>CM063464.1:5000-10005000 GCA_032191425.1 Lymantria dispar
TAACCTAACCTAACCTAACCTAACCTAACCTAACCTAACCTAACCTAACCTAACCTAACCTAACCTAACCTAACCTAACCTAACCTAACCTAACCTAACCTAACCTAACCTAACCTAACCTAACCTAACCTAACCTAACCTAACCTAACCTAACCTAACCTAACCTAACCTAACCTAACCTAACCTAACCTAACCTAACCTAACCTAACCTAACCTAACCTAACCTAACCTAACCTAACCTAACCTAACCTAACCTAACCTAACCTAACCTAACCTAACCTAACCTAACCTAACCTAACCTAACCTAACCTAACCTAACCTAACCTAACCTAACCTAACCTAACCTAACCTAACCTAACCTAACCTAACCTAACCTAACCTAACCTAACCTAACCTAACCTAACCTAACCTAACCTAACCTAACCTAACCTAACCTAACCTAACCTAACCTAACCTAACCTAACCTAACCTAACCTAACCTAACCTAACCTAACCTAACCTAACCTAACCTAACCTAACCTAACCTAACCTAACCTAACCTAACCTAACCGAACTCGCGGAGTATAAGAAAGGGCCTCACGAGATACGACCTGAGGTTGCCGTAAGAGATAAAAGCGAGTCTCCAAAGCCTGAGGAGGCCGTAAAAGATATAGACTACTTACCACAACTGGAGAGGTGGAAGACCATGATCAGGGCACATAGCGAAATTGTTACTGAGAATACGGAGAAGAATGAGAGATTAGAAAAGGCCCTCAAAGAACATGCCACACTCCTCGACAGCCTGGATCAGTACAGGCAGCAAATAAAAGAAAATGCCGATGCAATGAGATGCCTGGAGGGTGTCGTAAGATATCATGCGGTTACTTTGGAAAAATGTAAGGACACCATGACCACCCCCGCAACAGAAGTCGATGCTGGTCTCCTGCAAGAGTTAAGGGAATTAAAGTGCGCTACCCAGGAGATTAGCAAACAGGTTGGCGATGCTAGTTGCGGGCCGCGTACGTACGCAGAGATTGTGGCCCAACCAAGGCCACAGCCCGCTAAAAAATCACATGCAATATTGGTTTCTACCACAGACATAAGCCCAAGTGACGTTTTGGAAAGCGAAATTAAAAATACACTAAAGGCCAAGGAGAATAAATTGCAGATCCAAAAGATGAGGCGCGTGAGGGGACCTAGGGTCGTCCTCGCATGCGCTACCAAAGGTGAGATCGAGCAAATTACAAAAAAGCTAACCGCTAATGATAAGTTAAAAGTCGAGGAGGCGAAATTTTCAAACCCGTTAGTGGTTCTGAAGAACTTGTGCCGAACCGTCACAGAGGAGGACATCAAGATGGCGGTAACCCAACAGAACGCCGAGTTGGTGGGGGGACTGTCGGCCGAGGAGGTCTCTGTGGTGGAGAGGTACCGGAGGAGGGCAAGACACCCAGATGAGTGTCATGCCGTCCTCCAGGTATCGCCAATCCTCTGGCAGAGGCTTACATCGGCCGGCGGACTCTTCGTCGACGTGCAGTGTGTGAGGGTGCAGGATCAAACGCCCCTCATACAGTGCATGCGATGTTTGGGTTATGGCCATGGGCGGAAAAGCTGTGCCGTTGCTGAGGAAGATCTATGCACTAAATGTGGCCAACCTGGTCATGTAAGGAAAGAGTGCACGCACCGCACTAGCTGTCAAAATTGCGCGAAGGCTAAATTGCCACAGACGAACCATGACGTGTTCGGCGACGAGTGCCCAATTAGAACAAGGGCTGACGCTCTCGCAAGGGAGGCAGTTGCATATGGCTAGGCCATGCCCAACGTAGCTTTAGTGCCGTCTACTGCGTATGCTGCAGACCCAACTTCACACACAAACACAAAACCCATGACACATCAATAAACATCACACACATCCAATAAACACACATCCACATAGCCTACAATTCACACCTCACAACACATAAAATCATACGTAATACACAATCGTCACAGATCTCATACCTCACCAACCATTGCACAACACACAGTTAAAGCATAGTGCGGGAACATGTTAGCTGGTACAGTGATTGTACCGTGCGAGCATGCAACCCTCGCACATGTACATTCAGCACACAACACAGAAACAGCAACACATCATATATAACACATAATAATCCGTTATGCTATTACATAACAGATTATAATAAGATAATAAAAAACTACTAAACAAATGTATATACACAAATCACAATAAACCAACATTCACATATTACATATAACTCACGCCGCAATACAATATACACTCAATGAACCCATTGAGCCAGTACACAACACTAAACACAATTGTAATTCTTATGTAATTACATAATGAATTGTAATTAGAAATAATAAAAAACGCAACTAAATAATACAATAACACAACAACATATAAAACACCGCTACAAGTACACAATAACAAGAACTCATACTATTAGCATAGATAGATCAGTAAAAACTTAACAAAGAAAATAGATAATTATGACAATTCTCAAGGTTGATAATTTATTTTGATAACAAAAATAAATAAATCAAACGAGTAATACCAATCATCCAAAATTCAAATAGAACTCAAACTAAACACATAAACAGTCACACAATTATATATCACACACAAACACATTTACAAAAGAACATTTAATAAATACAACCTAAAATCATATAGTTAATATAAAATAACAGAACACAAACACACTACTGGGCATATAAGATCTTATGTATAATATAATACATATAGCAATAAACAAATGCACTAATTAACGGAGGCTATGTTAACCTCCAAGACCTAGAGAAAAGCATAGCAACTAGTATAAGCAACTCTGTATATAAATTAAGACCTATAGTAGTAATAATGATAGCAAATGTATACGAAGACTCTGTATAATTTTTTAAGAAAAATAAAATCTCTGTATGATCATTCTCCAATACCTGAAATCCCTGATCATGTTAGGGGCTTTTCGCGGGCCGGGACTGGCTCCCGGACACAAAAAAAAAAAAAAAAAAAAAAAAAAAAAAAAAAAAAAAAACCTAACCTAACCTAACCTAACCTAACCTAACCTAACCTAACCTAACCTAACCTAACCTAACCTAACCTAACCTAACCTAACCTAACCTAACCTAACCTAACCTAACCTAACCTAACCTAACCTAACCTAACCTAACCTAACCTAACCTAACCTAACCTAACCTAACCTAACCTAACCTAACCTAACCTAACCTAACCTAACCTAACCTAACCTAACCTAACCTAACCTAACCTAACCTAACCTAACCTAACCTAACCTAACCTAACCTAACCTAACCTAACCTAACCTAACCATACGCAATTTTTTAAATTTTTCACTAAACTCGACTGTTTTTCAATTGAATTTTATCAAAATCGATATAGCCAACTAGTTTATACAATATTTTGACATTTCCGGACGACCTGCGAGTCAGGAACACCTATAAAAGAAACATTATTAGTATTCAATAAAAAGTATAGTTACAATAGTTTTCATACTCACCTGGTGAAGTGAACCCCCAACTGACGGCGGTGCTGACATCCATCCAGGGTGCGGAATTTATCCCTCTTTCAAACGCCACCAACAGCATCCCGATTGGCCGCACAGTTTCCTTATTTTAAGCTTATCCCTTTGAAAAATCGGGAATTTTTTCGAAATCTTAACAGTTTTCAGCGGTTTTCCGGAGATTTTTGTACCGAACCAGGTCCGGTTTTTTAGCTGACCGCGTAGCCCGTGACGAGGCGGATTTTTAGACACCCCACACGCGGGCATACGGCGCGTCGCTCCCGGATTTTGGCCGCCCGAGTCCCTATTTTATCGACTTTTTTACTCTTCTTTCAGTTTCTTCTGCGTGCAACGTCCCCGATTCGTGATATTCTCCTAATCTTTTTTCACCATCCGATAGCCTGTTTAAAGACGAATCCCGCAATATAACATTTCGGGGTCATCCAGGCTCGGGAACGATAAGGGAATTCATCTCCTCACGCCAAGTCGATAAATATATACCCCCTCCATATAATTGTTCATACTAAATCCACCTATACCCCTGCATTTTTCAATACATTCATACGCAATTTTTTAAATTTTTCACTAAACTCGACTGTTTTTCAATTGAATTTTATCAAAATCGATATAGCCAACTAGTTTATACAATATTTTGACATTTCCGGACGACCTGCGAGTCAGGAACACCTATAAAAGAAACATTATTAGTATTCAATAAAAAGTATAGTTACAATAGTTTTCATACTCACCTGGTGAAGTGAACCCCCAACTGACGGCGGTGCTGACATCCATCCAGGGTGCGGAATTTATCCCTCTTTCAAACGCCACCAACAGCATCCCGATTGGCCGCACAGTTTCCTTATTTTAAGCTTATCCCTTTGAAAAATCGGGAATTTTTTCGAAATCTTAACAGTTTTCAGCGGTTTTCCGGAGATTTTTGTACCGAACCAGGTCCGGTTTTTTAGCTGACCGCGTAGCCCGTGACGAGGCGGATTTTTAGACACCCCACACGCGGGCATACGGCGCGTCGCTCCCGGATTTTGGCCGCCCGAGTCCCTATTTTATCGACTTTTTTACTCTTCTTTCAGTTTCTTCTGCGTGCAACGTCCCCGATTCGTGATATTCTCCTAATCTTTTTTCACCATCCGATAGCCTGTTTAAAGACGAATCCCGCAATATAACATTTCGGGGTCATCCAGGCTCGGGAACGATAAGGGAATTCATCTCCTCACGCCAAGTCGATAAATATATACCCCCTCCATATAATTGTTCATACTAAATCCACCTATACCCCTGCATTTTTCAATACATTCATACGCAATTTTTTAAATTTTTCACTAAACTCGACTGTTTTTCAATTGAATTTTATCAAAATCGATATAGCCAACTAGTTTATACAATATTTTGACATTTCCGGACGACCTGCGAGTCAGGAACACCTATAAAAGAAACATTATTAGTATTCAATAAAAAGTATAGTTACAATAGTTTTCATACTCACCTGGTGAAGTGAACCCCCAACTGACGGCGGTGCTGACATCCATCCAGGGTGCGGAATTTATCCCTCTTTCAAACGCCACCAACAGCATCCCGATTGGCCGCACAGTTTCCTTATTTTAAGCTTATCCCTTTGAAAAATCGGGAATTTTTTCGAAATCTTAACAGTTTTCAGCGGTTTTCCGGAGATTTTTGTACCGAACCAGGTCCGGTTTTTTAGCTGACCGCGTAGCCCGTGACGAGGCGGATTTTTAGACACCCCACACGCGGGCATACGGCGCGTCGCTCCCGGATTTTGGCCGCCCGAGTCCCTATTTTATCGACTTTTTTACTCTTCTTTCAGTTTCTTCTGCGTGCAACGTCCCCGATTCGTGATATTCTCCTAATCTTTTTTCACCATCCGATAGCCTGTTTAAAGACGAATCCCGCAATATAACATTTCGGGGTCATCCAGGCTCGGGAACGATAAGGGAATTCATCTCCTCACGCCAAGTCGATAAATATATACCCCCTCCATATAATTGTTCATACTAAATCCACCTATACCCCTGCATTTTTCAATACATTCATACGCAATTTTTTAAATTTTTCACTAAACTCGACTGTTTTTCAATTGAATTTTATCAAAATCGATATAGCCAACTAGTTTATACAATATTTTGACATTTCCGGACGACCTGCGAGTCAGGAACACCTATAAAAGAAACATTATTAGTATTCAATAAAAAGTATAGTTACAATAGTTTTCATACTCACCTGGTGAAGTGAACCCCCAACTGACGGCGGTGCTGACATCCATCCAGGGTGCGGAATTTATCCCTCTTTCAAACGCCACCAACAGCATCCCGATTGGCCGCACAGTTTCCTTATTTTAAGCTTATCCCTTTGAAAAATCGGGAATTTTTTCGAAATCTTAACAGTTTTCAGCGGTTTTCCGGAGATTTTTGTACCGAACCAGGTCCGGTTTTTTAGCTGACCGCGTAGCCCGTGACGAGGCGGATTTTTAGACACCCCACACGCGGGCATACGGCGCGTCGCTCCCGGATTTTGGCCGCCCGAGTCCCTATTTTATCGACTTTTTTACTCTTCTTTCAGTTTCTTCTGCGTGCAACGTCCCCGATTCGTGATATTCTCCTAATCTTTTTTCACCATCCGATAGCCTGTTTAAAGACGAATCCCGCAATATAACATTTCGGGGTCATCCAGGCTCGGGAACGATAAGGGAATTCATCTCCTCACGCCAAGTCGATAAATATATACCCCCTCCATATAATTGTTCATACTAAATCCACCTATACCCCTGCATTTTTCAATACATTCATACGCAATTTTTTAAATTTTTCACTAAACTCGACTGTTTTTCAATTGAATTTTATCAAAATCGATATAGCCAACTAGTTTATACAATATTTTGACATTTCCGGACGACCTGCGAGTCAGGAACACCTATAAAAGAAACATTATTAGTATTCAATAAAAAGTATAGTTACAATAGTTTTCATACTCACCTGGTGAAGTGAACCCCCAACTGACGGCGGTGCTGACATCCATCCAGGGTGCGGAATTTATCCCTCTTTCAAACGCCACCAACAGCATCCCGATTGGCCGCACAGTTTCCTTATTTTAAGCTTATCCCTTTGAAAAATCGGGAATTTTTTCGAAATCTTAACAGTTTTCAGCGGTTTTCCGGAGATTTTTGTACCGAACCAGGTCCGGTTTTTTAGCTGACCGCGTAGCCCGTGACGAGGCGGATTTTTAGACACCCCACACGCGGGCATACGGCGCGTCGCTCCCGGATTTTTTGCCCGCCCAAGCCCACCCTTTATTCATTTACTAGACGAGGCAATCAACGCATAGTGTATATATAAAAGACGGGACAGAGGTTGGAAAAATTTTAAAAAATTTTTTATTCGCCAATAAATTTTCAAATAATTTGAGGATTCTAAAACAGTTATCCAAGTTTAATTACGACACCTGTAACTGCAACTATTTGCAAATCAAATTATAAACAAACATTATTATAAAACATAATTGTTCTTGACTAATAAAAACGCATAATCTTGACCCAATATAAGGCGAACGAACCTATTAACGGGTCCCTTTACAACCCCTAATAGAAACATATTATTAGATATTCACAAGATAATAAAAATTTAAATATAAGTAGCTATTATATGATTACTTTGTTCTCATTATATTGAAATTATATACTTTAATTGACCAATTTTAATTAATTTGCCATTGACAATTTTAGATATATCTTTGACATAATTTAGAGCGACCGTACTTATCAACCATTGATAGAAATACATTAGTATACTCATAAGACTATAAAACGTAACTATAAGTAGGACCATCCTTATACAAGGAAACTAGAAAACCCTCCGCAGAATCAGACCCGAGTGTGTTCCGGCGGCCGGCGGTGACAATTGGTCGTTATTAATATAACACACCATCTTGCGCCGCAGCCGGTGGGCCCACGGGGAAGAATCTGGCCTGTGAGGTATAGAAATTATTGCTAATATACGACCTACTTTTATTATACATAAGACCAGGGCTTTTTACACCCAAAAAACTATAAAAATTTTATTGACTAATAAACAAATTGTTTTATAATCATTTACTTATTATACAATCATATTGACCAAATTTAATTTTAAAGTAATCATAATTTATAATTATTAAGTCATTTACGGCACCGAAAACTATACACTCGGTTTGCCTCAACTTTGACAACCCGCAACCCCAACATGCACCGCTCACCACCACAAAAAACACTGCGTACATTAAAACCAACTGTGATGTACATTGAAAACACCCCAAAGGCTACGACCTCAACGGCAACAAAAACGGGGACCTTTGAGTCTAAAAGGGCAGTGTTCGATCGCCCAGCGGTGGACCCCACAACGTCACCTCACCACCCCTCTCCTCTGACAAGCACTGGAGTAGAAAAGGCGAGCTCGCCATCCGCGCTCAATAAGACTATTACGGTCAAGATAGGTGCGGGTGACGGGCCGAAATCTAGGCTTGAACAGGCAAGGGCGAGTCTCAAAGCGGCAAAAATTCTCTTGGGGATGTCCCGCAACTTGAAAACAGAGGTAAAAAATGGCGTCATTGATCATCTCGATAAACTATACCGGCATATTCAAGAGGGAGAGAAAGAACTTACAAAATATAAGCAAGAGCCGGTCACTAGATCCCCAGATGAAGACTCTGAACAAGACTCTGAAAAATCAAAAGAGGAAGAGCTACCGCTGATAGACAGGTGGCAGAGAATGATCATGGCGCATAGCGAAATGCTAAGCGCCAATAAAGAACAAAATGAGAGGCTTGAGGAGGTTTTGAAAAATCACACCACTCTCCTTGACGGTGTAGAACTACACAAGAAAGAAATAGAAAAGAGCGCAAGTAGCATGCGGTGTCTTGAGGGCGCGGTAAGATATCACGCAGTCGCCCTTGACAAGCTAAGGGAAACTACCAACACCTCCGCAGTTAATACCGGCGCTGAGCTCCTGCAAGAGATGAAGGAGCTGAAAAGCACCACGCAGGAGCTCAGCAAACGGGTAGGCGAGGCTAACTGCGAACCGCGAACATACGCACAAATGGCGGCCCAACCCGCGTCGCAAACCAACACCAAATCACATGCGTTAATGATATCAACCGTTGACATCTGCCCTAGTGACATATTAGTGACAGAAATTAAAGACACGCTCAAAGCAAAAGAAAGCGGGATTAAGATTCAGAGGATGAAACGCGTGAGAGGGCCAAAAATCGTCCTGTCGTGTGCCACAAAGACGGAGATGGAACAAGTAGCCAATAAACTCACTACTAATAAACACCTGGTAGTTGAGGAAGCCAAGTTTCTAAATCCCCTGGTCGTCCTTAAGAACCTATGTCGGCACATCACAGAGGCAGACATCGCGACCGCGTTAGCACAACAAAACACAGAATTGACGAGGGGACTGTCGGCCGAGGAGGCCACTGTTGTGGAGAGATACCGGAGGAGGGCTAGACACCCGGATGAGTGTCACGTCGTCCTCCAGGTGTCTCCAAACCTCTGGCAGAGGCTTACCGCGGCCGGCAGACTATTCGTCGACGTGCAATGCGTTAAAGTCCAAGACCAAACGCCCCTCATTCAGTGCATGCGGTGCCTGGGTTATGGCCACGGCCGAAAGAGTTGCTCCGTGGAAGAAGAGGACCGCTGCACTAAATGTGGGGAAACAGGCCATGTCAGAAAAAATTGCGATAATAAGACAAATTGTCATAATTGTGCGAAAGCTAAGATGCCTAATACTAACCACGATGTGTTCGGCAGGGAGTGCCCGATAAGGTCTAGGGCGGACACACTCGCGAGGGAAGCCGTTGCGTACAATTAACATCGTCGTCGCAGCGTGTCTCACACACTACGTCACATGCTTACACACTATAAATAACAATCGCTAAACACCAACATTAAACATTTACATATAACTAATATATAATCACACTAAATACACAATACCACACATATTCACATCAACACACCTACAACATACTACACTACAGTAATACGCTACAGACCAATACTCAACCACAATATCATCACAATGACACACAACCACACCAACCACCAATCATTCACCCACAAATGTAACACTAAATATATCTTACTTCCATACAACTCAGGTGCAATATTCACCACACCACATATATAGTCGCATTATACACAACACCACGCTATCGTATTACAGTAGTAATACACACGAGCACACACAACACACACTTGCGAGCATGCGCGCTGGTGCAGTGATTGTGTCATACGCGCATGTTAATGCAACACAAACAAAGAGCACATTAATATACTTCACGCATGACACAATAATAATCTGTTATGCTGTTACATAACAGATTATATAAGGCAATAAAAAACTATATGAAACAATCGAACAAACACAACATAAATCAATTTCAACACTACAACACAGTCAAGACATGAAAACACAACACAAAAGCTACATACAAACGCAATAGAAACGTCACCACAGTCACTTTATACTAATACACAACATATAGCCATTATAACACCCAATCAATTACTAAGCACCACTTAACACCTTACATAACAAATATAATTTAATTGCATAAGGCATATTAAATATATTCTGCAAACAATAAAAAACGAACAACACAAATCACAAAACAAAACACAACATGTACACAACTAATTACACACACCAATATAATTTAATGCACTAGCATAAATTATATAATTAAATAATAAAAAACCATATAAACACAGACTATAAACAAACATACTACTCACACAATTACTATTCAACAATAACAAACTAACTATAATTTAGGGCATTATCAGCCAATATAGTTAGATAATAAAAAATTAATTCTTAATATACAACTAAACAATCTATATCCACACAGTCATTCATAACACATCAATTAACACATACCAAGTACAAAATATACGCGCAAACAATAATAAAGTACAAAAGATCATAAAATAATAACAGCAATATTGCAAATTAAAATATTGAAACATATCTTCTAAAATAGTAATCAAATAAAGCTTGAAAATAAAATAGATATTATAAATTAAAATTAACGAGGAAAGACATAAACAGAATACAAATTAAATACAGCAACTTACAATATTATATATTCGGTATATATATTTCGGTATATATATTAAATAAGTCTAATAATAAACAGGAAATATACATATACAGTGTGCGACACTCGCGCGACACAATTAGTGCGTAGACTTCCACAAAACTAGTATCATGACCAATTACGCGACAAATTAAAGCATGTAAGTAAATAGGACCTAAATCTAGCCCAAACAGAAAAATATAATAAAAATCGAATCTTTCAAATTAAAAATAGTCTTCTATAAATAAAAAGGGCACAAAATAAAAGGGCGCGTACCCTGTACATACGCGCCCATGAATAATAAAATAGCAAAACAAAACGAACAATTAAAAATATAACTTTTTTCTTTTTTATAATTAATACCCTGCTCTCTAATTAAAAACATGCAATCCCTGATCATGTTAGGGGCTTTTTGCGGGCCGGGTCAGGAACCCGGACAACAAATAAAAAAAAAAAAAAAAAAAAAAAAAAAAAAAAAAAAACCTAACCTAACCTAACCTAACCTAACCTAACCTAACCTAACCTAACCTAACCTAACCTAACCTAACCTAACCTAACCTAACCTAACCTAACCTAACCTAACCTAACCTAACCTAACCTAACCTAACCTAACCTAACCTAACCTAACCTAACCTAACCTAACCTAACCTAACCTAACCTAACCTAACCTAACCTAACCTAACCTAACCTAACCTAACCTAACCTAACCTAACCTAACCTAACCTAACCTAACCTAACCTAACCTAACCTAACCTAACCTAACCTAACCTAACCTAACCTAACCTAACCTAACCTAACCTAACCTAACCTAACCTAACCTAACCTAACCTAACCTAACCTAACCTAACCTAACCTAACCTAACCTAACCTAACCTAACCTAACCTAACCTAACCTAACCTAACCTAACCTAACCTAACCTAACCTAACCTAACCTAACCTAACCTAACCTAACCTAACCTAACCTAACCTAACCTAACCTAACCTAACCTAACCTAACCTAACCTAACCTAACCTAACCTAACCTAACCTAACCTAACCTAACCTAACCTAACCTAACCTAACCTAACCTAACCTAACCTAACCTAACCTAACCTAACCTAACCTAACCTAACCTAACCTAACCTAACCTAACCTAACCTAACCTAACCTAACCTAACCTAACCTAACCTAACCTAACCTAACCTAACCTAACCTAACCTAACCTAACCTAACCTAACCTAACCTAACCTAACCTAACCTAACCTAACCTAACCTAACCTAACCTAACCTAACCTAACCTAACCTAACCTAACCTAACCTAACCTAACCTAACCTAACCTAACCTAACCTAACCTAACCTAACCTAACCTAACCTAACCTAACCTAACCTAACCTAACCTAACCTAACCTAACCTAACCTAACCTAACCTAACCTAACCTAACCTAACCTAACCTAACCTAACCTAACCTAACCTAACCTAACCTAACCTAACCTAACCTAACCTAACCTAACCTAACCTAACCTAACCTAACCTAACCTAACCTAACCTAACCTAACCTAACCTAACCTAACCTAACCTAACCTAACCTAACCTAACCTAACCTAACCTAACCTAACCTAACCTAACCTAACCTAACCTAACCTAACCTAACCTAACCTAACCTAACCTAACCTAACCTAACCTAACCTAACCTAACCTAACCTAACCTAACCTAACCTAACCTAACCTAACCTAACCTAACCTAACCTAACCTAACCTAACCTAACCTAACCTAACCTAACCTAACCTAACCTAACCTAACCTAACCTAACCTAACCTAACCTAACCTAACCTAACCTAACCTAACCTAACCTAACCTAACCTAACCTAACCTAACCTAACCTAACCTAACCTAACCTAACCTAACCTAACCTAACCTAACCTAACCTAACCTAACCTAACCTAACCTAACCTAACCTAACCTAACCTAACCTAACCTAACCTAACCTAACCTAACCTAACCTAACCTAACCTAACCTAACCTAACCTAACCTAACCTAACCTAACCTAACCTAACCTAACCTAACCTAACCTAACCTAACCTAACCTAACCTAACCTAACCTAACCTAACCTAACCTAACCTAACCTAACCTAACCTAACCTAACCTAACCTAACCTAACCTAACCTAACCTAACCTAACCTAACCTAACCTAACCTAACCTAACCTAACCTAACCTAACCTAACCTAACCTAACCTAACCTAACCTAACCTAACCTAACCTAACCTAACCTAACCTAACCTAACCTAACCTAACCTAACCTAACCTAACCTAACCTAACCTAACCTAACCTAACCTAACCTAACCTAACCTAACCTAACCTAACCTAACCTAACCTAACCTAACCTAACCTAACCTAACCTAACCTAACCTAACCTAACCTAACCTAACCTAACCTAACCTAACCTAACCTAACCTAACCTAACCTAACCTAACCTAACCTAACCTAACCTAACCTAACCTAACCTAACCTAACCTAACCTAACCTAACCTAACCTAACCTAACCTAACCTAACCTAACCTAACCTAACCTAACCTAACCTAACCTAACCTAACCTAACCTAACCTAACCTCAGTCCCCCGCTGACCGCGCTGCCGTCAGCTGCTTTTTTAACCCTGCTCCGCGTTAAAAAATTCATTTGACCGGGATACTTTTAAGTTACAGTAACAAGTGATACCTCAAAAGTTGCGCGCTGGCGAGACGCACACGCCGATATATCGCATGTGTTTATGTGTGAAAACCCTAGGGAGTTATTCAAGTGAAAGTGAAATTTTAAAGGTTAAGTGGTGGTGAAAAGTGCAGTTTTTTCAAGATTGTGCTTCAGCCTAGGTGCCTCCACGAGATTTTCTTTTACCGCCGTGTAGGCCCCGGTGGCCCGCACCTGTTGGCGTTTGTTTGAAGAAAATCGGAGCAGCGCAACTTGGTGAAAATTCAAGAAAAATAAGATTTTCAACACGTGCGCGTCACCACGAGGTCAGTTAAATACTGTACTTACGAGGCTGAAATTTTTACGATACCAGCGGACAACAGCCTGGACTATTTTTCCACAAAAAGAAAAATTTTTCATTAAATAGTTTCATAGTTATTAACTATTAAAGGTCCCAACTTTGACCCTAAATAACCCAGCCATTTACTGGGCTATAATTCTGATTCCTGCGCCGCTGCTTGCGCGCTCATTAGTTTTACAACCCCACTAAAGAAGATAATCTGGAGGAGCATAGTCTAGGAGCTGCGGCCAAAAAACCCAAAATTTCGGTTTTTATCATATATTGCTTAGCCAAAAAATCTTAAAATTATATGGACAATAGACTATCATAGTACACTATTTGTAGCAAATTACAGTGCTTTTTCTAGATTTTTAAGTTACATAATTAGGGAGTTATTGAATTTAATGTGTTTTTTCCTAATTAATTAAAAAATATTATATATAAAATTAATTTCATATTGTATTTGGCTTTAGATGACCTTTGGGCACACCCTGAGTCCAAACTCGGGTGGTCTAAGTCCAAAATCAACGGATTTTTAAAATCCAGGGGGTGTTGGGTGAGTCGGGGACTTCGCGTGAATTTTTTGTTTTTTGAATATCTCCGTGACTATATGTCGTAGAGAGCTGTGGTTTTTGACAAAAATAGGGGCTGGTGATTGCCTATCAGGTTAGACAGCCAATTGCCCAATTGGGCAAAAATTTTTATTTACGTGTTTTCACCATACATATAGGTCCCCCAGGTTGTGCCATTAACTACATTGAAAACCGCGTGCTCCTGCGACGTGTATTCGCCGAGTTATTCACGGTCAAAGTTCAACTTTGACAGTTGGGCGGCCATCTTGAATTTTTTCAGGAGGCCATATCTCCGAGAATATCTATCGTAGAGCGCGGAGATTTTGCAGGTGGGTTAAGGGGGGAGTCTGGAATTGGGGGGACTTAGTTTTTTCTAAATTGGGGGTAAAAATTTTTGGTTGTGAGTTTCTAATTTCATTTGGTAGAACTCCTAATTCCACACCTGTAAGTCCAACCGCGATACCTCTGGGACTGATAGATTCGGAGATATTGCCAATCAAAGTTCGTGCCGGCGGCCATCTTGAAAGACTTCAAGTGGTCGTAACTCCGCCCCATTTTAAGTTAGCGCGTCGCGGTTTTCTGTGTTGTGGGTCCCCTGAGAAGGAGCATCGATCCCCTGGGGTCAGGAGGGGATAGCACCCCACAAAATTTTGATCTCTGCTGACGGTGCCGGCGTGTGCGGGGCACGAGGGGAGGCCCCATAGTTCAAACCCGAACTTCGTGCGACCGATAGTGCCGGAGTTATCGGCGTTCGAAAATTCCCTGGAGGTGTTGGGGGTGTCTGGGTGTGATTTTCGGACTGCTGTAACTCGGGAACTATTGGGCGTAGAGACTTGCGGTTTCTTCTCTTGTCAAGCGCACGGGGAGCTCCACCTGAGGCCGTTATCACCTTTCTTCTGGCTTTTCTTCTTCTACCTTCTTCTTCTTCTTTTTTCTTCTTTCTTCTTCTTTTTCTTCGTTTTGGACAGGGACGGTCTCTGAGCACGCTAGGTCGATCCCCTCAGTGAGCCGCGACCGCTTTCCACAGAAGATACGGACTTCTGACCAAAAAATTTTGTCAAAATTGTTTCAAAAATTTTTTTTTTTTCTCTTGTGTAAGTTAATTAAGGGCTTCCCCGCTGAGTCTTGCGCCGGCGGCGACAATTGATTGTTGCGCATGCAATAAATCATTTTGCGCCGCAGCCCGGTGGCTCGTGGGAAAGCAAAAAGTTGTTTTTAATAAACCGTATTATACTCTTGGCGGAGGTATTTAGTATATAAGTGACTACTGTTTATAAAATCTAAGTTAGTTATAGGACACAGGGACTCTACACCCTGCTTTTAGCAATTTAAATTTTTACTTATTCTATATTTTATTTTGACATATTTATAATAAATACCATTAGTAATAATTCTGTAGACCATTGGGAACTTTACACCCACAGTATATATAGCATTTAAGACTTGGGATTGTACCCCAATTATTGACACATTTATATTCAAATTTTATTATATACATATAATTAGCAAAGTTTGATTGTATCTAAGACCAGGGCCCTTTACACCCAGACCCACATTATTTACACTACTGACAGTACCGAACCATTTACATTCGGACACTATCATTTGACACCCGCAGACCCACACCAACATGTACAGGTCCCCACCTCAGGACAGGCGCTCGCAAGAGTGTTCTCAATCCCCTACCAAAAAAGCCCCACGCCCGTTGAACGCTACGGCTATGTTCATCGAGAATACCCCCAAGGCTGCGATCCCAGCAGCGGTGAAGAAAAGGTTACTCGAGACGGAGGGGGTTGTCCTTAACCGCACGGTGGTTATTGACAAATTGATATCCCCTCAAAACTCTCCTCCCCCGGCAGTTACATCCGCCAGACTTATGGGGGCAAAAATGGGAGTGAGAAAGGCCAAGATGCTCCTGAACACATCGAAAAATATAAAGACGGAGGTAAAAAGAGGGGTTATCGACATCTTGGACAAATTGGTTTTATGTGTTGAGGAAGGGGAAAAGGAATTAATAGAGAGCAGAGAAGGGCCTCATAAATCACAGCCTGAGGAGGTCGTAAAAGAAAATGATGAGACACCAAAACCCGGGGTTGCCGTGAAAGATGAAGAAGACGAGCTGCCACAAATTGAAAGGTGGAGGACTATGATCAGGGCTCACAGTGACATAGTCACAGAAAATACGGAGCAAAACGAGAGACTTATAAAGGCGCTCAATGATCACGCTACTCTTTTGGACGGCCTGGAAAAACACAGGGAACAAATCAAACAGAACGCTGACGGAATGAGATGCCTCGAGGGCGTCATTCGATACCACGCTGTGGCTTTGGAAAGCCAAAAGAAGGCCATTACCACCCCCGCAACAAATACCGACACTGAGCTCCTACACGAGATAAAGGAGATAAAGACCCTCACTCATGAGCTCAGAGAAAGGGTTGGCGAAGCCAGTTGCGGGCCACGCACATATGCAGAGATTGTTGCCCAACCAAGGCCACAACAAACATCCGCAAAGTCACATGCGGTAATGGTATCGACTAAAGACATCGCCCCGAGTGACGTCCTAGAACAAGAAATTAAAACTACCCTGAGAGCGAAAGAAAACGGCCTACACATCAACAATATGAGGCGCGTGAGGGGCCCTAGGGTCGTTCTCACGTGTTCTACAAAAGATGAGATAGAAGAAATAGCGTGCAAATTAAAGTCCAACGAGAAATTAAAGGTAGAGGATGCGAAGTTTGCAAACCCGCTCGTAGTCCTGAAAAACTTATGCCGAACCGTCACTGAGGCAGACATAACAGTAGCGTTAACCCAGCAGAACGCTGACCTGGCGGAGGGACTGTCGGCCGAGGAGGTCACCGTGGTGGAGAGGTACCGGAGGAGGGCAAGGCACCCAGACGAGTGTCATGCCGTCCTCCAGGTGTCGCCAATCCTCTGGCGGAGGCTTACCTCGGCCGGCAGACTTTTTGTCGACGTGCAATGTGTGAGGGTGCAAGATCAAACGCCCCTCATACAATGCATGCGCTGTCTGGGTTACGGCCATGGGCGAAAAAGCTGTGCTGCAGTAGAAGAAGACCGTTGCACTAAATGTGGCCAACCTGGCCACATGAGGAAGGAGTGCACCCACCGCACCAGCTGCCAGAACTGCGTTAAAGCCAAACTGCCTCAGTCAAACCACGACGTGTTTGGATCAGAGTGCCCAATTAGGGCAAGAGCTGATGCTCTTGCAAGAGAGTCTGTCGCCTATGGCTAGACCAAGCCTAACATAGTGTTAGTACACAGTTCACTACGCACGCCACAGACTTAACTCACACATAAAACACCTACACCAAAACACTAATCATTGCAACAATAACATACCATAACAACACTTCATCAACTCACCCATCAACAACCAACACAATCATACAAACCACACTGGTCACATCAATAAGTACACATCACAGTCTACAATTTATGTTGCAGAATTGATGCAACTCAAATTGATATAATCACCAAACACCTCATACCTCATTAGCATTACACCAAAGCATACACACAGCATAGTGAGTGAACATGTGCACTGATGCAATGACTGCATCAAGTGAACATGTAACCCGCTCACATGTATACACAATACATAAAACAACCACAATAATACATACTACACTAATACATATAATACGTAATAATCCATTATGCTGTCACATAATGGATTATATTATTGCTAATAAAAAACTATATTAACTCAAGTACACATGATTAATACATTAATCCAACGCACACAATACATATATTTACGCCACAATAAAACATATACCGAACTCGTCAAATAACAGAGCATACAATTGCAATTATTATGTAAGCATAATAAAGCGTAATTAATGGCAATAAAAAACAGAAACACAATAATACAATAACACAAAGACAAACATAGCCTAAAAGCAATTACACAACTACACGTTCCCGCATCATAACCATACAGTACACACAGTTACATTAACAACAAGTACACTATAACAGAAATAACCTAAGGACACTTAGGTAACATACTGTAACACTGCATAAACATACAAATAGGGCAATAAAGATCGTATACATTAATGTATACACACGCATAACTATGTACATAAATAACAGAAACTATGTATATCTCTAAGACCGAGAATAAGGCATGGTAAAAATAGAATAAGCAAATTGTAAACACAAGACCATAGTAAAAATAAGAAGCGACAAATGTATAAGAAAACACTGTAAATTTTTTGTATGGAAATAAATCAAACGTGTATTTAATTAAATAAAAAATCCCTGATCATGTTAGGGGCTTCTCGCGGGCCGGGTCTGGCACCCGGACACAAAAAAAAAAAAAAAAAAAAAAAAAAAAAAAAAAAAAAAAAAAAAACCTAACCTAACCTAACCTAACCTAACCTAACCTAACCTAACCTAACCTAACCTAACCTAACCTAACCTAACCTAACCTAACCTAACCTAACCTAACCTAACCTAACCTAACCTAACCTAACCTAACCTAACCTAACCTAACCTAACCTAACCTAACCTAACCTAACCTAACCTAACCTAACCTAACCTAACCTAACCTAACCTAACCTAACCTAACCTAACCTAACCTAACCTAACCTAACCTAACCTAACCTAACCTAACCTAACCTAACCTAACCTAACCTAACCTAACCTAACCCAGTCCCCCGCTGACCGCGCTGCCGTCAGCTGCTTTTTCGATACAGCTCCGCGCAAAAAAATTCATTTGACCGGGATACTTTTGAGATACAGTGACGTGTTATACCTTAAAAGTTGCGCGTTCGCGAGACGCACACGCCGACATATCGCACGTGCTTGTGTGAGAAAACCCCAAAAAGTTATTAAGGTGAAAGTGAAATTTTGAAGGTTAAGTGGTGGTGAATTGTGTGGTTTTTCGAAGATTGTGCTTCAGCCTAGGTGCCTCCACGAGATTTTCTTTTACCGCCGGGTAGGCCCCGGCGGCCCGCATCTATAGGCGTTTGTCCCAAGAAAATCGGAGCAGCGCAACAGGGTGAAAACTCAAGAAAAACAAGTTTTTCCACACGTGCGCGTCGCCACGAGGTCGGTGAAATACCGCACTTAGAGAGCTGGAATTTTTACTGTATTAGCGGGCAAGTACATTAAGTATTTTTCCACAAAAAGAAAAATTTTCCATCTAATAGTTCCATAAATATTAAGCTTTAATTGCTCAAACTTTGCCCCTTAAAAACCCGGCTCCATACCGGTCTATAATTTTGATTTTTGCGCCGTTGCTTGCGCGCTCATCTCTTCTACTAGCCCACAAAAGAAGAACTCCTTGGCATTTATAGTCGAGGAGCTGCAGCTGGAAAACCTGAAATTTCGTTCTACATCAAAAATTGTTAAGCCAAAAAATTCAAATAATTTATTGGACAATAGGGTATCATAGTGCATTATTTATAGCTAATAATAGACAAATTTGCAGATTTTTAGCTCATATACTCTAGGAGATATAGAATTTTAAGTGTTTTTTGCAAATAATTAATTAAATATTAGTTTTAAAAATAATTACTCACCGGAATTAGGTTTAGGTAACCTTTGGACACACCCTGAGCCCAAACTCGGGTGGTCTAGGGCCAAAAACAAAGGATTTTTAAAATCCGGGGGGTGTTGGATGAGTTGGGGACTTAGTGTAAATTTTTTGTTTTCTTGATATCTCCGCGACTATAGGTCGTAGAGAGCTGCGGTTCTCGATAGACATAGGGGCTGGCGATTGCCTATCATCTTAGATTGCCAATTGCCCAATTGGGCAAAAAATTTTATTTCTACATTTTTACCGCATAGACAGGTACCCCTAGTCGCGCCATAAACGCTATTGAAAACCGCGTGCTCCTCCGGCACGTATTCGCTGAGATATTCAGGATCAAAGTTCGACTTTGACAGTTGGGCGGCCATCTTGAATTTTTTCAGGAGGCCATATCTCCGAGAATATCTACCGTAGAGCGCGGAGATTTTGCAGGTGGGTAAAGGGGGGAGTTTGGAATTGGGGGGACTTAGTTTTTTCTAAATTGGGGGTCAAAATTTTTGGTTGTGAATTTCTAATCATACTTGGTAGAACTCCCAATTCCACACCTGTAAGTCCAAACGCGATACCTCTGTGACTGATAGATTCGGAGATATTGCCGATCAAAGTTAGTGCCGGCGGCCATCTTGAAAGGGTTCAAGTGGCTGTAACTTCGCCGCATTTAAAGATAGCGCGCTGCGGTTTTCTGTGTTGTGGGTCCCCGGTGAAGGAGTATCGATCCTCTGGGGTCAGGAGGGGATTGCACCCCACAAAATTTTGATCTCTGCTGACGGTGCCGGCGTGTGCGGGGCAGGAGGGGAAACCCCACAGTTCAAACCAGAACTTCCTGCGACCGATAGAGCCAGAGTTATCGGCGTTCGAAAATTCCCTGGAGGTGTTGGGGGTGTCTGGGTGTGATTTTCGGACTGCTGTAGCTCGGCAACTATTGGGCGTAGCGACTTGCGGTTTCTTCTGTTGTCAAGCGCACGGGGAGCTCCACCTGAAGCCGTTATCACCTTTCTTCTTGCTAATCTTCTTCCGTCTTCTTCTTCTTCTTTTTTCTTATTTTCTTTTCTTTTTTTTCTTCTTTTGGTATAGGACGTTCTCCGGATACATTGTGTTGATCCCTGCGGGAAATCGCAGCGCAAACCTGCATAAGGTAACAGACTCTCTCAATAAAAAATTTTTTGTTAAATTTTGGAAAATTATAAATTAACTTTAATAGTAATTGGACATCTCTTGCGGAGCTTTGGGGCCGGCGGCGACAATTGGTCGTAACTTTTGTAACTATCCATTTTGTGCCGCAGCCTGGAGGCCTGCTGGAGAGCCTAGTAAAATAGTAATACAATTCTGTGTATATTCTCGGCGGAGATAACAGTCAATTAGTATATCTTAAGCTTAATTTTAATTTAGATTTAAGACACAGGGATTTTATACCCTACCTAAAGTGTATTCATTCTAGGTTATTATATTCTAGATTTTGACCATAGATATTTACAAAACCAACTATTACTAGTTGGTACTGGATTTTTACAACCAGTAAGTGCTATTTTATAGGATTTTATCAACATTTTATTGACACTGTCTATTGACAATCTGAAATTTTATTCAATTTTACCTTATTGTATTTTACATATTGCATTTTATTTATACACTCCATTTATACACATAGTCTATTCTTAGGAACAAGGGATTTTACCCGCACAATCGACACGCCAGGCACTTTACACCTGTGCAGTAAATTAATTAAGGTACAATGCATCGCACGCCGATAGCTAAAGGTAGGGCTACAAATGACAATACAAATATAATTATAGAAACCCCGCCAAACAATGTCACAAGTAAAGAAATGACAGCTATCAACGACAAAACGGTAACGAAAGTTACCGACGATAATCACACCCCAGGCAGTCAAATACCCAGATCTCAGCGGGCAAAATCAGCCTTGATGAGGGCAATTTCCCATCTCGACAAGTCCAGAAACCTGAGATCGGAAATAAAAGAAGGGGTACTGCACGAGCTGCGTGCATTGGACAAACTCGTCCGGGATGCAGAGAAGGAGCTGGCGACATACAAAGACGCCTCTTTCGTAAGTTCGCGTTTAAGTTTGGACTCAAAACCCGAGAAAACAACTAATAAACACGACGAGCTCACAGTTAAACTGGAGCATATGATAGAAAGGCAGAACCGACTTCTCAGCGAAAACCTCGAGCGCCTCAAAACGATTGAGGATGAGACCAAGCTCAAATCTGAGACAGCGGGATATTCAGCCAGTAAAATCAGCAATATGACAGAAAAAGTAAGCAAGATTGCGAAATGTACAGACCAAACTGCAAAGGAGGTACGGGAAATTAAGGAGAAGCTTGATAGTGAACAGTATAAAATAAATACAGTTCATGTGGGGAACCAATGTGGGGGTGGCTGTGAAAGTGTCAAAGCGGTAGCAGAGGACGTGGGTAAAATAAAGGAGACGACGCTTAGTATTCACGAGCAGGTAAACATCGTAGTTAATAGCCTGCCCACCTACGCTGAAATAGCCTCTAAATCTAAGCCGCAGACAAGACCAGCAGTGCCGAAACCCACGCACAGCGTAATCGTAACCACTAATGCGGTCACACCCACCTATGAGGACACCCACGAGAAGATTAAGACGACGCTAAATGCGAAACAGACAGGACTACAGATCCAAGGGGTTAGGGCGGTAAGGAACGGGAAAGTCGTTATTAGCTGTGCCTCAAAATCCGAAATAGAAAGAGCCACTGAGCGACTCAGGTCTAACAAAGACCTCAAAATTGAGGAAGCTAAAAGTAATAATCCCCTGGTTATCATAAAAGACATAATGAAGTACAACACTGAACAGGATATCCAAACTGCCCTGCTACAGCAAAATAAAGATCTGGTAGAGGGCCTCACCCCTGAAGAAGTAAAAATAGAGGAGAGGTACCGGAGAGGGGCGAGGAACTCTTTACAGAACCACGTCGTTCTCCGGGTCTCTCCAAAACTTTGGGGTAAATTGACGCAGAAAGGTAGGATATATACGGATATCCAACAGGTGGTGGTCGAAGACCAGACCCCCCTGATACAGTGTTCCCGTTGCCTAGAGTATGGGCACGGGAAGAAAAACTGTAAAGAAGAAGATGACAGATGTCACCATTGCGGGGATAAACATATTAGGGCACAGTGTCCAAGACGACTAGCAGGACACCCACCTAAATGCGCTAACTGCGCAAAAAGGGAGCATCAAAACCCAGATCACTCTGTGTTCAGCCTGGACTGCAATATCAGAAGGAGGAACGATGAGCTGGCCAGGCTGAACATTAGATATTGCTAAGGGCACCTTGGGCAACAACATGAACACTCGAATCCCTCCCATATCAATGATAATTCAGGCGAACCTGCAACGCAAGAAGCTGGCCACCGCAGAGTTAATGATCGAGGCTGAAAAAAGGAAGGCAATGATTGGCCTCATACAGGAACCCTATGTGGGAGAGCTAAAGACAATGAGAACGTATGGCACTGCGAGAATCTACCAAAACGCAAACAATGGGGATGGCGTAGTGAAGGCTGCGATAGTGGTTTTTAATCCGTCGATTGCGGTCACACTATGCCATAAACACACGTCCAATAACATTGTAGTCGTAAAACTTAAGACCAGTGCGTGGGAGATTCTTGCAGTGTCCTACTACTTCGAACCGGATGCTGATATAGAACCATATCTTAAACAAATTAAAAAGATCTGCGATGATACAAACATCGACAAAATACTCTTAGGTGGTGACGCAAACGCCAAGCATATATGGTGGGGTGGCCTACGTACAGATAGTAGAGGAGAGTCCATGATGTCGAGCCTAATTGAGAATGGACTGAATGTGCTGAACGACGGCGGCACCCCAACTTTTGATACAGTTAGGGGTAATGCTAGACTAACTAGCTTTGTAGACGTCACCGCATGCACAGACGGGCTGCTAAATCTGGTGGACGACTGGGAAGTGGCTGAGGACTTGACCAGCTCAGATCACAACGGCATCATCATTCGACTCTGTATACAGAAACCGGCAGGCACACTCATTGACAGGACAACAAGAAGATTTAACACCAAAAAGGTAAATTGGTCCCAGTTTAATATTAAACTGAACCAATTAAAAATAGTTAATAATATTAATGAACACACAATAAACAAAATTAAACACAAAAAAGAAATAGACGAATTAATTAACAAATACACGGGTATCATCATACAAACCTGCGATGAGCTGATGCCGAAAAAGAAACCGTTGGAGAAAACCAGAGTCCCATGGTGGTCAGAAGAGCTGGCAGTCCTGAAGCAGGGTGTCGCCATCAGTAAGAGACGTCTCCGTTGTGCATCCCCAAAGTTTAAGGGTGAAGCCGTCGCTCAGTACTTAAAGTCAAAGGAGGCATATGAACGCCTAGCAAGAGAAGCTCAAATATCGAGCTGGAAGAACTTCTGTACGAAACAGGATAAGGAAGGGGTATGGGAGGGGATTTATCGCGTAATAAAGCACACAAAGAAGAGGGAAGAAGACCTGCCTTTGGTCGACGGAGGCGCGCAGTTAAGCGGTAATGAATCGGTTCAATGGCTAGCGAGGACGTTTTTCCCTAGAGATAGAGCCGAGGAAGACGATGTCGACCACGAACAAATCAGGAAAAGGGCGGAAGAACTGAAGGTACTGGCAAGTGATAGTCACGAGCCAGACTTCACGGAGCCCGAACTGAAATTGGTCGTGGCCGACTTCAACCCGAAGAAGGCACCCGGGATTGACGGACTAACAGCAGACATATGCGGACAAGTTATACTTAATGACACAAGGACGTACCTAGCCATAATAAATAAGTGCTGGAAATTAGAATACTTCCCCAAAGAATGGAAGATCGCCGTCGTTGTGGCGCTACGCAAACCGGGTAAGGACAACTATACGCACCCCAAGTCTTATAGACCTATAGGGCTTCTCCCAGTGATGGGGAAGGTCTATGAGAAATTACTGGTAAGAAGGTTAACGCATCACCTGGTGCCCAGGATGAGCCCCCGTCAGTTTGGCTTTACGCCCCAGCGCTCCACAGAGGACGCCCTCTATAGTCTGGTGGCCCATTTGAAGAGCAAACTTCGTGAGAAGAAACTCATCATAATGGTGTCGCTGGACATTGAGGGCGCTTTCGACAGTGCTTGGTGGCCAGCAATTAAGGTCAGACTGGCGGATGAGCAGTGCCCAGGTAGATTGCGGGGAACAATGGCCAGCTACCTTAGTGACCGGAAGGTGGTAGTCAGGTATGCTGGTCATGAACACACCCAGGACACCAGTATGGGGTGCGTGCAGGGATCCATCGGAGGTCCTATACTCTGGAATCTTCTTCTGGACCCTCTGCTAAAGGACCTTGGGAAGGGGGAGGACTTCTGTCAGGCTTTTGCCGATGACATAGTCCTCGTCTTCTCGGGGGACACTGCGGAGGAGATAGAACGACGAGGAAATTCAACCCTCGAACGTGTTAGGAAGTGGGGCGTCGCGAATAGGTTGAGGTTCGCACCACACAAAACTCTTGCGATGGTGCTGACCAAAAAACTTAAGTACGACACTCCACGACTTAGCATGGGCGGGGTGGGAATAGCCTTGTCGAAGGAGATCAAGATCCTGGGGCTAACGATAGACAGAGGCCTGACGTTCGGCGCCCATGTCGCAAATGTTTGCGCGAAGGCGCTGGGCGTCTATAAGCAACTATCGAGAGCCGCCAGGGTAAGTTGGGGCCTCCACCCGGAAGTCGTAAGCCTGATATACAACGCGGTGATAGAACCGATCATTACGTACGCAGCCAGTGTATGGGCTCCAGCCACCACTAAAAAGTGTATCCGAAAACACCTGGACACAATACAAAGAGTGTTCGCGCAGAGGAGGACAAAGGCATATCGCACGGTGTCCCTTAACGCAGCTCTGGTGCTGGCGGGGGCACTCCCCCTCGATATCCGGGTAAGGGAAAATGCTTCCCTTTACGCGGTCAGGAGGGGATTGCAACCGCCAGTGTCAGATAGAGAAGCGGAGACACCGACGCCTTACGTCGAGAGACCCCACCCGGCGCTCCATTTGGACCACGAATTCGGAATGCTGCACAATATTGAGGATATTGAAGAGAAGGTGGAAGGTGCAGTACGGTTTTACACAGATGGTAGTAAGATCGATGGCAAAGTTGGAGCAGCCATTTCTGTTTGGAAACAGAATGTAGAGATAAGAGCAATAAAAATGAATCTACCACCTTACTGCACCGTCTACCAGGCCGAATTGTTGGCCATCTGTGAGGCCGCCAGGGTGGCAGCGAGGGAACAGTCCGACTCTTGCGCAATACTGAGCGACTCCAGAGCAGCCGTACAAACCGTAGTTAACAACAGCTCTACGCACAAACTTGCTATACAGACCAGAGCATATCTCAAGGAAGCCGCAGAACAACACAGGGCTATACGGCTGTTCTGGGTCAAGGCCCACACTGGCATTACTGGAAATGAGCGCGCCGACCAACTGGCAAAGGACGCGGCCCTGAAGGTAAAAAGAAGACCTATTTATGACAAATGCCCAATATCTTTCGCCAAGCGCGAGATCCGCCGGCAAGCGCTTATTGAATGGAACGAGCGTTTTCAACTCGGCTCGACGGCAGGGGTTACTAGGTTATTCTTACCGGACGTTACATATGCATACTCGGTCATAAAAAAGGTGAAGATTACAGCGGAGATAACGCAAGCACTGACAGGACATGGCGGGTTCGCAGCGTACCTGCACCGTTTTGGTTGCAAGGATGACCCGTCATGTGAATGCGACGCGAATACAGAAGAGTCGGTGTTGCACCTGTTGTTTGACTGCCCTGTACACAGCAACCTCAGGTGCAACACTGAGCACTTACTCAATATAAATTTAACTCCCGCAAACGCAGCTAATATTATGAAACATAAAGACACCAGAGACATATTTTTAGAGTACTGCACAAAGATAGTTAAAAGGGCAAAGCAGAGACACAAGTGATAACAATTTACACGAACACATACAACCGTATATATACTCACTTTATATACAATATAATTGAGTGAATGTTGCCAAAATTGTCATATATACATAAATATAAAAACCTAGAATAAATTAAAAACTGTAAATAAGAAATAATGTATAAACGAACTAAACTGTAAAACAAGTACTATTAAAACGTAATAGCACATAAGAAATATTTGTAATTAAGTAGACTACAAATAATGTAATTATAAGAATGCTCCTGTGCATAACTATTAAAGATAAGTACCCCCGAAGGGGAGATGAAAAACTTACTACCCTAGCCTTACATAAGTAGATAGGAAATATCTGACCTGAGTCAGATGTCTGTAGTCCTGGGCAAAAGCACCCGGACAAACAAAAAAAAAAAAAAAAAAAAAAAAAAAAACCTAACCTAACCTAACCTAACCTAACCTAACCTAACCTAACCTAACCTAACCTAACCTAACCTAACCTAACCTAACCTAACCTAACCTAACCTAACCTAACCTAACCTAACCTAACCTAACCTAACCTAACCAGTCTGCCCCGGCACGCCAAGCCGCACGCGCACGCGCAAAGTCGTTTCGCAACGCTCCGCAGCAAAAGTTTCAAGTGAAAAGTTATAAAAAATCGAAATAGTGGTAAAACCAGTGAAACATATATAGTGTTATATATTGTTGGATGCGCCGTAAAATCAGCTATCGTATGGTGAAACACCCGAGCGCATCGGTTAAAACCACGATTTTTAGTGACAATATAAGTGAAATTAAAAATTGTGCCGAAACACAAAATCGCATACGCTGCCTCCAAGTGATCTGCGACCCCCATATCGTGAATTGCTGTTCGAAGCGCCCTAAAAAGGCGCTTCTTTTGACACCATTGCCGGATTTTTCTGGCAAAGATCACCGAAGATACAGAAGAAAAACTGAAAAGATTCCTGACCAAGAAGACCCCTGCCTACCTACCTGTGCCACTTGGACAAAAGCCACATAGATAAGTTGGTGCCGGGTGCCGGGAGGAACACGGAGGCGTTTTCACCATCAAAATAAGATCAGTAGTTATTTTATTATAGAATTTTAAAACTTTCGAAATTTTTCATACATTTTTAAAAAATTTATATCTCTGTTAATATATAATTATATTTATTCATTTTAATTGTAGAAGAAGTGCATTAATTATAAGTATTTACAGTAAAAATTCCAGTCAATTTGCTTTTGTAATAACGGAGATATCCCTATAAATATTTTTCATAAAATTAATTTTACGTAATAAAAATTGTATTTCTGGCTTTTTAATTAGGATAGAAAGGAATCTGCAATAAGCGGAAAGGGGGAGATTTTGCGTCAAAAATTACGATACAGTTGGAATTTCTCCAAAATATCCAGTAGATTAGGAAATATAGGCAATTTAAATATCAACATAATTTCATTACTTTCGGAGCTAACGCCATCTAGTAAATGAATGTGGAACTGCGCGGCTCAATTTTGGAAACTATTGATAATTCTGTTATGTAAAATTGAGCCGTGAACTTCTAAAAATATAGGGAGCAACACCCCCAAATTTCATCCCAAACGGGAGTGTAATTGGGGAGTTATAGCATTTTAAAGTTCCGTAGTTATAAATGAATGATAATTGAAATATCCACTTTTTTGAAAATTTTTTGAGGGAATGTTGTGCTTCCTTAAATTATAAACACAACCCCGAAAACCATTTCTCCCTATCTATTATAGTTCCGGAGAAATCTTAGATTGAAACGGATTTCCTAGACATTATAAAATATTCAACTATTCCTTATATACTTTCCTAAACACATAACGCTAATGACTAGTGTTGTGGTCAAGTAAATTTTTGTTCATCTGGTACAAACGACAAACCAAGTTAATAAATATTGTATCGACACTTAGTTCTATTGGATTTTTGGCTAATGTAAAATAGTTGTCGCATACATAGTATTCGCCTAGGCAGGCTACACATTTTAAAATATTCTAGTTGTAAGATAAATATTAGTGGTATAATATTAGAATAAGATAACACTATCCCCTATCCTAAGTGGTATACTACACACAGTGATCAATATACAGCTTGACATAGTGTGTCACAGGGTGACCAACACTAACATACAATATATGCACAGTGCTCGCATACATTCCACACTCATATTAGTACACACCCACACTACACCCTATACGAAGTATACTAAAACAAGATTACACTTAAACTATAACACACAATTGACATACATTACAATCACATCATAAAACTTACACTTGCCCCGTTCGCATAATAGCCGAACACACCTAATACTTATACATACACCCTACACAAACACATACACATCCATATATACTCTAATTTGGACAAATAATTACAATTTAATTTGACATAAAACCAAATACCAAAAATTCGGTTCGCAAACCAAAAATTATCTGGTGGACATCACTAATCATACAGGGAAAAAACAATATCGTTAACTTATATACTCGCCTAAACCAATAAGAGATCGACCGGGTGAAGATCGTGTAAAGTCGTCCACGCTCGGCCTTGTTGGGCGGAGACGATATATTCAATATTTGGTTTGTTCTGGAGATTCATTTTTTAAATATTGGCATAATACAAACTTTTATTGTTCAATAAATTCAAGAACCCTCCCAAATATATATATCGACAGTAATAATATAAATATATAACATATTATAAAGATTAAATTACATATTAGTTTCCCTTATAATATTCTACTAAAAATCATTATTAGGTCAAAAAATTTTACACTTTTATTGCATAATAAATTACACTAACCCTTTGTTAATAAGAGCATATATTCAAAATTAAAATTAAATCTATAATAAAAAACCGTAACTTTCTAACAAACTAAATAAATAAATTATATTTAATATTTAGTTTGTTCTGGAAATTCATTTTTTAAATATTGGCATAATACAAACTTTTATTGTTTAATAAATTCAAGAACCCTCCCAAATATATATATCGACAGTAACAATATAAATAAATTACATAATATAAAGATTAAATTACATATTAGTTTCCCTTATAAAATTCTACTAAAAATCATTATTAGGTCAAAAAATTTCACACTTTTATTGCATAATAAATTACAATAACCCTTTGTTAATACGAGTAAATATTCAAAATTAAAATTAAATCCATAATAAAAAACCGTAACTTTCTAGCAAACTAAATAAATGAATTAAATAGGTTGGAAGGGGCGGAGCCTAAACATTGCGTGATATCGGTCCACCCAATCAACAAAACACGAGCATTATATATCCGATTAGCCTATTGCAGTCGTGTGAAGTCGTTAATGCTCGGCGGTAAGTGGGCGGAACCGTCAACTTTCCTAGGTAAACTTAAAAATTATTGAAGAATTATTTTAACATCCAACATTTATTTTTTAGGAAAACACGAAATCGAATAAATATTTTTAGGTAATTAAAAAATATTTTATTTTGCAAACTCTAAATACTGACTAAGTGATTGAGAAAGGTGCCACCCATCTGGTATTTTGACCCGACAAGTGGGGACAGTCTTTCACCCTTACATATTACTCACTACACATATACTTATCATTACATACATTTCACTTACATTAAAACAAACAACACTTCCAACACACTACCACCCTATTCCCCTAGGTGTCTCCTGCTCGTGAGAAGGAACTCGGGTGCGACAGCTAGGCCGGCGGTGACAACTGGTTGTTATAGATATAACACACCATCTTGTGCCGCAGCTGGCTGATGCGCTAAAGGTGCTAGACGAGTACATTGTAGACACTGCACGAAAGGGTATAGGTACATAACCCACTACACACCACCGACCTAACACCCACACAAACAGTATTGACTAGGGCTTTTTACACCCGCAAATATCAATATACCACTAGATATTCACCCAATCAGTATACACATTCTTTTTGACATTTTATAAATATTTTTATCTTGACAATTGTATATAACTTATTTTTGGTAAAGTTTGATTTGTATATAATTTTACTATTATACATATTTTAAAGTTAGGGTAACAAGGGCCATTTACACCCGCACACAAATTTACAACTGACAAGCCGGACCTTTACATCCGTGCTATTGACACCGGGCTATTGACCAAAGGTCTCGGACCTTATACACCCGAAACACTTTTGACATTTGACACACGGCACCGCGAGCCTCACAATGTTTAGGTCACCACCAAACAATGCTAAGGTGCCAACAGCACCAACAGTATCTACACTTAGGAATAAAAATATTGAAAAAATAATGAAAAAGGATCAGGATAACTTAAATGTGACACAAACCATTATCCCAAAACAAGGAATGGTTTCTTCTACTCCGAATGACAAACTAAGTCAAAAGAACAAAACACCCTTGGAGCCCTTTGATAAACCAAGTCCACCGGTAAAAGATGCGGTAAAGAAGCTGGAGATGGGTCTAAAAGAGGATGTGGAAACACCAAATTTTGGACCCATGATACAAGCAGATAAACAGCCGGCAAAACCGGTGAACGGTAAGGGGAAAGGAAAGAGAATCATTGAGGATGAAACAACATCGACCTATAGAGGTAAAAAGTCCTTTAAGGACGAAGTAGAGGAAGCAAATTTTTATGTCAGCGAATTTAAGATCTTAATGGGAACCTCGAAGAACATAAAAACGGAGGTAAAAACAGGCACACTAGAACTCCTTGAATTACTACAAGAACTGGTAATAAAGTTAGCTGGCAAACTTAAAGAAGGGAAAGGAAGCGAATCAGGAAATGAAAAAGGGAAAATAGTGGACATAAATCCTGAAATAAAGCACAAAGAGACAGAGATTTTGAAACATCAAGAGACACTGTTACAGGCACTAGACAACCATAACAGTCAAATGAAAGAACATGCGCACCTAATGCGTGCACTCCAAAATGTAGTAGAGAGCGCCCCGATTATACCCCAGGGGAACTATAGTCATGATGAGAACAAGGCACTAGTAGAAGAAGTAGGCAAACTAAAGGAAATTGCACTGGGCGTGGGCAGACAGGTCGCGCAGATGAGGGAACATGCCCCTTCGTACGCGGAGATCTTAGCTAAACCCCAGCCATTAGACGTACTAAAACAGAAGCCGAAACATAGTGTCATAGTAACTACGGATTTGGATACCCCAACGCATGAGGACACTCTAAAGCGAGTAAGGGAAACACTGAAAGCTAAAGAGACCGGCCTCCAAATCGAGGGCGTAAGAAGAGTAAGAAACGGTAAAATAGTAATAAGTTGCGCCTCCAAGACCGAAATTAAGAGAACGACGGAGCGACTTAAGACAAATAAGGACCTTAAGGTCGAAGAAGCTATGAGTAAGAACCCACTGGTGGTGATAAAAAATCTCATTGACTACCATGAGTTCAGTGATATTAAACAGGCTATTGAGAACCAGAACAAACATATCCTGGAAGGCTTGACCACTGAGGAGATGAAAATGGAAGAGAGATTTAGGAAGAAGGCCCGGAACCCGTTAGAGGCACACGTGGTTCTCCGGGTCACACCTCAACTATGGAAAAGAATGACCACAGTGGGCAAGCTTTTCATCGGTATACAGCATGTGAGGGTCGAAGATCAGACCCCACTGCTGCAGTGCTCCAAGTGCCTGGCCTACGGACACGGTCGCAAAAACTGCAATGAGAAGGCGGACCTTTGCCACTATTGCGGAGAGGAGCACCTGAGAGCCCAATGTCCGAGATTAAAGGCAGGTCAACCGCCGAGCTGCGCTAACTGCAGACGGGCAGAGCACTTGGATACTGAGCACGCTGCCTATAGCTCCCTCTGTACTATAAGAAAAAAGTGGGATGAAATAGCTAGAACAGACATAGCTTATTGCTAAAGGCGCCCCAGGCTCAAACACAATTGGTGCAACACCTGCATATAATATAGCTCAGGCTAACCTACAAAGGAGTAACCTGGCCACAACAGAATTTATAGTGGAAGCCAAGAGAAGGAAGATAGATATTGCCTTGCTCCAGGAACCTTATGTGGGAAGCAATAAACATATGAAGACGTATGGTACCGCTAGAACATTCCAGAATATAAACCCGGGGAATGGTGTGGTGAAAGCGTCGATAGTTGTGTTTAACGCAGAAATCGACGTGGAACCATGCCTTCTAACTACAACAAATAACATAACCGTGATAAAATTAAAAACTAATTCGTGGGAGGTTCTGGCGGTATCGTACTACTTCGAGCCAGATAAAGACCTAGAGGAGTACTTGAGGCATATGGTCAAAATATGCAGGGGTAGTAACTGCAGAAAAATTTTAATTGGAGGAGATGCCAACGCTAAGTGCATACTATGGGGAAGTGCGAACACCAATAAAAGAGGAGAAGCCTTGACTAGGACCCTTACAGAGTGTGGGCTCCATGTGATCAACAGTGGCACCAGACCTACTTTTGAAACCATCAGGGGAGGAAGGCGTCTCACGAGTCACGTGGACGTCACAGCTTGCACGGACGACCTGCTGGGCCTGGTGGAGGACTGGAGAGTGGCTGATGACCTCACCGGCTCGGACCACAATGGGATTGTTTTTGGTTTACAACTGCAGCAAAGTAGAGGCATTCACATACAAAGAACAACAAGGAAATACAATACTAAAAAAGTTAATTGGTCCCAATTTCATATGAAATTGGACCAATTAAAAATAGACGCGAAACTAAATTTAGAAACCCTTAACAAAATTGAAACCACAAGTCAAATCGATTCATATATAGCACAATATACAGATGCAATAACTAATGTATGTGATGCCATAATACCGAGGAAAAAAGTTGCCCAAAAACTTAAGGTCCCATGGTGGTCTGACGAGCTGGCGGGGTTGAAGCGAGCGGTCACCATCAGGAAACGCAGAGTCCGAAGTGTCGCTCCAATGCATAGGGCTGATGCCGTTGAGGATTACCTGAGGGTCAAGGCAAAATACGAAGAAAAAGTAAAAGCAGCTCAGGTTGGTAGTTGGAAGGAGTTCTGCACAAAGCAGGAGAGAGAGGGACTATGGGAGGGGATATACCGCGTTATAAGAAATACCACTAAGAGAGAAGAGGACTTACCCTTGAAAATAGGGGGGGTGCAGCTAAGCCAAGCTGATTCAGCAAAATTGTTGGTTGAGACCTTCTACCCCGAAGACAGAATCGAAGATGACGATTCAGTCCATGGCCGAATTAGGAAAGAAGCCAAAAATGCTATACGCCCAAACCATGATGATCATGAGCCGGACTATACTGAGCTAGAACTAACGTCGGCCGTGGCTGACTTCAACGTCAAAAAAGCCCCTGGGTCAGATGGCTTTACAGCAGATATCTGTTCCCAGGTAATTCTGAGGGATGTTAAGATGCATCTAGCACTTATAAATAAATGCTGGAAAATGAGTTATTTTCCAAGGAGCTGGAAAGAGGCCACGGTGGTTGTGTTGCGGAAGCCGGGTAAGGAGGACTACACACACCCCAAGTCATATAGGCCCATAGGTCTTTTACCGGTAATGGGTAAAATATATGAAAAGATGCTGGTCCGTAGATTAACTCACCATCTGGTGCCGCGCCTAAGCTCCCGCCAGTATGGCTTTTTGCCCCAACGCTCAACCGAAGACGCCCTCTATGACCTCATGGCCCATGTGAGGGGTTTACTTCATGAGAAGAAACTAATCACAATGGTGTCGCTGGACATAGAGGGCGCCTTCGATAGCGCTTGGTGGCCTAAGATAAAGGTCAGGCTGGCGGAGGAGCGTTGCCCAGACAGGTTGAGGCGGACAATGGCAAGTTACCTAGAGGACAGATCGGTACGCCTGAGGTATGCTGGCCACGAATGTGTCCGATCGACCAGCATGGGGTGTGTGCAGGGCTCTATAGGGGGACCAATTTTATGGAATCTCCTTCTGGACCCTCTGCTGCAGAGTCTCGCGGAGAGGGGGGAGCACGTTCAGGCATTTGCTGATGACGTGCTTCTCGTCTTCTCCGGGGACACGGCGGAGGACATCCAAAGTCGTGCCAACTCAACCCTCGAACATGTTTGGCGGTGGGGTGTCGAGAACAGACTTAGGTTCGCACCACATAAGACCCTCGCTATGGTGCTGACCAAAAAGTTGAAATACGACACTCCACGGCTAACCATGGGCGGGGTGGGGGTTGTCATGGCTAAGGAGATTAAGGCCCTGGGGCTAACAATAGACTGCGGGTTGACGTTCGGCGCACACGTGGCTAATGTCTGCGGGAAAGCGCTGGGCGTCTACAAGCAGCTATCGAAAGCCGCCAGGGTCAGTTGGGGACTCCATCCCGAGATCATTCGCACAATTTACACCGCCGTGGTCGAGTCGAGCCGATAATCTCCTATGCAGCCAGTGCTTGGGCTCCAGCCACCAACAAAAAATGCGTCCAGAAGCACCTCCACATGGTGCAACGCCTATTTGCGCAGAGAGTGATAAAAGCGTATCGAACGGTTTCACTCAACGCCGCTCTGGTGCTGGCCGGGGCGCTTCCTCTTGACATACGTATCAGGGAAAATGCTTCCCTGTACGAGGTCAGGAGAGGCTTGCGCCGGCCAGTGCTAGATCGTGAGATTGAGAGACCAATTGCTTACGTTGAGAGACCGCACCCAGCGGAGCATATCAGCTGTAGCTTCATAAGGCTTGAAAACTCAGAAGATCTAGAGCAAAAAGTAGATTGCACAGTGAAGCTGTTTACTGACGGCAGTAGAATTGAGGACAAAGTCGGTGCTGCTGTTTCAGTATGGGAAGGAGCCGCGGAAATAAAAAGTCTCAAATTCAACCTGCCGTCTTATTGTTCGGTTTATCAGGCTGAACTACTAGCTATATGCGAAGCTGCTAGGGTAGTGGTCCAAAGTAGCTATAAGGATTGCGCTATAATTAGCGATTCCAGGGCGGCTCTTGAAACCGTTGTGAACCATGGTTCAACGCATATATTAGCTGCCAGAGCCAGAGCCTACATGCTAAGTGCCAGAACAGAGGGTAAGACTATACAGTTGTTTTGGGTTAGAGCACATGTCGGTGTCGACGGTAATGAGCGGGCCGACCATCTGGCCAGAGAAGCAGCATTGCGCTCTAAAAAGAGACCCATTTATGACATGTGCCCAATATCATATGCCAAGAGAGAAATCCGCAAACAAGCACTCGCGGAATGGAATGAAAGATACCAACAAGGAACAACAGCTGCAACCACCAAAGCATTCTTCCCAGATATAGTGACGGCTTATAGAATTATAAAGAAATTAGGAACTAGTGCAATAAGAACGCAAATATTTACAGGGCACGGTGGGTTCGCAGATTATCTGTACCGTTTCCGCTGTAAAGCGGATCCGTCTTGTATATGCGACCCAGACAAACAAGAATCCATTTTACACTTAATATTAGACTGTCCTATACACATTAGACAAAGACACTACATACAACAAAAACTTAATATTAACTTAGACTATGATAACCTTAAAAGGTTAATAGCAGAGAAGTATACCAGAACAGAATTCCTAGAATTCTGCACTAAAATTGCACAAAAAGCAATTGATAGGAACAAAACATAGCTTGATAGAATGGAAAATTGCTGTAATATAAATTTAAGAGAGTAAACCTAATATGTATTAAATTAAGAAATATAGACTAATTAAACTATAAATAGGAAGTAAGTCAATTGTATCATAAATATTAAGAATGTAAAGAATAAAGATAAGTATCCCCAAGAGGGGATCTGAAAAAATTCATTGCCCTGTTAGATATAAGAGTCAGTAAATCTCTGATTAAGTCAGAGGCATTCGCGGGCCGGGTCAATAGCACCCGGACATATAAAAAAAAAAAAAAAAAAAAAAAAAAAAAAAAAAAAAAAAAAAAAAAAAAAACCTAACCTAACCTAACCTAACCTAACCTAACCTAACCTAACCTAACCTAACCTAACCTAACCTAACCTAACCTAACCTAACCTAACCTAACCTAACCTAACCTAACCTAACCTAACCTAACCTAACCTAACCTAACCTAACCTAACCTAACCTAACCTAACCTAACCTAACCTAACCTAACCTAACCTAACCTAACCTAACCTAACCTAACCTAACCTAACCTAACCTAACCTAACCTAACCTAACCTAACCTAACCTAACCTAACCTAACCTAACCTAACCTGACCTGACCTGACCTGACCTGACCTGACCTAACCTAACCTAACCTAACCTAACCTAACCTAACCTAACCTAACCTAACCTAACCTAACCTAACCTAACCTAACCTAACCTAACCTAACCTAACCTAACCTAACCTAACCTAACCTAACCTAACCTAACCTAACCTAACCTAACCTAACCTAACCTAACCTAACCTAACCTAACCTAACCTAACCTAACCTAACCTAACCTAACGCCTCAGTCCCCCGCTGACCGCGCTGCCGTCAGCTGCTTTTTCAAGTGAGCTCCACGCTTTTAAATTCTTTTTAGTGGGTTTTTTGCAAGCTACCGTGACGTGCTATACCTTAAAAGTTGCGCGTTAACGAGGCGCACACGCCGGTATAACTATTGTGATTGTGAGTGAAAAATCCAGGAAGTTATAAGTGAAAAACCTCCGAAATAAGAGGTTAAGTGTGTGAAAATTGTCAGTTTTTTGCGTTTTGTACTTCGGGGTAGGTGCCTCCACGCGAGATTTTTGTGCCTCCGTGTAGGCCTTACCGGCCCGCATCTATCGACGCATCGTACGAGAAAATCCGTTCAGCGCAACACAGTGAAAAACCCAGAAAAACAACTTTTTTCCACACGTGGCGTCACCACGAGGTACCCGAAGGACGCCACCTGCAGAGCTGGGATTTTTACCATATGTGCGGGCAAGTACCCCAACACTTTTACCGCAAAGAGAAAAATTTTAACTGCTGTACTTTTTGTGATAAAACTATTAAGAATATCAAACTTTAACACCTTATAGCTCGGCTCCATACCGGGCTATAATTGTCGTTTTTGTGCCGCTGCTTGCGCGCTAGCTGGGACTACAGAGTATCAAAAGCTGAGCACCCTAGACATCATAGTCAAGGAGCTATCGACGGAAAACCGTAAACTTCGGTTTTTATAAAATTTTCTTCAGCCGGAAAAATCGGAAAATTAACTGGACTATATCATAGTGTAGTAGTCTCTTTGTACTAAATTTACCAATTTTTTGTAATTTTTTAGGTCCAATAGTCTAGGAGAAAACGAATTTTAACCGTATTTATCAAATTAATCTGTAAATATTAGTAATAATTAATTTTTTAGGTTATAGGCGGCTCTATATAGCCCTTGGGCACACCCTGAGCCCAAACACGGTGGGTCTAGACCCAAAAACACCGATTTTTAAAATCCGGGGGGTCTTTGGAGGTGTTTGGAGTTAGCCGCGGAAATCTTTGAAGTCTAATATCTCAGGGGCTATTCGTCGTAGGAGGTTGGGGTTTTCGAATTGGTGACGAACTAGACTTAGGCTATTGTTTTTTATAGCCAATTGCCCAAAAGGGCAATATTTTTTATATTAGCGTTTTTGACCACTGGGCTGGTAGTCCTGGTGAAGCCGTTGACGGCGGTGAAAGCCCCATGCTCCTCCGACTTGTAGTTTAGGAGTTATACACGGTTAAAGTTTGGTTTTGACAGCTCGGCCGCCATATTGGATTTTTTCAGGAGGCCATATCTCCGAAGATATTCAACGTAGAGCGTGGAGATTTTGCAGGTGGGTTAAGGGGGGAGTTTGGAATTGGGGGAAATTAGTTTTTTCCAAATTGGGGGTAAAAAATTTCGGTTGTGACTTTTCAATTTGTAGTGGTAGAACTCTCAATTCCCCATCTGTGAGTCCAAACCCGATATCTCTGCGGCCAATAGATTCGGAGATATTACCGACCAAAGTTATACCCGGCGGCCATCTTGAAAAGGTTCAATTGGACATAACTTCGCCGGAAATAGAGATAGCGCGCTGCGGTTTTCGGAATAGTGGATCCCCTGGTAAGGAGTTTCGACCCCCTGGGGTCAGGTGGTGATACAGCCCCTAAAAATTTTGGTTTCAGCTGACGGTGCCGGCGTGCGCGGGGCATCGGGGGAAGTCCCTTAGTTCAAACCCGAACTTCCTGGGACCGATAGAGCCGAAGTTATCGGGGTTCGAAAATTCCCTGGAGGTGTTGGAGGTGTTAGGGGGTGATTTTCGGACTGCCGTTACTCGGAGGCTATTGGTCGTAGAGACTTGGGATTTCTTCTGCTGTCAATCGCACGGGGAGTTCCACCAGACGCTGATACCACCTTCCTTCTGTCTCTTCTGCTTCTACCTTCTTCTTCTTCTTTTTTCTTCTTTTATCTTCTTTTTCTTCTTTTTGGACGTGGACGATCTCCGTATAACTTGTTGTGATCCCCGCGAGAAGCCGCGGCCGCTACCTCCAGAAGACTAGGCTCTTCTGAAATAAAAAATTTTCTTCTTTTTACTTTTTTGTGATTAGCTATTACTGAGGCTTCCCCCGCTGAGTCTTTGGGCCGGTGGCGACAATTGGCCGTTGCCTTAGCAATTAACCATTTTGTGCCGCAGCCTGGGGGCTCGTGGGAGAGCTATTAATTTCTTTCAAATATAAACTTATACTCCTGGCGGAGATATATGTATATAGGTAACTTAATTTTAGCTCAATTTTATTTTAATTTTAATTTTAGCTGTAGGACACGGGGCTATACACCCCAACTCTAGTAATTAAGTTTTTATTTTATTTTTATTTTATATTTATTTTGACAAATTGACTTTTACCTTGTTAATAATAATTAGATTTAACAATTTGTCGACAACTGGGATCTTTACACCCTATTATATCTAAACATAAGACCTTGGGCTTGCAACTCAATTGTTGTTATAACCCAATTTATTGTGTATTACTTTATTGTCGTATTCAATAATTATTATAGGAAACTTATTGTAAAATAGACAAGGGCCTTTACACCCAAACATTTAATCATACATTTTAATTTACATCATACACCTCAATCATTGACTACACAAACTGATTAATACAATATACACTTTTATATAACAATACATTGGAACCGAGCCATATACACTCGGATTTCAATAATATTGACACCCGCAGACCCCAAAAAATAACATGTTGAGATCTCCACCTCAGGATAGGCGCTCGAAAGAGCCGTCCCAGTCCCCCAGTAATAAAGCCCAACATCTAATGAACCACACCAGCATGTTCATAGAAAATACCCCAAAGACTACGACGTCTGGTGCAACCAGAAAAGGGGTATTTGACACTAATAGGGCAGGCATGAACCGCACTGTAGTCTTGGACCAGCCGACAACCCCCCAAAACTCTCCCCCTCCAGTAGCAGATTCCGCCAGACTCATGGGGGCAAAACTAGGCGTTAAAAAAGCGAAACTCCTCCTAAATATGTCAAAAAACATAAAGACGGAGGTGAAAAGAGGGGTCATAGACGTATTGGACAAATTAGTCTTATGCGTTCAGGAAGGGGAGAAGGAACTCGCGGAGCATAGGAAAGGGCCCCAAAAACCACTGCCCGAGGATAACGTAAAAGACGAAGACAAAGACGAGTTACCACAGCCCGTGAGTATCGTAAAAGATGACAAAGGCGAGGTCCCTGAACTGGAAAGGTGGAAAACTATGATAAGGGCCCATAGTGAAATCCTGACAGAGAGCATGGAACAGAACGAGCGACTATAAAAGGCCCTTAAACAGCACGTCACCCTCCTGGACGGCTTGGAGGAATACAAGCAGCAGTTCAAAGAAACTGCAGACAGCATGAGATGCCTAGAAGGCGTAGTGCGATACCATGCAGTGACACTGGAAAACCAAAAGGACACCATCACCACCCCCGCAACTGAGGCCAGCGCCGAGCTCCTGCAGGAATTAAGAGTTTTAAAGGGTACCACTCAGGAGCTGAGCAAAAAGGTAGAAGAGGTCAGTTGCGGGCCGCGTACCTACGCAGAAATAGCTGCCAAACCAAGGCCTCAACAGACACCCAAGTCACACGCCATCATGGTATCAACAATTGACATCTGCCCCAGTGACGTCCTGGAGGATGAAATAAAAGGCACACTTAAGGCCAAGGAAAACGGATGGAGAATCCAGAAGATGAGGCGCGTGAGGGGGCCTAGAGTCGTACTCGCATGCGCCTCAAAACCTGAGATTGACCAATTAGCAGGGAAGCTAATAGAAAATAAAAAACTCAAAGTGGAGGAGGCTAAATTTTTAAACCCACTCGTGGTTTTGAAAAACCTGTGTCGGAAGACCACGGAAGCAGACATAAAAATCGCGCTGTCCCAGCAAAACGCCGACTTGACGGAGGGACTGTCGGCCGAGGAGGTCGCTGTGATGGAGAGGTACCGGAGGAGGGCAAGACACCCAGATGAGTGTCATGCCGTCCTCCAGGTGTCGCCAATCCTTTGGCAGAGACTTACCTCGGCTGGCAGGCTATTCGTTGACGTGCAGTGTGTGAGGGTGCAAGACCAAACGCCCCTCATACAATGCATGCGTTGTCTGGGATACGGCCACGGAAAAAAGAGCTGCTCCGCGGTCGAGGAGGACCGCTGTACCAGATGCGGTCAGCCGGGCCATGTGAGAAAGGAGTGTAGCCATCGCACAAATTGCTACAACTGCACAAAGGCCAAACTACCACACACAAACCACGATGTGTTCGGCGCAGAATGCCCCATAAGATCTAGGGCAGACGCCCTTGCAAGGGAGGCAGTAGCATATAGCTAGGGTGCGTTTCCCGGCCAATCATCTATCGTCATGGCCACATACATGACAGACAAATCACACACACAAGCACGATTAACACAACACACAACAACACCTACACCTCATCATTATTAAACAAACTACTAGACAACAACACACACCAAATGTATCTCAAAAAACTTTTGACTCATATCTATAAAACATCAACACGTACACAAATTACATCGACTACAAAACAACAATCAACATACAATTGTTCAGCAAACATGCCAACACAGTCCAAATATAACAAACAACTGCATAAAAAAAAAAAAAAAAAAATATACATTCACAAACAACAAACACCACAGATCATCAACAACCACCACATACAACACACACAAGACTATAGTGCGTGAACATGGACGCTGATGCAATGATTGTACTTAGCGGGCATGCAATCCACGTACATATATTCATTACATAAACTAATACATTAACACACACCACACATTTCAACACAACAAGTAACAATCTGCTATGTTGTAAGCATATTAGATTTTACTAAGGAAATAAAAAACAATGCATAACAATTGCACAATCACTAGCACAATCACAATATACAATCTGCGTCACAAAACTTACACCAATCACCTATGCACACAATGTACATACCACAGCACATTACATACGTACACCAACAACCTAAACAATTACCACTCGACGTCATGCACAATTATAATTTATGTGTATTAACATAGTAAATTATAATATTAAGTAACAATAAATGACACACCACAAATCACCACTCAGCATAGCACAACGTAAACAACCACATAGTCACAATAGCATTAGGAACAAACAAAACGAAATTATCATAATTAATTAATAGTTTATTTTGTTGCGACAAAATAAGATATTAAATAAAGTACAATGAAACATATTTGTATATAAAAGCATACACAACAATACTAAAAATGATCACACAAATAAATACAAAATAAATAGTTAGTAACATAAACACTAGTAATCAAATCACATAAACAATAACCCACTACAGCAAAACAAAAAGTCACACAAGGCCAAAATGAGCATTGACGATTGTATAAAATGGATAGAGGCCATTATCAGCCTTCCTAAGTTTAAACAATATAGAATTAAAGAAATGTAACACAAATAATAAACAATGTAAATTTTTCAAATTAAGACAAAATGTAAAATAGGACAAATAAACAATAGTAATAAATGTAATTTACAATACCTAATAGTAGAAATAAGCATACACATAAGTATAGAAATACACTGTAAAATTTTTTCATAATAAATCTCCCTAGCACTTAATACCCATCCGACACAATCCCTGATTATGTTAGGGGCTTCTCGCGGGCCGGGTCTGGCACCCGGACACAAACAAAAAAAAAAAAAAAAAAAAAAAAAAAAAAAAAAAACCTAACCTAACCTAACCTAACCTAACCTAACCTAACCTAACCTAACCTAACCTAACCTAACCTAACCTAACCTAACCTAACCTAACCTAACCTAACCTAACCTAACCTAACCTAACCTAACCTAACCTAACCTAACCTAACCTAACCTAACCTAACCTAACCTAACCTAACCTAACCTAACCTAACCTAACCTAACCTAACCTAACCTAACCTAACCTAACCTAACCTAACCTAACCTAACCTAACCTAACCTAACCTAACCTAACCTAACCTAACCTAACCTAACCTAACCTAACCTAACCTAACCTAACCTAACCTAACCTAACCTAACCTAACCTAACCTAACCTAACCTAACCTAACCTAACCTAACCATCAGTCCCCCGCTGACCGCGCTTCAGTCAGCAGCTTTTTCAACCTAGCTCCGCAGTAAAAAATTCATTTTGCCGGGTTTTTCTCGCGATATAGTAACGAGTGATATCTTAAAAGTTGCGCGTTGGCGAGACGCACACGCCGATATATCACAAGCGAACTTCTGTGAAAACCCCTAAAAGTTATTAAGGAATAAGTGCAATTTTCGAGGTTAAGTGGTGGTAATTTGTGAAGTTTTTTGAAGATTGTGCTTCAGCCTAGGTGCCTCCACGCGATTTTCTTTTATCGCCGTGTAGGCCTCGGCGGCCCGCACCCGCTGGCGGTTTTTTCACGGAAATCGGAGCAGCGCAACCTGGTGAAAAGTGAAGAAAACTAAGTTTTTCAACATGTGCGCGTCACCACGAGGTCGGTGAAATACTGTACCTGGGAGGCTCAAATTTTTATGAGATCAGCGGGCAAGTACCTGAACTATTTTTCCGCAAAAAGAAAAATTTTTGACCCAATAGTTTTTTATATATTAACTATTTAATGCCTCAACTTTGACATTGAATAGCCAAGCCGTTTACCGGCCTATAATTCTGATTTTTGCGCCGTTGCTTGCGCGCTCATTAGTTCTACAACGCCACAAAAGAAGAAATTCCTGAGGCGCATAGTCGAGGAGCTGCTGGCAAAAAACCAAAAAATTTAGTTTTTATCAAATATTGTCTAGCCAAAAAATCCTAAAAATAGATGGACATTAGCCTAGCGTAGTACACTATTTATAGTAAGTTATAGTGCTTTTTCTAGATTTTTAAGTCATATATTTAGGGAGATATTGAATTTTATGTGTATTTTCCAAATTAATTAAAAAATATTAGTTCTAAAAATAATTACACATTGTAATTAGCTCTAGGTGACCTTTCGGCACACCCTGAGCCCAAACTCGGGTGGGCTAGGGTCAAAAACAACGGATTTCAAAAATCCGGGGGGTGTTGGATGAGTTGGGGACTTCGCGCAAATTTTTTGTTATTCGTGTAACTCCGCGACTATACGTCGTAGAGAGCTGCGGTTTTCGGCAAAAATAGGGGCTTGTAATTGTCTATCAGCTCAGATAGCCAATTGCCCAATTGGGCAAAAAATTCTATTTTCGCGTTTTCACCACACAAACAGGTAGTCCTGGTAGCGCCATTAACTACACCGAAAACCGCATTCTCCTGCGGCGAGTATTTGCCGAGATATACACAGTCAAAGTTTGACTTTGACAGTTAGGCGGCCATCTTGAATTTTTTCAGGAGGCCATATCTTCGGAGATATTTAACGTAGAGCGCGGAGATTTTGCAGGTGGGTTAAGGGGGGAGTCTGGAATTGGGGGGACTTAGAATTTTTCAAATTGGGGGTAAAAATTTTTGGCTGTGTTTTTCTAATTTCATTTGGTAAAGCTCCTAATTCCACACCTGTAAGTCCAACCGCGGTCTCTCTGCGACTCATAGATCCGGAGATATTTCCGGTCAAAGTTATAGCCGGCGGCCATCTTGAAAGGGTTCAAGTGGCCGTAACTCCGCCGCATATTAAGCTAGCGTGTCGCGGTTTTCTGTGTTGTGGGTCCCTGGTGAAGGAGAATCGATCCCCTGGGGTTAGGAGGGGATAGCACCCCACAAAATTTTGATTTCAGTAGACGGTGCCGGCGTGCGCGGGGCAGTAGGGGAAGCCCCATAGTTCAAACCGGAACTTCCTCCGACCGATAGGGCCGAAGTTATCGGCGTTCGAAAATTCCCTGGAGGTGTTGGGGGTGTCTGGGTGTGATTTTCGGACTGCTGTAACTCGGGAACTATTGGTCGTAGCGACTTGCGGTTTCTTCTATTGTCAAGCGCACGGGGAGCTTCACCTGAAGCTGTTATCACCTTACTTCTGGCTTTTCTTCTTCTATCTTTTTCTTCTTCTTTTTTCTTCTTTCTTCTTCTTTTTCTTCTTTTTGGCCAAGGACGTTCTCCGAACACGCTTAGTTGGCCCCCGCAGCAAGCCGCGACCGCTATCTTCCAGAAGATACGGACTTCTGACATAAAAACTTTGCATTAAAATTGTTTTTTAAAAAATTCTCTAGTGTATTTTAGTTTGGGCTTCCCCCGCCGAGTCTTCGGGCCGGTGGCGACAATTGATTATTGTCTTTGCAACAAATCATTTTGTGCCGCAGCCTGGGGGCTTGCGGGAGAGCCAAAAATTGACTTGGTTAACCGTAATATATTCTGGCGGAGGTATTTTAATATATTTGACAATCTTAATTTTAAGTTTAATATTAGGACACGGGATTTTTAAGCTTGTACGACTTGGGATAATATACCCAAACTTAGCAATTAAGACATAACGACTTTGGGTTATAGCCAATTTTATAGTAGTTATTTATTGACCATTGGCATTCTACACCAAACTAGTAATTAAGTTTTAACGACCTTGGGCCTTACACCCAAATTTATTGTATTATAATCCTATTCTATCTCATTTAAGTTTAACTTAAATCACACAATTATCTGGTTAATTTGATTTTAAGACGATTTATTTATTGACTACCGCGGTCTTTGTACCTACCTATTGATACACATCAACGATCGGAGCATTAGTCTCCAGGAACACTGACGTAATTTACTATATTGAACTCTCTACACTCAATATAATATACAACAACATAAATTGAACGGGTACATAATTACAATAACAGGCCGGGACACCTAGCTTATCGACCCAGCGGAGCCACTTCTCAACGTTTTACACTGAGGAGCGGCGCTGCACGGCACCGCAATAAACAAAATGATACGCTCGCCACCACCTAGCAAGACGACCGCCAGGAATTCACTGGAACTACAACATAAACAAAAACAGGAACAACAACACGGCCACACAACACGACACATTGAGGTTACACAAGAGCAGGACCAGCAAGTTCTACAACAGCAACAACAAGGCTGCTCACTAACACAAACACATCAACACGATCACCCAGTAATACAAATACAGCCACTACACGATCAACCACAACAGTTACACATAGAGGAAACATATCAACAACAGACACCCATAAACACCAACCCGGTGAAATCTCACGTCAGTCGAATCGAAAGACTGAGTGGAGGCAAAGGCGACAAAACTTTTAGTATACACAGCAATGAAAATACGTCAACCCCGAAACCGGCTCAAAACGATAATAACAGGAAGAAAGGAAATAGCAATCAAATAAAGAGACTACAATTGCATAATATAAAGGGTGAAGGCAAGCCCGAAACTACAAACTCCGGACCAAAGATATCAGAAGGGGCGGTCAAACAAACAACTCAGGCTGTTCCGATCAACTTGGGAAAGAGCGGAAAGGAGCAAAGTATAGATAACAATAAAACCATCGCCGGAACGATTCAGAACTGCTGTAATATTATAGGTGAAAACATCAACCTATCAAGAAACTTTAAAGCGGAGCTGAAAGAAGCAATTTTAAAACAGTTGATAGAGCTCAAAGGGGTTGTAAGTAAAGTAAAACAACTAGAAGAAACAGGAACAATACTAATGCACAATGAGGAAGGAGAGGGTCACACAGGGCAATTGAGCAGAGAAATTCAAACAATATTGCAAACCGAAAGAGACCAAATACACAAAATTCTCAAGGAGCATACTAAGGCTATAGCGGAGAATATGCAGGCAATCAACGCACATAAGAATGCTGTAGAGACTGCTCCGGTAACGCATCAGTGTGGAGTTGACTGTGCTGGCAGCAAAACTGTGATTCAAGAAATGGGTCAAATCAAGGAGGTCACTCAAAACATCCATAAAGTTGTGACCAAAGTTGCAAACACGTTACCAACCTATGCCGACATAGCATCAGGAGCGAAGAGCACCCAAGGCAACATCCCGAAACCCACACACAGCGTTATAGTAGCTACGGACGCGGTCACACCCACATATGAGGATACCAGGGAGCAAATCAAAAACACCCTTAAGGCGAAGGAGACGGGACTCCAAATCGATGGAATAAGAGGCATTAGGAATGGCAGAGTTGTCCTCACCTGCGCCACCAAAGCCCAAATGGATAAAACCACAGAAAGGCTGAAACAAAACTCTGGGTTGAAAATTGTCGAAGCCAAATCAAACAACCCACTAATCATTCTAAAGAACATTATGACCTATAATACGGAAGAGGACATTAAAACGGCAATTAAGACTCAGAACAAGGACTTGGTGGCAGGGCTGACTCCAGAAGATCTTAAAATAGAGGAGTGTTTTCGAAGAAAGGCCCGAAACTCTCACCAGAGTCATGTTGTCCTCAGAGTAACTCCCAAGTTCTGGCAGAAAGTAACGGACAAGGGAAGACTCTATACAGACATCCAACAGGTGACCGTCGAAGATCAGACGCCCTTGATTCAATGTTCGCGATGTCTGGAGTATGGGCATGGCAAGAAAAATTGTAGAGAGACGGACAATCGCTGCCACTATTGCGGCGATCACCATAACAAAGCCCAGTGCCCAAATAAACAAGCCGGACTACCCCCAACGTGCTCTAACTGCAAAAAACGCGATCATCTGAATGCGGAACATGCAGTCTTTAGCATGGACTGCACAATAAGACAGAAAAACGATGAGTTAGCACGAAAAAATGTTAGATATTGCTAAGGGCACCGCACGCAATAACGGGCAATCAATCATTCCCACATCCACCACCTTCCAGGCAAATCTACAGAGAAAGGAGTTGGCCACTACCGAACTAATACGCGAGGCCGATAAAAGAAAGGCCATCTTTGCACTGATTCAGGAACCGTATGTCGGCGGGACCAAAAGGATGAGGACGTATGGCACTGCAAGGACGTACCAGAACGAGAACAGTGGTGAAGGCACGATTAAGGCAGCGATAGTGGTCTTCAGTCAAGATGTTTCTGTCACGCTGTGCCACAAATACACCACTAATAACATAGTCACTGCGATAATTAAGACCAGCGTCTGGGAAATCCTTGTAGTGTCATATTACTTCGAACCCGACGCAGAGATTGAGCCATATATAAAACAACTCATCAAAATTCGCGAAAACTATATGCAAGCAAATATCTTAATGGGCGGCGACGCAAATGCGAAGTGCATTTTGTGGGGTGGCCACCACACTGATAAAAGGGGCCGCGCAATGATGAGCGCCCTGACAGAAATGGGTCTTCAGGTGCTGAACGGCGGCGACACCCCGACTTTTGATACTATAAGAGGTGACAGAAGATTCACCAGCTACGTTGACATCACCGCCTGCACCGAGGAAATGCTCAACATGGTAGCCGACTGGAGGGTAGTCGAGGACCTAACTGGTTCCGACCACAACGGTATTATACTGAAGTTATACCTTCATAAGGCACGTGGCATGCAGATTCACAGGACAACACGCAAATTTAATACAAAAAAGGTTAACTGGGCTCAATTTCATAGTAAATTGGACCAGTTAAAAATGGCGAATAGTATTAACCAAGACAGGATTCAACAAATAAAAAACAAAATAGACATAGATAATATAGTAACCAAATTCACAGCGATAATAGTCCAAACCTGTGAAGAACTGATGCCAAGGAAAAAAGCAAGCGAGAACCTGCGCATACCGTGGTGGTCGGAGGAGTTAGAGGTCCTCAAGCGGGGGGTCGCTATCAGTAAGAGGAGAATCCGCAGTGCGTCCCTCAAATTTCGGGGGGAAGCCATCGGGCAGTACCTGAGGGCCAAAGATGTATACGAGAGCTGTGCCAAAAAAGCCCAGATTACCAGCTGGAAGGACTTCTGCACAAAACAGAATAGAGAAGGGATGTGGGAAGGAATATACAGGGTGATCAGAACAACAAAGAAAAGAGAAGAGGACGTGCCGTTGGTCGAAAACGGTGTACAGTTGGGCCCTAAAGAATCAGTCCAGTTGCTGGCAAGAACGTTTTACCCCAGAGACAGGGAGGAGGAGGATAATCTCGATCACAGCCGGATCAGGAAAATGGCAAACAGTATAAAGTACCAGGCAAGTGTTACACACGAACCGGACTTTACTGAAGCCGAACTGAAAACGGCTGTGGCCGATTTTAATCCCAAGAAAGCTCCTGGGGTCGATGGCCTAACGGCCGACATATGCCAACAAATAATTCAACATGACACCAAAACGTACCTTGCCCTTTTCAACAAATGCTGGCAACTAGAACATTTCCCTAAGGACTGGAAAGAAGCCGTCGTGATCGTGCTACGTAAACCGGGGAAGGACACTTATACGCACCCCAAATCCTACAGGCCCATCGGACTATTACCCATAATGGGTAAGGTGTTCGAAAAAATGCTTGTGAGAAGGCTGACACATCACCTGGTGCCCAGAATCAGCCCCCGTCAGTTTGGCTTTACGCCCCAACGCTCTACTGAAGACGCCCTCTACAGTTTGGTGACCCATTTGAGAAGCGAACTTCGTAAGAAGAAGCTGATCACAATGGTGTCGCTGGACATTGAGGGTGCATTCGACAGCGCTTGGTGGCCAGTAATCAAGGTCAGACTGAAGGAGGAGCAGTGCCCAGGTAGACTGCAAGGGACGATGACCAGCTATCTGAACGACAGAATAGTCAGAGTAAGATACGCCGGTCACGAACACGTCCAGAGCACCAGCATGGGGTGCGTACAGGGATCCATAGGAGGCCCGATTCTCTGGAATCTTCTTCTAGACCCTCTACTCAAGGACCTCGCGAAGGGGGAGAACTATTGTCAGGCATTTGCCGACGACATCGTTCTCGTCTTCTCGGGGGACACGGCGGAGGAGATAGAAAGACGGGGAAATTCAACCCTCGAGCATGTTCGGAAGTGGGGTGTCGCTAACAGGCTGAGGTTTGCACCACACAAAACCGTGGCTATGGTGCTGACCAATAAGCTGAAATACGACACTCCACGGCTGAGCATGGGCGGGGTGGGAATAGCCTTGTCTAAGGAGATTAAAACCCTGGGGCTGACGATAGACAGCAGACTAACGTTCGGTGCCCACGTTGCAAATGTTTGCGCGAAGGCGCTGGGCGTCTACAAGCAGTTGTCGCGAGCCGCCAGGGTGAGTTGGGGTCTCCACCCGGAGATTGTACGCACGATCTATAACGCGGTTGTGGAGCCCATCATTACGTACGCCGCAAGCGCCTGGGCCCCAGCTACGAACAAGAAATGCATTCAAAAGCATCTAAATACGGTACAGAGGCTTTTTGCGCAGAGGACGATTAAAGCCTATCGCACGGTGTCTCTGAATTCGGCGTTGGTACTGGCGGGAGTGCTCCCTCTTGACATTCGTATTAGGGAAAATGCCTCCCTATACGCGGTTAGGAGGGGCTTGCTGCCGCCGATGCCTGACAGGGAGGTCGAGACACCGTTGCCATATGTTGAAAGACCCCACCCAGCGGGGCATATCGACCAGGGATTTTTATTAATTAGTAGTTCTCAAGAAATCGGGAATATGGTAAGCAGTGCAGTACATATATATACAGACGGCAGTAAGATCGAGGGTAAAGTTGGTGCAGCGATCTCAATTTGGAAGGGAGCCACCGAACTAAAGAACATTAAGATAAACTTGCCAACATACTGCACTGTTTACCAAGCTGAATTGCTGGCGATATGCGAAGCCGCTAGGGTGGCGACACAAGAATTTCACGAGCCCTGCGCAGTGCTCAGTGACTCCAGAGCGGCTCTGCAAGCTATTACAAATAACAACTCCACACATAGACTTGCCGCCAAAGCAAGAGCATACATGGTAGAAGCCCGAGAACATCACAGGGCAATTGAGCTGCTCTGGATTAAGGCCCATATCGGAATAGCTGGAAATGCCCATATCGGAATAGCTGGAAATGAGCGCGCCGACCAACTGGCGAAGGATGCCGCACTCCGTTCAAAAAGGAGACCACTCTACGATAAGTGTCCCGTCTCCTATGCCAAGAGAGAGATTCGCAACAGGGCGCTCCACGAATGGAATAAGAGGTACCAGGAAGGAATAACAGCAGAGGTAACTAGACTGTTCCTTCCTAATGCAATAGACGGGTATAAAATTATTCGGAAATTGGAAGTTAACCCAATAAAAACGCAAGTCCTAACAGGGCACGGCGGCTATGCCGCATACTTACACCGCTTCAAATGCATCGATAACCCATCCTGCGCCTGCGACCAGGAGGTAGAGGAAACGGTGTCGCACCTTGTATTTGACTGCCCTATACACAGCAATGCAAGGTGGGACACCGAAAATCTTCTGGACGCGCAAATCTCGCCTCAAACAGTCTCAGAATTGATGAAGGAAGAAAAAAGTAGAGAAATATTCCTAGATTTTTGTATATTAATTACACAAAAAACACTAGTTAAAAACAAAACATAACACTGCATCACACAAAACATATGCACTCAAATAGAAATATTCTGACATAAGATTGCGAAATAGAATAGTTTTATGAACGATAACTAAATATTGTTTAAATCAACGACAATTAAGTTATACATGTATGTACTTATGATAAAAACTATTCATAATTAGGTTAATAATAATAAGACATGTAACAATAAAGATAAGTAACCCCGAACGGGGTACTGAATAACTCATTGTCCTGTTAGACAGTAAGATAAGAGTAGGCAATCTCTGATTAAGTCAGAGGCATGGCGGTGCCGGATAAGCCGGTGCAAAAAAAAAAAAAAAAAAAAAAAAAAAAAAAAAAAAAAAAAAAAAAAAAAAAAAAAAAAAAAACCTAACCTAACCTAACCTAACCTAACCTAACCTAACCTAACCTAACCTAACCTAACCTAACCTAACCTAACCTAACCTAACCTAACCTAACCTAACCTAACCTAACCTAACCTAACCTAACCTAACCTAACCTAACCTAACCTAACCTAACCTAACCTAACCTAACCTAACCTAACCTAACCTAACCTAACCTAACCTAACCTACCCTACCCGCAGGGGAATTCAGCCCTCGACCTTGTTCAGAAGTGGGGTGTAAGAAACAGACTCAGGTTTGCACCACACAAGACAATTGCGATGGTGCTCACCAAAAGACTGAAGTACGACACCCCACGGCTGAGCATGGGCGGGGTAGGAATTGCCTTGTCAAAGGAGATAAAGCTCCTGGGGCTCACGATCGACTGCGGACTAACTTTCGGCGCCCACGCTGCAAATGTTTGTGGCAAGGCGCTGGGGGTTTATAAGCAGTTGTCGAGAGCCGCCAGGGTGAGTTGGGGCCTTCACCCGGAGATCGTCAGCACGATTTACAACGCGGTCGTCGAGCCCATCGTAACGTACGCGGCCAGTGCATGGGCGTCAGAAACAAGGAGGAAGTGCGTATGCAAGCACATCAACACCGTCCAGAGATTATTTGCGCAGGCGAGGATTAAGGCTTATCGCACGGTGTCTCTCAATGCGGCGCTGGTGTTGGCGGGGGCACTCCCCCTTGATCTGCGTATTAGGGAAAATGCTTCCCTGTACGCGATCAGGAGGGGATTGCGGCCGCCCATACCGGACAGGGCTGTGGAGACACCGTTGCCGTATGCGGAAAAACCCCATCCAGCGCAGCATATGAACCACAGTTTCATAAAACTTGATACACTTCAGGAAGTCGAGGAGGGGGTGGACTGTGCGGTACAGATTTTCACTGACGGCAGTAAGATAGAAGGCAAGGTGGGTGCGGCGATTTCCATTTGGAAAAATGCTGCCGAAACCAGGAACATCAAGCTAAATCTGCCTACGTACTGCACAGTGTATCAGGCCGAACTGCTGGCCGTATGCCAGGCTGCAAAGGTGGCAGTCCAAGACTTCTCTGAGCCTTGCGCAATTCTCTCAGACTCTAGAGCAGCACTAGAGACAGTAGTGAACAACGACTCAACGCACAGATTGGCTGCAACAACCAGAGCCTACCTTAAAGAAGCCTATGAACTGGGGAAACCAATTAGACTTTTTTGGATTAAGGCCCACGCGGGGATAGACGGTAATGAACGCGCCGACAAACTTGCCAAAGAAGCCGCTCTTCGTGTAAAAAAGAAGCCTGTATACGATTAGTGCCCGGTTTCATTCGCCAAGCGGGGAATACGCATGGCCGCGCTTGGCGAGTGGAACGAGAGATATCAGAAGGGCATTACGGCAAATGTCACGAAAATGTACTTACCGGACGCGATTGAGGCATATAAAATAGTTCGCAAGATAGAGTTTGGACCCAGGATCACACAAGCCCTAACGGGCCACGGTGGCTTTGCAGCATACTTGCACAGGTTTAACTGTAACAGTAACCCTTACTGTGCATGCGATCCTGACACTGAGGAATCGGTGCTGCATCTGTTGTTTGACTGCCCTATACACAGCAAGCGCAGATGCGACACCGAACACCTCCTTAATGAACGCATCCTGCCACAGACACTGGCCGGGATTATGAAAAAGAAAAGAACTAGGGAAATCTTCATCGAATATATTAAGAGAATAACACAAATTGCAAACAATAGAAATAAACAAACATCAACATCAAACACAAACACATATACATAACATAAATATTTTAGAATAAATCAAGAATGGAATGAAGTAAATAGATATATGTATACAATATGTACATCAATAAAGTATGCCTAATTTGAATTAAGAAGCAGAACATAAGTAGCATAGTTAGTAATAGCATAATAGACCAAAGTTATAATAATAAAGATAAGAATCCCCGAATGGGGAATATGAAAAACTCATTTCCTAGAGATTAAGAACATGTATGATTAGGAAATCTCTTATAATGTAAGAGGCTATGAACTGGACTTCAACCCGGTAAAAAAAAAAAAAAAAAAAAAAAAAAAAAAAAAAAAAAAAAAAAAAAAACCTACCCTACCCTCCCTACCTACCTACCTACCTACCTACCTACCTACCTACCTACCTACCTACCTACCTACCTACCTACCTACCTACCTACCTACCTACCTACCTACCTACCTACCTACCTACCTACCTACCTACCTACCTACCTACCTACCTACCTACCTACCTACCTACCTACCTACCTACCTACCTACCTACCTACCTACCTACCTACCTACCTACCTACCTACCTACCTACCTACCTACCTACCTACCTACCTACCTACCTACCTACCTACCTACCTACCTACCTACCTACCTACCTACCTACCTACCTACCTACCTACCTACCTACCTACCTACCTACCTACCTACCTACCTACCTACCTACCTACCTACCTACCTACCTACCTACCTACCTACCTACCTACCTACCTACCTACCTACCTACCTACCTACCTACCTACCTACCTACCTACCTACCTACCTACCTACCTACCTACCTACCTACCTACCTACCTACCTACCTACCTACCTACCTACCTACCTACCTACCTACCTACCTACCTACCTACCTACCTACCTACCTACCTACCTACCTACCTACCTACCTACCTACCTACCTACCTACCTACCTACCTACCTACCTACCTACCTACCTACCTACCTACCTACCTACCTACCTACCTACCTACCTACCTACCTACCTACCTACCTACCTACCTACCTACCTACCTACCTACCTACCTACCTACCTACCTACCTACCTACCTACCTACCTACCTACCTACCTACCTACCTACCTACCTACCTACCTACCTACCTACCTACCTACCTACCTACCTACCTACCTACCTACCTACCTACCTACCTACCTACCTACCTACCTACCTACCTACCTACCTACCTACCTACCTACCTACCTACCTACCTACCTACCTACCTACCTACCTACCTACCTACCTACCTACCTACCTACCTACCTACCTACCTACCTACCTACCTACCTACCTACCTACCTACCTACCTACCTACCTACCTACCTACCTACCTACCTACCTACCTACCTACCTACCTACCTACCTACCTACCTACCTACCTACCTACCTACCTACCTACCTACCTACCTACCTACCTACCTACCTACCTACCTACCTACCTACCTACCTACCTACCTACCTACCTACCTACCTACCTACCTACCTACCTACCTACCTACCTACCTACCTACCTACCTACCTACCTACCTACCTACCTACCTACCTACCTACCTACCTACCTACCTACCTACCTACCTACCTACCTACCTACCTACCTACCTACCTACCTACCTACCTACCTACCTACCTACCTACCTACCTACCTACCTACCTACCTACCTACCTACCTACCTACCTACCTACCTACCTACCTACCTACCTACCTACCTACCTACCTACCTACCTACCTACCTACCTACCTACCTACCTACCTACCTACCTACCTACCTACCTACCTACCTACCTACCTACCTACCTACCTACCTACCTACCTACCTACCTACCTACCTACCTACCTACCTACCTACCTACCTACCTACCTACCTACCTACCTACCTACCTACCTACCTACCTACCTACCTACCTACCTACCTACCTACCTACCTACCTACCTACCTACCTACCTACCTACCTACCTACCTACCTACCTACCTACCTACCTACCTACCTACCTACCTACCTACCTACCTACCTACCTACCTACCTACCTACCTACCTACCTACCTACCTACCTACCTACCTACCTACCTACCTACCTACCTACCTACCTACCTACCTACCTACCTACCTACCTACCTACCTACCTACCTACCTACCTACCTACCTACCTACCTACCTACCTACCTACCTACCTACCTACCTACCTACCTACCTACCTACCTACCTACCTACCTACCTACCTACCTACCTACCTACCTACCTACCTACCTACCTACCTACCTACCTACCTACCTACCTACCTACCTACCTACCTACCTACCTACCTACCTACCTACCTACCTACCTACCTACCTACCTACCTACCTACCTACCTACCTACCTACCTACCTACCTACCTACCTACCTACCTACCTACCTACCTACCTACCTACCTACCTACCTACCTACCTACCTACCTACCTACCTACCTACCTACCTACCTACCTACCTACCTACCTACTTACCATTCAGTTTGGCGATTTTTTTTTTTTTATAAATTTTCTGTATATACTTAATTTAGTCAAGTCAGGGCGTCATAACATATGCAAGCCATTATACCCTACAATAAAGTACTCTTGTGCCTTGATTTGACTTGGATCTAAATTCATAAGATATACTCCATCTGAGGTTTTATTTCTAGGCGAGCCTATGTCGAGCACCACGCTATCAAGGCTAAGGTCTTGTGATTTGTGGATAATAATAGCATCTGTAAATAAGGATTTGTTCCCTGAAACATACACCTTACTTAATGTTTGAAACTTGGTCTTGATACGTACTAGTTCATTAATTAAATTATGCTTAAAATGTATTGTAGTAATACGTACTCTGTTGGTGTTGGTGGCGTCCCAATGTAAATACCTTTTCTATTTTATAATGTATCCGTTTACTAGTCTCTTATAAAAATCTTTCATCGCAACATTATATGTGCACATATTTTTATCGTAATGACATTTGCTAACCCGACAGGTGAGAAGTCCAGTGGATTCTCTAGACCAGGGGTTCCTAAACCTTAAAGATAACAGACCACCAAACAAATACCTTTTATTTCATGGAAACCCATATCAAATGATAATACATTTAAACTGTGAGGATCCAAATCCGCCAAACCGCGCAACGTCACGCATTATCCCTGGTTACTTTTTTGAGCAGGAATTGGTGGCGCTAGGCCACCAATTCCTGCTCAAAAAAGTGTCGCGCGACGACGCCATCTTATATAGAAGTATCGCGACGGTCGGCATATAGACGCTCAAAAATTCTGATTGTGACGTATTCTTTCCGTGGTACACGCTATTCTTCTACATTAAAAGACACGACATCAGCACGCGAGTGTATTTATACAGGGTGACTGGTAAAAGATTGAACATATTGAAGGAGGCTACTCAGTACTCGATTCTGATACCGAATATATAAAAAAAATAGTACTTAAATTTTGAACTATTTATCTTATAAAAATATTTAGTCCTGGACACAGATGATAATATATCTACCTATAGCTATATCTATCTATGTATAGGTTAACGCACTTGTACTAAAAATTTACGTAGCGACATTGAACTAAGTATTGGGTGATATGCCGACAATGCCGTTGCGGGCCAATGAGACCGCAGGGCGGCTATCCCTACTTATCCCTCGAGTCATACGCGAATCCTTCAAAAAAATCCAAAATTACATTTAGTTGTCCGCGGACCGCGATGGCCTAATCGTACTAGTGTGTTTCTAATCCTTGCGTAGCTCCGTTCGTGGGATTGTCTTTTATGCATGTTTATTATTTTTTGATATTATGTAAATAACAATTTTCGATGTTTTATTTTTTTTTTTTATTTATTTAAGTCTACACCCTGCACTAAGGAAATAATCCTTGTATTGCGGGGGACTTTACAAACATATAATTAACGGACACAAATTACATCCAGACTCAGAACAACAATTTGTGGATCGCACAAAGTGTTGTCCCGCGTGGGATTCGAACCCTCGGCACTGGCGCTGTAGGTCGCTTTCTTAACCACTTCGCCATCTGTGCAGTCTGTGGCTGATGGCATCTTGTGCTGATAATGCTAAAATACTGCAGGCGGTTGCTTAACTATGCCCCATTTCATATTCTACGTCACCCTCAAGGATGTGGCTGAAACCGCTTTTCCAGTAAGCCTTGAAGGACATATCTTGCAGTACTTCCAAGAGGAACTGCAAGCTAGCACAAGAGAAATCACTCGAAGTTTTAACGTACATAACTACGTCACAAAACTATTTGGAACATTTCAAAACGTGGCATGAAACATGCATGTCAATTTCAACGTGTTCTAGACTTTAGTGAATGGACTATGTCCCGCGAGTTTTGCCAGTGATTACTGTTTAACGTAAAAGCATCAAGTGAGAGTCAACGTAAATGTGTTATTGTGTTGTATGTTGTAAGGATCCCAAGTATAAAAAGAAAGGTATGTTGTATGTATTGTTTTAGACAGGCGCTCTCGCCACGCTGGACGTCGTACAAACAACCAACATAACATACGGTTGTTTGTAGATTAATAACATTATCCCTATACCTACTTTTAATGATTCTAGCAGTAAAATCGGCATTAAAAAAGAAATTAGGCGAGTGCGTGACCTTGACATGTGCTAATAAAACTAGTACCCCTACTCCCGCACGTGTCTACCACGCGGTGACAGTTCGTCTGTACTCAATCAAAGCGCGCGCGCCGATTTGGCCATTTTGCATTTCCGTATTTATTAACTCACAGTTACGAGTCATTTGATTGCCCGCGCTTTTTTTTAACCTTATTTGTAAAAAGTGATAGAATAGTGATATGTATTTTTAATTTCATATTCACTAAATCGTTGTGAATTAACAATATTAGTAACTAAAGTTGATCATTTACGTACGCGAAGAGGTAAGCAATTATTTTGTTAATTTTGTTTGCTGGGATTAGCGTAATTGTAATTTGTAAATAGATTTATTATTTAATCACTGTACATAGGTATGATTCCACTTTTTAAATACGCCAGAAACACCAAGGTGCCTCCTAATTTGTATCAACTGCCTCTAATCTAAGTACATTAGAAATTAAGAATTTATTTTGAAAAATTCAGTTACGAACGTTTATTATTATCTAGGTATTTTTGCCTGTCCTAAGCCAGGATCAAAGTATGAAGGAAAAGTGACTGATACCTTTATCAATGACTATAATAATTTATAATAATAATTTTAAGACAACACCATGCACTAAGGAAATAATCCTTGTATTGCTGGGAACTTTACAAACAATAATAATTAACGGACACAAATTACATCCAGACTCAGAACAGAACAACAAGTTGTGAATCATACAAAGTGTTGTCCCGCGTGGGGGATTCGAACCGCCGATACCGGTGTTGCAAGTCGCTATCTTAACCACTACGCCATCTGTGCACTAAGCTCGAATACGATCCGATACCTCTAGTCTATAGAGTGACCATATTTTTGGGAGTCTTGCGACACTAATATTGTTGATGTTTACTATGTTGTTAATTAATATTGTTTACTTTTTACATTTTTATTGGTTACCTGTGACCATTATCTATCGTTTCCTTCAATATGTACAATCTTTTACCAGTCACACTGTATATCGTAATAGTGATCACAGACAATAACTTCAGTGCCCGCATTCAGCCTATAGCCTTAACCTACCTCGTCGTGAACACCACCTTCAGCACGCCGAGTCTGCAGCTTCGCCAAGGCAAGGGAAAGACGAGGTAAGGTTCTCCCATCTCTCCGCCCACTTCCCACCTTTTCCCGAACAAACCCTCATTTTGTGGGAACCAGTCCCACTAGTGGGATTGCCTCCCGCTGGTCCTTCGCCGTTCAGCCCACGTCGTTATGTTGCTAGCATAAACCTCCCCATACAGTCCACTAAACCTTAACATAACATTTTCTGACCCGATCGGGTCCGCATGATACCAGTGGTTTCTGCCTATACATTCCAATAAGCCAGTGCCATAACATACGTAATGAGTTCTTCTCATCACTAATTTTGTGCTATTTCTAAATAATATTTGTAACCATAGTATAATTTCACAGCCAAATTACTAAAATTAAAAGGTATTTAATATTATAGGAAGTCTGATGACTATTCTACGGAACCCCTAAGTTCCACGGAACACATTTTGGGAAACCCTGCTCTAGACCATCATCTTCGTGATCATCTTCCTGTCGATTTCTTTCAATTGCCGCCTTTTCCTCTGCAATCATTTTATATGCTCATCTATGTTACTTAAAAATTCTGTATGCAATTCTTCGTAATCAAGTCCATCCTTAATTTAATCTTTTAGAAAATTGAAGTAAGCCTTTAGTATAAGTATTACGAGTATATCCAGAGTTTAGTACTACTGAATTTCTCCATGATTGAAACATTAAACAAAGAATTGTGATACATCAACAAACTTATCTTAGCTATCTGTTACCAATAGGTTAACCCATTCAGAGTTAAGTGCTTACCTACTTATAACTATACTAAAAATATTACTTTATTTTGATTTAAACTATTGCCTAATTCTTAGCTACTTACTAAAAAATTGTAATAATGATATAAGCACAAATACTTTTAGTATTTTTTTAAAATATGAATTTCAAAGCATAAATCTCAACCTTATAGGTCAGGTATCGAGAGACAACCAGACAACAAGACGCCGCTCGCTCACGGAGGTTTTGGTCATGGTTGCTCCATGATTTCCATACCGTACGCCGTGGTCTTAAATACATATTATTTTATTATTTATAAGTAAACCTATGATACGCACTAACTATAGGTATTTAAATAATGATTAATACAAACTCAGTTAATCTCATACTTAAAGTCGAGTACACTCTTAGTTATCTGAACTAAAACTGATTTTAGGTTAAAAAACATTAAGGGAGATATTTGTTTCGTTATACACGGTGACATTTATGTCGTCTTACAAAAGCAAGTCAATTAAAGTATCAAGTATCTACTATTCATTCGTACAATTAAAAGGTTTAAAAAAATATTTACTTTTTTTTTTTTTATAAAAATGATTATCAATAATTACTAATTAAAATAGTAAGGAAACAGCATGTAGCGAGCGCATAGGTACTCAACACAGTTGCTGTATGTACCTACATAGGTAGGTACTACGACTACTTTACCGCGCCGATCATTCATATTACATCTTAGAAAAAGTTCGATTGTCAACTCGTAAAATTGTACCATAATCTACCTACGTCCTTTTCAGAAATACCACTTCGTATTCAGTAAGTACGGAGTCTAATTTTTTCCTCAATACTTTTTACGCACTTAGAAACGTCAGAACAGTAATGTGAATTGTTAGTGAGTGACTTGGTATCTACTAGTCTACTAGTAGGTCATTATTTCAATAAAGTAAATTGGTTCAGATGTATTTAGAAAAATGGAATCAGGTATTTATACAATTTACAAATAATTGCGGATAAAGTAACAAGAATAGGTATACAAGAATATCGTTCTACCGATATTGAAATAACTGTTCAAATTGCTCACCCTTTTTTGTCTATGCATAAACGACCATTCGTGCACCATTGTCCCGTTGTTCCTTTGTATCTTTGTCCCTTATCCCTTTATCCTCTTATCACCTTATCCCTTTATGCCTTTATCCCTTTATCACCATACCCCGTTATCCCTTTATCTCCTTATCACCTTATCCCATTATGTCCGCTTAAACCACATGCTATCCCTACTCCACTGGAGAAAGTACTCTTTATCCGAATCGACCGTGGTGGGGACGAGAAAAAGGTGGCGCGTAACGAAAAAATGTGAGGCGTAACCGAAAAATGTGACGCTAAATTTTTTTTTCCAACGCCGATAAAGAAGTTTCACTTCAAAAATCCTTCGATCAGGCACTAGCTTTTTATGTTTTCTAAAAGCTGTATAAATTTTATTAAAATCTTTCGAGCGGTTTTTGAGTTACAGTGTTCACCAGTTCAAAAAACATAGTTTTGAGAAAAACACGTTTAAAGTTTTACAGTCGATTTATGTAGAGTAATAAGAATAATTTCATTACTTACACTGAGTCATATATTCCTGGACCACATAACAGTTCTTCAGCCGTTGTAGAAGTTTCTAATACATCAATTTGTTGTTGTCTACGTAGCATCCTACCTTCTCGAGTGTTATCGTTAGTGCGCCGATCAGCCATTTCTATACGTGCAGTATCTATTGGAATGAAGTTCCTTACGGCAGGCTTGAAGGAGATAGGGATTTTGCTGCGCGACCGAACTGAAAAAATGTGATAGTAAAACCGTAAGAAAATGAGCCGTAAAAAAAAGTGCGTGGAATAAAACCGTTAAATGAGACGAAGTACGAAGAAAAATGTGATAGTATTTTGATGTGAAACATCGTTCAACCTACAATTGTTTTGACCGCCGTATCTCAAAAACTATAAGTGCTAGACCATTTTTGATAGAAATTTTGACCCCCCTTGCATTCTACATTGCCGCCCGGACTACCCCTACCCCCCATTAGAAACTTCCCTCTCCCCCTTTTTTGATGTGAAACATCGTTCAAACCCCAAACTGCCATAAATCAGTCATCTTTGACTGCAGGAACTCCGGATTTTTGACAAATCTCATAGAATTTCCAGTAGAACCGATTTAATACTAAAAACCTAAATTTCAACAGCCTACACCCAATAGTTCAGTCACAATAAATTTTATAATTAGAAACTAACAATGTTCGGAACAAGGACACCAACTAAAAGAGCCCTGAATTTTGATACGGCAGCAGAACCCTCTCTATTAGAGCGCCGAACTACATCATCTGAATGTATCCTGGACCAACTCGCACCGTCCTCACCGCCACGTTTATATTCAAATAATACATATAACATAATAAGAACACCACCACCGGTTTATTTTGTTATTTTAATTGATAATTTGAATTACGATTTTTTTTATTTAACGTAATTTATTATTTCCTAAAATACTGAATTTCCTAAATACTTTCCTGTACTTAAATAAAAACTAATCAGCAAAATTTAAGAGAAAAATCAAGAAAACCTACATAAAATTGAGCACGATTTTTTTTTTTTGCAAATTGTGTCGATTCTACATTACCCGAAGGAACTTCGTTCCTACCTGGTGTCCCACGACACCACATTTTTTAAATTTTTTTTTCTTTTATTCTTCACTGAATAACTCGACAAATATTTGTCGGATTCACTTCAAATTTTCAGAGAATATTTTTAAGATACTAAAAAAATCGATATTTTGAAAATTCTGACTACCCCTAACCCCCTTAATACCTGCAACAGTCGGAAGGAATGCACTCCGTGCCGCCGACCTTTTTCTTATTTTTTTATTGCAAACGGTGGCAAACGAGCAAACAATACACCTGGTGGTAAGTGTTGCTACCGCTCATGGACCTTTACAGGGTCGCTGCCTACCGTGAAGAAAGTGAAGGGAGTGTGAATGCGTGCATTAAGGCTCGGTGATACCAAGGGCACCACCAAAACCCTCCACACACAAACACCCTCAGAAAGTTGGGCTTCCGGCTCTCTCGCTCACCGAACGAAGCGCAGTAACAAATTGCTACTACTCAGACGTCGATTTTCTGCGGGAGTGTGGTACTACCCCGGACGGACCGGCCCGCGGCTGTAGACAGATAACTGTCGACAGTGTGGTCCTACCAATCTAACCTAATCACTCTATCAGCACCGGCCGGAAAGCCTCGACCGTCCGAACATCGTACCGAAGCCTCTCCAACCGGCCTGTCCAACGAAAAATGACGTCACGGCGAACGTTGTCCCGCCGGGCAGCAATCTCGCTCAACGAGGCCGGTCCCCGCCCAGTCCCGCGAAAAAGGCAACAAATCCCGAGCGTTCTTCAATTGCTGTGAAAGAAAGAAAGAAAAAGCTTTTATTTTCACGGTCTCGACACAATAACAATAGCAACACTCCTAAACACAGATTATGTTTAAATAAAAAAAAAAAAAGTTGGCAATTGCATGTGTCGTGAGCGTGTCAACGAGGCGTACACTCGGCATGATGCTGCGTTGTGAGGGCACAACACGGCGCTGATTTTCAGTGTCAACCTCAAGTGACTTGCGTAGTACAATTACATAACTAAGTTAACCTAACCAACAACATAAAACAATAACTTATATAAAAGCAAAACATTAATAAAAGTGAAGAGTGAATAGCAATAGAATTACAATACATAATATTCAATGAAATTATAGTAAGTGAATTACATATATACACATTAAATAAACACATTATATTCAGCGTATACAAATATATAATACATTACAATATGATACATACCAATAATCTAAACATATATACTTCTGTACATCATCTATATCAATAAATAAAATTGGAGTGTCCGCCTGTAAATAAAATTGGAATTCCAATAAATAGAATTGGAGTGCCGCCCCTTTCACATATAAGTGACATCAGATTTTTGTTCACAAAGTAACAGTCTTTTAGTGTGAATTTTGAAGGTACTTTTCGTTTTTATAGTTCTTAGAGGGGGGAGGGGGGTCTAAGCCGTTCCAACAGTGCGTAGCTGCATATTTGAACATTTCTGGAATTAAAAGCAGCTTTGAAATCGCTCGAATAGCATGGATGCAGTGATTCCGTTTCCAGATCAATTTTCTATATAAATAATTTGGTTTTTCAGTTTTAATAATGTCGAATACATAATTTAGCAGATGTAGCTTACGTCGTTTATCCATCTTTAACATCGTATTTTGGTACAGAAACGGTGTAACATGACTACGTCGCGGAATACGATAGCAAAAACGAGCTCAGGCATTATGCACACGCTGAATAAGACGCTCCGTACGTGATAAAAGACATGGTCCATATACTACATCGCAGTAGTTAAATTTTGATAGCACTAGACTCTCAGTCAACATGTTCCTCATAGGTATACTCAAAAACTGCCTTAGTCTGTATAACACTCTTAATCTATAAAAACAAGCTTTTACTATGTTTTTTATGTGAGGTTCAAAGCGGAGGTCTGAATCAATAATTAGGCCTAAATTGCGAGCTGTTTCAACCCTCTGTATACTTTGACCCATAATTTTGATCTGAGGGCTTATTGATAATATTGTTTTAACCTGGTTGAAACCTGTTTTGAAACCTTGTTTTAACCTGTGAATTCTTCTATTTTGGTTATGATAATAGCAGAAGTGATATGTTCTCATCTCCACCTGGTTATTACGTTGGAAATCGTCGTGAAGTATTGGTGAATCTTTTGGTATCGTGGCTACCGGCAGTAGCGTGTCGCAAGCTAGTATGGAGAGATGCATACATATGCAACATATTTATTCCACTACATGCTTTAGAATTTATCTATTTTACTCAGGCTAAAATTAGTATTCACCTGACGCTGCCGGCCATCGCTAGGGCGATGGTCGACAGCGTAGGGAATTGGGACGCGGTCGCAGCCTTCTGCAAGACAGTGATCTCGCAGAAGGAGGCGGCGAATCGCCTGCGCGAGGAGCGCAGCCTCGATGAGGAGATCCGCCGCCGGCGAATGGGGCGGCGCAGGCGCAACTACCTGCGCCTCATGCCACCCTAGCCGAGGCCGCGGGTGACGTGACCGGGGATTAGTCCGTCACCCGCCGAGAGGCCGACCGCGTGAGGAAAAACCGACGTCCTCCCCGAGGGGGGGGACGTCGGTCGATGGGAGGGTACCCCACGTAGGGGGTATTCCGTCGGGCCGACCACTGACGTCAAGTAAACCTGCTCCGGTGGTCGGCCCAACGACGAAGGCGAGGTGGTTTTCGGGTGGGTTGCGGGAGTTGCGTGCTTAAGCTCCTCTGTCGCCCCGGACGGAGTGGTGCGGAGGCGCGCCGACCGCAGCCCACCCACAAAAAGAAAAAAAAGGCCTTCTTGCGCCAACCGTAATGTGTGGAAGTGAGAGCTGGCGAAAGTAGAATTAATGCTGGGGAAATGTGTTAGTAGGGATGCCTCTTAATGCCCCACCAACTCGCAGACTTTACGCGTACATCGGAAATTTAGTTTAATATGAATAAATAGACGTTTGATAAAACTTCTAAGATAATTTTATTCACACTCTGTCACTCTTGACACATTTGCCTTATTTATAGCTAAAAGAACATACTAATATTAAAATACAAAACACAAAATAGAAAAATAAAACTTGTAGGAAAAAAGATCTTATATTAAAATAAAAACTCTTTTATTCCAACACTTCTCCTCAAGTTCATTTCTCTACTTTCATCCAGCACACACACATACTCATACCACACCCATATTTAGTGCATACCACTTATACTTTCCTTTCAACAAAGGTTTCGTCAGAGCTTGTGCAACCATACGAGCTGTCTCTACATACTCAAGTACAATATGCCCATACTCGACTGCTTCCTTTACAAAATGGTGTCGCACGTCTATGTGCTTCGTGCGTTGATGGTGCACAGTGTTCTGCGCAATAGCCACAGCAGATTGACTATCACTAAAGATCTTCATTGGCGTCCCAGCTTGGCCAGTGATCTCTGAATATAACCTCTTCAGGAAGATCGCCTCTCTAGCCGCTTCAGACATTGCTACATACTTAGCTTCCGCTGTCGATAAAGCAACCGTCCTCTGCTTCCTACTCTCCCATAAGATTGCAGCTCCCATATGCAGAAACACCATAACCGAGTACGACCTCCTGTCATAACATGTGGCATGACTAGCATCTGCGTAACCCTGCACTTTGCTCAATCCTGTCCTCTTGGACTGTAGCCTAAGGCTCTTAGTACCCTTCAAATATCTTAGCACACGTTTAGCCGCTGTCCAATGCTCTTCAGCATAGCAGTTGTTAAACTGGCTAAGATAATTAACTGAATGTGCAATATCCGGCCTCGTGCAAACAGATTGAACCAATTAAGTTCTAATATGGAATCCTCGAATCAGGTTTATGTTCTGGTCCAGGCTTCTTTAGTTTTTTCCCTGTGACTGATGGTGTCGATGCAACCTTGCAGTCTGCCATCCCGAAAACCTTCAAAATTTTGTTGATATACTTCTCTTGATCAACTTTGATTCCAGTATCATCCTGTGTAATGTGCATTCCCAGAATATCCTCTGCCTTACCAAGATCTTTCATTTCAAATTTTGTCATAAGTTTCCTTTTTTACGCAGCTCTTCCGCGTCATTCCAAAATAAGAGCACGTCATCAACATAGACTGCTAAAATGATGATCTTGTTACTTTTTTTTTTTTGTGTGGGCTGCGGTCGGCGCGCTCTTTTCACCCTCCGTCTGGGGCGACAGAGGGGCGTATAGCACGCAACACCCGCAACCCACACGAACACCACGTCGCCTTTGTCGTTGGGCCGACCACCGGAGCAGGGTTACTTGTCATCAGTGGTCGGCCCGACGGAATATCCCCTACCTAGGGTACCCTCCCATCGACCGACGTCCCAATCGGGAAGGACGTCGGTCTTTCCTCACGCGGTCGGCCTCTCGGCGGGTGACGGACTAATCCCCGGTCACGTCATCCGCGGCCTCGGCTAGGGCGGCATGAGGCGCAGGTAGTTGCATCTGCACCGCCCCATTCGCCGGCGGCGGATCTCCTCATCGAGGCTGCGCTCCTCGCGCAGGCGATTCGCCGCCTCCTTCTGCGAGATCATTGTCTCGCAGAAGGCTGCGACCGCGTCCCAATTCCCGACGCTGTCGACCATCGCCCTAGCGATGGCCGGCAACGTCAGGTCGGCACCGATGATTACGACGAGTTCATTGCGCTACGTGGCCCAAGCGGCGCAGGCCTCGAGCGTATGCTGCGCTGTGTCCTCGTCGCAATCGCAGTGGTGGTAGGACGGTGTACTCTCCCTCCTTACCACCTTGTGCAGGTATTTGGCGAGGCTCCCATGTCCCGTCAACACCTGCACTAGTCGGAAGGAGAGCACCCCGTGCCGCCTTTCCAATCACTGCATCAGCACCGGCCGGAAGGCCTCCACGATTCGCACCCCGGACCGAGGCCTCTCTAGCCGGACTGCCCAACGAGCAATGACGTCTCGGCGGGCGTCGACGCGCCAGGCGGTGAGCTCCCTCAAGGAAACAACACCGCCCTCCCTGCGCACCCCCGACACCAGCCGATACAACTCGGCGAGCATTTCCGCCTCCAGGTCCCACGGCGGAGTCCCGGCCAATAGGCACGCTGTCTCCGCCGCCACCGTGCGGTATCCGCGGATGGTCCTGACCGCCGTGACCCTCTGTGGTCGCCACAGAAAGGCCCTAAGTCGGACGGTCAAGGACCCCGCCCACACCGGTGCGCCGTACAGGGCCATCGACCGGATGACCCCCGCGTACAGCCGTCGGTACGTGGCGCTCGGTCCGCTAACTTCGGCATAAGCCACGATAGAGCGGACGCCGCGCCGACGAGCCGTGGAGCGAGCCTGCGGAAATGCTCCCGGTACCACCATTGGCCGTCGAGCACCAGGCCCAAGTACCTCATATGGGCCCGGATGCTGATGTCAACCGAGTGGACGGTGATCGAGACGCCGATGAGAGGGCTCATACGGCGCCCATGGAACAAGAGGGCCTCCGTCTTGTCCAGGACGACCCTCAACCCCAGCACCTCGATCTGCCTGATGACCTCTTCGGTGCCATAGGTCGCCAGGCTTACCGCCTCATCTAGCGTCCCACCGCGGGCTGTGACGAGCGTGTCGTCGGCGTAACAAATCACGCCCAACCCGGGCGGGAGGCTCCCCCGAACGCCCAGTCGTAGCCGATGTTCCACAGGGTGGGTCCGAGGACCGACCCCTGTGGGACACCGCACGTCATGGGCGTTCGCACAACATCCCCTGCTCGGTTGGTGCAGAGGACGCCTCCGGAGGAGGAGGCCTCGTCGCCACCGCCGATCCGCGACCTCTGCGCCCACGGGACATGGTCGGGACCTTGGGAGGAGGCATGATGGTACTCCCCTCCGAGTCGGTGTTCGAGCTGCCCCCTTTTGGAGGGGGCGCTTCCGGACGCTCGGGGAGAGGGCCTCCTCCCTCTTCTTCACCCTTGGGGATGGCGCCTCTGCAGCCTCGCTAACCCTCTCCTCGTTCTTCCTCGGCGACACCGATGACCTACGCGACGCCTCAACTGACGACCCACACGAAACCTCAACTGACGGCCCGCTACTCGCTACATCCACAGCCCTCGTTATTACTCCGGCTGACCTCCATCCTACTACTTTCGTCGGCAGACGACTCTGTGGCATTGCCGCCCTCGTCCACCGACATCTCCGAGGTGTCCTCCTCCGACAGCTCTGCGGCACTGCCGCCCTCGTCTCGCGACGGCTCTGCAGCAGTGCTGCCCTCGTCGCTCGACAACTTAGAGTTGTCATTCCGGTCGGAGTCGCTCCGCTCCTCGGATGCGCTCCCTCCGCCTTGTTTCTTCGTGGACGGTCCTGCGGCCCCGCCGCCCTCGTCCTGCGACGGCTCTGCAGCAGCAGTGCTGCCACCCTCGTCGCACACGGCCATACCGGCCGCCTTCTGCCGCTCCCGCCACGCCTTCCACCTTACGGTATCAATGCGGGCTCGCGCCTGGGCGGAACGCTTCGGCTTCCTCTTCCCCTTCTTCTTCTCCACCTCTTCCTTCTCCAACTCCTCTTTCCCCTCCCCCTGGTGAGCCTCAGGATGTTGTGCCGGGCTCTTGGCAGTAAGGGCAGTAGTTGTCCCCCACCCATACGACTGGGGACTGATTGTGCCGGAATTTGGGCGCGACTCCAAATGGACGTCGCGCGCAAGCAAGGGATTCCCCGGCTTGGCCAGGACCCTCTGGTGAAGTCATACTGGTATTCACTTCTGCCATATTGTTGGAGGTTTTTAAGTCTTGCCTTGACTACCACTCTAACAACTGGACGCTCGCGCGCTTTTTAACCCACCAACCATTCATCCCCTCGCCGAGTGGCCAAACTTAGGATTAGGGGTAATTTTTTATAGGGGTTTTCTTCCCCGCGGTCCGAAGACACCCGGTCCTGACCCCCCTATTCAGGATTACGGTTTGGGCCTTCCGGGTCTGGCCGCTCGAGAGCGACCAACCCGTCACGCCCCGGGCCGTGACAGAGTGCCATGAAGCACATCCGCCCCATTGGCCCCGGGTCAGATCCGCCGTGCGCTCTGCCACCAGAGCCGCACGCGGAGACCCCCTCCTGCCGGAATCTTGAGCGTCCAAATGAACGCGTGACGTCCAAATGGACGTTTTCAGGGAGCACCACGAGGAGGTGCTCCGGCCTCGCCACCCCCGCAAGTACGCCCTAAGCATGCTACGCGAGTCTTCCTAAACAGACTGTCTACCCAAAAATAATATAACGTTATATGTTAGTCACATAAAGAAACTAAAATAACTGTTTCTTTATTTTGCAAAGAAAATTATACAACACTTGGCTGTAAAGCCTTTGTATCCAGTGCTGTTACAAACGAATGAAGAAAAATGAAACAAAGTTTATAAATGTCAATCGCATCTTAGTTTTGTATAGTCTTGTTTGACAAGTGTTTTGTAGAAATTACGAAAACCTTTCGATTGTTACTACGCCATAATAAAGAATTTAACATAAATTCATAGTTATAAGCTACGTAAGAGAAGGCAGTATGGTCGACCGACTATAGCCTGCCCATAAGGGCGAATAAAATAAATAAAAAAAATCAATCGCATTTGTTGTTGTTGTTTAATAGGTATATTAAAACTAAATAAATAATTGTAAATGATTCTTCTGTTCAACTAATATACTTAATTTCGACGATTCTCGTTTAACTGACGTTTTCTTCGTTACCTGCTTGAATCATCTAGCGAATTTGTAAGCGTTCCATAACAAAAAATTGTTAATTTTAATAGTATTAATATATAATATAATAGTATAATATTATTTTTTCATATATTACGAATAATTAAATTAAAAACAGGCATACATCAGTTTATTTGACATTGATGATGGGTAAAGGAACTAAGCGAACAGTGTTATCGTGAATAGGCAGGCGGGTGCCGTATGGAGTGCGACATAGTGATCCGCGAAGCGAGGCCCCAGGATGAGCGCGCGCGCGCCGAACTCATTCAGAACGACATCACTTCCTACGACTTCGACGCGATCGTCTACTTCGTGTTTCAGGAGGTGAGCGTTTCACTTGTTATCATTCGCCGGTTAAGGGACTTACAACTAGCACTACGCTCAACTATATCATAGCACTTTGATATTCATTGTGTATCATGCTTGTCTACACGCATGTCATATGTAATGTCATGCACCATTGATTTTCTCATCCAACATATCTCAGTGTTTGAAAACATAAGTCTACGACCAATGTGTGTTACCAGTGATGATTTAGGGCATGGAAACGTGCTCCCTAAATGTGGGCCTTATATTTATAAGGAGCTTGGTTAAGTTCAAAGTCGCTCACTGTGTTATGGAACATGCTATGCTCGGGATTTTTCTCTGTGATAGAATCCAAAATATGGAAATCCATAGTGGAATAAGTCTAACCGACAGCATGCAGCCTTAACATGCTGAAGTGTTATGGGCTCAGACCACATTGCTCGATGAACTGACAACCTCTGGGGAAGAAAGGTTCTCTGACAATGTAGTGGACGCCCCCAGTACCTGGTGAAAGTTGTTGGGTGTCGTTGGATGCAGGTGGCACAAGACTGCAATCTGTGCCGTAACAGGAGAGTGGCCTATGTCCAGCAGTAGATGGCGATAGGCTGAAATGATCTTTATTTTATTGTCACCTATCTCAGTCACAGTGTGTGAGCCCTCTGAGGGATATGGTGCTCTTTGTGTTAAGTCCTCTAAATAGAGTGGCTGTTACATCAATTCAATATTAATGATGTTTTCAAGTTTAATGTGAATGTAACCCTTCCCTCCAATAAAGTTGTGAGCTCTACTAGTTAACTTGTAATCAGGTGCCGCTCGTGGAAGGCACATCACAAGTCATTACTCATTGAATATGCATCGTATCATTGAAACCTGACGAAGGAGCACACACTGGAGCTAATACTACATGATGTTTACATACAATTCCATTGAGAATAAGTTCTTAAAAAATCAAAAGCCCATTGAGTCGTGGCTGTGTTCCAATTCTGCGGAAGATTATTAGAATCATTTGAAACAAAATGTAGGCTTGACTATATGTAAGTGTACTTACAAGACACAGTAATTGGTTTGATGAAGAAAAGTAACAATTATATACACAATGGTGACCGTCTACCTGTCTCTTTAGTGCAAGCTCTTCAACACACCAATGCATTTATATACACAATGGTGACCGTCTACCTGTCTCTTTAGTGCAAGCTCTTCAACACACCAATGCATTTATATACACAATGGTGACCGTCTACCTGTCTCTTTAGTGCAAGCTCTTCGACACACCAATGCATTTATATACACAATGGTGACCGTCTACCTGTCTCTTTAGTGCAAGCTCTTCGACACACCAATGCATTTATATACACAATGGTGACTGTCTACCTGTCTCTTTAGTGCTAGCTCTTCGACACACCAATGCATTTATATACACAATGGTGACGGTCTACCTGTCTCTTTAGTGCAAGCTCTTCGACACACCAATGCATTTATATACACAATGGTGACCGTCTACCTGTCTCTTTAGTGCAAGCTCTTCGACACACCAATGCATTTATATACACAATGGTGACCGTCTACCTGTCTCTTTGGTGCAAGCTCTTCGACACACCAATGCATTTATATACACAATGGTGACCGTCTACCTGTCTCTTTAGTGCAAGCTCTTCGACACACCAATGCATTTATATACACAATGGTGACCGTCTACCTGTCTCTTTAGTGCAAGCTCTTCGACACACCAATGCATTTATATACACAATGGTGACCGTCTACCTGTCTCTTTAGTGCAAGCTCTTCGACACACCAATGCATTTATATACACAATGGTGACTGTCTACCTGTCTCTTTAGTGCAAGCTCTTCGACACACCAATGCATTTATATACACAATGGTGACGGTCTACCTGTCTCTTTAGTGCAAGCTCTTCGACACACCAATGCATTTATATACACAATGGTGACGGTCTACCTGTCTCTTTAGTGCAAGCTCTTCGACACACCAATGCATTTATATACACAATGGTGACCGTCTACCTGTCTCTTTAGTGCAAGCTCTTCGACACACCAATGCATTTATATACACAATGGTGACCGTCTACCTGTCTCTTTAGTGCAAGCTCTTCGACACACCAATGCATTCATTTGTAAGCAATTAGTGACACTGTTATAGGTGTTGTTGTCTTATGTGTGGTGACAGATTAATACAATTCATCACTCCCTATCTTACCTGTGGATGACATAAAGGAATATAGTAGCATCTATGCAAGTGAAGGCAAACTTGAAACAAAACTATACTGCCTGTCTGACCAGCATGGATAGTAAGGTACATTTCCCTTTTATTGTGGAGGAAGCTCGTGCCCAGCAGTGGGACATATATGAGCTGAGATGATTGTGTGTAGTATTAAGTGTTTATATGTTAACCCCGTCACGCTCAGCTGACGCTGCAGCTGTCAGTGCTGAGCGGTGCGGTGCTGTTCATATTCGCGGGCGCGCCGCTGAGCGCGTGCGTGGCGGCGCCGCTGGTGCTGGGGGCGCTGGCGGCGGGCGCCGTGCTGGTCGCGCACCGCGCCCTCGCCCGACAGCACGCCCTTGTGAGTAGACTAACACTAGCTTTACTTACAGTTACAACACTGATATTTGTTAACAGTGATTGATCCCACCATACATTCCCACTGTTATAACTCCTGTCAGCCATAACCCACAACACTAGTTACTTACAGTTACAACACTAATATTTGTTAACATTGATTGATCCCACCATACATTCCCACTGTTATAACTCCTGTCAGCCATGACCCACAACACTAGTTACTTACAGTTACAACACTAATATTTGTTAACATTGATTGATCCCACCATACATTCCCACTGTTATAACTCCTGTCAGCCATGACCCACAACACTAGTTACTTACAGTTACAACACTGATATTTGTTAACATTGATTGATCCCACCATACATTCCCACTGTTATAACTCCTGTCAGCCATGACCCACAACACTAGTTACTTACAGTTACAACACTAATATTTGTTAACATTGATTGATCCCACCATACATTCCCACTGTTATAACTCCTGTCAGCCATGACCCACAACACTAGTTACTTACAGTTAAAACACTAATATTGGTAACATTGATTAATCCCACCATACATTCCCACTGTTATAACTCCTGTCAGCCATGACCCACAACACTTGTTACTTACAGTTACAACATTGATATTTGTTAACAGTGATTGATCCCACCATACATTCCCACTGTTATAACTCCTGTCAGCCATGACCCACAACACTAGTTACTTACAGTTACAACACTAATATTTGTTAACATTGATTGATCCCACCATACATTCCCACTGTTATAACTCCTGTCAGCCATGACCCACAACACTAGTTACTTACAGTTACAACACTAATATTTGTTAACATTGATTGATCCCACCATACATTCCCACTGTTATAACTCCTGTCAGCCATGACCCACAACACTTGTTACTTACAGTTACAACACTGATATTTGTTAACATTGATTGATCCCACCATACATTCCCACTGTTATAACTCCTGTCAGCCATGACCCACAACACTAGTTACTTACAGTTACAACACTAATATTTGTTAACATTGATTGATCCCACCATACATTCCCACTGTTATAACTCCTGTCAGCCATGACCCACAACACTTGTTACTTACAGTTACAACACTGATATTTGTTAACATTGATTGATCCCACCATACATTCCCACTGTTATAACTCCTGTCAGCCATGACCCACAACACTTGTTACTTACAGTTACAACACTAATATTTGTTAACATTGATTGATCCCACCATACATTCCCACTGTTATAACTCCTGTCAGCCATGACCCACAACACTTGTTACTTACAGTTACAACACTAATATTTGTTAACATTGATTGATCCCACCATACATTCCCACTGTTATAACTCCTGTCAGCCATGACCCACAACACTTGTTACTTACAGTTACAACACTGATATTTGTTAACATTGATTGATCCCACCATACATTCCCACTGTTATAACTCCTGTCAGCCATGACCCACAACACTAGTTACTTACAGTTACAACACTGATATTTGTTAACATTGATTGATCCCACCATACATTCCCACTGTTATAACTCCTGTCAGCCATGACCCACAACACTTGTTATAAAAGCCACTGTGATTGAAGTTACCTTCATAATTTTGAATGTACCTGAATTATTTAATCAAAGGCATTTAACTATAAATTTAAAAATCAAATGTATTTATCTATTTTACAATATTCATAATTATCGCTATAGACTAGGCTGTGTTTCAAAAGGAATGGTGACAAGAAACCCTGTGAAGCCCGAGGGCATTCTAGATGTTACTGTGTGTGGTGTGCATTGCAGAGTAATGCTTTATTGATGAAGTAAAGCTTTTGTTTAAAACATTCATATATTGAACAATTCAACTACACATACATTAAAACATTGTACATATTGAAGGAGGCTATTCAGTACTCGATTCTGTTACCAAATATATAAAAAAAATTGGTACTTAAATTTACAACCAATTATTTTATAAAAATATTTAGTTATGGCCACTGCAGATATACCTGTTTATAAGTACCTACCTATTTATAGGTCAACGCACTTGTACTAAAAAGTTGCGTGACATTGAACTAGTTATTAGGTAATATGCCGACGGACCTCGCGCTAAGACGGGGCGGGGCACACGCAACCCGTGTCATATGTGAATCCTTGAAAAACCTAAAATAACAATTAGTCGTCCGGGATTGCGCAATCGTAATAGTGCATTTCTAATTCTTGCGTAGCTCTGCTCGCTGGGTTGTCGTTTTTGATATTATGTCAACAACAATTTCCGAAGTAGCGATTGATGGCATCTTGTGGTGATAATGTACATTCCCACGCTACAATGCTGCAGGCGGTTACTTGACTATGGCTCATTTCATATTCTGCGTCACCCTCAAGGACGTGGCTGAAATCGCCTTGGATGAGGTATCGTGCAGTTCTTTCAGGAGGAACCTCAAGCTAGCACAAGAGAAGCCGCTCGAAGATTTAATGTACCTAGGTCACAAAACTGTTTGGAACATATTAAAACGTGTTCAAGACTTTGGTGAATGGACTATGTTCCGCGAGTGCAATTTTGTCAGTGATTACTGCCTGACGTAAACAAAAATATTTTATGGACAGATGAATGTCTATTTACCCGTGTCGGATTGTACAACGTTCATAATTTACAATGGTGGACACATGTAAATCCACATAAAACTAGAAAAGACTAAGCATCAAGTGAGATTTAGTGTAAATATGTTTGTAAGTGTAGTGTCTCATCGGTGCTAAGTCGGAAGACTTACCGTGGCGGCGCGTATGGTCGTAACAACTTACGCTGGCAAACCTATTGTTTTGATAAGAAACAAATCACTTTATTCTGGGATTAAGTAAGAGCTATGAGTGTACAACTAGTTTTAGTAATTCTAGTAATAAATATTCACATCTCGACAACAGTGCTAATAAAACTGTAACTCGATAGCGCTACCGGTATCGACGTGTCGTCTGTGGGGTGACCATCTCTTTGGGAGTCTTGCAACACTAATATCGGTGACGTTTACTGTGTAGTTTATTAATATTACCATCTTATTATATTTTATTGGTTACATGTGATCATTATCTATCATTTCCTTCAATAGGTACAATCATTTACCAGTCATACTGTATATATGTCGACCCCTTATACATCAACAAATACCAACTGTACATGAGAGTACCTTAAAGTTTTGTAATCTCTAAAATTAGTTAGTAATTAACACTTAATCCTCTCAAGATATTGAGATAGGAGGCCATTTTTTGTCTGATACAGTTCTCATGTGCAGTTGGTATTTTGTGTTTATACGACTTAACGTACGAGTGTTTGTGTGTTCCGCAGTGTTTGAGGAGTGAGCGCGTTGGTTTCGTGGCGGAGGTGCGCTCGTCGGGTCGTCTGGTGGGCACGCTCAGCGTGTCCGAGTGTCGCGGCGCGCCCCGCAGCGGCTGGATGCACGCGTTCGCGCTCGCGCCGCGGTCAGTGCGAGCGCCTCTCAGCGTCAGGTACTCACTGTAGCACTCGGTAAGGCGACGTCCCTGCGCAGACGCGGCGGGCGCGGCGAGGCGGCGCGCGCGCTGCTCGGGGCGCTGTGCGAGTACGCGGCGCGCCGCGCGCTCGACTCGGTGGAGACGGCGCTGAGCGCGCTGCAGTGCGAGAGGCGGGCGGCGCTGCACGCGGCGGGGTGGCGGCTGCGCGGCTCGTACCACAGGCGCGTGCTGGGGCGCGCGCTGACGCTGCCCATGCTGCGGCTCAGTCGCTCACGCTGAACAAGCGCGCGAGTCTGTTGGCGGCCACGTTGACTCGTAGCAGTGCGAGCGTCAGCTCGGCGGGGACGGCGCCGCTGGGGCGCGCGCTGACGCTGCCCATGCTGCGGCTCAGTCGCTCACGCTGAACAAGCGCGCGAGTCTGTTGGCGGCCACGTTGACTCGTAGCAGTGCGAGCGTCAGCTCGGCGGGGACGGCGCCGCTGGGGCGCGCGCTGACGCTGCCCATGCTGCGGCTCAGTCGCTCACGCTGAACAAGCGCGCGAGTCTGTTGGCGGCCACGTTGACTCGTAGCAGTGCGAGCGTCAGCTCGGCGGGGACGGCGCCGCTGGTGGCGCGCGCGGCGGTGTGCAGCACGCGCAGCAGCCGCAGACTCGCCTCACTCTCGTGGGGTCGCGGCGCGGCGAGGCGGCGCCCCACCAGCTGCAGCACGAGGTACGCGTCTGTGGCGCTGAGGCGGCCCCACTGCGCCTCCATCGCCTGCACCACGCTGTCCATGGGGAGCGCCGCGCGCTGCGCACACACAGGACGCCGCACTTAACACTGTGCTCACACGACATTGTCCTCCACGTTTATTTGCAGTATACGTCCTAATTAAAAATATATACACACCGCTTATGCGTTTAAACGAATACTCAACGGATTTGACAAATCGAATGAACTTTAACGTATTCGACTTGCAGTGGCGCATAGGATAGCTCCGTCTCATTCACACAGTACGATGTTCATACCTTTTTATAAAACTGTATGAAGACTGCGGCGATTCGTTTTTACACGAATGAAAGTCTACCGTATGAGCACTCGGGCGATTGTGCGTTAAAATAATGAATACAAAGATAACGTGCAGGACAATGCCGTGTGAACACAACCTAAGGGTCGCCGCGCTATTTTTATATTAACGATGTATTAAGTAATATTTTATATGAGTATACATGAATTAATGTGTATTGTACTATAGTCCGTAAAATATAGGATGATCTCTGTGACAGTTGTCCCTAGTGCTGTCACGCTTACGATAAAATCCGTAGTTTTTTATCGATAAAACTCTTTATTTTTATAATTGTGACTTTCTATTATAATTAAAATACAATCAATGAAAATCTTTTTGAATTTAACAATCAATGAAAATCTTTTTGAATTTGAAAACTGTTTTTTGATTGTTTAAATTATTCAAAAGGATCTAGGTCACTAGTATCGTCATCACTGGGAGCGTTTCCGCTAGACATTTATAATTTTTTTGCCAAAATAGGAACAGCCGTTAGATCTATCGATCAATTAGGACTGTTTTATAAATAAATATGTCCAGTTTATTGACAATAATGCGTACATAATATTATCATTTACTCTGAGACGAAAAGTAGTTTTTTAATGTTTAATTAATTCAATTTATGTATCTTGTAATGTAACTGTCTGTTTTAATTGTAAAAAATATGTTTTACGTTTTATATAGGTACTGTATTGGGTTTATTTCTTTTATGAATAATTTAATAAAGATCGGTTATCGATTTACGTATATCGACTGTCCCATCTCTTTTTTATTTTCAGCCCAGTATGACCTTGTACGTGTGTAAGCGTCATTTATGTATAAAATCTTTACTAGGTATTCCAGTACTTACGAGGTACATTTTAGGCATGAATAGTAATACTTTTGCATTTATAATATATTGCAATTCAGTTACAATAAAACTAGCACGAAAAGAACGAAAATATATTTGATACAAAATGAAATTGTAAACATGTCGCTCGTTCAAACTTACTGTGTTGGTTTCGTCGACATCAGTCACGGAGATCAAGCTATCTTGTACGGACTATAGAGAACAGTAGTCGACTAGTGGCGCTAGTAGGCGGTGCGACGCGCCCTCGCGCGCCACTCTATACACCGTATCGGTAACGCCGCACACCTAACAAGCTATATTTTCATGCGTATTATAAATGAGTTGCGCGCGCTCGCACTTATATTAGCGCAAACAATAACACAGCCAAACAAATCGTCACATTAACATTTTTATATAATAAAATTTCTTCAATGATACCGTTTGATTATTGACGAATAGAGTAGAAAGTATTGCACGTATGTACAGCGTGCTACTGTAACTACACACCTGTTGTATGACGTGCCGGCACCCTCATTGTATTTCAATTAATTGGAGTACACACAACATGCACTACTCCATGATACACCCATCCATCAGCCTACAGACGTCCACTGATGGACATTGACCTTTCCACGAGAATGCCACTCGGGACGGTCCTGCGCCACTTGCATCTAACGGTTCCCTGCTACGTTTAAGATGTCGGTCCACCTAGTGGGAGGTCGGCCTACACCGCGTCATCCGGTTCGTGGTCGCCACTCGAGAACCCTTCTCCCCCAACGGTTGTCGGTTTGACGCGCGATGTGGCCTGCCCATTGCCATTTCAACGTGCTAATTCTGCGGGCTATGTCGGTTACACCCGTTCTTCTACGGATTTCCGTATTCCAGATTTTATCACGTAGAGAAATACCGAGCATAGCGCGTTCCATAGCACGATGAGCGACTGAGATTTTTTATAAGGCCTACATTTAGAGAGCACGTTTTAGTGCCGTATGTCGTCGCTGGTAACACACACTGGTTATAAACCTTTGTTTTCAGACACTGCGGAATATTGGACGAGAAGATCCTCTTAAGCATCCTGAACGCTGCTGTCGGCTGACCTCTTTCTCGAAATTAGATCTACCTAACTGGACTGCTTGTCCTAGGTAAACATAGTGATTGACAACTTCGAGAATCGCATTCCCAACTAGGACCGGTACAGGAATGACATGGGCATTAGACTTAACTATTGTCTTGTCCATGTTCATTTGTAGACCCACTAGTTGAGAAACACTGCGGAGGTCATTGAGCATAGTGCCAAGATCCTCGATGGATTCTGCCATGACTACGATATCGTCAGCATATCGAAGGTGAGTGATGTATTCGCCGTTTATGTTGATGTCGAGTCCGGTGCAGTCCAAGAGCTTGAAGACATCTTCCAGCGTAGTGGTGAACAGTTTCGGAGAGATGATGTCTCCCTGTCTCACACCTCTCTGCAACTGGATCAGCTTTGTACTCTTGTCCCGGATGCGCACCGACATTGTAGCGTTTCTATACAAACACTTCAGCACTTCGATGTATCGATAGTCAATTTGGCACCGCTGAAGGGACTGCAGCACCACCCAAGTATCGACAGAATCAAAGGCTTTCTCATAGTCCACAAACGCTAGACACAGAGACCGATTATACTCCTCGATCTGCTGTATAATCTGACGTACCGTGTGGATGTGGTCTATGGTACTATAACCTTTTTGGAATCCAGCTTGTTCGAGTCGGTCCGTAATGACTATTGAAAACAATTTGTACACGTGGCTCAAGAGTGAGGTGGGTCTGTTCCGATTCCTTAAGAGCATTTTATCACTCTTCTTGAAAAACAGCACCACCACACTCCTGGTCCACGACTCTGGAACGCGCCTCCGAGAATGACAGAACTAAATAACTTCTGTAGGGTTTTTAGAACTGGCTGGCCGCCGGCCCTCAGCGGTTACGTACTTCATAGTACACGTTGCAATAGTTTTCTTCTTCTTCTTAGTTAATGGCAATGAGCTACAATAATATGAGCTATTGGTGCCAGTGTCGAGTATATTGATTATTATTCACGTCGTTAGTCTTAGTCTTTCAGTCAGTCGTTAGCATGACTTAGTGCTGATATCCAAGTCATGCGTCTCAGGAAATTTGGGCAGAATGTCAAAATGCAAGTAATTCACTATTATATCATTTTCACTACATTTCAGAATTTTATCTGCATTATATTACATAAAATATCAGCAAAATTATTGAATATAACACTTTAAAACACTAAAATAATGAAAAGAATATAAAAGCGCTACATGACATTTTGACATTCGCGTCAAAGTCCTCTGCAATAGTTTAGTTGTATATACATATTTAGTGAGGTCCCATGTGATGTGTATAAGGTTTAAATAATCAGTATTAATATTAGTTTATGTAACAGTTGATGTACCAGTGATGTACCGGAGCCTGTTACACAATATGTGGATAATTGTTATATAATATCACACTGATGAGATGAATTCGTACACAATTATATTTCAAGTTCTCCTTCACTTGCATATAGACATTTTATCCCTTAGTTGTCTATTACGAAACTTACGGACAAAATAGTTTCATTCTTATGATTTGAATATGGGGTCTATGTAAATACATAGAATATGGGGTCTATGTAAATACATAGACCCCATATTTATATTTATAAATATAAATGATTAAACTTTAATTACATAATAAATTACTGAATTTGTGTACAATAGCTGATTGAATGTGTAAGTACATATTCAATCATTTTTAAAACAATTAAATTAATTTAAAAAAAACGTAGCACCAGCTCAGAACGCGACTGTCACTGAGAGGATCTGGCAAGAAACTCGACGACCTCTGTACGGTTCGACGTACATGTTTTGCTTACAATGGAGTTTAGTTGTAATTGCTATGTAACTGACCAGTGCAAAGCTATACGGCAACCGCAACACATACTAATATGGAATACTTGTACTTAACTTAAATATAACTTTGCTTAAAGCTGTGTAGTTTATTGTGCACGGGATCAACTAGAGCCGTACAACCTAGTCTTTTATTTTTGTACTAATTTTCTCTAGATAACATTTTATATAATAAATATCAGCTCGTGTGATGCAAGGGTACAAGATACCTAATATCATTATCATCTCGGCTCATATATCCCACCGCTGGGCTCGAGCCGTCACCACAATGGGAGGGTAGTTCTATATCACGCTGATCAAACATATTAGTATAAGGTTTTATTTCAAGTTTTTCTTTTGTTACACAAATGCTCTATGCAAATTATTATTTTTGTAGTGTTTTACGACATCCGCAGACAAGGAATGAGCTGGTGAATTGTATTGTTAGTTCGTCACCGAGCAGAATACGTGATATCATTCAAGAGGGAGGCTGTCAATGCGGGTGCAGTACCGGTGCGCGCTTCACGCCCAGCAGTGTGGCGAGCGCCGCGTCCAGCGCCACGTCCGCGAGGTGGTCAGTGCGCGGGGCGCCCCCGCTGCACAGCACGTCGCACAGCTGCAGGCAGTCGCGAGGAGACGGCAGCGCCTCCGCCAGCAAGCACACCAGCTCCAACGCCTGTCGCACACAACATACAACGAACGACATCATCTCGGCGCACACACCAGTCCCACTGTTGGACTACAACATTCACCACAATCAATTTCACACCACATGCAAAAATGCTCCTTCAATGTTTCACACTTACGAACTCTGCCCCATCGCGTTCTCCGGTATTTCGTCTATTTAGATGATATTGTATGTAATGTATATGATCTCAAATCCAGTATTCTTTTACTGTCTACAATCTTCCAGAGAAGCCGAGACTAACCAAAAACTACAACCCTGACAAGTGCGAATTCCCTCGACGTAAAACTTAAGTATATAATCACGAAACATCGCGTTCCACAATAAGGCTTTTAAAATCCCAAAGACGCCTAAAGGCAATCCTTCCTAGGGCCTGTCTCATACTACACCCATTTTATTTCTGAATTCTCTAAGACTGCTAAGGCTCCCATCAATCTGTTCAAATACAACTTGTTATTCGAGTGGAAATACCAACAATAACTTACTTTCGACTTGCTCCCTATCTATTGCCCTGAATAGTTTATTGTCACCTGCGCCGCCTTCAACTACGCCGCTGGTACCGTACTATCTGCAGGAGTCGTCGGGAAAGACCAATCCGTAGCAATCGCTACTAACTTGAACCAATTGATTTTTTGGTACAAGTGAAAAGTAACTTTTGGTGATCATTTTTGTTCATTGATGTGGGTGGTGAATGAACAAATACACACTTGATGGTACGTGATAGTGTCGTTGATGCACCTTTGCTATGCCGCTGCATACCGCGAAATGAGTGGCAATGCGTGCAAGGCGGTTCGGTGATATTAACGGTATCACCAAAACTCACCGCAGGCAACACCCTCAGACAGTTAGTCTTCCGGCTCTGGTTTGTATCACCTATAGGCCGAGGCCCCACTACGGTTTTTGTTCGGTAGCGGTTAACCGCGAAACCGCTCGAGACGCACACACTACTATTTTAAACCGCAAAACCGGCCATGATTTTTACAGTTTGAAGACGGATTACAAAAGAGCAGTATGTCTTGTTGCTATTCTTCGAAAAAATTCGCAAATATTGGGTCTATTTATTCACTAACCGTAGATTTCGGAAAGATTTTTTTTTTTTCAAAGAAATTTAAAATACAGAGAACATTCAGAGAATTTTTCAACTACTATCGAATTCAGTCAATAGTTAGCTTCAATAAAAATGTTGTATAATATGCGTTCATAAATCTTCTTCATGGATACCATTTTGTAATTATGTAATTCAATTGCATCGAGACGATAACACAATTGTTCGCGGCGGTAGGCCGAATAAGTACTAGTCAAAAAACCGCCCGCGGTTAACGTATAGTGCGGGTGCGTCCACTTAGTTCTATAGATTACAAATTTTACGGTTTTTTATCGCGATAATTTTGTAACATTTCGCGGTTTTAAAATCAGTCGCGGGTAAAATTCGCAAGTCCGGCCGCTTGTAATCGTTTCCCTGTTTTGTAAACTCACGCGGTTAAAAATCGCCGCGGTTTCACCGTAGTGCGGCCTAGGCCATACTCCGGAAAGAAAAATTGCACGTTTATGATGTCTGATGTCACAGCTTATGTAACAAAAAATGTGCAATAAATAAGTCAATAGAGGGGGCAATCGAAACAAAGCTTATTTAAAAAAGTTAAAAAAGAGAGCGTGTGTACTTTGTACGCATGTCAGAAGTGAAACTTCTTTGGTCGCACATGTTTTCCTTAATCGTAAATCAAAATACGTAAATCTTAATCGTAAAACGTTACTCGTAATGAGTAAATCGTACATTAGTACACGATAGTGGGCACGAAGGTTACGCGAATGTGTTCTATCTCATTCTCTCGCCGGCTGAATCCTATATATCGTACATTGGTACACGATAGTGGGCACTAAGGTTACGCGAATGTGTTCTATCTCATTCTCTCGCCGACTGAATCCTATATATATCGTACATTAGTACACGATAGTGGGCACGAAGGTTACGCGAATGTGTTCTATCTCATTCTCTCGCCGACTGAATCCTATATATATCGTACATTAGTACACGATAGTGGGCACGAAGGTTACGCGAATGTGTTCTATCTCATTCTCTCGCCGGCTGAATCCTATATATCGTACATTAGTACACGATAGTGGGCACGAAGGTTACGCGAATGTGTTCTATCTCATTCTCTCGCCGGCTGAATCCTATATATCGTACATTGGTACACGATAGTGGGCACGAAGGTTACGCGAATGTGTTCTATCTCATTCTCTCGCCGGCTGAATCCTATATATCGTACATTGGTACACGATAGTGGGCACTAAGGTTACGCGAATGTGTTCTATCTCATTCTCTCGCCGACTGAATCCTATATATATCGTACATTAGTACACGATAGTGGGCACGAAGGTTACGCGAATGTGTTCTATCTCATTCTCTCGCCGGCTGAATCCTATATATCGTACATTAGTACACGATAGTGGGCATGAAGGTTACGCGAATGTGTTCTATCTCATTCTCTCGCCGGCTGAATCCTATACATCGTACATTGGTACACGATAGTGGGCACGAAGGTTACGCGAATGTGTTCTATCTCATTCTCTCGCCGGCTGAATCCTATACATCGTACATTAGTACACGATAGTGGGCACGAAGGTTACGCGAATGTGTTCTATCTCATTCTCTCGCCGGCTGAATCCTATATATCGTACATTAGTACACGATAGTGGGCACGAAGGTTACGCGAATGTGTTCTATCTCATTCTCTCGCCGGCTGAATCCTATATATCGTACATTGGTACACGATAGTGGCCACGAAGGTTACGCGAATGTGTTCTATCTCATTCTCTCGCCGGCTGAATCCTATATATCGTACATTAGTACACGATAGTGGGCACGAAGGTTACGCGAATGTGTTCTATCTCATTCTCTCGCCGGCTGAATCCTATATATCGTACATTGGTACACGATAGTGGGCACGAAGGTTACGCGAATGTGTTCTATCTCATTCTCTCGCCGGCTGAATCCTATATATCGTACATTGGTACACGATAGTGGGCACGAAGGTTACGCGAATGTGTTCTATCTCATTCTCTCGCCGGCTGAATCCTATATATCGTACATTGGTACACGATAGTGGGCACGAAGGTTACGCGAATGTGTTCTATCTCATTCTCTCGCCGGCTGAATCCTATATATCGTACATTGGTACACGATAGTGGGCACGAAGGTTACGCGAATGTGTTCTATCTCATTCTCTCGCCGGCTGAATCCTATATATCGTACATTGGTACACGATAGTGGGCACTAAGGTTACGCGAATGTGTTCTATCTCATTCTCTCGCCGACTGAATCCTATATATATCGTACATTAGTACACGATAGTGGGCACTAAGGTTACGCGAATGTGTTCTATCTCATTCTCTCGCCGGCTGAATCCTATATATTTACGTGTTTGTGTCTCTATTGTTAACATTTTAAAAATATTGTTCTTGATTGTATCATTTTATTTCCAATTGAAGGTAGTTTATTTTACTCGACACGGCTGCTACCAGAGCGCCACTGTAGGAGGTGATGTAAGACAAGCGGCAGACGTGTTCAGTCAGTCGATCGTTGACAATAGCGGTGGAATAGTCTAGCTAAGCTAAAGTTGTACTCCGAGTATTGGAATGTCGTGTCAGGCATTCAATTATTGTGCGTTTAGTGTAATGGTGATTATATGTGATAAATAAATAACTTTGAATGTGATATCGGTGATTTATTGGTAAGGTTGAATAATATTTATTACTAGTCCGCGAGAAAGTGTAATCAAGGTGAGTCTAACACTATGCACTCGCTTTTTCGTTTCATCGCATTTGAAATGACAATGATTCTAAAGAACTTTCACTTCAAAAATGTATGCGAGTATCACCTGTGAGGCGGTGGCGCGGCACTCCAGCAGCGTGTGCAGCGCCCGCAGGGCCGCCATGCGGGCGGCGCGCGGCGCGTCCTGGCCCAGCACCGCGGTCGCCAGCAGCGCGCCCACACCCAGCACCTCGGCGCGGGTCCACCCCTCGCCGTCGCGGGCCACCAACGCGGCCGCTCCCCGCACCACCTCACCCAGCGCGGCGGGGTGCGCCAGCAGCGCGCGCGCCTCGCACGGCACCCGCGGCGACAGCGCCTGCAGCAGCTGCGACACCGAGGGCGCCTCCGCGCGCCCCATCGGGGCGCACGACACCTGCGCCTCGACCGTCTCGTCCGCCCCGCCCATGGAGCACCCCGACTCGCTCGCCATGCTGGCGATCAGCTGACTCAGCTCGAGGTCGCATTTCAGCTCACGCTCTCGCTCCTCCGCCACCTCCTCGGCGCTCGGCATTTTCCATTTTTTCTGTCGTTAGTTTAAGCATTATTAATACACGCACGCCTGGTGTCGGACAATGTCTCCATTCACAACAACTGAGGTTGAACACCTATAGATAGAGAGAGCGGTCTCTACTCTCACCGTCCTGTCCACTCCGGGCAATATATGTACATAACGAGCCCTCTTACTAAACATGTGTTTTAGTATTGTATTAAGAGACTAACAAAACATGTTCAATACTTATTATTACGGCTCACCAACAATGTACAATCGTAACAAAATGTAACTTGTTTCACAACATAATCTAGAATGCACATCAATTATAGGCGCACTCAACATTCACACAACGTATGTTGTTGACTTAAAACAGTAATCTGACTAATCTAATATAAAAACAGTAAGAACAAAATATGAGAAATCTATATACACACAATCAAGTTAGAAATTAAAAACAAAGATTTATAAGTTAAATTAAATAAAAATATAAAGGTTATCGTAATTTTAAGAGAAACTTATTAAGCGTCTTTTTTATGTTGGGCAGACTATCACAGAAATTATATCCAAATCTAAGTGGTTTATTAAATTGTTGTAATTATCACAAGTGCGGTACAAGGGGGACTGAAGACCATGATTAGTTTTTACTGACGGCAAAACAAAAAGTTTCTTTGACTTAAAACGCGCATGTATCTTAGGAATATTGAAACATATCTTATTGAGTTAAGAATTTTATGCAAAACAATCACTTCCAGCATTATTCTGCGGTATTTGAGCCTAACGATATTGAAGCGTTCGAGTCTTTGTCCGTAGTTGCACCGATTACTGATACCAGAGGTAACGAATGCAAGGTGGCGAGTAAAAGCTTTATTCTTTCTATATGATCAATATGGATAGTATAGGACGGGTTCCATATGATACTACCATATTCAAGTATGCTTCTGACCAGTGAGTTGAATAACATAGTTTTGGAATAAGGATTTCTGAATTCCTTGGTATTCCGCTTAAGGAAACCCAGCATCTTGGCTGAACGATTAACAATAGAATCTGTGTGCATTGAATTTTAATTTTTTGTCTATAATTATGCCTAAATCCTTAACTTCAGAAACTTCGGGAATAAGCACTCCATTAATATTCAAAGATACTCCGATCGGCTTTCTTTTTTTTGTAAAGACTATGTGATGACATTTACCTGCATTCAAAGACATTCCATTAGTAATACACCATAAGTAGATTCGGTCTATAACGTCCTGCAATAGTAATGCATCGTTAGGACATTTAATTTCTTTATATAGCTTCATGTCATCGGCAAATAGAGAGCAATTACTATTTTTGACGCAGTGGACTATATCATTAATAAATAAGGTAAACAAAATAGGTCCCAAATGCGACCCCTGCGGTACCCCGGATGTCGATAAATATTCAGTTGATTGAAATCCAGCTAATACTACAAACTGAGGTCTGTTGCTCAGGTAAGAAGAAAACCACTCGTGAAGAATACCAATAATACCATATGACCATTGCAGTTTATTGAGAAGAATAAGGTGATCTACTTTATCAAAGGCACTCGAATAGTCAGTATATATTGCTCTAACTTGACTGCTCCTATCCACAATATTTGACACTTCAGTAACATAAGGGAGAAGATTTGTAATAATTGATTTGTGGGCTCAAAAACCATGCTGTTTATCGCTAATTAGATGGAGTATAAATATAGATGGAATATAAATGGAGTACGCTTAACATCAATATAAGTAATGAATACTTCACTCGTCTTAACATCAATATCAGTAATGAATACTTCACTCGTCTTAACATCAATATCAGTAATGAATACTTCACTCGTCTTAACATCAATATCAGTAATGAATACTTCACTCGTCTTAACATCAATATCAGTAAAGAATACTTCACTCGTCTTGGATTTATATATTACTAGCAACCCACCCTCACTACGGCCACCCCACTTCAGTCGCCTCACCCCCATAGTTCCCATTCCCATTGGAATACCAAAATAAAATATACCCTAAGTTACTCCTTATATAGACAGCTACCTGATATTTTAAATAAAACTACTTTACGGATTTTATCGCGTTTAACAATAACTTGTTGGACGTGAGACATCTTAGTCCACCCGTGATCATGAACGCTGTAAAGTGTTCGAAACGTCGGGTAATCAAAAATCAAATACAAACGCGATAAAATCCGTAAAATAGTTTTATTCAAAATGTATAATACTCGCGTAAACATCAGAAATCATTAGCTACCTGATAGTAAAATATTATCAAAATAGGTCCAGCCATTTTGAAGATTATCTCAAACAGACAGACAAAACATTTTTAAACTGTATGTTAGGCATAGGTGTTGTGTAAATAATCATGTAAGCTTGAAAAAAGTGCAGTATTTTGACATTACAAACAGTACACTTCAATTATATTTATTTGTATAGATATACATATATTCCAATTCCTTATAATCCAATTCCTAAAAAGACTAGGTGTTTTAAAATAGTCTAAATGAAGAAAGTGAAAGTGACCAATGTTCACATAATTGTGCCAATGAATTGTACTCGCTTGAACAATATTGTTGTCTAATGTGTATATTATCAGTGGCAATCACTTTGGCACAAAAGTTGTCTTCATATGTTGAGCTCATGAGAAAGACGCCACACTATATAAAATGATACCCCTTTACAAGTATATGCTTTATTGTTTTGGGCCTTGCGCACTACACTACACCTACAACTAAATGTCTCGTTTTATTTGTTATTACTAGGTACTAAGCAAAATAATTATTAGCAGCAGAATAGTTACCTTTGGCTTAAATCTAAATAATGCATCGGGAAGACTATCTTCATCACTCATATCCTAATAATATTATTTTAATGTGCGCTTGGAATTTATGCTAGTTACAAATTCCTAATACCTACAATTATGGCCAATAATAATTATTACACAAAATTAATTATCAATAAAACTTTTGTAATATCTACTTTGATAGTACTAACGAACGAAGAGGTATATATAATAACCAAAGTATACGTATACTTAGTATTTTTCCTGTTCTGTGAAATTAATATATCATTATGATAGATTACTTGGTTTACTCTATGAAACGTATAAAATTAACAAAATCACAACAAGTACGAAACTAAAACCACGGCGTTGACAGCTAGAACATATATTAATAATTTAGAAGTTTGATCTACAATCATAAAATGACACTAGGGGCGCTGGCGAATTGATAGAATGACAACCGAATGACAGCGTCTGCCGCTGCCATATTGCCAGTGTTTCCACAATGAAGGGAAATTCCTCTTTTGAGGGGAAATTAGGTCCAGAGGGAAGGAAAAGGGGAAATTGCGGTAAATCATGGGTAAAGCCTAGACTAAAATATTGCGGCAAATTCTAGGCTAGGTTTTACCCTACGTTTTACTGTATATATAAAAAACAGTGGTGACACGTGCAGGTTTTATATATTTCTAGTCGGTATACACGACAATGATATATCGTAGCGACTTGACTGTGCAGACCGTTTGTGCAGTTTTATTGATAGTATGTACGAAAATCGTCTCAAAATTTTCTGGTTGGTGCAAACGATCGGATCAGTGTCAAAAACTATTCGATAAATTGTTGTCGATCATGTTTGCACAGTTTTATCGTAGGATGTGGATTGAAGTCGTAGTGATCCTTTAGTTCGTTCACGACGCTTGCTGTAGATGCAATTCAACATGTAGCAAGATGATAATAATAATAGCAACAACTAGGAATTATTGGAAGAGTTAATACAGAGTTATAATTTGCTTCTGGAGTAAGAAAAGCAAAGACTATCATAATCGCAACGAGCAAAATGCTGCCTACGATAGGCTAATTGATATGTACAAACCTATTGATTCTAATGCCAATAGGGAAACTATAATAAAAAAAGAAACAATAAAATTCAATAAATTCACATGAGAGTATGACTTCCCTTTAAGAAGCCAATTTCTACACCACATACTACATACGTCCCTCCAGAGGCCTCGGCGTGTATGTTTTACGTGTGTATCTCTCTCAATAAATTCACATGAGAGATACTTTCAGTCGTCAAGTCATACGATTTCCTTATAAGAATCCAATTTCTACACCACATACTACGTGATTTTCTTTGCTTTTTACATAAAATGAGCGACGCCAGTACTTAGAGTACAGTATTTTCCATCAAGGATGACATGATTCTCGCCTGAATTTCTGCTGTAAATGGACGATCGTCGCAAATATCATAAACGTGTACACAATTTATGGACGTTCGATTAAATGCGCAAACTGTCTGCGCAGTCAAATCGCTGCGATATATTGTTGTCGTGTATACCGACCATTAGAAAGAAATCGAAGTTTTTTTTAGTTATTACACTAGTGCCAAAGCTAAGAACTATAGTTGTCACAAAATAAGAGGCTCGTTTTGACATTTGGACTTACGGATGTAATTAGTGATTAACCATACGACTCGATACTCACAATAAATCGATTCAAGTTTGCATGAGTATATAATCGATTTGAATATGTATTGTAAAGTGCATTGGATTAAAGTTCTGATTTGAAAATTTTACTTAAACTGTGATATCGTAGGTATTTTGAAATGATACAATGTTACGAATGGTCATTTTTCTATCATTTAATATTTTTATTACAATAACATTCACTCAATCACCAAAATATCGAGAAAAAGTGAATCTTCAGTCAACCATTTTCTTAAGATGATGAGCCCAAATTGTCAGTTGAGGTATCGTCACCCGTATATATATTATTTCATTTTCATATTGTCAATATTGACGTCTCGAATTTTCAATAAAAATCACTACACAGCTGGTGAAATTCTGTAATTAGTCTAAATACTAGTATTAAAATTAATAACACCAGCCAAGTACGAGTCCGCATTAAAAAAAAATATCTTGATCGATTTATTTTTTTATTAATTATCTGTGGACAATATGAAAAAATCGTTATGTCACAGCGCAGCGCTTAACCCAGTGGGCGATACCCGTCAATGAAAAATGTAATTACATTCAAAACATTTCGATGGGTAAAAAATAGCAAACTTCTTGGGCGTGAACTGTCAAAACGGGCTTTTTATCTTGTGACAACTATACAGCAGAATAACTTATGAAGGGGAATAAGTCCCAAAAAGGGTAAATCTGAATTGAATCGTGGGGAAAGGCAATCTTTAAAGTGGAAACACTGCATATTGCATTTACATGGTTTATAGATGGCTGCTTGTTCGTAAGACTCCTGCGCATTTTGTTTTAATCACAAGTATTACTGCTCATTACTGATTTGCATAATCACGTATAACTTATACAGGAAATATATATATAAAGATACAAATGAAAAATCTCTCCATTTTAATTCCAAGTCATCTATACGTATATAGATAACAAAGAATATAGATATAAATATAGCTACCTAGGTAATACTAACAAGCTCACAAGCGCCTCCAAGTGGATAAAGATGATTGTATTCCAAACTTACTATAGTGACGTACTGTCCTATCTGTACTACTTTATAATTTGTGACTAAAACAGGTTAGAACATGGCAGGGCTGTCAGATGAAAAAACCAGATAATAGTATACCACCTGTAAAAAAGTAGTACATTTGGGAGTTTTGAATAAAAACAGTAGTACACATTAAAAATATGGATTTATTATAATTATGTATGCTTTTTATACAATACTTCGCTTCTCCTTTTAGCCATTATTTCGTTAGTTTAAAATTAGCACAACTACCTGCTTCATTTACAATATGTTGTTTGGCCAGTAAGGTACCATTGATACTTTCATTGGATAAACTATTTCTAATTTTGGTCTTAATCAAGTTTACTTGGCTAAATATTCTTTCACAATCTACACTTGAATGTGGTAAAATCAATAAATTTAATGAAAATTGGGATACTGACTTGTACTCTTCAAAATGCATAAAAATGCAAAATTTTACACAGCTCTCAGAATTGGCTAACCACTTTATTTTTATTTTATATCGAAGTATCTGACTATTACGCATGATAATTTATTGGTACTGATGTCAGTTGGCTCATCTATAGGGACACTGATCTTGTGGCTCTTCAACAATTCAATAAGTCTCAAATTTTCACTCGCTTGAATCACTTCAGTTACGACTGCTGTTGCTTTTGTTTCCTTGATAACATAGAGCAACAACCCGTGATGCTATCACCCCGCTATGCTTGATAACAAGTAAGTTTTATTTAATGTTGGCTTTTCAAATTATGCCGTTTAACCAAAGATCACAGCTCAGTTAGCACTACTACGTAACAACGATTTATTAAAGCTTAGGAATCGGGGAAGGCCCGTGATCCGTTCTTTCATATATATATATATATATATAGGAGAGGCGGGTTTTGCGAGCGATAAATTGACTCATCACGATATCTCTGGAACCATAAGGCGTCCGGACTTGAAATTTGACAGGAATATTCCTTTTGCTAAGAACTTTAACAATAATATACATTTTTAAGGAACAGGGTGAGCTGAACCTACTGAAGCTAGAGAAATGAAATTTAGACCGTAGTTTCATTTTGTGACGTAGGCACCCACATAGGATTTTTTGAAATTCCACCCCTAAGGGGGTGAAATGCAATGGTAAAGTCTGTATGGAATGAAAAAAAATGGGTGCGTGTACTTATGTACGCGCGTGAGAAGTTATACTTCTTTGGCATCATTAATATATATATATATATATATATATATATATAATTATTAAAAACCAAATTTAGAGAATAATCTAAATAAAAAAAAGAAATAAAAAAAGAAAAAAAATATGTAAAAAAAATAAAAAAAATAAAAAAAAAAGAAAAAAAAAATATATATATAAAAAAAAAAAAAGAAAAAAAAAATTAAAAAAAATTAAAAATAAAAAAGGAAAAAAAGAAAAAAGAAATAAAAAAATAAATAAAAAAAAGAAAAAAAATAAAAAAAATATATAAAACAAATAAAAAAAAATACTAAAAAAAAAAAGAAAAAAAAAACTGATCCGAGGTGACGAGCGTACCAACATGCGCGACTAATATCGAGGTTCAATTTCTATTTTGTTGGTAGCTTTTTTTTCGAGACTTAATGAGCGGTTAAGCAGACAACTTCATACTGTTAATTTTGTGTCACATAATTAAAATTCCACTCTCATCATTTTTTCATAACGCGCCTAAAGAAGTATAACTTCAAAAAAATCCTCTTTAATAAAAATAAATAAACACGTGTTTCAGCGTTTATCCATTTTCTTCCTCGAAGGGTGTAAAATAGGTATAAAGATGTCGGTTTACTGACTCATCACAGAGCCGAAACTACTGAAGCCAGAAACATGAACTTTTGACATTAGTTTATTTGCGTGACGTAGAAACCCATTAAAGGATTTTTTTAAATTCAACCCCTAAGGGGTAAACCGCAGTAACAGAGTTTGTATAGTGAGAAAAAAATCTACATCGATGTTCTTCAAATTCTCTACAAATACTATTTAATAAATATAAATGAACACGAGTTTCAGTAATTTCTTAATTTTCACCCTCTAAGGGTGTAAATAGGTATGAAAAAGTTGGTCGACTAACTCATTAACGCCGAGCTGAAACTACTAAAGCTAGAAACATTAAATTTTGACTGTAATTTTATTTTGTGACGTAGAGACCCATTAAGAAAGGATATTTTGGAATTCCGGTGAACCGCAGTAGTATAGTTTGTATAAGGCAGGGATGCACAGACTTATTAAGACTAGGGGCCACTCGGGCAAATCATGAACTGATGGCAGGCCGCCAGAAGTATAGGTAATTAAAGACAATAAAGAATTGATAATCTGGAATAGAATTCAATATTTTTCGAATGTACGAGAGTATTATTTTTGCTGTCGGCGGACTACCAGTATTCGACCGGCGGGCCGCATGCGGCCCGCGGGCCGCGGTCTGTGCATGCATCCATGGTATAAGGAGACAAAATTTGTCATCGATTACCTTAAATTTTTGCTTAAATACTCTTCATTAATCATTTATTTCATCATTAAAACCCTTATACCTGCATCCCACTGTTCGGCTCCTCCATAATGAGAGCGAAAATGTCCTACTATACCACGCTGGTCAGACGTGTTGCCATAGGTTTTAGTTTCGAACTTTTCTTATCTTGCATAGATGTAGTTAGTATGCATATTATAAACCCTTAGTGGTCGCCTACGACAGCCACGGGTAGGAGAAGGGGTGGTGAATGGTATTCTTATTCCGTCATCACACGGCAAATCTCTTCAGTAAAAATGAATAAAGAGCATTTGTCAATTTTTACCTTCTAAGGAAACTAGGCGGGTAAGGTGACTGAAACCGAAGCGAAGCGAGGGCGGGCTGCTAGTACATAATATACGGAGTTGGTCTATGGATTCATAATCCAGACACCTAATAAAATCAAATATCATCCACTAAGTCGACGAAGCGAGACGGTTCGTTCTCTAAAATATTGTTTCTGTGTATATTGATGTTTCCGAATATAGTACAAACTAGAATTTTCATACTTTTGAATAAAAGACAGCTAAGTTTCAAAAAGTAGTACATTAGCCGTACTACTTTCGTATTGCGATAGTACGAGGAAGAAATTTTAAAAAAGTCGTACAAATACTATTTAAATAGTAGGTATATCTGACAGCCCTGGAACATGGTAAGGCCTGTTTTTTTTTCTTTTACTTTTGGGCCACTCGGTTTGAGTATTTGCCAATTACATGTGTAGGAAGCTAAGGAATCTGTAGGTAATAGGAATTTAGGATAGCGGATATAAAGGAAAATCTGGTGGAAATGTTAGGGTACCAAAGGATAAAAATTTATGAAAATGATATAGATAAATATTATAATCTGATATTATTGGAAGAGATAAAGGTCGCAAGAAATTTATAAATATCGATATTATTCGAAGCAAGAAGTGTTAGAACAGAAGTAGGAAGAGGTATATTAAGTGAAATCAGAGATGAGAATAATACAGTATGATCATATAAAGAGCAAGAAAATATAATATGGTTAATGTCTCGAATTTCTCCACACTCACATGCGTTAGATGAAATTATATTTAGTCTAGCTAGATGAATCGGTGTACACATATGACCAAGCCGCAGTCGTATTAAAATTGTAGTGGCCTGTTTTCCAAGTTTTGCTTTAAAAAACCATGGTTTATTTGGAATGTTAGGTTGCACTAGAGAGCCGTCTGCCTTTGACCTGACAACAACTCAGCCAAACTTTTTCCCACGAATCTTTTAGATATAAAATAGGTAATGCCGCCAAGTCATTATAATAATTTAAATACGGAAAGGTATCATCATTCTCCACAGCATCATTTGCAAGATTGTCTGCCCTAATATTACCAGGGATGCCAGAATGGCCCAGAATCCAAACAAAAGAAACGTTAATATGTTTTTGCACGCATGTGTAAAGTAAACTTCTAATTTGAATTATAACAGAAGAAATAATTCTACGCGAGAAAGGAAAACATTCTAAGGCTTGGAGTGCACTCTTAGCATCAGAGAACACCACAGCACTTTGGAGTTTCATAAGTAAAATATATTCAACTGCTTTTAATAATCCAAAACACTCGCCTGTGAAAACTGAAGATTCTGGAGGTAATTTAATTTTTTGAACAATATTGTAATTGGAATGATAAACACCTACGCCTACACATCCTATTTTTTCAGATTTGGAAGCATCTGTAAAAATATAGTGCCAGTTCTTCCAGTAAGTGTTAACAGAATGTTTAAAAGAAAGCGGTGCTAACGCATCATATTTTATAATACCTAAGTTAAAACAAATATCGGGTATCATGACTAAGGATTCAAAAGGTGCACAAAAAAGCGAATGGGATGATGAATGATAAGATGGCGCTTCGAGAGAATTGAATCTCTGATAGCTTTTAATGAGAGTAGGGGGATTTTTATGAGCCCAATATCCGGAGGAAATGATCTGATGTTGAAGTTGTGCAAGTTTCAAACGTAATGGATGTTTAGAATATTGGAAACACCGTAATAAAAATTTGTCGCATATATACTGACGATGTAAATGCAAAGGAGGGTCCACTAACTCAACTTGTAAGGCATTATTTGGAGAAGACTTCATAGCACCAGATATAATTCTTAATGCTTTGGATTGAATCCCATCCAATCTCTTTAAAGTATTAGCGTTAGACATTAATAGGAATGTACCATAATCAAGGATACTTCGAATAAGTGCATTGTAAAGTAGCTTTAATGAGTAAGGGTGAGCACCCCACCAAACGCCGCAGAGGCATCTTAAAATGTTAAGAGATTTTTCACATTTTGCCACAATGTAGTCACAGTGAGCAATACCAGAAAGTTTCGTGTCTAAAATAATTCCTAAAAATTTTATACTATTTTGTGAACTAATTAAACTACCATTAAAATAAATGTTAATAGGTAGTGGAAGTCGCGATCCTGTAAATAATACGGCAGTACTTTTATCAGAAGAAATTTCTAAGCCATTGGCATCCATCCAACATTTTAGATTTTTAAGGGAATAAGATAAGCAGTGACAAGATTTATCAATAGACTAGCTTTTGCCCGCGGCTTCGCCCGCGTAAAATTTACTTGAATATTGAACTATTATCGCAAAGAATATTATCGGCATAAAAAGTATTACATTTCTTAATTTAAGAAATACTCTATCTACCTGTCAATTTTCATCCAAATCTGCTCAACAGTTTAAGCGTGATTGAGTAACAAACATCCAAATATCTTCACAAACTTTCACATTTGAATATTACTTCCAGCCTTATAGTTCAGATTCCCGTGGAAATACGATGATAAATATGCCTTTCCTTAGTCTCTAATAACGTAATTTTCCATTGGTGAAAAAAAATTATATCAATCAAACACCCGCAGTTTCATTCACGTAGACCCCATTTTCATGCCAATACCGAGATAAAAAATGCCTATGTTACTCGCTGATATTATAAATTTACATGGGTGAAAAAAAAATATAAATTCCAGAAATATCAGAGATAAAAATTGCCTATGTTACTCGCTGATAACATCGGTAGCATTCCATTGGTGAAAGAATTTTAAAAATTGGTCGTCATCCCCCGGTCTAGTTCTCGTTCCCGGGCAAATACTGGGATGAAAATAGCCTTTATATGGTATTCACTGATAATATAGCTTTTCATTAGTGAATTAATTTTTAAAACCATTAAATTCCCGTGATTTCACCGGCATTGTACCCGATCCCGTAGGAATATCAGGATAAAAATAGCTTAAATATGTTACTGGCTTAAAAATAGCTTTCCATTAGTGAAATAATTTTAAAATCGACCTAATTCTCAAGGTTGCTCCAGCCACACCGGGATAAAATATAGCCTGGGATAAAATATAGTCTTAAGTTATTCCTTATGTACGCCTGGTAGACCTGATGGCAAAATGTAATCAATATGGGTCCAGGCATTTTGATGATTAACTGTAACGAATAGACAGACAGACAAAAAAATTTGGACCGTATTATGTGAGCATAAATAAAACCTATTATTTTGATAGACAAACAGACGCTTCAAATTTATTTATTTGTAGAGATAGAAAATTGGAATAATATCTTGATTGTAACTTACTGTCTGGTAGCTGCTAGAAATATTACCACGCTTTCATTGTTCGTGGGTGTCGCAAAATACTACTAAGACAAAGATTTACATCAACTTGGACCAATTGGTGATGCCGTCTGGCCAACAATGTCGTCCGCCAGGTCATAAAATGTTGCTAGAACCTTTGCAATATATCTACGATGGCAGAAGAGTGCCTTCATATCGCGTCGATCCAAAGTAATTAGGATAAGCGCAAAATAATGATGATATATCATTGGCTGGGTGTCTTCGACTATATGCGTTTTATCCCTTTGGGGCAGCCCAAAATTGTTTCTTAGTGAGTGCTTACCCCAAATAACCGATCGGTATACAAAATTTCACATTCTTAGGCCCAGTATCTTTGGCTATACACTTTCACCCTCTTAGGGATTGAATTTCCAAAAATTCTTTGTTAGAGCTCGCTTATCCTTGCCAAATATTTTTTCATAGTGCTTGGTAAGTGAGCACTAAGAATATCTTGGGGTAATCCAAGAAAGCCGACCGTGTACTAAAATGATCCTTCGTAGGCTCAGTGATTTCGGTTAAACGCTGTTCACCCCCTTAGGGCTAAAATTGCAAAAATCTCTCTTTCCCCAAGAAAAGCAACTTTATACAAAATTCCATGTTTCTAGGCCTAATGATTTCGGCTATATATTTTGCACCCCTTTAGGAGTTGATTTTAATAAAATAATTTCTTAGAACTCACAACAAAAGAAAGAGAATTGCATAGAAAGTTTTACGTTCCTAGCACTAATAGTTTAGTCTATACACTTTTCACCCCCTTCAGGGGGTGATTTTCCAAAAATCCTTTGCTAGTGCTCGTATACCCCAAGAAATAAGACGATGTAAAAAGAAAATACTTTCCCCTATTTCAACCCCTTATACCTATTTTTTCGCGATAAAAAGTAGCCTTATATCTTTTCTCAAGCTTTAGTACATATCTGTACCAAATTTAATCAAAATTGGTTAAGTGGTTTCGACGTGAAAGGCTATATGCTTTTCAACCCCTTAAGAGGGTGAATTTCCAAAAATCCTTTGCTAGTGCTCGTGAACCCCAAGAAATACGATAGTGTAAAAAAATACGTTTCTAGGCCCAGTGGTTTCGGCTGTATGCTTTTTGATATTTTAGGGGTTGAATTTCATCCTTATGTAAATGGAATTTCCAAAACGCTTGAGCGAATATTTATTTAATTATTATTACGTGCCTGAATACAAAGATTCGTGGTTCTATCATCGAAAATGACGAATTTCCATACAAAATGTCATCCCCTATTTCAACCCTTTATACCCAATTTTTTACGATGAAAAGTAGCCTATATCCTTTCTCAAGCTTTAGTCCATCTCTGTACCAAATTTCATCAAAATCGGTTAAGTGGTTTCGACGTGAAAGGCTATATGCTTTTCAACCCCTTAAGGGAGTGAATTTCTAAAAATCTTTTGCTAGTACTTGTGCATCCCAAGAAATACGATGGTGAAAAAAAAAAACGTTTCTAGGCCCAGTGGTTTCGGCTGTATGCTTTTGATATTTTAGGGGTTGAATTTCATCCCCATGTAAGTGAAACTACCAAAACGCTAGAACGAATATTTATTTATTTATTATCAGGAGCCTTAATACAAAGATTCACGGTTCTATCATCGAAAATAACGAATTTCCATACAAAATGTCATCCCCTATTTCAACCCCTTATACCCATTTTTTCGCAATAAAAAGTAGCCTATGTTCTTTCTCAAGCTTTAGTCCATCTCTGTACCAAATTTCATCAAAATCGGTTTAGACGTGAAAGACTATATGCTTTTCACCCCCTTAAGGGGGTGAATTTCCAACAATCCTTTGCTAGTGCTCGTGCACCCCAAGAAATACGATGGTGTAAAAAAAAAATACGTTTCTAGGCCCAGTGGTTTCGGCTGTATGCTTTTTGGTATTTTAGGGGTTGAATTTCATACCCATGTAAATGAAATTTCCAAAACGCTTGAACCAATATTTATTTATTATCAGGTACCTTAATACAAAGATTCGTGGTTCTATCATGGAAAATGACGAATTTCCATACAAAATGTCATCCCCTATTTCAACCCCTTATACCCATTTTTTCGCAATAAAAAGTAGCCTATGTTCTTTCTCAAGCTTTAGTCCATCTCTGTACCAAATTTCATCAAAATCGGTTTAGACGTGAAAGACTATATGCTTTTCACCCCCTTAAGGGGGTGAATTTCCAAAAATCCTTTGCTAGTGCTCATGCACCCCAAGAAATACGATGGTGTAAAAAAAAAATACGTTTCTAGGCCCAGTGGTTTCGGCTGTATGCTTTTTGGTATTTTAGGGGTTGAATTTCATCCCCATGTAAATGAAATTTCCAAAACGCTTGAACGAATATTTATTTATTTATTATCAGGTACCTTAATACAAAAATTCGTGGTTCTATCATCGAAAATGACGAATTTCCATACAAAATGTCATCCCCTATTTCAACCCCTTATACCCATTTTTTCGCAATAAAAAGTAGCCTATGTCCTTTCTCAAGCTTTAGTCCATCTCTGTACCAAATTTCATCAAAATCGGTCCAGTGGTTTAGACGTGAAAGAGTAGCAGACAGACAGACAGACAGACAGACAGACAGACAGACAGACAGACAGACAGACAGAGTTACTTTCGCATTTATAATATTAGTAAGGATTGGTGCGAATGATATAACAGTAAGTAGTCTGCATCTTGAAGTACTCTAATGTTCAAGTCTAGGCAAGATTTTAAATCATAAGTATAAATAAACTCATTTGCAAAAAAAACGGGCGGTTTTGATTTTCATTCATATTTAAAAAGATACAATACCAAAAAGGTTTCAATCATTTGTACACGTTACTGGCCGGTTTTAAAAATGCTGTGGTATTTAAAAAAGTACGTTCTAAATTCAATTTTTCATTTGATGTTCATTTTTACAGAAAACCCCTTTTTATCCTACATTTTTGGCGCGAAGTTCCAGAAGTTAACATCGACTTTCATAACTTTTATTCAATTTTTATCGATTAATTTCATATCCTTGACTGTCAAAGCTTTATTTAATGCTGTTTGGCTGTATCAAAAATGGTAGATAAAGTGGTAAAAGCTACCAAAATTATCGCGCTGCTTGAAGAGGGTTGCAGCCAATGTTTCGTGGCTAGGAGGCTAAATGTTAGTCGCTCGACAGTCCAAAGGACCTGGCAGCGATATCAGGAGACTGGTTCCGTCGAGAGAAGGCCTGGTTCTGGAAGAAAACCATGTACCCAACCACGGGATGATCGTTTTCTTGTGAGTCGCGCATTGAGAAATCGCAAATCTTCGTATGTGGATCTTAAGAACAACCTCCAAGAAGTAAGAAATGTGCATATTAGTCTATGGACGGTCAGGAGGAGGCTTCTCGCTGCCAATATACGCAGTCACCGCCCGGCCCGCGGCCCCAAATTACTCCGTGAGCACAGAGTTCACAGGCTTAGGTTCGCTAGAAATTGTGAATCATGGACTCAAGACGATTGGAATAGGGTTTTGTTCTCTGATGAAGCCAGGATATCTCTGTTCGGTGAAGATCGACGTCGGCGAGTGCTAAGAAGACAAGGAGAACGCTTTGCAGAGGCATGTTTCGAAGAAATCACACCTTATGGTGGGGGCTCTGTTATGTTTTGGGCAGGAATAAATTCAATGGATCGTACAGAGTTAGTCTTCATTGAAAACGGCTCACTGACTGGGCATCGATACATAACGGAAGTTCTAATTTCTCATGCACAACCCGCATTGGCCGCTCTAGGTGAAGACTCGATTTTTATGGACGACAATGCTCGCGCCCACCGATCCCGCGATGTTAATGCGTATGTGCAAGAGGTCGGCATTCGTCGTTTGGATTGGCCAGCTCGAAGTCCCGACCTCAATCCCATAGAGCATGTCTGGGACGTTCTGAAACGGCGTGTGAGATCAGTACACCCGGCTCCGCAGACCATCAGAGAGCTGAAGAATGTGATTACTGCGGAGTGGGAACGTATTCCGCAAGCAAGTACCCGGGATATACTCGCTAGCATGCCCAGACGAATTCAAGCTGTGATTTTAGCTAGAGGGGGTCACACTCGATACTAAACATTTATCTGCTTTTACTTTATTAAAGAAAAACAAACAAAAAAACTTTTTTATTTTTACTTCATGAGCATATGCACTACTAGCGAATATACACTACTAGCGAGGTTTAGCATTATTTCCCATAAATTGTATCTAAATTTTATGAAATACTGATGAAAATGATTATTTTCTTATTAATTTAGCAAATTGTGTGGATAAAACTACCTATAATTATCAAACAAAGAAATATTAACATTTGAAATGGTTCATTGCTTAGGTGCCCGTTTTTTTGCAAATGAGTGTATTATAAAGAATAGGGCTCAGTACGGATCCTTGTGGGAGCCCCTTATTTACCACTCTGTATTCATTTAAAGAACCTTCTAAATAAATATGACGATCTAATAAATAATTCATAATAAAATTCGTAAGAATAATGGGTATATTTAATAATATTAGTTTTTTGTATAAAATGGACAAAATAACGTTATCATAAGCAGAAGCAATATCTATAAAAGTGGCTACTACAGACTCATTGACTGAAAAAGCCAAATGAATATCGGTTACGAAAATACTAATACTATCTATGGTACCTCTCCCTCGTCTAAATCCAAATTGACTTTCACATAATAAATTATTATTCTCAGTATACCATTCTAGACGGTTTTTTACCAGATGTTCAGTAATTTTCATGAGAACGGAAGAGAGCGCTATAGGGCGGTATGATAACACGGAAGATGATCTTTTACCAGGCTTCAATATTGGTAACACTAATTGAGATTTCCACGAAGGAGGTATTTTGCCTGTTATCATAATAGTATTTATCATGTTAAGGTAATAAACAAGAATTTTATCTGTAGCATGTGAGACAAAAGAATACGGAATACTATCCATACCAGGTGCAGAATCTTTTACCTTAGCTAATACGCTCTTAAGTTCAGTAATTTAGAAAGGGGTATTTAAACCTGATAGATTATTTGAAATTGCCACAAAACATGGAAGCATGACTTTTTCAGGGACAAACGGAGGAGCTAATTTATTTAAAAATTGTGTTTGCAAGTCGGTAAGCAGTGATGTTGGAGAAGATTCTTTGAAAGCAGATCTAAATTTTCTGATATTTTGCCAGACTACATTAGATGAGATATCAGGAGAGATTGATGAGCAAAATGATTGCCAGCTTTGAAATTTTTTCTTTTTAAATAATTTACGGGTTTCCGTGATGACAGTGGATACATTTTCAAAGTTTTCATTGAAAGAAAATTGGGAGTATTTTGCTTCTGCTTGCTTGCGTCTTTTAATCGCGTCTGAACAATCTTTATCCCACCACGGCGGAGACGGAATAATACCTAAAGCTCTATTTTTGATAGGGAAGATATCATTAGCTGTTGTAATAATCGCCTTGGAAAAAGCTTCCGCACATTCAGATACATTAGCTGACGTTAATTCTGGAAGATGTAATATTTCTTTGTCTAAAGATGTTTTAAAAGTATTCCAATCAGCATCAGCTAATTTATATCTAAGACGAGGAGAGTGAGAGATTGGGCGTGAAGTTTTAAGCGAGGGGAAAGAGACAATAATCGGATAATGATCACTACCATATGAATAAGGAAGACACATCCAGGATAACTGAGAAGCCAAGCTACTCGAACAGATAGATAAGTCGGGGGCACTAATACCTTCATGAGGCGCAGAACGACGAGTACTACATCTCGAATTAATTAAACAAAAATTATGTCTATCTAATAAATCTAAAATCAAATTACCAAAATAATTTGATGTACTACCCCAAGAATGATGTTGGCAATTGAAATCCCCAAGTATAACAATAGGTTTAGGTATATTGTACAAAATATTATTAATTTCATTGAATATAACAGACGATGGGCGAGGAATATAGATTGAAACGAAGCAAACATTATTTACAATAGCAGCAATTATAGAAAAATCATTGCTATGTGAAATAATGGCTTGCTATGGCTTGCTATGTGAAAATGTGAAAAATTCAAGTTATGTTTAATGAGCAGGGGAACACCATCATACCCATCAAAACGGTCTTCGCAAAGACAAGCATAACCAGATAACCTAAAATTGAAATCTGGTTTAAGCCAAAACTCTTGAATAGCTACTATAAATGGATTATATTTATTAATTAGATAAATTAAATCAGATTTCTTAGATATGATGCTGCGACAATTCCACTGAATCAGAATCGAATATCCTCTTCCTCCATATTACAACTGTCACCAATGTGATCTAAACATCATTTGTAACATCTTGGACGAGATCTGCACTGAATTTTTGCATGTCCGGTGGTTTTTTTTGGTTAGTGGTAGGACCACACTGTAGACAGTCTTTTGTCTGCAGTCGCGGGCCGGTCCGTCCGGGGCAGTACCACACTCTCGCAGAAGATCGACGTTTGAGTAGTAGCAATTTGCTGCTGCACTTCGTTCGGTGAGCGAGAGAGCCCAACTTTCTGGGTGTGATTGTGTGTGGCGGGTTTTGGTAGGCCTGAAACCTGCGGTGGTGAGGTCTTGGTCGGGGTATTGAGCGTGAGGGGCTGGCATGGTGTACAGGGAGACCCGATGGGAATGGTCACCGCCGGCCACCTGCCGGTCAGCAGGGGACCCGAACCCAGGATCATCCTCTCTGGGAGGCTGTCCCACCAACCGGCGAAAATCCCGTTGGGTAGTCGTCGTGCCGGTGTGGGAAACCGGAGTGGACCTCGGCGGCTACGCACGGGGGGGCATCGGGGGCCCTTCCGTGCATCGTGCCAGCTCCTCACAAAACTCACTCGTCGACCATGCACTATGCCCCGCCCATTTTCTTTTTTTTTGGTATCACCGAACTCCGTTGTACACATTCACACTCCCTTCCTCCTTTTCTTAAACAATAACTCTTGGCCAAGAAAAATAAAAAGAGAACGTTCTCTACGGCGGTCCCCTTATCCACATTTGATGTGGATTGTTGCAATATCAGGGGTTTACATAGCAATCTCGACGCCGTCCACCATCACCTTGAGACGGCGCGGCCTGCCTTACTCTTTTTAACGGAAACGCAGATAGGTGCTCCGGATGACATTTCGTACCTAAATTACCCCGGCTACGAGTTGGAGCATACCTTCCGTCGTAAAGCCGGGGTGTGCGTATTCATCCGAGGTGATATCTGCTGTCGCCGCCGTCGGGCCCTCGAACATGGTGACTTGTCAATCCTATGGCTACGCGTAGACTATGGAGGGCTTACCCGCATCTACGCATGTCTCTACAGGTCCCATGGCAGTGATCCGGGGTCAATTCAATTATTTGAGAACGTCCAATGGGGGATTGACAAAATATTGGAGCAGTGTCCATCAGCGGAGGTGGTGGTTCTTGGAGACTTCAACGCTCATCATAAAGAGTGGCTGGGGTCCCGAACCACTGACCTCCAGGGTCGACATCTCTTCAATATGGTCTCGGCTTAATGTCTCTCACAACTGGTGACACAGCCCACCCGTATCCCAGATATTGAGAGTCATGAGTCTTCTTTACTGGATCTTCTGCTGACTACACACCAGCACGGATATCAGGTAGTGGTTGAAGCCCCTCTTGGATCTTCTGACCACTGCTTGGTTCGTAGCAGTGCTCCTGTTGTAAGGCCTAGTCGTTCTAAGGCGACTGGGACTTGCAGAGTCTGGCAATATAAGTCAGCAGATTGATTCCGCGAGTTTTACGCATCCTGCCCATGGAAGCGGCTTTGCTTCGCCTCTGGGGACCCTGGCATCTGTGCGGACTGCGTTACCGAAACGGTTATTACGGGGATGGAATTATTCATCCCCAACACCAAAATACCCGTCGGTGGCCGCAGCCGACCCTGGTTTAACAAAACCTGCAGGACGACTGCATGCCAGAAACAGTCCGCATATCGGGTCTGGAATAGGGCCAAAAAATACCAGGACCCGAACGCCAAAGTGGTGAAGCGGAAATTTAACGCCACTTCTAGATCTAGTAAGAAGGCTATTGCCAGAACCAAGGCGGAACATGTGGCCAGAATTGGCGAGCGATTGCAAAGCTATCCCGCTGGGAGTTGTGCATTCTGGTCGCTCGCCAAGGCTGCCCAAGGCAACTTCTGCCAGCCCAATCTCCCACCACTGCAGAAACACGATGATAGTCTGGCCCACAGCGCAAAGGAGAAGGCCGATCTTCTAGGTCAATTCTTTGCCTGTAACTCGACTTTGGATGCCGGAGCTGCCACACCACCTACCATCCCACGGTGTGAAAGCTCCCTGCCCGAAATCCGCATCACGCAGCGAACGGTTAGGCGGGAGCTGCGGCTTTTAGACGTCCATAAGTCGAGTGGACCGGATGGCATCCTTGCAGTGGTACTAAAGACGTGCGCCCCTTTATCGACTCCCATCCTCACGCGTCTATACCGACTTTCCTACGCTACTAATAGGGTTCCGTCTTCGTGGAAGGTAGCCCATGTCCACCCGATCCCTAAAAAGGGAGACCAGTCTGACCCATCGAATTACAGGCCAATTGCGATAACATCCTTGCTCTCCAAGATAATGGAGAAGGTTATAAACCGCCAGCTTCTGCAGTACCTTGAGGATCGTCAGCTTATCGGTTATCGCCAATACGGCTTTCGTCATGGTCGGTCGGCTGGTGATCTTCTTGTGTACCTCACACACTGTTGGGCAGAGGCCTTGGAAGGCAAGGGTGAGGCGCTGGCGTTCAGCCTAGATATCGCAAAGGCGTTCGATAGGGTCTGGCACAGGGCACTTCTATCGAAGCTACCATCATATGGAATCCCCGAGGGACTCTGTAATTGGATCGCCAGCTCTTTGGATGGTCGGAGTATAAAAGTCGTCGTAGATGGCTCCTGCTCCGATACAATGACCATTAATGCTGGTGTACCACAAGGCTCGGTGCTCTCCCCGACGTTGTTTATCCTGCATATCAATGACATGCTCTCTATCGAGAGTATGCGTTGCTATGCAGATGACAGCACGGGTGATGAGCGGTACACTGAGCAACGGAATATCCCTCGGAGTACTCAGAAAAGAAGGGTTCAACTTGTGTCTGAAGTCGAGCGCTCTCTGGGGCGGGCCTCGGAATGAGGTGAACAGAACCTAGTCCAGTTCAACCCCATTAAGACACAAGTTTGCGCGTTCACTGCAAAGAAGGACCCGTTTGTCATGGCGCCACAGTTCCAAGGAGTAATTCTCCCAATTTCTGAGAGTATTGGGATTCTCGGCGTCAAAATATCGAGCAAAGTCCAGTTTGGGAGTCATTTGGAGGACAAAGTCAAATTGGCAAGCAAAAAGTTGGGTGTCCTGAACAGAGCTAGGCGGTACTTCACACCGAGACAGCATCTTGTGCTACACAAGACGTCCTCATGTGGAGTACTGCTCACATCTCTGAGCAGGTGCGCCCAAATATCAGCTAGACCCACTTGACTCCCTGCAAAGACGGGCTGTTCGAATCGTCGGGAATCCCAAACTTACGGACAGATTGGAGTCGCTGGAGCAGCGGAGAGACTTTGGGTCACTCTGTGTACTCTACCGACTCTTTCACGGGAAGTGCTCCGAGGAACTGTTTGACTTGGTACCACCGTCACCATTCTACCAACGTAATACTCGACATCGTAGCAGGGTTCATCCATTTCACCTGGAAACGTTATGGTCTTCAACTGTACGTTTCCAGCGATCATTTCTCCCACGTACGTGCAAGCTCTGGAATGAACTACCTGCTGCTGTGTTTCCCGAGCGCTATGACATGTCCTTCTTTAAACGAGGTTTAAGAAGAGTATTGCCTTCACGGTAGGCAGCGGCCAGGCTGTGCCCCTGGTATTGCAAAGGTCCATGTGCAGCAGTTTCACTTACCATCAGGTGTGCTGCTTGCTCGTTTGCCACCGTTGGCAATAAAAAAAATATCCAAAACGACAGCAATTAAAACATTGTATTGTGGGATAAATGTATAGTTCCACAGGAAGAGCATTGTAGTACATGTATTTGGGTAATGTTTGGCCATCAAAAGTTACTACTACTGATTCGGTAGGCTTAAGTTCTGTGACATTATTTACTGTAATTTTTCTAATGATATCTGATGTTTACGCGAGCACTACACATTGTAAATAAAACTACTTTTACGGGTTATATCGCGTTTGTATTTGCAATCATAAATCAAATACAAACGCGATATAACCCGTAAAAGTAGTTTTATTTACAATGTAATTTTTCTTTTTAGTCTCCTAACTTTTAGAATGTTACCGCAGCCATAAGGAAGGTTGATATTATTAATGATATCATCTTCTGTATAATCAGCAGGAATACCTCTAACAATACCCATGCGTGTCACTAAGAAAGTTGGAATGAATGCTTTGTAATGCTCCCTGTCAAGTAGTGGTGAGCTCAAGAAAGTATTAGCATCATTGTAGTGTTCAAATGCAATAGATTTTTTGTTTCGACCTATCCGCTTAAGGCTGCCATTAACAATATTTTTAAAAGAATTATTCTTTAAAAAACGACCAAATGTGACTGGGTGTAAAGATATACACTCATTTGCAAAAAAAACGGGCACCTAAGCAATGAACCATTTCAAATGTTAATATTTCTTTGTTTGATAATTATAGGTAGTTTTATCCACACAATTTGCTAAATTAATAAGAAAATAATCGTTTTCATCAGTATTTCATAAAATTTAGATACAATTTATGGGAAATAATGCTAAACCTCGCTAGTAGTGTATATTCGCTAGTAGTGCATATGCTCATGAAGTAAAAATAAAAAAGTTTTTTTGTTTGTTTTTCTTTAATAAAGTAAAAGCAGATAAAAGTTTAGTATCGAGTGTGACCCCCTCTAGCTAAAATCACAGCTTGAATTCGTCTGGGCATGCTAGCGAGTATATCCCGGATACTTGCTTGCGGAATACGTTCCCACTCCGCAGTAATCACATTCTTCAGCTCTCTGATGGTCTGCGGAGCCGGGTGTACTGATCTCACACGCCGTTTCAGAACGTCCCAGACATGCTCTATGGGATTGAGGTCGGGACTTCGAGCTGGCCAATCCAAACGACGAATGCCGACCTCTTGCACATACGCATTAACATCGCGGGATCGGTGGGCGCGAGCATTGTCGTCCATAAAAATCGAGCCTTCACCTAGAGCGGCCAATGCGGGTTGTGCATGAGAAATTAGAACTTCCGTTATGTATCGATGCCCAGTCAGTGAGCCGTTTTCAATGAAGACTAACTCTGTACGATCCATTGAATTTATTCCTGCCCAAAACATAACAGAGCCCCCACCATAAGGTGTGATTTCTTCGAAACATGCCTCTGCAAAGCGTTCTCCTTGTCTTCTTAGCACTCGCCGACGTCGATCTTCACCGAACAGAGATATCCTGGCTTCATCAGAGAACAAAACCCTATTCCAATCGTCTTGAGTCCATGATTCACAATTTCTAGCGAACCTAAGCCTGTGAACTCTGTGCTCACGGAGTAATTTGGGGCCGCGGGCCGGGCGGTGACTGCGTATATTGGCAGCGAGAAGCCTCCTCCTGACCGTCCATAGACTAATATGCACATTTCTTACTTCTTGGAGGTTGTTCTTAAGATCCACATACGAAGATTTGCGATTTCTCAATGCGCGACTCACAAGAAAACGATCATCCCGTGGTTGGGTACATGGTTTTCTTCCAGAACCAGGCCTTCTCTCGACGGAACCAGTCTCCTGATATCGCTGCCAGGTCCTTTGGACTGTCGAGCGACTAACATTTAGCCTCCTAGCCACGAAACATTGGCTGCAACCCTCTTCAAGCAGCGCGATAATTTTGGTAGCTTTTACCACTTTATCTACCATTTTTGATACAGCCAAACAGCATTAAATAAAGCTTTGACAGTCAAGGATATGAAATTAATCGATAAAAATTGAATAAAAGTTATGAAAGTCGATGTTAACTTCTGGAACTTCGCGCCAAAAATGTAGGATAAAAAGGGGTTTTCTGTAAAAATGAACATCAAATGAAAAATTGAATTTAGAACGTACTTTTTTAAATACCACAGCATTTTTAAAACCGGCCAGTAACGTGTACAAACGATTGAAACCTTTTTGGTATTGTATCTTTTTAAAAATGAATGAAAATCAAAACCGCCCGTTTTTTTTGCAAATGAGTTTATTATCATCAGGACATAAGATTTTCTTCTGAACATGAACAATAAATGGTGAGATATCTGAAGGTTCATATGACAATCTTGCAACTGATGGGGATGAATTAGATTTTGGCTTATTATTATTACTCTCCAGTTGGATATTTGTATTCTCTATATGGCTAACATTTTGTTGGCACTGTGACTCAGACATGCAGTCACAATCAACATCTTTTAATTTACTAGTACCATGTTTGCGTCGTCGCTTGTTACAGTGCCGACAAATATGGTGACGAGATGGCCTTTTGCGTTTAATACCACTGCTGATGCTGGAACAGTCGGTATCCATACTATCCGTGTTCGCAGCATTGGTCAATGTTACATTGTATCTAACGTCGGGCGCGGTGCGCCCGGATCATCCGGGGGATCCATATTAAGAAAAAAGACTTACCCAAATCACATATAAGATGAGCACTAACTACAGAAATAAAGAATATACAATTAAATGAACTATATGTACAATAATATTTTACAAAACAACCAGAAAACAATAGTAAATTAAAATTTACAAAAAACTCGCGACCGCCAAACTCAAAGATTCCCGCGCTTAAGGCCTATTTATGAAATATCGAGCTATCGATATTATTATTTAGAAACATCCATACTTATTACTGATATTTTTGGACGATATATCGATAGTTCGATATTAATAAATAGATACTGATGGTGGTATTTATTTTTAATATATATTTTCTTGTAAATTATTTGATCTACGAAATCATCTGTTAATAAGAGAATTTATGATAAATTAATATTTAATATCGCGAGAAAACATGTATTTATTCTCTTTCACAGCTCTTCTTCTTCTTCTTTTTTTATCTTGGCAATCAGCTACAAATACGAGCCATTTTTGCCAGTGTCGAGTTATAATAGAGTCGAGTAATAATATGTCGAGTTATCTTTTCAAGTTATCAGTTTCTTCATGTCAGTAATGGTCTGTCAGTAAGTCAAAGTGTCGCCCTCAACAGTGTAATGGCCACTGTTAAGGGTATCTTCTGAGAATTTTGGTGGAAACAAAAAGGTATGTATAGCAGTTTTATATCATATTCACTACACCTCAGCAGTTCTGCCGCTATATATTACATAAAATGCCATTAGGATTATTGAATATAACACGTTAAAACACTAAGATATTGAATATAATACAAGAACACCACATGACACTTGCAGATTTCCGCCAAAAATCCCTTTCACAGCTCATTTAAGTCTAACTCACACGGCTGGGCTCTGGCGTCCTTCGTAATGGTCGGTATACACGACAACGATATATCGTAGCGATTTAACTGCGCAAACCGTTTGTGCAGTTTTATCGATAGTGTGGACGAAAATCGACGCAGTTATCGTTGTCATGTGTACGCTCTATGGACGTTCGATTAACTGCACAAACGGTTTGCGCAGTCAGATCGCTACGATTTATCGTTGTCGTGTATACCGACCTTAATGGGGAAATTAACCTACGTGTAGGGACATGAAAAAAGTATCGATACTTTTAGGTATCGAGTACTTGTCTTTCGATACTATCGAACAAATTGTAGAAGGTATCCATTTTAAACTTGACCTTACGGCTCATGCTTATGGTAACGCCATCTAGCTAAAGCGTAATGAACCTTCTAAAAAGTGGCTTGACATATTTTAATCCGAACACAGAGGGGAAATTTACAAAAAAACAAAAAGCTCATCCTGACCTAGATTCTAGGAAAAGTACTCAGTACTTCATACTTTGGAGTATCGATACTTTTCTTTCGATACTTTATTGAGTACGATACTGTTTCTTCGATACTACTCATGAGTACAGTATCGATACTTTCGTTTCGATATCGTGTCCCTACCTACGTGACGTGTTGGAATGAGGTTTCATATAGAGTTTTGCTTCTCTTCTCGTGTTTATGTTGGTCGAGACTCCCCCGTGGGACCTGGAGGCGGCAATGTTCACCGATTTGTATCGGCGGGTGTCGGGGGTACGAGCGGAGAGCGGAGTGGTCTCTTTGAGGGCTCACCGCCTGGCGTGACGACGCCCGCCAAGACGTTATTTCCCGGTGGGCAGTACGGCTGGAGAGGCCTCGGTTCGGTTTGCGGACCGTGGAGGCCTTCCGGCCGGTTCTGATGCAGTAGCTAAAACGGCGGCACGGGGTGCTCTCCTTCCGACTGGTGCAGGTTTTGATGGGGCATGAATGCTTCACCAAATACCTGTACACGGTCGTTAGAAGGTAGAGTACACCGTCCTGCCACCACTGCGATTGCGACGAGGACACGGCGCAGCATACGCTCGAGGTTTGTGCCGCCTGGGCAGAGCAGCGTCGTGGACTCATGGCAATCATCAGTGCCGACCTGACGCTGTCGAGCATCGCCCTGGCGATGGCCGGCAGCGTCAGGTCGGCACCGATGATTGCGATGAACTGCAACTCGGTCGCAGCCTTTTGTGAGGCAGTAGTCTCGCGGAAGGAGGCGGCAGAGCGCGTGCGCGAGGAGTGTCTCCTCGACGACGCGAGCCGCCGCCGCCGACTGGGGCGGCGCAGGTGCGATTACCTGCGCCTGATGCCGCCCTAGCCGAGCCCGCAGGTGACTGGACCGGGGAGTTAGGCTGTCACTCGCCGAGAGGCGGACCGCGCGAGGAAAGACCAACATCCTCCTCGAGGGGCGGACGTTGGTCGATGGGAGGGTACTCCTCAGGGGGTATTCCGTCGAGCCAACCACTGACGACAAGTCACCCTGCTCTGGTGGTCGGTCCAACGACGAAGGCGACGTGGGGTCACGGGTGAGTTGCGGGTGTGCATGCTTACGCCCCTCTGTCGCCCCGGACGACGGAGTGGCGCGAGGAGTGCACTGACCGTAACCCACCCCAAAAAAAAATGGGCTGAATAATTATCCAAAGAGACTGCCTACGAATAGTAAGACTTAGTAAAAAAAGGTATTAGCAGATTGAAAAATGTAAAATTTCCCACTGTGACGGGTTAAGTTAAAAATTAGTAAAATCTAATAACGTATTTATTTTTTATTTCGGTAAAACAAAAAAGTTTTGGGGCAAATTTTCCGCCCCCTAAAATCTGCCGCCCTAGGCTGCAGCCTACTCAGCCTTATGGTAAATCCGCCACTGATTGTAGGTCAAATTCTCTCCTATTGTGGAAGATGCTCGTGCCCAACTGAAGTGTGAACTGATTTGATGGCGAGATGATAAAAAAGAGCGTGCATACAAAATACGTATGTCAGAAGTGAAACTTCTTTAGTGCCACGTGTTTTGACAATATACAAAAAAGATAAAAAAGAGCGTGCGTACAAAATACGTATGTCAGAAGTGAAACTTCTTTAGTGCCACGTGTTTTGATAATATACAAAAAGAGAAAAAAGAGCGTGCATACAAAATACGTATGTCAGAAGTGAAACTTCTTTAGTGCCACGTGTTTTGACAATATACAAAAAAGATAAAAAAGAGCGTGCGTACAAAATACGTATGTCAGAAGTGAAACTTCTTTAGTGCCACGTGTTTTGACAATATACAAAAAAGATAAAAAAGAGCGTGCGTACAAAATACGCATTTCAGAAGTGAAACTTCTTTGGTGGCACGTGGTTTTTGTTAATATAAAAAATAAGATAAAAAAATGATAAAAAATATTGGACGCTACTCGTTGCTAACGCTCGCGCTGGCCTGTAACAGGTATACGTTCGATTGCCACGCATTCACTCTCACTCCGTCTCTTTCTATTCCTTTAGCGTTAAACTTTTAAAGCAACCTTGTTGGAAGTCACTTTAGAAGTTTCCCTACAATAACCTAATTTTGGTATATTTAATTTACATACAATTTAATAAATTCTGATGTTTACGCGAGTATTACATATTATAAATAAAAGTATTTTTACAAATTTTATCATGTTTGCATCTGTTTATTGATTGCCTGACTTCTCAAACACATGCTAAACATGAATGGTCACGGGAGCACCTCTACTTAATTCATTGTTAAGACCGAGATTTTTAGTTTTTGGCGGGACTCTGAAGTGTCATGTGGTGTTCTTGTATTATATTCAATATCTTAGTGTTTTAACGTGTTATAATAAATAATTTTGATGGCATTTTATGTAATATATAGTGGCAAAACTGCTGAGGTGTAGTGAATATGATATAAAATTGCTATACATACCTTTTTGTTTCCACCAAAATTCTCAGAAGATACCCTTAACAGTGGCCATTACACTGTTGAGGGCGACACTTTGACTTACTGACAGACCATTACTGACATGAAGAAACTGAGAACTTGAAAAGATAATTATAACTCGACACTGGCAAAAATGGCTCGTATTTGTAGCTGATTGCCAAGATAAAAAAGAAGAAGAAGACCGAGATTTTTATGTACCCGCTAAAGAAATGATAGTCCATAAAATTCTATTCTATTTTTCTTTGTGGCAAGTGTTGCCGTTGTCAAAAATTCTGCCAATAACAGTCAAGTGGAGAAACGTGTGTGTTTTAATCACAATATTATGATAATATTGTAACTAGATGTGATCGATTTTACCATTTAATTATGCAGACAAAAACAAATAAATATACATATATACTAGTTTAGTGCTATTATACACAGTCCATAAAATATAGCTTGATCTCTATGACAGCTGTCAAGGAAACCGACGAAGTAAGTTTGAACGAGCGACATGTTAATAATTCTATTTTGTATCACAGATATTTTCATTCCTTTCGTGCCAATTTTATTGCGACAAGTGCAATACATTATAAATATAAAAATAGTCTTATTCATACCTAAAATGTACCTCGTAAGTACTGAAATACCTAGTAAACATTTTATAGACAAATGACGCTTACGCATATACAAAGTCATACAGGGCTGAAAATAAATAAGAGATGTGAAATCGAATACGTAAATCGATAACCGATCTTTATTAAGTTATTCTTAAAAAAAAATAAACCCAATACAGTACCCAAATAAAACTTTCAACATAATTTTTACAATTACAACATTATAATATACATAAATTGCATTAATTAAACATTAAAAAACTATTTTTTGTCTCAGAGTAAATGATAATATTTTGTACGCATTATTGTCAATAAACTAAAGATGTTTATTCATAAAATAGTAGCAATTTATTGATTGATCTAACGACTGTCCCTATTTTGGCCAAAAAATTATTAATGTTCTAGTAAGAACGCTCTAGTGATGATGACAATAGTGACGTTGACCTTGATTATAATCCTTTCGAGTAATTAAAACAGTCAAAAACAGTTTTAGTTTGATTTAAGTTCAAAAAGATTTTCATTGATTGTATTTCAATTACAATAGAAAATCATAATTATAAAAATAAAGAGTTTTATCGATAAAAAAAACTACGGACTTTATCGTAAGCGTGACAGCACTAGGGACAACTGTCACGGAGATCAAGCTATGGCAATAATGAGCTCTTACTTGGAGCTGGTTGCCAACACAAAAAAGGAGAACAAGCTATATTTTATGGACGATTCTATATGAAAAAAATATATTATTTTTGGTTAGTTAAATTACATTCAATTTGTAATTATTATAGTATGACATTTTATTCATTTTAACCTAACAAATCTAATTTACTAGCACCGGATCGGAACTGGTTACACTGAGAAGAGAAAGTAAGAAAACTCAGAGGGCGTATTCCTAGATTATTATTCATTTTTAAAAGGTGGTTTACTTTATCTTACTAAAAAAATTTTGCTTTATACAACCCTTTAGATTCAGAGTGGCTGATGATGGTGTCGGGTTTTTGGCGGGAATCTGTAAGTGTCATGTGGTGTTCTTGTATTATATTCAATATCTTAGTGTTTTAACGTGTTATATTAAATAATTTTGATGGCATTTTATGTAATATACAGTGGCAAAACTGCCGAGGTGTATTGAATATGATATAAAACTGCTATACATACCTTATTGTTTCCACCAAAATTCTCATAAGATACCCCTAACAGTGGCCATTACACTGTTGGAGGCGACACTTTGACTTACTGACGGACCATTACTGACATGAAGAAATTGATAATTTTGAAAAGAAAATTATAACTGGTGTACATTCTAGTTCACTCCTGTAAATATATCTAAAGGTAAGAAAAAACTGCTCTTTGTTAGTTCGTGATGATCTCCATTTTTTTTCTCTTGTTCTATATTCAATGTATATTTAAATATTAAAATACATAGTAGTTCGATCTACCAATGAGTTTTTATGTTCTACACATAACACAATATTATTAAATATTGTTATTAGTGCCATCTAGTTACACCATACGTATTATATTAGACATTCCGCCCACCAAGGACTTGTCCTTTGCTAAATATAGAAAACTAAAGTTATTCTTTTCGTTTCTCACTAATTAAAATATACAAAGTAATGTTGGCAAAAATCAAACACACAACAAAAACACAAACCGCCCACCATGAGGCGTATAGCCGAACAAATCTAGTAAATAGTAATAATAAACATAGTAATGTAAATAAAACAGTATCATTCGGAAACAGAAACGAAATATAGTACACACATGACAATGCGATCAGAGATAAAAAAATTTCTTACTTTTGTAAAACAATTATTTTTGAAATCGGCCTTTTTAAACTATTATTCTTAGTTTTAACAGTTACTACTCGAGTCACATTGTCAGGTCCCACATGCTTATCAGTAATAATGCCTAATATCCAAGTAGATGGCGGGGTATTATCATCTCTTACGACAACAATATCTCCTATAACTGGTTCTGGTTTTTTAGTATACCATTTATATCTTTGGCTTAAATTAATTAGATATTCCTTTGACCACCTTTTCCATAAATCATTAACCATTTTTGTACTAGTCTCCACCTATCCAAACTACTTAAGTTACGATCATGACTAAAACTTTCGTTTGTCACATTCAACAACGGTTCGCCTACTAGAAAATGGCCTGGTGTCAGAGGACGAGGGTCATTAGGATCATCACTCAATAACGAAATCGGTCGCGAATTTAAACACGCTTCCACCTGGTAAGTAGCGTTGACAACTCTTCAAATGTAAGAATAGTATCAGCAATAACCTTCTTAAGATGAGTTTTAATAGATCGTACTCCAGCTTCCTATAAACCGCCAAAGTTTGGTGCTTGCGGTGGTATAAAATGCCATTTAGTATTTTCCAGAGTCAGTGCTTGAGCAATTTCATTGGGCAATTCAGATTTGGCACTATTGAACATGTCACGTAGTATTTTATCAGCCCCGATGAAATTCGTTCCATTGTCACTATAAAGATCTTGACAGTGACCTCTTCGTGATGTAAATCGCCTAAATGCTGCAATGAATGCCTTAGACGTTAAATTTGATACAGCCTATGTGTGTAGTACGAGTTACCATGCACACAAAAAGACAAATATATCCTTTAAAAATTTTCGAACCTCTGCCTGGTGAAAATTTGATATTGACAGGTCCTGCATAATCGACGCCTGATGACTTGAAAGGCTTACTTGGTGTTAACCGTACGGCAGGAAGTTGTCCCATTAATTGCGTATTAGGTTTCGAATATCTTCTGCATGTATTACATTTCCTATAATACTTCTTCACTTGTTCTCTTGCACGTATTATCCAATATTTGGAGCGAAGTTGATTGAGCATAGTTTGTATACCGCCGTGGAGTGTTATATGATGAGCTTCTTGAATCAGTAACTGTGTAAGATGACTCTTAGCTGGCATGATAATTGGATGACGTTCATCATAATTCACACGTGCTTCTTCGATTCGTCCACCTACTCGTAATATTCTGTTGAGTTTAGAACATTTAGTATATTGATAATCTTCTTCTTTACTGTGTATAACGTTCAATGACTTCACTCTTTCTTCTTCTAGTGTTTTAGGTATCTCTTTGTGTCTCCTTCTCAGTGATAAATCACGTAACCAAGTAGGACCATTCCACCACAGATCATTCTTTTGTAACTCGAAAGGTCTTAATCCACGAGATGCACAATCTGCAGGATTTGTTTCTGTCGATACATGACCCCACTGATCATAGTTTAATATTGTAAGAATTTCCGATACCCGATTACTCACGAATGTTGTCCATCTGCTCGCGCCTCCTTTAAGCCATGCTAATACAATTTCGGAATCTGTCCATGCATATAAATATTCCTTAGGTATATTCAGCACTTGCGAAATCTCCCATAGCAATTTAGATGCTAAGGTTGCGCCACATAATTCCAACCGTGGTACTGAAAATTGTTTGTCAATAGAAGCTACTTTAGTTTTAGCCGATACAATAGATACATGTACGTTTTCATGTTTAACAACTCGCAAGTATACCACAGCAGCAAATGCGGCAGTAGATGCATCGGAAAATGCGTTTAACTCCAGTTTGCAGTTACGCGTGCAGTTCATTCATCTAGGAATGCTTATGAACTTGATATCTGCTAGTTCATCTTTAAATTGTAACCACTCCTGTAATATATTACCGTTCATCTCGTCGTCCCAATCCAGTTGCGCCTTCCAAACCTTTTGGATCAAGATCACGCGGATCACTACTGGTGCAATCCAACCTAAAGGGTCGTATAGACGTGCAATGTCTGACAACATCTGACGTTTTGTTACAGATTGTTTTATCTCGGGTATGTTAACCATATATTCAAAGCTATCAGCTTGTCTGTTCCAGCAAATTCCCAATACCTTAATCATGTTGTCGTTCTTGATAGGTACAGATGTGTCTGCATTTTGCTTATCTTGTCCTATGTATTGAAGTAAACTGTCACTGTTGCTGCTCCATTTCTGCAATTGAAATCCTCCAGTGGTCATTAATTTATTCATTTCTGTGTAAATATGTATAGCTTCACTATTTGTTTGTGCACCTGTCATCAAATCGTCAACATAATAGTCGCTTTTAGTTATTTTGCTCGCGATCGGATAATTATCCTCTTCTTCATCTGCTAATCTTTGCAAAGTCTTAATTGCCAGATATGGTGCGCAAGCAGTTCCGTATGTGAGTGTTAGCAATCTATAGTGTCTTAAATCACCTATAGCAGTAATATTAGTAGTTTCATTCGCATTAATTGAATTGTTTATATCAAGATTTGATCTCCACAATATCCGTTGATAATTAGTATCATCCTTATGTACAAGTACTTGTCTGAACATTTTGACAATGTCCGCTACAATACATATCGGATGCATTCGCCATCTGATTAATAAATGTCTTAGGTCTTGCTGAATCTTTGGCCCAACCAACAAGTCATCATTGAGTGAGACGCCGTTTGTACCTTTTGAAGAGGCATTCATCACTACACGTAGTCTCGTTGTTTCTTTATCATCCCTCACAACTGCGTAGTGAGGAAGATAGGCTGATCGAGGATTATCAATCTCATTCGTTGGTACGATCTCCATGTGTTTTAGAGTAATATATTCTTGTAGGACTCTTTCGTACTCTTTTTTTAAATCATTATCTCTTGTTAACCTCCTCTCTAGACTCAATAATTTTCTTTCAGCTATTTGTTTCGTTTTACCATGTTGGCACTCGGGTTCTTTTTTGTTAAAAGGTAATCTAACAACAAATCTACCACTCTCGTTTCTTGTTGTAGTCTCATTATAAAATTTCTCACACCATTCCTCTTCCAACGTAAATTTCTTTGTTATAGAGTCAGGTTCAGCCTCTAACTCCCAAAACATTTTAAGATAATCATCGTCTCTGACCTGAGCATGCATATTTGTCACTCTATTTCTTTGTGTGTTACTTGTCTTCATTCTCCCAGATATAATCCAACCAAAGACTGTATGTTGTGCAATAAGATTACCCTCTGGATGTTTTATTACGTTATTTAGTAGAATCTCACTGTATATTTCAGCACCTTTTTTTTTTTTTTTTGTGGGTGGGCCGCGGTCGGCGCGCCTCCGCACCACTCCGTCCGGGGCGACAGAGGGGCTTAAGCACGCAACTCCCGCGACCCACCCGAAAACCACGTCGCCTTCGTCGTTGGGCCGACCACTGGAGCAGCGTTAACTTGTCGTCAGTGGTCGGCCCGACGGAATACCCCCTATTGGGGTACCCTCCCATCGACCGACGTCCCCCCCTCGGGGAGGACGTCGGTCTTTCCTCACGCGGTCGGCCTCTCGGCGGGTGACGGACTAATCCCCGGTCACGTCACCCGCGGCCTCGGCTAGGGCGGCATGAGGCGCAGATAGTTGCGCCTGCGCCGCCCCAGTCGCCGGCGGCGGATCTCCTCATCGAGGCTGCGCTCCTCACGCAGGCGATCCGCCGCCTCCTTCCGCGAGATCACTGTCTCGCAGAAGGCTGCGACCGCGTCCCAATTCCCGACGCTGTCGACCATCGCCCTAGCGATAGCCGGCAGCGTCAGGTCCGTACCGATGATTGCGACGAGTTCACAGCGCTGCACTGCCCAAGCCCCGCAGGCCTCGAGCGTATGGCGCGCCGTGTCCTCGTCGCAATCGCAGTGGTGGCAGGACGGTGTACTCTCCCTCCTAACGACCTTGTGCAGGTATTTGGCGAAGCACCCATGCCCCGTCAAAACCTGCACCAGTCGGAAGGAGAGCACCCCGTGCCGCCTCTCCAACCACTGCATCAGCACCGGCCGGAAGGCCTCCACGGTTCGCACCCCGAACCGAGGCCTCTCCAGCCGGACTGCCCAACGGGCGATGACGTCTCGGCGGGCGTCGACGCGCCAGGCGGTGAGATCCCTTAACGAGACCACACCGCCCTCCGCTCGCACCCACACCGCCCTCCGCTCGCACATATTTCAGCACCTAAGAGAATATCTATTTTACCTGGTGTTGCATAATCTGCATCGGCTAATTGTAGTGTCTCTAACTCAACCCATTCTTGTGCATCTAGCTTGTGACTGGGAAGCATAGACGTCAAAGACCCAATAATAATAATAATAATAATAATAATAATAATAATAATAATAATAATAATAATAATAATAATAATAATAATAATAATAATAATAATAATAATAATAATAATAATAATAATAATAATAATAATAATAATAATAATAATAATAATAATAATAATAATAATAATAATAATAATAATAATAATAATAATAATAATAATAATAATAATAATAATAATAATAATAATAATAATAATAATAATAATAATAATAATAATAATAATAATAATAATAATAATAATAATAATAATAATAATAATAATAATAATAATAATAATAATAATAATAATAATAATAATAATAATAATAATAATAATAATAATAATAATAATAATAATAATAATAATAATAATAATAATAATAATAATAATAATAATAATAATAATAATAATAATAATAATAATAATAATAATAATAATAATAATAATAATAATAATAATAATAATAATAATAATAATAATAATAATAATAATAATAATAATAATAATAATAATAATAATAATAATAATAATAATAATAATAATAATAATAATAATAATAATAATAATAATAATAATAATAATAATAATAATAATAATAATAATAATAATAATAATAATAATAATAATAATAATAATAATAATAATAATAATAATAATAATAATAATAATAATAATAATAATAATAATAATAATAATAATAATAATAATAATAATAATAATAATAATAATAATAATAATAATAATAATAATAATAATAATAATAATAATAATAATAATAATAATAATAATAATAATAATAATAATAATAATAATAATAATAATAATAATAATAATAATAATAATAATAATAATAATAATAATAATAATAATAATAATAATAATAATAATAATAATAATAATAATAATAATAATAATAATAATAATAATAATAATAATAATAATAATAAGTGATTAGTAATTTGTGAGTGCCCTAGAGAGTCGGTCCAGGCCTCGTATCCAGCTGGCCTTTATTGGCTGGCTGGAGTGGAAACCGAAGAGTGCCCGCAAGATTCTCAACTCTGGCTTGCCTTAAACGGCTGGTCAGAGAGGGGTCGCCAGAGCTATATGCTCGGGGGTGGAAGTGTCATTTTCAAGGGCATAACTACGGGGAAACCACTGCAACCACTGGCCTGCGTGTCTGTGGCGACCGTTTGGGGGGGCCCATTCAGTGAGTTGGCGAGTCACCGTCTGCCAAAGTTCAAGACGATAAAGGTATTGAAGGCAGTAGACAGTTTTAAATCAATAGTTTACCATTAATCCAGTCCATCTAACCTTCAACCCCATAGTCATGTATTAGATACCATCAACACACAATAGTTTTACACCTACCGTTGGCAGTCCACGTGTGTTATGTGCAGACGTGGAGTGTCATCGGTAGATGTCCCATCCCATTTTACATTAAATTTCTCCAAAGGCCTCTGAGTGTTGGATCCATATCCCCATGTAAGCCTTTCAAAGGACCGGGTATCTTCTCTCTTTAACAATGTGGAAGATAGCCGTGAAACTGGGAGATACAATATAATAATAATAATAATAATAATAATCTTTATTGTAACATTAACACTCACAAATTTGTTTGCAAGCTCTGACTCCCAAACTAGCATAGGCTGTGTGTTGGGAACCAGTTCCATCTCAATAACAAGTTAATTATATAATAAATTATTAAATATTTTTTTTTTTTTTTTTTTTTTTTTTTTTTTTTTTTTTGTGTGTATTTAGCTGTTGGTCGCAGATGACCTTGACAGCTTAACGCGGGCAATGGGCGAGCTGAAGGCTCTCAACCCGGTAAGTAAGTTAAGCGAACATCGCCCGAGGGCTCCCCCTGTGGGGAACGGACCTCGGCTCGGGGCGTCGCTGAAAGCAAAGTGGGCGTGGCCACGTTTAGATTAATGATTTTTACGCGGCGCGGTTTTCGACCTCGTCGGCGAGGCCGATACCGCGCAGTTTTATGTGTTAGGAAATTATTAAATAGCCACAATGGTTAATATATATTGATGTTGCATGGTTGTGTGTATGTAAGTGATATGCGCGAGCACGTTTGTGTGGGTGCGTGCGTGTGTGTTTGTCTGTACGATGCATGTGTGCGTGTGTGTATGTTTATTTGTGTGTAATGTTTATTTTGATTTTAATTTACAATTTCAAATAGTTTTTCAGTGTCATTATAGTCTAAATCCTTTAGCCACAATTTAATTTTATTTTTAATGATATAATTCGATAAGTGTTTAGTTTTATACTTTAAATTTAATTTGTTATACAATCTAGGTGCAATATTACTGTAGTGTTGTTGAGCAAGTTTACTTCTAACTCTAGAGATTGGGCATTTGTCTATTCTTCTACCCGATGGTATGAGTTGCGGAACAGAGTTTTTGTGATATTTACGTATACATTGATACGCAAACAACATCCGCACACTCAAAACATCTGCTTTGTCGTAGACTGAATTGGTTGGGTGTCTAAACGGTAAGCAAAGCAGAACTTTGAGAACAGCCCGTTGTGCCCTCTCGAGCTCAAGCATGTATGTCTTTGCTGCTGAACCCCACGAACATATACAATAGGTAATCACGCACTCGGCCAGTGCTTTGTATACTTGGATCAGCAGTGTAATATTTGATATCCATCTCAGGTCTTTAAAAATGTAAATAAGTTTTCTTAATCTATTACTAACGATAGTTATATGTTTCTTCCAATTTAATGTAACATCAATATTAATGCCTAAATATTTAACTTCTGTTGCTTTTGGCAACTTAGGACAATTACAACGTGATCGTAATAATCGTACATTGTTGGAACGGTTGCATGGATAACAATGCGCACGAAGCTGAAAGTTTTCAGGCGAAGACGCCATGGTCTTACTAAAGCACAGAAATAAAGTTTTATCCACATTGAGAGACAGCAGACTATCTTCAAGCCATGCAGTGATAGTAGATATGCCCTCTTCGACCACTTGCCGTACGTTCTCCCAGGTGTCGCTATAGAAAAGTACGACAGTATCGTCAGCAAACATTTGTACATCAGCACTGTTCGGTACCAAACATTTTTATATTAGTTCAATAATTAAATCCATGTAGGGTAGTTCTGTTTTTTGTGGTTCGCGGTTGGCTCGGAGCCGGCCGCCACTTTCACTTTCACTTTCACTTTGGTGCGCGGATGGCACGGGGCCGGCGCGTCGGCCGGCCCCGGGGTCGTTTTGTTTCCGCCCTTTTTGGGACTAAAGCTGGACTTTTGGTTCGCGGATGGCACGGGGCCGTCGCGTCGGCCGGCCCCGGGGTCGTTTTGTTTCCGCCCTTTTGGTTACTGCACTTTCACTTTCGCTTTGTTCGCGGATCGACTTGCGTTGGAAGTAACGGTCGCGTACGCACATATTTTGTAATTGCTATGTCTTTTGTGGACTAAAGCCGTGAAATCGTGGTATTTGTAATATTGCGCGCCACCCTTTGTTTTGTGTACCGCTTATGTACGCGAGTTAATTAGAGTTAAGTATATATTTGTGAACATTAAATTGTGTGTACGAGTAGCAAGCCTGGGTCCTTGAAGTGTACGAGGCCGTTGTCATCACCGCGCTTTTGGATACAAGCTAAGTAACCCCTCAGTTAGTTTCTATTTGTCTGGCCAGACCGAACGCTGAGTTAGGTTACGTTATAGCTACCTCCGCGGTATCTACTCGTAAGTGTTAAAATCTGTTCTTGTACTATCATTTAGGAGAACTTAAAATAGCCTTGCGTAATCGCAAGCCAATGTTATTACCCATTTGGTATCCCTCACTGGCCTGGTGTTCCCTTCCACTGCGCATCCTAGGTCAGTAGGGAACGGTAATGAACATACTTTCTGGTAGCAGAGCGTGGTTCTAGTGAATCTAGTAATTTTGTTTGGTATTGATATCTACAAGTGCCCGTGTTGAAAAATAAATCGATATATAATTACTTGAATTTTACGTATTACGGCCCAGTTTAATAAATAGTCTGGTGTATAAAGATACACATTAAATATTTGTGTGATTGATCATTTGTGTACTTATTGTTATTAGTTATTAAAAATATCATATAAATAAGTTCACTGCAACATTTGAAATTTTGAATATCATTGTTTACTTAATGTGCCACAGAGTAATAAAATAATTTGCGTAGTACATTGTGCCACAGAGTAGTGCAGTCTCGTGATTGAATGAACGAATGAATTGAACTGTATAGACAATTAGTTTAATATTATTTTGCGTTTTGTTTATGGTACTTATACAGACAAATATTAACGTTTCCCTTTGCGCAATAATTTAATTGTTGTTTAATTTTGTAATTTGTATTTTTTGATTGTTGTTTCAATTGGTTGATTTATTTAGTTGATTATATATATATTTTTTTTTGTTGTTGGAATTTAATTATTTTATTCGATTATTATGGCTGCTTTTGCTAGCGCTAAGGACTCGGCAGGTAAGCTGCGCTCTGAGTTGAGATGGTTCTCGACTGCAACCGCCTTGGTTGATAGGTCTGATCGAAATGAGTCTCTCCTGGATAGGTACAGCAAATTGGATACGCGCTTACAATTTGTTGATGATGTGTACCGTAACTTCAACACAAAAATTTTAGATATTTCTGATGAAGATTACCCACAAACGTATCGTGACTTGGTACACGCGGATTATGACCAGATCATGGATTATGCAGATCGAATCTCACAGCGTGCTAGGGAAATTTCCGCGTCGAAAAGGGGTGAGTCTCCCGCGTCTAGGGATGTGAAACCTTCTACGTCGGGCTTATTGAGTAAACTGCCCACTTTGGACCTGCCGCGTTTTGATGGTCGTTTGGACCAATGGCTAGGTTTCATAAACTTGTTTGAGAGCTTAGTCCACGCGCGTTCTGACTTAGGTTCCGCTCAAAAATTGGCCTACCTGTTCTCCGTGTTGGAAGGTGAGGCGAGAGGTTTAGTTCAGCACCTGGAGATCAATGATGGAAACTACCTAGTGGCACGTAACCTTCTCATAAAGCGTTACCAAAATAAGCGTTGCCTGGCAGATACACACATTGGTCAGCTCTTGGGTCTGCCAGTGGTATCTAGGGTCTCGGCTTTAAGGTCCGACTTATTGAACCCATTGATGATTGCGATCAACGCACTGGAAAGGTTAGACCTTCCGGTGAGCACTTGGTCATATATGCTGGTGCATATTGTTTTGAAAAAGCTTCCTGCGGAACTTAGGGCTCGTTTCGAGCAAAAATATGGAGGTGATGATGCAACTCACTTGCCTGCTTTTGATGACCTTAAGAAGTTTTTGGAAGACGAGTGTAGGATGGTAGACATGACGGTCGTTGACAGGTCATTTGGTCAACAGTTGCCGCGGTCATCGGCTCCGACCCGCAATCACGCCTTTAGAAGGCCAGAGGTTCGTCACCCACCACGTTTTGCTGCTGTACAGTCGCGACCTGAGTGCACCTATTGCAAGTCCCCGAGCCATAAAGTTGCCAGTTGCTCAGATTTTACTGCGCTGCACGTGGCCTCGCGTAGGCGTTTGGCTAAGGCTCGAGGTTGGTGCTTTTCTTGCTTGGGAAACCATTTCCAGCGCGATTGCCCTAATCCTCGCCCATGTACATACTGCGGAGGCCAGCATTTGAAACTTCTTTGTGCGAATAATAATGGGATTGGTCGTGAACATGAACGTCAAGGCTCACCTACGGGTAGTTATGAGCGAAGGCACCGGTATGAAAACCGCAGTTCGAGACCTAGTCGCTCACCCCCGCGCGTCGTAGATTCTGCCGCAGCGAGGCGCCCACAAGGTCAATGCTCGCCGTCATCGGAAGCCCGTGGCAAGAGTGATAACCACGATTCGCGCCCGTATCGTCACGGGCGGGTACCTACCTTTGATGACGCTTCCCGTGAACATGAGAATCACCCGCTGCCTAGACGACATTAGGAACACGGCGCCTCCCCCCGTCATGCACCACCCCCGTTTGAAACCGTACTCCTACCCACTGCTTCTGTAAGGGTCTGGGGACGGACAGGTGCCTCTGTTGTGGTCCGGGCAATTCTGGACACAGGCTCTCAGGGGTGTATAGCGTCTTCTTGGTTGGTGGGGCAGGTACGCCTAAGTATGCGTGATTTTCCTCATGTCACTAGAGGTGTTGGCAACGCAGTTGTGGCCAATGTTGAAGGCCAAGTATTATGTGCGTTCTCTCCTATAAACTCGTCAAGCCCATTGTTTGAGTGTTCAGCCATTGTTATGAACAATATTTTGGGCACCCATCCGGAGAAGCAGTTGTCTCCGTATGCTATTGGTTTAGCGTCGGGTTTGAACTTGGCAGACCCCAAATTTGGTATACCTGGATCGGTCGATTTGTTGCTAGGCGCCGATGTTCTGGGAAACATATTCTTGGGTAGCATTCAGGTCATGCAACCAGGAGGCATGGTAGCCATCCCGACCATATTTGGCTCTGCACTGATGGGACCGGTCCTCACGGATACCCGTCTTGACATTGGCTTGATGGTAGGCTCTGCTCTCTCTGATGCGGTTCAGAGGTTTTGGGAAGTGGAAGAACCACCACAGGCTCCGCGCACTGATCCGGAGCATGAGGAGTGCGAATTGTTTTACCAAAACAATACGAGTCGCCTACGTACTGGTCAGATTATGACTCGACTGCCGTTTCTCGCCGTACGGCCACCACTTGGCACCTCGCGGCCTGCTGCTGAGAAACGACTATTGGCTATGGAGCGCCGAATGGCTCGAGATACTCTCCTAAAGGAGAAATACATTGATTTTATGCGTGAATATGAGGAGTTGGGACACATGTCTGTGTCGAAATTAGATTGGCAAACAGTGGATCACTTCTTTCTACCGCATCATGCTGTAATTAAGGCATCAAATGGCAAATTGCGTACAGTATTCGATGGTTCTGCGCAAACTTCAACGCGTGTATCGTTGAACAATTGTTTGTATGCTGGTCCTAAATTGATCAAGGATCTCTGTGACGTCATCACTCGGTTTCGTCGACATCAGGTTGTATTTGTGGCTGACATAAGGATGATGTTCAGACAGACGATTATTCACCCGGATGACCGTCGGTATCAGTTGATTCTATGGCGTGAAAGCCCCCAGGATCCCATGGTTGTTTATGAGCTCAATACAAACACGTACGGGTTAAAGTCAAGCCCCTATTTGGCTATACGGTCTCTGTGGGAGCTCGCGGACCTGGAGCGCTTAAAGTTTCCTCGCGCAGCCGCGATTTTGAAAGAGGATTTGTATGTCGATGACATTTGTACTGGTGGACCCTCTGAGAAAGAGGCCATCCTTCTACGGGATGAATTGATAGGCATCTTAGCCACCGCGGGCTATGAGTTACGGAAGTGGATATCCAACTCACCTGCGCTTTTGAAGGGACTTCCGGATGAACATCAGCAAGATCCGCATTTGTTCGAGAATATCGAGAACCCTGCTATGATGACTGTTCTCGGCATTCAGTATAAACCAGCCCCAGACATATTCACTTACAATGTTGACTTAGAGTTGCCGCGCATTTGGACTAAGCGTTTGGTGCTTTCCACGGTTGCAAGAACATTTGATCCAAATGGTTGGATATGTCCCGTCATATTTTGGGCTAAATGCTTTTTACAAAGGCTTTGGATGGCAGGACTAGGCTGGGACGAACCTCTTCGGGGAGCTTTGATGGAAGACTGGACCAAATTTGTATCCTCACTTCCTGCGATCAATGAGGTATCGATCCCTCGTTCTATGCTTCCTCCAGGAAAGTACCAGGCAACTCTGCATGGTTTCTCGGACGCCTCTGAACGGGGTTACGCCACTTGTGTATATTTGCGTACGGTGGGTTCTGACAGCCAAGTGAAGATCTCACTGGTCATGGCGAAGAGCAAGGTGGCACCCCTACGGACTGCTTTGACAATCCCTAAACTTGAATTGGCAGGGGCTACTCTGCTTGTGCGTCTTCTTAATCACGTGTCGAATTTGTTGCGTCATACTGTGAACATTAGCACCACTTACGCGTGGACTGACAGCCAAATTGTTTTGTGCTGGTTAAAGGCTTCAGTTCACACCTTAGAGGTATTTGTAGCGAACCGAGTCTCCCAAATTCAGAAATCTGAGACTCCCTTGATTTGGAGGCATGTGCCTGGTGAGCTTAACCCAGCTGATTGTGCATCTCGGGGTTGTACATCCCCCGCCTTGGTAACGCACTCCCTTTGGTGGGGACCGGAATGGTTATTACGCTCAGAGTCTGAATGGCCACTGACGCCGGTTTTGGACGTAGGTCCGTTGCCTGGATTGCGACTGCTCGCTGTTGAGAGGCGTGCTTGCGTATTCGATCCAAATGTCTTATTGAATCGGTATAGCTCCCTCGATAAATTAGTAAGTGTAACAGCTTGGATTAAGCGCTTCTATTACAACTGTAAGCACTTACGGAACAAAAAATTAGAGGCTTTTCTATCACCACAAGAACGACAGGAGGCTTTTTGCCATTGGATACGTGTGGTACAGGATACATATTTTGAAAGGGAGATTGAAATTTTGAAAACTGGTAAGGCTAAACTAACAGGAACCTTGCGTATGTTGAGCCCCTTTTTGGACAACACGGGTGTCTTACGTGTTGGAGGTCGCCTCAGAAACTCTAGTCTACCCTACGGTAGTCGGCACCCTATATTGTTACCCAAGCAAGGTCATTTTGTGCAATTGTTGGTGACGGACCGTCACATTAGAAATTCTCACGCTGGCTGTAACGCCTTATTAGCCATATTGCAGCGAGAATTTTGGATTTTGTCTGCTCGAAGAACGATTCGCAGTGTGGTATTTCGTTGCATGCCTTGTTACAGGCTGAAGGCTAGTACCATGCAACCTTTGATGGGTGACCTCCCTTCTGATCGTGTCAGAGAATCGAGGCCGTTCGCCGGTGTAGGCACCGACTTTGCAGGTCCTTTTTTGGTTAAGACTTCAACTCTACGAAACAGTAAAACAGTCAAGGCCTATTTGTGTGTCTTCGTATGTCTGTCAACTAAAGCGGCGCACCTTGAATTAGTGTCATCCCTCTCCACCGAGGCATTTGTTGCGACACTTGATAGATTTGTTTCAAGGAGAGGACTGCCTTCTTTGATACGTTCGGACTGTGGCACAAATTTTAAAGGAACTAATAATTATTTGAAAGATGTACATGATTTTTTAGCCAGCAATCACACAAATATTGGTAATAAACTAACCAGTCGTAGTATAACCTGGAAATTTAGTCCGGCCGCATGCCCACATTGGGGTGGTATTTTCGAAGCCGCAGTTAAGGTTGCTAAAGCACATTTGCGACGAGTTATTGGTGAGTCTGTACTCACATTTGAAGAACTCGCAACTGTGTTTTGTAAGATAGAGGCCGTAATGAACTCGCGACCGTTGTGTCCGATCTCTTCAGACCCGAGTGACTTGGAGGTTCTCACACCGGGTCATTTTTTGATTGGTCAGCCACTTAATGCTTTGCCTGAGTACCCCTTTGTTGATGTGAGATCAAGTCGTCTCTCGCGGTTTGAGTTGGTCCAACAGCTTACTCAAAGCTTTTGGAAGCGTTGGAGCTTAGAATATCTTCATGTTCTCCAGCAGCGCGTTAAGTGGACTGACAAGACTAATCCACCTCGAGTTGGTGACCTCGTTTTGATAAAAGATACCAATTTGCCGCCACTGTGCTGGCGTCGCGGCCGAATTTTAAATTTAGTATATGGCGCAGATAATGTGCCTCGTTTTGCTGAGGTTCAGGTGGACGGTTCGGTACTGAAGAGAGCGGTAGCAACATTGTCCCGTTTACCAATTGATTAGCGGCCAGGTAGACCTGTCCGAGGCGGGTAGATGTTCGGTACCAAACATTTTTATATTAGTTCAATAATTAAATCCATGTAGGGTAGTTCTGTTTTTTGTGGTTCGCGGTTGGCTCGGAGCCGGCCGCCACTTTCACTTTCACTTTCACTTTGGTGCGCGGATGGCACGGGGCCGGCGCGTCGGCCGGCCCCGGGGTCGTTTTGTTTCCGCCCTTTTTGGGACTAAAGCTGGACTTTTGGTTCGCGGATGGCACGGGGCCGTCGCGTCGGCCGGCCCCGGGGTCGTTTTGTTTCCGCCCTTTTGGTTACTGCACTTTCACTTTCGCTTTGTTCGCGGATCGACTTGCGTTGGAAGTAACGGTCGCGTACGCACATATTTTGTAATTGCTATGTCTTTTGTGGACTAAAGCCGTGAAATCGTGGTATTTGTAATATTGCGCGCCACCCTTTGTTTTGTGTACCGCTTATGTACGCGAGTTAATTAGAGTTAAGTATATATTTGTGAACATTAAATTGTGTGTACGAGTAGCAAGCCTGGGTCCTTGAAGTGTACGAGGCCGTTGTCATCACCGCGCTTTTGGATACAAGCTAAGTAACCCCTCAGTTAGTTTCTATTTGTCTGGCCAGACCGAACGCTGAGTTAGGTTACGTTATAGCTACCTCCGCGGTATCTACTCGTAAGTGTTAAAATCTGTTCTTGTACTATCATTTAGGAGAACTTAAAATAGCCTTGCGTAATCGCAAGCCAATGTTATTACCCATTTGGTATCCCTCACTGGCCTGGTGTTCCCTTCCACTGCGCATCCTAGGTCAGTAGGGAACGGTAATGAACAAGCACCTTTGATTCGAAGTTTACAGAACTCGTTAATGTAGGTCAAAAAGAGCGTCGGACCTAGCGTACTGCCCTGCGGCACACCATAGGATCCCATGCCAAAGTCACTAAAGTGATTTTCAACTCTAATACACTGCTTCCTCTCAGTGAGATAGTCCTCTATCCATAAAAGTGCTTTTCCCCTAACTCCTATATTTTCAAGCGACTTAAAAGGATCGGTATGGATACGGTATCAAACACCTTTTTTAGGTCTAGGAATATCCCAACACATTTATTATTTTTATCGAGATGAGCTGTAATGCTAGTGGTGAGTTGTAGAACAGCGTCATCAGTAGATCAATTGGCACGAAATTCGTATTGGTTTTCACTAAGGAGTTTATTGCTTTCAAGTCGTTTCATTAGTCGCTTGTTCATGACCTTTTCCATTACTTTAGAGAGGGTGCTTAAAAGAGAAATAGGCCTATAGTTTGTAACTAGATGTCTATCGCCTGATTTATATATGGGGCATACGATAGCGCTTTTAAATATTTTAGGAATGATACCGTATTCGAAACTTAAATTAATTAGGTAGGATATGGGCCCCGCAAGACAGCGACTAAATGTTTTTAAAATGGACGCATTAAGCCAATAACGTACGCATCGACCTTACAAATAATGTTGGGATCATACTGTAACTCTATCTGTAAAGAAACATAGTGTTTAATTCGCGTTTGACTATCGCCCAAACCTGACACCACACCATTTACAGCCATACGTTTAAGACCTAATAATTGTACAGTAGATTCGCTAATAAATGATGCTTGTGACCCTTGATCGAGTAGTGCGCGAATGAGATGCTTCTGCTCATTTCTAGCTTGAGCTTTAATTACAGCTGTAGCCAATAGTACATTGTAACTCTGTGATTCTCCTCTTGAAAAGTTAGCTACAATTATCGTCTCATTTGTGGATGTACTCGCTTGTGGTTTAAATTGACTACCATTATCGCTCTTATTCTGTGTTTGTAATTGTATAGTATTATAGTTCTCACCTTGTATAGAATCCTCTTTCTCTACGTGTAACAATGTGTGATGTCGCTTACCACATTTTCTGCAGCACGTCGAATGGCGACATTTGTGAACTACATGATTTGGACACATGCAGTTAAAACATAATTTCTTGGTTTGTACGTAATTGATTCTCTCTCGTATGGGTTTCTGTTGAAACTTTTCACAGTGATATAAGTAGTGGTTATCTTTACATAAGATACAACTGCCATTAGGTATTGTATTAGGTTCTTGTACTGCTGAATGAAAAGATTTGGATACTTGGTTTGACTTATGCGTGATTGATGATCTGTTCGTTTGTTTGACAGGATCAATCATTTCTAAACTACGGAATCGACACTAAAAATTCTGTTAGTTCAGACCATGTTGGTAAAGAATCAGTTGTTATACTTAACTTCTGTTCCCATAGTTTATGTGACTCAGCATCAAGTTTTGATACTACAAAGAAAACAATAAAAGTGTCACAAGACTTTGCTTGTACTCCTAGATTTTCAAGTGACTGCAAGCACGAAGTTGTTGTGTCGAGCAGATAGATGTTTAATTGCATTCGATGATTCGCTGGTAATCTGTTTTTGAGAAAAGAACATCTTTAAAATAGCATTGGCATTATAGCGTTTATTGTTATACCTTCTTACTAATTGTTTCCATGCCTCATTGTAGTTCTCGTCAGTCGTCGAATAATTACGTAGAAGTACTGCGGGTTCACCTGTTAAATTTGTTTTTAAATAATGTAGTTTCTGAACTCCGTCAATGTACTATTATCATGGATAAGAGATATAAACATGTCATAAAAGCTTTGCCATTCGTCATATCTACCGCTGAATGTTGGTAACTGAATCCTAGGTAACTTTACCTCTTTACTCTTTGTATCTGGTGAATGTGACGTTGACTTCATTTCCTTTGTTGATAAAGTATTAATGACAGTTTTTAAATGACCTTTATAGTTAGTATATCTTTCTTCAAAACTATCATAAACATCATCAGTAAAGTAACAAATTGTATCCTCATTAGTTTTACCACCAAGTAATTTAAGTTGCCTATGACCTTCTCTAAAATCTTTCCATAACTCTTCTAGACTATGTAGCCTAGTTTCGACATAATCAAGTTTCAACCTATCTCTCGGGGTCTTTTTGTAATTTATTTCTGCTTTCTGTAATCTTTCATATAGCTCAATCTGAATCAAAAGTACTTCGTTTGCCATCGTATCAATATAACTTCAATAGTAATAAATACACTCTCGTTCTAGTTATATTGTATACCAATGCAAACCATATGCAGTGTGATATGGCAAAATAGTTAAATTGTATAGTAATGCAAGTTATTTTACGAATACAATAAAATGTTGAAAATTTTACCTCTCCGTAAACCTCTGTAATTTTCTTTTTAGTTTAATTAAAAAGTCAACTGCATTATCTTCTTTTGTACTATTTTATGCCCACAATATTTTTATATTCCCTGGTTTCGGCACCATGTACATTCTAGATCACTCCTGTAAATATATCTAAAGGTAAGAAAAAACTGCTCTTTGTTAGTTCGTGATAATCTCCATTTTTTCTTCTCTTGTTCTATATTCAATGTATATTTAAATATTAAAATACATAGTAGTTCGATCTACCAATGAGTTTTTATGTTCTACACATAACACAATATTATTAAATATTGTTATTAGTGCCATCTAGTTACACCATACGTATTATATTAGACAACTGGACACTGGCAAAAATGGCTTGTATTAATAGCTGATTGCCAAGACGAAAAAGAAGAAGAAGATGATGATGGTGTCTAAATTAAAGTTTGATGCTATTAAAGGCAAAGTGTTTTATTTTTAGAAATACTTGATACAATGTTGGATCGGGTGATTTTACAAAATAGAATCAATACAGTGTATTTCAATCCATTGCGTTTCCGATTATCAATACAAAGCAGACATCCCTAGGGAGAAGAAAAGAAAAAGAAAATAAAGACAGATAATATCAGTCAACTGGGAGTTTCGGCGCGAATACGGAAATGTCATGTTAAGCTCTTGTATTATATTCATTTTTTTAGGGTTTTATAGTGTTATATTGAATAATTTTGCTGAAGTTTTATGTAATATAATACAATTAAAGTGCTGAAGTGTGGTGAATGTGATATAAGAGTAGTTTACGCGTATTTTCATTTTCTACCGGAATTCCCAGAAAAATCATTTAATTAGGTTTTCAGCGCCTAATTAATGATAACGACTTGACTTACTGACGAACAATGACTATTAATAAGTTATACAATATGAAGAAGTAAATAATATGTAAAGAAAATTATTACGTAAGACAAGGCAGTATGGTCGAAAAGACTTTAGCCTGCCCGTAAGGGCGATCCAAACAAAAAAAAATCAGTCAAATGGTAAATTTGTTACCGATTTGTTTTTATAGAGCGTAGCCGTAGAGCGCACAAAGACAGTGATTTACTACGTTATATTATATAGACGGGTACTGGTCCATGAACTACCTATCCGTTTATTAGCGATCAATGGTTGGTTCTCTTTAGACGAGACTAAGACAGGGTCGTGAGGGTGGCAGGTCGTCGGTTGGTGCACAGGATGTGGGAAGAAGGCAGCAGCAACACTGGCGAGTCCAAGGCCGTTATGGACTCGTTGAAACTGCGCGATGCAGTTTTCTATGCATTGATGCAGGAATGTAAGCACAGCGCTCCCGGGGCGCGCCTCTCCGCCCGCCTTCGCACGGCGCTCGAGAGGTACGCATTATAATATCTTACAAGTTAAATTTAAGTTTGGTGTTTACTATTCATATATTAGTGAAAATTGTTTTTACTTATGTATTTTAATAACTAAATTGAAAGAGATAATTATGTTTGTACCTATATATTTATTAGACCACAAGAGAAGACACTTTCAGCCAGTAAATAAATGCAAATATCTTTAAAAATATAAATTGGTCTGTGTGTGTGGTCTGTAACCCATACATTGTTTATGAATCGTATAAGACAACAGTGAGCTTTAAATGGAGCCGAGCTAAATTGAACTGATGCTATTAAATAATTTTTTTCTTTTTGGTATTAGTGTAGGATGATGATTACAATGAGTGTGAATCTATAGAATACTCTGTCAAGAGAGAGATACAGTGTGAGCGCACCGCTATATGTGTTTGTATGAAAGGTAGAGGCTCCACAATAGAGATAGCGTGGATTTATGGGGTGGACTAGTCTAGTCTGGTGTAACACTAGTCATAGATGCGGGCTATGTTTTTATCATCATGTCAAGTTAGTTCAATAATATTTGACTCACAGATAGTTGCATACTGTTAATATATCAGGACAAAGCAAACGGAGTCAATGTGAAGTGAGAGTGGATGACTACTCTACATATGCATATCATCAGGCTGGCGCGTACACCTTCCGCTGTTGCACCCGGAGCATTTCCATTGCATTGACCGACTATACCGTGCTGCATTTTCTTTTGTTGCATAGATGTATGCATATTATATACTTGTCTTATATGACATCCATGGACAAGATGTGGGGTGACCAATTGGTCTCTGTCACCACGAGGAACTTTCATACATATTGATAGTTTAAATAAATGTGTTGTATAGATATAGTGTAGAGTGTACTCCGCCCCCAGGATGAGTCCCCCGGAGAGGCGCGCGGTGTGCTCGCGGCGGCGCGAGGGGTGCGCGCCGCTGTTCGTGGCGTGCAAGCGAGGCAACGTGGAGATAGTGGAGTACCTCATACACGTGTGCGACGCCGAGCTCGAGCAGCGCGGCGTGTACGAGGTGCCCGACGACCGCTCCGTGCACACCGTCACGCCGCTCTGGTGCGCCGCCGTCGCGGGCCGCCTCGACGTGCTGCGCGCGCTCGCCGACGCGGGCGCCGACGTCAACGCGGGCAGCGACAGCGGCTCCACCCCCGTGCGCTCCGCCTGCTTCATGACGCACCTCGACGTGGTGCGCTTCCTCGTGGCGCGCGGCGCCGACATACACCGCCCCAACCACAACGGCGGCACCTGTCTCATCAACTCGGTGCAGTCCGCGCGCCTCTGCGCCTTCCTGCTGGAGCAGGGCGCCGCCGTGAACGCGCGCGACACGCAGCACAAGACGGTGCTGCACTACGCCATACAGGAGCACCGCGCGGACACGGCGCGCCTGCTGCTGGACCGCGGCGCCGACCCGCACCTCGCCTCGCGCGCCGGCGACGACGCGCTGCGCACCGCCTGCCTCAAGGGCGCCGCGCAGATAGTGGCGCTGCTGGCGGGCCGCGTGCGCTACGAGCCGGCGCGCCTCGCCGACGCGTACGAGCTGCTCGGCTCCACCCAGCTCGACGAGTTCAACGACGTGGCGGCCGCGCTGGCGGCCTGGCGCCGCGCCACCGCCATACGGCACGGGCGCGGGGGGTACGTGCCCAAGCGGCCCGTGCGCCCCCCCCACCGCGCGCTCGAGCTGGCGCGCGAGTGGCGCAGCGCCGCCGAGCTGGAGCGCGCCGCCACCGACATGGACGCGCTGCGCACGCAGTCGCTGCTGGTGGTGACGCGCGTGCTCGGCCCCGACCACAAGGACGCCGTGTTCCGGCTCATGTACCGCGGCGCCTCGTACGCGGACGCGTTCCGCTACCAGCGCTGCATCGAGCTGTGGTCGTGGGCGCTGCAGATCCGCGTGGAGAAGGACTCGCTGCTGGCGGCGGACACGTGCCACACGGCGTGCGCGCTCACGCGGCTGATGCTGGACGCGCACGGGGGGCGGCTGGAGCGCGCGCGCGGCCTGCCCCAGCACGCGGACGTGCTGCGCGTGTTCCGCGCGCTGTGCGCCGAGCTGGGCGCGAGCCGGCGCGCGCTGCAGGTGCGGCCCGTGCACAAGGCGCAGGCGGACACCTACGACCGCGCGCTGCGCTGCGCCACGCACCTCGTGTACCTGCTGCTGCAGACGGCCGCCACGGCCGACGAGCGCGCCGCCGCCATGAGGGAGATACGCGCCCTGGTCGCGGCCGACGTGCGCAGCGCACACACGGGCGACACGCTGCTGCACCTGTGCGTGTCGCGACTCAACGTGATACGCTCCACGTACTTCACGGACGAGATGGACGTCACGGTGAGGAACACGCGTACTAATGTTTACTATCGACAGAGATCTGTGTGTATCACGTTATGGAATAACCGCTCAAACAGGAGTTAGCCAACGGTGGTGATAGGAACACATGAAACATTTTGAAGTAAAAATATCGACTCTTTAATGAATTAGAGACGTGTAAAGTTTTCAATTTTTTTCATCGTATTTTCATGTGATTGAAATATATAACGTGACTGATACTAAGTTACAACACATTCGTATTTTGTTAAATATTCATTATAAAAATTAATAAATCACTCGCCTTAATGTCAGCTGATCGACCGATGACCTCTGGTCGCACGCGATAGCGCGTTCGTTCTGTTTATAAGTGCTTTAACCGGCGAAACGAGTTAAATACCTATTTATAATATGTATTATTTAAGGTATACTCACATTTGGTAATATACATTCTATCATCAACATACTTGTTCCATGACCTGAGACACTGTACAATGTGTGATGTTAACAAATGAACAGTGGCTCAGTACACCTACTCGAGTTAATTAAACATAATAAATATGACGTCACACTTTCACAATACCTATAACTTCTAGTGTGACTACAAAGTAAATTAAACACAATAATAATTGCTTATGACAATTTCTAATACAATAACAAGTCAAACTCAATTGCCCGTGTGGCGACGGGGTAGAATACAATTGTCGTCACCCTCTACTTGCCTGTGGGTGTCGTAAGAATCGGCTAAGGATCTCACCAGAACAGAGGACACCAGCTATCTCCTAGGAAAACTTATGACATATACTGCGATCGCCAACTCGTCTGCCAACCGTGGCGATTATGACATTATTATAAAAAAAAAATAGGTGAAACAGAGAAAACGGCCCCCAGTCACGGCAACTCCGCCTCAACGAGGATTCATCTTTTTAGCGGGCCCGTGGATGGCGGGGCAGGGGGTGCTATGAATCCCCGGTCGCGATTTGGCTACAAAAAAAATCGATCTTTGGCCCTGGTAACACACCAGCCGCTTGATGAAGTCTACACTCCGACCACCTGTTCAATACCAGAACCCCGAGAGCTTTCAGCTCGAATTACATAATCCTTTCCAATGCCTTGAAGTGTGCGAATCCTCATACGATATGAGCAACAGATTCGTGGAAACTGTCCACGCGGTCGGGTCTAAGTTTTTTAAGGCCCGTCGCGTAAATAGACCAAGCAAACTTTCAGACCAGACTCTCAAGCTCATGGGCCGGAGAAAGGAAATAACGTTGCAGTCTTCAGTGGATTGGTCCACTCATAGGCAGCTAAATAGAATTAAATTTCGTGAAATTCTTTCTTAGTGAGTTTGCTTCGTAAAAAGAAAATTTGTTATTGTATAAGATGTTACTGCGGTCGCCAAACCGACTCCCAAGTTTGGCCATTACGTCATTATTCCATCATACGACGGATGAAGCCGAAGTGACCCACACTCACGACAGCTTCGCTATCCTACGGGCTCATTTTGGTGGCGGGCCCGGTAGCGGTAGAGTAGGGGGTGCGAATGATCTCCGGTAGCAATACGGCTACTAAACAAAACGAGTCCTGGCCATGGTAACAACATTCGGACACTCAAGACTGACAAGAAGGTCATCGAGGTGGAAGAAGAATTGAGCAAAAGCCGCTTGGACATTGTAGGATTATCAGAAGTGCGAGGGCACGATAATCCTCCGGTCTGGAAGCTTGCTCTTCTATCGCAAGGGCGAAGGAGTGGCAATGGGCAAGACACATCGCTCGACGAACCGACAACCGCTGGGGAAGAAAGGTTCTCGAGTGCAAAACGCCGTCTTCCTGGGCTCAATTTAATTTGAAGAGGTAAACGGTCACATTCAATACACGTGAAATGAAGCACTCATCACCGTCATGGGACAAATGAAACCTTTGAACCTAGTACTCGACTGGCAATGATTGTTTCGGGAGTATTTTTATAAACTTGCTCATTGACGCAGTGTGTCTTGTCCTGGCTCATGGCGAGTATGGGTTAACCCAGTGTTACTTGTCTACAGCTGTACGCGAAGGTAGTGCAAGGAGCGGCGCTGTGCGGTGCACCTGTATGTGTGAGCCACCACTCGTCTTAGGGCTTTCTTGTGGCGGGCAAAGAAAGCCATAGCGTTAAGGGTTATACGCGGTTACCGTAACGATATAAGGATATCCTTGTATCTGGTATAGCCACTTGCTGCCAGATACTGCCACATCGCAGTTGTTGAGAGGACACGACGCAGCATACGATTGAGATCTGTGTGGTCTGGGCACAGTAACGCTGTAAATGCCTCGCAAGCATTGCCGCTGCTGCTGCCGACAGTCGCCGAGGTCATAGTCGACATTGTTAGGAAACTGGTACACGGTCGCTAACTTCTGCTAGGCATCTCGTATAAAGAGGTAGCGTTGCGGGTGACGGGGGAAATCCTTCACGCTGATTTGCCAGGCTGCTAGCGCATTAGTTAACGCAAGTCCAAGTACCAGCGTTTCATGCAGCTCTACCCGAGGCTAGAGGTGGGTAAACCCACAGAAAAATTAATAAGATAGAATGGCCATGTGGGCGGGGCAAGCGTGCCACAATTGCGATCAAACGGTCTTAATATTGACAAAATTCGTTTTACCGGTTCTTAGTTGCGCTCATATAGTAACCTTGAACGAAGCTCCGACAAAAAAGAGAAATATGCCGTCTTGCGCTGTTACAATGTGTCGAAAAAGAAGTCAGTTGCGTAGTTATAGTCTAAGAAGGCATTTCTTTTCATCGTTAAGTCCATAAACTTATTAATTCAGTGATATTTCTTAATTTTATGATAGTATTATGTCGTATGTAAGCAACAATTATAAAATAACAAAAAGAGCCAAACATTATACATCGTTTGCCATACATGGATATCACCTTTTATTAGTCCAGCAACCGCGCAATGTACTGCGTTCAATGCGATATCACTAAGAACCGCCTTACCATACATTTTCATTCAAAACATTGACGTTGAGCCACGCGTATCGATAGTGTTGTCCAACATACTATATGTTATCGATTTCAATAATTAGCTATGTGTTAATTTTATCATATAAATAAATACTTTTAACACTTTTAATTTAGTAATAGTTATATTAACAATATTTAAATATGTATTTAAAAATCAATTATTCTGGTATACATTACCTACTTAATTTATCTTGTATATCTATAGTACATTCTTGTATATCTTCCGTGTGGTGACGGAGTAAGAATACAATTCACCACTCCTTATCTTGCCCGTGGATGTCGTAAAAGACGACTATGGGATATAATATGCGCATAACATCTGTGCAAGAGAGGGAAAACTTGAAATGAAACCCTATACTAACATGTCGGGATGGTCTCCCGAGCCGGCCTCGGCCTATAGGCCCATCGTGCTGCTCGATGACGCGGGCAAGCTGCTGGAGAGGGTGTTGGCTGCCCGCATCGAGCGGCACCTCGTCGGGGTCGGGCCCGATTTGTCGGACGCCCAGTTTGGTTTTCGGAGAGGGCGTTCGACGATCGCGGCCCTGCTGTGCCTGAAGGCCGTGGTAGCGGAGGCCGTCACCGGCGGAGGAGTCCTGTTGGCGGTGTCCTTGGATATCGCCAACGCCTTCAACAGTCTGCCATTCAGCTGCATCAGGGAGGGGCTGAGGTATCACGGGGTGCCCGTGTACCTCAGGCGGCTGGTGGCAGACTACTTGGAGGGGCGCAGCGTCCTCTACGATGACCGAGTAGGGGACGTTGTGCGAACGCCCATGACGTGCGGTGTCCCGCAGGGGTCGGTTCTGGGTCCGACCCTGTGGAACATCGGCTACGACTGGGCGTTGAGAGGAAGCCTCCCACCCGGCCTGGGCGTAATTTGCTACGCCGACGATACACTCGTCACAGCCCGGGGTGGGACGCTAGAGGAGGCGGCACGCCTGGCAACTCTCGGCACCGAGGAGATTGTCAGGCGGATCGAAGCGCTGGGGTTGAGGGTAGCCCTGGAAAAGACGGAGGCCCTTTTGTTCCACGGCCTCCGTACCGCCGGGCGTCCCGCCGGCGCTTCGATCACCATCAGCATCCAGGCCCACATGAAGTACTTGGGCCTGGTGCTCGACGGGCATTTTTGGTTCCGGGAGCATCTCCATCGACTTGTTCGCCGGCTTGTCGGCGCGGCGTCCGCCCTTTCGCGGCTGATGCCGAATGTGGGCGGACCCAGTGCTACGTGCCGACAGCTGTACGTGGGGATGATCCGGTCGATGGCCCTGTATGGCGCACCGGTGTGGGCGGGGTCCCTGACCGTCCGTCTTAGGGCCCTCCTGTGGCGACCACAGAGGGTCATGGCGATCAGGGCCATACGGGGTTACCGCACGGTGGCGACGGAGGCAGCGTGCCTCCTGGCCGGAACTCCCCCGTGGGACCTGGAGGCGGAGATGCTTGCCGACATTTATCGGCGGGTGTCGGAGACGCGCGCCCGCGGCGGCATGGTCTCCATCAAAGAGATCACCGCCTGGCGGGTCGACGCCCACCGAGAAGTCATTGCCCGTTGGGCAGTCCGGCTGGAGAGTCCTCGGTACGGTGTCAGGACCGTCGAGGCCCACCGGCCGGTGCTGATGGAGTGGTTGGAGCGGACGCACGGGGTGCTTTCCTTCCGACTGGTGCAGCTGCTGACGGGACACGGTTGCTTCGGGAAGTACCTGCACAAGATTGTCAGGAGGGAGAGCACACCGTCCTGCCACCACTGCAGTTGTGACGAGGACACGGCGCAGCACACGCTCGAGGAGTGTGCTGCATGGGAGGGGGATCGCCGTGAACTCGTCGCAATTATCGGTGCCGACCTGGCGCTGCCGACCATCGCCAGGGAGATGCTCGTCAGCGTCAGGAACTGGGACGCGGTCGCCGCCTTCTGTGAGGCCGTAATCTCACGGAAGGAGGCGGCGGATCGTGTGCGAGTAGAGCTCCTATTCGGCGACACGTTCCGCCGCCGGCGACTCGGGCGGCGCAGGCGCGAGTATCTGCGCCTAATGCCGCCCTAGCCGAGGCCGCGGGTGATCGGACCGGGGAGTTGTCCGTCACCCGCGGAGAGGCTGACCGCGCGACGGCGACCGACGTTCCAGGACGTCGAGAGGTGAGGTTACCCGAAAGCGTATTCCGTCGGGCCGACCACTGACGACAAGTCACATCTGCTCCGGTGGTCGGCCCAACAACGAGGTGACGTGGGTACGGGTGGGTTATGGGCCCGCGCGCCGTCCTTTCATCGCCCCGGACGGACTGGACCGCGCGTGCGCTTACCATAGCCCACCCATAAAAAAAAAAAATACTAACATGTCTGACCAGCATGGTATAATAGGTCAAATTCCCTCCCATTGTGGAAGAGGCCCGAGAGGCCCGAGCTCAACAGTGGGACGTATGTGGGCTGCGATGATGATGATGATGATCTATAGTACAAACTTCATAGTGCTCATTAGCACTCTTTAGCAACTAATAAAATAGAAATAACAAAATAATAGTAATAACTATGGATTAAGGCAACTGGTAGTTAACTAAATACCAACTAAATCTAGCACAATTTGTTCACAACATTTTGTAGAATACTAAAATAATGGTAAAGTGATCAAATATTATTGTATTTCATTTTTATTGGCAAACTAAATGTTTAATTAAGTAGGTATTTAGTTGTCGTACAAAATAATTGTTCTATTCTTCCTTAAAATGGAATAATTTATGATAACAATGAATTTCTTGAGACTGGTCATTCATTACTAGTTATTATATATAAGTGTTGATTTCTAACTTTTCATAAGTGTTTAATTTTTATTCCAAGTAATGTTGACATGATAGTCAACATTTAGGCTCATATACGTTCCACTGCTTGGGTCGAGCCTCCTGCGCAATAATAGGCAAATTTACCTTACTATACTATACTAGTCAGACAGGTTAGTATAGAGTTTTCTTTTGAGTTTTTCTTCTCTTGCATAGATGTTATATGTTTACTATATCTCTTAGTTATCTCAATATATTAGGATGGGACATCCGCGGGTAAGATACGGAGTGGTGATTGGTATTCTTATTCCGTCACCACACGGATAATGTTAGTACATTTTTGTTTACAATAAACAAAAATGTACTACCAAGTAGCAGTAGTAGTATATCAAAAAAATTAAATAACAGTTTTGTTTTTAAGTTAAATAATAACACCAATAAAGATAAACCGAATTTCAATAAACAATAACATTTTAACATATTTTAAGAATGATATCTGATGCTTACGCGAGCATTACATATTGTAAATACAACTACGTATACTGATTATATCGCGTATATATTTGATTTAGGATTGCCCGACGTTTCGAATACTTTACACCATTCATGGTCACGGGCGGTCTAAGATGTCTGACGTCCAAACAAGTCAACGTTATTACAGACGTCCATGGCTCCCGTCGCAGAGACCGTGTGACATCACCCACAGTTGAGCGCCTCCATGCAGTACTACCTTATGTGAAAGGAGTCACTGACAAGATTGGCTTCATCTTGAAACGGGCTTCCATAAAAACTTATTTTAAGCCACTCAAGAGGATTAGTCAATTCTTACCACCTGTCAAGTGCCGGATCCCTCTACAAGATGCAGGAGTTTATAAACTTGTCTGTGACTGTGGTCTCTTTTTAATACATTTTAATTGTATCTTAATTGTATGTACTGGTGTGTATATGGGAACAAAATAATATACAAATCGCTACTCGCTTACGTAATCTATTTTAGCACAAATTTTCTGTCACCTACCTATACAGAGTGTAGTGAGGAGTGTTTTATTTGCATGATTTTACTGTTAAATTACTGACTTGCATTACAAATAACTTCAACACACACACAAGTAAGTGCTTAATTTAAAGACATTAATATTTTTGTTTCGATAAAACAGGCTAAATAAATATCATGTAGTATATCGACCATGGCAAGCACTAGCGTACATGTGCTTTTTTATATGTGAGTATACGTTGCCTACAGAACTTAGTTATAGTTTGTGTACCAACTGCAACTTCGAGATTGATGTGTGTGTGTTATGTTAGTGTGTGAAATTGTTGTAAGCATAGACCTTGCATATGTGTTAACATCAGCGGGAGGGAGGAATTCCGCCACGCTGGTTTTCGAACAAAATCAGTCGAATGGCCTTTCTAAAGTATTAATATTTCTGTGGGTAAACCAACAACATCGAGAATCTCATTGCCAACTAGAACTGGTACAGGAATGACATGACTCTCGTATTGTGCATGTTCATTCGTAAACCAACTAGTTGTGATATCCTGCTGAGATCGTTCAGCATGGTGGCAAGGTGCTCCATGGATTCTTCATCAATTACATTCTTAGGGGATGTTAATTGACAAATGCTGAAACATGTGTTTATTTAATTTTATTGAAACTAGCAATCCGCCCTCGCTTCGGTTTCAGTCGCCTTACCCGCGTAGTTCCTAATCCGTGGGAAGACCGGGATAAAATATAGCCTATGTTACTCCCTGATATTATAGCTTTCCATTGGTGAAAGATTTTTTTAAATCGGTCCAGTCGTTTTGAAGGTTACCCGGAACAAACAGACAGACAAAAAAATATAAAGTGATTTTTTGGCATATGTATAGTGCAAATAACTGTGCGAGTATGAAAAAGGCCTATTATTTTGACATTACAAACTGACACTCCAATTTTATTTATTGGTATTTGCTTTATATGAAGACAACGCGGAAAATTTTATATTCCTCTTATATAAACTTTGTTATTTTTGTTATTTTTAAACTTTGTTTATTAAAATTAATTGCAACCCGGTGACGCTATTTTAAATCCTTAGAGGGGATGGTACACTCTGTGGTGCTGATCATTAGCATATTGTTTTAGTTTTATATCATCACTTAGACTAGTTGTTAGTGGGAATGTTTTGAATAAAAGTCAATGTATATATGTATAATGTGTGTTATATTGTCTGGTTCAGCCGATATTCCCGAACGTGGGTGTGGTGTCGGCGCTGGTGGAGTGCGGCGCGGACGTGCGAGTACGTAACGAGGCGCGCTCGACGGCGCTGCACGTGGCCGCCATACCGTACAACTTCAGCACGGAGCTGGTGGAGGTGCTGCTCGCCGGCGGCGCGCACCTCGACCAACCCAACAAGTTCGGCGACTCGCCGGCCGACCTGGTGGCGCTCAACCGCGGCTCGCGCGTCCGCGTCGTACAGCACGTGTCGCTCGCGTGCCTCGCGGCGCGCGCTCTGCTCTCCGCCCGGCGTGCCCCCTCGCCCCACGCGCTGCCGCGCACCCTGCGCGCCTTCCTCGACCTGCACCGCCCCTAGGCGCCGCGCACCACCAGCAGCAGCGCCGACAGCAATGCCACCAGAGACAGCAGGGGCGAGCGCGTCGCACCACTCGAGGGGCGCGCACGACCTATGTTGCGCTTGTGACGGTCCACCACGTAGATACGACCACCCATACCTGACGCACACACACACACATTAATAGAATTACATGTAATATTATTGTTATATACATATCTAGAAAAAAAAAACAGGAAAAATATGTTTCATATACATACTCGTATATATACACCGTGGAATCTAATTGGCTGTTTTCCTGAAACGTATGTATTCAGTTAATCATTCTTAATATCCCCACGTAACTAAAAACATAATACATTTAGAAAAAAAAGTCTGATAATTAGACATTCTTAAGTTGTCTGATATGCAACGGTATTGTTCCCAACATGCCTACGACATAGCATTCGTATTAAATCGCAATAATAGATAAAACAAAATAATTTTAGGCATAATACCTCGTATCTCGGTGGCGCACCTCACCCGCTCGCGCCCCGCAACCCTTTCTTCTTCTGTGATGCACCCGAGTCGCGCGACCTGGGTCTACGTTTTAATAGGCCAGTTAACATGCTACTGTACCTACGGTCGATGCCCTTAACGACATGTTATAGCTATACAAAAATGATATTATAAGGAAACGTTCGGGATTGTAAATGGTAAGAATTTGTTTTCATTTTATTGAATAAATGCTATAGTATGGTTCTATATCATTAACTGAGTATGTACGTTTCGGGAAAACAGACAATTAGATTCCACGGTGTATAGGTGTAGTCATTCACTTGATTAACTTTCAAAATAATATCTCAAGTTATCTAACTTATATGTGTATATCAATGTTTACCCTCTGAGATACAGTTTATAACTAGTTCAGAGGGTAGGGCAAATCTTCACCACATAATAGCAAAAAGTAATCGTTAATTAGTGGACTTGTGCTTGGTGTACTTATTGTGACCTTAAAATATTCATATTCATAACTAATGTGAAGTTAGACATATGTTGTAAAACACCTTAGAATAATAATGTATAGAAGGATAGTGTCAATACTTCGAAGGTTCGAAATTTGAATCTAAAAACACTAATGGCGCGCAGACGATTACACACGCACACCACTATACAAATTATGAAATTAAATTTTGTTTTTATTAACATAAATCGTCGAAATACTTTTAAAAGTGACGTTAAAAACCTTTTTAAGTTTTACAAATGTGTTATGACACCATTTGAATGCACAAACCGTCATAATTACCTATTTATTTTTTAAGAGTTGCGTACGTACGTGCAGTACAATAACTTGTACATTACGGAACGGTTCCGGCGTAAGCTCCATTAGGCTCCAATTGAAATGCTTCACTTTTTGTGCGCGAACTTATCTTCTATATGTTAATATTCTAAGTAAAACACTTTGTTTATACAAGTTATATAATAATGTGTCTGTCTCCACGAGTGTGTCACGTACAATGATCCCGTGCCACCGGGAGGCTTTGCTCGTATAATATTGTTAAATTATTGGGTACGATGTCACTGGTGAGACATGCTACACCATGTTGTTTGATTATAGATCCGAACATAACTTGTCTGTTAAATGTTGGCGCATTACTTCACCACACACACGCGTCAGCTCTACTCATTCACCATAACTATGAGATACCATTACCATTTTAATTTATTGAAACTCACTATTCAATATTATAATATAAATTAATAATTAACTTACATGTTTGTTGTGTATCAGTGTGTGATACACAGCTTTGTATTACTACAGAGCTTAGTCATACACCACATTCAGTTAGTACTACATATAGTACTAACTGAAACTTGACTCTCAGTCAATAATGTATTGTTGTATAAACACATTCAGTTCTGGTATAAATCATTAAAGCTTCAACTCGTACACACCCCACTACTGGGCTCTGACCTCTTCTACTATGGGAGGGAGATTAATCAAGTACTCCACGCAGATAAAACATGTTACGAATTTTCCTTGTCTAGCTGTGATCTGTATATTATATCCCTTGGACGTCTTGTACAAGAATTACCAATTCCTACACTTTCACCAGATGGAAAATGTATTATTTATCTTTATATACACGGTGACATTTATGTCGTCTTACAAAAACAGGTCAATTAAAGTATCCAGTATCTACTATACATTCGTACAATTAGAAGGTTAAAAAAGATATTTACTAGAATATTTTTTAATAAAATTGATTATAAATAATTACTAATTAAAATAGTAAGTAAACAGCCTGTAGCGACGACAGCTGTTTTACTATGTAGTATGTAGGTGCTTATACCGCGGCGACCACGTTACCGCGCCGCCTGCGTCCTTCATTCATATTAAATCTTAGGAAAAGTTCGATTATCAACTCGTAAAGTTGTACCTACCGTAATCTACCTACGTCCTTTTCAGAAATACCACTACGTATTCACTAAGTACGGAGTCTATTTTTTTTCTTAATACTTTCTACGCACTTAGGACCGTCAGATAAAATAATGTAGTGTTAGTGAGAGATAAGATATCTACTAGACTACTAGTAGATCATTATTTCAATAAAAGAAATTGGTTCAGATGTATTTAGAAAAAAAAAAATGAATCGGCTATTTACAAATAATTGCGAATAAAGTAAGAATAGGTATAATACAAGAATATCTTTCTATTGATGTTTAAATTCATCGCAGCCCACATACATCCCACTGCTGGGCTCGGGCCTCCTCCACAATAGGAGGTAATTTGACCCACTATACCATGCTGGTCAGATATGTTGGTATAGGGATTTATTTCGAGTTTTCCTTCTCTTGCATAGATGTTATGTGCATATTATATCCCATAGTCGTCTTTTACGACATCCATAAGCAAGATAGGGAGTGGTGAATTGTATTCTTACTCCGTTACCACACGGAAATTACTTGTTCAAATTACTCACCCCTTTTTTGTGTATGCATAAACGGGTACGTTTTTGGAGGTTACGTTTTAATTTATTTAGTATCACTTTGTCACTTCCTATCACATTGAAAGCTGCAATAATTTGTTCTTTTAATTGGTCTCTATCGCGAGCCTGTTCGGTATAAACAAGTCTTTTTATTAGCAACCATAAAAAAATCAAACGTTGCTAAGTCCGTGCTGCGAGGTTGGCCACCTCTCTCGAATCTTATTTGATGATGGGAATACTCTCTGATCAAATGAGGATGGTTCCTAGTCCACCAGTGTTCATTATGGATATTAATGTTGGGGATGTTCAATTAACCACCGAAACAGAGACATGTGCTCTTTCCGTATCAGCTATCCCATACAGAAGCATCATTTTTTCGTAACTACGCGATATTCGAGTATTGATAATGTCTATTAGAGATTTTGTAACAACACACAAACACAACGATGTCGCGAAATAGGCAATTACTTGTAAGGGAATTGTAAGTAAATGAGCATGACCTTTGCCTCACGCACGCGTGGGCATACTGGCAGTCTGAAACAACTAGGCGGCGAATCGAGCATCACAAAGCCTATACCTAGCTACCTATTCTTTTATTTAAAATATAATCATGATAAACAGGCTGTTATAAAAAACTTTTTATAACTACCACTATTGAACATTTAAATATGTTAGATATGTTTCTTAGGTCGGATACTTTTATGGTTTTTTTTTGTAAGACGATAAAAAAGTCACCATGTATATATTTCTTGTGTACGTGTGTATGTCACTGAGCTCCTCCTAAACAGCTAGACCAATATAGATTAAATTGTTTGTGTGCCTTCAAGGGGATTCGAGAATGCTTTAGCTTTACAATTGAATCCGGTAGGTGGCTTTGCTGTTGATTTCAAGGAAAATTCCTTTTGTTTTATTTTAACATAACAACATCTGTTGGGCCAGATAGTATTATATATATAATTACAAAAGTATTATTTAACTTCATTCCAATTCAAATTGAATAAATATAACATTAGAATATATATCTCTTTAAAATCTATTTTAAATAAACCTTATACAAAGATGGAATATACAATAAGTAGATTATCTAATTTGACTGCACAGATGGCGTAGTGGTTAAGATAGCGACCTACATTGCCAGTGGCGGGGGTTCGAATCCCACGCGGGACAACACTTTGTGCGATCCACAAATTGTTGTTCTGAGTCTGGATGTAATTTGTGTTCGTTAATTATATGTTTGTAAAGTCCCCCACAATACAAGGATTATTTTATTAGTGCAGGGTGTTGTCTTAAATAAAAAAAAAAATGAAAAATAAATAAAAAATACCAATAAATAAATAAATTGGAATTAATTTTTAATAACGCAAAGTAGATAAATGATTATTAGACATGTGTAGTTAGTACATTAAATGTAATGTATTAACAAATAAATAATATAAATCACTTATTGTTAATGATATCTGAATACTTTAAAAATTTTATACAATATATTATTCATTGAAATTCACAGTTGACCTTGAACTACAGTCAGTAGGTATGTCTGAGCGCTGCGGGCTCTGCTCTCTGTCTCAATAAATGCGTATGAAAAATGTTTGAAAACAAAATTATTTTGTCGCCTATTCTATGCTCTACAATTTGTAAGGTAATATTAACATCATTGAAGCTATAGAAACATAGATAATCATGACAAACTGAATTCTGTGACCTTTGACCTTGAATGACTTAGAGGGCATACGTAAGATTTTATGAAACATTTGAGACTAGTTTTAGAACATCAAAATGAAGGTGTATACTAGTCTACAGATTGTTATCTCACGTTCAGAGGTGCAACCCTCCCCTAACATAAATACTAAAGAGTCAAATTTTAAAAATGTGTGAATGTTTCACACTTAATAGTGTATTCATTGTGGAAGATTATATATATATATATATATATAGTTTATAAGGTGACGCTATGACGTAAACGCGTGCACTGCTAGTTGATATAATATTATAAATGTGTGTGTTTGTATTGTATATCCCGTCTAGTGTTACATTAGTAATTGATCTCATTGTTACGTGCGTGTGTGTGTTTGTGTATCACACACACACACACACATATATACATCGTATGATATTATTGTATTGTTAACACAATTGTACTCTGTGTGAACATTAAATAATTTTATCCATTAATATTGGAGTTATTTTATTAATAAAATTTGAATCATTGAGATGATGTAGAGGCTCATGTTTGTGCAATCAGATGGAGATGCAACACATTTTGTTACCAAATTGTATCGATGTAATATTACATGTTTTCCATGTGGTGATGAAGGAAGAGTACGATTAATCACGTCTCTTGTCCGCGGGTGTTGTGAAATACGAGCGAGGGATACAATATATGCATATAACATCTATGCAACGGGAAGAGAACTTGAAATGAAACTATACCCACACGTTTCACCGATGTGATCTAGCTGGTCAGTTTGCCTCATTGTGGAAGCTCCAGCATACCACTATGACATATTGGAGCTGAAATTAAATATTAGACAAGCCTTTGATATCTACTATTTCCAGACAAAAATAGCAATCATTTATTACACCTAGTAAATATTAAACAGCGATTGACAAATTCGAGTGTAGAGCATTCGGGCGGGGTGCACCAAGTATCCCCCTGTGTTCAAATTACACTTGGCATGATTGTGTATTGCACAATATACGCGTATATTATGAAAGCTATGTCTGCATGTGACAGAAATGATAAGCAGATAAATGAATTAGTGTGTCACCTGCGTGAGTAAACGAGTGGTAGTAGACGATGTCCGGCCAGGTGGAGTTGGGCGCGACCACGAGGTCGGCCGGCTCGCCGGTGCACTGCCAGCTCAGCGAGCGGTTGAACACGCGGAAGGTTGCGTAGTCGTCGTCTCGCCGCCGGTCCGCGTCTGGCGGGTGTCGTGCCACGCAGAGCGGGCCGGCCGCGGTGGGCGCCAGGCGGCCCCGCCGCGTGTAGTGCACGCCGGCCAGCACGCGCGCCGCACGCTGCGCCGCCTCCGCCAGTCGCTCCAGTCCGCCCACCGGCTCGGCCGTCACCACCAGCGGGTGATACTCGTCCGCCGAGTGCGGGTCGTTACCGCCCCACACCTGTTGACGGCACACCGCCGCACACATCAATCTTCAATACTTTTTTTTATTAAAAAAAGCATTGCTCATTTTGTAACAATTATATTGATACAAGAGTGAATTAGAGTCAGTGGATATTCAGTATGACGGTGAGAGAGACACCTGACAGGGCGGCCATACCGCTCGGACTACTGTCGTCTACGTGTACCTACTTGTGTGCTACGATTAACAATACCTAACATAACATGATAACTACAGCGTGCGCTGATGATCTCGGTTGTTGACTCACCGAGCACAATTAGTCAAACCATCCATCTGTCACCTCCTTCACTATTGGACGCAGCGCTTACCCGCGGAGTATTTCCATTGTGATGTCATCACTGGTTGGCTCAGGTTAACAACGGCAGTTAGTTTTGACAAGATGAAGTGTAACGTGTGTTTGGGCTCAAACAGCGCCATTACATTTTGTGGTCTTCACTGAAGGAGGAATTGACCGTCTTCAGAAAATCGAGCAAAGTCGACACATTCCGGTGTCTTGTTTCAGTCTAACTCTATAAAGTGAACGCGGTACCTTGAAGCTGTAGGTGAGTCCGCGCCGCAGCTGCAGGTCGGGCGCGAGCTGCCCGTTGACGTACCAGGCGAGTGTGGGGCTGATGGCGTGCGGCCGACGCCCCGCTAGACCGCGCAACCCACCCGACGGGCCCAGCCGGAACTGGAACACTCGCAGCGCCGGGTCAAACAGCTCCGCCACCTCCCAGGGTGTGGGCGCTGATCGCGTGCCGCTGCAACGTGCCACATCAAGCTATACTGGAGCCCATTTCTGGTCCCGGGGCCGGGGAGCGTAGCGCATGTACTCACACGGTGAACTTGACGCAGTCATTGGTGCTGGAGTCGGTGGAGCCGAGGTGTATCTGTAGATTTTGTTTGGGGTACAGTCGATGGAAGGCGGGCTCCCGCTCGTGGTCCAGCCGCCCCAAGGCCCACACCACGTACATGGGCCGGTCCACCACCCACTCGCGGTCTATCGGCTCCCCTGCAACACAACTATCGTTAACATACATCCACATTTACTACAGATGTTTCTGTATCCTATTAACTTTAACTTAAGTCTCCAATCGCTCGCGAGTGCCATCACAGCAATACGCTGGTGACGCGGCTAGTTGTTTGCTTGCTTGAGGTTACAGAAAGATATGTTATCAGGCAGTGCGAGCGCTCACCGGGCTTGAGCGTGCGACGGTAGGAGACGACGGTGAGCAGTCCGTCGCGACGCGCCGTGAACACCTGGTTGGAGTCGAGTCCGCCGATGCGCTCGTCCTTGCAGACGCCGCGCCAGGCGCCCAGCACCTGGACGCAGGGCGCCACCGCGGTCACGTTGTAGTCGGCGGCCAGGCCGCGCTGCGCCGAGGTGGAGTACTGCGCCACCGCCACGTCCGCGCCCAACATGGACGAGTTGGTGTCACTGCCCGAGATACCCCACGCCATGTACTCGTCCTCCTCCATCTGTTCAACGACATAATCATTAAGCCTGATAAAGTTAACAAATACATTTATTATCAATGGCTTACATAATATATAATGTACATATAATAAAAATACATGTAAATAAAACTAATTTTACGGATTATATCGCGTTTATATTTGTTTTGCCCGACGTTTCGAACAACATTCAATGCTGCAAAGTGTGAATGCTACAAACGCCCGCCCGTACAAACGCGATATAATTCGTAAAAATAGTTTTATTTACAACTAGCAACCCGCCCTCGCTTCGCTTCAGTATCGCCTTACCGGCGTAGTTCCCGTTCCCGTGGTAATACCGGGATAAAATATAGGCTATATTACTCCCTGATATTATAGTTTTCCATTGGTGAAAGAATTTTTGAAATCGGTTCGGTGGTTTAAGCTTGAAAGCGAAACAAACAAACTTACTTTCGCATTTATAATATTAGTAAAGATGTGTAGTGCTTGCGTAAACATCATTATCATTAAAATATATGTATGTTACGTGTGCCCAATGCAAGAACCAATATGGCTCCTTGTGGTGCGCCTTTAACGTGACGTTTTAAAAGCGTTCTGTTTACCAATATGCTTTATCTGTTACGAGGCTCTTGAGAAAGGAAGCGGTGGCGATAAATTGAGCTTTTACTTTTCATCACCTGGAATGATTTATATAATTAAAATTTTATTTTCTATGATTATGGTCAGTTTGATCGAATGCTTACTGACTCGATCAAGACAAAACTTTTTGACATTTACTAAGACAATAAGTTATAAGTTGCTAACCTGTGCGGCCAGCTCGAAGGTGACTTGGTTGCCGAATACCTCCCAGGACACTTGGTAGTCACGGTGTAACTGCTTGCAGTGCGGCAACGGCGACCTGCAACACTCATTCATCATCTCAGCCCACATACGTCCCACTGTTGGGCTCGGGCCTCCTTCATAATGGAAGGGTAATTGACCTACTATACCATGCTGGTCAGACGTGTTGGTATAGGGTTTTATTTCGAGTTTTCCTTCTCTCGCATAGATGTTATATGCGTTTTATATCCCTTAGTCGTCTCGTACGATCACCCACGGGTAAGATATAATACAATTCACCACCCCTAGGGGTGGTGAATTGTATTCTTACTCCGTCACCACACAGAAAACACTCATTGCTTAGTGTGTAATATGTTTAACTTGGTGTGCGCCCTGTACGATACAGTTTATGATCTGGAGGACATTCGTCGCTAGGGTGTGAGCTCTGCCTCGAGCGGTGTACTCACACGTATTGGTGCTGGGCGGTGGCGGCGGGCGGCACGTTGAGCGCGTCCGGCACCAGCACGGAGGCGAGGCTGGTGCGGGCGCTCGCGTCCCAGACGCTCACCCACTTGATGTCGAACACCGTGGTGCCGCCCGGCAGCTCCAGCCGCACATCCTCGCCCGAGCGCGCGCGCAGCGGCTCCAGGCTGCGTATTGTAAAATCTCAGTGTCAGACTATGTAGGCGGGGCAACGGAATCGTAACAAACAGATGTTACTCACTATCCATTATCGTCAGGTATTTTCATACCCCTCGAAGAAGGTTGTGGACCCACTCCTGTCCAAAAGTACACTTCCTCTCCGCTACCATCATATCGGAACTCAGGAATACTGGAACACAAACGTCAGTGATATCACCGATGCTTCCTTGAGGGAATTTATGAGCTTTGTCGTAATCAATCACAACATTGGGTTTTCATTGATTGATATTGTTCCAGACTCGACTATACTTCACCTCAATAATATTGACATGGTTGCTTTACATAAACATTTACGCATTTTACTATTGACATAAAGTAACTGATTATTTTAATATGTATCACAATATCAATTATGATTATCATTCATCTGTAAATGATTAACAATAAACAAAATGTTTTAACTGCCATAGTTCGTGTGCCAACACGCCGATATAAAATGTTATCTAGTAGTGATGCAGTAATAATATAATTGTTATTCCTTACTTACCCATAAGTATTGTAATACAGATTAAGTTTTTAACATCATTGCAAGCCAAGGAAAATTGGAAACAAAACCTCTTGGCAACCTGTGTGGTTAGCATGATGTAGCTGAACTTTTCTCATGTGAAGCAGGCCCCTAGCCAGTAGTGTGATATGTACAGATGGAAAAGAAATGTTAACTTACATAAGTGTGACAGCATCTAAGAACTTAACAGGCTTACTGGAGACAGCGTTGGTCCCTGCGAGAGGCCCCACACTCTGTACAGCGGGTGATTCAAACTCATCTGGTATATAAACATCTCCAAATGCATTTTGTGAACCAATATCATATATAGCCAGCCACTTGACTCGAGAGATCCGCTTTCCTTCTGGCAAAGCGAGGCGCACCTCTGCATTGTAATAACGCTCCAAGATGTTTGTTCTGCAATTATACAAGTTTATTGTTAATTGTTTTATACTTGGCACAACATATTCAACTACATTTAACACAGCAGCATTTCATAAACAAACACATTATGTACTATGAGTATGAATTAAATATTAACTAAGAGTTCACGTTAGTTTATTTTCCTTTTTTAAATCTTGTTCCATGTTGTATTCATACACAGATATATAGAAAATTAAACAAAACATAAAAATTATAAACATAAGTACATAAACTAAAACAAAATCATATGTTCATTTTATATAATAGTACATTATAATAAAACAATTTTATATAGGTATCTAATCATTAATTAATATTTATATTAAACTATAAATATTAGATTAGTGTTGTGAAAATGGCATGTATAGGGACTGTGCTGCTAATGATACACTGAGATTGAACGTATAAGAATATATATTTGAGAATGTGTGAGACTCACCGGCCATGCTCATTTGGTACAATGAAGCCCTGAGGTCCGGGTCGACCCGAGTCGCCCGACCAGAAGAATGTGTCATCCCCAGTGCCATCGTAGTTAAAGTTAACTAACAATATTGTCCAATCATCTACGGCATACACATCACCCGATACCTGAAAATATTTACAAAGATTTATTAGCCAAGTATTATTATTCTATATGTATAAGGTGGTTCTCTGTAATAGTTAAGTCAAAGCTTATTGATGTTTGTTATAAATTTAAAGAACAAAATTTCACGTGGTGGTGGAATAAGAATTCAACTCATGCCCCGCCAAGAAAGGCAATTTACCTCACATTACGGAGGAGGCTTGGGCCCAGCAGTGAGACCTATATGAGCTGAGATGAGGCACCAAATACAGTTTTAATTGCAAAATAATATGGGGCTATACATGTAGTAATCTGAATAATTTTTTAAAATAAAAGTTAAATTTTATATATTTTAGGAAAACTTAGCTAGCTTCATTAAAACAGAGAGAACAAACGGATATTAATAGTTACACTATTAAAAGTGACTAATAAAATAATGAGACAAGAACTACTTTCAACTTTTGTTAGAATTTAAAGTTAAGTTTACACTAAGTTGGCAGATGAGAAGAGTTACGAACCTGATGGTGATAAGAGTTGAGTTTGCCGATGAACTTGCCGCGGTACGGGCCGTCCTCCTCCTCCTGTGACACACAGTCTGCAACAATACGCCACGGTATTTGATATAAACATAACTCAAACAAAGTTTATACTTTATTCAATATGACAATTAACATTCACATTTTACCTTTTGCACTGACTAGCAATATAAGAACACATATTATATACATCATACAGTCACTTTAATCACTTTCAACTAATTGTTAAAACTTTCTAATTATTATAAAAGGTCACTACATTTCAACTGGACTGTTTCGCTGTTTCGCATACCGTGATATAGCCGACTTCCGGTAACTTGACTGACAAATCACAAACACTTTTAGTTTTATATTACACTAAATTAAATCAAGGACTCGCTGCTATTGGTCAGTACAAGTGCTTACAACTGTATAGCCAATCACATCACAGCGACTTTCACTTTTGCGTTCCCTTCGACTATCTCCGGTAAAGGAAGGTTCTCGCTTAAGACTTTTGATTTAAAACTACGTCACGGGTTATATGCGTTGTGATAGGTGCAAAAGGGAGCTTTTATATTTTGGTATACTTTTTTGTTTCGACAACGCCTGGTGGCCAATGTTATTTCTAAAGTTAAAGGTTTGTGGGTGCTATACGAATATTTATCATACAGTCCTAATCGTAATATCGTATCTACTTTTTACAAAGCTAGACTAACTGAAACAGGGTCACAATGTTCCGACCGAGACTTATTCTCGACGAGTCCGGCGTCCGGAGTCTCGGCGAGTTGACTAAAGCTCAGATAACTGCTTCCACGGCCTGCCTGGCCATAACAAATATAAAACCACGGTTTTGTCCTCGCCGTCGAGGTACGAAACTGCCCACAGCAACGTCCCAAGCCGAGGTTTGTATCATATAGAGAGTACCTTGGGCGATGTTGCTTAAATGTTTTGTGTTGAGAGCCCTCGGTGTTAACCACTAGTCCAAACAAAAAAAAAAAAAACAGATTACAATTTTGTATGCAGTATATTTTAATTCGACAAAGCAATGCTCACACGCCTGATTAAAATGTTCTGCACAATGTTACACGGGTGTAGAGTGTAAGCCGCTTTATTTGTAACAGTATACATATAATGTTGTCGCTAATGTGACACCACACGTTTATAGAGGCGTGAGACAACGAGCTACCTCACTGTTACAATAAGTAATTGTCTATAATATCTTATATCTTTAAATGAGCAATTCTTGTAAATATATATATTTTCAGGATCTCGGAAACGGCTCCAACGATTTTGTTGAAACTTGGCATACTAGAGGATTCGGGCCCAAAAAATCGATCTAGCTAGGTTTTATGTATAGAAAATGTTGTTCTGTCAGTGTTTTTGGCAGACAATATAATGACATTAAATTTTAAAAGAATATGAATTTAAATTTTGCCTTCAAAGTCGTGTGTTACGATAGCTCAGTGGCGAAGTAGCCAGGTTTCGTTTTATTTTTGACATCGGCGACAAACGGCGTCGGATCGAATCTCGGTGTTATTATTATTCTCTTTTTGTAATTTTTTATATAATTTTCATTATTTATTTTTTTATTTTTTATTAATATATATCTAAATAAATGCTACAAAAATACCGGGTCAACCTGATATTACTAATTTAAGTGTTGTTTATCAAAATAATTCACAATACAAATACTAGTCTAATTTATACTAATATCACAAAGTTAAACATTTTGTTTGGTGGTATGCCCTAATCTTATTAACTACTGCGTCGAATTGCATTTTAGTGAAGGATAGTCAAATTATAGAGGAAGGTCATAAACTATAGGCATACTATTATGATAAGACCAGCAGGAGTGGAGGATCAATGAAAAATGTTGGATAACAGGATAATTTATTGTTGAACCCTTTCTTTGTTATGTAACGCAGACGAAGTGGAACGGTTAGCCCAGTCCCCTGTTGGACTGTTAGCGATTATACTAATGGATAATCCAGTATCATAGGTATCGTTCCCGTTGTATCCGAGCCTGTTTGCAGTCATGGTGATCGTTTCACCGGCTTTCAACACTCTCATGGGAAGGTAAGGCATTGGTGACGCATTATATTGTCGTCATCATGTGGGGTGTGCTTCATATAAATACTGTATGCATTGATTTCTATGTACGGAGTACTCTTCAATGTACAAAGAAATAATCTGAGCTTGCAACCAATCGTTTGCAGCCATATTCCTGATATACATTTATAACGATGATGATATTCCTGACATGCATTCAATGCTAAGGTTAATAAACAATTCAAATGATATGGAGTGTAAACAAACCTATTGAGAGTAAACAAATGTATTGTTTGTATAAGGTCGCACACATGACGCAGTGGTGAACATATCTACTTGACGTGTCAGGTTAGTGTTTCATAAATATATATATATGTGGTAGAACCGACAGTCTTCTGTCTACAGTCGCGGACCACTCCGCCCAGGATGGCACCACAATCTCGCAAAAATTGATATTCGAGTGATTTTTTTTTTTTTTTTTTTTGGGTGGGTCGCGGTCGGCGCGCCTCCGCACCACTCCGTCCGGGGCGACAGAGGGGCTTAAGCACGCAACTCCCGCAACCCACCCGAAAACCACCTCGCCTTCGTCATTGGGCCGACCACCGGAGCAGGTTTACTTGTCGTCAGTGGTCGGTCCGACGGAATACCCCCTACGCGGGGTACCCTCCCATCGACCGACGTCCCCCCCTCGGGGAGGACGTCGGTCTTTCCTCACGCGGTCGGCCTCTCGGCGGGTGACGGACTAATCCCCGGTCACGTCACCCGCGGCCTCGGCTAGGGCGGCATGAGGCGCAGATAGTTGCGCCTGCGCCGCCCCAGTCGCCGGCGGCGGATCTCCTCATCGAGGCTGCGCTCCACGCGCAGACGATCCGCCGCCTCCTTCTGCGAGATCACTGTCTCGCAGAAGGCTGCGACCGCGTCCCAGTTCCTGACGCTGTCGACCATCGCCCTAGCGATGGCCGGCAGCGTCAGGTCGGCACCGATGATTGCGACGAGTTCACGGCGCTGCACTGCCCAAGCCGCGCAGGTCTCGAGCGTGTGGCGCGCCGTGTCCTCGTCGCAATCGCAGTGGTGGCAGGACGGTGTACTCTCCCTCCTTACGACCCTGTGCAGGTATTTGGCGAAGCTCCCGTGCCCCGTCAACACCTGCACTAGTCGGAAGGAGAGCACCCCGTGCCGCCTTTTCAACCACTGCATCAGCACCGGCCGGAAGGCCTCCACGGTTCGCACCCCGAACCGAGGCCTCTCCAGCCGGACTGCCCAACGGGCAATGACGTCTCGGCGGGCGTCGACGCGCCAGGCGGTGAGATCCCTTAGCGAGATCACACCGCCCTCCCCGCGCACCCCCGACACCCGCCGATACAACTCGGCGAGCATTTCCGCCTCCAGGTCCCACGGGGGAGTCCCGGCCAATAGGCACGCTGCCTCCGTCGCCACCGTGCGGTATCCGCGGATGGCCCTGACCGCCATGACCCTCTGTGGTCGCCACAGAAGGGCCCTAAGTCAGACGGTCCAGGACCCCGCCCACACCAATATTCAAGTGATGCTTAAGATCTGATGATGATGAGGGAAATGGTCATTGTAACTACTAACTGCAACTAGATAACCTCACTGTTATCTTGTTGCGTTTAGTGAGGTCTTACACATGGAGTGAAATTGAGATGTAAATCGGCGAGATTGAAGAACTCGATTGCATAAAATTAACTGGGTTAGAAACTATGCAACAATGATTCTTTACTTGATTGAGAAATATCAATAAAAAGGCGTAAATAATTGCAGTCAAAAACATTAAGCATTAACAATAAAACTATATTTAAAACAAATTTTCATTTATTGTAACTTTTAAGTTCATTTCTAAAAATAAAATCTTGTTTCTACATTTTTTGATTAATTTGCTGCAGTTATAATTATTCTTTGTGGTGATGGATTGGGAACACAATATATTTATAATTTATATGCCTACAAAATCCATGAAAAAGGAGAAAAATTCGAAATAAAATCCTGTACCAACCTGTCAAATAAACTTAATAGGAGACCCAATAATGCTTCCCTGGGGTACTCTAAAACTTATACATTATAATAAACTTTGACCCGATGAAAAGTTCTATTTACTAGTCATGTACTTTTGCTAATTATTGTTAGCGATTTTCTTGATAATCACTGCGCCAATTTAATGTATTGTTATATGTCCTATAATGCAATTAATTATTAAAAGTAATTTACTCAACCAAATGCTTCGGAAATTTCTATGAATATAGAAGTTCTATTAATTTTACTATTGCGGGGTTTATTAGTTATTTATTTGAGTAGGAGTAACACCTGTCAAGGGAGCGGTATAATTTGCCTAAAACTATTTTGGCAGTGTTAGATTTTTTTTTTAAGAACTTACTAAATATACTAGTGAATTATTGTTTCAGACTTTTAATAACATAAGTATCAAAGATACTTAAGTTGTTCATATAATATACTAGTAGCTATGTTAAATTATTGCGATTGATAAATTCAATATAACCGAAAATGTAGACCATTTTGAATAGTCTGCCTGCGAGGTGTGCTGCATCTATGTGACATCAGTGACTGTATTAGTCTCTATCAATTGCATTGAGTTGGTTTTATATGTTTGTTGAGTTTGGCGTTGAAAATAGTAATATTGAAATTAAAGTTCAATCCTCGACAAGGAGTGGGATTGCGTCGCACGACGCCTAAATGTTTCGGATTTAGTTACTCTACAAGTGTGACCATATTTATAAACTGACCAAGAGACCAATATCACATATGCAATTGTTAATGAACTTTTGTTCTTTTCTAGTTCTCTTAAGAGGATTGCTGACTTTACGTGGTCGAGGCATCGAATGTGAGTCTGCTTGCTCCTTGCTCCCCCCGGCGGCAGGCGGCAGGCGGCAGGCGGCAGGCGCCCTCCCACTGGTGGAGTGCGCGCGCGCAGGCCGGCGCAGAGCGGCGCCAGTCACCACCGGACCGCTTCGCGCGCAGCACGTCTCCGCGCGACACTCGCTAGTTGGCAGCTCGCCGGCTGTCCCCGCAGTCCCTCCCCGACAGTGCCGTCGTCCGCCATGCGGCCCGCGCTAGCGCTCCTCCTGCTCGCCACCCTCGGTAAGTGACGCGCCGTCGGCCCCTCGGCTCGCGCCCGCTTTCATCTCCGTCAGCGAGTGCGCTGCACCAGAATGTAGGCTAATCACCGCTCGGCTGCGTAACGTTACTTTGATGAGCGGCCGCGTTTAGTTATCTCGGGCGAGAGACGCGCGCGAGCCCTCACCGCTACGTGTGCCCGTCTTATTTCACTTATTTATGATATTGTGTATTACACACGGGGATACACACGGGGATACACTCGACAGTGTCGCCCGTCTAGTTGTGTGTTCGTGTGACAGGATGGTGCGGCAGAGTATCGGCCAGTAGGTCACGGCGGGCGCGGACCGGTCGCAGCGCGGCGCCGGCGCCAACATACTATTAATAATAAATACACAAAAATAAAAATATTCAAATTAGTCGAGTGCACTAATAATACTGGACCGGTCGGTGCCGCACCGGACTGGACCGGACGCAAACACACAAGCGCGCACATACACATACATACACACCGCGAGTTTAACATACATTTTAGAAATGTTTGCGTTGAGATTAAATATTTTGTTGTTGTCGTAGTTCACAGCCGCGTATACAACACTCTATTTCATTTGGTATTAGTTTTATTAAATAATATGATCCTTGAAATACGTTTTTACCTATTCATAGAGCTGGGGTTATACACCATAATAAAAACAATCATAATGTCTAGACATTGCATTATAAATAGTTTTTTGCCTTTAATTTTAAATAAGGTTCAGAGTACTCATACGCTACATTGTTTTTAGTTTAGATAACTTAATTATATTGAAGGTTGATCAGCGCAGCGTTCAAAAGAAAGGTGTTCAAATCAGTTAGAATGCTCTTCAGAGTATATTTATAACGCGCGGCCTTCACTTAAACTTGTTAGATAGTTGTGCAACAGTAAGTAGCTCGTCAACTTTATTAAGATATTGCTTCAACTGCAGATGTTTCAACGATTAGTTTCTATAAACAATATTTACCATTGTAATAATTTCTCTCACTGTTATGAATATTAAAATTGTAGGGTACTGTTAGCAATGCTAATCGTTCAGTACATTCTGCGCGCACAATCGTCTATATTTTAAGATAAGATATCGCTCTCTAAACATTATTTTATGGATTGCATAGAATACCTTTCTGTCTGGGGAAGATAAAATTGAAATCAAACCTACAATACGAGCCTCGGAATATCGCCACCTAGACCATTACCCCAGCAGCGCAGTCAAAGTTTGGTATTACGGTGGTGACAGCGAGACCTTATTACATTCGCATCGGTCGCTTCACCACTCATATGTACCAGCAGTTATCGCGATGTACGTCTCAGTGGCCCAGTGGTGTCCGCCCGTACATGTACTATGCAGAGATGTTCACGCTCCATATATTTCCTACTCTGGCTATGTTCAAGCAGTAACATCGTTAAATCAATATGTTAGGTTTTTTTTTTTTTTTTTTTTTTTTTTTTTGTGTGTGTACAGCTGTTGGCCGCAGATGGCCTTGACAGCTTGACGCGGACTATGGGTGAGCGCTGAGGGCTCTCAACCCGGAGAAAAGTATGCTAAGCGACATCGCCCAAGGGCTCCCCCTGTGGGGAACGGACCTCGGCTTGGGGCGTCGCTGGAGGCAAAGTGGGCGTGCCCACGTTTTTGGTAGTGACTTTTGCGCGGCGCGGTTTCGCACCTCGACGGCGAGGGCGGAACCGCGGATATTTATTTGTTAAGGCCTCGCGGGCCGTGTAGGCTCTTTGTTGAGCGAGTGTGATAATGTCGTCCTCTTCGTCGAGGACGTGACGAGGACGTCGGATGGAAAATCAATATGTTAACTATATATAGATATATATATTTAAAACGATGTACTCAATGAGGTGATGTTGCGAGGTTGTAAGTGTCTGAGGCCCGCGGGTGCGTCCACCAACTATCGAGTAACTTTCGAAACCGAGCAAATTGCGAGCAATCGAGCAATTTAGTGTGGAATTTGTGTTAGCAGCGATGTGAGCGATAATATTTTGATCGGCGGAATTTAACTATATATGAATTTAACTATATATCGTGAGACAGATTTTAAGGGGTAGCGATTTGTGATGTCACGACATCAATCCACAGCTAGTATAAGAGCCGTTACCACTTACACACATACACGCACACACTCAAACGGAGTGTGCACTCGTAGTTTGTGTGTGTGTGTGTGTGTCTCAAATATAATACAAATTAATTAAACACTTCATCATCATCACAGCTCATATACGTCCCACTGGTGGGCTTGAGCCTCCTCCATGACAGGAGGGAAATTGACCTACTGTATCATGCTGATCAAGATAGGGGGTGGTGAATTGTGTTCTACTCAGTTATCACACGGAGGCTATCGATGGGTTACATCATCATCATCTCAGATACGTCCCACTGGTGGGCTCGGGCCTCCTCCATAATGGAAGGATAATTGACCTACTATACTACGCTGGTCAGACGTTTTGGTATAGGGTTTTATTTCGAGTTTTCCTTCTCTCGCATAGATATTATATGCGTTTTATATCCCTTAGTCGTCTTGTACGATCACCAGCGGGTAAGATAGGGGGTGTTGAGTTGTATGGTTACTCCGTCACCGTCACCACACGGAGTCGATGTGTCTATACACCGATACCACCATCATAATCTCATTTCATATACTTGCCACTGCTGGGGGTTAACACCACGCTGGTCAAACATGTTGGTGTTATTGTTTTATATTTATCCTCTAGTCGTCCTTTATGGTACCCACAAGCAAGAAATGAAGCGGTGAAATGTGTTCTTACGTCATCAACACACGGACAGGGAATGTTAATAACGCAAACAAAACGCGAAATAAAATAAAGTTATTTTATAATTTTAAATATCAGATTATTTTTTCTTATGATTATATATTTTATCCAAAATAATAACGTTTACTTTTAATGTTTTTAGGAATGATTTAATGATTGTTGGCAATGATTTGTACTGAATAGTTCGGTATACGTGCGTGTTTTTTCTCTATGTCTGAATGCGTTCGCTTGTGAGCGCTGTGCTCGTCCGACACCGCCATCTCTTACCGGTGGTTCATATGCAAAGCTAATTCAATTGCACTTGACGAGTATCAGGAAGTACCTATATCATAAACACATATACATAAAAAAAATCAAAAATGTATAAACGGGTTTTCAAGCATCGTGCAAGGTATCGTACAAATAATTGTTCGTATATGAAAAACTATATTGACATTAAAGCAGACACTTCAATTTTATTTATTTGTTTAGATTACACCTAGCACAGCAAATATTGCATTTAATTTTCGTTAACTATTATATACAAGTGCAACTCGTCCGTTACTTTAAATGTATTGTGTCATGTACGAGGAGACATAAGTAAACACTTCGCGCAGTTAGTACAGATATTACTATAAGTATCATCATCATCACAGCCCACTACTGGGCTTGAGCCTCCTTCATAATTGGAGGGAAATTGACCTACTGTACCACGCTGGTCAGGCGTGTTGGTGCAAGGTTTTATTTCGAGTTTCAAGGTTTAGAAAACTTGCAAACTGTTTATTAAATGTAAACTTCACTTTGACATATTAACACATTAGGGGTCGCAATCATTTTCAAAATAACACATCAAACAATATTTTTGAAGTATTACGGGAGCTACTTCATATCGAGTTTTGTAGTATTATTTATCCATGGTAGTCGTAACAAATGAGTTGTAGTGGGCAGTCGTTCTCTCCTGGGAGGCGTATAACACCTCACTCAGACCACCATCCCGCATGTCAAGCACGGTGATTACTGTATTATCATCTTAGTTGTCTAGAAACTTAGGTTTCGGAGAGAACAGTGAAAGGATGTAAGAATAAAACTGGGGAAATAATAAATATATAGATTAGGTTATGTAATATTAGTTATATTAGATGTCTGTGTGTATGTTTATGTAAAACATTGAGGATCTATATAGTGTAGCGTCATATATTATACAACATAGACATTAACAACATGTATTCATTTGAACATACAGATATTAACATATTATTTATATTAATATCGGCTGTAGACAACATTACTCACGCAGTATGTGTACGCGCGTATCGCAGCCGCGCGCGTCGATGTCTTTTGTAGCGGCGCGCGCAGTGCTACGGTACAGGGATACAAATTTCGCTCACACGAATGATTATTATTTAATTGTAATCACGAACTTGAGACAAAGATTCCAATCGGAACTTTTAAGTGATGTAAATTGAATTTTATTTTACTGAATAACCTGACAAGTTACGATCAGACGTAAACACAAAAAAGAGCACAATGTACAAATAATAATATTTACTTACATATCAATCAAAATCCATTACACGCAATGGGAATTAGAATAACTTATTTTAAATGATCAACATTTTCTTTAAGTTTATAATTTTAGTATTTTAAATTACAAGAAAATCCTATAAAGATATTTTATATCATCACCATTGTTTGAGGTTGACTCAATATGTCCTCGTCTTTCATAACACTTATTGAAAAAGTTTTGGCAGTAGTTTTAACCAGTCGCCTGCCTGATGTCAACCCTTCTTGGGGTTATAATTAGTGATCAGACGGCATTAGATAGAGTTGATCCAGGGCGATATAAATCTCTTGGTTGTTTTTTACGACATTCAATAGTATTCTAAGTGCTGGTAGTATAAGAAAGTGGCATGTAAAGAGGTGCCTGGAATTTCGGTATGTTAATAGGAACACACAAACAAATACACATATATACAGATACGTCATCAATGAACCCCCCCCATTTACTTTTTAAAGTATGTTAACACGCGTACCAATTAAATGACCAATTATATATGCTTTAGCGATGTCCTCCTGACCGACTTACTCTGCTAACTAAACAATTATTATTAAAATATAAATATTTCCGTCGAGTGATGTGTTTGTCCAATCGTACAACGGTATTTACATGAATACTGTCAGAGCGTTCCTATTCGGAGCTAATAGTTACGCTTTTAAGGTCGGTAGGCGAGTGCAATTGTTGTTATGAGTCGTCTAGGATAGTGACGATACACATTTTCATCGTGCATCACGTGGTAATGAGAGAGGCGACACGTGTAATGTTATTATATTGCTTTTTTTATTGTCAATGATGGTAAACGAGCAAGCAACACACCTGATGGTAAGTGACACTGCCAGACCTACACGAACCTTCGCAATACCAGGGGCACAGCCAAGCCGTTGCCTACCGTGAAGAAGATGCTCTTCTTAAAACTCGTTTAAAGAAGAACATGTCATAGCGCTCGAGAAATACAGCAGCAGGTAGTTCATTGCGGAGCCAGCACGTACGTGGGAGAAGTGATGGTTACTGTTATTCTTTCACGTTTTCGTGTAGTGACGAAGTAACGCAATCCACTACTTCCTTTGTTACCCGTGAGTGTCGTAACAGACGACTAAGAGATGTAATATGCAGATAACATCTCACAACTTGAATTACAACCTAATACCAACCAGTGTGATCAGTGTGGCAGACTTAGTCAATTTCTCTCTCATTGTGAAGGAGACTCGTGTCCATTAGCTTTTTTATTGCAAACGGTGGCAAACGAGCCAACACTACATCTGATGGTAAGTGTTGCTGTCACTCATGCACCTTTGCTAGGTCGCTGCCTACCGTGTAGAAAGTGAAGGGAGTGTGAACGCATGCAATGAGGTTCGGTGATACTAAAGGTATCACTAAAACACATCACACGCAAATATCATCGAAAAGTTGAGTTGCCATCTCAATGAGACGCGTATGAGCCTTGATGATGATGATATTTGTTTTATTTAATGTTGATCAATCGTATACTAAGCTGACCAGTGTAGATAGTATACACAGTTAATTTGCGCTCACACAGATAGCCGTTAGTGCCGCTGTTGTGTGATTACGTGTTCTGCTCGAATGCACGTAACGGATACGCCTCCGTACCGTCTGTGGCGTTCTGCGCTACGGGTGATAGAACTCTGCCAGGAGATTTACTGTACTCGCATGGGCCCGCTGGATTTGCTCCGGTGACGACGTCTGTATCGATCTAATCTTAATTATATAGTCAACGTTAAAGCCGTCATTATTGATATGAATAGCAGATGATTCGGCGATCGTTAATACTATTAAGTCACCCGGTTTGTTGTTAACTCTCCTAATACATTGGTACTCAAGCGCAAGTCGCAGTGGACAGTAAGATATCATGAACATATTGATTAGCCGCGATCATCGCTCAGTGAGTTAACATTCTCTACAATATTTAATAATATATCTGTTCGAGTTGATACTGTAATATATTGTACGGCATGTAACAAAACTAAGTACACACACACACATACACACACACACACACTCACACACACGTAACATAAATATCTCGTTTGAGAAAATATATCTAAACATTTACATTAAAGTGAAAGTATGTCTATTATCCTTTTCTAAAGCAATAAATATATATAATTAAATCGTTAGATATATATATATATATATATATATATATAATATGTTTCTGTGTACGTATATGAGTGTCACAAGTGAACGAATAGACGGCGGTGAGTTGCAACTTTCTATAAGTATAATGTAATGGCGCTGTGGAGGTAGCCCAGCGATTAGAGCCACACACATACTAGGGATGATCGATGAACATCGATGTTGAAAGGAAAAACATCGATGTTGCTATAGGCAAAACATCGTAACATCGATGTTAGCTGTTTTTAACATCGATGTTGAAAAGGAAAATCGATGTTGTAAGGAAAATACATCGATGTTGCTATGGGCAGAACGAAGTTTCCTAAAAAAAAAAGCTCATCAAAATTTGCCACGAGAATTTTATATCGTAACATCGATGTTCGACGATATCGATATTTCTGTAACATCGATGATTTCCTAACATCGATGTTCGGTGTTCGATAAACATCGAACATCGATGTTGGGCTTTCGACGTTTTTCTAACATCGATCATCCCTAACACATACACACATATATGTATATATGTACAATATACATGCTCACACTCCTTGGATTTCACTCAAACTGAGATTAGTTTAATATTTTGTAGAATTGTCTTAATAATGAGAAAGGCAGAAAGTCAACAATATCGGACATGACACGCGCCTCCGATGTGTTTCACAATAGTGTATATACCTACCATTGCAATACAAGTGTACTGAGCGCTCACACGTCACACAGCACAGAATGTGCCTCAAGCTAATATAATAAAGCTGTTTTTAAATTGCGTTTATTTTTGATTACTGTTTTCTAGACGTTTCAAACAATTTTCAGCGTTCATGGTCCACGGCAGAACTAAGGTATCTTAAGTTTAACAACTCATTATTGTTATAAAGATAAATATTTTATTTACAGAATTAATTATTAAATTTTGACTAACATTTTTGATACAAATTTATCGACAGTACAGAAAGAAAATTTACCATTATAATCCGACGTATTCATTACGATGGTTACTTTTACTTTATCTCAGCATAGAATAAAGATATCTAGTTTATTATGTAAGTTTTAAGTGCTAATTATTCTTGTTTAGGAAGCTTAGGCACCTATAAGGTGGTCCGGCGCAGTAACGACGAGATACCTTGTCAAATGGCCTAATACTTCATTGCCACTTCAGTATGCTAATTATTCGTGCCATGTCGGTTACAACCGTTCTTCTGCGGATTTACGTATTTCGGATCCTATCTCGTGCAGAAATCCCGAGCTTAGCACGCTGAACGATTTTGAACTTAGTTATGAGGCTCACATTGAGGAATCACGCTTCCGTGCCATAAGTAATTTCTAGTAACACACACTGGTCGTAGACCTGTGTTTTCAGACACTGAGATATGTTGGACGAGAATACCCTCTTAAGTTTTCCGAACGCTGCCCAACCGAGTTAGATTCGTCGGCTGACCTCTTTCTTGGCATTGCATTGTTTATCCAAGGTAAATGTAATCCACGACACCTGCGAGAATCGCATTGCCAACTAGGACCGGTACAGGAATGACATGGGCATTTGACATGACTTTCGTCTTGTCCATGTTCATTCGTAAATCTACTCATTCGGATTACCTGCTGAGATCATTGAGCTTCTTGAGAATATGGAGGCCATTCGACATTTTAAACCAGGACATCTTTGACAGCGCAAACTATCTCTACCTAATATATTGTCATAATAATTACTATAAATCTAATGTTTATTAATGACTGACATAAACAATATATTTTTTTATAGAATTACTTTCTTTTTATAATGACAATAAATTTGTAAATATAAATATGTGTTATAACGATGACATGTTGGATGTGAGATACCTTAACGTTGGGAAATCGAAAATCCTTAAAAATTGTTTTTTTAAAAAACTACTGAAATTTAAAAAGGTTGTCGTTATAACTAGTAATCTGTATAGTTCATAACTTTATTAATAAAATATACATATATTACAGGATATTATTATTGAGATTGTTTGATTGATACAACGTATTATTATTGAGCCCATATTTACAAATTTAAAAATCTTTGAAAACATATATTCACTAAAATTATGTATCGCCATTTGAAATTGTGTTTATGGGCTGTTGAAGGCTTATGTAAGTTAAATATACTGTAGGCTAATAATATTCAAGTATAAGATTAAGATCAAAAGTTGCCTTCATAAATCATTAACTAGGCCAATGAACGAGACGCACCTTCAATATAATTTACATATTAATTGCTAGTGCCCCTTCAACTGATAGCGACAATATATATGTCTTTTGCTATGTGTATATCTATCTATATCTACCACCCTCTTCGCTGGGCTGACACTCACATGTATGTTTAGTTACTAGTTAACTATTCCCGTTATAAATAATTCTTGATAATCCTCGATTCACCAAATGCAAATTCATAAATAAACAACCAATAGAATTTAAATGACAATTGAATAAAATAAATTTAATTACAATAATAATTCATTATTTCTAAATCAAATAAATATAGTCCCAAACAAGTAATTATCAACATAGCATATATTAAAACCTTCTCCGAAACACGCTATACTTTTTGATATAAGTATTATACCAATCAGTCTAGTAGTTTTCGCAGTATAAGCGAACAAATATCGATATATTTCTAAAGTGTAAGTTTATAGTAGTCAGCAGTTCTGTGCCTGGTTACGCATCTCAGCACTGTTAGAGTTTATGATTTAAAATTGTATCATTTTATTATATAACATTATCATTTGAGAAGACGGAGCACCGCCGCAGAGTGCCGAGCGCGTAACAATCTGATTTGAATCAACTTTCAATTAATATTTGTAGAGCAGTTTCATTATTTGGATACGGTTATAAATTATTTACAGCGTGCACTCAATGAGTTAACAATTATCTAATATTCTTTTATTCATTTATTGTTCTCACTTCATGTACACCTCACTGTCAGGCTCGATTCCCTCCACGACAGGCCAGTCATTAACACACACGCAGCTCATACCAGCCGGTGTTATGTTGAGGTCCTTCTCTTACATTATTGTAGTTTGCATCCATTCTTCAATCAACTGTTACAATGATGAGAAAGGAATAACCACCTGTCTCTATGTAATTATATTGTTATTTTATCGCCAAACAAAAATAATTAGTATAATACATTTTAATATGGTATAATTTAACATAAATGCATAGGTATTATGATGAATATACGAGTACTGTAACTCCACGTACGAGACGCAGGCGCAGCCGCGACACACTCCGTGTGTGTGTGACTACAACATTATATATATATATATATTTACTTCTAAATGGATATATGTATTCAGAACAGTAGAAAGTAGAAAGTTTTAATTTAAATAATGTTTGTATTTAACTGTTTCCGAGTATAGTGCAGCTGTGTTGTGACGTCACAGGACACCAACACACACGTACGCACGCAGTTGTAGGTAGAAAGTAAATACCTAGTCCTTCAACAATCGTAATAATAGTGACCTTCCGTGTGGTGACGGACTAACAATACAATTCACCACTCCCCGTCTTGTCCGTGGCTAAGGCGACTAAGAGATATCATATGCAGATAACGTATATGCAAGAGACGGAAACCTCGAAATTAAATCCTATGCCAATACATCTGACCAGCGTGGTATAGTATGTAGGTAAGCTCCCTCCCATAATAGAGTCCAAAAGTGGGATATAAATCGGCTGAAATGATGATCAACAATAATGTTCCCCGTGTGTTATTGTTGTCTAATATCTATGATGTATATCTGTAAGGTTTATACACCATTTATGTGTACCTCAGTGATACATCAGACACGTTTAAGGTGTATATTGCAGTGCGTTAGTGTAGTCGAGTGCATCTCTTAGTGCGGCGCGTTACATAACGCGGTCACGTTATGTAAACAGCTGTGTGTGTGTCTGTGTGCACGTCACGTTGCACCGCACATTATATTATTTAATTGTGCGCTTTCAGTGTGTTCCGCATTGTTATATGGTGTGCGGTATAACGTATTATTGTTATTGTATATCATTTGCATGCATTTATATTTAGTTAATAAGTTCGGAAGTGACGCGCGTCTACAACTGCGCCAGTGACGCGCTGATAACTGATTAGAACACGTTGATTTCCTGCAACATATATCTAGCTACGCGTGAAGCAATTCATTTAGGATATCGTTTAGGATACTGATGTCATTTGTTGATATTTTACAGTTATTAAATTGTACACAATAACAATATTTTTGCTAACATACTTTGTACTATTATATCTTTAACTAATTTATTGCTTTTGAAGTTGTTGGGAGACAATTTTAATTTTATGGTAATTATTAATAATTGCCGTGTATTCATCCTTTCATCCCTTCTCTTCCCCTTGGGTATTGTGAAAGATGACTAAGAGTTATGCATATAACATCCATGCAAGAGAAGGAAAACTCGAAATAATACTTTATGCCAATATGGCTGACCAACGTAGTGTAATAGGTCAGTTTCCCTCCGATAGTAGAAGAAGCCCAAGTCTAGCAGTGGGACGTATCTGAGCCGAAGTAAAGATGATGAATGTTTTCGAACTCCTATTTCAATAGTAAAAGTTCGAAGTTCGATATCATATTCTCGAATATTGTATTTCGAGTATAAATTGTAATAATGTACGAGAAGATCTCGATTTGAATAAACAAAATATTAAGTCGAAATACAGAAACCAGATCCGCCTCATTACATTCAATGAATAGATTTTAAAATCATTGTACCCGACGCCATTTAATAAACATCTAAATGACATATAAAATGTAATTTACTATTGTTATCTGTGAATAAATATAAATACTTTTTAGTTTTGTCTACGTTTTAATGTTTCTTTTATAAATTATCTTCGCTATTTTGTTATTGCAATATAAAATTTTAAACGGAATAGCCGCGGTGTTTCTCTAATAAATGTATTAAATATTAAGAAATACTTTCAGCAGTTGTCTACGCGTAGAGTACGTCACAGGATTTCCTTTAACAGATAAAATATAACGCAGAGTAATATTTTGATATCGATCGATACTATTTCAATAAAATTGAATATTTTACTCAGTGTGGTGCCGGAGTAAGAATACAATTCACCACTCCCTATCTTGCTCGAGGATGTCGTAAGAGCTGATTAAGGGATATAATACGCATATAACATCTATGCAAGAGAAGGAAAACTTGATATAACACCCTATAATCAACCTGACTGACCAGCATGGTATAGTAAGATCAGTTTCTCTCCTATTGTGCAGGAGACTCGAGCCCAACAGTGGGTCGTATATGAGCTGAAGTGATAATAATAATGATGATGATGATCAAACTTTTAATTGATGCGATACGCAACAATATTTTTGAAAGTATTATAATTATAAAATGGAAGGAAGGAAGGGAGACCTACCACTTTCCCACGGTAATCAAGCACACCACAATAGAAGGAGAACGGAATCGGATTAAGGTTTTTTTTCCGATTCCGTTCTCCTTCTATTGTAGCGTGCTTGATTACCGTGGGAAAGTGGTGGGTCTCCCTTCCTTCCTTCCATTTTAAAATTAAAATAAAAATGGATTGCTGCTGTGTATCGTCTAATTCAATCAATTATTTTTTTGACAGATTATATCTTCAAATACTTAGTTATTTATCGCGACAGTGATAGAAAGTATTGTATTGGTATGTCTTATTATAAACCAATATGTACTGACTCACAGCGGATTTGTCACATAAAAAAAACATTTACTCAATAATGATTCCTGATGTTTACGCGAGCATTAAACATTGCAAATAAATTATTTTATGGCTTTTATTGCGTTTGTATTTAGTTTTTGATTGTTCGACGTTTTGAAGTCCGCAGCTGCCGTCCGACGTCGAAGTCTAGTCCGCCCGTGATCATGTATGTTCGAAACGTCGGGCAATCAAAAATTAAATACAAACGCGATAAAAACCGTAAAATAGTTTTGTTTGCGAAATATTTACTCACTGATATCTACAAATTATATTCATCCTCTATCAAATTTTAATTCGTGATATTAATTGCGTACGTCACCTACTGGTTGATACAATCTGTGACAAGTTCAAATTTGTGTTTTATTTTTTAAATTCGTGATCAATTCGTTGTGCGAGAATTGACACCTTGTAGTTTCACATTAAGTGCTCTGTGATCGTGTCAACTGAACACACAACACGGAGGTAGCTAACTCGTCAACACTTAACACTAACACCGAGTCCAATAATGATGTCACAGTAGGTATAGCGAGTGCTGTCCGGAGCGGTGCGGCGGTGACCCCCTGCAGTGGCACGTGGTAGTGTCGCCGTCGGCCGGTGACGTCACACACATAGCTAGTGCCATATAACCCAACAGACGTTGTTCCGTTCAAATAAAATAAAAGCAGCGCCACTGAGCGGCTCCAATTGTGAATTTAAACTATCCTCGAATCCTCTTGAACACACACAAAAAATTGGATCAATATAGGTCCAGCCGTTTAGGAGGCGTTCAGTGACATACACGCGTACACAAGAAATTTATATATAAGATAAAGATGTAGTGTATGTCTATCAATAAGTGTGGTACAATGACGACGCACACAAATATTAGTGTCCGTGTATATGTACACACTATGCGTGTGTGTGCGTGTGTGTGTGTGTGTGTGTCACTTTCTAATCGTGTTCAGTACAAAGTGACGTCGCGCTCGTCTCGCACAATACTTTCGCTTGATCACGTGCCGCGCGTGAGCTATCTATCTAACAACACTAACACACACACAGACACACATAACAGTAAACAACAAATAGAGACTTTGGCGGGAATCTGGAAGTGTCATGTGGTGTTCTTGTATTATATTCAATATCTTAGTGTTTTAACGTGTTATCCATACTAATATTATAAATGCGAAAGTAAGGATGTTTGTTTGTTTATAACGCTTTCACGCTTAAAACACCGAACCGATTTAAAAAATTCTTTCACCAATGGAAAGCTATAATATCAGGGAGTAACATAGGCTACATTTTATCCCGGTATTCCAACGGGAACAGGTACTACGCGGGTTTAAGTGACTGAAACCGAAGCGAAGCGAAGGCGGGTTGTTAGTATTAAATAATTTTGATGGCATTTTATGTAATATATAGCAGCAAAACTGCTGAAGTGTAGTGAATATGATATAAAACTGCTATACATACCTTTTTGTTTCCACCAAAATTCTCAGAAGATACCCCTAACAGCGGCCATTACACTGTTGGAGGCGACACTGACTTACTGACGGACCATTACTGACATGAAGAAATTGATAATTTGAAAAGAAATTATAACTCGACACTGGCAAAAATTGCTTGTATTAATAGCTGATTGCCAAGACAAAAAAAAAAGAAGAAAAATAAATAAGAAATACACATACAAACTCACCATTATTATGTGTGAAGGTACACCAGCCTCACGCGGCTACGGGAATAAAAGAGGACTAAGGCATCTAATACCAACCTGTTTGACGACCGAACTATACTAGATCATTTTTGTTTCTATTGTATAGAAAGTGGTGACGCAGTAAGAATGCAATTCACGACTCCCTATCTCACCCGTGGATGTAGTAAAAGACGACTAACGTATATAATGCACTAGCAATCCGCCCTCGCTTCGCTTCGATTTTAATTGTTTTACCCGCGTAGTTCCCGTTCCCGTGGGAATACCAGGATAAAATATAGCCTAGTTTACGCGCTGATATTATAGCTTTCCATTGGTGAAAGAATTTTTGAAATCGGTCCAGTCGTTTTGAAGATTACCCGGCACAAACAGACAAACAGACAGATAGACAAACAGACAAAAAAAAACAAAATGATTTTTAGGCATATGTATAGTGCAAATAACCGTGTGAGCATGAAAAAAGTCTATTATTTTGACATTACAAACAGACACTCCAATTTTATTTATTGGTATAGATATATAACATTTATACAAAAGAAGAAAATCTCTAAACGAAACCGTATAGCAACATGTCTGACCAGCATGATATAGTAAGGTCAATTTCCCTCGTATCGTGGAGGAGGCTCGAGCCTAGCGACAGAAGTGAGTGTGAGGTAGGTGCGTGCGCGTCACTGGGGATGGCGGCTGCGGCTGCGTGTTGCGCGGCGCGATATTAACAGTTAGACGAGTCGGGAATGCGGTCACGAGGCCACACTGACACACTGACACACTGCACACAGCTCCTAACACACGACGACACACACGCGCGGGAGACAACACGACACACCACCGTACACCGGCGTACGCAACAGAACCACAACGGGCGCACTACAACTTGATTCAAAGCGTTTGACGTGATTATTGCACTCATTTAAGACATCTTAATATAATGAACTTAGAATAATAACGTATAGAACGATAGTGTCAATACTTCGAAGTATCAAAATTTGAATCTAAAAACACTAATGGCGCGCAGACGATTACACACGTACACACGCACACCACTATACAAATTATGAAATCAAATTATGTTTTTATTAACATAAATCGTCGAATTACCTTTAAAAGTAATGTTAAAAATCTTTTTATATTTTTCAAATGTGTTGTGACACCATTTGAATGCACAAACCGTCATAATTACCTATTTATTTTTTAAGAGTTGCGTACGTTCGTGCAGTACAGTGACTTGTACATTACGGAACGGTTCCGGTGTAAGCTCCATTAGGCTCCAATTGAAATGCCTCACTTTTTGTGCGTGAACTTACCTTCTATACGTTATTATTCTAAGATAATGAAGATCTTTGAAATAAAAGGTGTCATTAAACTGAGGAAATAATAGTTGTATTGTGTGTTGATGTAACAATCATATAATACAACACATCACCATCTCATCTCACAGTTCTCTCTGTGGGGCTCGGGCCTCCTTTACAGTGGAACAGAAATGAACCCACTACACCACGCTGGTCACACGTGTTGATATACCTATATATGATTTTGTTTCAATTGTTCCTTCTCTTGCATAGATATCACTTAGTCGTCTTTTACGACACCCACGAACAAAAGAGGACGTGATGAATTGTATTCTTACTCCGTCACCACACGGATAATTAAGGGAAAAAGGAATTAAGGAAAAAATAATAAACATATGATTAAGGGATACGAAATAAATTCAGACACAAAGCAGCGATCTGAAGACTCAAACAGTTGATGTGTGGTTTCACTTCGAGTATAGTTCTGTGCGGATAGTTCAACTCGCGACATTTGGCGCGATACACTCCGACAGTATCACTGCGCCGTTAGGAAATGTCAACACAAGTCCACGCATCTAATAACTATCGCGAATGTCACTAAACAAACATACTAGCATTGACATGACACACAGACAGACAATGAATACAAACAACACAACATTTCAATATTCAATGTGAACGTACTATAAACTTCATGTACATTGTATTTAATTGAATTCAATCGTGTTTATATAGCATACTAACTAATACTGGGAATGAGAATGTCAATCAGTTTGTTTGTTACACTTTCACGACTAAATCATTAAACCGATTTTCAAAATTCTTCCATCACTGGAAAGCAACATAGAATATACATGACCAGTGTGGTATAATAGGTCAAATTCCCTACCATTGTGGAGGAGGCCCGAGCCCAACAGTGGGACTTATGTGGGCTTAATACCTCTTTTAATAGCTTATACTTACATTATATATTTAGCCCGTCTACACTTGGTCCACGAGACTTTTCTTATTTCTTTACGAAATTTGACGAGATGACAATGAAAAATAGAGTCCCAGTTTAAGAATGTGCCGCTTGTCTTTACCTTTAAAATAACCTATAAGGGGACCTTTGAGAGACACATTCAGACTTACATATATTTTTGCTCAAGTGTTTGTAACTATGAATATCTCGCACAATGCTGACTTAATGTAATAATTAAATACAGGTGGAGCAATAAACTAATGTTTACGCGAGTATTACACACCTGTACTAATATATAAAGCTGAAGAGTTTGTTTGTTCGAACGCGCTAATCTCAGGAACTACTGGTACGATTTAAAAAAATCTTACAGTGTTAGATAGCCCATTTATCGAGGAAGGCTATAAGTTATAAATCATTACGCTAAGACCACTAGAAGCGGAGCATCAATAAAGAATGTTTCAAAATCGGGGGTTCTTTTTCCTCTTGAGATGTTCCGCTGCGTGCGCTGCGTAAACGGTTAAATTTTTACAAAAATAATGTGTGACACAATCGTATTATTTAAAAATATTTTCACTTTTTTCGTAAATAAAGTCGCGAGTTAAAGTTAGCGTTAGCAACAAAGAAACTATTCAACGCGGACGAAGTCGCGGGCAGAAGCTAGTTATAAGTAAAACTATTTTTACAAATTATATCACGTTTGTATTTGATGGAGTAGTGACAGTCATTGAAGAAATGAATAAAGATATTTTAATTTCAATAAAATGGTGTGATAACTTGTGTTTAATTGTTAACCGTTATATAATTGATAACCCAACAATGATAATAGAGAATATAATTAACATGTCTTCCAGCGGTAATTGTCAACGGTTCTCTAATACACTATGTGACCAACGTCAATGATCTCGGCTTACAGGAGGAGCGAGTCACGCCTTGCCCTCCATCGTGGTTGAGGGGAGTGATGGCTGCCCTAGTGGTTAACCTGTGATCGGGTACCGCTTGCAGGATTTGGTCCAGCCATGATACTTTTTCGTTATATTTAATAATTGTATTGTATGATAGTTCGAAAGGCATCACACTGGAGCTATTAATAGACATGTTGTTGTATATTATTTTATTTAAATAAAAATAGTAAATGAATAAAAAAGAAAACAATACCACTGAGTTTCTTGCCGGATCTTCACAGTCGCGTGCCGATCCGGTAGTAATTTAAGGTAAAATATAAAAAAGATGACAATATTATAAGTGCTGCCGCGGGGTTTATATATAATAAAGGATTTGGATACATAGATATGCCATATATATTATCTGGCACATCTAAGTCGTCCAGCTCGGACGCGAGCTTACCGGTAGTACAGTATACGGCGTTCTCTCTATTAATACATTTACTTCCACATACAATAAAAGTGAAATTTGTGCACATTTCAATATTGCCAATCATCTGCTCTGTATGTCAGTCTGACCTGAATGTAGATCTACATAATAAACTGGTTCCTCTTCTCAATACTACATTCTATTCGTTTTTGATGTTCATAAATACGAACACATTTTCCGTAATCAACTGGTTGTCCCGTACGTCTACGATGAAGTTTGTGTGCACTAACTGTGCTTTATTATATTCTACATTCTTACAATCAGACCACAACCTTAGTTCTGGTAAGTATTATGTTTTATCACACACACACACGCAAACATACATACATACATAAACGTGACGTCACCACACGCACACATGCGCACACAGGCCAGTGCGTGACAACCTCCCCCCCCCCCACTTGTTAATAGCTCCGTGAAGATGAAAGTACAAGCTTTATAAATGTTTATAATTGACGAGCGACACGTAATTTTGATAAAATTGTACAATTAAAATATTTATATTAAATACATAAAGATCGTAAAGAATTGTTGAAAGCGTGAAGATGTCACTTTGATAGTACTTTATGTAATATAATACGTAGAAAGTGCTAAAGATTTAATTATAATTTCATGCTCTGTCCAAATTTATAAATAGAATCGTTAGTAGCGGAGCCAGCGCTCTATTAATGTAGGCTTTTAAATACAAATACAGAGAGAGTTTGCACAACACATAAATAATTATTATAAAAATATAAATAATTACTCAATCACCATGTAGAACTTATCGTAACAGATAATTGAAGTAATGAACACGAGAGATGTTATAATTAATTCAGAGCACGAGAGCAAATATTTAAACGTTATAACAAGATTTCAGAAAGCGGGGTCCACGGTACCCCTTAGAGGTCTTTAGCATGTGCATCAGAGGCCCGCAGTACGTTAGTCTGTGAAACGCATTGTCGTCGTCGGGTGGCGAATGAGTAATACTTACTCCCTTCTTGTCAAGCGAACTGTCTTTTCTGATAGCATTTGCTATTACGTACCATTGTGAGGCAGGGTTCTCGGTTCTAATGTCAATAAAAAGAAAAATTCGCAATCGATTGAATGTCGCCGATGACATGCGGCTTGCCTTATCGAAGACAATCCTACAATTGATCGTTCTCATTGAGTCCAAATAGCAGCACTCTTCGAATTAACTTATAACAAATGTAAGGGCGTACCAATAAAAGTATTTTTATTAATATAAATAATACATTTTTTTGAAGTAAAACTTCTTTGCGTGCATGAGCATAAATTTTTTACGGATGAAACGCAATTTAGCGTCACGAAGATGTGCAGCGTTTTTGTCGAAGAAGAGGGAGAGAGCGATTGAGACCGATTGAGAGAGAGGGAGAAAGGGCGAACATAGCATGAAGCACAGCCTTGGGGCGAGAGTAGGGAGCAAGCGAGTGAGAAAGACCGAGAGATTTTTTTTAATACTGATTAAAAACACATGGAACCAAAGACGTTTCACTTCTGACAAGCGTAATTAGTACTCACCTTAGAATAATAACGTATAGAAGGATAGTGTCCATACTTCGAACGTTCGAAACATGAATCCAAAAATACTACATGCGCGCAGACGATTACACACGTACACACGCACACCACTATACAAATTATGAAATCAAATATTGTTTTTATTAACATAAATCGTCGAACTACTTTTAAAAGTAATGTTATAAAAATTTTTAAGTTTTTCAAATGTGTTATGACACCATTTGAATGCACAAACCGTCATAATTACCTATTTATTTTTTAAGAGTTGCGTACGTACGTGCAGTATAGTGACCTTGTACATTACGGAACGGTGCCGGTGTAGGCTCCATTAGGCTCCAATTGCAATGCTTCACTTTTTGTGCGCGAACTTACCTTCTATACGTTATTATTCTAAGATACTCACGCTATTTTTTAAACTATATTATTATAGTGAAGTTGTTAAAATTGTGAAAGTGGTTCATGACTGCAAGAATTTTGAGAAACCTTTCGTTATCATATAGTTCATATGAGAAGACAAGTTTGAAAAGAAAATATGGCAACAAGTCTGACCATCAACTCTTTCAAATTAATGATGTTTGATGTTAAAAAACTTTTGCAATTCTAACAGAAAGATCTGAATCCACGAAATAATGTTAAGGTGGCCGCGTTACAGGATTAAGTGATAATAAAGTGCTATAAGTTAGTTGGTAACACGATGCAGACACCGTTCTTGACATGTCCCTTCCATTCCCATCGAGTACACTTTGAGAGAAATTTACACTTTAGCCATATTTTGTCAAAATTTGAATTAAGTTACAAGCGTGTTATGACGTGCCGTGTTATGCACGTGGACATTTGATTAGTGTTATTGAGGCAATGATCATTATAAGTTGTAATTAGACGCGCATTGCGAAATTACTTTTGCTTACGTAACACATTTCAAATGAAAAATTTCATCTCGCGCTCATAAATATATAAATTTTATTATATACTATGAACATAAGCACCATCTACCGTGACCAATTATGAATCTAAATCCTTCACGAATCCCTTTGAACACACAAAAAGAATTTCATCATCATCGGTTCAGCCGTTTAGGAGGAGTTCATTGACATACACACTTACACAAGAAGTATGTATATATATATACATATATATATATATAGATATATATATATATATATATATATATATATATATATATATATATAGATATATATATATATATATATATATATAGATATATATATATAGATATATATATATGTATGTATTGCTCTGTTTCATCTGAAGGTGACGTTTAAACACAAGTAAAGTTTATTAAAACATAACGTCAATGTATTACAAGAGACATTTTGTGCTGTAACCTTTCGTTTACAATCGCAATATATCTCTGACATTTGTAAATAGTATATAGTTGATCAGCATTCGTCACGCTGACGAGATGTCTTGCTACAGGATTTTATTTAGAATGATGTTAAGTGCATATTAAGTGTATCAATGATTGCCGTTACTTAGTGTAACACTGAGCGTATCACTTAGTTTGTTCACAATGTATTTAGTTTATGCAAATAATAATAATATTTGCATTTGTAACGTGACATTCTAATATACTTATTAACTTTGTTTTCTAATTTTTGTGTCAATTTGTGTCAAATATTGTTGTTATATTAAACTGCATTGCTGTGACAGAGATAGAGATAGAGATAGAGAGAGTGAGATAAAAGAACTATTGTGATAGTAATTATATGAATTAGTGATGGAGCTGCTCGTAGTTGTAATCCGTTCCAAGTGAATGATTTAAACGAACAGAAATGAGTTCAAGTGATCTCCACGATAATATAGTTTACAATATTTAACTACGAATTAGTTATATATGATGCCAAACGCGTTGATCGTCCATTAATTACAATAATATAATGATGTTACAAATAGCATGTTAGTTTATTTATTTGTCACGTTCTCACACTTAATCCATTGAACTAATCCTACATATTATTTCACCATTGAAGGGTATATGATAAAGTACTTATATCATTACCGTGTGGTGATGGAGTAAGAATATAATTCACCACTCCATATCTTACCCGTGGGTGTCGTAAAAGACGACTATGAGATATAATATGTATATAAAATCAGTGCAAGAGAAGGCAAACTCGAAATAAAACCCTTTACTAACATGTCTGACCAGCATAGTATAGTACGTCAACTGCTCTTCTATTTGGAAGGGGGCTGGAGCCCAGCAGTGGGACGTGTATGAGTCTAGACGATGATATCAGCGAGCAATATTAGCTGTTACATTATCAACGAGTCTATATTTTGCGTAGTACTCTTACAGGAACGAAAATTACGCGAGTTAAGTCACGGGCATGTTAATAATAATATAAATGATTGTTGCATGTGAGGTGAGGTGAGGTGTTGCTGTACGAGGTCTAGATATGTGGTTAGACAAGTGTCTGACCTGAATACTTCACAAAATGTCACTGAACATAACACTGACATTAAAACAGAAAAAACTATTGAGTGTCGCGCGATAACATTATATATATATATATATATAGGTACTCGATATAACGAATTTATTGAGGTCTTATATGACAGACAATCTACACAAGTGTACGGTGACCCTCCATACTGTTGACAGATGAAGCTACAGGACATTCTAAATAATGATAGATGTTGTTACACACAAGTCTTTTATAACCTCGTTGTTCCAACTCGGGGAGGTTAATGCTGATTTACGAAATCATAATAAAAATACTATTATTAATAATTTTTTTTATTGGTGTCGGTGGCAAACGAGGAAACAGCACTTCTGATGACAAACAATACTGCCGCTCCTTGAACCATAGACCTTCGCTATGTCGCTGTCTACCGACAAGAGAGTGAAGGGGGTGTGAATGCGTGCGTGAGGTTAGGTCATACTGAAGGCATCACTAACACTCTCCACACGCAAACACCCTCAGAAAGTTAAACTTTTGTAATTTAATAAAATAGCGTCATCTAGTGACGAAGGCAGACAACTACGACATTACTTCGGGTGATCATTTTTTTAGTGTAATACGTTCATTGTTGGGCTACACCCAACAATAACCTAAACATTTTCCTTTTTACAATGAAAGCAACATTGTCATAGAAAGGAATCAATACATTTGAATATTTTAATTACGTTATATTGGTTAATTGAGTTGTTCGTATCTGCCGCGTATATCATTTGTATTGTTTTTATGTAGATAGTCGGCCCTCTCTTATGCCCATGGGTATCGTAAAAGATGACTAAGAGATTAAATATCTACATAACATGTATACAAGAGAAACTTGAAATAAGACCTTATACTAACACGTCTGTCCAGTGCGATATAGTTAGGTTAATATCCTTCCTATTATAGTAAAGGCTCGAGCATGACAGTCAAAGCCATCTGCGGCTAACAGTTATATACTTCACAAAAAAATCGGGTTGAGAGCCCTCAGCGCTCACCCACAATCCGCCTCAACCTATCAAAAATAGAGCATAACATTGGGACGTATATGAAGTGAAATGATAATGAATGATGATGAGTGATGATGATAAATACGTTATAGCCCGTCACCTCACTAAATATTATTTTATATTTATTTATTTTTGACATTAGACAATGTCACGAGCGGTGATCATTATCTTCTACAAGATGGTCCGCTTGTGGTGCTCTGTCTACGCGTCATATGTTCAGTCGGTGCACGACTCGTCGTTAGAAAGCGAGTGTTAGATGTAATCAGAAGTGGAGGGTGACGCGTGTCGCTTTCATTGAGATGCGACCGAGAGCCGCGACATTCCTGCGCGCGCACACACACGCACACACACACACACACACACACACACACACACACACACGTTATGACTGTCACAATATATTGTATAGTATTTATAACTTGTATAAGCTGTAAATAAATATTTATATATCTATGTCGTCAACCCTTTACATTGACCTTAGTCAGTTTTGATGTCTTCCAGTCGACAGTTACTTTGCCAAGGAAGGTTAACGTCTGGCAGACGGTCGATGATAAAATATTGACAATAAGTTTTATAACATGTACGATAGAAGAGGAATACATATTAGAATGATCTAGATTTCAATACATTCCATTCAATCTTTATTACTTACAGACGATCTAAAACTAGTTATGGAAATAAGGTACAGCTCGAATCACATCATATTACAAGAGGACATTAATAGGATCTTAAAGTGGAGCCAAGACAATAAGCTGTACTTCAACGTGGCTAAGTGCTCCGTACTATCGTTTAGCTGAGCAGTAGCCCCTAGTCAGTACCAATATGCCTTGGACGGGTTGCCGTTAAAGCGCGTCACTGAGGTAAGAGACCTGGGCGTGCAATTCGCGAGCGACCTACAATTTCGGCAGCACATTACAGATGTATGTAAGAAAGCGTACCGAAATTTAGGGGTAGTTTTGTGCCAGGCTAACACTTTTATCAACATCGGGGCCTTGAAAGCATTATATGCAGCACTCGTAAAGAGCCACCTGGAGTACAATGCGGTCATTTGGTCTCCACACGAACAAAAATACAAAATAATGTTAGAACGCATACAAAATAAGTTCCTTAGGTTTTTATTTATGAAGCAGTATGATGTGTTTCCTGGGTATCCATTGCCGTATCCTTCATTATTTATTCCGGGAATGGTGGGATATAACAGACTCGAAGTAATAAGGCAAGTATCTCTCGCCACCTACATATTCGGTGTAATGCGCGGTAAGATCCACAAGCCGTGTATCTTGTCGGAGGTTCAGCTGTGCGTTCCGGACGAATACGGTGGTCGTCGTCGCTGCGGGCGGTGCGTGTGCTTAACACACTCTCACACCGAATTGATTTGTTCTCGTGTTCACTGAACGTATTCACAAAGGCGCTTATTTCCTCTGTAGTTTAGAGTAACTTGTTTATTATTTTCATTTTTCTTTTTAGATAGTGGGAACATAACGCTAGGTATAACATAGACTAAGATAGTACACTACTCTGTCGCATTGGGCTTGTTGCCTGTAATGATAGATGTAAGTTTTATAGTAAATAAATAAATCTTGCCGAGACGATATAAGAGCGACGTGGGATCCAATAACCTACCATATCCCCTGCTCAATGGTAAAAGAAATCTTGTATTAAGAAATTAATCCCATATATATATAATCATTTAATAAACGGTCACAAATTATATCCAGACTTAAAATAATAATTTGTGAATGAAAGTGTTGTCCTGCATAGGAATCGAACTCGCCGCAGTTGGATCGGAATGTCGCACGTCACCTGTGAAGTCAGTAATTTATAATACTATGTGATGTGTTACAGAGAATACGATGCATAATCAATTTTTCTTTCCTGGGTATTGCAAAAATGGATTAAGCGAAGGAAGTGAATAGAATAGCCGAGAATACTGTAGAAGCGAATAGAATAGCCGAGAATACTGTAGAAGCGAATAGAATAGCCGAGAATACTGTAGAAGCGAATAGAATAGCCGAGAATACTGTACTGGGCAATTGATAACCATCATCATCATCACCCCTCTCCTGTGACCTCAGTTACTGGTGGTCGACTCTACATGCACTCTTCCTTCATAGTACATATTGTAAAAAATATTGGCTATAGTTTTATGACCACTCGCAGGTTTGACGTCAACCCACCCTAGAAACCGGCCCAACAACAAGGCGAGGTTTCCCGCGTGCCGTCCTTTCATCGCCCCGGACGGACAGGACCGCGCGTGCGCTTACCATAGCCCACCCATAAAAACAAAAAAAAACCCACCCTAGGAATGTAATTGTTGTTCGTCTATGTTGATGATAATAAGACACGTTGAATATGTTGATTAGTGAACAATTAGTTGTTGTGCAGCTCTATTTGTGTTGATGTCGCTCATAGTGTGTGCACTAGTCGTGTCCATCATAACAAATAATTGTCAATAATAATAAATATTATATACATATAAATAAATAACAATAACATGATACACGTACCACACATTATTGTTCTCGTATAACAATTGTACAATACACATACAACAGAGTCTGTAATATATAATACGCACGGAGTCTGTGATACTCAGTGATACGGGCCGTATGATTACAACTCCTCACAATTTCATCATCATTACGGCTCATACATATCCTGCTACTGGGCTCAAGTCTCCTCCATAATTGAAGGGAAATTCCCCACTATACCTAGTCAGACGGGTTGTGCAGAGTTTTATTTCGTGTTTGCCTTCTCTTCCACAGATGTTAAACGCACATTATATCCCTTAGGTGTTTTTTACGACGCCCACGGGTAAGATAGGAAGCTCGCAATTTACAAATGATAAATGTTGAATTTCTCTATTATAATATATATATCATCATCATCATCTTGCTCTTATCCCAATTACTTGGGGTCGACGCAATATGTCATCTGTTTTGACATATTGCAAAAAGTTTCGGCAATGACTTTTATGACCGGCCGCCTGCCTGACGTCAACCCTCCTTGGGAATGTAATCGTTGACCCAAATGGAGATGGAACTAGATGGAGTTGGTCCGGGTCAATCTAGGGCTCTTAGTCGTCTTTTACGACACCCACGAGCAAAGCAAGGATTGGTAGTATTCGAAGCCGCTACCACACAGCATTATAATATATATACGCATCTATTAATACTAAAGCTAACATTACTTAAGGTTATTCCTTAAAATACTGACAGTTAAAGTAATTTATTGCATTTTCTGTCTACTTTGAATTACGATCGAAAACGTTCAGAGGTATCATGGCATCTACTATGGCGTTACACCTCAGTAGTCAGTAAACTTTGTGTACACGAAGATGGAAGTCAACCGAATATTATGTATATCGTGTGCAAAAAATGTATTCATAAAGTTACAAGAGCGTGCGGTAGTAAAGTATCTAATAGCGGCCAACCTATATGGTAGTTAAACAAACTTCTAAGTTCTATTAAACTTAGCATTAGAGATAAGTGTATGTACAAGGAAATTTTTAATTTCTAAAAACATGAAATAAGATTTTTATTTGATGCCAGAAACTCGACAAGCATTTTCGTATCGACCCGTAGCGATTTAGAACTTTTCGTCTTAACGGAAACATATTCCATCATTGATGATTTCTGGATTTATATTATCTTTTTAATCAACTATGTAATGTAAATAAACTAATTACATACCCTAAAAACGATTGAAACGCGTAATCACAACAAAAGTTCAGTTGTCACAGTGACGTTTAATAATGTGTACCTCGCGAAGTACTTCATATATCGCAATTATGCTCTGATTGGTGTTTGGTTTGGCGCACCGAAGCGGTATTTTATACTCTTAATTTATTGGACATTGTTATTAACTTTTTTTTTGTACTTTCTTTAATTTGATGATATTAAATAAGTTTATATATTAGTTAAGCACAATGTACGTTCTGCGAGCTTCACATCGACGATCGATCGCACAATGCTGGCTCCATTAGCTTGAGTGATATTTCTTAAGATCGAGGTATCACTTCATGAGCTCGAGGTGTTAGTTGTATTAACTCTAGGTGTTAGTTCCATTAGCACGAAGTATTAGTTACATTACCTCTAGGTGCTAGTTCCATCAGCCCGAAATGCTAGTTTCATTAGATGCTACTCCTTACGCTCGAGGCGCTAATTTCAGAAGTGCAAGTTTTCAATTATTTTTTCTCTTTCTTTAAACTTAGCGCTACATACACATATAAGTTGGCACTTATTTATATATAACTGAACCCGCGACACGTGTCTACTGACTAGTACTAACTATTCAGTACATTATAATATATTTTGATACAACAATACAATATAGTTTAACTACAATATATATGTATATTATACCAGTATTTACTCATATCTATATTCCCGTATCGTGACGGAGTAAGAATACAATTCACCACCCTCTATCTTGCCCGTGGATGTTGTGAAAGATGATTAAGGGATACAATACACATATAACATGTATGCAAAAGAAGGCAAACTTGAAACAGAACCCTATATCAGCCTGTTTGACCAGCATGATATATTAAGGTCAATCTTCCTCCTATCATGGAGGAGCCTCGAGCCCAGCAGTAACGTATATGAGCTGAAATGATGATATTGTAATTGTTATTTCGTCTGTGTGATGACGTAATAAGAATATAATTCATCACCCTCTCTCTTGACCGTTGGTATTTAAAAGACAACTAAGGGATATAATGTGTTAATAACATCAATGCAAGAAAATTTGACATAATACCATGTAGACACATGTTCGACCAGCACGGTATAGAAGTGTAAATGTCTCTACCATTGTGAAGAAGGTACGAGTTCAACTTATGTGGGCTATGTTGATGTTGATGTTTTCTTCATCATCTCGGCTCACATAAGTCTCACTGCTGGGCTCGAGCCTCCTCCACAAAGGGAGGGAATGTTTGTCGTCTTTTAAGATATCCACGGGCAAGATATGGAGTGGTGATTTGTATTCTTACTCAGTCAGCACACGGCAAATGTATGATGTATTGTTATTTTATGTATATGATATATGTTTTTGTGTTTGTGTGTGCAGGCAGCAGTACGGCGCAGGTGCGTTACTATGGACAGGAGCTGGGCGCGCTGTCGCAGCTGCAGCACGGAGTGCGCGGCACTGTGTACGCAGTCGACTCGCGCACCGTATACATACGTAACTTCTACTACGATGGCGTAGGGCCAGGTCAGTTCATACGTACTACAGCTGCGCGGGACTAGTCATGGCAATCTGAGATCACCGTTAATACGGTCCTTACTCGAACTTGTGACTAGTACAGAGGGCTCTCAACTTAAAACATTTGAGCATTGGGACCCGATGGTATCCTCTATGAGGTTATGACTCGCGGGCTATGTAGATTGTAACCTGATTATATGATTTCTGATGTTTATGCTAGTTAATAGAATATCTATTAACTTAACACATTGTAAATACAGTGGATTTCATTAATAACGACCTCGATTGTAACGACTCTTCGGTTATAGCGACGTCGAACTTGCGTCCCTAGAATTTAAGGCATACTTTCGTAGGAAATCCATTCGGTAATAGCGACGCCAGATATAACGCCTAATTCCAGTATACGGGTATTAAGCTTTCTTATCCTTTGTTTATATTCGCAGATGGTCAAATGCTTTGTTTGTGTGTAGAGTTAGCCTCTATTTACTTTCGCAGATGGTCAAATGCTTTGTTTGTGTGTAGAGTTAGCCTCTATTTACTTTCGCAGATGGTCAAATGCTTTGTTTGTGTGTAGAGTTAGCCTTTATTTACTTTCGCAGATGGTCAAATGCTTTGTTTGTGTGTAGTGTTACTTAGCATGTGCGCGAAGTTAAAATTATGAATCAGTTACGTAGCTATTTCCAGTGAGTGAACAGTGTTTCTTAAACTTGTGAAATTGGCCGCTAGACGTACATTTACTGTTAAAGAAAAACTGATTTCGGATATAGAGACCTCCGGATATAGCGACGACATTTAAATGGTCCCTCCTCCGTCGTTATAACCGAAATACACTGTAATACTGTTATACGGATCACGGACGGACCATCCGTTCGTGATCCGTATCATCCGGGCATGTAATTAATTCACCGTGAACGCTGTCAAGTGTTATAAACGTCGGGCAATCAAAAATGAAATACAAACGCTATAAAATATATAAAATAGTTTTGTTTGATGTATAGTTATGTCGTCCTCGTGCCCTACGCGTTACTTTACGCATATATTCTGTAATCTTTACGCGAATTAAGCGAATACTATATTGACACACGTCATAATGTGACGTATACAGCCACTATACAGTTGGAGTTTGTTTTTTTTTGGGTTATGGTCAGCACATATGGTGCTCATTCCATTTTGAACAATGTAAGAACGGTGCGTGGTCCCTATAACCCACAGTATTCCCACCCTTTAACCAATGATATCGAGTTTGTTGTCGTTCATGTTCAGCCCGGCGAGATATCGTTTCGAGTATCGTCTCTGCTCGACACCACTTCCTGGGCGTCACCCTCACGCGGCCTCCCTGCGGCTGTTAGACTATTCCCCGGACCAGTTGTCCCACGTTGTACTATCGTGTATGTGTGTGTGTGTGTGTATGAGCGCACAACTACAACTAGTTATGTATACGTATGTGTTACATCACATCCGGACCTGTGACACTGTCTGTCTCTGTACTACCGCACTGTGTAATACATTCACTTGATAGATGGTGTGGCGGACTAAATAAAATTCTCGTACTGACTATCATATATTTGTTTCCCCGTACAGGAAAATATTTAATGTGATCAGTAAAACCATGTTACGAGTGTGAGGCTCATTTGTATTTGATAATTGTGTTTGTGAAGTCTGCCTTGATACTGTAATTTATTTAGTGCATGTTGTTGTTTTTAAGAAATAAATTATAATTATTGACAAAAATCGCATATATTTCGAGATTACTGTCCTATTCAGCGCTAATCAATTTTATGTTTGAAGTAACAGTAAGAAAATAATTTACCACCTTTTGGTGTCGTAAAAGACGATAACAACGAGATATTATATTTAGATAACATCTAGTAAGGAAAGAAAATTTTCGAATAAAATTTGATACTGACCTGTTTGATCAGTTCAGTATATCAATGATAAGTCAACTTGTCCTCCTAATGAAACTCCTCCAAGTTTCGAGCTGAGCAGTGAAACGTAAATCAACTGTGAAATGATACTGCTCGACGTTGAAAATGAAACCAAAGTGATGTGCGCTTTAGTTTAATTTTATGTGACAATCTTGTGTACCTCACACACCGTTGGGCAGAGGCCTTGGAGGGCAAGGGTGAGGCGCTGGCGTTCAGCCTAGATATCGCAATGCAAAGGCATTCGATAGGGTCTGGCACAGGGCACTTCTATCGAAGCTACCATCATACGGAATCCCCGAGGGACTCTGTAATTGGATCGCCAGCTTTCTGGATGGTCGGAGTATAAAAGTCGTAGATGGCTCCTGCTCCGATACCATGACCATTAATGCTGGTGTACCACAAGGCTCGGTGCTCTCCCCGACGTTGTTTATCCTGCATATCAATGACATGCTCTCTATCGAGAGTATGCGTTGCTATGCGGATGACAGCACGGGTGATGAGTGGTACACTGAGCAACGGAATATCCCTCGGAGTACTCAGAAAAGAAGGGTTCAACTTGTGTCTGAAGTGGAACGCTCTCTGGGGCGGGCCTCGGAATGGGGTGAACGGAACCTAGTCCAGTTCAACCCCACAAAGACACAAGTTTGCGCGTTCACTGCAAAGAAGGACCCGTTTGTCATAGCACCACAGTTCCAAGGAGTAACTCTTCCAATTTCTGAGAGTATTGGGATTCTCGGCGTCAAAATATCGAGCAAAGTCCAGTTTGGGAGTTATTTGGAGGACAAAGCCAAATTGGCAAGCAAAAAGTTGGGCATCCTGAACAGAGCCAGGCGGTACTTCACACCGAGACAGCGTCTTGTGCTATACAAAGCACAAGTTCGTCCTTATGTGGAGTACTGCTCACATCTCTGGGCAGGTGCGCCCAAATATCAGCTAGACCCACTTGCCTCCCTGCAAAGACGGGCTGTTCGAATCGTTGGGGATCCCAATCTTACGGACAGATTGGAGTCGCTGGAGCAGCGGAGAGACTTTGGGTCACTCTGTGTACTCTACCGACTCTTTCACGGGGAGTGCTCCGAGGAACTGTTTGACTTGGTACCACCGTCACCATTCTACCAACGTACCACTCGACATCATAGCAGGGCTCATCCGTTTCACCTGGAAACGTTATGGTCTTCAACTGTACGTTTCCAGCGATCATTTCTCCTACGTACGTGCAAGCTCTGGAATGAACTACCTGCTGCTGTGTTTTCCGAGCGCTATGACATGTCCTTCTTTAAACGAGGTTTAAGAAGAGTATTTCCTTCACGGTAGGCAGCGGCCTGGCTGTGCCCCTGGTATTGAAAAGGTCCATGTGCAGCAGTTTCACTTACCATCAAGTGTGCTGCTTGCTCGTTTGCCACCGTTGGCAATAAAAAAAAATGTGACAATAAATGATCAGTGTGATGTATCTAAATGAATACAATCGATTTGTTCCTGTCATATTCACTCATTAGTGTAATGTTAGAGGTGCGCCGCGCCTCCATCATCTAAGAGATTCAAGTTCAACGTTAAAACTGGTGATAATATTTTAACATATACGGGGTCACACTAAAAGTTTTTAAATAAAATAAATAGTGGAATGATGTAGAAGTTAAGAACCTTGCCAATACTTATCGACGAAGTATACGTTCGTTTCTAAGCACCGCGGCACGCGAACTATTGTGCGGCGAAGTAGGTTCATTCTTCTCTAGGATTTTCTACTTAAAACTAATTTCTATAAGCTTATATTTTATTTTTGGATATAAATAAATGTTACAAGTGTTAGGGTGGGTTTGCCAAGAGGATGATTCGTGAGCTCTACACCTTCGATAGACTACTAGAGATTCAATAATACATTTTGCGGTGTGATTTGGAGCATTGTCGTGCTGGAGGAGGATCTTATTTCTTGAACGCTGCTGTCTAATATTTTTCATGATAACTGATAAACAATGAGTGATAATCCGTGTTTCGAAATAGCCGTCCGTTGGAAAAAATACTCGTGTTATTGTCAAATCTATGAATGAAAACATTTATTGGGTAATTTATTTTTTTGCTTTCGGTGTCCAACAATATATTCAGCTTTCATTACCTGATAATGTCATTTACAGCATTCGACTCAACCCCGTCATACTTTCCAAGCGTTTAGTATTACTAATCCAAACGACGGCGTATCTGATATTCTGTCAAATTATGAGTTTTTTTTTTTTTTTGGTGCGCCTCCGCATCACTCCTTCCGGGGCGACAGAGGGGCTTAAGCACGTAACAGTATTAGTTGTATAGGAGTAACTTTCATCAGGGTTATCAACAGTAGTCATCGTAGTAGGACGTTCACGAATTATCGACTAAATTTAAACTCATTAAATCAGTTGCAAACAGTGACATGGAATGGTTTCGTCGTAAAATGTTACTTAAAGTCAATCGTAACATAACATAGTTGTAGTATAAGACTAAAAAAAACTGTAATAAAAAACAAATCATAAAAAAAATATAAAATAAAAATGAAATAAATAAAATCATTCAGTGAAAATTTTCTCTAGTAACATTTATTTTGACGCGCGATAAATACTTAATTGGCACTAATGTAAAAACAAAAAGGATATGAATAATTCTCAGAGTATTTAAAGAGCTATAGTGCTGACCCACGTATGCAAGTTTGAAAGTTAAGCGATTGTGTGTTGTGTTCTAGTGTATTAATACAATTAATGATTGGTGTCGTGTGTGTGTGTGTGCGTGTGTGTGTGTGTGTGTGTGTGTGTGTGTGTGTGCGTGTGTGTGTGTGTGTGGCAAGTCATTAGTTATACAAGTGTATGTAACATATAATCATAGTACATCTCAATAGCTAATAACTGTAACAGTTATATGTGAACATTAAGAGTTAGGTAACACACACACACACACAAACACACACACACAAGGGTACTGTGACAAGTATAGCACGCCAACACACACACAGCTATACTCTAACACTAAGACTCGCTTCTCCGCACTTAATGTAGAGCAAGGATACTGTGTTATTGACGCCAAATTGACCCTGACAGTATGACTTCCTTCTACAAGACAATTGTGATCTACCTCGCTGACACGTTTTACTGCCGGCGCATCGAGTACCTGTGACTGATAACGGTCTAGTTCTGGTCTCAGGCGGATGGACCGGTGACTAATTCATCACCCGTAGAGAGGTTGACCGTATGAGGGCGATGTGTCGCCGGGAACACTAATGGTCGGTGGTCTGTTGGGATTCATGCTTAGCGTGGTAGATAGATATCCCAATCACTACACGATCAGTGCCGTGATATTATTGTTATCGCTCTCGCAGGTACCTACTCGATACAAAAGTGAAACTATACAATAGTGACAGAGGTAGTGGGGCCACTGTTGAGGGTCACTCACGATTACGACCAATGTTACCTACACTTAGATACACACAAACACACATACATACACAAAACGTGTAAAAAGTATAGAATCGTACTCATGTCATGATTCATTACTTATTAACTAATGAACTGTATTTTTTTTTTTTATTTATTTATTTATATTTGTAATATACACATTTTATTCAGAATAATCTTCTGCCAAACTGCATAACAGTTTGTCGGCAGTGTTTTTTTTTTTTTTTTTTTTTTATTGCAAACGGTGGCAAACGAGCAAACAGTACACCTGATGGTAAGTGTTGCTGCCGCTCATGGACCTTTACAAGGCCGTTGCCTACCGCGAAGAAAGTGAAGGGAGTGTGAATGCGTGCATTGAGGCTCGGTGATACCAAGGGCACCACCAAAACCCTCCACACGCAAACACCCTTAGAAAGTTGGGCTTCCGGTTCTTTCGCTCACCGAACGAAGCGCAGTAACAAATCGCTACTACTCAGACGTCGATTTTCTGCGAGAGTGTGGTACTGCCCCGGACGGACCGGCCCGCGGCTGTAGACAGATAACTGTCGACAGTGTGGTCCTACCACTCTTGAAAAGTTCTCCTCGTGTTCTCTATTATTTAGTCATCATCATCATCACAGCTCATATACCTTGGGACTTACGACGCCCACTGCTGGGCTTGAGCCTCCTCTATAATAGGAAGAAAATTGATCTACTACACCACGCTGGTCAGGCACGTTGGTATAGGGTTTTATTTCGAGTTTTCTTTCTCTTGCATAGATGTTATATGCACAAGATATCCCTTAGTCGTCTTCTACGATATCCACGAGCAAAAGAAGGAACACCCACGGGCAAGGTGAATTGTATTCTTACTCCGATACCACATGGTGATATTTAAAGTGTTAGATTAACAATATGTGTAATTGTGTAGGGCACACCTGGGTTTTATAAATAATACATGAATTTAAGCTTGTATTTATCTGCTTGTGTCCCCTAGCAGTCTGTTACTACACCCAATCATATGAAAGAGAGTGATGAGGAGTACTCCTACCCCATCACCACATGTTACCCTTATAACTAGTTACAAGGCAGCACAGCGTTACACGAACAGTTCTCCAAGTATTTTGTAATTTCTACATGAGATAAAATCTGAAACGCGGCAATCCTTAACTAGAGCATGTGACAGCATTAAACTGTATCTTAATAGCGATCACACGTCGAGTTTGTTTGTTGTCTGATAGTTTAATCGAAAACTCCGAATATTGTAAATAAAATTATTTTACGAATTTTAGCCCGTTTGTATTTGATTTTTGACTGCCCAACGTTTCGAACAGTTTGCAGCGTTCATGGTCAGTCACGGGTCAATCCGCCTGTAAAATATTTAAAATGTGTAATACTTGTAAATATCAGAAATCATTAATAATTACATAATCAAATAATGTTAACTTTAGACAAGTGGTCTGTCATAATTATTGACAAAACTATTTGCAATTAAAATTATTTTTACGGTTTATCCTTACTAATATTATAAATGCGAAAGTAAGGATGTTTGTTTGTTTGTTACGCTTTCACGTTTAAACCACTGAACCGATTTCAAAAATTCTTTCACAAATGGAAAGCTATAATATCAGGGAGTAACATAGGCTATATTTTATCCCGGTATTCCGGGAACTACGCCGCGGGTAAGGCGACTGAAACCGAAGCGAAGCGAAGGCGGGTTGCTAGTATATTATTTATGTTGTTGTTGTATTTATTTATTTATATTTGTAATATACACATTTTATTCAGAATTATCTTCTGCCAAACTGCATAACAGTTTGTCGGCAGTGTTCTCATGGTTACGTACCACACATTACATTATTAAACATCTATATAAATGTAGGTATACACATCTAAATCATATTATCATATTTATACATGCAATTTCTCTCATATGTTTTGATATAATTATATAATAAAATTTAAAAAGAAAATAATAACAATTATGTATAATAAAAAAAAAGAAACACTAAAAACAAAAACTCCATTCATAAATAAATTTATCTATACATTGATTTCCCCTATATGTTATTTTTATAATCCTTACACATTGATTAACTTTACCTATTCTATTCACTATGGACACATACTCAAATAATGTTTTAATAGTAAGTTTTTAAGATGTTTTTTTGTAACGTCATGGGTGATTAAATGTGCTGGTAGCTCATTTAAGAGTCGTCGGGCCGACCACTGACGACAAGTCACATCTGCTCCGGTGGTCGGCCCAACAACGAGGTGACGTGGGTACGGGTGGGTTATGGGCCCGCGCGCCGTCCTTTCATCGCCCCGGATGAACTGGACCGCGCGTGCGCTTACCATAGCCCACCCATAAAAAAAAAGCTCATTTAATAGTGTAGGAGCTAGCCACTTTCGCGTGCGTTGACCAAAATAATTGTTCACTCTTGGAACCTTATATTTCATTTTTCGTGCAACCTTACGACTTGGCTGCCTATGGACTATCTCATTTTTGTGTTGATTTGAAATATGTCTTATATATTCTCTTTTTTCGTGTGGTCGGATACATGGTGAGCATGATTACTGTTAAATTGATGAAAAGAACTTATAGTGGTGGATCATGAGAATATATCCTGCTATGTTGCTGATCAGTCACGGTGTATGTTCATGATTGTAGCGGCATACTTCTTCGTCGGTCCGAGTACGTCACCACGCATCACCGGCTCCAGCAAGTTGCGTGACGAGCGCGGCGGCGCCGGGCCACTGCGCAAGTATACCGGCGAGTCTATCACACTGACACTGCCCGACGGGAAGACACTCAAAGACTTCAGGTGGTTCAGCGTCTACTGCGAGGAGTATGAGGTGAGCGAACATCACTTACCGATACAATATATTATAAATAGACTATTGTATATTCATTTTACGTAAGTCAGAGTATTACAACTCCTTCTGGGAGGTAGTAGTCTCGCGTTAGAAGACAGCTTGGCGAGTCATGAAGTAAAGTCTTTACGCTGACACACTCCGCCGCTGGGGCGACGGAAATTAATATTTCACTAACCGAGATAGCACACAATATGCACATAAGATCTGTGCAAGAAAAGGAAAACTCGAAATGAAAACCTTTACCAACATGTCTGACCAGCACGGTATAGTAGGTTAAATCCCTCTCATTGTAGAGGAGGCCCAAGCCCAACAGTGAGATGTATGTGGGCTGCGATGATGATGATGAACCGAAATAGCAGGTGCATGGATTAGAGATTAGATTAACACCAGTGGGAGTGACAGCACAGGGGCGATACCGCGGTTAAAAGTGATGTTATCTGAAAGAAAATCCTGTCGAGGTACTGATGTTAAAAGTAGAGTAGTACAAGCTCACGTTGTGATATATAATGTGATAGAAACCACAGTTACGCTTATATCAAAGTTGTATTCCGTTCCATCGTACTCAATGTGGACACGAACTAAGAATACAATTCACCACTCTATTTCTTACTCATGGGTGTAAAAGACGACTGAGGGATGTAACCTGCATGAGACTATGATATGCATATAACATCTGTGCAAGAGAAAGAAACTCGACACAAACGAGTGTGAAACTTGTGCCACTTTTGACCAACCTAATATAGTAGGCTAATTACCCTCTCGGAGGAGGAGAGAGTGCACCAGTGGGACACATATGGGCTGTTATGATGATGTACTCCGTTATATTTAATATATCTCTACATTAATAAAATGGGTATGTCCATCACTCCACAGATAGTTCACAATACTTGATATTTATCATGAAATATGATGTACTAAATAGAAAAGTAAAGTTAAAATTTATATAAATATTTATAGTAGTATTAATCATCATCACCATTACAGCTTGTATACATCCCACTGTCGGGCTTGAACCTCCTCCATAATAAGAGTGAAATTGATCTTCGCTAATCAGAGAACTTGGTATCGGGTTTTATTTTGAGTATTCCTTCTCTTGTATATACATTATATGCACAAGATGTGCAATGTTAATGTCTGTATGTAAATAATAATTGTTATTGCATTGAGACGTGTGATCTGTTACTGCATATTGCACAAGTGCACAATATGCAATATACTTTAGTGCAACACACTGAGCTTTTATTTATTGCACACATACATATGTGTGTGTTTGTTGTTAGTTCACACGTTGTGATCAAGTGATTGCGCATACATGTATGCGATTACATACTTATGTGTATGTAAACTTATCATTAGTAGTATTTTATGAGCATTCGTGTGCAACATAGGCAGTGACTTATAGCGGTAGGCAGTGACATATTTGATGCCACGCAACTATTTTTGTATTTTTTCTCTTTTATGTTTTAAAAAGACAACATTTTATGTTAAGGAAATAATGTGTTGTGGAAGACTTTACAAACATTTAATTCATGGACACAAATTACATACAGACTCAGAACAACAATTTGTGGAATGCAATAGTTATAATTTTTAATAAAAAAAAACGACTTCATACAGTAAACTAAAAACGTTAAAATTGCCCATAAAATTTTAAAAATTCCACCAATTTCTCAAGGATACCATCATCAGATCCTGAATTGATGACTATGGGACTACCTAGGAAGTATATCCTATCAAACAAAAAAAGAATTTTGCAAATCGGTCCAGGCGGCTTTGAGTAATCGGTGAACATACATAAAAAAAATAAGATTCCGTCGAATTGAGAACCTCCTCCTTTTTTTGAAGTTGGTTAAAAAGTGTTGTTCTGCTTGTAATTTGAACCCCCGATACGATAGGTCGGTATCTTTACCACTATGCTGTCTATGCAGTCGGTATTTGGGCATCTATGGTCTGGCTTCACGCTGTCTATTCCGTTCGGGGTGATGGAAGGGTGGCGCGCGTCCCTATAACCCACCTTATTCCTTTCTGGACCAATTACTGTTACCGAGCTCTTGACGTTGGTGATAGTGTGTCACAGTTGACATCGTGTCACCATTAATATATTCAATGTCATTATATTGTACGTGTGTATAATTGAACAATGTGTATAACAGAGCGGGACTGTCGATTGGACACGCTCACATTGTGTATGTTTGTGTGTGTGTGTGTGTATGTTCAAGGGCGTGTGAACCACTTGAACTGTCCATATAGTACCACAGTAATGATAGGGCACCATATTCTGTTCGAGTAGCCGTCACATATATCTCGCTCTCTCTCTATTTGTCACTCTCCACTAGATATCCAGTAGATACGTAGATTCATATAAATAGATGCGGCAAATAAGTTCAACTTTCAAGATTATTATCTAATATGGAAGAAACTGGGTTTCACCTGCAGGTGACTTTATGTCGGTGTTGTCTGTTATTGCCCTGTCTATCTATATGGGGTCTCACAGGTAATAGGCTGTCAAGATGTTTTCATTGGAACTTTGTCTTGAGATCCGTCAGAGTGGGATTTCTCTTTATTGTTAGCGTGGGATGCGTTCATATGCGGCATGCGATTGATACTTAGGATCTCGACACAAGTCTTTTCGGTTCTGGTCCGTTTTACAAAGAGTAGAATCTTATAAAGACTGTCCATATGTTGTTGTGTATGTAAGTGAACACAATACAATAGTTAGAATGAACTTTCTCTCGCTACTGCGAAGTTTGTTTAAATCATTGTTTTGTGAGAGAGTGGTTGCGAGATTGCCACCTGTAGGGTCAAGAAGGTGATGTATGCACAGAAGAACTGATAGAATGTGAACGGGAAAAGATGTGTATTCCGTCTTGTAGAAGAATTAGTTGTTGTTTATAGGACCTTAGATTAACACTTAAAGCTTAAAGTAGTACCTATGTTTCACTTATAGGACAAAACCCCATCGGAGGGTGAGCAATGCTTACCAGACAAAATGGCAAAATGATTAATCAAACCCGACAATAAATAGAAGAAAATATCAGTACAAAATAGTTACATTGAACTGGGAGACCATTTAATTGCCCGGCAATAGAAGTGTTATATAATTATTTAGTAGTGTCATATAAAGTTTGTAATATAGAATAGTAATGTAATAGATGCTTTAATGTAATATTGTAACGTTCTTGTGCAGGTGAATTTTGGTGATGTAGCCATTCCACGCGGTGTGGAGTATCCACGTCCGGCCAAGGTTGGCGCGTTACGTGGTGCTCACGGAGTGCGCTCCGACCCCATAGTGGTGGTGGACGCTCAGACACTGCTCATACCAAACTTCTCATATGACGGCGAGGCGCCTGGTGAGTAGTACAGATCTACCGTCACTACCATTTACCATAATATTATCACATACTAACAGTATACGTGCTGTGTAATGGTGGCTACGAATATAATCAACCCTTAACTTGATCGTGTGTGTCGTAAATTACGAGTAAGAGACTTTACATATAACTTGGACCAAGTATATTTGATACCTTCTCATCAATAATTAAATTCCTAAGTAGAGACGTTAGAAAGGCGAGCGCACCTAATATTACTGTTAATACAATTTGCTTGTATGTTACCGTGTGGTGCCGGAGTAACAATAATTTACCACCCTATATCCTGCCCATTGGATGTTGTAAAAGATGACTAAGGTATGTAATATGCATATAACATCTATGCAAAAGAAGGAAAACTCGAAATTAAACCCCATATAAACACGTCTGATTAGCGTGGTAATTATACCTATTGACCTATTAAGGTCAATTTTCCTCTCATCGTGAAGAAGGCTCTAGCCCAATAGTGTAACGTATATGAGTTATGATGATGATGTACTACGTCGATTATAAATAATTGTGATAAGAGGCAGGATGATGATGATAATTTGTAGTAATATATATAAATATCACATACATCTTGTATTGTGACATGACTAACGCTGCTCGTTGTATTGTAGATGCCAAGTTCTGGGTGGGTCGAGGAGAGAAGCCGTCCCCGGCGGGCGTACGAATCCCGGATGAGAATGGCAAGGAGGCACCACTGCGCCGTTACGACAGGAAAACCATCGTACTTACACTACCAGGAGTGAGTGCACACCATTCAACTCTATCTCAACCTCAACTATATTTACCTCTCTTAATGTTAAATTTAATCATATAATCTTAAAAGACAATTTTGAATGATTAATGTGTCGCGATGCCACCTTAAAAACTACAAGTTATTTACGTTATTAAATAACGGAGACCGATTTGTATGCAATGCAATAATAAAAAAAAAATGCATGGGGCCAGCGCGCCATAGGAACGTCTTCTAACACTCATTATGAGGTCAGTTGTCACATTCATTATGAGGTCGAAATGCCACATGCGTGTCTTCTTGCTTGTGTGGCGGTCAAAATCACGTTCTTTCACTCTGTGCGGTATTCTTTAAAAACATCGTTTTGTGAGGACGATATAGTCTTTTATGCACTGTAAAGAAGTTGCCTCAAATAGATCTCATTCGTACTAGCTGAAAGTCCATAAAAATGTTTTAGCAGTGAACGTGTTACTTAAAAAGATTTGTGATAGAAAGAAGGCAAATAAAATATAAATTAATTAATAGTAAGAATATATGTGAGACCTAATTCCGGGCCGACCACTGACGACAAGTCACCCTGCTCCGGTGGTCGGCCCAACAACGAGGTGACGTGGGTACGGGTGGGTTATGGGCCCGCGCGCCGTCCTTTCATCGCCCCGGACGGACAGGACCGCGCGTGCGCTTACCATAGCCGACACATAAAAAAAAATAAAAGACCTGACTAATTATATAAATAGTGATTTCAAATGTCGTATGTTTGATACTCATGCAAGATAATATTTATGTAATATACATATCATTACTGCAGTTTTTCCATATAATGATGCAGTTAGAATACAATTCACCACCCTTTTTCTTGCCTGTGGTTGTCGTAAAACACGGCTGAGGGATTATTTGCAGATTCCATTTATATGCAAGAGAAGAAAAACTTGACATGGAACCCTATGCCAACATGTCTGATGAGCATGGTATAGTAGGTCAAATTCTCTCCCAATGTAGACGAGGTCGAGTCCAACAGCTGGACGTATATGAGCTGAAATAATGATGGTGTCGCTCCCTGTACAAAAATGTATTTTTATTTTCATAAGAGCAGTATGTCCAGGGATATTCTCCTCCAGTGTTGTAAGTGATGTTATTATTGAGTGAGAGTGTTCTGTGCAGGAGCTGAGCGTGTTCGATGTGGGACACTTCGGTGTGTGGTGCGAGGCGTTCACAGTGGACTTCGGTCACGTGCAGTTACCGCGCGCCGCCCTAGCGCATGTACCGCCCAGCCTCAGGATGTTGGGCGTGTCGCCACAGGTACGTAACACATAACTATTAGCACTTTAAACAATGAAATATCAAAGTGACCCCCTCAATACGCTCTATATACATTTTTGTAGGATCATGTACCAAAATTAATTTGTATATATTTTTGTTGTAAATATATATATACAATTTTAATACTCTTGTCGCACTCTTCAAATGAATAGCACTTGTAAATAGTATGAAATAATAAAACTATTTGTAAATAAATGCAATACACTAATGTGAAATAAGTATCGCGAGCTTTGTATATAGAGGACGAATCGCAGCCGGTTCACGACGTGCGATGTACGCGTCTCTACGTACAGGTGTTGTTTCGGCGTGAATGTCATCTACACTCGTCTAGTTAACAATCGTTTGATAAAACTTTTGATGACGTCACTTCATAGCAAGTTTAGTGACTGTATTATAAAATAGCTGCACGTGTGCTACGCGGGCGCTACGAGTGCGCTACGAGTGCGCTACGCCGTAGGCAAATAGGGTATACTGTTTAATTATATTAAAATTGGAAGATTTATAAAATAATATTTGATTTAAAATGGGGTTTTAAATATTCTACAAATATTTCACGTGCTGTAAAATGTTTATTGGTTAGAGTACATTTACTCTACTGGTACTTATTCAGTTTTAATTTAAGTACAGTCGAGAGCTTTACGTAACTATATCTTCGATATGTCGTTTGTGTATGAGGCAAGGTTAGTAAGTTAGTTATTTCATTCTCAGTTTTGATAAAGGTGATATATCATAACATATATCTATAACATTTGTGTTAGTTCGTTTATCCTTAAATATGTAGCAATATTCATGTGTTAGTGTGAGGGTAGTGAGGTGAGTGTTGTCACGTCACGGCACGTCACGTTACGTCACATTACGTCACGTTACGTCACATTACGTCACGTTGAATGTGCTGACATGTCACTCAACTCACATTACGACATACTATCGATATATTTCACTTTACTGCGTAACACACAAACAAACACACACACACACACACACACACACACATCGCAATAGCACTTAAAATTAACATATATCCCCACATCGCAATAGCATTTAAAATTAACTATTTGTAGTTTCATTATTATAAGATAAATTAAATGGGTAGTTTGAAAAAGTAAAAAACATTAAAAACACTTATAGATAACCAAACTAAAACGTGCGACACAGAAAATAGGGATAGCGACATATATCAAGTTTCGCCAAAATATCAACCATGGATATAAAAACAAATCATAAACTATGTAAGGATTATAGGATAAACCACTTAAATTATTGCATCGTCGTTGATCCTTCATAAGTGCTCAAAGTTTCAAATAAATCCGATGTTCAGAAGAGCCTGATAATCAAATTCAAAAATTACATAGAGACTAATCTAAAACTAGTGTGTTAAAATCATTACTTAAATCTGAGACAAGTGGTTTATCAACTAGTTGGTAAAGTAAGAGTAGCAAAATGACTGCTAACCATTTCATTGTGTCTGTTTGATGTGACAGAGAACCTTACCGTCATACTGCACTTAAAAGTAAAACTAGAAAACATTTTCGGCGGATTTTATAAATTCATATAAAACATTAACATTTAATATGCTAGGCTATTTATAGAAATGCACTTGTGAGCGAAAAATACTTAACGTATGTGGAACTAGAAGCCACATCTATTGATTATCCGTCTTTCCAATTAGACTAGCGTAGGTATGACAACTAAATTGCAGCTCGCATTGTCGCCTTTACGGCAGACTTTCACCGCGTTATCTTGCTAAACATGTTTTTTAATAAAGATTTTAGTAAAATATTAACAGCATTATAAATGAGGATAACAAGATGCATATGTAGGTGCGGTAACATTGTTATAGAATTTCACTGCAGTGCTCTGGCGCTTGTGCGAGTGTAGCCTAGCGCACTTATTGTCTACTAGATAACATCGTTCATAGACTAATGTCGAGTACCGTCTTCGGTTATGTAACATCACCAATATCTATAACAGTTAAGTATTATGCCCCCAAGTGTGTCCGGTCCGTGTCGGTCGCTTGCTGAGCGCAGCTTTCGTGTTGCAGAGTCGCAACCGGGCGCTGGTGGAGGGCACCACGACCGCGCCCCCAGCGACGCGCTCTCGAGCGCCCATCGCACGCCTCGACGCGACCACATACCGGCCCCCTGCACGTCTCAAGCCCGGCGCCTCACTGCTCACCTCCCTTAGTCACGATCACCAACAGCGCACCAACTTGCAGCGAAGAGCAAACACTAATCAACCTCCACAAGAACAATCGGTTACCATACAGAGTTCGAAAGAACTAGAGTACAGAGATAACGAAGGCATTCAGAAACAAACTTACCAACAACAACAAACACAATTGAACCAGCAACAAACACAGCTATTGACGCCAGAGCAATATTACCAGCAACAAGTGCTGCAGCAGCAACTGTTCGAAAAGAGACCACAAGATCAAGAACAAAAGCAACAACCCTCAGAGCAATTGACCCCAGAACAGCACTACCAACAACAGAACTTGCAACAACACTTACTCGAAAGAAATCTACAGTACAAGGAGCAAAATCAAGAACAATCAAAGCAATTGACACCAGAACAGCAATACCAACAACAATTGCTACAGCAACAGTTGCTTGAAAGACAATCACATCATGACACGCAACAATATACAGAGCAAAGTCAACAACACTCAGAGGGACCTGCTCCAGAACAGAACTACCAACAACTAATACTACAGCAGCAACTGCTAGAAAGAGAGTTACAGGAGCGGCAACAGCTTTTGAGACAAGCACAAGAGCAGTTGTACTACAGCCAACGGCCGCAGAACCTTAGAGAACATGCGCAGGATCGGAAGCAACCGCAGCCTCCGGAGCAGAGTGAGCCCGATCAGTATCGCCTAGTGCCGTATTAGAGATGGCGAGGTGCCGGTGACCTTGACCCGGTTGCGACCCGCGCTCGATGCAACGACCGCTTGTGTAACCCACCCGTCGCCTTTCACACTAGTCACCTCGCATCTGTCCCCTTCCGGGGGTCACGGCCGCATCTCGTACACCGTCCTAACGTATTACTCAAAGCTTACCTAACAATATTATATTAACAACATTATAACAATATTATACGTTATTAATTATAATTAAACACTATATTCGTAACAATGAAATTATAAACCAAAACTATTTTCGCTCGTCCTGAAATAGTTTACATATGTCGCATATGCTACAATCGCTGAACAAATCACTCTCAATTAAATCCAAGTTGATATGCGCAATTAATAATTACAACAATTATTTGCATCTCGTTTATTTAGTCATAATGCATTACGACTTGCTTTAAAATATGCATATGAAAGCATGCATCAAATAAATATGATATTAAAGCAAAAATACAATAATAAGTGAAGAATAATTAATTTGCATGATGTTATATTTGATAAACGATCAAATATATGATCGCGCTGTGAATACAACTATTATAATACTATCTAATAGTTCTATTGTATATGTTATTGATTTCGTAATAATCTATTTATACAATAGTCTAATAGATAGAAGTTTTAATAGTTTGCAATTGCGACGTCTAAATCGTTGAATACTCGTTTGATTTATTGATCTACGTACGTCCGTCACTTGTAATGATCATCATATTGCGACACTTAACTACTCAGTTCTTGAAGAGTTAATGACGAGTCACACTGTTGCGTCATCAGTTTCGTGGTCATCATTCAAGCCCAGTTCTGCCCAACATTTGACAGTTCGTAAAGCGTGCCTAACATTACCTCTGTAGCTTTTTTGGCCAGCATCAATGTTTTTTTATGGTTCTTTGTATTAAAATGCCCTATATAATAACCATTTAACTCAAGTTACCTATTAATTTCTGATATTTTTGCGATTATTACACATTTTAAATCAAACTATTCTATAGATATTATCGCGTTTGTTATTAATTTTTGATTAGCCGATATTTTGAACGCTTTTCAGTGTTCACAGTTACGAGACTCGGACCTTGCAAACACGATGAAATCTGTAAAAATAGTTATATTTAACATTACAAAACATAAGTTTTTGTGAGTACTGCAACTTATATTTAGTTGCGAATGTCGAAGGCCGATCAAAAGCACGACTTGTATGTCGTAACGCGCACACACTCGGTACGAACTAAGTGTATTGGTACTCATACGCTTGTGTAACTTGAAGAGTGGCCGAGCGGGCGCCCTTCTGGCTCCTCTCACCGCGACCTTAGCCGCCGCTCGAGAGCACACCTTTATTAAATGAAAGGTTAACTTTAATCCTCATAATATTTAACATTAGAACTGAATTTGCAAATGACGTCAATGACAAGTATAACACGACATATGCTACCGATTGCAATTACAATTATGTATATATTATAGCACATACAATATTGTGTGTATACATTTGTAATAGTTTCACGAGTAATAACTGATTGAATTTATTTATATTGCGCGTTATCAATTCTGTTTAATGTTTATATATTATATTATTCTTTATTTAAATATTAACATTCACTGAAAGCACTTAATACCATAAATAGCAGTGGCGATTGTCAATAAGCGCCATCTGTTATATATTCATCGTAATAAAATGCTAATAATTTTATCTTGACGTCACCTATTGCCCGTTTGCAATAACTTAATTTTTAATCGAGCTCAAAAAAGGAGGCGGTTCTCAATTCGGCTGTATTTTTTTTGTCAACTCAGAATTTTCGACTGGGTTTGATGTTTTTTTTTATTTGAAAGCTGGTGCTTCCTGTGTTAAACTTATTGTTTAAATTATTAGAAATGATTTGCCGAAACAGTTCGCCATGAATTTCTGAATGACAATTACTATAATCTTGATAGGCTGTTCTAAATTTATTCTAAATGATTCTTATCTTTTGCAATCTCGTCGATGCAAATGCGTTTTAATTTGGTTAATATGACTTTATATGATTATGAGGTTAACTATAGTTGGGTTTATTTATGAGCAGTATAATGAATATACTTCATTATTTGATATAATGTTTTCTAGTTTCAATAGTCATATGGAAAAAAATATGTGTGGCGATGGACGAAGAATACAATTCATTGCTCCGTCGGTGTTTTCAAAGACGATTAAGGGATACCCTGTGTATATCACAACTATGCAAGGGAAGGACAACTCGAAATAAAACTCTATAGCAAACCGCCTGACATTGTTGAGGAGGCTCGAGCCCAGCAGTGGCACGTGTATGAGTATGTAAAAATATATTTTTGATAAAAAAACATTACGTTGGATAAATGAGTGATCGTAAAGTCTTGAAGTTCTATATCTAATGGTGGAATACTAAAAAGGCAATAATATTTTTAAGATGTTTGCAACATTGAACGCGTAGTCGCGTGTCGAATGTCGCAAGTTCGGTCCGGCACATAAAACTATAATGTTGCATACCGAGTGTCACTCAGCTTGTCTCCACGTACTGTTAAACATACAATGTCACACGAATGTGCGCTTCACTTGATTTATTGAACGGAAAATGTTATTATATATGGGATTTAAGTGATGTAACATTATATCTACTCGTATTACTTGTTAACTTAATCGTTTTGGACGTTATTTTATTATTCAATTTAAAGTCACTCGGCTTGTTATGGAAAATATACCTCTCTTCTGTTTAGAAATCCTTTATAAAATAAAGTAAATACATAATTTCGTAAAGTAAATATACATGAAAGTGCATATAATTGACCTGTGCCAAGGGCAACTGAAGTAGCAGTCGACAGACTGCAATTGGAAGACAATTGACTTATTTATACCACGTTGGAAGGGTACCGAGTTTTTCTTTTCTATCATTCAAGATATTTGCATATTATCCTTTAGCTGTATTTTACGACACCTATGGGTAAGAAAGAGCTTGATGAATTGTACAGGTTTTCGAGCGACGACTGTCTATCGAAGAATTCAGGTTAGGGTGATTTAGTATTATGTTGTCCAGATGGCACATCATAATGTTTTTTTATTTGGGCATGTGGAAATAAAATTTGATCCAGTGCGTAAGCGGGTCCACAACGCAGCCATATTGTTGATATTGTGTTGATTACATTACATTGATAATATATCTATTACATGAATAGAAATATTTTCCCAAGTGAGCAATGTAATGAATAGTATAATACAAGTGTGTCATGGCGACACACTGCACTGTCGCTGCAGTTCTCACGAGCTCGTATCCCCGCGGATCATATCACAGAGTGTACACGAGGCGAGGTGAGCGCGATGTAGCCACATTACATAACTTTCCCACGGCAAATGTAGCTTGTAGAGCAACTGTTAGCGAACATATTTTGTAATAACAATATATAATGAGAACAGTTCTTACTGCACAACTAAGCTACAGACAATCATATATAGATAATTGTTATTGCCAATAATAAGAGTTCTCTCAACATTTATATTACTTTATACGTGATAATTGGTCGATAATGTTTGTTAGTGTTGCGCTGACAGTATATTGCTTCTGTGTTACCGTAAAAAAATGTAATTTTAGAGAAAAATTAATAATTTAAAGGAAATAAAAGCACAACGCCTATAAAAACATTAGACTAAAAGAAAAGTAATTAAAATTTTAATTAATAGTAATGTGATTCGCAGTAGATGCAATAGATGGCGCTATTATAAATAACGATAGTCTGAAGCAGTTCACATTCTCTTCCGCTTATTATGTGTACATTGGAACATTAAATATAATTACATATTTCATCAACAAAAAACCCAATAATTTGTTTGTTCATTTGAGTTGATTATTATATGGTACAGCTGTGATGTAGCGATATGTGACATCCCCCATTAGTTATCGTCACACGAGTACAGTTGCGTTGCATCGACGCATTTGAACAATGCCAGTATTTAGTTATAAGTTTAGTTAATATGTATTTAGATTAAGTATTTGAACAACTTGAGGTTTTCTGTGAATCGCATTGTGCGATCAGTAAGACATAATATTAGTTGACAATATATAGAGGTGACTTGGTCGGTGTGTGTCACGGGGCGCGACAAGAGTCACCCTCACAGTACGCCATATTCGGAGGCGTAGCTACCGCCGTATCAAGTGTATCAATGATAGGGGGCCTCTCATGTGTGTCAGTGATAGCGGCCTATACAAGTCAAAGCAATCTCTTTTCCCCGAGTTAAGTGTTCGCCTAAAAATTGCGGGATTCCCGTATTGAGTTTTTTTTCTTTTATTGCTATATTTCTAGGAGGAAGTGATAACTTACAATCAATTTCATGCAAGCATTTTTGTTACTTTTGCAAGAAATCTTTACCAGGGCATCTCCAAGGCACTCTACTCCACTGAGAGATACATTTGTAATAATATATTAAACTTATTGCAACTGCAACTTATTGCAACTTTGCAACTTACATCAGCAAGTAAGTATTAAATATTAAAACAAAAATTGAGTTTCAATATATAAAGTACATTAAGTTGTGTAAAGTTTAAAACATTTGAATATTGTGTAACATTAACTCTTGTATTTATTGCAATAAGTTTTGTGCAATCCGATAAATTAAATTTGCAATGAATTAATTATTATTAAAGTGATGATCACGTGCAATTATATTGCAAATTATTATTTGTTATTTTTTATATTAAATGTATTAACGAAATCACAGTAGGGAAGAATTTATATAATATTTAATATAAATTTAGATAAATATATTACGACATACGTATGTGCAATAATTACATTTTAATGTTTTTGATTTCATTATGTATATGATATTAATTATTAAATATAATGTAAGAGAGAGCACCAGTAGGTGACCATCTAAGGGCATAAAAATTCCTTTTTATTTCTCAATCTTAATTTTCACCCTAATTCAATTAGTGATTGTTTTTCTGAGTTCTGCGGCAGTTCTTCAACAACGACATTAAACTAATGGTTTTTTTTGTACAATACTGGAATTAAATAAAGTGAAAAAAAAAACCTACAGCTTGAGAATCAGTAATTGACCACTCCACATATTGACTTTGTAAATATTTTTTATCATAATTCAGATACAACGTTACCGTTTATTAATCCCAAAAAAAATTACTTATAGTAAATGTTTTCAAAATCACTAGGTATATTGCTAATATTACACTTTAAAATTTTACAATCCTTAAAAAATATTAAGATAAAGCAAATTTGATGTTTAGAGCGCGGCATTTGAAGAACAATTGGAGTACATTTGGAATATTAAAAAATTATAGGATGCAGAGTTTGCACGATTAGATAGCTGGATAACAGCACCGACTATTTAATATGAAATTACTTTAAAAACACGTCGTAAATTTTTATTTTACCGATGTATGTGCGTTAGTGGTCAACTATTGGTGTTTTTAACTAATATATTTATATATATATATATTTTGAAAATGTTTTACGTTTTGTTTATGCAAATACGCAATATTTGATTATGATTTATTATTATATGGAATTGTGATAATGTTATATATATATATATATATATATTTAGATGATATTGTATATATACTGTGATAATACAACGTTTGTACTGTAAGGGTATTACAGTGTGAGTGGCGGCCCCGTAGTGTGTGGGACAGTGGGACACAATCACACCGACACACATTTATATTTTTTTACAATTAGTTATTGTTTGTTTATTATTGTTATACGTGTCAAATGTATATTAAAGTTTGTACAATATTATATAATGTTTTATATATGTCCCCTTCTAACATAACTATACAATTGTTTATGTACATTCGATAGGTCAGCCGTTAGTTATGAGTATATCTTATTGTTGTAATCATCACTGCAGTTGGTATCACCTCGGGGTAAGCGCCACTTGTGGATACGTCTCGAGTGATACATACACCACACACAAATATAATAAGTAGCCTCGGGCCCGGTTACTTCAATGTTTTAGGTCGAGTGCAGTTTGCGTTTAACATAATATTTGCGAAGAATACGCGAGTGACTTTATTTCTAATAAATCATTTATGTATTTGATATCTCAACAGTTTGTTGACATGCAATCATTAGTATGGGTATCCTCAAGGGGAAACGCCACGGTTGACAACGATCTCAGATGATGTTACGTTTCTAGGCGAATATTGCTCAATTTTCTCTTAGTAATCCTTCATTCAATTATTACGGCAAGAAAACATTTTAAATATTTCATACACATACACTTGCAAAATTGTTTTGTTAACTAACACTTAGTTATTATTTAAAATAATTTGAAATTACAACAGATTATTCTGTGCAAATCTAAGAAAATAAAAGAAATCTTTGAGATTGATCTCAGCAACACCTACCAGATCCAATTATTGATCTATATGATTCTCGAATATACTGGAAGACACACAAAAACAAATAACAAAATCGGTACAACCATTTAGAAGGAGTTGAGTCACAAACACACGAATAAAAGAATTGTATAAATAAGGATCAGAGTCACCATTTTTAACTATAGAAAGAAGATGTATTCTACGTGAAGTGACCTTATTATTATACGCAAAATATTCTATCTTGATTCATTAATAAGAACCAGCGGTGCGTTTATAATTACAGTTAAATTTAACATTTGCAACTGATTAGCCATTACGTTTATAACTGTCGCTGTATATATTAATATTATTGTACATAGTTATTTGCTATAGCGTGTTGTCGTCTCGCTCTTATCATAATTACTCTTCTTTTGTAGAACATGTTGTAAAGGTTATTCGTAATAGTTTCATTACCCGCTACCTGCCCCTTTTTGTGTTATTGGTGTTGATGGTAAACGAGCCAACAGCATAACCTGATGGTAGGTATATGTTAAAGCCGCTAATGGACTTTTAGTAGGCTGACGCCAATCGTGGAGGGAGTGTGAATCTGTATAATGAAGCTCAGTGATTCTAAAGGCATCACAAATACACGCAAACACCCTCAGAAAATTGTACTTCTATCTCTGTCGCTTATCAAAAAAAATGCTGTATCAAATTGCTACTACTCAGACGTCGATTTTCTGCTCAGTGTGATAGTACCCCGGACGGCTCAATTCAAGCCTGTGAGTAATTTAAGGATTAGTGTTAAGCGCACAGCACAATACTATAGAGCATGGATGCACAGACCGCGGCCCGCCGGTCGACTACTGGTGGCCCGCCGGTCGACTACTGGCGGCCCGCCGGTCGACTACTGGTGGCCCGCCGGTCGACTACTGGCGGCCCGCCGGTCGACTACTGGTGGCCCGCCGGTCGACTACTGGTGGCCCGCCGGTCGACTACTGGTGGCCCGCCGACAGCAGAAATAATACTCTCGTACATTCGAAAAATATTGAATTCTATTCCAGATTATCAGTTCTTTATTGTCTTTAATTACCTATACTTCTGGCGGCCCGCCATCAGTTCATGATTTGCCCGAGTGGCCCCTAGTCTTAATAAGTCTGTGCATCCCTGCTATAGAGTATAATGACCGACTATTAATTAATATTATTTATGTAAATATAATTACGTTAGGTATGCCGTTACCTGGGTGCTATATCATGTTTAGTTAAGTGATGCATCTTATATATAAATACATCATTATCTAATCTATATCTATCTATACTAACATACTAGCAACCCGCCATCGCTTCGCTTCGCTTTTAGCCGTTTTATCCGCGTAGTTCCCGTTTCCGTGGGAATACCGGGATAATATATAGCCTAGGTTACTCCCTGATATTACAGCTTTCCATTGGTGAAAGAATTTTTGAAATCGGTCCAGCCGTTTTGAAGATTACCCGGAACAGACAGACAGACAGACAAAAAAAATATAAAGTGATTTTTAGGCATGTGTATAGTGCAAATAACCGTGTGAGCATGAAAAAGTATATTATTTTGACATTACAAATAGACACTCCAATTTTATTTATTGGTATAGATAAAGCTGAAGAGTTTGTTTGTTTGAACGTACTAATCTCAGAAACTACTGGTCCAATCTGAAAAATTCTTTCAGTGTTAGATAGCCCATTTATCGAAGAAGACTGTAGGAGTTATCACTTTAAGATATTTATAATTTGAAGTGAAATAACTAGAACGCTTAAAATATAATTTTAACAATAAGCGAGCTTTTTACTATTCTGTTAAATATTTTATATAACATTAAATAAAACGCACTTATAATACGACACATACATATTAATATTGTTGTTGTTTTACTGTTATATAAAACCAAAGAATAGTAATGAGTTTCATAAACAAAACTTATTTATATTTACATTTGTGTATATTATTGTGAATATTCGACAATAGAGCTACAGTTATTCATATTTTTTTGTTGATGATTTTTGATGATAATGATTTTTTTGTTTTGTTAAATTCATTTGTAAACGGATAGATGTATAAGCGATATGATAGAACTCTTTACTCGTCTGTAACAGACGTACCATTCTAACTACATCTATATTGAAGCTACTGTGGCAGCCACTGAAACTTGTAAAACAGTTGGAACGGATTTAGATGTCTAAATCCTACACGCAATAATTAAATTTTCAATTAAGAAGTTACAGTCAACGTTAATAAGTATTGCATCTTGCTCTTCATAAGGAGACGTGAAAACATTTATAACTTTTTAAAGTGATAACTTCTGTAGGCAGGTTGTTATGGCGAGTAAATTCATGTAAGTCGTCACCGACATGGTCACGTGACGTGTTAACGATAACACTATATCTGTAGTCGCACTATATCTGTGCCGATATATGTCAAAACCAGATAAATGTAAGTTTTTATTTACAAATGTTTATTAACAATTAATTGGAATATCTAAAAAATAACAACTTTCTATGGCCAATCCTCGTTATTAAGTAAAACCTATGCTTTTTTTTTCTACATTCTCTTTAACAACTCAATTTGTATATTTGTTTTCGACTGACCACAACTGCACTTTCTCGCACTTATACAATGATTGACAAACATCACATAGGTCTCGTGCGACAGAGACAACGCTCTATGAAGCCGAAATTACTCGATTGCCTCTTTCTACGGGTCGATGTGCATATAATATATATTCAGTCAGTAAACTTATGTGATCAAATTTCTAATAATCACCTGTCGCGCGATAGTACCGTGTTGATGACTGGCTCGGTGCTTGTCATAGCAGAGAGTTGATGAGTTGTTTTGTTCCAGTCGAAGCTGAACTGCGAGGTGCTGTTAGACGAGCTCGGCTTCGAGGTGCGCTGGGCGGTCGCCGGCGACAGCATCGTGATACAACTCGTCGCTAAACTTGGTCAGTTAATTGTATTTATTTGTATATTTATGAGTATTGGTGATGCCGTCCAATGCACCCCATTAAAGCTTCCGTGTAGAGCGCCACCTTCTATGGCTAGCACAGGTGCTCTTGAGATATAGAATGCGATACAGGCTGACGATGGCGGTGTTGTGCTGTATTTTTTTTATTGCTAACGGCGGCAAACGAGCAAACAGTACACCTGATGGTAAGTGTTGCTATTGCTCATGGAGCTTTGCTGGGCCGCTCTGCCTACTGTGAAGAAAGTGAATGGAGTGTAAATGCGTGCCATGAGGTTTGGTGAAACTAAAGGCATCACCAAAACCCACTATACGCAAACACCCTCAGAAAATTAGGCATCCAGCATTGGGCTCGCTAATGTACGTCTCTATGGTTGCAGGCCGCTGTAATTAACATACTTAAATTTACACAATCAGGAGGGGACACTCCACACGTGACACTCTGTGCAACGTGTGGAAAATATCATCATCATCACAGCACATATACGTCCCTCTATTGGGCTCGAGACTCCTCCATAATGGGGGAAAATTAATCTACAATACCATGCTGGTCAGACTCTTGTTGTTACAGGCCTATAGTATCCCTTAGTCGTCTTTTACGACACCCACGAGCAAGATAGGGAGTGGTGAAATGTATTCTCCATCACCACATGGAAAATAATATCTGAACAATATATGAACAAAAATAAAGAATAAAGTAAGCGATAGTGAAAGAAGTATTGATCGTAAGTAGCTAGCTCACTGCCACATAATCTTGAAGTGTGTGTTTTTTTCCAGAGGATGGCGAGTACATGGCGTTCGGTATCTCGGGTGCCCCTAATCGTACGCAGATGGTGGGCGGCGACCCGGCCGTGGCGTGGGTGGACAAGTCCACGCTCCAGGGCAAAGCTGAGGATTACTACTTGGACGCGAAGAGCCAGTGCGCCGGCGTGCGCGGCTCCTGCCCCGACGAGGTGTTCGTGGTGAGTTGCTCGCTCCTGCACTATATATATTATTTTTATATGTTATGTGCCTTTTTAACTAGTATAGAGTTAGATATAAGGTGATGCTTACAACTCACTAGGCTAATAAAGTGGCTCGGCGACACGCTCCGTTGATCTAGTTCAAGCTATTTCACGCTCACTTAAAATATTTCATCACGTAAGAATCCAATAACTGTTTGCCTGAATAGTGAATTTATCACGAGATTTCAAGGTCAACGTAAATGACCACACACAATAAACATTCCTTATAACTCACCATCTAGAACTAAACCGAATAAAACAGCATCGAGACACCGTTTTCACTTTTATACGTCTCACTGCTAAACTGAAGTATGCTATAGAATAGAAGAGAAATTGACTTACTATACTATGCTTGTAAGACGTGTATATCAGAGGGTTTTATTACGACTATTCTTCTCTTGCATAAATGTTATTTATATTATATTTTTTTTAAGTTTTTTTAATTAAGTTTATATTATAATCTCTCTTGTCTTTTACGGCATGCACGGGCAAGAGAGTGAGTGCTGAGTTGTGTTCTACTTTTTCACCACACCGCAAATCAAACTCTGTTATGTGTTGAGAGCTTGAAGTAATATACCTATTACTCTTAGGTAAACTAAAAGTTATAAAGCAATGTTATTTTATAAATTACTTACAATGTGTTAAGTTATATATTTGAGTACAAATGAACTCTCGCACAGCCCAATACCAACTCGATCCGGACGCTGAATGCGGCGCTGGTGAATGGATACTCTATCGTGACGTACCAGCGCTCGCTACGTGCCACCGACGAGCTGGATCTCCACGTGCTCACCAACCAGTCGCAGCCCATCATTTGGGCTATCGGCCCGCGTAACTCCAGGAATCAGGTCTCCTACCATCCGTACTTTACGAAGGTGAGTTTGAACTTGACTCAATAGATTTGGCAAAATTTGTTGAATACCTTTACTAAAACCAGAAAGTATATTAAATCTTAATACAATAATTAAGTGCTAGAACAACTTATACTTAATCAGATAATGGACATTTTTTTTATAGAAACATTATGTCTTTGTAAAGAATTCCCCTATTAATGATGCGAGTCTAGAATTGTTAAAAGTATTTTTGAAACCTGAGAATAGTCTCACGTTGCTTTTTGTATGTTTTGTGATTTGTCTAAGACATTGGACTGTATTCACTACGGAACATTCATTCAATTTTTATTTCACTACAAAGTCAGGAGACACAATACGTTTGAATTTTTACTTCCTATTTAAGTCAGAGAACTTATAGTGTTGATATGAAGGACGCGCGATCACCTGACGTTGTTATTGCAACTGGCATTCCGCAAGGGTCTAGTGTTAGACCACCTCTATGACTTATATATGTTAATGACTTATTATTATATAACGTATAATCAAATCATCGTGTTGTTCACAAATTCTTATGTATTGTTTAGGCTGTATTGTATATGTAGGGTCCGTCTTTTGGTAAAGAGATAAATCCCTAATAAAAGATGGTCAACTATTCTGCGCTGACCACTAAATAAAGCCGTATACTAATGTTTTGCCATCCTTCCTTCCTTCCTTTCAGCTCATACACGTCCCATTGTTGGGCTCGAGCCTCTTTTGCCAAAGGAGGGAAATTAACTTACTTACCACGCTGGTCAGACGTGTTGGTATAGGATTTCGTTTCAAGTTTTCCTTCTCTTGCATACATTTTATATGCATATTTAATTCCTTAGTCGTTTTTTACAACACCCACGGGCAAGAGAAGGCGTGGTGATTTGTATTCTTACTCCGTCACCACACGGACGTAGTTGCTATAGTGGTATGGTATCCCATAGAAAGAAGAAGTCAGTCATAGTCAAATTCAATACTAAATAATTATGGCGTGGCTGTCGACTTAATCCTTAAATGACTTGAGATGTAAATGGGTGCCAAATTCTGTAGATAATTTTGAAATTTACTTCTTAGAAGAACTTATAATTATTCATATTGTTAGGTAAATATAAAACAGTTTTTTGTTTTCTATTTACAATAAAATTTATGCTATGTTGTTTAAATAACATTTTTAAATAATCAAGTTATATACATGAGTATACTTATGATCTTTTGAACCTCAACATTCATTCAATATTTAATTCAAACAAATATTTAATTGAAACTTACGCTGTAATGAAATCGGTTAAAAACAATAACTTGCACATAACATAAAGAATATCTGAACATAAGTCAAGCCACATGTTGAGGTTCAAGTTTTTGTCAAATTTCGCAGCAAAACTATAAAATGAAATTTAATAAAATATGTAATAAAGGTAAAGGGTTAAGGGTAAAACAATTGTTATTGTACTGGTTTAGGGTGACAAATTTTTGGAGTTCGGTCGTCCGCCCGTGTGGAACTGTCCCATGCCGGAGGCTGACGAGGAGGTGGCGCAGGCGCAGCCTCAGAAGGCGCCAGCGAGGCCCCAACACGGACACGAGCACCACAAGCACGAGCACGATCATGAGCACGAGGAGGGCGACCACGAGCACACACACGTGAGTTTGTTCATACACACACACACACACACACACACACGCACATATAAATATATATATATACAGTTGCCTCCAACAACTTGACAGACTGTCATCAACACTACAAATATATTTGATACTTCTTTATCGTAATATATTAAATCAGTTCACTCACTCATTTCAGCTCATATATGCCCCACTGCTGGGCTCAAACCTCCTCCACAATAGGTGGAATTGACCTACTATACCGCGCTGGTCAAAGTAGACTAGGATTGTATTTCGAATTTACCTTCTGTAGGTATTATACGCATTTATTTAATCTATATTTTAATAATTATTATCAAGACACGATCGGGGCTGGTGATTTTTATTCTTATTCCGTCATGTGGTGACGGAATAAGAATAAAAATCAGTAGCAGCAGCTAAGAAATTAGTTATATTATTGAAAATCACTGTAAGACGATAAAGCAAGGTTTTCAACTTGCCATTTGGTTATTTAATATTATATAACTTCAGCGATAAATGGTCGTTAATTCACTGAATCTACCGTATGTTTACCGCATGTATCTGAGAAGTCGGACTTCACCGATCGCATGCTATAGACGAGAGATTAATAACTAAAATGAGTAGTAGTACAGTTTGTAATAATGCGATAATATTCATCAGCTCGGCTCATACACGTCCCACTGCTGGGCTCGAGCCTCCTTCATAATAGGACGGAAATTGACCTTACTACTGGTTGGCTGGTCACATAGGTTGGTAGAGGGTTTTGTTTCAAGTTTGCCTTCTCTTGTATAGCTGTTATATGCGTATTATATCCCTTAGTGGTATTTAACGACATCCACGGGCAAGGTGAACAGTATTGTTAGTTCGTCACCACATGGAGATAATACTACGTCACCAGTTCTAATCACTGTACACCGGCACAGAGACAGAGCGAAGCGCTCGTGCCGAACGCAGTGCCAACCCCGGCGCCGGTGGCCAAGGTGACCCCCTGGGAGATACCCGCCATACAGTGTTACGAGCCACCGGACGGCGTGTACTACGCGCAGATGGGCCCCACCGGCGGCAAGCAGGGCTACTCCGCCATCACAGGTATATACCGATACTAATAAACATATTTGGGCAAATTATTTGCCTACTCAAAATTCATTATTTGAATACTCAAAATATTCAAAATTCCCGTAACTGCGACTTAAATTTAAAGAAAAGTTTGTGGTGTACTTATGTACGCAAGTAAGAAGTATTACTTCTTTAACGTAACAAGACAAAAATCTTTACAAAAAATTGTATCCGTCGCGTTATCCTACGTTTGTAGATAATACGTCTCTAAAATTAGAAAAAAACGTGACTAGCTAACTTCAAGGTGTCGATTCTACGTGACCGGAAAGAACAGCAGCGATCAGCACTTAGGCAATATGCAACATCGTCTGCAATCACCAATTCGCCTGCTAAAAGAAGTGATTATACTCACCCTTTAATAGCCCTATGTCCAAAAACGGACATCGATAATGGCCCACTGTTGGGCTCGAGTCTCCTTCACAATATGAAAGAAACTGACCTACTGTACTACGATGTCAGACGTGTTGGTATTGGTTTTATTTCAAGTTTACCTTCTCTTACACAGATGTTTTGTGCATATCATATCCCTTAGTCGTTTTTTACGACATCTACGGGCAAGATTCGTCAATCCACAGAAAAGATATACTCAAATGCTTATCTAATTTTCAATATCTATATATAAATACGTGAAGCAAAAACTTTGTACCCCTTTTTACGAAAATTACGTGAATAGACAAGTATGAAATTTGGCACAGTTGAAGTATATCATTATATACTATCCTCATTAGGAGAAGTGCATAAAACTGAAATTACATATAATAATGGATTATAAATGCATTAAATTAATTAAAAAATGCATTACGCACACTACAACATAATCGCTACACACACACACACACACACATACACACAAACACACACGTTTGTGTGAGTGTGTTGCGTAGCAACGCTTATACACTTTTGTTTACGGTTAAAATCTCTGGTCGAACTGAATGTCAAACAATCATAATTATGATGACAATGTCTGATAGACATTTGTACTTATATATTAGTTATTAGTGAAATACATCTTGCTCGATATACAATGATACCTACATATATAAAAAGGTTGTATAGCAGAAAAATGACGCGTGTGCGTGCAGGTCACGTGGGTTGGGGTATATCGTGGTACATCAATGGACTGCTGATCCCCGAGATCAACGTGGTGCGCGGCCGCAAGTACACCTTCGTGGTGGAGGGTGGCTCCGACCCAGAGGCACCCGCCAACTACCATCCGTTCTACATCACCAATGACCCCGTCGGAGGTTATCATCATAAGACCAATGAAGAGAAAGAGGTAAACAAATATTTATAAATAATTTAAATATCATCAAGATATGCTTTTTAGACGTTAAAGCTTTATCGGGTTGACAGCTTTCAGCGCTCACCCATGTAATCAGAGCGAAGCTGTAAAAGTTATCTGCTGTCTCACACACAAAAGATTTTTAGATGAAATATGATAAAAAATGAAAACGAAATATTTGTATTTGTGACCATATATAGGTTTTATATAATTGTACATTGTGTACATAGAATTACATATAAATATTTTCATACGTAATGTTGATATAAACGGATGAGATTGTGTGATCCAGGGCTGTCGTATGACATGTGCTATCACACCAAACATGTCTATATTTATATCTATCGATCATTTTAATAAATCACCATTTTATTATTCTTCTTTATGCGAGTATTAAACATTTGAAATGAAGCTATTTTTACGGATTTTATTGCGGTTGTATTTGATTTTTGATGGCCGACATTTTAAATTTTTTTATAATGTTTATGGTCACAGGAACACTGAGGTGTCTCATTTCTAATAGTTCATCGTTATTACAGAGAAAGTTGACAATAATATCCGATAAAATCCGTAAACATAGTTTAATTTCAAATCATTATTTACATTATTTTAATGGTGGATAATAAAAAAATTGTTTGACACTATTGATTTAACTACCGAGTTTATAAACTCATTTGCAAAAAAAACGGGCGGTTTTGATTTTCATTCATATTTAAAAAGATACAATACCAAAAAGGTTTCAATCGTTTGTACACGTTACTGGCCGGTTTTAAAAATGCTGTGGTATTTAAAAAAGTACGTTCTAAATTCAATTTTTCATTTGATGTTCATTTTTACAGAAAACCCCTTTTTATCCTACATTTTTGGCGCGAAGTTCCAGAAGTTAACATCGACTTTCATAACTTTTATTCAATTTTTATCGATTAATTTCATATCCTTGACTGTCAAAGCTTTATTTAATGCTGTTTGGCTGTATCAAAAATGGTAGATAAAGTGGTAAAAGCTACCAAAATTATCGCGCTGCTTGAAGAGGGTTGCAGCCAATGTTTCGTGGCTAGGAGGCTAAATGTTAGTCGCTCGACAGTCCAAAGGACCTGGCAGCGATATCAGGAGACTGGTTCCGTCGAGAGAAGGCCTGGTTCTGGAAGAAAACCATGTACCCAACCACGGGATGATCGTTTTCTTGTGAGTCGCGCATTGAGAAATCGCAAATCTTCGTATGTGGATCTTAAGAACAACCTCCAAGAAGTAAGAAATGTGCATATTAGTCTATGGACGGTCAGGAGGAGGCTTCTCACTGCCAATATACGCAGTCACCGCCCGGCCCGCGGCCCCAAATTACTCCGTGAGCACAGAATTCACAGGCTTAGGTTCGCTAGAAATTGTGAATCATGGACTCAAGACGATTGGAATAGGGTTTTGTTCTCTGATGAAGCCAGGATATCTCTGTTCGGTGAAGATCGACGTCGGCGAGTGCTAAGAAGATAAGGAGAACGCTTTGCAGAGGCATGTTTCGAAGAAATCACACCTTATGGTGGGGGCTCTGTTATGTTTTGGGCAGGAATAAATTCAATGGATCGTACAGAGTTAGTCTTCATTGAAAACGGCTCACTGACTGGGCATCGATACATAACGGAAGTTCTAATTTCTCATGCACAACCCGCATTGGCCGCTCTAGGTGAAGACTCGATTTTTATGGACGACAATGCTCGCGCCCACCGATCCCGCGATGTTAATGCGTATGTGCAAGAGGTCGGCATTCGTCGTTTGGATTGGCCAGCTCGAAGTCCCGACCTCAATCCCATAGAGCATGTCTGGGACGTTCTGAAACGGCGTGTGAGATCAGTACACCCGGCTCCGCAGACCATCAGAGAGCTGAAGAATGTGATTACTGCGGAGTGGGAACGTATTCCGCAAGCAAGTATCCGGGATATACTCGCTAGCATGCCCAGACGAATTCAAGCTGTGATTTTAGCTAGAGGGGGTCACACTCGATACTAAACATTTATCTGCTTTTACTTTATTAAAGAAAAACAAACAAAAAAACTTTTTTATTTTTACTTCATGAGCATATGCACTACTAGCGAATATACACTACTAGCGAGGTTTAGCATTAATTCCCATAAATTGTATCTAAATTTTATGAAATACTGATGAAAACGATTATTTTCTTATTAATTTAGCAAATTGTGTGGATAAAACTACCTATAATTATCAAACAAAGAAATATTAACATTTGAAATGGTTCATTGCTTAGGTGCCCGTTTTTTTTGCAAATGAGTTTATTTGAGTTTTAACTTTTTAGGGAATAAAAATATATGCCGGCGTGCGACAGAACCGTAATGGGAATGTAGTCCCTATAGGAGTTGGTCGTTTATGTAACTGGACACCGGATCCTACTGGACCTATTGCCGATGAATATCCAAGCTTCGGCGCTTACCAGCGAGCGTTGACTCTCGTTTGTGAGGAGGGCAACCCTGGAGTGGTTACTTGGGTGCCGGATAAAAATACACCGGACACTGTCTATTATCAGGTACGTTACGACTTTAATAATTTTAGTAGCTTTACAAATATAGTTTATCCTAAATATTTAGTAGGTTGTCATTCTTATCATAAACTGTATAAAGTATTACATCAATAATGCATGAATATATCAAAGAAGAAAAACTTTTCACATCTATAGCTGTTCTTATTAGTATATAGTTGAAATTCTATAAAAATTCAAGTTTCGACTCGCATTCCTACATAATCATTACTCTTTATCTATTCTGTACGTAGTTCAACTAACACTAAGTAACTGTTCACTTTACTTTTACATAAAGCGCTCCAAATAATCACTAGATAACGGCGTTCTTCTATATGTGAGACGAACTGAACGTGAGATTGAACGATGATTACGTATGACTATTGGTAGCCTCTTCGTCGTTTAGTTTCACACTTGCAACGGTCGTTGGACGATTCAGCGCATGCTCTACTATATATTCACCGATGACTCGCTTCAATTGTATATAATCTTTACTATCTGTTTTCTGTTTCAGCCTTCCAAGTCTTCTCTGTGCATGAGATATATATCTCGTTGACATGTAGTATATCGAACGGTGAAAGATTTATAGTTTCAAATGTGTTATGTAGACTGTAAGTACTAATAATATATTCTATTGCAGTGTTTCACGCACCGCCATCTTGGTTGGAAGATTAATGTGTTAGACGAATGTGACGAGACAGACGCAGCTGAAAGTCGCGTCGTCGAGAAGTTTGTCTTCCCTGACGATATGCAATCCGAGGAATCAGTCCAGGTACGAACTCGTATTACGCCAGGCAAAAACTTTTTAGATGAACGGAAGAAAATTCAAAAAATTATCAATACGAAAACGAATTATGACGATTTCAGTAGCTTTAAGGGTGACACGGGCCTCACGGGTGAAGTGTATCCCGAGCCTGAGGCGACGCAACGGCAGGAGTATGAATTGCCAGTATCCAAGAATCAACTCACGGAAGTGATCCAGGCCGTCGAGAGCTTGGAGAACAAGATGAAGGATGACCTCAAGAGAAATGTAACACAATACCAAGTACATGAAGATGTCAAAGAAATTTTCATACCGGAACAGCCAAGTAGAGATGGCGACGAGTACTCTTTTGAAGTAGGAAAGTCACCTGAAACTCATTTTCCACTTCATAATCAGAAACCTTTAACTCTACAATCTGTTTTACGTCCGAGTGGGCCACATAAACCTATGGTTAATATGCGACCACCGTTTCACCGGCCGGGACCACCAGACATGAAATTACGTAGACCTCCTCCACCTATGTACCAAAAAGCTGGTAACCCATACCCTCTACCTATGCCTAATCATCACAATACGCATGGTCTACAAAAGAAACCACCATCAAAATTAAACCCAAACCGCCCACCACCGAACATGAGCAGACCACCAACGCCGCCTATGGATCGACCATCATTACCTCATAATAGGGGCACTGTGCCGCCTATGAAGACTATGCCTGCGCATTACCCTTCCATACCTAACTACAATCAGATAACAAAACTGATACCCAAACCTACAGGAGGTTCAAATAATCAAATGAAAACAGTAATTATGGGTAAGCCTAGTAGTCAACCAGTCCTGCCTTTATCAAGTCAAGGTCCAACAATGAATCTAGGTCAAACAGACGTGATAGCCAATCATGTAGTCAAGAGTCAAATAATGTTGCCGGGACTTCACGATGCTATCGCACAACAAAGTAGCAAGCAATCTTATATAAACATACCAGGACAAATTATCTTGGGTAAACCGATGGATAACCCGATACCTTTAGATCAACAACTGATACCGTCGAACCAACGTGGTGCACCGACTCCATCCACACCAAGTCCTGTGATCATGAAAACTACACCAAGTGTTATAATACTACCTGAGAAAGAACAACAGTCACAAAATGAAATAAAATCCTCTGATTTCATCGGTGAATCAATTGAAGCATTTTCAATAGCACCTGCCGTGAATACTGGTTTTAAACCTGATTCTATTGTCGTTGAAAGTGGATTTAAGCCTATTATAAGGGAACCACTAATGGCTGGTGAAGACAGAATAACTGATGAGTACGACTCATCTAATAGCAATAGACGTGAGGATACGGATGTGGTAGAAGAATACGATGAACCACCTCAAGGCATTGCCAACAATCATGCGTATCCTAGCGACAAATTGACTCAAAGCTTTGAACCGATGTTCATTCCCTCACCAGAAGATCATCTACTTCCTACAAACGATAAGACAAAAGAGGTCTTCCCAACGAATCACGCTAAAGAAGACAGACCACATCCAGTATATGTTAAAACAGAAAATGAACTTCACGCTTTGTTTAGCAAAAAAAATACAGAAAAAGATGTAGCCAGTGATTTAATTATGGAGTCCGACAGAATTAGTCCTCAATATTTGCCACCTGATCCTAAGTTACCTAAAGAACATGCCCAAAAATTATCAAGTAGCGCTCAAACATTTACCACTTATGATGGCAAAGTAATATCAGCAGCGACACTAACTAGCGTTCCTGACAGTAAACCAACTAAAATATTCTCATCCAAGCTACCGGCTAATTCGGAACAGCTATTAAGAACGCCACAATTTGGTCCATTCAAAGGAAAAATCCCACCGCCTGTCGCCGACCATATAAATACAGATACAAATACAAGCTCACAAACGACAAAATTAAAACTCGTGAGTACACTTAAGCCTCACAACAAAGAAACTGATCTCAAACCGGAAGCCAGTGAGAGCAAAATTAAAGTAACCGCTCCATCAGATGATTATGAATATCAAGAGGAATATGAAGATGATGAAGTGGAGGAAGGTTCAAAGAAGAGAACCAGGCGAAATACAAGAACCACACAGTTTCAGAATGGAGAGTTATTTGAGCAGCAGACGAACGGACATAGTTTGAATGTAAACGTCGTTAAACAAGTAGAGTTTGAGGCATCACAACCATCGACAGCTTCAAATATTAGAGTCGACTGGCTATTAGTGTTGCTATTAACGATATCTATAAACATTCTTTAATTTAAACGTAAATTAATAATTTATTTATTGGATTAAATTATATAGTTTGCCATTACTTGCATTTCGTGTTGGAGAACAAAATTTTTAGGGTGTAGGTAGTGTCTTTGCTGTTGGAAGTAAACCTTAATTCTTAGTTTAAGAGTCTGTGTTACATATCGTCTACAATATCTGTTACCACTCTATTTATAAACACGTATAGTGCAATTCAATACTCCGTTAGTAAGTAAGCTTTGTAAATATTTTATATTATCTAATTAAATAGTTTTAAATTATACTCCTTGTGATTTCATTTTGTTCCATTTTCAGGTAAAATTTAAATATTTTGTTAAATTATATTTAAATCCATGTAAATACATGGGTTTAAATATTATTATATATATATATATATATATATATATATATATATATATATATATATATATATATATATATATATATAATCTTGACCTTGCAATCGAGTTAAAATTCAAAGCTGAATCACTCTCCAAAGTACGTGAAGGTAGTAATTACTAGTTTGATTTCCATGTTCTAACTATCAATTCAGTTTAATGTGTTGCAAATGTTACGAGAGAAGTACATGATTTAGATGTAGTTCTTCTAGTGAGTCGGTTGTACTAAATAATATTAATTATACGATGAATACGAGTCACAACCGCAGTCAAAGAACAAAATTGAATGTAATATTTTTTTTAACATTTAGTATATTTCAACGCGTTTATTCATAGAGAAAGTAAATAGCCATATTCGTATTTTGCTAGGTGCTTTCATTTTCACGCAATAAGTCCAGCCTGCGTGTTATAGTGTTCCGATTAGCCTTCTATTGTGCAAAGTACTTGTACGCAATGTGTGACATTTAGTGAGCATGAACTCAAAACCACACAATGGGCAGTGGCGTGCACATGTAAATGATGGAGACGAATCAAAATCAAAAATATTTATTGTTTATTTATTGTTTATATATTACATATAACAGATACTTGTTATTTGTTGAGATTGCGTTTGTTGTTGAGAGCGGGCAGTCTCAGTATGGAATGCACGCTGTACACCTTCTTGGTGAGTCGCGTGAAGTTGGCGAGCGCCACCTCGTGCGGGTAGCGCTGGTCCACCAGTCGCAGCACCGACTGTCTGCTGTGTCCACTGCGAAGTATTGAACAGAATGGATGAATAGAGTCATTCTTGTATTAGTAAATATCTTCATCGTTATTAACTGCAATATATAGGCAGTTCTATAGGTGGTAAACTCAAACCTATAAGTTATTTAATGATTTCTGATGTTTACACGAGTATTAAGCGTTTCAAATAAAACTATATTTATGGATTTTATCACCTTTGTATTTGATTTTTAATTTCTTGACGTTAGAAACGTTTTCTCACGATCATGAACAGTGAAGCGTCCCAAAATGTCGGACGATTAATTAATTATACGTGATACGGTGAATGTATATATAATTAATTTTATTTATTAAATTGAAATGTATCAAAATGTATAATATACATGTGAGCGACTCGCAGACCTACTCGTATACTGAAACAATGCGACAAGATTCTCGGCGCACATACTCAGCGATCAGCCCGCTTCTAAATTAATTGTGTCATTTTCATATTGAGTTGTGTGCCATTAAGTATTTTAGCAAAATGTGTAATAATGATAATATGTGTATTTACAGTAGAAGTCCATTCTTATATCATGCGAATAGTAGGCATGCAATTCTTAGCAACATTCAATATACCTGACTCAGTTTGACAGTCCCAAACTATTTTAGTATTATGTAGTTATTTTTATTTATTATCTTTGGCTGCCTGTGCCCTTTCTTTAAATAAAATAAAAAGAAAGAGAGATCCGATCCGACCGTTTTTTTGGATTTACTTGGCTATCACAAACAAAAACTGCTGTGTGGTAGCGGCTTCGAATACTACCAACCCTTGCTTTGCTCGTGGGTGTCGTAAAAGACGACTAAGAGCCCCAGATTGACCCGGACTAACTCCATCTGGTACCATTTGGGTCAACGATTACATTTCCAAGGAGGGTTGACGTCAGGCAGGCGGCTGGTCATAAAAGTCATTGCCGAAACTTTTTGCAATATGTCAAAACAGATGACATATTGCGTCGACCCCAAGTAATTGGGATAAGAGCAAGATGATGATCATGATCATAAATAAAAACTTTATATTGAGCATGTCCAAATCAAAAACACACACAATAAAACCTAATTAAGGTAAAAGCACCTATTACGTAGGTATTTCTCAACATTTGAAAGTAAGAAACAAAAATAAGCATTTGTAAGTATTTTTAAAGGTGCAAAAAAATGTTATCGTCAAAAGCGGAATTTACATTTTATATTACTGCTGAGTCTATATTTCTTTTCATGATATTTCTTATTTTACAAAAATATTTAAATAGTCGGGTCGATTTGCCCTAATACGGAGGTATGATTTTGGTCAGAGCCTATTACTGCGGTAGACGGCTCCTAATACGGAGGGTCAGAAATTATATTCATTGAAGTTCCGTTCAAATAATATTTATTAAATATTATAAATATGTTAGTAAAGTAAATTGTAAGTTTTTCATTCATTGACCATTGATTTGATTACATTGATTTCCTTTTAATGAAATTTATAAATATAGCATAACCGAGCGTTCACACACACGTTTTAAAAAGAGTTTTGGGTTATTAAAATAAGATTGATTTTTCTTTTTACATTCAGTAAAATAAAAAAAAATGAGCCAAGCGAAATCGGTCTGTATAGAAAGATCTTTCCGTACAGACCCACTTCGCTTCGCTCATTTTTTTTAGTATTATATTTTAACATAATAATCCCCTAGCATTCTCTCATGTTAAAATACAATACTTTTTATTCCTGAATTCCAACGGATTCCGAAGGAATTTAAGAATAAATAAGTAGTTGTCAACTAGTGGGTCTACAAATGAACATAGACAAGACAAAAGTTATGTCTAATGCCCATGTCATTCATGTACCGGTCCTAGTTGGAAATGCGATTCTCGCAGTTGTGGATTATTATGTTTACCTAGGAAAAGCAGTCCAGTTAAGTAGATCCAATTTCGAGAAAGAGGTCAGCCGACGAATCCAACTCGGCTGGGCAGCGTTCGGGAACTTAAGAGCATCTTCTCGTCCAATATTCCGCAGTGTTCGAAAACAAAGGTTTATAACCAGCGATGCCTTACGGCACTGAAACGTGGTCTCTAAATGTCGGCCTCATAAAAAAGCTCAAAGTCGCTCAACGTGCTATGGAGAGAGCTATGCTCGGCATTTCTCTACGTGATAAAATCCCGAACATGGAAGACCGTAGAATAACAGGTGTAACCGACATAGCCCGCAGAACTAGCACGTTGAAATAGCAATGGGCAGGCCACATCGCTCGTGGAACCGACAACTGTTGGGGCAGAAAGGCTCTTGAGTGGCGACTACGAATCGGATGGCGCAGCGTAGGACGACCCCCCACTAGGTGGACTGACGACATTCTCAAAGTCGCAGGGAACCGTTGGATGTAAGTGGCGCAGGATCGTTCCAGTGGCATTCTCGTGGGGAGGCCTATGTCCAGCAGTGGATGTCTGTAGGCTGATGGATGGATGGATGGAAGTAGGACTTAGTGTATTTTGATATGCGTGTGTATAGCGTTCACTGATTTTATAGAATTAAAAATACAAGTTTATTTAGGAATCAACTAATTATATTATTTTAAATAAAATAATTATTTAATAAAATAATAATTTAACCAACTAATTTCTGTATCGGGTAGATAATTATAAATTTTCTGCAGTAACGATGACTTGTTGGACGTGAGACATCTTAGTCCACCCTTGACCATGAACGCTGTAAAGTGTTCGAAACGTCGGGTAATCAAAAATCAAATACAAAGGCGATAAACCGTAAAGTAGTTTTATTTGAAATGTATAATACTCGCGTAAACATCAGAAATCATTAATTATATTATTAAAAAATAATGACGAATAAAAACAATCATCTAAAAACTTTCAAAATTCAACAACAAACATGCCTATCGAGTAAGAATCCACAAAAAAAGATACAAACCTTTTTATTTATTTATAGAACCCTAAAACATGTAATTTTATGTTCTATGAATAGGGCCGTAATAGGAGATCATAAAACCTAACACAGAGTTACCTCGAAATAACTACCACCGTAATAGGAAAACTACTCGTGTTTTTAATAATCCTAATTGTGATCCATCAACATTTCGATAAACAAAAGAATGTAAATGCTTAATCAAACGATAACAGTTTTTTGATTCAGATGTGTAACACTCAAGTCAACAGTTATACAGAATAAAAGATTTGTGATAAATTAAAATACACCTTCCTACTTTTACCCCTTCTAAGAAACCAACATTTTACACTCAACAGTTTTCATATTTAACTAGATTTCTAATTAAGAACACATACCACAGAATATGGTTTCTAATTTAAGAGATTAATAATTATTTCAACTAAACTTGGAACTAATTCAATAAGTTAAGAAATTGAAAGTTATAAACAATTAAACATGCCCAGCATTTTTCCTATTTCGAAGTTATAGCACCGTATTAGGATTAATCTATAAAATTCGTATCGTATTACGGCGGTATTTTATTTCTTATTGTTTGGGTATAAAATGAGTTACAAATATGAAACAAGCTATTTAAATAGTGGGTGTAACAGTAGGAAAATGTTATACATAACACATAAACAAACTTGAACGGCTTATTAATATGAAAAAATTAGTTTATAAATATTAGTATACTTACTTTTGTTGTTCCGCGTTTGTATGGAAACCCCTCTTACATCGATGCCGTTACACAGATTGATTGATTTTGTTGTGTTGTTTATGTGCTATACTTGCAAACGTCAGTTAAGTCATAAAGTAATAGATTTAGAATAAATAGTTTACGTTTTGGTGTACTTAAACTGAATAAAACAGGAGTAAAACTCGAAAATAGAAATACTACCGTAATAGGAAACGATTTTGACTACCGCCGTATTAGGAGCTTTTACCTTAGTCGCACAACTACATATATTATATCTGTGTACTATTGACCTTTTATAGATGAATGTGCAGTACACCCGCTGTAACAACAGAATCTACCTTTCTATTTTGCACTATCATTGCAAATTTTATAAATTACTCGGATAAGTAATCCGTTCGAATAATTTTTATGCTTATTTTAGGGTTCGGTACCCAAAGGGTAAAAACGGGACACTATTACCATGACTTCGCTGTCTGTCCGTCCGTCTGTCTGTCTGTCACCAGGCTGTATTTCAACAACCGCGATAGCTAAAGAGTTGAAATTTTTACAAATTGTGTATTCCTGTTGCCATTATAACGACAAATACTAAAAATAAAATAAGACAAATATTAAAGGGGAGGCAATATTCTACAAAAAATGTGATTTTTTATAGATAATGGTACGGGACCCTTCGTACGGGACTCCGACTTGCACTTAGCCGGTTTTTTAATAAGGTGACGCAGTTGACGGTGTTCGCAGTCAAATGCATCAGTAAAATTCATAGGATATAGTAGTATATTTTTTTTTAGAAATCTTATGAATATATTTTGTCAACATGTTTGAGGAACTTTCTCAAATGTGTGTGAAGTTTCACATTCCGTATTAGTGCGATAAAATTAAAGTTACACTTTGTTGATTATATTTACAAATCTTTTCTATTCTTTCAATTAATGTTTACTGTTATACATAGATCATGTCATAACTCGGTTGGCGAAAGGCTATTCACTATCTCAAATCAAATACCTAAATACGTCCAACTGCTGGGCTCCTTCGTAATAGGAGTAGTTGATACAGCACACCGCGCTGATTAGACGGTTTGATTGAGTTTTGTTATGAATGTTCCATCTCCGTTGCTAACTGGATGTACTCACTGCCTATTGGTCATGATCCTAGCTACGGAAGTGAGAGGCAGCCCCGCCTTATCCGCAAGCTCGACGTCGCTACCGCGGACCACCAGCTCTTCTATGATGGCCGTACTGGCACCTTGGCATACTGGAATAACAGTTTTTGATTATGATAAACTATTAACTTTATATTACCAGCTTGATGATACCACATATATCAACAACATCCTTTATTGTCGTCTATGTTCAATTAAATGACTGAGAAATCTACTTTTGTACAACCTCGAAATAAAGCTATATGCTAACCGGTCAGCGTAGTGTAGTAAATTGGTTGTTATAAAGGAAAAGCATGCATAACAATTACCTAAATCTATATAAATGAAAAGGACAAAAAGAAAAGAATAATGTTTCCTGCTTAGAATAATAACGTATAGAAGGTAAGTTCGCGCACAAAAAGTGAAGCATTTCAATTGGAGCCTAATGGAGCTTACGCCGGAATTGTTCCGTAATATTCAAGGTCACTCACTGTATGCATGTACGTACGCAACTCTCAAAAAAGAAATAAATAATTATGACAATTTGTGCATTCAAATGGTGTCACAACACTATTGGAAAACATAAAAACGTTTTTAACATTACTTTTACAAGTATGTCGATGATTTATGATAATAAAATCAAAATTTGATTTCATAATTTGTATAGTGGTGTGCGTGTGTACGTGTGTAATAGCCTGCGCATATGTAGTATTTTTAGATTCATGTTTCGATCGTTCGAAGTAGCGACACTATCCTTCTATAGGTTATTATTCTAAGGTTTCCTGCATGTTTATAGCGGTAAGCGGTGATGTGACATGAATATCAGCTACGTAATATATGTTGCGTCATGATTGAGATGCCATTACTATTGTATAGTTAGCTCTGTTTCATATCATACTTTCATATTCAAACCGTAAAAATTAAACATTGACTCGAGAAGCGAACCAAGAATCTCATAATCAGAATTCTTCTACTAGCATCACAGAATTAATAGGTTAAAACAGTACAAAGATACGTACAGGCTCTGAACAGCGGGGTCCATCCATTGTTATCCTGAACGCTGACGTCTCCCCCGCTGTCCATGATGCACCGCAATACCTCCAGGTCACCGGAGTCCACCGCGTAATGCTCCACGCGTAGACCGTTCACATCACGTACCTGTCGGCGGGCAGAGTTATTGCTGATGGAAACTACCAGGTGTTTAGCTAACTTCTTAGCTTACAAAATTCACTTTAGTTATCCAGTTTGAATGCAAATGTTTTGACTTTACTAGATGATATACCATAAAAAATGGACAGAGTTAAGTGCTGGTAGTCGGAGTGAAAGTTACTCAGCCGCCCGCAAGGAGTCTGACCGTGTGAGGATGACGATCTTGACGTTTGTTGTAAAGATATTAATCAGAGTAAATAACAGAAAGAGTAATCTGCCGAGGGGACTACCGAGCTCAAGGCGTCGGATTAGATGATTCGTTTAATAAATGGATAGAGGAGATATGGTGGACTATTAGTCCTGAAAAAAAAAAAGGACTGGTACATGTTTGATGGTCAGCGCGGTCCGTTGATCTGAAGAAAGGTTCAATAACAACGATAGTAAATATTACTATAAACAGTTTTTTTTTTAGACGGTGTATAGTCAGCCCACACGCTCTATTGCATCCGAGGCGACGCAAGGGTGGCGCACGACCCCATAACCCACGGTATTCTCTCCCCTTCGCCATTAAGGCGACCAGTGGTCCCGAGTTCCTTGTCGTCCGGGGTCACCCAGACGGGATACGCTTTCGGGTACCCTCACTTCCCGATACCCATTCCGGGGCATCGCCCTCACACAGTCAGCTTCTTTGTAGGTGATGGACCCCAGTCCAGTCACCGGTCTCTCTCAGGACATCGGTCGCCTCAATTATAGTAAAGAGCTAATATGTTTTGACACTCTCAGGCTGTGGACTGTGTTCGATATGTAAGTATTGTCAGCAATCGAATCTATCACAATAAGTTAACTGTTACACCTGGAAGTCAGCTCCCTTCTCAATGAGTAGACAGAGGATGTGCAGTCGTGCACTGAGCGCGGCCACGTGCAGCGCCGTCTGACCGGTGGCTGTGGGCTGGTCTAGCGCTGCGCCTGCACCCAGCAGGAACCGTACCGTGTTGATATCACCTGAACAAACAAACAAACAACTTAATGAATATGTCTAATATATAATAAATAGATAATTATATAAGTTTAAAGTTTATAATAGCATATGTTCATTAAATAGTTATAAGATGTGCAAATATATATATATTTTTATAGAAAGACTATACCCTACACTAAATCGTCGAGAGATCATCGAAATAATCGTCGAGTTTACAAACATCTAACTAACGGACACAAATTACATCCAGACTCAGAACAACAACTTGCGGATCGCACAAAACGCTGTCCTGTGTGGGATTCGAGCCCACGACACTGAAACTGTAGGTCGGTATCTTACTTACTATGCCATCTGTGCAGTCAGCTACACGGTACGTCGGTCAGCACATTAAATGACGACATCGTACACACATCGCTCTCTGGTGGTCATTGTAGGTACTAAAATTTCACTATTTTTTTTTTTAGGAAATCTGTCGAATGTTTTTGATATCGATGTAACGACGATGAAGTAAAATCTTCCAGGCAAATTGTGATGAGCTATTTTTTTTTAGGAAATTTCGTTCTGTCCATAGCAACATCGATGTGTTTTGCTTTCAACATCGATGTTTTCCTTTCGACATTGATGTTTCCTTTTCAATATCGATGTTAAAAACAGTTAACATCGATGTTACGATGTTTTGCCTATAGCAACATCGATGTTAAAACATCGATGTTTTTCCTTTCAACATCGATGATCATCGAACATCGATGTTCATCGATCATCCCTAGTCTGTGGCGATTCGCCGAGTAATAGACACCTGAAACGTGCTGTCTTTTCTATCTATATATCACCCGAACCATACACGCTACACCTAACCGCCCACAGGCTCTACATATTGTTTGGTGCTGTGTGTGTAAATGTAACGTTACCTTTCCTGACGGCTGTGCAGAGCGGAGTGAGCCCGTTGGTCGGGCTCAGTATGTGGAGCAGCTCGGCCCGCTCGTCCAGCATGCACTGCACCTGCCACGTACACTACGTACAGCGACACACTTCACATTCTCTATCTATCTGTGTCACAACGTTCAGCTCATATCTCTTCATATTTTAATACAATTATGAGCGTTTCTACTAACAACTCTTACATTTTAGGTAGCACCTAAAGCGTTATAAAAATGTATTTAACGTTCATTATAACTATTTTTTGATTTTCATCGTCATCTCAGCTCACAAAATTTCCACTGTTGGGCTCGGGCCTTATCATTTCAGCTCATATGCGCCCTGTTGGGCTCGAGTTTCCTTCACGATATGAAGGAAATTGACTTACCATAGCTCGCTGGTCATATATATCGCTTTGGGGTTGTATTTGAAGATTTCCTTCTTTTGCATTGATGTAATATTCATATTTAATTCCTTAGTCGTCAGCCATAATCTTTTGAATTATATTACGCATCTTGTGGTTCGAAGGGCGTCACACTGGAGATAGTACTTACGAGTACAAGACATGTTGTACACAGTTTTATATCTAGTAAGAAACAAAAATAATAGTCAAACCCGCCTGAGTTTGTTGCTGGATCTTCTCAGTAGCGGGTGCGTTTTAATCTCGTGTTAGTTTAATTTATTGGATAATTTGATTTAATTTTGTTAAAATTGACAATATGTAAGTGCCCCCTCGGAATTTATGTATAATAAATGATTTGAATCTGAATACACTACACGGAAATTTTTTTTTTTTTTTTTTTTGTGGGTGGGCTGTGGTCGGCGTGCCTCCGCACTACTCCGTCCGGGGCGACAGAGGGGCTTAAGCATGCAACTCCCGAAAACCACCTCGCCTTCGTCATTGGGCCGACCACCGGAGCAGGTTTACTTGTCGTCAGTGGTCGGCCCGACGGAATACCCCCTACGTGGGGGTACCCTCCCATCGACCGACGTCCCCCTCTCGGGGAGGACGTCGGTCTTTCCTTACGCGGTCGGCCTCTCGGCGGGTGACGGACTAATCCCCGGTCACGTCACCCGCGGCCTCGGCACGGAAAAAAAAGTATGAAGGTTAATAAAGAAGATAGAAGCTCCTCCGAAGAGTGTAATACTCCTCCGTAACCGGGCGGCGCGTATATTTCATTGGTAGCTGGAAGAGAATGGTGACGAGACCTGTTTGATGTACCCGCAGCGCACGGCCATACAGAAGCAGGTGGCCGATGTGCCGTCAGTGTCAGTACTGCTCCAGGTCTGCTCCGACCACAGCGACTCCAACCACCGGTGCACCTGGGGCGCCGCCGAGCTACACACCTCACGGCACAATAACTTATTATGTAAAATCATTATATTGTATGTAAACTAATTTGTATGTTTTAACTATATCCTTACTAATATTATAAATACGACAGTAAGTTTGTTTGTTACGTTTTAAACCACCGAGCCGATTTCAAAAATTCTTTCACCAATGGAAAGCTATAATATCAGGTAGTAACATAGGCTATATTTTATGCCGGTATTCCCACGGGAACGGGGACTAAGTACTAGGCGGGTTGCTAATTAATAATAATTGTATCTCGCTTCGCTTCGGTTTTAATCGTTTTACCCGCGTACCCGTAGTACCCGTTCCCGTGGGAATACCGGGATAAAATATAGCCTAGTTTACGCCCTGATATTATAGCTTTCCATTGGTGAAAGGAATTTTGAAATCAGTTCAGCCGTTTTGAAGATTACCCGGAACAAGCAGACAGACAGACAAACATTTTTTAATCTGTATTTTAGGCATAGGTGTCGTGCAAATAACCGTGTGAGCATGAAAAAAGCCTATTATTTTGACATTACAAACAGACACTCCAATTTTATTTATTGGTATAGATGTTGTTGATATGTGTCAAATATGTGAATAATGTCCAGATCATTGACAATGATAGTAATGCAAGTGTTTGATGGAGACTATTATAATTTTTCATTGTTGGGCTCGAATCTCTTTCGCAATAGGAGCAAAATTGACCTACTTTTTCTTTTTTTGTGGTTGTGTTTCGGTCGGCGCGCTCCTCGCACCATTCCGTACGGGGCGACAGAGGGGCGTAAGCACGCACACCTGCAACCCACCCACGATGTACGTCGCCTTCGTCGTCGGGCCGACCACCGGAGCAGGGTTACTTGTCATCAGTGGTCGGCCTGACGGAATACTCCCTATTTGGGGTACCCTCCCATCGACCGACGTCCCCCCCTCGGGGAGGACGTCGGTCTTTCTTCACGCGGTCGGCCTCTCGGCGGGTGACAGACTAATTCTCCGGTCACGTCACCCGCGGCCTCGGCTAGGGCGGCATGAGGCGCAAGTACTCGCGCCTACGTCGCCCCAGTCGCCGGCGGCGGATCGCTTCATCGAGGCTGCGCTCCTCGCACAGACGATCCGCCGCTACCTTGTGCGAGATCACTGCCTCATAGAAGGCTGCAATCGCGTTCCAGTTCCTGACGCCGCGACCATCGCCCTGGCGATAGTCGGCAGCGTCAGGTCGGCACCGATGATTGCGACGAATTCACGGCGCTGCGCTGCCCAAGCGGCACAGACCTTGAGCGTATGCTGCGCCGTATCCTTGTCGCAATCGCAGTGGTGGCAGGACGGTGTACTCTCCCTCCTAACGACCTTGTGCAGGTATTTGGCGAAGCACCCATGCCCTGTCAACACCTGCACTAGTCGGAAGGAGAGCACCCCATGCCGCCTTTCCAACCACTGCATCAGCACCGGCCGGAAGGTCTCCATGATTTGCATCCTAAACCGAGGCCTCTCCAGCCAGGCTGCCCAACGGGTAATGACGTCTTGGCGGGTGACAACGCGCCAGGCGGTGAGCTCCTTCAACGAGACCCCATCGCCCTCCGCTCGCACACCCGTCACCCGCCAATACAATCCGGCGAGCATTTCCGCTTCCAGGTCCCACGGGGGAGTCCCGGCCAACAGGCACGCTGCCTCCGTCACCACCGTGCGGTATCCGCGTATGGCCCTGACCGCCATGGCCCTCTGTGGTCGCCACTGAAGAGCCCTGAGTCGGACGGTCAGGGATCCCGCCCACACCAGTGCGCCGTACAGGGCCATCGACCGGATGACCCCCGCGTACAGCCGTTGGTTGGCACGTAGCGCTCGGTCCGCCCACGTTCGGCATAAGGAACCACCATTGCCCGTCGAGCACCAGGCCCAAATACCTCATATGGGCCCGGATGCTGATCTCAACCGAATGGACGGTGATCGAGACGCCGATGGGAGGGCTCATACGGCGCCCATGGAACAAGAGGGCTTCCGTTTTATCCAGGGCGACCCTCAACCCCAGCGCCTCGATCCGCCTGACGATCTCTTCGGTGCCTAGAGTCGCCAGGCTTGCCGCCTCTTCTAGCGTCCCACCAAGGGCTGTGACGAGCGTGTCGTCGGCGTAACAAATCACGCCCAGCCCGGGCGGGAGGCTCCCCCTCAACGCCCAGTCGTAGCCGATGTTCCACAGGGTGGGTCCGAGGACCGCCCCTGTGGGATACCGCACGTCATGGGCGTTCGCATAACGTCCCCTGCTCGGTTGGTGCAGAGGACGCTGCGCCCCTCCAAATAGTTTACCACTAGCCGCCTCAGGTAAGCTGACACCCTGTGATACCGAAGCGCCTCCCTGATGCAGCTGAATGGCAGACTATTGAATGCGTTGGCGATGTCCAGGGACAACACCAACAGCACTCCCCCGCCGGTGACGGCCTCAGTCGCCACGGCCCTCAGGCGCAATAGAGCCGCGATCGTCGAACGACCCCTCCTAAACCCAAACTGGGCGTCCGACAGATTCGGCCCCGTGCTGACGAGGTGCCACTCGATACGGGCAACTACCACCCTCTCCAGTAACTTGCCCGCATCGTCGAGCAGCACTATGGGCCTGTAGGCCGAGGCCGACTGTGGTGACCGTCCCGGCTTTGGCAGGAGCACCAGCCTTCCCTCCTTCCAGCACCCAGGGAACCACCCGGACCCTAAACACGCGTCGAAAAGCCCCCTGAGGCGGGGACCCAGGTATTCGAGGACCAGGGCCAGCTCACGGTTGGGAACACCGTCGGGCCCGGGGCGGTGGATTTTCCGCGCATGCGTGCCACCGCCACTCCCATCTCGAGTTCCGTGATGGTTCCGGAACACTGTTATCGTCGGCCTCCCGGTCAGTGTTTGGCGGAGCCATGACCGGCGGCGTGTGTTCCGCCCGCCGTGGGAACAGGTCCTCGATGACCCGGGTGAGAAGGCCGGGCTGGAGAGTCTAGGTGAGGGGGAGGGCCCCGCGCGCGGAGCTTACTCAGCGCCGCGCGATAGGGGCGACCCCAGGGGTCACGGTCGAGACCGTCGAGCATCTCCTGCCGACTGACGTCCTTGGCGGTACGGACGGCCAGCCTGAAGGCCGACCGCGCATTGCGATAGCCCTCGTAAAGCTGGCCCTCCCGCTCCACGTCACGATGGAGCCGCCCGCTGCGGGTGTACGCGCTCCGAGCGCGTATACACGCGGCCCGGAGATCCGCCAGCTCCCGGGACCACCAGGGGACAGCCCTTTTCGGGGGCAGATGCCGTACCCGGGGCATGGCCGTATTGCAGATCTGCGTCAACGCACTGCGAATGCGGCCAGTCTCAGCGTCCACCCCGTCCAACTGGTGGGCAAAGGACAGCCACGAGTGAACGATGGATGCCTCTGCCAGCAGGTCCCGGTCTAAGTGACCCACAGCCCATCGCGGGAACGCGGGACATCCGTCCGCTCTGTGACCCCTGCCGGGTGTCGGGTGGGCCCGGGAGACCTCCATCCGGATATATCGGTGGTCCAATAAGGTCTCAACCTCCTCCATGATGCGCCAGCTCCCCACGCGTGCGGCGACCTCGGGGCTAGCGAATGAAAGGTTCACTATCGACCCGCCACGCTGTCGCACGCACGTATACACCGAGCCCCTGTTCAGCAAACAGAGGCCCAGTGCCACCGCCCACTCCTCGATCGCCCGTCCTCGGTCGTCCGTCCTGGAGGACCCCCACGCCACGGACTTGGCGTTAAAGTCCCCCCGGACGAAGACCTGGTGCGATGCCAGTCGCTGTAACGAGGCCTCCATGATGGTGAGGGAGGCCTCGAAATCAGTCACACTCCAGTTAAGGGAGAGATAGACTCCGAAGAGCGTGATCTCCCCCCAGTCCGCCGCAAAATTCACCTACTATACTATGCTAGTCAGTTGTTGGTATAGGGTTTTATTTCGAGTTTTCCTTCTCTTGCATAAATGTTATAATTATGCATATTATATCACTTAATCGTCTTTTACGACACCCACGGGCAAGATAAAGTAGTAAATAGTATTCTTACTCCGTCACGACACGTAAAATTAAAAAATAAATCATTTATATAACTTATATTCGTACCTTAGCGTTTTATATTTTACGTCGCCTGCGTCATTTACAGTTACACTGATCTCAGTTTCTGTTTGTCTATCAGTAGTATGTTCATTAGTATCACAATCTCGTTTGTTCGCGCTCACATCTCTAACATCATCACTACATATTGTGTGTTGTATGTTTATAAGTCGATTGATTGTTTCATAGGCTGTTGTTTCGTCACCGTAGTAGTGTACAGCTCTGTCTGCGATAGTCTGCACCGCCTCGGTCTTCACAATTACTTTAAGTCTGAACCTGTGCGGGTGTCTCGCCGCTAGGTTATCTATAACCTTTGTTGTTCTACCACCACTGGAAATAAATATACCAGCACTGATCAGAGATATATTTTAAAATTATACATTTTCATTTGTCTAATGTTGCCTCAAATAATCATGAAAATTTACTCCCAAAGTAATTTTAGTCGGTTTAGGTGCGAGAGAATCTATTTGTTAACCCACGATGAAAAAGAAAAAGAGGGGTATTATAATTGTGACGTCGACGTCTGCCTGGCTGAGTGTGCGTGTGTGTCTGTGTGTGTCTGTGTGTGTGTGCGTGTGTGTGCGTGTGTGTGGTAGATAGGTTGTTGTATTGTATTCTTACTCCGTCACCGCATGGAATTAGGTATAGCATCTGGTATGTTAGACTATCTATCTATTGTAAAGTCGAGCTGACGTCCAATGGAAAATTAAAAGACGTTTCCAATAGATGTGAAATCAAATACCACTTGGAATCATTTTTCTTTCACAATAACTTTTCCGTGTGTTGACGGAGTAAGAATACAATTCACCACTCTCTATCTTGCCCGTGGATGTCGTAAAAGACGACTAAAAGATATAATATGCAGATAAGATCTGGGCAAGAGAAGGAAAACTCGAAATGAAACCCTATACTAATATGTCTGCATCAGCATCCAGGCCCACATGAAGTACTTGGGCCTGGTGCTCGACTGGCATTTTTTGGTTCCGGGAGCATCTCCATCGACTTGTTCCCCGGCTTGTCGGCGTGGCGTCCGCCCTTTCGCGGCTGATGCCGAATGTGGGCGGACCCAGTGCTACGTGCCGACAGCTGTACGTGGGGGTGATCCGGTCGATGGCCCTGTATGGCGCACCGGTGTGGGCGGGGTCCCTGACCGTCCGTCTTAGGGCCCTCCTGTGGCGACCACAGAGGGTCATGGCGATCAGGGCCATACGGGGTTACCGCACGGTGGCGACGGAGGCAGCGTGCCTCCTGGCCGGAACTCCCCCGTGGGGCCTGGAGGCGGAGATGTTCGCCGACATTTATCGGCGGGTGTCGGAGACGCGCGCCCGCGGCGGCATGGTCTCCATCAAAGAGATCACCGCCTGGCGGGTCGACGCCCGCCGAGAAGTCATTGCCCGTTGGGCATTGATGACGAGGCTGCGGCCCATCACCGAGAGATGCTGCAGGATCTTCTGGATAGAAGGCAAGAGGAGGTCGAGGCAATACTGGAGATGTCAGCAGAGGCTGGATTCACTCCTCGCCAGTCGCTGGCACGCACCCCCCCCCACAGGCTTCAGCACGCCGCTCTCGATCCCCATGGTGCCATCGCAGGTGACGATCGCCGTGCAACCTCAAGGGACAAAGCGCACCCTTACCTCGCCGGAGGAGGTTCAGGAGACCTTGCGGAGGAAGATTGCCACCAGGAAGCAGGAGAGGCACGTGGCTCCGCCGGTTAGCGGCATCCTCGCGGGCCCATCAGGGTGCGTATCACCAACGCCCAGGAGCCCGGCGAGGCCCAACATTGTACCGCCATTGCCCCCGCGCATGACGAGCCCCATTGCGGTGGAGCTGTTCCCGGACGAGGCGGCGGACCCTTTGGCAGCGGCCACTGTTATGCAACTGGTCAATGTTGCAACTGGCTCAACAAAAGGTATTATGGAGGCAGTGAGAGCCAAGAGTAGCAGGCTGAATAAGGACGAGGTGGCCTCCATGGGGGCACTCACCGAGCGTGTATCGGCTGTGGTGGCACACCTGGCGCTCCGCCTCATGGAGGCGGAAAAGAAAGTGGCGGAGCTGAGTGCTGCCCGCCCTCCTGCTAACGTGCAAACTGGTGTGCCAGTGGCAACCTATGCCGATAGACTACGGATGGGAAAACGCAGCGCGCCCAAACCCGCGCCTGGAGGACCAACCCTGGCCATCTATCCGACGGAGAAAGACGGAGAAGTAAAAACATCGGAGGACACGAAAGCCATACTGAAGAAGACAATTAACCCCACGGAGCTGGGCATCCAGGTCTCCCGAGTCCGGAGAGTAGGGAATGCAGGAGTGGTCGTGCAGACGACGTCGGCGGATGCTGCCAACATAATCAAGGGTGCGCTCCCACCCACCGTGCGTGTAACGGAGCCACAGGCCAAGAAACCTCTGGTGGCCATTGTCAATGTCGAGGGTGACATAACCGGCGCCGCACTATTGGAGGCAATCTATACCCAAAATCTGAAGGGTAAGGGCATATCACCAGAGGCATATAAGAGCGACTGTCGGGCAGCTTTTAAGAAGACGCGGCAGGGAAGCGGCCGGTCAACACACGTCCTGGAGTGCAGCCCCGCGATACGGGACACCTTAATAGACGCTGAGCGGGTCTTCATTGATTGGGAGCGCTACCTGGTGAGAGATTACGTCGACGTGATATGTTGCCTAAAATGTCACGGGTACGGCCACCCTGCAAAGTATTGCAAGAGCTCGGCAGACGTATGCGGACGGTGCACTGAGACGGGCCACCGTGCCCGTGATTGCCCACAACAGGTACTAGAGCAGGCGAGATGTGCCACTTGCAGGGCTGCCGGGAAGCCATACCAAGGGCACCGTACCATGGCCTTGGAATGCCCAGCCCGACGATACGCAGAGAACAAGGCGATCAGCATGATAAACTATGGCTAGCCACGCCCAAAATCTAGAGGAAGGAACACGTCGTGAGGTACGCGTGAGGTTGGGACAGTTGAACCTGGCTGGTTCAGAGGTGGCCACCACTGAATTAAGGAGGATAGCCAAAGAATTGCAACTGGACGCAATATTACTGCAGGAACAGCATAAGGGCGTACCGCCAGGCACAGTCCAAGCTGGGCCCAACTCGAAGGCGGCAATATATCTGCCACGTCGCGACATCGGGTGCCTTTTTCTGGCCCATTTAAGCAGCACTCACCTGGTGGTGGTCCACCTCCCAACGTGGGACCTGTACCTGGTCTCCGCGTACTTCCAGTATAGCGACGACATCGAGCAGCACCTACGACGACTGGAGAACGTTCTGGAGGCGCTCCGGGGGAGGAAAGTACTGATTGGGGTGGATAGCAACGCGCACTCCCCGTTGTGGTTTTGTGAGGAGCGCCATTACGTCGGCCGTGGTCACGAGGTCGCCCGCAAGCGCCACCAAATGGAAGATTTCATCCTGGCACGCAACCTCGTGATCCACAATCGAGAGGGCCAGCCGTGGACCTTTTCCACTTCGAACGGGGAGTCAAATGTGGACATCACGCTATCCACCCGTAGCGTATCCGTCTCGGACTGGCACGTCCTGGAGGACGTTAGCGTCAGTGACCATCGTCTGATCGCCTTCACAGTGGGAGGAGGACGGGGGAGCCCGACTATCTCGTACGCGGGACTGTCGGTGGAGCCAACGAGGTTCCGGGACCGTGGGGTGGGTTGGGCCAGGTTTCGCGCGGGTATCCACGAGAGTGTGGGGGGGCTTAAATTTGGGGAACCCGCGGATGCCCTTTGCGCATCCTTCCAGGCTATGGTTTTACGGGTGGCGAAGTCTACCCTGGGTATTGCGGGTAACACCCAGGATCGGGGCTATGAATGGTGGACCCCAGAGCTGGACAGGCTCAGGAAGGCCTACTCTCGCAGCCGCCGCCGGTATAGGGGTTGCGGAGCCACCGATGGCTTTGCCGCGATATCAGCCAGAGCTGATATGTGTAGGGCCCGCCGCAGCTACAGGATTGCGATGAAGCGTGCGGAAATCGAACATTTCAGGAGCCTTGCGGACTCCGCGAATGAGAACCCTTGGGGCGCGGCCTATCGTGAAGCTACTGGCCGAACAAGGCCGCCTCCCAATGTGGTTCATGGGATCGCGTATGCGGGTCGTCAACAGGGTGACCTACGGGGTGCCATCAAAGACCTGATGATGGCTCTGTGTCCTGACGACATACTGTCACGGGACACTGCGTACCACCGGCAGGTCAGGGTTGCGGCTATATGTATGCCGTCCGGGAGGGATGCACTGCCGCCTGCGGAGGCTGCATTGGGAGGAATAGTTAGAGTGCTGCCCAACACTGCACCGGGTGCTGATGGGATCACCGCACGCATGCTGCGTCACATTTGGTGCGCAGCGTCGTCCGAGTTGACGTTGGTAATGGGTAAATGCGTATGCGAAGGTACCTTCGCAGCCGTCTGGAAGATTGGTAGGTTACTCGTACTGCCTAAGGGCAATGGCAGGCCTCTATCCGATCCTAAGGCTTACCGCCCTATTACGATGTTACCTGTGCTGGGTAAATTGTTGGAACGCGTAATGTTAAAGTGTGCACCGGGGATTACTAGGGGAATCTCGACCTCACAGCATGGTTTTACGCTGGGGAGATCTACGTCTTCGGCTTTGCTGAGCATTACGGGCGCGGTTAACTCTGCAGATACTAAATACCTGCAGGCTATCTTCCTGGACATCTCGGGGGCATTCGATAACGCCTGGTGGCCCATGATCTTGCTGAAAGCGAAGGCCAGGGGATGCCCGGGCAATATCTATCGGATGTTGTCTGGGTACTTCGCTGGTCGGCGCGTGGGTATGGGTGCGGGCGACCAGGTGGTGTAGAAGACCTCTACTATGGGATGTCCGCAGGGCTCGGTCTTGGGGCCGGCTCTGTGGAACCTGCTCATGGATGACCTGCTTCGGCTACCGCTTCCGGGGGGGACCAGAATGGTAGCATACGCTGACGACCTGACGGTCCTGATTGGGGCAAACTCCAGGGCGGGCATTGAGGCCAACGCGGCGGCCGTTTTACAGGCTGTTGGAGAGTGGGGGGCCCGGAATAGGCTGGACTTCTCCCCGGGTAAGTCAGCGAGTATGACGCTGAGGGGGCGTTTCCAGAGGCCTCCCACAATACGTCTTGGGGGGAGCTCTGTCAGGGACGTCAAGTGGACTACTGTTCTGGGGGTGGTGCTGGACGCGGGTCTGTCTTTCACGCAGCATGCGCACTCGATTGGCGAGCGAGCGGCCAAGTGCTTTGGTAAGGTGGCCCGTATTTCGGCGTCTTCGTGGGGCGTTCGCTACAGGGCCCTTAAGACCCTGTACCACGGGACATATGTGGCGACGATTGCGTATGCTGCGGATGTATGGTTCCATAGAGCCGGTCTCTACGCGGTTAAGAGCGCGTTGTTACGCTCGCAGAGGGCTGCGCTCGTTCTGCTCACCAAGGCATATCGCACGACCAGTACGGCTGCCCTGCCGGTCATAGGTGGGGTACTGCCGGCCGACCTGGAGGTCATCCGTGCTGGGAGAGCAGCGGCGGCGCGCCAGGACGCGACTAGGCAGGAATATCGGGATAGGCGGAGGGCTATATGGACGGATGTTGTTGCTCAGTGGCAGGCGCGGTGGGATCGCGAGGACAAGGGGAGGGAGACGTATCGGTTTTTTCCGGACGTGGCGGCTCGCCTCAAGGCGACTTGGGTCGAGCCGGACTATGAAACCTCCCAATTACTGGGGGGTCATGGGTGCTTTCGCAGGCGGCTGTACGATTTAGGGCTAGGAGCTCACGCGGAATGTAGCTGCGGCGAAGGGGATGAGGACATGCACCACGTTCTGTGGGCATGTCCCCTCTATGATGAGATTAGGTCGGGGATGCTCTCGGAGATACATCGCGACGGAGAAGGTCCGGTATACTACACGGATCTCGTGGCTTCGGAGGCGAACTACCGGCAGTTACGGGAATTCGCGCACGCCTGGTACAAGGCCCGCCGGCTTGAAGACCAGGTTGGCAGGATAAGCCAAGATGGCAGCCAGAGTAGCGGGTAAATGTGGCTAGCTAGCAGGAATACCGCGGACGACGAAGTTCGTACCGTGTGCTGTCCGCCCTAGTTATACAGGGAGAAGGACACAGGGCAAAGGATGAAGAAAGTTAAATAACTTGTAGAGATTCAAGAAGCATGTGCATACTTACGCAAAGAGCATGGTGTGCACATGTATCTCGATGATTCGGCCTGTATGACCAAGATGTCGAAAAGGCCATGGGTGGTTGGAGGGATTTGCCCGTTGGGCAGTCCGGCTGGAGAGTCCTCGGTACGGTGTCAGGACCGTCGAGGCCCTCCGGCCAGTGCTGATGGAGTGGTTGGAGCGGACGCACGGGGTGCTTTCCTTCCGGCTGGTGCAGGTGCTGACGGGGCACGGTTGCTTCGGGAAGTACCTGCACAAGATTGTCAGGAGGGAGAGCATACCGTCCTGCCACCACTACAGTTGTGACGAGGACACGGCGCAGCACACGCTCGAGGAGTGTGCTGCAGGTGCCGACGTGGCGCTGCCGACCATCGCCAGGGAGATGCTCGTCAGCGTCAGGAACTGGGACGCGGTCGCCGCCTTCTGTGAGGCCGTAATCTCACGGAAGGAGGCGGCGGATCGTGTGCGAGTAGAGCTCCTATTCTGCGACACGTTCCGCCGCCGGCGACTCGGGCGGCGCAGGCGCGAGTATCTGCGCCTAATGCCGCCCTAGCCGAGGCCGCGGGTGATCGCACCGGGGAGTTGTCCGTCACCCGCAGAGAGGCTGACCGCGCGACGGCGACCGACGTTCCAGGACGTCGAGAGGTGAGGTTACCCGAAAGGGTATTCCGTCGGGCCGACCACTGACGACAAGTCATATCTGCTCCGGTGGTCGGCCCAACAACGAGGTGACGTGGGTATGGGTGGGTTATGGGCCCGCGCGCCGTCCTTTCATCGCCCCGGACGGACTGGACCGCGCGTGCGCTTACCATAGCCCTGATAACAAAAAAAAAAAAAAAACTGATATGTCTGACCAGCATGGTATAGTAGGTGAAATTCTCTCCCATTGTGGAGGAGGCCCAAGCCCAACAGTGGGACGTATGTGTACGTGGGCCGCGATGATGATGATGAATTAATTTTTATGATTAACGTAAAATATATAAGTGTGACGAGTACCTGTATACGACATACCACGGTGGTATCTTATCGTTCTTCTCGAGCCTGTACAGCAGCACGTCTGCGAGGAACTCGAACGGCTCCAACTGGTGCCAGTCTAACGTGATAGAACATTTGGTTCTGTTGAGCACTTCAGGGGCCGGCGGTGACCACTGTGTGAACCTCTCTGCTAGAAACACTTGGAGGCTCATTGTTATTGGTACTTACTAGTAGTAGATCTGAAATTGATCACTGTTTAACATTAATTTAAGCTTCATTATCATCACAGCTCATATATATCCCACTGTTGGGCTCGAACCTCCTCCAAAATACGAGGGAAATTAACACGCTGATTAAACCTATTGGTAAATGGTTTTTTTTCAGTTTTCATTCTCTTGCATAGATGTTATCTTCATAGTCATCATCATCATCGCAGCCCACATACACCCCACTGATGGGATTGACCTACTATATCATGCTGGTCAGACAGGTTGGTTAGGGTTTCATTTCGATTTTTCTTTTTCTTGCACAGATTTTATGTGGATATTTTTTTCATTTATTTGTCACATACAGTCGTACAAGAGAAATATTACAAATTATACAAAATGTTAGGTTATAGACAATGAGTGCCTAAAAGTACTTGTAAATATTACTTAATAGATGCTATTTAACAAACAAGGCCATAGGGACCATCAAAACAGCAATATCTCTATTAACGTAAGACACTGAAAAATTAAACGTTACTATTAGATAAACATAAGGTTATTAAATATTTTTTATTAAATGTATACATTGAGTTCGAAAATAAATCTATATCAGAAAAAAATTGTTATATTTATTTAGATTATGTGAGTATAAGTTGTTAAAATAATATTTTTTATGAGGAATGAGGCAAGAGTGCACAAACATCAAAAGAACGTGAAGGTATTCTGAATTTAGTGTTAAAGTTAATCTTAGAAACGATTAAATCAAAATCAATGAGGTTATTTAAAATTTTGTAGAGAAAAATAAGATCAAATTGTATGCCGCGATTACTAGTAGATAGAAGTCTACATCCCTTAGTCGCCTTTACGACATCCACGGGTAACATAGGGGGTGGTGAATTGTATTCTTACTCCGTCACCATACGGTAGATCTTCATATTACCTACAATCCATTAGTCGTCTTTTACGACACCCGCGAGCCATAAATAGGATGGTGGTTTCAGCTTAAATATACCTTACATACGTAATCATTAGGCATGAAAATGTATCATCTATACCAATAAATAAAATTGGAGTGTCTGTTTGTAATGTCAAAATAATAGGCTTTTTTCATGCTCACACGGTTATTTGCACGACACCTATGCCTAAAATACAGATTAAAAAATTCTTGTCTGTCTGTTTGATCCGGGTAATCTTCAAAACGGCTGGACCGATTTCAAAAATTCTTTCACCAATGGAAAGCTATAATATCAGGGCGTAAACTAGGCTATATTTTATTCCGGTATTCCCACGGGAACGGGAACTACGCGGGTAAAACGACTAAAACCTATAACCGAAGCGAAGCGAGGGCGGGTTGCTAGTATTTTTTTTTTTTTTTTTTTTTTTTATTTTTATTTATTTAAGACAACACCCTGCACTAAGGAAATAATCCTTGTATTGCGGGGGACTTTACAAACATATAATTAACGGACACAAATTACATCCAGACTCAGAACAACAATTTGTGGATCGCACAAAGTGTTGTCCCGCGTGGGATTCGAACCCCCGACACTGGCACTGTAAGTCGCTATCTTAACCACTACGCCATCTGTGCAGTCGTAGTATATATATATATATTTAGCTAGTATATATATATATTTTCAGGATCTCGGAAACGGCTCCAACGATTTTGATGAAACTTGGCATACTAGAGGTTTCGGGTCCATAAAACCGATCAAGCTAGGTTTTATTTATAAAAAATGTTGTTTTGTCGGTGTTTTTAGTAAAACAATACAGTGACATTAAATTTTAAAAGAATATGAATACAAATTACGTTGTCAAAGTCATGAGACGATAGCTCAGTTGGGAAGTTGTCCAGTTAAGAAAGAAAGAAGAAAGAAAGAAAAGTATTTATTTTGTGCCACAGAGTAGAGACGTTGGTAACACATAAAAAAATACCTTACAAAATGAAACACACAAGAAATCAATAAACTAAATAAAGAGACATAATAATTGTGATAGAATGAACGTCTCAGCTGCGGCATAAAAAAGGATAACTCGGTAATTGTTGTGATGTTAATGTAACACCACAACGCTGATTTTCAGCAGTGTCTCTTTTATTCTTCCGACGTCAGACACCAAAGCCACCAAGCAGTGGTGTATTTAAAAGAGAATAACAAAAAAGGAAAAAAGAAAAAAAAAATTGGCATAACATAAAAATTAAAAATATACATATGAAAAAAAAGTTCTGTTCTGTTTTTATTTTGCCTTGGCATTCAAACAGTGGTGGGGGGGGCCCCCACTAGGTGGACCGATGACCTAGTGAAAGTCGCTGGGCGTCGTTGGATGCAGGCGGCACAGGACCGCTCATTGTGGCGCAACATGAGGGAGGCCTACGTCCAGCAGTGGACGGCGATAGGCTGAAATGATGATGATGATGATTCAAACAGCGTCGGATCGAATCTCGGTGTTATTATTATTCTCTTTATGTAATTTTTCTATATTTTTCATTGTATAATTTTAATTTTTTATTAATATATATCTAAATAAATTCGACAAAAATACAACAAAAATATTTCGAGTGAGCTTCACTCGGTTATATATCGGTTAAGCAGATATTTGTTATAAATGCAGATTTTTTTTATTTTGAGTTCATGATCCTAACTCTTGAGTTCTACATGTAAAGATGAAAAAATATGTCTCGACTTACGTCGTTTCGATTTACATCACGTATTTCGAGAACCTAACATGCCGGAAGTACGAGGACTGCTTGCTGAACTGTTTTCACCAATGAAAAGTTAAATTATCATGCAATGTCTTAACATAAATGTCTTTAATAAAATTGCTATGTTATAACCCAAGCTGATAACGAAAAGGGTTATCGGTGAGAGCTTCAATAACTATTGCTGATAGAGCAAAATTATTTATTGCGGGTTCGTCGCCGCATTGTTCCCTACACAACGAGTATTCACTATATATTTTTAGGCAATCAAACAAACTTCGTTGAACGAAGTTTAGAATTTGGATAAAATATAATCGCGGAGCAATTTATTTTATATCGTGGGCAGCAGGTAGTGTATAATTGTGTACTAAATTGATGTGATAGTGTGTATTAATAGATTGACTGCGACCAGTGTGTGTCACCAGTGATGACTTACGGCACGGAAACGTGCTGTCTAAATGTAGGCCTCATAACAAGGCTCAAAGCCGCTCAGCGTGCTATGGAGCGGGCTATGCTCGGGATTTCTCTGCGAGATAGAATCCGGAATACAGAAATCCGCAGAAGAACGGGTGTAACCGACATAGCACGAAGAATTAGCACGCTGAAGTGGCAATGGGCAGGCCACATCGGTCGACGAACCGACAACCGGTGGGGAAGAAAGGTTCTCGAGTGGCGACCACGTATCGGACGACTCAGTGTAGGACGCCCCCCCACTAGGTGGACCGATGACCTAGTGAAAGTTGCTGGGCGTCGTTGGATGAAGGCGGCACAGGACCGCACATTGTGGCGCAACATGAGGGAGGCCTACGTGCAGCAGTGGATGGCGATAGGCTGAAATGATGATGATTAATAGATTATTGTGTACTCACCGTCTCTGTGTAACGTTGTTAGTTATTTTTGTAATATATGGTGTGCGACAGTTTGTACACACAAGTGTATTGCAATACGACGCAGCGCGCGAGCGGCGCGTGTTTGATCGATGCTTTAACATCCCTAACGTCAGCACTTGGAGACAAGCCAGTTAGTTATACACTTGGGTTGTTTTACTTAAGTTTCTGTTGCTATAGTGACAGAAACTTAAGCTATAGTAACAGGTCAATATGTCATCACAGCTTATATACGTCCCACTACTGGGCCGGGCCTCCTCCACATTAGGTGACAGATTTGACCAACTATAACACGCTGGTCAGACGGGTTGGTATAGGGTTTTATTTCGAGTTTTCCTCCTCTTGCATAATTGTTATATGCACAAGATATTCTTGAATACAATTCGCCACTGTCCGTGGATGTTGTAAAAGATGACTAAGGGGTATAATATGCAGATAACATCTGTGCAAGAGAAGTTTGAAATGCAATCCTATACCAACATGTTTGACCAGCGTGATAATTAGTAGGTCGAATGCCCTCCCACTGTGGAGGAGGCCCGAGCCCAACAGTGGGACCAGTGGTATGCGAACCGCCCCGGGCGCCACTATTAGAAGGGCGGCGAAATTGGAAAAAAATATTTTGTGCGGACATTTTTTTTTTGGAAGGTGGGTTACGGTGGGCGCACTCTTCGCACCACTCCGTCCGCGGCGCCATAGGGGCGTAAGCACACACACCTATAACCCATGACCGTGACGGACTAAATCCGGTCCACTCACCTGCGGCCTCGGCTAGGGCGGCATGAGGCGCAGGTAGTCGCGCCTGCGCCGCCCCAGTCACCGGCGGCCGTTCGCATCGTCGAGGAGATGCTCCTCGCGCATGTGCTCCGCCACCTCCTTCCGCGAGACTACTGCCTCGCAGAAGGCTGCGACCGCGTCTCAGTTCACCCAGCATCGAACACAAACTCACAAACCTCGAGCGTATGCTGCGCCGTGTCCTCATCGCAACAACGCAGTGGTGGCAGGACGGTGTACTCTCCTTTCTAACGACTGTGTATAGGTATTTGGCGAAGCATCCATGCCCCGTCAAAACCTGCACCAATCGAAAGGAGAGCATCCATGTCGCCGTTTTAACCGCTGCATCAGCACCGGCTGGAAGGCCTCCACGGTCTGCACACCGAACCGAGGCCTCTCCAGCCGGACTGCCCAACGGGTAATGACGTCTCGGCGGGCGTCGACGCGCCAGGCGGTAAGCTCCCTCAAAGAGACCACACCGCCCTCCACTCGCACCCCCGACACCCGACGATACAAACCGGCGAACATTTCTGCCTCCAGCTCCCACGGGAGAGTCCCGGCCAACAGGCACGCTGCCTCCGTCGACACCGTGCGGTATCCGCGTATGGCCCTGACCGCCATGGTCCTCTGTGGTCGCCACAGTAGAGCCCTGAGTCGGATGATCAGGGACCCCACCCACATCGGTGCGCCATACAGGGCCATCGACCAGATGACCCTCGCGTACAGCCGTCGACACGTAGTGCTCAGTCCGTCCACGTTCCGCATATGCCACGATAGGGCGGACGCCGCGCCGATGAGCCGTGGATCGAGCCTGCGGAAATGCTCCCGGAACCACCAATGCCCGTCGAGCACCAGGCCCAAATACTTCATATGGGCACGGATGCTGATATCAACCGAATTGACGGTGATCGAGACGTCGATGGGAGGGCCTATGCGGGGCCTATGGGACAAGACGGCCTCCATCTTGTCCAGGGTTACCCTCAACCCCAGCGCCCCGATCCGCCTGACGATCTCTTTGGTGCCTAGTTGCCAGGCTTGCCGCCTCCTCTAGCGTCCCACCGCGGGCTGTGACGAGCGTGTCGTCGACGTACCAAATCACGCCCAACCCGGGCGGGAGGCTCCCCCTCCAACGCCCAGTCGATGTTGCACAGGGTGGGTCCGAGAACCGAATAAATGATTTCGCTGCGCGTAAACCGCGAAAAGTACAATTTTAGACTGTTTAGACTTTATTGAACATTATTTTTATAGTGTAAATTATTATGTATGTATTGTATGTTTTAACACAGTCATGTTACTTACAAATGTACATGGTTTTGAAATAAATATTTTTCACTCAATTCTTTCATTTCATTACGTTTTTTCTTACCAACACCAACAATTATTATTTTTACGATGTCAAAAGGGCGGCAAATTATGACTCCGCCCCGGGCGACAGTGACACACGCTACGCCACTGCATACCTGTCGGATTACAAGGTACTCTTTTGTAAAAATTAGCGACGATGATGATGATAAATTATTCACAGGCGAAATGAAATAGTTATTCATATTTATAATATACAAATTGTTATTTGCAGTTGAAATATTAAATGTAGAGTAAATTTCAATTTCCATAAAAAATATTTTCATTGTTGAGTATTTTATTTATTTAAATTCATTGCCACATTGTTTGTTTGTTTGTTAACGTAATACAGTGTTTTCTGAATAAGAATAGAATTCACGACTATATGACTATGGGAATTTACATATAATATATAGATATTAGCAAGAGAATAAAATTCTATACTAACACGTGTGACCAGAGTAGAGTAGGTGATTTTTTCTCCTATTATAGAGGAAGTTGGAGCCCAGCAGTGGACGCATATGCGCTGTGATGATGATGATCTATACCAATAAATAAAATTGGAGTGTCTGTTTGTAATGTCAAAATAGGCTTTTTTCATGCTCACACGGTTATTTGCATTATACATATGCCTAAAATACATTTTATATTCTTTTTGTCTGTCTGTCTGTCCGTTTGTTCCAGGTAATATTCAAAACGGCTGGACCGATCTCAAAAATTCTTTCACCAATAGAAGCTATAATATTAGGGAGTAATCTAAGCTATATATTATCCCGGTATTCCCACGCGAACGGGCACTACGCAGGAAAGACGGCTGAAACCGAAGCGAAGCGAGGGCGGGTTGCTAGTTATGAATAAATTCAAAAAAGTCTATCTTCTCTGGTGACGCCCACTCACAAAGGAACACTCGCAGCCCTTAACTGTTTTAGTGTTAGTTCGAGGCGTCCTTTGCGTTCATAAACATCATATTGTCTTTAATATATAAAAAGATGTATTTTGATACACTTTTTGGCGCGTTAGGGAAACATAATCAGAGTAAATTTTTTCGATGCACGCGTACCGTCACGGCCGACCGACACACACAAACCGACACTTTAAATTTAGGTAGTCAATAGTTTTTACTATGCGCGCACACACCGTCACAAATGTCATCAAGAAGTATATCTAGTTTCATTATGCGTATTATTGATACGCTAATGCGTTATAATAAAACTTTCATTGTATTCAATACTTTTTTTATCTATTATTAGTGCCGTTTGCTCATCTACACACGTAGAATAACGCGAAGGATAACATTTTTGATGGCGTCAAATTTTATATAAGGCGAAATGACCTTAGGATCGATGAGTGGACTGTATTATGTTTAAAATGAGTCTGGTGCTATAAACGGTACAGGAAAGGAAACTGTAAGGAGTACTCACACCTTTCGACGATATCTTGCTGTTCGCTGGCAGCCAACAACATAAGTCCGCACAGCGGCCACGAAACACAATATGAACACCTCAATAATTTGATAATGTTCTGACGCGAGCATATGTTTTATAGTAAAGTTCACGCGCTACCCGCATTGAATTCCGGTGAATATGTTATCGTTTATGCAACACACAATTGTTACGATCTCTAAAATGTTGGACAGAATTGTATCATTTTGATATTATAATAAGGTACTTTTATATTTTTTAAATGGCGGTGTTCGAATATTTTTATCGCAGCTTCCGGCCTTATAAAAAAGGATCGGCGCTGCGAATAGAGTGTACCGGGTTGAGAGCCATCTGCGCTCACCCATTGACCGCGTTAAGCTGTCAAGGTCATCTGCGACCAACAGCTACACATAAAAAAAAATGCGAATAGAGTCAGTCGATCGGTGACAGCAGCGGTGAAATAGACTAGCTAAGCTAAGGTTGTACGCCGAGTATTGGAATGTCGTTTTAGACATTCAATTATTGTTCGTTTAGTGTAATGGTGATTATATGTGGTATCGGTGGTTTATTGGTAAGGTTGAATCATTTTTAATACTAGTCCGCGAAAGTGTAATCAAGGTGAGTTTAATATAATGTATTGATTTAATCACCAAATAACGGAGCACATCCGCTTCGACTAGCTGTGCATTCGGTATTACCCGCCGTACATCGACAACGCGGGTTGCTATAAGTATGTAGGGTAGGTTGGATTTATATCCAATCTTATGGATAGGCACCAGAAAGTGATTATTATTATGATCGATAATCTGGCGTAACCAATTTTTATAAACATTTTTATCTTGTTACCACAAAGAAGTATAACTTGTTACGTGCGTACATAAGTACACACACACTTTCTATATACTTAATAGAATGTTTAACTTTTAATATAAATAGCTGCTGATATAATTCAATCAAATTGATAACGAGTGTTTGATAGGCGCACGGCTGTAGAGGTCACCTCATTTAACTGTCACGGCGCATCTAGCACATTGTTATTGAGCTGTAGCAACTAGCGGGCCATGACCTTGACCTTTACATATAGTACTACTTCATCATCACAGCTCATGTTTCACATCAATGAGCTCGAGCCTCCTCCATGATATGAGGGAATTGAGTTACTATGCCGGTTAGACGGATTAGCATAGAATTTTATTTTGAGTTTTCCTTCTCTTGCTTAGCCTTCATATTATATCCCTTTGTCGACTTTCAAGAAAACAAAGAGAAAGAAATAGGAGAATAGACTGTAATCTTACTCCATCATCACACGGAACGACGTACGTGGTAAGACTTACGGACACGCCATAGAATAAAATGATAATGATTAAATGATAATTTATATGTGGCATGAGTACGCTGTCAACAGAATTCTATCTACAGTCGCTGGCTGGTCCGTCCCGAGTAGTACCAAACTCTCGCAGCAAATCGACCTAACATACATCTCATTTCTTGGCTTGGGCCTCCTCCACAATAAGAAAGATTGTACATATTGAAGGAAAAGATAGATAATGGTCACAGGTAATCTATAAAAATGTAAAAAGAAGACAACGTTAATTAACATCATAGTAAACATCAACAATATTAGTGTCGCAAGACTCCCAAAAATATGCTCACCTGAGCTTAGTGCACACATGGCGTAGTGGTTAAGATAGCGACTTACAACGCCAGTATCGGGGGTTCGAATCCCACGCGGGACAACACTTTGTGTGATCCACAACTTGTTGTTCTGAGTCTGGATGTAATTTGTGTCCGTTAATTATTATTGTTTGTAAAGTTCCCAGCAATACAAGGATTAATGCCTTAGTGCATGGTATTGTCTTAAAATTATTATTATAAATTATTATAGTCATTGATAAAGGTATGTACTAATGTACTTAAATTGTATTAAAGGCAGTTGGTATAAATAAGGTGCCTCCTTATTTACCTTGGTGTTTCTGGCGTATTTAAAAAGTGGAATCATACCTATGTACAGTGATTAAATAATAAATCTATTTACAAATTACAATTACGCTAATCCCAGCAATCAAAATTAACAAAATAATTGCTTACCTCTTCGCGTACGTAAATGAACAACTTTAGTTACTAATATTGTTAATTCACAACGATTTAGTGAATGTGAAATTAAAAATTAAACTAATCGTAATAATTGTTCAAAATGATCACCGCCTCGCGAAATGCACAGTTCGGCACGTTTACGCATATTGTTTTTCACATGGTTTAATACAAATCGATCACTTCGAACCTTATCAAAAGCAGTTATTATCCTCGCCTTTAATTCGTTCCTATTGGAGTACTCCGTAGCGTATACAAGTCGTTTGACCTCACCCCACAAATAAAAGTCCAACGGAGTAAGATCGGGCGACCGCGCTGGCCATGGCACAGGCCCACTGCGAGCGGGAGCTCCGTCATGCTGATAAAATAAGTTTTGTAAATAAATCACAGGCACATCTTCCAGCATATCATTTACTACATACACTACGTAGAATGTTTAGGTATGATTGACCGTCTAGTCTGCCTTCAATAAAATAAGGGCCCAGCAAACAGTTATTTAAAACACCTGGCCACACATTAACACTAAACCTATGTTGGCAAGCGTCTTGTCGCGTAACATGTGGATTAGAATGCGTCCACCAGTGTTCATTATGAACATTAAATATACCAAGTTTGGTAAACGTGGCCTCGTCAGTGAACAAAATATTCCTATCTGTGTTTTCTAAAAACCATCGACAGAAATTCACCCGTGGCTCATGGTCGTCCAATCCAAGTTCTTGAACGGGTCGAAAATGATAAGGATGTAGTCCTTCTCGGTGCAGAGTATTTCACACAGTCCATTGCGATACATCAAAGTGCCTGGCAGCACTTCGAGTGCTGGCTTGGGGGTTCTGCTCGAAGTATTCTAGAATGGCTTCTTCTAGATGGACAGGGTATGGCTCTCTCCCTCGGGTTTGGGCATGCGCTGGAACCGTGAATTGTCCAAATTCACGTAAACGCTGATTTACGCCTAGCATTGCGTAATACGTAGGTACTCGACGGTTCGGAAACATCTCTCGATACAAATCAATGGCACCGCGTACACTGTCATTTGCTCGAGCATATGCACGGACCATTTCCCAATAGTCTTCGTTCGAATAAGACATTCTATCACTTTTTACAAATACGGTTAAAAAAGCGCGGGCGATCAAATGACTCATAAATTAACAAATGAATTGGAAATGCAAAATGGCGAAATCGGCGCGCGCGCTTTTACTGAGTGCAGACGAACGGGCATCGCGAGGGGGACATCTTCTCAGAGGGGTGTAGGGCAGTTCGTCAAGGTGCGGGAGTAGGGCTACTAGTTTTATTAGCACTTATCAAGGTCACGCACTCGCCTAATTTCTTTTATTAATGCCGATTTTACTGCTAGAATTATTAAAAGTAGGTGAAGGGATAATGTCATTAATCTACAAACAACCGTTTGTTAAATTGGTTGTTTGTACGACGTCCAGCGTGGCGAGAGCGCCTATCTAAAAACAATACATACAACATACCTTTCTTTTTATACTTGGGATCCTTACGAACGACAACACAATAACACATTTACGCTGACTCTCACTTGATGCTAGTCTTTTCTAGTTTTATGTGGATTAGCATGTGCCCACCGTAATGAATAAATTACGAACGGTGTACAATCCGACACGGGTAAATAGGCGTTTGTCTGTCCATAAAATATTTTTTTTTACGTTAAACAGTAATCACTGGCAAAACTCGCGGGACATAGTCCATTCACCAAAGTCTTGAACATGTTGAAAATGATATGCATGTTTCATGCCACGTTTTGAAATATTCCAAATAGTTTAGTGACGTAGATATGTACATTAAAACGTCGAGCGGCTTCTCTGTGCTAGCTTGCAGTTCCTCTTGGAAGTACTGCAAGGTATGTCCTTCAAGGCTTACTGGAAAGCGGTTTCAGCCACGTCCTTGAGGGTGACACAGAATATGAAATGGGCCATAGTCAAGTAACCGCCTACAGTATTATAGCATTATCAGCACAAGATGCCATCAACCACTACATCGAAAATTGTTATTTACATAATATCAAAAAATAATAAACGTGCATAAAAGACAATCCGACGAACGGAGCTACGCAAGGATTAGGAACACACTAGCACGATTAGGCCATCGCGGTCGACTAATTGTTATATTAGAATTTTTTGAAGGATTCGTGTATGACGCGAGGGATACGTGGGGCCGGGGATATAATTTAGGGACATCCTCTGTATATATATTCAGGATCTCGGAAACGGCTCCAACGATTTTGTTGAAACTTGGCATACTAGGGGATTCGGGTCTAAAAATCGATCTAGCTTGGTTTTATTTATAGAAAATGGCAACTTTATTTATTCGGTCAACTTGATATTTGTAATTAAATGTAAATAAACTTTGAAAAAAAAAAAAATGTCTTGAATTTTCAAATAGAATGCGAAGAAACTTTTTTTGACCTTAAATAATGAAAGTACAATACATCTTTTCGATGTCGTAAGAGACGTCTAAGGTAGTATTTATGTAATATAAGGAACACTCAGTATAAAACGCCCCACTCGTATGTCTGACACTACTGCAGCACATTATGTGAATCTCCGTGTCACTGTGGAGGCGCCCTCATATTGTATACAAGGATCAAATATTGTACGTTCAGAGAAAACAATTTCATCTAAAATGTAAATAAAGTAAATTAATTATAACAAAAGCGTAATAAATGTGTATGTGTGCGCGTGTATGTATGTTTTTGTGTCCCTTGTAGTACTTACATATTATTGTCCCTTTGTGATATTCGTTTGCATATAATTAAATACGTTTACAGAGTCACTTACCTAACACAACAATAACAACGGTTCGCGACATACTTACTAAAATTATAAATAAAGTTATACGGTTATTACCCATATTTATATTCGTCTCTCTTTATATCCAGCGCGATAGGTCTCGGTACAAAGTTTTTGCTTCACGTATTTAAATATAGATCCTATATATACGTATACGAAGTGGCCCTTTTCAATCGATTAGCAGGGTCAACTCTGAAAATATACAAAGATCTGTTCGTAGGAACTCATTGATTTTTAGTAACAAGTGACAAGAAACTGAATACATTTAGATAAACTTGTACTCAGTTCGGGTATCGAACTTATACTATTTTTATTTGAATATATCGATTGTGTAGATTATAAACAGTGAATATTACTATAAAACATAAATGAAATGTGTTACAATTCATATTTACTAATTTAAATAAGTAGGTGTTTGAAATGACAAACATTTTGTGTATTACATCATTCAGAACGTTTAGTTAACGATTTCACAATTGCATTTTAAATAAATGTTTAACACTATGTATTGTTTGATGGTCTCCGATTATATTACTGATTATTTTATTCTAATGTAAGTTTTCTATTTCGATTGTTGAACTGTATAAAAGCTTTTTAAAGTGTATGTATCCAGTTTTTATTGTTACTATAATCCATGATATTGTTCCTAACAACAAATCTTTGCATAAATATTTTAGACAGGAGTACACTGACCGATTTAAATGGACCAACTTGTATATAACGGAGCTAGCTAACTGATTCATCAACGCCGAGCTGAAATTACTGAAATGACAGTAAATTTATTTTTGTGACGTAGATACAAAAAAAAGAATTTACGAAATCCAATCTCTAAGGGTTGAAACGAAGTGTATAAATTTGTATGAAAAAATTAACTTTTATCTATTGTCTTATAATTAAGCACAAATATTCTCCAATAAACGTAAATAAACAAGTGTTTCAGTTTTTGGCAATTTTTAACCTCTTTACACGCTTAAGAGATTAAATATTTAAATGTTACTTTTACATAATTTCTTATTTAATTTTGAAATCAGTACAAATCAATGCTAGAGTAGGTATTATTAGAAAGTTATTCCTTTTAAGTAAGACTTGTTTTATGTAGTGACGAATTAATAAAACTATTTATCCCAGCATTTTTATATTATATAATATTATATTATTATTATATAATATATATTAATATTTTATATTGTCATAAAAGGCGATTAAGGGATTATAATATACAAACAAGGAAAACTTAAAATAAAATCCTATATCAACACATTTGACCAGTATGGTATAGTAGTTTCCTCTTATTATAAAAAAGGATGGAGCACAGCAGTGGGACGTATTTGAGCTGTATTGATGAAGATTACATCATAATGTTTACTAAAAATGAATATTCTGGAAAGAAGGATTTATAATTGAGTGTTTTGCTTCAATATATTTCAACTTACAACACAGCAATACAATTTAATGTAAGCACACATCATTGTTAAGTTCACAATGTCACTGACAATAGCAACATATTAGTAATAAATAAGTGATATCTAAGACGAGCCATCTTGTAGTTGCACCTGAGCTGCGTCCGTCTACCGTCTACCGTCTACCGTGTACCGTGTACTGTGTAACATACAGTAATCGTTATTGTCACATTTTGATGTCGTTATGATAACGTGTTATGTCTTGGAAAAAGACTTTAAAGTATTACATTCAAATGATGTTCCTGTGTTTATGTGCTGCACTAAATAGCGGTTCGATGTTTACGTAAATATTACACATTAAAACTAATATTATAAATGCGAATGAAATATTATTTGTTACGTTTTCACGCCTATAATAATGGCGTGTACTTTAAAAATTCGTTCACCTATGCTTTTATTAGCGAGTGACATCCTTACTAATATTATAAATGCGAAAGTAAGTTTTGTTTGTTTGTTACGCTTTCACGCTTAAACCACTTAACCGATTTCAACAAAGCTATAATCTCAGGGAGTAACATAGGCTGTATTTTATCGCGGTATTCCCACGGGAACGGGAACTACGCGGGTAAGGCGACTGAAACCGAAGCGAAACGAGGGCGAGTTGCTAGTAGGTTATATTTTATTCCCGTATTCCCTTGGCTACGGACACTACGCCGATTTATGAATTAAAATAATTATAGATGGTATCGCCTTCATATTTGATAATAATTTGCCCGACGTGCATACTGCAGCGTTCATAGTCACGGGAGGACTGTCATGCCGTGAACATGAACGCTAATATCATCAGCACAACTCATATACGTGCCACTGATAGGATTGAGCTTTCTTCACAATGCAAGAGAAATTGACCTACCACCCTAGTCAGACGGGTTGGTAGGTCAATAATCATCATCATTTCAGCTCATATACGTCCCACTGTTGGGCTCGAGCCTCCTCCACAGTAGGAGGGAAACTGACCTTACTATACTATGCTAGTCAGACATGTTGGTATAGGGTTTTATTTCGAGGTTTCCTTCTCTTGCATAAATATTTCATGTGTATTGTAAATTTTTTAATCGTCTTTTTCAACACTTCTGGTAGGGGGTGGTGAATTGTATTCTTACTTCACTACCACATGAAATGCTAAAGTTTTATTCAAAAAAAATAAAACAATACAAAATATAGAACAAATTGAAGTTGGTAGTTAATTTTAATCCACTGCACGTGTATTTTAATCAAGTGGTCAACTCGCTGTGTGTATTTCAATGTAATTAATTAAAGTTATAAGTTTTATTATTACAGAAATACCCACCCCACCAGAGAAAGTCTCTGGATGAAATTACGATTGTTTAATTAAAACTAATATTTTTGTAAAGAATCGACTTTAAATATGTAGGAGAGCGTGTCGTTAGTCCAGACATCAGATACAGATCAGATTGCTAATAATATATATATTAATATATAATATATGATTTAAGTTATGTTTCATGGAGATTAAAAGCAATATGAACATGCTCTTATAATAATTAGTTGCATGATTTCAACTCAAAAGTGATTTGATACATGCAACTGTTAATATTGTTATTATTCATATTTGATATGAAGATCGACCTACTATGTCACGCTGGTCATACGTGTTATAGGATTTTATTTCAAGTTTTCATTTTTTTATATATTTTATGCATATTTAATCCCTCATCTTTTACGACACCCGCGGACAAGCGAGGGGGTGATGTATTGTATTCGTACTCCATTACTAAACTGAAATTTTCGTGCGGTAATGGAGTTTTGCTTTAACACAAACAAAAGAATATTCTAGTCTTGAGTTCATTTGAGGCTCAGCGTCCATTAACCATAAAAAATGGTTAGAATGACTACCATCAAGTGGCAAGAAATTTCTTCTGCTTCTTTATGATCACAAGAGATAATCAATAAATTAACTGTTGGTGTGTTCCAAAGCGACTATAGTTGTGGAGGAGGCGGAGGAGGAGGAGAAATCTACATGTATTGTTGTAGCTGGTTTGAGGACTTGTACAAAATTACACAGAGACTTTAAATGCAAGCGGTATAAGATCACGTAAGCGGCGAGTTTTGTGGGTTCAGTTCCCACATGACAACATTGTAACGCGCTATATGTATGTTGAATGTGAATTGTATATAGAAGTGAAATAGTAAGCAATAAAGAGTTCAACATTATCATCATCATCAGAACCCACGATGGGTTGATGGGTATGAGCTTACAGCTGGTCTTGAGCATCCTCCATAATTAATGAGAATTTGAACTAATATACCACCCTGGACGGATGGGTTTCTTTATTGCTGATGGTGACAAACGAGCCAGCAGTACACCAGGTTAAAAGCGATACTATTGCACATGGACTTCTGCAATACCAAGGACTCAACTAGGCTGTTACCGACTGTAAAGAAAGCTCTCTTCCTAAACCTCGTTTAAAAAAGGACATGTCATAGGGCTCAGCACAGCGGCAAGTAGTTCATTGCAGATCCAGCATATAGGAGAAATGATCGTTGGAAACGTACAACGTGATTTTAAAACATGACTTTTCAAGGCGAAATAAATGAACCCTACGATATCAAACGGTACGTTGGTAAAAGGGAGACGGTGGTACCAAGTCATACAGTTCCTCAGACCATTCCCCATGAAAAAAGTGGGTAGAGTACACGGAGTGACTCAAAACCTCTCCGCCGTTCTAGTGACTCCAATCTGTCTCTAAGATTGGATTTCCATCGATTCTAACAGCACGGCTATGCAACGAGTGAAGTGGGTCTAGTTGATATTTAGGCGCCAAAAATATGAACGGTACTCCACATGATGACAAACTTGTGTTTTGTAAATTATGCTGGGCCGGTGCGTACCGCCTAACTCTGTTCAGGAAACCCAGCTTTTTGCTTGCCAATTCGGTTTTATCTTCCAAATGACTCTCAAATTGGACTTTACTCGATATTTCGACGCCGAAGATTCCAATTTTCCCGAAAATTTAGAGAGTTACTCTTAGGAACTGAGGTGCCATTACAAATGTGTCCTTCTCTGCGGTAAACGCGTACACTTATGTCTTAATGGGATTGAACTATATTGAGTTCTGGTCACCCCATTCCGAGGACCGCCAGAGGTAGATAAGTTCAGCCTTTTTCTTCTGTAACATAAGGTCACCCATGCTGCCATCCGCATAGCAACGCATATTCTCCATTGAGAGCATGTCGCTGATATGAAGGGGATAAGCAACGTTGAAGAGAGCACCGAGCTCCGTGGTACACCAACATTCTCCATGGAGAGCATGTCGCTGATATGAAGGGGTAAGTAACGTCGAGGAGAGCACCGAGCCCCGTGGTACACCAACACCATGTTAGTATAAGGTTCTATTTCAAGTTTTTCTTCTCTTGCATAGATTTTAACTGCATACTATAATTCCTTAGTCGCCTTTAAACGGGGTGATGAATTGTTTTCTTACTCTGTCACCACACGGCAAACACGTTAAGTTTGCATTAATATTGAAATGAATTAAATTTATACTACTAATATAAGCTGAAGAGTTTGTTTGTTTGAACATACTAATCTCAGGTGTTAGATAGCCATTTATTGAGGAAGGCTATAGGCTATATATCATCACGCTAAGACCAACAGGAGCGGCGCACCAATGAAGAATGATTCAAAAATGGGGTTTTTTTCCTTTTCATAAAAATTATGTGTGACAGAATTGTATTATTAAAAAATATTTTCACCGTTACGTAAACATAGTTTTAGGTTAAAGCAGCGTTAGCTCAAAGTATCTGTGCCACGTGGACAAAGTCACGAGTAGAAGCTAGTAATTAAACAAATTTAATGCGCAATTGAATAATTAATTATAGAATGTAATCACGAGTGTGATTCGTCTCGTCGGCAGTAACGAGAGTAGTTCGCTAATGCAACCTCTCTACCGGTCAGTAATTATCTAGCGGACTAATTGTATTGTGACATACACACATACAAGTGTACGACATACACAACTACATACACGCAAGCAAATTCATTAATTTCTTTTGTTTTTTTACTGCAGTTAGTCCTAGACGAGCAAGCAGCACACCGGATTGTAAGAACCTTGGCAATACCTAAAGGACCAACAAGCTACTGTTTACCTTTCATCGAACGAAGTGCAATTCATTCATTCATTCATCACAGCTCAAATATATCCCACTGCTGGGCTCGAATCTCTTCTGCGAAGGGCGAGGACTATACCTACTATACCACAACTGGTCAGACGGGTTGCTCTAGGGTTTAATTTCGAGTTTTCCTCCTCTTGTATAGACGTTATGTGCATATTATTACTTTAGTCGTCTTTTACGATGAGATAGGGGGGTGTGAAGTATATTCTTAATTCGTCACCGAGGTAAAAGCAGTATAGTAGTAGATTGTTAATACTCATCATCATGCTTATATGCGTCTCACTGCGGAGCTCAAACCTCCTTCACAATGAAAGGGAAATATGATTTTATTTCGAGTTTTCCTTTTCTTGTTTAGATGTTCTCTACGTATATCCTTAGTCTATTTTGCAAGATATGGGATGAAGAATTATAATAGAACTGATAAAAGCTAAAAAAAACAAGACATTAACTAGTTTTCAAAGAGATATTTATATAATAATAATGTAGAGCTATGTTCTCAAATTAAAGGTTAACAAAATCTGAATGATATTTACGTATCTGTTAAAACTATTATCAACAAGACTTCAAAAATTATAAGTCCGTGGTGGGTTCGAATTTGAGACATTTATGGGACTGTCTTGCGGTTTACCCCTACCACTTATAACACCAACTCACCAGTACTGTACAAATATTAAACGCCAAAATGAACAAAATATATTAAAATACATAATAAAACAAATAGCTAAAATACTTTAAAAGTTATAAACGATGCGTTTTGTTATTACATAGTTAGTACAACTTACGATCTATCTGTCAAAATTAAATTTACCAATGAGCGAACATAAAACCGCACAGCTGAGTCAAACGTTTACTTCTTCTGCAACACAGTTGGTGAATATTAGTCAGATATGCATTTGTTTAGTGTGAATATCTTGTACACATACAGATTATGTGTTATAAAATAATGATAATATTAAATTTAGTATAAAATTACGCCATAAAGCAGTATTCGCGGAACGGATAGATTGGTGTAAACGAAACGTAACGCACGGTGGCGCGCTATCGATCGACGCGCGTCGTCGGCGGCCAGTCGGCGCCCGGTCTCCGCGCGCCTCGTACGTGTTCGTTCTTGCATTACACTCGATAACCGCGACCGGACACTCGCTCCAACACCACACTGTAAGTAAATGTAGCAATATACACAATAATTACATTAAATAATACATTTCTCTCAGATAAAAAACGTTAACTAACTGTACCGTTATAATTATTAAGTATTCAAACAAATATTCGCTGATATTATTGTTACGTATAGACTGGTACTCGCTAATTACATTAGGGAACAATAAAAATGTGTGCGACTCACGTATGATGCGTTAACTCATCTTGTATGCATCGGTGATGGTGCGTATGTCAGCTGGATACGCGCTCACAAACATCTGTAAATATATTGCAGATATAACAAATAATCAGCAGGAAACGTCGCAACAAACTTAATGTCGAACGTACTAGCATTGCGGCACGATTTATATGTTAGTAATGTATACACAATTGCATAATATTCGTTAATAAATAATTAAGCGCCTGCACAAAAGTTCATAGCGTTATCGGCGCATACAAATTGCTATAAAAATAATTTTAGGCGTTTTCATAAATTAAACAAATATATATTGTAATTATTGAAGACACACAAACTCATTATCGGTCGTCCAATAACTTCTAATTAATGCTTTCATTGGTGTTGTAACTGTTGAAAGCGTTATTAAATAATGTTTTACAAAGTCAATATCAGCTCAAACCAATTGCCGTTGTGATCGTAGACAGATATTAGGAAGGTCCGTGGTGTCGCTCGACCCGGTCGCACTTAACACTTACCCTTGGGTATTGAAGTCTGTTCGAGTGTACACCTAACACATGTACAGGACGACCTCTGTCCTCACACACATGACCTAACCGCCTCGGATTTATGTAATAAATGGGCTCTACCTTTTTCGTGTACTGTGAAGGTATACGTAGGCCTTTAGTTTTTGCTAACGTTGAGATTTCTTCAATAACTATTAGCATAAAACATGGCGAGAGAATGGTTTTTACTTTATGCTTCATACATATATACGTACTATATATATATATATATATATAGTTATGGCTGATTATATAACAGCATGTCTATGCTGATTTCAGTGTATCTAGTGACCTTTTGTGTCGACTGTCTTTGATTCTTTGCCCGTACTGTACATATTCTTATGAATAAGAATTCTTAAGAATAATCGTATCCACTGTTGTTATATCCTCGTTACGGAAGAAAGAAAATGCCATTATCACCACCCATAGCAGGGACGATTTTTTTTATGGGTGGGCTATGATAAGCGCACACGCGGTCCATTTCGTCCGGGGCGACGAAAGGACGGCGCGCGGGCCTATAACCCACACGTACCCACGACGCCTCGTTGTTGGGCCGACCACCGGAGCAGAGTGACTTGTCGTCAGTGGTCGACGATAGCAGGGGGAATGGCGATTGCAGTTGATATAGTTATTTTCCCCAGATCAATTTACAACTTTCAGGGGCACGTAAGCGTTTGTAACATGTTAATTTTAATCGAATTCGACTTGTTCATCTTGGCTCTTATACGTCCCACTGCTGGGCTCTAGTTTATTTCAATCATAGAAGGTATATTGTCCTACTGTACCACATTTGTCAGACGTGTTGATATACAAGTTTTATGCCGAGTATTAAGTTACTTAACTAAATGATGTCTGTATATTATATCCCATAGTAGTCTTTTACGACACCCGTGTGCAAATAAGGGGCTGGTGAATTTTATTTATGCTCCATCTCAACACGGACAGACATTATATGGGTGATGGGTCTGGTGACGGAGTAAGAATACAATTCACCAACCCCTTACCCGTGGGAGTCGGCAAATCGACTAAGAGATTATCCCATGTCTTATGATGTGCATAGAACGATGTGAAGAGAAACATTTTAAACAAAACCCTATGTCAACACGTTTGACCAGTGTGAAATAGTATTTCAATTACCATCCCATAGTGGAGGAGGCCCGAGCCCAACAGTGGGACGTATATGGGGTAAAATGACGATGATGTTTATTGTTCATTTTAAGTACGCACTAACTAATATGTAACGTACCAAACGTACGTAAATTATATCTTATACTGGACGGAACTGTAGATAATGTGATGTTGTTGAAATAATCATGAAAAAACTAAATGCTTATTTGAAATCATTTGAATACTGCAATTCGCAATTGCATAGTTATCTAATTGACATTGAAGGTTGTATTGAATGAGTTAGAATTTAAATAAAATAGAAAAAGACATTCTATTTTATTTCTATCAACGTCGAGGCGCAAGGTTACCTGTAATATTCACGGATAATGTAACTTCCTATTAGACATATAATTTTAAAGAGCCGATTCATATCTTGATAGATTATTCTTATAATAAAACTCACAAAATTTTCTGTTTTTCCAAATAACTGGTACTCAAGTGAACTGAAATTTAAATAAATTAATTTTAATGAGCACAGCAAAGAGTGTTTATCTACTATATATATATACATATTATATAATCATCATCATCATCATTTCAGCTCATATACGTCCCAGTATTGGGCTTGAGTCTTCAATTTAATAGGAGGGAAATAGACCTACTATAGCACGCTGGTCAGACGTGTTGGTATAGGGTTTTGTTTCGAGTTTTCCTTTTTTAGCATAGATATCATATGTATATTTACTCCCTTAATCATCTTTTACGACACCCACGACGGGTGGTCAATTGTATTTTTACTCCGTCATCACACGGATTTGAATTGTATAATATTTTATATTTATCTAAAAAAGTGCGTATGATATTCGATGGATGTCGACGCGACACGGGGGACCCTAGCTCCTTAGGGGATGCATTAAGAAAATTCAAATACTCAGCGAGATGTATCATATTTATTTGCTTTTCCTTTTTTTATATAAAAATGTATATAACACAAATTTTGTAACATATACTTACGGCACGGTAACATATTGCCTAAATGTAGACCTCATAACCATGTTTAAAGTCGTTTAGTGTGCTATGGAGCGGGTTATGCTCGGAATTTCTCTATGAAATAGAATCAGGCATCCGAATATCTATATAAGAACGGGTTTAACCGACATAGCATGAAGAATTAGCACGCTGAAGTGGCTATAGGCAGGCCACATTTCTCGACTAACTGACAACCGCTGGGGAAGGTTCTCGAATGGCGACCACGTAGCGGACGACGCAGTGTGGGACGTTGCCCCACTAGGTGTAGTGACGATTTGGTGAAAGTTGCTATAGTATCTACAGTGTAAAGACAAGCTATTATTAATGACCATATCAAATTCCAAGGTTAGAACTAGAATTCTCCAAAGGGGAAAAATCCTACACTAGGCACGTTGTCAGACAGAATGGCGATTACAGTAGTTACTAGGAGAGTACTGCTTCCTAATTTCCTTGTGATTTTTCAGTCGATTTTGATGAACGACTTCCACGGGCAAGTAGGAACTAGTAACACATTGAACACTTACAATTTTTTTTATTATGTGCTTACTGTAATGCGTACCGTGTGGTGACGGAGTTATAATACCATACACCTCCCTCTATCTTGTCCGTGGATGTCGTAAGATACTACTATGGAATATAATATGCATACAACATCTATGCAACAGAAAGAACATTTCAAATGCGTAATCGTCTGATTAGCGTGGTACAGTAGTCGGTAGTAGGTCAATTGTCTCGTATCGTGGTGGAGGCTGGCGCCCAGCAGTTGGATGTATGTGCGTCGAGATGATACTGTAACAGAATGGAACACAGTTCATATATAGCTGCGGACATGTTTACACGTGGTAGGACCACATTGTTGACAGTTGTCTGTCTACAGCCGCGGGCCGGTCTGTCCGGGGTACTACCACACTGAGCAGAAAATCGACGTCCAAGTAGTAGCAATTTGTTACTGCGCTTCGTTTGGTAAGCGAGCGCCGGCAGCACAACTTTCTGAGGGTGTTTGCGTGTAGTAGATTTTAGTGATTTTTTAAGTTTCACTGAACCTCATTGCAAGCATTCACACTTCTTTCACTTTCTTCACGGTAGACAGCGGCCTAGCAAAGGTCCATGAGCGACAGCAACACTTACCATCAGGCTTACTGTTTGCTCGTTTGCCGCCGATAGTAATAAAAAAAAACATGTGTAACTATTGGATTGACCATTACTCTACCTAACCATGTTGGACGAGAGACACACGCAAGTGATGTTTCACTGACAGCCCATCTCAACTCATTTACATCGCATTACTAGGCCTCCAAGCCTTCTCCAAATGAGAGGGAAATTGACCCACTATATTTATTTCGAGTTTTCCTTTTTTTTTGCATACTTTCGTATTTTACGACAACCGTGGGTGAGATAGGTGATAGGGAATTGTATTCTTACTGCGTCACCACACGGAAAATTATACAATAACTATTATTTATTTAACTATACGCATAGATATTTTTTTTTAAAAGACCATTTCTGTACTAAGGAAATAATCCTTGTATTGTGGGGAACTTTACAAGAATATAACAAACGGACATATATTACATCCAGACTCAGTACAACAATTTGTGGATCGCACAAAGTGTTGTCCTGCTTGGGATTCCAACCCGCGACACTGGCACGGTAGGTTGGTATCTTAACCACTACGCCACCCGTGCAGTAATAATTGAAAAGTAATTTCACATGTTATGTCAGTGTAAGGTCCCGCCCGCCGCCCGCCGTGCGCAGTGCTCGCTTACACGTTGTGAACTGAGGCCTCAGTAGTGGTGCGACGTGGGGACACTCCCCCTGTACCATCAAACTGATAATTAACACATTCGCATATACGCAAAAACAATGCGTAACCCCCTCGTAATAAAGTGCAATATAATTAATATAATGTTAATTATTATCACCTTAGCAAGACCTTGTGCAATTCAAATCGTTTATTATGCATAAACCCCGAGAGGGCACTTACATATTGTCAAGTTTACAAAAATAAAATAAATTATCCAAAAAAAATAAACTACCACCGGATCGGCACGCGACCGCTACTAAGAAGAACCAGTCGATCCGGTCGATCTTAATATTTCGCAGTGTCTGAAAGCAAAGGTTTATAACCAATGTGTGGTATCCGCGATGGCCAATGGCACAAAAACGTGGTCTCTACATTACGTTTTCATAAAAAGCTTCAAAAATGATCAAATTGCTATGGAGAGGGCTATACTCGGTATTTCTCTACCTACTAAAATCCGGCATAGAGAAATCTGTAGAAGAACGGATATATGTATTATATAAATTATATAATATCTTAAACTTATCTAAAAAGTGCCATCCAATATGACATCCGGCGGATGTTGACGCGACCCGGGGGACCCTAGTTTTTTGGGTGATGCTTTAAGAATTTATACTCAGCGAGAATAATCTTTTTTATTTGATTATACGTTTTTATACAAAAATGTACATAGCATGTATATCACATACGATGCGGAAATGTGATCCCTGGATGTAGGCCTTATAACCAAGCTCAAAGTCGCTCAGCGCGATACGGAGCGGGCTATGCTCGGGATTTCTCTGTGAGATATAATCGAAAATCCGTAGAAGAATGGATGTGACCGACATAGCACGAAGAATTAGCACGTTGAAGTGGCAATAGGCTGGTCACATCTCTCATTGAACCGAAAACAGTTGGGGGAAGAAAGGTACTTGAGTGGCGATCACGAATCGGACGACCTAGTGTGGGTCGACCCCTCACTAGGTGGACTCAAGGCATCCTAAAAAAAGTCGCAGGGATACCCTTGGGTGTAATTGGAACTGGTTTATTCTGAATGCCATTTTCTTGGGGAGGCTTATGTCTAGTGGATGGACAAGTTAATTCTTTATAATTCAATAAATTTGCAGATATAGTGAGTGTGAAACGCGAGCGGGAGGCGGTATAGTCTATTTGAGGGAGCTTACCGCCTGGCGGGTTGATGCTCGCCGAGACGTCATTGTTCGTTGCGCAGTCCGACTGGAGAGGCCTCGTTTCACTGTCCGCACCGTTGAGACCTTCCGGCCGGGGCTGATGCAATGGTTAGAGAGGCGACACGGGGTGCTCTCTTTCCGACTGCTGCAGGTCTTGACGGGGCATGGTAGCTTCGCCAAATACTTGCGGTCACGAATACACGGTCGTTGGGAAGGAGAGTACACCGTCCAGTCACCACTGCCATTGCGACGAGGACACGTCGTAGCAAACCTTCGATAAGATTTTCGTAATTTGGATATAACGAATGAAAGGGTTGAATGGATAATCTGAGGTAAATGGTAATTTAATGAATTTCTATCTTGGCTCTAGGTGTCTTAAAAGACGATTAAGGGGTATTGTATACATGATATAACATTTGAGTAAAAGAAGAAAAATTTATATTTTATGTTCAGTGTGAATTTTAATTTCCAGCAGAAGATTAGTTTCCAGCTTATAGTGTATCATAAGTGTAATCATTAACAAAAATGAATATATAAGAAGTCAAAGTCGTCGAGGGGGGAGGGGGGAGGGGGGGAGGGGGGCGAGTATGTCGCAGACTAGACTCAGCGGCGCTGTAATTCGGTGCCAATGTCAGTTCAAGCGATAGCTCCACATATAAACTAGTTTATCAACTCTTTAATGACTCTTAAACTAGTTCATACTATTCAATATTATTACAATTATTAGTACTTTTTTCCAGTTTCAGATATTGTCAGAGTTGAAAAATATTTTATTCTCATGACTGTTATTGAAACTTGTGTGACTGAGTTTGTACAGAATCGTCAATTTCATCCATCCGTGAGTCATCCATCACTTTGAAGATTTGGATATAATCGTTATTCTTCGCAGTCGCGTTGTATTCTTAATACTACGTTATACTTGGAATTGCATTTGAATAAAGTTTAGAAGTATTATTGCCTTGAAATAATTTGTTATTCTTGTTCATCTTTATATATATATATACTAGCAACACGCCCTCGCTTCGCTTCGGTTTCCGTCACCTTACCCGTAGTTCCCGTTTCCGTGAGAATACCGGGATACAATATAGTCAGGGATTACCCGCTGATATTATAGCTTTCCATTGGTGAAAGACATTTTGCGTTTATTAAGTGTGAATGTGTAACAAACAAAGAAAATTACTTTCGCGTTTATAATATTAGTGGGGATATATATAATTAATTCTTCTGTCCATGCGTATGTTTGTACTTTGTATTGTTTGTTTGGGACTGAACTAATCCTAAATGGCTGAACTTTTGATGATTTTTTTTATGTGAGTTCCAGTAGATTCGAGAACGATTTGAATTAAATGCTTAAGATTAACAATTGACATTGGTAGTTGCGATCGATTTCAAGGAGAATTCTCCGTTATTTTTTTAAATTTGAACAGAACTGCGTGTGTTGATTCAGCTAATATATCCACTCGTCCTGTACCGTTAACCACACTCTTGTAGACGCGCCTACCACATGTGACCACTACAAATTTGCCACAGTACTTAGTTCAGTGAACGAGGGAGCGGCTGGCACACACCCGCCCTTAGGGTAGGGCGCGAACTGGCTGTGTCACTAGTATTGCTGAAGTTAATAAGCGACAGTTACTATTTAATATCAGATAAACTATATTCCTTATACAATCTATATAAAAAGACCACCACAAGACTGCAACACATCGTGAACACTTATTGTATAGACTAGCAACCCGCCCTCGCTTCGCTTTGGTTTCAGTTGCCTATCCACATAGTTGCCGTTCCCGTGGGAGTACCAGGATAAAATATAGTCAAAGTTACTCCCTATATAGACAGTTACCTGGTAGTAAAATATTACCAAAATCGGTCCAACTGTGAAGATTACCTCAAACAAAGAGACAGACAGACAAACAGATAAAAAATTCAAACTGGTTTTTAGGCATAAGTGTCGTACAAATAACTGTGTGAGCGTGAAAAAAGTGCAGTATTTTGACATTACAAAGAGACACTTCAATTTTGGTTATTTGTATAGATTTGACCCACAATAATAGGCATCAAAGGTACTCGAAAGGGTAATCCGTAGGGTGTGTCATGAATGTCAAGGAATGGGTACTAGTGGTCAGCTCAATGGTGGTAGGCAGGGAATACGGTTGGTTAGGAGGTCGCACGCCACCCGTTGACGCCCCGGACAGTTGTAGATCATAGGCATAGTATAGTCATCTATCCAGTAATGTATCTCGGCCGTAACCTTGAATTAAATGCCTAAACGTAATCATGTGATAGGGCTGCCCGCCTCCAGCATTTTAATTACATTTGCCTACTTTGTGTTTCCATTTAGTTTTGTATATACTTTTCTTATATAAACAAATAAAATACTTTGTGAATTGAATAGGAAGTGTTCAATAAGAATGCGTGTTGATTTTTGATTGGTAGTTTTAATTAAAAAAAAAACATGTTTATGTTTAAATAACAAATCGGTCTATAAATTTAAATTATCTAGTGACAGACAGACGGTCAAATTATTTTTTTCTGGTACTATTCATACACACAATACAATAAACATCTATTATTATTAATAATAAAATATCACGTCTTTACTTTGAATTATATAAACTAACAAAACAAAACAATTATGAGTTTTAACACAAGCGTACCGTAACATGACTCATGAACCGCCTAAACTATCTATTTCACTCGTGTCAATCACTTTATTCACTTTATTTATTAATCCAGACAACTTTTTTCGGGAGATAAAAGGAAATTAAAACGACACACATTATGTACCTACCTACTAGTAAGTAAAATTATTTTATAATCTTACCTTTCAGAGTCCTGGTAATCTAAAAAAAGTTATCTCTGGATTCGTTATTGACAAATTCATGCAACCAAAAACAGCACAATATACCCTACTTGTCATATTAAATATGTGTATAATTATGTATTTTAGTGAAAAATTCGCGCAGTTATTGTTAAAAAAACAACACCCCGTTCGTTCGTAACTGCGGCACAGTCGCGACTGTCTACATGCCGAGCGCATGCCGAGATCGAGGTGCGTAGGTATAGCTCGCGTTTCGTCCGTTTGTATGAAGTTGGATTACTGGTAGATTATAATACCGTGTCATAGGCCACCAAAAAAGGGCGATGTTCTTCCAACCATGTATCTATACCAATAAATAAAATTGGAGTGTCTGTTTGTAATGTTAAAATAATAGGCTTTTTTCATGCTTACACGGTTATTTGCACGACACCTATGCCTCCACGTCGTGGCATTCCCCGCCTTTGTTGCTCAAGGACAGGGGCGATGGGTATGTCGCGGCGGAATGGGGAGAGGTTACGCTATTTGGTGTTTACTTCTCCCCTAACAGGAGCGCGACGGATTTCGGGGCCTTCCTCACCATCCTGGGGGCCTCGATACGGCGACTAGCACCGCGCCAAGTCTTCGTTCTGGGGGACTACAACGCCAAGTCCACGGCGTGGGGGTCCCCCAGGACGAATGCCCGCGGGCGGGCGGTCGAAGAGTGGGCGGCGGCACTGGGCCTCTGTTTGCTGAACAGGGGCTCGGTGCAAACGTGCGTGCGGCAGCAGGGCGGGTCGATAGTGGACTTGTCGTTCGCTAGCCCTAATGTCGCAGCACGTGTGAGGAGCTGGTGCGTCCAGGAGGAGGTTGAGACCCTATCCGACCACCGATACATCCGGATAGAGGTCTCCCGGACCCTCCTGCAGCCCAGCAGGGGTCACACGGCGGACGGAGCTCCCGCGTTTCCGCGGTGGGCTGTGGGTCGATTGGATCGGGACCTGTTGGCGGAGGCAGCCATCGTTCAGTCATGGCTGTCCTCACCGCCCCAGGCGGACGGGGTGGATGCCGAGGCTGGCCACATCCGCTGTGCATTAACGCAGATCTGCGATGCGGCCATGCCCCGTGTGCGGCGCCTGCCCCCGAAGAGTGCGGTCCCCTGGTGGTCCCGAGAATTGGCGGACCTTCGGGCCGCGTGCATACGTGCCCGGAGGGCCTACACCCGCAGCCGAGCGCGTCACCGCGACGCTGAGCGGGAGGGCCAGCTGTACGAGGCTTACCGCAGTGCGCGGTCTGCCTTCAGGCTGGCCGTCCGTACCGCCAAGGACGTTAGTCAGCGGGAGATGCTGGACAGTCTTGAGCGTGACCCCTGGGGTCGCCCCTACCTCGCGGCGCTGAACAAGCTCCGCCCCTCACCGAGACTCTCCAGCCCAGCCTCCTCACCAGAGTTGTCGAGGACCTCTTTCCACGGCGGGTGGAGCACACGCCCCCGATCATGGCTTCGCCGGACAGCGACCGGGAGGCCGACGATGAAAGTGCTCCGCCCATCACGGAGCCAGAAATGGGGGCGGCGGTGGCGCGTATGCGAGTCAAATCCACCGCCCCCGGGCCCGACGGTATTCCGAACCGTGTGCTGGCCCTGGTCCTTGAACACCTGGGACCACGCCTCAGGGGACTGTTCGACGCTTGTTTGTCGTCCGGACAGTTCCCTGGGTGCTGGAAAGAGGGGAGGCTGGTTCTCCTGCCGAAGCCGGGACGGTCTCCCGAGTCGGCCTCGGCCTACAGGCCCATCGTGCTGCTCGATGATGTGGGCAAGCTGCTGGAGAGGGTGTTGGCTGCCCGCATCGTGAGGCATCTCGTCGAGGACGGGCCCGATTTGTCGGACGCCCAGTTTGGTTTTCGGAGAGGGCGTTCGACGATCGCGGCCCTGCTGCGCCTGAAGGCCGTGGTAGCGGAGGCCGTCACCGGCGGAAGAGTCCTGTTGGCGGTGTCCCTGGACATCGCCAACGCCTTCAACAGTCTGCCATTCAGCTGCATCAGGGAGGGGCTGAGGTATCACGGGGTGCCCGTGTACCTCAGGCGGCTGGTGGCAGACTACTTGGAGGGGCGCAGCGTCCTCTACGTTGACCGAGTAGGGGACGTTGTGCGAACGCCCATGACGTGCGGTGTCCCACAGGGGTCGGTTCTGGGTCGGTTCTGGGTCCGACCCTGTAGAACATCGGCTACGACTGGGCGTTGAGAGGAAGCCTCCCACCCGGGCTGGGTGTAATTTGCTACGCCGACGATACACTCGTCACAGCCCGGGGTGGGACACTAGAGGAGGCGGCACGCCTGGCAACTCTCGGCACCGAGGAGATTGTCAGGCGGATCGAAGCGCTGGGGTTGAGGGTAGCCCTGGAAAAGACGGAGGCCCTTTTGTTCCATGGCCTCCGTACCGCCGGGCCTCCCGCCGGCGCTTCGATCACCGTGAAGTCGATCACCATCAGCATCCAGGCTCACATGAAGTACTTGGGCCTGGTGCTCGACGGGCATTTTTGGTTCCGGGAGCATCTCCACCGACTTGTTCCCCGGCTTGTCGGCGCGGCGTCCGCCCTTTCGCGGCTGATGCCGAATGTGGGCGGACCCAGCGCTACGTGCCGACAGCTGTACGCGGGGGTGATCCGGTCGATGGCTCTGTACGGCGCACCGGTGTGGGCGGGGTCCCTGACCGTCCGGCTGAGGGCCCTCTTGAGGCGACCACAGAGGGTAATGGCGGTCAGGGCCATACGCGGTTACCGCACCATGTCGACGGAGGCAGCGTGCCTCTTGGCCGGAACTCCCCGTGGGACCTGGAGGCGGAGATGCTCGCCGACATTTATCGGCGGATGTCGGAGACGCGCGCGCGCGGCGGTATGGTCTCCCTGCAGGAGATCACCGCCTGGCGGGTCGACGCCCGCCGTGGAGTCATTGCCCGTTGGGCAGTCCGGCTGGAGAGTCCTCGGTACGGTGTCAGGACCGTCGAGGCCTTCCGGCCGGTGCTGATGGAGTGGTTGGAGCGGACGCACGGGGTGCTTTCCTTCCGACTGGTGCAGGTGCTGACGGGGCACGGATGCTTCGCAAAGTACCTGCACAAGATTGTCAGGAGGGAGAGCACACCGTCCTGCCACCACTGCAGTTGCGACGAGGACACGGCGCAGCACACGCTCGAGGAGTGTGCTGCGTGGGAGGGGGAGCGCCGTGAACTCGTCGCGATTATCGGTGCCGACCTGGCACTGCCGGCCATCGCCAGGGAGATGCTCGTCAGCGTCAGGAACTGGGACGCGGTCGCCGCCTTCTGTGAGGCCGTTATCTCACGGAAGGAGGCGGCGGATCGTGTGCGAGTAGAGATCCTATTCGGCGACACGTTCCGCCGCCGGCGACTCGGGCGGCGCAGGCGCGAGTATCTGCGCCTAATGCCGCCCTAGCCGAGGCCGCGGGTGATCGGACCGGGGAATTGTCCGTCACCCGCAGTGTGGCTAACCGCGCGATGGCGACCGACGTCCCAGGATGTCGAGAGGTGAGGGTACCTGAAAGGGTATTCCGTCGGGCCGACCACTGACGACAAGTCACATCTGCTCCGGTGGTCGGCCCAACAACGAGGTGACGTGGGTACGGGTGGGTTATGGGCCCGCGCGCCGTCCTTTCATCGCCCCGGACGGACTGGACCGCGCGTGCGCTTACCATAGCCCACCCATAAAAAAAAAAAAAAAAAAAATGCCTAAAATACAGATTATAAAATTTTTGTCTGTCTGTCTGTTTGTTCTGGGTAATCTTCAAAACGGCTGGACCGATTTCAAAAATTCTTTCACCAATGGAAAGCTATAATATCAGGGAGTAACCTAGGCTATATTTTATCTCGGTATTCCCACGGGAATGGGAACTACGCGGGTAAAACGACTAAAACCGAAGCGAAGCGAGGGCGGGTTGCTAGTATAATATAATTATGAAATAATGCCAAAGGTTATGGATAGACCAGATCTCTCACCAGCAGCACCCGGACTATAAACTAACTGCTAGTGCAGCCACTATTCTCCTCTACCATAAGGGAGAGAAGGCAGAGGGACTGTCGCGGTATTATCCCTCCATATACGTCAGTCTGATAAATATTGAAGCAATTTTAATCATCATCATCATCACAGCTCATATATGTCCCACTGTTGGGCTTAAGTCTCCACAACACAGGAGGGAAATTGACCGACTATACCACACTTGTCAGACGTGTTGGTATAGACTTTTATTTAAAGTTTCCCTCCTCTTAACCACTTTTAATAATTACTTGTAAGGTCAAAATAATGTTTTTTAATATTTGCGTTACTTGTCTGGTGTATCTTTGAACTTTTAAAATAAATAATATTATTTGATATTATAAAATAATTGGCTTTGTAGACCACATATCTAGTTCATGTACTCTTATATAATTAAATTATATCTATATTATAGCCCTTGATAATATTTATATATCTCTTTATAATGTAAGTAAAAATATAATGATGTCTGATATTTACGCGTATATTACACAGTATATAAAATTATTTTAATGGATTTTATCGCGTTTATGTAAAATTTTTACTTGCTCGATGTTTAGAACAGTTTTTAGTGTTTATAGTTATGCCAGGATCGTAGGTACGTTAAGTTAGTTTTATAAAACTAAAGAATTTTGATAAATAACTTTTTAATCCTCGATGCGAAAGGGGTGCTTTAAGTTTGACGTCGATGTCTGTCTGTGTGTGTGTGTGTGTGTGTCTGTGTCTGTAGCATCGTAGCTATCAAACGGATGGACCGATTTCGATATGGTTATTTTTTCATTTTAAAGCTAGTTTGATTGCGGTGGTTCTTAGCTATGTTTGGTTAATATCAGTCCAGCAGTGTAACAGTATCAGCTCTTTTCCAAACTGACGTAACGGCGTATGCTTATTCTATTAAGTGTGAAGTACGCAGCGTGCCAGTATAATAGTTAAATGACAATTAATTGATAATTCCTGTTGAAGAGAACGTAATGCTTTTTAAATTATGTATTTTAGTTTGCGTTGGGAGTTGTTTAAAATTTTCAATTTTACTTTTGAAATTAGTTCTTTTGAATGTAATTAGTACAGTTATATATAAAGTTAACTTAACTGCACACAATATAACATATTTTGATCATATTTTTAGCTTTTTGTTTAATTTTTTTTTGTACGCGAAATATACGTTATATATTTATAATTAACATAATTTAAAGTGTAAAGTTCTAAACGATATTCAGCAAAATAAAGATAATATTATGTAAATGGGTAATTTATATTTAATTGTATCTAACGATCTGCTAACGTAAGCGCGCTCGGCCTCTATCGTATTATTTAAATACTAGTAACCCGCCCTTGCTTCGCTTCGGTTTCATTCGCCTTACCCGCGTAGTTCCCGTTCCCTTGGGAATACTAGGATAAATTATAACCTATGTTACTCCCTGATATTATAGATTTCCATTGGCGAAAGAATTATTGAAATCGGTTCGGTGATTTAAGTGTGAAAGCGTAACAAACAAACTTACTTCCGCATTTATAATATTAGTAAGAATAATAAATATATTAACGTACTTTGCATTTATTATTATTTTGCTAAACTATCAGTAAATTTACCTCGATTGAGTGTGAGACACGCCCAGCAGTGGGATTGTGAGAATAAAGACAACAATGTGTCACCATTCCTAATTTTACCGGGAGGGAGATGTTAAATCATATTGCAGAATTACTTGGAGAATAAAGAACAGTACTCCTCCGTGTAACTTATTATTATCATCATTATTTTAAGCAAATTAACATACTATGCCACGCTTATCACACTACACGTTTTATTTCATATGTTTTGCTCTGGCATAGAGGTTATTTGCACAGATGTTACTAAGCGTCCTGAGCGACGGCTCACATTTTTTTTTTATAAATAATTGTGTTTAACGTAAAGAGGAAGAAAAAAAAAATGTAATATTAAAATGTATGTTTAATTAAGATACTTTTTTATTTCAAATATTCGTTTTGTTTGACTCAATCATGTTGTTTAACTTTACTATGTACGTGTTATATAAGAAAAGAAAATGTACCATTTGGTTAAGAGTACCCACGAGCTATACAAACGGATCTAATCTAGATCTGACTTCGACAATTCAATCTAGTTGAAACGATTTCCATTTGCCAAGCTGTGCTCTCTCTACTATATACTGGTAGGTAAGTTCAGACCTTCACACGTATACATCAAATGTTACCTTCTATTTACTTGGATTTTATCGAAATTGTTAAAATTGTTTACGTAGCGGTACATATGAATATAGCAATTTATTTCTGCTTATATCTGTCGTCAATACACCTATTAAAGACAACACCCTGCACTAAGGAAATGATCATTGTATTGCGGGGGATTTTACAAACGCATAATTAACGGACACAAATAACATCCAGACTCAGAACAACAATTTGTGGATCGCACAGAGTGTTGTCGTGTGTAGTATTCGAATCTACGATACCGGCGCAGTGGGTTATCTTAACCACTACGCCATCTGTGCAGTGTATTGAAATATGTATTTATAAATGATATTTATCTACCTATATATAAAATAACAATCTGACGAGACTGGTTACTTCCAACTATATTGAGGGCGATATCTCTTATTTAATTGGACGATTTGAAAGAATATTATAGTTCTATGGAGCGACTGCAATCTGTGGTTCGTATCCCAAAGGGATATTTTGTGATTAGGTTAGATATCCGGATATTAAAAGTACACAATATTGTAGATATAGATGACAATTGAACTGACGCGGACGGTTGAAAGTTATCTCCCAGATACGAAATTCATAAAATTTATAGAGTACTAACAACCCACCCTCGCTTCGCTTCGGTTTCAGTCGCCTTACCCGCGTAGTCCCCGTTCTGTGGGAATACCAGGATAGAATCTAGCCTATGTTACTCCCTGATATTATAGCTTTCCATTGGTGAAAGAATTTTTGAAATCGGTTTGCTAGTTTAAGCGTGAAAGCGTAACAAACAAACAAATAAACAAACAAACTTACTTTCGCATTTATAATATTAGCAAGGATTTACAATGCGACCTTAAAATATTTTCATTCAAAGTAGCGATGAATAATTTGAAAATTAAAAACAGCGACAATCTTTGGAACTAATTTACAAAACATATGGTGTATAAGTGTCACATGTAATTATCATTATTCGCTCGTAAATAATTTTTATAATTAACAGCCAGTATTAAATGTAAGTAATTTTCAAATCAAGTGATAGTTAAAAATTGAAGATTGATGTGCTATATTGTCTGTTTCTTTAACGCAAACCATAGCTGAGCACGGATTTAACCAAACGATGGTAAATTCGTCTACTACAATACGCTGAGTAATCGGATACAAGGTCAAGATCTTATTTGTGCAGTAATGTTGCCCGCTTGTCCTAATACACTGTTACAATATCGGTAATAAAGAGGTAATAATCATTGTATTACTAATATCAATAAATTATTACAATTGCTTCGTTTTCAAACATAATATATAATAATATAAATACAATTGAAAATTTTGTATAACCTCTGACACAAACTCAAATAATAAAAAAAAGTGTTACATAAGTATTATCTCTTCAACAGTAATTATCTATTAATTGTGTCATTTGACTACTATACTGGCACGCGTGAAGCACTTAATCGAGTAAACATACGACATTACATCATTTTGAAAAGGAGCTGATACTTTTTTACTTGTTGGTAAGATATTAACCAAACAGCGAACAACCATTACAAGGAAACTGGTATGCAAATGAAAAAACTGCATCGAAATTGGTTCAAGCGTTTGAGAGCTACGTTGCCACAGACAGACACGTACACAGCCAGACAGACATCGGCTTCAAACACTTCTCTTTTTACGTCGGGGGTTAAAAACGAATTACGTCCTTCGGTGATAATTAAAATAGTAATTATATAACCAATAGATGTCACTATTATATAATTTAGTCATTAATTAAATTCTAAGTACTTGTGAATTGCAGAAATGAATTAAAATGAAGTTTCAAGCGAGATTATCAGAGAGCGGACGAAGACTAGTACCTTACATTTTATATTTAGTGAGTGACTCTCACCACTTTGTGAGACTGCTGATACTTTATTAAATTAATATTTAGTTTCCTTTTTAACTTGGCTTAATTAAAGAATAACTTTATTTCTCTTTGTGTCTGCATTATATATAAATATATAAATTTTTATATTGATACGAAATTGATATTTTTTTAGTATTATAACTTTTTGTCTGGTGATAGAGAAAAAACACAATTCATTACGCCCTCTCCTGCCTGTTGGTATCGCAAAAGATGACAGGGATATGATATGCATATAACACCTATGTAAGAGACGGAACACTCGAAATAAAACCCTATACCAACAAGTTTGATCAGCGTGATATATTAGGTAAATTTCCCCTCTATTGTAAGACTGGTTAGGCTTAAGTGGCTGTTGTATCCTTGTGCGAACTAATGAAGTGCAATCTAATGAAGTTTACGCTATCAATTTCGAGCGCACTCGCGGTGGAATACAGACTGCGGCTCGGAGGTTGCTCACGAAGTGGACCTTTAAGATTTTAACGTGGCATGATTTTCGTCCCTGGCGGCGAGGGCGGAAACGTGTTTACGTGCCTGGCCCGCGTGGGCTGTATATGCCTCAATCTGGGCGAAAAAAATAGAATCATCTGGTTCGTCGAGAATAAATTGCAGTTGTTTGATTGCGAATACTTTTGATGAGGTATAATTGAAAGCCCTTAACACTAGTGGATTGAGGTGAGTGGCGGCAGAGTCAAAAAGCGCCGGGAACACAGTTGCTGTACTGGCTGACAGGGCGGAGGCCTAGAAGATATAAAATAGGAATACCTTAAAAATAAAACCTTTGTTTTTCAGAGATAAGCCTAGCGGGAATTCTTTAGTAATAACGAAACTCGTTCCAGATCATTTTCGTGTTCTCATTTATTATGATTCTGAAAATGGTTTCAGAACGTAACGTTTTGGATTTTCAGTTACATTTTCAATATCTTGTTTTTAGGGAGACAGTTGTCAATTGAATTACTGAATTGAATACGGAATACTTAGAGGATGGGCTAAAATCAGACGATATTGGCAATTGCATTAAACACAAAAAAATAAATGTTCCTAATATATGCGCGAGTATTACATATTCCTCCCACAAATGCTGTAAATCTGCAGGGAACTTCTAACACTTTACTACGATTGCCAACTGGTTTGCTAAGCGTGACGATCATGACAATAACCTCTCCAATGAAAGTGTGCATTTGTCAGAGGACGGTGAAAGGCTGAATTTTCGATAACAAGCGTTCACAGATTTTTATATTGAAACCTTTGCTTGTGGTAAAAGAAACTAAAATAAAATTACAACACGACTTGCGTTGATCGAAGTCTGTTCAAATGACACAGAAATATTACTTTCATTGTTGATTAACTTTCCCAATTTTTAAGCGACACTCACTGTTTTTGTTAATAACCCATTGCAACACATAAAAAATATACTGTGCCGAGTATCGAATTTTGATTCCCTTGCAAGACAATATTTTCTGTGATCCACAAATTATTCCTTTTTTTTTAAAAAATTCGTCGCAATACAAGGTTATTTTTATAGCGTGGAGAGTTCGTCTTTAAAAAAATATTGCAATTTTTATAATTAAGTATAGCATAGCATTTCTTGAAATGGAAAATAAAAAAATAAAAATCGGGTGTACTTTAGACCACCCAACTGTTACCGGACATGGGGTCTTCGGTAAGTACCTGCACAAAATTGGAAGAGAAGAGGCCCCAGGATGCCATGAGTGTGGCGCGCTAATCGACGATGCCCGCCATACACTGGAAGTCTGCCCCGCCTGGGGGCCTCAGCGTCACGTCCTATCAACGGAGATGAGAATAACAGACCTGTCGTTGCCGACCATCATCTCTAAGACGCTCGGCAGCGACAGCTATAGGTTGTCAATGGCTTCCTTTTGTGAGACTGTCATGACAAGGAAGGAGGCCGCGGAGCGGGCACGCGAGGCGCTTGCGTCCGCTGACTCGCTCCACCGGCGACGAACAGGGAGGAGGAGACACCGCTATGCGCTCCTCCTTCTGAATGATGACAGGACGTGGCCAGACGGCCAAGCGTTGGGGTGTCGGGGATAGAATGTTATCTGATGAACTCGCCGGCACCCCGTAAAAGCGCGGAAGGCGCCGCTGTGGTTTTAGCGGGTATTTCGGTCACTTTCATATCTCACATACACTCATCCGTCTGTAACTGTCGGGGGATAGTGCGTAAAAGCATTTCCATAGCGTGAAAAAAAAAGACCACCCAACTGAAATAAAGTTTCTTTAGCTCCTCAATCTATATATAGGTATGTATATAGTTATATATATACTCGCACAGGTCTCTTGCTCCTACCGTGCGATACAGACAATAAGTTTGCACTGTGTTATAGAGATACGAAACGTATCTGACTATGGGAGAAAGAGAGTAAGAAAACGTGTTCCCACCTCTTTTTTCACTAACTTACATCTCTCTCTCTCTCTCTCTCTCTCTCTCGACTTTCGTCCGCCCTACCTGATCACATTTTTCGTAACGCTCACGTAACATCTTACTCCTCAAGTCAAGCGTGCGTAAAGTAATATTACTTTAAAAATATTTTTAAATGATGTAAGTGATTGACGCTATTCATTACTATGTCTCGCGGCGGACACAAAATCTGTAGCTCTAAACAAAATGGGTATAAAATAAATGTGTGTCTTATATTATAACAATATTAGCACAATATTAACGACGTATAGTATAAATAATACGCCGCGGGCGGCTCCTTACATTTTCTTATCTAAATGTTTTATATTTTTTTACATGGACCGAACAGGCCACGGCTGTTGCTCCCAATGAGAGTAAAAAATATTGATGATATATATTTTTAATGAAAACTATTTCTTAATGTTTTGTTTTTAACAACACAGTGTAGGACAAATAATGATAGTGAGGAAGAGGACGGCCAAAGGTTAAATAATGAATGATAGAATGCTTTTTCTTTTTTTTTAATTTCTATCTTTTTATGTATAATTATGTCCGTGTGTATAAGACTGAACTCCTCTCAAACGAATGGACCAATTTGATGATTTTTTTGGGGTACAGCGTATATTGGGTTAGCTAGTCTATATGTTGCTTATGATATGTTATGTTTACGATATAAACTATGGCTGCTACGTATCTACTGATTTTATACTTCACTAGCAACTTGCCCTCGCTTCGGTTTCAGTCGCCCTATCCGCCTAGTTCCCGTTCCCGTGGGAATACCGGGATATTATAGCTTTCCATTGGTGAAAGAATTTTTTAAATAGGTCCAATAGTTTCGGAGCCAATTCGTTACAAACATACGTACAAATCTTTCCTCTTTATAATATGATGAGTATAGATAACGTAAGAATTACTTTATTAATAAATACTAAATAAAAATCGGCATCCCTTGTGATACCCATGGCATGTCCTGTGAGCCCACATAACACTACGTATAGATAAGACAACTTATATGAATGACTTCAATTATCACATTTTTCACCATGTGGTGATGGAGTAAGAATACAATTCAGGGTGAATTGTATTCTTACTCCTTGCACGTGGGTATCGTAAAAGATGACTAAGGGATATAATACGCATATAACATACATGCAAAAGAAGGAAAACTCGAAATAACTCTATACCAACACCTCTGATCAGCATGGTATAGTAAGGCCAATTTCTCTCTTATTGTGGAGGAGGCTCGAGCTCAACAGTGGGACGTATATGAGCTGAAATGATGAATGATTCTTTATCGTTTATTCCATTACATGTTGTATAAGATTCCTTTTGATCTATTTGTTTATTATCATATTATTATTCATACATTCATTCATTAGATATTTTCTTAAAAGAATACACATTGGTGACATAGATAGAACAAATATTGAAGTTTTTAACTGTGCAAATATTTTTGGAATTAGCATTTTGAAAGAAATAAGCTCATCGTGTTTATAACAGTAACGTAAACGAAAAAACTTCGAGAATTTTCTTCTCAGAAAAGTTGTATTTATTCAAAGGTGTTGTCGTAAAACAAAGCGTAATTTTGTGGTTTTTGAATGTGCCAACGTGAAACTGCATAGTACTTTTTTATTCGCTTCACGCGCTCGCTCAGCAAAAGGAATAGAGCACATACAGCCAAATGTTTTATTTTGTTTTTATTCACGAGAGATATAACGTAGGTTTGCTTATTAACATACGTCGTTTATTTGAAAATCATTGTCTCTCAATATAAATAATCCGCGTGGTGACGGAGTAGGAATATAATTAAACACCTCCTATCTCGTTCATGGATGTCGTAAAAGATGACTAAAGGATATAATATGGAAGTATTATCTATGTAAGACTAGGTAAATTTGAAATAAAACCCTATACCTTAGAATAATAACGTGTAGAAGGATAGTGTCCATACGTAAGCCATCAAAAATATGAAGCAAACAATACTAAGTACAAGCGTGCAAGCGACACCACTATACAAATCATGAAATCAAATTTTGTTTTTATTAACATTAATCGTTGAAATGCTTTTAAAGATAATATTAATACAGTTTTTATGTTTTTCAAATGTGTTGTGACGCCATCTGAACAAACCGTCATAATTCCCAATTTATTTTTTAAGAGTTGCATACGTACGTGCAGTACAGTGATTTTGTACATTAAAGAGCGGTGCCAGCGTAAGCTCCATTAGGCTCCAATTGAAATGCTTCACTTTTTGTGCACGAACTTACCTTCTATACGTTATTATTCTAAGCCCTATACCAATACATCTGGTCGGCGCGTTATAGTAGGTCAATTTCACTCTCATTGCGAAGGACGCCTAACGATTGGCCTCAACCAGGAACATGAAATTTTGTATGCCTTAACATTCAATAAATAACACTACATATTTCTATATATACATATCTTTATATATAAATTTTTTGTGTACGTGTGTATATCACTGAACTCCTAAACGGCTGGACCGATATTGACGAAATTTTTTGTGTGAGTTCATGGGGATTCGAGAATGGTTTAGATTCACAATTGGACCAAGTAAGTGACGCTGCTGTCGATTTCAAGGAGAATTCCATTTATTTTATTTGAACAGAACAACGTCTGTTGGATCAGCTAGTATATATATATATATATATATTTATATTTATATAGTATATGTATACATGTGAAAAAAGATACACACACACCCCTAAGTTAGTGAAATGGGGTGATCAAGTCGGCCGTCAAGCGTGGCGATTAACGGATTATCCCTAATTGGGAAGCTCTGTGTCTAACAATGTATGCCGTAAGCTGTTATATGGATGAAAACCATTTGGCGGATATAAAACAAATATCACAAAGTAGTCATGAGGACTGTCGACAGAAGTGATAACTTAAAACTATGAAAAAATAGTTAAAATTTTTATTATACATTAATTGTTTGATCTACAATTAAAATTTAAAAAAATTAATTATCCGCAAAAAAAGACTTTCTTCGAAAAATCGGCACACGCTTCATTTTACTCAATTGGCTATTGAACGAAATGCCGACATTTTGCATAATCTGGTGGTTTGAGGTCCTAAATGATCTGACTTTTGTATGGGTGTAGGTGAAGGTGAAGGTGGAGGTCTTTTGTCAAGATCCGCTGTAGCGATTGTGTTCACACAGTGCTTCGTATTTTGTTTTTTAATTTAAAGTTGTTGAACAAGATGATTCTCGTGTGGTGACGGACTAACAATACAATTCATCATCTCTTTTTTGCTCGTGGATGTCGTAATAGACGATTTAGGGATATGATATGCATGTAATGTCTATGAAAGAGAAGGAAATCTTGAAATAAAACCCTATATCAACTCGCCTGACCAGCGTGGTCAATATCTATTACGGTCTATTACGGAGGAGGCTCGAGCCCAGCCGTGGGACATATAGTTAGCCGAAATGATGATGAATGATGAGCTCTAGATGTCGAATCCATGTTTTCAGTTTTTCAGTCATCCTCTTGTTTGCAGCAGCAATGTTTTTAACATATCTACCGGTATGTCAATAAACAGGAGGCTTACTGTTCTTAATACAGACTTCTTAATACAGACAGTTTCTTCAAATTATTTGATTACTTTTGGAGTTGTAGATACATTAGATGCATACATTAGATATTTTCTTGGCCAAAAATATTGCGAGGTTTGCGAGTAGTGTCAACGTTCACATAGATAAAATGTTCTTGTTTTGTGTAATGTAATATTGGTTTTAACAATCATTGATGGCTGTTAAGATAAAGAGTTATCACATATACTAAAATACAGAAAAAAAAAACTATTGCACTCTTATTGAGGCATATATAAGGTAGGTATATAAAAAATACATGGAAAAAAAATACAGCATAAAAGTAACATTCTTAAGGGGGGAAGCTGGTCTAGAGCGTGAAAAAATGGGCATAATTTATGATTTTTTTTGTGACTCAACAAAAAGATCAATCGTAAATCTGTGAAAGAGGTTTTATAATATAGGTTTTAATATACAAATACAAATTTTTTCGTGTCAATTAAATTCAAAATGGCGGCTGTCCAGCATTTCTTCGGAGGCGCCTCATTTTTTAGACGGGTCCATGGCCGAAGATGTAACCTCCTTAATTTTGGTCCTGGAACAAAATCCCGAAAATTTTTAGTTTCTATATAACAACAGCAAGAGACGTACGTAGAATTTTTTCGATATTTTGTTTTTTCGCGAAATGGTGCACGTATGAACAAAACATTAAAATTTTCACTATTAAAAAACTACAAAATTGTTGAATAAATAAAACTATGCAATATAAAAAAAAATCCTACGTACGTCTCCGGAGAAAGGTATTTCGAATGTACTGTCAAAATTTCGTATAGATCGGTGAAGATTTGCTCGAGTTATGTCTTCGGCCAGTTCAAAAAAAGTGATTTCGAAAAAAACGCCTTTAAAGTTTTAAGTACTATAAAATCATATTAAATACGTATACCTTTAATCTGCGATGCCTGCGCCGTACAATTGCCCTTCTGTATCAATCTCTTCGGCTTCTTTTTCCTTTCGGAACGCTTTTAATTGCATGCGTGCTTCTTTTGCGCCGACACTGAGTGACTGCTCCGCTTTTTTGATACGGTTCGCATTAATCTCCGTGCACACGTTATAGCTGTTTGGTCCAATTTTCATCCCCATGACATCGAATACGTGTAGACATTTTTGCCGGCATCCATACTTTGGTATGTTATTTTTAAGACCCTAAAGTAACTTTTAAGACAAAAAAAAAAAATCGGTTTCTTCAAAATTCTAGACCAGCTTCCCCCTTAAGTAAATTTAAAAACACAATGATATTTTACAAGCTTTTATTTAGTTTCCAGGTGAAACGTTTCCTGTTGCCTGTAATTAAATCTTGAAAGTTAAATTTGATCCACTTCCCGGTTTCTGATTGAGCTGAAATTTTGCATGTAGGGATAAATCGCATGACAATGCAATATTATTGTGACATAAAGCTAATCTGATGATGGACCTGGAAGCTTGCCATAGGAACTCCGTAATTAAACGACGCAACCCCGTCGAATTTGGACTCATTTGAGTCGTCTTGACGAGTACTTTCATACTATATGGTAACCAGGGTCTGATGATGGACCTGGATTTTTAACTTATTAGTTCATTTTATTAATAAATAATAAAAGCTGGTTTTTAAAAACGGTTTTATTCTTTAATTTATTTTTGCTAATATCTGAAACGTCAAATATTTATAAATAAGACTTTAGATTTCAATATTACAATCGAAAGCTTTAGTTCTTGTAACTAAAGTAACTTTAACTTAGCCTGTATCAAGCTGCACAGAGGGGTTAGTATTAGGTGTTATTTCGGCTTGCCCATGTCTTGTATAGATGTTATATCCTCACATTCTCATTGGAAGAACAACAAATCACTCATTGGGTAGAAAGGGGTTGTGCTATATTGTATTTATATTTTTTTTTTTTTTTTTTTATATATTCACGCCTTTTTCCCATAGGGGTAGGCAGAGTCCACTGCCCTCCACCTGCTACGATCTTTGACATATTCAGCGTAGCAGAGCGGTTCTCTGTGGGCCACTTTTCGCCCCCGACGGAAACGAGACGTGACGTGTCGCGAACCACATCGCCGCCATTCGTACAGTTTTTTTTTTTTTAATTTTTGAAACTCATTGCGTTTCCGCGAGAAATGTATTTATACTTTGTCATTAAAACGTAAAGTTTAATAATTTATGATACATATATTATGATTTGATATTAAAATCCTTGACACAGTTGTGAGAACTGAGAAAGTTAATATAATAACAGCTCTGAGTGTAGTGAAACAGTGTGACACAACAAAACTACGGCGAGACGAGACGTTCATTTTATACTTATAACTTTGTAACTATAACTTATACACTAAACTTAGTTTTATAACTAAAGTTTTTATTTTGTGATATTTATAAGTAGCGCCACTTCGAATAACTTGTAAATATATTTTGCTGTGGCGTGCATTGCTTGTAGATAAACATCTAAGTATTTTTAGTACGATATGAAATTCTAATGAAATGTATTGCAGAATATCTTGTGCATATTTATTTAAAATATCATATAATTTTCAAATACAACTACGAATATCGTACTTCAGTTGAAATACATAAGAAAAGAGTCCAGCGTCTACTTTAGATATAAATATTTTATGGAGGGATTGTTATACTAAATAATGAACGATAATGGCAATAGCAAATGATCGTTCTGAAGTTAGCGGCTTTGCAGTTTTTAGCGTTTATTGGCGAGTTGCGCGCGCGAATTTACTCCGCTGTATTATTTGCGCTTATTATCGTTAGGTGGCGTTGTGCGCAACATATTATATTGAACAAAGCACTAAGTAAGCGGTACCCCAGAGACTTACTATCGATATAATCATCATCACAGCTCATATACGTCCCACTATTGGCCTCGAGCCGGTCCTCCATATGAGCTGTTGAACTACAATACTACGCTGGTCAAGCGGGTTGATACAGGGTTTTGGTCCGAACGTTCCTTCTTTCTTTGTCAGGCCCGGTCTGAACACAAGCCGCGCGAACCATTCGGGGCAAACGGAAATAGAAGGTGTGGCAAACGGGTTTATAATCTGATGAATTGGGCCAAATTAGAAGATCACATAATGATTTCTAGACATCGGCGATATCGATACTTAATAATACACTAGCAATCCGCCTTTGCTTTGCTTCGGGTTCAGTCGCCTTACCCTCGTAGCTACCGTTGCCGTGGGAATATTGGCGTCGGAATAATAATAGGTAAAAGGCAATTATGTAGTGCATGAAATGCTTAAGGTAACTAACGTATTTTATTTGATAAGGATTAATATCCTATGCGTCTAAATAACTTTCAAATTATCACGTTATAATGTGGCCATTTCCTTAAACATTAAAATTGGTATTGTACGTTATCCGTAAAAGATAGACATATGCTATCGTAGACTTTTTTGTAGACCTATAAAAGATACACAATTCCAACATACATTGTTTTGATATATCTCCAACGGATCAATCAGCGTTTTCGATAAAAGCGCCCGGGCGGCTTGACTTTTCCGACCTCTTCGACAATTATCATCATATTTCAACCAATTTACACAAAACATTGATGTATTATACATAAAAACCTTCCCCATGAACCACTCCATTATTTAGACAGACAGACATTGGCCGCCGGGGACTTTGTTTTGTAATATTTATTAATTAAAAATATCTAGTAATAAAATACATTTCGATACTAATCTTAATGTAATAATACTCAGTCCCGTGTTGTAACAGAGTAAGAATACAATCAACTTTAACAGAGGTAGGAGCACACTGTCTGTCTACAGCCGCGGGCCGGTCCGTCCGGGGTAGTACCACACGGAGTCGAAAATCTACAACAGAGTAGTAGCAATTTATTACTGCACTTCGTTCGGTGAGCGAGAGGGCTGGAAACCTAACTTTCTGAGGGTGTTTGCGTGTGGTGGGTTTAGTATCATCGAACCTCATTGCATGCATTCACCCTCCTTTCACTTTCTTTGCGGTAGGCAGAGACCTAGCTAAGGTCCATGAGCGGCAGCAACACTTACCATCAGATGTACTGTTTGCTCGTTTGCCACCATCATCATCTTGCTCTTATCCCAATTACTTGGGGTCGACGTAATATGTCATCTTTTTCCATACGGTCTTATCAGACGTCATCTCTGCAGTCACGCCCCGGCTATCCATGTCATGCCTCACGCAATCCATCAATCTTTTCCTCAATCTTCCTTTACCCCTAAAGCCTTCAACATTCATACCCAAAAATTTCCTCACAACATTACTTTCATCCCGCCTCATCACATGTCCATACCATGTCAGCCGTTCACTCTTTAACTATTCGATCACTGGTGCAACTTTCAAACTTCCTCTAATAACACCCATTGTGTTGGAGGCTCGAGTCCTGTAGTGACACGTGATGAGATAACATGGTGAATACTTATTCATCAATGAAGCAAATTTTTATACGCCGACATAGTACTGCATCCATACTATTCGTCATCATCATCACCATCATCTCAGCCCATATAAGTCCCACTGTTGGGATCGGACCTCCTCCACTGTGGGAGGGAAATTGACCTATTACACCACGCTGGTCAGATGTGCTGGTATAGGATTTTGTTTCGAGAGATGTCAGTCCATATCCGGGATAAGAGTACGAAATCGATCCAGTTGCAGAATGCGTGAGAGAGGGAGACATTATCTCTTGGAAACTGTTCACCACTGCACTAGAAGATGTCTTCAAGCTCTTGGACTGGATTCGCCATCAATATCAATGCCGAATACATTACTCATCTTCAATTCATAGACGATATTGTCGTTATGGCAGAATCCATAGAGGACCTTGGCTGATCTCACTGTACCGGTCCTAGTTGGCACTCCGATTCTCGAAGTTCTCGATCATTATGTTTACCTAGGACAGTTAGATAGATCCAATTCCGAGAAAGAAGTCAGCCGACATATCCACCTCGGTTGGGCAGCGTTCGGGAAACTTAAGAGGATCTTATCGTCCAACATACCTCAGTGTCTGGAAACAGGTCTACGACCAGTCTTCTTTCAGACTTCCTTCTCTTGCATAGATATTATATGCATATTGTCATATCCTTTAGGCGACTTTTACGACACCCATGGATAAGATAGCGGGTGGTGAATTGTATTATTATTTCGTCACCATACTGCAAATCATACTATTATCGCTTATGAATCGACACTTTTATAGTTGAGGTCATAAAATTATCAGCAGCGTGACAATAACGAATATAACTTAGATATAAGCAGATCTAAAATATGTTATGATTTTATTACAGGAACTTGACCTTTTGTCTTGTCGTATTAGCAAAGTCAATATGTAGTTCTATCGTACGTGCTTACCGCGTCCCCTAACGGACGCACAAACAACACGTATATACATATGTATATATACGTATTGGTACAAACAATCAACGGAGCCACTCGTACGTATACTCACATAATACAAAAAATAATCTGATATAGGCATATTCACTTGACAATACAACTTGACCCACAGCCGCTTAATATATATATGTGATTAGAGCTCAAATAATGTAGGATTATTTTCTTTCTTAGTTAATGTAATGTCCATTTATGTTAGGCCTTTTGTGTTGTTGAAGTAGTAAGTTAATGTAGTTCTATATATGTTTGTCGATATTAATAATGATATTAGAGGCCAACAGTAGGACGCCATGGACTTACTCTTACTTAGCTCTTATGTTGTACATGTACCGAGGTCATAAACTGATTAAATGTTTATTATATTTTTTATTATAGTACTTATATTTATATATACTACACGGAGTAAGAATAAAATTCACGATCCCATTATCTTATTCGTAGGTGTTGTGATAGACGACTAAGGGATATAATATCAATGCAAGAGAAGGCAAACTCGATACAAAACACTATACCAACACCTCCGACCAGTGTGGTATAGTAGGTTAATTTCTCTCCCATAGAGGAGGAGGCTCGAGTCCTACAGTGGGACGTATATGGGTTGAGATCATGACTCTTATACCTGTGAATAATGTTGGCGACCTTATCTGTCAATATGGCGAATACGCCGGCTGTCATACTCCGTCACTTGGTCTGGTTTTCGCTTTATATTGTGGGGGAGGAAATAGTGATTTGTGTAAGTTAAGATTTTGTATAAGAGTGACTGAATCGTCCTCTTGGGTTCTCATTTTGGGACCGGGAATGTTACCTTTTTTTATACGTGATAAATGTTTTGTCAGTAATATGGCTGGGTGCACGACGGACATGCGCCAGCATTTTAGATGAATTGTTTCACGGCTTTTCGGCGCAGCGACCGCCTTTTTTTTGGCTTATGCTGAATGTAGGCAGACCCAGCGCTTCGTGTCAACAAGTGTATCTGAAAGTGGTACGGCCGATGGTCCTGTACGGCGGACCGTGCAGAATAATTACTACTAAATGTAATAATTAATCATTATTATTAATTTACTGTCTTTTGTACTAGCAAATAAAAATGTATCAAAAACATTGGTCAAAATTATAATAAATAAATCTGTGTAATAATTATGACTTGGTAGACGTGAAACATCTTAGTCCGCCTGTGACTAAAAATGCTGAAAACGCGTTGAAATTCGTAATTTCATATCTTTTTATGCATTTAATCAGGGTTTTTTATGAATTTTGTGAATATTACGAATTCGAATATTTTTAAGCTTTTATAATACCATAAGGACTGAGATTGCGTAAATTAATATTTGAATAGAAAAAAAGAATTGAAAGATTCGTAAAATATATTAAGATTTATTTGAGTACTAGCAACCCGCCCTCGCTTCGCTTCGGTTATAGGTTATAGTCGTTTTACCCGCGTAGTTCCCGTTCCCATGGGAATACCGGGATAAAATATAGCCTAGTTTACGCCCTGACATTATAGCTTTCCATTGGTGAAAGAATTTTTGAAATCGGTCCAGCCGTTTTGAAGATTACCCGGAACAAACAGACAGACAGACAGACACAGACAGACAGACAAAAATTTTTTAATTGCTATTTTAGGCATAGGTGTCGTGCAAATAACCGTGTGAGCATGAAAAAAGCCTATTATTTTGACATTACAAACAGACACTCCAATTTTATTTATTGGTATAGATTATATACTCTTAATGTTCACGAAGAAAATAGTTTTAATACTTAGATACATATTTACATTTAGGTGGTATATTACCAGCCCATTTTAGATAAAGCAAACAAAAAAGTGCTATTATCACGCGTCGAGAAAGTTTAACCGTTAAAAATGTTTTGAACATAAATAAAAATGTCTGGAGGCTGTATAGCGCCATAAATATTAACTTTACACTAAATATATACATTTTTATAATAATATCATAAACAATTCATTTTTATGACGAGCTGTTAAATATAATAACTACATTAGGGGCCCCCCTTACACTTATTTGAGTTTGCTAATGACCAGGATGGACACTCGGTTCAAGGTTACATTATCAAACCAAACAACACTATGAAACTGTTTTGAATTCAATTTCACACGGTTCTCTCTATCAGATTAATCAAAGCCTTGTCATATTTCTTCATATACGTCCCACTGCTGGGCTCGAGCCTCGTCCTTATAATAATTTAAAAAATCGGCCAAGTGCGAGTCGGACTAGCGCATAAAGGGTGCCGTACCATTAACTAGGTAAACGAGTGCCCATCTGTTGCCATTATCGATATCGAGCAAAGAAGGGCAAAGAAATCGCGTTAATTGTATTGGAGCCCTCCTTAAATCCCATCCATCAGGCTACAGACGTCCACTGCTGGATATAGGCCTCCCCACGAGAATGCCGCTCGGAACTTTACTATATCTCTACTATACCCCCCCTTAAATATTTACTGTAAATTGTTTTTAGTATTTGAAGTACATAATTTGTAAAAATTTCGACTTTCTAGCTGTCTCGGTTTCTGAGATACAGCCTGGTGACAGACAGACGGACGGACAGACGGACAGACAAACAGTGAAGTCTTAGTAATAGGGTTCCGTTTTTACCCTTTGGGTACGTCACCCTAATAAAAAAAGAACCGACTTCAAGTGAAGCACACACGTGAAGCACCAGCTCTCAAATAATAAGCCCAAACACTTGCTGGTTCCTACATACCGATGTGGAGTTCCCTTGTATCTCAGTTATCTCCATCATCAGATCTGATGCAAACATTCATTGTTATGTAGTATCACCCGATATACACACGAATATCAAATTTTTGTCAATGCGTGCCTACAATTTTTGAGAGTTGCCCTCGATTTCTCAGGATTTCCATTATCAAATCCTGACGTGGTGGCAATGGAACCACCTGGACAGCACACCCTTTCATACGAAAAGAGATTCATCGAAATCAGTTTATAAACGACGAAAGTATTTGGGAACAAATAAAAAAATATATATGCGCGGTCGAATTGAGAAACTACTCCTTTTTTTTTAAAGGCGGTTACAAAGGAAATATATTGATCTAGTATACAATGGATGGGTTGGTATAAGGTTATATTACCAGTTATACTTCTTTTGCATAGATTTTAGAATAATAACATATAGAAGGTAAGTTCGCGCACAAAAAGTGAAACATTTCAATTGGAGCCTAATGGAGCTTACGCCGGAACCGTTCCGTAATGTACAAGGTCACTGTACTGCACGTACGTACGCAACTCTTAAAAAATAAATAGGTAATTATGACGGTTTGTGCATTCAAATGGTGTCACAACACATTTGAAAAACTTAAGGTTTTTAATGTCACTTTTAAAATTATTTCGATGATTTATGTTAATAAAAGCAAAATTTAATTTCATAATTTGTATAGTGGTGTGCGTGTGTACGTGTGTAATCGTCTGCGCGCCATTAGTGTTTTTAGATTCAAATTTCGAACCTGCGAAGTATGGACATTATCCTTCTATACGTTATTATTCTAAAGCATAGATGTTATTTGTATATTTAATATCTTAATCATGTTTTACGATACCCACGGTTAAGAGAGTGCTGTAATGTAATCTAATTGTAACGGATCACACGCAGATACTTACTAATATTATAAATACAAAAGTTTGTTTGTTTATTACGCTTTCACACTTAAACCACAGAACCGATTTCAAACATACTTTCACCGTTGGAAAGCTATAATATCAGGGAGTAACATAGGCTATATTGATATTCCCACGGGAACGGCAACTACGCGGGTAAGGCAACTGAAACCGAAGCGAAGCGAGGGCGGGTTGCTAGTATACCATAATACAAATATCTACTTCTTAGCGCAGGGTGCTAGACTCTCCGGACAGATTGGACGATGTGTGTCCAGACCTTAGCCTACCGAAAATAGGGCGGTACTTAAATAAAGTGTTACACCTTAAGTGATCTATTTGCGTAATGGTCTGCTCTTGTCACTAATAAAAAGCATACATTGTATTTTGACAGACAAGGGTTAAACTACGCGCGACATACGTCATTTGAATTGATATATAACTAATGTGAAGTTGTCACATGTACTTAATAGTATCAAACAGCGTTACTTAACGTAACAATGTCTTGTCTTACACAAGACACGATAATAGTTATTAGTATAACTATATTAATGCATTTTATTATCTACTAGTAACCCGCCCTCACTTCGCTTTGGTGTCGGTCGCTTTACCTACGGCGTAGTGCCCGTTCTCGTGGGAATACCGGGATACAATATAGTCTATGTTACTCCCTGATATTATAGCTTTCCATTGGTGAAAGAATTTTTGAAATCGGTTCGGTGGTTTAAGCGTGAAAGCGTAACAAACAAACAAACAATGTTTGTTTGTTTGTTACGCTAACTTACTTTCGCATTTATAATATTAATAAGGATACTAATATTATAAAGAGGAAAAAATTGTTTGTTCGTTTGTATTGAATAGGCATCGAAATTATTGGACCGATTTCAAAGATTCTTTCACCAAAGGAAAGCTATAATATCAGGGAGTAACATAGGCTATGTTTTATCCCGGTATTCCCAAGGGAACGGGAACTGAAACCGAAGCGAAGCGAAGGCAGGTTGCTAGTTGTTATATAACTAAGTAACGATTTCTGATGTTTACGCGAGTATTACACATTTTAAATAAAACTACTTTATGGATTTTATTGTGTTTGTATTTGATTTTTGATTGCCCGACGTTTCGAACACTCTGCAGCACTCTGCGTTTATGGTCACGGGCGGACTAAACTAGACCATGAACGCGATAAAATCCGTAATTTTATTTAAAATATATAATTAAGTGTTTGCGTTACGTGCGTTGATGAGTTAACAATACCATATGTCTCCACCTCATAATTTCTCGGTAAACTCAGTTGAGAGATCGTCAGGAAAATGTTAGAGGAGATTTTCTGATTTAATATAGTCTCGTCAAATATAGCGATGGTGTCATTATTTCCCTTTAAGGGAGATCTATATCTTACAGCAGATGTTGAGAAATTGGTGGGATTGAAGGCAGTAGACGTCGATAAACTAACGAGGGTGAATGGAAAGAAATACGACAGAGCTTACTACATCCACTAGAATAGAGATGTACGGTATATCGTTATATCCCGTTGGATTGGTGAGTGGCACTCGCCGACTTATTTCATCTTCATTATAAGAGCTCATATACGTCCCACTGTTGGGCGTGAGCCACCTTCGCCGTGGGCAGAAAATTGAGATACTATACTACGCTGGTCGGATGTGTTAGTATAGGTTTTTGAGTGTTCTTACTCTTGCATAGATGTTATTTGCATGCTAGTCCCATAGTCATTTTATACTACACCAACAAATAAAGTGGTCAATTGTATTTTTAATATTTGTAATGGTGATTTGTATTCTTAGGTATGTGTGGTGACGGAGTAAGAATAAAATTCACCACACCCTATCTAGCCCACGGATGTCGTAAAAGATGACTAATGGATATAATATGCATATAACGTCAACGTAGGAGAAGAAAATTTCGAAATGAAAGCCTATGCCGACCCGTTTGACCAGTGTGGTTATAGTAGGTCAATATCTCTCCAATTGTGAAGGAGTCTCGTGCCCAGCAGTGGGACGTATATGAATCGATTAGATGTTGACACCATAAGTAATAATGGAAGACTTGATAGTCACGTAAATTGCTATATCTTAGATGACGACCTATCGATATGCGATAACAGATCTGACGAGTATCATCATCTCAACCTATATAAGTCATACTGTTGCTCTCAGGCCTCCTCCACAATACAAGGGCAAGTGACCTACAATTGACCTATAATTGACCTACAACTGACCTGGTCAGACATGTTAAAATAGGGTTTTGTATCGAGTTTTCATTCTCTTGCACAGATGTCACCTCAGAAAGGGTTGGTTAATTGTATTCTTACTCCTTCATTACGCGGAATAATAGAGCATAATCTAATACATTGTTTTATCAGTCATATTTCTAAGCACGGACATATTACTTAACTGTGTAATGGGCAGACATGTTTAAAAAAATAAAATATAAACGCTAAGTATAAAATATTATGTCGTTTTCAACTGAAATATTTCGTCTCCAAATATCTTGACTGTAAATATTGTGTCGCTAGTTGAAAAACTAAATGATATATGTGTGAGGTCGTGAGTTATTTGTCGTTGGCTCAGTGCGGCCGGTGAGTGAGTGCGACTCGGTCTGTGTACACGGGCGAGTTGTGTACACTTCTTGTGTTCCGCTGTGTTTGTCTTTCAGACAACGTCTTTGTTACACGCCTCATTAACACATATAAGGGCAACTCTGATTTATTCTTCATTATCATTTCAGCTCCTATATTCCACTGTTGGCTTCGAGCCTCCTCTACGATAGATTGACCACACTGGTCAAACGTGTTGGTATAGGATTTATTAGTGGTAGGACGTGGTCCTAAAAGTGTGGACTTTTAACATTATACAAAAGAAGAAAAATTCGAAATAAAACTCTATACCAACTCGTTTGACCAGCGTGCAGTGATTGATCTACTGTAATATTTTTTTCCTAATGTGAAGGAGGCTTGAGCCCAGCTGTGGAACGTATTTGAGGTGTGATGATGATGATGATGATGGCACATGTTAAATCAATTCTTTACATTAATTATGTTCAACAATACATCGATGAAGTGCTCAAGTTAAGAAATATTGAATTCAAATTCAAATCATTTAATATGTATAAACCCCGTGGGGGCACTTACATATTGTCATTCTTTTTTACATTTTTCTTATAATTACCGCCGGATCGAAACGCGACCGCATTGAGAAGATCCGGCATGAAACTCAGGGGGATTGTCTATTTTTTATTTATTTTCTAATTTCACTTAAATAAAATTACATCTTACAATATGCTTATTAATAGTTCCAGTGTGATGCCATTCGAAATGTTATATAATTCACAAATATAATAATAATCACAAATATAATGAGAAGATTATGGCTGGACCAAATCTCGCAAACGGCACCCGATCACGAGTTAACCACTAGAGCAGCCATCACTCCCCTGAACTACAATCGAGGTAAGGGAGTGACCCGCTCCTCGCAGCTACCGCAAGCAGACCTTTCAGTGAGCATGACCAATACCATTTGCCATAAACATAAAACACAGATCCAATAAAAAATCCTTAGGCATAACACGCTACGCTCTACAATTATAGTAGCAACAAAAAAAAAATAAACATGTGCCTTGGTACTGTTTAATTATAAGTAGTGGCGTGGCGTAAATAGTAAGTGCGAGTGGGTCGCGGTACGTATGTATGTCGGCAAGTTTCACTAGCTCTATAGAGCGTCTCATAAATTGATATGTTATATCTATTACTAATTAGCGTAAACCTTATAATGTATTATTGTGAATATATTATAATAAGTCTTGTTAACATAATTATTCATTATATTTTGATTCATAGTGTTATTATATTTACTTTAATATCAAAATTTATGAGCATATTTGTTTAAATTACAGCAAAGTAGATATTATATGTATATATTATGGTGGGACGCTAGAAGAGGCGGTAAGCCTGGCGACCTCTGGTACCGAGGAGGTCGTCAGGCGGATCGAGGCGCTGGGGTTGAGGGTCGCCCTGGACAAGACGGAGGCCCTCTTGTTCCATGGGCGCACTATGAGCCCTCCCATCGGCGTCTCGATCACCGTCCATTCGGTCGACATCAGCATCCGGGCCCATATGAGGTACTTGGGCCTGGTGCTCGACGGGCGATGGTGGTTAGGTTAGGTTAGGTTAGGTTAGCATAGCAGCCGGGAGCATTTCCGCAGGCTCGCTCCACGGCTCGTCGGCGCGGCGTCCGCTCTATCGTGGCTTATGCCGAACGTGGGCGGACCGAGCGCTGCGTGCCGACGGCTGTACGCGGGGGCCATCCGGTCGATGGCCCTGTACGGCGCACCGGTGTGGGCGGGGTCCATGACCGTCCGACTTAGGGCCCTTCTGTGGCGACCACAGAGGGTCATGGCGGTCAGGGCCATCCGCGGATACCGCATGGTGGCGACGGAGGCAGCGTGCCTATTGGCCGGGACTTCCCTGTGGGACCTGGAGGCGGAGATGCTCGCCGGACTATATCGGCGGGTGACGGGGGTGCGAGCGGAGGGCGGTGTGGTCTCGTTAAGGGATCTCACCGCCTGGCGCGTCGACGCCCGCCGAGACGTCATTGCCCGTTAGGCAGTCCGGCTGGAGAGGCCTCGGTTCGGGGTGCGAACCGTGGAGGCCTTCCGGCCGGTGCTGATGCAGTGGTTGGAAAGGCGGCACGGGGTGCTCTCCTTCCGACTGGTGCAGGTTTTGACGAGGCATGGGTGCTTCGCCAAATACCTGCACAAGGTCGTTAGGAGGGAGAGTACAGCGTCCTGCCACCACTGCGATTGCGACGAGGACACGGCGCGCCATACGCTCGAGGCCTGCGGGGCTTGGGCAGTGCAGCGCTGTGAACTCGTCGCAATCATCGGTACGGGCCTGACGCTGCCGGCTATCGCTAGGGCGATGGTCGACAGCGTCGGGAATTGGGACGCGGTCGCAGCCTTCTGCGAGACAGTGATCTCGCGGAAGGAGGCGGCGGATCGCCTGCGCGAGGAGCGCAGCCTTGATGAGGAGATCCGCTGCCGGCGCCTGGGGCGGCGTAGGTGCAACTATCTGCGCCTCATGCCGCCCTAGCCGAGACCGCGGGTGACGTGACCGGGGATTAGTCCGTTACCCGCCGAGAGGCCGACCGCGTGAGGAAAGACCGACGTCCTCCCCGAGGGGGGGACGTCGGTCGATGGGAGCGTACCCCAATAGGGGGTATTCCGTCGGGCCGACCACTGACGACAAGTTAACGCTGCTCCAGTGGTCGGCCCAACGACGAAGGCGAGCGTTGCGGGAGTTGCGTGCTTAAGCCCCTCTGTCGCCCCGGACGGAGTGGTGCGGAGGCGCGCCGACCGCGACCCACCCACAAAAAGAAAAAAAAAAATGTATATATTATATTTAAAAAAGAAAACATCCTAGGCCTATACTAAGGAAATGTTCTTTGCATTGCGGCGACTTTACATTAATTACTTTCAGATTCAGAATAATAATTTTTGGTAAACGTATTGTCCTGCTTGGGAATCGACACACAATAGACACCACAATAGATCGGTATTTTAAGCACTACATCATCTGTGCATGATACAGTTACGAGTAATTTAAATGTTGGTAGTATTTGTAGGCAGTAGCACACAACAAGAGAGCCTTCTCTACAATGCAATGGAAACTAAATACCTATAACCACGCTGGTTTAGTTTAGGGTTTCAGTTAGAATTTTCTTTTTCATGCGCTAATATTATCTGTATATCATATTCCCTTAGTGGTCTTTTACGATACTCAAAAATGGTGAAGGGAGTAGTGAATTGTATTCTTATTTCGTCACCACTCGGAAAACGTTAATCGCGAACTTTAACTATTTATATTTATTAAACGATATTTTGTTCATGTATGTATGGTTCATTAGTAGTAACAATACATTAATAAATATAAACAAACAGACACGCGATAATAACATTAACTTCTTAGATAGAATGCTCTGTGTGATAACATACTTTTTATATATCAAAGAAACATTATGTATGAAGAAATAAGAACATAAGTATTATATAAGTTAGTTACTAATCGCCTGTGAACAGTTACAAGTCTCGTATAAAAAATTTTGTGTTATGGCACTGTTTGCTGTATTACTGAAAAGAGAATTTAATCAAAAAAATCTAACTTGTAATTAAATTAATATTCACAAATCTCTGTAATAACGATGACTTGTTGGACATGATACAACTTAGTCCGCCCGTGACCATGAACGCTGTAAAGTGTTCAAAACGTCGTGCAACCAAAAGTCAAATACAAAAGCGATAAAATCCGTAAAATAGTTTTATTTACAATGTGTAATATTCGCGTAAACATTCGCGTATCACATTTTAGCCAATACTTACTAAACATGTTGGATACAATCTTATATAAAAGAAGTTACTTAAAAATTACGAGTTCGCCAAGTTTCTTGCTGGATATTATTAGCTTGGGGTCGCGTTACGATCCTGTGTTAGATTATTTGATTAATGTTAAACAAAATGTATAATTAACAATATATACGTATCTTAATTGTGCGTTTATAAATGATTTTATTTGAGCACTTCGGATACATAATGATTTTCGATATTTATCAAATCAAATACGCGTGTATTTGATTTGATTTTTGTTCTTGGTCATAAGCGGACCATGAACAATCACCACCAGGTCCTTATGTGACCAAATACACTGTAAGATGTTCGAAGTGCCGAGCAATTAAATATTGAATACAAACGCGATAAAATCCGTATAAAGAATCGAATACGTTATAATTAGTGTTGATATAGTTTAGTCTTTATAAATATTATGACAAGCGCTTAAAGGAGCACCCAGGAATAAGAGATTATACACGAAAGGTGACATATCACTAATATGTGTAGGCAGATTGTAGGCCTTTCTTGGCGCTTGGCCCCGGGTGACTTGCCGAACTATAATGCCAAACGTGGTGATTATCGTATTTAGATGTCTTAACTCACCTCCTGACAGCAAGCTGATCGCCTGAACACTTCCTCGACGGTAAGAGTAAAACAATAAATTTAGCAATAACAACAAAGCCCAAGTTTGGAAACGCTTTCGTTGTCATTTTTTTCTAATCCTGATATAACAGGGGTATTAATACCTCGGTATTCCGTGTGGCGACGGAGTAAGTATACAATTCACCACTCCCTATCTTGCCCGTAGATGTCATAAAAGACGACTAAGGGATATAATATGCATATAAAATCTATGTGAAGGAAAACTCAAAATAAAACCCTATACCAACGTGTCTGACCGGCTTGGTATAGTAAGGTCAGTTTCTCTCCTATTGTGAAGGAGGCTCGAGCCCAACAGTGGGTCGTATATGAGTTGAAATGATGATGATAACGAAAAACTTTACATACAATTAACAGATACAAATTATTCCCAGACTCAGAACAACAATTTGCGGCTTGCATAAATTATCCTGCAGGGAAATCGAAACCAAAACATCTGGCAGTATGCCATCTACGTAACAGTAATGGTAGATGTAGCCACTATGTATCTAATTATATATAGCGATAGTCCCGGTGTCGCCCGTTAGTGCCTCGGGGGAACGTTTATCCGAGCGACACGGTTGAATACTAAACACGACCACAGAGGGGCCAACATTTATCTTAAACTGTGTAATGGGACGCCATATTTACAATTTGATATACGCAATTAATGCTTACTTACAATATATAAATTTATATAAATGTCACTTATACTAAACTAAACTGACAATAAACACTTTGTCGTATAAATTGTATTATTATTATACGGACCCCGGTTCCTGCCTTTTGCGTGCTGTTGGAATGAAAATATAATTCACCATCCCCTATCTTATCGGTGGGTAACAAAAATTAAGGATTTAAATAGCATATTAATAAATAAATAGAAAAACCTTTTGTTTCATGTAAAAGTAGCACACATAGTTAAAAGAAAAAAAGAAAAATAATGATATTATTTACACGTATTTCACTTATTTTAAAAACATTTAAATATAGATAATAATATAGAAGAAGCAATAGGCGTAATACATATATATATATAGTAGATATTGTTGTTATATTACAATAAGTTACTTAAGTAATTAAGTTCAGATATAGTTGTTTGTAAGTGTATAGTGACGTCACGTCGCGCTCATCTCACTAGCACATCCGTTATGACGACAGCATCACTTAACTTAAGAGCACACAACTGTACTTCACTAAGAATATATTAGTTTAATGAATGTATACGTTGTATTAGAAAATCTTTTATATAGTGACTGCATAAATGGCGTAGTGGTTAAGATACTGACCTACCGTGCCAGAGTCATAGGTTTGAATTCGGGACAATAGTTTGTGTGATTCACAAATTGTTGTTCCGAGTCTGTATGTAATTTGTGTCCTTTAATTATATGTTTTTAAAGTACCCCGCAATACAAGGACTATTACCTTAGTGGAGTGATGTATTTATATGGCGTCTGACTTAGTATAATCGATTAATTGCCCTCATATTATGAAGGAAGCCCGCGACCAAAAGTGCGGCGATGGTATTCGGAATACGGGGTTTTACTACGAGTAAAGGTAAAATCTTTTACAAAAATTTTATATGCGTAATATATCTCTTAGTATCCCCTTGCAAGATAGAATCCGGAATACGGCAATCCGCAGAAGGACGCGTGTAAACGACATAGCACAAAGAATTAGCTTGTTGAAGTGGCAATGGGCAGGCCACAACCGCTGAGGAAGAAAGGTTCTCGAGTGACGACCACGTATCGGACGACGCAGTGTAGGACGCCCCCTCAATAGGTGGATCGACAACCCGGTGGAAGTTGCTGGGTGTCGTTGAATGCAGGCGCCACAGAATCGCACTTTGTGGCGTAACATGAGGGAGGCCTACGTCCAGCAGTGGACGGCGATAGGCTGAAATGATGATGATGATATTAGAATAGCTATAAAGAGTATAAAGTACGCGAAGTCTCTATACAGTGTACGCCGGCATCTTGCTCATGCTGCTCCGCACTCGCCCTGATGATGAGCATCGAATATGCTCTAAACCCACGTCAACGTAATCGATATCAGTATGTGAGTGTTTTGCCGTTATCTATACCAATAAATAAAATTGGAGTGTCTGTTTGTAATGTCAAAATAATAGGCTTTTTTCATGCTCACACGGTTATTTGCACGACACCTATGCCTAAAATAGCAAATAAAAAATTTTTGTCTGTCTGTCTGTCTGTCTGTCTGTTTGTTCCGGGTAATCTTCAAAACGCCTAGACCGATTTCAAAAATTCTTTCACTAATGGAAAGCTATAATATCAGGGCGTAAACTAGGCTATATTTTATCCCGGTATTCCCACGGGAACGGGAACTACGCGGGTAAAACGACTATAACCTATAACCGAAGCGAAGCGAGGGCGGGTTGCTAGTATATATATATATTATAATATGTATCAATCTCACGATAATTTCAATACTAAAAGTCTCTATACAGTATATTCTGGATTTATATCAATGATCGCGTGCACCGACTAAATTATGTTAAGGTCATATAAGCCCGAGAAATATTATGATGTTATCAATATTAATGATAATAGATATAATGATAAATATGTAATGTAATATGCAGTATGTGTACTACACGATTGTGTCAAGTTAGTTATCATCTGTTAGCCGATAAGTGAACTCAGTTATCTGTGATACGTAGCGCGACCTGTGTGTGTTTGTGTCGTGCGACTCGGATATATACGAAATATTTTACAGGTATATAATATTCAATATACTATTTCTTAATGAATTAAACAAAATAATCTGTTATAAAGCATTTACTTTCACATAATCATCATCATCGCAGCCCATATAGTCCCACCGTTGAGCTCGGGCCTACTTCATAATGAGACCTATATCATGTTGGTATAGGGTTTCATTTCGGATTTTCTTTTCTTGCACAGATTATATGCATATTATATCTCTTCATCATCTCAGCCCATATACATCCCACTGTTGGGCTCGGGCCTCCGCCATAATGGAGGTGTAATTGGCCTACTATACCACGCTGGTCAGACGTGTTGGTATAGGGTTTTATTTCGAGTTCTTCTTCTCTCGCATAGATGTTATATACGTTTTATATCCCTTAGTCGTCTCGTATGATCACCCACGGGTAAGATAGGGAGTGGTGAATTGTATTCTTACTCCGTCACCACACGGAAAACTTTCTTTTTTACTTTCACAACATTATTATTATTATCTTATATACGAAACGAAGAAACAACTCTAATTTATTGTCTCTCTACAAAATCATAATTGGTACGACAGACGTGTCTCTGATCAACTATTTGATATTGAGAGTGAGCACGCGAACTCTATGTCAATGTCGCACATTTGATCCCAACATCTACCTTAAATACCACAAAGGTCAGGTCTTAGATTTTTTTGTTATTTTTAAAGTGAAACTTCTTTGCGCGCATGAAGGTAAATTTTTTACCGATGATACGCAATTTAGTGTCATGGAAATGTGGGACGTTTTTGTCCAAGAAGAGGGATTGGGACCGATTGAGAGAAAGTGAGAAAGGGCGAACATAGCACGAAGGACATAGCCATGGAGCGAGAGTAGAGAGCAAGCGAGTGAGAAAGATCGAAAAAGAGAGTGAGAGAGTACAATTTTTGTTTTTAATATTGAACAAAAACACGCGGCACCAAAGAAGTTTCACTTCTAACATTCGTATTTTGTACGCACGCTCTTTTTTGATAATCTTGTACAAATAATTATAATATACAAAATGAATGTAATCTCTAATCTAATGTAATAATGAATGTCATGCATACATATCATTTGTGTAATTACTACTAAACCAAATATGTTGACAAATTGTTATTATTATGCATTTAATGTGCTAAATAATCACTTTTGTAATATGTACGTATGAAAGAAGTACAGTAAATATTGAGTCGCAAGTAATTAGAATAAAAGCAGAGTAATGATACGATAAAGGAAAGGTTGTGGTGATGTGCCTAACGAAATATAAATTGTAACAATTGTGATTCGTGTTGTGACGGAATATGAAAACAATTTACCACTTCCCATCTAGGGCTGTTGATAATACATCGATATATCCAAATATCGATATTATTATTTAAAAATATCGATACTTATCAACGATATTTTTTGGACGATATATCGATAGTTCGATACTAAAAAGAAAAGTATCGAACGTCGATATTTATTTAGATAAATTTGGTGTTTTATCTTTTTTGTAAAATATGCATTCTACAAAATCACCGTAAATTTGATCTACTGTAAAAATGGTGGCATGAAATTGACGATAAGTTAACATCTACATCTAGAATTTTTCTAAAAAAAAAGCTCATCACGGAAACCTTGCAATGAACGCGAAACTAAAAAGTGGCCATGCGCAAAAATATCAATATATCGAAGTATCGATATTTTTTTTCGATATATCGAACCCCGATATTAATATATTTAGAAATATCGATATATCGAAAAAACTATATTTTTAAAAATATCAACAGCCCTATTCCTATCTTCCCCGTGAATGTCGTAAAAGGTGACTAAGGGATATTATATCCGTATATCTATGCAAAAGAACGCAATCTCGAAATTTCTATACCAACCTGTCTGACCAGCATGGTATAGTAAGGTCAATTTCTATATAATTGGTGGATGGATTATAATTCTATGGATATTTGGTGGATGATGTCTAGTAACAGAATGGTTTGTTATTTTTCATTTATTATTTATTTTATAAATCTATACAAATACAGGACTGTCGAAGTTGACTGTTGGACTACGCTCTCCCTCAGGTGCATATTAATGGAATGCTCAGAGAGAACCCACATTGTTACAAATTTGTGCCTCAGGGATCACCTTAAGTCGTCAGTCGCGGCTGTTTGAATTCATTATTCTAACTGGCTAGCAATCTAGTGATTGCAGATTTCTCGGAGAGTGATGTTAACAATTCCTCTGGTGATCCTTCAGCCGGTTTTCATCACTCCCATTAGAAAATGTGAAGTGATGATAAATTGTGTACTTAAAACTGGATATATTATGCCGTAACTGGTTAAATAAAAATTCAACCCCGATGGGAATAATAAAGGTCGGGGTAGTTGATGTATCTCTCGTAATTCGCGTAAATATCACAGCGATATATTGTGTTATATGAACATGTGTACGCACATGTAGGCAGGTACATTGACCCCCCCTGTCTCCCACCAGCCCCCTCCTCCCCATACACTCTCACACCTGCCACCTAGTACACACAACATATGAAAAATTTCCAGCATATATTTTATTCAGCACAGCGGCGCGGCCCAGTTCCGTACTCCCACCAATGACTATGCCTCAGCTAGTGGTAACATCCACAGTTTCGTTTATCTCAAACCTTCAATTAAATAATATCTAATATGCTTTGATATTAATTAATTACGGACCTTTTTTTTTCTTTTTATAAAAGACAGCAACCTGCACTAATGTAATCGTCCCTGTATTGCGGGGGACTTTAAAAATATATAATTAACGGACTCAAATTACATCTAGACTCTCAACAAATTGTGGATCGCACAAATGTTGTCCTGCGTGGGATTCGAAACCACGACACTACGTAAGCGATCCTCAGCCGTTCATCGCGTTATCTCTGTAACTGTGGCAAATGGCATAGTGATTAAGATACAGACCTACAGTGCCAGTATCGTGATTCGATTCTTATGCACAACACTTTTTGGTCCTGCAGGGGAATCGTACCTACGGCTTTGTAGACACTGGCTTAGTAGACCCCATATCTTAATCATGACGCTATCTTTGTAATATATAAAGAATCTAATGTGACAAACATATTCTTCACCCGCCACAGAAAATTAAAATAAATAGCATAAGACTTATAAAAATAGATGTACAGCAAATACAAGCATTTATTTAATCACCCTCTATTGCCTCATAATATATTTATATTCTGTGCAGTATAACCTTTTATATGTAAAACAATATGAAGATTAGATTTTGGTTAAGACTTGCTTTTTTAATGACGTTTACAGGATTTCGCCAGACACAAATTACAATGTCATTTTCACGTTAAACACCTAAATCTTTTCATATTAGTCATAGTCGTTATCATTAATTGGGTGCTGATAACAAAATTAGTGATCCACCTGGAAATTTTGTCAGATCATCAAAATGTACACAATTCACTATTAAATCATATTCACTACACTTTAGAATTACCCCAATCACTGCATTATATTACATGAAATATCAGAAAAATTATTAAATACTAGCTTTTGCCCGCAACTTCTTCCGCGGAAAAATCATATGTGGCAAAGGCGATCACAGATATCATGTCCACCGTGTTGCTCTGGATGATGAAGGCAAGCTAGTGTAGAGAATCCTGGTTGCCCGCATCAGCCAGCACCTTAGTAAGGTTGTCTCGATCAAATCAATTCTTTCGGGTAGACGATCGCAGCTTTTCTGTGTCTGGGGCCCGTTGTCATCAAGGCGCTCACTGGTGGGGTGCTATTGGCGGTGTATTTAGATGTCGTCATCTCATTTCATAGTTTGCTAATCTTGTATACCAAGGAGGCGCTGTTATCAAGAGACTTCTATGCCTAAGCGGCTGATTCCAGATTATTTGAAGCAGCACAGTGTTCTCTGTGTGAAGCGCGCAGAGGACATTGTGCTAACGCCTATGTTGTACTGCTCCGACCTGAGGTCGTACTTGCGGTTGATTGACAGTATAGTACATTAGCAGAGACTGGACCCTCTCTGGACTGGGCTTAATTTGAATAAGCGATACGTTTGGCCATTCTCGGTATCGAGGTGGTGATTTGATGAGTCACGCTGTTGCTTATATATACATAGCTCTATATAAAACGAATGATATGCTGTTTCATAGACCTCGTAACTGTACACCCGTCGGCACAGCAATCACTATTAATTCGATTCCACTCGGTCGAGGACCAGATAAAGTATTTGGACTTAGTACTCGACGGGTGATGGTATTCTCAGGGGCATTATTATCAAATTACTCCCGGGCTCGTTGACGCGGTGTTACATGTTGATGGCTGTGCGCGAGACTGGTTCGATCAACGGGCCTATATGGTGCACCTGTGTGGGCAAGTTCTGACTACTTGTCTTATAATTTAGGGCTATACGCAGATGCCGTACCATGTCGACCGAGGCAGCGTGTGCTTTGGCCGGTACTCTCCTGTGGGAATTAAAGGTGGAAATACACGGAGACCTCCCACGATTGTGGTTTCAGCTACGATACAGCAGACATACTTTTGAGATCTATGTGGTCTGAGCAGAGCAGCGCCGTGAATTCATCGCAAGCATCATTGCCGAAGCTGCTGACCATCACTTAGACTGTAGTCGACAGGTCAGGAACTGATATAAGGCCGCCATCTTCTGCTTGGCAGTTATTTCGCATAAGAACTCGGCGGAGCGAGACAGGATAAAAAACTGCCAAGCTGACTCATTCCACTGCTATCGTATTTGGTGAAAGGCCAGCCCGAGTACTTGTGTTTTGTTATCTTTACATGAAAGAATCACACTCGTCAGTCGTCCATCTATTGTCGCGGGCCGATCCGCCCAGAGGAAAAGAGCCGAAAGCCAGACTTTCTGAGGGTATTTCCATGTGGTGGGTTTTGGTGTTGCCTTTAGTATTACCAAACCTCATTGCATGCATTTACACTCCCTTCAGTTTCTTCACGCTAGGCAGCGACCTGGCAAAGTCCATGAACAGTATCACTTACCATTAGGTGTGCTGTTTACTCGTTTGCCAACAACAGCAATAAAAAATCTACCCTAGTCAAAGACACGCATGGCTGAACCGGGGATTAGTCCGCCATCCGTAGAGCGACTAATCGCGCGCGGGCGATACCACAACAACATAGTTTGCTGCCTGGGGTCAAAAAAAGGGTGTTCGAGTGATCCTGCACAGCCTTCCTTTTCTATACATTCTAAAAACTATGAATTTCGCGCCACACCCTTCACTAAGGAACTTTACAAACATATAAGTGACGGACACAAATTACACCTAGTCTCAGAGCAATAATTTGTCTATCACACAAAAGATTATCCTGCGTTGGAATGGAACCTGTAACACTGGCGCGGTAAGTTGATATGCTGTCAGTGCAGTTAATTAATCATTGACGTTGTATAAATTTTTTACTTGTGTATTAGAGTGAAAAATATCAAAGCATAATTCATCCCCTATTTTACACCTTTTAAATAAAACTACTTTACGGATTTTATCGCGTTTGTATTTGATTTTTGATAGCCCGACGTTTCGAACACTTTACAGCGTTCATGATCACGGGTGGACTAAGATGTCTCACGTCCAACAAGTCATCGTTACTGCAGAAAATTTTATAATTATCTACCCGATACAGAAATTAGTTATTAAATATTGACCCACATTTTGATACAAAATTTATTGCCAGTGTAAGAAGAAAATGATTCTATATGAAAAAATTATATTGTTTATGGTTAGTAATAATTAAACATTAAAATTAATAGTAATTATATTTAAAAACTAACTAATAATCTAGTATACTACCACCGGATCGGAACACGGTTACACTGAGATAGATCCGGCAAGAAAACTCAGGTAACATGATGCTAAATTAAAGTTAATTTTGAAGGCGGCTTACTTTATGTTACTAAAAAGGTTTTAATTTATAAAATTATCTTTAGTTATTATTATTGTGGGTCAAATCTATACAATATGAGCTCACGGTGTCTTGCAGTCTTGTGGTGGTCTTTTTGGATTTCTTTTTAATAATGTTTATAACAGGATCCCAGCTTGATGGTAACACCCAGCCGTCCTCTCTATTGAAATTTTTGTGTTTTTTAATCTCAATAGCCTCGCGTACCATTCTAGGCAGGTATCGGTGTTCTTTTGCGAGGATTTGTGGTTTATCAAACCTGATGTTATGGTGGGCGCGGTCCTGGCTATGTTCACAGACTGCAGACCTAGTGTCCCGGCGGTGCTTCACATCGGCTATGTGTTCTTTGATCCGAGTTCTTATGGATCTCTTTGTTTGTCCAATGTAAGAGAGACCACAGTCACAGTCAAGTTTATATACTCCTGAGTGACAAGATTGGCTACATCCTGAAACGCTCTTCCATTAAAACTTATTTTAAGCCACTGAAGAGGATTAGCCAATTCTTACCACCTGTCAAGTGCCAGATCCCTTTACAAGATGCAGGAGTATATAAACTTGACTGTGACTGTGGTCTCTCTTACATTGGACAAACAAAGAGATCCATAAGAACTCGGATCAAAGAACACATAGCCGATGTGAAGCACCGCCGGGACACTAGGTCTGCAGTCTGTGAACATAGCCAGGACCGCGCCCACCATAACATCAGGTTTGATAAACCACAAATCCTCGCAAAAGAACACCGATACCTGCCTAGAATGGTACGCGAGGCTATTGAGATTAAAAAACACAAAAATTTCAATAGAGAGGACGGCTGGGTGTTACCATCAAGCTGGGATCCTGTTATAAACATTATTAAAAAGAAATCCAAAAAGACCACCACAAGACTGCAAGACACCGTGAGCTCATATTGTATAGATTTGACCCACAATAATAATAACTAAAGATAATTTTATAAATTAAAACCTTTTTAGTAACATAAAGTAAGCCGCCTTCAAAATTAACTTTAATTTAGCATCATGTTACCTGAGTTTTCTTGCCGGATCTATCTCAGTGTAACCGTGTTCCGATCCGGTGGTAGTATACTAGATTATTAGTTAGTTTTTAAATATAATTACTATTAATTTTAATGTTTAATTATTACTAACCATAAACAATATAATTTTTTCATATAGAATCATTTTCTTCTTACACTGGCAATAAATTTTGTATCAAAATGTGGGTCAATATTTAATAACTAATTTCTGTATCGGGTAGATAATTATAAAATTTTCTGCAGTAACGATGACTTGTTGGACGTGAGACATCTTAGTCCACCCGTGATCATGAACGCTGTAAAGTGTTCGAAACGTCGGGTTATCAAAAATCAAATACAAACGCGATAAAATCCGTAAAGTAGTTTTATTTAAAATGTATAATACTCGCGTAAACATCAGAAATCACTATTTTACACCCTTAGAAAATAATATATCCTCTGATGAGGTTGATTTTCAGAATAATTTTCGTTTATAATTAGTCTTTGTAATCGATTTTCAAATCAGTAGGCTATGTACTAAGCTGTATAACTATTTTAACGATCCCACGGGAACTCTTTAATTTTCTGGGATTAAAAGTATCCTATATGTTGACCGGGGATGTAAGGTACCACCATGCCAAATTTCATTTAAATCGGTCGAATAACTTCTGAGATTAGCCCGTACAAACAGATAAACAGACAAACAGACAAACATACAGAGAAACAAAAAAATTGAAAACAATCTAGATGTGTTCTATTACACTTCTAACATCCTCCTGACTCGGTTTTTAGCGATTGTTTTCAATGTACAGATTTTCAACCTCAACAGATTTATTATATGTACCTATAGATAACACTGTAAAACACTAAAATAATTAATGAAATTTAAAAACGCCACCATGATATTTTGGCACATCCGTCAAAGTCTGCCTTATATCATAGATATCGTACAGTTCATTGTGTGAACATGAAAAATCCTACTATTCTGACATTACAAATATACATTTCAACTTTATTTATTTGTAAAGATGAATATAAAATAAAATGATGACACTTGGTGAGCAAGATGTAGGAATTATAATAAAATAAAATTAATATACTATATAACGATTTCTGATGTTTGCGCGAGTAATAAAACTATTTTACGGATTTCATCGCGTTTGTATTTGATTTTTGATTGCCTGACGTTTCGAACACTTTACAGCGTTCATGGTCACGAGCGGACTAAGATGTCTGACGTCCAACAATTCATCGTTATTGCAGATATTTATAATTATCTACCAGCTATAGAAATTAGTTATTAAATTTTGACCCAAATTTTGTTACAAATTCATTGCTAGTACAAGAAGAAAATGATTCTACATGAAAAAATTATATTCTTTATGGTTAGTAATTATTAAACATTAAATTTGTAGAATTATTATGACAGTTTATTAATTTAAACCTAACAAATCTAATATACTACCACCGGATTAGAACGCGGCCTCACTGAGAGAAATCCGGCAAGAAAACTCAGGAGGGCATAATGCTAAATTATTATTAATTTATAAAAAAAACGGCTGACTTTATCTTATTAAAAAAAAGGTTTTGGATTTATAATATAATCTTCAACTATTACTAGTGTGGGTCAAGTCTATACAATAAGTGCTCACGGTGTCTTGCACACTTGTGGTGGTCTTTATATTTTCATTTTTAACTAGCAACCCGCCCTCGCTTCGCTTCGGTTTCAGTCGCCTTACCCGCGTAGTTCCCGTTCCCGTGAAAATATCGGAATAAAATATAGCCTATGTTACTACCTGATATTATAACTTTCCAATGGTGAAATAATTTTTGAAATCGGTTAGATGGTTTAAGCGTGAAAGCGTAACAAACAAATAAACAAACAAACAAACTTACTTTCGCATTTATAATGTTAGTAAGGATTATGTTTACAACACGATCCCAGCTTGATGATAATACCCAGCCCTCTATTGAGTTTTTTAATATACTGTAATTCTCATGTTGTGCTCAAAGAATCATTGAACACTATAATGGAAGAGAAATGAAAAGTACAAATAGCTAACGGAACAAGCGTTTTGTCTATATGTCACGGTTAGCGTTGTATCCGTTGCGAGTACGACGGCGGTGACGTTACTTCCGTCGCGCGTACACGTGTCGCACTAAAGCCTTCCTAATGCAATTACACACGGCCCTACGAGTGCGTCGAACGATTTCACGAAATTTAATGATGAATGCTTAATTTAATATATTAGAGGCGAATGAATTTGAAGGGAAGCAATATTCTACATATATTGTCAAGTTATGTATTTTAACTAAACAAAATGTTTTATAACGAATACTTCATATGACGAGTGAGGTGTCCGTGAAGTGTCCGTGTGGTGACGGAGTAAGAGTATAATTCACCACCTCCTCTCTTGCCTGTGGGTGTTGTAAAAGATGATTAATTAAATATGCATATAACATTTATGCAAGAGAAGCTAAACTTGAAATAAAATGACTTGAAATAAACACGTGTGACCAGCGTGGTATAATAGGTCAGTTTGGAGGAGACTAGAGTCCAACAGTGAGAGGTATATACGCTGTGATAGTGATCACCCATCTATTACTAACATAACGTATTATTGTAGTATTGATGATGACACAAAATACACATAAGTATAATATTTATGCAAGAGAAGAAAAACTCGAAACAAAACCCTGTACCGACCTGTCTTACCAGAATGGTGGCTGTAGGGTGGTCCGTGTTATATGCGTATTATATCTCTTAGTCGTCTTTTACGACATCCACGGACAAAATAGGGAGTGTTGAATTGTATTCTTACTCTGTCACTACACGGAGTGTTGTGTAGTGTTTTGCAATAATAATCTATACCAATAAATAAAATTGGAGTGTCTGTCTGTAATGTCAAAATAATAGGCTTTTTTCATGCTTACGCGGTTATTTGCACTATACATATGCCTAAAAATCACTTTAAATTTTTTTGTCTGTCTGTCAGTCTGTCTGTTTGTTTCGGGTAATCTTCAAAACGGCTAGATCGATTTCAAAAATTCTTTCACCAATGGAAAGCTATAATATCAGGACGTAAACTAGGCTATATTTTATTCCGGTATTTCCACGGGAACGGGAACTACTCTGGTAAAATGACTAAAACCGAAGCGAAGCGAGGGCGGGTTGCTAGTTGATAATATTCCAAACTAGCAACCCGCCCTCGCTTCGCTTCGGTTATAGGTTATAGTCGTTTTACCCGCGTAGTGCCCGTTCCCGTGGGAATACCGGGATAAAATATAGCCTAGTTTACGCCCTGATATTATAGCTTTCCAATGGTGAAAGAATTTTTGAAATCGGTCCAGCCGTTTTGAAGATTACCTGGAATAAACAGACAGACAGACAGACAGACAGACAAAAATTTTTAATTGCTGTTTTAGACATAGGTGTCGTGCAAATAACCGTGTGAGCATGAAAAACGCCTATTATTTTGACATTACAAACAGACACTCCAATTTTATTTATTGGTATAGATTCACTTCTGTTTTGAAATATTATGATATATATATGAATGATGATAAGATCGAATACCGGTGGCCCGCCACTTGACGCTTGAGATAGGTACCCGGCGGGCTATGGGCTCTATTGCCTCAGATAGACCTGATGGTGGGCGACGCACTATGACCTGCCCGCTAAATATGGTATGTGGTTGCTTCGTATGTAGCACTTCACAGCACAGTTATACACACACAAACACACACACACACACACACACACACACACACACACACACACACACACACAATAACACACAAGAGTGACGGGGTGATTAAAATTGAATTAATTGGGAAGCGCTCGCCCCGGAGATATACCCCTTGTTGTTTTAGATAACAACATTTTTATTGATCTGAGGGTGGCTTTGTGTTCATGTACAAGGGGTTGCTATAAGAGCCATTTTTAAAAGTACCGAAAGAAATGTAGCGTTTGTATTCATGACTTTTTTTACTCAAAGAGCCTGCCTTAAGGAGATAGGACTTGATTCCGGGGACTGTAGCCATATGGAACAAAAATTACACTTAGAACAACAACTTATAAATTGCTTATCGATCAACTTCTCGATCGACAAACTACAGTTTTGCTTAGGAATCGAACCTATGAACTGGTACGACGTCTTAATTTCTATGCTATCCATGCAGTCAATATGTCTAAAAATATATAATACTAGAAAATTTCCGTGTCTCTACTCGCATAATCCACGTTCCCATTAGAATATGGGCATAAAATACGGTTATGTTTTTCTCCGATAATGTACGAGTAGCTAATTATTATGCAATGGATTTTTAAAATCGGTTTAGTGGTTTAAGCTCGGAAGCGTAAAACACAAACTCACATTCACTTTTATAATATTAGCATATAACAGCTTTCTTTTTCTCCCGAGTACACTCAGACACAATTAAGGAATGAAAGAAGGTTCCTATAAAATCCCAAGATTTTGACGCCAACATCATAAAATATGATGTCAAGGTCAACAGACCTGAGACGCAGTCAGCACTTCCTGTGAAACCTTAATTTCGTAGAAAGAGCCCGTAGAGAGTTTCAGGGAAAATATGTAGGCTTAGGTGATCGCGGTTCATGCTATGTTTCGCTGAGATTCTTTTGGGTGTGGATAGTGAGCTAAGCAGTGGAACAATAAGTTAGACAGTAATCTCTATCGAGTATGAGTGAGGTCTCAAAGGCCACTGACAAGTATTTTTTGGTTTTTTTTTTATTGATAATAAGGGGAAATAATCCTTCTATTGCGAGAGACTTTACAAACATAATTAATGGACACAAATTACATCCAAACTAAAAATAAAGGTTTGTGGATCGCACTAAGTGTTGTCCTGCGTAAGATTCGGACTCACGACACTAGCGCGGTAGGTCAGTACCTTAACCACTATGCTATCAGTGCAGTAGTCCAAAATAGTGGAATCAACTGATAACGTTGTACCGCTGTAGGTGACAAATTGAATAGTGGTAGGAGCATACTGTTGACAGTTGTTTGTCTACAGCCGCGGGCCGGTCTGTCCGAGGTAGTACCACACTGAGCACAAAATCGACACCTGAGTAGTAGCAATTTGTCCACTTTCTTCGCGGCAGGCCTTGCAAAGGTCCATGAGCGGCAGCAACATTGACCATCAGGTGTACTGTTTGCTCGTTTGCCATCGTTAGTATTAAAAAATATATTTGTGACAAGAATACCGTATGTGATGACTTTTTAAGAATACTATGTATCACCATCTCTTACTTATCCGTAGTGCTGTTTAAACTGGCTAAGAAATGAGCAGGAGATTGGCTGTAGCAAGCTCTAGGGAAACTTTTGAACACCAAATGCGATCGTTAACCCGTCTACTAAATGTAGTGATTGCAGCGTTTTTCTCATTGAGATTACCTGGTTGTGTTCATTTGTCCACGGTTGATAGTTAAACAAATAAATTTTTCAGTATGTGATTGTAAAATTGAGCGGCACTTATTTTATTTCCGCCATAATTTAAATGAAATAACATCTTAATCTAGATACGTCCCACTATTGGACTCGGGCCTCCTTCACAATGGGAGAGAAATTGACTTACTTATTAACTACACTGTTCCCGTGTGGTGACGGAGTAAGAATACAATTTACCACTCCCTATCTTACCCGTGGATGTGGTGAAGGACGACTAAGGGACTAATATGCATTAAACATCTGTGCAAGAGATGGAAATTTCAAAATAAAACCCTATACCAATGTCCGACCAGCGTGGTATAATAGATCAATTGCCTAATATATATGGAGGAGGCTCGCAACCAGCAGTAGGACGGGCATGAGTTGAGATGAATGAATACAACACTGGTTGGACGTAGTCTTATAAAGTTTTATTTCGAATTTTCCTTATATTGCCTTTTTCGTCATCATTATTATTATCAATCTGCTTATATTCCAATTAATGCAAAATGTCCTACCCTTTCATACAATCCTGTCAGACATTTTCTTGCATAAACATTTCTGCTTAATCTTATCCTTTAATCGTATATTACGATCTCTATGGGCAAAAATGGGTGTGGTGAATTGTATTCATACTTCGTTATTACATGGAGAAAAATAAAAGAAATAACTGTAATTAAAATGGACACTGGTATAGTTTTTGCTAATTTGTATCACACGATAGCTTTTTGTTTCTAAATTTAAGTAATATATACTTAGAATTAAGGCGTACGCTACAATGGCGGCTGACATTTTGGCAGCAACGCTACCAACATTAACGAAATGAAAATACAAAAGCGCGGCCATCATTGACATTTTGAGTGGCAGTCCGTCGCTGTATTATATCTTATTATTTAACTACAATAACACTACGTTATTTTAAATTAAACCAACGCCAAGTAAGCACATATTTCTCTCTAAATATTTGTGTACTTTAATAAGTAAAATTTAAAATGTAACTATAGTTTCAGTTATTTTCGTTGTGTAAGTTTTCATAATGACGCGAATAAATGTGTTTTCTTCTTTCGCTTTTTTGTATTAACAAATAGTTACTAATACGAGCCCATTGTTGTAAGTGTGAACTCACAATTTTATCCTCAAAATTCTTTACATCTTCAATTTCTTCATATTAATTGTTATAAATCAGTAAGTCAAATCGTCGCCTTCAACAATTCTATGGTGATACGGTTAATGGTATCGTCGGGAATTTTGATAATGAACATTTTTATAATATGTTCACTACATCCCAGTAGTTCATCTGCATTATATAAAACGCTTTTTTTTTTGGGGTGGGCTGCGGCCGGCGCACTCCTCGCACCACTCTGTCCGGGGCGCAAAGGGGCGTAAGCACGCACACCCGCAACACAGCCAAACACCATCCCGCCTTCGTCGTTGGACCGACCATGTCGGCCCGACGGAATACCCCCTAATGGGGTACCATCCCATTGACTGACGTCCCCCCCTCGGGGAGGACGTAGGTCTTTTCTCACGCAGTCGGCCTCTCGGCGAGTGACGGACTAATTCCCCGGTCACGTCACCCGCGGCCTCGGCTAGGGCGGCATGACGCGCAGGTAGTTGCGCCTGGGTCGCCCCAGTCGCTTCGTCGAGGTTGCGCTCCTCGCGTGCGCGACCCGCCGCCTCCTTCTGCGAGATCACTGCCTCGCAGAAGGCTGCGACCGCGTCTAGTTCGCCAGGTCAATGCTCAACAGCGTCAGGTCGGCACCGAATTATGTAAAACTCTAGTAATAGTTCATTAGTTATTGGTCATTGTAGCATTACAGAGAAATATGTGGTGACAGACGATACAGTTAATCGTTATCATTCAGCACCAATAAAGTGTGGTCATTAGTATTTTTCTGGACAAGATGTAACATTAACGGTGTTTACCAGTTGCATTATTTTATATTGCGTATTAATTTATAGCAATATCTCCCCATCGTATGAAGTCTTATTTCAATCTTTAGAAGTCGGCAGGTTGATGAATCGATTAAATTTTACGCTATCAATGACTTTACAAACAATGCAGCAGGCATGTCTTTTTAATACCTAATTCTTGACTACAAAATAAACATTAAAAAAATGAAACCAACTTAAGTTAGTTTTCAATTAGTTATCCAATGTGCTCTGATTATCCTCCGAGTGGAATACTCGTGTGTACACATATATGAAGCGCATACACAATACTGCAGATAATTTTTTAGATGTAGGAGTATACTGTTGACAGTCTTGTCTACGGCCGCGGGCCGGTCCGTCCAGCGTAGTACCACACTGAGCAGAAAATCGACGTTTGAGTCATAGTAATTGGTTACTGCACATCGTTCACTGAGTGAGAGAGCCGAAAGCACAACTTCTCGAGGGTATTTGCGTGTGATGGATTTTAGTGATGCCTTTAGAATTACTGAACCTCATTGCATGTATTCATATTTTCTTCACTTTGTTAATGGTAGGAAGCAGCCTAGTAAATGTCCATGAATGGCATAGTCACTTACCATCAGGTGTGCTGTTTGCTCGTTTGTCTCCAATAGCAGTCGTAAAAAAGAAAAAAGAATACAGTAATAGAAACCCTGGGGACTGGATAACCTACCACCATTGTCACTGTGTAGCTCGCAAATGCGGTCAAGAGGACTTCATCGATGCCGATAATAGAAATGAAAGCGTAATCGGCGATAACAATCGAGCAATCCATTTATTTCTGAGGCAGCGCACAGGAGAGCGCCTGTAAACATCATACCCACCCTAGCGCGGCGCTTTGTTCGTCTCGCCGTGGCCGGAAGTGACGCGTCACTTTGACGTGTTGTCAACAACAACTTCCGCTTCACAACAAAAGCTGCGGCTGCTCGCTTTCGCTTTAAAATGTGGGGCGCGTCAATGAAGTATCTGATTATGAGACGACGCATACATTTTATATTTGTATATTTTTGCTGTCTCGTAATTTTATATTTGTATATTTTTGCTGTCTCGTAATTTTATATTTGTATATTTTTGCTGTCTCGTAATTTTATATTTGTATATTTTTGCTGTCTCGTAATTTTATTACCGAAGGAGGACAAAAAACGTACGACGTCCATTACTTCTCTTTAATTTTTTACAAATATGGCTACCATTTTTTTTGGGGTGGGCTACGGTCGGCGCACTCCTCGTCCACTCCGTCCGGGGCAACAGAGGGACGTAAGCACGCACACCCGTAACCCACCCGCGCGACACGTTGCCTTTGTCATTGGGCCGACCACCGGAGCAGGTGACTTGACGTTAGTGGTCGGGAATATGGTTACCATAACGAGCTATTGTTAACAGTGTTGAATGAATTCATCTACTTGTTAAACATTTAGATTATTTTAGATTCACCCCACCTCGGCCCATATAAGCCCTACTGTTGGGTTCGGGCCTCTTCAATAATGCGAGGGAAATTGACCTACTATACCATGCTGGTCAGACGTGTTGGGACAGGGTTTTATCTTTTGCATAGATGTTATATGCGTATCATATCCCTTAGTCGTCATATACTACACCCACAGGTAAGAGAGTGTTGAATTGTATTCTTACTCCGTCACCACACGGATAGATTTAGATTTCTTACAGAGTATTAGTGGTTCAGATCGAGATTTAGTAAAAAAATGTTTCAGCGACAAAAACTTTGGTCTTAAGCCTCCTCCATAAACTGAGGAAAAATAATCTATATACATTATGGTAATACATGCTGATTTAGGGTTTTATTTCGAGTTTGCCTTCTTATACAGGACTGTTATATTGCTTAGTCGCCTTTTACTACAGGCTGGTGAATTGTATTTAGATTTGCTCACCACACGAAAAAAAATACAGTACAATATATATAAATACTTCAGAAATAATAATGCAAATAGTTTGCGGCAAACTGTATGCTCATCAAACGCTACCCGTCCTTAACATTGACAGTGGCCCCATTAGCAGACTGTTTACATTAACACTTAACGTCGGATATTACTATAAATATACGCATACAACAAAATTGTTGACAGGTTTCGATTGGCTCTACACTGAAGTTCGTAGTTGTATTCGTAGCACTTAGAAAGCTACAATGCTACGCCGTAGCTCTACGAACAAAATACAAGGCTATTATGAACTATTATTGTCTTTTACTATATATAATAACTTTTTATGTTTATGATACTGAATAACTTTTAGATGTGAAATATAATTATTTTATTAGGCTTTAATTTTGTTTTGCTTATATACATTTTCTTTTATAATATTAATTGCTCATATGGTCAGGGAGTACTTGTTTTCTTTATGCAAATTGTAGTTATTTTCATTACCGTAGTAGATAACGACGCAATTATTTTCGTAGAGAAGGGTCCATGTATGAAGGAAGAATAATTCTGTAAGCGCCACGGTTGGGTGGCTGTTTAGTGATTGCTATTAATGTAATAATTATCCCAAGAAAGTGCTGCGGTTTATTTCTTTGATGTTCCGGAAGTTAGTTTTTACGATTCCCCTGAAAAGAGAGCTGGTGATGAACTGTATTCTTATTCCATTGCCACACTGAAAAGTAGGATTAGATTTAATAAATTCATTGAGGAATATAAGTTACATAAGTAACGATGGTCGAGTAATAAGTGGCGGTTATAGGAAGTGCGCGCCGCACGCAAATGTTTGCGTTACGATCGCGGCTGCGCCAATGTTTGCACAAACATATGGTACCACATCCCCTCAAAGTGAAATAGTACTATTTACCTACCATCATAAACATTATATTGTTAATTAATTTCAGTAATATAGCTCTTTGTCACGTAAGCCAATATCATCATCTCAGGTTTAAGACCGAGAACTAATTAAGGATCGGCCATACTCCGTAGTGGGAGGGAATTTAACTTGCACGCGGGTCAGATGAGTTATTATAGAGATGTCATTTCCTCGTATAGGTTTTCTGCATTGATGGTGCCTTAAAAGCCACGCTTTCCAGTCGGGGTGATGGGTAGAAATGTCTTATATATTTAAATGAGTAATTATTGTTTATTTCTATATTTGTATAATACTATATATTTTAAATCTCGGCAACAGCAGCGGTGATCTTTGAAAATTTAGTACACAGACGGTTTCAGGGTTAATATATCGATTTTATAGCATTTGTATTTGATTTATGATTGCCCGACATTTCGAATACTTTACGGCTTTAATGGTCATGAGTGGACTGTGCTGCGCGGCGTCGAGTCCACTCTTGACCGCGAATCAAATACAAACACGATAAAAGCTGTAAAACAGCATTATTTACAACGTGTAATATTCGCGTAAACATCAGAAATATTTATATGTCGTTTTGTCAGAGTTTGCAGTCAATGACAAAATATATCTATACTAATATATAACGCTGAAGAGTTTATTTGTTTGAACGTGCGTACGTGAGTTTATTTGTTTAATCTCAGAAACTATTGGTCCGATTTGAAAATCCTTTCAGTGTTAGATCGCCCATTTATCGAGGAAGTCTGTAAGTTAATACATCATCTCGCTAAGACCAACAGGAGCGGAGCACCAATGAAGAATGTTTCAAAATCGTTTATTTTCCTTTTGAGAGCTTTCTCTGCGTAAACGGTTAAATTTTTGCAAAAATCGTGTGTGAAAAAACCGTATTATTAAAAAAAGTAAGCCGTCGCTCAGGACGCCTGGCAGATGTGAAACTTCGAAATTATTTTCTACAAGTATATATGATTTATTCATATATACTTGTAGAAAATAGCTTACGACAGGAACTAATATGTAAAGTATTGAATAAAATAATACGATTTCTACTATTATTTAAAATATTACAAAAAATGATATTAGTTCACACCACTCAGTCGCTTACAACCTAACATAGCGGCGCTACCTCTCCCTCATACACTTCTACGTAGTTCAAATCAAAAGGATCGGTTATAGGAGTGAGGCGTATTTATCATAACATATATAAATCACAAGTATTTGAAGATAACAGATAACAGTTGTTCTTGCAAGGTCATTATATCTGTTAAAAAATAACATTTATAATACATCGATAACAGCCGGTCTAGTCCGGCTGTTATGTTAGTACCTACATAGCTTGAAATAACAGAACTGTTCTGTCAGAACAGTCAATAAAAAACAAAACAACTATTCTTGTCTTTGTCTTTTGTGTAATATTGTCATAAGCTAAAACGGGACACGTAGTATTTATTTGAATTAAACCAAAATTTTAGTATGTCGTTTCATAAGAAGAAATCCTCTTTGAAAAGCGAATTCTTAATTAGATCGTGTTATCTGTTATTTCATTGATTAGTCTATCTCGCTCACGCCTACTTGAAAGACTATTTGCTATAACGAGAAGCATCTAGTGCTATAACCCGAAAAATAGAAATTGCAATCTAATAAGAAGATATCATTGTTAAATCGTGACTCTTTAATTAGATCATGTTATCTGTTATTTGGTTGCTTAATCTATCTCGCTTACACCTACTTGATAGACTGTTTGCTAAAACGAGAAACATCTAGTGTTATAACCCGAAAAATAGAAAATGTAATCTAACAAGAAGATATCATTGTTGGATCGTGACTCTTTAATTAGATCGTGTTATCTGTTATTTGGTTGATTAATCTATCTCGCTCACACCTATTTGATAGACTGTTGCTAAAACGAGAAGCATCTAGAGTTATTATAACCCGAAAAATAGAAATTACAATCTAACAAGAAAATATCATTGTTGAATTGTGACTTTTTAATTAGATCGTATTATCTGTTATTTGATTGCTTAATCTAACTCGCTCACACCTACTTAATAGACTGTTGCTAAAACGAGAAGCATTAAGTGTAATAACCGGGAAAATAGAAATTGTACACTTTCTAGCACATATCATCCTTAAAAAGTGACAAGTATTTCTTCTCGTATTATGAGTTATCTGTTTACATATTTTGTGTTCGGAAACACTGCAGGACTAATGTTGGCATGATTATTTTATTGTCTTATATTATTTTTTTGTCAAGCGTTGCTTCCTTAAGTAGGTATGTAATATCTGGTTGATCGAGCATTGCTCGATATCATTTTTATATTTTTTTGTAAATGGTATTTTAGCGAACATATTTAGATATTTATTAACAAACTAGCAACCCGCCCTCGCTTCGCTTCGGTTATAGGTTATAGTCGTTTTACCCGCGTTGTTCCCGTTCCCGTGGGAATACCGGGATAAAATATAGCCTAGTTTACGCCCTGATATTATAGCTTTTCATTGGTGAAAGAATTTTTGAAATCGGTCCAGCCGCTTTGAAGATTACCCGGAACAAACAGATAGACAAAAATTTTTTTAATTGCTATTTTAGGCATAGGTGTCGTGCAAATAACCGAGTGAGCATGAAAAAAGCCTATTATTTTGACATTACAAACAGACACTTCTTCCGTGTGGTGACGGAGTAAGAATACAATTCACCACCCCCTATCTTACCCGTGGGTGATCGTACGAGACGACTAAGGGATATAAAACGCATATAACATCTATGCGAGAGAAGGAAAACTCGAAATAAAACCCTATACCAACACGTCTGACCAGCGAGGTATAGTAGGTCAATGACCCTTTCATTATGAAGGAGACCTGAGCCCGACAGTGGGACGTATATGGGCTGAGATGAAACAGACACTTCAATTCTATAAAAAATAAAATTGATGAAATTTTAATAAAAATGATGACAGAATGAAAAAAATATCAAAAATTAAAGAACAGGATAATAACACTGAGATTCGATCTCAGGCTGTTTGAATGCAACTTAAAAACGATTGGTGATGGCTAAATTTACAATCCTATTCTAATGACATTTTATGTCATTTTATGGATTAGCTAAAAACACCGACAAAACAATACATTCTATAAATAAGACCTAGCTAGATCGATTTTTTGGCCCCGTAACCTCTAGTAGGCTAAATTTCATGAAAATCGTTGGAGCCGTTGCCGAGATTCAGATTATATATATATATATATAATCAAGATTGGGTCAATCAATTTGCATATTTTATAAAAGTTAACCCTAGCTACGTTTCACTATAACTTACATACTTACATCATATCATATTGTGTGTATTAGTGAGTATTTACTTCCTCGTAACCCTACAGTATAAGGCACAGCTCCAGCGGGTTTCTAAAAAAAAAAAAATAACATGTTCCCCGCAGAAACTTCGGGATAATAGGTAATAAAATCCGTCATATGCCCAAAAAAAAAAAAGAGCTCATCAACGACAGATTCCAGGCATAGTACTCGATACTTTATTGAGTACGATACTTTTCTTCGATACTACTCATGAGTACAGTATCGATACTTTCCGTTCGATATCGTGTCCCTACTAATGGGCCATGGTTGAAAAATAACACTTGTTATTTAATAACAGAAATTGGTACCTGTTATTATTGCGTAACAGTAACAGAAATAACAGATCTTACGTTTGTCCTGTTATAACCCATGTCTAATCGGTTATCGGAAAGTATGATCTAGCAAACACAAATAACGACATCTATCGAGCTAAGACTAAATCTCAGCTATAAAAAATATTTATTAAAGAAATCTCTAATCCTGTGATGATGATGATGATAATGAGACAAGCTATTTAAATTATTTTATCGTCATTGGTCCTTGTTAAATTAACAAATTTTAAATGAAATCTGACTGTTGAAAGTGGGTCAAGATGTAATTCGTAGGAGTCTGTAACACAAACAAATAAATATACATCTGAAACTAATAAAACACCTATAAAAAGCGATTGTCCAGTTTTCGTACATGAAAGTACTGTAAGTAGGTATGGTATACTTATGTTGGAAAGTTAGAGAATTATACATTATTTTATAGAAGTATATATGCATAAAAGAACAGATTACGACAGGAACTAAAATAGCACATTAATAAAAATAATATTACGATTTTTTTTCCAAGAAAATGATGATTTTTATTCAATAAACATTTATTTTCATTATAGGTAACAATTTACTTTAAGCGCACTAGATGGCGTTGTACAAATATTAAATCGCACTATGGTTTCGTTACAAAAATGTACACATATGTATCCGGATTTTTATTTGTAGTTAATTAAAATGGTGTCCCGAAGCGTGGCGTTAACGCCACGCGATAATCGGGATTACCCTCGCCTATAAATGTTTCACATCAAAAATATTTTCACCTACGTAAACAACGCCTTAGGTCAAAGTTAGCACTAGCCCAAAGTATCTATACCACGCGGACGAATTCGCGAGCAGAAGATAGTTTAGAATACGAAAGCAAATTTGGTCATTGTCAACAGGAATAGAAATAAATAAACTCAATTGGGAAATCGAGCCATCTAAAGGTGTAAAAGTAACGAAAGAAAGCGTACCCGTATGTATTCGTTACTAGAAGAATTCGTACTCGTTACTTTCGTGTCGTTACGTTACTCGTTACTTTTGGTACTTGTATCTTAGGACACCGAATCGAGTCGTATTACGTACCCTTACAGTATAACGTCGCGGCATAGCAACATTCGTTATTAGTAGAATACATTTATATACGAAGCTTCGTAAGGTGCATTTTTCACTTTAACGTATATTGAACCAGACTTGTGTTAAAGTTACTTTAAATTTAGTTTATTTAATAAGTAACGTGTAAAACTAAAAATGAACTATTAACAGAATATACAAAATTCGCAATGGATTTATTATTTTAAAAATGTTGACAATAAGCTTAAGTTATTCTAATATATATACCTATCTTAAACTTTGTCTATAAACACAATACATTCAACAAACAGTAAAAAAAAAATAACGACGAATTGCCAAATTATATTTTACTTATCAAATAAACATAGTTCTTTGTAACGTACATCTTTAAATTAACAAAATAAGCGCGCGAATGCATAATATATACGATCTGCAAACGTTACAGGCATCAACGTTACTTGTGTGAACTAAAACAGTGTAGGTACCCATAATACGAAACATGCGAGTAACGAAATGGATTCGTGAGTAACGTTTCGTTACTTCGTATTAAATGGTGCACCCGTTACTCAGTACCGAATACATACGGTTTGCTACAGTTCTAGAGCCATCTGACCTAGACAACTCCTGTTCGATCCTTGATTTCTCTTTTTTATTATATTCGTTTTTTTTTCATTATATCTCAATGATTTTTACCTAAATATATTATATAATTTTACTAAAAAAGAAATAATAACGAGTTGAGCGGTCATTTAGATATGTATATTAATGTATGTTTGTTTTGTTGCAGTGAGCTAACCACACGACCCGTCGCCCCCTGATTACGATACACCAAGGTAAGTGCTGTTACACTCTTCCGTTCTTAGTTACATAGGTACGTGTCACTGTTGGGACAAGGATCCCATATAGAGGGAAGAATCATGTGCAATATTTGGTTTTGACTTTGTTTTCTGTTATAGTTCAGTCATTTTCATGTGGTTTTCATTTGTATTTATAGAAATAAAATACATATATCTTTACTTTAATATTATAAATGTGAAAGTAAGTTTTTTTGTTTGCTTGTTTGTGACGCTTTCACGCTTAAACTACTATACCGATTTTAAAAATTCTTTCACCAATGGACAGCTATAGTATCAGGAAGTAACATACGCTAATTTTTATCCCAGTATTCCCACGGGAAGAGGCACTATGCGGGTAAAGCGACTGAAACCGAAGTGAAGCGAGGGCGGGTTGCTAGTATTATAATAAAAGTGTCGAACACTTAATGTGTAGGTACATAATAAGTATATAACAAGTAATAGATGTCAACGTGTCACAGTTCACTTGTACACATAATCCGTCCCCAGCTGACGTATAGCCCATATTTCATCATGAGTGACAAACGATCCTAGTTGTTGTTTGAACGTAGCTCATGTACCATATCATATATTCAATTCGTTATAGACAAGGATACCACTATACATATATGATATTTTGCACAGATTTTTTGGATCTAGAGGAAAATATGTATGTAATTTTTGTTGGATTTGGTAAAAAATAACAAAAAAAATTGAACCGTCACTCTCGACGCTTGGCAGGTGTGCAATATTGATTTCGTTCAAGTATATATGTATAAAAGAACAAATTACGCCAGGAGCTAATATGGCATAATGTATAAATGAAATATTACTTTTTTTTTTCAGGAAATGATGGTTTTTATTCAATAAACATTTATTTTCTTTAAATACAAGAATAGAAAATTCAAAAATATATCAAATTGTGGCAAATCAATATTTTTAACCAGTGATTTCTGTAATAAATGATTTCTATACTAGTACATGAAGACTATGTATAGTACATATAATTCGTCAGAAAGCGTGGCGTTGCATCGCCGCGGTCTGTTTCGCCACGCCAGCAATCAAATTTAGCCTCGCATATTCCTTCATATAGCGTAGCGTAGCGTTGCGTCGCCGCGGCCTGTTTACGCCTCGTCAACGATCAAGCCTATAGATGTTTCACATCAAAATGTCTATACTTCCAATAATGTTAGAAAACAATCAAGAATTGCCCTCTATGGCAATCTACTCGGACGCCAAGTATATTAATACTAATTTATTTTGGTGATTCATTCACTAAGATATGTTATTGCCTTCTTTTATGTTTCTATTTAAGTATAGTAATAATTATTCACCGAGTATAGTACGTTTTTTTTATAATATTCAAATACGTATACTCTAAGTACGACTGCTGTTATATTTTCTTTCATTCATTTCAGCTCATATACTGCAGCACTGTTTGGCTCTAGCCTTCTCCACAATAAGACGGAAATTGAGCAACTATACCATGCCGATTAGAAGTACTGTTATAAGATTTTATTCCGAGTTTTCGTTCTTTTGTTTAGATATTATATACATATTTAACCCCTTAGTCGTCTTTTACGACACCCACGGACAAAAGTGGTGGTGAAGTGTATCCTTAGAGCGTCATCACACGGAAAACTTGTTCCCTTTATCTTTACTAAATTATTATATAAGACCATCGAATGTAATAACAGTATTAAAATCATTGTAGGACAATAAAAAGTAACAGTATTTCATTTATTTTAAAAGAGAATAATTTAATGTGCTGTGTATTACGTTTACCCCTTTGCGTTCCCTACGGTAGTCAATAAGAGGCCTTGGACTTAATTTCCCCATATTAAACTCATATTCCATATGGAGTAACGGAGTAAGAATACAATTCACTATGCCCTTTCTTGCCCGTTGGTGGTTCCGAGAATATTTCCGTCGACTTGTTCCGTGGCTTGTCGGCGCTGCGTCCGCCCTTTCTTAGTTGATGCCGATTGTGAGCAGACCCAGCGCTACGTGTCGACGGCTGTACGCGGGAGGTGATCCGCTTGATGGCGCTGTACAGCGTACGAGCTTCACCGGCGGGTGTCGGAGACGCGAGCTGGAGGCGGCATAGTCTCCATCAAGGAGATTGCCGCCTGGCAGGTCGCCACCCGCCGAGACGTCATTGCCTATTGGGCAGTCCGGCTGGAGAGGCCTCGGTATGGTGTCAGGCCCGTCAACATTTAATCCCTCGTATTTTAGTCGCTTAGTCGACTTTTACGACATCTAAAGGCGAGAAAGGGGGTGGTGAATTGTGTTCTTACTGCGTCACCCCACGGACAGTAGTAATACTATTATGATGGTCTTCTTGTGACCTGATCAGACACCTCACACCTTCTGGGCTGATCAATGTAAGAGTGTGTAGTTCCATAACCTGCTGTATATATACATAGTTATCTGGACTGACCACAAATATCTGAAACCTTTTTTCGTTAGTTCTAATGTCACGCTAACAATAATTTATCTTCCTATCAAGTAAAGCTTTTTAATTGCGATTCTCTTATCTGTACATTTTAAAAAGTTATCGTCCATAAAGTCTTTCCATCTGAGAAGGCTTTAGATAAACTCGCATAAATTATTTGGGACGAAAAAAGTTTTTGTGTAATTCATTTCGTCTATCTCTCGTTTGTACCAGATAGCGAGCTTCATATACAAATATTCATTTCGTTATTTGCTACTGACGAGTTTGTATGCCTCAGGCCTTCTACATAGTGATGGGGAAAAATAAATTGCATTACCATGTTTAAAGATTAGCTTCTGCCCACGACTTCGTCCGCATGGAATAGTAACTTTGGGCTAACGCTAACCTTTATGTAGCAGGTGAAAATATTTTTAATACGCATCTGTCATTTATGATTTTTGCGAATCACCTTAACCGTTTACGCAGTGCACGCAGTAGAAGCTCTCAAAAGAAAAAAAAATATTTTAAAACATTCTTCATTAGTACTCCGCTCCTATTGGGCTTAGCGTGAAAATATATAGCCTTGCTAGATACATGGGCTATCTAACACTGAATGAATTTTTAATATCGCACCAGTAGTTCCTGACATTAGCGCGTTCAAGCAAATGAATAAACTGTTCAGTAATATATAAAATACTAGCAACCCGCCCTCGCTTCGCTTCGGTTTCAGTCGCATTACTCGCGGCGTAGTTGCCGTTCCTGTGGGAATACCGGGATAAAATATAGCCTATGTTACTCCCTGATATTATAGATTTCCATTGGTGAAAGAATTTTTGAAATCGGTTCGGTGGTTTAAGCGTGAAAGCGTTACAAACAAACAAACAAACAGACAAACATCCTTACTTTCGCATTTATAATATTAGTATGGATTCGTATATATAAATACACTAAAAATTATGTCAATCTACTATATAATACGATTGCACCGATGACGCAGTAGTTTAAGTACCGACCTTCCAAATCGAGTATCATAGGTGCATTTATCATCTCGACTCATACATGTCCCACTGCTGGGCTCGAGCCTCCTCCACAATAGAAAGGAAATTGAACTTACTATACTATGCTGGTCAAACAGGTTGCTATTAGGTTTTATTTTAAGTTTTTCTTCTATTGCATGTATGTTATATGCATATTAAATCCCTTAGTTGTCTTTTACGACATCCACGGGCGAGACAGAGTGTGGTGAATTGTATTCTTACACCATCGCCATAGGGATATAGGTGTGCTACCCATAAAAATTATTATTTGAGTGATTCACAAATATTATTGAATATTCGTAGCTCCTTGCAATATAACATTTTGTTCTTTTCTGTATTAAAATGATTTCTTCAGTCACCGGGTAGGCTCCTGTCTAATCATCCGATGTTTATGTGATATCATTTCTCAGCCCTCATAAACCCCACTGCTGGCCTTGAGGCTCCTTCACAATGGGAGGGAAATTGACCTACTATACCACGCTGGTACCAAATGTATTGGGATAAGGTTTTATGCCGAGTTCACCTTCTCTTCTATACATGTTATTTGCATAATATATACCTTAGTCGTCTTTTACAATAGCTACGGGTAAGATAGGGTGTGGTACATTCTATTCTTACTCCATCACCACACGGAAAAAAGTGTATAATGAGTAATACTTTATCGCCCTTAAGTAGTAAAGTTGTTACGTAAATTACATTTAACGATAAATTAACGAAATCCCTGATGTTATCAACATTTGCCTTCGAGCTATACGGATACCAATTTAAGTTGACCCCCTAAATGTGGTCGCCTTCTAATAATTTAACAAATAAAAGGGCACCTTAATGGGCTTACAAAGGTTTTTTGTGCGTCGGTCAGCGAAAAATTAGCACGAGGGGACGAATGGTTGTAGACAAAACAGACTTTCAACCATCAGAGCGGGGAGTTTAACTTTGCATTTTATACTTCTATTTATTCTTCTTCAGTCTACTTAAGTCTATTATTCAACATATGCTTCTACGGCGCAAGTGTATTTCGTCGGACGGGCGACTGATGTCAGGGAATCATTTCCGTTAGGGCGCTCAATTAGCGATGTGGCGTGATATGATAGGTTAAATAGGCCAGGTCATCCAATTGTCGCCTCAAAGTGCTTGGGCCGGGGTAGCAATACTTTATATGTCGTCATTATCACCATGTCAGTCTCTATATGTACTGTTGAGTTCAGGTCGCCTCCATTGTGGGAGGGAATTTGACCTACTATACCACATAGGTCAGACATATTGGTTTGTGACAGTTTTTCTTATCTGACATAGCATTTACATCATATTCCTTAGTTGTTTTAACGATAGGCATGGACAAGAGTTGGTGTTGAATTGTATTTTTACTCCGTCACCATACGGATAATAAATGTTTTTCTATATAATTATAATTACAATAGATTTATATTTTGGTGATTGGCTATGGTATATCACATACCGTTCTATGAGTCCATTCAAACAATAGCCTGCTAAAATAAAAAGAAGAATTGAGCCATAACCGCCGCGCTTAGCCCACCACCGATCACCAGCCTCCTCCACAATAAGAGAGAAATTGTCACACCACACTGTTTAAACGTTCCGTGTGGTGACGGAGTATGAATACAATTCACCACTCCCTATCTTGCCCGTGGATGTCGTAAGAGCCGATTAAGCGATATAATATGCATATAACATCTATGCAAGAGAAAGATATCTCGAAATAAAACCCTATACCAGCCTGTCTGATTACCATAGTATAGTAAGGTCAATTTCCCTCCTATTATGGAGGAGGCTCGAGCCCAGCAGTGGGATGTATATGAGCTGAAATGATGAATGACTGTTTACACGTGGCTGGCTTTTAATTCGGGTTGTCCTTCTCTTGCGTTATATAAGTACAGATTGTATCCCTTCATCATCATCATCATTTCAGCCTATCGCCATCCGCTATTGGACGTAGGCCTCCCTAATGTTACACCACAAATTGCGGTCTTGTGCCGCCTGCAACCAACGACGCCCAGCAACTTTCACAATGTCGTTGGTTCACCTAGTTGCGTTCTATACTGCGTCGTCAGATACGTGGTCGCCACTCGAGAACCTCTCTTCCCCAGCGGTTATCGGTTCGTCGAGCGATGTGGCCTGCCCGTTGCCACTTCAGCATGCAAATTTTTTGTATCCTTTACTCATCTTTTATATCACCCACGTGCAAGATAGAGGGTGGTGAATCGTATTAGTACTCCATCATTATACAAATAAATTACGCAATAGTTCATAGAAATCTATCTATAGATCCTTTATGATAAAAACATGTCTACGAATTGCAAATTCATCTAGTTTCAGTATCAATCTACGTCATCAGTGAAGCGTAGACGTAACTATTAGTTCGTGCGCTAATCACCAGAGGCGCTTGTTTGCTGTCGCAATACACAACACATTAGGAGCACATTTACATAATGAGAGCAATTACAAACAAAACGTCTAGCGATAGTTGTATGTAAATGGCACCTACCTACTGCTGTCTATATCCACCCACAACCTTAATACATATAAAAGATATATATATAACAATTTTCATGTGTTGACGCAGTAAGAATACAATTCACCATTCCCTATCTTGCTCGTGAATGTCGTAAAAGACGATTAAGTGATATAATATGCACATAACATCTGAGCAAGAGAAGGTAAACTCATGTCATGTCAACATGTCTAACCAGCATGTTTTAGTACCTCTTTCCCTGCTAATGGAGAGGACGTTCAAACCCAACAGTGGGACGGGTACGAGCTATGACGATACCTAAAGTATTGACAGTCGTTTTATTTTATCTCGTAGAGGTTCAGTAAGTAAGGATTTTACGTAATTTAATTATAATGGGGATGAAAAGTAGTTTAGCAAATAATCTTCATTAAAAATAAAAAAAACACGTATTGTGTTTCATTACACCATACCATGCTTGAATGGTTTGGTGTTGAATCTTATTGAGAGCTTTCCTTCTATTGTATAAATGTTATCTGCATGTGATACTTTGTCGTCTTTTACGACATCCACAGGCTAGAAATTATTAAATGAAATTGGCAATTATACAGACTGCCGTTAAAAGTGAAAACTTAGGAATTTTAGTATTAAAACTAGCAACCCGCCCTCGCTTCGCTTCGTTTTAGTCGTTTTACCCGCGTAGTTCCCGTTCCCGTGGGAATACCGGGATAAAATATAGCCTAGTTTACTCCCTGATATTATAGCTTTCCATTGGTGAAAGAATTTTTGAAATTGGTCAAGCCGTTTTGAAGATTACCCGGAACAAACAGACAGACAGACAGACAAAAAATTTTTAATCTGTATTTTAGGCATAGGTGTCATGTAAATAACCGTGTGCGCATGAAAAAAGCCTATTATTTTGACATTACAAACAGACACTCCAATTTTATTTATTGGTATAGATTAGAATTTTCATAATGTCTAAGTTATTGTGAAATACTAATCCAGATTGCATGATGCATTGCAAAGGTTAAATATTAGAAATTAAATAATACAACATTTCGAAAAGTCAGAATAAATACGAAGATTTAAAATAATTTTAAATAATATAGAATTTTCAAACGCCAAAATAAATACGAGTACCTATTTCAATTATTTTTTATTATTTATTTTTTATCTTAAAAATATAAGTATATTTATTTAGTACTCTTTATTTTACTGTAAAATGATTATTCAATTAAACAATTCAAGTAATTAAACAAAAACACTGTTTCCACAATGCACAGTGAACTTTTTACCAAGTCCATTCATTACACTTATGACATATACACAGCACTATACGTCAGCTGCATAGCTACAGAAATACCGCTATAAGCATGTCGGTGACGCGAACGCACGAGATTTCACCCATAAAAAAGTGCTCAAGGTGCACAACACGCTGCGCATGCGGCAGTCATGAGCATGTCGGTGACACAAATCTATAAGATTTTTCCAAAAGTGCCCAATGCGGCTAAATAAGTTTCCACTTAAAAAAATGTCTTCTTATTTCATCGTGTAACATTAACAAATCTCTTTTTTATCAATAGTATGGCAGCAAGTTGGCTCGACGTGACGTCATTATGAATTAAATAGATTCAAAAATAATCCAAGATCTTGGCAATTTCTCCACATAGCTTGTAAGGTAGCCTAGACCGGGTACCAGGGCATCGGTAATGGCGAGGTGCCAACGCGCCTACGAAGGCACTTTGGCGATGTGCCAGCTACATCGATCGCTTATCGAGGAGGTCAACGTTCGCCCTCTATGTTCTGCCAGCGATGGAAATACTACTTAATCCAAACTTAGACTAGACGGCTACACTAAATTTTTTTGCGTTACTTCATAATATTTATGAGCTCTTAATAGTAACTTTGCCAAGGTTTGTTGGCTGCTTTCATATTTTTTTTAAACTTCATTATTTATGACTGAAGGGTGCTTATAGGGTTTTATATCGAGCTTTCTTTCTCTTGCATACGTGCTACTTGCGTATTCGAATCCCTTAGTCGTCTTTGACGCCACCCATGAAGCCGAAGAATTTTTATATATTTTGTTTAGACGTGTTGAATTGTGGACCTACTGTTCCATTACAAAAAATCTTATTGCATAAGACAGCCTGTAAATCGAGACTATAATACACAACGATGCGACGAACAGGTGAAGAGATGTGGATATTAATATTAATAATTCGCCATTTGGGCTGGCCCACTGATAGAGAGGCCTTATCTTCAGTGATCCAGGGAATATGTAGTACTATTTTATATACTCACCTCGAACCTGTGAAGTGTGCCCACTATCTACCGTCACATAAAAATGGTCAATATCTAAAATTAGGGTAGAACTACGGGAGATTGGATATTTATTTGTCTGTCTGTCTATTTCCAATAATCAATTTAAATGCTTGAAATTCTTTGGATAGGACTTCACTAAGAGATAGCTGATAACACAAGGAATAGTGTGTCGCAACAAAAAATGAAAATTCATAAAAGTTTTAAATAATTTCTGTCTCATGTTTAAAATTCTTTTTTATTAAGTAGATTTCTTACTAATCCTGAAATGTACACATTAATATTATTTTAATTATGATACGTTTTTGTTATGTTAAAATTCGATTTTGTAAATTATTTATTTTCAATTATGACGATGTTGCCGACGACTAATTGTGTATAATTATATATGTATAGTTTATTGCTGCCAATATGACGCCGAAGTGGCCAACAATTAAATGTTAGGTAGTTTGGTTAGAATATATAAAGTGGAGAGTATCTACGTACTTGTTAAGTGCACGCTCAAAACTTTCTCGATAACGATCTATTCTCATGAGGCAAACAGTTTGCTGCTAACTGCACAAGTTAGCCAATTATTAAACTTACAATTGTACAGAGCTTCAATGTTACTCTCACGGTACCTTTGGATGTTTTAATAGTTTTCTTTTTACTAAGCTAGTGTACATATTTTACTGCTTACCATTTTGTTAACATTTATTTTTCTCAGTGTGGCCGCGTTTCGATCCATTGGAGCATATTAAATTAGTTAAATATGAAGTAATAAATGGGGATAATATAATAATTAACGTGAATTTAACGTTTAATAACTACTAACTAAAAATAATATAAATTTTATGTAGAATCATTTTCCTTTTATACTGAACTAGTAACCCGCCCTCGCTACGCTTCGGTTTCAATCGCATTACCCGCGTAGTGCCCGTTCCCGTGGGAATACTGGGATAAAATATAGCCTATGTTACTCAGGGATAATCTAGTATTCTAATGGTGAATCTGTCTAGTAGTTTTTGAGTTTATTCATTACAAACATAGACACACAAAAATATAAATTTTCCCTCTTATAATATTAGTGTAGATGAACTTCTATAAAAAGTGTATAACAAAAAATTCCATGAGTAATACTATAGGGGGTAGATGTAAATCTCTATATATAAACTAGCAACCCGTCCTCGCTTCGCTTCAGTTTTAGTCGTTTTACCCACGTAGTTCCCGGTCCCGTGGAAATACCGAGATTAAATATAGCCTAGTTTACGCCCTGATATTACAGCTTTCCATTGGTGAAAGAATTTTTGAAATCCGTCCAGCCGTTTTGAAGAAGAAGAACAAACAGACAGACAGACTGACAAAACTTTTTTAATCTGTTTTTTTAAGGTATAGGTGTCGTGCAAATAACCGTGTGAGCATGAAAAAAGCCTATTATTTTGACATTACAAACGGACACTCCAATTTTATTTATTGGTATAGATAACGTTTGCTTAGTGTGATATCGACCTTACGTTATAGCTTGCGCCAGCAAGTGGTGTGTTATTGCTATTTTATGTAGTTTTTATTGTTGTCTGAGACAAGTTTTGATGACTCTGATGTAAGCACAAGACAATAACTTGTAAGAAATACTTTATTTTTATTGTACTATTCACAATGTTTTTTTTATATTTGATACTTATTTTATATAATTTTTATATGACATAAGTCGTTCGTAAATTGAATTTTAGTAGCATTACAAGTTATATGCATTAGTCTGAAACTTTGTTTGAATTGGTTCTCTATTTGGTCTTAACTTATTAAATCTCTTTGACTCGTAAATTTATGAACTCGTATCTGTCTTGAAAATAGATGGATAATGTTCTAACACACTGATATTTTCGTATTAATTGCTTGAATAGCAAGATTGTGTAAGGTAACCAATCTCTTATGCCGAGTATCGTGGACTCGATTCTCAACTAGGACAATTCTTCGTGCTTGATTGTATTGTGCCTGGATGTAATCTATGTATGTTTATTGTTTGTTAGTAAAGTAACTGCGACATAAGGAATTATTACCCAGTGCTGAGGATCTCCTTAAACGACTCAATGTCACAGAGGTAGTGGCAAACCAGTTTGTTGACATCCACTTCTTAGGGCGTCAAGTTGTGTGACATTGGTAGTAATTTATTAACTTAAAACTTCGTTGCTGCCGAGCTAAGAAAGAGCTGTCAGTTATGTTTAACAAATATTTAATTTTGTCGATCGCACAAAAATTGTCTAACCCAAGATATTCGGTGACTAAAACCACTACGCCTTCTGTGCGGTATAAATTGTATTCGTTAATAGCTCTCATTAAAATTAATTATGTGAAGTTTATACCTACATTTATAGTAATAGAGTTAGTTGGCGTAGTTTATGCAGCTTACTGTACGCCTATTGTGACAACGTTATAATATATAATAGATGTTATTAATTTTCGCCGTCTCACGACAGCTTTTACAAATATGGAACAATAATTCAATATAGTTGGGCAATAAATTTAATACGATATTACAATAATATAGTGGTTGTAAATTATAAATGGTGACGAAGCAAGAATACAATTCACACTCCCTATCTTGCCCGTGGATGTCGTAAAAGATGACTAAGGGATATAATACGCATTTAACATCTATGCAAGAGAAGGAAAACTCGAAATGAAAACCTATACGAACCTGTCTGACCAGCATGGTATAGTAAGGTCAAATTTCCCTCATATTGTGGAGGAGGCTCGAGCTCAAGAGTGGGAGGTGTATGGGCTGAAGTGATGATGATGAAATTATAAGTATTAAATTGTAAGCGGTCTCACAGAGTAAAAATGCCATCGTGTGTGTTGCTCGTGAATGTTGTAAAAGGCGACTAAGGGATACAATATGTAGATAACAGCTATGCAAGAGAAGACAAATTCAAAGTAAGACGTTTATTAAGTCGAATGAGTTCTTCCATTGTGGAGGAGTCCAGTAGTGTGACTTACACGAGCTGAGACGAGAATGATAATTAGACACCCGTGTTTGCTGGAGTCACTTTTGCGAAGACTTATTAATTGTTAACTCGTATCTCAATTACTATCCGTGTGGTGACGGAGTAAGAATACAATTCCTCACCCTCTCTTGCCCATGGGTGTCGTAAAAGACAACTAAGGGATATAATATGTATATAATATCTATGCAAGAGAAGGAAACTTGGAAACAAAATCCTATGGCAACATGTCTGACCAGCGTGGTTTAGTAGGTCAATTTCCCTCTCATAGTGGAAGAGGCCCGAGCCCAACAGTGGGATGTGTGTGGGCTGAGATGATGATGACGATCTCAATTACTTGTGATTGAATCAATATATACTCATCTTTTCTCTATACCAATAAATAAAATTGGAGTGTCTGTTTGTAATGTCAAAATAATAGGCTTTTTTCATGCTCACACGGTTATTTGCACGACACCTATGCCTAAAATAGCAATTTTTGTCTGTCTGTTTGTTCCGGGTAATCATCAAAACGCTGGATCGATTTCAAAAATTCTTTCACCAATGGAAAACTATAATATCAGGACGTAAACTAGGCTATATTTTATCCCGGTATTCTCACGGGAACGGGAACTACGCGGGTAAAACGACTATAACCTATAACCGAAGCGAAGCGAGGGCGGGTTGCTAGTAATACATATTGCAATAGCTACTGACAATAAGTTTATAACAGGCCGCCTTCCTGATATCAATCCTCCTTGGGAAGCCAATTGTTAACCAGACGACATTAAAGGAAGAGACTTAGATGTACGTAAAGCTCTTAATCGACTTTTACGACAGTTACGAATAATGTAAGGATTGGTTGGGAATATAGTCGAAGTGAATTGTGTATATACATGAAAGAAAAAAAAAAATTGTCATCATCATCATCGTAGCCCACATACGTCTCACTGTTGGGCTCGGGCCTCCTCCGCAATGGGCAGGAATTTGACTTACTATACCAAGCTGGTCAGACATATTGGTATAGGGTTTCATTTTGAGTTTTCCTTCTCTTGCATGGATGTTATGTGTATGTTATATCCCTTAGTAGTCTTTTACGACATCCACGGGCAAGATAGGGGCCGATGAATTGTATTCTTACTCCGTTACCACACGGAACAAATCTCTATCGACTTCTAAACATCACTTCGATTTTATTTGTCAACATGACGTGTTATAATGGCATCTCCAAACAAATTTTAACGAGAACTTGACGTGCGACATACCTGGTGTTATAAGATCTATCAAGCTATATTTATTGGGCAAAAAAAACTATTAGGTTACAGCGACAAAAAATAAAATTGTGAACCAATTCAGATTCTCTTATAGCTTCTCTCTTTTGGTAAATTCAGTGAACTGAACAAATACATATATTTTTAAATTCTACGTGAATAAACACAGTTTTTATTTTGCGTTTCAATTTGATTTTGTTTACCAGAAATTTCTGATACAACGCGAAATGGATAAGGGATTTCAAGACGACATATCGTCATCATTCAGAACAGCTTATATACATCCCACTGTTGGACTTTAGTATCTTTCACAATGGAAGCCAATTGACTTACAATACCATACAAATCGGACTGGTTCATGTAGTGTTTTATTTCGAGTTTTCCTTTTCTTGCGCAGTTGTTATAGACATATAATACATCCCTTAGTTGACTTTCACCACACCAAAGGGCAAGATAGGGGGGTGGTGAATCGTATTCCTTGCCCGTCACTACACGTAAATAATTATTACAATAGTTTTATTTAACTAGACATCAATAAGACATTCTATGGCACTAATTATGTGTAAACACTCCCGCCCCCCAATACAAGCTATTCCTTTGATTAACTCGATAGCCGTTTTCATATCGTCCACAATAATCAATGTATATTCTATACATTATCGAATAGCTTTATTATCTTATTATTGTATTCGATATTTATCTAAAGTATATTCTTTATTATACTAATATTAGTATAAAAGTATTGGTATTAATAAACGTTTAAGGGCTTGAAAATTATTTTTTTTAATTACAAAATTTAATTACAAAAACAACGAAATAATTAAATTAATAAAATAGAATCTATTTTTACTTTTAATATGCATTGTCTTCTGTGACCCCGAATATTTAAAAGATTTTAAAACGTTGGCAAAGTTAATATCAAATACAAACGCCATAAAATGGGTAAAAATAGTTATATTTCCTGTGTGTATTAATCGCGTAAAAACAAGAAATCATTCTAAAAATAAGTAATTGCAAAATGGTTCTGATTTCAACTTGTAGTCAAGACTTTCAGTTTACTAGACGTGGATTTTCAGCTTAAATCAAACTTACAAGTAAATTATTATTTTTGTAAAAAGAACCGTGTTTAAAAATCATCGTAGAACCAGAAATAAGTTATTTAAAATTAAAAAGTAGTTTATTTTTGCTTTTTAAACACACTCTCAACTCATATTCCCGGTGTGTGCACATACAATTTGAATGATACTCTCATATACTCCTCGATCTCATCAAATCCTTGTCATGGAACATATAAGTAGACTTGTACGAAGACCCTATCGAAAACATTTTTCCAGTTAGTAAAGCGTCTTCGAAAAATAACTGATTATTCGTCGACCAAAGGCGACTGAAGTCGAAGTGAAGCCCGGTTTAGTTTCTAGTAAGGAATAAATCCATAAACCACGGAGGACTTTACAAATATATAATTGACAGACACAAATTAATCTGAGAATAATAATTGATTGAGCGCGTAAACGATTGGTCGAGTTTAACTCGCAATTGATTGTGCTTTCTACATTTATAAAGTCTCGAGCCCAGCAGTGGGATGTATATGAGGTGTGATGATGATGATAATGAAGTTAACAATAAAAAGAACAGAACAACTTAACATACGATTACAAATCCGCTTTTTAACCCCCAACGAAAAAAGAGGGGTGTTATAATTTTGATGTTGTTGTCTGTCTGTGTGTGTGTGTGTGTGTCTGTCTGTGGCATCGTAGCTCTCAAACGGATGGACAGATTTCGATGCGGGTTTTTCCCTTTAAAAGCCGGTTATTAGCTATATTCCGTTAATATCGGTCCAGCAATGTATGAGCTCTTTTCCTAAATAAAGATAAAGATAAGATAAAACTGTTTTATTGACACTTAGCTTAAATTTAGATATTACAGTAAGTCAAATGAAATATAAAGGTTTTATAAGAAAATTTAAATAATAGCTAAACTTAACTGTAAATACAACACAAAGAAGAAAAACAAAATATGATAAGTGTCAATGAGGTTCCCGTTCAGCAATAATGCTACAGTGCAATATGCTACACTGCAACGCTGATTTTCAATGGGTACCTTAATGACGTACGAATTAATCAAATGAACAAAAAGCCTAAGCGACAAGATAGCAGTTACATAAATATAGAGATACATAATAAGAATTTAATAAATAAGAAGTATATTGTAAATGTTGTAATAGCGTATAATTGCTCAATTAAGTGCTTCAGGTGTGCCAGTAGATATAATTGTTAAATGACAATTCACTGATAATTCCTGTTGATAAGAACGTAATACTTTTTTTTAAGCTATTGCATAGCTTTTATCGCGTGCTTTGAGCACGGCGACCGAATCAAGAAATTACGTAACGAAAATAAAACCTAACACTCTGCCTACCATGTCGCTCGGCCGAGCGTTCGGTGACGGTCGTCGACATTCTGCGTTCGTCCGTCTCGGTGCGCACACGTGCCACCGGTTTGCGTAGCTTACATCACAAAAGTGTTTTCGCGCATTTTCTAACGGTCCCAACGATCGACGATTAATATCAAAGAAAAAAAACTGCATAAATAAAAAATAAATAAATAATTATAATTGCATAAGCTGATTCAAAAAGGTATGCAATAGTTTTACCGCGCCAGTCCCCGAGTGCCACACGTTTTTTATTATTTTAGTTTGTTTCGGGGGTTATTCAACATTTTCAATTTTACTGATTATATCTACGATATATTCACGATCACCATCACACCACAGCTCCTTTACGTCCTACTGTTGGACTTGAGCCTCCCTTACAATGGGAGGACAATCGGCCCACTATACGACGCTAGCCAGGCGAGTTGGTATAGTTTTATTTCGAGATTTTCTTCTCTTGCATAGACGTTATCTTCATATTGTAATCCCAAAGTTGTCTTTTATAAAACTCACGGGTAAAAAGTATGGTGAATTGTATTCTTTCTTTGTCAAGGGAATTTATATATATTACATTATCAAAAATATTAATTATTCTTTTTTTAAAAACAAGTTTTTATTTAAATGCTCTAAAACGATGAAAACTTGTCAAAACTATTCAAACGAGTCCAAACTCGACGGTTTTATCTCGTTTAGTTTATTAGTTCCTATGGCCACCTTCCGAGGTCATCTTGAGACCAGCCATATGGTACCATATTATTGCATTAACACCGAAGTTATGTAAGTAAACCAAATTTCAACCTAATCTAACGACAGGAGTGGTTCTAATTTAACTCGCAAGATTTGTCGCATACTAACAGGGCAAGTTAAATAAAAGCTTTTAAAAAATTACACCGCTCTGTAAAAGAATGGATACTACCATTTTGTCTTAGTTTGAACTAGTTTTTATTGAAGTGCCAATGAGCAGGGTATTTCTCTTGATAAATTGATAGTTAAGTTTTAACTTTTTAAAAAGACATCACTCTGCACAACGGAAATAATCCTTATATTGCGGGGGACTTTACAAATATATAATTAACGGACACGAATTACATCCAAACAGAGAACAATAAAATCTGGATCGCACATAGCGTTATCCTGCGTGGGATTCAAACCCGCGACGTTGGCACGGTAGGTGGGTATCTTAACTACTACGCAATCCATGCAATCTCGACTGTAACTATTGAAGACGAAGGATACTAGCGACCATTAATCAGACAACTTAATGTGAGACTGAGCCGCACTCTGTGGATTTATTAATATTCCAGGGAACTACTCCCTTTACTCCATTGTGGTTGAGGGGAGTAATGGCTGCTCTAGTGGTTAGCTCGTGATCGGGTGCCGCTTGCGGGATCTTGTCCAGCCATAGTTCTCCCATTATATTTGTGATTATTATTATATTTGTGAATTGTTATATTATATAATATTTCGAATGGCATACTGGAACTATTAATAAGCATGTTGTAAGATGTAATTTTATTTAAGTGAAATTAGAATTTAAATAAAAAATAGACAATCCCGCTTAGTTTCTTGCCGGATCTTCTCAGTGCGGTTGCGTTCCGATCCGGTGGTAATTTTAAGAAAAATGTAAAAAGAAAATGACAATATGTCAGTGCCCGCAGGGGATTTATACATAATAAATGATTTGAATTTGAATAACAAATCAAAATATATAATAATAATAATAATACATGGACATGTTTGTGTATAGCTGGACATTTATATTGCTGCGTAATCAAGAGTTATGTGCGCCATTGAACAATTCATAATGTATGAGGGAATCAACCAATACTAATTACTTGATCGTATCAAAACTAACGCTTGATTAATTCACAATATACTATATTCATTTCTGTTCAAACACTGTTATTGGTTACAAGTTGTATCTATAAGAGCAGCGATGTATATGAGGGCATGCGTTGCGGTTGACCGAGCGAGTGATATCGGTACACGTCTAATAGTACAACTCAATACTGAATGCCCTATTGTATTGATGTTTCATATAATATTTATCATCAACGTATTGTGTTTTATATACATGATAAGTATTATTATAGAGACTAAACAGTTTTCGTGTGGTAACAGTAAGATTATAATGATCATTGCTCATTCCGAACTCTAAATAAGACCTTTTTTTGGGTGAGCAATAGTTAGTGCACCCGCCGTCCGGCTCCGTCCGAGGCGACAGAGGGGCGGCGTGCAGCTCCATAACTGTACCGTACCGTAGCACAGCGTCGTAGTAGTCTCGACCAAGGAGATTGGCGCCTGGCGGGTCAATGCTCATCGAGACGTCATTGCTCATTGGGCAGTTCGGCTGGAGAAACCTCGGTACGGTATTAGAACCATCGAGGTCTTCCAGTCGCTGCTGATGGAGTGGTTAGGTCGGCAGTACGGGATGCTTTCCTTCCGACTAGTGCAGGTATTGATGAGGCACGGTTGCTTAGTCAAGTACCTGCATAGGGTTGTTAGGAGGGAGAGCACACTGTGCTGCCACCACCGCGATTCCGACGGGGATACGGCACACACTCGAGGTATGTGCCGCGTGGGCAGAGCACCGTCGTGAACTTATCGCAATCATCGATGCCGACCTGATGCTGCTGACCATAGCTAGGGAGATGTTCGGCAGCATCAGGAACTGGGATGCGGTCATCACCATCTTCGAGACAGTCAACTAGCGGAAGGAGGCGGCGGACGCGCGGGGGAGGAACGCCTCCACGATGACGCGGCCCGCCGCCGGCGACTCAGGCGGTACAGGCGGCGCAGGTGCGAGTATCTGCGTCTGATGCCGCCTAGCCGAGGCCGCGGGTGACCGGACCGGGAACTTTAGTTCATTACCCGTAAAGAGTCTGACCGCGCGACGGTGACCGGCGTCCCGGGACGGGGACGTCAAGAGGTGAGGGTACCCGAAAGGGTATTCCTTCGGGCCGACTACTGAGGACAAGGAACAAGGAACTCGGCACTGGTGGTCGGCCCAATGACGAAGGCGATGGAGATGGTGACGCGTGTCGTCTTGGAGGAGTTCCTCCCGCGCGCGCCCCACTACCTCCTTCCGCAAGACGACTGCCTCGCAGAAGGCGGCGGCCGCAACTCTAAATAAGACTTGGACAAGACCTATTCGAACTGTAAAGGAATTGGGTTGGGAGCAGTTTTTTCATCTTAGTATACGGGCCCTGTTAAGATTGGTCCTCCTTCAGTAGGGATCCTGGGAGAGAAATTAACCTTCTGTATCGCACACATTAGATTTATTGATTTAGGGTTTTGTTTTGAGTTTGCTTTCTCTTACATAGATGTTATATGCATATTATATCTTTTAGTCGTCTTTTACGACAGCCGTGGCGGGAAGGGAAGGGGTGTTAAATTGTATTCTTGCTCCGTCACCACACGGACCGATATTCGTGTAAACAACAGAAATCATTACATAGTGAATTTGTACGAGTTAAGCAGATTGAACGTGTAACTTGACAGTTCGTCTTAAAGTTCATGTCTTATACGATAATCTCTCAGGTGTCAAAAACCTTAGACGTCGATAATTCCGAATAAATTTCTTTATTATTCTTTTAAAATTCAGTCACAGCGTATTACTGTCAGACGGCGACACTCAAAAGCCTCAGTTTAAAACTCCGTATTAAACGAAACGGAAAAAAAGATTCGAGTTTAGTTAATGTAGAGTATTTGTCAAGGCGGCCCTCGCTCGAGCTCCATTGGGCGGCAAACTTGCACACTTTTTCCAATTTCCCGCTGACGAAGTGCGGACCGTAATAATCCAACCGCTAATAAAACTGGAATAAGTTTCCGTTGTGCCCTGACATCATTTCGTTTATTTTTTTTCATTTGAAAGAGTAATGCCATAGAGAATATAAATTTTTTTTGTGATCGTCTATTGTTTGAGCCTATTCTGCCAGAAGATCAAAGTGAACTTTTGGTTCTAAACTTTCTAGAACAGTTGGTATTCAAATTTTGTTATTAGCCATCGGGATTGTAATTGGGCACCATCATTTTATTTTTCTTTTCTTTCAAATTTTTTATTTATTTTAATTTGATTTTAATTTATCTGTAACAAAAAAAAAATGAAAATTTAGATTTTATATGGACATACGTAAGTCTAAACTAAATGGAATTGTTATTATTATCTCCGAGTGTCATGGATATCTTCCTAATTATTATTATATTGAGAAGCAAACAATGAGTTCAATTATTAGATTTTTAAGCGACTTTTTGTTCTAGCAGCACAAAAATGCGACAAGTTTTAGAAGACCTGGTCACGCTATCCTGTTTTTAGTGGGCAACTCAGAAACAGCCCGGTGACTGTATGCTCCTGAGTGAATTCATCAGCTTATCAGTATCCACTGTTGGACGTACACATTTTTGCATTAAGGATAATAATATTGCCATGTTTGCTAAGGGGATCGGTGAACCACAATTATAGCTTTTACATGCAATACTATCTAATGATCTCTCAGTCTATATGAAGTCTGCGTTGTGATACATTTGTTATCGGCAATCGAAAGGTGACAATATAAAGTATGTTCTGACAATATTTCTAGCTACGCATCGTGATTACCTAAATGGTTTAATAGCGAAAAAAGGTTATAAATAGATAGAATGTGTAGAAGACATTCGGTTTACACATAGTTCAAGGTCAACAAAAAGCAAGGTAGAAGTGTAATAGTTGTATATTGCAAGTGCATAATTAAGTTTAAGTTACTAAGTGTGTATTTATGAATATGTAATTGTGGAGACATAGGTATGTGTAACGGAGTATATATAATACACGGGATTGACGTATCGCTTTTATATTGTACTAGCAATCCGCCCTCGCTTCGCTTCGGTTATAGGTTATAATCGTTTTACCCGCGTAGTTCCCGTTCCCGTGGGAACACCGGGATAAAATATAGCTTAGTTTACGCCCTGATATTATAGCTTTCCATTGGTGAAAGAATTTTTGAAATCGGTCCAGCCGTTTTGAAGATTACCCGGATCAAACAGAGAGACAAACAAAAATGTTTTAATTGCTATTTTAGGCATAGGTGTCGTGCAAATAGCCGTGTGAGCATGAAAAAAGCCTATTATTTTGACATTACAAACAGACACTCCAATTTTATTTATTGGTATAGATTTGTATTCCTTTACCAATCAAATAGAACATGTCACAACACAGAACACCCTAACTAATATTATACATGCAAATTTGTTTTTGATTATAACGCTTTCAAGCCTATAACATTAAATGAACTTTAAAAAATCTTTCACTAATGGAAAGCTACATTATCAGCGAATAACCTAGCTGTATTTTATCTCCGTACTCCTACGGGATAAGCAACTATGCGGGTGAAACTGCAGGAATTTGATATTTATATATCGCTTAGTTTCATAGTAGGTAAGCTATCATGTTAGTAAGCTATTCCTGAAGCCCTGTTCGTGTTTGTCAGATCGATTTATCAGTTTCACCTTATCTGTGGCTATTAGTCAGCGTGCCGTAGATAGCCGACATGCCCCTACTGGTCGCACGGCTAATCTTGCAGTGATTGAGGGCGAGGGATGGGGTTGACACCCTTATATAATATCGTGCTATACGTATGGCTATAGTAGTGAAGATGTGGAACCCGATAGTTAAATACATAGTTGATTGCACATATGGCTTAGTAGCTAAGTGTTGCGAGATCGATTCTCCTGTAGGAATTCATCATCATTCATCATCATCATCATCTTTATTTCAGCCTACCGCCGTTCATTGCTAGGAGGTAGGCCTCTCTCATGTTGAGCCACAGAGTGCGATCCTCTGCCGCCTGCATCCAACGACGCCCAGCAAATTTCACCTGGTCGTCGGTCCACCTAGTGGGGTGTCGTCCAACACTATGTCGTCCGATACATGGTCGTCACTCGAAAGCTTTTCTTCGGCGATTGGTGGTTCACCGAGCGATGTAGCCTGCCCATTGCCATCATTTATAGTGTAAAGTGATTTTATTTCCTGGTGCAGGTTTTAAACAAAAATTGTATAGTTTTTTTTTTTTGGATGGGCTACGGTCAGTGCACCCGCCGCCCGGCTCCGTCCGGGACAGAGGGGCGGTGCACGGCCTCGTAACCTACCCATAAAGCACGTCGCCTTCGTCGTTGGGCAAACCACCGGTGCAGAGTTTCTTGACTTCAGTGGTCGACTCGACGGAATACCCCGAGGGAGTACCCTCTCCCATCAACGTCCCCCCGGGACGCCAATCGCCGTCGCGAGGTTAACTTCTCCGCGGGTGCCGAACTAAATCCCTGGTTCGGTCACCCGCAGCCCCTGCTAGGGCGCATCAAACGTAAAAAAAACATTGTATAGTTAAGATATCATTTGAGATATTTAACTGTGCGTTACACATTCAAATAAAACTATTAAGAGGTAAGTCTTGCCGTGACCATGAACACTGTAAACTGTTCCAAACGTCGGATAATTGAAAATGTAATACAAACGTGATAAATCTATATTTAAGGAGTAAGTGGGATAAGTTATCCGTGTGGTGACGGAGTAAGAATACAATTCACCACCCCCTATCTTACCCGTGGGTGATCGTACGAGACGACTAAGGGATATAAAACGCATATAACATCTATGCGAGAGAAGGAAAACTCGAAATAAAACCCTATACCAACACGTCTGACCAGCGTGGTATAGTAGGTCAATTACCCTTCCATTACGGAGGAGGTCCGAGCCCAACAGTGGAACGTATATGGGCTGAGATGATGATGATGAAGTGGGATACCTAACTTTGTGGTGGGTAATTAAGAATACAATACGTCACCAGTGCTATCTTTTATGGGAAGACGTAAAGCCTGAGAATTCTCCGTTCCCGTTCTTGAGAATTCTTAACATAAATAAATATTCATCTATCAAGATAGCATTTACCATCCTCCATATACTCTGATGAATAATTGGCAGAACTTCATCATTCATCATCATCTCATTTCATACACGTCCCACTGTTGGGCTAGGCCTCCTCCACAATAGGAGGCAAATTAACATACTACACTGGTCAGACAGATATAGGGTTTTATTCCGAGTTTTTTTTCTCATTTTTTTTTTGTGGGAGGGCTGCGGTCGCCGCGCCTTCGCACCACTCCGTCCGGGGCGACAGCGGGGCTTAAGCACGCAACTCCCGCGACCCACCCATAAAACCACGTCGCTTTCGTCGTTGGGCTGACCACCGGAGCAGGGTTACTTGACATCAGTGGTCGGCCCGACGGAATACCCCCTATCGGGGTACCCTCCCATCGACCGACGTCTTCCCTTCGGGGAGGACGTCAGTCTTTCCTCGCGCGGTCGGCCTCTCAGCGGGTGACGGACTAATCCCCGGTCACGTCACCCGCTAGTTTTTCTTCTCATGCATATATCTCATACGCGTATTGTACCCTTTAGTCGTCTTTTACGACATCCTCGGCCAAGATAGGGAGTGGTAAATTGTATTCTTATTACGTCACACGGATAGCCTCCCGTAATAAAAGCATCTACTTCTTAGTGCAAAGCCTTGTTTGTTAAAAATAAATATATTGACATTCTTGGTTTTTAGCCATAGGTATCGTGTAAATAATAATTTGTATAACTGTATAGATTATAGGTAGGTAGGTATATGTATCATTCGGTGTGGTGACGGAGCAAGAACACAATTCACCACTCCCTATCTTGCCCGTGGATGTCGTAAAAGACGACTAAGGGATACAATATAAGCACAAAAGATCTGTGCAAGAGAAGGAAACCTCGAAATGAAAACTTATACCAATATGTCTAACTAGCATGGTATAATAGGTCAAATTTTCTCCCGTTGTGTAGGAGGCTCGAGCCCAACAGTGGGACGTATGTAGGCTGCGATGATGATAGATTATAGGTGTATATTTTTGTGTGTCTATGTGTGTATATATATATATATATATGTATATATATAAAAACGAACAGTTTTTTTTATTAACGGTAAAGAAAATTATTCTGAAAACTTGAGCCTTTAATATTAATATTAAGAGGTGCATCATTATGATTATCGATTTTTGAACAGCTACTGAATTTTTCACACAAAATTCGGACATCATGAACTTTAAAAATTTTCCATTTCATATCTTATAAAATTAAATTCAAAAGTAATTAACCGTTTATTTTAAAGTCGAATAACTTTGAAAGGAGTGAATTTGATAAAAAATGTTATTAAATGTTATTAAGAGAGCTTTTTTGTAGGGAATTTAATTTCCTTCAAAGATATGAAATGGAAAAATTTTTAAAGTTCATGATGTCCGAATTTTGTGTGAAAAATTCAGTAGCTGTTCAAAAATCGATAATCGTAATGATGCACCTCTTAATATTAATATTAAGGGCTCAAGTTTTCAGAATAATTTTCTTTTGTCATCATGAACAATATTTTCACAGTACCGTTAATAAAAAAAATTGTTCGTATTTTTTTTGGCCCAGTCTAATATATAGTGTGTAAGACGAAGCTTTTAGTGTGCGTCAGTTGTAATTTGCACGAAGGCGCGTGACGCGAACACTGTTAACTACAGTTACATGTTAAAAGCTTTATATACATGCTTTGTAATACTTACTCGTTGATTCAGCGGGTGTAACTATACTATTGATGTCGTAAAGCTCTCAATGTTTGAGTAAAAATTTATGAAATTTTCTTGTAGATTTGCTTGAGTATTTTCTAGAAATAAGCTCAACTCGTAGTAAATGATACTCATGGACTGTTTCAATACCAGGGTTACAATTAAGATTGTTATATACATACACATTGCCTATATACAGGGTGTATCAGGTTATGGGGCAACTGTTCGAGTATGTTGTAGTTCAACGGTCATAGATCATAATTAGAATGTATATTACACAAAAACGATATAACATACAAGTTATAGTGATTACATACAACTCCTTACATACAACCAACATATTCATTAGCATAATTTCTTGTTCTATGTAAAACCTGATTTGTAAGGAGTAATAAATAAATTTTATTATTATATTACAAAAATGTGTGTTTAAGAGTCTATGCCTTAAATATTACGTATTATGTAGGCATGTACAGACAGGGTACATGTAGGCATGTAAAGCTTTGACAGTATAAATAGGTATTATTTGCGCGAACACTTCAATATCAACGTAGGTAAAAATACGACTCGTCAACGGTCATCGGCCGATCAGCTGATTTAAAGCGAAGTTAGTCTTGCTTATGCGAACGTAATCATTTATTTCTTCAATTTCTAATGAACATTTAACAAAATACGAATATGTTGCATATTAAGTATTACCGACTTTATACATTTCAATCAGATTTACACGAAAAAGCGATGATAAAATTGAAAACTTTACATGTCTCTAATTCAGTAACGAATCTTTTTTTCTTTCAAATTGTTTTCATGGGTGCCGAACACCATTGCCTATCTCCCGTTTGACCAGTTGCCACGTAACCTGATACAACCTGTATATATACACATTGGTAAACTTAAATTCTAAAAAAAAATAAAAAACCATCATCGCTCACAAACGTGCCACCTCCTCCACAATGGGAGAGAAATTGACCTACTGTACCACGCTAGTCATAGAGTTGCTATAGGGTTTTATTTCGAGTTTTTTTCTTTACATACATGTCATCTGCAATAATCCCTTAGTCGTCTTATACAACACACACGAGCAAAAAAGGGGGTGGTGAATTATATTCTAACTCATATAAGTCTCCAGTGTTGTCGTAATGCGTGATTTGATCTTATATATAAAAACCAATCGGATAAAAGGAACAAGTTTGCGTCTGTCAAACAATATTGGATTATACAACATGTACCCTGAATAATATATGACGGTGTCTTGTGAGGGAGCGAGCAGGGAGCCCCTGCGACACCGTAGCGTCTGGTGACGTACCGCCGAGTAAGGGAGAAAGTACTGTAGGCCTAGGGCCCCGCGGGGATTGATCCATCTCGTATTTTTACTCTCGGTATAAGATAATTCTTGACTGCTTTTAAAAAGAATTTAACGGTAGAAAAGAATATATTATACTCTGAAGGTATAGCGTGTGTTTTTGAGAGATGCTTAAAAGCTTTTCAGTGATATTGTTCGATATAACTAACCATAAAAAGCGTTCTTCGTATGTCTATGTATATTTACTCAATACACATGAGAGCAGTGGTTTGGAGGTCACCTTTAAAGTAGATGGTGATTCATATCGATACATTATCCCTACAAATTTATAGTAAGTTTTGTGGCATTAATTTTTGTGATGTGATAATGTTTATAATACTACTAGCAACCCGCTCTTTCAGTCGGTTTCAGTGACTTTACCCGAGTAGTTCCCGTTCCCGTGGGAATACCGGTATAAAATATAGCCTATGTTACTCCCTGATATTATAGCTTTCCATTGGCGAAAGAATTTTTGAAATCGGTTGGGTGGTTTAAGTGTGAAAGCGTAACAAACAAATAAACAAACAAACAAACTTACTTTCGCATTTATAATATTAGTAAGGACTAGCATCCCGCCCTCGCTTCGCTTCAGTTTCAGTCGTTTTACCCACGTAGTTCCTGTTCCCGTGGCGCTACCGGAATAAAATATATCCTATATTATATTATATCGTTCCATTGGTGAAAGAATTTTTGAAATCGGTTCGCTGGTTTTAGCGTGAAAGCGTAACAAAGAAACAAACGAACTTACTTTCGCATATATAATATAAGTAAGGAAGTAAGGATGTATTTAGATGACAAAATATGGGCTTACGATGAGAACTTGGTCTCAGTATAGCCCTTTTTAAAGTCAGGTATGATTCTGCTGTGTCCCAGTCAGATATCCAGGATGAAGAAATCGTGGTATATTATTAAAACTCGTCCTGAGTCACTTCAGCGTCTATTGGACAGTTCAACGGTATGAAGTACCTTTTCGTTTATAAATTTTCTCATCAATATTTCTGCTATACTTCGGTGTTTTTCTTCAGGCGTTAGTCCCCATGTGGCGGGTTGCTCTCCGCTCTTGTCACCTATCGTGAGTATTATCATTCCATGTCAAATCTCACAGATTTCTTTTCTTTATGCAATCCACAAATAGTTGCTCTACTATTTGATACAATTTTTAGACATACAGTGTTTCCTTGCCATGTTTTTATAATCATCATCATCGTAGCCCACATATGTCCCATTGTTGGGCCCGGGCCTCCTCCATAATGGGAGGGAATTTGACCTACTGTACCATGCTGGGCAGACATGTTGGTATAGGGTTTCATTTCGAGTTTTCCTTCTCTTGCACAGATCATATTATATCACTTAGTCGTCTTTTACGATATCGACGGGCAATATAGGGAGTGGTGAATTGTATTCTTAATCCGTCACTATGCGCAATGTTTTGCCTTATCGTAAAATTAATTAATTTAATTAATAATGACTTTTATACGCATATAATTAAGAAATGTCGTTAATGTGTAGTATTGACATCTAACACAAGAGCTCTGCGTTACAATCTAGTAATCTTTCACAGTGTTATTTTGTTCGGTGAGGAACATAGGAAATAAATAGTGATTCGCTCAATTTGGATGATACAATAAGATAGGCGAATAAATTACAATATAATATGGGTATTCGCTTCGGGGATTGATCGGCGAGTGTTGGTGAGTGCGGCGGAGGCGTAGTACCAACTGGCGCCCTCCCCCGCGCTCCTTACTGCCCCCGTGGTTATACATATTTCTTCTACAATCATTATGTATGTAGAACATTATTTTCATCAGCACAGCTTGTCCCACAGCTGGACCCGAGCCTTCTCTATAATGGGAGGGAAATTGGCCTATCATACCACGCTGGTCAGATTTATTGCTATAAGGTTTTATTTTAGATTTTCTTTCTTTAGCCGTATTTTACGATACTCACGAACAAGATGTAGAGTGGTTAATTGTATTCTTAGTCTTGTCACCATACGCAAAAACATCCTGCGTATAAAATACTGCTCTACCTCTAATCAATCCATCAAAACCATAAAAATGTCAGATTACTATTTCTCCCACTAAACCAACGTTCTTAAACTTGTGTCTGAAAAATAAAATGGAGCGTTGCAGCGAGATGTATGACGTAATATTTTGCTCAAAAGTGAGAATAAGTGGCTCGCGCGAGAACAACTATTTAAGAACAAAACAAAGCGAAGTAGGAGCGCACAGAGCACGTCAACGTATGCTCGTTTATTTATAGTTGTTTGTTTGTGACTGTACTCTCTACGTATTTACTTAGCGACTATTACGTAGTGTACTCCGTATGTACACTCGCGAACATAACATTTACTTTATATCATGTTTTACTCACTTTTGTTTTATATTGTTTTAATATTAGTTTATTTTGTACCAGTATACGTATGGTTAATATATTTTTACTTCGGAGAAAATTCTTCTGCTTTTGTTTGCTCCTAAAGTTATATAATAACAAAAACTCAGGGAAAATTAAGATAACGTAGTATATGTTATCTTAATTTATTTTATAATTTAATTTCTGGCACTAATTTGCTTTGTTTATTTGTGACTATTGAGCACGTTGACTATTGGAGTCATGTGTTCGAGTACCAGATTAGGTACAAAATATTAGGTCTTTACCTATGAAATTGTCGTTATGTATGAAAAAAATTAAACGAATTTTTTTCATGTATTTTTTATTTGTATTAATCGAAATAATCACCTATGCAATCAATGCTTCTTTGCCAACGCAGCGGCAGTTTATTGATGCCCTTCTTAAAGAAATCAGCTGGACGGGAGGCAACAAATTCTTCAAAGGCATTTTGTACTGCCTCTCGGGTATTGAATTACTTTCCCGCCGAAAAGTTATCCAAATTCTGGAAAAAGTAGTAGTCTGTAGGCGCAAGGTCTGGTGAGTATGGCGGGTGACGGAGAGCTTCCAACCCACAGTTCTTGCAACTTGGAGACCGTCTGCTGTGCAGTATGAGGTCGCGCATTGTCGTGCAGGAGCAGCGGAGACGAGCGATTGACCAATGCTGGTTGGAGATATGCCAGCTTCTCCATCATTGTGTTCAGTTCTTCACAGTACACATCTGCAGTAATGCTCACCCCGTTCGGTAAGAAGCTGTGATGAATCACACCGGCGCTAGACCACCAAACAGTGACCATCACTTTTCTAGGGGTAAGTTTTCGTTTAGGGCATCGTTTAGGTGCTGAACAAAGATCCAACCAACTTGCTGAGCGCTTGCGGTTATCAAACAAAATCCATTTTTCATCGCAAGTAACAATGCGTTTCAAAATTCCTTCATTTATGTGTCTGTTGAACAATACAAAGCATGATCGCCAGCGCGAAGTACGCGCTGGCGATCATTGAGTTCGTGGGGCACCCATTTGTCAAACTTACTTGCCTTGCCAATTTGACGCAAATGGACCAATATTGTTTTGACGCTAACGTCGAAAGCTGCTGCTAATTACTAATCTGACGATTGGAAAAGTGATGGGAACATTAATTTAATTAATAATTATTATTTAAGAACTATTTATGAATGTTTTTATTACTCAGCATTTATATTGTGTTTTAAAAGTTCATGTGCCCATCGCGTTCTAACCGATATTAGTGTGTGAGCGGCGATCATTCATACGATTCCTCATATAGGTACATAGTATAATTAACGTGAGACTGCGGCCGCCATGACCGCAGCTCCCTAGCCGACTGACTGTTTTGTAGGCGGACGAGTGGTATCGGCTGCGTTCATACACTTCGACTATTGTCGTGATTCCTTTAAGCACATTAAGAATGGCACCTAACTACCTACCTACTTATCTGTTGTGTTATTGTAATTTTTTAATGTTTTTATTAGTCGTATGTATGCTTAACCATGTATATTGTGACGTGTGGCTCAGCATCGAATAAATATGTTTTCTTTCTTTCTTTCTTTCTAATTCAGTAGATTGTGTCACATCGGCTTCCACAATCGCCTTTAATTCGTCATTGTCGACCAAAGTTTTCGGACGACCGCGAGGTTCATTTTTCAGGTCGAAATTTCCAGAACGGAAGCGAGCAAACCAATAACAGGCGGTGCGTTGGTTTGTAGTGTTAGCTCCGTAAACGTCGTTGATGTTGCGTGCCGCTTGTGGCGCGTTGCTGCCACGACGATACTCATATTCCATAATTACTCGAATTTTTAACGTATCCATGATGACGAAAAAATTTAAATGCGATGAAAACGTAACACTAATCAATAAACAAATGACTACTTTTGGAAAATGAATTCCATGTTTTAAAATAAAATTAATTTGAAATTAGAATTCTTAGCCAAACAAAAAATATTTTAATTTGAAATGGCCAGTACTGCAGAACGGCAATCACATAGGCAAAGACCTATTAATATGTGCAATACAGATCTGAGTGCTATTGCCATTGCATTAGTTAAAATGTCCAAAGATATAATTAAATATAGTTGTGCTATAGTTAGTCACCTGAGCACAACATCTAAAGAGCAAAATAAGCATTAGAAGTCAGCCGATTTCTGTCTGAAGCCGTGGGTTATTTGACAGGAGATTAGTATCCGCTACTTGTGCAGAGGCTCACATAAATTCAACATTCTAGCAAACCTGTACTGTGTTGTTAGAGAATCGGTATGAGACGTGGACTGAAAGAATAACCCGCTGACGAGCCATCCGTGGTCCACCCAGATAGCGATAGAGAGGTATATGTACAGCAGGTCATGGGATTGTATGCCGTCACTTCCATTGCTCTAGACGCATCGCGTAGAATCGACCATCCTACATCCTGCATCATTAACAAAAGAGATTTTTTTTTACTTGTAAATAAAACTACTTTACGGATTTTATTGCGTTTGTATTTGATTTGTAATTGGCCGATGTTTCGAACACTTTACATCATTCATGGTCACGGGCGGACTAAGATGTCTGACGTCTAAGTCAACGTTATTACAAATCTTTATAATTATCTACCCGTTACAGATAATTTATTATTAAGTTTTGACCCACATTTTTGGTACAAATTTATTGCCAGTACAAGAAGAAAATGATTCTATATGAACAAATTATATTGTTTATGATAAGTAATTATTCAATATTAAATTTGTAGTGTGGTGCCGGAGTAAGAATACAATTCATCACTCCCTATCTTGCCCGTGGATGTCGTACAAGATGATTAAGGGATATAATATGCACATAAAATCTGTCTAAGAAAAGGAAAACTCGAAATTCCAACATGTCTGACCAGCAGGGTATATGTAGTAGGTGGTCGTATGTGGGCTGCGATTATGACGATGATGAAATTTGTAGTAATTATTATTACAATCTGTTAATTTAAAACCTAACAAATCTAATATATTAACTTACTAATACTGAATTGTTTTAGTTTTTAAATATAAGAATTTGTTGACGATGTTTCATTTTCATATGAAAGTAAGAATTAAATATAATATATATATATATATTTTTTTTGTGGTGCGTTGCGGTCGGCGCGCTCCTCGCACCACTCCGTCCGGGGCGACAGAGGGGTCTAAGCACGCACACCCGCAACCCACCCACGATGCACGTCGCCTTTGTCGTTGGGCCGACCTCCGGAGCAGGGTTACTTGTCACAGTGGTCGGCCCGACGGAATACCCCCTATTTGGGGTACACTCCCATCGACCGACGTCCCCTCTCGGGGAGGACGTCGATCTTTCCTCACCCGGTCAGCCTCTCGGCGGGTGACGGACTAATTCCCCGGTCACGTCACCCGCGGCCTCGGCTAGGGCGGCATGAGGCGCAGGTACTCGCGCCTGCGCCGCCCCAGTCGCCGGCGGCGGATCGCCTCATCGAGGCTGCGCTCCTCGCGCAGGCAATCTACTAACTCCTACTGCGAGATCGCTGCCTCGCAGAAGGCTGCGACCAGTTCCTGATGCTGCCGACCATCGACCTGGCGATAGCCGGCAGCGCCAGGAAATATAATAACATAAACATAACTGTGAGAAATAAATGTGTGGCATGGTAATCGAAACCGTAACCTCGTGGTAATATATTGAGCTGTCAAATGGTTATCGTTGCTATAAATATATAATAACTGATTGCACAAATGGAGTAGTGGTTTGAATGTCGAGCTCTCGCGCTCACTCCGAGTTTGATTCAAACACTGGATAATGCTACATCCGATTTACAAATGTTTGTAAGTGTACATGATCTTGCTCTTGGATGTTGTAAAATACTACTATGGGATTATAATATGCACACACATGTGTGCAAGAGAAGGAAAACTTGAAATGAAACCCCATACCAACATGTCTCACCAGCATAGTATAGTACTTAGGTTAAATTCCCTCCCATTGTAGAGGATGCCCGAGCCCAACAGTGGGATGTATGTGCGCTGCGATGATGATGATGAATTTTATGTTCGTAAAATATTTAATCCGTTTGGTGACGGAATAAGAACATAAATTATCACCTGTGGGTGTCTTAAAATATGACTAAGGCGTGTAATATGCAGATAACATTAATGCAAGAGATTAAAAATTCGAAATGAACCCTATATGAATACGTTTGACCAGCGTGATATCGTACGCCTAGCTACCTGTGCCTGATGACACCGTAGGCGAGGCCGCAGGTGCCCGGACTGGGGACTCTAGTCCATCACCCGCCGAGAGGCTGACCGCGCTGACACTGACGTCTTGGAACAGAGAAGTCGAGAGGTGAGGGTACCCGAAAAGGTATTCCGTCGGGCCGATCACTGAGGACAAGGAACTCGGCACTGGTGGTTGTGTGAATACGGGTGGGTTATGGGCCCGCGCGCCGTCCTTTCGCCGCCCCGGATGGAGTGAACGGCGTAGGCACTGACCATAGCCCACCCATAAAAAAAGCGTGATATCGTAAATCAGTTTCCGTCCTACAATGAAAGAGGTCCGAGCCAAACAGGGGGACGTATATAAGCTGAGATGGTGATGATATTGATACAAATATTAATTACATAGTATTGTTTGGTTTCATAGTATCTTTATTAAACAACAATAGCCCCTAGTAAGCTCTTTAACATTAAATATCGCAGTACACGACATTCTCTAGGATTCTGCCATATTGTTATTTTTCTATACTAATATTACAAAAAGGAAAGATTTGTTTGTTTGTATTGAATAGGATCCGAAAATACTGGACCAATTTCAAAAATTCTTTTACCAATGAAAAGCTTTAATATCAGGGAGTAACATAGGCTATATTTTATCCCGGTATTCCCACGGAAATGTGAACTACGCGGGTAAGGCGACTGAAACACACGAAGAGATGTCGGGTTGCTAGTCTATTATAAACCTAAAATCAGTCGGTCGCTAAAAACAATACTAGTATAATACAAAAAGTTATTTGATATAACAAATAGTTGTAATATTATTCAATGCACGTTGTATACGTAAATTATATCACATACGAGTACATAGTTTATGACGACGCCATATTGGATATTGGGATAGCTGTAATATTTTTTCTAGTAATATCGATAATATTTATTTGTGTAAATCGTGTTTCTAATATTTGTTTTTAATTTTGCAATTTGATATGTAATAGTTTCAATTATCATCATTATCATCATCACAGCTCATATCTGTCCCACTACTGGGTTCGGACCTACTCTACTAGTTCACGATCATCAGTGCCTACCTGACGCTGCCGACCATTGCTAAGGAGATGGTCGCCAGCGTAAGGAACTGGGACGACGTTGCCGCCTTCTGCCAGGGTATTAATTAATTAATTAGGTGGCGGACCGTGTGCGGTAGGAAAGACTCCACGCGGACACGGTCCTCCGGCGGCGACTAGGGCAGCGCTGGCGCGAGTACCTGCGCCTGGTGCCACCCTGGCATAGACTGCGGGTGACCGAACCGAAGATTTAGTCCAGACACCCGCGGAGAGGTTAGCCTCACGACGGAGATCGGCGTCAGTGGGGGACGTCGACGGGAGAGGGGTACTCCCTCGGGGTATTCCGTCGGGTCGACCACTGAAGTCAAGGAACTCTGCACCGGTGGTCGACCCAACGATGAAGGCGACGTGCTATCGGGTCGGTTACGGGTGTGCGTGCTTGCGCCCCTCTGTCGCCCCGGACGGAGTGTAGCGAGGAGTGCGCCGACCGTAACCCATCCAAAAATGATTGCATTATATTGCATAAAGAAACCCATTGACATTCCGTTAAGTGTTTAGCGATGAGTTCTCTAAATTAAAAAGTGTTATCTTGCGTGTGTCAGATATGATGCGGGCGGTATTGTGTGCGTTATCTCGCCTCGAGTGTTGTATCTCGCGGTGAGACAAAGGGCGCTTCTGTGGGCGACACCGGCTTCATTGTAATGGCCGTGCTGTGTACCCTTGTGCCCTCCTAAACATTGTATAACATAATATATTGTATTGTCTTATATATATATATATATATATATATACAATTATAATTACTTTGGAGTGATGAGTGATAGGTTACATTTTTGAAATGAAACTTCTTTAGGTATGGCGGTCATTGGGCGCGGGTAATCGGACCGGGGATTTAAGTCCGTCACCCGCAGAAAGGCGGACCGCGCGACGGCGACCGACGTCCTGGACGTTGAGACGTCGAACAATTTGTTTATTTGAACACGCTGCCTGAGAATTCACCACTAGTCCGATTTGGAAAATTTCTGCATTTTTAGATAGGCTATAGACTATATATCATCATGCTAAGACAAATAGGAGCAGAGCACCCATGAAGAATGTTTCAAAATCGGGGTCTTTTTTCTTTTGAGAGCTCCCGCTGTGTAAACGGCTACATTTTCGCAAAAATTACACCACATATTTGCTTAAATTCCTGGGTATCGTAAAAGACGATTAATAGTTTTATATAGACGGCACGAAAACGTGGTGCCTAAGTGTAAGTCTCATAATCAAACTCAAAGTCGTTCAGCGTACTATGGCTATGCTTAGGATTTCTTTGCAAAATAAAAGACGCAATACGAAAGTCTGTAGAAGAACGGGTGTAACTGACATAGCATGGATAATTAGAACACTGAAGTGGCAGTGGGTAGCACACATCGCTCGACGAACCGGCAACCGCTGGGGAAGAAAGGTTCTTCAGTGGGGACCTTCAGTTGATGGCAATGAGCTGAATGATGATGATGATTGTGATTTATTTAAACCAACAATTTTCTCCAAAATATGGTTTTAATAGTATCTTGAACTTACATATTATTATTTAACAAATATAATAAAGAACTCACTGTTTTCAAAATCAATGTAACTAAAACAATAATATGTTCATTCAAGAATGTTTAAAAATATTGATTCAAGATAATATGATTTTTTATAAGAAATTAATTATTAGACTTTACATACATCTATAAATTCATATATCTGTACATATCGCGAGTTCAGTGGTTTTTGTCCTCGTTTGAAGAAGTTTTTGCTTTAAAATTATATGTACCGTGATATAACTATAAGTTTGTTAAACTGGTGTAAATAATGTTTATTACATTTAACAGATCAGATAAGTGTTAGCTCGCCCACGGACGGCACAAGTTCATCCGTTGGTATCTGTGGCGACACATCTAAACGACTCCTACTTTAATAAACGTTTATACTTTAATCATTACTTATTTATCTGTTACGATCACTTGTTTGTCTGTTATTGCTTAAGTTTAACTTAATCATTTAGCATTTAACACGCTAAGTTACATATAAAAAAACATTTGCAAACTAAATTTAGTTTTAAATGTTTGGTTATCATGCTTATATGTATATTATATGGATAGGTAGGCTGGCTTAATTATTAAGATGATTGCATCTGTTTATAGAAAGACTAGCAACCCGCCCTCGCTTCGCTTCGGTTTCAGTCGCTTTACCCGCGGTGTAGTTCCCGTACCTGTGGGAATACCGGGATAAAATATAGCCTATGTTACTCCCTGATATTATAGCTTTCCATTGGTGAAAGAATTTTTGAAATCGGTTTGGTGGTTTAAGCGTGAAAGCGTTACAAACAAACAAACAAACATCCTTACTTTCGCATTTATAATATTAGTATGGATGTGATTTCAAGAATTAGACACAGGAGCACACTGTTGACAGTTGTCTGTCTACAGCCGCGGGCCGGTCGGTCCCGGTGAGTACCACACTCCCGCAGAAAATATACGTCTGAGTAGTAGCAATTTGTTACTGCGCTTTGTTCGGTGAGCGAGAGAGACGGAGGCACAACTTTCCGAGGGTGCTTGTGTGTGGAGGGTTTTGGTGATGCCTTTAGTTTCACCGAACCTCATGCACGTATTCACACTCCCTTCACTTTCTTCGCGGTAGGCACCGACCTAACAAAGACCCATGAGTGGCAACAACACTTACCATCAGGTATACTGTTTGCTACCGTTTGCAATAATAAAAATCTATTTTTCCGCTTTTGTATTGGATTTTTAATTGCCCAACGTTTTGAACTGTTTTACTATTCATGTTCACGGGCGGACCTCAATTTTCAGCGTTCATGATCACCCGTGACTCGTGATCTTACAAGACTTTTTTTAACTAATTTAATGATCTAGAGAAAATTATCTAAGTGGTAATGGCTAAGTTCAAAGTATCTTCAATTCTTTAGATACGGAAGTCACAAAGCTCAGTTAAGTGAGTATTTATCAGTGTGGTGAATACAATTTACTACCATCTATCTGGGTGTCGTAAAAGACGCCTTCATCATCATCATCATCATTTCAGCCCATACACGTCCCACTGTTGAGCTCGGGCCTTCTCCACCATAGGTTCACTATCACTATTGACCTTGCATCACATGCTAGTCAGATAAGTTAGTATAGGGTTTTGTTTCGAGTTTACCATCTCTTGCATACGCTTATTATATCCCTTAGTCATCTTTTACGACATTCACAGGCAAGAAGAGGGTGTGGTGAATTGTATTCTTATTTCATAGCCACACGGTTGATATAAATGGTACTGTCTTAATATTTCTAGTAAACTAACTGACCTAAAAGATGTTCTGTTCTAATAAATGCCACCTACCGAGTCCAATTGCGAATCTAAACCATTCTCGAATCGCCTTGAACATGCACAAAAAATTTCGTCAACACCAGTCTAACCGTTTAGGAGGAGTACAGTGACATACACACGTACACGAGAAATTTATATATATATATACATATAAAGATAATACAAATATGTATTGTATTACGTCAAATCATTGTGCTTAAGAAGTGATTGATTGTATCGTGTTAAATTGAGTTTTCATAAACACGTAAACTTGAATAATGGCGGTGAGTAACCATTTCTATATTATACATTTATTATATGGGCACGACTACCATGTAGTGATTGAGTAAGAATACAATTCACCACCCCCTCCCTCGCCCGTGAATGTGGTAAAAGACGATTAAGGGATATATTACGTAGATGTTTTTTTTGGGTTGTGTTACGGTCGGCCCCTACTCGCACTACTCCGTCCGGGCGGACAGAGGGAGCGTAAGCACGCACACCCGTAACCCACCCGTATAGTACGTCTTCTTCGTCGTTGGGTCGACCACCGGCGCAGAGTTCCTTGACCTCAGTGGTCGACCCGACGGAATACCCCAAGGGAGTACCCTCTCCCGTCGACGTCTAACTTCTCCGCAGGTGTCCGGACTAAATCCCCGGTCTGATAAAACCCTATACTAACATCTTTAACCAGAGTAGTATAGTATGTTAATTTCTCTCCCATTGTGGTGGCGGCCTGAGGTGAACAGTGGGACCTATGTGACCTGAGATGATGATGATGATGATTATTATTATATACTAGCAACCCGTCCTCGCTTCACTTCGGTTTGAGTTGCCTTACTCGCGTAGTTCTCGTAGGAATACCGGGATAAAATATAGCCTATGTTATTCCCTAATATTATAGCTTTCCATTGGTGAAAGAATTTTTGAAATCGGTTCGGTGGTTTAAGCGTGAAAGCGTAACAAACTTATTTTCACATTTATAATATTAGTAAGGATGTTTTACTCAGCTCAAATACATTTCACTATTAAGTTTACGCGTTCACCACATCAACCACTCATCAATCTGATGATTATTGTTATCACCCTGCTGTTGTCACAATTATTTAGTTTCAGGTTAATATGTATGTATTCTTCTTAAATGTGCAGCCACAAAGGATATCTTCATAAATGTTACAAAAAATTTCGTCTTGGTCTTATAATCGACCGAGTGCCTGACATCAATCCTCCTTGTATGAATTGCATGACCAATAGACGGTGTTCCATTCAAATCTAAAAGAATAAAAGGAATTCTCTTTTAAATGGATCGCAGCACCACCTACCGGGTCCAATTATTAATCTAAGCCATTTTTGAATCGACTGAAATTAATACAAAATAATTCACCGAAATCGGTCCAGCCGTGTAGGAGTTCAGTCACATCCACACAAAGGAATGAAATATGTAAAAATTTAAGTAATAAATAAGCACTTGAGCGCTGCTACCATTTGCTTGCAAAAGAAGATAAATGGAAGTTCAGGATTGAATGATAACGTCTACAGCACAATAGCACTATGAAACCGACATCAAATATTTTGCTTGAATTCCTTACAAAATTATTAAACACTACCTACAGCCCTCGCTTCACTTCAGTTTCAACCGCTTTGCCCCCGAATTTTAATAACATTTAATTTATTTAAGAATTCGGATTCCAATATCGGACAGGGCAACATTTTATATTGTTTTTCTGAGAGTGAAAATAGTTTTCGTTACTCCTTATATAGTCAGATACTTGGTAGTAGAATATTATTAAAATCGGTCCAGCCATTTGGAAGATTACTCGCCACCAACTGTTTTTAAAGTGGTTTTTAAGCATAGGTATTGTATAAATAATCGAGTGAGCATGAAAAAAACAATAAAAGAAAAGCGTATTACTTTGACATTACAGGCACTTCAATATTATTTATTTAAGCACACACATCTATACCAATAAATAAAATTGGAGTGTTTGTAATGTCAAAATAATAGGCTTTTTTCATGCTCACACGGTTATTTGCACGACACCTATGCCTAAAATAGCAATTAAAAAATTTTTGTCTGTCTGTCTGTCTGTCTGTTTGTTCCGGGTAATCTTCAAAACGGCTGGACCAATTTCAAAAATTCTTTCACCATTGGAAAGCTATAATATCAGGGCGTAAACTAGGCTATATTTTATCCCGGTATTCCCACGGGAACGGGAACTACGCGGTTAAAACGACTGTAACCTATAACCGAAGCGAAGCGAGGGCGGGTTGCTAGTACTATATAAAGCAAGAATAATATTTATAATAATTTGTAAGTATATTTGAATGTAGCAAGCTCCGTGGAGCCGAGCTAACGAGCTGACGGGCTGACGGGTTACACACAACAACTCGTAAGTAGACCGTTCACAATAGTTACGGTCACATCTATTCGTGAATCGAGACATAATATACAATAGTGTACCTGTAATGCGAATACTTTTGTGCTCCACTATATTTAATATCGCTTAAAATCAGTCTACTAAACTTTTGATATTGATACATTTTTGAATGGGACTAATTCTATCACGCATTCTCACAGTAATTACTGTAAGGCAGGACCTACAGTGATTTCCGTATAAGACGCCGAGGGTTGACCCTTCTGCATTCTCGGTAAACTTCTTTAATTGTCTCAGGATTCACAACTAATTTAATTATAAAAGAAAAAACAAGATGAATTGGAAATATTCCACGTTCCTCTTATGAAAAGCGGGAGACATAAAGCAAAATGGGCTATTTTTTTTATTCCTTTTTTTATTTATTTATTATACAATGGTATCTTATTTACTACTACATATTATTCATAAGCCAGTAGATAAGAAAAACAAATTTCAGGTTGCAAATATCACATTGAAAATTTCAAATTGAAAACTTCACATCCTCTCACTCTTTCAATCTTTCTCACTCGCTTACTCCCTACTCTCACTCCATGGCTATATGCTTCGTGCTATGTTCGCCCTTTCTCACTCTCTCTCAATTGATCTCAATCGCTCTCTCCCTCTTCTTGGACACAACGTCCCACATTTTCGTGTCACTAAATTGCGTTTCATCCGTAAAAAATTTACTTTCATGCGCACAAAGGAGTTTCACTTCAAAAACATAACGGGCCCCGCCTTTTTGATTCGACTAGATTGTTATTTCATTTACAAAACAATAAGTCTATCTTATGTCTGATAAATAGACGAAAGCGAATTCGCCCACCAATATTTATATAAAATATAATGATTTTTTTTTGGGTGTGCTGCGGTCGGCGCGCTCCTCGCACCACTCCGTCCGGGGCGACAGAGGGGCGTAAGCACACAACACCCGCAACCCGCCCGAAAACCACGTCGCCTTCGTCGTTGGGCCGACCACCGGAGCAGGGTTACTTGTCATCAGTGGTCGGCCCGACGGAATACCCCCTACTTGGGGTACCCTCCCATCGACCGACGTCCCCCCCTCGGGGAGGACGTCGGTCGGTCGGCGGGCGTCGACGCGCCAGGCGGTGAGCTCCCTTAACGAGATCACACCGCCCTCCGCTCGCACCCCCGTCACCCGCCGATACAATCCGGCGAGCATTTCCGCCTCCAGGTCCCACGGGGGAGTCGCGGCCAACGCGGCCAACAGGCATGCTGCCTCCGTCGCCACCGTGCGGTATCCGCGGTTAGCCCTGACCGCCATGACCCTCTGTGGTCGCCACAGAAGAGCCCTAAGTCGGACGGTCATGGACCCCGCCCACACCGGTGCGCCGTACAGGGCCATCGACCGGATTAAAATATAATGATGACGAGATCTACATACAACATAGTACACTATTCATCTCAGCTCATGTATATCCCACTGGTTGATCTCCAGTCTCCTTCACAATGGAAGGGCAATTGTCTTACTAAACCATGCTGGTCAGACGTGTTGATCTATATCAACACGTCTGACCAGCACCCTATGGTGGTTTCCTTCTGTTGCATAGTTGTTATATGTATAATATATTGTTGTCTTTTACGCTATCAAGAAAAAGGATGTTAAATTGTATTACTTTTCCAATTATACTTCGTCACCACACGGAAAAATATGTGGTGACACGGAGCAAAACAGATGTATTTTACCATAAGATCTTCTGTCAGTTACCCAGGTCTATAAAAAATATCTAATCAATCAATCACTTTTATATTGAATGTTATTTGTAACACAGCTATAAACGTACAAGGTTGTGTTAACATTCACATCGTAAGGAAATTGAATTTTGCCATAAGATATCACGGCGCTAGTCATTTCAGCTTTTTTTATATACATGCGGTATTGATTCATCTTATGGTTTTATCATAGAATACAGACGATAAGAAAAATAATATCTAGAATACAATTTTTGAAATATTTGACGCATTTTTGAAGTGAATCTTCTTTAGAATCGTTGTGATTTCAAACTCGATGAAACGAAAAACGAGTCCATAGAGACACAAACATGTAAATGATGAGAGATGAAGGATGAAGTATGAGGGATGAGAGATAAAGGATGAAAGATGAAGGATAATGGATAAAGGATAAAGGAGTTCCACTTTTGATATGCGTATTATACACACTCTTTAAAAAAAACGGTTCCCTGCACTAAGAAAATAATTCTTGTATTGTGGGCAACTTTACAAACATATAACAACAATTTTTGGATAGCACATAGTGTTGTTCTGCATGGAATTCGAACCCGCGACAATGGTATGGTAGATCGGTATGTTAACCACTACGCTATCTGTGCAGTCTAAGCCTTGATTATTCATTTGTTTATCTGAGTATATATCTATACTCCTCTGGTTAGTCCGTATGGTGACGAAATAAGAATACAATTCATCGTGCTCGTCACAGCTCATATACACCCTACTGCTAGGCTTGAGTCACCTCTAATAGGAGGGAACTTGACCTATTATACCACGCTGGTTAGATCAGACGGGTTGGTACAGGGCTTTATTTAGAATTTTTTTTCTCTTGCGAGACGACTTTGTAGATAACACCTATTATCTACAAAGTCGTCTCTTACGGCATCTACGAGCAAAAGAGGGTGTGCTGAATTGTATGCTTACTCCGTTAAGTAAGTTCATCATCATCATCTCAGCCCATATATAGCCCATAGTTCGGCTTAAGTCTTCTCCACTATAGTAAGGAAATTGACTTAACATACCATGCTGGTCGGACAGGTTGGTATAGGGTTTTGTTTCGAGTTTGCCATCTCTTGCGTAGATATTATATGCATATTATATCCCTTAGTCGTCTTTTACGACATCTATGGAGAACATAGGGGTGATAAATTGTATTCCTACTCTGTCGTGTAAGTTACGTCCGTAGAATTTAATTCACTACCCCCTCTTGCCTGTGGATGTCGAAATAGTCGACTAAGGCATAAAATATGGAAATAATCGTTATAAGGAAAAAAATGCCACCACGTTTAACCAGCGTGGTATAGTAGGTCAAATTTCCTCCCATAGTGGAGGTCGGAGCCCAACAGTGGGACGTGTATTTGCTGAGATGATGGTGATTCACACAACCTATATGCATTTTTCTGTGTGGTGACGGATTAAGAATACAATTCACCACTCTCTATCTTACCCGCGGATGTCGTAAAAGACGACTAAGGGATATAATGTGCATATAACATCTGTGCAAGAGAAGGAAAACTCGGAATGAAACCCTATATCAACATGTCTGACTAGCACGGTATAGTAGGTTAAATTCCCTCCTATTGTGGAGGAGGCCCGAGCCCAATAGTGAGACGTATGAGGGCTGCGATGATGATGATATTCGTTTGAACAGGAAAAACTGATGTTATAATATGAAAGACTGGTATAGTGTTCTCGGTGGTTAGCCACCTTCAGTCTCCAAATATTAATTAAACCACTCTCTACATTTAATATATTCGTACAAATAAATCTCTAAGGTATTCCAAATTAATTAACAGATTATTAGATGAAGAAGCCTTTTTATATTAGTGCTCTCGTAATTAGCGTTTGTTATTTACTCGGCTACAGATTATTAATTAATTTAACGCTAATTGAACAGCTGTCAATTAATAGTTTTAGTAATAAATTATACGAGAAAATACTTTTAAATATCATTTCTATTGCACTAAATTGAGGCAATTTTATGAAGAAGATTGTATTTGATAATGCCCTGCGTTTTGAACAGTTTCAGTTCATGTTTACAGGCGGACTATAAACGTTAAAAAGTATTCGAAACGTTGGCAATCAAAAACAAACTGGATAAAATCCATAAAAATTGTTTATTTTTAAGGTGGGTACTTCTGTGTGATGACGGAGTAGGAATACAATTCACCACTCCCTATCTTGCACGTGGATGTCGTAAGAGACGACTAAGCGATATAATAAGCATATAACGACTGTGCAAGAGAAGGAAAACTCGAAACAAAACCCTGTTTCAACACGTCTGACCAGCGTGGAATAGTAGCTCAATAACCTTCCCATTATGGAGGAGTCCTGAGCCCAGCAGTGGGACATATATAGTCTGAGATAATGATGAATAGGTACTTGCGTAAACACCAGAAATTTTTATGAGGAAGGTTGCACTTTGAAAGTGAGTTTTTTTTGTTATATTATATTTAACAAACTTTCTGTGACCCGTGGGTGATCGACTAAGGGATATAAAACGCAAATAACATCTATGCGAGAGAAGGAAAACTCGAAATAAAACCCTATACCAACACGTCTGACCAGCGCGGTATAGTAGGTCAATTACCCTTCCATTATGAAGGAGGCCCGAGCCCAACATTGGGACGTATATGGGCTGAGATGATATTTAACAGATTTATTATCAATTACAAGCTTTGTAAATGAGTATAATTGACTTACTACACTACGTTCACCAGTAATTTACACAATACTAAGCTTTAAGTTCGCCTTCCCTTGCAAAAATATCATCGACTTATGTGTGTAAAGAAAGAAATAGTTAAAGACATATTGTTTCCTTGTTCAGGCATATTCCCACGTCATTCCTCATTCCTATATTATCAAAATTAATGTATCTTAATTGTATGTATCGAAATAAATGGTCGTTGTTCTACTTGTATTAGTTGTATCGTAGCAGTATTTAATTTGATATTATTAAAGCTATCTACAAGATATATTCGTTTAAATCAGACTGATATTTTATTAAATTAGTAAACTATGAAATAAAACTGCCAGTTTTAAAATATTTATAGATTTATTAACTATATATATTTTTTAATTTATTTGTAAACTAGCAATCCGAACCACCGACCTCCAGGGTCGACATCCCTTCAATATGGTCTCGGCCTATGGTCTCTCACAACTGGTGACACAGCCCACCCGTATCCCAGATATTGAGAGCCATGAGTCTTCTTTACTGGATTTTCTGCTGACTACACACCAGCACGGATCAGGTAGTGGTTGAAGCGCCTCTTGGATCTTCTGACCACTGCTTGGTCCGTAGCAGTGCCCCTGTTGTAAGGCCTAGTCGTTCTAAGGCGACTGGGACTCGCAGAGTCTGGCAATATAAGTCAGCAGATTGGGATGGACTGCGCGAGTTTTACGCATCCTACCCATGGAAGCGGCTTTGCTTCGCCTCTGGGTACCCTGGCGTCTGTGCGGACTGCGTTACCGAAACGGTTATTACGGGGATGGAATTATTCATCCCCAACACCAAAATACCCGTCGGTGGCCGCAGCCGACCCTGGTTTAACAAAACCTGCAGGACGGCTGCATGCCAGAAACAGTCCGCATATCGGGCCTGGAATAGGGCCAAAAAATGCCAGGACCCGAACGCCAAAGAGGTGAAGCGGAAATTTAACGCCGCTTCTAGATCTAGTAAGAAGGCTATTGCCAGAGCCAAGGCGGAACATGTTGCCAGAATTGGCGAGCGATTGCAAAGCTATCCTGCTGGGAGTTGTGCATTCTGGTCGCTCGCCAAGGCTGCACAAGGCAACTTCTGCCAGCCCAATCTCCCACCACTGCAGAAACACGATGGTAGTCTGGCCTACAGCGCAAAGGAGAAGGCCGATCTTCTAGGTCAATTCTTTGCCTGTAACTCGACTTTGGATGCCGGAGCTGCCACACCACCTACCATCCCACGGTGTGAAGGCTCACTGCCCGAAATCCGCATCACGCAGCGAGCGGTTAGGCGGGAGCTGCGGCTTTTAGACGTCCATAAGTCGAGTGGACCGGATGGCATCCCTGCAGTGGTACTAAAGACGTGCGCCCCTGAATTGACTGCCATCCTCATGCGCCTATACCGACTTACCTACGCTACTAATAGGGTTCCGTCTTCGTGGAAGGTAGCCCATGTCCACCCGATCCCTAAAAAGGGAGACCGGTCTGACCCATCGAATTACAGGCCAATTGCGATAACATCCTTGCTCTCCAAGATAATGGAGAAGGTTATAAACCGCCAGCTTCTGCAGTACCTTGAGGATCGTCAGCTTATCAGTGATCGCCAATACGGCTTTCGTCATGGTCGGTCGGCTGGTGATCTTCTTGTGTACCTCACACACCGTTGGGCAGAGGCCTTGGAGGGCAAGGGTGAGGCGCTGGCGTTCAGCCTAGATATCGCAAAGGCGTTCGATAGGGTCTGGCACAGGGCACTTCTATCGAAGCTACCATCATACGGAATCCCCGAGGGACTCTGTAATTGGATTGCCAGCTTTTTGGATGGTCGGAGTATAAAAGTCGTCGTAGATGGCTCCTGCTCCGATACCATGACCATTAATGCTGGTGTACCACAAGGCTCGGTGCTCTCCCCGACGTTGTTTATCCTGCATATCAATGACATGCTCTCTATCGAGAGTATGCGTTGTTATGCGGATGACAGTACGGGTGATGAGCGGTACACTGAGCAACGGAATATCCCTCGGAGTATTCAGGAAAGAAGGGTTCAACTTGTGTCTGAAGTCGAGCGCTCTCTGGGGCGGGCCTCGGAATGGGGTGAACGGAACCTAGTCCAGTTCAACCCCACAAAGACACAAGTTTGCGCGTTCACTGCAAAGAAGGACCCATTTGTCATGGCGCCTCAGTTCCAAGGAGTAACTCTTCCAATTTCTGAGAGTATTGGGATTCTCGGCGTCAAAATATCGAGCAAAGTCCAGTTTGGGAGTCATTTGGAGGACAAAGCCAAATTGGCAAGCAAAAAGTTGGGCGTCCTGAACAGAGCCAGGCGGTACTTCACACCGAGATAGCGTCTTGTGCTATACAAAGCACAAGTTCGTCCTCATGTGGAGTACTGCTCACATCTCTGGGCAGGTGCGCCCAAATATCAGCTAGACCCACTTGACTCCCTGCAAAGACGGGCTGTTCGAATCGTCGGGGATCCCAATCTTACGGACAGATTGGAGTCGCTGGAGCAGCGGAGAGACTTTGGGTCACTCTGTGTACTCTACCGACTCTTTCACGGGGAGTGCTCCGAGGAACTGTTTGACTTGGTACCACCGTCACCATTCTACCAACGTACCACTCGACATCGCAGCAGGGTTCATCCATTTCACCTGGAAACGTTATGGTCTTCAACTGTACGTTTCCAGCGATCATTTCTCCCACGTACGTGCAAGCTCTGGAATGAACTACCTGCTGCTGTTTTTCCCAAGCGCTATGACATGTCCTTCTTTAAACGAGGTTTAAGAAGAGTATTTCCTTCACGGTAGGCAGCGGCCTGGCTGTGCCCCTGGTATTGCAATGGTCCATGTGCAGCAGTTTCACTTACCATCAGGTGTGCTGCTTGCTCGTTTGCCACCGTTGGCAATAAAAAAAAAAAAAAAAAAAAAAATCCGCCCTCGCTTCGCTTCGGTTATAGGTTATAGTCGTTTTACCCGCGTAGTTCCCGTTCCCGTGGGAATACCGGGATAAAATATAGCCTAGTTTACGCCCTGATATTATAGCTTTCCATTGGTGAAAGAATTTTTGAAATCGGTCCAGCCGTTTTGAAGATTACCCGGAACAAACAGACAGACAGACAGACAGACAAAAATTTTTTAATTGCTATTTTAGGCATAGGTGTCGTGCAAATAACCGTGTGAGCATGAAAAAAGTCTATTATTTTGACATTACAAACAGACACTCCAATTTTATTTATTGGTATAGATATTTGCTCAGTTTGTTTGTTTTGCTCAGTTTGTTTTTTTAGAGGGTGTCACTATCAGTTACCTGTCCGTCAACTGATTAGTGCCAATACGGGCGCGCGATCCCGGACTGCTCCAGCTGCTGCTGTCGTGCCTCTTTCCTATATTCCATGACAGTAGTATCCTTAACCCATTTTCTTCCTTATTCATCCACCATGTCCCATCCTTTACCCCATAAACGAAAATTCCCGAGGAGGGTTGGCGTCAGGCGGGCAGCCGGCCATAAAATTAATAGCCGTATCTCTCTTACAACATGGTTTTGAGGTAAAAACATGTTGTGCCGACCCCACTTAGCGTGGGACGAGGGCAGGCAAATGATGTTTGCTCAGTTTGTAATTATTACATAAGTTTTTGTAAAAACCACTCTTATTATGATTTGTCAATAGACGGCGACAATTACTTTTGTTGAGTGTTTTCGCCATGAGAAGAAAGAATTATGTAGTATTATGGTAGAAATTTAATAAACACAAAATAAACACCTTTCAGTACTAATACAAGTGTAGATTTAATTATAGATAAAACCTATCAATGTACTAGATCTCAAGTTATATAGCGATGTTGAGATACGCCATTTTTTATATTTCGTTTAAAATTAATTTAATAATCTATTTCAGTAATGTAAAATAGCGTCTATCTATTTTAGTAATATTATTTCAAAACAGTGTTGGATTTTAAACATTTTTATCCACCTCATAAATTGTTATTTTAAGTCTTAAATATTACTAAAAAATAGTTATAACGAAATTGTTCGCAGTAATTTTAGTTTTAAAACGTAACACAGCATGATTAGTATCTGGAATGTATAATAATAATAAATTAAATAGCGTTTAGTAGCAAAACAAAGTCTACAACCGCCCGTGAAAATACAACAAAACAATATTTATTTATACAGTTGATTGAATATGTTTATCAATCAAAGAGCCAGTCACTTCACACAAACTCAACGTGATTATATGTACATCGTCTATGTTCGCAAAACGATGTTATATAAATCCATACTAATATTATAAATGTGAAAGTAAGGATGTTTGTTTGTTACGCTTTCACACTTAAACCACCGAACCGATTTAAAAAATTCTTTCACCAATGAAAAGCTGTAATATCAGGCAGTAACGTAGGCTATATTATATCCCAGTATTCCCACGGGAACAGTAACTATGCCGTTTTAAGCGACTGAAACCGAAGCGAAGCGAGGGCGGGTTGCTAGTTATCCATAAACGTACTGAAAATATTCTTAGGGCGAAGTTTTTGTTTCTATTAACAAGGAATTGTCCACTGTTGAGCTCTGTTGCGTTCTTGTTGAAAGTTCCTCAAAATTAGACCACTGACGACAAGTCACCCTGCTCCGGTGGTCGGCCCAACGACGAAGGCGACGTGTCACGGGTGGGTTACGGGTGTGCGTGCTTACGCCCCTCTGTCGCCCTGGACGGAGTGGAGCGAGGAGTGCGCCAACCGACCCCCCCAAAAAAAGGCGGCAATATGTTTATTCGATAATTTAATTATTTTTATAGGAGGTATACGCAGTAGTCTGAGGAGACTTGGTTTCAGTAATGTAACTCGAGCGGAAAGTAACAGCCGTGGTTGGACCACACTGTAGATCGTTGTCTGTTTACAGCCGCGGGCCTCTCTGTCCGGGGTAGTACCATACTCTTGCAGAAAATCGACGTTCGAGTAGTAGCAATTTGTTACTGCGCTTCGTTCGGTGAGCGAGAGAGACGGCAATACAACTTTCTGAGGGTGTTCGCGTGGTGTATTATAGTGATGCTTTTAGTATCACCTAACCTCTTTGCACGCATTCACACTCACTTCACTTTCATCGCGGTAGGCAGCGGCCTAGCAAAGGTCTATGTGCGGCAGCAACACTTACCATCAGGTATACTCTTTGCTCGTTTGACACCGTTTGCAATAAAAAAGCAATACTTTCCAGGAAAATTTGTTACACCAAACGTTATCCTCATTCCATCTTATTATTACATCTTAGCCGAGGCCGCGAGTGACGTGCCCGGGGATTAGTCCGTCACTCGCCGAGAGGCCGACCGCGTGAGGAAAGACCGACGTCCTCCCGGAGGGGGGGACGTTGGTCGATGGGAGGGTACCCCAAATAGGGGGTATTCCGTCGGGCCTGCCACTGATGACAAGTAACCCTGCTCCGGTGGTCGGCCCAACGACGAAGGCGACGTGCATCGTGGGTGGGTTGTGGGTATGCGTGCTTATGCCTCTCTGTCGCTCCGGATGGAGTAGTGCGAGGAGCACGCCGACCGCAACCCACCCCTAAAAAAGAAAAAAGAAATTCCATCTTTTGTCCTTTTGCCTTTTTAACGAGACCTAGATATGTAAAGTAAAGGATGTCTACAGAATGAATAGCACGAAGTTTTTAAATGTAAATACTAAATAATTGGTACTGCTGTATGTTCAATCGTATGTTTGTTTAAAATATTACACACACGTTCTACATAATGAATGTCGAGGGACCCGGCACGTGATTCGTGCACCGGACACCGGATTGGACTTTAGTGAGGAACTGATCATTTGTTATCTGTCCCTTGTAATGGGCAGCACGCGCTAATATTTAAATTTTATGTCTATACTAGCTGACCCAACAGACGTTGTTCTGTTCAAATCTGTTAAAAAATAGAAAATTGTATTCTCCTTGAAATCGATCACAACGCCACCTACCGGTTTCAATTATTAATCTAATCCATTCTCATATCCATCGGAATAGCTAAAAAAACATCAAAATCAGTCCAGCCGTTTAGAGGGAGTTCATTTACAAACTTACGAACAGAAGTTTTATATATATAAAGATAGAAAAGTTTATATAGTCGAAAGAAGGTTACATTAGAGAAGTATATATAAACGTTAAGTTTTCTTAAATTTTCTAATTTACTACGCAACGTTCTTATTTCTTTTTTCGTAAAGGGCTCTTTTAAAATATTATAAACTTAAAAAAAAAGATGGACGAAATCGGTAAAGTCGTTCTCAAGTTATATTATTATCCTGCCCGAACAGCGCCACTTACCGGGTCCAATAGTGAATCTAAACCATCCTTGAATCCCCTTGAACACACAAAACATTTCGTCAATATCGGTCCAGCCGTTTAGGAGTTCAGTGACATACACACGTACGCTAGAAATTTATTTATAATATATAATTCAAATAGGAACGAATATCTGACGTAATAGTAACCATTATGTATTCTGCACAGCCGTTGTCATAACGACTGCTGACATAATAAATATGATACTTTTCTGTAATCATCATCACAGGTCATATATGTTCCACTACTAGGTTCGAGGGAAGGGTTGAGGGGTAAATTGACCTACTATACCACGCTGGTGATAGGGTTTTATTTCGAGTGTTCCTTCTCTTGCATAATTGTTATGTGCAGAAGATACTCCTTAGTCGTCCTTTGTGACATTCACTCGCGAGAGAGGGGATGGTGAATTGTATTCTTACTCTGTCGCCACACGGAAAATCTAAATATCTATATAGCAGGATTAATATCTTATTAATATTATTTCAATATGACGCTTTATAAAAGCTCTCTTAATGTTTCAGTAAAAAGTAGTTATGATGCGGCGTAATTAGCGTTATAGAAAAAGGTCTTATGAAGAAGATATAAAAAAAAAACAAAAAGCAATATGTCACCTTTATTTAAAACCTTGAATAGCAATAGAATTTCCATGTAACTTTAGTGTTGTCACTTAAACTTTCTTTTAAATTCTTGTAATAATTTTTTTTATGTATTGTTCTTCCACAGACCTTTGTCCGTGCCTTTTTTATGGTAAGTATATTTTATTTTTATTTTGATTTTATATAATAACTAGCAACCCGCCCTCGCTTCCCTTCGGTTTTAGTCGTTTTACCCGCGTAGTTCCCGTGCCCGTGGGAATACCGGGATAAAATATAGCCTAGTTTACGCCCTGATATTATAGCTTTCCATTGGTGAAAGAATTTTTGAAATCGTTTCAGCCGTTTTGAAGATTACCCGGAACAAACAGACAGAAAATTTTTAATCGCTATTGTAGACATAGGTGTCGTGCAAATAACCGTGTGAGCATGAAAAAAGCCTATTATTTTGACATTACAAACAGACACTCCAATTTTATTTATTGGTATAGATATGTTTCTTCAAATGGCGTTATTACATATATGATGGTTTATGTAATTTGGTGCGCTTTCTCATGTGCCCTTGATGATGTGAGACTTCATGTCTGCCGGGGATTTCTACTCTGTACTGTGATGACAGGTTCATTCCTGACAGGTCATGATTAAATGGGCGATGTAACTTTGAACTGGCGTACTGTTTACGGCACAATTTTAAATATCTTATATTTACCTTATTAACGAGTAATAACATTAAAAATGTAATAATTATGCCAACATACAATAAACGTATTAATTTTCGGCTAAAATTATTAACAATTACTCAATTAACAAATATAAAAACAATAGTTTTAATAATCAAAACATGTCAAACTGCACTGTTTCAAGGTTTTGTCTTATGTTTGTTTTTGTAGTGATGGGACAAAATAACGAGGCAATTGTAATCGCCTATTTTTATAATCTTAATATAATCTGTCGGTATAATATTAATAAAACGTTATAATTTTATTTTATAATATGTAATGTATTTACTATTTAATAAAGTTAGTAATATGACAAAGGTACGCCCGATCAAAACTTAAGAAAATAAATATCGTGATAACAATGAGATCTATTAAAAAAAGAAATGAAAGTAAAATGACTTACTACTTTATATTACTAGTGAAAACTAGCTATCCGTAATAGCGTTGTGGGGACCGCCATTTTATGACAGTCACAAAGTGTCAGCGAGTAAGCGAACGTACAATAACAAATATAATACAGAAAAGTTCGGCTCCTCGGGCACTGGAGAAAATATTTTACGAACACCAAAAAAGGAAATGCAGAAATGAACCTATAACAGACAATAATAGCTTTGAGGCTGATGCTATAAGGAATCACATTCATTCATCATCACTCACCACAGTTCATAAACATCTAACTACTGAGCTCAAGCCTCCTCCACAATGGGAGGGAAATTGAAACTGCACCACGCTGGTTAGACGTATTGGTATAGGGTTTTATTTCGAATTTTCCTTCTCTTGCTTAGATGTTGTATGCATATTATAATACCTAACATAGGAAGGGCCTTTGATGAATCTCTATCTGTACTGAAAGCTGCCAGGTCTCGCTACCGGATTGCAGTAGAAAAATCGAAAGACGCTTTGTTAAATAAGATTGTGGAAAGATTAGAAAGTGAAGGTCCATGGTCTCCACTATATCACGAGTTTAAAGCGAATCGATCAGTCGACTTAGCGTACATACAAAACATTAAAGTGAACGGTAAACACACTACGGGTATTGAGGACACCACGGAAGTTTTATTAAATACGTTAATCCCAGACGATGACGTCTTAATCGACAGCGAACATCATAAACAAATACGTGCATGGGCCGCCGAGCCACCTCTCTCGCCTATGTCTGACCTTCCATCTCTTGCCGAGTTTATGAATACCGTTAGAACTCTTCCCCTCAACAAGGCTGCTGGCGAAGATAAAATATCAAATAAAATGATCAAAGAAGCTAGTCGAGCATCGGGCGACTCAATGTTAATAATTTTTAATGGTTGCATAACCGAAGGCATTTTTGCTCGTATATGGCGTCGCGGTTATATACGTATAATTCCTAAAGGCGGTGATAAGCCACCAGACGACCCGAAGTCATATCGACCAATCACCTTACTGCCTTCATTAGGCAAGCTCTTAGAACGTCTCATTGTTCCTCGTTTATTACCGGGTGGACCAACGTTCAATCATAAACAATTCGGCTTCACTCACGTCAAATCAACTATCGACACGGCCGTTGCGGTAAAACGTGTCATTAGCGCATCCGTTTTTAAATACGTACTAGGTGTCTTCCTGGACATCTCAAGTGCTTTCGATAACGCCTGGTGGCCAATACTACTTCTTAAATTAAAGGCTCGTGGTTGCTATAGAAATATCTACCAAATCATACAGTCGTACTTTTTAAATGGCTCGACTAAATTGAAACTTGGTCACCATGCTGTGTCGAAATCACTGACGATGGGCTGCCCTCAAGGTTCGTTATTAAGTCCATATCTATGGAATTTAGGTTTTGACTATTTTCTCGAGTTACCTCTAACGAAAAATTGTCCACTGATCGGCTATGCAGACGACGGACTTTTACTTATACAATCGAACACAAGGGATGGTTTAGAGAAATTAGCGGAAACATGCCTCAATGATATATTCGATTGGGGTACACGAAACCGGCTTGCCTTCGCACCACAAAAAGCTTATCGTCTTTTATTAAAAGGACATTTACAATCGGCGCCGCGTATAAAATTTAATAATATGACTGTCAAAAAGAAAGAATCAGTTTGCTATCTCGGCCTAGTCTTAGAAAAAAATTTTTCATTTATTGAACATATTAAAACTGTAGGCGAAAAAGCGAAACGGAATTTCTACGCGCTTACTAGAATATCCACATCTACTTGGGGCCTTCGTTTTAATACACTTAAAACCATATACATGGCCACATATTTGGGGTGTATTTGTTACGCTGCAACTGTAGGGCCACCATAGGGGCGGCTCGCCTTAAATTACTACAGAGCCAACGATTGGCCCTAATATTCTTATGTAAAGCCTATAGAATGGTTAGTACCGAGGCCTTACCAGTATTCGCGGGTGTACTTCCGGTTGATTTGGAGATTCAGAGACGAGCGTCAATGTATTACACCACAAAGGAAACTATGAATACAGATTTCCTTCTACCGTGCGACCGAAATAAAATTGCTAGATTGTTTGCACCACAATCCATTGTCTATGAGGAACTTTTAACCGAATGGCAAGAAAGATGGGATTCATCATCGAAAGGTCGTCATCTTTATATATTTTTCCATGCATCTGGGAGCGCCTGGAGAAGGTGTGGCTGGAGGTTGACCACTTCGTGGCCCAATTTTTAACTGGCCATGGCAACTTTAAAAGTAAACTATTTTCTTTTAAACTCGTACCATCACCATTATGTCAATGTTCCACATCTGACGACGAGTATGAACAATCGGCACATCACATTCTCTGGGAGTGCGATCTCTGGCAAAACGAACGTAACCTTATGTTAAACAGTTTGCAAGTCACCTGTGGGGTAGTATACTATACCGACCTTGTAGGAACTCGAGAAAATTTCCGTGCGTTCATGCGTTTCTGCCATACTTACTGTAACAATCAATCTTGACGCTCACATATAGGCCCCGTTAAGCTCTTCCGTATCCGTGGTGCCGTACTGCTGCGCTATCGTAGCTGTACACCTTTTTACTTATTGGCTGACTAGTCATTTTGTTTTCCTGTCTCCCGCTTTGCCTAGGAGGGAAGTGGAATCTCTCTTTCCAACTCCTCCTCTTTAATCTTTTCTAATTAAATTTGTTGCGGGTCCCAAGACAATTAAAATCATATCCCGGGACTGCCTGAGGGTCAAACCTCGGTGCCATTTATGGAGACCATTCTGGATCCTGGCTTACAGGAGTTACAATGGTGGGAATGTGTGGTGGGATTAGTCCCATAAAAAAACAAAAAATGCATATTATAATCCCTTAATCATCTTTTACGACACTCACGGGCAGCAAAGGGGGTGGTGAATTGTATTATTATTCCGTCATCACACGGAAGCATATTATAGTAGTTATTATCCCATAAGTGATTACCTTAATGGGTCGTCGCTTCTAGCATCTTTGAAAGCAGCTGATTTGTTTCTTCTGAAAATTCTTTTAGAAAGGAATAACATAATTTTAAAAAGAATTAACTTTTTGAAAGAAGCGAAAAATATTGATAATTGGGACAATACCGTTTTCATCGACGAGATAAAGCCAAACCCCAACCACACGCTTTCTCGTTCTTGGATAAATGACACTCAAGCGTCAACGTCGAAAGTGTCAATAGGTAACACGAATCATAATATGCCACGCTAGTTGTGCGAAGTATGGTTTGTGGGAAACGGTTTATTGGTTTTTAAGTCAAAAACTACTGCTGGCTACCATGAAGATATGAATGCGACTGCATTCAAGGAGTGGTTCCAGGATGCGTTGTTACCTGGCCTCCCAGAGCCTTTAGTTATGTTAATGGACAACGCTCCTAATCATTCGGTGCAATTGAGTAAAGCACCAAAGCTAATAAAAAGAGGAATCGGTGGCTACAAAGACGTGGCAATGATGAAAATATGTCCACACTAAAAGCAGAGATGATGAAATTAGTCAATGACCAAAAGCCGGCATAAGTTCGTTATGATTTAGATGAGCTGGCTCCGGACTACGCTTATTACATTCTTGGAATTCCCCCATTCCACTACCAGTACAATACCATAGAGCTAATCTGGGCTCAAATTAAAGATTATGCAGCAGGCCATAATACTTCTTCACCGTATAGCATAACAAAGATGTTCAAGAGACTTTTTAAAAAAACATGCGAAATAATTCCTATAAATTTAACAAAATCTATATTGAATTGAATAATTATGCATACTTAATGCAATAAATAACATTATTAAATATAATGAATGTTATTTATTGTACATCACTAGTATGACTGTAATGAATGAAACTGCGGTTGGAGTCTAACTGATGTATATTTCTCTTCATTAACATTTATTCATTTTAATGCCATAGACAAACCTATCAATAAGGTTAAATACACTGCACATCTCCCCTTTTAAATCTGAATATTCATGAAACATCAATTACCATTTGAAACATGTGTGCTTTGCCCGAATAACAATTATATAAAATGAAGTAATATAAAACTAGCATCTTAATATCTACATAAAAGGATTTTACATTTCCTTAATCAATCTGGCATATTATATCTTTTTTCTTGCCGAGGCATTTGGCGATAGAGAGGATAACGGGTCGTTGGCCATCTCTGATCGCTCCAAAAGCGCGTCTGCAAACTCACTTTCCGAATCTTGTCTGCCATATTCCCGCCAGTAGTCACGGCGATATACTCAACGTCATGTCCCTCACCCCCTTCTACTATTGGTTGGGCACTTGTACGAGACAAAGAATAGAGACTACGATTGCTGCGGGCGCCTTACCACACCGCCCAAAATGTTGCGCCGTCCCGCGTCTTGCTGATTGCTGCGGATGCCTTACCGCACTGCCCAAAGTGTTGCGCCGTCCCACGCCTTACTGGTTGCTGCGGGCGTCTTACCGCACCGCCAAAGTGTTGCGGGCGCCTTACCGCACCGCCAAAGAGTTGCGGGCGCCTTACCGCACCGCCAAAGAGTTGCGGGTGTCTTACCGCACCGCCAAAGTGTTGCGGGCGCCTTACCGCACCCCCAAAGAGTTGCGGGCGCCTTACCGCACCGCCAAAGTGCTACGGGCGCCTTACCGCACCGCCAGTGTTGCGGGCGGTATATAAAAGTCCATTGAAATTATATCTCGTATCGTATCTTGCGGTTCGAAGGGCATTATACTGGCGCTAATACTTATAAGAAATGTTGTACAAAATTTTAATTCTAGTAAGAAAAAAAATTAATAACAGATCGCTGTGTTTCTTGCCGGCTTTTTTTAATAGCAGTCGCGTTCCGATCCAGTAGTAGTTTAATTTATTGGATATAATTTATTGGATATAATTTTGTTGATATTGAAAATATGTAAGTGCCCTCTCGGGGCTTGTGCATAATAAATGATTTGAATTCATTTGGAGACGACGGCCAAGTTCATCTTAATAATTAACATTGACTATTATGAAAGTCATAATCTTCTATCAACACATTTAAATACTCAGGACATATATCGACACAAATCCAAAACGGTTCCCAGTGGCAATTTACATTCAAATGACGGGTGTTTATAGCGCCATAATGTTTATGTTACAACTCAATGTGGCTCCCACTGGTCTCCTACTTGAATATATAATAATGCAACATAAACCATCTCGTAAACTATCTGATACAATTAACCGTTTCAGTGAGACTTTGTTCTATTTAATTTGAAGCATTACAAAACTGAAGTTCCCCTTGAGTTTTGGAAAGCGTCAGATTTGGAATGCCTCAGTTTCAGAATGCTTCAGTTTTGGAAAGCGTCAGTTATGGAATGCGTCAGTTTTGGAAAGCGTCAGTTATGAAATGCGTCACTTTTGGAAAGCGGCAGTTATACAATGCGCCATATTGGAAAGCGTCAGTTATGGAATGCGTCAGTTATGGAATGCGTCAGTTATGCAATGCATTATTTTTGGAAAGCGTCAGTTATGTAATGCGTCAGTTATGGAATGAGTCATTTTTAGAAAGCGTCAGGTTTGGATTGCCTCAGTTTTAGAATGGTTTAAAAAGAGAGTGAAAGCATTAAATAAAATCTTATCCAAAACTGTTTCCCCAGAGTGGTGAAGTAGGTTAAAATTTACTGCTGCAGGAAGTCACCCTGGAAGAAGTTAAGCATACTTAATAAAGTGACTTATGAATTGAGAAGCCGCTTGAATTATATATCTCTGCTTCCTCAATTAACAATCATTTTTGGCTACACGATGACCCATATACACACTACAAAGAATATTGCTTTTATTTTCCAGGTAAAAGTATATTCGGGCCGCATTTTGCTCCAAAAACAATCATTAACTATTCATAGCCAAATATTAACTGAAAATGGCTCGGGCCTTTGTAACTCGATTGATTTGGTCTTGTCTTCGATAACTTCGATGTTGGATATAACATTGATAATAGATGAAGAGAAAGGTAAATAAAAACGAACTAATAATATATGAAACTGACGATTTGGAAAAGAAAATACTTTTTAGTGTCGATGACCCCTAGTTTTAGTACGACTTATCCTACAGTAAGGGAAGGAGGGCGGCCAGCATATTATAGAATCTTGCTTAGACGGATTCTTCTCATAGTGGAGGGTTAAGAATACCCCATACGTTTCTGTAGGACTCGAAGATACAGATAAAGAAAGAGTCAGGATACTAGTCAGCAGCACATTATACTAATTGCAATATGTTAGATTGCGCAACTCAACAAAGGTAGTGGGGTTGCATTTGACGTACTAAATTGACGTATACCATGGCATGGTAAGGTAAGGCGTTTTCATTTAAGATTTATTGTCGAGTTTACATGCTCCTACAAAGACGTTATTTGGGTTTAATCGTTTTTTTTTGGGGGTGGGCTGCGGTCGGCGCACTCCTCGCACCACTCCGTCCGGGGCGACAGAGGGGCGAAAGCACGTACAGCCGCAATCCACCCGAACACCACGTCGCCTTCGTCTTACTTGTTATCAGTGGTCGGCCCGACGGTATACCTCCCTAGTGGGGTACCCTCCCATCGACCGACGTCCCCCCCCCTCGAGGAGGACGTTGGTCTTTCCTCACGCGGTCGGCCTCTCGGCGGGTGACGGCCTAACTCCCCGGTCACGTCACCCGCGGCATGGGTTTAATCGTTTAGTCGTCTTTTATGACACCCATAAGAAAGGGAGTGATTTATTGTATTATTACTCCATCACCACATTGATATATGATTTATATAATTATATCTTGCCTATAAATGTCGTTAAAACAACTAATTGATATAATGTGCATGTAAAATGAATAAAAAGGAAGGCAAACTCGAAATGAACTTATAATCTGTCTGATCAGTGTAGTATCTAGAGCCCAGCAGTGGGACGTACATGAGCTGAAATGATGAAATAAATCATGAACACATCCCTACAATTGATATTTCATTTATGAAATATCAACGTATTTGTATCAGTGAATAATTTATACAAAATGTTGAATACGGTGCATCACACATTATGTATTCTGTGAACTGAATTTATTGAACTTTCTGATATTAATATCGAGTTGAATATTAAACAGACGTATTAATATTCTCAAATATTATAAAACAGTATCGCTAGTTTAGTAAGTTTGTATCAGGAACATGGTGTCTGCGACTGTAGGTAAAATAAAATCATATCATTGTTGAGAAAGCCTGAGCTTAATAGTAGACTTATATAAGCTAAGATAAATGAAGATTTAAGTACTAAACTTACTAATATTATAAATGCGAAAGTAGTTTGTTTGTTAAGCTTTCATGTGTAAACAACCGAACGGATTTCAAAAATTCTTTCACCAATGGAAAGTTATAAGAGAGTATCAGGGATTAACATAGGCTATGTTTTATACCGGTATTCTCACGGGAACGGGAACTACGCGGGTAAATAAATATAAAGATATTAAGTATTTGATAATGGTGTGTTGGATATTGCGTTACTGGCTTATGCTTAAAGTGGTGGTTAGCCCATATAACCATAGGTAGGTAATACGTATATAATACGATAAAAAATACGGGACAGTCTTTGGGGACTAACGATAGACGTGAAAACAAAGTAACTTGTAAATTATATCGTCATGCTATTAGATTGTTATTTTTTTTAATTATTTTTGGTTTGTAAAGAAGTATTAGTAATCAATTTAAATTAATCCTTGATAATAAACACTTCTTTCTAAACAAAAAAATAAAAATAAAATAATCTAAATTAATAGATTATAAATTTGTACTTAATGATTATAGCTAATAATTTGTAAATAAAACTACGAATGTATCTTTGGAAATTTACAAATATTTGTAAGAACGATGGCTTGTTGGACGTGAAACATCTTAATCTACCCGTGACTATGAACACTGTAAAGTGTTCGAAACGTTGGGTAATCAAAAATCAAATACAAACGCGATAAAATTCGTAAATTAGTTTTATTTACAATGTTGTAATACTCGCGTAATCATCAAAAATCATTAAGCTAATAATTTATTAGAAAATATGTTATGCAATATTTTCAATAAAATTTGAATAACATTTCAAATTTAGCGCTTGGTGTTTGTGGATTTGAAAGCGAACAACATGTACGCACGAGCCCTATATCATTTCTTGAGACAGGCGTTCGGTGACGATGACGCGAGTTCCATGGTTTTTGTTCACACAAACAAGTGCTCAACACGCTTAAAGTTTTGACTTCAAAAATCTATTGAGACTAACATTGTTTCTAGTATCCGTTAATCACGTTAAGTATTTTGGTAAAGTTGTACTAATTAAGTTAAACTAAATAACTAATTCTAAAACTTAGAGCTAGTCAAGATAACTTAAATAAAGTCACTCTTTGTAATTTAAGTTTAGTTGTTGTTGTTTCAACAATTTTTTTTTTAATTTATATAAAGCGTCTGTTTATATTTTTTATATAAGTAATTATTGTTAGAGCTTCAAGCTGAAAAATTACTTAAAAAGTAAAAGGCACTAGCTTCAAGTTTGAAACCAATTTTAATTTTTTATGAACACAAATAAGATATTTCTGGTACATAAATATTTTTATAGACCAATGATTAAGATTTTTATTCAAGCATAAAGCATGGCAATGTAAAAATACCAGACAAATGAGATTCCGTGTGGTGACGGAGTAAGAGTACAATTCACCACTCCCTAACTTGCCCGTGGATGTCGTAAAAGACGATTATGGGATATAATATGCACATAACATCCGTGCAAGAGAAGGAAAACTCGAAATGAAACCCTATACCAACATGTCTGACCAGCGTGGTATAGAAGGTCAAATTCGCTCCCATTGTAGAGGAGGCCCGAGCCCAACAGTGAGACATATGTGGGCTGCGATGAAATGAGAGTCGATTTTGCTCACAAATTTACATATGTCGGATTATAGGCGGCCGGCATCATTATCAATAATATCACAATCACTTGTCATACTCACTTCATATATTAAAAGTTTTTATTAAGGAAACAGGAAAGATGACAAAAATGTGAATGAAAATTTTTTTCACCCTTTTTACATGTAGCCAAATCAATCCCCGCTGCCCACTTGAGCGAAAGAGTTTTCAGCGAACAATCGGTGCTGTAGAGATTAGTTTTCAAAATCATAGAGATTTTTTCGATTCCGCTCACTCGGGCTTCGATTTCGAGCCACGTTTTTTGGTCTCGGATACAGCAACCTTTTAGTTCTATTTTTTATTATTTATTTGAACACTATTTGTTAATAAATGGGTGGGAAATTAACGATGTTTTAGCCGTGAGACTATTGCTCGTTGGCGAAGTCCTGACCAGACTATAACCTGTCCAAAAAGTTAAACACAATTTATGTAATGTTCAAAGCCTCACGTATTACGTAGCAAATTTATTGCCGATCAAGCGTATTTCAGTTTTTCCTATCCAATTATCCTCATTAAGCCTCGATCACCGCTAGTTAAAGGGGAGGAGGGGGTTTTTAGCGGTGGTGGTTAGGTATACAATACGTGCCCCAACTACTAATACCCCCCTGTGATTCCAGGGGTATGCGGTGAGCTCGTCGCGGGTGGGTCTACATACATACGTAATCAAGTTATTTGCTGATAGAACTAATCACTAGATATTGATATCGGTTTTGTTAAATACATGACGCTTTTTGAAGTGAATCTTTCTTAGAATCGTTGTGGTTTCAAACTCGATGAAACGAAAAAGGGATGAAGGATGAGGGATGAGGGATAAGGGATGAGAGATAAGGGATGAAGGATAAAGAAGTTTCACTTCTGCCATGCGTACATTGTACACGCTTTTTTTTTTTTTACAAATAATGCTGTCCGTGGCTGTCGTAAATGACAACTAAGGCATATAATATGCATATAATACTTATGCAGGAGAAGGTAAACTCGAAACAAACCTCTATGCCAACATGTATGAATAGCGTGGTATAGTAAGTCAATTTTTTTCTCCCTTTTTTTTTTTTTTTTTTTTTTTTTTTTGTGGAGGAGGTCCGAGCCCAACAGTGGGATGCGTATGGGGTGAGATGATGATGAATGCTAACAGCTCGCTCTAAGAAAGGAGAAATGGGTATTTTATAAACAGAAATTGAACTTACAACACTCGTCATGAGGTATCTGTATATGTTTACGGCACTGTGATGTTTGTGTCGTCCAGTGCAGTTGTTTCGCAAATTATTTGTGACTAATAGCATCATCATTCTAATGTATATTTGTCCCACTGTTGAGCTTGAGCCTCCTGTACTATGGAAAGGAAACCCTGCCCTGATATACCACGGTGATCAAGTGATTGGTATATAGGCTTATATCGAGTCACTCTTCTCTTGCATAGAAGTTATATAAATAGTATATCCCTTGGTCGTCTTTTACGAGGAGTAGAAAAGGGGGTGGTGAATTGTATTCCACACAATACTCCTTCGTCACACAAACATCGTCACAGAATATTTTATATATAAACGTTTTTGTATAATATTAACATTAGTATTACCTACGCTAATTTTATAAATAATTTGAATAAAATTACATAAAGTCCTAAATACAAATGTATATTGATGAGCTAATTGGCGTCCACCATTGGGCATATGTAGTTCCTTTTGCTATAATGTTTGGTCCAACGACCCTATGCCGCCTGCTTCCAACGGCATATCTCATTCAAAGCTATTACTATGTGTGTTCAAATCACAGTCTATCAATCGCTATAGAATTATCGATTTCACAAATCGAAATTAAGATAGAAGTTGGTAAAATTTAATAACGCGAATGTTTGATATATAGCAAGCAAAACAGAACAATATCACAAGAAATTCACAAGAGAAATATATTTTTAAAAATATTATTTTTTGTTTCAGGTGAGGCCAGCGCAGATAAATACCGTTATAAGGTATTGTACTTTACATCTACTACTAATATTTATTGTTAAAACTTTCTAGACGAAAGTTTATCCAAGAAAATCTTGTATTGTATATAATACATATAGTTCAGTAGTTAATCATGGAAAGCGTAACATGTAAACGAATAAATTTATAATATTAATAAGGGTAGCATCCCCGTGTGATTCAGTCGACGAATTATGTCCTATTTCGTACACAACCCAATAAGATGACATCTTTGTGATCATTCTGTCTATTCATATCACATTATACGCAAACTGTCCGCCTTTTCTTTGATCTTACCATACCCGAAAGATCTTCGTTCTTTGAACTTAACTAAACATAGCGTTAGATATCATGTCAAACGTTTACTCTTTAAACATCCTGTCATTTCAAACTTTTTATTATCTATGGTGCCAAACGAGCAAGCAGCACTGATGGTAAATGATAGATAGATCATGGTGAGGAACCCTTCGTGCGCGACTCCGACTTGCTTTTTTATTCAATCAAGCATAATCTGTATTAACGAATTTGGATAAAATTTTATGTTGGGCAAGTTATATGTTACGTCAGCGAAGCCGCACGGAGAAACTAATTTATTAAATAAATACATTCCCTGCGAATCAATTCGGGAATGTGGGAGGAAGAGGATGAAATATCCTCTGAAATATACAGCAACGTATTCAATACAGATATGCTTCGAACTTTTAAGCTTTATGTAAGCGTCACAGAAAAACATGATATAACTTATAACCGCAGGCGCATAACCGCAAGGCGTACCGTAATTAAGCCGCTGTAAACTAGACCCTAACGATGGTTTGGGAGGATGAAGGGCGAGCAGGGCGCTTCGCTATACACGATACCACGATGTCTTTAGATTATACATGAGATTAAATATTTTTTAGATAATCTTACGAAAATGCATTTTATTACTATATTATCATGTTTGTGTTTGAGTTTTGAACACGTTTTGAATATCCACCCGTGACCATGAACGCGGCAAGTGTATAAATAGTCGGACAGTTAAATATAAACGCGATGCAATATAAAAGTAGTTTTATATATAAAAGGTAATACTCGTCTAAACATCAGAAATCATTATAAATTTTGTTATTTTATTCGCATTTTATTTCTATTATATAATATATTGTAGGTATGTAGGTACGCCAGCGGCTACCTCAGCTTGTAAACGTGTGCAACGTTCTCATTAAATATGATTTTCATTATGTTATGCGGTGAGAAATATTAAAGCAAAATTCTTCACGTATACCGTTAAGGAATATATTCTCTGAGGAGCTAATTTTCAAAATATTGCTTTCTAACGAGTCTACATCACAAAACTAAGAAATTATTTTGCGTTTATTAGCAATATTTATTAATTTTATAAAAAAAATCAAAAGACTGTAACTACGAGGGAATTTAATCCCCCTATTTTACACGATTTAATAAATGAAAATAGACAAGTGCTGAAAAACATAAGAATGTATTTATTTTTTCTGAAGAGTATTTGTGTTTAATTTAATGACAATTGATACAGTGTTTTTTGTTCTCAGACATTGCATTTCACCTCCTTTGAGTTGAATTTTGTTAAATTCTTTTTTAATGTGCCTTAATGACACAAACCAACTACTACCAAAGTATATAAAATGTTCAAATTAGGCTAAAACGTGAGTTTACAAACAAAGACTTTAATGAATACATTAATTTAGATTTATTTCTTCTTCTTTTATGTGTTGGCTATCAGCTACTAATACGAGCCATTTTTGCCAGTCATCATCATCATCATCATCGCAGCCCACATACGTCCCACTGTTGGGCTCGGGCCTCCTCCACAATGAGAGGGAATTTGACCTAATATACTATGCTGATCAGACACGTTGGTATAGGATTTCATTTCGAGTTTTCCTTCTCTTTCACAGATGTTATGTGCATATTATATCCCGTCGTCTTTTACCACATCCACAGGCAAGATAGGGAGTGGTGAATTCTATTCTTACTCCGTCACCACACGGGGTTTTTGCTAGTGTCGAGTTCTAATTTTCTTTTCAAATTATCAGTTTCTTCATGTCAGTAATGGTCCGTCAGCAAGTCAAAGCGTCGCCCTCAACAGTGTAATGGCCACTGTTAAGGGTATTTCGTGAGAATGTTGGTGGAAACAAAAAGGTATGTATAGCAGTTTTATATCATATTCACTACACCTCAGCAGTTCTGCCGCTATATATTACATAAAATGCCATCAAAATTATATAATATAACACGTTACAACAATAAGATATTGAATATAATAAAAGAACATCACATGACACTTCCAGATTCCCGCCAAAACCTATCTTAGATTTATTTACTCACATTTCATTATCTTCGAAATGTTCTACGCACCTTTTAGAAATAATATAATCGTTCTTATTATTATTCTTCAGTGAAGGGATAAGACACAAGTGTGTGCCAGCCCTAATGGTTACCTTTGCGTGTGCGTGTATAGCTACAGGCTGTAGCTCCTTCCCTGTAGCGTCGCTACGCTCAGGGCTGTCCGGAACTTTGTTGCCCTCAGGAGAGTTATGTATCTTCCTTCCTTAGTCGTGACGACATTTTTAAATATGATTTATTTAAGAACCGTAACGATCTTGTTAGCTTATATTAGAATAATATTATTTGGTAGTATAATACATTTTGAAAAATATTTGTATTACATTTATTTATTATACGAAATAAAGGTTATATTAAAAATTTTATTTTTTAAGTGAATTGAAAAAGATGTTAGGAAAAGTGGCTAGTATCTAGAAATTGTCTAGCAATGAGATTTATTCTGTGCTTTACCAATGAACCTACGTAGAGTAATAAATTTAATTTTGAAGAAGTTTTGCCACTCCATACTAAGAGCGTGGGTGTAAGACAATGGGTCTTTCGTAATGGACCAAGAACTTTTAGCTATACCTTGATATTTTTTTGCAGTACATTAATTAGTTTAACGAACATTCATTTCCATGAAACTGATTTTGTATATCACAAACAACGACGTACAGTCGTTATTTGTGATTCCTTAGTCGTGACGGCGGGATGGTCTATATGCCCTAATTTACCAATTGGCAGGTTCACCACCGCGCGGGACGTTTCTTTCTGCTATTCATAAATATTTAGTTATTCAGAGTCTTGGTATAATTTGTGTCTGTTGATTGTATGTTTATAAGATACCTCTAATACAGAAATTTGCTTCCTGGTGTGGGGTTTATAACCAGCCAAGAAGTAAGAATTAATTTAAAAGTATTACTTTTTAATTTTATTTATAGATCCCAGCTATGAAATAAATTTAATATCCAAAGAAGATTAAAAGTCCGTAATACTTTAATCCGAAATGCAAGTAGTAGATAATAAATAAATAGCCTATGGCTTATCTCTTTGCATACTTATTTCTACAATAATCAAAACTCGTAGTGGATGTATAAATCTACTACACACTGTTGGAAAGACCTCTCCATAGGGCGAATAATTTAAAACTCGCCACGCTTGGTAAACGGAATGGCGATTTGGTCAGCGTTGAGAGTTCTGAGTGCTACTTCCTACTACTCTCCTATTTCTTCTTCTTATTATCTACTTCTTTCTATTCTGCACTATATGCTCCCTTATGCCACAACCCCTCAATGGAAAGTACAAAGTAAAAGATAGTTACTCAATGAATTTTTAACCATTCACCATATAGGAAATCTTATGCCCTATGATATGAACGTTGGAAAGTATCCGAAACTGCAGTCTATCTACTTTCTCTTTTTTGGGAACATCTATAGTAAGTATGATCACACCTGATCTATCTGGCGTGAGAGATTAACCGGCGTGCAGCTATATAGCTACCGTACATGTACTTACTTATCGCCACATGGGCGGGTACCCTATCGGGCTTCCCCACCATGACGAAACTAAATTATTTAGACACTAAAATATTAGTGAAGATATCTTAAAAATGTTTTCCTTAATCGTTTATGATAAATAATAATGTTCTTATAATTAAATTACATAACGAATACATCGCACTTACAAATTTAACTTTATAACATATTACAAAAGTGGTTACGTTACTAACGAGTTTCCAGTTTAATATCAAGAAAATGTCGTTCTTTAAACCAGCGCATGCATAATTACATCCTTATTTTAAAATAATTCCGTCTAGAAACTTACAATAGTAGCACTACCCAATTACTTGGTCCCCGCAGTGGCTCGGTTGGCTTCGACAATATTCTTTTTATGCTAATGTGGAACAACCCTAGCGATGCAAATGGCAACACTCGACCTCATCCTGTATAATGATAAAGTTTCTTTTATGTTACGCCAGGGCTGCCTCGCGGCCGCATCTTGTTATTTGTTTTCAAGTTGGGCTGTTATGTAGATCAGTTTGTGTAATACCAACTACTAAACGTGTATACGGTGGAGGCTGTTACCCGTAACATTTTGTATTCATTATGAAGTGCTTGTATTTGACTTTTCATCTTATAGAGCTATACAAATAAACAAAATTGAAGTGTCTGTTTGTGATGTCAAAATAATAGAGTTATTTTATATTCAAATCATTTATTATGTATGAACCCCGCGGGGGTACTTACATATTATCATTTTTATAAATTTTAACTTAAATTACTATCTAATCGGACGCGACCGCACTGAGAAGATCCGACAAGATTTAAATAAAATTACATACCACAACATGTCTATTAAAAGTTCCAGTGTGATACTTTTCGAACTATGATATAATACAGTTATTAAATATAATAAAAAGTACCTATGGCCAGATCATGGAGCAGATCCTGCAAGCGGCACCCGATCACGAATAACAAGCACGAGTTAATCACTAGAGCAGCCATCACTCCCCTCAACCACAGATCATGTTCACACGGTTATTAAACCAGCTTAAATATTATCTTCAAAATGGCTGGACGGATTTTGATAATATTTTAATAACAGATAGCTGTATGTATAAAAGGTACCTTAGACTATATTTTATCCTCGGGCCCACCACTGGCGACAAGTCACTTTTCTCCGGTGGTCGGCCCAACGACGAAGGCGACGTTTCACGGGTGGGTTACGGGTGTGCGTGCTTACGCTCCTCTGTCGCCCCGGACGAAGTCGGGCGAGAAGTACGCCGATCGTAACCCACCTCCAAAAAAAGAAAAAAAAAAAGAAAAGACGATATTTTATCTCGGTATTCCCACAAGAACGGGAACTACTTTAGTTAAATTGCCGGCGTTTGCTACTTAAATAATAATAACGAAATTGATTTGCTTAATATAAGTCAATCTCTACAGTATTTAGGGGAACGTTTGACTACTGCGGCTTTTTGAGCCAAGTCGTTAAATGTATTTTCATCATCATCACCATCATCATCATCGCAGCCCACGTACGTTCCACTATTGGGCTCCTCCACAATGGGAGTGAATTTGACCTACTATACCATATTGGTCGACATGTTCGTATAAGGTTTCATTTCGAGTTTTCCTTTTCTTGCACAGATGTTATGTGCATATTATATCTCATAGTGGTCTTTTACGACATCCACGGGTAAGATAAGGCGTGGAGAATTGTATTCTTACTCCGTCATCACATGGAAAATTGTAATGTATTTTAGTAATTTAAAAATGTATAATTTCGCAGTAAAAGATAACTATAGTTTGATATATTAGTGTATTTGCACAAAGCCTACGTTTGAGCGACAAAGCGAGACAGGGAAAAGCAGACGCGCATCACTGAAAGCGATTAAGGGGAGTGAGCCCACATTGTCAAAGCAAACCAAGGAAAACTCAAAACAACAGAAAGTTGTAGTTTTTAACAGTTATTCTTTTGATATGGTGTAGGCTTTATTGGGGTGTATCCATTATAAGACGGAAATAACTTACTTTAAATGTAGCTACTACAATTATAAAATTAATAAGTAAATTACCATGTAAAATTCTTAAAGTTATTTTTTATGTTCGTTGTCTTCATCTTTATATTTTACATACATCTTGATATAAATGGGATGTTTGTTTATCACTACAATTGCCTTAGCTGCGTATAAAATTTGGAGATAGCTTCAACTCAATCAAATAAAGGGTCGTAGGTTACATAAAAAAAAAATAACATTAACTATCAAATAAATAAACATTAAGATCTATAATTTTAACAACAAAAAACAGATTTCTATTGGACAAAAATAGAACCACACGGAAGCACTAGTTTAAAACTAAAAAAAGAATTATCAAAATCGTTTATCCAGTCTAAAAGTTCTGCCGTAACAAACAAAATAAAATAGTCCAATTGAGAAATTCCTCCTTTATTGAAGCCGGTTCAAAAACCAAAGCGACGTCATAATCATTTTTTATTTGAAAAGAACCAAATTGCAATGCGACATTCTGTAATTTTGAGTTAAAGGGAGAAATGGTCATCTGTCCCAATAAGTCAGAAGTTTTAGAATAATAACGTATAGAAGGTAAGTTCGCGCACAAAAAGTGAAGCATTTCAATTGGAGCCTAATGGAGCTTACGCCGGAACCGTTCCGTAATGTACAAGATCACTGTAATGCACGTACGTACGCAACTCTTAAAAAATAAATAGGTAATTATGTGCGGTTTGTGCATTCAAATTGTGTCACAACACATTTGAAAAACTTGAAAAGGTTTTTAACATTACTTTTAAAATTATTTCGATAATTTATGTTAATAAAAACAAAATTTGATTTCATTATTTGTATAGTGGTGTGCGTGTGTACGTGTGTACCTAATCGCCTGCGCGCATGTAGTATTATTAGATTCATGTTTCGAACGTTCGAAGTAGCGACACTATCCTTCTATACGTTATTATTCTAAGTCAGAAGTATTCATTGTACCTATAGTGATGACGGAGTAAGAATACAATTCCACACCCCCTTCTCTTGCCCGTGGGTGACGTAAAAGACTTCATAAGGAATATCTTGGGCATATAACAATAATGCAAGAGAAGGAAAACTCATAATAAAACTCTATATCAACCCGCCTGACCAGCGTAGTAGATTAATTTCCCTCCCAATATGGTGGAGGCTCGAGCCCAGTAGTGGGATGTATATGTGCTGTGATGAATAAATGAATGAAGAGAAAGCTTAATTAACTTTTTTTTTTTAATTTCTTATTAATCGATAAAATAATATTATCAACAACATCTATGCAAGAGAAGGAAATCTTGAAATATAACTATATAGCAACCTGTCTAATCAGCCTAGTATAGTAGCTTAATTTGAGAGCAGGCTCGAGCCGTGCGTGTTATTTGCATACTATAATCCCGTAGTTCCACTCCCTGTCTTGCCCGTGGATGTCGTAAAAGACGACTAAGGGATATAATATGTATATTACATATGTGCAAGAAAAGGAAAACTTAAAATGAAACCCTATACCAACATGTCTGAAAATTTTCTCCTATTGTGGAGAAGGACCGACCCCAACAGTGAGACGTATGTGGGCTGCGATGACGATGAATCCCTTAGTCGTATTTTACAACACCCCGGACAAGAGATGGGGTGGTGAATTGTATGTTATTATATATTTCTGTATAATATAACATAAATACTGGTTGGACTGGAAAGAAATTGAATATTAAAGTGTAAAATTGAGCTGTAATATTGGCAGGCAATCTCGGGATTATAGAAGTATTCGCTGCCGTTTGATTGGTTCTCACAAGTTATTTATGTCTCACTTATTGAATGTCTCTGAAAATATTTGCTTTTCACATCGCTATATCCTAAAATCACATATCGATATTCACTGAGTTTATGTATTTTTAGTATCCAGTTGAAGATAGACTTGTATAAAAAGGATTTTTTTATGAACACATTGGCACCAAAGTGATCCAGTTTCATTATAATCATCATTTCAGCTCATCATGTTCCAATGTTCCCTCCTCCTCGGAGGGAAATTGACTTTCCTATACTATACTGGTCAGACAGGTTGGTACTTTTTTATGTGTGGGCTATGGTAAGCGCACAAGCCGTTCATTCCGTCCGGGACGACGAAAGGACGGCGCGCGGACCCATAACCCGCTCGTACCCACGTCGCCTTCATCGCTGGGGCGACCATCAGTGCCGAGTTCCTTGTCCTCAGTGGTCGGCCCGAGATAGGTTGGTATAGGGTTTTATTTCGACTTTTCTTTCTCTTGCATAGATGTTATATGCGTATTATATTCTTTAGTCGTTTTTTACGACATCCACGTGGAATATAGAGCGTAATGAATTGTATTCATTACTTCCCATTATGGAGGCGGTTCGAGCCCAGTAGTAGGACTTATATGAGCGGAGATGAACTTATCTAAAAGTAGAGTTGAGAATTTCAGATTTTTTCTCGCTCAGAATATTTTGAGAGAATATCCTCTGCAATGCATCAGTTATGTTTTCAGCGAGGCACTCACACACGCAATAAAAACCTGCTCGTTAAACACGTGCCATTCAGTGTAACATCTTGGTGTAGTGCACGTTAAATACATCTACGTCAATGCGTCATTTCGGGTACAAAACGTAAGCTTCCAACAGTAAAAACGGTTAAGGCTCGCTCGTAAAACTCAATATGGCGGCCGTTTGTACCATTACTGACATCTAGCGGACGCACTATGAACTAATCAAGCCTGGATAGTGCTAATTAAATAATATACTATATATATAAATTGTGTTCCTTACAGAGTTCAACTTATATTTAAAGACTAGGGTGGAAGAGGAACGAAACTGTTTCAATATATTTGCAACAATAAGTCTTTTTAATGCCAAAAAAAATGAAGAAGATAGTATTTATAAACTTCCGTGTGGTGACCGAAGGAGATTTCATAGGCCACAGTTTTAGTGGCGACCACGTATCGAGCGACGCAGTGTAGGATGCCTCCCCCACTAGGTGGACCGACGACCTGATGAAAGTTGCTGGGCGTCGTTGGATGCAGGCGGCACAGGACCGCACTTTGTAGCGTAACATGAGGGAGGCCTACGTCCAGCGATAGGCTGAAATGATGATGATCACCGAAGGAGACATCTGGTGACGGAGTAAGAATACAATTCATCATCCCCTTTCATGCCCGTGGATGTCGTAGAAGACGACTAATATGTATATAACATCTATGCCAGTGAACCCAGAATAAAACCCTATACCAACACGTCTGACCAGCGTGATGTAGTAGGTCAATTTTACTCCCGTTGTGGAGGAGACTCGAGCCCAACAGTGGGACGTATATGAGCTGTGATGATGATGATGATAATAACGGAAGAAGAATACAATTTACCACCCCCTCTCATATCCGTGGGTGTTGTAAAAGAGGACTAAGGGATTAAAATAGCAAGATATCTATGCAAAAGAAGGAAAACTTCTAATAAAACTCTATAACAATTTGTGTAACCAGCTTGGTATTGTAGGCTAATTTATCCCCCCAATTATGGATGAGGCTCGAGCCCAACAGTGGGACGTATAGGAGATGATAAAGATGAACATTTTCAAATGGTAATTTACTTCACTTAAAGGTTATGTTTATGTTTGTATTATAGACCATTTTCTTTTGATGCAATCAAAATGTTCTTATTTATAGCAAAAATAGCTGTTGTTTTATATATAAACGCTAAACGAATATTGATGAAATTTTTTGTGTGTGTTCAAGGGGATTTGAAAATGGTTTAGATTCACAATGGGACCCGGTTGATGGCGCTGCTGTCGATTTCAATGGGAATTCCTTTTATTTTATTTGAACAGAACAACGTCTATTGCGTCCGCTAGTATTACTATAAATATGATTATTAATTGTAATCCCTTGTATAAAGACTAATTCATTCCTTAAACGTTTTTTATAAACTCATCGTTCGGGAATGAAAACATGACGACAATAACATTAACTGTTGTAGTGCCAGTATCAGTCATATTGCCAGTAAAATTAATTTAATTAACTAACACCATAATTAACAACATATTTAGTTAAAAATAACATTGTTATTATCATCTGTTATCCCAATTACTTGGGGTCGACGCAACATGTCCTCTTGTTTCATACAATCCTACCTGACATTGTCTCTGTTATTTCTCCCTGTCTATTTATATAATGTTTCACGTAGACCATCCACTTCTCCTTGTCTCTAAAGCCTTGATCATTTATATTTAAAAAATCCTCCAAAATTACTTTTCATTACTTCATCTCAGACCATATAGGTCCCATTATCGGGGTTTGGGCCTTTTCCACTATAGAAAGGACCATTACTAAACCACGCTGGTAAGACATGTTGGCACAGGGTTTCGTTACCGAGTTTTCCTTCTCTTGCATAGATGTCATCTGCATATCATATCGCTTAGTCGTTTTTTTTGACATCCACGGACAAGAGGGTGGTGAATTGTATTCTTACTCTGTCACCACACGGAAACTTACTTTTATCTTAATAAAACTATCGATATTCAAATTTATTCAAATAAAACTACTAAATAGACTTATAACAGCATGAAGTAAAATAACATATTTATATTAGAGTATAATATATGTAATGTAAATATGTTATTTTGGTCTGGCAACACTTCAATAAAGTTGTTATAATATTCATGAAGTGCAAAGGAAACACTGAAAAAACAAAACATCAATGCTTGTGTTTTCAGTGGCTTCATTTCTATTCACGTTTGACGCGTGCTTATACAATTTATTTAGCATGTTGTTTATTTTTTAAAGGAATTTTGTTACTTAGTTACTAAGACTTATATGACTAATCTTCATTTATAAATTATTTTTCACTAACAACCCGCCCTCGCTTCGCTTCGGTTTCAGTCGTCTTACCCACGTAGATTCCGTTCCCGTGGGAATATCGGGATAAAATATAGCCTATGTTACTCCCTTATAGCTTCCTATCGGTGAAAGAATTTTTGGAATCAGTTCCGTGGTTTAAGCGTGAAAGCGTAACAAACAAACAAACTTACTTTCGCATTTATAATATTAGTAAGGATTTAGTCTTTAAGTAAGACAAAACGCAAAAATTCAAAAATGCAATGGCTGCATTTAATGACATCTTTTGTGACTTTTGATGGAAAACTAAAACATATGTAAAACACTGTTATATAATATTCATTTCCCCCCAGCACTCTTTTAGCATCACATTACATAAAATGTTATAAATATTAAATAATTCAAAACATTAAGATATTGAATGTACTACAAGCTATATTAAAATCCTCGCATGCGATTTTCAAGTTCCCGCCAAACCTCATTTGATTATAAAGCATTCATATAGATGATGTTTACTTTAAATAAAATACAAATTGTATTATTTCTCAAATTGCGTACCCTTGTCTTATTCTAGATGTAATAATACGATGTAACCGTAATATTATCATATCATTTTTATGACAAGGGAATAGCCCCTAATGTGATGTGTTTATAAAAGGTCAAGCTCAAGGTTCAAAGTATCGCATATCAAATTCTTATATTTTCCCTTCTTACGTATATTTACAATGAGGAAGTTATTATCTGGTATATAAACTGTTATTTTGGTCTTGCTTACTCGTATAGTTGCAAACCGCGTGTGCTATCTGGTCCAGTCATATTTTTTTGTATTATATTTAGAAGAAAAAGGAATCCCTTTTCAAAAGGTTACTCTAGGCATAAAATTTCAATTTAAAGAATTAAAAAAATAGAGACCACAGTAATTTGTTCATGTTAATTTTTATCTATCCTAGCGATGAGACGAATTGCTTTTTTTTCAATTCGAATCATTCGAATTAAAATTACTATTGATTCGAATAGCAATTCGAATTGATTCGAATCGTCATATTCGTCATGTCTGCATTATAGGCAAATTCGTACTCTTATGTCGAGTCATCCGCCTTGCCGAGCTATAATTCATTTACATTATTGTTCGAGCTAGAGTTTTTTTTTGGTGTATCGGTTTGCATTACGAACGAGTCGAGATTTCGAGTTACAACAGTGTGCTCGGTATTTGGTTACGGAAAGGGGACTTATAGGTATATTGACTTTTAAACACGTAGTTAAGAACAATACTTTTTTATTATTATGATTAAAATCAGCTTACTAAGTAACAAAAAAGTAATAATAAAATCATATACAAAAAATACATTTATTTTTAAATAAAGTCTGATTCAAATTAGTAATTACACGATAAATTAACTTTAAAAAAATAAATATGTTTATACGTCTCAGGTATACTCATAATTAATAGCTATTATTACTAATTACGTAAACAAGCAGTCAACAAAAGCAAAAAAACATTAAATCGCGCGAGGGACGAATTGTAAATGTAATAGGCATCTATCTCGAACGAATCGAATTGCATCCAACCAACTCGTGATTCTTAGAACATTTCGTGTATTTTCGTATTTTCTCACTCGTGTAATTTGTTCTTACGATTCTTCGACTCCGTATTAGAGAGCGAATCAACGAATAGAAAACGAATCAACGAATGTCCTATCAAACCAAGTCGACTGATCACCGTGCCGCCGCGCCGCCGCCACGGCCGCCTGCGCTATGAGTACCTACCTGCCTACGAGTACGACACGAGTTGATTCGGTTTCGGTCAACGCCGATTCGAATGAACGAGTCAATAGTCTTATTCGAGTTATTCGAATTAAATGATTCGAATTACGCAACGCTAATCTGTCCCCCATAGACTTTAATGTCAATGTTAGAAATTTTTTTTAGGTGATTTACGGTCAGCGTACCCGCTGGCGCACGGCCCCCTATAGCACGTCGCTTTCGTCGTTGGGCCGACCACCGGTGCAGAGTTCCTTGACTTCAGTGGTAAACCCGACGCAATACGCCGAGGGAGTTCCCTCTTCCATCAACGTCCCCTTCCCGGGACGCTGATCGCCGTTTCGAGGCTGGCCTCTCCGCGGGTGCTGGACTAAATCCCTGGTCTGGGTTAGGTTAGGGTATAGGCTTTCTACGGCATCATCAACATTATCATTATTACTTTGCTCTTACTCAAATTATTCGGTTTTGACTCAATATACATATTCTCTCTTCTTTCATAGCACACAATATAAATGTTATTGGCAATAGATTTTGTAACGCTGTTAATAATACTAGTTACGTTTGTATATTAGGACCACTTTTTTTTTACCAAACCAGAGAACAAAGGATAAAAAATAATATTCAGATATAAATAATTGTATGTTTTAATATTTCAACTCGAATGCCGTTTAAAAATATTTTTCATCTTTATGAAGTAGAAAATAGATAAACTGAAATAAAAAATAGATAAACCTCTTTTATTCAACATATTAAATAAAAAAGACATTAAAAATACGTAAAGTCTTCAGTTTTCGTCATTACATTGTGATAACGTAGGTCTGCAATGCGTCGTCAAGTACGGGACCAATATAAGCACCCTGTGGCACTCCAAAGAAGTACGTACTTTTACGCACATAACATCAAATAAAATGTAGGAATTATGAGCTTTTATTTTTGTTTTGACGGTGACGTTTGTGTAATGAATAAAAATATTACTTTATGAATAATAAATCGTATGTACATTATTTAGTGTCCGTATATTTGCGTATTTTTATTTTCTCTTTTTAAATAAAACTACTTTACGGATTTTATCGCGTTTGTGTTTGATTTTTGATTGCTCGACGTTCCGAACACTTTGCAGCGTTCATGGTCACGAGCGGACTAAAATGTCTGATATCCAAACAAGTCAACGTTATTGCAGATTGTTTTTATTATCTCTCGCTACAAAAATTAGTTATTAAATTGTGACCTACATTTTGGTACAAATTTATTGCCAGTATAAGAAAATGATTCTATATGAACAACTATATTTTGTTTATGGTTAGTAATTATTAAATTATTTTGGTAATTAAGTTAGTAATTATGTTTGTAGTAATTATTATGACAATTTATTAATTTAAAAACTTAACAAATCTAGTATACTACTTTTTTTTTGGGGGGTGGGCTGCGGTCGGCGCGCTCCTCGCACCACTCCGTCCGGGGCGACAGAGGGTCGTAAACACGCACACCCGCAACCCACCCCACCTGCACGTCGCCTTCGTAGTTGGGCTGACCACCGGAGTAGGGTTACTTGTCATCAGTGGTCGGCCCGACGGAATACCCCCATTTGGGGTACCCTCCCATCGACCGACGTCACCCCCTCGGGGAGGACATCGGTCTTTCCTCACGCGGTCGGCCTCTCAGCGAGTGACGGACTAATTCCCCGATCACGTTACCCACGGCCTCGGCTAGGGCGGCATGAGGCCCAAGTACTCGCGCCTACGCCGCCCCAGTTGCCGGCGGCGGATCGCCTCATCGAGGTTGCGCTCCTCGCGCAAGCGATTCGCCACCTCCTTCTGCGAGATCACTGCCTAGCAGAAGGCTGCGACCGCGTCCCAATTCCTGGCGCTGCCAACCATCGCTCTAGCGATAGTCGGTAGCGTCAGGTCGGCACCGATGATTGCTACGAGTTCACGGCGCTGCGTGGCCCAAGCGGCGCAGGCCTCGAGGGTATGCCACGCCGTGTCCTCGTCGCAATCGCTGTGGTGGCAGGATGGTGTACCCTCCCTCCTAAAGACCTTGTGCAGGTATTTGGCGAAGCACCCGTGTGCCGTCAACACCTGCACTAGTCGGAAGGAGAGCACCACGTGCCGCCTTTCCAACCACTGCGTCAGCATCGGCCGGAAGGCCTCCACGGTTCGCACCCCGAACCGAGGCCTCTCCAGCCGGACTGCCTAACGGGCAATGACGTCTCGGCGGGCGTCGACGCGCCAGGCGGTGAGCTCCCTCAACGAGACCACACCGCCTCCCGCTCGCACCCCCGTCACCCGCCGATACAATCCAGCGAGCATTTTCGCCTCCAGGTCCCACGGGGGAGTCCGGTCATGGACCTCGCCCACACCAGTGTGCCGTACAGGGCCATCGACCGGATGACCCCCGTGTACAGCCGTCGGCACGTAGCGTTCGGTCTGCCCACGTTCGGCATAACCCACGATAGAGCGGACGCGGCGCTGACGAGTCGTGGAGCAAGCCTGCGGAAATGCTCCTGGAACCACCATTGCCCGTCGAGCACCAGGCCCAAATACCTCATATGGGCCCGGATGCTGATTTCAACCGAATGGACGGTGATCGAGACGCCGATGGGAGGGCTCATACGGCGCCCATGGAACAAGAGGGCCTCCGTCTTGTCCAGGGCGACCCTCAACCCCAGCGCCTCGATCCGCCTGACGATCTCTTCGGTGCCTAGAGTCGCCAGGCTTACCGCCTCTTCTAGCGTCCCACCGCGGGCTGTGACGAGCGTGTCGTCGGCGTAACAAATCACGCCCAGCCCGGGCGGGAGGCTCCCCCTCAACGCCCAGTCGTAGCCGATGTTCCACAGGGTGGGTCCGAGGACCGACCCCTATAGGACACCGCACATCATGGGCGTTTGCACAAGGTCCCCTGCTCGGTTGGTGCAGAGGACGCTGCGCCCCTCCAAATAGTCTGCCAGTAGCCGCCTCAGGTAAGCTGGCACCCCGTCATACCGGAGCGCCTCCCTGATGCAGCTGAATGGCAGACTATTGAATGCGTTGGCGATGTCTAGGGACACCACCAACAGCACTCCCCCGCCGGTGACGGCCTCAGTCGCCACGGCCCTCAGGCGCAACAGAGTCGCGATCGTCGAACGACCCCTCCTAAACCCAAACTGGGCGTCCGACAGATCCGGCCCCGTGTCGACGAGGTGCCGCTCGATATGGCCAGCTACCACCCTCTCCAAATCTAGTATACTACTGCCAGATCGCGGCCTTTTTTAACTTGTTGTCTTTTAAATTGTCCTTGAATGCGATAAAACTTTCAAGCCTAATATTAAATACTAGGCCAGCCCTCTCATTTGAAATAAACTTGTTTATAAATGTCATAGTATTATGAAATGATATAAATGTGAAAATTACTGTCCATTTATACGCTACCTGTTGGATAAATACATTAATTATTTTTATGCAGGAAAAAAAATATTATTGTGACAGGACAATAAATTAATATCTTATATCAAAGAAACTATGAATAAAATATATTTCCTTGAAAGGCACATTGAATAAAAATGGTTAGTTCTTTAGTAGTAGTAGTAACTTTCATGAATTTATTAAACATTGACCGTAATTATGGGCACGTGATTAGAAATAATATTAATAAAAAAATATATATTGTGTCATATAATGTCACAGTTTCTTTAAACACTGAGGTCTTTATCAAAGTGACTTGCTTTAGTCGTGGGTTTAGCAGAAACCATGTATATCGATATAAACTATTGTGCATTTTTAATCGAATTCAAAAGAAGTGGAGGTACTCAATGCTTTGGATATTTTTTTTATGTTCACCGGTTACTCGAAAACGCTTGTACTTATTTGGAAAATTATGCCAGCGTGGTATAGTAAAGTCAATTTTTCTCTAATAGTGAAGGAGGCCTGAGCCTAGCAGAGGGACAAATATGAGCCGAAATGATGATGATGAATATGTTTTAATTCAATTTTCCTTCTGAGGAACAAGCTAAAGCGGCTCGTTAATTTTAAATTTTATTTCTTAAGAGCTCCATTTACCATATAATTTATTAAATAAATTTAAAATAGAAATATTTACTTATATTTCTACATTATATGATATCTGCATGTGAACTTTAAAGATAGCATTTGATAGATAATAATATTGTTTTTATTTATCACGAACAGTGTTGCTATAGAGATAAACATAATTGTAACACATTAGTAGAAATCTCGACCAATAATAAAAGTTAAAATAATAAAATTAAACGCGAACACTAGAACATTTGTATATTCGTAATAAACTCGTCCGAGAGATTATTATGTAGAGTATCTCTGAAATGGTCCACAGCGTTTGTCGTCATCGGTTGAATCAAATTCTCTGGAGTGTATACAGCGCCATCTGCGAAGAGATTTAACGTTCAAACAGTCCGTCCATTATGATGAGAGGATTATAATTACGAGCGACCACTCACTGACAGTTTTGGGTTATTTGAAGTAAAAAATATTCAGCGGTTATATTTTTAAGTACATTTTGTAGAATGAGTTGTCGTGCTCTTTTAAATTACTTTTTTTATTTTATATTTGGAACTATTTTATATTGTAATATTACTTAGTCGAAAATATTTGGTTTTTAAAGTGAAAACTTCTGCAGGCAGATTTGGATGGGGGATAAATTAATGTAAGTCGTCACCTACATAGTTACGTAACGTGTTAACAATACATCTATGTGAATATTATTATATCTGTGCCGATAGATGCCAAGACCAGATAAATTTAGAAAAGATTTAATTTAAAAAATTAATTTAAGATTCTTTTCTGCCCGTGGGTGTCGTAAAAGACGACGAAGGGGTGGTTGCAGATGACGTCTATGCAAGAGAAGGAAAATTCGAAATGAAACCCTATACCAACCCGTCTGATCAGCGTGGTATAGTAGGTCAATTACCCTCCCATTGTGGAAGAGGCTCAAGCCTTACAGTGGGACGTATGTGTGCTGTAATGATGATGATGATTGAAAAATAGCTGTTAATTCATAGTTTTAAGTTTACACTTCTGTCGGCAGTTCTCATAACAGCTATATGTTCTTTTTTTTAACGTATCATATTTAGGCGAGTAGTTGGTACGTTTGCTATTTGTCGTAAATTTTCTTTCTCATTTAGAATGATTTAGGTTAATGACAATATTATTAACATTTGCATTTTAATTGGTTTCCAATGACGTCAATTCATCGCTAAAGTTCGAGCTTGACTTAAATGTGAAATTTTCATGAATATTTTCTGACGCCTTTAGATATTGTGATTGGTGCCATTCAAATTGATTCCCCTTTAAGATATTGGAGTTATTTTGCATCTATAAAAATGTTCTTGGTTACTTTTAAATATTAAATTCAAAGTGAAATTTGGACTGTTGCAATTTATACTTCTTTTTTTCCTTATAAAGACTGATTTCTCCGTGTGGTGGAATAAGAATATCAACTCATCAATCTCTATTTTGCTCGTGGATGTCGTAAAAGACGACTAAGAGATATACTATGCATATATTATCTATGCTAGAGAAAGAAAACTCGATACAAAACCCTATACCAACCTGTCTGACCACCATGGTATAATAGGTCAATTTCCCTCCTATTGTGGAGGATGCTCCAGCCGAGTATATGTGCCGAATTAAAAGACTAATTTGCACCAAAGGAACAAAATCTTGCATAGAGAGAAATTTTTTATCCATCTTGTCCATCAGCCCACCACTTCCATTGTTGGAGATAAGCCTCTGACTGGGGCAGTATTGTTATTGAAGTGAAACTTCTTTGCGCGCATGAGGCTAAATTTTTTTCGGATGAAACGCAATTTAACGTCACGAAGATGTGCAGCGTTTTTGTCGAAGAAGAGGGAGAGAGCGATTGAGACCGATTGAGAGAGAGTGAGAAAGGGCGGACACAGCACGAAGCACAGCCATGACGCGAGAGTAGGGAGCAAGCGAATGAGAAAGATCGAGAGAATTTTTTTTTTAAACCGATAAAAGAACACATGGAACCAAAGAAATTTCGCTTCTGACATACGTACTTGGCACTCACGCAATTGTTTATTGATGTTTGTCGATCGGAGTTGGCTTTTTAAGCCCAGTAGAGAGATTCTGCCGATAATTCTTCACTCAATATTCTACGGATAAGGAAGGAGGGGTGACAAAGTGTATTTTATATAGGTTACCTTTTTAGTTAGGAACTTTACAGGCATACAATAAAGAAACAACAAAAATCAAACCCAGGCTTGCAACAGCTATTTGTAGATACATCATCATCATCGCAGCCCACATACGTCTCGCTATTGGGATCGGGCCTCCTCCACAGTGGGAGAGAGTCTGACCTACTATACCACGCTGGTCAGACATGTTGGTATTTTTTTTTTTTTTGGGTGGCTTATGGTAAGCGCACGCGCGGTCCAGTCCGTCCGGGGCGATGAATGGATGGCGCGCGGGCCCATAACCCACCCGTACCCACGTCACCTCGTTGTTGGGCCGACCACCGGAGCAGATGTGACTTGTCGTCAGTGGTCGGCCCGACGGAATACCTTTTCGGGTAACCTCACCTCTCGACGTCCTGGGACGTCGGTCGCTGTCGCACGGTTAGCCTCTCTGCGGGTGACGGACAATTCCCCGGTCCGGTCACCCGCGGCCTCGACTAGGGCGGCATTGGGCGCCGCCCGAGTCGCCGGCGGCGGAACGTGTCACCGAATAGGAGCACTACTCGTACACGATCCGCAGACATGTTGGTATAGGGTTTAATTTCGTGTTTTCCTTCTCTTGCATAGATGTTGTATACATATTATATCCCTGAGTCGTCTTTTACGACATCCACGGCCAAGATAGGGAGTAGTGAATTGTATTCTTACTCCGTCACCATACGGAAAAACTTGTAGATTAGATAAAGATAAAGAATTCTGCTTGAGAATATTATTCGTGACATTCAACAACTACCTCCTGTTATTTCGACTATTACTTCTGTCTCTATATTCATTTATATTTGTTCAGAAGATGAATATCTATTATTTATGTTCTCATTTTCCTTAAATAAATACCCTCTGAACTTTATGACTAGTAAAGTCTATGAAATATTGTTTATGGCTTAACTCTAACTCTATATTATTCTACTATATTCTCGACTCATTTTATATAAATATCACAAATTTTATATTCTACTAGCTGCTGCCCGCGACTTCGTTGGCGTGGAATAGTTACTTTGGACTAACGCTAGCTTTAAGCAGCGACTTGGTTTACTTAAAAGGTGAAAATATTTTTCAATAATACGATGCCAACACACATGATTTTGGCAAGAATTTAACCATTTACGCAGCGGAAGCTCTCAACAGAAAAAAAACAATTTTGAAACATTTTTCATTGTTGCTCCGCTCCTATTGGTCTTACCGTGATGATATATAGTCTGTAGTCTTCCTCGATAAATGAACTATCTAACACTAAAATAATTTTTCAAATTGGTTCGGGCGTTCCTGAGATTAGCGCGTTCAAACAAACAAACTCTTCAGTTTTATATATTAGTATAAATAATATATCTTTGAATTATATTGTTATATATAATGATCAGTTCATAATTCATCTCGCTTGTGGGTGGGTAAAGCTGATGAGTTATTAGTGCGTGGGTGCTGTAGGGTCGCAAAGGTCGCACAGATGATATAATCATAATGATTTTTTATATTTACGTAATTATTACACATTGTAAACCTATTTTACGGATTTTGCCGCGTTTGTTGTTGTGATTTTCAATTGCTTGATGTTTAGAGATTAAAATCTCTGTAATAATGATGACTTATTGGACGTGAGATATCTTAGTCTGCCCGTGATCATGAACGCTGCAAAATGTTCGAAACGTCGGGCAATTACCTACGGACCATATAGGCAATGGTGAATTGTATTCTTACTCCGACATCACACAGAGAATAATGTGTGTACTAAATGTTTAGTGTTTGTATTTAAAAATATAATAAGCTTATATTATTTATATGTAACGAAATATTATTTAAACAATTCGTAATTAAACTCGTACCTCACGCAGGCGATCCGCCGCCTCCTTCCGCGAATTATTACAGGGTAGCCTTTTGTCTGAGTTTTGTGCGTGTGGTAGCACGTTTTGTTGTTAATTGAATGTTGGCACCACGGATTACATGTCAAATTGCATCTAGGTAATATTATTTAGAGAGTATGTAGGATAACCATCTATCCATCAATCTACAGAGGTCCACAGTTGGACATAGATCACCCCAAAAGAGTAAAATGCCACAATCAACGATAAATAAATAAGGTCCATAAAAATAAGGTATATATATGACCACGTGGGGTAGGTCTCTCCTTTCCTCTAATATAGTTGAGGCGAGTGATGGCTGCTCTAGTAGTACACTTGTGATCGGATTGCGTTTGTGGGATTTGATCCAGGTACAATTTTTTTTATTCGTGTATTAGATTTTGAAAAATAAATATATCCTATTCTGTAGGGCATTGCACTGGAGGTAATAATATGTATTTTATACATAGGAATTCATTTAAAAGAAATTATTACGAAATATTCTTTAAAAGTATTGTTTGACTCAACGGTGACTGTTGAAACGTGGATAAGTCTATATATTAGGACCGCGAGACATAGTTTATGTTTAAAGAAATCGTTAGCATCTCTTATTTATTGTGAGATTAACTTTATATATAAATTTTATATTAATTTTATATTATTTCGTATTTCTATTATCACTGCAAGAAAGGTAAGGGTTTTAAATTGTATTCCATCACCAGCTAAAAAGTTCATCTATATTACCAACACTTGATCTTCAGAGCTGTGAAGACAGTTTACTTAAAAATAAATTAATTATGATAGTTTTCACAAATTTTAAAATAAATTGTTATGTTTCAGTGTTCTGAATATAATTTAAAATATGACGACAGTTTCGGTATACATTGCGACGTGAACCGCACAATGTGCGAAATGGCGCGTAACGCTGTCAAAGTGTACATTAAAAGTTTGTTGTGAGGCGGGAAGTTTTTCACGCAAGTTAGCGACTATGTGTGTGTATGTATGTTCGCGTGTGTGCGCGGTAACTTTGGCCTCAATATTGAAGTTGGCGAGCGCTCTGCAGTTATATTTCACTTTGTGCGCCAATTGTTTCTCGTTACTGACGTCTGTTGGCGTCGCTGTGTAGTAGTTTGGGAAATGTTCGCACTTACTTAGAGTCGTACCTATACTTCATTTCGTAATATACGGGAGATGAGGTAATAGATCTTCCTGTCCTGCCGGAGAAAGAATTACAACGAAAAATATAACAGTCTATTTTCCACTCCACATTCATCTATCTACATTCCTTCTTTCTATTGCAAAAATCTATTACGTTATATAAGCACTCTACGTTACTGCAAGACAAAGAAAACTTACTACTAATATCCAGGAATTGGCAGGATTCATCGGCCCGAATGGCGAGGTAATACAATAAATTATCAGGTCGTAGGTGTATCCAGATTATAGCCGTTAAAAAAAAGAACGAGAAAGAAATCTCAAAATAAAACCGTTTACCAATTTATTAGATCAGGTAACGGTACCGTAATTTGCGTCACCTGTAGTAGTACGCCGAAAATCTAGCTGAGAAAAAGTAATGGTTATTATATTTAGTATTTTTTATAGTTAATAGTGACCAATTGTATTCTTACTCCGTCATCATACAGAAAATCCTCCTTTGTTTAGTTAAAATACTTCAAACATAAAATAAAAATTATAGACTAAAGCACAAATTGAATTATTGAAAACAGTAATGAAATTTTGTCATATTTTGTCAGGAACACTACAATTGGTAGCACTGTACAAAGCGACGTAGGTCTCCTATGGGAAATCTAGCGGAAATGTCACGAATTTAATAGAAAGAAACAATACGCTTTCAATTATTTTCTTTGGAGTTTTCATTTCATATATTCGAAAACATTTTAGTGATACAGATATGTGTGGAAAGAATAACGAAATTGTAGTTTAACTATACATACAATGGATATGTTTAATATTGTTTTATAAGACAGAAGTATTTCTAGGTGTGGCGACGGGATGAGGATACAAAATACGAGTCATTAAAATCATGAAGAGTGTAGGCAAAATCTCTTGGGGAACCTTTCCATACCTCACTGCGATCACCAACCCGCCTGCCAAAGTATGGCGATTACAGTACTATCTCCTTATTTATGGTAGAGATCTACAACAGTGATGGTACGAGTTGGATGATGATATCTATAACTGGCTCACCCGTTGGTATACAGTCTTATTTCATTACTAGCTACCCGCCCTCGCTTCGTTTCAGTTCCAGTCGCAATACCTGCATAGTTCCCGTTCCCGTGGGAATACCCGTGGGTTTAAAATATAGCCTATGTTACTCCCTGATATTATAGCTTTCAATTGGTGAAAGAATTTTTGAAATCAGTTCAGTGGTCTAAGCGTGAAAGCGTAACAAACAAACAAACTTACTTTCGCATTTATAATAATAATAAATAATAATAAATAATAATAATAAATAATAATAATAAATAATAATAATAAATCATCATCATCATCTTGCTCTTATCCCAATTACTTGGGGTCGACGCAATATGTCATCTGTTTTGACATATTGCAAAAAGTTTCGGCAATGACTTTTATGACCGGCCGCCTGCCTGACGTCAACCCTCCTTGGGAATGTAATCGTTGACCCAAATGGTACCAGATGGATTTGGTCCTGGTCAATCTAGGGCTCTTAGTCGTCTTTTACGACACCCACGAGCAAAGCAAGGGTTGGTAGTATTCGAAGCCACTACCACACAGCTAATAATAATAAATAATAATAATAAATATTTATTGGATCAATGACTCATTGGAGGCCGTTCATAAAATACGTTCGCCTACAAGTTAGGTTGTTTGCTGAGTGTGACAAGATGTGACAAACAGTTACTTAATCTTAGTTTTTGTGACGAAATATTTACATGGGGATCACAGAAAGTGTGACACAGCGTGACAATAGGGGGGAGGGGGTGAAAAAAAGTTGATTATAGCGTGACGTATTTTATGAACGGCCCCTTAGGTGTTAGTACGACTTACAACTAGGTTAGTAAACATACAAAAACATTTGAACATAAAAATAATACACACACAGAAAATAAATAAATAATAACTACATTTTACATTAGTCACCGCTGCGACACCCCATGGGAGACGGCACTACAGCGACTTAAATAAATGCAATCAAGCCTGCTCGCAATCATGTTCAGGATACTGTGTAATATTAGTAAGGATTTACAATTGCTATTGTTTTGTTGACGTGACAACGTCTTATAATTCGATGGAGCCGGCTGCACACACGAAAAAACATGACGTATGCGGCGTTACCTCGCTCTGAGGCGTTCCATTTAAGGCTTGATCCATACAAAATATCTATCAAACAAATAAAATAAAAATTTTCTTTTGAAAAATGAAACCATTCCATCAGTATTTTCTTATGACGTTGTCATGTTCAACTATCGTCAGTAAACCGACTTTACAGACAATCGATTTTTTTTTCGTCTGTTTGTTTGTGTGGTGTATATTTTTTCTATTCTCAGTGTGGCTGAAATGTTTAACTAGTCTGGCAAATCAAAAATGTAATAAAATCAATGTCCAGATATGTTTGTATCTAATTCTTGGTCATTACCGATGCCGTTGTGTCACTGAAAGTTAAATGGAATTCAATAAAATGCTCTAATAGTATTAAATAGATTTAAACGAGAATTTCTTGCATATTTTTATATATTCATTCTCTAAAATGGTTCCAACAATTTTCATGAAATTTCATTAATGTAAATTACCATGAAGGAGGTTTCGGGAGCGACAAATCTATCTAGATCGGTTTCATTTATAGAAAGTACTGTTTCATTTAATAAAAATATCGTCAACATTTTTGCAATATGTACTATAGTAAAAAAAGAAAGGCTGTGTGGTAGCGGCTTCGAATACTACCAACCCTTGCTTTGCTCGTGGGTGTCGTAAAAGACGACTAAGAGCCCTAGATTGACCCGGACCAACTTCATCTGGTACCATTTGGGTCAACGATTACATTCCCAAGGAGGGTTGACGTCAGGCAGGCGGCCGGTCATAAAAGTCATTGCTGAAAGTTTTTGCAATATGTCAAAACAGATGACATATTGCGTCGACCCCAAGTAATTGGGATAAGAGCAAGATGATGATGATGTACTATGGTAAAAGAGACCCACTGCTGGGTTCAAACCTCCCCCATAAGAGAAAGGAAATTGATCCGCTAAACGCTGGTCAGGCAGTTTACAAAAGGATTTTGTTTCCAGTTTTTCTTCTCCTACAAAACATATATTGTTTTATGCATATTATATCCCTTAGTCGACTTTGCTTGTCCACGGCCAAGATAATGGTGAATAGTATTCTTACTTCTTCCTCACATATATTACTATAACACAAGGTAATTAAGATAAGAGCTGGATAATGATGATTATAAAATATTTAATAATACGAGTAGCGTATAACTGAATATTAATTCTAAGTAAAAACGTATGAAGATTTTGATACTACGGCATCATAAATCTTCTTACCTCAACATAATTAACGTAAATTAATCAAAACCGCGAGGATTACGCGCGTGGAGCCTTACTAAGTTCGGTCGCGTCGTGTCGAGCTCAACCACGGTTTATATTTACCATTATGATTATGTTGGCAATATTTTATAAATGTGTTATATATTAAGAATGTGAAAGGTAATTTCTGCTCTCTTTTTTTAACCCACGACGCAAAAAGAGGGTGTTACAAGTTTGACGTTGATGTTTGTCTGTTTGTGTGGTGTGTGACTCTGTCTGTGGCATCATAGGTCTCAAACGCATGGCTCTATTTCGATATGTTTTTTTTTTAAATTTGAAAGCTAGTTTCTTTTCGGTGGTGAAATTATCAATTTATTGTCATTTAACGATTATACTGGCACGCGTAACGCACTTAATCGAGTAATTATACGCCATTACTTAATTTTGAAAAAGAGCCGATACTCTTACACTGCTAGACCGATATTAACCAAACATAGCTAAGAACCACCGCAAGGAAACTGGCTTTCACACAGACCCTTTTATTGCGTCGCGGGTTAATAATAATAATAATAATAATAATTTTTATTTCGGACAAATATCATCCATAGAAGGTTAGTAAATGCAATCTTAAAATTATGTTAGTAGGTATATAATATTTATTTAGAAACGAGTTTAGTGTTCGTCTGGCATCGACGAACAATATTGTACATAATAGGCGACTCGTACCTTCTCGCTATTGTCCTCAGAATTAAAAAATAAAAGAGAATAAACAAGAAAATTAAATATTCAAATGAACTAATACCTAATTCGTGAAATTACATAACAATATATAATTCGTGTACCCCGCGCAACTAAAAAAATGAACTAAAAAAATCTCGTACAGCGTTTGCCAAACAATGCTGGCGCTGATTTTCAATGAGACCCTGTTATTATCTACGAATATGAAACTAATCAGTTTATATTTTTAATATCATTACGTCTTTTCTCCGTATAACGGAGTAGTATTATATATTTAGGTACAACCCCCTTGCTCGTGAATGTATTAAAAGACGACTAAGCAATTTAAAATATGCAGATTAAATCTATATAAGAGAAAGAAGGTTCGAACTAAAACCCTATATCAACGCGCTTGACTAGCAAGGTACTGTACAGTTGAATGTAATCGAAATATCAAATACCATATAGTTTTTGAGGCAAAAAGCTAAGATATTTGAGTAAAAAATAAATGCTGCTCATATTTTGTAATATTTATGTAGAGATAACGTGAATAGGGATATACAAGGGAGGCACAATAAGATAACCATCTTTATTAATCGCTCAGTAAAGCTCTAAGGATATATGATCGTCGGAGATTTTCTTCGTATTTTCGGACAATTTTGGAAGCATAATTATGCTTCAGTGATAAAATGTGGCGAATAATACATATAGTAACATTTAAAAGAGAGCTTATAAAAGTAGGGTTTAGTAAGAAAGAAAGAAAGAAAAGTATTTATTTTGTGCCACAGAGTAGAGACGTTAGTAACACATAAAAAAAACCTTACAAAATGAAACACACAAGAAATCAATAAACTAAATAAAGAGACATAATAAGTAAGCAGTTAGTTCTAAGGAATCTTTGTAATTGTGGTTTTTTATATATGTAAATAGTAATCTATGCCAAACCGTCTGATCAGCGTGGTATAGTAGGGGAATTTCTCTCCCATTGTGGACTAGGCTTCAGCCCAATAGTGAGACACATATGCGATAAAATGAGAAGTTGTAACCAACTTTTGTAAAGATATAGTGATAAAATAACAGAAAGGAAGTAAAATATTTTAACAAATCATTTAGTCATCGGAGAATAGTAGACCAATTCTTCTTCTAAACCGAATGAGCCTGAAATAACAGCAGGACGTGAGCAGAAAAGAAAAAGAAAACACAGTAAACGACAATATGGTTTGCCTATTTCGCCTATGTAACTTTCATTATTGAGCTCAAGCGTTGATGCTGAAAGTTCTTCATTAGAGTGCTATTATTGATCTCCTGGGGAACTCTGCACCACATAGAGAAGCGATCAGTTCTACCAATCTTGTTCTTTCAAAGGAGTTAAAATTTTATTTTTTTCATTATCATCATCATGTTACATCCAGGCTCGAGCTCAGTCACTACTGGGCTTGAGCCTGGATGTGCTCGAGCCTTCACAATGGGAGGGAAATTGATCTACTACACTACGCTGATCGGATGGCTTTGTATTTGTTTTTATTTTGAGTTTTTCTTTGCTTATATAGATATTATATGCATATTACAATTCTTTAGTCGTCTTTTATGATACCCACAGGCAAAAAAGGGGGTGGTGAATTGTATTCTTACTTCGTCACAAGTTTAATTCAAACCTATCCTTCGTTTTATTTCAATAGTTAAATATTCCTCGAATAATTTATTTATTAAAATGACTTATATGTACATAGTCTATGATTGTGCGATTACTCTGTGGACACATTTATGTAACAAATCAACTAAGTCGTTAAAAGTACAGAAAGATATCAAATATTTCATAAAATGTTCCACTTTCTACAAGGATTACTATTTTATGGTTCGTACGTGAAAGTGAGAAACTTGCATTTCAACTTCAGCTACAGAAAAGTACAGTTTTAGTATAAAAGTTATTTAAAATTTTTCTTCGTGTTCTTAAAAGATCATATTAAAATGAGTTTGCTTAATTAGAAATTTACTAACTTTTAACTGGCTAACTTTTATAACAAGACATATATGGAGTCTTTTATTATTTACGATATGTTCATATTTTTAAACTAGGTTTTTAAAACTTATTTGAAAAACGTGAGACTCGAATACATATTGGAAAGTCAGCCCAATCGCCGTATCATTTAGGCCAGTGTGGGTACCTACATATGTACGTATCTACATGTACCAATTTATGTATCAAATTGTGACTCGCTTGGGAATGTATAATTATTTTAATTAAAGTATATAGGTAACTTATATAGCTATACTATATTTTATTGCTGAGCAAACAGCACACCTAATGGTAAGGGATACTGCCGCGCATGGACCTTTACTAAGCTGCCTACCGTAAACAAAATAAAGGGAGTGTGAATGCATGCAATGAGATTCGGTGATACTAAAGGCATTACCAAACCCCACCACACGCAAACACCTGAAGAAAGTTGTACTTCTGGCTCTCTCGCTCACCAAACGAAATGTAGTAACAAATTGCTACTATTCAGATGTCGATTTTTTGCTCAGTGTGGTGCTAAACCGGACGGATCAGCCCGCGACTGTAGACAGACGACTGTCGACGGTGTGCGTTTTTTGTTTGATGTGAAACATCTATAGGCGAGGGTGACCGCGATCGTCGCGTGGCGATTGACGCCACGCCTCGCGGTCCCCTCTTAATTTACTATAAAATAAATATCTGGATATACATATCTACATTTTTGTAATGAAACCATGGTGCGACTTAAAATTTTGTACAACGCCATCTAGGGAACCCAAAGTAAATTATTACCTATAATGAAAATAAATGTTTATTGAATAAAAATCATCTTTTCTGGAAAAAATCACCATGTTTTATTAATACTTTATGCCATACTAGTTCCTGACGTAATCTGTTCTTTTATGCACATGTATTTACTTGTTTTATAAATTAATGTATAATAACTTCATAATATAAATATACCAGTAGGTATGGTATTTAGTTTACTTTCAGCTACGAAAAATGGGTAACCGTTTTTATAGGCTTTTATTAGTTTTAGCTGTATTTGTATATATTTATTTCCTTGTATATCACCGATTTCTTAGGAATTGGATTTTGACTCACTTAAAACAGTCTGATTTCATTTAAAATTTGTAAACTTTGCAATTTGTAAAATTGCAAGGACCAATAACGCTAAAATAATTTAGATAGGTTGTCTTATTATTATTACAGGATTAAAGGTTTCTTTATTAAATATTCAATATATTGGTCTGAGAGTTGGTTGTTAGCTCGATAGATGCCGCTATTTATGTTACCTAAATCGCGCACTTCGTACTCGTGCTCGATGCTGCATAGCTCGATAGATGCCGCTATTTCTAGTTTGTAAATTGCACCTATCGTGCAAAAGAACGTCTGTGAACGGATGAAAGTATTACAAGCTACATTTTGGAAGTTTAATTACGTTTGTACTAAATAACGTTACCATAAATATAAGCCATAAAGTCAATTTTAAAATGGATAATTTATTCGATACGATACCTGCTAAAAAGTACTTATTGACTAAAAGTATCGAATGCAATGTATCGGTATCGAAAGAAAAGTACTCGATACCTAAAGATAAAATAAGTAAAAGTACTATATACTTTAATCAGTACGTTACTTATCTTTCGATACTACTCATGAGTTCAGTATTGCTTGCGGGATCTGGTCCAACCATAATTTATTCATTACATTTGTGATTATTATTATATTTGTGAACTATATTATGTAATATTTCGAATGGCATTACACTGGAACTATTAATAAGCATGTTGTAAGATGTAATTTTATATAAAAGAAATTAAAAAAAAAAAAAAAAGTAGACAATCCCGCTGAGTTTCTTGCCGGATCTTCTCAGTGCGGTCGCGTGCCGATCCGGCGGTAATTATAACTTTAAGAAAATTGTAAAATAAAAATGACAATATGTAAGTGCCCCGCGGGGTTTATACATAGTAAATGATTTGAATTTGAAAGTATCGATACTTTATATTCGATACCGTCTCTACTCGTACAAAATAGTTTCGATGTTTCACATCTGCCAGGCGTCCTGAGCGACGGCTCACTTTTTGTTTTTATTTGGGTTACGGTCGGCGCATTCCTCGCACCACTCCATCCGGGGTGACAGAGGGGCGTAAGCACGCACACCCGCAACCCACCCAAACACCACGTCGCCTTCGTCATTGGGCCGACCACCGGAGCAGGGTTACTTGTCATCAGTGGTCGGCCTGACGGAAGGACGAGGACGTCGGTCTTTCCTCACGCGGTCGGTCTCTCGGCGGGTGACGGACTAATTCCCCGGTCAATTCACCAGCGGACAGTGTGCGTCTAACACCTGTTCATTATGAAGGGGACTGAGGATGATAATGATTCATTTTAGAGAATTATTGGTAAAATATTACTTTTATATTCAAATATTGAAAATAACAACTGGGCAGTATAGTCGAATATATTAGGGAATAGACCAATCTAATGAATGGGTGTGGTGATAAGTCAAACAATGTCAATCACCAGTCCGTGTAACTCGGTATATAAAAACTCTAAGTACATAACTTGGCATCGTAATAAAATTGTACTTTTTACAACCGCAGTCGAGTAATTGGAAAAGTTTTAAGAATATTGAACTATGTGAATAATTTAATAGAATTTTGAGAGTAAATTTGTATGGAGTGAAGTTTTTCAAGCCTTTAATTTGATTAAGAAAGTTGGGACCAGATTTGATGGACTGGCTGGATTTGTTTTATTGGAAATTAACTTCTTTTGTATTCAAATTGAGGTTTAATGATGATGAAAATGATTTTACGTGTGATGACGCAGTAAGAATACAATTCATCACTCCCTATCTTGCCCGTGGGTGTCGCAAAAGACGATTAAGTGATTAAATATGCGTATAACATCTATGCAAGGGGAGGAAATCTCGAAATAAAACCCATAGGTTTAACTAGTGTAACCCATAGGTAACTAGTTGTAGTAGGTCACGTTCTCTCTTAATGTGGAACTGAAGGCTAGCTGGTGCCCAATAGTAGGACTTATATGAGTTGAAATGACGATGATGAAAAAGTTGATATTAAATATAAGTGGTTGGTTAGTTGTTACTTATTTCTGCGCGTCTGTAAGGTGCCGTAATGCAATGGTTAGTGCTACTTTTTTCGTGTATAATCGTAAAAATTGATGAAGGGACGCAAGCAGGTAACACCATTGCCAGACACGGAAAACTCGAAATAAAACCATACAGATTTATTAGGTTTAAATTAAAAAAAAATTATAATATAATTATAATTTTTAACAAAAAACAAACCGACTTCAACCAGTAAACTAAAAACGTTAAGATTGCGTATAAAATTTTAAGAATTTCACTAATTTCTCAAGGATACCATTATCAGATCCTGACCTGATGACTATGGGACCACCTGGGAAATACTTCCCGGTTTGCAAAATTCTTTTTCTGTTTGATAGGATATACACCCTATCAAACAGAAAAATAATTTTGCAAATCGGTCCAGGCGTCTTTGAGTAATCGGTGAACATACATAAAAAAAAAATATGCCGACGAATTGAGAACCTCCTCCTTTTTTTGAAGTCGGTTAAAAATAATTACCATACTTTTGGTATTTAACAAATATTGACCAAAAGTGATATTTTTTTATCTAGAATTATTTACATATTGTACCTACTGGCAATGCATTTGTAACAAAAATGTAGGGTAAAAGTTAATAACTAATTCTGTAGCGAGTAGATACGAATATGTGTAATGACGATGACTTATTGAACGTGAAATACCTACTATGCCTCTCGTAACCATGAATACTGTAAAGTATTCAATTTTTTTTTTATTTTTGTAATTTTATAAAGAAACTTCAGGAGTTAGATCTACGCTACCAGAAAATGTACTGGCTACTCGGTAGACAATCAGTATTATCAGTGTAAAATAAAGTACTTCTGTACAAACAAATACTTATGCCTGTATGGGCATACGGCATTCAACTTTGGGGTTGTACAAAACGCACCAACGTTGATATAATCCAAAGATTCCAAAACTAGAAGTAATTTACTTCGGAGTATAGTAAACGCTCCCTGGTACATTATAAATGAGGACATCCACCGTGATTTAGGAGTGGACCTTCTTACTAAGGTTATAAAAAAATATGCCGAGGCACATGAACAAAGATTAATACAACACGTAAATGTCGAGGCTATCCAGCTTTTTTTTTTTTTTTTATTACAAGCAGTGGCAAACGAGCAAACAGTACACCTGATGGTAAGTGTTGCTGCCGCTCATGGACCTTTACAAGGCCGCTGCCTACCGTGAAGGGAATAAAGGGAGTGTGAATGCGTGCATTGAGGCTCGGTGATACCAAAGGCACCACCCTCCACACGCGAACACCCTCAGAAAGTTGGGCTTCCGGTAGCTCCTCGACACCACGGACATAGTAAGGAGACTGAAAAGAACTAAGCCTTTTGAGTTAGTTTAGTGAAATTAGTGATTAGTAGTGCAGTGAGTGCCATCCTTGAAGAACACAACAACATAACATATAAAATACACTTTGTATTTTATTATTATTAGAGACAATAAGAAAAGTGCCAATGGACACATTCTTTACTCTGTGAGTCTTAGCAAATTAAGTTAGATTTAAATTACTTATTAGCCTCATAGCTAGATTGTAATTATTATGAGGTAACTGTTAAGTTATATGACTTTAGAAAAAAAAAATTGTAATACTTGTGTAAATATCAAAATTTATTATAGCAGTGAACTGAAGCTGTACTAAGTCAGGCAGTTAGCTACGAATGAATGAGCTACCATTTTATGAGTTGGTTATTAAAGTGCTGCACAATAAGTCCCTTTAATATTTCTATATTATTACACATTTATAAATACACATACAATACGAGTCCTAACTACACAACTTACAAAATTAATTTGCAAGGGTACACATTCTTTGTATTTTGTTTCAGAACGATATTTATACGTATGTTTACTCTGGACCTTTGAAGTTATTTTTGTTTATAAATGTATTTTCTGTGCGAGATCAGTGACATTAACATTCAGTTTAATTTTTTTATAGGCAATGGTCAGGATACCAGACGATGGAAGAGTTTTGTGCGTGTTTATGTTAACGCATGCACGATATGTGTTCTCTTTATAGCTAGTTGGCCTAAACGCCCGTACCAATTCCATAAAATTGATACCATTTACACCCAACCTTAAGAGAGAAAATAATAGCAATAAATCTCTTTACATCCCGCCTACAAAGATTTATAGCTGTATTTTTATAAAGACGTTAATTTGTGGTATTGTTGTAGTGTACTATTCTTCCAAATGATCTACATCAAATATCATTGTTTATGAATTTCTCTCACTGCACAAGGATTTTTCCATAGTACGGGGTAAATAAGCGAAAAAAAGTAAACTTGCCTTGCAAGACTCGTGTTTAAGGTATTATGCCTATTTGGTGAATTTTGTAGTGTAACTGAAGATTTTACAGTTATTATTTTTTAATATTTTTGATGATGACGAATGAGCAGGCAGCACACCTGATGGTAAGTGATTCTGCTGTACATGGACTGATACGCGAGGCATAGCTAGGTCGCTACATATTGTGAAAAAGTGTTCTTATCTTATAAACCTCGTTTAAAGAAGCACATGTTATAGCGCTTGGGCAACGCAACAGTAAGTAATTTATTCAAGAGCCTGCGTGTACGTGGGAAAATTTATCGCTGGAAACGTACAGTTGAAGACCATAACGTTCCCAAATGAAGTAGATGAACCCTGCTGCGGTATCGAGGGGTACGTAGATAATATGGTAACGGTGGTACCAAGTCAAACAGTTCCTCAGTGCACTCTTCATGAAAGAGGCGATAGAGTACATGGAGTGAATGATCCAGTCTCTCCGCTGCTCCAGTGGCTTAAATCTGTCCGTAAGATTCTACAATTAAAGATACCTTGAACTATGTTTTAATTGTTTTAGACATTTTAAAATCCCATCTATACTAATAAATAAAATTGGAGTGTCTGTTTGTAATGTCAAAATAATAGACTTTTTTCATGCTCACACGGTTATTTGCACTATACACATGCCTAAAATTTATATTTTTTTGTCTGTCTGTCTGTTTGTTCCGGGTAATCTTCAAAACGGCTGGACCGATTTCAAAAATTCTTTCACCTATGGAAAGCTATAATATCAGGTAGTAACCTAGGCTATATTTTATGTATCCCGGTATTCCCACGGGAACGGGAACTATGCAGGTAAAACGACTAAAACCGAAGCGAAGCGAGGGCGGGTTGCTAGTACCAAATATATTTGTTATTTTGTACCCATCAAACTCAAGTATCAATAGATTGGTAAGAACATTTTCTAGTAAATAGTTTAATCAAAATATTAATTAAGATTTTTTTCAGCCAGATACATTTCATTGTTGGGCACTGAGCACAGACCCTTTCTAGATGATGACAATTACTTATTAGAAAACGGGCACCTTTTTATTTTTGAAGATGTTTGTCTCGAAAATATAATTTTAATTTGTACTAAATGATATTTTTCAGGTAATAATGATTTTTATTAATTTTTGTGACTTTAAAATATGACTGCTTTCGGGGTTTCATTATATTTCAATGGCGGTAGACCTTAGCCTTCTAATATCGATTAAATTTGCTCTAAATATAATAGGAAATGTCACTTACATTTCTTATTTCTTGACTTTAGAGCAAATTTTATTAAGAAATTGGTCTATCATTTACGATTCAGTAAACCATCGATTGGAATTTGAAGTAATACTTTAAAATAAAAACTTTTGTAAATAATTTAGGCGAATGTTTTTGTTAAAAATTGTTATTTATACATATTATATGATAGCATTTTTTTTTATTTTATGGTAGTTTAAGAAATTAATCTGTTAAAACAATAAGCATTCAAAATGAAACTCTGAATACATTTGCACAGAGTCCATCATTAAATAAACATCATATAACGCAGCAGAGCTGGTACAATTCTCAAATAAAATTTTATATTCCACAGATACGAAGCTCAAATATTCAGTGAGAGGCTAAATTAGGCTTCACAAAGCTCCACATCGTTCATGCCTTCGTTTGCAATATCTACGCTCAAGAAATTTTATGTTCCAATTGTTTTTAAATGAAATTGAATGCGGCGTATCAAAATTGAAAATTTCAATGTTTGGGATAGCGATTTCAAACTTGTTACCGTAGCAGATATATTATTTGTTTTATGATCATCATCTTGGCTTATATATGTCCCACTGCTGGGCTTGAGTCTCCTCCATTAGAAGGGAAATTGGCCTTACTACATGTTGGTCAGGCAGGTTGGTATAGGGTTTTATTTGACTTCTCTTGCATAGCTGTTATATGCGTATTGTATCCCATAGTCGTCTTTTACGATATTCAAGAGCAAGATAAGGAGTGGTTAATTATATTTTTACTCTGGTGTATGGTGTCATAATTGTAAATATTTTTTATTGCTGTTGATAGCAAATGAGCAAATAGCATACCTGATGGTAAATGATACGTCTGCTTATGGGTCTTTGCTATGCCGTTATCCACTTAAAGAAAGCCAAGCTGTACTTAAGTTACCTCGAAGGGTCCCATTATTTGAATACGAGGTATTTATATCTGAATTTAGTTGGCGAATAACAGAGTACATAGCCAAACTGAAAATAACTGGTCCGAGCGGTTCACCTTGTTAACACCAACCACCGTTTTTAAAAGCTTATCTTTATATAATAATTTTGGGATAGTATCAGTGACGTTGCCCATGACCATGAGCGGCAGTTTCCGCTTATCATCAGTATCGCTAGCTCATCTGTCACCAGAGGGAATAAAAATGAAAATAATAAAGGGAATAAAAAATGAGTTAATAATATTAGATGTAACATAGAAGTGTTGCATAATGCAGTAATGTTCTGTGACAGAGACAAATGCGAAGCGCCGGCTCGACATCCCCACAATTCTCTCCACTCAATGAACCGGAAACAGTTCACTCCATCGACTTGTCGACATACCTACTAAATCGACGATTATATCCAACAATTTTTGTTCAACTAACTGTTGACATATTGATTTTTTAATTTATTCTTTGTTTCATTTTGTAATAATAACCTAAATAATGATTTTGATAATGTTTCCTGGTGTTTACGCAAGTATTACACATTGTAAATGAGACTATTTTACAGATTTTATAGGGTTTGTATTTGATTTTTGATTGTTCAACGTTTCGGATAGTTTACAGCGGTCATGGTCAAGGGCGAATGGAATGTTAGGCAATCAAAAATCAAATAATCGAAATAAAATCCGTAAAATAGTTTTATTAACAATTGATTTTATGCGCTGAAGAAGGGAGAAGGTAAAAAATTTATTTGATTCTAGCCGTTTAAGAGGTGTTAAATGTTGGTTGTAAATTACTAGTAATTGATTAGAATAAAACCAGTAGTCCTATGCCATACTACAAATAGATGTTTAAGTGTATGTAAAGGAAAACTCGAAATAAAACCCTGCACCGATCTGACCAGCATGGTATAGTAAGGTTAATTTTCCTCCCTATTGTGGTGGAGGCTCGAGCTCAGCAGGAGACGTAAATACATGAGCGAGAATCCTCATCATCATCATCACGAGCCTCTTCCACAATAAGAGATAAATTGACCCACTTAGGGTTTTATTTATATACTTTAGTCGCCTTTTACCACAATCATGGGCAAAATTGAGGGTGGTGAATTGTATTCTTACTCCGTCACCTAAAGAAAGGGCCTCATCCACTATGGGAAGGAGGGGTTAGTGTAGGGTTTTGTTTGGAGTTTTCCTTCTCTTGCATAGATTTTATATGCATATTAAGGTATACTTAGGCATCTTTTACAACACCCACGGGCAAGCATGATGGTGAATTGTTTTCTTACTCCGTCACCACACGGGGAGTAAAGTAATTTTATATTACCTACAGCCACAATATTATAACATTTTATAATATTTATTTATTTAATGGAAAATATTCGTATTGTTATTAGTTAATAGCTTTATAAAAGCATTTAAAATTCCAAGTATTTTATAGCATCTCGTAATGGAACCGATCGGTAATTTGTACTAACGATGCAGAAACTCAACTGTCTTTAGGGACCTACTTGATGACGCTAAAGGTCCTCGCTCGTGGTACAAGTGTACTTACATTATATTACTTTTTATAAATTTATCTTATCATTTTTAATTTAATCTTTATTAAATTATTACTACTTATTTTTACTAACGTCCTTATGGTGACGAAATAGGCAATTTACCATCCCCTGACTTTTTCCGTAGCCTTCCTAAAAGGCTACTAATGTATATAATATCAAGACAAATTAAATCCTATACGTACACGTCAGACCAGCTTGGTATAGTAGGTCAATTTCACTCCCATTATGGAGGAGGCACCATCCCAACAGTGGGACGCGTATGAGTTGAGATGATGATTGTAATAATTATATGTTTCGTGGTAATACTTGTAAATGATAAAACACTCGAAAAGCTCAACAAAGAAATTATTTCAACGAAAAATTGGGCTAGATAGAGCCAGGCGGTACTTTAAACCGAGACAGCGTCTTGTGCTTTACAAAGCACAAGTTCGTTCTCATGTGGAGTATCGCTAACATCTCTGGGCAGGTGCGCCCAAATAACAGCTAGACTCACTCGATTCCCTGCAAAGGATCGGAGTCAATAGAGCGGTGGAGAGACTTTGGGTCACTCTGTGTACTCTACCGACTCTTTCATGGGGAGTACTCTAAGGAACTGTTTGACTTGGTACCACCGTCACTGTTTTACTAACGTACTCCTCAACATAGTAGCAGAGTTCATCCATTTCACCTGGGGACGTTATGGTCTTCAACTGTACTGGAATGAAGTATCTGCTGCTGTTTCTCGAGCGCTATGACATGTCATTCTTTAAACGAGGTTTTAAAAGAGTTTTTTCTTCACTGTTGGCAACGCCTGTGCTGTGCCCCTGGTATTGCAGCAGCAGTGCAGCAGCATCACTTACCCATCAGGTGTGGTGATTGCTCGTTTGCCACTATCGCCAATGAAAAAGATACTTACAAACATAATATTCGTTAGGATATCTTAAAGTGAAGGAATTGAATGACAGAAATATAGTTGGCATGCCTATAAATTCGAATCCCATTGGATCGGCGGTGCAATAAATCTAATATAACGATGTGTCACCTCCCCATTAGTTGGTGGACGAGTCGGTCCCGTCGGCTCGTTACCGCCTTCTCTCGATCGTATTGCTAGTTATGCGAGAACATACTTGTTATAACAATTTATAATATTCAAATAGGCTTGTTCTATAGTTACCACTACGCTATTTTAATATTACAAATGCGAATGTGGGTTTGTTTCTTACACTTTTACGCTTAAACTACTCAATCGATTTGCAGAATTTCTTCAATGGATAGTTACATGGATTCTTCATCATTTCAGCCTATCGCAGTCCACTGCTGGATGTAGCCCTCTCTCATGTTACGCCACAATGTGCGGTCCTGTGCCGCCTGTATCCAATGACGCTAAGCAACTTTCACCAGGTCGTCGGTCCACCTAGTGGGGGGGCGTCCTACACTGCGTCGTCCGATACGATAAGAAAAACTCGAAATAAAACCCTATACCTGTCTGACAATTATTAGTAAGGTTTCAATTTCTTTCTTATTGTGGAGGAGGCTCGATGATGATAATTAATATACATTAAACAGTTCTCAATATTTTTAATATAGGCAATGGTATGTCGCTTATTAAAAGCATCAGAAATACTTTATTAAAATGTATCGCTATGTCAAAAGGCTGTCATAGCCGGCGGCAGGATGTCAAAGTTAAAATGTTTATAACGAAGTCCCGCGGGCAGAGGCACGACCCGGTTCAGTCTCGCTCGGATATAATTGGCAGTTTTAAAAGAACATTTTTCTCTAACAAAAATATTGAAAAGTTTCCCTTTTAGCATGTAAAAGGTCCGAATATATTAAAAACTTTTGTATTATATTACTTTATGGTATTTACATCGAGAGCCGCATGATTTTTTATCAAACCTTTGGTGTACCCAATAAGGTAAAAAATACAAACCAATACATATTATCTATATATCGCGGGTTGGGGCGGGCCGTGCTGCATCACTATCAGGTCGGTCACACATCGCGAGGGGATAAAATAATACTTCGGATGGCTACTTTTAAACTGTATTCAACAATTTGCGTTAACACTTTTCTATCATAACCACTAATTACACGGCTGCCGATAGCTAATTTACAAGCTAGGGAAACGCGGTGAATTTGATACAACACGGCAGCAACAACGACCGATCGTCATCGAGGCTTGCTCTCAACTGAGTATTCATCGGACAGCTGTCAATAAAGAAAGCTCGGTAGTATTTCAAACGTCAACGGTCAAATGACAAACATCAAAAATCATTGCCAACGTTGTATCAAAAACACCCAAGTATAATACTTGACGTTTCCGTAATCGATTGATTCTTAAAAACTATTAAGATATGGCGCCAGAGGTAGTGACGCTGCGACATATATATAAATACATGAAGTAAAAACTTTGTATCTACTCCTTTTTACGAAAATTACGTGGATGGACGAGTATGAAATTTGGTACAGTTGAAGTATATAATGAGAAGAAGTGCATAAAACTGAAATTTCATATAATAATGGATTAGAAATACATTAAATTAATTTAAAAAGGCATTACGCACACTCAACGCAATCGCTACACACACACAAATACACACGTGTGTGTGAGTGTGTTGCGTAGCAACGCTTATACACTTTTGTTTACGGTTAAAATCTCTTGTCGAATAGAATGTCAAACAATCATAATTATGATGACAATGTCTAATAGACATTTATACTTATATATTAGTTATTAGTGAAATGCAGCTTCTGAAATATAGTGAAAATGATGTAATAGCGAATTGCGTGCATGTTGACATTCAGCCAAAATTCTTAGAGACGGCATGACTTGGATATCAGCACCAAATCATGCTAACGACTGACTGAAAGACGAAAACTGAAGACTTGAATAATCAATATAATAACTCGACATTGGCACCAATAGCTCACATTATTGTAGCTCATTACCATCAAATAAGAAGAAGAAGAAGAAATACAGCTTGCTCAATTTACAATTATACATAAATAACATTAAAAGAAAATTGTGTAGCAGAAAAATTAATTAAAATTAATTATGGCCGAATTTCGAGCACACGGCAACGTGTTCTTTAAATGTAGGACTTAGAGTCACTCAGCGTGCTATGGAGCGAGCTATGTTCGGAATTTCTCTGCGAGATAGAATCCCAATACGGAAATCCGAAGAACGGGTGTAATCAACATAGTACGAAGAATTAACACGCTGAAGTAGCAACAGGCAGGCCACATCGCTCAACGAACCGAAAACCGCTAGGTAAGAAAGGTTCTCGAGTGGCGACCACGTATCGGACGAATTGGTGGTAGGACCACACTGTAGACAGTCTTTTGTCTGCAGTCGCGGGCCGGTCCGTCCGGGGCAGTACCACACTCTCGCAGAAGATCGACGTTTGAGTAGTAGCAATTTGCTGCTGCACTTCGTTCGGTGAGCGAGAGAGCCGGGAGCCCAACTTTCTGGGTGTGTTTGTGTGTGGCGGGTTTTGGTGAGGCCTGAAACCTGCGGTGGTGAGGTCTTGGTCGGGGTATTGAGCGTGAGGGGCTGGCATGGTGTACAGGGAGACCCGATGGGAATGGTCACCGCCGGCCACCTGCCGGTCAGCAGGGGACCCGAACCCAGGATCATCCTCCCTGGGAGGCTGTCCCACCAACCGGCGAAAATCCCGTTGGGTAGTCGTCGTGCCGGTGTGGGAAACCGGAGTGGACCTCGGCGGCTACACACGGGGGGGCATCGGGGGCCCTTCCGTGCTTCGTGTCAGCTCCTCACAACACTCACTCCTCGACCATGCACTATGCCCTGCCTTTTTTTTTTGGTATCACCAAACTCCGTTATACACATTCACACTCCCTTCCTCCTCTTCTTAAACAATAACTCATGGCCAAGAAAAATAAAAAGAGAACGTTTTCTACGGCGGTCCCCTTATCCACATTTGATGTGGATTTTTGCAATATCAGGGGTCTACATAGCAATCTCGACGCCGTCCATCATCACCTCGAGACGGCGCGGCCTGCCTTACTCTTTTTAACGGAGACGCAGATAGGTGCTCCGGATGACATTTCGTACCTAAATTACCCCGGCTACGAGTTGGAGCATACCTTCCGTCGTAAAGCCGGGGTGTGCGTATTCATCCGAGGTGATATCTGCTGTCGCCGCCTTCGGGCCCTCGAACATGGTGACTTGTCAATCCTGTGGCTACGCGTAGACTATGGAGGGCTTACCCGCATCTACGCATGCCTCTACAGGTCCCATGGCAGTGATCCGGGGTCAATTCAATTATTTGAGAACGTCCAATGGGGGATTGACGAAATATTGGAGCAGTGTCCATCAGCGGAGGTGGTGGTTCTTGGAGACTTCAACGCTCATCATAAAGAGTGGCTGGGGTCCCGAACCACTGACCTCCAGGGTCGACATCTCTTCAATATGGTCTCGGCCTATGGTCTCTCACAACTGGTGACACAGCCCACCCGTATCCCAGATATTGAGAGCCATGAGTCTTCTTTACTGGATCTTCTGCTGACTACACACCAGCACGGATATCAGGTAGTGGTTGAAGCGCCTCTTGGATCTTCTGACCACTGCTTGGTCCGTAGCAGTGCCCCTGTTGTAAGGCCTAGTCGTTCTAAGGCGACTGGGACTCGCAGAGTCTGGCAATATAAGTCTGCAGATTGGGATGGACTGCGCGAGTTTTACGCATCCTACCCATGGAAGCGGCTTTGCTTCGCCTCTGGGGACCCTGGCGTCTGTGCGGACTGCGTTACCGAAACGGTTATTACGGGGATGGAATTATTCATCCCCAACACCAAAATACCCGTCGGTGGCCGCAGCCGACCCTGGTTTAACAAAACCTGCAGGACGGCTGCATGCCAGAAACAGTCCGCATATCGGGCCTGGAATAGGGCCAAAAAATGCCAGGACCCGAACGCCAAAGAGGTGAAGCGGAAATTTAACGCCGCTTCTAGATCTAGTAAGAAGGCTATTGCCAGAGCCAAGGCGGAACATGTTGCCAGAATTGGCGAGCGATTGCAAAGCTATCCTGCTGGGAGTCGTGCATTCTGGTCGCTCGCCAAGGCTGCACAAGGCAACTTCTGCCAGCCCAATCTCCCACCACTGCAGAAACACGATGGTAGTCTGGCCCACAGCGCAAAGGAGAAGGCCGATCTTCTAGGTCAATTCTTTGCCTGTAACTCGACTTTGGATGCCGGAGCTGCCACACCACCTACCATCCCACGGTGTGAAAGCTCACTGCCCGAAATCCGCATCACGCAGCGAGCGGTTAGGCGGGAGCTGCGGCTTTTAGACGTCCATAAGTCGAGTGGACCGGATGGCATCCCTGCAGTGGTACTAAAGACGTGCGCCCCTGAATTGACTCCCATCCTCACGCGCCTATACCGACTTTCCTACGCTACTAATAGGGTTCCGTCTTCGTGGAAGGTAGCCCATGTCCACCCGATCCCTAAAAAGGGAGACCGGTCTGACCCATCGAATTACAGGCCAATTGCGATAACATCCTTGCTCTCCAAGATAATGGAGAAGGTTATAAACCGCCAGCTTCTGCAGTACCTTGAGGATCGCCAGCTTATCAGTGATCGCCAATACGGCTTTCGTCATGGTCGGTCGGCTGGTGATCTTCTTGTGTACCTCACACACCGTTGGGCAGAGGCCTTGGAGGGCAAGGGTGAGGCGCTGGCGTTCAGCCTAGATATCGCAAAGGCGTTCGATAGGGTCTGGCACAGGGCACTTCTATCGAAGCTACCATCATACGGAATCCCCGAGGGACTCTGTAATTGGATTGCCAGCTTTTTGGATGGTCGGAGTATAAAAGTCGTCGTAGATGGCTCCTGCTCCGATACCATGACCATTAATGCTGGTGTACCACAAGGCTCGGTGCTCTCCCCGACGTTGTTTATCCTGCATATCAATGACATGCTCTCTATCGAGAATATGCGTTGCTATGCGGATGACAGTACGGGTGATGAGCGGTACACTGAGCAACGGAATATCCCTCGGAGTATTCAGGAAAGAAGGGTTCAACTTGTGTCTGAAGTCGAGCGCTCTCTGGGGCGGGCCTCGGAATGGGGTGAACGGAACCTAGTCCAGTTCAACCCCACAAAGACACAAGTTTGCGCGTTCACTGCAAAGAAGGACCCATTTGTCATGGCGCCTCAGTTCCAAGGAGTAACTCTTCCAATTTCTGAGAGTATTGGGATTCTCGGCGTCAAAATATCGAGCAAAGTCCAGTTTGGGAGTCATTTGGAGGACAAAGCCAAATTGGCAAGCAAAAAGTTGGGCGTCCTGAACAGAGCCAGGCGGTACTTCACACCGAGACAGCGTCTTGTACTATACAAAGCACAAGTTCGTCCTCATGTGGAGTACTGCTCACATCTCTGGGCAGGTGCGCCCAAATATCAGCTAGACCCACTTGACTCCCTGCAAAGACGGGCTGTTCGAATCGTCGGGGATCCCAATCTTACGGACAGATTGGAGTCGCTGGAGCAGCGGAGAGACTTTGGGTCACTCTGTGTACTCTACCGACTCTTTCACGGGGAGTGCTCCGAGGAACTGTTTGACTTGGTACCACCGTCACCATTCTACCAACGTACCACTCGACATCGCAGCAGGGTTCATCCATTTCACCTGGAAACGTTATGGTCTTCAACTGTACGTTTCCAGCGATCATTTCTCCCACGTACGTGCAAGCTCTGGAATGAACTACCTGCTGCTGTGTTTCCCGAGCGCTATGACATGTCCTTCTTTAAACGAGGTTTAAGAAGAGTATTTCCTTCACGGTTGGCAGCGGCCTGGCTGTGCCCCTGGTATTGCAATGGTCCATGTGCAGCAGTTTCACTTACCATCAGGTGTGCTGCTTGCTCGTTTGCCACCGTTGGCAATAAAAAAAAAAAAAAAAAAAAGTTTGGGATGCCCCCCACTAGGTGGACAGATGACCTGGTGAAAGTTGCTGGTCGTCATTGGATGCAGGCGGCACAGGACAGCACTTTGTGGCGTAACATGAGGGAGGCAGCAGTGGACGGCGATGCGCTGAAATGATGATATTATTTTTGTGAGTACAAAAATGTTCTATGCATATTATAGCCCTTAGTCGTCGTAAACGACCTGCACGGGCAAGAAAGGGTTCTCTTAATTAATCACTACACTGAAAAGACTCACAAGACAGCTTATAAATTATACAATACTAGCTGACTCAACAGACGTTATTCTGTTCAAATAAAGCGCCACCTACCGGGTCCAATTGTGAATCTAAACTATTCTCGAATCCACCTGAACACACACAAAAAAAATCATCAACATCGGTCCAGGCGTTTAGGAGTTCAGTGACATACATACGTACACAAGAAATTTATATATAAAGATATGTGTATGTATCTTAATGTAGTGACGGATTAAGGATACAATTTGTCACCAACACATACTTTCACGTGGCAGTCGTAATAACCGATTTAAGTACAACAGCAGAACGGCACGACAGAATTGTCACTGGCGGCGCGAGCGGCAAAGATACGAGATGACAAAGTTGAAATTCGAAAAGAGTACGTCAAAATCTATAAAATTACCAATTTTGAAAACTACCAGAAAACTTTCCAACTAAAATTACCGAATGAGTGGACTAGATTCAATAGTTTGATTATTATTTGATCCGTTGATACCACTTGGTAGCCGCCACGAAATGACGGAGTAAGAATACAATTCACCACCTCCACTCTTGCCTGTGGGTGTCATAAAAGGTGACTCAGGGATGTGACATGCGGATAATGTCGAGAGAAGAAACATTCGACTTAAGATCCCATTGTTAGCCGTCTTCAAAAAAAGAGGAGGTTTTGAAGTAGACTTAACTTTTTTATGTTTGTTACTTCAGAACTTTCGACTGGGTGAATCGATTTTTTTTATTTGAATACTGGTGCTTCCCGTGCGGTCGCATTTGGCCTAGTTCTGATAATGGCAACCATAAAAAACAGTCCTTTTTTGTTGTTCAGAAATATTTTAACTATTAAGTTGGAATCTTCGTGTATTTTTGTTCAAAGGGACTGTAAGTCTATAGGGAAATAATTGACAAATGCATTTTTTTTTAAATAAAGTTAATACAAATTATTGTGGTCGAACGGCTCGTTTGGGTGTAATTTGTAAGTGAAAAATGACAATAAATTCGCTGTAAAATGTTATTACATTAATGGTTTATTACTTATTGTAAGTGGATTAGGTCTCTTTGTTTGTAAAAATAATTAATAATATTTAATTAAATATGTAATTCTGTAATAACAAACGTATTTACGAATTTTGTTTTGAAATTAATTGACAAGCTAAACTTTTATACATGACGATGTTTTTAAATTTCATCGTCTCAGCCCATATACGTTCCACTGTTGGGTTCGGACCTCCTCCATTATGTGAGGGAAATTGACCTACTATATCACGCTGGTCAGACGTGTTAGTGTAGAGTTTCATTTTAAGTTCTCCTTCATATACATGTTATATGCATATTATAATCCCTCAGCCGTCTTTTACGACAGTGAATTGTACGACACGACACTAATTATGACGAAACCGTACTAATAATAGAAAAATATATTGAATGAATGTTTTATTATAACGAATTATGTATATAGTATACTAGCAATCCGCCTTCGCTTTGCTTCGGTTATAGGTTATAGTCGTTTTACCCGCGTAGTTCCCGTTCCCGTGGGAATACCGGGATAAAATATAGCCTAGTTTACGCCCTGATATTATAGCTTTCCAATGGTGAAAGAATTTTTGAAATCGGTCCAGCCGTTTTGAAGATTACCCGGAACAAACAGACAGACAGATAAAAATTTTTTAATCTGTATTTTAGGCATAGGTGTCGTGCAAATAACCGTGTGAACATGAAAAAAGCCTATTATTTTGACATTACAAACAGACACTCCAATTTTATTTATTGGTATAGACTAGCTGACCTTACAGACGTTGTTCTGTTCAAATAACACAACAGCGCCACCTATCGGGTCCAATTCTTAATCTAAACCATTCTTGAATCCCCTCAAACACACACAAAAAATTTCATCAACATCGGTGCAGCCGTTTAGGCGGAGTTCAGTGACATACACACGTACACAATAAATTTATATATAAAGATGGTGCGTGCGCGCGCAACATAAATAGCGTTGACTAACTAACTTTAGGGTATGGGTTTTTCGTGACGGTGTTTGCGCATATCGTAAATAGTTACTCTCATCATTCCATAACATGCCAAAACAAATATAATTGAAGTAAAAATACTTAACTAAATCTTAATAATAATTCAAATAACATTCATAAATGTTTGTATAAGTTTGATGAAACAATGCAACATTTGCCATTCAAAATTTATCTAAGAGCAACAAGATTAAACAATATAATCCCGCCAAGAAACTTCCACGCCATTTCACATTCCTATTCACAAAGTATTTTAAAGGATTTACTCAAAATATTAAAGGAAACTTTCTACAAAGCTTAAAGCTCAACACTTATAATACACTTGATAATGTTACGGCTCTCGCTACGTTATCTGATGTTAATACACCTCATTGGGTTCAATAATATAATACAGATATACGGTACGTTCTTATCTCCATATATAAAGGAAATAGTTAAAAGTTAATATATTCGTGTATGTTGTATCTTTAAACGAGTAATTCTTGTATATATCTTTATGTATATATTTCTTACGTACGTGTGTATGTCTCTCAACTCCTGGACCGATGTTGATGAAATTTTTTGTATATGTTCAAGGGGCTTCGAGAATGGTTTCGAATCACAATCGGACCCGGTAGGTGGCGCTGCTGTCGATTTCAAGAAGAATTCCTTTTATTTTATTTGAATACAACAACATCTGTTGGTACAGCTAGTATGTATAAATATAAATATTTCTATATTTTCAAAACCTCGATAACGGAGTCAATGATTTTCAAAAAATTTAGTATATAAAAGGTTTCCGGGGCAAAAATCGATCTAGCTAGGTTTTATTTATAGAAAATATCATCTTGTCGTTTATAGCTAATCAATAAAATGTCAAATAGGAATGTAAATTTAACCGTCGCCGTCAACAGTGATAATAGCACAGTTGGGAAGTTATTCAGTCGCATTTAAATAGCCTGAGATCGCATCTCAGTGTTATTATATTGTTTTCATTATTTCATCATTTTTATTTTTTATTATTAAATATCTAAATATGTACTTCAAAAATACAATTTACAAAAATAAAAAAATATTAACGCTCAAGCAGGTGTTATGTATTAAATTAACCAAGATATTTAGTATAGAATGAAAGTGTAATTCTCCACCTATTATTCTCCACAAGAATGTCACAAAAGACGAATAAGGAATATGAGCAGGTGAAAATTTAATGAATCCTGATGTTTATGCGATTATTAAACATTATAAATAAAACTATTTTTACTAATTTTATCGCGTTTGTATTTGATTTCTTATGTTGAAATTTCTCACGTTTAAATTGGCGTCCTCCTGTGACCATGAACGTTAAAATTAATATACATACGAGTACATACATAAGTTCACGCTTCTTTCCCATCGGTGTGGGCAGATACCACTTCTCTCCACTTGTTACGATCTTGACATACCACTTTCGCTTCCTCTACATTCATAAATCTCCTCATGCATATTCTTCGGTTTAGGATACTCGTTCGTCTCGGTCTTCACCTTCTGACACTTTCGTTCGGATAAAATCTGTAAATATAGTCTTATAAATATGTTGTTTTTTTTATTTGATTTAAATAAGTGATGGTAGCACAATATTTATATTTCTCGCTTACTAGAAGTCAAACCTCCCCCAGGTTTGAGTCCACCAGTGGGATGTAGGTAGGTTGGAAGATATTAAATAATTGTACGTTTTCTCCACCTATACTTTTTTAATTTTATTTACGTTATTATTAATGCTAAATCAGATTAAAATACGGACTGACTGCACAGGAGCAGTGGTTAAGATACCGATCTACAGTGCTCGTGTCGGAGTTCGAATCCCACGCAGGACAACACTTTGTGCTAGTATGTATTAACTTTAATTAAATATCGAACAAAGTCCAGTTTAGGAGTCATTTGGAGGACAAAGCCAAATTGGCCAGCAAAAAGTTGGGCGTCCTGAACAGAGCCAGGCGGTACTTCACACCGAGACAGCGCCTTGTACTATACAAGGCGCAAGTTCGTCCTCATGTGGAGTACTGCTCACATCTCTGGGCAGGCGCGCCCAAATATCAGCTGGACCCACTTGACTCCCTCCAAAGGCGTGCTGTTCGAATCGTCGGGGATCCCAATCTCACGGACGGATTGGAGTCGCTGGAGCGACGGAGAGATTTTGGGTCACTCTGTGTACTCTACCGACTCTTTCACGGGGAGTGCTCCGAGGAACTGTTTGACTTGGTACCACCGTCACCGTTTTACGAACGTACCATTCGACACCGCAGCAAGGTTCATCCATTTCACCTGGAAACGATATGGTCTTCAACTGTACGTTTCCAGCGATCATTTCTCCCACGTATGTGCAGGCTCTGGAATGAACTACCTGCTGCTGTGTTTCCCGAGCGCTATGACATGTCCTTCTTTAAACGAGGTTTAAGAAGAGCATTTACTTCACGGTAGGCTATGCCGCAAAGGTCCATGTGCGGCAGCGTCACTTACCATCAGGTGTGCTGCCTGCTCGTTTGTCACCATCGGCAATAAAAAAAAAAATAGGACGATGTGCACACAATACGTTTATTCGTCGAATGCATAATCTCTGTAAGCAAGCTCTCTCGGGGGTAGAGGTGAATCACGTTATTATTTAGATACCTACATAACAGTGCGATCCACAAATTGTTGTTCTGAGTCTGGATGTAATTTGTGTCCGTTAATTATGTTTTTTACAAATTCAAATTCAAATCATTTATTATGCATAGACCCCGAGAGGGCACTTACATATTGTCAATTTTACAAAATAAAATTAAATTATCCAATAAAAATAAACTACCACCGGATCGGAACGCGACCGCTACTGAGAAGATCCGGCAAGAAACTCAGCGGGCTTGTCTATTATTTTTTTTTTTTTTTTCTTCTTACTAGATATAAATTTGTATACATGTTTTGTAAGACCTAGCTCCAGTGTGATGCCCTTCGAACTGCAAGATACTTAATATAATACAAATGATTATGGCTGGACCAGATCCCACAAGCGGCACCCGATCACGAGTTAACTACTAGAGCAGCCATCACTCCCCTCAACCACTATGGAGGGAAGATGTCAAAATGCAAAATTTCGTTAGGCAAAACACGCTACGCTTTACAATACTAGAGTTATTAAAAAAGAGTTTATTTAAAATAACAAGGAAATTGCATAATGAGGCTCACAACCAATCAGTATTATCATCTACATAATCCGAGATTTTATAATAAGCTTTTTTAAAAAGTCTATTCTTGATAGCTTTTTTAAACTTTCTTGTTGGCAGGTCTCGGATATCTTTAGGTAATCTATTGTAGAAACGTATACATTGCCCCATGAACGATTTGCTAATTTTTTGGAGACGAGTAGTATGTACAACTAGTTTGTCCTTATTCCGAGTATTCATTTCATGAATGTCACAATATCTTTTGAAGTTAGCGATATTTTTTTTGATATATAATATATTTTCGTATATATATTGTGATATAACAGTTAGAATATTTATTTCTTTGAATTTCTCTCGAAGTGAGACTCTTGGGCCCATATTATAAATTGCACGGACAGCCCTTTATGGAAGAACAAAGATTCTATTCAAGTCCGCGTAGCATCCCCGCAGTAATATGCCGTAAGACATCAGACTATGGAAATAAGCGAAATAAACCATTCTAGCTGTTTCAATATCGGTTAACATTCTTATTTTTTTTACTGCATAAGCCGCTGAGCTAAGACTACTCGACAACTTTTCAATATAAGGTCCCCATTGAAGTTTAGCATCTATGGTGATACCTAAAAAAACGGTCGATTCCACAAGGTCCAGAGCCACACCATTCATTTGGACATTGGTTTCCACTTGCCTCACATTGGGAGTAGTAAATTTGATACATTTAGTTTTCTTCTCATTGAGAACCAAATTATTAGTGTTAAACCAATGAACAACGTTAGACAGTACATTGTTCACATCGTCATAATTGAGCATTTGTCTTTTAATTTTAAATAACAAAGAAGTGTCATCTGCGAACAACATAATGTTTTGATTGTCTCCTATATGGTAGGGTAGGTCATTAATATATACAAGAAACAGAAATGGCCCCAGAATAGATCCCTATGGAACGCCCATTTTTATGACAGAACTAGACGATTGTGCACCATTAACATCAACCCTCTGGATTCTGTTGCTTAAATAGGAAGTTACAAGTTCAAGAGCGTTAATCCTGATCCCATAGTGGTAAAGTTTTCTGATGAGTGTTTCATGTTGTACACAATCAAATGCCTTGGATAAATCATAAAAGACCCCTAAAGCCTCATGTGATTCCTCCCAGGCTGCAAAAATATTTTTCAATAACCCTACACCTGCATCAGTAGTAGAGCAATTCTTAGTAAACCCAAATTGATTTTTATGAAAAATACTATGTCTATTAAAATGAGTCAACATCTGATTAAGCATAATTTTTTCGAATACTTTACTGAGTGTTGGTAGTATGGAAATGGGACGAAAATTGTTAATATCTGTCATACTACCGGATTTAAATAAAGGAATTACTCTACTAATTTTCATGAGGTCAGGAAACACACCCCGAGCAACACAACCATTAAACACAAATTCCAGGTGGGGAGCAATAATAGATATTATAAAATCAACAGTCCTTACAGATAAGCCCCACAGATCTGCTGTTTTCTTAACATTAAGATTTTTAAAAGACTTTAAAATATCATCCACACTGACATCTGAAAATTCAAAGGAAGTGTCACATTTTACAATACTTTCTTTAAGGAACGATTCAGCCAAAATGGGACATGATGTTAAGGACTTTGTTGTTAATACAGGCACATTTGTAAAATAGTTTTCAAATTCATGTGCCACTTCTTTACAAACCCGCAGTTCAAGGATTATTTCCTTATTGCAATCTTTAAAAAAAACTTCTTTAGAACTTGTTAAGAGAAAAGTCGGTACATGAATAATTGTGACGTAAAAAGTTTATTCCCTTTAAGTGTTTTCATAAAAAATATATACAACTTTCTTTGCTACTAAAGTTCTTTTAGAAGAATTTCTCAAACTGAGATTACAACGATTATAATTGGTGACAAAAAGCAAAATAATAACTTGAAATTATTACATTGAATTAGCACTTTTATGGAGAAATGTGAGCTTGATGATACATTTCATCATTTCAGCTCATATAAATCCCACAGTTGGGCTTCAGCCTTCTCTACAATAGGAGGGAGATTAACCTACTATACCACGCTGATTAGATGTGTTGGTATAGGGTTTTGTTTTTAGTTTTCTATTTCTAGCATAGATATTACATGCATATTCCCTTAGTTATCTTTTATGATACCCACGGGTAAGAGAGAGGGTGATCAATTGTATTCTTACTTCATCACCACATGAAAAATTATGTTTTTTTTTAACAACAGCCAACACCTTGCAATAAGAGAATAATCCTTGTGTCAAATCAAATCATCTATTCTGTATAAACTCCTTAAGGGCACTTACATATTATCAAATTTACACATAGTTTGAGCATAATACAATAATCTACCACCGAATTGGCACGCGGTCACAAGCTGAGATGATCCGGCAAGAAACTCAGCGGTCTGTCATTTTTTTTATCTTTTAAATATATATAATTTTATACTTCGTACAGCATATGGTATTAGCTCTCAGTGTGATGCCATTCGAAATTGTATACATGTATAAATTTTCAAATTTACACAAAACAAAAAAAAAAAATAACGAAAAGAAAGAAAACGGTGTTGCGGGAGACTTTACAAACTAACTACTATCGCACAAAGTATTGTACCGCGTGGTATTTGAACCCACGACACTGGCACGTGAGGTCGGTATCTTAAGTACTACGCTATCTGTGCAGTCTGCTTTAGTAGTACCTTATTGAAATCGTCCGCCTTAAATCGTAACCATGTACCTATATATAATTGTAAATTTGAATTGTAACTTGAAACTACACCCATTGAAGCTGTTATCGTAGATGATCTCAAGTTTCAGTGTGCCGAGGGTTCGACCACAAAGATGTTCCACTTCAAGACATGTCGCTTAGAAGGTTTCAAAGTTGCCCTCTCGGATCACAACCGAGTAATGGTTAAGTGGAAATTGTGGTACAAGTGATGAGTGAATTTCTATAAAGTTTTTTTCTTACGACTATATGTACTCATGTTATTAATTTTCATAAAGTTTGTGTTATCTGAATTCATCATTTCTGTTCATATACGTCCCACTGTTGGGCTTGAATCTCCTTCACAATAGGAGGAAAATTACTTACTATACCATGCTGGTCAGACAGGTTGGTATAGGGTTTTATTTCGAATTTTCCTACACTTGCACAGATCTTATGTGCATATTATATCTCATAGTCATCTTTTACGACATCCCCTGCCAAGATAGGAAATGGTGAATTGTATTTTTACTCCTCCACTACATGGAAAATTCTCAAATGATTAATATGTTACATATCCGCTCGCGTCTGTAACTTGTGTTACATTTGAAAAGGTCCAGCGGTATCTTATTGATTTCTGTTTCAATTGCTTTTCAGATGATATCGTTTGTAATTTAATCAAAACTTACTTTGATGATTGTTATTTCATTCAGTGTTATATCAACTCTCACAGTATTATATTGTAGGCATCTCTCATCCATGATACAAGTTTAAATCATTTATTTAGACGAATAAAGCTAAGTATTAAAGCTTTCACTCGTAAAGTCCACTTATCTTTATTCACAATCATTATTTGCTATTGGTTTACTCAAAATTTTTCAATGTAGGTTATTTTAATTTGAAATTCGAGTTTTAAATGACAGTTGTCTTAACTGTCATTTTAGTAAAGTAATGGCTACTGTACAAAACGTTTGTTTGAAAATTCCGGACATATGTATACACGCATAGTGCATTTTTTTTATAGTTTGATAATGCAAAAATTTTTAATTTGTCTAAATAATTAATTTCCACGGCGTCCTCGTCTCAGCTCATACACGTCCCACTACTGGGCTCAAGCTTCCTTCGCGATACGAAAAAAATTAACCGACTTTACCACGCTGGTCAGACATGTTGGTGTAGGGTTTCATTTCAAGCTTTCCTTCTTTTTTTTGTAGATGTTATATACATATTATATTCCTTAGTCGTATTACGCCACCAAAATTTTCTTCCCTACTCAAAATCGGCACTGTCAAAAACAAAACGATATCTTTGAAATGTGACGAAGTCTTGCTTTCTCCGTTTCTCAAATCTAATAATTTGTAGAAGTAGTGTAGATAACATTGATTATATGTTATTAATTGAAACGATCGAGTGTTATTTAAAACTGAATTGAATGTAATTTTCTGATATCTAGCGATGCAATATATTAAAAGAACATTTGATTATTTAAATATTATAAATTTCACATTGTTGAGTTAATAATTACAGAGTTATTTAATTTATGGAAGGGTAGAAGTATGAAGATAAGTTATTTCATTTTAATTATTAAAATAAAGCTTTCGGTTATGAGAGCGGGTTCAGCAAATCATTCTAAGTACAATTATTCGAAAGATGCGGCAAGAAAACTCAAAAGGTTACAAACTTTTAAAGGTCGGTTTACTTTGGCTTACTGTATTAAAGGTTTTTAAATATTCATTGAGTTTTTTGATGTGAAACATCTATAGGCGAGGGTGAACCTGACCGTTGGCGTGGCGTTAACGCCACGCTTGGATATGCACATTTGTGTAACGAAACCATAACCTGTTTTAGAATTTTATGCAACGCCATCTAGTAGGCTCAAAATAAATTATTAACCTAAACATATACGTATACTGTATACTAATGAAAATAAATGTTTATTTAATAAAAAACATCTGGAACAAAAACGTCACATTTTATGATTACTTTATGCCATACTAGCAACCCGCCCTCGCTTCGCTTCGGTTTCAGTCGTTTACCCGCGGCGTAGTTCCCGTTCCTGTGGGAATACTAGGATAAAATATAGCCTATGTTACTCCCTGATATTATAGCTTTCCATTGGTGAAAGAATTTTTGAAATCGGTTCGGTGGTTTAAGCGTGAAAGCGTTACAAACAAACATTCTTACTTTCGCATTTATAATATTAGTATGGATTAGTTTCTGTGGTAATCTGTTTTTTTATGCATATATACTTGTACAAAATAATTTCGATATTTCACATCTGCTGTGGTGTCCTGAGCGACGGCTCCCTTTTTTATTAATTCACTTATTTATTACAAATTCTATTTTTATATAGCACATTTGATGGGAGGTGATTTCTAGTAGTTTGTAAAAATTCACATTAATCATCATTATTCCCGTTCATATACTACTGGTACCGAGTTCCCTCCAAAATACGTGGGAAATTTCATACAGATTAGAACAGGGTGTTATTGCCAGTTTTTCAACTTTCATAAAGATATTCATCATCGTAGCCCACATACGTCCCACTGTTGGACTCGGGCCTCCTCCACAATGGGAGAGAATTTGACCTACCATGCTGATCAGACATGTTGGTATAAGGTTTAATTTCGAGTTTTCCTTCTCTTACATAGATGTTATGTGCATATTATCGTCTTTTACGATACCCACAGGCAAGATAGGGAGTGGTGAATTGTATTCCTACTCGAAACATTTTTTTATTTTTATTTAATATAATACGTCTGTCTATTTATAGGCTAAACACCTAATACGATAGTGCACATATTAATCTTAATTCTAAGTTCACTTTAATAATTTACAATTAATCTATAGATACCTACTTTTAACTTAATCTATAACATAGGATAAAAAGAAGTGTATTATTGAATTCACTCAATTGACATGTGAAAATATTAACTTTTATAAAAAAAATATGATATTATCGACTCGTAACCCTTAAACATTATTTATGGTTACCTCACAGGTAAAAAAAGGAAGACACTCCATTACCATACAAAAAATAACACATCAAAAAATCGAAATATTAAAAGTGGTCAAAAACCATAATTACAAACCTGTCTAGCGCAAACGTCAAAAGTCAATGATATCTTTATTTACAATGTCAAAAGTCAAGTTATCCATTTTTGTTAGTTTGTGATAGTTTTCATTTGATAGAATCAAATTGAAATTGAAAACTAAAACTTGAAATCATATTTCACTATTGACGTTTAAGCGACTCGACGTGACAAATAAAAGTAGTATTTGGTCCGGCGAAGGGGAGTCATGACGTTTGACGCGACTCGTAAATAGATTTTAAATATTACATGCGGTGTGCCAACCGTGAGTTGAAATATTAAAAGCGCTTGGAATAGGGTTGCCTCTATTTATAGCACCAACGGTCAATTTTATTACAAACAGAAATGTATCGTGTATGTACATACACAAGTACATAGTAAAAGGGTCCTAAAAGGTTTTTGTTTGCTATTATTGTACAGCATCTAATGCAACATTAGTTCAGCGATGGAAATAGGCGACTGCCAATTTTGAGACCCGAATTAAATCACGGGTGCAGGAAAAGTTTGTGACATTTTACTCCTGTTTTTACTGAAACTGATCAAGATATATCTTAAAAAATAATAATTAAAATAATAAAGAAAATTCATAGTTCCTATTTTTGCCAGAATAAGATTTTATCTTTAAAATAACTAACAACAAATGTAGTTGACGCGGATAATATCACAGAAGTATAGTGTTACGATCAATCAAGTTAGCAATCTCTCCGACAAATTAGTTGGACAAATATCGGAGTTTAACGTTGTTGATGTGACGTCACTGATTGCTACGTAACCGATCGACTACGTACACGAGTTGTTACCCCCCTGGGGACGTGACCGCTCATTCAACACAACAACGGATACGACAGAAAACAACAAAGTACTCGTATATATATATATAATATTTTTTTGAAGTGAAAAAGTCTTTATGCGCGTTGAGCATTTTATTGTGTGAACAAAAATCATGCAACTCACGTCATCGTTAGATGAACAAAAAGCGTGAAACCCGCGTCATCGTCACCGCACGTTTTTTTGTATATATACATAGTACATATTTTTTATGAATCACAACTTGATAGATAACGCTTCTGGCATCTTTGAGACATTTGATTGATTGATCAAAGTCGATCGATAATTAAAGATCCGAAAATAACAACTATGTTAATAGTTTTAAATTTTCACTTCTGTCCGCAGCCTTCTTGTTTGAATTATTTTTTCTAAAGAAAAATAAATTACTCTCAGATTTAGAATAATAATTTATGGATTGCACAAAGTCTTGTCTTCTGTGACTCGAGATCAGGACACATGGCATGGTAGATCGATATATTAACCACTACTGAACCGTCTGACTGAAGCAGATGCAAACATCAGCCGATCACGAATTAACTATCAGAACAGCCATCACCCTACTTCCATATATATATTATGTTTCAATAATATAGAATAACTAATCTGTTTGTTCTTTCACTGTCATAGTTCAATGTAAGTGCAAGGTAATGGCATGAGTAAATGGCTTATGTGCGCGAGAGAAAACGTAAAATTATATAAATTATGAACGTATACGTTTATGATTTCTAAAAGGGTACTGTAATTCGATTATGATGTAAAAATGGGATTCAAATTCAAGGGAACCCTTTTCAAGTATTCACACGGCGAGCGGGCAAAGGGATTACTTCAAAATTTCGGTGTAATTGTATACTTATTAAAATCTAGTGTGGACCCGCTGAATTCTTTCATTTATATATGGCCTGCGTTCTCAACCGTGGAATCTCGGGCAAATTTTATTTATTTGTATTGCAACATTAGTTATTGATACTAAGGTAAGCAGCGGATGTTTTTCTTTAAAGACTTCTATAATGCGGGGTACTTTAGGAAGTGCGAGGCTGGCTACCGGAGTAAAGGGATCGGTACCAGTGGTCAGTTCGGACAGGGTACCCCACAAATTAAGAGAGTATCCTACAGTTTAGGAGAGATACCCCACAGGGTATTCCGTCGGACCGATCACGGTGGACAAGGAGTTCAGTAGGCGACGAGCTACGGTGGGTTATGGTGCCACGCTACGCCTTTATGACATCCCGGACGGAGCTGAACAGCGGATGCGCTGAACTTAGCCCACCCAAAAAAAAGACCGTGATCAGTCCATTAACGATGGAGAGGCGGTATGGTAGGTTATTGAGCACAATGCCGCCTTTCCATTACTCTGGACGTATTGAGCGAGTTGAGTCCAGACCATAGGCTGCCACAGATAAGAATAGTTTATAAATAATTGAAATAACGAATACATACTTACACCAAGACACCAAACGACAATTTGGGAACCGCATTAAATGTTGTTCTGCATGGGGACGGAGCTTGAATACATGAAGCGATCGGTTTCTTAATCAATACGCTAAATATGTGATGAAGTTTTATGTGGTGGAGCACCCTGTTGACAGTTTTGTGTCTACAGCCGCGGGCCAGTACGTCAGGGGTAGTACCACGCTGAGCAGGTAATTTACATCTGATTAGTAGCAATTTGTTACTGCGCTTCGTTCGGTGAGCGAGAGGGAGTAAGAAGTATCACCGAACCTCATTGCACGCATTCATACTCTCTTCACTTTCTTCACGGTTGGCAGCGCACCTCTTTTTTTTTCACTCTGTGGAAATGCATTTACGCACTATCCCCCCGCCGGTGATAGAAAAGGGGAGTGTGTGTGGCACTCGCCGGCCACATAAGCGACCGGAATACCCACTTAAACCACAGCGGCCCCTTCCGCGCTTTTATGAGGTGCCAGAGAGATCGTGTGATAACATTCTATCCCCGACACCCCAACGCTTGGCCGTCTGACCACGTCCTGCCATCAATCAGGGCGGTTGTTCCTATTTCCATTGTCAGGACGTGGCACTGAGGCCCCCAGCCGGGGCATACTTCCAGTGTGTGGCATGCATCGTTGATTGGCGATGGTTCGCAGCGACCTACTTAAAGTCCATGAGCGACAGCATCACTTACCATCAGGCGTGCTATTTACTCGTTTGATACCAACAGTAATAAAAATAGTCATGCCCAATGGTCTGCAGTATAACTTAGAACAATGTAATATATATAAAAAGTTAGATGAATCAAGTTTCCAACTAATTAGTAAGTTACGTCGATACATTCAATGTTTTTCTTCTCTATTAGATAAACTAGAACACGATACAGACAAATGTTTATTTCATTATACTTTGTTGCTAATTTTAACTGAATAAAAACATTTGTGCAGTATAGTAGATATTTTCTTTTCAGGATTTTATATCGTTTGTATTTGATTTTTGATTACCTGACATTTCGAACCATTTATAAAGTTTTTCTCGGACTACGAAGTCTCACGTCCAACAAATCATCGTTATTGCAGAAATGTATACCTACCCGCTACAGAATTAGTTATATAATGATATAATATCCTTATAATTATGTATATATATTGTGTATATATGTGTACGTATATATTTATATATCTTAACTTGTATCATATCTATCTATGTATTTGCGTATGTATGTATCTTTTATATATCTTGAATTATATATTTTTGTATATACCTATTTATCTATGTAAAAAGTATTTTTTTTGCATTTTATAATAAGATAACTATCTCGGAACATGCACCTACCTTTTTTTCATCTCTGCATCACCTATGGTTGACTGGTAGAGAATGCCTCTGGCATTAAGTCCGCCATTGTACTCATTGCATGAAGTTTAATAAATAAATAAAAAAAAAATGTTGTCCCACATTTTGATACAAATTTATTGCCAGTGCAAAGTGAAAATGATTTAAAAATATCTTTTTAAATCATTTTCGTTTTGCACTGGCAATAAATTTATTATATTATCAAGTCATACGGGCAAATGTTGCATTGTTATTACAAATACCCGAAGTACATTAACTAAATAAATACATAGCTCAATCACGTTACAATATCTGAGTGAAATCTTTGTGTTGACGTTTTGAAAATTGACTTTATGCTTTTATTAAAAACGTGTAAGATATATTAGAAACACGACGTGTAATACGTCGCATTAGCAACACCTCGGCGGTGAAAGTTGCCCTGGTGATGACTCGAAATGGTACACGAGAGGGTAACTCCTATAACAAGGACTGGGTACCAGTGGCCCGTCCATGTTGTCAGAGAGGCACGTGCATGGGGTCTAGGGGACAGGGTATGGGGCAAGTGTGAAAGTGGCAAGTGCTTGTCTAAAAGCAAGTCAATCAGACTTGTAGTACTTATTTGGCATTTTTCCTAAATGTTGTCAACTTGTTTGTTGTCCCTTGTCGGATTGTTACAGGTAAAACATTTCAAAGCCCAATTGTTTTGACAGTGAATGAATGATCAAAGAAGGAATGACTTGGCATCTTCAATTTCAAATGTTCAGTTAACAGCAGACATCTTGTATATACATTTTGTATATGTGCTACTTTAAACGTTGTTTGAGATAAACGGGAGTATAGAATTAAATAAACCGTTATATAAAAAGTTAAAGCCAATACGTTGAAAGAGAATTGAAACTCGCTTGAAGCTTTTTTGTGAATATTTCTACGCATAATCGTTTTTATGATAAGTGGAATTGAAAATTTTGAATAAACCCCGATACAATCTAAAATAATAAAAAAGTATTACGTTCTCTTCAACAGGATTATCAATTAATTGTTATTTAACGATTATACTGGCACGCGTGAAGCACTTAATCAAGTAATCATACACCATTAGATCATTTTGGAGCTGATAGTCTTAGACTGCTTGACTGATGTTAATCAAACATAGCTAAGAACCACTGCAAGGACACTGGCTTTCAAATAAAAAATACAGACCTCTTTTTGCGTCGAGGGTTAAATTTTATTCGCTCGATAAAGTTTTAATTTTGTCAAAGTTTATAAACATGTATTTCTTTGAAGTCACAGCTGACAGCGGTATAGGAAACTAATGAAAGTCTTGTCACTAAATATATGATATAATGTTAACAAAATGTATTTCTTAAGTGTATTCAAGTGTCAGGTATTACGGAGGTTGTCGCCGCGACGCCCCGGCGCCGGCTGTTTACCACTGGGCGAGACCGCGATCGTTATGGAAAATAACTGATACACTGTTTAATATATGGATAGACAATACAGCGAGCGTACATCGATCGCGTCATGTTGCTAATTCGAAATATCCATATAAATAGTATATCGTCGCGTCATCGTTTCAGCTTATACAGATCCCACTGCTGGGCTCGAGCCTACTACACAATAGGAGTGGAATTAACCTACTATACCACGTTGGTCATACGTATAGGGTTTCATTACGAGTTCTCCTTCTCTTACACAAACGTTATATGCATATTATATCCCTTAGTAATAATTGTTTACGACATCCACGGGCGAAATTTGAGCGGGAATTGTGCAGCATGTTTCCCGCTGAGTTTCTTGCCGAATCTTCTCAGTAGCGGTCGCGCTCTGATCCGGTGGTAGTTTATTATTTTTGGATCATCATCATCATCATCATTTCAACGTATCGCCGTCTACTGCCGGACGTAGGCCTCCCTCATGTTCCGCCACAAAGTGCGGTCCTGTGCCGCCTGCATCCAACAACGCCCAGCAACTTTTACCAGGTCGTCGGTCCACCTAGTGGGGGGCGTCCTACACTGCCTCATCCGATACGTGGTCGCCACTCGAGAACCTTTCTTCCCCAGCGGTTGTCGGTTCTTCGAGCGAACATCGCTCGCCTGCCCATTGCCACTTCAGCGTGCTAATTCTTCGTACTATGTCGATTACACCCGTTCTTCTACGGATTTTCGTATTTCGGATTCTATCACGCAAAGAAATCCCGAGCATAGCCCGTTCCATAGCACTTTGAACGACTTTGAGCTTTGTTATGAGGCCTACATTGAGAGACCACGTTTCCGTGCCGTAAGTCATCACTGGTAACACACACTGGTCGTAGACCTTTGTTTTCAGACACTGAGGTATGTTTTTTTGGATAATTTAATTTAATTTTGTAAACTTGAGAATATTTAAGTGCCCTCTCGGGGTTTACGCATAATAAATGATTTGAATTTGAAAGTGGTGAATTGTATTCTTACTCCATCACCACACAGGAAAACGATAAATAGTACTAAGCTTTATAATTAATTCTGATGTTTAGTTTATTACACATCTACACTAATATTATAAAGAGGAAAGATTTGTTTGTTTGTTTGTATTGAATAGGCGCCGAAACTGCTAGACTGATATCAAAAATTAATTCCCCCATTGAAAGCTATAATATCAGGGAGTAACATAGGCTATATTTTTTTTTTCTGTATTCCCACGGGAACGGGAACTACGCGAGTAAGGCGACTGAAACGGAAGCGAAGCGAGGGCGGGTTACTCCTTGAAATAAAACTAGTTTTATTTAACAAATTTCATCATGATTTTTATTTAATTTGCCGAAATTTTTAACACTTTCTAGAAGGAAGACTTGGAAGGTGTTTGAAATGCCGTCAGCAGATTCAAAATCAAATACAATCAAGATAAAATCCGTAAATACCATTTTATTTTAAGAGAAATAACTCAAGTGTCTTGTGTGCCTGATATTATCAATGGCGGCAGATTATACAGTATCTGTGTGGTGACGGAGTAGGAATATAATACTGTAATACACCGCCCCCCTGGGTGTTGTCAATGGGAATCAGAAAAGATCGGAAAGAGAGGAACTGTTTGACTTGGTACCACCGTCACCGTTTTACCAACGTACCACTCGACACCACAGCAAGGTTCATCCATTTCATCTGGAAACGATATGGTCTTCAACTGTACGTTTCCAGCGATCATTTCTCCCACGTACGTGCAGGCTCTGGAATGAACTACCTGCTGCTGTGTTTCCCGAGCGCTATGACATGTCCGTCTTTAAACGAGGTTTAATAAGAGCATTTACTTCACGGTAGGCAACGGCCTGGCTGTGCCCCTGGTATTGCGAAGGTCCATGTGCGGCAGTATCACTTACCATCAGGTGTGCTGCCTGCTCTTTTGTCACCATCGGCAATAAAAAAAAAAAGATGACTAAGGATGCAGATAATACCTATAGATATAAGAGAGGAAAATCTCGAAATAGAGCCCCATTTAAATCCATTCGACCAAATGGATTTAAATGGGGGCCATACATGGTAAGTTAATTTGTATCCAATAGTAAAGAAGGCTCCAGTCCAGCAGTAAAACTTAATATTCCTATTCACTATTTAATTTAAAAAAAAAAAGCCTTCACCTTGCACTAATGAAATACAAACATATAATTAACGGACACAAATTACATCCAGACTCAGAACAACAACTTGTAAATCGCACAAAGTGTTGTCTTGATTCGAACCCAGAACACTGGCGCGGTAGGTCGGTATCTTAACCACTACGCCTTCTGTGCAATTATAATGATAATGACATTATACAGAAAAATATTAGATTAAACTAACAATATATGAGTTCTGATGTTTATTCTTGTAGGAGACATGCGAAATAAAATTATTTTTACGGATTTTCGGCGCTTTAATTACTTTTAAATAAAACTACGGATTTTATCTCGTTTTTATTTAATTTTTGATTGCCCGACGTTTTGAACACTTCACAGCGTTCATGGTCACGGGCGGACTATAAGATGTTTGACATCCAACAAGTCATCGTTATTGCGGATATTTATAATTATCTGCCCGCTATAGAATGACAGTTTAATAATTTAAATCTATCTAATATACTACTACCGAATTGGAACACAGCTTCACTGAGAAAGATCCGGCAAGAAAACTCAAAAGGCATGATTCTAAATTATTATTAATTTTAAAAGGCGGTTTATTCTATCTTATTAAAAAGTTTTGAATTTGTAATATAATCTTCAACTATTACTAGTGTGGGGCAAATCTATACAATAATCCGTAAAACAAAAATGCGTAATGTAGTTTTATTTATAACTAGCAATCCGCCCTCGCTTCGCTTCGGTTTCAGTCACCTTACCCGCGTAGTTCCCGTAGCCCCGTTCCCGTGGGAATATCAGGATAAAATATATCCTATGTTACTCCCTGATATTATAGCTTTCCATTGGTGAAAGAATTTTTGAAATGGGTTCGGTGGTTTAAGCGTGAAAACGTAACAAACAAACAAACAAACTTACTTTCGCATTTATAATATAAGTAAGGATGTATAATGCGCTCGTAAAGATCAGAAATCATTATGTTTTAATCATTTTTCAGCGTTCATGGTTGCGGCAGAACCGAAACGTCGAGAAAAGAAATATTAAATATCCGCGATAAAATTTGTAAAATATGCGAGAACTGGTTTATAAATAGTACTTATACAATTTGAGCTTAAAAGATATTTGTTACGATATTATTAACATTCCAATCAAATTCCATTTAGATTTTTTAACGTGGCTAATTTAATTATGTGACAGTGAAAAGGACTTGATATTTCAAAAATAATCCAAAATAAACTTAACTTAATATTGGGGTATTTCGCGAGAATAATGTTCTATTTTAGATTTAATTTATATTCGGATTGATTGTAAATCATATATGAGAAACTAGCAGCGCCCTACGGTTTCACCCGCAGTTCCTCATCCCGTGGGAATATCGGGATAAATTATGTGTTATTCTGATATGTGAGCTATATTATTGTGAAGTTTCATCAAAATCCATTCAGTAGATTTTGCGTGAAAGAGCAACAAACATCTTCATATCCTCACATACAAACTTTCGCGTTTATAATATTAGTAAGATGTAAACCCCCTATCTTGCCCGTGGGTGATCGTACGAGACGACTGAGGGATATAAAGTGCATAAAACATCTCAGTGAGAGAAGGAAAACTCGAAATAAAACCCTATACCAACACGTCTGACCAGCGTGGTATAGTAGGTCAATTACCCTTCCGTTATGGAGGAGGCCCGAGCCCAACAGTGGGACGTATATGGGCTGAGATGATGATGATGATGATGATGATGAAGATGTAAATCTTATATGAGAAATGATAAGTATAAAACAGTTAACTAAGCCTAAACCAAAAGTATAAAGAAATCTTATCTGCAATTAATTATTAAATATTAATCAATTTGATTGATGACTCAATTATAGGTTAGCTTCTGTGGTCTAGACTTCAACAAGGTAAACCACCGGCCGCACTGCGAGCGATTAAATCATACACTAAATTTGTGTATGATTTTTTGTAATGCACAAACATTCTGAAACATGTATTATATATTTATGTAAATGAGAATAATAATATAAATAATAATGAAGCTATTTGTTTTAGGATCTAAAATCTGACGAATTATCACTACATATTTTAAAATAAAGTCGCTTCCCGCTGTTTATCTGTCTTTATGTATGCTTTGATCTTTATAACTACGGGATGGATTTTGATGCAGTTTTTTTTAATAGATAGAGTGATTCAAGTGAAAGGTTTATATATATAATACATGCATAATATGTCGCTCTTTCAAGAGTAACCTCTAAAGAAAACATGTTTGTATTGTCTAATGACAAAAAAGCTGTGAACGTTGTATATAAAAACATTCTGTAGTATATTTAGTGTCAACAGAGGACCCGTTCGAAGCTAGAGCGGGTCGCTAGGTTGTTATAAAACATAGTCTTAATAAAACTAATTGTACTATGATTAAAAATTGGTAAATAATTTAATGGATTTTCTCCAAAAAAATAGATTTATTTTGCCCGTATTTTTTTTTTATTGCAAACGGTGGCAAACGAGCAAACAGTACACCTGATGGTAAGTGCTACTGCCGCTCATGGACCTTTACAGGGTCGCTGCCTACCGCGAAGAAAGTGAAGGGAGTGTGAATGCGTGCATTGAGGCTCGGTGATACCAAGGGCACCATCAAAACCCTCCACACACAAACACCCTCAGAAAGTTGGGCTTCCGTCTCTCTCGCTCACCGAACGAAGCGCAGTTACAAATTGCTACTACTCAGACGTATATTTTCTGCTCAGTGTGGTACTACCCCGGACGGACCGGCCCGCGGCTGTAGACAGATAACTGTCGACAGTGTGGTCCTACCACCGTATGTAATCTTATAGATGATAACTAGCAACATTATAAGGAACAACATGAGACACTGCTCTAGTTTGCATCATTTTTTAGATGCACCTAGAATGAACAGTGCCATATTTACAACCATATACCATAAAAAATAAAAACTTGCCATGTGTGTTCCGATATTACCCGTGGGTGATCGTACGAGACGACTAAGGGATATAAAACGCATATAACATCTATGCGAGAGAAGGAAAACATGAAATAAAACCCTATACCAACACGTCTGATCAGCGTGGCATAGTAGGTCAATTACCCTTCCATTATAGAAGAGGCCCGAGCCCAATAGTGGGACGTATATAGACTGAGTGTGTGTTAATTGAAAAAAAATGTATCCACGTGGTGACGTAGTAAGAATACAATTCTGGTATATCTTACCCGTGAATGTTGTGAAAGTCGACTAAGGGATATATGCAAATAATGTCTATGCAAGAGAAAGAAAACTTCAGATAAAACCCTATACATCTGAACAGCGTCGTATAGTAAGTTAATTTCACTCTTATCGCGGAGGAGACTCTAGCCCAGCAGTGGGATGTATATGAGCTGAGATGATAAACAATAAAGTCATATTTATCATCATCGTTATTGCGTTTTTTGTTTTCCACTTTTTATTGGTTTTGATCTTTTTTAGCATACCTGCTATAGTTCGTAGTTTATTTTATAGAAGTAGTTTTTTATAAAATAGCAGTAGTTGTAGTTCGTTTTATATTTTTATTTATGGTTTGGTCATGCTCACTGAATAAGGTTCTGCTTGCGGTAGCTATGTGGGGCGGGTCGCTCCCTTCCCTCTAATTTGGTTGAGGAGAGTGATGGCTGCTCTAGTAGTTAACTCGTGATCGGGTGCTGCTTGTGGGATCTGGTCCAGCCATATTTTGTTCCTTTCTTAAATGCTTTAATGTTTTTTTGTGCTTTTATTAAATTTTGGAAATTTATACATAACTTTGTCTTTATCACAGAAGATTATTTTTTTTTTTATTTATTTATTTAAGACAACACCCTGCACTAAGGAAATAATCCTTATATAATAATCCATAATATATACAATCTCGAAGGGCATCTCACTGGAGCTATTACCATATATGTTGTACGAAGCATAAAATTATGTATATTTAAAAGATTAAAGAAAAAAATGACAGCCCGCCGAGTTTCTTGCCAGATCTTCTCAGTTTGAGGCCGCGTTCCGATCCGGTGGTAGATTATTGTATTGTATTCAAACGTTTAGAAGACGGGTTGGCGATCGCAGTGAGATATTATACGTTCTTGAGGAGCTATTATCCAATCCTAATAGATTTTTGTAGCAAGAGTTGTATTTTTAACACATCGCCATACGGAGAGCAATGAAATGATTATTAAATATTATGGACTAGAAGATACGTATAATATATGATCCTTATGCTTCGGGTAAAACACATCATCATCATCACAGCTTATTAATCCCACTGCTGGGTTCAAGCCTCTTTCTCATTGGGAGGGCAATTTATTTATTATACAATGCTAGTCAGACGGATTGGTACATGGTTTTATTTCGAGTTTTCCTTTTCTTGCATAGATGTTGTATATATATTATTATTTTTATTGCAAACGGTGGCAAACGAGCAAACAGTACACTTGATGGTAAGTGTTGCTGCTGCTCATGGACCTTTGCTAAGTTGCTGCTTGCCGTGAAGAAAGTGAAGAAAGTGTGAATGCATGCAATGAGGTTCAGTGAAGGCATCACCAAAACTCACCACACGCGAGGGTTAATCACCTCAGAGGATGATTCCCTTAGAAAATTGGGCTTCCGGCTCTCTCGCTCACCGAACGAAGCGTAGTAATAATTTGTTACCACTTGCACATCGATTTTCTGCTCAGTGTAGTACTACCCTGGACAGACTGGCCCGTGTCTGTAGACAGACAACTGTCAACAGTGTGGTCCCACTACTAAATCCCTTAGTTCTCTTTTACGACACCTGGAAGCGAAAAAGGAAATGGTGAATTGTATTCTTACTCCTCATCACAGGAAGCCATGAAGCCATGTTGTAAAATAATGTAAATAGAATACTTTAAAATGTCGAAGAAATAAAATTAGAATCAATATATATATTTGAATGTTACATTTGACCTTTAAAGATTCAGTGCGACCTGTTCTCTATCGTAACTGAATTGACTTCATCAATTTAAACAAGTTGTTTCACGTCAGACGTTAACTAATGACGCGGACTTATTGAACATTTAATTATATAATACAGATCTCGAATAAGACGGAATATTAATTTGGGATTCGTTAGATATTATCTCTGACATTGACAGACACAGATAAAACTCAGCGATTCAACTTCGGGGAATCGTAAAATCGGCAACGCTTTCAATTTAGACTTTCTTCTTAATGATACTGATATTATGTTTTGAGGTTATCGTGAATAATTAATGATATACTTGTTATTCGCATGGCTTCGTTCACGTAAATGGTTTCGTAAACCAATTTTTTTAATCCTTCTAGAGTAACACCTTTCCTGGGTAACAAAGCTAGCTACGAGTATATTTACAATAACTTGCAAGTGGTGAAGTATTTAGCGCGTGAAAGCTTCATTTATTTGTTATTCAACACAGTTTATATACGTCCCACTGCTGGGCTTGAGCCTTCTCCGCAAAGGGAGGGAATTAGACCGCTGGTCAGACGGGTTGGCGTAGGGTTCATTACAAATTTTGCTTTCCTTGCACAGGTGTTATATGCATATTATATCTCTTAGGTGTCCTTACGACATCAACGGGCATGATAGGGAGTGGTCAATTGTATTCTTACTCCGTAACCACATTGAAAATTCTAATTTCACATAAGTAATATTCGTGTAAATAATTATTTGATTGAGCCCTCCCGGGAACGTTGTGGTATGAATGTTGATGTAGTGACAAGGATTGAGAAAGGTATGTTAAGTTGGTTTGGTCATGTAGAGAGAATAAATGAAAGGAGATTAACAAGAAGAATTTATAAGGCGAATGTGAGCGGAAGTGTTGGAAGGGTAAGACCAAGGCGGACGTTCCACGATCAAATCGGGGACGTTCTTAAGAAAGGCCAGGTTAGAAGTACCCTAAAACGAAGAATATGCATGAAGAGATTAATGAATGTGGAGGAGACGAAAGTGGTATGTCAAGATCGTAGCAAGTGGAGGGAAGTGGTCTCTGCCTACCCCTATGGGAAAAAGGCGTGAATATATGTATGTATGTATGTCCTCCCATAACCCTAACAACTGAAAAATTGTAAATAAAACTACTTTATGAATTTTATGGCGTTTGAATTTGATTTTTAATTATCGAACACCTTGCAGCATGGTCACAACAAGTCATTATTCAAAATTCTTCGAAAATCTATAAATTTTGTAGTCAAAATTAGTAATGAAATATGTTGATTCACTTTTTGATAGAAATTTATTGGCAGTACAAGATGAAAATGATTCTATATGAAAAAAATATATTTTGATTTTTGTTAGTAAATTATTACCTAAACAATTAATTGGTAATGATTATTGTGAAAATGTATTAATTTAAATTTAAAAAATCTAATATACTACCACCGGATCGGCACGCGGTTACACTGAGAAAGATCCGGCAAGAAAACTCTAAATTATTATTTATTTTTAAACGTGGCTTACTTTACTTTACTAGTTTTTTGTTTTGTAAAGTTAAGGATTACTTTACTATTAGTGTTTGAAAAGTCTTATCTGGCAATCTAAAATCATATACAAACGCGATAAAATCTGTAGTTTTATTTACAACTAGCAACCCGCCCTCGCTTCGCTTCGGTTATAAGTTATAGTCGTTTTACTCACGTAGTTCCCGTTCCCGTGGGAATACCGGGATAAAATATAGCCTAGTGTACGCCCTGTTATTATAGCTTTCCATTGGTGAAAGAATTTTTGAAATCGGTCCAGCCGTTTTGAAGATTACCCGGAACAAACAGACAGACAGACAGACGAAAATTTTTTAATTGCTATTTTAGGCATAGGTGTCGTGCAAATAACCGTGTGAGCATGAAAAAAGCCTATCATTTTGACATTACAAACAGACACTCCAATTTTATTTATTGGTATAGATGTGTAAAACTCGTGTAAACATTAGAAATCATTATGTAAACTAAAAAATGTTCATAACATAAATAATTTAAGAAATTAAACACAAAAGGGATAAAATCCGTAAAAATAATCATAAGTTGAATCAGTGGAATCAATTTTAATTTGAAATTTCTATATTGGTGAATCTCAAATGAGTAGATACGCGAGTACATTCTCTCCACAGCAGTTTTATTGTCAGACCGCATTCAGAGCACCCGCACCCATTCGCTCGAACAAACCAATTCAGTGAAATAATGTTTTACTATGGCTCAGTAGCGAGCGCACGAGCGCTGCGGTTTTCTGCGGCCATTATACATCTACAATCTCGAACGAGAATTTTAATGAATATATATTATTATAAATCGCAATGTGGTGACAGCTTTATTGTAACATCAGGGATATTGATGTACCTTAGGTATTGAGTTCCAACTTTCATTTTTCGTACTAATTATTTTTAAAGGCTTTCAAAGTTATTCTCTTTGAAAATGGTCTCTCTCTAAAATCCACTTTCGGTATCTATATATTAATACGTGAAGCAAAAACTTTGTAACCCTTTTTACGAAAATTACGTGAATGGACGAGTATGAAATTTGGCACAGTTGAAGTATATAATGAGGAGAAGTGCATAAAACTGAAATTTCATATAATAATGGATTAGAAATACATTAAATTCATTAAAAAAGGCATTACGCACACTTTTTTTTTGAACTATGCAATCGCTACACACACATACATAGATAAATACCAACGCTCATACACTCTTTTACGGTTAAAATCTCTCGTCGAACTGAATTTCAAACTATCATAGGTAATTATGAAGGCAATGTCTAATAGACATTTGTACTTATTTATTATTTATTAGTGAAATACAGCTTACTCAATATACAATTATACATAAATAAAATTAAATGAAAATTGTGTAGCAGAAAGATTAATTTAAATCAATTATGACCGAATTTCGACCACACGACGACCTCTAGTATTTATAAGTTTATGAAAATAAACGCGTATATATTTATTTTCTCTTCAGTATTTTGAATATATGCCCGTATGGTGACGGAGTAAGAATAGAATTCAACACCCCCTTTCTTACCCGGGGGTGTCGTAAAAGACGACTTAGGGATATAATATGCATATAACATCTATGCAAGAGAAGGGAAACTCGAAATAAAACCCTAATATCAATACGGCTGGCGAGCGTGGTATAATAGGGTAATTTCCCTCCCATTATTAATCCGAGAATTATCATCATCATCAGCCTATATATGTCCAACTGTTAGGCCCAGGCCTCCTCCGTAATGGGAGGGAAATTGACCCATTATTCCACGCTAGTCAGACGTGTTAGCATAGAGTTTTGTTTCGAATTTTCCTTTTCTTGGATGTTATATGCTTATTATATCCCTTAATCGTCTTTTATGACATCCACGGGCAAGATAGGGAGTGGTGAATTTATTTATTTATTTACTGTAAAAACTTACATCTATCATTACAGGCAACAAGCCCAATGCGACAGAGTAGTGAACTGTCTTAATCTATGTTATACCTAGCGTTATGTTCCTACTATGTAAAAGGAAAAAAGAAAAAATAAAACAAGTTACTCTTACACTACAGAGGAAGCGGCCTCTGTGAATACCTACGTTCAGTGAACACGAGAATAGATATATTCGGTGTGAGAGTGTGTTAAGTACACGCAGCGTCCGCACCAGCGGTGCGCACTGCAGGAGTTTGGTGCACGGCGGGGCACCGCCAGCGGCAGCGACGACCACCGTATTCGTCCGGAACGCACAGCTGAAGCTCCGATAAGATACACGGATTGTGGATCTTACTGCGCATTACACTGCATCTGTAGTTGGCAAGAGCTACTTCCCTTCTCACTTCGAGTCTGTTATATCCCACCATTCCCAGAATAAATAATGAAGGATACAGCAATGGATACCCAGGAAACACACCATACTGCTTCATAAATAAAAAAATTAATTGTATTCTTACTTCGTCGCCACATGGATCCGAGAATGGTTTAGGTTAATAATTGGATCTGGTAGCTAGTCGATTTTAAGGAGAATTCTCTTTATTTTCTTAGATTTGAACATAACAGCGTTTGTTTGGTCAGCTAGTATGCATAAATATATTACTTTAACGTAATAATGTACTCTTTCTAACATAATTCGCAAACAACATTAAAGCAATTGACACTTCCGTTGTTGAACCAAGCAGGAAAACACATTATAGTATATCTTTTTTACCAAGTCGGGGTAACGTGTTCAATATTTATGGGTTAGAGAGGACCGATTAATTTGTTACCTTTTGTTCATGTATTGAATAATTTATTGGTTTTGTTCATCCATCTATTCATCAGGTTATCGATGTCCACTGTTGGACATAGACTTTACCAAAGGAGGCTATAATCGCCATGTCTAACATGGGGTTTGTCGATCGCAGTTGGTGCTTATAAATTTTAAAATAAGCTACTCCTGTCTCGGCTATTGTACGTTCCATTACTGGGTTCGATCCTCTTCCAAAATAGGAGGAAACTGACCTGGGAATTGACCTCACCATATCATGGTGGTTAGATCGGTTGTTATAGAGGTTTATTTCGAGTTTTCGAGCTTTCCTTCTCCAGCATCGGTGTTATATGTCACTTAGCTGTCTTTTACAATATCTATGGTTAAAATAGGGAGTGGTGAATTGTATTCTTATTCCGTCACCTATCTATTCTGGTAAGCTCTTAGTCGGTTTTTATAAGTACCACAGGGAAGCAGATAGTCGAAATATATTGTAGTTAGCCTTTATGACACCCACAATTAATGTTAGGATCTTCAGTATTGGTTGTTAAATGTGATATTCTTCAATACAATCATACACATAACCTATATCTAAATTGGTGGTTTGAAATCGAATGTAGAATGTAGGTTATAATCGCCCCTGTGGTAATCTTCGCTTGTATTTAACAGTTTATTCAAATACAAAATACAATTAGCAGTGGTGCGAGCGGGTACTTAAGTAACCATAAAATAAATCTAAGTAATTGCCTCATACATAGTCGGCACGCGCAAAGGGACACGGCTGTAAAGGGCTTTAATACAAATAGGTGCTCGCCCTTTGGGGGTCCTTGTTAGCCAACGTTATATATAAACAGGATAACATTTATATGTTAATGCTGAGCTCAGCTCGTGGACCCCGAGATATGTAAAGGAAATACTATTTTGTGAATTATTTGCTCACTGTACTTACTCTTATGAAGTCAAACTATTTTTAAACCACTTTAAAAACGTGACTATTAATTATTTGACTGGGTTTTTGATGTGAAATATCTATAGGGAGGGTAAACCAGATGGCTGGCGTGGCGTTAATAGGCCGGCGACATAACGCCATGCTGTATGTTGGAATATATGTACTATAAGTAGTCTATACATAGTAATGTGTGAGATGTATCGTCGTACGTACGACGTACATGATGTTATGTGTAAGCGACTATGCGGTTAATTAATTATTATTGTTGTGAATTTTTTTAAATAATTATTATTTAATATAAATCGTAATATTTAATTTATACATTAAGCCATATTTCTGTTCCTGTCATAATCTTTTATACATATATACTTGTACAAAATAATTCCTATGTTTCACATCTGCCAGACGTCCTGAGCGACTGCTCACTTTTTTGTTTGTAAATATATTAAGCAATTATTGTACTTGAATCAATTTAAAAGATCCTTTTTGTTTTATATCAATATCCGTTTGATGACAGATTAAGAATATAATTCACCGCCCTCTATCTTGCCCATGGGTGTCGTAAAATACGACTAAAGAAAGTGATATGCAGATAATATTGATGCAAGAGAAGAAAATTAAATTACTTGTTGGACGTGAGACACCTTAGTTCGCCCGTGACCATGAATGCTGCAAAGTGTTCGAAACGTCGGGCAATCATAAATCAAATACAAACGCGATATAATCCGTAAAAGTAGTTTTATTTACAAGAGAAGAAAAATTACGATGGGTTGCGGTCGGCGCACTCCTCGCACCACTCCGTCCGGGGAGACAGAGGGGCGTAAGCACGCACACCCGCAACCCACCCGAACACCACGTCACCTTCGTCGTTGGACCGACCACCGGAGCAGGGTTACTTGTCGTCAGTGGTCGGCCCGACGTAATACCCCCTGAGGAGTACCCTCCCATCGACCGACGTCCCCCCCTAAAACCCTACGCTAATACGCATTAATACGCTAACACGCTATATAACCTCAGACAGGTTATTCTTGTGTATATAATTATATTCTCTTGATCACAGAACGTTGTGGTATGAATGTAAATGTAGTGACAACGATTGAGATAGGTATGTTAAGTTGGTTCGGTCATGTACAGAGAATGAATGGAAGAAGACTAAGAAGGAGAATTTATAAGGCGAATGTGAACGAAAGTGTTGGAAAGGGAAGACCAAGGCGACATTCCACGATCAAATCGGGACGTTCTTAAGAAAGGCCAGGTTAGAAGTACCCTAAATTGAAGAACATGTATGAAGAGATTAATAAATGTGGAGGAGGCGACGGTGGTATGTCAAGATCGTAGCAATTGAAGGGAAGTGGTCTCTGTCTACCCCTACGGGAAAGAGGCGTCAATATATCTTTATATATAAATTTCTCGTGTACGTGTGTACGTCATTAAACTCCTCCGAAACGGCTGGACCAATGCTGATGAAATTTTTTGTGCATGTTCAAGGGGATTCGAGAATGATTTAGATTCACTATTGGGCCTGGTAGGTGGCGTTTATTTGAACAGAACAATGTCTGTTGGTTCAGCTAGTGTATGTATAATTCTTTTAAATGACGGAATATCATAATAAAAAAGTGTGGGGTTTTTTCTATATATTTTATTTTATTGACATTTGTACAGAAAAGCATCTTCTAGATCAGGTAGTTTAATTTTATCTAAAAAAAAGGCTTTAACGATATCAACTCGTACGAAAGCTACTCAGAAGATGTTGAGTACATTTTAATTAAGTTCCCTTGAGGTTGCGGCTGAGGGCTCATTCACTAGTGCTCTCAAATTTGATTAGGTGAGAATGTAGCGAGTCTTTGTGCCTTAATTAATACTTCGGATAGGCGCTCGGATAGGAGATTCTATCTCTTGTCAACTATTGAAGCGTCACATACATTAATACTGCCCTTAATCATAATATAATCATCATTATTCAATCTATCGCCATTCATTGCTGGACGTTGGCCTCCCTCATGTTAAGCCACAGAGTGCGATCTTGTGCCGCTGGCACCCAACGACGCCCAGCAACTTTCACCGGTTCGTCGGTCCACCTAGTGGAGGGGGTCTCCAATACTGCGTTGTCCAATGCGTGATCGTCATTCGAGAACCTTTTTCCCCAGTGGTTCTCGGTTGGTCGAGCGACGTGTCCTACCTATTTCCACTTCAGCGTGCTAATTATTCGTGCTATGTCAGCTACACTCGTTCTTCTTCGGTTTTTCCTATTTCGTATTCTATCTCGCAAAGAAATCCCGAGCATAGCCCGCTCCATAACACGTTGAGTAACTTTGAGCTTGGTTATGAGGCCTACATTGTAATATAATACAAAATTGTTATCAATGTTACTTCTATCGCATTTTTTAACATATTCTACTTAATCATAAAACAGGTACATACAAGACTACAACAACTAACATACAAGGTTATTTATAAAAACTTATTTATGAGGAACGTTTTTGTTTTTACTGCTGTTCGTGGTTAACGAGCAATCAGCACACCTGATGGTAAATGACATTGCCACTCATGGAGGCTTGCTAGGCCGCTGCCAAGTGAAATATTCGATGAGGTTCGATAAAACTAAAGGCATCACCAAAACTTAACACGTGCAAACACCCTTAGAGAGTTGAGTTGCCTGCTCTCTCGCTCACTGAACGAAGATCAGTAATAAATTACTACTACTCATACGTAGTTTCTGCTCAAGGTGTTATTACCCCGGAATGTACGGCTGTAGATAGACAAGTATCGGCAGTATGCTACTAATACATATTACGTTTTGAATGGAGGATTGGAATAAATTTGGTGTAGAGGTATGGTAATTACAGTTTTATTAAATAATCGAGTATATTTAATACTAAATCATCAGTCATTTTTTAATACAATTCTAACAAAAAGTTTGTGTATTGGTATCCGATGATGCATGTATCCCGTAACGACCATACGTCAGCCCACGCTGGTCTAGTTGCTAAGACGATTGGAACGGATTTGTATGGATTCGAGCCCCCACATAAGGTTATGATAATCAGTTTCGCTCCTAAACAACTTTTCATTATTATAAATGTAAAATTCATAATACAGATTGTTACATAAAAATGTGCTCAAATTACTTGTGGTAAAATATTACTGATGCCAATAATGAATTAAAATATAAGTTATAAGTTAGCTATTTAATTTTACACATTAATTATAATGTTTTTATTAAAAACAATTAACTTTGTATTGACACCTCCGTATCTGCATCCGTTTTCGATTCTTCTTTAAAATTTATTTTACGCATCTCTTTTAATTTGCGTTGCTTATTAAGTATTATTACATCGTGTGATGAAATGGATGGATGATAAGGGATGATGACGCATTATATTTTTATTCCACAATCACATAGACAACTTAAGTTTGAATAAGTGATGATTTATAGGAATAAATAGATGGGGACAAGTATCGTAAATTTGTACTTGTATTCTTCAATGTATCACTAAGGGATCCTTCCGGCGGGAATCACAAAAACGACTAATGGGCCACCAGGCAATCACTTTCTACGAACAAACGAAACTACTATCTAACTTGGCTTCTTCAGCGTTATGGGAGGCGTTTATCTGATAGCGGAAATCGATGATAAAAATACATTTATAAATGACAGCTGTAGTATTTTGTATGCCGAGCCCTTTTTTGATCAAACTATAACATAAATCCACAAAAGAGAAGGAAATATCAAACCCTATACCAACATGTCTGACCAGCATGGTATAGTAGGTGAACTGTTCTCCTATTCGGGAGGAGGCTTGAGCCCAGCAGTGGGACGTGTAAGAGCTGAGACGGCGATAACATAAATCCATGTAAGTTAAAACTTTCTCAAATAATAAATCCCAGACAAATTCAAATTCAAATCATTTATTATGTATAAACCCCGCGGGGGCACTTACATATTGCCATTTTTTTACAATTTTCTTAAAGTTATAATTACCAGACAGTTAGACAAACTTAAGCTTTAGATGAAGGAACTATAAGAACTTTAAGGATTTATTTTTTATAAGAACACTTTTTATGTACCTTAAGTCTGAAAGTTATTTACAGGCCTCGGCTGAAAATAACCTATGGCTCTAACTGTAGTGGTATACTTTTAAACATTATTACAATGGCACTTGTATGGAATACGCATAAGTACGAAACATAGCAACAAAAAGATCTTCATATAATATGCTTATGGATCAGAATTTTAATGCCTTCTCATAAAAAATCAAAGAGACAATCTAGCCGAGGTTCTTGCCGAATCTTCTCAGTTAAAGTCGCATTTCGATCTGTTGCTATTCTATACTTTTGTTGATTAGGGAGCTTTAATAGCCTTTTCTTACAGACTATGATATTGTTATATCTCATCCGATTTGTTTTTAGGATAAGTTTGAGGACCACACGCTGTCCTTGAGTCGCCCCGGACAGATTGGGTGAGCCTACGCTTTTTTTTGGTTGACTATGGTCTAGAGACACCACGCCCAATCTATCCGGGGCGACAAAGGAGCGGCATTCGGTCCCATAACCTATCATATTCCCTCACCATCGCCATTAGACCGACCACCGGTAACGATTCCTTGACTTCCATGGCCAGTCCGGCGGCTTACCCTTTCGGGTCCGTCCCCGTCGGACCGTCCCCTTCGACGCCACGGCACTAAGGCAGAGTTGTCGGAGCAGCGCCCTCACGCGGTCGGCCTCTCTGCGAGTGATGAACTAATCCTCAATCCGTCCATCCGCGACCTCGGCTCGACTTGGGGGATCAGGAGCAGGAACTCGCGCCTGGACCATCCAACGCACCGCCGGAAGAGCGTTTCATGGTAGAGGAATTCCTTCCAGACCCACTCTGCAGCCTCACGCCAGACAATTGCCTCGTAGAAGGCGTACCCTAAAAATATCGAATTTACTGCTGATCATACTTCTAATAAAACCTCTGTGGTGTCACATTGTATTCTTATCACACAAGCGTTATGTGAACGAGGCAAATATTATATGGATTATATATTGGTCGGAACATCTGGTTTTTACTGCTCGTAAATATAATGTCAGGTCATCGTGTTAGGCTATAATCTCAAGTCTCGTAACCATCTCCAGCGCGACCCATTTCTAATAGTTGGGCGGACACTTTACTTAGTTTATGGCTCAGTTTGGATCGGCGGGCGACGGTTACTTGTGAACAACTGTCAGAATATCTTTTGCAGATATTATTATTTTATTACTAAAAGAAAAATAATATTACTAAAAGAAAAACATTGCGACTCCAATATGTACAAAGCAGATAAATTGATGACGTAGTAAAGTGATGATGTAGCATAGATGTTAATGTTGAGGTGGATATACTGCCTGATGAGTATGAATAGAATAAGGAGTAAACGTGTTAAAGAAAAGCGCCTGTTACATAAAAATTAAAGAGTGAACGCTTGACGTTGTCAGGATATATGATATGATGGAATGAAAGTAATATTGTAAGATAAGTTTGAAATATGAGTGTTGAAGATTTTAGGTGTTTTTTGACAGGGCTGTTATGATGTGAACGTACGCTGCCCTTTACGTCCGGGGAGATAAAAGGATGGCGTGCGACCTTAGAATCCGTCATTGTCTCCGTCGTGATTGGGCAGACTACTGGTACCGATTCCTTCAGACTTTAAGGGTAAGGGAAGACCAAAGAAGATGAAGTATTAGATGAACCGTGATATGAACAGACAAGGAGTGACCACAAAGTTGATGTCTAATAGAGTTTTATGGAAAGAGAGTATATTACAGTAGATCAAGTGCCCTCCTATTGTGGAGTTGGTTTGAGTCCAGAAGTGGGACGTGTATGATCTAAGACCAGGACGACTACGACGACGACTACGTACTATTACTCTGTTTTGCTTACATTTGCTCATTTATTGTAGATACGAGTTAAATGCTTAGATCAATTAAATCAATAGAGATGTCTCACCTTTTTAAAAAGAAATGCTAATTTAAAAACTATAAATTTGTTATTAACTAGTGACCCGCCATCGCTTCGCTTCGATGCCAACAAATCTACAATATCTAATATAAGTGTAGCAGAGTCTCAGACTGTCAAATTTCATTGGGTTTTTCTGAGAGGGAAAGTAGCCTATGTTACTTCTTATACAGACAGCTACCTGGTAGTAAAGTATTATCAATTTGCGTTCAGTCGTTTTGAAGATTGTATAAACTAGTTTTTAGGCAAAGGTGTCATGCAAATAACTGCATGAGCATAAAAAAGCCCACTATTTTGACATTGTAAGTACGAATATCATTTCGTTCAACATTATATATATATATATATATACTGCAAAATTAAATCATAAGTGACGTTGAGATTTTAATACGCAATGTACATTCGGCTAATCGACAGTAAATTTCTCATTGTTGATATTTAATACATCTGCGTGAGTCTGTTCCGCGACACTTCACTTTTTCAACTGAAAATTTCACTCTGAATAATTTTGTATTGATGACGGTGGACTCTCCCCCCAGCCTCATATAAATATAGAATCCAAATTTCCACCAAATTTTCCCTTTGATGTTCAACGTGTTGTCACTGTACACATCGTCGGGTGTGCCGCACGGTGCCCTCACGTACGCTCGGACAGTCTCGATGGACGCACTCGATTATCTAATAATTGGTTGTCTGAGTGACACCAGTACTGAGTGTTGTACGACGCAAACTGCGTGCTACAATTTAAATATAAACAGAGTTGCATTTCTTTACAATATATAAAGAGTTAAATAAAAATATAAATAATATATTGTTTCGTTTACTTCAGATCATAAACATACCATGTAGGTTCAAATTAGGTATCCTTCGAAATGGAACGGAAGTTAGAAGTTGATTCGTTCAGTCGAGACAATTGGTCAAGTTTCATTTCGAGTTTGCCTTTTCTTGAATTAATATTATCTATATACTAGCTCTTTTCGTGTGGTGACGGAGTAGGAATACAATTCAGTACCTCCTCTCTTGCCCATGGGACACCCATGAGACGAAAGAAGACACCCATGAGATTAAAGACGATTAAGAGATATAATATGCATATAATATCTATGCAAGAGAAGGAAAACTTGAAATGAAACCCTATACTAACACGTCTGACCAGCGTGATATAGTAGGTCAATTTCCCTCCCATAGTGGAGGAGGCCCGAGCCCAACAGTGGGACGTGTATAGGCTGAAATGATGATGATTAGCTATTAGCCGTCTTTTACAATATATACGGAAAGAAAGAGGGGAGGTGGATTATATTCTTATTGAGCGGTCTTCGTTATTTTTTACGACTTCATAAATCAAAACATATTTATGCATAAACCACCCTCTGTCTTGACCGTGGGTGGGGCGGGTAAGACGACTAAAGGTTCGAGTTAACTACTAGGTAAGTCATCACCCCCGTAATTAAGTTGAAAGCAATAGCTTAATGGTTGTTTTTAACAAGAATTATTAAGATGCCGTATGTAGTAGATAGTATAATTGAGTCGCTTTCGCGTTTGTACTGTATCCCGGCTAGACCGCGGCTATCCCCGATAAGCTAAAAGCTCGAGTTTAATCTATCCGTCAGCTCTGTCAATATTTATCGAGTTACAGCAACCTTAATTACTGCGCTTGCCTGTGAGACTCACTAGTTAGACGGGGACAGGGGAGGAATGCGCCCAAATAGCTCAAGTGCCTGAGGTCCGACGCTCTTTAATTATGCGGTTTTGTCTATGCGCGTACCAAGTAATATACATTCTTGTGGAGTTGTCTATGGCTCGCCGCCTACACTTGGAATGTCTCTTTGTATTTCAAAATGATATTAATAATTCTAAATTCACAAACGTTGTAATTGCATAAAATTTAATAACTTACCGTGTGTTGACGGAGTCAGAATACAAATCAGCGCTCTCTATTTTGCTCGTGGGTGTTGTAAAAAACGACTAAAGGATAGGAATATAATAGAAAGGAAGGATAATAGGAATATAACATCTATGCAAGAGAAGAAAAATTTAAAACAAAACCCTATAAAACTTTTCTGACCAGCATATAGTAAGGTCAATTTCCCTCCCCGTGGAGAAGGTCAGTATATGAACAGAAATGCTAATAATTTAATATCACTTGCCAGATTATTTATATTACTGTTTCGTTACAACTCATAAATGTCCCACAACTGGGCGAGGACCTCTTCCGCATTAGAAGGGACATTTACAAACTATATCACGCAGTTCAGACAGGTTGGTATGGGGTTTTTATTTTAGGCTTTTCTTCTTTTGCGTCTCTTTTACTCCGTCCATTCTTACTCTGTTCACCTTCATCATCATCATTTCAGCTCATATACGTCCCACTGCTGGACTCGAGCCTTCTACACGATAGCAGGGAAACTGACCTGACTATACCATGCTGGTCATACAGGTTGGTGTAGGGTTTTATTTCCAGTTTTCCTTCTCTTGCTTAGAAGTTATATGCGTATTATATCCCTAAGTCGTCCAAGGGCAAGATAGGGGGTGGTGAATTGTATTGTTACTCCATTACCACATGGAAAATAGTTAAAATGAATTAATCATCAGATGATGACCATCTCAGTTTATAAATATCCTATCAACGTAGGTATATTTCGAGTTTTACTTCCCTTACATTCGTATACTGTATCTATTAGCGAGAAAGGCGGTGATGAATTGTATTCTTAATCTGTCATCACACTAATTTTAATACTTGTATGTAACCTACTAGCAATTCACCCTCGCTTCGCTTCTATTTCAATCGCCTTACCCACGTAGTTCCCGTTCCAGTGAGAATAACGAGATAAAATGTAGCCTATATTACTCCCTGATATTAAAGCTTTCCATTGGTGAAATAATTTTTGAAATCGGTTCGGTGGTTTAAGCGTGAAAGCGTAACAAATACATAAACAAACAAACTTACTTTCTCATATTTAATAACCTACCTCCATCGTTGTCAAATAGATCCAATACTAAAAGAGTATTTAAAAAGAAGATAAATACATTTTTATTACAAACATTTAGTGGTAATATTAAAACGTAATTGCAAGTGGTTGTTAGCCACGAATTTGTGATAGAATTTATAGTATTTTATAATACAATTTATAGTGTTTGTTGTGTTGCATTAAATGTTAATTTGTTAAGGTTATATATAGCCTCTGATTCACAAATCAAGGAATAAAATATCTGTAAGACTATGTGCTTATATGGATCACAGTGCAAATAAATATGGTATGTACCTTGTGCCTGCATATTTGGTATACAATTAATATTAACTTGTTGTTATTCACAAGAAAAGTAATAGGATGAATTGTCAGTGTATGTTGATATAATTATAGTTTATTTAATTTTAGTAATAATAATATCATAATATAGTAATATCATAATATTGTGAAAAAATTGTGAGTTATTACCCAGGGAGCTTCATCTGCCAACAAACTGTAATACATTTTGGCAGAAGTAATCAATTAATTGTAAATATGTGCATTTTTCCTTTAATAAATTTATTTCTATTCTATTCATTTATAATATTAGTAATTACCTATATATATACCGATAGCCTTTCGGGTACCGTCCCCCCCGACGTCGTTCTCACACGGCGAGCCTCTCTGCGGGTGATGGCGTATACCTCGGTCCGGTCATCCACAGTCTCAACTAGGGCGGCATCAGACTAGTCGTACAGCAGATTTTATCATTTAACTATATTGTAAAATTACAAATAGTCCATCGAACTGGTGAGATCAGCTGAAAGCAATCTTAGATTTATAACCTTAATAGTGGAGATCGTCAAGATCATCATTGCAGCTCCTACAAGTACCACTGCTGAGTTTGAACCTCCTCTACAATGGAAGGGAAATTGACCTACCATACCACGCCAATCAGACGTGTTCGTATAGGGTTTTAATTCGAGTTTTCTTCTCTTAAATAGATATTATTACATTATAATCCCTTAGTTAGAAGACGAAAGGGGGTTGGTGAATTATATTCTTACTCCGTCACCACACGGAAAGTATATATGATAGTAGACAGCACTATATTAACAACTTATCATTCTTCATTCGGCCCATTGCCGTCCACTGTTGAACGCAGGCCTCCCCTATACTTCGCCGCAAAGTACTGTTCTGTGCCGCATGCATTCAAAACGCCCAGCAACTAATCCATCGCTATCGGGCCGGCCATCAAAATGAGGCCGTAGGAAAGCAGAGCTGCCATTTCTTCTTTGTCCGTCATATGAGGGGATAATTCCGTAATCGTCACGCTTGGCAGGCAGGTTGGCGACTGTTGTAAGATGGTATACATTAGCGAACCCTTAGCTGATTCTTACGACTCCCACGGGCAAGCAAGGGGTGGCGACAATTGTATTCTTATTGCATCGCCACAGGGGAGGAAATAAACAACTTATCAATAATTATATACTGCTACGTGAAATCAGATGTACAGTAATTGATAAAAGGTTAATCCAGGTGACGTTGACAATACAGAAGTAGGTCAATAACAAACTAACAAATGTTGAGACTTGTCGCACACCTGACCTTTCATTTATTCAAAGGAACATGGCGGTATAATTATTTGCAATTAACTTATTAATTATACAGCCACAGTTATATTTAGTTAGTATACGCATAATTGGTTATGACTGGCAAAGTTTTAAATGAACCGTTATTATAAACGTTTTGAGTGGTAAATATACGTTATACAACTTTGTATTGATTTTATATTTAATTTATTGATCAATACACTTAATATTGTAAGTTAAAAGGTTTTGTATTAAAATTCTAAAGCTGATACAAGACAAATTGACAGAGTATATTAGTTGCCGGTTTATTCGTGTCAGATCTATACTTAATTACTAACAAACATCCGGACTTTCATAGTACATTCTTGTATATATTTTTTTATACCTAATAAAAGAAATAACCCTTAAAAATAGCAAAAGTGTTAAAACGCACTCGCTTTTAAACATTTGATATTTTTAAAGGATAGTTCCGTGTGGTGACGGAATATGAATACAATTCATCACCCCTACTTCTACCCCTGGATGTCATAAAAGACGACTGAGGGATATAATAAGCAGATGACATCGATGCAAGAGAAGAAAATCTTGAAATGAAAACCTTTACCAAAATGTCTGACCAACGTGGTATAGAAGGTTAAATGCCCGCCCACACTAGTTTCAGAGTGGTAGGACCACACTGTCGACAGTTATCTGTCTACAGCCGCGGGCCGGTCCGTCCGGGGCAGTACCATGCTCTCGCAGAAAATCGTAGTCTGAGTAGTAGCGATTTGTTACTGCGCTTCGTTCGGTGAGCGAGAGAGCCGGAAGCCCAACTTTCTGAGGGTGTTTGCGTGTGAAGGGTTTTGGTGGTGCCCTTGGTATCACCGAGCCTCAATGCACGCATTCACACTCCCTTCATTTTCTTCGCGGTAGGCAACGGCCTTGTAAAGGTCCATGAGCGGCAGCAGCACTTACCATCAGGTGTACTGTTTGCTCGTTTGCCACCGTTTGCAATAAAAAAAAAAAAACACTGGAAGACGCCCGAGTCCAGGAATGGGACCTATATAGGTTGAGATGATGATGATTCGAACCATTGTTTCCGGTAATGCGGAGAGCATTACTTCAACGCTTTGCTTTCAGTAAACACGATTGTAAAATTAATTTTATTTAATACATATTTATGTACCTAATACTCGTAAGAATATGTAAACTATTGAATATGAAATTTCATGTCTAGTTTTGTGACGCTGAAGTGAGTTGGCTAATAGTACTATTAAAAGTTAACTTATATAAGTTATGTATAGTGCACTCTCTCACTGACAGGTGCAATGCCATAGTGCACTTAGCGACATATGGCAAGTGTGGCGTCTAGTACTAATTATTCTCTTAAGAGTATTTCGTACTTGACCTGCCTTCAAACTATTTGAAGTGTCTCATTCGTTCATTTTAGCTCATATAGGTCTCACCGTTGGGCTCGAGCCCTCTGTACAATGGGAAGCAAATTGACCTTACTATATCATGCTGGTTAGACAGATTCATATAGAATTTTGTTTCGAGTTTTCCTTCTCTTGCATAAATGTTGTATGCGCATTATATTCCTCAATCGTCTTTTACGATATTCGCGGACAAGATAGGGAGTGGTGAATTGTATTCTTACTCCGTCACCACACGGAAAACTAGAATATAATCCTCTAAAATCTTATTCAACATCATTATCACACTACTCTTATCATAATTACTTGGAGTCAACACAATATGTACTCTTCTTTTATACGTACATATTGTTAAAGTTATTCGCAACAGTTTTATGATCGGCCGCCTGCCTGACGTCAACTCCCTTTCGGAATGCAATTGTTGACCAGATGACATCAGATTTAGTTGGCTCAGGTCTGTGTAAAGCTCTAGGACGCGGTGGTCGCCTTCTGCGAGGCAGTAATCTCGCGGAAGGAGGCAGGGGACCGTGTGCGAGAGGAACTCCACAACGACACGGTCCGCCGCCGGCGACTCGGGTGGCGCAGACACGAGTACCTGCACACCTGGCCGTGTGACGACGACTGACATCCTGGATGTTGGAGAGGGTATCCTACAAGGTATTCCGTCGGGCCGACCACGAAAGACAAGGATCTCGGTACCGATGGTCTGTCCAACGACGAAGGAGAGGAAATCAGTGGGTTATGGGGCTGCCCGCCGATCCTTCGTCGATCCGGGCGGAGCTTCCCTCCAAATAAAAGGTGTATGTAAAGTTTTTAGTCGTCTTTTACGACATCCACAGACAATAAAAAGGTTGGGAGTAACTATCACATAGTACATGTAGTCAACTGTAACCTTTCCAATCACATTATCGGTAAAATTTTCAGTATATAGCTAACCCGGTTTCGCCTAGCTTTGTGTGAAGCGAGTACGTCTTGCCTCGCATACATAAAACATGTACTGTAATTACTGAGGCGGTTTCCGGCTAAGTATAAAGGCACACGGTACGGGGTTCGTTACCCACAAAGGACCTTTTGAATTTTTTTTAGAAGCCGCATTCTTTTGTGTTATTAGCGCAGTTTGAGCGTTGAATTATTTTATTTAGAGATAAAGGTTCTATTCCGAACTAAGTGATTAATATATTGGCTAATGATTTTATGTACATATATCTTTGTTTTTATTTTCTGTTTCATATACGTTCTGTCTTATTAATCACCTTAGATCTTCTTCACAATATGACGAGTATTGACGTAATATACTACTCTAGTCAGACTGTATGGTGAGTTTGATTTCGTTCTTTTTGTAGTATTAACAGTCTTACGTCCTTTTCACTCACAACACTTAAATTTTAGTTAACACCTAACACAATCTACTGTATTCAAATCATTTATTATGTACAAATCCGCTAGGGCACTTAACAAGTTATCAATTTTAACACTATTAAATTAATCCAACAATCGGATCGGAACACGACCGCTACTGAGAAAATCCGGCTGTTATTTCTTTAATATTTTTTGACTTATTTCCTTTAAATAGGATTGTATACAGCATATCTAGCAATTACCAACTCCAGTGTGATGCCCTTCGTACATAAGTCGGTCATACCACAAATTATTTCTGTTAAGTCTATAATTGTTAAGTTTCTCGCCACGTAATGGTAAATTCTTTTACTCAAGGTAAACTCACTGTTGGGCTAATGGGAAGTTACTTTATCATGTAAGAGACAATATCTGGTTGACCGAGCTTTGCTCGGTATAAATCTTTTTTTTCGTAAATTGTATTTTTGACGAACTTATTTAGATACTAGCAACCTGCCCTCGCTTCGCTTCGGTTTCTGTCGCCTTATCCCCGTAGTGCCCGTTCCCGTGGCAATACCGGGATAAAATATAGCCTACTTTACTCCCTGATATTATAGATTTGCATTGGTGAAAGAATTTTTGAAATCGGTCCAGCCGTTTTGAAGATTACTCGGAACAAACAGATAGACAGACAGAGAGACAAAAAAAATATAAAGTGATTTTTAGGCATAGGTATCGTCCAAATAACCGTGTAGCATGAAAAAGTCTATTATTTTGACAATTCAAACAGACACTCCAATTTTATTTATTGATATAGATATATTAATAAAGAATAAAAATGATGAAATAGTGAAAAAACTATCAAAAATTATAAAAACCGAATAATAATAACACCGAGATTTGATTTCACGCTGTTTGAATGCGACTGGACATCTTGCCAACTGAGCTATTGACACTCTTGACGGCGACGGCAAAATTTAAATTCCTATCCTATTGACATTTTACGTCTTTACCACCGGAAATTCCTCGTCCTACTTCTATTAAGTGCCTTCTTACTCTTACTTTTACACGATTCATTTATACTCTTTGTAAATTTATTAAAACTAGTGGTCGGCGTGTGGTCGAAATTCGCCCATAACTTTCGTTATAATGTATCAATTTAGTTAGAATTGTCTTTTGTTTCAGTATACCCATCATCGTATTTCTCATGTAATTTTAGAATCATATTCACCGGCCCATTTTCTATTATTTCGCACCGTAAAATCTCCTTCGTTTGGCGGTCTACGTACGAGTCTAACGGGACATTGGCAAAGTTGCGGTGTAACGCCAGCAGAAGCCATTCATCAAGATCAAGATCAAGACATTTTACGTCATTGTATTGATTAGCAACATCAATCATAATCAACAAAACAACATTTTCTATAAATAAAACCTAGTTACATCGATTTTTCGGCCCCTAAACCTCTAGTATGCTAAATTTCATGAAAATGGTTGGAGCCGTGTCTGAGATTTTTCAAATATATATATATCGAGGGTGGGTGGGCGTGCGACATATATATATATATATATATATATATCTTTTCTTAATATATATACACAGATACAGAGCAGTATTCTACTCTCAATAGTTTCATACTACATAAAATTTTATTATCAGCATGTCGACGCAATACGAATCTGCTCTACTTTCAGCATACATATTGTAGAAGTTTTGACTCTAGTTTTATGACCAACTGTCTGTTTCATGTCAGCTTTCTGTTGATCATACGATATTAGAGTCGTCTTTTACGACATTCACGAGCAGTGTAAGCGTTGGTAGTATTCGTAGCCAAACATACCAAACAGCAGTATTTAATTTTTGAAGTGAAAATTGCTTTAGACACGTTGATCACTTATTTTTTAATGCAAGCGGTGGCAAACGAGCAAACAGTACACCTGAGTAAGCGTTGCTGCCGCTGATAGACCTATGCTAGGCCGCTGCCTACCATGAAAAAATTGAAGGGAGTGTGAATGCGTGCGATGAGGTACGGTGAAACTACAAACATTACCAAAACCCACCACACGCAAACACCCTCAGGAAGTTGGGCTTCCGTGTGGGTTTCAGTGCATAAAAAGCAAGAAACCCACGTTATCGTCACCGCACGTTCCCCATAAGCTATATGTGTACTGGTTATATATGTACATAGATATACCTCCGTGTGTTATTAGTTTAACTTCTAAGTAACTTGTAAACTGAATCGTTCGGCTATTAGATTATTATTTTCGAATTATTTTTGTTTTATAAAAAGATGTTTATGATTTTAATACGAATCAAAAATAATTCAAAAATAATAATTTAATAGCTCGATGATACAATTCACAATTCATTTCGTTTACACTTCTATCATCCTCATCATCGCAGCCCACATACGTCCCTCTATTGGGCTCGGACCTCTTCCACAATGGGAGGGAATTTGACCTACTATACCAGGCTGGTCAGGCATGTTTGTATAGGGTTTCATGCCGAGTTTTTGGGTTTCATTCCGAGTTTTCCTTCTCTTACACAGATGTTATATGCATATTATATCCCATAGTCGTCTTTTACGACATCCGCGGGCAGGATAGGGAGTGGTGAATTGTATTCTTAGTCCATCACCATACGGAACCACCACACTTCTATCGGCAGTCACTAAAGACTGCCCCCATTTATTTTTACCATGTATGTTAAATGGCAAACGTATGCTCCACTGACGTTAGTATAATTAAATAACATATTAACGTTTAATTAACATTCGTACTTTATTACTTTCAGGTAAATAAATTAAGAGACGAGGCGGCGAGGAATTATTAAAACTAAGGTGAATGAGAGTTTTAATTTATTTTTAAAACACATTTCAAACACATTAAACTTTATTTGTATTAGTGGCTGAAGAGTCAGCGATCTGTTTGATGGTAAGTGGTAATTGCATTTCCTGGTTCTAAGCGAGGTTGTAAATTAAAAATTTATTAAAATTATTCCGATGACAGTATCAGAATACAATTCACCACCTTCTTTCTTGCCAGTGGATGTCGTAAGAGACAACTAAGGGTCTATTGCACACAACATCTATGTAAGAGAAGGAAAACTTGGTATAGTAGAGTAATTTCCCTTCTAATGTGGAGGCTTAAGCCTAGCAGTGGGACATATATGACCTGAAATGAAGATCTAAACTGGTATTAAGTGATCAAGTATTTGAGTAAGATTCAAAATGTCTTCTATCGAAAACTTGATACAATGTCGTTCTAGTCAACAACTGGTACGCGAACTGCGAGTTTAAGTTATTTACAGTTAACTTAAACAATGTCGGATAGTTGCTGTACTTGTACCTACTATATACTGATAAGCAGTTCTAGTGCAGTATTGTGGAATGTTGTTACTTAAACATATAACTTGTAAGAAAATATGTGACTTAGTACATTGTTTTTGTACTATATTATATTATTGCTATTAGTGGCAAACGAGCAAACAGTATACCTGATGGTAAGTCACCCGCAGCCTCGGCTAGATCGCGGCTAGCTTTCTAGATTGCGGCCCACCATCAAAAAAGTGAAGGAAGTGTGAATGCGTGCACCGAGGTTTGGATATTAAAGGATTACCAAAGAAAATGAATCTAGAATGTTAGACGATTCGGTATGGAGTTTTTTCTTCACTTGTATACATGTTATATACATATTTAGTCGTCTTTTACGACACCCATAGATAAGATAGGGGATAGTGAATTGTATTCTTACTCCGTCACTACACGGCAAGTATGTATAAAAATAATGTAGTGTCAACTGAGCGTCATATAGATAATGATCAGCGGTCCTCTATTAAGAAAACTATAATACCTTTTTTGGGTAGACTATGGTAGTGCACACGTCGTCCATTCCGTCTGTGGTGACAAAAAGGCGGTATGGCGGCTCCATAACCCACCTTCTCCTTCGCCTTTGAGCCGACCACGAGTACCCGGTTGTCGTCCGTGACCAGCCCGATACCCTTTCGGTTACACTCCCTTTTGAATGCCTCTTCCCGGACGTCGATCGCCCTCGCATGGTAAGCCTCTCCATGGGTGGCGGACTATTCCCCGGTCCAGTCACCCGCAGCCTCGGCTAGGGCGGCATCAGGTGCAGGTACTCGCGCCTGTAACCTATAGTACCTAATGGCACTGGCCAACCATAGGCGATTATGGTTATAATCGCTCTAACTAGTGACCGCGACATATTGAATTCTATGTGTAAACTCAAAATAAAACCTATATACCAAATCATTTGGCTAACATTGTAGGATAAAGAAGTGGCACATGAATTTGAAAACTATTTTACAAATGTGCCTGCATTAACAACAAAATCCTTAGCGTCGTGCCCTATTTTGGCTGAATCGCGCCTTAAACAAAGCATTGTAAAATGTGACACTTCCTTTGAATTTTCAGATGTAGGTGTGGATGATATTTTAAAGTCTTTTAAAAATCTTAATATTAAGAAAACAGCAGATTTATGGGGTTTATCAGTAAAGACTATTGATTTTATAATACCTGTTATTGCTCCCCACCTGGCATTTGTATTTAATGGTTGTGTTGCTCAGGGTGTGTTTCCTGATCTCATGAAAATTAGTAGAGTAATTCCTTTATTTCAATCCGGTAGTATGTCAGATATTAATAATTTTCGTCCTATTTCCATACTACCAACACTCAGTAAAGTATTCGAAAAAATTATGCTTAATCAGATGTTGATTCATTTTAAGAGACATGGTATTTTTCACAAAAATCAATTTGGCTTTACTAAGAATTGCTCTACTACTGATGCGGGCGTAGAGTTATTGAAAAATATTTTTGCAGCCTGGGAGGAATCACATGAGGCCTTAGGTGTTTTCTGTGATTTATCCAAGGCATTTGATTGTGTACAACATGAAACACTCATCAGAAAACTATACCACTATGGGATCAGGAATAACGCTCTTGAACTTGTAACTTCTTATTTAAGCAACAGAATCCAGAGGGTTGATGTTAATGGTGCACGATCATCTGGTTGTATTATAAAAATGGGCGTTCCACAAGGGTCCATTCTGGGGCCATTTCTGTTTCTTGTATATATTAATGACCTACCCTACCATATAGGGGACAATCTGGACATTGTGTTGTTCGCAGATGACACTTCTTTGTTATTTAAAATTAAAAGACAAATGTTGAAATATGACGATGTGAACAATGCACTGTCTAACGTTGTTCATTGGTTTAACACTAATAATTTGGTTCTCAATGAGAAAAAAACTAAATGTATCAAATTTACTACTCCTAATGTGAGGCAAGTGGAAACCAATGTCCAAATGAATGGTGTGGCTCTAGACCTTGTGGAGTCAACAGTCTTTTTAGGTATCACCATAGATGCTAAACTTCAGTGGGGACCTAATATTGAAAAGTTGTCGAGTAGGCTTAGCGCAGCGGCTTATGCAGTAAAAAAAAATAAGAATGTTAACAGATACTGAAACAGCTAGAATGGTTTATTTCGCTTATTTCCATAGTCTTATGTCTTACGGTATATTACTGTGGGGATGCTCCGCGGACTTTAATAGAATCTTTGCTCTCCAAAAAAGGGCTGTCCGTGCAATTTATAATCTAGGCCCAAGAATCTCACTTCGGGAGAAATTCAAAGAAATAAATATTCTAACTGCTGTATCACAATATATATACGAAAATATATTATATGTCAAAAAAAATATCGCTAACTTTAAGAGATATTGTGACATTCATGAAATGGATACTCGTAATAAGGACAGATTAGTTGTACACACTACTCGTCTCCAAAAAGTTAACAAATCATTCATAGGGCAATGTATACGCTTTTACAATAGATTACCTAAAGATATCCGAGACCTGCCTATGAAAAAGTTTAAAAAAGCCATCAAGAATAGACTTTGTAAAAAAGCTTATTATAAAATCTCGGATTATGTAGATGATAATACAGATTGGTTCTGAGCAGCTCCTCATTCAGCAATTTCCTTGTTATTTTAAATATACTGTTTGTAAATGTACTTTTAACTTTTATTGTAAAGTGTAGCGTGTTTTGCCTAACGAATTTTTGTATTTTCAGCGTTTATAACATATTGTGGTGTTGGTCATGCTCACATAAGGATCTACTTGCGGTAGCTGCGTGGAGCGGGTCTCTCCCTTCCCTCGATAGTGGTTGAGGGGAGTGATGGCTGCTCTAGTAGTTAACTCGTGATCGGGAGCCGCTTGTGGGATCTGGTCCAGCCATAATCGTTTAAATTATATTAAGTGTCTTGCGGTTCGAAGGGCATCACACTGGAGCGTGTTCTTACAAAACATGTACACAATTGTATAACTGGTAAGAAGAAAAAAAAAAATTAAAAATTAGAAATAATGACAAGCCCGCTGAGTTTCTTGCCGGATCTTCTCAGTAGCGGTCGCGTTCCGATCCGGTGGTAGTATATTTTTTTTTGAAAATTGTAAACCTGACAATATGTAAGTGCCCTCTCAGGGTTTATGCATAATAAAATAATTTGAATTTGAATTTGAATTTAGGCTGATTTCCTTCGTTTGGAAGAAACTTGTACCCAACAGTGGGATATGTGGGCAGTGAAAAGAAAAATCTATTAAGCTATAGCAAAAGTATCTTGTAGTAACTGGAACAGAAGATTATTCTTTAACATCATAATCATTGGAGCTCATATGCGTTCCACTTTTGGGCATGTGCCTCCTCCGCAACAGGAGGTAATTGACCTACTATACCGCGCTGATCAGACGTGTTGCTATAGGGTTTTATTTCAAGTTCTCCTTCTCTTGCATGGATGTTTTTTTTTTAAAACAACACCCTGCGCAAAATAAATAATCATTGTATTGCGGTGGGACTACAAACAATTAACGGACACAAATTACATCCAGACTCAGAACAACAATTTGTGGATCGCACATTGTTATCCTGCGTCGGATTGGAATCCTCGACACTGCCACTGTAAGTCAGTATTCTAATCACTACGCCATCTGTGCGGTTAATATATATGTCATGACAAGATTTTCTTAATATGGACATGTGATGAAGAGGGATGAAAGGCTTGTGACAAGGCGGGTTATCGATATAAATGTGGATGGACGTAAGAAGCGTGGAGACCTAAAAAGAGATGGATGGAGTGTGCGAATGAGGATATATGTATGAAAAGAGTGAGTGCAGATATAACGGCTGATAGGAGGTTATAGAAGGTAAGAAGCCGACCCAACTTAAGCGTGGGATGAGGGCAGGCGAATGGCGATGTAATTTAATCCCTTAATCATCTTTTACGACACCCACAGGCAAGAAGAGGGATGGTGAAATGTATTCTCAGTCCGTCACCACAAGGAATTGTGCTTAATAATGGATTAATAAGAAATAGTTGGCAATGTCATTAAGCAATGGTATAAATCACCATAGAATCTAATTGTGCAATAAATCCTTAGTAAATAAAGTCCCAAAACTATTCAACTTCGCGAACAAAGTTACCGGTGACTTGTCTATGGGATAATTTATAGTGATCGTCGCCATAGGGTTGACAGCTACTCTGATGCCATTTGAAAAGGGTAACACGCCCTGGTAAATAGTTTGTACGATATTGTGTTCGGTGACAGATGAACTTTGACAGAATCGACAGTGAATTGATTGATAAATCATTTTTATAAAATAATAGCCATTTCGATAATTTACTTCTTTGAACATCCTTTTTGTAAAGCTTGACCGCTTTTTAATATTTTCATTTGTTATCTTTCCTTTGGCAATGGAGTAAGAATATAATTCATCACCCCTATTCTTGCCCAACATCATCATCATTTCAGCTCATATACGTCCCACTATTGGGCTCGAGCCTTCTCCACAATGGGAGGCAAATTGACCTTACTATACCAGGCTGGTCAGACAAGTTGGTATATGGTTTTGTTTCGAGTTTTCCTTCTCTTGTATAGATTTTATATGCGTATTTCATCCCTTAGTCGTGTTTTACGACAGGGAGTGGTGAATTGTATTCTTACTCCGTCACCACATGAAATCTTTTCCCATGGGTTTCATAAAAGATAACTAAGGGTTTACAATATTCAGATAACATCTATGAAAGAGAATGACATCTTGAAATAAAACCCTATGCCAACTCGCTCTAAACGGCATGGTATAGTGGATCAATTTCTCTTCCATTATGGAGAAGACTTTAGCCCAGCATTGAGATATTAACGCGTTTAATTTAGGCGTATAGATCTTTGAGACGATAATTTTATTAACAATGTCCAACACACAGTTTAATAACTTATTTTGTAGCGGATATATATAAATCTCTGTAATAACGATAACTCATTCGACATGAGACATCTTAGTCCCGTGAATGCTGCAAAGTGTTCGAAACGTTAGGCAATCATAAATCAAATACAAACGCGAAAAAATTCCAAAATAGTTTTATTTACAACATATCTTTTTTTTAATCATCTTTATAATGAACAGACTTACAGACATCCCAGAAGGAATTATCTTGGATATAAATCGAACTCGCAAAACTCCTTACGGTATCTCGGTATATTATCTAATACGCCATCTATATAGTCTTTATGAAAAATATTTTTAACTTAATCATATAAAACCCTGTTCTAAAAAATAAGTGACATATTACAACATAAAGATGTATGTATACCATTTGGAATTGAATATATAAAACCCTACAAGAAAGTTTGCGATTTAAACTAACACAATGTATGTAATTTCATAATCACGTATTCAAGTACTTGTACTCCACTTGACTCTACATCGCTATAAAGTTAATATTAAAAAGTCTGTAGCGTCAAACAACACTTTACGCAGACATATTTATTTGACTTTATAACAGTAAGGAGCTCGCAGCTGGCATTTAACATTTCTATATTAATAAAACTTTATAATGATTGATGAATAGAATAGAATAGCATTTATTGTCACATAATAACTAATAATTATAATACATATTTTTAATTTATTTTGACAATAGGGGAATGCTCAGCATTGTGCTGCATAGAAATTATGCAGGGCTGGTTTTCAGAAAATCCCTTTCCTCAAATATATAAGAAAGAAAAATAACAAAAAAAAAAGAGTATGTTTTAGTTAATAATTCTTTGAAATTCCGTATGGTAGTAGCTGCTAATACTACCGACCTTTATATTCCTTATGGGTAATATATAAGACGTCTCCGTGGGGTGATGGAGTAAAAATACAATCCACCACGCCCTTTCTTGCCCGCAGGTATCGTAAAAGACGACTAAGGGATACAATATGCATATAACATCTATGCAGAAGAAGGAAAACTCGAAATGAAACCCTATACCAACACGTCTGATCAGCCTGGTATAACAGCTCAATTTCCCTCCTATAGCAGAGGAGATTCAGACTGAGCAGTGAGAGTAGTGGTAGTGGTAGTGGGAGTAGTGGCTCAGGAGTGGTAGGACCACACTGTCGACAGTTATCTGTCTACAGCCGCGGGCCGGTCCGTCCGGGGCAGTACCATGCTCTCGCAGAAAATCGACGTCTGAGCAGTAGCAATTTGTTACTGCGCTTCGTTCGGTGAGCGAGAGAGCCGGAAGCCCAACTTTCTGAGGGTGATTGCGTGTGGAGGGTTTTGGTGGTGCCCTTGGTATCACCGAGCCTCAATGCACGCATTCACACTCCCTTCGCTTTCTTGCGGTAGGCAACGGCCTTGTAACGGTCCATGAGCGGCAGCAACACTTACCATCAGGTGTACTGTTTGCTCGTTTGCCACCGTTTGCAATAAAAAAAAAAAAAAAAAAAAAAAAAAAAAAAAAAAACGTGTATAAGCTGAGATGAGATCATAAATGAATGAAGGTTTCGAGCAATTATGTTTAATGTCTCTCCAGTGATCGTAAACATAATTTATTTCATATATGTAATGCTCGGGTAAGCGTCAAAACTGGTTAAGCCAAAGAAATTTTAATTATTTTGATTATGGATTAATGAACAATGTTTTACAATAGAATATATAGTAGATGTCGTAAAAGACAACTAAGGGATATAATACGCAAATAACACCTATGAAAGAGAAGGAAAACTAGAAATGAAACCCTATATCGACCTGTCTGACCAGCATGGTATAATAAGGTCAATTTCTCTCCTATTGTGGAAAAGGCTCGAGCCCAAGCTGAAATGATGATGAATGATGATGTTCGAATAGATATTGTAAATTTCTTTGCCGCTGTAGAGGGGAATTATGAACTAAGATAATAAAATATAAATTAAGATGAATTAATAAAAATACATGAACGTATGAAATGGAATTTTTCCTTCGAAATTATCGGTGGTTTCGAAGTAAATATGGAAAAATTGTTTTTATTTCTATTCCGATTATCTATACTAATATTATAAAGAGGTAAAATTTGTAAGTTTGTATGTAACGAATAAACTCAAAAAGTACTGGACCGATTTTAAAAATTCTTTCACCATTGGAAAGCTATAATATCAGGGAGTAACATAGGCTATATTTTATCCCGGTATTCCCACGGGAACGGGAACTACGCGCGTAAGGCGACTGAATCCGAAGCGAAGCGAGGGCGGATTGCTAGTTAGTAATATTTCTAGATTTCCTTTACTTGCATTTTACATGCACATTAAATCTCTTAGTCAAGTGAAAAATCGCGATAAAAATCTTAAAAATAATTTTATTTAAAAATAGTCATAATTTCTTGTATTGATAAGAATACAATTCATTATCCTGTTTTTTACCTATGATTGTCGAAAAGATATAAGAGGTTATAATATGCAAATAAAATCAGTGCAAGAGATGTAGAAAATCCAGTTCATTACCATGGTATAAATAGGTAATTTTTCTTCCTTTTGCAGAAGAAGTTCGAGCCCAATAGCGTCACGTGTATAATCTGTTTTCTTACAACTACGGGATTAGAAGACAATTATTGTAACCAATAATTTCGTAGTTCTATAGTAGAGTTGTAAAAATCCGCTGCGGTTCTCGACAGGACATTGGGCAACTTTCTCCTCTGAAACTTATTGCTGCATACACCACCTATCTCAAGCGTGGTGATTTTATGGTAGTATCCTTTCCTGTGTGGAAGAGGTCTACATTCAAAAATGGACGATGAAAGGATACTGATAGATAATGATACAAGCTGAAAAGGAATGAAAAAATTTAAAGACTCTTGCCTGTTAGAAATTTTATAGTTTCATGCGTTCTGTGTCTAGCTGTAATTTTAAGACTCAGGACGCCGGTACCATTTTTCAAAGAAAAAGCTCTTAAGTAGGCTGGCAATGATATGAAATGATACGTAATGCCGATCGGGCGAACATTTTTCGTATGGGGCTGAGTTTCAGTATCGCGTTATCGTGATGAACTACTGTTTGTAGTATTCAGTTCGACCCACAAACCCACTAAACTGCTATTTATGGAGCCTCCTTGTGTCAAGATTTGCGACTGCTTTGCCCCACTGACCTACTTACATTTTGATAATCTTTAAATATCTACCCATTGATGTAGGTGATAATGGGTTTGGAAACTTGAATGATGTCACGTGAAAGCCTTGCAGTATATACCACATTTTACTGATATGTATAGTAAGAAATTGTGAAAATTAGTATATTGATATTTCCTTGTGATGACGGAGTAAGAATACAATTCATCACCCCCTTTCTTGGTCGTGAGTGTCGTAAAAGACGACTAAGTTGTTATTTCCAGATAACATCTATGCAAAAGAAGGAAAACTCGAAATTAAACCCTATCCTAACCCTCTCATCGTAGAGGAGGCTAGAGCCTAAGAGCGACACATATTTAAGCTGTGATGATGATGATATTAGAAAGTCCTCAAGTGTTATTCTGAAGAATTTAAAATGAGGTTTTTAATCAAAGGACCTTTAATCAAAATTTATATAGAAAATATTTACTATCATAGCCTATACTTAAGACGAGTCTGTCACTGACTAGATAATAAAAAAGTAATAGCAAAACTATTTAAAACTAGAAACCTTAACCATTTTTAAATCTGATGTGAACATCTCCATCCACCTAGATTTTGTGACATAGTGTTGTAAGTCACCACACGGATATCCAAATCAGACATTACGACTTGAACATATTCATCATCATCATCAGCTCATATACGTCCCACTGTTAGGCTCGAGCCTCCTCCACAATAGGAGGGTAATTCACCTTACTATACCATGCTGGTCAGACAGGTTGGTATAGGATTTTATTTTAAGTTTACCTTCTCTTGCATAGATGATATATGCGAATTATATCCCTTAGATGTCGGATCGGATGTCGTAAAAGACGTACGACATCCACGGTCAAGATAGGGAGTGGTATTATATTTCCTTTTATTTAATGCCGTTCTACGAGTTATACCTATCGACTGGCATGCTGCCTGAAGTGAGCCTTTAACTACGCAGTAAAGTCGTTTTCGCTGCACAGATGGCGTAGTGGTTAAGATATGGACCTACCCTACCAGTGTTGCAGATTCAAATCCCACACAGGACTATACTTTGTACGATCCACATATTGTTGCTCTGAACCTTGATGTAATTTGTGTCCGTTAATTATATGTTTGTAAAGTCCCCCACATACAATGATTATTTAAGTCTTAAAAATAAAATTATGCTAAGACGCAAGTGTTATGCGCTATTATATAGCGTCTTAGCACAAGACTAGTATATTATATATACTAGTGTTATGCTAAGACATGTGCAAGTCTACGCAGCATGGTTCTTAATGATGTTTGAGGGCGCCTAATAAGCCTAATAGGTTGGCGATTGAAGTTGGTATATTGATTTCTGGTGATATTTATACAAGTTTTAGAGGATAGAATCATTTTTCTAATTAGAAAGCTATTGTAACTGCAGGCTTTATAATAAACTATTATTAGTAAAAGCCTTTCGTAGCCACTTAATGTCAACAATAATCGTTTCAGGGTAATTGAAAGTTTTAATCAAAGTAGAGAGGCTCTTACGCGTCATTTTATAAAACTTTGCGAATGCCATTTTGTATTTAATTTTCATATATTTGAATCCAGAGGAATGTTTAATATATTAATAATTGTTTGTTTTTTAATTTTTTATACAAAACTATTCAGTGTTGTTAAAAATTTTACGTATTTTATATCACATAATGCTTTCAAAATGGCGTATAAAACATTAATGCGATAATTTCAGTGTGGTGACGGATTAAGGTTAAAATGTCCCGGCCCCTATCTTATCCGTACCCTATTTGGGGTATTCCGTTCCATTGACCGACGTCGCCCCCTCGTGGGGGACGTTGGTCTTTCCTCACGCGGTCGGCCTCTCGGCGGGTGACGGACTAATTCCCCGGTCACGTCACCCGCGGCCTCGGCTAGGGCAGCATGAGGCGCAGGTATTCGCGCCTACGCCGCCCCAGTCGCTGGCGGGGGATCGCCTCATCGAGACTGCGCTCCTCGCGCAGGCGGTACGCCGCCTCATCGTAAAAGATGGCTAAGGCATTATTGCAGAGGACAATTTTGCAAGAGAGGGAAAGTTCAAAATGAAATCCTATACCAACACGTCTGGCCAGCGTGGTATGGTAGGTAAATGTTCCTTCTATTGTGGAGGAGGCTCCAGCCCAACAGTCGGACGTATTTGATTCGAAACGATGATGACCAACACGACTAACCAGCATGGTATAATAGGTCAATTTTCCTCCTCTCTCCTCCTCCTCTATGGTATAATAGGTCCTCGTGGAAGTGGCTCGAGCGCGGTAGTGGCTCGTATATGAGTTGTGATGACGATGACTGGGTTGAAGCTTTTTCGTTTGTCTGGCCTCATTTCACGCCAAGTGGGATCGGCACAACAATATTTTTACCTTCCCTAGGCATCTGCATCTGCCATATCTGCACTCACTGCTTTCACACGCATATCCTCATTCACACAATCCATCCATCTCTTTTTGGGTCTCCCACGCTTCTAACGTCCATTCACACACATATGATGATAATTGCGTTAAAGCGAAAACATAATTAGTTTCGTTACCTACTGTTACAAATAATGTAGCTATCAATTATGCGTATAAAGTACATTTATATGTATTTTTTTTATTAAATTGCACTGAGGAAATAATCTATGTGTTGCGAAGGACATTACAAACATATAATTAACGGACTCAAATTATTATTATAAACATACGATTCATCATTATCATCGCAGCCAAGCCCACTGTTGGTCTCGGACCTTTTCCACAATGGGAGGGAATCTGACCTACTATACTATGCTGGTCAGACATGTTGGTATAGGGTTTCGTTTCGAGTTTTCCTTCTCTTGCACAGATATTATGTACATATTATATACCATAGTCATTAAATTGTATTGCGGGGGACTTTACAAACATATATGTATAATTAACGGACACAAATTACATACAGACTCAGAACAATAATTTACGGAACGCACAAAGTGTTGTCCTGCATGGGATTCGAACCCACGACACAACCACGGCAGGTCGGTATGTTAACCACTACGCCATCTGTGCAGTCAATTTAATTTACTACAAATAATTTACTAAAAGCTACTGTAATATATTTACTAAGCGTGTTATTTAATTCAAAGATATGTTTAATAAAGTTATAAACTCGAAAGGAATATATTAAAAGTAAACAAATTAAAATTCTTAGAGCGCTCAATGTTCGTACGAAATTCAACCGCAAATAAGCATACAATTTAATTATGTCTTAGAAACGATATTTTTGTTTAAGTCTGTCGTCGGCTTACTAACACAAGCTTCAAGCTGTCACTCGCACAAAGAATGATAATTAGCTGGAGTCAGTTCTCTGGCAAACTGTCGTCCCCCCTTCCTCCCTCCTATCTGGGCTTCAATACCGTTATTATTCTGGTCGCGACAATTTTATTTGGCAACTTTGTAATGTTGAAAATCGAGCATTTCGGTCGTAGCCATCTTGTTCTGAATTTAATTATAGATTTGAAATTTTATTAACTGTAGCTTTCTGATTTCAAGTATGAATTCTTGATTACAAGAATATCTTTTCACATGTCGTAAGTTGGTAACGAACAAAGAATACAATTCATCACTCCCGATTTTGCCCGTGGATGTCGTAAAAACCGATTAAAGAATGTATGTATATAACATCTGTACAAGAGAAGGTAAACTCAAAAACCTACACCGACCCTTCTAACGGATGTGGTGAAGATTCGAGCCTAACAGTGGGACATGTCTGTGTCGAGATGATGGTGATAATAATAGACAAATTTTAGATCCTTTTCCTTGATTCTTGTAATGTCCACATCACAAAACTCGTTTAGTCGAATTTAACAATGGCGTCGACTATTTTTTTCAGTATTCATCTTTAAAACTATATTATTACACTTTAAATCATTCATTCATTAATATCAGCTTGTTTGCGTCCCACTGCTGGGCTGAAGCTCCTCCACAATAGGAGAGAAATTGACATACTATACCAGGCTGGTCAGACGTGTTGGTTTTATTTCAAGTTTTCCTTCTATTGCATAAATGTGCAAAAAATACATGTTTATCCCTTATTCGTCTTTTACGACACCCATGGTCAAAACAGATAGTGGTGAATTGTATTTTTACTTCTTTACCACACGGAGAGCTTACCTTAACACTGCTCACATACTATAACTAATAGTAAATTATAATAAAATTGTAAAAAATTACGATTTCCAAAATCACGTCGCGCAGAGTAATTTCCATTAATATTTAGTAATAAATGTCACTATTGTATTATCTTATAACTTGCTAATACTTTAAATATCTTTTTCATAATATGAATTCATCATTACAATCATGCGCCCATAAACTAGGGTCTACGGAATATGTATATTTCTTCCGTCATATTATGCGAGTTTTGACAAGTTTCACGACCGCCTGCCTGCCCCTCTTTAGAAATGTAATTGTTGATAGAATGACATCAAATGGAGTTGGAACAGGTTGGGAAGATCTTAGTCGTTTTTCATTACATCAATGAGGAATATAAGATATGGATATGGGGAGTATTCGTAGCCAACCAACAAACACTAAATAATTTAATTTAATTTTAAATAATAATGTTTATTTTAGTATCAATCATTTATTATTTCACTATAATCATATTCACTTACATACTTTTCACTGTAGAGTTTTTCTCCTCCTTTATTGGCCATATTCGCTGAGTAGGATTGGCGTTTGCCAGGTTTCCGTGTCTTGTCTAAATATATACTTTTATGTATTTTATTGTATCAGAAGTTATCGCTATTATAAACTGATTTTTTTATAACAATAGCTTACCCCCTCCCCGTAGTCCTCTAGTGATCATGAACGCTGAAAAGAGTTCAATACATCGGGTAATAAAAAATCAAATATAAACTGAATAAATTCTGTAAAAATAGTTTTATTTCAAACATATAATATATTTTAGTCGATTTTTAATAAACCTACGAACAAGATATGGGGTGGTATTACTCCTTCGCGACATGCCAAAATTAAATAATTTAGCATAAATTTCGTTAATTAAATTTCAAAACCTCATTGAATTGCCTTGCCATCATACTGCATGATTAAAATGTCCGCTATCCAATTTCTAAAATAATTTGTGACTAAACTGTCAAATTTACATATTATTCTCGTTTATCATATAAAGAACAGGTGAATCCTTGAGAAAAGACTTCAGATATTCGTCCTGAATATAGTCTGGCCGGCAATATCACTAGACATTGAGAATTCTGTCACGTTCTAGAGGCACGGTCAACTTTTATTATGGACCGCACTGACAAATTACAGAGACATACTCTCTGGGACATATTCGAGATAATTTGGTCAACATTGTCTTTGCCTTGGATAAATTTAGTGTTGCTAGCTCTACAGAAAACTTTATCTCCATCAATATTGAAAATTGTTGAGACAATATCGAATATATACTTGGCCGTAATAACAAAGGCTTGGCACGAAATTACTTATTAAATTTTGGCCAAAATTTTCAAATCAAATCATTTATTCTGCATAGGCCCCTTGAGGGAACTTACATATTGTTAAATTTATACATCGTTTGCACACAATACAATATCTATCACCGGATCGGAACGCGGCCACAAGCTGAGAATATCCGGCAAGAAACTCAGTGAGCTATCATTTTTTATCCATCTTTTGGATAAAATTACACGTATACAACATATAGTATTAGCTCCAGTGTGATGCCCTTCGAGATAGGATATAACTTTTTTTCAATTTAGTTCAAATAAAAAAGAAAGGAAAATATGGCTGCACCAGATCTCACAAGCAGCACCCGATCACGAATTAACTACTAGAGCAGCCATTCATATGAATTCATTGCCAGTACAAATAATTCTATATAAAAAAAATATGCTGTTTTTGTTTAATAATTCATCATCATCATCATCATCTTGCTCTTATCCCAATTACTTGGGGTCGACGCAATATGTCATCTGTTTTGACATATTGCAAAAAGTTTCGGCAATGACTTTTATGACCGGCCGCCTGCCTGACATCAACCCTCCTTGGGAATGTAATCGTTGACCCAAATGGTACCAGATGGAGTTGGTCCGGGTCAATCTAGGGCTCTTAGTCGTCTTTTACGACACCCACGAGCAAAGCAAGGGTTGGTAGTATTCGAAGCCGCTACCACACAGCAAATTGTTTAATAATTATTGTACATTAAATTTGTAGTATTTGTAGTAATTACTATATTATGACAATTTATTAATTTAAAACTTACAATTCTAATATTCCACGGGATTGAATAACGGAGCTGTAGTAAGGACGATTTGTTGGACGTGAGACATGTTAGGTTCCATGCGACTCTTAAGACGTCGTCAGTCCACCTAGTAGGTGTGGTGTCCACCTAGTAGGAATTACAACTAAACTTCAAAACATAACCCCATACAAACACGTCTGACCAGCGAGGTATAATTGTAGGTGAATTTCCCCTACAGTGGACAAAAGTGGAGTCCAGCAGTATATATATAGGAGCTAAGAAGATAAATAAAATATTATATAAATTCCTATAGAATATTATATTGTATTATATTAACAGTAATATTCACAAACAATGCTTTATAATTACATAATTTACATAACAAAAGTGACTCTTGTGTCGGTCCGCCGCGATTTCTATTGTCAATTCACTAAGTTATTAAATGTAAAATGTCTTCGCTTCGTCGCTTAAGTTATGTAACACAAGGAAATCTTTGTTTATTGCTTTAATATAACAGACTCCACATTAAAACTGTTTAAAACAATATTTGTTGCGTTTTATATGATAATACTACCTCTTTTATTATCATCATCATCGCAGCCCACATACGTCCCATTGTTGGGCTCGGTCCTCCTCCACAACGGGAGGGAATTAGACCTACTATACAGACACTTGTTGACAGTTGACAGTTGGTCAGACATGTTGGTATTTTTTTTTTTTTTTTTTTGGGTGGGCTATGGTAAGCGCACGCGCGGTCCAGTCCGTCCGGGGCGACGAAAGGACGGCGCGCGGGCCCATAACCCACCCGTACCCACGTCCCCTCGTTGTTGGGCCGACCACCGGAGCAGATGTGACTTGTCGTCAGTGGTCGGCCTGACGGAATACCCTTTCGGGTAACCTCACCTCTCGACGTCCTGGGACGTCGGTCGCCGTCGCATGGTCAGCCTCTCTGCGGGTGACGGACAATTCCCCGGTCCGATCACCCGCGGCCTCGACTAGGGCGGCATTAGGCGCAGATACTCGCGCCTGCGCCGCCCGAGTCGCCGGCGGCGGAACGTGTCGCCGAATAGGAGCTCTACTCGCACACGATCCGCCGCCTCCTTCCGTGAGATTACAGCCTCACAGAAGGCGGCGACCGCGTCCCTAACAGTAATCCGGATTAAGAGTTATTAAATGAGTAAGATCTGATATGATCATTATCTCGGCTCATGCAAGTCCCACGGCTGGGCTCGAGCCTACTTCACAATACGAGTGAAGTTAACCTACTATACCACGCTGGTCAGACATGTTAGTATAGGGTTTTGTTTCGAGTTTTCCATCTCTTGCACAAATCTTATGTGCATATTGTATCCCTTAGTCGGCTTTTACGACATCCACGGGCAAAATAGTGAGTGGTAAATTATATTCTTACTCCGTCACCATACGTTTTTTATTATAGGGGAAAGTAAAAATGCAAAGGTAATAAAATCTATTAAAATAGTTTTATTTCAAGGTAACGATTTTTTTAATGCTGTCGGTGATAAACGAGCAAACAGCACACCTGACAATAAGTAAGACTACCGCTCACCTTTGAGAAACTGTTGCGTACCGTGAAAAAACTGACTGCACAGATGGCGTAGTGGTTAAGATAGCGACTTACAACGCCAGTGTCGGGGGTTCGAATCCCACGCGGGACAACACTTTGTGTGATCTCCACAACTTGTTGTTCTGAGTCTGGATGTAATTTGTGTCCGTTAATTATATGTTTGTAAAGTTCCCAGCAATTCAAGGATTATTTCCTTAGTGCATGATGTTGTCTTAAAATTAAAAAAAAAAGAAACTGGAGGGATTGTGAATGCGTATAATGAGTTTCGGTGCTAATAAAGGCGTCACTAAAACCCACCACTCGCAAACCCCCTCCGAATGTTGAGTTTCCGACTCTCTTGCTCATTGCACGAAGTACAGAAACAAATCGTTACTATTCATACGTAGATTTTCTACTCAGTGTGGTATTACCCCGGACGGACTAGTCTGTGGCTGTAGACAAAAGGCTGTTATCACTCCTCCTATCACTATAAGATCAAGAGGTGATGACATTTTAAGCTTAAGCTATCACCACACAGTAATTAATATACAACATCATCATCTCGGCTTATTGAAGCCTCACTGCTGGGCTCGAGTCTCCACCACAATAGGAGGAAAACCGACCTTACTACACCATGCTGGTCAGACAGGTTGGTATTAGTTTTGTTTCGAGTATTCCCTCTCCCTACACAGATGTTATATACCTATTATATCCCTTAGTCGTCGTTTACGACGTCCACGGGCGAGATAGGGAGTGGTGAATTGTATTCTTATTCTTCCACCACATGGACTAATATATATTCTATTTTTTTTTTTTTGGGTGTGGGTTGCGGACGGCGCGCTCCTCACACTACTCCGCCCGGGGCGACAGAGGGGCGTAAGCACACACACCCGCAGCCTACCCGCGATGCACGTCGCCTTCGTCGTTGGGCCGACCACCGGAGCAGGCTGACTTGACGTCAGTGGTCGGCCCGACAATATATATTCTATGAAAGTTGATTGTAAATTTGAAATTTGATTTCATCGCCAATAACTTCGCAGACACCAAATATCAAATAATCATTTAAACCTAATATATGATTTTAACTTGATAAATTTTCACATTCAATTTATTTAAACCGTCGCTGTGAGCAGATAAATGATGCCTTTTCACTCGAAGACACGGATAGTGTCGCTGTTCATTAACTGAACCGATATTATCAAAGTACATGAAGCTCGTTTATATAATACTTCAGTAGTTGACAGCGGTATTGAATCTCGATCGTATTCAAGTCTTCAATAGGAATTCTGTGTCCTACTTTGTTTGTTAAGAACGTCTAACTTTTGTCTATTATCTGTTCGCGGAGTGACATTGATACTATATGGTTATATTTGTAGCATTCAGTTCAAATGGATTTTAACCAATCACTAGTTCAAATATTTCGTATTCGCTTCACTAACTGAAATAATTGTCTATATTATAATTGAGTTTGAATCAAAGTTGAGTATTAGATATTTATCCTTGTATTGACGAAGTAAGAATACGATTCATATCGGCTCGTAAACATCCCTTTGCTGGCCTCGAGCCTCCTTCACCATAGGAGAAAAACTTACTATGCCATGCTGGTTGGTATAGAGTTTGGTTTCGAGTTTTCTTTCTCTTGCATAGATGTTATATACTTACAATATCCCTTAGTCGTCTTTTATAACATCCACAGTGAGATAGGGAGTGGTGAATTATATTTTTATTCTGTCACTGGAAACAAAACCCTATACCAACACGTCTGACCAGCGTGGTATAGTAGGTTAACTTCACTCGTATTGTGAAGTAGACTCGAGCTCAGGCGTGGGACGTGCATGAGCCGAGATAATAATGATATCAGATCTTACTCATTTAATAACTCTTAATCCGGATTACTGTTGCTTTTATGTAAATTAATATATTATTACAAAAGCTTTTTGCAAGAAAAAAATTGAGATGGCGATAAGGTTTTCGTGTGATACAAGCGCACCCTCCAGAAAACGAATCGAGGTAATATCAAAGAAAATTGGGTCAAAGCCGACAAATATTAACAAAATGTAATTTAATGATGTTTATCGAATATTTTAAATTTAATAACATTTGCGATAATATCAAATGATATTTCGTATTTTTGCTGGTTTTTGCTCGATATTTAGATATTTATTTAAGAGGAAAGAAGAATCCCTGAGTATATCAATTGAGGATAAAAGAGGTTGATAAAAACGAAGAAAAGTTCAGAATTCGTGAAAATCATTTCCCCCAATCGTTTTATATATTTTGGTTTTTTACATATTTCGAATTGTTTGCCATTTTTATATTGTAGAGACTTTATTTCAGGTATCGAATCGGGCTTAGTCACTTTTTTATTTATAATGGCAATTTTTTTACGATTTTTTACATTTCTTTATATTTTCAAGTTTAAAAGTGTTAATGAGCCAAAAAAATTAAGATGTAATTTCAAGATATCAAAATACATGGAAATTGTACTTGAATACAATATACAACATTTTTTTTTTGTCATAGGAACTGCAGTTTGTCGCGTTTTTTCAAGTGTATTATGCAATTTTCTTACATTTAAAAGGGCTATGGACTAAATACACTTTGTATTAGTATTCAGCGAATCGAAAAACGTGAACATCGAAAATCATGCTTGAATTAGTTCAACAATATTTTTATATTACGCTGCCACTGCAACTGCCGACTTTCGTCTATTTTTCGGTTTTTAAAAGTTTTATCGATATTTTGAATGTTTAAAAGTCAAACTGACCTCGAATTCGGCTTCAGTGGGTTGAAATACGTACACTTAGGTCGTTCCAGTTAAATGCACTTTCCATATTTTTGTGTGCCGGTATAAACTGAGATTATAGAAATAAAAACATAAAAGTAAACTACTGACAATTACTTCGAAACCACCAATAATTAGTATTCCATCAATTCATTTCAGTTCATATACCCCCAGTTTGATTCTCCTCCACAGTGGAAGAGAAATTTACTATATCTTCAAAAGAGATTTATTCTCCCAAAAATACGAGAAGGTGGGTCGGTAATTGTAGCAGATTTTATAATTTTCCCTGGAAAGTGTACATGCTTTTTCTCTTGATAACTTTCAGGCATTTTATACGACTCTTTTAGTAAAACAAAGACATTTTATATTTAAAACCCATTTCAAGATGGGCATAAATAACTTGTTATTTTGGCATAATAATATTGAAAGAACAAATCTGAAAGCGTAGCTAACAATGACATAGCAACAAAAGGCCTTGTACTTTTCAATTACAATCACTTCGCTTCAGACAATATGTATGTGGTAGTATCCAAACAATTTATTTTATTCACAATAAAAGGGTACACTCTCCGCGTAGGCTCGGGAGAGTTTCGCCCGGGAGCCTTCAGACATTGTGCGAATTCCTTAAAGCTGAAGTGCTTCGTCACTTCAGCGGGATTATGTAATTTAATTTGTTGCTGTTCGTTTGCCTCTTGTTGATTTGTATTTGCAGTTCTTTCACGGTTGTTCGTAATCATTTTATTCATCATACAAAGAGCTACATGATCTAATACAATACGAACAAAATATCTATATTGCATCTAATTTAATGATTTGAAATAAAACTATTATTAATTTTGTAGAGTTTGTATTATATTTTTGATTTCCCGATGTTTTGAATATTTTTCAGCGATGAATGTAAAAGAAGAACTTTATTTTAACTATTTAACATATAAATAATGTCATCTTTTTAATTCAATCGGTGTTTAATAGAATATATTTCTTATGAAATATGTTTTAGAATACTAATTGCGGACGATAGAGGCACCTACCGTTGGCGCGGACATATTCGACTAATTGACTGCACGATGGCGTAGTGATTCAGCTACCGACGTAAACGTGCCATGGGTTCATTTTCCACACAGGTCAATGCTTTGTGCCATCCGCAAATTATTGTTCTGAGTCTGGGTGTTAAATTATGTATTATGTTTATAAAGACCCCTGCAATACAAGGATTGTATCCTTAAGATGTTGTCTTCTAAAATTAAATATGTTCGTGGTTTTTTTGTCGTAATGAGATCTATTATACCACGCTAGTGAAACATGTTGATGGTTTTACGTCAAGTCTTATTTTTTTTTGCCGATGTGGTGGTAAACGAATAAGCAGCACACCTGATGGTAAGTGACACTGCCGCACATAGCACACCTTTGTAATACTAGGGGCACGCCTAGATCGTTGCTTACTGTGAAGAGAGTGCTTTTCACAAACTTTGTTTAAATAAGGACATGTCATAGTACTCGAGAAAACACAGCAGCAGGTAGCTCATTCCAGATTCTGCACGTACGTGGGATGAATGATCGCTGGAAACTTACAGATGACAGTGGTACCAAGTCAAACAGTTCGTCAGTGCACTTCCTATGAAAGAGACGGTAGAGTACATAGAGTGACCTAAAGCCTCTCCAACGTTCCATTCCGTGTGTGTGATTTGAAAATCCAGGATCCCCGATGGTTCGAACAGCATGCCTTGGCTGAACTAAACCTAGTAGATGACCCTGCGATCAATTTCCAAGAATCACGAATGCTTGCTAATTCTATTGGTTTTTTTTTTTTTTTTTTTTTATGGGTGGGCTATGGTAAGCGCACGCGCGGTCCTGTCCTTCCGGGGCGGTGAAAGGACGGCGCGCGGGCCCATAACCCACCCGTACCCACGTCACCTCGTTGTTGGGCCGACCACCGGAGCAGATGTGACTTGTCATCAGTGGTCGGCCCGACGGAATACCCTTTCGGGTAACCTCTCACCTCCCTCTTTCGGGTAACTCGGTGTCGCCGAATAGGAGCTCTACTCGCACACGATCCGCCGCCTCCTTCCGTGAGATTACGGCCTCACAGAAGGCAGCGACCGCGTCCCAGTTCCTAACGCTGACGAGCATCTCCCTGGCGATGGTCGGCAGCGCCAGGTCGGCACCGATAATTGCGACGAGTTCACGGCGATCCCCCTCCCATGCAGCACACTCCTCGAGCGTGTGCTGCGCCGTGTCCTCGTCGCAACTGCAGTGGTGGCAGGACGGTGTGCTCTCCCTCCTGACAATCTTGTGCAGGTACTTCCCGAAGCAACCGTGCCCCGTCAGCACCTGCACCAGTCGGAAGGAAAGCACCCCGTGCGTCCGCTCCAACCACTCCATCAGCACCGGCCGGAGAGCCTCGACGGTCCTGACACCGTACCGAGGACTCTCCAGCCGGACTGCCCAACAGGCAATGACTTCTCGGCGGACGTCGACCCGCCAGGCGGTGATCTCTTTGATGGAGACCATGCCGCCGCGGGCGCGCGTCTCCGACACCCACCGATGAATGTCGGCGAGCATCTCCGCCTCCAGATCCCACGGGGGAGTTCCGGCCAGGAGGCACGCTGCTTCTGTCGCCACCGTGCGGTAACCCCGTATGGCCCTGATCGCCATGACCCTCTGTGGTCGCCACAGGAGGGCCCTAAGACGGACGGTCAGGGACCCCGCCCACACCGGTGCTCCATACAGGGCCATCGACCGGATCACCCCCACGTACAGCTGTCGGCACGTAGCACTGGGTCCGCCCACATTCGGCATCAGCCGCGAAAGGGCGGACGCCGCGCCGACAAGCCGGGGAACAAGTCGATGGAGATGCTCCCGGAACCAAAAATGCCCGTCGAGCACCAGGCCCAAGTACTTCATGTTGGCCTGGATGCTGATGGTGACCGACTTCACGATGATCGAAGCGCCGGCGGGAGGCCCAGCGGTACGGAGGCCATGGAACAAAAGGGCCTCCGTCTTTTCCAGGGCTACTCTCAGCCCCAGCGCTTCGATCCGCCTGACAATCTCCTCGGTGCCGAGAGTTGCCAGGCGTGCCGCCTCCTCTAGCGTCCCACCCCGGGCTGTGACGAGTGTATCGTCGGCGTAGCAAATTACGCCCAGCCCGGGTGGGAGGCTTCCTCTCAACGCCCAGTCGTAGCCGATGTTCCACAGGGTCGGACCCAGAACCGACCCCTGTGGGACACCGCACGTCATGGGCGTTCGCACAACGTCCCCTACTCGGTCAACGTAGAGGACGCTGCGCCCCTCCAAGTAGTCTGCCACCAGCCGCCTGAGGTGCACGGGCACCCCGTGATATCTCAGCCCCTCCCTGATGCAGCTGAATGGCAGACTGTTGAAGGCATTGGCGATGTCCAGGGACACCGCCAACAGGACTCCTCCGCCGGTGACGGCCTCCGCTACCACGGCCTTCAGGCGCAGCAGGGCCGCGATCGTCGAACGCCCTCTCCGAAAACCAAACTGGGCGTCCGACAGATCGGGCCCAACCCCGACGAGGTGCCGCTCGATGCGGGCAGCCAACACCCTCTCCAGCAGCTTGCCCGCATCATCGAGCAGCACGATGGGCCTGTAGGCCGAGGCCGACTCGGGAGACCGTCCCGGTTTCGGCAGGAGAACCAGCCTCCCCTCTTTCCAGCATCCAGGGAACTGCCCGGACGTCAAACAGGCGTCGAACAGTCCCCTGAGGCGTGGTCCCAGGTGCTTGAGGACCAGGGCCAACACACGGTTCGGAATACCATCGGGCCCGGGGGCGGTGGATTTCACTCGCATACGCGCCACCGCCGCCCCCATTTCCGGCTCCGTGATGGGCGGAGCACTTTCATCTTCGGCCTCCCGGTCGCTGTCCGGCGAAGCCATGACCGGGGGCGTGTGCTCCGCCCGCCGTGGAAAGAGGTCCTCGACAACTCTGGTGAAATTCTATTGGGTAATTCTATTGGTAATAATAAGTAATTCTACTGGGTAATTCTATTGGTTTGAACTTTGTTTACACACTATTTTTGTTTAGATATAAATAAAGTAATTTTAACTTTTTCAATTGCCGCATCAAAAATCTAACCTTTAAGTATATATGATCCTATCTCTTCATAAGAAATTTCCCTTACGCACGACCCACCCCCCAAAACAATAACAATATTCTTCTCTTTATGAAGATAATTATTATAAAATATAAATGTCTGTTTGTTAGAAAGGTCCGCGATAATGGCTTTTATAAATCAAAGGGTCCCTTAATTGTGTAACGATGAATATGGGAGCCTCTGAGAAACCGCAATTAAGAACATCTGATACGTTATAATATAATTAATATGGAACAGGACGAGGGAGTTCCGCCGGAGAGACGCCCTCTACCCCCCACTCTTACATTACGAGAATATTTAAAATTCTCTATATAAGTCATCATCATTACAGCTCATATACGTCCCACTGTGGAGGAGGCTGGAGCCCAACAGGGAATATAATCTGCTATATCGCGCTGGCCAGACGTGTTGATAAAAGGTTTTTTTTTAGTTTTATTTCCCTTGCATAAATGTTAATTATGCATATTATATCACTTAGACATCTTTTACGACACCCACGGGCAAGAGAGGGGGGTTAATTATATTTTTATTCCATCACCACACGGAAAGCTGATGGAGGAGGAGGAGGAGGAGGAGGAGGACGATAACTGACATGAGTCTAGGAAAGACAAGGATACTTTCTGCCGACCACACTTAGTGTACCTTGAGGGCAGCTTAATTATGATAACAATAATTTTCTCATTGGGGAGGAGTTTCGTAACCGACAGTGGAATTTAAATGATTTAAAATGAAGACACATAGCACATGTGTTACCTAGTACTTATCCAATAATCAGCTCGAGGACCATAGGTGAGGTCTAATATTATAAAGCTTTTTTTTTTTTTTTTTGTGGGTGGGCCGCGGTCGGCGCGCCTCCGCACCACTCCGTCTGGGGCGACAGAGGGGCTTAAGCACGCAACTCCCGCGACCCACCCGAAAACCATGTCGCCTTCGTCGTTGGGCCGACCACTGGAGCAGCGTTAACTTGTCGTCAGTGGTCGGCCCGACGGAATACCCCCTGTTGGGGTACCCTCCCATCGACCGACGTCCCCCCCTCGGGGAGGACGTCGGTCTTTCCTCACGCGGTCGGCCTCTCGGCGGGTGACGGACTAATCCCCGGTCACGTCACCCGTAATATTATAAAGCTGAAGATATTTTTTGGTGGGACGCGCTAATCTCAAGCGCTAACCACCAGATCGAAATGAAACATTATTTTAATGTTAGCGCACTCATATAGGAATGCTCTACATGCCTGCTTGTGCTGCGCGTAACAGGTACCTACGACCATCTGGAATATTAAAGTAATTATTTTTTTAAAACACTACAATTTCGCTCGCGAATAGTTTTTTTATTTTATTTACTGGTATTGAAACGAAAGTTTTGCCATTAGCAAAGTGATATGCCATGGCTAGGGTGTCTTAAAGACTTGGTGGTCTGCTCCAACAGCTATACTTAGAGAGATATAGTGGGGTTGACCACGGTTATTTTCGTTGTCTCAGGATTTTTGAGCGTGGTACTAGAACAAACGTAACCTTTCTCCAAAAAGAACTATAATGTCTAAAAACTATTTTAAAACTTAAGACAATCGTATCCCTGCTAGAGTCTATGAGCAACAAAAATGTGATTAAAATATTTGTTTGCTCGTCTGCTAAGAAAAGAAATTAAAAAAAGATTAACAATATACGTTAATAGTATAAGGGTCGACTGTAAGAGTATCGTAATAAAATGTATATTTTACTTTCATTTGAAGTCTTACAATTTAATTGTCAAGGTTGATGTCGGGTACGGCTATCATTGTATTAAGTATTATGTACGCTTTGGGGCGCCTTTGCCCGAGGTTACCTTATTCAACCAAGTGGATTGAATAAATTTTATATATATTTTTGTATTTTTACCTTTTATCTGCAGGATATTTTTTATATTATTAATAAAGAAAATATTTACAAATATATGTCCATAATTTGATATTATTTAAATACCTACATATATTTATTTTAGATACATAAAGCCTTGTATTATATACTAGCAACCCAATCTCGCTTCGCTTCGGTTTCAGTCGCTTTATCTGCTTAGTTCCCGTTTCCGTGGGCATACCGGGATAAAATATAGCCTATGTTACTCCATAATATTATAACTTTTCATTGGTGAAAGAATTTTTGAAATCGGTTCGGTGGTTTACGCGTGAAAGCGTAACAAACAAAGAAACAAACTTACTTTTGCATTTGTAATATTAATAAGAATACACGTCGTGTAGTCAGAACTAGATTTCATACAAAAACATACATTGAATAACATTTTAATGTCTTCTTTTAAGGCCATATGGCTATATATGTACACATCTTTCTTGTGGTGACAGAGTAAGAAAAAAATATCACCCCTTAAGAAAACCAAATCACCCGTAAGAAAACAAATCACCCCTTCTCTTGCCCGTGGGTGTCCTAAAAGATCACTAAGGAATCCGATATATAGAAAATACCTATGCAAAAGGAGGAAAACTCAACATAAGACTCTATGCCAACGCTAACCAGTGCGGTATAGTAGGTCAAGTTGCATTTCATTGTGGAGGTGGCCGGCGCCCAACAATGGCACTTGCATACCCTGAAATGACGATTCATCCATCAATACCATTTCAGCTCATATACGTCCCATTGTTGGGCTCAAAACTCCTCTACAATAGGAGGGAAATTGAGCTTACTATATCATGCTGGTCGAACAAGATGGTTTTATTTCGAGTTTTACTTCTCTTGCACAAATGTTACATGCATATTATATCTGGAATCTGAATGGGCTATAATAAGATGCCTGCAGTTGTCATGCAGGCGGCCGATCATAAAATTACTAGCGTAATTTTTTGCAATATTTACAATCTAATAGGATTAGGTACATATTTCATCGACCCCAAGTAATTGAAGTATGAAGAAGATAATGATAATGACTTGGAACAGCTCATATTTATCCTGTTGGTAGGGTCTTCCTTCAAAATGGACCGAAATTAATCTACTATACCACGCTAGTCGAACGGATGGACGGATATAGAGTTTTATTACGAGTTATACTACTCTTCTTTTACAATTATCATCATCATCTCAGCCCATACAAGTACCATTGTTGGGTTCGGGCCTCTTCCACTATGGGAGGGAAATTGACCTACTATACCACACTGGTCAGACGTGTTGGTGTAGGATTTTGTTTCGAGTATTCCTTCTTTTGCATAGATATTATATGCATATTATATCCCTTAGTCCTCTGTTACGACAACCACGGGCAAGAAAGTGGTGAATTGTATTCTTACTCATAACATAGAGAAAGTTATATACATTTATTTAAAATCCACTATTCCATAGATATAAACCATAAAATACTTTTTAAAATCCTATAGATAACCATAAAACATGGTCCTAAAATGCGTTATCATGTCGTAAAACCAAATTTCCATTTCTCACAACCATCATTTTGTAATCTACATTCAAGCCCCTATTCATCTCCCCATTCATGGCTTTATAGACCTTTATAGATGAGCCTTTTGTCAAGCTACCCTATAAAATACCTGAAAATGAAGCATAACGGGACGTAAGGTCTACATCGATAGCTGAAAAATATACATCGTTATCGCCACAACCGGAAGCTGAACATAATTCGAGGCTTCCACCGCTTCCGCAACCGTTCAGATTACGATATCAACGTAAATCATGAATTTTGTCATCCCCTTTATCCGTTGAAGCCCCGGGGTGTTTCGGCCCCGCGGGAGTTAGATATGGAGCCCATTCAACTTTGATTCCTCTCCGCGAGGAACTTGAAGGATTATGAACGGTGTTTTATGGGTTTTTTAGAATGGAATTCAATGCAATAAGCCTTTGTAAGTGTAAACTTTTGTGCTTGTTTTGTTGAGTGAACTGAAGGTTATATGTGCCTTTGTATTCTGTATGAAAGTTATCTTTACTATTTATAATGGTTTATTTTCATCTCAGTCTACATGTCTCACTGTTGGGCTCAGGCCCCACAAAATGGGCGGGGAATGGACCTAGTATTCCACGCTGGTCAGAGATATAGGGCTTTATATCGAGTTTTCTTTCACCACACCCACGGGCTTGAGGTGGAGTGGTTGATTGTATTCTTACCCCGTAACCACATGGTTTTTTTAATAAACACCTATATTTTCCAATAGAGAAATCATCATCACCATAATTTTCTCAGCTCATATACGTCCTATGGCTGCCCTCGAGCCTACTTCATAATAGGAAGTAAATCGAGCTTGCTTAGATGGATTGGTATGAGGTTTTATTTTTAGTTTTCCTTCTCCGTTAAACCTTATCTGCATATTATTTCCTTTAGCCGTCCTTTTACGACATCTATGCATGGGATGAATTGTATTCTTGGTCCTTATTGGGTTTAAAAATTTTGATCAGCAAACCGTTTTACGTGTGAAATATTCCCGAAAAAAAAGCTTAATACTGATGCGTTGTATGACATATTAATGCGTTCTCATTTGACGTGAAAAATGTGGGGCGAAACTAAGTAAAAGAGTCGCTTAAAATATTTTCTCGCGAAATTGAGAAGAAAGTGACATTATGTATGCTCTATATTTTGATACTAATTTATTGCCAGTTATTTAAGGCTGTCGTCCTCGAGCGTGGGAACTTTTGATAGAGCACACATTGACATTTTCTACTCACACGGACGCATCGCTCAGTATTAGTACACACACCCTGAAAACAAATAAATCTAATTTCGATGCTTGCACTAGTACGTATTCATTACGCGCTTGTATTAATAGGATGTTCAAAATGTCACAAAAATAATGCAATGATTTAGGCATTAGCATATCGCATTGTGACGTAGACGTACCGCAGACAGTGCCATAGTGAATAGCCGGTGGCAAAGGGTGGGGTCAGTGTGTGTGTACGCTTTCTGGGTATTATATTTACTATTTATTTTTTATGGAGAAATCACAGTAACATTATAAATCCAAATGTTTTCTGGTAAATGCTAAAATTATTAGACCATGGTACCATTAGACAATAATGGTAACGGTTAGATATTTTTTTAGATACATAGATAGATAGTCCCACTGTTGGGCGCAGGCCTCCCCCATAATAGGAGAGATATTGGCCCATTATAGCCCTGGTTGGACGTGGTGGTATAGGATTTAAATTCAAGGAATCTCTTGCATAGATGTTATATGCATATTTAATCCCCTAGCCGTCATTAACAATATCTGTGGGTCAGATAGGGAGTGGTGAATGGTATTCTTACTCCATAAACACATGTAAACTTAATAATGTTAGTTATTTAACTTATAAATCACTATATTATTTTTTTTTTTTTGGGTGGGTCGCGGTCGGCGCGCCTCCGCACCACTCCGTCCGGGGCGACAGAGGGGCTTAAGCACGCAACTCCCGCAACCCACCCTAAAACCACCTCGCCTTCGTCATTGGGCCGACCACCGGAGCAGGTTTACTTGTCGTCAGTGGTCGGCCCGACGAAATACCCCCTACGCGGGGTACCCTCCCATCGACCGACGTCCCCCCCTCGGGGAGGACGTCGGTCTTTCCTCACGCGGTCGGCCTCTCGGCGGGTGACGGACTAATCCCCGGTCACGTCACCCGCGGCCTCGGACCCAATAAATCACTATATAGAAGGAATATTACACTGTGTAGGTCTAACACTATATCTCCTTCAAGTCTTACAATAAAGCTGAAATTCAATCGCCTTTTACTATGCTGTAGACGGACCGTAATATATTTAGGTATAAAACTAAGTACAAGACATCTTAATCTAAGGTTAGGGTACAATAACAGCGTGTGTGTGAGTTTAAGTAATGGGACTAGTTCTACTAACATACGGCTAATGAATTATCTTATCCTTTACTTACTGTCCGTGTTATAGCTTTACTAACTTTAACGTATATAAAATCTAGTCGCTATATCTTTATAACGATATAACGTACAACATCTATTCAGTCGTTTGGGAGGAGTTTAGTGACATACACACGTACACAATAAACTTTTATATAAAGATATTCATGTGGTGGCGACGTAAGAATGCACTTCACCACCTTGTTGATGGGTGTCGTAAAAGATGACTGAGGGATTACAATATGCAGATAATATCTTTGCAAGAGAAGGGAGAGATAAGACCTTATGCCAATCCGTTTCACCAGCGTATTGCAGAGTCGGGCCCAGTAGTGGGACGTTTATGAGCCGTGAGGATATAAACTAATTTGCAAAAAAAACGGGCGGTTTTGATTTTCATTCATATTTAAAAAGATACAATACCAAAAAGGTTTCAATCGTTTGTACACGTTACTGGCCGGTTTTAAAAATGCTGTGGTATTTAAAAAAGTACGTTCTAAATTCAATTTTTCATTTGATGTTCATTTTTACAGAAAACCCCTTTTTATCCTACATTTTTGGCGCGAAGTTCCAGAAGTTAACATCGACTTTCATAACTTTTATTCAATTTTTATCGATTAATTTCATATCCTTGACTGTCAAAGCTTTATTTAATGCTGTTTGGCTGTATCAAAAATGGTAGATAAAGTGGTAAAAGCTACCAAAATTATCGCGCTGCTTGAAGAGGGTTGCAGCCAATGTTTCGTGGCTAGGAGGCTAAATGTTAGTCGCTCGACAGTCCAAAGGACCTGGCAGCGATATCAGGAGACTGGTTCCGTCGAGAGAAGGCCTGGTTCTGGAAGAAAACCATGTACCCAACCACGGGATGATCGTTTTCTTGTGAGTCGCGCATTGAGAAATCGCAAATCTTCGTATGTGGATCTTAAGAACAACCTCCAAGAAGTAAGAAATGTGCATATTAGTCTATGGACGGTCAGGAGGAGGCTTCTCGCTGCCAATATACGCAGTCACCGCCCGGCCCGCGGCCCCAAATTACTCCGTGAGCACAGAGTTCACAGGCTTAGGTTCGCTAGAAATTGTGAATCATGGACTCAAGACGATTGGAATAGGGTTTTGTTCTCTGATGAAGCCAGGATATCTCTGTTCGGTGAAGATCGACGTCGGCGAGTGCTAAGAAGACAAGGAGAACGCTTTGCAGAGGCATGTTTCGAAGAAATCACACCTTATGGTGGGGGCTCTGTTATGTTTTGGGCAGGAATAAATTCAATGGATCGTACAGAGTTAGTCTTCATTGAAAACGGCTCACTGACTGGGCATCGATACATAACGGAAGTTCTAATTTCTCATGCACAACCCGCATTGGCCGCTCTAGGTGAAGACTCGATTTTTATGGACGACAATGCTCGCGCCCACCGATCCCGCGATGTTAATGCGTATGTGCAAGAGGTCGGCATTCGTCGTTTGGATTGGCCAGCTCGAAGTCCCGACCTCAATCCCATAGAGCATGTCTGGGACGTTCTGAAACGGCGTGTGAGATCAGTACACCCGGCTCCGCAGACCATCAGAGAGCTGAAGAATGTGATTACTGCGGAGTGGGAACGTATTCCGCAAGCAAGTATCCGGGATATACTCGCTAGCATGCCCAGACGAATTCAAGCTGTGATTTTAGCTAGAGGGGGTCACACTCGATACTAAACATTTATCTGCTTTTACTTTATTAAAGAAAAACAAACAAAAAACTTTTTTATTTTTACTTCATGAGCATATGCACTACTAGCGAATATACACTACTAGCGAGGTTTAGCATTATTTCCCATAAATTGTATCTAAATTTTATGAAATACTGATGAAAACGATTATTTTCTTATTAATTTAGCAAATTGTGTGGATAAAACTACCTATAATTATCAAACAAAGAAATATTAAAATTTGAAATGGTTCATTGCTCAGGTGCCCGTTTTTTTTGCAAATGAGTGTATATGAATTATATGTAATTGCAAATGTTTGTTTTTTTACGCTTTCAAGTCTGAGGCAATAAAAATATTTTAAAGCGGAGCTGTCAAACTCAATTTTGCAGAGGGCCATATATTAAATTTTAAATTCGTAGGCGGGCCAGATTGAAAATAAAAAAAAAGTAAGCCGTCGCTCAGGACGCCTGGCAGATGTGAAACTTTGAAATTATTTTCTACAAGTATATATCGACGCCCCCAAGCAATAACCTAGTAATAGCATTTTACTGGATTTTTTTTTTATTTCAAATTTGACACCTGTAGGCGAGGACTCGTATACAATTTTTTTTTTGGATTTTTTCAATGGTTAATTACAAAAATATGACCAATGAAAGTTTTATTGCACGGAAGTTCTATTAGATTTTTATACGACAAAAATGAAATATTACATTATTACTCTTTAAATTTCATGACTGATATATTGGTATTATAATAATACCGTAATATAATTTATGTTAAATTTTGGTTACTGCGATTACAAGTTTATTGCAGTGAAATATGAGGCATATTTTTTTTCGGTAACGGTTAGTAACAATATTCATACGAATTAAAATACACGATGAAACGTGTGTACTGACGTAGATTACCCGACATAAGACAGTTACATAACTTTACAGTTAGTCCCTTCATTGAAATTTCTTGGTTAGATACCAAATAAATAATCATTATTGTTCAATTACTTTTAAAAATTAACCGCAATAATCTCGTAAGTTGATATTACTGAATTCATCTTTATAATTCAATATGGTAATATACAAATACTGTTAAAACGTTACAAAACATTTTACGTTATATATATTTTTATGTATTACATGAATCTTTGAATATATAATGTAAGTCTGATACTATAAGGTTATTCTATAAAAAAAAATACCTTTCATTTGATACATTTAACATGGCGAAATAATGATTCACTGAAAAGATATAGCTAAAAAATACAAAACATTAACTCCTGAAAAATTTGAGTTTTTCGATTACTGGGTTATTGCTTGGGGGCATCGATATGATTTATTCATATATACTTGTAGAAAATAGATTACGACAGGAACTAATATGTAAAGTATTGAATAAAATAATACAATTTCTACTATTATTTAAAATATTACAAAGAAATGATATTAGTTCACCGCTCAGTCGCTTACGACCTAACATAGCGTCGCTACGTCTCCCTCACACACTTCTGCGTAGTTCAAATCAAAAGGATCGGTTAAGAAAGTATGATCTAGCTAATAGAAATAACGACATCTATCGAGTTAAGACTAAATCTCAGCTACAAAATATATTTTATAAAGAAATCTCTAATCCTGTAATGATGATGATGATAATGAGACAAGCTATTTAAATTATTTTATCGTCATTGGTCCTTGTTAAATTAACAAATTTTAAATGAAATCTGACTGTTGAAAGTGAGTCAAGATCCAATTCCTAGGAGTCTATAACACAAACAAATAAATATACATCTGAAACTAATAAAACACCTATAAAAAGCGATTGTCCAGTTTTCATACATGAAAGTACTGTAAGTAGGTATGGTATACTTATGTTGGAAAGTTAGAGAATTATACATTATTTTATAAAAGTATATATGCATAAAAGAACAGATTACGACAGGAACTAAAATAGCACATTAATAAAAATAATATTACGATTTATTTTCCACGAAAATGATGATTTATATTCAATAAACATTTATTTTCATTATAGGTAACAATTTACTTTAAGCGCACTAGATGGCGTTGTACAAATTTTAAATCGCACTATGGTTTTGTTACAAAAATGTACACATATGTATCCGAATTTTTATTTGTAGATAATGGGTTGAGAGCCCTCAGCGCTCACCCACCAGTCCGGGTAAAGTTGTCACAGCCATCTGAGGCTAACAACTAAGTCACACACAAAAAAAAAAATTGTAGATAATTAAAATGGTAACCCGAGGCGTGGCGTTAACGCCACACGACAATCGGGATCACCCTCGATAATGGGTTGAGAGCCCTCAGCGCTCACCCACCAGTCCGGGTAAAGTTGTCACAGCCATCTGAGGCTAACAACTAAGTCAACACAAAAAAAAAAAAAATTGTAGATAATTAAAATGGTAACCCGAGGCGTGGCGTTAACGCCACACGACAATCGGGATCACCCTCGCCTATAGATGTTAAACATCAAAAAAAATGAACTGAATTATTATAACATTTTATTTATTAAATTATATAATATGCAGATGTTAAAAATCATATCAAAGTTATAAAAGAAAGGGCCTTATTGATATGGCCGCGTTTTTGACATGACTGTTTTAAAGATTTTTTCGTCAATAGAAAGCTACGTTATCAGCGAGTAACATATGCTTTATTTTATTCACAGGAACAGGCATTATGTGGGTGAAACGCGGAAATTCAACACAAAATATTGCAAACTCGAGCTTCCTCCACAATAGGAGGGGAATTGACCTACTATACCCCGCCAATCAGACGTGTTGGTATAGAGGTTTACAATGAGGTTTCCATCTCTTGCATCGTTTACCTGCATATTATTCCTTGTAGTGACGGAGTAAGAATACAAATCACCACTCCCTATCTTGCCCGTGGATGTCGTAAAGGACGACTAAGTGATATAATACGCATATAACACCTATGCAGGAGAAGAAAAACTCGAAATAAAACCCTATATCCACCTGTCTGACCAGCATGGTATAGTAAGGTCAATTTCGCTCCTGTTATAGAGGAAGCTCCAGCCCAACAGTGGGACGTATATGAGCTATAATGACGATGAATTTATTATGACCTGCATATATCCCTTAGTCGATTTTTGCAAGACTTACAGACAAGAGCGGCGGGTGATTAATTGTATTCTTACTCTGTCACCAAGGAAATTAATATTACGCTCATTTTAATGGAATTTCTAAGGTTCTTTTAGTCTCCTAGTTGAAGATTTATTTTCTTTTACAAAATGTTTTCGTAGAAAATAAAAATATCTGAACACGTAAAACGCTTTTCTCTTTTTATATGAAGTAATGTCGTAAGTCAAACCTTTGTAAAGTCTAACCTTTGTAAATCATTTCAACGTGTTGAGTATTATAATAATTTATCTAGAATAGCAATGTCGAATTTTATATAATATTTCTTTTACTTGAAATTTGAATCTTTTATTTCCAATTATGGAATGATTTTATTGCAAAAATACATTAATCCTGTACTTATAAATAGTCTTTTGTCTTTTTTCACTCTTAGAGCGTTGAGCTTCCGGCTCTCTTTCTCTGTTTGTGATCGAATGAAATGCAGTAATAAGTTGCCACTATTCCGATGTAGATTTTCGGCTCAGTGTGGTATTACTCCAGACGGACTGGACCGCAGCTGTAGGCAGAACCGAACAGAAAACTCACCACATGCAAACATCTTCAGAAAGTTGTGCTTACGACTCTCTCACTCACGAAATGAAATGCCGTAACAAATTATTACTAGCCAGATGTCGATATTAGAGATCTCTCAAAGAAGTAAATCCTTGTGTCCCGAGGAATTTCATATAAACCGTCACCACACAATAAGACGATTAAAGGATATAATATTTATTTAACATATATGTAAAAGCAGGAAAAATAATGATCATCATCATCTTGCTCTTATCCCAATTACTTGGGGTCGACGCAATATATACGCAATACGCATCTGTTTTGACATATTGCAAAAAGTTTCGGCAATGACTTTTATGACCGGCCGCCTGCCTGACGTCAACCCTCCTTGGGAATGTAATCGTTGACCTAAATGGTACCAGATGGAGTTGGTCCGGGTCAATCTAGAGCTCTTAGTCGTCTTTTACGACACCCACGAGCAAAGCAAGGGTTGGTAGTATTCGAAGCCGCTACCACACAGCACAGGAAAAATAATGATGCAAAAGAAATTAATAAACCCTATACCAACACGTCTGCCTAACATGGTATAGTAGGTCAATTTCCCTCCTATTACGAATATTGGGACATACTATATATTAGCTGAGATGAAGACGACAATTCGCTTATTTAAGCTGATATTTACGTGTGATGACGGAGTAAAAATACAATTCACCACTCCCTAGCATGCCTCGGAATGTCGTAAAAGACGGCTATGGGATATAATATGCACTTAACATCTGTGCAAGAGAAGGAAAACTCGTAATAAAACTCTATAACAACACTTCTAACCAGCATGGTATAGTAGGTCAAATTCCCTGCCTTTGTGGTGGAGGCCCGAGCCCAACAATGCGACGTATGTGGGCTGCAATAAAGCTGACTAAGGCACGTTTTTTCACTTTAATTATAAATACGAAAAACTTCGGCATACACCATCTGTGGAGGCAATAAATTCATGCCGAAGCTATAAAAATATAGTAAATAAGTCGCGAGCATCAATTTAAAGGCAATAATGTTTGAGGCGCAGCTGAACCAGCTTACCTACTTTCCACGTCTTAGAATTATATTCCATGCACATTACACTTAACTCATAAAACTGAGCCTGTCTTTGCCACATGTTTTTGAGACTTTATTTTTGCTTAGAGATAATGACCGAGCACTAGCACTCAACGTGGTCCCTAAATGTAGGCCTCATATCAAGGCTCAAAGTCGCTCAGCGTGCTATGGAACGGGCAATGCTCGGGATTTCTCTGCGAGATAGAATCCGGAATACGGAAATCCGCAGAAGAACGGGTGTAACCGACATAGCACGAAGAATTAGCACGCTGAAGTGGCAATGGGCAGGCCACATCGCTCGACGAACCGACAACCGCTGGGGAAGAAATGTTCTCGAGTGGCGACCACGCATCGGACGACGCAGTGTAGGACGCCCCTCCACTAGGTGGACTGACGACCTAGTGAAAGTTACTGGGCGTCGTTGGATGCAGGCGGCACAGGACCGCCCATTGTGGCGCAACATGAGGGAGGCCTACGTCCAGCAGTGGACGGCAATAGGCTGAAATGATGATGATGATGATGATGATGACTAGCACTCAAGAGGACTGCTGACAGAAGTGAAAACTTAAAACTATGAACATACAGTTGCTATTTTTGGATCATCAATTAAAATTATCTCGTATTTGAATGATAAATTTTTGATACGTACCGTAGGTATCTATATATACGTCTGTTTTTTTTATTTAAGGTTCTATAAGATAATAATAATCAAACGATAATACCATTTCTGTGTGGTGACGGAATAATAATACAATTCACCACTCCTTATCTTGCCCGTGGATGTCGTAAAAGGCGACTAAGTACAATTTGACGAAGGCTAATTAATAAAATTTTTATTTTATACAATAGATTTTGTGACGTAGGTGTATTATTTTGCGTCATATCCACTTATAAAAACTGGCTACGTCGACCTATAAAAATGGCAAAAAAATCGCATTTGTTGTATGGGAGCTCCCCTTAAATATTTATTTTACTTTGTTTTTAGTATTTGTTGCTATAGCCGCAACATAAATACATAATTTGGAAAAAAATTAACTGTCTTACTATCGCGGTTCTTGAGATACAGCCTGATGACAGACAGATGGACGGACAGGCAGCGAAATCTTAGTAATAGGGTCCCATTTTTACCCTATGGCTACGGAACTCTAAAAAACATGTTAACCTCGTGGCTAATGTTTTTCCGATAGAATTCAACTATAATAAAATAGTGCTGATGAAAATAGCTTTAAATTTTTTTTAAGACTTTCAGCTAATATTTTGTCAAAACGTAATTTAAAAAAGAGAATGCTTGAATGAGAATGAATGACTACTTAATAAAAAAATGCTGACATGAATAAAGTATAGTGTTGTTAATATGTATATAGTTCATAGTTTATAATAAGGGTAACACATAAATACCTTCTAGTCGCTATAAAACAACCTGCCGACCTCATGAAATATTTTAGAGTTAGAAATGCGCTGAGTTCGCAAACGGTATATTGATTTGCTTGACCGTTCACAAACGAAAACTTAATCTCACTCAATAGTAATAGAGTCGTAAATCGTATAAACGTGGTAACTAACTGCCGAGAAAGAGAGCTATCCGTCTAAAATACAAAAGTCTTAACGCAGTATCACTTGTTATACAACTTTCAACTTTAAATTTAGTAGATATAGTACTTATTCTATTGTTTTCTTGATTGTTATTGGATTTGCGAGTGTGGTGCAAATGGAATCTTGTGTTTTTTGTTTGTTACTATTGTTTCAAAGTATATTCCCGCACAGTTGGCTCCTAAGCTTTTATTTCAAACGCTGTCTGCATTTTAAAAGTTGCCTTTCTGCTGTTTGTATGTTATTTGCATCCGTTTGTTTTGTTATTAGCTTACAATTAACTTCTTCTTTCGAGTACTGCTATTTTAGTGATTCTTTATTTAATTGCTATTAATATACCTCAGAGTGGCCTTCCCGTATGGCAATGGGATAGAATCGTCGTAAACTCTTACTTGCCCGCGGTTGGCTGCCAATATTCAGACACTTAGGACCGACGAGAGGATCATCGAGCTGGAAGAGACAGTAAGCAAAATTCGCAAGGACATTGAAGGATTATTAGAAGTGCGAAGAGAGGACGAGGGCAAGATAATCCTCCAGTCTAAGGATTATCAGAAGTGCGAAGAGAAGACGAGGGCACGATAATCCTCCAGTCTGGAAATCTGTTCTTCCACCAGAAGGAAGGTCACCCGTCCCAAGGCAGTGTAGGGTTTATCGTTCGATAGTCTCTCGTGGACAACATGAATAGGATCGAGAGTGTGTTAACAATACCTTATAATCAGAATTACCAAACAGTATTCCAGGTCATACAGGTGTACGCTTGACCTCGACATACTCCGACGTCGTAGTAGAGACCTTTTACGAGGACATCTCGAAAGCCATCCATACATCCAAAACCCACTTCACGGTGGTTGATGGAGACTTCAACGTGATACTAGTCAAAAGGACAGACGATAAGTTGAAAGCGAGGCAATATATTTTTGGCCAGAGAAAACAAAGGAGTTAAAATTGGCTGATTTTTTGGGGAAGAAAGGCCTCTTTATGATGAGTTACTTCTTCATAAAGCTTGAAAGAAAGAATTAAATAGTTACTCTCGTTACGGCTAAATTAGTTTAACTACATTATAACGATATTAATAAACTTTATCCATAAAACTCAACGTCAGTGACGCGGCAAGAATTTTCGTGAAAAAAAATATACGAAAGTAAAATTCCACAGTTCTCGAAAAGTCCGACCTAGTTCAGTTCCGGCGCGGCCAATTACACGGACTCTAGAGATATGCAGACGTCACTACATTTTTATTGCTAAATCTTTTCTTAGTAATATTAAATGAACACAATTTTGAATGTAATTGATAATGCGATCATTTTCTTATTAAGTTGTGTACTCTGCGTTGTTTTTTGATATTAACCCTAGAAAGATAACCATACTGCATATTACGTAAAGGATAACCATACGCTTCAGAGGCGCACACTTTTCAAATGCGTGTTTTTATTCCAATTATTTATATTTATTTACACTAATTTAAAAATATGAAAGGTTAGTGTGTGGTTTTTAAAAATAAAACTTTATTTTAATACATTTTATATTATAGTAATTTTTAACTTATAATTATGAAACCTCTATGAAAAATAACAAAAATTAGCAGTCTTCTGTTTATAGGAACAAATTATTATGAAATATCACAAATCAACATTTTATTTTCTTATTAACTAATAGACTATAGGGTATTAACTCCAAAAAAAACATTAAACTTTGGTATGATTGGCTTTAGAGGCACTCAGAGCAACCGTCTTTCTTGTGTTCGCCACAAATAGGTTTTTTACATTTCGCGCAGTTCATTTTTGACATTCTCTTCTTTTTCGACGTGCAGTAGCTGCAATATTGCCTTTTTTTGCCTGGAGGCTCCCCTTCGTCATCTGCAGAAGCTAGTACAGGAGATCTTGGAAGAATATTATCAATATTACTTCGCACAAAGCGTCTTGGCAAAGTAGGAGCTTCTTTGGGTCATCCACTGTTGGGTCAACTGGGTACTGAGTTTTTTCATTGTATTGGTAGACTAGCAGTAACGATTTTTACCTCTAATCACTCTTCCAGTAGTTCAGAATGTGATCAACGTATTATTGTACAATAATGCGTTGATCACATTCTGAATTTTCAGTATGCTCATGTACCCAGACTGTGGTAAATCTTCATTCAATACATCGTCTGCCTCTTCAATCGCTACGCTATCGATGTACTCATCTTCGACATCACTCTGAGCATCATCTTCGCTTTCATGATCTATCTCGCTATCACTTTCTTGAGTATCACCATTCTCATCTTCTTGGGCCAATAATAGGCCTATTTCGTCCTCTGCAAGTGCCCTTCTACTTGTCATGGTCTACGCTAATTATGTTTGCTGTAAACAAAAATAAAACATGTATAAATAAGTTTTCATATCCATAAATTAAAAGTACCAAATAACACTAAAAGTTACATAAAAGATAACCATACGCCTCGCGAACGCATAAAAACTCATAACTTCAAAAATATAGTACTCACCGCTTAGAACCAGCCCTCCCGCGATAGGCCTGGCCGATGACTGAGTTGGCTGAGAAGGACAAGTTAATACACGCGCAGAATGAGAAGAGACAACAATATTATTGTGGCATGGGCGCCTCTGCGGCGTAGGTTATCTTTCTAGGGTTAAAAATCTTTCTATGTGGTGATTGAGTAAGAATATAAATCATCACCTTCTTTCTCGTCCCCGTAGTATCTATGCAAGAGAAAAACCTCGATAAAATACCTTATAGCAACATGTTTGACCAGCATAGAATAATAGATAATTTTTTCTCCTATTGTGACTTTAGCCTAAAAATAGGATTTGTATGAGCTGTGATGATGATGATGACTGTATGCAAACCATAAAATTAAACCAGACCTCTTCATCAATCCATATAACTAACGTATTCTAAAAATAGTCTGTCTAGACAATATACAGAAATACGACGCTATGCAATATTTATACCATAAATAGAACTAAACTTAAATAAAAACACTATCCCTTATCATAGAGATTCATAGCTGTTTATATTTTTCAATATATCCCTCGAATCTTTTTAAACAGATACAATATATAATTCTTCTGTCCATGTGTACGTCAACTGGTATACAGCATACTTTACGGATTTTAATTATTTTACCTCGACTACTGACTCCCATGTGTTGATGGAGTAAAAATACGATTCACCACGATTTTTCTTGCCCGTGGATGTCGTAGAAGGCGTCTAGAGCATATACACTCATTTGCAAAAAAAACGGGCACCTAAGCAATGAACCATTTCAAATGTTAATATTTCTTTGTTTGATAATTATAGGTAGTTTTATCCACACAATTTGCTAAATTAATAAGAAAATAATCGTTTTCATCAGTATTTCATAAAATTTAGATACAATTTATGGGAAATAATGCTAAACCTCGCTAGTAGTGTATATTCGCTAGTAGTGCATATGCTCATGAAGTAAAAATAAAAAAGTTTTTTTGTTTGTTTTTCTTTAATAAAGTAAAAGCAGATAAATGTTTAGTATCGAGTGTGACCCCCTCTAGCTAAAATCACAGCTTGAATTCGTCTGGGCATGCTAGCGAGTATATCCCGGATACTTGCTTGCGGAATACGTTCCCACTCCGCAGTAATCACATTCTTCAGCTCTCTGATGGTCTGCGGAGCCGGGTGTACTGATCTCACACGCCGTTTCAGAACGTCCCAGACATGCTCTATGGGATTGAGGTCGGGACTTCGAGCTGGCCAATCCAAACGACGAATGCCGACCTCTTGCACATACGCATTAACATCGCGGGATCGGTGGGCGCGAGCATTGTCGTCCATAAAAATCGAGTCTTCACCTAGAGCGGCCAATGCGGGTTGTGCATGAGAAATTAGAACTTCCGTTATGTATCGATGCCCAGTCAGTGAGCCGTTTTCAATGAAGACTAACTCTGTACGATCCATTGAATTTATTCCTGCCCAAAACATAACAGAGCCCCCACCATAAGGTGTGATTTTTTCGAAACATGCCTCTGCAAAGCGTTCTCCTTGTCTTCTTAGCACTCGCCGACGTCGATCTTCACCGAACAGAGATATCCTGGCTTCATCAGAGATCAAAACCCTATTCCAATCGTCTTGAGTCCATGATTCACAATTTCTAGCGAACCTAAGCCTGTGAACTCTGTGCTCACGGAGTAATTTGGGGCCGCGGGCCGGGCGGTGACTGCGTATATTGGCAGCGAGAAGCCTCCTCCTGACCGTCCATAGACTAATATGCACATTTCTTACTTCTTGGAGGTTGTTCTTAAGATCCACATACGAAGATTTGCGATTTCTCAATGCGCGACTCACAAGAAAACGATCATCCCGTGGTTGGGTACATGGTTTTCTTCCAGAACCAGGCCTTCTCTCGACGGAACCAGTCTCCTGATATCGCTGCCAGGTCCTTTGGACTGTCGAGCGACTAACATTTAGCCTCCTAGCCACGAAACATTGGCTGCAACCCTCTTCAAGCAGCGCGATAATTTTGGTAGCTTTTACCACTTTATCTACCATTTTTGATACAGCCAAACAGCATTAAATAAAGCTTTGACAGTCAAGGATATGAAATTAATCGATAAAAATTGAATAAAAGTTATGAAAGTCGATGTTAACTTCTGGAACTTCGCGCCAAAAATGTAGGATAAAAAGGGGTTTTCTGTAAAAATGAACATCAAATGAAAAATTGAATTTAGAACGTACTTTTTTAAATACCACAGCATTTTTAAAACCGGCCAGTAACGTGTACAAACGATTGAAACCTTTTTGGTATTGTATCTTTTTAAATATGAATGAAAATCAAAACCGCCCGTTTTTTTTGCAAATGAGTTTATATGCATATAACATCCATGACATCTTCAAATAAAATCCTATTCGAACCTTTCTGACCATTATGATATAGTGGATTAGTTGCCCTCTCCGTGTGAATGAGGCTCGAGCCCAGCAGTGGGACCTACATGAGCTGAGTTAAATGATGAATTATTTTGTATTTCTATTCGTGTTTTACTAATACGACAAATAGTTGACAGTATTTTGCCTGCAGTCATGAATGCATCAGCTCGTCCTTGATAGTACCACATTCTTCTAGGAAATCGACATTTGACTAGTACCTCTGTACTTCTTTCGATGAATAAAAGAGGAGTTGAAAACCGATTGACAGTGATCTGATTGTCTCTGATTGCCACTGATATTAATAGTCTAGTAGACTTACATACTCGTTTGCCACAAATATTTTTCTATTGTACCAGGCAATAATTAATAAATAGCTTCTAAAGTAAATTTTACCTCCGTGTGGCGACGGGATAAGAATACAATTGTCTTGTTGCCACGAGAAGCGGGCATCGAGGGTCTGAGAGTGGAGAGTAATTCTCTTCTTCTATACATCGAAAATTTCCCTGCAATCTCCAACCTGCCTGCCAAGCGCAGCGATTATGTCAGTATCCTTTCATTTGCCGAAGATATCCAGCAGTATACGGCGAAAAAACTGAGTGATGAAATAAATTATACTTTATAAAAGCTAAATAAATTTAATATTTACAATATTCAAACTACACAAAAACACAATAAAAAGGAAAAGTGAACTTGTATATTGACCTAATTAAGTTGGCAATTTCCTTAGCTCATAAAACTAGCTCAGCTGTTTATGGCTAAATGTAATAATAAAACTTAAGTAAGTAATTATAATATGAAATATAGGTTAGTTTAATATCTTTATAGTCAGACATTTATTGTCTAGAAGTTATAGTTAGAATATCTATTGATTCATTCAAAGATAACAGATATACCAACAAGATAAGATTTTTGACAAATGTATATGTAGATAGCTAGTAATAAAATGTAGACTTATGTATCAACACGAAACCGAAATTAGTAAAACTAAAAACATGAAGTTTTGACACTAGTTATTTTTTACTAGCTAAGAAAATATTTTATTAAATTGAAAGCCAAAGAAAATGAAAAAATCTTAATTAATTATCATCAAATTAAAGACAAATAATCTTCAGTAATAATAAATAAATAATATCAGGTTGACCGAGCTTCGCTCGGAGTATTTTTGTAGCATTTTTTCAGATATATATTAATAAAAAATAAAACAATAAATAATGAAAATTATATAAAAAATTACAAAAAGAGAATAATAATAACACCGAGATTCGATCCGACGGCGTTTGTCGTTGATGTCAAAAATAAAATGAAACCTGACTACTTCGCCACTGAGCTATCGTGACTCATGACATTGCTGGCAAAACTTGAATTCATATTCTTTTAAAATTTAATGTCATTATATCGTCTGCCAAAAACACTGACAAAACAACATTTTCTATACATAAAACCTAGCTAGATCGATTTTTTGGGCCCGAATCCTCTAGTATGCCAAGTTTCAACAAAATCGTTGGAGCCGTTTCTGAGATCCTGAATACATATATATATTTACAAGAATTGCTCGTTTAAAGATATAAGATGTGTTTTAGTATGTCATCCTTTAAAAGTATAAAATAGGAGATTAAATGTTGCGGTTTACTTAACTTCTTTTTGGATTTAAAACTATCATAAATATCTACTAGACAGCGTCTCATTTTTATAATGTAGGGACCCATATTTATTCCTTTTTTTTCTTTTGGGGTGAGCTACGGTCAGCGCATCCGCCGCCCGGCTCCGTCCGGGGCGACAGAGGGGCGGCGCGCGGCCTCGTAATCCACCCAATAGCACATCGCCTACGTCGTTGGGCCGACCACCGGTACAGAGTTCCTTAACTTCAGTGGTCGGCCACACGGAATAACCCGAGGGAGCACCCTCTCTATTTGACCTCTTCCCAGGACGTCGATCGGCGGACTAAATCCGCAGTCCGGTCACCCGACTCATATTTCTCCCTACGGATATAAATTAAAAGATAAATTTAGTTTTAATATTTATTTATTTATTTATTCTTCGGTTTTCTTACCATTTCGGTTCATATACGACCTACTGCTGGGCTCAAACCTCTTCCACAATAAGAATATAAATAATAAGGATAATTGACGTGCTATATCACGCTAGTGGTTGGTAAAGGGTTTTATTTCGAGTTTTCCTTCTCTTGACTGAATATTAGTTGCATATTATATCCCTTAGTCGCCTTTAACGACACCACAAAAAAAGATAAGAGGCAGTGAATTGTATTCTTACTCAGTCTCCATACGGATTTTGTTTTACCCTACAACATTGGAAGTTGTTTTTCACCCTACAACACAAATAATGAAAACGATATTTTAGTAAGATTTAATTGGCAAAATCTAAGTAAACGCGAGCGAAGTCTTAAACATAGCTAGTATATAATAACCTACCATATTTCCAAGTATTTCTGGCATATTCGAGGGAATAAACTTGCAGTTTAGGTATTCAGTAGCTAGAAATATGTGCCGAAATTATTCGAAACATTGGCAGTTGGTGGGAATGTCTCCTTGGTAGGTCGCCAAATGCTCGTTATTTACCGAGTCTGCGGCGACATTGCTGCACAAGTATGCTCTGTACATGAAATATGTTCTCGCTGCATTAAATTTATTCTAATGCCTCTATTTGAATGTGAATAGACGTAATATTACCTTCCCTGTTCTCATTTTAGTGTTTTAGTGAATCTTATTAAGCTGGCCTTTAGTATTAACTTATGGCGTAGTAGTCTAAGTATTGACCTTCCATATCGAATGTAGTAGGTTTGATCTGTACGCAATTTGTTTGTGATTCACAAATGATATCGGAATGTCCGTTATTTTTCATCATTATGTGTGAAAATAATCTTCATAGTGGCCTATTAAATACTAATATTGTTGAAATATTCAGATATTTCCAAATAACAAATATAAAATAATTCCGTGGAATGAATATATATCGATACTTAGAACTGTTGTACGTGTGGTGACGGAGTAAGAATACAATTCACGACTTCCTATCTTACCCGTCGATGTCGTAATAGACGACTAAGGGATACCATACGCATATAACATCTATGCAAGAGAAGTTAAACTCGAAATATAACCCTATAGCAACCTGTCTGACCGGTATGGTATAATAAGGTCAATTTCTCTCCTATTATGGAGGAGGCTCCAGCTGCAGGCTGTATGATTCAAGGTGTTGTTAGGTTTACGAATAATCAAAATGTCTAAGAAGGCTAAAGAGTTATTTGACCCCAATTCCATAGTGAATTGAATTTTTGGATTAATGGAGTTAATGTGGTTTAGGAATATGATTATTTTGTAGGTTGGTAATATTGTGATAGTGTCATCTACGTACCGTTTGTAGAACGAGGAGGCAATGGGACACATATAAGTGGAGATGATGACTTAAAACTGTATCAAACTTTTTACAAAGTCATCATCACCTTGCTTGCCATCCATTTACGTCGAGTTGATTCAATATGTACTCCTCAGTACCTACATATTTCAAAGGTTTAAATTATCTATGTTATTATTATCAATGACCGGTCGCCTACCTTTTTTTTGGGAGGTCGGGCCGCTCGGCTCCGTCCGGGGCGACAAAGGGGCAGCGCGAGGCCCTATAACCCACCGTAGCTCGTCGCCTTTGTCGTCGGGGCGACCACCGGTACCGAGTTCCTTGTCCTCCGTGGCCCTTGTCCCGATGGAATATCTGAGGTGTACCATCTCCTCTCGACGTCTCTTTCCCAGGACGTCGGTCGCCGTCACGCGGTCGGCTTCTCTACGAGTGACGGACTAATCTCCGGTCCGGTCGCCTGCGGCCTCGGGTAGGGCAGCGTCGTGGAGGCGTTCCTACCGGGCACGCTCCACCGCCTCCTTCCGCTCCCGTCGTCTGCCTGACGTAAACCCCCCTTGAGAATGTATTAGTTGACCTGACGGTATCAAATGAAGTTAGCTGAGATCTATGTCGTTTATGGCACTCATAAATAATTTAAGGATTGGTAGAATTCACAGCATATTCTAGATTATCATAATCATAATGACAGAAATCATTATTAGGTGAGTATCAAACACTGGTGAAGCGGTTTAGTTTATTAAAAAAGCCCAACAGTGGGACGTATGAGGGTTGCGAATAGTGATGCGGTTTAATAGGAGAGATACGGTAGAATAATTATGTTATACACAAAGATAAATGCCAAATAATACAGAAAACCAAATATTGGGCGAAATAGTACTCACCAGAGTTTCAGCGGACCTTGTTCCCACCAGGAGTTGATGTAGCGAGGCTGACGGTCGAATCTTCGGCAGCGTGGAGGCGATTCAGCGTAATGGTGGCGATCACGGCCGTTTTTCCAAGAATTGTTAACGGGTCACGCGCGCACGATAATAACACAGCCACACGTCTCAAAAAAATTTGAGAGTGAATCTCAAAAAAGGCACTTTTGGATAATTAAATTTAATTATTAAATCATGATAAAATTAAAAAATAATTGTATAGGTACGTTTTTTAACCAATAAATATTACAAATAAAAATAATTTGTTGATTTTGGAGATTCGTGCATATTCCCTATTGTTCCTAAATTATTTTAAATTTTGATATATATTATGTGGAGCTATAGATTTTGCAAATCGCGTGGCAATATTAGACTAGAAAGTATTTTGTATAAATGCAATCTAACTAAGATTACGTTCAGAATCAATATCGCCTATTGTACGTAATGATCTATCTGTTCACTCTAACATTTTATTGAAAGCTCTTTGAAGCACATATAAAATATAATCTAATGTATCTAATGTATTATAATGTAATGTAATCTAATGTATTATATAATACACTCATTTGCAAAAAAAACGGGCACCTAAGCAATGAACCATTTCAAATGTTAATATTTCTTTGTTTGATAATTATAGGTAGTTTTATCCACACAATTTGCTAAATTAATAAGAAAATAATCGTTTTCATCAGTATTTCATAAAATTTAGATACAATTTATGGGAAATAATGCTAAACCTCGCTAGTAGTGTATATTCGCTAGTAGTGCATATGCTCATGAAGTAAAAATAAAAAAGTTTTTTTGTTTGTTTTTCTTTAATAAAGTAAAAGCAGATAAATGTTTAGTATCGAGTGTGACCCCCTCTAGCTAAAATCACAGCTTGAATTCGTCTGGGCATGCTAGCGAGTATATCCCGGATACTTGCTTGCGGAATACGTTCCCACTCCGCAGTAATCACATTCTTCAGCTCTCTGATGGTCTGCGGAGCCGGGTGTACTGATCTCACACGCCGTTTCAGAACGTCCCAGACATGCTCTATGGGATTGAGGTCGGGACTTCGAGCTGGCCAATCCAAACGACGAATGCCGACCTCTTGCACATACGCATTAACATCGCGGGATCGGTGGGCGCGAGCATTGTCGTCCATAAAAATCGAGTCTTCACCTAGAGCGGCCAATGCGGGTTGTGCATGAGAAATTAGAACTTCCGTTATGTATCGATGCCCAGTCAGTGAGCCGTTTTCAATGAAGACTAACTCTGTACGATCCATTGAATTTATTCCTGCCCAAAACATAACAGAGCCCCCACCATAAGGTGTGATTTCTTCGAAACATGCCTCTGCAAAGCGTTCTCCTTGTCTTCTTAGCACTCGCCAACGTCGATCTTCACCGAACAGAGATATCCTGGCTTCATCAGAGAACAAAACCCTATTCCAATCGTCTTGAGTCCATGATTCACAATTTCTAGCGAACCTAAGCCTGTGAACTCTGTGCTCACGGAGTAATTTGGGGCCGCGGGCCGGGCGGTGACTGCGTATATTGGCAGCGAGAAGCCTCCTCCTGACCGTCCATAGACTAATATGCACATTTCTTACTTCTTGGAGGTTGTTCTTAAGATCCACATACGAAGATTTGCGATTTCTCAATGCGCGACTCACAAGAAAACGATCATCCCGTGGTTGGGTACATGGTTTTCTTCCAGAACCAGGCCTTCTCTCGACGGAACCAGTCTCCTGATATCGCTGCCAGGTCCTTTGGACTGTCGAGCGACTAACATTTAGCCTCCTAGCCACGAAACATTGGCTGCAACCCTCTTCAAGCAGCGCGATAATTTTGGTAGCTTTTACCACTTTATCTACCATTTTTGATACAGCCAAACAGCATTAAATAAAGCTTTGACAGTCAAGGATATGAAATTAATCGATAAAAATTGAATAAAAGTTATGAAAGTCGATGTTAACTTCTGGAACTTCGCGCCAAAAATGTAGGATAAAAAGGTGTTTTCTGTAAAAATGAACATCAAATGAAAAATTGAATTTAGAACGTACTTTTTTAAATACCACAGCATTTTTAAAACCGGCCAGTAACGTGTACAAACGATTGAAACCTTTTTGGTATTGTATCTTTTTAAATATGAATGAAAATCAAAACCGCCCGTTTTTTTTGCAAATGAGTTTATCATCATCATTACAGCTTATTAGCGTCCCACTGCGTAGCTTGAGTCTACTCAACAATGGAAGGGAAATTGACCTATTAAACTCCGCTGGTCACATGTGTTGGCATAGGGTTTTATGTCGACTTTTCCTTCTCTTGCATCGATATTATCTACATACATATAGCCTGTAGTCGTCTTTTACAACACCCACGGACTAGAAACGGGGTTGGTAAACTGTATTCTTACTTAATCACCATACAGAAAGTGAAATTAACATAGAATATTAGGCTTAGACATGCGGACTTATTAACACAGATGTTTCGACTATTTCTTCCCTTATACACATTTTATATGAATATTATATCCTTCAGTCATCTTTTATAACACCCACGGATAAGAAAAGGGGTTGGTGAATTATGTTCTAAGTCTATAACCACACGGTTAGTCCATTAGTTGTATACAATTAGTTGTATTAGTTTGACAGTTCAAGGTAAGAATTTACTCTGAAGGGATTGAATCCTTAATTATCTTATTCGTAGAACGCATATGTTATACCTATGTTATTGGATTTCATTAATATTAAATGGTGCCTAGATATATTATAAGCGGTGAGCCAATTATTTGGTGAGAATAGACGCGAAGCGTGAATTATTAATTCTACATTATCTTGCCTTTGGATATCGTAAAAGACGATTTAAAGATATAGTATGCATAAAATATGGTTTGGACATGTAGAAAGAACCGAACCGAACCGAATCTGTGTGGTGACGGAGTAAGAATACTATTCACCACTCCCTATCTTGCACGTGCATGTCGTACAAGACGACTATTTGATATAATATGCACATACCATTTGTGCAAGAGAAGGAAAACTCGATACAAAACCCTATATCAACATGTCTGACCAGCATGGTATGGTAAGTCAAATTCCCTCCCATTGTGGAGGAGGCCCGAGCCCAATAGTGGGACGTATGTGGGCTGCGATTATGATGATGATGATGTAGAAAGAATGAGTGAAGAACGAAGTAAGTAAACAAGTGTGAATAACAACAGAAAGGCCATGCCGTACGTTTCTAGATCGAATTGGAGATGTGCTGGCGAAAGGTCATGTTAAGAGTATGCTTAACCGTTTTTTTTTTGTGTGGGTTATGGTTAGCGCACACGGTACCGAGTTCCTTGTCATCCGTGGCCAGCCTGACGGGATACCCTTTCGGGTAAAGAGGACGTGTAGCTGCAGAGAATGCATAAAGAATTTGATAAGTGGGAGTGAAGCGATAGAAGTATATCGTGGCTTGTGGCAATCCGTAGTCTCCGCCTACCTCCCTGGCAAGCAGGCGTGAGGTAGGGATGTGTAAAAATAATCGATTTTTATAATAATCGATTATTAAACGATTATTTTTTTGTAATAATCGATTTTTACAATCGATTATCAAAATAATAATCAATCGAAATTAATCGATTATTTCACTGCCAGATTGCCTAAAAAAAAGTCATCACGATACTGCGTGCAGTGTTTCATACTATATTAGAAAATAAAGCTCACATTTCCTAAAAAAAATAATAAAAAAGTCATCGTAATCCTGTTGGCAGAAAAATCGATTATTTTAAAATCGATTATTTATTTTTAATTAATCGATTATTTTATAATCAATTTATTTTAAAGAACAAAAAATCGATTATTTTCCCTCCAAGTCACATAACAAGCGTGAGGTTATGTATGTATGTATGTAAAACATAATCATCATCACCATACTTTTATCTTACTTCTGGTCGACTCAATAAGAACTCTTATGTCCTAGTACATATTGTAAAGTTATTAGCAATAGTTTTATGACCGGCCGTCCGGCTGACGTCAACCCTTATTCGGAAATGCAATTGTTGACCAGACAGTATCATAAGGAGTTGGCCCAGGTGCATTCAAAGTTCTTATTTTTCTTTTTCGACATTTACAATCAATGTAAGAATCGGTACTATTCGTAGCCGCTACCACACGGCATAAAACATTTATGCCAAAATTCAAAAACCTCTCTGACCAGCATAGTATCTCATTCGGCTCATATGTGTACGTCCCACTACTGGGCTTGAATTTCCTCCAGCATAGGAGAGAATTTGTCTTACTATACCATGCTGGACAACAAGATATCGCCAGTTCACTTAGTAGGGGGCATCCTATGCTGTGTCGTCAGATTTGTGGTCGCCACTCGAGAGCCTTTCTTCTCCAACAAGTGATATGGCCTGTCTATTGCCATCTCAACATGCTAATTCTTCAGGCTATGTCAGTTACACCCGTTCTTCTACAGATTTGTATATTCCGGATTTTTTCATGTAGAGAAATACCGAGCATATTGAGATCTCCAGAGCATGTTGAGAGCGACTGTGAATCTTTAATTTTAATTTTGAGACTACGCCAAAAATAAGGAGTGATGAATTCTTATTCTGGCACCACATGTAGTATAGGGGTCGTTGATACAAGTATATGGGTTGAGATGATAACAATATTAAATAGTTCTACTGGTTCCAACAGAATATTTTTATACGTATGTTTAAAATCATATTAATGTAATACAGAAAGTTATTAGGCCTTAGAACATTTCTATTAAAAAAAAATAATGAAAAAACATAAACAGATATGAAACGTTTTATCCACATTCAACAACAGAATTGTATTTCCTTAAAACGGAAAACACGTCAAATTTCCGAATGCTTCCAATACTCAATATCTGTATAAGATCAAATAAGCATACGGCAAAAAAAAAAGAAAAAATATCGTTTTCAACGGAAACGCGATAGGAAATATTGTGAAGAGGCTTTATAGCTACAAATCGCTTCGTCGATAGTGTGTGCCGTTGAAGGAAATCGTTTCTTATTTGAAATGTAGTTAGGTATAGATTTGAGTGGGTAGCATCTTTGATTCAATAAAGTTAAGAGGTGAGGCCAGCCAGACGGATAGGACTGTGTGTCATGAAGCTTTTCAAGGCACTTTTTTAGTTTTGTACAGAAATGAGAGTATTTACCACAAAGCCAACATTTTTACAGTTTCTTGGGACTAATTTTTATGTTTGAGATATCTCTGTTCAAACATTAGCTTTATTTTTAAATTAAAACTTTATCAAAATGTTGTTTTTATACTTTCTTAGTATATAAGATAAAGTTGCCAAGTTTTTGAAGATAGATAGCGGTTATTTATATTTTGTATTTAATCAGCCTCAACTGAAATACTGTTATTGACTTTGTTTATGCTTTGTTACGTAATTAAATAATTATAATTTACTGGAGTTTTTTGTTGATAATTTACTCGATACTTTTTTATGGCGGACATGGGATACGAGAAGCCAATTTGTATATAATTAACGGATGTTATACGGGCAGGTGAATAGGATGTTTCAGGCAAATGATTGTTAAAAATGAACTAGAGAGTGTATGCCGTTTAAATACACTATAGTCTTCATTTTATTGCTGGACTCGAGCGGCTTTCACCTTCGAAGAGAAACTACACGCTAGTCCGCCTGACTAGCCTGTAGTTTCTTATAGTTATCATATAGTTTTATTCTGATTATTTCTTCTCTTACAGTGATGTCTACTGTTAACTTTGCTTAGTTATTTTCCACGGCAAAGGAAGGATGCATTGTATTTTTACATCGCCACCGCAAGAGGCAAAGGAAAGTTTCTATTATTTCCTTTCCATTCCATCAGCCTGTAGCCATAAACTGATCGACACAGGCCTCCCCAAAAAAATGGTACTTGAAACTGTCCTATGCCACTTGCATCCAACGGTTCCCTGCGACTTTCAAGATGTCGTCAGTCTATCTAGTAGGTGGTCGTCCTACGCTGCGTCGTACGATTCGTGGTTGCCACTCGAGAACTTATTTTCTCCAACGGTGGTCGGTTCGACGAGCGATGTGGCCTGTCTATTGCCATTTCCACGTACTAATTGTACGGTCTATGTCGGCTACACCCGTTCTCCTACGGGTTGCCGTATTCCAGCTTTTATCACGTAGAGAGATGCCGAGCATAGCCCTCTCATAGCATGTTAAGGTACTTTGAACCTTTTTATGAGGCCGATTCTATTAAATAATATATAAATATAATAAAATTTGTAGCAGGTAAAGTATCTGTCTGCATCTGTGCATTATAAATATTGGAGAAAATTAATATGGGGTTTTTTTAAAGCAACACAAGCTAAAAGAACATATTTTTAGACATTTGTCTGTCCATATCTTTGTAAACGATACATTGAAAAGTGACTGCATGGAACTGAATGCAATTTTCACTCAAGTAAAAGTCCTATTATTTATCAAGTAATTCGTCAAATCAAGCATACAATTCAACATCTATCTTATTTTTAAAGACGACTAATGGATATAATATGCATATTACATCTAGGCAACAAAACGGAACCTCAAAACAAGAGCTTATACCAATCCATTTAACCAGTGTAATATTCAGATCGATTCCACAATTTCTATCCTATTGTAAAAGAAGTTCAGATGCAACAGTGAGATGTAAGAAAAATTAATGAAGAATTCTGACTTAAAATATGGTGATGAACTAAAATTCCCTTTGATGACGGAGCAAGAATATAATTCACCACCCCCTATCTTCTCTATAGGTGTCGTGAAAGATAACTAATATATTATGCATATAACAACTGTGCAAAGGAAGGTAAACTTGAAATAAAATACTATATCAACCCGCCTGACCAGCGTGATGTAGTGGGTCAATTTCCCTACCATTGTGGAGGAGGTAGTGGAACGTAAATGGGTTGAGATGATGATAATGATCTAGGAATAAAAATAAAATAATAAATCTCAATAGATATTTAAGTATTCAATGTAAGTATATCTACAGTTATAAGTAGTATTACAATATAAATATCTTGTTCCGTGTTGATTTAGTACACACTTAAGTTTATCGGTGCCGTACATTACATCCGCAGTCCACCAATAAATTGTGTCCGAACACATAGGACCTCGTTTGTTTGCATCGTTACGCTCTACATTGCGTTGTTTGCACATTTCATTCACCAATTCAGAACTGATAAACGTGTAATGTATTGTGTAATTTAGATCAATATTAACTCGTAAATCTCTATTTGTATGTTGTGTTTTTTTATTGTCTTTAGTTGCTAACGAGCAAGCAGCCCACTTGATGTTAAATGAGCAATATTTTAAAGCTGACAATAATATTTGTAATATGTATTATGAAAGAAGTACACATTGAGTCCATCATATCTAATTAGGATTGATGATAGCTAAAGATAATATACAGGGTGTCTCGTAAGTAGTGGACCAACGGGCTATGAGGAGCAGTGAGACTTATCTATACCAATAAATAAAATTGGAGTGTCTGTTTGTAATGTCAAAATAATAGGCTTTTTTCATGCTCACACGGTTATTTGCACGACACCTATGCCTAAAATAGCAATTATAAAATTTTTGTCTGTCTGTCTGTCTGTCTGTTTGTTCCGGGTAATCTTCAAAACGGCTGGACCGATTTCAAAAATTCTTTCACCAATGGAAAGCTATAATATCAGGGCGTAAACTAGGCTATATTTTATTTCGGTATTCCCACGGGAATGGAAACTACGCGGGTAAAACGACTATAACCTATAACCGAAGCGAAGCGAGGGCGGGTTGCTAGTTATCTAACTAAAATATGTACTCAAATTTATTGTCCTAGGTCTTGTAGTTATAAAGTTAGGATTTTTTTTAATATGATGGAAATGTCATCCATGCAAGCTAAATATTAAATATTACAAAATCTTTCTTTTATTTTACTGTTATTTTTTAATTTAAGGTAGTTAAGAATACATAAGACTGCCCAATTAAAATGATATTCAGGCGTAATTATTAATTACGTGAACATTAATGGGCTGGAGCCCAGCAGTGGGACGTATATGAGCTGAGATGATAATGATACATTAAGACGCACGCTTAATTCTAGTCGTAATAAATACGCAATAGTAACTAAAATATTATGAAGAATGAAAAAACTGATTGACAACGCTGTATTTCCCTATCTCTTTATCGTCACACACACGTATAGATTATGTTGCCTACAGTACGTCGTGGTGCCAACCTCTGTCAACCAAAATGGGTTACCACCATCTCACAGCCATCTATCTGCTACTATAAGTTCGGCTCACATACGTCCCTCTGCTGGGCTCGAGCCTCCTCCATAATAAGAGAGAAATAGACCTTACTATACTATGCTAATCAGGTTGGTATAGGGGTTTCTTTCGAGATTTCCATCTCTTGTCATATGCATATTGTACTTCTTGGTCGTCTTTTACGATACCCATGGGTATAAAAGAACGCTCATAAATCAAATCAAATATTTCTTGTAATTCATTACCGTTGCTTTTGCAAAATCACATCCGCAAAAAAATATCCAGCAACTAAAAGAAAAGATATTGCTACAAAAAAAAATATTGTCACCTAAAAAAAAAAACAATATATAAAAGCTCTTTATATAAATAAATATTACAATGAATCAGCCTCAAGCCTGATCTTTCTACATTTGCGATAAAACCAACCTTTACAAACATTCCAATTAAAAAAGGATAAAAGGATTGTTTGTACCTTTAAAAACCTTAATTACCCATATGTGGACAATGTTACCGCACATTATTTTATGGGATTTTTTTAGCAGTTGGTCTTTTGTAATTATATCATTTAGAAAATATATTATTGCAACTCATATGCGTCCCACTGCTGGGCTTGAACTACTCAAGAATAGGAAGAAAATAATCTATTGGACAATGTTAGTCTGATGCGTTCGGAGAGTGTTTTATTTCGAGTTTTATTTCTTTTTAAAAGCTTTTATTTCACTTGCCTTGTTAGTATGGGACAAATCTTGCGAATTAAATTAGAACCACTCCCTGTCTTTAAATTAGGTTGAAATTTGATTTAATTACGTAACTTCGGTAACAATGCAATAATATGGTACCATGAAGCTTGTCTCAAGATGGCGTCGGAAGGTTATAGGACTAGGCTATAGGAACTCCTAAACTAAACAAGATAAAACCGTCGAGTTTGGACTTGTTTGAATAGTCTTGACAAGCACTCTTGTGTAAAGATGGCGTCGGAAGGTGGCCATAGGAACTAGAGCATCTAACTAAAAGCTTGATTTAATTTTTTTTTTAATTAATATTTTACGTGTAGATGTTATCTGCATAATAATATTATAATATTCTACTAAATATTTTATTAAATGCTTTTAGGGTTCTATAATGATTTTTGCATTGTTACTACTAAAATTACTTTGGGGCACATGCACATACATTTCTTATTTCAGCTTCTATGCGTCCCAGTACTGGACTCGAGTTTTCTTCACAATGGGAGCGAAATTTACTGACTATACCATACCTACTGGTCTGATGGAATGGTACGATTCTATTTCGACTTTTCCTCTTTTTTTGCTCAGATTTAATAAGCATATCATATCTCTTAGTCATCTTTTACGACAACCACAGCCAAGATAAGGAATGGTGAATGGTATTCTTACTCCGTCACAACATGGCAAAGATAAATACAGTTATTGTAATTTATATACATAGATTTTCATGTACAATAGTGTGTACTGGTTACATTTAGCCCCCGGTTAGCAGATGGTATCTGGCACGTTAGAACCACAGGTGGTAATACAATCGGATTATATCTGAGCGTGGTGTATGCTGCCAAAGCGGATTGCACTTGCAACTACGCTTTACTTATTGTACTATAAATATATGGCTTTGATACAAGCTACGGATTTAGACTGCGATGCATATAGATTTTAGGATTATAGATTTAAAATGAAAATATTTTACTACTACCGAAGAATTTTAATTTATTAATTCTCAGCTTATATACGGCACGCTGCGCGGAGTCTCCTCTGGGGAAAAGAATAGAAATGTTTACCTAATGATTTCAAAGTGCTGGAACGCGACTACACTTTTTTTTTTGGGATTGAGATATAGTCAGCGCATCAGTCCGGGGTGACGGTGGGCAGCGCGCGGCCCCATGACCCACCCGTGCCACGTCGCCTTCGTCGTTAGGCCGACCACCAGTGCCGAGTCCCTTGTTGTCAGTGGTCAAACCGACGAAATACCCTGAGGGAGTACCTTTTCCTCTCGACGTCCCTGTCCCGGGACGTCGGTCGCGGTGGCGGATTAATCTCCGGTCCCAGGGCCTCGGCTACGGCGGCAACAGAACGCGGCCACACGGAGAATTTTCATATTTTTCATGTATAATCATTTTCTTTTTGCACCAGCAATAAATTGGTACCAAAAATGTAGGTCTAAATTTAATAACTAATTCTGTAGTAGGTTGATACACGTTTCTGTAATAACGAATACGTGAGACAACTTAGTCCGCCAATCACTATAACCGTATCAGCGTGAATCAGGCCACTATTGTGACATTACAAACAGACACTTCTATTTTATTTAGAGTATAAATGTACAATTTCATAAGAATCGCTGGTGCTATTGGCGAGATCCAGAGTGAGATATAGAAATATTCATGATTTGGTCGTTGAAGGGTATGACAATGCTTTAAGTAAATATTACAAAACAATGAAACTAAATGATATTTGCACTGGTCTCCTGACAAATGCGTCGACTTGGCAGGGGCACTGCCGTGCCCCCAGATATACGAATATATTGCAACTTATCTCAGAAATATCAATAGAATATATTGCAAGTTTTATTATCAAGTCTGCATTGAGTATGGGGCGGTGAGGCTCTGTCAACTGACCACTAACCGCATGGCCGCCTAATGAGTTCCGTGGATTTATTGCTCAAGCGCGTACTTTTCTACAAACATACTCTTTATATCTATATATAATATATATCCTCTTTTATTGTGAAACTAGATGACCTAACAGACGTTGTTCTGTTCAAATCTAAAAAAATAGTAAAAGGAAATCAATCACCATACCACCTATCAGTTCCATCATTTTGGGTCGTACCAACTCTGAAACCTTCGTGAGCTCATGCACAACACTTTTCTGAAGATCATCACATGATCAAATGCGTAGTTTACGATTCTATAAAGAACATACAGACAAACATTCATTTTTATATAAAAACTAGCAATCCGCCCTCGCTTCGCTTCGGTTATAGGTTATAGTCGTTTTACCCGCGTAGTTCCCGTTCCCGTGGGAATACCGGGATAAAATATAGCCTAGTTTACGCCCTGATATTATAGCTTTCCATTGGTGAAAGAATTTTTGAAATCGGTCCAGCCGTTTTGAAGATTACCCGGAACAAACGAACAAACAGACAGACAGACAGACAGATAGACAGACAGACAGACAGACAAAAATTTTTTAATTGCTATTTTAGGCATAGGTGTCGTGCAAATAACCGTGTGAGCATGAAAAAAGCCTATTATTTTGACATTACAAACAGATACCTCAATTTTATTTATTGGTATAGATTGACCTACTATACCACACTGGCCTGACGGGTTGTTATAGGACTTTATTGTGAGTTTTCCTTCTTTTGTATAGCTGTTATCTACGTATTGTCATCCCTTAGTCGTAGGGATGTGAAAAAATAATCGATTTTTATATTAATAAATATTTTTTTTGTAATAATCGATTATCTAAATAATAAAAATATATTAAAAATAAATTGAATTTTTATATTAAAACAAATCGATTATTTTAGTATTTGCGTTTTTGTTTAAATTTAAAGTTTCCTATTATTTAGAAAATAAATATCACTCAGATATCCTAAAAAAATAAGCCATCGCAATCCTGTCAGGAGAAAAACTTTAAAAAAGAACTATGAATAGTAACAAAAATCGATTATTTAAAAATGATTAATCGATTTTTTTACAAATCGATTTATTTTAAAGAAAGAAAAATCGATTATTTATTAATCGATGTTTTCCCCTCCAAGCCACATCCCTACTTAGTCGTCCTTTACAACATCCACGAATAAGAACGGGAATGGAGAATTGTTTTCTTACTTTGTTACTACACGTAATATTTTATATACATTTACATAACTGGTATAGTGATTAACATAATGACTTTCCGTCACATGTACAACAAGTTCGATTCCCACATCATACTTTATGCAATCCATTAATTGTTTCAGTTTAATTGTTCATGTTTGTAAAATCCTTCGCAATATTTCATCATTTCAGCCTATCGCCGTCCACTGCTGGACGTAGGCCACAAAGTGCGGTCCTGTGCCGCCTGCATCCAACGACGCCCAGCTACCTTCACCAGGTCGTCGGTCCACCTAGTGGGTGAGCGTCCTACACTATGTCGTCCGATACGTGGTCGCCACTCGAGAACCTTTCTTCCCCAGCGGTTGTCGGTTCGTCGAGCGATGTGGCCTGCCCATTGCCACTTCAGCGTGTTAATTCTACGTGCTATGTCGGTTACACCCGTTCTTCTGGGGATTTGCGTATTCTGGATTCTATCTCGCAGAGAAAGCCCGAGCAGACCCGTTCCATAGCACGCTGAGCGACTTTGAGCCTTGTTATGAGGCCTACATTTAGGGACCACGTTTCTGTGGCGTCAGTCATCACTGGTAACACACACTGGTCGTAGACCTGTGTTTTCAGACACTGAGGTATGTTGGACGAGGAGATCCTCTTAAAATCGCAATACTCGCAATATTTATATCCTTACTAATATTATAAATGCGAAAGTATTTTTACGGATTATATCGCGTTTGTACAAACGCGATATAATCCGTAAAAGTAGTTTTATTTACAATGTGTAGTGCTCGCGTAAACATCAGATATCATTAATGCGAAAGTATGTTTGTTGGTTACGCTTTCACGCTTCAACCACCGAACCGATAACAAAAATTCTTACACCATTGAAAAGCTATCAAGGAGTAACATAGCCTATATTTTATCACGGTATTCCCACGAGAACAGGAACTACGCGGGTAAGGCGACTGAAAACGATGAAGCTAGGGCGAGTTGCTAGTATAGATATAAACCTTTAGTTTGTGTGGTTGTAATTGAACTACTTCTAAACGACTGGACCGATTTTGATTAATTTTTTTGTGTGTTCAAGTAGGTTCGAGAATGGTTTAGGTTAATATTGAGCAACAGTAAGTGGCGCTGCGATCTATTTAAAAGAGATTTTTTATTTATTTTGAATAGAACAGCGTCTGTTGAGTCAACTAGTACAATTTAAATAGGTATTTAATGTAAATTTTTTAGTGTCTTAAACTAAAACATCTGGATTGATTATAGTTAGCAATAATGATATCCTTATTATTTTCAGGTACTAAGACACTTAAACACCTGTGATATTCAAATAAAATTGCAAGGTAATCTTTATTTTTATTATGGTAAAAATCCACGTCTGGTAATAAATTTTTCGCTGGCCAATAAATTTAAATATAATTATGGGTTACTTTTTCATCTCATCATCATCATCATCTCAGCCCACATACGTCCTACTGTTAGGCTCAGGCCTCCTCCGTAATGGAAGGGTAATTGACCTACTATACCACTCTGGTCAGACGTGGTGGTATAGGGTTTTATTTCGAGTTTTCCTTCTCTCGCATATCGTTTTATATCCCTTAGTCGTCTCGTACGATCACCCACGGGTAAGATAGGGGGTGGTGAATTGTATTCTTACTCCGTCACCACACGGAATATTTTTTCATCTAGTCCTATAAAATCTACTATTGGGCTCAGGCCTCCACCACATTAGAAGGGCAATTAACCTACTATACCACGCTGGTCATACGTGTTGGCATAGAAAAAACCCAGTGCCTCTTGCATCCCACGATTCTTTGCGACTTTCAAGATGACAGTCCACCTCATCATCATTATCATCACAGAATATACGTAATCTTGCTGGGCCCAAGCCTCCTCCTGGGAGAGCAATTGGCTTAATATACCATGTTTATCAGATTTTTTGGTATAGGGTTTTATATCGAGCTTTCCTTGTCTTGCATAGATGTTATAGCAAACAGCACACTTTAAGGTAAGTGACAGAGCACATGGACTTTTGCAATACCAGGGGCACAGCTAAGCCGTTGCATATCGTGAAGAAAATGCTCTTTTTAAACATCGTTTTAAGAAGGAAATGTCACAGCGCTCGGCAAACACAGAAGCAAGTAATTCATTCCAGAACCTGCACATAAGAGGGAGAAATGATCGCTGGAAACGCACGGTTGAAGACCATAACGTTGCCAGGTGAAATGGATGAACCCTGCTACGATGTCGAGTGGTACGTTGGTAGAATGGTGACTGTGGTACCAAGTCAAACAGTTCCTCAAAACACTGCCCATAAAAGTGCCAATAGAGTACACAGAGTGACCCAAAGTCTCTCCGCCGCTCCAGTGACTCCAATCTGTTCGTAAGATTAGGATCCCCGACGATTTGAACAGCATGCCTTTGCAGGGAGTCAAGTGGGTGTAACTGATATTTGGGCGCACCTGCCCAGAGATATGAGCAGTACTCCACATGAGGACGAACTTGTGCTTTGTATAGCACAAGACGCTGTCTCGATATGGAATACTACCTGACTCTGTTCAGGACGACCAACTTTTTGCTTGCCAATTTAGCTTTGTTCCCCAAATAACTCCCAAACTGGACTTTGCTCGATATTTCGACGCCGAGGATCCCAATACTGTCGGAAATTTGGAGAGTTACTCCTTGAAACTGAGGCGCTATGACAAACGGGTCCTTCTTTATAGTGAATGCGTAAACTTGTGTCGTAGTGGGGTTGAACTGGACTAAGTTTCGCTCGACTTCAGACACAAGTTGAAACCCTCTTGCCTGTGTACCGGTACAATGCATATTATATCCTTTAGTCGTCTTTTACGACATTCACGGACAAGTTAGAGGGTGGTGAATTGTATCCTTATTCCATCACCACACGGAGACAGTACACCTAGTTAACTAATTATATTAATATTCTTATAATAAGTAGTTGAAGTGTGAGAAGTTAACGATGTGTGAACTATATGAACATCGCTATGTTGTTCGCATCATTAAGTTTGATAGCGACGCGGTCGCTATGATAACGAGCGATATCGCTAACTTTATGTACCACTAAATTGGGTTCACATACATATGAGTATATCAACTATTGATAGTTCATCGAAAACTTTTATAACTAGTTATTATCATTTTTTGAACGCTTTTTTTTCAGAATTTTGGAGGAACCATGAAATCTATATATCCATACAAATAAATAAAATTGAAGTGTATATCTTATCTTTGTAAGGTCAAAATACTGCACCTTTTTTATGCTCACGACTGTTATCTGAATGATACCTATGCTTAAAATACAGATTAAATTTTTGCTTGACTATTACCATTGTTAAAGGCGATTTGACTAACTGACGGACAATTAACATAAAGAAACTAAGAGACGTGTATTACTGATAATTTTTGGAGTAAATTGAAACTCAATACCGACAAAAAAGGCGTATTAGAAGCCAATTGATATTTAAAACCAAAAAAAAGAAAAATGATTTTACCCTTACAAGAACTTATCTGTTTTAGAGATAGATCAAGGAAGGATACTTCTATAGTTACCACATTTGGTAGACGCGATGGTGATTGTGGCTAGTGTTATAAATTTCACTGAGTACTGCTGCTTATGGTAAAGTAAAATATGCTGTGGTATTTCATCAATCATTCCATCTATTTATTAACTTATTAAATGTCTTATCTTTATATATATATATTTCGGTGTGTACGTGTGTATGTCACTGAACTCCTCCTAAACGGCTAAACCGATGTTGATGCAATTTTTATGTATCTTTGAGAAGATTCGAGAATAGTTTAGATTCACAATTATTTTATTTGAACAGAACGTCACGCACAGACGTCTGTTGGGATAGCTCGTTTTTTATATAATTGTATTGTATTGAAGAGGTTTTGGCAAAGACCACAGCACAAACTATATACAGACTTTTCGTGTGGTCATAAAGAGACTAGGAGTGTAGTTTACGACACTTATGAGCAATATAAAGTTTAGTAGTATTCGAAGCTGCCACCATAAAGCAACATTAGAAAACTAGGTAAAAAGTTTAAAAATAGGACAAAAATAAAAAGTATACCCTGAGAATTTCATAGGCTATTGAGAATAATATTAATACCATATTTCAACCACGAGTTATCTTAATTTACAAGTCCCTACCCATCTTAATCAATTACTCAACTTTTGATGTGTTTTTTTTTTACTTTTTTATATTCAAAAGAGAGATAAGATGAAAGAGTAGGAAGGTAACGGTTAATTAACGAAGCAATTTAATTATGAGTTAGTAATTTTTGTGAATTGTAATTGTATTAAACAAAGGATTCCCTCGACTCCTTTGATCTTGTTATAATAAACGGACTCAGTAACGAATATTTACTTCCTTATAGTTTTAGTGACGTGAGAATATTATGAGATTTCCGATTCTAATCATAATTTTTGGAAGAACAGATCAAATATAATCATTTGTTATATACCTTACGAGGGAATTCATATATTATTAACTAGCAACTCTACCTCGCTTCGGTTCGTTATCAGTCTTACCCGCGTAGTTCTTGTTCCCGTCAGAATACCGGGATAAAATATAGCCTATGTTACTCCCTGATATTATAGCTTTTCATAGGTGAAAGAATTTTTGAAATCGGTTCAGTGGTTTAAGGGTGAAAGCGTAACAAACAAATTTACTTTCGCATTCATAATATTAGTAAAGATAGTAAATTTTATCAAATCAAATTAATCTTATCCATGTGTGAGAAAAGGGGTGTTGAATTGTATTCTTACAGTCTCACTGTAAGAATACAATTCAACACCCCTTTTCTTGCCCGTAGGTATGAAAAGACTACTAATGGGATATACTATGCAGATTATAGCTACGCAAGAGTAGAAAAACCGGGACTGACCAATTGGGTTACGTTTTATTTCGCTTTCCATGTCTGACATAAATCATCATCATTTCGCCGCATATACGTCCCACTGCTGGGCTCAAGCCTCCTCCACAATAGAAGGGAAATTAAACTTTCTATACAATGCTGTTCAGCCAGGTTGATATAGGGTTTTATTTAGAGTTTTCCTTCTCTTGCATACATATTATATGTATATTATCTCTTGCGATATTGATCAGTAAGATAAAGGGTGAAACGTAGTCATACGGTCACCCCAGGGAAAAATAGTTTAATTTGTAAATGCAGTTTAAACTAACAACATATGTTAAAGCAATTAGGTATAAATCTGCGGCGTACTATCTCATTAGTAGTTGGGCGCTAGAGGCCTGTAGAACAAACGGCGCCAGTGCCTGGGGCGGGCGGACTGAAATGTGTTTATGTTCCAACGTAAATTATTGCTACGGCAGTTTAGAGGGGGAAAGCGCCTTTTTTGTAAATCAACCGCAGTAAATTTCAAAGTTTTTTTTTTTACCTTATATTTTTGCGAGCGAAATAAATTGTTGTAATTTGGATGCGAATGACTTTGCTTATAAAAAAGATTGGTTAATTATTTTTTTAGTAGATAATGATCTAATTCTTTTTTCGTATGATAACGGTGTAAGAATACCATTCACCATCCCCTGTTTTGCCCGTGGGTATTGTAAAAGACGACGAAGGGATTAAATACGCTTGTAACATCTATGCAAGAGAAGGAAAACTCAAAATGAAAGCCTATACGGTCACGGGTGGACTAATGACCATGGCTAAGGACCATGAATGCTGCAAAGTGTACGAAACATCGTGCAATCAAAAATCAAATACAAATGCGATAAAATCCGTAAAGTAATTTTATTTAAAACTAGCAACCCGCCCTCGCTTCGCTTCGGTTATAGGTTATAGTCATTTTACCCACGTAGTTCCCGATCCCGTGGGAATACCGGGATGAAATATAGCCTAGTTTACGCCCTGATATTATAGCTTTCCATTATTGAAATAATTTTTGAAATCGGTCCAGCCGTTTTGAAGATTACCCGGAACAAACAGACAGACAGACAAAAATTTTTTAATTGCTATTTTAGGCATAGGTGTCGTACAAATAACCGTGTGAGCATGAAAAAAGCCCATTATTTTGACATTACAAACAGACACTCCAATTATCTATATCTATACCAATAAATAAAATTAGAGTGTCTGTTTGTAATGTCAAAATAATAGGCTTTTTTCATGCTCACACGGTTATTTGCACGACACCTATGCCTAAAATAGCAATTAAAAATTTTTGTCCGTCTGTCTGTCTGTTTGTTTCGGGTAATCTTCAAAACGATTGGACCGATTTCAAAAATTCTTTCACCAATGGAAAGCTATAATATCAGGGCGTAAACTAGGCTATATTTTATCCCGGTATTCCCACGGGAACGGGCACTACGCAGGAAAGACTGAAACCGAAGCGAAGCGAGGGCGGGTTGCTAGTACATAAATAAAATTAAAGAAAATTGTGTAGCAGAAAATTAATTAAATTTAATTATGGCTGAATTTTGACCACACGGCGACCGCTATTTGTCATAATTTGCCATGTGGTGACGTAATAAGAATACACATACTCTTTCTAATCTTTCTAATAGAATAGCAAAGGAAGGAGGAAACGAAATGAAACACTGTCAACTCGTCTGATCAGCGTATAACTACGCTAATAAATCAATTCATTATCACCTTGCCCTTATCCCAATTATGGTAGAACAACACTGTTGGCAGTTATCTGTCTACGGCCACGGGGTAGTACCACACTCTCGCAGAAAATCGACGTCTGAGTAGTAGCAATTTGTTACTGCGCTTCGTTGGGTGAGCGAGAGAGACGGCAATACAACTTTCTCAGAGTGTTTGCGTGGGTTTTGATGATGCCTTTAGTATCATCGCACCTCGTTACACGCATTCACACTCCCTTCACCTTCTTCGCGGTAGGCAGCGGCCTTGTAAAGGTCCATGAGCGGCAGCAACACTTACCACCAGGTGTACTGATTGCTCGTTTGCCACCGGTTGCAATATAAACTTATAGGGTCGTCTCCATATGTACTCTTATTTCGTATAGATATTTCAAAAGTATTGTATACATATTGCTGAAGTATTGACGATAGTTTTACGACTAGCTTCCTAGCTAACATCAACCATTCTTGAGAACTGTGAATTGAGAAATCCTGTGTTTCCCGAGTGCTATGACATGTCCTTCTTTAAACGAGGTTTAAGAAGAGCATAGTCACCACATTGAGAGCCCTCAACACGTTTCTGTTTAGTCAGGTACATATATAAACAAACTTATCTAAGTGATATATTTAAGTAGTGTTTCGTGTAAGTGTTTGGTATATCTACACTTAAGTTGTAAGGTAAGTGTAGTAGGTAAACTCCACAGCACCACAAGCACTCCCTAGGATGCGCAGTGCTTCCTATCTGGACGTAATACTGAGCGATAATATAGCAAAGTATATATTCTTATTGTTAGTGGAACAAGAATGTTTTGTTTTTCTTAACACGTTGAACGCCGAGGAGTTCAAAATCTATATATTATATATATATATATATATATATATATATATATATATATATATATATATATATATATATATACATAGGAGAGGCGGGTTTTGCCCCTAGGGGGTAACAAAGTTTGTATAAGGAGAAAAAAATCTACATCGATTTTCTTCAAATTCGCCAAAAATAGTCTTTAGTAAAAATGAATAAATACGTGTTTCAGCATTTTTTAAATTTCACCCTCTACTTTCGGGAACTACGCGAGTAAGGCGACTGAAACCGAAGCGAAGCGAGGGCGGGTTGCTAGTATTATATAAATTCAAATTCAAATCCTTTATTATGTATAAACCCCGCGGAGGCACTTACATATTGTCACTTTTTTACATTTCACCTTAAATTACTACCGGATCGGAACGCGACCGCACTGTCAAGATCCGGTAAGAAAGTCAGTGGGATTGTCTTCTTTTTTATTAATTTTCTATTTTAAATAAAATAATATACAACAACATGTCTATTAATAGCTCCAGTGTGATGCCTTTCGAACCATCATACAATACAGTTATTAAATATAACGAAAAAGTACCATGGCTGGACCAGATCCCGCAAGCGCCTAACATGTGTCTCCTATGGCGTTCAATGTGTTAATATCCGGACAAGTATTTTATATTTTGGTAATAGTATGCTTTTCGGTGTGGTGACGGAGTAAGAATACAATTCACCACTCCGTATCTTGCCTGTGGATGTCGTACAAGACGACTATGGGATATAATATGCACGTAACATCTGTGCAAGAGAAGGAAAACTCGAAATGAAACCCTATACCAACATGTCTGACCAGCATGGTATAGTAGGTTAAATTCCCTCCCAGTGTGGAGGAGGCCCGAGCCCAACAGTGGGACGTGTGTGGGCTGCAATGATGATGGTGATGACTCCTTCTCTTGTCCGTGGATGTCGTAAAAGACGACTAAGGGAGTCAATATCCCTCCTATTGTGGAGGAGGCTCGAGTTCAACAGTGAGAAGTATATGAGCTGAAATAACGATGAATGATGAATAGATGTGATCACCACCTACAAATACTATCTTGGGCATTATTTTACAATAACTACTATCGCCATACATCCTTTTTTTTTGGGTGGGCCATGGTCAGCACAGACGCCGTCCGCTCCGTCCGGTGTAGGGCTTCCAATCCTGAATTGAAGAACCTGAATTCAATCTCGGCATTTGCGGGACTACGAATTTTCAATTCCGCGGGAGCTCGGTATTTGCGGGATCCCGCATATCGAAAATATTCACGTTTATATAAGGCAAATAAAACAATGAATTAGTCAACTCCACATTTATTTACAAACATATTAATTACTATTAATATGAAATGAATCAAATTTCACCATTTATTTGTAACAAAAAAAGAAAGAATTAATCAACTCACTACACAATTAAAGTATTACTATTAGTATGAGGACAATGAAATTACTCCATTTATTTATCACAAAAACCCTATAAATTATCAACTAACTCCATATTTAAGTATTACTACTAGTATGAGATCAATCAAATTACACCGTTTTTCTTCACAAAAAACAGTAACAGATACTGAATAAAAAACAAATCAAAACAAAACAAATCTTCAAAAAATACACAAAGAAAATAAAAAAAATCTACCAAAAAAAACACATTTTAATCTGTAAATTTATATAGGATATGTTACTTTTTTTTTTATTGCCAACGGTGGCAAACGAGCAAACAGTACACCTGATGGTAAGTGTTGCTGCCGCTCATGGACCCTTACAAGGCCGCTGCCTACCGCGAAGAAAGTGAAGGGAGTGCGAATGCGTGCATCGAGGCTCGGTGACACCAAGGGCACCAACAAAACCCTCCACACGCAAACACCCTCAGAAAGTTGGGCTCCCGGCTCTCTCGCTCACCGAACGAAGCGCAGTAACTAATTGCTACTACTCAGACGTCGATTTTCTGCGAGAGAGTTACTGTTTGAGTTTGGGAGTTTATTAGGTTTAAGGTTGCATGCACGAATTTTTCAGTCCCGCAAATTCCGCGGATCCCGTGCCCGTAATGCCGCATTATGCGGGATTGAAAAATGGCGTGGGATCCCGCAAAACCGAGATCTCGGTATTGAAAGTTCTAGTCCGGGGTGACGAAAAGGCAACGCGCGGCCTTATAACCCGCCATATTCCTCCCCTTCTCCATTGGGTCGACTATCGGTACCGAGTTCCTTGTCTTCCATGGCCAGCCCGACGGGCTACCCTTTCGGGTAAGGGTACCCAACTGCCCAGGGTCCCTGCTTAAATATAATATAGCATTAAATCGAGGCAAACGAAGCTCCTGGCACAGGTAGTATTTCAGAAATGATTCATGTTATGTTCAACTTTTAGTTCTTAATCTGTTACGACATCCACAATCAAGCAAAAGTAGTAATAATTCTATTACTCCAAAACCACTTTGAAACATTACAGAATATTTCTCTATTCTAGATTTAAAATTCCAAAGCCATATCCTAAATAAAATCACTCTAAGCGAGTGAAATTAACAAAAATATCCCTAGCATTCGGGTAACTAGGCCAGGTTCCCGCTTAAAACTATTTAAATGAAAGAAATATAAATGCTCCAGATAGAATCAAAACAGTCGTATACTCTTATATAGACGGTATAAAACTGCATTTAGTATTCCAAACTTTTAATAGACAGTTCTTGAGTTTAATATATTTAAGGCAAATCATTTTATTAGCCTTAATTTCTTTTAAAGAAAGCCTCCCGCGCTGAGGTAGTAATCTCTGTAGTGCTTTGCTTTGCTCGGGGACTTTAAAAATATACAAATAGCAACACAAATTACATCCAAACTTAGAAAAAGAATGGTGGAATCGCATAAAGCATTGTCCTTTCTCTTTTTTTTTTGTTATGTTGTGGAAATGCATTTACGCACACTCCCCCGCCGGTTGACAGACGGAGAAGTGTGTGGGACTCACCAGCCACTGGGTCCGGAATACCCCCTAAAACCACAGCGGCCCCTGCCGCGCTTTTACGGGGCGCCGGAGAGATCGTCTGATGACACTTGATCCCCGACACCCCAATACATGGCCGTTTGGCCACGTCGTATCGTCATTCAATTTGCGCATATTGACGCCTCCTCCTCCCTGGCCGCCGCCAGCGGAGCGAGTCAGCGGACGTAAGCGCCTCGCGTTCTCGCTCCACAGTCTCCTTCCTTGTAATGACGGCCTCACAAAATGAGGCCATCGACGACCAGCACCTGTGGCTGTCGAGCATCTGTGAAACGACGGTCGACAACGACAGGTCTATTCTGAATTCCATCAATAGGACGTGGCGCTGGGGCCCCTAGGCGGGGCAAACTTCCAATGTGATAAACCATTGTCCTGCGTGGGAATTCAACTCACGGTGCTTGGAAAAGATGAATATACTAACCACGCCATCTGTGCAATCGTAATTCAATACTTACTTTCGTCGTCGTCACTTATACATATTCAACAGTTAGGCTCGAGCCTCCTCACCAATAGGACGATAATTGACCTACTATATCACCTTGACCAGATATGTTGATATTCGGTTTCATTTTGAGATTTCCTTGTCTTGCACAGATGTTATAAGCATCACTGTGGTAATGCTTATAATGTATGTATATAATGTATATATGATGTATCATATTGTCATGTATATCACTTAGTCGCCTTTTACGACATCCAAGGCCAAGACAAGGAGTGGTGAATTAGGTAAGGTAGGTAAGATAGCGGGTGATGAATTGTATTCTTACTCCGTCACCACACGGACGAAACCTGATCATAAATATATTATTAAATCTGCAGATAGATTTCAATTTAACTAATTCGTTAGCGTTCATTTTACTGATAAAAAAAGAATTACGAAAATTTGCTGACGTTGATGTTTCCGTCCAACAATCGGTATTACCATAGAGCACTTTTTTTATTTCAGTGTAATTTTAATATATAAAAATCTCGTTTCATAATATCTGTTTATGCTAATCTTCGTAATCCCTTAAACCATTTTAATAACGTTTTATAAACGTGCCTTACTTGATTCAACTAGAGAGTTAAGTCTTTTTGAATAAGAGCGGGTAATTTTCTCGTGTGGCGATGGAGAGTAAGTATATCCTTTATTACCCCGTCTCTTACCCGTGGACATAGTAAAACCACCAAGGAACAGTATGAGCAGATAACAGCTGGCTGCACAGATGGCGTAGTGCTTCCAGTGTCGCGGGTTCAAATCTCACGCAGGGCAACACTTTGGATGCACAAATTGTTGTTCTGAGTCTGGATGTAATTTGTGTTCGTTAATTATATGTTTGTAAAGCAAGGATTTTTCCCTCAGTGCAGGGAGTTGTTTTTTTACATTTAAAAAAATTCATCACAAGTGAAGGAAATTTCGACATAAAATCCTATAACAATAGGTTTGATCATCGTGGTATAATAGATCAATTCCCCTTCAACAGTGAAGGAGGCCCAAGCCCAAAAGTAGAACGTATATGACCTGAGTTGATGGAGGACTCTCAACAAATATTACACCCTGCTCTTTATGTTTCAGCTCGTTTACGTTCCACAGCTGGGCTCGAGCCTCCTCCACTCCATAGGAGGGAAATTGACACACTATACCACGCTGGTCAAACGTGTTGGTATAGGGTTTTATTTTGAGTTTTCCTTTTCTTGCATAGATATTATATCCCTTAATCCCCTCTTACGACACTCACGGGCAAGAGAGGGGGTGGTGAATTGTTTTCTTAGTCCGTCACCACACGGACGAAAACCTAAGAAATATTGCACCCGGCTACTTATATAATTAAGGTTATATTTATTAAGGTTGAAATTTTTTCATACACTAATCTCGGACATTATATATTAGATTTGGGATAAATATTTTTGGGTACTATTTATCTAATGAATATAAAATATATTGCGGTATAAATTAAAAAAGAAATAAATATAGAGAAAGAGAGATATTTAGTTAAGATTTTTATATAATACTAGCAACCCGCCCTCGCTTCGCTTCGGTTTCAGTCGCCTTACCCGCAGCGTAGTTCCCGTTCTCGTGGGAATACCGGGATAAAATATAGCTTATGTTACTCCCTGATATTGTAGCTTTTCATTGGTGAAAGAATTTCTGAAATCAGTTCGGTGGTTTAAGCGTGAAAGCGTAACAAACAAACAAACAAACATCCTTATTTTCGCATTTATAATATTAGTAAGGATGTATTGATTTTTATCTTCCGTTGATAAAAACCGATCATTATTTCAGCTTCTATACGTCCCACTATTGGGCTCGCTCCTCCACAATAGGAAGGGAATTGGCTTTACCACGCTGATCAGACACGTTGGCATAGGCTTATATTTCGAGTTTTCCTTTACTTGCATAGATATTACATGCAAATTATATCTCTTAGTCATCTTTTACGACCTCCACGGGCAAGTTGGAGTGGTGAATTGTATTCTTACTCCGTCACCACACGGAAAAACGATAATAAAATCACAATACACACACGGTACGTTCGTTAGCAACACACAGAGAGTTACTCTTGCTAGTGATTAATGACTTGACCGATTCAATTTACGCGAGACGACAGCTGTTCCGACAATTGCCTTATTTTATTACTTGCCGCAACTTACCGCCCCCCTGATACCGCCCTGCTTCAGACAAAAGAAAATATTTTATTTCTCAGTCAATATTGTTAGGATTAGCTCTATTTTATTTTTTGAGTTAAGGTAGATGTACAAATATGCTTAATGTATTGTTAATACAGTCTTTATTTCTCTATGTGTAGAAAACGGGTGTAACCGATATAACCCGAAGAATTAGCACGTGGAAGTAGCAATAGGTAGGCCACATTGCATAAGTCGCGAGGAACCGTTGGATGCAAGTGGCATAGGACTATTCTTAGTGTTATTCTCAGCCTAATATATACAACCTAAGTTAATTCTATTATCGAAAAAAAAGCCAAAGGAAATCCACGTTGGTTGTAAACATTGCTAAACAAAAAATAAGAAAGGAAAGGTTCGCCTGTAAGCAGTGTACATTATTCAATAGTCGTTGAGGCAGTCCCCGTGCGGGGCAACCCTATTGTGTGTGTATGGGCGCGTACAGCGGTGATACGTGACGTTTTGTGTAAATCTTATTTGTTTAGATGTAATTTGGATGTTGCGTGACGGATGAACCGTAATCTACGTTCACAATTTCACTGTTTTTTCAGAATTCCAATTGAATATATTTAGTTTAAAACACTGTTTGCAAACCTTAGTATAGGATTTGCAAAGCGCAATATATCTTTCTCCCGTTTGATAATGGAGCGTTACTTTTTTCTTGCGAATCTCAAAAAGATCTATTAAAGGATGTAAGGTAGTAACATCCCTGCTACAGAAGGCATACTCGAGGTCTGCGCCAATCGTAGACGTATATAAGCAGAAAATAAGACCCAGTAGTAGCCTACATTCAACCTTGATTTCAAAATGCTTAAGACATTTAATTTATGCATCTCCATCACTTTTGTTTGAAGAGGGGGCGAAATTTTAAGTCAAACAGTCATTGAATCGACAAGTGGGTACATTTCTTATGAGAGATCTGTAATACACTAAAGCATAGCACCGGAATAGCAAGTTCAAAACTTGCTATTCCGGTGCTTCCTGCTCTAATAGTTTATTTATTTATTTTTTATTTATTTATTTTTATTTATTTATTTATTAAATGAAGAAACATAATAAGCTTACAGTATATACGAAATCGCTTACATGCTATACTATTAGTTGGTCTATTGGCTATGCCCTAGTGTCAGGCATTCATAGTAAATGGAGTTTTATCTAGGATGAATGTCAAGGAATTGTGAAAAATGTATTCCTTGTAAATTCTTAAATATATGTTGGTATGTAGGAGTAATAAAAAATCATTGATGGTTGTATTTTTCTATAATCACATTCCTGTAATATTTTTACTGTAAAGGATTGAACTTCTCTTTGGCTATTGATAACTACCGATCACATTGATAGTCTTTGGTATAGGCACCAAAAGAAATGATTATGGATTAAAATCATTTAAAACATTGTAAAGGCAAAAATGACAATTGTGTCACCTATCGTTTTTGCTGGCAGAGACCGTAATTAACCCGAAAACTGCTAATTTTTATCTCATCTGGAGGCATATTCAACAATGAGACCTATAAGGGCTAACATCTTAGAGTTATACGAGAGTTATACGTTAGCACCAGAACCAATTATTCAAATTCTAGAACCTCGCAATTAGTTGTCGTATGTGCTGAGAATTCTGATTAACCAGCTAATGTATTAATACCATCTCAATATCGCCGCTCATGACCATGAATGTTGTAAGTTGTTCAAAGCGTCGGGCAATCAGAAATCAAATAAAAACGCAATACAATTGGTAAAGTAGTTTTATTTACACCATGTAAATATATAAATTTTATTCAAAAGCACGCCTAACCACATTCAGTCAGCACATTCACAAATATTCATGTCTGTCTATTTCGGGTTTAATAAAGCCAAGCAATGTTCGTTTCATCTGAAAGAAATCTTCCACAGTAAACATTTACGTTCGTTCTCTGTTCACCCGGACGTCCCAACAATAAAACAAATATAAATCCTTACATAAAACCTCGGCCCATTTCCGATTTCATTGCACTAACACAATCACAAACTTTATAAAAGCCCCCAACGAAACTTTACAATGCCTACAAAAACGCTTTAAACTCTCGAATTACGTTAAATACGAAATCGACAATCGGCAAAACAATCAGCGATATCCGCCGGCCATTAGTCCGGTGTCGGTGGTGGGAGGCAATTAATCTTTGCCGGAAGTGAGGGGTGGGGAGCAAAACCTGTCGGCAACACGCCCGTTCGATCAGCACGCCTAGAGATATTCGACGTATGAATTTTGTACGCGGCCGTACACTTTCAATGTGTGCGTTAATAACAACATAATTATGTTTGTGTGAGATTGTAATGAACAAGCATAAACTAAATTATCTCGATAATATTATTTTAATATAGGAACAATAGTTGTGACTTATGGTAGAAGTCAGGCTCACTGTAACGTCTACTTGCGTCTACAAGACATCTTCATTAGTGATTGTTAAATACATTCGCTAAATATCAAAAAAGTAAATAAAATATTGTATACTGCGTATTGTATTTCCGTGTGGTGACGGATTAAGAATACTATTCACCACACCCTATCATGCCCGTGGATGTCGTAAAAGTCGACTATGGGATATAATATCCATATAACATCTGTACAAGAGAAGGAAAACTTGAAATAAAACCCTATATCAACATGTCTGACCAGCGTGGTATAGTAGGTCAAATTCCCTCCCATTGTGGAGGAGGCCGGCGCCCAGCAGTGGACGTATGATGATGATTCCGTGTAGTGACGGAGTAAGAATACTATTCATTCCCCCTTATCTTGGTTACTGGGTGTACATGTAACAAACAATTAATATCTATGCAAGCAAAGGAAATCAATGGAAAGAAATAGAACCATATATGAACTCGTCTGACCAGTGTGGTATTAGGTCAATTTCACCTAGCAGTGGAATGTAAATAGCTAATCATTACAAGTTATTAATTTACCACTACAGTGCTCAAGTCCCCTCGGCAATGGAAAGAAAATTGATCAACTATACCGCGCTGTACAGAGGGCTGTTATATAGTTTTATTTAGATCTTTCCATCTCGTACATATATCTGTATAATATAATTTCCTAGCCATTATCTTTAACCATGGACACAAGAAAAGTGGTGGTGAAATTTATTCCGTCACCACACGAGAATAAAAATCCACGAGAATTGTTGAAATTATTTCTTAAATAAAATTTATTTTCACGGACGTGGATTCGTGACCCAAGTTTTATCGTGGTCATGAACGACAAAAAATGTTCTAAACGACGGCAAAATATTAACCAAATCAATAGAAATGCGATAAGATCCGTAAAAATAATGTTATTTCTTATTAATAAAATATGTTTATATTATTGTTTGTACATTAAACCCTCAGTTTAGCATTTGTACACACCACAAAATCTAATTTTCCATTTCAGTTTGAATAAAAAGCATGACATGTTTTTGGACCTGAGCCAAATTTAAACACGATCAATATTCGCATGTGTTACTGTAATCTAGTTGTGAGCAAAAATATTTTGTAAATAAATACTGATTCTTCTTTTCTCTACCATGTATAAATGTATAACTGCACAGATGGCGTAGTGGTTAAGATAGCGACAATAAGATAAGCGACCTACAGCGCCAGTGTCGGGGGTTCGAATCCCACGCGGGACAACACTTTGTGCGATCCACAAATTGTTGTTCTGAGTCTAGATGTAATTTGTGTCCGTTAATTATATGTTTGTAAAGTCCCCCGCAATACAAGGATTATTTCCTTAGTGCAGGGTGTTGTCTTCAATAAATTAAAAAAATAAAAAATAACTGTATAACAAATAGGGGATATGGGGATATGAAACTCTGTACCAGCAGGTCTGGTCAGTCTGGTATCATCATCATTTCAGTTCATACAGGTTCCACTATTAGGCTCCACCACTATAGGAGAGAAGAATGACTTATTATATCACGCTGGTCAAACGTGTTGCTATACGATTTCATTTCAAGTTTTCCTTCTCTTGCATAAGTGTTATATGAATATTTAATCTTTTAGTCGTCTTTTACGATACTTACAAGCACAAGAGGGGGGTATTGAATTGTATTCCAACTTCGTCACCACACGGAAAAGCAGATCAGGTTCCTTCTATTGTAAAGGAGACTAAAGCCCAGCTGTGGGAAGTATTTGAGGTGTTACGATATATATCCTAACCTTCCAAAGTAATGGAAGGGTAATGCGGGACCCTATAACAATTAATTATTTTCATCATCGAACGAGTAATTGCCCTATCTTCTTTTGAGCCACTATGTCTCTCACTATTCGGCTCGGTCTTTCTCCTCCACACAAAGAGGGAAATTAACTTACTACATTACATAATGCAGACTATTTTTCAGATTTTATATAAATATCATATCTTTCAGTAGTCTTGTACTATACCCACGGATAAGAGAGTATGAATTACAGTCTTACTCTTTCACCATGCGAAACTTGCATACGATCTTAGAATAATAACATATAGAAGAATAGTGTCCATACGTAAGCCATCAAAAATATGAAGCAAACAATACTACATGCGTGCAAGCGATTACACACGTACACACGCACACCACTATACGAATTATGCAACCAAATTTTGTTTTTATTAACATAAATCGTCGGAATACTTTTAAAAGTAATGTTAATATAGTTGTTATATTTTTCAAATGTGTTGTGACACCATTTGAATGCACAAGCCGTCATAATTACCTATTTATTTTTTAAGAGTTGCGTATGTACATGTAGTACAGTAACCTTGTACATTACGGAATGGTTCCGGCGTAAGCTCCATTAAGCTCCAATTAAAATGCTTCACTTTTTGTGCGTGAACTTACCTTCTATACGTTATTATTCTAAGGTAGTAATGTCATTTTCTTGTCTACAATTCTCTTCTAGATATTTACGAGAAAATGTAGGATTACGATATGTATTTACTCCGATACCAGGCAAAGCAAATACATAATTAACCTTCACATAAATTTCTTACGTTAAATATACTTCAATTATAATTTGTAATTGTTATAATAACAAGTCTTGTGTTTTGAAATATATTTATATCAAATGATATAACATTTGGTAGATAAATTAGCAATTTTACCAACGCCATCTATCAATCATAATCGACACTTTAATTCCAGTTCTCACCGACAGATGTCGTTATATCTAAAATACCTTAACTCGCAATTTAATTTCTACTTCACGTACCTGCTTTCACAAAGAGATTTTACTAAGGTAATGTACTGTCAAAGCGCGAACCTGAATACATTAAAAATAATCCAACGCTTACAACACGTAAGCCTCATTTACTCTCGTTATAAATGTGACAATAAATCATAAGCAGACATTTTGTGAATAAAGTATACGTATCAAACGCGTAATGTGCTTTGATCGTTATGACTACAGACGTGTCTTTGCCTTGGAACCAATTATTTTCTCTTTTCTTAATGGATCTTCGAGGAAATTAACTTTTATTTATCGTTTATGTAACTTATCTTACTGCTTTTTTTATTTCCTTTCTTTCTTACATAAATTAGTGACGTTTTTTCCGCGTGTTTGCTAATTTTAGCTCTATATTTTTGTAATTTTACCGGATCGAACATTTGACATTCATGAAGTGTGAATATTTCTATCTGAATTACTAAATATTTAACTCTTATCTTTAAAATAAAATCCTCTGTATGGTGACAGAGCAATACAATTCACCACTCCCTATCTTACCCGTGGGTGTCGTAAAAGACGACTAAATAATATAATATGCATATAACATCTATACAAGAGAAGGTAAACTCGAAATAAAACCCTATACCAACACGTCTGACCAGCATTGTATAGTAGGTTAATTGCCCTCAAATTGTGTAGGAGGCTCGAGCCCAACAGTGGGACGTATATGAGCTGTAATGATGATGATGAATCTTTAAAAAAAATATCTCCCTTTCCTTTAGGTTTGGCAGTTTAAAAAAAATCCTGTTGGTATGTGATTTGGAAATTATATTTAATGGTATAAATTTACCAGGACAGCACTGACGCCCATTCTGTGATAACCTGTGAATGTTTTGCACTCCCACGAGAAAATAAGGACATAATGAATTCTCACCCATTGTTACAGTTTACCGTAGGTCTGTAACAATGGGCGGCCCCATGGCAAAGGGGAGGGAATGCAGCGGATTATGAGGTCGCACGCCGTTATCTCGTCACCCCAGATAGGACAGCAAAATAGCCTGCCAAAAAAAGAAAAATAATGTTATGGACATACTTCATGTGCGCTAATCATTATTATGAATTATGCGGTTTTAAATTTTTATTATGATAGATTTTCATAATTAAAAAGAAACTTCAAATACTTAAAATTATTTTGACTAAAAAATTTATAAGCTTGGAAATATAATAGCTATTAATTTTAATTGGCCCCCAATGGCGAAGCGGGTAACGAACCAATTTGCTTGACGCGAAGCATGGCCTGATAACTAAAGCATGATTGAATATTATGTAATCTGATTAATTTATGGTTTTAAAGTTGATGAGAAACGTTCTAACGGCCTTGCCCATTAATATTCCATCAAATTGATTGTACTTTCAATGTTGTTACTTTGTGTTGTATTTTCGCTTAAGTAGTCTTAATTAATTTGTTTAAAAATTATTAAAGTAGTAAGAATGGTAAGGACAAAAAATATACTCTATGGGAATCAAACCGTCAATAACCGCCCCAAAATATCTTTATATATAGATTTTACACTTTTTAATATAACCTATGTATGAATACTATACATATATAGCGACAAATTAAGAATATAACGTGTTACCACCCCTAAAATACTCTCGTAGAAGTCATAAAAGTCGACTAGGGGCAGCCACACTCTGCTGGGCAAAACATAATATTAACTAGGATCGCCAACCCTCTAGCCAAGCATACTGATTATGGTATCATCCCCTTCGAGAGTCTAATGTTATACAGTGGACGTTGATAAAATGATGTATGGATAGATAAAATAAAATTTGTAGCGTCCTTTTATAAATATTTTATCGAAAACCGACTCAATTTTGAGATAATAAGAAATAATGACACACAATTTATAATAGAATATCCAAAGTCAACTTTTTATCCAATAGCGTGTTCGAACAATAAACTCGCTTGATTTACGTGCTCTATCGTAGAGACATGATTTGTAGAGTTCTGAACATAGTGTTTTAATCAAAGATAGAGCTTTCGCACTGGAATATGAACTGGGATCGTTTGATATGGAAATTGACAGCCTGATTTATAACCTTTTGTGATGTAGAGTCTTTTTCTTCATTCATTCATTAATAACTACTTATCTCATGACATATTTTTTGTCTTAAGCAGACATACAGTCCATAACTAATTACAAGCTTTCACTACATTACAACAGAATTTGATCTACTATAGGGATTTAGCCACACGCCTAGTATAAGGCTATTTGGAGACTAGCCTATTCGAGGTTTCCTTCTTTTACAAAAACATACCTACAGAAATTCAGCAAATTTTTTTTTTTTTAATGGGGATGGGTTGTGGTCGGCGCGCTCCTCGCACCACTCCGTCCGGCGCGACAAAGGGACGTAAGTACGCACACCCGCAACACACCCCACGAGCACGTCGTCTTCGTCGTTGGGCCAACCACCGGAGCAGGGTTACTTGTCATCAGTGGTCGGTCGGACGGAATACCCCCTATTTGGAGTACCCTTCCATTGACCGACTTTCCCCCCTCAGGGAGGACGACGGTCTTTCCTCACGCGGTCGGCCTCTCGGCGGGTGACGGACTAATCCCTGGTCACGTCACCCGCGGCCTCGGCTAGGGCGGCATGAGGCGCAAGTACTCGCGCCTACGCTGCCCCAGTCGCCGGCGGCGGATCGCCTCATCAAGGCTGCGCTCCCCGCGCAGGCGATTCGCTGCCTCCTTCTGCGAGATCACAGCCTCGCAGAAGGCTTCGACCGCGTCCCAATCCCCGACGCTGTCGACCATCGCCCTAGCGATAGTCGGCAGCGTCAGGTCGGCACCGATGATTGCGACGAGTTCACAGCGCTGCTCCGCCCAAGCGGCGCAGGCCTCGAGCGTATGCTGTGCCGTGTCCTCGTCGCAATCGCAGTGGTGGCAGGACGGTATACTCTCCCTCCTAACGACCTTGTGCAGGTATTTGGCGAAGCACCCATGTCCCGTCAACACCTGCACTAGTCGGAAGGAGAGCACCCCGTGCCGCCTTTTCAACCACTGCATCAGCACCGGCCGGAAGGCCTCCACGATTCGCACCCTGAACCGAGGCCTCTCCAGCCGGACTGCCCAACGGGCAATGACGTCTCGGCGGGCGTCGACGCACCAGGTGGTGAACTCCCTCAACGTGACCACACCGCCCTCCGCTCGCACCCCCGTCACCCGCCGATACAATCAGGCGAGCATTTCCGCTTCCAGGTCCTACGGGGGAGTCCCGGCCAATAGGCACGCTGCCTCCGTCGCCACCGTGCGGTATCCGCGGATGGCCCGGACCGCCATGGCCCTCTGTGGTCGCCACAGAAGAGCCCTGAGTCGGACGGTCATGGACCCCGCCCACACCGGTGCGCCGTACAGGGCCATCGACCGGATGACCCCCGCGTACAGCTGTCGGCACGTAGCGCTCGGTCCGCCCACGTTCGGCATAAGCCACGATAGGGCGGACGCCACGCCAACGAGCCGTCGAGCGAGCCTGCGGAAATGCTCCCAGAACCATCATTGCCCGTCGAGCACCAGGCCCAAGTACCTCATATGGGCCTGGATGCTGATCTCAACCGAGTGGACGGTGATCAAGACGCCGATGGGAGGGCTCATACAGCGCCCATGGAACAAGAGGGCCTCCGTCTTGTCCAGGGCGACCCTCAACCCCAGCGCCTCGATCCGCCTGACGATCTCTTCGGTGCCTAGAGTCGCCAGGCTTGCCGCCTCTTCTAGCGTCCCACCGCGGGCTGTTACGAGCGTGTCGTCGGCGTAACAAATCACGCCCAGCCCGGGCGGGAGGCTCCCCCTCAACGCCTAGTCGTAGCTGATGTTCCACAGGGTGGGTCCGAGGACCGACCCCTGTGGGACACCGCACGTCATGGGCGTTCGCACTACATCCCCTGCTCGGTTGGTGCAGAGGACGCTGCGCCCCTCCAAATAGTCTGCCACTAGCCGCCTCAGGTAAGCTGGCACCCCGTGATACCCGAGCGCCTCCCTGATGCAGCTGAATGGTAGACTATTGAATGCGTTGGCGATGTCCAGGGACACTACCAACAGCACTCCCGTATGATCCTTTATGTATGAAAAAGCGACAGAAATACAGGGTTTTCTCATTGATTGGAAATCAGTACTCTACAGCCTTCTCTGGTAAATTCTTTGGTTTTCTGGGAAAATACTTGTACAATAGAGTTAACGAAAAACTACACATTTACTCTCTTACTAAGCATCTATGTAAAAAGAATATCACACGCTGGTTAAAATCTCTCAATTATGAGGAAACTGAAGGCTTGTTACGCGTTATGTCTTAGGTATAAAATATTTTATAAATATACATAATCATACACACACAAACACACAACACGCACGCACACTCAAACACACACACACACACACTCACACTCGCATAACATACTCACAAAACCTATCATACATAAAAGTACAAATTTATTTAAGTAAAACACATAAAGCATTAGCCACACTTACATGAACACCAACTTGTCTGGAGTTGGGAGAGGCTGGTAATCTGTCATACAGGTTTTCTTAGTACAGATGCCAGTCTCTCACACAGATGTTCACAATATTGTAAAATACACTTAGGTTAAGGCTTATTTTTGTTACTTTTCTGTGTGAGAGAAAAATAAATGAACTATTATTACTATTATTAATATTACCCAGGAAACCGTCTAGATGCTAAACACGCGTCGAACAGCCCCCTGAGGCGGGGACCCAGGTGTTCGAGGACCAGGGCGAGCACACGGTTGGGAACACCGTCGGGCCCGGGGGCGGTGGATTTTCCGTGCATGCGCGCCAACGCCACCCCCTTCTCGGGTTCCGTGATGGGCGGAACACTATCATCGTCGGCCTAGAAATTCAGCTAATGGAGTGTATTTTCTTACTTTGTCAATATATCAAAAATCATATCGTTAACTTAATATATATTTTAAAACCTGAATATATCCCTCAGCTTGTCAAATATACTACTCCATGAAAATAATAATTGCCATAATCACCATTTTGGCTGGCAATCACAGTTAATCACTCATATGATCCTATAATACTCTCTGAGCCATTTTTACGGCTACCATGCCCAAGTATAGAGTTAAGTTTTGTTCTTAACTCTAACATATAGTATAGGATCCCGCAATACAACGACCTTCACCGAGATGCTTATTTGATGAAACTTATTTTGTATGTAATTTAATATTTTATTAAATATATTGCATATGGGTTGCCTAACAAATTTTGGTCCAGAGTATGATTAATTAATAATAAAAAAAAAAATTTTTTTTTGAATATTGTACCGGTTTGATTATTAGACAATTTCTAAACCAATTGAAAGTATCAAGTCCATAGAATTTGCAAACATTAGATTGCCTATTCTTTTCCGGTTACAACTCTCGGGTAGCCAGATATAAACATATAAATCAATACTAGCAACATTGCACCGGTCTGATCGACGTTTGCATATTCTATGGGCTTCAATTGGTATAGAATTTGTCTAATAATCAAACTGACGCAATGTACAAAAAAAAATTATTAATGAATCATACTCTGGACTAAAATTTGCTAGGCAACCCATATGCAATATATTTATTGACATATAAAATTACATAAAAAATAAGATTCATCAAATAAGCATCTCGGTGAAGGTCATTGTATAGCGGGATCTTAGACCAATACATATTACAAAACCACATGAAAAGCTGAACTATTCCAACATTGAGAAAATACTTTCTTTCATGAAATTTTAAATTACTGGGTGGTTACTAACTTAACACTCATCAAAACTTTCTACAGATACACATTTTAAACCTTTTTTTTTTCAAAGGAGTGTTGGTTGCAAAAATATATTTTAATTCACACTAGTATATAGTTCAATTGTCATGTGTTAGTTTTGGATGCGAAAAGCCGTTACAATAGCATTTGAACAAATGTACTATAACAAAAATGCTACATCGTCGTAGCACATACGCTACGTACGCGATTTCATTACTAGTGCGTAGCACAATGTGCGTAGTAAATCTCAACGTAGCACATTGGGCGTAGCACGTAGTGCTACAGTGAGATCTTACTATTTTTGTCACAAAACTTTCATCACACAAAAGGCTGCTGTTTTTAAAAGCTTCACATAAAAAATAAACTTGTAAACTATATTCAAGCTTTATTACCATTTAGTTCATTTAGCGACGTGAAATGAAATTATTATTATTATATTAGCAATTTAAATTTTAACACAATTTACATGTTAAATTATTAATTTCATAAATCTTGTCGTTCAACAGGTTATATATATATATATATATATATATATATATATATATATATATATATATATATTAACACCTGTGTTACAACTGTTTAAATTTAATTTGTTAATACCTGTCTATATGGACATGGAAGAAGAATATAATTCACCGTCCCCTACCTCGCCTGCTGGTGTCGTAAAAATCGACTAATGATTATAGTATGCACAGGTGCTTATCTGACACGGGGTCTTTGGTAAGACTTGCATATGTTTAAAAGTAGTAAAAGAATCAAATCAAATCAAGTCAAATCATTTATTCTGTATAGGCCCCCTTAAGGGCACTTACATATTGTCAAATTACAGAATACAATACAATAATCTACCACCGGATCGGAACGCGGCCACAAACTGAGAAGATCCGGCAAGAAACTCAGCGGGCAGTCATTTTTTTCTTAATCTTTTAAATATGTATACATAATATTATGCTTAAGTACAACATCACCAAGATAATCGGCAGCGACAGATATTGGTGGTCGATATTCTCATTTTGTAAGGCCATCTAGAAGGAAGGAAGGCGCAAAGCAGGAACGCAAGGCTTTAGCATCTGCTGACTCACTTCGATGGCGTCTAGAGAGGAGAAAGTGTAGACATGCGAACCTTCTTCCATCGGCCTACATGACGATAGGATGTGGCCAAACGGCCGTGCGTTATTGTGTCGAAGATTAAATGTCCTAAGACGATCGCCCGGGCATCCAGTAATAGCGCGGAAGATTCATCGGGGTTTTAATGGTTATTCCGGTCACGAGGTGGCCGACGAGTACCAGATACACCCCCGTCTGTTATCGGCAGGGGATTTGCGATAAATTATGCAAAAAGCCCACATAAATGCTCTAAAATATGTAATACTCGGGTAAACATAAGAAATCTTTAAAAAAATACTAATATTACGAACAAAAAGTTAAAGTATTAATATTTACATGTTAACGTGTAAAAAAAATAAAAATCATTACCACATATGAGACTTGGACCCATACCTATTGGAGATGCATTCAAAGCGCTCTATCAATTAGGCTAGTGTGGATAGTTACGTATGGTGATTAAATTATGATTCATATTATCGTACTCTTCCACGTGATGACGGAGTAAGAATACAATTCTCTCTCTTGCCCTTGGTGTCGTAAGAAACAACTAAGGGAAGGAAAACTCGAAATAAAACCATACGTCAGACCAGCGTGTATGCCAATTTTTCCTTCTGTTGTGGTGGAGACTCGAGCCCAACAGTGGGACGTATATAAGATACTTTACATGTTACCTTTTAGAAAATGTATATAGTAATATATATAAATGTATTGGTCATACAATAGTACGAGTGTCATGTCGATTAAACTGTAGTATTCCCGTGTATTATAGGAATCTTCCGTTAATAATAGAACAATACATCACAATTGTGGGGCGAGAACAATACAGTTATTGTGACGTCACAAAGGTGTCGGCCACCACATTATGGACAGCGCAATGTACCGTCGTACGACAATGCGACCGAGGCGCCCCTTTGTGGAACATAAGAAATTACTCTCAGTTATAAAAAAATATATATTTGTTAGACTCAAAGAAATATTTTCTGTTATTAATGTCTTTATATTTTGAGATCTCACAATCTTCTCAGTAGAAATGTATTTTGAAGTGAGAGCTTACTTAGACGATTTTTAGGATTAATAAATCATTAACATTCTAGTATTAATAATACATCAGGTGTTTACCGGACATCGGGTTTTCGGTAAGTAATTGTATGAAATTGGGAGAGAAGAGGCCCTAGGATGCCATGAATGCTGCGTGGCAATTAACGATGCACCCCATACTTCGGAAGTATGGCCCACCTGGGGACCGCAGTGCCACGTCCTGCAGTTGCAGACTATCATCTCCAAGATGCTAGGGAGCGATAGATGTTGGTCGTCGAAGGCCTCCTTTTGTAAGACTATCATGACAAGGGAGGAAGCCGCGGAGCGGGCACGCGAGGCGCTTCTGCTCGGCGACTCACGCCGCCGGTGACGATCAGGGAGGAGGAGACGCTACTATGAACTTTTTCTCCCACCGCTCTGAATGATGACAGGACATGATCGGACGGCTAAGGAAGACCATAATTCATCCTCGAACATAAGGAATTAACAACCAAGCCAAAACTAAACGCCATAAAATTCTTGAAATTTGTTCTATTTTGAATCTAATGCTCGTGTTAATGAGATGTCGTTAGAATCCTTATTTCATCATCAAATCGAATATATATGACACTATTGGAATCAAGCCTCCTTCTTTATAAGAGGGAATTTGACTACCACGCTGGTCGGACGTGCTGACATAGGGTCTTATTTCGAGTTTTTCGCCTCTTACATTGACGCTATCTGCATATTACATGCCTTAGTCGCCTTTTACGACACCCACGGCCAAGAGATGGTGATGATGGTGGTGATTTATATTTTTACGTCATCATTACATAGAAACCTTGTTTAATATTTTTCAATAAATATTTTATTACAAAAATATGATTATATTTCATTTCTGAGAAATAGTGTTTTTACAAACGTAGGTAATAGCTTTTTTTTCTTGAGATAAGCTAAACAATATCTTGGACTAATTCTCACGTAATCCATTGCGCGCAATATTTAGTTATATAAAAAGAAAGCTCCCTAATACTCTATTCATGTATAAAATGTGACCTTTGCTAACATACAACACAAGTACAGAACAAAAACTATTCTATTTCGTTACTGGACTTATAAGATGGTTGTCGAAGTAACATTGCCGGCTAAATATTTTTTGGTGAATAATAATAGTCTAAGTTCTATAATAAATTCTGTACTTTTTTATGTATTTTTGAGAGAGACAGAAAATCCAACTATCCAGTAGTAGACTTCATAATTGATCGTTGTATTTGTCACTTTTCGCGTATGGACAAATTAAGAGACTATTAAATGACGCCAGTCATTACTGAAAGAGATGGAAGGCGCGAAAGAAATGCTCAACCAATCTTTCTGGTCGCGTTATTATTTGACTCGATAAAAGCTAAACCGAACCAAGAAAATATGTAATGATTTCTGATGTTTAAGCGTGTATTACACAATGTAAATAAAACTATTTTATGGATTTTATTTCGTTTGTATTTCTTTTTTGATTGCCCGACGTTTCGAACACTAAGACTAAGATTCAATAACTAATATCTGTAGCTGGTATATATACCTAAATCTCTGTAATAACTATGACTTGTTGGTCATCATCTTAGTCCACCCGTTATCATGAATGCTGTAAAGTATTCGAAACATGGGACAATCAAAAATCAAATACAAACGTGATAAAATCCGTAAAATAGTCTTATTTACAAGAAAATATGTTTCTTCCTAGGAGAGGCTAAAATATAGGTATATACCGAGCTTAGAAAGAAATATATAAGGAACAATAACATTAATTGCTAATTTATACATTCATTGTCAAAATGCCAGTTTTCTGTATTACTGCGCTGTGTCACGAATAACCCTTATATTAGTCATAGGCGTTATAAAACATAATTTTGAGTTGTACATCGGCCTGGGCCAACTGCTGTTCCGATACAAAATTGCATTTTCAAGAAAGTGTAACGTCAGGCGACAGGTCAAATTTTTTTCAAAAATAAGTAGACACAAGTAATCAAGATAAGAGCAGGAAGATGGCGACGATGATGATTATCAGAGGGCCAGTACATGCAATGTTAGATGATATAAATAAGTATACGATACGATTAGTAAGGTCAATACAAATCCTAAGCCGGATAAAAAATTGTATTAGCTTATCTCGCCAAAAAATCTCGATATAGACATGAAGATTATAACTCATAATGATTTGGTGTCATGATGGCGTCGACTGGAGATAGACGGTCCTGCATGTCACATTATCCAGGCTCGCGCGCCACCCTTCTATTGTATCATCATTTATCATTTCAGCTCATATACGTCCCACTATTGGGCTCGAGCCTTCTCCACAATAGGAGGAAAATTTACCTTACCATGCTGATCAGACAGGTTGGTATACGGTTTTGTTTCGAGTTTTCCATCTCATGTTATATGCGCATCAGATGTTATATGCGTAATATATCCCTTATTCGACTCTTACGACACCCACGGGTCAGAGAGGGAGTGGTGAATGCATTCTTACTCCGTCACCACACGGAAGGAGATTATATGGCGTTTATATTTTTGTTTTCTCGACGTTTTGTAGACTTTTCAGCATACACGATTGCAGAGGACTGCTGAGAACTGTATTCGTTAAATTAATCAACTTAATTAATTTTACGTAATAAGTTGTGAAATATGTCCCTTTTTTTTTTTTTTTTGTGGGTGGGTCGCGGTCGGTGCGCCCCCGCACCACTCCGTCTGGGGCGACAGAGGGGCTTAAGCACGCAACTCCCGCGACCCACCCAAAAACCACGCCGCCTTCGTCGTTGGGCCGACCACTGGAGCAGCGTTAACTTGTCGTCAGTGGTCGGCCCGACGGAATACCCCCTATTGGGGTACCCTCTCATTGACCGACGTCCCCCCCTCGGGGAGGACGTCGGTCTTTCCTCACGCGGTCGGCCTCTCGGCGGGTGACGGACTAATCCCCAGTCACGTCACCCACGGCCTCGGCTAGGGCGGCATGAGGCGCAGATAGTTGCGCCTACGCCACCCCAGTCGCCGGCGGCGGATCTCCTCATCGAGGCTGCGCTCCTCGCGCAGGTGATCCGCCGCCTCCTTCCGCGAGATCACTGTCTCGCAGAAGGCTGCGACCGCGTCCCAATTCCCGACACTGTCGACCAACGCCCTAGCGATAGCCGGCAGCGTCAGGTCCGTACCGATGATTGCGACGAGTTCACAGCGCTGCACTGCCCAAGCCCCGCAGGCCTCGAGCGTATGGCGCGCCGTGTCCTCGTCGCAATCGCAGTGGTGGCAGGACGGTGTACTCTCCCTCCTAACGACCTTGTGCAGGTATTTGGCGAAGCACCCATGCCCCGTCAAAACCTGCACCAGTCGGAAGGAGAGCACCCCGTGCCGCCTTTCCAACCACTGCATCAGCACCGGCCGGAAGGCCTCCACGGTTCGCACCCCGAACCGAGGCCGCTCCAGCCGGACTGCCCAACGGGCAATGACGTCTCGGCGGGCGTCGACGCGCCAGGCGGTGAGATCCCTTAACGAGACCACACCGCCCTCCGCTCGCACCCCCGTCACTGGCCGATATAGTCCGGCGAGCATTTCCGCCTCCAGGTCCCACGGGGGAGTCCCGGCCAATAGGCACGCTGCCTCCGTCGCCACCGTGTGGTATCCGCGGATGGCCCTGACCGCCATGACCCTCTGTGGTCGCCACAGAAGGGCCCTAAGTCGGGCGGTCATGGACCCCGCCCACACCGGTGCGCCGTACAGGGCCATCGACCGGATGACCCCCGCGTACAGCCGTCGGCACGCAGCGCTCGGTCCGCCCACGTTCGGCATAAGCCACGATAGGGCGGACGCCGCGCCGACGAGCCGTGAAGCGAGCCTGCGGAAATGCTCCCGGAACCACCATCGCCCGTCGAGCACCAGGCCCAAGTACCTTATATGGGCCCGGATGCTGATGTCGACCGAGTGTGAAATATGTCCCTGTGTACGTTCTACATATCGTATACTTGCAATTACATTTTTTTAAAAGTAATACACTGCGCCACAGTGGTAAGTCTTATGTCGTGAGGGACTTTACAAATTGTATAATTAACTTATTCAAATGCAACCCAGATTCAGAATAATAATTTGCTAATTTCATAAAAAAATATCCAATACAGAAATTAAACCATAAAATAAATTATTAAAAGTAACAAAGAAAATATGATAACAATCTTATCTTCGAAAAATTCCTGTGCCTTATGACGGAGTAAGAATACAATTCGCCACTCCTTATCTTGCCCGTGGATGTCGTAAAAGACGACTATGGGATATATCCCATATTATAATATGCACATAACATCTGTGTAAGAGAAAGAAAACTCTAAATTAAACTCTATACCAACATGTCTGACCAGCATGATATAGTAGGTCAAATTCCCTTCCATTGTGGAGGAGGCCGGAGCCCAACAGTGGGACGTATGTGGGCTGCGATGATGAAGATGATGATTTACATTTGAACCTACGACACTACGACATGTAAGGTTCTTTACTTGGACCATTTCGCCGTTTATGCATATATGATTTGCCGCTATGTATAAAATATATTTGCCCATATTCTACAAAGATGTTTTGGTATCAATATTAAATCTTACTTCGTCATTTTGAAGATAAGTAACAAAGATAAATATATCGTAATATATATTTTCATTAAAAAAATTAAAATTTATAATTTAGATTTTAAAAGGCCATTATTTGGCCATTGATTCTCTCGTGTGTGACAACTTTTAAGGTGTATATCAAACTTAGGTAGATATCAAACTCTTACTAGTTTTCAGTTATGTATATAATTAATTCTAAATTAATATTGCATAATTTATGAACGTGCGTTTTAATAATTATAAAATATTTCAACAATTCGTCTGAACTCTTGTTATTAAATCCACAAATATTCGCGCGGGCCATAATTAAATGTTTAACAAAAATACTTGTAAAGTAGCGAAATGCCGGCAGACGGCGCACCCATTCGTGGGTCCGTCGTTCGACCCTAAAGTTTAGGGTCCAAGTACTCCCAGTTGTTAGTGTCGCATGCTAATTAGTGGTTGACCTTGTACCACCTCCGAGAAGTACCTAAGCTCCTTGAAAGGCTACGTTAATGTAGATAAACAATTAGTAAATTATGTTTAACGAACAGTTTTTATTTCAGTTTTAATATAAGGCACTGTTTTATTACATTTTATTGATGTGAAACATCTATAGGCGAGGGTGACCGCGATGGTCGAGTGGCGTTTAACGCCACGCCTCGCGGTGCCCTCTTGATTAACTATTAAATAAATATCGGGATATATTATGTACATTTTTGTAACGAAACCATGATGCGATTTAAAATTTTGTGCAACGCCGTCTAGTGAACTCAAAGTAAATTGTTATCTATAATGTATACTAATGAAAATAAATGTTTATAATTCATTCAGTGTGCGGTGGATTAATTTTATTTCTGTGTAATATTTCAAATAATAATGGAAATCGTATTATTTTATTCAATACTTTATGCCATATTAGTTCTGTCGTAATCTATTCTTTTATGCAACTTGTACAAATAATTTCGATGTTATTCTTTTATGCAACTTGTACAAATAATTTCGATGTTTCACATCTGCCAGGCGTCCGAGCGACGGCTCACTTTTTTTTTATTTAGTTGCTAATTCAATCAATTTGTTATTTGTTTTTATTTTTTATGTCGTGACGGAATAAGAATACAATTCACTATCCACTATCTTGCCCCTTAGTGTCCACGATTAAGGAATTAAATATGCATGTATCATCTATGCAAAATAAGAAAATCTGGCAATAAAACCTAGGCCAACACGTGTGATCAGCGTGCTAAATGATGAAATGCCTTTATTTAAAGATCGTTCAAGAACTTTCAATTTTAATTTGGAAAACATTTAGACACAAGATACTAAAAAGCCTGTTATATGTGTAATTAGGTAGCGACCCGGCTCTGTAGGTTTCATGGAGATATAATTAGGTAATAAGGAAAAGATACAGTGCGCCTAACAACTATATATAAAGTTTGTTTTCTTTGTTCATCTGAGCTTATATATATATATATATACGAGTATATCCTCCCAAGCTCAAATTTTCCCCACAATTACATGCAAAATTAACCTACTAACGCCCTGGTATATTATAGTTTCTTTTAGGATTTCATTTAGAACTAGTAACCCGCCCTCATTTCGGTTTCAGTGGCCGAACCCGCGTAATTCCCGTTCCTGGAATGGGAATACCAGGATAAAATATAGCCTAAGTTAATCCTTATATATACAGATACCTGGTAGTGAAATATTATCAAAATCCATCCATTTTGAAGTTTACCCAAAACAAACAGATAGACAGACAGACACAAAAAGAATTTAAATTGTATTTTAGGCATAGCTATAATGCAAATAACCGTGTAAGCATGAAAAAAATCCAATGTTTTGACATTACAGACACTTCAATTTTATTTATTCGTATAGACTAGGGCCCGGCCCTCGACATTATCAGCCATCTAGCGACTTTTATTTCATTTCTTATAGTATAGGATTCCGCTATACAACGACCTTCACCGAAATGCTTATTTGATGAAACTTATTTTTTATGTAATTTAATATGTCAATAAATATATTGCATATGGGTTGCCTAACAAATTTTAGTCCAGAGTATGATTAATTAATAATTAAATAAATAAAATTTTTTTTTGAACATTCGGTTTAATTATTAGACAAATTCTATACCAATCGAAAGTATGAAGCCCATACTTTCGATTGGTATAGAATTTGTCTATGAGCCATTGCTCAGCACCAATTATGTATGAGCTGGGACGGATGAAGGTTGCAATAATGAATATTAATTTTACTTTAATATTTTCACCATATTACGCGCATTTAATTATTTAAAAATTATATATCTTTAAACGAACAATTCACAAGAATCCTGATCCTGAATCGAGATTCTGAATATATATATATATATATATATATATATATATATATATATATATATATTCAGGATCTCGGAAACGGCTCCAACGATTTTATTGAAACTTGGCATACTAGAGGTTTCGGGTCCAAAAAATCGATCTAGCTAGGTTTTATTTATAGAAAATGTTGTTTTGTCCGTGTTTTTAGCAAAACAAACAATAACATTAAATTTTAAAAGAATATGAATTCAAATTTCGTTGTCAACGTCATGAGTTCCGATAGCTCAGGTGGGGAGGCGGGCGGTTTTAATTTTGGATTATGTGACATTTAAACAGCGTCGGTTCGAATCTCGGTGTTATTATTATTCTCTTTTTGTCGTTTTTTATATAATTTTCATTATTTATTTTTTATTAATATATATCTAAATAAATTCGACAAAAATATTCCGAGCGAAGCTCGGTCAACCAGATATTAATATTTAACTGAGATGTTGACACATGATCTCTATGTCTTCTTAGTTACGGACTAAATTTTATTCTGAAAGATACTCTTTTTTAGTAGGTCTGGACACACCTCACCCAATATGTCCGGGGCGATGAGCAACGTGCGGCCCCATGACCGTATTCCCTCTCCAACGCCATTGAGCCGACCACTGGCACCAATTCCTCCCGTGGACGGTGCGACGGGTTACCCTTTCGGGTATCGTCCCCTTCAAAACCCCGACAACAAGATAGTGTTGCTGGAGCATCACCCTCACGCGGTCAGCCTCGCCGCGGGTGGCGGACTAATCCCCGATCCATCCACTTGCTACGATCCGTCCACCCGCAATTTTGAAAGACACCCTGCACTAAGCAAATAATCGTTGTATTGCGGGGGACTTTTACAAACAAATTACATACAGATTCAAATCAACAATTTTTTCGTTTGCACAGATTATTTTTTCATGGGAATGCAACCCATGACACTGCCACGGTGGTTATCTTAACTACTACACAATCTGTGCAGTCTAAACTAATATAATACTAAAACCTTTACTGTATATTACTAATCTTTTGTCAGTTATATTTACCTCTTTACATTTAATTATATAAATGTAAACAATGCAATATTTGTTTCCGTAAACATTAATTTATTACTATACATTTCCATTTAGATACATACATTATAACGTAACAAACTCATATATACTGTTTTATCTAAAATGCAATCGCTGTTTGACGATATTTGACTTGATTTAAATTGCATACGTGGCATAGTGGTTAAAAAACCAACCTACCTCTTCAGTATTGTGGATTTGATTGCTACGCAGTATATTTATTGTCGTTCTGTATTTAAATATAATTAATCTTAATTAATTATGTCCCTATCTTGCTCCTGGATATCATAAAAGACGACTAAGGAACATAATGTGCACATAAGAATTATGCAAGAGGAGGAAAACTCGAAATGAAATCCTATACCAACATATCTGACCAGCACGGTAGGTTAAATTCCCTCCCATTGTGGAGGAGGCTTGAGCCCAACAGTGGGACTTATGTGGGCTGCGATGATGATGATGATGACGAATTAATTTTATATGTTTTCCGTGTGGTGAATGGGGTAAAAATACAGTTCACCATCCCTTTACCTGAAGAAGTCATGAAAGCGACTAAGGGATACAATATGCATATAACATCTATGCAGAAGAAGGAAAACTCGTTATAAAGCCAACCCATTTAATCAGGGTGGGTATGGTAAGTCAATTTCCCTCCCATAGTGGAGCAGGTCTGAGTCCAACAGTGGGACGTATATGGGTTGATGATGACGATTAATAGATGTTATATACTTATTATATCTCTCAGTCGTCCCTTACGACACCCAAAGGCAAGATATATACAATACACCCTGTATTGTATACTTATTCCATTACCTTACGGAATAATATAAACCTTTGTGATATGATCTTATCTCAACATTTACTTATACTGATAATAATTTGCGACGAGGACACGGCGCAGCATACGCTCGAGGCCTGCGCCGCTTGGGCCACGCAGCGCCGTGAACTCGTCGCAATCATCGGTGCCGACCTGACACTGCCGGCGATGGTCGACAGAGTCGGGAATTGGGACGCGGTCGCAACCTTCTGCGAGACAGTGATCTCGCAGAAGGAGGCGGCGGATCGCCTGCGCGAGGAGCGCAGCCTCGATGAGGAGATCCGCCGCCGGCGAATGGGGCGGCGCAGGCGCAACTACCTGCGCCTCATGCCGCCCTAGCCGAGGCCGCGGGTGACGTGACTGGGGATTAGTCCATCACCCGCCGAGAGGCCGACCGCGTGAGGAAAGACCGACGTCCTGCCCGAGGGGGGGACGTCGGTCGATGGGAGGGTACCCCAAGTAGAGGGTATTCCGTCGGGCCGACCACTGACGACAAGTTAACTCTGCTCCAGTGGTCGACCCAACGACGAAGGCGACGTGGTTTTCGGGTGGGTTGCGGGAGTTGCGTGCTTAAGCCCCTCTGTCGCCCCGGACGGAGTGGTGCGGAGGCGCGCCGACCACAGCCCACCCACAAAAAAAAAATACTGATAATAATGATTTCTGATGTTTACGTGAGTAATACACATTTTAAATAAAACTACGGATTTTATCACGTTTGTATTTGATTTTTGATTGCCCGACGTTTTGAATTCTTTACAGCGTTCATGGTCACAGGCGGACGGAGTAGCGATAAAATCCATAAAGTAGTTTTATTTGTAACTAGATAATACATATATCATATGTACTCCTTGATAATACATATATCTTTCTAATGAAGAATTTTTGAAATCGGTACAGTAGTTTCGGACCCTATTCAATACAAAGAAACAAATAAATATTTCCTCTTTGTAATATTAGTGTCAATATCTGGTATATTTTTGTTGTATTTTTGCCGAACTTATTTAGATATATATGAATAAAAAAATAAAAATTACGAAATAAGGAAAAAAATATCAAAAATTACAAAGAGAGAATAATAAGAACACCGAGATTCGATCCGACGCTGTTTGAATGCCAAAACAAAACATTAAAAAAAACTGGACAACTTCCCAACTGAGCCATTGTCACTCTTGACAACAACGGCGAAATTCGAATTCCTATGCAGAGAATGTCAATAACATTATATGTCATTGTATTGATTAGCTAAAAACACCGACAAAACAACATTTTCTATAAATAAAACCTAGTTCCTAGACCTAGATCGATTTTAGGCCCTGAAACCTTTCATCATCTCATCATCATCTCAGCCCATATACGTCCCACTGTTGGGCTCGGGCCTCCTCCATAATGGAAGGGTCATTGACCTACTATACCACGCTGGTCAGACGTGTTGGTATAGGGTTTTATTTCGAGTTTTCCTTCTCTCGCATAGATGTTATATGCGTTTTATATCCCTTAGTCGTAGTTATCAAAATCGTTGGAGCTTTTTCCAAGATCCTGTATATATATATATATATATATATATATATATATATATATATAAGAATTTCTCGTTTAAAGATAAAAGGTTACAATATTTCTAATGTGAATTCAATTTTTGTTGCAGGTAAGAAGGTGATTACCTAGGTAACTAATATTAATGTCTACAGATGTTTATCTTCAAATAAAGCACAAGCCCAGTCCTGCCTAACAAACACGTGTTTGTTCTATCATCATGATCACAGCTTATTTACGTTCCACTACTGAACTCGAGCTACTTCTACAATGGGAGGAAAATTTACTATACGAAACTGATCAGACGTGTTCTTATGGGGATTTATTTCGAGTTTACCTCTTGCATATAATTAGATGTTCATTCCCGAGCGCTATGACATGTCCTTTTTTAAACGAGGTTTAAGAAGAATATTGTCTTCACGGTATGCAACGGCCTGGCTGTGCCCCTGGTATTGCAAAGGTCCATGTGCGGCAGTATCACTTACCATCAAGTGTGCTGCTTGCTCGTTTGCCACCGTTGGCAATAAAAAAAAATGTTATCTGCATATTGTATTTCCTTATTAGTCGTTTTTTATGACACCCGCGGGCAAGAAAGAGGGTGGTGAATGGTATTCTTAATCTGTCACCACACGGAAAAAATATGTTCTATATTGAGTATACAACATTGTTCATTTTCTATTTTTTTAAATACTCGTTATTTTCTTCAATAAACAATGAGCTTAAAAGAAAATAAACTGGTAGGCCTACAATAATTATATAAGCCGATTTTCTTAGATGCTTTCGCAAAAACAGCAATTTTCCTCAACATTATTGGTGGTAATTTACTTGATAATCGCCCCCTTCCCCTCCCCCCATGCTTCATTTAATAACAAACAATGATATAAAGGACAAATCTTAAAAGATTAGAAATAAAGAAAGTCAACACCTGGACCTTTAAGTAATCCTACTTAAAAGAGGTACAAATGAAAAGGGGATTATTTGAGTTTAACCTCAAACATTCAAAAAGTTTGTAATACGGATTGTGTATTTATACCTAACGATACGACCTTCAACGATTAAACTTTTCAAGTGGAATATTTTTAGACCGTATACATCATTATCGGAATTTTTATAATCTTGTTGACATTTACCGAGAAGTGGTAAGCAGAGGTTGGTAAAGTTATGGCGAGCTCAGCGGCGGTTATAATCCTAAACTTAAATAGCGTATCTAAACAAGTGTGACTCAATAAGTGAAACTACACTCTTCTTTTTTTGTATGATTTTTTTTTCTACATGAAAGTATCTAAGACTAAGTAATAAATCCTTGTGTCGCAAAGGACTTTACATACTTATGAATAACGAATACAAACTACACCCACATTTAAAATAGACATTTGTGGATCGCACAAGTTTGGCACTTAGAGTACGCCGCTGTGTGTAAGGTCGTACTCGGAACTTTCATTGGATAAATCCAAATCTAATATTTTTTAATTGATTCCATTTTTTTTATCGACCTTTTAAATGTCTTCCTTACTGCTTATTATTAAACAAAAACAAAGGACTGTATAAAAAAATATATTGCTAACGGTCTACCTATCATTTCACACACAACCAGTAATCGTTATTTACGATTCATTTTGTTAGGTGCGGAGAAAAGATGAGTATATCTTTTTTATTGTTTATTTATTTCAATTGCAGTCAAAATAGTGACATTTATAGCAATTATTTCAAGCATTTTTTATTACATTCGTCTATATGAACTCATAATGTTTATTATAATAGGTATAATTGCGATATTAATTGTAATGTGTTTTTGATTGTACATATATTAAAGTAATAATATTAACTAGAATAAAGTATTTCCTTTAGTTAAGTTAAGGTATAAAAATGCTGATATTATTTATTATTGTACAATAACATAACATGCCCCCAAGCTTCTAAATAAATTCAAATCTTAAACTGAAAATTAGTTACATGATAACTATTAACTAATCTACAATTATATTTTGAAAATCATAATGCCAACCCATACATGAACCGGTTGACGTCTACTATGAACAAAGACCATACAGAGAAGAATAATACCACAATTGTTACATTTTCCCGCGAAATTGATAATCACACTTGGTTTTATAACTTTCCGAGGAGCTCTGCTGCCCATTCTATTGATTTATCCCTCAATACTTTATTACGACACCCATTAGTTCCAAATTGAATTCTTTAACCGTCATATAGTTCATTGGAATAACTAACTAAAATTTTGGGTATTTCTACGACATATCGTATCGTATTTACTAAAATACTTAATATCACGTTAGAAGTTTTGCACCGCAAAGTGATTTGTCCCCATCTATAAATCCGTGTTAGCTGTTGGACTAGTTCAGAACAACGGTGTTGGTGATCAGGGATTTCAAATGTTTCTTCCACTTCGCTAACTTTTATGCTTGGGTATGTATTGTGTGAATGAGAAATATTCGTGCATTCAATCCTTAATAGAATTTGTTGAGAAAATTGCATTTTCTTGGCTCTCACCTTTATGTCTACAGGATTAAACGTATGAGCGGATGAATGGACCGGGATTAGTCTTCAGAGAGGCCAATATGGTGAAGGCAACACGCCGGCTCCAGGCTTTATTGCTGCCAAGGTGTAGAGAAAGACGATATCCTTAAGAATACAGCAGCGGGCTATCTAACGAGGTCAACGAATTGGTCGTAGAGGTTAGCCCAAAGACAATGAGGGATTTAATAAAGCAGGCCGTGTTTTGCCAAATTATCTTTGAGTCCACGTAATAGGTAGCTTAATATAAAATCATCTTTATTCTTTTTCATAGTCCAAATACTACCTTCTGACATGAGCTTTCTCTGCAATAGATGGACAATTGTCTTACATTATTGAATAATTAATATTTGAGTGGTCATAGTGTAAGAATACAATTCACCACTTTCTTATCCGTGGGCATCGTGAAAGACGATGAAAGGATATAATAAGCATATAACATCTGTGCAATAGGAGGAAAAGTTGAATTAACCGTTAACCAGCCCGTTTGACAAGCGTAGTAAAATAGGTCAATATCCCTGAAGGAGGCTCGAGCCCAGCAGTGGGACGTATGTGAGCTGTGGTAATGATAATCATTCTATGTCAATCTGTCTAGAAAAAATATACCACGCGTATGTTTTCTAGACAAATTGACATAGAATTTTATTTCTAGTTCTATTTTTCTAACAGTGATATTAGCTTTTAAGATCTCTCAACTATTAGTGACTATTCTTGGGTGTAAGGCTATTTGCTATAGTCCTCTTGCTGTCATGTTGGCAATCATCATCATCATCTCAACCCATACATGTCCCACTGCTGGGCTCGGGCCTCCTCCACTATGGGAGGGAAATTGGCCTACTATACCACGCTAGTCAGACGAGTTTTCTTATATAGATATTATAAGCATATTACGAGTATATCCCTTAGTCGTCTTTTACGACACCCACGGGCAAAAGAGGGGGCGGTGTTGTGCATGTTGGCAAACACGGTAGATATTAGTTTTGCCAGGTACTCTCCTGGCAATGCTTGCAGTATCCAACTGCTAATATTCGCTTTTACAACTGCCATGGGAAAATAAAGATTGCATGCTGACGACCAAAGTTAATATTTAAGGAATGTTTGAAGTATGATATGATTAGATAGCTATAATAGCTGGGTTGCATGGGAAAAGAAAAGAATTTCGACGACCCATGACGACTGATGATCATGATTGTTTGTTAATTACGCTTTCTCGCTTTAATTATTGTCCCAATGGCTGGTCTCGAGCCTCTTTCAGAATAGAAGACCAGTTATCCTACTATATGATATATTTGGTCCGATGGGTTGGTATAGGGTTTCCATTCGAGTTTGCCTTCCTTTGCATAGTTATATGCACAATATATCTCTTAAGCATTATTACGACGGGATAAACAGAATAAAACATTATAAGCATTTTTATTGGTAATATACAAGATTACATGTCAAAACTGTTCTGATTACATAATTTTCATTTACATAGAACTAATGTCATTTTTTTTTTTTTTTTTGTGGGTGGGCTGCGGTCGGCGTGCCTCCGCACCACTCCGTTCGGGGCGACAGAGGGGCTTAAGCACGCAACTCCCGCAACCCACCCGAAAACCACGTCGCCTTCGTCGTTGGGCCGACCACCGGAGCAGAGTTAACTTGTCGTCAGTGGTCGGCCTCACGGAATACCCCCTACTTGGGGTACCCTCCCATCGACCGACGTCCCGCCCTCGGGGAGGACGTCGGTCTTTCCTCACGCGGTCGGCCTCTCGGCGGGTGACGGACTAATCCCCGGTCACGTCACCCGCGGCCTCGGCTAGGGCGGCATGAGGCGCAGGTAGTTGCGCCTGCGCCGCCCCATTCGCCGGCGGCGGATCTCCTCATCGAGGCTGCGCTCCTCGCGCAGGCGATCCGCCGCCTCCTTCTGCGAGAGCACTGTCTCGCAGAAGGCTGCGACCGCGTCCCAATTCCCGACGCTGTCGACCATCGCCCTAGCGATGGTCGGCAGCGTCAGGTCGGCACCGATGATTGTGACGAGTTCACGGCGCTGCGTGGCCCAAGCGGCGCAGGCCTCGAGCGTAGAACTAATGTCATAACAATAATTTAGCATTTTATAAAAACAAAAGGAAAATTAAATAAAAAGGTTATTCACAATTGATAATTGACCTAAACATTAATTCGTCAATCGTATAAAAGGCATTTTGAGTGAGCCTGCGCTTGTGTTTAGTTTTAAACGCTGTTAGTGTAGCAGCCGAAGTAACTGTCGCTGGCCATCTGTTATATATTTGAGGGCCCACAATATGTGTCACTTTGCTAGACTTTGCCAGATGATCTGGCAGTGACGCGAGCTAGTTAGCCTGGTGAGTGTTATAGTCATGTCTGTCTCCTCGCTTTTCATAACTACTTAATTTGTCCCACGTGTACACACATCTTAAATATTACTCTACATGAGAAAGTTAATATTCTCAGTGAAACAAAGAACGGTCTAACTGAAGATTTTTGTGTTACTTTTACAATGGCTCAAACAGCCCGTTTTTGCATTCTGAAAACGCGTAGTCTATCAGCAGCATGACCCCACAACTCCGCTCCATACCCTAGGACCGTAAGGCATACTGTAGGGCAAGAAAGGGAGTAATAAAGCGTATTCTTACTCCGTCACCACACGGATATATTTTCTATATACAACATAAAAACAGAGTACATTGCCGTTAGCAAAATCTAATTTATTAAATTTAAATTATCTGTTCAAACTATAGATTAAATATACGATGATTTAAGCATCGCATAAGCGATCGTCCCTTGTAAATACTTCAGTAAATAAACTATACATCAGGTATCAATTTTGTGTCCTCTATACACAGCTTATCTGATCCGAAGCGGATTTAACCGACCGAAACCGGTTATATCCGAAATATCCGGTTATAACCGCTCGAGTACGGCTCAGAATGTGCATTTTATAAAACTGTAATTACCGTTTGTTGTGTTATAATTTTATATATAACGATTACACTTTGTATATTTTATAACAGATAGATTTTATAATATATATTATTATTATATAGGTAGTATAAAACCTGGTAATAGCTATCTATGTAAGTTTTTACTAGAGTTTATATAAAAGTATGTAATTATAGCAGTGGTAGGACCACACTGTTGGCAGTTGTCTGTCTACAACCGAGGGCCGGTCCGTCCGGCCTCTCGGCGGGTGACGGACTAATTCCCCGGTCACGTCACCCACGGCCTCGGCTAGGGCGGCATGAGCATTACCTGCCCGGTAATCGAGCCTACGCCGCCCCAGTCGCCGGCGGCAAACATAACCCTTTACCAACACGTCTGACCAGCCTAGCCAGTTTCTTACATATTTTGTAGGTGGCTCGAACCCAGCAGTGAGACGTATATAGGCTGAAGTAATAATCATTTTAACTATATTTTTAAATAACGTATTACGGAACGAATCTTTGTACTGTGAATAACTTTATAAAGATCAAACGGACGCAAATTATATTCAGACGCAGAACAATAAATATAGTTTACAAAAACTAAAAAACACGCTGTCAACTAAAAAGTGCAAAATAATTTTGTGCTCGACTTACGAAAATGTGGCACAAAACGCCCCACGCTTTTTTCACATATTATTAATATATTTCGTTCATTGTTATTTTCTGCCTATATTGAAAAATATTTTACACTTTTTAGTTGGAAGCGTGTTTTTCAGTCTTTTTTAAACTACCTATATTTATTTTTCACTTTTTAGTGAATAGCCACCGGAATGTAATTAGTATGCGTATTAAATTTGTCAGTACAGCGATGAATGTATACGGCTCAAGACGCAATTATTACCATAGGAAAGTATCTACGCGTTTGTGTTATGCTGAGTGCCCGACTAGCTCTATCTCTCTTACTCTCATGCAAAGGATGCGGAAAGAAGTTGATGAATCCTGGGAAATCTAGGAGTGCGGCGACTGTAACCCACATCCAAAAAACTAGCTCCAAAAAAAATGCGGATTATTGCATTGTCATCGGTCTTTGATAGATGCGCAAAGTTTAAAGAAAATCTGATCACTCAAAGTAGGGCAAAATCGAGCTCAAAGGTGGACGTTACAAAAAAACATACAGGTGAAGCTAGTAAAAGCATGTTAAAAAATTGTGGATCGCGCAAAGTATTATCCTTCTGAAAAATGGATTAAAAATGGCACCCATGGCACTAGGTATGGCGGGTGGGTATCTTAACCACTACAACATCTGTGTTATACAAGTACTCATCATAACGTAATACATGTGTTTTGTTCTTGGCAATCTATTTAATCATCATCATCATGTCAGCTCATGGCACTGCATCACTTATTGTCTATGTGATAGTAGCCATATAATAGGATATGAAAATTATGTCAGTGCATTGTCAACTAATTGCCGTTTTACGAGTTTCAGCGCGAATATGGAAATTTCATGTTACGTTCTTGAACTATATTCATTTTGTTAGTGTTTTATATTGTTATATTGCATAATTTTGCTGATATTTTATGTAATACTAGCTGACCCGGCGAACTTCGTACCTCCATAATTTTTTTCGTAATAATATTAATAAAAATTTAGTCTCTAATGGAAGAACTATTACAGCTTTGTCGGGAAAGATTCGATCGTCTTGGCCACGGCATTGTTAATGATGATTCAAAGAGAATACAAATTACTGATTATTGATTTCTGACAAAATTATAATTGTCAAATTTTCAACCATACTTAACTATAGACAAAATTACGTTTAGCTGTCATATGCGTTTTGTTATTACATATCAAATGCGTTTTTGTTATACTACGTTTCATAGTGACTTGTATTCTATTTCACATTTTATATCACGTCACACGGGAACGCGATCGAACGGGATAAAAAATATTCTATGTCCGTTGCCTGGTTCTAAGCTACCTCCCCACCAGTTTTCAGCCAAGTCGGTACAGCTGTTCATGAGTTATAAATAGTGTAGGTAACTAATACGACTTTCTTTTATATATATAGATAATACAGTTAAGGTGCTGAAGTGTGCTGAATGTGATACAAGAATGGTTTACGTGTTTTTTCATATTCTACCGAAACTCCCAGAGAAATCATTTAATTTGGTTTTCAGCGCCCAATTAATGGTAACGACTTGACTTACTGACGGACGATGACTCTTAACAAGCTACTCAGTATGAAGAAGTGGTAAATAATATGTGAAGAAAATTATTTGTAAGCTACGTAAGACAAGACAGTATGGTTGAAAGGACTTTAGCCTGCTCATAAGTACGATTCATCATCATCATCGTATAGGGTTTTATTTCAATTTTGTCATTCTCTTCCACAGATCTTATGTGCATATTATATCCCTTAGTCGTCTTTTACAACATCCACGGGCGAGATAGGGAGTGGTAAATTGTTTTCTTACTCCGTCATTACACGGAACGATACGATTAATAAAAAAAATTGCCTTTTCACTCGCATATCTAACAATAATAAAAGTCTTCTGTTGTGTAGGAAACTCTTGACCTATTATATCACGTTGGTCAGATAAATCGGTATAGGGTTTTATTTTAATAATAATCCTTCAGTCGTCTATTACGACAACCACAGAGAAATTAGGTTGTGGTGAATAATATTCTTACTCAAGTAACCACACGGGAAATTGATGTCAATCTAATTACAATGTTATTTAACATAACTCCTCTAAACCGCGGTGAAACGCGTATATATTGAGTAATTAATTAATCCAATATTAAATCAACTAAATATTTCAATAAATTTCTGTCTTACATATTTTAGGTATCACAGAAAGGGTACCTACCACTGTAGGACCACACTATTAAAAGTTATCTGTATACCCACGGACCAGTTCATCCGGGGTAGTACTACACTGAGCAAAAAATCGACATCTGAGTAGTAGCAATTTGTTACTGCGCTTCGTTCGGTGAACGGGAGAGTCGGAAACCTAACTTTGTGAAGGTGTTTGGTGTTGTTGGTTTCGTTGATACCTTTAGTATTACCGAACCTTTAGTGCACGCATTCACTCTTCCTTCACTTTCTTCACGGTAAGCAGCGACCTAGCAAAGGTCCATGAGTGGCAGCAACACTTACCATCGGGTTTACTGTTTGCTCATTTGGCACAAATAGCAATAAAAAAAGGAATCATCAAATATAGTCACAAGACTTGTTATATACTCTGATGTTTTTCCATTAATAGTTTTATTTTTTAATTTTACCCTGCACTACAGAAATAATTCTTGTGTTGCGGGGGACTTTACAAACATATAATTAACGGACACAAATTACATCCAGACTCAGATCAACAATTTGTCGATCGCATAAAGCGTTATCCCGCATGGGTTTCGAACCCATGACACTGGCACGGTAAGTCGGTATCATAACCACTACGCCATCTGTACAGTCAAGGATAGACCAGAGCTAGATCCATATCGTACCGGCTGCCGACAATTACACCCCCAAGCAGCCTTGACCTCAGGCAAGTGTCATGCACTTTATAAGAAAATTACTTCTCGTTTATAAATAAAACTAATTTTTAACTGACTTCTAAAAAAGGAGGAGGTTCTCAATTCGAATGTTTTTATTTTATTTTATGTTTGTTCGCGCTTAACTTCGTCGCTTGTCAACCGATTTGAAAAATTCTTTTTTTTTTTTTGTTGAAACGAGTATACTCCCCAAATGATCCAATTAAAATTTTATAGAAATCGGACGAGCGGTTTTTAACGTTTTAGTGTTTTTAAGGATTTTGAAGACGGTTTTTCTTTTGTAATAATATTACTTATACTAATTTTATTTGGTTTTTGATTGCCCGAAGTTTCAAACACTTTACAGCTTTCATGATCACGGGCGAACTAATATGTCTCACGTCCAACAAGTGATCGTTATTAGATACAGAGATTAATATTTACCCGCTAAAGAAAGTCGATATCTTAACGAGCATGCCCTCTGTACAGTAAAATGAATTAGATATGATTTGTATGTAACTGTATATATGTGTTAAAACGCATTATATCTAATTGATTATCCATCATTATTAATTATACATTATTGATTAATACATCATAAGCAATTTGTATTAATTAAATTATTTAGTTATGCATAATCCGTGACGGATGGTGACGGAGACGGAGTAAAAATACAATTCGACATCTCCTCTCTTATGTGAGGTGCCGTGAAAGACAACCCGGCAGATAACATCTTTAATTCTATGCAAGCGGCAACATCATTTACCATCAGGTGTGCTATTTGCTCGGTTGCTATCAACAGCAATATAAAGAATCTAATAAGTTTCACAAGTTAAAATTTTGTGTAAGGTTTTCGGAATTTGGTTATTAGATTCATCATCATCATTTCAGCCTATCGCCGTCCACTGCTGGACGTAGGCCTCCCTCATGTTACGCCACAAAGTGCGGTTCTGTGCCGCCTGCATCCAACGACGCCCAGCAACTTTCACCAGGTCGTCGGTCCACTTAGTGAGGGGGCGTCCTACACTGCGTCGTCCAATACGTAGTCGCCACTCGAAAACCTTTTTCCCCAGCGGTTGTCGGTTCGTCGAGCGATGTGTCCTGCCCATTTCCACTTCAGCATGCTAATTCTTCGTGCTATGTCGGTTACACTCGTTCTTCAGCGGATTGCCGTATTTATTAGGTTAATTTGAAACAAAATGTCAACTTGACAATATGTAATCTTTTAAGATTTCTAGATAATAAAAGATTTGATTATAATGTCGCTTATCATAAGCGCGCACACTCATTTCACAAGGATTATTTAGAGGAGGAAACGAAATGAATATACCGAAGTTAGTTAAGTGTTTTCCTCGTTTATAATGAGTACTTGTTGAACTTTAGTTCGTTATATTCCTAAGAGATATTCTCACATTAATGTCACACGTCACTCATTTGTGAATGTCCCCTGTAGAGCTTAATGACTTATATTTTTGTTAATAATTATAATAAGAGAAACTTCTCCTGTTTAGGAATTCTTATGATCATCTCAGCCTATAAATGTCCCACTATTGGATTTGAGCCTCCTTCAGTATGAAAGGGAAATTGACCTACTATACCATGCTGGTCAGATGTGTTGGTGTAGCATTTTGTTCCGAGCGTTCCTTCTCTTGTATAGATATTATATGCATATTATATCCCTTATTCGTCTTTTACGACACCCATGGGCAGGAGAGGGGATGGTGCTTTGTATTCTTATTCCGTCACCACACGAAAAATGGACATTCTTATATCATTTACATATCGGCTGCTTTTTGCAAACTTTTCTAGAATCAATCCATTTGGATTTCATTCATCTATCAAACTATTAATATCTGTTAACCGTTGTAGGCCTTCCAACGAAGAAGGATAATATAATCACGACGCTTCACAGGCGTGGTGATAATGGCAATTTCTGATAAGTTTCACAGGATAACGCACTCTTTAGATACTTAGATACCACTAGGAGTGGTAGGACCACACTGTCGACAGTTATCTGTCTACAGCCGCGGGCAGGTCCGTCCGGGGCAGTACCATGCTCTCGCAGAAAATCGACGTCTGAGTAGTAGCAATTTGTTACTGCGCTTCGTTCGGTGAGCGAGAGAGCCGGAAGCCCAACTTTCTGAGGGTGATTGCGTGTGGAGGGTTTTGGTGGTGCCCTTGGTATCACCGAGCCTCAATGCACGCCTTCACACTCCCTTCACTTTCTTCGCGGTAGGCAACGGCCTTGTAAAGGTCCATGAGCGGCAGCAACACTTACTATGAGGTGTACTGTTTGCTCGTTTGCCACCGTTTGCAATAAAAAAAAAAAAAAAAAAAAAAAAAACTTCGCTGGTTTATACTGCTCCCACGGTCATATGAGGGCGGATTATAGATTATATTCTGAAGGCCTTATAACACATGGATTCTCCAATTCACTAAGAAATTTTTCCGTAAAACTAACCATACTTTCCTACTCTTATTCCAATTACTCCAATTCGATTCATTTAGTCTTCTTTCATAATACATTTTGCAAAAATTATAGGCAGTGGTTTTATGAATACAACATCCGGAGTCAGATGGTCTCCAGTGCGCCGATAGCCGGTACAAGATGGAATGTCACCTCAGCTTATACATGTCCCATTGCTGGGCTCGAGCCTCCTCCACAATAGAAGGAAATTGACCTGAATATTATGATGGTCAGATATGATTTAGAGATTTTCTTCTCTTGCATAGATGTTATATGCATATTATATCCCTCAGGCGTTTGCTACGACATCCACGGGTAAGATAGGGAGTGGTCAATTTGTATTCTTACATCATCACTACACGGAAAGATGGAATGGGTCCATGTTTATATAAAGCACTTAGTCATCTTTTGCGGCACCCATGAGCAATGTAAGGGTTGATTGAATTCGTAAAACTATAAAAACAAAGTAGCGAAAAACATTTTCAATGCGACGTTTATATATTTGAGAGAAATCCACATTTAACCATAATCTAATTCCACTCCAATAATCTCGAAAAAATATATCACAAGAAAATATAAATTTCACTTGTAACGAAATTCGTGTAACCCGGCCGCCGCCGCACCGCCGCGCCTCGACGCTCGTCAACTTACGTTCAAAAGGCATTAATCTCTTTCGCCAAATAAAAATGAATAGAAATAAGAAACAGAAAATACGAATTATTTCACGACTAGAACGTACACGAGGTATAAACGTTTGAGCTACAGTATAATTTCATTTACAGATTATATATTTTTAAGGTAAGACAAAATGACAGATGTTTTTTATGATTTTTATTCATCTTGAGTTTTCCATTAATATTTTTATGTTACGTTCGTTGAGCGTCATCTTGTTTGTTTGATGAATATTATCATTTGATGTCTTATTTATATTAGCGCTGAAAGCAACGAACTGGATACGATGATCATCATCATCATTATTGCAGCCTACCGCCGTCCACTGCTAGACGTAGGCCTCCCTGATACTACGCTACATAGTGCGGTCCCGTGCCGCCTGCATCTAACGACGTCCAGCAACTTTCACCAGGTCGTCGGTCCACCTAGTGGGGGCGTCCTACATTACGTCGTTCGATACGTGGTTGCCACTCGAGAACGTTATGGTGGACCACCTAAATGGCGTTAGAGAAGTACATTACCATGAGGGGTAGCTTATGGGTTTACACGCCCTCCCTTCTCTTGGACGCTTTAGGCGTCATCGGACCGTTTTCATCTCTGCTCATATACGTGCTGCTGCTGGATCTCTTGCTGAGTCTTCTCCAAAATATTAACGAAACAGACCTCCTGTATCACGCTGATCAGTGTTGGTATAAGGTTATATTTTAAGTTTTCCATCTCTTCATCATCTCAGCCCATATGCGTACCACTATTGGGCTCGGGCATCTTTCAATATGGGAAGGAAATTGATCTACTATACCACACTGGTCAAACGGGTTAGTGTAGGGTTTTCTTTCGAGTTTTCCTTGTCTTAAATATATATTATATGCATATTATATCCCATAGTCGTCTTTTACGACACCCATGACCAAAAAAGGGCGTTATGAATTCAACACACAGAATTTCATCTCTTACACAGATGTTATTTGCTTACAGACGACTTTTACACCAACCACGATTTTCACAACGCCCACGGGCTGGTAAAGCGTGACGACAATTACATTTTTGTTCCGTCGCCCACAACCCATCCACATGTACATGTCTCACCACATAACTTGTTGACATTCTGACATTATTTTATACAAATCTCCTTAAGCGTCATCTTAACCACCTTGTCCAGAAGTTTTTCGAAAAAAAAAATTTGCATCTCAAAAGGCGATCTATTATGTTAATAGACATAGCTTGACAAAATTAAGAATCCTGTTAATGAAGCAGGGCTTCTGTTGAGTAATAAAGGCCTGCTATTGGACAATTCGCTTATACTGCTTACCGTTTACCTACAGAACATCCGCTTATAGTATAATTCTGAACAATAATCGACTGCAACCGTTTTCTAATCGATGCCAATAGCGCCGAACCACACGGGAATCTAGTGCCTCCCGTGTGGTTCTATTTCAATTTCAAATAAATTAAGAATTATCAAAAGTTCTGAGGTCTCACCTCAGAACTTTCATCTTCTTTCATCATAAAAAAACAGTCGAACTGAGAAGAAAATCTTCATTTACTTTTAACCGAGTTCAAAAAAGGAAAACTTTTTGAAGTCGATTAAAAATAAATGAATATTTAGTGATTGAGACAATAAAAAAGTCAATCGCCACATGTGGAACAGATGGAATTGGAATCCACGAACTTTAGAAAAACCTTTGCTACTTAACTATTAACCTAACTTTCACTGAACAGAAAACGTACTTGCTTCAGCAATGAAAGTTATTGATTCAATCTTTTGTATGATATTATTAATATACTAAGTCTGTGTATTATTTTTGATCGTTATTTGAATGTTTGTAAAAAAATCCAGCGATATAAATATTTAATTCTTTCTCTAAGATATTATCTTATATAAAAAAATAAACTATCGTAATATTGAACCAATAATTATCAAAATCTATTTTAGTTTCGGTGACGGCATTACAAAATAAAGTTAAGTTTACCATCCGTTCCTCTCCTGTGCGTGATTGTAAATGGGAGAATTTGCAATAAAATCTTATACCAATCTGTCTTACTTACACTTTACTACACTTAGTGGAGGGGCTGACTTTCCCTCCCGCTGTGGAGGAGGTTTGGTCGCAGTAATAGAACTACATGAGCCGAGAGGATTCCATTTTCATTTATTACTATAAAGCCTAACATCTCAACTACTTAAAAAACGTAAATGAAAAGAAATTTCCTTAATAAAATATTCTGTAATTCGTAACAATTGTTTGAAAAAGAAACCATCTTGTTTTTTGTCGTTTATCTGTGACGGCTAAAGTAAAATAAACAAGTCGAGAAGATAGCTGAATATTCTCGTAGCGCCCTCTGTCACGAGCGACGAGCTTATTGTAACACAAATTATATTTATCGCTTCAACATTAATGTATTCTTTCGTTTAGATACTTACTTTGAATTTTTTAAATATTTTTTTTAACAGTTATTATTTCTATTCACCTAAAGTCCACTATACAAGATAATTCCAACTGTACACAACATATATACATCCCACTGCTGGGCTAGAACCTCCTTCACAATAGGACGTCATTTGACCTACTATATCACACTGATTAGACGTGTTGGTATAGGGTTTTATTTCCCTTTTATATCTCTTACATAGTGATTATGTGTCCGTCTGCCTGGGGGCATAGTGCTGCCCCCACTAAGTCAAGCAAAAACGCAACACGACATAACATACTTTTCTCGATATTACATCCCTTAGTTCTCTTTTAGGATACTCACGAGCGATAGAGGAAGTGATAAATTATATGCTTACTTCGTTACCACACGGCAAAATTAATGTATGCCTAACTCTTAATATTATATTCTCTGCAGTATGTCTTTCTCCTGGCACAGACGAAAGAAAAGTAGAATGAAATGACAAGGTTTTTGCTACATAAATGCCTGGCTTCTCAACGTCCACTCTTTTTTACTATGCCTGTATTACTGTGTATCTAACCGCCTCATCTCTATTTTTAAAGGAATTAATTCAAATTGAAATCATCTAAGAGGCTTACAAATTACTATATAGTCGAGATTTAATCAAAACTTATTTTGTACATACAAGTGAAGGTCACAGAACATCCCCAAAAAGTATGAACCGTTATAAACGAATAAAACAGTTAACTTGTTTATGATCACATTGGTCTCATTTTATTATCACCATGTCGCTTGTAAAACATTTATAAATAGATTTAATTCTGTAGTTGTAAGAGTATTTCTATGTGAATTATTCTAGATATTCTAACATCAAATGTTGTGGAAACGTTTTTTGATGTTTCCATGGTGACGAAGTAAGAATGCAATTCACTGCCCAATTTCTTAGCCGTGACCATCATTATCATTTGCCTGCCCTCATTCCACACTAAGTGGGATCGGCACAACATGTTCTAACCTTCCATAGGCTCCTATCAACCGTCATATCTGCACTCACTGCTTTCATACATATATCCTCATTCACATAATACTACCATCTATTTTTGGGTCCAGGATTTTTCCGTCCATCCACGAACATTAACAACCCTCCTCGGTATATGCCTTTCATCTCTCCTCCTCATATGTCCGTAACAACACAATCTCGCGCTCCTAATCTTCTCTACCACTGATGCCACTTTCAAACTACTAATATCGTAAAAGAAGTTTATGGAATTTAACATGCATTTTATATCTATGCAATAGAAGGAACAGGAACAACGCGTGGTGTAGGAGGTCAATTCCTATTGCGGAGGAGGTTCAGTGCCAGTAGTGCGACTCTGTGAGCTGAGTCTCAACAACAACTATGAGAATGAATGATAATGTTCAGTTTGTTTTTTGCAAATAAAACACTATGAAATACATCCATGCATCTGAAATGATGTTACATTTATATAATTCTACTTCTGTCCACACGTCCCACTGTTGGATACCCGTCTCTTTTAGATGAAAGAAATTAGTCTACTATACTACGGTAATTTTATTTTAAGTCGTCCGATCTTGACAATGAATGCTCTCGTCACGGATGGTCCATCCATGAGTGATGGCAGAATTGCCTTGCTCAACAATTCGACCATTGGCATTTATTACTAGATTTCGGTGTTCCGCCCTACCCTAACAAATACATGCTACCTACCTAAGTCCTCGTTCCGACGACAAATCTCCATGAAGGTCATCCTGACGTGGACGACCTACGTGCGAATGGAAAGCTAAACTCCGATAAGAACCCGCTGGGCTCCGACTAGGTCTTAGGCTAATACTAAATAATGTTGTAACGGGCTTCAAATTTGCTCTATACAAACACATTACACAACCGTACTACCTGTTTGAAATGGGGTTATAATATGCCCATGCTCATGATTGTAAGGTTATTGAGGTAGAAATTCCAGTGACAGAGCGAATCAGGGCCATAACATTGTAAAAGATTCAGGGGCATATCTCTAGAGGCAAAAAGTTCATTTTTAATGAAACACTCCGACAATGAAGCGTACCAAATCGTTTACCAAATTTATTCGGCATCAGACAACCGTATCAACCAAAGCGATAAATAATGAAAAATGCTTGTATGAACACAAGCAACAACCATTCTTATTACATGAACGATAAAATCTAAAATTCCATCCAAGTTTCTAAGTAAAACGCTTAAGGCATTCGCGTAAATATTCAAAAGACATCAATCCACACGCCAGGTGTGGAACAATCAATCTCTGATTTTTCCTGAAGAAATTACATCTATCCTTCTCCTACGTATAACATACATAGGGAGGTAAGAGGGAGAGGTTATTGATGTGTAAATAATGTTGACATGTTGTTCTGGAACAAACTTTTTTGTTATTTTTCAAGGTGATGATTTGATGAGTAACTGTTTTATTTTATACTAACTGAGCTTGCAGTTTTCCCCGCATATACTTAGTATTTCTGTACATTAATAAGAAAAATGATTTCCTTCTCGATAAATAATTTGAAAATTTAATCATCATCGTTTCACCATTTCAGCCCATATGAGTGCTGCTTTTGGGCTCGATCCTCCTCCAAAATGGACGTGAAATTAACCTATAATACCGCGCTGATTGATACCGCCGAGGTATTGGCATAGGTTTTTACTTCGAGTTTTTCTTTTCTTGAATAGTTATTACTTGCATTTTATAGCCCTTAGTCGTCTTTTACAACACCCACGGATAAGAAAGGAAGTGGTGAACTGTTTTCTTATTCCGTTACCACACGGAAGATTTTAAAGAGAAATTAATAATCAGATTTAAATAGCTTAAAAACTGTACGCGTACGTACGCTATTGTCGGGGGCCTCATAACTTTTAATTAATTACATATTATTATTTGATGATCTATGTATATGTATTTGGCATAGTGTTCTATTAAAATATTTTCATCCAAGAATATTAACTTAATTTAACCTCTCTTGGATCTACACTTTGTTTAAAGGTTTTCATTTCACATATTAAGCGACGGTTTTATAAAGATTTTTATATTGCGTTGCATATTACTTACGAAGAATAGTATAATAGATAGAATAACATATGTACTAAAACGACTCAATTATATTATATATAGGTAAATAATGTAATAAATGATGATGTGGGGATTAGTATCGACGTATGTTTTTGTGGGGGGGAACTCTGGACACGCCCCGTCCAATCTATTCTAAATGACGTGAGGACCGCATTCGGCCCTCTTAATTCCCGTATTTTCTCCCTATTTCCCCACTGCTAGTGTGCTGCCCAATGGTACCCATTCCTTGATCTCAGTGGCCAAGCTAGTGGGTTAGTTTTTTGGGTACTGTCCCTGTGGACTGTGTTGCCGAGGTATAGCGACCTATGCTACCGTTGCGATGTTACAATTTCTATTTCATATAGGCTATATATTTGTGTGATTCACAAATCTGACAGCACAGATGGCATACTAGTTACGGCGCCTATCTACCGTTTCAAGTGTCGCGCGTTTGAATCTCATGCGAGACAATGACTCGCGAGATCCACAAATTGTTTTTTTTTTTCTTTTGTAATTCGTGCCTATAACCTGCATGTTTCCATGTGGTGACGGAGTAAAATACAATTGACCATTCCTTTTCTTGACAAGAAAAATAGACGTTATCTGTTATACACAGATAATTAAAGAGAAGGAAAACTCGAAGTAAAAGCCTATACCAACCCGTCTGAACAGCGTGGTTATAGTAGGTCAATTGTCCTCTAGAGAAGGAGGATCGAGCCCAGCAGTGGGACGACTACGCGCTGTAATGATAATGACTTGTATGTTTGTATATATGTCTACAATACAAGAAGAAATCTGCAATACAAGAATTAGTTCCTTAGTGAAAGAAATAAAATAATTCTTCGGAGTCTAAATAAAATTTATACTTAAATTATATTTTTGTCTAAATAAACAAACAATAATGATTTGAGAGTCCTCTCCGGCGATACGCTCCACCGCCAGCGACTTGGGCGGCGTAGGTGCAAGTGCCTGCGCCTATTGCCGCCCTAGTCGTGATAGTGGTTGACTGGACCGGGGAAAAATCTGGGCGCCCGCCGAGAAGTCGATTACGTGAGGGTGACACTTCGACGGTGCTCACAGTAGCGCCGCCGGGGCGTCACTGGAGACGGTACCCGATACGGTAGCCCGCCTGGGCGGGCCTCTAATGATAAATATGTACATGGGTTTTAGTTTTTCCAAAGACGAGAATCATCATCATTATCACAACTTATATACGTCCCACTATTGGTCTCGAGCCTCCTCCCCAATTGGAGGGCAATTTACCTACTTTACGCTGGTCAGACGTGTTGGTATAGGGTTTTATTTCGAGTTTTCTTTTCTTGCATCGATGTTATATGCATATTATATCCCTTAGTCGTCTTGTACCACATCCACGGGCAAGAAAAGGGGGTGGTGAATTGTATTCTTACTCCGTCACCACACGGGATATTAAATAATAATGTATCATCACTCTCAGCTTAAATACGTTACACTGCTGGGCTCCAGGCTTTTCAACAATGCAAAGAAAATGAAACTGCAATTCCACGTTAATTAGACAAGTTACTTGAAGGCAATCTGACAATCTTAAAATAAATTAAATTTTACTTACAATTAGCTTTATTTAGAAGCTGCTTTATTTTGAACTAGCAACCCGCCCTCGCTTCGCTTCGGTTTTAGTCGTTTTACCCGCGTATTTCCCGTTCCCATGGGAATACCGGGATAAAATATAACCTAGTTTACGCCCTGATATTATAGCTTTCCAATGGTGAAATAATTTTTGAAATCGGTCTAGCCGTTTTGAAGATTACCCGGAACAAACAGACAGACAGACAGACAAAAATTTTTTAATCTGTATTTTAGGCATAGGTGTCGTGCAAATAACCGTGTGAGCATGAAAAGTCTATTATTTTGACATTACAAACATACACTCAAATTTTATATATTGGTATACATATAGATAGCAACCCGCCCTTGCTTCGCTTTGGTTTCAGTCGTCTTACCCGCGTAGTTCCCAATCCTGAGGGAATATCGGGGTAAAGTATAGCCTATGTTACTCCTGGATATTATGACTTTCTATTTTTGAAATCTGTACAGTAGTTTCTGAGCCTATTCAATACAAAAAAAACAAACAAACCATCCCTCTTTATAATGTTATTATAGATAATTAAACCAAAAACAGCTCGACGCAGTATCCTGAGTTGTATGTAGTAAGTGTTACAAAAAATTTGTACCGAACAACTATTTATCATTTCTGTATACCACCGACAGTCCCGGGTCATAAGGACAAATCACATGCAAATTGTTTACCCGTATACCTGTAATCCATGCAAATAGCTCGCTATCCCGGAAACTGTGAACATTAACATAGAGGGGGCGCTCTAATACATACAAATAGCAAAATTCTACCCCTAGGATCAAATTCGTTCAGCAAATTTTAGTTTTTGGATGCGTATTTTATTGGTAAACAAAATAGAAGTAATTTAAAGTTTGGTTCATGTCTTAAGAGCGTTATCGGTAATCGGCACTTCTCGCATTTTAGGTATTTTGCTACGGTCTGATATCGACGCACACTAATGCACTACACACACGCGAGTTCATAGAATGACCAGTCTTGAGCCTTGGCGCTTATAATCAATCTCTAATATATTCTTCGGAGAAGGAGATTTTCAAAAATCAACATGATGTAAATTTTAAATTTTTTAATTAAAAACCAAATCTCATAACAGTAAAACGGTTAAAATTGTATTTTTAATATGCAAAGTACAGGAAATAGTAAAATATAGGCACAGAGTATAACTTACAAGGAGACCCTCAGACGTGTGGGTCGGGGATTTCCATGATTTTTGGTGGTGTGGTAGAGGGGGCACGAGGGTATTACAACTACCAAATATTAGGGTCAACTGGGCCCTCGTTAAAAAGATTTTAAGGGTCAAAGTTGGATGGGTAATTTATGTACTAGGAAAATTCGCAGTCGAATCGCCAACAAGCGGTGGTCTCGTGGTAACGTGCTCGCCGGCGGGAACTCTGGTCTCGGGTTCGAGACTCGACAACTTATTTTTTTTAAACTATCACATTATTGTGTAATAATTAAAAAAAAATAAAAAACCCCAATCGACGTCCCTATCCCGGGACGTCAGTCGCCGTCACATGGTCAGGCTCTCTGCGGGTGACACACTAAAGTCCCCGGTCCGGTCACCCGCGGATTCGCCTAGGGCGGCGTGAGGCGCGGATACTCGTATCTGCGCCGCCCGAGTCGCCGGTGGCGGAACGTGTGACCAAAGATTGATCACACACGAGCCGGCGTCTCCTTTCGTGAGATGACAGCCTCACAGAAGGCGGTGACCGCGTTCCAGTTCCTGACGCTGCTGAGCATCTCCCTAGTGATGGTCGGCAGGGTCCGGTCGGCCTGTGCTGCGCCGTGCTCACGTCGCAATCGCAGTGGTAGCAGGATGGTGGTGTGCTCTCCCTCCTAACGAGCTTGCGCAGGTACTTGGCTATCGTGACCCATCAATACCTGCACCAGTCGGAAGGAATGTACCCCATGCTGCCGACCCAACCACCCATCAGCACCAGCTGAAAGGACTCGACGGTCCTATCAGGACCGTATGGAGGCTTCTCCAGTCCGATTGCCCAACGAGCAATGGCGTCTCGGCGGGCGTCGACCCGCCAGGCGGCAATCACCTTGATTGAGGCTATATGTGGCTCACGTCTCTGATACTCGCAGGTAAAGCTCGGCGAGTACCTCCGCCTGCAGGTCCCACCGGAGAGTTCCGGCCAAGAGGCACGCTGCCTCCGTGGCTGCCGTGCAGTAGTCGAGTATGGCCCTAGTCGCCATGGACATGGATGTCTAACAAGTCCAGTCAGAGATTTAAATCTACCCACTAAAGAAATTAGTTATTAAATTTTGATCCACATTTTGCTACATATTTATTGCTAGTACAAGAAGAAAATGATTCTCTATGAAAAAAATATATTGTGTATGGTTAGTAATTATTAAACATTAAATTTGAGTTAGCTGATAATCTTCAGAAGATGAGGCTGCATAAATGTTCCGTTCGGATTTTTGATGTGAAATATCTATAGGCGGGGTGAACCTGATCGTCGCGTGGCATTAAAAGCGGCGTTAACGCCACGCTTTGCGGTAACGACTGCAAAATAATTTTGATGTTTCACATCTGCCAGGCGTCCTGAGTGACGACTCACTTCTCTTTTCGTTTACTCTTTTGAAACTATAAGTACCTTACAGTTTTGTCGTGTGTTCTCTTTTTCCTTGCCTTGTAACCGATTTTGTTCCCAAGATACAATCTGCTTTTTCGACCCATCACCTAAAACGTAAAAAGATTCTATATTATTCTTTATAGAGATCGCATGAAAGTAATTAAAAGAATTAGGTAGTAATAAATACTTACGAATCAAAACCGTCAGTCGCAGTATACGCTCAAGTCACCACACGGAAAATAAAAGATCAAATCAACTGATTTAAATAAAATCAACCTAAATAATTCTATTTGACTAAAAAAAACATTAAATTCACAAGAAGTACATTAAGTAGAATTTAAAAAGCTTCGGGTGGCGTGTTAAAATCACTGTTAAATAATTAATTAGCTTTAACTTAATGTTAAACAGCTAATTTAGAATTAGTAACAATCCTGACTGAAGGTTCTGACTTCGAATTCCCAAGTTAATCTACTTTTACTCGGCAAAACAAGTTTTACTGCAGAGATGAATGAACGAAATTCAAGGATTTGAGTAAAGTTTTCAGATTAAGTGTCCCATGGCACATTCAGAAAGATAAAGGATTTAAATTTGAAAGGCTACTTTAAAATCAAAGGGTTGAATTCTTTAGGGAACTACATTAGGAATTCAATGCATTTACATATATCCTACACATATAATTAATTTGAGCCTACTCCACAATAGGAGGGATATAGACCACTATGTCTATATCCCTCCTATTGTGGAGTATTCCCTATACTAATATCACGCTGGTCAGACGTGTTGATATAGGGTTTTATTTCGAGTTTTCCTTCTCTTACATAAATGTTATATGTGTACTATGATCCCTCAGTCGTCTTTTACGAGTCCCACGGGCATGATTGCGATGGTGTATTCTTACTCCGTCACCACACGGGATATATGTACACACAATTATTGCACTAAATTTATATAGTAGGTACAAAGTTTCCTTTTCAATCTTTTTTTTTAAGATCTTGCACTTGGGCAATAATCCTTGTATTTCGGGCGACTTTATAAACATATAATTTAGCAGACATAAATTTCAGTTGAACTCGGAACAACACTTTATGGATTGCACAAACAAATCATGTGTGAATCGAACTCGTGACACTTGTATGGTATGTCCGTATCTTAACCACTATACCAGCAGTGCATTCAGTTTTTAAATCTTCCGTGTTAATATCCATTACTATTTGGTTTTGTAAGAATTGCTTTGAAATTTTGATTTTGTAAAATTTGGTTTGTAAAATTTGATTTTGTGAGGTTTGATTTGCCAATTCAAATTCATTCATAATAAATTATCCCAGCAAATAATAAATATGAGAAATGAGGGTAATTATAGTTTGGCTGTCGACTTGAAAAACAATACGCTTGAGATCTAAAAATGGCCGCCCATTTTTTATTAACGAAAAAAATTCATTTAAGAATCTATAAAGTTCTGAAATAAATATAAAACCCAATTTCTTGTTTTATTATCTATCACAATAATATTACTATTTAAAATGTGTTATTTTAAATTTCAATGATCGAATCTAGGCACAAGTAAATTAGTAAGCATTTATCGGGTACAGATAAATTAATTTAATCAAATCAAATCAAATCAAATCATTTATTTTGCGAAATATGGGTATAAAATATTAGGTATTATAGGTAGACAGTGTATCACCATATTTGACCGTCAAGCGGCATGCAAAAACTTCTAAGAATTAATGGCTTCATACATTTTGCCAATTTAAGAAATGAATTTACTTATTATATGAATTTACACTTACAGTTGTGTCATACCTAAGGTTATTAGCTTATTAGTAATCATTTAATTAAATCATTTAGTCATTAACAATCATTTAGTAATAATTTAATGTGTAAAAAAACATTTAATCTGTAAATAATAATTTAAGTACCTCTTTTTTGGATTCTATGGTTAGCGCACCTGCTGCCCGCCGCCGTCCGGGGCGTCAGAGAGGCGGCGCGTGGCCCCACAACCCACCCGTAGCACGGCGCCTTCAGCCAACCACCGATACCAACTTCCTTGTCCTCCGTGGTCGGCCCGACGGAATACCCTGAGGGAGTACCCTCTCCTCTCGACGTCCCTGTCCTGAGACGTCTGTCACTGTCGTCCAGTCAGCCTCTCTGCGGGTGACGGACTGAAATCCCCGGTCACGTCACCCGCGGCCTCGGCTAGAGAATTTAAGTACCTCTGAACTATATCTGCGTGTGTTAACTAAGTAAAAACACAAATAATTCACCAGATCTTCTCTTACCCGTAGGCGTCGTAAGAGACGACTGTTATATGCATATTATATTTCTTAGTCTTCCTTAACGACACCCACTGTCACGATAGCGGATGGTGAATAGTATTCATACTCCGTTACCGCACGGAAAAGTAGCATATTCGCTTTCATCATTCAGCCCATCGCCGTACTGGTGGACTCCATCATGTTTCGACACAGAGTGTGATTCTGTGCCGCCTGCATCCAACGACGCCCCGCAATATTCATCAGGTCGTCGATCATATTGAGTTAATTTATTATTAACTATTAGCGTTTTTTCTTTCCGCGTGGACGGAGTAAGAATTTCACTACCCTCTCATACCCGTGGGTGTCGTAAAAAACGACTAAAGGATATATTTCGCAAATGATATCTATGCAAGAGATGGAAAACTCGAAACAAAACCCTATAGCAACCTGTCTGACCAGCATGGTAAGGTCAATTTCCCTCCTTTCATGGAGGAGACTCGAGCCCAGCAGTGGGACGTATATGAGCCAAAATGATGATTAGCGTTTCATCTAATCATGTTTGAAAATTATTACTATAAACTACAAAATATTTTGCAAACAACACAAAACCATTAAGTCGACCGCTTACGGCTATTTCAAGTAAAAACAACAGCACATTTACATAACATGAATATTTCTACTTTAAAAAAATGTTGTCAAATAATATATTCGTGTGTTCAAGTTTGGCCAACATGTACAGAAAGTCTGCGGTCCGCTTTTATACAATTTCACAAACATTTTGCTAGAATATTTGGCTTATATTTTTTTTGGTATATTTTTTGCGGGTACGGAAGTGGGTCGCGCTCGTACAAAGCGTCGTGTTGGCGGATTTCTGCGGATCATGCGACCTTAATACTACCAAAATATATGAATTAGATATTGATTTGTATATTATTGGAGGATTATTGTGAGAAAGATAATAAAATATGAGCAAGAGAAAATGTGATTCAGTTATATTAACTTCAGTCTTTAGAAATGTCAAATCAGCGATACATTCACTCTGGTTTCTCTTCTCTTGAATCCTTTAATCTTGCTCCTGGTTGTTGTATGTATATATATATATATATATATATATATATATATATATAGCAGAGCGTGATAAGTAAAAGAAGAAGATAATGGAATGTCAAGCAAATTAATTTATTATTTTCGTTATCCGTTTAGTCTATTCATTTTGAATTTTTGCTCGAGTGTGTTTGTTTGTGGCACGATAGAGGGTAGTTTACAAAAAGTTACTTTTTTACGAGGACGACTTACTTTTTATAATATGGAATCTTTAAAAATAAGACGTAAAATGGCAGACATCATGTTTTTATATAAATTAGTTCATAGCTTAATAGATTCACCTACCATTTTTGAACGTATCAATTTAGTCGTACGGAGAGCTGGCAGTCGTCTGTGCAATCGTAAAACATTCTATTTTTAACAGATTCAGAACGAATGTTGGCCAGCACTCTCCTATCTATCGCATGAGCTCTTCATCAAATTTCATTAGAAACGACATTGATATATTTCGTAGTGGTTCTCTCGCTTCCTTTAAAAAAATATTGAAATCATTTTTTACTTCTTCATTGTATTTCTCTTTTTGTAAATCATCAGTTTCCTTTTTTTTTTGTTTTTGTAATTTAATAGTTCTTTTTTTGGTAGTAACGCTACCGCCCTACGCATGTTGTGATCACATCGAGTAGGGTACAATCTAAGGAATGTTACTTTACCAATTATTATATGTAAGTTTTCTTTGTGAATTGTTATCCAGTTTTGTGACCCAAAATAAAATTTAAAAAAAAGAAAAAAAAAGTCATCTTGAAAGGTGAAACATTCTTACTAGTCCATTGAAAAGTTACATTTGGGGTTGCGTTTTTTAGAGGACGCAATTTTATTTTCTTGATGTATAGGGGGGGTCAGTGTAAAGCTAAAACCAAGTTTGTGGGATCGCCACCCTTGTCCCACGGCCGCCATCTTGAAAATAGGGGTTGAAATGGTTTTTACAATATATCTCTTAAACTATTTATCTGATAAAAAAATTGTTTACATTATTTGTTGCAAATTAAATTCTCTACAACTTTGCTTCAGAAACTTTTTGTCGTAGAACTATAAATAAAAAAGTTATAAGCGAAAATGTTCAGAAATTCGAGAAATAAATTTATATTTTTCGATATATCTTTTTATTTATCATTTTACGAAAAAATGATGTCAGACCATTTTTGTAGATCGTTTTTTAAGAAACAACTTTTGTAAGCAACATTTTTTCATTAAGTCAATAGCTAAGGTTTTACAGCGCTCCGAAGTGAGTAGTGGAGGCGCGTTTTCTTTTGCGTGGTATCCCCAAGAGGCATATCCACGGTGATTTTGTAATTTGAACTACTCCGTCCTCAGTCTTTTCGATGGACCAGGCTGTGACTCAGCATCTGATCGGCTTTTTGAATTAAATATCGGTGGGAGAACTGGAGAATGAAGGGGTGTTAATGTCGGCGGTTCATCATCAAAGTCATTTTCATTTATTAATTCTGAGAGCTCCATTACGTTGCTGCGAGGCTCTCTAGAACAATGGAAGCACACTGCAGAATATTTCAGGTCTGCTTTTCGACATCCACATATCGCTCCACAGTTTCTTTTAAATTTGCAAAAGATCAATTTTAGAAGCTCAGGGGGTGCTGAAGGTTTAGGGCTCTACACTGACATCAATAATTTTCCACATTTTTCCAGCCCCAGTCTTCAGGATCATTATTATTACCAAGCCACGACTGGACCTAATGGTAGACTCGGAAAGTATGAACTCCAGACTCTACCTCGTGGGTGGTGGGGAAGAGTCATTAATTAATTATTAATAATATTGCAAATTAATAATTAAAAAAATTATAATAACAAAAAAATACAATAACTGATGATGATTAGTACACAAGTAGTATGTATAGTTAAGAATACTGAAAAATAGTACTCACTTCGGAGCGCTGTAAGACCTTAGCTATTGACTTAATGAAAAAATGTTACTTATAAAAGTTGTTCCTTAAAAAACGATCTACAAAAATGGTCTGCTATCATTTTTTCGTTAAATGATAAAAAAAGTTATATCGAAAAATATAATCTTTTTCTCGAATTTCTGAACATTTGCGCTTATAACTTTTTTATTTATAGTTCCACGACAAAAAGTTACTTGACCAAAGTTGTAGTGAATTTAATTTTCAACAAAAAATGTTAACAAATTTTTTTATCAGATTAATAGTTTAAGAGATATATCGTAAAAACCATTTCAACCCCTATTTTCAAGATGGCGGCCGTGGGACAAGGGTGGCGACCCCACAAACTTGGTTTTAGCTTTACACTGACCCCTCCTACACACCTAAAAAATAAAATTGCGTCCTCTAAAAAACGCAAGGTATGGCCTAAAAATGTAACATTTCAATGGACTATACGATTATTCATTATTCGGTGAACAGTAGTAAAAGTCGGTCACAACCAACATTCCATGTGATTATTCTGTACAGTGTTAGCGCTAAAGTATTGTTTCTTTTAATTTGAATATGAAAGTTAAGTTTGTTAATAAAGATTTAGTGTACTGGACGTTAACCTAGTGTTATTTCCACAACACCTTCATGTCTGAACAATATATCGACGAACTGTGAAGGGGGGAAGCGGCTCGTTTCCAATAGTGGGACGAATAGGAGCTAACTCCACCTCCTTGTTGCATGGTGGCGGCTACGAATACTGGCAACTCTGATATTCCTAGCAATTGTCGTACAAAACCACTAAAAATTTTACATCAAACTGGGTTAACTACATCTAATGTTATTAGATATACAATACAAGCAAATAATACACCTGATGATAAGAGATGCTGCCGTCCATGGACCTTTGCTAGGCTGCTGCCTACCGCGAAGAAAATGAATGCGTGCAATGAAGATTGATGATACTAAAGGCATCACCAAACCTCACCACACGCAAACACTTTCAGAAAGTTGGGCTACCGGCTCTCTAGCTCACCGAACGAAGCGCAGTAACAAATTGCTACTAGTCAGACATCGATTTGCCGCTCAGTGTGGTACTACCCCGGGCGGATTGGCGCGTAAGGATATGAAAAAATAATCGATTATTCCATGAATCGATTATTTTTTGTAATAATCGATTATCTAAATAATAAAAATCGATTTAAAAGGAATCGATTATTATATTAAAATTAATCGATTATTTTAGTATTTGCTTTTCTATTTAAATTGAAAGTTTTCTATTATATAGAAAATAAAATCACTGCCAGATTTCCTAAAAGAAAAAGGTCACAAAGATCAGGAAAAGTGCTCGATCGAATGTCAGTGTTTTATTCTATATTAGAAAATAAATCTCACATTTCCTAAAAAACAAAGGTTATCATAATCCTGTTAGGAGAAAAATTAAAAAAAGATTAGTAAAAAATCGATTATAAAATAATCGAGTAATTAAAAATAATTAATCGATTTTTTGCAAATCGATATATTTAAAAAAAAAAAAATCGATTATGTATTAATCGATTTTGCCCTCTAAGTCACATCCCTAGTGGCGGGTAGACAGACAACTATCAACAGTGTGCTTCTAACACTATCAAAACTATAACTAAAACTTTAGCACTATGCACGCTGAAAGGAGAATACCTATTGCTTCGACCTCAAATAATTACGTTAAGACCATGAAGATGCTTGTAATTCCCAACTCCTGCCTTGCCTTAGGTTTTCGAATTGTCAATCAGTATGGCAATCTAATAAAATGGGTAATAATGCATGGAATGTATTGGCGAAGCAACCGATAAAAGTAATGTACCGTGAAATTTGACTTCGCGAATTCAAACGCCGTTAAAGGTCCCGAATTTACATTTAAATGGAATCCCAGCGACAGTCAGTGCGCGTGAAAAACTAGATACAGACTCCTATAGTCTTATTACAATATACACTCATTTGCAAAAAAAACGGGCACCCAAGCAATGAACCATTTCAAATGTTAATATTTCTTTGTTTGATAATTATAGGTAGTTATATCCACACAATTTGCTAAATTAATAAGAAAATAATCGTTTTCATCAGTATTTCATAAAATTTAGATACAATTTATGGGAAATAATGCTAAACCTCGCTAGTAGTGTATATTCGCTAGTAGTGCATATGCTCATGAAGTAAAAATAAAAAAGTTTTTTTGTTTGTTTTTCTTTAATAAAGTAAAAGCAGATAAATGTTTAGTATCGAGTGTGACCCCCTCTAGCTAAAATCACAGCTTGAATTCGTCTGGGCATGCTAGCGAGTATATCCCGGATACTTGCTTGCGGAATACGTTCCCACTCCGCAGTAATCACATTCTTCAGCTCTCTGATGGTCTGCGGAGCCGGGTGTACTGATCTCACACGCCGTTTCAGAACGTCCCAGACATGCTCTATGGGATTGAGGTCGGGACTTCGAGCTGGCCAATCCAAACGACGAATGCCGACCTCTTGCACATACGCATTAACATCGCGGGATCGGTGGGCGCGAGCATTGTCGTCCATAAAAATCGAGTCTTCACCTAGAGCGGCCAATGCGGGTTGTGCATGAGAAATTAGAACTTCCGTTATGTATCGATGCCCAGTCAGTGAGCCGTTTTCAATGAAGACTAACTCTGTACGATCCATTGAATTTATTCCTGCCCAAAACATAACAGAGCCCCCACCATAAGGTGTGATTTCTTCGAAACATGCCTCTGCAAAGCGTTCTCCTTGTCTTCTTAGCACTCGCCGACGTCGATCTTCACCGAACAGAGATATCCTGGCTTCATCAGAGAACAAAACCCTATTCCAATCGTCTTGAGTCCATGATTCACAATTTCTAGCGAACCTAAGCCTGTGAACTCTGTGCTCACGGAGTAATTTGGGGCCGCGGGCCGGGCGGTGACTGCGTATATTGGCAGCGAGCAGCCTCCTCCTGACCGTCCATAGACTAATATGCACATTTCTTACTTCTTGGAGGTTGTTCTTAAGATCCACATACGAAGATTTGCGATTTCTCAATGCGCGACTCACAAGAAAACGATCATCCCGTGGTTGGGTACATGGTTTTCTTCCAGAACCAGGCCTTCTCTCGACGGAACCAGTCTCCTGATATCGCTGCCAGGTCCTTTGGACTGTCGAGCGACTAACATTTAGCCTCCTAGCCACGAAACATTGGCTGCAACCCTCTTCAAGCAGCGCGATAATTTTGGTAGCTTTTACCACTTTATCTACCATTTTTGATACAGCCAAACAGCATTAAATAAAGCTTTGACAGTCAAGGATATGAAATTAATCGATAAAAATTGAATAAAAGTTATGAAAGTCGATGTTAACTTCTGGAACTTCGCGCCAAAAATGTAGGATAAAAAGGGGTTTTCTGTAAAAATGAACATCAAATGAAAAATTGAATTTAGAACGTACTTTTTTAAATACCACAGCATTTTTAAAACCGGCCAGTAACGTGTACAAATGATTGAAACCTTTTTGGTATTGTATCTTTTTAAATATGAATGAAAATCAAAACCGCCCGTTTTTTTTTGCAAATGAGTTTATAAAGGTCAAAATAGACGTATAAAAAATTTTTCTTTTTAAAAGCAACAATTTGTGAATTACTAAAAGTAAAGTCCCGGCGGACTGACGACATTCTCAAAGTCGCAGGGAACCGTTAGATGCATGTGGCGCAGGACCATTCCGAGTGGCATTCTCCTGGGGAGGCCTATGTCCAGCAGTGGACGTCTGTAGGCTGATGGATGGATGGATGGAAAGTCCCGCGTGGGAATCGCATTCGAGACACTTTGTACAGTAGATCGGTATCTTAATCACTGTGCCATCTCATAGTATCTATCCATATAATACTAGCAGCGCCTTCCGATTTTACCCGCATAGTTCCCCTTGTCGTGGAAATATCGGGATACATTATAGCCTGTTACTCTGATATTTAAGCTGTATTATTGTGAAATTGCATCAAAATCCATTCAGTAGTTTTTGCGTGAGAGAACAACGAACATCCTCACATACTTACAAACATTCGCGTTTATAATATTAGTAGGATGCATATAACATTTGTGCAGAAAAGGCAAATCTATACTAATATTATAAAGCTGAATAGTTTGTTTGTTTGTTTGAACGTGCTAATCTCAGGAACAGCTGGTTCGATTTGAAAAATTCTTTCAATGCTGGATAGTCCATTTATCAAGGAAGGCTATAGGTTATATTATATTTTCAAAAAAAAATAGGGATCCGTACTAAAAGTCATATAATGTAACCCAAGGTGTAAAAAAATGACCTGAAAAATCATTGTATCGCGTGTGCTGCGAAAAATATTGATTATAAAACAAAACAATGTACTACAACTTTGTAGAACATATAATTCTCTACAAAAAATATTGCCACACCATATGCCTAACTATTGTAGTTATCTCACAATGTTTTTTTTTCTTTTTTTAAATAATTAAAATGACGTCGCTTTAAAAACCCTTTTTGTACCTTGGTATTAATCCTTATCAAAATAATATTTACTTACTTCATAATAATTACTTTATATTTAAGACAGATTCAATACCTTTCTAGAACTTTTAGAATCATTAAATTCGGACATTTCATTCAAAAGATATCGCGATATTAAAAATGTAAGTATTAGTGTTGTAGCCAAATAAGTATTAAGTATTGCGCGCTCATGTATGATGTGGCGGGCGGTCATGAGGGGCGAGGGGGCGGCAGCCTCTGCGAAATGCCTAGAAAGAGACCTCAACTTTCTCGACAGTCTGCCACTGCAAAACGACTGCGACTTATGCGCAGTAATGAGATAGAGGATGAAAATAGGCAGAGGTTGACTACTCAACGAGAAATCGCTGAACGAAACTGCGTTAGAGAAACAAGCGTTGAACGAACACGTTTGGCTTCACAAACAACTCGAACTTCGTCAAATCGACAACGGGAATCAAGTGCTGAACGTTCTCAACGTTTGGCCACAGAAGTTTTAAAATAAATAAATAAATCCTGAAAGTGACTTTCCCCCAAATTCACTATTCCACGCGGTCGAAGTCGCGGGCACCGCTAGTTAGAAATATAACCCGATACTAACACGTCTGACTAACGTATATGAGCTGAAACGAATATAGATAAAATCTTTTAGAAGAGAAAGGGAAGGAAAACTCGAAATAAAACCCTACATCAACCCTTCTCACCAGTGTGGTATAGTAGGGCAGTATCTCTACTATTGTGGAAGAAGGCATTTCCTTAGCAGTAGGAACTATATGAGCTGAGATGATGATGAATTTAAAATCAGCAAAACAATGAAAAAAAAATAATGGCACGGAGAAATCATCATCATCATCATCATGCCGGCTCATATACGTCCCACAATTAGGTTTGGGCCTCCTCCACCGTAAAAGGGAATTGACTTACTACGCTGGTCAGACGTGTTGGTATAGGGTTTTATATCGAGTTTTCCTTTTCTGCCATAGATGTTAAATGCATTTATATCCCTTAGTCGTCTTTTACGACATCCACGGGCAAGTCAGGGGTGGTAAATTGTATTTTTACTCCGTCACCACACGGTCTTCTAATTTATATAAATATTATTTAGAAACAGAATTCAAAGTAAAGTGATAATTAGACATGCCATTTTAAATATAAAACTTATATTTAATTTTATGCTTTGCTTTTTTAATGCAATGCAATTCCCCAGACGTTTATGCTTCCAGCACTTTTTAATTTGTTTAAACTGAATTAAGATTTAAATTAATTTTTAAATATAATGTCGGTGAGGATATTTTTGATGTGGTAGGGAATTGTAGCATAATTCACAACGCTTTCTTTTGATATGAATGTTAAAACCTTTAAGGAGTGTAAGTAGTTAATATACAAAATATCTGGTTGCCGAACTAATTTAGATATATATTAATAAAAAATGAAAATGATGAAATAATGAAAAAAATATCAAAAATTACAAAAACAGAATAATAATAACACCGAGATTCGATCTCACACTGTTTGAATGCGACTGGACAACTTCCCAACTGAGCTATCGTCACTCTTGACGGCGACAGCGAAATTTGAATGCCCGTTATATTGACCTTTTGTCATTGCATTGATTAGCTAAAAAACCGACAAATCAACATTTTCTATAAATAAAACCTAGCTAGATCGATTTTTTGGCCCCGAAACCTCTAGTATGCTAAATTTCATGAATCGTTGGAGCCGTTTCCGAGATTCGTTTAAAGATATAAGATAGAATAAAACAAAAGAAGAAAAGGTCGAAATAAAATCTTATACAGACCGCCATGGTATAACATGTATATCAATATTTTCCCTTGTGAAGGAGATCGTTTATAGTTATTCATGTGGTACGAGCATACTGTCAACGGTCGTCTGTCTACAGTTCGTCCGGGGTAATACCACACTCCGCAGAACTGCGAGTTAGGTTTCGAGTACTTTGTCACACCGAAACATTGGTTTTGCTGAAGGTCAAAATGCGCGGCGACGACCGCTTATTCAAATATTTGGTTCTACACCCATGAGCAATTTAAAATTTGATAGCATTCATAGCAGCCATTACTTAGCTAAACATAATTGTAACAATGAGCAAAATGTGTGTAACGTTTTATTAGCTTTTATTAACTTATTTTGTGTGTGTAACGAAGGTTTTAAAGAGATTTTCATCCCCTTCTAAATGTCATATTAATTTGAAACTTATCTAAGTAATGATGACAATGCTATATTTAAACAATTTTTCCCATTATTCTTCCAGGATTAGTTAGTTTTTCTAACTCAGTTGTTGAAATTTCATCGTGGTTCGATAGATGTCGCTTTCTCAATTTTTTGCGGTTTAATAGCGGTCCAGCAGTGTAACAGATTCAGCTCTGTTCCAAAATTATGTAATATTGTACGTATCTTATATCTTTAAACGAGCAATTCTTGTATATATATATATATATTCAGGATCTCGGAAACGGCTCCAACGATTTTGTTGAAACTTGGCATATTAGAGGATTCGGGTCCAAAAAATCGATCTAGCTAGGTTTTATTTATAGAAAATGTTCTTTTGTCGGTGTTTTTAGCATAACAATAAATGACATTAAATTTTAAAAGAATATGAATCAAATTTCGTTGTAAATGTCAAGAGATACGACAGCTCAGTTGGGAGACGGCTGATTTTAATTTTGAGTTTTGTAGCATCCAAACAGCGTCGGTTCGAATCTCGGTGTTATTATTATTCTCTTTTTGTAATTTTTTTATATATTTTTTATTTTTATTAATATATATCTAAATAAATTCTACAAAAATATTCGGTCAACCTGATATTACTCGATTAAGTGCTTTGGCACTCATGAAACACTTAATCATTATATGACAAATAATTGATAATTCCTGCGGAAGTGAACGTAACACTTGTTTTTATTATTTTAGTTTGTGTCAGGGGTTATTCAAAATTTCAATTTTACTTATGAAGTTATCTACTTAGCCTAATTATGATCCAGATTACAGCTAAAGTGCGCAAGCTTGTCTATAACAAGGAAACACACATAGACGCAATATCTAATGTTTTATTTTATTTCTAGGGCCGACCGTTCGTATCTATTTGCTTATATGTCAAATATATAAAAATGTGACATGGGTTTGACAACACTATTGCAATTTGAATATAATAACTTTTTTTATTGTGGCAGCACATAATGTTATTTTTGTTTATTTTTAGTTAAACTCATGAAATTGTGTAAATGTTCGGTCGACGTTAGCTGCCGGGCGGACCAGACCACCCATGATAAGAATGGCCCAAATATCGATAAAAGATATTATATGGCAAGTTATGACGTTACATGCTGCCCTTTACCCCCGGTTTGGGTGGGGTGAGACCGTACTATAACGGTTATAAAAAAGTGTCTGGCATATGTGAAACATCGAAATTATTTTATACTAGCAACCCGCCCTCGCTTCGCTTCGGTTATAGGTTATAGTCGTTTTACCCGCGTAGTTCCCGTTCCCGTGGGAATACCGAGATAAAATATAGCCTAGTTTACGCCCTGATATTATAGCTTTCCATTGGTGAAAGAATTTTTGAAATCGGTCCAGCCGTTTTGAATATTACCCGGAACAAACAGACAGACAGACAGACAAAAATTTTTTAATTGCTATTTTAGACATAGGTGTCGTGCAAATAACCGAGTGAGCATGAAAAGAGCCAATTATTTTGACATTACAAACAGACATTCCAATTTTATTTATTGGTATAGACAAGTATATGTATATACATAACAGAACAGATTACTACAGGAACTAACATAGCATGATGTATAAATAAAATATTATTTATATTATTATTTAAAACTAGCAACCCGCCCTCACTTCGCTTCGGTTTCAGTCTTTCCTGCGTAGTTCCCGTTCCCGTGGGAATACCGGGATAAAATATAGCCTAGTTTACTCCCTGGTATTATAGCTTTCCATTGGTGAAAGAATTTTTGAAATCGGTGCAGCGGTTTTGAAGATTACCCAGAACAGACAGACAGACAGACAAGAAAAATTTTTTAATCTATATTTTAGGCATAGGTATAGTGCAAATAACCGTATGAGCATGAAAAAAGACTATTATTTTGACATTACAAACAGATACTCCAATTTTATTTATTGGTATAGATATTACACAAAAATCATAATTCACCACACAGTCGCTTACGCACAATATTGGAGTGAGACGAAGCGACGCGCGCTTCGTCTCACTCACACATTACTACGTATAGTACATACATTCCATCATATAGCGTGGCATTACGTCGCCAGCCTGTTTTCGCCACGCCACGTATTATTGGCAATTTAGTTACTAAACGTATCTAGTATCTACCTCTAGGGATTATCAAGAGATATCGTTTCTATTCCTACATGTAGTAATGACATTTCATTCCCAAATGAGTTAACACGCAGATTTTAATGAAATTTATCCGTATAATAACGTAATGACGAGTGAATGAGCTGAAATGATGATTATATTATGTTATGACAATTGATTAATTTAATCTTAACCTAATCTATATATATAGGAGAGGCGGGTTTTGCGAACGATATATTGACTCATCACCATATCTCTGGAATCATAAGGCGTACAGACTTGAAATTTGGCAGAAATATTCCTTTCGTCGAGTAGAGGTCAGCTAAGAACGGATTTTACGAAATTCCACCTGCAAGGAGTGTTGCGGGGGCGTTAACAATAATACACAAATAAAGGAATGGCGTGAGCCGAAGCTACTGAAGCTAGAAAAATGAAATTTAGACAGTAGTTTCATTTTGTACCCCTAAGGGGGTGAAATGCAACGGCAAAGTTTGTATGGAAAGAAAAAAAATCTTTAGCTACTGTCTTGAAATTAAGCACAAATACTCTTTAGGGAAAAATAATAGCATAATATTTATTTTTTGTGAGAAGAAAAACTTGAAATAAAACCCTATGCCAATACGCCTGACCAGCGCGGTATAGTAGGTCAATTTCCCTCCCATAATGGAGGAGGCCCGAGCCTAACAGTGGGATGTTTATGGATTGTGATGAAGAGATATATATATACTTAGACCCCCATGACCATGAACGTTGTAAGGCATTCGAAACGTCAGACAATTAAAAATCAAATACAAAAGCGATGAAATCCGTAAAATAGTTATTTTTATAACATAAAATTTTATTATAAACGTATAGTATTACGCTATTTTCTATAATTAACTTAACGATGGCTACGCTAGTAGGAAGCAACCCAATCTCCGTGTAATTTTAAACATCGTTATTTTAGTTTTATCGATCCTATAATTACTAGACAATGGGCACATTGATTAAACTCGCCGAGGCTGTTACGTAATTTTAGTTTTAATGAACAAAACTGGATTATATAGCTCGTAAATACATATTTAGTACATAATTAATATATATTACACAATTTATATAGCACTACAGACTCGTTACCAATAGACGGCCCAATAGTGAAGGGTGAATATGGTGGGTTATAGGGCCGCGTGCCACCCTTTTGTCTCCCTTGGGGGAATGAATGGCATGTATTTAGGCCATAGCCCACCTAAAAATAATAATCGACTATAAATACAATCTGCCTCAGTGTGGCAACGGAATAAAAATACAATTCACCATTCCCTATCTAGCCCATGGGTGTCGTAAAAGACGATTAAGGGATAAAAATATGCAAATAACATCTATGTATGAGAAGGAAAACTTGAAGTAAAACCCTATACCACGTCACATTACCTTCTGTTAAGGAGGAGGCTCGAGCTCAAAAGTGGGAAGTATATCAAATCATTTATTCTGCACTAGCGATAGCAAACGAGATTTATATGCAAGCGAACGCGGGTTGCCTTAAGAGCGAGTAGTCACCGACTGGCGCAGACGCGGGCGCATCGTGACTAGGTAGTCCCGTTTTGTAATGTGTATTAAGTGTAAGTGTAGGTGGTGGGTGAGATGTGAGTCACCCACAGACTTGACTACACAGTTGGGAATATCCAGGGATAGACATTTGGTGCTTTATTTTTATGATTCACAAATGAGCTATGTGAGTCTTGGCATTTATGTCCGTTAAATTGTAAGCATGTTAAGTCTACCGCGAAACAAAGATGTTTTAGAGAAAAGTGTCTTTTAAACAAAAAAAAATCATACTTTAAAATGATTTCATCATCATCGTTATTCAGCCTATTACCGTCCATTGCTCCAAGTATGCTTCACCATAAAGTGCGGTATTGTGCCGCCGAATATCTAACGACGCCCAATAACTTTCACCAGGTCGTCAATCCACCTAGTGGGGGGGCGTCCTACACTGCGTTATTCGATACACGTGTACGCCACTCCTAGCGGTTTTCGGCTCGTCGAGCGATATGGCCTGCCCATTGTCACTTCAGCGTGCTAATTTTTCGTGCTATGAGGCCTATACAAATTTCCGTATTTAGGGTTCTATCACGCAGAGAAATCGTGAGCATAGTTCGCTCCCATAGTCATCTCTAGTTACAAACACTATTCGTACACCTGTGCTTTCAGATACTGAGGTATGTTGAATGAGAAGATCCTCTAAGTTTCCCCGAGCGCTGCAGCGAGCTCAATTCGTCCTAACTGGACTGTTTGTTCAAGGTAAACGTAATGATCGACAACTTCGAGAATCCAAATAGGGATCCGAATTCCAACTAAGGCCGGCAAATTCATTTAATAATTACAGAAATACACTTTATTAAATCCTTTGATTATATACACGTCTAGATGGAGTAATGCAGAACAAACGATACACAAAAAGTGTCCTCGGTTTTTCGCTATGTTTGAGTACGCGTTGTGTTCTTACTGTAATTAAACTGTCAATGTGTGCGTGTTTAAAGATAATTATTTTCCCTATTTTTCAAATATTTAATAAGATGGAGGTTAAATAAAATAATGATATAATTAATAGAATAGTGTTTTATTTAAATATTGTAAATACAAAAACAAAGGAAATACCTTAAATTAAAACCCGTCTCTTTGGGTTTGTTTTCGGAATAGTTTCCTCTTAGATTTTATGGCATGGGTTATGTTATCCAATTTACAAATAATGACATCTTATTTGCAAATATTTTTCTATTAGAAGTTTTAAAAGGCTCGTTTCGTGGTGTTGACTACAATCACCAATGTTTTTAAAATATTTATCACCGATAAATTGACAAATTATTTTATGACATATCTTTTTATAATTACAAGACGATGTCACTATATGTCCCTGTTTTATGAAATCCCTAATTACATACGCTACAATTAATAACAATCTTATGGTTATGTTCCTGTATTATCTTTCGATATAATGTACGTTTTTTTTTTGTTTAGAAAACTCAAGATTCATGATTTGCATATCAAAATTATAAGATCAAACACAATCAGTAAGCAAATATGGCATGGCTATGGTCAGTACTGATTTTCCTTTATCTCCCATTGTTGCGGCAAATCACCCGAGAATAAACTGGCAACACTGTTCAATTCCATTAATGTACAAATATCGAAATAAAAAATCATGATATCTTGATAAAATGTATTTAAATAACAAAACTTACCGATGAAAAGTGATTTTGATATTGTTATAAGGTTTTCCCACATAATTGCGACACAGTTTGACTGCGCAAACCGGCATATTATTACTTTTTTCACGAGCACGTTACCGCGTTGTAGTTCAAATGACACTGATGTAAGGAACAAGCGAGTCTACTAAATATAGTAGACTTTATTTGGGCCGTTTTGTACGGCAAATGTGCCATCTAGTCGTGTATATAATCAAAGATTAAATCTATCAAGAACCGTAAACTTGTATTTGTCAAAATCCGACAAACGTCGGTCACTTGAGGTGTAAAAACCCCCCCATCTAAAAAGTGGTACGTTGTGAGAAGTAGCTACCAAAATACCTTAACGACTTTTTAACGATCACATCGTCGCATTGCGAGTAATGCCACTCGGCTCATTGTAATGTCGCTCACATACCTACTTAATGTGCTTTTTGCAACTCTTAAGAAGTAGTGCTACGTCACAATGTGTTGATCTCGGTATTTATGGATTAAGAATATAAAAAAAACTAGCAACCCGCCCGCGCTTCGCTTCGGTTTTAGCCGCATTACCCGCGTAGTTACTACTATACCACGCTAGTCAGATGTATTGGTTTTATTACGAGTTTTCCTTCTCTTGCAGTGCAAAATATTTGTATGTTTCTTATAATTCATTCACTCATTTTGATACAAATTTATTGCCAGTGTAAGAAGAATGATTCTATACAAAAAAATTATATTGTTTATAATTAGTAATTATTTAACATTAAAATTAATAGTAATTATATTTAAAAAGCCTAACAATCTAGTATATTACCACCAGATCGGAACACGGCCACACTGAGAAAGATCCGGCAAGAAAACTCAGGTGACATGATGCTAAATTAATATTGATTTTGAAAAACGTCGGTCAATCAAAAATCAAATACAAACGTGATATAATCCGTAAAATAGTTTTATTTAAAATGTGTAAAACTCGCGTAAACATCAGAAATTATTATATTACTACTAATTTCCACAAGTGCCAAGTACTAACGCAGTTGAAAATATTTTCGAATCAAGGATTCAAATTACACCTTTGCTAACGGACCCGTTTTCCGTTTACTGAAGATTTTTATTTCCGTTTTCTTTCAGTGTGATGACAGCGTAAGAATACAATTCACCACACACCCTACCCGTGGATGTCGTAAAAGCCGACTAAGGGATATAATATGCATATAACATCTATGCAAGAGAAGCAAAACTTACCTTATACCAACACGTCTGACCAGCGTGGTATAGTAGGTCAATAGCTAATAGAGGCTTGAACCCAGCAGTGGAACATATATGAGCCGAAATGATGATGAAAATGAACATTTTTATTGAAAGTAAAAAATTCAAAGTTTAAATAAGAAATAGGTAAATAGGTTAACGCATTCGCACTCTAAATGTAAATCCTGTCTTATCTGTGTCTTTCTCTATGACACCCGCGGGAAATCAAAAACACTATGTGCCCTTGAATTTATTTACATCACAATTTTACTCAATGTCAACCTAACAAAGTATTAAATGTCTTTTCCGTGTGGTGACGGAATAAGAATACAATTCACCACTCCCTATCTTGTCCGTGGATGTTGTAAAAGACGACTAAGGAATATAATATGCATATAACATTTATGTGAGGGAAGGTAAACTCAAAATAAATCCCTATAGCAACATATCTAACCAGCATGGTATAATAGGCCTAAATGTAGGCCTCATAACCGAGCTCCAAGTCGCTTAGTGTGCTATGGAGCAGGCTATACTCGGGATTTCTCTGCGATATGGAATCCGAAATACAGAAATCCGCAGAAGAACGGGTGTAACCGACATAGCACGAAGAATTAGCATGCTGAAGTAGCAATGGGCAGGTCACATCGCTCGACAAATCGACAACCGCTGGGGAAAGGTTCTTGAGTGGCGACCTATCGGACGACGCAGTGTAGGATGCTCCCCTACTAGGTGCACCGACGACCTGGTGAAAGTTGCTGGTCGTTGTTGGATGCAAGCGGCACAGGACCGAACATTGTGGCGTAACATGAGGTAGGCCTACGTCCAGCAGTGAACGGCGAAAGGCTGAAATGATGAAAGTGATGATGGTATAATAGGTCAATTTCCCTCCTATTGGGAAGGAGGCTCGAGCCCAGCAGTGGGACGTGGGAGCTTAATCGTCTTTTACAACATCTACGAGCAAGGTAAGTGTTGATAGTATTTGTAGCCTCTGAAGGATTCATTCTCATTTTATTCAAACAGACAATTTCTCTGTAAAGACTGACTAAGAACGCCATTCCTTCTCTTTCGTATGTGATCCTAAAATATGACTGAGGGCAAATAGATAACATGAATGCAAGACGAGGAAATCTCTTACTAAAATTATATAGTGCACGTCCCCCTGCTGGGCTGGAGCCTCCTCCACAATTGGAAAGAAATTAACCTTACTATACCATTGCTGCGTCCATTTCCGTGGGGTGACGGAGTAAAAATACAAATCACCACTCCGTAAGTTGGCTATGGATGTCGTAAAAGACGACTAAGGGACATAATACGCATATAATATGTATCCAAGAGATGGAAAACTCGAAATAAAACCCTATACCAATCTGTCTGATCAGCATGATGTAGTAAGGTCAATTTCCCTCCTATTGTGGAAGAAGCTCAACGTCAACAGTGAGATGTATATGAGCTGAAATAATGATGATGATACCACACTGGTCAAACAGATTGGTATAGGGTTTTATTTTGAGTGAGCTTGCAAAATATGTTATATGCATATTATGCCCTTTAGTCGTCTTTTATGATATTCACTGGCAAAATAGGGAGTGATGTTTTGCATTCTTACTTCGTCTAACTGAAATATCAACACTTAGAAATTTAATGCATTGGAAAATTACTCAACTATTCATCATTAACATTAGCTTGGCTTATATATGTCCCACTGTTGGGCTCGAGCCTCCACCATAATAAGAGGAATGTTAATCTACAGTACCATGCAGATCAAACCAGTTGATATAGGGTTTTATTAAGAGTTTTCCTATCTCTTTCATAGATGTTATATGCTTATTATATCTCTCAGACGTCCTTTAGACATCCACGAGCAAGATAGGTCACCATACGGATAACTTAACTATTCATTTACACAAAATACTTAACATAAGTTTTACATTCTCTTCATAAAGTTCGTTAGCCGTTCTTAGTACTAAGTACGTCAGTAAGTTACCAAACAACACTTTGAAGTGACTAGTACGTTATAATTCTTGTCACAAACATTTTACAGTGTTAAAAGTTTTAAATTCATGCGTTAATATTCAAACAATAAACTGCACAGATGGCGTAGGGGTAAAGATATCGCGGGTGACGTGACCGGGGATTAGTCCGTCACCCGCCGAGAGGCCGACCGCGTGAGGAAAGACCGACGTCCTCCCCGAGGGGGGGACGTCGGTCGATGGGAGGGTACCCCAAGTAGGGGGTATTCCGTCGGGCCGACCACTGACGACAAGTTAACTCTGCTCCGGTGGTCGGCCCAACGACGAAGGCGACGTGGCTTTCGGGTGGGTTGCGGGAGTTGCGTGCTTAAGCTCCTCTGTCGCCCCGGACGGAGTGGTGCGGAGGCGCGCCGACTGCAGCCCACCCACAAAAAAAAAAAAAAAATAGGTTAAAGATATCGACTTACCGTGTCAGTGTCGCAAGTTCGAATCCCACGCAGGACAACCATTTGTGCGATCCACAAATTGTTGTTTTGAGTCTATATGTAATTTGTGTTCCTTTATTATATGTTTGTAAAGTCCCCCGCAACACAAGAATTATTTACTTAGTGCAGGGTAAAAGAAAAGAAAAATAGACTTGATAACAAAATGTTTATGCATTACATGTAGACACGCGGTATCGTGTCAAGCCAAGTTCAAGCAAAAAACTAGCGAATTATAAAATGAATAAATTATCATCATTATCATAGCTCATTTACGTCCTGCCTTCTTCACAATAGTAGTGAAATTAACCTTCTATACCACGCTGGTCAGACGTGTTGGTTTACGGTTCCATTTCGAGATTTGCATCTCTTGTACATCTGTTATATGCCTATTACGCCCCTTAATTATATTTTACGACACCCACCACAAGATAGGGGGGGGGGGCTAATTAATTGTATTCTTACTACGTCACCACATAAATAAATAGTAACTGAAATAATTCCGTGTGTTAACGGAGTAAGAATACAATTCACCACTCCCTATCTTGCCCGTGGATGTCATACAAGATGGCTAAGAAATACAATATGCATATAACATCTATGCAAGAGAAGGGAAAACTCGAAATAAAACCCTATACCAACCTGTCTGACCAGCATGGTATAGTAAGGTCAATTTTCCTCATATTGTAGTGGAGGCTCGAACCAAACAGTGGGATGTATATGAGCTGAAATGATAATGATGAACTGAAAACTAGCCAAGTCAAATGTTTAGATACGAGAGATCATAAGTAATTAGTTCTATGTAACTAATTAAACTATTGAAATTTAAAAAATTACATTTATTAAGTAAAACCTTGATAACTTAAACCTCGACAACTTAAAAACCTCTATAAATTCAAAAAAATGTTGTGTTCCCTTCCCCTCGGAGTCTAAACCTCTTTTACTTAAAATACAAACCCTCTATAACTTAAACGAATAATTTGGGTATCGCACCTCAGCAAATCAAATGTAATATTGTAATGACAATGACCAACTTCAATAATCTATCGATAAGTCATTTTAAATGAATGTGCAAACAAAAAGGAAATGGCTTCACATGTAAACATTACACTAAGGTCTACGTTCAGTAACTTATTTTTATGTATCAGTAGCTTTTAGCATTCGTTCAAATTCGTTCGATCTCTTCTTTATTTTTAAATTGAAAGTAAAATTGATGTAGAAAGTGTGAACAGTGTGAAACAAAAAAAAATACCGACGTTTTTATGTAGAATACCTGAATAATCTTAGAATAATAACGTATAGAAGGATAGTGTCAGTACCTCAAACTTCCGAAATTTGAATCTAAGAATATTAATGGCGCGCAGACGATTACACACGTACACACGCAAACCACTATACAAATTATGAAATCATATTTTGTTTTTATTAACATAAATCGTCAAAATACTTTTAAAAGTAATGTTAAAAACCTTTTTAAGTTTTTCAAATGTGTTGTGACACCATTTGAATGCACAAACCGTCATAATTACCTATTTATTTTTTAAGAGTTGCGTACGTTCGTGCAGTACAATGACTTGTATATTACGGAACCGTTCCGCCGTAAGCTCCATTAGGCTCCAATTGAAATGCCTCACTTTTTGTGCGTGAACTTACCTTCTATACGTTATTATTCTAAGTGAATAATATACCTTTAAATGTAAAATAAAGTACGTATGTACATATTAACATTTCAAAGTTTCATTTGCATTTAACCTAGCTCGTCTATCTCTATAAGTACTAAACAAAGCTCATAGACGAACCTCTGTAAGTAAAAATATAAACCAATAAAAACTCCTTAATTTAAACCCTCAGTAAGTAAAAAGCTCGATACCTCAAATCATTTTACGTTTCCCTTGGTGTTTATCTTATCGAGGTTCTACGGTATTAAACACTTTTGTAGTAGAAAATCAAGAAAAGGTGTTTTAAATTTGCCTCATAGTGTTATGAGTTATTCTAGTAAATAATAGGATTGTCTATTAAACTAGGCTTCCAATGATACTTCAAATCTTTGGTCGGTGTTGTCAACTGAATTGAATTTTGTGTTTACGCGAGCATGCAATGCATTGTAAATAACAATTTATACGGATTTCATCACGTTTGTATTTGATTGCCCGACATTTCGAATACTTAGTAGCAATGAACGTTAAAAATCCAAAAATAATTCCAAACAAATCCGTAAAAACAATTTTATTAAAATATATACTTAACATGGCGCCATTTCCATATTTATAATTTTGGTGACCGTAAATTTTCTGTATAATGAAGAAATAAAAATGCCTTTCAAGAAAGAACCATTTCTTTCTTGCCTGTCCATGATTTGGCATTTTATAGATTGAGAAAATAAGTGACAATTTTTATATTCAAAACCTTTACCTACCTATAAAAATACCATTTTAACACCATTTATTTCTAATTATCCTTGTCTTAAAACACTAAAAAACTTTTCAACTTACCGTTAATTGTACAACTAGTAAATTGGTTGCTATAGCAACCACAGTTGTTAGTTTAGTTACATTGATCGTAGCGCTACGGTGGTAAACGGGGCGAACTACTTGCTTCGTCTGATTCTATTTTAGTTCTTAGATAGATGGACAGATGGCGTTGTAATTAAGAAAATTATTTTCCATCGCGCACATCTTTATTTTACACTTTTATTATTGCGCAAAAAGAGTTTGCACATGAAAAGTTAATACCCTAAAATAAAAGAATGTTGTAAAGACATTAAAATCGATATCTTTGGTAATACCCATGTAAAAAACTCAAGACACGACAAGTTCCTTTTAACTGCTACAAATTTTACAATAAAAGACAAAGATTTGCTCGCAAACTTTTTAAGAAACTGTCCTAAAACTTTTTCATCTCATTTGTTTCAAGAAAACAAATTATTGTACCGTGTCATCCTCGAGATGAATTGTTTAATACATAAATAACAATTGTGGAATAAAACTTAATGTGAGATGAAACCTTATGAGTTAGATAAGTACGATTTAAGTAAAAAGTTTTGACGAATAAATTATAACAAACTTTTACGTACCTACGACTGTAGGTATTATTATTTCTTGTATATTACGACTAATCCGCAGAAGAACGGATGTAACCGACATAGCACGAATAATTAGCACGCTGAAGCGGCAATGGACAGGCCACTTCGCTCGACGAACCGACAACAGCTGGGAAAGAAAGGTTCTCGAGTGGCGACCACATATTGGACGACGCAGTGTAGGACGCCCCCCCACTAGGTGGACTGACGACCTAGTGAAAGTTGCTGCGGATCGGTGGATGCAGGCGCCACAGGACCGCACTCTGTGGCATAACATGAGGGAGGCCTCCAGAAGTGGACGGCGATAGGCTGAAATGATGATGATGATTACGACTAATAATTAGATATTTATTTTATTGCTTAGAATAATAACGTATAGAAGGATAGTGTCCCTACTTCGAACATTCGAAACATGAATCTAAAAATACCACATACGCACAGACGATTACACGTACACACGCACACCACTATACAAATTATGAAATAAAATTTTGTTTTTATAAACATAAATCGTCGAAGTAATTTTAAAAGTAATCTTAAAAACCTTTTTAAGTTTTTTCAAATATATTGTGACACCATTTGAACGCACACACCGTTATAATTACCTATTTATTTTTTAAGAGTTGCGTACGTACTTACGTGCAGTACAGTGACCTTGTACATTACGGAACGGTTCCGGGTAAGCTCCATTAGGCTCTAATTGAAATGCTTCACTTTTTGTGCGAGAACTTACCTTCTATAAGTTATTATTCTAATTTTTATTGCTTAAGATTTTTTTTGAGTAGGATATGGTCAATACACGCCATACGTTCTGACCGAGGTAACGAAATGGCCACCATTTCATCCCTATAACCCACTGTATACCCACCCCTTTGTCATTGGGCCGACCACTGGCACCGACTCCTTGAAGTCTGTGATCAGCCCGGTTAGCTACCCTTTCGGATAACGTCCCTCTCCGATGCCCCTTGACGGCCATAGCTAGGGGGGGGGCATTGTGGGGCAATGCCCTACCTTGAAATCGCAATGCCCTACCTTAAAAATACCAAAAACTAAAATATAACATTATAAGTCAATTGTTTGTTCATAGTTTGAGATAAAAAATAATGTAGCTTTAGGTATCTAAACTTTGCCGAACATACCACAGTTTGTGACATTCATTGCATATCATAATAATTTTATGGTCAGTGTATAGATGGCATTTGAAGCACCATCACATGAAGCCATGGGTCTACTTAATTTTAGTATCTGTGATCAAAGGATTCTCCGTACCATATATTGCAATATGGGCTATGTCGCAGTCTATGGTTCAGGAAATCCCCTTTTAAAGTAAAATAAACATAAACTAGAGATTGATTATAATTGTTTGTAGGGCCGTTGATGTTTTTTAAAATATCGTTATTTCGTCATATCGATATCTTTAAATATATCAATATAGGAAGGAGTTCGGTATATTGAAAAAAAATTCGATATATCGTTCTTTGCAGGGATTCCGTGATGAGATTTTTTAGCTAAATTCTAAGCGTAAGTGATAACTTACAATCAATTTCATACCGGCATTTGTACACTAGTTAAAGTTTACGGTGATTTTGTAGAATAGATACTTTACAAAAAAACCATAAAACAACAAATTTATTCAAACAAATATCGACCCTCGATATTTCTTTTTAGTATGGATATATCGTCCAAAAAATAACAGTATTATGTATCGATATTTTTAAATAATAATATCGATATACCGATATTTTATCAACAGCCCTAATTGTTTGTAGTTTGGTGGTGGTTTGGTAAAGTGAAGTGAACGGTAAAGAGTGTTTTAGTCGAAAATCGACAGAATTGTTACTTTTATTGCCATACATTGAAGTATCATTGTTTCGCGATGGATATAAGAGCAAATTAACCACGAAGAACCTCAATGCTTAAAACAGGTGGAAGCCTTATATGGTAAAAGGATTGGTCGACTCCTCGAACAACACTGGTCTGGACATTTGGCGGTTACAAAAGAATGCAGCTGCTTTAAATATTTTTTCTTATTATGTTTCTCCTCGTTCACGGGATCTATATGTTCTGTTATGTTCTCGTTATTATTATGTTAATTATTATAATAAGTTTGCAGAAATAATATAATGGAAATGGTATTTTTAGTCGTAACTATTTACTCTTCTTACCCCACCCAACAATGACTCACCCAACCTCACTCTCACTCAGATGTGGATCTCTACATTTAAATCTTTAAGTTCAACTATCTTGTGCGCTTGTTCTTCCGCATTTAATAGTTCTTAGATCCATGCACTGTCACAGAAATTATTTGTCTACGAGTAGTTGTGGAATGTACATCACTAACCTAGAGGTCAGTGATATACATAATGATTGATTTAGGAGCTCGTGCTTCGAGGACCGTGATATTTTTTTTACTTCCGCCCTACCTGTATCCAATGCTGCCCTACCTCAAATTCGACTCTAGCTACAGTCCTGCCTTGGGGGCGTCTCTAACGAACTATCCCTCAGTTCAGTGATCCGCGGCCTCGGCTAGAGCACCGCTTAACAATGCATATTTTTATCCATATCTCTATTTCATATTTCTACATTTTCTCCAGTGGGAATTGCAGAAACCAGTTGAGGAATCATTCGTTCAAACAGACTGAGGACACTAAATACGATAGCCAATCTAGATTCAGATTTTCCAATCCATCATCATTCAACTATTTACAGTTAAACGCACTTTTCGCGTGGTAGCGGACTAAGTATACATTTTACCATCCACTATCTTGCCCGTGGGTGTGGTAAAAGACGACTAAAGGTTAAAATAGGCTCCTAAAATCTTACTCCGTTACCACACGGAATAATCTACTTCTATAATATACTAAATACGTCAAAGGCTTTATTCAAGTTAATAAATCTCAGGCTTTATTTAAACCCCTTATAAATCTTATAATTATCAGCGTTCCCTAATAATCTTCAACGCTATTGATCAATCTAATCCGACCAATTGTAATCACTCGAAGCATTAATATTGAAACGATTCTAATTAAAGCTTTACAAATCTTTAAAGCGGATTATTTTGGTAATTTGTGTTATATCTTTTTCAAGACTCTCTTGTAATTTATTCTTCAAGACCTTCATCTCATCTCATATATATCCCACTATTAAGCAAGCTCCTCATTCATCTATCAGCCTGGACCAAACATACATACATACATACACACATTCACACCACTATAACTCCTGTAAGCCAGGATCCACAATAGTCTCCGTATAAAACACCGAGCTTTGACCCTCAGGAAGCCCCGGGATACGTTTTTAATTGTCTTGGAACCCGCAACAAATTTATTTTGAAAAGAAAAACAGGAGATGCTGGAAAGATTCCCCTTCCCTCCTATATAAAGCGGGAGATATGAAGCAAAGTAATAATATAACCATAAACATATACTTAACCACCATAATCTAATATATAAAATTCTCGTGTCACAATGTTCGTTCCCATACTCCTCCGAAACGGCTTGACCGATTTTCATGATATTTTTTATGCATATTCAGTAAGTATGAGAATCGGCTATCTATTTTTCAAACCCCTAAGTGATAAGGGGTGTCCATCCCAAATTTTTTTTAATTTTTATGATTTTTTATTTTTTTATTATGTGGCATTAAAAAATACATACAATTGGTGTTTTGTTATTTTTATATTCCCTCATTGTTCACAGCCCTCCTTGCCTTATTCACTCATATACTACATCCTTACACACTTCCAATAAGCTAGTTATTTTCTTTCTACACAAGAAATTCTCTAGAAATTATTTACATGGCAAAACAACGTATGCCGGGTCAGCTAGTAATAATATAATAATAAACCAGTTAATAAGGGGATGTACAATACGTGAAGCGCAGCAGTATGGCACCATGGCTTTAACATAGCCTAAGGGACCTATATGTGAGCTTTACGATTGGTTGGCACAGTAGATATGGCAAAAACGCGTCAACACATGGCAATTTTTTCTAGTTGCTACAAGGTCCGTACTACCCCAGACGTGACTTGTAGACTATTTAACATGAGGTCCCGCTTGTTACACCACAGAATGCACTCCCAAAGGACGTGGTGAGCTGTCATCAGCCTATACAGGTCCTCTTTTAGACATAGGCCTCTCCACAAGAATGCCACTCAGAAATATCTTGTGCCACTTGCATCCAACGCGATATCCCTGCAGCTTTCAAGATATCGTTAGTCCATCTAGCAGCATCATAGTCTGATTCGTGGTCACCACGCTCACGTCAAAAGTTGAAGCAATATACCACGCTGGTCAGATGAGTTGATATAGGGTTAAATTTAGATTTTTCCTTCTTGTTTAGATTTTACATGTATGTTACGTCTCTTATTCGTCTTTTACAACACCCGTGGGCAAAAAGAGGGTGATGAATTTGTTCTTATTCAGTCACCATATGGCAAGCGAACTTCATGACTTACAGGTCAAATGGAGTAATTTATTATACTGATAAGGAGTTCCTGTTTTCGACCTCCTACACAAAACGAGGGATGTTTATGAGTATGTGACGATGTTTGTTGCTCTTTCACGCAAAAATTACTAAATGGATTGTAATGAAATTTCAAAATAATACAGCTTACATATCAGAATAACACATAGGCTATAATTTATTCCGATATTTCTACGGGAAGGGGAACTATGCGGGTAAAACCGTAGGGCGCTAGTAGATTATAATCTGGTCTACTTTGTTAAAAAGCTGACATCATCGAGACGGTTTTCAGCTACAATTTCTGAATATACTTCAGGCTTTTCAAGGTCATCAGCTCTTTTTTTTAACTAACGTTAGGGTATCGATACCAATAAATAAAATTGGAGTGTCAATATCAAAATAATAGGCTTTTTTCATGCTCACACGGTTATTTGCACGACACCTATGCTTAAAATACAGATTAAAAAATGTTTGTCTGTCTGTCTGTCTGTTTGTTCCGGGTAATCTTCAAAACGGCTGGACTGATTTCAAAAATTCTTTCACCAATGGAAAGCTATAATATCAGGGAGTAAACTAGGCTATATTTTATCCCGGTATTCCCACGGGAATGGGAACTACGCGGGTAAAACGACTAAAACCGAAGCGAAGCGTGGGCGGGTTGGCACATAACACACGTGGACTGCCAACAGTAAAATTATAGCGTGATGATGGTGTCTAATATCTGTTATGAGGTTGAAGGTTCGATGAACTGGTTTGACTGAAAACTATTGATTTTTAATGCCGTCTGCATTTAATCATTTGCATTGTATTGAACGGTGCCCGACGGTGACTCGCCAACTCACTGAAACTCGACTCATATACGTCCCACTGTTGGGCTCGAGTCTTCTCCATAATATGAAGGTAATTGACCTTACTATACCATGCTGGTCAGACAGATTGGTGTAGATTTTGTTTCGAGATTCCCTTCTCTTGCATAGATGTTATTTGAATATTATAACCCTTATTCGTCCTTTACGACATCCACTAGCAAGATAGGGAGTGGTGAATTGTTCCGTGACCACATGTGGTAGGACCACACTGACGACAGTTATCTGTCTACAGCCGCGGGCCGGTCCGTCTGGGGCAGTACCACACTGAGCAGAAAATCGACGTCTGAGTAGTAGCCATTAGTTACTGCGCTTCGTTCGGTGAGCGAGAGAGCCGGGAGCCCAACTTTCTGAGGGTGTTTGCGTGTGGAGGGTTTTGGTGGTGCCCTTGGTGTCACCGAGCCTCGATGCACGCATTCGCACTCCCTTCACTTTCTTCGCGGTGGGCAGCGGCCTTGTAAGGGTCCATGAGCGGCACTTACCATCAGGTGTACAGTTTGCTCGTTTGCCACCGTTGGCAAAAAAAAAATGGATTACTCACTGAATGGAACAATATATTATTGTTTATTGTTACAGTTGAAGAAGTAATAAAACAGCCGCAGACATGGCAGCCTTCGTCGCCAAGCAGATGGTGGGCAACAAACTAAGCGCCGTTAAAGGTATGTGCTTCTTAAGTAATATATAACTCACAATTGTATTTCGGTCACGATGGCTAATGTTCAGGGCGTTGAACTAGTCACCCACAGAGACACTAACCGCGGGACGGTGACCGACGCCCCGGGAAGGGGACATCGAGACGAGAGGGTATACACATCAAGGTATTCCTTCGGACCAAACACGGAGGACAAGGAACTCGGTACTGGTAGTCGGCCCAATGACGAAGGCGACATGCTACAGTGGGCTATGGGACCGCGCGTCGCCCCTCTGTCGCCTCGGACGTGGGCGGAGGGTGCGCTGATCATAGCCCACTCAAAAAAAAAAATCGTTGCAATAAACTATTAGAAACTGACCCTTCATAATTTTTGTTATCTCAACAGTTGTAATGAAAACGGTGTCAACGCAAAATACTTCATGATCAGCTTACTGACATATATAAATAATCGTCTCGTTATTAGTGTATTAACGAAGTAAGAATACAATTTGCGACATCTTCTTGGCCGTTCAACATTCATGACCAAGAAATGAAGAAGTAAAAGACAACCATGTACTACTGAATAATTTGAAATAGAAAGTAAGAGAAGTAGTCACATTTTAGTGGTAGGACCACACTGTTGACAATTGTCTGTCTACAGCCGCGAGCCGGTCCGTCTGGGGGTAGTACCACATTGAGCAGAAAATCAACATCTAAGTGGTAGCAATTTGTTACTGCCTATACTTCGATCGGTGAGAGAGAGACGGAAGCCCAACTTTCTGAGGGTGTTTGCGTGTGGTTGGTTTTGGTGATACCTTAAATATCACCGAACATCATTACACGCATTTACACTCCCTTCACTTTCTTCACGGTAGGCAGCGGCCTAGCAAAGTTCCATGAGCAGCAACATCACTTACCATCAGGTGTACTGTTTGCTCGTTTGCCACCGTTTGCAATAAAAAAAGGACCTGCTTTACCGCACTGGTCAGATTTATTTGCATAGGGTTTTATATCGAGTTTTCTTTCTCTTGCATATATATTATCTGCATATCATATCCCTTGGTCGACTTTCACGACACCCACAGGGGGGTAACGAACTATATTGTAACTCCGTCACCACGAGCATAATTCTTTTATATCTAGAACTTTCTTTAATATATTTTAAAAATTCTATGGTAGTGATTTAAAATTGCTTGTAAATGAGACAAATTAGAAAAAGACATATCTTTAAAATGTTACAAGTTGTCCATTAAATGTAGCAATAATTAAAGTTTTTAACGTTGAACTAAGTTATATTTAAGTATAAAGTAAGTCGTAACGAATAGCGCAGACGTGCCCTCTTGTTATTTAGCCAATACTGAGCTGGCACTGTTGTGATCGGGGACGAACTCCTTGTCTCACAGTTATTTTGTATTGCCTTTTTATTTTGATATCTATCTGGCTTTCGAGTTTTTATGTATGACGTTGTATAAAGAATATTTGAATATATATAATTATATATATATATATATATACACAGGGTGTCCCTAAATTAAACGTCCAATGGAAAGTGGGTGGTAGATGACTTTATGACAGCTATGAAAAAAATGTAAAAAAATCCAAGTCCTTTTTTTATATGAGCATATTACTAAAAACGGTGAAAAATCAGACCTTGTACGATATTTTCAAGTACTATAACGACAAAAAGGTTAGTTTTGGCATCGGATATTTCTTGTTGGAAGCGCAGATAACTGCACTATCGACCACAAGTACAATTAAAACTAGACATGTTACAATGACATAAAAAAAATATACATTTGTTATGGCTATCCCTTAATTTTTTCGAAAAAAACTATACTCATTTGACTTTAACACACCATCCTGTAAAAAAATGTACCGAAACCATAGTGGCAAGTAATTTCAAAAGTGGGCCACATTATTCATTATTGCAAAATGGTATAATACCTTCTAGGTGTTATCGTAACTTTTAGAAAAAAAAATGTTTTTGTGACAGACAACGAAGTTTATGAAAAATGATTAGGTATATTTTTTTGTTCTATTTTATTAGACCTCATATAAAAAATCTTATTGCGTGTGTAAAAGAGAGACAGAGAGTGACGCCTATTGTATTTTATTGGGCACTAGGTAAATGTCCCTCCGAATATGCTCGAGGAACATGAATGAACACTCGATGGTCCGGATAGCGTTCAGTATTCGGATATCGCTCACGATACAATCTACTTGCAGCATGATCATTGCATCTGTACTCTCCATAGATCAAATACATATTAGTGGATTCTAACATTGTATAAGAAGACGGCATCGTAATCACATAAGTCACTTTTTATTTTTAATGTCACTCTTTCTATACTAGTACTATCTTATATCTTTAAACTAGCAATTCTTGTATATATATATTCTGGATCTCGGCAACGGTACCAACGATTTTGATTAAACTTGGCATACTAGAGGTTTCAAGGCCAAAAAATCGATCTAGCTAGGTTTTATTTTCAGAAAATGTTTTGTCAGTGTTTTTAGCAAAACAATATAATGACATTAAATTTTAAAGAATATGAGTTCAAATTTTGCCGTCAATGTCATGAGTAGCTCAGTTGGGAAGTAGTGCAGTTTCCTTTTAGTACTGTTTTGGCATTCAAACGGCGTCGGATCGAATCTCGGTGTTATTATTATTCTCTTTTTGTATTTTTTTATATTTTTTTCATTCATCATCATCATCTCAGCCCATACACGTCCCACTGTTGGGCTCAGGCCTCCTCCATAATGGAAGGGTAATTAACCTACTATACCACGCTGGTCAGTTAATTATAACTTTAAGAAAATTGTAAAAAAAATGACAATATGTAAGTGCCCCCGCGGGGTGTATACATAATAAATGATTTGAATTTGAATTGAATTTGAGACGTGTTGGTATAGGGTTTTATTTCGAGTTTTCCTTCTCTCGCATAGATGTTATATGCGTTTTATATCCCTTAGTCGTCTCGTACGATCACCCACGGGTAAGATAGGGGTGGTGAATTGTATTCTTACTCCGTCACCACGCGGAATTCTTTTTTTTTCATTACTTAATTTTTATTTTTTATTAATATATATCTAAATAAATTCGACAAAAATACAACAAAAATATTCCGAGTGAAGCTCGGTCAACCAGATATTCTACTTTTTTTTTTTTTGTGGGTGGGTCGCGGTCGGCGCGCCTCCGCACCACTCCGTCCGGGGCGACAGAGGGGCTTAAGCACGCAACTCCTGCGACCCACCCAAAAACCACGTCGCCTTTGTCGTTGGGCCGACCACTGGAGCAGCGTTAACTTGTCGTCAGTGGCCGGCCCGACGGAATACCCCTAATTAGGGTACCCTCCCATCGACCGACGTCCCCCCCTCGGGGAGGACGTCGGTCTTTCCTCACGCGGTCGGCCTCTCGGCGGGTGACGTACTAATCCCCGGTCACGTCACCTGCGGCCTCGGCTAGGGCGGCATGAGGCGCAGATAGTTGCGCCTACGCCGCCCCAGTCGCCGGCGGCGGATCTCCTCATCGAGGCTGCGCTCCTCGCGCAGGCGATCCGCCGCCTCCTTCCGCGAGATCACTGTCTCGCAGAAGGCTGCGACCGCGTCCCAATTCCCGACGCTGTCGACCATCGCTCTAGCGATAGCCGGCAGCGTCAGGTCCGTACCGATGATTGCGACGAGTTCACAGCGCTGCACTGCCCAAGCCCCGCAGGCCTCGAGCGTATGGCGCGCCGTGTCCTCGTCGCAATCGCAGTGGTGGCAGGACGGTGTACTCTCCCTCCTAACGACCTTGTGCAGGTATTTGGCGAAGCACCCATGCCCCGTCAAAACCTGCACCAGTCGGAAAGAGAGCACCCCGTGCCGCTTCTCCAACCACTGCATCAGCACCGGCCGGAAGGCCTCCACGGTTCGCACCCCGAACCGAGGCCTCTCCAGCCGGACTGCCCAACGGGCAATGACGTCTTGGCGGGCGTCGACGCGCCAGGCGGTGAGATCCCTTAACGAGACCACACCGCCCCCCGCTCGTACCCCGGCGAGCATCTCCGTCTCCAGGTCCCACGGGGGAGATATTCTACTTTATGCAAATAATTGGGGTGGCTGCGGGTGACTGGGTCGTGGCTGCGGGTGACCGGACCGGGGATTTAGCCCGGGTACCTACGGAGAGATGATCATTGCATCTGTACTCTCCATAGATCTAAAAGTAGATTGTATCGTGGGCGACATCCGAATACTGAACGCTATCCAGACCATCGAGTGTTCATTCATGTTCCTTGAGCATATTCGGAGGGACATTTACCTAGTGCCCAATAAAATACAATAGGCGTCACTCTCTGTCTCTCTTTTACACACGCAATAAGATTTTTTATATGAGGTCTAATAAAATAGAACAAAAAAATATACCTAATAATTTTTCATAAACTTCGTTGTCTGTCAAAATTTTTTTCTCTAAAAGTTACGATAACACCTAGAAAGTATTATACCATTTTGGAATAATGAATAATGTGGCCAACTTTTGAAATTACTTGCCGTTATGGTTTTGGTACATTTTTTTTACAGGGTGGTGTGTTAAAATCAAATGACTGACGTTTTCTTCGAAAAAATTAAGGAATAGCCATGACAAATGTATATTTTTTATGTCATTGTAACATGTCTAGTTTTAATTGTACTTGTGGTCGATAGTGCAGTTATCTGCGCTTCGAACAAGAAATATCCGATGGTAAAACTAGCCTATTTGTCGTTATAGTACTTGAAAACATCGTACAAAGTCTGATTTTTCACCATTTTAAAAAAAAAAAATCCTAGTCCTTTTTTTGACATGAGCAATATGCTCACTAGGACTAGGGTTTTTTTTTTTTCATAGCTGTCATAAAGTCATCTATCACCCACTTTCCGTTGGACGTTTAATTTAGGGACAACCTATATATATATATATATATATATATATATATATATATATATATATATATATATATATATATATATATATATATATATATATATATATATATATATATATTAATAGGAAAAGCATAAACTTTTGATCAACTTTTACTGAAATAGAATAGTGTGATAGCAGTAACAGACGGTCGGTGATAAAACTATTACCAAAATTTAAATCAGAGCACGGTGATGATGGATAGTTCCTCCTTCATCCTTCTCCTCCTTACAATGAGAGATGAAACTTATAATATATATACTTATACTAGAAATCATTTTAGAGTTAAATACAATGAGTCCATCTAACAACCATTACAATTTACTAATGACTAATTAAATTCATTCTCCTGAAAAGAGTAACGTATGTTAAGAACTTCCATTACGATTTTCATATTTTTTTTTATTTTGGGGTGAGATATGGTCAGTGCTCCCGCCACCCGACTCCGTCCGGGGCGACAGAGAGGCGGCGTGCGGCCCCATAACCCACCGTAGCACGTCACCTTCGTCGTTGGGCTGACAACCGGTACCGAATTCCTTGTCCTCAGAGGTCAGCTCGATGGAATACCTTCCGAGGTACCCTGTCGTCGCGACATCCAGGATGTCGTTCGCCATGGCGGTCAGCCTCTCTACGGGTGACACACTGATATCCCTGGTCCGGTCACCCGCGACCTCAGCTAGGGTGGCAGGTACTCGTGCCTGCGCCGCCCTAACCTAACAATTGATACGCCCAGCCCGGGTGGGAGACTCTCTCTCAACGCCCAGTCGTAACCAAAGTTCCACAGGGTGGGCCTGAGGACCGACCCCTGCGGGACACCGCATGTCATAGCGTACGCACAACGTCCACCACTCGGTTGGTGTAAAGGCGGAGGGGAGGGGTCCTGCTGACAATGTCTAGGGCCACCGCCAACAGCACCCCTCCGCCGGTGATGGCCTCCGTCATCGTGGCCCTCACGACTTTCACATATTGCAACATCCTCCATCCCTCCATCAGCCTATAGACGTCCACTGGACATAAGTCTCCCCATAAAAATGCCACTCAAACGATCCTGTATCACTTACATTCAACGGTTCCCTGTGACTTTCAAGATGTCGCCAGTTCATCTAGTAGATTGCCTACATTGCGTCATCCGATTCGTGGATGCCACTAAAGAACATTTCGTCCCCAACATTTATCAGTTTGACCAGTGATGTGGCCTGCCCATTGCCATTTCAACGTGCTAATTATGCGCGCTATGTCGATTACACCCGCTCTTCTACAGATTTCGATTGGAGTGCCATTGGAAAAACTTATTTGTATGCTATCATTTTAATTGACTAAAGAATAATTCAGTACTTCGATTCAGCAAACCACAATCCCATAAAACCTATTTCAAAGCGACTTCAAAGGCTAGAAATAAGAAAAGCTAAAAGCTCTGACAAATCATTTGTATAATAGATAAAGCTTTCAAGTCTGAAGTTCTATAAAAATATGCCTCGGGGAAATCAGAGAATAAATATTTGTTGGGAATGAGAGGCCCATGTTGTATACCTATAGAGCTTTTCAGAAAAATATAGATTGTACGAAAGGCGATTAATTATACTAAAATATGCAAAGGAACACTTAAAAACTTAGGGTAGACGTAAATATTTAATATAAAAAAAAATTGTTATTAATATATTTTTTTGAAGTGAAAACGTGTGACGGAGTAAGAATACAATTCACCCCTCCCTATCTAGTCCGTGGATGTTGTAAAAGACGACTAAAGGATATAATACGCATATAAAATCTATGTAAGAGACGGCAAACTCGAAATAAATCCTATACCAACCTGTCTGACCAGCGTGGTATAGTAAGGTCAATTTTCCTTTTATTGTGGAGAAGGCTCGAGCTCAACAGTGGGATGTCTATGAGCTTTTATTATGATTATAAAGGTACAAAGGTACACGTAAAAGTTAAATAAGGGTAGACGTAAATAATTAATCAAAAAAATAAATAATGTTTTTAATATCATTTTTTGAAGGGAAATCTTCTAGCGGCAAGTTTGTATGGGGAGTAAATTCATGTAAGTCATTATTGACATAGTCACGTGACGTGTTAACGGTAACACGATGTCTGTAGATATGTCTATGTCAATATATCTGGGCCAATTTACAAATTTTAGTTTAAGATCAAACAGAGAATCTGAATTTCCAAATGTGTTATCATCTTTCATGAGGACTGCTTTGAGGAACTGTTCGACTTGGTCCCACTGTCACCGTTTTATCAATGTACCACTTAACACTGTAACAGAGCTCATCCATTTCACCTGGACACGTTATGGTCTTCAACTGTAGGTTTCCAGCAATTATTTTGCCTGCATACGTGCAAGCTCTGGAATGAATTACCTGCTGCTGTGTTTCCCGAGCGCTATGGCATGTTCTTCTTTAAACGAGGTTTAAGAATAGTATTTTATTCACGATATCCCTGGTATTGCAAAGATCCACGTGCAGCATTATCACCATCAGGTATGCTGCTTGGTCATTTAACACCATAGGCAATAAAAAAAACACGCTGTTCTAATAGTTCGATTATTATTTGGTCTGTCGATACCACTTGGCAGCCGCCACGAAATGAAGGTATAAAAATACAATTCACCACCTGCACTCTTGCCTGTGGGTGTTGTAAAAGGCGACTAAGACCGTCTTAAAAAAAAGAGGAGGTTTCCAAGTAACCTGTATTTTTTAAAAATAATTTGAAATTTTTTTTAAAGTAAATAATAAGCGAATAGTTCGCTTAAAGTTTTAAGTTTTCACTTCAGCAGACCTCATAACTGCATTGTGTTTCCATGCTTACATAGTCACGACAAAGTGATGTCATTGTAACATTTGCCATATTAAAAATACAACAACAATATTTAAATTATTCATCTTTATTAAATTCATTTAATAATACAATTTAATAATATTAATTTTATTATACATATTAACAGAAATTGACACTAAATAATTAAAAATGTGGTATATAAGATAACATGTAATATATATTTTATTTTTATTTATTAAGTAACACCTTGCACTAAGGATATTGACCTTATCTTACGTGGTACTATACAAACATGCAAATAACGAACCCATTTCAGAGCAACAATATTTTGTGAATCGCACAAAATTTTGTCCTGGATGGGAATCAAACTCACGATAATTGATACGGTAAATCAGTGTCTCGGCCCCTACATCAACTGTGCAATTAAAATTTAATGCTATAACAAATAAAAACACATTCTTAAAACTAAAGTACATAGTGCATAATAACACCATGAAAATTGTTAAATTTAATACATTTTTCACTCTCCCAATATTTCGGATACTTTATGAGTTACAATGTCCGTTTGGTGAGTGCGAAGAAATACAATGCCAAACCCCCACATGTGTCGTAAAAGACGACTAAATGACATAGGCAAGAAAAACAAAACATAAACTAAATTGTCTGTCAAACCTGGCATCACACAATGACAAAAGATATGTGTGTCCCTATTCCCAATTATACCGACACACTTGTAAGAGAACTAGCACGATGAAGGATGTATTCTCTTCTGAACGACGCATTTATTTTATGACTAATAATTCGATGGCACATTCTCTTCCACTTAATTTTATTCAACGTCTAACTTGATTCCACCGAACCTTATCATCATTTTACATATCCATTTTACGCAACGAGTGTCAGTTAATTGACTGAGAAAACCTAATTATACTACCGGCAGGATTAACCAGAGTACATACTAGCATACACGCAGAATTATTTATACATTCAGGCACACACTCACATAAACACACGCACTCAGATAAACACACGCACTCACATAAACACACGCACTCACATAAACACACGCACTCACATAAACACACGCACTCACATAAACACACGCACTCACATAAACATACGCACTCACGTAAACACACACTTATAAAGATGCCCACACACGCACACATATCTACGTACAAGCACCCATACACACAAGCCTTCACAAGCGCACACACATACACACGTATAAGCACACACATTTATACACACGCAGACGCCTCATATGCACCCACAGACACTCAAATACATCTGTGTGTATGTACGTGTGTATTGCGCGTCGTGTGTGTTCTAGCACTCGCATAATATTCCGATATTACCGGTTCAATTCCATACAATACCGTTTATTATATAACAAACTAATCACTTTCCGTTTCACTCCCTCTTTAGTATCTGCACTATATTTATCCTTATCACATTCTGTGATGTAAACTTCTTGAATTCGTTCATTACTAATTTCAGGTATAAGCATTTGTTTCCGCTTTTTCAATCTACTGGTATGTTTTATACTGTTCCTGGCGAATGTTACTTCGTTAGGACAGTCGTTCATCGGGGAATTGAATAGCTTTTTGCCGATTGGCAATCCCTTCGGTTTACTTATTGGTGAATCTGTCTCCATCTGTAAAATATGTAGCTTTATGTCAATTTACGTTCGCATGGGTTGTTTTTTATTGTAGTGCGGTTGTGTTTATTGTTAGTTTATACGTTACATCGTGTAACTTGATCGTTCTTTACTCACATTACATTTTATGTCTAGTATGTATTCTAGTTTTAGCTACACCTTTCTACTACTAAATGCGTGACATAGATTTTTTACGCTTTAATGTGAACCAGCCAACTATAGGTATGTGAAACTTTATACCAAATTTTAATCTATATTAAAAGAGCAATCAGATTAGCTCGTAGGCGTTCCACTGCTGGGCTGAGGCCTCCTCCACTATGAGAGGGAAAGTGACCTACTATACCACGCTAGTCAATGTGCACAGTAGTTACGATGTTATATGCATATTATATCTCTTAGTCGTCTTTTACGACATCCACGGGGCAAGAAGAGGGAGTGGTGAATTGTATTTCTATTACATCACATAGGTCAATTTCCTTCCTATTTTATAAGAGGACCGAGCTCAGCAGTCATCAGACAAACAGCACACCTGTTAATAAGTGATACTGCCTCTCATGGACCTTGGCTAGGCTGTTATCTACCGTGAAGATAGTGAAGGGAGAATAAATGCTTGCAATGAGTGTCGGTAATACTAAAGGCATCACCAAAATCCACCAAACGCACACACCCGAAGAAAGCTGGCCTCTCTCGCTCACCGAAAAAAAAAATGATTAAGCTATAAACAGGTAGTTTTGCAAAGGTTTAAAATCTATTAAAAACATTCTTTACAACAGTTCTGTTGTAAAGAAACAATTAAGGATTGTAAATAGATAACATAATAATGAAAGAATGTGCGAAACAAAACTCTTTTTAGCAACTTGGTGTTGACAGATTAATATCCTTTCCCTTAGAATAATAACGTATAGAAGGATAGTGCCAATACTTCGAAGTTTCAAAATTTGAATCTAAAAACACTAATGGCGCGCAGACGATTACACACGTACACACGCACACCACTATACAAATTATGAAATCAAATTTTGTTTTTATTAACATAAATCATCAAATTACCTTTAAAAGTAATGTTAATAATCTTTTTATATTTTTCAAATGTGTTGTGACACCATTTGAATGCACAAACCGTCATAATTATCTATTTATTTTTTAAGAGTTGCGTACGTTCGTGCAGTACAATGACTTGTACATTACGGAACGGTTCCGGTGTAAGCTCCATTAGGCTCCAATTGAAATGCCTCACTTTTTGTGCGTGAACTTACCTTCTATACGTTATTATTCTAAGATCCTTTCCACTATAGAGAGATCTATGCCCAACTACATACACGTAAATATGACCTGAAGACGAAAAAGTAATAAAAAATATAGAATTTAAAAATATAATACATACCACATCACAATCATAATTAGAAATGTATTCCATTGAATTATTCATTATATTATTACTTATTAATACAGTTAAATTCTCTCTTGATAACTTATTTGTTGGTGTTGACATAAGCTCCGCCATGTTTGCATTTTATTCAGCTAAATTATGGAGGGTAGAAGTAAGGAGGACCATCTCAGTGTATTAAAAAGTGTCCGTTGAAATGGAGCAAATTAAGGTGGCGCTATAGTAGCAAGTGGAAGAATTTTAAAAAGAGCGCCATCATAATTTCATAAAAAACAAATCACTATGCACGTTATTTCAGGAGTTTCATGGGTTACTATTTACTAAATTACAGTTGACTACGTAAATAATTTTAAATACTGCATATTTTAAATACTGCAGATTTTAAATACTGCATATTTCTAGACTACAGAAGTCACGAGAAATATTACATTTTTCAACTCGGCACACTTCACTCTGTTTATAACTGTTACATTCATATCATTTCCACTTGCTACACTAGCGCTATTTCGGTGAATGTTCGAACAATAATTTTCTGTTTACAAGTGGACACTTTTTCGATTAATCCCCCATACAAGACGGTGCTTCTTTCTTGTACCCTCCATAAGCTAAATTGAATAACTGGTAATGCTTTAATAGGCACCTGCGATTAATAAAAACTAATCATTGACCAAATCGCTATCACAAATGATATAGCGAATAAATATAAAAAAAAAATGTTGAGTGTTGCCAGCCTATATTCAGAATTACTACCAACAAATTTAAAGGCATAGAAGATATTATATCTATCATCATCTCAACCCAAATACATCTCATGTTTTGTACTCCAGCCTCTTCCACTATGGGAGGGAAATTAACCTTCTATACCACGCTGGTCAAAAGGGTCGGTAAAGTAAAAAAAATTAAGTTCTATTCGAGTTTTTCTTCTCATGATGGTTATATGCACAAGATACCACTTAGTCGCCTTTTACGACACCCAGGGGCAAAAGAAGGGGTGGTGAATTGTATTCTCACTCCGTCACCACGGTGCAATATTGTATCTATATCTATACCAATAAATAAAATTGGAGTCTGTTTGTAATATCAAAATAATAGGCTTTTTTCATGCTCACACGGTTATTTGCACTATACACATGCCTAAAAATCACTTTATATTTTTTTTGTCTGTCTGTTTGTTCCGGGTAATCTTTAAAACGGCTGGACCGATTTCAAAATTTCTTTCACTAATGGAAAGCTATAATATCAGGGCGTAAACTAGGCTATATTTTATCTCGGTATTTCCCCGGGAACGAGAACTAGGCGGATAAAACGACTAAAACCGAAGCGAAGCGAGGGTGGCTTGCTAGTCATATCTATACCAATAAATAAAATTGGAGTGTCTGTTTTTTTTTAAATTGGGACTAATCCCACAACACATTCCCACCATTGTAACTCCTGTAAGCCAGGATCCACAATGGTCTCTATAAATGACACCGAGGTTTGACCCTCAGGCAGTCCCGGGATATGATTTTAATTGTCTTGGGACCCGCAACAAATTTAATTAGAAAAGATTAAAGAGGAGGAGTTAGAAAGAGAGATTCCACTTCCTCCTAGGCAAAGCGGGAGACAGGAAAACAAAATGACTAGTCAGCCAATAAGTAAAAAGGTGTACAGCTACGATAGCGCAGCAGTACGGCACCACGGATACGGAAGAGCTTAACGGGGCCTATATGTGAGCGTTAAGATTGATTGCTACAGTAGGTATGGCAGAAACGCATGAACGCACGGAAATTTTCTCGAGTTGCTACAAGGTCGGTATAGTATACTACCCCACAGGTGACTTGCAAACTGTTTAACATAAGGTTACGCTCGTTTCGCCAGAGATCGCACTCCCAGAGAATGTGATGTGCCGATTGTTCATACTCGTGGTCAGATGTGGAACATTGACATAATGGTGATGGTACGAGTTTAAAAGAAAATAATTTACTTTTAAAGTTGCCATGGCCAGTTAAAAATTGGGCCACGAAGTGGTCAACCTCCAGCCACACTTTCTCCAGGCGCTCCCGGATGCATGGAAAAAATAGATAAAGATGACGACCTTTCGATGATGAATCCCATCTTTCTTGCCATTCAGTTAAGAGTTCCTCATAGACAATGGATTGTGGTGCAAACAATCTAGCAATTTTATTTCGGTCGCGCAGTAGAAGGAAATCTGTATTCATAGTTTCCTTTGTGGTGTATTACATTGACGCTCGTCTCTGAATCTCCAAATCAACCGGAAGTACACCCGCGAGTACTGGCAAGGCCTCGGTACTAACCGTTCTATAGACTTTACATAAGAATATTAGGGCCAATCGTTGGCCCTGTAGTAATTTAAGGCGAGCCGCCCCTATGGTGGCCCTATTGGCCCATACAGGTGCAGCGTAACAAATACACTCCAAATATGTGGCCATGTATATGGGTTTAAGTGTATTAAAACGAAGGCCCTAAGTAGATGTGGATATTCTAGTAAGCGCGTAGAAATTCCGTTTCGCTTTTTCGCCTACAGTTTTAATATGCTCAATAAATGAAAAATTTTTTTCTAAGACTAGGCTGAGATAGCAAACTGATTCTTTCTTTTTGACAGTCATATTACTGAATTTTATACGCGGCGCCGATTGTAAATGTCCTTTTAATAAAAGATAATATGTTTTTAGTGGTGCGAAGGCAAGCCGGTTTCGTGTACCCCAATCGAATATATCATTGAGGCATGTTTCCGCTAATTTCTCTAAACCATCCCTTGTGTTCGATTGTATAAGTAAAAGTCCATCGTCTGCCGAAGTGTCTGTTTGTAATGTCAAAATAATAGGCTTATTTCGCAGCGTCCTCTACGTATATAGTCTCCATCAAGGAGATCGCTGCCTGGCGGGTCGACGCCCGCCGAGACCTCATTACCCGTTGGACAGTCCGGCTGGAGAGGCCTCGGTACGGTGTCAGGACCGTTGAGCCCTACCGGCCGGTGCTGATGGAATGGTTGGAGCGGACGCAGGGGGTGCTTTCCTTCCGACTGATGCAGGTGCTGACAGGGCACGGTAGCTTCGCCAAGTACCTGCACAAGATCGTCAGGAGGGAGAGTACACCTTCCTGCCACCACTACGATTGCGATGAGGATACGGCGCAGCACACGCTCGAGGTGTGTGCCACGTGGGCGAGGGAGCGCCGTGAACTCGTCGCGATCATCGGTGCCAACCTGACGCTGCCGACCATCGCCAGGGAGATGCTTGACAGCATCAGGAACTGGGACGCGGTCACCGCCTTCTGTGTGACCGACATCTCACGAAAGGAAGCGGCGAATCGTGCGCGATCGTGCCTCTTCGGTAACACGTTCCGCCGCCGGCGACTCGGCCGGCGCAGGCGCGTGTACCTGTGCCTAATGCCGCCCTAGTCGAGGTAGGGGTGACCGGACCGGGGAGTTTAGTCCGTCACCCGCAGAGAGGATGACTGTACGAAGGCGACTGTCGTCCCGGGACAGGGACGTGAAGAGGTGAGGGTACCCGAAAAGGTATTCCGTTGGGCCGACTACTGAGGACAAGGAACTCGGCACTGGTGGGCGGCCCAAGGACGAAGGCGACGTGAGTACGGGTGGGTTATGGGCCAGCGCGCCGTCCTTTTGTCGCCCCGGACAGAATGGACCACGTGTGCGCTTACCATAGCCCACCCATAAAAAAAGGGTGATCATGATTCTTCTATAATAAGTATAAAACCGCAGTTTCCATAAACAGCTGGATAGATATTTGATAGAAAATGTTTGAATGATTTTGTGGATAGTTAAAACTCACACAAATGACCCGGTAGATAACTAGGTAATCGGGATCTAGGAATTAATTCATTAATGAATGAATTTTTGTAGAAAATATACGGCGGGATAAGGGTCCTCAGTTATTTTAAATACAGCATGCGAGAGTATTCTTGTCAGTGTTATTATCTTCCTTAGTTCATTCAAGATGGAATGTAAATTATCTCTTCATAATAGAATGAATTTTGATCTATGATATATTCTGTGTGATGACGGAATAAGAATACAATTCAACACCCCCTCTCATACCCGTGGGTGTCGTAAAAGACGACTAAGGGATATATTACGCATATGACATCTATGTAAGAGATGGAAAACTCGAAACAAAACCCTACACCAACAGCAGTGTTAAATTGTATCGTATATTTAATCACCATATAGAATAATAATATAATAAATAAAATTGAAAATTTTGAATAACTCGCGATACAGACCAAAATAATAAAAAAGTATTCCGTTCTCTTCAACAGAAATTATCAATTGTCATTTAACGATTATACTGGCACGAGTGAAACACTTAATCGAGTGATCATACGTCATTACATTATTTTGGAAAAGCGCTGATACTCAACCGATATTTACCAAACATAGTGAAGAACCACTGCCAGGAAACTGGCTTCCAAATGAAAAAAAAAACGCGTCGAAATCAGTCCATCCGTTTGAGAGCTACGATGATACAGATACACACAGAGAGACAAAAAAACATCGACGTCAAACTTATCATACTCCCTTTTTTGCGTCGGGGGTTAAAAATAGTAGTATTCTTTCTTCTGAACTACCGCGTAGAAGATAAAATTTTCAGTAACAGTCACACAGATTTGCTTTAGCAACTTCACAACTGAATAAACTCGAAAGACAATCTTACTTGTCACTGACAACAATAGTTTGTATAAGTAGATTCTTAGTTGTTTAGCAAAAGTTATGAATGTTGAACAGCGAGAGATAAAAAGCTTAGAAACATCCTAGAAATAAAACGCCAGTCTGATGTAGTCAGAATATTAGTTAAAGATAACGTTTGGTCAATTAACAGTTTCTTTGTTTATTGTTTGCTGAATCCTTTTATATATAATACATCACCCATTTTGAGACTAAGGTCTGCCGATGATTCCAAGTCGATTGGGCAGCGTTTGGAAAACTCAAAAGGATTTTCTAGTCCAACATACCTCAGTGTCTGAAAACACAGGTCTACGACCAGTGTGTGTTACTAGTGATGACTTACGGCACGGAAACGTGGTCCCTAAATGTAGGCCTCATAACCAAGCTCAAAGTCGCTCAGCATGCTATGGAGCGGGTGATGCTTGGGATTTTTCTGCGAGATATAATCCGAAACATGGCAATTCTTAGAAGAGCGGGTGTAACTGACACAGCACGAAGAATTAGTATTCTGAAGTGGCAATGGGCAGGCCACATTACTCGACAAACCGACAACCGCAACCGCTGTGGAAGAAAGGTTCTCGAGTGGCGATTACGTATCGGACGACGCAGTGTAGGACGCCCTCCCACTAGATAGACCGACGACCTGGTGAAGGTTGCTGGGCGTCATTGGATACTGGCGGCACGGGACCATACTCTGTGGCATAACATGAGAGAGGGCTACATCCAGCAATGGATGGCGATAGGCTGAAATGATGATGAATGATGATACTACATTGCAGCAGACAGTGTAGTGATGCTGGATAGGTTAATAAGACTTGGTACTATTGATTAGCCTAAATAGCGATGCAGAATACGACAAATTATGCAGCTATACGACGCACTTCTGCCGCCCTGGATGGTCCGGGCGAGATGGAAAATAGTGTTGTCAAAAAAAGTGTTGACGCTTAATATAATCATCATCATCATTTCAGCTCATATACGTCCCACTGTTGGGCTCGAGCCTGCTCCACAATAGAAGCTTACTCCATCCCCACATGGAAAACGTACTTATTATGGATGAAAATTATATGGAAGGCAAATTGTTATCTGTGTTAGTTGTGGTATCGTAAATAAAATACCTAGTATTTTAAATTAATTGAGATTTTTATTTAAAATAATACATAATACAAATCGTATAATTGTTCATATATAATAACAACTAAATGTTGCAGTCAAAACAAAATCATTCAAAAAAAATTGATATTTATAAAATAATTATCGAGGTGTATTAATAGCAAAAAAAAAACAATAATTAAGATAATGTTACGTAGAAATAAAATTTTAATTATGATAAGCTGAAAGCATAATTGCGTTCATAACTTAAAAAAAAATGTAAAGTATATATGAGGCCGTCAGCGCAAAAGCGGCCTAACCCTCAATTTTTCATATTTTTACTTATCTACTACAAAGGAGGCCCGAGCCCAACAGTGGGACGTATGTGGGCTGCGATGATGATGATGATGCTGGCCTCAAGATTGGAACCAAGTGATTTTAGCTGCCAGAAAATTGAGACCATTTAAAATATTTTCTATGACGAAAGACATATTTTTTTCATGTCAGATACTAGAAAGAAACATAACTAACAGGAAAATTTCTGTAAATAAGGGAAAATTGGCGTGGCTAAAAATACAATGGTTATTTTTTCACAAAATGCATCCATTAAAGATATTTATTTTTCAAGTACTCCAATAACAATGATGTACTATTTGAAGAGGTTGATTTAAAGAAACGCTGTTCAATCATCATTGAAAACCTAGATATTTTATATCCTGAGGGTCATGTTATGTTAGTGATAAGAAAAAAAAAAGGTTTACTGGAATTGTTAAATATTATACCACCTGTACGTCACAGTTTTTATAAGGACTTAAAAACTTCAACAGCAGAAAATGACATGATTTGATGATCTGTTCAAATAGTAATAAAAAAATTTTCAGTAATTATTTTGTTTTATTAATGGCCTAAACTTTTATATAGTAGTCAAAACGGTACAGTTCGTTAAATGCAAAAGTGGCCTAAGCCACAAAAATAATCCAAAAATGTGAATTTATTCCAAAATAGACTTCTCATTTCATAGAACTTAACACAGTTAATTGAATAAATATACACCGAGACTAATATCAAGTATAATATAGTTTCTGCACATTGATTTAAAATTCATGAATATACAAGTCCCATTATTTTCATAATGCTTATCTCAAGCTTAGGCCACTTTTGCGCTGCCGGCAGATATGAGGCCGTCCTCATCTAAATACACGAAGAGGGCTTGAATCAAGCAGTGGGGCTTATATGAACTAAGAAGAAGAAAAATAGAAGAATCAATTATTATAGTTTAAAATAATTCGCCGTCCCCGACGAACACTATAGTAATCGCTATTACGATAAAATCGGGTTTATTAAAGATTCGTTATCTACACACCCTATTACAATCATTGAGTTTTTTTTTTATGATCGGGCGATGAATACTTTTGGATTTATCCATTCAATAATGATCTTTATGTTTTTGTTCAACGGATAACATAAGTGAAAAATTTACACGCAAAAACCTATTGCCAAATCTCAAAAGTCAACATTTTAGAGTAAGCGGCTATTACCATATTGTTCGAGGGAAAAATGACAGAGCCGTTCCCGGTAAGCGACAACACAATATCGTTCGGGTGATTTTGCTGCTTACCTTTCATAACACCTAAAAAATGATCATTGAATAAGCATGTAATTTATATTTACCGTAATATTAAAGTCAGTTATTCGATGAGAATACGATTGAAATGTCATTTTACGAATAGAAAGTATATTGATATTTACCATGGAACAGTATCACAATGAACGATTACTATGGCAACACCGATTTGTGATTACAGTCGAACACTAACGTAAAGTTAGTTTGCGTTAATTTTTTTATAGCTTATTTCAGTAATGGACATTTTCTCAAATTTCTTACTGATAAAGAAAATTTATAATAAAAAATTAGTAAAAATCTAGTGCAAAAAAATATTCCCTATTTTTGATAAAAGAATCTTCTTTTTAGTCTTGATAGTTTTCAAGATATTCAGTTTTTATTTGCTCCTGTAATCCTGAAAAATGTCATTTTCCTATTACGATTTTGTTCGTCGGGGACTGTGAATTGTATCTCTAAAATAATTGTACCTCTAAAATATTACAATAGATCTATAGATAACAATGCCTGGTCAATTTAAAATGTAATAAAATCCTTTTTAATAAGTCAAAAAATGCAGTTATTTGTAAGTCTTGTACGTAATTCAAATCATAATTATTATTTTTTTTAATTAAAAAAAATCAGTAATGATTTGTGATGTTTACGTGTGTATTACACTTTATAAATAAAACTATATGGATTTCATTGCGTTTGTATTTAATTTCTGATTTCCCGACAGTCTGCCCGTGATCATAAATGGTAAAAAAGTTCGAAGTGTTAGGAAATCAAAAGTCTAATACAAACGCGATAAAATCTATAAAAATATAATTTTATATATAACGCATAAATCAATATTTAATTATAAACCTACTTTGTGATACGACGACGACATAAGTCCTATCAAAACTTTCAGCATGATGCTGAATAACAATATTTTATTGAAAAGAGTTCATAACAATTCTAAGTCTACTTTATCAGCATCAATTATTCTTTCATAATATTTTGTAAATGTCATTTAAAATCCCTTAGATTTTAGTGCTGAGTTAATTTCGAAAATAATTTTATATTTCGCTGGTCTTTGCTTCATTTTTTAATCTTATTAACTTATGTTTATTGTCTTGTGTCTTATTAACGTAACTTGCTTTTGCCTTTCATCAACTCGAATATAAAATTATCTCGAAGCTTACTGATTGGCTTGTTTTTAATATCCTCACTTCTAGCCTTCGCTTTCCGATATGCTTCCTCGAAATTCTCATGTAGAAAATCAAAATCCTTAGAAATATTATTATAAAGTTGAAGATCATCTTCTGTAAATTTATTTTTTATAAAACCTGTTAGGCTATCAAACGTTCTTTCACAATCAGTCTTTTTCGTAAAACATTCGAATTCTTTCAATAATTCTCCTAATGGCTTGCAATGGGCCTTACAATAAATTCGTATCAATTTACTTGTTTTGTTTTTATCTTTAGTCGTTACAGCTTTATCAAATTTCAATCTACAGAATCCCGCTAAATTAAACACACAGTCTTCAAGTTTTATCTCATTCATTTGTTTCATGTTGTCTAAATGATGATTCTTCTTTGAGTAGAGGTTAGGGAAGTACATGTCGAGAAATTCAGAGATCGGCGGCTGCTTGTAAAGCAAATTAAATTCTTGCATACGACTGCTGATTCGTTTTTCTAATGTCATTTTATTCTCCTGAAATTATAAATTAAATAAATAAATATAATGATAATAATAGTTTCATGAACGTAACTAAAAATATCAAACTTAATATTTGATCTAGTTAATTGGATTAACCAAGTCCTCTTTTCTCTCTGTATACTTAATATTGGATCTATTGCTGATGCTCTAATGTAACTGTAACTCTTTAAGTTGTAATATTGATTATATTAGTGAAGTGATAACCTCTGTATTTGATTTCTGATTGTCCGACGTTTCGAACACTTCACAGCGTTCATGGTCACGGGCGGACAGTCCACCCATAACCATAAACGATGTGAAGTGTTGTTGCAAATAAAAACGCGATAAAATCCGTAAAGCAGCTTTATTTACACTGTGTAATACTCGTGTAAACATCAGAAATCATTGCGGTAACCTCTTTTTACTAATTAAATATTATTATCATTATTTTAGATCATATATCTTCCATTACTGGTCTCGAGCCTCCTCCACAAGAGAATGAAAATTGACACACCTTACCACGCTAGTTAGACGTATTTCTATAGGATTTCATAAAGAGATTTCATTTTCTTGCATAGTTAATACATGCTTATTATATCCCTTAGTTGTTTTTTACAACACCCATGTGTAAGAGAGGGAGTGGTGAATTGTGTTTTTATTCCGTCACCATACGAAAAACTGTAATATCAGGACTTCCCACTCTGGTTTACAATACCTTTTGTTTATATATGATTGTAATCCTTATTATGAAATAAAACCTTGCGACGAGAGGTATGTTAAAGTCATATAATTATTCAACAAAAAGCATACTTAGACACCGAAAAAAATATTTATAGATCGCATAAATAATTAACATAAGTGAGAATCGAATCCCGATACTTGGTACTGGTGATTATTACTTAAAATACTCCGCCACGAATTTAGTTGCCAGTCTTTTCGGTTAAAACTATAAACTCAGTAGACGTCTTAACCTTTTTTGGCAAGCGATGGAGCAGACGCACCCTGTCCGTCCCGGCCGGGCTGACGAGAGGACGACGCTCAATCTCATAACCCGCCGTATTCCCACCCCTTCGCCATTGGGCTAACCACAGGTATCGAAACCTTGATGTCCAGGGCCAGCCCGGCAGGATACCCCCCGACGTCACCAGTGGTGTCGCCCTTAGACGGTCAGCCTCTCTGTGGTTGATGAACTATTCCCCGATGCAGCCACCTACGGCCTCGGCTAGACGTCTTAACTTTAAGAGAAGTAGCCATAAATACCATATGACAATATGTAGAATAAAGACACGATGTTATCTCAAAAATTTGGGCAAAATAAAATAAAAATTATATTATCTTTCAGAATTACCAGATCTTCTAAGTAGTGAAAATAATTGCAGACTTGCTTGAAATTGTTCTGCTGTCCGCAATGCAACCACACTATGAAGGCTCTATGCATTGTTCTGCTGGTATATGCTAGCTGTGGACGGTCTAAAAGGTGATGAATATCATCATCATTTGGTAGGAGTTCCCAATTACACTCCATCTCACTACTGAAAGAAGATGCAGAAGAAATTTTAACTGCCATGTACTAAAAAAGGACAGGACTATGATAGTTCTATTTTCATATGGTGACGGAGTAAGAATACAATTCACCACCTCCACTCCTGTCCGCGGGTGTCGTACAAGACGACTAAGGGATATAATATATATGCAAGAGACGGAAAACTTGAAACAAAACCCCATACCAACACGTCTAAACAGTGTGATATCCATCCATCAGCCTACAGACGTCCACTGCTGGACATAGGCCTCTTCACGAGAATGCCACTCGGAACCGTCCTACGCTACTTGCATCCAACGGTTCCCTGCGACTTTGAGAATGTCGTCAGTCCACCTAGTGGGGGGTCATCCTACGCTGCGCCGTCCAGTTCGTGGTCGCCATCCAATAGGAGGAGGCCCGAACTCAACAATGGAAACATTGGTTAAACATTTGGTAAACATTGGTTCCAATAGAGTCTGATAATTTTCAATAATAACCTAATTGTCTGTGTGGTACTTATGTTATCTTCTATGTGGTGACGGAGTAAGAATACAATTTACCACCCCCTATCTTGCCCGGGGTTGTCGTAAAAGATGACTAAGGGATTACAATATGCAGATAACATCTAATCGGTTTTCTTCCCATTTTGGAGGAGGCTCGAGCCCAGCAGTGGGACGTATATGAACCATGAGAAAGTGGATTTTTTGGTGGCTACAAAAGGTCACATATTATATATAGACTATTTTATAACTATAAAGAACTTACCGCTACATCTATTATAACAAAACACTTTTATTTATATACGTACACAAGTTTTTATATTGATTAAAATTTAATGGACTGTATAAATTATAAATATAACATTTAAAATGTATAAACTACAGCTGCCGCGCAAAATGGCTAGCGTTGTCTGTTGAATTAATCATTATTGAATACACATATTTTTAAACTACCCTCCTATTGCTGTGAATTATTGCGGTCTGACACGATTGTAAAAATCTATTGGATATGAGTATATGTAACTTCTTTCATTTGGAGCTGGGTAAAACAGCATCGATAGATGAATGAGACAGCAATAGGCTGCTACGCAGAGATCTAGAATTCGAACCCAGCCTAGGACACTTCGATGTATAACCATTATCTATAATAATTTATGGAATGAGAAAATTAATGGCTTTTAATTCTCAATCTCAGACTATATATGTCCCACTATTGGGCTGAGGCCTCCTTCACATTGGGAATTTGACATACTATATCATGCTGGTCGGACATATTGGTATAGGGTTTCATTTCGAGATTTCGTTCCGTTGCACAAATGCTATGTGACTGCACAGATGGCGTAATGGTTAAGATAGCGACCTACAGCGCCAGTGTCGGGGGTTCGAATCCCACGCGGGACAACACTTTGTGCGATCCACAAATTGTTGTTCTGAGTCTGAATGTAATTTGTGTCCGTTAATTATATGTTTGTAAAGTCCCCCGCAATACAAGGATTATTTCCTTAGTGCAGGGTGTTTTCTTAAATAAATAAAAAAAAATATATCCCTCAATCGGCTTTTACGACACCCACGGACAAGACAGGGAGTGGTGAATTGTATTCTTACTCCGTCACCACACGGAAAATGACTTTTAAGTAATTAGTAGTAAAAAGTATACATCAAAATATTACTTATTTATTATCAGAAAATAAATCTGGGTAAGCCAAACTATCTAAAATATTTCCGTGCCATAACGGAGTAAGGAGTTTACCTTGCCTGTGTATATGTGTTGTAACAGAACATCTATGCAAGAGAAGGAAAACTTTAAATAAAATCCTGTACCAACTCGTCTAATAAGCGTAATAGTAGTTCAATTTCGTTCCCACGGTGGAGAAAGTTTTAGCCCAATAGTGGGACGAAATGTTGATGAGGAAGCCAAATTTCACGTGGCAGTTATATACCATCTTCAAAATATTAATATTTTAAATATCATGCAAACAAAATAATATAACGTCAGCTATTAGGTTCTGCTAAAATTGCTGCAGATAACTTTTTGGAAATCAATTTTTGATCTACTAAAGGTTGTTTATTGACGAAACAGTACTTGCAAGTACTAAATATAAAGAAATTGAAATACTCTTTAAATTTTATAAAGTACATAACTCTATAATACTTGGCTGTATGATCTCTTCCCTTTGCTTGCTCGAGTGAAAGAATCAAAGCGAAATAAATATTATTTTAAATCGTCACATGAGTATCTTGTGACAGTATAAGCTTGGCTGCTAACCAAGTGGAAATTAAACTAACGAAGTGGAAACGTGCTTTGTTATTAATTAGTCGGTGTTATTAATGCTTTTTTTAGATGGAGTTTTGCTACACGGCACTTATTTCCTTAGAATGTGGGAATAGAAACGATCCTATTTATTTCACTGTACGCATTTTCGGTATTAAGCCTCATCAAAATTATTATTATAGCCATTGATATGTTGACGGAGTAAGGACATAATAGTCACTATACTATTATTTTCTGTGAGTGATCGTGAAAGACGTCTAAGGAACGCAAGTTAGGTTAGGTTAGGTTAGGTGGGCTACGGAAATCAAGTCAATCAAATTCACGATTAAACCTATCGCTAGGACCTAAGTCCATAAGGCTGTTCGTAAGATAAAGTGTCTGGCTGCTTTAAATCATGACGCTTGAGTATGTGTATCATTACACGGAGTTAAATTTAAATGAAGCTAGTCAGCTTGTGTGACTTAACCACCTACCATCAGCTAATCTTTATAACTTCCATCAAGTGAAATATTGTTTCACTTTGAGGAAAGACGAGCTTCTTTGAGTGCAACGTAGAACATCAAAAACAGTAACCAGCGTGCAGTGAGGGTAGGAGAAATAATATCATCAATCTTCTCTGTCATATTAATTTGTAGTTTTGTACTGCTACGTTTTATGTAGCTGAACATTCTCTTATTTATTGGTTTATCAAGTAGCATTAGTAGCATTTTTACAATTCCTGTTTTTCATTTTAAAGTGAAACTTCTATAGGCAGATAAATGTCATGTACTTGTTGTGACGTCAGTCACGTGACGTGTTAAAGCTAACGCTATATCTGTCAATGCCCCTATTTCTGTGTCAATAAATGTCAAAATTAGATAAATGTAATTAGTTATCTTATATATAAATTTCTAGCGTACGTGTGTATGTCATTGAACTCCTCCTAAACGGCTGGACCGATATTGACGAAATTTGTTGTGTATGTTCAAGGAGATTCGAGGATGGTTTAGATTTACAATTGGATCCGATGGGTGGCGCTGTTCGGGCAGGACAACAACATAACTTGAGAACGATTCGTCCATCGTCTTCTTCCATCGACTTCATCCATCTTATTTTTTAAGTTTTTTAATTCTTTGAAAATGACTTTTACGGAAAAAAAAATTAAGAAAGTTGCGCAGAAAATTAGAAAATTTAAGGAAACTTAACGACTATATAAACTGTTCTAAGTTAACCTTTCTTTCGACTATATAAACTGTTCTAAGTTAACCTTTCTTTCGACTATATAAACTGTTCTAAGTTAACCTTTCTTTCGACTATATAAACTTTTCTTTCTTTATATATATATATAAATCTTCTGTTCGTATGACCTCCTTCTAAGCGGCTGGACCAATTTTGATGTTTCTTTTTAGCTGTTCCGATGGATATGAGAATGATTTAGATTAATAATTGGAACCACTTTTTTCAGATTTGAACAGAACGTCAGTTGGGTCAGCTAGTAATTTATAAATTTTAATTAAAAATCAAAAAATTGAGATTTTATGGAATGTCAAAATGTCATGTAGCGCTATTAAATTTTATTTATTACTTTGGTGTTTTACAGTGTTCTATTGAATAATTTTACTGGTATTTTATGTAATACAACGCAGAGAAAATTCTGAAGTGTAGTGAATATGATTTTATTGTGAATTTCGTGCATTTTCATGTTCTGTCAAAATTTCCAGAGGAAACACTGTTTAGTTATCAGCAACAATTCATTGCTAACGATTGACTAAAATACGATGACGTGAATAAACAATATAATAACTCGACACTGGCACCAATAGCTCATATTAGTGTAGCTTATTGCCATTAAACAAGAAGAAGAAGAATTAATTTGAGTACCCAAAAATAACAACTGTTTCGTTAAGTTTTAAGTTTTCACTTCTGGTAGTAGTTCTTATGACTGTTTTGTGTTCTGGTTAATTTTCATTAAATTTGGATCCCAGCACAATTCAAAGCGTTTCTTGGGAAACCCTTAGACTTGAAATCAAACAGTGATGGGCAAATATTAGTCCCAAAAAAAAACAAGAGGAACATCGCGGGATATTAAGGCCTATATGAAAGTTGCCTCCTAGAAGTTGGTATAACCCCCTACTTCAGTAGAGAGTTATCTATAAAGATTTTAGTCTTAGAAAAAGTTGCCAAGGTTAAGCGATACTGTATTTTGTTTTAATTTGATGTCTTTTTCCTAAATACCACCTGCTCATTATTATATTCTGTAAGGTTATACTTTTAAATCCAAACTAAACTGTCACTGATCTAACTTTCGCTTTTAAACTGTAACAATTAAAATTACAATAAAAACTTACTACTTACCTAATGAGTTTAGTTATATAAGTTTTTAAATTAAAACAGTATTATATATATGCATAAGTATTTTATTATCATTCAATAGTTCGCATATGCTCATATCTATTAAAATAGCATTACAAATATATTCATAAAGGTATTTAAATCATAAGGTCACGAAATCAGAATAAGAAATTTCGAAAAGAAAAACCTATAATTCTACTACAAGTCTAACTACCGGGCTCAATTGTCAATTTAAACTATCCATAACTCTACAATTCCTTTAAATATACACATAATTGATTTAAATACATATAAGAAAAAAACACAAAGTACTTTTAATTATTTAAGACAAGGTGTTTCAAATAAACAAATACGGAAGAATAACTCGTATGGTGACAATTGGTTAAGAATAATATTGTATCATCAGCCCTCACTATCGCGTAGTTCGTAAAAATCCCCGTCAGGCTGACCACTGACGAAAAGAACTCGGCGCCGGTGGTCAGCCCAACGACGAAGGCAACGTGCTACGGGTGGGCTATGGAGCCGTGCGCCGCTCTTCTGTCGCCCCGGACGAAGCCGTCGGCGGATGTGCTGACCATAGTCCAACAAAAAAAAAAAAAGTTTCGTAAAATCTGCTGAAAGAAGAAAGTTAGTACTAAAGTAGGTACGTATACTTAGAAGACTTAACATCTCCGATCGCCAACATGCCTACAATAAACTACAGCAGTATCCCCACCACGAGTAGAAAGACTATGCTCAGATGTGGACCTTAATATGCTGTTGGATGAAAGGATCAACTACTGCTGTTAAGATAACTGCTCGAACTTGTTTTATGATTTCACAAATTGACAATAGAAGACTGATATATTTATTAAAAAAAAAATGCATATTTATGAATTTCTTAGAAATGTTTTCGTTAATATAATAAATATTGCGATAATTATAAAGATTAATTCATTATTAAGGAGTAACAAATCAATCTTCTGTATTTTCAGATTTTCTTCTTCACCGAGCATTTTATTACATACTAGCAACCCGCCCTCGCTTCGCTTCGGTTTTAGTTGTTTTTCCTGAGTAGTTCCCGTTCTCGTGGGAATACCGGGATAAAATATAGCGTAGGTTACTCCCTGATATTATAGCTTTCCATTGGTGAAAGAATTTTTGAAATCGGTCCAGCCGTTTTAAAGATTACCCGGAACAAACAGACAAACGTCTGTCTGTCTGTGTGTCTCTTGTGCCGGGTAATCAACAGAACAAACAGACAGACAGATAAAAAAAATATAAAGTGTATTTTAGGCATATGTATAGTGCAAATAACCGTGTGAGCATGAAAAAAGCCTATTATTTTGACATTACAAACAGACACTCCAATTTTATTTATTGGCATAGATACATATTTTTTAATTTAATTTTTATTTTATAGCTTTCAAATACAGTACACCAACTTAGTACCTACAATAAGACCTAAAATTGTGTATAAATTACCATATTACATTACATAATCTTTATATTACATTACGACCTTTGCCGAGATCAAAAAAAAATCGTACATGATCCACCATAATTGCAAGCTTACAATTTATCTAAAAATGTTATAGAAAAGTAGTTAAAATTATGCCCGAATTATATGTTTTTTTTTTTCAGTTTATTTTTCTCTAATTTATATAAGTTCATTTAAAATTAAATCAATATTATATAAGACGCGCGTAATTTGTCAGATGCCATTTCTTTCGCACATTTGTTTCCTGTAAACAAACAAACAATTATGTTAATTAAATAAGAAATGCATATTACCATACTCAACCCCACCCCAAATTGGGTACGAGACTCCTATAAGGATAACATTGATCTCTAAACCACGCTGGTCAGACGGGATGATAAAATTTATATTTCGAGCTTTTCTTCTCTTCAGTATAAATTTTATTCACATTATATCCCTTATCCCTCTTTTATAACACCCATGGGCAATTTCAGGGGTGGATTGTATTTTTATATTTACGAGCGGTGTGTGTCGCGTAAGCAGAGCAGCGCCTTGACCTCTTTGCAATCGTCTTTGCCGACCTGACGCTATCGAACATAGCTCTAGTGATGGATGGGCACTGAGAGGCCGCCTTCTGTGAGGTAGTTATCTAGGTGTTGGCGGATCATGCGGCAAGACGAACTTCTCTACGGCGCGAGTTCTGCGCCTGGACCGTGCGAAAGTTACGCCCCGAGAGGGACGGCGGTAACCCGCCGGGCTGGTTACGGAATACAGTGAGTTATGTAGTCGTGTGCTGTCCTCTAGTCACCTAGTCGCTGGACGGAACGGACAGCATGCGTCCGCACCATAGCCGGCCAAAAAAAATACATAAAAGGCGGCCATTTCGCTCAGCCAGACTATGCCGCCAAAGTTAATGCGTCTCATCAGCGTAGTGTCAATTTCCTTTACTTAGTGTAGGCCTGTACCTAAGCACTTCTAACAGGTGTCTATAGGTCAAACAGAAATGATAAATCAATTTATCTCACCTTATTTTATCGAAGACATCTAGAGCTGATGAAGTAAGGCCTTAAATATTAACGCGTAGGTTGTGGCGATATATTACGTGGGAAAAACATTTTATTTGCAAGCAATTCGAAATGTTCCCAATAACAAATTACTGTACGTATTTTAATGTCGTATTTATTTTTACGAAAATAACTGAAGAACTCTTCCACCGATGTATTCATTGTTGTATGAATTCTCCTTAGATTTATTTCCGCAGCGAGTGTTTTTTGTAACTTCTCCTTACTCCAAATCGATTGTGGTAATGGTGGCCATGAATAGTTAATATGATCTAGTGGATCACTCGGCATAGGGAATTTGAGTTTACCGGCTTCCGGGACAAAATCTGGTATGGAAGCTTTTATCCAGATGTTAATATCTTCAGCTAGAGTTAGTGGTAGGTTCTTCTGATAAGTGAGATCAGTGTCTTTTGTTATTACACAAGGCCATTCAGGTAGAGGTAGGGACTCAGGTGGTGGTGCTATTTTGTAATGGTAGTTTTCATTTTCTTCATGGTCAAACTTGTGGTCCTCCTGTGAACAATATTTCTTTGATTATTTATATTTTTGTAGTTGTGCAAACGGAATCATATTACTAAGCCCGTTCACGTATGGAAGTTTGTACATATCATCATCATTTCAGCCTATTGCCGTCCACTGCTGGACATAGGCTTCCTTCATGTAAGGCCACAGAGTGCAGTCCGATACATGGTCGCTACTCAAGAACTTTTCTTCCCCAGCGGTTATCGACTCGAGCGATGTGGTTACGAGCTATGTCGGTTACACCCGTTCTACGTATTTCGGATTCTATCTCGCAGATAAATCCCGTGCATAATCCGCTCCATAGCATACTGAGCGACTTTAAGCTTGGTTATGAGGCCTACATCTATTAGCGTCCTTTATTTCAAGAATCGTAATAGGTAAACAATTTAGTGAATTATTGAAGCAATAACTTCTATAGCCAGGATTGTATGGGGAATAAGTTCATGTAAGTCATCACCGACATGGTCACGTGACGTGTTAAAGCTTAACACTATATCTGTAATTATGTCAATGTCACTATATCTGTGACGATATATGTCAAAACTAGATAAATATAAAAGTTACAATTTACAAATTTTAATTTAAGATCAAACAATTTGAATACCCAAAAATAACAGCTGCTTTTTCATAGTTTTAAATTATCACTTCTGTCCGGATGTCTCATGATTGTTTTGTGTTTTTTTTTTCATTGCTAAACCAGGCGTATAATTAAGTTCCTTTCTACACTAATATTATAAAGAGAAAAATTTTATAATTTACTACTGTGCCGATTTCAAACATTCTTTCACCGATGGAAAGCTATAATATCAAGGAGTAATATGGGCTATATTTTATCCCGGTATGCCCACAGGAACGGGAACTACGCGGGTAAGGCAACTGAAACCGAAGCGAAGCGAGGGCGGGTTGCTAGTCTATCATAAAGTGAGGTTTGTGCTTCCGAATCTCTCGCAATGTTATCTGCATATTCTTTAGTCGTACTTGTACTACAAGCATTACGAAAAGCTAGGTGATGAATTGTATTCTGACTCTGTCACCAGATAAAAAACAAATTTATTACCATTCGTAGGTAGCATTGAGCTCAACAGTGAAAGATATGTTTTTCTTCTACATAACATACATACAAGAAGGAAGGATACAATTTTTGTATTGCGGGGGAATTAACCAATTTACACCAAAACTCAAAATAAAAAATTGTATATCGCATAAACTATGCGTGGAAATCAAACCCACGCCACTAGCATAGTAGGTGCAATCGCCATGATGGGTCAGCACGCTACTTGTGCAGTCTAAATCTATGAAAAATGAAGAAGAAGAAAAACAAAATTTAAATAGATTCCGTGTAATGACGGAGTAAGAATACATTTCACCAACCCCTCTTTTACCCGTGGGTGTCGTAAAAGGCGACTAAGGGAATATCCCAAAGGGAATATGCATACAGCATTTATGCAAGAGAAGGAACACTCGATATAAAATCCTATACCAACATGTCTGACTAGAAAAATATAAAAGGTTAATTTCCAGCCCATTGTAAGGAAGGCGCAAGCCCAACAGTGGGAATAAAAAGAGCTGAGATAATATTTTAAATAGTAACTTACCATTTCATAGAAACGTTGAAGGTCCGACATTTTCACCAAATTGAAATTTTAACACAGAGTCATTAAATTAATGAAATTTATTTTGATTTTAACTTTAAAAATTAACATTTTTTCTTAAATTATCTGTTACACCAGAGATGTTTTCAGATATATAATTAATTTTCTATCGAAAAATATAATTATAAAAAACGTTAAATTGTTATGTTTGCAATTTTCAATGAGCCAAGGTGGTCTAAGCTCGGAATTAAACGGAATGCGCCGGCGCAAGCTACTAGTATGTATTGCTTCGTGTGTTTCCGCCTTCACTTCGGGTGTTTCCGTCTCCCCTTCGGAGAATTTGTTTCACTCTAATTTTTTTTTCTCAGAAAGTATTTAACTGCAATAACTTTATACTTTTTATTGTTTTCAAACCGGTTTTATAGATAATAGAACATTTGTTTTGTTTGAACTATTGTTAACTAATCCTCGTTTACTTATTACTGCCAATAATTGTTCTGAGAAATTTTAAATTTAAAGGTACTTATTTCTTATTTAAAGTACAGATAAATTATGAGAAATAATAAATATGGATTTCACTCATTCAATTATTATGTTCAAAATGTCTTATTCTTTAAATGATTTTTTTTATGATACTTTATTATAATATACAATAATGTTATTGATAATTATTAATCCATTTGACAATCACATCAAGATAATTTAATTCTTGATATAATTAATTATAACTTCACTGACATTTATATATTTAATCTATAGAAATTAATAATCATTAAATTTTATTTACATTATTTTGACATGTCTAATGGACTATGTAATTTAGACACCGATGACGGTTAGATATGGCATGGAACTTATTGTATTATTGACATGATTTTCTTTATTGTTAACCCATATTCTGCAAATAAATTATCAATCAATCAATTCATATTTTCTAATACACTAACTGACGCAACAGATGTCGTTTTGTTCGAATCTAAAAAAATAATAAAAGGAATTCTCCTTTAAATCGATCGCAGAGCCACTTATTGGTTCCAATTCTTAATCTTTTTTTTTTTTATTGCAAACGGTGGCAAACAAGCAAACAGTACACCTGATGGTAAGTGTTGCTGCCGCTCATGGACCTTTACAAGGCCGTTGCCTACCGCGAAGAAAGCGAAGGGAGTGTGAATGCGTGCATTGAGGCTCGGTGATACCAAGGGCACCACCAAAACCCTCCACACGCAATCACCCTCAGAAAGTTGGGCATCTGGCTGTCTCGCTCACCGAACGAAGCGCAGTAACAAATTGCTACTACTCAGACGTCGATTTTCTGCGAGAGCATGGTACTGCCCCGGACGGACCGGCCCGCGGCTGTAGACAGATAACTGTCGACAGTGTGGTCCTACCACTCCTGGATAATCTAAACTATTCTCATATCCATCAGGATAGCCACAACAAAAACATTAAAATCGGTCCCGCCGTTTAGAAAGAGTTCAATTACAAACACACGAACGAAAGATTGATATATATAAAGATTAGATATAACCATAGATTAAACCATTTCTGAATCCACCTAAACACAGAAAAAAAAACCATCAAAATCAGTTAAGCCATTTAGGAGGAGTTCAGTCACATACATACCACAGAAGAATTATATGTATGACGATGATGGCAATATATAGGTTTAATGGTTTCGCGGAGGATTTGCAAAAATGTAACAATCAAAATAATAAAAGCTACCTATTTATTTTAGTGTTTGACTATTATCCGAATCCAATATGTCCAGTCATCCACGGTGACGTACGACAGACACTATAAGTCTTATTATAGACTAGCAACCCGCCCTCACTTCGAAGCGAGGGCGGATTGCTAGTTTATCTATAAATCTACAATAAAGTCGTTTATTTCAATCCTTATAAAAGTGTTAGAAGCATACTACAATAGTATTCTATCTACAGAAATGGGCTGGTTGGTCTGAGGTAATACCACAAAGAGCAGAAAATCTACATCTGAATAGTAGCAATTTGTTACTGCACTTGGTTCGGTGAACGAGAGAGCCAGAAGCCTTACTTGCTTAGGGTGTTTGCATGTTGCGCCCAATGCCGCCCTAGCCGAGACGGTGGGTGACTGGACCGGGAATTTAGTCCGTCACCCACAGAGAGGCTGACCGCGCGATGGCGACCGACGTCCCTGAGGTGGAATGTTGAGAGGAGAGGGTACCCCGCGACGAGGGTATTCCGTCGGACCGAGCATTGAAGACAAGTTACCCTGCCCCAGTGGTTGGTTGGCCCAACGACGAAGGCGACGTATCACGGATGAATCATAGGGTCGCGCACCGCCCCTCTGTCGCCTCGGACGGATCCGAGCGGCGGGTGCGCTGACCATGGCCCATCCCGAAAAAAAGAAACAGTGTTTGCTTGTTGGGGATTTTGGGGGACCTTTGATATCACCAAACCTCATTGCTATGTAAAAGACACTACCTTTATTTTCTTAACGATAGACAGCGGCATAGCAAAGGTATATGAGTAACAGAATTAATTACCATCAGGTATGCTCGTTTGCCATCAAGAACATCGCGATACTCCGTCTCACTCACATACTCCTATGTATGTACATATATATAGCGTGGCGTTTTGTCGCCACGATCTGTTACGCCACGCCAACAATCAGGTTTACTTTCGCATATTCCATCATATAGCGTGATGTCGTATCGCCACAAGCTGTTTACACCACGCCAAAGTTCAGGTTCACCCTCGCCTATAAAGGTTTCATATCAAAAAATGTTTGCATGCAACCCTATTAAATATTATCCTTGTCTATCTACGTCGTGATTCTCTTAATTCGTTGATTTTTCTTACACTTGAGACCTTTGGATTATCATACATAAAAAGTGAAGTCAACCCATGAAGGTAGTTGCAAATAACCTTCCTTTTATAACATGTTATACCATAAGATGTTCATCTTTAGCATTGTAGGCATGCAAAAACTGCAAAATAAATTGTAATAAAAACTTACCTTGAAATAGTTTATAAACTAAATTAAAATAGATTATATTTTATCATTTCCGAGTGATGACCGAGTAAGAATATCATTCCTTGCCCGTGGGAGCCGTAAAGGACGACTAAGGGATTAAATATACATATAATATCATAGATGTTGCATAGGCAAGAGAAGGCAAACTCGAAACAAAATCCTATGTCACTACGTCTGACCTCCTGGTCAGACCTTACCTGCCTGGTGCTCGACGGGCGATGGTGGTTTCGGGAGCATTTCCGCAGGCTCGTCCCGCGGCTCGTCGGCGTGGCGTCCGCCCTACAATGGCTGATGCCGAATGTGGGCGGACCGAGCGCGGCATGTCGACAGCTGTACGCGGGGGTCATCCGGTCGATGGCCCTGTACGGCGCACCGGTGTGGGCGGGATCCATGACCGCCCGACTTAGAGCCCTTCTGTGGCGTCCACAGAAGGTCATGGCGGTCAGGATCATCCGCGGGTACCGCACGGTGGCGACGGAGGTGGCGTGCCTATTGGCCGGGACTCCCCCGTGGGACTTGGAGGCAGAAATGTTCGCCGACTTGTATCGGCGGGTGTCAGGGGTACGCGGGGAGGGCGGTGTTGTTTCCTTGAGGGAGCTCACTGCCTGGCGCGTCGACGCTCGCCGAGACGTCATCGCCCGTTGGGAGCAGACCAGCTGGAGAGGCCTCGATACGGTGTCTGGACCGTGGAGGCCTTCCGGCCGGTGCTGATGCAGTGGTTGAAACGGCGGCACGGTGTGCTCTCCTTCCGACTCGTACAGGTCTTGACGGGGCATGGATGCTTCGGCAAGTACCTGTACAGGGTCGCTAGGAGGGAGAGAACTCCGTCCTGCCACCACTGCGATTGCGACGAGGACACGGCGCAGCATACGCTCGAGGTCTATGGCGCTTGGGCAGAGCCGCGTCGTGAACTCGTCGCAATCATCGGTGCCGACCTGACGCTGCCGACCATCGCTAGGGAGATGCTCGGCAGCATCAGGAATTAGGACGCGGTCGCAGCCTTCTGCGAGACAGTTATCTCGCAGAAGGAGGCGGCGGGTCGCGAGCGCGAGGAGCACAGCCTCGATGATGCGACCCGCTGCCGGCGACTGGAGCGGCGCAGGCGCGACTACCTGCGTGCCATGCCGCCCTAGCCGAGGCCGCGGGTGACGTGACCGGGGATTAGTCCGTCACCCGCCGAGAGGCCGACCGCGTGAGGAAAGACTGACGTCCTCTCCGACGTCGGTCGATGGGAGGTTACCCCGGGTAGGGGATATTCTGTCGGGCCGACCACTGATGTCAAGTAACCCTGCTCCAGTGGTCGGCCCAAAGACGAAGGCGACGTGGTGTTCGGGTGGGTTGCGGGTGTTGCGTGCTTAAACCCCTCTGTCGCCCCGGACGGAGTAAAAAAAAAGACTTTACCTGCTGATAAGGTCAGTTTCCCTCCTATTGTGGAGGCTCAAACTTGGTAGTGGGACGTGTATAAGCTGAGATAAGACTTCCTTACTCCACCCCCTACATGGTTTTGTAAAATAAAAAATATAACTTGGATAGAAAAAACATTCGTTGAAAAAGTTTTTATTTTATAGAATTACAATTTTTTTAACGCTACAATATGCCAAACGGCTTATAAATATTGCCACCATAAATAAATATACGTAGTAAAAATAGCAACATAGATGTTTTGTATTATATCAGGTATGGTTTATTGTTTAATCTTTTCTTGAAAATATCATAAAAGGATGTGCTTACATTTGTAAGCATTGTTTAAACCACCTAAAGAATACCCGTACAACCAATATTATACCTGCTAATAAAATAATTAAGTTTAACTCCGATTCCCTACAGAAGGATTCCGTGCTACTTTTACCCGACTACAGAGGATTACGATTTTGACAAGTTATGTATGTATGTTCACCTGTTCCCTCATAGCTCTTCAACTACTTATTAGAACCGGAGAAGTGAGGTATCGTTAGGAACGTCATGATCGTCCGCTGGTTATAGGCTATTTGATGTGTCACCGAATCTAATATTGCGCCTATTAGAGGTCTTAAAGCGCCTTCTAGAGGTCTACGTAAAAATAAATAAGAAACAAATATGTCGTGTTTCCTATCATTAGAAAGCGCGTAACTTGCACATTTCAAATATATACATATATATAATTAGCATTTGCTGTCCGCCCTAGCCAATTGGTTTAGGAAATGGAGATTAGAAATCAACCCTGAGAAGAGTCAGGCGGTCATGTTCACTAGATGAACTGCCCGTTCCTACTCTATCGACAGCATTCCCTCCCTTAAAATTTTCAACAAGCCGGTCACTTGGACCAGGCAGGCCAAATACTTGGGTGTGACCCTTGACGATCGACTCAGCTTCGCCCCTCACATAAAGCAAGTCCGCGCACGGGCAGCCTTTGTGATGGGCCGTCTCCACTGTCTACTCAACTCTAGGTCGCGTATGCCCCTGAGTAGCAAAATCCGACTATACACCACCTGCATACGGCCTATCATGACCTATGCCAGCGTGGTATTCGCGCATGTTAAGCCACACAGGATCCACAGGCTACAGACACTTCAAAATCGTTTCATGCGCCGAGCTACGGGAGCACCGTGGTTCATACGAAACGTCGATCTCCACATCGACCTCGAACTGCCGACCATCAAGCAGTTTATGAAACGGTGCTCTCAGAGCTACTTTGACTCTGCCATGACACACCCCAACCAACTAGTGGTTGGGGCGGCTTCCTATAGACCCTCCAAAATCTCCTCCATCCGACGTCCTCGTCACGTCCTCGACGAAGAGGACGACAATATCACACTCGCTCAACAAAGAGCCTACACGGCCCGCGAGGCCTTAATAAATAAATATCCGCGGTTCCGCCCTCGCCGTCGAGGTGCGAAACCGCGCCGCGCAAAAGTCACTACTAAAAACGTGGGCACGCCCACTTTGCCTCCAGCGATGCCCCAAGCCGAGGTCCGTTCCCCACAGGGGGAGCCCTTGGGCGATGTCGCTTAGCATACTTTTCTCCGGGTTGAGAGCCCTCAGCGCTCACCCATAGTCCGCGTCAAGCTGTCAAGGCCATCTGCGGCCAACAGCTGTACACACACAAAAAAAAAAAAAAAAAAGCATTTGCTGTAGTGACTTTTACTGTATTTATAAGATAAATCGTTTTTTGTTGTAGTTGAGTTTTAGTATTTACTTTTTAGGGTTCCGTATCCAAAAGGTAAAAACGGGACCCTATTACTGAGACTTCGCTGTCCGTCCGTCACCAGGCTGTATCTCAAGAACAGTGATAGCTAGACAGTTGAAATTTTCACACATGATGTATTTCTATTGCCGCTATAACAACAAATACTAAAAATAAAATAAATATTCAAGGGGGGCCCCATACAACAAACGCGATTTTGTTGGCCGTTTTTTGCTCAATGGTACGGAACCCTTCGTGCGCGAGTCCGACTCGCAATTGGCCAATTTTTATCTTGTATTTATACAAGATAACATTTTGATTAAAATATTGATTGAAAGACCACGCCGTACATTTCTGGATCAAACTGGAGAGCCAGTGAAAGGTCATGTTAAGAGTACGCGTAACCATTGAAAATGCATGAAGATTTGAATGAGTATGAGTGAAGCTATGTAAGGGCAAGCCTAATAGGGCACCCTCCCACCAACCGACGTCCCGCCCTCGCGGAGGACGTCGGTCTTTTCTCACGCGGTCGGCCTCTCGGCGAATGACGGACTAACTCCCCAGTCACGTCACCCGCGGCCTCGGCTATGACCATGAACCCTTTACAAGTGTTCAAAACGTCGAGCAATAATCAAAAACCAAATACAAACGTGATAAAATCCGTAAAATAGTTAAATTTACATTACGATAAAGCTTATTATTGTTGTAATATATCACGCCTTTATTCCAATACCGCCATTATCATAAATAAGCAAATTATACAGGAGAGCTATTTAAAGATTTATGACAAACATTAATTTATATAAATAAGGATATATTAGGAATAATTGTTTTTTATTTTATTAATAACTATTATTCCCAATAAAACTTTTTTGTTTTCATTTTAATTATTATTAATTAGTGTATATAAATAATTTAAAATATTATAGGTACTACTATTTTCGAAAAAATTTAAAACGTTAAGTAGAATTAAAATATAGGAATTGGAGCAATATATAAATTCAGTGCTCAACAAATAGATGGATGATAGATGGATCAAAAAAGTTTTTCGAAAAATTCCATTTAGGGACGATATTGGATCAAACGTGCGATATATGTAAGTTTGAGCATGAATACAATCCCCCCTAGGTAATAGGAAGGTTATTGACCTACTATACCACGCTTGTCAGAAGGGTTGGTATAAAGTATTATTTCGAGTCTGCCGTCTCTTGCATGGAAAGAAAGAAAGAAATTTTATTTTGTAAACCTCACACAATATAGATACCAACGAAAGAAATAAGAACTACTAACTAAAAACAAGGAGTCGAATATGTGAGGCCAAAATATGGTGCCCGTCTCAACTTAGCACGTACGCATATGACGTTCTATGGATATTACATCTCTTAGTCGTCTTTTACGACATCCACGGGCAAGAAAAGGTGTGGTGAATTCTTACTCCATCACCACACGGACAACATTTGAAAGTTATATACATAAAACCCGATCGCATGTAGAAGTAATTTCCATTATATTAAATCCATTAAGTGCCTTATTAAATTGCAAATCAATATATTATATAGCATTGTCTTGTAAAAGAATTCCTTAATATTCTCCACAGTCGACAAATATCGAAGGTTCCCGCCGAGAGACGCGAGAATGTCAGGAATTGCTAGAATTGTGAACGGAAAATACGTGACCAGTTTATAGATACCAATAACTGGGGCGATGTTGAATATTTTAAAACATTTTGAACGAGTTTTCTTTCAATTTTTTTGGGAAGTAATTTTTTTGGGCTTTTAATAATTTAATTCGCAACCTTTTTGTGTGACAAAAATGATGCAGGTAATTTGTATCCGCTATTGGCAGAAGTGTCTCGCTTGCCTTCGAATATTGAAGAAACTTTCGATATGCAATTTTCTTGCTTTGATAATTTGTCTCTAAATAAACTGAATGGATTATATTCTATGATATACAAAATTGATTGAAGAATAATTTAACTTATCATCCTCATCAGCATAGCTCATTTACTTCCTACAACTGGGCTGCTATACCACACTGTTCAGACGTGTTGGCATATGATTTTATGTCGAGTTTTCATTCTCTTCCATCCATCCATCAGCATACAGACGTCCATTGTTGGACATAGGCCTCCCCACGAGAATGCCACTCGGAACGGTCCTGTGCCACTTGCATCCAATGGTTCCCTGCGACTTTGAGAATGTCGTCAGTCCACCTAGTGGGGGGTCGTCCTACGCTGCGCCGTCCGATGCGTGGTCGCCACTCAAGAACCTTTCTTCCGTTGTTTCGGATTTTATCACGTAGAGAAATACCGAGCATAGCCCTCTCCATAGCACGTTGAGCAACTTTGTGCTTTTTTATGAGACCGACATTTAGAGACCACGTTTCAGTGCCGTAAGTCATCGCTGGTAACACACACTGGTTATATAAACCTTTGTTTCATTTCACTCACCTACATGGATAGTAACCACATATTGGATAGATGAATATTATACACCTTTGTCGTCTTTTTGGACGTCCACAGGCAAGAGAGAGGGTGATGAATTGTATTCTTACTCCATCACCACACGGAAAGACAAAAGGAAACTTAAGAAATACATTTTAGATAATGCGATAATCGTCAATTTGCAAGGCCAGTTCACAGCGATAATGGCTGTGAAGTAAATACACATTAAATTGCAATATTTAAAGTATTTTAATGTTTTTGTAATTGGTTATACATTAACTAATTATGTAATTAATTTATTACGTGTGGTGATACAGCAAGATTACAATTCACCAGCTTTCTCTTGCCCGTGATCGTTGTCGTCTGAGCTCAAACACGTCCCACTGGTAGGGTTTGAGCTTCTTCTACAATAAGAGGGCTGTTGACCTACTGTACTATGCTGGTCAGACTTGTTGGTTTTAGTTCCAGGTTTCCTTCTCTTGCACAGATGTTACATGCATTTTTTTTTAAAGACGAATTGTTGCGAGGGACTTTACAAACATGTAAATTAACGAACATAAATTACATCCAGATTCAGAACAACAATTTGTGGATCGCACAAAGTGTTGTCCTGCATGGAATTCGAACCCCCTACACTGGCGCGGTAGTTCTACATCTTAACCACTACGTCATCTGTGCAATCAAGTATTATATCCCTTAGTCGTCTTTCACGACATCCATGGGTAAAATGAATTGTATTCTCTTGCCAGTGGGTGTGGTAAAAGATAAGAATGAATGTAATATGCATATAACCTCTATGCAAGAGATGGACAACTCGAAATAATACCTTACCCCTCTGATTAGCGTGGTATAGTAGGTCAATTACCCTGCTATTGTGGAGGAGGCTCGAGCCCAGCAGTGGGACATATGTGAGCTGAGATGATGATGATGACTTTAAGTTTCGTGTTTGGACACAGATAAGGGTGCATAGAGGAGTTAATTCCTAATAATCACCACGCTTGTCATGAATGTTAACAATCTCAATCGGCATTATAAGTTTCTCAGAAGAGTAGCGCTGTCTATTTTCTGTACTCCTTTAACCATTTTTTACAACCCTCACGAGAAATTAAGGAGTTTCGTTACATTTTATTCTTAACGGAAGTTATTCATCTATACTAGTTTAATTTATTTTAAATTTTTAATGCGGCCATTACCTAAATGTGGGCTAAAAGGTTTCTGAGATATAGGAATAGTTATTTATATATATACTATGTTGTTAAAATTGAAATTTAATTATTATCACAAGTAATAGTGATTTCAATATTGAAAAATAAAAAAAATAATATTTAATTAAAGGTATGTCGTAAATTCACATTTAGAATTCAAATCTTTATACTATAGAGAAAGCATTATGCCTTAATCACTTTTGTATTGAAGAAAAGAAAGAAATAAAAAAAATATTTATTTTACTCTCGTTAAATGCTAACTTAGAACAATAACTCATAGAAGCTAACTCCGCTCACATAATTTGAAGCATTGAAATTGCAGCCAGAAATGGCTCCCTGCGCCAGATCGTTCTATAGTTAGTATGGGATCCCGCTACACAACGACCTTCTTCTTCTTCAACGATCTTAGACCAAGTGTACAAGTTCACTGTTTAGAGGTAACTCTATTGTATAGTAGTGTGCGTGTGTACCTAATCGCTTGCACGCATGTAGTGTTTTTGGCTTCACGTTTTTGATCGTTTAAGTACCTACACTATCCTTCTATACGTTATTATGCTAAGAAATATAACTAAAGAAAATAACTTAAAATATAAAGTAATATAATTTTAAGGAAGATTAAAAAATTCTATTGTCTCAGCTCGTGCTACTTATCTTTAAAGAAATAGCGCTGGTATTCAGCCAATACCTGCTATATACATTTAAAAATACTTATTTAAAGCGCTTATTACACTACACGTTATTCAGGGCCCTGAATCACTAGGGGTGCTGTACAACAGCTAAATAGTGGAACCTGTGTCACCTTTAGCGAAATAACAGTTTCAGAAAACTGTTCCAAAATAAACAGCCTGTTGTGCTGTAATACGAGAAAAAAGGGGCAATAACCAATATTTAGGCATAATGTTTAGAAGTGGTTTCAGTGTTTGTTCCTAAAATGAAAACGATATATTTTAATCATAAAAATTATCAACCATTCATTTTTAATACATTGTTCTTTGTAAATAATAGTACTTTTACGGATTATATCGCGTTTGTATTTGATTTATGAGTGCCTGACGTTTCGAACACTTTGCAGCATTCATGGTCACGGGCGGACTAAGGTGTCTCACGTCCAACAAGTAATCGTTATTACAGACATTTATAAGTATCTACCCGATACAGAAAATTAGTTATAAATTTATTAAATTTGACCTTGTTGACTTGTTCTTTATTAATTTAACTACGTCCTTTCCACTATGGAGGGTAGAAGTAAGCAGAGCCACCTCAGTGTATTAAAAAGTATCCGTTGAAAGGGAGCAAATTGAAGTGGCGTTATAGCATCAAGTGGGAGAATTTTAAGAAGAGCGCCACAAATTATTAGGGTAGGATACTAAACTGAAAAAGGAAAAAGAATCCGCTTTGTTACAGCACATTTTTTAAAATTATCATAATATATAGAAAAACATGAGTATCATTAATTTGTCGCAAGATTTAATATTCGTTGCAAGAAAATATTACGATAAAAAATAAATGCTCTGATTATACTGTATGTGTTTGTCTAATATTACTAGTTCCATTTGAATCATAATGATATGTTAACAAAAATATTATTCTATCAAAATGTGAATATCCAATCTAATGAATACAACAGGCAAACAGAAAACAGTTGTCAGCTGAGAACAGAACAGTTTTTTTCGCTTTCCTACAAATGTAATTGTTTATGCTAGAATAGAGAATAGCATGTTCCCTACTTTTATTCTTTCTAACAAAAGTGATCTGCATAGGATAGAATAGAGAAAAGCATGTTCCGCGTTCAGTTGTGTTCTGTTCGGGTGGGTTGTTACGCCGATTTATAGACAACAGTTCCATGCTATTATATTTCAAAACCGTATTTATTGTATTTAGGTATTTAACTGATTTGATATATACGCCTCTTATACCTTAGTATAACTTAGTTTTGCTGTAACCGTCGCAAGTGTTGCACGTCCGCTACAATGGCTCCTACATTGTCAAAACAAAAAATTGCTTTTGCTGTAGCCGCTGTAGTTTCAAGCATGAAAATTTAAAAAGAGAATCTGGGTGAAGGAATATTTACAATTAAGACCAAGGCTTTCTAATATGCAGATACTTAGTGTTCTGGACCAATCAGATCTAAGAAATTACTTAAGAATAAGTGGTGTTGAATTTGAAGAGCTATTAACTTTAGTAACTCCTTTTATACAAAAACAGGATACAATTTTAAGACAAAGTATAAGCCCTAGAGAAAGATTGATTGTCACATTGAAATTTTTAGCCATGTATTAGAAATGAATGGTTGATAATTTTTATGATTAAAATATATCGTTTTCATTTTAGGAACAAACACTGAAACCATTTCTAAACATTATGCCTAAATAATGGTTATTTCCCCTTTTTTCTCGTATTACAGCACAACAGGCTGTTTATTTTGGAACAGTTTTCTGAAACTGTTATTTCGCTAAAGGTGAAACAAGTTCCACTATTTAGCTGTTGTACAGCAAGCACCCCTAGTGATTCAGGGCCCTGAATAACGTGTAGTGTAATAAGCGCTTAAACTAGAATGTGAATGTGCATGCATGCGTGTGTGTTTGCGTCCGTGAGTATCTGTGCAAGTATGTAATTAACATTGAATTTAAAAAACTTTTTTTTTATATTTATGCTGATTTAACGCGACATTGCGAACACTTTTCAACATTTTTGGTCACAGGGACAGAAAATACCTTTTTTTTCTTTATAAATCAAAAAGTGTTCAAATTCAGCACTAGATAAGACAACGAGATCACGCATTTATTAATTTTTATTCTAATTTTTTGTTTATTAAAGACAGAATTTGACCCACGCAAGGTGCGTCATTCCAACATTTGATAAGCAATAAATTTAAAACTACCGCAAAATGTGAATATATGATGTTTATATTTCATAAATTGTTTCTATCATTAATTTATTTACAAAAAAATATGAATAAGAAGAGCGTCTCACTCTTCTCCGGTACAGGAAGACAAGCAAGACATTAACCCATGCGGGTAACGTGACCGGGGATTAGTCCGTCAACCGCTGAGAGGCCGACCGCGTGAGGAAAGACCGACGTCCTCCCTGAGGGGGGGACGTCGGTCTTTCCTCGACGAAGGCGACGTGGTGTTCGGGTGGGTTGCGGGTGTTGCGTGCTTAAGCCCCTCTGTCGCCCCGGACGGAGTGGTGCGGAGGCGCGCCGACCGCAGCCCAGCCCAAAAAAAAAAAGACATTAACCCATCCAAACCAACAATGTTTACATACAACACTTATCGTCACATAAAAAATTGCAGATCAGCATTTCTAACCCCTACTATAAAAAATCAACTTCAAAGAACTAGTTTTCGATCTTTGGGTAAAAAAAAATAATTTAATTATCATTTTATCATGTACACGTACAGTAATTATCATCAGTCGTGATAAAATTAATATGTTATATAACACGTATACCTTAATAGCCCGAATACCAAAGTATTAGGTCACGCGTTAATATTTGAGAAATGACCCTTTCAATTTGTACCGGTATAGTCACTGAGAACGTGACATGCTAAACTCATATTTTAATACAAAAGATCTAAATAACTGACTGACTGAACAGGTGGCGTAGTGATTAAGATACCGGCCTACAGTACCAGTGTCAAGGTTCAAATCCCGCGCATAACAACACTATGCGATCCACAAATTGTTGTTCCGAGTCTGAATATAATTTGTGTCCGTTAATTATATGTTTGTATCCCCTGCATTATTCCCTTAGTGCAGGATGTTGTGTTAAAAAAATCATTATTTATATTGCTATTATCCACCATATAGTTAGGGACTTTTCTACCTTTCTTTACTCCCTTTTTTAAGGGTATATAATATAAATATTACCATGTGGTGACGGAGTAAGAATACAATTCACCACTATCTATCTTGTCCTTGGATGTCGTAAAAAACGACTAAGGGATAATATGCACATAACATCCGTGCAAGAGAAGGAAAACTCGAAATGAAACCCGATACCAACATGTCGACCAGCATGGTGTAGTAGGTCAAATTCCCTCATATTATGAATTAGGCCCAAGCCCAACAATGGGACGTATGTGGGCTGCGATGACGATGATGATGAATATAAATATAACATCTATGCAAGAGATGCAAAACTCGAAATAAAACTGTACGCCAACTCTTCTGTCTGTTCGTCTCATCTATTCGTGTGGTGACAGAGTTATATTGCAAGTAATCACTCCCTATCTTACCCGTGAATGTCGTAAAAAAAGACTAAGGGATACAATATGTATATAATGTCTGTGTAAGTGAAGGAAAATGTGAAATAAAACCTTGACAAGCGTGGTTCTGTAGGTTATCTATCCTCTCATAGAGGAGGCGCAAGCCCAGGTGTGGAACGTATTTGAGCCGAGATGATGATGATGATCAACTCGTCTAAGCAATGTACTATGGCAAGTCAATTTCCTTCCTATGATGTGGGAGGCTTAAGCCCAGCAGTGAACGTGACTTGATATGATATTGTCATTAGAAATCATTTTAGCCTGTCACTGTGCGATTACTTGCCAGAAAAATCCTCCGGGTGGCAAAAGTCAAGCTGGCCATGGACAAGGAACTCAGTACTGATGTTGGGTCCAATTGCTAAGGAGAGGCAGTACGGTAGGTTATGGCGCCGCGCACTGTCCTTTCATCACCCTGGACGGAAAAAAAGGGGGTGGCAAAAGTATGCTGTGTTAATAACCAACAGTATTGTATCTCATAATCTCTATTGATCATCGAGTTTTTGCTTTCAGTGGCCTTTCTTCCCTGCTTTCATCGCTAATTGCTGAGACGTAACCCTCGAATGATCTCGGCCACGCGTTGCTATGGCTAATGTTTTTGTTATATTACATTTTATTAAACTATTTAAGTGGAACTGTAGGAGAACATCTGTCATGGAGGTCGTCATATTTTTTTACAAATGGCATCTATGTAAAAAAGCAAGTTAAAATCGTATATAACACGTTTGTAGGTTTGACATAGCGGCGCCATCTATTAATTAATTACTCTATCCAGTCAACAGATATCGCCATCTGTTAAAATCTCTCATCATCTGATAATTGTGAATGTCAAATCATCATCATCATCTTGCTCTTATCCCAATTACTTGGAGTCGACGCAATATGTCATTTGTTTTGACATATTGCAAAAAGTTTCGGCAATGACTTTTATGACCGGCCGCCTGCCTGACGTCAACCCTCCTTGGGAATGTAATCGTTGACCCAAATGGTACCAGATGGAGTTGGTCCGGGTCAATCTAGGTCTCTTAGTCGTCTTTTACGACACCCACGAGCCAAGCAAGGGTTGGTAGTATTCGAAGCCGCTACCACACAGCATTGTGAATGTCAAATAATAGGTATATAAAGGTAATATAAATAATTTGCAATAAAATAATATTGCGACTATAAATTAAGATGTAAGCTATCCTATCTTTCAAGTTGGATCAAACTGCACACGGAGTGCAAATTTGATTAGAATCGGTTAAGTAGTTTAGGAGTCCATCGCGGACAAACAACGTGACACGTAATTTATATATATTAAGATTAAGTTTAAGTCCTTTTTGTTTTGACCACCGTGCTGTAGTAGGTCAATTTGCCACAGTGTAGGAGGCTTGGGCCCACCAGTGGAACGTACGAGTATATGAGCTGAAATGATGATGATTTTTTGTTTGTATAGGCAAATTCGGCTATACTATAAAGATAGACAGCAAACTCGTAATTTTTTTTTAAGTTTGCCCTATTTTTCATTGAGTTTGTCTGCTTTAATCCCTTCCAACTCTTACGTCGAAAGAAAGAGTTAGTGATACAGTATATTCTCAAGACAAGTGTAATGTACTTACGACTACTTATGCCTTAGTTTATGCTTCATACTTCTTTTCGAATAAGATTTTAATTCTCTTTTCTCTTATAAGAATGTTATATAATGTTCCTTTTATATGATGCCCACGAAATTGGAAAGAATTGCTACTTTAATATTCCTGCTCCACCTTTACAAGGAAAAATTGAAGATAAAGTAAAATATTATGGTAGTTTCATATCATCGTCATCTCAGCCCAGATACGTCCCACTGCTGGACTTGAGCCTCCTCTACAATAGGAGGGAAATTGACCTTATACCGTGCTAGTCAGAGAGGGTGATATAGGGTTTTGTTTTGAGTTTTCCTTTTTTTGCATATATGTTAAATTTGTATTACATACCTTAGTCGTCGTTTTCCTTACCTTAGTCGTCTTAGGGCATCAAACTCACGACACTGATACGAGTCATTGACACATTTAGTATTGTGTGACAGGGGCACAATGTCTACAGCTTCGGGTCGCTCCTTCCGGGGAAGTACCACTCTCTCGCAGAAAATCGACGTCCAAGTAGCAATTTCTTACTGCGCTTCGTTTGGTGAACGAGAGAGCCGGAAGCACAACTTGCCGATGGTGTTTGTTTGTGATGGGTTTTGGTGATGCCTTTAGTATCACCGAATCTTATTGCACGTATTCACATTACCTTCAGTTTCTTCAGCAAAGGTCCATGACCGGCAGTATCACTTACCATCAAGTGTGCTGTTTGCACGTTTGCCTCTAATAGCAATTAAAAAAGGGATAACACTAGAAACTAATAACATTGAATATAGTTTATGGATTTTTTTTTACAAAGCTCATTATTCCCATCTCTACCAATGTTACTGATGCAGCAAATATTTATGGTAACATTGTATATTGCGGGCAACACTATCGGCGTGTCAGCACATCACTAGTGATACGTAACGAGGGGGCGGGGCGAGACGTGCTGTTGTCATGACAACCGCCTACACTTAAACACACGGAAAGGAATCCGTAACGGGCACATTGTAATGCATATTTTATCGAGGCAATAATGTTAAACGTGAATTGTTGGGGCGTTTTTCGATGTTCACATTTTTGAACATACAGTAATACTACCAAAAGAATTTATCGATGTACATACATCTATTTAAATTGTATGAATTTTTGCTTGAATTTATTTTTCAACGATCATTTACAATATTAAAATATTTAAGGGCAAAGAAAGATCACATCGGATAGTGCTGTATGCAAAAAGAGGATCTTAAGTAATTGAGAGTACCTTTTTAATATTTATTTAAGGGTTAACTTTAAAGTACCGCTTAGCAAATCTATACTGATATATAAAGCTGAAAAGTTGTTTGTTTGCTTGAACGCACTTATATCAGGTCCTACTGGCTGTATATCATCACACTAAGCCCATTTGGAGCGGAGCACCAATGAAGAATGTTTCAAAATCGGGGTCTTATTTTTCCGTTTAAGAGCTTACGCTGCGTGCGTTGCGTAAACGATTAAAGTTGCCCAAAAATCATGTGTAACAGAATCCTATTTTTTAAAAATATTTTCACCTACGTAAACAAAGTCGCGAGTTAAAGTCGCGGTTCTCGATTCGACGAGCGTTGTGACTTGCCCATTGACATTTCAACGTGCTAATTCTGCGGGCTATGTCGGTTACACCCGTTCTTCTGCGGATTGCTGTATTTCGGATCCTATCTCGCAGAGAAATCCCGAGTATAGCCCGTTCAATAGCACGCAGAGCGATTTTAAGCCTTACTTATATTTAATTATTAGGCCTCAATAATTTATTACCTTGAATTAGCTTCATTTGTGAGTAAGACGACTACGCTGGAAATATAATTAAAAAAAATTAATATAAACACATCATCATCACCATCACAGCTTATTCACGCCCAAGCTGCCAGTCCCAATTAGTTCCCCGTATGTGTAACAAAAAGCGAGGTCCATTCGCATATATTTGATTCTTCATTTTACTCTTTCTATTTTATTTACTCTATAATATAACATTAATCGTTTTATATTTAATCCTTATTAAAATATCCCAATTTATGTCCGTGGATGTCGTAAAAGACGACTAAGGGATTATAATATGCGTATAACATCGCTGTAAAGAGAATGAATGAAAGGAGATTAACAAGAAGAATTTATAAGGCGAATCTGAGCGGAAGTGTTAGAAGTGGAAGACCAAGGCGGAAGTTCCACGATGAAATCGGGGACGTTCTTAAGAAAGGCCAGGTTGGAAGTATCCTAAAACGAAGAATATGCATGAAGAGATTAATGAATGTGGAGGAGGCGAAAGTGGTATGTCAAGATCGTAGCAAATGGAGGGAAGTGGTCTCTGCCTACCGCTATGGAAAAAGGCGTGAATATATGTATGTATGTAACATCGATGAACGAGATGGAAAACATAAAATAAAACCTTATACTAACCTGTCTGATCAGCATGGTATTGTAAGGTCAATTTCTGTCCTTTTATGGAGGAGGCTCAAGCCCAACAGTGGGACATATATGAGCTGAAATGATGATGATGAATTGTAGAATCATGCGTATAACGAATTATTTATAATACACGGGATTGAAGTTGCTCTTACAGTCCGTACTTTAACCATTTGGTTGTGTGTCTCCATAGCGGATGAGGGAAGTGATGGCTGCTCTAGTAGATAACTCGTGATCGGGTGCCGCTTGTGGGATCTGGTCCAGCCATAATCGTTTGAATTACATATATTAAGTGTCTTGCGGTTCGAAGGGCATCACACTGGAGCTAGTTCTTACAAAACGTGTACACAATTGTATAACTAGTAAGAAGGAAAAAAAATTAAAAATAATAGACAAGCCCGCTGAGTTTCTTGCCGGATCCTCTCAGTAGCGGTCGCGTTCCTATCCGGTGGTAATATATTTTTTTTTGGAAATTGTAAACCTGACAATATGTAAATGCCCTCTCGGGGTTTATGCATAATAAATAATTTGAATTTGAATTTATATAATTAAATCTTAGAATAATAACGTATATAAGGGAAGTCCGCGCACAAAAAGTGAAGCATTTCAATTGGAGCCTAATGGAGCTTATGCCGGAACCGTTCCGTAATGTACAAAGTTACCCTACTGCACGTACGTACGCAACTCTTAAGAAATAAATAGGTAATTATGATGATTTGTGCATTCAAATGGTGTCACAACACATTTGAAAACTTACAAAGGTTTTTAACATTACTTTTAAAAGTATTTCGACGATTTATGTTAATAAAAACAAAATTTGATTTCATAATTTGTATAGTGGTGTGCGTGTGTATGTGTGTAATCGCCTGTGCGTATGTAGTATTTTTAGATTCATGTTTCGATCGTTCGAAGTACCGACACTATCCTTCTATACGTTATTATTTTAAGAAATAAATATTATTTATAATAAGGTACCAACAAGATTTATTAGAAAATCACAGTAATATAAATCGTTATTTCTAAAAAAAAACCGGAAAAGTAGTCCCTAAAACAAACTATTCCGTTACAAATCTCGCCGGCAATGTTCACATATGCGCACATTTCAGTTATCCGCCGGTATCCGCTCAGTATAAGGCGTTATCCGCTCACAAACCGTGAGTTATATCCGACTGTATCCGAATAAGCCCTGTTTACGACCTTAGGATTGTCCACGTATAAATTTTTATATCGGCAAGGATATGAAACCTATACGTATATGTATATATATTACTCTATTTTATGTCCTATATATCCGTTTCTTTAAATCGCTGAATTCATTCAGCGATTTAAAGAAACGACGTATTTATTTTTACAAGTTTTATGATTTCCTTTCTAAGTGATATTTCTCAGGCGATATCCTTACTAATATTATAAATGCGAAAGTAAGTTTGTTTGTTATTCTTTCACGCTTAAAATATCGTACCGATTTTAAAAATTCTTTAACCAATGGAAAGCTATAATATCAGGGAGTAAGATAGGTTATATTTTATCCCGGTATTCTCACGCGAACGACGCGTGTAAGACGACTGAAACTGAAGCGAAACGGGGCGGGTTGCTAGTAATAGATAAATTAAGAATCATCATCATCACAGTTTGTATACGTCCCACTGCTGGGCTCGAGCCTCCTGCATAATGGGATAAAAATTTACCTACTAATGTCTGGCCAGCATATTATTGACCAACTTCTAAGTTATCCAAATATAATGGTAGCAGTAGGGTAACTATTGGGTCCCTACTTGCCTGTCCATTACTTTGGTCAGACGATATAATTTTCGTAACTCCATACTTACCTGTGAAAAGATATCACCAAGATAGTTAATATTCTCCTGAGAAACCCATTACATTAGGTGCAATTGCTACCCAGCTTGTTATTTATGGCGATAATGGTATTTTTCATTCACCCAATTGTGAGGACTATGTCTAACTTTGATCGCCTGATTGATGTATGAGTAGGTGGCTCGAATTACTAAAATAATTATTATTGCAACAAATAATAATTATGATTTTATGGAACTTTTTATGATTTATATTCACACATTGAAAACAGCACCATCTATAATTTAGTACAAGCAACTTTGATACAAGTTCTAAGGAAATAAGCACAAACCTTAGAATAATAACGTATAGAAGGATAGTGTCGATACTTCGAGCGATCAAAAACATGAAGCCGAAAATACTACACGCGCCCAGGCGTCACACACGTATACAAATTATAAAATCATATTTTGTTTTTATTAATGTAAATCTTTGAAATACTTTTAAAAGTAATGTTAAAAACCTTTTTATGTTTTTAGCTGACTTCAAAAAGAGGAGAAGGTTCTCAAATCGTCGGAATCTTTTTTTTTTATGTATGTTCACCGATTACTCAAAGACGCCTAGACCAATTTGCAAAATTCTTTTTTTGTTTGATAGGGTATACTTCCCAGGTGATCCCATAGTTGTCAGGTCAGGATCTGATGAGGGTATCCTTGAGAAATTGTTGGAATTCTTAAAATTTTATAGGCAATTTTAACGTTTTTAGTTTACTGTTTGAAGTCGGTTTGTTTTTTGTTAAAAAATATAATTATTCAAATGTATTGTGACACCATTTGAATGCACAAATCGTCATAATCACATATTTATTCTTTAAGAGTTGCGTACGTACGTGCAGTACAGTGACCTTGATCATTACGGAAAGGTTCCGGCGTAAGCTCCATTAGGCTCCAATTGAAATGCTTAATTTTTTTTGTGCGCCGACTTCCCTTCTATACGTTATTATTCTAAGATCTAAACATTAAAATTTTACTCTGAATAGAATTTTTTTTCCGTGTGGTGACGGAGCAAGAAAACAATTTACCACCTCTTTTCCTGACCGTAGGTGACGTAAAAGACGATTATAATATGCAGATAAAACTTATGCAAGAGAAGGCAAACTTGAAATAAAGTCCTATACCAACACGTCTGACCAGTGTCGTATAGCAGGTCAATTTCCATTTTATTGTGGAAGAGGTTCGAGCCCAACGGTGGGACGTATATAAGCTGAAATGACGATAATGCTGATCAGGCTGACGGTGCACTGCAGTGGCATGACCTTTTGTATTTTATGTCAAGTTTTGCAAATATATATGCAATATGTATATCACATCCCTTAGCTTTAAATATCTTTTAACAGTTAGGGATGTAATTATCGATAGCAAAAAGATATATCGACATCGAATTATAGGTATGTATCGATACATCAATGTTTTAGAACAAACATCGATGTACGTCTGAGTAGTAGCAATTTGTTACTGCGCTTCGTTCGGTGAGCGAGAGAGCCGGAAGCCCAACTTTCTGAGGATGATTGCGTGTGGAGGGTTTTGGTGGTGCCCTTGGTATCACCGAGCCTTAATGCACGCATTCATACTCCCTTCGCTTTCTTCGCGGTAGGCAACGGCCTTGTAAAGGTCCATGAGCGGCAGCAACACTTACCACCAGGTGTACTGTTTGCTCGTTTGCCACCGTTTGCAATAAAAAAAAAAAAAAAAAAAAAACAAAAAGCATGGGACTAAAAACATTGATGTATCGAAACATCGATGTTTTTTTACCAATCTTAAATTTAATTTAAATCGCAAGTTATATTTATAATAATATTATCTATTGATTATCTTTATTTATAAATTTCTTGTGTACGTGTTTATGTCACTGAACTCCTCCTAAACGGCTGGACCGATGTTGATGAATTTTTTTGTGTGTGTCCAAGGGGATTCGACGATGGTTTAGATAAACGATTGGATCCGGTAGGTGGCGTTGCTGTGTAATTTGAACAGAACAACGTATGTTGGGTCAGCTAGTTTAATATACATTCTTACCTATGTTTAAAATGAGGAAGATGTGAGGTAGAGGAAATAAAATTAATTTTATCGAAATTAATTTTTTATTTACAAAAATTAGTAGATTTACTGCAGCAAATTATTTAGAAACAGTTGTAACAGACTAGTTATTGGAGATCACAGTGTCATGTAGGCTCTGCGATACATCGATATTTAAGAAACATCGATGTATCGATGCATCCCTATTAACAGTTCTTCAGTATCAGACTCTGTGTGTACAACGCTTAACAAGAATTATCTACCCCTTTTCAGGAAATTGACCTGGCCATATTTCAGTAGTGGCAACCCTGGAACAATTACGTCAGCCAGTGAAGCGCAAGGGCTGTCGCGTGGTGATAGTGCGCTTCGTTGCACGCACCAAGTGACAACCCTATATTTATGTAGTATCAATAATGCGCTTCGCGGATAATATTTAATGCAATGCAATAATTTGAATACTTAAAACAACACAAAATAACTATTCATCATGTATATTATACTAGCAACTCGCCCTCGCTTCGCTTCGGTTTTAGTCGCCTTACCCGCGTAAGTCGCGTTTCCGTGGGAATACTGGGATAAAATATAGCCTATGTTACTCCCTGATATTATAGCTTTCCATTGGTGAAAGAATTTTTGAAATCGGTTCGGGGGTTTAAGCGTGAAAGCATAACAAACAAACAAATACACTTACTTTCACATTTATAATATTAGTAAGGATACAATCCTTATTGAAATAAATTATAATTATTTACTTTATTTAATATGCTAACTAATAGATACATTTGTAAATATTAAAGAAAAAATATTTCAAAATATAAAAAGCATTTTAACCCACCGGCGGTGACCAAGCCGACGGTGGTTAGGGCTCCAAAGAGAGGCACTTCCTCACGATGCGAGCCGTGTCCAATAACACTGCCTTCTCTATCAGACCTCCCATCCAACCACCTAACGTGAGCCTTTAAAGGTGTTAGTCGAGACTTAGCTATTAGACCGTTGTCGAAACGACTGTCGGTACAATGATTGCCGTGTCCACATCCCACATGTCGACAATCTCGTGAGCTAAGTCTTGATATTATATCTGTTTATCTTTCTCAGCCTTCACGAGATTCCAGTCATGAGGGATAGTGACATCTACAATCATTGCACAGCGCTTTAGCCGATTTTTTTTTTTATTTAAGACACTACCCTACACTAAGGAAATAATCCTTGTATTGCGGGGGACTTTACAAACATACAATTAACGGACACAAATTACATCCAGACTCAGAACAACAATTTGTCGATCGCACAAAGTGTTGTCCCGCATGGGATTCGAACCCTCGACACTGGCGCTGTAGGTCGCTATCTTAACCACTATTTATTTATCACCATGATATCAGGCTTGTTGGCCTTAACAGACAATGATTATTATTGTTATGTATCTCCGTTTTACTGGATCTTTCTAGGGGAGATACTCGGTCCTTTGAAAGACTTACATGGGGATATGGATCCAACACGCAGACTCCTTTGGAGAAATTTAATCTAAAATGGGATGGGACGTCTACCGATGACACTCTGTAATAAGTATTATTATTATGTATCTCCATTTTACGGGATCTTCTTAGGGAAGATACCCGGTCCTTTGAAAGGCTTACATGGGTATATGGATCCAAAACGCATAGGCCTTTGGAGACATTTAATCTAAAAATAGGATGAGATATCTACGGATGACACTACACGTATGCACATAACACTTTATTATTATCATTATTAAATTTAAAAACAACTTAATACATTTTTAAAAATGATTTAATAAATAAAATATTTAAAAATATGAAAAGCGTGTTGACCGTAGCGAATATAAGATAAAAGCCGCCGGCGGTTAGTTAGTTTTGGTTAGTTTATTATTATTACTTATATGCTTTGTGGTGGCGACTGCAAATACTACCAAGTCTTACTTTGGACATAGATGTCGTAAAAGACCACCAAGAGCTCTACGCCAACGTGATCCAACTCAGTTGCTGTCTGGTCTACACTTACTTTTCCAAGAAGTTGACCTCAGATAGGAGGTCGATCTTAAAACTATTGCCACCGTTTTATACATATGATAGATGGAAAAAGACTATCTACATATTAACAGATATCATCACCCCCTCCCTTGCCCGTGGATGTTGTAAAGGACGATTAAGGGATATATGTAATATGTATTTATTATGGAGGAGATCCGAGCCCAACAGTGGGATTTATGTGTGTTGAGAAGATGATGATGACAATAGATTGAATGGGCTAATTATATTCACCACTCTGTGATATAATATTTAACCAAAAAATAATCATTTTTCCAAATATTCATTCCTTATTTCACCACCCGTAATTTTCACAGGAGTTGGCTGAAAGATCACAAAAAAAATGTCAGCAGTGTCCCCTTTAAAAAGTTATAAAACAAACCACGTTTACCAAAATATTTCTGATGTTTATGCGAGTATTTTACATTGTACTGCATGAGTTTAATAATTACTGACCAAAAACAATATATGTTTTTTACATGGATTATTTTTATTTTGTACAGGCAATAAATTTATAAGAAAAATGTGGGTCAAAATTTAATAACTAATTCTGTAGTGGAGAGATATAAATCTTTGTAATAACAATGACATGTTGGATGTGGGACATCTTAGTACTTCGGTGATTGTGAACGCTGAAAACTGTCCGAAATTTCGGGTAATCAAAAATAGTGTTATTTCAATTTAACCTCGTGACATGCCACCTAGCAAACGCGGCCATCTATACCAATAAATAAAATTGGAGTGTCTGTTTGTAATGTCAAAATAATAGGCTTTTTTCATACTCACGGTTATTTGCACGACACCTATGCCTAAAATAGCAAATAAAAAAATTTTTGTCTGTCTGTTTGTTCCGGGTAATCTTCAAAACGGCTGGACCAATTTCAAAAATTCTTTCACCAATGGAAAACTATAATATCAGGGCATAAACTAGGCTATATTTTATCCCGGTATTCCCACGGGAACGGGAACTACGCGGGTAAAACGACTATAACCTATAACCGAAGCGAAGCGAGGGCGGGTTGCTAGTTACTTTATATAATTCATTATAGTGGTTGCAATAGCAGTATTTCATCGTATAACTTATCTCATGCCATGTAGGCCCCATTGTTGGACTCGGGCCTCCTCCACTTTGGTAGTGAAATTGATATACTATACCACGCTGCTCAGGTGGGTTCGCATAGGATTTTGTTTCAAGTTTTCCTTCTCTTGCAAATATGTTATTAATCCCCCAGTCGATTTTACGACACCCACGGGCAAGATAGGGGTGAATTATAATTCTTACTCCGTCACCACACGGAACTACGTACAACTAAATGCACTATTATCTTTACAAGCAAAACAGCCCACAGCTCTATCTCAACGCAATTCCAAAGGCTTAATAATTAATTACCAAACAATGCACAGCTAAGGAGGCACTCGAGAAAAATGAGATGGCTGGAATACGTATAACAAAGGCCCCCTCACACGTCAAATACACAACGCCAACGGAAATTGTCCCGACCCGCCATATTTATACCGGAATGCCGCCAAATTATCTGCCTCTATGGTCCACTCTATGAGTAATACTTTTTGAAGTTTACAAGTCAATATTTTATTTATATTTTACATCTTAAGAATCGGTATATAATCTTAAATATTTAATTTAATACCAATATGTTAAAAGTCTTAAAAATGAGTACATTAGAGGAAGCCTGAAACTGGCACTAGTAATAGGGAAGATTAGATTGTCTTGGTATGTACATATGATGAGGAGGGATGTGACAAGGAGGGTTATCAATATGATTATATATGGACGTTAGAAGGGAAATCCAAAAAGAGATGGATGGATTGTGTCAATGAGGATATGCGTATGAAATTTGCGAGTGCAGATATAACGACTGATAGGACGCAATGGAAGATAAGAATATGTTGTACTAACCACAATTAGCGTGGGATGAGAGCAGACAAATGACGAATGATCATTTCCAAATTCTTAGGTGACTGTCGAGAGTTTTCTGTCTACAGCCATGGGCTAGTCTGCCCAAAGTACCACACTCTCGCAGAAAATCGACATTCTAGTAACAGCAATTTGTTATTGTACCTCGTTCGGTGAGCAAGATAACCGGCAGTCCAACTTTCTGAGAGTGTTTGCGTGCGGTAGGTTTTAGTGATGCCTTTAGTATCGCCGAACCTCATTGCACGCTTCCATTGCTTTCTTTATGGCAGGCAGCGACCTAGAAAAGGTCCATGAGCGACAGTATCACATACCATCAGGTGTGTTGTTTACTAGTTTGCCATCAACAGCAATAAAAAATGTTTTAAATCCATATAGTTTTTTCCTGATTCTATACATCTGGTGGCACGGTAGTGCCCCCGCCAAGTCGAGCAAAAAAAGTCGGGCAAAACGAAACACTGCCGTAACATACTTTTCTCGAAGCAATTCAGGCCATTTTCGACACTCTATAACTTCGTTGTGAATAAAACTAGAAGCCTGAATTTTTAGTCACCTAGCAGGCATTATATGCACATTGTGTATTTCAAATTTAATTCAATTTGAACTAACAGATAACTAGTCAAAATTTCGTAATTTTGTCACTCACCGACTGACTGACCGATCATCAATATTAAAGAGGCACTTTTAGCAGATATAGAAGCTTCAAATTTAGAATACAATTAGTGTTTAGTGTATAAATGAAGGAAAAATTATGAAACATTGTAATTTTCGTCCAGTTGCCGAGATACACTAACTGTATAAATAATTTTGTAAACCCATATAAATATATAGGATTACAAAGTTATATTTGCAGTTAATGAAATGTAACTTTGTAAAAAATAAGAATACATTTGTCGCCATCATTGCTTCCCTATGAGAATCGTAAAAACCGGCTACAGACTGCGCAGATGGCGTAGTGGTTAAGATACCAACGTACTGTGCCAGTGTCACGGGTTCGAATCCCATGCAAGACAACACCTTGTACGATCCACAAATTGTTGTTCTGAGTCTGAATGTAATTTATGTCGGTTAACTATATGTTTTTTCCGTGTGGTGATTAGTCAGTAAGAATACAATTCACCACTCTCTATCTTGCCCGTGGATGTCGTATAAGACGACTATGGGATATAATATGCACATACTATCTGTGTAAGAGAAGGAAAACTCGAAATGAAACCCTATATCAACATGTCTGACCAGCATGGTATAGTGGGTCAAATTACCTCCCATTGTGGAGAAGGCCCGAGCCCAACAGTGGGACATATGAGGGTTGCGATGTAGATGCGATGATGAAGTATATGTTTGTAAAGTCCCCCACAATATAAGGATTATTATTCCCTTAGTGCAAAGCGTTGTCATTTAAAAAAAAAGGTTCAACAGGAGAGTGGATAGCAGCTCTTGCCGGGGAAATGTATGATATCTCACTACTAAACCAACCCGCCAACCAAACGTGCGATTACGGCATTATTCCTCATAATTATGGCGAAGAAAAATGAGTCCTAGTCATAGCAACTCTGTTACCCTTGAGCGTCGTTCGATGCAGGTGCCACAGTACCGCACTTTGTGGTGAAGCACGAGGGCGGTCTATGCTCTGCAGTGGACGGCGATAGTAGGCGATGTAGACAGATACCTAGATATAATTATGTTCAAAGATAACTTGTAAAATGGTCAATCAACGGAATGAAAAAGCAAGAGTGGGCATGTCCCACTCTTGCTTTTTCATTCCGTAATCCGTAATACTTATTATATTAAATTGTACTAAACATAGTGCAATTGACAAGTCATTCTGTTTATTTAAGACATAAAAGATCTTTAATATTAATATAGTCACTATAAGAAGTTGTTAGGTTAGCTATTTACGTAATAACTTAAGAAGAAAGGTCCCTAAGCAGGGACTGAATGAGTTAACTGACTTGGTATAATATGGATCTCACAACTTTTTATGGTAGAAGAACTCAGTTGCGAGGCTTGGCTTTTTTGACAAGTTTTGTTTTTGATTGTATATATATTACATATGGTGACTGATCTATAACAATAAATAACATTGAAGTGTCTGTTTGTAATGACAAAATAGTAGGCTTTTTCATGCTGACACGGTTATTTACACAGTAACAGTATACAATTTGCCCAATGCTTAAAACCAGTATATTTTTTTGGCTAATTATCTATCTGTGTATTTCTTCAAAACGGTCGGTCCGATTTTAATAATATTTTACGACCAGGTAGCTGTCTGTATAAGCAGTAACTTAAGCTATATTTCATCTCGATATTCTCACGGGAACTACACGGATGAAACTGCGGTATTTGCTAGTTTAAAATGTAATTCCCTAACCCTTTGTTACATTTGGATGTCATAAATATGATTTGCAATATGTAATGCAATTATAATAACTTAATAGTCATCTAATTTATTTATTTATTTTGTTTCAGGTAACTTTAGTCACAAATGAAATAAGGTAGACTGGGACATCATAAACGGTAACAAACAGTTATTTCATTTTAGTTTGTCATTGAATTCCCTGTGAAACAAGACCTGAATACGTATTACTAATTAGTACTCTTCACGGTTTGCAAATTTCACACGCTGAGGTGAAAATTTAATTATAACATAAATTGAAAATTTATTTATAAATAACATTTATTAAAATTTAAAACCATAAAATGTACAACGATTATGTCAGCGATATCGTTTGTTAATATTAACAACAATTAAGGCTAAAAAATAATGATTTCTGATGTTTACGCGAGTATTATACGTTATAAATAAAACTATTTTAAGGATTATATCGCATTTGTATTTAGTTTTTGATTGACCGACGTTTCGACCAACAAGACCACTACAAGTCTGCAAGACACCGTGAGCACTTATTGTATAGATTTGACCCACACTAGTAATAGTTGAAGATTATATTATATATCAAAAACCTTTTATCATACCTTCTAAGTTTTCTTCTTCAGTGTGGCTGCGTTCCAACCTGGTGGCAGTATATTAGATTTGTTAGATTTTAAATTAATAAATTATCATATCAAGTACTACAAATTTAATGTTTAATAATTACTAACTATAAGCAATAATCATCATTTCATCTCGTATAAAGAAAGAAAGAAATTTTATTTTGTAAACCTCACACAATATAGACACCAACGAAAGAAATAAGAACTACTAACTAAAAACAAGGAGTCGAATATGTGAGGCCAAAATATGGTGCCCGTCTCAGCTTATGGTACAGTAAACATGATACTACACCGCTGATATTCTGATGGACCCGTACAATCGAGTCGCGGAAGCAACAATATATGCAAAACAAATATATTTAAAAAAATGATATCTGATGTCTACGCGAGCACTACACATTGTAAATAAAACTACTTTTACGGATTATATCGCGTTTGTATTTGATTTATGATTGCCCGACGTTTCGAACACTTTGCAGCATTCATGGTCACGGGCGGACTAAGGTATCTCACGTCCAACAAGTAATCGTTATTACAGACATTTATAATTATCTACCCGTTGTGCTGTGTGGTAGCGGCTTCGAATACTACCAACCCTTGCTTTGCTCGTGGGTGTCGTAAAAGACGACTAAGAGCCCTAGATTGACCCGGACCAACTCCATCTGGTACCATTTGGGTCAACGATTACATTCCCAAGGAGGGTTGACATCAGGCAAGCGCCCGGTCATAAAAGTCATTGCCGAAACTTTTTGCAATATGTCAAAACAGATGACATATTGCGTCGACCCCAAGTAATTGGGATAAGAGCAAGATGATGATGATAATTATCTACCCGATACAGAAAATTAGTTATAAATTTATTAAATTGTTACCCACATTTTAGTACAAATTTATTGCCAGTGTAAGAAAAAATGAATCTATATGAAAAAATTATATTGTTTATGGTTAGTAATTATTAATTATTAAATTTGTAGCAATTATTGTTACAATTTGTTGATTTAAAACTAACAAAACTAATATACTACTACCGGATCGGAACGCGGCCACTATCACACTATCTTGCCTTGAGGTCGTAAAAGACTACTAAGGGATATATTACGCATATAACATCTATTCAAGACATGGAAAATTCGAAAGAAAACTCTATGTCAACCTGTCTGACCAGCATGGTATAGTAAGATTGATTAGCCTCCCATTGTGGAGGAGAGTCGAGGTCAACAGTGAGATGTTAGCTCTGTTTATAAGCCATATCGCTCGTCAAACCGATGACCATTGCAACAATTTAGACGACCACGTAGCCCAACTCCCTTCTATGTGGACTGATGATATCTTGCAAGTTGTAGGGAACTGTTGGATGCAAGTAGTATAGGATTGTTCTGCGTGGCATTCTTGTAGAAAGGTGAATTATATACACTCATTTGCAAAAAAAACGGGCACCTAAGCAATGAACCATTTCAAATGTTAATATTTCTTTGTTTGATAATTATAGGTAGTTTTATCCACACAATTTGCTAAATTAATAAGAAAATAATCGTTTTCATCAGTATTTCATAAAATTTAGATACAATTTATGGGAAATAATGCTAAACCTCGCTAGTAGTGTATATTCGCTAGTAGTGCATATGCTCATGAAGTAAAAATAAAAAAGTTTTTTTGTTTGTTTTTCTTTAATAAAGTAAAAGCAGATAAATGTTTAGTATCGAGTGTGACCCCCTCTAGCTAAAATCACAGCTTGAATTCGTCTGGGCATGCTAGCGAGTATATCCCGGATACTTGCTTGCGGAATACGTTCCCACTCCGCAGTAATCACATTCTTCAGCTCTCTGATGGTCTGCGGAGCCGGGTGTACTGATCTCACACGCCGTTTCAGAACGTCCCAGACATGCTCTATGGGATTGAGGTCGGGACTTCGAGCTGGCCAATCCAAACGACGAATGCCGACCTCTTGCACATACGCATTAACATCGCGGGATCGGTGGGCGCGAGCATTGTCGTCCATAAAAATCGAGTCTTCACCTAGAGCGGCCAATGCGGGTTGTGCATGAGAAATTAGAACTTCCGTTATGTATCGATGCCCAGTCAGTGAGCCGTTTTCAATGAAGACTAACTCTGTACGATCCATTGAATTTATTCCTGCTCAAAACATAACAGAGCCCCCACCATAAGGTGTGATTTCTTCGAAACATGCCTCTGCAAAGCGTTCTCCTTGTCTTCTTAGCACTCGCCGACGTCGATCTTCACCGAACAGAGATATCCTGGCTTCATCAGAGAACAAAACCCTATTCCAATCGTCTTGAGTCCATGATTCACAATTTCTAGCGAACCTAAGCCTGTGAACTCTGTGCTCACGGAGTAATTTGGGGCCGCGGGCCGGGCGGTGACTGCGTATATTGACAGCGAGAAGCCTCCTCCTGACCGTCCATAGACTAATATGCACATTTCTTACTTCTTGGAGGTTGTTCTTAAGATCCACATACGAAGATTTGCGATTTCTCAATGCGCGACTCACAAGAAAACGATCATCCCGTGGTTGGGTACATGGTTTTCTTCCAGAACCAGGCCTTCTCTCGACGGAACCAGTCTCCTGATATCGCTGCCAGGTCCTTTGGACTGTCGAGCGACTAACATTTAGCCTCCTAGCCACGAAACATTGGCTGCAACCCTCTTCAAGCAGCGCGATAATTTTGGTAGCTTTTACCACTTTATCTACCATTTTTGATACAGCCAAACAGCATTAAATAAAGCTTTGACAGTCAAGGATATGAAATTAATCGATAAAAATTGAATAAAAGTTATGAAAGTCGATGTTAACTTCTGGAACTTCGCGCCAAAAATGTAGGATAAAAAGGGGTTTTCTGTAAAAATGAACATCAAATGAAAAATTGAATTTAGAACGTACTTTTTTAAATACCACAGCATTTTTAAAACCGGCCAGTAACGTGTACAAACGATTGAAACCTTTTTGGTATTGTATCTTTTTAAATATGAATGAAAATCAAAACCGCCCGTTTTTTTTGCAAATGAGTTTATATATATATATATATATATATATATATATATATATATATATATATATATATATATATATATATATATATATTTTTATTGCAAACGGTGGCAAACGAGCAAACAGTACACCTGATGGTAAGTGTTGCTGCCGCTCATTTACCTTTACAGGGTCGCTGCCTACCGCGAAGAAAGTGAAGGGAGTGTGAATTGAGGAGGCTCGGTGATACCAAGGGCACCACCAAAATTACTACAGACGTCGATTTTCTGCTCAGTGTGGTACTACCCCGGACGGACCGGCCCGCGGCTATAGACAGATAACTGTCGACAGTGTGGTCCTACCACTCTGGATTATTTCGCTGTTTTTTTTTGTGGGGGTGGGTTGCGGTGTGGGGGTGAGTTGCGGTCGGCGCACTCCTAGCACCACTCCGTCCGGGGCGATAGAGGGGCGTATGCACGCACGCCCGCAACCCACCCGAACCCCGCATCGCTGGACCGACCACCGGAGCAGGCTTACTTGTCGTCAGTGGACAATTATTTATTTTTGTTCAGTTTTCCCCCGCTGGGTGTCGGAAAAGACGACTAAGGGATATAATACGTATATAACATGTATGTAAGATCTGGTAAATTTGAAATAAAACCATAGGGTTGACTATACCATGCTATGTCAGACAGGTATAGATAGATAGGTATAGATATTGGTATAGACCAACCTGTCTGACATAGCATGGTATAGTCAGTTTCCCTCCTATTGGGTAGAGACTCGAGCTCAGCAGTGGGACGGGTATAAGCTGAGACATAAGTTTCCTATAAGAGAGCTCCTTCCTATTGTCTTTCAGTAAGCCTACCAGTATAACACAGTTAATGATTACGGACTTCAACAAAGTAATAGTTATGACACATTCTGTTAACCCGTCGCTACACAAGGAAGTAATGACTACTTAACCCTAAGTCGTATTAAATCCTAAGTTAGATTATTTCCATACAAATTGTTAGTAGAGTCCATTGAGAGCCCAGTATAAATAGTGTCAGTGCGCTTAAACAAATGGAGCGTACCCAATAAACTCACAGTGGCAATGTGCTAAAGTTTAGTTAATAAATAAAAGGCCCGCTCTCGCTCGCGACAAATCTTATTAGACGCTCTTTGATTAAGCAAATCACTGTTCTTAATACAAGTCCCGTTCCACTAATTTTGTTATTTAGCTGCGCTGTGCTACCTTCAATTCGATTTGAAGGATAGTAAGTTTGCTTTTGATAATTATTCAAGTTTGCAATTTTTCTCCTTGTGTTGGTAGTGTACAATGGTATCTTCATTTTCCAATATTTTTAGAAGAGTAAACCGCTTTGTTACGTAACGCGTTACGATACCAGTCTGTTGTAAAAATTTTGTTGCTTATTATAGCTACCATAAGCCAATTTTTACTTTTATAGGATTAAATAATGATACTAATAATGTACATACACTATTCTAATATAATATTCTATTATAAAAAAAAAATATTAAAACAAATCAACCCTAATAAGTTTCTGGCTGACTTTTCTCATTGTTAATCATATACCGATCCGGTTATAGTTGATTCTATTAATTCAAAGTTCAAATTTTAAAATTAACAATATGTAAATACCCTTTTTTTTGGGGTGGGCTACTGTCAACGCACACGTCACTCCGTCGGGGACGACAGAGGGGCGGCGCGCAGCCCCGTAACTCACCCGTAGTACGTCGCCTTCGTCGTTGGGCCGACCACCGGTGCAGGGTGACTTATCATCAGTGTTCGGCCCGACGGAATACTCCTGAGAAGTACTCTCTTTTCGACCGATGTCGGACGTCGGTCGGCCGTCTTCTTCCGCGAGACTACTGCCTCGCAAAAGGCTACGACTGCGTCCCAGTTCCTCATGCTGCCGAGCATCTCCCTAGCGATGATCGGCAGCGTCAGGTCGGCATCGATGATAGCGACGAGTTCACGGCGCTGCTCTGCCCCAGCGGCACACACCTCGAGCGTATGCTGCGCCGTGTCCTCGTCGCAATTGCAGTGGTGGCAGGACAGTGTACTCTCCCTCCTAACGACCATGTGCAGGTATTTGGCGAAACTACCATGCCCCGTCAAAACCTGAACCAGTTGGAAGGAGATCACCCCGTGCCCCTGTTCCAAGCACTGTATTAGCACCGGCCGAAAGGCCTCGACGGTCTGGACACTGAACCGAGGCCTCTCCAGCCGGACTGCCCAACGGGCAATAACGTCTCGACAGGCGTCGATGCGCCAGGCGGTAGGTAAACTCCCTCAAAGAGACCATACCGCCCTCCGCTCGCGCCTCCGACACCCGCCGGTACAATCCGGCGAGCATCTCCGCCCAATATCATCAACCCTAATAAGCTTCTTGCTAGCTTTTCTCATTGTTAATCATATTCCGATCCGGTTATAGTTGATTCTATTAATTCAAAGATTATATATATATCAAAATTAATAAGATGTAAATACTCTTGCTTGGTATAAATTATTTTTAATTAATTTAAATAGTTTCTAATAGCTATTCTTTTAAGCATTTGTCTTTAGATAGAAATAATTATATGTGATTTCACCAACAGTAGGCACATGTTTTGTTTTCATATTTTCTGATTCCTTCACATTCAACGTCATGTAATTTTATTCGCGTGAATAGACGAAGTGCGCAGTACGCAACGTATGAGGTAATTTTTTCTTATTATTATTCCATTTGAAGTGAAAGAGTAATTCCGTAGAACCTTTTTGGTGAAGTAAGAACGTAAGGTATATTAATGTTTTATGAAGCAAATTATACCTCATTGTTTTGAAAGGAAAATAATACATGTTTATTAATACGGTTTTATACAGTTTTGAGGACGCGTATACTTATATTTATATTTACTAAGAACCCGCCCTCGCTTCGCTTCGGTTTCAGTCGCCTTACCCCCATAGTTCTCGTTCCCGTGGGAATACCGGGATAAAATATAGCCTAAGTTACTCCTTATATAGACAGACTACCAGGTAGTAGTAAAATGTTATCAAAATTGGTTCAGCCGTTTTGAAGATTACCTCAAAGAAACAGACAGACAGACAAAAAAAAATTGAAACTGTATTTCAGGCGTATTCTGTCGTTCAAATAACCATGTGAGTATGAAAAAATTGGCCAAGTGCGAGTCGGATGCACGCACACCATTGAGCAAAAAAGGGGCAAAAAAAATCACGGTTGTTGTATGGGAGGCTGACAGGCAGAGAAGTCTTAGTAATAGGGTCCCGTTTTTACCCTTTGGGTACGAAATCCTAAAAAGTCCAGTATTTTGATATTACAAACAGACACTTCAATTCTATTTATTTGTATAGATAGTATCTCGGAATAAGAATACAATCCACCACCCTCCCTATCTTGCCCGTGGGTGTCGTACAAGATGACTAAGATATATAATATGCATATAACGTCTACGAATGAGATGTAAAACTTGAAATGAAAGGTTATAGCAATATGTATGATTAGCGTTATATCATCATCATCATCGCAGCCCACATACGTCCCACTGTTGGGCTCGGGCCTCCTCCACAATGGAAGGGAATTTGACCTACCATTCCGTTCAGACATGTTGGTATAGGGTTTCATTTACCGACGTCCTCCCTGAGGGGGGGGACGGGGACGTCGGTCAATGGCAGATTACCCCTCAAGGGGGTATTCCGTCGGGTCGACCACTGTCGGCCCAACGACATAGGCAACGTGTCGCGCGGGTGTGGGTCGCCCCGGACGGAGTGGTGCGAGGTGTACGCCGACGGTAATCCACCCGCAAAAAAAAAGGGTTTCATTTCGAGTTTTCCCTCTCTTGCACAGATCTTATATGCATATTATATCCCTTAGTCTTCTTTTACGACATCCATGGGTAAGATAGGGAGTGGTGAATTGTATTCTTACTTCATCACCACATGGAAAGCGTGATTATAGTAACTTAATTTCACTCCTATTATGGACGAAGCTCAAACTTAGCAGTAGGACCTGAATGAGCTGTGTTGATGATGATGAAATCAGAAATTAAACAGTAAAATAAACAGTAGGTTAAGTTTAAAGTAAGTATGTCTAACTTGCTACTCGTCCAATTTTGAATCCAATACAAACGAGTCACAATACAGTCGGTACATTTATAAGGGTTAACGAAAACAAAAACCATGGAGTCGCTGTGATTTAATTTAATTTACTTATAATAGATTTTGTAAGTTTAGATGAATTTATTAACTTATCACTTTCTCATATTCAATCATCGACGTCTATTGATGGCAATCATCATCATTATTCATCATTGCAGCTCATATACGTCCCACTGTTGGGCTCGAGCCTCCTTCATAATAGGAGGGAAATTGACCTTACTATACCATGCAGGACAGAGGTTGATAGTTTTGTTTCGAGTTTTCTCTCCCTTTCATAGATGTTATATGCGTATTATATCCCTTAGTCGTCTTTTACGACATCCAACTCATTGTAACCACTACTGCGCAATAATAAAGCCACTTTCGGTTTATTTTTTGGTGGGCTATGGTCTAAACGTACGCCGTCTTTTCCGTCCAAGGTAATAAAAGGACGACGCGCGGCCTCATAAGCCACCCTATACCTTCCCTTTTGCCATCGGACTGACCACTGGTACTGGTGCTAGTCTGGTGGGATACCCTTTCGAACTATTCCCCGGTCTAGTCACCATAATTTGCCATCGATTACAATAAAAAAAACCCAAGAGAGGGCGAATTGTTTTATTTCTATGTCACCACAAAAAAGAACTTATTTCATAACAGGTGTAAAACATGTCACCAAGTTTGACCTGGTTAAGGTCCATATATAATTGTACATCCCCCATTCATCCATTTCACCTGACGTAAAGAATAGAGTGGTCGGTACACGCACCGAACCCACAACTCGTATCGTTGATTAATTACATCGCTATTAATCACGGTACATGACTGATGGACCTCGGGAACCTTGCTTTGTAATAACTTTATGTGTTACTAGCTCTGTCAGCGGCTTCATTTGCGTAGATTACATAAATATTTAATGTTATTATTCTGTTCATAAAAGAAGGAAATCTCGAAAAGAAACCTTGTGCCAACCGGTTTTACCAGTGTGGTATATTAAGTCAATTTCCCTCCTATTGTGGGGGAGGCTCAAGCTCAACAGTGGGACGTATATAAACTGAGATGATAATGATGATGATTCTGTTGTCTCAAGGCATTAATAATAATATCAACAATAATATATCATCTACAAAACATCAATGAGCATTTTTACATTTTTGTTATCTCAATAATTGTTATGACAACGATTGCTTAAAAAGCTTGATGCACGATGACCAATTATTATCAATTTTTGCCCAATTTTGACTTTTGAAGATAGTGTTCACTTCTCTTTACGTGAGCGCTATGTCATCACATACACTATTTTCTAATAAAACTTAGCTATTTCATTTAGCCCACACACAAAAAAAAAAAAAATCTATTTTATTTAATTTACAAAATATCTTAACACTATGTGACCTATGTAAGATAGAGTGTCCAACTCCTACTCTGTCACCTTGTATGAAATACAGATAATAGTTAAACACAGATAAAAATACTTTAAGAATATATATAACAAACTATTAGTTTGAGAAATACATCGCATCTCAAATCCCGCATTAACCCCAGCAATATGTTCGATGGCTCCACTTGCCTTTAAAATAGTTTCTTCAAATGCACATCCTGACTATACGGTGATCATTTTTACAAGCGTTGAATCCGCGGGCAGGCACGTGCGACCCTTTCGCAATGCATTACGCTTAGCGAGGAGATTGAACGTCGCAAGCCATAGGAGGTGACGGGACGACAAACTGAATGTATAACGGAAAGTGGACAAATTAACAAAACCCCTCCAAATGTGCACATATTTCAATTATTTATTACTTTTTTGTTTATTCAGCATTTCACATGCTAGGGTTTAATAGAAACTTATTAGTGATACGAAATGAGATTACCGTACGTAGGACTTGAAGCCACATTTATTACAAATCGTTCTATTTTACTTTCTAAGTTACAGTGGCTGGTAGATATTGTACTTGTGATCATCAATTTTCTATTCATGTTTTCATAATTACAGGAGACCCTTCGGAGTAACGTAAGAATTGTCGATAGGATATATTTGGCCTTGAAACATTCTATACCTAACAATCGGTAGTTTGTTGGATAAATAATTATTTTTAATGTAATGATCATCATCTGAGCCCACAAAAGTCCCCCGATCATTTCTCCCACGTACGTACAGGCTCTGCAATGAACTACCTGTTGCTGTGTTACCCGAGCGTTATGACATGTCCTTCTTTAAACGAGGTTTAAGAAGAGCATTTTCTTCACGGTAGACAACGGCCTGATTGTACCCCTGGTATTGCAAAGGTCCATGTGCCGCAGTATCACTACCAACAAGTGTGCTGCCTGCTCGTTTGACACCATCGGCAATAAAAATAAAAAAAAGGATCGAATCTCTTCCACCATGACAGAAAAATTGATCTGTTATACCGCGTTAGCATGCACTTTTATCTCCAGTTTTTCTTCTCTTGCATAAAAATTATCTGCGTATTATATTTCTGAATAATTTTCACGATATCCACGGGTAAGAGAGCGGATGGTGAATCGTATTCTTATTCTGTCACCACACGGCAAAATAATAGTTTTAGTAAAATATTACTATTTGTTTATAACTTAGACCATACTCTTAAGACAAGCAGAAAGTGCTAGTACAGCAATAAGTTAGAATTTTCCTAATAACAACGAAGTGTAAGGCAAAAATGAGCTAACTCTGTCGAGGATAATGGTCTCACATATACATATATATATCTATATATATATACCTCACTACACAATAGCGCTTTCTCTTATATATTTTACTAAGATTTTATAAGGAGATATATAATGTTCTATCAAATTACCAACTATTGTTCGGTGACGAGTTTAGAATAATAAATATGAACACTGCACTAACTCTTTTGAATGCTGCGAAGATTTTTTTTAATGAAAGATAACACTCCGCACTAAGAAAATAATGCTTGTATTGCGGAGGACTTAACAAACATATAATTAACGGACACGAATTACATTCAGGCTCAGAACAACAATTTGTGGATCGAAGAAAGTATTGCCCTGCGCGGGATTCGAGCCCAACGACTCTGGCATGGTAGATCGGTATCTTAACCACTATCCCATCTCTGCAATAATTGTGCTGTACGGCAGTGGCTGCGAATACTATAAACTCTGACATCGCTCGTGGTTGTCGTAAAAGACGACTAAGAACTAGTTCTTAAAACGTCTAATATCTTTTGGTTAACAATTACGGTCCTAAAGAGGAGACTGGTGGTTAGAACTATTGCCAAAACTTTTGCCATTTTTTTTTTGTGGGTGGTTACGGTCGGCGCACTCCTCGCACCACTCCATCCGGGGCGACAAAAGGGCGTAAAGAGCGTAAGCACGCATACCCGTAATCCACCCGCGACACATCGCCTTCGTCGTTGGGCCGACCAGGTGATTTGTCGTCAGTGAAAACTTTTGCCATATGAAAGAATAGTACATATTACGTTAACCCCAAGAAAAAAATTTTTTTTTAAAGACATCTTAGGTAATTTGTGTCCGTTAATTATATGTTTGTAAAGTCGCCCGCAACATGGATTATTTTCTTAGTGCAAGACTAAGACAACGGTCTTAAAAAGAAAAAAAATATCTGTTACTTCTTTTAAATGAAATTATACACAACTTATTTTTAAGTGATTTGCCGTATGGTGACGGAGTAAGAATACAATTCACCACTCCTTATCCTGCCCGTGAGTACCTTAAAAGATGACTATGGGATATAATATGCACATAACATCTATGCAAGAGAAGAAAAACTCGAAATAAAACACTATACCAACATGTTTGACCCGCATGGTATAGTAGGTCAAATTCCCTCCCATTATGGAGGAGGCCTGAGCCCAGCCGTGAAATGTATGTGGGCTGTGATGATGATTTTGTAAGTAATAACTCCAGTGTAATGGTAATACCAGATCACATCAACGACAGCTGATTTCGAAGTAACAACTAAGGCAACAATCCTTAGAATTAATATCATCCTACTCAATTTCATTTCGTGCAATCTCAAGGAATCTACAGAATACATTTAAACAGTACTCTCTCATAGTTATGGATAAGAAGTAAATAAATATGTATGTATGTATGTTTACCCCCTAATACATATGTATGGGACACTCGTCGGATTGTGTGTCGAATTAATATGGATGGGTTAAGAGAACAAACCGTAAGTTAAATGTAAGTATACAGAATATCTTTTCTATTTTGTATGAAACGAACGCGTTTAGTTAATTGCTGATGATTCTTTGATATAAAATAAAATTCATCATCATCGTAGTCCACAAAAGTCCTACTGTTGGACTCGAACCTTTTCCACAAAGGGAGGGAAATTGACTTACTATACCACGTTGGTCGTACATTTTGTTTTATGTCTAGTTTTCCTTCTCTTGCATAGATGTTATATGCATATACCATAGTCGTCTTTTACGACACCCATGGACAAGAAAGGAAGTCGTGAATTGTATTCTTACTACTTATTTCGGCGGAGAAATAACAGTTTGAATTTACAAGCATTTATTGTAATCCATAAATTCTTTCTTTGAATAAAAAGTAATATCTGGTTTACGGAATATTTTTGTTGTATTTTTATCGAATTTATTTAGATATATATTAATAAAAAATAAAAAATAAATAATGAAAAAAATATAAAAAATTACAAAAAAAGAATAATAATAACACCGAGATTCGATTCGACGCTGTTTGAATGCCAAAACAAAACTAAAAGAAAACTGAACAACTTCCCAACTGAGCTAACGTAACTCATAACGTTGACGGCGAAATTTGAATTCATATTCTTTTAAAATGTAATGTCATTGTATTGTTTTGCTAAAAACACCGACAAAACAACATTTTCTATAAATAAAACCTAGCTAGATCGATTTTTTGGCCTCGAAACCTCTAGTATGCCAAGTTTAATCAAAATCGTTGGTGCCGTTTTCGAGATACTGAAAAAAAAAAAATATATATATATATATACAAGAATTGCTCGTTTAAAGATATAAGATTTGTTACAACCATGTTCGAAGTCGAGATAAAAAATTATTCAGTGGTAACCCTTTAATGACACTTGGAATCCTGCTAAATATTAATACACACAACGTAACTGTTTTTTGCATTTTAGTAGTAGTAGTTGTTAGTAGTAGTGCAGGGTGTTTACAAATTCATCAATCTCTAATACGTAAAGGCAGGCCAAAGGAAAAATTTACATGTTTTTAAATCGGAGCGACATGATACATCTGGAACAAGTTATAATTATAATATTTTTCACTGTGGAGGTCTATGTTTAACAGTAGAAAGGTTGTTTGTGGATAAGACAATCTTAGCCAATAGCATTTCTACTCAATCTGTGATTTACAAGGCGTTTCAAATTGTAATGTTAACTGCCTACACCAACGAACCAAAGAACCAAAATATTAGAACTTTGTCTCAAATTGTACAAAACACTTATCCCTCATATAAATCCAACTACCCTCCAATACTTGGTGACGTAACATCCGGAGGTGCGCGCGCTCGTCACAATTTCCTGTAGGGTCTATTATTAACTTCCCTCAAGCATTTTACACTTACTTAACTAACTTTTGCCTTAGGGCATACTTTCTTATATGTAACTTTATATTTTAAGATTTTAAAAATCATAAATCGATTTTCATCACTATAGAAGCTGTACAAGATCATTAAGGGCTATGATACATAGATAGTATCAATACAAGAGGAAAAACAACAAAATTTCATACCAATCCGTTTGACCACCTTGACCTCGATCAACATAAGTCCAGAAATTGTCCTATTATACCATGGTGGTCAGAGGTGCTGGCATACCATTTTATGTCGAGTTTTCCTTCTTTTGCATAGATATCATTATCTCTATATTTCCTTAATCGTCTTTTACGATATCCATGAGCAATAGCAAGTGATTGATTCTTACTCTGTCATCAGATGGGTTACATTCAAGTTCAATTTAATACCCATTTCTAAGCAGACCCGAGCCTTACAAATAAGGTGTACAGGGAGACAAGTTATCCTAAGAGTATAAAATAAAGGAATATGCCACAGTACAAGGACTCTACGAAACCATTGTCTGATTAAATACCCTTTAATTCATATCGCTATTTGAACCTGAAAACTGACGATTATGTGTAAATTTAACTTAGAAAAATCTCTTAGATTTATATAACGAGAAAATACTCTTAAATTGATAAAGGTACTTGTATGGCTGAGCTTAACTCGTTATTTTTTTTTTTTGTTAATTATAAATAAAATATTGCCATTAAAAAAAATTAAAATTAAGACAAATTAAATAATAAAAAAGAGAAAATTGAGGATTCAACCGGGGCTGTCTAGATTAAGAGACTGCCTGATTTACATCTGAGCTTTTTTAATTCTTGATGGCAATGATTTATTCAAATTTATTTATACACATTTTTTAATCGTCCGAAAATACGAACAAATACGATGAAATGTACTATTGACTTATTGCACTCGGACTAGTAATACTAAAATTCATTATAATCGTTAGAGCTGTATCCAAGACTTAAAATATATAGAAATTATGCAAGTATTGCTCGTGTAAATATATTAGACAGATACTGTTCACTGCAAAACAGATAATACTTCAATCAGCACAATTCACAAACGGTTTGACAATAGCAGTTAGTGTTATAGATCTCTTAAGAGTGTAGTTGATGGTCCCTTCAAAAAATTTTAATGACCCCCCCATAAGAAGTAACCGTAACCCATCACCACAGAATAGAAATATTTTAAACATATTTTATAACAAAAATATAGAATCGCATTAATCCTTGTGGTGATAGAGGAAGAATACAATTTACCACCAGTGTCAATAAAAAAAAAGTGTCGTAAAATATCATTAAGCCATGATGTACAAATATCAAATATGCATCAAACGGTAAACTCGAAACTACTTCCTTTCCTATTGTAAAGGAGGCTCAAGGCCACCAGTGGAATGTATATGAACTCGAATGATATAGTACGCCAAAGTAAATCAATTTCTCTGTACAGTTAAATACTCCATTCTGCTTTATATAAACAATACAGTAATATTTTCTATAAGTACCCTCATATTTCCAACAAAGATGATTCGCCTCCCCTCATTAAGATGTATGTGCAGATCAATCTTACGTGTGTCTTGAGGGCGGCAACCCTTTATTAACCGAAATATATCGCTGAGGGTGGGCATTGTGCGGTGATGATCTATCGACTCTACATATAGACTATTGTAGAGAAAGTAATTGAGTATTATTGGCCAGATTGTTTTATGATTGCGCTAATAGTGTAGTGATTGTAAGTACTGTGAATATTCAAGTTCTGATGTGAAATATCTATAGGCGAGGGTTAACCTGATCGTTGACGTGGTATAAACAGCTCGTGGCGTTAACGCCACGCTTCGCGTAAACGTCTCACCTTGTCTATTATTTAAGCATCCGGATACATATATGTACATTTGTGTAACAAAACCATAACCTGTTTTAGAATTTTATACAACGCCATCTAGTGAGCTCAAAAAAAGGTTTAACCTAAACACATACCTATAGTGTATACTAACGAAAATAAATGTTTATTGAATAAAAATCTGCATTTTCTGGCAAAATCGTAATATTTTATTAATACTTTATAGATATTAGTGCCTGTCGTAATCTGTTATTTTATGCATATATACTTGTACAAAAGAATTGCGATGTTTCATATCTGCCAGACATTCTGAGCGACGGCTCCCTTTTTTATTACTTTAAATTTGGGTTTGTTAAGTGTTAACTAGCGAACGTGAAGCTTAATTACAAGTAACAAGCCTAAGTATAAAGGTTTTCTTAAACATCATCCGGCACTAAGGATATAATCCTTGTATTGCGCGGGACTTTACAAACAAATAATTAACAGACACAAATTACATCAAAACAACAATTTGAGGATCCTACAAAGTTTTTTTTTTTATTGCAAACGGTGGCAAACGAGCAAACAGTACACCTGATGGTAAGTGTTGCTGCCGCTCATGGACCTTTACAAGGCCGTTGCCTACCGCGAAGAAAGCGAAGGGAGTGTGAATGCGTGCATTGAGGCTCAGTGATACCAAGGGCACCACCAAAACCCTCCACACGCAATCACCCTCAGAAAGTTGGGCTTCCGGCTCTCTCGCTCACCGAACGAAGCGCAGTAACAAATTGCTACTACTCAGACGTCGATTTTCTGCGAGAGCATGGTACTGTCCCGGACGGACCGGCCCACGGCTGTAGACAGATAACTGTCGACAATGTGGTCCTACCACTCCAAGTTTTGTTCTGCATGGGATTCGAACCCTCGACACTGGCACTGTTGGTCGGTATCTTAACCACTATGCCATCTGTGCAGACTGGATGAGATGGTGTAATACCTATTCTAAGTATCGCTCTCACATCTGACTGTCTTAGATTAGATTCCCACGCAGAACGTTACTTTGTACGAGCGACAAATAATTGCACTGAGTCCGAATGTAATTTTTGTCATTTAAATGTATGCTCCTAAAATCCCCTCAAAACAAAGATTTTTATAATGATTTCTGATGTTTACCCGAAATATAATATAATTAATATGATACACACATTGTAAATAAAACAATTTTATGGATTTTATCGCGTTTGTCTTTGATGTTTGATGGCTCGACGTTTCAAACACTTTACAGCTTTATAACCATCTAGGTTTGTAAATTAAATAAAGATAAGATTTAATAATATAAATAATAGCAATGAATTGAATTATGTTACAAGCTTTCGAAAGTAAATTTTTCCTTTTTTCTTTTAATATAAAAGTAATTTATATGTTTATATAACTTGATATAAGTAAGATAATTAAATTGATGCTACATTGAATTATCATGATACAAAGAGAAGCTTAAACAATGTATATTGTTAACTATGTAGAGTGTAGCAAGTCATATGGATTGTAGATCACTGTAGAGATAAGTAGAGTCATTGTATTGTCATTACTTGGATCGTTGCTCTATCACAAAGATAACTTATACGTTCATTTAGTGTATATATATTAATAGAGAATCAAGTTAAGTGTTGATTTTAAATAAAACTACTTTACGGATTTTATCGCGTTTACATTTGATTTGCGATTGCCCGACGTTTGGAACACTTTGCAGCGTTCATGGTCACGGACGGACTAAGATGTCTCACGTCCAACAAGTCATCGTTATTACAGAAAACTTATAATTATCTACCCGATACAGAAAATTTGTTATTTAATATTGACCCACATTTAGATAGAAATTAATTGCTAGTGTAAGGAGAAAATGATTCTATATAGTATGAAAAAAAATATATATATTGTTTATGGTTAGTAATTATTTAACATTTAAAATAATATAAATAAAAAAATAATTTAAAATAATAATAGTAATTTAAAACCTAACAATCTAGTATACTACCACCGGATCAGCACACGGCCACACTGAGAAAGATCTGGCAAGAAAAGTATTCGACGGGCAATCGGAAATCAAATACAAACGCGATAAAATCCGTAAAATAGTTTTATTTAAAATGCTCGCTTAAATATCAAAAATCAAGTTGTGTTGATGATATGATGAAATCCGTATGTCCGCGACAGACGGAGTTCTTATCTGCTTTTAAAAGACAACTAAGGTGTATAATATACATATAAGATCTATGAAAGAGAAGGTAAAGTGAAAAAATTTTATACGAACCCGTCTAAAGCGTGGTATCACTCGCCTCTTACTGTGGATCTTCACAATGGAAGGGAAATTGATCTATTCCACGCTGTTCAGACGTGTTGATATAGGGTTTTGTTTCGAGTTTTCCTTCTCTTGTTAACTTTAAATTAATTATCTTTAATTTTATTCAATGAAAATTTATCAACTTACTTGTCATTATCTTACAACTATTAAATAAAAGTACCTATACGCATTATTTGTCCGTGTGGTGATGGAGTAATAATACAAATCACCACTCCTTGTCTTGCCCGTGGATGTCGTAAAAAACCACTAAGGGATATAATACACATATGACATATATGCAAGAGAAGGAAAACTCGAACTAAACCCTAGACCAACAAGTCCACCACCATAATATAGTAAGGTCAATTGCCCTCCTATTGTGGAGAAGGCTCGAGCCCAGTAGTAGGACGTATATGAGCTGAAATAATGATACACATTATAACGGTTTAAAAAAACTACAGTTCCATTTGTTATTTCTTTCTTCATTTGAATTAAAACTTCTCTATTTTTTTTTTCTTAACCAAGAATAGATCACTTGTCTCACTCGGAACCTCTCAACAAATTGCTTCAACAAATCACTACTGTTAAACAAACTTGGCCGTATAAAAATTCTGTGCGCAATACTGACAGGTACAGATAGCCCATATCCGTCACAGTATCGAAGTATGGAAATTAAGGGCCACCTCATTTACTTAGTTTTCATACAAATTGTAGTGCGGAAGAAGCCACGAAATGTGTTTTTTTAAGTCTAAGGAAAAAGGAAATCCTTGTATTGCGGGAGACTTTTCAAACATAGAATTAACAGATACAAATTACACACAGATTCAAAATAACAATTTATGGACTGTCCGGGCATCCAACCTCAACACTTGGCACGAAAATTTTAAGCACTATGCCATGTATACAGTCAGCTTATAAAAAATATAAATGTTTGTAATAACGATGAATTAGTGGACGTGAGACACCTTAGTCCACCCGTGACCATGAATGCTGCAAAGTGTTCGAAACGTCGGGCAATCATAAATCAAATACAAACGCGATATAATCCGTAAAAGTAGTTTTATTTACAAAAATACTTGCATTAATTTCCGTGTGGTAATAAAATAAGAACCACCATACCTTGTGGTTATCGTAAAAATGTCTACGAAATATATCCAGATAATATAACTGTCGACTGCACAGATAGCGTAGTGGTTAAGATACTGACCTACCGCGCCAGTTTCGTAGATTCAAAACCCATACTGAACAACACTTTGTTGCGATACACTAATTGTTGTTCTGACTCTGTATTTAATTTGTGTTCGTTAATTATATTTTTGTAAAGTGCCCCACAAAGATGATTTCTTTAGTGCAGGGTGGTCTTTAACTATAATATAGCAAAAACTTGAAAAGAAACCCGTTACTAATCCGGCAGACCAGTCTGGTATAGTAAGTCAGTGTCCCTCTCATTCTAAAATTATACGTTAACATTAATGAGACGTATATGCTAAAGAAATAGAAAAAAATCTCATATATTTATTAAGATTTAATAAGATTATATTAGAATTGTAACGTGCTTATAAGTTTTTTTATAGTTATTATCTATGTGGGAACAAATTGATTATGCCATAATCGCCATCGTCCTTATTCACTTGGTCATCCTTCAAAATCTCCAATGATTGTTATTAAATGCACAGGTTATTAAGGGGTGATGACACAATGTATTTTAAGTCCCGCTAGCAGTATGCTGCCTTAAAAAACAGTGAGAACTCTATTGTCAAGATTACATAGAGCTGTATACTTCGCCTGTAGGCTCGATATCCGCCAATATCCGCCTACCAATAAATAACGTCTACAGATTATCTTATATCCGTTGCTCTGCTCTATTTCCGTTGCATTGAGGAAATCTGATAGAGTTCTGTTTATATGAGAAATGACGTATGGAGTGATATTGTTGAGCTACGGACTTTAATGTTTTCAAAATTATTTATTTTAAACGATATAGACACAGCTTTGTCTTCTTTTTATTGTGTTTTTTTACACCTTTAATACATTCCAAATATACTACCTATTGCGAACTAGATAATTTATAATCGCTTTTATCTTAAAGGATAAATAGAGGTATAAATACAGGTGAGTCTTCAGCAGCCCACAGTAAAGGAGGAAGTAGGCCTACTAAAACTCAACAGCAGTTGGGTTTTACTAGGTATTCCAACGCGTCATCCTGTCTCGGCGAGTCCTACATATCTCCTTGCTATAAAGTGCAGGAGAACTAACAAAATGTGTCTAGACACTGCCTGCGAAATAAAATAACAATAATTAATACCTGCTATACCACATAACAAAAGTGGTAATTTCATACAATTATACATATATGGTTTAGTATTTTTTCATCGCATTCCAAAATAAAATGCTACCGTAGGTGACGCGAGTTGGCTTTAATTGAACAAGCATCGACCGTTATATCGCCCACAAAATATAGTGTAAAACACACTTAACGAAGTTCATCATCATCATCATCGTCGCAGCCCACATACGTCCCACTGTTGGGCTCGGACCACCTCCACAATGGGAGAGAATTTGACCTACTATACCATGCTGGTCAGACATGTTGATATAAGGTTATATTTCGAGTTTTCCTTCTCTTGCACAGATGTTATGTGCATATTATATCCCATAGTCGTCGTTTACGACATCCACGGGCACGGTAGGGAGTGGTGAATAGTATTCTTACTCCGTCACCACACGGAAATTAAAGAAGTTATAACTTAAAAAAAGAATGATAACAATTTTAAGCCAATATTAAACGGGTATTTAGTTTATAGTTAGCTAAAGTTGTATATTAAATGGGTAAAAGACATATCAGAACAGACAATGTAAGCTTACACAAGAACCCAAAGTCACATTCGTGTACAAAGTGAGTCAGTAGCAGTTACGTAACTGAAGCCTTTGTGGCGACGGAAATAAACGAATTAAATGCACTGCACTATACTGCTAATAGTGCAGTAGTTTAGATAGAAAATCAATATTTTTAGCTGACCTCAAAACAGAATTCTTAATTTGGATGTCTTTATATATAAATTTCTTGTGTACGTGTGTATGTCACTGAACTCCTAAACGGCTGTACCGATGTTGATGAAATTTTTTGTGTGTGTCGAGAATAGTTTAGATTCACAATTGGACCCGGTAGGTAGCGCTGTTCGGGCAGTACAATAACATAACTTGAGAACGACTTTATCGATTTCGTCCATCTTTTTTGTAAGTTTTCTAATACTTTGAAAAAGACTTTTGCGAAAAAAAAGTAAGAAAATAGCGCAGAAAATGGGCAAATTTAAGAAAACCTAACAACTATATGAACTGTCTACAGGACAACATCTGTGGGGTCAGATAGTTTATGTGTATCTTCCGTGTGGTAAAAGTGCTTTCACCTTTCCCTTGCTTGTAGATGTCGTAAAGGACGAAGGGATATATTATGCATATAACAACTGCGCAAGAGAATAAAATCTCGAAACAAAATCCTATACCAACTCGCCTGCCCACCACGGTGCAGTAGTCCCTCCCATTGTGAAGAGGAGTCGAGCTTAGCATTGGGACGTCTATGAACTGTGATGATGATGATATATTTTCGGATATAAATATGTTGTATATAGATTGATTAGCTATTTCTTTTTTGAAATGTAAGTTTTACGGGAGGGTTTTGAAATTCTAATCCAATCTATTGGGATTACAAAAATGTCTGGCGTAAACTATGCCGGACAGAGTAGAGAGAGAGAGAGTTTTAAAGGCATTTATACTTTAAATGTTATCCAAAAATTTAGAGATGTCATTTCTTAAAATAGACGTTAGTGACCCAAAAGTTTATTGTTATCTATTTTGCTGTTCATTCCTCGGCCGAGTTTATTCACTTGTATAGGGTAATAAGGGAAAATACTAGGTTATTTTGATCTATTACCAAACTGCTAATGATTTTTTTATTTATAGATGGAATGCATTACGTTCTAAATATATTTTGAATGTGTGAACAAAGTAGCTTTCAACAAATATATATTTTATGTGTGTGGTCCAAGTTATTAACTGAAGCATTTATCATTATCCTTTTATTTTTATTCTACTTACCACGTGATGCAGTTAAAGTAATCTATTGAATATTTCAATGTTTGTTCTTTTATAAAATATTGGCTAATCTATAAAATTATTGCTCCAAGTCGCGCTTTACTTTATATCCGTTAAAAGTATATTAATATATGTGTAATATTGTTTGCTTTTCATTACGATTTGTATACAAACATTAAAATAAACAGAACAACGATCTCAAATGGGAATTGTTAGAAAGTAAATTAAAATAATTAAAAACCAAGAAATGCCAGTATAAGTAAAATTTAGTACTTCTAGCCCTCAGCAGTACTAAACTTTACTTATACCGCCAAAAGTAAAAATTGACGGGTAGAAATTAAATTCTATCTTTCGACATAATTTTCGGCCAATTGGATTTTATATATAAGAAATCATTTTCATTTAATCTACATTTATCATGACTATTGAGCGCATATTCAAATAAATTAATGCCAATGGGGGACCCATTGGTTTAACAGCTTTGACTTATAATAGTCGACCGTGTAGTCCTGAACTCAAGTCCTAAGTATCTGAAACAAAAAGAATTAATAGAACCAAATAGAATTAATAGAACCAAATAATAGAGAAAAACGTATAATATGGCATCCCTTTTCACATTTATGGATCGACTATGGTTCTACCATACCCATTTTACCCATACAGGATAACGCAATTGCAACTTGAGGCTCTATAACCTTCTGTGCAAGGTTTAACATAAAAAGCGGACCACAGTGGCTGGCCTTACATGAAATTCTACGATATAATTCTATATTATAAATAAATTTGAGCCTAAGTATAAAATAACGAATTAAATTGAAAATATCTATTTCGCTCAGTCCGCTCAATTTTGCAATTTGCACCATACAAACTTCACAGACAAATATCAACATAGATTGACACTCGGATTGAACTTAAGTCTTTGTTAGCTTCGATATTGACAGCACAATTAACTTTAATTTATTTAACTAATGGACGGTCGAGGGTAAGGCTATTAACTAAAGATTTATTTGTATATCGTATTTGTTATATAAAGAATATCAGTTTCATATAAAAAAAATAATGTGCTTGACATTATTTTGTCGTTTCTCCTGTGGTGAAGGATTAAGAATACAATTCAATTCATTACTTTTTATGGCATGCAAAAGGCAACTTAAAGTATGTCTATTGATCATCATCGCAGCCTACATACGTCCCACTGCTGCACACAAGCCTCATTCACAATAGGAAAGAAAATGAGCTTACTATATCATGCTGGTCAGATAGGTTGGTACAGAGTTTTATATCGGATTTTCTTTCTCTTACATTGATGGTATATGAGTATTATATCCCTTAGTCGTCTTCTACGACATCCCCGAGCAAGATAGAGAGTGGTGAATTTTATTCTTACTCCGTCACCACAGGGATTAGTAATTGTAAATAAGTATTATAAACGCGAAAGTAAGTTTGTTTGTTTTTGTGTTTGTTTGTTACGCTTTCACGCTTAAACCATAAAAACGATTTTAAAAATTCTTTCACCAATGTAAAGCTATAGAATCAGGGTGTAATAGATTATATTTTATCCCGTTATTCCCACGGGAACGGAAACTACCCGGGTAAGGCGACTGAAACCAAAGCGAAGCGAGGGCGGGTTACTAGTAATATATAAATCATAAATCGTACAATAATATTTGTAAATTCTATAATTCTTTTTAACAAAAAATCATATTATTTCAAAATTATTATACAAATGAATTAATTCTGTATCCTTATCTATATGGTATCATTTCCCGTTTGTTAAATCGAAAAGCCTCTAATTACAAATCCAAATAAACCATTAACACTTACTAGGAAACCGTTTTCGATGTGTACACGTCCTCGAGGGGTCAGCACTGGACGAGTGGGGGGACACGAGGGGCAGCCAAGGGGCGAAAGGCACGACGAGGGATAGGAGGGGCGGGGGTGAGGAATAAGAAAACGTATTTACCTCGTACCCACTTGCGTTCCGACGTCACTTTATATCTAAACGACTCTAGGGCTGTCTCTAGTTTGTTTGTTGAACATATTGAAAAGTAATTTAGTCTTTTACTATTTTTCCTTCGCATTCTATGTGTATATGGCGTATATTGACGGAGTAAGAATATAATTCAGCACTCCCTATTAATCTTAATAGTGAATGTTATAAAAGACGACTAAGGGATATAATATGTAAATTAAAATATATTCAAGAAAAAGAAAATATGTTATGAGCTGAGATGACGACGACAAGACGATGATTCTATCTTCTAGTAATTAGTAACATGGGTTTGATTCTCACGCAGAATATTTTTTTTTACCATACGCTAATCGTTATTTTGTGTCTGGTTATAATTTATAATATACAGTGTATGTCGGTTCTAACGACGGCGGAGGGATCACTTTAATATCGTCGATCGTCGCTATATCGGGAGGTCTCTATATCCGAAATAATAAAACAGTTTTTCTTTAACAGTAAATGTACGTCTAGGAACCATGTTCACAAGTTTAAGAAACACGGTTTACTCACTGGAAATTGGCATCATCATTCATTATTTCATCATTTTAACTTCGTGCACATGCTAAGTATCCATACACACAAACAAAGCATTTGACCATTTGCGATCGCTAAAGCTTATAAATCTTTAGTGTCTTTGTGCCTTTACCGACTAAGTCGCAACATTCGCAAGCAATTTCTAGGAATCTGTCCCAAATAGTTCATAAAAACAAGTCCCGAATTCGGCGTTATATCCGGCGTCGCTATTGCCGAATGTATATTCTACAAAAGGATGCTTTAAATTCTAGGGACGTAAGTTCGGCGTCGCTATAACAGAAAAGTCGTTACAACCGAGGTCGTTATAAATGAAATCCACTGTATTACCTTAAAAGTGTTAGGAGTGTAGAGTCAAGAGTAGTTAGGACCACACTGTCGACAGTTATCTGTCTACAGCCGCGGTCGGTCCGTCCGGGGCAGTACCACACTGAGCAGAAAATCGACGTCTGAGTAGTAGCAATTTGTTACTGCGCTTCGTTCGGTGAGCGAGAGAGCCGGAAGCCCAACTTTCTGAGGGTGTTTGCGTGTGGAAGGTTTTGGTAGTGCCTTTGGTATCACCGAGCCTCAATGCACACATTCACACTCCCTTCACTTTCTTCGTGGTAGGCAGCGGCCTTGTAAAGGTCCAGCAACACTTATCATCAGGTGTACTGTTTGCTCGTTTGCCACTGCTTGCAATAAAGAAAAAAAAAAAAAATTAATTATATAATTTAACACCGGATCGAAATGTTACCACTACTGACAAGGTGCGACAAAAAACTCACGGCGTTTATCTATTATATTTATTTATATTCTAAACAACAGATTTAGTATGTCTTAACTCTTATGTTATCCTTATCTAACCACAATATAATATAAATCACAAATATAATAAAAAAGGTTATTGCTGGACAAGATACCCATTCAAAAGTAACTAATGGAGCAGCAATCACTCCCTTCAAACATTTTGAAGTGAAAAGAGAATCAATAAAAGGAAATATCATCATCATGCAGCTCATATACATCCCAATGTTAGACTCGAGCCTCCTCCACAATAGGAAAGGAATTGACCTTATTATACCATGCTGGTCAGACAGGTTAGTATAGGGTTGTGTATTGTGTTTTCCTTCTCTTGCATAGATGTTAAATGTGTGTTATATCACTTTTTTTTTTGGGGTGGGTTGCGGTCAGCGCGCTCCTCATACCACTCCGTCCGGGGTGACAGAGGGGCATAAGCACGCACATCCGCAACCCACCCGAACACCACGTCGCCTTCGTCGTTGGGCCGACCACCGGAGCAGGATTACTTATGATCAGTGGTCGGCCCGACGGAATACCCCCTATTTGGGGTACCCTCCCTTCGACCGACGTCCCCCCCCAGAGAGGACGTTGGTCTTTCCTCACGCGGTCGGCCTCTCGGCGGGTGACGGACTAACTCCCCGGTCACGTCACCCGCGGCCTCGGCTAGGGTGTGTTATACCCTTAGTAGTTTTCTACGATATCCACTGCCAAGATAAGGGATAGTGAAGTATTCTAACTCTGTCACCACGCGGAACTAATAATATATTGTCGAATTACATTTCAAGACGAAAGCTTAAATAAAATAATTAATTTGACAAGTATAATTATCTGAATACTTATTTTATGTAAATATCTTAGAATAATAACGTATAGAAGGTAAGTTCGCGCACAAAAAGTGGAGCATTTCAATTGGAGCTTAATGGAGCTCACGCCGGAAGCGTTCCGTAATGTACAAGTCATTGTACTGCATGTACATACTCAACTCTTAAAAATAAATAGGTAATTATGACGGTTTGTGCATTCAAATGGCGTCATAACACATTTGAAAAACTTAAAAAGGTTTTTAACATTACTTTTAAAAGTATTTCGACGATTTATGTTAATAAAAACAAATTTGATTTCATAATTTGTATAGTGGTGTGCGTGTGTACGTGTGTAATCGTCTGCGCGCCATTAGTATTTTTAGATTTATGTTTCGAACTTTCGAAGTATTGACACTATCTTTCTATACGTTACTATTCTAAGGTAAATATATTATATTCTAAAGGGTTTTGTCAACGATTGCCATTATCATCACAACTCAATATACGTCCCACTAGACTCGAGCCTGGTGTTTATTTTGATTTTTCTTCTCTGGCATATATGTTATATGCATATTATTATACTTCAATCGTCTTTTACGTCTTCTACAGACAAGATGATGGTGAATTGTATTCTTATTCCATCATCACATGGAAAAGAAGGAAATACAAAGATATTTATTATTATTCTCAATATACAGTATGCGTGCTAACCCTGTTACGTCCATCAGTTGCCCGCGTTAAGTATATCAAATGAATTGTAAATGAAATCAGAAGCGAGTGGCCGACGGTTTATCGCTCCACTCTGCCCCACTTCGCTCAACAGCTCCGTGCATATATCACTAATGTAGCTATGTATTGAACACTTGATACAGGTGATCACTTATACATATTAATATCAAACATTTAAGTGGTAGGACCACACTGTCGACAGTTATCTGTCTACAGCCGCGGGCCGGTCCGTCCGGGGCAGTACCACGTTGAGCAGAAAATCGACGTCTGAGTAGTAGCAATTTGTTACTGCGCTTCGTTCGGTGATCGAGAGAGCCGGAAGCCCAACTTTCTGAGGGTAAACACCCTTTGCTGTGGAGGGTTTTGATGGTGCCTTTAGTATCACCGAGCCTCAATGCACGCATTCACACTCCCTTCACTTTCTTAGCGGTAGGCAGCGGCCTTGTAAAGGTCCATGAGCGACAGCAACACTTATCATCAGGTGTACTGTTTGCTCGTTTGCCATTGCTTGCAATAAAAAAAAAACATATTTTACCAACTATTTTTCTCAACGTATCACTCAACACCGTAGCAAGGTGCCTCCATTTCATCTCAAAACATTATGGTCTTCAACTGTACGTTCCCAGCGATCGTTTCTCCTACGTACGTGTAAGCTCTGGAATGAATTCCCTGCTGCTGTGTTTCCCGAGCGCTATGACATGTTCTTCTTTAAACGAGGTTTAAGAAGAGTATTTATTTACAGTAGGCAATGGCCTAGCTGCGCCCCTGATATTGCAAAGGTTCATGTGCGGCAGTATCACTTACCATCAATTGAGCTGGTTGCCCGTTTGCCACCGGCGGCAATAAATTAAAAAAAAATCATCATCTTCATCCCAGCTCAAATACGCCCCACTATTGGACTTGAATCTCCTTCATAATAGGAGAGAAATTGACCCAATTTCATTTCTGCTTATAAAACAATAGAGAAATAAAATACAATATAAATTAAAAAAAGATACATTAATGTCGTAGCTTTATTTCGTAGACTACGCTACGAAACGTAGCATCATGTCGTAGCAGACGTAGTACTATCTACGACGCGTAACTTTGAATTTTAAATCATTATGTAGAATTACTATTATACCAGTTACAAATTTATCCGAGAATATAAACTTGGATTATGAATTTAACTGAACTTTCTTAAGAAAAAGTTCTCAGTAACAGCACACAGCAACGACTCAGGAAGATTTGTTGATTAAATTAAATTATATATAAGGTTACTATCTCATTTTAATATTATATTTATAACATCTATATCTCTTATCATTTTTAATGATTATTTTAAGTAGATACGATTATTATAAAAGAAAACTGGAAATAAGATCCTATACCAATCTTTTTGACCAGCGTGGTGTAATAGGTTATATTTCCTCCCACTGTAGACAAGTGTATAGTCCAGCATTGGGACGTACAAAAAAGACAATAATAATATTTGATTATTCAATTGCTAATCCGTGTGGTGACGGAGTAAGAATACAATTCACCACCCCCTCTATTGTCCGTGGGTGTCGTAAAAGACGACTAAGGGATATAATATGCATATAACATCTGTGCGAGAAAAGGAAAACTCTAAATAAAACTCTATACCAACACGTTTGACCAGCGTGGTATAGTAGGTTAATAACCCTCTCATTGTAGAGGTGGCTCGAGCCCAGCAGTGGGACGTATATGAGCTATGATGATGATGATTCAATTGCTAGTAAAGTCTTTGATTCCTACAATGATCTTAATAGCATACAAGGAAGACACATTCTTTTGTTCTTTTTTTAAAAATATAACACCCAGCACTAAGGAAATAATGCTTGTATTGTGGGGGACTTTATGAACATATTAACAGACACAAATCACATCCAGACTCAGAACAATAATTTGTGGATCGTACAAATGGTTGACTAGCGCGGGATTCAAACCCTCGACACTTGCACGGTAAGTATCTTATCTTAACCACTACGTGATCTGTTCAGTCAGACATTACACTCGGACTCAAAGTAATCATTCGTTAATAGTATAATTAAACTACAAATCCACTGTTGAATACTACGTTCATTTGAAATTATACTCTCCTACAATAAGAATACAATTGTCGCTATCAAGCAAGAAATAAGAGTCCAATTGCCTAAGGGCCTCACCAGAAGAATCAACAGCACCTCGCTCTCCTATGAAACATGTAACAACTCACTGCTACCACTAAACCGCCTGCCAAGCGTGGCGGTTTGGCACTGTCCCCTTATTTATGGAAGAGGCCTACATCCAGTGCATTTGAAGCCGAACTATCCTATCTCGTTCAAAAACAAAACACGTGCCGAATCTATATTCGAAGTTATGCCGAAAATTGCAAATTAAAGTTCTGGAGGCTGCTCATCACGTCATCGTCATCATTATTTCAGCTCATTTAAGACCCACTAATAGACTGGAGCCTCCTCCATAATAGAAGTCAATTGACCCACTATAGAAAAATAAATAAAAAATAGACAATCCCGCTGAGTTTCTTGCCGGATCTTCTCAGTGCGGTAGCGTTTCGATCCGGCGGTAATTATAACTTTAAGAAAAATGTATAAAAATGACAATATGTAAGTGCCCCCGTGGGGTTTATACATAATAAATGATTTGAATTTGAATATTGTGCTGGTCAGACGTATTGGTATAAGGTTAAGGTTTTATTTTGAGTTTTCCACGGGCAAGATAGGGAGTGGTGAATTGTATTCTAATTCCGTCACCACATGGAGGCTGCTCATCGCATAGGAGTAGAAAGATTTCCTTATATCTTATTTCAGGTTGATCCTGTCCCGCACATCTTCCTTTGTTATATTATACAGTATATTATACTATGTAAAACTGGTGTGTCCCCTTCCGTCTCACCTTTAAAATTATAATGTATTACCGCCATGTACCAATCCAATCAATAAAGCTGAATGATGCCTCCCAGATATAAGCCATGTACATACTTGCCATTTAGCGATTATAGTTAGCGTAACGAGTTTCCCAGGACAGCTAACAAATCCCATGATTTACCTTACATAGTTTTTAAAACTGAGAGTAAGGTTTGATATATTCAATTTCTAAACGGTCGTCTTTTCTTTCATTCCTAACTTCAGCTTGCATGTATATTTACGAAATAAGCACTTTTGTAAAATGTAATGGTGACTTATTCTCTACTGGAACAGATAAATTGCCGCGTAATACCTTCTGGTATTACGCGGCAATTTATCCTCACAGATCAGTTATAGAATATCTACAACGGCCTACAAAATTCATAAAAAAATGCTATTCAATGTGTATATTAGTTTACAATAAATTGCCAGAACATATCAAGACACTTCCTCTTCCACAATTTCAAAAACAATCATCGTTATTAGATAAAAATTATTACAAATTAGAAGAAATGTGTGTATATCCTTAAGATCATCAATATTGTTGTAATTATTATTATGGTTGACAAAACGATTTAAACAAAATTACTTAATGGATTTTATCGCGTTTAGCATTCATGGTCAGGGGCAGACTAAGATGTCTGACGTCCAAACAAGTCATGGTTATTACATATATTATATTTATAATTATCTACTAGCTACAGAAATTAGTTATTAAATTTTGACTCACAAAAATTTTGTAGCAAACCACTATGAACGCCGTAAAATGTTCGAAACGTCGGGCAATCAAAACTCAAATACAAACGCGGTAAAATCCATAAAGTAGTTTTATTTACAATGTGTAATATATTTTTTTTTTATTGCAAGCAATGGCAAACGAGCAAACAGTACACCTGATGATAAGTGTTGCTGTCGCTCATGGACCTTTACAAGGCCGCTGCCTACCGCTAAGAAAGTGAAGGGAGTGTGAATGCGTGCATTGAGGCTCGGTGATACTAAAGGCACCATCAAAACCCTCCACACGCAAACACCCTCAGAAAGTTGGGCTTCTGGCTCTCTCGCTCACCGAACGAAGCGCAGTAACAAATCGCTACTACTCAGACGTCGATTTTCTGCGAGAGCGTGGTACTGCCCCGGACGGACCGGCCCGCCGCTGTAGACAGATAACTATCGACAGTGTGGTCTTACCACTCCAAATTTTCAATATTCGCGTAAACATCAGAAATCATTATGAAAATCATTTAAATTGATGCCATTATTTTCACATAACTCTACAGGCAAGATAAATGAGCCAAACTAACACATTTAACATGTAATGTGCTCTATTTTGTGTGAAATAAATTATTTCATTTCATCATAATGACATATCAAGTTATATCATGTGATTGAACCTACTATATTCGGAACTACAAATTGACACTTAGATTACTATGCCATCTGTACAGTTAAGTTTTACAGTTTCACATCAAAAAGCTCTAGAACTCTTTATGCAAAGGTTTTAGTATCAGCAATACACTGGAACAGTTCTTTTATTACATAAATCACTATGAAAAAGCCACGGTTTCTCTTAAAACTACTCATATTCAATAGTACAGTCACGCACCAGAAATCTTTTCTATTGTCAAAAATCACTTACACCCTTCAGCTTATACAACTCAATGCGAGTTGGACAGAGATAGATATATTTCCATCAGTTCCCCGCGGAAGGGACAATTTGCGGGTACAGACGCGGTAAGAGGTTCCTACTTTTATTTTTACGGTAATGCGTACTTTCTTTAGCGGGACTTATTGGCGAGAGGCTTTATTGGAGTGAGCTATACCAGTAGGTTTTATGAATAGTGTAATTCGTGAATATTGCCCCCTTTTAGCCTTTTACTTGCCGAGCGATTTGAGGATTAAAAAGTTTATATGTGTTATTTTATTACGAACATTACTGTCAAACTACTTTTGTTTTAACAGTTAAATTATACAATTGTTATTATCTAAATGGCATAAATATATATAAATAATAATAAAATGAAACTTGCAATAAAAAATATACATAAATAAATATGTTCCGGAGTAAGAATAACAGTACAATTTACCATTCCCTATTCTTACCTGTGGATGTCGTAAAAGACGAAAACAATGTCCATATCTATTTAAGAGAAGGAAATCTCCAAATAAAACTTTATACTGTGTCTTTATTAAATAATTTGTTTCTTTTACTTGCTATTCTATGTGATAATTATAATATTTTTTACAAACTAGAATATGATATAGTATAGTATTAATTTATTTTATTCTTAATTTAATGTTACTGTTTCAAATATTACTGTTTAACTTTTTTTAAATACATTTGTTTTGGATATATTGTTGCTTCCGCGACTCGATTGTACGGGCCCATCAGAATATCAGCGGTGTAGTATCATGTTTACTGTACCATAAGCTGAGACGGCCACCATATTTTGGCCTCACATATTCGACTCCTTGTTTTTAGTTAGTAGTTCTTATTTCTTTCGTTGGTGTCTATATTGTGTGAGGTTTACAAAATAAAATTTCTTTCTTTCTTTCTTTCTTTATACTACCACGTCTTTGCAGCTTGGTATAATAGGGTAATTTTTTAATAAATAATTTCTTGTTAAAAATAATTTTATCTTTTTACTAGCAACCCGCCCTCGCTTCGCTTTGGTTTCAGTCTTACCCGCGTAGTTCCGTTCCCGTGGGAATATCGGGATAAAATATAGCCTATGTTACTCCCTGATATTACAGCTTTCCATTGGGGAAACAATTTTTGAAATCGGTTCGGTGATTTAAGCGTGAAAGCGTAACAAACAAACAAACATCCTTACTTTCGCATTTATAATATTAATAAGGATAATTAATTCCGTGTGATCACGGAGTGAGAATACAATTCACCACCCCTCTCTTGCCCGTGGGTGTCGTCAAAGACGACTAAGGGATACTATATGCATATGCCATCTATGCAAAAGAAGGAAAACTTGAGATAAAACCCTATAGCAACATGTCTGACCAGCGTGGTATAGTAGGTCAATTACCCTCATATTGTGGCGGAAACACGAGCCCAGTAGTGGCACCCATATAAGCTGAGATGACGATTATGATACACCATCATTCATCATCATTATTTCAGCTCATACACGTCTATTAATTACGACTATTAATTTTATACACTTGTAAGAGCTTTTATAAATACTCTACACATTTTAAACACAAAACTAATAAAGTAATTTTATAAACTCACCACCATGCCCATCATAAACTGCGAAAAATGCTGTGCCAGGATCTTCGGGTAAGGAATATATGTGTGGAAATCATCCATGGACACTCTGTTGGGCTCGAGCCTTCTCCACAATAGGAGGCAAATTGACCTAACTGTACTATGCTGGTCAGATAGGTTGGTATAGAGGTTTTATTTCGAGTTTTACTTCTCTTGCATACATGTTATATGTGTATTATATCCCTTAGTCGTCTTTTACGACATCCACGGACAAGATAGGGGGGAGTGTTGATTTGTATTCTTACTCAAGATACATATCTTTATATATAAATTTCTTGTGTACGTGTGTATGTATGTCACTGAACTCCCCCTAAACGGCTAGACCGATGTTGATGAAAAATTTTGTGTGAGTTCAAGGGGATTTAAGAATGGTTTAGATTCACAACTAGACCCGGTAGGTGGCGCTTATTGGACGTGTTGCTATAGGCTTTTATCTCAAGTTTTCCTTCTCTTGCACAGATGTTATATGCCTATTGTATCCCTTACTCGTCTTTTACGACACCCACGAGCAAGAGAGGGGATGGTGAATTATATTGTTACTCCATCACTATACGGAAATATAAAAGAATACAATTATTTTTTTTTATACTGATACCCTTGTCCGTAAATAGGTAGGTTTTACATTGACGTCTTCGTTTGCCAAACAATAGACGTAGTATTAGAGTTTTTCTTCTCTACTACATCAATTAATCATAATTCACAATACCCTTAGGGATTATAGAGCGTGTAAAATAATGATTAATATTAAAAATTACAAGTTTTCTGGCAATTATGGCAGTGTCAATTATGGCGACTTTTATGTTTACTAACGCAATATTATCTAGTGGCATAGTAAAAAGAAGAATTAAAAATGGTAGTTCTCATTTAAATTGTTACTGAAATTCTTTAGTCCTTTGAAAATTATATCTACATGAATATTTGTGTGAAATTCGTCACAATAATTGGCCCTAAAATCATCAAAGAAAGCAAAGGAAGCATTTCGTGTTCTTATAATTTTGTTTTCTTTTTCTTTTAGTTAATAAAGGTCCAGTTTTTAAAACTTTATAATCAAAAATTGAAGTAATAATAGAATCAAAACACAAACATAAGCGACGCATTTATCCAAATATTGTGCAAAGCCTAATCTAATCAATCAACTTTTACAATTCACAATGAAAAGTGAATGTAAAATTGTTTTCTCAGAGTAAAAATTAAAAAAAGAAATAGTTAAGACTGCATCAATGATATAGTAGTTAAGATAAGGATAAGTTAAGCCCAGCGCTGGGGACTCTATTCTTAGGCAGGGTAAAATATTGTGGCCTCCAAAAAAAAGGAAGTAATAGTTTATGAGATCATGAAATTATGTTCTGAATCTATTCGTAATTATTGTCCGTTAACTGTACGTTTACAAAGTCACTCGTAATACAAAGGTTTCTTTGTCTAAATTCCTTAATGGGTGTTAATTAAAAAAAAAAGATTTAAAAAGCTAATATCTTGAACTAAATAACAAAAAATAACATTTTCAATAAAAAACCCATCAAAAACTTCAATCCGAGTCGTGTTTTTTCTCAAAACAATTTATTTAAAAAGCCCATATCTTTTGACCTCAAAATATTCACAATATTGACATACCGGTCCCCGTTTAAATTCCTTGAGCAGTAGCAAATATTCGCATCCAAGCTCGGTATAAAGTTGTGTCGCATAGCTGCGAACCTCCCCCCGCATTGCTCCCGAACACAGCCTCATAATCGCGTATTAGCATTCAATGCCACTCCAACTATTTCGTATAATGCACTCCATTTGAATATTATATTAAAAGATGACACCAACTCTGTACATTTATGTGTATAGGACACTTATTGCGTCTCGCAATCTAATGTATTTCCGAAATAATGACTTCGTAAAACATAAAACACTTAGTAATTAAACCTCGAACTTATGATATTAAAATATAAGCGTGTCAAAGTTAAAGACGATAATGCGAGTCATAACTTAGTTACTATACGTTCATGCCCATACTGGCCTAATTGAAAAAGCAGTTGGAATAACTTTCCATAATATTTGAGCTCAAATAGGATGTTTGGTAATTATTTTTTAAGCAAACTTGGAATCGTGTGAATTATTATTTCTTTTTCCTATCCTATATGAACAGCGTAGGTCAAATTCTTTTCTATAATATAGGCCAAGTCCAATAGTGAAAATATTCATGCATTTTCGCTTCAGCCCAAATACTATTCTGATCGAGTCTCCTCCACTAGAGGAGGGAAATTGATCTACTATACCACGTTGGTCAATCGTGTTGGTATGATTCCTTATGTCGAGTTTTTCTTCTCTTGCATTGCTCTGATTTACGTATTATATCCTTTAGTCGTTTTGTATGATACCTCTAAGCACAAAGTGGTGAATTGCATTGTTATTCCCTCATCACATAGGAAAGTGGAAAATATATGGGCGAGGAAAATTATCTTTCTTCGAGAGAAACTTTTCATCGTCATTTCATTTCAGCCTATCGCCGTCCACTGCTGGACGTAGGCCTCTCTCATGTTACGCCACAAAGTGCGGTCCTATGCCGCACGCATCCAACGACGCCCAGCAACTTTCACCAGGTAGTCGGTCCACCTGGTGGGGGGCGTCCTACACTGCGTCGTCCGATACGTGGTCGCCACTCGAGAACCTAGAAATACGCCAATCCGCAGAAGAATGGGTGTAACCGACATAGCACGAAGAATTACCACGCTGAAGTGGCAATGGGCAGGCCACATCGCTCGACGAACCGACAACCGCTGGAGAAGAAAGGTTCTCGAGAGAAACTTTACCTCTTTGTAATTGCTAAATCAGCAGTAATATTAGTAATTTATACCTACCACGAATAGTTTTCAGAAACTTGAAAAATGCAAACGAATATTTATATCAAATTTCATCATTAAATCGGTCAACTTGTAATGTGTCTAGCATCGCAAACCATAATAAAAAGAAGATTTTCTACACCACGTAGGCCAGATGCGTTAGTATATAGTTTTATTTCTAGGTTTCCTTCTCTTACATCCGGTAGTAACATCTGCAAGCAATATATGAAGTTTAGAATATTATTCTTATTTTCGTCACACTGAAAAAACGTCCAGTGATGAACACAAATCTTCCTAAATTGATATATTAATCGTGGCGACATCCAGGAAACAAACGAGCAGGCAGCACACCTGATGGTACTGCCGCACATAGACCTTTGCAATATCAGGAGCACAGCCAGGCCATTGCCTACCGTAAAGAAAATGCTCTTCTTAAACCTCGTTAAAGGCCTTCCTTTGACATGTCATAGCGCTCAGGATCACGAATATCTTACGAACCATCGATAGATGAGAAGGAGGCATATTATATTGTTAATTCACATGAAATGGGATCGCTGTACTATGAGTGATTTAAGTTATTACTAATTGGAGTTGAAAATCATAATAAATGAGTATAGCTTTTACTGTTGTGTGTAATTTATCTCAGGTTTAAAATGATTACAGTATTATTCACTACGGTTTTAATGGTATTTATTTGCTTATCATCATCATCTCAGCTCATATCGTCACACTGCCTCCTCCTTAATAAAAGATAAAGTGATCTACCATACCGTTGACATTAAATTTTAAATAGATAATCTTGAGTTTGAAGCCAAAAAAAAATATTAAAAATAATAGTAGTAGTAAATGTAAATATTTGTAAGTAAAATGTACTTACAGAAGTTGTACATGGCAGGTTATGGGGCCGCAAGTAAAGCTACCGCCGTTTCGAATGTGTTTTAAATGGACTAAAAAAATGTAAATAAAATAGTATAATGAATTCTGATGTATACGCGAGTATTATTTTAAATAAAACTACTTTACGGATTTTATCGCGTTTGTATTTGATTTTTGAATGCCCGACTTTTAAAAGAGTATATTTTCCGTCTCGTGACTGTATAAGAACACAATTCACCATCACCCTGTTTTGCCCATGGGTATCATAAAAGATGATTGAAGGATATAAAATATAGACCGAATCTGTAGAAAACAAGGAAACCTCGAAATAAGCATAGTGCTTATTGCATATTTCTGTGACAAACAAGGTGTATAGTTGGTATATATGTGTTTGGTATTTTTTATTATATATATTTTCATATAAAAACAAAAAAATAATTTCTCTATATTCCTATGACTCTTTTTTTGATTACCTCCTAAGAATTTATTGGCTATTTTTAAAATGTAATAAGTATTTAGCAAAATTAAATTTTATTTTCAATAGCTGTTAATAGTAGACGCTTTTCTATAAATGGTTAGGAATAAGGCATGGCGTATTTCAGCCGGCCTCTGTCAAATGCAAGGTATAATACTAAATTACTTAATGCATCGACCTATAAAAGATTTACCACACTCACACTATCGCACAGCAGCTAGACCACACCCCCTTACGCGGCACAGCCTTTGTTCTTACACCCCCACACATGCGCATAGCAAACGTTTATATGTATGCGTTAAGGGGGGGGATGAAATACGCATCCAATTTTTCTTACTTACATTTTTATTTATCGTCATTCTATTGCGTCATGCGATTGAATTTTGTAATGTAACGATGATTTCATGTTAAATGATACGAAACTTTTTATTAACAAAAAATAAACTTCGATTACTTAAAATTAGTATTATCAAACGCCTCTCTAGGGTAAGGCTTTCGTGAAAAATATTCAGTGAAAACGCTCAATAATTACGATCATTATTAAAAGTACAATTTGACGGGAATCAATTTTACCATTTCCATTAGGCCGACAATGGCGGCACGATTTCCCTTGCGCGCCCTCTTAAATTTTGCGCTAGTGTGAGTGTTTAGTGTGAGTCTGTATGCGTGAGTCATTTACAGGAGCGCAGCGCTTATATAGCCGCGCAGCGTAGTGCTCACAGCATTGGCACTCCGCCACTCGCGTCGGTAGGACGCGTCTAGTCAATCATGTCATAGCTTCTTTCGTATTTCTCTCTCTTCTTCTTATAACGATACGTATCATGTATTTTGTAATGTAGGTAAAATTGGTGCTCAATATTTAAAATAAAAATATAAGTATTTTTTATATATAAACCTTATGGGGACTTGTTGATAGATTGTAGGATATAGTATATATTTTACAACGCGAAGTGTGATAGGAAATTCAAGATGAACTTCATCGGTAAGTTTTATATTTCTTGTTTTACCACTTTTGTATTATTTTTATTCTTTACATTTTTTACTGTATTTTTATCTGTATTTAAATACTTGTTACAAAATTACTACCTTAAATATTTTTGTGTATTAAAACGTTTTAGTTTTTATAAATTCTGTTCTATATTCAGTTCTTTCGTTTCTATATTTAACCTTCAATCTTAAGATCTATACAACACAGTTAAATATATTTATAGTATATTCACGTATATTCTTTAGCTAAAGCCTACAAAGTTCCCTCACGCACTTTCATATAACCTTGACTTTTCAAAACGTTCTCGTACCGAAAACAACGCGGTATATCTTTACGACAAAATTTATTTCTCTATTTTCTTCAAGCGTAGCTTGTTTAATATAAAGGTATTGGGCTTCACCGCCGTGGAATAAATTACCACTTACCATCAGCTGGGACCAGGGCAAGCACATACTTGTATTAAATTAAAAAATAATTTATATTTCATCAAAGGTTTTATGCTTATATAATACTGCAGTTGATATTCAATTTAAGTCGTGTTTAAATAGCGTAGCAAGTTCGTAGCAAGATTCGTAGAGTGTCTACGAATAATGCTACAATTAACGTAACTTTCTAAACCGTATTAAATAAATTAATTTAATCATAATATTTATAAAAATATTTTAATTATAAATGTATGCACATTTAAATTTGTTGTTCATTTATCATCTTAGTCTATGTAAGTCCCACTGTTGGGCTCTGGCCTCTTCCAAAATGAGAGAGGAATTCATTTACTATTCGACCTGATCAGAGTGTTAGGATAGGATTTTATATGGAGTTTTCTCTTCTCTTGCATAGGTATTACTTGCATATATACTTTAGTAGTATTTTACGACACCCACGGGCAAGGGGCGGGTTTTAATGCGCTACGGAATTACAGCAATTTTTTTAAGATAATGGATTGCGTCATTACTTTTCTCTGATAGAGTTACAACAAACTATATTTCAAGAAATTAATTTCTAAATTTCTTAAAGGATTAACAATTTTTAATTCTTATTATTACTGCAACTTGAAATAAAGTTTTAGCGTGGTCAATAATAATCATATTGATAAAGCGTCTACTAATTGATAATATTCATTTAGGAATATTATAGCAAGCAATATTCCTTTAAGAAATCCCGTGTAAAGACTGATTAAAAAACATACAATTCACAAGCCCTTCTTGCCCGTGGGTATCGTAAAAGACGACTAGGGCATTAGATATGCATAAACCATCTATGGAAGAGAAAAAATATTCGAAATAAAAACCTATACCAATACGTCTAACCAGGGTGGTTATAATAGTTTAATATCCCTCCTATCGTGGAGGAGATTAAGCTCAACATTGGTTCATATATGAGCTGAAATAAAGTACCAGCTAGTTAGTATTTAATGAATCTTTTGTTCTACGTTTTTAAGTTTAAAATATCTAAACATTTAACAATATAATATAAAAAAAGCTCGTTTCTAAAACTTCATGTTTATATCAATTCATATATATTTGACGATGATTTGTTACATTAATGTTATTCTTATAACAAAATTTAAACATTTAATAACAAATAAAATATAGCTAAAGAAATTATTACCTTATAGTAATTATATACATATATTTTGGGCGAAAATCTAGTTATAGATTTTCGTCCCTTGAAAATTTAACGTTTCTCAAATATATTTGAATATTCCCAACCCTAAAGATTTTAACTATATTATCTACATCAATTTGGCCTTCAAACAAGCCTAATGACCAGACCCGGGATATTTTACAGGGGTTAGAGCGGAGCACATCTGACCGAGTTCTGCCAAGGTCAACTGGCACCTTGCCAACTGGGTTGGGCTTGACTACGAAGTAGGTTGACACTGGTCGTTGAATGGCTGAATAGTCACTACGAATATATAATACTTTATGACAAAAATTTTATTTACAGTTGTATCGAGTATTTGTAAGGATTTAAAAATTATTTTTATGGATTTGTCGCTAGCAGTGGTCTAAATAGCTTACATACAAAGTATAATGAGTAAATTTTCACGCAAGATAGTTCTTTTATAAAAGTCGCAAATGATTATTTTTTCTTTTATTATTTAAAAACACAACACACTCTGCACTAAGGATATAATCCTTGTATTGCTGGGAAATTTTGAAACATAATTAACGGTCCCAAATTACATTAAAACTCGGCACAATAATTTTTGGATCGCACAAAATGTTGTCCTGGGAATTCGAACCTAGAACACTGGCGCGGTAGGTTGTTATTTTAACAACTACACATAACAACTCGATATAGAAAAATGATCAGTTAATACCTAAAGAAGAGATCAAGAAAATTTGATGTTTAGAGAAAACCTAGAACTAGTAAACTAGTTAAGATAGAATTTACAACATAATAACTTGAAATACAGCTTAAATTCAGGATATTGGGGCCGTTAACTACAATTTCTATTTAACTATTCGCTATCACGATTTAATGGCGAAATAAACAATTACAATTTAATTGAATTTGTATTATAAGTACTGCTCGTAGCAAATTGCTACAAGCTACGCTGCCCTAGCTCCTAAATTCTACGAATATAACGTTTGCGAAGAATTTCATAATTTGAATGGTTTCTTCTAGATATAAGCATAAGCAAGCAATTATAAACTGAAGTGGCAGATTCAAATCTAGACATTTGAATTTTTGATACTGCCGTATGCCGATGGATTAATAATAAATTCCCTACACCTTTGGTATCGTAAAAGGTGACTAAGATTAATATGCATATAACATCTATGCAAGAGAAGGAAAACTTTGAATGCTGTACCAACACGTCTGACCAGGGTGGTATAGTAGGTCAATTGCCCTCCTATTGTCAAGAAGGCTCGAGCCCAAGAGTGGGACATATATGATTTATTCATAAATAATTACTAATATATTAAAAACGTCTATGTTAATGTTATAAACGTGAATGTTATAAGTTAGAAACTATTGAACTAACCGAATAGTTTTGATTATAATGACCTCTGCCTATCCCCCCTCGACCCAACAGTTCCTCATACCCAACTGTTCTAACCATTATATGTTCAAAAAGACATTACGAAGTGTATAAATTAAAAAAATAAGAAATCTCTAATATACGATACCAATATATCTAACATTTTTATAAAACTATTTTGTGTAAACGAAAAAAGATTACTATATTTGAAATTATTATTGTCAAAACTCCGTTCAAAGTGCTTTTCCAATGAAGTTGACGTAGGGTCACCGTTAGAATAGCCAATATGGCGCCTATTTATTAATGTTTTCTTGAACTTAAAAATTTAATATAATTAAAGCATATGTAAGCCTATGAACTTTTATTATATTGCTGGCATTTAGCCAAGAAGCAAATATAAGTCCGTGTTAGTCCTATATTAATAATTAAATACAAAATCCTCTATTTTTTTATTTGCTGAGGCTTTGAAATTATATAAGTCCATTTTTATTATCCTCTAGCTTCTACCTGCAGCATCACCCTAATAAAAGTAAATTTCCCCAGATTTTTATCTAAATCTATACGACGGATTATGCTTGAGTAAAAGAAGTAAATTTGAGCCATTATTATAAAGGTAAATATTGCCGGATTAAAAATATTCTGTGTTAATTTAAAAAATCGCGTGATTGAGTAATAAACCGTGTGATGACGGAGTAAGAATACAATTCATCACTCTAGCTTACCCGTGGGTGTCGTAAACTATGGGATATAATATGTACATAACATCTGTGTAAAAGATGTTTGACCAGAATGATATAGTAGTTAAATTTCCTCCCGTTGTGGCGGAGGCACTGTCCAACAGTGGGACGTAAGTGGGCTGCTATGACGATGATGAGTAATAAACATCTAAGCATCTTCACAAACTTTCACATTTGTAATAATTCTAAAATAATGATAGAAGTGCAAGTAAATCTGACAATAACTAGTAACTATTGTTTATGGTCTGCAATATCATGTAACCAGCAGGTTGCCTACCGCGTAAGTACTATAAGTTGGAATTTAAGCCTCCTATTCTCTCGCTTGCCTAATAAAGCACATTACCAAATTGCTACTATTTAGACATCTATTTCCGCGGAAGTATGCTACTACCTCCGACAACCTCCGTAATTTATCGCAATTGATTCCTTTTACATCAGAAATATTATTACATTTGAAATATTCATTAACCGCCTTTTACGAGACCCGTTCGCATAAGAAGAATTCTTATTTTATTGCCACACGGAAACCTCTAGATAAAATATTAAAATTATATCTTTCCCTATAAAGATACCATCCAATGGTAATTGCATTTACTAATGTACATTCTAATATAATAAACTCCAACACATTGATGTTAATTATAATTCCAAGGACCTATTACTTGTCCGTGTGATACTTAAGAATCAACTAAACGTCCAAGAAAGAGTATGGGCAGCAGCACTATCCTGAGAAATATATAATACATACATACATACATACATACATACATACATACATACATACATACATACATACATACATACATACATACATACATACATACATACATACATACATACATACATACATACATACATACATACATACATACACTGCGTTCACCAACGCGCCTATATGTTTACTTATAGGGGAATAATAAAAGGTGAAAGGTCCGTTGGTGATGATAATAATTAAATTAGTGATCGAAAGATTAATTTATTTCACCGTGTGATGATGGGTTCAAAATACAACGCGTCATCATCATTTTCTTTTTCATTGGTGTTTTAAAAACCAACTAAGAGATTATCATAAAATAAGTAACTGTACTCCTTATAACATCAACTGTATATGGTAACACATTGTATCAAGCATGATCAGTATTACAATGATCGAGCTTAGTTCTTATTTCCCTTTTTTAGAAAATTAGTTTTCTGGGCAATATTGGCTATATATTAGATAATAATAGCTTTCTCGTAACATAAAATAAGGGTAAAGCAAGGATGTAGCCAAACACCTGGATTAAGAGACTGCTCTATTTTCCATCTGAGCTTTTCGATGGCAGTGGATAAATACATTTACCCTCATATCCTAATTACATTTTTTCCTTTCTCTAATCTTTTTCCATGAGGTGACAAAATAAGAATACAATTCACTACTCCCTCTCTTACCGTGATGGAGTAAGAATAATAATACAACATCTATATAACGGAAAGAAAGCTCGAAATAAAACCACCAACCAGTCTGACTTACGTGGTAGAGTAGTTCAATGTCTCTCTCATTGTATAGGAAACTTGAGCGCAACAGTGGGACCTATATAAGCTTTGATAACTATGATGGCGATAACTAACCGTAGTACCAACAAACTTATAAAACCGATAGAGAGAGAAATAATTTCAGCGTTTAGATTGAATAGGATTTTTATGTATTTCTATACGACAAAAAAAAAGAGATACTACAGGAACACAAAACTTAAAAGGGTAAAGTTTTAACGAGCCTGAAAAAAACCTCCACTTGCACACACCATTAGTGTTCAACGTGCTCTCTCGCTTAATATTTCACTATAGAACGAGATGGAAGACACTCGAAACGAATGGTCCGTTAACTAAACAACATACGTAAAATGGTTCGCTCTTACCCTACAATTGACTGAGGAATAACTTTGGGTATTATTTGATATTCTACAATACAACTTCATTATTTTGGTTTAAAAAAATCTTTACTGTGAGGTTTTCCCAGGTTTTTTTATCAGCTCATCTCGTCTGGAGCCACAAAGAATGGTGAACTGTAATTTTAGCGCCACACGGTTTATCAACTATATCAATATATTTAAGATGTCTGAATTTTGTGCAAATAATTATGAATGAAATTTTGAAAATATTTTCTTTTTGTAGCATAGAAATTCATCGAAAAAAAATTAACCTAAATATCAACCCCTTTATAGGAAATAGCCTAGCAAACACAATTTTGAAAATCAAACTCCAACTCAATTCTAAAAACTCATTTTTACGATTCCCACGGAATAAAAGTCAGAAAACAGTGACAATATTCTAAATCGGCAATATTCAATAACCAGAGACGTAATTAAAAATTAAATTGTGTGTCTGTACTTATTTATGGTCATACGTAAGAAGTTATTCTTCTTTGGCGTAACAAGGTAAATATCTTTATAAAACCTTTATCCTTTCCGTTAAAAAAAAGGTATCTAATACATTGAAAGTGATGAATAAATCATCATCTCGGTTCATATACGTGAGCGAAATCGATCTACTATACCACGCGGATCAAACGTGTTGGTTGTTTCGAGTTTTCCTTCTCTGGCATAGATATTATACGTGTATAATATCCCTTAGTCGTCTTTTAAGACACTCATGAGCACGTATGGGGTTGGTGAATTATATTTTCACTCCGTCACCACACGGAAAAGATTTTGTTATAACGCATTAACAAACTTCAGGGTGTCGGTTTTTCGTGACAGTATGCGCGCACATCATTTGCCCTAATGCGCCAAAAGAAGTTTAATTTCAAAATTAAACAGAAGTTTCAATTAAAGATAAATAATAGCTTCATATAAATTGTTTCGTTAATGCTTTGAGTACACATTCGTGTATTTTTAAGATTACTCCACACGTAGAGACAGGAGGTAGCTTTGAGGATTAATTTGGCTTAACTCTATTTGCTTTTATTTTTTCGTTTTTTCGAGAATTAGAGTAAAGCCATTAGAATGAGCGTCATATTTGTATTACTTACATGTTAAAGCTGGAAATTTATCACACTTACATGTAAATAGAATGCAGCTTTTTAAAATTATTTATCATTTGTCTTTATTTATCGTTTCACGTTGGCATCTACCCGGTCACCAAGTGCAGCGATTATGGTCCTAATTCCACTTGCCAATCATTTCTAAGGTCCGTACCCTAACGGTAAAGAAGAACCTTATAGATACCCTACGACTTCGCTGTCTGTCCGTCAGTCTGTTTGTCACCAGGCTGTATCTCAAGAACCGCGATAGCTAGACAGTTGTAATTTTTACAAATTATGTATTTCTGTTGCCGCTATAACAACAAATACTAAAAACCTTATAAAATAAATATTCAAGGTGTACGAGGTTCACAAAATACTCAATTGTATTTTTACTTTAATAGTAAATTGTAAAATTAAAATGAAATAAATATTTAAAGGGTCTCCCACACAAGTAGTACCATTTTTGTCTATTTTTACTCGATATCAGTAAATGGAACCGGGTAGACACTTGAAATATTCACAAATTATAGATAATGTACGAAATTCTTCGTAAGCGATTCTGACTCGTACTTTAAATTTTTTAAAGACAACGCTCAGTTCTCAATCAAAAATCCTTAAGGTCTTCTGATGTTTCTGTAAAGCATTCATCATTACTTTAGCTCAAATACGTCCCACTGCTGGGCTCAAACCGCCTACATTATAGGAATAAAATTGACCTTCTATACCACGTTGAACGTGTTGGTATAGCATTTAATTTAATTATTATATCTAGTCTCTTTTAACGACACCATTGGGTAAGATAGAGGGGAATTGTATTATTTCTCTTTCACCACGCGGATATACATAAATATTACATATTTAAAATGACTCTATTTTTACCGATTTTATTGTGTTTGTAATTGATTTTTAATTTGCCGACATTTTAAACAAAATTTTTAAACAAAACCATTGCCAGTTTAGGTTAAAAATTTTAATTAAAAGATATTTTTAAAATTTGTTTTTGTTATTTGCCGAGACATCGCAAACATACAATCAATGGACACAAATTATACATTTTAATTGAACTAGAAAAGAAAATATGTTTTTTTTTTTATTGCAAACGGTGGCAAACGAGCAAACAGTACACCTGATGGTAAGTGTTGCTGCCGCTCATGGACCTTTACAAGGCCGTTGCTTACCGCGAAGAAAGCGAAGGGAGTGTGAATGCGTGCATTGAGGCTCGGTGATACCAAGGACACCACCAAAACCCTCCACACGCAATCACCCTCAGAAAGTTGGGCTTCCGGCTCTCTCGCTCACCGAATTAAGCGCAGTAACAAATTGCTACTACTCAGACGTCGATTTTCTGCTCAACGTGGTACTGCCCCGGACGGACCGGCCCGCGGCTGTAGACAGATAACTGTCGACAGTGTGGTCCTACCACTCCTAATGTAATAATGTTATCATTATTTCTTCCAGCGCATTCCTAATAATAAATGTACTCACTACCTTTTTGACAAACATTTATCATCATCGCAGCCCACATACGTCCCACTGTTGGGCTCGAGCCTCCTCCACAATAGTAGGGAATTTGACCTATTATACCATGCCGGTTAGACATGTTAGTATGGGGTTTCATTTCGAGTTTTCCTTTTCTTGCACAAATGTTATGTGCATATTATTTTCCTTAGTCGTCTTTTACGACATCCACGAGCAAGATAGGGAGTGGTGAATTGTATTCTTACTCCGTCAGCGCACGGCAACAAACATTCGAAATACTATCCCAAAAAACAAAATACAAAATACTTAAAATATGTAAATGGTATGCAGTTATCAATTAAAATTATTTATAGTATGCCGTGAAGTTGCCAACTGAATTCACAATAACTTAGCTGCCAGAGTATTGGCATAAAGCGAGCAATTTCAGTGGCAATCTAATTTACAATTCGATTGTAGACTATTAAATTTACAACTGCCAATTAATATGCACACTTGTATCTATGATAAGCTCTCATACTAAATGGGGTGTCTCATTCGAGTGTGAATTATTTCCATTATCGTTCAAATTTTAACTATAAATAATTGATATCATTTCAATTCATATATATCACCATATATGTGGCATATAAATTTCCATTCATGTATAACTGTGTTCTTTTACAGTGGTAGGACCACACTGGTGACAATTTCCTATCTATAGCCGCAGGCCGGTCCGTCCGGGGTAGTACCAAACTAAACAGAAAATCGACATCTGAATAGTAGCAATTTGTTACTGCGCTTCATTCGGTGAGCGCGAGTGCTGGCAGCCCAACTTTCTTCCACACGCTAACACCCTCGTGTTAGCGTGTGGTTTTTATGAATGCCTTTAGTATCACCGGACCTCTTTGTACACAATCACATTCGCTTCATTTTCTTTACGGTAGGCAGTGACCTAACAACGGCTTCTTTACGGCAGGTAACGGTCCATGAGTATCACTTACCATCAGGTTTGCTCGTCTGCTACCGTTTGCAATAAAAAAAATATTATCATTCCATTTCTGTATAACCACCCTGGTTTATTATAGGGTTTTATTTGAAGTTTACCTTCTTCTATAATGATTTTATGTACTTATATCGATAAGTCGTCTTTTACAATCATACATAGGGGGACAAGTATTAGTGCTCATTATACACTTATAAGTACCACCATTTATTTAAGAACTGCTGCCTGTTATTCTTCTGTGGATCCTTTAGCAGGTTTTATATTTCTTCTTACCATCAATCTATAGCCCGTTGACGTCCACTGTTAGATATTAGCCTCCCCACGAGAATGCCACTAGATACTTTTTTGTGCCACTTTCATCCAACGGTTCCCTACAACATTCAAGATATCGTCAGTCCACCTAGTAGAAAGTCGTTCGACGCGGCGTCGTCCGATTTGTGGTCACCACTTGAAAACCTGTCTTTCCCAATGCTTATCGCTTCGACATGCGATGAGGACTGACCATTGTCATTTCATATTCCGGATTACATAGAGAAATACCGAGCATAGCCCTCACCATAGCACGTTGAGCGACTTTGAACCTTTTTATGAGGCCGACGTTTATAGACCACGTTTCAATCAGTCATTACTGATAACACACTGGTTATTAACGTATAATTCCTACGGTCACTACACTCTTGACTCTTTACCATACGGAATTAAGCAGATATATTTGTGAATATAGTGAAGAATTTCGGTGTGGTGACAGAGTAAGGATACAATTCACTACCCCCTCGCGTCCCGTGGGTGTCGTAAAAGACGACTAAGGGATATAATATACAAATCACATTTATGCAAGAGAAGAAAAATTCAAGATAAAACCCTATGCCAACAGGTCTGACCGGCGTAGTATAGCAAGTCGATTCCCCTCATATTATGGAGGAGGTCCGAGCCCAACAGTGGTTGAGAAGATGATAGTTAAAAGTCTACTAGAACATAATCTCTCAAATTATACATTGTGTATTACACTAATACAGTGTTATTACTGAACACTAATTTGTACGTAATTACATGGCGTTAGTCGCACTTACTCTGAATAGAGATGAATCTTTCGATTTACTGTTATTACGTTGTACAGGGACCATTAAAACCATATGGTTAGGCATATGCCTAATACTAAATAATTTTCCAAGAAATAATTAACTCTCTCTCTTTACCTAGCCTTATCCCATTCCATTTGGGATCGGCTCATTTTCTTCTCGTCATTTTTCATCAAACTTTTCGGATCTGGGTCGTCAAGCTATTTACTTGGACTTAATTTTATCATTGTTCACTACAAACATTCAAGTTAAAAGAGGTCTTCCACGCTTTTTAGTCCAGTAGTCATATGGAGGACTTGCCAGGTTATGAGCTCGTTGGGTTTTCTTATTACACGGCTATACTACCTGAGACGTATTTCGCTGAGTTTGAGAAGAATTTAAAGGAAAAATTTCCAAGAAATGATTAACAAATAATTAATAATTTATTTAGTAGTCTAAACAAATTAGTAATAATTTTGTGCTGTGTAGTGATGGAGTAAGGATACGATTCACCACTCCCTATCTTGCCAGTGGATATCGTAAAAGACGGCTAGAGGATATAATACGCATACAACATCTATACAAGAGATGGTAATAAAACCCTATACCAACCTATCTGACCAGCTGGTACGTTCAATTTCCCATTACATCTAGAGGAGGCTCGAGCCCAGGAGTGCAACGTATATAAACCGAAAGATGTGAATGCCATTTAGAAATTAAAATTAATAATACTCATATGTTCATAAGTCCATCACGATGTGGTGACCGAATTAGAATACAATTCTCGCCATTACTTTCTTTTCCATAGAAAATTAAACCACTAAACCGTGTTAAATTTTTAAAGCTTTCAAAACAAAGGCTTAGAGTACGCTTCGCATATTAATTACCGGTGACGTCACACCATCAAACGCCCTCCTCTCCCGTCAAATCTGATGTTAAGCCTCCCCCGGCAATGCGCTCCCATCGTCAACTCCGTCCTTCAATCACAAAGTATATTGACATGTACCAATTTGACTTTCATCCTAGCGTGTTTGCAAAACATAAGGCTTTTAAATAAAACCACAAAACAAACGAAAGCGTACTTTATATTTATGTATACAAAGTAGAAAACTCAACTGACGGGCCGTATTAATAAAAACACAGAACGGAATGAAATAAAATACTGTTTTATATTACTTCGCTTGCTATGTGCTGTAAATTGTGTTCAGTCGTTTTTATAAGCGGTCGTTGTACAATGAAAAATCAATATTTGGGTCACGAATCGGCCGCAAAATCGTTTTAAATCAACGTCGACTGTAATCAAATTTATGGCAATAATATTTCGCTGTATTTTTCTTTTAAGGATAGTTTTTCCTCTGATTGTTTATCTTTAATTCTATAAAACTGTATTTAACTGATGTTATCCGTGTGATTACAAAGTAAGAATACAATTAACCACCCCATCTCACCCGTGAGTGTTGTAAAAATTAACTAAGTGCGAGTCGGAGTCACGCACGTAGGGTTCCGTTATCTATAAAAATAGCGTTTGTTGTATGGGAGCCCACTTTAATATTTATTTTATCTTTAGTATTTGTTGTTAAAGCGGCAACAGAAATACATAATTTGTAAAAATTTCAACTGTCTAGCTATCCGTTTTTGAGCCTGGTGAGACAGACGGACGGACAGACAGCGAAGCCTTTGTATTAGGATCCCGTATTTACCCTTTGGATTGGGAACCCTAAAAAACAACTAAGGGATATATTCAGGTAACATCTCTGCAAGAGAAGAAGAACTTGATATAAAACTCTATGCCAACATGTCTGACCAGCGTGGAATAGTAGATCAATTCGCCCCTCATTGTGAAGAAGACCAACCGTAGGACTTAATAGACTGAGACGACGATGATGATGATGATGATGATACCGATATCTATACATTTTAGATCTTGAGGCAAACCTAGTGTATATTTTATTAGAGCAATAAAAACTTATTATCTAACACACATTAAAAGTATAAATAAATATGTAATGTGGACATTTCTTTAATTAATATTCCATTAACATAATTAGATCCCTTTATTTTGCTGAACCTTTCGGAATCCTTCGTTTTGTTTCCGCCATTACGTACGATTATATAGGATTTACATAGCAGCATTGCGTGCCCGAACATGCACTATTTACGTGCCTCACTAAGTTCAATGTAACGATGAAATACTATTCTTAAATCATAGGCCATAACATCATGGAAAACATACGGTAAAAAAAAAGAGTGTGCGCTTAAGACCGCACGGCAGAAGTGAAAACTTCATTGGCCAATCCCAATAAATTTATATGTATATAATAGTAAATAATATAATATATAGTAAATAATATTATCTATTATGTAGTATTATTAGGGATCGTGTTCGTAGATTGAATGAGAAACAAGTCAGAAATTAAAGTTAATATTTATTAAATTCTATATAAATCAAATTATTTATTTTCGTTATCGTATTCTACAAATGATACAATCGGTTTGTGATACTAACCTCACAATGTAAAACAGATAGTTGTTAAAATAATAATTATCATTACGTATCAATTATAACTATTAATTTAATAAAGACAATTAAGACGTAAGAATTGATCATACGAAATACAGTGATACAACTGCGAAGAACAGCTGACTGTATCTTTCTCGCTCGGGAACACTCGGCGGTCCCGAGTTCACCCGATCGAGCGTTTCACCTCAGAGCATGACGGATCAGCCTAACTTACTACCCACGAAAAAATCTGTGTGCGGTGCGCCTAAAGAAGATTTCACTTCAAAAAGTTTTAAACTCGGCCCATATAAGTCCGATTGTTGGTCTCAGGGCTCCTCCACATCATCATTCATCATCATTTCAATCTATCGCCGTCCCCTGCTGGACGTAGGACTCTCTCGTTACGCCACAGGGTGTAGTCTTATGCGGCCTGCATCCAATGACTCCCAGCAACTTTCACCAGGTTGTCGGTCCACCTAGTTTGTCCTACACTGTATCGCACGATAAGTGGTCGCCACTCGAGAACCTTCCTTCCCCAGCGGTTGTCGGTTCGTCTAATTATTTTCCTCCACAATATACCACGCTCTTTAGATGTGTTTGTTGTTAGGTTTAATATCATCATTATTATCACAGCTTATATACGTCCCACTAATAGGCTCGAACCTTTCTATATTGGCAGGGCAATTGACCTACCATGAGTCGGACGGGTTTGTAAAGGGTTTTATTTCAAGTTTTCCTTTTTTTTTAATTGCAAACGATGGCAAACGAGCAAACAGTACACCTAATGGTAAGTGTTGCTGCTGCTCTTGGACATTTACAAGGCCGCTGCCTACCGCGAAGAAAGTGAAGGGCGTGTGAATGCGTGCATTGAGGCTCGGTGATACCAAAGGTACCACCAAAACCACACGCAAACACCCTCAGAAAGTTGGGCATCTGGCTCTCTCGCTCACCGAACGAAGCGAAATTTCTACTACTCAGACGTCGATTTTCTGTTCAGTGTGGTACTACCCCGGACGGACCGGCCCGCGGCTGTAGACAGACAACTGTCGACAGTGTGGTCCTACCGCTCGAAAAGTGGTAGGAGTGGTAGGGTTTCCTTCTATTGCATAGTTTTTATATGCACAAGATATCCCTTAGTAGCCTTTTACAATACTTAGAAGCAAGAGGAGATGGTGAATTTTGTTCTTAATCCATCACCATACGGAAACGATTTAAATATTGATAGTTTATTATTAACGCTTAGATATAGCTATCCGGGTTGAGAGCCATCAGCGCTCACCCATAGTCCGGGCTAAGCTGTCAAGGTCATCTACGACCAACAGCTATACACACACAAAAAAAAAAGAAAAGCTGAGATATAGCTGTATTATCTATACCAATAAATAAAATTGGAGTGTCTGTTTGTAATGTCAAAATAATAGGCCTTTTACATGCTCACCTGGTTATTTGCACTATACATATGCCTAAAAATCACTTTATATTTTTTTGTCTGTCTGTCTATCTGTCTATTTGTTCCGGGTAATCTTCAAAACTGCTGGACCGATTTAAAAAATTATTTCACCAATGGAAAGCTATAATATCAGGGCATAAACTAGGTTATATTTTATCCCGATATTCCCACGGGATCGGGAACTACGGGGATAAGGCGACAGAAACCGAAGCGAAGCGAGGGCGGGTTGCTAGTATGATATATTCTGCTGTGTTGTAACAGTGTGGTCATCTCATGTACGTCCCACTTTTGGGCTCGAGCTTCTTCCACAATAATACAAAAATTTACTTACTATATACCACGCTGGTCAAAGGTGTTGGTCTAGGGTTATGTTGCAAGTTTTTCTTTACTTTCATAATTGTTGTGCATATTATATCTCTTAGTCGTCTTTTAGGATAGCCATGGTTAAGACAGAGTGTGGTGAATTGTATTCTTACTCCGTCACCACACGGAATACTGCTTATTTATTAAAATCACTTATGCTATTACATTTGTACACGCGTTTGCATAAAACGTCAATGGATTCACTCTCCATTAACCTACATGGATGTTATATATACTAGATTATTAATCTGTGACGGGTTTTGATAATCTGTGGTGACGACTTATGCCTATTTTTAAGTTTTTATTAATAACGAATCTTCCATACACTGTCTAATTTATTAAATCAAAATATTGAAAAGTATTTCAAAAAATATTAAATATCAACTTAAATATTTTAATATCAGCACCGAGGGCTCGAGCCTCCTACGCAATAGAAGAGAAATTGACCAAATATACCACGCAGCAGATTGCTACAGGGTTTTATTTCGAGATTGTCTTCTCTTGTATACATGTTATCTAATCCCTTAGTCATCTTTTACGACATCCACGAGCAAGAAAGCTGGTGATAAATTATATTCTTACACCGTCACCACACGAATTAATTTTAATATATTTACCAATTATCGCCGAACATATTTATTTCATTTAAAACTAAAATTTCTACATGTAAATATAACGTTATTCTTGTTATTGTATATAAAAATAGCTTATGTCCGCGACTTCGTCCGCGTGGAACAGTTACTTTAGACTAATGCTAACTTTAACCCGCGACTTTCTTTACGTAGGTGAAAATATTTTTAAATAATACAATTCTGTCACACATGATTTTTGCGAAACCTAACCGTTTATGTCGTGCACGCAGCAGAAGCTCTCACAAGGAAAAAAAAACAATTCTGATACATTTTTTTGATATATAGCCTATAGCGTTCCACGATAAATGGGCTATCTAACACTGAAAGAATTTTTCAAATCGGACCAGTTGTCCATGAGATTAACGCGTTCAAACAATCTCTATAGACTATAGATAAATACTTACTTCACAGAAATCATGATTATGAAATCGTTTTGTAAGACAGGATTCATTTTGCAATATAAGAAATGGTAGAGCCTCCCTATAGGTTTAGTTCAACAAACTGTAATGGGAACTAGCGAGTGTTATTGATCCGGCTAATAATAGCTCAACCCAGCGCCGCCTGCCACCGCCTCAGCTTGTCCGACACACACCGTGCTCACTCCATGGGGATACTATGGGCATGGCCCTTCTATATCACATATATTTACTATAACTAATAGCGTTAAAACTTTATATATAAAATCATCTATATAAATAAATAAATATGAAGCGTTTGTTTGTAATTTCGAAATACTGGGCTTTTTTTCATCCTCACACGGTTTTACACAGTTAAAAAAAATTTGTCTGTCTGTTTGTTTGAGGTAATCTTCAAAACGATAGGACCGATTTTGATAATATTTTATTACCAGATACATGGAGTAACTTAGGCTATATCTAATCCCGGTATTCCCACGGGAACTGGAACTACGCGGGCAGGCGACTGAAACCAAAACGATGCACGGGCGGGTTGCTCAAGCACACTGTCGACAGTTATCCGTCTGCAGCCGCGGGCCGGTCCGTCCGGGGCAGTACCAACCTCTCGCAGAAAATCGACGTCTGAGTAGTAGCAATTTGTTATTACGCTTCGTTCGGTGAGCGAGAGAGCCGGAAGCCCAACTTGCTGAGGGTGTTTGTGTTTTGGTGGTGCCCTTGGTATCACCGAGCCTCAATGCATGCATTCACACTCTCTTCACTCTTCGCGGTAGGCAACGGCCTTGTAAAGGTCCATGAGCGGCAGCAACACTTACCATCAGGTGTACTGTTTGCTCGTTTGCCACTGTTTGTAATAAAAAAAAAAATAATAAATATGGCTGCAAAGACAGCGTTATGGTAAAGATGTCGATTCATAATGCCAAATGTCATGGATTCAATGCGCCATATCGTCATCACCACAAATCATATAATAAACTGGGCGCGCGACTCCGAGGAAGAGATATTCACCTATCAGACCACGTTTAATCAGACATGTTGGTATAGGGTTTTATTTCGAACTAGCAACCCGCCCTCGCTTCGCTTCGGTTTCTGTCGCCTTATCCCCGTTGTTCCCGTTCCCGTGGGAATACCGGGATAAAATATATCCTGATTTACTCCCTGATATTATAGCTTTACATTGGTGAAAGAATTTTTGAAATCGGTCCAGGCGTTTTGAAGATTACCCGGAACAAACAGACAGACAAACAGACAGACAGACAGACAAAAAATATAAAGTGTATTTTAGGCATTTTATATGTATAGTGCAAATAACCGTGTGAACATGAAAAAAGCCTATTATTTTGACATTACAAACAGACGCTCCAATTTTATTTATTGGTATAGATTTTCCATCACTTGTACAGATGGTATCTGCGTATGATAATTCCTTAAGTCATGTCAGAAAGAGCGTTACTTGTAGATGCCAAAAATATATATATATATATTACCAGCAACCCGCCCGCCGCTTCGCTTCGGTTTCAGTCGCCTTACCCGCGGCGTAGTTCCCGTTCCCGTAGGAATACTGGGATAAAATATAGCCTATGTTACTTCCTGATATTATAGCTTTCCATTGGTGAAAGAATTTTTGAAATCGGTTCAGTGGTTTAAGCGTGAAAGCGTAACAAACAAACAAACAAACATCTTTACTTTCGCATTTATAATATTAGTAAGGATTAGCATTTAGCTCGTCACTTTTATCCTTATTCATCCTATAACTTGTTTTTTGTCGTAGTTGGGTTTTAGTTTTTACTTTTGTATACAGGTTGTCCCGAAATTGAACGTCCAACGGTAAGTGGGTGGTAGATGACTTTATGACAGCTATGAAAAAATTAAAAAAAATCCAAGCCACTTTTTTTTCTGATATGGAAAAAAGAAAGAAGAAAGAAAAATAATTATTTTGTGCCACAGAGTAGAGACGTTAGAAACACATAGAAAAATACCTGACAATAAATGAAACACACAAAACTAAACAAGGAAACATAATAATTGTGATAGAATGAACGTCTCAGCTGCGGCAGAAAAAAGGATAACTGCTCAGCAATTGTTGTGATATCAATGTAACACCACAACACTGATTTTCAGCAATGTCTCTTTTTTACTCTGCCGACGTTAGATATCAAAGCCACCAAGTGGTGGCGCATTTGAAAGAGAATAACAAGGAAAAAAGGAAAAATTGGCATATATGAGTATATTGCTAAAAACGGTGAAAAAAATCAAATCTTGTACGATATTTCCAAGTGTTATAACGGTAAATAGGTTAGTTTTGGCAACGGATATTTCTAATTGGAAGCGCTGGTAACTACACCATCGACCACAAGTGCAATTAAAACTAGACATGTTACAATAACATTAAAAAATATACATTTGTTATGGCTATTTCTTAATTTTTTGGAAGAAAACGTTAATCTTTGGACTTTAACACACCACGCTGTAAAAAAATATACCGTAACCGTAGTGGCAAGTAACTTTAAAAGATGTCCAAACTATTAATTTTTCCAAAATGGTATAATAACTTCTACGTGTTATCGTAACTTTTAGAAAAAAAAAATGTTTTTGTGACAGACAACGAAGTTTATGAAAAATGATTATATTTTTTTGTTCTATTTTATTAGACCTCATATAAGAAATCTTATTGCGTGTGTGAAAGAGAGTATCTGTGCTTCCAACAAGAAATATCCGTTGCCAAAACTAGCCTATTTGTGGTTATAGTACTTCAAAATATCGTACAAGGTCCGATTTTTCACCGTTTTTAGAAATATACTCATATCAAAAAAAAGTGACATGCAATTTTTTTTCTTTTTTTTCATAGGTTTCACAAAGTCATCTACCACCCACTTACCGTTGGACGTTTAATTTCGGGACAGCCTGTATATTTGGAAATAATGAACTTACAGTTAAATAAAAAGGTAATATCGCAGGTTTTCGAAAAAGTATTAAGTTGAGAGTATGCGAAAATTTCGTGGTGGCAATTTACTTAGCAAAATTCAAATTTAATTCCTCATTGTAACTCGACATTTTAACTTTAAATAAACGTCTTTGAAACATTACAAAGAGTGTAAGAATTGACAAAATGTCAAAAGCCCTCAACTGACTTTTAAGTACAAAGGATTTGTTATGTTAATTGTGGCTAACTTGGCTCCAAGTTAACTTGAACTTAACTTCAACTTGCCATATTGTTCAGTTCCCGAATTATTTATTTACTTTGATTTCGTTGTTCCAAGTTTTTAATAACTTTGTATTAGTATATTGACTACACAGATGGTGCAAAATTTTAATATTAAGCTCATCTGATTTATATTAGAGGTTTGATCCCCGCGTAGGACGATGCTTTGTGCGGTTTACAATTGATTATTTTTAATCTGGGTATTAGGGCGCCTTCAAATTTGCCGCAAAGTGCCGCGCGGTGGCAGCGCGTCTGCAGCGCTGCGGCCGCGCTACTTTGTAAATCTATATAAATAACGCGCGGTTGCAGCGCTGCACGCGCGCTGCGGCCACGCATCAGTTTATCGGTCGACTAGTGATGCGCGCACGTATTTTTTTGTACAAGTAGAGCAGAGTTTCTTCGTCAGAGTCTATCGTGAAACTATGTACTACACTACGATTCTCAAACCTAGCGACAGCAGCGCTGCAGCCGCGCGGCACTGTGCGGCAAATTTGAAGGCGCCCTTACACCCCGATACCACATCGCATTGTATTTTTACTTCGTCACCACACGGAAAACAGCTAAAAGCAGAAACAGCAGATACAATGAGTCAATTTCCTTTCTACTACGCAGGAGGCTCGCGCCTGCTAATATTACGTATATGAGCCGAGATGCAATGATAAAAGTAATGAATTTATTTCTTAATACTATTGCTATAATTATTTCTATTGTCATCATTCATCATAATCATTTCAGCCTATTGCCATCCACTGCTGGCCGTAGGCCTCCTTCATGTGACGCTATAGAGTGCGGTTCTGTGCCGCCTGCATCTATCGATGCCCAGAAACTTTTACCTGGTCATCCGTCCGTCGTCCTGCGTCGTCCGATACGTGGTCGCTACTCGAGAACTTTCCCTCCCCAGCGGTTGTTGGTTCTTCGAACGATGTGGCCTGCCCATTGCCACTTCAGAGTAATAATTCTTTGTGCTATGTCGGTTACACCCATTCTTCTACGAATTGCCGTATTTCGGCTTTTATCTCGCAAAGAAATCCCGAGCATAGGCCAATCCATAGCACGCTGAGCGACTTTGAGCATGGTTATAAGGCCTACATTTAGGGACCACGATCGCTATTATCCTGATCTTATCTCAATTACTTGGGTTCAGCGCAATATGTATGAATGAGGACTTCTATTATACATATTGCAAAAGTTATTGGCAATATTGTAAATAAAACTATTTTACGGACTTTATAGTGTTTGTAATTGATTTATGATTATCCGACGTTTCGAACACTTTGCAACGTTCATGGTCACGGGCGAACTAAGATGTCACACTTCCAACAAGTCATCATTATTACAGAGGTTTATAATTATCTACCCGCTACAGAAAATTAGTTATTAAATTTTGACCCACATTTTGGTGCAAATTTATTGCTAGTTTAAGAAGAAAATGGTGCTATGTGACATAATTATATTATTTATGGTTAGTAATTATTAAACATTAAATTTGCGATAATTATTATGACAATTTATTAATTTATAAACCTAATAAATGTAATATACTACCACCAGATCGGAACGCGGCCACACTGAGAAAGATCCAGCAAGAAAACTCAGAGGACATAATGCTAAATTAATACATTTTTTTAAAGGCGGCTTACTTTTTCTTACTAAAAGGTTTTTGATATATAAAATTATCTTTAAAATTATCCTTCCAAAAAATATCTTTTATAAATGCTTGACAATGTAATTGTTAACCTGACAGTATCAATGGAGTTATTCTAGATATTGATCTAGAATCGGCAGAGCTTTACATTGGTAAAGCTCTGCCGACACCCATGTGCATGTACAAGTTGTTAGTAGCCACCACTAACCAGCACTAAAATAAATTCTATTGTACCTACTTTCAGTGTGGTGACGGAGTAAGAATACAATTAACGACCGCCCCCATAACCCAATCTTTGCGCGTGGATGTTGTATAAGATCACTAAGGTATAATATTATACCTATATATATATATATATATATATATATATTAAGGGTTTCCGGTCGTTTAAAGTGTCAACAGGTCTGTAAAGCTCGTCGCCAATAAAACACTTATTAAAAATAGTTAAAGTTACACTTTAGGAACTATAGTGCTACAAACCTCAGTAAAACAACATCGACAGATATAGAAGAAACAATCTTTGGATATTCTTTGGATATATTCAAGGAAAGTGAAGCTCAAATATACATTCACAATTGAGGTACCTACATCATTTAATTATTTAACGTTCAAAGACAACTTGACAGCCGGTAAAAATAAATGAGACCGAACTATCAGTCTGTTAGCGTGACAACTAATCTGAGTGTTACCATTACAAACAAATAATTTCTACCAAATCGAATTCACGTTCCATTTCACACAACTTCATTCGACAACATGGATGAGCAACTCCAATTATTATTTGATAAAATGAAGATAGAAATGGAGAAACAGACAAATGTTCTAAGAGAATCTGTTACGAGGAATATAATGGATCGCATAGATGAAAAACTAACTCCTATGATTGAAGAAAATGAAAAATTAAAACAAAAATTTGTGACCTGCAGAACGAGATCGAATATTTAAAAAAAGAGAAGAAAAGTAATAATATAGTTATTTATGGTTTAGAAGAGAGAGAAAATTCGATATTAGAATTATTTAAAATCGTCAAGAACATCTTTAAAAGAGATTTAAATTCATCTTTGGAGGAAAACGAAGTGAACAAGCTATACCGTCTAGGAAAAAATAAAATCGAAAACAAACATAGACCTGTGCTTTTATCATTTACAAACGGGTGGAAAAAAGACCAAATTATAAAAAATAAAAAAGATTAAAGGGGATCTATATATCGGAAGACTATTCTAAGGAAGTTATAAAAAAGAGAAAGGCTTTGCTACCACAGCTACTAGAGGAGAAGAAAAAGGGAAATATTGCTTTTTTAAAATATGATAAATTAATAGTCAAAGGACCCAACTCGGACAAAAGAAAAAGAGAACTCTCTATTTCACCACAGTCGACGCCAACGACTAAACCTAAAAAACAACAAACGATAAGTTCTATGAAAAGTAACAGGACAAACGCCTTCGATTTGATGAGAATCCGATCAAACTCACTCACTGATATCCTCTCACATAAAAATCAATAGCAATTAAAAACTGGCAAACGGAAAATCCAACTAAGTAACGAAAATCAAATAAAAGAAATAACACAATCTCCCCCAAGCCGACTGGTCCTCGTGGGGGATAGAGACCACAACCCTCCAACAACACAGGAAAACTATTGCCAAAACAGTCGCAGAAGATCAAAAATCTATATTGCAGCCCTCAATGTACTTACGCTGAAAAACGATGAAAACCTTACAGAATTAACATATGCATTAAAACAAATCAAATGGGACATTGTCGGCCTGAGTGAGGTAAGGCGAATGGGAGAAAGAATTATTTCCCATCCAGACTTTCTTCTATACCATATAGGAACGACCCCAGGTCAGTATGGAGTTAGTTTTATTATCAAAAAACACATCACACGCTGTTTGAAGAGCTTTATAGGAATATCAGAGCGTATAGCAGTGATGAATCTTAAGCTACCGGGGTACAAAGATCCATGGTCCATCATACAAATATACTCACCTACGGAACAATCTGATACAAGATCAATGGACTCATTTTATTCAGAGCTAAATAAAACAATCCAAGACTGTGCTCACCAAAACTTTGTTGTGATAGGAGATTTCAATGGCCAAATTGGAGAATTACAAACAGAAGAAGACACAGTGCTGGGACCATTTGTATGTGGAAAAAAGACCAGAAGCAAAAATGGCGCAAGACTTGTTAATTTTGCACAAGAGAATGGCTTAAGAATCTTGAACACAATGTTCAAAAAGAGAGAAAGTAAGCGGTGGACCTGGATATCACCAGATGGGAAAACAAAAAACGAAATAGATTTTATAATGACTAATAAAAGCAGATACTTCTCAATCATGAAAGTCCTAAACAATTTCAACTTCAATAGCAACCACAGAATTACTCGAGCAGAACTAATGACAATTCCGTCAAAAAACCCAAGACCAAAAAACCATAAGATGATTACACAACCTAGCAAAGATCAAACCGCCCAAATAGCGAATTCTATAACGATAAAGCTTATGGACTACAAAAAAGAGACAACAAACATGGAGGTGCAAGGGAAATACAACTGGTTACAATCAAAGCAGCTATTCAACAAGGGATTAATAACAAAGACCTATCTAACAAGTGGATGTCAACCAAAACTATTAACCTTCTCAATCAAAGAGCTGACCTAATTAATAGTAAAAATATTAACAAGAATCGAAAACAAATACCAAAATTGAGCAAAGAAATAAAAGAAAGTATCAGGAAAGATAGAACTCAGAAGAGAAGGGAAACAATAGAGAGACACATTCTACAGACAGGCGGAATAAAAAAAGCATCATCATCATCATCTTGCTCTTATCCCAATTACTTGGGGTCGACGCAATATGTCATCTGTTTTGACATATTGCAAAAAGTTTCGGCAATAACTTTTATGACCGGCCGCCTGCCTGACGTCAACCCTCCTTGGGAATGTAATCGTTGACCCAAATGGTACCAGATGAAGTTGGTCCGGGTCAATCTAGGGCTCTTAGTCGTCTTTTACGACACCCACGAGCAAAGCAAGGGTTGGTAGTATTCGAAGCCGCTACCACACAGCTAATGGAATAAAAAAAGCATATAAGGAGTTAATTAAGAATAAGGACTGGATAGTACAAATGAAAGATCATGTTATTATGATCGTGAAGGAAAATCAAAGGCAAGGAATATTAGGAATTGCCACATCTTACTATAAACAATTATATGAAAATACTATAGCGGAGAAAGAAATAGAGCTGTTGGAAGTGTCATCCGTACCCAGCATCATACAAGAAGAAATAGAACTTGCTATAGAAACCCAAAAAGACAATAAATCTCCAGGACCTGACGGAATAAGCAATGAAGTACTAAAACAAACGAAACAGACAATAACACCTATTCTCAAAGAAATCTTTAATGATATTATCAACACAGAAACGATTCCTCAGCAATGGACTAAATCTAATATAATCCTCCTATACAAAAAAGGTGACCAGTACAATATCGGAAATTACCGGCCCATAAGTTTGATGTCTAATCTGTATAAAATATTTGCAAAGATCTTACTCAAGCAAATGGAGAGAAAACTCGACGAGCAACAGCCAATAGAACAGGCGGGTTTTAGAAGAGATTACTCAGTACTCGATCATATACATGCTGTAAGGCAAATTATTGAAAAATATGAGGAATATCAACTAATATACTATCTAGCATTTGTCGATTACAGCAAAGCATTCGACTCACTAATACATGCAAACATCTGGGAGGCTTTAAGTGAACAGGGTATAGAACAAAAATATATAAGATTGATTAGAAATGTATACAAAAACAGCTCGGCTTGTATTCAGCTAGAAAAGAAAGGAGATTCTTTTCAAATACAAAAAGGAGTAAGACAAGGAGATCCTCTCTCTCCAAAACTCTTCTCTGCCGTTTTGGAAATGATCTTCAGATGTCTTGAATGGAACAATCTGGGATTAAATATAGACGGCCGTACATTAACACACTTAAGGTTTGCCGATAATATTGTGTTATTCGCAAAAACGCCAGAAGACTTAAATAGAATGTTAAACGAACTAGCATCGGAGAGTGCAAAAGTGGGACTAAAAAAAACTAAATCCCGAAAAAACAAAAGTAATGACCAATGGAAATAAAAGCAATATAGGTGTAGGAGAGTCACAAATTAATTATGCCGAAGAATATATATATACCTTGGACAGCTGATTTCACCAAAAGATAACATTAACAAAGAAATCGAAAGAAGAATAACAAACAGCTGGAAAAGGTTTTGGGGCCTAAGGGAAGTAATGAAAGATAAAAATTTTCATATAGCAATAAAGAGCAAATTATTCAATATTTGCATTCTACCGATCCTATTATATGGAAGCCAAACATGGCCCATAACAAAAAATATAGTCAATAGAATTGCTATTTGCCAACGAGGAATGGAGAGAAGTATGATAGGAGTAAAGAGGAGGGACAGGATAAAAAACATCAACATTAGGCAAAAGACCAAGATACAAGACGTAACCCTAAAAATAAAAAGGCTAAAATGGAAGTGGGCGGGGCACATGGTAAGAGGTAAAGACAAATGGAGCAAAATAATTACACAATGGTATCCAAGGGAAGGTAAAAGGAAAAGAGGCAGACAACAAAAAAGATGGGATGATGATATCAGGCAGGTTGCAGACATAACATGGAGTAGAGTAGCCAGAGAGAGATCAGAATGGAGTAGGTTGGAGAAGGCCTATGCCAATTGGCAAACGGACTTACAGAAACTAAAGAAGTACCAAATACGTGAATATTTTTAATTGTGTAAAATACGTACATAATAGTGCATAAGAAACCTAATTGTATATCTGTTTTCCGAATAAAAGGCTTTATTATTTATTATTATTATTATTATAAGGTATAATATGCAGATAATATCTATGCAAGAGAAGGAAAACTCGAAACAAAGCCCTATTTGTTTACTTGGCCATTTTCCCTCCCATAGTGGAGGAGGCCCGAGTCGAACAGTGAAGCGTATATGGGCCATGATGATGATGTACTTTCTACAAATATTTCTTTTTTTAATACGCTTTTATTAGCTTCAGACGTATGTATGTTAGTATGTAACGGAATCTTTGAACATGGTTTTGACCCCCTTCAAAACGTCAGATTAACTCGAAATTTGGCATACTTATTTAAGGACTGATGACAATTCAATATTTTAAACAGTTTCACCCGTTATCCTTACTAGGATAATTAGGATTAGCGAAATTTCAACTTAAAAATGAAAAATAAATAATAGTTCAAAAACTAAAAAAATACGCTTTTAAAGAAAATCCAACTAAAAATATAAAATATTTTTTTTTAATTTGAATTAAGAATAGTGTATATAAGAAAAAATATTTTTATTGTAAAAAAAGCGCGTTAGCTTTTTTGAACTATTTTTTTTTATTGCAAACGGTGGCAAACGAGCAAACAGTACACCTGATGGTAAGTGTTGCTGCCGCTCATGGACCTTTACAAGGCCGCTGCCTACCGCGAAGATAGTGAAGGGAGTGTGAATGCGTGCATTGAGGCTCGGTGATACCAAGGGCACCACCAAAACCCTCCACACACTAACACCCTCAGAAAGTTGGGCTTCCGGCTCCCTCGCTCATCGAACGAAGCGCAGTAGCAAATTGCTACTACTCAGACGTCGATTTTCTGCTCAGTGTGCTACTGCCCCGGACGGACCGGCCCGCGGCTGTAGACAGATAACTGTCGACAGTGTGGTCCTACCACTCTTCTTTTATTCGTGACAAGAAATTAAGAGCGAACTCTGTAGCGTATAACTCGCCAATTAAAGTCCCAAAGGAATTCTAAGCTCGCACACTTCGAAAAGCGTTATTCCGGACTAAGTTTTGGCGGTTAATTAAAAAAAAACCGTCAGAAGTTATGAGAACAATGCGAGGAGTCGTGGAATCTTTTGCGCATTGTTGTTTGAGGAAATTAATCTCGTTTTGCTTTTTTTTCTATTTAAGTTTACTTGCTTTTGAGTGTTTTAATATCTAACCAAAGAAAACGGAACCTCGATTTAAATAATATGATGAATTTTAAGCAATGACTCGTGTGTTGTGAATTTAACTATTTTTACGGCTTTTGTCGCGTTTGTTTTCGAATTTTGACAGCCACTTTGAAAAACACTTTGCAGCGTTCATGGTCACGGGCGGACTAAGACATCTCACGTCCAACAAGTCATCGTTATTATAGAAATTTATATCTACCCGCTACAGAATTAAATGTTAAATTTAGACCTACATTTTGATATAATTTATTGCTAGTATAAGAAGAAAATTGGAATCATTCTTTTCTATGAAAAAATATATTGTTTTTGGTTAGTAATTATTAAACATTAAATTAGTAGTAATTATTATAACAATTTATTAATACGTAAAAATAATTTTATATACAATGTGTAATACTCGCGTAAACTTTAGACATGATTAAATTTTAAATTGAAATTACTTAAAGTTATAAATAATTCTCTATTCTGCGATATACTGCCGCACTTCATACAATATTCTAGACAGAACTGTTAATAAATCCTACAGAATGATACAATCGGTGTCGACATAAATAATGCGGTAGAAACGGCACATTACTTTAACTAGCAATACTGTAACCCAGTTTCAAGAATATATAATGAACTATGTCTAGTCAAATACGATCGATGAGTTATACAGCTCGTCGTAAATGTTGGTTTTATCTGTTACTTTAAATATTACCTTTGTTTATAGCCATTCGTTCCGTGTGGAGACGGAATAAGAACACAACTGTTATAAAAGACGACTATAGAATATAAATGAACATAACATCTGTGCAAGAGAAGGAAAACTCGAAGTGAAACCCTATACCAACATGTCTGACTAGCATGGTATAGTAGGTCAAATGCCCTCCCATTGTGGAGGAGGCCTGAGTCCAACAGTTGGACATATGTGGGCTGCGATGAATGAATAAATGATACGGCGGCATTTGCGGCAAACTGCGGCACCCTAGGTGCGAACGTGGACCGAACATTTTCCTCCTACCAGTCAAACCGTTACACTGCTCAACTCACTGATTGCCCATTATCTGAAGGTTGATATATTTTTCACCAAATATGATGTATTCCTAAAATTATGTTTGCAATTTTTATCTCACAATTATGTATTTAAATTATAGAATTGTAATGGTTCACTACACGCTTTGAGGTAAGTGTAATAAACAGCTGAATAATAATAAATAAATAAATAAATAAAAGATACAATCAATGTAAGCGTTCTACCCTTAAGATAAATGTCTAAAAATTGTTCAGAAGTATCTTTGCGGTTACGAAATATTTTATTCAAACCTGCATACTATCTGAATCTATAAAATATTAATATGAAATTACGCTTAAAACAGAAAGCCATTTTAGTAATACAATATTATAACTAAAGCCTCCGAAGGGCACATGTAATATGCCTTATAAAATACAAGGTCCAAGGCTTAGGTGAGCGATAAGGCTTCGAAAACTCGCCCTCCATGATTACTTTCTACCCCTTCCTATTCGGCCACATTCGGCTAAGGTCTTAGTGACAAGATAGGCGGAAAATTGGGTGGGAATTATTTGATAAGGGTTGCGTTCAAATAACTTTTAGCAATGTGGAACAAAAATACCATTACGAAATCTTCAATATACTTTAATGTTTTGTGGAATTCGCAAGTTACCTATTATTTTTGTATATTACATTGATTTTTGATATTTATGTAGGTAAAATGTGTAATATTAAGTAAAACTTGTTAGTTGTGATATTTATCTTCTTTATATATAGAATTCTTGTGTACGTGTGTATATCACTGAACTCCTCCTAAACAGCTGATCCAATGTTGATGAAATTTTTTGTGCATGTTCAAGGGGATTTGAGGATGGTTTTGATTCTCAATTGGACCCGGCAAAACTAATTTTACGGATTTTATCGCGTTTGCATTTGATTTCTAATTTTCTATCGTTTAAAACATTTTTAGCGTTCATGATCCTGGTGGACTAAGGTGGTTTGTGGCGACACATTACATCGTTCTTACAGAGTTTTTATCTAATACTAAGTATTGATGACCGACTCATTTTTTTGATACAAATTGTTGGACGGGAAGCATGTTCCCATGACTATGAACTCTTGAAAAGTGTCCAAAGCGTCAGAAAATAAAGAATAAATATAAACACGATAATATACATGACTTATAGTTTTATTTCATATTACTACCAATATCTGGTTGACCGGAATATTATTGTCGAATTTATTTAGATATATATTAATAAAAAATAAATAATTAAAACATTATATAAAAAATTACAAAAAGAGAATAATAATAACACCGAGATTCGCACCGACGCTGTATGAATGCCACGAAACCTAAAATTAAAACCGGCCGTCTCCCCAACTGAGCTACCGTAACTCATGACGTTGACAACGAAATTTGAATTCATATTCTTTTAAAATTTAATGTCATTATATTGTTTTACTAAAAACACGGACAAAACAACATTTTTTATAAATAAAACCTAGCTAGATCGATTTTTTGGACCCGAAATCTCTAGTATGCCAAGTTTCAACAAAATCGCTGGAGCCGTTTCCGAGATCCTGAATTTATATATATATATATAATGTATATATATATATATATATATAATGTCTATATCTATATATATATATATATATGTATATATATATATATATATGTATATATGTATATATATATACACAGGAATTGCTCGTTTAAAGATATAAGATATATGTACATTCATCATCATCATCGCAGCCCACATATGGCCCACTGTTGGGCTTGGGCCTCCTTCACAATGAGAGGGAATTTGACCTATATGGGTTGATATAGGGTTTCATTTCGAGTGTTCCTTCTCTTGCACAGATGTTATGTACATATTATATCCCTTAGTCGTCTTTTACGACATCCACGGGTATGATAGGGAGTGGTGAATTGTATTCTTACTCCATCACCACACGCTCTCACACGATTTCTCTTTCATTTATATTTTACCCGCCCTCGCTTCGCTTCGGTTTCAGTCGCCTTACCCGCGTCGTAGTGCCCGTTCCCGTGGAATACCGGGACAAAATATAGCCTATGTTACTCCCTGATATTATAGCTTTCCATTGGTAAAAGAATTTTTGAAATTGGTTCTGTGGTTTAAGCGTGAAAGCGTAACAAACAAACGAACAAATAAACAAACATCCTTACTTTCGCATTTATAATATTCGTTTAGACTATAGTCTAATATTTCTTCAATTTGTACGCATTATGTTAAATTTAACTCTGGAGTATGTTTTCGTGTATATAATCACTGTCGGCACGTTTATAAATTTATTCTTCAACTCCTGTGACGTCTGTGATACCTAACCTAAGGTGTGATACCTAACCTAAGGTGTGATACCTAACCTAAGGTGTGATACCTAACCTAAGGTGTGATACCTAACCTAAGGTTGTGTGACTCAACATGCACTCAAATTCAAATTCAAATTCAAATTATTTTATTATGCATAAACCCTGAGAGGGCACTTACATATTGTCAGGTTTACAATTTCCAAAAAAAATATACTACCACCGGATCGGAACGCGACCGCTACTGAGAAGATCCGGCAAGAAACTCAGCGGGCTTGTCATTATTTTTAATTTTTTTTTTTTTTCTTCTTACTAGTTATACAATTGTGTACATGTTTTGTAAGAACAAGCTCCAGTGTGATGCCCTTCGAACCGCAAGACACTTAATATAATTTAAACGATTATGGCTGGACCAGATCCCACAAGCGGCACCCGATCACGAGTTAACTACTAGAGCAGCCATCACTCCCCTCAACCACTATGGAGGGAAGGGAGAGACCCGCTCCACGCAGCTACCGCAAGTAGATCCTTATGTGAGCATGACCAACACCACAATATGTTACAAACGCTGAAAATACAAAAATTCGTTAGGCAAAACACGCTACACTTTACAATAAAAGTTAAAAGTACATTTACAAACAGTATATTTAAAATAACAAGGAAATTGCTGAATAAGGAGCTGAACTCTTTTGGTACATATGTGAAAGTCATTAGCAATAGCTTTATCACCGGCCGCCTGCCTGACGTCAACCCTCCTTTAAAATGTAATTGTTGAGCAGAAGGCATCAGGTGGAAATGGTGGAATGTAAGCGTTGGTAGCAATCGTAGACGCCATCACACAGCATATTGGCGTTGGCGATTTCATATAATCATCATCATTACAGTTGATATACTTCCCACTACTGGGCTCGAGCCTACTCCATATTGGGAGGGAAATTGACCTACTATACCACGCTGGTCAGACGTGTTGGTTTAGGGTTTTATTTTGAGTTTTCTTTCTCTTGCATTGTTGTTATATGCACAAGGTATCTCTTAGTTGCCGTTTACGATACCCACGGGTAAGAGAGGGGTGATGAATTGTATTCTTACTCCATCACCGCGCCGAAAATTATTTTAAAATTGTATATAAAATCGATCGATGACAAAAATGGCGTCATCAGTGTGATGACGGAGTAAAAATACAATTCACCACCCCCTTTCTTGCCCATGGTAGTCGTAAAAGAAGAGTACGGGATATAATAGGCATATAATATCTATGCAAGAGAAGTAAAACTCGAAACAAAATGCTATTCCAACACGTCCGACTAACGTGGCGTAGTAGGTTAATTTCCCTCATAGTGGAGGAGGTCCGAGCTCAACAGCGGGACGTGTATGGCCTGAGATGAAATTGTATCAGTGAGGTGGCAAATTGACTAGACCATTTCTTGAATTTGAAGAAATGCGGCTCAAAATTAATCACCGTCCCAGAATTAAGGTAACAATTTTTAATTATTTCTTCGTGATTCCTATTCAGGATCTTCACCGTGATAAAAATTTTAACTTTCATTAGTGTTGACCAATGTAGATTCTCGTAATTAGACTTTACATTATATTAAAATGTCTAAAACATAAAGATCCTTTGTTAAATGGATATTTCTAAGGATATGATCATAATATCCAAGTCAAGGTTAAGCCTCTTCCAATTGGGTGTGAAGGTTGTGACATCTCGATGCAACTAGCGCTCTTCGTCCTCCTTCAGAGTGATGTAGTATGTCATCCTAGTAAGATAGGTTGGTCTAGCATTTCAATTCCAATCTATCTTCTCTTCTTCCATTCAATATTTCCAAAAATGAGTTCTGATTTTTGATGTCTCGACTTATCGAACACTTTTCAGCGTTTATGGTCACAGGAGGACTACGAAAACATTTATATTGCACAAGTTTTCACTGAACGTATCTAGTGTTCCATTAATTTATTTGCATGAATACCTTTTTCAATATTCTCAAATGTAGCGTGACACTTTTGTCAATTATTCATCGTTAATAAAATCGCCATTGCTTCAACCGCGTATTTCCGCTTCGCTTATCACCAACACGTGGCCTTGACCATATCAAATTGGGTTCGTCCCATAGGCAAAAGGGAAGGTATTACATTAACGATACCGTGTATTATCTTGTACATGGTAACGTTACAAGACGTTTATGGACAAAAGATATGTAAGGCTTTTATTTTGAGGTCGTTTTTACATGTTTGCGTAATGGACGTCGTAAATATTAATTTTGGGTTATGGCTTTTATGTTTCTGTTAATAAAATATGACATATTCTATTGAATTATTCATGAAATATTAAGAGAATATATTTTGAATGGATAAAATATAGTCACAGCTTGTCCAAGTTGTCTGAAGCGATGGGAAAGTATGGCCACCTAATAATTCTACAAATATTATGTGAATATGTTTGTTGCTGTTTCACGCAAAACTACTGAATGGATTTTGATGAAACTTCACAATAATATAGCTTATATATCAGAATAACACAAGCTATAATATATCTCGATATTCTCACGGGAAGCGGAACTATGTGGGTAAAACCGCAGGGCGCTGCTAGGCTATTATGTTTCCCTCCTCACCCAATTGAGCGAATGAAGCGGACTAGGTAGCAGCTATTATGGTATCATTTCTCTTTAACAAGGCCTATAACCAACATTGGTTTTCTATAAGCCAGTATATAGATAGATGTACTAGCAGTGCACTGTGGTTTCACTCGCATAGTTCCCTTTCCCGTAGGAATATCGGCATAAAGGGATCTCTAGGATTCGTTATGCGAACTGGAAAGGTTTTTCGGCATATACGTACTAAAGTAAAGCTATATAATAGCATTGTAAGAAGCGTATTAGAATATCGCAGTATTGTGTGGCGTCCGCATTATTCTACTCATATTTTAAGAATTGAAAGAATCCAAAAGCGATTCCTCTGGCACTTATCACACTCAACATCAACAGTCATAAAAAAAATGTCATACAAAGATAAACTCATATATTTTAAAATGGATACACTAGGAAAATAGAAGAAAATATTTAGAGCTAATGTTTCTATACAAGCTAGTTCGTAATAGAATATCATGTCCACAATTGCTGGCAAGGCTTAATTTTAGAGTGCCGTACAGGCTCCCTCGAGTATGCATCACACCTCTTTATCCACCATTAAGAAGAACTGTTTTGGGCTCCACTTCTCCCATTCCTCGTATGAGCAAACTGTTAAATGAATGTAGTGATTCTGTTGACATATATTCGGATTCTTTAAGTTGCTTTCGCAAAATAATATGAGCGTTGAACTTTTTGTAATTTATCATTCTAACTTATTATGCTTTATAATACTTTAATTTTCCTTCAAATTTCTATTTATAGATAGATACTGTGCATGCGGTGATTGCTTATAATTGAATGTAACTTTTTCTTTAAATGTAAGTGCTAGTTTTAGTTGTTGTATTACTGTTACATTTGTTAGCAAACCAAATAAATAAATTATAGCCCATGTGTTATTCTGTTATGTAAGCTATATTATTGTGAAGTTTCATTAAAATCCATTCGATAATATTTGTGTGAAAGAGCAACAAATATCTTCACATCCTTACATACAAACTTTCGCGTTTATAATATTAGTAGGATATGTCTTGTTACTAAATTAAGAACTGTTGTCTTTCAGATCGTACGAAATACCACGAAGTAAATTCATTTCATCTTAAGCTTATAAATAAGAAACAAAAAACGTAAAGAAAAGCAAAAGAAACCTTTTCATTGAAAGCTTATTAATTTGTGATAAGGTACGAGAGATATGTATCTCGCCTACCCTCAGGGGGCGTCTGTTTCGTTCGTATGAAAATATAAATTCATTTTTACTACCGAATTTATATCGTATGATATATACTTGTCTTGATTTTCGTTATGGCAATATTCGTGGTATTATTTATGAGAAAAGCAACATTGACTCGAAGCGTGCTATATATATTTTATAGTAAGACAAGATACTCAATATAAACTGCTTATATTCGATATGTATATAGGTCTACAACTTTGCTCACGCAGGTTTTTTTTTTTAATTTAAATATTTATTGTAAAAATCTCCTCATAGATAGATTTATGTTTTAAAATATTGGAGATATACCCATCCCCGTGATTTTCGTCGCTTGGAGGACTCCGTAAATAAATCCATTTTTCGTCACCAATCAGAATGTAAAGGTCTAGAGAAGAGCTCAAAGAGAACAGATAATCCCCGGCGTCCGGACCGGCAGATGTTAGTTCACTATTAACTATAGGCGTTATAATAATCCCTTATGGTAGTTTTTACTATTCCCGTGGGAATATAAGGTTTTTCTTAGTGGTTTTACTGCTCGTAAAGTAAAAATATAACATTTTTCTAAATAATCAAATACTAATTCAGTTAACCTATAAATCATAATAGTATCTAAGTTTAGTCATTATGTTAGCTAAACTGGACTTACAGCAATTATTTAAAAACGATCTTGTACCATTTTTCGTTTCGACATATTACAGCAAAATACGCTGTGTATCTTTTAGCAGTCCATATTTGACATAATTAGGCGATGAAACTATATTTTATTAAGAATGCAAACTTCAGCCAATTCATGGCCACGGATAAACAGTGAAAGCGTTCGAAACGTGAGGTAAGTTGTAATCAATTACAAACGCGATAAAATCCGTAACAAAATAGTTTAATTCATATTTATATAAATAACATCAGAAATAATAATGCTAATTTATGTGCATTCGTATAAACCATTGTATTTATATTCGTTACCGCTCGAGAAGGGACGGCAGAAGTTAGCTCATCACTTCATCATCTCAACGCAGATATGTTCCTCTCTAGGACTGGGGTCCACTCGACTCGCCATCACAGTTCGTGCTACCGCTGGGTTTAAACCTCCCCTACAATGTAAGGGAAATTGATCTACTATACCGCGCTGGACAGAGGGGTTTGTTGTCAGATAGGGCTTCATTTTAAGAATTCCCTCTGTTACATAAAACATTTAATCTCCATATTCTATCCCCCAGTTGACTTTTGCGACACCCACGAGCAAGAAATAGGGTGACGAACTGTATTCTTACACGGTCACCACACAGAAAACACCAAAATGAAAGCAAATTGACCACTTATTCGCTTCGAAGTGATGGCATAAAGTTTTATATCTAGCTTTCATTTTGCATATATAGGTATTATCCGTACACTATATTTCTTAACTGTCTTTTCCTGGACGAGAGAGGGGGTGGTGAATTCTATTCTTAATCCATCAATACGCGGAAATAAAAACCAGAACTCTCATGATTTCGTCATCATCATCATCATCATTTCAGCTTATATACGTCCCAATTTTGGGCTCGAGCCTTCTCCACAATAGGAGTGAAAATTGACCTATTATACCATGCTGGTCAGACAGGTTGGTATAGGGTTGTATTACCGAGTTTACCTTATTTTGCACAGATGTTATATGCGTATTATATCCCTTTTTTTACGATCGGCGCACTCCTCCACCACCACTCCATCCGGGTTGACAGAGGGGCGTAAGCACGCACACCCGCAACCCATCCGTGACACATCGCCTTCGTCGTTGGGCCGACCACCGGAGCAGGGTGACTTGACGTCAGTGGTCGGCCCGACGTATTATATCCCTTACGACATTCACGAGCTAGATAGGAAATGGTGAATTATATTCTTATTCCGTCACCACAAGAAAGTACAACACTTTTATATTCCTAAAAAAAATATTACTTACATACACGTCTCTTTCCCATAGGGATAGGCAGAGAACCCTCCTCTTCACTAGCTACGATCTTGACATACCATTTTCACTTCATATTCATTAATCTCCTCATACATATTGTTTGGTTTAGGATAGTTATAACCTGGCCTTTCTCAAGGATATCCCTGATTTGAACGTGTAACGTCCGCCTTGGTCTTTCCCTTCTAACACTTCCGTTCACATTCGCCTTATAAATTCTACTTATTAGTCTTATTTCATTCATTCTCCCTACAAATAAGTAAAATTGTAAAGTTTGAATAACCTCATCACAAATTAAAATAGTAAAAAAAAGTATTAAGTTCTCTTCAACAGTAATTATATTATCAATTAATTGTAATTTAACGATTATACTGGCACGCGTGAAGCACTTAATCAAGTAATCATACACCATTATATCATTTTGGCAAAGAGCTGATACTGTTACAATGCTAGACCGATATTAACCAAACATAACCACTACCGTAAGGAAACTGGTTTTCAAATGAAAGGAACCGCATCAAAAACGATCCAACTGTTTGAGAATTACGATGACATAGACAGACATCGACGTCAAACTTTTAACACCCCTGTATTTACGTCGGGGGTTAAAAAGTTATTAGATTCCACAAACTAATGCAATATACGTATGACAAGTTCGTTCACGTTATGATTATGATATTAAACATATTTCCGTAGTATACTTTCTTACGCCCTCCCCTAGATACGTTTACATAACACTCGGGGTGGTAAACAGTCGAGCTCGTAAACCGGTAACGATCTATTACTAGTAAAGTAACGTGACAAACAGAATCGTAAAACTAATTGGAACGGAACAGAAGATTGACACCAATCTTGTTGGTAATATATAATTTTGTATATTAATATTATGTGTGATGGCGAAGTAAAAATACAATTCACCACCCTCTATCCTGCTCGCGGGTGTTGTAAAGGACAACTAGGATATATAATATGCATGTAACATCAATGGTCCGTGTGGTGACGGAGTAAGAATACAATTCACCACTCCCTATCTTGCCCGTGTATGTCGTACAAGACGATTATGAGATACAATATGCGCATAACATCTGTGCAAGAGAAGGAAAACTCGAAATGAAACCCTATACCAACATGTCTGACTAGCATGGTATAGTAGGTCAATTTCCTTTCTATTGGGGAGGATGCCGAGCCCAACAGTGGGACATATATGCGCTGAGACGACGACGACGATATGTCTTAATCGTTTTTACCACACCCACGGGCAAGAGAGAAGGGTGGTGAATTGTATTCATAGATTCTTACTCTGTTATCACGAATCAAAAACTATACATGACATTATAATGCACGACATTATACGATTGATGTGTCGTATGGCTTCCTATAATTGAATTGTGTTCTAGATCGGACTGCCTCACAGTGACTTCACAGAGTGACGCTAACTTTGTTCGCTCCTCTTTGATTTCGGAGATTCGCTTATAATATTAACTTAGGGTTAGTTTGAATTGAATTACTAAACTCAATTTATAACCATATCGCTAATATTATTTAAAAATTAGTTGCAGATGTAATTAGCAGCAAGAATACAATTCACCGCTCCATAAAATTCGACTAAATGATTTGGTAGTAAATTTACTCCATTATCATCTGAAGTTATATATGTCCCACTGCTGGGCTAAAGCCTCCTCCATAATAGAAGGGAAGACTAAAGAATTGGGCAGTGAACTATATTCTTACTCCATTATTATCACAGCTCGTATACGTCCCACTATTGGGTTACAGATTCCTCCATGATAGAAAAGAAATTGACATTCTATACCACGCTGGTCAGACTTGTTAGTATAAAGTTTTATTTCAACTTTTTCTTCTCTTGTATAGATGTTGTGCATATTTTTTTAAAGAACACGCTGCACTAAGGAAATGATCCTCGTATTGTGGGGGACTTTAAAAACATATAATTAACAGACACAAATTACATCAGAACAATAATTTATGAAGCGCACAAAATGTTATCCTGCCTGGGATTCGAACCCACGACACTTACACTGTAGATATCCTAACGCCATCTGTGCAGTCCATAATCCTGTAGTTAATTTTTACAACATCTGCGAACAAGAAATTGGGGTAGTTATTCGTATTCCTTTCCGAGTGGTGACGGAATAGAAATACAATCCACCACGCCCTATCTGACCCGTGGATGTTGTAAAAGACGATTAAGGGATATAATATGCACATAACAAACTGTACAAGAGAAGGAAACCTCGAAATGAAACCCTATACTAACATGTCTGACTGGCATGGCATAGTAGGTCAAATTCCTTCCCATTGTGGATGAGGCCAGAGTCTAACAGTGGGACGTATGTGGGCTGTGATGATGATGATTCATATTCCATTACCACACGGATACATAGACGAACAGTAGGATAAAATTCCTCCCATGGTGAAGAAGACTCGAATACAACGCTAGAATTTATATGAACCGTGACATGTTGACTTATAATAACCGTCTACCTCGCGAGTGAGGGCATATCTAAATGGTAAATATATAAATGAAATAAAGGACCGAGAGAGATCGTAAATATCCCCTAATATATAAGTATTATGTTTTTAATTTTATCTAAAAGAATATCGCCTTAACGAGATTACGTAAAGCAAAATTATTATACTTTCAACATGACTGAATAAATAATAATATCTGACGTTTATAGGTATTACACATATAAAATAGAACTATATTTTTACGAGTTTTATTACGTTTGCGTCTAATTTTTATTTTCTCGAAGTATTTAACATTTTTAAACGTTTATAGTTGCAAGGTTAAGGTTTTTCGCGTCCAATAAGTCTTCGTTATTGCAGAGGTTTTTATCTGTCTATTACAGTATAATTTAATACATTACATATTGAATAGCTTATCCATAATTACAATCTGTCAGTAGTTCAAGTCGTTACCATTAATTGAGCGCTGACAAACCAATAAAATTCCTCTAGGAATTTTGGCAGAACAGGAAATCAAACCTAAACCACTTTTATATTATATACACTGCACTCTCTCTGTATTACATTATATAAAATACTAGCAGAACTAAACCAAAATTATTAAGTACTAGCAGCACCCTGCGGTTTTACCCGCATAGTTTCTCTTCCCGTGAGAATATTGAAATAAATTATAGCTTATGTGTTATTCTGATATGTAAGCTATATTATTGTGAAGTTTCATCAAAATCTATTCAGTGGTTATTACGTGAAAGAGCAACAAACATCTTCACGTCTTCATATACTCGCATACTCACAAATTTTCGCGTTTATAATATTAGTAGGATTAGTAGGATGACACTATAAAATACTAAAATTTGAATATAATTTAGAAGCCCCCCATAAAAGATTTTCATGCTGGCGCCTAAATTCTAAAATGACAGTATACGATGTAGGTATTACTATTCTTACTTACCTGTGGAAGTCGTAAAAAACAAATCATCAGAAGAATAAGCGCTATTATGTTATTATCTCATCTTGGGAAGGTCTATATGTCTAGAAGTGAACGTAGATTTATGGTGGGACATACATAGACGAGAAAGGATTCATCCACAATGGGAAAGAATTTAGCGGACTTTGTTCATTGAGCAAACGTACTGCCATAGATTTATTGCTTAACTCAAAAAGGAACATTCTTAAATACTTTGATAAACTTTTTAAAATATTTTACTTCTTAATTACACCAAAAAAAAAGTTCCTTCATAATTCAACTTTTAGAATTTGAGTTAAATCTATTGAAACATACAGACAAAGGTAACCCTCATCGAAAAACTTTCCATACCACAAAATCAAAGATATATTTATTCAAAAACCACAAAGAATAACTCATCGAAAACCATCGAACACTAAAATTTATTCATAACTTGTACCAAAACGGAACACAAACACCGAAATCATTATTATTTAAATACGAAAAGAAAGTCTTATTAATATTCAATTCCACAGAGTAAAGTTTAATTAAAAAAACCCCGCCTGAAGTATAAATAGTCTATGGAATAAGAAAAAACGACGCACGCGGATGGCACTTGAAAATTATTGAATTTGAACTGTGAATCGATCTCATTTGTGTGTCAGAGACACGGTTCGATCAATTAATTCCCAGTCGCCGGAGTACCGAAGCATCTATAGTATGTTCGTGCCTTTTTCCTAATGGGCACCATTTATTGGGGAGGCGGGTAACTCAAATTGAATTGTTGAGACGCCGAAGCGTCGGAATTCGTTTATGGCGGCTATTGAATGTGGATGCCTCCGACATTGTTCGCCTGCCGATATGGAAATGAGTGAAACTCTTTTGCCTGGAATGCCTTAGTGCGAGCATGCCTTCTCTGTAAACACTATGCATTGCCATATGCAATATTTATTCATTATGAAAAACTTTTCTTCAAACATTTAATACCTATCCTTTTGATATTAATATTTTTTTATCTCTTGTTCAATCATTAAATAAAGTTATTTTTATCCGTTTTGTGACGGATTAAGAATACAATTCACCACCCCTCTCTTACCCATGGGTGTCGTAAACGACGACTAAGGGATAACACTAAGGGATTGGCAACATCTATACAAGAGAAGGAAAACTCGACATAAAACCCTATGCCAACACGTCTGACCAGCGCGGTATAGTTTCTTGGTTTCCCTGTCATTGTGACTTAAGCCCAACAGTGAGACTTAAGTGGGCTGAAATGATGATGATTTTTAAGATATAGTACAATTAAAAAATACTTGGTTATTTATTATTTTATGATTTTATCAGCTTATACAGACTTTGTCAATAGGTAATGATTTAAATTGTGAATATATCGAGTATTAAATTTATAATAAATTTGCACCAAAAAGCTATTCGAATAATACAATATACATATTAATTATGAATGATTTTAGTTTATTATTTATCTTAAAATTTGTTCTAAGAACACACAACGTAAAAACATCATAATTTCAGCTCATATACGTTGAACCTCCTCCACAGTAGGACGGAAATGGACCTTCTATACCTCGTTGTCAAGCTTTTAATTAAAATTTTCCTTCTCTTGCATAGATATTATACGTATACTTCATCTCTTAGTGGTTTTCTACTACACCCACTGCCCCGATGACAAAGGTGATGAATTATATTCTTACTCCATCACCACACGGCAAGGAATAAATTTACGAAATTGAAACTTATTTCAGTATAGTCATCATCATCATCGCAGCCCACATACGTCCCCCTGTTGAGCTCGGGCCTCCTCCACAATTGAAGTAAATTTGACTTACTATACCATGCTGTACATGTCTGACATGTTGGTATAAAGTTTCATTTCCAGTGTTTCTTCTCTTGCACAGATGTTATGTGCATATTATATCCCATAGTCGTCTTTTACAACATCCACGGACAAGATAGGGAGTGGTGAATTGTATTCTTACTCCGTCACCACACGGCAAATTTTATTTTGTACAACGTTTAAATTATGTGAAATATAATCTAGTTTAAAATAAAACGTTCATCAATATCGGAGCTCTGAACAGATATATCAATGTCGTCTACAGAAAACTAATATTTTACAAGACCACAGACAATAACGTTGCTTTTTAAATGCGCGAGAAAATTGTATGGCTTCGTACGCGCTCCATGAAGCGTACTACCGACGTGACAAATGCTCAGATTGACGTGAAATGGATTTTTGAATAGCAGCCATATTGAATCTACTGGCACTCGACCGACTAAAACTGAATGAAACTGGTTTGAGGCTGTTAGAAGCAGTTAGTGCAAATGTATTCTGTAATTTAGCTTGTATCGAACATTCGAAAGGTTTTACAATTGAATTAATTTGTTATTATCAGATTTTTAAATCATATATTACTTCTATATTTATAAAGATAAAGATAAAATATGCAGCTTAAAATCCTAATAAAATGAAGTAGAGATGAGATATGGCTCAAACTAAAACTGTCTACTATGTTTCAATATAATAATTGCTGGTGAGGAAAAATCAACAATAAAGATATAACTAAATTACTGTAGATAATGTAAATTGTTAAATTAAAACTTTTAATCTAAGTATCTGTAAACTTTGGAATAATTATTCCAAATGCTTAGGCCTACTATTACACGCTAGCCATACATATAACAATAACGTTTTTTGATAAATTCTTGATTTTCATGAACATTCTTGACTTGGTAGTCTGAACACACCGCGTCCATTCAATCCGAGGCGACGAAAGAGTAGCATACGACTTCAGAGTCCACGGTGTTCCCTTCCCGACGCCATTGGGCCAACCACTGGTACCGACTCCTTGGCACCCGTGGTCGACTTAGTGGGTTACCCTTTAAGTTCTGATCCAGACTTCAATATCTGGGATCAAAAATTGTGAGAAGAATCTGGGCAGTTCTAGACATCTTCTCAACTGAAACTCTGACTCTATTGTCAATTCTTATGTGACGAGTTAAGACTATACGAGGTATGCCTTTTAAGTTTTGTCGTTTGAAGAAAAAAACACAACTAGAACCTTATAGTACTTTTTATTGTATTTTAAAGTATTCACCACGTAGCTTAATACACTTTTCCATTCGCTCAAACCAGTTATTATAACATTTATTCTACTCTAAAGTGGGGGTGTTCAAAATAGCTGACTTGAAAGCGTCGACTGCTTCTTCACCAGACTGGAATTTTTGACCACGAAGACTTTTCTTAATTTTAGGAAATGTAAAGAAATCTTTAGTGCTTAGGTCAGGACTGTATGGAGGATGATCAAGAATTTCTACTTTTTCCTGCTTCAAATACTCAATCGTTTGACGAGCGCTGTGTGAGCTTGCGTTGTCGTAGTGCAGGATGCTGCGTCGCTTTGAGTTATATTTTCGAAGTTCGGCGATGACTTGTAGTAAACAAACTGTGGTATACTCTGCGTTAACCGCAACCGTCAAGTGCAATAGTCGCAACATGGCTGGTTTTTCCAACGAACGTGGCCACCATCTTCTTTGAAGTGTTTCGAGAATGAACAACTTTAGTCGGCTTTGGCTCGTTTTAAAAGACCCAGATTGTAGATTGTTGTTTGGAATCAGGATCATAGGCATAGATCCAAGATTCGTCACCACTGATGATGTCGTAGACGTGATTTGACTCTCCTCGATTGAACCTTTGCAGAGTTTTCTTACACCATCTGATGCGGGCCGCCTTGTGATCGTCGGAAAGCAGATGCTGTATCCAACGGCAAACTAGCTTTCTCACACCAAGCATTTCATGAACGATCTTCTGAATGGTTGTCCCTGAGATGCCTAATAGAGCCTCTATCTCTCGATACGTCACATGACGATCTTCGAGAATTAGTTGTCTCACAGCAATTATGTTATCTTCAGTGAAGGCAGATTTTGGGCGTCCTTCGCGAGATTTGTCACTAACACTAGTATGTCCACACTGTAATTCTAAATACCAGCGTTCGACAGTCCGCTTACATGGGGCTTCATCACTGAACACAGATGTTAGCTCTTTAAAACACAGAAGCCGTGTCAGGCCTCTTCTAAATTTGTAGAAAATTATTGCACGAACATTTTCCTTAGAAAGATTCATTTTCGTATGTAACCTGACAGATTCCAATCGACGCTGTGACTAAACAATAGTATTAATCCTAATACATTCAACTGTTTTGAGATTCAAAATTTAAACACATTCGAATATAGAACAGTTCCAAATTTAAAAATTGCCGGGAAATAGGGAAACGACAGAACTTAAAAGACATGCCAAGTAAATAGTCAGTCACATATCCATTGGATTCGTAAATATCTCCTACATTATGATGAGAATGAGGAGAAGCACTGTTTTAGGTAACATGTAAAACCAAATGAGATCCCCAACTCGCCTACGAAGGGTAATTATTGTGACCTCAACCCCATTCTTAACGCGTTAAACGCCACCTGATTTTTCAGTTTTCCATTTGGGTTGTGAGGAACACCATGTAGCCGACTTACAGCTGTTCCCTTGGAGCCTTGGCCTACACCATATGACCGCGAACCAGGGAACACTTTAAGCAAAATAAGGTCATAAATTACTTTTCTTCTGTGTTCACCACATTTCAAAGCCCCTAAAGCAATAAAAAGTTATCATTAAAATTTGAAAAATATGTGATTTTATCCTGGCTCCATCTACTAGATAAGTGAGGCCCATATGCTAACGTGTACAGGAACCGTCCAATTGTGAATGTTAAGGAGCAGAACGAGATGGTATATTTTAAGGAAGTTTCGCAACTCATAATATTCTGATTGTTACAGGGGCAGTCGGCGGTGATGGAGACGACAGTGATGATAAGGAGAAGGAAGAAGAAGCGGAACGTGAACGACAGGAAGCGATCCGTGAAGCCGAGGAACGACGCAAGGAGAAACATCGCAAGATGGAGGAGGAACGTGAGAAAATGCGCCAGGAGATCAGGGATAAGGTACGTACTACACGTAAAGCATGAAAATTAGATATTCTATATCATCATCATTATCTCGGCTCATAAACGTCCCACTGCTGGGCTCGAGCCTCCTCTACAATAGGAGGGAAATTGACCTTACTATAGCATGCTGATTAGACAGGTTGGTATAGTGTTTCATTGGCCGTATTTCTTCTTTTGTAGTAGTTATCAACTTGCGCCAATTAATCAACCTGTTTGTTTTCAAACTGCACAGTTCAAAATTTTACTTCTTTCTCTAGTCAGTCTACACGCGTTCCACTCTTGTACTCGGGTCTCTTTCTCAAAGGGTTGTCTTCTTGACCTACTATGCTACACACCATGCTAGTGAATCGTGTCGGCATTGGGTTTTATGTGGAATTTTCCTTCCCCTGCGTCGTTGTTATATACAAATCATATCTCTTTCTCTAAAGAGGGCGATAAATTTCTTGCGCGATCTCTATACGGTTAAATACAAAATACTGGCAAATATTCATGACACTTAATGCTGTAGAATTATTTAATGAATATATTTCCAACAGCAATCAAAAGCACTTAAATCGTCGTAAACAACGTGTAAAAAAACAAGTGCTATAAAGGTAATTTCATACACGACGTCAGTACTGAAATGTTCGCGATGCGCCCCAACAAATTATCTGGCGGGTGTGGAGGGCTTTAGAGGGCGCTTGACACACATCCGCCGTTGTCCGGGGTAATTGCTCAATGAATGACGTCATATTTTACTTGTCAACTCTCTGGTTATGCCGTGACACAGTTCATTGGATTTGCTGAATATTATTTTGATTTTAATCATTTATTCAATAGTGTATTGACGTACATTTTTAGATAAAGATTTTGCCACGAGGTATAATGTCATGATCGCCACGCTTGACAAGGTAAGCGATCGCAATTGGTGTTAAATTTCCCAAGAAAATACCGCTACACAATACTCTGCTTTCTTTTCTGACTTTTATGACGGAAATTCATTGGTCACAATGACATCTTACGCTGTAAGCGCAAAAATATATTAGATGCTTCCAAAACAAGATCGATTTCTCAAATCCTGTAGGTAACATCAAGTCTTTATTAGATACTCTCAAGTATATTGGGGTCGGTTTTCTAATCTGCTTAAGTTTAGGCAGAATATCATTTATCCAATCAGCCATCAATATTTTATCCAATGAAATAAAATATTTAAAGTTTTACTGTGTACTAAGTATACAACAAATTTTAGTCGATTCAGAGAAAAAAATGTAATCAACAAAAAAACTTTATGACTACTACGGATTTCTCCATAATTTTTTCCTTTTTTTTAAATTAGAAGATAGCTAATAACAATGGTAGATAAGTGGTGCTCCTTGATTGCCACGAATATGTATCAAGTTCCATGTATGACGACAAGATAAGAATACAATTATTGCCGCAATTGTCACCGCAATCGCGAACTCACCAGTCAAACCTCGACTGCATAGATGACGTAGTGGTTTAAATTACGATCTAACGTTTAAGTATTATGGGCTCGATTCGCACGCAGGACAATACTTTCTGCAATCCACAAATTATTGTTCTGTATCTAAGCGTAATTTTTTAAATGATATCCTTTAAATGAACAAAAATTCTACTCAGATTGAGAATAATATGTAGGTTGAACATTGGCAGAATTGAATCTGGCGGTAAATCAGATTCGGGTTCCTACTTGGTGAAAGATGACTATTGCATCATGCCCTCAGTTCTCCTGACGGATTTTTGCTTGTGTTGGCCGCGTTCAATAATTACTGAATATATTTTTTTCATTTAGATTCATTTTATTTTTATACTAGCAATAAATTTGTATTAAAATATGGGTTTTTTTTAACTAATTTTGAAGCGAGTAGACATAAATCTCTGTAAATTGACTTGTTGGATGCAAGATATCTTAATCTGCCCGTGGCTTGTATATTTATTTATTTTATTTATTTATTTATTTATATGTTGTGTTGCAGTGAGAGTTCGAAACGTTGGGCAGTCAAAAATGAAATACAAGCGCGGTAAAATCTGTACTTTAAAATTAATTTAACTTATAAAGATAGCCGTGTTTAAACCACTACGCTGTTTCTGCAGTAAGATATAAAAAAGTGTTTCATAGTCTTATTTCACTCCTAAAGATGTAAAATTGGGTTCATTATCATGACCAGAAACCGGGCGAAATAAAATTAATTCTGTCCAAGACAATGAATTCTCAAGGGCTTTATTTATTTCTTAATTAAAATAAAACGTAATAATCTGCGAACCGAGGAATGTGCCGCGATATTTTGCGGGGAACATTATATAGCATTCCTTTCTACTTTATTAACGCTATCTAGGGGATGAATAGTGGGATGTTTTGGTGAACTCCTCATTTGTCAGATTTATATGTGAAATTATGGGTATTTGTGGTGACAAGCTGTATTTACTGGGGATTTATAGTACTCGTCCATCATCATCATTTTAGCTCGTATAGGTCTCACTGTTAAGCTCGAGTCTCCTCCACAATAGGAGGGAAATTGACCTACTGTACCACGCTCAGCAGGCTTGTTGGTGTTGGGTTTTATTTAATAGTACTGTAAGAAAGAAAGAAAGAAGAACCATTTATTTTGCTCTCATACATTTCATAAATAACCTCAAAAACACAAAAAAAAATTAGAGCTTAGCTAACTTAATATATGCTGAGAGACAAAAGAGGCTCTTAGCTCAGCTAGTGTTACTTCATCGTGTTGAAGTAACGCTGATATTCTGCTAAGACCTAGAGTGGAATCACGGACAATCACAACTGAATACTTTTAATTATTGAAATCTAAATAACTGTGTGCATATTATATCAGTAATTCGTAGTACTTATTACGTGTATAGAAAATAGTTAAAAGTAGATTTATGATCAGATTTATTTGTGGGGTGACAGAATAAAATACGATTCACCACTCCCTATGCCATTCGTGGGTATAAGACGACTAAGGGATCTAATATCCACATAACATCTATGCAAGAGAAAACTTGAAATGAAACCCTATACCAAGACATCTGACCAGCGTGGCATATTAGTTCAATTTCTGTCTCGTTGTGGAGGAGGCTCGACCATAATAGTGGGACGTATATGAGCTGTGATGATGATTATTTATTACCCGCAGACTAATCTCGGATCTAATTACCCGAAAAAAAGGATTTTAAGACTGAAATTGTAATTAAAAATTTAATAGCACATTTTATTTCGCCTGACATATCTGTCATCAAAATGAACGAGATAAAAATGTCGAGCGCATTATAATAATTAAGTTAATTAAGTAAATGTACCGCGAACAGACCAACAGTACATTACGTCTGGACATAAAATAAGAAGCTCGTTATTTCTGGATGAAGATTTTAATATCACTTTTGCTATATCTTAGTAACGGATGCTTCCGTGTAGTGACAGAGTAAGAATACAATTCACCACCCCCTCTCTTACCTGAGGGTGTCGTAAAAGCCGACTAAGGGATTAGTACTCAAATAACATCAATGCAAGAGAAGGAAAACTCGATTTGAAACTCTATGCCAACACGTCTGACCAGCGTTTTATATTAGATCTAATTCCCTCCTACAATGGAGAAGGCCCGAGCCCAACATTGGGATGTAATGATGAACAGGTGGTGATAGGATAAAAATACAAATATCACCACCTCTCCTTTTAATGCAAAGGAGCAAACAGTACACCTGATGGTAAATGTTGCCGCCGCTCATGGACCTTAGGTACCTTTCATGCCTACCGTGAAGGAAGTGAAGGGAGTGTGAATGCGTGCAATGAGATTCAGTTACTAAAGGCATCACCAAAACCCACCACGGCTGCCGGCTCTCAAAATTATTTCAATTATGTTTCAAGTTTTCCTTCTCTTGCATAGATATTATGCGCATTAGTGGTCTTTGACGTCACCCACCGACAAAAAAGGGTTTGGTGAATTGTATTCTTACACCATCACCATACGGAACCATAATAGGTATATTAATGTAATATTAATATGCCCGAAGAGTTAGCTCAAAGTATGTCCAGACTACAACCTATCAAGAAAAGGATGTGTACAGAGCCTTATTAATACATAAAGGGGTGAATACACATATAAAATGTTGAATTGTTTATATAACAGATTAAAAAGGAACACGCTTGACCCCAAATGTGTAAATAAACTTACATAACATCTATGTAAAAGGTTTGCTCGGCAATATTTAAGTCGACTGCACAGATAGCGTAGTGCTTAAAATACCAACGTGCCAGTGTCGCGGATTCGAATCCTATGCAGGACAATAGTATCATAAAAATTGTTTTTCTGAGTCTGAATATAATTTGTGTCCGTTAGTTACATGTTTGTAAAGACAATGCATGACTTTATCCCGTAATGCAGGGTATTGTCTTTTCTTAATTAAAAATAAAAGTATGCCAGTACATAGATGAGCGGCTTTGTTTACCATCATTTTAGCTTTTATGTGTCCCACAGCTGGGCACACATGACGTAATCACGACCCTTGGCAAACGGATTGCCAATCGCAGACAGGTCTATAGCATGAGTGACGTGTGAGTTCCCAGGAGATAACTGCGGCCTACACTCCTGGTGACCTTTAGCAGATCTTTATAACTCGACACATGTAAAGAAAGGGGTAGCGACAATTGTATTCTTATCCAATCGTCATAAGGGAATTTCTTTTTAGGGTTCCGTACCCAAAGGGTAAATACGGGACCCTATTACTGAGACTTCGCTGCCCGTCCCTCCGTTCGTCTGTCACCAGACTGTATCTCAAGAACGGTGATAGCTAGACAGTTGAAATTTTCACAGATGATGTATTTCTATTGCCGCTATAACAACAAATACTAAAAATAAAATAAATATTTACGGGGGGGCTCCCATACAACGAACTTGATTTTTATAGATAATGATACAGAACCCTTCGTGCGCGACTCCGACTCGCACTTGGCCGGTTTTTTTAACTATTGTGATCACATTTCCGTGTCGATGGAGTAAGAATACAATTCACCAACCCCTTTCTTAACCGTGGATATAAATATGCATATAACAAATATAAGAGAAAGAAAACTTGAAATGAAATGCTATACCAACACGTCTGACTAGCGTGGTATAGTAGGTCAATTGCCCTCCTATTGTGGAGGAGGCTCGAGCTTAACAGTGAGTAGTGTATGAGCTGAAATGATCGCCATCAAAGAACTCTTATTACTTTTATGATTTATCATAATAATGACGCTGTATTATTTGAAAATGTTATTACTTGTGTTTTAAGCACACATTAAATGTTGAAGCTTTTAGAAGCTTTTGTATAAATCCTGTAAACTTTCATAACTTTTCATGCAAAGAGTTGAACTAATGGTATATTCTACATTATTGAACTGAAATAATCTGCTTAATAACTTAACGTTTAATATTTTAAAGGTAAAATTTATTTAACTAGTTAAAATTATGATGTAAGAATAGAATGTAAAATGTTTAGCATGATACTAGCGTCACTTTCTGCCACCGTACCAAATCAAATCATTTATTCTGGATAAGCTCCTTAAAGGTAGTTCTTTCTCAGCATGCATCCCACTCCTGGGCTCGAGCCTCCACCAATAGAATGGAAATTGACCTGTAGTAGGCCAGACGTGTTTGCCGTTAGGTTTTATCTCAAGTTTTCCTTCTCTTGGATAGATGTAGTAGGTACATCCCTTAGTCATCTTTTAAGACATCCATGGGGGTGATGAATTATATTCTTACTTCGTCACCACACCAAAAAGAGCACTTACATAATGTGAAATTTACACATCGTTTAAAACAGTGCAATAGTCCACCAGCGGATCGGAAGACGTCCGTAAGCTGAGAAAATTCGGCAGTAATCTCCACGGGTTGTCATTTTTAAACAAAATCTTTTAAATAATATTATAAGTATACAACATATATTATTAGTTCCAGTGTGATGCCCTTCGAAATAGGATATATATTTTATTTCAAAATTTAGTACAAATAAAAAACAATATCGACTGGACCAGATCACGAGTTAACTACTAGTGCAGCCATCACTCCCGTACGACTGCAAGTAGAACCTTATACAATGAGCATGACCAACCATAAACCATTCGACTCTGTAGCAGGGTTCGACAATTTCATCTAAAGACGTTATGGTCTTCAACTATACGTTTTTATCGATAATTTTTTCCACTACGCGCATCCAGGATCTGATATTAGCCATGTTGCGGTGTTCCCGGGCGCTATGACATTTCTTTAAACGCATTTTAAGGAGATCATTTTCTTCACATTATGCCTGCCACTGACTTGGCATATGTAGCTAAGTTTCCTAATCTGCAGTATTAGTCAGATCACATCTGTTTACTTTTGCCATCATAGACGTCAAAAAATTCATCAATACCCCTTGATACAGTTGTATTCTTCTATGCATTCCAAACTTTTTTAATTTGATCTTTATATATTTCTTGTGTATGTCACTGAATTCCTCTTAAACGGCTGGACCAATGTTGATAAAGTTTTTCATGTGAGTTTAAGGGGATTTGAGAATGGTTCAGTATGGTCACAACTTGTCAATATCTAGGAAGTAACTCGTTTAAGTCTGATTAAAATCTGTATAGATTTGAATATGATTCAAAGTTGACTGGAACCGGCAAATATGTAAACTAGTTTATGCAAATTCATAGTGTTTACCTATGTAGCTAGGAGATGTAGAACCACATACATAAACCAATGATCACAGATTTAATCATACAAATGGAAGCACTTAGTTCATAACTAGCGCCAACTGCCGGTAAATATTTACATAATTGCATAATGTAGTTTGTACTAGTAACGGAACAATGGTTATTTGCCGATTGATGGTGTGTGAAACGTCTCCATAATCATCACAGCTCATATACGTGCCACTACTGGGGTCGAGCCTCCTACATAGTTCAATTCAATTCAATTCAATTCAATTCAAATACTTTATTATGCATAAACCCCGCGGGGGCACTTACATATGGTCACTTTTTTACATTTTACCTTACACTACTACCGGATCGGAACGCGACCGCACTGAGAAGATCCGGCAAGAAACTCAGTGGGCTTGTCTTCTTTTTTATTCATTTACTATTTTTTTTAATAAGATAATATACAACAACATGTCTATTAATAGCTCCAGTGTGATGCCTTTCGAACCATCATACAATACAGTTATTAAATATAACGAAAAAGTACCATGGCTGGACCAGATCTCGCAAGCGGCACCCACGACACGACACGGCAGATCACGAGTTAACCACTAGAGCAGCCATCACTCCCCTCAACCACAATGGAGGGAAGGGAGTGACCCGCTCCTCGTAGCTACCGCAAGCAGACCCTTCATTGAGCATGACCAATACCATGGGCCACAAACATAAAACACAGATTAAATAACAAATTCGTTTGGCAAAACACGCTACGCTTTACAATATTAGAGTTATTAAAAAAGAGTTTATTTAAAATAACAAGGAAATTGCATAATGAGGAGCTGCTCACAACCAATCTGTATTATCATCTATATAATCCGAGCTTTCTTACAAAGTCTATTCTTAATAGCTTTTTTAAACTTTTTTGTTGGCAGGTCTCGGATATCTTTAGGTAATCTATTGTAGAAACGTATACATTGCCCCATGAATGATTTGCTAATTTTTTGGAGACGAGTAGTATGTACAACTAGTTTGTCCTTATTCCGAGTATTCATTTCATGAATGTCACAATATCTTTTGAAGTTAGCGGTATTTTTTTTGACATGTAATATATTTTCGTTTATATATTGTGATATAACAGTTAGAATATTTATTTCTTTGAATTTCTCTCGAAGTGAGACTCTTGGGCCCAGATTATAAATTGCACGGACAGCCCTATATGCATAAGATATCCCTTAGTTGCCTTTTACGACACCCACAGCCAAGAGAGGGGGCGGTCAATTGTATTCTTACTCCGTCACCACACGGAAAATGTCTCCATAACCCGAGACATAATGGTTGTCATATGTACTTACCCAAACTGACCTGAATTACCAGTTATGTAAGGCAGAAAGGATTTTTAATAGAAGTTTATTTTTATCATTGCTGTTTGTGGCAAACGAGCAAACAACACACCTAATGGTAAGTCATACTGCCGCTTATTTATAACCAGTATGCATTACTAGCACTTATGCTTTGAATAATGGTCTCATAAATGTCAGTTTCAAAACAAGGCTCAAAGTCGCTCAGGGTGATATCAAGAGGGTAATTTTTTTATTGCAAATGATAGCAAACAGTTCACCTGATAGTAAATCATACTGCCGCTCATGGACCTTTGTTAGGTCCCTGCCTACCGTGAAATGTAGGGAGTGTGAATGTATTTAATAAGGTACGATGATACTAAAGACATCATTAAAACCCACCACACGCAACCATGCTCAGTGAGTTGGGTTGCTGGCTCTCTCGCTCATCAAACGATATGCAGTAACAAATTGATACTCACATCTTACTTGTAATCACTGAGATTAATGCTTTTAAAATAAACATTATTTTATTATTTTAATAACGTATTCATTTTTATCTTACCTCATATATACGAGGTCGAGCCTCTATCTCATCCTAGCCCACATAAGTCCCACTGTTGGGCTCCAGCCTCCTCTACAATAGAGAATTGACCTACTATATCGCGCTAGTCTGACGTATTGGCATAGGGATTTATGCGCAATTTCCCTTCTTTTCCATAGATGCAATCTCCTTATCATATCCTTTAATCGTCTTCTACGACACCCATGGGCAAGATAGGGTGAATAATATTCTTACTCTGTCACCATAGGCCGTTTGTATATTAGAAGCAAAATTCAACTATTATACCATTGGTCAAACGGATTGCTATTGGGCTTTATTTTGCATTTTATATTATCTGATATCATAATCTATAACATCTTTTACAAACATAGAAAAGGAAGGGATGATGACAACTGTCATTCCGTCATTCATTCATTTCGTTTCATATACGTCCCACTGCTGGGCTCGAGCTTCATCCAAGGAGGAAGGAAATTGACCTTACTACACCATGCTGGTCAGACAAGTTGGTATAGGGTATTGTTTCGAGTTTTCCATCTCTTGCATAGATGTTATATGCGTAATATATCCCGTAGTCTTCTTTTACGACACCCACGTGTTAGAGATGGGGTGGTGAATTGTATTCTTACTCCGTCGCCACACATATATATATTTATACTAGCTGACACAACAGACGTTGTTCTGTTCAAATAGCACTGCAGCGCCACCTACCGGCCCAAATGTGAATCTAAACCATCCTCAAATTCCCTTGAACACACATAAAAAATTTCATCAACATCGGTCCAGCCGTTTAGTGACATAGTTAGTGACATACACACGTACATAAGAAATTTTATATATAAAGATATATATTAATATTCCATTATTCGTCAACACGTGGAAAATATTCGTAACTTTCATCTGAAGACTTACTTGAAGCTTATTACATAAAATAGTAACCTTTAAATGTAAGTAAAATTAATCATCCGTGTAATGACTGAGGGGTGTTGCACATTTCCCCCTACCTGCGTCCCCCCCCCCCCCCCCTCCGCACTCCATAAAAGTTACTAAAGCGCCCCAGTTCCCTCAAGAAAGTCGTTTTGAAGGCAAGACGAAGTGCCACTTTTCTCGTAATTTTCTCGCGAGAACCCATTGTGCTTTTCGCGTCAAATTACTGGCAATTTGGTGGTGAAAAGGCCGCAAGCCGGCTGCGATAAGTGGCATAAATTAGGGACAGATCGGCCGCCCTAGTGTACGAGACAATGTGTTATATTTCTTTTCAATATAATCATATATTTAGTCTATACAAATAAATAAAATTGAAATGTTTTGTAATATCAAACTAACAGATTTTTTTCATACTCATACGGTTATCTGTACAGTACCTATGGCTATAAATCAGTTTAAATTTCTCTTTGTCTATCTATTTGTTGATAATATTCAAAATGGCTGGACCGATTTTGATAATATTTTACTACCAGGTAGCTATCTATATTAGAAGAATATTTTGTCTGTTTGTTTATTTGTTTTGTGTAATCTTCAAAATGGCTGGACCGATTATTAATATTTCACTATCAGGTAGTTGTATATATAATGAGAATTTTTGTTTGTTTGTCTATTTGTTTTGAGTAATCCCCAAAATGGCTGGTACCGATTTTCCTAATATTTCACTACCAGGTAGCTGTCTATATAAGAATTAGTTTAGACTGCCCGTTCCGGAAGTCGAACCCGATGCCATATCTTAGAAGATATTGTAAATTTAAGATGCTTGGAGCTAGTTATAAATAAAACTTATTTTTTTCACGTGATTAAGTTAGAATAAAATGTCTGTCCATCCATCCATCAGCCTACAGACGTCCGTTGCTGGACATAAACCTTCCCACGAGAATGCCACTCGGAACGGTCCTGCACCACTTGCATCCAACGGTTCCCTGCGATTTTGAAAATCTTGTCAGTCCACCTAGTGGGGGGGTCGTCCTACGCTTATTTTGTATAACAGAGAAAAATTATATATTTATTAATCACTTTTGTATAGTGGGTTTAACATTCATGTTTTGCAAGAAAAATATGCAAGTGAGAACAACGTATGTCTCACCCTTCTCCAATCATTATCATCATCATCTTATCTGATATATGTATATCCCATAACTGGCATTGAGCTTCTCCCAGGATATTGAAGGAGATTGACCTAGTATTGTATTTTTATTACGTCACCACTCGGCAAATTTACACCACATTCTTCTCTGATATCCGAAGTCTATCGAGACATTAGTTTCGCTCTACCTAAAATAGTGTTTACCCCAACTATTTTTCGTCAAAAAAAAAGATTGCAGATCGGAATTTCAAAGTTCTCCCATAAAAAAAATATTAAAAAAATATATCTCGCGGCTTATTACACATATACATCTTATTTTTAATTTCGAATTTTCTTTCGAAATCACGACTGTGCTAAATAAATTTTTACACAAATAAGTAGTTCTCGTTACGTACGAAAAAAATAACCTGAAACTCGTCTACAAAAGTTTAAGCTGTAATTGATGAATAGACGACACTTTAAAATTGTCACGCTTACACTTCCAACGGCCATTAGTTGGAACATTACGCCGCCGCCCCGGACGAACGTTCAAACGCTTTCCATCGCTAATAAAATTTGTACTCTAAATGGCTATGTCAAAGGATCGAGGTAATTTTAAGTTAGGCTTCGGAAGCGGTCACAGACATAGACTATAGCGATATAATGAAATCAGACATAGGTACAGATGATCTCCCTAGAACGGAGACTCCATTCAACCGCGCGACACAGTTTTGAACTTCTTTTAACGAGAGTAAATTTTTACGATGCGTCCGCGTACCGTCAAGAAAAACCGACACCCTGAAGTTAGCTAGTCAAAATTTTTTACAATGCGCGCGCACGTCACAAATGTCAATTAGGTAATGCGTTATAATAAAACATTCAATGTATTAAATACCTTTTTTAGGGTTCCGTACCCGAAGAGTAAAAACGGGACCCTATTACTAATACTTCACTGTCTGTCCGTCCGTCTACCCATCCGTCGGTTGTTACATGCATATTATATCCCTTAGTCGCTTTTTACGATAACCACAGATAAAATAGGTGTTTATTTGTATTCTTACTCTGTCATCACATAGAATAATAATAATATTCTAATACACAAAATCATTGATCATGTCAATTGATACAATTAAAGGAATCGAAACACCTCCTAACTTTGAGGTACAACTTTGGTTTGTGATCTTATTATATACCCGTTCCCTAAGGGGATGCGATCTCGAGGGTAGAGTTAGAGGACGGAAATTAATATCTTGTATAGTTAAGAGTTAGTTTGTTTAAATGTATTACTTGGTTATTTTATGGAGTAGATATAAAATAATTTGATTAAATGTTACTATTTCATACTACGGGAGTACCACCGCTCTTTTTATTGGGTGTCGTAAAAGACAACTAAGGGATTATCTATACACATAAATAAAATTGAAGTGTCTGTTTGTAATGTCAAAATAATGGACTTTGTTCATGCTAATACGGTTATATACACGATACCTATGCGTAAAAACCGGTTTATAAAATATTTTATGTCTGCCCATCTGTCTGTCTGTTTGTTTTGGGTAATCTTCAAAACGGTTGGACAGATTTTGATAATATTTTACTACCAGGTCTATATAAGGAGTAATTTAGACTATTTTATCCCGGTATTCCCACGGGAACGGGCACTGCGCGAGTAAGGCGATTAAGACTAAAGCGAAGCAAAGGCGGATTGCTAGTATATGCATAAGACAAGGCAATTTAGACTAGAAAGAAAGAATAAGAAAATTAATAGTCTATTATATTTTCCCTTTAAGATTGTCGTATAAAAAGAAATAAAACAATTTAATGCAACGTCCTCGCATCAATTAAGGTCACCAGTTGGGTCCGTCCCCTCACAATTAAAACTTGTACGGACCCAAATTTCCTGACTTTGTTACTTCGTCAAAGATATATAAATGTATTGTTAGTGACGTACTTTGAGGACAATCTTTAATTAACTGCCTCTTTCATTGTCTTCGTCATCTCGGCTTATATACGTCCCACTGCAGGGACCAAACCTCCTCTATATTTGAACGGATATTGACTTACTATTCTATTATATTCTTACTCCGTCACCACATGGAAGGCCTCCATAATAGAGCCTGTTGAAAAAAATCGGTTGTCTGTAAAGTCGGTTTACTGACGATAGTTGAACGTGACAACGTCATAAGAAAATACTGGTGGAATGGTTTCATTTTTCAAAAGAAAATTTTAATTTTATTTGTTTGATAGATATTTTGTATGGATCAAGCCTTAAATGGAACGCCTCAGAGCGAGGTAACGCCGCATACGTCATGTTTTTTCGTGTGTGCAGCCGGCTCCATCGAATTATAAGACATTGTCACGTCAAAAAAAAGAAGGTATGCTATCCTAGATGATCTCATTTATGAAAAATGTAAGAAACGTGGCCCCACTTCTAAGATATGAAACTAAAAGTCCAAATATGAGTTGTTGACAGTAGTCTGTCTACAATTGCGGGCCGGTCCGTCCGAGGTAGTACCACACTAAGCAGTAACTCAACGTCTGAGTAGTAGCAATTTGTTATTGCGTTGCATTCGGTGAGCGAGAAAGCTGGAGGCTCAATTTTCTTCGGGTTTTACGTTTGGTGGGTTATGCCTTTAATATCAACGAACTGCAATACACGCATTTACAATCCCTTCACTTACTACTCTTCGCGGTAGGCAGCGGCCTTGCAAAGGTCCATGAGCAGCAGCAACACTTACCATTACGTGTATTGTGTGCTCGTTTGCCACAGTTTGCATTAAAAAAAACATCATCATCATCATTTCAGCCTTTCGCCGTCTACTGCTGGACGTAGGCTTCCCTCATGTTATGCCACAAAGTGCGGTCCTGTGCCGTTTGCATCCAACGACGCTCAGCAACTTTCACCAGGTCGTTGGTCCACCTAGTGGGGGGCGTCCTACACTGCGTCGTCCGATACGTGGTCGCCACTCGAGAACCTTTCTTCCCCAGCGGTTGTCGGTTCGTAGAGTGAAGTGGCCTGCCCATTGCCACTTCAGCGTGCTAATTCTTCGTGCTATATCGGTTACACCCGTTCTTTTGCAGATTTGCGTATTCCGGATTCTATCTCGCAGAGAAATCCCGAGCATAGCCCGCTCCATAGCACGTTTAGCAACTTTAAGCCTTGTTATGAGGCCTACATTTAGGGACTACGTTTCCGTGCCGTAAGTCATCACTGGTAACACATACTGGTCGTAGACCTGTATTTTCAGACACTGAAGTATGTTGGACGAGAAAACATAAAAAATATAAATTCTACAATTCTGTCAACCTCTTCAAGGCTGATTTAATTATAGTTTATATATAGTTACAATTAACCTATAATAACTTATTCTAAATATAATACGATCATTAAAACTACGCACATAAAGTGTGTTTTCATTACAAATCGATAATAATTATGATCGCGTGACTGGTAACACATCGGGGGTTGCCAGTGTACGGCTAAATTATTCACTAAATGGATTATTGGCTATGGACAGGCAAGACAGACATTTTGATTGTAAGTGATGTTTACTGAATTATTTATGTTGAATGTATTAATTTGTATGTCATTAAGGTATTGAATCGTGTAACATGTACATCCATCTTTTCATATCATAAGCTTGCCTAATCGTAAAATTATGTATATTAGTCTGAAAGTAGCACCAATAATTGGAAATATTTAAAGCACAAGTTTCTTGGTATGGACTTGTGATGAGGAGAAAAGAGAGGCATATGACAAGAGGGCTTTCAATATGAAGGCTGTAAGTATCGTGGCAAACACTAAAAGAGATAATTGAATTATGTGAATGAGAGGTATGAAAAGAATAAGTTCAGATGTGACAACTGATAGAAATCTAAAGATATGTTATGCGGGTCCAGCATAACATATCTTTAGGGTGAAATTAGGATAAGGTAATGAATAATCTTTTTTTTTAACATAACTCCGTCAAGGTGTAACCGACGTACGACAAGTCAACTAGGGGATATTATAAGCATATAGATGTTCTATCTAACCAACCAACCTGTCTGACCAGCATGGTATAGTAAAGTCAATTTGCCTCCTATTGTGGTTTTTAATTGTGGTAGGAGCACATGTTGATAGTTGTCTGTCTACAGCCGCAGGCCGGTCCGTCCACTGAAATCGACGTCCGAGTAGTAGGAATTTGTTACTGCGCTTCGTTCACTGAGCGAGAGAGCTGGAAGCTCAACTTTCTGAGTGTGTTTGCATGTGGTAGGTTTTGGTGATGCCGTTAGTATCACCGAACCTCATGCATGCATTCACACTCCCTTCACTTTCTTCGTGGTAGGCAGCGGCCATACAAAGGTCTATGAGTGGCTGCAACACTTGCCATCAGATGTACTTTTTGCTCCAGGGAGGAGGAGGCGCCGATATGCGCAACTCCTTCCACCGCCTTGAATGACGATAGGACGTGGCCAAACGGCCATGCGTTGAGGTGTCGGGGATCGAATGTCATCAAACGATCTCTACGGCACCCCGTAAAAGCGCGGAAGGGGCCGCTGTGGTTTTAGTGTGTATTTCGGTCATGCAGTGGCTGGTGAGTACCACACACTGCTCCGTCTGTCACCGACGGGGGAGAGTGCATAAATGCATTTCCACAGCCTGAACAAAAAAAAAGTGTACGGTTTGCTTGTTTGCCACCATTTGCAATTAAAAAAAAGGCTCGAACCCAGCAATGAGACATTTATGAGCCGATATGGTGAGGAAGGGTAAATAATGCTGTGTCGTAGCGGTTATGATTACTACCATTCCTTTTAATGCTCGTCGTAGACTACCAACAGCATACATCTATGTATGCTGTTGGTAGTCTGAACTAACTCCAACTGATGCCGTCTAGTCAACAATGTATTCCTGAAGAGGATTGACTTCAGGCAGCCAGTCTTAAAATTAATGCCAATTACTTTTGGAATCATCATCATCATTTCAACCCATATAGGTCCCACTGTTGACCTCGGGTCTCCTTCACCATGGAAGGAAAATTTCATTACTATACCAGCGGGTCAGATGGGTTGAAATAGGATTATGTTTCGAGTTTTCCTTCTCTTACATAGATATTATATGCATATTATATCCCATAGTCGTCTTTTATGACACCCACGGACAAAAGAAGGGGTGAATTGTATTCTTACTCCGTCACCACACGGAATATGTACTATGAAATAAGAGTATATATTAAGTGGAACCCCAATTATTGGGATAATAGTAAAATGATAATGAGGAAGGTTGGATAATCCCATCATTACCAGACTTTACTAACAGGCTGGCAATCATAATTACTCTAATAGATTTCATATGAGAGTTCTGTCACCCTCTTAGCGATCTTTCAGTCAGCTTTTACGTCTCCCTCGGGAATAAATAAATGCTAGCAGGCAGTATTCATACTTCGTCACTACACGAAATGAAATTGTAAATAAACTCAAAAATTAATCAGTAAATGTACATAACTCATTAAAAAAAACGGTTAGTATTTAATTGAAATGTACGGAATTGCGGGCGTAATAAAATCTACAAAATGAGGTCTATAATATTTTAAATTAACGACATAAGTTGAGAATTTGGGCTTTATATCAGTAATATAAACGGAGTTATATTCCTTATAAAATAGTATTAAAGTTAGTAGCTAATATTTTATATTAATACTTGATCTAAACACTGGTTGGTGACATTGGTTAAGACAAAGTTTATAATTAAATATTTTGATGTAATGTTTTTAATATCCGTGTGGTGACGAATACAATTCACCACTCCCTATCTTGCCCGTGGATGTCGTAAAAGACGACTAAGGGATATAATACGCATATAACATCTATGCAAGAGAATAAAAACTCGAAATAAAACCCTATACCAACTTGTTTGACCAGCATGGTATAGGAACATCAATTTCCCACCTATTGTAGAGGAAGCTCGAGCCAAACAGTAGGGCGTATATGAGCCGAAATGATGATGATGATGATAATGTTTTTAAATTACAAATTACTTTTTGATCATCATCAAAACTGCTTGTATACATTCCACTGCTGAGCTTCTTCTTCACAATAAGGGAAATTTGCTTTGCGGCAAACTCTGATAATTCTATCAATTAAGGTAAGAGCAGCTATAGTTCACCACTTAAGGGCATAAAAATTCCTTTTTTATTGCTCAATCTTAATGTTCACCCTTATTCAATTAGTGTTTCTTTTGTGAGTTCTGCGTAAGTTTTTCAACGACATTAAACTAGTGGTTTTGTTTATACAATAATGGAATGAAACAAAAAATTTATAAACTGACAACTAGAGAATCAGTAGTTCACCATCTCACATATTGACTTTGTAAATAATTTCCTTCATATTTCATATACAACGTCACCTCAATTAATCTCAAACATAATGATTTCTGACGTTTACGCGAGTATTACTTCCTTACTAGTATTATATATACGAAAGTAAGGATGTTTGTTTGTTTGTTACGCTTTCACGCTTAAACCACCGAACCGATTTCAAAAATTATTTCACCAATGGAAAGCTATAATATTAGGGAGTAACATAGGCTATATTTTATCTCGGTATTCCCACGGGAACGGGTACTACGCCGCGGGTAAGGCGACTGAAACCGAAGCGAAGCGAGGGTGGGTTGCTAGTAGTTTAAATAAAACTACTTTACGGGTCTTATCGCGTTTGTATTTGATTTTTGATTGCCTGGCGTTTCGAACACTTTGCAGCATTGAGTTAATCCGCTCGTGGCCATAAATGCTGGAAATTGTTTGTGTTGAGTTGAGGCAATCAAAAATCAAATACAAACGTGATAAAATCCGTAAATTTATTTAATTTATCCCAAACAAATAAAAAAAGAATAACATTTACTAATAATCTGGAATGAACTACCTGCTGCTGTGTTTCCCGAGCACTATGGCATGTCCTTCTTTAAATGAGGTTTAAGAAGAGTATTTTTTTCACGGTTAGCAACGGCCTGGCTGTGTCCTTGGTATTGCAAGAGTCCATGTGCGGCAGTATTATTTACCATCAGGTGTGCTGCTTGCTCATTTGCCACCATTGGCAATAGAAAAAAATAAAGATAGCCGGTAAATAGTTTCTTAATCACTAAATTATTAATATTACACTTTACAATCCTTAATATGTTTAGAGTGCATCACTTGAAAAAGTTTGCACGATTCGATGACTGAAGAACAACATCGTCTATTTAATATGGGTTTAGTTTAAAAATACTCCGTAAATTCTTATTTAACCAATTCATGTGCTGTAGTTATCAATTATTAGTGCTCTTACCTTATATGTTGTAACCGAGTCTTTTGATTATAGCAATACTAAGTTAAAAGGCGTCACCCCATAATACTTAATAGTTATTATGTTGTACGCTAACGTTAACCATAAAATCAATAGTCCATAGGTGATGTGTACACGTCCGTTGTGTTACTGTACGGTGTGCAAAATAAAGCGTTAAGTGTTTATGTAGGTGCCGCTTTGAAAATGCTTCCGATACATTAAACGCGCCGCATGACACCAGGAGCGTCAGCAGAACAATCTTTATTATTTTTTTAACCATTTTTATATCACCCCGGAACCCTTTTTTTCCGTATGGGGATGGAGTAGGAATATAATTCACCATCGCGTCCGTGGGTGTCGTACAAGGAAACTAAGAGATATGATATGTAGAATGAAAACTCGACATTAAACTCTATACCAATACGCTTGACACGCGCGGTATAATAAGTTAATTTCCCACTCAATATGGAGGACATCTCGCACATAACGTATGCTGTATGGTACTGGCAACCTTTACTGCCAGCCCTTATATTTATGTCGTGTGTTAGGTCTATGTTTGTCACAGAATATCTATAACGGCAAAATCGATCACGTCGACCCGGGCGTGGCGCCACACTCCGGCATGTGAAGAATACAATTTTTTTAAGCTATATATGCTGCATATATGTTTCTTGTCACTAAAATCTATGACATGGTTCCTAAGATCTTTGTAGGTCTTATAATTTCAAACTTGCCCACACTAACTGACATAAATAGCCCAATATATGTTAAAATATCTCAGTTTATATGCGTCGCATTGTTAGACTCGAGCCTCATCCAAGATAGAAAGGAAATTGACCCACTATACCACGCTCATCAGATGGGTTAGTATAGGGTTTTATTTCGAGTTTTCTATCTTTTCTGTGTTAAATGCATATTTAATCCCTAAGTTGTCTTTTAGAATACTTACAGGCAAGATAGGGGTGGTGAATTGTATTCTTATTCCATCACCATACAGATAGATGAGATTATCTATTCATATTTATTCATGTAAAAAAAGAAGACGCGAATTGTATTACTCTGTCACCACAAGGGAAACTAAATATAATCATATGGTAATACACCGCTGTAATAGACTAAGAAATCCATTTTTATGCGCACCGTACTAACGAATGTTTTACACGTCATTTTCCAAAGCTCTACAGTTACACCATAAACTCCCCATAGCTATTTTCCATTATACATATTACACTTACATATGTATGGGTGTTAAAACGTGTGTGAGTATTCATCTACAGGTCGTTTTTTTTACAAGATCCTGCCCTAAGTGTCTATATCTTGTGCTGTAGGGAACTTTGCAAATATAATTAACAGACACAAATTCCACTCAGAGTCAGAACAATCATTTGGGTATTGCATCTAGTATTGTATCCTGTGTTGGAATTGAACTCGCGACATTTGACACTGTAGTTCAGTATTTCAACTACTGCGCTGTCTACGTAGTCAAGTGTACTTATAGCTCATCATCATCATCATCATCGCAGCCCACATACGTCCCACTGCTGGGCTCGGGCCTCCTTCACAATGGAATGTAATTTGACCTACTATACCATGCTGGTCAGATCTGTTGGTATAGGGTTTTAACCGAGTTTTCCTTCTCTTGCACAGATGTTATGTGCATATTATATCCTTTAGTCGTCGTGTACGACATCCACGGGCAAGATAGGGTAGTGGTGAATTGTATTCTTACTCCGTCACCACACGGAAAACTTATAGCTAGCTCGTATGAAATATATACTTAATATCGACCTAAAGTCATCATTATCACCATCATCTTCTCAGCTCTATTACATCCCTCTTCTGGGCGCGAGTCTCCTCCATGATGGAGAAGGAAAATCGACCTACTATACCAAGTTGCGGGCAAGATAGTAGTGGTGAATTGTATTCAGGGTAAAGTGGTCTAAGTACCGATTTTTGTGAGTGGCGTAAATCCTGTACCGATTTTCGTTAGTTTCGTAAATCCCGTAGGAGCACTTACATGTTATCAATTTTAACGTTTTCCTTTATTTTCATTCAATTAACTACCACCGAATCGACACGCAATCTCACTGAGAATAGCCGGCAAGTATCTCCTATTTTTTTATTTATCACTAGCAACCTGCCCTCGCTTCGCTTCGGTTTCAGTCGTCTTACCCACGTATTTATCCTTCCCGTGGGAATACTGGGATAAAATATAGCCAATGTTACACCCTGATATTATAGCTTACCATTGGTGAAAGAATTTTTAAAATCGGTCCAGTACTATCGGAACCTATTCAATACAAACAAACAAATCTTTCATCTTTATAATATTAGTATAGATCATCAAAGCTGATATATGTCCCACTGCTGGGCTCGAGTATCCTTCATAATATAAGGGAAATTGTTCTATTTTACAACGTTAGTCATACGGGTTGGTATTGGGTTTTCCTTTAAGACTTTTGAAAAGAAACGAACAAACTTTGCATAGAAGTTATCTGCTTATTATAATCTTTTAATCATCTTTTACGACACCCACGGGCAATAAAGGGGTGGTTAATTATATTTTTACTCCTTCACCACACGGAGGCTTTTTCATTATTATAAAATTAGAACTCGTCTTAAAACTATCACATCCTGTATAAACTCACACATACAAATATATGTATGACGAAATGGAAAAGTACTGATATTACGCCCACACACACTGAAAACGTGTAAACATAATAACGTGTACTGTTTATGTGTGAGTATCTGTGTTAGTGTGTGTATCGTATTCGCACTAAAGTGTTTCTATACAATCTAAAACAAAGATTGTTTATTATAAGGTATTGATTTCTGAGCTTTCCGTGTGGTGACGGAGTAAGAATATTCACCACCTCCTCTCTTGCCCGTGAATGTCGTATGAGAAGACTAAGGGATTAAATACGCATATAACATCTATGCAAAAGAAAAACTTGTAATCCTTACCAGAATTATAAATGCGAAAGTAAGTTTGTTTGTTACGCTTTCACGCTGAAACCACCGAACCGCTTTAAAAAATTCTTTCACCAAAGGAATAGTGTGATAATAGTTGTTGTATGAATGACGAATTAGTGACGATAGAAGACAAAGATCAAGAAAGGTATGTTGAGATGGTTTTGACGTGTAGAAAGAATGAGTAAAGACAATTGTCGGTTACAAAAATCCTACTCAGACTTGCTTTGTATTTACAGAACTGAGGCAATCGTTTAGAAGATTATCGGCAACAAACAGACAGATAAAAAATAATTAAAGTTGTATTTAGACATTGTATCGAGCATAAAAAAAAACTTGTTATTTTGACATTACAAACAGACACTTCAATTTTATTTATTTGTATAGATAAATATTTTTGATATTTTTTTTTGGTTGCCACGCTAAAAATATCGGGTGAACTAATTCTATAATTGCTATAAATACCGTAACCGACCCTGTAGTAGTTACAAATAAAATAAATGTCAGTATCAATTTCCGGGAAGATGAGTTCGCTAACACGTTTAGCGCGCCCCCTGTCGGCAATCTTGTTCAAATTGAGCCGAGCGCTAAGCAATGTCGCTTGCTGCTATAACACTAACTTCTACCGCACTATACTTGGCTAATAGAAGTAGCTAGGAGCAGAATGTATAGTTATATAGAAGGAGACCACGCACTTTTAATATTAACTGAATGAACAGATGCTGCAACGAATTTCAAGAAATACTTATCCTATCCTACCAATATTATAAAAGCAAAAGTTTGTGAGGATGTGAAGATGTGAAGATGTTTGTTGCGCTTTTGCACGCAAAAACTACTAAATGGATTTTGATGAAACTTCACAATAATATAGTTTACATATCAGTATAACACATAGGCTATAATTTATTCCAATATTCCCACGGAAAGAGGAACTGCGAGTGAAAGCGCAGGGCGTTGCTAGTTAATATTATAAACGCGATAGTTTGTGAATATGTGAGGATGTTTGTTGCTCTTTCACGCAAAAACTACCAAATGGATTTTGATGAAACTTCACAATAATACAGCTTACATATCAGAATAACACATAGGTTATAATATATCCCGATAAACCCACGGGAAGGGAAACTATGCGGGTAAAACCGTAGGACGATGCTAGTTCTAAATAAAATTACGGATTTTATCGCGTTTAAATTTGATTTTCGATTGCCCGATGTTTTGAACACTTCATGGTCACGGGCCATACTCGGTAATTTTAAATTTATTACTTTATAATATAGATAACTTATTGGACGTGAGACATCTTAGTCCGCCCATGACTATGAACGCTACAAAGTGTTCGAAACGTCAGGCAATCATGAAACAATTACAAAAAAAATAAAATCCGTAGTTTTATTTAAAATGTGTAATACTCGCGTAAACATCAGAAATCATTAAGAAATATTTACTTACGATGAGTGATAACAATCCACTACCCTTCAAACTCTTACCCGTGAGTATTATAAAATAATACTAAAAGAGAAAACGGTAAGAGTTAAGAGTGGTAGGACCACACTGTCGACAGTTGTCTGTCTACAGCCGCGGGCCGGTCCGTCCGGGGTAGTACCACACTGAACAGAAAGTCGACGTCTGAGTAGTAGCAATTACTTACTGCGTTTCGTTCGGTGAGCGAGAGAGCCGGAAGCCTAACTTTCTGAGGGTGTTTGCGTGTGGAGGGTTTTGGTGGTGCCCTTGGTATCACCGAGCCTCAATTCACGCATTTACACTCTCTTCATTTCTTCACGGTAGGCAGCGGCCTTGTAAAGGTCCATGAGCGGCAGCAACACTTACCATCAGGTGTACTGTTTGCTCGTTTGCCACCGATTGTAATAAAAATAATCATTTCATCATCGTTTCAGCACATACGTCTCACTGTTGGGCTCGAGCCTCCTACACAATAGGAAGGAAATTGACCTACTAAACCACGCTGATTAAACGGATTGGTGTAGGGATTTATTTTGAATATTTTTTTCTCTTGCATAGATGTTATTATGTTTGTTATTATTGCAATATATTATTTGTAAAGAGATACTTATAATTCGACAATATCTTTTATACTCTGCTACGTGTACATCGCTGACGAACGTCGCAGGACGCTGCAGAATAACAGCGTTGTGGTATTTACTGAGTAGATACCTCAGCATAATGCTGAGCAGCTATCCCTTTGCTCTTTTGCGAAGGAGACGATAATCTTTATGTAATTTTTGTTATTTTCGTTGTTTCTCTTTTTCTTTTTTTTTGTTAGTTATAGTTTTTATGTTATTGTACTTTTATTATTATGTTCTTGTACGTGTTCCTCTCGTAAAAGAGTAATAAATTATTTTTCTTTCTTTCTTTCTTTCTTTCTTCTTTCTTATATGCATATTTAGTCCCTTAGTCGTCTTTTACGATAGCCATGGACAAGAAAAAAGGTGGCGAACTGTATTCTTCTTCCCTCACCACACAGAGAAAACCGGACTTAACGGACCCAGATTACGAGTAGACTCATATTAGGTTGGTATTTTAACCACTACGATTTGAGAAATCGATACAGATGAAAGAAAAACAAAAGAAAATTTTCATATACATTCATTTGATTGTCATCATCGTTATCATTTCAGCTCATATACGTCCCACTGTTGGGCTAGAGCCTCCTCCACAATATGACCTTAATATATCATGCTGATTAGATAGGTTGATATAGGGTTTTGTATCGAGTATTGCTTTTCTTACATAGAGGGTTTATGTGTATTATATCCCTTAGTCGTCTTTTACGACATCCACGGGCAAGATAAGGACTGGTGAATTGTATTCTTAATCACCACAAGAAATTGTACTAGCAATTAATTTTGATCAAAATGTAGGTTCAAGTTTAATAACTAATTCTGTAGCGGGTAGATATAAATCTATATAATAACAATGATTTGTTAGACGTGAGATATTCTAGCTGTAAAGTGTTCGAAATTTCGGACAATCAAAAATGAAATACAAACGCAATATAATTTGTCAAAATAGTTTTATTTAGAAACTAATTATATGTAACTTTGAGTCATTCCGACATATTTGTCAAGATAGATAGATACATGATTGGTTTAACTTAACAGTACCAGAGGAAAGGAAGTATTCAAAAAAGAAGATAAAAGAAGAAACAGCTCATAGATGTTAAATTGACTCTAGTAGGGAGTCCGTATTAACGCGCGACTCCCTAATCGAGTCAGGTTGACTTCTTTGAGCCTAACACAGCACAGAAGCGATAAAGAAACAGCAAGAATAAGAAGCATAGATGAACAAACAAAACATTAAGTAAAACGAAGATCTTTGTTATTTGTATGTTAATTTTTTTCGTATTGGTATATTGGTATTTTTTTTCATTGAAAACTTGAATTTTCTAAACTAAAAATCACTCACTTCAAAGGGCACAGTTACGTCATATAAAGTACATATTTTACAAGTAACGTTTGTTTTTGAATAAATAACTTTATTAACATATTGCGACACATTCACGTTTAAAACAAATCTAATATTTTTTCGTAGCGTAGTAAAGACCGCCATATTTCGTAGCCACTCATAAATTAAATCTCGCGGGAGAGCGGTAAGCCAGAGATTATTATATATTGTGGTTACCTCGCCCTACACACAACCTCAATTTAACATCATTTTTATTAGCTTGACCTGTATAAATATTACGTTTTTTTTTGTCTAACTTATTTATCCTCGATATATTAAGCACTGTTATTTACTAAAGAGAATAAATATCAAAATAATACTGTGTAAAATATCATGACATTCTTTACCAGCTAATATTTCGATGTGTAAGAATAAAAAAATAAGAAATATCTAATAAAATATGAAATAATTTTTATTTATTTTATCGCCTTTGTACTTAACGTTACTTATGGTAACCTGGTCAGTTAATGAGTTACTTTTAACGCGATAAAATACATAAAAATAACTTTATTTTATATGTAAATACTCGTGGAATTACTCCGTATGGTGACGGAGTAAGAATACAATTCACCACCCTCTCTCTTGGCCGTGGATGTTGTAAAACACGACTAAAGGATTTAATATGCATATAATATCATTCATCATCATCAATTCAGCTCATATATATCCCACTGTTGGGCTCGGGCCTCCTCCACAATGTCAGTGAAATTAACCTACTGTGTTGGTATAGGGTTTTTTTTTCGAGTTTTCCTTCTCTTGCATAGATATCATATGCATATTTACTCCCGTAGTCTTATTTTATGACACCCACGAATTTGTGACGCGTGAATTTTATTCTTACTCCGTCACCACATGGAAGATAAAAATAGGTAGTTATTATATAATAAAAAATGTTAAAGAATATATTTCTCATCTTTTCGTGTAATACGACATAAGAATCCAACAAAGAAGCTTTTAAAAATCATAATAGCATCTAATTCAAAACCAATAGGCGACTTGATCCAATCTCGCGTCTCAGACAGTTCTAATGAGATCTCTAGAGGGTTACCAGCGGAAAAATGCTTTCAAAATTAAAATAAATTCTTCCCTTGACGGTCCCCGCTGCATCTGATCAATTGGAGATTAAAACGGAAGAGGATTGCCATGTTCCGTTGCGGTATAATTTTCTATTTTGTAATTAAGCCGCTCGCTGCGAACGATCCCAGATGGAATACTCTAGAAGCTTAATGGATAAGAAAATTGTAGATTATAATTGGATTGTGATGGTGTAAATCTGTATGAATATTAAGATACTAGCTACGCCATTAACTAAAATAAATTTGAAGGAAAGACATTACACAAATATTCAATTTATTTTGAGTTATTTTATTGATTTTGGCTGATTTCAGTTCAATTCAAATCTGCATTAACTGTTACGGCAATATATGGAATTCATTGGAATGATAGTGACGCCATCTGTCGAAAATTTATCGTACCAACTCAGAAATCTTCGTGGGCTCATGTACAATACTTTGCTGAAGATCATCACATGATCAAATGCATAGTTTACAATTCTATAAAGGACATACAGACAAACATTCATTTTTATATATATAGATAAGTATGGAGATGATTTATGGTATATATACCAATATTGTATCGTCATCTATGGTCTCCCGTGGTAATGAAAGATGTTTGTGAAACGACTTGATAGTAAAGACAAAATAAAAAAATGCAAAAATTAATTACATAATCGCAAACATGATCTTACCTCATATGAGTATAGTAGTAATATATTTTTAGGGTTCTGTACCCAAAAGGTAAAAACGGGACCCTATTACTAAGACTTGGCTGTCTGTCCGTCCGTCTGTCTGTCACCAGGCTGTATCTCAATAACCACGATAGCTAGACAGTTGAAATTTATACAAATTATGTATTTCTGTTGCCGCTATAACAACAAATACTAAAAACAAAAGAAAATAAATATTTACGGAGGCTCCCATACAACAACCGCGATTTTTATAGATAACTAGCAACCCGCCCTCGCTTCGCTTCGGTTTCAGTCGCTTTACCCGTGGCGTAGTTCCCGTTCCTGTGGGAATACCGGGATAAAATATAGCCTATGTTACTCCCTGATATTATAGCTTTCCATTGGTGAAAGAATTTTTGAAATCGGTTCGGTGGTTTAAGCGTGAAAGCGTTACAAACAAACAAACAAACAAACATCCTTACTTTCGCATTTATAATATTAGTATGGATGGTACGGAACCCTTCGTGCGCGACTCTGACTCACACTTAGCCGATACTTTATTTTGAAATACTTTTCATTTATGGTGGCTTATTGGCAGATACATTTTATCCTGTACTTCTGGAGTTTATGCGAGTATTCATCATCATTTGCCTGCCCTTATCCCACGCTAAGTGGGGTCGGCACAACATGTTCTCACCTTCCATACTCTCCTATCAGCCGTCATATCTGCACTTATTGCTTTCATACGCATATCCTCATTCACACAGTCCATCCATCTCTTTATGGGTCTCCCACGCTTCTTACGTCCATCCACATTCATATCGATAACCCGCCTCGTCACATGTCCATACCAAGACAACCGCGCGCCTAATCTTCTCTATCACTGGTGCCACTTTCAGGCTTCCCCTAATATACTCATTTCTTATCTTATCTAACCTTGTGACCCCACACATCCATCTTAGCATACGCATCTCTTTGGCATGCAATCTTCTCTCATCCGTCTTTTTCAATGCCCAACATTCAGATCCATACATAACAACAGGTCTGATGACACTCTTGTATATTTTCCCCTTAAGTTTAAGGGGCATCCGTGCATCACAAATTGTTCCCGAGACCTGTCGCCACTTCATCCATCCTGCATTCATTCTACGATTTACCTCCCGGTCGATGTTGCCGTCGTCTTGGAGGAGGGAGCCTAAGTACTTAAAGTCGGAGCAAACCGGTAGTGGTGACCCACCTAAGCTAATGGGAGAGAATTATGCGAGTATTACACATTACAAATTAAACTATATTTTGGGTTTAATCGCGGACTTGTAGTGTTTGAAACGTCGGGCAATCAAAAATCAAATAGAAACGCAATAAAATTCGTAAAAATAGTTTCATTTATAAATAGAATATTATAAAATATTCATAATGATAATTAATTAGAAATATTAATAGTTTTATTAATAAAAAATAAAATATATTCATTATACGTCATCTAAAAATTATTTTATAGAAACATTTGTCTAATAAAATATCGTAAGATTTTTTCAAATGTATAAATAGCTTCGATATTACTAAAGGTATTTTATTATATACTAGCAACCCGCCCTCGCTTCGCTTCGGTTTTAGTCGTTTTACCCGCGTAGTTCCCGTTCCCGTGGGAATACCGGGATAAAATATAGCCTAGTTTACGCCCTGATATTATAGCTTTCCATTGGTGAAAGAGTTTTTGAAATCGGTCTAGCCGTTTTGAAGATTACCCGGAACAAACAGACAGACAGACAGACAAAAAAATTTTAATTGCAATTTTAGGCCTAGGTGTCGTGCAAATAACCGTGTGAGCATGAAAAAAGCCTATTAGAAGCACATTGTCGACAGTCTTCTGTCTACAGCCGCGGGCCGATCCGTCCAGGGTAGTACCACACTGAACAGAAAATCGACGTCTGAGTAGAACTGTTGCTACTATACTTCGTTCGATGAGTGCGAGGGTCAGAAGCCCAACTTTCCAAGGGTGTGTGCGTGTGGTGGGTTTTGGTGATGTCTTTAGTATCGCCGAACCTCATTGCACGTATTATAAATTTCATTTAATTGAAGAGCTTGTTTTTTTAGGTTATCCACTCTGAAAGTTAAGGTTACGTAGGTGAAAATATACATTGTTATATTTTATTACATTATTATTATATATACGGCATAAAAATACAATTCACTACTCCCTATCTTGCCCATGGATGTTGTAAAGGACGACTAAGAGATATAATACGCATATAACATTTATGCAAGCGAAAACTTGAAACGAAACCCTATACCAACCTGTCTGTATTGTATGTCGAGTATCTGCGCCTAATGCCGCCCTAGCCGAGGCCGTGTGTGATTGGACCGGAGATTTGTCCGTCACCCGCAGAGACCACTGACCGCTGACCACGCGACGGCGACTGACGTCCCAGGACGTCGAGAGGTGAGGTTACCCGAAAGGGTATTCTATCGGGCCGACCACTGACGACAAGTCACATCTGCTCCGGTTGTCGGCCCAACAACGAGGTTGGGTTATGGACCCGCGCGCCGCCCTTTCATCGCCCCGGACGGACTGGACCGCGCGTGCACTTACCATAGCCCACCCATAAAAAAAATTTAAAAAAATACCAACCTGTCTGACCAGTATGGTATAGTAAGATCAATTTTCCTCCCATTTTGGAGGAGACTCAAACCCAGCAGAGGGACGTATATGAGCCGAGATGATGATGATGATACATTATTATATTATATCTTAAATTTCATTCAATTGATAAGATTTTATTTTGTTTACTGACCCTCCATTGGATTCTAATAGTTAGATGTTCACGACAACTGGTATTGATAACATTACTTGCTCTCCAAAGAACGAATTTCTCGTACTTCAGCATTATTTTATTATCGAACTCTAGCTAATGTGAATTTGCTCATTATTTTACTGCGCCGTTAAAACAGACAACAATTTACATTTTAATGGCATATGGTCATGATCTTACTCCTAATTTATATGAAACAATTTATTAGTCTGCGTTTCTATTTACTGCTTCGGGCATCTACTTATTTATCATCATCATCATTTCAGCCTATCGCCGTCCACTGCTGAACGTAGGCCTCCCTCATGTTACGTCACAAAGTGCGGTCCTGTGCCGCCTTCATCCAACGACACCCAGCAACTTTCACCACGTCGTCGGTCCACCTAGTGGGGGGTGTCCTACACTACGTCATCCGATACGTGGTCGCCACTCGAGAGCCTTTCTTCCCCAGCGATGTGGCCTGCCCATTGCCATTTCAGCGTGCTAATTCTTCGTGCTATCTCGGTTACACCCGTTCTTCTGCGGATTGCCGTATTCCAGATTCTATCTCGTAGAGAAATCCCGTGCATAGCCCGCTTCATAGCACGCTGAGCAACTTTGAGCCTTGTTATGAGGCCTACATTTAGGGACCACGTTTCTGTGCCGGAAGTCATCACTGGTAACACACACTGGTCGTAGACATGTGTTTTCAGACACTGAGGTATGTTGAACGAAAAGATCCTCTTAAGTTTCCCGAACGCTACTTATTTATGCAAGATGATAATATTATTTATGGAAAAACCAATAAACGAGTGTGAACTAACCAAAGCCATATAATTAATTGATGAGCTATTTAATGTACATCTTTCTGTGATTAAAAGCAATAAACCTGTAACAAAAATTGCAAAAGAAAAGCCAATAATAATTCAAAATAAACTGGCGTCTGCATTATTCAACGCCCTGGAAATAAATGGAGAGTTTGCACAAGTCGGACCTAATTTATTTGAGTGTGGCAATACACAACGTTCAAAAATCGAACGACGAGTACCGCTGGGAAATTACGGTTGGCAACTCTTGTACCTTTAAGAAACCGTCAAAGGCAGTTAACGATGAAATATGAATCTAACTGCTTCTTTTATAAATACAGGAACTGTTCCTTTGAGCGCGTGATTGGAAAATAAAATAATACTAAACGTTACATACTATAAAAAAATGGTCTGTAAAGTCTAAAAAATTTTTCATCAATTGAATTGAATTTTCAATTTTATGAATTGAATTCTTATCCATCCAATCAGCCTGCAGACGTCCACTGCTGGACATAGGCCTCCCCACGAGAACGCCACTCGGAACGGTCCTGCGCCACTTGCATCCAACAGTTCCCTGCGACTTTGATAATGCCGTCAGTGCACCTAGTGGAGGGGCGTCCTACGCTGCGCCGTCCGATTCGTGGTCGCCACTCAAGAACCTTTCTTCCCCAACGGTTCGACGAGCGATGTGGCCTGCCCATTGCCATTTCAACGTGCTAATTCTACGGGATTGTTATTACTGAATTATAATTATTTTATATAAAACAAGGAAACAGTTTATACATACATACATATAATCGCGCCTCTTTCCCATAGGGGTAGGCAGAGACCACTTCCTTCCACTTGCTACGATCTTGACATACTACTTTCGCCTCGTCCACATTCATTAATCTCCTCATACATGTTCTTCGGTTCAGGGTACTCCTAACCTGGCCTTTCTTAAGAACGTCCCCGATTTGATTGTGGAACGTCCGCCTCGTCTTCCCCTTCCAACAGTTAATTGAAAGTTTTTTTTTTCGATAATGTCGTCGTGTAACGTCTATTTGCTTTCGTTTTTTTTTTGGGTGGGCTACGGTCAGCGCACCTGCCGCCCGGCTCCGTCCGGGGGCGACAAAGGGGCGGTGCGCGGCCCTATAACCCACCTATATAGCACGTAGCCTTCGTCGTTGGGCCGACCACTGGGTGCAGAGTTCCTTGACTTCAGTGGTCAACCCGGAGTACCCTCTCCCATCGACGTCCCGACGTTCGATCACCGATGCGAGGCTAACCTCTCGGCGGCTGCCGGACTAAATCCCCGGTCCGGTCACTCGCTGCCTCTGGTATTTGCATTCGTTAATTCAAATATTTTTTTGAAGAGAGATAGATGCGTCACAAGCCGAACGCTTAGTCCTAGCATATCTCTTTATCGCTTGTTCCACGCTCTTTTGCACGCTTTGCTCAGGTGGAACTTGATAATGAGTCATGCTGTTTCGTGCGTGCAGCCGACGTGCATCGATTTATTATCACGTCAATAAATATCTTTATTTAAATAGGCATTAAATAAACCTCTGAATAGCCAGTGGGGTGACGGAGTACTCTTGAAATAAAACCCAATACCAACCCATCTGACTAGCGTGATATAGTAGGTCAATTCCCTCCTGTTATGGAGGAAACTCGAGCTCAGTAGTAGGAGTAGGTTGAGATAGAACCATTAAATAAGACACTATTTTGAATAGTTATCCCCTTTTACCTTACTACAACGGTTGGTTACGGTTTCTACTATATTTTCATTTCGGTTATTCTATAGTTTTCGTTATAATTTCAGATATTCAATAGTTACCGATATATTGCGTCGACCCCAAGTAATTGGGATAAGAGCAAGATGATGATGATGATGATGATATTCAATAGTTACCGTTACGATTCCGGATATCTTATCTTTTCGGATATTCTATAGTTGCGGATACATATTTTCATTTCGGATATTATACATGGTGACTTTTTTATCGTCTTACAAAAAAAAACCATAAAAGTATCCGACCTAAGAAACATATCTAACATATTTAAATGCTCAATAGTGGTAGTTATAAAAAAATTATAAAATAAAATAAATTAGTTAATATTTTGTAACAGCCTGTTTATCATGTTTTCATTTTAAACAAACAAATCCTGCGGAATTTCGTTAGCCAATCATAGCTAGGAAGTCCACGTGGACAGCCAATCATAGCTAGGAAGTCCACGTGAACAGCTATTACAAAGCGTAATCCGTACCTACCCAGGCATCCTTGGCGATCCCCCATTGGCTGCCTTTTTATTTTAGTATCCGCCGGTGTGCGAAAGTTGAAGGTCGTGCGCATGAACTTACAATTTCCCTACAAGTAATTACATATTTATATATATTTACATATTTATTTATATATTTGTCCATGTGGTGACGGAATAAGAATACAATTCACCACCCCCTATCTTGCCCGTGGGTGATCGTACGAGACGACTAAGGGATATAAAACGCATATAACATCTATGCGAGAGAAGGAAAACTCGAAATAAAACCCTATACCAACACGTCTGACCAGCGTGGTATAGTAGGTCAATTACCCTTCCATTATGGAGGAGGCCCGAGCCCAACAGTGGGACGTATATGGGCTGAGATGATGATGATGAATTACATATTTCGCGACATCGTTGTGTGTTTGTGTTGTTACGAAATGTCTAATAGACATTATCAATACTCGAATATCGTACCTATACGTAGTACAAATAGTGCACAAATGGTGGTTTATGCATAGACAAAAAAATGGTGAGCAATTTGAACAGTTCTTTCAATATCGGTAGGATTATATTTTTGTTACTTTGTTCGCAATTATTTGTAAATAGCCGATTCCATTTTATCTAAATACCTCTGAACCAATTTACTTTATTGAAATAATGACCTACTAGTAGACTAGTAGATACCAAGTCTCTAACACTTTAGTGCGTAGAACGTATTAAGGAAAAAATTGGACTCCGCACGTACTGAATATGTGGTACAATTTTACAAGTTGACAATCGAACTTTTTTAAGGTGTAAAGTGAATGACCGCGCGGGCGGCGAGGTAACAGCTGTGTTAAGTACCTACGCCGCGCTCACTACATGCTGTTTCCTTACTATTGTAACTTGTAATTATTTATAATCATTTTTATTAAAAAATATTCTAGTAAATCTTTTTTTTTAACTTTTAATTGTACGAATGTATTGTAGATACTAGATACTTTAATTGGCCTGCTTTTGTAAGACGACATAAATGTCACCATGTATAGTTACCGTTGCGGTTCCTTATGCACTTTCACTTTGAATATTCTATAGTTAAGGTAACAGTTTCGATTATATTATCATTTCGGCTATACTATAGTTTCGGTTACAATTTCGAATATATTTTCATTTCGGATATTCCATTGTTACCGTTACTGTTTAATATCTACCTACCTTCATTTCCGATATACGACAGTTACGGATTTGGATATATTTTCATTTCGAATATTCTATAGTTACAGGTACGGTTTCGGATATATTATCATTTTGGATATTTGATAGTTTCGGTTATTTTTTTATTTTGGATATTTTATAATTTCGGATAACCTTAAGTCTACGGAACTCCATAACATACCTAATGCATATTAATATGAATTATCTTATAACTTATTTTGTTTCAATTTACAGTATAAAATCCCTAAAAAGGAGGAAGTGGTGGAGCAACAGCAGGCCGAGCCAGACAACCCCCTGATGAGAAAGAAGAAAACTCCTGAAGAACTAGCAGCTGAGGCGGAATTGGAGGATCAAGATGAGTTTACCAGTAAGTTAGCTTCCTTAATTATATTTCATATCTCATGCCCGGATAATTCAATCTTGGAAATAATGAAAGAAATTTTGCATTACATTGACCATTATTCTATTGTTATTATTATTAAAATATGATTTCAAAGTTTATTATCAGAAGAATATCAAATAAAAACTAAATACCTTTTTTGGGGTGGGCTACGGTCAGGGCGACAGAGGGGTAGCGCGTGGCTCCGTGACCCACCAAATAGAACGTCAGTTTCATCGTTGAGCTGACCACTGGGGCAGAGTTCCTCGACTTCAGTGGTTGGCCCGACGGAATACCTTGAGGGGGTACCCTCTTTCGTCAACGTCCCCTTCCCGGGTGGTCGCCGGCTCGTCGCGGGTGCCGGATTAAATCCCCGGTCCGGTCACCCGCAGCCTCTGCTAGGGCGGCATCAGGCGCAGCTAGGGCAGCATCAACCACAGAGTGTAAATGAAACTGACAGTTGTCCACTCTTCCCATTAAAAATTTCAAAGTAATTGCAATCAAATGAATGATTACCATCATCATTCACCTCGCATTCTAATTGGTTGTGGTCGACTGAATATAAACTCTTATTTCATGGAATATATTACAAAAGTTATTACCAATAGTTTTATGACCAGCCTTTTTTTTCGTTAGGCTATGGTCTGAACACACTACGTCCAATCCGTCCGGGGCGACGGGTAGACGACCTGTGACCCCATAACCTACCATGTTCCCTGCCCAACGCCATTGGGCCGAATACTGGTACCGATTCCTTGAATTCAGTGGCCGGTCCGGCGGGTTACCCTTTCGGGTATCCTCCCATTCGAGGCCCTGGTAACAAGACAATATTGCCGGAGCATCGGCGATTGACCTCTCTGCGGTTGGTGGACTAATCCGTGGCCCGTCCAGCCTGCATGACGTCAACCCTTCTTGGGAGTATAATTGGTGATCTGAGGGTATTAGATGGGGCAGACCCTATGTATATAAGCTCTTAGTTGTCTTTCACTACACTCACGAGCAATGAATCTGATGTGAATGCAACGAAAATGAATGAATGATATACTATTGAATATAACAGTGTTAATAAAGATTTATTTATTTTAATTGCAATCAGTGGCAAACGAGCAAACAGTACACCTGATGGTAAGTGTTGCTGCCGCTCATGGATCTTTTTTAGGCCGCTGCCTACCGCGAGGAAAGTGAAGGGAGTGTGAATGCATGCAATATGGTTCGGTGATACTAAAGGTATCACTAAAACCCACCACACGCAAACACCTTCAGAAAGTTGGGCGTCCCGCTCTCTCGCTCACCGAACGAAGCGCAGTAACAAATTGCTATTACTCCGACGTCAATTTCTGCTCAGTGTGGTACTACCCCAGACGGACCGTCCCGCGGCTGTAAACAGACAACTGTCAACAGTGTGGTCCTACCACTAATGATAAGAGTATAAATTTATAAGAATGAAAATAAATACTCGTAAATACTCATCTAATAAGTGGTATCCCAAATCAAGTTTTAATTTTTATTTTCAACCTTTAAGTCGCGTAGCTTAAGGCATTTATTATATATCTGCATAGATTAATCTGTATTTATTTTTATTTTTGTTGTCTTTTGTTTCTTTTTTTTTTGAAGCACAAAAGTCGTCCTCCAAGTCACGTCGTCCACGTCGTCGTCGTATGTATTACAACACCTTTGGGGTTTTTTTGGGTTTATGTTTATTTTTAATTAGCTTTGGTGATGGATATTGAACTTTATGTGTTTATTTTTGTTTAGCTTTGGTGGTGATGCTTTACTAAAATTAATTATTTTTATCGTTTTCCCTTTTATAATAAACTAACAGGAAGAAATTAATAACTTCATATTTTATGTATATATACATATATATAATATCAAGCTTATTTAAACATAAGATTAGTGAAGATTAATGTCATTGTCATATTAAACTTTTGAAAATATTGCCTTTAAAAATTGTGAATCTTAAGCCTGGATAACTGAATCTCATTAATTTTCCTGTGTAACAAATAATGCTTGCAACTAAACACAACTTGCAAATTAAAATACAATTGATATAATAATCGTTACTTTTTAAATTCCAGAACTGAAAAACACCATCGAAACGCAAGTGAACGAACTGAAGTCACAGATTGAGAGTAAGTGCGTAATGCAGTGAAGCCGCCCCGAGCTGTTACCACTTATTGAATACATGATGTAGCTGCGCTAAGTCATTGTTACGACGATGTTTCACAAACTATAACCCATCCCCATCCACCATATTCCCCATACAACCCGAATAGAGAAAGAAAAATCAAAAAAACAATAGTTTCGTTCGGACAACGTATCATTCGCGCTCAAACATTTCGTAGAAAAGACTCGAATTCTAAATTTTTGGGAAAGTAGTTGGCTAGCGGCGCGTTGGTGCTTGATAATGAGCAATAATATTTTTATACATTCATAAAAAATTGTGGAGAGCAACCCTCGATACAACCGAAGCGCGTTTCAGAACGTACGGTCAAAAAGTCATGTACACCGGCCATCAGGACGCAAACGTGTGAAACAAATCATTTTATATGTTGATGCTTGTGATATATTGTTATTTAAGTGTAAAGATGAAATAATATAAATACAACTAGAACGAAACGGTGTAATTTATTTTAAACGAGGGATATTGTATTATAAGAAATTAGCACGCGTGTAGTAATTGACAAATGACTTTAACGACTTCTCTTCCTCTATTTCGCACTTACATTGAAATAACAATGTATTCGGTCCCTAAATGTATTTGTTTTCATCCAAATTCCATGCTTCATGTACTTATCGTAAAACTATACTTTTCTAATATGGCGACTGCCACGTGTTCGCTTCCGTTCTTCGCTCGTCGTCTTCAACTTTTGCCTGTAAATCTTTTGCATGCGTGCTTAAGCAGTGTAAATCTATGTGTCAATGTATTTCTTTTTAGATGTATATACCCGTAATCGACCTAGCCTTAATATCCACATCGAAAATATAATAGGTAATTGTTATGGGAGCATGTGCGCGGGAAACTCCCGCCGCCATGTTGACCGTTCGTTGTCCATTACTTTCTTGCATGTTAATAATAAGATTCTATGTTCGTTTAGTGTTAATGTGTAAAATGTTGTAGATAAACAATAACAATTCGCGTTGTTTTACCGTCGCACCGTGAAGCGTTGTTCTAATCTAATATTTTATCGATGTTTTACGCTTAGGTGTTAAAGTTAAATAACACATTTTGGTGAACAAATTATTCGAGCGATTACATCATCTTGGATTGGAATAGTGATGGGAAATGGAAAGATCGATTCTAAAATAAATCGACTAATGTCTAGTAACATGCAGGAAGGATATATAAACATATTTGAATAACTAGTTGTTGGATATGTACGTATTACCATTACGGCAATTATAGGAAAAGTGTGTTCTGTATCGAATATAAAGAAGAAGGCTAGCTGCTAATTGTTCGAACAATCTTGTCCACATAGTTGTAAAGCTGCAAATGCAAAAGATTTGTTATCGTCAAAAGCTGTGATATTGAATATAATAAACTAAAACAGCGCGCACGCGTCGATCGATCGCTCGCGCTCTTAGCTTCTTCAATGTTCGACACGATTTCTATCATTCTATCTTATTGTAGATATCTATTCGGATTACAAATTCTACAATCGGCACATCATGTATTTCATATCAAAATCTTGGTTTTGTAAAAATATCTTACTCAAATTGTTAACGAATATTTAGTAATATGATTGATAAATGCAAATTTTACAAACTGCCTATTGCTAATTAAATCACATAAGATTAATAAAAACTATAGGATTTCATGTTCATTTAAATTATTAGAATTTGCCAAATACTTTATATTCTCTATAATCCGTAAACATATACGAATCTCAAGAATAGAAAATTCGGCAACAATGTTTTGTTGGCATATTTTCAATTATCCATATTCAAGAGAAAACAGTATTTTCTATTTTACTGACTACGATGTATCCTATATAGTTTTATTCGAGAGTAAAACTTGAATAATGAGTGACTGAGTTAGAAAATCTTCTCTCTTCAATACCTAGTATTTATAACATTTACCATTTCAATTTTTTAATAACCCAAACATATGATAGAAAAATATTCGTTTCAGTTCTATCTATTCTATCTAGTTTCTAAACACTCGTTAAAAATTTGAGTAATTATTTTGAAATGACCTTAACTAAATGCTCCTCCACACGCGATGCATTTTGATTAATAGGGAATATGTGTTCAATACTTACATATATAGCTAGCTTCCATGTGATAGATAAAGTGGTACATATTATTCACTATTATTCAGTATGAACAGTCTGCACCTGCGCACTGAGTCCGTTACATATAGCTTACATAATATATAATCAAATAATTAAATAATTATATAGACATTTAGTTTAATTTACATTTAATTCAGACATATTTACTTAAGTACAACAAATAATAAGGTCACTAACACCAATCGCTTAGTTTTCATCGATGTAACTCATCTCTAGTTAGTCGATTATTGGTCGAGTAATTAAACTGTGTATCGATTTATAACAAAACGCATCGCGTGTTCAAACACTATCATTGTATCTCTAACTTTCACCTTAAACGCTTGCCTAATCATTAATTTTATTTTTATTGTTTATTAATATTACTCTACCTTCATTCCTAACCGATATATACTATTGAATATACAAAAATGTAAATAAAATTATAATTTCAGATTATTTATTGAGAATGCTATTTTTCTGGAGTGTAATACAACTATATTTTCTTGCACTGTACTGCACACGATATATTTTCATAATTCTTATTTCATAGCCTTCTTATTTTTAGCACCCATTTCTATTTAAAAAGGGCGTCAATCACCTCTATGGCCTCGTCCGGCCGCTTCACATATTATAAGTCGTAAAAATATATTATCTCTTCACAGTGTATGTGTGGTTAGCCTAGGTATAATTATATTAAAATAGAACTATCGTATGTGCATGGCAATTCTAGCTAAATGGTTGTACGTAGTCATTCAATACAATAATAGTTGTTAAGCCTATTGGACCTGTCTAACGACCAAATTTCGATCGAATCTGAATTTTCCTCTCTCTCGTGTGTTAGATTTAATCTATAATCTTCGTCTGTATCTTCAATTTGTCGTAGTATAGTCTGCGTTCGACGTTGTTGATCCAAGTAGATGATAGTTTTAGATAAATGTTATTTTGGTATAGCGCCATCTGTATTCGGGAGTGAGAACATACTGTCACTAATTTAAAATTAACCGAACAAAAGCTCTCTACGCTGTCTGTGGAACTGAAAATTTGTCTGACAGCACTGCGAATATGTTCACTGTCATTCTGTCGTACAGATTTTCTCCATATTCTTCACTCTGTCAGTAGCTCTTCTTTCAACTGACCGTGTAGAGAAGACTAGACAAAATGTTTCATGTAATAATTTGTGTAATTTAATGCATGGTGTTAAAAATGTGCTGAGGCTCTTGGCGTGTTGGTGTCGTTTTCTCTCAATTCGTCTTGTTTCGAGTTGTTTAAAAAATATTATTAGACGCTTCAATAAAGCTAATGTAGGTATGTTTAAGCTTTTGATGTTGAGTGTATATTAAATAGAGATAATACTGCTTACCTGCGCATTTGTCTGAAGGAATTTGGGTGATATCAAATGGTTGTTCCAATTCTTTATGAAAATCTAAAGGTATATTTGTTATTTTATTTTTGTAATTTTAATATTTATAAATGTACCGAGCCGCTTTGATGTATCTTTCTTATACTGATTTCTTCTTAAATATTGATCAAACTTCAATTGATATATATTTATTTATATACTATAGTGAATTTATAAATGAGGTTTATACAAGGTAGGTGTGTAGTTTAGACTAAAATAATTATAAAATCATATTTGTGAAATAAATACGATAATTTCCGTGAAACCTGTAGTATTAATTTTAAGAGATTCCGAATATTGAGACCAATTTTGAGTATTTTTTGCCACGTTAAAAATAAAATTGGTAATAGTTCAACGTTTTCAAATCTTATGACTTATTGACATACTCAGGGTAATTACTATATATAGTTATATGTTATTGTTTTCATTTAGATTGTTTAGATATGAAACTTGTGACTTTTTGGCCTACGATGGCTTACTAAATCTTTCTTCAAAACTCTTTCCTACATAATTGAAACTTTGACCCAGTACTCTAGAACTTCTTGATATTTCACTGTTGTTCTTAAATCCTTAGAGGAATTATGAAACGGTAGACTAAAAAAAAACTTATTATGACAAACTTGTTAAATTTATTAAATACTAGCCTATTGATAGTTGCACTAGGTATAATGTTAGGGGAATGTTATATCGAGGTGGTGCATCTGTTCTTTATACACGTATAGTTGAGACTTATAGTTAGTACGATGAGAGAGACACAAAAAAGCGAATGCACCATTATTTGCTAAGTTATAGCGTGAAAGTGGAAGATTGACAGTGTTAGCATATAAAATATGGTTTACAATCACAATAGTAAACGTAAAACATGAAGATAAGAACAGAGAAAAACTACACGAATGAGAACAGAAAACTGCTAAACAAACTTATTAAACCACTACTAACAAACATGAAATAATACTTGAGAAATTTCCATTTTACATTATAGAATTCAATACAAGTTTTGAATAATATCATAATAGTAATAGAACTAAAGAGAAACGATCGGTGAATTACAATATAGGTTTAGACAATTAGAGACAACGACACTTTGTACCACACACTCAAGAGCTTTTACACTTAATGATGCCAGTATTAATTTTTATACATATTTTTTAATTTGCCGCCGGCGCAAAGACAACAGAACTGATCCAAAAGTGCCACAGTCTGCAATCTGAAATATTTTTTTTTCTTAAATTCTCTGCGCTGTCGGCGAAACATTTCAATGTGATTCTATATAGTTTGATAAAATATGTTATTGGAGGCACGACAAAAATAAACCTTGTTTCATTCTCTAAATACGCCATTGTTGTTGTGAAATATATGTAATAAGGTTTATTTCTTCGGCGTATTGTTTGTATATTAATAGTTACTGGCCAACAACACATTTGTTCGTTAGCTTTTAATATTAGTGACATTAGCGTTAAAATTGCAAATTTACTGAATGTAAAAACCACTAAGTACTCATGTGTGAACACGGTTCATGCGTTGTGTTGTTAAATAAAAAAAAAAGAAAGGTTAGTAGTTTATCCACGATTAAATATAAACTTAGGGATTATGGATGACTAACGAAAAAAGGTTATTGTTGAAAAATGTTTTTAGATAATTAAAGAAACGGATTGAGCTTCAGTGACACCTTGTTGTTAACAATAAGTTAGGGTTATTTTGCATTATCGCGACTTGGAGATGGTCGATTTAGCCTTACAAATTATATCCATTATTTAATTCACAGGTTATGATAACTCAAATTTCAAATAGCTTGGACGTACTATTAAGAGCCACAAGATATTATAACCATAAGGAGTTTTAACAGGAAATGAACCCTACATCTACATCTCAATGGCACAAGTCTAAGCTAAATCGTTCATAAGACTAAATCGACCGAACCAAATCGTGGCTAACTTCTGGGCTGTACACAAACTGCCGTAATGAATTCTATTCTTATATAAAATAAGGTTAGTTTTCTTTCACGACTGTATCACTTGTAGTAAATTAATAGTAATCGCTTATTCGCTAACACTTTGTTCGCCATAACTGTTGCGAGGCGTTGTTAATGTTTATTTACAAGGTCCCTATTAGTTATTGTATAAAAGTTTAGAGATGGCCATTTTCATACGTACGTTGGATTAAATGTGAAAATGGTTTATCTAACATGTTGTTAAATAATAAATAAACTACATTGTACCACTTCTGTTTGTTTCATTTCATCCAAAATAAAAATATCACCATTAATATGCTCATGTGCTAACTTTTAATTAAAGATGGCGCAATAACCAATAATTTTGGTTCTGGACATCTCGCTATTGAACTAAAATAGTCGGGCCGACCACTGACGACAAGTCAGCTGCACCGGTGGTCGGCCCAATGACAAAGGCGACGTACCACGGGTGGGTTACAGGCCTGCGCGCCGCCCCTCTGTCGCCCCGGACGGAGCCGGGCGGTGAGGACGCTGACCGTAGCACATACCAAAAAAAAATTAAAATAATAAATGAAGGCATTGGTAACATCATTACTTTAAAATAGAAGTAGACCCACCACCTTTCCACGGTTAACCAATATACCGCACACCATAATTACATGGAAGGTATTTTTTTTTTGTTGGGACTAATCCCACCACACATTCCCACCACTGTAACTCCTGTACGCCAGGACCCACAATGGTCTCCGTATAAGACACTGAGGTTTGACCCTCGGGAAGTCCTGGGAATCGCTTTTAATTGTCTTGGGACCCGCAACAAATTTAATTAGAAAAGAAAACAGGAGGAGTTGGAAAGATTCCACTTCCCTCCTATGCGGGAGACATGAAGCAAAGTTGGCTGATAAGCCAGAAAATAAGAGTTTGTACAACTATGTGAAACGCAGCGGTACAGCACCACGGATTGGACAAAGCTTAATGGACCTATTTGTGAGCTTTAGGTTTGATTAGAGTAATAGGTATGGCAAAAGCGCCTAAACGCACGGAAATTTTCTCGAGTTGCTACAAGATCCGAATAGTATACTACCCCAGACGTGACATGCATATTAACTAACATGACGTTCCGCTCGTTGCGCCAGAGAATGCACTCCCAAAGGATGTGATGAGCTGTTTGTTCAAAATTGGAGTTTGAGGTCGAACATTGACAAAATGGTGAATCTACTAGTGTAAAATAGAATAATTTACTTCTAAAATTCCCATGGCCTGTGAGGAATTGGGCTACATAGTGGTCAATTTCTAGCCAAGTTCTCTCCAAACGTTCACGAACAGATGGAAAGAATAGATATAGATGACGACTTTTTGTTGACGAATCCCATCTTTCCTGCCATTCGGTCAGGAGCTTATCGTTAACGACGGATTGCGGCGCAAAAAGTCTAGTAATTTTATTACGATCGCGTGGTAAAAGAAAATTGTTAGTCATGTTTTCCCTAGTAGAATAATACATGGACGCACGTTTTTATATCTCTAAGTCGACCGGAAGTACACCTGCAAGTACTGGTGAGGCTTCGGTGCTAACTGTTTGGTATGCCTTACACAGAAATATTAGCGCTAATCGTTGACTCTGTAGTAACTTACGCCGAGCCGCGCCTATGGTATTACGATCAGCCCAGGCCGGTGCACCATAACAGATACAGCCCAGATATGTGACTGTATATATAATTTTAAGTGTGTTAAAACGAAGGCCCCAGGTGGAAGTTGAAATTCTGGTAAGCGCATAGAAATTTCGTTTGGCTTTTTCACCTACAGTTTTAATATGTTCAATGAACGAAAAATTTTTCTCTAGGACCAGGCCGAGGTAACATACTGACTCCTTCTTTTTAACTATAGTGTTGTTAAATTTTATACGGGGGCTCGACTGTAAATTACCTTTCAGTAAAAGATGATACGTTTTGTGGGGGGCGAAAGTAAGTCGATTTTGTATGCCCCATTTTTGTATTGAGTTGAGACATATATCCGCCAATTTCTCCAGTCCGTCTCTAGTGTTTGACTGTATAAGTAGGAGACCGTCGTCAGCATAGCCGATCAATGAGCAGTTTTGCGGTAGAGGTAGCTCCAGAAGGTCATCAAACCCTAGATTCCACAAGTATGGGCTTAACACTGATCCTTGAGGACAGCCCAATGTCAGTGATTTAGACACGGCATGGTGACCGAGTTTCAGTGTGGTTGAACCTTGTAGAAAGTATGACTGTACGAGTTGGTAGATGTTCCTAAAGCATCCACGAGCCTTCAGTTTAAGAAGTAGCATCGGCCACCATGCGTTATCAAAAGCACCTGAGATATCTAGAAAAATACCTAGTATATATTTATTGGAAGGTATACGGGATAGGATCAAGATGGACTAGGAGATAAGGAAAACTTACTCTCACGTGATGAGCATCTCCCGGAACGTCAACTTGTAATTTTCCGCAGAACTTCAAATGCGCTGAAGCCGAACCGTCTGAGGATGCTTCGTTTAGAGGCAAAACACGTGTCGAATAAATATTTAAAGTTTATTTATGGGCTCTTCAGCTCATTTCGTCATTTGAATGTATAACGTTTCCAACCTCTCATGGTTAAAGAAAAATATAATTAAAACCATTGTAAAAATTTAAAATTATGGATGACTTTTAGAGAATGGCTCTGGCATTAAGTCCGTCATTCTACTTGTTGTATGAAGTTTAATGAATGAAACTTCTACAACTTATCTCATACCAAACTTATCTGTATACGTAAATGAATTATCACTCGCAAAAAAGCTCGTTCTAATGTGACATATATATTCTACTAACTCATAATTAAGAAAAAGAAACCTGTTGCACTGAAATGATTGAGTTTTATTGGCGATCAGGCGATCACCTGAATTAACTATTGTACAATATCTTACCGAATGAACAAATCTATTAAGTTAACATTATTTCTTTATAGCGTGGCATTGTTAACTGAGGGCGTCATTTAAATGTTGAGTGGTAATCGTTATTGTTTCATATGAAATGACAACTTCTTTATCGTTATTTGTTTATTAAACTTGGTTAGTCTATCTAAACTTTAAAAAAATAATTATATAATTCAACTTATAATATTCACTGAACATCTTATTCTAGCAAGCTTAGTGTATCCCAAAATTTACTTAAATTACTATTTAAATCTCCCAGCACATTAGCCATATTCTTCATAGCTGAGGTTATTAATCCTTTACTGGAATCTTTGACATGAATTGTAGCAGTATCATCTGTTAATGCAGTTTTTAAGTAAATGCCCTCCTGAGAGTCATCGTCGTCTATTTTGCTTTCCTTTTCAATAGGTAAACCTTTCAAATCTTCGCGTAGTTTCTTTAAAATCTTCCATAGTTCAGCTTTAGTACTTTTATCTGGTTCTATATCATTTTCTGTGGAGGTTTCTTCAATTTCTGCAAGTGTGTCTCGACGCTTTCTAATCTTTGGTTCTATTTGTTTTTTATCTAGTGATAAAATTTCATTTTCAACAGAATGCTTTTCTGTTTCTTTTCTTTCTATTAAAGCTACATTTTTACGCTCTGGTATTTTCTCATATTTATTATTAGGCTTTGGTTTTATTCTAACGTTTTTTTCTGATATTTTACCTTTTGAATTTGGCTTATAAGACTTTTGAAGTTTTTTATTTAATTTTATATCTTTTGAATTTCTATGCTTAATTATTCGTTTTCTAGTAGATTTTTTGAGATTATTTAAATATCTCAGCGGTGATTTCCCAATTTTTAAATCCGGATGTCTAGATTGTCTTTTACTTAACCTATTTCTCTGTAATCTCCTTTTAACTTCTCTCAAACCTTTGCTTTTTAATACATCGACACTTTCTTTTGCTTTCTGTAATATATTACCTACTAATACTTTAGGATTTAACTCTAAGTCTGGTTTTGTTCTGTCAATTCTGGGTCTTAACTTTTGACGCCTCAATGTCCTTCTGCTCAAATTTTGATCACCTTCCCTTTTAAATCTGTGACTTTTACTGAGTAATATATTATATATTTTACTTAAATCTCTATTTATATCTGTTATTCTAGTTTTTAAGGCTTTATTAGTCCTAGTAATTATGTCAGTATCGTCATAATCGTAAGGTAGGTCTGCTGTATGAATGTAATTTTTAAAATCATAATCTAGGGAACGTTTTACTTTAGGCCTCCGAGTATCGATTTTTGCTTCTGTAAAAGTCTTATTATTTCTCTCTGCATCTTGGCAAGCTACAATCTTGGTATTAGCTAACACCCAAAATCCAAAAGACTTAGGTGGCAGATTGACCAGAAGTGTTTTATAAGGTCGAACTCGTTTTACAACAGGCTTAATGTCACCTTCATAATACATAGCACGTCCATTTACCACGATATTTCTGAAAGTGTCAAACATCATAATTATATTATGAGGATATTACAAATATTAATTCGCTACAACAGTTAACTCAAATAATAGTTAAATATTAAAATTTACTTAAGAATGCAAAAGCCAAACGTGTAACGTGGATTTGAAGATTAATCAGGTAAATATTTATAGGTAACGTTATTAATTAATAGATATATCATATTAAAGTGCATTAAATTAGAAACAGTTTTTTCTGAAGAAACTATTTCCTAAGAAGGGCATATATTATTAGTTAAGTCCTTTTTTGAGAAGCAATTTAATATAATAGAATTAATCAGTCTAGTCTCTAATCATATCCCAAAATATCAGTGACGCCAACAGTTCGGCATCCGGCTGCAGGTGACCTGATTCGTTAGCCTTTACCACCAACTTAGAGGGGCCCAATCACTGCGAATGGACGTGCACGTAACGTAATTACTGAATTAAAGTATAATGCTTGAATAAACTTACCCGCTATGATCATGACCGAGAATAAATTGCATGATGTCGCCCCCATCTTCCTGTTTGGATAACTTGAGCGCAAACCTCGCTGGTTCATCGTCCATATTCACACCGTAGAGAGTTACAGCCCCCGGGACTGGTTTGTGACGTAGTGATGTACAGTGAGCAAACATAATCGCTTGATCTGGATTCATTTCTACATTTAATACCTTCTCACCGACTAAGTTTTTGAACAGCAAAGCCATGTAAAAACTCTGAAAATTTGTTATTTCGTTTTTGATATGCTGGTTTTCTTCAGATAATCGAATAAAAATGCAATAAGTCATTTTTCTTCCTTGTCAAGGGACACAAACAGATAAAATCAAGCAAACGAGAAAATCTCAAAATAATACAAGCTCTATTCCAGTTTCACTATCGTGGTATACGCGAATTTACCTTCCAGACTAAAATGGACGCCGGGCTGGCCTCTAATATCAAGGAATCGATACTAGTGGCCGGTCTATTAGCGATGAAGATGGCATACGATAGATTACAGGGCTGCATGCTGCACTTCCTTCGGTCCAGACAAATTTGGTAGGGTGTATCCAGACCATAGCTTACCCCAAAAAAGGATAAAATAGTCTCCTACCTAACATCGTTTTGGATTGCCAACCTACAGAGGTTGTAATGAAATTTTATTTTTTAGAACTTCTATTAAAATTTTGACCAAATAGATGACGTAATAACTAATATATTGATCTACTTATGTTTAATAAGCGTCGCAGGCTCGATTCTTACACTGCATAATACTTTGTGCGTGCCACAAATTGTAGTTTTGTGTGCGAGTGTATTTTGTATCCGTTAATGTTTGAATATCTCTCGCAATACAAGGATTATTTCCTTATTATCATCATCAACTTGATCTTATCCCAGTTGCTTGAGGTTGACTCAATAGGTCTCTATATTTCATAGTACATATTATTAAAGTTAAAGTTATTAATGACTGACCGCCTGCCTAACGTGAACCCTTCTTGGGAATGCATTTGTTGAGCAGACGGCATTAGTTGACCTAAATCTAAATAAAGCTCTTAGTCGATCTAAGTCTAATTTATTGACCTAAATCTAATAGTTGACCTAAGTCTAAATAAAGCTCTTACTACGCGTTCACTTCAAGATTGGCGCTACCTCCCGTCCCACATCCCTACCTCGTGCCGCAAGCATCGCCCACTAAGTAACGATAGCAACGCTAATGTGTGTATTTGTCTACTTCTATGTACTTACGGTTTTTGTGTTTACGTGCTCCCGTGCTTTATTAATATATTGTATTGCTCGTTACTAAAATTAGTAAGAGAGGAAAGGTTTTTCATAACGGCGAACATAATTTATTATATAAAACAATTACATTCTTTGAACAAGAAAAAAAATTAAAAGCAATTTACAACTGCCTATAATGTTCAAGATATTGTTGCAATGAAAAATATTGGCGAGTCCTTTTCTGTACCTCCGAAAACTTCTAATAATGATAATAACTTGTAATAAATTTTGTAATAATGGATCGAGTACTTAAGTCATTAACAAACTCACATTTACATTTATAATATTAATAAGAATAAGCATAGTATTTTATTTTATCAACTTTGCCAGCTTTTCTGAGTAAGAAAATTAATCAACAATGATTTCATTGTTTTGGTAACGGTATTGATAGCTGTGACGTCGTAACGGTCGATAACGGCAATCTCGAAGTGAACGCGTAGTAGTCGACCTAAATCTAATTAGTTGATCTAAGTGTAAATAAAGCTCTTAGTAGACCTAAGTGAAGTAGACCTAAATCTAATTAGTTGACCTAAGTCTAAATAAAGCTCTTAGTCGACTTAAGTCTAATTAGTTGACCTAAGTCTAAATAAAGCTCTTAGACGACCTAAGTCTAATTAGTTAACCTAAGTCTAAATAAAACTCTTAGTCGTCTTTTACGACACCCTCAGGCAATGCTATACATAAAATAAAGACAAACAAAATGTCATCTTACCAATGTTGGCTCATACAATTCCTCTTCTTCCAGCTCTCTGTAGTTAACTGAGAAGCCGTGTTTAGCCGAATATCCTAAACTGGCCAGCCAGTCTGCGGCTCTCTCAAGCTGATTGTATTTTCTCTGATGATTCTCTGTCAGCCAGAGAGGTGTGCTCGAGTGTGAAAGGTACCGAAGCAGTCTCATGCGCTCCAATTCTGACATGCGTTCCAGTTCATGCGCTGATGAATTACTAGATTCGAACATATATAAATAGTTACACAGATTTATTTGGAAACACCTATTTGTGAGCGAAATATGATGATATGACCATATATTTCACTTGAAAGTAATTATATAATTCAAACATTCAACTGTTGACATCCATTCGGACGACCTTAATCTCTTTAAAATTATTTTCCATGTGGTGACGGAGTAAGAATACAATTTACCGCTCCCTATCCAGCCTATGGATGTTGTAAAAGATGACTTAGGGATATAATATGCACACAACATCTGTGCAAGAGATGGCAAATTCGAAATGAAACCCTATACCAACACGTCTGAGCGACGTGGTGGTGGTCTATCTTCCTCCCACAGTGTGGGACGCCCGAGCCCAATAGTGGGATGTGTATGAGCTGATATGATGAGGATTACTATGATTAATGTTTAGTTAAAACCAAGACTACGGGCTAAAGAATTAAAGTTATCGGTACTAGTGGTCGGTCTATTGGTTGGAAAATGGTTGGTTATGGAGCTGCGCTTGTCACCTCGGACGGAATTGGCCTGAACCTGGCCTGAATCTCAACAAATTTGGCTTAGCTTGCCCAGTTGATAACAGTCTACAATAAACAATGGATCGAAAAAAAACGTGTGTTGCTTCTAAAGTTCTAATATTACTTCGCCACCGTCGAAGTCGACGTAGAAACACATGACGTTACTGGAGAAATCCATTTATTACCTTAAAGAATAGTGACGGCCTTCTTTTTACAAACAACTGAGCGGCGCCTCTGCGGCACCGCACTATTTGCATCCCTCCACCTTGTCTTCCTCGCGCCGTTGTCCGTGCGGCGCCAGAGCGGAACCGGACATGCCGTGCGACCACACATTTTTATATATAGGGGACCGTTGCAGCACCGCTCAGGTGTCGTGCCGGACCCACTTAGTCCGTCACCAGACGGAGTAATAATAATGCCTATATATTTATTATAATACGAAAAAAAGCTGGTAAATACCCATTCAGCAAGATCGCGTCCATCATATCTTCGGATAATGTGATATAGTCCTTAAAGTCACTCTTGCAGTCCGCCTGTAGGCACTTGGACACATCCCCACCAACAACCTTCCAGTCGCCGATTCTACCGGGAGGGAAGGTCTCCACGATCACTCGAAGAGTCTCCAAGTCATTCAGGTATTCCTCAATAGACTGGTTGGTGCATTCTGGTGAAAGAGAAATTAACTAATATGTTTGCCGTGTTGTGTGTAAATAACATCTGTGCAAAAGAAGGAAAACTCGAAATTAAACTCTAAACAACCCTTCTCACCAGCGTGGTATAACATGTCAATTTCCCTCCTATTATGGAGGAGGTCTCGAATCTAAAAATATGAGCTTTGACGTTAATGATAATGTTTCGATTACTGTAAAGAAGCAATAAATAATTTCTTTCTCTTTCTTTCTAATTTTGCTCCATTGAAGAGTTAACTTGTGTACTTCGTGATGACCACTAACATATAACCTAACTTTAAAAAACTATTAGAAGTTACTCACCGTAGCCGAGGCCGCGGGTGATCAGACCGGGGAGTTGTCCCTCACCCGCAGAGAGGCTGACCGCGCGACGGCGACCGACGTCCCAGGATGTCGAGAGGTGAGGTTACCCGAAAGGGTATTCCGTCAGGCCGACCACTGACAACAAGTCACATCTGCTCCGATGGTCAGCCCAACAACGAGGTGACGTGGGTACGGGTGGGTTATGGGCCCGCGCGCCGTCCTTTCATCGCCCCGGACAGACTGAACCGCGCGTGCGCTTACCATAGCCCACCCATATAAAAAAAGGCGTTACTCACCGTACCCCAATTCCCAGAATATGTCTCCAACCTTGGCCTTTTCAGCCACCGATAATATGTTGAGTGCTGTGTTAGGATCCCACATGCCAGATGCTGTCCTTTCCTCGTTGTTCAAAGCGAAGACCAGATCAAAACCAGTAGATTTGGCCCATCGAATAAACTTTCGCCATTCCCTGAATGAATTTCCACGACAACATTATATTTTTTATATTTCCATTTTATACTAACCATTAAAAGACAAGTGTTTTCATTATAAAGGATTACAAACATGTTTTTAATTGCCGATGGTGACAAACGAACATACAACATACCTGATGGTAAGTGATACTACTGCATATAGATCTTTGCAATACTAGGGGCACATCTAGGCCGTTCCCTTCAAACACGAAAATGTTCTTAAACGTCGTTTAAAGAAGGACATGTCATAGCGCTTGAGAAACACGGCAGTAGATGGTTCATTCCAGAGCCTGCACGTACGTGGGAGAAATGATCGCTGGATACGTTCAGGGATAAACTCTGCTATTATATACTTCGCTGGTCAAACAATTTGGTACGTGAGTTTTCTCAAGTTTTCCTTCTCTTGCATCATATCGACTCATATACGTCCCATTGCTAGGCTCGAGCCTTCTCAATAGGAGAGAAATTGACCTACTATGCCCCGCTGGCATGGCAAAAAAAAAAAATTAAAAATAATGACAAGCCCGCTGAGTTTCTTGCCGGATCTTCTCAGTAGCGGTCGCGTTTCGATCCGGTGGTAGTATATTTTTTTGGAAATTGTAAACCTGACAATATGTAAGTGCCCTCTCAGGGTTTATGCATAATAAAATAATTTGAATTTGAATTTGCTGGTCAGACGTGTTGGCATATGATTTTATTTAGTTTTCCTTCTTTTTCATCGATGTTATCTGTTTATCTCTTAGCCGGCTTTTACGACACCCAAAGGCAAGGTGGTGAATTGTGTTCGTATTTCGTCACCACAAGGTAAATGCTGCAAAAGCTACCCAGTCTGCATATAGACTAAATAAATTAGAGACATTTACCTGAGCGTTACAATCAATTCCTTAGCCTTCAGTTGCAGTGGTACTTTCTTAGGTACATCAGCTTCGATCGAGGTCACATCAATGTCCTCACTATGGAACTCAAAGTCGAGTTCTTCAATGGATAGTGTTGTGTGGTTGAAACTCATGTGAGCAGTCGACGGACCCGCTATACGTATATAAGCTGGAGCTAACGACGTGGCCATGCACAAGCATTCTTTACTAAAAATGCAAAACAAAGTATTATATTATCTTCAACAGGAATTATCAATTAACACATTAAACGACGGCCTGATGTTTCAGTTGACATGCAGTTGTTCCGTTAGAGCCGTGAGGGACACCATATCGGGACCGCGAACCAGGAATAACTTTAAGCAAAATAAGGTCACAAATGACTTTTCTTCTGTGTTTGCTGCGTGATTCACCACATTTTAAAGCCCTCAAAGCAATAAAAAATTATCTTTAAATTTTAAAAACAAGCGATTTTATACTGGCTTCATATACTAGATAAGTGAGGCCTACATGGTGACCACCATGGCGTTCAACATGTTAATTGTCATTGTCAACGACTATGCTGGCACGCGTGAAGTAGTTAATCGGGTAATCATACGCCATTATATCATTTTGGGAATGAGCTGATACTGTTACACTGCTAGACCGATATTAACCAAACATAGCTAAAACCTCTGCAAGGAAACTGGCTTTCAAATGAAAAAAACCGCATCGAAATTGATCCATCAATTTGAGAACTTCGATGCCACAGACAGATACACAGACAAACATCGAAGTCAAACTTATAACACTCCTCTTTTTGCGTCGGGGGTTAAAAATGGTATGATCATATTTTGTTTACGTCAAAACAGAACGCTTAGATAACAGTTGCATTATTTTTTGAAGTTACACCTACATTTTTTAGCGTGTTAGGGAAAATTGATTTGAGCAAATTTTTACGATGCGCCGTCACGAAAAACTGACACCCTGAAGTTATCTAGTCAAGATTTTTTACTTAGCGCGCGCACAACGTCACAAATGTCAACTAGATAATGCGTTATTATAATAAAACTTTCAATGTATTTAAAACCTTTTTTTCTATTATTAGTTGTATTTACTATTATAAGTATATTTTTTTATAAAGATTTTGATCTTTTACGCTAACGAAGTATAGCTTGTGTGTGCCGCCTACATCCAACGACGCCCATAAGCTTTTGCCAGGTCATCGATCCATCTAGCGAGGGAACGTCTTACACTGCGTCGTCCGACACGTGGTCGCCACTCAAATACCTTTCTTCCCCAGCGGTTGTCGGTTCATCGAGCGATGTGGCCTGCCCATTGCCACTTCAACGTCCTAATTCTTTGTGCTATGTAGATTACATCCATTCTTCTACATATTTATCTATTACAGATTCTATCTCGCAGAGTAATCCCGAGCATACCCCGCTCCATAGCACGCTGAGTGACTTTGAGTTTAGTTATGAGGACTACATTTAGGGACCACGCAGTTTAATAAGAGACTAGAACTCAATAATAGAGTATATAAGAACTAAGAAGAAGAATATTAACAAAAATTCCTCACCTGTTATAAATATTACGACTGGAGAATAAATACTTCGGATCTATAGTGAAACTGAGAAACCTACTGTCCACTAAATTCACGTGCTGTTCCGGAACAACCTTCACGACATAAGTATCACCATTTGACAAAGATAAAACGTTAAAAAATTTAATTAAAAATATAAATATTATGGCCGCCATTTCATTATAAGTGTAATTCGCATATTCAAATGATACGTGTCTTCAATTCTGAGCTTATATTAACACGAACGAGGAAGTATTTGTGTTGTAGTTAGATTGTTTAAATAAGACAATATTATAATTGACTATTCATGTTAAGTATTAGTTAGGGTATGATCGCAGCCCACATACGTTCCATTGTTGGACTCCGGCCTCCTCCTCAATGAAAGGGAATTTGACCTTACTATACCATGCTAGTCAGACATGTTGGTATAGGGTTTTATTTCGAGTTTTCCTTGTCTTGCACAGAAGGTATGTGCATATTACATCCCTTGGTCGTCTTTTACGACAACCACGGGTAAGATAGGGAGTGGTGAATTATATTCTTACTCCGTCACCACACGGAAAGAAGCGGGAAACATGATGAGAGTAAATTAATATGATGCACCGTAACAGAAAATCGACACCGTGAAGTTATATAATCAACATTTTCTAGGACGCGCGCACGTCGTTACAAATGTCAACTAGATAATGCATTATAATAAAACTTTCAATGTATTGAATACCTTTTTTTCTATTATTAACGTCATTTTTTTTCTACAAACGTAGGATAACGCGAAGGATCATCATCATCATCATCTTGCTCTTATCCCAATTACTTGGGGTCGACGCAATATGTCATCTGTTTTGACATATTGCAAAAAGTTTCGGCAATGACTTTTATGACCGGCCGCCTGCCTGACGTCAACCCTCCTTGGGAATGTAATCGTTGACCCAAATGGTACCAGATGGAGTTGGTCCGGGTCAATCTAGGGCTCTTAGTCGTCTTTTACGACACTCACGAGCAAACGCGAAGGATAAAATTTTTAGAAAGATTTTTAACTCTTCAAAGAAGTATAACTCTTTATGTGCGTACATAAGTACACACGTTCTTTTTGCTTTTCATTTATATTAGTGGCAAACAAGCAAGGAGTACCTACTGGTGTATGATACTGTCGCTCATGGACCTATGTCGTTGCCTACCATAAAGTAAGTCAAGCGAGTTTAAATGCGTGCAATAAAGTTCGACGATATTAAAGGCATCACCAAAACCCACCACACACAAACACCATCGGAAAGATGGGCTTCCGGCTCTCTCGTTCACCGAACGAAGCGCAGTAACATATTACTACTACTCAAGCGTCGATTATCTGCGAAAGTATTGTACTACCCTGGACGGACCCCCACTGTAGACAGAACAGCCTATCAACATTATAGTCCTAACACAAATAACAGAGCGATTATTCGTGCTTATCTCTCTTGTTCGTGGTTGTCATAAAAGATGGCCAAGAAATATGCTATGCAGATAACATAAATGCAAGAAAAGGAAAACTTGAATGAAAAATATCTGATCAGCATCGGCGTAGTATGTCAATTTCTCTCCCTTTATGGAGGAAACCTACGCCCAATAGTGCTGAACTCACGCCTACTCCAGAATAGAAAATAAATTGACCATACCACGTAGGTCAGATAGTTTAATATAGGGCTTTATTTCAAGTGTGGCAACCATGTGGAGATAAAAAAAAACTTTTGTAAATTCTGCAATCATAAAAAATACGTTTCCCATGCAAGAATATTCAATTTTTAATCCCTGCCGCAAAAAGAGGGGTGTTATGAGTTTAACGTCGATGTCTGTCTCTGTGTGTGTATGAGTGTGTGTTTGTGTGTGTATCTATCTGTGACATCGTTGCTCTCAAACGAATGGACCGATTTCGATGCATTTTTTTTTTCCCGTCCCGCAGTATACGAGTATCAGCTCTTAAAATAATATAATCGTGTATGTTTACTCGATTAAGTACCTTACGCGTGCCAGTATAATCGTTAAATGATAAGTAATTGGTGATTACTGTTAAAGAAAACGTAATACTTTTTTTATTATTTTAGTTTGTGTCGGGGGTTATTCAAAATTTTCAGTTTTGACGAGTTTTATTTTTACAAATCTCGGGTGACAGCCAATATAAAAATAGAAACAATAATTTCTTGTGGTAACTGAGTAAGAATACAGTTCATCACCCCTTCTCTTGCCCGTGGGTGTCGTATAAGTCGATCAGGATATATGTATAACATAAAGATAATATCTATGCAAAAGAAGGGCAACTCGTAAAGCCTACACCAATCCATCTGACCAGCATGGTATAGCGGATCAACTTCCCTTCCATTATAAAGGAGGCTCAAATCCTGCTATGGAACAAATACAAGCTGAGTTGATGATGAAAATAATATTTATAACACGTTATTTAACATTGTAAATAAAACTATTTTACGGATTTTATCGCGTTTATATTTGATTCTTGATTGCCCGACGTTTCGAACACTTTGCAACGTTCATGGTCACGGGCGGACAATGAACGCTGCAAAGTATTCAAAACGTCTGGCAATGAAAAATCATTTTTTTTTCATTCATCGGCTCATATACCTACTGCTGAACTCGAGCCTCCTCTCCAATAGGAGGGATATTGATCTATTATACGACGCGACGCTCAGACGGATTGATATAGGGTTTTATTTAGATTTTTTCTTCCCTTGTATAAATGTTATATGCATATTATATCCCTTAGTCGTCTTTTAGGACATCCACAGGTAAGATAGGGAGTGGTGAATAGTATTCTTACTCCGTCACCACACGAATAAATCAAATACTAACGCGATAAAATCTATAAAATAGTGATTTCTAATGTTTACACGAGTACTACACATTTTAAATAAAACTACTTTACGGATTTTATCGCGTTTGTATTTGATTTTGATTGCAAGTCATCGTTATTGCAATAATGATGACTTGTTGGACGTGAGACATCTTAGTCAGCCCGTGACCATGAACGCTGCAAAGTGTTCGAAACGTCGGGTAATCAAAAGTCAAATACAAATGCGATAAAATCCATAAAGTAGTTTTATTTAAAATGTATAAATTAGTTTTATTTACAATATGTATTCCTCGCATAAACATTAGACATCATTCATAGAGTTATATGTAGTACATATATATCGATGACATCATTACGTTTTTTAAAGTTAACAACGAATTCACATTACGTGCTGCGACATAAAATTGCTGATCGGAATAAAGTGAAATTATAGAAGCGCATTGTTTATACATTTTATAGTGAACAGTTGCACAATACCATGTTATTTACATTATGTCACGTTCCATTTAAATATTATATTACAATGACTGTTATGAAGTAAAAATACAATTCACCACCCCTCCATTGCCCGTGGGTGTTGAAAAGACGACTTTCTTTTTTTTGGGTTGGGCTACGGTCAGTGCACCCGCCGCCCGGCACCGTCCGTGGCGACAGAGGGGCGGCGCACGGCCAAGTAACCCACCCATAAAGCATGTCACCTTCGTCGTTGGACCGACCACCGGTGCAAAATTCCTTGACTTTAGTGGTCGGCCCGACGGAATACCCCGAGGGAGAATCCTCTCCCATCAACGTCCCCTCTCCGCGGGTGCCGGATTAAATCCCCGATCCGGTCACTGGCGTTGAAAAGACGACTAAGGAATATATGCAGGTAACATTGATGCACGAGAAGGCAAATTGGATACAAAACTCTAATCCTACACGTCTGACCAGCATGAAATACTAGGTAAATTTCCCTCCTCTTGGAGAGGGGGCTCGAGTCCAGTAGTGAAATGATGATGATATTATTTTAATATTACATAGCTAAATATCTGTTCTTTCCATGTGGCGACGGGATAAGATAATAATTGTCGCCACCCTTTTCTTCCCCATGTGAGTCGTAAGAATTGGCTAAGGGTTCATCAGGAAAGTGGGTAGTAACTCTATATAAACTACTGGAAAAATTAAGGGATCAAAAAAAAAATCCAAATTTTTGGGCAATTTTCAACAGGCCGTAACTTCGAGAGAAACGATCGTACAGAAAATTTAAAAAAAAGAAAATTGTAGCTTCAAGTGTCTAGTTTATGGATTAGAACTTTAAAATTTTGTAACCTCCGAGGTTTTTGAGTAATCGTAGAAAAACCAGCAACAAAAAAAAAATAAAAAAATATTGAAATTTTTTTTCGTTGCTGGTTTTTCTACGATTACTCAAAAACCGCGGCGGTTACAAAATTTTAAATCAAAAACAAAAATTCTACTCCAAAAACTAGACACTTGGAGCTACAGTTTCCTTTTTTTTTTATTTTCTGTACGACCATTTCTCTCAAAGTTACGGCCTGTTGAAAATTGCCCAAAAATTTGGAATTTTTTTTTGATCCTTTAATTTTCCCAGTAGTTTATATATATATATCATCTTACTGTGATCGCTAATCACCTTGTCAAGCGTGGCGATTATGGCATTGACGTTGAAATAACAGACGAAGAAGAAATGGTACGGTGGATTAAGGGGTGAAAAGAATCTCCGACAGCAATCCCGTAACCAAACTAAACTAACCACATGACTAGTAGTAGGACCACGCTGTTGTCAGTTGTCTGTCTACAGCCGCGGCCCGGTCCGTCCGGAGTAGTACAACACTGAGCAGAAAGTCGACGTCTGAGTAGTGACAATTTATTACTGCACTTCGTTCGGTGAGCGAGAGAGCCGGCAGTCCAAGTGGTGGGTTTTAGTAATGTCTTTAGGATCACCGAACGTCATTGCATGCATTCACACTCTCTTCAGTTCCTTCGCGGTAGGCAGCGGTCTAGCAAAGGTGCATGAACGGCACCATCACTTACCATTAGGTGTACTGTTTGCTCGTTTGCCACCATTTGCAATAAAAAAAAACCTTGGCCTGATAACACACAACATTCGGACACTCAGGACTAATGAGTAATTTTTCTCATTCAATATATCTCAGTCTTTGAAAGCACAGGTCTACGACCAGTGGTGACTTACGGCATGGAAAAGTGGTCCTTACATGTAGACCTCATAACTAAGCACAAAGTCGCTCAGCGTGCTACGGAACGGGCTGACGAGGTAAATATATATTTACTAGCATTGACATATCTTACCCACGGGTGTCGTAAAAAATGGGATTATAACATTTATCCACTCAATTCGTCTGACTAGCGTAGGTCGATTTCTATCCCCTTGTGGAGGAGGAATATCATGCTGGTGGAATAACGTTTTATTTCGAGTTTTCCTTCTCTTGCACGGATGTTATATGCACATTGATACTGAATTGTATAAATGTGTGTTATAAGATACCTGTGTTTTCAAACATTAAGGTATGTTGAACGAGAAGATCCTCTTAAGTTTCCCGAACGCTGCCCAACCAAGTTGTATTCATCAGCTGACCTTTTCTCGAAATTGGTTCTACCTGACTAGACTGTTTTTCCTAGGTAAACATAATGATCGACAACTTCGAAAAGCGCATTGCCAACTAGGACCGGTACAGGAATGACATGGACATTTGACATGACTTTCGTCTTGTCCATGTTCATTTGTAAACAGAAGTTTGGGATACTCTGCTGAGATCGGTAATGACTTAAGGCACGGAAACGTGATTTCTAAATACAGGCCTCGTAACTAAACTTAATTTCGCTCAGCATACTGTGGAGCGGACTATACTCGGGCTTTCTCTGCGAGATAGAATCTGCGGTATGGAAATCCGTAGAAAAAGTATAACTAGCATAGCACAGACTTAGTACGCTAAAGTGCCAATGCACAGGCCACGTCGCTTGATGAACCGACAATCTATAGGGAAGAAATGTTCTCAAGTGGTGACCACATATCGGATAACGGAGTGTATAATACTATCAATCTTTACATTGCTCTAAAAGACTAGGTATTGAGAATTTTTATTAAGTTGGACCAACACTATATGCCGCCAGATCAACAATAACAATTTCAAGGACGGTTGATGTCAGCCAGGCGGCTGGTCATAAAATTATTTCCAAGACATTTGCTGACTGCACAGATGGCGTAGTGGTTAAGATATAGACCTACCGAGCCAGTGTCGGAGGTTTGAATCTCACGCAGGATGACACTTTGTCCGGTCGACAAATTGTTGTTCAGAGTCTGGATGTAATTTGTGTCCCTTAATTTACATGTTTGTAAAGTCCCTCACAATGCAAGGATAATTATCTTAGTGCAGGGTAACATCTTTTTTTAAAAAAAGTATTACGCAAGAAGAATACATATTGAGTCGATAATTAGGATAAGACCAGGGTGATGATGATACGTGGGTTTTTGCCAAGTCAAAATTCAAGACAAGTAAACTTACTGACCATAAATATAAAACTAATACAAAATTAACTTGATAAATTAATTCACTTGGCACAGCGAAGAATAATCTCTTATTCTAATAGTCCTTTTAGTATTGCTCATATTAGTGGCCGATTACCAAGACTAAAAATAAGAAAGCGAAGATCAGTTGAGTATTGAAACAAAATATTTTAAACAGTGGGGTAGCATTTTACTTCCCTGAGCTATATTCTCTTTGTTCCTTTCACAGAAGTACAAAAGATTCGAATAACAAAATGACTTTGACAGCGATGACGTTTTAACATGTTAGTGACGTCACAGCTGTAATTTCTGACGGCGTGCCTACAAGACATATGCAAAGAAGTTGTCAATTTAAAAAAATGTCCTCTAAAAAGGGTTATCTAAAGCTACAAAATGATGCTTTAAACAGTTATTAATTTTGTTATAGATATCTAAAGATATTATTTCACGAAATATTTAGTAGAAAATAGGTTAATCAACTACTATTTATTATTAATTATATTTAAATTTGCATTCCTATCCATTATTTATTTCATCTCGGCTTATATACATCCCATTGTTGGCCTTGAGCCTCCTCTGTAATAGGAAAGTTTACTATAAAGACCTACTAGGTATATTACTTCGGTCAGGCGGGTTGGTAAAGGATTTTACATCGGGTTTTACTTCAATTGCATTAACGTTATATGCATATTATATCGTCTTTCGTCTCGTTATCGTCTCGAAATGGTGAATTATGTTCTTACTCCGTCACCAGATAGATAGATTGATTTGTAACAAAAGTATTATATTTGATTGCATACATACTAAGCATACTTATAATGCAGCTTGAAGTGCAATACGTAGATGAGTCATCAAACCTCTGGGAATTTTTTTTAATTCAAGCATTGTTTATTTGTTTAGGAATCATAAGACGTGTCTCTTATAGTAATTTATAATTTTGTGTAAAATTATGTTTAGGCCTTAAACTGTAACTGTTAAGTAACTGGTAACAACGCACGGCGCTCACCTGACTCGGTTGCATCAACACGGGACGCCCCTAGGGCAGTGTCTCGACGCCCCAGTGCGTGGCGACGCGTAGTTTGGGAAGTCCTGGTTTAGGGTATAAAGTAAATTTTTTGACTAATTGAGTGTGGTTGACTTGTTAATCGTAGAAGTGAATATAAAAAGTAATAGAAATTGTGAAATAAATGATTAATTCGCATAATAGCTGAATTTATATGGGTAACGACATCGCTACTCTATATTTCGACATCACTACGTTATTTTTCCGACATATATACACTAAATTATCCGTGTGGTGACCGAATAAGAATATCTACAATTCAACATCCCTGTGAATCTCATCATCATCTTTGCTGTGGATGTCATTTAATACGTTATGGGATATGTAAAACCTATGCCAACACGTCTGATCAGCATGGAGTAGTAGCCCTTCTTTTGAAAAAGCCCGAATTCAACAATTGAGGGAGGTAAGATGACTTTTTTTTTGTGTGTGTGTAGCTGTTAGCCGCAGATGGCTTTCACAGCTTTGTCCGGACTATGGGTGAGCGCTGAGGAGTCTCAACCCGGTTCTGAGGTGACGATGATGATGAGGAAATTAGTATGAATGGCAAAGGACAAAATAGTGGAGTGGAATAAAGAAAAGTTGGCAACTCTAATACCTACTCGATTTCACTTGATACCTATTCATATAAGTACTTGTATGAAATCATGTATTAGACGGACATAAGTGTTATTTATCTAGAAATATTCCAATATTATCATTATTAGATATTGTTACTGATAACTTTCACATAATTCCTGATATCGTGAGTGTTACTGTGCGTGCAATACAATTATGTGTACGATGTGAGTGTATTATAATATTCCAATGTTTACTGTCTTGAGTGTTTACGTTTAAAAAATGGATAACAGTGATGATAAAAAAGACGAAACAAGTGTACAGAAGAAGGAAGTGCCGATTAACTTACAAAAAATATGTTTAGTTTGTGGTGATAAAGCTTTAGGTTATAATTTCAACGCAATCTCTTGCGAGAGTTGCAAAGCATTCTTTAGACGAAATGCTTTAGCTAGCAAAGAGTTCAAGTGTCCGTTTACTAACAACTGTACAATCAGTGTTGTAACTAGAAGATTCTGTCAAAAATGTCGCTTAGAGAAATGTTTAGCAATAGGAATGGTTAAAGAGTTTATCATGTCTGAGGAGGATAAAGCTGAAAAGAGAAGGAAGATTGAGGAAAATAGAGCTAGAAAGAGGCAGTCTAGAGAACCTGATGACGCCGTATCTAGTTCTAAATGCGTTAAACGTGATGAAGATAGTAATACAGCTTATAATTTGCCGATACAAGATTCAGTTATACAGTACGATAATTTGAGTACAACATGTAGTCCGAGCAGTACTGTACAGTCCCCTGTATCTAACAATGAAATAGAATCATCATTGCAATCACCAGTATATCAGTACCCTCCCAACGCACCTATTCATGAGACACATTCAAATGATACACAATACCACACTAGCGATACACAGTATCAATCCAGTGATACACAATACCAGTCCAATGATACACAATATACAATGAAAGTGTACCCAATAGATGAGAAGTCTGTGATAAACCGTGCGATTTACGAACATAGAATGATATCGTCGATGGAACCATATAATTTATACAATGAAGTCGATAGCAATGTGTACACAGAACCACCCAAGCAAAATAGTATAAGGTTAGTTGTTCCTTTTTATTCTTTCAATTATGCAAGAGAAGGAAAACTCAAAGTAAAACCTTATACCAACACGTCTGGCCAGCGTGTTAGTTCAATCTCTCTCCCACCGAGGAGAAGGCTCCAACAGTGGGCCATATATGGGCTGTGTAGAAGCTACCTTTTTTTTATATAAATTTGTTGTTGGTAAGGGGGCGTTCATAAAATACGTGAGATGTTTAAGGGAGGGAAGGGGGTCGAGTTAAATCTAATCTTATGTTGGAGAGAGAGGGGGATTTCAGCAAATATATCACGCAATTTTTTTTCTGATTGAAATAAAAAAAAAATTATACTATTTTGGTCCATTTAATCCAGCTTGTACATGCTTAAGATTTAATCTCTTAAATTGCATCGATTTTAAAATTGATAATAATTCATTCCAAAGTGAAAAATGCGGTGAGTTCTTCTTCAATGCATATTTATATACTTTTCACTACATTGATATGTGTGACTATTAAAAGAATCAAACTGTTTGTCAAAGAGCAGTAAACTATCCACGGTGGCCAACCACTCCATCGGTAAAATGTTATGATCTGAAATTGAAAGAAACCGTAACTATTAGTTACTAGCAAAATACAATTATTTTTGTTGTCGAATGGAAAGGTCTTTAGGAGGTTGATTGCTTTAGTTAGGAGTACATTAATAAAATGTGATAAAATTTAACAAAATTTAAGTAGTAACCTAAAAAATTAAATAAATAACGTTATAATCTAAAATATTGTGAAACGAACATTTTGAAAAATCTCACGTGACATTGGGGGATGGGGGAGGGGGTTGAATAAAATCTCACGACATCTCACCAACAGAAAATTTAAAAAAAATACACCTCACGTAATTTATGGACGCCCCCTAATATGATAACTACCTTTAGCATGTCTATCTATACTAATACAGTGGACCCCTGGTAATTCAACAAACGTTTTGCACGGCAGTGTCGGACTATCGAATTTGTTGGACTATAGAGTACTGCCTAAGAACCTCTTATAGTCTGGCTTTTTTTACAAAAGAGTACCTTGTAAACCGACAGATACGTATACGTACTATACAATGAAAAATTAAACTACAATTAGAATCAAAACAAAAGCACAATAGTAGTGCTGCCTACAAGTTGTAACTTGTTCAATCATGCATGGCTTACATTAGCAAAAGTTGACAAAAAATATTTAATGATACTAGACATGTCAGATTACATACATGTGTGTGTGTGTGTATGTTTGTCATGAATAAACTTAAAAACTACTCTTCCGATTTCAAAAATTCTTTCACCAATGGAAAGCTATAATCTCACGTAGTAAACTAGGCTATATTTTATCCCAGTATTCCCACGGGAACTACGGGGATAAGGCGACAGAAACCGAAGCGAAGCGAGGGCGGGTTGCTAGTTATAAATAAAACTATTTTCACAGATTTTATTTGTATTGGATTTATTGCCGATATTTATTGTCCGATTTACACTTTACGGTGTCTATGAACACCGTAAAGTGTTTGACGGAGGGCAGACTATGATGTCTCACGTTCAACAAGTCATCGTTATTACAGAGCTCTGTACTATACTCAAGTATTTAAGTGTTTGATTACTATATTATATTAAATTGTCTATTATGAAATATAACAATAATATGTACTGTATGACCAATACCATTATTCATGAAATTGTTGAATATATATTCCTAGAATAGATACATAAAAATACTCTGTGATATTACAAACTAATAGACAGATCATATAACCACTGATTATGTCATACCAAGGAAGGAAAAAAAGAATAATATTTTACTAATACTAAAATGATGATTGCACAAATGACATGTTGGTTAAGGTGCTCACCTACTGTGATATTTTGTGAGATTCACAAATCATTGTTCCAAATCTGGACTTAATTTGTGTATATTAATTTTAGTATAGGTTTAATTTTGTTTCTCAGAAGTTATGCAATATTTCACATCTGTGGTTTAGCTAAAACACCATCAAAGAATTCAAATACAAATTCATTAATTATCATCAAACCCGAGAAGGCATTTACATATTGTGAATTTTAATACAATTAAATTAATTCAATAAACTACCATCAGATCAGAAAGCTACTGCTACTGGATATCGCACAAAAACTCAAAACTCAGCGTCAATTATTATCTTAATATATATAAATTACGTGTCACGTTGTTTGTCCGCGATGGACTCCTAAACTACTTAACCGATTTTAATCAAATTTGCACACCGTATGCAGTTTGATCTAACTTAAAAGATAGGATAGCTTACATCTTAATTTATAGTCGTAATATTATTTTATTGCAAATTATTTGTCTATTATTTGACATTCACAATTATCTGTTAACTCCAAACGATTTTAACAGATGGCGATATCTGTTGACTGGACTGAGTAATTAATTAATAGATGGCGCTGCTATGTCAAACCTACAAACGTGTCATATACGATTTTAACTTACTTTTTTACATAGATGCCATTTGTAAAGAAATATGACGACCTCCATGACAGATGTTCTCTTACAGTTCCACTTAAATAGTTTAATAAAATGTAATATAATAAAAACATTAGCCACAGCAATGCGTGGCCGGGTCTGCTAGTTAATTTATATTTTCCTCCTAAAAATGAAAACTAATAAAAATATGTTTAACAGTCGGTCACACAGAACCTCGTTACACCTGTTCTTCTACAGATTACTGAAACCAAAAACTATTTATTATTTTTTTAAACAAAAATTGTATGATCACAATTCTAGTTAATAGAAAGGTAGTTTGGAGCTTTATATTTTCCCTCCCTATCTGAATGGGCTATTAGAGTGGATTCCTTGATTTTTATCTCCCCACTATATATTCCAGTCCATGTTAATAAAATGTATTCCATATCCATCAGGTTTAGTCATGCCCATCTTACCCGAAAAAGTGAAACCATTGCCCATTGTTTTTAGTAGAGATGTGCCAACTATGACCGATTAGCCGATTAGTCGGTTGTAAAGAGGCTGAATAATCGGCCAATTAGTCTGTCCATCCGATCACGGTTTTGGGTATATTCCGAAAATTCCACATACCTGCCTTTATATAGCTGACTGATGAGATACTAAGGATACTAGTGGTCAGCCCAATGGCAATGGTGAGGGAATACCTTGGTTTATGGGGCTGTAATATTGTTATATATACTAATATTATAAAGAGGTAAGATTTGTAACGAATTGGCTCAAAAAGTACTGGACCGATTTTAAAAATTATTTCACCATTAGAATGCTACATTATCCCTCAGTAACATAGGCTACATTTTGGCCCGGTATTCCCACGGCAACGGGAACTACGCGGGTAAGGCGACTGAAACTGAAGCGAAGGGAGGGCGAATTTCTAGTTATTCATTAAAGTGATAGAGCTCAATTCAAATTTAATCATTTCTAAAAGCAAGTTTTCGATATAGATTTTTTTAACCAATTGGACATTAATGAAAGTGAAGGTTAAACAATGACAAATGATAATTTATCGTGTTGGTCAGGGAAAAACATCAAATATTACAATTACAAAGAACCATATTAAATGTAATTCCTCCTATACGCATTTTATTGACAAATACATACAAAATAAGAAGCCGGCTTATTGGCACTGCTTGTCGAATAGTCCCCGGCCATTCGCCGATTACGATAGTATAGTCGTAATATCGCCGACTATTCTACTATTAGGACTATGTAGTCGCCGACTAATGGACACGTCTTGAATTCCTAGTGATTATTCAGCCCTGCCTGCCTCTAAGCTTTTTTAGCAAACCTTTAATATACATATATACGAGTCTAATTCTTCAACAATAGTTCACCGCCCTTGGTAAATTATGTACCAATAATATGTATTTAATCATTATGATAATATTATAATAAACAAGTCTACATTGTAATTATATATTCATGAATGTGTAATAATTTAATAATTACTAATTATCGAAGCAGATGTAAAAGCAACATATGACATCTTTATCTTTACGTAGTTTAATATAAAGTTGCTGCCCGCGTTCTGTACATCTAAATCTTTTAAACTAGAGGACGAATTATATTGAAGTTTTCATTAATAGATGAAGTGATTCACGAGCAATGTCTATCTACAAGTCTACACTAATATTATAAAAAGGAAAAATTTGTATTTGTGTGTATGTTTGTAATGAATAAACTCAAAAACTACGGTGACGATTTCAAAAATTCTTTCACCATTGGAAAGCTACATTATCCCTGTGTAATATAGGCTATATTTTATCCCGCTATTCCTATGGAAACGGGAACTACGCGGGTAAGGCTACTGTCACCGAAGCGAAGCGAGGGCGGGTTGCGTTGCTATCTATACCAATAAATAAAATTGGAGTCTGTTTGTAATGTCAAAATAATAGGCTTTTTTCATGCTCATACGGTTATTTGCACGACACCTATGCCTAAAATAGCAATTAAAAAATTTTTGTCTGTCTGTTTGTTCCGGGTAATCTTCAAAACGGCTGGACCGATTTCAAAAATTCTTTCACCAATGGAAAGCTATAATATCAGGGCGTAAACTAGGCTATATTTTATCCCGATATTCCCACGGGAACGGGAACTACGCGGGTAAAACGACAGACAAAAAATTTTTAATTGCTATTTTAGGCATAGGTGTCGTGCAAATAACCGTGTGAGCATGAAAAAAGCCTATTATTTTGACATTACAAACAGACACTCCAATTTTATTTATTGGTACAGATAAGCACCTAGCGTATAAAAAATCTGACTTGCCAAGAACCTGGGTACGCCCCTGGTATAGTAAGTTAAATTCCCTCCCATTGCGGAAGAGTCTCGAGCCCGAGATGGATTATAGTAGAGAAGAAAAGAATTTCTAAAGAGAAAAATTCGTGTGGTGACAGAGTAAGAATATAATTCACAACGCAATTTCTCTTGGAGGTCGTAAAAGAGCACTAAGAGATATATTATACATGTATGACAATTGTGCAAGAGAAGGAAAACTCGAAATAAAATCCTATATATCAACCTGTCTGACCAGCATGGTATTGTAAGTTAAATTTCCTTCCTATTGTGAAGCAGACTCGAGCGCCAGCATTGGGGCAGTCTGCTGTGTCATGTCAGGTTTGTACTTGACAATGTCAAATCGTAAGAGACTCTTATTATCGCTTAAGATATATTATTGATAAAGATAATGTTGATTAATTTAAAAAAAAAGGGAGAAACCGTTCGTAATTTAGCTGATAAGTACGGTATAGGTACATCTACGATAAGCGATATAAATAAGAATCATTTCAGCTCATACATGTCCTACTGGACGCCTGAGCCTGGCTTGAGTGGTTGGCCTGAGCCCAACAGTGGGACATACATTTATATAGGCTGAGATGAGGCAAACAACGCATAAATGTAAACTGTAACATAAATAAAAACTAGAAGCCGTTCTCAGATCCGAGACTTTTCGATTTGAAATTGTGTCTATTATAAATATTTCGTTGAATTATACAGTGTTAAAATTATAAACAAATCAATTGTTGATAATAAAGCTACTTGTAAAACGATGATAAGGCCATTCTCATTGGAAATACAAAGTGTTTTGTCGCAGTCCATACGGCGATAACCACCATTTAGGGACCTGACAATCACGGCCGCTTTGTCTTAATCTATTTATATCTTAATATATATAAATCTCCTGTCACGATGTTTGTCCGCAATGGACTCCTAAACTACTTAACCGATTTTAATCAAATTTGCACACCGTGTGCAGTTTGCTCCAACTTGAAACATATAACTTAGATCTTTAATTATAGTCGCAATTTTATTTTATTACAAATTATTTGTCTATAATTAATTGACAGTCACAATTATCTGTTAACTCCAAAAGATTCTAACAGATGGCGATATCTGTTGACTGGATTTAAGTAATTTGTGTGTGCTCAATGAGATTCGAGAATGGTTTAGATTCACAGTTGGACCCGGTAGGTGGTGCTTTATTTGAACAGAACAACGTCTGTCGGGTCAGCTAGTATACTTATAAAGAGGGTTTACCATATAATAAAATACGTAATTATACCTTAAAAGATATCTTCTTAAAAAGCAGCAAAACATGTGACATATATTTATAAAATTGTGGCTACACGTTTGGACTTATGTTCGGGACTCGGTGATTAAATAAATGCTATATCATAACTATGAATGATGTTCAACATTGTAATACTTTTGGCTAAAACTAATCAATATACCTAATTCTTATAATTACATTCTTCTTTTGTATTAAATTGTTATTAAAATATACTTCTTATTTATTAAATTCTTATTATGTATCTCTATATTTATGTAACTGCTATCTTGTCGCTTAGGCTTTTTGTTTGTTTGATTAATTCGTACGTCATTAAGGTACCCATTGAAAATCAGCGTTGCAGTGTAGCATATTGCACTGTAGCATTATTGCTGAACGGGAACCTCATTGACACTTATCATATTTTGTTTTTCTTCTTTGTGTTGTATTTACAGTTAAGTTTAGCTATTATTTAAATTTTCTTATAAAACCTTTATATTTCATTCGATTTACTGTAATATCTAAATTTAAGCTAAGTGTCAATAAAACAGTTTTATCTTTATCTTTATATGGTGTCGGAGTAAATAATCCTTTTGTGGGGGACTTTATAAACGTACAATTCACTAACGCAACCGGATTAGAACAACAATTTATGGGTTGCACAAAATATTGTCCAGCGTAGGAATCAAATATGTGACACTTGTGTAACAGGTCCACGTCTTTATCACTACGCCAACTGTGCAGCCAACATTACATGACCGAAGGTGTCACGTCATACAGGTCATAAAACTTGCCATAACTTTTACAATATGTACTATGGTTGAACAAGTACGTATTAAGTACATATTGCGTCGATCCCACGTAATCGTGATAAAAACAGAATCATGACGATTATCAAGTACTAGCTGAACCAACAGACGTTGTTCTGTTTACATCTAAAAAAATAGTAAAAGGAATTCTCCTTGAAATCAATGTAATAGATTTAAAAAAGATCCGCTAGGGGCAGCACCAGTGGGGGGGTACAAATGTTTTGAAGTCTCTATTGACAACAACGTCAAACGTACGTCTTATTATTATAGGAATAAATAAATATTGTGCTGACTTTTGACGCGAATGTCAAAATGTCATGTAGCGCTTTTATATTCTTTTCATTATTTTAGTGTTTTAAAGTGTTATATTCAATAATTTTGCTGATATTTTATGTAATATAATGCAGATAAAATTCTGAAATGTAATGAAAATGATATAATAGTGAATTACGTGCATTTTGACATTCTGCCCAAATTTCCTGAGACGCATGACTTGTATCAGCACCAAGTCATGCTAACGACTGACTGAAAGACAAGACTAAAGACGTGAATAATAATCAATATACTCGACACTGGCACCAATAGCTCATATTATTGTAGCTCATTGCCATTAACCAAGAAGAAGAAGAAATATTGTGCTGAAAAAAAATTAAACTAAAATTGTCATGCCTATAAAACATTGTGCATTCGCTAATTGTACGAAAATTTAAGAACCAACTAACCTCACAACTAGGACATTTTTATTACCTGACACGGCTAAGCCACGACTTGCAAGCCATCGTTTTAAGTCCCGGACAAGATGATCTTGCACTTTTGCAAATTTTAATTTCGCTCCAGGTACATCATCTTCCGTTAATTCCATTGTAATTCTATACGTTTTTTAAATCTTCCCAGGAAAAAGGCTAATTGCCACCTATCGGTTCCAATTATTAATCTAAACCATTCACATATCCATCGGAATAACCACAAAAAAACCATCACAATTTGCCGTTTAGGAGTACAATTACAAGCACACGAACAGAAGATAATACAGTGCAACGATATAACAAATCCAAGGGGAACTCGTAAATATTCGTTATATCAAGTAATTCGTTAAACCTAGGTTTGTTATATTGAGGTAAGGTTGGTCTAAAATTTGTTATAAAGAGGTAAAGAAATAGTTATAATCACCTCTACATTTTTGCATTCAGCAACTAGAATCTTCAACGATAGTGACGAGTAGCTGTTTACATTATTTTTCATCAAACGACTTCAATCGTTTTATGAAAAAAACGTGACGTAACATGTCGCAACTGAATCACATGCTGTGGGATTAAGGGTCACATAGAGGTATTCACACTTTTGTTAGATAGTTGAAAATTCGTTATAAAGAGGTTGTTCGTAAAAAAAATTCGTAATGTAAAGGATTTACACTGACTCTTATGGACAATTCAAGGGGATTACAAAATATTCGTTAAATCGAGGAAGTCGTTAAATTGAGATGCGTTATATTAAGGTTGCACTGTATATATGTATATAAATACTAGCTGTCCCAACAGACGTTGTTCTGATCAAATATGCGCCACCTACTGGTAATTGTGAATCTGAAACATTCTCGAATCCCATTGAACATGCACAAAACAAAATTCACATCGGTCCGGCTGTTTAGGAGGAGTTCAGTGACATACACACGTACAAGAAATTTATATATAAGATAACACAAATATTGAAAATTATAATTCAATGGTAGGAAGTTTCGTAGTATAAATTTGTCATTTCTCATTATTTTCTTTACAGTTATATACTCGTAAATATTATTAATGTTTTTGAGCTAATGTTTTTAATTTTACGATAGAATATAAAAAATTAAAAAAAAAATATTTTACGATTAAAGCTTGGACTTTAAACGACTAAAACCGAAACGAAGCGAGGGCCGGTTGCTAGTTTTTAATATGTTAGGATTTTCAATGCATTTAAACAAACAATTGTTTAGTGAAAACAAATACTTATTTCTTCTAAGACATTTAACGATATAAAAAAGGTCTGAAATAATTTTTTACTAATTGACTTCATATGAAACTTATTGTAGACTAGCAACCCGCCCTCGCTTCGCTTTGGTTTTAGTCGTTTTACCCGCGTAGTTCCCGTTCCCGTGGGAATACCAGGATAAAGTATAGCCTAGTTTACGCGCTGATATTATAGCTTTCCACTAGTGAAAGAATTGTTGAAATCGGTCCAGCCGTTTTCAAGATTACCCGGAACAAACAGACAGACAAAAATTTTTTAATCGATATTTTAGTCATAGGTGTCGTGCAAATAACCGTGTGAGCATGAAAAAAGCCTATTATTTTGACATTACAAACAGACGCTCCAATTTTATTCATTGGTATAGATTATATCGCTTCAGTAATGTCGCACACATGTTTACAGGAAGTCTACTAATACTGCGGTTTATTGTACCTACTTAAAATTATTAGTAAATAATACAATACAATGAATTATGAACATCATATTTAGTTTCCGTCTAATGACGAAGTACGAATACAATTCACTTACTTATGTGTGTCGTAAAAGCGGACTAAGTAATATAATATGACAAACTGGAAGTAAAACCTAACAATCGATAACTAATAAGCCGTGTAGTGACGGAGTAAGAATACAATTCACAACCACGTTTCTTGCCCGTGGGTGTCGTACAAGACAAACTGTACAAGAGAAAGAAATCTGTACCAATAAATAAAATTGGAGTGTCTGTTTGTAATGTCAAAATAATAGGCTTTTTTCAAGTTCACACGATTATTTGCACGACACCTATGCCTAAAATAGCAATTAAAAAATTTTTGTCTGTCTGTCTGTCTGTTTGTTCCGGGTAATCTTCAAAACGGCTGGACCGATTTCAAAAAATCTTTCACCAATGGAAAGCTATAATGTCAGGGCGTAAACTAGGCTATATTTTATCCCGGTATTCCCACGGGAACGGGAACTACGCGGGTAAAACGACTATAACCTATAACCGAAGCGAAGCGAGGGCGGGTTGCTAGTTTCGAAATAAAACCCTATACCAACCCGTCTGAGCAATTGGGTTTGGTAGGTCAATTACACTCGCATTGTGGAGGAGGCTCGAACCCAGCAGTGGTACGGATATGAGCTGTGGTGAATCGACTGACCATGTGCTAGGAGCACACTGTCGATAGTCTACAGTCGCGGGCCGGTCCGTCCGGGGTAGTACCACATCGAGCAGAAAATATACGTCTGAATAGTGGCAATTTGTTACTGCACTTAGTTCGGTGAGCGAGAGAGTTGGTAGCCCAACTTTCTGAGGGCGTTTGTGTGTAGGGGGTTTTGGTGATGGCTTTCATATCATCGAACCTCATTGCATACTATCACACTCCCTTAACTTTCTTCACGATATCCAGCGGCCTAGCAAAGTTCCATATCCAGTACCATTTACCATCTGGTGTGCTTTGCTCAGTTCGCTAGCTATACAAATGATAAGATGCTAAATACAACCCTCCTTAATTTCCAGATCAATACTAACAAATGGTGATTCAGCCCCATATAGAGATATGTCGAGAAGTCAACACGTGTGCGAAGAGCTACCATCCACCAGCAACGACCCTGATGTCAATAAAGCAAGGGATATACTGCAGGACGTTGAGAGGTATGTCGCAAAATCGCCATACTTGCATTAAATAAGTGTATTAAATAAAGTATGTCCCACTGCTGGGCCTGGCTTGAAGAGAAATTACGATGGATAGATGGGTTGTTATAGAGTTTTATTTTGAGTTTTCCTTCTCTTGTATAAATGTTATATACATATTATATACCTTAGTCGTCTTTACGATATCCACGTACAAGATGGTGTTGAATCGTATTCTTACTCCGTCAGCACACAAGTAATAAAATATACAGTAGAACCCGTTTAATACGATCACGTTTAATACGATTACCCCATAATACGCCATTTTGCGTCAGTCCCAGCAACTTGAGACATGTTTTCATAAATTTCTTAACGCTTAATACGATTGTCATCCCGTTTAATACGCCAACACGTGCCACTCAAATACACATACCTATTACCCCTTGCGGCAGCGACCAGCGACTAACGAAGTGACGACTGTCGAGCGACTCTTAAGTGATAATGACCAAGAAGAAGCTGAGTCAACTCCGATTTTGTCACACGCTCAGGCATTATCAGCTGTTAATAATTTAAGACGCTATGTAACTTCTTTGAATCAAAGCGAAAACGCACTGCGAAAATTAAATTACGTTGAAAATCTTGTAATTGCTAATGCCTCAAAATCTTTTTGTCAAACTAAAATAAGTGATTACTTTAAGTAACGTAATAATAATAAACAATATTTTTCTATATGTTTAAATATTATTTATTTTTTAATTATTTTTTTTTTTTATTATTTAACACCCTGCACTAAGGAAATAATCCTTGTATTGCGGGGGACTTTACAAACATATAATTAACAGACACAAATTACATCCAGACTCAGAACAACAATTTGTGGATCGCACAAAGTGTTGTCCCGCGTGGGTTCGAACCCCCTGACACTGGCGCTGTAAGTCGCTATCTTAACCACTACGCCATCTGTGCAGTCAATTTAATAATGTATCTAGTAGTAAGTATATTAAATAAAGAAAATAACATTTTATTAGGTAATTTTTAAATGTTAAATTCAATACGTAGGTATTCAAAATAATAATAGAATATAATAAATAATAATGACACGTATTTCCCTTTCTCGCATAATACGCTTTCCCGCCTAAGACGCGTTTTTGGTCGGGTCCCAAATAGGTATAAGGTTTTATTTCGAATTTGCCCTCTGTTGCATAGACGTTTATATGCATACTAACAGCGCCCTGCGGTTTTACCCGCATAGTTCCCCTTCCCGTGGGAATATCGAAATATATTATAGCCTATGTGTTATTCTGATATGTAAGCTATATTATTGTGCAGTTTCATCAAAATCCATTTAGTAGTTCTTGCGTTTAAAAAAAAAGTAGTTCTTGGGTGAAAGAGCAACAAACATCGTTACATTTTCACATCTTCACATACAAACTTTCGCGTTTATAATATTAATAGCAATAGGATTATATCCCTTAGTCGCCTTTCACGACATCCCCGGAACGATAACCAATGTTGAATTGTATTCTTATTCAGTCACCACACGGAATGGTAAAATGTAAAAGGACTTTTTGTGCAATAACGGGGTAAGAAGACAATTCTCCACTCTTGCCCGTGGGTGTCGTAAAAGATGACTAAGGTATTACAACATTTATACAAGGGAAAGAGAACTCGAAATAAAACCCTATAACAGCACGTCTGACCATCTTGGTATAGTAGGTCACCATCTTTTCAGCCCATACACGTTCCACTGTTAGACTCGGGCCTCTTTCATTATGGGAGGGAAGTTGACCTACTACCCTGGTCAAGGCGGGTTGGTATGGGGTTTTATTTAGTTTTCCCCCCTCTTGCATAGTTGTTGTATGCACTAGATATACCTTAGTCGTTTTTACGACACCCACGGTTAATAGAGGATGTGGTGAATTGTATTCTTACTCTGTCACCACACGGAAAGATCACGTCCCGTGGTATAATAGGTCAGTATCCTTCCTATCGTGGAGAACACTCGAACCCAACTAGGACGTATGTGAGTTAATGAGAAATATCTTTATATACAGGGTGTATCAGGTTATGGGACAACTGGTCAAACGGGAGGTAGGCAATGGTAGCAAGAACCCATAAAAAAAATTTTGAAGGAAAAATATCGATTCGTTAATGAATTAGAGACATGTAAAGTTTTCAATTTTGTCATTGTTTTTTCGTTTAAATCTGATTGAAATGTATAAAGTCAGTGGTACTTAACCTGCAACATATTCGTACTTTGTTAAATGTTCAATAGAAATTGAAAAAATCAATGATTACGTTCGCATAAGCAAAACGAGCTTCGCTTTAAATCAGCTGATCGGCCGATTATCGTCGCCGAGTCGCGTTTGTACCTACGGTCCCATTGAAGCGTTTGCGCAATTCTAGGTATGTATGAATGAAATTATACTGTCGAAGCTTTACATTCCTACGTGTATCCTGTCTATCCATGCCTACATAATACGTAACATTTAAGGCGTAGACTGTTTGACACACATTTTTGAAATTACTATAACTTTTATCTTGTATTGTTTTTTGTGTAATATACATTTTAATTACGAGCTATGGCCGGTACACTACAACATACTCGAACAGTTGCTCCATAACCTGATACAGCCTGTATATATTTCTTGTGTATGTGTGCATGTCACTTCTAAACGACCGGACCGATGTTGATTAATTTTTTATGTGTCTTTGAGGGAATTCGAGAATGGTTTAGATTCACAATTGGACCCGGTAGGTGGCGCTGCGATCGATTTCAAAGAGAATTCCTTTTGCTGTTTTATCTATACCAATAAATAAAATTGGAGTGTCTATTTGTAATGTCAAAATAATAGGCTTTTTTCATGCTCACACGGTTATTTGCACGACACCTATGCCTAAAATAGCAATTAAAAAATTTTTGTCTGTCTGTCTGTTTGTTCTGGGTAATCTTCAAAACGGCTGGACCGATTTCAAAAATTGTTTCACCAATGGAAAGCTATAATATCAGGGCGTAAACTAGGCTATATTTTATCCCGGTATTACCATGGGAACGGGAACTACGCGGGTAAAACGATTATAACCTATACCCGAAGCGAAGCGAGGGCGGGTTGCTAGTTAGATATAAACAGAACAACGTCTGTTGGGTCAACTAGTTATATATATTTTATAATATTGATACTTTAATAATAATCATGAAAAATGTGCAATACATTGATAAGAGTGTTATCAAAATATTATCAATTACAAAAGACCTTGATTTGTCGCCGGTAACAAATTGATTCACACTTTGTTGCCAACTATTAATATCCGATATATAACATTGTGTTAGTGACTTTATTGTATAGATACTAAAGGCATTACCAGAACTCATCTCACGCATAATTATACCCTCGGATAGTTTTCAATCAGTTGATTGCTCTCTCGCTCACCAATCGAAGCGCAGTAACAAATTGCTAGTACTCAGACGTTGATTTTCTGCTCAGTGTGGTACTACCCCGGACCGAACGGCCCACGCATGTACACAGAACTTTCAACATTACTACATAAAACTCCTACCACATAAAAATTCGAGTAAACTCGGCTATCGTCGGCTAAGGGCATAGCATTTTGCGGATGACGTGACCGAGGAGTTAGTCTGTCACCCGCTGAGAGGCCGACCGCGTGAGGAAAGAGCGACGTCCTCCCCGAGGGTGGAACGTCGGTCCACGAGAGGGTACCCCACTAGGGGGTATTCCGTCGGGCCGACCACTGATGACAAGTAACCCTGCTCCGGTAGTCGGCCCAACGACGAAGGTGACGTGGTGTTCGGGTGGGTTGCGGGTGTGCGTGCTTACGCCCCTCTGTCGCCCCGGACGGAGTGGTGCGAGGAGTGCGCCGACCCCAGCCCACCCCAAAAAAAAAAAGGGCATAGCATTTTTGGAATATGATCAAATAATTGAAGTAATTTACCGTGTAGGTACTGACGGATTAAGAATGCAATTAACGGTCGTATATAAAATCCTTACCAACCCGTTTGACCAGCGCGGTGCTGTGGATCAAATTGGCCTTCTATTGTGGAGGAAGAGTAACATTTATCAGAGTAATTTAAATACAATTAGAATTATATTGTAACTAGCAACCCGCTCTCGCTTCGCTTCGATTTCAGTCGCATTACCTGCATAGTTTCCGTTCCTGTGGGAATACCGGGATAAAATATAGCCCAAGTTACTCCTTACATAGACAGCTACCTGGTAGTAAAATATTATCCAAATCGGTCCAGCTGTTTTGAAAATTACCTCAAACAAACAGACAGCCATAAATTTTTAAACTGTCTTTTAAGCATAGGTTTAGTGCCATAACCGTGTGAGCATGAAAAAAGGCCAGTATTTTGACATTACAAACAGACACTTAAATTTTATTTATTTGTATAGATTATAATTATGTATATACATATTGCAAATGTAATTATTGCTTTTGGTATTATTAACGTCTCTTTGAGGAAGTTATCACGTCTGTCGCGTAGTCTTAAGCATACCCAAATTTTATTTTATTTCTCTGTTGCAGAATAGAACCTAATTCAATGGAATCAATATTATGCGAGGCGATCAAGTTGGAATTTGAAGCTTACACGTCTGTTAACCCATGCAGTGGCTCGTCGAGGGAATTGAATGAGGTATTCCTGTTCATATGATAGTACTGCTATGGCTTTGGCAAGTTTGATATAAATTTACTCGGTTGTCCAAAAGGGAAATAAGGCATGTGCCAGAATCTAGCTTACGACCACTTCACCTTTTGATTCAGTGGCACTGAGATGCTAAGTTGATAATCGTACTGTCTTCACGTTTGAATTTCATAGGAATATGACTGTTTTCTGCCTGATCTGCGTCCGATACGTGGTCGCCATTCGAGAACCTTTCTAGTATACTTTTAAAAAATTAAATTCGTTCACACCGGCATCTACCGGGTTCAGTTGTTAATCTAAACTCCAGCCAGCTGTGCAACCCGAATACTCACTAAATTACAGCGGTCCTCTCCGCGTTTTTACGAGGTGATGAAGAGAGCTTCTATTGACATTCTATCCCCAACACACCTTCAATCATCATCTTCTATCCTAATTACCTGAGGGCGACGCAATATACAGGCTTTCTCAGATGATGGAGCAACTAGTTAAATGGGAGTTAGACAATGGTGGTAGAAACCCATGAAAAAATTTTGAAGTAGCAACTATATCGGTTACTTAATGAATTAGATACGTCTAAATTTTTGAATTTTGTCATCGCTTTTTCGCGTGAATCATCTGATTGAAATGTATAAATTCAGTGATACTTAATCTGCAACATATTTGTATTTTGTTAAATTTTCATTAGAAATTGCATAAATTGATTACGTTAGCATAAGCAAGACAAAATTCGCCTTAATATCAGCTTATCGGCCTATGACCCTTAGTCGCAGGCGACGGCGCGTTCGTTCGTACCTACCGCTATACCGCCGATGCCACATACATGCCTACATGTATCCTGTTCGTAATATGTAACATTTAAGGCTCTTAAGCACATTTTTGAAATCACTATAAATGATTTCTGATCACTATAAATGTTATAATTTACTGTTTTTTGTATAATAGACATTCATGACCGTAAGGCTGGCAAGAAAAATCGCTTTGTCTATGCAAGAATTAGTGTCATTTCTACACACGGCTATACTGTTTGCCAAATAGCATGGCAAAAGAGGTCATTTGGTGACCTTCACCACGATATCATCAAATTCAAGTAATTTATCGCTAATTTTATCGCTTTCCATACAAACCGTCTTATCGTTGTAATATCGTGGTGAAGGTGTCTAGACCGAACAGAGGTTACAAACATTTGTCTGCGTGTAATTTGTTTAGAATTTTAATTAAGAAATTATTAAACACCTACACGTGCAATAATAAAGCATACGTACACGTTACCTACCTTACCACTGCCCTAGCATGAAACTGATAGCTAACCTATCTTAAGGCTAACTTTTTGTTAAATACGTAAGGTGAGGTAAAATAATATACTAAAATAATTTATTTATATAAATTTACAAAAATCTATAGTTCTGAAATGTCACTTCCACTACTATTACTATCACCGCTGTCTGATACATGAATTATGAATGCATCAACCTTTCGGTATATACTGTCATCGAGGCCCATCATTTTTTTTTTTCAATATCTTTTACGTGCTCCACACGGAATGTCAAACAAAATGGCGACTGGGCCACATGACGCCACTGATCTCGTACATCTGACGCTAAAATCAGTTAAGAAAAGATTTTATGTTTGATACACATAACCTAAAATCTTGCATCTACTTGTGCGATCCTTTAGGTTTATTACACCTGGCGGTAAAATGAGTTTAAAGAAATGTGTCATAACTTAAAACTTGACATTTTTTGGGCGTTACATAATTCTTCGAAGCTAATTACGTATTTAATTATAGGATCTATATTATATTGAATTTATATAAACATTCTCGGTACTTTAATTTTAATGGTACTTAAAAACTTTCAGACATTTGAAAGTAATTTGGTATTGTTATCAATGATATTATTTATAAAATAATAAAATGTCACCAGTTACAGGTTTATCTGGTATTTTAAAACAATGAAATACATGATTATAGGATATTAAAAACATATATTTTATATGGTAATTTTACTAGATTTCGTAAAATTTTGAGTTGTGCTGTTTGTAATGTTGCTTCCTGGTAGGCATCTACCAAGAGACTTTTGCGATACAACTTTTCGATAGATTTGTATGGTAAGCGATAGATTTTTTTGCATTTTAAGATATCATAATGAAGGTAGGTGAAGGTCGTCTTTTGCCACCTTATCTGGCACTGAGTATAGAGTACACTGCGTCGGCGCTGAACAAGATAAAAATCTTGTCTGCGCCAGACACGACGCGATCTGTAGGGGGGCGGTGTGTACAGTACACATGATTTTCATATGAAAATAAGGGATCAACTTTCTCATACTGTTGCCGTTCAAAGTAAAGTTAGCAAACTCATGTTTTTGACTTAATATAAGATGCACCTAGTATTTTCTCTTCAAGTTAGTTTTCTTTTTAATTTTTCTATACATATAATAGGCAATCACAGTTTTTTTGCTTGGTAGTTAATAATTACACGACACGGTGTACACCTTACAATGTTTCAACCATGACTGCACGAAACAATTCGTACCGTGTACCTCCTTACTAGATTTTTTCATATCTGCAACAGACATGACATTTTTTCATACAAATTCAACAAAATTCTTCTCATGTACATGAATATTTTCATCTTGTCTATAACCGACAACATCTGGAACAGTTGTTCCACAACGTGAGACATTCTGTATGCTCTGCTTTCATCGTCCATATTGCAAAAGTTCGGCCGACGTCCTGACATCAACCGCCATTGGGAATGTAATTGTTATTCAAACGGCATCAGGTGGATTTGGCTCAGGTCGATTTAAAACTCGTAGTCGTCCTTTACGAAACTTACGATAATTGGTAATATACATAGTAGGTATGGTTATTTTGTATTAATAATATTTCAGGTAGAACGTGCCAAGTTAAATGAGCTGATAGTAGCGAATAAGGCCCTGCATGCACCAATAGAGGATGACGTATCACAGCTGGTCGGAGATATGACCAACACCACTGGACTTAAGGTAATTTTTGAACCTGTCATAAAAAAATTCCAAAAAAGAACGACTGCATTCTAAAGTACTGTACGTTAGTATGCATTCGTGAAAGATGTGCCAAAATATGTGGAATATTTCCAGGATGGTGAGAACCAGCACGACCCAAGGTTAATAACCATAGTGAACCTTACTGCGGTCGCGATACGAAGGTTCATCAAGATGGCCAAGAAGATAAACGCATTCAAGAACATGTGCGAGGAAGATCAGGTACGATTTATAAATACTTCCCCAGGTGACGACGAGTTAACAATTCAGTCATCATCTCGGCCTACATAGGTCCTACTGCTGACCACCACCTCAAAAGGAGGCAAATCAAACGGATTGGCATATGATTTTATGTCAACTTTGCCTACTCTTGCATATATGTTATTTGCGTGTTAAATACCTTATTCGTCTTTTACGACACCCACGGGTAAGATAGAAGGTTTTATAATTCCGAAGTTTGGCAGTCGGGTTGGCGTATTGTAAATGTGCCAAGAGACAGATTTGCATTCCTGATTTGATGCCTATTTTTCCTGCTTCAACTGGAAGAGAAATCGTTAGCTTACAGCAAAAAAAAAGGAAGCTCCCTTCACTACATAGTATAAAACAAAATCGCTGCCCGCCGTCTGTCTGTCCCTATGTATGCTTAGATCTTTAAAACTACGCAACGGATTTTGATGCGTTTTTTTTTTAAATAGATAAAGTCATTCAAGAGGAAGGTTTATGTGTATAATACATGCATAATATGTCGCTCTTTCAAGAGTAACCTCTAAAGAAAACATGTTTGTATTGTCTAATGACAAAAAAGTTGTGAACGTTGTATATTAAACACATTCTGTAGTATATTTAGTACCAGCATTGGACCCGTGCGAAGCCGGGGCGGGTCGCTAGTTTGTAAATAAAACTTTTTTTTTGTACATCAACACTTTATGGTCATGGCCACGGGCGGACTGTAACTGTCCCTCTAAATCTGACTGACTTCTAAAAACACAAAGCAATTTACTTATTTTGTTCGATGTTGTTACCGACAGGTGGCGCTACTGAAAGGGGGTTGCATAGAAATGATGGTGCTGAGAAGCACGATGACTTACGACGGTCAGAGGAATCAGTGGAAGGTAATTACATTCTATTGTCACACTCTTCCATTTCCAGCTTCATGCAGTCCACCCATCTTTTATTTGGTTACTCCTTATACAGATAGCTACGTAATAGTAAAATATTATCAAAACCGATTCAGCCGTTTTGATGATTACCCGAAACAGACAGATGCAAATATTTTTAAACTGGTTTTTAGGCATAGGTATCGTGCAAATAATCATGTGAGCATGAAAAATCAAAAAATATTATTTTGACAATACAAACAAATACTTAAATTTTATTTATTTATATAGATATGGGCGGACATCAGATACACCATAAATACCACAATTCATTATAACCATCATTTCAGTTCATATACATAAATCCCACTGTTGGGCCCTAGCCTCCTCCACAATAGGAGGAAAATGGACCTACGTGTTGCTAAAAGTTTTTATTTCGAGTTTTCCTTCTCTTACCTAGATGTTACAAGCATACTTTTTTGCCCTATCCTGTTAAATCTGTAATGCTGTACTGCTTGTTATCATCTGACGTATTAGCCTACTGTGCTTCATGTTTCACGCTTTGCATAGGAGGAAAGTGGAGTCTAGTTCTAATTAAATTTGTTGTGGGCCCCAAGTCAAGTCAATTAAAAGCGTTTCCCGTGACTTCCTGTAGCTCAAACCTCGGTGTCTTATCTCGAAACCGTTGTGATCCTGGCTTACAGGAGTTACAGTGGCAGAAATGTGTGGTTGGATTAGTCCTGATTAGTGGTGAATTCCATTGCATCACCATACGGAATATTAGGTCACCACATAAGGATCCCATTTTATCATCATCAGCATTGCAACCTATATAATTCCCACTGTTGGGCTCGAGCCTCCTCCATAATAGGAGAGAATTTGACCTACTATAGCACACTGGTCAGACGTCTGGAAGAGGGTTTTGTATCGAGTTTTCCTTCTCCTGCACAGATATTATATGCATATTATATCCCTTAATCGACTTTTACCATACCCACCGGCAAGAGAAAGAGTGGTGAATTGTATTCTTACTCGGTCACCATACGGAATATCAGGACACATAGGGATCTCATTTTATACCAGTACTAGCAACCCGCCCTCGCTTCGCTTCGGTTTCAGTCGTCTTTCCTGCGTAGTTCCCGTTCCCGTGGGAATACCGGGATAAAACTTTATGTTTTTGCCTAGTTTACGCTCTGATATTATAGCTTTCCATTGCTGAAAGAATTTTTGAAATCGGTCCAGCTGTTTTAAAGATTACCCGGAACAAACAGACTGACAGACAGACAAAAATTTTTTAATCTGTATTTTAGACATAGGTGTCGTACAAATAACCCTGTGAGCATGAAAAAAGCCTATTATTTTGACGTTACAAACAGACACTCCAATTTTATTTATTGGTATAGATATTTGTTCCACCAGATACCACATTGTCAAGAAGAGGTGTGCAGCATACGCACGGATGTACTGAAACTGGCTAAAGGCAACCTGTATCGTACTCACGAGTCTTTCATCCGCTCGTTCGAAGCGCGTTGGCGGACGGATGAACACGTGATCCTGGTCATGTCTGCAATACTCCTGTTCGCGCCTGACCGCGCTAAGGTCGTACACAGAGACGTCATCAAACTAGAACAGGTCGGTATTGCATTAAGTTCTCTCGTATTTGCTAATCATCAAAGATCCTTATCTTTCTGTCTGACCACGCTGGTCAGACTTGTTGCTGTAGGGTTTTTATTTCGAGTTTTCCTTGTCTTGCATATATGTTATAAGGATATTTATTCTCTGAGTCGTCTTTTTCGGCACACATGGGCAAAAGAGAGAGTGGTGAATTTTATTCTTACTCCGTCACCACACGGAAAATGTTACCGGTATAACGTTATACTCTTAGAATAATTACTTATAGAAGCTATTATCCGCATATTTGAAGCATTTAAATTGGAGCCAGAAATGGCTGCCTACGCCGGACCGTAGTGTACAATGTCACTATTGGATAGTGGTGTACGTGTGTAATCGCTTGCACACATTAGTATTTTTTAACTTCACGTTTTTGATCGCTTAAGTACCGACACTATCCTTCTACACGTTATTCTATTATCCGTTTCTACAGCAACTTCTTTCCTGTTGACCGTCCGCCTCGTGATCCCTCGGTTTTTACAACTTTCACATATTGCTATTAAATTTTACTACATTTTTCTTTCAGAACTCTTACTACTATCTACTTCGACGTTACTTAGAAAGTGTCTACCCTGGCTGCGAAGCGAAATCAACCTTCTTGAAGCTAATCCAAAAGATTTTAGAACTTCGGAAACTCGCAGAAGAGATTACAGGAGTCTACCTGGATGTCAACCCTATAGAACCTTTACTGATGGAGATCTTTGACCTAAAACACCATGCTGCATGAAAATCTGTAAGGTTTATGTTGCTTTTTATAGTTATATGTACTCTTGCAAATGCCAGAGTTTCTCAAAGTGCGGTCCATTAACCCTCACTCCAGTTATTATGACTGGTTCGCCATAAAATAATTGTGAGAACCTTATTTTGTTTCTTAATTTTAAGTTTATTTTTTATTTAGACTAATATCTAACTTTCAAAGCCTTTAAAGGCAGTCAATTCATTAAATATGTACAATATGAACATTTAATAGATGTTCAAAGTAAAAGTTTGGGATAATTTCATTGGACTTCACAAGCATTTTAAATAACCTATTTATATTTTAAAAACTGCAAATTTGATTTGTATTCATATTTTATGCATTTTATTTTCAAAAATACCTTATTAGATAAATATAAATATTAAGATATCTATATATATAAAAGAAAGTCGTGTTAGTTACTACATTTATAACTCAAGAACGGCTGTACGGATTTAACTGAAAATTCGTGGGGAAGTAGCTTAGAACCAGGAGACGGACATAGGATATTTTTATCCCGTTCTTCATCTTCTTCTTAATGGCAATTTATCCCGTTCCATCGCGTTCCCGTGTGACGTGACAAAAATGTCAAATAGATTTTAATTTTTTTATTTCTGTGTGTCCATTCGGACAGGCAAAGGGATCAAAGGCCATACAGCCAAGTCTGATACAATTTTCTTCATATTATTTAAAATTTATTTATATAGAATATCTTATTCTTCTTCTAGCTTATCACTCTTGAGTTTGACCACGTTCCCGTATGACGTGACATTAAACGTCAAAAAGGATACAGGTCAATATAAATGTGGTATAACAAAAACGTGTCTGTCATGTAATAACAAAACGCAAATGACAACTAAACGTCATTTTGTCTATGATTAAGTATGGTTGAAAATTTGATAATTATAATTTTGTCAGTCTTTATTCGAGATTTTACGGCATTACAAAATGTCATGTAGCGCTTTTATATTTTACTAGCAACCCGCCCTCGCTTCGCTTCGGTTTCAGTCGCTTTACCCGCGGCGTAGTTCCCGTTCCTGTGGGAATACCGGGATAAAATATAGCCTATGTTACTCCCTGATATTATAGCTTTCCATTGGTGAAAGAATTTTTGAAATCGGTTCGGTGGTTTAAAAGCGGTTTGAAAGCGTTACAAACAAACAAACAAACAAAAATCCTTACTTTCGCATTTATAATATTAGTATGGATTTATTTTACTTTGGTATTTGACAGTGTTATATTGAATAATTTTGCTGTTACTTATGTAATTTAACGCAGAGAATATTCGGAAGTGCAGTGAATATGATTTAATTGTGAATTCCGTGCATTTTCATGTTCTGCAAAATTGCCAGAAAAACATTGATTTGGCTATCAGCTCCCTATCAATGGCAACGACTAAGACTATATTATTTATATAAAGACGTATAAATGTGTTTTTAACTTGACACTGGCATCGATAGCTCATAATATTGTAGCTTATTGCCAATAAAAAAGAAGAAGAATTTTGTCAGAAATCTATAATCAGTAATTTGTATTCTCTTTGAATCATCATTAACAATGCCGCGACCAAGACGATTGGTCCTGGCAGTGCCGTAATGGTTTTTCTATTAGAGACTATATCTTTCGAAATTTAGAAAATATGTTTACGAAAAAAAATACCGCGATATGACGTTGGCCGGGTCAGCTAGTACTTTATAAAGCAAGTATGGTTTATTGGACGTTGATGTGTGCAGTGTGAATGCGGAAAGGGGTCATGGGGTTATGACCCCCTTCTTTCTTGAATGAAGAACATTGCGTGCATAATTTACTATCTATAATGTCCCTGATCCCTACCCTGCCAATTGAGTTGAATATCAGCGACCTTATCCTGGTATACAGTCAGGATCCGCTCACCTATCAATAACCTGTTACTAGGCCTTCGTATTAAAATCTGGATGGTTATAGAATTTATAAATAATATAATTTTTACCAATAATTTTGTTAAATCGATGGTTCGAATCAATAGTTAATATTTAAAAATACATTTTTCATTAGGCGATTATGCGCTTAAACACTTTTCAACTATAATTAAAAACCTAGTTATTGCAATAGAGGTGGAAATATTATTCATGACTATTTTCTGAGAAATTTACATACAATAGTCGGAGTTTAGGTCATTTCTGTCTATTATTTGTTAATTCCTGCGCGACACAAAGCTTTATTTGTGCGGAAAGAACCTAAATTAAAATAGGTACTTTTAAAGAATAGCGACATCTATCTAGTGACCCCAAAATCTTCAGTCACGGCTGTAAAAAATCACTAATCCTGACAAATTATTTAAATTATTGCATTGTCATCGGCCTTTGATAAGGGTGCAGTTTTAAATTAATCCGGGGTTTAGAAGGGGATGAAAATCCCGTTCAAAAATGCCGTTACATACAAACCGAGCTAATAATATAAATGTGTTACGGAAATTATGTTCGAACATCTACGATACTGCGTAGAACATATCAAACTTAAGTTACGTTGCTAGTAGCACCATCTATATGAATTAAGTAGCTCTGATTATATTGATAAATTAATTAAGATTAGACTGCATAGTCAATATCTGATCTAGTTTATTGTAATTGGCATGTAAATATGCGCGTAGTAATTGAAAGTTTATGTAAATATTAGGCCGTTTCAAAAGAAATGCTCAAATAATGTGTAACTGTCATTATAAGTATTTATACAGATGGGTAAAAGTGTGGAAACTGCTGAAAATCTCAGAGAGGAAGGATTTAATTTAAATATGAAAAAGTAGGTCAAGGAAGAGTTTTAATTAAGAGTCTTATATTGACCGTATACTTGACCTTGAACTTTTTTTTTAAGATTATTACAAGGTCAACTTTATATTTTAATTCTGCTACCCCTATTTTTACACCAGATATCGCAAAATGGTAAAATTTTTGTACAAATATGTATCAAGGCAACTCTAAAGATCGAATAGAAGGCGAGTGATGGATCACTCACCTTCTATTCGACCTTCAATTTTCCACCACGAAGATCTCCTAAAAAAGAGACGGCTTGGCCGAAGTATGAGCAAACACGTCGCGACATTCTCTATTAGGAACCTCATGGTAACCTTATAATTGACCTTGATCTTAAATTTCAAGATAATTTCGTTATTTTCATATTTCGATTAAATCATACCTCTCCGAAACATTCAAGGGTTTCCATACTTTTTCTTCACTACATATATCATTTGTCCTATCTTATGAGAAGTCCATATAGGGTGGCTTAACCTTGGGGTGATATCTGAAAAGATAACCCGCCGGGGTGGCCACTGCCATGAAGGAATCGGTATCATTGGTCGGTCCAAATGGGGAGGGAATACAACGGGTTATGGGGCCACGCGCTGCCCTTTCATTGCTTCTGACAGAACGAACGGCGTGCGTCCACGCCATAACCACCGAAAAAAAAGGTGGCTTAATCTTACCAAAGTCAAAGAATCGTTGTCAATAATCCGCTCTTTTTTTTTTAATTAATGACCGAGTCCCGTCCATGAGCGGTAGTTACCACTTACCGTATGGTGGTCTACTTGCTCGACTATCATTAAAAGCAATAAATTTAAATCAGCTTAGTTTATAAAAATAGATTTAATGAAGACATTTGAAGCTTGAACTAATATTAATGTGAGTAAAAATAATAGTATTGTGCTGATCTTTTAGCCTAATGTCCGTTTTCAGAAATAATACCTAATTTTCAGGTAACACCTAAGGCAAACATATTACATTAAATCATAAAGCTACTTAAAATAGAAAGCTATATAAATAATAACATGTTTCGTATTATTTATATTGCGTTAGGTGATTCCTAAACTTTAGGGGTCGTTGGTAAAAACGTACATAAGACTATCAGACAACATTGTATTAGGGCTTAAATTTCTGAATGAGACAAATCGTTATTGAATAGTCTGTCAGAAAATTTCAACAACAACCTTAACGCTACAAATTGCATAATAATAGGATTCCGACCACGGATATCAAGAAATCGGTAGCAGTGGTCGGCCCTATGACGATGGGAAAGTAATAGGCTAGGTTATGGGGCCGAACGCCACTCATCCACCGCCCTCGGACAGATTGGGCGAGCTGTGGCCAGACCCTCGCCTACCACAAAAAAATATATTTTTAAATTTAAAATATTACAAAACAAATTGTAAATGTGTATAAATATATTATAAGTTGACCATAATTAATCATTTAAATAAATTCGCTCAGTAAAGAGGATTTATTTTGGGAAATGATTTAGGGCCGTTTTTGGAATACTACAAAGTCCACAAATGCGATCTTTGCAGTACTCCAAATATATTAATCAATTTCAATAGGATTAGAAGCTGCACTGATGATGTAGTGGTTAAGGTCTTGGGTTCGATCCACAAATTGTTGTTCCGAGTTTGGACGTATAATTTGTGCCCGTTAATTACATGTTTGTAAAGTCACCCTCAATACATGGAATATTTCCTTAGTGCAAGCCGTTGTCTATGAAAAAAAAATGATAGTCCCATTAAAAGGATATTTAAAAATACAAGGCCACAAGACACGCTATTTGGCAAGACATAAGTGATTTCATCGAGCCAAAAGAACGCCTCTATCAACCATTTTATGCATCGATATGTACCTACGTATAACTAGTGATTCAGTAAATAATTATTGAGTCACCCTTTTTTTAAACTGAATCGCGTATTTCAGTGATGACGGAGTAAGAATACAATTCACTACCTCCTCTTGTCCGTGGATGTCGTAAAATACTACTAAGGTATATAAGGTCACAGGACATACACACTACTTGGCATGGCATAAGTGATTTCATCGAGTCAAAAAATCGCGTCTTTCATACTTATGCATCGATATGTACGTATAACGAGTGATTCAGTTAATAATTATTGGATCGCGCTTTTTTGAAATTGAATCGCGTGTTTCAGTGTGATAACGGAGTAAGAATAGAATTCACGACCTTTCATGCCCATAGGTGTTGTCAAAGACGACTAAGTACAATATGCGCTTAACACCTATGCAAGAGAGGGAAAATTGGAAATAATATATAAGCCTGGTAGGTCCATTTCTCTCCCATCGTGAAGGAGGCTCGAGCCCAGCTGTGGGACATATGATAATGATGTTGTTTACATTAATAGATTTTGTAAATACAACATGTCTTTTGCAGGTAGATTATGCAAATGAGACGCATTTCCTTTAGTGTATGGCGTATTTCAGAACTGAATCACGCATTTCAAAAACAGAATCGCACGTGTTATTGTTTCCGTAACGGTTTTCAATGATTGAATCATACATTTCAACAACGAAAACCATGTTTTTAACATATTTGCTCTCAGTAACGATCAACATCTCAGCTCATATATGTGCTACTATTGGGCTGAGGCCTTCTCCAATATGGAAGCGACAATTGGCCTACCACGTTGGTCAGACGTGTTGACATAGGATTTTGTTTCGAGCATACCTTCTCTTGCATAGGTGTTATCATCATTATCATATCGGCCCACAGACGTAGCACTGCTGGGCTCGGGCCTCCTCCACTATGAGAGAGAAATTATCCTACTATACCACGCTGGTCAAACGTGTTAGTATAGGGTTTTATTTCGAACTTTCCTTCTCTTGCATAGATATTATATGTATATTATATCCCGTAGTCGTCTTTTACAACATCCACGAGCAAGATAGGGAGTGGTGAATTGTATTCTTAGTCCGTCACCGCAATAAAAAATTTTAAAAGTAACCTGTTCGCTATTTGTTTGTCTATGGGTAATGTCATCATTCGTGTTATTCAACTGCCGAAAAACTACAAAATCAATGATTACCGATTCGTGTCTGTTATTTATTAACGTTGTTGTTAAATTTCGAAATTATGTATTTTTAATGAATAAAATTAAATTTGCAATCACACGTACAAACAATTTGGTTGGTATTGTTAAATGTTGAAATAAATTTTACATATTATGTAAATGTTTTTATTGTAAATAGTAATTTTTATAATTATTATCGTTGTATTTAGAAAAATAATATTTTTTATATTAATGTTTAATAAAACATTTGATATTTTAAGTGCAATAAATTGTATGTAAAGAAAATATATTATAATTTGTTTATATTGTCGTTTTATTCCTAAATAAATCATTCATTCATTCCCAGATGGATGTACTACTCGTAGTCGTCTTTTGCGACACTCACAAAGGCTAGTAGTATTCCTAGTCACCACAAAGCACAAGACGATTAAAGTATAATTTGCAGAGAAGTTCGATGGAGATGAAAAAATCGACGTAAAACCTTCGCTGACCTGCCTGACCAGCGTGTGGTAATAGGTCAATATCCTTGCCATTATCTAGGAGGCCTGAACGCAACATTGGAATGTATGTAGCCCGAGAATATATTTTTAAATATATGTGGAACAGCGTGTTTAGCTGATAAGGAATTAATTTCGTCCTAAAAGTACAATCTTGGATAATCGAAAGATCCACAAATAGATCGCAATAAGTAACTAAGAAAATGGGCGTTTCACAAGTACATTATTCTATTTTAAACTAGTAGCTTCACCATTTTGTCAATATTTGACCTTTAACTGCGATTTTGAGCAGCTCACGGCATCCTTTGGCAGTCCATCTGTCAGTCTGGCGTAACGAGCGGGACCTCCTTTTAAACAACCTGCAAGTCAGGTCTGGGGTAATATACGGACCTTTGTAGCAACTCGAGAAAATACCCCTATGTTCAGGCGTTTTTGCCATATCTACTATTGCATAAATTAAAGCTTATATTTAGACCCCTAAAGCTTTTGTTAAAACCATGATGTTGGTGCGCTTAGGTAGTTGTACATCCTCTTATCTATTGCCTTATTAGCCAATTTTGCTTCATGTTTACCGTTTTACATAGGAGGGAAGTGAAACCTTTGCAACTCCCGTTTTTTCTGTCCCTTGGTACACACAAGCTTTTATCAGATTAAAAATACTTGACAAGGATCTTTATTAAACTTTGGAGAATTAATAAAACCAAATGACAATTAGTAACATTTTAATAACTATTTTTACAACAGGTGAAGCAATTCACAAATATAAGAAACAAAATTTAAAAAACAGAAAAAATATAGACTGCGTCGTTGTAAACAAAAAAATATATAGACTGCCTGCTTCGTTATACACAAAAAAATATAGACTGTCATGTAAGCAAAAAAAAAATTAGACTGCTTCGTTGTAAACAAATCTATTATACAAATTGAACAAAATTTCTTATTAAATATGTTTTAATTTTAACCCATTTTCAATGTATTTTAAACTCATAGAAGAAAATTGTAACATATTGAAATACATAGTTATTTAATTAAAAATAACACTTGGTATTAATTTTAAATGTCATTTGATAAATAGTTACGAAGACCATTAGCTTATTCATTAAAGGTGCAGGTCTATGTTCTTTAGGGAACAGTCGAGTTTTTCGCTGGTAATGTAATTTCCGTGTGGCGATGGAATACAATTAACCATTGCCTTTCTGGCCGTGGGTGTCGTAAAAGACGACAAAGGGATTATAATACAGATTCATCTATGAAAGAGAAGGCAAACTCAATAAAACGCTATACAAACCTGTCTGACCAGTGGTTATAGTCGGTTAATTTCCCTGCATTTAGGAGGAGACTCGAGCTCAGCCATGGGACATATATGAGCTGTTATGAATCGAATGGTGTATTTCCAGCAATCTCGGCAGTAATGCATTGGAAAAATCTACAATATATACTTTTAAAACATTATCTCATCTCAGACCACACAGGTGTGGATTCGGGCCTCTTCCACAATAGGGGAGAAATTAATCCACTATACCGCGCTAATCAAATGGATTGTCATAGGGTTTTGTGTCGAGTTTTTCTTCTTTTGTGTGCATATCACATCTCTTAACGGTCTTTTACGACACCCACGGGCAAGAAATTGGGAGGTAAATTGTATTCTTACTCCGTGGCCGCACATAATAAAACATAAGCTCAGTACTTAGAAATAAACATTATTTATAAAAAAAAACTGAAATATCCTGCAAAATAAATCAACCCAATTTATAATAAAAGTAATGAACTAGATTCAAATTAACTATTTCGAATCTTCAATACCTAGCGCGACCTTCATTTCTATGGAATAATTGTCATCTACTCTATCAAATACGGGATCCTTTTTATTATTATCTTCATTTATAGATATATCTTCAATACAATCTTCAAAAATATCTTCATTAGATACATTGACAAGATCAGAACCAGCTAATACTGATTCGTAGTTTTTAGTATCATTTGCCGTAGTAGCATTCATGTTGACTTGGAACCTGTCTCTTTTTATCGGAGTACTAGCTTTACCGATATTTCTTTGATTGACATCTTCAGTTTTCGAATTAGTTTCATCTGTTAATGTATCTTCTAAAATTATATTCTGATTCGAAGTGAGAGTAGTATCATTTTCATCCACGATAGTATTTGAAAGTGCAGAAGGCACAAACTCTCCAGCTCGCCATCTTTGTTCCGCTGCATCCATATGAACCTCTAATATTCGTGATACTTCTGGCAACTGTTTAGAAAACAAAAATATTAAAGATATTCTTATATCTTTAAACGAGCAATTCTTGTATATATGTATATACATAGGTGAGAACAGTTAATCCAAAAGTTAACTTCGTTAATCGTTAGTTTGTTAATTAAAATGTTAACTTCGATAACCGTTAAAGCGTTAAATTTGCGAAAATTTAACGCAAGTTAAAGTTAACCATTTAAAACTTATACTGCTCTCGAGCCCGTGTGAACGGAGGAGTAAGAATACAATTGACCACTCCCTATCTTGCCCGTGGATGTCGTAAAAGACGACTAAGGAATATAATGTGCATATCACATCTGTCCAAGAGAAGGAAAACTTGAAATAAAACCCTATACCAACATGTATGACCAGCATGTTATAGTAGGTCAAATGCCCTCCTATTGGGGAGGAGTCTCGAGGCCAGCAGTGAGACATGAACCAGCTGAGACGACAGCGACTGCTTTTAGGCTGTGAGAAATAGATGAATTCTATAGCATGTAGTGGAATGATGTTGGCATGCATCTGTCCAAACTAGCTTGGGATACGTCACTGCCGGTAGCCGCGATACCAAAAGATTCTTCAATACTTTACGACCCTTTTTGACGTAATAACCAGGTGGACGTGAGAACATGAGAACATATCACTTCTGCTGCTATCATAATCTACAATAGAAGAATCCACAGCAATTGAAGAGCGCTCGGGATCAGTTTCCTTTGTCGCGGGGTTCGCTGGGGAGCGGCTTAGTCTCGTTTAGCTAGATGGCTGTTTGGCGGGACGACGCTCGCCGTGACCTGATTGTCCATTGGGCAGTCTGGTTGGAGAGGCCTCGGTACTATGTTCGGACCATTCGGACCACGGTCGTGAAAAAGGAGAGCACATCGTCCTGCCACGATTACGATTGTGACGATGACACGACACAGTACACGCTCGAGGTGTGTGTGTGTTACATGGACAGAGCAGCGCCATGAACTCGTCGCAATCAATGGTGCCGACCTGAAGCTGCCGACTATCGCTAAGGCAGTGCTCGATGGCGTCAAGAACTGGGATGTGGTCGCCGCCTTCCGTGTGGCGTTTCCGTGTCACGCAAAGAGAGGACGGATCGTATGCGAGAGGAACTCCTTTACGACACGACCCTCCGCCGGTGACTTGGGTGCCGCCCAAGGTGTTGTGAAAATTACGAACGTGGCGTGGCGCGTAATTCAAACAAACAAAATGACAGCATGTCAAGAAACGACTAATGTAACGGACTAAAGTTAACGAAAGTTAACAAGAGCGTTAACTTTTCTTTAATTTAACTTAAAAGTTAATCCGTTAATCAAAATGTTAACTTCGTTAATTAATGATTAACGGATTAACGAGTTAATGCCCACCTCTGTCTTACATACTTCAATATTTTCAGAATCTCAGAAACGGCACCGATGATTTTCATGAAATTTAGTTTACAAGTGGTTTCAAAAAATCGATCTAACTATACCCCGACCGCTCTGAGTTTGCGTTCCTGACGCATGTCAATTCGTCATAACTAGTGATGTACATAAATAACATTCATTATATTTAATAATGTGAATTATCGCATTCATTCGCAATCGCATTATGCATATTTATTCAATTCAATATAGATTTTGTTAAATTTATAGGAATTATTTCGCATGTTTTTTTTAAAGTGCCTTCATCTTTTTTATGCTATACGGTAAAGAAGTATTATGGCTGGCTCCATAATCTTTAATTTGAGCCCAGATTAGCCCTATGTTATTGTATTGGCAGTGGAATGGGGGCATTCAAAGAACGCAATAAGCGTTCTCCAAAGCCAGCTCATCTAAAACATAACGAACTTATGCCGGCTTATGGTCATTGACTAATTTCATCAATTCTGCTTTTAGTGTAGACATATTTTCGTCATTGCCACGTCTTTGCATCCACCGATTCCTCTTTTTATTAGCTTTGGTAGGTGTTTTATTTAATTGCACCGAATGATTAGGGGCGTTATCCATTAACATAACTAAAGGCTCTGGGAGGCCAGGTAGCAACACATTCTGGAACCACTCCTTGAATACAGTCGCATTCATTTCTTCGTGGTAGTTAGCAGTAGTTTTTGACTCAAAAACCAATAAACCGTTATGCACGAAACCGTACTTCGCACAACCAGCGTGGCATATTATGAGTTGTGTTCCTTTACCCATTGGCACTTTCGACGATGACGCTTGAATGTCATTTGTCCAAGAACGAGACAGCATGTGGTTGGGGTTTAGCCTTGTCTCGTCGATGAAAACGGTATTGTCTCAATTATCAATATTTTTCGCTTCTTTCAAAAAGTTAATTCTTTTTAAAATTATGTTATTCCTTTCTAAAAGAATTTTGCAGAAGAAACAAATGAGCTGCTTTCAAAGATGCTAGAAGCGACGACCTGTTAAGGTATTCACTTCTGGGATAATAACTACTATATGTATGCTTCCGTGTGATGACGGAATAATAATACAATTCACCACCCCGTTTTGCTGCCCGTGGGTATCGTAAAAGACGATTAAGGGATTATAATATGCATACAACATCTAAGCAAAAGAAGGAAAATTTGAAATAAAACCCTATACCAATACATCTAACTAGCGTGGTGCAGTTTGTCAATTTCCCTCCCATTGTGGAGGAGGCTCGAGCTCAGTAGTTGGATGTTTATGAACTGTAAAAACTATGCACGCGAGACGACAAGAAATGACTCTTTGTGACTGTCATAAAATGGCGGTCCCCACAACGCTATTACGGGTAGCCATTTTTCACTAGTAATGTAAAGTAGTAAGTCATTTGATTTTCTTTTTTTTTTTAATAGATTTGATTGTTATCACGATATTTATTTTCTTAAGTTTTGATTGGGCGTACTTTTGTCATATTACTAACTTTATTAAATAGTAAATACATTATACATTATAAAATAAAATTATAACTTTTTATTAATATTATACCGACAGATTATATTAAGATTATAAAAATATGCGATTACAATTGCCTTGTTATTTTGTCCCATCACTACAAAAACAAACGTAAGACAAAACCTTGAAACAGTGCAGTTTGACATGTTTTGATTTTCAAAACTATTGTTTTTATATTTGTTAATTGAGTAATTGTTAATAATTTTCGCCGAAAATTAATACGTTTATTGTAAGTTGACATAATTATTAAATTTTAATGTTATTACTCGTTAATAAGGTAAATATAAGATATTTAAAATTGTGCCATAAATAGTACGCCAGTTCAAAGTTACATCGGCCATTCTATCATGACCTGCCAGGAACGCAATCTCTGAGCGGTCGGACTATAGGTTTTATTTATAAAAAATAAATCAATAAAATGTCATTAGAATAGGAATGTAAATTTAGCCGACGATGCCGTTAAAAGTGACAACCAGCTCAGTTGTGAAGTTGTCCAATCACATTCAAATAGCCTGAGATCGGATCTCGGTGTTATTATTGTGTTTCAATTTTTGATATTATTTTTTTTTTTCATTATTTCATCATTTTTATTTTTTTATTAATATACAGCTTGGCAACCAGATACTCAACATTAGCAATATACATTTTGTTTATTAATACTCGTATCACCATTGTAAGTAATGTAACTGTAATAGGATATTTTCTACTTTTGGAATTTACGAGTACATGAATTCATCGTCATCACAGCTCATATACGTCTCACTGCTGGGCTCGAGCCTCCTCCACAACTGGAGGGAAATTGACTTACTATAACGACAAGAAAAGGGGTGGTGAATTGTATTCTTACTCCGTCACAACACGGCAATGAATTCAAGTGCATATTGATAATATTTGAGTTTTATACTCTCTAATACGTTTAAGCATATATGTTTAAGCACTATATGTTTAAGCATTTTTCGTGTAATTACAGTGGAGAAATTCAATTCAACGCACTTTCTCTTCTCATGGATTTAGTAAAGGACGATTAAGGGACGTAAGAATATAAACTCACTGCAAGGAAGACTAGAAATGTATCTTAGGGATAGATCTAGTGTACTTTCTCTGCCCGATCGGTCTATTATGCGCAGTATGATATTTCAGTTTCGCGTCAATTGTGAAGGACACTGGTGTCCGGTGACAAGTGTAGTAGGAAACCTCGAATTAGGGTCTACACCAATCCGCCAGAGGAAATTAAATCAATATAAAAGTATCTTATCTAAACACGCTCGTTCTGAAAAGAGATGCGCCCTGTATCCCTACTGTTTCAAATATTATATTTTACCTTTTCTTATTTGTACTACCAACCCTTATATTGCCCGTAAATGTAATAAAAGACAACTAAGAGATATACAGCGACCTAAACCAACTCGTATCTGATGCCCTCCGGTCAATAATTACATTCCCAAGGAGGGTTGATGACAGACAGGCGGACGGATATTAAATCGTAGTCAGATTTTTACTATAAGTACCTACAAAGCAAGAGAAAGAAAACTTGAAAAAAAAACCCTATTTTTTTTTTGGAGGGGCGGGCTACGGTCAGTGCACCCGCCACCCGGCTCGGTCCGGGGCGACAGAGGGGTGGAACGCGGCCCCGTAACCCTCTCGATAGCACGTCGCCTTCATCGTTGGTTCGACCACCGGAGCCGAGTTCCTTGTCTTCAGTGGTTGACCCGACGGAATACCCCCTTGGGGACGTCAGTCGCCATCGCGCGGTCAGCCTTTCTGCGGGTGACGACGCAGAGATCCTTGTCTTCAGTGGTCGGCCTGATGGAATACCCCGAAGGGGTACCCTCTCCCATCGACGTACTCTTCCCGGGACGCCGGTTGCTGTCGCGAAGTCAGTCTCACCGCGGGTGACGGACTAAGCTCCCCGGTCCGGCCATCCTATTATACATTTCTTTACCAATTAACTTTAAATGCTTGTTTAAACTCACACTGTATTCATTTTCAAGTTGATCGGAGATGCGCTCAATAATAGTGTTGGTTTTATTGTCAATGTTACCCGCGTGACTGGTGATGACGTCGTAGTGTCTAAACATCTCACGCTCTTCATATTGAAGAGTGCGGTCCAGTATTTCTGTAGCTACATTCTGCTCTATGCGAGCGTTTTCTCGCATATCCGAATAATTGACTCCTGTAAAGAAATGGTACATGGTAAAAGTATTACAAATCAATATCCGAAATTCATTGTTATCGGCAAATACACCTAGGTACCAGTACCAGATCCTTTCAGCGTCCATTTCTGGACGTAGGTGTCTGTCGTAATTCACCACAAAGTTATCACCCGCATCCGACACCAAGCAAGCTTCACCAAGTCGTCGGTGCACCTGTTCGAAGGTGAGCTACACTGCGTCGTCCGATACGTAATCGCCACTCGAGAAAATTTCTTCCCCAGCCATTGTCTGTTCGTCGAGCGATGTGACCTGGGTTGACTTTTTCTCGAAATTACTACCTAACTGAACTATTTGTAATGAGTCCTGATGTCTACGCGAGTGTTACACATCTATATCATTCATCATTTGCCTGCCCTCATCCTACGCTAAGTGGGGTCGGCACAATATGTACTTAAGTCCATTTTGTCTACAGTTTCGGCTATATGTTTTATGACCGACCTGACGTCAACCCTCCTCAGGAATTTTCGTTGATAGGAAAGGGATGGGGATATGGCGAATGCATATGGTGGGAACTGGGTTAGGGGACACTACTGCCATTAGATATAGGATAGGAAAATGACAGGAGCAGCTGGAGCAGTCCGGGATTGCGTGCCCGTAGCGATACTAATCAGTTAACGGACAATCAACTGGTAGTGGCACCCTCTGAAAATCTATATATATGTATAAAAGAAAGTCGTGTTAGTTACACTATTTATAACTCAAGAACGGCTGTACCGATTTGGCTGAAAATAGGTGGGGAGGTAACTTAGAATCAGGGGACGGACATAGGATAATTTTTATCCCGTTTCTTTTTTTAATAGTGTTTACAAGATGAGATGTTTTATCCCGTTCGATCGCGTTCCCGTGTGACGTGACATAAAATCTCAAAGAGAATACAAGTAACTATGAAACGTAGTATAAAAAAACGCATTTGATATGTAATAACAAAACGCAAATGACAGCTAAACGTAATTTTGTCTATAGTTAAGTATGGTTGAAAATTTGATAATTATAATTTTGTTAGAAATCAATAATGAGTAATTTGTATTCTCTTTAAATCATTATTAACAATGTCACGACCAAGACGATCGAATCTTTCCCGACAAAGCTGTAATGGTTCTTCCATTAGAGACTATATTTTCGGAAATTTGGAAAATATATTTACGAAAAAATTATGGCGGTACGAAGTTCGCCGGGTCAGCTAGTTGTAAATAAAACTATGGATTTTATCGCGTTTGTATTTTATTTTTGATTGCCCGACGTTTCGAACACTTTGCAGCGTTCATGGTCACGGGTGGACTATCTGTCTAGATGTCTAACGTCCAACAAGTCATCATTACTAAAGATCTGTAGTAATAATGATGAACGATATAAAGTAGTTTTATTTACAACTAGCAACCCGCCCTCGCTTCGCTTCGGTTTTAGTCGTTTTACCTGCGTAGTTCCCGTTCCCGTGGGAATACCGGGATAAAACTTTATGTTTTTGCCTAGTTTACGCTCTGATATTATAGCTTTCCATTGCTGAAAGAATTTTTGAAATCGGTCCAGCCGTTTTGAAGATTACGCTGAACAAATAGACAGACAGACAAAAATTTTTAATCTGTATTTTAGGCTTAGGTGTTGTGCAAATAACCGTGTGAGCATGAAAAAAGCCTATTATTTTGACATTACAAACAGACAATCCAATTTTATTTATTAGTATAGATGAACTATTTGTCCTAAATAAACATAATAATGCTCGACAACTTCGAGAATTACATTGCCAACTAGAACCGGTACTGGAATGGTATGAGCATTTGATATGATTGTCGTCTTGTTTATGTTCATTCATAAACTCATTTGTTGAAATATCCTACTGAGATCATTAAGCATGATGCCAAAGTCATCCATGCATTGTCATAACGACAATATCGTCTGCGAATCGAAGGCGACTGACGTATTCGTCGTTGACGTTGATGGCGAGTTTAAAAACATCTTCCAATGTACACATGCACCTTTCTACAATTCTATCAGATTCCTTCTTTTACCCTGGATACGGATATTATGGCGTTCCTTTACAAATACTTCAGCGATTCGACTTACATTAATTAGTCTTTAAAAACACCCACGAGTAAGTAAGGGATAGTAACTTTTGTTCTTATTTCGTCACTATGTAGATGAAAAAATGAGGACCATATTTGAACCGCATTTGACATTGAATAGGAGTAATCTAAGAAATATTATATTCCATTTTTTTTTGGGTGGTGGGTTGCGCTTGGCGCGCTCCTCGCACCACTCCATCCGAGGCGACAGACGGGCGTAAGCACGCACACCCACAACCTATCCACAAATCACGATGCACGTCGCCTTCGTCGTTGGGCCGACCACCGGAGCAGGGTTACTTGTCATCAGTGGTCGGCCAAACGGAATACCCCCTATTTGGGGTACCCTCCCATCGACCGACGTCCCCCCCTGGGGGAGGACATCAGTCTTTCCTCGCGCGGAATATTATATTCCATAAACTAAAACCCTTAAGAGCTAATTAATGTGCTTCAAAACTTTATAAACAAAAATGATTATGTGGATACCTTGTGAAGGGAATCTCTTGTCCTCGTATGAATTAATAGCGCTTATAATACATCGTTTTGCCTCTATTTGATCTAAATTTGTCATTGTATTATAGCAACTAATGCACGGGTCTCTTCGAACTACAATCAAATCATTTATAGTATAAGTAAAAAAAAAAACAATAGCAACACTTAAAAAAATAATTGAGGTTTTACTGATTTACTGAATTTTGTTAACGACATTAATTCACGTCATTCGTCAGCCTGATCTTAAATAGTATCATCACCAAGCATAGTATTCCTACTTAAACAAAATATTGAAGATGATTCTCCAATATATAATAGGAATCATTGATCGTAGTCCTGTACAGACAATGTACTAATCTTAAACTTAGGTATTGATAAACCCTGAATCATCCATTTAAGTTTAATACAACTAAGTACACAGGTCAGGATACGTCTGACTATTGTTGTAATTAAGTCTAATATAAGAATTACCTTCTAGACTAGAACCACTATCTGGAATATTTATCATGTGTCTTCCTGCAGTTTCTTCATTCCTTGGGCTTGGTTTGTTATCCCCAATATTGTCCTCCGCGTTTGTTTTATTTTTATAATAATCTTCATTATGTGTTTTAATATTGGTTTCTTTTATCGTAGATGTAGAGTCTTTGCTAGTTTCATTTTGGGATCTTTTATTAGAAGCTGTGGATGGTCTGTTATGTGTTCTGCTATTTTTAGATAATCGTTTAATATTCTCATCTTCACTAGAATCAGTATCACTTGATGCTGAAAAAATATTTATCATTATATGTAGATACTCGTATGTATATATAACACATAAACGCTTGCTGGACTGCCTCGCCATTAGAAGAAAATTTGACCTACTATACCATGTCGGTGAGACATGTTGGTATAGGCTTTTATTTCGAGTTCTCTTTCTCGTGCACAGATGTTATATACATATTATATCACTTAGCGACTGCTTTTACGACATCCGCGGACAAGAGATGTGGTGGTGAACTGTATTCTTACTCCGTCTCCACACGGAGACCTAAACTTATCTCCTTAATTTCTTACTTACACAGCTTAAGCTAGCTTTCCTTCTCTTTTTCGAGTTTTCCTTCAAAATCAAATACAATCAAATCCAAACGCGATAATATCCGTAAATTATTTACAATGTGTAATACTCGCATAAACATGTAAAGTCATAAAGTAGAATGTTGTTTTAAATCCTTCATAACCACTCTTCTATGTATAACATTCGAAACTAAACTAAGTATGTAGGTTTGAAACCTAGTCAATGCTTACAAACAGCCTCGATCCTCTGTTCTCCAATTTCGTATTTTATATCTGTGATAGGACGTTGATTGTCTACAAACTCGTTAATTTTAGAAGTTTGTTCATCTTCATTTATATACTCGTAGAGGGTAGCTCCGGGGACTCGAGTCAGTTTCACCTTTTTCTCATCTGAAAGAGCAGTTACTATTTTGATTATACTTGTTGTAGCAGCGATTAAAGGATTAAATAATTGAAGAACGTGTTAAAATCAGTCCTGGTGGACATTTGGACTCCACTTTCGTACTTAACATTACAGATTTAAACTAAATGCAAGTATATTAATACTTATAATACAACTAAACGACATCATCTCAGCCCATATATGATCCATTGTTAGGCTCCGACCTCCTCCTTTATAAGTGAGAATTTAACCTATACCACGCGTCAGACATGTTGGCATAGGGTTTTAGTTCCGGCCGGTGCTGCTGCTGATGCAGTGGTTGAAACGGCAGCACGGGGTGCTCTCCTTCCGACTGGTGCAGGTGTTGACAGGCATGGATGCTTCACCAAATACCTGTACACGGTCGTTAGGAGGGAGAGTACACCGTCCTGACACCACTGCGATTCCGAGGAGGACACGGCGCAGCATACGCTCGAGGTCTATACCGTTTGGGCAGAGGAGCGTCGTGAACTCGTCGCAATCATCATTGCCGACCTGACTGTCAGGAACTGGGACGCGGTCGCAGCCTTCTGCAAGGCAGTAGTCTCGCAGAAGGAGGCAGTCGATCGCGCGCGCGAGAAGCGCAGCCTTGATGAGGCGATCCGCAGCCGGCAACTGGGGCGGCGTAGGCGCGATTACCTGCGCCTCATGCCGCCCTAGCCGAGGCCGCGGGTGACGTGACCGGGGACTTAGACCGTCACCCGCCGAGAGGCCGACCGCGTGAGGAAAGACCGACGTCCTCCCCTAGGGGTACCCAAATAGGGGGTATTCCGTCGGGCCGACAACTGATGTCAAGTAACCCTGCTCCGGTGGTCGGCCCAACGACAAAGTCGACGTGCATCGCGGGTGGGTTGCAGGTGTGCGTGCTTACGCCCCTCTGTCGCCCCAGACGGAGTGGTGCGAGGAGTGCGCCCACCGCAACCCACCGCAAAAAAAAAGGTTTTAGTTGGAGTGTTCCTTATCTTGTATTGCTTTTATCTGCATATTACATCCCTAATCATTCCTTTCCATGTGGTGACGGAATAAGAATATATTTCACCACTAACCTATCTTACCCGTGTATATCGTATAAGACGACTATGGGATATAATCTGCACATAATATCTGTGCAAGAGAAGGAAAACTCGAAATGAAACCTTATACCAACATGTTTGACCAGCATGGTATAGTAGGTCAAATACCCTCACATAGTGGAGGAGGCCGGAACCCAACAGTGGGACGTATGTGGTCTACGATGATGATGATGATGATTACATCCCTTAGTCGTCTTTTACGACACTCACGGACAAGAGGATATAAGGCTGGCGCATTGAGGGGTGGTGGATTAAATTCTTACTCCCTCACCACACGAGAAGTACACTTAAACTTATGTCCTTAATTTCTGACTTACCCGGCTTATCTCCAGCAGTTAATTGACTCAAAGCAATCCTATCGTACGCATTGTCGTGTTTGTACGTTGTGTGGCAAGTCTTTTCCTTCACCAAGTGGGCTGGAGTACATTCTTGCTCCTTATAGAACGCCTCCATTTTTTCCTTGTCATAAAGTTTCTGGACAAATGCAAATAAAAATGTCAACTTAAATAATAGTCCTTCAAATTAACCTGATTAGGGACGAATGTAACCGTTTTATCAACAAATACATATACATATTGTAAACGATAATTTTATCTTATGCTAAATATTATCAATCAGCCTTCATCCCCAAATATTATATGATGTCTGTCCAACATGCCTCTTATTTCAACGCAGTATGAACTAAGATTAGTTATATTGGTAGAGTTTGGATTTGGTTTTACGACTGACTTCCCATTTGATGTTAACCCTCTGAATGCTGTTGTCGATAGAAAAACTGTAGTAATATCCTTCTCTCTGACACTGAATTATTTTCAAGATTACAAAAATACTATAACAGGAAGATGAATTAAGGCAGTTTAATATTCTTAGGGTTACTGGAATACGAGTGAGGAGAGAGTATCTCAGAATACAACTAGTAAACCCGGCCTTATTCTTCAGTAGTATGCAAACAGATAACTGCAAAAAAGGAAGACTCGTAAAAACTGCTATCTTTCAAACCATATGTATCCAAATAATAATAAGGAGCCATCACCGGGCTTTCGCCGAATGGGTTAAAATTGGTTTTCTACAGGTACCACACCGATCAGAAAGCTTTTAGCTTTTTATTTCAAGTTTCCTTGATCTTATAGTGATTTTATTTACTTAAGATGAGAAAGTAAAATAAATGATTTGTTAGGAAGGAGTGATAAATTCTATTCTCACTCTCTCTCTCGCTATCACTGTGTCATCACAACAAGAATTATATATTACCCGTTTAAATGGCAGCAGAAATTATTACGATCTTACCATCGGATCAACAGCAGGCTCTCCCCGATCGATTCTAGCCTGACGTTCCACCTGTTCTCTCTCCAACTCTGCGAATATCTCCAGATCTTCAGCACTTGGTTCCAGATCTAAATCCTCGTCTTCTAATTCTTCTTTGTTCATACGGCGCATATAGTTTATTAACGAGACGCCTGCGCTTTCTGTTTGTACTAATTAAAGTTATAAATAACATTAAAAATCGTCAATGTCATCATTATTTCAGCTCCTATACGTCTCGTTGCTGAGTTTTGACCTCCTCCACAGTAGAAAGTAAATTAATCGACTATACCACGCTGTTCTGACAAGTTGGTATATTAAACCAGCCGCCACATTTTCAGCTGTAGATAGAAAACTGTCAAACGTGTGATCAAACCGCTTACAAAAGGTTTTTACGACTGAAAGTATAACACATTTAATACTTATGACTACGCAGAGAATATTATTGTACAAATGAACAAATATTCATGCAAAGTTATATATTTTGCAAATCTAATTACATAATCTACATAAACTAAACAATTACCTTCAAACTGATTCTTCAAAGGTGGACTTGTGGAAGCTTGATTATCTCTTTTATCGGCCCTTTTATCTTCTGTTTGACCATCAGTTTGTTTATTGTCTTTTTCATCTGCAGTATTTTTCTTCTCTTCAGTATTCAAAGGCATTTCTGTTGGAACTGCTTTCGTGCCTGTCCGTATTTCTTGAATTAATTTTTTTTTCAGACTCTTATTTAAATTTGAATTCGTTGTCACTGTTTTAGTATCTAAATCTATTATCATATCTCCCTCAATAATAACTCCCAGCTTCTCGTCTTTCACTACATCTTTTTGGTTTTGTTCTTTTTCTTTCTGTTTTGCGATTACTTCTGAATTAACATTGGTGATATCTTCAATGATAATTTTATTTCTATTTGAGTTAGATTCACCTTGTTGTTTTGCTCTTTTTTCGTAAGATTCAATAATCTCAATCAATGGTTTTCTTTCAGCTACTTCTTCACTTTTATCTTTTTCTGGATCAATTTCTCTATTTTTTGCCTTAATTTTATCTGATTTGTCTCCTAAAAAGTTTAATCAATTTCAATGTTGTTGTTGCCAGGTGCTGACTGCGAGACTTTTGCATGCTACACCGTTATATTACTTTATATAAAAAAAGAGGGCATCTAAGGATTAATACACAGTCGCGTAGACTAGCAAGTTAACTGTCTATCTATTAAGTTTGCATGCAATATGAATGGTAATATGCATTATTTTTCATTACGTATTTGAAAATAATCTTAATGATACTTATATATAGTCAATTAATTTCCCCACGAACGGTAGGTATCTAGTCTTGGAAAAAAGATACATTACAGTCTTTTCTATATCCCTGATAATCTGTATGCGAATTTCCAACACAATTTATTGAGTAGTTAGGGCATGCAAACATGACAAACTTTCATTGGCATTTATAATATTAATTATTTTGTTACCTCCTGTAGACTTTTTAGGATCCTCCTTTGAAATGTGTGGTTGTGAAGCAAATAACAAATTATTCACAGCTTTGAATTCTGATGCAAAGTCACTGGCAAAGTTAGAAAATGATAAATAAATAAAGAAATGAGCGATAAAGAGTTATGCTATTGATGCCCATATTCACTATGATATTATAATCATTTTTCATCAGATAACCCGCGTAATCAAGAAATCAAATTTGACGACCATACACCAAAAGAGATGCATTGTAAAAGATGTTTTTATAAAAACAAAACACCCTACACTAAGGAGTAAATCATCATTAATACGACAAAGTACAGCCAAATTAAAAACAACCATTTATGGATCTCAGAGAGCATTAATGGGAATCAATGACATTTGTCATGGACGCAGGTAAGTACTTAAGCTACTACGCCATCTGAGCAGCTCGATAATAGTAAATCTAGAAGGTATATTTAAAAATATAGTAAATCTAAAAAGATAATAGTAGTTTAAGTAAATAAGATAGGCAATCACATACAGTATTTATAAAGATATTAGTATAAAGCTTAAATTTGTTAATGTTCCATCACTTAAAATACCTGATGGCGAGAACCAAATTATCCGCCAGTGATGAGAGTTAAGGACTTACGAGCTATTACTGTTCGATGGCAATGTGCTTCTATATCCGCACCAGTAATCATCAGGCGAAGACTGTTTTACAGGTGGCGGTTCATCATTGATCACCTGTACCAAGCGCTTACCAGGTTCCAATTGGGACCATTCTATCTTGCCCGTTTCTGATTCTAAAAAAATGTGTTAAGTACATAAGACAGAATTTCAAATAATTTATTCATTAAAAAAGTTTTAAAATAATATTAATGAGCTTCGGGCAAGTTGTATTAAGGCGACCACAAAGAGTCTACATAGGTATATATATATATATATATCTTAATACAGCTAGATACTGATTCAACAATTCAACAATTCACTACTCCCTATCTTGCCCATGGATGTCGTAAAAGACGACTGAGCGATTATTGTAGATAACATCTATATATAGCAAAAGAAGGAAAACTCGAAATAAAGCCCTATACCAACCCATTTGACCAGCGTGATATAGTAGGTCAATTTCCCTCCCATTATGGAAGAGACTCGAGCCCAGTAGTGGGTCCTGTATGAGCTATGAAGATCATGATGATGCGATACTGATGATGTGTATGTGACGGTGCGACCGTCGGTATCAGTAAAACAGTATGTGCGGATACGACGTTATCACTCACCCCACCATTAACACAGTATAAAAGGCTGAGCGTACTAGTCGAATGCGCATGGGTTGCGAGCCCTCAGCGCTCACCACTAGCCCGCGTAAGGGTGTAACAGCCATCTGAGGCTAACACTCCTAGTCCGAACAAAAAAAAAGTCGAATGCGCATTTGTCAGTCGATCGTAGTCCGGTGCACACTTGTACTAACGGCTGTCTTTATTATAAAAACTAATAATTGGACTATTGATAGCAATTTTCAATTACATCACTTGGTCAGTGAAATAAAATGATTATATCAAGATATTATTTCAAATGACGCTGGCTTTCTAATCCAACATATGCATCCAAGCATCAACCCATGTGACTGTTTGATATAGGCCTCCCCATGAAAAAGCTACTCGGAACGCTCCTATACCACCTACATTTAATGATTCCCTGCGGCTTTTCTGATGTCATCTTGTATTAACTGTAGGTGAGTTACGATGCCGCATCCTCCAAATCATGTTTACCATTCGAGTTATATACTGCCCGAAGAATTAGCACGCTGAAGTGATAATAATTTATTGAAGACTAAACCTTATTAGTCCTTGATTTGATTAGTCCTTGCATTGCGGGGGACTTTACAAACATATAATTAACGGACACAAATTACATCCAGAGTCAGAACAACAATTTTAGAATCGCATAAAGCCTGTCCTGCACGAGATTTGAACCCACGACACTGGCATCGTAGGTCGGTATCTTAATCAACTACATCATCTGTGCAGTCAAATATTCTGGTTACGACTAATCCATCCATTCCTGGACATTGCCTATTTTATTAGATAGAGAAATCCCTTATACAGCTCTCTCCATGCACGCTTTACGTTTTTAAACTTATCATGAGGCCACTAATTAAAGGTTACGTTACGTGTCTTTGATAATGACAATTTCATATTAATATCACCTACCAACATTATCCGCCTTATCAGAATCATTATCGCTGCTATCATCACTCGTGGAATCCTCTGCCTCGGATCCTGACAAAATATCTATAGGTATTCCATTTTTAGTCTTCCCCTCATCCGTAAACTTCAATTCCATAGTAGATGTAACTTTACTCTCTTCAAGAGCTGATTTCATTTCCTTTGGTTCATCTTTGTTTAATCCTGCCTCATATTGTGCTGTATCCGAATGTACTTCTTCCTGTATTCGTGTTATTAATATCAACATTTAATGTTAAATTAACTCACTGCTGTTATTGATAAAGTACCTAGGTTTGAATGCGAGCTGGGCATAGCAAAATGTTCTTGGCGCTTTCTAGAGATACCTCACATTTTAAAGAATTTTCAGTAGCAAGCTCGCAGTTTGAAGCTGTGCTAGGTAAACGGTAATAGATTCAATTACAGCTAAATTAAAAATTTGTGGAAAAGCGTTTTAAGAGGTTGAATTAGAACTCTAAAGATTATCATGATCATCATCTCAGATTTCCTCCATAATGGAAGGAAAATGGAACTATGAATGGCGTATAGGCGCCCTGAAATCGACCTACTTTACCACGCTGGCCAGACATGTTGGCATAGGGTTTTATGTTGCGTTTTCCTTCTCTCCCATAGATGTTATCTGCATATCATATCACTTAGACGTTTTTTACGACACCTACGAGCAAGAGAGGAAGTGATGAATTGTATTCTTACTCCGTCACTTATTGTAGCCACATATAAAGCAATATGATTTCTTTGTTGCTGTTGCTGGCAACCAAGACAACAGCATACCTGGTGGTAAGTGATGATGTAGCTCATGGACCTTTACTAGAATAAATTGCTACTACTCAGACGTCTATTTTCTGCGAGAGTGTGGTACTGCTCTGGACGGTCCGCGGCTATGAATAGACGACTGTAGACAGTATGGTCCTATCTATGTAAATCTGATAGATGTGGGACTCAAATCCTTTCTACAACAGTGTATTTTTCGCTCGTTACCTGCGGCGGTAAACCTTGCTTCTCTCGCTCGGCTTTCTCATTCGCCTCCCTCAATGCTTTCTTTTCATCACGCATTTTTATCAAATACCGGACGCTCTTCCTCACTTTCTCCTGATCTCTGTCTATCCATCTGCAAGGTAAGTTTTAATTCTTCAAATGATATTCCGTATAATGATTGAGTAAGAATATAATGATCATCAGCTCTTCCTTTCTCGTTGGATATCCTAAAAAGCGACTAAGAGACGAAAGCCAAATAACAACAGGGCATAACAACGAAAATTCGAATCTCTATTTTCATCAACGACACCTAAATTTTAGGCAACACCTAATTTGCTCTTCAATGTAACATGTTGAGTGACACAACATTATTTGATTATTGATATTACACATTTCTGTGTGGTGACGCAGTAAGAATACTATTCACCACTCCCTATCTTGCCCGTGGATGTCGTAAAAGACGACTGTGGGATATAATATGCACATAACATCCGTGCAAGAGAAGGAAAACTCGAAATAAAACCCTATATCAACATGTCTGACCAGCATGGTATAGTAGGTCAAATTCCCTCCCATTGTGGAGGAGGCCCGAGCCCAACAGTGGGACGTATGAGAGCTGCGATGATGGTGATGATGACACATTTAGTTGTCATTGGCGGAAACAAGTACATATTATTCTTTTTTTAACCCCCGACGGAAAAAGAGGGATATTATAAGTTTGACGTCGATGTCTGTCTGTCTGTCTATGTGCCTGTGTGTGTGTGTCTGTCTGTGGCATCGTAGCTCTCAAACGGATGGACGGATTTCAATGCGGTTTTTTTTTATTTGAAAGCCAGTTTCCTAGCGGTGATTCTTAACTATGTTTGGGTAATATACTAAATATTTTTCATAATAATGTCTATTAAGTTTGTATATTGTAGTTGCAGCAATTCTTGGTTGTCCAATTAAATAAATAACTATCGGTCCAGCAGTGTAAGAGTATCAGCTCTTTGCCCAATGCATGTAATGGCATATGATTACATTCTAACGTGCTTAACGAATGCCAGTATACATGATCCTTGAATGACAATTAATTAATAACTTTTACCTCAAGCTGCAACGAGAATGATCTTCAGAGACACAAATCTTCGAAATCTCACAGCAGACGTATCGTGTTTTTGGGTTCAATAGATTCATTTTAATGAGTAGGTACCTTGCAGGTTATGATCTTGCAATACGGTCTTGTTGACCTGGTATTACAACCTGGATGTTCTCCAGAGAACCCAACTCCTCGAAAACTTGTAGCAAACATATCGTGTTTGGATTCAATATATTAATTTTAATAAGTAAATTTCTTATAGGTTATAAGTTTAATGTCGATGTCTGTCTATATGTGTGTCTCCATATGCGGCATCGTAGCTCTCGAACGGATGGACCGATTTTGATGCGGTTTTTTTCTTTTGAAAGTCTTTCTTTTTTGGAGTGGTAGGACCACACTGTCGACAGTTATCTGTCTACAGCCGCGAGCCGGTCCGTCCGGGGTAGTACCACACTCTCGCAGAAAATCGACGTCTGACTAGTAGCAATTAGTTACTGCGCTTCGTTCGGTGAGCGAGAGAGCCGGAAGCCCAACTTTCTTAGGGTGATTGCGTGTGGAGGGTTTTGGTGGTGCCCTTGGTATCACCGAGCCTCAATGCACTCATTCACACTCCCTTCACTTTCTTCGCGGTAGGCAGCGGCCTTATAAAGGTCCATGAGCGGCAGCAACACCATCAGGTGTACTGTTTGCTCGTTTGCCACCGTTTGCAATAGAAAAAAAAGTCACTTTCCTTGCGGTATTTTTGATGTGAAACATCTATAGGCGAGGGTGACCGCGATCGTCGCGTGGCGTTTAACGCCACGCCTCGCGGTCCTCTAATAATTATATATTAAATATTTGGATGCATATACCCACATTTTTGTAACGAAACCATGGTGCAATTTAAAATTTTGTACAACGCCATCTAGTGAACTCAAAGTAAATTGTTACTTATAATGTATATTAATGAAAATAAATGTTTGTTGAATAAAAATCATCATTTTTTGGAAAAAAATCGCGATATTTTATTAATACTTTATGCCTTAGTTTTTTCGTATTAGTTCCTGTCGTAATCTAATGTTCTTTTATGCATATATACTTGTTTTATAAATTAATGTAAAATTCTCTAACTTTGTAATATAAATATACCAGTAGGTATGGTATTTAGTTTACTTTCAGCTACGAAAACAGGAGAACCGTTTTCTTATAGGCTTTTATTAGTTTCAGGTGTATATATATTTATTTCTTTGTATATTACCGACTTCATAGGAATTGGATTTTGACTCACTTTAAACAGTCAAATTTCATTTAAAAGTTGAAAATTTAAGGAGGACCAATGACGTTAAAATTATTTAAATAGCTTGTCTTGTTATCATTACAGGATTAAAATTTCTTTATTAAATATATTGAAGCTGAGAGTTGGTCGTTAGCTCGATAAATGCCGCCATTTCTGTTTCCTAAATCACACTCTTCGTGCGAAAAGAATGTCTGAACGGATGAAAGCATTTCATTTTTTATAGGCTTTTATTAGTTTCAGCTGTGTATTTATTTGTTTGTATATCACCAACTCCTTAAGAATTGGATTTTGACTCACTTTAAACAGCTTGTCTTATTATCATTACAGGATTAGAGAGTTCTTTATAAAATATATTGTAGCTTAGAGTTGGTCGTTTGCTCGATAGATGCCGCTATTTCTGGTTTATAAATCGCAAATTATTTCAAGCGTATGAGTCGTAAAGTCAATTTTAAAATGGATAATTTATTCGATACGATACCTCCCAAAAATTACTTATTGACTAAAATATCGAATACAAAAGCATCGGTATCGAAAGAAAAGTACTCGATACCTAAAGATAAAGTAAATAAAAGTACTCGATACTTTAAACAGTATGTTACTTATCTTTCGATACTATTCATGAGTTCAATATCGATACTTTATATTCGATACCGTGTCTCTACTCGTACAAAATAGTTTCGATGTTTCACATCTGTCAGGCGTCCTGAGCGACGGCTCACTTTTTTTTTTTGCTATGTTTAATATCAGTGCAACAGTGTAAGAGTATCAACTCTTTTCCAAAGTTATGGAATGGCGTATGATTACTCGATTAGGTGCTTCACGCATGCCAATACAGTAGTTAAATGATAATTAATAATTCCTATTGAAGAGAACGTGATACATTTTTTTGTATTATTTTAGATGTTGTCGGGGGTTATTCAAAATTTACAATTTTACCAATTATTTTATTATTATTCGTAGTTCTCTTGCAGCTTAGTTTTCATAGTATCACAAACATTTTTTCCCTCATACGAGTATGAACCACAGGCGCATGGTATAAGCATATAAATAGAGCAATACTCACCGCTTCCTCTCGGCAATCTCTTCTTGCACTCCACCTCTCTGCCAGGCCTCAGCGCAGGCCCTGTCCCTCGGGAACACCGGATGATTGTCCAAATTTAACAGCTCTTTCAAACGTAGCGTCAATGTCTTTCGATACGCTGGTATGTTCCTTACCACCGGATTACCCGTTAAGACCAAAACTGTGAAGATATACGTTTAAATCAAACTACTTAATGGATTAACAATACCATGAATTAAACAATGTGGCTTCTTTGTTCAGAAGATACGTAGTAGGTGAATTGTTTTTATCATTTATATATTTCTATACTTTCTTTTGGATTAGTTTTAGCTTGGCCATAGGCTGGACCGATTTTAATAATATTTTACAACCAGGTATATAAGGAGTAACAAGTGACATATAAGGAGTAGCATAGAGTATTATTCATCTCGCAAAAATCCTATAAAATTTTGCCCGGTCTAGGAATAGAACCGGAGGCCTCATGGACTGCAATCACGTAACATAATATCGCAAATCAACTGAAATCGATGCAAGGCGAGGATGAGTAGCTAGTTTCAAATAAAACTCAACAAAAAATAAGCTATTGAAGCGATCAGATATCGGGATGTTTTGTTATTACCTTTCAATATAACCATTGCAGCTAATACATCCACAATCAAAGGATCCTCTATGCGATTGTAAGACAAGTCCAAAACTGATAGATTCTTGCAAAACTTCAGATGAACTAGATCATCTGAAACATTGAAATTACAATTTATACCAGATTTATTAGTTCTAAGACTAGTAAAATTAACAAGAGCGTGTTAATAAAGTTAAATATAAATCTTCAACGGTCCACTGAAAAGAGAAGAAAGGTCGTGGAGCGGCTTTTCGGGCTACGCTAAACGGCTTCGTTGCAGATGTGAGGCAGCCATAAAACAAATAATAAACACATCATATGACTTACGCCCCCTAAAAATAAAACCTGTAATGGCTTACTGTTAAGTCTTATTTGGAAATTCTGGGTTGATTGTGTTATTAGCCCGAAAAGGCAAACTGCGACCGTATTTCTCCTACATATCATGTCGTCACTAAGTTAATAGTGTGATGCATAGATGTAATTTTCTTCGTCATCAAACCATATAGGTTTTACTATGAGATATGGCCCTCCTTCACAATAGCAGGCAATTTTACCTACTTATAACATGCCGATCAGACGGTTCGATATATGTTTAATTTCGAGATTTTCGTCTCTGTGCTGTTGTTCATCTTCAATGAAATTTCAAGTTAGTATTGTACATTGTGACGCTGGCAATGCTATGGCACCTTATAATCAAGTAGAATACTGTTCAATACTATATTAAAACTTACCAGGGACGAACTAGATACGAAAGTGAAAGACTACAAGGGTAAAAAAAGACGCTAGAAAAGATACGTTTTGTATGTGTGAAGGACAACGTCCTTATAGAAATAGAGGCTTGTGTGCAGATATGACAACGAATAAAAGCCTGTTGAAAAGGAATTGCGTGAATAAAAACCTAAGCTTTCTATTATCCCTTTTGGTAGTAGACGAGTAAGTGGCCCACTGAACAGTAAAAGGAAGTTGCTGCTTATTGGCCTCTTCTGCAAATTGTTACTCAGATATAGCTTTTGGTTCTAGTCCGGCTTTTCCAGCTTATTTATAGCTGCAACTAGTAATCTGTCTGTAGTGTGGTCCTACCTATGAATATATCCACAGATTGTGATAAGAGCACGCGAACGATGAGGTATTTATTTAAAGCATAATATGATATTCAAAGATCAGTGTACTCACCCACAGTTGTAAGCATATTGTGAGCGATACTCAACGAATGCAAATCAGGCGTTACATCTAAATTCTCAATCTTTGTGATGAAATTATGATCCAGATTCAAAGAGTCCAATTTAGGGCATCCGTCGAGATTCTCTATCTTTCTCACAACATTGTAATGTAAATACAAACACTTTAACTCCGATAACGTGTCTAAGCCTTCAATTTTTTGTATACCATTGTTCTCTAAGAATATACACTTCAGACCCGTATATTCTTCCAAATTTTCGATCTTAGAAAAACCCTATAATATGTAAAGGTCTTATTATAAAATACTGAATAAGGTTTTCCGTATCACAATGAGTCAATACACCTTCCTTTCTTACATATCTCATTTAATTTTAAAGACCGTAAGCTAATAACATCTAAACAATATAAAAAGATGTGAAACAAATACTTCTACATATTTTACCCCACTTGGTAGGTTTAGTTGGCTTATTTTTATCTCATTAAAGGCTGTGTTCAAGAATACGATTTGCGGTAACTTAAGTAACTTTCGAAAAAACGTTTTTTAAAACACCCATGAGCTAGACAGCGGAACAGAAGTCGATAGTGTTTGAAGACGCGCTGATTACCTAGCTGATATTAACATGCGTTACTAAGACGAAAACATGGACTTCCTAGAGTTTCTACAAACTGGATAACTGTTGATTCTAAGCATAATTATAACATTTGCCTGTACTTGTGTTGAAAAATCCCCCATATTTTGATGGCGTGGGACAGTACCGTCTTTACCATAAAGATACGTCAGTCTCGAGCTCAGGTATCTACTCTGACGAAAGACCCAAAGTGCATAGTATTACATAGTGTAACAATGTACCCTATGTACCTCCAATCATGTGTCTATTTTAGGTGAAAAACTTAACAAGAATTAAAGACAACCAATTCAAATTATTAGCATATTTAATTAACAACAATTTTGACTAGCACCTATCAAAGATAGCAAATAGAATAAAACAGTGAAATCTTTTTGTCAATAACGAACTTTCTTTTTAATTTCCTAAAGGGCGTCGAATTATTACGTACGCAAGCAGTCGGTATAGCCTTAAACGGGTTTAACATAGGTCATCATTGCTGTCGTTTTGCCTCTCCGTTTATTGAACAGGCTACCGGTATCGTACGGTACCTTAACTTCAATAGCAAACCCATGGAGTAAAGTTTTCAAGTGCCTAACCCTCGTTGATCTCGAATGGTGGAATAATCTCGTATCCTATCAATCGCGATCTTGGCTACTGAAATAAGTACTTTTTACCTTGAAATGTAAATACAGGATATCATTGAGGTAAGGTGTGCAGTATAATTTGTGCTGTCTGCAATGATTTTTTATAAATTCCTTGGTCATTCGAGGAGCTTTGTTAATTTCATCAAGTTCTAACTCCAGTTTTCTTTGATACTCTTCCTGCTTTATTTTTTCCTTTTCAGCTTCATCTTGTTTCTTCCTATTTTCTTCTCCTTCTTTCTTTAATTCTTCCGTCTCAATATCTAGAAAATATATAAAATTAGTAATAAATAATATCACCAAAATGACTAGATCGCATGTTACAAAGGATAATTACCTATAGTATTGTTCATTATCAAATAGCTTAAATTTAAATCTATACAAATAAATAAAATTGAAATATCTGTTTGTAACGTCAAAATACTACCTTTTTCATGCTCGCATGGTTATTTGCACGACACCTGTGCCTAAAATACAGTTTAAATTTTTTTGTCTGTCTGCCTGTTTCTTTAAGGTAATCTTCAAATCGGCTGAACCGATTTTGATAATATTTTGCTATCAGGTAGCTGTCTATATAAGGAGTAACTTGGGCTATATTTTACCCCGGTATTGCCATGGGAACGGGAACTATGCGGCTAAGGCGACTGAAACCGAAGCGAAGCGAGGGCGGGTAGCTACTCGTACATAAAAATGTGTTGTTACTGTAAAAGAACTTTTTATTCATAAATAATACGCCATTATAACGTTTATATCTTTTAACAAGTGTGCTGTGTGGTAGAAGCTACGAATACTACCAAGCCGTAAGTGTCGTAAAAACAACTAAAAGCTTTATATCTTCTGGGCCAGCTCCATCTAATGCCGTCTAATTAACAATTACATTCCCGAAGAGGACTGATGTCAGGCAGGCGCCTAGTCATAAAATTATATCTTATGCAATATTTGGAAGAGTACCTATTGCATCAACCCCAAGTAATTGGTATAAAAGCGGGATGATGATGAAATCTTTTAACAAGTATAAAACCATTGTAAATGTATTTACCTTCGAGAATGTTCTTTTCTTGTGGAGAAATATGGTCGCCTTGGGCTTTTGTATCAATACTTATTTCAGGCATTTCATTTTTCTTACCAGAATTTTGTAAGTTTTTTCTTTTTTCTTCTCTTCGGAGCAAATTATTTGTTAATCTTAATACGTCCTTGTTGTCTTTCATTTTATCTTTTATATCATACAACAGCTCATTTATTCTTTTATTTCGTTGTATCTCCTGTTGTTGTAACTCACTTAAGCGTTGGTTTTTCTCATCTTTGTGAGCAAGATCAATGTCCCACAATTCCTTACGAACCTTTTCGCCGTTCCCAACGACCTGTTCACATAATGTCTGTTTTTCATGGACTTCATTGTTCTCTGCCAAAGTATCTATTGTTGTTGTAGCAGGATGTAATATTTGTCGAGACTTTAATAATACATCATCCACTTCCTTGATAAATATCTTACATTCACTATTTCTTTGCTCATAACGAGCTTTGCTGAAATTAAGTCGCTCCTCTTGGCACCTTAACTCAGAATTAAGTTTGCTAATAGCATCATTTATATCTGATATTTGTGGATCTTCAGGACAACATTTTCTATCTTCTAATATAGTTTCTTGTTTTATATCTGCTGCACGCCTCAAAAGCTCACCTTCTTGTTTAATTTTTTGATAAGCCAGGTTAGATTTTCGAGAATTTTCTAAAGCCTCATTTACATCATTGAGTAACTCATTCATGCTGTTTAATTTATTTGTAATATCTTCACGTATAAGCGTACTTAAGTTTTCAGCACCTTCAACTATATTACGAGCTAAGTTAGTTATTTCTTTTACTTCCATTTCCTTATTATCTGGACCACTATTCCTGTCAACCTCAAATAGATTTTCAACTGTATTACGCAAAGTATTTTCCATTTTTTCATCAAATTTCTTAGCCATAATTCGTCGCTCAATTGTATCTACATTCTGGTAATCATTTGGATTACCATGATCAGATATCGCCTGAATCTCATGCTGGTTCTCCATTTGTTTCATTTCTTGCATTTTTACTGAAGGGGGGATTGGTAATACATTTGTTAAAATTGAATTTATTTCACGCATAACATTTTCAGTATCCTTAAGTTTTGCCTCAAAAGTTTTAGGCAGTGTCTTTTCTTCCTCAAGGTCTTCCTCTTTTTCTTTCAATTTCTGCTCTTGCTTTGTTTTACTTTTACCACTGAGATCTAGAGCCATGGGATTACTTCTTAAAGATATATTTAATGCCTCATTTATTGCATATTGTTCTTTTACTTCTTCAAATGCAGAATATCTTCTTTGGCCTTGCACTATATGCTCTGAAGACTCTTTTAGTACTGCATCTGATTTTATATGTAGAGATTGTATATCTTTTGGATCTGTTGTGGCTGAAGACTGATCAAAGCTATCGGCCAATTTAATTAGCATATTTTTAGTTTCCTCGTAACGTGTTTCATAAGATTTATTAGTATATTGGCTGACCACTTTTTCTATAGCTTCATATTCTTCATCATTATTTTGGGAATCTTTTTCATAGTTTTTATCCATAACCTCTTTAGGCTTGCTTGCACACTTTGCATTGTAATTAGAAGCAGATGCCATAAGTGATCGCATATGTTTATAATTGATTCTATCGATTTCATCTTTATTGCCTTTAGCTTGATCTAATTCATTTGTTATGTCATGGTAATCTGTTAAATTAATCTCATCTAAGGGTACATTTACATATTTTATACTACCTTCCTTTCCTTTTAAAATTTGGATTTGGCGCGCTTTTTCTGCTATAATAGGGTTGTTCTTCAGCATCTCTTTCAAGTCTTCTGTTTGTAAAGGTTTGTTACAATCTGCCACTTGAGTAAACGGTTGACCTGACATAACTTCATATTCAGATAGAATTTCACCAGCTTGTGATGCGGCTATGTAAGGGCTTTGCATACTTCCTGAAGGTCTTAGCTCATTTTCGATAGCTCTTTCAATCATTTCTTGAGGAAGCTTAGCATCTTCAAAAAATACTTGCAACTCCTTTCTTTTCTTCTCCACGAATTCGAGAGTACTGGTATCATCCATTGTTGTACGAATCTATCACAATCTTTCTAATCTGGAATAAAATCAAAATACGTATTCAATTTTATTGACTACGATCTCTACATTGACGTTGTTATATATAGTCATAGTAACCAGTTTATATTGTTTAATCAATATTTTAAATTAAGAATTTACAGATTTTTTTATTATGGCTACAGTAGATGAGATTTTGGCTACATAAACAATAAACATATAACATGTTATTTACGTAATAAGGAGCGTTGTCTACCTGCAAGTAGTTATTTATGCTTGCAAAATGCTATACTACAAAAATATTAAGTAAATTTCGAACAATTGACGCTCGAAATGTTTATGTAATGTTTAAGCTTGGGATAATTATCCATTTTAAGGACTCCGATTTATAATGATTCGAAACAATTATCTGATTATCATGATCTTTTGCGTGAGAATGATCGAAATATAAAAAGTACTCGGTCTGCGCATGCATACCGTTACCAACCTACTTTCTCAACTAAAAAGTAAAAATAAAATATGGTTATAGGTACAAACTAAAATAAAACGCGTTTATATTTTAAAAGAATAAAATATTTAATGAAAAATATTAGCATTGTTGTGAAAATGCATGATGAAGAAATTTTCGAAAATAGCCGATTGGTACGATTAGTCCAAAAATGGTACGAAAATCCATACCTTTTGTGCCATCACAAAACGCCCCATGGTTTTTCAATTTTTTGATGTGAAACATCTATAGGCGAGGGCGAATTCGATCGTCGCGTGGCGTTTAACGCCACGCTTCGCGGTTCCCTCTTAATTAACTATTAATTTTTTTTTTTTTGTGTGACTTAGTTGTTAGCCTCAAATGGCTGTGACAACTTTACCCGGACTGGTGGGTGAGCGCTGAGGGCTCTTTTTTTTGTGTGTGTACAGCTGTTGGCCGCAGATGGCCTTGACAGCTTGACGCCGACTATGGGTGAGCGCTGAGGGCTCTCAACCCGGAGAAAAGTATGCTAAGCGACATCGCCCAGGGGCTCCCCCTGTGGGGAACGGACCTCGGCTTGGGGCGTCGCTGGAGGCAAAGTAGGCGTGCCCACGTTTTTAGTAGTGACTTTTGCGCGGCGCGGTTTCGCACCTCGACGGCGAGGGCGGAACCGCGGATATTTATTTGTTAAGGCCTCGCGGGCCGTGTAGGCTCTTTGTTGAGCGACTGTGATATTGTCGTCCTCTTCGTCGAGGACGTGACGAGGACGTCGGATGGAGCTGAGGGCTCTCAACCCGTTACTATTAAATAAATATCCAGATACATATATCTACATTTTTGTAACGAAACCATAGCGCTATTTAAAATTTTGTACAACGCCATCTAGTGAGCTCAAAGTAAATTGTTACCTATAATGTATACTAATGAAAATAAATGTTTATTGAATAAAAATCATAATTTTCTGGAAAACAAATCGTAATATTATTTTTATTGATACTTTATGCTATATTAATTCCTGTCGTGATGTTTTTTTATGCATATATGCTTGTACCTACATAATAATTTCGATGTTTCACATCTGCCAGGCGTCTTGAGCGACGGCTTATTTTTTTTAATAATTAAGTATTTGTATTGCGGGGGACTTTGCAAACATATAATTAAGTACATCCAGACCTAGAACATGAATTTGTGGATCGCACAAAAAGTGATCCTGCGTGGGACTGGAACTGACGACACAGGCATGTTAAGTCTGCATAATGACTACACCATCTGTACAATATTAATATTTTTGTTTGTTATTTTATTATTGTATTAAAAATTATTTTCCCTTTTTAGTTCTATTTATAATCAAAGCGTTTTTAGTTTTTTTTTATTACATTTAACATCGAATATGTTATTATTGGAGATGAACTTTCTTAGCCAAAGAGAGCAATTGAGCTACTATAAAATGCTGGTCAAAGAGATTTTTTTCAGTTAACTGTTTTAATTGTTTTTAAGTTTTTTTACAACTGTATGTTGAGACAAAAAGGTAATTAAAATGATATACTTATTCTATTATCGCTAGATTTAGCTCTATATATGAATACACACAAAGTATGAATGTCCTCTGTGAATAACAATTTGAAAGTATCAATGTCAAGTTTTTTTTTTGTGGAGCATATAGCAGTCAGTTGTAGATGGCTTTGACAGCTTGATGCAGACTATGGGTGAGCGTTGAGCCATGTGGGGAACGGACCTTATCTTGGAGTGAATATTTACATGTAATGGCCTCGTGGGCCTTGTACGCTCTAGGTTAAGTGAGTGTAATAATATCGTCCTTCTCGTCGAGAATGTGACGAGGATGTTGGATGGAAATTGTCCAAGAGTCTTTTAATGATCTTTTCAAATTGACATCGTTTTTTGCAGGCCATTAACTCTCCATCAGGCTTTGAAATTGATCATCCAATTGACTTCGGAAGATCAAGAGTACTCGTCAGATTGTAAAAGGGTCTCAGATTTGAATTGTACTTATTGAAGTGTAAAGTGACCTTTTCTTGAATTATCAACTGGCAGCCCTGGACTTTGCCGTCATGTCAACAGTGGTTTCCAACCTACCGATTTTTCAGTATTTCTACCGATATAGGCCGCACTCTACCGAAATGCAACGATTTTACCGTTGCTAATTGTTACGACTTTAAAATCAAATCAGAGATGACTGCGGCTATGGTCAAAAAAATTGGTATGACATTCAAAAAATATTTAGCCTGTTTTTTTGGATGGGTTGCAGTCATATTTAGCCTGTAGGATAATATATAATAAAAAAAATTGTTTGTAATAACCTAAGGTAAAAATAAATAAAGGAATTTGATTCTATATTGTCTTTTTTTTCATCTACCGATTTTAGTACAAATATACCGATTTTTGAGGGCAGCTCTACCGTTTTCGTACTTTGATTTTCGAGAACACTGATGTCAAATCTCTAAAAAATTGAAAATATCGTAAATTGCAAGTTTTGTAAAACAAATAATTATGTTGTTTTCTTACTCTACCAAGTTTTAATCTTATAGAATAGTAATAATACTGACACAAATAATATAATAAAGAATGACTGACGAAAGAAATTTCCGTTCTTCATACTACGAGAAAGTCGGTTGTCGCGGTGTTGAAGAAAAGAAATCGCTTGAAATTTTAATGAAAGAGAAACCATGGGACAAAGTCAAGTTAAAACAATTCTGTTTGAGATTCACGGTGCCGGCTGCCTATAGGAATCTAGTTTGGAAAGTGTTACTAGGCACGTATTTTTGAATGTTGACTATTTATTTTGTTATTTCATTTCTAAATCATAGTATAAAATAAGACCCGAATTTGTTCAAGCATAGTAGTTTTGAGAATATGTCATGTAGTATGAGTAGGTTCCCTAAGCTAATAAATTGCTATGAAGTATTATAATATTGACGTAGCCAACTTGGCAAGTTGGCTGATAAGAGCAAATCTGTGCCTCTCATATGCAAAGGCCCAATGTAACAACTCTATTAATCTACCTATTGATAGACAATGCTTTGCTGCATTAACCTTTTGGCATACACCACACATAACCATAAAAACTTTAAAAAATGATATCTTGTAAACCGTGATGTTCCGCAACTTGAAAATTTGTAAGAAGCCTTCTATTTACGAGTACTATCTATAAAAAAAAATGAACTTCGTAATCAATGGCCCATAATGGAAAGTTTAACCAACCTTTTCATAGCTATTACAGGAGAACTTATTCTAGTTCTTTTTGGTATTGGCAATCGGCTACCAACACAAGCCATTATTGTCAGTATCCAGCTATAATTTTTCTTCAGTTTCTTCATACATCATTTCATCATTATAAATAAAACTACAGATTTTATCATGTTTGTATTTGATTTTTGATTGCCCGACGTTTTGAACACTTTATAGTGTTCATGGTTCACGGGAAGACTCTTCTTCATATTAGTCCTTGTCAGTTTATGAAAATGTATGAAAATCAATAATATTACATTGTAGTCTCAAATCCTCAAACTATTACTGCTTTTAGAATTAGAAACGGAGTAAATGTTGTATTAATATACAACATTCTATGTATGTATTAATATACAACATTTACCCTCTATTCTATATAACAATGGCAAATTTGTGGCAACCCTACATCGTTGAAACCATAAGAAGTTAAAGTCAGTAAGCCAAATTGTCACCTTCAACAGTGCTATGGCCACTGTGTCAATGGTATCTTCTGGGAATACTGATAAAAACCAAAACTTTTGTAACACACTTATATTTATTACACCTCGGCACTTTTTCAGCATCACATTACATAAAACACCATCAAAATTATTTATTATTAAGATTAAAACACTAAGATATTTATTATACAGTAGAATTCATATATAACGACTTCGCTTATAACGACTAACCGTTTTTAACGACGATAATGTTTACTCAAGTTAGGTTTCATAGTTAGGTACTGAGAAAATATAACCGTTTAGTGCGACTCCGGTTTAAACGACAAACTGCTTATAGCGACCATTTTTGTGATTATTACGTCCAGTTAAAGCGACGTGCAATGTTTTGTTTATACAACCTACGCACCAATACTTCAGCGGCCCAACTTCATCCCGCCCCGAGAGCTTCACCTTTCCTTATTAGCGCGCGTAAATCACAATTAGTGTTTGTCACATGTTATGAAAAGTTCTTAAAGCTCGACAAAATGAGTTCTGTGAAGCGAAAGTGTTTTACAATTGAAGAAAAAGTGCAATATTACACCGATTAGAAGGCGGTGAATCAAATGTAACCCTCGCGAAGGAGTTTGGCGAGTACATAATTATGTATTCGTAGGTTAGGTACTTATGTACTTAAGAAATAATCCTACCCTTTTGTACATCATCCGGCTAGTACGATATAGTATCACCGGTCCCTTAAAGGTAGCTATATCCGGATTCTACTGTAATTCAAGACCACCACATGACACTTTTTGGTTCCCCAAAAGTCTCTCTGATTGTTGTCAATTCATAGTGATGTGTTTTCTGTCTATTACTATTAAATAAACTCTTCTTAACTTCTTCTTAACTTTAAGTAATAGACTCTTCCTAATCTACATGGTTTTATCACCAGATATTCTACCTGTGTACCCTGACTCTCATCAGTTTGTGATGGAACAAAGAACAGATCAGTATAATGACCTACTATATGCAGTGGAAAAATTAAATTTGGTAGATATGGATGCACCAAGGAGCGAAGTACTCCTGGAAATGTGGTTGCTGGAGAATGAAGAAAGGAAACCTCCACTGTTTCCAGAGACAAATTTTTGTGTAAGAAATTTTTATTCAGCAAATGACCCCACAATTCATGTTGAATACAATATTCAACAATAATAGAGTAGTTCTTGTTTTCTGTGTGATGTTAGGGTGAGAATACAATTCTCCCGGTCTTAAGAGACCCATTCTTAAAGGCTACTGAGGGATATGATAAAAATATTTATTTTATAGTGGTAGTACCACACTGTTGACAGTTCTCTGTCCACAGCCGCGGGCCGGTCCGTCCGGAGTAGTACCACACTCGCAGAAAATCGACGTCCGAGTAGTAGCAATTTGTTACTGAGCTTCGTTCAGTGAGAGTGAGAGCCGGGAGCCCAACTTTCTGAGGCTGTTTGCATTTGGTGGGTTTTAGTGATGCCTTTAGTATCAAAAAACCTCATTCCATGCATTCACACTCAGCAGCAACACTTACCATCAGGTGTACTGTTTGCTCGTTTCCACCGTTTGCAATAAAAAAAAGATCAAAACAGATAACCCATAAGGGTTAACTAAGTCTCTTGGGTAACCAGGAGATGGAAAACTCGTAATAAAAGCCTATACCAATATGTCTGAACGGCTTGGTATTATAGGTCAATAGAATTACATTTTTTAATTATATTTTTTTTTGTGAATAATTCAATTTTTTTTTATATTTAACATTTTCCTTTATTAATTAAAAAAATATATTAATTAAAAATTTAATATATTTTTTTATTTCGTATATTTATTTTTTATGTATATTTTTCTTGTAATTAATAATATTTAATTTCTTTTAGTAGATGAACTCTGAGCTAACCTGATGATAAAGTTTATGTTTAGTCAGCAGACTCCTTCCTACCGATTACCAGGACTCTCTTGGAACTGTATGCAGATGAAGTGGATGTGTACTGGTTATCAAAGAGCCTGACTGATGTGGTCAAGAATATGCAGAGAGACTTAGCCAAGTTGAAAGAAGCCTTCCAGACTATGTTGGAGAAGGAAGACCAGGAGCTTTATAGGTATGGTTTTGTCTTCTTTTAGAATTTTTTTATTTATACATACTATTCTCATTATTTACTATTGAAGTTATAGAGGTACCCAATTATTTACGAGGTGGGTGACAATGATACTACTCTAGTATTTTGATATGAATTTGGTGCTGCAAACATTGTGTCCCATGTTTGATTCCCAAGTAATAGACACTAAGATTTACCTTATTATGTAAAAAATAAGAAATATAAGAATATATTTGTCTTATGTGGTGATGGAGTAAGAATGCAATAGACACCTTTGATTTGTGGCTATCATAAAGATCCAGTACAATACCAGGGGCACAACCAGGCTGTTGCCTACCGTGAAGAAAATACTCTTCTTAAACCTCGTTGAAAGAAGGATGTGTCATAGCACTCGGTAAACACAGCAGCAGGTAGTACATTCCAGAGCCTGCACGTACATGGGAGAATGATCGCTGGAAACATACAGTTGAAGACCATAATGGTTCCAGATGAACCCTGCTGCGGTATGAAGTGTTACATTGGTAAAACGGTGATGGTGGTATCAAGTCAAACAGTTTCTCAGAGCACTCCCCATGAAAGAGCCGATAGAGTACAGAGAGTGACTCAAAGTCTCTCCGCCGCTCTAGTGACTATAAAACAATAAGTGACACCATCTGGTAAATTTATGTAGAACATAAATTAGTTATCCTGATCTGTGCCCAACAGTAGCATTAATAAAAGAAGGAACAATAAAATTATAAATATACTTTTATTACAGCTATCTGGTAGACGTAAATGCACTAGAAGTGTTGCCACTCACAAAATGGTTCAACTGTTGTTTCGCTGGTGTCTTAGATGATACGTCACTACCAAAGTAAGTTGAATAATTTTTTGAAGTGAAACTTCTTTAGAATCGTTGTGATTTCAAACTCGATGTTGGGGCTGTTACTTTATGCAGTCCCAGGATTATGGAAGTAAACACAATGTTTTCTTGATATAATTTAAATGTTAACGTTACAATCGTACTTATAACAATTATGCGTGATAGCGAATGAAGTTAGCGTTGAAGACGACTAACTTCGTCTTATGAGAGGGGCGCCCTCTCTCGCCCCGCTGCGCCGCGCGCTGCATCGTCGTTGCAACTCGGCTCCTGTCGTGAGCTCTCGGCGTGAACACTCGATGAAACGAAAAAGCGAGTCCATAAAGGCACAAACACGTAAATGTATGGGATTCAGCGGGCGAGAGAATGAGATAAAGGATAATGGATAAAGGAGTTTCACTTTTGATACGCGTACACACTTTTTTTTTCTTTATTTCAGACTCAGAAAAATAAATACTCTACTAAAAGAATAAATTATTTTTGTAATAGATTCATTAATAGGCAGCGTTTATTTCCTAGTGATGCGAGAGTTTACTTGTAGTGACGGAGTGAGGTATTCTTACTGCGTCTTTCTTAGCCATGGGTGACGTAAACGATGTCGACTAAGGGATTAAATATGTATATAATATTTATGCAAGAGAAGAAACCTCGAAACATGTAAAGCCCTGTACCAACATGTCTGACCAGCGAGGTATAGCCAGCCCAGTCATAGAAAGTATTTGTGTTAAGGTAATGTGATGCTGAAGCCAATACTTTTAAAGACAAAAAACACAGAGATAAACAAGGATGTATTCATTAATTAGACCGTATGGTGACGGAGTAAGGATACAATTCACCAGCCTCTATCTTACCCGTGAGTGTCGTAAAAGACGATGACGGTATACACCACTGTGGTGAGTTTCTCTCCTATTGTAAAGGAGACTGGTCTCCTCGACAGTCCGACAGTTATACCTATATGGGCTGAGATGATGATGTTTTTTGGTTTAGGTTTAGTTTAAAAAAAATATGCATTTCAGGATATGGGATAAAGTTTGCAGCGGTGCCCCCAAAGTGTTGGCGTCTGCCGCCGTCATGCTGCTCATAACGCTAAGGAGAAATATATTAAGAGCTAAAAATGCTGAAGAGGTTCTGAAATGTGTTTCACAGGTAATAAACGTTCTATATTGGAAAGAGAATTCTTGAGATTGAAACAAGCACCAGACCATCATGCTTAAAAAACCCAATACCAAGATATTTCAGTTACAATTAGGGATCTTATGAAGCTCCGTAACCGTAATTATCGGATATCCGAAATGATAAGATAACCGTAACCAAAACTGATATTATAAATTTGGATATTTTCGGATAGAGTTGGTGTCTACAGATTATGACAGGTGTCCTGTCTACCAGCCGACGTTACAGCCTAAACACAAGCCTCTCTAAAAGGAAATAGTACAATTATCACTACAATTAGCTGAATTCTTTTACAAATCCCAAAAAAAAATAGTATCCATAACCGAAAGCATCCAAAACTGTCGGATAATCCGTAATAAATACATATCCGAAACCAGAACTGATATAATGTTATGCTTATATCCGTAACCGTATCCGAATCTGAAACCCTATATTCATAACATCCCTAGTTTAATGTCTTATATTTTAGATAATTGTTTGAATTAGGCGATACATGACGGACCTCCGTTATTATTTTAGAATGCAAGGAAGGGAGATCCACCACTTTCCACAGTTAATTAATATACCCTACACCGCAATGCAATGGGATACAAGATAGGATCCATGTGGAATAGGAGATGAGTAACTCTTACTCTCGCATGATGAGAAAGTTTATTTTTTTATCCTCTCCAGAAAGTTTATTTTTTTTATATACAACTAAGAAAATAATTCCGTGTTGCGGAGGACTTTACAAACATAATTAACGGACACAAATTACATGCAGACTGAGAACAACAATTTGTGGATCACATTAAATGTTGTCTTACATGGGATTCGCATCCATGATACCGGTATGGCAGGTCTGTATCTTAACCACTACCCATAACCTATCCACATACGGGCAGTGATGATGGTTTTGTAACGTTCCAGATACCCGAACAATGTGAGGAAGTGGTCGCAAACAAAGCAATAGAACTATGGCAGTATTATGGTGCTCAGCCACAGAACGATACCCTCGCCAAGAAATGATGCATGACCTTCTAATGAGGATAACTCATTAGAAGGTCCAAGTGAATATGTGAAAAGGAGACGATTGCTGGTCTAGTAATTTAGCAGCTTTATTGGTCTGTAGAAATATACTAGTATGTCGTATAGGCACAGTAGTGAAATTTTTATATTACAAGGCAATATTTCAATTATTATATCAACCGTTTTTGTATACCTTAGATCGTGTTTACATTCATTTTCATTCATCTCAGCTCATATAAGTCCCACTGTTGGGCTAGAGTCTTCTCCACAATAGGAGGGCAATATTTTTATTTTTTTTAATGATAACACCCTACACTAAGGAAATAATCCTTGTATTGCAGTGGACTTTACAAACATACAACTAACAGACACAAATTACATCCAGACTCGGAATAACAATTTGTTGATCATGCAAAGTGTTGTTCTGCGTGGGATTCGAACCTGTAACACTGACACGGGAGGTCGGTATCTTAACCATTACGCAATCTGTGCAGGCAATTGACCTACTATACCATGTTGGTCAGACATGTTGGTATAGGACTTTTTTTCGAGTTTACTTTCTTTTACAAAGATGTTATGTGCATATCATTTAGTCGTCTTTTACGACACCCACATGCAAGAGAGGGGTGGTGAATTGTATTCTTAATCCATTCTTAATTTCCACACGTAAACCGACATCTAAGAAAACTTCATCTATACAAATAAAATTGATGTGTCTGTAATGTTAAAATAGTAGGATTTTTTCATGCTCAAATGATTATTTGCACGACAATGCCTTAAAAACATGTAATTTAATTACAATAGCGTGTAAATAATTTACATGTTTGTCCCCTGAAGTCATAGACAACCTTCGGCTTCAGGTGACTTATCCAAAAGTGAATGATCAGTATCACAGGCTGACCCAGAAATGGAAAGTGCTAAATAAGATTATTTTTTAATGCAGGATGTTGGCTTTTAAATAAATATATCAATCAATATTTAACTAGTTTAGCTTTGTACATTAATAGATATTTTTATGCAGTATAAATTAAGTGATGTTTCTAAAATTAGAATAAATATTGTGTGTATTATTAGGCTGCTATATAAATCGTTTTAAAATTAAGTGTTACTTCTTAGAATAATAACGTATAGAAGGTAAGTTCACGCTCAAAAAGTGAGGCATTTCAATTGGAGTCCAATGGAGCTTACGCCGGAACCATTCCGTAATGTACAAGTCATTGTACTGCACGTACGTACTCTTAAAAAATAAATTGATAATTATGATGGTTTGTAAATTCAAATGGTGTCACAACACATTTGAAAAACTTAAAAAGGTTTTTAACATTACTTTTAAAAGTATTTCGACGATTTATGTGTATAAAAACAAAATTTGATTTCATAATTTGTATAGTGATTTGTGTGTGTACGTCTGTAATCGTCTGCGCGCCATTAGTATTTTTAGATTCAAATTTTGAAAGTTCGAAGTATTGACACTATCCTTCTATACGTTATTATTCTAAGTGTTACTTAAAATTAGCTCCAAAAATGCCCACAGAGCAATGTAAAAATCACACAAATTGTTGCGAGCGTGTTTTAAGCTCTGTGCAAATTATTAATGAATGGTGTTACGTAAGGCTAAGGACAGTGTATATAATAAAAATTATATAAAATTATACGTTTTATTTATTTTCCAACATGCTATACGAGTACGGTGAAGATCAAAAATTGTTTGAATTGTGTGTTTGTGTATACATGTTCATCTATACTTATATCCGATTGTAACTAGTCAACAACTCAATTGGTTTTGACAATATCCTCGGAGTGTAACGGAAAGTCAAAATGACACGCTGCGAGAGAATTTTAAGTTTCAGGGCCACCAACAGAGATTGATACCTCTGTCGGTGGCCCTGAAACTTAAAATCCTCTTAAAATAAAAGCCAGAATGAAAATCAAACCCAACTAGTGGATCTACGAATGAACATAAAATGATAGCCATGTCAGATGCTCTAGTACCGGTCCTAGTTGACAATGCGATTCTCGAAGTTGTTGATCATTATCAACAACTTACAACAAACATTATGTTTACTTACAGCCGACAAATGCAACTCAGCCGGGCAACTAGTGTATCACGAGTTATTACTTATGACACGAAAACCTGGGCCTTAAATGTAAGCTACATAACCAAGCTAAAAGTTGCTCAGTGTGCTATAGAGCGGTCTATCCATTTTCGATTCAGCTCATACACATCCCACTGTTGGGTTTGGTTCCCACGGTTGGGTTCGTCCCACAATAGGAGGGAAATTGACCTTACTATGCCATGCTGGTGGCAGATAAGATGGTATAGGGTTTTATTTAGAGTTTGTTAGAGAGATGTTATATGCGTATTATATCCCTTAGTCATCTTTTACAACATCCACAGGCAAGATAGGGAGTGGTGAATTGTATTCTTACTCTGTCACCACATGCAAAAGCGGCCTATACTCTGGATTTATACGATCCAAAAGACGGCAATCTGTAGAAGAACACGTGTTAACGCCCAGTCGTCCTAATGAGACGCTGGTCCAAATTCCGTAAAAATTGGTCTCGATAATGATACAAATAAATTGAAGCAAATATTCGTGCTGAGGCGCTGTGATCATCATTCATTCCTCATTATTTCAATTCATATATATATATCTTACTGTTGGACTCGAGCCGCCTCCATATAACAAGGAAATGACCTAATATTCCATGCTGGTCAGACGGGTTGGTATAGGATTCAATTTCGATACCGCATTTTAATAACAGATTCTCGTGCTTCGACTCGGGTCTTACCATTATAGGAGGGACAATGGACCTACGCTGGTCCTATCGCTGATCCTATGCCAAATATCTCTATTTGGCATAGGATATTGTATGAAGTTTTCCTTCTCTTGTATTTTTATTCCGTCACCACACAGTTGATATGTTAAATCATATCATAAAAGATGGCCTATTGTTTTTTTGTAGCTTTGCCTTTTTCCAAATTAAATATCAAAATTGTTTAAAAATATTTGTTTAGATTTGGCAATACATGAGAAGTGCTTATGGTTAACATAGAATAAAGCTAAAATTTTATTTATTGTGGTAAACTTGATCCATACATAGAATCACGGGAGTTGTGTTCAGTAAAATTAAAAACAGTTTTTGAACATAAATACTCTTTATATTTATTTGAAAATGCTGTAAAAATTCACAGATGGAATTAATTGGATATAATTATAAAAATTGTACATTAATTTAGAGCAAATTTTTGTTTTAAAATAAAATAATAAACGAGTTTATTTTACAGTAACGTTCCGATCTACGTTTTTTAATTTTTTCAAGCTGTATTTATTATATTCACATGGCAACTTTAGTAATCCCACTGGCCACTCGCCATTTTACAAGAATGTCAGCCAAATCATCAGAGCGAGATTTTAGTTAATTTTATGTTATCACATTATAAATTACAGTGATTTTGTGTTTTAAGATTGTTTATATTGTTACACATCAAAAATGGACCGTTTTATAAGCATGTGGAAGGTGCGGGAGCTGGCGGATAAGGTGTAAGTGTTAAATACGTTTTTATAACTTGTATGTAAATTAAATCAATCTGGTGAACTAATATGGTTATTTAGATGTGTTTTTTTGTCAACTTTGATGTGGAACTTACATATATATCGCTGTAAAGATGTTTTTACAAACTTGTGGTTTGAGGGATATGAAACTAAGTTAAAATTATCACTTAAAATTATTACTCAATTATCACACAGTAATATCAATGTTATAATTTTATTGCCATTGATTTCAGTAACATGTGTAGTTTACCGACAGTTATGATGTCTTTGATTTTGGTGGTAAAATTCCAATGCTAAAAAAATACGTAAACATGATTTTTACTCTACGAAATTTGTCATTGCCAATTTCCTATTAGTAGTATAGCAAATATTAATAAAATCGTAATTTTATAGTAAATATAATATAAATATTATAGTAAATATAATATAATTTAACAAAATACTTATAATTAAAATATGAACATTATTTTTACTTTAATACCCAACTACATACGTCTTTAAAGCTTATATTTTCTACTGTAAATGAAAATTGCTAATGTGAGTAGAATTTGGCCTACTATATCATACAGTCCAAATAGTTTGGCATAGGATTTTATTTTGAGATTTGATCACATAAATATATGCTTTATATTGTTTTATATTCATTTCAGCCCACGTAATTCCCACTCCAATTTGTGCCTCTTCCACAATGTGAGAGAAATTGACTTACTACACTGTGTGGATCATACTGAGTTTTTCTTCTCTTGTATAGATATTATTTTTATATGATATCCCTTAGTCTTCTTTTGTGACCCCCTGGGTTAGAGAAGGTGTAGTGAATTGCATTCTTACTCCGTCACCACATGGAAAATATATATTTTTAACAATGTTCTACTTTGATATCAAGCTTGTGTTATTGTGGATGTAAGCGACACAGTTCATATGTAATATTTCATTATAATTTGTAAGGTACTTAATATATCGTAGTCACCCGATAACCACCGTTGTGATCGGAATGCTTACACTCGGCTCTGTATATTGTCTTAAGGGTGTAGATCGTGAAAATCACCGAAAAGAGTGTTACGATTTTTCATATTTAACCTATTTACATATGATTGATATCAATGATAATTTGTATATATTACAATCAAAGACCAATAAGTATGTTCATGCTTATATTAAACTCTTAAACCTAATAGTTGTTATATAATAAACGTCAACAAACGCACAAAATTGAGTAAAAATGCAAAAACATGACTTCGTATTTTTCAGATTTAACCCCATAAATCAACACAAATTGATAAAAAGAAACACTTTTTGAACACTGAAGAAACCAATAAGTATAGCTGTATACTTCTTTTTATACCTTTACAAACAAAGACCTCCTCTTTTAAAGCCCTAAAATCTAGATATATTTTAAGGTAAATTTTTCATACAAAAATGTATGGGTAAAACGTTCGTTTCATTCGTGCAATCTCGGTGGTCAAAAGCGGCAGTTCCTTTCTGTAAGTGAACGCGACACCACGCTTGTCGGCTGCAGACAGCAGAATTACGTATTGTGAATTTGTGTTTTTTGTAAAAAATTGTAAGTATAACATTTTTATAATTAATTTATTTTCAGTTATTAGAAAGTATCGATATAATGAATGTCTGAAAGAAAACCATGATGGAACTAGATATAAATCGTAAAAAATACAATATCTACACTAATAGGTATTATAAAGAGGAAAGATTTGGATTTTTGTATGTAACGAATAAACTCAAAAAGTACTGGACCGATTTTAATAATTCTTTTATCATTCGAAAGCTACATTATCACTGAGTAACATAGGCTATTTTTTTCGCAGGACTGATTGAATTTGAGTGTCATGCCAGGGAAAAGAAAGTTTTGTACGCATTATAAAAATATGAAAGCCAAAAGATCTCGGAATAAAATGTAAGTTCCTCCCTACTTATTTATTATCGCATTTGAACAGGGTACATTACAAAGCTAATACAATATGTCATATGATTTAGATCGCCCGATTCAGACATATACCTACAATAACATGTAAATATTGGTTTGTATTATCTATATCTATACTGATAAATAAAATTGAAGTATCTGTATGTAATATCAAAATAATAGGATTTTTAAAAAAAAAAAAAGGCGATACGGAGTTCGCCGGGTCGGCTAGTATTGTCTAAATATCAAAATGTGAAAGTAGGTAGGCGACAGCGCAACTTGGTCGACATACCTATACCGCCAAACAGACGCGAGGCGCCTAGCGTCTGGCTTAGGGTTGTACAAAATAAATAAAAAGTGGATAATATTGATGAATAATATTTCCAGTATTGAAAATAAAGAAAACCTTGGGGCCGAGACTGAGCAACAATGCTACGCGCTGTATAGAGGTAAGTTGTTATACGTAATTCTTGTAGACTTGTTACATAAATAAACAAACTACTTAGTTAGTGATGGGCGAAGACAAAATCTCAATACCTACCTATAGATTTTTTCTTGCAATATTTATTATTTTCATCGAGAGACAAACACCTTAGTACCGAAATACTTCTCAATTACTTTCTCAAAAGAAAATTTACGTTCAAATAGGTGACGTCATAAAAAAACAATACCTAATGCGTAAAGAAATTATAATTTCTATTCATCAGGAACCTAATATTGTATTAAATTCTTTTGCATTTTTTTAAATTTTTAATTATTTTTTATAAAAAAAATCAAGCCATTATCTTTCTTTACAGGAACTAGTTATTGAAAACGACCAAGAGGGAAAGGTGGATGAAATGGAAGTTGGGCGTAGAGTTGTAGACGTTTCTTTTTTTTTTAAAGCTCTTCAGGCCATAGGGGACCACGGTCCAATGGATTGTAAGTTAAGTTACCTCAGTATAATAGGTGAAGTAAAAGTTGGTCTGGACTCAAAACTCATCATGAAATGTAGTATGTGTAGTATGAAATTTACTGTGTGTTTGATTGAAAAGAAAGAAGATAGAATGGAAGTGAATCATCAAATTGTATCTGGTATCATATCATCTGGTGGGAGCTACTATCAGTTAAAAACATTAACTGCCGCAGTAGCCCTACCAATCATGTCACCTTCATTATACAATGAAATTAATAATACGGTTTGCGATTGGTGGGAAAAGACAGCAGCATGCGATTGGTGGGAAAAGACAGCAGCACATTCCATGGCAGAAGCTGTCAAGGAAGAAGCGGAGTACGCAGTGTCTATAGGTAGTGTTGATAAAAATGGTACACCATTAATATCTGTTGCTGTTGACGGTTGTTGGAGCAAGAGATCTTATGGTAAGAATTTTTCCGCCTTGTCCGGCGCAGCTGCGATAATTGGCATTAAAACTAATAAAGTATTGTTTTTTGGAGTTAAAAATAAATACTGCGTAGTTTGTGCACGAGCCGCAAAGAACGACAGTCAGCCCTCGGAACACCGTTGTTTCAAGAATTATTCGGGATCATCTACCGGTATGGAATCGACCATAATAGTTGAGGGGTTTAAACGTTCCATTGTTGATCACGGTGTAATTTATAATAAATTTGTAGCAGACGGCGATTCCAGTACTTATAAAAAATATTAGATTCGCGACCGTACGGTAATTTAACAGTAGAGAAAATTGAATGCAAAAATCATCTTTTACGAAACTACTGCAATAGCTTGGAGAAACTGTCGAAAGACACTAAGTATCCTTGCGAATTGCGGAAATTCCTAAAAGAAAGGTATTTGCGTTTAAGAACGGGTTTAAAATGCGCTATTAAATATTGGGGCGATCAAAATCAGTCACTCGAAGAAAAAATAAAAAATCTTAGTGAAGATATCCTAAATGGTCCACAACACGTATTTGGTAATCACCAATATTGCAAAGAGTATTTCTGTAGACCTGATACTCGTCGAATAGAACCTGTTGGGTTGCTTCCAGCAATTGTTGGATGCGGATTAATGGACGCGGTACACATTTTAAGTAAAAGACTGTCATATCATTCTAGAAGTTTAATTCATAATTGAACAAGTAATATAGTTGAAAGTTTTAACGCAGTGATTGCCAAATTAGTAGGGGGTAAGCGTGTAAATTATTCTTCCCGTGGTTCTTATGCGGGCCGATGCGCAGCTGCTGTTGTGTCTTTTAATACAGGATCGATTCATAGTAAAACTCATGAAGTAATATTTAAATCTAGTCCTAATCCTTTGATCGCGAAAGTGGAAAATTGTAATCGTAGAATCCGTTTAATTGCTAAACCTAAATTAAGATTGAAAAAGAGCCACAGCGCTATATCGAAAGACGCTCACTATGGACCAAACTGCGAAAAACCTGATCTGAGTCCAGAATTATATGAGAAAGCCAAGTCATCTTTTTTAGCCGATTTAAAGTTGTCTTGTGCTGAAAGAGAGGAGCTTGAAAGGTCGACCCATTTGCAAAGAAGTAGTTCTGAGTGGATGAGTACAAGGAGAAAATTACTAACCTCATCATCGTTCGGGGAAGTTTGTAAAAAACGAGAGAGCACAAGTTGTGCTGTTCTTGTTCGTAAAATCGTTTATGGTAGTAATATCTCCAATTTGCCTGCTGTACGGTACGGTATCGAAAACGAAGAAACCGCAATTAAACAGTTAGAAATTCAAGAGAATATTAGTATACAAGGTTGCGGTTTGTTCGTCGACGATCAATATGAATTTCTTGGTACTACACCAGATGGCATTTATGCAAACGGTTTAATTGAAATTAAGTGCCCACATTCTTTAGCTGGCATGACTCTTGATGAAGCAATGGCCAAACATACCTTTTGGGTTAAGGACAAGGCTTCCAAGGGTTATGTCATAAATAAAAATCATAACTGGTATTTCCAAATTCAGGGACAGGTACATATTACTAAAAGAAACGTTTGCATGCTTGGCATCTGGTTTGGTGCTACTGTACCTATGAAAGTTTATATTATAGAAAAGGACGACATATTTTGGGAGGAGAAAATGGAGATGAAATTAGTTAGGTTTTATTACGATTGCCTACTTCCAGAATTAGTTGATCCTCGGCAGTCACGAAGCATGCCCATTCGTGACGCGCCCAGTATCATAGAGGCTATGAAAGAGAGGAAAGAAAGAGCTTTACATGTTATGAAAGAGAAGAACGCCTAATGATTTTGAAAGATACAGGTAACTTAACTACCCAGCCAGTCGATTCACGTAAACACGCCAGTCCAAAAGTCGTTTTAACTTAGGAATTTAGAAATCGCCTTTTGGTTTTCTGTTTTAAACGCACTTACTTATCTAGTCTTGGATTGTCATAAATCTTCCAATAGCTCAATTACTATACAATTTCTGAGTTACCTGGTGTAAAGAATCATAAAAATTGGTTCAAAAATACAGCGAATTGAGAATTCTCCTTTTTTTAAGTCGGTTAAAAGGGCTAAATTTGCACAAAACGAAGTGACGTCACTGCGCTACGGTTTTTATTACTTACGTGAATCGGGCAGCTGGTAACGTTTTCATTCTGATAGGTTTTGTGATAGCCATTGATTTTATCATCAAATTAGCAGAAATCAGAACTTGATCCGTAATCGAATGAAAAACCATTAGAATTTTGAACTCATATTTCGTTATTGTTTAATTACATACTTTTAATTAGTATATTAATAATTTACAAACTTCTGTTAAAATTAGTAAATAAATGAATTATTTACTAATTTTTGTACAACCCTAGCACGCTTTTAGGATAGCGAGTAATGGCGACTCATATTTGTTATTGTGTAGTAAATAAATCATTTTTATACTTGTATTTCATTTATTGACATTTTTTTTAAAACCCTAGGATTTTTTTTTAGATATCGACGAGGTGATCGTAAACAAAAAGTAAGTATTTGAGTTTACGCAATAGGCACATTTCCTTGCGTAGAGATAAACACACTTCCTACTGAATTTGCAATTATTTTATTGAATGAATATTTTATGAATTAGAATAAACTTTGGTAGTGAAATTACAAATAAATAAATAGTTGGAATTTTAGGTAAGTAGAATACAAAAATGTCAGTCCGGACCTACTCTTGATTGTATATTATATTATAAACTAGTAACCCGCCCTCGCTATCTTCGCTATCTTCGGCAATATTCACTTCACATTACATACTATAAAAAGCATATTGATCTATAATAAATGCGCAATTTATTTAAGGTACTTAATTGGATAAGGATTAATGCTGTATTGTATAAAATCACTTAGTAAATAATCATTTTTTAGTAGAGGATAAAAAATGGTTATGGTGGGTTATCCCTAAGAGATAGACATATGCCATCGTGGACTTTTTTGTTGAACTTTTTAAGATGGATAATACTGTAGTACATTATTTTGGTCTATCTCGTAGGGTTCAGCCAACGTTTGCAATATAAGCGCAAAAACGTGCTTATTTACGACATCACATTAGAAACCTCTAAATTAATCAGCGTTTCTCTACTATATTATGCATGTATTATACATATAAACCTTCCTTAAGAATCATTCTATTTATTAAAAAAAACTCCATCAAAATCCGTTGCGTAGTTTTAAAGATCTAAGCATACATAGGGACAGACAGACGGCGGATAGCGACTTTGTTTTATACTATGTAATGTAATGATAGAAAAACATAAAAATTGTGTCTCAACTTCTCTTATTAATCTATTAAAAAGAATCAACAGCTAGTTTCCAAAAATTCAACGTTATTGTTATGCTGTAAATATTCAAGTTCAATAACAATTTCTCAACGTGGAACGTTTGTTGCAAAACATTTTGAAAATCGCGCTCTCTAGGTCATTCATCCGCCCCGTCGGATGTTACATTAAACTTTGGCGCTGCGGTCGCTCGAAATCGAGAACTCAGGCCAACAATCTACACCCTTAAGATTTAATAAACTGAAAATAAGAGTTGAAGACATTGTTTACATTAATTGATTGAAGTATAACACATACAGTGGGATTGAACTGGACTAAGTTCGGTTCACCCTGTTCCGAGGTCTGTACAGGAGTCATAACTTCAGACACATGTTGAATGTTTGAGTATTTAGCTATTATCTTTATAGTATCACTCTAGATAGGCAAAAAATAAAGTTTTATTTATTGTATGTACTTTGTATACTGTCATATGCATTTAGTAAAAAATTCTCTTGTCATTACAAACAGACACTTCTATTTTATCTGTATAGATTACGTACCTTAAAATGAATTTGTGTCTTGGCTGATTTCCAAATTTGTATATTATTTATGCAATATCATTGTCTTTCTGTTGTTTAAAACCTGTTTTACGCATTTAAATGAACTAATAACGATATTTCATCCTCCTAATTGCGACTATAAATTCCACCAAGGGCATAATGCCATAATCACCCCGCTTCTCAGTCACTTTGGTGATACCAATTAGATTATTTATATGACAAGTTTCCTTGTAGTGTTTCTGGCTATTCTTATGGTGATATCGTGGCTAGTTTCTATGACTTCCACAGGAAAGTAAGTAGTGGACTTTTCATGATAATGTGAAAATGTCATGTGGCACTTTTAAATTTTATTCAATATTTTAGTGTTGTATATGAATAATAATTAGGGTTGTATAGTGTTATTCATACAAATAAATAAAATTGAAGTATCTGTTTGTAATGTCAAAATTTGAAGTTGGCTTTTGTTATATGCATACTTACCTAAAATTTGGTTTATAAAAAAATGGTAATCTGTCTGTTTGTATTGGGTAATCTTCAAAACAGCTGGACCGATTTTGCTAATATTTTAGTACCAGCTAGCTGTCTATATATGGATTAAAATATATTTTATGCCCATATTCCCACGGGAACCGGAACTACGTGGGTAAAGTGACTGAAACCGAAGTAAACCAAGGGTGGGTTGCTAGTATTGAATAATTTTGCTGGAGTTTTCTGTAATTTTATAATAAAGTGTTGAAATATAGTGAATATGATGTAATAGTGTTAGTGTATATTCATGTTGTCTCAAATATCCCAGAGGAATCATTTTTTTATTTTTTTTTTTGCTTTTTAAAGGTGGTGAAATGTATTCTTAGTTTTGGTTTAATTGTGCTGACAACCCTAATTAATGGTCCCGACTGTATTTACTAACGGAGCATTATTATGAATAAGCTACTCAATATAAAGGTGTATGGAATATAATGTTCTTTTTTTTTGGGGTGGGTTGCGGTCGACGCTCTCCTCGCACCACTCCGTTCGGCGCTCTCCTCGCACCACTCCGTCCGGGGCGACAGAGGGGCGTAAGCATGCACACCCGCAACCCACCCACGATGCACGTCGCCTTCGTCGTTGGGCCGACCACCGGAGCAGGGTTAACTTGTCATCAGTGGTCGGCCCGACGGAATACCCCCATTTGGGGTACCCTCCCATCGACCGACGAATATAATGCTCTAAGTTATAAATAAAAATTGTAAAAGACTGTTAAATTGTAATTGTTATGATTGTTATAAGGTAACAATGCATTCAAGACTTTGTATTCATTCATCGTCATGAGTAAATATTATTAAAAAAAAAAATCTCCACCACAAATCCTACTAATATTATAAAATGATTTCTGATGTTTACGCGAGTATTATACATTTTAAATAAAACTACTTTACGGATTTTATCGCGTTTGTATTTGATTTTTGATTACCCGACGTTTCGAACACTTTACAGCGTTCATGATCACGGGTGGACTAAGATGTCTCACGTCCAACAAGTCATCGTTACTGCAGAAAATTTTTTATAATTATCTACCCGATACAGAAATTAGTTATTAAATATTGACCCACATTTTGATACAAAATTTATTGCCAGTGTAAGAAGAAAATGATTCTATATGAAAAAATTATATTGTTTATGGTTAGTAATAATTAAACATTAAAATTAATAGTAATTATATTTAAAAAACTAACTAATAATCTAGTATACTACCACCGGATCGGAACACGGTTACACTGAGAAAGATCCGGCAAGAAAACTCAGGTAACATGATGCTAAATTAAAGTTAATTTTGAAGGCGGCTTACTTTATGTTACTAAAAAGGTTTTAATTTATAAAATTATCTTTAGTTATTATTATTGTGGGTCAAATCTATACAATATGAGCTCACGGTGTCTTGCAGTCTTGTGGTGGTCTTTTTGGATTTCTTTTTAATAATGTTTATAACAGGATCCCAGCTTGATGGTAACACCCAGCCATCCTCTCTATTGAAATTTTTGTGTTTTTTAATCTCAATAGCCTCGCGTACCATTCTAGGCAGGTATCGGTGTTCTTTTGCGAGGATTTGTGGTTTATCAAACCTGATGTTATGGTGGGCGCGGTCCTGACTATGTTCACAGACTGCAGACCTAGGCTAGACTAGGTCTGCAGTCTGCAGTTTAAATATAATTACTATTAATTTTAATGTTTAATTATTACTAACCATAAACAATATAATTTTTTCATATAGAATCATTTTCTTCTTACACTGGCAATAAATTTTGTATCAAAATGTGGGTCAATATTTAATAACTAATTTCTGTATCGGGTAGATAATTATAAAAAATTTTCTGCAGTAACGATGACTTGTTGGACGTGAGACATCTTAGTCCACCCGTGATCATGAACGCTGTAAAGTGTTCGAAACGTCGGGTAATCAAAAATCAAATACAAACGCGATAAAATCCGTAAAGTAGTTTTATTTAATATTATAAATACGAAAGTATGTGAGGATGTTTGTTGCTCTTTCACACAAAAACTACTGAATGGATTTCGATGAACTTTCACAATAATACAGCTTACATATCAGAATAACACATAAGCTATAATTTATCCCGATATTCCCACGGGAATGCCGGTTTCCCGTGTGGTGACGTAGTAAGAATACAATTCACCACTCCCTATCTTGCTCGTGGATGTCGCAAAAGTCGACTATGGGATATAATATGTACATAACATCTGTGTAAGAGAAGGGAAAATGGAATTAAAACCCTCTATCAACATGTCTGACCATTTTTATTATTTTCTTTTAAACTCGTACCTTCACCACTATGTCAATGTTCCACATCTGACCACGAGTATGAACAATCAGCACATCACATTCTCTGGCGAAACGAGCGTAATCTTATGTTAAACAGTTTGCAAGTCACCTGTGGGGTAGTATACTATACGGACCTTGTAGCAACTCGAGAAAATTTCCGTGCGTTCATGCGTTTCTGCCATACCTACTGTAGCAATCAATCTTAACGCTCACATATAGGCCCCGTTAAGCTCTTCCGTATCCGTGGTGCCGTACTACTGCGCTTATCGTAGCTGGACATCTCTTTACTTCTTGGCTGACTAGTCATTCTGTTTTCCTGTCTCCCGTTTTGCCTAAGAGGGAAGTGGAATCTCTCTTTCCAACTCCTCCTCTTTAATCTTTTCTAATTAAATTTGTTGCGGGTCCGAAGACAATTAAAATCATATCCCGGGACTGCCTGAGGGTTAAACCTCGGTGTCATTTATGAAGACCATTGTGGATCCTGGCTTACAGGAGTTACAACGGTGGGAATGTGTGGTGGGATTAGACCCAAAAAAAAAGGCTGAAAAGCATGATATAGTAAGTCAAATTCCCTATCATTGTGGAGGAGGCCCGCGCCCAACAGACACCAACAGTGGGACGTATGTGGGCTGCGATGATGATGATTCCCATGGGAAGGCAAACTATTCGGGTAAAACCGCAGGGCTCTGCTAGTCTTATATATTTTCAATGTGTATCAAGATTACTTCTTAAATTATTTGATTAATCTTTGTTGATTTAGCATTGATTAGCTTTGATGTTCTAGGCTATTTATAAAAACAAGCAAAAAAGGTTTACCGACCGGTGGGACTCGAACCCATTATCATAGCATTGCTATTGGGCTCGAGCCTCCTCTCCAAAAAGACGGAAATTCATTAACTATGTCACACTGGTCAGACGGGTTGGTGTAGAGTTTGATTTCGCATTTTCCTTCTCTTACACATACATTATATGCATATTACATTCCTTAGTTGTCTTTTACATCCACGCGTAAAATAGGGGTGATGAACTTCAACACATATCTATTGGAAATATGTTCCAACTGTCTTATCAGTTAGGCCAGTGTGGGTGTTTGTAGGGGTGAAAGGCTATTTGGTTTAAGCGACATCTAGGATGATATTGGGTTATATACATATTCGGAATCAACGAATTTTTCTCCGTCGAATGATACCAAATTCATTAAAATCAGAGCACTTTTTTTTTCATACGCTGATCTCTTTTACACTTGCCATACGCTGAAAAACAATTAATTAACGCAATTTTTATTAAGCGACATTTATGTTTGTAACTAAAGGTACGTTTTATTTAGTATTAGCATCAAGAATTCGATGTTTTTAATTGAATTTTAATTAAACTAAGGCCTCATTTACGGTGACGCGGCGCGTCGCGATAGGTTGCGCGGCCCGCACTAAATTCAAATGTAGGGCGTTGGATGAGTGCGTTTACGGAGAAGCGATTTTACACGCGTTTGCTTGAAATGGAGCGTGTTCTGCGGCCGAGCCCGCGAATGGCATCGTCACGTCTCGGAACGTGGCGGAACCTTCTGCCAGTCTCATTTGCTAATCGTGCAACACAGACGTAGTTACCGTCGCAACGGAGTATGATATGATAGACTTTTTAGAAGAAAATTGTGTTTTAAAAAGTGAGTTATTTAATATAAAGAGTGGCCCAGTGTTTATAATAGCGGAACATGAGAAGTTTGGGTCGGATTAACCGAGAACCCCGCGTGCGCCGCAGCGATGCTCGCCGCGTGCTCCGCTACACGCTTGAGAATACGACGCGGGCGCAGCGGCGGGCATCGCCACTCTTCCCGCCTCGCGTCTCTATAAACAACATCGCATATTGCTATAAGTCTGTGTTTACGCGTGCGATGATACGTGCCGCTTCACGCGCCGTGGCTACGTAAACAATAAAACGTCCGACGCGCCGCGAGACGCCACGCCACACGCTACGCGCGACGCACCGCTTCTCCGCAAATGAGGCCTTACCCCATTCAAATAGCTCAAGAAGATTTTTTGTTATGATTTATTTTCTAAATTTTTAAACTTTAAATGGCTCTTCTGTAAAGTTACAAAAATGTCGCTTAAACCAAATAGCCTTTCACCCCTCCATATGTTAACCAAATTATCACTCGAATTCTCTTTTTTATTGTAGATATGTTATACGCAGTCTATTAGAAAATGTTTACTCATAAAATTACAGAAATTTTCACCTCTAATACAATTTAAATTGAGGAAACATTTATTAAAACAATTTGCCGCCTAGTCTGTTCAGATAATCGTGTTTACAAGGTCATTATCCTATATTTAAAGTCTTGTTCAGGTAATATGCATCACATATATGCTACCTAAAATACATTTAATAATTACATATTAAATTAAACATATAATAAAGGCCATAGTCATCCTCTTGGACTTAAAATTAGCAATTGTATAGAGCGTTCTGTTTCTAACATAATCGTATTTCTACATCGTTATTGAAAAACATAAAGCCAGACTCGGAATAATTATTTATGGATCGCGAAAAGATGCGCAGATGGCGTAATGGTTAAGATACAAACTTACAGTGCCAGTGTCATTGGTTTGAATCCGACGCAGGGCAACGCTTTGTTTGGGCAGTGTAGGCGCGAGTACCTGCGCCTGATGCCGCCCTAGTCATGGCAGCGGGTGACTATACTAGTGAATAGCTCAGTCTGCGGAGATGCCAATTACGTGAGGGCGTCGACTGGAGACGGTAACCCGCCTTGGCGGGCCACTGAAGACGAAGGTCGAGTGCCGGTAGCCTGCCCACTTGGCGTTTGGAGGCCGCACACGGCAGGATATGGGCTTGTTCGCCGCCGCCTCTCGTCGCCCTGGACAGATCGGACAATGCGCGACCCATCATGGTCTGCCGCGAAACAAAAAACAAATAGCAACACTTTGTGCGATCCACAAATTGTTGTTCTGAGTGAATGTAATTTGTGTTCGTTAAGTATATGTTTGTAAAGTCCCCCGTAATACAAGGATTATTTCCTTAGAGCAAGATGTCTTTAAAAAATGGCTTACTGTGTGATGACGAAATAAGAATACAATTCATCAACTTCCTTCTTTTGATATATGCAAATAACATCAATGCAAGAAGAGAAAAACTCCTCATAAAACCTTATACTAACACGTCTGACCAGCGCACCATCATCTCAGCCTATATATGCCCCACTGTTGGGCCCAGGCCTCCTCGATAATGGGAGGGGAATTGACCTACTATTCCACGCTGGTCCGACGTGTTAGTACAGGATTTTGTTTCGAGTGTTCCTTCTCTTGCATAGATGTTATATGCTTATTGTAGTCTTAGTCGTCCTTTACGACATCCAAGGGCAAGATAGCGAGTGGTGAATTGTATTCTTACTCCGTCACCACACGGATAGGCAAAAAGCGCAGTGAAGTAGGCAAATTCCTTCCCATTGCGGAGGAGGGAATACCGACCTTGAAGGAGGTTCGTTCCGTGAGGGAGTGTAAAATAAACCCTAATGATGTTATAAATGTGTTTCTGAGAAAAACTTAAATAATTATTAACTTACGATGTTTTTAGTTCGCTTATCATAATGGGTTAATTAATCATTACCTGTTTGACAGAAATAATGTTTTTGTGTATACAGATAACGTGCCCACTTTATCAGTTGCACATTCACTTGAAATGTATTTTAAAAGTTAAATGTAACTTGGACGTGGTTGGATGCAGGCGGCATAAGATCGCACTTAGTATTGAAATATGAGGGAGGCCTACGTCCAGCAGTGGACAGCGATAGGCTGCATGATGATAACTGAGAGTTGTACAACGGCTTGTACCATATTCCATTACTTTGAGTAGTTCAAAATGACACTGCTACTGTACTTTGTTTGGTGAGCGAGACGGTCAGAAACCCAACTTTCTGAGGGTGTTTGCGTGCGGTGGGTTTTGGTGATGCCTTTCGTGACCCCGAACCTCATTGCACGCATATTCACACTCCCTTCACTTTCTTTACGATAGGCAGCAGTGATAGGCAGCAGGCGATAGGTAGCAGCAGCAAAGGTCTGTGAACAAATCAAATCATTTATTCTGCATAAGCCCCTTAAGGGCACTTACATATTGTCAAGTTTAAACATTGATTGAACACAACACAATAATCTATCTATCTTTAATCTAGGTGTGCTGTTTGCTCGTTTGCCACAAACAGCAATATAAAAAAAAATGTCGACTCTACGTGCGAGATTGTTACGGCATACTTGTAATCGATGAATTTGCTCATTTTTATCAATAACTAAATTTTAGGTATCACCTAAAGCTATTTAAACTTATATATGGCCCAATACTCGGCTCGCGCTTCCTGGATAATGGTAGGGAAATTCGCCTACTATACCAAGCCGGTCAGGCGGGTTGGTATAGGGTTTTATTTCTCTTGTATATATATTATTTCTATTAATCCTCTAGTCGTCTTTTACGACACCCACGGCAAGAAAGGAAGTAGTAGAAGAAGGAAAGCAATATAAGTTACACTTAACATTGAAGTTTTTAATGTTAATTGAAGTAAAAAAAATATGCAACACTAGCTGACCCAACAGACGTTCTGTTCAAATCTGAAAAAATAAAAGGAATTCTCCTTGAAATCGATCGTAGCGCCTCCTGCCGGGCCCAATTATTAACCTAAACCATTCTTGAATTCGCACACACACAAAATTAACATGAAAATCGGTCCAGCCGTTTAGAAGGAGTTCAATTACAAACACACGAACAGAAGATTTATATATATATAAAGATTTAAGATGATGTAAATGATACATATATAACTGCAGTATTAAGTGTTTTTGTATTGCGTTAGGTGTTACACAAACTTTAGGAGTCGTGGCAATAGTCTTCATAAAATAATGTAAGGTACTACGCCGCCTAATCAAACGGTACATTTCCAATGAGAGATGACATTAACTCGTCCATAAAATTAATTGAATGTGATATTTCTGTTTATCGTATAATGGGAGTAACCTAGCCTCAGAGATAACTAGATATAGATATTACGTCAAACCTAAAAATATGCAATAATCTCAGCTCATATGCGTCCAACTGTTGAGCTCGAGTCTCTCAGGAGGGCAATTGACTTAGGTATACTTGACCGTTTTCCGTGTGGTGACAGAGTAAGAATACACCCCGATCACCACCCCGTGTATTGCCCGTGGGTGTCGTAAAAGACGACTAAGGGATATTTTTTTTGAATTAAATCCCACTATACATTTCCACTATGGTAACTCCTGAAGCCAGGATCCACAATGGTCTCCATAGATCACACCGAGGTTTGACCCTCAGGCAGTCCCGGGAAATGATTTTAATTGTAATTTAATTAGAAAATGTTAAACAGGAGGAGTTGGAAGAGATTGATTCCACTTCCCTCCTACGCAATGCGGGAGACGTGAAGCAAAATTGACTAGTTAATAAGTAAGAAGACGTGCAGTTACGATAAGCGCAGCCGCATAGCACCAGGAATATGGAAGGGACTAAGGGGTCTAATATCTATGTAAGAGAAGGAAAACTGGAAACAAAGCTCTATATCAACACGTCTGACCAGCGTGGTGTAGTAGGTAAATATCCCTCCTATAGTGGAGGACGTCCGAACCCAACAGGGGACTTGTATGGGCTGAGATTATGATGATACGTACCTTTTAAAGGGACAGTCCCGCTTTAAGATTGTGTTTCATTGTCCCGAGCCTTACCATAAATATCCAGTTTTCACACAAGGATTGCTCTTTTAATACGTGTTCATCTCGGCTTATAAACGTCCCACTGCTGGGCTCGAGCCTCCTCCATAATATGAGGGAAATTGACTTCACTATACCATGCTGGTTAGACAGGTTGATATAGGATTTTATGTCAAGTTTTTCTTCTCTTGCATAGATGTGAGATATTATATCCCTTAGTCGTCTTTTACTACATCCGCGTGTAAGATAGGGGGTGGTGAATTGTATTCTTATTCCGTCACCACACGGAAAATGCGTGTTTTTTTTTTAAATTATAATACAATGTATAGTGCAATGATGTGGTACAATCCCATAGCAATATGTCGGTGAAGTATCAATTAAAATATTTGCTAGTTGGTGAAGTATGCGGCAACAGAAATACATGATAGCATTGGATGGCGACCTTGAAGTAACCTTTCACTCGAGGTGTTCGATACGATGTTACCAAACTTATATTTGTTGATAGTACCTTTCTAACTTACATGAATAATAAATTGACTGCACAGATGGCGTAGTGGTTAAGATAGCGACCTACAGCGCCAGTGTCCAGGGTTCGAATCCCACGCGGGACAACACTTTGTGCCATTCACAAATTGTTGTTCTGAGTCTGGATGTAATTCGTGTCCGTTAATTATATGTTTGTAAAGTCCTCCGCAATACAAGGATTATTTCCTTAGTGCAGGGTGTTGTCTTAAATAAAATTAAAAAAAAATTAAAGAAATTATATTTATGAGAATAAAACTAATTTTAACCGGCTTCAAAAAAGGTGGTCTTCTATTCGATCACGTACATATCTTTTTTATGTGTGTCCGCGGATAACTTCGTTCATGAACGGATTACAATGCTTTTTTTTATTTGTAAGGAGTAACGTAGGCTATATTTTATTCTGGTATTCCCACGGCAATTACGCTGGTAAGACGACTGAAACCGGAAGCGAAGCGAGGGCGGGTTGCTAGTTTAAAATAAAAACAATAATTTTAAAGAACATGTTCAATAAAATATCATCATCATCATTTCAGCACTTATGCGTCCCACTGTTGGGCTCGAGCCTCCTCCTCAATGGAAGGGAAATTGACCTTACTATGCCATGCTGGTCAGACAGGTTGGTATAGGGTTTAATTTTGAGGTTGCCTTCTCTCGCATAGATGTTATATGCATTTTATATCCCTTAGTGGTCTTTTACGACATCCACGGGCAAGATAGGGAGTGGTGATTTGTATTCTCGTTCCATCACTACACGGGAAATATCAATTTGTGACAATTAATGAAGGCCATTTTGACATAAGTCGAAATAGAGAAACCGCGTATCTTCGAATTCACGTAAAACTGGAATAGCGTAATTCGAGGTATTGCTGTACTACAAAATCTTCCATAGGAACTCTTCAATGAGTAATCCAACACAACACTATCAAGAAGGGCAAAAGACTAGTCTTAATGATGATGTTGAATAAGTTACACTACACGAAGAAACTGAATTTACTATTGTGATGAAAGTTGTAAAAGTTTTGGCTGTATGGTCTTGGACCCCTTTGCCTATTCGAACGAATGAATCTATCTAAAAACAAGTAGTAAGTTAATAATTATCTTTCAATGTTAAACTTATCATCATCGTCTCAGCCCATACACTTTCCACTGCTGGGCTCGGGCCTCCTCCACTATGGGAGGAAAGTTGACCTACTATACCGCGCCTGTCAGACGTGTTGGTATAGGGTTTTGTTTCAAGTTTTCCTTGCATAGATATTATATGCATATTTAATCCTGTAGTCGTCTTTTACGACTCCCACGGGCAAGAGAGGGGGTTGTGAATTATATTTTTACTCTATCGCCGCACGGAACAAACTTATCATTTATTATTATATTTATCATCGTTATTATATTCCAGCACAAATGTGGTGATGAATTACACAGAAGTGGAGGGTAAAGTCCGCGAGGCGACATCTGACGAGGCATGGGGCCCCACCGGTCAACAGATGCAAGAGCTTGCCCTGGCTACATTCACCTACGAACACTTCCCTGAAGTAATGTCCATGCTGTGGAGGAGAATGTTACATGATAATCGCGCACACTGGCGAAGGACTTATAAGGTAGTCTTTTTCCTTTCCAATAAGAATTCTTTTTTTTTGGGGTGGGGCATGGTGAGCTCGCTCGTCGCCAAGCTTCGTCCGGGGTAACAGCGGCGCACCGCGCGGACCCATGTCACGTCTCCTTCGTCGTTGGGCCGACCACCGGTGCAGAGTACCTTGTCTTCAGTAGTCGGCCCGACGGAATACCTCTGCGGAGTATCCTCTCCTTTCGACGTCCCCCACGAGGACATCGGTCGGCCTCTCGGCGGGTGACGAACTAAATCCCCGGTCCAATCATCCGCGGCACTTACTTTTACACTAAGGAAACAAACAAATTGAGACATTTGTGGATCGTATAAAGAATCGATCTGCGCAAGAAGGAACTGGTCAAACGGTAGTTAGGCAATGGTGGTAGATACCCATGAAATAAATTTGAAGTAAAAATATTGATTCGTTAATGAATTATAGACATGTAAAGTTTTTAATTTTCAATCATCGCTTTTTCCAGGAAATCTGATTGATTAAAAAGAAATATGAACTGTTGTCCACAGTGTCTACTTTTGTTAAGCTACCTGGTGAGGAACGGCTCTGAGCGTGTAGTGACATCGGCCAGGGAACACATATACGATCTACGCTCCTTGGAGAATTACACCTATGTCGATGAGGTCGGGAAGGATCAGGTGAGGCATGCACCTAAATTGAAATGACACCTAAGCATTTTTTTTTTGTAAACTAACACGTTGCCCTAACTTTAAAACATAATTAACGGACACAAATTGTAGTGAGACTCGAAATATTAATCTATAGATCGCAGAAAGTATTGTGCTGTGTGGACATCGAACCCATGACACTCGGCACGAGAGGTCATTACCTAAACTACTCAAAATCTGCAGCCAAAATATGTATTCCAATTTTGTTGATTTTGCTATGAGAACAATAAAATTTAGTCAATATCAATTTCCCGTGAAAGTCGTGCAAGTTGCCTAAGGGCTTACCAGGCAAATTGACAGCAACACCCAAGAGAAAATATTATAACAAACATTACTATCGCCAAACCTCGTGCCAAGAATGGCGATTATTACATTATTTCCTTCAGGAGGAGACCCTGATCCGGCAGTGGACCTGGATAAACGTATGGATGGATTTATATCCAAGGATAAAGCTACTAATTCCATTATTTAGTTGTAATGTAATGTGTAATATAACATTGTAGGGTGTGAATGTGAGGCACAAAGTCCGCGAGCTGATAGACTTCATTCAGGATGACGAGAAACTTAGAGAAGAGAGGAAGAAAGCCAAGAAGAATAAGGACAAATATATTGGTAATATATACTTTGTATTATTTGCTCTGTCGTGGCGGCTAGGAATACTACCTGTCTACGTGAAACCTAAGTAATTTGTTTAGAAGTAAGAATCTACATGTAAACACACACAGAGACATACTGCACTCGTTCATTCACACATACACACACACACACACACACATATACACACATACAGTCCACTATTCTAACTAAGGTGTAATATTAATGTTAGTGTAAATAAAATATTCAAAAGAAATAAACGTATTGCGAGTTTACTTAATTCAACCAACGAGCCATAGACCTTATCAACCTACACATATGGTCCTTCGAGCCGGATTTGTCAAGTGGCATCGGTCAATCGTTAGTAACATGAGACCAATAGCATTCCTGAGAAGATTATCTAGTCAACATCGAGTGTATTTCTAATTTATTGGCGAAGTAAATCTTAACCTTGCTCTTGGATGTCGTAAAAGGCAGCTAAATTTTACACAGACCTGAGGCAACGCTGTTTGATCGGTGTCTATAATTAAATTCCCAAAGAGGGTTGACATCAGGCAGGTGCACGGTCGTAAAACTAATGCTAAAACTTTTGCAACATGTACTATAGAAGAAGGGTGCGTATTGTTTCGACCTTAAGTAATTGCCATAAGAGGCAATGTAATTACAGTAGAAACTCGATTATCCGGACCTCGGTTATACGGATTCAAGATTATCCGGACTACCAATCGCGAGCTATGTATTGGTACCTACGAATCGAATTTATGCAAGCATGAACGTGTCTGACATGGAATGCCCGGCCCCGCGGAATCGCTGCCTCGCGCGTTTCATTATTGTTTTAGTTGGTAATTGTTACGCCGCTCTGAGGTGAATGCTCCGCGGGATATGTATTCGTTTTTTAATAAACGCATAAAATTTTATGTACATACTCTACCTACATATGCACAAAACCGAAGGTTTTTCATACAATCGATTATCCGAATGTCTAACAACAACAATTAGTCCGGTTAATCGAGTTTCTACTGTATTCTTCATTTGGTAGGACAAAAAGGTTGTGGATTAGAATGTCAAAACCCTTCCAAAAGAAGGTTCATTACAAGAGCTGTAACGGTTTATTCAAATTCAACCACTACCAACCAACTATACTACGCTGTTAAGGCGGGTTGGCATAGGGTTATATTTCGACATTTCCTTCTCTTGCATCAATTTTATCTGCATATTATATCTCCTTGTCGACTTTAATGGCACCCACGGGCAAGAGAAGTGGGTGGTGAATTGTATTCTTATTCCGTCACCACACGACGAATATTTGTCTAAAGAATATATATGTATGATTTCAGGTATGTCCTCAGAGGCCGTTGTCATGAACGTGAGGAGCAGTTCTGGTGGTTGGGGCGAGTACAGCGATCGTAGTAGTAACTGGGGTTAGTGGCTTTCCTTGTGTTTAATGCGGTATTACGAGAAGAACATGCATGAGAAGACTAATAATAAATGACTACGCAGATGGTGTAGTGATTAAGATACTTGCAGTGCCAGTGTTGAGGGTTCAAATCCCACGCAGGACATCATTTTGTGCAATCCACGAATTGTTGTTCTGAGTCGGGATGCAATTTTTGTCCATCTATACCAATAAATAAAATTGGAGTGTCTGTTTGTAATGTCAATATAATAGACTTTTTTCATGCTCACACGGTTATTTGCACTATATACATATGCCTAAAAATCACTTTATATATTTTTTTGTCTATCTATTTGTTCCAGGTAATCTTCAAAACGGCTGGACCGATTTAAAAAATTCTTTCATGGAAAGCTATAATATCAGGGAGTAAACTAGGCTATATTTTATCTCGGTATTTCCACGGGAACGGGAACTACGGGGATAAGGCGACAGAAACCGAAGCGAAGCGAGGACGGATTGCTAGTCCACACTAATATTATAAAGAGGAAACGTTGCATTTTTGTATGTTTGTTACGAATAAACTCAAAAACTACTTGACGCATTTCGATAATTCTTTCATAAGTGTAGGGAAGTGTAGTCTTTAAATAAAAATTGTAGGCGCCAAAAGTGGTATGTCAAGATCGGAGCTAGTGGCGGGAAGTGGTTTCTGCCTACCCCTCGGAAAGAGGCGTGAATATATGTATTAGAAGTTACGAGGACCGCTTTGAATATGTGTTTAATTAATGCATTCGTTATCTTATTAGGACAATGTCAAACTTATACTGAAAATAAGACAAGTATTATTTACAATGTAAATATATTTGTCTTGTATATATTTTTAATTATAAGACACGATGGGAATACTTCGCAGTAGTACGTGAATTTATTACGTTTATAACTGTAACATAGAAACAGTATATTCCGCTCGGCCAGATCGAAGCATAAGCCCGCGCCCTGATACGAAAATATCTACGTTTCCGTCCTCCCCGCCGGGGTCGGATATCGTGCCGCGGTAAAATCACAAACTTGGTACCTACTTTGCCAGCGACCTTCTAACAATTATAATCACAAAAAAAAGGTATATTTACACTTTGTTACATTTATAAACTGAAAAGTATAAATTGATACCAGATAGTGTTTGTAAATGGAAGTGCAACTGTATTTTTTTATAATTTATTTGAAACTAGCAACCCGCCCTCGTTTCGCTTCGGTTATAGGTTATAGTCGTTTTACCCGCGTAGTTCCCCTTCCCGTGGGAATACCGGGCTAAAATATAGCCTAGTTTACGCCCTGATATTATAGCTTTCCATTGGTGAAAGAATTTTTGAAATCGGTTCAGCCGTTTTGAAGATTACCCGGAACAAACAGACAGACAGACAAAAATTTTTTAATTGCTATTTTAGGCATAGGTGTCGTGCAAATAACCGTGTGAGCATGAAAAAAGCATATAAATTTGACATTACAAACAGACACTCCAATTTTATATGTATGTATAGATATCTGCTTATTTTTAAATGCAATAATGTTCAAGATGCCATATTCAAATGTATCTTCAGGTCATATAGGTCCCACTGTTGGGCTCGAGCCTCCTCCACAATGGGAGGGAAATTGACCCAATATAACACTACACTGGTCAGACGGTTGGTATAGGATTTAATTTCAAGTTTTCCTTCTCTTGAATAGATGTCATCATCCGGATAGTCGTCTTTAACGACACCCACGGGCAAGAAAGGGTGTGGTGAATTGTATTCCTTGCTATCACTCCAACATACTCATATGTATCAATTTTGAATTTAAGCCATATTATCTCATAATTTCAGACGAGTCAAAGGAGAGGAATGAGGAAGAGGAGTATGATAGAGAAGACTCAGACGGTGACTACTCACAGAGTAGAGAGAGGAGACCACAGAAGTTAGTTAGACATACATTTACTTATTATAATAATCTTTATATATATTTCTCGTGTACGTGTGTATATCATTCAACTCCTCCTATACGGCTGGACAGATGTTATTGAAATTTTTTGTGTGTGTTCAAGGAGATTTGACAATGGTTTAGTTTCACAATTGGATGCGGTAGGTGGCGCTGCTATCGATTTTAAGGAGAATCTCTTTTATTGTATTTGAACAGAACGTCTGTTGGATCAACTAGTATATATATTTCTCCCCATTTTTTTAGTATTAATATTAATTTTATATACACCCTGTATCAGGTTATGGGGCAACTGATCAAATGGGAGTTAGGCAATGGTGGTAGGAACCCATGCAAAAAATTTGAAATAAAAATATCGAACGAGATTCGTTAATGAATTAGAGACATGTAAAGTTTTCCATTTTGTCATCACTTTTTCGTGCAAATTTGATTAAAATGTATAAAGTCAGTGATACTTAATCTGTAACATATTCATACTTTGTTAAATGTTAATTGAAGAAATCAATGACTACGTTCGCATAAGCAAGACAAACTTCGCTTCAAATCAGCTGATCGGCCGATGCCTTTATACCTACGTTACCATTGAAGCGTTCGTGCAATTCATACTTATTAATACTGTCGAAGCTTTACATGCCTACATGACGTGCTCTGTCTGTACACGTCTACATAATACGTAACATTTAAGGCATAGACTCTTAGACAAACATTTTTTAAATCACTATAACTTTTATGTTATATTGTTTTGTTGTATAATATACATTCTAATTACAATCTATGACCGTTAAACTACAACATACTCGAACAGTTGCACCATAACCTGATACAATATACAGGATATTTATATAATTACTGGATTACCCAACAAACTATGGTTTAATTATTTGCAATCGATCGCATCGCCTCCTACCGGGTCCAATTTATAATAATAAATCATATTTGAATGCACCTGACACAAAAAATTTCACCGCAGTAATTTAAGAGGAGTTCATGCTTAAACCACCGAACCGATTTTAAAAATTCTTTCTGAAGTGGAAAGCTATAATATCAGTGAGTAACATAGGCTATATTTTATGGCGGTATTACCACGGGAACGGGAACTACGCGGGTAAGGCGACAGAAAACGAAGTGAAGCGAGGGCGGGTTGCTAGTATATCTATATAAAGAAAACATCTGTATATATTATGTCAACAGTCTCTATTGATATTGTCTGAATAATTCTGCGACTGTATGTTAATATAACTGTCGTCTTCTTCAGTTTACCATAAGTGACATAGAGTAGTTTCTTAATAAGGTATTTGTTTGAAGGGAAAACGTGTACCGAGATGCGGAGGTGATCTCGGAGTCACCCCCGAGAACGCGCTCCGCGGAGCGCCCTGCAGGAGGGGTGGGGCCAAAACCATTCAGCATCAATCTTAAAAGTCCCGCCAAACAGAAACCCACCACTCCTGTCAAAAAGATTGATCTTGGTAAGTTTTTCAACAGTTTTTATTTTTCACCAACAACCCTTAGATCTTAGGTAACAGCTAAACAGATACAAGTAACGCATAACATTGGTATTATGTGGCATTTATATTGCTTTAAAATTTTCACTCTTAATACAGAATGAGTGCCTGGGCCCTGCACGTCCCATAAGGCTTTGCTTTACTTGCTATTATTCTCTCTTTGTGGATTATAGGTGCTGCCGCATCCTATGGTAAATCAACACCGGCTGTGACATCCCAAAGTCCAGCAGCTCCCTCCCAAGCACAGAGTCAACAATCCCAAGAATTGCTGGATGACCTGTTCAAGACTTGCGCACCCACCACGTCTCCCGCCCACACTGCTGATCTGGTGCTTGATGATTTTGATCCAAGGTATGTATTTTGACTTATAGTAAAGACCGGGAGCTTTTAGGTTCATTAGTCATAGGAACACACTGTTGACAGTTGCTTGTCTTCGGACCAGAAAATCTCTTGAGTGGTAGAAATTTATTACTGCACTTCGTTTGGTGAGTCGTAAGTCTGACTTTCTGAGAGCGGTGATGCCTTTACTTTCACCGAACATTATTGTACGCATTCACACTCGATTCACTTTCTTCACAGTAGGAAGCAGTGTAGCAAAGGTCTACTATTGGACATTTGGTTTGCGAGATTGCTCCTTTACATCTCACTGCTGGGCCTGTAGCCTCCTCCATAACAGGAGGGATATTGATTTACTTTACCACGCTGGTTATCTGGTATACAGTTTTATATGCATATTATATCCCTCAATCTTCTTTTAGGATATCCACAGGCAAGATAGGGAGTGGTGAATTGTATTCATACTCTGTCACCACACTGATAAAACAATTGAAACTGTGTTATATATAATTTTTAATGTTTCATGTGTTGTAATATCTAAAACATCAAATGTTTTAATTAATGGAAAACAAGTTGATGCCTTGAGGAAACAACTATGTTCTTTGATGTTGATTTTTGAATTCGTGGTCACTAACTTGTAATAATGTGACTGTTATTCCCTTAATTCCTTTAAAAAATAAATAAGGGACACAAATGATATTACTGCAAGAGAAGGAAGACTACAAATAAAAGCTCATTTATTTTTTGGGTTACGGTCGGCGCACTCCTCGCTCCGCTCCGTCCGGGGCGACAGAGGGGCGTAAGTACACAGACCCGTAAACCACACGTGACACGTCGCCTTCGTTGTTGGGCCGACCACCGGAGTAGGGTGACTTGTCGTCAGTGGTCGGCCCGATGTAATACCCCCTGAGGAGTACTCTCTCCCCTCGGCGAGGACGTCGGTCTTTCCTCGCGCGGTCGGCCTCTCGGTGGGTGACGGTCTAACTCCCCGGTCCAGTCACCCACGGCCTCGACAATAAACACATATATATAGAACCCAGTTTCCTTGTTGTAACGGAGTAAGAATACAATTCACTCGCATACCCGTAAGTGTCGAAATAGATGACTAAGAGATATATTACGCATATGACGCATATGAAAACACGAAACAAAACCCTATATCAACCTGTCTGACCAGCATGGTATAGCAAGGTCAATTTCCCTCCTATTATTTAGGAGGCTCGAGCCCAGCAGTGGGACGTATATGAGCCGAAATGATGATGATGATATCGAAACCAAGACTCACCATTAGGAATTCTTTGAAATTTATTCTAATTCAACTTTGTGACTTGTAACACAGATTTTATGTAAAAAAAACCTAGTTCAGGCACCAATTTTTCATAAAGGTGGTAGTTATTCTTATTAAAGCATATATGTAAATTACACCCAAGATAACCTTGTGAAGAGAGAATAAGTTATATTATTTAATCTAAATTTTCAGAGCGGAAGAAGTGAAACTTCCACGAAAAGTATCTAATGAATTTGGTGACTTCACCAATGCGTTTGACAACAACAACGCTGGCTTCGCGGACTTTACGAGCGCTTTCAGTGATAACAACTCGCTCAATACAAACAACACCAACAATAACACCAACAACCTATTGGACACCGTGGACAATGGACTCAGCAGTATTATGACGAGTAGCGGTAGCAGCCTTACTGGTAATATTGGAGGTAATATCATTAACCAACAATCTGTTCTAATTTATATGTGGTCGGTATCATCACAGCTCATATAAGTCCCACTGTTGGGTTTAGGTTATAGGGTTGTTTCGAGTTTTCCTTCTCTTACATAGATATTATATACATATTTAATCACTTGGTCTTTTATGACACCCACGGGCAAGAAAGGGGGTGGTGAATTGTATTTTTACTCTTTCACCACACAGAAAATATGTACATGGTCAGTAAACAGTCTTATTCCTCTAACCTGTATGAAGAATGGAAGATTCAGCTTTTAGCTAAGTTCCACAACTGACAAGATGACTTAGATCCCTATGCAAAGAGGTGTGGGATTGCTAGGGATGTGACTTGGAGGAAAAATAATCGATTTTTAGTTTTTTAAAATAAAACGATTATAAAATAATCGATTCATCATCATCATCTCAGCCCATATACGTCCCACTGTTGGGCTCGGGCCTCCTCCATAATGGAAGGGTAATTGACCTACTATACCACGCTGGTCAGACGTGTTGGTATAGGGTTTTATTTCGAGTTTTCATTCTCTCGCATAGATGTTATATGCGTTTTATATCCCTTAGTCGTCTCGTATGATCACCCACGGGTAAGATGGTGGGTAAGGGGGTGGTGAATTGTATTCTTACTCCGTCACCACACGGAAAAATAATCGATTAATTAAAGCTAAATAATCGATTATAAAATCGATTTTTTCTCCTATGACTTTTTTTAGGAAATGTGAGCTTTATTATCTAATATAGTATGAAACACTGCACGCAGTATCGTGATGACCTTTTTTTAGGAAATCTGGCAGTGAAATAATCGATTAATTTCGATCGAATTTCGAATAATAAAAAATCGATTAATAATTGATTTTTATAAACATTGATTATTTTTTCACATCTCTAGGGATTGCCCTCTTTACATATTGACCAGGTCACCAGTGCCACTGATTTGAATTCCTTGGACATTATATAGTATTGACTGCACATGAAGAACTGATCTATCATCATCATCATCTTGCTCTTATCCCAATTACTTGGGGTCGACGCAATATGTCATCTGTTTTGACATATTGCAAAAAGTTTCGGCAATGACTTTTATGACCGGCCGCCTGCCTGACGTCAACCCTCCTTGGGAATGTAATCGTTGACCCAAATGGTACCAGATGGAGTTGGTCCGGGTCAATCTAGGGCTCTTAGTCGTCTTTTACGACACCCACGAGCAAAGCAAGGGTTGGTAGTATTCGAAGCCGCTACCACACAGCTACGAACTGATCTATATTACATATAAATAACAGACACAAATTACATCTAGGTTTTTTTTTTAATTGTTGATGCGATATTTCCAGCACCAGCCTCAAATCTGGACTTGCTGTCTGAGTTGTCCCCTACACCAATGAGCTCGGGTACATTCTCCAACATAGAAGCATTGACGGGTCAACTGGCGGCCACCACTTTACAGCCAACTATGGATACATTTACAGGTAAGTTTATTATATTACTTTTCACAATAAGAAATCGATAAGAGTTATATGATCAGTGATTGGGAATATAAAATGTCCTTATATCTTCCTTTATTGTTAATTTAAGAAAACTCGAAATGAGTCTGCTTTTGTGATATGTTAGGTCAACTTTTTTTTCGGTAAGCTATGGTTAGCGCAGACGCCGTCCATTCTGTCCGGGACTCACTGTATTCCCCACCCTTCGTCATAGGGCCGACCACTTACCAGTACGGCGAGCGATAGGCTACCTACCCTATCATTTTGTAGGATTCTCATGCCTAATGGTGATGTTTAAGGGATGATAAGCTTTGATGAAGAGAGATATACAGTGAATAGACTTAGTAATATTATAAGACTCGTTTGTGTACTGAAAGTCACTCCCACAGATAGGAGTCGAACCTATATCTATTCAAAATCCCTTTCAACAGTCAGCCAAAAGATGTGGGTTCAAATTCCACAGTAATTACTTGTCGCTTAAACAAACTAGTTTCACAAAAAGTCTAGCAACTCCAATGCTAAATGGACGAAAGTTAATTAATAATTTGCTTAAGACAATTGGTTTTTACTGATATTTAATGATAATAAAGGCATTAATTCTGAATTACTAAAATAATGAATCATAAAGCTAGGTCTTGTTATAAACTGATTTAATGATTCTGTTAAAAAAAACTAATTCTTTCATATTAATGAAGCTTATATGGTCTTATTTGTCCAGTAACATAAGCTTCGACAGCAGAATCTATGGCACGTCCATTTGGGGCCGATTATACGGTTATTTTTGCCACATTTTCTATTTTAATAATTTAAATAAATGATTATTGATATTTATACAAGTATTACATATTGCAAATAAAACTGTTTTACGGATTTTATCGCGTTTGTATTTGATTTTTGATTGCATAACGTTTCAAACACAGTCTGCCCGTGTCCATGAACGGTGTAAGATTTTGAAACATCGGACAATCGAAAATCAAATAAAAAGGCTATATATGTAAAATAGTTTTATTTACAATTTAATTCAGTTTGACTATTTTAAACGGATATTTGCCGGTTCTTATAATAGTTTGAAACATGTTTTCATATAAGTGATACAGTGATATAAGTGAAATATATTAAACAAGTTGTATTGAACACAGTTTTGGGCACTTTTAGGAATTTTTTATTTGCAGGCGAAACACCGAAGCGATTAGCATCACTTCAAGCCGCTGTGAAAGAAGCCATGCAAGTCATACACAACACTGGAACAATAAAAACTGAATTTCAACTGAATAATATCAATGAGGTTATAAGGAATGTTATACTAGCACTCCCTGGTCCAATCACAGTTCAAAAGTTAAGTGGAGTTGATGATATAATGATAAAAGCGGAAGTGTTAGACATTTATATAGAATTATTAACTCTTATAATAAGGGTATTGCTGCCTCAGTGGCCTGTGGCTAAGGCAGAAATCGAGCATATGTTCACAGTCGACGAAAATTTCACTCTAAGTCATGAATCATTGTCTATTCTTTGTGGATTTCTTAAGAATGAAACTCAGGATGTGATTCTAAAAGCTTTATCTGAGATCCTGCTACGTTATGTTAAAAGCGACGCTATATTCGCAGCCATTATTGACTGTAGCCACTACCAACTGCAAGAGAATAATGAGAAGTTTGAAATGGAAAATAATTGGGATAATTATGTTCAATTACTGGCAACATTACCAGAGAGGGTTGCCAATAAATTGAAAATGGATACCCCAAAAGGATTCTCCTATGAGAATTATTCTTATTATCTAGTTTTTCATATAATAAGGGCTATAGATTATATGGGTGACAGCAATTATTATCAGGGAACACTGTACAATATAAAATGTTTATCACATTTGGTGTCTAGATTAATTACTAATTATTACATGAGCGGTAATAATTCAGCCATTTTAAGCTTTGTTGATGCTTTAGCGGGATGGACGGAGTTTAATGAACCAAGTAAATATGTGAAAAACAAATTAATACAGACTATATTGAAATATCTATCGCGGCAAGCCATAGAGTATTTGTCCATTATTTTATTAAAAAGGTGCCCACTGAACTATAAGAATGATAAACAGATTATATTCAATGTGATCGGTGATAATTTTGATACAAACAATGATTGGCAAGAAATACTAAGCTATAAAATACCTCTTTATATAAAACCTAAAGATTTTAAAGATACTACCATTCCAGAAAATCTCATATATTATATTTCAACAACTAAAAACGCTACGGATAATTTAAATGAACTTATTTTGAGGTTAAGTTCTGTATGGGCCGACGTAAAATCTAGTAATACGTCAAATTTGTCCGAGCATATGTATATTTCCGAACTGCTCGTATTAGCTGTGAAATATCGAGTTGTTATATCGATTAAAAATAAAATCAAATTTAAAACGATTGATCTTAAAAATGTACTGTTTCGTGGAATGAGCAAACATTTGGATGTTTTGACACAGGAATTTAGATGTGTTGGTATGGCTACAGTAGAAATAATATTAAAAATCATATCAGAAATTGAAAATACAGACAAAGATTCGGAACTAAAGTTTGATTACGACCAAATGGGAGATACTTGTAAAGAAATTTATAAAACTCTTAAAGATATATCTGGTAAATGTATTGTAAGTAAGAAACATAAAAAGCCACTAAAGGAAACAAAAGGGGTCAGTTTGTTAAGAGTTTTAGATGATATTGCGAACAGGTTTTGTGCCGACGAAAATAGTCGATTTCACAATACTGTAGTTACATGCGCCGTTAAAAATCAGGCACAAACCAAGGAAATAGTAAAGGCTATTATATCTGTAAAATTAGATGCTCTCGATGGTAAACAGGAGGACCTGGACTCGGATGACGACTTAATTCCTTACGACATGAGTAATGATTTACCTGTAACTGCTAGAGAGCGACCGAAATATTTAAGGGATTTGATCGAGTTGATCGTTGAGGCAAAATCTGTTGAAACATTTGAAGCTGGCTTAGAAACTGGTGAGGATTTAGTTAACCAACAATTGAGCCATGAAGATCCTAAACTAGTTATCGAGTTATTAGACTTATTCGTTCATCTAGATGAGAAGTACCATATAGATAATTTCGACAATATAAAATTCAATATTTGCGTAGCAATCGTTTGCAAACAACCGAAGATATCCGCTGAACATTTGTGCAAAGAAATTCATACAGATATAGGCAGATATTCCATTGCAACAAAGATGTTTATGTTGGATGTAATTTCTGAAGCTGTTAACCGAATAGCTGATGTAAGACCACAAAATGAAACAAATGAAACTAAAACTGAAATAATATGCGAGGAAAGAAGAAAGGACGAAACCGATATTGCCCCTGACGAGATTATTAGACGTAGATTGATTAATAAAACGAGATATTTTCATTCAATACGTCAGCACCCGTTCGCTAAAGCTAAAAAGAATCAATTTGCTGCCATATCTGACCACTTTTTCTATCCACTGTTAGGTGGTTTCGGTCATAAACAATTGACGCTGAACCACAAGAACTTAAAACAAGACATTGATCATATACTGCTGTTGAAATACTTTTCTGTAATTGGCAATATTGTTTTAGCTTCCAAAAACTGCCCCAAATGTTCAGCTTATTGCTGGGAAGTCATCAGAATCGTGTTATACTTAAGATACGCCCCAGATCCGAGGCTTCAATTGAGTGCCATGTCTTTATTAGCTTCTGTAGTCTTTGCGTTACCTCAGAGTATACTCAAGACAGAGTTTTTCGATGTCATGATAGAATTGAAAAATTGGTTAGCAGATTGCTTGAGTAACATTGAATTAACCATGAGACCGGTTGGAGATAAGGGTGAAGCGACATTATTCGCTGCACAAATACTTGGTTTGATTGAGAAAAACTTAGCTGACTCTGATTAAGGAAATTTGATCGGAAGTTGAGTTTTGTTTTAAGCTTAATAATGTCTTGCTTTACAGAGAAATCAGGCAGGATCTTCAACTTAACCAAATCCTTAAATTGTCTTTAGACCTGTAATGAAGAATACTATTAAGGTAACGGTGCATGTTTTAAGATTGTATCGTTTTTTAATCATCAGTCGGTCTGAAATCTAACAACTATCTGAGATTAATATCAGTTTGAATATTGTGGTTTAAGAAAACAATCATGTTAAATGTCTATGAATATATTAGGTTTAGCCTATAATAAGTCAGCTAGAAAAGATATGAGCCACCATGGATTATTCAAGTCTTTTCGTACAGATACAAGAGCTCTGGAGTATGGTAAAAAAAAATCAATGAAGTCAAATTTTTTAATATTTAATTATAATGTGTGCACATATTACAATTTGTGCATTTTATAATGCGCGCATCTTACAAATTGTATACCTCATTTACTGCATATTTCAATGACTCCTTATTAAAATATGTGCATATTGCAATATGAGTATACCTCAATTTGTGCATATTTTAATAATAATTTAGTACAATTTGTGTATATTGCAACATGAGCATATAATAATTTATTCATATTGAATGTTTGCTTATTACAATATGTGCATTGTACAATTTGTGTATATTACAATATGTGCATATTACACTGTTTATGTGAATAGGTGTATTACAATGTATATTGTAAGTCGTATTACATTATATCCTACGTGTTTCGACTCTGCGTCGTATCACATTCATCAGAATGTGCTACTTTTTACGTGTGTTTGTTTATGTATTTACGTAGTTTTGTGTATGTAGTGTATTTGTATCTACCCACCGTCAATAAATACAAAGAAATACACTGTTATTTTATTTAAAAACTTTACAAGATGAAATAGAACCCCACTTTCAAATGTTTGGGTAGCACTGTCCATATGATGGTAGTTACCATCGCGTGAGCAGTTCTAACATACCATCTGATAACAGAGGCATTTAATTAGTAACCTATTGTGATATGAGCCGAGATGATGATGAGATGAACCAGGGCTTATGTAATTGCAATAAACTGAATTTACCTTGACACCTTGAAATTGCTGCTATAAGACCATATGGGGAACTCCAATGTCACCTGCTGTGATCACTAAGCTTGTTGTTTACTCCCCTAGGGAGGTCTATGCAATAGCGGACGTTAATAGGCTGTTGAAGAGATAGTTCTTCTATATTATGAATAGGGTAGCGCCAGTAATGGTATTTGGACCGGTATACGTGGACTAGTAGTTAACTCGTGATCGGGTGCTGCTTGTGGGATCTGGTCCAGCCATATTTTCTTCCTTTCTTTAATGCTTTAATTTTTTTGTCTTGTACTAAATTTAGAAAATTTATACATATATACAATTTCGAAGGGCATCACACTGGAACTAATACCATATATGTTGTACGAAGTATAAAATTATGTATATTTAAAACATTAAAGAAAAAAATGACTGCCCGCTGAGTTTCTTGCCGGATCTTCTCAGTTTGTGGCCGCGTTCGGATCCGGTGGTAGATTATAGTATTGTATTCAAACGTGTAATTTGACAATATGTAAGTGCCCTAAAGGGACCTATGCAAAATAAATTATTTGATTTGATATGTTTGTCTCCATTGGGCACGGACTGTTTTCGTTTACGGAGTGTAAGAGAAATTGATCGACTTAATTGATTTAGTCAGACGAGGCAATACTTGGGGAGGATTCTTACATATTTTATGACAAATAAATCCTTCCTTTGTCGTAAAATGGCGAATAATATTTTTATTTTGTCATCACGCGAATTCTTGTGTATTAAAGTTATATTTTCAGTTTTACTTAAAAAAAAAAATATACTAACTTGGGGGTCATATGACCTCTAAGTTGGGGTCACGTGGTCTCAAATTGAGAATTACTTCGCTGTCTAGGCGTAGTCTGGGCTAGTGGACTAACGCCGTGTTTGACAGAAGAACCTAAGGTTATAGTTTGAAGTACCTAAAGCCCTTAAGTTCTTAGCCTATCTGATGGGATACCTGCACCGCGCTACCTAAGGTGACAGGTAGATGTGAGATGGATGTTGGGTGGAGGATTGGTAATTCTCACTGCCAGTCAAGCAGACTCACTCGACTGATCAGAACTGACGGCTAAGGGTGTCTTGGCCACAGTGAGATGGAGGTTTGGGTGGAGGATTGGTAACTCTCACTGCCAGTCAAGCAGACTCACTCGACTGATCAGAACTGACGGCTAAGGGTGTCTTGGCCACAGTGAGATGGAGGTTTGGGTGGAGGATTGGTAACTCTCACTGCCAGTCAAGCAGACTCACTCGACTGATCAGAACTGACGGCTAAGGGTGTCTTGGCCACAGTGAGAGGGATGTAACTGAGAGATGAATAAATTCAAATCTGATTTATTTTACAAAATGTACACCTTATATACTACTTATTGCTAATACACACATATACTATTTTGTGTTAGTGTGTCGTAAGTGTGAAGTGTAACGCAGCGTCTTTTAATCATGTCAGTGCGAATTTTGCACATTTGTATGTTGACATGCTTTACTTGTATGTTGACATGCTCTACTTTTGAATTTGCTGCGTTGCATGTTCAATGTGCATTGAACATTCTGGGGTCTCTCAGGAACACGACTGCAAGTCGTATAATTCGATAACCTCATATGGTCCAATGTGTCCTTCCGTCGCTTGTGGTGTGTGGACTGTAGTCTGGGGACGAGGTTTCCCATACCGTGGCCGTGGTTGTGGTGGAGCTGTCCGCTGTTTGTCTGTATCTGTGGCTTGTGTTGTAGTTGTTTCCTTGTTTTGTCTTCTTGTAAGTCTATCTCGACATTGTTTGAGTGGTCTGAAATAAATTAAAAAACAAGCTATTACTATTAAAGAAAGAGATGTCACGGTACTAGCCACATAGGAATGAGACTCTATTCGCCTCCATATTGTGTTATCTAATCTTGTTTTTAGCTTTGCGTCTGAAGCGGCTAAGTGGTCAAATATACTGGTGGAGCTATCTAATACTTCCTCCTTCGGTATGTCTGGTATCTCTGATTGGACTACTTGTGTGTCTAGAGTAAGATTACTCCTTTTAAAATATGATGCTTGCACAGTTGTTGTTGTTATTCGTTTAGCTGCAAGAATGTTGTTCAACGTCTTTACTACACAGCTTTCTGAAATGTGTAGTACTCCTATATCCTCTAGGTTAATTTCTTGTCTTTGTCCATCACATATTATCGAAGCTGATTGTGTTTTTGTAGTGATAAACATCCACGTATTCTGCATGTAAAGTTGTTTCCATAGAATTGTAGATTGAATGTTGTATCTTCTTGATGTGCATTGTGATTTAGTGTTATTATTGTTGCTGAATAGCTGGTCAACAATGCAATTCTTGTTCAATTGCATGTTCTTAACAGCCACGGGATAGCAAACAAACTCCGATTTTTTGTGTAAACAATCTTTGAACTCGTCTTTACTTAACTCAAAGTATCGTTCATTGTTATAGTCGAAGCCTATGAATGCTCTTGGGATTGACAAGCATTCAAAAGAACTCCCGGTCAACTTTTGAGGAATCGCCGTTATGTGTATTAGCGTATATTTTCTTATGTCATGAATAGGATAGTACGCAAATACGGTTATATGTGTTGCATTTATTTCCATGTTAGTCTGTATTAATTGATCCTGAATTATCCTTAAGTTTCCAGGTAACTTTTGATTGGTTGTTTGTATTATATCATTAGCGTATTTAGGACTCAAAATCGTGTATATTGATGCGTTATTTAGGTATATCTCAAGTAACCCGTTGTAATAGTGAATAATCTCTGTTATGTAATTGCTCGCTAATTGATACGTTTGTATTACTTGTATTTTCACATTGTTAGCGTCTACCATCTTATACCATACGTCGTTATCGTACATGAATGCTATAGCTTCATTTAACTTTTTTTCAAAATTCTCTAACTTTTTCTTAATCCGCTCCTCGGTTTGGTTTACAGCGGATACTGTAGATATCATTATGTTTGTTTGATGATTGGCGGCGTTTATAAGTTCTTGTTGATTGCTACTCAATGAGTCAATACTTCTGTATACTTCATCGTTGACTCCGAACACGTATGTTAACATTTGTCCTAATAATCCACGTCTCCTTCTAGAAATCTTTATCCCTGTAAGGTAATCCTTTATCTTCTCAAATCGTGCTTTCTCTTCGTTCAAATGATAATAAAATTCTGCACAATGGGTGTCTTTTGTATACTGTTGCGTGTCAGTGCATAACTTTTGAAACTGATTAGTTATTTTTATCGTATTATTTAAATTCAGTTCCAAATCACTCCTTTCGTAATTAGTTTCTATTCTAAAACTCCCTCTGTTTATTGTTGAAGTACCTATTTGTTCTACATATAGGCCTGGATTTAAATGTTTCATAGTAAACATTGATGTACTTGTTACTTGTCCGATACACAATAATAATGTAGTATAGAGTAACACGCCTGACTTAAGTGTCTTAAACTTTTTATTTATGTTATTTGCTATGTTACTATTCACAGGCGTTTCGGTATTTTTTCTTAACGTATTCGTGTTAGTCATTAATTCTTCCTGATATACAGATAAAGGAATTAATGTATGCGTTGCATGTTCAATGTGCATTGAACATCGCAATGTAGGATGTTGGTTCATGATCATCATAGCCTATAAATGTCCCACTGTTGGGCTCAAGCCTCCTCCATAATCAGAGGGTAATTGACCTACTATTCCACGCTGGTAAGAGGGGGAGTAGGGTTTTGTTTCGAGTTTTCTTCTCCTGCATATATGTTATATGATTATGGTAACCCTTAGTCGTACTTTACGGGATCCGGCTGTTTGATCAGGACATTTGGCAAAATTACACTTGACAAACAACGTTTGGCAAAACAATAGATTCGCCTATTGATCATTTTACAAATGTTTCACTTTGCCAAATGATCAACACTTATATTTACATTTGATAAATGATTACTTTACAAAACGAACATTTAGTGAAAACGTATATTTTATTATATATAGATAGAATGAAAAAAAAAATGATATTATACATTATTTGGCAAATAATTACTTATTAACCCGTTCATCTTTGGATATATATTTATTTTATTAGGTTGGGTTAGGTTAGAACTTTAACCCCAAACGCCAGAAGCTACTTTAGGGCATTTTTTCCATTAATAATGATTCATGATGATGATGATTATATATTTAAAACAAATTAACAATTGCATGCCTTTTATCTGTTCTTGTAGCTTAAATGACATTTTAATACTTAACACATTTAACAAGTGTAGTGTTTGCTAATGGATCATTTGCTAAGTAAGTTTTTGTAAGATGATACTTTTGTCAAATGTATCGTTTGCCAAATGATCATTTGGTGAAACGTTGTTTGTCGAATGACCATTTGTCAATAGTTTTTAGTGAATCATTAGGGAACCGTATTTTACGATATCCACGGGCAAGATAGGTAGTGGTGAATTGTGTTGTTACTCTCTAACCATACGGAATTGGTTATCCACTACAAATTATTGTACAGTTAACAATAATCGAACCAAAACATATGATATTCTACTAAAACAATGTTTAAGAAATAAAAAAGGATTGCGGATTCCCCCTTTTTTTTTTTGGGGTAGGCTGCAGTCGGCGCGCTCCTCGCACCACTCCGTCCGGGGCGACAGAGGGGCGTAAGCACGCAACACCGTCTTGCGGATTCCCCTTAAATAATTTCAGTTATCACATGTACCTCTGTAAAAGTACAAGAATAAATAAGGGAATCATAATCTGTATATGGTTTAACTTCGTCCCTCGCAAATAATATTTCCAGTTTATTTTGAAAGTGCGCATGTTTATAATGTACACCATTTTTGTAACGTATTAATTGGGCAATATTATGGAGGATAAAAATATGAACGCTTGGTACAGTCGAAAGCATGAAGCGTTACACTTTGGAAGTCTTTGCCTCGATGACGATTGTAATAAGAACGGTTCTAATATCTTAAATTTCGAATTTATTAATAGGTAAGGAAGTCAATTGATCGCACTTTGGTCGCTTTACGGCTGGCTACATTTGATCTCTAGGGGGGCAGGAGGGGGCAACTATTGCAAAAAAAGAACGGGCTTTCTACTCTATAGTCCAAAAAATATAGGATGATCTCTGTGACAGTTGTCCCTAGTGCTGTCACGCTTACGATGAAGTCCGTAGTTTTTTATCGATAAAACTCTTTATTTTTATAATTGTGATTTTCTATTATAATTAAAATACAATCGATGAAAATCTTTTTGAATTTATTTCAAACAAAAAGTGTTTTTTTGACTGTTTAAATTATTCAAAAGGAGTACAATCAAGGTCTAGGTCACTATTATCGTCAACACTGGAGCGTTCCTGCTAGAACATTTAGCATTTTTTGCCAAATAGGGACAGTCGTTAGATCGATCAATCAATTACCACTGTTTTATAAATAAATATGTTTACTTTATTGGCAATAATGCGTACACAATATTATCATCTACTCTGAGACGAAAAGTAGTTTTTTAATGTTTAATAAAGTCAATTTATTTATTTTATAATGTAACAGTCTGTTTTAATTTTAAAAATATGTTGAAAGTTTTAAAATATAGCCTAGTTTACGCCCTGATATTATAGCCTATGTTACTACTTATATAGACAGCTACCTGATAGTATTATATAGTCGTAGTAGTATTGTATAGATAGTCCAGCCATTTTGAAGATTATCTCAAACAAACAGACAGACAAAGGTTTTTAAACCGTATTTTAAGCATAGGTGCAAACAACTGTGTAAACATAAAAAAGCCCAGTATTTTGACATTACAAACAGACACTTCAATTTTATTTATTTGTATAGATAAATAATCTATTGCAGATTATTGCCTCTTTAAAATATTCAACAATGTTTAAAAACAACAACATCTGTCTACACAGGTATACAACCAACTCCAGTCGGTCTGATGCAACCCATCGCGCCGGCCCAACAACAGCAAACACAGCCAACCAACACAACAACTGCAAAACCAACAACAAAACTGGGCGCGACCTGGGCCGACACCAGAGGTGCTATCAACATTGATGTAGACAATTTATTAGCACCCAGATCGCCTAAAGCCGGACCGGCTCCATCTATAAACCAGCTCAAATCCAGCCCGAATAGTCCTGCTCATAGTTTACCACCCCAAATGCCACCAATGATGGGGACGCAGATGCCTGTAGGTGGTTTTATGATGCAGAGTCCACTAATGAACAATAATTTCCAACCAAATGTTGGACAAAATAATAATATTATCCGGCCTGCATTCGCGAATCAGAACTCGTTTTTCCAATGATATTTGTTGCTGGCAGATTTATGCCAGAATGGTTGAACTATATTAGGGTACGGAGCAATGGTAGGGTCTACGTGTTCTTTTAGTTGATTAGGGGATCATCCATAAAGTACGTCACACTAATTTTTTGACCCCCTCCCACTGTGCTTGTCATAGTTGGACACATTTGTGAGATCCCATCCTCCTTAGTGTGACGTCACATATTTTGGCATTTTAATTTTAAATAATAAAATCACTATGAAACGTAACGCGTTTGATAACATTTATCAAGGAGCTGATGCTGCTGAAGAAAGAGGGCAAGAATGTATCCATTATTTCTAAATTTTATGTTATTAGTTCAAAATTGGCATTTTAATAATTGGTTGTATAATCCTTTAAAAAGTGGCATCACGAAACCCTTGATACACAATGTCACACTTCGTTGACCCCTCTCACTCCCCGTGTGACGTACTTTATAGATGGTTCCTTATTAGGTAAGTTTTGTAAAAATAATATCCGTAAATAATTTTGAGTATTAAAATAGTGCCTTCTAAACCTAGTATTTGGACCTGTCCGAGGTCCCTGTTTGTTAATAACCTTTAACACTGTGACAATAATGTCCATTTTTTTTAAATGCTATGATCCATTTTATATTGTGAAAATAAACAAAATAGAAAACAAATAAATTTTAGTAGCTGTTAAGTTGTAGATTCGATTACCACAATAAATAAGTGTCGTGATTGTCGAGTTAAGAATAAAATGCATCCATTTTATTCTATATATTGTATGTTTTAAGTGCCCATAGTGTTAAGATGATATAAATAGTTACAGTTGATGATCATTCACGACAAAAGTGGTCTTTGTGGCAATTTTTTCCTACAATCTGAGAGTAGAGTTTACCATTACTTACTTTTTGAAAAATGGTACCTACGTATTTTAAACTCGTCTAGAAATTGTCGCTATTGGTAAGAATAACAAACATGTGGAATTCGAACCTATAACATCAAACTACAGCACGAAAAATGCTTTAATTTTATTGACCTATAACATATATGGAGAATATTATTTTTTTAGAACCTATCATTGCTCCCTCAAATTAAATAAAACGTGGGTGTCGATTTAGGACTAATATAAAAAGAATTTTTATACGAATTTGATATTAGGTGATTTCAGACCCACTAACGATCGAAAATGATAATCAATCGGATCCCAAATACATTGAAGCAATCGTATCTTATGTAAATTTACTTACTAAAATATATGGATATATAAAAAAGTGCAATCCATACCTGTTAGATAGGTACCGCGAAACATATCCCAAATCCTAATAAGCGGGTATTTAAAAAAACTTATTCATTTTAATAAAAAAACAAATTCATGCTAATAGAGGGTAACTGAAAAAAATCAAATAGATGGGTACTTCAAAAAAATACCAATACAATCCTACAGGATTTGCTCATATCTGAAGATGTGATTTAAATGCAAATTGAGTATTGCTTTCGATCGTAATTGTATATAGGTGCATATCAATGAAATATCTAGTGATATTAAAAGTTCGGTACTATCCCAAACAGTAGGAATAGCATTCGACATGTTAGCTGTTATATATGTGTAATAGTATTATCTCTATCTCTCTCTCTCTAACGTATCACTATTCAATACAAATAAATGTTCTTTAGAACGGGATAGAGAGATGTATTCAGTGGTTTTGAAATTATCGTCTTATGTACGTCGAAATATATAAATAAATTCGTGAATCGCGCCAATAATTAATAGAAAAGTTAATTAATTGTTATCGTTTTTAGTATTTCGAAAAGTGCTTTATTTTCATTATTTTTACCGAATGTTACACATTCCTTCCATTAATTTCATGATATTTTTAAATTAAAGAATATTATAGCTCAATGTTAACCGAACAAAATTAATGTTTTTACGTTTTATTTTAACCACTTGTATTTTTGTATAAAGGCAATATCCGTATTTTGAAAATAATTAAAAATTTAGGGTTAATTCAAATTAGAAAAATGTAGAGAAACTATGACAAAATGCGGATATGCGTCTTAAAAATAATAAAAAAATATATATCACAATAGATTGCATGTTTTAAACTACTAGTTATACTTGAATTATTTCTTACACATAAAACTAATAATAGAATATTGCGATTTTATTACTTAACTGCCGTGTAAAATTGATATTTCTATAAAGCTCACTTATAAACTAAGTATAGCTCATTGAGTCATACATTATAAAATAATTAGAAGTATCACTGGATTTATTACAGGGTTTCTCAAATTTTAGTGACAGACATGACCCCCAAGAAAATAAATACAACGATAACTTGAAAAGAATTTTACATGAGTCACGTACTTACAATAATTTACATAAAATATTCTATAAACGTTTAGATACACATTTTCAGTAAATGTGGGCAATTTTGTTTAACCATCGTAGTCAATTCATCAATTCAAAGTCGATCTATACGAAATACCTAGTGAAATATTTATTATTAAAATAACGGTATACGTATACTTGTCTTCTATCTATTTTTTAGTTGTGGTGTCGCGCTGCCGCTGCACTTTGAGAAATCTTGGTAGATTTTATAGTAGGTATCTCAAAATATCTGCTCACATTTTCAGTGGGCATTTAGAAGCTTAACAGATTGATACGAGCTTGTGTTTTCTCTATCATATACCTATTTTTCTTCAAGTCTGTCAAAATGCTATAGAGCTTGTCTCTGAAAGCGCTGTTATTATGGATCAGCAATGGTTACCACTTGCCATTTAATTGTCTGACTGTACTGTATGTGAAAAATGAGTAGATGTTTTGAGAAAACAACATCTTCGCTACAGCTCAGACTGAAGGTTTTTCATCATCAGTTTATCGACGTCCACTATTGGATATAGGGTATAGGTATAGGGTAGGTAAGGCGGACACTTGCCCGTAGTTGATGTTATAAGGTTCTCAGGAAAATGCTTATTCTCATCGTCGATCTTTCTTGTCGATTTCTACGTTTTCACGATAAAATAAGGGCTGGTGACACCTTATATGCTAACCCTTTACCATGTGGTTACATTATCATTTTACAATGTAACAAATGCAGTTGCAATATAAAATTTATAGGCATTAACTCATATTAAACTAAGACGTAGCATTTGATGATGTGGTGACTGTATTTTAAATATGTAGTTGTACCAGAGTTATAGTTCATATATGTTGATGGGATAAAAATACAATTGTTGTACGTATTGGTCTGTAAGTCGTTAAATTCGACCCGTCTTACCAAGAGAATGGGTAGCATCTTTCCTGGGAAACTTATAACGCTTTAGGGTGGTCGTCAAAAGCGTGGCCATTACGGTACTATCCCCTTATTTATAGGGTAGGTCTATGTCTAACTGTGAGACGTCGAAACGCGGAATGATGATCACTAAATTTGTTTCCAAGTTCCATTCGTCTCAGTTGTTGATTCGTAATTTGTAACTGTAAATGAACGATTTTATTGTGAGTAATGTTGTGTAATATTAAACAATAAGTGTGGTATCGTGTACTCGTTGTTGATATCTTATGTAATAGAATATTTTTTATACCCGCTTGTAGTAACCACTTATGTCAGTGTTTCTTAAACTGTGCCCCGCGGAACCCCTGGAGGGTTTGTGTATAAGAGTCGGCAATCTTTTCCTTACCTTGACGGCACCGATGGCGTGGAATAGTGTTGTAGGTTGTATCTGTTAATATTTTTAAAGTAGCAATACAAGGATTATTTCCTCGGTACAGGTGCTGTCTTATTAAAAAAAGTCTTATCTCTGGACCATTTAATAATAATACAGAAATACAACCAAAAATAATCTGCTGATCGCTAAGCTTTCTTTACACGCCGATCACTAATTAAGATGCAAAAAAGCAGTACCATCATTCAAATTGACGTATAATTATGGAAAACTTTTTGTTCGCAATTTTTTCTTAATTAATTTTACTAAAGGCTTTAATATTATGTTCAATTTCTTAGAAAAGCTTAAGAAACGCTGACTTGGCGATCCCGTAAGGAATAGGAATCATATTCATTGTAAATTACTGTTTCTCTTTACATAGCACTAGCAATGTAGATTCCTTAATATATTTTTTCATCCCTCGGGAACAGTTCTTTTGCCGGAATAGAACGTAGCCTCAGAGTTCTTAAGTCGTTGATAACGTGTAAGCGAAATTTAATTTTTACGATTCGCTGACTAATGGTCACTGCTCTATCTTTGTGAATTACAGTAGTCATTAAAGAATCTACTGTATGGCAATTTAATCTAAGTAAATACAACAGTACTGTTTTTAATAGTCATAGACGCTCGATAATCGTTTTCTATTCCTCAATCACAATATTTATAGACGTTCCTATTCATATCGGGGATCGCATAACACAATAATAGTGTCAAAAGTGTTTAGTGTTATTAAAAATACGTGCGATTTCGATGTAAGTGTTAAATACATTGTAATATAGTTATGTATTTATTAAAGCGAAGCTTCTACGGAGGATATCGAAGTAATATCGAATTGAACCTTCACTTGTATTTCGAATGAGTTTTTATTTAAGTATAGACGTTGCTTGTGATGTAATAATGGAAGTTACGTAAGTAATATTATAACGATAGGCATAGAGGCATATTTTATAGCAAATGTCGAATTACCACTGATTCCGTCTTAGAGAATTCATAAAATTTATAGTTACATTTGTGTTGATTGAGCATTCGACATTCTAGACTAATTAACGTCTCCTTCAAGACGTGAATGCGATCGATAATAATGCCGGGGCATATTGTCATCGATATTATTGATACAGCGATCGAAACGGCCTTCCAATCGATTGTCTCAAGTCAAGTCTCACGTCTCATAATCATTTGTCGGAGTTCTTTTAAATATTTCGAGTAAAAAAATCTAAATATAATATCATATGCGTTATATTGCGAGCAAAGTCAATACATAAGTAATCTATATATCATTGTATTGAAGAGGATGGGGAACGAATTGGTATACCTTTAGTACAAGTATGTGGTATTTCACTATTAGTTTTGTACTTAATATATTTTGTGCTAATTTTCTTTATCCAATGGGTCTTATTCGATACGTATATGTATGTATTTTGGCACGACTTTACGTCGTCAATTATGTAAATAGTTACTTGCTAGTTGATTGCCTTAACCTTGTACAAACGTTGAGCATATATCACGAAAAATTTTAAATATTATTACGTTTTTACAAAGTCTTCGAAAGTAATATAATCTTCCAAAGATTTTTTATTGCCCTTAACGCTAGTGCAACGTTTTGGCGATTAACTGAAAAATTATGTACGTAATTAGACGAAGTATATTTAAAGAAGCTTTATCACAATTTTAATTTTTGCATTTATTTCATTCCATATAATTACTTGTGTTGTGCATGTGGGCAGCTAACGACGGTGTTTTCTGTTTATTATTGTTAGTTATTATTTTGTTTAGTGATATTAAAGTATAGCTATAAAATGACTGCGTATATACTCCATATATATATACTCCAGACTTCAGTAATATAAACCTCACGCTAATCTTTATTAGCGTGAGGTTTTTTAAACGTGTATTTAGTATATTCATTGAAATTCAAAAGAAATTAGTCAAAATTTTAACGAATATGTAATCTATTGGGAGCTCGATTCATAACCATGAAGTGTAATCCAAAATTACATATCTTGTTAATATTACATGAACCGCGTAAATTATAAACAGAAAACATCAAATAAATATTATATGTTTATATATAAATATATATTATTCAGTCAGTTGTATACAACGCGTCCGATACGAGCGAATCAAATGTTTGGGACCAAAGTATCGATAATTATTTTTACCCGGAGCATAGCGATACGGATGTGTTATATGTTGCTGATTGTATTATAAGTTCGATTTAGTCTCGTTTTAGATATACCAACGCGCCTGTTAAGTATGAGACATTAGTATTGTTTAAATATAATTTCCCTTGTAGCAACAATAAAAAGATTTTTTTTAAACGTAACTGTTCCTTTATTCTTTCATGCAACGAAAATAAAACGAAGTGATTTTCGGATATTTCAAACAAGTTTTTAGAATCAATCATGATGATTTTTATAAAAGATGTAGCATGCTTATTACATATGTATATGTTTGATCTCTGATCTTTCAGTCAATCGCGTCTGTATACGGTTTGAAAACTAACATTGTCAAATATTTGACTTGTCGATGTAATCATTAGTTTTACCACAATTTTCTAAAGAGCGTTGAAATTTGAGACTAAGTCAAGCTGATTGATTAATGAAATTTTTGTGCTTTTTTAATTTTGGTGCATAGTTAAATTTTTCAATTATTTTATTCCTACCTACAATTACTCTAATAAAAAAAATTGTCGCCAGCAGATTGGGAACATTTAATATTTGTATAAAAACTACAAAACATATCTTGTTATAGAACTATTTATTGATCTCTTGTTTTTTAAAAATGATGACTGGCATTAAAATATTAATTGGCGATGTTCCCGCTGCACGAAAACTAATGTAAATATTATTAATTAAACAATTATTTCAGTGTTCTTCCATTGATTTCAATGTAATGGAGATTTTAAAGCAATAATTATATAATTTAAATTTATTTGTTTTGTAGTTATCGATAGATGTTAATTTTATTAATTGTAGAAATATTATTTAGAATATTATAATAAAAAGAGTAATAATTATTTGTTGTGTAAATGCTACGGTTATTCGCACAATTATAATTACTTAATTATTTTATTTTTATGTAATGTTTATAATAAATTTATTGGCAAATGTGTTTATTTTATCCTCAACCCACCTGGGTGTTTCACAGGTGTCATTTTTATTGTATAAAATGATTTGAATTTAATTTCGTGGCGCATACGATGATATATGTAGGATCATGAAAAGATTTTCTTAAGTTGATAAAATGTATTAAATAAAACTTAATGATGAATTTATTCGTTTTATTTATATATTGGTATGTACAACTGACTAGACAGTTGCTAAATGAAAATATAGTTATATTAATTTAATTTGCAATAATGGTTCCGGATTCATCTTGGATGGGGGGTAATGGTGTTCATATTTAGAACCACTGTCCGGCTATTTGAAATCCTTCTCTTGAGGAATTGTTAAAATATTTCTCTCTATATAGGCACACGAATATTAGTATTAACCATACTCGATTCTGCTAGACAAACTGCGAGTTTCTCTTAAAAAGTCATTTTAAACATTCCCAAATTGAATCAAAGCGGTTGTTTCTACAAAATGAACATAAGAAAGTAAGTAAATTGTGCGGAGTGATTTAAGTATCTACAACGCCAAATGTGTAGTTGGTTCTCAATCTCCACGCACAATAAAATCTGTATGTACGTGGTCCACGAAATGATTATTCAGAGTCTGCGTGCACTTTGTACCTATATTGGTCAATCATGTTTGTGAAGTCCCCGTTGGCAGGTTTCATTTCTTAACGCGGAGCGTTGTCTTATAAAAAGAAAGAAAAAAATGCAGGCAGTTTCATGTAGTTATAGATTCAATGATTGACACAGATAGCGTAGTGATTAAGATACTAATCTACAATGGCAGTGTCATGGGTTCGAATCCCACACAGGACAACACTACGATCCACAAATTGTTGCCGAGTCTGGATGTAATTTGTATCCGTAAATTATACGTTTGTAAAGTCCTCTGCTGATTGTTTCCTTACTAAAAGTGGAAAAGTCATTGCCGTGCGGTGACGACGTACACGATTTCAGGGTGGTGAGTCGTGTACGTGTAGTCTTACTCGTGGGTGTCGTAAAAGGAAACTAAGGGATACAATATGCATATAACATCAATCCAAGGAAAAGAAAATTCGGCATAAAATCCTATGCAAACACGTCTGACCAGCGTGACATTCCCTCCTATTGGGGAGAGGGCTCGAACCCAGAAGTGGGACGAGCATTTGTCAGCTGAAATGAAATGTGGAAATATCTTTTTTGTTATCAAAACTGAACAATGAACAGATTACGTCATTTATAAACTAAAACTCATTGATATAGGCAAAAATAAAACCAACTAGTTTAAAGCCATTAAATTTTATTCGTGAAAAATTGAGCGCTTTTATATTTAAGCTTAAACAAAAATAATCTTAAAATTAATTATCGTTAAAATTAATAATTATAATTTACTTAGTTGCCGTTACATTAAAATTCATTGAAACAATTTCATACGTTCACAAAATAAATATTATTAATGAGATTTTAAAACAATATTCGATATTATTCAGTCTTAATATAATTAAAATTAATAAAAAACAATGGAATTAAAATGTGTAAATGGAATGACCAATTATAACCTAATGCAAAACTTACAAAATTATTTAATTACTAAAAAAAAAGAGTGAGTATACAAAGTACGCATATCAGAAGTGAAACTCCTTTATCGTTCATTCTCTATCCTTTATCTCGTTCTCTCTCCGGCTAAATCCTATACATTTAGGTATTTGTGTCTCTATGGACTCGCTTTTTCGTTTCGTCGAGTTTGAAATCACAACGATTCTAAACAAGTTTCACTTCAAAACAATATGAACTAGGTCTTATTGAAAATTATATTTTTTGACGTAAGAATAAAAAATATAATACTTGGGGTATAAGTATTCCGTATATAATTACGAAAATTGCATGTCTAATAGATTCGGAGAGTATGCAAATATCAATCAATTTTTTATATTGTCATATAGTTAGGCGTTACCTACAATTTAAAATTAAAATCGGTCGGACGGTGTGATAACTAAATTACCTATATAATCAGCATATTAATTATTGATTTAATCCAATAGAAACGCATTCCAAATGACGTTCTTAACTAGAAGAAATCGGGTGGCTATAATAACATAAATAACACAAATCATTGCTGCCTTAACAAACTGAAGATTTAAACGATGTTTGTTTCGCTGTAATGTTTACGATACGATGGTAAATTTGTATCGCCTATATTTTTCGGTTCAAATAACAAAAGTAGACTATAAACTAACAATTGTATTTTAATCAACTGCTGTAGCTTATCGTTACATGTAACCGTATTAATATATACGCTTAATATAAAAATATGTTCAGATCATTGAGATAAAACTTTATATTCTTTCAAAAAATAACTACTCGTAATAATGTGCAAAATTGTACCTGTAGTTTAATATTACTTAATTGTGTTTCCCCTTAAGTTAAAATGTTAATTAAACACGCCGAAAAATGAATTATTTAATAAACAAATTACAAATCTATATATTAATTCCTTTAAAAATTACATGTGGGTAATTTTTAGAAATGCATTATTTACTTGCAAAATATTTATTATGAAATCCCCAATTACTCAATGTAACTTAAAAAAAATAGAAATCAACAAAAGATTTGAATCAACGTTTTCTGATTTTTAATAATTGGTAATAAAATCAAATCTTCACAAATAAATCGGATCAAAATACCCACGTCACAAAAAAATCATAAATATTACGAATTAATCTTACACTATTACACTGACTAAATATTACTGGATGGAATTTAATACTGAAACAATAATGTTGATACTATTTCATACAAATCGTTGTTGAATTAACAAATTATATAAGCGCTCTTTAATAATTAATTAGTGAAAAATTTTTGTACCTTCGTCTTATTCGGTGGTGAATGTCACGTGTCGAAGGCACACAATTACATTGTCTATCTAATAGTTAAGTGTGATGTTCTTAGCATGTACAAGCTTACTTCAATAACAACCGTTCAACACATACCTTCAATCATATTATCAATGAATATAGAAACAAAACTAAAATTACACTGTAAGGCTCATTGTAAGAGTATTTGCTATAGATTAAAAAAAGCTGCTCAAAGGTTACAAGCGGCCTCAGCTTATAGCAGTTATATAGCTCTGGGGCCTTAGCAGAAATATTTGCGTCAAAGTATTCGTAACATTATCGAGACCCATTTGCATGGATTCTGAGCAGTGCCCCTATCGTCCGATAAAGGCGCTTCGTTCTAAGGCATCATCCATAGAGAACGTCACACTAATTTCGTGTTTTTGACACCTCTCCCCATTGTTGACGCAGTTGGTCCCATTTGTGAGAAAGTATAGCGTCACATATTTTTCAATTTTACAAAATATATATAAAAAAATCACGACGCAACGCGCCGCGTGTGGCAGCATTTGTCAAAGAGTGAATGCTGGTGAAGAATTTGGGTTAGTGTTGGTGTATGTGGTGAAGAGTTGGGAGTCGATAATCGAATCCGTCTTCATTGGAATTTGTTAGTAGGACCTCTGGTATAAACACCTCATCGATAATCGTTGATAATAAATTTAACTGCTCCAAATCCACCACCACTCATAAAATTAGTTATTTTAGTTTTGTTTCTATTATCATTATTGTCTACAAATAACAAAAGTTATTTATTTTAATACAAGTTAAAATATTATTACCCTATTTATGGATCGTTTTGATATAGCAGAGCATTTAAATGTAATATTTAGTGTTATAAAAACAGCTTACAAACAAAAAAGGTGATTCAATACACGTATCGTCCACGCATTTGTCTAAGATTTCAACTTGTATTAAAATTACAAAGTCCATTTTTTCAGCAAGTATTAAAAGCAATTAATAATTTAATAGGTAATAGTGCAGCAACATTATCTTGTGTAAAAGCATCGCTGACACCGTGTTGTTCATATAAGGCACTTTATACTGGGATACAAGTTAGATACTTTACACGATGGGTCAGATCCAGAGAGGGGTCATGACCCTCTTACCTAGGCCCAGTTTAGACGGATTTGCTTGCATAAACTATCAATTATTATCGTCACTAGAAGTACATAGGCTGGAGTGATCGGCTTTAACACCTTCCTTTCAGTATTTTAGGATTCCGTAGAATTATAAATCACGTATTTCCTGTTTTGTTATTAATTGAAAAAAATAAGGTTACTTATAATGTGAATGGGTTTTAGAAAATCTACACTAATATGAATTGCGATTTAATACTATATATATAAGATTATATCATGATATTTTTGAAGTTAAATTACACCATATTATATATTATAGATATTTTGAATCACAAGTTTTGAAAAGTACTACCTAAAAATTCTATTATCCAAAATGAGCCGTGTTTTTTTTTTAAAGATTAATTTACCATAACACATATTGTCATTTATACAATAAACAGGAATTTATGGTGTGTATTATGCTAAAAAATATGCTCTACGGCAAAAAATGATAATGACTTGCAAAATTGTATTTTTTTAATGCCTGTGAATTAAGTGTAAAGACCTCTAATAAAAAAATAGTAGTTTAATCGTTATAGGTGTTTAAGCAAATATGTTTTATTCATTTTTTACAAATCACGAGTTTATCTTGATTATAGCCCACACAAAGATTCGGTAGTTATTAAACTCGACTTCATTATTACGGAATCCTAAAATAAAATTGTGGAAGATTTCTTATTGATTCTTAAAAGATAATATTGAGACAAAACACTATAAAGTATGGCAATAATTCCATAATTAAATAATGACATAATCAGTACATTAATTAAAATTAATAATTTAATTAAAATTCACTTAACATTAAAATTATTTTAAATCACATTAAATTAAAAATGAACTTTTAGATTCACTGAGATTATAAAAAAATATTATTAAAACCTATTGCTAAATCATATTTTTTATTTGTTTTGTGCCGTTTCATGATTTTGATAATAGATGGCGTTAGTTGATCGCTTAAAAAAAAGTAGAAGTATCCATGTAGTAATAATTAATAATACTACTTTAAAATATAGTTAAATGTACTGTCATTTAAAATGTTAAAGAAAAAATTGCACTCCTTATAGAAAAAATATCAAACAATTATTTATTCTAACCGTCTAACAAGCTAGCATGCTAGCGAATGTGTAAATATATATATTTTTAATTATTGATATGGTCTGAGAAACCACATTAAAACAATCAATACGTATCAAAGATAATTTGCCCTATGGCCAAAGACATTCCAGAACGTTTGAATGGAATGAAAAGAATCTACTCCAAATAAAGTGACAAGATAACAACGACGAATAAGAAATTTATTTCTTTGTTGGCAACATCGAAAAAAAAACATAACCATTGTTCTTGATATTTTGAGAAGACAAAATAAGTAAATATTATCACTTATTGTTTAAATAATTTGAGCATTTTTAATATGTTATTGGAGAATATGTCTGCCATATCAATTACAAATATGACGTCATAATTTCAACAAGTTTCGATACAACTAACGCCACCTACCGTCTAAAGCGTGGTACTACTCAGTAATGTTGTGAGCGCCGAACCGATCAGACGTCTTGAGGGAGTACAAACATCGTGCTGTTGTCAAATGTTGCTGCGACGGTGTAGTTCTTGGACTGAAGGTAGTTGATTGTTTGATTTCGGACGCTGGAGTTGTTAAATTGGACTTCAATAACCTGTTCATGAAGAAAATTTTCTTTAATGCTTCTTTCGCATATGTATGCAGCTACATATGCGAACTACATACGCAGCTGTATATGTAAGCAGCATCAGCATCTAGCCTTACGCCGTTCACGGTAACTTAGTTTAGATTATGTAACCTAACCACAAATGAGGCAATAGCGCTGTAAGGGCTACGCTTGGCTTGCAAGTTAAGGATTGGAATCGAGGATCAGGCCCCAGGCCCGAGCCCCACAATGGGACCTGTATGGGCTGAGATGATGATGATGATGATGAATGTGAACCAGTCCACTAGTATTAAGTTTTAAGTGCATTATTAACTAATTAGATTGGACTGACTTGAAGATGTATCCTGGGATCTTCAAAGGGCACATGGGTGAGTGCTGGTAGTGCATTGTGCCCGCCCAGCAGCACGTAGGTAGCTCGTGGAGCCTCCACTGCCAGTAGTACAGTCAGCAGCGGTAGGCACAGCACGCGTGAGCTGAACAATGACTCTAGACTCTCTGTGTCTTGGTATGTTACCTGCACAATATTGCCAGAATTAAGTTAATTACTTATTTTTAAGTTAATTATTTTTTATTATTAGGTGTACTGTGCATTTTGAATAATAAAAAAAGTATGTACAGCATCTTATCGTGGCGTTACGGGGTTTGATAAGCCTTGTGTTTAGAAGACAAGATTTAAAACGCCCCATACTAAAAAAAATTGAATATAAGTAAAAGTCAATGTAAAAATGTTTAAAATAATACTGTGTGGTACTTACCTCTCGTGGGTGTGCAGTGGGGCTGAGACATGCGTGCAGGGCACGGGTGTAACCGCGTAGCGAGAGGTAGTCCCTGGCGGCCGCTCTCACCACCACACCGCCCCACCCTCGGGCGCGTTCCAGGTACTCGCTGGTCTGCGCCCGCGGACCTCGCGGCAGGAACTCGATAAACGTTCCATTGTACTGTCAAACAACAAATAGATACTGTCAATGAACATCTAAAAACAATTAGTGCCAATAAAATAGTGAACAATAAAAAAAAATTGACATGGGTTATATTTCCACTGGTATTAATCTTTGTCTTTTTAACCTAACGCAAAATGAGGGGTGTTATTTTGACATCTGTGGCATCGTAGCTCTCAAACGGATGGGCCGATTTCGATGCGGTTTTTCTCATTTGAAAGCTGCTATTTTGGTTGCTAGGTGGTTGTGATTAGCTATGTTTGGTTAATATCGGTCCAGCAGTGTAACAGTATCAGCTCTTTTCCAAACTGACGTAATGGCGTATGATTACCTATTCTATTAAGTGCGAAGCACGCAGCGTGCCAGTATAATCCTTAAATGACAATTAATTGATAATGCCTGTTGAAGAGAAAGTAATACTTTATTTTATTATTATAGTTTGTGTCGGGATTATTAAAGTGTTTCAATTTTATTAAGATGCATTTCACCTGAATATTATTAATACTATTGGCAATCTGTCAAATATGTGGCTTACACATGCTCATTTTTGTATCCCTATAAAAGCAAAAAATTCAAATTCATTTATTATGTATACACGCTGCGGGGAAACTTTTTTTATTGGGACTAGTCCCACCACATGTTCCCAACATTGTAACTCAGGAGTTACAGGTAAGCCAGGACCCACAATGGTATTCAGTAATCACACTGAGGTTTGATTCTCAGGCAGTCCCAGGCAATGATCTTAATTGCCTTGGGCCCTGCAACAAATTTAATTAGGAAAAGTTAAACAGGAGGAGATGGAAGAGATTGATTCCACTTCCCTTCTATGCAATGCGGGAGACCAAAAGCAAAATTGACTAGTTAGTCAATAAATAAGAAGACGTGCAGTAGTGGTGGTCGTTGAATAAACGAACAGTTTTTTTCGACTGTTTCTTTGCCGTGAACTAATAAAGCAGTTTATAGTTGACTGATAAACATGTTTACGTATGAACGGCTTCGCGAAACGGTCGTCGTATCAACGAATGACGCGAACGCGACGACTTGCGACTATTCGAAAGCGCCCGAATCGGCCCGAACTTGGAAGACGAGATGCACGCGCGCTCGCACGGCTCGCTACGCTTTTTACCCGCCCCGCAAACCTCACCGCCCGTAGGCGTGAGTTGAGCCGAAATCATAACGCATAGATAGATTGATTGCAATTCATTGAACTCTGCTATCATGTGATGGGACTATCATTACATATTGAAGCGTCAATGTATATTGTACAATGAAACTGTTGTCTAATAAAATTCGTTGAAGTTTCGTTGTCCTTTACCAATGGACGATCAACGTACGTTATAATATAAACTAAACGTCTCGTCTTGTCTAAGCGTCTACGACGTAAACTAGTCGAAAATTAGACTGTTTATTCAACTAGTTTACCATCGACGATAAACGGTCTCGTTGCGTGGACTGTAAAATCGTCGACGACCCACTACTAACGTGCAGTTACCATAAGCGTAGCGGCACAGCACCAGGGATATGGGAGAACTAACGGGGCCTATATGTGAGTCTTAGATTGATTGCTATAGTAGGTATGGCAGAAGCGCTTAAACGCACGTAAATTTTCTCGAGTTGCTACAAGGTCCATAATATAGTATACTACTCCAGAAGTCAATTGCAAATTGTTTAACATATGTTCGAGCTCGTTACGTTTAAGATCGCACACTCCCAGAGAGCGCGGGGTCACTTATATACATACTTTTTTTGGATGGGCTGTGGTACGAACGCACGCCATCCCTTCCATCCGGAGTGACGAAACGGCGGCATGCAACACCATAACTCACCGTATTCCCTTCCCTTTGCCATTGGGCTCACCACTAGTGCCGAGTTCTTTAATGTCCGTGGCCAGCCCGGCGGATCAACATATACACCCTACAGGGTCACTTACAATAGTCGTACACCCCTATGAGTTCCCTGATAATTTGTCAATTTCAGATTTTACCTTTAGGAATCCGCCCTCGTTTCGCTTCGATTTCAGTCGTCTTACCCGCATAGTTCCCGTTCTCGTGGGAATACCGGGTTAAAATATAGCCTAAGTTACTCCTTATATACCTGGTAGTAAAATATTATCAGAACCGGCCCAACTGTTTTGAAAATTACCCCAAACAAACAGACAAAACATTTTTAAACTGGTTGTGTGAGCATGAAAAAATGTCCAGTATTTTGACAGTACAAACAGACACTTCGATATTATTTATTTATATAGATGTAGGTATAGATAATTAGTCAGTATTAGTTCCTCTGTCATGTTACTCTGAACCTCGTCATATAATTCTCAAATATAATGCAAAATGTTATAGTTGGCTTAGATCCCACAAGCAATAAATAATAATAAATGTCGCAGGTAGCTGAGTGGTCTAAGTACAACAGAATCTTGAATTTTCTGATCAATGAAAACTGGCGTTAGTCCGGATAACCAAACATGAGGATGCCGATCGCCATGAAAGCGATGGTCCACAGCGTCAGTAACTGGGACGCGGTCGCCGTTTTCCGCAAAACAATCGTTTCGGGGAAGGAGGCGGCGGAGCGTGTCCGACAGGGACTCCTCTATGGTGACACGCTCCGTCATCAGCGTATCTGGTGGTACAGGCGCGAGTACTTGCACTTGATGGTGCTCTAACCAAAGTCAGTCACCCACGGAGAGAGCGACTGCGTAGGGGCGACTCTCCGACTGCAAAAGTTGCCGTGGGACGCGAGATTGATGGTCCTGCACGCCTAGTCATATAGGCCCGCGCGCGTTCTTTTGTGTGCACAGACAAAAAAAAGGACAACTTGTACATGGTCTAAGTCTAGCTAATTACAGTTATGTAGGTAATGTTCTGTCATTCCGTGTGGTGACGGAGTAAGAATACAATTCACCACCCCTTCCCCGTGGGTGTCGTAAAAGACGAATAAGAGATATGTATACAATATCTATGCAAGAGGTGGAAAACTCGAAATAAATTTCTTTTTTTTCTGGCAAGGGTCATCGCACCCGGCCTCCGGCTCCTTCCGGGGGCGACAAATTGGCGGCGCGTGGCCCCATAACCCACCGTAGCTCGTCGCCTTCGTCGTTGGGCCGAGCACCGGTACTGAGTTCCTTGTCCTTCGTGTTCGGCCCGAAATAAATCTCTATACCAACACATTTGACCAGAGTAGTAAAGTAGCTCAATTTTCTTTCTATTTTGGAGATAGCTTGAACCCAGCAGTGGGACGTATATGGGCTGAAATGATGAATGATGAGGCAATGTTCTCGGTGCCTATTTATTTTAGTGCATATTCGGTTTGTTTTTTTTTATAAGCAATTCATTTCACGCATATATATATAAATTTGTCAATTTTAATCATTGGTTTGCACTCAAGACCGTATATAGCAATACATTTTCTACAATAATACTTACAATCTCTCCATAAAGTTTATCCAGGGCCAGCACTTGAGGTGTGGGCTCAGGCGGTGGACGATTGGCGAAGGCGCTATGAGGAGGTGACAGATGAAGTTGTTGGACGAAGGCCACTAGTGCAGCGGATCCCTGCGCAATACTCGCCAGCTCGTAGTCCCGGGACATGTTCGCACGGAACTTCTGCGCGCCAAGAGCTGATCCAGGGTAATAGAGAATTAAGTACAAGTATAAAAAAAGGAAGCCGTTGTTCAGGACGCCTGGCAGATGTGAAACATCGAAATTATTTTGTGTAAGTATATATGCATAAAAAACAGATTACGACAGGAACTAATAGGGCATTAAGTATTAATAAAAAATTGGTTTTTATTCCAGATTAATTATTCAATAAACATTTATTTTCATTAGTATACATTATAGGTATGCGAGCTTAGTGTGGCGAGAGAGATAGCGCACAACATCGGGTCGCTCCGTCTCACTCATACACTACTACGTATAGACTACGTATGTACACACATACGGTGGCGTTAACGCCACGCTACAACAATCAGGTTTACCCTCGCATATCTATACCAATAAATAAAATTGGAGTGTCTGTTTGTAATGTCAAAATAATAGGCTTTTTTCATGCTCACACGGTTATTTGCACGACACCTATGCCTAAAATAGCAATTAAAAAATTTTTGTCTGTCTGTTTGTTCCGGGTAATCTTCAAAACGGCTGGACCGATTTCAAAAATTCTTTCACCAATGGAAAGCTATAATATCAGGGCGTAAACTAGGCTATATTTTATCCCGGTATTCCCACGGGAACGGCAACTACGCGGGTAAAACGACTATAACCTATAACCGAAGCGAAGCGAGGGCGGGTTGCTAGTTCCGTCATATAACGTGACGTCGTAACGCCACGAGCTGTTTACGCCACGCCAACGACCAGGTTCACCTTCGCCTATAGATGTTTCACATCAATATACAATCCATTAACTTGTGGACGTCCACTGTTGGGCATAGGCCTAATCAAGAATGCATCTTAATGCTTTCTTGTGTCTCCTGCATTCCGAACCAGTTCCCTACAAATTGCGGGTTGTCAATCCACCTTATGGAAGGTTATCCTGCATTGCATTGTCCAATTTATGGTTGTTTTTTTAAACTTTATCAATAGCACTGGATTACATTACATTCAAACTTACAAAATATACTTTATGTGATATTTTTACTTTAATGCTAGAATGACCTTCTCTTTCCCATCATTAAAATTAATAAAGTTGTCCCTACATTCAGGTGTTAGCTCGTTGACATCCACTGCTGGATTTAGGTCAACTCAAGAGAATACCGCATAGAATAATCCTGTGCTACTTGCAGCTGATGGTTTTCTGTGACTTTTAAGATGTTATCAGTCCACCTGGTGAGGGTTCGTTTTACGCCTTCCTTCCCAGACCTCCATAACACCATCCATAACATGCTGAGTAACTTTTAACTTTGTTATAAAGTTGACATCTAGAGAGCGCGCATTTCCAAAGTCATAAAACTGTTGGGCTCGAGTCTCCTTCACAATAGGAGGGAAATTGACCTAACCACACCATGTGAGTCAGAAAGGTTGGTATAGGGTTTTGTTTCGAGTTTTGCTTCTCATGTATACTTGTTACATGCATATTAGTCGTCTTTTACGACATCCACGGGCACGATAGGTAGTGGTGAATGGTATTCTTACGCCATCACCACACGGAAAAAAACCATCCATAACATGCTGCATTACTTTGTTTGTTATGAAGTCAACACTAGATGATGTAGAAAGCATTTCAAAGTCATAATAGAAATATAGTAGGAAAGCACCACATACAAGAAGTCGTCAATCTTTCTTTGTTTACCAGCAGAAACCTTTCTGCCACAAGTGAGGATAGTGTATGGCACTATCATAAGGCTTGGTTGGCAATCTTTTGAAGGTTGGGTTAAACAGCGGCCAAGACAGGCGATGAGATATGTGCCATTGTAATGTCCAATTAAATATATTTCCCAAGAGAGAGTTAACTAACCCATTCTCGTAAGATTGTTGACAGATTTTTATGACTCCAATAGAGTGGTAAGTGGTATGTGTAAATTGTCACCACATGAGGAAAAATGGTAGTTTAGTTATCGTCATCATTATTAGCCTACCCTCATCCTATGCTAAGTGGGGTGGGCACAACGTGTTTTTACTTTCAATAGGCTCTTATCACCTATCAATCTGCACTCGCTGCTTTCATATGCATATCCTCATCCACACAATCCATCCATCTCTTTTTGGCTCTCCCAGGTTTCTTACATCCACAATCAAATTGATAAGAGTTAAAAGGGTAATTTAGTATCTTAATTTATTAAACATACCAACAGTATCCATATAAATCAGCAACATTGTCATAACAGTTACAAATGTCAGCACAAACAGCATAGCTGGCAACAACCTCCTGTATAGATCATTTGGAGAAGTCTTTGTGAACACAGGTGCAGAAACCCTAGGCGCTGCTGGTGTGGTAGCCACCATTGGTACTGGTATTGTCGTTGTGGTTTTATCAGGTAATTGTGTTGGCTTCGGAGTAATTTCCTTCGGTTTATCAGTAGATTCTGGTGCTGGTTCAATGGGGACAGGACTCTCTTCAATTTTCTGTAGAAGATAATAAATTCAATATTTAATAATTCATACATATTTATTAACTGCAGAAACTAAAAAATTAAGTATAATCAATAAGTATTGTTAATTATTAAGAATTAGCTTGACAGAATAAGGCATAATTAATCCATACTTATTTGACATTCAACTTCTCAACTCACGTACCACCCACTGCTGGGCTCACACCTCCTTGACAATAGGAGAGAAAATCACTTACTACACCACAAAGGTCAGAAGGGTTGGTACAAGAATTTTACTTCTCTTGCTTAGATGCTAGTTGGATATTGTATCTCTTACTTGTCTTTTATGATATCCACAGGCAAGATAGTGGTCATCATATAGAAATTTTACATTATCATAAATATTATGTATATGTCTTTCCCTGAGGAGACGAGATAAGGATATAACTCTTACTATACCTTGTATACAGGTGTCATTAAAATCAGCTGAGGATATCATAAATAGATTGGGCAGTAGCACTACCATGCTAAATATATAAAACCTTACTATGTATACTCTTTATGATAGGGGGACAATGATGGCAATGGACATGACCACTTAACGTATCATATGCTGCCTTGAATCCATTAGTGGACAGCAAAATGTTGAATGATGATGACGGTGAATTACATGACAATTTGCAAGAAAATCCTTTTAGCTCCACATGCTGTAAATACTTAGCAGATCTGTATGGTACTCGTAATAATGATATGAAGTTCAAATGCAAGCAAACCCACATAAACAAGTAATAAATTTAATAAAATTATAATTATATATATTGTTTTTATTAAGTCTACACCAGTTTATGTTACTTAAAAATCTGACTACACAAACCTAGCCATAGACTTGAGAGCATTTATGGTTATATAACTAGTAATAGCATATTATTCATATCATGTTCACATGGCAGCAGCAAAAAACGAAATTTAATTGAGAACAAAAATTTATTTATGACCTCTACATCCAAATATATGATTATGACATATATATATTTGGATATGATTATTTTAGAAATAAATGCTGTTCTAATCCATGTCTTTGTAAATTACCTAAGTATAACGAAAATTGCACCGCATTTTCAATAAAATATAATCTCGCAATTTGCACCCAAATGGTTTTTTTTTGAAAATTATTATAGTAAAATACACAATTAATTTTATATTACATGCCAAAGTGAAACCATAACAAAAACAAGACAGGTGGTATAAACTAGTTATGCCAGCTGCAAGAAGGTTCATTATCAATTATTTACGATGGTTGAATAGTGCTCATAATAAAAAAAAAAATTAGGTGCATAAGTAAGCGTCCCAGCACCATGCACATGATATAATGTAATCATATTCGTAATTTTATGTTAAAGTATGAAAATAATAAATAGAAACCACATCTTTAACGATACAAATTAATATATGTAATAAAATTTTAAATTAAGTTAAAACTTACCTTTTCGGCCATAGTTAACTTATTAATTTTTATTGCTTGAATTTAAAATAGGTGCCTACCCACTCTTAAGCACTATGGTTATTTTTTTTTTTCTTATTTATAAACAAACATTAAAAGATAAACAAAATGCATTACTTCACGTTTAGTTATCAATAACACAGGGGTGCATAATTATTTGAAAATAAAATAAAATATGACGGACAAAGGTGCGTGAGTCACTCAGTCACAGAGCTTTTTTTTCGTAATTTTCGTCCGTTCGGAAAGGCAAAGAGAAGTTAATTTAAAGGTAACAGATCATCCAGCAGTGGAATGTATATAGGCTGTAATTATGCTAGACTCAGTGGAAGTAATTGTGAGTATATTAAATAGTCGCTTCCAATAGTGCCATGGCCACATTATTAAAGAAATCTTCTGGGAATTTTGATTGAAAACGAAAATATATGTTAAGTATTGTTATATTATATTTACTAGCTACCCGCCCTCGCTTCGCTTCGGTTATAGGTTATAGTTGTTTTACCCGCGTAGTTCCCGTTCCCGTAGGAATACCGGGATAAAATATAGCCTAGTTTACGCGCTGATGTAATAGCTTTCCATTGGTGAAATAATTTTTGAAATCGGTCCAGCCGTTTTGAAGATTACCCAGAACAAACAGACAGACAGACAGACAAAAATTTTTTAATCTGTATTTTAGGCATAGGTGTCGTGCAAATAACTGTGTGAGCATGAAAAAAGGCTATTATTTTGACATTACAAACAGACACTCCAATTTTATTTATTGGTATAGATTACATTTTAGCACTTACGTGTAATATCAGGAAAATACAAGACTATACTGCAATGAAAGTGCTCTTCTTAAACCTCTTTTAAATTATACATGCAGTTTTGCTTCAATAACATCTGTGGGCCTACTCTTGAAATCAGTTCTAATTTCGAATCCGATTCAATTACAAATACTGCACAGATGGCGTAGTGGTTAATGCTAGTGACCTACAGCGCCAGTGTCGGGGGTTCGAATCCCACGCAGGACAACACTTTGTGCGATCCACAAATTGTTGTTCTGAGTCTGGATGTAATTTGTGTTCGTTAATTATATGTGTATGTATTTCTCGCGGAAACGCAATGCGTTTCAAAAATTAAAACTGTACGAATGGCGGCGATGTGGTTCGCGACACGTCACGTCTCGTTTCCGTCGGGGGCGAAAAGTGGCCCACAGAGAACCGCTTTGCTACGCTGAATATGTCAAAGATCGTAGCAGGTGGAGGGCAGTGGACTCTGCCTACCCCTATGGGAAAAAGGCGTGAATATATAAAAAAAAAAAAAAAAAAAAAAAATTTCAATTACAATCTCAACAAACTTATATTTGGTACTCTTGAACAAAATCGAGAATGAATTCTTCGCGTTTGCCGTTGTTATTTTCACCAAATGTGCCTCACCAACTCAATCACCACAAAGACGCTTTCTTGAAATTGTGCAACATTAACGATTTTAAACTACGTCAAAATCACGTCCGGAGTAGCAAATATTTGACTTAATCGACGAGAGTCGAATTCATTTAGTTTAAAAAAGTTCCACCTAATTTGACTCCAATCGTGCGCTAATGTTCAGTTTCAAAAGTACCAAATTTGCTCAAATTCGAGCTGCGATTGGATTTAGGATTGGAATCGATATTCAAGAGTAGGCACACAGATTAGAACAAAATATAACACTAGCATACGTCGTGAAGTGTATACACGCAGAGTAAAATTAGGCTTTGTATTTTAACAACTAGCAACTTTGGGTTGAATAGTCTCTGTAATTGACCTAGAACGAAATTGGGTGCCAACACACAGTATTTACGTGTCAAGCAAAACTGAGACGATTGTCAATGGCTTAGATATTTTGCATCTTCTCAATGTCTGACGCCTATGGGATGGGCTTATTAAAGATATAGATTTGTCTGAAGCTCGTGGGAGGATGAAGATCGGTACGTCTACTGTAAAATAAAAAAAAAATATTTTTGGGTACAGCGCGAATAGAAGGGGAGAGAGAATCGAGCCTTGCGGTACGTCAGTTCGGTTTGCATGTGAGGAGGATAGTGTTCCTTCTACTCTATAGTGGGAGCTACGATAGGTTAGATTAGTATGAGATGCTTTGCCACTATTCATTACAAAAAAAGAAAATACCATGAAGCCACACCTTGTTGAAGATTTTGGCAACATCGAAGAAGAGTATCCCCATAAAACGATTGTACCGCTACTTAAGGTTGATATTTTCTAGGATACGATGGAAATGGTGCACACATAAGTGTTTGGTTGTAAAATCAAACTGCTCGTAGGGTATGACTTAGTTTTTCTAGGCCCATTGTAAATTACACTTCGAAAATTTTACTTAAATTGATAAGAAGACAGCGTCTGTAACTACATATTAAGCTCGAATCATTTTTTGTCAGGTTTGTATATTTCTATTGTCGTAGCTTCTTTACATTGAGCAGGAAGGATTCTATTTTGTAGCAATAGATATGTAGATCAGAAGGGCTAATAGATATTCGAAAAAAAAGCTTAATTACTCTTTTGGCTATGTAATCCGAATCCCGTGCTTTCTTTGGGCCTAGTCCCTTGTTAATCGAAAATACTTCATCCGTGGTTATTGCTGAGTGAAGCTAAATCTGGTTATCTTCTCTATATGACTGTGTGACGGTGGCTGTGGAAGGAATATCCACCACTTACCGATGTAAGCGTGCTGTGCAGGGTCGCATTATACAATGCTTAGCGTACATTGTTGCTCCAAGTTGTCAGTCAAGTTTCAGTTTTCTCTTTGCCCTCAAATGTGGGGAGGCAGTTGGGTTTCTTCATAGGGGGCATAGAAGAGACTATGTCTTTCTTTAGGTATCCGGCTACTTGCCAGTAGGGTAGGTGGATCAGTTCTAGTTCGCTTAATAAACTTCGGCTACTGCGTAATTGACTGCTCTCTATAGGGAGCTTATATGAATGTGGATCTCCTTACGGAGGTAACGGTAATAGAACCGGTAACGGTTAGTGAGACAGCTTTGACTAATGTCTGTCTATGTTCGCGGGGGTCATATCTAGGTAAGCAGTGTACTTTGTCTTTAATCTGGAGTTTGGTTTGTTTTAATCTGCAACCATTTTAGTGCGGGCGTACTCGGGTCCAGAAGGGACCCAAGTAAGCCCCCAGTAAAACGACCGAGACCACGGTCTGGAGTCGAATTCTAGAATGACAGGGCGGTGATCAGGGAGGGAATTCGACCTAATATACCACGCTGGTCTGACGTGTTTGCATAATATTTCATTTCGAGTTTTCTTCTCTTCCATCGATGTTACCTGCATATGCCTTGGTCTTCTTTTAAGATACCCAAGAGCAAAAGGGGTAGTGAATTGTATTCTTACTCCGTCACCATACGAAGAGATTGTTTAAATGGAATATATTTTTAATAACATATATTTGTATTATTTTTTCATCATCATCATCATCGCAGCCGACATACGTCCCACTATTGGGCTCGGGCTTCCTCCACAATGGGAGGGAATTTGACCTACTATACCATGCAGGTCAGACATGTTGGTATAGGGTTTCATTTTGAGATTTCCTTCTCTTGCGCAGATGTTATGTGCATATTATATCCTATAGTCGTCTTTTACGTCATCCACATGCAAGATAGGGAATGGTGAATTGAATTCTTACTCCGTCACCTATAGTCACCCATAGTAGGTATATTATATATACAGACCACGTATTATTTTTAGAGAGATGAAATGAAATTATAAAGCTATGTACTTTAAGAAAAGGTCTTTATTGTCAAAGTTTATAATAAATTACACATTATTAACATTTGTTACAAAGTCAATGATAAGAATAATGTCAGTATTACAAACGCAAAATTGACATAGTTAATGTATAAATATTTACAATGTAACAATGAATATGCATGTAAAAAGCTTAATATTACATATTTATTGTAGTCGAAAAAACTTGTATCCTCAGCGTAAAAGTTATTAATAGTGCTTTACCAAGCTCCTAACTGTTATTAAACATCTTTATAGTTTCTAAATGGTAATTTGACATTTATTATTACCTATAACCAGAGTATTAAATAAAAACCAAGTTAAAATGTATTAAAGTCCACCATTTAAAAGCCATGATCTTCATGAGGTCAACAATATATAGGTGCGCCGTGCGCATAAAGTGGCGATAAGAGAACTGGGACTACCCCAATATGACCTAAGAAATTCCTTTATCATATATGCATTATGCATAGTTTGACGGATTAAAGTAGATTTCGCGAATAGCTAGACAGTTCATTCTGAAGTTCATTGCTTACACCGTAATGGATCTGATCTTAGAAACTTCAAGATGCTTCAATTAATAGTAGAAAGGAGGCAATACAAGGGTATTTACTTTCGACACTGATCTTACATGATGGTTTTGAAAAATATCATCAGGTATATGATGTTGAGAAGGAAGATAAATTAACAATTAGCAATACCCGCTTTATCTTTTTCAAGTTTAACTTATATGGGGCACAGTTTAGTAGGCAGGGCCGGATAAATCCTATCAGGGACCCTATGTAATGCAATTCTGGGGGCCCCCTTTTCATTAACTTTTCTATCATTACCGGTATTGGTATCGAATATTTTTTAAAGTATCGAGTATTTTTCACAGAGCCTATCAAATGAGATATATTCGTGGCGCGATTGTAATAAACTTTTTTTAGGAAATTCAGTAAAAGTGCTATGTTATAGAGACAAAATTGAGGAGGTTTTTTTTTGTAATCGAACTAGTTCGCCATTTGATTGCGAACTAAATTGAGTGCTCTCATTGGTGACCGACTAGGCTCAAGACTACTGTAGTCTATACAGTAGGTTATATGGTGTACAATCACAATGCTGCTCGTAGTAATCTGTGGACTAAATGTGTAAGCAGTGAACTTCAAAATGAATTGCCAAGCTAACAATGAAGTCTACTTTAATTAGTTTATCATACTATTTAATTCCAAAAATACCAGTATGGTGGTAATAAAAACAGCTTTTTGACAGATTCAAGTTATTTTATGTCATTTGACAGTGCATTCTAAAACCCATTAGCTTAGATAGTAAGTGATGTTTCTCACTTTGCCCTCAACTTTATTCGACATTGGCAAATTTGTGGCAACCCTACGCCGCTGATAAGAAGTTGAAGCAGAGAGTAAGTGAATAGGTTCACCCTATTAGTACTTATTGGTCGTAATAAAAGCAAAAAATATTGAAATATAGCAGGGCTCATTTACTATTAACAATATTTAATGGAGGTAGCAAGATAAATCATGAAGGAAATGTCATAATTGAACAGTCCCGAGCTGATACCACTCCAACTAAGCCCGTGATTGGGACCCGAATTTCACTATCCACTATCGAAAACTTGAGTTAGCAGTTTATACACCAAGCGAGGAATAGTAAAAATAACATTGTTCCAATTTATCTCTTTTATAACAATTTTCATTAAATTCAATTGAATTCAATTCAATTTGAATTATTAAATATCTGGAAAACATTAATGTTTTATATTTCTTAGTAATAATAAAAATAGTAATTATAAGCATTAAACAATGAAAATGTTTTATTATTTTGCAGTGGCGTAACTACACCACCTGGGGCCCGTGGCAAATTCTTTTGATGGGGCCCTATCAGTAAAAATCGTCACGTTGTACTTAGTTCAATTGTAATAAACCACTCTTTTTTTATTTTGGGTTGGTTACGGTCGGCGCGCTCCTCGCACCACTCTGTCCGGGGCTACAGAGGGGCGTAAGCACGCACACTCGTAACCCACCCGTGACACGTCGCGTTCGTCGTTGGACCGACCATCGGAGCATAGTGACTCGACGTCACCGACGTCCTCCCCTCGGGGAGGACGTCAGTCTGTCCTCACGCGGTTGGCCTCTCGGCGGGTGACGGACTAATACCCCGGTCCAGTTACCCGCGGCCTCGGCTAGGGTGGCATCAGACGCAGGTGATTGCGCCTGCGCCGCCCCAATCACCGGCGGCTGGTCGCGTAGTCGAGGAGACGCTCCTCGCATACGCGCTCCGCCGCCTCCTTCCGCGAGACTACTGCCTCGCAGAAGGCTGTGACCGCGTCCCAATTCCCGACGCTGTCGAGCATCCTGGCGATGCAGGCAACTTGATAAAATATTTCATCTTTTGATACTATGGCCAAAAAAGATACAAATTTGTTGAACTGTATCAAAAAAATATTGCATATCAACAACCTCTCTCACTGCATCATTAAGTACTAGATTTAAGTTATGAGCAGCACAGTGAACATATACAGCGTTTGGCTCAACATCTTTTATGAGTTTTTGAACTCCGCCATAAGTTCCTTTCATTGTGTTAGCACCTTCATATCCTTGTCCTCAGCACTTATTTAAAGGAATATTTATGTCATTTATGGATTTAATAATTTGCTTAGACATTGCTAAGTCAGTTTGATCCTTAACTTCATGAAATCCTAAAAATGTCTCTTTAATGGCAAGTGCCTTTGGGATCCCATTATCATCTTTTTCTACCATACAATAGCGGTAAAGTTCACGCAATTGATTAATTTTTGAAATATCTTGAGTTGTATCGAATATGATAGAGTAGAATAGTGCGGCATTTATTTCATTTATAAATAAATGCATTTTTAACTTTTTGAATCAAGAGAGAAATGATCTCATTTTGCATCTTTGGACTTAAGTATTTTATCTGGCGTTTTGGTTTACTTAATTCTTGTAAAATCCCTAATAACTCAACAATACTCAAAAAGTTTCCTTTGGAACTTGGATCACTGCTATTTGCGTTTTCTCTGTGACCACGAAAGGCTAACACACGTTGAAAGTGTCAGAGTAATATCAAGGAGTCTAGAAAGTACTTGGCGCCAAAAAGATTTTCTTTTTTGATCATGGATTCTTGCTCTTCTTGCTTGCTGGTGTCTTTCTATGGCCTTTATAATGTTTCCAGTCGTCATAGCCCTCAATCCAAACATTTTGTATTTTTTCATGCCCGATTTGCGAATAACCAACACGGTTCACAATACGCCTTCTGAAGTATTAAAGAATAGGATAGTCATGTACGTTCAAGTTTCACGCCTGACTTAGAAACAATATAGGAATGTTTTTCTAGAAAACATCTATGGTCATTATCCTTTAAGAAAGGGCCCTTAGGTCTACAATGTTCGTTTTCAATCAAGAATTTTGTGAAATTGTTGTGGTTGTTCTGGATCTGAATAGACACTGGTGTTGGGTACCTACTGCATTTGGTAATTCTGGTATACTTTTAGTACGACTCAATTCATCACTTTTGGAGCACTGTTCACTAGAGTTTTCATGATTAAAGTCATCATTCTTCAAATACTGACTAATTTTAGGAAACTTTTTATTTTTTCTTCAGTCTCTTTTTTCCCTTTCGTTTTTCGCTCCCACTTAAATATTTTCTGGAATTAGACATTTTAATATCTAACATTCATAATCAACTTTACTTTGCCACCATTTGCAGATTTAATAAAACAATAAATACGAACAATCAAAGATACAAATGACCAGTTGTCAAAACAATTACACAACGAATAGAAAGTCAGTAGAGCCCTCATCAAAAAAATAGCAAATTCAGGATTTCCTTAACATAGTGTAGTGTAGCTCAACTCAGCGGCAGCGCCACGAAAAAAGTACTTTCGTGGTTAACAAAATGAGGTGAGCATTGACGATCGGGGAATTCCCTACCGCCTGCGCAGCCAACGTACGTAAACGAATGGATGCATTCAAAAATTTAAATTTAATTATGGTCTTTGATTGTCTCACTTTAATGGCCTTTAAGCAGAACTTAAAAAAAAATTAAAATTATTCATTTCAAGTAAAATGAAATACTAAGGTTGTACCTTAAAAAAAATCTTTCTGAGCTTACGGCCAGGCTGGGGCCCTCTTGGGTCGGGGGCCCGTGGCATTTGGCCACCTCTGCCACCCTATAGTTACGCCACTGTTATTTTGTAATAAAACTTTTAATCAGTGCGACTATTTGTATAGTCATATTAATTTATTCAGTACAGAGTATTACCCGAGTCAAATGACCCGAAAAGGATACTTTGTTAAGCATTTTAGTAGAAAATAGCGATGGTTGGATGGAACAGCAATTATTATTTTATTTAATTTTGCTTAGAATCGCATGTTTCATTAAAAAAAAACACGTATATTATGTGCGTTAATTCAATAGCTATTGAAAAAAAAAACACATTTTGAAATTTAAAAATTACATTACGCCAATTTCACAATATGATAGAAATATAAACAATTAAGTTTTGATTTTTAAATGGTTAGCAGTTAACGTTTTTATATAAATTAGATCAATAAACACTCGCAGAATACAGGCTTTTATTATTAATTGCACAGTACAAATTTGTATAACATTATTTATAAGTTTTAATTTAACTATCAATAAAATTCTTACATTTAACAGAAATTTGTGCATCAACATCTACGTCTACAAAGTGTAAAATGATTATAAATTACTTGCTATAAATTTGCTTTCTTTTCAAATTACACTAGAAATATATAAAAATTTATAAGTAAAATAAGGTTATTTAGTATTTTCTAATACAATTTTTCAATTTTACGATTAATATTAGTGAATTAGCGGTCGAATTACATTAAAAAAATCTACAATACAGCGGTTAAACGTAATAAAATGCCTTCTAGGCTATAAAACGATAAACCTATTAGTGTATTTTACTTGTAGCAACACTATGCCTTTAATATTTCAAAAAGTACAGATAGCAAAAAAACCCGATAATTTTTATTATTAATTTATTTAATTAACTTATAGGCCTGTTTTCTTTATTCCATTATGAATGTTATATACATAATAGTCACAGTTAGCCAAGTTTTATAATTTTATGGAGAATAGATAAGTCTTTGTGTTATGGGAGATGGTTATATAATTTTTGTATGCCGAGCATGTATTAGGCTGAAATCATTTGGTTAGTTCAATCCTTAAATATTATAAAAGTTAAGTATGAATCTTTAAAAAGCACTTTTGAATATTGTAAATGTAAAATGATACTAGCGGCAAAAGCCAATTACCCTGGTATGAAATAAATAAAAACTACATGTTTATATATTATATTAATATTTAACCAAAGTTATTATTGTCATTTTTTATTACCAAAATGTTTATTATAATTAATATTACGTGTAAACCGACCAAAAACTTTACAGCTAATAACTTATTTATGAAAAACGTACGTAAGCTAGTGCATAATGTTCAATTGCACTCCCTATATCTAATATGTATATTAAAAGATGTGATTTATTGTCCACCACTTCTAATAAATATTTTAATTTCTAAGACAAATATTAGTCGGAATATTTTTTTATTGTCTTAACATTATTGTATGTCATTGTCAAGCACAAAAATACTTAGAAATATTAATTGTGAATTATATTTGAATATAGGTATATATATCTACAAATAATTTATTGTCAGCGTTTCATTGTTAATATGTACATATTAACGTAGCAACGACTAAATTGCAGTACACGTTTGTGGTAATATTTTGCTGTAGCGATTTTACGTAAATGAGTAGTTATTATTACAGAGAAATATTATACATTTATTCAAAATTCTATTAATGATCATGATATCTTTTAAATTTTTATAAGTAGCAATAACTTTTGAATGTTCCAAACTCTTATATACTTTATTAGAAAATCGTGAAATGCAATACAGTCAAGTATCTGCGCGCCAAAACTATTATTAAGTACACAATTACTTAAACGTTATCCTGAGTTATCTATATAAGTATCTGATAAGTGAATCAAGGATCTTAAAATTCTCAGATTAGTTTATAGTAAAAATCCGCTTTCTAATTACGCATTTAAATATAATACGACAATTTTAGTGGGCCCAAAGAGAAGCCCAAATTTAATGAATATTCTACCAAACATTGTAAGTAGGTACTAGATGATTAAAAACCTAATTTGTGTAGATAACGCACTTGTATAGTAGATGTGATATGAAATTGATATAATGTATGTAGATTGACATTATTTACCCATGTTTATTTTTATAATACCTGTAGGTATGGCAATCCGTGATATTTACAATCTAAATTCGTCCAACAATATCACATTCCTCCCTTTAGAGTCGACGCGTTTATTGTCATACATCTTTGAAAATCGCACTGTAATAGCTGAACGAATACATTTTATTGTATTTCTAATCTATAATAATTAAAGACAAAAGAAAATAATTTTACATTGTATAATAATAGGTATAACAATATTATGGTTTCATTATTTCATATTTAAACTTTCTATCTCTAAGTAAAACCTTGAAGGTATATATAATTTCAAATAATCATAAAATATTTTCAAAAATTTAAAGTACACATTTTATTACCTTATTACTAGCTGTACGATTTTTTTGCGCACGCTAGTTTAATGTCATTATTTTGACAGTGACATTTCTAGTCATAGAGTAAACAGTTATTGTCATTATTACTTTTAAAGCACAGACTCAAAATTATTGTCAGACATTTCTTATGATATAAATTAACTACTTAATTAACTATTTCATGATAATGCTTACGAAAACTTTTAATAAAATATACCGTACCTTACTCATTCAACTCAAACTTTAATTATTACTTGATGTAATATTGGTTAAATTATTTTTACTTATATTATAAATAGGAGATTTTGTACAAATTGGGTTGTGTACTTTCTGACAACTGTAAAGAGTGATATTGCAATAGTGCTGGATTAAAATAACTACTACTACTATAACACTAACACGTGTAATACTGAGGATAAGGATAACATCATAGTTTAGGAAACTGCCATTAAATTATGATCATCGCTTGCTAAAACCGTAAAATGGTCGTGGTCACTATAAAAATGCTATGCTTGACTTGATAGTAATTTTATAAGAACCCTCTTTGTCCAGCATTTTTATACAAAGACTGTCACGTTTGCAAAGACATATCGCGTTATTGGAAAAGCAAATAAGTTTTGTATTGATACCTCAAATGCCTTATAGAATGATTTCATTTGTGAAATGATATTTAAAATGTGTGCTTACATTTTTCATACCACCACATCATTGTAAGAATTAATATCAGCTTCTGCAAGTTAGTTTGATACTTGACAGTTCACGCTGAACTTTATATACGTTAAACCCGCTATTGATGTTTGAAGAGCACGTGAAAGCATGCCATGGTTTCGAATTATATTCATTATCTTACTATTTTAATAAGTATTTTGATGGCATTTTATGTAATGCGATGCGGAGGATCTGCTCGAGTGTAGTGAGTATAATATAAAAGTGCTTACAAATGTTTTCCACTAAAAGTTACAGAAAATACTATTAACAGCGTGGCCATAGTACTTTTGAAGGTGAAGATTTTAATTACCGACGGACAATTATTATTATGAAACGAATAATATATGATGAAATTTATTACTCAACACTGGCAACAATAGGATGGTATTAGTAGCCAATACAAAAAAGAAGTAGTTTCAGGAATGCATTTAAAATCACACTCTACGAGAGCAAGGAAATGTCTGAAATTGTCTTGAACCTATGCTGGAAATTCATTACAGTTGTCAGATTGGATATGCAATATAAAATGTTAGTTAAGTTTCGGATATCAAATGAATCTATAACACATTATCTCCTTTCTACATATACTATCATTATAGTTGTGAGTGCGAATAGGTACGGTAAGGTCATTATCATTGGTGCACCGTTTGTTTGGGCGTGTTTCTCACCGGCGAGCGGCACTGGGGTCCCGGGGTCGACCACATGTATCTTCCAACCTAGATTATTGTGCGTGTAACACTGGAATAAAGTATTTGATTATTAATTTTTAAGGATCGGTTCAGGTGATGAATATAAAGTTAATTAATGGAACTATAGACTTGTTGATGTCCACTGTACTGCTGGATATTATTGACCACCCTATAGGGGGATAGTGCTGTAATCACCATGTTTCCATAGACTGTTTTTAAGACTGCTACGGGAAAATAATGGGCGATAACACGTTGCAGTCTTCACCTTTTTCACCCAGCATGACCTCATGATGAAGCCTATTGTTATTCTTTTACTTTTTAGTCAGTCAACTGGAAGACAGTCGCCTCCTTTTGTGAGGCTGTTATCTTACAGAACAAGATGGCAGAGCAGGTCGAGAAGAAAACTTCTATAATATTCTGGTCTGCCACTAAAATGTGGAGTTGCACAAATTCGAGTATCTCAGTTACGCTGCATCAGGAGATATCAAAAAGGATAACGCAGCTTATTGAAGTCGATTCAGCGGTGCCGGTGGCCTGCTTCATAAGCGGAGTAACGAATGCCGGGCTATAGAAATCTACACCTAGCCTCCCTTTATTTGAGTAGACTGCTGGATGCGTCCAGCCCTCAGATGCTTCAAAAATAGTCATGATTACTTTTATTAATTTGGTTATACAATCAAAATATGGCATGGTGTTTATATCATACCTGGTAGTAGACTAAGTCTGGAGTCTCATGCGCCACGGTCCAATTAAGTACCGCGGGTTCACCTTCGTTGCACTCCAGTTGAAGGGTAGTCATGTATTCTTCGAAGGTCTCCGATTTAGCTGATTGGTCGATAGTCTTGTGTGCCCATTCACAGTATCGGCCCACTGCAATTGAAATATAGTATAATGAAATAATTCCATAATCGCCACGTGTGAAGGGGTTAATTGGTGATCACAGTTAATATTTTTTAAATTTCTTAGAAAGGTGCTGCTGGTAATGTTTCTGGTTATCGCTTGGGTGGTTTTTACGGGTTGATATCGATTTCTAAACATATGGGTAGCAGTCCCCACATGGGCAGTGATAATTTCCCAGGTTATAAGCTAAATCTCTTGTGAAGACGGAATAAGAATACAATTATCGCCACCCTTTATTTGCTGAATCGGCTGAGGGTATAACCAGGCAAGCGGGCAGAAGCTCTGTCCTGGATAGCCAATTAACCCGCTGTAAATGGTAACTATCAACATATATTGTGGCTATTTCCTCCGCATTTCTTTCTTCTTCTTAATTGTTTTACACCCCAATACGGAACAAGTTTCTTCACAGGAAAAGGGTGACGACTTTGGCTGTCTAGCCAACCCATCTGGATTGGTACAGGGGATGGTCTATCCTACAGTTATGCAGATCAGCTAATAATCCCGTGTGGCGATGGGATAAGAACACAGTTGTCACCACCCTCTACCTGTTTGTGGAAGTTTGAAAAAATCGGATGAAAGATTATTAGAAGATTGGTGAGGAAGGCTCTCTTGTGAAAGGTATGGCATCTGCGGTCACCAAACTGCTTGCTAAGTATGATGATCGTGGCAATAAACCTTCCAATGAATGAATCCGCTGTGTGGTGTTTTATAGGAGAAGCCCATGTTCAGCAGAGGATAGTGAAAGGCTCAATGAAGATGAGGATGATGATGATGATGACAGTTTAGTAAATATAGAGGTAGGTTGAGGTTTCACATTCGGTTGCCTATAGACAATCACAAGTTTATGTCATTAAATTAACGAGTTATTACATACCAGTGGTGGGATACGGATATCCCTCATTATCGTATGCGACTCCGGCGAAAACGCGCTGTTTCCTTTGGTCCTCTTGTTTCTTCTGTCCAAAACCACCTTCAAAGGAGTCACTGATGTAGAACGGATGGAACCTAAACATATATTTGGTTTTAAAATTATTTTGTCACATTTCACAAAACATACAAATCTCAAAACTTTCCAGGCGGTTTGGTGATCGCAGTTGAAGACCAAATTTTCAGTATATTGCTGGTACCCATTCGCCTGGTGGTCCTTCAGCCAATGATTACGACTCCCTTTTATGTGTTAGGCTATTTTTTAAATACACCCACATCTTATCCATCCAGGGCGAAAGTCTACCGTGTTCCTTCCCCATTACAATAGGACTAGCCACTGGTCCCGATTCCTTGACCTCAGTGGCAATTAGTGTTGCCCAAATGCAAGACCAAGACGAGACTTGGACTGGCCTTGGTCTTGCAACATCACACCTGGTCTCGTCTTGGTCTTGGTCTTGCGCACCCGAGTCTTGGTATTGCAGCAAGAGTCTCGCAAAGTTTTGCAGTTAGAATAACGTAACAGTAATTTATCATGGCAATGAAAAATCCAACTAAATTAATCAAATATCCTATCCTATCTATCCATCTGCTAGCCTATAGTTCACTATTGAATACAATACTTACCACTGGAGAAAATTACTCTTCTATTCCCCTGGTGTTCCATTAGACAGCGTTACTACTCTTATGACAGGACTTTCAACCCTATTTTCTTAAGACGTCACCACACGAGGCAGTTGATACAATAAATTTTATGTCATTTTATAATCAATGCGATATTTTACAATTAATGCGATTGTTTATATTCCCCTTCAAGTTAAGTGGTATGTATCTATTGTATTTCCAGTTTAGTTACTGATACTCTGGATACTTGAAAAAACCTGTTGCTCTATTGCCTATATAAATACTTTGGCCGCTGGATCCATGTAGCTCTTAATATACTATTTATTCAAGAACATATAATACTGATTTAAAATTTTATGGTTTTAATACTTGTAAAATGTATGATATTCGTCGTCATCGTCACAGCTCATAAAAGTGCCACTGCTGGGCTTAAGCTTCCTTCCAGTAAGAGGAAAATTTATCTACTATACCACGCTGGTCAGACATGTTGGTACAGGGTTTTCTTTCTAGTTTCACTTCTCTTGCACATATGTTAAATACACAGGGTGTATCAGGTTATGGGACAACTGTTCATGTATGTTGTAGTTCAACAGTCATAGATCATAATTAGACTGTATATTACACAAAAACAATATAACGTAAAAGTTATAGTGATTACAAAAATGTGTGTCTAAGAGTTTATGCCTTAAATTTTATGCATTATGTAGGTATGTACAGACAGGATATATGTAAGCATGTAAAATTTCGACAGTATAAATAGGTATTAGATTTGCGCGAACCTTTCAATGGTTACGTAGGTACAAAGGCGACTCATCAACGGTCATCGGCCGATCAGCTGATTTATGTTAAAGCGAAGTTTGTCTTGCTTATGCAAACGTAATCATTGATTTATTCAAATTCTAATGAACATTTAACAAAATACGAATATGTTGTAGATTAAGTATCATTCCTTTATACATTTTAATCAATTTACACGAAAAAACGATGACAAAATTGAGAACTTACATGTCTCTCAATTCATTAACGAATCGATATTTTTATTTCAATTTTTTTTCAAGGGTTCCTAACACCATTGCCCGATCCGATTTGATACGACATCCACGGGTAAGAGAGTGGTGAATTATATTCGTACTCTGTCTTTTTTTTTTGTGTGTGTGTAGCTGTTGGTCGCAGATGACCTTGATAGCTTAACGCGGTCAATGGGTGAGCGCTGATGGCTCTCAACCCGGTAAGTAAGTTAAGCGAACATCGCCCGAGGGCTCCCCCCTGTGGGGAACGGACCTCGGCTCGGGGCGTCGCTGAGAGCAAAGTGGGCGTGGCCAAGTTTAGGTTAATGACTTTTACGCGGCGCGGTTTTCGACCTCGACGGCGAGGCCGATACCGCGGAGTTTTATCTGTTATCGCTGCGCGAGCTGTGTAGGTCCTTTCTTGGGCGATCATAATAGCGTCATCTTCTTCTTCAAGAAGATGAGGAGGACGTCGGACCGCGGATATTTTTGAGGAGACGTAGTTTACCGCCCCAACCACTAGTGGATTGGGGTGAGTCGTGGCAGAGGCAAAATAGCGCTGGGAGCAACGGTTCATGTACTGCCTGATGGTGATCGTACTCTGTCCCTACATGGACATTTATATAGATTAATTGTAGGCATATTTCTATGTCCAACAGTGAACGTCGTTGGGCTAATGAATAAACGGATATATAAATATGTATAATGGGCAAGAGCACTCTCGTGATTACGGTATTTTTGTCCTTAAGCCTTTCCGAAGAGTAATTCTGAAAAGCCAACACCAACATTGGGAATCGATTGGCCAATAGATGGATATCTCAAGACTGATTTGACTTGCCGTGTAATGACGGAGTAAGAATACAATTCATCACCCCCCTATTTTACCCGCGAGTGCGAACCCACGACTAAGGGCTATAATATATAACATCGGTGCAAGAGAAGGAAAACTTGACATGAAACCCTGTAACAACACGACCGATCACCGTGACCATTCCTCTCCAGCCACGGCCGATTTCCCTCCTATTACATAGAAGACACGAGCTCCACCATATATAAGCTGAAATGGTGATTTGAATTAAATGCAAGACCGCGAGACTTGCAGGCCCAGTCTTGGTCTTGCTCAAGTCTTGCAGGGCCAGTCTTGGTCTTGGTCTTGCAAAAATTAAGCGGTCTTGGTCTCGGTCTCGCATTTCTCGCAAGACCAAGACCAAGACCAAGACCGCAAGACCAAGACTTTTTTGGGCAACACTAGTGGCAATATTAGAAATTATTACGTTCCAAAGTAATGAACGTCATTATACAGAGTGTATCAGGTTCCCATAACCGGATAAATGTTCGAGTATGTTGTAGTTTAACGGTCATAGATCGTAATTAGAATGTATATTACACAAAAAAAAATAATTTAACATAAAAGTTATAGTGATTACAAAAATGTGTGTCTAAGAGCCTATGCCGACGGTATAAATAGGTATTATTTGCGCGAACGCTACAATGGTAACGTAGATACAAAGGCGACTCGTCAACGGTTATCGGCCGATCAGCTGATTTAAAGCGAAGTTTGTCTTGCTTATGCGAACGTAATAATTAATTTATTCAATTTCTAATGAACATTTATCAAATTACGAATAGGTAGCAGATTAAGTATCATTGACTTTATACATTTCAAACAGTTTTACAAGAAAAAGCGATGACAAAATTAAAAACTTTACACGTCTCTAATTCATTAACAAATCGATATTTTTATGTAAAAATTTTTTCATGGGTGCCCCCCACCATTGCCTGGCTCCCCTGTGACCAGTTGGCCCATAACCTGATACACCCTGTATTATTAACTGTTATAGCACGAGACGGGTTACCAGTAACACCAATGAACCATGAAAACACCATGAAAGACAGTTTATGTGTGTCTTAAAACCGTAAAAGAGTTGATATCTTTCTTAAGTCTGAGAGTTGATTTCAGACTTTTTTGTGATCATCATCAACCTATATATGTCTTACTATTGGGCTGAGGCCTCCTCCATAATGGGAGGGGAATTGAGCTACTATTCCACGCAGGTCAGACGTGTTGGAATAGGGTTTTGTTTCGAGTTTTCCTTCTTTTGCATAGATGTTATATTTTTTTTTTTTTTTTTTTTTTTATGCAAACGGTGGCAAACGAGCAAACAGTACACCTGATGGTAAGTGTTGCTGCCGCTCATGGACCTTTACAAGGCCGTTGCCTACCGCGAAGGGAGTATGAATGCGTGCATTGAGGCTCGGTGATACCAAGGGCACCACCAAAACCCTCCACACGCAATCACCCTCAGAAAGTTGGGCTTCCGGCTCTCTCGCTCACCGAACGAAGCGCAGTAACAAATTGCTACTACTCAGACGTCGATTTTCTGCGAGAGCATGGTACTGCCCCGGACGGACCGGCCCGCGGCTGTAGACAGATAACTGTCGACAGTGTGGTCCTACCACTCCTAAATGCTTTTAAATTATGTTTTTTATAATATTGTTTTTTATATTATTTAAATACTATTTAAATTATATGCTTATTATATCCCTTAGATGTGTTTTACGACATTCACGGACCAAATAGCGAGTGGTGAATGCTCTTACTCCGTCACCACAGAGACTTTTTTGTGAACCATGAAGAAATTACACATGACATAATGTTTTTGGTTAAAAGCGAATCCAGAGTACTGTAAAATCCTCCTCCTCGCGTCTCATATAGGTTCCACTGCTGAGCTCCAATCTCCTCTGCATTGGGAGGGATATTGAAATGCTGTACCACGCTGGTCAGACTCGTAGGCATAGAGTTTTATTATAAGTTTCCTTGCTCTTGTATAGATGTTATTTGTATATTGTAATCCCTTAGTTGTTTTTTATATCACCTACTGGTAGGAAGGGCAGTGGTGAATAGTATTCCTACTCCGTAACCACATGGAAGTAACTATAAAATGTTAATAACTTACTTAGCCGAGTTGGTTCTATCGTCTCCCCCTTCTACGTAGAAAGTGTACGTCTTGCCTCTCTCCACGTAGATCTCTGGGATTAGCTGGTCGTTGATATACCATGCGATACCCCAAGATGGATGACCTGATTATATGAAACAAATTTTGATTGAGTTTGATTAATAACTTATTTAAGTAATTGAGTAAAGTTCGGATATTTTCCCCTAACATTGTGTTATAAAGTATATGTGTGTACCCCTCCCTATACATAATATATAAAAACAGTAAACAGCTTAAAAACTTTCTAAATCAGTGAAAAATATTGAAACTAAAATTGTCCATAAGTTGCAAATAAGTAATTTTTTAAAAAGGAGAGGGTCAATTATGGTTCCCTGCGGTAGCCCGGTAACTATACCAGGCATTTGAACTCTATTAACCTAAATGATAATTGAACATTATTAGTTCAGTGATTAATAATATATGGCTAACATTTTCTATCTAAGAATCCTTTATATAAGTTTATTTGAAAAGTTCAAATAGGATTTGTAATAGTCATAAGCTTAATATAGTACAAAACTGTGATTAGCGGTATTACTCTTGATAGAAAATGCTACTGAATTTTGTCTTCATATTGTCATAAATCATCATAATTTTGTAGGTCTTTGTAGTTTCAGGTTCGTATGCAAAATGTGAATTAATAATATAAGCAAATAAAATACAGGAGAAGCACTGGTTTACTTGAGTAAAGAAGTAAACAAATTCAGCATTATAATTACCGTAAGGAAGATATCCACTGCCAATGTCATTGTCTGCATGAAAATTAAGTTCAAATATTTAACTATAGTAGTTTAGTACTTAACTTCATTAACTTAGAGCAGTAACTTATAAGTTTGAAATAAATATTAATACTAAAGCTAAAAATATGAACTTCAATAATTTAGGAGAAAAACAAAAACTAAAATTTTCGGATGATGGTTATACCAAAAAAAAAATGTATAACCATACAACTAATGATAAAAAATTCAGTTTACCAGTGATAGGTGTGTATCCCCTAGATCCACCAGTGGGCCCAATCCTGACAGTAAAGTTAGTAACGCCTGAGATGACTCTAGGTGCCCATGGTTGAGGACCTTCTGCACTTGTTTCTGCTAGTCCAAGACACGTCTTATCATTCTGAAAATGTATTGAATATACATAAATACTTTTTGCCTATTTTGCATTTATTTATGATATGAAATAGTCAATGTGATCTTCCACTCATCTTTATCATCAATATCCTAATATTAGATGCCGCTTATAATTATTAGATTGCATCTTCACTATTTTTGTATCTATAAGTAGTACTACGTAGTTTTCTGTATAGTAACGAAAAAAAAATACATTACATCATACTCTTTTTTGCCAGTGGGTATCGTTAAAGATGACTAAATGTTATAATATGCCTATAACATAAGCGAGAGAGGGTAAACTCGAAATAAAATCTTACCAATCCGTCCGACCATTGGGATATATTAATTTCTCTCCTATTGTAGAGGAGATTCGAAGCCCAACAGTGTGACGTATATGAATTGACAAGGTGATGAATGATGATGAATACAAGTACTGCGAGAGCCAGCTAGCTAGAATATGCTAGCTAGAATATTTAATAATTTTCACATTGCATCGCTCTGCTGAGGCAGCATATAATGTTGACATTATATGCTGCCTCGGTAGCTATACCCCTGGTTACAAAACCACGTATCGACGTATCAGCCATATCAATGATATCAGGCACCCGGGCTACATGGGCCTCTAATATATGTCTGTGATAGATGCCTGTAAAAGTCAAGGAAAACAAACTCCTTTTTACTGAGTTAAGCGTTCGCCTCAAAAATTGTGTGATTCCTGTAATTGCTTTTTTAGATAAATATCTAAGAGGAAATGATAACTTATAATCAATTTAATGCAAGTATTTTCGTTTCTTTTTTGAGAAATCTTTACCCTTCATTTGAGCCCCAAATAATTTGTTTCAGGGCCTCTCTAAGGCACGCCTCGCCTCGTTAAAACCATAATAGTAATTACAGATAAATCTGTTTAATTTCAAGTCATACTATTGTCCTTAGCACTATGTACGTAAATGATATTCCCTGTAATATCTAGTACTTTTTATTAAAGCTACAACACACCTGAGCGCCAAAGTCCAGTTGTACATCAGTTCTCGTTGTATCCATGAATGAATGTGCATTAGCCTCGTATCTTGAATTGAGTGGTCCGAAAGCAGCGATGACTGATTGAGACCTTGATGTAAGGATCTCTTTGTCTTTCATTGAGTCTTTAGCAGCGAGGGGTCGACGATACGTGATGGTAGTGATACCGTTCTTCTGATCGCCGGAAACTGTGCAAAAAATATTGTGGATTGTCGGTGCATGCATACGTACTTCATTATATAAGGAGGGGGTTGTTACTACGCAATACAAATTAGGGGTCGACTATACTTTATTTTTCGTTACACAAGAGTGTTTTAAAAGCTTTTACGTATACTGATTAAAATTATTTCTTACATTGGGATATCTAGCATAAAATCATATAATAAATGAACGACCACGGTTAAGTAAATGTTTAGTAGATTTAGGTTCATTTACGTTATTGAGCAAAACTGATTTATAAAAGTTAAATTAACAAGAATGTAAGAGACTTGTCCGTTGTTATTAAAAATTGATAGTCGTTCGAACAATACGCAGCAAACGAGCATACAGCACACCTGATGGTAAGTGATGCTGTCGCTCATGGACCTTTGTTAGGCCGCTAGTGAAGAAAGTAAAGGGAGTGTGAATGTGTGCAATGAGATTCGATAATACTAAAGGCGTGACCAAAACCCACCACCCGCAAGCACATTCAGAAGTTGGTCTAGTTTAAATTTTTATTATTGAATGCGATGACGCGTCCATATGATGATGTCATAAGAATACAATTCACCACTCCCTATCTTGTCTGTGGGTGTCGTAAAAGACGACTAAGGGATATAATATGCATATAACAGCTATGCAAGAGAAGGTTAACTCGAAAGAAAATTTATACCAAACTGTGTAACTTGCATGGTATAGTAAAGTGCCGCAGCCTTCCGCGAGACAGTGATCTCGCAGAAGGAGGCGGCGGATCGCCTGCGCGAGGAGCGCAGCCTCGATGAGGAGATCCGCCGCCGGCGACTGGGGCGGCGTAGGTGCAACTACCTGCGCCTCATGCCGCCCTAGCCGAGACCGCGGGGGACGTGACCGGGGATTAGTCCGTCACCCGCCGAGAGGCAGACCGCGTGACCGACGTCCTCCCCGAGGGGGGGACGTCGGTCGATGGGAGGGTACCCCAAGTAAGGAGTATTTCGTCGGGCCGACCACTGACGACAAGTTAACTCTGCTCTAGTGGTCGGCCCAACGACGAAGGCGATGTGGTTTTCGGGTGGGTTGCGGGAGTTGCGTGCTTAAGCCCCTCTGTCGCCCCGGACGGAGTGGTGCGGAGGCGCGCCGACCGCAGCTCACACAAAAAAAAAATGGTATAGTAAAGTCAATTTTTAAAGTCAGCAGTGGGCTGAGTATTCAAGAAACAGAGAGAGAGATTCAAGTTCAAATTGTACAATTGAAACATTTGATAGCGAAAACCTGAATGATATAATGATGATTCTGAAGAAAGATCCTATTACCTATGATAGCATCGTTGCTGCCGCCCACCCTGTGGTCAGGGCACACGCCGTACTTGCCGTCACATTGAGCTAAGTGTGTGATTATATAATCAGCCACTCTTGGTTGGTTTACCCTGAAAAAAGAAGCACATACCTTGTATTTTTGACCCCTGACGCAAAAAAAGGGATGTTATAAGTTTGACGTCTGTCTGTCTGTATGCGTGTCTGTCTATGGCATCGTAGCTCTCAAACGGATGAACCGATTTTGATAGGTACGATTTTTTTATTTGAAAGCCAGTTTCCTTGCGGTGAATCTTAGCTATGTTTGGTTAATATCGGTCAAACAGTATAAGAGAATCAGCTCTTTTTAAAAATGATGTAATGGCGTATGAGTACTCGATTAAGTGTTTCACGCGCCAGTATAATCGTTAAATGACAATTAATTGATAATTCCTGTTGAAAAGAACGTAATACTTTTTTTTACTATTTTAGTTTGTGTCGGGGGTTATTAATATCAAGTTTACTTATTATCCTACTAATATTATAAATGCGAAATTTTGTGAGTATGTGAGGATGTGAAGATGTAAAAAATGTGAAGATGTTTGTTGCTCTTTCACGCAAAAACTTCTGAATGGATTTTGATGAAACTTCACAATAATATAGCTTACATATCAGAATAACACATAGGCTATAATTTATCTCGATATTCCCACGGGAAGATGAACTGCGGGTGAAACCGCAGGGCGCTGTTAGTCTGACATAATTCAATGAGAATATCTTGTGAGTTTCCAGACATTTTTCTTGTTGTTTCTTACCTGTTGTCCCAGTATGCAACCACGACATCAGCTCCCAACATGACAGGTTTCCCTTCACCTCCAGATATACCGAAAGCCATGTATTGTTCTTTGCGGAGTCTAGCTGATAGAGTTATTTGGACTTGATCCCCCTGTAAATGTGGAATAACGACGTTAGCATATACATACATATATATTTAAATGGTTAATTAGTGTTCTTAAAGATTGTTACTTTCAGATTTCGCGAGTATTCGTAATAGGCAATGGCGAAGAATAAAAGTAAATTTAAGAATTTTATTGTTTATATAACATTTTCTTTTTGGTTTCAACCTATAATTTATTCTTAAAGTAAAATGTAGGATGAAAATGAATAATCCAAACCGTATTGGGCAAATAAAATCTCAATTAACGATTACATCTTCCATAAAGAAAAAGGAATTTAACCTTTTATACCACGCTGATTAAAGAATACGAATTTAGTTCGAATTGTCTACTGCTTGCAAACGTATTATTTATTTGCATTTGTCGACAAATAATATTTTTAATTGTTTGGAAAACCATCTGGAGAAATTCTTGCTAAACCACGATATTTTGGATCGCAAAAAATTATCTAACGAGTGACCATGTATGTTATAAAGAAATATGTATTCTTTAATACGCTATTTTACGCCAAAAACGATAATGTATTTAACATTTTTAACCTAAATTTGGTTATAAATTAAAACTAATATTTAACTGAAATATTCATTGTATTTAAATAGACACTGGGCTTAGATTAATCAAAACTTCCGGTTATGTAAACGCAATAAGTTTTTAACAATATATTACCTTTATAGATCTCTCGATACCCGCTTGAATGAAAATACGAATTTGTTATTATAAGCTATACTACAAATATTTTCTCAACATTATAAATTATCCTTTGGACAGCTAGGTTATATACTTACTCCATATTTGTACATCAGGAAAAATATAAATAATGATTTCTAATCTTTACGCGATTATTACACATTGTAAATAAAACTATTTTACGGCTTTTATCGCGTTTTTTTACAGCGTTTACGCTTGTTTGTGTTTTTTACAGATGTAGTGTGTTCGAAACGCCGAGCAATCAATAATCAAATACAAACGCGATAAAATCTGTAATTTTATTTTTGTAAATATACATAAATAAATATTTATTTAGTTAATTTTCAATAATAGAATTACCCCTATTTAAGGGTATATAAGGCCCTTATATGTGTAGGCTAATTATAATCTATTTACGTATACATATTTAACAAAAATATCTAGTAAAATTGACTCAATATATACATATTATCCGATTATTGAAAATTGGAGCTTAATGTTAACTAAATTAAGTATTAATACAGCATACTTGCAATCACCTTACATATATGTACTTATTTATTAAAGATATACTTAGATGCGTTAGAAGAATTCTCATCATGTCAGCCCACACAAGTCCCACTGTTGGGTTCCGGCCGATTCAGAATGGGAGAGAAATTGACTTACCGCACTGGTCAGATTTATTGGCATGACAGAGTTTTATGTTGCATTTTCCTTCTCTTGCATAGATATGATCTGCACATTATTGCTTTTAGACATGTTTTACGACATCCACGGCCGTCATATGGGGTGGTGAATTGTATTCTTGCTCCATCATCAGAGAAATAAATTATAAATCGCCACCATTGTGATTCTTGTAAGTCATGCTTATATTTTTGTCTTGGGGCACGCAACATATTTAATAAGAAAAGTTAAAGAGTAAAGTATCATTCCATTTTCCTTCTAAGCGATGCGGGCGACACGAGTAAATTGATTACTGGCTTAAGATCGATTGTATTAGGGTGGGGACATATCTATTCCATTCTAAACTCGTCAATATACGGTGACCTATTTCGCCTATAAAAATATATATCATCATCGTCATCGCAGCCCACATACGTCCCACTGTTGGGCTCGGGCCTCCTCCACAATGCGAGGGCATGTGACCTATATACCATGCTGATGAGACACGTTAGTATTTTTTTTTTTATGGGTGGGCTATGGTAAGCGCACGCGCGGTCCAGTCCATCCGGGGCGATGAAAGGACGGCGCGCGGGCCCATAACCCACCCGTACCCACGTCACCTCGTTGTTGGGCCGACCACCGGAGCAGATGTGACTTGTCGTCAGTGGTCGGCCCGACGGAATACCCTTTCGGGTAACCTCGCCTCTCGACGTCCTGGGACGTCGGTCGCCGTCGCGCGGTTAGCCACACTGCGGGTGACGGACAATTCCCCGGTCCGATCACCCGCGGCCTCAGCTAGGGAGACATGTTGGTATCCCTATACCTTTCATTTCGAGTTTTCCTTCTCTTGCACAGATGTTATGTGTATATTATATTCCATAGTCATCTTTTACGACATCCACGGGCAAGATAGGGAGTGGTGATTTGCATTCTTACTTCGACACCACACGGAATAATGCAAATAAATTAAAAAAAAATGTTTACCTGTATTTCCCATCGCACTTGTAACCTCTTATCCAATATCTCTTTGCAATTGTTAGATGCACTGAAAGGCGGTTGTGCTGTAGTGGAACTGGTCTGTAATAGTCATTAATGTTACAATAGAGCCAATGAAAACATTTGTTCGGTAGCTAGAATAAATACTAAATAACTAAATGATAACTACAGGTATATCCTTGATTTTACAGTTGTCTAATTAATGGCTTCTCTTACATAGCGTTGCGATTTCGATTTATACACAAAACAATTCTCAGTGTTATTCCCAAATGGTTATATGGAGACCGCGTGAGGAAAGACCGACGTCCTCCCCGAGGGGGGGACGTCGGTCGATGGGAGGGTACCCCACGTAGGGGGTATTCCGTCGGGCCGACCACTGATGACAAGGAAACCTGCTCCGGTGGTCGGCCCAATGACGAAGGCGAGGTGGTTTTCGGGTGGGTTGCGGGATTTGCGTGCTTAAGCCCCTCTGTCGCCCCGGACGGAGTGGTGCGGAGACGCGGCGACCGCAGTCCACCCACAAAAAAAAAATGGTTATATGGAGTCTGGGTGTGACTGAATTTGGTTGTTGAATAAACAATAACTCATCATTTTTTTGCTAAACATAAGTGATACATGGTCTTACAATTAGTGAAGAATTATGATACACGAGTCGCTATGTTCTACCTATTGAGCATGTAATAAGTTTTACAATCTTTTATTAAGTTTTTTTTTTTGTAAAATTGACAAATGTTTTCAAATAATGTATAATGTCAAATTAGTAAAAATCAGGTGAAATGTTAGATTTTTGTTATCATAATGTCGAAGGCAATTAACTTATTATAAAATTGGCTAGTTGTAAAATTTGATAGTTTAATAAAATTGTCTGGTTGTAATACTTCATCATCATTTCAGCTCATATAAGTCCCACTGTTGGGCTTAAGCCTCCTCCATAATAGGAGGGAAATTGACCTTAATATTTGCTGATCAAACATGTTGGTATATGGTTTTATTTTGAGTTTTCCTTTTCTTGCATAGACGTTATATCCCTTAGTCGTCTTTTACGACATCCACGAGCGAGATAGGGAGTGGCGAATTGTATTCTTGCTCCGTCACCACATGGAAAACATGGTTGTAAAACTTAAGTCTTTAATAAAATTGTCTGATTGTAAAAACTTAAGGTTTAATATAACATTAACTGATTATAAAAATTAATTCTTTAATAAAATTAACTGCTTGTAAATATTGTTTAATAAAATTGACCGATTGTAAAAATTGGTAGTTTAATAGAAATGTCTGCCTGTAAAACTGTTCCTTAGTACAAGATTGATGAAAGAAGTTATCTTTATAAAAAAAATACCCACAGTATTTTACGATGGTATGGAATTAGAAATGAAAATATAGCTCGATTTTAATTATTTTTTAAAAACATCAATCGCGCACATGTGAGTGTGCATTTTTGTCTTACGGGGAACTTTAGAGCCACATAAGGGATACAAATAACACCCAGATTCAAAATAATCATTTGCAGACAAAGAATTGTCTTATGTGGTGATTTAACCCACGCCACTGAGTACGGGCGACCGGTACTTAAACCGCTCCGCCATCTGTGCAATCGAAATCCTTGTCATTTATAATGCCAAATACATTGTCATAGCCTCAATCAGTTATAGTCCATAAAATATAGCTTGATCTCTGTGACAGATGTCAACGAACCCAACGAAGTAAGTTTGAACGAGTGAAATGTTTACAATTTCATTTTGTATCAAATATATTTTCTTCTTTTAGTGCCAGTTTTATTGCAACTGAATTGCAATATATTATAAATATAAAAATGTTAATATTCATGCCTAAAATGTATCTCGTAAGTACTGAAATACCTAGTAAACATTTTATTCATAAATGATGCTTACACACGTACAAGGTCATACTGGACTGAAAATAAAAAAGAGATGGGACAGTCGATATACGTAAATCGATAACCAATCTTTATTAAATTATTCATAAAAGAAATAAACCCAATACAGTACCTATATAAAACTTTCAACATATTTTTTACAATTAAAACAGACAGTTACATTATAAAAAACCAAAAATTGAATTAATTAAACATTAAAAAACTACTTTTCGTCTCCGAGTAGATGATAATATTATGTACGTATTATTGCCAATAAACTAGGCATATTTATTTATAAAACAGTCGTAATTGATTGATTGATCTAACGACTGTCCTTATTTGGCAAAAAATGATAAATGTTCTAGCAGGAACGCTCCAGTGATGACGATAATAGTGACCTAGACCTTGATCGTACTTCTTTTGAATAATTAAAACAGTCAAAAAACACTTTTAGTTTGAAATTAATTCAAAAAGATTTTCATTGATTGCATTTTAATTATAATAGAAAATCACAATTATAAAAATAAAGAGTTTTATCGATAAAAAACTACGGACTTTATCGTAAGCGTGACAGCACTAGGAACAACTGTCACAGAGATCATCCTATATTTTATGGACTATAATTATATGATTTGTTTATTTTCACAAACGGCTCCTAAATATTAGATAATAATCTATACCAATAAATAAAATTGGAGTGTCTGTTTGTAATGTCAAAATAATAGACTTTTTTCATGCTCACACGGTTATTTGCACGACACCTATGCCTAAAATACAGATTAAAATATGTTTGTCTGTCTGTCTGTTTGTTCCGGGTAATCTTCAAAACGGCTGAACCGATTTCAAAAATTCTTTCACCAATGAAAAGCTATAATATCAGGGCGTAAACTAGGCTATATTTTATCCCAGTATTCCCACGGGAACGGGAACTACGCGGGTAAAACGACTAAAACCGAAGCGAAGCGAGGGTGGGTTGCTAGTACTATATAAGTAACACAACATTTGAGTGAATAATAAAAGTTACATCAACCGTGAGTAAACGTTATACGCACATATTGTTCTATACTTCATCATCACCATCTCAGCTCATATCTTCCACAATAGGAGCGAAATAGACCTTACTATACCATGCTGGTCAGACGTGTTGATAGAGAATTTTATTTCGAGTTCTCTTGGATATATGTAATATGCGTGTTATATCCCTTAGTCGTCTTTTACGACATCCACGGGCAAGAGAGAGGGTGGTCAATTGTATTCTTACATCGTTGCCACACGGAGGAGAGTTTTGTACTTACTAAAAATTATTCCACGTTATGCTATATAGGTATTCAGTAAGCTTATGTTAAATATACATTAAATCAGGCTATCGTCCACTTATACATAGGTATCCCAGGGATAATAATGTAATATTTTCCACGCTTGGCAACGCAAATGTCGTTATAAATTAGCCAGGAGAGTGCTCCTTGGGGCGCCGCAGTCGTATTCAATTCAAATTCAAATCATTTATTATATATAAACCCCGCGGGGCACTTACATATTGTAATTTTTTTACAATTTTCTTAAAGTTATAATTACCGCCGGATCGGTACGCGACCGCACTGAGAAGATCCGGCAAGAAACTCAGCGGGATTGTCTATTTTTTTATTATTTTTTTTTAATTCCTTTTAAATAAAATTACATCTTACAACATGCTTATTAATAGTTCCAGTGTAATGCCATTCGAAATATATCTATCTGCGCCTGATGCCGCCCCAGCCAAGGTCTTGGGTGGTCTTCTATGTCCGAGCAACACTACAATGTTGCCGTGGCATCGAAGGGGACGCTACTCGAAAGGGTAACCCGCCGGGCCGGCCACGGATATCAAAGAATCAGTGCCAGTAGTCAGCCCATTGGCGATGAGGGTATACGGTAGATTATGGGTCACACGCCACTCATCCGGATTGGGTGGGTTGTGTCCAGATCACAATCTATCAAAAAAAAAAAAAAAGAAAAGAGTGTGCTCCTCATCATTCCCCACGTAATCCCTCAGTCAGTTTTTATAAGATAATGTATTAACAAGCCATCACCATATAAAATATATTATATACTTACTGGGTTATACCACCATGCAGGCTGTAATAACAATCCAATGTCCCAAGGAAAGCGATTAATAAAAAAACACATAACAAGCGATTACATAAATATAATTATATTTATTTAATATAAATACATCATAGAAGTGATATAGATATATCACATGTACTCCTCACAGAGTAATGGAAATATTTATATATCTATACGAGATATAATGCAGTACTCTATGGAGATTACGAACCAGAACTAAGTAACTGAAGTCAAAATAATGTGAAAAAAATAATGTCCCTAAGGACATTACGATGATTCCGTGTGGTGACGGAGTAAGAATACAATTCACCACTCCCTATCTTGCCTGTAGATGTTGTAAAAGACGACTAAGGTATATAATATGCATACAACATCTGTGCCAGAGAAGATAAACTTGAAATGCGATCCTACGCCAACATGTCTGATCAGCGTGGTATAATCATCATCATCATTTCAACTCATATACGTCCCACCGTTGAGCTCGAGCCTCTTCCACAATGAGAGCGAAATTGACCTACTATACCACGCTGGTCAGGAGTGTTGGTATAGGCTTTCATTTCGAGTTTGCCTTCTCTTGCATAGATGTTTTATGCATATTTAATCTCTTAGTTGTCTTTCACGACATCCACGAGCAAGAGAGGGGGTGGTGAATTGTATTTTTACTCCGTCACCACACGGAAGAGCCAGCGTGGTTTTATTATACCATGCTGGCTCTTCCGTGTAATTGCCCTTCTCAATGGAAGCTCGAGTCCAGCAGTGGGATGTAAATGAGCTGGGACGATGATGAATGGATAAAAATGGAGTGAATAAGTGAGCATAAGACTTATATATTGTAACTTAGTACTGGTTCGCTAATGTTATTTAGAAATTATTGAACCAATCAAACGAGAACCATGATGGTTTAGTATTTTTAATAGTTGAATTAGATTTTATTAACTTCTGTGATTTATTTGAACCTCGACGATTTTTTTGTTTGGATGAAGTCCTTTTACCCTGGAAATATTATATATTAATAAAACACACAGTTATAAGACCAATTTGTGTAATAAAAGTGATCAAATAAAGCAAGTTGCACGATATTTGAAATATGTATTCAATTTCATTGATATTAAAAACATCAATATTGTAAAAAAAAACTACGAATTTTATCGCGTTTGTATTTTATTTTTGATTGCCCGACGTTTCGAACACTTTGCAGCGGGTCGTGGTCACGGGTAAATTGTCAGGACAGGCCGCTAGTGACCATGTAAAGTATTTTTATTTACAATGTAATACTCGCGTAAACATCAGAAATCATTATCAAAATTGTATTTACTAAAAATCATTGTCATCATCATTTCAGCTCGTATAGGTCCCACCGCTGGGCTCAAGCCTCCTCCACGGTAAGAGGGAAATTTACCTTACTTAATAAGAGAAATTGACCTACTTGATAGTACGCTATTCAGATGTGTTGACATATTTAGTTTCGAATTTTCTTTTTTTTTTGCAAATATGTTATATAATGCGTATTATATCCTGTAGTCGTCTTTTACGACATCCACGAACAAGATAGGGAGTGGTGATTTGTATTCTTATTCCGTCACCACATGGACCAATGTCCATTGTTAAATACATTCTCAAGAAGGGTAGTTATCACTTATGCGGGAGGGTTAGCATTTCTATGATTGGACGCGGTCGCCGCCTTCTGTGAGGCCGTAATCTCGCGGAAGGAGGCGGCGGATCGTGCGCGAGAGGAGCTCCTCTTTGGCGACACGTTCCGCAGGCGCGAGTATCTGCGCCTGATGCCGCCCTAGCCGAGGCCGCGGGTGACCGGACCGGGGGATTTAGTCCGCAACCGCAGAAAGGCTGACCCCGCGACGGCGACCGACGTCCCGGGACTAAGAAGTCGACAGGTGAGGGTACCCGAAAGGGTATACCGTCGGGCCGACCACTGACGACAAGTCACCCTGCTCCGGTGGTCGGCCCAACGACGAAGGTGACGTGGGTACGGGTGGGTTATGGGCCCGCGCGCCGTCCTTTCGTCGCCCCGGACGGAACGGACCGCATGCGCGCTTACCATAGCCCACATTTAAAAATAAGGATTTCTATGGTTTCTCGTCACAATTATGATTGATTTGCTCACTTTCATTTGTAAATCATTATTATGATATAAATAAATTTAAAGTTATAATTTAATATTAGGCATGTCCTCGCAAGCTGTTAGAGGAAGAAATGTTAGTAAATTAGCTGTGGAATACACAAATGTAGTATTAAAATGAGAAAAGTTTGAAAGTGACTTATCTTTTATAATATAAAATTAATAATTTTTTACTATGTTATCCGTTTTGGGAAATTATGAGTAGTTTTAGAAATATAATAATAGTAATTTTATAAATATAATACGAGTAATTTTTAAAATAAAAGGGAGTAATTTTAAAAATAAAATATGAGTAGTTTTAGAAATAAAATGTGAGTAATTTTATAAATAAAAACAAGTAATTAAAAAAAATAAAATATGGGTAATTTTTTTTTTTTTTTTTTTATATATTCACGCCTTTTTCCCATAGGGGTAGGCAGAGTCCACTGCCCTCCACCTGCTACGATCTTTGACATATTCAGCGTAGCAGAGCGGTTCTCTGTGGGCCACTTTTCGCCCCCGACGGAAACGAGACGTGACGTGTCGCGAACCACATCGCCGCCATTCGTACAGTTTTTTTAATTTTTTTTTTTTTTTGAAACTCATTGCGTTTCCGCGAGAAATACATACACATATAATTAACGGACACAAATTACATCCAGACTCAGAACAACAATTTGTGGATCGCACAAAGTGTTGTCCTGCGTGGGATTCGAACCCCCGACACTGGCGCTGTAGGTCACTAGCATTAACCACTACGCTATGGGTAATTTTAGAAATAAAATATGAATAATTTTAGAAATAAAGTAGAGTAGGTACCTAATTTTAGAAATAGAAATCGAGTAATACAGTCGACTCTCGTTAATTCGAATTTTTTTTTTTTTTGTGTGTGTATTTAGCTGTTGGTCGCAGATGACATTGACAGCTTAACGCGGGCAATGGGCGAGCGGAAGGCTCTCAACCCGGTGGTTAATTCGAAACTCGAGGGACTCTTAAAATATTACGAATTATCGAGTGTTTGAAATATCAAATGGTTCGAAATTTGTGAGAGAAAATAAACAAAACTTCGAATTATTAAGTGTTGATCAATTATTATTTATTAACTGCTATTCTATAACATTGGCAAAAGTTTAGAGGTACATACATGTATGTATTCATAATGTGAATTAATTAATCTCTCGAAAGAACTCTCTGTTATACTGGTTTGCTTCAAAGCACATTGCTGCTGCTCAGACTGCTCAATAACTTTTTTTAAGAAGAAAAGTCCCTGAAATGCTTTTTCATCACTTTCGTTTTGTAGACAGAAGCTTTGTCGAATGAGGATCTTGCTTCCTTAACTGACACCTCTGCTAAGACTAACAGTAACTGAAAGGTAACTAAACAAACTAATTCGTGCGGAAGTGTGTGTCAAATAGTCAAACTAATCATAACAATAACAAAGGCTCGTGTACGTTGATACAAATTTGAACTTGTCGCAAAATGTTCTTACAATCTTTCCACCAGAGAAAGTCTCTCTGCAACTTTGAATTGCCGAGTGTTGAACGCCGATGAGTTCGAATTAACGCGTCGTCTTGTTATATAGCAATGATTTATTCGTTCGAATTACCAAGTGCCTAAAAATGTATTGATTTAGTTCGAAATATAAAGAGATTTTGTAGGGAACGCGTGATAACTTTGAATTATAGAGAGGTTCGAATTATCGCAGGTTGGAATTAACGAGAGTCGACTGTATTATGTTTTAAATTACTTACTTTTAAAGCATTTCAAAAGCCCACAAGCTTTTGAAATGCCATAACGTTTGCATGGCGAAAAGTTGGGAATAAAAACAGCTTAACCGAGGGTTATATTGTTTCGTCGTTCAGTCGTTTGATCTCTTTTGCTCGCGAACTAGAGACTATTCTCTAGTTCGCGAGCAAAAGAGTTACACGCTCTTTTACAAGTAGCTTTCATAATTCTATGTAAATAAATAAATAATAATATGCTATTTAAAATGATGGATGAATAATTATAATATTTCCCTGTTATACAATAGTTTCATTTTTATCGTGCGTCATCACAGTACACTCTGTCTATATAGTTTTTTCTTCTCATCAGCTCCCAAATGTCACACAATTAAGCATAAAATTGAAGTGTCTGTTTGCAATGTCAAAATGTCATGTAGCGCTTTTATATTTTTTTCATTATTTTAGTGTTTTACAGTGTTATATTGAATAATTTTTCTTATATTTTATGTAATACAATGCAGATAAAATTCTGAAATGTAGTGAATATGATATAATAGTGAATTGCGAGCATTTTGACATTCGGCCAAATTTCCAGAGAAGGCATGACTTGGTTATCAGTACCAAATCATGCTAACGACTGACTGAAAGACGAAGACTTAAAGATGTGAATAATTAATATAACACTCGACACTGGCACCAATAGCTCATATTATTGTAGCTCATTGCCATTAAATATGAAGAAGAAGAAGAAGACACACGGTTATTTACACGATATCTACGCCTAAAACCATTTTGATACTTTTTGTTTCTCTGTCTGTTTATACCAGGTAATCTCACAAACGGTTGGATTTATTTTAGTAATATTTTACTATCAGGCACCTATCTATATATCCTTATACAATTTAGGCTATTTTTCCTCTTTACAATTTTCCGGGTATCAAACCGGATTTTAGGACATATTGAAGATTTAGAATGCGGGGTAAGGCGAATGAAACCGAAATGAAGTGAGGGCGGATTGCTCGCGTAAAGTAATGCCAAAATTAGTTTTCTGTACCGCGAAGGATAGAGGTAGATTTTCTATCATCCAAATTCCATCTTCCGCTAAACTATTGTCAGCTAAATTTGCTCTCTTAATTATCTTACGAGAAAGAAAAAGAAAATAGATATCTCTCTTCTTTTAAATAAGTATTTTTCTAACCAAGTTTTGTGTGATAGTCATTCATTAAGCCTATAAATTGGAAATAGACCTCGCCGCGATGGAGGGGAATGCTATAGTCAGTCCACTACCACAGGTGGCGATTGCAGATAGTTTTTCCTTAATGGTAGGTAACGGCCTAGCTGTGCCCTAGTATTGCAAAGATCCTTGTGTGACAGTATCATTTACCATCAGGTGTATTGCTTGCTTGTTAGCCACCATCGGATCAAGATTCTTGCCCATACTATCCATTGGTCTGTTTTTACAGATCTTATGAGAAAATGAAAGGAAGGCTACATGGTATTTTTATCCGATGTCATACAGAGAGAATATATCCAAAAATTGTTACAGATGAGACAATCATAATACTGATATTTAAAAGTTTATAACTACTAATGCTTCCTGTTTTTTTTTTGTATTGGCAATCAGTTACTAATAAGCTCATTGTTGGCAGTATCAAAATAAAATTTTCTCCACAAATTATTAGTTTCTTTACACGTTTAACTTTTTATTGTCAGACAGTAACTTAAATAGTGCTATGGACACACTGTTAATGGAATCTTCTAGTAATTTTTATGGCAAACGAACACCAAAAAGTACCTTTATATCATATTCACTACATTCCAGCAGTTTCTCTGCATCACATTACATAAAATGCCAAAATTATTTAATAAAACACTTTAAAATACTAAAATATTGATTACACAAAAACACCACTTTTACATTCTCACCAAAATCCTTAGTAACGCTTCATGTTTTTTTATTGTCTTCATTATCCGTGTGGTGACGGCATAAAAATACAATTGTCGCCACCACTTATTTTCGTGTGGTAGTCGAAAATATTCCCAGAGATTATTAGTAAAATCGGTAGCAGTCCGCAGTTCTGAGAAACAAACTAAACCTTACTAAAGATTGTAAATCCGTAAAGCCCGCAACCGCCTAATATGGTGTTCTATCGGGGAGGATTACAGCTTTGGACAGCAAGTCTAAAATCAAAAACGCTTCAGGTACGCTCCTGTGGTAACTTACGGTAATCTTAGTCTGTCCGAGTGCAGGTGGAACGTCCAGGTCCTTGGGTATGTATACGTGACCGAAGTTATGTTTGTACTGTACACACCACACCGCTAGCCAGTCTATGTCATATGCAGTCAGCTTACCCGGCAGTTGGATCTCGATGTCTTCACCTTGGTATCCTCGAAGAGGACTTAAGGAACCCATTTCATTTGGTACCTGAAAATTAATAACATTTCTTTTGGTTATTTTTCTGGAGTGATTTTTTTTAAATTAAACCATTTTTAGGGTTTCGTACCCAAAGAGTAAAAACGGGACCCTATTACTAAGACTTCGCTGTCTGTCCGTCCGTCTGTCTGTCACCAGGCTGTATCTCAAGAACCGCGACAGCTAGACAGTTGAAATTTTCACAAATTATGTATTTCTGTTGCCGATATAACAACAAATACTAAAAACAAAATAAAATAAATATTTAAGGGAGGCTCCCATACAACAAACGCGATTTTTTGCCCTTTTTTGTAGATAATGGTACGGAACCCTTCGTGCGCGACTCCAACTCGCACTTAGCCGGTTTTACAGATTTGTGATTGCCCATTTTCGAACATTTTTTACCGTTCACGATCAGGGGAGTACTAAGTTTGCCCACATCCAACAAGTCATAGTTATTACAGAAATTTATATCTTACCCGCACCAGAATTAATTATTACATTTTGAGGCATATTTTTGATACAAATTTATTGACAGTATAAAAACAAAATAATTCAATATAAAAAATTATACTGTTTTTGTTCAGTTATAATTAAACAATAAATTTATGGTATTTATTAAATATAAACCTAACAAATCTAATGTACTTGTTGTATTTTTCTGAAATGGCTTTAAAATTCTTACCCGCAACTTTTTATGTTACAAAAACATTAATTAAAAAAAAAGTTAAAAAACAAGCTTTTATATAAATGCTCTAAAACGAAGAAGCGTCAAGATTATTCAAATGAGTCCAAACTCGACGGTTTTGTCTTGTTTAATTTAGGAATTCCTATAGCCACCTACCGACGCCATCTTGAGACCAGCTTCATGGTACCATATTATTGCAATGTCACCGAAGTTACGTAAGTAAACAAAATTTCAACCTAATCTAACTACAGAAAGTGGTCCTAATTTAACTCGCAAGATTTGTCTCATACTAACAGGGCAAGTTAAATAAAAGCTTTTAACTTTTAAAAAGGGGTGAAAGTAAACACTATTTCGGATAAAGTGTACCTAAGTAATGTTTCGCTTGCCAAAATATTAAGATATACACTCTTGTCGCTTTTATAAATTAATGCTATAATCCATGCTATTCAAAAGTAATTGATTAATCATTTTATTAATATAGTTCCCTGTATATATTGAAGCTTCTATATTATGTCTTTACACACAACCTGTCTTACCATTACCTACTATATCATGCAGACATTTTGGTATAGGGATTTATTGTGAGTGTTCCTTCTTTTGCACATCCTGTCCCTTAGTCATCTTTAACGACATCCACAAGCAAGATGTCCATCAAACGAAAAAGAAGTTTTACTACAAAGACATACACATAAATTAATATAATATTGAAAATTGATACCTTTAAAAATAATTAATAACCATATTAACATTATCGTCACGGTGAGAGATTCAATATATTCATCCCTATTGTTATCGGGGCAAACAACCCCCATATTACTACTCCACCCCTCGGATATAAAGGTTGAAAGCAAAACATAAATTCACAATGATTAAATACCCCCATTTGCATCTGATTATGGAGGATGAACTTGGTCGCTAATTGACTACCCTCTCTTGAAAATTGGGTTGGATTTAACGAGAAACTATTTAGCATTGGTATATTAACGCTTATTTATATCAAATTAATAAAGATTAGAATTTTAGAGGTTACTAAAGATTATAATTCCGTGGGGTGACGGAATGAGAATACAATTTACCACTCTCTATCCTGCCTGTGGGTGTCGTAAAAGACGACTAAGGGATATAATACGCATATAACATCTATGCAAGAAAAACTATACAAAACCCTATAACGACCTGTCTGACCTGTATGTTAGAGTAAGGTCAATTTCCCACCCTGGGGAGGCTCGAGCCCAACAGTGGGACTCTCTTGTATCGATCTATCTGCATATTATTATCTCTTACTCTTTATTACGACACCTATAAACAACAAAGAGGTGGACAATTGTAATCTTACTCCGTCACCACACAGAAAAATTCTTAATTGATGGTTTTCCGTTACCCACGGGTCAAGAAAGTATCGTAAATTGTATTCTTCATCCGTCATCACATTCTATCAGAATCTTAAGCTTTGAGACGTATCGCAGTGAGACAAAATAAATAGTAAATAATAAACTTACTTTAGTACCCATAGGGGTTGGTTCGGAGCCATTGCCCACCCAGAAGTATGCGTCAGGGCCAGCTCCATCGTAGTGAAGGTTCGGTATGTAGAAAGTCTTTGCGTCCAATACACTGATGTTGCCTGAGCGTAGACCGTGAGCTAAGCGTTTGAACTCGGGGAGAACGCGGGGACGGGGAGGGTCCAGGCCTGCAGGGATGAATACGTCGCCGAAGTTTACCTGTGAAATTACACATATAAATAACTTCAAATATGGTGAAGAGGTTTAGCTACCTCAAGCATGACTTGGATTGGGTTTTTATTGTCACCATCAGGTGTTTTCTTTGCTCGTCTACCACTATTAGCGATAAAAAATATAAAAATAGCTTCCATAAACATGAGTTTAATACTGTTCCGTCCTTCCAGTACATTATCTTACTCTATGGTCCTTTACTTTTTGGACTCATTATGAATCATTTTCCATTAAATTTCCGTTACACATCAGGTATTCAGTAACAAATATGTAAAGTATAAGCTAGGGACCATCTATTTATCATTATCACCCATGAAATTCAATTCAACAATGTCATCTTGAATTGCAAATTCCTGAGTTAATGCAAATATTATAAACCCCTATTCTTGTCAAATTAACTTCAATTGAATGCGTCCATTCATAATTCGGCACCAATGGTGGGTGAAGATGGCGGCTAAACGTCAGATTTTGGCGCGAAACTTGGTAAGCATGCGCGCCGAAAGTATCAAAGTAATCAATATTTTGTTACGGTTACTTGCCGGCTTTTGCGTATCTAAATAGTATATTAATTTAGGTTTTAGTTGTAGAAAAAAATAATGAATGATATTGGAAAAGGAACAGGAAGTTTCTATTTTAAACTGACGCTATTACTTGTATCTATATATTTAGTTAAGAATGAATATAATTTTGTAATTACTGCTAATCTTATTAGAAAATTAATTTCCATACTTCTTTTCTTATGTGCTTCTTACCATAGTAGAAATACAGAAATATCGAAGGTGTCTTATATCACTCTATTCAAATTGCAAAAACAAATGAATATAATTGATCACATGTGTAGTTAATTTTATTTTAAGGATTTACACAAAATATTAATTCGCCCTATTGATACGGAATATTCACCAAATTTATTAAGCATTAGCAAATACTTACCTTTACCTCAATTCAACCGCGTAGTTCTTATTCCCGTGGGGATACGACAATAAAATATTACCCATGTTACTCTCTGATAATGTAGCTTTCTATTGGTGAAAGAATTTTTGAAATGAATTTAGTGGTTTGGATGTGAAAACGTAATAAACAAACTCACATTCACGTTTATAATATTATTAGTTAGGATTTTAAATTTACCGTAAATCTCCGGCACCAGACGCTGATCCATTTAATATCCCTGAGTTTCTTCCCGCCTGGCAGGCGTAATAGGATGTCAGAATTGCTGTGCGCACTCAAAATTGGTGGATCTCTGAAAAAAAGAAGAGAAGTTTTAAAAATATATATTTGCAAGTGAAAAATGAATACCACATATGGGGATTGAACTCAGATGTACATCATCATACTTTAAATACGCCTCAATCTTCGCCTCGATCCGGCCGCTGCCTACCGTGAAGAAAGTGTGCGAATGCGTGCAATTCGGTGATACTAGGGGCATCACCAAATCCCACCACACGCAAACACCCTCAAAAAGTTGGGCTTCCGGCTTTCTTGCTCGCCGAACGAATTGCAGTAACAGTAGCAATTTTACTACTCAGACGTCGATTTTCTGTTCAGTGTGGTACTACCCTGGACGGATCGGCCCGCAGTTGTAGATAGACAAGTCTCAACAATGTGCTCCTACCACTAACAAAAGTAATTGGCAATAGTTTTATGACCAGCCACCTGTCTACCGTTAACCCTCCTTGTGAATATTACATTCAGTCGAACAGAGGGTATCAGACGCAGTTGGCCCTCGTCGATCTAACAATAAATCTGCCTCTGGCGGAATTGTGGTGCATTTAAAATGGTCCCTGGAAGTCACAAATTTCGCCATAATCGAGAGACAGGAGTACTTTGTGGTTTTAAGCTGATAGTAGCGCTAACACTTGATCGACATGGAGGAGGATCATTATGGAGGAGGCCTGAGCTCAACAGTGGAAGGCTAAGATGATGATGAGTGTGTTTTTTTTAAAGAAAAAATTAAATACAAAACCCCATGAACCTTGGGCATTTTGTTTAAAGTTTAGGGTAATATCAACTTTTAAATAAATATCTTCATTATAAACACATTTCCATTATAACTGTGGGTTCATTTAACTTATCATCTTATTCAATTCAAATGTCATAAATTTTCCGCCAAAATAACGGGAAGAAAGGAAAAATCACCCTCGTTTCCTGTCGCCTGTAAGAACGCGTTATAGCGATACACCCTCCCGTATAAGATGTTAGGGACAGCCTCCCTTTTCATACCAATTATTTTTATTTAATTACTGAACATGTTTTTTTTTTGCTATTGTCATTCATATTTTTATTACAGACCCAAATTTACCGGACCGGGGATTTAGTCCGGGCACCCGCGGAGAGTTTAGCCTCGTGACGGTAGCCTCGACGGGAGAGGGTACTCCCTTGGGGCATTCAGTCGGGTCGACCACTGAAGTCAAGGAACTCTGCGCCGGTGGTCGACCCAGCGACGAAGGCGACATGCTATAAGGGTGGGTTGCGAATGTGCGCGTTTACGCCCCTCTATCGCCCCGGACGGAGTGGTGCGAGGAGCGAGCTGAAAGTAACCCACCCTCCCAAAAAAAAAGGAAAGACCTAAATTAAATTTGTATGGGCTTGTAAATATTTTCCGTGTGGAGATTGCGTATGAATACAAATTACCAAATTGTCATTTGTTCAACAATGTGTTCATTTTGTACGGATAATTCTTCCGGGTTTTAATGGAGTAAGATTACAATTCATCTTGCCCGTGGATGGCGTAAACGATGACTAAAGAATAAAAGGCATATAACATTTAGCCAAAAAAAGGAAAACTCGAAATAGAGCCCTATACCGACATGTCTGACTAGCGTGCTATAGTAGGTCAATTTCTCTCTTGTCGGGGAGGAGTAGCGAGCCCAATAGTGGGTACGTGGGCTATAATGATGAATGAACTACACTTCACGTTCACCGCTTAATATGTATTATCTATACTAATATTATAAAGCTGAAGAGTTTGTTTGTTTGAACGCGCTAATCTCAGGAACCGCTGGTTCGATTTGAAAAATTCTTTCAGTGTTGGATAGTCCATTTATCGAGGAAGGTTATATTATATTTTCAAAAAAAATTAGAGATCCGTACTAAAAGTCCAATAATGTAACCCAAGGTGTAAAAAAAGACCCGAAAAATCCTTACATCGCGTGTGCTGCGAAAACTATTGATTGTAGAATAAAACAATGTACTACAACTTTGTAGAATATATAATTGTCTACAAAAATATTGCGACACTATATGTCTAACTATTATAGTTATCTCACAATACGAGTTTTTTTTTATTTATTTAAATAATTGAAATGCCGTCGCTTTAAAAACTTTTATACCTTGGTATTAATCCTTATCAAAATAAATTACTTCATGTTCAAGACGGATTCAATACCTTTCTAGAACTTTTTAAATTATTAAATTCGGACATTTCATTTAAAAGATATCGCGATATTTTAAATGTAAGTATTAGTGTTGCAGCCAAATATGTAAGTACTTATTGCGCGCGCATGTATGATGACAACGGGAATCAAGTGCTAAACGTTCTTAATGTTAGGCCACAGAAGTTTTAAAATAAATAAATGCTGAAAGTCACTATACTCCTCAAAGTCACTTTTCCACGCGGACGAAGTCGCGGGAACTGCTAGTATTATATAAAATAGTCCCCCAGCAGTGGGACGTTTATGAGCTGAGACGTCCTGACGATGTTGATAATATCTATACGCACGCATACTGCTTTTTATTACTTTTTTTAAAGACAACATACTCTGTAAAGGAAATAATCCTTGTATTACGGGGGACTTAACAAACATATTGCGCACTGCTCGCCCGCTCCGTCCGGGGCGGCATAGGGACGTAAGCGCGTACACCCGTAACCCACCCGCGACACGTCGCCTTCGTCGTTGGGTCGACCACCGGAGCAGGTGACTTGATGTCAGTAGGCGGCCACAAAGTGTTGTCCTGCGTGCCATTCGAACCCCCGACACTGGCACGGTATCTTAATCACTAAGTCATCAGTACAGTGTGGACTTAGCACGAAATATGGCGTCTATTAAACGATAAGGGCACTGTTCCTGATCTATAGAAAATGGTATCGATAACAATATAAATACTTTGATGCAAATATTTTATTCGTATTAAGCCCTTTACTGTTTGGTAACGAATAGCGAAACCAAGACATAGAGCTTATTTTTTTTTTTAGAGGGAGTAGTTAAAAATACTCCATCTAAAAAAAATAGAAAAAGTAGATGATAATAACAGATCGTGTGGTGACGGATTAAGAATACAATTCACTACTCCTTATTTTGCCCGTGGATGTAGTAAAGGCGACTAAGGGATATAATAGGCACATAACATCTGTGCAAGAGAAGGAAAACTCGAAATGAAACCCTATACCAACATGCCTGAGCAGCATGGTATAGTAAGTCAATTTCTCTCCCACTGTGAAGGAGGCACGAGCCCAGCAGTGGGACGTATGTCAGCTGAGACGACGATGTTGATGAAGATATGTTTTTTTCTTTTTTATCCAAAAGAGGCCTATACCCAAAAGTGAAACGTAAATGATAATTGAATGCACAAGTGACGTAGTTGCTTAGCTACAGCTAGTAGTAACTAAGATATCGACACTGCGCCAGTATTATGGTTGGACAGAGCAGTGTCGTGAACTCGTCGCAATCATCGGTGGCGACCGATGGTAGGCAGCGGCAGGAACTAGGACGCGGTCGCAGCCTTCTGCGACCTCGCAGAAGGAGGTGGCGAGTTGCGCGCGCAAGGAGCGCAGCCTCGACGAAGCGACCCGCCGCCGGCGACTGGGGCGGCGCAGGCGCGTCTACCTGCGCGTCATGCCGCCCTAGCCGAGGCCGCGGGTGACGTGACCGGGGAATTAATCCGTCACCTGCCGAGAGGCCGACCGCGTGAGGAAAGACCGACGTCCTCCCCGAGAGGGAGATGTCGGTCGATGGGAGGGTACCCCAAATAGGGGGTATTCCGTCGGGCCGACCACTGATGATAAGTAACCCTGCTCCGGTGGTCGGTCGAATGACGAAGGCGATGTGGTGTTCGGGTGGGTTGCGGGTGTGCGTGCTTACGCCCCTCTGTCGACTCGGACGGAGTGGTGCGAGGAGCGCGCCGACCGCAACCCACCAAAAAAAAATATATTTTGGTCTCAATTCCCAGACTGGGTCGAAATTTTATGCAATATACAATTAGTTGTTTCAAGTCTGGCTGTAATTAGTATCTTATAACTGTATGTTTGTTGAAAATATTATTCCCTTAGTTCTGGTTATTGTCTCCAAAATAAATGTCTTCTATGTTATAGAAAGATATGTAATGATCTCAACGAATTTAGTATTCACATAATGAATTGAAACGAATAAATTGTGCGTGCCTTGAACAATTTCTCACTTCCCACTTCTAACTTTAGCTAAAAGAGGTGTCTCGATGAATTTCAATGCGACATTATTATTAAAATTATTTAAACGATCCCCGTTTTGGTGCTTTTGGGTCAAGGATGTTTTTATTTATGTAATATTTTCACGTACTTACCCTGTGGTGATACAGTAAGAATACAATTCACCACCCTCTTACTTGGATGTGTCGTAATTACTAAGGGATATTCAGATAACATTGATACAAGAGATGAAAAATTCGAAATGAAACCCTATACCAATACGTCTGACCAGCATGGTAAGCCAATTTCCCTCCTATAATGGAGGAGGCCCGAGCCCAACAGTGTGACGTATATGGGCTGAACACGCAAGAAAGGGAAAACTCGAAATAAAACCCTATACCAACCTGTTTGACCAACGTGCTATAGTACCTCAATTTCACTCTTATCCAGGAGGAGGTTCGAACCGAGTAATGGGACGTATATAAGCTAAAATTAAATTGATGAATTATAAGATACTAACTGCTGCTCGCGACTTTGTCCACGTGGAATAGTTACTTTGGGCTAATTGCGAAAATTTAACCGTTTATGCAGCGGAAGCTCTCATCATCATCTTGCTCTTATCCCAATTACTTGGGGTCGACGCAATATGTCATCTGTTTTGACATATTGCAAAAAGTTTCGGCAATGACTTTTATGACCGGCCGCCTGCCTGACGTCAACCCTCCTTGGGAATGTAATCGTTGACCCAAATGGTACCAGATGGAGTTGGTCCGGGTCAATCTAGGGCTCTTAGTCGTCTTTTACGACACCCACGAGCAAAGTAAGGGTTGGTAGTATTCGAAGCCGCTACCACACAGTAATGCAGCGGAAGCTCTCGAAAGAAAAAAAATCCGATTTTGAAACATTCTTCATTGTTGCTCCACTCCTATAGTTCTTAGCGTGATGATATATAGACTGTCTCGATAAATGGGCTATCTAACACTGAAAGAATTTTTTAAATCGGACCAGTAGTTCTTGAGATTAGTGCGTTCAAACAAACAAACTCATTAACTTTATATACTAGTATAGATTGTCTTGCTTGGGAATCGAACCCGCGACACTTTTCACTGTTATAACTACTACATCTGTACAGTATGCCCTTGAGTAACATTAAGTACTGAACTTTAATGACCTTTGTCCTTTATTGTATGTTAAAAGCAAACTCCGTCAAAGTCAAAGGCATTGTTTGAATAACGACTATTCATAACTGACCCAAGCTCTATTCACAATTAGCAACCCGCCCTCGCTTCGCTTCAGTTACAATTCCCTTACCCGCGTAGTTCCCGTTCCCGTGGGAGTACCGAGATAAAATATAGCCTATGTTACTCAGCGATAATATAGCTTTCCAATGGTGAAAGAATTTTTGAAATTGGCACAATAGTTTTTGAGTTTATTCATTACAAACATACATATATGTACACAAAAATACAAATTCCTCTTTATAATATTAGTATAGATTGTAACCGAGACCTTATACGTCATCATGTCATCATCTTAGCATAACGTATTTAGGGTCGAGTCTCCTCCAGGGTAAGAGGGAAGTCGGGTCGACCACTGAAGACAAGGAACTCGGCTCCGGTGGTCGGCCCAATGACGAAGGCGACGTGCTATGGGTGGCGGGGCCGCGTGCCGCCCCTCTCTCGCCCCATAGGGAGCCGGGTGGCGGCTGCGGTGACCATAGTCCACACTAAAAAAAAATAATGAGAGGGAAATCTGACCACCATACTGTGTTATACTTTTCTGTTCCACTCCTTCCCAATAGAAGTTATTTACCTTTACTATACTGGTCAAATATATTGGTATAGGTTTCTATTTCATCATCAGCATCATCATCGCAGCCCACATATGTCCCACTGTTGGGCTCGGGCCACCTCCACAATGGGAGGCAATTTGACCTACTATACCACGCTGGTCAGACATGCTGGTATAGGGTTGTATTTCGAGTTTTTCTTCTCTTGCACAGATGTTATGTGCATATTATATCCCATAGTCGCCTCATACGACATCCACGGGTAAGATAGGGAAGTATTTAATTGTATTGTACTCCGTCACCACACGGAAAAGAGTCTTACTCTTACTATAAGACATACCTGGTGACATAATCCTCTGGGTACGGCACCAGGATCCCTTCTGGGCTCGGTTGTGGCGTATCTCCGACCCAGAAGTACGCGTCAGGACCTGTGCCATCGTACGCGAAGCCTCGTACGAAGACCGTATTCTCGTCTACTGCGTAGACAGTGCCTTTGATGCCGTGAGCATACTGCGTTAGACGGCCAATTAAACGGCCATAGTACGGCTCCTGTCGCCGAGATGACACGGACTCTGGAAGAGAAAGAAAACATTAATATAGATCTTATAATAACATATCAAACAACAGACGTTGTTCTGCTTAAATCTAAAAAATAGTAAAAGGAATTCTCCTTGAAATCGAACGCAATGCCATCTACCAGGTCCAATTGTGAATCTAAACCATTCTCGAATCCCCTTGAAGACACACAAAAAATTTCGTCGACATCCTGGACCGATGGGCTGTTTAAGAGGTGTTCAATGACATACACACGTACACAAGAAATATATATAAAAAGACTAGCTGACCCAACAGACGTTGTTCTGTTCAAATAAGCGCCACCTACCGGGTCCAATTGTGAATCTAAACCATTCCCGAACCTCCTTGAACTCATACAAAAAATTTCATCAACATCGGTCCAGCCGTTTAAGAGGAGTTCAGTGACATACACACGTACACAAGAAATATATATAAAAAGACTAGCTGACCCAACAGACGTTGTTCTGTTCAAATAAGCGCCACCTACCGGGTCCAATTGTGAATCTAAACCATTCCCGAACCTCCTTGAACTCATACAAAAAATTTCATCAACATCGGTCCAGCCGTTTAAGAGGAGTTCAGTGACATACACACGTACACAAGAAATTTATATAAAAAAGATGATATGCAATTTTAATGAAATCTTATATACAGGCTGTCTTAGGTTATGGAGCAACTCGAGTATATTGTAGTTTATCGGTCATAGATCATAATTAGGATGTATATCACACAAAAAACAATAAAACATACTTAGAATAATAACTCATAGAAGGTAACTCCGCGCACAAAAAAATTAAGCATTTAAATTGGAGCCAATCGGTGCCCTACGCCGGACCGTTCCGTAGTGTATAAGGTCACTGCGTACGCCAGGCAACTCTATTATAAATTGGTGTGCGTTTGTATGTGTGTAATCGCTCGCATGCATGTAATATTTTTGGCTTCACATTTTTGATCCCTTAAATACCGACACTATCCTGCTATACATTATTTTTCTAAGAAAATATGATAGTTATAGCCATTTCAAGAATGTGTGTCTTAGAGTCGCTCCCTATTATGATACATAATATTATTATGAATAGGATACATGTAGGCATTTAAGACAGGTCGACGGCAAAAGGTATGAACGAAAGCACCGTCGCGTGCGACTAAGGGTCATTGGCGTGGCGAAACAGGCCGCGGCGACGGAATATATGTACTATACGTAGTCTGTACGTAGTAATACAGTACATTTTTACAGAAATTACTGCTTAAAGGAATTGAGTTGTCACAATTCGAAATATTTTTCAATTTTTAATTCTTGTATTTAATGAAAATAAATGTTCAATGTATTAAAATCCTAATTGTCTGAAAAATATCTTAATATCTTATTTATACATTATGCCGTATTAGCTCCTGTCGTAATTTGTTCTTTTATGCTTGTACAAAATAATTTCGATATTTCACATTTGTCAGGCGTCCTGAGCGAAGGCTTAGTCATCATCATCTTGCTCTTATCCCAATTACTTGGGGTCGACGCAATATGTCATCTGTTTTGACATATTGCAAAAAGTTTCGGCAATGACTTTTATGACCGGCCGCCTGCCTGACGTCAACCCTCCTTGGGAATGTAATCGTTGACCCAAATGGTACCAGATGGAGTTGGTCCGGGTCAATCTAGGGCTCTTAGTCGTCTTTTACGACACCCACGAGCAAAGCAAGGGTTGGTAGTATTCGAAGCCGCTACCACACAGCAAGGGTACCACAAGCGAAGGCTTAGTCTGTTTTGTAAATACCAGTAATACATTAAATTACATTCAAACGTTAGACTTAACGATGTACCAATGCCTTTACCTTGAACAATACACCATGCATAATAAAGACTGACAATAATTTCTGAATTTATATAGACACGTGCCAACCCTAATGCTATACTAAACCGTCAATTCAATATTGAACCTTTTTATAAATGTATTAAAGTATAAATTAGCGTGTAAGAGTAAAGTTTTTTTCGCAAAGCAATAATGTTAAAAGCCTCTATCGATCACTTGGCAAGCGATACCATTAACAAACGGATGTTGAAATCGATAAGTCACCATGAGACCTCGTGGGGAACATTTTTGGACATTTTAAATAGTTAATTGCTAACTTCTTTCTATTATGATGGAGTATGAAGAAATCACCCCTTTTCTTACCCGTGGGTGTCGTAAAAGATTACTAAAAGGTAATACGCAGACCATTGGTTGCTTCTCGAGTCCCTTTTTTCCTAGTTTTCTTCGTCACAAAATAATTGTCATCATCATCGCAGCCCACATACGTCCCACAATTAAGCTCGGGCCTCCTCCACTATGGGAGGGAGTTAAACCTGCTATAATATATTAGTCAGACATATTGGTATTTTTTTTTATGGATGGTCTATGGTAAGCGCAAACGCGGTCCATTTCGTCCGGGGCGACGAAAGGACAGCGCGCGGGCCCATAACGCACCCGTACCCACCTCGCCTCGTTGTTGGACCGACCACCGGAGCAGGGTGACTTGTCGTTAGTGGCTGGCCTGACAGAATACCCTTTCGGGTACCCTCACCTCTCGACGTCCCTGTCCCGGGACGTCGGTCGCCGTCGCGCGAGACATGTCGGTATAGGGTTTCATTTAGAGATTTCCTTCTCTTGCACAGATTTTATGTGCATATTATATACCTTAGTCGTTTCCTACAACATTCACGGGCAAGGTTATAACGGTGAAGGTAAGAACGGGAAAAGGTGATAACGGAGAAAGAATACAATTCACCAACTCCTATCTTGAACATGAGTATCGTAAGAGACGACTAAGGGATACAACATGCATATAACATCAGTGCAAGAGAAGACAAACTCGACTCAAATCAAATCAAATCATTTATTATGCATAGGCCCCTTAAGGGCACTTACATGTTATCAAATTTACACAACGTTTGAACACAATACAATAATCTACCATCGGATCGGAACGCGGCCACAAACTGAGAAGATCCGGCAAGAAATTCAGCGGGTTATATACATAATTCTTTTAAATATACATCTTTTTAAAATACATAAAAGCCCTATACAAACATGTCTGACCAGCGTGATGTAGTAGGTCAAATTCCCTCCTATTGTGACGGCGACTCGAGCCCAGCAGTGGGTATGTCCCACTGTTGGGCTGAGATGACGGTGAAAGAATCCACGATGTATTTAGATGCGATATTTGCTCTATAAATACATTTTGCCACCTGTACTATGAGCATTGTAAAGTTGTCGTACAAGTGAATGGTATAGACATTTGACCTCGTAATCATCCAATTGCATAACGGAGACAAGATAGTCTTTACTTAAATACTATGAAAATGCTTCTTGCAAAATAACAGCACAAAATAACGCATTTGATGTCGGCTGTTTCTGGGCTCGAGCCTCCTCTACAATAGGAAGGCAATTAACCTGCTATACCACGCTAGTCAGATGTGTTGGTATAAGTTTTATTTCGTACTAGCTTATGCCCACGACTTCGTCGGCGTGGAACAGTTACTTTGGGCTAATGCTAACTTTAAATATTTTTAAATCACACTTTGGGAATTCCTGGTCTAATATACGGTCGCGCCCAGAGATCGCACTCCCAGAGAAAGCCAGAAGAATCATAGGACACCATAAGTGTCATCAGAACAAATGTTCCGTGTGGTGACGGAGTAAGAATACAATTCACCACTCCCTATCTTGCTCATGGATGTCGTAAAAGACGACTAAGGGATACAATAGGCATATAACATCTGTGCAAGAGAAGGAAATCTCGATACAAAACCATATTCGATCACGTCTGACCAGCGTGGAATAGTAGGTTAATTCCCCTCCCATTGTGGAGGAGGTCTGAGCCCAACATTGGGACTTACATAGGCTGAGCTGATGATGATGATATCAAGCTGGTCAAACGTGTTGGTATATGATTTTATTTCGAGTTCACTTACTCTTGCATAGATGTTATATGCATACTATATCCCTAAAAGATGATTAATCTTTTACGACACCTACAGGCACGAAAGGGTGTCGTGAATTGTATTCTTACTCCGTTACCATAACCTGCCCTCGCTTCGCTTCGGTTTCAATCGACTTACCCGCATAGTTCCCGTTGGAATACCGGGATGAATAATATCCTAAGTTACTTCTTAAATAGACTACCTATTAGTAAAATATTATCAAAACCGGTACAGCCGTTTTGAAGATTACCAAAAACAAAAAGACAGATACACAGGCAAAAATTTTTAAACTGTATTTTAAGCAAAGGTGTCATGCAAATAACCGTGTGAGCATGAAAAAAGCGCAGTATTATGACATTACAAACAGACACTTCAATTTTATTTATTTGTATAGATGTACTAGCAACCCGCCCCTTTTTTTTTTCGGGCTGCGGTCGGCGCACTCTTTCGCACCGCACACTCCTTGCACCACTCCGTCCGGTGCGACAGAGGGGCGTAAGCACGCACACCCGCAACCCACCGGAGCAGGGTTACTTGTCTGATGACAAGTGGTCGGCCCGACGGAATACCCCCTATTTGGGGTACCCTCCCATCGACCGACGTCCCCCCTTCAGGGAGGATGTCGGTCTTTCCTCATGCGGTCTCGGCGGGTGCTGGACTAATTCCCCGGTCACGTCACTCGCAGCCTCGGCTAGGGCGGCAGGACGCGCAGGTAGTCGCGCCTGCGCCGCCCCACTCACCGGCGGCAGGTCGCTTCGTCGAGGCTGCGCTGCTCGCGCCTGCGACCTGCCGCCCCAGTTGCCGACGGCAGGTCGCTTCGTTGAGGCTGCGCTCCTCGCGCGCGCGACCTGCCGCCCCTTTCTGCGAGATCACTGCCTCGCAGAAGGCTGCGACCGCGTCCCAGTTCCTGACGCTGGTCGACGTCCTGGCGATGGTCGGCAGCGATGATTGCGACGAGTTCACGACGCTGCTCTGCACAGGCGGCACAAACTTCGAGCGTATGCTGCGCCGTGTCCACGCCGCAATCGCAGTGGTAGCAGGACAGTGTACTCTGCCTCCTAGCAACCGTGTACAGATACTTGCCGAAGCATCCATGCCCCGTCAACACCTGCACCTGTCGGAAGGAAAGCACTCCGTACCGCCCACGCGCACCCGTTTTAGCCACTGTATCAGCACCGGCCGGAAGGCCTCCACGGTCCAGACACCGTATCTTCCGTACCTCTCCAGCTGGACTGCCCAACGAGCAATGACGTCTCGACGGGCGTCGACGCGCCAGGTGGTGAGCTCCCTCAAAAAGTCCACACCGTCCTCTGCTCGCACCCCCGACACCCGTTGATACAAATCAGCGAGCATTTCCGCCTCCAGGTCCCACGGGGGAGTCCCGGCCAACAGGCACGCCGCCTCCGTCACCACCGTGCGGTATCCGGGGATGGCCCTGATCGCCACAGAGGCCATGGCCCTCTGTGGTCGCCACAGAGTAGCCTTGATTCGGGCGGTCAGGGACCTCGCCCGCACCGGTGCGCCGTACAGGGCCATCGACGGGATGACCCCCGCGTATAGCCGTCGACATGTAGCGCTCGGTCCGCCCACATTCGGCATAAGCGATGATAGGGCGGACGCCACGCCGACGAGCCGCGGAACGAGCCTGCGGAACTGCTTGCGAATAGCAACCCGCCCTCGCTTCGCTTCGATTTCAGTCACCTTACCCGCGTAGTTCTCGTGGGAATACTGGGATAAAATATTGTATACTAATACTGTTACTCGCTGTTAGTGTAGCCATTCATTGGTAAGAGAATTTTTGAAATCGGTTCGATGGTTTAAGCGCGAAAGCGTAACAAACAAACTTACTTTCGCATTTATAATATTAGTAAGGATAGATGAAAGTGTAAATTATCCTTTCAAAAGTAATTATAAAACAAAAGTGTATATAACAGTGCGAGGTCGTCACCGTCTCCCCCGGGGGTACATCATCATTATCACCGCTACGTTGGCGTATTTATCTAATATCCTAAGCGGAATCGCCGGCCCATTAAGGGATGTTTTGATTGACGCTTTCGCCCTCGTGATTTGATGCGTAAGGGTAACGTAGGGTTGGGATTTCATCTTTTAAGGGTTAATACACAATGGTTTTATCTATAAGGTTTGCAACACTGATGTATGTGGGTTTATTATTTTGTAACAGGGATTATTTGTTGGGCTCTAATACTTTTAATCTTACTGTGATTATGATTATTAAAACCGGCTATGTGCCAGTCGTAGTCGCACACGAAGGATTCCGTACCATTATCGATAAAATCGCGTTTGTTGTATAAAGGCTGCCCTTTTTTTGGGGGGTATGGTCATCGCACTCCTCACTCCGCTCCGTCCGAGCTGACAGAGGGGCGTAAGCACGCACACCCGTAACCCACCCATGATACGTCGCCTTCGGCGTCGGGCCGACCACCTGACTTGTAAAATTTCAATTGTCTAGCTATTGCGGTTCTTGAGATACAGCCTAGTGACAGACAGACAGACAGACGGACAGACAGCGAGGTCTTAGTAATAGAGTCCCGTTTTTACCCTTTTTTTACGGCATCCTAAAAACTACTTATTCGAAAAATTGTAATGTTCGTCTTGACTTATATACGTCCCACTGCTGGGCTCGAGCCTCCTCTACAATAGGAGGGACATTAACCTTACTACACCATGCTAGTCAAGCGTATTGGTATAAGATGTCGTTTCGAGTTTTCCTTTTCTTGTATAGACGTTTTACGCTTACTATATCCCTTAGTCGTCTTTTACGACATCCACGGGTAAGACAGGGAGTTGTGAATTGTATTCTTAATTCATCACCACACGGAAATTGGCAGATATACTACGTCCCAATACTGGGTTCGAGCCTCCACGACAGTAGAAGGGAAATCAACCTCACCTTACCGTGCTGGTTGTAGGTAGTGTTGCCCAAATGCAAGACCAAGACGAGACTTGGACCGGTCTTGGTCTTGGTCTTGCAACATCACACCTGGTCTCGTCTTGGTCTTGGGCTTGCGCACCCGGGTCTTGGACTTGGTCTTGCGCACCCGAGTCTTGGTATTGCAGCAAGAGTCTCGCAAAGTTTTGCAGTTAGAATAACGTAACAGTAATTTATCATGGCAATGAAAAATCCAACTAAATTAATCAAATATCCTATCCTATCTATCCATCTGCTAGCCTATAGTTTACTATTGAATACAATACTTACCACTGGAGAAAATTACTCTTCTATTCCCCTGGTGTTCCATTAGACAGCGTTACTACTCTTATGACAGGACTTTCGACCCTATTTTCTTAAGACGTCACCACATGAGGCAGTTGATACAATAAATTTTATGTCATTTTATAATCAATGCGATATTTTACAATTAATGCGATTGTTTATATTCCCCTTCAAGTTAAGTGGTATGTATCTATTGTATTTCCAGTTTAGTTACTGATACTCTGGATACTTGAAAAAACCTGTTGCTCTATTGCCTATATAAATACTTTGGCCGCTGGATCCATGTAGCTCTTAATATACTATTTATTCAAGAACATATAAAACTGATTTAAAATTTTATGGTTTTAATACTTGTAAAATGTATGATATTCGTCGTCATCGTCACAGCTCATAAAAGTGCCACTGCTGGGCTTAAGCTTCCTTCCAGTAAGAGGAAAATTTATTTACTATACCACGCTGGTCAGACATGTTGGTACAGGGTTTTCTTTCTAGTTTCACTTCTCTTGCACATATGTTAAATACACAGGGTATATCAGGTTATGGGACAACTGTTCATGTATGTTGTAGTTCAACAGTCATAGATCATAATTAGAATGTATATTACACAAAAACAATATAACGTAAAAGTTATAGTGATTACAAAAATGTGTGTCTAAGAGTTTATGCCTTAAATTTTATGCATTATGTAGGTATGTACAGACAGGATATATGTAAGCATGTAAAATTTCGACAGTATAAATAGGTATTAGATTTGCGCGAACCTTTCAATGGTTACGTAGGTACAAAGGCGACTCATCAATGGTCATCGGCCGATCAGCTGATTTATGTTAAAGCGAAGTTTGTCTTGCTTATGCAAACGTAATCATTGATTTATTCAAATTCTAATGAACATTTAACAAAATACGAATATGTTGTTGATTAAGTATCATTCCTTTATACATTTTAATCAATTTGCACGAAAAAACGATGACAAAATTGAGAACTTACATGTCTCTCAATTCATTACCGAATCGATAATTTTATTTCAATTTTTTTTCATGGGTTCCTAACACCATTGCCCGATCCGATTTGATACGACATCCACGGGTAAGAGAGTGGTGAATTATATTCGTACTCTGTCTTTTTTTTTGTGTGTATGTAGCTGTTGGTCGCAGATGACCTTGACAGCTTAACGCGGTCAATGGGTGAGCGCTGATGGCTCTCAACCCGGTAAGTAAGTTAAGCGAACATCGCCCGAGGGCTCCCCCCTGTGGGGAACGGACCTCGGCTCGGGGCGTCGCTGAGAGCAAAGTGGGCGTGGCCAAGTTTAGGATAATGACTTTTACGCGGCGCGGTTTTCGACCTCGACGGCGAGGCCGATACCGCGGAGTTTTATCTGTTATCGCTGCGCGAGCTGTGTAGGTCCTTTCTTGGGCGATCATAATAGCGTCATCTTCTTTTTCAAGAAGATGACGAGGACGTCGGACCGCGGATATTTTTGAGGGGACGTAGTTTACCGCCCCAACCACTAGTGGATTGGGGTGAGTCGTGGCAGAGGCAAAATAGCGCTGGGAGCAACGCTTCATGTACTGCCTGATGGTGATCGTACTCTGTCCCTACATGGACATTTATATAGATTAATTGTAGGCATATTTCTATGTCCAACAGTGAACGTCGTTGGGCTAATGAATAAACGGATATATAAATATGTATAATGGGCAAGAGCACTCTCGTGATTACGGTATTTTTGTCCTTAAGCCTTTCCGAAGAGTAATTCTGAAAAGCCAACACCAACATTGGGAATCGATTGGCCAATAGATGGATATCTCAAGACTGATTTGACTTGCCGTGTAGTGACGGAGTAAGAATATAATTCATCACCCCCTATTTTACCCGTGACTGCGAACCCACGACTAAGGGCTATAATATATAACATCGGTGCAAGAGAAGGAAAACTTGACATGTATGACCTGTAACAACACGGCCGATCACCGTGGCGATTCCCCTCCGGCCACGGCCGATTCTCCTCCTGTTATGTAGAAGACACGAGCTCAACCGTATATAAGCTGAAATGGTGATTTGAATTAAATGCAAGACCGCGAGACTCTTGCAGGCCCAGTCTTGGTCTTGCTCAAGTCTTGCAGGGCCAGTCTTGGTCTTGGTCTTGCAAAAATTAAGCGGTCTTGGTCTTGGTCTCGGTCTCGCATTTCTCGCAAGACCAAGACCGCAAGACCAAGACTTTTTTGGGCAACACTAGTTGTAGGATGGCGTGTGGCGATTAGCCACCCTACTATTGTGTTGCGTTCTGCGCAGGTAGATGTGAGAAGAAGGCGAAGAAGAATGAAGAGTGTTATTTATAAGACTGAAGATTTAATCACATAGTTCTAAATTATATACAATAAATTAATGACAAACTAGTGACGACGTATTTTAGACATAGGTGTCGTGCAAATAACCGTGTGAGCATGAAAAAAGCCTATTATTTTGACATTACAAACAGACACTCCAATTTTATTTATTGGTATACATTTTCGTAACTTTGAACAGTGTCAAGTATAGTAGTTATTGCCGCTTGTAAATTGTTAGCGAACGATACAAGTATTACTTGATCATCAGCTTAAAATAGAATCATAATTACTCTTGTTGAAGTCACGAATAATTGCACTTAAAACCTGATCATGGGGTTGTGAAGTTTAGTGGATTATTTTACTTAAACTATTGATTTTCAAACTGCCGCTAAGTGTGTGTTTTTTTATTTTTTTTAAACTATTATATTTATATTACAACAGTGTCTGTAATACTAATGTTTTTATTATTATTAGAATATTTTCATTCAAACTGTATTAAATGATACACATCCTTTCCAAATGGTGGTGAAATAAAAATACAGTACATAACCCTTACGCTGTGAGTATCGCAAAAGATAAATGTGGGTTGATTTCATCCATGAAAAACGCTATCTATAATAAATTCTCATGTGAAGATAGAGAAAGAGATGTGATTCTCTTTCATCATATTAATTATGGTCAAAGGTTACTCTATAGTTAGACTAATCTAAGGGTTTAATATTCACAATTTAATCCATAGTAACTTGGCTTTCCGTGTGGTGACGGAGGAAGAATACAATTTACCACCCCTTATCTTGCCCGTGGATGTCGTAAAAGACGACAATATGCGTATTCTATCTATGCAAGAGAAGGAAAACTCGAAATCAAACCCTGTACCAACACGTCTGACCAGTGTGGATGATGAACTTAACATGTATGAATTATACACGGTGACATTTATGTCGTCTTACAAAAGCAGGTCAATTAAAGTATCCAGTATCTACTATTCATTCGTACAATTCAAAAAACAATATTTACTAAAATATTTTTTAATAAAAGTTATTATAAATAATTACTAATTAAAATAGTAAGGAAACAGCTTGTAGCGAGCGCATAGGTATTCAACACAGCTGATGTAGTATGTAGGTACTACGACCGCTTGACCGCGGCGCCAATCGGGCATCGCAAAGGATACCTGTTAGGTATCTAGCGTAGGGAATTACGCTTTATAAAAACCGTCCACATGGACTTCGTACTTATGATTGGCTAACGAAATTCCGCATGATTTCTTTTGTTTAAAATGTGAACACGATAAACAGGCTGTTACAAAATATTAACTTTAATTTATTTTATTACATTATTTTTTTATAACTGCCACTATTGAACATTTAAATATGTTAGATATATTTCTTTGGTCGGATACTTTTATGGTTTATTCTTTGTAAGACGATAAAAAAGTCACCGTGTATATAGAACTACGTTCCACTATTAGGCTCAAACTCCCTCCACATTGGGAGCGAAATTGGCCTACTATACCACGTCGAGGAGGGTTGGTATAAGGTTTTATTTCGATTTTTGCTTTTCTTGCATAGTTTTTATATACACAAGATTAGTCGTTTTTTACGACATCCACAGGTAAGATAGTAAGATGACAAGATGATAATAGGGGTAGGGGACGAGCATAGGACCACTGCAGAAACACGATGGCAATCTGGCCCACAGCGCAAAGGAGAAGGCCGATCTTCTAGGTTAATCCTTTGCCTGTAACTCGACTTTGGACGCCGCCTTTGGATGGCATCCCTCCAGTGGTCCTAAAGACGTGCGCCCCTGAATTGACTCCTATCCTTACGCGCCTAAACTGACTTTCCTACGTTACTAACAGGATTCCGTCTTCGTGGAAGATAGCCCATGTCCACCCGATCCCTAAAAAGGGAGATCGGTCTGACCCATCGAATTACAGGCCAATTGCGATTACATCCTTACTCTCCAAGATAATGGAGAAAATTATAAACCGCTAGCTTCTGCAGTACCTTGAGGATCACCAGCTGATCAGTGATCGCCAATACGGCTTTCGTCGTAGGCGATCAGCTGGTGATCTTCTTGTGTACCTCACTCACCGTTGGGCCAAGGCCTTGGAGGGCAAGGGTGAGGCGCTAGCATTCAGCCTAGACATCGCAAAGGCGTTCGATAGGGTCTGGCATAGGGCACTTCTATCGAAGCTACCATCATACGGAATCCCCGAGGGACTCTGTAATTGGATCGACAGCTTTCTGGGTGGTCGGAGTATAAAAGTCGTCGTAAATGGCTCCTGCTCCGATACCATGACCACTAATGCTGGTGTACCACAAGGCTCGGTGCTCTCCCCGACGTTGTTTATCCTGCATATCAACGACATGCTCTCCATCGAGAATATGCGTTGCTATGCAGATGACAGCACGGGTGACGAACGGTATACCGAGTAACGGAATGTCCCTCGGAGTACTCAGGAAAGAAGGGTTCAACTTGTGTCTGAAGTCGAGCGCTCTCTGGGGCGGGCCTCGAAATGGGGTGAACGCAATTTAGTCCAGTTCAACCCCACAAAGACACAAGTTTGCGCGTTCACTGCAAAGAAGGACCCGTTTGTCATGGCGTCTCAGTTCCAAGGAGTAACTCTCCAAATTGCCGACAGTATTGCGATCCTCGGCGTCGAAATATCGAACAAAGTCCAGTTTGAGAGTCATTTGGAGGACAACGCCAAATTGGCCAGTAAAAAGCTGGGCGTCCTGAACAGAGCCAGGCGGTACTTCACACCGAGACAGCGCCTTGTACTATACAAGGCGCAAGTTCGTCCTCATGTGGAGTACTGCTCACATCTCTGGGCAGGCGCGCCCAAATATCAGCTCGACCCACTTGACTCCCTCCAAAGGCGTGCTGTTCGAATCGTCGGGGATCCCAATCTCACGGACGGATTGGAGTCGCTGGAGCGGCAGAGAGACTTTGGGTCACTCTGTGTACTCTACCGACTCTTTCACGGGGAGTGCTCCGAGGAACTGTTTGACTTGGTACCACCGTCACCGTTTTACCAACACACCACTCGACACCGCAGCAGGGTTCATCCATTTCACCTGGAAACGATATGGTCTTCAAATGTATGTTTCCAGCGATCATTTCTCCCACGTACGTGCAGGCTCTGGAATGAACTACCTGCTGTGTTTCTCGAGAGCTATGACATGTCCTTCTTTAAACGAGGTTTGAGAAGAGCATTTACTTCACGGTAGGCAACGGCCTGGCTGTGCCCCTAGTATTGCAAAGGTCCACGTGCAGCAGTATCACTTGTATGTGCTGCCTGCTCGTTTGTCACCATCAACAATAAAAAAAAAAGGGCTGAATTGTATTCTTTCTCCGTCACTACACGGTACATAAATAATAATAATTTTTTCATTATATTGTTTCAGTTTTCCTTTCTTCCTGTTTATTTACATAACAAATTTATACAGTCTGCATACAATTATCGTTTTAATTTTAATACAACTAAAATATTGAATGAAAGTTTGATTTAAAAAAAAATATTTAATACTAGCAACCCGCCCTCGATTCGCTTCGGTTTCAGTCGCCTTACCCGCGTAGTTCTCGTCCCTGTGGGAATAATATAGCCTATCTTGAGCTTTCCATTGGTGAAAGAATTTTTGAAATCGTTTCGGTGGGTTAAGCGTGTTAATAAACAAACTTTCGTATTTATAATATTATGGTAAGGATTATTTAATCTTTTTTAACAAAAGGTTATCAGTTTCAGTACGCTATCTTATAACAGCCGCCATATTGAATATAGTTAGTGTAAGGTCATTAATTTTTTCGTATCTTTGTTCATTCGCTTCGTAGGTTGAAGCTTTTTATGTCCATCATATTGGATTTAAATTGACGTCACTTAGCTATGTACCTATTATTATCAAAACTAAACGTGTGTGAAGAAAATAGAACTCAAACATAACTATTTAACTTCCAAAAAAGGAGATGCTTCTCAATTCGATTTTATTTTTTTATGTTTGTTACATCGGAACTGACTGAATCGATTTTGATGATTCTTTTTAACCGATTTCAAAAAAAGGAGGAGGTTTTCAATTCGTCGGAATATATATTTTTTTTTATGTATGTTCACCGATTACTCAAAGACGCCTGGACCAATTTGCAAAATTCTTTTTTGTTTTAGCTATTTAGGTATTTGCTCCTGGTAGTAATCATCTCGTTGCAGAGTTGATGATGGAGGATACAATTTGAAGGCGGTATTTTTTAATTAAAAATTATAGATTATTTAAATTGTAAGCTGGTGTTGCCCGTGTGGTCCCATTTCATCATTTGGTTCAGTTAAAGTAGGTTTTTCTCTTGTTAAAATTATTTAAAATTCAGTTGAAAATTTTAATCATACAATGTAGGTATATCCATGTGGTGACGGAATAAAAATACAATTCACTACCTCCTATCTTTGCTCGTGGATGTCGTAAAAGATGACTAAGGGATATAATAAGCATATAACATCTAGAGAAGTAAAACTCGAAATAAAACCCTATACCTACCTCTGACCAGCATAGTATAGCAAGGTCAATTGCCCTCCTATAGTGGAGGAGACTCCAGCCCAACAGTGGAACGTAGAAGAGCTGCAATGAAAGCTTGAAGCTTTTAATTCACTTGTTTACTTAGAATAATAACGTATAGAAGGTAAGTTCACGCACAAAAAGTGAAGCATTTCAATTGGACCCTAATGGAGCTTACGCCGGAACCGTTCCGTAATGTACAAGGTCACTGTACTGCACGTACGTATGCAACTCTTAAAAAATAATTAGCTAATTATGACGGTTTGTGCGTTCAAATGGTATCAAAACACATTTAAAAAACATAAAAAGTATATTAACATTACTTTTAATAATAATTCGACGATTAATGTTAATAAAAACAAAATTTGATGCCATAATTTGTATAGTAATCGCCTGCGCTCATGTAGTATACTTTGCTTCATATTTTTGATGGCTTACGTATGGACACTATCCTTCTATACGTTATTATTCTAGTCTAGTTTAACTTGTCTGGTTTATATAACAAACTAGTGCACGTCTAGACATGTCTTGAAATAGATAAGACTTTATTATATAAGAAATGCAACTACTCACAAAATCATGATGAGAACATTTCTAAACAGCTTAGCAAATTGCACAACCCTACCTCACCCTCCCTAAGGGAGGTAGAGGGGGGCCCCTTTTCGCACACTTAATACAGTTTTGTCTTCGCATTTCGATACTCGTTTATATCCCAACTCCTCATTTGATGACATCACATCAAATTTTCTTTAAGAAAAATGAAGATTATTCCTTTGTTTCTATTGAGAATGTATTTTCGCTTTATATGCAAGTAAGGTTGCTTTTGATATATATATGCTTATGATATTAACTAGAGAAATGTATAATATCTTATTATGTTCTATAATGTGTAACAAATAAAATTAGTAGTGGCTAGGATACCGATTTGGCATGCCTGCGTCGAGAGTTCGATTCCCACACGAGACAGTATTTTGGTTCACATATTGTGGCTCTCAATTTGGATGTAATTTATGTTCGTTAATTCTGTTTTTGTGAAATTCCCTTTAATACAAGGATTATTTAATCAGTGTCGGGTATTGGTTATTGTTTAAAAAAAACTACCGGAAAAATCTGCCCGTGTATACTTAAGAGAATACATCACATCATGATTATCACAGCCCATATAACTCCCACTGTTGGGCTCGAACATCCTTCACAATGGGAGAGATATTGATCTACTAGACCACGCTGGTCAGGTGGGTTGGTATAAGAGACCTTGTGGAGTCAACCGTTTTTAGGTATCACCATAGATGCTAAACTTCAGTGGGGACCTCATATTGAAAAGTTGTCGAGTAGGCTTAACTCAGCGGCTTATGCAGTAAAAAAAATAAGAATGATAACCGATACTGAAACAGCTAGAATGGTTTATTTCGCTTATTTCCATAGTCTTATGTCTTACGGCATATTACTGCGGGGATGCTCCGCGGACTTTAATAGAATCTTTGTTCTCCAAAAAAGGGCTGTCCGTGCAATTTATAATCTGGGCCCAAGAATCTCACTTCGGGAGAAATTCAAAGAAATAAATATTCTAACTGCTGTATCACAATATATATACGAAAATATATTATATGTCAAAAAAAATATCGCTAACTTTAAGAGATATTGTGACATTCATAAAATAAATACTCGTAATAAGAACAGATTAGTTGTACACACTACTCGTCTACAAAAAGTTAGCAAATCATTCATGGGGCAATGTATACGCTTTTACAATAGATTACCTAAAGATATCCGAGACCAGCCTATGAAAAAGTTTAAAAAAGCCATCAAGAATAGACTTTCTAAAAAAGCTTATTATAAAATCTCGGATTATGTAGATGATAATACAGATTGGTTGTGAGCAGCTCCTCATTCAGCAATTTCCTTGTTATTTTAAATATACTGTTTGTAAATGTACTTTTAACTTTCATTCTAAAGTGTAGCGTGTTTTGCCTAACGAAATTTTGTATTTTCAGCGTTTGTAATATATTATGGTGTTGGTCATGCTCACATAAGGATCTACTTGCGGTAGCTGCGTGGAGCGGGTCTCTCCCTTCCCTCCATAGTGGTTGAGGGGAGTGATGGCTGCTCTAGTAGTTAACTCGTGATCGGGTGCCGCTTGTGGGACCTGGTCCAGCCATAATCGTTTAAATTATATTAAGTGTCTTGCGGTTCGAAGGGCATCACACTGGAGCTAGTTCTTACAAAACATGTACACAATTGTATAACTAGTAAGAAGAAAAAAAAAATTAAAAATAATAGACAAGCCCGCTGAGTTTCTTGCCGGATCTTCTCAGTAGCGCTCGCGTTCCGAACCGGTGCTAGTTTATTTTTTTTTTGGAAATTGTAAACCCGACAATATGTAAGTGCCCTCTCGGGGTTTATGCATAATAAATAATTTGAATTTCATTTCGAGTTTTCCTTTTCTTGCACAGTTCATCATCATCATCGCAGCCCACATACGTCCCACTGTTGGGCTCGAGCCTCCTCCACAATGGGAGGGAAATTGATCTACTACACCACGCTGGTCAGGCGGGTTGGTATTTTTTATAGGGTTTTATTTCGAGTTTTCCTTCTTTTGCAATTGTTATATGCATAATATGTCCCTTAGTCGTCTTTTAGGATACCCACGGTAAGATAGGTGGTGAATTGTATTCTTACTCCTTTGTTGATCTTGATATATATAAGTAGATATAATCCCCTATGGTATAAATACGGTTTATTTCTTAATCATTAGACTAGAAGTAGAGCTAATAATTCTCTATTCAGATACGTGGCAATATCAATCGAACAAATAGTAATGTAGGTAACAGTTTGCAATCGTGGGCAATAAGCAACAGTTCAATGTTTGATGTACAATGTAAACAAGGGGGTACGACGAAAACTCAACGTACGTGCTCAATACGAACTATACATGACTCTCAACCGTCATTTATACAGCTAAGTTATAATCTAAGCATTTAATAAGCAACTAAATATTACAAAGTGAGATCTCGCTCAGGACGCCTGGCAGATGTTAAACATTGAAATTATTTTGTACAAGTATATGTACAATATCTGGTTGACCGGTATATTTTCTTTTGTATTTTTGCCGAACTTATTTAAAAAAATATGTGAAATAATGAAAAAATATCAAAAATTACAAAAAGAGAATAATAATAACACCGAGATTCGATTCCACGCTGTTTGAATGCCAAAACAAAACAAAAAAAAACTGGACAACTTCTCAACCGAGCTATTGACACTCTTGACGGCGACAGCGAAAATTGAATTCTTATTCTTTTAAAATTGATTTGTTATATAATAAAAACCTAGCTAGATCGATTTTTTGGCCCCGAAACCTCTAGTATGCCAAATTTCACCAAAATCGTTGGAGTCGTTTACAAAATCCAAGTTTCCAAAAAAAGTTAAAAATTAAAACTAATGTGCGTGCAAAACAAGAATTTCATTTTGACTTCAACTTTAACTTTGAATAACTTTCAAAAGAGTGAATTAAGCTAAAAATGTTAAGAGACGTTTTTTGTAGGAAATTTAATTCCCTTCAAGAACCTCTATTTAATTTTTCCGGATACTAATTTTTAAGTGAATGACAAAAGCCTAAAGTTAAAAATCAAATTCTGAAATCATATCAATTTTCAAGGCGTGGTTATGAGACAACGGTTTATCTGATAAAAAAATTCAATCAGTCTTTTTTGTAGACAAATAAATTCTCTTCAAAAAATGTCTTTTAGTCAATTTCACTTACCTTGACGGTTTAGGAGTTATGAGACAAAAACCCGCTCCGGAAAAAAAATCAAAAGTTGCGATGATAGATCTCTTAATATAAATATTAAGGGCTCAAATTCTCACATTTTTTTTGTCATCCCAAGTAATATTTTCGATATACTTAAAAAAAAAAAAGTTGATTTTTTTGGCCCAGTCTTTTTTGGCCCAGCCCAGTTTATATATATATATATATATATATATATATATATATATATATATATATATATATATATATATATATATATATATACATATATATATTATTTAAAATATTACACAACAATTATAATTAATTCACCGCACAGTCGCTTACGCACAACATCGAGTCGCTCCGTCTCACTCACACACTAATACGATTATGTATAGTACATATATTCCATCATATAGCGTGGCGTTACGTCGCCGGCCTGTTTATCTCACGCCAACAATCAAGTTTACCCTAGCCTATAGATATTTCACATCATAAAGTTACGATATACTATTTGATTCTGCGGACCTCGTGAAAATTTATTGGGGTCAATCCATAGAATTAGAAAATAATAGAAGTAATATCGTGTGGAGGTACTTTTCCGCGTGATGACGCAATAAAAATACAATTCACCACTCCCTATCTTGCCCATGGAAGTCGTAAAAGGCGACTATGGGATATAATATGCATATGATATATGCATAAGATGGTAATCTGTGCAAGAGAAGGAAAACTCGAAATTAAACCCTTTACCAACATGTCTCACCAGCATGGTATAGTAGATCAAATTCCCTCCCATTGCGGAGGTGCCCCGAGCCCAAAGGTGGGACAGATGTGGGTTGCGATGATGATGATGATGACATGTATTATTTGGAATGAACTGTCTGCTGCTGTCTTTCTCGAACGCTATTATACGTCCTTCTTTAAACGAGGTTTAAGAAAAGCACTTTCTTCACGCAGTGGCCTAACGGTGCCTCTGGTATTGCAATAGTCTATGCGCTATCGAGTGTGCTGCTTGCTTATTTGACATTATCATATCTTTAATTAAATATTATAAAACAAAGTCCCCGGCGGCCTCTGTCTGTCTGTCTGTCTGAACCCGATGAACTCAAAAACTACTGGACAGATTTTCATGCGGTTTTCACCAAATGACGGAATGGTTCATGGGGAAGGTTTTTATGTATAGAACATCAAGGTTGTGTAAATTGGTTGAGATATGACGATAATTGTCGAAGAGGTCGGTAAAAATCAAGCCGCCCGAGTGCCTTTATCGAAAACGCTGTCTGATCCGTTGGAGATATATCAAAACAATTTATGGTGGAATTGTGTATCTTTTATAGGTCTACAAAAAAGTCCGTAATAGCATATGTCTATCTTTTACAGATAACGTAGAATACCCATTTTAATGTTTACGAAAATGGCCACATTATAACGTGATAATTTGAAAGTTATTTAGACGCATACAATATTAATCCTTATCAAATAAAATACGTTAGTTACCTTAAACATTTCATGCACTACATAATTCCCTTCGCCGCCGAAGAAAACCGCGCTTCGCCCTATCGGCCCGTTCACGACCTTGCCGCTGTGAGCGGCAGCTAAGCGCAGAGCGGCGCACAGTGGGAAAATCGTGTATGTTTCGTCTCAAAACTCCGTATCTCAGTTGTTTCAAAACTAAATGAGCTGTAATTTTGCAAACATATACTTGAATGTCTAAAGTTTAAATGAAACAACTTTGTAAATAAAACTAATTTTACGGATTATATCGCGTTTGTATTTGATTTATGATTGCCCGACGTTTCGAACACTTTGCAGCATTCATGGTCACGGGTGGACTAAGGTGTCTCACGTCCAACAAGTAATCGTTATTACAGACATTTATAATTATCTACCCGATACAGAAAATTAGTTATAAATTTATTAAATTTTGACCCACATTTTAGTACAAATTTATTGGCAGTGTAAGAAGAAAATGATTCTATATGAAAAAATTATATTGTTTATGGTTAGTAATTATTAATTATTAAATTTGTAGCAATTATTGTTACAATTTGTCGATTAAAAAAAAAAGACTAACAAAACTAATATACTACCACCGGATCGGAACGCGGCCACACTGAGGAAGATCCGGCAAGAAAACTCAGGGGACATGATGCTAAATTAATATTGATTTTTAATTTTAGATGCGGCTTACTTTGTCTTACTAAAAGATATTTGATTTATAAAATTATTATTTGACCCACAATAATAATAGTTAAAGATAATTTTATAAATCAAAAATCTTTTAGTAAGACAAAGTAAGCCGCATCTAAAATTAAAAATCAATATTAATTTAGCATCATGTCCCCTGAGTTTTCTTGCCGGATCTTTCTCAGTGTGGCCGCGTTCCGATCCGGTGGTAGTATATTAGTTTTGTTAGTTTTTAAATCAACAAATTGTAACAACAATTGCACTTGTTGGACGTGAGACACCTTAATCCGCCCCTGACCATGAATGCTGCAAAGTGTTCGAAACGTCGGGCAATCATAAATCAAATATAAACGCGATATAATCCATTAAAGTAGTTTTATTTACAATGTGTAGTGCTCGCGTAAACATCAGATATCATTATGAAACAACTTTGATTTTAAAAAATCTTTTTATAAATTAATTAAAAAAATAAAATTAAAAATACACGGATTATATAAGAAAAAAATACAAAATATGCTTGTTTAATTTACATAAAATTTACATAGTAAAACATAGTAATAACATATTATAAACGTATACTACACTACTACTACATACTATATATACTAAAATGACAGACCAAACTAGAAAAAAAATGTAAATAAAACTACTTTTACGAATTATATCGCGTTTGTATTAATTATTTAAATATGTATTATATATTAATTTATAAATTTTATTCCATTACAACGACTTTCACATGAAACGGTTTTGAGACAGCTTTGTATGGGGCTTTACCAGCGTGCGCCGCTCGGCGCGCCGCGCCGCTCGCCGCTAAGACCAAAGTCGTGACCAGGCCATATTATTATAGCACTTTATGATTAGCAGCAATCGGGCGCGTTTATCTCAGCTCTCTAGCGAGGAAAATGATCCTTACTAATATTATAAATGCTAAAGTAAGTTTGTTTGTTTGTTTGTTACGCTTTCACGCTTAAACCACCGAACCGATTTCAAAAATTCTTTCACCAATGAAAATCTATAATATATCTCATCTATCAATATCAGCGAGGCATAGGTTACATAGGCTACTTAGGCTATATTTTATCCCGATATGGCCACGGGAACGGTAGCTACGCGGGTAAGGCGACTGAACCTGAAGCGAGGGCGGGTTGCTAGTCACTAATAAAAAATAAGATAAATTTAATACAGGTTTGAATGACGAAGGTACATATTATAAACAAGCCGGTAAGTCGAATAATTTTTGCCACCGAGGTCAAGGTATCGATACCAGTGACTAGGATTGGATGGAGTGTGTCCAAACTATAGCCTAAACCAAAAAAGAAATAAATACATGAAAAATTGCTAAAATATTGTTTATTTTCAAAGAACTCACTCCGGTAAAATACTTTATTTCTTAATGAGGGTGATTAAGAAAGCTCCTTGTACTGTGGTGAGACTTTACAATTATATAATTAACGGACTCAAAACTCAGGCAGAAAATCAAGGTCTGAGTAGTAGCGGGTTTTGATGGTGCATTTAGTATCATCGAATCTTATTGTTAAGTTTCCCGAATCAACTGACCGCAATTTTCAAGCTTGCTTATTGACAATATTGCGGGGGGTGGGTTACGGTCGGCGCACTCCTCGCACCACTCCGTCCGGGGCGACAGAGGGGCGTAAGCACGCACCCTGCGCGGCACGTCGCCTTCGTCGTTGGGCCGACCACTGGAACAGGGTGACTTGACGTCAGTAGTCGGCCCGACGGAATACCTCCTTGTGGGGTATCCTCCCATCGACTGGCGTCCCCCCCCCCCTCGGGAAGGACGTCGGTCTTTCCTCACGCGGTCGGCCTCTCAGCGGGTGACGGACTAATTCCCCAGTCACGTCACCCGTGGCCTCGGCTAGGGCGACATTAGGCGCAGATAATCGCGCCTACGCCGCTTCAGTCGCCGGCGGCGGATCGCTTCGTCGAGGCTGCGTTCCTCGCGTGCGCAATCCGCCACCGAGACTACTGCTTCGCAGAAGGCTGCAACCGCGTCCCAGTTCCTGACGCTGTCGAGCATCGTCCTGGCGATGGTCGACAGCGTGAGGTCGGCACTGATGTTTGCGACGAGTTTACGACGCTGCTTTGCCCAAGCGGCACAGACCTCGAGCGTATGCTGCTCCGTGTCCTCGTCGCAATCGCAGTAGTGGCAGGATGGTGTACTCTCCCTCCTAACGACCGTATTAACAATGTCCTAAGAATTCTAAAGAATCAAGAAAATCTACTAAAATTACAAATCTTTACCCGAAGCAGGATTAAGTTAGACTTCGAAATGTTCGAATGTTACAATTCTATACAAATAAATAAAATTGAAGTGTTTGTTACGGTTATTTACACGACACCTATGCCTAAAAGTCGGTTTGAAAAATTGTTTGTCTGTCCGTTTGTTTTGGGTAATCTTCAAAACGGCTGGACGGATTTTGATATACTATATTTTAGCCCGGTATTCCTACGGGAACTACGTGGGTAAGGCGACTGAAACCGAGGGCCGGTTGTTAGTGAATATTAAATTATTTGAATTATAGTGACATCAATAATGCGCTTACTAAACAGGAAAGTCATTCCTACCAACTTTCCTTTGTGGCGACCGAGATAAAATACAACCCATTAACACTTTCTTTCACGTAAATGTCCTAAAAAATAGAAACACACGCGTCACAATATAGGCGTCATTCATCTTGATGGAAACTCGTCAACCTGAATATTAGACGGTATATCATCATTACAGCTCATACACGTCCCACTCCAGTAGTGCCTCTCCACTCTCATACTCACAAAACAATTATCAAAACAAGTAATATATTAACAAAATAATTGCAATTCAATGTGCCATCGTTATTGTTTATCCACAATAATGCTCTTCGAATGTGTACAAGTACCTAGGTACCTAACCTACCCACTGAGAAAGAAGCTCAGATGGAATTTGCTTAACTTCCGGGGATACTTGGGGTGCCACCAAACGGGGCCATGTTGTTCAACCTGCTGACAGACAATCGTTTGGTATTGCATCTTAGATTTAACGGATGCCGGTGTTAACGCCAATCGCTCGGTTTCGGTATGGTAGGCTGAATAGTATGACATGAATTACGCGATGAGTCGCTCGATTTGCCGCCCCCCTGGGCGTGCCGCCCGCGTGCGGTGCACGCCTTGCACGCCCGCTTCCGGCGGGCCTGGACGTATATAAGCCGAAATTATGATGATGACCACGCTCGAACCTCCTCTATATTGGGACGGAAATTGATATTCAATAAAACGTTTTAATCTAGTTGATATTTTGACACTATGATCATTTCTTGAGGGTCAGCTCCCATTGTAAAGTGGCTCCAGCCCAGTACGTATATGTAGCCTGGGACATATATGAGTTATGATGATGATGATGAATGATGGAGAGTAGGTTTGGTTGAACGTGCTGATCTCAGGAACTGCTGGTTCGGATTGGCAAATTCTTTTATTATTAAATAAAAAGTAGGCTATATGTTAAACTAGCAACCCGCCCTCGCTTCGCTTCGGTTATAGGTTATAGTCGTTTTACCCGCGTAGTTCCCGTTCCCGTGGGAATACCGAGATAAAATATAGCCTAGTTTACGCCCTGATATTATAGCTTTCCATTGGTGAAAGAATTTTTGAAATCGGTCCAGCTGTTTTGAAGATTACCCGGAACAAACAGACAGACAGACAAAAACTTTTTTATTGCTATTTTAGGCATAGGTGTCGTGCAAAAAACTGTGTGAGCATGAAAAAAGCCTATTATTTTGACATTACAAACAGACACTCCAATTTTATTTATTGGTATAGATATAGATAATATTACGTTACGAGAAACGGAACATTAATAAAAAATGTTGTAAAATGTTTCCGTTTCAAAGCTACTGTTGCATGCGCTGTTTGCTATAGGTGCATTACGATCCACCCCCTTTATTTTTCTCTCTCTCTTTCTTACATGACACAGACGAAGTTATACAGTTGTACTAGAAACCTTTTTTTTATTTCCAAGGGTGGCAAACGAGCAAACAGTACACCTGATGGCGAGTGATGCTGCGGCACATGGACATATCCTAGGCCGCTAATTGGAGGGAGTACGAATGTGTGCAATGGGGTTCGATGATACTAAAGGCATCCCCAAAACCCACCACATACAAATACCTTCAGAAAGTAGGCCTTCCAGTTCTCTCGCTCACCGAACTAAGTGCAGTAACAAATTGCTACTACTCAGACGTCGATTTTCTGCTCAGTGTGGACTGACCAGCCCGCGGCTGTAGACAGACAACTGTCAACAGTGTGGTTCTACCATTATCCAAAATTAGCAAAGGCCCGCGGTTTCTGCATAGTTAAGTGTCGTGGGAATACCAGGATCAAATTTAGCCTAAGTTATTTCTTACATACCGATACCTGATAGCATAATATTATCATTGTCAGTCCAGTCGGTTTGAAGATTACCCGAAAGAAACATACAGCCAAAAAAACATTTATAAACTAGTTTTTTTTAGGTACCTACAGGAACTCATAAAAAATTGTAAACTGGTTTTTTTTAGGAACTCGGCGCCGGTGGTCGCCCCAACGACGAAGGCGACATGCTATGGGTGGGTTATGGAGCCGCGCGCCGCCCCTCTGTCACAAAAAGCTACCTATAGGTATCACATAAATCATTTCACATTCGTGGGAGCATGAAAAATAAACCTACAAATATGACATTACAAACAGACAATTCAATTTAATTTACTTGTATAGAATTTAAATATTGATCTTCATCAGGCTAACATTATTTGAGTTTTAAAATCATCTCCTAAATAAATACGCGTTGTACCGCAAAAAAGCTTAAGTGCACATTTTTAGAACAAAGCTTTCGAGGCAATAACCCTTTACTATTCAAATAAAAGCCAACAGTAGGCAATAACGTTAACGCTTACTGTTCCACGTAGAATAACGTTAAAATGTTTATAGCCGTAGAAAAGAGAATTTATATATAACGATTTTTGGTGTAAAACAATTCTATTTGTTAGGTTTTCGAGTACAAATGTTTGAGTTTATACCATTTTGTGGTTGCCCCATGTGGTGATGGATTAAAAATACAATATGTTATCACCTATTTATTTATTTATTTATTTATTAAATGAAAAACATAATAAGCTTACAGTATACACCAAATCGCTTACATGCTATACTATTAACTACACAATTTATGAAAGAAACAATTATATCAATTTATAATAAATATTAATTCTTAAAATAAACTAAATATACACAACATTATATATACAATTTAAGATGACTGATAATTTAAAAAGTAATTATTTAAGTACAGTGATAGATTTTGCATCATTTGATCTACCCCATCAAAGAACATGTCTGCATCTCTATTTGTTTGGAGGAAATCATTGATGAGGTCTAAGGCTCTTCCTGTAGGAGTACTAGCGGCATGCGGCTGGCGCCATGATGGTGGACAACTGAAAAGCCGATGCTGCCGTCGCCCAGCCGCACGCATATATTGATCTGGTACATAAAAGTAGATGCATTCCTGTACCAATGGATTATCCACCTTGTTGTTAAGCAACAAGTAGTAGTGCATTAAGTGGGCAGATATTCTTCTGATCTCAAGAGTGTCTAGTCCAACCATCCCAGAAACAAACAAGGAAGGATAAAGTAACGGATAGGACCCATACATACGCTTATAGAGATATCGGGCAAACTTTCGCTGAATTCTTTCGATCATTACTGTATATAACTTTTCTTTTGGACTCCATATCACAGAATTATACTCGAGCCTACTACAGACATAGGCATTATAGAGTGGCTTTACTACGTCAACATTACAAAATTGTCAAGATGTTCTAATAATGAATCCTAAGGATTTATTTGCGGCTTTACACACAGTGGTAATGTGATCATGAAAATTTAATTTTGAGTCTAATAATAAACCAAAATCGCGTATTGTGCAGACGCGTACAAGCGACTCTCCAGCCAACGTATAAGTATTTGTGATGGGAGAACGGGAGCGACTGAAAGTTATTATTTTACATTTTGATAAATTTAATGCCAATTTATTTACTTCACTCCATTCGACGACTGCATTTATATCATTTTGCAGCGCCTCACAATCACTAGTATTATTGATAGGAGTAAATAGCTTCAGATCGTCAGCGAACATAAGGCATTCTGCCCTTGACAGGATGCTCGGTAAATCATTTATCATGGCGAGAAACAGGGTTGGCCCAAGGGTACTGCCTTGACTTACACTAGAACGCGTATAATAATCCTGCGATTCATAGTTTCCTACTCTAACGTACTGTCTACGGTCCCTGAGATAGTCTGCTACGAATCTGAGAAGCATGGCATCGAAACCTAGTGTCAAGAGTTTACTTAGAAGTACATCATTATCCACCAGATCAAATGCTTTCGCAAAGTCAAAGTATGCCGCGTCAATTTGACAACCCGCCGACATTTTCGACCTATGACTTTTCAATAGCGTCATTAGTATCGGAGAAAGAGCATATCCTTTTTGACGTGATAACATCTTGTCCGTGTGTTGACACAATAACAATACAATTCACCATCTCCTTTCTTGCCCGTGGGTGTGCTAAAAGATGACTAAGGGTTTAAGGCAAGTAATTGAAATAAGAGCAGGCTGATGATGATTTTTTATTAAATAATCCTATATTTTCCAGTTACCAGCGATGACTTACGGCACTGAAACGTGGTCTCTAAATGTCGGCCTCATAAAAAAGCTCAAAGTCGCTCAACGTGCTATGGAGGAGCTATGCTCGGTATTTCTCTACGTGATAAAATCTGGAACACGGAAATCCGTAGAAGAATGAGTGTAACCGACATAGCACGCAGATTTAACACGTTGAAATGACAATGGGCAGGCCACATCGCTCGTCGAACCGACAACCGTTGGGGTAGAAAGGTTCTTGAGTGGCGACCACGAATCGGACGACGCAGCGTAGGACGACACCCAACTAGGTGGACTTAAGATATTTTCAAAGTGGAAAACCGTTGGATGCAATAGGTGCAGGACCGTTCCGAGTGGCATTCTCGTGAGGAGACCTATGTCCAGCAGTGGACGTCTGTAGACTGATGGACGGATGGATGGACATTTTTCTAAACTGATATCATCATCATCATCTTCTTAACTTGTTTACATCACAACTGGGCTCGAGCCTGCTCCAAAATCGGAGGAAAATTGACCTACTATCATGCTGGTCAGAGGTACAGGATTTTACTTCGAGTTTTTAGTTTATTGAACAGATATTATATGCATATTATATCCTTTAGTCGTCTTTTACGACATCCACAAGACGATATCCAAGAAAATAGGTGATAAATTCTATTCTTCCTCCATTACCATGCGTAAACTCATATACCAGGCGTATAAAGTTTTTTATCCTCACATAAGAATAAATCTACCTCAAGCTCGTTAATACCAAATAGGGTGACCAAACGATCCTGAACGAAAGATAGATGACTTAGGGTGCATATTATTTCGGCGGTCTTAGGGGAATTTCGTTAGGAAACTCTGATTTGATTGATACAAGAGGATCATGGGATAAATGGGGGTGCTTATAGATTCCCCACCAACAGAGAATGGTGCTTCAATCACCCTTCTATTTTACCCTTACTTTAGAAGAGAAATTGTTCTGTAGTTTGTTAAAGTTTAGTTGAATTATTCTTGAGATTTTACGTTTTTAAGATATTTTAACACGCTTTTATTTAGTTTCACCTGTATTTATGTATGTAACAGAATCTTTGAACGTCATTTTGTCCCACTTTTAACGAACAGATTTTATTTAAACTTTGCACACTCGTTAAAGGATCATGACAATGCAATAATTCGATCAAAATAGCCGAATATTCTGATTAGATTTGCCAGGATTAAGAAATTTCTAATCGTATCCTTTGCATAAGAGCAAAAGAAACCTACGCATGCGCAAAATTGAAAAATAATAACTACTTGACTTGTCAAGCGTGTTTTTTCATCGCAGCCCACATACGTCCCACTATTGGGCTCGGGCCTTCTCCATAATGGGAGGAAATTTGACCTACTATACCATGCTGGTCATACATGTTGGTATAGGGTTTTGTTTCGAGTCTTCCTTCTCTTGCACAGATGTTATGTGCATATTATATCCCTTAGTCGTCTTTTACAACATCCACGGGCAAGACAGGGAGTGGTGAATTGTATTCTTACTCCGTCACCACACGGAAAAAGCATGTTTTTTAGTTTTTTTTAAATTATAATTTATTCTTATTCTAATTACTTAAGGGTCGATATAATATGTACTTCTCTTCTACACCTTCTTATATATTGAAAGTTATTAGTAAAAGTTTTATGATCGGCCTGCCTGATGTCAACCATCCTTGGGAAAATAATTGTCGACTATACGGTATCAGATGGAGTTAGTTGGAGGTAGATGCTTTAACGCCACCCACGAGCAATCTCACCATCATGTCAACTCCGTACAAATTTCATTATTGAACTCGGGCCTTCTCCACGATGGAGGAGAAATTGACTTACTATACCACGCTGGTGGACGTGTTGGCATAGCGCTTTATGTCATATATTGTCAATTTTAACACAATTAAATTAAATTAATCCAATAAACTAATAATTAATCCAATAAACTACCGGATCAGGACATGACAGCTACTGACAAGATTCGGCAAGAAACTCAGCGGGCGTATCTATTATTTTTTATATAAAATAAAATTGTATACCTATAACAAAGTAAATAATAGCTCCAGTGTGATTGCTCTGCGAACCACAAGATACATAATATAATTTATATACATAATTCAAACGCTTACGGCTCGTACCGAACTTGAGTTAAGTACTAGAGCAGCCATCACTCCTCTCAACCACTATAGAGAGAAGGGAGAAATAAATATTATTAGAGAAAAATGTCAAGAAATTCAGCTCAATTAGGACATGAAAGGACAGGCAAAGTTATGTAGTGTTTCAGACTAAATATAATTATCATCATTCCCACTGCTGGGCTCGAATCTCCGAAATAATTTGACGCAAATTTAACTATTATAACAAGTTGGGTAGAGGGGTTGGTACAGGGTCTTATTTTAAGTTTGCCTTCTCTTATATAGATGTCATTTACATATTATAATCCTTTAGTGGTGGACTCGTTACCACACAAGCAAAGTCTACACATACACAAAATAATTTCCACGCTGGTCATACGTGTTCACATAGGGTTTTATTTTGAATTTATCTTCTCCTGAGTGATTACATGCATATTATATTATTTAATCGTCGTATCGGACGACGCAGTGGAGGACGCCCCCCCACCAGGTGGACCGACGACCTGATGAAAATTGCTGGGCGTTGTTGGCTGCAAGCGGCACAGGACCACACTTTGTGGCGTAACGTGAGGGAGGCCTACGTTCAGCAGTGGACGGCGATAGGCTGAAATGATGATGATGATGATGAGTCGTCGTTTACGACATCCACAGGCAATATAGTGAGTAAATTGTATTCTTACTCCGTCACAACACGGAATAAAATATGATACATACAATCTGATCCATTTGGGTCAGCGGATTAATTAAGACATATTTGATAGTACTGGAGGATAAATAAGTGTTCTGTAAACACAATACAGTGAATATTATGTGGGGCTGTAAGGATTATCCCTTTCTAACCATTTCTAATAAACGTTGAGGACTAGGAAAATATTATCTTTGATTTATAAATAATTAATGTGTTGTAAATAAAATTATTTATACGGATAGTTTGTATTTCATTCCGTTCAGCCGCGAAGTGCATTGTAAAGTGTTCGAAACGTCGCCAATCAAAATCAAAATCGGCCAAGTGCGAGTCGGACTCGCGCACGTAGGGCTCCGTACCATTGCGAAAAAAAAAACCTTTGTTGTATGGGAGCCCCCCTTAAATATTTAATACTAAAATATATTATTTAATACTATAATACTAAAAACAAAATAAAATATTTTGTTTTTAGTATTTATTGTTATAGCGGCAAACAGAAATACATAATATATAAAAATTTCAACTGTCCAGCTATTGCGGTTCTTGAGTTACAGCCTGGTGACAGACAGACGGATGGACAGACAGCGAAATCTTAGTAATAGGGTTCCGTTTTTATTCTTTGGGTACGGAACCCTAAAAATCACATACAAACGCGTTAAAATCGGACAGCGCTAATTGCAACGAATGACTACAATCTTTACAAAAATTGGGGCAACTCCATTTAATACTATTTGATCAACAATTAAATTCCCATGAAGAACTCCGAAGAAGACATAATTAAGAAACCGATCAACAATAGCGTCATTTATAGTTCTAGAAATCGCAAAACAATCATTATATCCCACCAATCGTAACAATTCCCACACGATACTGTGAATTGTTTATTGTGACTTTCGTAAAGAACAAAGATACTGTGACACAATTATAACATCTACAATGGCTGACCGCACATAGCTTATGGGATTCTAGAGCAACGTCTTGTTAAATATTTTAATTTTTTAAACTCATTTTTGGTAAAAACATATTGATTGCTGATACTTTTTATTTACAGTAACTAGATTCGTTATTCTTCAAATGGGATTCTCTAAATATATATATTTTAGTGCTATTGTTCGCAAACAAGCAAACACCTCCTGGTTAATGATACTACCGCTTAAGGGCATTTGCTACAGCCTACCGTGAAGACAGTGAAGGGAGTGTGAATGTCTGCAATGAGATTCGACCATACTAAAGGCATCACCAAAACCCGCCATAACTCAGAAAGTTGTTGGGTTTTCGGCTCTCACGCTCACCGAACTATTGAGACGTCGATGTTTGAACGCCCGATCATAGCTAGCTCCATACACGCTGAGCGACTTTAGAGCCTCAAAATTGCCTCTACATAATTGGATTGCTTTTAAGTGCGTGCGTGCGTACATGCGTGCGTATGTGTGTGTGTGTGTGTGTGTGTGTGTGTGTGTGTGTGTGTGTGTGTATCTGTAGCATCGTACCTCTCAAACGGATAGACCGATTTTTCATTCGTTCGTTTGTTTTTTTTTTCATTTGAAAGCCAATTTCCTTGTTCCGGTCCGTAGCTATATTTGGTTAATATCGGTCCAGCGATGTAACAGTATCAGCTCTTTTCCAAAATTATGTAATGGCGTATGACTTTCGATTGGCACTGGCACGCGTGAAGAAGTGTTTCAGTGTGTTATAATCATTCAATGAAAATTAATTGATAATGCCTGTTCAAGGGAACGTAATAATTTTTTTATTATTTTAGTTTGTGCCGGGGGTCATTTAAAATTTTCAATTTTACTTATTCTAATGGGCAACTTTAAGAATCGTATTTCTAACTAGGATCACTACACTACAGGAATGACATTAGACATTACACATGACTTTCATCTTGTTTTTGTTTATTTGTAAATCCGCTAAGTGGGAAACTCTGCTAAGGTCATTGAACACGTTGTCAAGGTCCCCATTTATGTAATATATGACGTAGTCATAACATCCTGTTTACTCAAATCATTTCCTCTTTCCTGTTGTTCCCGTATAGTAAAGGAGTAATAGTATATTAATTATTATTATTAATTCATTATTCCTTCTCTTGTCGGCAGGTGTTGTAAAAGACCACAATTTTTTTTTCTATTGCAAACGGTGGCAAACGAGAAAATAGTACATTTGATGGTAAGTGTTGCTGCCGCTCATGAACCTTTGCAAGGCCGCTGCCTATCGTAAAGAAAGTGAAGTGAAGGGAGCGTGAATGCGTACAATGAGGTTTAGTGATACTAAAAGCATCACTAAAACCCACCACACGCAAATACCCTCAGATGGTTGGGCTGCCGGCTCTCTCGCTCACTGAACGAAGCGCAAAAACAAATTGCTACTACTCGGACGTCGATTTTCTGCTCAGTGTGGCGCTACCCCGTACGGACTGGCCCGCGACTGTAGATAGATAATTGTCAACAGTGTGGTCGTACCACTACCAAAGTGATATATTACCCAGATTTCTGAAAATATTCGCTGTACTTACCATGTTAAAAGCGACACCATAAAAATAATTTTATGTCATTAGTAAAATACACGATTCAAGGATTAATTCTTAATAACACAAGAGCCCGCGAACCCCAAACTTTCGTGATTTTATTAAAGCTGAAAGTTTATCAGTGCATGCTCCCAACACAGGTAAGAACGGTGGCCCATTATAAAGTTTGGGTCACAGTGGCTTTGGCAGATAAAAGGTACTAAAAGTGTGTAAAATACCGATCTATTTTCGTCAAGTTATTAAGCGTGATTTTTTGATATTACCTTCAGAATGTTATTAAAAATCACGTTATTAATTGCCAGACACTTAACATGGTGGCAACCTCTTACCAGACACCCTTAACGTTCATGAAATTATAATTCTACTTCTTACGGTATAGTATAAAAGCTGATTTTATATATAATACTTGGGTCCAATGTCCAAAATGTTTACCCATGGAATATTCTTTTCGTCGAGTAGAGGTTTGAACGGTTTTCCGAAATGCCACCTACAAGAGGTGTTGCGAGGGCGTTAACAATAATATACATTTAAAGGAACAGGGTGAGCCGAAGCTACTGAAGCTAGAAAAATGAAATTTGGACCGTAGTTTCATTTCATGACGTGGACACCCACTAAGAAAAGATTTTTTGAAATTCCACCCTTAAGGAGGTGAAACGCAACGTCAAAGTCTGTATGGAAAGAAAAAAAAATCTTTAGCTTATTGTCTTCAAATTAAGCACAAATACTCTTCAATAAAAATAAATAAACACGTGTTTCAGCGTTTCTCCATTTTCATCCTCTAAGAAAAATGTTAGTTTACTGACTCATCACGGAGCCGAAACTATTGAAGTCAGAAACATGAAATTTGTAGTTTGTTTTCGTGGCGTAGAAACCCACTAAGAAAGGATTTTTTGAAATTCAACCCCTAAAGAGGTAAACCGCAGTAGCAAAGTTTGTAAGACAAGAAAAAAAAAATCTACATCGATTTTCATTAAATTGTAAACAAATACTCTGTAATAAAAATAAATAAACACGTATTTCAGCATTTTTTAATTTACACCCTCTAAGGGTGTAATCTACACTAATATTATAAAGAGAAAATGTTGTATGTTTGTTACGAATAAACTCAAAAACTACTGGACGGACTTCGATAATTCTTTCATCATTAGAATGTTACAGTATCCCTGAGTAATATAGGCTATATTTTATCCCGGTATGCCAACGGGAACTACACGGGTAAGGCGGCTGAAACCGAATCGAAGCGAGGGTGGGTTGCTAGTATTATATATAAAATCAGCTATTACATTATAACATAGTATTAATAATATTGTTCTTATAATTAATAATGAATATTAAATTAATAATACTTGAAGATAGCATTATTTTAGCTGCTATAAGCATGTACTAAATATTAAAGAATATAAGCGCATCTCACTCGCACTCACCCATGTATATATCTACTGTCTCGCGCTCGCTTCTACAGCTACCCCACATCTTTGTCTGGCAAGGGTTGGAAGTATGAAATATGTCTGGCTACTGAGGAAACATCATCTACTCATTACCCAAGTATTATATATAATTACCCAAGTATCTATACCAATAAATAAAATTGGAGTGTCTGTTTGTAATGTCAAAATAATAGACTTTTTGCATGCTCACACGGTTATTTGCACGACACCTATGCCTAAAATAGCAATTAAAAAAATTTTGTCTGTCTGTCTGTCTGTTTGTTCCGGGTAATCTTCAAAACGGCTGGACCGATTTCAAAAATTCTTTCACCAATGGAAAGCTATAATATCAGGGCGTAAACTAGGCTATATTTTATCCCGGTATTCCCAGGGGAACGGGAACTACGCGGGTAAAACGACTATAACCTATAACCGAAGCGAAGCGAGGGCGGATTGCTAGTTATATATAAAAATCAACTCGTATACTATAACGTAAGAAGTAGAATTATAATTTTATGAACGTTAAGGGTGTCTGGCAAAGGATTGCCACTATGTTAAGTGTCTGGCAATGAATAACGTGATTTTTAATAACGTTCTGAAGGTAATATCAAAAAATCACGAAAATAGATCGGTATTTTACACACTTTTAATACCTTTTATCTGCCAAAGCCACTGTGACCCAAACTTCATAATGGGCCACCGTTACTACCTGTGTTGTGAGCATGCGCTGACAAACTTTCAGCTTTAATAAAATCACGAAGGTCTGGGGTCCACAAGCTGTTAGTCTATAAGTACAGGATGTTGATTAAAAAAAAGCGCAATCGTTTACAATCGAAGTACATTATAAGGTCACATCTTAATTAGTTCCTCAACCCATCGTTAATGTATATATACATTAACATAATACTTTTGACAAATACTTCCTCACTAAACATGTGATTGATTATCTAATTGAGAAATTCATAAGTACATATTATTTATGTGGTGACGGAGTAAGAATACAATTCACCACCCTCCATTTTACCCGTGAGAATCGTAAAAAAACAAGTAAGATCATTATTAAATATGCATAAAAAATTTAAACAAGAGAAGGAACGCTTAAAATGAAACCTTATAATAACACCTCTGACCAGCGTGGTATTGTAGATCAATTTCTCTCCTATTGTGGAGGAGGTACGAGCAATAGTTAAACGTATATGAGCCTAAATGATGGTGATCATGATAGAAAAACATTATTTTGGATATAAGAAAAAAGGGACGTTCAGATTACAACCATTTCGTTTTTCCAGTTGTGAGCTTGATATCAAATAAAGGATAAAATTTAAGAAAACTTATTTAATAAGAAATTTGTATATTCCTGATCTGTAACGACGTGAATCATTATGACACATATGTAGATACAGAAAAATGGACAACAATGAAATATTTTTGAATAACTTTTTCATTTAAATTTTCAAAGCATATCATTGTAAAAAAAATTTGACCCCAAAAACAAGCAGGGCAGGGCAAAGCTATGTAAAACCGTTTAAAACACTAATTATTTTAAAAAATATCTTTAATAGACAATATTTAGGTAATAGAAATATTTTTATCTGGGAAAATGGCGACATGTTGCATGGCAGCATTTCGGTCGGATGTGGCAATCAAGTTGACTGACGATAATTTAAAAGTTGTAAAGAACCGAAGAGTGCATCTACACTCTTGGATATAGAGGCACTACCTATATTCAATCTGCAAGTCACGTCTGATAGTATTCTATACGGATCTTGTAGCAACTTGAGACAATTGCGCTGCATTCCGGCGTTTTTGCCATATCTACTATTGCAAGCAATCCTAAAGTTCTCATATAGATTAAGTACTGTTAAAGCCGTGGTGCTGTACTGCTGCGCTTCACGTAATTGTACATCCTCTTATTTACTAGTTTATTACTCTATTTTGCTTCATATCGCCCACTTTGCATGGGAAGGAAGTGGAATCTTCCCAACTCCTTCTGTTTGTCTTTTTTAATTAAATTTGTTGTGGATTCCAAGATAATAAACTAGGACTTTTTGAGGGTGAAATCTCGGTGTCATAAACGGAGATCATTATGGAGTAGACGGCCGATGGATGGATGAATGTATAGCATGCATTTTGAGATTAGAATACATCCACACGCTTCGTCATCATGAGCCTTTTCTTATGACCTTCACAATGTCTTACAGATCCGGTACAATGTGTGTATATTATTATGTTGTTATTTTTATATAAATCATTGCGTGATACTCCTATTATAAGCCAATCATTATGCTTAATTGCTTGGCTGTGAGCGGGTGATCAGTTAATTTATAAAAATGAAACTAACTTAAAAAGGTTTTTGTAAATCTGTTTGTATCTGTATGTGTGGCAGAGGATTTTATTTTAACCTTGCCTTATGTTGATAATTTCTAATATTTTCTTGAGGATTATACATTGGAAATAAAACTAAACAGAGAGGACCTCCCGTGACTATCAACGCTGATAATATAAAAATATAACTAATAAAAAAAAACCTATTTCAAAACAATATACTCGAGATATATACCAAATACGCATTGTTAAGGATAACTCAAAACATTTTTTATGCTGTTGGTAGTAACCGCGGCGACCGACGTCCCAGGACGTCGAGAGGTGAGGGTACCCGAAAGGGTATTCCGTCGGGCCGACCACTGACGACACCCTGCTCCGGTGGTCGGCCCAACAACGAGGTGACGTGGGTACAGGTGGGTTATGGGCCCGCGCGCCGTCCTTTCATCGCTCCGGACGGTATGGACCACGCGTGCACTTTCCAACCCACCCAAAAAAAAAAATAATGTTGGTAGTAAACGAGCAAACAGCATCCAGCACCTGATGGACGCATAAAGGCATCAAAGCACTTAAGGCCAAGTCTTATATTATTTTCTTCATAAAATATAGAATAGTATTTGTATTTCCTTATACTTAGTAGTATATTTAAAGTTACTGGCATTTTTGGCAAAAAGCACACATAAAGCACTTTATATCATACTAGCAACCCGCCCTCGCTTCGCTTCGGTTATAGGTTATAGGTTATAGTCGTTTTACCCGCGTAGTTCCCGTTCCCGTGGGAATACCAGGATAAAATATAGCCTAGTTTACGCCCTGATATTATAGCTTTCCATTGGTGAAAGAATTTTTGAAATCAGTCCAGCCGTTTTGAAGATTACACGGAACAAACAGACAGACAGATAGACAGACAAAAATTTTTTAATTGCTATTTTAGGCATAGGTGTCGTGCAAATAACCGTGTGAGCATGAAAAAAGCCTTTTATTTTGATATTACAAACAGACACTCCAATTTTATTTATTGGTATAGATTAGCAACTCGCCCTCATTTCGCTTCGGTCTCGATCGCTTTACCCGCGTAGTTCCAGTTCCTGTGGGAATACCGGGATAAAATATAGCCTATGTTAATCCCTGATAATATACACTCATTTGCAAAAAAAAACGGGCACCTAAGCAATGAACCATTTCAAATGTTAATATTTCTTTGTTTGATAATTATAGGTAGTTTTATCCACACAATTTGCTAAATTAATAAGAAAATAATCGTTTTCATCAGTATTTCATAAAATTTAGATACAATTTATGGGAAATAATGCTAAACCTCGCTAGTAGTGTATATTCGCTAGTAGTGCATATGCTCATGAAGTAAAAATAAAAAAGTTTTTTTGTTTGTTTTTCTTTAATAAAGTAAAAGCAGATAAATGTTTAGTATCGAGTGTGACCCCCTCTAGCTAAAATCACAGCTTGAATTCGTCTGGGCATGCTAGCGAGTATATCCCGGATACTTGCTTGCGGAATACGTTCCCACTCCGCAGTAATCACATTCTTCAGCTCTCTGATGGTCTGCGGAGCCGGGTGTACTGATCTCACACGCCGTTTCAGAACGTCCCAGACATGCTCTATGGGATTGAGGTCGGGACTTCGAGCTGGCCAATCCAAACGACGAATGCCGACCTCTTGCACATACGCATTAACATCGCGGGATCGGTGGGCGCGAGCATTGTCGTCCATAAAAATCGAGTCTTCACCTAGAGCGGCCAATGCGGGTTGTGCATGAGAAATTAGAACTTCCGTTATGTATCGATGCCCAGTCAGTGAGCCGTTTTCAATGAAGACTAACTCTGTACGATCCATTGAATTTATTCCTGCCCAAAACATAACAGAGCCCCCACCATAAGGTGTGATTTCTTCGAAACATGCCTCTGCAAAGCGTTCTCCTTGTCTTCTTAGCACTCGCCGACGTCGATCTTCACCGAACAGAGATATCCTGGCTTCATCAGAGAACAAAACCCTATTCCAATCGTCTTGAGTCCATGATTCACAATTTCTAGCGAACCTAAGCCTGTGAACTCTGTGCTCACGGAGTAATTTGGGGCCGCGGGCCGGGCGGTGACTGCGTATATTGGCAGCGAGAAGCCTCCTCCTGACCGTCCATAGACTAATATGCACATTTCTTACTTCTTGGAGGTTGTTCTTAAGATCCACATACGAAGATTTGCGATTTCTCAATGCGCGACTCACAAGAAAACGATCATCCCGTGGTTGGGTACATGGTTTTCTTCCAGAACCAGGCCTTTTCTCGACGGAACCAGTCTCCTGATAACGCTGCCAGGTCCTTTGGACTGTCGAGCGACTAACATTTAGCCTCCTAGCCACGAAACATTGGCTGCAACCCTCTTCAAGCAGCGCGATAATTTTGGTAGCTTTTACCACTTTATTTACCATTTTTGATACAGCCAAACAGCATTAAATAAAGCTTTGACAGTCAAGGATATGAAATTAATCGATAAAAATTGAATAAAAGTTATGAAAGTCGATGTTAACTTCTGGAACTTCGCGCCAAAAATGTAGGATAAAAAGGGGTTTTCTGTAAAAATGAACATCAAATGAAAAATTGAATTTAGAACGTACTTTTTTAAATACCACAGCATTTTTAAAACCGGCCAGTAACGTGTACAAACGATTGAAACCTTTTTGGTATTGTATCTTTTTAAATATGAATGAAAATCAAAACCGCCCGTTTTTTTTGCAAATGAGTTTAGCTTTCTATTAATGAAAGAATTTTTGAAATCGGTCCAGTACTTTTTGAGCCAATTCGTTACAAACATACAAACAAATCTTTCCTCTTTATAACATTAATTAGTAAATTAGTATAGATACAGTTTAGCAGTTTCTCCATATTGCCTTACATAAGATTCCAAAAAAGGTATGTGATAAGGCGAGTTATCGACATGATCGTGGATGAAAGTAGGAAGCGTGGGAGACCCATAAAGAGATGGATGAACTGTGTGAATGAGGATATGCGTATGGAAATAGTGAGTGCAGATATGACGACTGATAGGAGAGTATGGAAGGTGAGAACATATTGTGCCGACTGCACTTAGCGTGGAATGAGGGCAGGCAAATCCATACTAATATTATAAATGCGAAAGTAAGGATGTTTGTTTGTTTGTTTGTAACGCTTTCACGCTTAAACCACCGAACCGATTTCAAAAATTCTTTTATCAATGGAAAGCTATAATATCAGGGAGTAACATAGGCTATATCTTATCTCGGTACTCCCACAGGAACGGGAACTACGCGGGTTTAAGCGACTGAAACCGAAGCGAAGCGAGGGCGGGTTGCTAGTGATGATATAAGTTCCAAAAAAATATAATGTAACATTATAATACTTATATTATTAATATACCTGTGTTTTATAAATTTAAATAAAATAAAGATTAATTGCCGAGCACGACATTTTTCACGTACTCCTCAAAACTCTTTACCATAAGGTTATCCGCTTGTTTTGCTTAATTTTTTTAAGCTTGTAAGTTTCATTAATTACTAGCGACTTTATTCAAAACTTCTAAACTTCAAAACTTCAGGAGTGGTAGGACCACACTGTCGACAGTTATCTGTCTACAGCCGCGGGCCGGTCCGTCCGGGGTAGTACCATGCTCTCGCAGAAAATCGACGTCTGAGTAGTAGCAATTTGTTACTGCGCTTCGGTGAGCGAGAGAGCCGGAAGCCCAACTTTCTGAGGGTGATTGCGTGTGGAGGGTTTTGGTGGTGCCCTTGGTATCACCAAGCCTCAATGCACGCATTCACACTCCCTTCGCTTTCTTCGCGGTAGGCAACGGCCTTGTAAAGGTCCATGAGCGGCAGCAACACTTACCATCAGGTGTACTGTTTGCTCGTTTGCCACCGTTTGCAATAAAAAAAAAAAAAAAAAAAAAAACTTGTGCCAGAGAATATAGAATGAGTTGACATTTCAAGTGTTAAAGGCAGACTAAATTTGATTTGGAGACGAGTTCAGGTGCAACTTTCTGCGGTTTTGTTGTTGTTTGAGTTTTAGCAAGGGCTTTCGTTTAGAACAAGTTGCGCGACTTACCTTGCTTGGAAATGAACACAGACAATTTAGTGCTGATAGCAAATATTAACACATCTGTGGTAACTTTCCGTGTGGTGACAGAGTAAGAATACAATTATGAAGAAGACCAGCATGGTATAATAGGTCAATTTTCCTCCCATAGTGAAGGAGGTCCGAGCCCAACAGTCAAACGTATATGAACTAAAATGATGAATTACCAAGAAAACGAAATTTCTATATAAAAGCCGGTATCAGTTTCAGCGTGGTATAGTAGGTCAATTGTCCTCCTATTGTGGAAGAGGCTTGTACACAGCAGTGGGACCTACATAAACTGAGATCAAAATTCAAATGATTCTATTGTATTTTATTAGTACAGAACAGTGTTTTTGAATCTGCCAAAAAATTTTATTCTGCATATCTAGAATGATTTTTGTTATAAAATATTGTACCAGAAAAAAATACACACAAAATTCGCCGACGGTCGTAATCGTGGAAACACTTAACATATTTTGAGCAATTTTAATTCGGCTATATTGGGATCAACAAATATTTTATATAAATTTAACCAATCTCTCAATATCCATGGGTGAAAGGTTACACTATCGTATTAGATTTATTAATAGAATTTTATAAATATTTACTGTTCGGTCTTATATAAATAACTATGTGAATCATCAACAATTTGGAATCGATTCTCGCAGAAAATTGAGTAGTCGCTTTTTGTTACTGCACTTCGTTCAGTGAGCGAGAGAGACGGAAGCACAACTTTCTGAGGCTGTTTGTCAGTGGTGGGTTTTGATAATGCCTTTAGTATCAACAAATCTCATTGACCGTTTTTATAGTGATGGCTGCTCTAGTAGTTAACTCGTGATCGGGTGCCGCTTGTGGGATCTGGTCCAGCCATAATCGTTTGAATTATATTAAGTGTCTTGCGGTTCGAAGGGCGGAATCACACTGGAGCTAATTCTTACAAAACATGTACACAATTGTATATCTAGTAAGAAAAAAAAAAATAAGCCCGCTGAGTTTCTTGCCGGATTTTCTCAGTAGCGGTCGCTTTCCGATCCGGTGGTAGTATATTTTTTTGGAAATTGTAAACCTGACAATATGTAAGTGCCCTCTCGGGGTTTATGCATAATAAATAATTTGAATTTGAATATTCTGTTCACTTTCTTCACGGTAGGCAGCGACCTAGCAAAGGTGCATGGGCGGTAGTATCGCTTACCTACAGGTGTGCTATTTGCTCGTATGCCACAGTTTGTTAAAAAAATGCAATCGTCTCTCATCCGTTGTTTATCACTGACGAGTTTGCTGGCGATTATTGAGTTCTAGTCCGTGTGGTGACGGAGTAAGAATACAATTCACCACTCCCTATCTTGCCCGTGGATGTCGTATAAGACGACTATGGGATATAATGTGCACATAACATCTGCGCAAGAGAAGGAAAACTCGAAATGAAACCCTATACCAACATGTCTGACCAGCATGGTGTAGTAGGTCAAATTCCCTCCCATTGTGGAGGAGGCCCGAGCCCAACAGTGGGACGTATGTGGGCTGCGATGATGATGATGATGAATTGAGTTCTATGTTTGATACTCATGATTTTAATCGCCGCCCTTTAAGCGACAAATACAAGTCAAGATCACATAGCAAGGTAAACAAGTGTACTAGGACTGGTTAGCTGGTTTGGACTAGATACTCGTATTACTGATTTCTATAGAGCATACTAATATTATAAAATCTTATGTCTTAAAACGAGCAATTCTTGTATATATATATATTCAGGATCTCGGAAACCACTCCAACGATTTTGATGAAATTTGGCAAACTAGAGGTTTCGGGGCCAAAAAATCGATCTAGCTATGTTTTATTTATAGAAAATGTTGTTTTGTCGGTGTTTTTAGCTAATCTATATAATGACATAAAATGTCAATAGAATATGCATTTAAATTTCGCTGTTGACATCGTGAGTGATGATAGCTCAGTTGGTAAGTTGTCCAGTTTTTTGGTTTCTTTTGGCATTCAAAAAGCGTGGGATCGAATCTCGGTCTTATTATTCTCTTTTTGTAATTTTTGATATCTTATTATAATTTAATTTTTATTTTTTATTAATATATATCTAAATAAATTCGACAAAATACAACAAAAATATACCGAGCGAAGCTCGGTCAACCAGATATTATTATAAATATGAAAGTTGTTATATCATCGTTATCATTTCAGCCCACTGTTGGGCTCAAGACGCATTGGGAGGGCATTTCACCTACTATATCGCGCTGGTCAGACGTATTGGAATAGAGTTTTATGTCAAGTTTTCCATTTTATGCGTAGATATTATGTGAATTTTTCATTCTTTAATCATCTTTTACGATACCCACGGGCAATTGCATAGTGAATTGTATTCTTACTCTGTCATTACATAGAAAGTAACCCATAAAAGTTATATGGTGTTAACCTAACCTAACCTAACACTATCGCTTTGCATAATAAAATACCTTTCGGTATAAAAGCATATTAATTTGTAAAATAGTTATAACGTACTCACTCGAGCAACGACCGGCATTTTCTATTTACTACTTTCTATTAATTAATTTTTCCGTATGGTGACGGCGTAAGAATACAATTCACCACCCCCTCTCTTGGCAGTGGCTATCGCATAAGACGATTAATGGATATCTTGTGCATATAACATTTATGCAAAAGAAGGAAAACTCGAAATAAGACCTTATACCAACCCGCCTGACCAGCCTTAAAATCTCTCCCATTGTGGAGGTTCAAGCCCAGCAGTGAGACACGTATGACCTACCCTGTAATGATGATGAAATAAAACAGTTAATACAAGTCTTATATATTAATTAAATAATATGTATTCAAGTATAAATGTCAAGAACTGAAATTAGTCCAAGTTATCCAACTATTCGTTGACCTTTAGTCGGTGTATAGTGTACCCACTGCGTGTAAAGGTTAGCGGCTTGATTAAATATCGATCTATCATTTTATTAAAACACGTGCATTACTCTATATATCTATTAATAGCTAACAGACATAGCATTTTAAACGACTTCAGTAAAAAGGGGACGTTCACAATTCTGTATTTTTGATATTAGTAAAATAACTTTTTTTTTTATTGCAAACGGTGGCAAACGAGCAAACAGTACACCTGGTGGTAAGTGTTGCTGCCGCTCATGGACCTTTACAAGGCCGTTGCCTACCGCGAAGAAAGCGAAGGGAGTGTGAATGCATGCATTGAGGCTCGGTGATACCAAGGGCACCACCAAAACCCTCCACACGCAATCACCCTCAGAAAGTTGGGCTTCCGGCTCTCTCGCTCACCAAACGAAGCGCAGTAACAAATTGCTACTACTCAGACGTCGATTTTCTGCGAGAGCATGGTACTGCCCCGGACGGACTGGCCCGCGGCTGTAACTATAGGCGAGGGTAAACCTGATCGTTAGCATGGCGTATACAGGTCGACGACGTAACGCCACGTTATATGACGGAATATGCGAAGATAAACCTGATCGTTGGCGTGGCGTAAACAGGCCAGCAACGTAACGCCACGCTATATGATGGAATATATGTACTATACGTAGTCTATAGGTAGTAGTGTGTGAGTGAGACGGAGCGATGCGATGTTGTGTGGTGGATTAATTATGATTGTTGTGTAATATTTTAAATAATAATCCTTGCTAATATTATAAATGCGAAAGTAAGTTTGTTTGTTACACTTTCACGCTTAAACCACCGAAACGATTTCAAAAATTCTTTCACCAATGGAAAGCTATAATGTCAGGCAGTAACATAGGCTATATTTTATACCAGTATTCCCACGGCAACGGGAACTACGCGGGTAAGGCGACTGAAACCGAAGTGAAACGAGGGCGAGTTGCTAGTATAAATATAAATCATAATATTTTATTATGTCATATTCATTCCTGTCGTAATTTGTTCTTTTATGCATATTGCACTTGCACAAAATAATTTCGATGTTTCACATCTGCCAGGCGTCCTGAGCGACGGCTCAGTTTTTTTTTTATGTTTGTCACCTCAGAACTTTCGACTGTGTGAACCGAATTTATTAATCCTTTTTTTCATTTAAAAAACTAGTGCTACCCGTGAGATCCCATTTCAATTTCGTCTAATTCTGATAATGGTACCCATGAAAAAACTGTTGAATACGCTTTTTTTTTTGTTTGAAAATTATTATGGTTTTAATAGGTAATGTATGTATGTATGTTCATCTGTTCCCTCATAGCTCTTCAACTACTTATTAGAACCGGACAAATGAGGTATTATTGGATGCGTCTTGATCGTTCGCTGGTTATTGGCTATATGATGTGTCAATGAATCTAATATGGCGCCCTCTAGAGATCTTAAAGTACTGTGTTAAAAAATAAATTTAAGATAAATATTTCGTGTTTCATATCATTGGCAAAGACGTTACTTGTAGATTTCAAAAATATAAATATCATTATCTGACCCAACAGATGTTGTTCTGCTCTAATAAGCGCCACCTACCGGGTCTTGTTGTGAATCTAAACCATTCCCGAATCCCCTTGAACATGTACAAAAAATTTCATCAACATCAGTCCAGCCGTTTAGGAGGAGTTCAATGACATACACACATACACAAGAAATTTATATGTAAGACTAGCTGACCCAACAGACGTTGTTCTGTTCAAATAAAAAAAAGAAACAAACAAAATCGGTTCCAATTATTAATCTAAACCATTCTCATATCCATCGGAATAGCTAAAAAAAACACCAAAATCGGTCCAGCCGCTTAGAAGTAGTTCAGAACAGAAGATTTATATACATAAAGATAGAAAAGTTTATATAGTCGAAAAAAAAATTAAATTAGAAAAGTTTATGTAGTCGTTAAGTTTTCTTAAATTTTCTAATTTTATGCGCAACTTTCTTAATTTCTTTTTCCGTAAAAGTCATTTTCAAAGTATTAGAAAACTTAAAAAAAGATGGACGAATTCTGTAGTCGTTCTCAAGTTATGTTGTTGCCCTGCCCGAACAGCGCCACCTACCGGGTCCAATTGTGAATCTAAACCATCCTCGAATCCCCTTGAATAGACACAAAAAATGTCGTCAACATCGGTCCAGCCGTTTAGGAGGAGTTCAGTGACATACACACGTACGCTAGAAATTTATATATAAAGAAGAAGATTAACATTTGCTTGTGACTTTATCCGTATTTATCCGATAACTCGTTTTCTATCGTAGTTAAGTTTTAGTTTTTATATTTTATCTTGTTACTCCATTCTAAATGTCAGATTATTTGCACGCCGATCACGAGCTTTATTATTGGTCAAAAATAAACGTATTATAACATCCCTAATTTGAACAGCATATTAGAGACTTGGAATAATCAATATTTCTTGTAGTGACGGAGTAAGAATACAATTCACCACTCCCTATCTAGATTACTAAGGACCATTAATATATTCCTTCTTTTGTATATAACATTATCTATGCCAGTGGTGAGCAAACTTTTTTAATGACGGGCCACAAAGTTTAAGAAATTCTAGAGGAGGGCCAGAATTATATGTTCCAGGTTCCATCTGTGATGAAGCAACTTTTAGCAATGCGAAAAGGTGTTTATCAGTCAATCGGTTTCTGATCGAGTTTTCCATTCTCGCCCTCGCCGCCTGCGCCTCACATTTCACCATGCTTTGCGCCCCGTATTTCGCAACATATGAACTACGCGGCTAGTTTAGCTTCACCGATATGTGAATAGAATGGAATTTTCCAATAAATAAACTAATACCTGTGTCAGATTGCCGAGATAATTATAATTATGGCAAGTTAATTATGAGATAATGTAAGCTCAAAACACCCCTGACGAATTGAAGCTTTCATTAAAAATTCGGCGATTTTCAATTATAAACATAAGATTTTATTTTACGCGCCAAAAATTATTACTTTTACTTTCGCGGGCCGGAGTTGGCCCGCGGGCCGTACTTTGCCCATCATTGATCTATGCAAAAGAAAACTCGAAATAAAAATCTGTACCAACTCGTCTGACCAGCATGGTATAATAGGTCAAATTCCCTCCCGTTGTTGAGGAGTCTTGAGGCCAGTTGTGGGACGTATATGAGCTGTGATGATGATGAATCAGATCGGTGGGCTTATCACAACTATTTGCATCAAAGTATTTGTAACGTTATCGAAAGTAATTTGTATGAATTTGGAGTAGTACTCATATCGTCGGATAGAGGCGCTGCTTCAAATCCCATTTAAATTAGTTTCGATAACGATACGAACTTTGAGGCAAATACTCGTGATAAATCCACAATAATAACTGGCTATATAAATTCATAATTTACCAAATATTATTCAGAGTATGATCTAGCTAGTTGCTGCTAGCATAGGACCTGTTTTCTGCCTTTTTTTTTATCTGTGGGCTATGGTAAGCGCACATGCGGTCCATTTCGACCGGGGCGACGAAAGGACGGCGCGCGGGCCCATAACCCACTTCGCCATCGTTGTTGGGCCGACCACCAGAGCAGGGTGACTTGTCGTCAGTGGTCGGCCCGACGGAATACCCTTTCGGGTACCCTCACTTCTCTTCCCTGTCCCGGGACGTCGGTCGCCGTTACGCGGACAGACTCTCTATGGGTGACGGACTAAATTCCCCGGTCCGATCACCCGCGGCCTCGGCTAGGGCGGCGCAGGCGCAGATACTCGCGCCTGCGCCGCCCTAGTCGCCGGCGGCGGAACGTGTGACCGAAGAGGAGCTCCTCTCGCGCACGAACCGCTGCCCCTTTCCGTGAGATGACGGCCTCACAGGACACAGGTGGCGACCGCGTCCCACCTGTTTTCTGCCTGCCGGTCTGGTTTAAAGCAAGGATATTCGATTAACAGCCTCTGGATTATTTCTATCCTTCAATAGGGTATTAGTCGCGAATATAAACAAAAGTGATACTGTGTAGGAACTTTATTATTTAACTAGCTTCTGCTCGCGAATTTGTCCGCGTGGTATAGATACCTTGGGCTAACGCTATCTTTAACCTAAGACTTATTTACGTAGAAGGTGAAAGTATACTTTTTAATAATACGATTCTGTCACACATGATTTTTGCGAAAATTTAGTCGTTTACGCAGCGGCAGCCCTCAAAAGAAAAAAATAAACCTCGATTTTGAAATATCCTTCATTATTGCTCCGCTCTTGTTGGTCTTAGCGTGATGATATATAACCTATAGCTTTTCTCGATAAATGGGCTATGTAACACTGAAAGAATTTTCCAAATCGGACTAGTAGTTTTTGAGATTCGCGCGTTCAAACAAACTCTTCAGCTTTATATATTAGTATAGAAGTATAGATAATACTTCGTAATTTTATAAAAATATAGTTATTGTATTATTTCTGTGTAGTGACGGAGTAAGAATACAATTCACGACCCCTTTTCATGTCCGTGGGTGTAGTAAAAGACGGGTAAGGGATTAAATACTAATATAACATCTATACAACAGATGGAAAACTCGAAATAAAACCAGATAGAGTTAACCAGATCGATGTAAAACTCTCAGTAATCTAATACGACACCCACGAACAATGTAAGTGTTGGTTCGTTGCCGCTTGCTCACACCAATATCAAATCAAATATATTTTTAGCGATTTAAATGTTTTTTTAGAGTTTCATATCCAAAGGGTAAAAACTGGACCCTATTACTAAGACTTCGCTGTCTATCCGTCCGTCTGTCTGTCACCAGGCTGTATCTCAAGAACTGCGATAGTTGAAATTTTTACAAATTATGTAATTCTGTTGTCGCTATAACAACAAATACTAAAAAAAATATTTAAAAAGGGGCGGGGCGTTCATACAATAAACGAATTTAATTTTAGATAATGGTACGGAATCCTTCGTGCGCGAATCCGACTCACACTTTTTTGACGTGAGAACGTCTTATAATTCGATGGAGCCGGCTGCACACATGAAAAAACATGACGTATGCGGCGTTACCTCGCTCTGAGGCGTTCCATTTAAGGCTTGATCCATACAAAATATCTATCAAACAAATAAAAATAAAATTTTCTTTTGAAAAATGAAACCATTCCACCAGTATTTTCTTATGACGTTGTCACGTTCAACTATCGTCAGTAAACCGACTTTACATACAACTGATTTTTTTTAGGCTGATGATAGGTCCACAATACGTGTGGTTACACCATCTCATCCCGTACGCGAAAATCGGCTAAGGATTATCAGCAGGGGAGTGGGCAGCAGTAATCTCTTGATCATCATCATCATCTTGCTCTTATCCCAATTACTTGGGGTCGACGTAATATGTCATCTGTTTTGACATATTGCAAAAAGTTTCGGCAATGACTTTTATGACCGGCCGCCTGCCTGACGTCAACCCTCCTTGGGAATGTAATCGTTGACCCAAATGGTACCAGATGGAGTTGGTCCGGGTCAATCTAGGGCTCTTAGTCGTCTTTTACGACACAAGGGTTGGTAGTATTCGAAGCCGCTACCACACAGCACGCAGTAATCTCGTGATAAAAGTAAATAAAATAATAATAAAAAAGCCTTTTATTTCTTGCTCATCTAATAGTACACTTTATAGAGCTTTATATGTTACAATTAATATATGTTGAGTTTCAATATATTTTAGATTTTAAAATTAATTAATTTTGATATTGACCAACATATTGTTCTTTCCGTGTGGTGACGGAATAAGAATATAATTCACCATTTTCTTGTCCGTGGATGTCGTAAAAGACGACTGTGGGATATAATATGCGCATAACATCTGTGCAAGAGAAGAAAAGCTCGCAATGAAACTCTATACCAACATGTCAGACCAGCATGGTATAGTAGGTCAAATTCTCTCCCATTGTGAAAGAGGCCCGAACCCAACGGGACGTATGTCGGCTGCAATGTTGATTGTTTTTAGTTTTAATTATGATAATTATCTATACCAATAAATAAAATTGGAGTGTCTGTTTGTAATGTCAAAATAATAGGATTTTTTCATGCTCACACGGTTATTTGCACTATACATATGCCTAAAATACACTTTATATTTTTTTTGTCTGTCTGTCTGTTTGTTCCGGGTAATCTTCAAAACGACTGGACCGATTACAAAAATTCTTTCACCAATGGAAAGCTATAATATCAGGGCGTAAACTAGGCTATATTTTATCCCGGTATTCCCACGGGCACGGGAACTATTCAGGATAGATAAATGAAACCGAAACGAAGCGAGGACGGGTTGCTAGTAATTAATAAAACTATTTTATTGATTTTATCGCGTTTGTATTTGATTATTGATTGCCCGACGTTTCGAACAGTTTACAGCGTTTATAGACTGTCCGCCCGTGACCAAGAACGCTTTAAAGTACAAACGAAAAAACAAACATTTATTTACAATGTTTATTGTTATTGGTGTTTAGAAACAACAGAAATCTTAAGAGAAGGAAACTCTAAATAAAATCCTATACCAAACCATCTGACTAGCGCGGTATAGTAGGTCAATAGCCCTCCTATTGTGAAGGAGACGATTGAATTAATTTTACATTTTTCTACAACAAGCTCGTCGATTACTCCATTGTCTTATTATCGAAGGCAAGGAGTTGATGGGAAATACTGAATGATAGTTTTTTCTTATTAAAATAATACTAGCTGACCCAAAAAATACTGTTCTATTCGAATAAAAAAAGGAATTCTCTTTGAAATCGATCACAGCGCCACCTTACCGTGTTCAAATATTAATCTAAACCACGCTCGAACCCGCTAAAACACACAAAAAATTTCATCAAAATCGGCCCAGCCGTTTAGAAGGAGTTCAATTATAAACATACGAACAGAAGATTTATATATATATATAAAGATTAAAGCTCTGTAATAACCTGGCATCATCAGTACTACTATTTATACCACGCTATTCAAACGGGTTGATATAAGGTTTAATTTCTTTTTAAAAAAAAGGCAACATCCTGCACTAAGGAAATAATCGTTTTGTTGCGGGGGACTTTACAAACATGTAACTAACGGACACAAATTACATCCAGACTTAGAACAACAATTTGCGGATCGCACACAGTGTTGTCCCGCGTGGGAAACGAAACCCCGACACTAGCGTTGTAGATCAGTATCTTAACCGTTTAAAATTTACCATCTCTTGCGTAGATGAAATATGCATTTTATATATATTAGTCGTCTTTTACGACACCCATGGGTAGAATATGGGGTGGCGTGTATTCATACTCCGTCGCCATACAGAAAACGTTTAGACTTATATCTTTAAACGAGCAATTCTTGTAAATATATATATTTTCAGGATCTCGGAAACGGCTCCAACGATTTTGTTGAAACTTGGCATACTAGAGGATTCGGGCCCAAAAAATCGATCTAGCTAGGTTTTATGTATAGAAAATGTTGTTTTGTCAGTGTTTTTGGCAAACAATATAATGACATTAAATTTTAAAAGAATATGAATTCAAATTTTGCCATCAATGTCATGAGTTACGATAGCTCAGTGGCGAAGTAGTCAGGTTTCATTTTATTTTTGACATCGGTGACAAACGGCGTCGGATCGAATCTCGGTGTTATTATTATTCCTTTTTGTAATTTATTATATAATTTTCATTATTTATTTTTTTATTTTTGATTAATATATATCTAAATAAATGCTACAAAAATAGTCCGAGCGAAGCTCAGTCAACCTGATATTATTATTTAATTTGAATTGCCTCTACGTGGTGAGTCGTCAACCAGCCTGTCCGGCCAAGCGATTATGAAATTGTCACTTTTAATACCTCCGTCTAACAGATGGTCGTCAATAGGATGATGGATGGATAAACAGCAACATCAGGGCCAATGTGAGATCTATTTTGATGGTAGTGATTTAAAATTGCACACGGCTAATTTTTAAATATTTTATTTTTCTCTTTAATCTTTATTAGTACAAGCGCGCCAACATTTTTAACACATTTCAGTTTTTTTCTTCATAGTAGCCTTCACGCTTTATCTATGTGGTGACGGAATAAGAATACAATTCACCAACCCCTCTCTTGCACGTGGATATCGTAACAGACGACTAAGGGATATAGTATGCATATAACTTCTGTGCTAGAAAATGAAAATTTAATAAAACGCTATTCTAGATTATCTGACCAGCGTCGTATAGTAGGGCAATATGATATAATCCTTCACGCATGTAATTATGGTTTTTGTTTAAATCAAATTTGATAAACAAGACAGTAATTTGTGGATACTAAATTTTATTTATAAGAAGTTATTAAATACAACGAATTGACCGATATCGAAGCACTTAAAAACCATTACATCATCATCTCATAAAAACCAACATAATTTTCCTGTTATACCGGTATGGTTAAATTTCGTAACTAATTTCACCGAAGCATGACAGGTAACATAGATTATAAAACACAAAACGTGTGAGTGAATGACGCGAACGGTTTTCCAAAAAGGTTTAGCAACAAGAAAATGTACTTACCGGCGGCGAACAGCAGGAACGCGACCGCCAGCCAGGCATGCGGCGAGACGCCGCGCGAGGGCGGAACCCTCCCCGTCATTGGCCGAGAGCTCGGGGCGTTTAGCTATAACAACACAGCCTTAACCCCCGTGAAGCCTTCTTACTCCAATTCCAGTCACAACACAAAAAACTCAATAATTCACTTATTTTCTTGACAGCGATTTTGGCGCGTTTTTCACATTGACGTTTACACTTTTTTTTTACGCGACGTTCTCACTCAGCCGGTGCACGACACAGACTGCACTTTCACTCGTTCTTTGTCATTGATTGCGTCATTTATTTACTTTCACTTCATCAGTCACATTTAAGATGAGCTTGCGAACTTACAAACTATTTATTGTCGTACAGTCTTTTTTGTAAATTGGCTATATTAAATCAAAATAATATTATGGTTTCTGGGAAAGAAAAATCATATGAATTGCGTTTGCATGACTTCTAAAATATTTGGTTGGGTTTAGGGACATTTAAAAGAATAACTTTCTAAAATTCAGTAATATCATTTATGTAAAATTTGATGGTCCATGCTGTATAATGTAAAAAAAAATGCTTTGAATTACTAATGATGAAGGGCGTATATAGTTTTTTTTTATGTTTAATATTGCCTCACTCATATAGTAATATAAACGACTGGCCATCATGGTTCCAGTTTCAAATTTTAAATTGGTCAAATAAACTTATTAAACCCTTCCGACATTAAAGAAAGGATAGCAAATATTAAGTCTGTACCTATGTTTGTTAATCGTTACACTAAATTTTTAAGGCAAAATGATTACTATCCTAAACTATACAACAATAAACTCGAGGAGTCGGTTATAAAAAGAAGTGCATCTATTCAAGACATGAGTAGGACTTAAGCTGTAACCCATAGATTGCAGAACAGCAAATAAACTCCTACGTATCTACAGTATTATGTATTTTTCATCAAAGTTCCGTTAATAATAAAATTTATAATACGAAATATGACACGAATTGTTATAAATTACTATTAAGAATTTAAAAGGATACATAGCAATTGGATTTGGTAATTTTTTTCTGTGATTACTTTTTGTTAATCGACAAAGAATTCAAAATATTATAAATAACTGTGTCCATAATGTCTGAATAAATAAAAAGATCAAGAAAAATTTTGAACAAATATATAATATTGAAATCTTTAAAATTACAATTTTATTAATTTGAAACTGACTCCTAAACTGCGTTATAATAAAACTAAAGAAGACGAATCCTAAATACACAGATTAATAAAGAAAAATATTAATCTATGCCTACGCATAGATTAAGCAAATATATTAGAAGTCATGTCGTCAAACATAGACGGCTTTAATGTGTAAATATATTTAAATAAACTGGTGCGCCTCTAGTTAAATTTTATTAAGTAAATAACTTGCATTACATGTACGTGAATGAGGGTCAAGTAGACAAGTCAGATTTCATCACGGTCTTGAGCAGTAGCTATACGCAATATCTAACACAACTAACTCCAATTTTTTTGATAGCCTATGGTCCAGACTCATACAACCCGAAAAAAATAAGAAGACTGGATGAAAATATAATTCACTACCTCTTATCTTATCCATGGGTGTCGTAAAAGACGACTAAGGAATTTAATGTGTATATAATATCTATGTAAAAGGAAACTCGAAATGAATCCCTAGACCAACTCGTCTAACCAGTATGGTATAGGAGGCCCGAGCTCAGCATTGGGACGTATATGAGCAGAAAAAAGTAATCATGATGAATTGATTAGAATTGAATGTTTTAAATAAGAATCTTTTAAAATAAAAACAGAAGCAGTGAAAAATAAGGCCATGTTTACATGAGTACTGCTGTATTTGTACTAGGAATACTATCAAAGTTAACATCGTTCGTGGGTGACGTAAAAGACGACCGGGAGCTTTATATTGACCAGTGTGCCTACTCTTGAATCTCAATTCCAATCCTAAATCCAATTGCAGCTCGAATTTGAGCAAATTCGGTACACTTGAAAGCGTCACTAGTGCACGATTGGAATCAAATTTGGTGGAACTTTTTTAAACTAAATGAATTCACCTCTCGTCGATTAGGTCAAATATACGCTATTCCCAACGTGATTTGACGTAGTTTAAAATCGTTAATGTTGCACAATTTCAAGAAAGCGTCTTTGTGGTGATCGATATCGATAACATTATTAATTTAAAGTAAGATACTACAGCACATTTGGTGAAAATAACAACGACAAACGCGAAGGATTCTTTCTCGATTTTATTCAAGAGTACCCAATATAAGTTTGATGAGATTGGAATTGAATCGGATTCGAAATTAGAATTGATTTCAAGAGTAAAGAGAGTAAGTAAGAGTAAGAGTAAGCCCACAGAGCTGACTCTACTAGATTTTGTCAAGCTCAAGAAAGATTGTCGTCACGCAAGCGGCCGGTAATAAGGCTATTGCCAATTTGTTTTGTAATATGTACGATGGAAGCTGAATACATATTAGATCGATCTGTATATATTGCATAATTATAATAAGAGCACGATAATCATTTCTGATGTTTACACGAGTATTACAACATTATAAATATCACCCGTTTTTACGCATTTATGTAGCCCTTGTTTTGTTTTAGCCTTGTTTAATGTTGCCAACACTAAGGAAATAATCCTTGTATTGCGAGGGACTTTAAAAACATATAATTCATTTTCGCTCATATACGTCCCACTGTTGGCTTTTTTTTTGGGGTGGGCTGCGGTCGGCGCACTCCTCGCACCACTCCGTCCGGGGCGACAGAGGGGCGTAAGCACGCACACCCGCAACACACCCGAACACCACGTCACCTTCGTCGTTTGGCCGACCACCGGAGCAGAGTTACTTGTCGTCAGTGGTCGGCCCGACGGAATACCCCCTACTTGGGATACCCTCTCGTCAACCACCGTCCCCCCCTCGGGGAGGACGTCAGTCTTTCCTCACACGGTCGGCCTCTCGGCGGGTGACGGACTAACTCCCCAGTCACGTCACGTGTGGTCTCGGCTAGCCCACTGTTGGCCTCGGGCCTTCTCCACAATAGGAGTGAAATTGACCTAGCTATTCCATGCTGGTCAGACAGGTTGGTACAGGGTTTTATTTCGAGATTTCCTTCTCTTGAATAAATGTTATATGCATATTATATCCCTTAGTGGTCTTCTACGACATCCACGGCCAAGATAGGGAGTGATGAATTGTATTCTTACTCTGTCACCACACGGAAAGACAGCATATAATAAACGAACACAAATTACATACAGACTCAGAACAATAGTTTGTGGATCAAAGTGTTGTCCCGTGTAAGATTCGAACCCGCGACACTGGCATGGTAGGTCGGTATCTTAATCACTACGCTATCTGTGCAGTCGTGCATATTTGATTTTATTTTGACACTAGCAACCCGCCCTCGCTTCGCTTCGGTTTCAGTCGTTTTACCCGCGTAGTTCCCGTTCCTGTGGGAATACCGGGATAAAATATAGCCTAGGTTACTCCCTGATATTATAGCTTTCCATTGGTGAAAGAATTTTTGAAATCGGTCCAGTGGTTTTGAAGATTACCCGGAACGAATAGACAGACAGACAAAAAAAAAATCTGTATTTTAGGCATAGGTGTCGTGCAAATAACCGTGTGAGCATGAAAAAAGCCTATTATTTTGACATTACAAACAGACACTCCAATTTCATTTATTGGTATAGATTACAGTGTACATGGTCAGTGCGCCCGTGACCATGAACAATGAAAATTATTCGCTGGCTGGAGCGATTTTGATTATTTTTTGTGTCTGTTTCGATAGATATGAGAATGCTTAAAATTATTAATTGGAATCGCTAGGTGACGCTGCGATCGATTTCAAGGAGAATTCCTTTTACTTAATTTTTTTACATTTGAACAGAACAACGTTTGTTGTGTCAGCTAGTATACATTTAAAAGTTTTATTATCATCATCATCATCGTAGCCCACATATGTCCCACTGTTGGGCTCAGGCCACTACCGCAATTGGAAGGAATTTGACCTACTATATCATACTGGTCAAACATGTTGATATAGGGTTTTATTTCGAGTTTTTCTTCTCTTGCACAGATGTTATATGCGTATATATACTAGTGATGTAACGAATATTCGCATGTTTTTTGCATATTCGCATTCGCATTCGCGAAATTATTGTGAATGTTTTTGCGAATATTTTTGCGTGTATAATTTTTTTTAGTAGGTAATAATAGTTGGTTAATAGAAAATCCAATCCAATCACCTTGTTCGTCACACACACCCCCCAAATTGGCCGAAAAAATCCAAATGAGAGTCCAGCGTATGTATTTTTAAGAACATGTTATATCTCAAAGCTTTATATGATATTAAAAGTTCATTTATTAATTCTTGGTAATTTTCCGCTTTATGGTTTCCAAGAAAATTTTGGACAGCAATCACAAAACATTGCCACGCGAGTTTTTCCTGATCATTCAGTTTTCCTTCCAAACTCTTATCATTCATTCATCGGAGATTTGTGCACCTACAAATATTGCCTCTTTAATTTTTGATTCACTGAGCTTGAGAAATTTCTCTTTGAGATATAAAAATCATGGTTTTTACAATTTTTTTTATCAGGCCCAGCTTTATGTGTAATGATGGTAAAAGTATGAGTCTGTTGGCCGGTGATAAGTTTGGATACCGGATAATGTGTTTAGACTTGTTTGTAATTCCTTTTCTTTGAGTTAACGAACAATAACAATCACTTACATGAACCTTTATTGCCGTCCAAATCATAGGTAGAGCAAATGGTAAATGCCTAGGTTCTTATTTATCCCAACCTAATAGGAGTCTCACATACGTTACACAACATTTAAGTAGAGCCCAGGATTTATCTTGATGCCTTACAGGCAATCCAAAATAGTCTAGTAGCGTTGTTCAATTAATGATGTGAAATATCGACGTTGAGATGTGAAAATTAATTCTCCACACACATAAGAGAAACTATGGTGGTTGTTAGAACACTTTCATGGCATATTTACGATGTAACTAAAATAAATAAAACGTGAGCTACTGGAATGCAATAGTTATATAGTCACCTAAATGAAGTTATTCAAACAAAGAAACGTATATGAGGTGAGAAATGAATATACAGCTGTCACAAAAAACTGGAGGTGATTGAAAGAAAATGATTATATATTTTTAATGAGGGTACACTAACATAACCAAAAATCATCACAAAGTTCGTGTGGCAAAAACAGTGTTGACTAGTGTAATTGAACTTCAGTAGGGGAATATTAAACTTTAAAAATAGTAGTTTTGATGCCTTGTCTGCTTCAAGTCTGTTTCGATGTGGCGTGTAAATAAGTCCAGCACCACTAAATATGCGCTCGCTGCGGACACTCGTTGGTGGTGTAACTAAATAATGCCGAACTTTTTATTTTTAGAGGTGGGTTGCGGTCGGCACGCTCCTCACACCACTCCGTCCGGGGCAACAGAGAACGCATACTCACAACCCACCCACGATGCACGTCGCCTTCGTCATTAGGCCAATCACCGGAGCAGGGTTACTTGTCAACAGTGGCTGGCCCGACGGAATACCCCCTACTTGGGGTACCCTCCCATCGACCGACGTCACGCGGTCGGCCTCTCGGTGGGTGACGGACTAATCCCCGGTCACGTCACCCGCGGCCTCAGCTAGGGAGGCATGAGGCGCAAATACTCGCGTCTACGCCGCTCCAGTCGCCGCTGGCGGATCGCCTCATCGAGGCTGCGCTCCTCGCGCATGCGATCCGCTGCCTCCTTCTGCGAGATCACTGTCTTGCAGAAGGCTGCGACCGCGTCCCAATTTCTGACGCTGCCAACCATCGCCCTGGCGATAGTCGGCAGCGTCAGGTCGGCACCAATGATTGCGACGAGTCGCTCTGCCCAAGCGCCGCAGGCCTGTAGCGTATGCCACGCCGTGTCCTCGTCGCAATCGCAGTGGTGGCAGGACGGTGTACTCTCCCTCCTAACGACCTTGTGCAGGTACTTGGCGAAGCACCTGTGCCCCGTCAATACCTGCACTAGTCGGAAGGAGAGCACCCCGTGCCGCCTTTCCAACCACTGCATCAGCACCGGCCGGAAGGCCTCCACGGTTCACACCCCGAATCGAGGCCTTTCCAGCCGGACTGCCCAATGGGCAATGATGTCCCGGCGGGCGTCAACGCGCCAGGCAGTGAGCTCTCTTAGTGAGACCACACCGCCCTCCGCTCGCACTCGCAACACCCGCCGGTACAAGCCGGTGAGCATTTCCGCCTCCAGGTCCTACTGGGGAGTCCCGGCCAATAGGCACGCTGCCTCTGTCGCCACCGTGCGGTATCCGCGTATGGCCCTGACCGCCATGGCCCTCTGTGGTCGCCACAGAAGAGCCCTGAGTCGGACGGTCAGGGACCCCGCCCACACCGGTGCGCCGTACAGGGCCATCGACCGGATGACCCCCGCGTACAGCCGTCGGCACGTAGCGCTCGGTCCGCCCACGTTCAGCATAAGCTACGACAGGGCGGACGCCGCGCCGACGAGCCGTGGGGCGAGCCTGCGGAAATGCTCCCGGAACCACCATTGCCCGTCAAGCACCAGGCCCAAGTACCTCATATGGGCCCGGATGCCGATGTCAACCGAATGGACGGTGATCGAGGCGCCGATGGAAGGGCTCATACGGCGCCCATGGAACAAGAGGGCCTCCGTCTTGTCCAGGGTGATCCTCAACCCCAGCGCCTCGATCCGCCTGACGATCTCTTCGGTGCCTAGAGTCGCCAGGTTTGCCGCCTCTTTTAGCGTCCCACCGCGGGTTGTGACGAGCGTGTCGTCGGCGTAACAAATCACGCCCAGCCCGGACGGGAGGCTCCCCCGCAACGCCCAGTCGTAGCCGATGTTCCACAGGGTGGGTCCGAGAACTGACCCCTGTGGGACACCGCACGACAAAGGCGTTCGCACAACGTCCCCTGTTCGGTTGGTGCAGAGGAAGCTGCGCCCCTCCAAATAGTCTGCCACTAGCCGCCTCAGGTAAGCTGGCACCCCGTGATACCGGAGCGTCTCCCTGATGCAGCTAAATGGCAAACTATTGAATGCGTTGGCGATGTCCAGGGACATCGCCAACAGCACTCCCCCGCCGGTGACGGCCTCAGTCGCCACGGCCCTCAGGCGCAACAGAGCCGCGATTGTCGAAAATAATGCCGAACTACAGGAAGCAGAAGAACGTATCTTTCTTTGTTCACTTTCCACCAAGTTAAAGGGTCATCGTCATTTGCCACACGTTTATACTGAATATTCGCATTCGCATTCGCGAATGTCCAAAATACGACATTCGTTACATCACTAATATATACCCATATACCCATAGTCGTCTTTTGCGACATCCACGGGCAAGATAGGGAGTGGTGAATTGTAATCTTACTCAGTTCACACGAAAAGTTTTATAATTGAATTAAAATGTATGTCTTTTAATAAGAGTCTCTTTGTATCTCTTTTAAAACTTTTTATATTCCATGTATTTTATAAAAAAATATGCATTAAGCTTCTGTAAGAGGTTTCAAAGGACAATATATAGGTTATTACGTCTTTACAAGCACACCATCAAAGCGGATATAAATACGCTTATAACCTACGTAATAATATTGTGATATAACTTACAAGGAGATTATTGGACTTACCTATCATCATCAATATGTCCCACTGCTGGACTCAAATATCCTCCACCAAGGGTGGGTAATTGACCTAATATCTCATCAAATAGGTTCATATTTTTTTTGGGTGTGGGTTACGGTCGGCGCACTGCTCGCACCACTCCGTCCGGGGCGACAGAGGGGCGTAAGCACGCACACCCGTAACTCACCCGTGAAACGTCGCCTTCGTCGTTGGGCCGACCACTGGAGCAGGGTGACTTGACATCACTGGTCGGCCCGACGGAATACCCCCTTAAGGGGTACCTTCCCATCAACCGACGTCCCCTCTAGCGAGGACTCGGTCGGTCTTTCCTCACGCGGTCGGCCTCTCGGCGGGTGACGGACTAATTCCCCAGTCCAGTCACCCGCGGCAAATAGGTTCATATAAGGTTTTTTTCGAGTTTTCCCTCTCTTACATAGATGCTATGTGCATATTATAATCATTTATTCGTCTTTTACAACACCCATGGGCAAGAAAAGGGGGTGGTGAATTATTTTCTTAATCCGTTACTACACGGAAATCGTTATAAAAACTGCGCTGTACTTAAGTAAGTCTAAGTAAGTGTTCTTGATTTGTGCAACGATTTACGAAATACATAATTAAAATCTTAATCAACACTCTATTTGCGAAATTAAGTATTATATTTATATGAAATCGCGTCCTCCGTGTGGTGATGGAGTAAGAATACAATTCACCACTCCCTATCTTACCCGTGGGTGTAGTAAAACACGACTAAGGAATGTAATATGCACATAAGATCTATGCAAAAGATGGAAAACTCGAAATGAAACCCTATACTAACATGACCAGCACGGTATAGTAGGTCAAATTTCCCCCCATTGTGGAGGAGGCCCGAGCCCAAAAGTAGGACGTATGCGGACTGCTTTTTTTTTTTTTTTGTTGTGTGTGTAGCTGTTGGTCGCAGATAACCTTGACAGCTTAACGCGGTCAATGGGCGAGCGGGAGGCTCTCAACCCGGGTGTTGTCAGTGTTCTAAAACATGACTCAAAAAAAAGCAAATAACACTCACTGAAATAAATTTAGATATTAAACCCTATGCCAACTCGTCTGACCAACGTGAAATAGTAAGTCAACAAGCCTCCTATTTCAAAGAAAGCTTGTACTTTCGAGTATGATGCTTAAAGAAGATATCTAAATTAATCCCTGCAACCATCAAATGAGTAGTAGCAATTTGGTACTGTACTTTGTTCAGTGAGAGAGAGAGCTGGTAACCGGTTTTTGAGGGTATTTGCGTGTGGTGGCCTTAAGTATCACCGAACCTCATTGCATGCATTCACGCTCTGTTCACTTTTTTTACGATAGGCAGCGGCCTAGCAAACACTTACCATATGTTTGCTCGTTTGCCACTAATATGAATAGAAAAGAAACCTCGTCCACTGTGAAACATAAACCTGTTTAAGAGGAACTAGCGCCATAACTTTTCTACCATGAATGGCGATTCATGGTTGAAAAGTTGGTGACCACAAATGGTGTTACAGTTTCCCGGTAAACAGTTACCCCTTCCGGTGGAGCACTCGGCCGATTTCTACTATTCCCATAGACAAGTAGGGAGTTACCATAAAATTTATCATTAGCCCATCGCGTGAAACGCCATAAAAATTAAATTAAAATTCATTTAAAGCAGTTCTTTACAAAGTTGCATTTAATTTAGTTTCAGAAGCTTCGCTAGTGCATTTCTTCGAATATTAATTTTCTTCAACATTTTTCCCGCGTAATATCTTTGCTCTTCATTATTCAAAGAGCTGTAGCTAGTTAAAAAAAAATATTAAAAAATATACACTCGTATTTAGAACCAGTGACGCGCCCTCGCTTCGCTTCGGTTTTAGTTGCTTTGACCCGACACATTAAATCTTCAATCTTCATTCAAATCTTCATTCAAAAACAGTTTAATATAATCAATTTATTAAACTGTTTTTGAACGAATGTATGACATATCACTACATCCTAAGATATTTAAGGCCTCAGGTTTGAGTCCCGGATTAAGCAAGGTTTTATAGAATTTCTGCGAGGAAAATAGTCTAAGTTACTCCTTATATAAGCAGCTACTTAATAGTGAAATATTATCAAAGCGGTCAAGCTGTTTTGAAAATTACTCCGAACAAATAAACAGACAGATAAAAATGATTTACACCGATTTTTAGGGAGCCTGAAAATAACGTATTTTCTTGACATTACGAATAGACACTTCATCATCTTCGTTTGAGCGCATACATGTCCCACTGTTGGGCTCAAACCTCCTCCGGAATAGGCGGAAAATTGACCTACTTTGCCCCGCTGATCAAATATGTTGATATAGGGTTTCATTTCATTTCAAGATTTCCATCTCTTGCATAGATGTTGTATACATATTATATCCCTTAATCCCCTAAAATAGTGAATTGTATTCTTACTCAATCACCACACATAATACAGATACTTCAATTTAATTCATTTGTATAAATAAAACATTTAAGTATATTTCACATCATTATAAAAGAAAAAATAACAATATAATAAAAATTCATATCTTCCGTCATACACTCGATTTAAGATGTCATGTCAATTATATTTGCCACGTATTCGCCTCCTTACCGTATTTATTTCTTTAACAGAACTTCTAAGAATCAAAAGCGAGAAGCAATACGATTCACGGAAATAATATAATACATAAGTATATTAAATTGCGGCAATTTATATCTACATATTATAAAAGTTATCGTTATAATACATTCAGTCAAGAAAATATTGAGAATGGATGATTTGTTTATGGTTCCAAATTCAAATTTTAGTTTTTTTTTGTTGTTGTTAGACTGGCACAACTGTTTTCCATTTTGGCGCGGAGTTTGAGTTGCATCTGTTATTTATATTAAATACAGTGCTGTTTTAGTTATATCCTTAGAATAATAACGTATAGAAGGATAGTGTCAGTACTTCGAACTTTAAAATTTTGAATCTAAAAATACTAATGGCGGGCAGCCGATTACACACGTACACACAGAAACCACTATACAAATTCTGAAATCAAATTTTGTTTTTATTAACATAAATCGTCGAAATACTTTTAAAAGTAATGTTAAAAACCTTTTTAAGTTTTTCAAATGTGTTATGACACCACTTGAATGCACAAGCCGTCATAATTACCTATTTATTTTTTAAGAGTTGCGTACGTTCGTGCAGTGCAATGACTTATACATTACGGGACTGTTCCGGCGTAAGCTCCATTAGGCTCCAATTGAAATGCCTCACTTTTTGTGCGTGGACTTACCTTCTATATGTTATTATTCTAAGGTTATATCATATTTAGTGTGTATTGCGAATTTCATAATGGACAAAAACATCTAACAAAAATTTGTCTTAAATTTTGCATCGCCAATGGAATTTCTTGTTCGGAGTCACTGAAAATGTTACAGAAGGTTTACGGTGAATCGACTTTATCAAATACACGTGCTTATGAGTGGTACAAAGCGTTGAAAAGCGGCCGAGATGTGATGGAAGATTTGCCTCGCTCTGGTAGGCCATCAACGTCTGCAACTGGAGTTAACATTGCAAAAGTGAAGGAAATATTGACTGCAAATCCTCATTAAATTTTGAAAGAGATAACCGCCGAACTTTCTGTGTCTCACGAGTCGATCTGTACCATTTTAAATAATCACTTGGGTATGAAACATGTTTCCACTCGGCTAGTCCCAAAAAACCTGAATTTTCTCCAAAAACTCAATCGCATGAGAGTCGCTGAGAACATGCTAGAATGAGTCAATGCCGACCCAACATCCAAGAAACGCATTGTTACTGGTGACGAGATGTGGGTTTACGAGTTTGACATGCAAACTAGTCAACAAGCTTTGGAGTGGCGACTTCTAGCTGAACCGAAACCGAAAAAACTACCCCAAAGTCGATCAAAAGTCAAAGTCATGTTGACTTTTTTCTTTGACTAACGCGGTGTGTATACTCGGAATTCTTGACAGAAGATTAAACAGTAAATAAAGAATATTATTTGAGCGTTATGCGGCGTGTAAGAGAGCAAATTCGACGAAAAAGGCCAGATTTGTGGAAAGAAAATTCTTGGCTTTCGCACCACGATAATGTGCCTTCGCACAAGGCCATCATTGTGAACGAATTTTTGTCCAAACACTCGACAAATACCATCGAGCAACCACCATATTCACCAGATATGGCTCCAGCCGACTTTTTTCATTTTCCTAAACTCAAATTACCACTTCGTGGCACCCGTTTTCAATCGGTAGAAGACATAAAGGAGAATTCGTGGCGAGAACTAAACTGAATTCCGGCAATAGCGTTTAAAAAATGTTTTGATGATTGTATTATTCGTTGGCATAAGTCTATCGTTTCTGAAGGAGCATACTTTGAAGGTGATAAAATAAATTTGGATGAATAACAAAAATGTTGTATATTATCGATCTTTTCCCGGTACTTTTTTTTTTTTTTTTTTTTTTTTTATTGCAAACGGTGGCAAACGAGCAAACAGTACACCTGATGGTAAGTGTTGCTGCCGCTCATGGACCTTTACAAGGCCGTTGCCTACCGCGAAGAAAGCGAAGGGAGTGTGAATGCGTGCATTGAGGCTCGGTGATACCAAGGGCACCACCAAAACCTTCCACACGCAATCACCCTCAGAAAGTTGGGCTTCCGGCTCTCTCGCTCACCGAACGAAGCGCAGTAACAAATTGCTACTACTCAGACGTCGATTTTCTGCGAGAGCATGGTACTGCCCCGGACGGACCGGCCCGCGGCTGTAGACAGATAACTGTCGACAGTGTGGTCCTACCACTCCTTGACAGAGTAGTACATAATAGGTATATGTATGTTGCAAAGTATTAAACACATCGAAATAGTTAACAAATAAAGCAAAAAATGATGTTATATCCATATTTAATCCCTTAGTTGTCTATTACGACCCCCAGTGGCAAGAGAATACGTGGTGAATTGTATTCTTACTCCATCATCACACGGAAAAATCTGAATTTATCAGAATATTAGAGGAATAATAACTATAAAACTGTGTGGTTAAGAGCTGTGACAAATTAAAAATTTTGGTCAATTTTGTATCAAAAATTACCTGTTTATGGTCGTTTTCCTCAAATTTGTTTAAAATCCCTCGCCATACAAGGACTATTCTCTTTCTTATTAAAGTCTATTTACGATGATTTTATTTGTTTTATAGCAGATGGTGACAAATGAGCAAACAGTACACCAGATGGTAAGTGTTGCTTTACAAGGCCGCTGCACACCGCGAAGAAAGTAAAGGGATTGTTAATGCATGCAATGAGGTTCGGTGATACTAAAGGCATCACTAAAACCCACCACACGCCTTCAGAAAGTCGCTCTCTCGCTCACCAAAACGAAGCGCAGTAACAAATTGCAACTACTGGGTCGTCCATTTTCTGCTCAGTGTGGTACTACCCCGGACGGATCGGCCCGTGGCTGTAGATAGACAACTGTCAACAGTGTGCTTCTACCACTATTATTTTATTTACGGACATCTAAATCTACTATTATTTTATTTACGGACATCTAAATTAACCTTGCGTTGGACAAAAGTGAATGTCCTACACATATCGTTCAAGGTTTGCTCAATCTGTGTTTGTAACATCTTCAACAGTTATTTATACAAGGTCTTAGAACATATTGGTATTGTTAAGACAATAAGACAGTTATCTACCATCGAAAGGATTGACAAAAATCTATAAATTCTTCAATTATATATTTGATTAGAAAGTTATACCTAACAAAAAATACACATTTGGGTCAAACTATAGCGAGAGAACATAGGTCAATTTATACATTAATATATAATTTTTAATTAAACATTATAAATTAATGTTATAATAATAAAGTAAACGGGGATACCACTGCGGATCTTTGTCCATCGGAGACTTGCGATGGTGAAATCGGCGTTGCACCGCTGACACTCCAAGCCATTTGCACCAATGTTGCCCCCTGTTGCCCGTATGGCCTGCGTGTCTGTGGCGACCGTTTAGGGGGGCCCATTCAGTGAATTGGTGAGTCACCGTCTGCCAAAGTTCAGGACATGATGGTATTGAAGGCAGGCAGACAGTTTTTTATTCAATAGTCTTCAGTTAACCAGTCCATCGAACCTTTGGAGGTTTAACCTGATTATGGGGTTTTAGATATCATCATTGCACAATAGTGTTACACCTACCTTTGGCAGTCCACGAGTGTTATGTGCAAACGTGGAGTGACATCGGTACTTACATTAAATTTCTCCAAAGGCCTCTAGGTGTTGGATCCATATCCCCATGTAAGCCTTACAAAGGACCGGGTATCTTCTCTGGGGAAGATATCCGTGAAAATCGGAAAATCCAATAATAATAATTGAATTACTACCAACGGAATAATAAAAATATTAAAAAGTTTTACTTTAACCGCGAGAAAAGGTTATAAGGCACTCATTATCTGTAAAATGGCGTCTTTGATATTTTAAATTTGGAAGCGTACTTATGGCTGTTGCTTTTTTTTTCTAAGGCAGAACAAGGAAAAATAATTAGGATTACTATGGTTCAAGTATAAAACTACTATATATAAGTAAGCAGTCCACGCAAGCGGAACTTCGGACATGGTTAATTTAAGCCAGAGACTTCTTTGTTCATATAACAAGAGCGATTTTAAGAGTATGATGGACAAAAAAATACTATGTGTCATCAACCCTTACCATTCCTCTAAATGATGTCGCCGTACAATACCTATGTGACTGAGGGATATAAGTTGATACTTATAGGATTCTTAAAAGCTTCTCATCATCACATCATCATCATCATAGCTCATTTACCCCCCACTGTTGGACTTGAACCTCCTCCATAGTGGAAAGAAAATTGAGCTACTATACCACGTCAGACGTGTTGATATAGGATTTCATTTCAAGTTTTCCTTCTCATGCATAATTAATGTTATATGCATATCATATCCCTTATTCGTCTTTTACGACAGTCATGGACAAGAAAGAGCATAGTAAATTGTATTCTTACTTCGTCACCACAAAAAATAATCTAGAAGGTTTCCAACCTTTATTTTTTACTGTTGTTGGTGGCAAACCAGCAAACAGGACACCTGGTGTTAAGCAATACTGCCGATCTTGGACCTTTCCTAGATGCCTATCGTGAAGAAAAGTGAAGGAAGTGTGAATGCGCGGAATGAGGTTCAGTAATACTTAAGGCATCAACACCAGAACCAAACACTCATAAAGTTCAATACATCATTCAGCATCCGGCTCTCTCATTCACCGATCGAAGCGCGCTATACTACTCAGATGTCGATTTTCTATTCGGTGTGGTATTACCCCGAACGGACCGACCCAAGGCTGTAGACGAAAAGACTGTCAACGTTTGGGCGTAAAGGTTTGTATGTCGAATAAATTCATGTAAGTCGTCAGCGACATGGTCACGTGACGTGTTAACACTAACACTATCTTATATCTTTAAACGAGCAATTCTAGTATATATATATATATATATATATATATATACGTATATATATATTTTTTCAGGATCTCGGAAACAGCACCAACGATTTTGAAGAAACTTGGCATACTAGAGGTTTCGAAGCCAAAAATCGATCTAGCTAGGTTTTATTTATAGAAAATGGTTGTTTTGTCGGTGTTTTAACAAAACAATACAATGACATTAAATTTTAAAAGAATATGAATTCAAATTTCGCCGTCAACGTCATGAGTTACGATAGCTCAGTTGGGAAGTTGTTCAGTTTTCCTTTAGTTTTGTTTTGGCATTCAAACAGCGTCGGATCGAATCTCGGTGTTATTATTATTCTCTTTTTGTAATTTTTTATAATTTTTTCATTATTTAATCTTTATTTGTTATTAATATATATCTAAATAAATGCGACAAAAATACAACAAAAATATTCCGAGCGAAGCTCGGCCAACCAGATATTATCTATAGATATGTCTATGTCTATCACTATATATGTGGCGATAGATGTCAAAATCAAAAGGATCAACGGAAATACTTATTACTCATCATTTGGATTAAAATAACTTCCGATGTGTCGGCTGGTCCACATTTATTTATAAATCCCCTTAATTAAGGTTAAACTAACGATTAAGTAGAGGTTTAATAGTCATTTTGACCTTGATCAAAATATTCCATAACTACTCTATAGACTATGTATGTTATTTATCTGTGTGAAGTTATGGCGGGAACGTGATGGCGTCATGTAACGGTTTTGTATCATCTATACTAATATATAATAATAATAATAATGATTTATTTCGGACCGTGTAGGTATCCATAGCAATTAATAATAATACAAACAATATTCAAAAAAAAAATCAAGTCAATAATAACACTAATAAATAATAATAATCACAAAAACAAAATAATAAAGATAATTACAAAAAAAAAAAAAAATACATACCAGTGTCATAAATTACAATATAAAGCGGAGTTTGTTTGTTTATCCTTATCTTGCTCGTGGTTGTTGTAAAAGACGACTAGGGGATAGATTATACAGATAACATCTATGCAAGAGAAGGAAACCTCGAAATAAAACCCTATAGCTACATATCTGACCAATGTGATGCAGTAAGTCCATTACCCGCCTATTGTGGAGAAGGCTCGATCTCAACAGGAGAACGTATATGAAATGAAAGGAATTAATTAATTAATGAATATTAACAAAGACTTGTCATAAAATACTTAGTAACCATTCCATAAAATTCTATTAAAAATATTTATCTGTGTGCGGACCGATTTTGAAGGTCTCTAAAAAAACTACAATGGTAAACTGGAATTAAGAAATAGAAGTAAAACTCGTAATTTTTTTACGGTAACAATATATAATAAGACTAGCAACCCGCCCTCGCTTCGCTTCGGTTTCAGTCGTCTTAGCCGCGTAGTTTCCGTTTCCGTAGGAATACCGGGATATAATACAGCCTATGTTACTCCCTGATATTATAGCTTTCCATTGCTGAAAGAATTTTTGAAATCGGTTCAGTGGTTTAAGCGTGAAAGCGTAACAAACAAACTTACTTTCGCATTTATAATATTAGTAAGGATAATGCAGAGAAAATATTGTAGTGTAGAAATACGATATATTAGTGAATTGCGTATATTTTCATGTTCTACTAAAATTGTCAGAGGAACATTGGTTTCGTTGTCAGCACCCAATTAATCCCGAGCCGAGGCCGCGGGTGACGTGACCGGGGAATTAGCCCATCACCCGCTGAGAGGCCAACCGTGTGAGGAAAGATCGACGTTCTCCCCGAGGGGCGGACGTCGGTCGATGGGAGGGTACCCCAAATAGGGGGTATTCCGCCGGGCTGACCACTGACGTCAAGTCACCCTGCTCCGGTGGTCGGTCCAACAACGAAGGCGACGTGCCATAGGGTGAGCTACGGGGCTGCGCGCCGCTGCCGCCCCTCTGTCGCTTCGGAGGGAGCCGGGGGACGGGAGGGCTGACTGTAACAAACCCCAAAAAAAAATATATTATAATTCCTTAGTCGTCTTTTACGACACCCACAGGCAAGATAGGGGATTATGACGCATATTAAGTTAGATTTAAATGTATATGTAACTCTAAAGATTATTAGTAAGTAATAATTGTTCAAATAAACTTAATTTAAACGTACAAATCTGGTTAATGTTTATTTTTTGATAAAATTATCATATTATTTAAATAACAATCATACATAATTAAATTTATTTTTCATATAATTGCTAATTTATTATTGTAAATATAACTTTATTATCAATCTGTGTGTTATTAACAATACTCCAAACAATTCATCCATCAGCCTACAGACGTCCACTGCTGGACATAGGCCTCCCCACGAGAATGCCACTCGGAACGGTCCTGCGCCACTTGCATCCAACGGTTCCCTGCGACTTTGAGAATGTCGTAAGTCCACCTAGTGGGGGTTCGTCCTACGCTGCGCCGTCCGATTCGTGGTCGCCACTCAAGAACCTTTCTTCCCCAACGGTTGTCGGTTCGACGAGCGATGTGGCCTGTCCATTGCCATTCATTTATAGACCCACTAGTTGAGAAACCCTGCTGAGGTCATTGAGCATAGTGCCAAGATTCTGCCATGACTACTACATTAACCGTGTGAACATGAAAAAACCCACTATTTTGATATTACAAACAGACACTTCAATTTTATTTATTTATATAGATTTTTGAACGGAACTTTGAATATTAATACAGACACGTGTTCACCACTGAACTAAGTACTTTTAGGACGAATCAACTACGCGCACTCAATTATTATCTTATATAGCGTCCGACCGAAACTACTTTTTACGGCTGAAACCGAAACTTTATTTTGGCTTCAGAAAATATATTGTATACGCGAATAAAACGATTGTTAATACTTATATAGTGGCAAAGTAAGAATATAAACCAGCACAACTGGTGTGCTAAGAGATAACTAATAGATATAAATAATTAACACCACTATAAGAGTAGGAACGTTCAAACAAAACCCTATCCCGCGAGTCCGTTTGAGAGCATAATTGGGCATTTGTACTCGTATCATATTGTGAAAGACGATAACACCCAATACGAATAATAAATTATGAAAAAATTATTCAATAAATAATTTTAAACTTAGGTATCATCATCATCATCATCGCAGCCCACATATGTCCCACTGTTGGGCTCGGGCCTCCTCCACAATGGGAGGGAATTTGACCTACTATACCATCCTGGTCAGACATGTTGGTATAGGGTTTCATTTCGAGTTTTCCTTCTCTTGCACAGATCTTATGTGCATATTATATCCCTTAGTCGTCTTGTACGACATCCACGGGCAAGATTGGGAGTGGTGAATAGTATTCTTAGTCCGTCACCACACGGATACTTAGGTACCTATATAGGAACTTAGGTATATTATTTTAATAATGCAAGTCGAGTTTAATTTACTTATTAGTATATACTGAGTTTATATTCTTTATAATTAATCGAAAAAGCGGCAATGTTTTTAATTTTTTTCATAGCACTTACATACATAGGAACCAAAGCTTTCCTGTGACTTGATGTTGCAGACCGCCATTTTCTAGTTATGAGAAATAAAAAATTGCAATTCTTAACGTTTAATTTTTTAATACAAATGACATGGAGGAATCTTAATAAATTTTATTGTTTAAGGAATTATTATAAAAACAATTGAAATATATAAATGTAGGTATGTATATAAAAACGATTAAACAAAATCACTTTCGATTTATTTTCGCACGTATTTTTTGTAAAAAAACTTAGTAAAATACATAATTAGATACTTAAACATTAATAATTAAAATTATTTATTTTCAATATTTATTTTCTTGATATTTAAATAAATTAAGTCGAAATAATTAAAAGTAGTTTATCCATTAATAGATACAATTTTAAGTAAATTATATTGAAATAATGAGAAGATTTATTTTTCATAAACTATTGCCGCATCGGAAAGTAAAATAGATAAAATAAATCTAAAAACCAAGACGTAGACAACCTAATAGTTCGCCTTTAGTCAATCTGGAATCAATTAAAACTAACATAATCGGTAAACCGCTAGCCAAATCACTGCACGAAAAAAATCAATTCTTTTGCCATCAATTGCCGAATCTTAGCCGGAATTAAAATTTACAACTTGTTTATGTGAATTTAAAACGACACCAGTTTATTTTGCTAATTACGTTTGTGTTAAATAGTTTTATTTAAAGGTAGTAGTTTTGGAATAATTACTTTTGTATTGGTATATTGTCGATAGGGCGCAATACGCGCTGGCCGCGCCGCGGCTGTTTTGGTACTGAACGTTTTCGACAGATTTACCTCAATGCGGCAAACACTCCAATATTCTGGGGAGATTTGTCACAGATCAAACAGCACGCCTTAAAATTTTAATAACATTATTAAGTTATTGTTTATATAATAAAAAAAACAATAACTTACAAAAGCCTAATAAGACCTGCTGTACTGTATGGATCAGCATGTGCCCAACATGCGACAAAAGCGACGGATGAAAGACGATTGCATGTAGCGGAGATGCGAATGTTGAGATGGATGTGTGGTGTGACAAGAATGGATAAAGTGAGAAATGAACACATTAGAGGACGTTTGAAAGTTGCGCCAGTGACGGAAAAGTTAAGGAGTGGACGGTTGACATGGTATGAACATGTGATGAGGCGGGATGAAAGTAATGTTGTGAGGAAAGTTTTGGGTATGAATGTTGAAGGCTTCAGGGGTAAAGGAAGACCGAGGAAAGATGGATGGACTGCATGAGGCATGACATGGATAGTCTGGGAGTGACTGCAGTGATGACGTCTGATAAGACCGTATGGGAGAAGATGACATTTTGCGTCGACCCCAAGTAATTGAGATAAGAGCAAGATGATGATGATATGATGATATTAAGTTATTGTTTAGTACAACGATGATAATTTATTTATCAAAACTTTGCATGCTTGTAATGTTACTCATATACCAACTTGACATGGATATAACCGGCATCTGAGCAAAATCGATTTATTGTTTTCTCTAGCAGTGAATAGATAGGTTTATGATATAGTAGATTTATATCAAGTTAAAGTGGCTTTTCTGTGTGGTGACAGAGTAGGATTACAATTCACCTCCTATCTTACCCGCGGGTGTCGTAAAAGGGACGAGGCGACGGCTAAGGGATATGATATTGATATAATCGCTATGCAAGAGAAGGAAACCACGAAATAAAATTCTATACGTCTGACCAGCGTTAGTTTTCCTCTCATCATAAAGGGGACTCGAGCCTAGCTCTCATTGCTAGGCTCAAATCCCCGAGTTTACAAGCTTCATCATTCAGACATATCCCCACAGTAAGCAGCTAAAGGCTTGATTAAATCGGCTATTTAGATTAGTTTTAATGTAGATTTTCATTTCAAGGCGCAGGGGCTTTACAGACATTTAATTAAGAGACACAAATTACAAACAAACTCAGAATAATAATTTGTGTATTGTATAAGCATTGGCATTATCATGCGTGAGAATCGAAACATACATTAAGCAAACACAAACTACACTAAAGGACAATCATTTGTAAATCGTACATCAAATATTTTACGTGAAAATTGAACTTATAACTCTCGATCAGCCTACATCTATCAGCTCTACTCTCTGTGTAATCAAGTAAAGGAGTATATCAATTTAAGGTAAAAATTAGCAATAATTTATAAAATGAATGCGCTTTAAATGTTACCCGTATATAATATATACATGTAATATTCAAAACGTCATATTATGACTCGAGTAAATCTACATTAATCTACATACTAAAAAATCTAAAAAAAGCATTGGAGATATTCCTGACCTATACTTGAAAGAAGAGAGCGTTACCGACGGGCCAACCATTGCAAATCTCTTTAATGATTTTTCCAGTCTATTTTTGAGCCAGACTCGGATTTACCTTTCCACAATATTTCAGTTAACCATAATTGCCTAATCAATTCTATTTACATTGATGCTAACGTGGTAAAAAAGTATTTAAAAAAATTAGACGTTTCTAAGAGTTCAGGTACGGATGGGATTGATCCCTTATATTTAAAAAATTGTTGTGAACAGTTGGCTGTACCTCTCTTATTTCTATTTAATCTTTCGCTAGAAGCAGGTAATATGCCTAAAGTTTGGAAATAGTCACTAATTATACCTATATTTAAAAACGGAGACAAACGTAATATAGCTAACTATCGAGGTATTTCAAATAATTAAGCTAAGAATTTGCACGTAGCAATAATTTGCACATAACAATTTGTACGTAGGCTCAGATATAAGTTCAATGATAGCTCAACTCAACTGTTATCCCTGCAGCAACGGCGTGAGCATAGGGACCAGATATTTTTTTTTTTTGTGCACAGTATTATTGACTCTCCGTATTTTCTTGGCCAGATTGATCTCAGATGCCCAAGATTTACGGCTCGCTCTAAGTCATTATTTACAGTACCTACCTGTAAAACTAATTACTTATGTAACCGATTCTTGGTAAGAGCTTGTAGACCTTATAATACCAGCTATAGTGAAATTGATACACTCCATAAGGGACTTCCTCAATATGTTTCATTAATAAAAGCTATAAGAACTGATGCTTAATTCATATTTATAATGAACTATATAATATTAATAATATTTGTCTACTGTTTTTGTTCTTAATTCCTTCCTCTATAATCTATAATTTAGTTTCTATAGTTTTGCCACAGTTATGTTTTTATTTTATTTGTCTTCACATTGTGTTATTCATAAGTGGAAACTGTTTAGCTATTGTTACATGCATTTGTTTTTTTACCTGTATTTTTAAAAGCTGTATGTTTTCCTTAATATAATTAAATAAAAATAAATACTACTTTTAAAAATTTAGACCTCTGAAATTTATCAAAAAAAAAATAAACAATGTACCTGACATCTTTCACTCACTTTGGGACTATAATAAAAAACAACACAAATATTTCTGTTAGAATGCACGTTAAAGGTGCTAACATTATTTTTCCAATCAGTTTATATAGATCCCATTATTCATCTCAAGTATACTCCATATTATAAAGCAAATTGACCTTTCACGCACCGTCCGATACGTCCAGGGCGACGAGCGAACCCATATCCCACCAGGTGCGCACCTCTCTCTAACGCCAACCTTGTCATAAGTAATGCGTCCAAAAGCAAATTGACCTCACATATCAGTCAGATATAATGGCATAGGATTCTGTTTCGAGTTTTCCTTCTCTGACATTGATGATAATTAACATTTTAGCTATATGTATTTTTGTAGTAAAACTTCTTTGCGCGCATGAGGGTATATTTTTTACGGATGAAACGCAATTTAGCGTCACAAAGATGTGTAGTGTTTTTGTCGAAGAAGAGGGAGAGAGCGATTGAGACCGACTGAGAGAGAGTGAGAAAGGGCGAACATAGCACGAAGCACAGCCATGGGACGAGAGTAGGGAGCAAGCGAGTGAGAAAGATCGAGAGATTTTTTTTTAACACTATAAATAAACACATGGAAACCAAAGAAGTTTCACTTCTGACAAGCGTACTTTGTACGTACGTTCTTTTTTTTATTTAAAGCAAGCATATGACCTACAATAAATATTACAAGGCATGTAAAAATATGGGAGTCCCAATTCCAGGTCTAGCAACCCTTTAGTACTACGCCGCCCCGCGTAGCAGACAGGCGTAGACCCCGCCCGCTACGCTCTACAACATACACACATAAACGCCACACCAGTTGTTAATACGTTTTGTTTGGTATTATCTATGGTAAGACATTGTTCATAGAATATATACTAGACGTTTACTTGATATAAACACAAAGATTTAAATATTAACTACAACTAATCTATACCAATAAATAAAATTGGAGTGTCTGTTTGTAATGTCAAAATAATAGGCTTTTTTCATGCTCACACGGTTATTTGCACGACACCTATGCCTAAAATAGCAATTAAAAAATTTTTGTCTGTCTGTCTGTTTGTTCCGGGTAATCTTCAAAACGGCTGGACCGATTTAAAAAATTCTTTCACCAATGGAAAGCTATAATATCAGGGCGTAAACTAGGCTATATTTTATCCCGGTATTCCCACGGGAACGGGAACTACGCGGGTAAAACGACTATAACCTATAACCGAAGCGAAGCGAGGGCGGGTTGCTAGTCTATTTATACAACTAAGGGATTAAATATGTAAAATAACATCTATTTGCCGTGTAGTGACGGAGTAAGAGAGAGATATGAGCGAGGGTGGTGAATTGTATTCTAATTCACCACCCTCGCTCATATCCGTGGGTGTCGTAAAAGACGCTTAACACGTACCCTGCGCCATCTTTTTCAAAGAACTTTCAGCTAGTGCTTTGGAGACCTGAAATATCTCGTAACTAACCTACCCTTTGGTGCGTTTGAGACCTAATCAGTCTCCTAAAATACGGTTTTGAAAATAATTATACTACTGTGCGTCAGGGACCTAATCCATCTCTACTTGTTTTTTATTTTGGCCTTGAATTCACCTTTACATAGGAACCAAATATGTTTATTTGTCTTACCTACTCATACTTAAAATACTTTACACGTTAAGCTTCCCGCAAGGAGTGAAAGACAAGATTATAGTCAACGCACAACTCAAAAGTCCTGCAAGAGATCTGATAGATCTCGTAACGCAACGAGCGTGTTAAGGGATACATAATGCATATGACATCTATGCAAGAGATGGAAAACTCGAAACAAAAACCTATACCAACCTGTCTGACCAGCATGGTATAGTAAGGTCAATTTCCCTACTATAATGGAGGAGACTCAGACTAGTGACGGAGTAAGAATACAATTCACCATTCCCTATCTTGCCCGTGGAAGTCGTAAAAAACGACTAAGGTATATAATATGCATATAGCATCTTTGCAAGAGAAGGTAAACACGAAATAAAACCCTGTACCAACCTGTCTGACCAGCGTGCTATAGTAAGGTCAATTTTCCTCCTATTGTGGTGGAGGCTTCAACCCAACAGTGGGACGTATATGAGCCAAAATGATGATGATGATAACATTTATGCAAGAAAGAAAGAAAGAAAATAAGATTTATTGGACTATAGTTAAAACTTATACATATACTTTAAAATGTACACAAAATGATAAAAAAAATGAAGACGTTAAAATATTGATAATTAAAATAATCGTAGTGTATAAAAATCGAAATTCCAGGTAATAGTATCCAAAAGGCAACAGTTCAGCATATGCTACATAAACTTGACCACTGACGACAAGTTAACGCTGCTCCAGTGGTCGGCCCAACGACGAAGGCGACGTGGTTTTTGGGTGGGTCGCGGGAGTTCCGTGCTTAAGCCCCTCTGTCGCCCCGGACGGAGTGGTGCGGCGGCGCGCCGACCGCGACCCACCCACAAAAAGAAAAAAAAAAATTTGCTACATAAACTTGCAGCACTGATTTTCAGCTGCAGCTTAACTAATTTAGGCAAACTCGATACATCTCTACCAATACTTTGATACAGTACAGTACAGGTCAATTTCGTTTCTATTATGTCGGTTCGGGCCCAGTAGTGAGATCAGTATGTGAGCTGAAATTATAGTTAAGTTTAGAATTAAAATAAGATAATAAATTTGCAAAAAAAACCGATTTCAATATAGATAAATTTTTAGACTTTTGTTGATTTTTTAAAAACCGCTCGTCCGATTTCGATAAAATTTTCATGGGAGCATTTGGAAACCCTTTTCAACAATTATTTTTCAAATCGGTTAGCAAGCGACGGAGTTATGCACGAACAAACATATTAAAAATACAAACATCCGTGTCGCCGCCGTTACTGCATTAATACACCCACGCAATCATTACCTTCATTATATTCCTTCACATTCATTTACACACTCGGTTCACTCATACAGACCACTAAACCGCCATTTTATACAAACACATTACACAAGAACACCGACACATTCGCACACAAAATTGTCGGGCTTTTTTTTTTTTTTTTTTGTGGGTGGGCCGCGGTCGGCGCGCCTCCGCACCACTCCGTCCGGGGCGACAGAGGGGCTTAAGCACGCAACTCCCGCGACCCACCCAAAAACCACGTCGCCTTCGTCGTTGGGCCGACCACTGAAGCAGCGTTAACTTGTCGTCAGTGGTCGGCCAGACGGAATACCCCTAATTGGGGTACCCTCCCATCGACCGACGTCCCCCCCTCGGGGAGGACGTCGGTCTTTCCTCACGCGGTCGGCCTCTCGGCGGGTGACGGACTAATCCCCGGTCACGTCACCCGCGGCCTCAGCTAGGGCGGCATGAGGCGCAGATAGTTGCGCCTACGCCGCCCCAGTCGCCGGCGGCGGATCTCCTCATCGAGGCTGCGCTCCTCACGCAGGCGATCCGCCGCCTCCTTCCGCGAGATCACTGTCTCGCAGAAGGCTGCAACCGCGTCCCAATTCCCGACGCTGTCGACCATCGCCCTAGCGATAGCCGGCAGCGTCAGGTCCGTACCGATGATTGCGACGAGTTCACAGCGCTGCACTGCCCAAGCCCCGCAGGCCTCGAGCGTATGGCGCGCCGTGTCCTCGTCGCAATCGCAGTGGTGACAGGACGGTGTACTCTCCCTCCTAACGACCTTGTGCAGGTATTTGGCGAAGCACCCATGCCCCGTCAAAACCTGCACCAGTCGGAAGGAGAGGACCCCGTGCCGCCTTTCCAACCACTGCATCAGCACCGGCCGGAAGGCCTCCACAGTTCGCACCCCGAACCGAGGCCTCTCCAGCCGGAAAATTGTCGGGCTAACAATTATTGAACCTTATACAATTTACCTATATTATAAGATTCGCCTATTTTTATTTCTTTTGTTCCCATCGCGAACAAAATGTGGCGACCGTGACAGGACCAGGATATTGAGAACCTTCTCCTTTTTTAGAAGTCAGTTAATAGGGGTGAGATGTAGGGTTTTATTTCGATTATACCTTCTCCTGCATAAATGTTATATGCATACTATATCGCTTAACGGAGCAAGAATACAATTCATCCCCCCCAGGGTATCGTAAAAGGTGACAAAGGGATACCTTGTGCATATAACAACAATGCAAGAGATGGAACACTCGAAACAAAACTCTATATCAACCCGCCTGACCAGTGTGGTATAGAATCTAATAGCTACCTGATCAACCGTTACCCCTTTCCACCATGTTGGTTGGAAATGTTTTCTGCAATGATTTCTTTCGAATATTTCGAACATAAGACCTCCGCGTAACAATTTATTAGTCCCGCCACTAAGCTAGCGATGTAATAAAAGTTATAATAACATAGATATATGTTGCTTTTTGCCAATGATAAAACCATCCCTATAATTACACTTGACGGGCGAGTTAGGGTAGCAACCGAACGCGCGCCTCCCAATTACAACCCGGCCGGGGCATAGCGACCTCCTACACATTTACGTTATAAAATATTATGGAATATAGCATAATGATAAGTTATAACGACAATATCACTATGCAAATGTATGTTTTTAGAAGAAAATAAAATACTGAGATTTCTTTTTCTTCAGCAAATAAATATTCTGTCTTGTAATGCGTGTGATCACGGAGTAGGTATACAATTCACCACCTATCGTGGCTGGGGGTGTCGTAAAAGAAGACTGTATTTAATATGTCATCACTTCAGCTCATATACGTCCCACTGTTGGGTCTCCACCACAATAGGGGGGAAATTGACCTTACTATACCAAGCTGGTCAGACAGGTTGGTACAGGGTTTTATTTCGAGTTTACCTTCTCTTGCAAAGATACTATATGCATATCCCTTAGTCGTTTTTTACGACATCCACGGGCAAGATAGGGAGTGGTGCATTGTATTCTTACTCCGTCACTACACGGTAAATATAATATGTAGATAATATTTATGCAAGAGAAAGAAAATTCACAAAAAAAAAACTACCGATACATCTGTCCGCCGCGCGCCGCCGCGCCGTGGGATTGTAGATTAATTTCCAGCAAAGTACTCAATACAAATAGTAGAATGTTTATAAGATGAAATTATGACGATCAATGAATATCTCGATATTGATGGGTTTATATATGAAGATTCTCCATAATCAGCGACAAAATATCCTATCGTGGCATATCATCACATGACGGACGGACATCCTGCAGATCCACGGTGGGCTGCCGCCTGGATCTGGACCTACCAGTGACAGCGATAGTGCATTCGACAAACTGGACGCCGAAGCTGTTCGCATTCGCTGTGTGTTGACCCATATTTGCGACGTGTCCACGCTCCGAGTACGTTATTTGTCTCCGAATCCCCGAAGAGGCGGGTACTCTGGTGGTCACGGAAGTTAAAGAACCTTCGGGGCATATGTATACGCACTCGGAGGTCTTATACCTGTAGATGGCAGTATCACTGATAAGCGGGAGGGAGAGCTATACAAGGTTTACAGCAGAGCGCAGTCTGCGTACAGGCTGGCTATCCATCCCACCAAGGACGTGAGTGGGCAGGAGATGCTGGACAGTCTTGAACTTGATCTCTGGGGTAACCCTTATCGCACAGCGCTGCGCAATGCGAGATGCTGAGAAATGCTCCAGTCCAGCGTCCTCAACAGAGTGGTCGAAGACCTCTTATTGATGAGCGGAGCACACACTCCGGTCGTGGCCTTGCTGGATGACGACCGGGCGACACGAAAGTGTTCCATCCATCGCAGAGTCAGAGATGCAGGCTGCGCTAGTGCGAATACATGCCGAGATCGTCGTTCCTTGGCCAGACAGTGTACCCAATCGGTTAAAACTGAGATGATCTCCAGACAGGCTCGTTGTACTGCTGAATAATGGGGGAAAGCTGTTGGAGAGGATCCTGATTACACGCATCGGCCAACACCTTGGTGAGGTCAGCCTCGATCTGTCAGATATCCAGTTCCGTTTTCAGAAGGGTCGCTCTATGATCGAATTCAAGCTGGGCGTGGTCGGGATGCCTGGTAACTGAGGCGGCTGGTGGGAGACTATTTGGAAGGGGGCAGCGTCCTTTATAATAGGCGACTGGGGGGCGCGAACCACCCTGTCGTTAGGTGGCCCGCAGGTGTCGGTCTTGGGTTGAAGAAGGAGTGGAGAATCTTTCGGACCACCGATATATACGGTTCGAGATCTCCGCCCCTCGAGGACCACTAGGGCCCCGGCGCGGAAGAAGAGGTGGACTTCCGAAATGGGCCATTGGCCAACTTGATCTGGAAATGGTCCGGGAGTCCGCTATAGTGCAGCGCTGGGGTTTAGGGGTTTAGCAGGACAGCTACCCACAGATGTGGAGGGGCTCGCAGGCCGAATAAGGAACGCCCTTGAGGCAGTATGCCGGATCAACCGGGATGACGTCCTTTAGGGTCAGCTGCGAACAGAATACAAGACAAGGAAGAAGATACTGCAGCTGGCCATCAGCCAGGCGAAAGAGAGGGCCCGTGAAGAACTCCTTGCGGGCCTTGACAGGGATCCATGGAGGCGCCCATATCAACGGGCGCGTAACAAGCTGCGTGCCTGCTGCGTGCCTGTGGTACCCCCATCATTGAATCAATGGACCCGGGTCTCCTGTCGAGGCTAATGGGGGAACTGTTTTCGCGTTCTGTGGAGCACGTTCCCCCCAGAATGGCTTCTTGGTCGGCGGTGGAGGTGGAAACCCACTACCGACCAAGAAATGGAAGTGGCTCTCTCCCAACTTCGTGATAAAAGGAAGGCGCCTGGTCCGGACGGGGTCCCGGGACTGGTACTCGGCATCGCGCGGAATACCTCAAGGGTGAACTCCGGGAACTGCTCAACACGTGTTTGAGGTCCGGGCAGTTTCCGGAGCAATGGAAGTGTGGACGGTTGTGTCTGCTGCGGAAGGAGGGTCGCCCAGCTAACTCCTCTTCCGCATATAGACCACTGATGCTGCTGGATGAGATGGCTAAATCATTCGAGAAAGTGCTCGCAGACCGTCTCGTCCAGCACCTCGAGGAAATTGGGCCGGGACTGTCAGAGAGACAATACGGATTCAGGAGCGGTCGGTCAACAATTGACGCGCTGGCCGTTCTGAATTTGTTGGCTATCGAAGCGGTGGCCAAAGAGGAAGTCCTCCTGACAGTCTCGCTAGATATTAAAAACGCTTTCAACAGTCTCCCTCATGAGACGTTAAACACAGTCTATCTACAGCCGCGGGCGGGTCCGTTTGGGGTAGTACCGCACTAAGCAGAAAATCTACGTCTAAGTAGTAGATATTTGTTACTGCACTTCGTTCAGTGAGCGAGAGAGACGGCAGCCCAGCTTTCTGAAGGTGTTTACGTGTGGTGGGTTTTGGTGATACCTTTAGTATCACCCAACCTCATTGCACGCATTCACACTCCCTTCACTTTCTTCACGGTAGGCAGCAAAGGGCCATGAGTGGCGGCATCACTTACCATCAAGTGAAATGTTCACTCGTTTGTCACCGTTTGCAATAAAACAGAAATAAACCTCCTTCTTAATAGACATTGATATAAAAATACTATTCTAAGCAGAAGCCGACCTAGCGTTACATAGCCGAACGTGATGGCTCAGTCTGATTCAATATGATCACTAGCAGTGCCCGCCAGTAGTTTTTAAAGAAACAAACCTCTTACTAAATGAACGTCGATATAAAACTCATATCGCGCTAACAAACGAATAAAGTTACAAGTTATCACAATATAACATGCATTAACTTAATTGTTACATCCCCTTCGCCCGTCCCCTAGGGGTGGATCATATTTAGGGGTAGCAACCCTCATAGTTTAGCTATAGGAATGGACAGTATTTATGTTTTCGAGTCTGTATTAAACTGTGCGAATGCAGTGATGGCGTAGTGATTAAGATACTGACCTACAATGCCCACGACGGGTTCGGTTCTATTCAGTGCAACACTTTGTACGATCCACAATTTGTTGTTCTGAGTTAGGACGTAATTTATGTCTGATAACTATATGTATTTTTTTTTTTGGGTGGGTTGCGGTCGACGCGATCCTCACACCACTCCGTCCGGGGCGACAGAGGGGCGTAAGCACGCACACCCGCAACCCACCCACGTGCACGTCGCCTTCGTCGTTGGGCCGACTACCGGAGCAGGGTTACTTGTCATCAGTGGTCGGTCCGACGGAAGAACTATATGTTTGTAAAGACCGCCGCAATACAAGAATTATTTTCTAATTGAAGGGAGTTGTCATTTAATAAAAAAATAAATAAATAACAGCACGTTTCACTAACAAGGTAGGTATAGTACACCACGTGGGACGTATATGCTATACTAATCAGACTAATCAGACATGTTGGGCTTAATATCGAATTTCCTTCTTTTGCATAGATGTTATATGCATATTTAATCCCTTTTTTGGGGTTTACGGTTGGCACACTCGTCGCTCTACTCCGTCCGGGGCGACAGAGGGGCGTAGGCACGCACACCCGTAACCCACCCATATAGCACGTCACCTTCGTCGTTGGGTCGACCACCGGTGCAGAGTGTATTTAATCCCTTAGTCATCTTTTACGACACCCACAAGAGACGTGGTGGTGAATTGTATTGTTGCTCCATCATTACACGGATTATCATTTAAGAAACAAATTGAAAAAGAATAAATAGATTTTTAAATAGTTTAAAGCCAAAACTATTTTGATTAAACAGTAATATTAAAGACCCCACGAGTAACATTATTGTTACTCAGAGAGAACAGAGGGGAACGGATTGGAATTTACATTTGATTCACCGTGACGAAACCATTGAGAGGGTGGATATCCAGCTATATAATTCATTCGTCACTATTTTACTCTTCTAAAGATATATTAACAAGGGGTTATTTGGGTATCAGATTGAGTCTTTATACAGAATTGAGAAAACTATATGTCTTATGAATTTTGATATTTATGTAAGAATAACATATGAAAACTGTGCATACATTATTCCGTGTCATGACGGAGTAAGAATACAACTAACCAACTATTTGTCCGTGGGTATTATAAAATACGACCAAGGTATACAATATGCGTATAATATCTATGCAAGAGAAGGAAAACTCGAAATAAGACCCTATACCATCCCGTTTAACCAGCGTGGTATATCAGGTCAATTGTGGAGAAGGCTCGAGCACAACAGTGGGTCTAAAAATAGAAGCTGATATGATGATGTACGTATGTCCTCTATGTACACCAAAGCGGCTGCTCTTCTTCGCACAGCTATTAAAATTAATTGTCTCTTCCAAATTATAATATTATAATTATAATATTATATAAACTAGTGGTGGTCGTTGAATAAACGAACAGTTTTTTTCGACTGTTTCTTTGCCGTGAACTAATAAACTAGTTTATAGTTGACTGATAAACATGTTTACGTATGAACGGCTTCGCGAAACGGTTGTCGCATCAACGAATGACACGAACGCGACGACGACTTGCGAGTATTCGAAAGCGCCCGAATCGGCCCGAACTTAGACGACGAGATGCGCGCGCGCTCGCACGACTCGCTACGCTTTTTACCCGCCCCGCAAACCTCACCGCCCGTAGGCGTGAGTCGAGCCGAAATCATAACGCATGGATAGATTGATTGCAATTCATTGAACTCTGCTATCATGTGATGGGACTATCATTACATATTGAAGCGTCAATGTATATTGTACAATGAAACTGTTGTCTAACAAAATTCGTTGAAGTTTCGTTGTCCTTTACCAATGGACGATCAACGTACGTCATAATATAAACTAAACGTCTCGTCTTGTCTAAGCGTCTACGACGTAAACTAGTCGAAAATTAGACTGTTTATTCAACTAGTTTATCATCGACGATAAACTGTCTCGTTGCGTCGACTGTAAAATCGTCGACGACCCACTACTAATATAAACCAACTGTTATAATTATAATAAATTAGACATTAAACGCCAACTTAAATCTTTGCTAATCTGTAATTATAAGGCGTTAATGAAATACCTTTTCAATTAATATTCTTATCTTAATATTACCTACTCAGTTCCTAAATGTCCCACTGTTGGGCACTAGCCTCCTCAGTGGCGGGAGAGAAATTAACCAACTATAACATGCTGGTCAGACGTATTGTTATAGTTCTTTTATCTCCAGTTTTTCATCTTTTACATGTAATTATATTGCCGAAAGCACGCTGATCAAACGGTTCAGTATAGGGTTCTATTTCGAGTTTTCCTTATCTCGTATAGATGTTATCTGCATTAGCATTATGCCTTAGTCGTCTTTTACGACACCCACGGGCGGGAAAGTGGGTAGTGAATTGCAATCTTAATCCATCACCACACGGAATATTTTCAGAATATTTGCAATTGTATAAATCTTATTTATGTATCGATTTACAATTAAAATGATAGGACAGGAATAATTCAGGCCGTCCGCGCAAAAGCGGCCTAACCCTCAATTTTTCATATTGTGACTTATGTACTACAATTTATTTAAAACATGCTAAAATATAATGCAAAACCGGCCTATGTCTGGTTTAACCAATTATTAATAGATGCCGTTGCAAAATTTGTTTTTGCATTTTATTTATTCATCTCTGATAGTAATGCAAAAGTAGCCTAAGCCGCTTAGGCCAGTTTTGCATACTGGTAACACATATTTTTAACAAGATAGGCTAAGAAAGTTGTTGTCAATACCACGACCGTTCACATCAGTTCACATTTTTCTTTGCTTTACAAAAAATCGAAATATTAAGATGGCTCTTATCTGCCAATACATTGTTGCTAATCCTGGGTTTACTACAAAGAAAATTGATCATAAGTTTCTAGTTAGTGGTCTCTCATACATGACTTGCGATCAAGATTTCGGCCTAGTGGTAAAACAAAAACGGTTTTTAAAAATATTTTTGTACCTCAAAATTGGAACCAAATGATTTTTGCTGCCAGAAAATTGAGACCATTTAAAACAATTTCTATGACGAAACACCTATTTTTTTTTCATATCAGATACTAGAAAGAAACGTAACTAAAAGGAAAATTTCTGTAATTAAGAGCGTTATCGGTAATAAGCGGCCGTAAACCCAAAAATGTGGTTTTTTGAGGACTGGTTACTCGTTCATCATAATAGCTTACTAAAAATTTATATAACCACTACATTAAACACATCTTTATATTGTGCTTGTACAGAATTATAACTCAATATTGTAACTATTTTATTAAAAGGCAAGGGTATTTTGAACTTAAGTTAATGAGATTTTACGAAAACGCTGAGTTTTGAAGTTCAGGTACGAATAAACGATAAGTCGTGGCAGTTCGAAAAAAATTGTAGATGTTAGGAAAATTACTGTTCTTGGGTATGTATAAAATGAAATTCAAGATTTCTTCCTTTTAAAACTAAAAAAAAAAATTTTTCCTTAAGATTAATTTGACGAAAATGGCTCCTGTAAAACATTTAATTTTGTGAATAATACTAACCTTGGAATATTTAAAAAAATATCCACTATTTGTTCGACTATTGTAGAAGTAGTAAAAAAAAAACCAAATTGAAATACGAATAGTCACCCTCGTAATTAAATTTTAAATATTACTATAAATTGAACGGCATAATTGTTCGTAAGCCAGTCACGCCTGGGCGCTCAACGGAGCAGGGTCACGTCGCTCGAGCTCTCGCTCACAGCGTAAGAGACGACAATACGAACTTGAGCGTATACTGCGACTGATCGGTTTTGATTCGTAAGTATTTATTACTACCTAATTACTTTCATGCGATCTCTTTTTTTTTTTTTTTTGTGTTTACAGCTGTTGGCCGCAGATGGCCTTGACAGCTTGACGCGGACTATGGGTGAGCGCTGAGGGCTCTCAACCCGGAGAAAAGTATGCTAAGCGACATAGCCCAAGGGCTCCCCCTGTGGGGAACGGACCTCGGCTTGGCGTCGCTGGAGGCAAAGTGGGCGTGCCCACGTTTTTAGTCGTGAATTTTGCGCGGCGCGGTTTCGCACCTCGACGGCGAGGGCGGAACCGCGGATATTTATTTGTTAAGGCCTCGCGGGCCGTGTAGGCTCTTTGTTGAGCGAGTGTGATATTGTCGTCCTCTTCGTCGAGGACGTCGGATGGATGAGATTTTGGAGGGTCTATAGGAAGCCGCCCCAACCACTAGTTGGTCATGGCAGAGTCAAAGTAGCTCTGAGAGCACCGTTTCATAAACTGCTTGATGGGTGGCAGTTCGAGGTCGATGTGGAGATCGACGTTTCGTATGAACCACGGTGCTCCCGTAGCTCGGCGTATGAAACGATTTTGTAGTGTCTGTAGCCTGTGGATCCTGTGTGGCTTTACGTGCGCGAACACCACGCTGGCATAGGTCATGATAGGCCGTATGCAGTATTTATCTATTTTTTTCATGCATCCGGGAGCGCCTGGAGAAGGTGTGGCTGGAGGTTGACCACTTCGTGGCCCAATTTTTAACTGGCCATGGCAACTTTAAAAGTAAATTATTTCTTTTAAACTCGTACCATCACCATTATGTCAATGTTCCACATCTGACCACGAGTATGAACAATCAGCACATCACATTCTCTGGAAGTGCGATCTCTGGCGAAACGAGCGTAACCTTATGTTAAACAGTTTGCAAATCACCTGTGGGGTAGTATACTATACAGACCTTGTAGCAACTCGAGAAAATTTCCGTGCGTTCATGCGTTTCTGCCATACCTACTGTAGCAATCAATCTTAACGCTCACATATAGGCCCCGTTAAGCTCTTCCGTATCCGTGGTGCCGTACTGCTGCGCTATCGTAGCTGTACTCCTGTTTACTTATTGGCTGACTAGTCATTTTGTTTTCCTGTCTCCCGCTTTGCCTAGGAGGGAAGTGGAATCTCTCTTTCCAACTCCTCCTCTTTAATCTTTTCTAATTAAATTTGTTGCGGGTCCCAAGACAATTAAAATCATATCCCGGGACTGCCTGAGGGTCAAACCTCGGTGTCATTTATGGAGACCATTGTGGATCCTGGCTTACAGGAGTTACAATGGTGGGAATGTGTGGTGGGATTAGTCCCAATTTTAAAGGCCGTATGCAGGTGGTGTAAAGTCGGACTTTGAGAACACACGACAAAACTGTAAGGTACTTATAGTTTCAAAAGAGTAAACGAAAAAAGAAGTGAGCCGTCACTCAGGACGCCTGGCAGACGTGAAACATCAAAATTATTTTGAAGTCGTTACCGCAAAGCGCGGCGTTAACGCCACTTTTAATGCCACGCGACGATCAGGTTCACCCCGCCTATAGATATTTCACATCAAAAATCCGAACGGAACATTTATGCAGCCTCATCTTCTGAAGATTATCAGCTAACTCAAATTTAATGTTTAATAATTACTAACCATACACAATATAATTTTTTCATAGAGAATCATTTTCTTCTTGTACTAGCAATAAATATGTAGCAAAATGTGGATCAAAATTTAATAACTAATTTCTGTAGTGGGTAGATTTAAATCTCTGACTGGACTTGTTAGACATCCATGGCCATGGCGACTAGGGCCATACTCGACTACTGCACGGCAGCCACGGAGGCAGCGTGCCTCTTGGCCGGAACTCTCCGGTGGGACCTGCAGGCGGAGGTACTCGCCGAGCTTTACCTGCGAGTATCAGAGACGCGAGCCACATATAGCCTCAATCAAGGTGATTGCCGCCTGGCGGGTCGACGCCCGCCGAGACGCCATTGCTCGTTGGGCAATCGGACTGGAGAAGCCTCAATACGGTATCAGGACCGTCGAGTCCTTTCAGCTGGTGCTGATGGGGTGGTTGGGTCGGCAGCACGGGGTACATTCCTTCCGACTGGTGCAGGTATTGATGGGTCACGATAGCCAAGTACCTGCGCAAGCTCGTTAGGAGGGAGAGCACACCATCCTGCCACCACTGCTATTGCGACGTGAGCACGGCGCAGCACAGGCTCGAGGTGTGTGCCTCGTGGGCAGAGCAGCGCCGTGAACTCGTTGCAATCACCGGTGCCGACCGGACCCTGCCGACCATCACTAGGGAGATGCTCAGCAGCGTCAGGAACTGGAACGCGGTCACCGCCTTCTGTGAGGCTGTCATCTCACGAAAGGAGAAGCCGGCTCGTGTGTGATCAATCTTTGGTCACACGTTCCGCCACCGGCGACTCGGGCGGCGCAGATACGAGTATCCGCGCCTCACGCCGACCTAGGCGATTCCGCGGGTGACCGGACCGGGGACTTTAGTGTGTCACCCGCAGAGAGCCTGACAGTGTGACGGCGACCGACGTCCCGGGATAGGGACGTCGATTGCGGTTTTTTTATTTTCTTAAAATTATTACACAATAATGTGATAATTTAAAAAAAATAAGTTGTCGAGTCTCGAACCCGAGACCAGAGTTCCCGCCGGCGAGCACGTTCCCGCCAGATTACCGCTTGTTGGCGATTCGACTTTGAATTTTTCTAGTACATAAATTACCCATCCAACTTTGACCCTTAAAATCTTTTTAACGAGGGCCCAGTTGACCCTAATATTTGGTAGTTGTGATACCCTCGTGCCCCCTCTACCACCCCACCAAAAATCATGGAAATCCCCGACCCACACGTCTGAGGGTCTCCTTGTAAGTTATACTCTGTGCCTATATTTTACTATTTCCTGTACTTTGCATATTAAAAATACAATTTTAACCGTTTTACTGCTATGAGATTTGGTTTTTCATCTACTTCTCCGAAGAATATATTAGAGATTGATTATTATAAGCGCCAAGGCTCAAGACTGGTCATTCTATGAACTCGCGTGTGTGTATTACTATCACTAGTTAGATATCGGACCGTAGCAAAAAACCAAAAATGCGAGAAGTGCCGATTACCGATAACGCTCTTAAGGGAAAAGTGGAGTGGCTAAAAATACAATGGTTATTTTTTCACGAAATGCATCCATTTAAGATATTTTTCAAGTACTCCAATAACAATGATGTACTATTTCATTTTCAAGAGGTTGATTTAAAGAAACGCTGTTCAATCATCATTGAAAACCTAGATATTTTATATCATGAGGGTCATGTCTTCGGTTCGGGAGACTTAACTACCTCAGTGTCTGAAAACACAGGTCTACGACCAGTGTGTGTTACCAGTGATGACTTACGGCACGGTAACGTGATCCCTAAATGTAGACCCCATAACAAGGCTCAAAGTCGCTCAGCGTGCTATGGAGCGGGCTATGCTCGGGATTTCCCTGCGAGACAGAATCCGGAACACGGAAATCTGCAGAAGAACGGGTGTAACCGACATAGCACTAAGAATTAGCACGCTGAAGTGGCAATGGGCAGGCCACATCTCTCGACGAACCCACAACTGCTGGGGAAGAAAGGTTCTCGAGTGGCGACCACGTATTGGACGATGCAGTGTAGGACGATTAGGTGGACCGATGACCTAGTGAAAGTTGCTGGGCGTTGTTAGATGCAGGCGGCACAGAACCGCACATTGTGGCGTAACATGAGGGAGGCCTACGTCCAGCAGTGGACGCCAATAGGCTGAAATGATGATGATGATGAGGGTCATGTCATTAGTGATAAGAAAAAAAAGATTTACTGGAATTGTTAAATTTTATACCACCTGTAACATCACAGTTTTTACAAGGACTTAAAAACTTCAGCAGCAGAAAATGACATGATTTGATGATCTGTTCAAATAGTAATAAAAAAGTTGATTTTCAGTAATTATTTTGTTTTATTAATGGCCTAACCTTGCATATAGTAGTCAAAACAGTACAGTACTTTAAATGCAAAAGTGGCCTAAGCCACAAAAATAATCCAAAAATGTGAATTTATTCCAAAATAGACTTCTCATTTCAAAGAACGTATCACAGTTAATTGAATAAATATACACCGGGACTAATATCAAGTATAATATAGTTTCTGCACATTGATTTAAAATTCAAAAATATACAAGTCCCATTATTTTCATAATGCTTATCTCAAGCTTAGGCCACTTTTGCGCTGACGGCCTCAATTGTTGATTGAAAGCCAAGTTGTGCTTTAATATAACAAAGTTTTCTTATGATGACGGAGTAAGAATACAATTCGTCACCCCCCTATATTACCTGGTGTCATAAACGACTAAGGGATAATAATATGCATTCAACATCTATGCCAGAGAAGGAAAATTCGAAGCAAAACCCTATGCCAACAAGTCTAACCAGCGTGATAGGCAGAGGTGGGCATTAACTCGTTAATCCGTTAATCGTTAATTAACGAAGTTAAAAATTTGATTAACGGATTAACTTTTAAGTTAACTTCAAAAGATGTTAACGCTCTTGTTAACTTCCGTTAAATTGAACGTTCGTTAACTTTATTCCGTTACATTAGTCGTTTGTTGACATGCTGTCATTTTGTTTAAATTACGCGCTACGCCACTCTTGTAAGTTCCACGACGCCTGCGCCGCCCAAAGCACCGGCGGCAGATCGTGTCGTAGAGGAGTTCCTCCCTCGCACGATCCGCCCCCTCTTTCCGTAACACAACTACCATACGGAAGGTGGCGATGCGTCCTAGTTCCTGACGCCATCGAACTTCGTTCTAGCGATAGTCGGCAACTTCAGGTCGGCACCATTGATTGCGACAATTTCAAGGTGCTGCTCTGTAGACCCGGCACACGTGTGTGTACTGTACCGTGTCCTCATCGCAACGGCAATGGTGGCAGGACGGTGTGCTCTCCTTTCTCACGACCATGCGCAGATATTTGGCAAAGTTACCATGCCCTGTCAATATCTGCATCAATCGGAAGAGAAGCATCCCGTGCCGCTAATACAATCACTCCATCAACAAAAACTTCGACGGCCCGAACATCGGACCCAGTCTCCTCCAACCGGACTGCGCAACAGATAATGACGTCATGGTGGACGTCGTCCCACCAGGCGCCCACCTCGCTAAACGATGGATGCGAAAAAGGAAACTGATCCCGAGCCTTCTTCAATTGCTATGATTTCTTCTATTATAGATTATGACAATAGCAGAAGTAATATGTTCTCATCTCCACCTGGTTATTACGTCAAAAAGCGTCGTAAAACATTAATGAATCTTTTGGTATCGCGGCTAGTGGCAGTAAGTAGCGTGTCCCAAGCTAGTGTGTACAGATGCATAACAACATAATGCCGCTATATGCTGTAGAATTTATCTATTTCTCTCAGTGTAAAAGCAGTATAGATTTTAAATGGTTAACTTTTAACGGTAACTTTAACTTGCGTTAAATTTTCGCAAATTTAACGCTTTAACGATTATCGAAGTTAACATTTTAATTGACGAATTAACGATTAACGAAGTTAACTTTTTGATTAACTGTGCTCACCTATGGTTGCAGGTCAATTTCCCTCCCACAGTGGAGAAGACCCGAATCTAACAGTGGGACGTATATGGGTTAAGATGATGATAAAAGTGCTATTTTAGAACTAAGTGCATGAAAAATCACGATCAATCTTGTCTCAGAGTGATAATTTTGTTCCATAAATTAAATCTACCACTATATACTAATGCGCTAGTAGGTATCTAATTCATTACCTGCAAGATGACAAAAAGATCTACTTAAATTTCCATTTCTAAAGCCTAATTGTTCTAAACGTCTAACGCCACCTAGTTTATATTGTGAAACTAACAAGCTAATTAATAACAAAAACATCCGCTTCTCTATCTTTAATTGTTTATGTAAATTTATCAAGAGATGTCGCTGTAAACATAGTTGTCGCTTACGGTGATTTATTAATTTCATTTCAATATGGTTATAAGAAATGAATTTCTATTTTTTTGATACGGGTTGAGAGCCCTCAGCGCTCACCCACCAGTCCGGGTAAAGTTATCACAGCCATCTGAGGCTAACAACTAAGTCACACACAAAAAAAAAAAAAAAATTTTTTGATAACAAACCACTGTGAAAATGTTTTTATCAAAGCTTAGCGCTTGATACATTTTCTAGCTTCCTTTTAACCGACTTTAATAAAGGAGGCGTTTCTCAATTGGACTGTATTTTTTTTATGTTTGTTACTTCATACCTTTTAACTGGGTAAGCCGATTTTGATGATTCTCTTTTTATTTGAAAGCTAGTGATTCCAATGTCCCATTTTATTTTGGTCTAGTTGAAGTTGCTTTTATTTTAATTATGATGTATTCAACTTTTTTGCACTTTTGTAACATCCTATTATCATTTTTTTTTATGGAAGGGCTATGGTAAGAGCACGCGCGGTCCAGTCCGTCCGGGGCGATGAAAGGACGGCGCGCGGGTCCATAACCCACCCGTACCCACGTCACCTCGTTGTTGGGCCGACCACCGGAGCAGAGGTTATTTTTTTTAAAGACAATGATTTGCACTAAACAAATAATCCTTGTATTGCGGAGGAATTTACAAATATAGAATTAACGGACACAAATAACACCCAGACTCAGAAAAAATTGTGGATCGCACAAAGTTTTGTTCTGCATGGGAGCCGAAAACGAGCTAGCACAGTGTGTTTTAGCTACTAACCGTGTGAGCATGAAATAACCTATTATTTTGACATTACAGCTTTAATTTTATTTATTTATATATATATATATATATATAATAGAGCTTTATATTTAAAAAATAAATCATCATCATTCATCATCATTTCGGCTCATATACGTCCCACTGTTGGGTTGGAGCCTACTCCACAATAGGAGAGCCATTGACCTTACTATACCACGCTGGTCTGACAGGTTGGTATAGGTTTTATTTCGAGTTTTCCTTCTCTTTCTTACATAGATATTATATGCATATTATATCCCTTATTCATTTTGCGACATCCACGGGCAAGATAAGAGGTGGTAAATTACTACATTGCCACACAAGAGTTTTTTTTTTATATACAACACCTAAGGAAATAATCCTTGCATTGCGGTAGAACTTTACAAACATAATTAACGGACACAAATTACACACAGACTCAGAACAACAATTCGTGGATCGCACAAAGTGTTGTCCTGCGTGGAATTCGAACCCCCGCTACAGTCACTGTAGGTCGGTACCACTACGGCATCTGTCCATTCAAGTTAGTACCGCAGTTTAGTTAGTTTCAAGAAATAAAGTCGACTCTATAGCTAATATCGACCAGTTTCAATTGGAATTGAAAAATTCTCTAATATTTCCCTAATTCCAGATCAGAATCCAAGACAGCTTGACAGTTAGATGTTTAAGAGGCTATAATGACAAACGAGGTATTTTGAAATTAATTTGCCCAAATATGAATAATTAAAAAATAATTTAAAAACTAAAAGACAGTTTTTTTTTTGTTTTATTTCCATCCATCCATCAGTCCATAGATACAGGCCTCCCCATGAGGTAGCTACATGGTCATGGTCCTGTGCCTATTACATCCAACAGTTCCCTGCGACTATCAAGAGGATCCCAGGGTAAGGCAAAACTACACCCCCGTGGGACGTGGAGGCGGAGATGCTCGCCGGAATTTACCAGCGGGTGTCGGAGATACGCGCCTGCGGCGGCATGGTCTCGATGAAGGAGGTTGCCGCCTGGCGGGTCGACGCCCGCCGAGACGTCATTGCCCGTTGGGCACTCCGGCTGAAGAGGCCTCGCTACAGTGTCTAGACCGTTGAGGCCTTCCGGCCGGTGCTGATGGAGTGGTTGGAGTAGACGCACGGTGTGCTTTCCTTCCGACTGGTGCAGGTCTGGACGGGGCACGGATGCTTCGGCAAGTACCCGCACAAGATCGTCAGGAGGGAGAGCACACCGTCCTGCCACCACTGCGATTGCGACGAGGACACGGCGCAGCACACACTCGAGATGTGTGCCGCGTGGGCTGAGCAGCGCCGTGATCTCGTCGCAATCATCGGTGCCGACCTGACGCTGCCGACCATCGCTAGGGAGATGCTTGGCAACATCAGGATCTGGTACGTGGTCGCCGCCTTCTGCGAGGCAGTCGTCTCGCGGAAGGAGGCGGCGGAGCGCGCGCGGGAGAAACACCTCCACGACTACGCATTCCGCCGCCGGCGACTGGGGCGGCGCAGACGCAAGTATCTGCGCCTAATGCCGCCCTAGCCGAGGTAGCGGGTGACTGGACCGGAGATTTAGTCCGTCACCCGCAGAGAGGCTGACCGCACGACGGCGACCGACGTCCTCGAGAGGGAGCGGTGAGAGGAGAGGGTATCCCGCGACTGGAGTATTCTGTCGGGCCGGCCACTGAAGACAAGTTACTCTGCACCGGTGGTTGGCCCAACAAAGAAGGCAATGTGTCACGGGTAGGTCATGGGACCGCGCGCCGTCCCTCCTGTCGCCCCGGACAGATCCGGGCGGCGGGTGCGCACACCATGGCCCACCCTAAAAAAAGGGCAAGGCAGAACTGTCGTAACTGAGGGCAGTTTCTTTTTTTGCATCCATATTTTGGAGGAAATAATACCACACTTCGATCACAGTAGGTGTTACAAGTTTACCCAGAAGATAGCTGCCCACTCTCATGGATCTCAAGAATCGGCTAAAGGCCTCACCTTTAGCCGATTCTTACTTCTCCCACAGGCAAGTAAAGGGTGACGACAGTTGTATTCTATCCCGTCGCCACACGGAACGTTTTATTTAAATGCCCTAAAAAGAAGAAAATAACTTTAACTTGAATCAAACCGATAGCTATATTATTTTACTCAATTTATTTGATATAAAAGTTTCACGAAAATCACTTGTTTTAAGTTATTTTATAAAACCTATATTTCATTCCGTAGACTTGCTGATATTAATATCAATTTACCTAATTATTATAACAAAAAAATTAAGAGAATATTTATGTGTAGCAGTAATAACTATACATATATATTATAAACTTAAAATCCTCGCTCGTAAATACATTACACAATAAAGCGGCCATTTTGTAAAATCACAAGTCGTAAGCACGGAACAGTTAATGCAATCATTCATATAAATGCAGACGATATTATCTGTGGCTTCTCTGTGTTGTGTGTTTGTGTGCGTGTATGTTTGACCTCTATTTAAAACATGTTGAGTCATATAATGCGTCACTTTCATTTAATATTATGTTATAATTTTAACGATCGTTATTATTTAAAAGTAATTATTTTTATTTCTGTGTTAGTGGGCAGAACGATAAATTGATACGGAAGTTTTTAGTTTAAATTCACGTTAAGCGAGTTTGGCGTTGAAATTTAAATAAGTCAATGTATTAAGTTTACAGATGGCAAAGTGATTAAAATACAGATATACCGTGCCAATGTCTTGGGTTCGATAATATGTGCAATCTATAAGTTGTTGTTTTGAGTCTAGGTGTATTTTTTGTGTCCCTAGCCGAGGACCGCCGCCGCCGTAGAGAGGCTGACCGCGCGACGGCGGCCGACGTCCCGGGATGGGCGTTGGAAATGGAGAGTACCCGAAAGAGTATCCCGCCAGTCTGGATACGGACGACAAGGAACTCGGTACCGGTGGTTGGCCCAGGTGCGAAGGAGAGGGATTACGGTGGATTATGGAGACTCACACTGTCTTTTCGTCGCCCCGGACGGAATGGACGGCATGTGCGCTGACCATAGCCCACCCAAAAAAAGGTGTAATTTCTGTCGTTAATTATATATTCGTTAAGTCGAAAGACTTTAATACAAGAATTATTTATTTAGTGCAGTGTCGAGAGGGGCGTGGGGGAGGGACGGTGTCCGAAAGGGTAACCCACCTAGCTGGCTATAGACGTTAAAAATGTGGGGTATGGGCCCTTGTAGTGCTCCGGACGGAATAGACGGACTGTGTGTTGATCATGTACCATAAAAGACTCTTTTAAAAAATATCATCATTCATCATTTCGTCTTATATGCGTCCCACTGCTAGGCCCGAGCCTCCTCCACAATAGGAGGGATATTGACCTACTTTACGACGCTGGTCAGACGTGTTGGCATAAGGATTTTATTTCGAGTTTTCTTCTCTTCCATAGATGTTATATGCATATAATATTTCTTAATCATCTTTTACGACATCCACGAGCAAGATAGGGAGTGGTGATTTGTATTCTTACTCCGTCATCACACTAATCATGTATTTACAGCGATATAGACTTATATTAGTATTGTTTAATAATGCGATACAAAAAATTTGCACACAAAGCTTCAATCTTGTGCAATTTGTTCGCAATAAGTTCAGACAATCTCGAAAACAACTGAACCGGTCGAATAACTCACTACACATACTGAACTAACGACGTGTGACATTTTATTGTTCGAGTGATTTAATGTAACAAGTATTTATATTTTATTTATTTTAAAACTTTCTCCCGTGTGATAGCAGAGTAAGAATACAATTCGCGACCCCTTTTCCTTACCGTTAGGTGATCATAAAAGGCGCAAGAACAAACATAAATGCAAGAGAAGCAAATCACGATATCATCGCAGCCCACATACGTCCCACTGTTGGGCTCCCCTGACCTCCTCCACAATGGAAATTCACTCAATTTGATCTTGCTGGTCAGACATGTTGGCGTAGGGTTTTATTTAAAGTTTTCCTTTTCTTGCACAAATGTTATGTGCATATTATATCCCATAGTCGTCTTATACGACATCCACGGGTAAGATAGGGAGTGGTGAATTGTATTCTTACTCCGTCACCACACAGAAAACACGATGATATAGTGGGTCAATATTCCCCCCAACTCTAAGTTTTCCTTCCTCTCACTGTGGAGGAGGCTCCAGCTTAACAGTGGGCAATATATTAGCCAAGATAATGTTTCCTCTTAACTCATATCTCATTCATCACTCATGAATCTTCAGATGATTTATGAAATTAAACAATTATCCATCTATAAACTAACCCTACCGTAGTTGCTTACCTAGCCGAGGCCGCGGGTGACCGGACCGGCGAATTTAGTCCGTCACCCGCAGAGAGGCTGACCGCGCGACGGCGACCGACGTCCCCGAGAGGGAACGGTGAGAGGAGAATGAACCCCGCGACCGGGGTATTCCGTCGGGCCGACCACTGACGACAAGACACCCTGCTGCGGTGTTCGGCCCAATGACGAAGTTGACGTGGGTACGGGTGGGTTATGGGCCCGCGCGCCGTCCTTTCGTCTCCCCGGACGAAATGGACCGCGTGTGCGCTTACCATAGCCCACCCATAAAAAAAACCGTAGTTGCTTATCTTTAACAAGACTAGATTATAAGTCACAGTTGTTAGTCAATACTGGTGATTAACCCAATAATTATGGGAAGAGGATACGGTAGGTTATAGGGCCGCCCTTGCGTCGCCCCGGGAGGATTAAACGACACCGTGTCGAGATCTTAGGCTGTCAGAAAAAAAGCTGATTTTTTGTATTGGCAATTAGGTAGGTACTATTACGAGCCTATTGTTGCCAGTATCGAGTTACAATCATCTTCATAAATTATAGGTTAGTTAGTTTTCCACATCATTAGTTTCTTCATATTAATTAATGTCCATCAGTAACTCAAATAGTCGCATTCAACAGTTCTATGGCCACACTGTTAATAATACCTTCTGGGAACTAGGGCTAAAAGCGAAACCATATATAAAGTACTTTTATATCATATTGGCGACATCCTAGCACTTTCTACACATCACATTTCCTAAAACACTTTCTAAATTATTTAATACTAGCAATTTCCTGAGTAGTAGCCGTTCTTGTTGGCCATATGAAGATAAAATAGATTATCTTACTCATCTATATCTATACCAATAAATAAAATTGGAGTGTCTGTTTGTAATGTTAAAATAATAGGCTTTTTTCATGCTCACACGGTTATTTGCACGACACCTATGCATAAAATAGCGATTCAAAAATTTTTGTCTGTCTGTCTGTCTGTTTGTTCCGGGTAATCTTCAAAACGGCTGGACCGATTTCAAAAATTCTTTCACCAATGGAAAGCTATAATATCAGGGCGTAAACTACGCTATATTTTATCCCAGTATTCCCACGGGAACTGGAGCTACGCGGGTAAAACGACTAAAACCGAAGCGAAGCGAGGGCGGTTGCTAGTTGATAATATCACTCTAAATTGTTGTAAGATTATTTAAAATCGTTTTAATCGTTTATATGTGAATACAATACCAAACCACCATATGACGTTTACATGTGCCCGCCAAAAAAGTAAAAAAGATCTTGTCTGTTAACATCACAAGCAATGAAGTGACGTCAAAATGTATGTGTTCGTTTTAAAAGCAAATAAATTAGTTCACATCTATATTTAGAACGAATGAATATTGCATTCCTTCATTCACATACTCATATTAATATTATAAAGATGAAGAAATTATTGGAATTTTGACGAGGATGTCAAAATGTTTTATAGCTCTTTTAAATTTTATTCATTATTTTAGTGTTTTACAGTGTTATATTGAATGATTTTGCTGATATTGTATGTAATGTAATACAAATAAAATACTGAAATGTAGTGAATATGATTTTCATATTCATATTCTGCCAAAATTCCCAGAGGAACCGAGATTTGGTTGTGAGCACCTTAACAATGGTAACGACTATTACTAAAAGACTTAAGACGTGAAGAATAAATATTATAACTCGACACTGACACCAATAACTCATAATTGCATCTTATTGCCATTATATAAGAAGAAGATGAAGAAATTTTATTATAATATAATTTGCCGGGTAAAATTAATTCTATATAAATATATATATATATATATATATATTTTCAAATGAACCTATTTTCACGGATATTACCTACTTTATTGTGTTTAACTGAGGTCCTCCCGTGATCATGAACGCTGTAAAGTATTCGTTACGCCGTCGGCACTTTAAAATTCATAAACAAACGCGATAAAATCTGGAAAAGATAGCTTTTTTTCACTTTGAATCATCTTTGTTCACTTGAATCATATTAAAATTTTAAACCGATTTTTAGACATATCGTGCAAATAACCGTATCAGTATAAAAAAAAAGCCCATTACTTCAAACAGACACTTCAATTTTATTTATTTGTGTAGATCAGCAAATTCCAACGGTTTCATCCGAATAAACCCAGCGGTTTAACTATGCGGTTACGCCATATGTTAAACAAATATAGCATTTTTAACAAAGAAACAAGTTCAAGTAAAATTCTTTCCGTTGTTCATTAATGATTCATTTAAATGTTGCACTCCGCTAAATGAGTGATACGTTGTAAATAAAACTACTTTTACGGATTATATCGCGTTTGTATTTGATTTATGATTGCCCGACGTTTCGAACACTTTGCAGCATTCATGGTCACAGGCCGTGTCCATGACCGCCCGTGACCATGAATGCTGCAGTGTTCCAAGTAGTTTAATTTACAATGTGTAGTGCTCGCGTAAACATCACATTGATTCTAAGAATAACATTTATAAATATACTAGCTGACCCAAAAGACGTTGTTCTGTTCAAATAAGCGCCCTCTACCGGGTCCAATTGTGAATTTAAACCATTCTCGAATCCCCTTGAACATGCACAAAAAATTTCATCAACCGTTTCCAGCCGTGTAGGAGGAGTTCAATGACACACGTACACAAGAAATTTAGCAACTCGCAACTCTAGCAACCCGCCCTAGCTTCGCTTCGGTTCAGTCACCTTACCCGCCTAGTTCCCTTAGAAGGTAAAAATTGACAAATGCTCTTTATTCATTTTTACTGAAGAGTATTTTCCGTGTGATGACGGAATAAGAATACAATTCACCACCCCTTCTACCCGTGGCTGTCGTAGGAGACGACTAAGGGATTATAATATGCATACTACATCTATGCAAGATAAGAAAAGTTCCAAACTGAAATCTACGGCGACACGTCTGACCAGCGTGGTATAGTAGGACATTTTCGCTCTCATAATGGAGGAGGCTCGAGCCGAACAATGGGATGTATAAGGGTTGAAATGATGAAACAAATGATGAACGAAGAGTATTTAAGCAAAAATTAAAGAAAATCGATGACGAATTTTGTCTCTTCATACAAACGTTGCTACTGCGATTCACCTCTTAAGGATTGAATTCCAAAATATACTTTCTCAATGGGTCTCTACGTCACAAAATAAAATTACAGTCAAAATTGCATGTTTCTAGCTTCAGTAGTTTCTGTTTGGCGTTAATGACTTAGTCGACCAACTTTTTCATACCTATTTACACCCTTAGAGGTTGAAAATTAAGAAATGCTGAAACTCGTGTTCATTTATGTTTATTAAATAGTATTTGTGGAGAATTTGAAGAAAATCGATGCAGATTTTTTTCTCCTTATACAAACTTTGTTACTGCGGTTTACCCCCTGGGGGTTGAATTTCAAAAAAATCCTATCTTAATGGGTTTCTACGTCACGCAAAGAAACTTATGTTAAAAGTTTATGTTTCTGGTTTCAGTAGTTTCGGCTCTGTGATAAGTCAGTAAACTGACATCTTTCTACCTATTCTACCTATTTTACACCCTTCAAGGATGAAAATGGTCAAACGCTGAAACACGTGTTTATTTATTTTTATTAAAGAGTATTTGTGCTTAATTTGAAGACAGTAGCTAAGGATTTTTTTCTTTCCATACAGATTTTACCGTTGTGTTTCATCCCCTTAGGGGTGAAATTTCAAAAAATCTTTTCTTAGTGGATGCCTACGTCACGAAATGGAACTACGGTCCAAATTTCATTTTTCTAGCTTCAGTAGCTTCGGCGCACCCTGTTCCTTTATATTTATATTATTGTTAAAGCAACACACCTTGCAGGTGGAATTTCGTAAAATCCGTTCTTAGTTGACCTCTACTCGACAAAAGGGATATTTCTGCCAAATTTCAAGTCTGTACGCCTTATGGTTCCAGAGATATGGTGATGAGTCTATATATCGCTCGCAAAACCCGCCTCTCCTATATATATATATATATATATATATATATATATATATATATATATATATATATTGTAATTAAAATTGTGTTTACTTCATTTTTGAAATCAATAAATAAAATCATCATCATCTCAGCCTACATAAGTACTACTGTGAAATTGACCAACTATACCGCGCTGGTCAGAGGTGTTGAGTTTTATGTTAAGTTTACCTTCTCTTGCATAGGTACTATTTGCATATCATATCCCTTAGTCGTATTTTGGGACACCCATAGGTAAGAAGTTGTGAACTGTATTCTTACTTCCTCTCCATACGGAAAACGTGAGTAATACAGATTATAATATAAGTAAAACTATTTTGTAAGCGTTCATAGTCACGGGCCCGTGTAAGTGTTTAAAATGTCTGACAATCAAAAATCAAATACTAACACTATAAAATCCATAAAAATAATTTTATTTATAAATACAAGGTAATTAATATAATAATTTTCCTTGTGGTGACGGATTAAGAATACGATTAGCCACTTTATATCGTGCCCGTGCCCCAAATTGTGCAACAGACGATTCAGGGATATTTGATTCCCTTGCGAATATCGAAAATTTGCGGCATAAACGGCTGTATCTTTTGATTACGTTGGCTTAGAAGACTGATTTTTTCACAGCATCAGACCTGAGTATTTGATATAAATTTCAGCCTGATACCTCCACGCGTTCCTGAGAAAATGGATCTTGACAAACAAATAGACGGACGGTACGACAGACAACAAAGTGATCCTATAAAGGTTAAGATTTTTCCTTTCGAGGTACGGAACCCTCAAAAAAAATACTATATAACGGTGCAAAATATTCGCAAGGGTCTTCTAATATTTAATAATTAACCAAATACAATACCGCAATGAACTTTTAAAGTACGCAATACCATGACACGCCAGTAATATTCTATCCATTTTCCGTGAGATGACGAACGAAAAATAGGAATCATAGAACAATATCCTTTGCCACGGATGTTTTTGAAATGAAAAGCATTACTGGACAAAAGCTTCTTTGGAATGGTATCAAGAATTTTTAATAAAATACCCATAAATATTTTAAAGACGCCAGAACTACCTAATTTTAAAAATGAATTAATTAAGAAAACTTATTACAATGTTAACGATTTTTTGAATGATAATACTAATTAATTAATCTATCATGTTCCTATATATAAGACATTAATATTGTATGCTCATTGCAGCAGGACATAGAGAATCCTACCAATAATGTACAATCTATATGTTAACCTATGCCCACAATAAATAAATTTGAATTTGAAAACATGTTTGTATAGGGCGTAAACTCAAGTAAGTCGTCATTGACATAGTCACGTGTCGTGTCAACGGTAACACTATATCTGTAGATATGTCTATGTTAATATATCTGTGACGATATATGTCTAAACCAGATAAATGTAAAGTTTTAATCTACAAATGTTAAAAGATCATAAAATTAAATTTTATACCCAAAAACTGTTTGTAAATTGTTTTAAGTTTTCACTTCTGTCTGCAGTTCTCATGACTGCTTTGTTTTTTTTTATATTATTTTCAATGTCTATCGCATATCGTATCCCTAAGTCGCTTTTTACGACATCCACAGGCAAGATAGAGAGTGGTAAATTGTATTCTTACTCCATCAGTACACGGAAAATTATATTAAACATCTCTGTCCTCAATCGCTGTCCATCTTCATATATCATGCTTCTCACAATACATCCATCTTTTCTTTGATCTTTAAATGCCTTTAACAATCAAACATAAAAATTTTCCTTGTGGTGATGGAGTAAGAATACTATTCATCACTCCCTATCTTACCCGTGGGTGTCGTAAAATACGACTAAGGGATACAATAGGCATATAACATCTGTGTAAGAGAAGGAGACTCGAAATGAAATCCTATACCAACATGTCTGACCAGCATGGTATAATAGGTCAAATTCCCTTCCTTTGTGAAGGAGAGAGCCCAAATTTTCTCGACGTCGTTTTTGTCGTCTCATCTCATACCTGTTGCCCACCTGTGTGCCTACTGCTGGGCTCGAGCCTTCCCCTCAATATGAGGGAAATTAACCTACTATTCCATCCTGGGCAGACATATTAATATAGAACTTTATTTCGAAATTTCTTTCTCTTGCACCCCTATTATATGCATATTATATCCCTTAGTCGTCTTTTACGACATCCACGTGCAAGTTAAGGAGTGGTGAATTGTATTCTTACTCCGTCACCACACGATCACTTTCCTCACAGCATTAATTTCATTCCGTCTCATTACAATGTCGAGTCCATACCACGTCAAGCGTTTCTGACGCAACTTTCAAACTTCCTTTAATACAGTCATTCCTTGTTTTATCTCTTACACTACACCTCCATCTAACACATTCACATCTCTGCTACATGGATAATCATCATCTCAGTCCACATAAGCAGTAGTGGTAGGACCACACTGTTGTCAGTTGTCTGTCTACAGTCGCGGGCCGGTCCATCCGGGGTAGTACCACAATCGGACAAAATCGACGTCCGAGTAGTAGCAATTTGTTATTGCGTTTCGTTCGTAGAGAGCCGAAAGCTCAACTTTCTTGCGGGTGACGTGACCGGGGAATTAGTCCGTCGAGAGGCCGACCGCGTGAGGAAAGACCGACGTCCTCCCCGAGGGGGGCACTAGGGGGTATTACGTCGAGCCGACCACTGACGACAAGTAACCCTGCTCCGGTGGTCGGTCCAACGACGAAGGCGACGTGGTGTTCGGGTGGGTTGCGGATGTGCGTGCTTACGCCCCTCTGTCGCCCCGGACGGAGTGGTGCGAGGAGTGCGACGACAGTAACCAACACCCAAAAAAAAAGCACAACTTTCTGAGAGTGTTTGCGTGTTTGTGATATCTTTAGTGTTACTGAACTTCATTGCACGCATTCACACTCCCTTTACTTTTTTCACGGTAGGCAGCGGCCTACCATGGGTCCACGAGCGACAGCTTCACTTACTATCAGGTGTACCGTTTGCTCGTTTGCCACAGTTAGTGATACAAAAAATATAAATCCCACTGTTTAGGTCGGGTTTCCTCCACAATAACAGGGAAATTGACCTATTATACCACGCTGGTCAGACGGTTTTATATCGAATTTTCCTTCTCTTGCATAGATATTATATGTAGTCCTTTAGTCATCTTAAGACAACCACGGGTAAGTTACGGGGTGATGAATTGTATTCTTACTCCGTCACCACACGAAGAGCTACATGCATAGTGATTAGAATAATGAATAATTTATTTATATTTTCCTTTATTTTACCAAATGACAACGTCTTTGTTCTGAGCAAATACAATTATTTCAAGGAATTTGACCTGCAGACACTATTGATATAGAATAAATATTAGTACTGTATAGCATTGTGATGTAATATATATAAATAAATGTTTTTATTTTAAGGCGCACATTTGTTCCTCATCGAACCGACGACCGTTGGTAAACGTATCGGACGACGCAGAAAGGACGACGGAGAAAGTTGCTGGGCATCGTTGCCGTACTTTGCGGCAAAATATGAGATATACCGACGACCAGCAGTGGAAAGCAGTGGCTGAATGATGATTAGAATGCTCATGATGATGAATGTAGTAGTTTGAGAATATATTAAAGTCAATCTTGAAATTTGAAAGAAATTAAAATAATTTATTACTCCTTTACGGGAGGGACATGCACAAGAACATAGAATAAAAGTACAACAATATAAAAAATAATAAATAATTTAAAAGAGAAAACACAGTGAAAATAACAAGATTAGTGTCCCCTTCGTAAAAGAGCAAAAGGATAGCTGGTCAGTATAATGTTGAGATATCTACTCATTAAAGTGATTATACCACAACGCTGTTATTCTGCAGCATCCTGCAACGTTCGTCGGCGATGCACAGACAGCGGAGTATAGAAGATATAGACTAAGAGGCTGTGGATGCCACACTTTCGTGATTTTATTAAAGCTGAAATTTTGTCAGAGCGCATGCTCCCAACGCAGGTAAGAACGGTGGCCCATTATGAAGTTTGGGCTGCAGTGGCTTTGGCAGATAAAATGTACCAAAAGTGTGTAAAATACCGATCTATTTTCGTCAAATTATTAAGCGCGATTTTTTGATATTTTTTTTTTTTTTTTTTTTATTGCAAACGGTGGCAAACGAGCAAACAGTACACCTGATGGTAAGTGTTGCTGCCGCTCATGGACCTTTAAAAGGCCGCTGTCTACCGCGAAGAAATTGAAGGGAGTGTGAATGCGTGCATTGAGGCTCGGTGATACCAAGGGCACCACCACCCACCACACGCAAACGCCCTCAGAAAATTGGGCTTCCGGCTCTCTCGCTCACCGAACGAAGCGCAGTAACTACTGTACTACTCAGACGTCGATTTTCTGCGAGAGTGTGGTACTGCCCCGGACGGACCGGCCCGCGGCTGTAGACAGATAACTGTCGACAGTGTGGTCCTACCACTCCAGATATTACCTTCAGAACGTTATTAAAAATCACGTTATTCATTGCCAGACACTTAACATGGTGGCAACGCCTTGCCAGACACCCTTAACGTTCATGAAATTATAATTCTACTTAAGTTATAGTATAAAAGCTGATTTTTATATATAATACTTGGGTCAATGACCCATGGAATATTCTTCTTTTTTTTTAAAGTCCACTAAGAACGGATTTTCCGAAATACCACCTACAAGAGGTGTTGCGAGGGCGTTAACAATAATATACATATAAAGGAACAGGGTGAGCCGAAGCTGCTGAAGCTAGAAAAATGAAATTTGGACCGTAGTTTCATTTCATGACATAGGCACCCACTAAAAAAAGATTTTTTGAAATTCCACCCTTAAGGGGTTAAAACGCAACGTCAAAGTCTGTATGGAAAGTAAAAAAATCTTTAGCTACTGTCTTCAAATTAAGCACAAATACTTTTCAATGAAAATAAATAAGCACCTGTTTCAGCGTTTCTCCATTTTCATCTTCTAAGAGTGTAGAATAAGTAGAAAGACGTTAGTTTACTGACTCATGACGGAGCCGAAACTATTGAAGTCATAAACATGAAATTTTGACAATAGTTTCTTTTCGTGGCGTAGAAACCCACTAAGAAAGGGTTTTTTTTAAATTCAACCCATAAAGAGGTAAACATAAGAGTGGTAGGACCACACTGTCGACAGTTATCTGTCCACAGCCGCGGGCCGGTCCGTCCGGGGCAGTACCACACTCTCGCAGAAAATCGACGTCTGAGTAGTAGCAATTTGTTACTGCGCTTCGTTCGGTGAGCGAGAGAGCCGGCAGCCCAACTTTCTGAGGGTGTTTGTGTGTGGAGGGTTTTGGTGGTGCCCTTGGTATCACCGAGCCTTAATGCACGCATTCACACTCCCTTCACTTTCTTCGCGGTAGGCAGCGACTCTGTAAAGGTCCATGAGCGGCAGCAACACTTACCATCAGGTGTGCTGTTTGCTCGTTTGCCACCGTTTGCAATAAAAAAAAAACCTCAGTAGCAAAGTTTGTAAAACAAGAAAAAAAATCTTCATCGATTTTCATTAAATTGTAAACAAATACATACTCTGTAATAAAAATAAATAAACACGTGTTTCAGCATTTTCTATTTTCACCCTCTAAAAGTGTAATCTACACTAATATTATAAAGAGAAAATGTTGTATGTTTGTTACGAATAAACTCAAAAACTACTAAACGGATTTCGATAATTTTTACATCATTAGAATTTTAAAGTATCCCTGAGTAATATAGGCTATATTTTATCCCGGTATGCCAACGGGAACTACGCGGGTAAGGCGACTGAAACCGAATCGCAGCGAGGGTGGGTTGCTAGTATTATATATAAAATCAGCTATTACATTATAACATAGTATTAATAATATTGTTCTTATAATTAATAATGAATATTAAATTAATAATACTTGAAGATAGCATTATTTTAGCTGCTATAAGCATGTACTAAATATTAAAGAATATAAGCGCATCTCACTCGCACTCACCCATGTATATATCTACTGTCTCGCGCTCGCTTCTACAGCTACCCTACATCTTTGTCTGGCAAGGGTTTGGAACTATGAAATATGTCTGGCTACTGAGGAAACATCATCTGCTCATTACCCAAGTATTATATATAAAAATAGCTTTTATACTATGTATAACGTAAGTAGAATTATAATTTCATGAACGTTAAGGGTGTCTGGCAAGGGGTTGCCACCATGTTAAGTGTCTGGCAATGAATAACGTGATTTTTAATAACGTTCTGAAGGTAATATCAAAAAATCACGCTTAATAATTTGACGAAAATAGATCGGTATTTTACACACCTTTGGTACATTTTATCTGCCAAAGCCACTGTAGCCCAAACTTCATAATGGGCCACCGTTCTTACCTGTGTTGGGAGCATGCGCTGACAAACTTTCAGCTTTAATAAAATCACGAAGGTCTGGCGTCCACAGGCTCTTGTGTTAATACTGTCAAAACTTAGCTATCTTTTTGCAAATAATAATAATAAAAATATTTGCTGTGCGGTGACTACGTATACAACCGTAGATTGCTCGTGAATAAGATAAAAAACGACTAAGAACTTAACATCGACTGAGTCAACTTTGATGTCGTCTAGTCAACAATACATTCCCGAGAACGATAAACGCCAAACAGGGTGCCAGTCATTCTGTCCGGCCGACCACTGAAGACAAGGAACTCGGCATCGGTCGGTCTAACGACGAAGGCGACGTGCAATGGGGCCGCGTGTCGCCCCTTTGTCGCCCCGGACGGCGGCAGGCGGCGGGTGCGCTGAACATATCCCACCCCCCCAAAAAAAAGGGTGCCAGTTATAAAACCACTTTTTTTGGGTGGGCTATTGCCATCACACGCAATTCACTCCGTTCCGCGCGACGCGAGGGCGCCGAGCGTTCCCATAACCCCCTGTATCCATAACCCGTGCTCATAACCCTCCCCTTCACCAACATAAAGATTACTGACAAAACTTGGAATATGGACTATGGAAGAAGAGTAGGTACATTTTGGAGACTCAATCGGAATAACAGTATTCTACTTTTATGATGAATATTAAGACCACTTTGAATATATTTCTTTGATACATAAAGCCTATCTTTTTTATAGCTATACTTTACGGGTTGAGAGCCCTCAGCGCTCACCCACCAGTCCGGGTAAAGTTGTCACAGCCATCTGAGGCTAACAACTAAGTCGCACAAAAAAAAAAAAAATAGCTATACAGTTGGTAGCAGACGAGCAAACAGCACACCCGATGGTAACTGATACTGCCTCTCGTTATTGTTTACTAGGCGACTGCATACCGTGAAGAAAGTAAAGGGAGTGTGAACGCGTGCAATAAGGTTCGATGACACTAAAGGCATCACCAAAACCTACCGCACGCGCACTCTCGCTCGATGAACAAAGTGCAGTAACAAATTTATACATTGATTTTTTGCTCAGTGTGGTACTATCCCGGACGGACCAGCCCGCGGCAGCAGACAGACAACTGTCAACAGTCTCGTTCTAACAGATAAAATGTCTGATTTCTGATTCATCGGATACACTGTATTTATTTATTTACTGTTCATTCATTATTGACTTTAAAGTTTTGTATTACTTGAAGGTGAAATATAAATGAATATATTGTAGTTTGAAACAGTTAATAACACACATAACCTTGGCCGTGAATATGCGGTTTATTCATTGAAATATTATATATCTAATACGCTTCATCGTCTCGTCCCAACTCATATAAATCCTGCAGCTAGACACGAGCCTACTGCAGAATATGAAGGACAATTGGCCTATGTTTAAACGTACTAGTATAGGGTTTCATTTCGAGATTATTTTTCTTGCATAGGACATCTATCTATATATACGCATATTATATCCCTTCATCGTGATCATATCAACCCATATTCACCCCGCTGGTGGGTTAGGGCCTTCTCTATGGGAGGGGAATTGACCTACTTACTACGCTGATCAGATGTGTTGCTATAATTTCATTTCGACTTTTCCTTCTCTTGCATAGATATTGTATGCATATTTCTCTTAGTCGTCTTTTACGACGCCCACGGGTAATTTAGTTCTAGTGAATTGTATTCTTACTTCGTCACCCACGCGTAATGTACAGATCATTAATTAAAGTAGATTGGAAATAAGAAAAGCTAAAACATTTTTTTTAATTATTACACATAGCGTTAAGTAATCTTTGCATTGTGATGGACTTCATAACTCAATTTAAAAGCAAATAATTTGTGATTCGTCTTTTTTTGGGGTGGGCTACGGTCAGCGCATCCGCCGCCCGGCTCCGTCCGGGGCGACAGAGGGGCAGCGCGCAGCCCCGTAACCCACCCGATAGCACGTCGCCTGAGCGGATACCCTTTCTTGTCGACGTCCGCTTCCCGGGACGTCGGACTCCGTCGCGAGGTTAACCTCTCCGCGGGTGACGGACTAAAATCCTCCAGGTTAAATAACATCAAATTATCTATCAACTTATTCAAGGACAAATTTAAATGATATCAAATTGTCTATCAATTTATTCAAGGGCAAATTTAAATGATATCATTTTGTCTATCGATTCACTCAAGGACAAATTCAATATTTTTCAAGTAATTTGTGTCATAAAGCTCTAAATATTATTTATCTGTTATATTTTAAAACAAAACGATAAATTTAAAGTACAGTAACATGAAAACGACGAATATCATTCACGGAGTAAGAATACAATTCACCACCTCCTATCTTGTCCGTGGATGTCGTAAAAGACGACTAAGGGATGAATTGCGCATATTAGGTACATCTATGCAAGAGAGGGAAAACTCGAGATAGAGCCCTGTGCCAACCTGTCTGACTAGTATGGTAGAGTAAGGTCAATTTCCCTCCTATTGTGAAGGAGGCTCGAGCCCATCAGTGGTACGTATGTGAGCTGAAATGATGATGATGATGATTTTATACTGTACTACCAACCCGCCCTCGGTTCGCTTCAGTCTTCAGTCGCCTTACCCGTGTAGTTCCCGTTCCAGTAAAAAATATAGCCTAAGTTACCCCTTATATAGTCAGCTACCTGTTTGTAAAATATTATTAAAATTCGTCCAGCTGTTTTGAAGATTATCTCAAACAAACCGCCAAGCAGTACAAACATATTTTTTTAACTGGTTTTTAGGCATAGGTGTCGTGTAAATAACCGTGTGAGCATGAAAAAGCCCGGCATTTTAAAATTGCAAACACACTTCAATTTTATTTATTTGTATAGATTAGGAATAATTAGTATTCATCAGTGTTGGTTTAGTGAAAAACAACGATACTTAGAATATACATTATGATTTTAAGCTACTAATAGATTTTGTATAAAACGTTAGTGTTGCTATGAATAACTGATGCTCTTCAATAAGAGTTTCGTGTTCTACGCTGTCTAGTCACAAGATTTATTAAATAAATGTGAATTTGATTAGTTAATTATAAAAATTTTCTACCGATTCCAAAATTTTGTGATTCTGAACATTTCGCCACCCCTAAAGTTACATCGTCCTAAGTATAGACACCAGTGGCGAAATTACCGTAATGGCGTATATTCACAATTGTATATAGTCTTATTAAGTATCGTAAACAACTTTAAAAATAAATCTTTTATCGAGAGTAGGTACCACAAATACTGAAAAAGTTAGTTTTTTAAATAAAAACCAACGTTCGACACGGCCGACATGACACTAACATTCGGGCCACGAAGTGACGACTAGGTCTGTGAGCGGTCTACGAAACGTTTTCACTCACTAAATTAAAGTCAAGGTGGATGTATTCAGACGTGGCATTATATTTTATTTTAATGCGAATTAAATTTGTATTTTAAAGCTGTTTAGAATTTTAATTTTCTGAAAGTCTCAGTTTTATTTCTGCCAGACCCTTTTTTTTATTAAACTTATGCTATGAATGTTTTCTCATTTTTGTATTTCCCGTATTAAAGTCGTCTAAAATGTTTCATTTGGATAGTGGTAGGACCACACTGTTTACAGTTATCTGTCTACAGCCGTGGGCCGGTCCGTCCGGGGTAGTACCACACTCTCGCAGAAAATCGACGTCTGAGTAGTAGCAATTGTTTACTGCGCTTTGTTCGGTGAGCGAGAGAGCCGGAAGCCCAACTTTCTGAGGGTGTTTGCGTGTGGAGGGTTTTGGTGGTGCCCTTGGTATCACCGAGCCTCAATGCACGCATTCACACTCCCTTCACTTTCTTCGCGGTAGGCAGCGGCCTTGTAAAGGTCCATGAGCGGCAGCAACACTTACCATCAGGTGCACTGTTTGCTCGTTTGCCACAGTTTACAATAAAAAAAGTCGCCGTTTCAATTTACCGCTGACCGCACCGCTCTGTTTTGTCGTATCAGATAGTATCACGCATACATTTGTTCTTGATGCGCTTTACGCCGCCAGCTGCTTTGAAATTCGCTAAATAAAAATTGCTAGCCTTGCCGCTCCGCACTAAGTTGCCGTTGATAGCTACGTATTCGTGGCCAGACCGTAACACTCAATATGTTAATATTTTAGTCATCATCTCAAATGAACTAATTATAACTATTTCAATGAAATTAATTGCTGTTTATAATTTATTTGGTGGCAAAAGTCGTGACTAATAACGACAGTACAATTATCATAACATATGCTAAATGTATTTTCAATTTGAATTTCGAATCTATCACTAATGGCATGTCTGTGTAATAACGTAGCTATAATATTAAAGGTTATACAAATAACGGTTATTAATAGCTGCTATTAATCATTTAGAGTGCTTTGTCAGTAACAGTTATATGACTAAAAAAAATTGATATACAAAGTGATGTATGTTAATCTAATTGAGAACGTAGTGGATAATATCATAATTTATGTTGTTTTTTCATCGTAAAGTCAATAGCATTGCGCTCAACCAATAGAATTTAGTGACACAAATAACTAGTTTATTATTAAAATTTACATATAATAAATAGGTTTATTTAATAACTAGCAACCCGCCCTCGCTTCGCTTCGGTTTCAGTCGCTTTACCCGCGGCGTAGTTCCCGTTCCTGTGATAATACCGGGATAAAATATAGCCTATGTTACTCCCTGATATTATAGCTTTCCATTGGTGAAAGAATTTTTGAAATCGGTTCAGTGGTTTAAACGTGAAAAGGTTACAAACAAACAAACAAACATCCTTACTTTCGCATTTATAATATTAGTATGGATGTTTTGGGGACTATAAGTAATATGTTGAAAAAGATAAAAAAAAAAACAAAATATTTATATGCCGCTAAATATTCCGTTCCTGAGTCTATTTAATGTCGTTTAAAATATGTCTAAACCCAGATACATGTACGGAAAACAAGATAATGATGATGAATGATGCTGATAACCCAACAAAAGTGTAAAGAAAACCCACAGAGGTAGAGTGCCACATCAGGGTTATGTCACCGACCAGACTGTTGGGCTGGGTGCAGTCCAACCATAGCCAGCCAAAAAAGATCTGGGAATGTTGAATAACTCGCACAAATAAGTATCTTGTATAAAAGGCAAAGTATAAATTAGGAAGCTGTGACAAGGTAGCCGTGGGCAGATTATAAGTAAACATATGGTAAATCGTTTATTTTACTTTGGTAAAAATGAAAAGTCTCGAATTGCTGAATGTGATTATTGGCAGTAATATCACCACTCAAGTGGGATCACGCAAATACCTTTTAGGTAAAGTTACCGATAATAGGCGTGACGAAAGATTTTGAAATCCTTTTCCGTAATGTGGGCACACACTTACTATTTACGAAAAAACCTATATTTCGGTAATAAATTTATGTTTAAAGAAGTTTAAAACAATTTTTCCAATATTTTTTAAATATAGCGCGAAAACAGCTCGCCGGTGTCATGGCGTCGGTTGTTACGTCACGTTAAGGTAAACACGTCCTTGTGTCTATGTGTAGCGAAGAAAGTAAGCAAAACATTAAATTAATTCTTATGATAAAAATGAATTCCAAAGTTTATAAGTGGTGTGCAGTACCTCAGTGCAAAAATACATCAATAAAAACCCCCAACAAAGTATTTGTACATGTTCCTAACAAGAAAATAATAAGAGTTAAGTGGTTAAAGCTCGCAAAGCTGTGAGGGAGCTAACCTCAAGAATAAACAATGACAAGTTTAATGTAAAAATAAGCTATGAAAATAAAATAAACTCACATCAGTTCAAAACGAGTTAGATTATATCTAAGTTGGTACTAGAGATTAGGTTACTAGAAACATGGTAGTAAAGATAAAGATTACTTACAAAGAAGTTTTTACGTTTCTAAACTCAGGCGAGCAAAATTCTTTATTTGTAGCGAGGAAATCACCCAACATCAATACATCAATCCTGGGCAAATTTGAGCTGTTTGCTTTAACAAAGCTTGGTTCCATTGTAATAATCGAGTGGAGTCGGTAAATCACACGTAAACAAATAAAAAATCAATCCAAATGCGTAATCAGTAGTACTGAGAACAACAAACAGTAGTTTACCTTAACGTGACGTAATACACTGTGATTGGTGTTTCAGCCAAAATGGCCGAATGCAGTATTTTAATGATTTAATTTATTGAAAATCTTAATAATCTCAATTATTTAGATAAATCTAAAGTAGCGTATTAAATTTTTTTATATGTATTTTCCTCTAAAATCATTAATGCATCGATTCTTTTATACTGTCGTCACGCGTATTCTCACTATCAGGGATTTAGCACCAACATCATGCAACAAAACGCTTTTGAAATAAGTACTAACAAGTAACATAAATATTATAAAATACCACTACTTTTGGTAACACAAGAATTGCGTTGAGTTTACGCAAAAAAGAATTAAAGCAATTATTTACTTAAATATATTTTACCACCCACAAAAATCAGTCAATAATTACACATTTTATGTGGGTGAATGGAATGTCGCTGTGGATAAATTGGCTCTATAACGACTAATTGAGCGTACGTACTTTGCAAAAACTACGATAATCAAATGAAATAATTGTTAACAGTTAACACTCGTTGACTTGAATGGACTGTTTTGAACTATTTTTATGTTCTAAATTTAAAGTGAATGAACGTTTTTAATTCTTTTTTCAATTTAATTATATTGTTTTAAATAAATAAGGCTAGCAAATTGGTGAGTATTACTATTTTATAATAAAGTTTCTTCTAAATAATAACATTTTTGAATGACAAATTATAACAATAAAACATTTAAAACAATTACTGTGTAATAATGTTCTGTTTAATGAATTGATGACGGACTAAAGGCTCACTAATGTCATAAGAGGTAATTATCACAATGTAAATAATATACGTAAAAGAAGGAAACCTGAAGCAAATGGAAAATTGCAAGACTTGGTTCTGCACTGGAATGAATGAATTCTACCTTGTTTATTTGAAATTATATATCTCGATTGCTGTTTAATTTGTTGTTTCTTTCTTTTTTATAAAGAAGCCCTTATGTATCAATCACCGAACCCTGTACCAGAGTAATTATTTTATTGATAACATCTGTAGATGAAACATTATTTTTATTCTTTATTGTATACATTTGAGTTTATTGATATTTTATGTTTAGTTATCCATTCATACTTCGAATGACTATAACTTTGAAATATAGGTCTCCCTTACGGAATAATGTTATAAATATCGTACTTAGGAAATAGATCGGCGTATGTATTTATTTATTTTTCGATTTTCCAGAAGAGCGGTTATTATTCTCTTGATGCTACCTGACTCTGTTTTTACGTGAATCATGAGAACATAGGTACGATAACATTCTTTAGGCGTTACCACACGTGGTACGTTAATAATGGCATATAACAAATCTAATCTTAATATGCACATCATAACTGCAATATCAGGCATCTATTGGATAGAGAATGAAATTTAAAACAACACAAGCCGCCTACATAATTTCTTTTTGCCAACCTTACAATAGTTACCTAGCCAACGTAATGTATGTGGGCGTTTATAATGCTAATCATACTGCACGAGCAACTAGATTTGTTCTAACCGATTCTTACAACACCCGTGGAACACAGAAATGAACAGTGATGCATACTATTCATAGACAGTATATTTCGAAGGTAAGACTACTCCTACCACACATTCTCAACACTGTAACTTCTGTAAGCTAGAATCCATAGTGGTTTCCTAAAAAACATCGTTGTTTGAGACTTAGGAAGTCCGGGAGACGCTTTCAAATGTCTGTGATCTACATGACATTTATTTAGAAAATAAAAACAGGAGTTAGAAAGATTTCGCTTGACTCTTATGGAAAGCGGGCTACATGAAGAAAAATTGGTTAATAAGATATATAAGGGATGTACAGTTTCGTGAAGTACAGCAGTATAGTATCACGTGTAGGACAGAGCTTAAGGGAGCTCATACACAGTCTGTCACCAACCTCAATTAGAAAAAGAAAATTATATCTGGTATCAGGCGGAGCATATACTGGCTATCGTCCACCTTTGGCCTCGCATACAGTCAATGCAGGGCAGTATCTCAATAAGCGGAAGATGGGAAAAATAGATTGATTAATCGGTTAGTAATTTCTTTTTTAGTGGGCTAGGGTCAGAGCACCTGCCGTCCACTCTGACCGGGGCGACGAAGGGGCGGCGCGTGGCCCAATAACCCATCGTATTTCCTCTCGTTTACCTTTGGGTCGACCATGGGTATCGAGTTCATTGTCCTCCGTAACCATCCCGAATCGGTTAGGCATAAGCTTTTATTTTGGATGCCTTCTGTGATGTTATATCCTTTCGTCCCATAAGCGTTTCATAATTATGACCAAAGAGAAAGTAAGAGGTGTTGATGTATGGATCCGTCACCGTACGGACAGATTAACATTAATAACTTTTATTATTTAAAACTAAGTAACTCTCGCTTTTCCATGTGGTGACGAAGAATACAATTCACCACTCCCTATCCTACCCGTGGATGTTGTAAAAGACGACTAAGGGATATAATATGCACATAAGATCTGTGCAAGAAAAGGAAAACTCGAAATGAAATCCTTTACCAACATATCTGACTAGTATGGTGTAGTATCCCTTAGGCGTCTGTTTTTTGATATCCACAGGCAAGATAGGCTGTGATAAATTTTATATTTACACCGTCACCCCACGGGTAACGCACGATTTACCTTCACCTGCGAGAAAAGAAGGTATTGTAATCATATTATATTCTCATTCTGTTATCAGGAGAAAAAGTAGATATTCGACTGATGCATATTTATTGTATACTAGCAGCGCCCTGCGGTTTTACTCGCGTAGTCCCCTTCCTGTAGGAATATCGGGATAAATTATTATTATATAAATTATATTTTTTATCAAAATACATTCAGTAGTTTTTGCGTGAAAGAGCAACACGAATACTCACAAACTTTCACCTTTATAATATTAGTAGGATTTCAAAATCTCGATTATAATAATATCAATTTTAACTCGCTGATAATATTCGTGACTCTTCACAGAGTACGATAAAAGTTTATACAGGTGTCATTTAACATCAATCACTCACAAATAACAACAGACATGATAACATTTTTGTACTCCATGTTCCTTATAGCCAGAGGCGAGATTTTATGAGGCAAAGGCTAACAAACGTACAGAAATAGGACTCGAGGTGAACGCTCGCTAGTGCGTTTATTATTCGCTCATAAAAATAATATTGCCAGAAATTTTCAAAGCAATATTCATTTCTTCGAACACGTGGGCTGTTCATACTTTCACTTTTATAAGTGACAATCCTTATGCGTGGGTGATTTTATTTTGTTACAAATACAAAAGCATCTACATAAAATACAATTAATGTAACTTGTAATTAATTATCGGGGTCACTGTCCTTAATTGACCTTTACGATTAATTTGGATGAGTTTTAATGAAAACTGTGTGTATACTGTGTTGAAATAATCCGTAACATTTTCGATTTATTTATATCCTTACTTAAATATGCTGCTGCTTTAAAATAGTAATTATATAAAATGAATTTGATATTCTCCCTCTCTCATATCGTGACGGAGTAAGAATACAATTCACTAGTCCTTATCTTGCCTGTGGGTGTCGTAAAATATGACTAAGGGATTGAGTATGCATATAACATCTATGCAAGACAAGTAAAATTCGAAATAATGCCCTATACCAATCCGTTTGATAGTAGACCAATTTTCCTTCTATTACGAAGTAACTTCGAGTCCAATAGTGGGACGTATATGAGCTAAAATGATGATGATGATGAATTGGATATAATTACTAACAATAAGATCACTGTACAAATTTAGCAATATACTCTTAAATAATACTACAATAAGGAAACTCTCAATAAGAAAAACTCGAAATGAAACCCTATTATACCAACCTGTCTGTGCAGCATGGAATAGTACGGTCAATTTCCCTCCTATTGTGGAGGAGGATTGACCCAGCGGTGGGACGTTTATAAACCGAGATGATGATGATGATTAAATGAATTGAATAATTAAATAATCCCATAAACATACGCAATAAAATATTAAGTAACAAAGAACTATTTTAAGTTTCATAATCAAGAGTAAATTACAATGTACTGCCATTCGAAGACATGTGACTGCAGGGTAACGACTTCTAAGCGACTAATAGTAATTATATAGATGGATAACATAAATAAACCTATATACCAAACTCGAATAGTCAGTACAACCCAATCAATGTCATAATTATAGTGAATGAAAATATCATACGGGGACTAGAAACAAACTGTAAAACGATATGACCTTTTCATTATGCAAACTGACTCGAAGCTTTAATATAACCTAATACTGGTACTAGGTTACATTAAAGCTTTTTATACAAATCTGTTTCTGTGTCTATTTGTAACGTCAAAATAATAGGCTTTTTTCATTTGATTTTGGGCGTTTTTATTTTATCAACGTAATCTCTTAATTGCTATCTTACATAACAAAGTGTTTATAGGTTATTATCAACAGTAAAATATGTCAAAATTTTGTTAAAAAATAGGTACAAGCTCATTATTTTTGTTGCTATATCCACCATCGATAATATACAGAAGTCTGTCATAATAGGAGGTAAATTAAAAAAAATGTATGTACATATATACAGAGTGTATCAGGTTATGGGGCAACTGGTCAAACGGGAGGTAGGCAATGGTGGTAGGAACCCATAAAAAAATTTGAAAGAAAAATATTGATTCATTAATGAATTGGAGACATGTAAAGTTTTCAATTTTGTCATTGTTTTTTCGTTTAAATCTGATTGAAATGTATAAAGTCAGTGATACTTAATCTGCAACATATTCGTACTTTGTTAAATGTTCAATAGAAATTGAAAAAATCAATGATTACGTTCGCATAAGCAAAACGAACTTCGATTTAAATCAGCTGATCGGCCGATTACCGTCGTCGAGTCACGTTTGTACCTACGGCACCATTGAAGCGTTTGCGCAATTCTAGGTATGTATGAATGAAATTATACTGTCGAAGCTTTAGATGCCTACATGTATCCTGTCTATCCATGCCTACATAATACGTAACATTTAAGGCGTAGACTGTTAGACACACATTTTCGAAATCATTATAACTTTTATGTTATATTGTTTTTTGTGTAATATACATTTTAATTACGATCTATGGCCGGTATACTACAACATACTCGAACAGTTGCCCCATAACCTGATACACCCTGTATATTGTTATAATAATGGTATAGCCAATTTTATAAAAACTGTAAGTGGTTGACACAAATTTTCTGCCCCTCCCAGCGCAGTCGATGCTAATATTACTCACCGTACTATTTATGCACGGAATTGCTCTATTTGAAAGAGTAATCTGTAATTAATCATAACACTTACTAAACAAAGTCTAAAAATGTTTGAAAATTTACCGCAGGCAAATTGAAATTTACGATTCACGTTAATAGATATAACGAGGCATCGTGGGCGACTCATATGTTTTTGTTTGCTTTTTACATTAAAATAATGAACAAATTTTCACTTCCGTAGTGGTGTGAATATCTTACGGTGATGCTAGTAATATTATTGAGGAAAAGTTTTATATTGTTAAGGTTTCCTTTTTCTGTGAATATTTATGAAACAGTCCATAACGAGAAAAAACTAGAAATAAAACCATATACCGATGCGTTTATCCAACCTGGCATAATAGACCCATTTTCCTCCTATCCTGGAGAAAGCTCGAGCCCAGCAGCGTAACATATATAAGCTGATGTAATAATGATAAAAATAATATCTGGATTGACAGATTTTATATGAAATTGAATAGGCTATTCTCATTGACTGTATTTTAATTTAGACAATAAACTAGCATAGCTTAAAACTTTTAATTCTCAGCTTATACTGCAAAATATATGTATTTTATTGAAATATAATGTGATATTTATTTCTATTATGTACAATAATATAAATAGCCTCATTAGTCCGTCACATTAAGCATACGCCTCTGAATCTTAAGTCCTGTGTTTAAATTATTGTTCGAACAAAAAGTACCTATTATCCATCTTTCTTGCAAATTTCCTTGATTTACGAAACTTTTATCAGAAAATCAAAACAGCAAATGCAAAGTATAAAATTGATGTTTTAAAATTGTTCAATTAATGACAATAGGTTCATCTTACATTCGCAAAATTACATCGCAAATTATACTTTTTTTTTTTTGTGGGTGGGCTGCGGTCGGCTCGCCTCCGCACCACTCCGTCCGGGGCGACAGAGGGGCTTAAGCACGCAACTCCCGCAACCCACCCGAAAACCACGTCGCCTTCGTCGTTGGGCCGACCACCGAAGCAGGGTTACTTGACATCAGTGGTCGGCCCGACGGAATACTCCCTATTGGGATACCCTCCCATCGACTGACGTCCCCCCCTCTCGGGGAGGACGTCGGTGTTTCCTCACGCGGTCGGCCTCTCGGCGGGCGACGGACTAATCCCCGGTCACGTCACCCGCGGCCTCGGCTAGGGCAGCATGAGGCGCAGGTAGTTGCGCCTACGCCGCCCCAGTCGCCGGCGGCGGATCTCCTCATCGAGGCTGCGCTCCTCGCACAGGCGATCCGCCGCCTCCTTCCTCGAGATCACTGTCTCGCAGAAGGCTGCGACCGCGTCCCAATTCCTGATGCTGTCGACCATCGCCCTAGCGATAGCCGGCAGCGTCAGGTCTGCACCGATGATTGCGACGAGTTCACAGCGCTGCACTGCCTAAGCCGCGCAGGCCTCGAGCGTATGGCGCGCCGTGTCCTCGTCGCAATCGCAGTGGTGGCAGGACGGTGTACTCTCCCTCGTAACGACCTTGTGCAGGTATTTGGCGAAGCACCCATGCCCTGTCAAAACCTGCACCAGTCGGAAGGAGAGCACCCCGTGCCGCCTCTCCAACCACTGCATCAGCACCGGCCGGAAGGCCTCCACGGTTCGCAACCCGGACCGAGGCCCTTCCAGCCGGACTGCCCAACGGGCAATGATGTCTCGGCGGGCGTCGACGCGCCAGGCGGTGAGCTCCCTTAACGAGATCACACCGCCCTCCGCTCGCACCCCCGTCACCCGCCGATACAATCCGGTGAGCATTTCCGCCTCCAGGTCCCACGGGGGAGTCCCGGCCAATAGGCACGCTGCCTCCGTCGCCACCGTGCCGTATCCGCGTATGGCCCTGATCGCCGTGACCCTCTGTGGTCGCCACAAGAGGGCCCTCAGACGGACGGTCAGGGACTCCGCCCACACCGGTGCGCCGTACAGAACCATCGACCGGATGACCCCCGCGTACAGCCGTCGGCACGCAGCGCTCGGTCCGCCCACGTTCGGCATAAGCCACAATAGGGCGGACGCCGCGCCGACGAGCCGTGGAGCGAGCCTGCGGAAATGCTCCCGGAACCACCATTGCCCGTCGAGCACCAGGCCCAAGTACCTCATATGGGCCCGGATGCTGATCTCAACCGAATGGACGGTGATTGAGACGCCTATGGGAGGTCTCATACGGCGCCCATGGAACAAGAGGGCCTCCGTCTTGTCCAGGGCGACCCTCAACCCCAGCGCCTCGATCCGCCTGACGACCTCTTGGGTGCCTGAGGTCGCCAGGCTTACCGCCTCTTCTAGCGTCCCACCGCGGGCTGTGACGAGCGTGTCGTCGGCATAATAAATCACGCCCAGCCCGGGCGGGAAGCTCCCCCTCAACGCCCAGTCGTAGCCGATGTTCAACAGGGTGGGTCCGAGGACCGACCCCTGTGGGACACCGCACGTCATGGGCGTTCGCACAACATCCCCTGCTCGGTTGGTGCAGAGGACGCTGCGCCCCTCCAAATAGTCTGCCACTAGCCGCCTCAGGTAAGCTGGTACCCCGTGATACCGGAGCGCCTCCCTGATGCAAATTATACCTTTGCATATATTTTCCGTTTTCAAGATATTTAAAAAAAAATAAAGTTGATACTTAATTTTCATGGAATATGGAACATGTATGAGCTTTATTATTTATAACATGCTATGTCGTTAATATTTAATTACCACTTAACTACCATCCACGATAGTAGTGATGTAGCTTTTTTACAATCTTTCTGTTGTAAATGGAAAATAATTTTTTAATCACATTTTTTTTAAAACGCGTGTACATATTTAAAACAATTTCCGTTATTGAGATAAGGAATTTATTTGTATATTACACAAATGAATTATTTGTAAATTGTCATATCCAATTACCTATTTTAACGTTTCCGTGTGGTGACGGAGTAAGAATACAATTCACCACTCCCTATCTTGCCCGTGGATGTCGTAAAAGACAACTATGAGATATAATACGCATATAACATCTATGCAAGAGAAGGAAAACTCGAAATTAATCCCTATACCAACACGTCTGACCAGCATAGTATAGTAAGGTCAATTATCCTCCTATTGTGGAGTAGGCTCGACCCTAGTCCCAGTGGGACGTATGTGAGCTGAAATGATGATGAATTACTTATTAGTACTATGATGAAACTATTTATATGGTCTTAATATAGATTTTTTTTTTTATTTAAGTTAGCTGAAAATAAATTCAAAATTCGTATAATAAATACATTAAGATCACTTAGTTGGGTACATTGTTGTAATCGGATTGCCTTGCTAGGAGGATTGTTGACGAAGTTCTCTTTAAAGGTGAACCCCAGTTTGACCTCGTTTCCTAAATATGGTTAACTTCTTTAAGGCCAGACGGTTTTCTGTTTCCAACACAGTTTTATCCTTGAATGTTTAATCGAATTGGTTTCTTGAACTTTTATGCCTATTATGATTTATTAAAATTAACCGTTTCAAAAACTTGTTCATTCGTTGATTACGAATACATATTATCTTTTAGAGTTGAAGCACAACTGTTTCGGATTGTATTGAGTTTAAATTTGTTTTTTTGCTCGATGTTTCGAATACTTTACAACATTAATTTTCAAGTAGCAGATAAGCCAAAAACATAGCATCCCAAAACACTGCAAAACAAATTTACTTATAGATTCCATAAAAATTAAAACTGAAAATGCAATGGAGGAAATCATGTCATTTATGTACAGTTGTTTTTCTATGAATTCTCGTAATTCAGATCGTGTCTGGCATAGAAATATTAGGCATAGTCCACTACATAGTACTCTACGATAAATCTATCTACCTTTTGAGAACACATTTCTATGTTATCGCTGGTAATACTCACTAGTCATAGGTGGGTGCTTTTATATACTGCGAGCTCTCTCTCTCTCTCTCTAAAGTCGGTCCCTCATATCTGAGGATCGTGGTTAGCATCGGAGCTACATCTGGAGCGGATGATCTGCCTCCACCGGTCTCGATCCAGCGCGTCTTTCACGACCGCATAGAATTTGGAGGATGATGAGTCTTTCACTTGATCAGACCATCTAGTTGGTGAACGACCACGCGATCTCTTGCCTTCGGTGTTCCCAACGACAATCAGCTTTTCCAGACTCTCATCGCCTCTGCGCACTGTGTGTCCGAAATAGGAAAGTATGCGTTGTTGGCATATTGTCGACAAACGGGTTTTTATTCTGAGCTGACTCAAGACTGGTGCGTTTTGCGGTCCAAGGTATTCGGAGTAATCGCCTCCAGCACCACATCTCGAATGCATCAATCTTTTGTCGTTACTGCGAGCTATTGAATAAGAAATTGCATCTAAATGCCCGTCAATGAGAATTTTGAAGTTAAACTCATGGGCTGACCTCTTTCTCTAAATTGAATCTACCTAAATAATATGTCCTACGTAAATATAGCGGTTGAAAATTTTTAGGATGGTATTCGCTACTAGCACTAGAATTGAAAAAACATGGGCATTATATAGGATTTCTATTTCATTCACATTCATTGGTGGTATTTTACGATATATAGCTTTTTCGGAAACTATCGGTAGCGATGACTACCCTGGCCTGCCATAGCTTGGACGCAACTCGATTTGTAATGACTTTTGGAAATAACACATAAAGTGGCTGAAAAGTGAGATGGATCTTTAGTTCCTCAATCTGTAGATTTGATACGGTTTTCCCATTTAATTTGAAATTATATATTTAAATATTTTAGTATTTATTATGTCCTATTTGGTATTTATACTGAAAATCTCCATAGGAAACTTTTTTGTTGTTTTTTAATGACAGAAACATAATGCATTTACAAGGTTTTTGAAGATTAAAATTGTTACAAATTCAAGTTTCGCATTTGTGGCATAATTTTTAACTAAATCACGTATTTAAAAAGGTTTTTTTTATATGTTTGTTTCTCTTGGAACGGGTCATTGTGTTAATTAGCTACACCTCGTGGTACATTACTACACATTCAACAGGATATACAATTTTGGAGTATAACTAGTTGCTTAACGAAACTCTTGAATGACAGCTTGAGTAATACTTGGCCTCTTCTCTTGTGAATATTTGGTCGTTAACTTAGCGATTTATTACCGTACTATATTTGGGACTTGATGATTACTTGACTGACTGATTGATTAATAGTAATGTCTCCGATGTCTAGCCGCATTACTCAAGATATTGGTAACCATTTTATTTGTTTGACTATAGATGTTAACTGCAGATCGTTATTACAAAATTAGGTAGGCAAGTAGTAAGAACTAAGGACCCTCAATTGCAGGCATTTTAATCAACTTCGCTCAAAGTCATCCCAGATGAAGTAGGGACTTCAGCTTGGTAAGATACTGTACTGTACTGATAAAGTGGCTATTATATGATAGCTTATTGGACTTAACGGCGCGATAAGTATTGTGATAAAGCTATCAATTCCACTCATATTTTGTTATCAGAAAAATGAATAACATTTTGCGTGTGATTAATATCTTTCCCTGTAGTCACGGGTAAGAATACATTTCACCACCCAATCTCACTTTTGCAATTAAGCATGTCAGTTCATCCAGCCAGCCAACTGCACAGAATGCGTAGTAGTTAAGATACCAACGTTCCATGCCAGTGTTATGAGTTAAAGGTTCGATTCCCACTCGGGACCATACTTTAAATGATCCATAAACTCTTATTATGAGTCTGGATGTAATTTGTGTAAATTAATTATATGTATGGCTTTAACTCGGGCTCTTTAAAAAAAAATAAAGGCTGCTCATGTCTAAAGTTAGTATGCATATAGGTTAACAAGAATTATGATAATTTATGATCAGCCCTCTCTCAGTACCCATTCTGTGTGGTGACGGAGTAAGAATACAATTCAACACTCCCTATATTACCCGTGGATGTCGCAAAAAACGACTAAAGGATCAAATATGCATATGCAAGAGAAAGAAAACTCTAAATAAATCCCTATACCAATTATTACCAATACGTCTGATCAACGTGGTACAGTAGGTTAATTTCCCTCCTATTGTGGAGAAGGCACGATTCCGGAAAAGAGACGAAGGTATATGAGTTGAAATTAATGAATGAATGAAATGTCTTGAAAATAGATTGAAAGTGAAAGTATATTTACAATATTTTATAACACACCCACTTATATTCATTTCAATGTATTGCAATTGAGAAACATATGTTTATTTTTATTAGTATTAAATGAAGTGTTGAATATATTCATAAACGTTTTATATTAAATTAAAATTACCTATCATAATGTACACTGCTACGCTTACGCAAGTAACCTCAACGTTATAATAAAAATGTCACGTCGTATATCTGTACAACATTATTGTTTATTATGGTCTGTTGCGTTGATATGACACAAAAAGCAGGTGCTTAACATACTTGTCACATAGCAAGCCATTCTTAAAGTTACAATAATGACTGACTAATAGATAAACTAATTGTGTAGATAAAATAGTTGGACTATCTTACCCGTGCTTCTTATAAAACATGACTATATGCAAAAGAAGGAAAATTTAAAATAAAACCTTATACCAATCTATTTGATCAGCGAAATATATATAGTAGGTCAATTTCCATCCTATTGTGAAGGAGGTTCGAAGATGGACTAATATGATTAGATATTTAGAAAAACTCATATAATGCTTAATAATGAAATTTCGTGTGATGGCAGAGTAATAATACAGTTTACCACCCCTTCTCTTAGCCGTGGGTGTCGTAAAAAAACGACTGACTGACTGATACGCAAAGCTTTTTTAAGAAAAGTAAAACTATCGAGTTTTAGTTTAAAGCTAGGGTTTTGGTATAGGTATATAGGTACGTCTGATCAGCACGGTATAGTAAGTCAATTTCTGTTCCATTGTGCATTGCCCGAGTCGAGTGGTGGAACTGCTGAGAAGATGATAAATGAAATATCTCATTTATTTTAGTTAATTTCAGCCGATGTCAGGTACACACTTTGCAGCCACAAAGCCTTAAAAAACTGCAGCACTGAGAACACAGTTTGGAATGTTAAATAGTAAAATATAATTTGCCTCCAAAAAATTCGCGTAAATATCACTAAAGTATACAGATAGATCTTATAAATAATTGGTATGTATTAAAATCAAATTCTAACCTTAGGAAACTGTTACCTTGCAATTATTTATTGCACTATTAATGTAGTCCTATTTTCTTAATATTATAAGAGACTAATACTGATGTAATGAATTACATAAAACTGCTGCTAACAATTATTGATGTTGAGATAAACGTTTGAGATAACAGCGTCTAAAACATACCAAAAACTTTCATAAAACTTAGATAAACAAGAGGACATTAGCAAGGCGAGGAGATTAATGTCTACCATCTTTGTCGTGACAATTAAATCACTTTAGATGTCTCTCAATTTATTCGAGTGGTTGGCCACCGGAGTCACACGGTTCATGTCGCTTACATAGACAAGACGCTGGGACGTTCGGCAGTTCGTTTCACAAGAAACGAACTAATTTTAGAATATCCGTTCAGCCCTACTTGGACATAAATGCGTTTAAGCCCGGTTTAGTTGTGGATTTTGACATGTGGTAACGGGTCGCCAATTTGTTTCCTTCGTTTTGTGCTATTTTATTTGTTGGGTGACTAATGTAAGATCGTGTTTTATATGCGTGTATCGGTAAGTGCTTTTTTGTTTTTATTCATTCGGGATCAGCTTGGAATGAATGACATTTAATTGATCGTTTAGCAAGATAGATCGAGCTATGTGGGAATTTATAATTACGGCTTGCTCTTATAATTGTTTTCTCGTGAGAATATGTATTATTAATAAAAAATCTTGGAGAAAATATGATGCAATGTTTATTTGTAACACCTTTCCTTATGAATAAAATATTATTCACAGGGAAAAACAACAAAATTAAAGCTAGAACAATTAAGGAATAATTCATAATAATGTAGTGATTCTGAATGAGAAATTTGATTGAAAAAATTAATATTCTCTAATTATTCTTGTTTAGGTCTTATTTATTTACATCGAATATGATTAACGTGAATGTTCTTGATACACTCATTTATTATTAAAATTATCATATAAAATCAACACTTGTTTATCAACGCCCATCATAAGAACCGGGTTGAGAGCCATCAACGCTCACCCAAAGTCCGGGTTAAGCTGTAAAAGCTAACTGCGGCGAACAGCTATACACACACACACACACACAAAAAAAACCCATCATAATAAGAAATCAGAAATTAAATTAATTTAATAAATACAATGAGATACATTTACCCATTTATCTACTAAAAAATCAACAACAATTATTAAATTTATGGTAACAAAATTAATGAGTATGATGATCTACAGCTAGAAAACTAAAGCAATATCGTAAAAGCAAATATCATTCTACGAATATAATGAAATTACTAGAAGTGAACAAATCGATGACAAATTGATTCAATACGGCAACATGAAAACAATGTCGTCAACCGATCATATTGATATCTTATCGAGCGTTTCATGCATTCCTACTTCCAACTAAGTCTAATATGTTTCTTAGAAGGAAAGAACGATAAATGGTGTTAAACTATGAGGTAACGTCTAATGTAAACAAAAAGCGTAAACACCAAGACGATATATATGACTCACAATGTCGAGTTTCTCATTATCATATCACAGTCACGCATACAATAGTAACCTTTAGTTGAAATCTGACACTCGACCCTCATTCTTGTCTTCATTACGCGTTCCTTTTTTTAATAAATACATATCGAATTATTTGTTACAGCTTATAACCGATCAAGGCTGTGTATACATGTAACGAGTGAACGCGGTTGACAAACTCGGTGGTTCGGTGTTTAATTTAAGACGTATTTTCCTCAACGGCGAGAACAAAGACATCCTTTCGCGTATTAATTTCAACACTTTTCCAACTAGCAACGCACCAGCCTGTTGATCTAACACGTGTCGCGTATATGCATACGTGAAAACGAGAGAATGCGAGCGTTCGACGCGCGCGTGCAGTAAAAATTGAATGCAAAAATGATTAAAAGAAACAGTGATAATGTGTTTGCGATCGCGTCGAGCAACAATCAGTGTCAAGGCGTTCGGTCGCCTGTCTCACTCTACCCTGGCAGCGGCGCGGCCACGAGGATACCGCGCGCCACTGCCGCCAGGATGACGCCGCCCGACGCGCAACCGCACACCAAGGAGGCTAACATTGCGCTCTCCACTTACGTGGAAAAATGGAAAAATAGATACGAGGACGCTGAACGGAAACACAAAACATATTTATTGAAATCCGAAAAAGGTACGTACTTTAAATATTTTGTGAGCGAATTTAAATAGTTTTTGTAATATTATGTGGTTGAAACTGCGCATGTTCAAGTATCGCCCGGGTCGTATGCAAACGAAAACATCAGTTTAAAATCCTATTCGCGTATTTGTCCGACTATGACAGTTGCTAACCTGTTGCTTACACATTAATTCTTGATCTTCCCCAATCCTTGTTCTGATATAAAATACCTAAACTTTTTATGCTAATGCCTTCCTTCGTGAGACAAAACAATTTAACCCGTAAATATTATTGACAAAGACTAACTGTTTATTACGCATAACTTTACAGACACTATGACTAATCGTATGAAGAATAAAACATATTAATTATGGATTTAAGTATTATTTTAAAACGTTATAAATTCATTGTAATTTCGCAACACTAGGGAGAAACCACCCTAGTTACAAAACGTCAAAACTATGTCAACAAAACAAAAAATGTAAATATAGGTTTATAATTCGAACGGTTTAACATTTACAGCATACTTAAACATTTTTATCATACATTAAATAATAACTTAAGTTTACTCTGCGAAATTGACACAGACTTTGTAAATATCTTAGTGTCCTACTCATCTTAAAAATTACAAATAAAATTATTGGAACGAATTGATTCGTAATATTCCAGGTAATGACGATTTTTTAATGTTTCATGTTAGTTATAATCACTATCTCACCGATTAGATTAAGTATAAATATATTTCCATTTTATCTTGCCTATATAAATTTGTTTAGTAGGTAGTTTAAATTTGCACGACAATCGCTTGGAACCAGTATTGAATATATATTTGTATATATATATATATAGCTGATGATAATCGAATGGCAAATAATAATGATCCGTAAAATGTTTAAAACTTGTTTTAGAAAGTTGTGTGGTACTTACGTTGTCATAGTTGAATTGTAGGCATAACAATCGTCGTGAATTAAATTTGACAGCTGAACTGTAAACATTGAAATAAAAAATAATACTGTTTTTTTTTATATCAGGTACATATCTAGTACCTATGACGTTTTGAAACTAGTAATTCAGATTTAGAATACTTTTCAATTTTTCTAATGAAAATGAAATGACTGAATAATTTTTATGTATTTTAATTATGCACTCAAGTTTTGACTTTATTAATATTTGTTGTGTATTTTTGAGTTTATTTTTCATATAATATCAGAGTAAAAATACAATTTACCGTATATTGTTTTACTGGTGGCTGTCGTAAAAGATGATTAAGATATAAGATGGTATTATATGCATAATATATGTATGCAAGAGATGGAACACTGGCAATTAAACCCTATACCAACCAGTCGGATCATCTTTGGATAATAGGTCGATTTCTCACCTATTCTGCAGAAGGATTGAGCCCATTATTGACACTTATTTGAGCTGAGATGCTAACAGTGATATTGGGTTTTATTCTTAAACAAGCAACCCGCCCTTGCTTCGCTTCGGTTTCCATTCCTCTGGGAATACTGGGATAAAGTATAGTCTAAGTTACTCCTTATATAGACAGATACCTGGTATTTAAATATTATCAAAATCGGTCCAGCCGTTTTGAAGATTACCTCAAATAAACAGATAGGCAAACATTTTTAGACTGTATTTTAGGCACAGATGTCCTGCAAATAACCATGTGAGAGTGACAAAAGTGCAGTATTTTGACATTACAGACACTTGAATTTTATTTATTTGTATAGATATATTGCTAGTAATTTCATATGCACAATTCACATATGTATTATGTACTTCCAATTGTCATTAAGGACGGCTATTGATTTCTATGTGGTGATGGAGTAAGAATATAAATCACCACACCCTTTCTTGCCCATGGTTATTGTAAAAGACTAAGCGGTTATTGTGTATAACATCTATATAAGAAAAGAAAAACTCAAAACCCTAAACCTAAACCCTAACTATATATGTGTATGTATATATTTATATATCTTAATATATATCATATCTATCTATCTATTTGCATATGTATGTATCTTTTATATATCTTGTATTATATATTTTTGTATATACCTATTTATCTATGCAAAATGTATTTTTTTTGCATTTTATAATAAGATAACTATCTCAGAACATGCACCTACCTTTTTTTCATCTCTGCATCACCTATGGTTAACTGGTAGAGAATGCCTCTGGCATTAAGTCCGCCATTGTACTCGTTGCATGAAGTTTAATAAATAAATAAACCGACGTATCTGTCCAGTGCTGTATAGTAGATCAATTTTCGTCCTATTGCAGAGGTGGCTGGACAGTGCGACTTCTGTGGGCTGTGATAATAATGATTAATATGTATCCTGTGGGGAAATCTCTTTGTATGTTATTGAAATATTTTGTTTTGAAGTACATTACTTCAGAAGACAAAATATGAGTTTTGACTAGTTTCTTTATTTGTGGTCAAGGAAAGATTATCGTTTTTGACATTCAAAATGTCGCTATTATTACAGTGGTTTTTATCGATTCTCTTCAATACAATAACTTTATATCCTGCAATTCTACTTTTTAACGTGACAACGTCTTATAATTCGATGGAGCCGGCGGCACGCACGAAAAAACATGACGCATGCGGCGTTACCTCGCTCTGAGGCGTTCCATTTAAGGCTTGATCCATACAAAATATCTATCAAACAAATAAAATTAAAATTTTCTTTTGAAAAATGAAACCATTCCATCAGTATTTTTTTACGACGTTGTCACATTCAACTATCGTCAGTAAACCGCCTTTACAGACAACCGATTTTTTTTTAAATATGTATAAATATGGGTATTAGTATTTTATATCTGAGAGTTCTGTGTGCGTTATCAGAAAGACCTCCTCTCATCATCATCATTTCAGCTCATATATGTCCCACTGTTGGGTTCGAGCCTCCTCCACAAAATTTGGAAATTGACCTACTATACTACACTGGTTGGATATGTTGGTATAAGGTTTTATTTCGAGTTATCCTTCTCTTCTAGGGAAGTTATATGTATATTTAATTCCTTAGTTGTCATTATATTCCTTAGTTGTGATAATATATTAAATTTCAACTAAAAGAAATCTAATATGTTATAACTGGATTATAACATAGCCGCACTGAGAAAGATTCAACAATAAAGTTCAGATTGTGTACTGGTTGTTTTGATTGTGTGCTATTTATTATTCGCAATACTGGTACTTATTTTATACTTAACATTTTAAATATTTATAGAAAACTTTCTTAATAATAACTTATTGATAGTCGAAGAAATACCTTAAAGAAAAACTATTGGAAAAGTGACAAAAAAATAGTATAAAATAAAAAACTATATGTTAATCTTTATATGTAAATTTCTAGCATATGTGTGTATGTCACTGAACTCCTCCTAAACGACTGGGCCAATGTTGACGAAATTTTTTGTGTGTGTTTAAGGGGATTCGGGTATGGTTTAGATTCACAATTAGACCCGATAGGTGGCGCTTTATTTGAACAGAACTACATCTGTTGGGTTAGCTAGTGTAATCTAATATTAAAATATTAAAAAAGAACTATAACCGTTTATTAAAAAGGGTAAATAACTGAACTGTACTGCACTGACCATCATTTACTTAGTGCTGAGGGGTAAGAGAAGTGTGAAGAGGAATGTTGCTTACTTTACTGTGGGAGTTATGAAAAACCGTTTGAGTGATTGACAGGAGAACGGGCAGCAACACTCCCCTTACAAACTTATAACCTTAACTGTAATCACCAACCTGTCTGTCAAGTAGAACAATTATGGAACTGTCCCCCCTGTTGGCAAGAATAATATCTCATAGCAAACTGCGAGGCTCATCATAAATTATCATAATTTGTGTTAACCACTAGCATGCTAATTTTAGACATGAGCTTCCTCCAAATTTTTTTTTTTAACAGTATGAGATAAAGCTATGACTTGTATTATTCATTATCGCAGCCCACATACGTCCCACTATTGGGCTCGGGTCTCCTCCACAACGGGAGGGAATTTGACCTACTATACCATGTTGGTCAGATATGTCGTTTTCATTTCGAGTTTTCTTTCTCTTGCATAGATGTTATGTACATATTATATCCCTTAGTCGTCTTTTACGACATCCACGGGCATGATAGGGAGTGGTGAATTGTATTCTTACTCCATTATCCTATCTTACTCCATCTATTATGTAATATTTATATAAAATTAATGTACATGGAGCACACTCAGATTCCAAACAACAGTTTGTGAATCACTCAAAGTATTGTTCTGAGTGGAAAACGTACCCAATTGTCTTTTTTTTATTTTTTTGGGTGGTGGGTTGCGGTCGGCGCGCTCCTCGCACCACTCCGTCGGGGCGACAGAGGGGCGTAAGCACGCATACCCGCAACCCACCCACGTGCACGTCGCCTTCGTCGTTGGGCCGACCACCGGAGCAGGGTTACTTGTCATCAGTGGTCGACCCGACGGCATACCCCTTTTTGAGGTACCCTCCCATCGACCGACGTCCCCCCCTCGGGGAGGACGTCGGTCTTTCCTCACGCGGTCGACCTCTCGGCGGGTGACGGACTAATTCTCTGATCACATCACCTGCGGCCTCGGCTAGGTGACATGAGGCGCAAGTACTCGCGACCATCGGTGCGACTCGCGTCAGCACCGATGATTGCGACGAGTTCACGGCGCTGCGCTGTCCAAGCGGCGCTGGCTTCGAGCGTTTGCTGCGCCTGTGTCCGCGTCGCAATCGCAGTGGTGGCAGGACGGTGTACTGTCCCTCCCAACGACCTTGTGCAGGTACTTGGTGAAGCACCCATGCCCCGTCAATACCTGCACTAGTCGGAAGGAGAGCACCCCGTGCCGCCTTTCCAACCACTGCCGGAATCCATCCATCAGCACCGGCCGGAAGGCCTCCACGATTCGCACCCCGAACCGAGGCATCTCCAGCCGGACTGCCCAACGGGCAATGACGTCTCGGGAAAACGTACCCATGACACTGGCATGGCATGTCCTAACCACTACACACTATTTGTTCAGTCTAATTTTCTGGCTGGATGATTTGACATAGTTGTTTCTGGTTTTCTAGAAGGAGACTTCATATAAGTATTGTGTAACCCCACACTTCATAAATATCACCCACTCAAAACACTGATTGTGGGTCTGGAGACGTTGACCTTGACCAATTCCTATTAATGTTGTATAGTCAATAATTATACTCGGTAAGGATGACGTCAATCTCCTGTACTTGTATCACTTTGTAGTTAAAAATATGAAAATGTAATAATATAAATATAGTTTTCATGTGGTGTCAGAGCAAGTATACAATTCACCACCCCCTTTATTACCTGTGGGTATCGTAAAAGACGACTAAGGGATGGCTGGGGGATGTAATTGAATGAAACCTCGAATGGTTTTACCATAAATATGTACCAAAATGTGGCTGAAAATCGAATAACTTAAGGTAGATAATTATAAATATCTGTAACAACGAGAACTTGTTGGACGTGAGACATTTTAGTCCGCCCGTGACCATGAATGTTGTAAAGTGTTCGAAACGTCGGGTAATCAAAAATCAAATACAAACACGATAAAAACCGTAAAGTAGTTTTATTTACAACATTATATAATTGTATATTTAATTTTTCCAGCAAAACGTGAATACGATGACTTGCATCGTCGCTACAATATTCTCATTGAAGAGAGGAATCATCTGGACTCAGAGCTCAGAGAGAGAGAAAGGGAATTGGGTAAGCTGCGCAATGTCTCAGAGAAACTGTTCAAAGAGTATCAGCAACTCAAGAACCAGCATGAGGTGGACGCCGGGGTTATGCACAAGTGAGTTTCCTTTATATCATTAGGTGGAAAGCCTTTCACTATTTTGTCGGTTTTTTTTTAGTCGCAAACGGTGGCAAACGAGCAAACAGTACACCGGATGTCTAGTGAAGCTGTCCCTCGTGGAACTTTGCTAGGCCGCTGCCTACCGTGAAGAAAGTGAAGGGAGTGTGAATGCGTGCGGAAAACACCTCAGAAAATTGGGGTTCCGGCTCTTTCGCTCACCGAACGAAGCACAGTAACAAATTGATACTACTCAGACGTAGATTTTCTGCTCAGTGTGGTTACTACCTGGGACGAACCGACTCGCGGCTGTAGACAGACAACTGTCAATAGTGTCCTACCATCTAATAAATTCGGTAGAGCCGAAGATCCCAAAACTCGGAGATTTGAAGAGTTACTAAAACTGAAGTGCTAAGATAAATGGATCCTTCTTTGCAGTATTCTCGCAAACTTGTATCTTCATAGGATTGAACTGTACTAAGTTTCGTTCACGCCCTTCTGAGGCTCGCCCTCCGAAAACGTTCAACTTCAGACGCAGTCTAGCCTTTCATCCTCGAGACATTTTGACGTTATTTTAAAATGGAGGAAAGGAAGGGAGCTCCATGAACTTACCAAGATAAATCAATACACCGCGTGCCTAAAATTAGGAATACGGGGATCAAAATGACCTAGAGTACACACGACATACAATACAGCTGATGAGTAGCCTCCAGAACTTGAACTTGCCGCAGAATTTAGAATGCCTCGTGTTTCGCCTTTAAACGAGGCATTTTCACTATGATTCGCACCTCATCATCTTAACATATAGAAGAAGCAAGAAGTTGCCGTATATTCTAATCCACCTTGATGCTAACCTTCCTTCCTTTCTTGAGATGTGATGCGTCTTTATTAACCGCGGGAAAGTGATGAGACTTTCTTTCTCTCCTCCATTTTAAAATAAGGAAAAAATCTTAGAGTAATAACTCATAGAAGGGAACTCCGCGCACAAAACTTGAAGCATTTAAATTGGAGCCAGATGGCTCCGTATGCCGGACCGTTCCGTGGTATAGAAGATCACTGCGTACAAGGCAACTCTATTGTATAGTGGTGTGCGTGTGTACGTGTGCAATCGCTTGTACGCATGTAGTATTTTTGGCTTCACGTTTTTGACCGCTTAAGTACCGACACTATTCATCTATAGGTTATTATTCTAAGGGAAAAAAATGAATGATGATGGATGTTCTCGTGTTTCAGGGTGATGCAGCAAGCTGGAGAGTGGTACAAGCAGAACAAACAGTTGAAACGGCGCAGCACCGCACTCCTACAGGCCCTACCCACTAAGGCAGTTGAAATTGACTTCACTGATTCTAGGGATAACGGTACTTGAATATTTTTATCTATTAATAACTATTTATTAAGAAAACTCTAGATTTTTAACCTAATTTAAAGAAATGTTTTCAATTTGGATTTTATATATATGTTATTTGTATGTATGTTCAGGCATAACTCTGTCTCTCTGTGTGATTTTATCCCTTAGTTGTCTTTCACGATACCCACGGCAAAAGGGTAGTGAAATTAATTCCTACCCCATTACCACACGGCAAACACAGGATAGTTTAGAAGGAGCTAACCTCATGCTAATTGGTAAAGAATTCACCCAGCTTATCTTCTTTATCATGAAAGAAGAGCAGAACATTTTGCGAAAGGTTTTTAGCGTTAGGTTGATATCAGCAGTGGGACTTATAAGAGCTGAGATAATGATGATGATGTTTGTCTTTTTATCCTCAGATTCAGATACAAGTGTTAATGAGGAAGTGGAATTTCTAAAGCAGACGGTGGCAGACCTTAGCCAACAGATAGCTGCTCTCCAAACTGAACTAAACGCGGCCAAACTGCAGGAGTTTGAGGCTCAAGAGGCGAATGTGTCTATATCACAGGTAGGAGTTTTGAAAATGGAATACTTCACTTCTTCTCTTGCTTTTTAGGAGGACTCCGTTGGTAAGTCTCCAACCATCGCCTCAATTATATTTGTCTATACCTACTGTATTTCCGTGTGGTGATGGAGTCAGTATACCTACAATTCACCAATTACTATCTTGCCCCATACCGCCGCCCAGTTGACGGCGGCGGAACGTGTTACCGAAGAGGAGCTCATCTCGCGCACGATCCGCCGCCTCCTTCCGTGAGATGACGGCCTCACATAAGGCGGCGACCGCATCCCAGTTCCTGACACTGCCGAGCAATCTCCCTAGCGATGGTAGGCACCGGTGATTGCGATGAGTTCACGGCACTGCTCTGCCCACGCGGCACACACCTCGGGCGTGTGCTGCGCCGTATCCTCGTCGCAATCGCAGTGGTGGCAGGAGACGGGTTAGTATAGAGTTTTATTTCGAGTTTTTCTTTTCTTGCATAGATGTTATATGCATATTTAATCCCTTAGTCGTCTTTTACGACATCCACAGGCAAGAAAGAGAGTGGCTCTTGCTCTTACTCCGTTACCACGCGGAAAATAGGTGAGAAACTCTATACCAAGCTGATCAGACATTCTGGTTTTATTTCGAGTTTGACTTTTCTTGCATGGATGTTATTTATATATATTATATCCCTTGTACGACACCTACGAGCAAGATAGGAGGAAATGAACTGTATTCTTACTCCATCGCTACACGCAAGAACCGGGTTGAGAGCCCTCAGCGCTCACCCATAGTCCGGTTAAGCTGTCAAAGCCATCTGCGGCTAACAGCTATAGTCACACACAAAAAAATAAAGCTAGACGCAAAAGCGGTAAATTATTGTATACTAGCAGCGCCCTGCGGTTTTACCTGTATAGTTCCCCTTCCCGTGGGAATATCGAGATAAAATATGGCCTGTGTTATTCTGATATGTAAGCTATTTTATTGTGAAGTTGCATCAAAATCCATTCAGTAGATTTTGCTTGGAAGAGCGACAAACATTCTCACATACTCAAATTTTCGCGTTTATAATATTAGTAGGATAGGAGCTGGTTATTTTGTTATGACGTCACGCCATGACATCACAATGTTTACACACCACTCTTAATAATTATTATTTTTATCATTTAATAAAAATATTGATAGTGGTAATGGTAAATATTATGATAATGATTGTGACAATCATTATCAACATTAGGGCAATCGCCGTCTACTAAACGCAGACTTAGGTTACATATTGATTTAAAGGGATAACGCCATAATCACTTCGCTTGGCAGGCGGGTTGGCGATTGCAGCAGGTTTAATAAAACGTCCCAGGAGATAGCTACTGCCCAATCCTTTGGTGATAGCCAATTTTAACGACTTCTGACTCTTGACGATGATTGATTTCAATAATTGCCCGTGGGGTGTCTTAAAAGACGACTAAGGGATATAATATGCAGATAAAATCTATACAAGAGAAGGAAAACTCGATATAAAACGTTATGCTAACACGTCTGACCAGCGCGATTTAGTTGAGCCATGCCCCTCCCATTGTGGAGGAGGTTGGAGCCCAACATGGTTCATGTCAATAGAAATCTGTGAGAATAAGTTTCGCAAAAGCGAATATCAACAACGCTTGGCTAACTGGTTGGTGATCACAGTTGATGTAGATTTGTCCAGGGCAGTGCTTCTAACCGTTCTACCCCTACCTCCTTATAACCCTCGGTCATTTTTCTCATAGTAAAGTAGGAGATGATGAGGCGAGCCCAACAATGGGATTTATTTGGGCTGAGATGAAAGTTGAATGAATGAATATGATCAATTCAAATACAATTTTGCTTTTAATTTCAGGAATTAGAAACAGAAAAAGAGAAGTCAGCCACACAACAGAAAGAGTTACAAGAGTTGCGCGTGCAAGTGGAGAGACACAACAGGGTGTCGAAGCTGTTGATGGAGGAAGTGACAGCGCTCAAGGACAATGCCGACAAGGACAGAGAGATGGCTGAAACGTGAGTGTGAATGAAACAGTCTATCACTACTTCACAGTTTCTCGTGGGGAAAAACTGGTTAATAGCACCAGTTGCGATTACCAACCCGCTAGACGAAGCGATTAAGGGTTTTTTAATGTCTATGTATGGAATCTTTGAACGTAATTTTGCTCCACTTTGACCGAACAGATTTTATTTAAACTTTGCACACTCGTCAAAGGCCCATGAGAATGCAATAATTCGATCAAAATAGGTTGCGATAATTCTAGCGAATCTAATCAGGATATTTTTTAGGTTTTTAAACTATAAAATACTCTTTTCCGTGTGGTGACAGAATAAGAATACAATTCACCACTCCCTATCTCGCTCGTGGATGTCGCAAAAGACAACTATGGGATATAATATGCACATAACATCTGTGCAAGAGAAGGAAAACTCGAAATGAAACCCTATACCAATATGTTTGACCAGCATGGTATAGTAGGTCCAATACCCTCCCATAGTGGGCGAGGCCGGAGCCCAACAGTGGGACGTATGTGGGCTACGATGATGATGATAATTTACTCTTATTTTATGGAAGCATATCTCTAATAATAGATGTCGATAGAGTGATGGATGGATTGATAGGATCTCAGCTCATATACTTCTGGGCTTCAGTCCAGGACTGGGGTCTCCTTTATAGTCATCCAATCATCTCGGCTTATAAACTAACCACTGTTGGGCTCGAGCCTCCTCCACAATAGGAGGGAAATTGACCTTATTGTACCATGCTGTCCAGACAGTTTGGTATAGCGTTTTATTAGGAGTTTTCTCTCGCATAGATGTTATATGTTTAGAATATCCCTTAGTTGTCTTTTACGTCATCCACGGGTAAGATAAGGAGTGGTGAATTGTATTCTTCTTCGTTATCACACGGAAATAGTAGTCTTTTACGACACTCACGGGCAAAATAGCGGATGGTGAATTGTATTCTTACTCCGTTTCCACATAGAATCTTCTCCATACCATGCAGCAATTTGTTTTTCATTATCTCAAAGTTGGAGGGAGCTCAGGCACGCATGGACGCGAGAGATTTTTTTTAATTTTGTATCTAATTACTTGGATATTCCCTTAGTTATAAAACGGAAGCCCGTGCAGCTAAGAAGCGCGTGAAACTCCTGACGCATCAGTCTGCGCTCTTGATCGGGGAGTTGAGCACTGATGAGCGCCTGGAGCGGCTACTGCTTGAGGTAGACCAGCTGAAGGACGCTTTAGAAGAGCAAGCTGTGAGGCACCGGGATCAAATCGATGAACTACAGGTAATTTTTTTATCGTTCATTAAAGAAATAACCTTTGTATCTATCCGTGTGGAGACAGAGTAAGAATGCAATTCCACTCCCTATCCCATGGATGTCGTAAAAGACGACTAAGGAATACAATACTGAAATAACATCTATGCAACAAAAGTAAATCTCGAAATAAAGCCGTATGCCAACACGTCTGACCAGCGTAGTATATTAGATCAAGTTTCCTCTAATTTGGTGGAAGCTCGAGCTCAGCAGGGGGACGTGTATGAGTTTAGATGAATAAATGCATTCATTTCATTGTAACTGATGAATACAAATACAATTGAAAACAATACGAAAGAAAGGTTCTCGAGTGGCGACCACGTATCAGATGACGCAGTGTGGGATGCCCAACTAAGTGGACCGACGACCTGGTGAAAGTTGCTGGGCGTCGTTGGATGCAGGCGGCACAGTACCACACTTTGTGGCGTAACATAAGGGAGGCCCACGTCCAGCAGTGGACGGCGATAGGCTGAAATGATGACGATGAATATACAATTAGACATAAATCACGCCTAGACTTAGAACAATAACTTGTGGATCGCATAAAGTATTGTCTAGAATAGATCTTGTGACACTTGGTACTGTAGATCGGTATCCTTCATCACGGGATGTATGTGAGCGGAAATGATGGTATAGGTTAGGAAGTTAACTGCTAAATACTGTTTACATAACTAAGTAATTTTCTGCACAGCTTAAATTAGCAGAGAAACATGAAGACACAGATATTTTATTATGGGAAGAAAAGATAAAGCTTGCCGAGGAGGACGCACAGAAAGCGCTAGAGCGAGCAGAGAAAGCTGAAAGAAGATTAACAGAGTTCGAGAGAAGTAGACCGCCACAGAAGAGATCTAATCTCATGTCGAGGATTAGTTACTTTGAAAATGGCGGTAGCGAAAGGAAAGAGGAGAAAATAGAGATACAGCCAGTTAAAGAAGAAATTATAGAAGTTGTTAGTAAGTAGAAGGAACTGATTTAATTGTTATAAAATACTAATACACAAAGGGAAGAAAATAATTCCATGTGGTGACGGAGTAAGAACACAATTCACCACTCCCTATATTGCCTGTGGCTGTCGTAAAAGATGACTAAGGGATATAATATGCATATAATGTCTATACAACAGAAGGAGAACCCGAAACAAAAATCTAAACCAATACGTCTGACTAGCGTGGTATAGTGGGTCAGTTTCCATCCTATTGTGGAGAAAGCCTAAGCCCAATAGTGGGACGTATATGGGCTGACATGATGACTAATATTATAAATGTGAAAGTTTGTGAAGATGGTTATTACTCAATCATGTGTAAACCGTTTAACTGTCCGTTTGATGACAGAGTAAGAATTCAATTGAACAGCCCCCTATCTTACCCTTGGGTATATAAGATGGAAATCTCGACATAAAATACTATAGCAACCTATCTCCAGCGTGGTATAGTAGATCTATTTCCCTTTCGTTGTGGAAGAGGTTCGAATTTAGCAGTAGGGCGTGTCTGAGCTATCATGATGGTGAAGGTTGTAATGTTGACCGCAATTAGTATTAGGAGTTTCATTGGATTGTTCATTCTCTGGGTGAACCCTCAACCTATTTTAACTGCGCCCGTAGGAAAATAAGGAGTGGTGACACAATGTATTGTTAACCAATTACCATAGAGGAAAATCTATCTTCCTTTCCCTACTTTCATTATCATAATCATTCAAACTTTCGACCCGCTTCTAGATTTAGGATTCCCTCATGAATGAGAGATAGTGCCGCAATCCCTTCACTTGGCAGGCGGGTTAGTGATTGCAGGGAATTTATTCCTAGACAGCTAAAGCTCACTCTCCAGGTGAGACCCTCAGTCGACTTTTCCGATTGCCATAGACAAGTAAGTGGTGGCGATAATTGTATTCTTATCCCATCATCACAAAAGAATTCCTACCTTCATATAAAAATATTTCATTTTGTATAACGTTTAATTTCTTGGTAGATACCAAGATTCCACCATAACACTTGAGATGTTAAGGATATTTATTTTATTTACAGATGTACCAACAGAGGAATCAGCTCCTCCAGAGCCGGCCCCATCACCTCCACCAGAAGTTGCAGCAGAATGCCCAACTCCTCCAAGTATACCACCTCCTCCACCTCCTATGATGCCGCCACCACCGCCTCCTCCGCCGCCACCACCAGTCGCCTTTGAACCCAGCGGTGGTTGCGACATGGCCAGTATGTTAGCCAATAAGCAAGGCACACTTAAGAGGAGTAAACACGCCGATCAAAATGGAGGTAATATACTTCTACCTACCTTACCTTACCTGTGTGTACCTTATCTGTGTGGGCACGGAATAAGAATACAATGCAGCACCCTATCTCTTGCCCGTGATTGTCGTAAAAAACGACTAAGGGATATGATATACATAAAACTTCTATGCAAGAGAAAGAAAACTCAACAAAAAATTCTAGGCCAATACGTCTAGCCGTCGGAAAAAAAAGTCGGGACTTGTATGTTGATGATACTTCTATTATAAGAGTCCGAAAAAGTAATAAGGGTCTTACCATATGAGGGGGTACTAGCTCCGTCTAGGAAAACCTATAACTCACTGCAATCACCAACCCGTCTGCCAAGCACGTGATAACGCTACTATCCCCTCATTCAGAGATGAGGACTTCATCCAGTAGTAGACGGCGAATTCATCAGAATCATATACGTCCCACTGTTGGGCTCGAGCCTCCTCCACAATTCACCTGAATCTCCTCCACAATTCACCTGAATCTCCTCCACAATCCACCCGATTCCCCTCGTAATCCACCCGATTCCCCTCGTAATCCACCCGATTCCCCTCGTAATCCACCCGATCGTCTTTCGAAATCCACCCGATCGTCTTTCGAAATCCACCCGATCGTCTTTCGAAATCCACCCGATCGTCTTTCGAAATCCACCCGATCGTCTTTCGAAATCCTCCCGATCCTACCCTACAACCCACTCGAGGCTCCTCCACAATCCACTCGAGCCTATTTCGCAATCAACTCGAACCTTCTCCACCATCCACTCGTTCCTCCTCCACAATCTACTTGAACCTCCTCTGCATTAACCAGATAGGTTCCTATAGGATTTTATTTCAAGGTTGCTTTGCATTGAATATCTGCACATTATCCCTTAGGCATCTTTTACGACAGCATTTCCCTGAAAGTGGGGTGAATTGTATTTTCCTTTGTCACAAAATGGGTAAATTAATGAAATTGAAACCTATTTCCATAGGTATGATATAATATAAACATATTTTCCTCTAGGTGGTGGTGCAATAGACGCGATAGTAGATCAGATCAAAGGTGGTAAGTTCCACCTCAAGTCCACTGAACAGAAATTTACAGATAAGAAAACTAAACAGGACGAACAGCCGGAAGCTGTGAAGGAGATGCTTGCTATACTTGGCACTTTGAGGAAGAGAAGAACTTCGGTGAGACCTGGATTTATAGACAGCGAGTAGAATGAGAAAATGACTGTACATGACAATATAAATTTATTGAATTAATTGCCAGTATAAATAAGACTAGTGATATAAAATATAATTACAATTATATAATATTAATTTATAATTATAGTTATATATTTACTAATAACTATAATTATATTTGATAATATAGTTATAATTTATAAATGTAATTATATTTTGTAATAATTATAGTATTATAATTGTAATTATATTTCATTATACATATGTAATTATTTTTATAATATCCATCTATAGGGGTGAATTTCACGTAAAAAGCAACATTTTACTATGTGACTTTATCTTATCATACAGAATTTAAATAAATATTTTTTGTACAGAAATTCATTAAAATTGAATTTGCTTCCTAAATGTGAATATCATGCTGATATATAAAGTTAAAATATACGGTGTGGTGATGGAGTCAGCATACAATTCACCACCCTCTATCTTGTCCCCGAGTGTCGTAAAAGGGATATAATATGCATATAACATTTATGCTAGAGAAGAAAAACTCGTAAACAGAACCAACATGTCGGACCAGCTTGGTATAATGATCAATTTCCCTCCCATAGTGGAAGAGGCCCGAGCCCTAAAGTGGGATGTATATGGGCTGAAATTAGATTAAAAATGATAAGTAATATTCGTATGTAAATCAAATTCATTATATAAAAATATGCTTCAAAATTGAAATCAAAGTACCTATTATAAAGTGCCTTAAATAAATATGTATAATTGTAGTTTACACATTAATGTTGCCATTAGAATAAATTATATTTATCATAGGGAAAATGTATTTTTAATGTATTCTATAGTGTATTTCGAAATTTAGGGTAAATTTTTTTTACATTTTAGTATTGCAATGTCTAAAATTACTTAACTAATAATTAGTTAATTATTTTACTGTTTATACGGCATTTATTTGATTTTTAATTAATTGATCTTTAAACATGATGTAGGGTTCTAAGCTAAGTATTGATCAGTGCCAAGTGCCCCAGGTTTGATTCCCTCGCAAGTCAATTTTGTGTGTTTATTACAAATGATTAGTTTGACAAGAATAGTTTTTAAATTTGATGATATTTTTTGACTTTTGTGGATATTCATTTTTATGAGATTGTGACGATATTGTAACATTTGTATTTGTTTTCAAGACAGGTCAATTCTTTATTTGGTATTTTTGAACCATTATAGTTAATTGTTTCAATAAGAAAGAAATTATTTATAATATAATAAAGAATTAATTGGAAGTGATTCTTTAAAACTGAATATTTTTTGTAATAGAAAATTATGTGGCTATTTTAGAAATACTTTATTAATAATATATAAAATAAAACAATAATTTAATAATAAATGACTTATTATATAATGTTAAGATATGATCTGAAATACTCGTAAGAATTATTTTTAAAACAAAAGTATTCAGAAGTTATCTATTAAATTAAATTTATGAAATATAATAAGACTATTGAGTACTATTTTCCGTGTGATGACGGAGTAAGACTACAACTCCGCACTCCCTATCGTGCCCGTGGGTGTCGTAATAGCTGGAAGATAAGAATTTATACTATCAAGGATAATAAATGTTGATTTCTAATGTTCACGCGAGTATTACACATTGTAAATAAAACTACGGATTTAAGGCGTTTGTATTTGATTTTTAATTGCCCAACGTTAATAACTAATTTTCTGTATCGGGTAGATAATTATAAATCTCTGTAATAACGATGACTTGTTGGACGTGAGGCATCTTAGTCCGCCCATAACCATGAACGCTACTGAAGTGTTAGAAACGTCGGGCAATCAAAAATAAAATACAAACTCGAAAAACTCGTGTTTTTATTTACAATGATAAATGTTTTTTGTATTGTGTCTAAATATAATATCAAAGTGACAATACGTATTTGTAAATTTAATTAAATAATTATTATACAATAGTTACCCCGCGGTGCCATTCGTTTGGTCGACGACAAAAAAATATATAAAATGTAAAGTATTATTTGCTAGAAATATATGAAAGATAATTATACATATATATAAATATAATTATTTGTTTCATTTCATCATTTCAATCCATTTTTTTTTCAAACGGTGGCAAACGAGCAAACAGTACACCTGATGGTAGGTGTTGCTGCAGCTCATGACCGACAGGCCGCTGCCTACCGCGAAGAAAGTGAAGGGAGTGTGAATGCGTGCATTGAGGCTCGGTGATACTAAAGGCATCACTAAAACTCACCACACGCAAACACCCTCAAAAGGGATTTTGGAATCTGGAAGTGTCATGTGGTGTTCTTGTATTATATTCAATATCTTAGTATTTTAACGTGTTATATTAAATAATTTTGATGGCATTTTATGTAATATATAGCGGCAAAACTGCTGAGGTGTAGTGAATATGATATAAAACTGCTATACATACCTTTTTGTTTCCACCAAAATTCTCAGAAGATACCCCTAACGGTGGCCATTACACTGTTGGAGGCGACACTTTGACTTACTGACGAACCATTACTGACATGAACACATTGATAATTTGAAAAGAAAATTATAACTCGACACTGGCAAAAATGGCTTGTATTAATAGCTGATTGCCAAGACTAAAAAAGAAGAAGAAGAACACCCTCAGAAAGTTGGGTTGCCGGCTCCCTCGCTCACCGAACGAAGCGCAGTAACAAATTGCTACTACTCAGACGTCGATTTTCTGCTCAGTGTGGTACTACCCCGGACGGACCGGCCCGCGACTTTAGACAGACAATTGCCATGAGTGTGCTCTTACCACAGTGTGCTCGGGCCTCCACCAGTATAGGTTAATTGACCTATACACCACGCTGGTTATACGTGTTGGCATAGAGGTTTGTTTCGATTTTTCCGTCTTTTGCTGTTGTTATAATCGAAAAATATGCAATTACGAATCAAGTAGATATATTTTATTTTCAATGTAGTAACGTATATAGTTAAAAATAAATTGCATTGCCATAATGATTTCTGATGTTTACGCGAGTATTACATTACGCGAGTTTTAAATAAAACTAAGTACTTTACAGATTTTATCACGTTTGTGTTTGATTTTTGATTGCCTGACGTTTCGAACACTTTGCAGCGTTCATGGTCACTGGCGGACCGTGACCATTAACGCTTTGTTTAAAATACATTTCCATACTTTTACCGTGGAAGTCGTGAATCTCGGCTTGGACATCACCGGGATAGTGTGATCAGTAACAGCACTCCCTATGTCTGTTTTACGTGTGCTGACGAAGTAAGAATTCACCATTCCTCTCTTGCTCCTGGGTGTCATAAAAGACGATTAAGGGATATCTCGTGGATATAACAACAATGAAAGGGTTGGAAAACTCGAAATAAAACATCAACTCACTTGACCACCGTGGTGTTTTAGGTAATTTTCCGTCCCAATATGGAGGAGGCTCAAACCAGGTAGCGGGACGTAGGTATATGAGTTGTGATGACTCCCTATGTCCAATAATGAACTGGATGAGTCAGAATAGCCTGGATGAAGGTTGATCATTGGTTTAGGCCAATGATCAACCTTCATCCAGGTTATTCTTAGGCTAACTAATTAGAAATTAGTTTCTAATTGGCCATGGCAACTTTATAAGTATATTTTCCTTTAAACTCATATTCTAATTAAATCAATGTTTCACATTTGATCGCGAGTATGAACAATCGGCACACCACATTCTATGCGAGTGAGATCTCTGGCGTAACGTGTGTGACTTTCGCAAGTCGTCTGCTATAGTATACTATACTGACCTTGCAAGGGCGTCGCCAAGGGGGGTGCAGTTGCCGCCCCCTAGAGATCGAATGTAGCTAGCCGCAAAGCGACCAAGTTTTATACATTGATATTAGAACTGTTCTAGATTATACAATCGTCATCGAGGCAAAGATTTCCAAAGTGTAACGCTTCATGCTTTCGACTTTACCAGGCGTTCATATTTTTATCCTCCATAATATTGCCCCATTGCAACCCCCCTCCCCTCCCTAAATGACATAAGCTGGCGACGCCCTTGTGACCGTGTATCAACCGGAGAAACCATATCTACGATGGCAATCGATCTTAAGGCTCACATATAGGCTCCTTAAGCTGTACCTCATCACAGCTTATAAACGTCCTGCTCCTGGGCCCACGCCTCCTCCGTAATAGGCAGGATTTTAAAATGAAACTTTTAGTACATCGCCTCAAACTTTTTCGTCCATCTATTGCATGTTGCGTGACGGTCAGCCGCGGAATAGGAGTAAAGTGAAAGGCGCTTGACAGAACAGCCGAGGCCAATATGGCGGCGCTTATGATTCGCATTAGCTGACCGTATAGTTTATAGATACGACTATTACTCACTTGTGCCAGTGCTCCACGCTATTTGTTTTTATTTATCAGTGTTTAATGTAAATGTTGCTATTTTTCAGTTAAATGTCTACAATGCGAAAAAAGTTTCATTTTTACCGTGGTTTTATAAAACCACATATTTTTTTTTTAATACAAATCCTTCACTATCTTTGTGCTGCGGGAGACTTTACAAACATATAATTTCCGTTAATTATTACATCTGAGACTGTACAATACTGGGTGATCCACAAATTGTTGTCGAGTCTGGATGTAATTTGTCTTCTTTAACTATGTTTGTGAAGTTCCACCGCAATACAACGATTATTTCCTTAGTGTCGGGTATTGTTTAAAAAGAATAGAGGCGATTTGATTTTCTAAAAATTTCACACTATTTTTTGTTCGAAAATTACGTAAATTTATCAAGTCCCCCTCTATCTCCCACTTGATGCTTAGGAAGATTCAGTTTGACAATCTTCTCCCTTAACGAACACCCCAGTCACAAGTAACAAAATAACGGACGAACCTTTTCACATTACATAGGAGGAAAGTGGAAACAATGTTTCCAACTCATTCTGTTGGATGATTGGACATTGGACTCATCATCATCACAGCTCATATACGTCCCACCGTTAGGCTTGAGCCTAATCTAAAATGGGAGAGAAATTGACCTATTATACCATGCTGGTCAAACGTGTTGGTATAGGGTTTTATTCTTAGTTTTCCTTCTCTTGTATCGATATTATGTATATATTATATTCCTTAGTCGTCTTTTACGACACCCATGGGTAAGAAAAAAGGGTAGTGATTTTTGCTCCCTAACCACACGAAGGTATATGCAAAACTGGAAGTGCAGTAAAACTATAATTTTTATTTAAAAAAGTATATACTAATAGCAAAGTATGTAAACACATTTGGTAAAAAATAATCGCTAATAAAGACGCCATGATTAGGTATATAGTTCGATTTCCTTCCAAATTCTATAGCCTCAGAACATCTGAAACAATTTCATACATTATAGAATTAAATTTGCCCTGTGGTGACGGAGTAACAACACAATTCACCACCGACGACTAAGGGATTTAAATATGCCTACGTCTGTGCAAGAAGAGGAAAATTCGAAATAAAACCCTATATCAACAGGTCTAACCAGCGTGCTATAGTTTCTCCCCAATATTGTGGAGGAGGCTCGAGCCCAACAGTGGGTCATCAATGAGCTAAAATGATAATGATAATAATTAAATACAAGACGTAAAGGTCTTGATAACTAAAGTATTTATCATCGATCATTTAAAACAATTATTCTATAAGTCAAATAGTGCCGTTCAGTTTCCTTGAAGTGATGGCATAAACTATACAAATCAAATCATTTATTCTGCATAAGCCCCCTAAGGGTACTTACATATTGTCAAGTTTAAACATTGTTTGAATACAATACAATAATCTACCACCGGATCGGAACGCGGCCACAAGCTGAGAAGATCCGGCAAGAATCTCAGCGGGCTGTCACTTTTTTTTATATATTTTAAATATAATTTTATACTTCGTACAACATATAGTACTAGCTCCAATGTGATGCCCTTCGAAATTGTATACATATGTAAATTTTCAAAATATTAATACAAAACAAGAGAAAAAAAAAATATGGCTGGACCAAATCCCACAAGCAGCACCCGATCACAAGTTAACTACTAGGACAGCCATCACACACACATCACAAGAGAAGGAAATCTCGAAATAAACCCTTTTAGCAACCCGTCTGATCAGTGTGATCAATTGCCCTCGTATTTTCAGGAGACTTAAGAGTGGTAGGACCACACTGTCGACAGTTATCTGTCTACAGCCGCGGGCCGGTTCGTCCGGGGCAGTACCACGCTCTCGCAGAAAATCGTCGTCTGAGTAGTAGCGATTTGTTACTGCGCTTCGTTCAGTGAGCGAGAGAGCCGGCAGCCCAACTTTCTGAGGGTGTTTGCGTGTGGAGGGTTTTGGTGGTGCCCTTGGTATTACCGAGCCTCAATGCACGCATTCACACTACCTTCACTTTCTTCGCGGTAGGCAGCGGCCTTGTAAAGGTCCATGAGCGGCAACAACACTTACCATCAGGTGTACTGTTTGCTCGTTTGCCACCGTTTGCAATAAAAAAAAAGACTAGCCCGTGTATGAACTGAAATGATAATGTAGATAGATCATCGGTATCACCAATATACGATGATCACACGAAGAATGACGTGTTTTATGAATTTTTGGTGGAATACGAAAACCGCTGTCCTATAATATTCACTACACTTAGCATTTCCTCTGCATTACATTAAAGGTAATATAATTAAAGAACAATTTAAAATTAAAAAAAAAATTATTCAAATTGCATACTTTATTTTGAAATAACGTATTAAGTAACGTTTGTTCTCATAATAACACAAACTTGTACTGGACGGAAATATATATAACAAAATTAACAAAAAACATACAAAATTGTATTATGCAAATGTGTTAAACAGTAAAAATTAAAAAAAAAACAATGTATTCGATTTAATTAAACTAAACTTATTTTAAATTTCACTATTTTCATTTCTTTGTAATAACAATCTCAGTCAAGAGATGTTCTGACTTCTTACATTCTCTAAATATTTATAATTTCAACCAAAGCCTTAATTTCAAAATATAATTCGTTAATTCATCTATATATGCCTTTCTGCCTTACTTTCTGCTTTTGTTATAAACTATAATGACTTTAAAACTAACAGAAATAGTTTAACCGAATTCGAATCAATAAAAATGGATGATAATTACATAATTAAAATGAAACAAAATAATTGTATTTTATCTACAATAAAACGTCTAAAACTTAATTAAATACATGAATTAATAAATATTATTTAATAATGACTTATAGTTAACCATATTGCGTAAAAGATCGGCAAAATTATTGTATTACCTATTTTGAAGTGAAAACTTCTTTAGCGTTGTGATTTAAAATTCGATGAAACGTAAAAGCGACAGTAAAAAAGAGACAGACACATATATTCATAAGATTTAACGTGGGAGAAAATAAGATAGGAAGCATTATACAGTGTTCCTTATATTCGTAGTTCTCTTTGTGCTCTGTTTTGTACCCCCTCCACTCGTGTTTACCAAGACATAGTGACAGTTTGCTTGCGCCTAGAGAAGAGAATTTACCGGTAAAATACACATTTTACTTATTTTACCAACATGCAGTCGGTAATTTACCGGATAATTAACCAAAGTACTTTTTTGCCTCATGGTGGGGTTGATACGTGATTGAGAATATGTATAGTACAGGCTAATAAGAATTTACCTTATATACCTACACTATAAATATATTAATTAACAAATAAAAAGTTATAAATTATATATAATTATTAAAAATTAATTATGTTAATTAATATTGATAATAATTATGGAGCTCTTCAAATACCCAGCTTATGTGTATAATTCTGTCAATATTCCTAATACTTACTTTAGCAACATCAATAAATCAGGAGTTTCGTAACTCCAATTGCCGAGATCGAATTTTTTGCATTATTTGGCTATTTAACCGGCAAAATATATTTTACCGGTTAAATAGCCAAATATTTAACTAGCCAGTAATTGGATATTTGTCCGCTCGAAACACTAGTTGCGCCTCAGCGTTGTACGTTTAATAATGCATAGTACAACATTTTTGAAGGTTTCACTTCTACCACTTGTGAATTGCACAGATGGTTTTTTTATTAGGTAATTTTCTAATAAACCTGAATATTAAAGGTAACAAAATGCTATCATATTATATATAATATTCAGGTTAAATTAGATACAATAATAAAGATATAATTTGATGCTTACGCAAGTATATTTATAACTAAAACTATTTTTACTGGCGGACTCCGCCCGTGACCATGAACGCTGAATTTTGTTCAAAACGTCGGGGCTATCAAAAATCAAGTACAAACTTGATAAAATTCGTAAAAATAGGTTTATTTATAATTATTGACACGTTGAACGCCATGGGGACATGTTGGTCGACATATATATAGTATTTTGACCCCCTCGGCGTTCAACGTGTTAACATAATTCAATATGGATTTGCTAGAAAAAATTCTTCAATCTTTCTTTTATTTATCGGTTTTCTTGTATATTTTTGTCGTGAATATTAAGTATTTCCAAATGCTATTTACTGTCTGTTTTTATTGAATTTTATTGAATATCTTCATTTACCGATATAATACGCAAACGGATTGAACCTAGCGCTAGATATTTTATGTATAGCTAATATCGAATGCATAAAGTTTGATTTGCCATTCCACTGCGTTACAGCCGTGCTGCGGTCACTAGAAATCGTAAATATTATATCAATTGTATGAACAATATTCACGATTATAATATATTGAAGTTCCGTGTGGTGACGGAGTAGAAATACAATTCACCACCTTCTCTCTCTTGCCCGTGGGTGTCGTAAAAGACTAAGAGATATAATATACATACAACATCTATGTAAGAGAAAAAAAAACTTGAAATAAAACCCTATACCAACACGTTTGATCAGCGTGGTATAGTAGGTCAATTACCCTCTTGCAGTGGGACGTATATGAGCTGAAATTTATGAATAAATGAAATATCACACTGGTCAGGCTGTCAAGCAAGCAAGGAGGAGGCGATTGTATTCCTATTCCGTCACCACACAGCGTGGTATAGTAGGTCAATTTCTCTCGCATTGAGGAGGAAATGCGAGCCCAGTAGAGGTACGCATGTAAGCTGAAATGATGATGGTGAATTTTCGTAATTTACTCAACTAGTGCACTAAGCGCTTACAGAAACCAAAAACAATAGCAATTATTTACAGTTTTAATCAGCGATTATTGTACGTAATAACTAACATCAATTTCATAAATATTTGTTCTATTAGCCAACACAACACTAGCGATAGGTACATACACAAAAGCCGTTCGTTACTTAAGTACAAAAACTTATACTACTTCTAAGTTACAAAGCATTTAACAATACTCATTGGTGCCACACAACTTTCTTATAAACTTTGTCCAAGGAATCAATTTGCAAACCATACTTTAAAATATACCAATAACTGCATTGATTTTGCTAAAAATTTGATACATATTTTTTTATTTTCAAGATCCGTACATCTAAAAGATTAATTCCTTCCATTCTACACGGAACAAAAAACAAATTTCATCAAACGATTCTCAAACTGTTATGTATAAATATTCTGGGGTCAACTATCACAGTGACTCCAGAATATTTAGCATGAAAAACTGATGAATGAAATCGTCCATGATAATGACAAATTATTCAATTAAAATCCACCAACTTTAGATAAAAAAAATAATTTAATGATCCCAATTTTCCATTTTATCCATTTAGCTACTACAAAGCTTATAGTTAAAGTATTGAAGGCTATCGTTTCTCAAAATTATGACAGAAATAAAATATTTATATTTATTCAGTTCTTCACATAATAAGGCAAGGCTAAAAAATGGGAAAAAAACCAAAAAAGAATGTGACGGACTGATAATACAATCCACCACTGCAAAAGAGGACTAACGCATATAAAATCTATGCAAGAAAAGGGATACTCGATCAACTTCTCTTCCACTGTAGAGGAGGTTCTTGTATAAACTGATGATGATGATAATGAAACACAGATATGACTTTCGATAGGATTGTGTGCTAAAAGAGTGCATATTGCGTACCCCAAGTAATTAGGATAAGAAGAAGACGACGATGAACAGTTTGAGAAACGTTAGCACAATCTACACTACAACTACTGTCATAAAATCATACCTACATATTAAATGATTCCCCGGACACAGCAGTTCGAAGAATATTTATGTTAACCCTTACGTGGAGAATTGTCTGAGCTGATCGACAAGCGTCTTCTTGTTCTTTGTTATCCAGTCTATGTTCACCTTGGCCTTTTCGATAGCCTGCTCCACGGCGAGCTTCGTGTCTTGGAGATATTTCGCGTTCTTCTCACGCCACGCTAGGAACTGCAAAAAGATAAGACCGTAATATATTTGTTAGAAAGATAGTGATATCTATCTGTGTAGTGACGGAGTAAGAATCCACCAACCTCCTTTCTTGCCCGCCGATGTCGTAAAAAACGACTAACGGATATTATATGTGGATAACATAACAACAACGCTTTCCATGTGATGACAGAATAAGAATACACGTCACCGCCCCCTCTCTTGCCCGTGAGTGTCGTAAAAGGCGACTAAGGGATATCTTGTGAAAGTGAAGGAGAACTCACAACTACGCAGGAGAAGGAAAACTCGAAATGTAACCCAATACCAACCCGCCTGACCAGCGTCAATTTCCCTCCCAATATGGAGGAGGCTCGAACCTAGTAGTGGGACGTATGATGATAATGAACATAGCAAGAGAAGAAAAACTCGACATCAAATACTATACCAACCCGTCTGAGCAGCGCCGTATATTAGATATGGACTTATATACGCTGTGATAATGATGATGGGATAAATAGATTTTAAACAATTAAGGAAACACGTTTACATAAGATGCTGCAGTACGATTTTCTTTTCTCGCAAGGATCATTATTTCTTCAGTCTTTATCCATTTTCCGTGTGGTAATGGAGTAAGGATACAATTCGACATCCCTTTATCCTCGTTTGTATCATAATAAACGGCCAAAGGAGATATAGATAATATCTATGGAAGAGAAGGGGTACCCGAAATAAAACCCTGTACCAACTCATCTGCCCAGTGTGATGTAATTGGTCAATTTTCTTCTTATAATGGAGGAGACTCGACCCCAATAACAGGACTTATGTGGGATGAGATGATGACCTGGGGGTCATGTGTATCATTAGTTTATTGAGATCCACTGACAAACATAAGCCTTCTTAGGTGAGGATTAGTAGTAAATCTGTTTACGCCTGTAAAAAATTAAATATTTCTTACATCATCAAGTTCCCTTTGTGTGGTGAATTGTTCGAGGAGTGCCTTCACTATTTGTCCGATGCGACGACCCTGGCCCTTAAACCTGCAAAAAAAATTTTTGGTAAAAAAAATATTTTTTATTATTGTCTTAATTAAATTTGTAATTTAATATTGGCATACTATACCACGCTGATCAGACTTGTTGGTATAGGGTTTTATTTCGAGCTTTTCATTTTCTAAGCCCAGTAGTGGGACGTATATGAATTGTGATGGTAAGGTGAGAGCAAAATGTAACGAAACACTGTATTTTAAGGACCTAGTCCCTACACAGTGAGTTAGACAATTACATTGTAATAAGTTTTGAGTATAAGAAGTGAAAAGCCCATTTTAACCGCCCAACCAATAAAGTTCGTGCACAAAATCACAGCAGACGTTCGACTGTGAGGACAATTTATTATTCATATTATGCTATAAGCATAGCTCAACTTAATAAAAGGGGCGTAGGGGGCGGATAATACATTTGAATATATTATACATTTACTATAAAGGGAACGAAACAGATTTAATTGGGGATGTGAAAAATAATCGATTTTTATTATTTTTTTGTAATAATCGATTTTTACAATCGATTATCAAAATAAGAAAAATCGATTCTTCACGGACATAATTTCCTAAAAAAAAAAGGTCATCACAACCCTGTTGGGCGAAAAAATCGATTATTTTATAATCGATTATTTTCCCTCCAAGTCACATCCCTAGATTTAATATGAAAATATTAGACCGTATTAATTTCTTTTTCAAAATAGGTGAGAGTTAAAAATTGTAGTTTAAAAATTGGCGTAAGATAGATTTTAATTCTTTGATTTTATGAAAATATGAGTTCTTAAAATAGACAGTTTTTAAAAAAATAGGTTTTAATTTAAAAAAGCATGAAAGGTGTTAATTTTTCTGTGCGGTGACTGAATCAGATACAAATCACCAGCATCTTGCCCGTGGGTATCGTAAAAGACGACTAACGTATACTCTATCAAGATAAGAAAACATCTATTTAGAATCTAGTTTTCAATAAGAGAAGGCATATTCATTTTACATTCAATTAAATTATGCGTATAACTGAGACATTGCATGTTCTTTTTTGCAAAATAGTTTTGACATATTATTGCCCCGATAATAACGAAAGTATAATTATATTAAGCACTAGCAACCCGCCCTCGCTTCGTTTCAGTTTTAATCGCCTTACCCGCGTAGTTCCCGTTCCCGTGGGAATACCAGGATAAAATATAGCGTAGGTTACTCCCTGATATTATAGCTTTCCATTGGTGAAGGAATTTTTGAAATCGGTCCAGCCGTTTTGATGATTACCCGGAACAAACAGACAGATAGACAGAAAGACAGACAGATAAAAAATTTTTAATCTGTATTTTAGGCATAGGTGTCGTGCAAATAACCGTGTGAGCATGAAAAAAGCCTATTATTTTGACATTACAAACAGACACTCCAATTTTATTTATTGGTATAGATGATTTTAAAAAAGCCTATAAAAAGTGGCACGTATAAAAAATCGCCTTTTTTGTGTTAGGCAATGCTCTGGACACACCCCGCCCAATCTGTTCGGGGCGACGGATCGTGGGCGTGCGGCCCCATAACCTACCGTATTACTTCCCCATCGCCATTCGACCGACCACTGATATCAATTCCTGGACATCCGTGGCTGGCCCGGCTATAACGTCCCCGTTGACGCCCCGACGGGTAGCGGACCAATCCCCGGTCCATCCACCCGCGACCTCGCCTAGGACCGCTAGCAGGTTCGCCACCCCTGCCATTGTAATGTTGAGATCTGTTGCCAAATCTTAATAAATGCAATGATCTGCATTTTCAGAAAAATCGAAGTAGTACATAATTGTAAAATGGGCAAATAACTACAATAGAAAATATAATGGGGCGAACTATTCACACGGATCTTTTAGTCTTGATAAAAATTCTAAAATTTATTACTTCTAATTTTTTATTCCTCTCAAAATATCATAATTTTCATCATCATTTCAGCTCATATACATCCCACCGCTGGACTCGAGCGTCCTACAACAGAAGGGAAATTGACCTTACTATATACCATGCTGGTCAGACAGGTTGATATAGGGTCTCGAACTATATCCTATTTCTATTATCTTTACTATGCCTGAAGTCAACTAGCACATAACTAGGGATGTGACTTGGATGGAAAATAATCAAATTTTTGTTCTTTAAAATAAATCGATTATAAAATAAAAAATTGATCTTTTCTCCCAACAGGTTTATGATGACCTTTTTTTTTTTTTTAGGAAATGTGTGCTTTATTTTCTAATATAGTATGAAACACTGCACGCAGTAGTCGTGATGGCCTTTTTTTTAGGAAATTTGACAGTGAAATAATCATTGTAAATAAAACTACTTTTACGGATTATATCGCGTTTGTATTTGATTTATGATTGCCCGACGTTTTCTGTATCGGGTAGATAATTGTAAATGTCTGTAATAACGATTACTTGTTGGACGTGAGACACCTTAGTCCATCCGTGACCATGAATGCTGCAAAGTGTTCGAAACGTCGGGCAATCATAAATCAAATACAAACGCGATATAATCCGTAAAAGTAGTTTTATTTACAATGTGTAGTGCTCGCGTAAACATCAGATATCATTATAGTGAAATAATCGATTAATTTCGATCGAATTTCGAATAATAAAAATCGATTATATATCGATTATTTTTCACATCTGTAGGGATGTATACGCATAACATGCGTAACGTGACAACGTGCGGCAATTCGCAGACTAAGCCTTCACAATTCAAGAGAAATATTGGAACCAGCATGGCAGAGTTACTTACGTATTATGAATATCAGCGATCCTTTCATAGACAAAGTCTTTAGCTACGTAATAACCGACGGATGATCTGATGATATTATTGATGACGGCGCCTGCGTCCTGACGACGTACCTCCAATCCATCACTGACGGTCCATTCCAGATATCTGAATAATAAAATTATAAAATATACTACAATAAGAAAACTTTTAATTGCCTATCACCCCCACATTAACAAATTCAAATCATCATCTCACCCTATATATGTCCCACTGTTGGGCTCAGGCCTCCTCCATAATGGGAGAGGAATTGACCTACTATTCCACGCTAGTCAGGCGTTTTGGAATAGGGTTTTAGTTCGAGTTTCCTTTTCTTGCATATATATTTTATGCGTATTATATCCCTTAGTCGTCTTTTACGACATCCAGGGGTAACATAGGGAGTGGTAAATTGTATTCTTACTCTGACACTACATGGATAATCATTCATTAAGCATAAAACCCACAAGGACACTAACATATTATCAGTTTTAACACAACTAAATTAAATGAATCCAACAAACTACCACCAGATCGGAACGGGACAGCTACTGAGAAGATCCAACAAGAAACTCAGCGGGCTCCAGTGCGGTGCTCTTTGAACCACAACATACGTAATATAACTCACAAGGGGCACACGATTATGAGTTAACTACTAGAACAGCCATCAACTTCAAGTTATTGAATAAATAAAATTTACTTTTAGAGCTAGGAATTAGATATGCTTCTGGCTCTAAATATCGTATTAGTTCTAAAAACATTTCTGTCATTAAAACTGTTATCTTAAAAGTTTGTATTCACGTTGTTTTATTATCCATGTGTTGACAGAGTAAAAATATAGTTCACCACCCCTATTTTACCCACGAGTGTCGTAAAAGACTTTCAACAATGTGCATCTACCATATAAAATATGTATTACATGTATGTTGATCATCATCATCATCTTGCTCTTATCCCAATTACTTGGGGTCGACGCAATATGTCATCTGTTTTGACATATTGCAAAAAGTTTCGGCAATGACTTTTATGACCGGCCGCCTGCCTGACGTCAACCCTCCTTGGGAATGTAATCGTTGACCCAAATGGTACCAGATGGAGTTGGTCCGGGTCAATCTAGGGCTCTTAATCGTCTTTTACGACACCCACGAGCAAAGCAAGGGTTGGTAGTATTCGAAGCCGCTACCACACAGTACATTACATGTATGTTGATGCCGTTCAATATTCGACTGCACAGATGGCGTAGTGGTGGTGGTGGTAAAATACCGACTAACACTGCCAGTGTCACCGGTTCGAATCCCACGCAGGACAACACTTTGTGTAATCCACAAACTGTTGTTCTGCGTATGGATGCAATCTGTGTCCGTTAATTATGTGCTTGTAAAGTCCCACCGCAATACAAGGATTATTTTCTTAATGAAGATTGTTACTAATAAAAAAAAATACATTATATTATGCAAAAGATATATGATTATGCCTGGACCAAATACCACTTTTTTTTTTGGCGGCAGACCATAATGCATCATTCACCGTCCGATCCGTCCGGGGTGACGAAAAGGAACGGCGAACGAGCTCATAGTCGGCCACGTGCCTTCAAGTGCCAAGTTGGCGGGCTATCGTGACGACCAAATGCCACTGGCACAACTTTTAAACTTTCTCAATCATTTCACATCTTAACCATTCTACTTACATAGCACCTTAGAATAATAACGTATAGAAGGATAGTGACAGTACTTCGAACTTTAAAAATTTGAATCTAAAAATATTAATGGCGGGCAGACAATTACAGACGTACACACGGAAATCACTATACAAATTATGAAATCAAATTTTGTTTTTATTAACATAAATCATCGAAATACTTTTAAAAGTAATGTTAAAAACCTCTTTATGTTTTTCAAATGTGTTGTGGCACCATTTGAATGCACAAACCGTCATACTTACCTATTTATTTTTTAAGAGTTGTGTACGTTCGTGCAGTGCAATAACTTGTACATTACGAGACTGTTCCGGCGTAAGCTCCATTAGGCTCCAACTGAAATGCCTCACTTTTTGTGCATGGACTTACCTTCTATATGTTATTATTCTAAGCATAGCACATTCATCTTGATAAGAAACTCAACACAAGTAATATTTTATAACATAGTTACTCACTGTGCAAGTATCCACACTTCCTTGGTGCAAGTGAGTGCGTGAAGCAGTACATCCCTCGCGGTCGCGACATTGGCGCGTTGTTTACGGGCAAGAGCGAACCTCCAGTGCAGGACTGAACCACGGGAAATTCCCACGCAGTATACTGTACGACGAAGATCCAGAGGAATGCTAGGACATGATAAAAATAATAAATTTATATCAATATTATAAGGATTACTCCCTGATGACTTCGTTAATGCTCTTAAATTTTTTGCTCTTTTCAAATCTGTTTTATATCGAGGGAGTCTTACAAAATAGTAGTATCTTGGTTAAGTCTTTCAAATAGTTACCAATCATCTATCTCATTCCCGCGTTGTGACGGAGTAAGTAATACAAGTCAACACCCTCTCTCTTGCCCGTTAGTGGTGTAAAAGAGGATTAAGGGATGCATACGAAATCTATCTAACACAAGAACTTGATATAAACCCAATTGACCAGCATGTAGAAGAATTTGCCTCCTGCTATAAAGGAGGTTCGAACCTAGCACTGTGATATACATTTATGTATTGAAATATGATGAGACAAATAATCTAAACAGAAATTCTTACATCAGTCTTAAATTATTTAACTTTTCAAGCGCTTTTGATAAGGTTTATATTTGTAAAAAATGGTGCCAATAACACTATTAGTCTTATGCATCATCATCATCTTGCTCTTATCCCAATTACTTGGGGTCGACGCAATATGTCATCTGTTTTGACATATTGCAAAAAGTTTCGGCAATGACTTTTATGACCGGCCGCCTGCCTGACGTCAACCCTCCTTGGGAATGTAATCGTTGACCCAAATGGTACCAGATGGAGTTGGTCCGGGTCAATCTAGGGCTCTTAGTCATCTTTTACGACACCCACGAGCAAAGCAAGGGTTGGTAGTATTCGAAGCCGCTACCACACAGCAACTTATTAGTCTTATGCATCCATACAAAATCAGTTATCACATAAATCCTATAATATACAGCAGATATCTGTAGAAAAATTAGGTATATACGATTTGTATGTTATTGTTCACACTTACTCTCCGGATTTCACCAAGGTACTCATCTTGCACCGGTGGATATTATAATAAAAATAAAAAATATAAAAATTTTCTATGTATGTCTGGCTGTTTGGGGTTATCTTTAAAAGGGTTGGACCGATTTTGATGTTATTATATTATCAAGTAGCTGTCTATAAAAGGAGTAAGTTAGGCTATACTTTATTCCGGTATTCCCACGAGAACGGGTACTATGCGGGTAAGGCGAACCAAAGCGAAGCGAGGGCGGGTTACTAGTATCTAAATAAAACTTACGGGTTATTTTCATCAGGATTGGGAGTATCCATCCACTGCTGGAACAATTCTATCGCATGCTCCTCACATCCTGGCACCTTCATACGACAGGCCCATGAGCTGGTAGTTACCTGTAAATGAAAATGCATATGTAGATAACAGACTTAATTATATAGAATACACGATATGGAATTTACTTGCTGTGTGGTGTTTGCTACGAACAGTTACATTGTTCGCGGGTGTTGTAAAAAAAAACTCTTTTTGTCACGTGGGAAAATGCAATGTTTACATATGCCCAGCTCTGACAGATAGGGTATGCCAGGCTCAGTGTCGATTTATCATCAGCGCCACTACCAGCTAAGAACCACACGCTGTTCCTGTCCCTTGGCTACGACTAAATCATGGGACCGTTTTCACATGCACCACAACTCCGCCGGAGTTGCAAAAGACCCTCAACCAACTTCATCCGATGCCGTCCGGTTAACAATTATATTTTTAAGCAGTACTGACGTCACGCAGCTGATCAATAAAACTATTGTCAAACCTATATGTATGATAGAAGTTAATATTGCGTCGATTCCAAGCAGGATGAAGATGACAGGATATGGACTAGCTATATGCTGAAATTTACGGGCATTAATTTCATCTTCAACCCATGAGTGTTTAAGTATTAGATAAGGTCCAGATTCTATGAGTTGGCGTATTCTTTTATCCGTAGCATTTTAATTTAAAATCTGTATGGTGGTGGATTAAGAATATAATCGTCAACATTCTTTCCTTATCCATGGATATCCTAAATATAGATAAATAGACATAAGGAAGTAAGTTCTAAGCAAGAAAATAAAAACTCGAAAGAAAACCTAATTCCAATACAACGTCTAGGTCATCATCATCATTTCAGCTCATACACGTCCGACTGTTCGGCTCGAGCTTCCTCCAATATAGGAGAAATTGACCTACTATACCACGCTGGTCAGGGGTTTCATTTCAAGTATTCCTTCTCTTGTATAAATGTTATATGGATATTTCATCCCTCAATCGTCTTTTACCACATCAACGGGCAAGAGAGGGGGTGGTTAATTGAATCTTTACTCCGTCACCACACGGCAAGTCCAAGTCAGCGTGGTGAAATAGTAGTAGAAGGTTTCTTTATCTGAATCTAGAAAATGAGATCTTAATCTTATATCTTTAAACGAGCATTTCTTGTATATATATATTCAGGATCTCGGAAACGGCACCAAAGGTTTTGATGAAACTTGGCATACTAGAGGTTTCGAGGCCAAAAAATCGATCTAGCTAGGTTTTATTTATAGAAAATGTTGTTTTGTCAGTGTTTTTAGCAAAATAATATAATGACATTAAATTTTAAAAGAATATGAATTCAAATTTTGCCGTCAACGTCATGAGTTACGATAGCTCAGTTGGGAAGCAGTGCAGTTTCCTTTTAGTATTGTTTTGGCATTCAAACGGCGTCGGATCGAATCTCAGTGTTATTATTATTCTCTTTTTGTATATATCTGGTTGACCGAGCTTCGCTCGGAATATTTTTGTTGTATTTTTGTCGAATTTATTTAGATATATATTAATAAAAAATATAGATTAAATAATGAAAAAAATATAAAAAAATAATTGAGCACAAACCTGCATTTTCACACTATTCAAATCCTGTTCGTTAACGATTCTTTTAACAGCGAGTCCTCCTGCTTTCTCGTAGGTCTCTCCTATCAGTCTCCTTACGAACTTCTGGAAAGCTCCGTATTCTGGTGACCTCTTCAACACATTCTCAATCTTGGACAGAGCTTTAAGTGCAGTAGAGAGAGGAAGGTATTCACGCTCGCGTTGGAGGTAACTAGCAAGACTGGACGAAAAAGAAATTGTTAAAAAGTTTACTGGATCAATGAATATAACTGGTTTTTCTTATTCTATAGTCCATCATCATTAGAGCTCATATACGTCCCACTGCTGGGCTCGAGCCTCCTCCACAATGGGAAGGAACTTCATCTACTACACCACGCTGGTCAGGCAGGTCACCACGTGTTGGCATAGGAATTTATTTCGAGTTTTCGTTGAATTGCATAGATGTCATCTTTTACGACACCTACAGGGAAGAGACGGGGTGGTGAATTACCACCCCCGTCTTACTCCATCACCACACGGGTTCGCTTGTATATATATGGTAATAACTTTAATATCATGATTAAACCTATTTTTGACTTACTTGAGAGCGGTAGAGTAGTCAACATGGTTGGTCCAGGCGAGTGCGAAGGCGTCAGATAGGAGCTGAACCCTACCGAGTACTGGTACATCGTTATGGTTGCCACTCTTCAGAGTCTTCGCCAGGAGATCCCAATTGCGTTTGTCGTAATTAACTCTGTATGGAGCTGAGAAATCGCAGAAAAATAATATATAAAAATAATACCAAAACAGAAAACATTTTAATACGATTGACAAGTGTTTATGAAAATGTAGGCCTCATAACAAGTCGCTCAGCGTGCTATGGAGCGGACTATTCTCGGGATTTCTCTGCGAGATAGAATCCGAAATATGGCAATCCGCAGAAGAACGGGTGTAACCGACATAGTACGAAGAATTAGCACGCTGAAGTGGCAATGGGCAGGCCATATCGCTCGACGAACCGACAACCGATGGGGAAGTAAGGTTCTCGAGTGGCGACCACGTATTGGATGACGTAATGTAGAACGCCCCCCCAGTAGGTGGACCGACGACCTGGTGAAAGTTGCGGGGCGTCGTTGGATGCAGGCGGCACAGAACCGCACTTTGTGGCGTAACATGAGGGAGGCCTACGTCCAGCAGTGGACGGTGATAGGTTGAAATGATGATGATGACAAGTGTTTAAATAAAAGTGCAATCATCATCATCATCATCGCAAAAAAAAAAAAAAGCTCACATACGTCCCACCGTTGGGCTCAGGCCTCCTCCACAATGGGAGGGAATTTAACCTACTATACCGTGCTGGCAAAACATGTTTGCATAGGGTTTTATTTCGAGATTTCCTTCTCTTGCACAGATGTGCATATTATATCTCTTACGAGATAAAGATAGGGAGTGGTGAATTGTATTCTTAATCGGTCACCGTACGGAAAGTACAATCAAATTTATTTAATACCAAAGCCATGAATAATCTTGGCTTATATACATCCGATGGCTGGACTTGAGCTGCCTCTATGAGGGCAATTGACCTACTATACCAAGCTGATCAGATGTATTGGCATAGCGGTTTATTTCAAGTTTTCCTCTCCTTGCATAGATATTATATGCCTTAGTCGACAGCCGCAAGAAATAAAAGCTTAAAGGGGGGTGAATTGTATTCCTATTAAGAGCGTTTTCGGTAATAAGCGGCCGTAAACCCAAAAATGTGGTTTTTTGAGGACTGGTTACTCGTTCATGTTAAAAGCTTACTAAAAATTTATATAACCACTACATTAAACACATCTTTATATTGTGTTTGTATAGAATTATAACTCAATATTGTAACTATTTTATTAAAAGGCAAGGGTATTTTGAACTTAAGTTCATGATATTTTACGAAAACGCTGAGTTTTGAAGTTCAGGTACGAATAAACCATAAGTCATGGTAGCTCGAAAAAAATTGTAGATGTTAGGAAAATTACTGTTCTTGTGTATGTACAAAATGAAATTCAAGATTTCTTCCTTTTGATACTAAAAAAAAAAATATTTCCTTAAGATTAATTTGACGAAAATGGCTCCTGTAAAACATTTAATTTTGTGAATAATACTAACCTTGGAACATTTAAAAAAATATCCACTATTTGTTCGACTATTGTAGAAGCAGTAAAAAAAAAACCAAATTGAAATACGAATAGTCACCCTCGTAATTAAATTTTAAATATTTTAAAAATGAACGGCATAATTGTTCATAAGCCAGTCGCGCATTGGCGCTCAACGGAGCAGGGTCATGTCGCTCTGGTTCTCGCCGGCCAGTGCAAAAACCGACAATACGAACTTGAGCGTATACTGCGACTGATCGGTTTTGATTCGTAAGTATTTATTACTACCTAATTCTGTTAATTACCTTCATGCGATCTCTATTAAGAATAATATAGAATCTTTTTACGTTTTAGGTGATGGGTCGAAAAAGCAGATTGTATCTTGGGAACAAAATCGGTTACAAGGCAAGGAAAAAGAGAACACACGACAAAACTGTAAGTTACTTAAAATTACAAAAGAGTAAACATGTGAAACATCAAAATTATTTTGAAGACGTTACCGCAAAGCATGGCGTTAACGCCGCTTTTAATGCCACGCGGCGATCAGGTTCACACTCGTCTATAGATGTTTCACATCAAAAATCCGAACGGTACATTTATACAGCCTCATCTTCTGAAGATTATCAGCTAACTCAAATTTAATGTTTAATAATTACTAACCATACACAATATAATTTTTTCATAGAGAATCATTTTCTTCTTGTACTAGCAATAAATATGTAGTAAAATGTGGGTCAAAATTTAATAACTAATTTCTGTTATGGGTAGATTTAAATCTCTGACTGGACTTGTTAGACATCCATGGCCATGGCGACTAGGGCCATACTCGACTACTGCACGGCAGCCACGAAGGCAGCGTGCCTCTTGGCTGGAACTCCCTGGTGGGACCTGCAGGCGGAGGTACTCGCCGAGCTTTACCGCCAAGTATCAGAGACGCGAGCCACATATAGTCTCAATCAAGATGATTGCCGCCTGGCGGGTCGACGACCGCCGAGACGCCATTGCTCGTTGGACAGTCGGACTAGAGAAGCCTCAGTACAGTATCAGGACCGTCGAGTCCTTCCGGCTGGTGCTGATGGGGTGGTTGGGTCGGCAGCACGGGGTACTTTCATTCCGACTGGTGCAGGTATTGATGGGTCACGATAGCCAAGTACCTGCGCAAGCTCGTTAGGAGGGCGAGCACACCATCCTGCCACCACTGCCATTGCGACGTGAGCACGGCGCAGCACACGCTCGAGGTGTGTGCCTCGTGGGCAGAGCAGCGCCGTGAACTCGTTGCAATCATCGGTGCCGACCGGACGCTGCCGACCGGACGCTGCCGACCACCACTAGGGAGATGCTCAGCAGCGTCAGGAACTGGGACACAGTCACTGCCTTCTGTGAGGCTGTCATCTCACGAAAGGAGGCGGCGGCTCGTGTGTGATCGATCTTTGGTGACACGTTCCGTCGCCGGCGACTTGGGCGACGCAGGTGCGAGTATCCGCGCCTGATGCCGCCTTAGGCGAGTCCGCAGGTGACCAGACCGGGGACTTTAGTGCGTCACCCGCAGAGAGCCTGACCGCGTGACGGCGACTGACGTCCCGGGATAGGGACGTCGAGAGGTGAGGGAGGGAAACAATTTATAATTCTGCATAAAATTATAAAAAAAAAAAAATATTTTTTTAAATTATTACACAATAATGTGATAATTAAAAAAAAATAAGTTGTCGAGTCTCGAACCCGACACCAGAGTGCCCGCCGGCGAGCACGTTACCACGAGACCACCGCTTGTTGGCGATTCGACTGCGAATTTTCCTAGTACATAAATTACCCATCCAACTTTGACCCTTAAAATCTTTTTAACGAGGCTCCCTCTACCACCCCACCAAAAATCATGGAAATCCCCAACCCACACGTCTGAGAGTCTCCTTGTAAGTTATACTCTGTGCCTATATTTTACTATTTCCTATACTTTGCATATTAAAAATACAATTTGAACCGTTTTACTGTTATGAGTTTTGGTTTTTAATTAAAAATTTTAAAATTTACATTATGTTGATTTTTGAAAATCTACTTCTTCGAAGAATATATTACAGATTGATTATAAGCGCCAAGGCTCAAGACTGGTCATTCTATGAACTCTACGCGTTGTTGACAGTAGTCTAGTTTAGTGTAGTGCATTAGTGTGCGTCGATATCGGAACGTAGCAAATTGCCTACATGCGAGAAGTGCCGATTACCGATAACCCTCTTAAGTCCTATTCCTATTAGTGTAATTAACCGTGTGAGCATGGCAAAAGCCCAGTATTTTGACATTACAAACAGAAACTTTAGTTTTATTTATTTGTATAGAGTATAAAAATCATTAAAGGTAATATAGATAGATAGATACTCACCGATCATGTCATAATTGAACAGGACCCATTCGCTGTGTTCAGAGCCGTGCTCGAAACGGTACAACGCGTCGCGGCCTTCGTGTGCGCCGAGCCAGCTCAACGGCGCGGGTGCAGCGAGGTCACTTTGACAGCGTACAGACAGAGGTACCCACCATGTCGTGTGCGACACGCTTCGAGATGCCAGCGACAAATACCGTTTCTACACAACAATACCATACATACACTCGTATAATTTATATATTTTTTATCGTCTTTGAAGAGTACTAAGACGTGATGGATAAATAACAACTGCTATTCGTCAAGATCTCAGCCTTATATGTCCAACTGCTGGACTTGAAGAAGAAGAAAAAATCCTTCTATTCCTTCATTTCAATATAATAATTTTATCATCATCGTCATCATAGCAGCCCACACACGTCCCACTGTTGGACGTGGGCCTCCTCCATAATGGGAATTTAACCTACTATACTGTGCTGTTAAAACATGTTGATATGGGTTTTATTTCGAGTTTTCCTTCTCTTGCGCAGATAATAATTTTATGGTAGCACTATAATGGCGACAGTCGTCCGTCTTCCGCCATGAACCGGTCCGTCCGGGTTACTACGATACCCTCAAAGATAATCGACGTCTGAATAGTAGCAATTTGTTACTGCGCTTTGGTGAGCGAGAGAGACGGAAACTCAATTTTCTGAGGGTGTTTATTCTGGTGGTGGTTACGATCGGTTCGTATAACGGAACCTCATTGCACGCAACAGACTCCCTTCTTCACGGTAGGCAGCAGCCTAGTAAAGGTCCATGAGCGGCAGTAGCACTTACCATCAGGTGTGCTGTTTCCTCGTTTGCTGCCAACAGGAATGAAAAATAATGATAATGGATTACCGCTATGCATCGCTTGCTTCAATTATTTAAAAAAACACCAACTTCGCTTTACGGCAACGTAACTGCCACATAGATATATCTGTTTAAAATGAAATCAGTTTTGTCTCACCTACCACTAAGGACAGTAGTTACCATCTTTGCTTTTTAAAAGCCTTTCTGACTTAAAGCGGGGCAAAACCGGCTAAGCATTTTTGTGATAAAAAATATTTACTTGAGTAATAGCAAGAGATTTATCTTCATAATCCCTAGTGACGGTGAGGATGGGGTAACCAATCTGCGTGGTCCATGTGTCCATGATCTCCTTGACGGTGACATTCCGGGTGAGGCCTCCATACTGCTGGCTGACGGCTGTCAGCTCTCGCCACAGATCGTCTTGCTCGGCATTATTATACGAGTATTTTACGAGGTAGCTGAGAAAATAATCATCATCATCATTTTAGCAGGGAACCAGTTAAACAGTGAACGTGGTATGGTTATGAGGTAAGTTTGAAGTATTCATGTCGAATGCTTTAAGGATCAGGGGAAACTTAATAAAATATGGATGGCGTGCGTGAACCATGACACGGATAGACGGAGAAGATATTTTGCATCGACTCCAAGTAATTGGGATACGAGTATTATGATGATTAAGAATGTCAAAAATAAAGTCGCCAACTTACTTTTTAATAGCCTTTCTGAATACTTCATCGCCCAAGAACATGGTCATCATCCTGATAAGAGTGGAGCCCTTTCTGTATGAGATCTCATCGAAGATCTCCGAAATGCGCTTAGGATCATCGATAGGTACAGACACCTGGAAGAAAACTTCACATAAGTTTTACAGAACTCTTGATCTATAACAAAAACCTTACAACTTTCACCTATCACAGAATTATGGAAAAGATAAAAGTGGTACAGCCACTCCGAATAATATAAAGGTGTTTTTAGTGTAGGAACTGAGTGTCCCTGCAACTCAAAAGTCAGCCCCGATTTATTCTAAGACACACATTATCAGAAAAAATCACTTAATCATTTTTTTAACAGGCTGATGATCTGGATAAGCCCAGTCCAGCCTGGCTGAACTGGGACCAAGTGTGGCGTGCGGTCCCATAACGTACTGTATAATTGGCCAATCGCCATTTTTGCTGACTGTTCCGAATCCTTATTATCGGTGATTCTGCTTAATCTCTAGTAATTTTAATTATTTTTAATGATAATTGATGTTTTGTTACACTACTTAAAGGGGTAAATAATTTCGAATATTCTAAGGTTGAAAAGTAATCATTTTACTCACAGGATGAGAAGACTCCAGAGCGTCCAAATTCAAGACTGACAGCATATTATCGACAGCGTAACTCCTATCGGCATGCCAGGTCGGTTCCACCTTGTTCACGGCTACCGAGGCGGCGAATGTTGCAAAGCCTTCGTTGAGCCAGAGGTCTGACCACCATTTCATGGTTACCAAGTTACCGAACCATTGGTGAGCAAGTTCGTGAGCAATCACCTGTAAAAACAATAATAAACCTTAAATGATAATTTCTGATGTTTAAGAGTATTAGAGAGAAGATATTTAAAATAAAACCATTTTTACGAATTTTATCGCGACTGTGTTTGATTTTTGATTTCACGACCCATGGGAGTTGTAAAAATCTGCTGTGTGCCAGAGGCAGCAGCCCCCTTCTACGATACTGATGACATTATCCTCCTTAAGAGCTACGTTCCACGATGAACATTGATAGGATGATAGAGGAATGGTATTCTATTCACTCATTCAACTCGGTTCACATACGCCTCACTGCTGTTCTGCTGTCTTTCATAGTAAGAGGCCAATTCACCCACACTAGCTATTTGCTATAAGATTTTATTACGACTTTTCCTTGCAGAGATGTTATCTGTCAGGAGTAAAAAACTTTTTTTGTTTAGGACTGATCCCGCCACAAACTCTCACCATTTTAATTCTTATAAGCCAGAATCTAAAATAGTTTATAGATGTCACCGAGGTTTATTCTACAGGCAGTCCCAGGATATGCTTTTAATTGACTTGAAACCCGCAACAAATTTAATTAGAAAAGTTAAACAGGAAGAGTTGGCAAAGAATGATTCCACTTCCCTCCTATGCAATGATCCCTCATCCATCCATCAATTACCAAAAGAAAATTGGCTATGACCAGGGGTAAGATATGGTGAATTGTATTCTTACTTTGTCACTACATAGGCTGAAATTCCATCTATCATAAATGGAATTACCTGTTTTATTTCTTCGCGCGAGGTACTGCATTCTAAAAAAATATAACTAAAAAGTTTACCTCAGCGATTCTCTCTTTGTTCATGAACGAAGATTGCTTCTCATCATAGAGTAGATCCGTCTCTCTATAAGTGATGAGACCCCAGTTCTCCATAGCGCCGGCTGCGAAGTCAGGGATGGCTATCATATCTTGCTTAGGTAATGGGTACGAGACGTTGAACCATTCCTCGAAGTAGCTCAATGCTTTTGGTCCGGTTATTGATGCATAACTTGTCTGAAACAAAACGACGATCATCATTCATCATTTCAATTCATTAACGTCCCACTGCTGGGCTCGAGCCTCCTCTTGGAGTGAAATTGACTTATCTGGTCAGACGGATTGGTATAGGGTTTGATGTTGAGTTTTCCTTTTCTGGCATAGATATTATATGCGTGTTATATCCCTTAGTTGTCTTTTACGATACCCACGGGCAAGATAGGGGATGATAAGGGGTCTCCTCCATAATGGCAGGGAAATTTACTATATCACGCTGGTTGGTATAGAGTTTCGTTTCGAGTATATCTTCTCTCGTATCAATGCTATTTGCATGTCCCGTTGTCGTTTTTACGGCAGCCACGGGTAAGGTTGGTGAATTATATTTCTTTTATGTTACCACACGGCAAATTTGACTATTACTGTTTTGGTATTCATAAAAAGATTTATGGGTTGTAGAAGAAAAAAAATTGGGGTACTGGGCATTTTCTAATCGATCGAAAACCTGTTCATGATAATTCAAAAGAATAAGTTAATTTGCTAAATCTGATCGAATTGATCGTTGAATCCATAAGGTTTTAATGCTAGGAAAACAAATGATCCAGGATCGAATCTGTTTTTGTTCAAATTTCTTAGTAGGATTTTTAAAAACATGACCAACCATCAGTCCTACTAGGCTATTAGGTAATCTACGAAAAACAGTAACAGTCTCATTACCTGATCAATAGCATCATTCCTGGCCCATATCCTGAACTTCGTATCCGATAGCTTCTTTGGACTTTCTCTGTAGGAAAATTTAGATACAACGAATGCGACCAGATAAGTCGACATCGGCACTGACTTCTCGTATGTGTCCCAAACGAAGTCAGACTTGGGCTTCCTGGAAATATGTATAAGCAAATGCAATCATTAGTCGATAGAATCTCATTCGAAAATAACGTGGGTGTCTTTATTTAAATAAGAGATTATTGCCCTTGTTAGGATCGGGTTGAGAGCCTTCAGCGATCACCCAACAGTCCGGGTAAAATTGTCACAATCATCTGCGACTACCAACTAAGTTACACAAAAAAAACCCTTGTTAAGAATAAAATGTATTATCACACCTAATATTCCTCTGACAGTCATTTGAGGAAGCACTAGGAGAATTGGCATCAATATATTTCTTGAAAACTTTTAACACCAAGTATGATTGGCGATTACACCCCGCCTAGCAAAGCGTGGCGATTATTGCTTTATCCAATCTCGGAGATGTCTATATCTATCGCCGTCGTAAGGTTGAAGCATTTTCGCTCATGAATGTTTTTAACTTTTTGTACTTTTAAAGAGGTAAAACCACGCTGCTCGTAGATTTCTGTCTACAGCTAAAAATAGAGTCGACTTGTTCGAGATAGTCCTACACTTTCGCAGAAAATCAACGTCTGAGCAATTGCAATTTACTATAGTGCCTCGTTCGATGAGGGAGAAAACTGGAGACCAAGCTGAACGTACCATAAGAATTGCCTAGGTTCATGAGTAACAATAATTTACTATTAACTGAACTGCTTGGACCTTTGCTACCGAAGGCAATACAAAAACTGTTTCACCAAGAGTCATTCTAAATATAAAGATGATTGTAATTGTATATCTGCCGATAGTCTGATGAAAGATTAGTTATTGGAAAAATATCCAGCGAAAAAATTCGTCGGATGTGTCAACAAAGACAAGGCATCCAGTTCCCAGCTGCGCGATTAATATGTTGGTCCCGAATTTAACCAGCACAAAAAAAAATCTTCTTAAAAATATTAAATACTAGGACTCTTATACATGGAGCCTGAATAACTTTAATGACTACATCTTATCAATATAAATTCTTACCCAAAAGAACTCTCGATTTCAGTCCACGGGAAATATTCTTCAAGAACACTGAAACAATAAACATAAATGAGGTTAAGATTATCCCTCAACATCATTCTTTTGATAGAAATAAAGGTCAAAGAAGTTTTTTTTGTGTGTTAAAGTGCTTAAATAGACATTTAACCACCATCAACATTTCTTAAAATATTTTTGAAATCCGACAAAATTCGAATTCCTACGTAAAAAGTACGTAATACGAAACCTACGGGATAATAAAAAAATTGCGATTATGGCGTTATCCCTTCTTGGTGAGACTTATTTATTTATTTTTTATTTATTTATTTAAGACAACACCCTGCACTAAGGAAATAATCCTTGTATTGCGGGGGACTTTACAAACATGTAATTAACGGACACAAATTACATCCAGACTCAGAACAACAATTTGTGGTTCGCACAAAGTGTTGTCCCGCGTGGGATTTGAACCCCCGACACTGGCGCTATAGGTCGCTATCTTAACCACTACGCCATCTGTGCAGTCGATTTATTGTGTTCAAGAAACATACAGTCTTCATCTCAACCCATAAAAATGCCACTGTTGGACTCTGGCCTCCCTCCACGATGGAATGGAAATTAATCTACTATACAACGCTGGTTAGACCTGCTGGCATAGGGTTTTTATGTCAAGTTTTCCTTCTCTATGGTGTGGTTCCGGAGTAAGAATACAATTCACCACCCGTTCTTGTCTGTGAGTGTCGTAAAAGACGTCTAAGAGATATAAATATGCATATAACTTCTACGCAAAAAAGAAAAACTCGAATTAAAATCCTACACTAACCCGTTCGATCAGCAAGGTATAGTATTTCAATTCCTCTCCCATTATGAAGGAGGCTCGTGCCCAGCAGTGGGACGTGTATGAGCTGTGAGAATCAGATCTTTTCACCTCCTATTTATTTTTTGTCGGGATGCATGCAGCTATCACTGCCGGACAAGAAAAACTCGAAATACGATCCTATACTAACTCATCTAAATAGCGTAAGTCGATTTCTTTCGCATTTTGGAAGAGACTAGAAACCACCAACAGTACATATAGTAGATGATGCCGGGCTAGCCATGGACGTCAAGGATTTGGTACCGGTGGTCGGCTCAATGGCGAAGGGGAGGGATACAACGGGTTATTTGGTCGCGCGACACTCTCTCGTGTATATACGAACCAAAACCTTCAAAAAAAAATATATATATATAAGAGATGAGAATATACTTACTTGTTTGTGGTTGAACTCTCCAGGGGCATGTTAGAGATAGCTGTGAAGTCGTTGTGATGTCCTATGGTGATGGTGAAGGTCGCTTTGTACATCGGCTCGTCGAAGCAGGGGAACCCTTTGCGGGCAGATATCGCTTCGTACTGAGTTGCTATTAAATACCTGTTGGATTAAAAAGAAGATTGAAAATTGTCAGCAAATATCATCGCAAACAAAACTGTGATGCAAGCTCGTACTTTATAATCATCATCATCTCGACTCATGTACGGCCCACTGCTAGACTGAGTCTCCTCCACAATTAGGGAAGAAACGATACCATCTAGATATCGATACTTTTAATCGAAACCGTATCGGTCGCTAAGTATCGGTACTCAATCAGTATCGAGACCATATGTGTTCTTGTCCGTCACCCGCAGAGAGGCTGACCGCGCGACGGCGACCGACGTCCCGGGACAGGGACGTCGAGGGGTGAGGGTACCCGAAACGCTATTCCGTCGGGCCGACCACTGACGACAAGTCACCCTGCTCCGGTGGTCGGCCCAACGACGATGGCGACGTGGGTACGGGTGGGTTTATGGGCCCGCGTGCCGTCCTTTCGTCGCCCCGGACGGAATGGACCGCGTGAGCGCTTACCATAATCCAACCATAGAAAAAAAACTTATGAGTACTTATTAGTATCGATTCATCCCTATCCACAATAGAAGGGATATTGACTTACTACCATGCTAATCAGATTTCTCGGTATAAGATTTATTTCTTTTTTAGTAAAATCCTATACAAACCCAACTGACCAGCATGGTATTACTATACCATGGTCAATTTGCCTCGTATTGTGGAGTCTAACAGTAAGAACATATATGAACTAAGATAATAATGTTCTTTTTATTAACACTGACCAAAGTCACCACGCCCTATCCAGCCCATGGTCGTAAAAGACGATTAAGGGATATAATATGCATATATCATCTCAAATTTCAAGATAAAATCCTACACCAACACGTCTGACCAGCATGGTATCATAATCATTATCACAGCTCACATACGTCCCAATGCTGGGTTCGAGCCTCCTCTACAATGAAATTGAAATTGACCACGCTGGTCAGACGGGTTGGTACAGGATTTTATTACGATTTTTCCTTCTCTTGCATAGATGTTATATGCAAATTATAATCCCTTAGTCGTCTTTTCCGACACCCACGGTCATACAACCCAAGGGCGGGTGGTGAATTGTATTCTTACTCCGTCACCACACGGAATAGTAATAGCGTGGTATAGTGAGTCAATTTCCTTCCTATTGTGGAGGAGGCTCGAGCGCAACAGTAGGACCTATTTCAACTAAGATGATGGTACTTTAACATAATCATCATCATTTCAGCCTATCGCCGTCCACTGCTGGACGTAGGCCTCCCTCATGTTGCGCCACAATGTGCGGTTCTGTGCCGCCTGCATCCAACGACGCCTAGCAACTTTCACCAGGTCGTCGGTCCACCTACTTGGGGCGTCCTACATTGCGTCGTCCGATACGTGGTCGCCACTCGAGAACCTTCCCCAGCGGTTGTCGGTTCGTCGAGCGATGTGACCTGCCCATTGCCACTTCAGCGTGCTAATTCTTCGTGCTATGTTGGTTACACCCGTTCTTCTGCGGATTTCTGTATTCCGGATTCTATCTCGCAGAGAAATCCCGAGCATAGCCCGCTCCATAGCACGCTGAGCTACTTTGAGCCTTGATATAAGGGTTACATTTAGGGACCACGTTTCCGTGCCGTAAGTCATCATTGGTAACACACACTGGTCGTAGACCTGTGTTTTCAGACACTGAGATATGTTGGACGAGTATGTTGTATGAGGTAAGTTCTCTTAAGTTTCCCGAACGCAATAGTAGTTTAATAATATATGTTTGTCTATTTTTAGTATCGCTCTGTGATTTCGTAGAGAATATTAGGTTTCTTAGTTTTAAAACTTACTCTTTAGCTTTCGTCTGCTTATTAATGTAGGTGCTGATGTAGGCTCCATCCAGTCCTTGCTTGAGATTACCATAAAACGGTATAGTCAATGTATAATTCTCGTCAGCCTCCATTGTTTCACTCAGACTTATTGTAAGCAAGTTGTACGTATCGTTGAGACGGACTCCGGTGCTCTGCAGGCTCCTGGGACCGCGTATGTGGATATTCTCCGACACAGTGAAGTCTTTCGCGTGGAGAACTACTTTGTTAGTTGATTTTTTAACTTGCAACTGCAAATAGAAAACGTTTATTTTAATATTTCCGTGTAGTGACGGAGTAAGAATAAAATTCACCATTAGCTTACCCGTGGGTGTCGTAAAAGACGAGCAAAGATTATAATATGCAGATAATAGCAAGAGATGGGGAACTCGTGATAAAATTCTATAGCTACACACCTGACCAGCTTGGTATAGTAGGTCAAATTACCACATAATTATTATTGTGGAGACGACGGAAATAAACTCATATGATGAATATAGCGTAATGGTCTAAATAAAATATCGAGTTATGGTCTCCGCGTGGTGACGGAGTAAGAATACAATTCACCACTCCCTATCCTACCCGTGGATGTCGTAAAAGACGACTAAGGGATATAATATGCATATAATATCTTTGCAAGATAAGGAAAACTTGAACTAAAACCCTATGTCTGACCAACATGGTATAGTAGGTCAATTTCCCTCCTATCGTGGAGGAGGCTCAAGCCCAACAGTGGGACGTATATGAGCCAAGATGATGATGATGATACTGTTTGCTATGCTTACTATTAAATAACAGAGTCGTCTTTTACGAATGACGTATGGTAACAACTATAACAACCCTTAGCTCGTGGGTGTCGTAAAAGACGACTAAGATTACATAGACGTGGGTCAACGGCATCTGATGCCATCTGGTTATAAAAAACATAACCAGAAAGTCATACAGGCGACCGTTCATATAACTATGCCAATATGTTTTGCAATATGTACCTACTATAAAACGTGATCCCTAAATGTAGGTCTCATAATCAAGCTGAAATTCGCTCAGCGTGCTATGGAGCGGGTTATGCTCGCGATTTCTCTACGTGATAGAATTCGTAATACGCAAATCCGCAGAAGAACAGGTGTAACGGATACAGCAAGAAGAATTAGAACGCTGAAGTGACAATGGGCAAGCCACATCACTCGACGAACCGACAACCGCTGGGGAAGAAAGGTTCTCGAGTGGCGACCACGTATTGGACGACACAGTGTGGGACGCTTCCCATTAGGTGGACCGACGATGTGGTGAAAGCTGCTGGGCGTTATTGGATGCAGGCGACATAGGACCTCTGTGGCGTAGCATAAGGCCCTACGTCCAGTAGTGGATGGCGATAGGCTGAAATGCTGACTATGAAATAAGAGTATGTTGAGTTTACCCCAAGTAATTGGGATCGGGTGACGGGAACGGGGATTAGTCCATCACCCGCAAAGAGGCTGACCGCGCGACGGCAGCTCACTTCCCGAGAAGGACTGGACGGACTGGACGTCGAGAGTAGAGGCTACCCCGCAGGGGTACTCCGTTGGTCCAACCACTAAAGTCAAAGAACTCTGCACTGGTGATCGGCCTAAGGACGAAGGCGACGTGCTACGGGCCGCGCCCCGCCCCTCTGTCGGCCCGGACGGAGCCGGGCGGCAGGTGCGCTGACCATTGCCCACTCCCCAAAAAAAAAGTAATTGGAATAAAAGCATGGTGATAATAATAATGAGTCGTCTTTAACAACACCCGTGGGTAAGAAAGGGGTATGAATTGCATTCTTATTCTGTCTTCACGCTGAAATCTACGCCATTTTAGATACAGTCCAAGGAAACATACGAACGTTGAACCCGGCGATGTACAGATATCCGTATCACATTGGTCCAATGAAATATTACAGTGATAACGAATTAAAAAATGCTCTTGATAATATTGTCGAGACGATAAAAACCTTGACCAATACGATTTCTCTTGTGACCGTTTGTCACTTATCGATACAATTTATTTTCGTATTAAATAAGCATAATAACAATAAATAGTTCACGCTTTTATTGTTACTTACAGCTCATTGTCAAGTATATTACTAACAAGCTATGTCGTCATAATTTTTATACATTAAATATTTATAAAATTATTTTTTGATTCTTACAAATTGTATTGCGTAAGATCAAATTTCGTATACTCTATTGCAGTTAGTCTTAAGAAATAGTTTAATTCATTTATTTTAAATATGGCATAGATGGCGTAGTGGTTAAGATACCGACCTGCTACACCAGTGTCGTGGGTTCGAATCGCACGCAGGACAACACTTTGTTCGATCCACAAAATTTTGTTCCCAGTTTGGATGTAATTTGTGTCCGTTAATTATGTTTGTAAAGTCCCCCGCAACACAAGGCTTATTTCCTTAGTGAAATGTGTTACAAAAACAAAATATTAATTAATACTATATTGAAGAAATAAATATTACTGAAGTCCTTCCATGTGGTGACATCTCGCCCGTGGATGTCTTAAAAGAAGACTAAGGGATATAAAATGCATATAAAATTTAAAGAAGGAAAAATCTAAATTAAACCCTATACTTACTAACACGCTTGACTAGTGAGATATGATAAGTGAATTTCCCTCCAACTGTGAAGGCGGTTCGATCCCAGCAGTGGGACGTATATATGTGATAATTATTGAAGTCAAAACTTCTCTAGGTAGGTTTATATGGGGAATAAATTCATGTATGTCGTCATTGACATAGTCACGTGACGTGTTAACGCTAACACTAAATTCTGTATAGCTATGTCAATGTCACTTATATTTGTACCGATAAATGTCAAGATCAGATAAATGTAAAAAGTTTTAATTTATATAGATCAATTATTAGGTAATTTGAATATGCAAAAAGAACAACAATTTGTTCACAGTTTAAGTTTTCACTTCTGTTAGCACTCTTAATTAACACAAAACACAAACTGTGTTTATTTTTTAAAATATTATAACACTTTTTTACATCAACCTGGGCTAACACTATCTAATGTCGCCCGGTCAACAATTATATTTACATACTTTTAGTTTTTTTGTGGGTGGGTCGCGCTCGGCGCGCCTCCGCACCACTCCGTCTGGGGCGACAGAGGGGCTTAAGCACGCAACTCCCGCGACCCACCCAAAAACCACGTCGCCTTCGTCGTTGGGCCGACCACTGGACCAGTGTTAACTTGTCATCAGTGGTCGGCCCGACGGAATACCCCTAATTGGGGTACCCTCCCATCGACCGACGTCCCCCCCTCGGGGAGGACGTCGGTCTTTCCTCACGCGGTCGGCCTCTCAGCGGGTGACGGACTAATCCCCGGTCACGTCACCCGCGGCCTCGGCTAGGGCGGCATGAGGCGCAGATAGTTGCGCCTACGCCGCCCCAGTCGCCGGCGGCGGATCTCCTCAGCGAGGCTGCGCTCCTCGCGCAGGCGATCCGCCGCCTCCTTCCGCGAGATCACTGTCTCGCAGAAGGCTGCGACCGCGTCCCAATTCCCGACGCTGTCGACCATCGCCCTAGCGATAGCCGGCAGCGTCAGGTCCGTACCGATGATTGCGACGAGTTCACAGCGCTGTACTGCCCAAGTCGCGCAGGCCTCGAGCGTATGGCGCGCCGTGTCCTCGCCGCAATCGCAGTGGTGGCAGGACGGTGTACTCTCCATCCTAACGACCTTGTGCAGGTATTTGGCGAAGCACCCATGCCCCGTCAAAACCTGCACCAGTCGGAAGGAGAGCACCCCGTGCCGCCTTTCCAACCACTGCATCAGCACCGGCCGGAAGGCCTCCACAGTTCGCACCCCGAACCGAGGCCTCTCCAGCCGGACTGCCCAACGGGCAATGACGTCTCGGCAGGCGTCGACGCGCCAGGCGGTAAGATCCCTTAACGAGACCACACCGCCCCCCGCTCGCACCCCCGTCACCCGCCGATATAGTCCGGCGAGCATCTCCGCCTCCAGGTCCCGCGGGGGAGTCCCGGCCAATAGGCACGCTGCCTCCGTCGCCACCGTGCGGTATCCGCGGATGGCCCTGACCGCCATGACCCTCTGTGGTCGCCACAGAAGGGCCTTAAGTCGGACGGTCATGGACCCCGCCCACACCGGTGCACCGTACAGGGCCATCGATCGGATGACCCCCGCGTACAGCCGTCGGATATTTACATACTTACTAATATTATAAATGCGAAAGTAAGGATGTTTGTTTGTTTGTTTGTTACGCTTTCACGCTTAAACCACTGAACCGATTTCAAAAATTATTTCACCAATGGATAGCTATAATATCAGGGAGTAACATAGGCTATATTTTATCCCGGTATTCCCACGGGAACGGGAGCTACGCGGTAAAGCGAATGAACCCAAAGCGAAGCGAGGGCGGATTGCTAGTATTTTCATAAAGTGTCAGGCAGGCGACCTGACCGTTCACCTGCCTGACTTAAACTTAGAGTATTGCAAAAACTACTAAATGAATTTTGATGAAATTTCACAATAATATAGCTTACATATCAGAATAACATATAGGCTATAATTTATCCGATATTCTCACGAAAAGGGGAACTATGCAGGTAAAACCGCAGGGCGCTGCTAGTTTACTATGAAAGAAGACTCGAGAGTACATAATACAGACTTTTCTTGGGTATGTTTGTGTATAGCTGTTAGGTGCAATTCACAGCTTTGCCCGGCCAATAAGTGGGCGCTGAAGGCTCTTACCCCGGTTTAAAAACCAAAGAACACGCTTTAGTAATAACTGAACGAAAAGTGCAGTATAGAAAATAGGTATAGCGACACCTATCGAGTAACAGCTAAATCTCAGTCACGAATATAAAAAAAAAACACTAATCCTGTAAGGATAATGCGACAAACTATTTATTTTATTACCATCGGTCCTTGATAAGTCATCATCATCATCTTGCTCTTATCCCAATTACTTGGGGTCGACGCAATATGTCATCTGTTTTGACATATTGCAAAAAGTTTCGGCAATGACTTTTATGACCGGCCGCCTTCCTGACGTCAATCCTCCTTGGGAATGTAATCGTTGACCCAAATGGTACCAGATGGAGTTGGTCCGGGTCAATCTAGGGCTCTTAGTCGTCTTTTACGACACCCACGAGCAAAGCAAGGGTTGGTAGTATTCGAAGCCGCTACCACTCAGCACAAGTATGCAGTTTCAAATTAATTCGACATTTTGAAGGGGATAAAAATCACATTCAAAGATTAAATACATTACATACAAACCAAGTTAATATAAACGTCATAATAGTATAGGGTCCCGCTATAAAACGACCTTCACCGAGATGTTTATTTGATGAAACTTATTTTTTTATTTAATTTAATATGTCAATAAATATATTGCATATAGGTTGCCTAACAAATTTTAGTCCAGAGTATGATTAATTAATAATTAAAAAAAAAAAATCTTTTTTTGAACATTGCACCGGTTCGATTATTAGACAAATTCTATACCAATCGAAAGTATGAACCCCATAGAATATGCTAACGTTAGATTGCCTATTCTTTTCCGGTCACAACTCTCGGGTAGCCAGGTATAAACAGATAAATCGATACTAGCATTTTGCACCGGTCTGATCGACGTTTGCATATATTCTATGGGCTTCATAATTTCGATTGGTATAGAATTTGTCTAATAATCAAACCGGTGCAATGTATAAAAAAAAAATAATTAATAATACTCTGGACTAAAATTTGTTAGGCAACCCATATGCAATATATTTATTGACATATTAAATTAAATAAAAAATAAGTTTCATCAAATAAACATCTCGGTGAGGGTCGTTGTATAGCGGGATCTTAGACCATAAATAAAACAATTTTTACGGATTTTAAGGCGTTTGTATTTGATTTTTACGTTTCGAGCACTTTTCAGCGTTCATAGTCACGAGCGGACTAAGATATCTCAGGTCCAACAAGTCAACGTTATTACAAAGTTTTATGTCTACCCGCTACGGAGTTAATTATTAAATATTACCCCACATTTCTGATACAAATCTATTGCTAGTACGAAAAGAAAATGATTCTATATAAAAAAAATATTATGTGCAAATTCGTAAAAATAGTTTTATATATAAAGATGTGTAAATATTCGCGTAAACATCAGAAATCATTATACAAGAATGTTAAAAAGTAACACGTCCTGATTCGAAGGGCATTATTCGAAGGGTATAGAACAAGTTTAGTGATTAAATAGTAGTTCCTACTAACTACTAAACTTGTTCTGTACAATTTAATACAAAATAAATACCTGAAAAAAGCTTCTTAATTTATGGCCGTGTTCAAATCCAATGGTAGTTTATTTGATTCATTTTTTAATGTAAAATTAACAATATGTAAGTACCTTAGCAGGGCACATACATCATCATCATCATCATCATCAGGCTATAGAATCCCACTGCTGGGCTCAGGCCACCTCCATTGTGAGGAAAATTTACCCATTAAACCACGCTAGTCAGATGTGTTGGTATAGGGTTTTGTTTCGAGAGTTCCTTCTCTTACATAGGTATTGTATGCATATTATATCCCTTAGTCGTCTTTTAAGACACCCACGGGCGTGATAGGGAGTGGTAAATTGTATTCTTGTTCCGTCACCGCACGGGGAATGTATAAATGATTTGATTTATATGAGAATACAGGAACCTTCGTCAATGAGTCTGTCGCTCACTTGGTCAGATTTTTATTTTATTTAGGCACTAAAATAATTATGACTCGTCGGTTTGAAAGTGCATTACGAAAACAGTCTGTAATATGTTCTTCAAGGTTGTCAGCATTCTAAACTATATTAATATTTGCTTATTATGGGTAAGAGATCGAATGAACTTATCTACAGATAAGTCCCCATTTTCTATTAATATTATAGAGAAATGAATATATTGTTTAGCTGCAGGCGTAATGGTTAAGATATAGTGATAAGAGTCGCTGCTTCCATTGCCACGGGGGACAATACAGTCCAGAAATTGTAGTTCCAAAGCATGTGTGTAATTTTTTTCCGTTATTTGTAAAGTCCCTTATTATAAGATTATTTTCTCAGAACCTAGTGATGTCTTTAAAAATAAAATTGGCCAAGTGCGAGTCGGACTCACGCATGAAGGGTTCCGTACCATTGACTAGATAAACAAGTGCCTCCCTATTGCCATTATCAATATTGAGCAAAAAATCAAGTTTGTTGTATGGGGGCCCCTTAAATATTTATTTTATATTATTATTAGTATTTGTTGTTATAGCGCCAATAGAAATACATCATGTGTGAAAATTTCAATTGTCTAGCTATCACCGTTCTTGAGATACAGCCTGGTGACAGACGGACGGACAGCGAAGTCTCAGTAATAGGGTCCCATTTTTACCGTTTGGGTACGTAACCCTAAAAAACTAAAAGCAAAATAACATATAAAAAATATCTAGGCAAATAAATAAAAATGAAGTGTAACGTCAAAATACTGGGCTTTTTTCATGCTCACACGGTTATTTGCACGACACCTACGCCTAAAATACAGTTTAAAAATGTTTTGTCTGACAGTCTGTCTGTTTGAGGTAATCTTCAAAATGGCTAGACCGATTTTGATACTATTTTACTACCAGGTAGCTGTCTATATAAGGAGTAACTTGGGCTACATTTTAGCCTGATATTCCCACGGGAACGGGAACTACGCGGATAAGGCGAATGATACCGAAGCGAAGCGACGCGACGGTGGATTGCTAGTTGTAAATAAGGAAAATATTAAATCAATACATTTGTTATTCAAGTCTAGATGATGTCGCTTGCCTTGTAACGAATAGTAATTACTAATTCAAATCACATATATCTACATGCGTATAGTAAAATAATATGGCATTTATTACGTACATTTTACTTGATAATCATCTCAACTTATACGTCCCAATGTTGGACTCGAGCCTCCTTCATAATCGGAGGAAAATGATCTAATATGCCACGCTGGTCAGACGTGTTGATATAGGGTTTTCTATCTATATATCTTTCTCTTGTATAGATGTTAAATGCATATTTAATCCCTTAAACGTCTTTTACAACACCCACGGATAATATACGATGCCGTTATTTTTTTTTTATTGCAAACGAGCAAACAGTACACCTGATGGTAAGTGTTGCTGCCACTCATGGACCCCTACAAGGCCGCTGCCTACCGCAAAGAAATTGAAGGGAGTGTGAATGCGCGCATTGAGGCTCGGTGATACCAAGGGCACCACCAAAACCCTCCACACGCAAACACCCTCAGAAAATTGGGCTTCCGGCTCACTCGCTCACCAAACGAAGCGCAGTAACAAATCGCTACTACTCAGACGTCGATTTTCTGCGAGAGTGTGGTACTGCCCCGGACGGACCGGCCCGCGGCTGTAGACAGATAACTGTCGACAGTGTGGTCCTATGGTACAATGTTAAAATCCCCTAATATGCATTGACATGATCTATGGAGAGTACAGATGCAATGATCATGCTGCATGTAGGTTGTATCGTGAGCGATATCCGAATACTGAACCACGGTAATATTATCAATCAGTAATCCAACTTCATACAAACGGACGAAACGCGAGCTATACCTATGCGCCTCGATCTCGGCATGCACTCGGCATGCAGACAGTCGTGACTGTGCTGCAGTGACGAACGAACGATGTGTTATTTTATTAACAATAACTGCGCGAATTTTTCACTAAAATACATAATTATACACATATTTAATATGTGTAGTAGGGTATATTGTGTTATTTTTGGTTGCATGAATTCGTCAATAACGAATCCAGAGATAACTTTTTTTAGATTACCTGCAAACCCTAAAATCTTACCTATTATAAAATAATTTTACTTACTAGTAGGTAGGTACATAATGTGTGTCGTTTTAATGTATAAGTATTTCCTTTTATCTCCCGAAAAAAAGTTGTCTGGATTAATAAATAAAGTGAATAAAGTGATTGACACGAGTGAAATAGATAGTTTAGGCGGTTCATGAGTCATGTTACGGTACGCTTGTGTTAAAACTCATAATGTGTTTTGTTTTGTTAGTTTATATAATTCAAAGTAAAGACGTGGTATTTTATTATTAATAATAATAGATGTTTATTGTACTGTGTGTATGAATAGTACTAGAAAAAAATAATTTGACCGTCTGTCTGTCACTAGATAATTTAAATTTATAGACCGATTTGTTATTTAAACATAAACATGTTTTTTTTTAATTATAACTACCAATCAAAAGTCAACACGCATTCTTATTGAACACTTCCGATTCACTTCACAAAGTATTTTATTTATTTATATAAGAAAAGTATATACAAAACTAAATGGAAACACAAAGTAGGCAAATGTAATTAAAATGCTGGAGGTGAGCAGCCCTATCACATGTTTACATACCGCATGGATGTAGGCATTTAATTCAAGGTTACGGCCGAGATACATTACTGATAGATGACTATACTGTGACTGAACGCTATCTAGACTAGTTCCCCGAGCATATTTGGAGGGACATTTACCTATAAAATAGTGCCCAATAAAATACAATAGGCGTCACTCTCTGTCTCTCTATCACACACGCAATAAGATTTTTTTATATGAGGTCTAATAAAATAGAACATAAAAATATTCCTAATAATTTTTCATAAACTTCGTTGTCTTTAACGAAAACATTTTCTTTCTAAAAGTTACGATAACACGTAGAAGGTATTATACCATTTTGGAATAATGAATAATCTGACCATCTTTTCAAATCACTTGCCACTACGGTTACGGTACATTTTTTTACAGGGTGGAGTGTTAAAGTCAAATGATTAACGTTTTCTTCGAAAAATTAAGGAATAGCAATAAAAAATGTATTTTTTTTTATGTTATTGTAATATGTCTAGTTTCAATTGTACTTGTGGTCGATAGTGTAGTCATCTGCGCTTCCAACAAGAAATATCCGATGCCAAAACTAGTATTTTTGTCGTTATAGTACTTGAAAATATCGTTGTACGATATTTTCAAGTACTATAACGACAAAAATATGACTAGTCTGATTGTTCACCGTTTTTAGTAATATGCTCATATAAAAAAAAAAAGTGACATGGATTTTTATTATTTTTTTTCATAGCTGTTATAAAGTCATCTACCACCCATTTAGCGTTGGACGTTTAATTTAGGGACAGCCTGTATATATCTATACAAATAAATAAAATTGAAGTGTCTGTTTCTAATGTTAATAACATACTTTCGCCAGCCCACGCGGTTTACACAATACGTATGTCAAAAAAATAGTTAAAAATGTTTTTGTTTGTTTGTTCTACGTAATCTTCCAAACAGCTAGATCGATATTAATAATATTTTATACTAGGTCTGTATAAAGATATCTGTCTATATACTGAGTAACTTAGTATATTTTTCTCTCTAGAAACCCCTATTAAATTTTGCCCAGTTTGGGTATTGAATCCGAGGCTTCATGGACTGCAATTGCGTATCGTAATATTGTAGATTTTAAATGTGGGGGCAAGACGACTGAAACCGAAGCGAAACCCAAGTTACTTCATATATAGACAGGTACCTGATAATAAAATATTATTAAAATCGGTCCAGCCATTTGGAAGATTACCCACAACAGACAGACAAAAAATTATAAACTGGTTTTAGGTATAGGTCTCGTGTAAATAACGGTGAAAACTCCAGTATTTTGACATTACAAACAGACACTTTAATTTCATTTGTTTGTATAGATATATACAAAGTGTATCAGGTTATGAGGCAACTGGCCAAACGGGAGTTACGCAATGGTGGTAGGAACCCATGAAAAAAAAATTCAAGGAAAAATATCGCTTCGTTAATTAATTAGAGACATGTAAAGTTTTCAATTTTGTCATCATTTTTTCGTGTAGATCTAATTGAAATGTAAAAAGTCAGTAATACTCTGCAACATATTCGTACTTTGTTAGATGTTCATTAGAAATTGAATAAATCAATGATTACGTTCGCATAAGCAAGACAAACTTCGCTTTAAATCAGCTGATCGGTCGATGACCGTTGACGAGGTGCCTTTGTACTTACGTTACCATTGAAGCGTTTGCGCAATTCATACCCATTTATACTCGAAGCTTTACTAAGCTATGCGTATATGTATTCTGTCTGTACATGCCTACATAATACGTAACTTTTAAGGCACTCAGACACGCATTTTTAAAATCACTATAACTTTTATGTTATATTGTCTTTTGTGTAATTATACATTCTAATTACGATCTATGACCGTTAAACGACAACATACTTGAATAGTTGCCCCATAACCTGATACAGCCTGTATATATTTCAAGACATATTGTTGTGTGTAGCGTTGCCAGGCGTCCGGATAAAGCCGGGCATAGGTAGGCTTTTTAATTGCGTGTCCGGTCAAAATAATCGGTATCCGGCTTTTATTAGGCTTTTTACATTTCGCAAACGAGCTAGCGCCAAGCGTGGCCGAACGCAGGCGAGTCGACTGTTGCCATAATAATCCAAATAGCTTAATTTTACATACATTTTTTAGTCGTACCTAATAATACTAAAACACAAAATCCTCAATAATGTAGGATGTCCGGCCTTTCCATCAAATGTCCGGCCAAATTGGCTGGTCTGTCCGGCTATTAGGTTTGACGACCTGGCAATTCTAGTTGTGTGTTATGATACAATTTTATATGTAGATATGTTGGAAGTAACGTTTGACAATGAACAATTGTTAAGAAGGTCACAGACCCTCACTCTAACACCTAACATTCAATCACACTGAATAACAATAGAACAAGTTGTGTGATCTATGAATACTTATTAGCTAATGCTAAATGACAACGGGACTTATTATTTTAACGGAAGAGAATGAAAGATGATCTTCAAGACTTAGATGTTTCATCATCATCTCAGCCCATATACGTCCCCCTCTTGAGCTTAAGCCTGTTTCATTATGGGAAGGAAATCGACTATACCACGCTGGTTAGACGTGCTGGCATTTTTTTTATGGGTGGGTTATGGTAAGCGCACACGCCGTCCATTCTGTCCGGGGCGACGAAAGGACGGCGCGCGGGCCCATAACCCATACCTACCCACGTCACCTCCGTCGTTGGGCCGCCCACCAGTGCCGAGTTCCTTGTGGTTCCTCAGTGGTCGGCCCGACGGAATACCCTTTCGGGTACACTCACCTCAGGACGTGTTGGCATAGGGGTTTTCCTCAAGATAAAAAAAGGAAACTGAAACTGAGGATATTGCTGTAATCGCTACGCTTGGCAGATGGCACACGGAATGAAGATCACAATGTATAATATGTTTGATAATAAAGAGCTACTTACTACCTACTTTCTTAGTGATAACGTTAGCCGATCCTTGCGATTCCCGCGTGCAAATAATTAAATAGAACTATTTAAATACAAATATATATTAGTACTAGCAACCCGCCTTCTCTTCGCTTAGGGTTCAGTCGCCTTTCCCGCGCCTTATTTTAGCCCGGTATTCCCACGGGAACTACACGGGTAAGGCGACTGAAACCGAAGCGAAACGAAGGCGGGTTGCTAGTTAATAATAATATTATAACTAATATCGCGGTACGATGTTAGTCTTCAAATATTATCATCAATGTATGTAAGTAGTCCATTGAAGCGAATCTTTTGTCACAGCTAGTTGACAATCCGTTATAGCTGCCAGCCAGGATCTTTTTGTACTGCAAATGTTGCCAATCGTTTGTCTACGGTCTAATAACTTTTACCTTTGTAATATTCTATTCATTTCGTGTTGTGACGTAGTAAGAATACAATTCACCACCCTCTATCGCGCTCGTGGGTGTCGTAAAAGACTACTAAAGGATTTGATATAACATCTATAATCATCATTCTTCTCTGGAATGCGTTACCATTAAAGATCAAAATGGCCGCTAGTCGTGACAGTTTTAAGGCTATGGTCAAACGTCTATACCTAGATCTGCCGACGGAGTCAACTCATCAGTGATGAATTACCTTTACTGTTTATAAAATTTATATATATATATATATATATTGATCATCATCATTTCATCATCTCAGCCTATCGCCGTCCACTGCTGGACGTAGGCCTCCCTCATATTACGCCACAAAGTGCGGTCCTGTGCCGCGTGCATCCAACGACGCCCAGCAACTTTCACCAGGTCGGTATATATATATATATATATATATATATTGTTTGTATGTATTAGGTACAACATTATATAAATTTGCTACATTTGGATAACCGAATTTCAGAAATCATTGCTCACATCCGTTTGCACCTGCTTAGTTTATTTCCGCTATGCTCCGCCCTAGGTCGACTGGTAGAAAATGCCTAAGGCATTAAGTCCGCCTTGTATCTTTATATTGTGTGTAGAAGTTTTAAGTAAATAAACATCTATACAAGAAACGGCAATTCGAAATAAAACCTTACATCCAGTCGTCAGCATGGTATGTTATGCCAATTTCCGTACCTATGCAGAGGAGATTCGAGCTCAGCAGTGGGGCGTATATATGAGCGGTGATGATATTCACCGTTTTTATTCAAATTCGTCCAGCCGTTTTGGAGAAGTTAGGTGATAAACACATGTACAAGAATCATATAATTCTTTTGTACGTATGTGATTAATAATAAAAATATAATTCTAAACAGCTGAACAGATTCTAATGATTTTTTGTGTTCCATTATGTTCAATTCAATAATGGTTTAGATTGACAATTGGTCCCAGTAGGTGGCGCTACAATTGAAACAGAATAGCATTGTAAAATATTACTTACCATTATATCAACGACGCCAAAGAAACTGAAATTGGTGTCAGGGTCCACATCGAAGGCATACTTGATGTCATAATGATGCGGCACCAGGTCACCCGGCAGCAGGTACTCCGACGCCCTTACCAGGGACGCGCACCATAACGCCAATATATACAACCAGTGCATTCTTGAAGCTGGGTAAGAAATAATAGTATCATTAAAACAATGGAGTCACGTAAGTCAAAGCATCTATATCGCTGTTCAGTTCAAAGGCGAACAAATTTAAAAATTAACTAAATAAATTTATCCATGCTTATCAAATAAGTGAAATTGAAATTTTTTATTAACCCTGGCATAAATGAAACAAAACAAATATTTTTTAAAAAAATTTAGTTCTCTATTTGTTAGTTAATACTCTTTATTCCCTTTCAAAATAGTGTACATTATTCTACTATTGAAGCCCTTTTATTTGATACCTATATTGATAGAGTTGTGAAAGAAAAATGTAATTCGCCATTTTGTGGTAGAAAATCATCACAACATAGCAAAAACAATCCCGTCAATTCACTTTTCAAAATAAACAAAATCCAAATCGCATCATCCGTTCGGGAACTATGATGCCACAGACAGACACACACACTCAAACTTATAACACCTCATCGTTTTTGCGTCGAGGATTAAAAAGAGAAGAATCAAACGATAAATTCACGATCTAGTCGTTTTTTTAGACCATAATATTTTCATAGTTTTTGTCACTATCGTTTTTCTTTTGGGTTTTCTAGATATTTGCTATTTGAACTCCAATTCTAATTCGTGCTTAGTGGGACAAATACGCCAGAAAATCATAGTTTACGTGATACGCGCCACTTTTTTGCGTACCTGTGTTACTAGATCGTAAAGTTAATCGGTTTTTTGGGGGTTCTCTCGATTATTTTCTGTTTAACCTCTTACTCTGATTTGAGATTCGTGTGCAGCAGAAAAATATGTCTGATAATCACACAAAAAGATCATGTTAACAAAATTTTGTTAGTCTAATTTTTAAAAGAAAATCGTATCAATAATGAATGTAGGCCTCAACAATGGAGGGATAAAGCAATAATCGTCAGTTGGTAAACGCGTTAGCACTAGTTATTATTATCTATTTATTACTAGTCACCATAATTTGAAATTAAACTCGCGACACTCCAGACAAAAGTTCACTAGTTAAATCACTATGTTATCTGTGCAATCTACTATTTTATTTGCTAAAATACTTAACAAGGTTTTTACATGAGGCGTAGTAGTCTAAATATTGTCTTATTATGCTGTGTCCCGGGTTCGATACCCTGCAAGACAATCCTTCGTGCGATCTTCACTTAATTGTCTATGAATCTAAGTCTAGATATTAATAATATCCGTTGTCTGTTTGTGAAGCTCCCCGCATTGCAAGGATTCATATCTTCTTTTAAAAAAAGATGTAAGTCTTCAATACGCAAATATTTTACTTATATTTTTTGTTGGAAAACAAACCCAAAACGTAAACGTGACGTTATAGAAACACATAATACAGAAAAAAGCCATCATATTAACAATTCGCAGAAGAACAATAAACAGTTGAAACTTCGAATAAAAGAGCTATGTTGTTGAGAATGATTCATGTATACAATGAATTTAAAAGAGGTAAGATTATTGTAAACAATTGTTCTAAATTTTGACAAAGAATCGTGAAAAATATCTAAATAACTAGAACCATTGTCTAAATACACATATTAGCTGAGACCACGAATACTTTTGAAAACTAAGACACTATAAAATAATAATAAAATGTTTAGTTTAAAAAACACTCTTTTAGATAACTGGATTAAAAAGTGCGATGTAGAAATTAATGATAGCGACATCTATCGAATCACATCAAAATCTTAACCACGAATATAAAAAAACCCTAATCCTGTAATGATAACCATTTAAATTATTATATATTACATAAATTATTACATATATATTATATTATATCAACGGTCCTTTATAAGTGTACAAAATTTCAAATTAATACGATGTTTAGAAGAGGGTGAAAATTTCGTTCAAAGATTCTATTCGATACAGACCAATCAATAAGCTTTAAAACATGTAATATTCACGTTACGTTACCTTATATTCCAATATATAGAAACATATATATTCATATAGTTATTACTTTTGCTGATGTAAGAAAAGAAAATCATTAAACGTAAAAATTATAATATTGCATGTAAAAATATAATACCGACTGAAAGATACTATTTATTTTATTAATAAAATTCTTATCAAAATTATCTCAGCAATTAGTTATATATAATTATTAATTTGTTATTGTACAGAAAATATAATATAATTAAATTCCAAAAGCAAAATCTCTTACCACACAAACAAAATATATATTTGATTATTTATTTATTATCACTCAATAGCATTTCAAAATAAAAATCACAAAAATTAATAGATAAAATATTTTCAAATTACGTTGCAACACTGAATCGAAATATACTTTGATAGAAAAAAAACTAATAATGTCACAACTGAACACACCTACTTGTACGGAGGCTGAATCGTCAGTGAGACAGACGTTCGCATGCAACGCAACCTCTTCACCATCAATCACCCCACCAGTAGTTATCAACCCTTTATCGCTTGCGGGGCAAACATCACCTTTCTAAATAAGTGGGGATTTATCTCCGTTCATCACACTGCTGTTCGTTATCATGAGTTCAGTAGTAACTAAAGATTCATTTTAGCTCATATACGTCCCACTGTTGAGCTCGAGCCGCCTCCAAAATTTACCTACTATATCACGCTGGTCGAACGTGTTTGTATAGGCATTTCGAATTTTCCCTCTCTTACATAGAATCTATATGCATATTTAATATCTTAGTCGTCTTTTACGACATCCACGGCAAGATAGGGAGTGGTGAATTGTATTCTTACTCCGGCATATTAAAACACAAATCTTTAGTTTTTTCTTGTGGTGGCAGAGTAAGAATACAATTGACCACCCCCTTTACAAACACGTTCGACCAGCGTGGAATAGTAGATCAATTTGCCTCCTATTGTGGAGGAGGCTTGGGCACAACAGCTGGACGTATATGAGTTAAAATAATGATGATGTATGCACCACGGTAAATCAGACTAAATGGGCAATATGCCTTGCCTTAGACGAGTAAATCTCTCATCTAAATGATCTATATAGATTAACTAGCAGACCCGGCCACGTGTTGCTGTAGCTAAGGTTTATTTAAGGTTATATTACATTTTAGTAAACTATTTATGCGGGTTTGACATAGCAGCGCCATCTATTAATTACTTACTCAATCCAGTCTACAGATATCGCCTTGTGTTAAAGTCGTTTGGAGTTAACAGATAATTGTGAATGTCAAATTAATAGGCAAATAATTTGCAATAAAATAATATTGCGACTATAAATTAAAATGTAAGCTATCCTATCTTTCAAGTTGGATCAAACTGCATACGGTGTGCAAATTTGATTAAAATCGGTTAAGTAGTTTAGAAGTCCATCGCGGACAAACAACGTGACACGTAATTTATATATATTAAGATATATTCGACTGCACAGATGGCGTAGTGATTGAAATACCGAGCTACCGTGCCAGTGTCACGGATTCGATTCGAGTTCACGCGGTTATATACATGATACCTATGCCTAAATATATTTTTTTTATCTGTCCAATCTATCTGTCTGTTTGATTCGGGTAATCTTCCAAACGAATTGACCTGGCTATAATTCCTGGTAAGAAACTATAAAATTTTGTCTTTGCCGTGAATCGAACCCGAGGCAATATTTTAGAACATATTGGGGATATAAAATGAGTGGTTATCTGTGTGATGATGGATTATGGAAACAATTCACCACTCCATATCTTGCCCGTGGATGTAATAGGCATTTAATATCTGTATAAGAGAAGGAAAACTCGAAACAAAACCCTATTCCAACACGTCTGACTGAATAGTAGGTAAATTCCAATTCGATTATGGAGGAGGCCTGAGCCCAACAGAGGGACATAGGCTGAAATGATGATGAAAATTCGGGGACAAGGCGACCTAATCCGAAGTTAAGCGAGGGCGGGTTGCGAAGCTAAACGAGGTTGGACTGCTAGTCCACCATAAACAAATGCAGTTGAATAATTTATGGTATAATTAAAATGCTCGAACGTTTATTATACAAGTATACCTAGACCCATATCAATTATTTAAATCTATTATCATATTTTACATATATTAACATCAGTTTAACATACAAACACACATTATAATTATCTGATGTTATTTAGCACAATCGTAGATTATTATTATAAAAAAAAAACGCTGCGGGTGTTATTTAGACGTGATGTCATTAATACCATCGAAAAACGGTACGGGCAATGAACTAAGATGGCGGCGGAAAGGTGTACAGATTATAGCTGTACGGCGGCCCTTCCGTCGCCTCGAAAGTCAAAAGGTTTTTTTTTAATTGTGACTTATCTCAACACACATTCCCATTACTGTAACTCTTGTAAGCTAAGATTCACAATGACTCTCATAAATGACATCGAGATTTGACCTTCTAGAAGTCCCGGGTAACGCTTCTGACTTGGGACCCGCAATTAATATATTTAAGAAAGAAAAACAGGAGTTGGTAAAACAGCAATGCCCTATACTGCAAAACAGGCGACATGTAACGAAATTGACAAATAAGCCAATAAATTAAAAGGATGAATAATAAAAGGAGAATCGTAGCAGTAGGGAGGATCACGGATATCACAAATCTTAAAGGCATTATTTACGAGCTTTAAAATTGATTGCAATAGTAGATATAGTAGAAAAATTTGAACTCATGACAAAATTATTATCACACTAGCAACCCGCCCTCGCTTCGCTTCGTTTATAGGTTATAGTCGGTTTACCCGCGTAGTTCCCGTTCCCGTGGGAATACAGGGATAGAATATAGCCTAGTTTACGCCCTGATATTATAGCTTTCCATTGGTGAAAGAATTTTTGAAATCGGTCCAGCCGTTTTGAAGATTACCCGGAACAAACAGACAGACAGACAGAGACAAAAATTTTTTTAATTGCTATTTTAGGCATAGGTGTCGTGCAAATAACCGTGTGAGCATGAAAAAAGCCTATTATTTTGACATTACAAACAGACACTCCAATTTTATTTATTGGCAAGATTGTATTTCTATAATTAAAACAGTTTAATATTTATTATTATTGATTATATGAAATTGTTTAATTAATATGTTCTGAACGTATAAATTATTATAACATGTGGGATTATTATGTACTGTGAGAAGTTGTTTTTTAGAGACTGCACAGATGGCGTAGTGGTTAATGCTAGTGACCTACAGCGCCAGTGTCGGGGGTTCGAATCCCACGCAGGACAACACTTTGTGCGATCCACAAATTGTTGTTCTGAGTCTGGATGTAATTTGTGTCCGTTTAATTATATGTGTATGTATTTCTCGCGGAAACGCAATGAGTTTCAAAAAAATTAAAAAACTGTACGAATGGCGGCGATGTGGCTCGCGACACGTCACGTCTCGTTTCCGTCGGGGGCGAAAAGTGGCCCACAGAGAACCGCTTTGCTACGCTGAATATGTCAAAGATCGTAGCAGGTGGAGGGCAGTGGACTCTGCCTACCCCTATGGGAAAAAGGCGTGAATATATAAAAAAAAAAAAAAAAAAAAAAAAAAGTTGTTTATTATTGATTTTAAATATTTACGCAATCAGACACGATAAATAAATATGTACTCGCTTTAGTGAATAAAATAAATCGCGAATTAATTTCCAGATATACTGGTGTAAATTGTAGTGGTAATTATTTTTAAATATTACTAGCGTTAGTATCCAAAATTATTCAGCTCAAAGGATTTTGTAAGAAAATGCATTTTAATTAACAGTTTCAGGTAGCAGTAAATTAAACCAACGTAGTTAATAGTTCAAGAATACCATATTTCGTCCACTAGTCGTCATAAAGGCCAGCTAAGTGACTATGAAGTAAATTAAAAGTAGTAATACTTTCAGCCGCATAGAAATCATCATTCAGCCTACCGCTGTCCAATGTTGGACGTAGGCCACCCTCATTTTGCCATAAAATGCGGTCTTATTCCACCTGTATCCAACTTCGCCCAAAGCCAACAGATGTCGGTCCAACTAGTTGGCGTCCTACGTAACAATATATAGTAGATATAGAGACAATATCCGATATTTCTAAGTTATATTTATCTTACCCATTCAGTAACACAATAAGCTTGCAGAAACTTGTAAGCAAATCATATTCATTATATTTGGCTACAAGAACAAATCCAATAAAAATTTATATGCAAAAAACTCATTGAATATTTATATATCAAAACAGTAAATAAAATAAACACTCAAATTCAAACATAACGGTGACAGAACAGATGTCTGACCACAGATGATGTTTATTTATAACTTTTTTTTTAATGTGAGCCAAGGAAATTTACTATGCTTTCGTTTTGAACTGTCAACTATATTATTCGAAGACGGGTTATAATTATGGCTTCTTAATGAAATACATATTACTAAATTGATTTTTAAAAACCACTATCACTTAGTTTTGAATTAATTCTTGTTTGTATGGGACTATACAAATTCGACAATAAACGAACACAAATAAGGTTTATTGAGATTTGTTTAAAATAAAATAAATAAATGAGTTCAATTTTTAATCTTTCTATATGCTTAACTTTTAAAGCTTGTTGGCATTTTTTTTTTTTTTTTATTGGTGGGCTATGGTATGCGCACGCGCGGTCCAATCCATCCGGGGCGATGAAAGGACGGCTCGCGGGCCCGTAACCCACTCGTACCCCACGTCACCTCGTTGTTGGGCCGACCACCGGAGCAGATGTGACTTGTCGTCAATGGTCGGCCCGACGGAATACCCTTTCGGGTAACGTCGCCTCTCGACGTCCTGGGACGTCGGTCGCCGTCGCGCGGTCAGCCTCTCTGCGGGTGACGGACAATTCCCCGGTCCGATCACCCGCGGCCTCGGCTAGGGCGGCATTAGGCGCAGATACTCGCGCCTACGCCGCCCGAGTCGCCGGCGGCGGAACGTGTCGCCAAATAGGAGCTCTACTCGCACACGATCCGCCGCCTCCTTCCGTGAGATTACGGCCTCACAGAAGGCGGCGACCGCGTCCCAGTTCCCGACGCTGTCGAGCATTTCCCTGGCGATGGTCGGCAGCTTCAGGTCGGCACCAATAATCGCGACGAGTTCACGGCGCTCCCCCTCCCACGCAGCACACACCTCGAGCGTGTGCTGCGCCGTGTCCTCGTCGCAATTGCAGTGGTGGCAGGACGGTGTGCTCTCCCTCCTGACAATCTTGTGCAGGTACTTCGCGAAGCAACCGTGCCCCGTAAGCACCTGCACCAGTCGGAAGGAAAGCACCCCGTGCGTCCGCTCCAACCACTCCATCAGCACCGGCCGGAAGGCCTCGACGGTCCTGACACCGTACCGAGGACTCTCCAGCCGGACTGCCCAACGGGCAATGACTTCCCGGCGGGCGTCGACCCGCCAGGCGGTGACCTCTTTGATGGAGACCATACCGCCGCGGGCGCGCGTCTCCGACACCCGCCGATAAATGTCGGCGAGCATCTCCGCCTCCAGGTCCCACGGGGGGGTTCCGGCCAGGAGGCACGCTGCCTCCGTCGCCACCGGCGGTAACCACGTATGGCCCTGATCGCCATGACCCTCTGTGGTCGCTTGTTGGCATGGACATAAGTCTAACTTAAATTTTCCAATGGTAACAGCGTAATGATATAATTCCCCGGTCTCTATCTTGCCTGTGGATTTCGTAAAAACCCTCAAAAATATGTGAGAGAAGATAAACTTACCATAAAACCCTCTGTCAACCAGTCTGACCAATAGATTAAAAAATTTGTAGGTTGCCCAAACCCAAGAGCGGGAATATAAACAATGAAATCACTATCATCATAATCTCATAATCTTATTATCTACTATTTATTGTTTTATATTGTTTTTATTTTACAGTAGGTTATATAATTTAATATATAGTCTTTACGTATGACTTATAAATAGCGATAAGGCCGCCCTTTGTACATTCTGGGTATTTAAGTTTTTGTATTTTGTTTTTGTAATTGGTGTACAAATAAAGAATTATCTATCTATCTATAATCTCAGTCCACAGATGTCCTACGGTCAGGCTCTGGCCTCCTCCACAACGGGAGGGCAATAGACCTACTATACTGTGCTGGTGAGGCCTGTTGGTATAGAGTTTTATGCCAAGTTTCCCTTCTCTTACATAAATATTATGTAGTGGCCTTTTATGACACCTACGACCAAATAGGGCGGGGGGTGGTGGTTTTGATGAATTGTATTCCTTTCCGTGTGGTGATGGAATAAGAATATAATTCCCCACTTCTTATCTTGCCCGTGGGTGTCGTAAAAGACGACTATGGGATATAATATGCATAGATTTTGCAAGAGAAGAAACACTCGAAATGAAATCCAACCGGTTTGACCAGCATGGTATAGTAGATCAAATTCCCTCCCATTATGGAGGAGGCCCGAACCCAACAGTGGGACATATGTGGGCTACGATGATGATGATGATGTATTGTATTCTTACTCGGTCACCACACGTATAATAATATTAAATAAAAATAAGTAAAAACTACCGGCTAGTATTGAATTGAGCCTAGTTTGGGTCAAGTCCAAGAGCTTCACATCGCAACAGCATGCCCTGAATACATAACAAGACAACGACGTATGGAGGTCACTGTCGCGAAGGTTAAGGCACCTGCGCTGAGGTCAGCTAAAAAGGGACAGTATCTTACGTATTAATAATTAAGTTATAAAAAAATAACATCAGATAACGTGTTGATATGGATTTCTGTTTGGCAACTTGTTAAGAATACAACGGCACTTTTGACGTGAATATCAAAATGTCATGTAGCACTTTTAAATTTTAAACATTATTTTAGTATTTCACAGGGTTTTATTGAATAATTATGCTGATATTTTATGTAATATAATGCAGATAAAATGCTGAAGTGTATGATGTAGCAGTGAATTGCGTGCATATTCATGTTCTGCCAAAATTCCCAGAGGAAGCATGATTTACATGTCAGCACCTAATCAATGGTAACGACTATGCCTAAAGTACAAAGACTAAAGGCGGGAACATTATTATAATTCAACACTGGCACCAATAGCACTAGTTATAGTTTATTGCCATTACAAAAGAAGAAAAACAATACAAAGCACCCTTATTCTCGTGGGATTCTTAAATCATCAACTGTAAAATCACCAAGCAAATAGAGTACCAAGGAATAATCCTTGTATTGTGGGTCACCTTGCAAACATACAACTAATGGACCATAATGGAACCCCGGACCAGTACAAGAATTTTTAGATTGATCAAAATATTATCCTGTTTTGTGGTAGGCTATGGTCCGGATACGACCCGTCCAATATGTCTGAAGTAGTGTTGCCCAAATGCAAGACCAAGACGAGACTTGGACCGGTCTTGGTCTCGGTCTTGCAACATCACACCTGGTCTCGTCTTGGTCTTGGTCTTGCGCACCCGGGTCTTGGTCTTGGTCTTGCGCACCCGAGTCTTGGTATTGCAGCAAGAGTCTCGCAAAGTTTTGCAGTTAGAATAACGTAACAGTAATTTATCATGGCAATGAAAAATCCAACTAAATTAATCAAATATCCTATCCTATCTATCCATCTGTTAGCCTATAGTTCACTATTGAATACAATACTTACCACTGGAGAAAATTACTCTTCTATTCCCCTGGTGTTCCATTAGACAGCGTTACTACTCTTATGACAGGACTTTCGACCCTATTTTCTTAAGACGTCACCACACGAGGCAGTTGATACAATAAATTTTATGTAATTTTATAATCAATGCGATATTTTACAATTAATGCGATTGTTTATATTCCCCTTCAAGTTAAGTGATATGTATCTATTGTATTTCCTATTGTAGTTACTGATACTCTGGATACTTGAAAAAACCTGTTGCTCTATTGCCTATATAAATACTTTGGCCGCTGGATCCATGTAGCTCTTATTATACTATTTATTCAAGAACATATAATACTGATTTAAAATTTTATGGTTTTAATACTTGTAAAATGTATGATATTCGTCGTCATCGTCACAGCTCATAAAAGTGCCACTGCTGGGCTTAAGCTTCCTTCCAGTAAGAGGAAAATTTATCTACTATACCACGCTGGTCAGACATGTTGGTACAGGGTTTTCTTTCTAGTTTCACTTCTCTTGCACATATGTTATATACACAGGGTGTATCAGGTTATGGGACAACTGTTCATGTATGTTGTAGTTCAACAGTCATAGATCATAATTAGAATGTATATTACACAAAAACAATATAACGTAAAAGTTATAGTGATTACAAAAATGTTTGTCTAAGAGTTTATGCCTTAAATTTTATGCATTATGTAGGTATGTACAGACAGGATATATATAAGCATGTAAAATTTCCACAGTATAAATAGGTATTAGATTTGCGCGAACCTTTCAATGGTTACGTAGGTACAAAGGCGACTCATCAACGGTCATCGGCCGATCAGCTGATTTATGTTAAAGCGAAGTTTGTCTTGCTTATGCAAACGTAATCATTGATTTATTCAAATTCTAATGAACATTTAACAAAATACGAATATGTTGTAGATTAAGTATCATTCCTTTATACATTTTAATCAATTTACACGAAAAAACGATGACAAAATTGAGAACTTACATGTCTCTCAATTCATTAACAAATCGATATTTTTATTTCAATTTTTTTTCATGGGTTCCTAACACCATTGCCCGATCCGATTTGATACGACATCCACGGGTAAGAGAGTGGTGAATTATATTCGTACTCTGTCTTTTTTTTTTTGTGTGTGTGTAGCTGTTGGTCGCAGATGACCTTGACAGCTTAACGCGGTCAATGGGTGAGCGCTGATGGCTCTCAACCCGGTAAGTAAGTTAAGCGAACATCGCCCGAGGGCTCCCCCCTGTGAGGAACGGACCTCGGCTCGGGGCGTCGCTGAGAGCAAAGTGGGCGTGGCCAAGTTTAGGTTAATGACTTTTACGCGGCGCGGTTTTCGACCTCGACGGCGAGGCCGATACCGCGGAGTTTTATCTGTTATCGTTGCGCGAGCTGTGTAGGTCCTTTCTTGGGCGATCATAATAGCGTCATGTTCTTCTTGAAGAAGATGACGAGGACGTCGGACCGCGGATATTTTTGAGGGGACGTAGTTTACCGCCCCAACCACTAGTGGATTGGGGTGAGTCGTGGCAGAGGCAAAATAGCGCTGGGAGCAACGCTTCATGTACTGCCTGATGGTGATCGTACTCTGTCCCTACATGGACATTTATATAGATTAATTGTAGGCATATTTCTATGTCCAACAGTGAACGTCGTTGGGCTAATGAATAAACGAATATATAAATATGTATAATGGGCAAGAGCACTCTCGTGATTACGGTATTTTTGTCCTTAAGCCTTTCCGAAGAGTAATTCTGAAAAGCCAACACCAACATTGGGAATCGATTGGCCAATAGATGGATATCTCAAGACTGATTTGACTTGCAATGTAGTGACGGAGTAAGAATATAATTCATCACCCCCTATTTTACACGTGACTGCGAACCCACGACTAAGGGCTATAATATATAACATCGGTGCAAGAGAAGGAAAACTTGACATGTATGACCTGTAACAACACGGCCGATCACCGTGGCGATTCCCCTCCGGCCACGGCCGATTCTCCTCCTGTTATGTAGAAGACACGAGCTCAACCGTATATAAGCTGAAATGGTGACTTGAATTAAATGCAAGACCGCGAGACTCTTGCAGGCCCAGTCTTGGTCTTGCTCAAGTCTTGCAGGGCCAGTCTTGGTCTTGGTCTTGCAAAAATTAAGCGGTCTTGGTCTTGGTCTCGGTCTCGCATTTCTCGCAAGACCAAGACCAAGACCGCAAGACCAAGACTTTTTTGGGCAACACTAGTCTGAAGCGACAGATAGGCGGCGTGCGGCCACATAACCTACTGTATTCCCTCCCCATAGCTACTGGACCAACCATTGATACCAATTCCTTGACATCTGTGGCCGACCCGGTGGATTACCCTTTCGGGTACCTCTCAGCTGGTAGCGGCATAATCCCCGGTTCATTCGCCCACGACCTCTACTAGGAATCAAAATGCTATCGATTTCTATGTAGGATAATCAAAATATGTACGTAGAAATCAAATCCATGACATTAGCATGGCATTTTAGTGGTAAGACTGTTGACAGTTGTCTATCTACAGCCGCGGGCTGGTTCGTCCGGGGTGTGTCGCCGTAGTTCCTCCCGCGCACTATTCGCCGCCTCAGAGTTTTCAGTCTAGTTAATAAACTGTGATACAGCTGCCCATCGGTCGCCCCAGATAGATTGGGCCCGGTGTGTCTAACACAAAAAAAGGTTAATATTTTGATCGATTCAGAAATTCTTTCTTCTTTTCCGTGCGGTGACGGAGTAAGAATACAATTTACCACTCTCTGTCTTACCCGTGGATGTCGTAAAAGACGACTAAGGGAAATAATACGCATATAACATCGATGAAAGAGAAGAAAAAACCCGAAATAAAGCCCTATACTAACCTGTCTGACCAACATGTTATATTTCCCTCCTATTGTGGAGGACACTCAAGCCCAACAGTGGGACGTATATGAGCTGAAATGATGACGATGATGAATCAAGACTTATAAATCATTATTTCAATGATTAAGCGATTTATAAATCAATAGCATAGTTATTGAAACTCAGGGAAGTTATTGTAATATTTTGTAATATAGTTTAAATGAAGCTAACAATATCACTTATTATTGAACCTTTAAAAAAATATTTCTGTTGTCTTTACAATGCATTTTATGACCTTTGCTGTTCAATATCCTCAATAATTACTTTCCAAAGGTCAAACAGTATTGCTTCCGTGAAAAATTGCACGCTCGAGTAGATTTTAAGTAGAAGACTTGGTTATAAAAACTTATTTGTGAGCAAATAATGATTACCACACATGGGACGGACGTCAACCCACATATCGTCTGTGTACTTCTAGTACCTTCTAACTAACACTTTTAGTAAAGACATGTCCTTCTTTAAACGAGGTTTAAGAAGAGTATTTACTTCACGATAGGCAAAGGCTTAACTGTGTCCCTGGTATTGCAAAAGTCCAAGTGCGGCAGTATCTCTTACCATCAGGTGTGCTGCTTGCTCGTTTGCCACCATAGGCAATCTCTTAAATTAAATATTCTGTAATGGGATGGGGATGATATTCTATCGTGGAAAAATCCCTTAAATTTGGTCGCCTATTAACAGTCACATCGGCCATCTCAGTTGTAATTTAAACAGTAATACTTGACTGCGTAGAAGGCGTTGTGGTTATGATACCGACCTATTTTTTTTAATGCAAATCCATCACCAAAACTCACCACACGGAAACAGGCTCAGAAAGTTGGGTGCCGGCTCTCCCTCACTGATCGAAGCGCAGTAAAAAAATTGCTACTACTCAGACGTCGATTTTCTGCGAGGGTTTGCTATCGGTCCGCTGCCAACAACTAAATAGGCGGCCCAGGAGCGGGTACCTACGCCTGATGGCGCTGGTGAGTGGCCCAGAAAAGTAGTGGGTCACCCGCAGAGGGTTAATAGTATTTTACGACATCTACAAGCAGTGTAAGGGTTGGTAGTAGACGTAGACGATACAACAGCAATAATAAAAAAAAATGCGGCATAAAAATTCTTCAACATTCATCTAGCCTTACTATAAATTAACCTTACTGTACTATGCTGGTCAGATAGGTCATAGGGTTTTATTTCAAGTTTTCCTTCTCTTGCATCGATGTTATATGCATATTGTTTCCATTAGATGTCTTTTATCGGCGAGATAGGGAATGATGAATTGTATTCTTACTTCGTTACCACAAAAATGCAAAGAGAAAGTTTAATGTAGGTTAATTACCAAAACATAACAAAAATAAAATCTAAAACAGCATTATTATAAAACAATAAATTAAAAAAAACACAGACATATTAGGACAACTACAACTAGTTGGTCATCTATACAAATAAATAAAATTAAAATGTCTGTTTGTAATGTTAAAATACTGGACTTTTCTCATGCTCAAACTATTTGCATGAAACCTACGTCTAAAACTTTTTTAAGTGAAATTTCTTTAAAATCGTTGTGATTTCAAACTCGATTAAGGAGACACAAACATGTAAATGTATAGGATTCAGTCGACAAGAGAATGAGATAAAGGATAAAGGGATAAACGGATGAAGGATTGAAGATGAAGGGTTGAAGGATGAAAGGTTGAAGGATTGAAGGATTGAAGGATGAAGGATGAAGGATGAAGAATGAAGAATAAAGGAGTACACACACTCTCTTTTTTTTTCTTTTTTTTTTTGTCTGTTTTAAAAAATCTTCAAAACAGCCGAACCGATTTTGATAATATTTTAATACCAAATCTATATAAAGAGTAACTTATATTTTATTCCGATATTCCCACGGGAACGGGGACTAGGCAGGTAAGGCGGCTAAAACTGAAGCGAAGCGAGGGCGGGCTGCTAGTTATTTAAAATTTAGTGAAAGTAGTATTGTAAACATATATTTATGTTTAGACAACTTTCGGACTAGACATACTTAATATATTGATAATATTACATTAAATATACATATAATTAACCCAGTTCTCACAAGTACTGTGTCAGATACCCAAATGTAAAAATTGTCATCATCGTCTCAGCCCACATAAGTCCCACTATTGGGCTCGTCCCTCTTCTACAATGTGAGGGAAATTGACCTACTATATAGAGCTAGTCAGACGTATTGATATAGGGGTTCTATTTCGAGTTTTACATCTTATATTGTACTAGCAGCGCCCTGCGGTTTTACCCGCATAGTTCCCCTTCCCATGGAAATATCGGGATATATTACAGCCTACTAGCAACCCGCCCTCGCTTCGCTTCGGTTTCAGTCGTCTTACCTGCGTAGTTCCTGTTCCCGTGGGACTACCAGGATAAAATATAGCCTATGTTACTCCCTGATATTATAGCTTTCCATTGGTGAAAGAATTTTTAAAATCGGTTCGGTAGTTTAAGCGTGAAAGTGTAACAAACAAATAAACAAACAAAGAAACTTACTTTCGCATTTATAATATTAGTAAGGATGTATTATTTTGATATGTAAGCTATATTATTATGAAGTTTCATCAAATCCATTCAGTATTTTTTGCCTGAAAGAGCAACAAATATACTCACAATCTTTCGCGTTTATAATAATACCAGGATGTATCTCTTAGTCGTCTTTTACGACACTCACGGGCAAAATAGTAGAAGAAGAAGTAAATTATGTTCTTACTCCGTCACCACACGAAAATGATATAACTTTTTTATTTTTGGGTTGGTTACGGTCGGCGCACTCCTCGCCCAACTCTGTCCGGGGCGACAGAGGGGCGTAAGCACGCACACCCGTAACCCACCTGTGACTCGTTGCCTTCGTCGTTGGGCCAACCATCGGAGCAGGGTGACTTGTCGTCAGTGGTCGGCCCGATGGAATACCCCCTGAGAAGTATCCTAAAATATTATAACTTAGGTTTATTTGTAAGATTAATGCATTATTTACGTTCGCTATCGGTAAATTCCCCATTTATATATCATTCAATAAACAATCTATATCAAGTATCTTAATTAAAACCCAAAAACGATAAACATTTAATCAGAAAAAGCTAATAATATTTATTATCTGACATAAGAGCACTTGAATATATTAAACAAAATTATCTTCTTCTTTATTGCATCTAATGAAATTACCCACGTGATGACGAAGTAAGAATACAAGTCACCTCCCCCTATCTTGCCCGTGGGTAACGTAAATCACGGCTAAGGGATATAATACGTATATAACATCTAAGCAAGAGAAAGAAAACTCGAAGGAAAATCCTGTACTAACCCGTCTCACCAGCATGGTATCATCAACATCATCATCATTTCAGCCTATCGCCGTCCACTGCTGGACGTAGGCCTCCCTCATGTTACGCCACAAAGTGCGGTCCTGTGCCACCTGCATCCAACGACGCCCAGCAACTATCACCAGGTCGTCGGAGGGGCGTCCTACACTGCGTCGTCCGAAACGTGGTCGCCACTCGAGAACCTTTCTTCCCCAGCGGTTGTCGGTTCTTCGAGCGATGTGGCCTGCCCATTGCCACTTCAGCGTGCTAATTCTTCCTGCTATGTCGGTTACACCCGTTCTTCTGTGGTTTTCCGTATTTCGGATTCTATCAGCAGAGAAATCCCGAGCATAGCCCGCTCCATAGCACGCTGAGCGACTTTGAGCCTTGTTATGATGCCTACGTTTAGGGACCACGTTTCAATGCCGTAAGTCATCACTGGTAACACACACTGGTCGTAGACCTGTGTTTTCAGACACTGAGGTATGTTGAACGAGAAGATTCTCTAAAGTAGAAGTAGCGTGGTATAGTAGGTAAAATTTTCCTCCGATTACGGAGAAGGCTCGAGCCCAACAGAGTAACGTACTTGAACTGATAAACATTATTATAAAACCTAATTTGTGAATGATAAATGATTTCAACATGTGGGATTTGAAACCATATCTATTGTCGATCCCTTCCGACTGTCCTGTCAATTAGGCTAATGTGGGTAAGAACGTATGGTAAACAAATTATGACTCGTCCTGTCATCTCTACGGGACACATTTTATACGCCATTTATCGGAAGTATTAGACATTCATCATCATCATCATCATCATCATCACAGCTCATAATATGTCCCACTGCTTGGCTCGAGCCTCCTCCACAACGGGAGGGAAATTGACCTACTCTGCCACGCTGCATAGATGTTATATGCATACTACAATCCCTTAGTCGTCTTTTACGACATCTACGGGCAAGAAAGGGGTTGGTGAATTGTATTCTTACTCCGTCACCGCACGGAATTGTGGAAGTGTTACACATTATTCTGATTGAATAGTCCAACAGTTTTCTTTTTTGCTATTAGTGACAAACGAGCAACCTGATGGTAAGTTAGACCTTTACTACGCCGCTGCCCACCATCAATAAAGTGAAGGGAGTATAAAAATACTTAAAAGAATAGCTGTAACCGACTTAGCACGCTGAAGTGGCATTTGTCAGGCCATATCGTTTGAGAAACTGACAACCGCTGATGAAAATTTCTCGAATGGTGACCGCGTATCAGATGAGGCAGTGTAGGACGCCTATGTGGACTAACGACCTGGTAAAGGTTGCTGGGCGTTGGATGCGAGCGACACAGAACCACATTTTGTCTCGAAATATGAGGGAAGGCCACGTCCATGATGATGATTATATTAATCTCACCACATGCAATAGATAGATATTAAACATTTTTTTGGGTGAACAAAAATCATGGAACTCGCGTCATCGTCACCGTACGCTTTTCATGAGCTATACGTCTAGTTCGTATATATGTATATTTTAAACAAAAAGGTTTGTTCACCTTTTAAGTACGAAATTCGCGTCATCGTCACCGTACGCTGACACGTGACGTGATAACGCTAACGCTGTATTTGTATCTATGTCAATATCACTATATCGGTGCTGATAGATGCCTAAAACAGATGAATGTAAAGAATTTTAATCTGTGAATTTTAATTAAAGATCAAAAAAAGTAAATTGAATATTTAAAAATAACAACTGTTTGTTCATAGTTATAAGTTTTCACTTCTATCGGTAGTCCTCATGACTTTTTAAATAACATTAAAGACTTTCTCAAGCGCATTGATATAAAGCAAATTGTGAGCAGTATATCCATTAATATTGATGCCGGACGCGCGCTTCCGTCATATGACAAGAGAGCGTTTGTAGCGCGCATAGACATTCGCCGTGTGAATGTTTAAAGGTTACTTATAGCTCAGTGCATAGACAAGTTACTATCACAGATCAAGGTTACAACAGGTTTGGATGAACAATAAGATCCATGTAAGCCATCGTCGATATGGTCAAATAATTAATTAACCTAAAATAACAATTTTCCGTATGGCAACGGAGTAAGAATACAAATTACCACTCCTTATCTCGCCCGTGGATGTCGTAAAAGACGACTAAGTGATAACATACACATATGACATCTAAGTAAGAGAAGGAAAACCTAAAAGCCCTATACCAACCTTTTTTTTTTTTTTTTTTTTTTTTCACGCTGTGGAAATGCATTTGCGCACTATTCCCCCGCCGGTTACAGACAGGGGAGTGTGTGTGGGACTCGCCGGCCACAGAAGTGACCGAAATACCCACTAAAACCACAGCGGCCCCTTCCGCGCTTTTACGGGGTGCCGGAGAGATCGTCTGATAACATTCTATCCCCGACACCCCAACGCTTGGCCGTCTGGCCACGTCCTGTCGTCATTCAGAGTGGTGGGTGGAGGAGCGCATAGCGGCGTCTCCTCCTCCCTGGTCGTCGCCGGCGGAGCGAGTCAGCGGACGCAAGCGCCTCGCGTACCCGCTCCGCGGCCTCCTTCCTTGTCATGACAGCCTCACAGAAGGAGGCCATCGACGACCAACAGCTGTCGCTGCCGAGCATCTTGGAGATGATGGTCGGCAACGACAGGTCTGTTGTTGCCATGTCCGTTGACAGGACGTGGCGCTGAGGCCCCCAGGCGGGGCATACTTCTAGTGTGTGGCGCGCATCGTCAATTGCCGCGCCACACTCATGACATCCTGGGGCCTCTTCTCTTCCAATTTTGTGCAGGTACTTACCGAAGACCCCATGTCCGGTAAGCACCTGCACCATTCTAAATGTAAGGCTGCCGTGCCTTCTCCTGAGCCAGCGGTGGAGATGTGGCGCGACCGCCTCCACAGTCCCCCGCCCTGCTACGGGGGACTCCAGCTCTTCCCTCCACCGCCGGACTACTTCCCTTCGGGCCACTTCCTGGGCTCTGCCCAATCCCCTTATGGACACTTGTTCTCCGTTGGCTCGTGCTGTGGCGCGGAACCGGTACACTTCCGCCAACGCCTCCGCCACCAGTGGCCAAGGCGGGTCGCCTGCCAGCAGTGTCGCTGCAGTCCATGACACAGTACGGTAGCCCCTAATGGCCCTCACCGCCATAGCCCTCTGCGGTCGTCGCAAAAGGGCTCTGTTGCGGACGGTGAGGGACTCCGACCAGATAGGAGCACCATACAGTGCCATGGAACGCAGGATGCCGACGTAGAGACGTCGGCATGTCGACCCGGGACCGCCAGTGTTTGGCAGAAGTCTTCCCAGCGCCGCGGCCGACTTGACGAGCCTAGGGACGAGCTGGGCAAAGTGTGGCCCGAAATTCCAGTTTGAATCTAGGTGCAGACCCAAATATTTTATATGGGCCTGCACCGGCACGGCAACCCCAGACACACTGATGTGTGCTCCTCGGGGGGGACCTCGACGTGGGCCATGAAAAAGGAGGGCCTCGGTTTTGTCCAGCGAGACCCTCAGACCCAACATCCCAATCCGGTCTACGACGAGCGCTACTCCTTCCTCTGCCAATCGGACAGCCCCCCGGAAGTCCGCCCTCTTCACCGTGACGAGGGTGTCATCCGCGTAGCAGATGATCCCCATCCCAGGAAGGAGCTGACCCCGTAGGAGCCAGTCGAACCCGACGTTCCACAGCATCGGACCGAGAACCGAGCCCTGTGGGACGCCGCACTCCACCCGATGGCGATGTATACGCCCGTCGCCCCCCTCCCAGAGCACGTGCCTTTCCTCGAGGTACGCTTCCAACAGCCTGCCAAGATACGGAGGCACTCCATGGTACCGGAGCGCCTCTTTTAACGTCTCGTGAGGGAGACTGTTGAAAGCGTTTTTAATATCGAGCGAGACTGCCAGGAGGACTTCCTCTTTGGCCACTGCTTCGGTGGCCAGGGACTTCAGAGCGGCCAGCGCGTCAATTGTTGACCGACCGCTCCTGAATCCGTATTGTCTCTCTGACAGTCCCGGCCCAATTTCCTCGAGGTGCTGGACGAGACGGTCTGCGAGCACCTTCTCGAATGATTTAGCCATCTCATCCAGCAGCACCAGTGGTCTATATGCGGAAGAGGAGTCAGCTGGGCGACCCTCCTTCCGCAGTAGACACAACCGTCCACACTTCCATTGCTCCGGAAACTGCCCGGACCTCAAACACGTATTGAGCAGTTCCCGGAGTTCACCCTTGAGGTATTCCGCGGCGATGCCGAGTACGAGTCCCGGGACCCCGTCCGGACCAGGCGCCTTCCTTTTACCACGAAGTCGGGAGAGAGCCACTTCCATTTCTTGGTCGGTAATGGGTGAAATAGGGGTTTCCACCTCCACCGCCGACCAAGAAGCCATGCTGGGGGGTACGTGCCCTACAGAACGCGGAAACAGTTCCCCCATTAGCCTCGACAGGAGACCCGGGTCCATTGATTCAATGATGGGGGCGCCACAGGCACGGAGCTTGTTCCGCGCCCGTTGGTATGGGCGCCCCCACGGATCCCTGTCAAGGCCCGCAAGGAGTTCTTCACGGGCCCTCTCCTTCGCCTGGCTGATGGCCAGCTGCAGTATCTTCTTCCTTGTCTTGTATTCTGTTCGCAGCTGACCCTCAAGGACGTCATCCCGGTTGATCCTCTGACGGCATCGGACGTAGGCACGCCGCGACCTGTTGGAGGCCACCCGCAGATTAGCAATCTCGGGTGACCACCAGTACACCTGGCGACGCGGCGGCATCCGCCGAGCTCTGGGCATCGCCGCATCACATACTGCCTCAAGGGCGTTCCTTATTCGACCTGCGAGCCCCTCCACATCTGTGGGTAGCTGTCCTGCTATACCCCAGCGCTGTACTATGGCGGACTCCCGGACCATTTCCAGGTCAAGTTGGCCAATGGCCCATTTCGGAAGTCCACCTCTTCTTCCGCGCCGGGGCCCTAGTGGTCCTCGAGGGGTGGAGATCTCGAACCGTATATATCGGTGGTCCGAAAGAGTCTCCACTCCTTCTTCAACTCTCCAGCCATTCACCTCACGGGCGACACCGGGGCTGGCAAACGATAGGTCCACCACGGACCCACCCCGATGTCGCACGCAAGTGTGGACCCTCCCTTTATTAAGAAGGGACAGACCGGAGAGCAAGGACCACTGCTCAACAGCCGTACCCCTGGCGTTTGTGGTAGGGTTCCCCCAAGCGCGAGACTTCGCATTAAAGTCGCCGAGAACTACAATTCTTCTCGGCGACTGACGACGAACCGCGGCACTGACAGAGTCCAAAAATAATTTAAACTCTGCCAGGCCGCGGTTGGGAGAGAAATAAACGCCAATAATGGCGAAATCACGCCACCCCACCACAACATATCCATTGCCCCTCTCGAGAGAAGAGAGGGGAGGGCCGGCACATCCTCTTGTCAGGACAGCTACATCTTCCCTAAGATCCCCCACCCAATTGGATGATTGGGGAATAAAGTAGGGCTCGCTGGCCACAGCAACATCGGTATTCCACTCCGCCATGGACTGCAGCAGCAGGTCCTGAGCCCCGGCGGAGTGGTTCAAATTCGCCTGGAGGATGCGAAATGTGTCTCCCATTAGGTGGACATTTCGAGCTCCTCCTGGGCTCTGCGGCTACTGCTTAATGTAGTGGCCTGAGGTCCTTGGGCCACCTTGCCTTTCGATGAGGGGGCTTTGCAAAGCCTACCCCCCATTGTGTGCTCTGCTGGGCGGCCAGCAGCGGCGCAAACCGCACAGTGCGGCATGGCCATACATGTAGCCGACTTGTGTCCACTGCTGCCGCACCGAAAACAAAGTTCGGAGCGGTCTACAGTAGACGGGCATAGCGGAGCCGTATGCCCTAGTTCCAGGCACCGGTAGCACCTCAGTGGAAGGTTCTCCAGCACCTGAATGCCAGCCGAGCTCCAGCCAACCAGAAGCCTTCCTGCATTAGCGAGCATTTTAGCGGCGGCGACGGGGCAACGCACCTTCACCATGCCCATACCACGCGGTCCGCGTTGGATTTGTCCAACTTGAACATCCGCGGCGTCACAGCTACATGTACGGACTACAGCCGCTCGCACTTTCTCTTCGGTAGCGGAGTCATCCATCCCGGTTACCCGAATATCAGCACGTTTGACAGGTCGGATGACATCCGCCATACCCGTCAATGCCGTACGCAAATTGAGCGCCAGCTGATCAGCAACTTCCATTGACTGAGACTTGGGCAATTGTAGGACCCTAGCCCCAGTCACGGAGCGCCTAACTTTAAGACCCTCCTTAATCCCCATCTCTTGGAGATTAACTTCCTGCTCGGCGCGAAGCATTGCATCGGCGTATGTGACCCCATTTTTTTCAGCCTCCGGCTGCAATTTCAGGATTACAGCCGGGGAGCGTGGGGCTGCAAGCGCCGCCTTCAATTTCCTCTGCGCCAGAACAGCTGGGTTGGGAGGCGTGGGGAGCGCAACAGCCGCAGAGGGTGGTGCAGAGGGGGAAGGTTTTTTCTTACCCTTCCTAACAACGGTTGCCCAGGTATCCGCAATCGTGGGCTGGACCGAAGGGGCGACTGCCGGAGGAATGACTACGGAAGGAACGTCTGCTGTAGGAATAACTGCTGAGGTACTGGGGACTGCCTGAACAGATGCAGGCACCGATGCAGTCGTACGAACGGCGGCTTTGGCCACGGCAGCTGCTGCATTTCTTTTTTTATCTGCAGCTAAAGGTGGACGGTTCATCTTAGCGGGAAGAAGACGATCCTCTAATCCCGCAAACCGGGCGTTCATCATCTCCCCAACTGACCTAACGATAGAGGATTTTATTTCCTCTATTGTGTCTGTCCCTATTGAGGACGAAGAGGCCCTCATTTCTGAAAACTCTCGGCGGTATGCTTTGAGTTCCGCCCTGAGGGCTTCTACTTCCTGGCGCTGCCTTTTGTTTTCCGCTCTCAGTCGGCGGGTTTCCTCTCCCTCCGATTTAGAGGTACACAAAGCTTCGATCAGGGCTTGCATATCCGCTGCTGCATCCCTTAATTTTTTTATAAAAGGACCCTGAAGATGGCCAGATTTTCGGGTTACCTCCATGATTACTGCCGCGTTGCGGCCCCCGCGGGCGCGTATCTCCTCAGGCCCTATGCTGGAGAGGTTCTCTGTTATAGGGCACTCTGATGCTGAAGTTTCCGCTGAATCCATTTGTGATGCTACGACTTCTTTACGGAAAGCACGAGATCTAAGTACACGCTCATACTCAACTTCTTCGGCTTCGGCGTCTCTGCGTTTGAGATCTGCCTTGGCACGTGTGAGCCCTACGTTATGGCCTCTCTGCATTGCCTTACCCCGCCGTGAGGTATTCACCTTTGATATGGGTTCCGCTTCAGTATCGGAGCCCAAATCCTTCCGTTCAATGTTGGTGATTTTTAAAAAGTGCCTCTTCCTCCCAGTGGGGGTGACATCCGTTTCACATGTGTCACATTCAACAGCTGATGCTGTATCCGACTCTAATTCCGAGTCGTCCTCCATTTAGTAGCTAAGTCAGATACTAAAAGTGTTGATTCACTAACCTAAGAGAACGGCTAAATCGCGATATTAAGTTTTGTTAACAATGTTAGTACGGCTGAATCGCGATATTAAAGTTATTTTTAGATTTTATATATACAAGCCGGCTACGACCAGCAGGCTGGTCGCAAATTTTTTAACACCGGTTGAGCGCCTCCACAATGTGGTGGCAATCCCGGTACCTAAGCGACCCCTCCTCTCCCTTCCCCAGACACGACACGACACGACACGACACGACAAGACAAACGAACACGACAAGACAACGACAACAACCCGCCAATGAAATCCTATGCTAAAGACCGACCTAAACCAACAATTCATCCCAATGCACACGTCCGACCTGTACGAGTGCAAACTCCTATCTCCTCAGCCCTATACCAACCTGTCTAACCAGCATGGTATAGTAAGATCAATTTCCCTTCTATATTGGTGGAGGCTCGAGCCCAACAGTGGGACGTACGAGTATATAAGCTAAAGTGATGATGATGATGAAAATAACAACCGTTTGTTCATAGTTTTAAGTTTTCACTTCTGTCGGCAGTACTTCTGATATTTAAGATGCTAAGTTATTTATAAAAACTTATTTTGCGAGCGAAAAATTATTGCTTTGTGTCCCAGCACCCAGCCCAGCCTAGTCGTGTCAATGGAGCCAGTCGAAAATTAATGGGAACGAAGAGGCAGATGAAATAGTAGCCACTTCAATTTTATTTATATAGATGTCGTCATAAGTTTCACAAAATTTATTAAAGCGTATCTTAAAATAGGTATAAAAAGGTAATTTATCAAAAGCGTAAAACAAATTTTATAATGTTTACTACGAACTTCAAACTTTGAATATTAAACCGGCTTGAACAAGTCGACAAGGAAACTAAAATTCTAGTCGCATTGCCTGGATCGCAAGATCATTTCTTTGTTGGAAATTTTGATTACGAAATCATTATTAGATTATATTTTTTTAATACTGTGTTAATAATTTTGTTAATATATTTTACTCAGAAAATAGAATTGTGTTTGTTGCCATAAACATTTCCATACTTAGTATTTTCTAATTAATATTAAAGCTTGAACGCGCTAGTGTCTGTTGGACTTGAGTCTCCTCCACAATAAGAGGGTAACCTACTATACCGTTTTATTTCAAGATTTCCTTCTCTTGAATGCATAACATCTACGTAATATCCTTTAGTCGTGGTATCCCTTAGTCATTTACGACACTCATGGGTGATGAATTCCATTCTTCTTTATGTTGTTAAAAGACCTTGCGCGTTGTATTGCTGGGAAATTCGCAAACATAATTTAACAGACACAAATTACATTCAGACTCAGAACAACAATTTGTGGATCGCACAAGTTTTTGTCCTGCCTGGGAATCAAACCTACGCTGGCACGGCAGTTTCTTAAACTACCACGATATCTGTGCAGTTTAAATCTTCCTCTAACACCAGAGATAATCTACACATCTATACAAATAAATAAAATTGAAGTGTCTGTTTGTAATATTAAAATAATGGACTTTTTTTTTCATGCTCACACGGTTATTTGCACGATAATTATGCCTGAAAACCGGTTTAAAAATTTTTGTCTGTCAGTCTGTCTGTTTGTTTAGGATAATCTTCAAAACGGCTGGACGGATTTTGATAATATTTTACTACCAGGTGGCTGTCTGTATAAAGAATAACTAAGACTATATTTTATTCCGGTATTCTCACGGGAACGGGCACTATGCGGTTAAGGCGACTGAAACCGAAGCGGGTTAGGTTTTTCAAATAACTGAAAATGATTATGCAGTCTGTAGAGATTCAATAACGTTAGGTGGTTATTGTGAAATTATTTATCCATTATTGACAACGATACCTCTCGGTCACGGCCATTTATATACATAACAATAAAATAATTGAAATATACACTAAATCAAGGTCTACTGAGATACGCAATTATTTTGACGATTGACCCGTTCGACATTGGTCAACGGCATTGACATAATCGGACAAAAATAAAGAAAAATGGTTTTGTCGAAATGAAGCCTTTAGACACGTTGGGCAGTTTTGATATGGTGAAAAAGTATTGAATTCGCGTAACACCCCTAGATGTATAGAATAATTTTCGCTATCAGATTTATTTAAAAACAAATTTATTGGAATTTTTAATAGATCGATAAATATTTCTGATTTTTACGCGAGTATTACACATTGTTAATAAAACTACGGATTTTATCGCGTTTGTATTTGATTTTTGATTGCCCGACGTTTCGAATACTTTGCAGCGTTCATGGTCATAGGTAGAGTAAGATGTCTCATGTCCTCATAGTTATTACACAAATTTATTATTATCTACCAGCTACAGAAATTAGTTGTTAAATTTTGACCCACATTTTGGCACAAATGTATTGCCAGTATAAGAAGATGATTCTATATGAAAAAAATATATTGTTTATGGTTAGTAATCATTATATATTAAATTAGTAGTTATTATTATGACAATTTAATAATTTAAAATCTGAACAATGTAATATATACTACCACCGGATCGGAACGCGGTCAAATTGAAACGGTCGCACTGAAACATGAATTTGGTTTTCAGCTCTCAATTAAGGGTAACGCCTTACTAACGGACGATGAATATTAATAAGCTGCTTAACCCCTCGAGCGCTTTTGGGACACCATTTGACCAAAAAAAAAACTTTACAATTAGCAATTACTTTTAGTACATTTATTTAAATCAACCAATCAAAAGCTATTAATATATATTTTATTTCATATTTTCTTTTCGTATAGAAACAATAATAGTTTACGTAAAATCATAAACTTCACTGAACTTTTTTTCAATATACCCAAGCGCGCGGGGCACTCGAGAGCGCCGCGATGTTTGGCGCGTGAGGAGTTAATGTGAAGAAGAAGCAGTAGCGGACTAAGCCCGTCAGAGGCCCGGGGCGGCAAAGCTGAATGAGGCCCCCAACTTTTTTAAAAATAGTTTTACAAGCTTTTTATTCAGTTCATATTTGTATGTATAAATAAGTGTTTATGTTTATTTTGTTAAAATCTGGCAAGTGAAATTTAAACGAGACTCAAATTATTTAGGCTAAATAAACATTAAAATACAATATACCTACAATATGGAATGGATATGGGTGAGGAGAATAAAATAAGAATCGACCGACAAAAAAAAAAATTAGGTATTTAAAAAGGATACTTAGTTTTTATTTTTGTAGCGTGTGTGTTTATATGTTATATATTTTCGCGCCTTCAATTTACTGAACTCCTCAATAACTTCAATGAAACTGATTTCTTTTCTGATACTTTTACTGATAATTTTTCATTCTATTAAAAGAAGGGCTAGATTAACCAATCGCTCTTGACCCATTGTAGATCGAAGATAATCTTTAATTAGTTTAGGTTTCGAAAAATTCCTCTCGCATGATGCAACCGAAATACAAATGGTCAAAAAGTATTGAAGTATAAGCGATGTAAATTTAGGCGTACAGGAGTGAATTATTTGCACTTCATTCATTCAGGGATGCCTGTGGAAGTACCCGCTACAAAGATAGGAATTCCCCCAGTTTATTGGACGCGTTCCATCCATCAGCCTACAGACGTCCACTCCTGGACATAGGCCTACCTGCGAGAATGCATCCATTCTTATTTTTTAGGGGGGTATAGTGTCATAATCACCACACCAAGAAGTTTTGGTTGGTGTAAGAAGTTTTTCCAGGAGATAGCTGCTGCCCATTCTCCTGATGAGGCCCCCAGCCCGATTTTTACGACTCCCACGGGCAAGCAAGGGGTGACAACAATTGTATTCTATCCCGTTGCCACACAGGGAGGACGCGTTCAGCAAACTTAAAAAAATATTAGTACCGCGCAAAAAGTCTAGATGGCTGTAGTGATTTGATCTTGATGAAGTTATGAAGGTACTAAGAACATTTTTAAAGTCTTGTTTATGATTTGATCAGGGGAAGGCGGAGGCATTTTGGGACCCCCCAAGACTGGAGGCCCGGGGCGGTTCGCCCCTTCTGCCCCTCTGTTAGTCCGCCACTGAGAAGAAGTGTTAAATAATTGTATAATACATGGCTGTATGACATTTGTCGTCTTTGCCTGTCTGAATGGACAAATCAAAAAGAAAGTCCATGCCTTGATGACGCAAGGAGTAATCAAGGAGTAATGTTATACAGTTTTGGCGGATAATTAATTAAATTTTAAACCTACGTGGTATTTTAGATCAATTTTTCTCCGTGCTGATGAGGCTCGAGCAGTGATAGACATATATGAGCGAAGATAATTATGAAATTTATTCGCAATCCGCTTGTTATATTGGTTCAATAAGTTTGCTTAGTAATTATTATCTATGTGGTAATACTTTACATAACAGTTCGACGAACTGTTACATGAATAACTTGAAGTGCCTAGACGTGGTTAGGTGTGAAACTGACTAATGCTATGGCACGTTAGAAAGTTAAAAAGAACTAACGCGATATGGTCTCCTTCTATTAACAGAAGATAAAACTTGATTAGACCCAACCGGTCTGTAAATAATTTAAACAAAAAAAAACTCCTTTATCTAGAAATGGAAGTACCAGCTTTCAAATAAAAAAAATAATCAAAATCGGTTCACCCAGTCGTAAGTTCTGAGGTAGCAAACACAAAAAAAAATCTCTATTTTTATTCATCATCATCATCATCATCTCAGCCCATATACATCCCACTGTTGGGCTCGGGCCTCCTCCATAATGGAAGGGTAATTGACCTACTATACCACGCTGGTCAGACGTGTTGGTATAGGGTTTTATTTCGAGTTTTCCTTCTCTCGCATAGATGTTATATGCGTTTTATATCCCTTAGTCGTCTCGTACGATCACCCACGGGTAAGATAAGGGGTGGTGAATTGTATTCTTACTCCGTCACCACACGGATAATCCTATTTTTATTATGTACTAGCCACCCGCCATCGCTTCGCTTAGGTGTCAGTCGCCTTGCCCAGCTAGTTCCCGTTCCTGTGGGAATACCGATAAAATATAGCCTATGTTACTCCCTGATATTATGGCTTTCCGTTATTGAATGAATTTTTGAAATCGGTTCAGTGGTTTAAGTGTGAAAGCGGTACAAACTAACTTACCTTCGCATTTATAATATTAGTAAGGATACACGATCACATTAAGAAATATGTATTTAAATCTATAAAGAAAATATTTTAACTTAAGACTGGTAACAATCAAACCGTAGTAGCTGATTGCCAATGCGATTAGAAATAAAAAAAGAGTGCGTGTACAAAGTATCTAAACAAATCAGAAGTGAAACTCCTTTATCCATTATTCTTTATCCTTCATCTTTCGTCCTTCCTCCTTCGTCATTCGTCCTTCGTCCTTCATCCTTCATCCTTCGTCCTTCATTTGTGTATCTATGGACTCGCTTTTTCGTTTCATCGAGTTTGAAATCACAACGATTCTAAAGAAGTTTCATTTCAAAAAAAAAAAAACTGACATTTAGCAACTTTGTTTTATTGCTATTGGCGGCAAATGACGAAACAGCACACTTGATACTCGACTAAAATCTTTGTGATGTAGGAGTACATATTGCGTTGACTTTTTTTTTTATTGCAAGCAGTGGCAAACGAGCAAGCAGTACACCTGATGGTAAGTGTTGATGCCGCTCATGGACCTTTACAAGGCCGCTGCCTACCGCGAAGAAGGTGAAAGGAGTGTGAATGCGTGCATTGAGGCTCGGTGATACCAAGGGCACCACCAAATCCCTCCACACGCAAACACCCTCAGAAAGTTGGGCTTCCGGCTCTCTCGCTCACCGAACGAAGCGCAGTAACAAATTGTTACTACTCGGACGTCGATTTTCTGCAAGAGCGTGGTACTGCCCCGGACGGACCGGCCCGCGGCTGTAGACAGACAACTGTCGAAGTTATACTTCTTTGACGTAACAAGATAAAAATCTATAAAAAAATTATCTTAAAGTTTTTATCCTCAGCGTTATCCTTCATTTACAAAAAAACATGACATTAATAATAGGAAAAAAGTATTTAATACATTGTAAGTTTTTATTATAACCCAGTATCTAGTTGACATTTGTGACGGTGTGGGCGCGCTAAGTAAAAATGTAGATTTTTTATTGCAAACGGTGGCAAACGAGCAAACAGTACACCTGATAGTGAGCGTTGCTGCCGCTTGGACCGCTTTGTTAAACCGCTGTCTACCGTGAAGAAAGTGAAGGGAGTGTGAATGCTTGTAATAAGGTTTGGTAATACTAAAGACATCACTAAAACCCACCACACCCAAACACCCTCAGAAAGTTGGGCTTCCGGCTCTCTCGCTCACCGAACTAAGCGCAGTAACAAATTGCTACTACTCAGACGTCGATTTCCTGTTCAGTGTGGTACTACCCCGGACGGACCGACCCACGACTGTAGACAGACAACTGTTAACAGTGTAGTCCTACCACGTATAAACTCTCATCATTTTATCCTAACGCGAAAAAGAAGTAACTTCAAAAATCTAATTTTAAAACTTTAGCACAACAAAATAGTGTTGTGCGTCATGTCCGTACTGTTCTCATTTTACTTGTGCCACAACTAAGAGGTTATCGTTAACTTATAAATAACTATAACACAAACGTTATTATTCAAACAGAATCGTTTAGTTTTATAATAAATATAATGGTCACACTAAATAAACTCATATACGTCTCACTGCTGGACTTAAACCTTCACCACAAAAGGGATTGTTTAGTCTGAAATTAGATGTCCGTGTCCAATACCCCATTTCATGCCTGTGGGTATCGTAAAAGACGACTAAGGAATACAATATGTATATAACATCTATGCAAGAGAGGGAAAACTCGATAAAACTCTATACCAACACGTCTGAGCAGCGTGGAATAGTAGGTCAATTGCCCTCCTATTGTGAAGGAGGATCGAGCCCAACAGTAGAAGATATATGAGCTGTGATGATGATGATGAATTTGAAATTAATTGCTTACATAAAGATGATGACAGAAAAAACAAGGCATCGAGTAATAAGATCGGAGATATGAATAAAAATATCAACAAATCCGACAAAAATTGTTAAAACGAGGAGATAAAGACTTTCTTATATACTTACGGGATAACAAATGAGATACTTTAACGCTGTTATGGCTAATAAACATAAAATTCGGCCAAGTGCGAATGGAACTTACTTAAAGGTCCCGTACAAAATTTATTACTTTTAAAGTGAAAACTTCTTTAGCATCGTTGTGATTTGAAAGTCGATGAAACAAAAAAGCGACAGTAAAAAGAGACAAATACATAAATTCATAAGATTTAACGTGGGAGAAAATGAGATGGGAAGCATTATACAGCATTCCTTATATTCGTTCCTTATATTTCGGGAGTACGAAACAGTGCATAAACTACTCGTGTTTACCAAGAGTGAGAGTTTGCTTGGGCCTCAGCGTTGTACGTTTATTAACACGTATTTGTGCGCGCATGTGTAGTACAAAACTTGTACAAAATTTTGGAAGGTCCCACTTCTACCACGTGTGAACTGCACAAGTGTTTTTACTTTTTTTTGAAATGCTATCGTAAAAGAAGCACGTATACCTGAACGCATTATACAAATATTCATCAGCTCATCGACATCCACTGTTAGGCATAAGCTTTCTCATAAAAGGGGATCATCATCATCATTACAGCTGATATACCTACTGCTGGGCACGAACCTCCTCAACGATGATAGAAAAATTGACCCACTAACCATGCTGGTCAGACGTATTGGTATAGAGTTTTATGTACCAAGCCTAACTAACCTTCTAATGAAATACAACAAACAATGTATAATGCCTAACGAAAGCTGGAGAAGTCGAACACCGTGTATTTTAGCCAGACACGCAATCAAAAAACTTATGTCCGACTTTATCCTCCGCTTGGCATCGCTAATTGAGTACATGCTCATACTTAATTAATAATTGGCTATATTATATCGACTATGAACATTATCTTACTACGGATGCCGTTTGGTCACCAAATAATAAAGGGTTGACATCAGACCGGCGTCCAATCATAAAATTTTTGCTAATAACTTATGTAGTATGGTAGAAGAGTACATATTACGGCGACCCCAAGTAATTACTTATAGGTGCTCTCAGGAGGAGAGCAGAATGATGATAATGTCACCTTATGAGAAAATTAAAAAAACTCGATGGTCCTTTTTATGGTATTATCCTTTCTCAGGGAGACGTCTGCTAACAAGTTTAAAATCAATTCACTTTTATTTTAAATTTATTTTGATGTGAAAAATAGGCGTAAACATAGGCGTGGGGATAAACCTGGTCGTTGACGTGGCGTTAACGCTACGCTTGGCTATAAAACAAAAAAATAAAAATAAGAAATATGTACACATTTGTGTAACGAAACCATAACCTCTTTTAGAATTTTGTACAACGTCATCTAGTGAGCTCAAAATAAATTATTACCTATATATAGTGTATATTAATGAAAATAAATGTTTATTAAATAAAAATCATCATTTTCTAGAAAAAAATCGTAATATTTTATTAATTTTTTTTTCAATAATGTCAATGTTTCACATCTGCCAGGCGTCCTGAACGACTGCTTACTTTTTTATTATTTGTTTTATTTGTGCCAATTTAAAAATATACAGTGTAAATTTCGGTCTATCTATGTTTAACAGATGGACGGAGAAGGCGTAGTACCTAATAAGGTTTTCTTGATTACGGAATCCTAATACTTCCCAAAGCACATCGCGATAAGCATTTTGGGGTATTCCCTGGCAGCCCGTCACCTCGGGTCATAGACCCCGCGACGTTAACCACAAAGTTTGTATTATTCATATTATCATCACCTTTAATTATTTTTAAATATTATTTTATATTTTCATTTGAAAGTAATCCTTACTAATATTATAGATGCGAAAATATGTTTGTTTGTTACGCTTTCACGCTTAAACCACACAACCGATTAAAAAATTCTTTCACCAATGGAAAGTTGTAATATCAGGGAGTAACAGAGGCTATATTTTATTCCGATAGTCCCACGGGAACTACGCGGGTAAGGCGACAGAAACCGAACCGAAGCGAGTGCGGGCTGCTAGTCTATACCAATAAATAAAATTGGAGTGTCTGTTTGTAATGTCAAAATAATAAGCTTTTTTCATGCTCACACGGTTATTTGCACGACACCTATGCCTAAAATACAGATTAAAAAAATTTTGTATGTCTGTCTGTTTGTTCCGGGTAATCTTCAAAACGGCTGGACCGATTTCAAAAATTCTTTCACCAATGGAAAGCTATAATATCAGGGCGTAAACTAGGCTATATTTTATCCTGGTATTCCCACGGGAACGGGAACTACGCGGGTAAAACGACTATAACCTATAACCGAAGCGAAGGTTGCTAGTAATATAATAAAAACATACAAGTCGATTATCATATCTAATAGTTGTAATTATAAGAAACTGCATATGTAATACAGATATATGTACAATAATTTAATACATTTTTGTCGAACTAATGATGAAGCAAGGGACCGTTGGATGCAAGTGTTACAGGCCTGTTCCGCATGGTATTCTCTTGGGATTACCAATAACCAATCGTAGACGTATAGAGGCTTATGAAATGGAATGGAATGATGAAACTAGGAGTGGTTGGTGAAAATATTTAGTGTTTAAAAAGCTAAAAACCGCTCTATAGTTTTAAAACCGCATAAAAATTGGTTTTGCTGTCTGATGACAAATTAGAAATATAATTCAGGGTTTTGGTGATGATTTTAGTATCACCAAATCTTATAGCGCGTATTCACACTCCCTTCACTTTCTTCGCGGTTCTCTTTTTTATGGTAAGCGCACACACCGTCCATTTCGTCCGGGGCGACGAAAGGACGACGCGCGGGCCCTTAACCCACCCGTACCCACGTCGCCTTCGTCGTTGGACCGACCACCAATGCCGAGTTCCTTGTCCTCAGTGGTCGGCCCGACGTAATACCCTTTCGCGTACCCTCACCTCGCAACGTCCCTGTCCCGGGACGTCGGTGGCCGTCACGCGGTCACTCTGCGGGTGCCGGACTAAAGTCCCCGGTTCGGTCACCCGCGGCCTTGTCTAGGGACTTTCTTCACGGTAGGCAGCGGTCTAGAAAAAGTCCTTTAGCGGCAGTATCACCGACCATCAGGTGTGCTGTTTGCTCGTTTGCCACAAACAGCGATAAAATAAATTAAATGGTAAATTAAATCGAAAATCCTTCTTTGTATAGATCTAAAGGAGTTACAACTAACATAACCATTACTTTTCACCCTGATCTAACACAGGTGAGCGTCATTGCCGAAAACCTTTCTATAACTCCTGCTCAATAGTGGAACAGGCTCTGGTTAAAGATGACGATTGCCTTGACATCATATTGTATAATAATTTCTACATATTACAAGGTTATTTTCCTTAAACAAGAAGAGTACACCTACCCACAATTATTATTGTAAAATATTACCACTCGATCCATAAACAAATATTTATATTTCTTTTTTTTTTGGTTTTCACAATCAGTTACTAATACATTAGTGTTGCCAATTTTGTGATATATCGAGTATGTTTACAATTCGAGTCGATAACTGCACAGATGTCGTAGTGGTTAAGATACCGACCTACCGTAGTTTGATTCCTACGTTGGACAACACTTTGTGCGATCAATAAATTGTTGTTCCGAGTTTAGATGTAATTTGTGTCCGTTAATTATATGTTACCCGTGTGGACGGCAAAAGACTACAATTCACCACTCCCTATCTTACCCGTGGATGTCGTAAAAGACGATTAAGGAATATAGCCAACGGTTACGGCCAACGTAGTACGGTAGGTCAATTTGGAGGCGGCTGTAAAGTCACCCGCAATACAAGAATTATTATTTCCTTAGGGTCAGCGCAGACAGAATGGAGCGCAGCGGAGAGGAGTTTATTAACGCACTTGAAAATAAACTTTACAATTATTACAATAAAGTGCATAAATGCTTGAACCTGACAAACGCGTCCTCGAAGATACGCGAGAATCCCCGCGCGGCGTCGAGTCGGCACCCGCATCGTACGCGTACTTTCAGTGTTGTCACTGAGTTTAAAGGGAAGGAACATCATTTTTAGATTTTTATCCGAAGTACCTACATAACGAACAGTAAAATGGACGAAGAAAAATTAATATGTTTAGTTGACACTAATGAATGTTTATTTAAATTCACCAAAACTACTCCTTTCTTGCTAACATTCCTCGACCCATATTCTTCGTCTGTCTTTCTGGCGCCTTATTTTTTTTTTATTGCAAGCAGTGGCAAACGAGCAAACAGTACACCTGATGGTAAGTGTTGCTGCCGCTCATGAACCTTTACAAGGCCGCTGCCTACCGTGAAGAAAGTGAAGGGAGTGTGAATGCGTGCATTGAGGCTCGGTGATACTAAAGGCACCATCAAAACCCTCCACACGCAAACACCCTCAGAAAGTTGGGCTTCCGGCTTTCTCGCTCACCGAACGAAGCGCAGTAACAAATTGCTACTACTCAGACGTCGATTTTTTGCGAGAGCGTGGTACTGCCCCGGACGGACCGGCCCGCGGCTGTAGACAGATAACTGTCGACAGTGTGGTCCTACCACTCCAACTTATTTTATTAACATGTTCTTCCATTTCTGCCTGTTCCGCCAAAAACACAATTATAATCATATCCCAGTCCACCATCGTTGACGAACTTTCGCGACAAATTGGCATGTTTACTGTAGAGTGGTTTACTCGCGCAGGCTCGCGAAGTTGCGCGTAAGTTCGAGCATATGCGATCCGTAAAGAAAATGCCCGAGACCGCGCGGGAATTATTCCTCTCTGTCTACGCTGACCCTTAGGGAAAAATGGAAGAACATGTTAATAAAATAAGGCTTCAGAAAGTCAGACGAAGAATATGTGTCGAGGAATGTTGGCAAGAAATGAGTAGTTTTGGTGAATTTAAATAAACATTCATGAGATGATACTAAACATATTAATTTTTCTTTGTCCATTTTACTGTTCGTTATGTAGGTACTTCGGATTAAAAACCTAAAAAGTGATGTCCTTCCCTTTAAACTCTGTGACAACACTGAAAGTACGCGTACGATGCGGGCGGCGACTCGAGGCCGCGCGGGGATTCCCGCGTATCTTCGAGGACGCGTTTGTAAGGTTCAAGTATTTATGCACTTTATTGTAATAATTGTAAGTTTATTTTCAAGTGCGTTAATAAAATCCTCTCCGCTGCGCTCCGTTCTGTCTGCGCTGACCCTTAGAGTGTTGTCTTTTTTAAAAGAAAAGATAAAAGATATAGTAAGACATTATTTCGCAACGGTAGGTCTCTATTGGTCGGAAATATGATTCGGCTAAAACACTATTGCTGATTTTTTGTACAGTCTTATTTAGAAATTCTAAATCGTAGTTTCATAGGTATTGCTTTAATGGTCCGTAATAGTTAACGGCTAATACAGTAAATACATAAATTATATACTGCAATTACGTTATGTATAATACATAGTTACACATTATGTAGGCAATATTCTAAGTAGGCGATTCCAAATGAAGATCCCATCAGATATGACGTCAGATAAACAAAACGTGGACCTGGGTCTCCTCGAAGAGGACGACGAATTCGAGGAATTTCCCGCCGAACATTGGGGTACCGAAGCAGAGGCTGAGGACGAAGATGTTTCTGTATAGGAAGATAATTGGGAGGATGACATAGTCCAAGATGATTTTAATCAAATATTAAGGCAACAATTGGATAAGTTGAAAGATCAAAATATGGAGCAGTAGATTTATAATTAATTGATAATAATAGTTTTTAATATTTTCTTGAATACATTTGTAAACTGGTTGCACAAGAATATTTCTATGTGTATGTACAGATAAGTCTCAAAGGCTTACTGTAATTATTCAGATCTAATAAATCTTCAAATATTGGCGCTTAGATTGTTCAGCTGGTTTACTGTCAAATAATCATACCTGCTATGTTCGGGTTTCATTTACTTATTTATAACTAACTTTTATACTATAACAGAAAAGTAGTCATCATCGTCATCTCAAGTCTCATTGTATTAGATAGGCTTGAAGTCCCAGGAGATCATTATCATCATCATCATCAACTCATATACAGCCCACTGTTAGACTCAAAAGAGACAATATGGGCTGAGGCGTTACGAGATAAAAAGTTTTCGTAACATCGCTAGAGTAAAAATTAACTATAAAAGCAACAAAATCTATAGTTTTATTCCACATCTATACAAATAAATAAAATTTAAGTGTCTGTTTGTACCTAATATTAAAATAATACACTCTTTCATGCTCACACGGTTAAATACAAGATACTTATGCCTATTAAAAACTAAAAATTTTTACCTGTCTGTTTCGGGTAATCTTCCAAAGGACTGGACCGATTTTAATAATATTTTACTACCTAAATAAAAGTACATTAAGCTAATTTTTCTCTTAGGAAACGCCTATAAAATTTCGCCCGGTCTGGGATACGAATGAAGGTGCCTGCTTATATAAAGAGTAAATTAAGCATTTTTTCCTCTTAAGAAACTCCTATAACATACCAATCCAGGAATCGAACTAAAGGGCTCATGAACTGTAGTTATGTAAATTTTAAAAGATATTGGAGTTTCAATCGAAACGAATCGAGGGCGCATTGCTAGTGTATAATATTATTGTAAACATTAGAAATAATTAACAACGAATAAAAACAATTTATACACAATATCAATGAATAATTTATGGTATGTGTCATTCAATAGGTGGCTTTGTTATTGTGATTGCCTTAGGTGTTACCTACAGTTTTCTGTGTGCAAAGGAAGGAAATCGTGAAATAAAAGTTTTACCAACATAATATTGTAAATGATTTTCTCCTCTATTATTCTTCAGATTTTTGCTGTGGTAGCGGCTTCGAATACTACCAACCCTTGCTTTACTCGTGGGTGTCGTAAAAGACGACTAAGAGCCCTAGATTGACCCGGACCAACTCCATCTGGTACCATTTGGGTCAACGATTACATTCCCAAGGAGGGTTGACGTCAGGCAGGCGGCCGGTCATAAAAGTCATTGCCGAAACTTTTTGCAATATGTCAAAACAGATGACATATTGCGTCGACCCCAAGTAATTGGGATAAGAGCAAGATGATGATGATGATGATATTCTTCAGATTTAAGCCGAACAGTGGGACGTTTATGAGCTTAAATGATAATGGCACTTTAGGTCTTAGTAGAAACAAGCATAAGAAATACCGTTATAAATCTCAAAAAGTATGATTTAAAATTTATAGGGGATGAATAATTGAATTCTGGCTCTGCTACCATACGCAAACGGAGGACCTTACAAAAATACAACTAAGGGACAAATTACACTCCACACTCAAAACCACAATTTGTGGATCTCTAAAAACATTATCCTACCTGGAAATGGAACTCATACCACTGGAGTGGTAGGTTAGTATATTAACCACTGAGCCATCTGTGCAATCTAATTGTATAGAATAGACTTGATTCTAATATGGTCTCAACATGGTCGTGTTTCAGAGTTAAATTACTACGCACTCATTTATTATAGATATACGTTAATATTTATCCTACAACAAAATTAATATTTTGAATTTACCGTTTTAATTATTATTACTTTCAATATTAAAAATAAAAACGTTGAACTTTTATATAAATTGTATTTATATTTTTAAAGTATTTTTTTATTTAACATTACATTCAAGTTGCAATATAAAGAAAGATTTAATTAGGTTGTTTATAAATGCCGTTCAAATAACGGTACAGTACTCGAATTCGTATGTAAAGCAAAAAAAATCCAGCAGCAGGTTGCCAACTTCAATTTAATTAAAACAAATAAATAAAAATGATAACGGACCGTTTTCACGACTACTTATGGCGGTCTATATGACATAATACCAATAATTGATTTATATTATGCCATCAACTTGAAATATTCTTATTTTAATTGCCTTAAATGTTACTTAAAATTTAGATGACGTTAGTTTACGTGTATAAGATAAGGCCCATTTTTAAGCCAAGGGACAGTAATTTCCGTATGGTGAGGGAGTAAAAATACAATTCACCACCCCCTCACTTGCCCGTGGATGTCGTAAAAGACGCCTAAAGGATATAAGATGAAAATTATAGCATTATGTCCCTTGAGTTTTCTTGCCGGATCTTTCTCAGTGTGGCCGCGCTCCGATCCGGTGGTAGTATATTAGTTTTGTTAGTTTTAAATCAACAAATTGTTACAATAATTGCTACAAATTTAATAATTACTAACCATAAACAATATAATTTTTTCATATAGAATCATTTTCTTCTTACACTGGCAATAAATTTGTACTAAAATGTGGGTCAAAATTTAATAAATTTAATAACTAATTTTCTGTATCGGGTAGATAATTATAAATGTAATAACGATGACTTGTTGGACGTGAGACACCTTAGTCCGCCCGTGACCATGAATGCTGCAAAGTGTTCGAAACGTCGGGCAATCATAAATCAAATACAAACGCGATATAATCCGTAAAAGTAGTTTTATTTACAAAATAGGTCAATTTACCTCCCAATATAGAGGAGCCCCCAGTAGTGGGACGTATATGATCTGCGATGATGATAATAATGAGATTTTACCTAAAATTTAGGTGACTAGTGAAAACGGGTATGAGAATTTTCCATTTTTGAGGACCGTGTTTAACGAAACGATTCAAATCATAGATATTATGAATTTTACATGTACCTAACACTTGTTAGAATACACTGTCGCAAACTAAATAGATCCGGCAAGAAGTTCAGCGATTTCGTCACTTCTTTTAAATAGAATTGTATAGAAAATAATGATTTCTTATTTTACAGCGGATTTTGTCGCGTTTCATCATGATCATCGCAGCCCATATACGTCCTACTGTTGAGCTCAGGCCTCCTCCACAATGGGAGGCAATTTGACCTACTATACCATGCTGGTCAGACATGTTGGTATAGGGTTTCATTTCGAGTTTTCCTTCTCTTGCACAGATGTTATGTGCATATTATATCCAATAGTTGTCTTTTATGGCATGCACGGGCAAGATAGGGAGTGGTGAATTGTATTCTTACTCCGTCACCGCACGGAATTATCATGTATAACGTCGGACAATTAAAAATCAAATACAAACGTGTGGTGTTATGACGGAGTAAGAATACGATTCATCACCCTCTCTTGCCTGTGGATGTCGTAGAAGACGACTAAGGGATATAATATGAATATAAAATCTTTGAAAAAGAAAGAAAACTCGAAATAAAATCCTATAGCAACATTGTACTGACACATAGTCAGACCAGCGTGGTGTAGTAGGTAAATTTCCTTCCCTTTATGGAGGAGTATCGAGCCCAACAGTGGGACGCATTTGAGCTGTGTTGATGATATATAAAACACGTTTAGTAAGTTAGCTCCAGCGTGAAACACTTTGCACTAGGATATAAGTATGTTTTCTATTTTCAATATATATATAATCCAAGCTTAATTATAATTGGACCAGATGCTACAAGCGTCACCCGAAATTAAGGTAACTACTAAAGCAACTGTTTTCCCCTTAACCACATTAGAGGAATGGGAGAGACCCGCTCCGCAGAGCAAGAAATACCGCCAAATTAATTAAAAATGATATTTTTTTTAAATAATATACTTAAACCCTATTTTATATTAATAAATCGAAAATACCTTCATAATTCAATAAAAATTTAAACTATAAACTAAACAAGAATTATAGAAAATAGAACTCACGTGTCGTGAAATATAAAAACAATTATTCAACGCATTCGCAAATACACTAAAAAAATCGTAAGTAAATAAAATATAGAAAGTACTCACAGTGTATTTATCCCGCAGCCAAACTGCGACTGGCGGACTGGCCAGCGCACAACTGACAATATTATCAACGGTGGGGATACTATATGCTTAATACGACACGACACGACTACGACTTGAAATATTTTATTTCTATTATTTCATTAATCTCCAACATTTTCTCCAATTTATATAAGTAGGTAGTTTATTATCTCATATTTTAGATTGTAAATAAAACTACTTTTACGGATTATATCGCATTTGTATTTGATTTATGATTGCCCGACGTTTCGAACACTTTGCAGCATTCATGGTTACGGTAATCCGTAAAAGTAGTTTTATTTACAATGTGTAGTGCTCGCGTAAACATCAGATATCATCATATTTTAGATTTATTTTCCCGAAACACCTTTGCGTATATATCATAGTCTCTGCTCATAAACCTCCCATTGATGGGCTCGAGCCTCTTCTCCAACAGGAGGGAAATTGACCTACTAAACCCTTCTGGTCAGATACGTTGGGGTTTTATTTCAAGTTTTCTTTCTCTTGCATAAATGTTACATGCATATTATATCGCGACGGCGCACCGTGTCCGCGTCGAGTCCTTCCTCCCGCACACGGTCCGCCGCCGCCTCCATCCGCGAGATGACAGCCTCGAAGAAAGCGATAACTGCGTCCCAGTTCCTGACGCTGGTGACCATTTACCTAGCAATGGTCGGCAGCGTCAGGTCGGCACCGATGATTGCGACGAGTTCACGGCGCTCCCCAGCCCACGCGGCAGATACCTCGAGTGTGTGCTGCGCCGTGTCGTCGTCAAAAGGTTTGCTCAAATTCGAAGCACATAGTCCAGTTGTTATTAATAAAAGAAAAGTGTATTAATAATAAAATAAGAACTAGACGCACAATCAACCGAAATAAATGACCAAACAATTCACAAAATGGAGCCGTGGCTCTCTTTTCGTTAGTCTAGTTTTTTACATTATTTTAAGTGAGTATCATTATTATTTATAATAACATAGCAGAATTTATTGATATACGTACTGATAAATATGACCAAAATGTCATGCATAAGGCGCCATCTTATTAAATAGACGTTTTTGTTCGGCTCGGCATTGTCTCTATTTCTCATGATAAATACCTAAAATAAATAAAAATATCTGAGATTTGGTCAAAAGGTATTTTATTTTGAAAAAGTATTTTGGAAATACCTATTTTGCATTTAGCATTTGAAATACAAAACGCAAAACTATTTAGTATTTTGCATTTGAAATAGTAAATCTGAAAAGTATTTTGCATTTTGTATTTAAATGCTTTTTTAAAACCATTTTGTACATCTCTGGTTATGAATTGTATTCTTATTCCGTCAGCACACGGATAATATCCCTACTAATATTATAAATGCGAAAGTAAGGATGTTTGTTTGTAACGCTTTCACGCTTAAACCACCGAACCGATTTCAAAAATTCTTTCACCAATGGAAAGCTATAATATCAGGGAGTAACATAGGTTTTATTCTATCCCGGTATTCCCACGGGAGCGGGTACTAAGCGGGTGAGGCAACTGAAACCGAAGCGAGAGCGGATTGCTAGTAATATACATATGTATTGAATCTCGTCTCGAAAAAATTTTTCACTTGTTGAGGCGATCCAATTTTCAAGATAACTTTCCTTTTCTTCGAAAGTGGTAAAGCCCCTACCACTTTCGAAGTCATGTTGTCCTGTCAAGTCATGTAGCATCTGTCATAGCGACCAGCAATCAGAAGTAGCAATATTCAAAGAATATAGCGGGTGCCGTGACATATCCTAACTAATAATATCTAAATATTTTTTGACGATTTTTACCACCTGAGGCCGACCGTTGTCATGCAAAAGAATAATTTAATCAGATCTATCCTTACTGAATTTCTTATTATATTCTACTGTTTTACTTCTTACACTTCATGATTTAAACGCAGTAATTGGAGCCTTTACCTACCCGTAATGAAATCACCAAGTTTTAGCAGGTACACAACGCCTCCTTGCATAACTTTTGAACCATTAATGTTAGGCTTTGATATTAATATTAAGGTCAATGGCAATGATTGGCCGGACAAAGCGTAGCATTTTTTTAGCAGGTTTTAGTTCTCGATAGCAGAAAACACTCTCCTTTATAAATGGAAATATTTTCCTTAAACACGCACTAAGGAAATAGGCCTGCATTGCAGGAGACTCAACTAAATATAATGAGAATCTAATCCACCAAACTGTTACGGCAGATCGTATCTTGACCACTACGCCATCTGTACTAGTCAATTTCTCTATAAACTTATTTTTAAAATAGCTAAGTTACTTTTCAAGCTCTTTACTTACAGTTACATCGAATACAAGAGACAACAAATCCACCTCATCGGCGATGGCGACATAGATATGGTTGTGAGGCCTTACGCCGCTTTTTTATCTCCCCGGATGGTTTGAACAGGTCCATATCGTACCCTGGAAAAGAAAGGCATATTACTTAGCCTTTTTCTATTACGCTCGCACGCTCAATCACATAACCACTGAATTTAATTTGCCATACAAAACTTTTCATGTGATTATCAAAAGAAAAAAGTAGCATGATTAATGGGTCTATAATTATTGTTAGAGTTTAGATTATGTTCTAGGAATAGCAAGAAAACAAACGAGGCATTATTTAATTATTGATGACTTATGGTACGGAAACATGGTCCTTAAATGTAGGCCTCATAACCAAGATCAAATTCGCTCAGCGTGCTATAGAGGCTATGCTCGCGATTTCCCTGCGAGATAGAATCCGAAATACGGCAATCCGCAGAAGAACGAATGTAATCGACATAGCACGAAGAATTAGCAATTAGCACGCATGAAGTGGCAATAGGCAGGCCACATCGCTCGATGAAACGACAACCGCTGGGGAAGAAAAGTTCTCGAGTGGCGGCGACGTATCGGACGACGCAGTGTAGCACGCAACTAGGTGGACCGACGACCTGGTGAAAATTGCTGGGCGTCGTTGGATGCAGACGGCACATGACCGCACTCTGTAACGTAACATGAGGGACGCCTACATCCATCATGATTATTTAATTTTAAATATGAAAAATCGTAACTTATAAAATTGCTTAACTACAAATAAGTTTGTCTCGTACGACACGAATAGTTCACAAACGTGTGATAGTTTAGTTAATCAAGGTATCAATCGGCGCGTCTAACTAAACGTACAAACACGATTACTTACCAAATAATACAGTCACATTCAAGAAATTTATTTCATAATCAATATTCTTTTAATCATCTTAATCTATTATACTTAGTATTTATACTATTATTTTAAAATACGAAAAATACGAAAGACCGACGTCCCCCCCTCGGGGAGGACATTCGGTCTTTCCTCACGCGGTCGGCCTCTCGGAGTGTGACGGACTAATCCCCGGTCACGCCATCCGCAAATTTTAAAATACCGTGAACCTGACTAAATAAAAAAAAAAAACAGCCTAATACAAGTAGAGCAATTTTGGCGCGAAAGTGGAAATGTCATTTTGTAGTCTTATTGTATTATATTCAACATCAGTATCTGAAAGAGTAACCCGCGAATCGGTACCATTGATCAGCCCAATGGCGGTGGCCAAGCAATATAAAGGGTTAGGTTGCAATCCTTTCCATTGCCTCCAGTTCAGACTATAGCCAATCATAATAAAAAAATATATATTCCTTAGAATAATAACGTATAGAAGGATAGTGACAGTACTTCGAACTTTAAAAATTTGAATCTAAAAATACTAATGGCGGGCAGACGATTACACACGTACACACGGAAACCACTATACAAATTATGAAATCAAATTTTGTTTTTATTAACATAAATCGTCGAAATACTTTTAAAAGTAATGTTAAAAACCTTTTTATGTTTTTCAAATGTGTTGTGGCACCATTTGAATGCACAAGCCGTCATAATTACCTATTTATTTTTTAAGAGTTGCGTACGTTCGTGCAGTGCAATGACTTGTACATTACGGGACTGTTCCGGCATAAGCTCCATTAGGCTCCAATTGAAATGCCTCACTTTTTGTGCGTGGACTTACCTTCTATATGTTATTATTCTAAGATATATTCATTATTTTAATGCCTCACCGTTTGATAATAAATCATTTTGATGATGTTTTAATGAACGCTATATGGTGGCGTTTACGAATATTACCATAACTTATATCGCTCGGGGGCTTAGAATAATAACGTATAGAAGGTAAGTTCACGCACAAAAAGTGAGGCATTTCAATTGGAGCCTAATGGAGCTTACGCTGGAACCGTTCCGTAATGTACAAGTTATTGTACTGCACGAACGCACGCAACTCTTAAAAAATAAATAGGTAATTATGACGGTTTGTGCATTCAAATGGTGTCACAACACATTTGAAAAACTTAAAAAGGTTTTTAACATTACTTTTAAAAGTATTTCGACGATTTATGTTAATAAAAACAAAATTTGATTTCATAATTTGTATAGTGGTTTGCGTGTGTACGTGTGTAATTGTCTGCGCGCCATTAATATTTTTATATTCAAATTTCGAAAGTTCGAAGTACTGACACTATCCTTCTATACGTTATTATTCTAAGCTCGGGGGTGTCGTAAAAGACGACTAAAAGATTTAAAAAGACCTGGAGTGGTGGAGAGGCCTAATTTAGGCCTCATCACTAAGTTCAAAGTCGCTCAGCGTGCTAAGGAGCGGGCTATGCTCGACATTTCTCTGCGAGATAAGATCCGAAACACGCAAATCCGCAAAAGAACGGGTGTAACCGACATAGCACGAAGAATTAGCACGCTGAAGTGGCAATGGGCACTTGGGCAGGCACATCACTCGACGAACTGACAACCGCTAGGGAGGAAAGGTTCTTGAGTGGCGACCACGATTCGGACAAGGCAGCGTAGGACGACTAGGTGGACCGATGACCTGGTGAAATTTGCTGGGCATCGTTGGATGCAGGCGGCACAGGGCCGCACTTTGTGGCGTAACATGAGGGACATGTCACTCTGAAGTTCATTGCCTAAACGCTAAGTCTTCTGGGCCAAGACGTTATATCCATGAACTTTAAATATTATGTTAGGCATAGTCACGATTTAATTATTTGTATCCGGTATGGTTATAGCTAATATATCAATTATTATTTGTATATGTGACTCATAAGTATACGTTAAAAATGATGACATGTGCACTATGGTTCTTGTTTTTTACAGAAGGCGGTGGTAAAATTATAGATAATCACCTGGTTGGAATTAAAAAAGATAAAAATAAGCAGTAAAAATACAAAAATTGCCACTATTTCCAATTTATCTTTATATCGTAAACAATGTGTGTTTACTTATCTACGCACGCAAGAAGTTGTACTTTTTTGACGTTACAAGATAAAAATATTTATAAAAATACTAACTGACCTAACAAACATTGTTCTGTTCGAATAAAATAAAATGAAAGGAATGCTCCTTGAAATCGACAGCAGTGCCACCTACCGGGTCCAACTGTGAATCTAAACCATTCTCGAATGAATTTGAACACACACAAAAAATTTCATCAACATCGTCAGTCCATCCGTTTAGGAGGAGCTCAGTGGCATACACACGTATACAAGAAATTTATATATAAAGATTATCCGTCGCGTTAACCGTTATCCTACGTTTGTAGAAAAACGACACTAATAAGAAACGACACTAGCAAAAAAAAAAACAATTAGAAGTAGATAATATTACTGCAAGATAAGGAATGACAGAGTAGTATATTATATAGCCGAGGCCGCGTGTGACGTGACCGGGGATTAGCCCGTCACCCGCCGAGAGGCCGACCGCGTGAGGAACGACCAACGTCCTCCCCGAGGGGGGGACGTCGGTCGATGGGAGGGTACCCCAAGTAGGGGATATTCCGTCGGTCCGACCACTGATGACAAGTAACCCTGCTCCGGTGGTCGGCCCAACGACGAAGGCGACGTGCATCGTGTGTGGTTTGCGGGTGTTGCGTGCTTACGCCCCTCTGTCGCCCTGGACGGAGTGGTGCAAGAAGCGCGCCGATCGTAACCCACCCCCAAAAAAAACAAAAAACAGTAGAATATATTCTTGTTTTTCTTATTTAATGGCAATGAGCTACAATAATATGAGTTATTGGTGCCAGTGTCGAGTATTATATTAATTATTCACGTCTTTAAGTCTTCGTCTTTCAGTCAGTCGTTAGCATGATTTGGTACTGATAACCAAGCCATGCCTTCTCTGGGAATTTTGGCAGAATGTCAAAATGCACGCAATTCACTATTATATCATATTCACTACATTTCAGTATTTTATCTGCATTATATTACATAAAATATCAGCAAAATTATTCAATATAACACTGTAAAACACTAAAATAATGAAAAAAATATAAAAGCGCTACATGACATTTTGACATTCGCGTCAAAAGTCTCGTAGAATATATTAAAGAAACCGATTTAAGTGATAGAACCACACTGTTGACAGTTGTCCATCTATAAGATTCAGTCCTCCGCCCGTGGCCATAAACACTGAAAAGAATGTTGTAATTTAGGGCAATTAAAAATAAAATACAAACACGATAAAATCAATGAAAATAGTTTTAATTTCATATGTATAATAGTGTGTAAACATCAGAAACATGTATCACACAAAAATGCGAACATAATTTACAAACAATATAACAGGACGTTAGAGAATACTTTAAATAATTAATTAATTACACGCATACATTAAATTATTGACGTGATGACTTAATAAATCGATTAACGCCGGCTGCACAGGATCAGACCTGTAATTAGACATGATCAGGCCTGATCTTGTCTGATCAGCCCTGGAGCGTTGAATACGCTTAGGTCTGATGAGACATGATCAGGCATGAATAGACCTGGTCAGGCATTCTCATGCCTGATCAGGCCCGGTCATTTTTCATGCCTGATTAGGCCTGAACATTTTTCCCGGGATGCCTGTCAGATAGGTTGTTACAGGGTCTTTTGTCGAGTAAAATTATATTATTCGTTTAGAACACGACAACAGCTATAAACATTGCTTGATTAAGGTGTGTTAAGCGAGAAACAAAAAGTTACGGGTCTTCTAATTCGCCATATAGTGAATATAATAAAGTGTATCCCTACTCTTCAATAAAATTAAAACAAGAGAAGGGACTCTCTTGTTTTATCTGCATACGATTTTTCGAAGGCAACCGCGGACAATAAAGTGCTTGAAAATTATATTCTTAACTAGCAACCCGCCCTCGCTTCGCTTCGGTTATAGGTTATAGTCGTTTTACCCGCGTAGTTCCCGTTCCCGTGGGAATACCGGGATAAAATATAGCCTAGTTTACGCCCTGATATTATAGCTTTCCATTGGTGAAAGAATTTTTGAAATCGGTCCAGCCGTTTTGAAGATTACCCGGAACAAACAGACAGACAAAAATTTTTTAATTGCTATTTTAGGCATAGGTGTCGTGCAAATAACCGTGTGAGCATGAAAAAAGCCTATTATTTTGACATTACAAACAGACACTCCAATTTTATTTATTGGTATAGATTTGTCATCACAGAAATATCAGAGGTCAATTCGATTAGGTATTAGTACTGTAATCATGTGCTGACGGAGTAAGAATACAGCTCACCACCCCATTTCTTGACCGCGGTTGCCGACTGCTGTATTCTCCGATTGGTGTCGGGAGTAAGAATATAAGTCGCCACCCCGAAGGTTGCCCATGGGCGTCGTATAAGACAACTAAATGATATATGCAGATAACATCGATACAAGAGAAGGCAAACTCGAAATGAAACCCTATACCAGTGGTTCTCAAACTTTTTAAATGACGGAACCCTTTTGGGAAGCAAAATACTTGATGGAACCCTACAATAAAACAATTATTTTTATAAGTGTATTCTATATTAATCAGCATAATAAAAGTACAATGTATCAGTTACTAATTATTATTTACTTCACCACTTGGTAAGGACAATAATAGAAAACATTAAAAAAGAAAAATCTAACTAGTGGGAGGTATGAAACTATTTTTTATTTTTCATCAATTGCTTGATATCAGGTTTGATGGAAGAAAGTTGGAGTCTCATATCAGCTTCGGCGTCCAGTCTATTGCGATATTTTGTTTTCGTGGCTGCGTAGGTAGAGAATCCTGTTTCGCACAAATATGTAGTTGGGAACGGGAGAAGAATATCCAGAGCCATTTGGCCAAGCATTGCATATTCATCTTGGATTCTGCACCAAAAATCATTAAGAGGCGTCGTTTTGAACAATGACTCCATACTTGTGTCTGATGACATTTCTAAAAGAGATTCATATATCTCATTTGACATGTTTTCAGGCTTTTCCAAGTTGGGTAAAAAAGGATTATGAATCCAGGAGTTCACTTTAATTTTTGTATTGTGTTCTTCGGGAAAATACTTTTCAAAAGATGCGCGCATCGAACTGAGATATTGGACCAGTTCTTCAAACACATTATCTTCAAACATTTCTGAGTCGTTTTCGCTAACAAACTCACTGAGTAACGTAAAACTTTCTATTTCTTTCTTACCAATGCAAATGATCCAAAAATCTAATTTTCTTTTAAAAGCAGTTATTTTATTATAGGCCTGAAACACTGTTGTCTGTTTACCTTGCAACGATAAATTTAATTCGTTAAGTTTTTGAAAGATATCCGCCATAAAAGACAATCGGAACAACCAAGTTTTATCATACAAACGGTCCTTCAAATTAAAAGAAGTATCTGCTGAAAGAAACATTTGTAACTCGGCTCTAAGTTCAAATAGCCTTGTTAAAGTTTTTCCCCGAGACAGCCATCGCACTTCTGTATGGAGCAGCAGTGTTTTATGTTTGCTGCCATAATCTTCACACAATAATGAGAACAATCGGGATTGTAGTGGTCGTGATTTGATAAAATTAATTATTTTTACCGCTTCATCCATAACTAATTTTAGATTAGACGGCATTTGCTTCATCGCAAGTGCTTGTCTATGCAGAATACAATGACTGGAACTACAATTAGGCGCTTTATTTTTCATTCGTGACACTGCTCCTGCTGTTTAACCTGTCATCGCCTTGGCCCCATCTGTACAAATGTCAATGCAATTGTTCCAACTGAGATTATGTTCTTTTTTTTTTTTTTTTTATATATTCCCATAGGGGTAGGCAGAGTCCACTGCCCTCCACCTGCTACGATCTTTGACATATTCAGCGTAGCAAAGCGGTTCTCTGTGGGCCACTTTTCGCCCCCGACGGAAACGAGACGTGACGTGTCGCGAGCCACATCGCCGCCATTCGTACAGTTTTTTAATTTTTTGAAACTCATTGCGTTTCCGCGAGAAATACATACACATATAATTAAACGGACACAAATTACATCCAGACTCAGAACAACAATTTGTGGATCGCACAAAGTGTTGTCCTGCGTGGGATTCGAACCCCCGACACTGGCGCTGTAGGTCACTAGCATTAACCACTACGCCATCTGTGCAGCAAAAAATATATTTATTTTATTAAAAATTTCTTCCCCGGTAGTGTTTGTAAGCAGCGATGAACACATAAGCATGTCTTCTTCAAAAGAACTTTTATATGGATATCTCACAATAACCAGCAGGATAGCCAAACCAGCGACATCAGTCGACTCGTCCATTTGCAAAGCGAATCGTGTATTTTGTAGACGTGTAACTAGTTCTTGTTTGACGTAGCTTGCCAGATCATGGATTCGTCGTGAAACAGTATCGTTTGATAGCGGAATAGTAGAAAGATGCTTTGCAGATTTTTCATCAAGCATACATTTTGTTATGTCTAATACACATGGTTTTATTAATTTCTCAGCGATAGTGTGCGCTTCACCTGCTTGTGCAATGCGATAGCTAACTAAGTATGATGCCTCCGTGGCCTTTTCGTTGGTAGTTTGTGTTACATGCATCATATTTTTTTGACTTTCTAATAACTGATCTTTTTTGCGAACAAAAAATTCTTTATTCTTGTCTTTAGTCTCGGGGTGTACGGTTTCTAAATGTCGACGCAATTTGGCAGGTGCCATGGAACTATTAGGAAGCAGTTTACTACAGAGCATGCAGAGAGGTGAGCCGTTGGAATCAACAAATCCGAAACTGATATAAGATTCATCATACTTCCTTTTTTTCGTCTTTGAAACCGTCGAGCTTGACGTCGTGGCACTCGTGGCATCATCTTCTGGATCGGTGATTGCTAAATTCTCCGCGCGCATTGCTTTTGAACATTCAGCGTCATTAGAAGATGTTGTTGGAACACGTTTAACACCTTTAAGCCAACGTTCCATTCTTCTTTATTTATAATGTTACAAGTCAGGATAGTGGGGTTTAAATAATGCACAATCGTTACTGCGTATAAGAGACTAAATTTAGAACCTACAGGGAAGAAATGTATAAAACTGAGACAACAGAATACAGCAGGCAGTAAAACAATGAACACTAGTTTCTCGCTAGCGAGCTTGTAAGTAGGTAGTAACTTATCGCTCCGAACGCTAATCATCAACTGACGACGCCAACGCGCGATCGCCGCTTTTATACTTAGTCCTAGACTCGATCTCAAATATTCTCGAAAATACTCGAGTCGGCACCTTTGATAAACAAAAAGCAAAAATAAAAACAGAAATTTAAAAATAGCGTTGTAAACAATATCGACTTTATCCTTTGAAGTTAGAGACGAAAGTCGCTAGTTGACAACTATAGCGTCTAATTCAGAGGCGGCTTTTATCAAAGAGACTGAGCGCTTACAAGTATACTACCCGCTCGTTTTAAGTTTGCCGCTGGCGATAGGTATGAGTGTATGACGTTCGAAATTTTTTATTTAATTGTAACAATAAAAATTGTGTACGTTAGATATTTGGGTAAAACTATGACACATTATAAGTTTTGTTGTCACGTGGGGGAGGGTACGCGCATTCCACAGACCGGCAAACTTAGAGCGAACGCGTTGTACAAGTATAAAATTGTTGAGACCAAACTTATGAGATATTGTACCAGCTAATGTAACACAAGCTTATACAAATACAAATAAATAAATAAATAACATTCATAGCGTTTTGTCTCCGCGCGGCCGCGGAGTCCGCACAGCCGCGGAGCGACCAGAGAGAGGTGTTTTGATTTTTTTATTTCTAAATTCTTGCGGAACCCCGACAGAGGTATCACGGAACCCTAGGGTTCCGCGGAACACACTTAGAGTATAGCTGCCCTATACTAATCTGACCAGCGCCATATATTAGGTCAAATTCCCTGTCATTGAAGGAGGAAGGAGCCCAACAATGGGACGTATATATACACTAAAATGAGGATGATAATAGATGTCGTAAAACTCGACTAAAGGATACAATATAAATTTATTCTAATATACAAATAATATCTATGCAACACAAGAAAAACTCGAAATAGAACCTTGTTTCAACCCGTCTGATCAGCGCGGTAAAATATTTCAATTTGTTTTCCGTTATGAAGTAGGCTTAGCCCAGTATCAGTAGGACATACCTATATGGAGATAGGAGTTAGCACTCGTGCAGGTCGGACGTGTGCATTAGATGGATTGTCGGCTTAGGTCGGTCTTTAACATCGTTGTCGTTTTCTTGTCGTGTCGTTTAATTGTCTTGTCGTTTAATTGTCTTGTCAGGTCGTTTGGTGGTCTTGTCGGGTCATCGTCGGGGCGGGAAGGGGCAGGGGTCGCTTGGGCACCGGGACTGCTACCATATTGTGGAGGCATTCGACTGGTGTTCAAAAAGTTGCGACCAGATTTCTGGTCTTTTTTTTTTTGGTATTTAGCTGTCGGTCGCAGATGACCTTGACAGCTTAACGCGGGCAATGGGCGAGCGGAAGGCTCTCAACCCGGTAAGTAAGTTAAGCGAACATCGCCCGAGGGCTCCCCCTGTGGGGAACGGACCTCGGCTCGGGGCGTCGCTGAAAGCAAAGTGGGCGTGGCCACGTTAAGGTTAATGATTTTTACGCGGCGCGGTTTTCGACCTCGTCGGCGAGGCCGATACCGCGCAGTTTTATGTGTTATCGCTGCGCGAGCTGTGTAGGCCCTTTCTTGGGCGATCGTAATGGCATCATCCCCTTCTTCAAGGAGATGACGGGGTCGTCGGACCGCGGATATTTTTGAGGGGACGTAGTTTACCGCCCCAACCACTAGTGGATTGGGGTGAGTCATGGCAGAGTCAAAATAGCGCTGGGAGTAACGCTTCATATACTGCCTGATGGTCGGCAATTCGAGGTCGATGTGTAGATCGACATTACGAACGAACCACGGTGCTCCCGTTGCCCGTCGAATGAATCTATTTTGTAGTGTTTGTAACCTGTGGATCCTGTTTGGCCTAACGTGCGCGAACACTACACTGGCATACGTCATGATCGGCCGTATGCAGGTTGTTCAATGCACATTGAACATGCAACGCAGCAAACTCAAAAGTAGAGCATGTCAACATACAAGTAAAGCATGTCAACATACAAATGTGCAAAATTAGCACTGACATGATTTAAAGACACTGCGTTATACTTTACACGTACGACACACTAACACAAAATGGTATATGTGTGTATTAGCAATAAGTAGTATATAAGGTGTACATTGTGTAAAATAAATCAGATTTGAATTTATTCATCTCTCAGTTACATCCCTCTCACTGCGGCCAAGACACCCTTAGCCGTCAGTTCTGATTAGTCGAGTGAGTCTGCTTGACTGGCAGTGAGAATTACCAATCCTCCACCCAAAGCTCCATCTCACTGTGGCCAAGACACCCTTAGCCGTCAGTTCTGATTAGTCGAGTGAGTCTGCTTGACTGGCAGTGAGAATAACCAATCCTCCACCCAACATCCATCTCACATCCACCTGTCACCTTAGGTAGCACGGTGCAGGTATCCCATCATATAGGCTAGGAACTTAAGGGCTTTAGGTACTTCAAACTATAACCTTAGGTTCTTCTGTCAAACACGGCGTTAGTCCACTAGCCCAGACTACGCCTGTACATTTGGTCCTTCGAGTAAAAGTAAAGATTTTTCCTCCCTCTAACCCCCCCGTAGGTTTGACATAACAGACATACGAATCAGTTAAGAACGGGCTGGTGTACTCAACAAAGCATCAGTTTCGGAATTGACTGAAAGACTTTTACTTACGTACTCTGTCAGAAAGCCTCTCGTTGCGGTTCGGTCACTGGCCTCCCACAAGCGGGACTCACCAGCTGATTGAGAAGTCGCACCTTCAGGGACGTGTTATAGCGAGAGCGCAGGTACGATAAGTATTGACTTAAAACATTAGTAGTAGGAAAGTTAGGGTAGGGCTATTAGGGAAGAAGACAAAAGAAGCACTATGGACATACAAGAAATAAACACAGCAATCAGGAGCCAGGAGGAAGATTATAACGAGATCAGGAGGATAATTACAAACATTAAAAAGGACTCCGTGAGCCGAAGAACACAAAAATACATTGACGAAAAAAGACAAACACTAACTACTATTTTCCAACGGGTGCAAGAGAATCACTCGAAACTGGAAAAACAAGAGATGTTATCATCTCACAAATATATCACTACAAATTACTTTGGAAATATCCAAAAACAATACAACGAGGGCTTAGCCCACCTACAAAACTATGAAGCAAGACTTCAACTTGTTCAGGCGATATATGAACCTGAAGAACAAAACACAAACGAAGAAGAAGGGAGAGGGAATCCCAAGACGTTTATACAAATGTTCAGGATATCCCAGATGTCAAAAAGGCTAATTCAGGCGAAAGAATCAGTCACTGAAAACAAACCTATATGGCATTTACAAACTACAATAAACAACTTACAAAAACGATGGCAGGATATTGAAGAAACACACATTGAATTATTATTGGAGGAGGATACATCGGGACACCTTTACTTCAAAAATAAATATTTTGAAAACACCCAAATTGAGTTCGATACTACAATGGAGATGCTGGAAGAAAAAATCCATGACAGCTCCAGCGAAAAAATAACCTTAACACAGTCGTCAGGAAAACTACCCCGTATCTCTATTCCAACTTTTACTGGGAGTTATGACTCATGGTATACTTTTCATGATTTATTCAAAAAAATTATTCATGAAGATAAAAATATTTCATTGGTAGAAAAGATGCAATATTTAAAGACAAATGTAAAAGGTGACGCAGCAAAAATTATACGTCATCTAACGATAAGTGAATCGAACTATGAAACCGCGTGGAAATTGCTTACGCAACGTTATGAAGACGAACGAATGATATCAATGAAATTCATCGATAAATTATTAGATTTACCCAAGCTAAATGTTGCGAATGCAGCGGGTTTAAGAGACATGCACGACACCATAAAAGAATGTTTGGAATCTTTAAAACATCAAGGAGTTGACATTTCAACATGGGACCCTATTTTGGCTAGACTTTTGGCCAGGAAATGGGACCAACAAACTGATTCAAAATACGAGGATCAGTTACAACACCCAAACAAATTGGAATCGTTTGAAGAAATGTTACAGTTTTTAGAAAAAAGATTTAAAAGTTTAAAGTCCTACGATCAGCAAAAAATTACGTATAATCACCTGAGTAATAACTCGGTGAATCATACAATAAATAAATACCGGGGAACACTCGTACCAATAGCAGAATCATCAAAAAGTAAACATTGCTGGTACTGCAAAAGCACAGAACATAATATAAATAAATGCCCTAGTTTTAAAACCTTGAACGTGACGCAACGATATAAGGAAGTCTCAGACAAAGAAATGTGCAAACGCTGCTTAAATCATGATAAACAAATAAAATGCACGAGCGAGTTTTATACAAAATGTGAAATATGTCAACATAAAGGTCATAACACACTATTACACCGAACATTCGATTCAATTAAAAGACAACCAGAGTCTTCTGAGTATACGAAAAAGTTCACTCCTAAACCAACTATGAGTGATAAAAAACAAAACACAACGTTATCGAACTTATCAGCTACCAATTTAGAGGCAAAAAATACGGTCTTATTAGCCACAGCGCTATTACAAACCACGTCGTATGATGGAACACCACAATTATTAAGAGTATTATGTGACCAAGGTTCAGAAGCGTCATTTTGCACGGAAGAAGTAGCACAACTGCTGTCGTATCCAAGACAAAAGGTTCGAGCCGAAATAAAAGGCATTGGAGACAACGAACCTAAGACATCGAAATATACAATTAACATAAACCTACAACCAAGGTACTCTAGTGAGTACAGACTACCTGTAACACTTATAGTACTACCGAAGCTTACAAACTCGTTACCAAGAAGTAACTTACAACAATTACAAGAGTTGGACAATGTTCTATTGGCAGACCCAACGTACAACAAAAAGGGACCTATAGACATAATTTTAGGTGCCCAAGAATATAGTAAAATACTATTACAAGGTTTTAAACGACTACAAGGCGGTATAATCGCTCAAGAAACAGAATTGGGTTGGATTTTATCCGGGTTATATCCGCAAGACACAAACGGTGGCATCAAAGTATTAAGCATGATGACTCGCACCGACGACATACAACAATTAACAAAATCTACGGAACTAGAAGAAACAGAGAAACGAATTCTATGCATATTGCAACAAGAAGAATTTTACGATGAAAAAGAAATTATTCGAAAGAAAAAATCGACAGGTTTATGTCAAAAACGATCAATACATACATTAATTCCTTTACCCGTATATCAGGAAGAATTAATGACTAACACGAATACATTAAGAAAAAATACCGAAACGCCTGTGAATAGTAACATAGCAAATAACATAAATAAAAAGTTTAAGACACTTAAGTCAGGCGTGTTACTCTATACTACATTATTATTGTGTATCGGACAAGTAACAAGTACATCAATGTTTACTATGAAACATTTAAATCCAGGCCTATATGTAGAACAAATAGGTACTTCAACAATAAACAGAGGGAGTTCTTTTGAATGCTTGTCAATTCCAAGAGCATTCATAGGCTTCGACTATAACAATGAACGATACTTTGAGTTAAGTAAAGACGAGTTCAAAGATTGTTTACACAAAAAATCGGAGTTTGTTTGCTATCCCGTGGCTGTTAAGAACATGCAATTGAACAAGAATTGCATTGTTGACCAGCTATTCAGCAACAATAATAACACTAAATCACAATGCACATCAAGAAGATACAACATTCAATCTACAATTCTATGGAAACAACTTTACATGCAGAATACGTGGATGTTTATCACTACAAAAACACAATCAGCTTCGATAATATGTGATGGACAAAGACAAGAAATTAACCTAGAGGATATAGGAGTACTACACATTTCAGAAAGCTGTGTAGTAAAGACGTTGAACAACATTCTTGCAGCTAAACGAATAACAACAACAACTGTGCAAGCATCATATTTTAAAAGGAGTAATTTTACTCTAGACACACAAGTAGTCCAATCAGAGATACCAGACATACCGAAGGAGGAAGTATTAGATAGCTCCACCAGTATATTTGACCACTTAGCCGCTTCAGAAGCAAAGCTAAAAACAAGATTAGATAACACAATATGGAGGCGAATAGAGTCTCATTCCTATGTGGTTAGCACCGTGACATCTCTTTCTTTAATAGTATTAGCTTGTCTTTTAATTTATTTCAGACCACTCAAACAATGTCGAGATAGACTTACGAGAAGACAAAACAAGGAGACAACTACAACACAAGCCACAGAGACAGACAAACAGCGGGCAGCTCCACCACAACCACGGCCACGGTATGGGAAACCTCGTCCCCAGACTACAGTCCAAACACTACAAGCGACGGAAGGACACATTGGACCATATGAGGTTATCGAATTATACGACTTGCAGTCGTGTTCCTGAGAGACCCCAGAATGTTCAATGCACATTGAACATGCAACGCAGCAAACTCAAAAGTAGAGCATGTCAACATACAAGTAAAGCATGTCAACATACAAATGTGCAAAATTAGCACTGACATGATTTAAAGACACTGCGTTATACTTTACACGTACGACACACTAACACAAAATGGTATATGTGTGTATTAGCAATAAGTAGTATATAAGGTGTACATTGTGTAAAATAAATCAGATTTGAATTTATTCATCTCTCATTTACATCCCTCTCACTGTGGCCAAGACACCCTTAGCCGTCAGTTCTGATTAGTCGAGTGAGTCTGCTTGACTAGCAGTGAGAGTTACCAATCCTCTACCCAAAGCTCCATCTCACTGTGGCCAAGACACCCTTAGCCGTCAGTTCTGATTAGTCGAGTGAGTCTGCTTGACTGGCAGTGAGAATAACCAATCCTCCACCCAACATCCATCTCACATCCACCTGTCACCTTAGGTAGCACGGTGCAGGTATCCCATCATATAGGCTAGGAACTTAAGGGCTTTAGGTACTTCAAACTATAACCTTAGGTTCTTCTGTCAAACACGGCGTTAGTCCACTAGCCCAGACTACGCCTGTACACAGGTAGTGTATAATCGGACTTTATTTTTAAGTGATAGTTTTGACTTATTTTTAAGTGATAGTTTTGACTGACTCGGCATCAACATTAACGGCGAATACATCACTCACCTTCGATTCGCAGACGATATCGTCGTTATGGCAGAATCCATGGAGGACCTTGGCACTATGCTCAATGATCTCAGCAGGGTATCCCAACTAGTGGGTCTACGAATGAACATGGACAAGACGAAAGTCATGTCAAATACCCATGTCATTCCTGTACCGGTCCTAGTTGGCAATGCGATTCTCGAAGTTGTCAATCACTATGTTTACCTAGGACAAACAGTCCAGTTAGGTAGATCCAATTTCGAGAAAGAGATCAGCCGACGAATCCAACTCGGTTGGGCAGCGTTCGGGAAACTTAAGAGGATCTTCTCGTCCAACATACCTCAGTGTCTGAAAACACAGGTCTACGACCAGTGTGTGTTACCAGTGATGACTTACGGCACGGAAACGTGGTCCCTAAATGTAGGCCTCATATCAAGGCTTAAAGTCGCTCAGCGTGCTATGGAACGGGCTATGCTCGGGATTTCTCTGCGAGATAGAATCCGGAATACAGAAATCCGCAGAAGAACGGGTGTAACCGACATAGCACGAAGAATTAGCACGCTGAAGTGGCAATGGGCAGGCCACATCGCTCGACGAACCGACAACCGCTGGGGAAGAAAGGTTCTCGAGTGGCGACCACGTATCGGACGACGCAGTGTAGGACGCCCCCCACTAGGTGGACCGATGACCTAGTGAAAGTAGCTGGGCGTCGTTGGATGCAGGCGGCACAGGACCGCACATTGTGGCGCAATATGAGGGAGGCCTACGTCCAGCAGTGGACGGCAATAGGCTGAAATGATGATAGTTTTGACTTTGCGTTTAATAAGCAGTGAAGGCGTCCCATCACGAAGGCGGCGCGCGCGCGGTCCCGCTTCAAGTGGGACAGGAAAGTGAGTCGGCTATCTAGGGTCACACCTAAGTACTTGGCCTCTCTGCTCCATGAGACAGGTCGGCTGAAGAGAGTGAGAGGAGGGATGCTGTCCGGAGAGCACACACGGGCAGTTCGTTTAGTGAACATGACCGCTTGGCTCTTCTCGGGATTAATTTCTATTCTCCATTTCCTATACCAATTGGCAAGGGCGGTAACCGCTTTTTGGAGTGTATTGACTACGGTTGTCGGGGTCATACCTGCACAATAGATTGCGGTATCGTCGGCGTAAAGCGCCGTGTGCACACGAGTAAACTTGGGTAGATCACTTGTATACAGCGTAAACAAAAATGGGGCGAGGACCGAGCCCTGTGGGACACCGGCCTTGAGAGGATGGGAGGTTGACAACGTCCCTTCCACCCTATAGCGAAAGCTGCGATGACTCAAATAGTCATGTATTATTAGAATTAAGTATTCGGGGATTTTTAATAAATATAATTTGTAAATTAAGCCCTCATGCCAAACTTTATCGAAAGCTTTCGCTACATCTAGAAATAATACACCAGTGTACCGTCCCCTAATGAACTGACTACTGGTGTATTCTACGAGTCTATGTACTTGCTGAACACAGCTGTGTTTAGCACGAAAACCAAATTGCGCGTCCGGTATAAGTTTATTTAACTCTGCATATGAGCGTAGCCTACTGAGTACTATTCGTTCGTATAATTTACCTAAACTTCACAGTAGGCTAATAGGTCGATAACTATTGGGTTCGGTACGTTTTTTGCCGGGTTTGTGGATTCCGATTACCACGGCCTCTTTCCACTGTGAAGGAAAGATGTTATATTTGAGGGCTGCATTAAAAATACAACACAGTAATATTATTAAATGGGCTGGGAATAATTTAATTACTCTATTTGTAATACCGTCCGAACCCGGGGCTTTCCTAGCGTGGAGACCCCTAATAAGCGACTCGACTTCGTCGGTGCTCACTGTTGGGATAGGCATATTATTGTCGTTGTTTATATTCGACCGCGATAAAGTGGTACGCGACTGGCCACTTCCGAATTAATAGTGTTGTAGTGAGTCGCTTCTTGTTCGTATAATGTACTCGGCGTACACTGAAGCTCTAGGCTCTCTGCCAGACATTCAGACTTTTCGTCATCCATGAATGCCGGCGGTTGATTTATTCTACTGAGGGGAGGGAGTGTGGTCACTACATCTTTTTTGAGTGAGCGGGAAAGCTGCCAGAAGGCTGTCTGTGTGCGTGGGCTTCAGCTCTTCTAAAGTGGCGTCCCATCTGCTCTGTCACATATTATTAATTTCGGTTTTGACCTAATGACCTCCCTTTGGAGGGCCCGCAGGCGTTTGCGGTTCTCCTCCGTGGGGTATCGGTCGTACGCGTGGTCGTGTCCGGCACCCGCCGCGAGCAGTCGTCAATTACCGACTGCACGTGACCCGTGAGTAAATCGATCGCCAAGATTTTTGGTCGTGGCCGCGCTGTATATGTAACAGCATCAAAAAACTTTAATATCGCGATTTAGACGCTCTAATAGTATTGGAAAACTCTAATATCGCGATTCAGACGCTCTAATATTATTGGAAAACTCTCATATCGCGTTTTAGCCACTTTATTAAATCATTGAGATTTAAAAATGGACGGCGACGCTGAAGGAGAAACGGATACACCCTCGGCTGTCGAATGTGACACGGGGGTAACGGATATCACCCCCACGGGGAGGAAGCGCCTTTATATGAAGACTTCTCACTCTGGACGGCAGGATTTGGGTTCCGATACCGAGATCGAACCTATATCCAAAATTAATACCTCGCGTAGGGGTAAGGCAGTACCAAGGGGCCACAATGTGGGACTCACACGTGCCAAGGTGGATCTCAAAAATAGAGACACTGAGGCCTATGAAGTTGAATATGAGCGTGTGCTTCGAAGTCGTGCCTTCCGCAAAGATGTTACAGCGCCAGGATTGGACTCAGCGGATACCTCGGCTTCGGAGTGCCCTCTCATAGAGAATCTCTCTACCATAGGGCCGGAGGAGATGCGTGCTCGTGGGGGCCGCAACGCGGCAATAATCCTGGAGGTTACAAGGAAATCCGGTCACCTCCAGGGTCCTTTTATTAAGAAGCTTAGAGACTCAGCAGCAGAAATGCAAGGTATCATTGAAGCTTTGTGTTCGAAGTCGGAAGCGGAAGATACATGCCGATTGAGAACGGAAAATAGCAGGCAGCGCCAGGAGATAGAAGCCCTCAAGGCGGAGCTGAAGGCATACCGCCGCGAATTTTCAGAAATGAGGGCTTCTTCGTCTGCGATAGGAGTGGACACAATAGAGGAACTGAGATCCTCTATTGTGAGGTCGGTCGGCGAGATGGTAAATGCTCGGCTGGCGGGATTAGAAGATCGTCTTCTGCCTGCTAAGGTAAACCGTCCGCCTTTAGCTGCCGACAAAAGGAAGACCACAGGGTCTGCAGTAGCCTTAGCAACGGTTGGTACGGCCACATTGGTACCTCCTGTCCAGCCAACGCCTAGCACTTCGGCAGTCAACCCTCCTATTCAGTCCACAGCCACGAATAGCTGGGCAACTGTTGTGAGGAAAAGGAAGAAAAAGTCTGCCTCTCCGACAGCCTCCGCAGCTGTTGCGCCCTTCACGGCCATCGCCCCAACTGTTTTAGCACCAAAAAAATTAAAGTCGGTGCTTGCTGTCCCGCGCTCCCCGGCTGTAATCTTGAAATTACAGCCGGAAGCTGAACAAAAGGGGGTCACCTACGCTGATGCGATGATTCGCGCCGAACAGGCAGTCAATCTCCAAGAGATGGGGATTAAGGAGGGCCTTAAAGTTAGGCGCTCTGTTACTGGGGCTAGGGTCCTGCAATTACCCAAGTCCCAGACGATGGAAGTTGCTGATCAGTTAGCGACTAATTTGCGCACAGCACTAGCGGGTATGGCTGATGTTGTCCGCCCCGTCAAACGTGCTGACATCCGTGGATGACTCCGCCACCGAAGAGAACGTGCGTGCGGCAGTAGTCCGCACATGTGGTTGTGATGGCGCAGAGGTCCAAGTTGGACAAATCCAGCGTGGACCTCGCGGCATGGGCATGGTGAAGGTGCGCTGTCCTGTCGCCGCCGCTAAAATACTCATGGATGCAGGAAGGCTCCTCGTCGGCTGGAGCTCGGCTGGCATCCAGGTATTGGAGAACCTCCCTTTGAGGTGCTTCCGGTGTCTGGAATTGGGGCACACGGCACCTTTGTGTCCATCCACTATCGACCGCTCCGAACTTTGCTTCCGATGCGGCAGTAATGGACATAAGTCGGCTGCATGTGTGGCTGTGCCGCGCTGTGCGGTATGCACCGCCGCTGGTCGCCCAGCAGAACACACGATGGGGGGCAGGTATTGCAAAGCCCCCTCAACCAAAGGCAAAGTGGCCCAAGGACCTCGGGCTACTACAGCAACTAGTAGTAACAGACCCCAGGAAGAAGCCGAAATGTCCAATTAATGGGAGACAGAGTACGCTTCCTCCAGGCGAATTTGAACCACTCTGCCGGGGCTCAGGACCGGCTACTGCAGTCCATGGCGGAGTGGGAAATGGATTTGGCTGTGGCCAGCGAGCCATACTATGTCCCCCACTCACCAAATTGGGTGGGGGACCTCAGAGAAGATGTAGCTGTCCTGTCCAGAGGACGTGTCGGCCCTCCCCTCACTCCTCTTGAGAGGGGCAATGGTTATGTTGTGGTGGGGTGGCGAGATCTTGCCATTATTGGCATCTATTTCTCCCCCAACCGCGATCTGGCAGAGTTTGAATTATTCTTGGATTCTGTCAGTGCCGCGGTTCGTCGTCAGTCGCCGAAGAGAATTGTTGTCCTCGGCGACTTCAACGCGAAGTCTCACACGTGGGGGAACCCCACCACAAACGCCAAAGGCGCAGCCGTTGAGCAGTGGTCCTTGCTCTCCGGTCTATCCCTCCTTAATAGAGGGACCATCCATACCTGCGTGCGGCATCGGGGTGGGTCTGTGGTGGATTTATCGTTTGCCACCCCTGGCATCGCTCGCGCAGTGAGTGACTGGAGAGTAGAAGAAGGGGTGGAGACTCTCTCGGACCACCGTTACATACGGTTCGAGATCGCGGCCCCCCGGGGACCACAAGAGCCCCGGCGCAGATCAAGAGGTAGACTCCCAAAATGGGCCATTGGCCAATTAAACTTGGAAATGGCCCGGGAGTCTGCTATAGTACAGCGCTGGGGCGCGGCAGGACAGCTGGCCACTGGTGTAGAAGGACTCGCTGGTCAAATAAGAAGTGCCCTTGAGGCAGTATGCGATGCGGCGATGCCGAGAGCTCGGCGGAGGCCGCCGCGTCGACAGGTATACTGGTGGTCACTCGAGATTGCGAATCTACGGGTGGCCTCTAACCGGGCGCGGCGTGCCTACATCCGACACCGTCGAAGGGGCAACCGGGACGACATCCTAGAGGGTCAGCTGCGGACTGAGTACAAGACAAAGAAGAAGACTCTGCAGCTGGCCATCAGCCAGGCGAAGGAGAGGGCTCGAGAGGAGCTGCTTGCAGGCCTCGACAGAGATCCATGGGGGCGCACATATCAGCGAGCGCGGAACAAGCTCCGCGCTTGTGGCGCCCCCATCATCGAATCGATGGAACCGGGTTTCTTGTCGGGGCTAATGGGGGAGCTGTTCCCCCGTTCAGTGGGACACGTTCCCCCTAGAATGGCTCCTCAGTCTGTGCTGGAAATGGACTCTCCAATCCCACCCATCACCGACTCCGAAATGACAGCGGCTCTCTCCCGTCTTCGCGGGAAGAGGAAGGCGCCTGGTCCAGACAGCGTCCCGGGAGTCGTCCTCGGTGTCGCTGCAGAGTATCTTGAGGATCAGCTACGGGAACTGCTCAACGCGTGTTTGAGGTCCGGGCAGTTCCCGGAGCAATGGAAGTGCGGAAAATTATGTCTGCTGCCAAAGGAGGGTCGCCCAGTTGACTCACCATCCGCATACAGGCCACTGGTGTTGCTGGATGAGACGGCTAAATTGTTCGAAAAAGTATTGGCGGATCGTCTCGTCCAGCACCTCGAGGAAGTCGGGCCGGGGCTGTCAGAGAGGCAATACGGATTCAGAGGCGGCCGTTCAACAATTGATGCGCTGGCCGCCCTGAAGTCCTTGGCCACCGAAGTAGTGGCCAAAAAGGAAGTTCTCCTGGCAGTTTCACTCGACATAAAGAACGCCTTCAACAGCCTCCCACACGAGACGTTGAGGGAGGCGCTCCGGTATCATGGAGTGCCTTTGTACCTCCGGAGGCTGTTGGTGGCATACCTTGAGGGAAGGCACGTGCTCTGGGAGGGGGGCGACGGGTGCATTCATCGCCATCGAGTGGAGTGCGGCGTTCCACAGGGCTCGTTGCTGGGTCCAATCCTGTGGAACGTTGGGTTCGACTGGCTTCTGCGGGGTCGGCTCCTTCCCGGGATGGGGGTTATCTGCTACGCAGACGACACCCTCATCGCGGTGAGGAGGGCTGACTTCCAGGGGGCTGCCCGATTGGCACAGGAGGGAGTAGCACTCGTCGTAGATCGGATTGGCATGCTGGGTCTGAGGGTCTCGCTAAACAAAACTGAGGCCCTCCTATTTCATGGCCCACGTCGAGGTCCCCCCCGAGGAGCACATATCAGTGTGTCTGGGGTTGCCGTGCCGGTGCGGGCCCAGATGAAATATCTGGGCCTGCACCTCGATAGCAAATGGAATTTCGGGCTACACTTTGCCCAGCTCGTCCCTAGGCTCACCAAGTCAGCCGCGGCGTTGGGAAGGCTTCTGCCAAATACTGGCGGTCCTGGGTCGTCCTGTCGGCATCTCTACGTTGGAATCCTGCGGTCCATGGCGCTGTATGGTGCCCCTATCTGGTCGGAGTCCCTTACCGCCCGCAACAAGGCCCTCCTGCGTCGACCGCAGAGAATCATAGCGGTGAGAACTATCAGGGGTTATCGTACAGTGTCTTGGACTGCGGCGACGCTACTGGCAGGCGATCCGCCTTGGCCACTTGTGGCTGAGGCGTTGGCGGAGGTCTACCAGCTCCGTGCAACAGCGCGGGCCAACGGCGAGCAAGTCTCTGCAAGGAGACTGGGCAGAGCACAAGAAGTGGCCCGAAGGGAGGTTATCCGGCGGTGGAGGGAAGACCTGGAGTCCCCCGTAGCAGGGCGGGGGACTGTGGAAGCGGTTGCACTGCATCTCCACCGCTGGCTCACAAGGAAGCACGGCAACCTAACATTTAGGATGGTGCAGGTGCTTACCGGACACGGGGTCTTCGGTAAGTACCTGCATATGATTAGAAGAGAAGAGACCCTCGGATGTCATGAGTGTGGCGCGCCAACTGATGATGCGCGTCACACATTGGAGATATGCCCCGCCTGGGGGTCTCAGCGCCACGACCTGTCGGCGGTACTTGGAGCGGACCTGTCGCTGCCGACCGTTATCGCAAAGATGCTTGGCAGCGACAGGTGCTGGTCGTCGATGGCCTCATTTTGTGAGGCCATCATATCAAGGAAGGAAGTGGCGGAGCGGGAACGCGAGGCGCTTGCGTCTGCTGACTCGCTTCGTCGCCGGCGACCCTAGAGGAGGAGGTGACAATATGCCCACCTACTCCCACCGCCCTGAACAGTAATGACAGGACGTGGCCAGACGGCCATGCGTTGGGGTGTCGGGGATTGAATGTCATCAGACGACCTCTCCGGCACCCCGTAAAAGCGCGGAAGGGGCCGCTGTGGTTTTAGTGGGTATTCCGGCCGCGGATGTGGTCGGTGAGTCCCACACGGACCCCCAAGTGCGTAAATGCATTTCCACAGCGTGAACAAAAAAAAAATAAAAAAGGACATACCTATATGAGGTGAGATAATAATAATGATTAATATATAAGAAATCGTCATCATTATCTTTCAGCCTATCCTCGTCCAACCTACCCAATAGAACACGCCTATTCATTAAAGACATACATTTTACAGAACTAATTTATTACCCATAGACTACAGGCCCGTGTTAAAAAATTATGGGTCATTTGAACCACCAGGTGACCTATCTAGAACGATATAAGAGCATAAAATAATAAGATTCAGCACTACGCCGTCACTTGTAAGCTGTCCAACTGAGTGCAGGTGAAAATTCAGAAGTACAGGTAGAGTGAGTACATTTTGGTCATATATTTTTGTACGGCATTCTTACCATCGATAGATCCATGAAAAATAATAAGAAAACGCGCAGTGCCGTAAAAAAATGGTGCGCCACAAATGCGGAATTTTTTTTTTATTTGCCGACAATTTACAGGGTAAATTTGGTCATTTGATTTTGTACGGCATCAGTTTCATACTATTTCAATACTGCTTCTAATCCATTATTCCGCAACGCCGTACAAAAATCGTGCGACAAGGAGAAAAAATCGAGGGTTGCAACCCCCTCTCTTGCCGTGGTCCAGGGGGTGATTTGACACAACATAAAATTAATTTATTTTGAAAGTATTTTATGCATAGATAATATTTTTTCATATGCCGTACATTTTCGTTGGTCCAAAGAGGAAAAAAACTGAAAAAGAAAAAATCAAAAAGAAAAATCCATATAACGAAATGTAAGGTGAAATTCATCACGATATTTTTTTATATGGCATTTAGATAATTTATTTGTACTAATTTTCATAGTCTTTTCGTGATTCTAGGTTCCTAGTTAGAAACTATGTTAAATATGTGTTTGTATACTATCGATTTATACCAAAATATAGACATGTTGTCACTGATAATTCCAAAATACAACATATTTTTGAGAAGTAGTCGCACATTTTCGGTTGAGGCAACTTCAACTGTACATTGTTAATTATTTTAACACATAGTTGTATTTAGACTTCTCATATTCGTGAAGCTCATTTCAATCCCTAGGTAGATCAGTAATTGTTTTGAAAGTAAATCATATGTGGGAGCTGTAAAATTAAATTTCCTACAAGTCGGCGCACCGTCTAGTAAAGGTGCAATCGTGGCAACACCTGGGAGTTCGGTATACTGAATAATTTAAAGAAAACCATATTTTTTATTATCATCATTAAATATATCGAATTTTTCTAAAAAATTATTGTTTTATTTATTCACATCATTACAATGAAACAAATTAATTATATATATGTATCAATAATGTTTGAAGTATATTTTAAACCAAAAAGTTTACATAACTGTTGATACTGGGATTGACAGTTTCAATTCTTGGATATAATATACACACAGTTTTAGTTCAGTTAGACGTCATAGTGATTTTATCATATTATCAATTGTCCTCTTCAAAAATATGTTAAGAGCGTTATCGGTAATAAGCGGCCGTAAACCCAAAAATATGGTTTTTTGAGGACTGGTTACTCGTTCATCATAATAGCTTACTAAAAATTTATATAACCACTACATTAAATCTTTATATTGTGCTTGTACAGAATTATAACTCAATATTGTAACTATTTTATTAAAAGGCAAGGGTATTTTGAACTTAAGTTAGTGAGATTTTACGAAAACGCTGAGTTTTGAAGTTCAGGTACGAATAAACGATAAGTCGTGGCAGCTCGAAAAAAATTGTTGATGTTAGGAAAATTACTGTTCTTGGGTATGTATAAAATGAAATTCAAGATTTCTTCCTTGTAAAACAAAAAAAAATAATTTTTCTTAAGATTAATTTGACGAAAATGGCTCCTGTAAAACATTTAATTTTGTGAATAATACTAACCTTGGAATATTTAAAAAAATATCCACTATTTGTTCGACTATTGTAGAAGCAGTAAAAAAAACCAAATTGAAATATGAATAGTCATCCTCGTAATTAAATTTTAAATATTACTATAAATTGAACGGCATAATTGTTCATAAGCCATCGAACCCGACGACACTATTACTCTCGCCCAGACTGAGGCATACACAGCCCGCGCGGCCTTGACAAATAGTAGTAAATATCCACGTTACCGCCCCCGCCGACGGGGAAGGAAGACGTGTCGCGTTAAAATCATAAACGTGGGAGTGCCCACTTTGCCAGCGACCGCCCGAGCCGAGGTCCGTACCCCACAGGGGGTGCCCTCGGGATGGGTCGCTTAACTTTAAGCGGGTTGAGAGCCCTCAGCGCTCACCCACCAGTCCGGGTAAAGTTGTCACAGCCATCTGAGGCTAACAACTAAGTCACACAAAAAAAAAAAAAAAAAAAATGTTCATAAGCCAGTCGCGCCTTGGCGCTCAACGGAGCAGGGTCACGTCGCTCGAGCTCTCCGCTCACAGCGTAAAAGACGACAATACGAACTTGAGCGTATACTGCGACTGATCGGTTTTGATTCGTAAGTATTTATTACTACCTAATTCTTTTAATTACTTTCATGCGATCTCTATAAAGAATAATATAGAATCTTTTTACGTTTTAGGTGATGGGTCGAAAAAGCAGATTGTATCTTGGGAACAAAATTGGTTACAAGGCAAGGAAAAAGAGAACACACGATTTTATTTTAATTTTTTTTTTTGTGTGTGTACAGCTGTTGGCCGCAGATGACCTTGACAGCTTGACGCGGACTATGGGTGAGCGCTGAGGGCTTGCAACCCGGAGAAAAGTATGCTAAGCGACATAGCCCAAGGGCTCCCCCTGTGGGGAACGGACCTCGGCTTGGGGCGTCGCTGGAGGCAAAGTGGGCGTGCCCACGTTTTTAGTCGTGACTTTTGCGCGGCGCGGTTTCGCACCTCGACGGCGAGGGTGGAACCGCGGATATTTATTTATTTGTTAAGGCCTCGCGGGCCGTGTAGGCTCTTTGTTGAGCGAGTGTGATATTGTCGTCCTCTTCGTCGAGGACTTCGGATGGATGAGATTTTGGAGGGTCTATAGGAAGCCGCCCCAACCACTAGTTGGTTGGGGAGTGTCATGGCAGAGTCAAAGTAGCTCTGAGAGCTCCGTTTCATAAACTGCTTGATGGTCGGCAGTTCGAGGTCGATGTGGAGATCGACGTTTCGTATGAACCACGGTGCTCCCGTAGCTCGGCGCATGAAACGATTTTGTAGTGTCTGTAGCCTGTGGATCCTGTGTGGCTTTACGTGCGCGAACACCACGCTGGCATAGGTCATGATAGGCCGTATGCAGGTGGTGTAAAGTCGGACTTTGAGAACACACGACAAAACTGTAAGGTACTTATAGTTTCAAAAGAGTAAACGAAAAGAGAAGTGAGCCGTCACTCAGGACGCCTGGCAGACGTAAAACATCAAAATTATTTTGAAGTCGTTACCGCAAAGCGTGGCGTTAACGCCGCTTTTAATGCCACGCGACGATCAGGTTCACCCCGCCTATAGATATTTCACATCAAAAATCCGAACGGAACATTTATGCAGCCTCATCTTCTGAAGATTATCAGCTAACTCAAATTTAATGTTTAATAATTACTAACCATACACAATATAATTTTTTCATAGAGAATCATTTTCTTCTTGTACTAGCAATAAATATGTAGCAAAATGTGGATCAAAATTTAATAACTAATTTCTTCTGTAGTGGGTAGATTTAAATCTCTGACTGGACTTGTTAGACATCCATGGCCATGGCGACTAGGGCCATACTTGACTACTGCACGGCAGCCACGGAGGCAGCGTGCCTCTTGGCCGGAACTCTCCGGTGGGACCTGCAGGCGGAGGTACTCGCCGAGCTTTACCTGCGAGTATCAGAGTTCAGCTGGTGCTGATGGGGTGGTTGGGTCGGCAGCACGGGGTACATTCCTTCCGACTGGTGCAGGTATTGATGGGTCACGATAGCCAAGTACCTGCGCAAGCTCGTTAGGAGGGAGAGCACACCACCATCCTGCTACCACTGCGATTGCGACGTGAACACGGCGCAGTACAGGCTCGAGGTGTGTGCCTCGTGGGCAGAGCAGCGCCGTGAACTTGTTGCAATCACCGGTGCCGACCGGACCCTGCCGACCATCACTAGGGAGATGCTCAGCAGCGTCAGGAACTGGAACGCGGTCACCGCCTTTTCTGTGAGGCTGTCATCTCACGAAAGGAGACGCCGGCTCGTGTGTGATCAATCTTTGGTCACACGTTCCGCCACCGGCGACTCGGGCGGCGCAGATACGAGTATCCGCGCCTCACGCCGCCCTAGGCGAGTCCGCGGGTGACCGGACCGGGGACTTTAGTGTGTCACCCGCAGAGAGCCTGACCGTGTGACGGCGATCGACGTCCCGGGATAGGGACGTCGATTGGGGTTTTTTATTTTTTTTTAAATTATTACACAATAATGTGATAATTTAAAAAAATAAGCTGTCGAGTCTCGAACCTGAGACCAGGGTTCTCGCCGGCGAGCACGTTACCACGAGATTACCGCTTGTTGGCGATTCGACTTTGAATTTTTCTAGTACATAAATTACCCATCCAACTTTGACCCTTAAAATCTTTTTAACGAGGGCCCAGTTGACCCTAATATTTGGTAGTTGTGATACCCTCGTGCCCCCTCTACCACCCCACCAAAAATCATGGAAATCCCCGACCCACACGTCTGTCTCCTTGTAAATTATACTCTGTGCCTATATTTTACTATTTCCTGTACTTTGCATATTAAAAATACAATTTTAACCGTTTTACTGTTATGAGATTGCTCTTAAGAGCGTTATCGGTGATCGGCACTTCTCGCATTGTAGGTATTTTGCTACGGTCCGATATTGACGCACACTAATGCACTACACACACGCGAGTTCATAGAATGACCAGTCTTGAGCCTTGGCGCTTATAATAATCAATCTCTAATATATTCTTCGGAGAAGTAGATTCTCAAAAATCAACATGATGTAAATTTTAAAATTTTTAATTAAAAACCAAATCTCATGACAGTAAAACGGTTAAAATTGTATTTTTAATATGCAAAGTACAGGAAATAGTAAAATATAGGCACAGAGTATAACTTACAAGGAGACTCTCAGACGTGTGGGTCGGGGATTTCCATGATTTTTGGTGGGGTGGTAGAGGGGGCACGAGGGTATCACAACTAATCAAATATTAGGGTCAACTGGGCCCACGTTAAAAAGATTTTAAGGGTCAAAGTTGGATGGGTAATTTATGTACTAGAAAAAATTCAAAGTCGAATCGCCAACAAGCGGTAATCTTGTGGTAACGTACTCACCGGCGGGAACTCTGGTCTCGGGTTCGAGACTCGACAACTTATTTTTTTAAATTATCACATTATTGTGTAATAATTTAAAAACAATAAAAAAACCCCAATCGACGTCCCTATCCCGGGACGTCGGTCGCCGTCACACGGTCAGGCTCTCTGCGGGTGACACACTAAAGTCCCCGGTCCGGTCACCCGCGGACTCGCCTAGGGCGGCGTGAGGCGCGGATACTCGTATCTGCGCCGCCCGAGTCGCCGGTGGCGGAACGTGTGACCAAAAATTGATCACATACGAGCCGGCGTCTCCTTTCGTGAGATGACAGCCTCACAGAAGGCGGTGACCGCGTTCCAGTTCCTGACGCTGCTGAGCATCTCCCTAGTGATGGTCGGCAGGGTCCGGTCGGCACCGGTGATTGCAACGAGTTCACGGCGCTGCTCTGCCCACGAGGCACACACCTCGAGCCTGTGCTGCGCCGTGCTCACGTCGCAATCGCAGTGGTAGCAGGATGGTGGTGTGCTCTCCCTCCTAACGAGCTTGCGCAGGTACTTGGCTATCGTGACCCATCAATACCTGCACCAGTCGGAAGGAATGTACCCCGTACTACCGACCCAACCACCCCATCAGCACCAGCTGAAAGGACTCTACGGTCCTGATACCGTATTGAGGCTTCTCCAGTCTGATTGCCCAACGAGCAATGGCGTCTCGGCGGGCGTCGACCCGCCAGGCGGCAATCACCTTGATTGAGGCTATATGTGGCTCGCGTCTCTGATACTCGCAGGTAAAGCTCGGCGAGTACCTCCGCCTGCAGGTCACACCGGAGAGTTCCGGCCAAAAGGCACGCTGCCTCCGTGGCTGCCGTGCAGTAGTCGAGTATGGCCCTAGTCGCCATGGCCATGGATGTCTAACAAGTCCAGTCAGAGATTTAAATCTACCCACTATAGAAATTAGTTATTAAATTTTGATCCACATTTTGCTACATATTTATTGCTAGTACAAGAAGAAAATGATTCTCTATGAAAAAATTATATTGTGTATGGTTAGTAATTATTAAACATTAAATTTGAGTTAGCTGATAATCTTCAGAAGATGAGGCTGCATAAATGTTCCGTTCGGATTTTTGATGTGAAATATCTATAGGCGGGGTGAACCTGATCGTCGCGTGGCATTAAAAGCGGCGTTAACGCCACGCTTTGCGGTAACGACTTCAAAATAATTTTGATGTTTCACATCTGCCAGGCGTCCTGAGTGACGGCTCACTTCTCTTTTCGTTTACTCTTTTGAAGTACCTTACAGTTTTGTCGTGTGTTCTCTTTTTCCTTGCCTTGTAACCGATTTTGTTCCCAAGACACAATCTGCTTTTTCGACCCATCACCTAAAACGTAAAAAGATTCTATATTATTCTTTATAGAGATCGCATGAAAGTAATTAAAAGAATTAGGTAGTAATAAATACGAATCAAAACCGATCAGTCGCAGTATACGCTCAAGTTCGTATTGTCGTCTTTTACGCTGTGAGCGGAGAGCTCGAGGGACGTGACCCTGCTCCCTTGAGCGCCAAGGTGCGACTGGCTTATGAACAATTATGCCGTTCAATTTATAGTAATATTTAAAATTTAATTACGAGGGTGACTATTCGTATTTCAATTTGGTTTTTTTTTACTGCTTCTACAATAGTCGAACAAATAGTGGATATTTTTTTAAATATTCCAAGGTTAGTATTATTCACAAAATTAAATGTTTTACCGGAGCCATTTTCGTCAAATTAATCTTAAGGAAATATTTTTTTTTTTTAGTTTTAAAAGGAAGAAATCTTGAATTTCATTTTATACATACCCAAGAACAGTAATTTTCCTAACATCTACAATTTTTTCGAGCTGCCACGACTTACCGTTTATTCGTACCTGAACTTCAAAACTCAGCGTTTTCGTAAAATCTCATTAACTTAAGTTCAAAATACCCTTGCCTTTTAATAAAATAGTTACAATATTGAGTTATAATTCTGTACAAGCACAATATAAAGATGTGTTTAATGTAGTGGTTATATAAATTTTTAGTAAGCTATTATGATGAACGAGTAACCAGTCCTCAAAAAACCACATTTTTGGGTTTACGGCCGCTTATTACCGATAACGCTCTTAATGCCGTACTGTATCAGATGGCCATAAAGTACCCTTAAAATGGTAGCGTCATTTTCATCAGCCTAAAAGATATGGACTGCATTAAAATATACGGCATCATTTTTCTCTAATTTATTTATGTTAATACTATTTAAAACAAGGGATAAAATGTAGAAAACTGCTATATTTCATTAATCTATGATATTTAAACTTTTGTAATAATTTGCAAAATTTCAGTTTTTGTATTTCTCTATAATATTTTTTAGAACAGTTTCTTTTGAACGGCAATACTATATAACAATTGTATTTTACAATATCATGTTAAAAAAAGTTCCCGTACAGGATCAAATGACTTTTCAGCTTTATACGTCAAGGATACGATGAAATTATGATAATTATTGATATATGTACATTCAAATGAACAATCATTTTTTGACGGCATTATTTTTAATAGTACTTTTGAGTGCTAGATAAGGTTTTGGAACCGAAGCCGTACTTTTTCAAATCACCCCCTGGACCACGGAAAGCGAGGGGGTTGCAACCCTCGATTTTTTACCCTTGTCGCATGATTTTTGTACGGCGTTGCGGAATAATGGATTAGAAGCAGTATTGAAATAGTATAAAACTGATGCCGTACAAAATCAAATGACCAAATTTACCCTGGAAATTGTCGGCAAATAAAATAAAAATTCCGACTTTGTGGCGCACCATTTTTTTACGGCACTGCGCGTTTTCTTATTATTTTTCATGGATCTATCGATGGTAAGAATGCCGTACAAAAATATATGACCAAAATGTACTCACTCTACCTGTACTTTTGAATTCTCACCTGCACTCAGTTGGACAGCTTACAAGTGACGGCATAGAGCTGAATCTTATTATTTTATGCTCTTATATCGTTCTAGATAGGTCAACTGGTGGTTCAAATGACCCATAATTTTTCAACACGGGCCTGTAGTCTACCACTTTCAGTTTTATTTTATTACAAACCCTGCACCAAGGAAATAATCCTTGTATTGCGGGGGACTTTACAATTAACGGACACAAAGTACATCCAGACTCAGAACAACAATTTGTGTCAACAAGTGTTGGATTCGAACCTGCGACACTGGCACGTAGGTCGGTATCTTAACCACTACGCTATCTGTGCAGTCAGTTAGACTCAAAATAGACTGGACGATTTTTACAACTCCACGGGCAAATAAGTGGGGGTCACATCACTTGCATTCATATTCTGTCGCCACACGGAAAATAAGTATACAGAAATATTCCAAAAAACTTATAACCACAGTTCCAATTGCTAACTCGCCTGCCAAGCTTCGATATCGTTATTAACCTTCCTTCAGGAGACCTTTGTTCAACAATGAACATTGAGAGACCGATGGATCATTATAGAAATCAACTTCACAGCGATGACATTACATCACCGTTTCAGTTCACTAACAAGCGGTGACTAATCTTTCATTGTGTTGAAAAACCTTACACAAGAAACGTTAGATGCCTTCAACAATATTCGTGCAGTGAATATAATATCGCTTCGTAAATTCTGCCAGTTTAATTTCTGAACGTCGAGTGATTCTTGAGTAATATTCTTAGTAGGAATTTATATAACCGTATTATATAAATTAAAAATGCACACTGCAGTTATATTTTACTTAATTGTAATCATAAAAACCTAGTTCCGAGACATTATAGATTTAGAAACTAATGTATTTACGTAATATAGCTATAAGTATATTTTTATCGGACTAATCTAACTGCTCTCCGTGTGATAGACTACGTGGCTCCGCTTTATAAGAATATAGTTCACCTGCCTTATGGAGCGGCCTACACTCGGGATATCTCTGCGAGATAGAATCCGAAATACGGAAATCCGCAGAATAACGGGTGTAACCGACATAGCACGGCAACTTAGCATGCTGAAGTGGCAATGGGCAGTCTACATCGCTCGATGAACCGATAACCGCCAGGGAAGGAAGGTTCTCGAGAGGCAACCACGTATCGGACGACGCAGTGTAGGACGTCTCCCATCTAGGTGGACGGATGACCTGGTGAAAGTTGCTGAACGTTGTTGAATGCAGGCGGCACAGGACCGCACTCTATGGCATAAAGGCCTACGTCCAGCATTGGACAGCAATAGGCTGAAATTATGTTGATGATGTAGTAAACCTAACGAGAGCATACTTCCCGTTTTTGAAGGGTCTGTCCCGTTTGATGACTGTGGTCAATATCAGTCCTGTGACAAGGTAACGTACTCATACCATGTAACCTACTGTTTTGCTCCTCAAAAATAGGTTGAATAAAATTAAGTCTTATTTTATACTAGGTATGGAAGGTCACTGAGGGTGGTGAAAATTGTAAAAAATGTGTTATATTTAAGCTTCATTCCTGCTTGAAATCTAAACACGATAATTTTAAAATTCATGTGCTCCACGAATAAATATAATACAAAAAATGCAAGCTATATTTTACCTATATAATTAATCATCTCCGAGTTTCACGGATATCTTTCAAGGGAAGATACCCGGTCCTTTGAAAGGCTTGTATGGGGATATGGATCCACCACGCAGAGGCCTTTGGAGAAATGGGATGGGACGTCTACTGACGACCCTACACGTTTGCACATAACACTCGTGGACTGTCAACAGTAGGTGTAAAACTATTGTGTGATGATAGTATCTAATATCTGTTTATAGGATTTGAGGTTCGATGGACTGGTTTAACTAAAAACTACTGATTTTAAAACTGTCAATAATCATTATTATTAATACATTTTTCATATTGCTTCCTTTTTTTTAATATTATTCTAATTTTTTGTGTATTTCTGCAAGCGTTCCAGTCAAATGTATAAAGTTAAGAGTCACGTTAATTTTCTCTTTCTCGTTTTTAAATGAGACGTATACCATGTATCAGAAAACGTTTACAAATTGTTCTGATCTAATACTCGTAACTTAATGATATCTGATGTTTACGCGAGCACTACACATTGTAAATAAAACTACTTTTACGGATTATATCGCGTTTGTATTTGATTTATGATTGCCCGACGTTTCGAACACTTTGCAGTGTGAACACCGATACCTGCCTAGAATGGTACGCGAGGCTATTGAAATCAAAAAACACAAAAATTTCAATAGAGATCCTGTTATAAACATAATTAAAAATAAATCCAAAGAGACCACCACAAGACTGCATGATACTGTGAGCACTTATTGTATAGATTTGACCCACAATAATAATAGTTAAAGATAATTTTATAAATCAACAATCTTTTAGTAAGACAAAGTAAGCCGCATCTAAAATTAAAAATCAATATTAATTTCGCATCATGTCCCCTGAGTTTTCTTGCCGGATCTTTCTCAGTGTGGCCGCGTTCCGATCCGGTGGTAGTATATTAGTTTTGTTAGTTTTTAAATTTAACAAATTGTAACAATAATTGCTACAAATTTAATAATTAATAATTACTAACCATAAACAATATAATTTTTTCATATAGAATCATTTTCTTCTTACACTGGCAATAAATTTGTACTAAAATATGGGTCAAAATTTAATACCTAAATTTATAACTAATTTTCTGTATCGGGTAGATAATTATAAATGTCTGTAATAACGATTACTTGTTGGACGTGAGACACCTTAGTCCGCCCGTGACCATGAATGCTGCAAAGTGTTCGAAACGTCGGGCAATCATAAATCAAATACAAACGCGATATAATCCGTAAAAGTAGTTTTATTTACAATACTCGTAACTTTTCAATTAGAATTGTATTGAACGATGACCCTACCGATGACAATTTATAGTAGAACAATTGAAACTGATAGCTGTGGTTTCGAATCCCGCGTGTGGCATTCATTTCTCACCCGTAAAGAAGTTTTTAAAACTAACCATTTTGGTTTAATTGCAAAAATAAATAAAAATTAAAGTTAAACAATAGTAAAACGGATCACATAGTATGGTTGTTCCCTTTTTTTTTCTACGGTCAGCGCACCCGTCGCCCGGCTCCGTCTAGGGTGACAGAGGGGCGGCGTGCGGTCCCGTAACCCACCCATAGCACGTCGCCTTCGTCGTTGGGCCGACCACCGGAGCAGAGTACCTTGCCTTCAGTGGTCAACCCGACGGAATACCCTGAGGCAGTACCCGCTCTTCTCGACGTCCCTTTCCCAGGACGTAGGTAGCCGTCCCTTTCCTGGGACGTAGGTCGCCGTCGCGCAGTCAGCCTCTCCGCGAATGACAGACCAAATCCCCAGTCCGGTCACCCGCGGCAAGGGTATATTCCTAAGCGTAATCAGACCATGACCTTAAAAAAAATATTTTAAATAAAAATAACAAACACTCAAAAAGGCAATCTATGGCAGTAGTAATATACAAAACAAACATTTATATTAACAAAATACTTGGTCTCTAAATGTTGGCCTCATAAAAAGGCCAAGTCCATATTTATAGTGAATTATCCAGGGTTCAAAGTCGCTCAACCTGCTATGAAGAGCTATGGACGGTATTTCTCTATATGATAGAATCCGGGATACGGAATTTCGTAGAAGAGCGAGTGTAACCGTCATAATCCGCAGAATTTGCTCAGCAATTGGAATGGCAAAGGGCAGGCCACATCGCTCGTAGAACTGACAATCGTTGGAGAAGAAAGTTTCTCGAGTGGCGACCACGAATCGGACAATGCAGCATAGGAGAACTCCTTACTAAGTGGAATGACATCTTAAAAGTGCTGGGAACTATTAGATGCAAGTGGCGTAGGACCGCTCTGAGTGACATTGCCGTAAAAATACAATATTAATAAAATCACAAATTAAATATTATTTTTATTCAAACATAAATTCATGAATAAACTAAATCTTATTGATATAAACTTATTTTCAATTAAAGGAGTTTTAAGTTGCATATATCTTTCTTTTTATTCAACTAATAGTAAGTTAATACATGAGGAGGAACTTGGAAATAACATATCTATTACACGTTCAATTCCGAACGAGCTAGTTGAAATAATATGTTTATGAAAATAAAACATTTCAATCTGATTGTTGTCAATTTGATAAAAAGTAAGAAAATTACCTTATTAATTATTACTTACCATACTTAATAATTATTATATATGGTAAATAAGTTTTAAAACCATGTGGTGATGGATTGAGAATACAATTCACCACCCTATCTTGCCCGCGAATGTTGTAACTATGGGATATAATATGCATATAACATCTGTGCAAAGGAAAACTCAAAATAGAACCCTATACCAACATGTCTGACCTGCCTGGTCAGCTTGGTATAGTAGGTAAAATCCCTTCCCATTGTGGATGAGGCCCGAACCCAACAGTGGGATATATGTAGGCTGTGATAATGGTGAGGAATATAAACTTATTTCCCCCTACTAGGTGGACTGACAACATCTTGAGCCGCAGGGATCATTTGTATGCTAGTGGCATGGGACCATACCAAGTGGCATTTTTGTTTTTCTTTTTTTATGAAAACACCCTGCACTAAGGAAATAATCCTTATGTTGCAGGGGTCTTTACAAACATATAATTAACGGACACAAATTACATCCAGACTCAAAACAACAATTTGTAGATGCTTAAGGCTTAAGGATGAATGGATATATAATTATTGCTTTCGAAATATACCTATTTATCTAATTAAAAATAATTATTAACATGAAAACTGACCTAACATTATAAACCGAAATAATAGGCTTATTTGTTAAAGAAAAAAATAATGTGACAACTCAACTTCAAGATACAATGTTAACAACTTTAAAGAATTATATAGATTCAAAAGATGGCTTACTGATTATTTATTTGTGCTAGACTCGAATAAATAGTAGTTAGATAAAATGAGGTCAATACTGTGGTATACTCCAGCCATATTGGAAATCCTGGTTGTAAGGTGGGTTCAGAACAAAAGTGTATAAGTTTCATTGAAGATTGATTCCAATTTGTACTGATTTCAAACTTATCAGTAGACCAATTAGTAAAGAGTACAAGGGCTAAAAGGCATATTTATGCTCTAACAATTAAATCTGATGTTCATATGAACAGTTCACCTGTTATAACCCTTTACATTACATAAAAATACACATTATAAGAAACATTTAATAAGTTCATTACAGACTAATAATTAAAGTTTATTAAAAAAATATGCAGGCCCATGCATTTTTTTTTAATTATAGTCAAGCCAGTATGCCTATGGCATAGACACACAATGTGACTGTGCTTGGTGTGCCAAATGTCAGACAGCCTAGTCAAGAATTCTACTTAACTAGTTTGGTTAGTTTGTTGTTCACTTTTGTTATCTTCAACTTGTGATGAACTATTCACTTCTGTTTGGTTTGAATTATCCTCGGGTTTATCCGGTGCCGACCCGTTAGTTTCACTAGTTCCCTCTTGTGATTCTGTCTTCGTCGGTCCCACTCGGTAAGGATGACCCTCGGGTTTATCCGGCGTCAAACCGTGGTCAAACTTTGCGCGCCATCTGGCTTGGGACAAAGCTGCTCGAGCTTTTCGATATTCCTCATACAGTTGAGTAACTTTTGATTCATCACGTTTGTTTCCACGCCTGCTGCGGGTGTATTGTCGGCGCGCCCGAATTGACGCTGCACGGAGCTCTGACAGCTCCTGGGTCCACCATGATATTTGTTTTTGTGAAGGTTGGATACGAGGTCCAGTTTCATTGCTCATTGAAGACATTACGTAGTATTTTTTACCACTGCCAGCAATGTCAACTAATTTACTGCAAGATTATCTTCGTTTTTACACAGAATTTATGTTTTGGTTTACTATCAGAGTGCCGAGCAATGCTGAACATAGAGTAATACTATAAATTGGAAAATAGGTAACGAGCATAGAGTAATACTATATATTGGAAAGTACCGAGCGGTACCGAGTAATACGCTTATTACACTACACGATATTCAGGGCCCGGCCCTGAATCTCTATGGGTGCTCTACAACAGCTAAATTGTGAGACCTGTTTCAGTTTTAGCAAAATAACAGTTTCAGAAAACTGTTCCAAAATAACAGCCTGTTGTGCTGTAATACGAGAAAAAAGGGGAAATAACCATTCTTTAGGAATAATGTTTAGAAGTGGTTTCAGTGTTTGTTCCTAAAATTAAAACGATCCTTCCTGCTTTACATGCTTAGGACTGATTTATGTATATATTTTAGACATGAGCGTTATTTCACGTCATTAGTTACAATAAACCATTACGCGATATGTAACAATCACTATTTACGAGTCCACAAGTAAAAGAGGTTATTTTTGTAACTACGTTATACTTAACACGACTCACAGATATGGGATAACAGTATTTTATTCGAGCAAGCGAGAAAGAGCCGACCGCACAACGCTGATTACGCTAAGTACATTTCTTTCGCATCGCGGCCGAGCGGGCGAGCGAGATGGCTAATCGAATGACACGAAATTATTCGAAGTAATCCGACCAAATACCGAACACTCACGTGCCGTGGTATGCAACAAAGACCAAACAGCGTAACAATACATTTTATACCTTTAATTTTCATACGTAAAATTGCATTTATTGATAATAAAATAGAGTGATTTTTGTTAATAAGTAATTTCAACGGCTTGACGTTGCGGGAAACGAAGCGAGTGTTACTTTGAAATTTGAATTTAAAGTAAAGAATTTAATTTATTTATTGTTTTAGTTTGTTGTTTTACTAATAAAAACATCATACATTATAAAGTGCATATAACAATGAAAAAAAACTGTAAATATATCAAAAGTGTAAATAAACTGTAAATATAATCATTGTATATACAATCAATTTACTTTTAAATACGTCTGCATTAATACAAATTTAATTAAAATAATAGTTTAATTATAACCTCTAATAAATCGTAAATACATATAATGCAGTCAGTCCTCAGCCTGTAAAAAGTATGAAAGGAAGTTAATTTATTTATTTAACTGTATAGCTACAAATTTATTTTCGTTTCGCGTGTAACTGTATATAGTTAAGTAGCTGTATACAAATAAATAGTTACAAAAATAACTAGTTTTGAAATACGTGACGTCGACCAAGTCACTAGTTTCATTACGTTTCTTAAAAACAACGTAACGACCCACGTCTAATATATTTAAGCATATATTTATTTTATGTATATATATATATATATATATATATATATAATATTATTATTACATGCAATATAATATTTTTATTTATGTATATATATATATATATATATGGAACAGTTTTCTGAAACTGTTATTTCGCTAAAACTGAAACAGGTCTCACAATTTAGCTGTTGTAGAGCACCCCTAGTGATTCAGGGCCCTGAATATCGTGTAGTGTAATAAGGGTTTAAAGCTACATACATATATTTACAATGTCTAAACAGTTATTTACTTTTTTACTACAAATAAGTTGTTAATCAAAAACAGATTATTATTATCTTTGACTATTATTATTTATGCCAAGAAATAGGGACACGAAAAAAGTATGGATACTTTGTTGTTTCGTGTATTTTTCCATTCGATACTGATACTTTTATACTCGATGCTTTGTCTTCAATACTTTTACTCAATGCGTACTTTTGACAGGTATCGTATTGAATAAATTGTAGAAATTACCTATTTTTAGGTTGACCTTACGGCGCACGTATGGTATCTCACGGTAGCGCCATCTAGTATACCATCAAACGTACTAAACCTTCTAAATTAAAACGTGGCTCGAAATATTTCGAGTTCCGTTCAATTCCTTAAAAAATGGATGAACGTAAGATTTTTCATCCATTTTATTATTTTGTCTTGTTTTGTTCTACTGAAGTTAAATTGACATAAGCTCATTAGACCCTAAGAAAAGTACACAATGCTTTGAAGTATAGATACTTTTGTCTCGATAGTTTTATTAGTACGATACTATTTTTATACTACTGATGAGTACAGTTTCGATACTTTCTATTCGATACTGCATCTCTACTGACGTCACTTACTGATTGACATCCTGACGTATGTGCATTAGGCCCAAGTAAAATACCTACTCGATACTTTTTTCCAATAGGTACTGGGTAAATATTTGCAAATGAACATATTAGACATATAAATAAATAAATAAATAAATAGTAAAAAGTAAATTAAATTTGTTAAATTTGTTAGACAATTTTAAAGAATGAAAAAATAGCACTTACAAAACTGTTCTTTAGATGTTCAATGCACATTGAACATGCAACGCAGCAAACTCCAAAGTAGAGCATGTCAACATACAAGTAAAGCATGTCAACATACAAATGTGCAAAATTAGCACTGACATGATTAAAAGACGCTGCGTTACACTTCACACTTACGACACACTAACACAAAATAGTATATGTGTGTATTAGCAATAAGTAGTATATAAGGTGTACATTTTGTAAAATAAATCAGATTTGAATTTATTCATCTCTCAGTTACATCCCTCTCACTGTGGCCAAGACACCCTTAGCCGTCAGTTCTGATCAGTCGAGTGAGTCTGCTTGACTGGCAGTGAGAGTTACCAATCCTCCACCCAAACCTCCATCTCACTGTGGCCAAGACACCCTTAGCCGTCAGTTCTGATCAGTCGAGTGAGTCTGCTTGACTGGCAGTGAGAATTACCAATCCTCCACCCAACATCCATCTCACATCTACCTGTCACCTTAGGTAGCGCGGTGCAGGTATCCCATCAGATAGGCTAAGAACTTAAGGGCTTTAGGTACTTCAAACTATAACCTTAGGTTCTTCTGTCAAACACGGCGTTAGTCCACTAGCCCAGACTACGCCCGTACATTTGGTCCTTCGAGTAAAAAGTAAAGTTTTTTTTTTCCCTCCCTCTAACCCCCCCGTAGGTTTGACATAACAGACATACGAATCAGTTAAGAACGGGCTGGTGTACTCAACAAAGCATCAGTTTCGGAATTGACTGAAGGACTTTTACTTACGTACTCTGTCAGAAAGCCTCTCGTTGCGGTTCGGTCACTGGCCTCCCACAAGCGGGACTCACCAGCTGATTGAGAAGTTGCACCTTCAGGGACGTGTTATAGCGAGAGCGCAGGTACGATAAGTATTGACTTAAAACATTAGTAGTAGGGAAGTTAGGGTAGGGCTATTAGGGAAGAAGACAAAAGAAGCACTATGGACATACAAGAAATAAACACAGCAATCAGAAGCCAGGAGGAGGATTATAACGAGATCAGGAGGATAATTACAAACATTAAAAAGGACTCCGTGAGCCGAAGAACACAAAAATACATTGACGAAAAAAGACAAACACTAACTACTATTTTCCAACGGGTGCAAAAGAATCACTCGAAACTGGAGAAACAAGAGATGTTATCATCTCACAAATATATCACCACAAATTACTTTGGAAATATCCAGAAACAATACAACGAGGGCTTAGCCCACCTACAAAAATATGAAAAAGACTTCAACTTGTTCAGGCGATATATGAACCTGAAGAACAAAACACAAACGAAGAAGAAGGGAGAGGGAATCCCAAGACGTTTATACAAATGTTCAGGATATCCCAGATGTCAAAAAGGCTAATTCAGGCGAAAGAATCAGTCACTGAAAACAAACCTATATGGCATTTACAAACTACAATAAACAATTTACAAAAACGATGGCAGGATATTGAAGAAACACACATTGAATTATTATTGGAGGAGGATACATCGGGACACCTTTACTTCAAAAATAAATATTTTGAAAACACCCAAATTGAGTTCGATACTACAATGGAGATGCTGGAACAAAAAATCCATGACAGTTACAGCGAAAAAATAACCTTAACACAGTCGTCAGGAAAACTACCCCGTATCTCTATTCCAACTTTTACTGGGAGTTATGACTCATGGTATACTTTTCATGATTTATTCAAAAAAATTATTCATGAAGATAAAAATATTTCATTGGTAGAAAAGATGCAATATTTAAAGACAAATGTAAAAGGTGACGCAGCAAAAATTATACGTCATCTAACGATAAGTGAATCGAACTATGAAACCGCATGGAAATTGCTTACGCAACGTTATGAAGACGAACGAATGATATCAATTAAATTCATCGATAAATTATTAGATTTACCCAAGCTAAATGTTGCGAATGCAGCGGGTTTAAGAGACATGCACGATACCATAAAAGAATGTTTGGAATCTTTAAAACATCAAGGGATTGACATTTCAACATGGGACCCTATTTTGGCTAGACTTTTGGCCAGGAAATGGGACCAACAAACTGACTCAAAATACGAGGATCAGTTACAACACCCAAACAAATTGGAATCGTTTGAAGAAATGTTACAGTTTTTAGAAAAAAGATTTAAAAGTTTAAAGTCCTACGATCAGCAAAAATTTACGTATAATCACCTGAGTAATAACTCGGTGAATCATACAATAAATAAACAACGGGGAACGCACGTACCAATAGCAGAATCATCAAAAAGTAAACATTGCTGGTACTGCAAAAGCATAGAACATAATATAAATAAATGCCCTAGTTTTAAAACCTTGAACGTGACGCAACGATATAAGGAAGTCTCAGACAAAGAAATGTGCAAACGCTGCTTAAATCATGATAAAGAAATACAATGCACGAGCGAGTTTTATACAAAATGTGAAATATGTCAACATAAAGGTCATAACACACTATTACACCGAACATTCGATTAAATTAAAAGACAACCAGAGTCTTCTGAGTATACGAAAAAGTTCACTCCTAAGCCAACTGTGAGTGATAAAAAACAAAACACATCGCTATCGAACTTATCAGATACCAATTTAGAGGAAAAAAATACGGTCTTATTAGCCACAGCGCTATTACAAACCACGTCGTATGATGGAACACCACAATTATTAAGAGTATTGTGTGACCAAGGTTCAGAAGCGTCATTTTGCACGGAAGAAGTAGCACAACTGCTGTCGTATCCAAGACAAAAGGTTCGAGCCGAAATAAAAGGCATTGGAGACAACGAACCTAAGACATCGAAATATACAATTAACATAAACCTACAACCAAGGTACTCTAGTGAGTACAAACTACCTGTAACGCTTATAGTACTACCGAAGCTTACAAACTCGTTACCAAGAAGTAACTTACAACAATTACAAGAGTTGGACAATGTTCTATTGGCAGACCCAACGTACAACAAAAAGGGACCTATAGACATAATTTTAGGTGCCCAAGAATATAGTAAAATACTATTACAAGGTTTTAAACGACTACAAGGCGGTATAATCGCTCAAGAAACAGAATTGGGTTGGATTTTATCCGGGTTATATCCGCAAGACACAAACGGTGGCATCAAAGTATTAAGCATGATGACTCGCACCGACGACATACAACAATTAACAAAATTTTGGGAATTAGAAGAAATTCCACGACACTATGCACTCACCAAAGATGATGAGTTGTGTGAAAATTACTATACAAATACTACAATACGAAGTTTCGACGGCACTTATACGGTACGACTGCCGTTTAAGGACGTGAACATAAAATATGGCGAGTCAAGGAAAAAAGCCGTGGCTCGACTATTACAACTAGAACGTCAATTCGAGAAAAATGAAAATTTACGCCAACAATACAAGGAATTTATGTACGAGTACCTAAATATGGGTCATATGAGAAAAGTACCTAAACCAGAATATTACACAGGAGAGTATTATATTCCCCACCAAGCGGTAATAAAAGAAGACTCTCTTACAACAAAACTACGAGTGGTATTTGACGCTAGTAGTAAAACAAGTAGTAAAATAAGCTTTAATGAAAATTTACATAAAGGACCACGACTTCAACAAGACTTATCAAACATATTATTACGCTGGAGAACGCATAAGATTGCTTTCATGGCCGACATTATGAAAATGTACCGGTTCATAAAAATAAACCAAGAAGACTATAAATATCAAAGAATTTTATGGAGATTTTCTCCAAAAAAGGCCATTAGTGAATACGAACTAACAACGGTCACTTATGGCACAACAAGCGCGCCTTATCTGGCCGTGAGAACATTACAACAACTAGCATTAGACGAACAAGACAATTACCCTATCGCCAGTAGAGTAACGTTACAGGATTTCTATGTTGACGATATTTTGTCAGGAGAATCCCAGGAAAGCTCCGTCAAGGAATTACAAGAACAATTAATAGCAATGTTAAACAAAGGTGGTTTCCAACTACGAAAATGGTCTTCAAATAGTTCGGAATTGTTGAACAATTTAACATGCGATAACGAAGAAAGTCGGATGCTGAAACTTCCCTTAGACGAAACAAGAAAGTCGTTGGGAATTATATGGTCTCCAGGCGAAGATAAATTCTGTTTTCAAATAACTATAACAGAAAACACAAAACCCACCAAACGGTTCATTATGTCAGAGGTGGCGAAAATATTTGATCCGTTGGGCTGGTTGGCTCCCATCATCATAACACTAAAATTACTAGTACAACAACTGTGGACGTCTGGGATGGAATGGGACCAACCAGTAAATGACATAATACGAAATAAATGGACAGAAATACAAAAACAGTTAAAAAACATAGAAAGTATACAAGTACCACGATGGTGTCACACGATAGACAGGACAAAGTTTGAGCTGTATGGATTCTACGACGCCTCAGAAAAAGCATACGGGGCTGTCGTCTATAGCAGAGTAATGATGAATAACAGTTACTACATAACATTGCTCCAAGCTAAGTCAAAAGTTGCACCGAAAAAACAAAAAACAACATTACCGCGTCTTGAGCTATGCGCCGCAGTATTATTGGCTAATTTAATAGAAAAAATAAAAAATGCTCTAAACGGTGATAACAATACCGTGATTTCATGCTGGACGGATTCTATGATCACGTTGGGATGGATAAAAGGAGATCCTGGGCGATGGCATACGTTCGTGGCCAACAGAGTGTCAGAAATTAACAGCATAATACCTAACGCTCAATGGAATCATGTCATATCGTCTGAAAACCCAGCGGACATTATATCAAGAGGATTGGAGCCAGAAAAATTAATAAACTGTTCCTTATGGTGGAACGGCCCACCATGGTTACAGACGAGTGAAATACCTATTGCAACAACAGCACCACAGCCAAATGAAGAAGCCAAGTACTGTTTATCAACAACAATTAATACTAAGAATGAAAAGTATGACATCTGGAGTCGATTTTCTAACTACAATAAAATGATAAGAACATTAGCGTATTGCTACAGATTTATCAGCAAGCGCAAAAAGCACGAACCATTATCCTGTACGGAACTAGAAGAAACAGAGAAACGAATTATATGCATATTGCAACAAGAAGAATTTTACGATGAAAAAGAAATTATTCGAAAGAAAAAATCACTGCAGAAAAACAGTAAATTATCCACACTAGATCCATTTATTGATAACGATGGATTATTACGAGTTGGAGGTCGAATAGAAAACGCTGACTTGCCATATAATCAAAAACATCCTATACTATTACCACGCCGACATCATATAACGTCATTAATAATACAAAACGCACACATGAAAACATTACATGGAGGAAATAAACTAACTACAGCTGTCCTACGACAAAAATACTGGATTATAGGTGGAAAACAAGTTGTCAAAGGTATACTAAAAAAGTGCGTCAAATGCGCGAGATACAGGTCCGAAACAAATGTACAGAAAATGGGGATACTTCCAAAAGCAAGAGTCACGCAATCATATCCATTTAGTCACACTGGAGTGGATTATGCGGGACCAATACAAACAAGAACAATGAAAGGAAGAGGTCACAAGTCCTACAAATCATATATTGCTGTATTTGTATGCTTAGCAACAAAAGCAATTCATCTAGAATTAGTGGGAGATTTGACAACTGAAACATTTATTGCGGCACTGCGGAGGTTCATGGCCAGACGAGAACACGTGTCACATATGTATAGTGACAATGGCACGAACTTCGTAGGCGCAGCGAAATTTTTGGAACAAGAATTATTGCAAATAACACAGTCACCTGGATTCCAAAATACGATGACCAGTATAGGTACTCAGTGGCATTTTAATCCGCCAGCAACCCCCCATTTTGGTGGGATTTGGGAGAGCAGCGTAAAATCAGTAAAGTACCATTTACGTCGAGTAATTGGAGAATCGACATTAACGTACGAAGAAATGATAAAATTTTTACATCAAATTGAAGCTTGCCTAAACTCGAGGCCGTTATGTGCACAAAGTGAAGACATCAATGATAATACAATACTAACGCCTAGTCACTTTTTAATTGGTCGGGAAGCAGTTGGAATCCCAGATCCGTTATCAAACATAAATACTGATTTAATAAATAGATGGAAACAAATTCAAAGAATGAAGAAAGATTTCTGGAAAGCCTGGTCATCTGATTATTTACATCAACTTCAACAAAGATACAAGTGGAAAGAAACTCAAGAAAATATTAAAATTGGAACCATAGTACTAATAAAAGATGAAAACATAAGTCCAAGTAAGTGGCCCTTGGCAAAAGTGGAAACCGTTCACCCAGGAAGCGACGGGGTGATAAGAGTAGTGACACTCAAAAAATCGACAGGTTTATGTCAAAAACGATCAATACATACATTAATTCCTTTACCTGTATATCAGGAAGAATTAATGACTAACACGAATACATTAAGAAAAAATACCGAAACGCCTGTGAATAGTAACATAGCAAATAACATAAATAAAAAGTTTAAGACACTTAAGTCAGGCGTGTTACTCTATACTACATTATTATTGTGTATCGGACAAGTAACAAGTACATCAATGTTTACTATGAAACATTTAAATCCAGGCCTATATGTAGAACAAATAGGTACTTCAACAATAAACAGAGGGAGTTTTAGAATAGAAACTAATTACGAAAGGAGTGATTTGGAACTGAATTTAAATAATACGATAAAAATAACTAATCAGTTTCAAAAGTTATGCACTGACACGCAACAGTATACAAAAGACACCCATTGTGCAGAATTTTATTATCATTTGAACGAAGAGAATGCACGATTTGAGAAGATAAAGGATTACCTTACTGGGATAAAGATTTCTAGAAGGAGACGTGGATTATTAGGACAAATGTTAACATACGTGTTCGGAGTCAACGATGAAGTATACAGAAGTATTGACTCATTGAGTAGCAATCAACAAGAACTTATAAACGCCGCCAATCATCAAACAAACATAATGATATCTACAGTATCCGCTGTAAACCAAGCCGAGGAGCGGATTAAGAAAAAGTTAGAGAATTTTGAAAAAAAGTTAAATGAAGCTATAGCATTCATGTACGATAACGACGTATGGTATAAGATGGTAGACGCTAACAATGTGAAAATACAAGTAATACAAACGTATCAATTAGCGAGCAATTACATAACAGAGATTATTCACTATTACAACGGGTTACTTGAGATATACCTAAATAACGCATCAATATACACGATTTTGAGTCCTAAATACGCTAATGATATAATACAAACAACCAATCAAAAGTTACCTGGAAACTTAAGGATAATTCAGGATCAATTAATACAGACTTTTTTTTTTTTTTTTTTTTTGGGGTGGGTCGCGGTCGGCGCGCCTCCGCACCACTCCGTCCGGGGCGACAGAGGGGCCTAAGCACGCAACTCCCGCAACCCACCCGAAAACCACCTCGCCTTCGTCATTGGGCCGACCACCGGAGCAGGTTTACTTGTCGTCAGTGGTCGGCCCGACGGAATACCCCCTACGCGGGGTACCCTCCCGTCGACCGACGTCCCCCCCTCGGGGAGGACGTCGGTCTTTCCTCACGCGGTCGGCCTCTCGGCGGGTGACGGACTAATCCCCGGTCACGTCACCCGCGGCCTCGGCTAGGGCGGCATGAGGCGCAGATAATTGCGCCTGCGCCGCCCCAGTCGCCGGCGGCGGATCTCCTCATCGAGGCTGCGCTCCACGCGCAGACGATCCGCCGCCTCCTTCTGCGAGATCACTGTCTCGCAGAAGGCTGCGACCGCGTCCCAGTTCCTGACGCTGTCGACCATCGCCCTAGCGATGGCCGGCAGCGTCAGGTCGGCACCGATGATTGCGACGAGTTCACGGCGCTGCACTGCCCAAGCCGCGCAGGCCTCGAGCGTGTGGCGCGCCGTGTCCTCGTCGCAATCGCAGTGGTGGCAGGACGGTGTACTCTCCCTCCTCACGACCCTGTGCAGGTATTTGGCGAAGCTCCCGTGCCCCGTCAACACCTGCACTAGTCGGAAGGAGAGCACCCCGTGCCGCCTCTCCAACCACTGCATCAGCACCGGCCGGAAGGCCTCCACGGTTCGCACCCCGAACCGAGGCCTCTCCAGCCGGACTGCCCAACGGGCAATGACGTCTCGGCGGGCGTCGACGCGCCAGGCGGTGAGATCCCTTAACGAGATCACACCGCCCTCCCCGCGCACCCCCGACACCCGCCGATACAACTCGGCGAGCATTTCCGCCTCCAGGTCCCACGGGGGAGTCCCGGCCAATAGGCACGCTGCCTCCGTCGCAACCGTGCGGTATCCGCGGATGGCCCTGACCGCCATGACCCTCTGTGGTCGCCACAGAAGGGCCCTAAGTCGGACGGTCAAGGACCCCGCCCACACCGGTGCGCCGTACAGGGCCATCGACCGGATGACCCCCGTGTACAGCCGTCGGCACGTAGCGCTCGGTCCGCCCACGTTCGGCATTAGCCACGATAGGGCGGACGCCGCGCCGACGAGCCGCGGAGCGAGCCTGCGGAAATGCTCCCGGAACCACCATTGCCCGTCGAGCACCAGGCCCAAGTACCTCATATGGGCCCGGATGCTGATGTCAACCGATCGGACGGTGATCGAGACGCCGATGGGAGGGCTCATAAGGCGCCCATGGAACAAGAGGGCCTCCGTCTTGTCCAGGGCGACCCTCAACCCCAGCGCCTCGATCCGCCTGACGACCTCTTCGGTGCCATAGGTCGCCAGGCTTACCGCCTCTTCTAGCGTCCCACCGCGGGCTGTGACGAGCGTGTCGTCGGCGTAACAAATCACGCCCAGCCCGGGCGGGAGGCTCCCCCGCAACGCCCAGTCGTAGCCGATGTTCCACAGGGTGGGTCCGAGGACCGACCCCTGTGGGACACCGCACGTCATGGGCGTTCGCACAACGTCCCCTGCTCGGTTGGTACAGAGGACGCTGCGCCCCACCAAATAGTCTGCCACTAGCCGCCTCAGGTAAGCTGGCACTCCGTGATACCGGAGCGCCTCCCTGATGCAGCTGAATGGCAGACTATTGAATGCGTTGGCGATGTCTAGGGACACCGCCAACAGCACTCCCCCACCGGTGACGGCCTCAGTCGCCACGGCCCTCAGGCGCAACAGAGCCGCGATCGTCGAACGACCCCTCCTAAACCCAAACTGGGCGTCCGACAGATCGGGCCCCGTGCCGACGAGGTGCCGCTCGATGCGGGCAGCTACCACCCTCTCCAGTAGCTTGCCCGTGTCATCGAGCAGCACGATAGGCCTGTAGGCCGAAGGCGACCCCGGAGACCGTCCCGGCTTCGGCAGGAGCACCAGCCTTCCCTCCTTCCAGCACCCAGGGAACCGTCCGGACGCTAAACACGCGTCGAACAGCTCCCTGAGGCGGGGACCCAGGTGGTCGAGGACCAGGCCCAACACGCGGTTTGGAACACCGTCGGGCCCGGGGGCGGTGGACTTTGCGCACATGCGCGCCACCGCCACTCCCATCTCGGGTTCCGTGATGGGCGGAACACTGTCGTCGTCGGCCTCCCGGTCAGTGTCTGGCGGAGCCATGACCGGGGGCGTGTGTTCCGCCCGCCGCGGGAACAGGTCCTCGACGACCCGGGTGAGAAGGCTGGGCTGGAGAGTCTCGGTGAGGGGAAGGCCCCGCGCGCGGAGCTTATTCAGCACCGCGCGATAGGGGCGTCCCCAGGGGTCACGATCGAGACCGTCCAGCATCTCCTGCCGACTGACGTCCTTGGCGGAGCGGACGGCCAGCCTGAAGGCCGACCGCGCATTGCGGTAGCCCTCATACAGCAAGGCCTCCCGCTCCGCGTCGCGTTGCCGCCGCCGGCTGCGGGTGTAGGCCCTCCGGGCGCGAATGCACGCGGCCCGGAGATCCGCCAGCTCCCGGGACCACCAGTGGACCGCCCTCCTCGGGGGCGGACGCCGTACCCGGGGCATGGCCGCATCGCAGATCTGCGTCAACGCACTGCGGATGCGGCCAGCCTCGGCGTCCACCCCGTCCGACTGGTTGGCAGAGGACAGCCACGAGTAAACGATGGCTGTCTCCGCCAGCTGGTCCCGGTCTAAGCGACCCACAGCCCATCGCGGGAACGCAGGACGTCCATCCGCCCCGTGACCCCTGCTGGGCGTCGGGATTACCGGGGAGACCTCCATCCGGATATACCGGTGGTCCGACAAGGTCTCCACCTCCTCCACGACGCGCCAGCTCCCCACGCGTGCGGCGACCTCGGGGCTAGCGAACGAAAGGTCCACTATCGACCCGCCCCGTTGTCGCACGCACGTATGCACCGAGCCCCTGTTCAGCAAACAGAGGCCCAGTGCCGCCGCCCACTCCTCGATCGCCCGTCCTCGGTCGTTCGTCCGGGGAGACCCCCACGCCATGGACTTGGCGTTGAAGTCCCCCAAGACGAAGACCTGGCGCGATGCCATTCGCCGTAACGAGGCCTCCATGATGGTGAGGGAGGCCTCGAAATCGGTCACACTCCAGTTAGGGGAGAGATAGACTCCGAGGAGCGTAATCTCCCCCCAGTCCGCCGCGACGTATCCGACGCCCCTGTCCCTAAGGGTCAGAGGCGACGAAGGCCACGACGTGGAGGCGACGATTGCCACGGTGCCATCGGTGCTACCCAACCAGTTAGGCCGGTCGGGCACCACGTACGGCTCCGCGGCTACGGCTACTCCTATCAACCACTCCGCCATGGCTTGCAGGAACACGTCCTGCGCACCGGCGGTGTGGTTGAGGTTGGCCTGGAGGAGACGAATGGATACGGGGTCCATTAACGGTCCGTATCCATCGTCACCTCCTCCGCGCTGACGGGCGATCGGGCCGCGCTCGGAGCGGGGACTGGCCCGGTCGATGGGCCGTCCCGCCCCTTCGGGGCCGATGCCGGGGGTCTGCAGTCCCCAGAGCCCATGCGGTGTTTGGCAGGCCTATTGCCTGCCGCACACGCGGGGCAGTGGGGCACCGCAGAGCACGATGCCGCCTGGTGTCCGGTCTGACCGCAACGGAAACATAGCCCGCTGCAGTCAAAGCAGTTTTTGCATGTCGGTCGGGTATGCCCGACCGCCATGCATTTGTAACACCTCGCGGGCCGGGGCTCTAGCACGGTTACCCGCGCCGAGCTCCAGCCCACGAGGAGCCTGCCTGAGTCGGCCAATTGCTTGACCGACTCCACCGGACACTGCACCCAGGCAGCACCGACGCCGCCCGGACCAGTGCGGATGGTGCCAATCCGGACGGTGTCCGAGGCACATCCGGTACGCGCCATAATGGCCTCCCGGACGTCCTCCACCGTCACGGAATCGTCCAAGCCCGTCAGGCGCATCTCTGCGCACTTGACAGGCCTGGCGACTCGGACACCATCCTCCGGCCCGAACAGCCCCCTCAACATCGTGGCCAAACTATCGGCCGTCTTCGCGCCCTCGGCCCCAGGGAACTCGAGTATTCGAGCCCCTGTCCGGGCCTTGCGGGTCCTCGCCTCGACGCCCCCGATACCGGAGACGTCCAGCTCCCGCCGGGCGCGTTTTAGGACGGCCTCATAGTTGAGGCCCCTCTCAGCCGCCTCAGGCAGCACGGTGATGACCACCGCGGCCGTCTTCGGCGACTTGAGGCCCCTGCGCGACCTTTTCTTCCCCTTTCTGCCGGCTCCCGCCTGGGGAGCGGCGGCCACGGCGGCACTCTTGGCCGCCGCTCTCCGCTTCTGGCCGCGTGCCTTCCTGCTCCGCTCAGCCACCTGCCAGCCCTGTTCGAGCCTGGCAGCAGCGCTGAGCGCAGCAGGAGCGGTCGCGGGTGCGCTGGCCGGCGCCTGCGGTGCAGCCGCTGGCGCCGGCCGCGGCCCGGCCTTGGCGGGAGCCGGCACCTTGCCGGCCTTCTTGGCCCCCTTGGGCCCGGCCGCGGCCGCAGCGTAGCTCACCACGCGGCCACCCTGACAGGGCAGCGGGGTGGGAGCTGACGCTTGCGGCCGCCTCGCCTTGTCCGCGGCGAGCGGCGGTCGGAGGGGCGGCTCAGGCGGGAGCCTGGCCGCTACGGCGGCGATACGCGCATCCACCATCACCCCTACTCGGGCTAGGATCACGCGTACCGCCGACTCCGACACGCCGTGCACCTCGTCGGGCGGCGGCTCCTCCCCCCTCCGAGGTCTCCCGCGGCCACGAGCCGGCGGAGGGACCACGACGAGGGGAGGAAGCGCCGAAGCCGCGACGGGTGCAGCTGGCGCAGCAGCCGCGACGGGCGCAGCCGGCGCCACGGGCGCAGACGACGGGCCCGCCCTCCCCGGCGCAGCCCGTTTCGGTGGCGAGGCCGGCACAGGCGGCGCGGCCGGCGCCAGGCGCGCGAACTGGGCCCGCAGGTCGGCCATCTCCTTGGCCAACCCGCGGTTCTCCCGTCGCACCGCCGATAGCTCCGTCTCCAGCTTGCGGTTGCGTTCCCGCAAGCCGGAGACCTCCTCACTAAGGCGGGCGTTCGCGGCCTGGAGGGCCGCCACCTCGCCACCGTGGCCGGCCGGACCCGGTGTCCCCGGCCACGCCGCCACCACCGATCCTCGGCCTCTGCGCCCCCGGCGCATGGTCGGGACCTTGGGAGGAGGCATGGTGATGGAACTCCCCTCCGAGTCGGTGTTGGAGCGGCCACCCTCTTGCAGGGGGCGCTTCCAGGGTCTCGGGGGGAGGGCCTCCTCCCTCTTCCTCGCACTTGGGGCTGGAGCTGGCGCCTTTGCAGCCCCCTCCGTCCTCTTCCTCGGCGACGACGACGACGACGGCGATGACGGTAACGACGACGGCCTAACTGCACCCTCAACTGACGGCGCGCCTATCAACTGTCTACCTGCGGCGCATCCACCGCCCTCGTCCCTACTCCGGCCGACTAGCACCCAAGGGGTGCTGCTCTCCTCGGCGGACGGCTCTGCGGCACTTCCGCCCACGTCCGTCAGCTCCATCTCCGATGCCTCGGATGGCCCTGCGGCACTGCCGCCCTCATCCTGCGACGGCTCTGCGGCAATGCCGCCCTCATCGCTCGACAGCTCGGAGCTTTCGCCTGCTAACCTTACGCACGGCTCTGCGGCAATGCCGCCCTCGTGCTCGGACCCGCTGCTGCTGCCGCTCTCCTCACGCGGCGGCCCTGCAGTGGTCTCCATCCTCTCCTCCGACGGCTGGGCAGCAACGCCACCCCCGTCCCGCGACGGCCCTGCAGCAGCAATGCTGCCGCCCTCGTCGCGTGCGGCAATGGCTTCAGCCTTCATCCGCGCCCGCCACGCCTTCGATGCATTGGCGCTAATGCGGGCTCGTGCAGCGGCGGAACGCCTCGGCTTCGTCCTCCGGGTCTTCTTCCGCACCTGCACCTCCTCCTCGTTTCCCCTCCCCCCCTGAGCCACTTGATGTTGAGCCGGGCTCTCGGCTTCTGAGGCAGTAGTTGTCCCCCTCCCATACGACTGGGGACTGACTGTGCTGGTGACTGTGCGCCTCTCGCGCTCAGAAACCAGCACAGTGAGGGATTCCCCGGCGTGGCCGGGACCCTCTGGAGTAGGTACGTCGTTTGGAACCTCTGCCATATTGTTGGACGTTTTTAAGTCTTGCCTTGACTACCACTCTAACGGCTGGACGCTCGCGCGCTTTTTAACCCACCAACCATTCATCCCCTCGCCGAGTGGCCAAACTTAGGATTAGGGGTAATTTTTTATAGGGGTTTTCTTCCCCGCGGTCCGAAGACCCCCGGTCCTGACCCCCCTGCTCAGGATTACGGTTTGGGCCTTCCGGGTCTGGCCGCTCGCGAGCGACCGACCCGTCACGCCCCCGGGCCGTGACGCAACCGTCCCTGGCGACGGAGTGCCATGAGGCACATCCGCCCCATTGGCCCCGGGTCAGATCCGCCGTGCGCTCTGCCACCAGAGCCGCACGCGGAGACCCCCCCCTGCCGGAATCTTGGCCGTCCAAATGGCCGCATGACGTCCAAATGGACGTTACCAGGGAGCACCACGAGGAGGTGCTCCGGCCGCGCCCCCCAATTAATACAGACTAACATGGAAATAAATGCAACACATATAAACGTATTTGCGTACTATCCTATTCATGACATAAGAAAATATACGCTAATACACATAACGGCGATTCCTCAAAAGTTGACCGGGAGTTCTTTTGAATGCTTGTCAATCCCAAGAGCATTCATAGGCTTCGACTATAACAATGAACGATACTTTGAGTTAAGTAAAGACGAGTTCAAAGATTGTTTACACAAAAAATCGGAGTTTGTTTGCTATCCCGTGGCTGTTAAGAACATGCAATTGAACAAGAATTGCATTGTTGACCAGCTATTCAGCAACAATAATAACACTAAATCACAATGCACATCAAGAAGATACAACATTCAATCTACAATTCTATGGAAACAACTTTACATGCAGAATACGTGGATGTTTATCACTACAAAAACACAATCAGCTTCGATAATATGTGATGGACAAAGACAAGAGATTAACCTAGAGGATATAGGAGTACTACACATTTCAGAAAGCTGTGTAGTAAAGACGTTGAACAACATTCTTGCAGCTAAACGAATAACAACAACAACTGTGCAAACATCATATTTTAAAAGGAGTAATTTTACTCTAGACACACAAGTAGTCCAATCAGAGATACCAGACATACCGAAGGAGGAAGTATTAGATAGCTCCACCAGTATATTTGACCACTTAGCCGCTTCAGAAGCAAAGCTAAAAACAAGATTAGATAACACAATATGGAGGCGAATAGAGTCTCATTCCTATGTGGCTAGTACCGTGACATCTCTTTCTTTAATAGTATTAGCTTGTCTTTTAATTTATTTCAGACCACTCAAACAATGTCGAGATAGACTTACAAGAAGATAAAACAAGGAAACAACTACAACACAAGCCACAGATACAGACAAACAGCGGACAGCTCCACCACAACCACGGCCACGGTATGGGAAACCTCGTCCCCAGACTACAGTCCACACACCACAAGCGACGGAAGGACACATTGGACCATATGAGGTTATCGAATTATACGACTTGCAGTCGTGTTCCTGAGAGACCCCAGAATGTTCAATGCACATTGAACATGCAACGCAGCAAACTCAAAAGTAGAGCATGTCAACATACAAGTAAAGCATGTCAACATACAAATGTGCAAAATTAGCACTGACATGATTAAAAGACGCTGCGTTACACTTCACACTTACGACACACTAACACAAAATAGTATATGTGTGTATTAGCAATAAGTAGTATATAAGGTGTACATTTTGTAAAATAAATCAGATTTGAATTTATTCATCTCTCAGTTACATCCCTCTCACTGTGGCCAAGACACCCTTAGCCGTCAGTTCTGATCAGTCGAGTGAGTCTGCTTGACTGGCAGTGAGAGTTACCAATCCTCCACCCAAACCTCCATCTCACTGTGGCCAAGACACCCTTAGCCGTCAGTTCTGATCAGTCGAGTGAGTCTGCTTGACTGGCAGTGAGAATTACCAATCCTCCACCCAACATCCATCTCACATCTACCTGTCACCTTAGGTAGCGCGGTGCAGGTATCCCATCAGTTAGGCTAAAACTTAAGGGCTTTAGGTACTTCAAACTATAACCTTAGGTTCTTCTGTCAAACACGGCGTTAGTCCACTAGCCCATACTCCGCCTGTACATTAGATATTCAAAGCAAAGCTGATAGCATACACATACAAAAAAATGCGTCAGACCAAAAAATAAGCCTTTATATACGTCACAATTTGGATCTGAAATTATTGTGCAAACGGTAATGAGAAATTAAACAAATGGTGAAGAGAATTACGGTTTTGGAGGTAACAACTCATACCTATACCTATTTATTGAATAGGTAAGTATAGATAGAAACCAAAAAAGTGACGATAGAGATAATAAATACAGCTGTACAAATATCAAACCACTACTGTAAGAGAAGATTGAAGCATGTGCTACACTGTTTCAAACAGATGTTTGAAACAGTGTAGATATATGATTTATGTCAAATTTCGTATGACCTTTAAACGCCTCTGGTAGCGAGGCTTGTGTTTCATACCACTGGCCAAGCGTTGGTTTTTATCTTGTTTAAAACTGTATAGCCGCTTGTTTAAAACCAAGGGAACGACAGTCACGTAGGGATGTGACCTGGAGGGAAAATAATCGATTTTTTGTTCGTTAAAATAAATCGATTATAAAATAATCGATTTTTCTCACAACAGGATTGTGATGACCTTTTTTTTTTTTAGGAAATGTAAGCTTTATTTTCTAATATACTATGAAAACGATTCCGATGACCTTTTTTAGGAAATGTGAGCTTTATTTTCTAATATAGTACGTAAACACACCTGAAAGTCCTGATTTTTTTTTTAGGATATCAGGCCATGAATAATCGCTCAATTTCGAATAGTAAAAAAATCGATTAATAATCAATTTTTCTCATTTTCATAATCGATTTTAAAAATCGATAATGAAAATTTAGGCATAAGTATCCTCCAAATAACCGTGTGAGCATGAAAAAAGCCTATTATTTTGACATTACAAACAGACACTCGAATTTTATTTATTGGTACAGATGATAATTATTTAATAGGATCAACTTTATTCTACAAACATTGATTGATTTTAATTTTATTTATGTTACTAGCAACCCGTCCTCGCTTCGCTTCGGTTTTAGTCGTTTTACCCGCGTAGTTCCCGTTCCCGTGGGAATACCGGGATAAAATATAGCCTAGTTTACGCCCTGATGTTATAGCTTTCCATTGGTGAATTTTTGAAATCGGTCCAGCCGTTTTGAAGATTACCCGGAACAAACAGACAGACAAATTTTTTTTTATTGCTATTTTAGGCATAGGTGTCGTGCAAATGTGAGCATGAAAAAAGCCTATTATTTTGATATTACAAACAGACACTCCAATTTTATTTATTGGTATAGATAGTAGAATACGATTTATAATAGGTTGTTACAAGTTACAAGGCTGGTGCTGGTATAAATAAAACGTTGTTAAAAAAGATGTCGGGGTTGAGCCCTCGGGCGATGTTCGCTTAACATACTTACCGGGTTGAGAGCCTACCGCTCGCCCATTGCCCGCGTTAAGCTGTCAAGGTCATCTGCGACCAACAGCTAAATACAAAAAAAAAAAAAAAAAGATGGGCCGAATCGTCGGCTCGATAAATCGTCGGCGCAGATCGGTAGCTTATATGCCACGCGTAGGCGATAGATGGCGTGACACGTTCTCAACGTGAACAGTTACGAAACTGTTTTACGATTTTATTTTGAGTTTTACTTCTCTTGTGTAAATGTTACCTGCATATTGCAAACACAATACCAGCATCTTTTAGTGATCTTGTACAACACCCGTCGGCGAGCAAGGAGATGAAAGATATTTCTTCTCCCTCATCACGCGGATTATTAATAGTAGTTAGTAAACAATAACTCTTGATATTCTATATGTAATGAAACTGGATTGTGTAAGTTATTGAGTATAGGCGTCTCCAAAAGATAGGCAGGGGGATGATAATCGCATAATCGTTGCGATTGGCAGACGCCTTGACTATTAATCTGTCCCGTTTTCCGTGTGGTGACGGAATCGGAATAAGAATTTAGTTCACTAGCCCTTGATCTTACCCGTGGGCGTCCGAAAAGGCGACTAGGGAATTATTTAAAAAATATATCCATACTAATATTATAAATGCGAAAGTAAGGATGTTTGTTTGTTTGTAACGCTTTCACGCTTAAACCACTGAACCGATTTCAAAAATTCTTTCACCAATGGAAAGCTATAATATCAGGGAGTAACAAAGGCTATATTTTATCCCGGTATTCCCACAGGAATGGGAACTACGCCGCGGGTAAAGCGACTGAAACCGAAGCGAAGCGAGGGCGGGTTGCTAGTATGCAATAAAAAGGAAAACTCAAAATAAAACCTTTATTGATCAGCGTGATATAGTAGATTAATTCCCTTCCCATTGTCAAGGAGACTGCTACCCAGTAGTGGGACCCATATATGCTGTGATGATGAGTAACCTGTCCCATCTCAATTAACCTAACCCAGATTATGTTATAGATTTTTATCTTTATTTTTCACTATTAAGCGAAACATTATCAAAATATACAGCTCCATTACAAAATGTCATACCACATAATTCTCCCTAAATTTGGGGAGAAAGCTATTAAGTTGGGAACCCTACCAAAGATTGCTATGTAGCCGAGGTCCCAAATTAGAATTTAGGGTATAGGAACTGTTAGCTTTTTGCCTAAATTCGGTCTACATGGCAGTGTTGATGTATATTGGATTAAAGTGAAGATATCATGTAGACCAAGTCTAATATCGTTATCCTTCATTATGTTTCATATATCGAAAGCAATCTATACTAAAATTATAAAGACGAAAGATTTATTTGTTTGTATTGAATAGACTCCGAAAATACTGGACCGGTTTCAAAAATTCTTTCACCAATGGAAAACTATAAGATCAGCGAATAACATAGGCTATATTTTATCCCGGTCTGCCCACGGGAACTATGCAAGTAAGGCGACTGAAGCCGAAGCGAAGCGAGGGCAGGTTGCTAGTGTTTCATATATCGAGAGCAATAGATATATTCATACTTATACTTAACTATTACATATTTAACTTTTGCTGTGCTGTAAAATTCAATATTGCTGTACGAACAAAAAGAAAGTATTTCTATAGGCCCCTTTTTCCGTGTGGTGATGGAGTAAGAATACAATTCATCACCCCCTCTTACCTGTGGGTATTATACAAGGCGACTAAGGGATTAAATATGCTACCAAGTAGCTGCCTATATAAGAAGTAACTTAGGCTATATTTTGTCCCGGTATTCCAACGGGAACTACGCGGGTAAGGGTAAGCGAAGCGAAGGTGGCTTTTTAGTATGACATAAAATTAGAATACAATTATCATCCCATTGCCAAGCATGTGTGCCAATTTATGGCACTGTTACCTCATTTCACGAAGAAGCTTAGGTTAATTGGGGAAAATAAAAGTCCTTCGATTTGTATTAGAGTTTAATAAAAAAAAAATGCACATTGTAATGTTAAGGGAACATTATTGTTCTCTTTGGACATGAACTTAATAAGTAATCAAATGTTATATGATAAAAACTGAAGGCTGACGCCGTATTCCTTACAAAACAATAACCTAACTAGACATGTTGAGGACTTAGAAATATATGTATATAAAAAGAATCTCGTTTCACAATATTCATTAGCACTAATGTCATAAAGTATGTTGATTAAAATAGAACTATTTTTACAGATCGGGTTCGTATTCCTCCCCTAACTATGAACGCTGTAAAGTGTTCGAAACGTCGGGCAATCAAAAATCAAATACAAACGCGAATAAATTCGTAAAAATAGTTTTATTTATAATGTGTAATACTCGCGTAAACATCAGAAGTCATTATTTTTCTTGCTTGCTTTAATTTAGAAAGATAGGAAACTACTTTTTCGAATCTTTTCTTTCGGGTGACAGATTATGGACCAATTACATCCCTCCCAAACCTCGCGGGTCGGTGTGCAACCCCATAACCTGCCGTATGAATATAACTTTCGCCAATTGAGGGTGCCACCGGTACAGTCCTTATTTCCGGGGGCGTTTTTCAAATCTATTTATATATCTGCCTTATTGATTTTATTTTCTTTACAAAAGCGTATATTTAGGGTGTTTTAATGTCATGGATGGAATTTTATATACATATGTATATATATTATATTTCGAGTATGACTCGTGTCCGTTGATCAATCTTTGTCGGGGTTTTGTAGGAAAAGTAACTGCATATATTAAATTTCAAGTTTTTACAATAAAATGCAGGTGATTTAAGAGTACACGTTTATCAAAATTATTGCTAGGATACAGTTCGTACGTAATAAAATCTATACTAACAGCGCGAAGTATTTTCTAGTTAATAATATCAATTACCTAATCTTATTTTTATTTCAAGTCCCCAACATGTGTACAAAAAGTCAATTGATAAAAATTCAGTTCACAACTAATACATAAATTGATTATGTACAACACAATGCCAATTAATTTGTCTTTTACACACTAAATGTGGCTCACAATAATTATTTAATATTTATACATTTATACTCACATGATTTTGATTGCAATGAAGTGTGTTTTGTACGAGACTTATTACTGGTATGTGCTTCAAATTACATACGAGGGATTATCTATAAACTACGTCACACGTTAAGGTTCTTTGACGAAGTGTGGAAAGGAGTGGTTCGTGACGTCATCATCGCAGCTCAAATACGTCTCACTGTTGGATTTGGAAACAAATACCTATGCCAACACGTCTGATCAACATGGTATAGTAGGTCAATTTTATTTCCATAATGGAGGAGGCCCGAGCCCAACAGTGGGCCGTGGATGACTTAAGATGAATATCATAACAGAATTTGAAAATGCCCCGAGTGAGCTGCACAGTCACCGCCGTCTTTTGAGCAAATTGATAATACAAAGCACACTTCATTTTTATTTTATATGAATTCCAGACATAATTAGATATTAATTCAAAATACTTTGCACATTAAGGTATTATTGAACTAAAAAAATATCTCGAATATTACAGACCAAACCAATCAAGAAATAATTGAATATTGCCAATTTTAATACTACTAGCCATATTGGAAAACTATTTAATATTGTATGGAGAAATAACAGATTGATAACAATGGGAACATCTATGAAATTACCGTTGTCATAACGACTGTTGTGACACCAAAAATTATTATGTGTGGGCGTACATTAATGTCTATTTTTTTTAGATGACAAGCCCTGCACTAAGGATATAATCCTTGTACTGCGGGGGATTCTACAAACATATAATTAACAGACACAAATTACATCCAGACTCGGAACAACAATTTGTGGATCGCTCAGTGTTGTCCCGCGTGGGATTCGAACCCTCGACACTGGCATTATAAGTCGCTAGCTTAACCACTATGCTATCTGTGCATTATTATACTATTTATACTACAGGATGACATGGAAATCTACGTCAGAGGGCCCGCTAACACAGTTGAATATAAAAAACAATACTCAACTCAGGTTTGGTCAATAATATAATATCAATTTTATACTACACTAATACTTCCAAAGACTCGAGTCTTAATTACCTTTAATAATAATCTATCAATATATTTTAATATTAGCATTTTCATTACACATTATATTTATCTCAAAATAGTTTTTATAGTGTCCTTATACACACTATCACCCCAATCGACACTTATAAACAACATTCTCTGTAAAAAATCCGAGTTTTGGTGGGAGATGTGGCAGTAATTTGTCTGATGGTAATTGACATTTGTCACTTATTCAGTTATATTTAAAGTTAATAAATGACAATTTCATTGCAATTTCATTGCTGGCTTTTTTACAATAAGCAGCATAATTTTATAAGCGCATGGAGCAATTCTTGAAATTTGGTATACTCATTTAGTTTGGATGACAATGCATGACGAGCTAAGTGACGTTATCCTAAATCCAATATGGCGGGAGGTCCAAGATGGTGGATTAGCTATTTTATGTGCACTCCCACAATATAGATATCAAATGAAAGGACTTGCTAGAAGAATAAGGAATTTAAGAGCATTCAAATGAAAGCTTGTTTTTATAAATGTTATTATTATTAATTAATTATATGATATAAATCGAAGTAGACTGGCAATAGTGCCAACAAATTTTATATTACCAAATAATAATATTATACCAAATTTAATGATACAATAAACAGCAACTACTTTTGGCAGTTCGCCCGTGAGCATGAACACTACAAAGTGTTCGAAACATCGGGCCAACAAAAAATCAAATACAAACTTAAAATACATAAAGGTAGTTTTATTTACAATGTATAATACTCGCGTAAATATCAGAAATGATTAGTTACTTTTGGTTTAAATCTTAAATACAGCTGTTAAGATTTTAATAATAAGTGACATGTGTAAAATACCATCGAGATAATCATATTGAAAATATTATATATTAAAGGTAAACACACCACATTAAATAAATACCTGCATTATAGAAGATGTTACAAATGTATATTTAACAGACACAACACACACTTAACACGCAACTAGAATTACAAATATTTGTCCTATTGATAGAGAAGACCACATATTTATTTTTAAATTTAAGCTGTGTACTAGTAAAGTATTATGTATGAGTAATAGGATCATACATCCCATTTTCTCATTGTTTTTTTTTTATTCCACACAGTGGCAAACGAGCAAACAGTACACCTGTTGGTAAGCGTTGCTGGCGCTCATGGACCTTTGCAAGGCCGCTGCCTATCGCGAAGAAAGTAAAGGAAGTGTGAATGCGTGCAATGGGATTTGGTGATATTAAAGGCATCACTAAAAATCAAACCACACGCAAAGATCCATAGAAAGTTGGGCTTCCGGCTCTCTCGCTCACCGAACGAAGCGCAATTACAAATTGCTACTACTCGGACATCGATTTTCTGCTCAGTGTGGTACTACCCCGGACGGACCGGCCCGCGACTGTAGACAGACAACTGTAAACAGTGTGGTCCTCTACCAATGTTAAACTGCCTCTTTTCTTTTCTATTGTTCCCAGCCATACAAAAATGTTACACTTATATGGCCATGTGTTCTTAATTTTGTTTTTAGGTTTCATGTCTATAGTTTTAACTATTATTGCAACTCTTTTCACATATCCTTGTTTTTTTTTTAAGCTTTTATTTTCATATTTTATCTATTTTTACAAGAGTCTTGTTCTGACAAAAAAAAATTGCCACGTTAGGAATGAATAGGGAAGAATAAACAAGTAATACGCAAATAAATTGACATAATGTAAGCTAATGAATAAATATTTCATAATTCAAGGAGAAAATAGCAAAAGAAGGAACAAATCGAAATAAAACTACACACCCAAAGTTTCAATCGCAAGGCTTAGTACGATAATTTCCCTCCCTATAAACTGATAGGGGGAAGAATATAACACAAATATTTGCATTTAAGTACGAGTGCATTTTGTGTACATTAAGCATATATGTACCTTTTAAATCGCTCAAGATATAGGGACTTTACTGTGGAGTGTTACCTATACTAAAAAAATAACGAATTAACATATCTATTATAAGGTAGTTGGGGTGTAATACGAACTTACATAAGTATACACCGTTTATTGTCTTCACGCGTGGGCAGTGGGACTGCGATTGGTGCTTCTGGCAGTGGGACTGTACTCTTGAGTGTTTCTGGATCGAAAGTGTCAGCTACCACTGGTGCTGTTAGTGGTAAGTCCGTATTGATGCCTACAATCTGATAAAATACACAATATTAATATTATAAGGGCAAAAATGTTTTTTATTTTTGTTTAGTGGCAGACAAGTAAGCAGATGGTAAGTGGTAATGGTCACTTATAGACTGCAGGAGTATAGTTGGAGGCAGTGGAATGAGGTCCGGAAGGGAAGGATGTGGACATATGGCTCTCTTTCTAAGCAAATTAAGTGCAGTAACAATTTGCCAATATTTAGATGTTGATTTTCTGACGAACCAAGCCATTTATGACCAAATACAAAAAAGTCAAATGAAAAGAAACAAAATGCTTGTAAATGAATTAATAAGAAAAATAAGGAAGGACTTTGAACTTAAGATTAAAATTCATGGAAGTTTTAAAAACTGGCTAAGGATTCTTGAACAGAATACAAAGCTACTCTTATGGTAATTTTCTAATCCACCCTAACAAGTGCGATTATTGTTAAGGATGCTGTGCGTCCTTATGTTTCAGTTTCATTTGGATATATCTGATGGGATCAGAATAATATTATACAGATTTCAGACAGTTCATTATCATCTCAGGCAACATAAGGTGCACTTTTGGGCTCGGGCCTCCACCACATGACCTGCCCCATTGGTCAGACATGTTGGTATAGGATTTTATGTTGAGTTTTCCTTCTCTTGCATAGATATTATCTACATATCATATCCCTTAGTCGTCTTTTAGGAGATCCACGATTACTGTATTCTAACTCCGTCACCACATCAAACGTACAGTTTCAATGACGGACATGAAATTTTTAGAGAATTGAGAAAGAATATTGATATGCGTGATGATTACCGTATTAGGAGTATGACCAATACTGAAGGCTGGTAGACTGTTGGAGACTGAACGGCATGAACAATTTTTTTGTGTAACTGTTAGCCACAGATGACAACTTTATCCAGACTGTTGGGTGAGCGTTGAGTGCTCTCCACCCATACCGTGATCGATATGCATTCAATAATGTACTTACATCAGCATTCCTTCTGTGCGTAGAGCTTATTGATACGGAGGTGACCCTCCTGAACGGCTCTGCGAGTCTCTCTAGCACCCTCATTCGCTTGCTGCCGCTGGCCACGGGCACAGAGTCCCGGGCAATGTCAGCAGTAACCTCGGTTGCCAGTTCTACGGGATCGCTGTGGTCAGGCTTGCGTTTGCGACCTACCACCGTTCCCGTTGGACGATTCGGCTCCACCACGGATGGTACTGAAATATTTTTTTTTACTGAGGCTGGAGTCACAAAGAACAGGCCGAAGGCTCACCAAGAAAATGAGAGTCGGCACTCTTTTAGAATAATTATAAAGCCTCATCGAAAACATGGCGATTAGACCATTATTTCCCTACTGTGGAGTCCTATGTCCAACAGTGTATATTGATGGGTTGAATATGATATAATCATCGTCATCAGCGGCGGCCTTACCCATTGCGAGGCTCCGGGCGGCAGGTCTTTGCGAGGCCCCGGGCGGCAGGTCTTTGCGAGGCCCTTTGTCCTTCGTGAAAAGTATGAGATACGAAAGTAGGTCTGGTTGTTTGGTTTAGGGATTTGTCATGTTTGATAAAAAATACTATTGTACAAATAAATAAAATTTAAGTTTTATAATATTGAAAACAAAGTGAAAAATATAATTAATAAGTAAAAATGTAATTTAAAATCTATATTTTTTTAAATTTGCTTGGGTTGTTGCGTGAGGTCGCTGTGAGCGCGAGGCCCCGGGCGATTGCCCTGTTCACCACCCCCTAAGGCCGCCACTGATCGTCATCGTCTTTTTTTTTGTTGTGTGTGTAGCTGTTGGTCGCAGATGACCTTGATAGCTTAACGCGGTCAATGGGCGAGCGGAAGGCTCTCAACCCGGTTCGTCATCGTCATCATCATCTCAACTTTTATAAGTCTTACTGCTGGGCTCAATCTTCCTCAGAAAACGGGTGACAATGACATTGATATACTATGCTGATTTGAGAAGTTTGTACAGGGTTTTATTTAAAGTTTTTCTTTTCTTGTACAAATGTAATTCGCATATTATATCTCTTAGTAGTCTTTTATGACAACCGCATGCAAGGGGTAGTGAATTGTACTCTGTCATCATACAGAAAGACGACATGACATCATCATATATATGTCCCACTGGTGGACTTCAGCCTCCACCACAATGACCTAATATACCATACTGGTCAGCCGTCTGACCCGTGATGGAACAGGGTTTTATTTCGAGTTTTTCTTCTCTTGCATAGATATTATCTGCACATTATATCGCTTAGTAGACTTTTACGAAACCCACGAGCAAAGTGGTGGATTGGATTCTTACCACCACACGGAAAACATGATATTTTTTTTTTTTTATTCAAGACCACACCCTGCACTAAGGAAATAATCCTTGTATTGCGGGGGACTTTACAAACATATAATTAACGGACACAAATTACATTCAGACTCAGAACAACAATTTGTTGATCGCACAAAGTGTTGTCCCGCGTGGGATTCGAACCCCCGACACTGGCACTGTAGGTCGCTATCTTAATCACTACGTCACCTGTGCAGTCAAAGTCAAGTTAAAAAAATTATAATTACACACACTAGCAGACCAGGCCACGCGTTGCTATGGCTAATGTTTTTGTTATATTACATTTTATTAAACTATTTAAGTGGAACTGTAGGAGAACATCTGTCATGGAGGTCGTCATATTTTTTTACAAATGGCATCTATGTAAAAAAGCAAGTTAAAATCGTATATGACACGTTTGTAGGTTTCACATAGCAGCGCCATCTATTAAAATCGTTTGGAGTTAACAGATAATTGTGAATGTCAAATAATAGGCATATATAGGTAATACAAATAATTTGCAATAAAATAATATTGCGACTATAAATTAAGATGTAAGCTATCCTATCTTTTAAGTTGGATCAAACTGCAGATGGTGTGCAAATTTGATTAAAATCGGTTAAGTAGTTTAGGAGTCCATCGCGGACAAACAACGTGACACGTAATTTATATATATTAAGAAGATTGTGACTCACAGGTTGCGCTAGTAGTGGACCTAACACTTCTGTTAGCGACATGTTTGATGGTGTACTCCTTCAGTGGTTTGTATGAAGTTCTACCGCGTATACTGCGCAGACCCCTCAGGTATGTGCTGTCATCAAGATTGTTTTCCTCTATCAACGAAGAAGATTCTGTTATGTCCATCTCCATTGTCGTGTTGTTACCTGCAAGTTTTATAAATATGTATTATATTCTCCTAAGTTTTTGCCTATTCATCTATCAGCCCGTTGATGTCTACTTTTGGACATAGATCTCCCCACGAGAATGCAAAATTGTGACGCTGCTAGACGCGAGCCTCTTCTTGTACTGGCAATAAATTTGTAAAAAAATGTGGGTCAAAATTTAACAACTATTTTCTATATCGGGTAGATAATTATAAATATCTGCAATAACGATGACTTGTTGGACGTCAGACATCTTAGTCCGCCCATGACCATGAATGCTGTAAACTGTTCGAAACGTTGGGCATCAAAAATCAAATACAAACGCGATAAAATCCGTAAAGTAGTTTTATTTACAATGTGTAATACTCGCGTACACATCAGAAATCATTAGATAACTGTAGCGTTTGTGGTCGCTACCACATAGCATTTCAAGTTAAACAGCAGGTTTCAGTAATGATGATTAATTTTCAAGTTTAACCTCTGCTTCGGGGTCAAACGTCGCACGCGAAGTCCGACTTCATTGTAGATCTGCATTAATGTACTGTGGATACGATTAGCTTCGGTGTTCACCATCCGCCTGGGGTGGTGAAGACAGCCAAGTTTTGCTTGATGGCTGACTCCACTAAAAGGTTCTAATTTAGTCAACCGAACCGCGAAAATATGGGTGCTTTTGTCGCTGTGTGACCGGTAGTAGGGTTCCTGAAGACCTGAGAGACCTCTACCTGAATATATTTATGGTTGGATAGACTGTTAATCTCCGTTAAGACACCATTTCGTCACACGCGCTGTGACAGCGAGTCTAGTGAACGTTAAGTCCATTATCGTCCCGCCCCAATGTCGCATGCACGTATTTACTCAGCTGTTCGGCAAACAGAACTTCAGTAACGCTAGAAGAACTACGGGAAACGCAGCAGTACAGCACCACGGATTTAGCAGAGCCTTTACATATCTACAACTGAAATAATTGAAAATGTTTATATTACCGGTATAGTTGGCTTGCATGGAGGTGTTTGTCTGGTCAGCGAGTCTCATGCTGCGTCTGTACGGAGACACCTTCACACGCGACTTGGAGTAGTTAGTATCAGTTTTGCGCTGTGGCTCGTCACCTGTGGACCATGGTCACACTGCACTTATCGTCACCATATTCCATTTAAAACGGTAGATATAAAAACAAATTGATGTGATTTTTCCACTTGGTGGAAAATGCATTTAATATACCTTCAACTATTTACGGCGAGGACTGTGTGGTTGTCCGAGAGAAAACCCAGTTATAACCCTTCAGCGGCTCTATCTTGCTGCATCAATTAGATATACAGTAGAAACTCGATTAACCGGACTAATTGTTGTCGGTAGGCATTGGGATAATCGAATGTATGAAAAACCTCCTTCGGTTTTTCATACATTATATATGTATATAATTTTATGCGTTTATTAAAAGACAAATACATAACCCGCGGGACCTGCACCACATAACAATTGCTAGGTAAAAAAAAAACATAAAAAAAGAGTGTGTGTACAAAGTACGCATATCAGAAGTGAAACTCATTTATCATTCATCCTTCGCCGGCTGAATTCACACACGTTCATGCTCGCTTAAATTCAATTTGTAGGTACAATAAGGTCGCGGTTGATAGTCCAGATAATCGCGAATCTATACTATCTATACTATACCACGCTAATCAGACGGATTATTATTTTTATTTTGGGTTTTCCTTCTTTTGGACTCATATTATCTGCTTATTGTATATTGCCGTGTGGTGACGGAGTAGGAATACAATTCACCAGCCTCTCTTGCCCGTGGGTGTCGTAAAAGACAACTGAGGGATATATGCAGGTAACACCGATGCAAGAGAAGGAAACGCGATACAAAATCCTATATCAACACGTATAAACAGCGTGGTATAGTAGGTGAATTTCCCTCACGTAGTGGAGGTGGCCTCAGCCCAAGTGGGACTTACATAGGCTGAAATGATGGTATACCGAAGTCGTCTTTTAAGCAAGGCAAGAAAAAAAGTTACTAAATTGCATTCTTAACCATATAATTTATATGATTGGCCATTTACCCTTCCACTATGGAAGTGGCTCGTGCCCAATATTGGAATATATATATATATAGGCTTCAATAAAAAAAGAACATGATATAAATGATATTTTTCCATCCGACGTCCCCGACACGTTCTCGACGAAGAGGATGACACTATCACGCAACGTAGAGCCTATACGGCCCGAGATGCCATTACAAGTAAATACCCGCGGTTTCCCCTCGCCGTCGATGTGCTAAATCGCGTTGCGCAAAAGCCATAAAGCAAAATATGGATACGCCCACTTTGCCTCCAGCGACGCCTCCAGGTCCGTTTCTCACAAGGGGAGCCTTTGAGCGATGCCGCTTAGTATACTTTCACCGGGTTGAGAGTCCTCAGCGCTCACCCATAGTACGCGTCAAACTGTCAAAGCCATCTGTGGCTAACAGCTGTACACACACAAAAAAAAAGAATAAAAAAAAATTATATTCAGCTCACCGTCATTAACTTCAACATCCACAATTATCTCCATTTCAATCTTCTGCTCCTGGTTATTTTCTGTTGCAGTTTTATCTTCTGTATCTTTATTCTCCGCCTGCCCTTCATCTGGCACTTTTAATTTTTCCTGTTTATCTATCTTGCCAGATTCTTGTGCTTGTTCTTGCTTATTATCCGAGTCTTGCTTTTTGTCTGCGTCTTGTTTCTTATCAGCATCGTTCTTCTTCTCTGTTTCCTGTTTCTTTTCGGACTCTTGTTTTTTAATCTCTTGCGGTTTAGGTGAATCTGCTGAGCGTAATTTTCTATCCGTTGTTGGGACATCCTCTTTCAGTTTTAAAACTTTTCCATCTTTCGCCTGTAAATTTTCAGAAAGGAATATATTATTTGATTATGCTAAGGAGGTAGAGGAGCGAGCAGCCCATGGTCCTGTAGCATGAATGTAAACAATTCCCCAACCGACCTACCGTGCCAGTGTCTTGAGTTGGAATCCCACATCGGACAACACTTTGTGCAATCCACAAATTGTTGTTCTGAATCTGGATGTCATTTCTGGCCGTTAATTATATGTTTGTTAAGTACTCCGCAGGTTATTTTCTAAGTGCAGGTGTTGTCAAAAAAAAAACAAAGAAAAATCAGTAAAACAAATCACCATGTCGAACAAAAATGTGGTTCACTTCTAAAGTGGCGATAATTTCATAAACGCCACACTTGACAGGCAGTTTGGCGATCGAAGTTAGTATTTCAAGTTTTACATGGGAAGCTACCGAGTGCTACCGCCTATTTCCATAGCGATCCCTTAGCAGGTCTAAGAAACTATTCTGTCACCACCCCTTATTTTCCTATATATAGGCTACAAGCCAACATATATTTGTATAAAGTATAGACAAGGCTTATTGGATATCATTAAGAATTTCAATGTAATTAGGTCAGTTGTGTTAGTATAAAAACAATGTGTGAATAACGAAGCGTTTACAATGACAATTTTTCACTTTAAATCGTATAAAAACTATATTATACTAGCAGACCCGGCCACGCGTTGCTGTGGCTAATGTTTTTGTTATATTACATTTTATTAAACTATTTAAGTGGAACTAAACTATTTAGGAGAACATCTGTCATGGAGGTCGTCATATTTTTTTACAAATGGCATCTATGTAAAAAAGCAAGTTAGTTATTATAAATAAAACAATTTTTACGTAATTTATCCCGTTCGTATTTGATTGCCCGACGTTTCAAACACACAATTACAGCGTTCATAGGCACATTGAAGAATTTCTTTGGTTAAAAGCGCTAATCCTTTGTAACTACTGGTTCGAATTAAAAAAATAATAATTATCGGTAGATATGCCAACGAGGAAAGCTATAGGCTAAATAAAGTCACGTTACGAAAAAAAAATATAGCAAAAAAAATGGACAACTTCTTCCTTTTGAGATCTTCCCTTTCATAATTAATGCTACTATCTCTTGCGTTCTCTTTCTCTTACGTGAAGTAAACAATGTTACGCGGGTCAGCTAGTCTTAAAAATATTTATATTATACAGTGTAGACGCATCATAAGTATACTTTCTGCACACAGGTGTTTAGTTAAGTAAATATTTGATAACGCACGCCGTGAATGCGGACAATCTGTTAAGTGCCCATTTTGAAAGAATAAATACGTTTATAATGTCGGTATAAATATTTCGTATTCATTCATTATGTTGAGATATTGCAAGCTCGCGACCAAAATAATCAAATAATTAAATTTGCCTTAGACGCTGCCTAAAATGTAGGTGTTATTGGTGAAAACGAGCATAACGACTTTCGAATATTTAAGACCGATCAAATAAAAAATCTGCGTGGTGACGGAGTAAGAATACAATTTACCACTCCCTATCTTGCCCCTGGATGTCGTAAAAGCCGACTAAGGGATATATACGTACATAACGCTTATGTAAGAGAAGGAAAACTCGAAATGAAATCCTATACCAACATGTTTGTCCAGCATCGAATTTCCTCCGATTGTGGAGGAGACTCGAGCCCAACAGTGGGACGTATATGAGTTGCTATAGGTTTTCATATCTAGTTTTCCTTATATTACGTGGAAATTATCTGCATATCATATCCCTTGGTCGTCTTTTACAACATCCACGGGCAAGATAGGGGGTGGTGAATTGTATTCTTACTCCATCACCACACGGAACTTGTTCAATTGCACAACTAACAACAGATTCTTCGCATAAACACGTTTTATTAAAATATTCACAATGTCACCTTTGAGTAAAACCTTGGGCATGCAATACTGATAATTATTATTTTAATACATTTCCTAATTAGATATTACTGTAGTGTATGAAAACCGTGTGGTGACGGAATAAGAAGGCGTTCACCACACCACCACAAGGAAAATTTGACAAAATAAAACTATATCAACACGTTTGACCAGTGTGGTTGACCTACTATGTCACTGCCATAGTGGAGGAAGCTTGAGCCCAGCGGTATATGAGCTATGATGATAATGTATGAAAACAAATACAAATATCAAAGGGGTCATTGAAAATTAGGCCTTCCAAACCCGCAATCTCGGTATTGCGGGATCCAGCGTCAATTTCCAATCCCGCATGATGCGGGATTACGGGTGCGTGATCCGCAGGATTTGCAGGACTGAAAAAACGTGCATGCAACCTCAAACATAATAAACTCTCAAACTCAAACAGTAATGTATCCTATATAAATTTACAGTTTGTAAATGTGTTTTATTTTGGTTGATTATTTAATTTTCTTTGTGTGTGCTGTGTGGTAGCGGCTTCGAATACTACCAACCCTTGCTTTGCTCGTGGGTGTCGTAAAAGACGACTAAGAGCCCTAGATTGACCCGGACCAACTCCATCTGGTACCATTTGGGTCAGCGATTACATTCCCAAGGAGGGTTGACGTCAGGCAAGCGGTCGGTCATAAAAGTCATTGCCGAAACTTTTTGCAATATGTCAAAACAGATGACATATTGCGTCGACCCCAAATAATTGAGATAAGAGCAAGATGATTTAATTTTCTGTGTATTATTTGAAGAAGATTTGTTTTGTTTTTTATTCAGTATCTGTTACTGGTTTTTGTGTAGAAAAAAAAAACGGTGTAATTTGATTGATCTCATACTATTATGTAGTAATACGAAAATAATGTGTAGTTAGTTGATTAAATCACTGTGTGATAAATAAACGGAGTAATTCCATTGATCTCATACAGTAATACTTTAATAATTGTGTAGTTGATTATTTCCTTCTTTTTTGTTACAAACAAACGGTGGAATTTGATTGATCTTATATTAATAGTAATATGTACGTAAATAAATGCGGATTTGATTGATTATTTTATTTGCCTTATATAATTTGTGAATATTTTCGATATGCGGGCTTCCGCAAATACCGAGATCCCGCGTGATTGAAAATTCGTAGTCCCGCAAATACAGAGATTGAATTCAGGCTGCGGGATTAGAAGACCTATTGAAAATGTCGCCGAGATTTGTATAAGGATTACCTCAAATAGTTTCGTAACAGTTTTCTCCCTCGATTGTGATCATTTAGTTCCGGACGGGCCATGGATATAAAGGCATAACAGTGGTCAGTTAAATAACGATGGCGGACTAATACGGTAGGAGGCACCATACCTCAGGCCGCCGTTTTATCGCTTCAGACTAAATTTACGATGGTTAACAAACTACGACCATGACAACTATAGATTGCTATGAAGACCCTCAACCAAATGGACGTTAGGGGATGGTAAAAATCTATTTCCTGATATAAAGTTCACCTTCAAGAAATTCTCAATAACATGCACAAAATCTTATATTTCCACCCCATCCATGAAAAGTATATTAAGTCCTAAATGCCAATTGTACAGGAACAGAACATTTTCAAATTTTGGAATCACTAAAATCTGAGGATTATAAAATTTTGAAATCACTAAAATCAGCATGTGTATTAAAAATTTGGAAATCGCTAAAATCATAGCATTTTAAATGACTAATAACAGAACGTTTTAAAATTTTAAAACCACTCAAATCATCGTTTTAAAACCACTCAAATTAGCGTTTTAAAATTTTAAAACCACACAAATCAGCGTTTTAAAATTTTAAAACCACTCAATTCAACATTTTAAAATTTTGAAATCACAAAAATCAAAGCGTTTTAACATTTTGTAATCACTAAAATCGGAGCAGTTTTAAAATTTTGAAACCACAAGTCAGTGCAACACCTTCAATCCTCCAGCTACTGGGGTGAAATTTAGCACTTTAATATTGAATCTTTAAAACGTTCTCCTGTACAACTGGTATTTGGACTTTACGTAGAAGGAGTCGGGTTTGGTGAAGATCACAATATATATTTCCTTATCTCCATTTTTCATCTTCTTTTCCCTGTTTTACTGGTCTTATAGTAATGTGATTTTGTTAACTGTTTCTTCTTCAGGTGCTAATGATGTAAAGCTATAAAAGTTAACAGACGATCGGGTGCATTAATAGTACTTACATCGTCCGTTCCCTCGGCCTGCTTGTCTGATGCTGGTCGCGGTGTCTCCGGCGTACGGGTTGACTTCACCTTGGGCAACACAACCATTTCTTACCAACCCACACACATAGTTTAGTAAGTATTAGTTAATGTTTTATTACTACTATATACAGGCTGTATCAGGTTATGGGGCAACTGGTCAAACGGCAGTTAGGCAATGGTGGTAGGAACAAATGAAAAAAATTTGAAGGAAAAATATCGATTCGTTAATGAGTTAGAGACATGTAAAGTTTTCGATTTTGTCATCGCTTTTTCGTGTAAATCTGATTGAAATGTATAAAGTCAGTGATACTTAATCTGCAACATATTCGAATTTCGCTAAATGTTCATTAGAAATTTAATAAATCAATGATTACATTCGCATAAGCAAGACGAACTTCGCTATAAATGAGCTGATCGGTCAATGACTGTTGGCGAACCGCCTTTGTACCTACGCTATCATTGAAGCGTTTGCGCACCTCTAGGTATGAATTAATGAAATTATACTATCGAAGCTTTACGTGCCTATATGTATCCTGTCCGTACATGCCTACCCAATACGTAACATTTAAGGCACAGACTCTTAGACACACATTTTTGTAATCACTATAACTTTTATGTTTTATTGTTTTTTGTGTAATATACATTCTAATTATGATCTATGACCGTTAAACTACAACATACTCGAACAGTTGCCCCATAACCTGATACACCTGTATAAAAATTTCAAAATTTCTTCCACTGTGAGAGGCTGGAGTCCAGCAGTGGGACGACCATGAGCTGTGATGCTGATGATTATAATATGGTAGTAGTAAAACATTGAATAGTTAATACATCCAGAAAAATCACACCATTAAAATTAATATGTCATAGTATCAACGAAATCTTATACGAAGTGCATGCTTAACCAATGATATCCAAATTTGTGACATGAGTGAAGTTTCGAGGGTAAATAAACCTTCACCGTATCAACGATAATCGTTCCCTCATCATTCAAGACGTCTCGCATAATTTTTGAAACGAAAATTTCTATAAATAGGTTTGGATTGGGCGTAATTTATGTAGGTAAGTCGTCAACGACACAGTCACGTGACGTGTTAACGCTAACACTATCCGTAGCTATGTCAATGCCACTATCTGTGCTAATAGATATCAAAATCAGATAAATATAGAAAGTGTACCTGTGTCGATCGCGAGTAATCGAAAGAAAAAGATTGGATCGCATTGTCTGCGTGACCGATTGAATTGAACGGAACGGATCGAGGCGAGTCTTGTCGGTCGCTCGCGATCGACCGATCACGAAAGATCCGGTCATAAGTGATTGGTGATCGAATCGGTCATTATTCTATCTTTATGATTCGATCAATCACGATCGACACAGGTATAATAGAAAGTTTTAATTTATATTTTTTTATTTAAAATCAAACAATTTAAATCATTGGATACTACATATGGTGTCTACCAATATGCATCAATCGAGAATGGTGTACTGGAATTTGCCGCTTCTTTAGCCTAAACACGATATAGTATTCAGCCTAACCCTTCTACAGAATAGAAGGGTATCAACTGTACTACCCAACGAGTTTATGTAGTTGTATTTCTCCTAAAGTGGTGTTTCCTTCCTTTATCTCTTAGTTATTTACCCGTGGGAAAGGAAACTATGGTGAATTGTATCCCATACTAAGTTACCGGAAGAGAATATTGACTGATTTAAAAAAATACGTGCCCTATGAATATTGACCAGACAAACTGTTCCTAGCAGCTGATAGTGTTATTATTTAGATCAAAATCTCCACTGAGCCATTACGACACCTTCGGAATATATTGTATGACTACATATACTTAATCCATCACCACATTCCTCATAGGTAAACGCCAAAAAAACTCCTCAAGCAACAAAAATTACAGGTACCAAGTAGAGGTACCTGGGATCGCCTGGTAAGACTCCGGCTTGGTCCGTTCTCCGGCGTAGGCACTTCGAAACACTCCACATCCGAAGTGTCGTCATACTTCAGCTCCGGGAATAGCTCGTCATGATCATGGTCGTCGATGACGAGCATGCCGTCATCATCCTCCGAGTCGGCACTCACCGTTCCGTTAAGTGCATCATCAGTTCCGTTGCCGACAGTCACTTCTGTTACCCCGTTGTGAACCCGACCACTGCTGTTCTGTTTCTGTTTTGATGCCTCTCCTTTCTTCTGATCAGCTTTCTCTTTTTCCGACTGAAAAGAAAGACATTTTACCTAGCTTTAATAATATGTTAGCATGTTGGGTTGGATCAAGACTAAGATGTATCAACCCTGAAATCCGGGGGAAATCATAGGGGGTGTAATGGAATACCGGGAAAGTAGGCTTGATGCCTACGGTGACTTTCCTTAGAGGCTTATAATACCCAAATCGATCGCCAACTAACAATAAATACGAGGCATTTATGACATTGGCGCACGAAGATCTATATAAAATATCATTATTATTTCAGCTCATACATGTATCACTGCTGGACACAAACCTCCACCACAATAGGAGACAAATCTATCACGTAAATCAGATAGATTTTTTTTTATTGCAAGCAGTGGCAAACGAGCAAACAGTAAACCTGATGGTAAGTGTTGCTGCCGCTCATGGACCTTTACAAGGCCGCTGCCTACCGTGAAGAAAGTGAAGGGAGTGTGAATGCGTGCATTGAGGCTCGGTGATACCAAAGGCACCACCAAAACCCTCCACACGCAAACACCCTCAGCAAGTTGGACTTCCGTCTCTCTCGCTCACCGAACGAAGCGCAGTAACAAATTGTTACTACTCAGACGTCGATTTTCTGCGAGAGCGTGGTACCCCGGACGGACCGGCCCGCGGCTGTAGACAAATAACTGTCGACAGTGTGGTCCTACCACTATTGCTCCGAGGTTGCTGTAGAATTTTATTTCTAGCTTACCTTCTCTTGCATAGATGCTATATGAATAATACATCACTTCATCATCATCATCGCAGCCCACATACGTCCACTGTTGGGCTCGGGCCTCCTCCGCAATGGGAGGGAATCTGACCTAATATACCACGCTGGTCAGATATGTTGGCATAGGGTATCATTTCGAGTTTTCGTTCTCTTACACAGATCTTATGTGCATATTATATCCCTTAGTCGTCTTGTACGACATCCACGGGCAAGATAAGGAATGGTGAAATGTATTCTTACTCCGTCACCACACGGAATGTATCCCTTAGTCACCCGTTAATACACCCACGGGTAAGATAGTGAATTGTATTCTTTCTTTGTCTCCAGAAGGAAAATGAGATAATGCAATATACAGTCAACCCTCCTATAACGCGGTGAGTGCGTACCGCGTTATATGGAAACCGCGCTATAAGAAACTCGGATTTAACCGTACAAACCAGGCTAATTCGTAGCGCGTTCTATGGAAACCGTCTACCGCGTTATATGGAAACCGCGCTATAAGAAACTCGGATTTAACCGTACAAACCAGGCTAATTCGTAGCGCGTTCTATGGAAACCGTCTACCGCGTTGTATGGAAACCGCGCTATAAGGAACTCAGAATTAGTACAAATCACATCATTCGTACCGCGTTATATGGAGACTAATAAATTCCAAAGACAAGATAAATTATAAATTATTTTTATTGAATTGAAGAGTTTATATAAGGAAATGATACAAAAAATGAAACAAAAACTAAACTAAAAAACTGTTTTCCAACAAAAACAAGAAAGACATTTGTAAAATTATGTAATCTTTCAACACTCATCCTCGCTGTCAGATATGAGTCGCCTAACTCGTCTTCTTTTAATGGGCAAAATGTCTTCCTCACTTGGTTCATCTTCACATTGGTTTTCGATTGTAGCTTTTTTTTCTAAGTCCACTAAAACCGCGTTGAACGGAAACCGCGTTGTAAGAGTACCGCGTTATAGGAGGGCTGTCGCAATTTCAGCTCTGCGTTATATGGAAACCGCGTTCTGAGAGTACCGCGTTATAGGAGGGTTGACTATATTACATATAAATGTACTTCATGCCATGACAAACTAATTCGTGATGGATTAATAATTAAATACGTCAGCAAGCCTCCCTGATCTGCAAGTACTATAGAAATTGACCACGAGACATAATCAGATGACATAAATACAAGAGAAGGAAAATTAAAACAATACAATATTCCGGGTCTCTTTTCGCTGTGAAAGAGGCTCCCGTTTAACACCAGTACGTAAATGGGGTATAAAGAAGTAGAAGAAAGAAGATATCGACATTGCTCTGACAATAAAAACCTACCTTTCCACCCTTGTCTTCTTTGCTAATCTCCTCCTTGTTCTTCTCTGGTTGCGTTTCAGCTTTATCACTGTTCTTCTCAGCATTATCCTTCTCATTTTTTTTATCTCCAGTCTTATCTGGCTTCTCAGACTTTTTGTCTGCACTTTTATCTGCCTTATCAGATTTATCAGTTTTCTCTGTGGCTTTTTCTGTAGGTTTATCGGCACTCTTCTCGGCCTTATCGGCTTTTTCTACAGCTTGTTTCTCTTTCTCTGCATTGGCAGCCATTTTCTTTTTCATCTCTTTAACAGGACTTTCTGCTTTACTCTGTAATACAATTATCACATTAAAAAAGGATTTCTAGATATAAAAGCTTGGTAAATACCGTATGGGAACCAGTTTAGAATACAGAAAGTTATTATTCCTTGTTTTGCCATTGCAGTCGTAAAAACAGCTTGAGGAACCACCAGGAGATTGAACAGAAATGCTCTCCTGAAATTTTAATTGCCTTTGATAGGGGATGGGTAAGTGGCTACCACCCATAGAACCGCTAAAATACCAGCGGCACACCTATGTCGATGGCTGCTGTAAGGTGGCATTTGAGCCTGCAGCTTTTTCGCTCATCGCACGAAGTGCAGTAGCAAATTACTACTAGCTAGACTTAGAGTTCTTGAAGGAGAAGAGACGAGGCGATTTATTTTTGGTTGTAGAAAGCACTATGTGAACCTGAATTTCCCGTGGGCGTCCTAAAGACCGCCACCACTAGAAGCAGCACTCTTCCGAGTAACTTATACCAACTACGGTCGCCAATCCCAAACCTAGCAATTAGGGTATAGACATTTCTTCATGAAGAGGCCTAGATTCCGCAATGGAAGTCGATAGGCTGATAGGTGAACTAATTAAGTTTATTTTTAACCAAAACCATACACTAAAGAAATAATCTCTGTTTTGCGGGGGACTATACATACTATATAATTTAACGGATCCAAATTACACCCAGACTCAGAAAAGCTATTTGTTAACCCCTCGAGCGCTTTTGGGACACCGTTAGACCCAAAAAAAATGTGCTCAAAGCGCTTTTGGGACACACGTTTGACCCAAATAAATACAATAGGGATGATGACAGTAACCAAAAATCACTAAAATAATATGTTTATCTACTGTAACACAAAGAATATATCTTGAAATAAATATTTATTTTGTTTTATAAGATGAGATTATTAATTTATTTAATAAAATAAAACTACAAAATACACAAGTCCGCCATGCTGAGCTAAACACCAATCAAATTGAGTTACGTCACTCTTATGTACACCTGTTATTATCGTCGCAAATTCTGTACGAAACTCTACGATCGTTACACTTATTAATTGATTCAACTTGCATTTAAAGAGAATTTCGTGATTTTTATCGATCTCTTGTATACTTTTATGTTCTTACTAAAAATGTAAGTCATGGAAGAAGGATTCACCAAGGCAAACAGCTCTAATTTGCCTAGAGTTGATTTGTTAATGCTGGGAGAGTACCTAGCATCAAACAAAGACTTCTGTTCAGCAGATTTTAGAAATGTCAAAACTACGATGCAAGTAAAATATTGATTAATAATCTTCTAACATCAATAATTTGAAATCTATTTAAAAATAATACCGCATGAGATGTTAGAGGTGATGTTATTTAAATATTGTTTTTGTAAACTTGGTATTAAACTGCAGTTAAATAAAGTCACACACCAAATAAAATACACGATATAAAGTAATTACGTCAAAATGAGCTTCACAGAAATAAATAGTCTCCTATTAATTTTTTAATATTTATTTATTTAAATTTATGGCTTTTGTATCTCGCCGTGCAAGATTAAGCCACTTATATCTATCTTATTGTTTCATTGTGTGACACATAAACAAACTGTTTGTTAGGGGTTTTTATTATTGTATTAACAGATTGAGGAACCGCACACCACTTATTGACTTTCGAATTAATGTCTAAATAAAATATATTAGATTTCTTGCTTTCACTCCCTTACGTTTACAACTCAAGTGAATAGACGTGACGTCACAAGCAGACGCCATGACACTAGGCACCGTTTTGGCGCTAATTTATATGCATTTAACTAAAATAGCATTTATTTCTAAAGAAACCGTACTTATTGCAAAAATAATATATTTTTAATAATAGTAGTTATTTAAGTTACCCCTTCTCGCGTCATCGCTAAAAGAGACCAGATGTGTCGTACTACTTGCATTACTTTAAAATTATTTACTTTCTTTTATTTCATATTAAATTTAACGAAAATAGCCTTTATACATGCAGATTACAGTTTAGTTTAGTTCAATATTATAATATATCACGTACTAAGTAACCGAGTCGAAATCACAGTATAAGCAAATATATAAGAAGCACTATGTTGCGATCGCCGCCTGGAGAAACTTTTGGATCAGAGCCAGAGCTATCACGGACAGATGATAGGGAGTTCATCACATCAAGGAAAAGGAAAACCCATCCGGATACGGAAGAAATATCGCAAATTCGCTTAGACATCCAAAAAATGTTTAAAAATCTCAAAGAGGATCAATATTCAAAATTTTCCCATTTAAATAATATAATAAGTGAACTTAAGAATCAAAACAAAGAAAACATTATCTCAAATCAACTTCTCCAAAAAACTTTGGAAGAAACTGCCACCATGTATAATGAGTTACGACGGAAATACGACTCTCTTGTTATAAAAAATAATGAAAATTGCATTAGAATTAAAAATTTAGACGATCACGTAGAAGAGTTTCAACGCAAGCACCGAGAGACTATGATTGAAGTAAAAAATGTACCTGCTAGTGACAATATGAATCTAATGAATAATGTTGAGCAGTTACACTTCTCCCTAAATATAGCTTCTGCTACAAGCCAAGTCCGTCAAGTATTTAAGAAGAAATCTGGACAAAACCAGATAATATTCGTCGAATATTACACTGTTCAAATGCGTGCCAAAGTTATTAATGCCACAAAAGAGTATAATAAGATCAATCCCAACGATAAGTACAACACCGAGTTATTAAAAATACCAGGAATCAAACAGCCGATATACATCTCTGAAGCACTAACTCCATACGCCAGAACATTGCACTATCAATCCAGAGAAGTAAAAAAGAAATACGATTTTAAATTTTGCTGGGTCTCTAATTGTAGGATATTTTTGAAAAATTCGGAAGATCAACCAGCTATACTGATAAAATCTACGGATCAACTCAAAGGTATTATAGACACCACACGTATACCGGTCTTGGATAAATGACTGTTAGTGTTGGTTAGTTCTTGTATGTTTTTACTTTTAAGTTTCTTTTTGTTATACTACTCAATTATTTTAGGAATTAAGGCACACAGTTCTTTATGCATATGTCAAATAGCATACACCACAAACAGTAACACTATATACACTACAAATATACTTTCACATAAAACATTACGTCGCCCTATATACAATACTCTTATTCAAAATATTCCTTCATATAAGATATCACTATATATATGCGGTGTTCCGTGGCTTCTATATTGGCATGCCGACATAAGTCTGCAATATTTTTATTATAATAAACAATATGGATAAAGTGTCATTATTGTTAAAAGATATTGAGGATAGTGTAACGGTCGGCAATGCTTACGGTGTAGATGCTCCTGAACACTGCAAACAAATATTCGGCAACTCTAACACTTACAAAATTCTTTCTCAAAACATAAGAAGTCTGAATCATAATTTTGATGATTTGCAAGTCTTGCTAACTAGATTCGACATACACTTTGATTTCATTATTCTTACTGAATGTTGGCTCTCAAAAACGATAACACTGCCTAAACTGAAGTCGTACAATGTATTTGCTAGTTCTAAAACTAAAAATCAGAATGACGGTATAGTTATATACATCAGTAAGTATCTGACACCTAATATTACTGAACCAATATCAAACGATGATGAAATGAACTGTCTTGTATCTACTATCAACAATGAAGTTGCTATAATATCAATTTATAGATCACCATCCTTTAAAAACTTAGACAAATTCCTAAATGGTCTTGATAGAATTCTATATAATTTGAAAAAATATAGAACCATAGCTGTAATTGGTGATATGAATATCAATTTATTCGAGAATAGTACTAATACCTCGAAATATTTGGACCTGCTAGCCTCATACGGATTATTACCATCTCATAACTTACCAACTAGAAAGCAAAATTGTCTGGATCACTGCTTTCTTAAATGTCCATACTTTTCTAATACCATCGTATGCCATTCTACTGTCACAGACCACTCTTCTGTTATAGTCTCTTTAATTGATAAAATAAATCATGAAAGAAAACGGGAAAAATCTTTAAAAAAAATTGATTATTCAGCAGTTATTAAGGACCTAAATGAAATCAATTTTACGTCTATACTAAGTGCTTTATCGGATAATTGTAATAATATGACAAGTACCTTTGTAACAATGATTAACGATACGATGAAAAAACATACTACGATTTGTAAAATAGCGAGCAACAAACGTATCTTAAAACCATGGATTACATATGGCTTACTCCGATGCATGAGAAATCGTGACCGACTACATAAAAAATTACGTAATGATCCAGATAATATAATTCTAAAAATATCATATACACGCTACAGAAATACATGTAATAATTTATTGAAATCACTGAAAAATAACTATTTGAAATCAAAAATCTGTAATGATAAGAATAACCTTAAGAAACAATGGGCTACTATTAAAGATCTATGTAGTTTAACTAAGTCACACGATAATCTTGACGCTCTACTAAAAATTAAAACTGAACCAAAGCATTCAGTTAATCATATAAACGAATACTATTCAAAAGTTGGATACCACTTAGCTAATAACATATTGAAGAGAACTGGGGGCAGATCTAAAGCTTCTACTAAATTTCACTTGACTAACAACTCCTTTGCTCTCCTACCAACAGATATTGATGAAATCAAAACTATAATACTTAACTTAAAACAATCTAGCGCTGTGGGTTGAGACGAAATCCCCATACCATTACTAAAATTAGCTATTGATGTATTAGCTCCACCTATAACTATGATATGCAATCACTGCATATCGGCAGGTGTTTTCCCCGAAATTTTAAAAAAATCAATCATTGTTCCAATTTATAAAACAGGAGATAGAAGTTGTGTAACCAATTATCGACCCATTTCTCTGTTACCAGCTCTATCTAAGGTGCTCGAGAGGGTAATTAATTTAAGACTAAAGTATTACCTTGAATCAAAGAATCTTCTCTCCAACAATCAGTTTGGTTTTAGATCAAATAAATCAACTGACCAGGCAATAAATAAATTAACTTCTGAGATCGTTTATAATCTAGACAGAGGGAAAAAGGTTATGGGCATATTCTTAGATCTGTCAAAAGCATTTGACACAGTGTCGATTCCACTGCTTCTAACTAAACTCGAACATATGGGAATTCGCGGTGTTCCTTTAAAACTATTTACTGATTATTTAACAAATAGAATTCAGTGTGTCAAAATCTATGATTACGTAAGTGAGCCTGTCAATATATTTTTTGGTGTACCCCAAGGCAGCATTCTAGGGCCAACACTATTCCTGGTGTATATAAACGACTTGTGTGATTTACAGCTTCCAGGTGGACAAATAATAACATATGCCGATGACACAGCACTTTTATTCAGTAGCAGCACATGGGACGACGTTAATAAAGTAGCAAGTGAAGGGTTAGCTTTAGTCGTAAAGTGGTTAGAGTCAAATCTCTTAACTTTAAATATGCCTAAAACGAAATACATAACCTTCAGTATCCGAAATAACACTCAACCAGCGATAAATTCTGTTAAACTAAGAGCTCATGCATGTTCTATTGATGGAAACTGTACATGCACCGAAATCTCTAAAGCTGCCTCTATTAAATATCTTGGCTTGACCATTGATCAGCATCTTAATTGGAAGGACCATATTTCTGTCTTGACTTCCAGAGTAAGAAAGCTTATATTTGTATTCAAAACCATACGTCAGTTTTGTCCACCTAATTTAATTCTTATAGTCTATTTCTCCTTATGCCAGTCCATTATAACATACGCTATAACCTCATGGGGCGGTACATCTAAAACCACACTTCTCTGTCTGGAACGAGCACAGCGCGCAGTCCTCAAAGTGATGAGTTTTAAAAGATTTAGATACTCTTCTTCCTTATTATATTCTGATCTATCTGTTCTCTCGGTAAGACAGTTATTTATTAAAAATTCTACAATGTTACAACATAAAAATAAACCTGATTTTACAACTAGACGCAGACAAGATATTGTTTATGCTATACCTAAATGTAAGACCTCATTTGCTAATAAACTTTATACATTTTCTTGGCCCATTCATATACAACCGAATTTCAAAACGAGTCTGTATTCGCAATCTAACACAAAACGCCTGTAAGACTGCACTTCTTAATTTTTTAAGCTCTTTAAACTACGACGAGACCGAAAAATTATTAAAAATCACAACATAAATACACTTTACAAATACTAAACACTAACATAATCATATACGAATGTATGCTGGCTCACACAAACATACATATGAAACATATCCTCGTATGAAACCCAAGCGCGCGACCACGCGCATATGCACAGACGTTCTGAGTCTGGATGTAATTTGTGTCCGTTAATTATATGTTTGTAAAGTCCCCCGCAATACAAGGATTATTTCCTTAGTGCAGGGTGTTGTCTTTAATAATAATAATAATTCACATGCGGACGCAGTGCACAGCACACACGCCCCCACATATACGCTCCCCACACGTACACATGCGCGCGTGCACACACGCACACATACTCACATTACATGTTACATACCCTATTCGCTACATACACACACACACACACACACATCTCGAATACACATACGTACACACCCACATACACACGCATACCCAAACGCCGATACCAACGCACAAATACATATACACACATATACAAATGCTAATAATACATAATGTAATTATTTCTTATTTGTTTCTTATAGTTTGAATCTAGTTATAATTATCTGTGCTATTATACCATTTTAATTTTTTCACAATCATTAAAATAAAGTGAGCAAGTATGAAAAACATTCAATATATCTAGGATAAGAAAAATATGTATATTCATAGTCATTTAATCTTTCTTCAAACCTTGCATATACTGTACAAGTTTGTTAATGTCACCCACATACTACATTAGAAATTAATAGTCTTCATAGCCGCTAGTTATTTAAATACCTGCACAAATCGAATGTATTAATTAAATTTGTACCGATCGAAGTTTATTGTAACCGTAGTGTTTTGCTTGTTTATTGTTATATGGTGTTGATCGAGGACCGGGAGGCCTATCTCGCTGTAATACAGTGATAACTAGTACATTGGATAGTGTAATCTCAATCTAGAATCAAATTTAAACAATATACTTAAGCTAACCATTATAAACATCATATTTAATTCGATGTGATAAGGTAAGGAAGTACTTTCTGTAAACTGTTTTCATTTCTGTACTGTTAGGATGGTTTGTTGTTGTAGTTTGTTATATTAGTAAATAAAGTTATTATTATATATATATAAGAATATTATAAAACAGATTTTAAAAATTTGTCATCATGCCTATTAGCAATTGCTTTTAGTACTTTTATTTTAATCAACCGATCAAAAGCTATTGATATACAGTATAGCATTCATATATAACGACTTCGCTTATAACGACGATAATGTTTACTCAAGTTAGGTTTCATAGTTAGGTACTGAGAAAATATAACCGTTTATTGCGACTCCGGTTTAAACGACAAACTGCTTATAGCGACCATTTTTTGTGATTAATACGTCCGGTTAAAACAACGCGCAATGTTGTTTATATAACCTACGCACCAATACTTCGGCGGCCCAACTTCATCCCGCCCCGCGAGCTTCTCACCTTTCCTTCAATAATCACAGTTAGTGTTTGTCACGTGTTATGAAAAGTTCTTAAAGCTCAACAAAACTGATTTTCTGTGAAGCGAAAGTGTTTTACAATTGAAGAAAAAGTGCAATATTACACCGATTAGAAGGCGGTGAATCAAATGTAACCCTCGCGAAGGAGTTTGGCGTGTACATAATTCGTAGGTTAGGTACTTATGTACTTATGAAATAATCCTACCGTTTTGTACGTCATCCGGCTAGTACGACATAGTATCGCCGGTCCCTTAAAGGTAGCTATATCCGGATTTTACTGTATATTTTATTTCATATTTTCTTGTCATATAGCAACAATAATAGTTTACGTAAAACCATAAAAATCACTGAACTTTTTTCAATATGTTCGCGATGTTTGGCGCGTGAGGGGTTAATTGATCAGTGTTATCCTTTTTTTTGTGGGGTGACTGATGAGCGGCGTGTGGCCCCATAACCTATCGTATTCCCTCTCCATCGCCATAGTACCGATTCATTTACATCCGTGGCAGTGTTATCCTGCGTGGGAATTGAACCCACCACAATGGCATGGTAGGTCGGTATCTTAAGCATCTATACACTCATATTTTCTTAACACTGCACATTTGTGCAATCATATTTCCATCCGTCGTCGCAGCTCGTTTTCGTTCCATTGCTGGGCTTGAGCCTCCTCCCCATTAGGAGGGAAATAGACCTATTATACCATGCTGGTCAGGGTTTTATTTCGAGTTTTCCTTCTCTTTATTATATACATTTCCGTTATGACATAAAAAAAACCTACTTTATCTCTGTCCTCATTGACCGCCGCCTTGCGTGATACTTTCTGACTCATATTTACCTGTAACAAAAGATATAACAATTATAAAAACGTAACACAAAGATATTTAAATTATATATTTATTAAGTTAACTTCTTTGTCCCTTTGTCTTAAAAGTAATGTGGATATTCGATTATTATGTTTTGTCAAGCTCAAAGTCGCTCGGAATTTCTCTGCGAATGCTAAATACGGCAATCCGCAGAACAACGGGTGTAACCGACATAGCACGAAGAATTAGCAGTGGCAATGGGTAGGCCACATCGCTCGACGAGCCGACAACCGTTGGGAAAGAAAGGTTCTCGAGACCACGTATCGGACGACGCAGTGCAGGACGTTCCAACTAGGTGGCCCAACGACCTGGTGAAAGTTGCTGGGCGTCGTTGGATGCGGCACAGGACCGCACTTTGTGGCGTAACATGAGGGAGGGCACGTCCAGCAGTGGCGGCGATAGGCTGAAATGATGATGATATTGCTTTGTCAGAAATATACCTGATAGATCAATTTAAAATCTTAGATTTTTTTTTTATTGTCGTGGTAAACGAACAAACAGCACACCTGATGGTAAGTGATGATGCCGCTCATGGACCTCTGGTAGGCCGCTGTCAACCGTGAAGAAAGTGAAGGGAGTGTGAATGCGTATTGCAAGCATATTGGATAATACTAAAGGCATCACCAAAACCCACCACACGCGCATAGAAATTTGGGCTTCCGGCTCTCTCTCATCGAACGAAGTGATGTAACAAATTGCTAATATTAAGACGTCGGTTTTATGCGAAAATCTGGTATTACGCTGGACGGACCCTCACGAAGTAGTAGACAGTGCTCCTACCCACATAAAATAAGTGGTAATAGAAGAATTTTGGGCCCTTATGAAACGCGTTTTTAGGTGTTAAGACCTAGTAGCTAGGTGTCCAACATTTATGCAAATATCCAAGTGTCTTTATTCTTTGTTACTGTACAATTAAAATTTATGTAAAATATCCATTTCTTTATCTCTTCTTTCTTTCAATTTAATACAAAATTAAATGAGTTTAAATGTTACAGATGTCTAAATATACACGTAGGATTTTAACGATTTTTTACACTTATCGTTTGAACTGACACAGACAACAAGGGGGACAAAGGGACAAATAAATTGATATGATATGACCATGGGTTTTTAAAAGACAAACAGCCTGCCCCTTTTTTTATGGGTGGGCTATGGTATGGACGACGAAAGCACGGCGCGCGGGCTTATAACCCATCCGTATCCACGTCGCCTTCGTCGTTGGGCCGACCACTAGTCCCGAGTTCATTGTCCTTAGTGTTCGGAAAACAGCCTGTCCTATGCAAATAATGAGGGTTGCCACCCGTACTTAATTATAATCTATTGTACCTTATTCCCATTAATTGTATTTTATACTTTACTAGCAACCCGTCCTCGCTTCGCTTCGGTTTCAGTCGCTTTACCCGCGGCGTAGTTCCCGTTCCTGTGGGAATACCGGGATAAAATATAGCCTATGTTACTCCCTGATATTATAGCTTTCCATTGGTGAAAGAATTTTTGAAATCGGTTCGGTGGTTTAAGCGTGAAAGCGTTACAAACAAACATCCTTACTTTCGCATTTATAATATTAGTATGGATGTAAGCAATAAAATACGTGATAATTTTATTCGTCGCCACCCTTTACTGTCCATGGGAGTCGTCAACACTATTTCCTTGGAAACTTATAACATCAACTACAAAATTTAAGTGTTATAATTACAGAATTACCCCATCCAAAGATTATTGCCCTAAACACAGGCTAATGGAGGGATAATGATAAAATATAAAACTTACAGCTGTAACAATACAAATCAATTTCTCAGACACGACACTCATTTTCTCGTTCATTTCAATTACCGTAAGCACTATGCGACGTTTGTAAGACGACTACTTTCAAAGTCTAGATATTCAAATATGTCCTAGACTGTGTATACAAATACGTAGAGAGATCCTTTGAACGTTTGTGAAATTCATTTACGTAATAATTTTTAGCACGCTTTCACACATTACACAAGTTATTCTAAATATGTGCTTTTAGGGTTCCCTACCCAAAAGGTAGAAACGGGCCCTATTACTAAGACTTCGCTGTCTGTCCGTCCGTCTGTCTATCACCAGGCTGTACCTTAATAACCGCGATAGCTAGACAGTTGAAATTTTTACAAATTATATTTCAGTTGCCGCTATAATAAAAAATACTAAAAACAAAATAAAATAGATATTTAATGGGGACTTTCATACAACAAACCCGATTTTTTGCCCATTTTTGGTCGATATCGATAAAGGCACTTTAAATAGTCACAAAATACTCAGTTGTATTTTTACTTTAATAATCTATACCAATAAATAAAATTGGAGTCTGTTTGTAATGTCAAAATAATAGGCTTTTTTCAAGTTCACACGATTATTTGCACTATACATATGCCTAAAATACACTTTATATTTTTTTGTCTGTCTGTCTGTTTGTTCCGGGTATTCTTAAAAACGGCTGGACCGATTTCAAAAATTCTTTCACCAATGGAAAGTTATAATATCAGGGAGTAAACTAGGCTATATTTTATCCCGGTATTCCAACGGGATTGGGAACCACGCGGGTAAGGCCACTGAAACCGAAGCGAAGCGAGGGCGGATTGCTAGTAAGTAATAAAATGTAAATTTAAGGGGGGCTCCCATACGAATAAAAGCAATTTTTTGCCATTTTTTATAGATAATGATGAACGAACCCTTCGTGCGCGACTCCGACTCGCACTTAGCCGGGTTTAACTTTTAGACAAATGTTTTAATACCTCGCGCTTGTGGTGAGAAATACTACCACACCTTAATATTTTTTTGGGTGTCATAAAGATCAACTAAGAACGATAACGACCTTGCGTAACTAATATTCATCTCGGCTCATATACGTCCCATCGCTGGGCTCGAGCCTTCTTCACGGTAGAAGGGCGATTGACCTTACTATATCATGTTGGTGAGACAAGTTGGTAAAGGATTTGTTTCCAGTTTTCTTTCTCTGGCATAGATGTTATATCCCTTAGTCGTCTTTTGCGACACCCACGGGTAAGATAGGGAGTGGTGTATTGCATTCTTACTCCGTCACGACACGAAATATTCATCAGAAATTATAACGCTCATGTAATTAGGGCAAATAACAATTTTATTTCTAAAACGGTACAAATCAGACCTAATTCAATATGTAAAAGTGGTTAACCAGGATAACACCATGACAAAATATATTTTTGTCTCTATCCACAATATATTTCTGCGGTTAACAAAAATATCTTTTACAATTTTAAGGGAAAACATTTTAAAAATATAAATCTAATAATTATGTATCATACTAGCAACCCGCCCTCGCTTCGCTTCGGTTATAGTCGTTTTAGTAGTTGTAGGCATAGGTGTCGTGCAAATAACCGTGTGAGCATGAAAAAAACCTATTATTTTGACATTACAAACAGACACTCCAATTTTATTTATTGGTATAGATTACTACTAGTATGAGATCAATCAAATTACACAGTTTTTCTTCATGAAAAATAGTAACAAATGCTGAATAAAAAACAAATCAAAACAAATCTTCTTCAAAAAATACACAAAGAAAATTAAAAAATCAACCACATTTTTAAACTGCAAATTTATATAGGATATTATATATTTATAATAAACTCTCAAACTCAAACAGGTACTGTTTGAGTATATATATTATAATAAACTCTCAAACTCAAACAGTACCTGTTTGAGTTTGAGAGTTTATTAAGTTTGGACTTGCATGCACGCTTTTTTTCAATCCCGTAAATCCCGCGGATCCCGCATCATGCGGGATTGGAAATTTGCGCGGGATCCCGCAATACCGAGATCCCGGTATGGTGGGATTGGAAGCCCTAGATATAATACTGCATATAACCCTTATGCAAGAGTAGGGTCAAAATAAAAAGTGTGTGTATACAAATTACGCATATCAGAAGTAAAACTTCTTTATCCTTCGCGCTGGCCTGTCAGGTATACAACGCGCATGCGTTCGAGTGCCACGCATCTAGCTCTGTCTCTTTCAATTCCCGTAGCGTTAACGCAACCTTGTTGGAAGTCGCATTAGAAGTTTCACTTTAATAAAATCTATCCCTATATAACCCGTCTGACAAGCGTGGCATTGCGGGTGGATTTTATTCCTATTGTAAAGAAGACTCAAGACCAGCAGTGGGACGTATAGTATGGTAGTATAGTATTCTTTATTGATAACAAAGTTACAAGTCAGTGGCGAGTTACATAGATCTCCATATCCATTAATTTTAATTACAGTAATAATAATAAATAATAGAAAAAAACATAAAACATTTTAAAAATAATTCAATAATACCTTTACAATAATAAAAAAAATTATATTATGTGTGTATAAATTAGAATAATTTGCATTTTGAAATACTTCATATTATGTCATTAGTAAAATTCGTCAGTACCTACTATAGAAACTATGCTCTAATAACCAGGTTTTTAGTTTACGTTTGAAGCTAAATATTGTAGTTGCATCGACGACATCCGCAGGCAGTTTATTGTACACAGATGGTCCCATGATGTAAACGGACATCTCCGACTTAAATAGTTTGTGCGGCGGGGTAACGAGTCTGTGTGGAAAGGGGAATGCCCATTGAAGTATGGAACACGGTTTCAAATTGAACATTCATGAAACTTACCTTATTTTGTTAGGTTTTAGATATATATTCTACAACAGAAAAAATTATATCTCTAACTCGACGGGTTATAGCAGAAAAATATTTATTCGTCTTATGAAATTACGTTATTTTCATGTAGGTAAACAAAACAAGTATCGCGTTTTAACGTGTTTTTTTCAGTTATAATTTGCTCAATCGCTGTTTAAAAATAATAAAAATGTTATTCCCTTATCTTATAATGCATATTTGAAGCGTAATGGGTTTTTATAATTTATGTGTATGACCTATAATTAACGTTAACATCAACCGAAGCCGGCTGGTGAAGATTCACTTTAAAATGTTTTAGTAACCATTTCGGTGTTAATAGTTTTACCTATATAGTTATAATAATAATAATCTTTTGATTAATAAATACGTGTTATAAGTCTCGTTACCAATATGTTTAGACATTTCCCACTTAATAAATAATTATTAGTTCGATTTCGAAAGCGGCAATGTCAGTGATGAAAAAATAAATCATTTGTATATTCACTTGTCATATTCGGTGTTGCCAGTATGACATCATATTATTGTAAATCGATAATCGATAAGAATTGTCTGTATATTCATATATTTATGTGCTGCGTGGTAGCGGCTTCGAATACTACCAACCCTTGCTTTGCTCGTGGGTGTCGTAAAAGACGACTAAGAGCCCTATATTGACCCGGACCAACTCCATCTGGTACCATTTGGGTCAACGATTACATTCCCAAGGAGGGTTGACGTCAGGCACGCGGCCGGTCATAAAAGTCATTGCCGAAACTTTTTGCAATATGTCAAAACAGATGACATATTGCGTCGACCCCAAGTAATTGGGATAAGAGCAAGATGATGATGATTCATATATTTATTATATTATGTTAATGCATAATCATTACACTAATAAAAAAAATGTGTTATGTAAAACAATCTGCTTTGATTGAAATATTTTATTAGTTATCTTTTTAAATCTTTCTCGCGATCATGCTGACGGTTTGTGCTTTTCAATGTTTGTCGACTTCATCTTGTTTTTGATTACCCATTATTAGTTTATTTCCCAAGATATTTTAAGAATCCAGGCTCGTATTGCCATTGAAGCCACAGAATGGTGTTTTCGCAATATCAGGCATCCAAAAAATATTGTTTGGCAAATAACAGCTTTTAAAACATGTTTAATTAACGTTACCAAAATCCAAGACACAGAAAATATATACTTTTAAAACGATTTTTGGTTTTATAACATTTTTATTATCAATACGTACACTTTTAATTTATTATTATTATTAATAAATAATGAGAATCTTTGAATCCTCAGAAGTAGTACAGGCTGCCTGGCAAGGGACGATAAAATCATCATTGAGTGTCGTTTGCCGTTCGATGGTTGCTGGCAAATGGTGATTAGTATTCAACCATATTGCGAATAAAGTGAAACTTGTTTTAATTAGGACCTATATAATACCTATGACTAGGAAAATACATTTGTAACAATAAATAAAAAACCGCTACAACTTAACTCTCGTCCTGAAATCGATTAAAATCGAGAATCGATTATAATTAATATAGTTTTCAATACTGGTAACTATAGTGAACAATAAAATAAAAGATTGGCCGGAACGTAATTACAAGGACGTGAAACAACTTTTTATTGTTTAACATATTTAATCCGGCGTTGTGATGGCTTGATATTTTAAAGGGAAGCATGATAATTAAAAACTTAATTTTTGATAATAATTTGATTGCTGTTCTTCACCGCACCCAGTGGAAACCATGAATGGGCATACCCCTTTGTTACTACGCAAGGCATGTGTAGTATTTATCCTTCTTTGTTGGATAAATAAATATACAAGCTGAGATGATGATAATTATATCCCTTGGTCGTCTTTCTCGATATCAACGGGTAAGGCAGGTGGTGAATTGTATTCTTACTGTCACCTATGAAAGCTATGCTCAATGCAAGTATTATTTTAATAGGTCAATTTTACACCTATTGCGGTAAGGACTAATAGGCAACAGTTGGTCGTATACGATCTAAGAGAGGAAAAATATTAACAGATGGTGGCGACCCTTATAGGGCCTCAAGGTCGCTAACAAGTGTGGTGCTTTCTCTATATCAGTGACTGCTAATACAAGACGCATAGACGCGGGTTGAATGAACTGTGCCGCGGGCATACGCGTGCTGCTTGATAGGGCACGGTACAAGGGAGAAACTTTTGGTTTAATCAAATACAAATAAATAAAATTGAAGTGTCTGTATGTAATGTGAAAATAATAGGTATTTTTCATGCTGTTAATTACACGATACCTATGCCTAAAAAACTAGGTAGTTTAAATATTTTTGTGTCAATCTGTTTATGCCGGTTTATATTCAAAAAAATTTTTTTAAAGGGAGATTGTTTTTTATGTATTTTCAGGTAGCATTCTATATTATAAGGGGTAATTTAGGCTTTCATCCCCGTATTCCCACAGAAACGGTAACTACGCGGGTGAAGCGGGCATTTACTAGTACCAATATAACAAAATATTCTTTTTAAATTATCAATTAGATCAGTCTTAAAATTTCATAATATGCGTTATTATAGAGTTTGAATGGAGATCTACGAGTGTGATAGAAGCTGGGAGACATGCCAGGATTGTGATTTGTGCTGTGTGGTGACGGAGTAAGAATACAATTCACCACTCCCTATCTTGACCAGGGATGTCGTAAAAGACGACTAAGGGATTAAATATGTATATCTATGCAAGATCAAATCAAATCATTTATTCTGCATAAGCCCCTTAAGGGCACTTACATATTGTCAAGATTAAACATTGTTTGAATACAATACAATAATCTACCACCGGATCGGAACGCGGCCACAAGCTGAGAAGATCCGGCAAGAAACTCAGCGGGCTGTCACTTTTTTTTGTCTTTTAAATATATATAATTTTATACTTCGTACAACATACACGGTGACTTTTTTATCGTCTTACAAAATAAAAACCATAACAGTATCCAACCAAAGAAACATATCTAACATGTTCAAATGTTCAATAGTGGTAGTTATAAACAAATAATAAAATAAAATAAATTTAATATTTTGTAACAGCCTGTTTATCATGTTTGCGATTACTTATCACCTTTGCGATGCCCGATTGGCACCGCGGTAACGTGGTCGTAGTAGGTACCTACATAGTAAATCAGCTGTGTTGCGTACCTACGCGCTCGCTACATGCTGTTTCCTTAGTATTTTAATTAGTAATTATTTATAATCTTTTTTTTTTAATATTCTAGTAAATATTTTTTTTAACCTTTTAATTGTACGAATGAATAGTAGATACTGGATACTTTAATTGACCTGCTTTTGTAAGATGACATAAATGTCACCGATATAGTATTAGCTCCAGTATGATGCCCTTCGAAATTGTATACCCACATGTAAAAATTTTCATTTTTAAAAATATATGACTGGACCAGATCCCACAAGCAGCACCCGTTCACGAGTTAACTACTAGAGCAGCCATCACTCCCCTCAACCACATTAGAGGGAAGGGAGCGACCCGCCCCACGTAGATACCGCAAGCAGAATCATTCGATGAGCAAGAGAAGGGAAACTCGAAGTAAAATCCTGTACAAACGTCTGAATCGGCGTGGTATAGCAGGCCTATTACCCTCCTATTGTGGTGGAGGCTTGAGCCCAACAATTAAACATATATGAGCTGAATTGAATGAATTATGAATGAAAGTAGAATTATCATTTTTGACGTTCATATATAAAACTCGCTATATTTTTTAACTTGAAGCACACAATGGTCGATAAATACCATCATAGGCAAGAACCATTAATGCACACCACACAACTAACGCTATACACAACAAACATACATAAATAGCTCTATAACTTTGTTATATTTATAACTAAGTTTATATTCCCTCCTATTCCCCCACGTTCGTATTTGATATTTGATTGCCCGACGTTTCGAACACTTTACAGCGTTCATGGTCACGGGCGGACCATGTTCTATGAATGAAGACTTTAAAATGACCAGCGTTGTTTCTCTTTGAAAGAGATTCTTTTGTAAACTACACAGCGTAGTTTATTGTGTTTTTGTTGATCCCCTAGGTATAACGTACATCTATCCGAGGCCGCAGGGCGATTGGACCGGGGAATAATCCGTCACCCGATAAAATAGTTTTATTTACAATGTGTAATTATCACGTAAACGTAATGATATCTGATGTTTACGCGAGCACTACACATTGTAAATAAAACTACTTTTACGGATTATATCGCGTTTGTATTTGATTTATGATTGCCCGACGTTTCGAACACTTTGCAGCATTCATGGTCACGGGCGGACTAAGGTGTCTCACGTCCAACAAGTAATCGTTATTACAGACATTTACAATTATCTACCCGATACAGAAAATAGTTATAAACTTATTAAATTGTTACCCACATTTTAGTACAAATTTATTGCCAGTGTAAGAAGAAAATGAATCTATATGAAAAATTATATTGTTTATGGTTAGTAATTATTAATTATTAAATTTGTAGCAATTATTATTACAATTTGTTGATTTAAAACTAACAAAACAAATATACTACCACCGGATCGGAACGCGGCCACACTGAGAAAGATCCGGCAAGAAAACTCAGGGGACATGATGCTAAATTAATATTGATTTTTAATTTTAGATGCGGCTTACTAAAAGATTTTTGATTTATAAAATTATCTTTAACCATTATTATTGTGGGTCAAATCTATACAATAAGTGCTCACAGTATCATGCAGTCTTGTGGTGGTCTCTTTGGATTTATTTTTAATTATGTTTATAACAGGATCCCAGCTTGATGGTAATACCCAGCCATCCTCTCTATTGAAATTTTTGTGTTTTTTGATTTCAATAGCCTCGCGTACCATTCTAGGCAGGTATCGGTGTTCCTTTGCGAGGACTTGAGGTTTATCAAACCTAATGTTATGGCGGGAGCGGTCCTGACTATGTTCACAGACTGCAGACTTAGTGTGGCGGCGGTGCTTCACATCAGCTATGTGTTCTTTGACCCGAGTTCTTATGGATCTCTTTGTTTGCCCAATATAAGAGAGACCACAGTCACAGTCAAGTTTATAAACTCCTGCATCTTGTAGAGGGATCTGGCACTTGACAGGTGGTAAGAACTGACTTATCCTTTTGAGTGGCTTAAAATAAGTTTTTATGGAAGCCCGTTTCAGGATATAGCCAATCTTGTCAGTGACTCCTTTCACATAAGGTAGTACTGCAGGGAGGCGCTCAACTGTGGGTGGTTTCACACGGTCTCTGCGACGGGGGCGTGGAACTTGCAGCTTGTTTGCACGTAGAACCTGCTTGACATGCTGCAGCTCCCCAGCCAGGTGCTCCTCGTCACAGATTCCTCGTGCTCTCTGCAACAAAGATTTAGACACGGTAGCTAACTGTGAAGGGGGATGATGAGAATCTCCGTTCAGATATCTGTCAGTATGTGTTGCCTTACGATACACTGTATGACTCAAGGTGTTATTGGGTTTACGGATAACCAAAATATCTAAGAAAGCTAATGAGTTATTTGACTCCAGTTCCATAGTAAATTGAATTTTTGGATTGATGGAGTTAAGATGGTTTAGGAATATGGTTATTTTGTCTGTTGGTAGTATTGTGAAAGTGTCATCTACGTACCGCTTATAGAACCTTGGTGTGACAGGTGAGCTTGATAAGGCCAGCTCCTCGAAGTCCTCCATGAAAATGTCAGCGACAACAGGGGAGACGGGCGAGCCCATAGCCACTCCATCTACTTGCTTGTAGAATTCATCATTCCACAATAAAGGAACTCGCAAAGGAACACCGATACCTGCCTAGAATGGTACGCGAGGCTATTGAAATCAAAAAACACAAAAATTTCAATAGAGAGGATGGCTGGGTATTACCATCAAGCTGGGATCCTGTTATAAACATAATTAAAAATAAATCCAAAGAGACCACCACAAGACTGCATGATACTGTGAGCACTTATTGTATAGATTTGACCCACAATAATAATGGTTAAAGATAATTTTATAAATCAAAAATCTTTTAGTAAGCCGCATCTAAAATTAAAAATCAATATTAATTTAGCATCATGTCCCCTGAGTTTTCTTGCCGGATCTTTCTCAGTGTGGCCGCGTTCCGATCCGGTGGTAGTATATTTGTTTTGTTAGTTTTAAATCAACAAATTGTAATAATAATTGCTACAAATTTAATAATTAATAATTACTAACCATAAACAATATAATTTTTCATATAGATTCATTTTCTTCTTACACTGGCAATAAATTTGTACTAAAATGTGGGTAACAATTTAATAAGTTTATAACTATTTTCTGTATCGGGTAGATAATTGTAAATGTCTGTAATAACGATTACTTGTTGGACGTGAGACACCTTAGTCCGCCCGTGACCATGAATGCTGCAAAGTGTTCGAAACGTCGGGCAATCATAAATCAAATACAAACGCGATATAATCCGTAAAAGTAGTTTTATTTACAATGTGTAGTGCTCGCGTAAACATCAGATATCATTATGTAAACCAGTACGGACTGGAATTTGCAAATAAAATACGCCGGTTAGAGTATCTTCATACTAAGCGCGCAAGATATATAACTTCATTAAATTTCTTGAAGAGATGCCGAGACCATAATCTCATTCCTACGTGTGTAAGGATTCCTTGCAAGAAAAATATACGTGGAAGCGCGAAGATCTTAGAACAGGCGAGTAAAAAGTTATTGCAGACTGTAATTCACGAAACCCGATCGGATCTATACAATATTAACTGTGAAATAGAGATAAAGTCTGGTGAAGTTGAGTCAGTTTTAACGATAGCCGAATTTAAAAGTTGCATCGAACAACTAGGTAAGCGCGAAATAACTAAATATAATAGATGCAAAAATAAACACGTTACAAAATTTGAAAAATTAAGTAACAGAAACCTACGCGTTGAACATGGAACGCAAAATTTCAATGTTGGGAACGGAACGCGCCCGCCAACCATAGACTCACACGCAGATCGCGCTGTCATAAATCTGTCAAAACAAATCTTAGACCAATCTGAACTTCAGGTATTGTCGAAAGGATTAAATTTTGCTATAACACCAACGCGAATACCTTACGAGGAAATAATTTGTGCTGTAGAAGACGTACTGATTAAAAATACCGTTCAAAAGGAAGATATGGAGGCTATCCGACAAGACATCTCGTCCCTATTACGTCGCTGTAAGCCACCAAAACGTAATCTTTCAAAACAACAACATTTTGCATTAAAGAACTTGCGTAACAAATCAGATATCGTCATCCTGCGCGCAGACAAAGGAAACGCGACCGTGGTAATGAATACGTCAGATTATAATGCCAAAATTAATCAACTTTTATCGGATGAAACGACTTACAAAAAGGTTAAAACAGACCCCACTAATGTTGTGTTGAAAAACACAAAAAAGTTAATAATAAAACACTCCGATGCATTACATCTAGACGTGAAAAAGCTCATACCACCGTGTTGTAAGCCACCAAAACTGTATGGGTTGCCAAAAATACACAAAGCAAGTGCCCCACTACGTCCAATAGTAAGTCAGATAGACACGCCGACTTACAAGTTAGCCCAGATGGTCGCAAAAGTCCTCTCACAACTCCGGGGACACACTAGTGCATTTGTAAAAGACTCATACCATTTTGTCAGTGAAATCAAAGATCTACATCTCGCTGACAATGAAACTATGGTCAGTTTTGATGTCACATCACTCTTCACCTGTTTACCTGTAGAGGAATGCATTAAAACTGTAACTAAGAAGCTATCAGACAATAATATGCCACCGGAATATGCTGAACTATTACGTCAGTGCCTAACAACTGGATATTTATTGTGGAATGATGAATTCTACAAGCAAGTAGATGGAGTGGCTATGGGCTCGCCCGTCTCCCCTGTTGTCGCTGACATTTTCATGGAGGACTTCGAGGAGCTGGCCTTATCAAGCTCACCTGTCACACCAAGGTTCTATAAGCGGTACGTAGATGACACTTTCACAATACTACCAACAGACAAAATAACCATATTCCTAAACCATCTTAACTCCATCAATCCAAAAATTCAATTTACTATGGAACTGGAGTCAAATAACTCATTAGCTTTCTTAGATATTTTGGTTATCCGTAAACCCAATAACACCTTGAGTCATACAGTGTATCGTAAGGCAACACATACTGACAGATATCTGAACGGAGATTCTCATCATCCCCCTTCACAGTTAGCTACCGTGTCTAAATCTTTGTTGCAGAGAGCACGAGGAATCTGTGACGAGGAGCACCTGGCTGGGGAGCTGCAGCATGTCAAGCAGGTTCTACGTGCAAACAAGCTGCAAGTTCCACGCCCCCGTCGCAGAGACCGTGTGAAACCACCCACAGTTGAGCGCCTCCCTGCAGTACTACCTTATGTGAAAGGAGTCACTGACAAGATTGGCTATATCCTGAAACGGGCTTCCATAAAAACTTATTTTAAGCCACTCAAAAGGATAAGTCAGTTCTTACCACCTGTCAAGTGCCAGATCCCTCTACAAGATGCAGGAGTTTATAAACTTGACTGTGACTGTGGTCTCTCTTATATTGGGCAAACAAAGAGATCCATAAGAACTCGGGTCAAAGAACACATAGCTGATGTGAAGCACCGCCGCCACACTAAGTCTGCAGTCTGTGAACATAGTCAGGACCGCTCCCGCCATAACATTAGGTTTGATAAACCTCAAGTCCTCGCAAAGGAACACCGATACCTGCCTAGAATGGTACGCGAGGCTATTGAAATCAAAAAACACAAAAATTTCAATAGAGAGGATGGCTGGGTATTACCATCAAGCTGGGATCCTGTTATAAACATAATTAAAAATAAATCCAAAGAGACCACCACAAGACTGCATGATACTGTGAGCACTTATTGTATAGATTTGACCCACAATAATAATGGTTAAAGATAATTTTATAAATCAAAAATCTTTTAGTAAGCCGCATCTAAAATTAAAAATCAATATTAATTTAGCATCATGTCCCCTGAGTTTTCTTGCCGGATCTTTCTCAGTGTGGCCGCGTTCCGATCCGGTGGTAGTATATTTGTTTTGTTAGTTTTAAATCAACAAATTGTAATAATAATTGCTACAAATTTAATAATTAATAATTACTAACCATAAACAATATAATTTTTCATATAGATTCATTTTCTTCTTACACTGGCAATAAATTTGTACTAAAATGTGGGTAACAATTTAATAAGTTTATAACTATTTTCTGTATCGGGTAGATAATTGTAAATGTCTGTAATAACGATTACTTGTTGGACGTGAGACACCTTAGTCCGCCCGTGACCATGAATGCTGCAAAGTGTTCGAAACGTCGGGCAATCATAAATCAAATACAAACGCGATATAATCCGTAAAAGTAGTTTTATTTACAATATCACGTAAACATTAGAAATCATTATTCGAAATTATCAAAGAATAAATCATTTGTACCGTAATAGTGAATCGTGGTAATGGTTAAGGTCAAAAACCCGTAAGGTTTTTTAATGGAGGCCATTACCCTACATATCATAATGATAGACGTATTACTGTACGTACCTACCTAATGATCAGGTGTTGGGAGAATACGTTTAGATACTTTGTATCATTATTTCGTATTTCGTTATCCACACTTAGACATAGGTTTCACCCACAAATGAAGGGATTGTACCATAATCGCCACGGTAGTTTGGGGATTGTAAAAATGTTTTATAAGTTCTTAGGATAGAACTGCTGCCTAATCTTGTAGTGAGAACCTTAGCCGATTTTTACAACTCCCACGGGTAAATAAGGAATGGCAACAAATGTATTGTTATGCCTACGACTTTATCATCTCACAACTGATAGTTGGTAGAAATAAAAAAAATCAAATACATCATTTTACTATTCTAAGTTTATACACGCCTAACAGTCGGGCAGACGCTTCCTTCATGACGATGTAGAAAACTAACCTTTTTTTTGTGGATGGGCTGCGGTCGGCGCGCCTCCGCACCACTCGGTCCGGGGCGACAGAGGGGCTTAAGCACGCAACTTCCGCAACCCACCCAAAAACCACGTTGCCTTCGTCGTTGGGCCGACCACCAGAGCAGGGTTACTAGACATCAGTGGTCGGCCACCTGGCCGGCGGCCATTGGGGTACCCTCCCATCGACCGACGTCCCCCCATCGGGGAGGACGTCGGTCTTTTCTCACGTGGTCGGCCTCTCGACGGGTGACGGACTGGTCCCCGGTCACGTCACCCGCGGCCTCGGCTAGGGCGGCATGAGGCGCAGGTAGTTGCACCTACGCCGCCCCAGTCGCTGGCGGCGGATCTCCTCATCGAGGCTGCGCTCCTCGCGCAGGCGATCCGCCGCCTCCTTCCGTGAGATCTCTGTCTCGCAGAAGGAAAACTAACCTACTGTATTACGATGGCTAGATGGGTTTGGGTAGGATTTTCTTTCGAATTATCCTTACCTTGAAATGTTTATCGTCTATCTTATATAAGTACAGATAAACTTCAAACTATACATATCTAAACCATTGACACTGAATAAAATATACAAATTTAATTTCCATGCTGACGAAGAGTACAATACACCACTACGTTTCATGCTTGTGGATGTCGTAAAAGACGACTAAGGGATATAATATGCACATAACACTTGTGCAAGAGAGGGAAAATTCGAAATTAAACCCTATAGTCTATACCAACCCGTCGGACAGGCATGGTATATTAGATCAATAGATTCCCTCCAATTGTGGAACAGGCAAGAGACCAGCTGTTGGACGTATAATCTATAATGATGATTAAATAAATTTAAAAAATGTATAATATAATTTAATAATAAAAAATCGAATATGAATTTTCTAAAAGTTATAAGTAATTAATGTTTAATTTAGGAAGTCTAAGGCCTAAAAATCCTCTCCGTGGTGACGGAGTACAATTCGCCAACCCCTTTCTCGCCCGTGGATGTCGTAAAAGACAACTAAGAGATATAATACGTATATAACATCTATGCAGGTGAAGGAAAACTCTAAATAAAACCCTATACCAATCTGTCTGACCAGCATGATATAGTAGGGTCAATTTCATTCCTATTGTGGATGAGGCTCCAGCCCAACAGTGGGACGTATATGAGCCGAAATGATGAAAAATGATAAAATACAGTAATCAATGTTAAATTTAGGAAGGCTAAGGTCTAAAAAAACAACAAACTTAAAACACTTACAGGCAGAAGGTAATAAGAAATCCCCGCGGACATGGATGCAACAAGACCCTTAAACTACACAGCGTGATGCACTTTCAAAACTAACAAGACATCGCCGACGAAAGCGCAAGAAAAATAACCGCAGCTAATTTAAAATACAAGCAACTAGTTTCATTATAGATAAATAAATATCAAACTGGTTATCGACAACTTTCTCGCATATTATAATTACTGCATTTGTAATTCAATGAATCATATTTTTTTTATTGCCAACGGTGGCAAACGAGCAAGCAGCACACCTGACCTTTGCAATACCAGGGACACAGCCGGGCCGCTGCCTGCCGTGAAGAAAATACTCTTCTTAAACCTCGTTTGAAGAAGGACATGAATCCATCATATACCTATAGAATAAATTATTCACCATCGCTCATATGGTGACGAGTATAGAATATACAGCTTTTTTTTTTTTGTGAGCTATGGTCAGCATACACGCTGTCCATTCCGTCCGGGATCATCCCGGGGCTAGGGCGGCGAGCGGACTTATAACTCACCGTAATCCCTCCCCATCGCTATTGGGCCGACCACAGGTAGTGAGTTTCTTGACTTATGCGTGGCCGACCCGATATAGAATTTTTATTTTATTGACAATGGTGGCAAACGAGCAAGCAGCACACCTGATGGTAAGTGACTCTGCCGCACATGGACCTTTGCAATACCAGGGGCACAGCCAGGCCGTTGCCTACCGTGAAGAAAATACTCTTCTTAAACCTCGTTTAAAGAAGGACATGTCATAACGCTCGGAAAACACAGCAGCAGGTAATTCATTCCAGAGCCCGCACGTACGTGGGAGAAATGATCGCTGGAAACGTACAGTTGAAGGCCATAATGTTTCCAGATGAAATGTATGAACCCTGCTGTGGAGTCGAATAGTACGTTGGTAAAACTCTGACGGTGGTATCAAGTCAAACAGTTCCTCAGAGCTGGTAGAGTACACAGAGTGCAAAGTCTTTGCGGGTATGAAGTTGTCGATCTGAATATGGGATATGAGATTAAAATTATAAGTTTCGGATATCAAATTATTTCAATATATTCAAGTTTCGGATAGTTTCACTCACGGATATAGGATCTTTGCAAAATTTTAAAAGGGAAATTTCACATGTAGTGACAGAGTAAGAATACAATTCACCGCCCCCTCCTTTATTTTTGGGTGTCGTAAAAAATGACAAGGGTGCTGATAACACCAATACAAGAGACGGAAAACTCGAAATGAAACCCTATGAAAATACGTCTGACCAGCGTGGTAGGTAAGTCGTAGGTCAACTTCCCTCTCCGGAACAGGAGGCCCGGGGCAGTGAAATTATAATGCCAAAAAGGGCAACGCTAAGTGATCATATCATTAATCCTTTTTGGTGTTTAATTTTAATAATCTATTGTAACGTGTCTCTTACAAATACCGGCTGATGCCGCCCTTTTTTAATATTTATTATGGGCGGCCTATGGATAGCTCACACGCTGTCCACTCGTCCGGGGCGACACAAGGACGGCGCGCGCCTCACTATCCATCGTATTTCCTCCCCTACGCCATTGGGCCGAATACTGGCACTAAGTCCTTAACGGGCATGGCCCGCCTGAGCCTGGTACAGGCCGCAGGTGGCCGGACCGTGGATTAACACCCCACCGGTAGAGGTTTGCCGCGTGAAGGCGACACCCCGGTAACAAACAATGCTACCTGAAAAGGGTAACCAGGACTCGATATCGGTGGGCGGCCCAAATGCTGATAGATCGGTACAGTACAACAGGATATGGAGTTGCACGTTGCCCCTTCATCATCCAAGATGATTGTTTTTTTTTATCCAAGTCCAACTGTCCAAAGGGGTATTTGCCTCAGACGACTGTTACCCCCTTAGGCGGTCTAGAATCGGGTCGTGACCGGACCATAGCTTGACAAAAAAAAAAAATATACAAAGATAAGGTACGACACCTTATTAAGCAAATTGACTAATATCGCAGGGCTTGCGCCTCGTTCACAGTGGAAGGAAAATTGTTCGATCACGCTGGTCAGACAGCTTGGTCTAGCTTCATCATTTCATTCCGTATTATCCTTTTGTTTCTGTGATCTTCTTGTCTTTTTCAATCATCTTTTAAAATCCCTCACGGAAAAGGAATGCGAGTAGACCATTGTATTCTTAATATGACATAACACGGATATATGTATGCCATGTAATTCCATTCTTATGGCTAAATAAGACATATTTGAATAACAAGTAATTCAATATTACATAACAAAAATTCGCTCTCGCACGCACGCAACCTTGACAGCGAGGCTAAACCACACTGGCTTGAGCAAAATCTATTATAATAGCTTTTTTTTCTCGTCTACCAACAAAAGGTGCACACGGACATGAATACGCTCCAGCTTATTTGGGCCGAGCTTAAGAAATAACTGGTTGTTTTTAAAAACTCGTTCCAACCTAATTTAAATACGGCCTATTTCTTTTATATGGAATAAATACATATTTACTAGGGAAATGTCACAGTTTCGTAAATGTATTAAAACGAATCCGTGTGGTGACAAAGCAAGAATACAATTCACCACCCCCTTTCTTGCACGTGGGTGTCGTAAATACGACTAAGGGATCGACGAGGGCAAATCTATGCAAATGAAGGAAAACTCGAAATAAAAGCCAATGCTAACCTTTCTGACTAGCATGGTAGAGTAAGATCAATTTCCCTGTTATTGTGGAGGAGGCTGTGGATAATATGCATTCAACAAATAGGTACATATGTAAGAGAAGGAAAATTCGAAATAAAAGCAACCAACCCGTCGGACTATCATTAGTAGGTCAATTTTCTTCCCATTCTGAAGGAGGCTCAAGCCCAGCAGTGGGACGTATATTAGATGTGATGATGATGATATTAAATCGAATTTCTTTTTAATCTCCAATGCATCAAGAATGATGTTATAAGTTTGACGTGTATATGTGCCTGTTGGTATCATCGTATCTCCGTAACGAATAAACCGATAATTTTGCGGTTTTTTTGTTTGACAACTGTCGTGATCGAGATAGTTCTTAGTTATAATTCATGAATATCTATGCGAGCGTCCAAGGTTATCAGCTTTTTAGATGTTGTAGGTTACCTTAACACGTAATGCATACTTATTTTATTTTCAAACATATCTTGAAACACCTGTGTGCCTACTCTTGAATCTCGATTCCAATCCTTAAATCTAATCGCAGCTCGAATTTGAGCAAATTTGGTACTCTTGAAAGCGACACTAGCGCACGATTGGAATCAAATTCGGTGGAACGTTTCTAAACTAAATGAATTCGACTCTCGTCGATTAAGTCAAATATTTGCTACTCCTAACGTGATTTTGACGTAGTTTAAAATCGTTAATGTTACACAATTTCAAGAAAGCGTCTTTGTGGTGATCGAGTTCGTTAACGTTATTAATTTAAAGTAAGAAAATACGGCACATTTGATGAAAATATCAACGGCGAACGTGACGAATTCATTCTCGATTTTGTTCAAGAGTACCAAATATAAGTTTGATGAGATTGGAATTGAATCGGATTCGAAATTAGAATTGATTTCAAGAGTAGGCCCACTGTTCAGAGATATCCAAAATACGTAGCTAAGATTGACGTCAATGTTCTAACAAAAGAAAGCCATCATAATCGACACATTCATTTAGGAGCTATGATGCCACAAACATGTACAGATACGGGCCATGTCAAAAAATTACATTCCCCTTTTGCAACAGGGGTCAAAAACAAAAGGGCATTGATAAAATGTTTGTAAAAAACGTATCGTGGATTCAATCCACACGCAATACGTTTTATGCTATACACCGATAATTATTCAGAATGCACAAGATATCCTTTTTTTTTTTGGGTGGGCTTAGGTCAGCGCACATGACGTCCACTCCGTCCGGGGTGACGGAAGGACGGCGCACGGCCTCATAACCCACAAGATCTCTTCTCTTTCGCCATAGGACCGCCCACTGGTAAAGGAGGACCTTGTCCTCCGTGGCCAGGCTGGCGGACAAGATTTACTTCCTGGGCGGTTTTCTTCTATAAAAATAAATCAAATTGAAGTGTCTGTTTGTAATCTCAAAATAGGTTTTATATATGTACTAGCAGCCCGCCCTCGCTTCGCTTCGGTTTCAGTCGTGTTACCCTTGTAGTGCCCGTTCCCGTGGGAATCCCGGGATAATATATAGCCTATGTTACTCCCTGATATTACAGTTTTACTTTGGTGAAAGAATTTTTGAAATCGGTTCGGTGATTCAAGAATGAAAGCGTAACAAACAAACAAACATCCTTACTTTCGCATTTATAATATTAGTAAGGATAAGCTCCCACGGTTATTTGCACAATACCTATGCCTATAAACCAGTTAAAATAGTGTGTTTGTGCCGGGTAATCTTTAAAACGACTGGGCCGATTTTTATAATATTTTACTACCAACTGTCTTTATAAGGTGTAATTTGGCTATTTTTCCTCTCGGAAAAAATCTATGAAATTTTGTCTAGTCCTATTCAAACCCAAGGACATGGTCCGAGGTCATCTTAGGAGATGTCACATATTTAAATACAGGGGCCAAGCGGCTGGAACAGAAGTGCAGCGAGGGTGTATCGCTAGTTATAAAATAAAAACCTGGGGGCGTTGATTCAATCAAATAAAAAAAAACGTATCAACACAAGAGAGTCCGTGTAAAATTAGTTTAGAAGCGGCGTATCTTTTAAAAATAAATGTAGCCAATATCTATTGTCCCGTTTTGAACTATCTGTAAGTAGGTAGACATTTTCTCGATTTCTTTATAAAACTTTCTGTCTGGGCCATTGATCTCGTCTGTCAACTTAAAAAAAAACCATTACACCGTTTCCTGTAATAAACTTTTGTAATATATTTTTTTTAAAGTAAATTTATTTTATATAGCGTAGTCCAATTGCCACTTTTGTATTATAGAGAGATTCATCTAATTTTACATATAGTTTTAATTGATTTATAAATCATCGCGCAATTAAAACAATACAAGGTCAAGGTCAGCGGTAGTGCTGATATATTTCTATCTGCAGCCATACGTGTCGGCTCAAATGTGGTAGTGGTACCACACTCCACGTTTGAATGGTTACAATTTGATACTCGTTCTGTGAGCAAGAGAAGCACAACCTTTAAGAACAGAAATGAATAAACGTCAGTTACTACTTGCCATTAAATTGGTTGGTCAACTACTGCGTTATTTCAGCCAATTTTTAATAGGCTTTTATTAGCTTCAGACGTATGTATGTTAGTATATTGGTATGTAACGGAATCTTTGAACGTCATTTTGGCCCACTTTGAACAAACAGAATTTATTTAAACTTTGCACACTCGTCAAAGGCCCATGACAATGCAATAATTCGATCAAAATGGGCGAATATCCTGATTGGATTTGCCAGGATTTAGAAATTTGTAATCGTATCCTTTGCATAAGAGCAAGGGAGACAGAACTAGTGTGCGAACCACGCATGCGCGAAATTCAAAACATCTGTCATTCGATCTGTCTATGGAGGGTAGAAGTAAGGAGGTCTGTCTCGTATGGGGGATTAGTCGAAAAAGTGTCCACTTGTAAACAGCAAATTACTGTTCGAACTCTCACCGAAATAGCGCTAGTGTAGCAAGTGGAAATGATATGAACTTAGCAGTTATAAACAGAGTGAAGTGTGCTGGGTTGAAAAATTTAATATTTATCTTGACTTCTGTCGTTAAGAAATATGCAGTATTTAAAATCTCAACTATTTACGTAGTCAACTGTAATTTAGTAAATAATAACCTATGAAACTTAAGAGTGAAGTGTGCTGGGTTGAAAAATTTAATATTTATCTTGACTTCTGTCGTTAAGAAATATGTTGTATGAAATATGTACGCTGTAACAAAGCGGAAATGTTTCTTTCCTTTTCTAATTTAGTATCCTACTCTAATAATTTGTGGCGCTCTATTTAAAATTCTTCCACTTGCTACTATAGCGCCACCTTAATTTGCTCCATTTCAACGGACACTTTTTAATATACTGAGATGGTCCTCCTTACTTCTACTCTCCATAGGTCTGTCAGCTTGTAAGCGTGTTATTTAGTTTTTTAAACTATTTAAATTATTACGATTCTCATTAATCTGTTGCTAAATTGAATGCAAAAAAATTTAACTGAATAAGTGAGCTATCGTCCGATAGAGGCGCTGCTCCAACTTCCATACAAATTGTTCTCGATAACTATACGAATACTTGGACAATAATATTCGTGCTCACTGATCCCACAAGCCAGGTTTCAACCACTACAACAGTCATATTTCCTCTCAATTGCAAGCAGATATAATAAAACTTCTCACTGCTATACATATATTGGGCCAACGTTGGCCTAGAGGTTGGCGCGCTGAATCATTAGTTCGTTCATTGACCCCTGTGGCAACCGCCCAAAAACTACAATCAAGCATTGTCTTAGTTTGTTAATTGACATCACTCATAATGCGTAGGGCTATCTATCTATACATATTAAAATAAGCTGATTGACGGAGTCAACAACGCCAAACTGATGTTACTAAAACTAGAAATATTATTTTTTTTTACTGGTGGCCCGTGTGGTAACAGAGTAAGAATATAATTCACTACCCCCCATTTTACCTGTGGATGTCGTAAAAGACAATTAGGAGATATAATATGCATGCAAGCGATACTTGATATAAAATAATATGTCTGACCAGCGTGGTTTAGTGGGTCAATTTCTGTCCTATTATGGAGCCCAGCAGTGGGATATATATGAGCTGAAATGATGATGATAAGGTTGATGATGATCCCAGTAATCAAGGAATAGGTTATAAAAGATCACGCTACGACCGGAGAAGTGTAACATCAAAGATAAATGTTGTAAAAGCGAAGTTATATTTTCCTTTTGAGAGCTTCTTTGTTATATGTGACGACGAAGCACACTCTCTCTCTCTCTTTTATGTCATATAGACGGCGATACACGAGCTAACTAGTACATAAAATGATTCGATTTGTTATCCGTTATTTTGAATGTTACTCTTTTAATGTAATGTTCTCCGTGTAGTAACTTACTAACACAAGCCACAAAATCCTTTCTTGCTCACGGATGTTGTAAAAGCAGACTAGGGGATGTGTAAACTTATGTTTATAACATCTGTGTAAGAGAAGAAAAACTCAAAATAAAACTCTATACCAACACGGCTGAACAGAGAGGTATATAGTAGATCAATCTTCCTTATTGTGGAGGAGGCCCGAGCTTAACAGTGGGAAGTATACGTATTGAGATGATGATGACGAAAATAGCTTAAGCATAAAGTACAGCTTCTTTGAATTTTACTAGTGGCCTCGCACTGCGACCGCCGCGGAGACATCGATAATCTAAGAATGGCCTATAGACAAAGTTATCTAGATACACACAGGAAATATAACAATCGATTCGTAGATGCTTATCATTACAATAGATTCTGTATATGTAATTACAATGTATAGTAGATTTAAATTTGTGCTATAAAAAAAAATATCTTTTGAAACAACTTAACTCCGTGTAGTGCGGGAGTAAGAATAGAATTCAGCACCCTCTTTCTTGCCCATGGATTTTGTAAGAGACGATTATAACAGTTGTGCAAGAGAAAGGAAACTCAATGAAATCCCATATTAACACGTCTGACCAGCGTGGTATAGCAGTAGTCAAGTTTCTACTGTGGGGGAATTTCGAGCCCTGTGGGACGTATACGAACTGAGATGATGGATGAAAATCAAGACAGACAAGACTTCGGTATTGATATTCGAATTTTATTTAATGAATTATGTTGTGTATTTACACAAGATTAGGACCTGTAACTCTTTGATGTGCAGTCATGGACTAATACTTTTAGACTCCTCGGGTACCGGCTCGTCTGCCATTGTAAAAAAGAACTAAGTTGTATGCACTAAAAATAATGCAACTAATTTTCTATGTGCGATTGGGAGTTTGTTACTTTTTCACACCTTAACTTTTAATCCAATCAATTCACCTAGAAAAATAATCTAGCCAAAGAATAGAAAAATTAAGAGACAAAACCTACGTAAACGCAAGCCAAGGCGCAGGACACAACTGGTTTATAATAAATTCTGGCCATACGTATAAAAAGATTTTGGTCAGCATGATGGACTTGAGAATCCCCTTCATGTTAAAACGATTGAAGCGTGCTGTTCACTCTCGCGTAATACCGGATGCAATCGGTTTTATTGTTATGTCATAAAAAAGTCGGTGCAATACTTTTTATTTTAACCCTTTAACAGATTAAGTTTTATTCCCTCTATTTAACACACTAATATTACGTGATTTTTATCCCCTTCTGAACGTCGAATTAATTTGAAACTGCACCTTCATCAAAGATGGATGACAATGAAATTATTTAAATAGTTTATTACTTACAGGAATGGCGTTTTTTTTTTAATTGCTGTGGTAGATATGCAAGCAGAGCCTGATGATAAATGATACTGCTGCATGTAGACCCTTGCAATAGCAGGAGCACAGCTAGACCGTTGCATAGCGTGACAAAAGTGCTCTTCTTAAGCCTCATTTAAAGAAGGACATGTCATAGCCCTCGTAAAACGTAGTAGCAGGTAGCTTGTTCCTGACCCTTCATGTACTTGGGAGAAAGGTTCGCTACATCTTTGGAGTTGGGGTCCTGACATTTTGGCATGATCCTGACATATTCGTGATGCGACGAACACTCAGCATAGTAATGTTATAAAAGACGCCAAATTAGACGGTGAAAAGGGCGTGTGCAGTCCCCATTATATTCCTTAACGACTTCAAAACTACTCAGTAGAACTAATGGTTATTATGATTTACAATATACCTTCTGTTAAGTGCTTTAGTTAATGGTACATCCTTTTAGTTAATTAAAACAAAGAGATATAAAAAATATTAAATTTATTATCTTAAAACTCCAAGGCAAAACTAATATGTGTTAGGCGTTCATAAAATACGTGAGATGTTTAAGGGGGGGAGGGGGTCAAGTCAAATCTCATCTAATCTTACGCTGGAGAGAGGGTGGGTCTCGGCAAATATCACGCAATTTTTTTTCTGATTGAAACAAAAAAAAATATACTATTTTGGTCCATTTAATCCAGATTGTACATGCTTAAGATTTAATCTTAAGCGTAATACGATTAAGATCATTCACTTATAATTAAACTCTCAGCAATATTGATTACTACTAGTCTTAACTAGTCGTAAATAAAAGCACGAAGCAATTTTTTTTTCTTTTTACAATAACAATCCTACGCGTTTACGTAAGAAACCCACATTTTGAAAAATCTCACGTGAGATTGGGGGATGGGGTTGATTAAAATCTCACGACATCTCACCAGGGGGGGGGGAGGGAGATACAGAAAATTTAAAAAACATCTCATGTAATTTATGGACGCCCCCTTACGCGTTTGGCGTGTGTGTTTATGTGTCTGTTTCTGTCTATCGGATCGTAGCTCCTAAACGAATGGACCGATTATGTGATTTTCTTTTTAAAGCTAATGATCGAGATGGTTCTTAGCTACAACTCATAAATAACTATTAAGGCATTCCAAAGATAATTGGCTATTATTGCTAGATAGGGGGGTTCATATCACAATGACAAAGCATCGTAGGGAGGTTCGCGGTCGTTTCGATGTTATAAGTTGCTCAGGAGACTGCAGGATGTAAAACGGGTAGCACCCATTCGACTGATAATCTTAGAGTCAGTTTTAAGGAGTGACACAAGAAAGTAAGGGGTGGTGACACATTAAATTATTAATTCGTTACCTTAAAAGGTTCTGCTTAAAATGCTTGCGTAGGAAGCACGAAGTCTTTTCAAATGTCAAAAAAACATGTAAATATATGTGTCCATACGGCGTTTTAATCTATACCAATAAATAAAATTGGAGTGTCTGTTTCTAATGTCAAAATAATAGACTTTTTTCATGCTCACACGGTTATTTGCACGACACCTATGTCTAAAATACACATTAAAAAAATTTTGTCTGTCTGTCTGTTTGTTCCGGGTAATCTTCAAAACGGCTGGACCGATTTCAAAAATTCTTTCACCAATGGAAAGCTATAATATCAGGGCGTAAACTAGGCTATATTATATCCCGGTATTCCCACGGGAACGGGAACTACGTGGGTAAAACAACTAAAACCGAAGCGAAGCGAGGGCGGGTTGCTAGTATTAAATAAATTTCCGTATGGTAATAGAAACAGGAATACAATTCACCAACTATTTGCCCGAGTGTGGGTATCGTAAAGATTACTAAGGGATATGATATACGGATATCATCTCTGCAAGAAACGAATAACTGTATATCAAACCTTGCTGCAACACTTCTGATCAGCGTGGTATAGTAGATCAATTTCCTTTAAATGCCATTATAGAGGAAACTCAGACAACAGTGCGACGTATATGAGTCGAGTTTTTTCATGTCGGGTTATGTTCAGCAAGCACGCCTTCCATTCCGTCCGGGGTGGCGGCAGGGCGGCCCCGTAATCCAACTTATTCCGTCGCGGCCTTCGCTATTGGACCTGCCACTGGTACAAAAACCTGGACCCCCATGGCAAATTAGTCGAGATAATAATCATCTCAGCCCACACAAGTACCAATGTTAGGTTCGGGCCTTCTCCACAATAGGAGGGCAATTTACCTACTTATACCCTGCTGGTCAGACATGTTGCTATAGGGTTTTAGGTCGAGTTATCCTTTTCTTGCATATACATATATCATCTGCATGCTGCGGGCAAGAGAGGGGGGCCGTGGTGAATTGTATTCTTACTCCTTCAACCACACGGAGATGATGATAAAAAATAAAATAAAATTCTCTCGCAACATAAAAATGCTAAAGTTTTAATTAACAAATTGAATGCTATAAAGATTACTACAATTGTACGTAGATTATATATACACAATAAACTTTACGTTTCAAGGCCTCATAGTAAATTAGTCATTCATACATTATCTTATACCTACTTAATTTCAAGTAAAACAAAAGCAGTTTTAAAATACTATGTTTATGTTCTAATAAATAGTAAGTTTTTGGTTACTAAGCACCATTTAACACGTTGAACGCCATGGGGGTCAACATGTGGGCCTCACTTATCTAGTTTATGGAGCCAGCATGGAATCGCTTGTTTCTAAATTTTTTATATTTTATTGCTTTAGGGGCTTTAAAATGTGGTGAACCGTAGTAATCACCGAAAAAAAGTAATCTGTGATCTTATTTTGCACTAGCAACCCGCCCTCGCTTCGCTTCGGTTATAGGTTATAGTCGTTTTACCCGCGAGTTCCCGTTCCCGTGGGAATACCGGGATAAAATATAGCCTAGTTTACGCCCTGATATTATAGCTTTCCATTGGTGAAAGAATTTTTGAAATCGGTCCAGCCGTTTTGAAGATTACTCGGAACAAACAGACAGAGACAGACAAAAATTTTTTAATTGCTATTTTAGGCATAGGTGTCGTGCAAATAACCGTGTGAGCATGAAAAAAGCCTATTATTTTGACATTACAAACAGACACTCCAATTTTATTTATTGGTATAGATAAAGTCGCCCTTGGTTCGCGGTCACACGGCGCCTCCCAGGGCTCCAACAAAACAACTGTATGTTAGCCACATGATGTCCCCCATCGCCCAAATAGAAAATTGAAAATCAAGTCAGCGTTTAACTTAAAACAATTTAAATAGAGGATATAGGTTGGTATAGGGTTTTGTTTCGAGTTTTCCATCTCTTGCATATATGTCATTTGTGCAGTATATCCCTTAGTCGTCTTTTACGACACCCACGGACAAAAAGAGGAGGTGGTGAATTGTATCCTTACTCCGTCACCACAAAGACATTGTTAGCTTGTTGTAAAATCGGTCATACAATGCCATAGTCAGTCATGATGCATATTTTCAATACTTTTCAAGTATTTTTAAAACATTTTCCTTATCACAAAACATTCAGTAATGTAAACAAGGGAACGGTTAAGTAGAACACCGATTGCGTGACAATGAAATTTTGACATACGGATTAGATAACAGATATACATACACTTGGGGCACGAATGACTGTATACACATTTTTAATTCGCGAGGAAGGCTGACGTCAGGCTGACGGCCGGTCACAATTAGGGTTGCGAAAATACTTTATTTATATTTATATAAAGTATTTTCGCGTATTTTATTTATCACATAGTATAATTACCCTAAACAACGTAAATACTTTAGTAGTGGTGGGACCGCACTGTTGACAGTTGCCTGTCTACAGCAGCGGGTCGGTCCGTCCGGGGTAGTACCACACTGAGCAGAAAATCGACGTCTGAGTAGTAGCAATTTGTTACTGCGCTTCAATCGGTGAGCGAGAGCCGGCAGCCTAATTTTCTGAGGGTGTTTGTGTGTGGTAGGTTTTGATGATGCCTTTAATTTCACCGAACCTCATTGCACGCACTCACACTCCCTTCACTTTCTTCACGGTAGGCAGCGCAAAGGTCCATGAGCGGCAGCAACACTTACCATCAGGTGTACTGTTTGCGCATTTGCCAAAGCTTGCAATGAAAAAAAAACTTTATAATAAAGTAAGGGTGGGCAGCCCTAGTCATAATACTATTGCCAATAACTTTTGAAATATGTACGATAGAAGAAGAGTAAATATTGAATCGACCACAAGTAATTAGGATAAGAGCAGATAATGATGACATATTTGTTTTCTAAATTAGGAATAAATCTATACCAATAAATAAAATTGGAGTGTCTGTTTGTAATGTCAAAATAATAGGTTTTTTTCATGCTCACACGGTTATTTGCACGACACCTATGCCTAAAATAGCAATTAAAAAATTTTTGTCTGTCTGTCTGTTTGTTCCGGGTAATCTTCAAAACGGCTGGACCGATTTCAAAAATTCTTTCACCAATGGAAAGCTATAATATCAGGGCGTAAACTAGGCTATATTTTATCCCGGGATTCCCACGGGAACGGGAACTACGCGGGTAAAACGATTATAACCTATAACCGAAGCGAAGCGAGGGCGGATTGCTAGTTAGGAATACTTTAGAGCTCCGTACCTGAAATGAAAATGTAATCGAAACAGGATTTTTTTTGTATAATTTCGTATAGAGTCAGTGGAGTATGAGACAGGTTACAATAGGTTTTTTTAAGCAGCCAAATTGACAGCCTAATCGTAAGTCTTACCAAAGGGGAACAATACAACACACTTAGCATTTACCTTTTATAACTTAGCATTTCCTTCAAAATCCAATACCCGAAACTATCAGCAACTGTCGAATAAATGAAAATGAAAAATTATGCGAAACCAATATTAATGTTTCGGATATTTTTTCATCAACCCGGTGTCTGTATGAGACATGTTACGGCAGGTTTCAATCAAGCAATCGCACTGACAGCCTTAAAGTAACTCATTCATTTCAGCTCATATACGTCCCACTGTTGGGCTCGATCCTCCTCCACAATAGAAAGGAAATTGACCTTACTATACCATGCTGGTCACCGGTGTCAGTATAGGGTTTTATTTCGAGTTTTTCTTCTCTTGTATAGATGTTATATGCATATTTAATCCTTTACTCGACTTTTAAGGCAACCCACGGACAAGAGAGGGGGTGGTGAATTGTATTCTTACTCTGTCACCACACGGAGAATCGTGACTCTACCCAAAGGGAAATAATACAACAATCACCACACTTTTTTTTTGGGTGGACTGCGGTCGGCGCGCTTCCGCACCACTCCGTCCGGGGCGACAGAGGTGCTTAAGCACGTCACACCCGCAACCCACCCGAACACCACGTCGCCTTCGTCGTTGGACCGACCACTGGAGCAGGGTTACTTGTCATCAGTGGTCGGCCCGACGGAATATCCCCTACCCGGGGTACCCTCCCATCGACCGACGTCCCCCCCTCGGGGAGGACATCGGTCTTTCCTCACGCGGTCGGCCTCTCGGCGGGTGACGTACTAATTCCCGGTCACGTCACCCGCGGCCTCGGCTAGGGGGCCAGACAATCACCACTAGTGTTGCCCAAATGCAAGACCAAGACGAGACTTGGACCGGTCTTGGTCTTGCAACATCACACCTGGTCTCGTCTTGATCTTGGTCTTGCGCACCCGAGTCTTGGTCTTGGTCTTGCGCACCCGAGTCTTGGTATTGCAGCAAGAGTCTCGCAAAGTTTTGCAGTTAGAATAACGTAACAGTAATTTATCATGGCAATGAAAAATCCAACTAAATTAATCAAATATCCTATCCTATCTATCCATCTGCTAGCCTATAGTTCACTATTGCATACAAGACTTACCACTGGAGAAAATTACTCTTCTATTCCCCTGGTGTTCCATTAGACAGCGTTACTACTCTTATGACAGGACTTTCGACCCTATTTTCTTAAGACGTCACCACACGAGGCAGTTGATACAATAAATTTTATGTCATTTTATAATCAATGCGATATTTTACAATTAATGCGATTGTTTATATTCCCCTTCAAGTTAAGTGGTATGTAGCTATTGTATTTCCAGTTTAGTTACTGATACTCTGAAAAAACCTGTTGCTCTATTGCCTATATAAATACTTTGGCCGCTGGATCCATGTAGCTCTTAATATACTATTTATTCAAGAACATATAAAACTGATTTAAAATTTTATGGTTTTAATACTTGTAAAATGTATGATATTCGTCGTCATCGTCACAGCTCATAAAAGTGCCACTGCTGGGCTTAAGCTTCCTTCCAGTAAGAGGAAAATTGATCTACTATACCACGCTGGTCAGACATGTTGGTACAGGGTTTTCTTTCTAGTTTCACTTCTCTTGCACATATGTTATATACACAGGATGTATCAGGTTATGGGACAACTGTTCATGTATGTTGTAGTTCAACAGTCATAGATCATAATTAGAATGTATATTACACAAAAATAATATAACGTAAAAGTTATAGTGATTACAAAAATGTGTGTCTAAGAGTTTATGCCTTAAATTTTATGCATTATGTAGGTATGTAAAGACAGGATATATGTAAGCATGTAAAATTTCGACAGTATAAATAGGTATTAGATTTGCGCGAACCTTTCAATGGTTACGTAGGTACAAAGGCGACTCATCAACAGTCATCGGCCGATCAGCTGATTTATGTTAAAGCGAAGTTTGTCTTGCTTATGCAAACGTAATCATTGATTTATTCAAATTCTAATGAACATTTAACAAAATACGAATATGTTGTAGATTAAGTATCATTCCTTTATACATTTTAATCAATTAACACGAAAAAACGATGACAAAATTGAGAACTTACATGTCTCTCAATTCATTAACGAATCGATATTTTTATTTCAATTTTTTTTCATGGGTTCCTAACACCATTGCCCGATCCGATTTGATACGACATCCACGGGTAAGAGAGTGGTGAATTATATTCGTACTGTCTTTTTTTTTGTGTGTGTGTAGCTGTTGGTCGCAGATGACCTTGACAGCTTAACGCGGTCAATGGGTGAGCGCTGATGGCTCTCAACCCGGTAAGTTAAGCGAACATCGCCCGAGGGCTCCCCCCTGTGAGGAACGGACCTCGGTTCGGGGCGTCGCTGAGAGCAAAGTGGGCGTGGCCAAGTTTAGGTTAATGACTTTTACGCGGCGCGGTTTTCGACCTCGACGGCGAGGCCGATACCGCGGAGTTTTATCTGTTATCGCTACGCGAGCTGTGTAGGTCCTTTCTTGGGCGATAATAATAGCGTCATCTTCTTCTTCAAGAAGATGACGAGGACGTCAGACCGCGGATATTTTTGAGGGGACGTAGTTTACCGCCCCAACCACTAGTGGATTGGAGTGAGTCGTGGCAGAGGCAAAATAGCGCTGGGAGCAACGCTTCATGTACTGCCTGATGGTGATCGTACTCTGTCCCTACATGGACATTTATATAGATTAATTGTAGGCATATTTCTATGTCCCACAGTGAACGTCGTTGGGCTAATGAATAAACGGATATATAAATATGTATAATGGCCAAGAGCACTCTCGTGATTACGGTATTTTTGTCCTTAAGCCTTTCCGAAGAGTAATTCTGAAAAGCCAACACCAACATTGGGAATCGATTGGCCAATAGATGGATATCTCAAGACTGATTTGACTTGCCGTGTAGTGACGGAGTAAGAATATAATTCATCACCCCCTATTTTACCCGTGACTGCGAACCCACGACTAAGGGCTATAATATATAACATCGGTGCAAGAGAAGGAAAACTTGACATGTATGACCTGTAACAACACGGCCGATCACCGTGGCGATTCCCCTCCGGCCACGGCCGATTCTCCTCCTGTTATGTAGAAGACACGAGCTCAACCGTATATAAGCTGAAATGGTGATTTGAATTAAATGCAAGACCGCGAGACTCTTGCAGGCCCAGTCTTGGTCTTGCTCAAGTCTTGCAGGGCCAGTCTTGGTCTTGGTCTTGCAAAAATTAAGCGGTCTTGGTCTCGGTCTCGCATTTCTCGCAAGACCAAGACTTTTTTGGGCAACACTAATCACCACACTTGGCATTTACGTTTTAATAATTATCCAAAAATACAATATCCGTCACGATCTGAAACTGTCGGATAATCCGTAATAATTTTGTATTCGTAAACGTATGCGAAACGGAAGTAATGTTATTCTAAAACCTGTACCCGGAATTTCATATCCATAATTATAACTGTAGCACGTATTTACTGAGTTTACGCTACGCATAAGATTAAGTTATTTTGGACATTTGAGACAGTCCATATAACTGTCATTTTATACGTACGTAGACATAAAATGTACCATGTGGTTCGATGTTTATAAATAGTAGCAAATGTCTACAAGTGGATAATGTCGTCGAGTGACGGGGCTAATGGCTTTATATTGTTTGTCATCGCCTACTGGTTTCTTTAGCGGAACACTCGTAGGAAATGTGTGTCGTTTCGCTTACGTAAAAATGAAGGTTCAAGTGTTTTGGCGGGAACGTAAAAATGATGGTCGTAAATTATATTTCATATTTTTGGGTTTTATAATGTTATATTATAATGAACTTGTAACATGTTTTTCAGATATAAATATAAAAGAAAAATTAAGTCTTTTAACAACAGAAGCCAAAATAACTTTTTTTGTCCGTTTGTTTTTACATGCACCACGCGAAACCCGCTACATGAAATTGAATGCAGCTTTCCTCAATGTATTGCCAAACCTTTGCTAGAGCAAACTTAAAACAGGGTCCTCTAGCAAATTTAAAATGTACTGCTTAATACGTGGTATCTAAGACAAAACATAGGTATAAATCTCAAAATAGTAATAAGTAATCATATTGAGCAAAGCAGTTACGACGACTAATATTGGTAATGTACTTTACGTGTTTTCATATTATACTAAAATATGTCTATATTTGAGTAGCCAACGCTTAATTAAACAACTTACCCTAATACCAAACAATTATATAAAACTGAGTACAAATTTTAGTAATAAAATGACTTAATGACCTTCAAGTCAACGATAGTTATTATGAAATAGTTGCAGATAAATGTCGTCTTATCTGTGTAGTGCTGTTGCGGTCGCCGCCTTCTGCGAGGTTGTCATCTCGAGGCCACAGGTGACCGGACCGGGGATTTTAGTCCGTCACCCGCAGAGAGGCTGACCGCGCGACGGCGACCGACGCCCCGGGCAAGGGACGTGAGAGGGTACCTCCCCTATTCCGTCGGGCCGACCACTAAGCACAAGGAACTCGGCATCGGTGGTCGGTCCAACGACGAAGACGACATACTACGGGTGGATTATGGGGCCGCGCGCCGCCCCTCCGACGCCCCGGACGGAGCCGAGCGGACGCTGACCATAGCCCACCCAAAAAAAAAAAAAAACTGTGCAGAGCCAGACTAAAGTACAAGAGAATATTGATTAGCTAGTAGTGTTAGTGACTAGTTCCAAATGGTTCATTATGGAGAAGTGCCGTATCTTATAAAACACGATAAGCCAGAAATTTTCACAGAGTGCATATTTCTATTGCCCGGATGGTGACGGAACAAGAAGACAATTCACCACCCTATTCACCTTACCCATGAGTGTTGTAAAGCACGACTACTGGATAAAATATGCATATAACATCTATGTAAAAGAAGAAAAGCTAATACCAACAAGTCTAACCAGCATCTTATTGTGGAGGAGGCTCACGCCCAACAGTGGGACGTACCTTGTATATAAGCTGCAATGATATTTTAATTGTTGTTATAATAACAAACAAGTTCAACAATAAAATTTTGGATACACAAAAAAATGATGACGTTCTTATTTTACTTTTAAAAAATTACCTAAGCCAGTTAAGGAGTCATTAAGGTACGTATAAAATCTTGTACAATGTTACAGAACCTTCATTAAAAAAGCTTTTTACTTTTTATGGTACACAAAAGATAAAGGTACCGTTAAGCCCCTCTTGCACATTTGAAGAACTGACATGCATGACGGCGCTTGAAGAAAATTATATATGGGTCTTGGAAGTTTTAATTTTAATGCTTAAATTGGGATATTAAACGAAGACTTAGATTTTTTGTTTCATGTTTTCTTAGGTCTCATATGTCCCACTGTTGTGCCCGAGCCTCCATCGTAATAGGAGGGCAATTGACCTACACACTGATTACATGTGTTGGTATAGGCTTTGTGTTTTCCCTTTCTTGCTGTTATACACATATTTAATCCCTTAGTCGTCTTCTACGACAATCATGGCCAAGAGATAGGGTGGTGTATTCTTAATCAATCTTCACTCATAAAATTTTATTGAAAATAATATCAATTGAATTGCAACATAAAGATTTCTCTTTTTCTTCTCTATGCAGTGTCGGAGTAAAAATACCATTCCACACAAACTATCTTGCTTATCAATGTCATAGAAGATGACTTAGCCATATAATATGCACATAACATCTGTGCAAGAGAAAGAAAACTCGAAATTAAATCCTATACCAACATGTCTGACCAGCATGGTATAGGAGGTCAAATTCCCTCCTATTGTGGAGGAGGCCCGAACCCAACAATGGGACGTATATGGGCTGCGATGATGATGAAGATTGCCTAATCCACTTAATTATAAAATCTGTGCCAGAGAAGTAAAACTCGAAACAAAAGCCTATACCAGCACGCCTGACCAGTGTGGAATAGTAGGTCAATTCCCCTCTCATTATGGAGGCCTGAGCCCAACAGTGGGGCATAAATAGACTGAGATGAAAGATTTTTCAACAACACTTTATTCAGACTGTAATCTTTGATTAGTGAATAAGGCAATGACTCATCCGGGACAAATATTTATGCGACCCTTTCCTAGTATGACATAAATGACTATTTTTTTTTATTTTTAACACCCTCCACACATCATTGACCATCCGTAATATTTGGCTGGAACCCAACTTTGTTCAAGCTTAGTATTTTCAAACTCCTTACTCTAGATAGATTAATACAATAGATTAATATAATATATATATTAATACAAATAATTGATTACACACAGTAGGTTCTTATAGATATAATTTGTATCTCTTAATTGTAAATTAGTTATTTTTAGTATTAATTTTAATAGTGCTGTGGTAATTATCTGTGTGGTGACAGAATAAGAATACAATAAAGTTTCCTTTGGAGCTGATTGTTCTTTTATATTTTTATATGATCTTTGTATTGGTTCATTATGTATGTATTTCCTCTAACAATCCTTTTCTTTAAATAAGAAAAGAATGTATTCTTTTACTTATAGTATATATCTCACTGTTGGGTTCCAGCCTCCTCCACAATAGGAGGAATATTGACCTTGATACTGGTCAGACATGTTGGTATAGGGTTTCATTTTGATTTTTCTTTTCTTTCATAAATGACATATGCTTGTTATATTGCTTAGTCGTCTTGTACGAAATCCATTGGCAAGATAGAGTGGGGCATTGTATTCTTATTCTATCACCACACGGGACCTTGCACTATACAAATAATCATTGTATTGCTCTATAAACAAGTAAATAATGGTCATAAATTACACCTAGACTCAGAACAACATTTTGTTGTGTGCACAAAATATTGTCCAGGATCAACTCTACAACATTAATAATACAATATCTTAACCACTATGGCATCTGTGCAGTCCAATATTATATATTTTTTAATAACACTAATATAACTAGCGTAGGACTTGATTGACTAGTACATATAAAAGTATAAAATGAAAGCAGGCAATTAACTGCCTAGATTTGATGTTCAAGTAAAAATAATTCACATAAAAAATATAAATAAAAAGTATTTCGAAATACGAAACATAAAAACCTGTTCAGTAATCAAGTTTATGGTCAAGGAGGACCGGGAAATAACTCGTTTATGATTACATATACAATTTCGCATTGCCAACGGAAGCTCGAATTTCTTGTGGAATTCTAGTACTTGCATTTCTTGAAGTTACTAATTATAGGACGCAATAGGAGAACCCAACGCATAGTAACGCCTAAATGATATCCGATGATTACCACCGATAGCTAATATTCGCTACAATTATAGGTCCTTATACAACTGATTTTAATTTCTGAATAATATTTACACTAACGACGCAATCTAGCATGCGCTTATCATAACCTAAATATATCTAAAGCATAATCCAGTAAATAACTGCACATTTCAGTACTTTCCGGCAACATTTTAAACGTAATTGTGTATATAAAGTTAAATTTGATTGATAGTAAAAAACATAATTAATACGATGGCGGGCGGCAACAATGGCGCGCTAGTTATTTCGTAATGAATTATGATAAAATATACATGGAATACTTACTGCTGAATAGGATAATTTTTGCACAAACACTTATACAATACACAAAACAAAATCCATAGATTTTAGATTAAATGTAAATAAGAAAAATGATATTTTAACGTGAAAGCGTCAGGTTACGACAGTTTTCCGAAACAATAATTCTTGCTAGATTAAATATTTAGACTTGCTTGCTTATATATAGATATTCTTTCTACTAAAGCAAAAAAATAATTGAAGTATTATTATAAATACTGTTTTAAAAATTGTAGTATTTAATAAATGATAAGTAATAAAAGGCTTCGCAAGAGGCGTAAATGTTATTAATTAAAATCATATAATTTTACTAGGACAGCTTAAAACTATAAATTGAATACCTTAACACTTTTGTATTTTTAAAGCTGGCAATATAATTCGTAATATATGTGACCATAATTAATAATTTACCTTCAAATTCGAGGTTAAAACAAATTACACTGAAATGAAGAGCTAATACCTAATTGGTAACTAAATTAAGAGGCAAAAATTAGTAACTAAAATATTTATATAAACCTCGAAGTATAAAAAGTTGTTTTAGTTGCTGTACGCCAGTATTCTATAAAAAAAGTGAGCAGTCGCTCAAGACGCCTGGCGGATGTGAAACATCAATTTTATTTTGTACAAGTATGCATTAAAAAACAGATTACGATGGGAACTAATATGGTATAATATATAAATAAAAAATTACGATTTATATTTATATTATTATATAAAATATAACACAACAATCGTAATTAATTCACCGTACAGTCGCTTACCCACAACATCGTATCGATCATTCACACTCTACTACGTAAAGACTGCGTATAGTATATGTATTCCATCATACAGCATGGCGTTACGTCGCTGGCTCGTTTACGCAACGCCAACGACCAGGTTTACCCTTATCTGTAGACGTTTCACATCAAAACTTTGTAGTTTTACAAACTGAATTCTTATAACTTTTTGTCGTATCGAAAGTTAAGAATAAGATACGTATTGCGTATCTTAGCGTATCACGTAACGGGTTTTCTCTAAACGCGTCACATGTGTTTTAGCTTATGTAGTATTCAATTTCAATTGTCTTTTAAAGCCTGTACTCAACGTCCCTCTGCACTGTTCGTCAATACTTTATAACATTGATTGTTAATGGAATGTCGGACAATTTTGGCTACGAATAATCGTAGGCAAAATGTATATGTCCGAGAACTGAAAGGAGAGATACATAATAAAGATTGTTTACCACATGTATTTCAATTGATAAATTAAGAATAGTTCTTAAAGTGATTTTTTAATGTTGTTGGTGACAAACAGTACATCTTGTGGTAAGTAATACTGCCGCTCATGGACCCTTGATAGTCAGGCTGCTGCCTACCATGAGGCAAGGAAAGGGAGTGTGAATGCCTGTAATCAGTTTCGGTGATGCGAAAGACATTACCAAAACCTACCACACGCAAACACCCTCAGAAAGTTGCGACTCTCTCACTCACCGGGCGAAGAACAGTAACAAATTGTTACTACTTAGACATTGATTTTCCTTGAGAATGTGGTATTACCTTGCACGGCTCAGCCCACGGGAGTAAACAGAAGGCTGTCAACAGTGTGGTCCTACCATAGATAAGATACAAAATTTAGAGGTTGCTATGTCATTCAGGTTTATTTTTTACATATCATCCAGCACAATAGTTAGGTTAGCTGCTGAATGTCAAAACTGATGAGGGGTCTGTGGAAGGAAGAGAAACTGTATATTATTATTTAAACTAATTTATTAATGTAAAACACAAACATTGTTTCTAAGCCTAAACGCCATCTTTTTTTATATATATTATTGCATCATCCTATTTTACCAGAGCCACAGTCTAAATATGTCACAGACTAATTTTTCATTTACAGTATAACAACATATTAAGTTAACACCTTCTCCTATTTTTAAAATTTTTATATGTATAACAAATTTTCAAAATATTAAACTTATTTTACAATTTCTGTAGTTTTATTTTACTTATACATCTTAACGAAACATTGAATACGGTTAACGATTGTATATTCTTGGGTATAACTGTGGATAGGTTTTGTAATTGGAAACTACATATCGAAAAAATAACACACAAAATATATTGTTTTGTCTACGCATTAAAAAGAATTAGGCTAATTGTAAATGTGCAAACTGCAATAATGGCGTATCAAGCATATGTAGCGTCAATTATAAGGTACGGCATTATCATATGGGGTAACTCAGTGGATGTGGAAAGAGTCTTCAGAGCGCAAAAAAAATGTTTGCGGGCAATTGGTGGTCTGGAATATCTAGAAAGCTGTAAACCCTTATTCAGGCGATATAGAGTACTTCCATTGCCATCTATTTATATACAGGAAGTTTGCTTATTTGTTAAGAAACATCCACACTAATTTAAAAAACTTGGAGACTTCGAAACTAGTCGCACTAGACATGGATCTAGACTTCAAATTCCGAAAATAAAATTAGAATTATTTAAGAAAAATGCCTACTGTATGTCTGTAAAAATCTTCAACCATTTACCAGAGTATCTTAAAACTCTACCATACACACTATTTCGTAGAAAACTACAAACAATGCTGCATGATAAAAATTACTATGATATTAATGAATACTTTAATGATAAATTGTGACATCTAAAATTTAAATACTAATAATACTGACATCTAAATTGAATATATTTATATTTACATATTGAACACTATCTACTGTTGAAGATTTTTACATATAACTTTACATATAATTTGAATTTTTTATACATTTATTGACATGCTATGAGTAATTGCGTTTCTAATATTTTAATGATTGTAACGAATAAAATTTATTTAAATAATTAATTACAACGACTAGATATAGCTAATAAGCTGTATCAATAAAAAAGACACTGTTTTAAACATTTCCACGCCATACATATATGGTAGAATATGCTGGATCATGTTATATAATTAAGACCTACTATAACCATATTTTTGGAAATAAAGATTATTATTATTATTATTATTATTATTATTATTAACCTTTTCTTTTTATGTTATACAAAAATATTTCTTATAATTCTTATCTGATCTCTTATTTCAATCACATTTTACAATATTCTATTTTTATGTTATAACTTTCTCACAATGAAATTTAAACTTATTTTTATACAATGGTTTTGTAAACATATCAGCTATCTGTAAATCTGTAGGACAATATTTTATATCTAGTTTTCCTATCTTATAGTTCTCATGTATGAAATAGAATCTCACATCTATATGTTTAGATCTTTTACTAAAAGAACCTGATTTTATTAACTGTATAGCACTCTGGTTATCAATATTCAAACTAATTTTAACATTTTCACTTATTAATTCACTTATAAAATATCTTAAATACAAACACTCTTTAACACAATCTCCCACTGCTATATATTCAGCTTCAGTTGATGATAAACTCACTATAGTGGTGTGGAGGCGCGCCGACCGCGACCCACCCACAAAAAAAAAAAAAGGCTGTCTTTTAGAGCACCACGATATAGGTCCTCCCGTAAACATTATTACATAACCTGTTGTACTACGCCTGGTCTTGGTACAATTTGCATAATCTGAATCACAATATCCATGTAGATTTCTTTTATCTTCTCCTCTTTTATACATTATACCTTTAGATCTTGTCCCATTCAAATATTTCAATATTTTCTTAACTGATATTATGTCTTCTTTAGATGGATTTTCTAACTTTATACTTGCTTCATTTACAGCTTGACTTATGTCTGGTCTTGATCTTGTTGATAAGTATAATAATCCTCCAACTAATTCTCCATATGGAAAGTCTGATATATTATTGTTTATAGTCTCACTTTCCTTCTTATCGGTATTGCATGGTGTACTTACTGGTTTAGAATCAAACATATTAAATTCAAACATATTAAAGGCTATAGCACCATAGACCATATCCTCACGCTTCGGCAGATTATACAAAAGACCGAGGAGTATAATCGGCCCCTGTGCTTAGCGTTTGTGGACTATGAGAAAGCCTTTGATTCAGTCGAAACTTGGGCGGTGCTGCAGTCCCTTCAGCGGTGCCAAATCGACCATCGCTATATCGAAGTGCTGAAGTGTTTGTATAGGAACGCCACAATGTCAGTCCGTATCCGGGATAAGAGTACGAAACCGATCCAGTTGCAGAAAGGCGTGAGACAGGGAGATGTCATCTCTCCGAAACTGTTCACCACTGCACTGGAAGATGTCTTCAAGCTCTTAGACTGGACTGGACTCGGCATCAACATTAACGGCGAATACATCACTCACCTTCGATTCGCAGACGATATCGTCGTTATGGCAGAATCCATGGAGGACCTTGGCACTATGCTCAATGATCTCAGCAGGGTATCCCAACTAGTGGGTCTACGAATGAACATGGACAAGACGAAAGTCATGTCAAATACCCATGTCATTCCTGTACCGGTCCTAGTTGGCAATGCGATTCTCGAAGTTGTCAATCACTATGTTTACCTAGGACAAACAGTCCAGTTAGGTAGATCCAATTTCGAGAAAGAGATCAGCCGACGAATCCAACTCGGTTGGGCAGCGTTCGGGAAACTTAAGAGGATCTTCTCGTCCAACATACCTCAGTGTCTGAAAACACAGGTCTACGACCAGTGTGTGTTACCAGTGATGACTTACGGCACGGAAACGTGGTCCCTAAATGTAGGCCTCATATCAAGGCTCAAAGTCGCTCAGCGTGCTATGGAACGGGCTATGCTCGGGATTTCTCTGCGAGATAGAATCCGGAATACAGAAATCCGCAGAAGAACGGGTGTAACCGACATAGCACGAAGAATTAGCACGCTGAAGTGGCAATGGGCAGGCCACATCGCTCGACGAACCGACAACCGCTGGGGAAGAAAGGTTCTCGAGTGGCGACCACGCATCGGACGACGCAGTGTAGGACGCCCCCCCACTAGGTGGACCGACGACCTAGTGAAAGTTGCTGGGCGTCGTTGGATGCAGGCGGCACAGGACCGCACATTGTGGCGCAATATGAGGGAGGCCTACGTCCAGCAGTGGACGGCAATAGGCTGAAATGATGATGATGATGATGATATTAAATTTTCTTAGTAGTTTTTCTATATAGTTTTGCTGATGTAACAAAATTCCTTTTTCATTTCTTTTTACATCAAATCCAATGTAATTTTTAGGTTTCTCATACACTTTTATCTTAAATTCCTTCTCTAGATGATTAAGTACTTTAAATAATTTTTCTTCATCTTTTGTTATAGCTAATCCATCGTCTACATAAATTGCTATTATTATTGTTTTATCTTCTGTTGAGAATATACATTGATCGGTTCTTGTTGGTTTTAATCCATGTTTTATCATTGTTTCTGTAAATTTCTTATTCCATGTAATAGGAGCTTGTTTTAAACCATATAATGCTTTCTTTAAATGACACACCTTATTAGGCTGTTTTTCATATCCTTCTGGTATTTGCATAAAAATGTCTTCTGTTAATTCTCCATATAAAAATGCTGTTTTTACATCAAATGTTATCATATCATAGTCTTTTGAAGCAGCTATTGCTATTATTGATTTTAATGCTGACTGACTTACTACTGGACTATATATATCTTGAAAATCTATATCTTTTTGTTCAAAACCTCTTGCAACTAGTCTCGCTTTGTATGTTCCGTCTTCTTTTATACAGAATACCTATTTATTTGTTAATATTTTATGTTCCTTTGTCTTCTCTAAATCCACAATTTCCCATGTGTTATTACTCTCTAATGATACTTTCTCTGATTTTATTGCCTTCTCCCAATTTTCTCTTTCAGGAGATTTCATTACTTCGTTATAGGTAAGTAATACATAATCTTGCAGGTAAGTTGGTTTCCTCTTTTGTCTTCTTGTATTAGTATTTTCAGTTTTTTCTTCATTTTTATTTTCTATATTTTTATTACTTTCAATTTCACTTTCTATTTCAATATTTGTATTAAAATCTTCTTCTGTACTAATTGGAATACTTTCTTCTATCTCATAATTTGGTATATCTATTTCTTGTGTATTATTATAGCTTTCATCACTTATTTCTTCATCACTGTCTACTATATCTCTTTGTACTTGCTTTTTTAATAAAATATTATTTTCCTTTTTTCTATTTTCAATTACAACAATATCTCTTGCTATTTCTATTTTTCCTTCTTGTTCATTCCATAGTCTATATCCATTACTGGTATATCCAACCATTATTAATTTCTTACTTCTCGAGTCTAGTTTTCTTATATTTGTGTGTAATTGCTTTGCATATAATATAGCACCAAACTTTTGCATATTTGCTATGTTGGGTCTTTTACCATACCACATTTCATATGGTGTTTTATTTTTCAATGATTCACTACGTAGTCTATTAATAATATAAGTAGCACAATACATGGCTTCACCCCACATTTGTTTTCCAAATTCTGAATCAAATAATAATGCTCTTGTTTTCTCTAATAATGTTCGGTTTAAACGTTCTGATTTACCATTTAATTGACGTGTATATGGTATTGTTAAATCTAATTTTATTCCTTTTTTAATGCACCATTGTCTGAAATCTTTGCTAGTATATTCACCTCCATTGTCACAACTTATAGCGAATACTTTTTCATTTCTTCCTCTTTCTGTTTCTTCTATATAATTTATAATTTTATCCTTTGCTTCATATTTAAACTTTAATAAGTATATTTTTGTAAAATGAGTGTAATCATCCATAACTGTTAAAACATATGTATAACCATCATAGGTTTTCTCTTCAAATGGACCACAAATATCTGTGTGTATTAATTCTAATGGTCTTTTCGCTCTGGTTCTTATTGTATTAAAAGGTAATCTTGTCTGTTTTGCTTGTGTACAAATTTCACATTTCTCTAATAGTTTTACTCCTTGTATTTTTATCCCTTCAACTACATTTGGTAATATTTCTAGTGTTTTATTTCCAGGATGTCCCAATCTTTTATGCCATTCAATAGCAGTTCCATTTTCCTTCATTAGTAATGATTTTTCTTTTATATATTGTTCTTTATCAACATTTAAATTTATTTTATATAAACCATTTTCTTTCTTTCCTCTTAATACTAATTGTTTGTTTTTATATATTTCAACTTTATTCTTAGTAAAAATTACTGTTCCTTCATTATTTGTTACTTGGTTCACCGATAATAAGTTTTGTGAAATATCTGGTACAAATAAAGTATTTTTCAAAATACATTCTTCTCCATTTACAGTACCTCTACCTTGTACTTTCATTTTAGATTCATTCGCTGTCAATACTGACAACTCTTTATTTTCAAAATTTCTTAAATTATTTATATCATTTGTCATATGTGCTGTGCAACCAGAATCCACAATAAATTCTGTACCTTTTATATTTTCATTTATTAATTTTGTTATAAATGTCTTATCAGTTTTCTTCTCGTACTGAGTTTTATTTTTAAAGTAACAATTTTCTTCATTATGATTATTTTTCTTACATATTGTACATTGATTTCCTTTATACTTGCAATTGTTTTCTTCATAATTATATTTTTTACATATTGAGCACATTTTACAGTCTTTCTTTACATGTCCAACTTTATGACATTTAAAGCATTTTATTTTAGAACTTCTTTCATTCTTAATAGCTTGAAATGCTAACTGGTTTTCTACTTTATTTGATTTTTGTTTCTCCATTCTATTTTCCTCATTTAATAATCTATTAGTTAAGTTTAGTAATGTTTTCTTATCTTCGGGTGTTGATTCCCACGCTGTTATAAAATATCTCAAATTATTAGGTAAACATGTTAGTATTTTTGACATTACCATTTCTTCATTAATGTTTTCACCAATCTGGTTCAATCTAAATTGAAGGTTCTCTATGTCTGTTATTAATTGTGTAATAGATCTGTTATCTAATTTAAAATTGAAAAAATCTTGCAATAAAGATGATTTATTCCTCTGTTCTGTGCCTTCAAATATATCACATAACTTTGTGTACATTTCTAACGCATTTTTGCATGATAAGATATGGCCTTTTAACTTTTTATCTATAGAATTTATAATTAATTTCTGTACCTTAGCATCTTTTGTAATATACTCCTCATTTGTCTTTCTTTCTTCATTAATATTTGTTGATAAAGCCTCACTTAACTTTGATGCCTTTATATATATATTAAATTCAAATTTCCATAATAGACAACTCTTACTATCTCTTAATTTCTCTATTTGAATATCTTCATCATACTTTCTATCCATTTTTATTTATATTTCGTATAATCTCGGCTTACTAAATTGACTTATTACTTTCTTTTCTAATAATATAAACACGTACTGACCTGTTCTTTATGTATGTTATTCTTCTGGTATAGTATATTTATGGCGACGGTTCTTATTTCTCTTCCACTGATTCTTGTTTTTATTTTCCCTTTGAGATTTTCGCGACACTGGTTTTAATTATTATCACTGTTCTGGTTTTTAACAAATTCGCGTCCCTCCGGGTTTTTATTTATCGATACCTGGGTTTTATTTAACTGCCCCTGAGTTTTACTTAACTGCCCCTGGGTTTTACTTAACTGCCCCTGGGTTTTACTTAACTACCCCTGGGCTTTACTTAACTGCCCCTGGGCCCATAACCTGATGAGGGGTCCGTGGAAGGAAGAGAAACTGTATATTATTATTTAAACTAATTTATTAATGTAAAACACAAACATTATTTCTAAGCCTAAACGCCATCTTATTTATATATTATTGCATCATCCTATTTTACCAGAGCCACAGTCTAAATATGTCACAGACTAATTTTTCATTTACTGTTTAACAACATATTAAGTTAACAAAAACTTGGTGTCAGTTATGAAAACCACTGTGGGTTCTGGGTTACAGGAGTTGCAATAAAGATAATTCGTGGTGAGAAAAGTCTAGAAAATATGCCACAGTTCATTAATAATAAGCAGAAAAGTATGTTACTAATACAGTCTGGTTCGTTTAATTTTTATGTCATTTTACTCAATTGTCGCATTATCTGAGTAATATTCAGCTCAAAAGTAATCCACTGATATGATTATTTTTTGTTAAGCTTAACATTGCAACCTTAAGACGGGGTAAGAATACAATTCACCACTCGGCACTCCTTGTCTTGGCCGTGGATGTTGTAAAAGACGACTAAGAGATATAATAAGCATATAATATCTGTGCAAGAGAAGAAAAACTCGAAACAAAACCCTATTCCAACACGTCTGACCAGTGTGAAAAAGTAGGTCAATAACCCTCCCATTATAGAGAAGGCCTGAGCCCAACAGTGGGATATATATATGCTGTGATGATGAAGCATTGTATGTAGCTCTAACAGAGCTGTGCTGAATATGTTAAGCTTTAGTTTCCATAAGTAAAATTTAGCAGTTTGATATTCTTTAATGTATTACGTGTCGAGTTTTAAATTGATTAAAGCCAATATTTGGTTATTAATGGATATTGTATTTTCATAACATTTGTACATTGTAAAGCTGCTAACGTTAATTTTGGTTAAATGAATATCTGTTTCTTCATGTGGTTACAGAGTAAGAACACAATCGAACCCCTCTCTTGCTTGCGAGTGTCGTAAAAGACGAGTAAGTGATTAAATATGCATATAACATCCATGCAAGAGAAGAAAAACTCGAAATAAAACCTTATACCAACACGTCAGACCAGCGTGGTATACTTGGTCAATTTTCCTTCCATTGTGGAGGAGGCTCGCGCCCAACAGTGGTATGTATTCGTGTATGACATTTGATTATGAATATTCGTTATAAAATAGGGTAATTTTAATTTTTATAGGGTCAATCAAATTTCAACTACGAAGTGTCAAACTCATGTCATAATAAATAATATAAAAACTAACCAAAAACCATGTGCGTATTAACGTGTGGTTTTTATTTTTAATATATTGGTTTTTATTTTTAATATATTGGTTTTTGTATAAAATCTGTGATGGATTATGTGGTAGGTAGTGTTGCGGCATTAGTAAGCGGTAACGTAACGCCGAACCGGCCTAGACTCATTAAAAGAGCTCTTACTCCAACAAAACATCAACCTTCGCCAAACGTAACACCTAAAAGTGAGTATGTCAATGATAAATCGATATTTCTCTCACCAAGCTTGCAGAAGAAGAAGGCTGTTGTTAAAAAGTCACCGAAGAGAATATTCCAGAATCCTGATTTAGAGACGACAGATAATGGTGAAGGTAACAATCTGAGCAGCCCTAAAGCTGATAAAGTTAAAAAGCACTTGCAAGGGGATCTAGACAATGAAAACACCGTAGTAAAAAATAAAAAAGCAAACAAAGGCAAAATCGATAAGAATACATCATCACTAGAAAAAGTGGAACAGAATACCAATGAAAATACACCTAAAAAGAAAAAAAATAAAATTAATACATTTGAAGTAGTAAATAATTCACCCAAACAGCCTGAAACTGTAACTGAAATTGTAAATGCTAAAAAAATGAAGAAGAGACGGAAATCATTGATGGATGATAGCAGTAAAGTAGAAGAAGACACAATTGAAAGTAAAATAACACACAGTATTGATAAAAGTCCGGAGAAAGAAAAATCTGAGTTTAATAACTTAAGTACAAAAACAAACGATCACAATATATTAACACAAGAAAATAAAAATAATGACAATGTTAAAAAGAAAAATAAACGACGTAAGAAAAAAGGAAAACAAGTTCTGGAAAATAAATCTGAGTCAAAAGAAAACATTGTGGATTATAGCAATATTGAAAACACAGCAGCTGATCAAGAAACACCTAAAAAGAAAAATAAACGACGTAAAAAAAAAGGAAAACAAGTTCTGGAAAATAAAGCTGAGTCAAAAGAAAACATTGTGGATTGTAGCAATATTGAAAACACAGCAGCTGATCAAGAAACACCTAAAAAGAAAAATAAAAAAAATAGGAAATCTCTATCACAAGCTAATGAATCAGAAATCAAGAAACCTGAATCAGCTACAGAACAGGATGATTCGGAGACACCTAAGAAGAAGAATAGGAAACGAAAAAAATCTTTATCACAAGCTGATGAACTAGAAATCAAACAATCTGAACTACTACCCACAGAAGAAGATAATTCAGAAGTAGATGTACAAAGAAAAAACATTAAAGTAAATCCTAATGCAGTCACAGATAAAGAATCAGATTCAGAGCATGAATCAGATGATGAAATTGAATCAGAAAATGAAGAAATTAATAAAAAAGTGTTTGAATCAGAGCCAGCTATTGATGAAAGCTCTGACGAAGAAGACAAAGCACCTGAAAAAGAACAACCTCAGAAATCTAAAGTAGAAAAAAAGAAGGCGGTTAATAAAGAAATGTCTGAAGTTAACACTGAGGATGACATAAAAAGAACTCTCTTTGTTGGGAATGTGCCATTCAGCACTAAATGTAAGAAGGAAATTAAGAAGATTTTTAATAAACATGGAAAAATTGAAACTATCAGGTAATCATTTCAGAGGTTAAATATAATACGGGCAGGGGAAAAGTTTCTTTGCAGTCTTAAATTCAAAAATTTTATTTTTCTATATTGAGTTACCTTTAATTACAATATCTATTTGCCATTTTGTTTGATGATTGTCTGCTATTTTGTACAACAACATTTTACTCAATCATTTATTTTTAATGGTATCACAATCAGTCAGATACAATTAGTACAGCCAAACAGATCTTATTAAAAGTTTATGTAGACTATATGCAAAAAGACTTTTCCCTCAACCTATTATATATTAGATTTGTCAATAATCATCAATGGTTATGATAGAAAGTATTTGATCTTGAAGCATCAACATTATTGATTTGCAGGATCCGCACAGTTCCAGTTAAGGATGGCAGATACACACCTAAGCTGGCTGTAATTAAGAATGAGCTACATCCAGAGAGGACCACTGTTAATGTCTACATCAAATATGCTGAACAGGAATCTATTGAAAAGGTATTCTATTTTAAATTCTAACAACTCGACTATAATCACAGCAGTATTTTATTAGCAGCATGCAAATTATCGTAGCTTCACCCGCATAGTTCCTGTTTCTGTGAGAATACCAGGATATAATATAGCTTAAATTACTCCTTATATAGAGAGCTTACCGTGTGGTGACGGAGTAAGAATACAATTCACCACTCCCTATCTTACCCGTGGATGTCATAAGAGATGACTATGGGATATAATATGCATATAACAACTGTCCAAGAATTCAAATTCGAATTCAAATCCTTTATTATGCATAAACCCCGCGGGGGCACTTACATATGGTCACTTTTTTACATTTTACCTTACACTACTACCGGATCGGAACGCGACCGCACTGAGAAGATCCGGCAAGAAACTCAGTGGGCTTGTCTTTTCTTATATTCATTTACTATTTTTTTTAAATAAGATAATATACAACAACATGTCTATTAATAGCTCCAGTGTGATGCCTTTCGAACCATCATACAATACAGTTATTAAATATAACGAAAAAGTACCATGGCTGGACCAGATCCCGCAAGCGGCACCCGATCACGAGTTAACCACTAGAGCAGCCATCACTCCCCTCAACCACAATGGAGGGAAGGGAGTGACCCGCTCCTCGTAGCTACCGCAAGCAGACCCTTCAGTGAGCATGACCAATACCATGTGCCACAAACATAAAACACATTAAATAACAAATTCGTTTGGCAAAACATGCTACGCTTTATAATTATAGTAACAACAAAAGAATAAACATGTATGTAATACCTTTTGAAATAAAGAGAAAATGCCTGAATGAGGAGCAGGGAGCGAGAAAGAGAAGGAAAACTCGAAATGAAACCCTATACCAACATGTTTGACCAGCATGGTATAGTAGGTCTAATTCATTCCCATTGTGGAGGAGGCCCGAGCCCAACAGTGGGATGTGTGTGGGCTGCGATGTTGATGGTAGAGAGCTACCTAGTAGTAAAATATTACTAAAATCTTCCGCATTAAAGGTTTTTTTTCATGCTTATGTGGTTAATTGCAGGATATAATTGAAAGAAACAATTTTCTGTGGGCCTACTCTTGAAATCAATTCTAATTTCGAATACGATTCGATTCCAATCTCACCAAACTTATATTTGGTACTCTTGAACAAAATCGAGAATGAATTTTTCGCGTTCGTCGTTCTTATTTTCACCAAATTTTCCATGTTTTCTTACTTTCAATTAATAACATTATCGAACTGGATCACCATAAAGACGCTTTCTTGAAATTGTGCAACATTAACGATTTTAAACTACGTCAAAATCACATCGGGGGTAGCAAATATTTGACTTAATGGACGAGAGTCGAATTCATTTAGTTTAGAAACGTTCCACCTAATTTTATTCCAATCGGGCGCTAGTGTCGCTTTCAAGAGTACCAAATTTGCTCAAATTTGAGCTGCGATTGGATTTAGGATTAGAATCGAGATTCAAGAGTAGGCACTAGTACACTGGTTTGCTTAAATCATCAATCAATCTCTGTGTAAAGATCAATTCTCATAATATAATTTTTGTGTAATAAAAATATATTTTTCACATTATTAATCTATATTCTATAAATTAAAGTGGTTTGTTTATATTTCCTCAGGCACTAGCGGAGAACAACACAGTAATTAATGATCATCACTTACGTGTGTCTCGTAGTTCGCACACGGGCGCTGAACATGATCCTAAATGCTCAATCTTCATTGGGAATCTACCTTTTGCCATGGAGGATGAAGTGTTGAGGCAAAAGTTTGAAAAGTGTGGAGAGATTGACTCTGTTAGAATTATAAGAGATAAAAAAACAAATGCGGGAAAAGGTTAGTTAAAAAGTTCTCAAAATAAGTATTTTTCAATTTTACATGTACCTTTGCTGAGTAATACAAATAGCTAAGTGGGATGATCCAAACAGCCCCAGTTCCGTTTCTATTGTTTAATATTTTTTTGTCATATCATCAATTATTTCTTAATCATCATCGTCATCATCGCAGCCCACATACGTCCCGCTGTAGGGCTCGGGCCTCTTCCACAATAGGAAGGAATTTGACCTACTATACCAAGCTGGTCAGACATGTTGGCATAGGGTTTCACTTCGAGTTTTCCTTCTCTTGCATAGATGTTATGTGCATATTATATCCCTTAGTCGTCTTATACGACATCCACAGTCAAGATAGGGAGTGCTGAATTGTATTCTTACTCCGTCACCACACGAAAATTCTTAATATCTAAAATATATTTCTTAATATCTAGAATATTTCTTAATATCTGAAAACATATTTTCAAAAAACATAATTTGCTAAAAAGAAATACCGAGCTAAGCTCAGTTGCCTAAATATATGTATATATTTTTTAATTTGGTCTTATAAATTTTGAGAAAGTGACCGAGTAAGAATACAATTCATAACCCATTGTGTTATCTCTGGGTGTCGTAAAAGATAGACATGTTGCACTTTTCATCTATGCAAGTGAAGGTCTAGAAATAAATTCCTATAGCATTCCATCAGACTGGCACAGTATAGCAGGCCATTTCTCTCCCGTTGTGGAGGAGTTTCCAAGGACATTTGCCTGACAACCCTTCTTGCGGATTATATTACTCTTGTGGGCAAGTAAACAGTGGTGTTTTTTTTCCTTTGCACAATGTGGATAAACAATATAAAAATACTTGTTTTAGGTTTTGGTTACGTGAATTTCGCTTCCAAGGACGGCGTAGAACTGGCCCTGGCATTGACAGAAGAGGATTTAACCATAAAGAATAGAATTATTCGTGTTAAAAGATGTACACAGCTCACTAATAAACAAAAACAAACTGATAATAGAGGAGGTTTTAATAAACAATTCAGTCAGAGACCAAGTCAAGGTGATCAAAGACCAAATCAGGGTAATCAAAGACTTCAAGGTCAAGGTCAGCAGCGATCTCAAGGTCAGAGTCAAAGAAGAAATCCAAGTTTTCAGAGAGGGCCTCCAGGTAATCATAGAGGGCCTCCAGGTAATCAGAGAGGGCCTCCAGGTAATCAGAGAGGGCCTCCAGGTAATCAGAGAGGGCCTCCAGGTAATCAGCGACAAGGTAATAAAGATGAGGAAGGTCGAGATGGCGCATATAGGAGAATCTTACACAAGAGAAAGAATCAGGTAATATTATTATATTTTATACTAGCAACCCGCCCTCGATTTGCTTCGATTTTATTTGCCTACTCATATAGTTCCCGTTCTCGTGGGAATTTCAAGATAAAATATAGCCTAAGTTACCTCTTATATAGACAGCTACCTGGTAGTAAAATGTCAAAATCGGTCCAGCCGTTTTGAAGATTACCTCTAAAAACAGACAGATAAAAATGTGGCAAAAAAAGAACTGAATTGAATTCTTATTCCATCACCTAGAAATTATACTATTATTAACTTTTCTAAATAAACAAAAATAATTATTTTTTTTTAGGATGGTGCTGATGGACCTCCAAATAAAAAACAGAATGTGAATGAACCATATAAGGAAAAGAAGAGCAGGAAGGAGTTCGTCGGTATGACTGCTGAAAAAAAGAAAGTAAGTGGATCTGTAGATAGGCTCTCTCTGGTTGCCTTCGAGTGCGTCTCCCCTCCATTATTTGCAGGTCAACATAATGCTTTAATGTTAAATAATTGCACAAGTATATATATATTTTTTCTGTGTGGTGAGGGAGTAAGAATAACTCATCACTCCCTCTCTTGGCCGTGGGAGTCGTAAAAATGACTAGGGGATACGTATAAGAAGCATATAACATCTATGCAAAAGAAGGAAAACCCGAAATAAAACCCTGTACCAACAAGTCTACCCAGCATGGTATAATAGGTCAGTTTCCCTCCTATCGTGGAGGAGGCTCGAGCCTAACAGGAAGACGTACATGGGCTGTGATGACGATGATGAAAGTTTTAATTAAAAACCAGCCCCATGTGGTGACAAGTTAGAACGGTAGCTCGGACGCTCGACCGAGACGACTAAAAACCTAACCTACCTGGCCCAAAAAAATCGATCAAAAAACATCGCCCTAAAAACATCGATGTTTGTTTTATATCGATGTATACATCGATATTTTTCCCCACCAAAAGCCAGGCGATCATATTTCATAAGGGGATAGATCGCCGCTACCCAATGGCTGAATATCCACAGATAAAGATGTTCGACCAACCCATCCCCTGGACAAGGGAGGTCAAATATCTGGGTGTGACCTTGGACAGACGACTGACCTTCGGTCCTCACATAGGGCGAGTCCGCGCGCGCGCAGCCCTAGTGCTAGGATGGTTACACAGCTTAGTACACGCAAAGTCTAAGCTATCTCTCCGTAATAAAGTTAGATTATACACTGCTTGTATACGTCCTATCATGACGTATGCAAGTGTAGTGTTTACACAAGCGAAGCCACGCAGGCTACATCGGCTACAGGCATTACAGAATAGGTTCATGCGCCGAGCGACGGGAGCGCCGTGTTACATGCGCAATGTGGATCTTCACATAGATCTTGGCTTGCCGACCATCAGGCAATTCATGAAACAATGCTCCCGCCGCTACTTCGACTCTGCCGCGACACACCCGAACCCATTAGTGGTAAGGGCGGCTTCTTACATCCCCTCTAAAATGTCCGCGATTAAACAACCGCGACTAATACTCGACGAACCCGACGGCACTATAACGCTCGCCCAGACTGAGGCATACACAGCCCGCGCGGCCTTGACAAATAGTAGTAAATATCCACGTTACCGCCCCCGCCGACGGGGAAGGAAGACGTGTCGCGTTAAAATCATAAACGTGGGAGTGCCCACTTTGCCAGCGACCGCCCGAGCCGAGGTCCGTACCCCACAGGGGGTGCCCTCGGGATGGGTCGCTTAACTTTAAGCGGGTTGAGAGCCCTCAGCGCTCACCCACCAGTCCGGGTAAAGTTGTCACAGCCATCTGAGGCTAACAACTAAGTCACACAAAAAAAAAAAAAAAAAAATCGATATTTTTGGTTTCGATATTTGCATCCTTAATCTCGACTCGTATACCTGGTGGGTTCAAGCGCGTTTGAGCCATTTAGGCAACTTTGAAAATTATTGCGGCTGATGCCGTCCTAGCAGAGGCTGCGGGTGGCCGGGCCGGGGATTTAGTCCGTCGCCCGCGGAGAGACCTCGCGACGGCGACCGATGTCTCGGGAAGGAGGCGTCGATGGGAGTACCCCCTCGGGGTATTCCGTCGGGCCGACCACTAAAGTCAAGGAACTCTGCACCGATGGTCGACCCACCGGCGAAAGCGACGTGCTATGGGTGGGTTACGAGGCCGCGCGCCGCCACTCTGTCGCCTCGGACGGAGCCGGGCGGCGGGTGCGCCGAGCGTAGCCCACCCAAAAAAAGCCTTGAGAATTATAATAAGCTGCTGTGTGCTGGCGGCTACGAATACTACCAACCTGTATATTGCTCATAGAGGTCTTAAGAGGCGATTAAGACCTTTACAACAGTTTGCCAACTATATCTGATAACATCTGGTCAACAAATAAATTGTAAGGTACAGATTGATGTGAATTCAAAAGAAGATCCAAACTATTGCCAAAATTTTTACAAATACAGGTTGGTCTTTTACTTCGTCTGTTCACTTGAAAATATTGCGCAGGATGATCATGTCGATGGCTCCTAAGTATACTGAGTCAACTAACATTTTTAGGTATTTTAACTTTTTTGATGAAATGATAAAAAAATAACCTTATTTATCAATCTCGGTCATAAAAATTAAAAAAAATCATTGAAGAAAGCCAATGAAGCTTTTTCACCTGTGGAAGTTCATTACACCCGCAAATATACAAATCCTAAATATTTGGATGGATTCTTGTCGTTTCCTAAGATGTTTGACCTCTATAAAGAATGGTTTGATCCCGTTAACTATTTAAATGTCCAATGAATCACGTCGTAATCAATACAAAAAATTAAAAATCCTAGAACAAGAATTTGAAAAAATGTAAACATTTTATCTTTGATACGCTCCCCTATAAAATTAGAATTTTTCAATGACTCACTATTTGTAGGAGCCATCGATGTGAAGTCAGCTTCAGGAGAGGCCAGCAGTATATAAGCTGCGATGGCGATAATATTAGGAGTTCCATTTAAAACCAGACCTTTTCTTTGGCCAAGTTTCTTAAACTAATGTAATAAATCCATGCGCATTTTCACCATCAGGTTGAAGGCAAGAACGATACCAATGTTTATCATCATCATCATCACAGCTCATATACGTCCCACTATTGGGCTCGAGTCTCTTTCAGAATGGGAAGGACATTGACACTATATCATGCTGTTCAGACATGTTGGTATAGGGTTTTATTTCGAGTTTTCCTTCTCTTGCATAGATGTTATAGACTTATTATATCCCTTAGTCGTCTTTTACGACACCCATGGGCAAGTAAGGGGGTGGTGAATTGTATTCTTACTCCGTCACCACATGGAGGTATAATACCCGAATATCAATGTTACATGTAAATATGTTATTTTCTTATGTTACTTAAAATTTAGGGGTCGTGGGAGAAAACGTCCATTGTCTATGCCACGATCTATGATATAATAGTATGTAATTTTTCTCTTTCTCTATTATTTCAGAAACGTAAATTTGACAAAGGACAGAAGAAAAAGAAAGCCCTCAGCGAAATTTTAACAAAATAGTGTGATTTTTATTTTATTTAACTAATGTTATATTGTCAATAAATTCTTGTATTTTAATTGTTTTTTTTTTAATTAAACACTAGTTTTTAAATTAAACACTTAAATCCAAGCTACTTAGATCGTCGACTTGCCTAAATAACATCATAACGAATAGCATTTAAGGCATTTTTGTTTTTTGTATAATATACATTCTAATTATGATCTATGACCGTTAAACTACGACATACTCCAACAGCTGCCCCATAACCTGATACACCTGTATATCTTGATCATGCATGTCTATTATTATCATTACAACATGACGTATCCTAGGATAAGATTTTATAGCCAACCGATACTTGAATATGTAGTTATAGCATACTATTTAGCATATAACATACTATGGGTTAGTTTGCCATCAACCTATTAAACTTGGTCATCAAATAACGTCTTTCGTGACTATTTGGTGCTTAGGTAAAACCCAAAATAACATTCAACACATTGTCACTCAAACTCTGTATAAAAATATCAGTAGATACAATATTTTCAATCAAGTAGATGCAATTCTTTCAATTAAGAATATCATTTGCCTGTCCTCATCCCGTGCTAAGTAGGGTCGCCATTTTTTTTTTATGGGTGGGCTGTGGTAAGCGTACGTGCGGTCCAGTCCGTCCGGGGCGATGAAAGGATGGCGCGCGGGCCCATAACCTTACCGTACCCACGTCACCTCGATGTTGGGCCGACCACCGGAGCAGATGTGACTTGTCGTCAGTGGTCGGCCTGACGGAATACCCTTTCGGGTAACCTCACCTCTCGACGTCCTGGGACGTCGGTCGCCGTCGCGCGGTTAGCCTCCCTGCGGGTGACAGACAATTCCCCGGTCCGATCACCCGCGGCCTCGGCTAGGGCGGCATTAGGCGCAGATACTCGCGCCTGCGCCGCCCGAGTCGCCGGCGGCGGAACGTGTCGCCGAATAGGAGCTCTACTCGTACACGATCCGCCGCCTCCTTCCGTGAGATTACGGCCTCACAGAAGGCGGCGACCGCGTCCCAGTCCCTGACGCTGACAAGCATCTCCCTGGCGATGGTCGGCAGCGCCAGGGCGGCACCGATAATCGCGTCGAGTTCATGGCGCTCCCCATCCCATGCAGCACACTCCTCGAGCGTGTGCTGCGCCGTGTCCTCGTCGCAACTGCAGTGGTGGCAGGACGGTGTGCTCTCTCTCCTGACAATCTTGTGCAGGTACTTCCCAAAACATCCGTGCCCCGTCAGCACCTGCACCAGTCGGAAGGAAAGCACCCCGTGTGTCCGCTCCAACCACTCCATCAGCACCGGCCAGAGGGCCTCGACGGTCCTGACACCGTACCGAGGACTCTCCAGCCGGACTGCCCAACGGGCAATAACTTCTCGGCGGGCGTCGACCCGCCAGGCGGTGATCCCTTTGATGGAGACCATACCGCCGCGGGCGCGCGTCTCCGACACCCGCCGATAAATGTCGGCGAGCATCTCCGCCTCCAGGTCCCACGGGGGACTTCTGGCCTGGAGGCACGCTGCCTCCGTCGGCACCGTGCGGTAATTCTGTATGGCCCGGATCGCCATGACCCTCTGTTACATATTTTTACATTCCATAGCCTCCTATTAGCCGTTATATTTGCACTCACTGTTTTCATACGCATATTCCCATTCACGTAATTCATACATCTCTTCTTGGGTCCATCCGCAATTATATTGACAACCCTCCTTGTCACATGCCTTTCATTCCTCCTCATCACACGTCCCTACCAAGACAATCTCGCGCTCCTAAATCACTGGTGCCACTTTCAGAGTTCGCCTAATATACTTATTTCTTATTTTATCTAACCTTGTAATTCCACACCTTCATCTTAGCATACACATCTCTGTAGCATGCAGTTCTCTCATTCGTCTTTTTCAATGCCCAACATTTAGATCATATATAGCGACAGGTCTAATGTCACTCTTTTATATTTTCCCTTTAAGAACATGTTGGTAGATAAATAAAAATCCAATTCTATTTGGTACAGTATTTATTGTATAATTGTCATTACAAAAATGTCAATGTTAGCAAAAATAATCACAGTCTGACACTTCTAAGTTACATTATTACATCTAATACACTCATCGGCATTAACGACATCTAGCGGCCACGCCACTCCGAATATTTGCTAAAGCGATATCTTCCGAAAAAAAATAAAAAGCAATATTTTATACAATATTCCATACACTTAAATCTAAAGTTTACCTACCAAGTCTATCCATAAACAAACCTAACTAACTGTACATCACTAAAATAAAAAATGATGTGACCATTGATTCAAGATTTTGAACACCATATAGCTTGTGTTGCCTTTAATGACAAGATGGCGCTGATTTTACGCTTTTAATTATTATTTTTAATATTAATAAAAATTAATAATTTTGTAGTTTAATACCAGTTAAATTTATTCCAAATATAGTTTTTATGTTTAATATACACCATTATTGTTTATGGCACCATCTTATTCTATGGTAACTCATTTATCAGGTATCTTCAACATTGAATGTCAAAATCTTACAAAATAAAGTCCCTTACCAATGATAGCGATATTTCTGTGTTTATATCAAGAATTAATATACGTCAGGCATCTCTTTTAATTTTATTCTAAGAATTTATTTTTAGAATAAAAATGAGATGAATTTCGTCTCTGGATAATATTGTCCTTATAATCTGTGATTAATTGTTAATTTAGTCCACAAATAGTGAATTTGGTCCACAAATTATCACAACCGTGAATGACGTTTATCTAATACGTCATATTTTTACAGTAAATAATTTATCCTATATAGAATAAATATGCTAAGGTAAAACAATAAAATAAAACTGGCTAATTACATTTTTATTCATGCAACACTTACATATATATTATTTTTGAATATACAGGTTGAAAATACCAGATATAAACACAAAAAAATACTTTAACCCTAAAAAGCGTTGGACCAATCATTATTGCTAACATTCCCGTTAACCCTACATACATACTCCACACTAACATAAATATAGGCTACTATTTACAATGTGACTAACAGTCAATTAGCTATAAGTACTTAGACGAAATCAGTTTGTTCGAAAATTTGAGCAATAGGTAAATAAATATACACTGAAAAAATTACCTGTGCATCGCAAAAAATATCTTAGATTTTTTTCATGTGTATATTTCAGAATACGCAAAAGACAAGCTGTATACCTTTGATTTGTAACATAAAAAATATAGTTGACATTTGTCATTAAAGACACATAAAAGTGTTGCCAACCGGGTTCATATCGAAAAATAAGGGTATATATTTTTATCATTTATATATTTTTTTTATAACACCTAAAATAATATATATAATAGCATACAGCCTTCAGCATCTCCCTTCACCGTAGAATGAAATTTTGAGACTGACTATAATTAAATAGTGGTCCATTACTGTTCTCTGCCATCATAACAGCTTTTTATCATTAAAAAAAACCGTTAAATTATAATATTTTTATAGGTTCGATTTTTATCATAATTATTATTTAATGAGATTTTTTACTTACCTCTAGACTCAATCAATTTATATCTATCCTTCTTTAGACATGTATTTAAGGAACTATGGCTTTAAAAGACAATATCCATTGCTGAATCTTAATGGTTTTTATTTTAAGAAGGGTTTATTAGCTCCTTCGCTATGCTATTCTTCTAGTATCACTAAATCCATGGGCAAAAGTTACCATCCAAAGAGATATTAATACGTTTTATGTTTAATATTACAACTGATAAATTATACGAGGCAGTAATGAACCAAAGCTTGAGCAATCAGATGGCATCTTAATTTCTTTTGAACTTCAATATGGTGATAGTAACGACTAAGAATAATGCTATCCATATAAGTGTGGAGACAAAACCCATGTAGACGTCAGGGTCTGTGATGGGCCAGCCTCTAGTGAGGATTGATCTTAGAGAGTTGGTCGCGAGAGTGAGTGGAAGGCAAAGGGAGACGTATCGTAGAATCCAAGGCATGCCTTCGATTGGCCAGATGACTCCACTAAGCAGCAGAGTTGGGTAGAAAGATCCTAGAGCGAGTTGTATAGCGTTACGTTCCAGTTCACAGGCGGCAGATATCACGAAACCGAAGCACATACCGCAAAGACCTGCAGAAAAAATATATATTCATTATTATTACCATTTTCTTGCGGTGACCGTGTAAGAATCCACTACCCTCCCTTAATGCCTGTGGGTGTCGTAAAAGACGACTACAGGATTATGATATACATACATCTATGCAAGAGAAAGAAAACTGGAAATAAAATCCTGTATCACCATGTCTGACCAGCATTATATAGTAGGTCAATGTCCCTGCTATTGGGGAGGAGGCTCGAGCATAATAGTGGGACGTGTATGAGCTGAGACGACCCACTTTCATGCCCGTGGGTGTCCTTAGAGTCAACTAAGGGATTATTATACAGGGTGACTGGTAAAAGATTGTACATATTGAAGGAGGGTATTCAGTACTCGATTCTGATACCGAATATATAAAAAAAATTGGTACTTAAATTTTGAACTAATTATCTTATAAAAATATTTAGTTATGGACACATGGGATAGGTCAACGTACGTCAGCAATTGTAGGTACTAAACAGTTCGCGCATTGAACTAATTACATTTTAAGTAAATATTCTACCTATGCGACTTGACCCGGTAGGTATTTTTTTTCGTCGCGGGCCGCAGACAGAGGTCAACGTACGCTGGCAAACCTATTGTTGTGATTAGAAACAAATCACTTTATCTCAGGATTGGTAAGTACTATGAATCTGCAAATAACTTCAGTGTTATATGATATTATTCTTACACCTAGTTTAAGTAATTCTAGTAATAAATATTCAAAATCTTGACAACAGTGCTAACAAAACTGTTACTCGATATCGGTATCGTTGTATCGCCAGTAGGGTGACAATATTTTTGGAAGTCTTGTAACACTAATATTGTTGATGTTTACTATGTAGTTAATTAATATTATTTTCTTTTTACACTTTTATTAGTTACATGTGGCCGTTTCCTTGAATATGTACAAACTTTTACCAGTCATACTGTATGCACACATCTTTACAAGAGAAAGAAAACTTGAAATAAAATACTGTACCAACTCGTCTGACCAGCGTGGTATAGTAGGTCAATTTCTCTCCCATAGAGGAGAAGGCTCAAGCCCAGCAGTGGGACATATATGAGCTGTGATGATGTTTATGTAAATGATTATTACCCTCTTAGCAAATAGACCCAGGTGGTTGGTCTCTTGTATTCGAGTCTCCTCCACAATAGGAGGGAAATTGACCTTACTATACCACGCTGGTCAGACAGGTTGGTATAAGGTTTTATTTCGAGTTTTCCTTTTCCTGCATAGATGTCACATGCATATCCTTTAGTCGTCTTTTACGAGCATCCACGGGCAAGATAGGGAGTGATGAATTGTATTCTAACTCCGTCACTATAAATTATATTTATATTATAAAAGAAACATAAATGGGTCTTTATTGCATAGATGGCTGAGTAGTTGAAATACCCTCATGAAAGGAGTATTCTCGGTACGATTCCTACTGAAAATCATTTGCATCCGTTAATTGTGATTGTAACTACTAAGCTATAGGTATGGAATCTGAGATACAAATTTCTGAAAATTACTAAAAATGTCTTTTTTTTTATTAAAGTAAATGTCCAGTGGCCTGATCTGATCAAATCTTTCTACGAGTTCAGCGTATTCATTTTCTTTTCAACATCATGATTTTGTGAAAGCCTCGTTAGTCGAATTAATCTTTTTATTGAACTTAAATTTCAACAGTTTTTGAATATTTGCTATGACGGAAACTATTAAATAGATTTCAAAGAAATTTGGTGCACAAATAAGATGCAGTTTTCTCTTATAAGCTTTCGAAACGATCTTCCAATTGGCTACTGGTAACTAACCAAATAGTCACAATATTTAAATATCTGGCTGTATATCTATAATATGATAATACAGTTTCTTTTTCATAGAATAGTATTTTTTTTAAACAACACCCTGCACTAAGAAGCAATCCTTGTGTTGCGGGGGACTTAACAAACATATAATTAACTATCACAAATTACATCCAGATTTTTTTTAATTTGCCAACGGTGGCAAACGGGCAAGCAGCACACCTGATGGTAAGTGATACTGCCGCACATGGACCTTTGCAATATCAGGGGCACAGCCAGGCCGCTGCCTACCATGAAGAAAATACTCTTCTTAAACCTCGTTTAAAGAAGGACATGTCATAGCGCTCGGGAAACACAGCAGCAGGTAGTTCATTCCAGAGCTTACACGTACGTGGGAGAAAACTATTTGTGGCTGTGTGTGTGGATTGTGTATTCAGAACAGTTATGTGAACCGCACAAAGTGTTGTCCTGCACGGGATTCGAACTCACGACACTGATACTGTAGGTCGGTATCTTAACCACTGCGCCATCTGCGCAGTCATTGACTGAATAAAGAATATTTCACGGCTGACGTAACAGTTAATGATGAAGAAGATGAAGAACTTAACGGTAATGGCCCGGTAATGGGCTTGAGCCTACTGCCCAATAGGAGGGCAATTGACCTACTATACCATGCTGATCGGACATGTTGGTCTATACCAGGTATTTTTAACAGGAAGAAACTTATACACTTAGCAAGGTTAAATATATTTAAAACAAATACTTGTATAGGAAGCCAATAATAAAAACCATTCCCGTATACGCGTCCTTAAAAAAAAGAAATTCCTTAATTTGAAAAATTAAAACAATTCTTAAATGTATTTCCTCAAACAACTTTTTACTAAAACTCAAACACATTAGCAATTAATGATTTCTGATGTTTACGCGAGTATTATACATTTTAAATAAAACTACTTTACGGATTTTATCGCGTTTGTATTTGATTTTTGATTACCCGACGTTTCGAACACTTTACAGCGTTCATGATCACGGGTGGACTAAGATGTCTCACGTCCAACAAGTCATCGTTACTGCAGAAAATTTTTTAATTATCTACCCGATACAGAAATTAGTTATTAAATATTGACCCACATTTTGATACAAAATTTATTGCCAGTGTAAGAAGAAAATGATTAGCAATTTACATAATCATCATAATTTTTCAATGTCTTCTTTTTTGTTTAAAATACACGTGACTAAGTTGATGATTATTAAAAAAAATGTAATATTCTTGAGGTCAATCAACAACTAATGATGCGTCATTCAATGACAAACTAGTTACTAGTTTAATGACAATATTATAAAGAACTTTGAAATCATTAGTCATTGGCCTTTATTATATTTTTAAGATAATGGATAATGATTTCTGATGTTTACGTGAGTATTACATAAATAAAACTATTTTTACGGATTTTATCGCGCTTGTATTTGACTTTTTATTGCCCGACGTTTAGGGACACGGTATCAAATCGAAAGTATCGATACTGTATTCAGGAGTAGTATCGATAAAAAAATGTATCTAACTCATTAAAGGAACAAAAGTATCGATATTTCAAAGTAGTACTGAGAATTTTTTCTAGAATCTATGCCGTGATGAGCTTTTTTTTATTAGGAATTTAACCGTCTGTGAAAGGATTAAAATTTTTCTAGCCACGTTTTAGAAGGTTCATCACGTTTGAACTAGATGGCATACAAACGCGATAAAGCCCGTAAAACAGTTTTATTTACCAATAAAGAACATTATCATTAAGTATGTAACTTTTTCTTTTTAGCTAGCGGCCCTTGGCATTAATCCGTCACGGCACAGAGTAATTAATGCACGGAGTATTATAAGTTTATAGTAATTAGGTTCATAGAATATTTTCAGATTTTTTTTTAAATCATATACATATGTTCCACTCAAAACCTCCTTCTCAATAGGAGGGAAATTGAATTGTTACAGGGTTGTATTTCAAATTTTCCTTCTATTGCCTAAGCAATATTTGCAGATGTTGTATGCGTATTACAATCCCTTAGTTGTCTTTTACGACATTCATGGGCAAGATAGAGTAGGTGATAACCGTCACCATATGGTAAATTCTAAATTTCTTAGTTTCGAAATTAGTGTACGCCGAAAACCCGCAGACCCTGATGATGTGCATCAGATATCCACTTGGAATACTTCAGTACTCGATCCTCAAGTTAATTGCCGTTTATACATATGTATATAAAAAATTGATACACTACTTACCCTGCAGTATAGTAATCATAACAACAAAAATAATGTTGCCATTATTCTTAACTCCGAAGACGGAAATCATGAAGATGAGCACCAGAGCGGTCTGACCACACATGACTACGAACTGAGTTACCACGTGAGAGAATAGAATCTCGCCGGGAGACACTCCAGCCACCCAAGACCGGTCGAGAAGACCTTCCATTCTTTCCACTATAAGAGCCGATGATGTTAATGCCACCGCTAAGAAGAACACGATACTGAAAAAGGAAAAAGATTAAGATAGAAATAAATTATTTTTTTTTGGTGGTGGGTTACGGTCGGCGCACTCCTCGCTCGCCTCCCTCCAGGGCGACAGAGGGGCGTAACCCACCGTAACCCACCCGCATGTCGCCTTCGTCGTTGGGCCGACCACCGGTGCAGAGTTCCTGACTTCAGTGGTCGACCCGACGGAATCCTCTCCCATCAACGTCCCCTACTGGGACGCCGATGACCGTCGCGAGGCTAATCTCTCCGCGGGTGCTGGATTAAATCCCCGGTCCGGTCACTCACAACCTCTGCTAGGGCGGCATCAGGCGCATAGAAATTAGGGTATAAAATATCATTCACCCACCCGTCAGCCTATCGTGCATTGTTGGACATAGTTCAAGTTCAAGATGGAATAATGCAACTAGGTATTGCCATTTTCGGCAGACGAAATGGCTGTCGTAGTTAGTGTTCAAAGCTGCTCAAGAGAGAGCTCTCGCTTATACTCTATACGCGAGGTAAGGGGAGGGGGGGGGGGGGGTTTCTGCTGTGGTTGCAAGGAGCAGTACAATGGACTACGCTTTTTCGAGTACTATTTTTTTACAGCAAATGATGCAAAACGAGAAAACAGTACACCTGATGGTAAGTGAACTGAAGTGCCGCTCATGGACTTTTGCTAGGCCGCTGCCTACCGTGAAGAAAGTGAAGGGAGTGTGAATGCGTGCAATAAAGTTTAGTGATATTAAAGGCATCACCCTCAACAAACACCACACGCAAACACCCTCAGAAAGTTGGGCTTCCAGCTCTCTCGCTCACCGAATGAAGCGCAGTAACAAATTGTTGCTATTTAGACGTAGAAATTCTGCTCGGTGTGGTAATACCCCGGACGGAGCGGCCCGCGGCTGTAGACAGACAACTGTCAACAGTGTCCTCCTACCACTACCATATCCCTTAGTCGTCCTTCACGCTCCTTAAGAGGAGGGTGAAGGGTAAGGGAAGGGAAGGGTAACGGGTAAGCCCGTGGGTATCCCACGGGTAAGAGGTGGTGAATTGTATTCTTACACCGTCACCTCACGGCAAAGTGTACTTCGAAGTACATGAACGTATTAATACAATATTATAAATAAGACTTACGTTAATATAACTCCGGGTGCGACGAAGTCAGTGAATGATGGATTTTTGTTGCCATAGATGGGGTCCATGAAGTCGATGGGTATGTCGCCGAGTTTCGGATTGTAGTGGCATGTTTCTAACAAGTTCTGCAATTACACGATACAAAACAATTATAATTTTATTGCTACGAGGTAGTATATAAATAAAAAACCTATAATCACCACTCATATATGTCCCACTGCTGGACTCGAGATTTCGCCACTATGAGAGGGAAATTGACCAACACGTCTGACCAGCGTGGTATGGTACCTCGCTGGTCAGACGTGTTGGCAGAGGGTTTTATTTCGAGTTGTACATCTCGTGCATAGATGTTATATACATATTATAATCCTTTATTCGTCTCATACGACATCCACGGGCAAGAAAGGTTGCCAACCGATGTGCCTTACATCGGTTTCATAATAAACGTGCGAAGATAATTTCAGATCACAAAAACACTGTTTTAGGGGACTGTAAGAATTCTCATTCTTATCATTTCAGCTCATACAAAACGCACGGCTTGAGTCTCCTCAATAATAGAAGGGAAATTTACTTACTATACGACGCTGATTAGACGAGTCAGTATCAGGACGTGGCCAGACGGCCATGCGTTGGGGTGTCGGGGATTGAATGTCATCTGACAATCTCTCTCCGGCACCCCGTAAAAACGCGGAAAGGGCCGCTGTGGTTTTAGTGGGTATTCCGGCCGCCCATGTGGCCGGCGAGTCTCACACGTCTGTCACCGGCGGGGGACAGTGCGTAAATGCATGTCAACAAAGTGAAAATACGCGTCAGTATAGAGATTAATATTGAGTTTTCTTTCTCTGTAGATGACCTATCTGATGTTGTATGCATGTTATAACCCTTAGACGTCTTTTACGACGCCATCGACGAATAAGAAAGGGGGTGATGAATTGTATTCTTACGCCGTTACCACATAGAGTAATATAGTAGTCAAAAAATGTATGCATATTCTGTTGATACATTTCTACAGATATTCTTTTTTTTAAAGACATGTCTAATGAAATAATCCTTGTGTTGCGGGGGACTTTACAAACATAATTGATGGACACAAATTACATTCAGACTCAGAACTACAATTTATGGATCGCACAAAGTGTTGTCCGGCGTAGGATTCGAACGCCCGACACTGGTACGGTAGGTCGGTATCTTAACGACTACGCCGTTTGTACAGTTACAAATTGTAAGAAAAGAAGATTATTAACTAAGATTGCTTCAAATTACCTTAGCGAAGTCCCTGTAAGAGAACTGTATGTCTCTGTTGAGCATGAGACCGATTTGTTGGTTGGACATGTCGAGCCAGACCTGCACCTCGGACGACATGATCGTGTCGTTGTCGGCTGTATCAGCTGTTCAAATATAATTATAATTAATTATTCTGCCCATAAACTAAAATACTTTATTGACTTAATATAATTGTTAATCAAATCATTTATTCTGATAAGCCCCCTAAGGGCACTTACACATTGTCAAGTTTAAACGTTGTTTGAATACAATACAATAATCTAACACCGGATCGGCACGCGGCCACAAGCTGAGAAGATCCGGCAAGAAGCTCAGCAGGCTGTCACTTTTTTAAATCTTTTAAATATATATAATTTTATACTTCGTACAACATATAGTATTAGCTCCAGTGTGACATCTTTCGAAATTGTATACATGTGTAAATTTTCAAATATTAGTACAAAACAAAAAAAAATTAAGAAAAGGGAAAATATGGCTGGACCAGATCCCACAAGCAGCATCTGATCACGAGTTAACCACTAGAGAAGCCATCACTCCCCTCCCCTAATTATGTCGTATGCATTCATTGTCTGGCTGCTGTTGATAGATATTATATTGATAGAAACTATACACCTTTTGTAGTTTAACGGTAATGGATCGTAATTAGAATGTATATTACACAAAAAATAATATAGCATATATAGTTATAGGGATTTCAAACTAACGGTCGACTAACGGTCGACTAACGGTCCCCTACCGATCCGTTGATATTAAGGCGAAGTTTGTCTTGCTTATGCGAATGTGATCATCGATTTATTTAATTTCTAATAAGCATTTAATAAAGTACGAGTATGTTACAGATTAAGTATAACTGACTATACATTTCAATCAGATTCACAGGGAAAATCAATGACATAATTAAAAAAATATATGTCTCGAATCTATTGTATACTTTATTTTTTATGGGTTCCTACTAACATTGCCTAACTCCCATTTGTGCAGCTATTCTATAAACTGAGACACCTGTATTCTAAATTGTAATATTGTAAAAGTGAAAAATTTTTTAGTGAATGACAAGTAAAATGTTTTTTGTAAAGACTATAAGTAAGACAAACAAGCAAGTCACAATTTCATTACTAGGGTCATGCAATGTTATTATAATCTCTAAACAAATAAATACAATTGCAGTGCCTTGTAATGTCCAGATATTACGTTTCTTTCGTTTTTACACACGGTTATTTACGTGATAACTATGTGTAAAAACGACTTTATTTTATTTTTGTCTGTCTGTCTCGTTATTTTTTTTTTTTTAAACGGTTGGACCGATTTTAATAATATTTTATCCCTTAATATTTTATCCCTAATATTTAATAATATTATGTCCAGGAGGACAGGTCCATGGTAATAAATTAGTCCAGGAACCTGTCCTCCTGGACAGGTCCCTGGACTTATGCTATTTATACTTCTACAAAATTTTGACCGGTCCAGAAATCGAATCCGAGCGGATCATCCATAAGGGCTTATGGGTGGTCCGCTACACGATTTTTTCGATTGTCATTCACAAATATGGGGAACACACACATTGCCTAAGTATTTTTAACCCTTCACCAAAGAAACAATATATGAAAGAAAGAAAGAAAAACATTATATTCTCGTTAAATCTATTAAACAAACACAAACATAACTAAAGAAAAGAACTTCTTATCTAAAATAATTAAATTTTAAGGAGGTACAAAAAAGGCTACTGGCTCAGCTTGTGCGACTTCTCCTTAAAGAAACAGCGTTGGTATTCTGCCAACACCTGGTATATACATAATAACTCACCCAAAGCCAATCTCGCTACAAGCGAGTCAGTGTAATTCTCGTTGAAGTACAGCGCCCCCCAGGCCTCACCATCAGCAACGGCCTGAAGTGCGTCGTCGAGGTTCGCGTAGTATTCTTTCACAGTGTGGTTATCGAGGTGGTCGAGGTACCGGCACGATAGGTTCTTCATGGAGCAGGACGTGTTGTACGGGCAGTAACCATCGTAGATGCGGACGTCGTCGTTCACTATGGCCTAGGAAACGTTGTTGGTTAAATTTTTACTGTCTACTTTGGGTCAATTCAATATATACTTTTTTTTTTCGTAATCATCATCATCATTTCAGCTCAGATACGTCCCACAGTTCGGCTTGAGCCTCCTCCGCAATAGAAAGGAAATTTACCTTACTATTCCATGCTGATCAGATAGGTTGGTATTAGGTTTTATTTCGAGTTTTTTTTCTCTTGCTTAGATGTTATATGCGTATTATATCCCTAAGTCGTCTTTTACGATATGCACGGGCAAGACAAGGGGTAGCAAATTGTATTCTTACTCCGTCACCACACGGAATAGTGGCAAGTGACACACCTTTATTATCATAATATTGAAATTAGCTATCATTCTCACATATAAGTTTTTGGTAGGATATTATTACTTTAAAATACAACAACGTTTCATTTTTTAGAGTGCCGTACCCAAAGGGTAAAGACGGGACCCTATTACTAAGACTTCTGTCTTCTGTCTGTTTGTCCGTCTGTCCGTCTGTCTGTCTATCACCAGGCTGTACCTCAAGAACTGCGATAGCTAAACAGTTGAAATTTTCACAAATTATGTATTTCTGTTGCCGCTATAACAACAAATACTAAAAACAAAATAAAATAAATATTTAAGGGGGGCTCCCATACAACAACCGCGATATTTTTTGCACTTTTTACAGATAACTAGCAACCCGCCCTAGCTTCGCTTCGGTTTCAGTCACTTAAACCCGCGTAGTTCCTGTTCCCGTAGGAATACCTGGATAAAATGTAGCCTATGTTACTCCCTAATATTATAGCTTTCCATTGGTGAAAGAATTTTTGAAATCGGTTCGGTGATTTAAGCGTGAAAGCGTTACAAACAAACAAACAAACAAAACATCCTTACTTTCGCATTTATAATATTAGTATGGATGGTACGAAACTCTTCGTGCACCACTCTGACTCGCACTTGGCCGATTTTCATTAACTATTTAACTGTATAGTCCAATATTAGACATAGTAATTAGTAAGTTTGGAAAACCCCATTAAATCGCAATAAAATCATCATCAGGTTTTATTTCGAGTGTTCCTTCTCTTGCATAGATGTTACTTGCATATAGCCCTTAGTCGCCTTTTACGGCATCTACAGACAAGATAGAGAGTAGTGAATTGTATTCTTACTCCGTCACCACACGGAATAAAATACCATGGAAATCTGAGCAGCTTTTAAAAGAAGGGATCGATATGTTACCAGTTTCAATCCACTAGGGTCCCTTCCGATCGCGAGACAGAACAGGATGACCTGCATTACAGGCAGCACGAAGATAAACAGCATCACACCTATGTTCCTCCACATTCGAAGGAAGTTCTTCTGGATCAAAGCCTTGATTTTGCCGCGAGACGTCAACTGAGAAAATTTCGAGGGATTTTTTAGCTTTAATAAAAATATAGATAACAGTTTTGGCGCGCAATATCTTTCTTTTATAATATTAATAACATATAGAATTTCATTCTTAACATCATTATCACCTCAGCTCCTGTATTTCCCATTTCTGAGCTTACTTTTAAGGAGAGAAATTGATCTACTATACTACGCTGGTCGGACAGGCTGGTATAAGGAGTTATTTCAAGCTTGCCTTTTCTTAACATCTTATATCTATAAACGAGCAATTCTTGCAGATATGTATACATATATATTCAGGATCTTGGAAATGGCTCCAACGATCTTGATGAAATTTGGCATACTAGAGGTTTCGGGGCCAAAAAATCGATCTAGCTTGGTTGTTTTTATACAAAATGTTGTTTTGTCGGTGTTTTTAGCAAAACAATACAATGACATTAAATTTTAAAAGAATAGGAATTCGAATTTCGCTGTCGACGTCAAGAGTGACATAATAGCTCAGTTGGGCAGTTGTCCAGTTTTTTTTGACATTCAAACAGCGTGGAATCGGATCTCGGTGTTATTATTATTCTCTTTTTGTAATTTTTGATATTTTTTCATTATTTAATTTTTTTTAATATATATCTAAATAAGTTCGCCAAAAATACAACAAAAATATACCGAGCAAAGCTCGGTTAACCACATATTATATGTTATATGCATATTATGTTTCTTAATCGTCCTTTACGACACGCACGGGCAAGATAGGTGGTGCTGAATTATATTCCGAGCGCTAGTTTGACGCCAACTCTATTTGGGAATGCAATTATTGAACAGATGGCCTCAAATGGAGTTAACCCAGGTATATGTAAAGCTCTTTGTTGTATTTTATAATAGCCATGAGCGATATCCTTAGAATCTATAGCAAAGTATAGTTAGGATGATTTTTTTTTTTTTAATTAAAACGTTGTCCACTAAAGATATAATTGAATTGAAGCGATGCCAAATACAAATCGTAGACAACTGATTCTTTAGTTGAAATCTAAAAAACCATGACTTGGAGTTTATTAAAGTTGAATTTTCAAATATTATCAGTAATACACTAAATGTTTTTCAAAATAAAATTGATTATTTTAGAAACAAATTTAAATTGAAACTAAGTACAATTACCAGTCGGGAGAGTTAAGTACAAGATAAGTAAGGCCAGGAAACCAGAGGAGTACTTACATTGAAACAGTCCCCACAATCGTCACATTCGGGTGTTACATCTTGCACTTTACCAGGTATCTGAAAGTTTCAAAATACATCAAAAATATTACTATAATAAATCTGTAGAAATTGCCTTTTGAATAATAAATATTCGTTAAACTTCTTTAAGCACGTTATGAAAGGGAAAAAGGCATTGTCGTTTCTATTTTAATGTATTTACGCTTAGCAGTTAAGTTACAATAATAATATTCTGTTGGCTTAACATGAATATATGCGTCAAAGAATTCGTAACGTTATCGAGACCGATTTGTATAAATTTTGAGTCGTACCGTTATCAAATTTACATATCGTTTAACACAATCCGATAATCTACCACCGGATCGGAACACGACAACAAGTTGAGATGATCCGGCAAGAAACTCAGCGGACTGTAATTTTTTTCTAATTTTACTATCTATCTACAAACGTTTCTCTTCTAGCGTATGTAAAATGTTCAAATTTTCGTTTCAGACTGAATTCAAAGACTTATAAACCAAATTAATTTAAATCTCTAATCTCTGGACCCAAATGGCACTAGTAAACCTTATTGGTCTAAGTTTTCGGATCTGGAAATAAACCCTACCTCGCAATACAAAGATTCTATGTACAGTGTAACCTTAATACACGGTGACATTTTTATCGTCTTAGAAAAAATATCCGACCAAAGAAACATATCTAACATATTTAAATGTTCAATAGTGGCAGTTATAAAAAAATAATAAAATAAAATAAATTAAAGTTAATATTTTGTAACAGCCTGTTTATCATGTTTACATTTTAAACAGAAGCAATCATGCGGAATTTCGTCAGCCAATCATAGGTATGAAGTCCACGTGGACGGCTTTTACAAAGCGTAATTCCCTACGCTAGATACCTAACAGGTATCCTTTGCGATGCCCGATTGGCGCCGCGGTCAAGCGGTCGTAGTACCTACATACTACATCAGCTGTGTTGAGTACCTATGCGCTCGCTACAAGCTGTTACCTTACTATTTTAATTAGTAATTATTTATAATAACTTTTATTAAAAAATATTCTATTAAATATTGTTTTTAACCTTTTAATTGTATGAATATAGTAGATACTGGATACTTTAATTGACCTGCTTTTGTAAGACGACATAAATGTCACCGTGTATAACGAACCTCAATATAATGAATATCTCAATTTAAGGCAGTTTTTGTAATTCCCTGGAATTCTCCGTAAAAATTAGTTAAAATATACCTTTCATTAGGAATGCTTTTGTCAGAAACCTCTATATAGTGAATTTTCAATTATTACAAAATTTTAATACAGGGTATAATTTGCCCCTATTTAACGATAACTGTCAACTAAAATATTTACATAATGCATTCTACTAATCAATAATACACAATAACTGTATCAATTCCACTCGCCAGGTTCAAGTACGGTTTAAGGACATCGTAAGAACAAGCAACGTAAGTAAACTTAGTACGAGTAGGTGGGTACGTAAAGTTTTACCTTATAGCGAATCTGAGATCTGGCTAACCTCTATATAACGAAACTCAATGTAACGAATTACTTGGTAAAACGAATATTTTTTAACCCCCTTGAGTTTTGTTATAACAAGGGTGCACTGTATATCTATAGATATCTTCGTAATTTTTTTTAAAGTGATAGAATTAAGAACATAGTGATTAGGTAACGTTGTGGTATGAAGGTAGATTTAGTGACAAGGATTGAAAAAAGTGTATTAAGTTGGTTTGGTCATGTAGAGAGAATAAATGAAACGAGATTGCCAAGGGGAATTTATAGGGCGAATATGAACGGAAGTGTTAGAAGGGGAAGACCAAGGCGGACGATCTACAATCAAATCGAGGACCTTCTTAGAATGGCCAGTTTAGAAGTACTCTAAACCGAAGAATATGCACGAGAAGATTAATGAATGTGGAGGATGCGAAAGTGGTATGTCAAGATCGTAGCAAGTGGAGGAAAGTGGTCTCTGTCTACCACTATGGGAAAGAGGCATCAATCTATGTATGTATGTTTTTTTTAAAGAAGACACTCACATCGCCGTTGGATCCAACTCCAGGGTCAACGATCAGAATCTCCTTGCTCTGGTGGAAGTTCAAACCTCGCACCTGAGGATCGTCAGCCGCGTATGGTGCTTCTTCACGTTTCGACATTTTGTTCAGACCTAAGGATCCTCCGGACACATTGAGCTCTACAACCTGGTTTGCTTGACCTGAAAAACAATAAAACCATAATATACTTTATCTTTTCTAAACTTTCCGTGTGGTGGATTAGGAAAACAGCTTACCACCCTCTTTCTTGCTCGTGTGTCGTAAAAGGTGACTAAGGGATATGATATGCAGACTTATGTGGGAAAAGGTAAACTTAACATTAAACTCTATGTCAACCGTTTGACCAACATAGTATAATCTTTCCAGTTATGGAGGAGATCCGAGCCCAAAAGTGGGACTTACACGGGCTCAGGTGATGATCATTTATCATCATTTCAGCTCATATACCTTCCACTGTTGAGCTCGAGCCTCCTCCACAATAGGAGAGAAGTTGACCTTACTATACCACGCTGGTCAGACAGGTTGGTATAGGGTTTTATTTCGAGTTTTCCATCTCTTGCATAGATGTTATATGCGTATTATATCCCTTAGTCGTTTTTTACGACATCCACGGGCAAGATAGAGAGTGGTGAATTGTATTCTTACTCCGTCATCAGACATCCGATGATGATATTATTATATTTATCTGAATGTTGATGAAGGATATAATTTGACTCTGACGTGTATGAAATAAAATTATTTTTACGGCTTTTCTCGCATATGTATTGTATTTACTTTTCTGATATTTCGAAGAGTTTTCAATCTCCAATAATTCTTCTCTCCAAGATTCGTTCACCCGTGATTATTTACGATAAAGTCTTCGAAACGTTGATTAAGTAAATACACAAAGGCGTTAAAATCTATGAAAACAGTTTGAATCAATGATATCTGATGTTTACGCGAGCACTACACATTATAAATAAAACTACTTTTACGGATTATATCGTGTTTGTATTTGATTTATGATTGATGTGAGACACCTTAGTCCGCCCGTGACTATGAATGCTGTAAAGTATTCGAAACGTCGGGCAATCAAAAATCAAATACAAACGCGATATAATCCGTAAAAGTGGTTTTATTTACAGTTAAAATCAAATTAATTTGGAAATTTTGATGACACAGGTACATTCACGACTATCATATCATCTAAGCCATACGTCTTAGTATTTAGTGTAGGACATGAGATATCTTAGTCTGCCCGTGACCATGAACGCTGCAAAGTGTTCGAAGCGTCGGGCAATCAAAAATCAAATACAAACGCGATAAAATCCGTAAAGTAGTTTTATTTAAAATGTGTAATACTCGCGTAAACATCAGAAATCATTATTTTAATAAATGATCAAACGAATTTATAAAATTTTTTCTTATTGCAAACGATAGCAAACGAGCAAACAGCACATTGGATTGTAAATGATACTGCTCATGTACCTTTGCTAAACTGCTGCTTATCGTGAAGATAGTGAAGGGAGTGTGAATGCATGCAATGAAGTTAGGTGGTTCTAAAGACATCACCGAAACACAGGCAAACACCCTCAGAAAGTTAGGCTTTCGATTTACGTTTCTTTGGAGTTCTTTCTATCCTAATATAATAAGCAGTTTTCTTGCATGCGATTTACCTACCTATCCATTTTATTTACAAAATTTATATTTGAAAGTGTTAAACAAAATAAATTACACAAAAACTTTAATATTTATTCCATAATTTATTATACGTATCAGACATATAAATTAAGTAATAAAAATTAATTAATTAGGTGCCTTCATTTTCTTTGGTTCGTTTTTTATTATTTTTCAATGAGCATTTCTTCATTTATCCAAATTATATATTTATATATATTCTTTATTCATAGCAATTGTTTATATTAAGAATACTTTATTTTTTAAATAATGCACATATTACCCTTTAACAAATAAATAATTCTGCACAAAAATAAGACTTCAACCGTTTTCTTATGGATGTCAGAACTGTACCAAAACGAAATGGGACTATTCACGGAAAGCACCCGCTGTCAAATAAAAAAGAATCATCAAAATAAGTTGACCCAGACGTAAGTTCTAAGGTAACAAACGTAAAAAAAATACAGTCGAATTGCGAACCTTCTCCTTTTATGAAGTCGGTTAAAAACAATGTAGTCGAAATGAACCAAATAAGCATTATTAAAGATAATTTAAAAACTACTCGTCAGATCTAGATTCAATTTATATTGGACTCGGGCTTGAACCTTTCTCCCAATAGTAAAGAAATTTACCTACTAAACCACGCTGGTCGGACGTGTTGGCATAGGGTTTTGTTTAGAGTTTTCCTTTTCTTGCATAGATGTTGTATGCATATTTTTTGGAGTGGGCTACGGTCAGCACACCCGCCGCCCAGCTTTGTCCGAGGCGACAGGAGAGCGGCGCACGGCCACGTAACCCACCCTATAGCACGTCGCCATCGTTGTAGGGCCGACCACCGATGCAGAGTTCCTTAACTTCAGTGGTTGGCCTGACGGGATACCCCGAGGGAGTACCCTCTACCATCGACCTCCCCTTCCCGGGACGCTGATTGCCATCGCGAGGCTAACCTCACTGCGAGTGCCAGATTAAAGCCCCGGTCCGGTCACTCACAGCCTCTGCTAGGGCGGCTTCAGGCGCAGGTACTCGCGCTTGCGCCACCCCAGTCGCCGGCGGAGGACCGTGTCCGCGTTGAGGCGTTCCTCAGGCGATTATTTATTATCCCTTAGTCGTCTTTTACGACATCCACGGTTAAGAAAGGAGGGCGGTGAAGTGTATTGTTACTCCGTCATCACAAAGAAACACACTTTTAAAGTATTTGATTAAAATAAGCAACACGAGTTAAATTATGAGTATGTTACTGAAATAATATTATTAAAATATGTCTATACAAAAATATAAAAATTGAAGTGTTTGCTTGTAATGTCAAAATTGTTTTTCTTATGCTCATACTAAAGCTATCTAAGCCAATGCCAATTTTATTTTGTCTTTCTGTTTGTTCCGGGTAATGCTTAAAACGTTTGGTCCGAATTTGATAATGTATTACTTATTGGTCTATACTATACAAGGAGTAACTAAGGCTATTTTTCTTCTCAGAAAAACCAGTAGGTATATAAACTTTTTTTTAAACAAAAAACCTTGTAGTGACTTGCGGATTAATTCTCTGACATTTATTGAAGAGTTCCGTTATCTGCCAGATCTTTACGTAATTTCATTGAGACCTCTTGACTTTTAAACAAAAAAAGGTTTTTGCTAATCAATCGTACATGTAACGAAATTATGGCCGCATATATAAAAAATAAATATTCAAATTTAAAACCTTTTTTTTTAACTCAATAAAAATAGTTTTATATATTGTGGTGAACGTTATGGTATGAATGTTGATGTAGTGACAAGGATTGAGAAAGGTATATTAAGTTGGCTTGGTCATGTAGAGAGAATGAATGAAAGGAGATTAACAAGAGAGTTTGTAAGGCGAATCTGAGCGGAAGTGTTAGAAGGGTAAGATCAAGGCGGACGTTCCACGAACAAATTGGGGACGTTCTTAAGCAAGGCCAGCTTAGAAGTACCAACCCTAAGCCGAAGAATATGCATGAAGAGATTAACACGCCCATGACGTGCGGTGTCCCACAGGGGTCGGACCTCGTACCCACCCTGTGGAACATCGGCTACGACTGGGCGTTGAGGGGGAGCCTCCCGCCCGGGCTGGGCGTGATTTGTTACGCCGACGACACGCTCGTCACAGCCCGCGGTGGGACGCTAGAAGAGGCGGTAAGCCTGGCGACCTCTGGTACCGAGGAGGTCGTCAGGCGGATCGAGGCGCTGGGGTTGAGGGTCGCCCTGGACAAGACGGAGGCCCTCTTGTTCCATGGGCGCACTATGAGCCCTCCCATCGGCGTCTCGATCACCGTCCACTCGGTCGACATCAGCACCCGGGCCCATATGAGGTACTTGGGCCTGGTGCTCGACGGGCGATGGTGGTTCCGGGAGCATTTCCGCAGGCTCGCTCCACGGCTCGTCGGCGCGGCGTCCGCCCTATCGTGGCTTATGCCGAACGTGGGCGGACCGAGCGCTGCGTGCCGACGGCTGTACGCGGGGGTCATCCGGTCGATGGTCCTGTACGGCGCACCGGTGTGGGCGGGGTCCATGACCGCCCGACTTAAGGCCCTTCTGTGGCGACCACAGAGGGTCATGGCGGTCAGGGCCATCCGCGGATACCGCACGGTGGCGATGGAGGCAGCGTGCCTGTTGGCCGGGACTCCCCCGTGGGACCTGGAGGCGGAGATGCTCGCCGGACTATATCGGCGGGTGACGGGGGTGCGAGCGGAGGGCGGTGTGGTCTCGTTAAGGGAGCTCACCGCCTGGCGCGTCGACGCCCGCCGAGACGTCATCGCCCGTTGGGCAGTCCGGCTGGAGAGGCCTCGGTTCGGGGTGCGAACCGTGGAGGCCTTCCGGCCGGTGCTGATGCAATGATTGGAAAGGCGGCACGGGGTGCTCACCTTCCGACTGGTGCAGGTTTTGACGGGGCATGGGTGCTTCGCCAAATACCTGCACAAGGTCGTTAGGAGGGAGAGTACACCGTCCTGCCACCACTGCGATTGCGACGAGGACACGGCGCGCCATACGCTCGAGGCCTGCGGGGCTTGGGCAGTGCAGCGCTGTGAACTCGTCGCAATCATCGGTACGGACCTGACGCTGCCGGCTATCGCTAGGGCGATGGTCGACAGCGTCGGGAATTGGGACGCGGTCGCAGCCTTCTGCGAGACAGTGATCTCGCGGAAGGAGGCGGCGGATCGCCTGCGCGAGGAGCGCAGCCTCGATGAGGAGATCCGCCGCCGGCGACTGGGGCGGCGCAGGCGCAACTATCTGCGCCCAATGCCGCCCTAGCCGAGGCCGCGGGTGACGTGACCGAGGATTAGTCCGTCACCCGCCGAGAGGCCGACCGCGTGAGGAAAGACCGACGTCCTCCCCGAGGGGGGGACGTCGGTCAATGGGAGGGTACCCCAATAGGGGGTATTCCGTCGGGCCGACCACTGACGACAAGTTAACGCTGCTCCAGTGGTCGGCCCAACGACGAAGGCGACGTGGTTTTCGGGTGGGTCGCGGGAGTTGCGTGCTTAAGCCCCTCTGTCGCCCCGGACGGAGTGGTGCGGAGGCGCGCCGACCGCGACCCACCCACAAAAAAAAAATGAAGAGATTAATGAATGTGGAGGAGGCGAAATTGGTATGTCAAGATCGTAGCAAGTGGAGGGCAGTGGTCTCTGCCCACCCCTATGGGACAAAGGCGTGAATATATATATATGTATATAATATATGTAAAATATTAAATGTAAACAAGAAATAATAATATAATAAAAAAAGAACACATACTAAGGAAATATTCTTTGTATTGCCTTTTGACTTGAAAATTTGACTTTAAAACATATAATTCATCATCATCGCAGCCCACATACGTCCCACTATTGGGCTCGGGCTTCCTCCACAATGGGATGGAATTTTACCTACTATACCATGCTGGTCAGACATGTTGGTATAGAGTTTCATTTCGAGTCTTCCTTCTCTTGCACAGATGTTATATGCATATTTATAATATACCCTTGGTCGTCTTTTACGACATCCACGGGCAAGATACAGTTTGGTGAATTGTATTTTTACTCCGTCACCACATGGAACATTTAATTAACGGACACAAATTACATCCAGACTAAGTATACAAACAATTTATAGATTACAAAAATTATTGTTTTGCATGGATATCGAATCCACGACACCTGGCACGGTAGGTAGATATCTTAACCGCTTCATCAACTGTGCAGTTAGAATGTGTATTGAACAAATAGCCTTGAACTTTATTTTAAAAAAGACATTTTACTTCGCGATTTCTAAACTAGGAGATTTTATACATTTGTTTATATCTTGACCTCAAGTCAAAGGACAAGCCGTTTGACCATCAAAGTTAGACCCAGTGGTTCTCAAATTGATCTATATTGACCTCTAGGCGCGTCAAAGACTATTACCGTATTTGTCACTTTAATAAGAGTCCCCAGAGGCCGTAGTATTTGCATACATTACACCTACAATGCTATTTCTATTTTAAGTTAGATAATAATATATTTTCATGTGGTGACGGAGTAAGAAAACATAATGCCGCCATCTGCTTTGTCCGTAGGTGTCGTAAAACATCACTAAGAGATATAATATCCATAAATCAATTCAAGAGAATGAAAATCGCTACATCAATATGCCGTTTTTTTTGGGGTGGGCTACGGTCAGGGCACCCGCTGCCCGGCTCCGTCCGGGGCGACAGAGGCGCGGCGCGCGGCCCCGTAACCCATCTGTGGCACGTCGTCTTCGTCGTTAGGCCGACCACCGGTGCAGTGTAACTTGTCTTCAATGGTTGGCCCGACGGAGTACCCGTGCGGAGTACCCGTGCGGAGTACCCGTGCGGAGTACCCTCTCCTCTCGACATCCCCCCGCTCTGGGACGTCGGTCAGCCTCTCGGCGGATGACGGGCTAAATCCCCGGTCCAATCACCCCCGGACATCAATACGTCTGACCGTCATTCACCAAATTGTATTTTTATTTCGTCACCATACGGGCAAAAAATATGAATGTATAAACAAAATATAATTTAAGGCTAAGTTTTTTAACTTATTACTATATAACTTTAAAAGTCTCAAGTATCATTAAATAATCACAAAAAAAGTTGTTATGTGATCTAAGTAACTAAAAAAGTTTGAGAAAGTTTATACTCTATGTTATATACTGGTTATATCATCATCAATATCTCAATATGTGAACGTCTCATTAAGGGACTCCTCTACTCCATAATAGAAGGGAAATTGACCTACTATACCACACTGGTCAGACGGGATGATATAGTGTTTTATTTCGAGTTTTCCACCTCTTGCATAGACGTTATTTGCACAATATATCCCTTAGTCGTCTTTTACGACACCCACGGGCAAGATATGGGTTAGGGAATTCTTACTCCGTCACCACACGGAAAAAGCGAACGGCCGTAATAAAAGTGGTTAATTGTATTTTTACTTTGTCATCACAAATAAATACATACTATAATATATTATTATTTAGACCACGAGATATAAATACATACAAATTAATTTAATGTGATGAAATACAACAATTGTATAGATAACGAATATATTAATTTCAATAATATGTATTTAAATTCAACTCAGTTTGAGTTCTAATTCAATTTTCAGACACATGAATAGAGAATTGCAGCCGAAAAACCGCGTTCAATTACATAAATGCTAAAAAATAAATAAAAAAAAAATATATATTCCAAAATAGTGTTTCGAAAATAGTTATATTAAATAGGCAGCCATATTAATATTAACAATTAAATAGGCAGCCATATTGTTTATATTCGAAATTTGAATGTTTTTAATTAGTTTTTTAACCATTTATTACTGAGCGTAGACTTTATGTCAAAGGCCGGATTGTAACGAGTCCACGGTCATACAAAGCATTTCGCGTAAAATAAAAAGATAATAAATTTCATGAAAACTTACACAATATAAAGACGTATTTGATATTAAAATCTATGTAAATAATGATGCAATATTTTCTTGGTGGTATGAGTAAATATTTGAGTTCGCGTGTCTAACCGACCTTACGTAGTGATGTACAATGCAAGGTCCAACTTAAATGGGACATGACCGCATTAGAAAATCATTTTCGTCATAATATCGAAGTCTTAGTTTGCACTTAAATAAATAATAGAACAAAGGACATACAGACAATTATTGCTAAATAAAACTATTTTACAGATTTTATCGCATTTGTATTTGATTTTTGATTGTCCGACGTTTTTATCACTTTACAGCGTTCATGGTCACGGGCGTACTAAGATGTCTCATGTCCAACAAGTCATCGTTATTACTCTGTATAATTCTTGCGTAAACATCAGAAATCATTGTGCCTATAACGATTTATGGGCATACTAGCTCAACGTTTCGTGAACTAACAGAGTAAGTACAAAATTTACCGAAAGGACTTGGTAGATAATCTTTCAATGGATAGAAAACTCGAATTCTAATAACAATTTTTATTTATTTCTTTGTGGTGTGGAAGTAAGAATACAATTCATTACTTCATTTTGCTTGTGTGTGTGTGTGTGTGTGGGGGGGGGATATTATATCCGCCGGCGACTGGGGCGGCGGCGATTACCTGTGCCTGATGCCGCCATAGCCGAGGCCGCGGGTGACTAGACTGGGGCATTAGCCCGTCACTCGCCGAGAGGCTGACCGCGCGAGGAAAGACCGACGTCCTCCCCGAGGGGAATTCAGCCGATAGGAGGGTACCCCTCAAGGGGGTATTCCGTCGAGCCGACCACTGACGTCAAGTCACCCTGCTCTAGTGGTCGGCCCAACAACGAAAGCGACGTGTCGTGGGTGGGTTACGGGTGTGCGTGCTTACGCCCCTCTGTCGCCCCGGACGGAGTGGTGCGAGGAGTGCGCCGACCGTAACCAAACACAAAAAAAGGGATATTAGGTATATGCAAATTACGTCTATGCAAGAAAGTCCTTTACGAAGTTTTCAAAATTCGTTAATTCAAATTATATAATTATTATTCTGAGCTCCTTTACGTCCTGCTGGGTTTAAGCCTCCTCCACAATAGAAAGAAAATTGACCTACTATACCGCGTTGGTCAGACGGGTTGGTATAGGATTTTATTTCGAGTTTTCCGCCTCTTGTACAGATGTTAGGTGCATCTCATCATATCTCTTAGTCGTCTCTAATAATAATAATAATCAGGTTTTAGATATCATAATTGCGCAATAGTTTTACACCTACCGTTGGCAGTCCACGTGTGTTATGTGCAGACGTGGAGTGTCATCTGTATATGTTCTATCCCATTTTAACATTAAATTTCTCCAAAGACTTCTGCATGTTGGATCCATATCCCCATGTAAGCCTTTCAAAGAACCGGGTATCTTCCCTAAGAAAGATCCCGTGAAAAGGAGAGACAATAATAATAATAACTTTCTTAGTGGTGACGGAATAAGAATACAATTCACCACTCCCTATCTTATCCGTCGAAGTGGTAAAAGACGACTAAAGGATATAATATGTACATAATATCTGTGCAAGAGAAGAAAAACTCGAAATGAAACCCTATACCAACATGTCTAGTGGTCGGCCCAAGAACGAGGTGACGTGGGTACGGGTGGGTTATGGGCCCGCGCGCCGTCCTTTCATCGCCCCGGATGGAGCGGACCGCGCGTGTGCATACCACCACCCATAATAAAAAAAAAATACCAACATGTCTAACCAACATAGTATAGTAGGCCGAATTCCCTCCCATTGTGGACGAGGCCCGAATCAACCATGGGGACGTATGTTGGTTGCGATGTTGATGATGATTATATCCGTTAGTCGTCTTTTACGACATCCACGGGCAATATTAATTAAGATTAAAATATAGTTATGTTATTTATGACCCTTAACAACTTCATGGCTAATAGAAAACAGCGAATCTGTTTCCCCATATATTCAATTACAAGCTTAAACAATAGGCTGAAACGTGATAATAAAAAGATGTATGTAATAAAGTTTTATGTACTACACATTATATAAATTGTAACCGTAATAGTTAACAATTATTTTAACGGTGAGACACGTTTTGTTAACATTTTTTTTTACAATAGTTCATGGACGATTATAATTGTTATTGCTGATGTGATTTTTATTAATGTAAATGACTTTATGGTTCATATCGTTTTGCTTGATTGCTGCATGTTTTTTTCTTATTCATTCATTTGACTCTAAACCTATGGACATCACCACCGAAGACAAAGATTTGGTTCTTTTTTTAATGTGTTAATGTTTTATTATCCGTGTGGTGACGGAGTAAGAATACAATTCACCACTCCCTATCTTGCCCGTGGATGTCGATATAATGCTCATAACGTCTGTGTAAGAAAACGAAAACTTGAAATGAAACCCTATACCAACATGTCTGACCAGCAGGTATAGTAGATCAAATTCCCTCCCATTGTCGAGGAGCCCCGAGCCCAACAGTGGGACGTATGTGGGCTGCGATGATGATGAATTGTAAATAGTATTAAAAGGTTTTCCAAATCGTCTCATCATTTCAGCTCATATATGTATGCCCCACTGTGGGGTTCGAGCCTCCTCCATAACAGGAGGGAAATTGACCTTACTGTACCATGCTAGTTAGGTTAGTATATGGTTTTATTTCGAGTTTTCCTTCTCTTGCATAGATGTTATTTGCATATTATTTCCCTTAGTCGTGTTTTACGACATCCACGGGCAGGCCCAGTGGTGAATTGCATTCTTACTCCGTCACCACACGGAAAACGGTTTTCCAAGTATTGCTGCATATTCTTTTCGTGGTCGATTAGGCGGTTTTTAAGACTCCTATGTTGAATTAAGGAGTAACGTTGCATTATATTCATAACCGACTATCCCTTATTTTTGAGTGGGCTATGGTCATCGCGCACGACGTCCAGCTCCGTCCGGGTTGACGAAGAGGTGACGCGAGGCCTCATAGCCCTCTGTATCTCCTCTCCTTTGCCATTAGACTGACCAACGGTACCGAATTCCTTGTCCTCCGTAGTCGGCCTGGCAGGATACCCTTTGGGGTACACTCCTATAACCTTGGTTACTTTTTCTCTATTCTTATTTTATAAAATTTTAAATATAAGTTTATTAGTTTATACTAAAAATCACTATGAATTTTCCAGTTTTCTGCTTACCCTGTTTTCTGGATAGTTTGAGGAAGACATCTTCGAGAGATATACAGCTGTACATGGTGAGTAAAGCCTGTGGGGACTCCTCAGCCAGCAGGCGGCCGCTCCTCATTAAACCGATCTGAAAAAAATACATTTGTTTTTAAATTCAGATTATTAAATTTGTACGTCGTTTGAAACAATCCAATAATCTACCACCGGATCGGAACATGGCTACAAGCTGGGAAAATCCGGTAAGTAACTTCAGCGGGTTGTCATTCTTTAAATAATTTCTTTTAAATGAAATTTAATGTATAAAACATATAGTATTCCAGTATGGTACCCATCGAAGTAAATTATATAAAAAAATTGCAAGTTGATGTTCTGGAAGGTGCTCATCACGTGGGAGTAAGATTTCCTTATTTCCTAGTCCACCTTAATCCTATCCCGTATTCCTTTCATTGTGGTGAGTGGTATATCGACTACCGTGGGAAAGTGGTGGGTCTCCCTTCCTTCCTTCCATCTATACCAATAAATAAAATTGGAGTGTCTGTTTGTAATGTCAAAATAATGGCCTTTTTACATGCTCCGTGTGAGCATTTGAGTTATTTGCACTATACATATGCATAAAATACACTTTATTTTTTTTGTCTGTCTGTCTGTTTGTTCCGAGTAATCTTCAAAACAGCTGAACCGATTTCAAAAATTCTTTCACCAATGGAAAGAATATCAGGGAGTAAACTAGGCTATATTTTATCCCGGTATTCCCACGGGAACGGGAACTATGCAGGAAAGACGACTGAAACCGAAGCGAAGCGAGGGCGGGTTGCTAGTTTCAGAATAAAAATGGATTTCCGCTATGTGTCGCCTAATTCAATCAATTAAATTATATATTTTTTCAAAATCTATAAAAAAATAATAATAGACAGAACGTGTGTACAAAGTACGCATGACAGAAGTGAAACTTCTTTATCCTTTATCTCATTCTCTCGTCGGCTGAATCTTATATAATAACGTGTTTGTGTCTCTATGGACTCGCTTTTTCGTTTCATCGAGTTTGAAATCACAACGATTCTAAAGAAGTTTCTCTTCAAAAAATATGGCTGGACTGCCGCTTCTGGGCAGATCCCAGATTACAAGTTAACTACTAGAACAGCTATTTGAACCCGTTCCACATAGCTTTCTCTTTCTCTTATGACTTTTTATGCCACATGGAAGTTTCAAAGACATTCGTCATTAAGCATAATATTTGCTAATGAAGCTTCTCAATCTATGTTACATAAGGCATTGGAGAAATTAATAAATAAAATATTATAATCTTAGATCATATTAGATTTAAATCTTGCAAAAAATTATCGTACAACTAAGTCGCTAAACTAAGCTTTATTTTAGCCAGGAAATTCTTGTTTCTACGAGAAATATGTTCTATGATGGAAAAGAACTATAATAGGTACCATTCACTCTATGACATCACTATAGACAGATAAAAAAGTTCTGTTAGTCGTAGGATAACACTCCTAACAGTTGTCGGTCTACAGTCGCAGGTTGGTCCGTCCGAGGTAGTAGTAGTAGTCCACACTGAGCAGAAAATCGACGTCTGAGTAATAGTAATTTTTACTGCGCTTCAAATAAAATTGGAGTGTCTGTTTGTAATGTCAAAATAATAGGCTTTTTTCATGCTCACACGGTTATTTGCACGACACCTATGCCTAAAATAGCGATTAAAAATTTTTTGTCTGTCTGTCTGTTTGTTCCGGGTAATCTTCAAAACGGCTGGACCGATTTCAAAAATTCTGTCACCAATGGCAAGCTATAATATCAGGGCGTAAACTAGGCTATATTTTATCCCGGTATTCCCAAGGGAACAGGAACTACGCGGGTAAAACGACTAAAACCGAAGCGAAGCGAGGGCGGGTTGCTAATTTAACATAAAATAAATCATCAAAACATTCTATAAGAAATCGAATTCGTTTTTTTAGGTATCATTAATTACACCCAGACTCGGAACAATTATTTGCGGAATACACAAGAAACTTTTACGCAGACCGACACTGCGGTTACTACGCTATCTATTTATACAGTGACTATATAAACCTTCGTTTTTGTTAGTAACTAAGATAAGTCAATACATACACTTGACTTCGTCATTATCTTAGCTTATTTATGTCTTGCCGGGCTTGTGTTGTCCACAATGGGAGGGTAATTAACCCCTTATACCACGCCGGTCAGACGGTTGCTATTTTTTTATGGGTGTGCTATGGTAAGCGCACACGTCCATTCCGTCCGGGGCGACGAAAGGACGGCGTGTGGGCCCATAACCCACCCGTATCCACGTCGTCTTCGTCGTTGGGCCGACCACCAGCGCCGAGTTTCTTGTCCTCAGTGGTCGGCCCGACGGAATGCCCTTTCGGGTACCATCAACTCTCAACGTCCCTGTCCTGGGACGCCGGTCGTCGTCGCGCGGTCAGCCTCTCTGCGGGTGATGGACTAAAGTCCTGGTCCGGTTACCCGCGGCCTCTGAGGGTTGCTATAGAATTTTATTTGCCGTGTTTATTTTCTTGCATAGATTTTATCTACCTATTAAATCCCTTAGTCGTATTTACGACAACCATTGGTAAAAAGAAGACTAATGAATCGTATTTTAACTTCGTAAATACACGCTTGACGTAAGTAATATTAAAAAAATAATGCTAAAAAAACAAAACTTGACTTTTTGTATAGTTTGAATATTACAAGCAAAAACTTTGACTAATAATTAACCTATGAAATAAAACTGGCTAATGATTCTGTTATGACGTACAAGTCGAATTATCTTCGAAATAATAATTATTATATTGTACATAGAGCGTTGTGCGTTTTCCTTTTATTAATTTATTTATTTCCTTATTGCACGCTTTTTATTTATCCAAGGACATAGCATAAGATTCCTGTAGGTTTTATTTTTTGGGTCGTCTATGGTCTGATAACGATGCAACCATCTGAGGCAATGGAATTAGGCCGTATGGAGAATCATAACTGTATTTTATGCTATTTTGGCGGGAATGCGATAGCGTCTTGTAGTCTTGTATAATACAAGGCCAATTTCATTTCAATATCTTATATTAAACGTATTATATAAAATAATTGTGATAGTATTTTGTGTAATGTGTCACGGAGGAACCATAGAAAAATAATAAGAAAAAAATGCGCTGACAATGGTTATAGTTCAAAATCAGAGCAAATGCCTATCTAAAGTATTAATATTTTTGTGGAAGGAACTTCTGGGATGTAGTGAATGAGATATAAAAGTGCTTTAGAGACGTGTTCTATCAAAAGTTCGAAACAGTAACATTAGTGGTGTTCATGCTACCTTCTCGGATTTCTTACTCAGCGTGCTATGGAGCGGGTTATGCGCAGGATTTCACTGCGAGATAGAATCTGAAATAGAGACTTCCGTGGCAGAACGACCGACTAACCGACCGAATAACCGACATAGCATGAAAAATCAGCACGCTAGAATGGCAATAGGCAGGCATGTTGCCTGCCTATTGCCACTCGAACCGTCAACCGTTGGGGAAGAAAAGTTCTTAAGTAGAGACCACGTATCGGACGACGCTATATAGGACGCTACCACTAAATAGAGCGACGACCTGGTGAAAGTTGCTGGGCATTTGTGGCGAAACATGAGGGACCATCCAGCAGTGAACAAGGATAGGCCGAATGATGATGAGGCTTTAGCCCAGTAGGTGGACGTTCATGAGCCGAGATGGCATATAGTTTTTAGGAATTCGCAAATCATTCTGACGTATATTTAACTAAATATTTAATATGAGAACATATCGGATAATTTGAATTTAAATGAACGAAGAAAAAAAAACGAATCTGTCATTCAAGCAAATATTAAAACGTCATTCGTCGAAGGATTTATTTAAAGTGAATGGAAGCATATTTTAGCTTATTTAACACTTTGTTCTATTCCCTTTTTGATGTGTAACACCTATATGCGAGGGTAAACCTGATCTTTGGCGTGGCGTAAACAGACCGCGATGACATAACGCCACGCTATATGGTGGAATATATGTACAACGCGTTGTAGTGTACAAGTGAGATGGAGCGACGTGATGTTATGCGTAAGCGATTGTGCGGTGAATTAGTTATGATTGTTGTGTAATATTTTAAATATTATATTTTACATATAAGTTCCTGTCGTAATCTGTTCTTTTATGCATACTTGTACAAAATAATTTCGATGTTTCACATCTGCTAGGCGTCCTGAGCGACGGCGCATTTATCTATACCAATAAATAAAATTGGAGTGTCTGTTTGTAATGTCAAAATAATAGGCTTTTTTCATGCTCACACGGTTATTTGCACGACACCTATGCCTAAAATACAGATTAAAAATTTTTTGTCCGTCTGTCTGTTTGTTCCGGGTAATCTTCAAAACGGCTGGACCGATTTCAAAAATTCTTTCACCAATGGAAAGCTATAATATCAGGGCATAAACTAGGCTATATTTTTTCCCAGTATTCCCACGGGAACAGTAACTACGCGGGTAAAACGACTAAAACCGAAGCGAAGCAAGGGCGGGTTGCTAGTTTTTTTTATAAAAGACAACAATCATCCTATGAGGGATTCGAACCCGTAACACTGACGCGGTATCTTAACCACTACGTTATTTGTGCAGACGAATATACAATTTGACGGATACAAATAGCACTTAGAACGAACAGCCGTCGATCGCACAAAGCACTGTTATGAAGAGGTCATTACCTAGAACTCCACTCTACGCAATCACATAGTTTATAAAGTTTAATACATGTGTTACCTTGTAGGTATATTTTTATTTAAAAGATCTTGCGTTACATCTATTGAAATACAAGCACAAGGATTACTTAGCGCGGGATGTTTATTTTGATGAAAACATGTTAAAGAATTAAATAAATGAGATATTATACTGGTCTTTGACCTTCCGACAGTTTGATGATCTATTGACATTCTTAAATGTCGTCAAAAAATGTACATACACAAACACACATATAAAATACTAGCTGATCCAACAGATGTACTGTTCAAATCTATAAAAATAGTAAAAGCAATCCTTCTTAAAATCGATCGTATCGCCACCTACGAGTTCCAATAATTAATCTAAACCATTCTCATATCAATCGGAACAGCCAAAAAAGACATCAAAATCGGTCCAGTCGTTAAAAGGAATTCAATTACAAATACACGAAGATTTATATATACCAGTGGTTGCCGTGTGATCGAAATTCGGCCATAATTAATTTCAATTAATTTTTCTGCTACACAATTTTCTTTAATTTTATTTATGTATAATTGTATATTGAACAAGCTGTATTTTACTAATAACTAATATATAAGCACAAATCTTTATTAGACATTGTCATCATAATTATAATTGTTTGACATTCAGTTCGACCAGAGATTTTAACCGTAAACAAAAGTGTATAAGCGTTGCTACGCAACACACTCACGCAAACGTATGTGTGTGTGTGTGTAAAGGCATTACGCACACTACAACGCAATCGCTACGATTGCGTTGTAGTGTGCGTAATGCCTTTTTTAATGAATTTGATGTATTTCTAATCCATTATTGTACGAAATTTCAGTTTTATGCACTTCTCATTATATACTTCAACCGTGCCAAATTTCATAGATCTCCATCCAAGTAATTTTCGTAAAAAGGGGTACAAAGTTTTCGCTTCACGTATTTATATATAGATAACTATTTAAGTGGTAATAAAGCCTTGGAGGCCGTCCAACCACTTATCCATTTCTTTCTTATCTTTTTGAAATGAAACTTCTTTAGAGTCGTTGTGATTTCAAACTCGATGAAACGAAAAAACGAGTCCATAGAGACACCAACACGTAAATGTATAGGATTCAGCCGGCAAGAGAATGAGATAAAGAATAGAGAATAGAGGATAAAGGATAACAGATAAAGGAGTTTTACTCCTGATATGCATACTTTGTACACATGCTTTTTTCGTGACTAGATGTGGTGACGCCCAGAGCGGCATAAGAGATACGCACATCTCTTTATTGAGTGCACACTTGTCCTCGGTGGCTCATTCTTCATCTTAGATGATGATCATATTTTTGACTGCACAGATGGCATAATGATTAAAATACCTATTTTAGTAGTATAATGGCTTCTATCCCAATGCAAAGCAATACTTTGTGCGATTATTATTCTGAGTTTTGTATCACACTCTCGCAGAAAATCTACGTCTGATTAGTAGCAATTTGTTACTGAACTACGTTTGGTGAATGAGAGAACCGGTAACCCAACTTTCTGAGGGTGTTTGTGGGTCGGCGCACTCCTCGCTCCAAGCCATCCGGGGCGACAGAGGGGCGTAAGCATGCACACCGATAACCCACCCGTGACACGTCGCCTTCGTCGTTGGACCGTCCACCGGAGTACTATACCAAGTTGGTCAGACGTGTTAGTAATGGAATTTTTTTTCGAGTGTTCCTTCTCTTGCTTAGATTTATATGCATATTTACTTAGAATAATAACATATAGAAGGTAAGTTCACGCACAAAAAGTGAGGCATTTCAATTGGAGCCTAATGGAGATTACGCCGGAACCGTCCCGTAATGTACAACTTATTTTACTGCACGAACGTACGCAACTCTTAAAAAATAAATAGGTAATTATGACGGTTTGTGCATTCAAATGGTGTCACAACACATTTGAAAAATTAAAAAGGTTTTTAACATTAATTTTAAAAGTATTTCGACCATTTATGTTAATAAAAACAAAATTTGATTTCATAATTTGTATAGTAGTTTGCGTGTGTACGTGTGTAATCGTCTGCGTGCCATTAGTATTTTGAGATTCAAATTTTGAAAGTTCCAAGTACTGACACTATCCTCCCTATACGTTATTATTCTCAGGCATATTTAATTTCTTAGTCGTCTTTACTACATCCACGGGCAAGAGAAGGTAATGAATAATTGTATTCTTACTCCTCCACCACAAGAAAATAACGTATATCTAAATAATATCATAGCAAATACTTGAACGAGGAAAATGAAAACAAAAACACTCTTTTGATGTTTTAGAATGTAAGAACAACGTTCAAGGAAATGTGTTCCACTGAGAACAAATTATGAAATTTTGTCAAATTAATTACTTTTATATTATTAAAAGTTCTAATTTTATAGGTGAAAGGAGGTTACTGATTATAATAAAAGATTATATTATATTAAATACTAATTGATACCAATCTCCTTTGTTGCAAAACACATAAACATTTGAATTTTTATAACCTTAAAAACTTATGCTATACGTTAAGTTTTGGCGGGAACGTAAAATCATAATGTGGTGCTCTTGTGTTAAATTTCACATGTTAGTGTTTTATCGAGTTATCTATACAAATATATAAAATTAAAGTGTCTGTAATGTCAAAATAATAAGTTTTTACGTGCTCACTCGGTTATTTACTGCCTGAAAACTAGTTTAAATATTTTTTGTTTATCTGTTTGTGCCGCGTGATTTTCAAAACGAAGAAATACGAAGAGGAAAAAATACAAAGAAACTAAAAGATGAGAAGAAAAATATAATTTGTGAGGAAAATTGTAACTCGACACTGGCAATAATAGGCTCGTATCAGTAGCTAATTGCCAATACAAAAAAACAACGTGTTTACAACGCAAATAACAATACAAATACAGTTTGATGACTGTCATGAAGTCATAAAAACAAACTTGACTGCACAGATGCTAATGGTTAACATAATAATTTCATTGGTTTCATTCCCGCGCAGGACAATACTTTGTTTTTCTTTTATTTTTTGGGGTTAGGCTACGGTCAGAATACCCGCCGCCCGGCTCCGTCCAGGGCGACAGAGGGGCGGCGCCTCGTAACCCACCCGATAGCACGACGACCGTTGGGCCGGCCACCGGTGCCGTGATCCTTGTCTTCAGTGGTCGACCCGACGGTATACCCTGAAGGGGTACCCTCTCGCCTCGACGTCCCTGTCCCGGGACGTCGGTCACCGTCGCGCGGTCAGCCTCTGCGGTTGACGGACTATACTCCCCGGTCCGATCACCCACAGCCTCGGCTAGGAACAAATTATTGTTTGGAAGTAATTTGTGTCTACCAGTGGTAATGTTTGTCAAGTCCTCCTGAAGGTTATATGAATACGTCCCACTGTTGGGCCTTGGAAGTCGCAAAACACGACTAAGATGGAGTTCTTTATGCAAGAAAAGAAAAAATCAGCATAAAACCTAACGCCAACATCAGCCTGGTATAGTATAGATCAATTTGCCTTCTCATTGCGGGGAGGCCCAAGTCCAAAGTTAAGACTTACGTGGGCTTAAAAGATGACTACGATGAAGGGCTTAAGTAAACATTTTTGTATAATAAGCAAATAAAATAATAATAAGTAAGCGTATAAATAAAATGAAAAATAGGAAAAGAAATGGCAAACGGATGTCGATATGTCGGATATACGTCATTGTCTATTGCAAATAACGTACTTAAGGAAATCCTTACAAATTTTTTGTTTTTTTTTTGAACAAAGTATTACTAACGAGCAATAGTGTATAATATTTGCATAAGCCATAGTCGAAGTGTCGTTAAATACTTAGGTGTAACTTATGTCGTCGGGCCGACCACTGACGTCAAATCACCCTGCTCCGGTGGTCGGTCCAACGACGAAGGCGACGTGTCACGGGTGGGTTACGGGTGTGCGTGCTTACGCCCCTCTGTCGCCCCGGACGGAGTGGTGCGAGGAGTGCGCCGAACGTAACCCACTCCAAAAAAAAAGGTATAACTTATGTGAGTATTTATGACAAAATGGACATTGTTATTCATTAACCGAATTCAAAATAATAAACCGCGTGATGACGTAGTAAGAATACAATTCACCTTCCCCTCTCATACCCGTGGGTGACGTAAAAGACGACTAAGGGATATAATACGTATATGACATCTATGCAAGAGAAGAAAACTCGAAACAAAACCCTATACAGCGTCAGGAACTGGGACGCGGTCGCCGCCTTCTGTGAGGCCATAATCTCACGGAAGGAGGCGGCGGATCGTGAGCGAGTAGAGCTCCTATTCGGCGACACGTTCCGCCGCCGGCGACTCGGGCGGCGCAGGCGCGAGTATCTGCGCCTAATGCCAACGTCGAGAGGTGAGGTTACCCGAAAGGGTATTCCGTCTGGCCGACCACTGACGACAAGTCACATCTGCTCCGGTGGTCGGCCCAACAACGAGGTGACGTGGGTACGGGTGGGTTATGGGCCCACGCGCCGTCCTTTCATCGTCCCGGACGGACTGGACCGCGCGTGCGCTTACCATAGCCCATCCATAAAAAAAAATACCTGTTTGATCAGCATGGTATAAGGTCAATTTCCCTCCTATTGTGGAGGAGACTGGAGTCCAGCAGTGGGACGTATATAGCTGAGATGAGCTGAATATTATCTCAGCTCATATGCTGCTACTGAGGTCTTCCATAATATGAAGGAAATTGATCTACTATATTACGCTGGTCAGACATGTTGGTACAAGGCGTTTATTTCGAGTTTCCCATCTCTCGCACAGATATCGCATATCATATCCCTTTCGACACCCAAAGGTAATATAGATGGGGTGGTGAATCGTATTCTTACTCCGTCACCACACGGAAAATTTTAATATGCAAATATTATGAAGGAAGATAAATTATATTAAAAATCAGGTGATAGGTATAATTATTAAAAATGATTTCTGAATTTTTTACAAATATAATTATGTTCCTTATTATTTATTATATTTTTATAAGTTTTTGCGTTTCCTTCATTAACAAAACTAATTAGTGAATACATTTTGTGTTTGCGATGAAAGCAAACAAGGACACGATAATATTTCCTAGCTTTATATTATTACCGGCAACAATTTAAACAATAGATTTGATTGCACAGATGGTGTGTTAGTTAATATAGATATATTTATACCTACTCCCTATCATGCCCGTGGGTGTCGTAAAGGACGTCTAAGAGATATAATGGGATATTACATCTGGACAAGGACAACAGTAGGTCACATATGACCTTTTTCCTTTTTTTGGTGGGCTAAGGTCAGCGCACACCGTCCGCCCCGTCCGTGACAACGAAAGGGCGGTGCGCGACCCCATAAACTACCGCATTTCCTCTCCGGCTGACTACCGGTACCGAGTTCTTTGTCATCCGTGGCCAACCCGCCGAGATACCCTTTCGGGTACCCTCCCTTTCTAACGCCCCTCTCAGGACGTCGGTCGTCCTCACATGGTCAGCCTCTTTGCGGGTGACGGACTATTCCCCGGTCCAATCACCAGCGGCCTCGCCTAGGAATGCCAACCTACTCTGCCAAGTATCATGTTCAACTCCCACGCAGGACAATTCCTTATCGGGGAGTTAGTCCGTCACCCGCCGAGAGGCTGACCGCGTGAAGAAAGACCGACGTCCAACGACAAAGGCGACGTGTCGCGGGTGGGTTACAGGTATGCGTGCTTATGCCCCTCTGTCGCCGCGGACGGAGTGGAGCGAGAAGCGCATCGACCGTAACCCACCCCCCAAAAAAAAAAGGACAGTACATTATGCGATCTATAAATTGAACTTCTGTGGTGATGGAGTAAGAATACAATCCACCACTGCATATCTTGCTTGCAGTTGTCGTAAAACACGACTAAGATATATAAAAAGCATATAATATACGAAAGGAAGAAAATTCTAAATAAAACCCTATATCAATACGTTTGGCCGGCGTGACAGTATAGGTAATCTCTCTATCATTATGGAGGAGGCTATAGCCTAGCAATGGGAAGTTATATACGTCCCACTGCTGAGCTAGATCCTCTTCCACCAGCCGAAATGACGATGATGAGTATTTTTTGACATATTAAAATAATTATACAGGCTTTCTGAGAGCCCATTAGCTTCCATGGCATACAACATTGGTTAAACTACTAAATCAATAAAAGGGAGCAAAATACAAAATATACTTACACAATGCGCCTGCCTTGCCTCTTCGATGTAATGCGTTGTTATGATGACAGTCTTGTCACCGGAGCTGGTAATCCTTACAAGATGGGTCCATATGGATTGACGTAGGAGCGGGTCGACACCCACTGTGGGCTCGTCCAAGATGAGCAGTTCAGGGTCATGCATAAGGGCTACAGCGAATGATACACGACGTTGTTGCCCACCACTGAGAAAGAGAAAAAAAAAAGTAAATAAAGCGATTTTCAATAAGCGATCTCTGTGTGGTGACGGAAGGATACAATTCACCACCTCCTCTCCTGCGCGTGGTTGTCATAAAAGACTATTACAGGACATATTATGGAGAGAAACTCGACATAAAATGCTATCGCCCAGCGTGATATAGTAGGTCAATTTCCTTCCCACTGTAAGTCGTTCCTAAGATTAGTAAATTTAAAAAAACACTCTATACAAAGGAAATAATCCTTATATTGCGGAAGACTTTACAGACATATAATTAACAGACACAAATGACATCCAGACTCAGTACAATAATTTGTGGATCGCACAAAATGTTGTTCTTTTTTTTACGGTCGGCGCACTCCTCGCTCGACTCTGTCCCGGGCGGCAGAGGGGCGTAAGCACGCACACCCGTAACCCGCCTACGATACGTCGCCTTCGTCGTTGGGCCGACCACCGGAGCAGGGTGGCTTGACATCAGTAGTCGGTCCGACGGAATACCCCCTTGAACGGTACCCTCCCATCGATCGACGTCTCCCCCTCGGGGAGGACGTCGGTCTTTCCTCACGCGGTCGGCCTCTCGGCGGGTGACGGACTTATTCTCCGATCCAGTCACCCGCGGTCTCGGCTAGGGCAGCATCAGACGCAAATCAAAGTGTTGTCCTAGATGGGATTCGAACTAGTGACACTGGCACGGTAGGTATCTTAATCACGCCATCTGTACAGTCAAATCTTTGGCTAAATAATAGTATAAAGTTATGTAATCTATACACTTTCGCTATTACAGAAGTGATAATCAAAATTGAGAGGAGAAATTTTGATTGAATCGTTTTCAATCACGTTATGAGTTACATGTTTCGTTGCTAAGGGTCCTAGGTCACGTCATCGTGGACATTTCACTACAAATGTAATCAAAAATTTTGCGTCTTATACCGGGACATCATCATCATTTCAGCTCATATACGTTCCACTGTTCCACTGTCTGAAAACACAGGTCTATGACCAGTGTGTGTTACCAGTGATAAATTACGACACAGAAACGTGGTCCCTAAATATAGGCCACTTAACAAGTCTCAAAGTCGCTCAGCGTGCTATGGAACGGGCTATGCTCGGAATTTCTCTGTGAGATAGAATCTGAAATACGGCAATCCGCAAAAGAACGGGTGTAACCGACATAGCACGATGAATTAGCACACTGAAGTGGCAATGGGCAGGCCACATCGCTCGACGAATCGACAACCGCTGGGGAAGAAAGGTTCTCGAGTGGCGACCACGTATTAGACGACGCAGTGTAGGACGCCCCTCCACTAGGTGGACCCGACCTGGTGAAAGTTTCTGGACGTCGTTGGATGCAAGCGGCACAGGGTCGCACTTTGTGGCGTAACATGAGGGAGGCCTATGTCCAGCAGTGAATGGCGATAGGCTGAACTGGTTAGACTTATTGGTATAGGGTTTTATTTAAAGTTTCCTTCTCTTGTATAAATAAAAATACGGGAAAGAGAGGGGGTGGTGAATTGTATTCTTACTCCTTCATCACGCAGATAGTATAAAGTTGGTTTTAACCAATACGCAATAAGTGCAGTCAGTATATACTTGAATTAGCACCTTGTTTAAACTAACGGCTTGTAAAGATTCATCAGTCTTTACATAACTGTACTGCCAGTTATAAGTGAAGTTTTAATAAAACATGTTATTGCTTATATTTAGTAGTAATAGTCGTGTAGAAAGATCAATAGACTGTCCATCTTAGGTCTGCCAAACGAGCCCCACAGGACACATATCACTTTCAGAATTATATTAAACTTGAATCCATTGTCAGAAATACTTCGCTATAAGAGCCATTTTCTGTGTGGTGACGGCACAAGAATGCAATTCATTACATACTTTCTTGCCCATGGGTGTCGTATAAGAAGAATAAAGGATTATAATACGTAGAACATCTAAATAAGAGAAGAAAAACCCGAGATAAAAGCCTACATACATTTGACCAGCGTGCTATAATAGGTCAAACATCCTCCTTAGTGCTGAGTGTTGTCTTTAAAAAAAAGTTCTACGCGTATTACCGCAGAAGGCAGCCAGCTTAGCATAAGCTAAATGCCAAAACGTCCAGAGCGTTACGTACGTTAATAATAAAACATTTGGAAAAAACTAAACAAAAAGGTTGAGTCAAGTTTGTATCTATAATTTTATAGTAATCAAAATGCAACGAAGCAAACATGCAAGTCATTAATATGACAGTTAGTATTCAGGCATTGAATAGTCACAATAATCCTTTGTCACGCCATTTTACGTTACAACTGCCGTGACGAATGCGTTTCCACGCGTTTTTCACGCTCAAACAAATGTCGCTAACTCAATAAACATGTTTATATTGAGACAATAGGTTCAATGTTTGTTCACAAAACAATCTCTTCCTTTGCAAGTAATAGTTGCTCTAAGGCCTAGTTCAGACTGAGTTACTATTTTAGTCGAGTAGCGAGTAATTTAGTGATTGTTAACTAACTAGTTAAGTTTTATTAGTGGTAGGACCACACTGTTGACAGTTGTCTGTCTATAATCGCCAGAGTAGTACACTGAGCATAATATCGACGTCTAGTAGAGTAGCAGCAATTTGTTACTGCGCTTCGTTCGGTGAACGAGAGAGCCGGAAGCCCAACTTTCAGAGGGTATTTGCGTGTGTTGGGTTTTGGTGATACCTTTAGTTTCACTGAATCTCATTGCATGCATTCACACTGCCTTCGATTTCTTTAAGGTAGGCAACGGCCTAGCAAAGGTCTATGAATAGCAGCATCACTCACCATCAGATGTACCGTTTGCTCGTTTACCACCGTTTGCAATAAAAAAGAATAAAAATAAAAGAACTGAAATAGGCGTTTCTGCCCAAACATATTTCGTATTTCTTCGTTAATTCATCATCTTTTCAACTCATATATTGTGTACTGGGATCGAGCCTCCTCCTCAATGGGAATGAAATGAACTCAATATATCACGCTGGTCAGACGGGTTGGTAAATGGTTTTATTTTGAGTTTTCGTTCTCTAAGTTGTACTTGCTAAAATTCTGCGTTAAGATGTATTTACTAAAAGCAAATGTACAATGCGTTATTTGTTTGTTTTTACAATTTGGAGACTTAATATTCAACACTCATGTTTCACGCATTTAGAAATTTTAATATTGTTTCTTCGAGTCATTGGGATTTCAATTCGAGTCAATTTTCGACAAATAATGAACTTAACTGAAGCGGCACGTTCATATTTGTTTAGTTGATGAATAAAATTGAACTAAATGAGTGGACTTGATTTAATATCATTGACGTCTCCTCCACCCATACATTTTACACAGCTGGGCTTACTACTACTACCACTCTGACAATCACTAGGATTTGTAATCTTTGAATTTAAATAAAATAATAATATTTTAATAATTATGTTATATATGTGAAATTAATGTGTCAATTCATTAAAAAAATTACACAACTTAAAAATATTGTACCGGCGACACCAACTTTTATATGTGACATATGTAATGACTCATAATGTAATGACTCTGATAGAGTAGTAGAAATTCAACCATAGTTCATGTTTATTAACTACTAACTAAAAATTAACTATTTTTTGAAAAAAAAGTACTAAAACCTATAAAAAATTTCATTTATTTCAAGTGAATTCTTATTTATTGTTTGTTTTGTTAACTGCTATAATTAAATTTTGCATATTACTATCGTCGACTGCAATTCTGTACCAATTCACTATTAGTTTATTTGTCTTATTACGATATGAATAAAATTAAAATTTAAATAAAATACTTGTAAAACTGCAATTATAAGAATATCTTAGAATAATAACGTATAGAAGGTAAGTTCGCGCACAAAAAGTAAAGCATTTCAATTGGAGCCTAATGGAGCTTACACCGGAACCGTTCCGTAATGTACAAGGTCACTGTACTGCACGTGTGTACGCAACTCTTAAAAAATAAATAGGTAATTATGACGGTTTGTGCATTCAAATGGTGTCATAACACAGTTGAAAATCTTTAAAAAGTTTTTAACATTACTTTTAAAAGTATTTCGACGATTTATGTTAATAAAAACAAAATTTGATTTCATAATTTGTATAGTGGTGTACGTGTGTAATCGTCTGCGCGCATGTAGTATTTTTTATTCATGCTTCGAACGTTCGAAGTACCGACACTATCCTTCTATACGTTATTATTCTAAGAAGAATATACTGTATATGAATATAATGTAATTATATTTTTCTAAACTATTTGACCAAATACTACAGCGTAATTAAACTTGATATTTGGCAGAATCGTTAAACGTCGTAGCCAGTGCAAATACATAATTTAAAAAATTAATATTTTGTTTAATTTTATGCTTCTGTACCGTACAAGGAAAACAAAATTTTTTGTAAATAAAACTACTTTTACGGATTATATCGCGTTTGTATTTAATTTATGATTGCCCGACGTTTCGAACACTTTGCAGCATTCATGGTCACGGGCGGACTAAGGTGTCTCACGTCCAACAAGTAATCGTTATTACAGACATTTACAATTATCTACCCGATACAGAAAATAGTTATAAATTTATTAAATTGTTACCCACATTTTAGTACAAATTTATTGCCAGTGTAAGAAGAAAATGAATCTATATGAAAAAATTATATTGTTTATGGTTAGTAATTATTAATTATTAAATTTGTAGCAATTATTATTACAATTTGTTGATTTAAAACTAACAAAACTAATATACTACCACCGGATCGGAACGCGGCCACACTGAGAAAGATCCGGCAAGAAAACTCAGGGGACATGATGCTAAATTAATATTGATTTTTAATTTTAGATGCGGCTTACTAAAAGATTTTTGATTTATAAAATTATCTTTAACCATTATTATTGTGGGTCAAATCTATACAATAAGTGCTCACAGTATCATGCAGTCTTGTGGTGGTCGGTTCGAAACGTCGGGCAATCATAAATCAAATACAAACGCGATATAATCCGTAAAAGTAGTTTTATTTACAATGTGTAGTGCTCGCGTAAACATCAGATATCACAACATTTTTTATTCTATTTCATACAACTTTTTTCACTGCTGTGTTATTTCGAGGTTTTCATAGATGGATGGATATTATATAATTATATTTCAGTCGTCTTTTACAACATTCACGTGTAAGATAAGGGGTGGTGAATTGTATTCTTACTCTGTCACTATACAGAAAAAAAAACCTAATATTAAAAACGTATCATGCATAAATTGATGGTTTTAGCTTTACATGAATAAAAAATTATTGTGTTGCTTATAAAATATATTAAATATTTAGTATATCAGTTCGTGTCATAAGAAATGTAGATGGAATCACCTAAAAGCATCTACCCAAGTCCTACAATTTTTATATTAAAACATCAACAGAAAAAAGTTAAGAAATTAAATTTATTCGATACTGGCCACATAGTATTAGTAATTAATTACTGGAGAGAATTGGTGGGCATATCAAAATTTCATGTCGCATTTTATTCATTATTTTAGTGGTTTACAGTGTTATAGTGAATAATTACGCTGGTATTTTAAGTAATATAATGTAGAGAACGTTTTAAACTGTAGTGAATATGATACAATGGTGAATTACGTACATTATCATATTCTTCCCAAAGTCCCAGTGAAATCATTGATTTGTTTAACAGCACCCAATGGACTGTTTTGGTGAAATGTTAAGTTAACAATGTATTCAAATGAATCACTTTTTTTTTTATCCATGTTCATGAATAAATTTTAACGATATTACTAGATTGAAAACAAAATAACATGAACCTATAGCAACGTTGATTCGCGGACGCAACACGTGTTAAATCGTACACGTGACCCTCTGTAGCAAGAAACTTACGTAAGTATATGTCTTACCTGCCTCATTGAGGTCATACATGATTAAATTGTCATGAATGTCATGATAAACATCTATAATATTTTAATTAAAGTGTCAAAGTTTGTGTTTCGTGTAGTAACGAAGTAAGAATATAATTTGCCATCCTATTTCTTTGCCGTGGCCGTTATTAAAAACCGGCTAAGTGCGAGGCGGAGTCGCGCACGTAGGGTTCCGTACCATTATCTTTAAAAGTCACGATTGTTGTATGGGATACCCCCCCCCCCCCCCCCTTAAATATTTATTTTATTTTTGGTATTTGTTGTTATAGCGGCAACAGAAATACATAATTTGTGAAAATTTCTACTGTCTAGCTATCGCGGTTCTTGAGATACGGCCTGGTGACAGACAGAGGGACGGACAGACAGCGAAGTCTTAGTAATAGGGTTTCGTTTTTACCCTTTGGGTACGGAACCCTAAAAACGACTAAGGGAGATAACATTTACGCAAGAGAAGAAAAAAATCCAAATAAAACTCGTCTGACCAGCGCCGTGACCCTTGCATTATGTAAGAAGCTCCAAGCCCAGCAATGAAACGCATATGAGGTGAGTTGATAATGATGATGAAAGTTTATAAATTAGAACTACACATCATCATCTCAGCTCCTATAAATCCCATTGGGACCTACTGTACCACGCGGGCCAAACGGGTTGGTATAGGATTTCATTTCGAGTTTTCTTTTCCTTGCATTAATGTTATCCATCCATCCATCCATCGGCCTACAGACGTCCACTGCTGGAAATAGGCCTCCCCACGAGAATGCCACTCGGAACGGTCCTGCGCCACTTGCGTCCAACGGTTCCCTGTGACTTTGAGAATGTCGTCAGTCCACCTAGTCCACCAGTGGGGGGGTCGTCCTACGCTGCGCCGTCCGATTCGTGGTCGCCACTCAAGAACCTTTCTTCCCCAACCCCCAATTAATGTTCTATGCATATTATATTCCTTACTTGTCTTTTATGACACCCACGAGCAAAATAGAGAGATGGATTTATGCAGAATAAATGAATTGATTTGATTTGGTGAAATGTATTCTTACTGCGTCATCACAAAGAAAAAAATTATCGCATTAGATTTGGCTAAAACATTTAAAAACCCATTTATCCTTAAAACAACGATGGTATTTGAGTATAAATATTATCTATGGACTTATGTTATCGATTTTCTGCGAACACATGCTATTTTCAGTATAAATACAATATATTTACCCCCCACAAATGTAACAATTGACAAAGTTAGCCGCATGTTAATACAGAGTACTAGTTATATGGAAGTGTGTGATGTCATTATTTAATCTGTACTGACAATATTGACACTTCGACAATACTAGGCAACGATGACTATATATATATATATACTGACAATTTGCACATTGAGAATTCCTTTTAAAAGTCGTGGTAATGTTCTTTTTGCAAATAGTACTATTCTAATTAGGTTAGGCTAGCAAGCGTTAGCCTTTCTCATCTCAGCCCATATGCGTACCGAACCACTATTGAGCTCGGGACTCCTCCATTGTGGGAGGGAATTTAAGCTACTATACTTCTATATCAGACGTGTTGGAAAAAGGGTTTACATCGAATTTGCTTTCTCTTGCAAAGATGTTATATGAGTATTATATATCTTAGTCCTTTAGGACACCCACGGCATAGATAGGGGGTTGTGAATTGTATTATTACTCTGTCACCATACGATAAAGTTTTAATTTTCTAATCTATAGGCGCAGGTGAACCTGATCGTTGACGGCGCGTTAACGCCACGCTAGGATATATAAATTAATTTTTTTTTTTTTTTTTTTTGTGTGACTTAGTTGTTAGCCTCAGATGGCTGTGACAACTTTACCCGGACTGGTGGGTGAGCGCTGAGGGCTCTCAACCCGCAAATATAAATTAAAAAAAATAAATAAATAGGTACACATTTGTGTAACGAACCCATAACCTGTTATAGTATTTTGTACAACGCCATCTAGTGAGCTCAATATAAATTTTAAAACGATTTTAATGATTTGAAACTGTATCTATTGGCAATTTGTTCTTGGTAAACATCCAATGTGGCAGTACGTGTATTAAATAATTCTATGTCCATAATCACCTCTGGCAAATAAGTTTTTATTCAATATTACTACAGATATTACAAGGAATATGGTTGTTATTCTTTTATCGTAGCAGGAAAACTACTTAAGTGAGTTTGACCGTAGCGACCCCAGTTTAATTGCAACACTCGTGTAAATAAGTTAGTTTAATAAGATCTAAATAAACAATATATACAATTAACCACCCCCTCTCTTACCCGTAGGTATCGTAAAAGACAACAATGGGATATGATATGCTGAAATATTTGCGACGAGGACACGGCGCGCCATACGCTCGAGGCCTGCGCCGCTTGGGCAGTGCAGCGCTGTGAACTCGTCGCAATCATCGGTACGGACCTGACGCACCGGCTATCGCTAGGGCGATGGTCGACAGCGTCGGGAATTGGGACGCGGTCGCAGCCTTCTGCGAGACAGTGATCTCGCGGAAGGAGGCAGCGGATCGCCTGCGCGAGAAGTGCAGCCTCGATGGGGTGATCCGCCGCCGGCGACTGGGGCGGCGTAGGCGCGAATACCTGCGCCTCATGCCGCCCTAGCCGAGGCCGCGGGTGACGTGACCGGGGATTAGTCCGTCACCCGCCGAGAGGCCGACCGCGTGAGGAAAGACCGACGTCCTCCCCGAGGGGGGGGGGGACGTCGGTCGATGGGAGGGTACCCCAAGTAGGGGGTATGTCGTCGGGCCGACCACTGATGTCAAGTAACCCTGCTCCGGTGGTCGGCCCAACGACGAAGGCGACGTGCATGGTGGGTGGGTTGCAGGTGTTGCGTGCTTACGCCCCTCTGTCGCCCCGGACGGAGTGGTGCGAGGAGCGCGCCGACCGCAGCCCACCTCAAAAGAAAAAAATGCTGAAATATCTGTGCAAGAGAAGGAAAACTCGACACAAAACTCTATGCCAACACGTCTGATATACGCGGTACAGTTGGCCAGTCAGTCTGTATAGTCGCGGTAACCTTGCATTGTGGAGGAGGCCTCAGCACAAAAGTAGGATTTATATGGGTTGAGGTGAGAAGAATTCCGTGTGGTGACGGAGTAAGAATACAATTCACCGCTGCCCGTCTTCCCGTGGATGTCGTAAAAGACGACTAAGGGATATAAATATATAATAAGTACATAACATCTATGCAAGAGAAGGAAAACTCGAAACAAAACTCTATTTCAACACGTCTGTCCAGCTTGGTATAGTAGGTCAATAGCCCTCCCATTATGGAGGAGACCCGAGCCCAACAGTGGGACATATATAGGCCGAGATGATGATAATGAGATGATAAGCAACAATATTTATAATATTTAACTAACCACCTATCAATACATTGAGGTTCATGATATAGACTTCGCCAAATGGGGATAATGTCCTAATCATAAAGGTTGACATTCAGATCGCAGTGTTCATATATTTTCCAGGTGGAAACTCTTGCTCACTAATTCCTGTAGTTACGGAGTAAGAATACAATACACACAAATCTTAATCACAAGTTTTAATCACAATATAGGTAAGAATAGAAATGGTGAATTGGAATCTTACTCCAAACAGAATAGCAAAATATTTTCTATAAATCTAACATCTAACGGGACTGCACAGATGGCGTAGTGGTTAAGATACCGACCTACAATGCCAGTGTCGTTGGTTCGATTCCCACGCATAACAACAACTTGTGCGATCCACAAATTGTTGTTCTGAGTCTGGATGTAATTTGTGTCCGTTAATTATATGTTTGTAAAGTCCTTCGTAATACAAGGATCATTTTCTTACTACAAGGTGTAGTCTTTAAAATAAAAACCATTTACTCTTCATTCCTACCCTTAATTCTATCTGACAGCCAAAGTGACATTATGGCCAAAATGATGTTACGCCTTTGCTTATCACTTCAGAGGCAAAAATATTAAAAATTACATTTTTGTTTTAAATTAAATAACAAATTGACCTTGCGAATTTCATTCTAAGGTGTTAAAACATAATCGTTAATTTTAAAAAATTCTTAATTTATTGCGATAATAACCAAAAAGAAAAACACATTTTAACTACGTAAGTTAATAAAAAGCGTATATTTTTTACAAAATTAGCGTAGTTAACTGCGCATAGGAATGCTTCCGCATCCTTATTAGATGCAAGAAAGCTGGCAATGTTGCCTTGTTGAAAAATAATGACGTATATTTATTTTAAAAATACGCAAACCTTAATACTTGTAATTTATTAGCTATACATATCAAAACAAAGGCATTTGAAACAGGTAGGAACCAACGCTTTACTATTTGCTCTTCATGTTAAGTAAATTTTTTATTTGCCTAAAATATATCCTTATTGGCTTTGCCTGTGACTTCGTCGTATAGAAGTCATGTGTGACGTCCGTTTAATATGATTTTAATAATATGTTTTAATCATTTGTTCTTATCGCGGGTAAGATAGGGTGGTGGTGGTGGGCAGTGGCAAACAAGCAAACAGCACACCTGAAGGTAAGTCTTGCTGCCGCTGATGGACCTTTGCTAAGCCGCTGCCTACCGCGAAGAAAGTGAAGAGAGTGTGAATGCAGGCAATGTGGTTTGGTAAGATTAAACGTATCATCAAAACCAACCACACACAAACACCCTCAGAAAGTTGGGCTGCCGGCTCTCTCGCTCACCGAACAAAGCGCAGTAACAAATTGCTACTACTCGGATGTCGATTTACTGCTCAGTGTGGTACTACCCGGATACACCGGACGGACCGGCCCGCGGCTGTAGACAGACAACTGTCAACAGTATGCTCCTACCACTCATCATCATATCATTTCAGCCTATTGCCGTCCACTGCTGGACGTAGGCCTCCCTCATGTTGCGCCACAATGTGCGGTCCTGTGCCGCCTGCATCCAACGATGCCTGTGTGTAGTTAACGAGCCCGTAGAGTACCGGAGCCACCGTGACTAGGGGCCATTTTTCTGTTGTACGCCATTTTTTGAAAGGGGATATTGCCGTAATCGCCACGCTTGGCAGGCGGGTTGGCGATCGCAGTATTGGTGTTTTACGTTTCCCAGGAGAGAGCTGCTGCCCTGCTCTCCTGGTGAACCCTCAGCCGATTTTTACGACTCCCACGGGCAAGTAAGGGGTGGCGACACATGTATTCTCATCCCGTCGCCACACGGACAACCTACTCCTACCACTACTAAATTTTATTCTTATTCTTTCACCACATCGAGAATGAAAAGGTTGATCCATCAGGGATATAAAAAATATAATAAATAAACTCACCTCAAGTTTTTCACCATTCTGTTCTCGCTAGGCAGATCTAGAAAATCTAACAAGAATCGAAGTCGCTCTTGAATCTCTCTGGTCTGCATACCGAAGATCCAGCCGAAGTACATCATGGTTTCCTTGATGGTGAACTCCCCGTATAGGGCGATCTCTTGTGGCATGTAGCCAACGCGTTTGCCGGGGACACCGGAACCTGGAACAATGGTCATATTACAGGATTTTTTTTTAAGAGAACGCCCTGCCCTAAGCAAATAATCTTTGTATTGTAGGGGACTTTCGTCGTCTCAGCTCATATATGTCCCACTGCTGGGCTTGAGCCTCCTCCACAAGAGGTATGAAATTGACCTTACTATACCATGCTGATCAGACATATGGGTATAGGTTTTTATTTCGAGTTTAACTTTTCTTGCACAGATATTATATGCATACTAGCAACCCGCCCTCGCTTCGCTTCGGTTTTACCAGTGGCGTAGTTCCCGTTCCCGTGGGAATACCGGGATAAAATGTAGCTTATGTTACTCCCTGATATTGTAGCTTTCCAATGGTGAAAGACTTTTTGGAATCGGTTTGGTGGTTTAAGCGTGAAAGCGTAACAAACAAACAAACTTACTTTCGCATCTATACCAATAAATAAAATTGGAGTGTCTGTTTGTAATGTCAAAATAATAAGCTTTTTTCATGCTCACACGGTTATTTGTACGACACCTATGCCTAAAATAGCAATTAAAAAATTTTGTCTGTCTGTCTGTCTGTTTGTTCCGGGTAATCTTCAAAACGGCTGGACCGATTTCAAAAATTCTTTCACCAATGGAAAGCTATCCCGGTATTCCCACGGGAACGGGAACTACGCGGGTAAAACGACTATAACCTATAACCGAAGCGAAGCGAGGGCGGGTTGCTAGTTTTAAATAAAACTACGGATTTTATCGCGTTTGTATTTGATTTTTGATTACTCGATTTTTTCATATAGAATCATTTTCTTCTTACACTGGCAATAAAGTATCAAATTGTGAGTCAATATTTAATAACCAATTTCTGTATCGGGTAGATAATTATAAATTTTCTGCAATAACGATGACTTGTTGGACGTGAGACATCTGAGTCCGCCCGTGACCATGAACGCTGCAAAGTGTTCGAAACATTGGGTAATCAAAAATCAAATACAAACGCGATAAAATCCGTAAAATAGTTTTATTTAAAAAGGTTGATGTTTGGTTTTATTTGAAGTTTGCCTTCTCTTGCATTGTATATTACATCATCATTATCACAGCTGACATATGTGCCACTATTAGGGTCAACCTTCCTCCACAATAGGATGGAAATTGACCTATACTACACTGGTTAGATAGGTATAGGATTTTATTTCGAGATTTGCTTCTCTTGCATAGATATCATCTGCAATAATCCCTTAATCACCATTTACGACACCCATGGGCAAGAAAACGGGTAGTGAATTGTATTCTTACTCCTTCACCACACGAAATACATATACCCATATTATATACCTATAGTTAAAGAAGAATGATAAGGAATGATGATGGTGTACTTACCTTTGGTGCCTGGTTTGCCCCCTAACACCCATATCTCTCCACTATTTAACTTCCGTCTACCCACAATCGTTGATAGCAATGTTGTTTTACCACACCCTGATGCTCCGAGAAGACCGTATCTGTAAAAATATAATTGAGTTAATAAACGTGATGGGAGAAATAATAAAAACTGACATAAGAAAAGCTTCTGGGTTGAGAAACTACATGAAACTTTTATCAACATTAGCTTATCTCACGTCAACCACGTCCCACTGCTGGGCTGGGCTTGAGCTTACTCCACCGTGGCAAGATAGTTGATTTAGCAACACTCCGCTAGTTACATAGGGTGATATTTCGAGATTTCTTTTTTGCAGATATAGCCTAAGGTGTTAGCCGTCTTTTGCAACACAAGGAAAACTCGAAATAAAACTCTTTTTCAACATATCTGACCAGCGTGGTATAGTAGGTCTCTCATTGTGGAGGTAGCCCGAGCCTAGGAGTGGGAAATATATGTGTTGTAATGATGATTTAATTTTATAATCATTTAATCAACTTTAGCGTCCATCCATCCATCCATCCATCAGCCTACAGACGTCCACTGCTGAACATAGGCCTCCCCCACGAAAATGCCACTCAGAACGGTGCTGCGCCACTTGCATCCAACGGTTTCCTGCGACTTTGAGAATGTCGTCAGTCCATCTAGTGGGGGGTCGTCTTACACTGCACCGTCCGATTCGTGGTCACCACTCAAGAACCTTTCTTCCTCAACGGTTGTCGGTTCGACGAGCGATGTGACCTGCCCATTGCCATTTCAACGTGCTAATTTTGCTGGCTATGTCGGTTACAGTCCAATTTTAACGTAACAATATGAAACTCATCGCACACGATAATTCCTTACATATTTCTCAAGTTGTCCAAGATTGTAATGGTTCGACGATCGCATTTACCACTTAAAGTATTTCATACGAGGACGAAGTGTTTACGAAACTGTTTACATTCTATTCTCCACATCTATATGACTCATAATCTACTTACTTGAGTCCAATATTAAGAGAGTTGAAGCTTATATTTGCGTGTGCATTTTCATAGGAAATTGTCCGGCGGTTTCTTCATAGATACGATGATTATAGTCTATCTGATTGCGGGAAGGGGACGATTTTGTTGTAGTCATGACTGCACTTATAGTTTAGTGGTTTAAATAATTGTCTTCCATGCTGAATGTTATAAGTTCAAGGAACATATATCTGTCTATCATATCCCTTAATCGTTTTTGCAATACCCATGAACATCCTAGAAGTTGGTGAATTATATTCTTACTCTATCACCACAAGGCATAGTTACTATATGGGGAAATTGTTTTCATCATTCATTTATTCGTCGTATGCTTTTGAGCGTAGGTCTCCCACCATAAATAAAGGAACAGCGTCATAATTGTTACGCTTGGCAGGCGTGTTGGTGATAAGGAACTGGGACGCGGTCGCAGGCTTCTGCGAGGCAGTAGTCTCGCGGAAGGAGGCGGCGGAGCGCGTACGCGAGTAGCGTCTCCTCGACGACGCGAACCGCCGCCGGCGACTGGGGCGACACAGGCGCGATTACCTGCGCCTGATGCCGCCCTAGCCGAGGCCGCGAGTGACTGGATCGGGGAGTTAGTCTGTCCCCCGCCGAGAGGCCAACCGCGCGAAGAAAGACTGACGTCCTCCCCGAGGGGGGCGATGTCGGTCGATGGGAGGGTACTCTTCAGGGAATATTCCGTCGGGCCAACTACTGACGACATTGCCCTGCTCCGGTGGTCGGTCCAACGACGAAGGCGACGTGTCACGGGTGGGTTACGGGTGTGCGTGCTTACGCCCCTCTGTCGTCCCGGACGGAGTGGTGCGAGGAGTGCACCGAACGTAGCCCATCCCCAAAAAAAAAAAGGCGTGCTGGTGATCGCAATGAGATTTTATACGTTTCCCAGGAGAGAGCTGCTTCTCTTGAGATTTAACTAATTTCAACGACTATCACGGACACGTAAGAATAATGTCATGAATGGATTTATATAAAATTCTGTACAGAAATCACGTAAAAAAAAAACAAACTAGGTAACGTTGGAGAAATATAATTAATATTTGTAATTATTTTTATTACAAAATAAATTTCAACAAATCGAGTAATCGTAAGAATTTAAACAAATATTTTTTTTACTGTTCAATAAGAGAGTTGAATAAGACAGCGCCGTGTGGTGACGAAGTAGGAATACAATTCACCACGTCCTGTCTTTATCTGATATGCTTATAACGCCTAAGCAAGAGAAGAAAAGCTCGATATACAACTCTATACTAGCACGTCTTAACAGTATGGAGGAGGCTCGGGTTAAGCAGTGGGACATATGACTTAAAAATTATAAAAAAACAATCTCTAATCCTTATATATATATATATATATAGATAAGGATTAGAGATTGTTTATATATATATATATATATATATATATATATGAATTGCTGTTCGTTAGTCTCGCTAAAACTCGAGAACGACCGTACTGATTTGTCTAATTTTGGTTTTGAATTATTATTTGTGGAAGTCCAGGGAAGATTTATACGGTGAGAAAATATGGAAAATTGCGAGTAAAATACTATTAATATCATTTTATTTTCCTATACAAACCGTTCTTACCTATCAAAGATTTAACGTTCGTCCCGGTTCGTAACGGTTCGACATTTTTAGCATAATTACATGTAGATAATGTAGATCTAGATTAAAAAGGTTTTGGAATCGATAAGAAAAGGCGGTATATCCCTTAGTCGTCTTTTACGACACTCACGGGTGGTGAATTGTATTCTTACTTCGTCACCGCACGGATAATACTAAAACCAAACTGATAAATACTAAAACAAAAAAATAATTATGAAAAAGGCAGTGCGAAGTTCGCCGGGTCAGCTAGTGAAAGATAAAACCAAAAACATGAGGCGCATGCAATAGATAATTAATTGATGCATTAATATTAAAAATGAAATTTTCCGTGTGGTGACGGAGTAAGAATACAATTCACCACTCCCTATCTTGCCCGTGGGTGTCGTAAAAGACCACTAAGGAATATAATATGCACATAAGATCTGTGCAAGAGAAGAAAAACTCGGGGAGCCCAATAGTGGGACGTATGTGGGCTGCGATGATGATGCATTAATAGCTTAACTAACTTTAATTTTATTGCACTACATGTAATTTTCATTTCAGTCTATTTAAGTCCCACTGTTCGACTTAGGCCTCCTTCACAATAAGAGAGGAATTGACGCAAATACCGAGATTGAATTCAGGCTGCGGGTAACGGACTAAGATGTCTCACGTCCAACAAGTCATCGTTATTACAGAGATTTACCCGTTACAGACAGTTATTCAATTTGGACTCACATTTTGTTATAAATTGATTGCCATTATAAGAAGCAAATGATTCTTGTTTATGGTTAGTAATTATTAAACATTAAATTTGTAGTAATTATTATGACAATTTATTAACCTACAAAATATTTTTCAAAATTTAAACCTAACTTAAAAACCAAATAACGAGGTTATTTTTAACATCTATATCTATCGTCTTGGTTACTTGTGCCTCGTGCACATGTAAACAGTGAAGTAACCAAGACGTCGGGAATAAAAATATTAAAATTAATTTAAACAATAAAAAATGTATTGTATGTATTTATAACCGCGAATAACTAAGTTTTTTGTTTATATATTAAACTATAAGTTCGTATTCGTATCTTTACGCTAATTGAATTCAATCAATTTTAACATCTAGTGTAAAAAAAGTAAATAAAAAATATTCCGTACGAGCAAAACACAATTCCATCGCTATTATATCATATTTGAATTATTCTTAAAAGATAATTAATCTTAAAAAATCGTTTTTTTTTGACACGCTGTGGTGCGGCCGCACGCGGTCCGTCCCATCCGGGGTGATGGGCGGCACGCAACCACATAACCCGCCGTATTCCCTGCCCTTCGCCTTTAGGCCCTTGGAATCCTTGACGTCCGTGCTCAGCCCAGTGGGAAATAGCGGGAATAATATAGCATTATAATGGTGAAAGAATTAACAAAATCCGTTCAGTAGTTTTTGAGTTTATTCGTAGCAAACATACAAAAATACGTTTCCTCTTTGTAACATTAGTGCAGATATCAAAATGAGGCGTCTATTAACACATACTGTGTCCTTGGGCCATTGTATTCTCAAGAAGAAATTTAATCTAAAACTATTCCTAAATATTCCACAACATTAGAATATACCAGAACATTCTGGAATGTTTTAGGATGCTCCCAAATACTTATAAAGGAAAATTACAAAAAATGCATTTGACATGCTAAGTTATTTATAAAAAACTTGCTTACGTGTGAAACTGAATATCAATGCCAAAAAATCGGCTAAGCACGAGTCGGAGTCGCGTACGTAGGGTTCCGTACTATTATCTATAAAAATCGCGTTTCTTGTATGGGGACCCCCTTAAATATTTGTTTTTAGTATTAGTTGTTATAGCGTCAACAGAAATACATAATTTGTAAAAATTTCAACCATCTAGCTATCGCGGTTCTTGAAATACAGTCTGGTGACAGACAGACGGATGGACAGACAGCGAAGTCTTGGTAATAGGGTCCCGTTTTTACACTTTGGGTAAGGAACCCTAAAAAGAGTAGTGTCAGCATTTAATATAATTCTAACTGAATAGTTTGAGATGATTGAAACAATATGTAAACTTTTTCTGATAGATGGCGCACGTCTTTAATAAAGACGACAAATATAAGTGGCTATTTAATTATCAAATGAACAGTATTCCGACAGATTTAGGTTTGAATCCCGCGGCATTCATATATAACTTGAAAACAAGTTTTTATAAATACTTTTTAATATTCTGAACTAATTTCCGATTTTTAGAGCACCACTTTAATGTAAAAATCGGGGCATTCTTCATGTAGAATAGATAGAAGATTACTAAAATATTTTATTGTTTGGATTCTATCGTGGTTCGTTTTTAAGATTTAACAGCGCACGTTAGGACTCTCTTTTTATAATATAGTATTGGTTATATAAATGATTGTTTATTTTTGAAGTGAAATTTTCTATATGTTTTCTTCTATTATATATTAAATTTGGTTTAATGGGAAGTAAATTCATGTAATGGAGGTAATCGTACCTCTTTCTGCGTGGTGACCGAGTAAGAATATAATTCACCACACCCTATCTTACCCGTAGATGTCGTAAAAGACGACTAAGGGATATAATATGCACATAAGATCCGTGCAAAAAAAGGTAAATTCGAAATAGAACCCTATAACAACATGTCTGACCAGCATGGTGGAGGAGATCGAATTCGCTCCTATTGAGGAGGAGGCCTGGGCCCAACAGTGGGACGTTTTTGGGCTGCGGTGATGATGATGATGACGATGATGAAGTTCATGTAAGTCGTCACCGACATGGTCACGTGACGTGTTCCTGCTAACACTATATCTATAGATATGCCAATATATATGTGTGATGATATATATCTAAACCAGATAAATGTAAAAAGTTTTAATTTACAAATTTTTATTTAATTACAAACAATCTGAATATCCAAAAATAGCAACTGTTTGTTTATAGTTGTAAGTTTTCATTTCTGTCGGCCTTCTTCATGACTTCTTCATGTTTTTATTTCATTAAACTCATACCATGAATAGGTGACTTTATGCTTTTTACATAATTGATTCTTGAATTATTTTTTTTTTATTTCAAGCGGTGGCAAACGAGGAAACAGTACACCTGATGGTAAGTGTTGCTGCTGCTCATGGACCTTTACAGGGTCGCTGCCTACCGCGAAGAAAGTGAAGGGAGTATGAATGCGTGCATTGAGGCTCGGTGATACCAAGGGCACCACCAAAACCCTCCACACACAAACACCCTCAGAAAGTTGGGCTTCCGGCTCTCTCGCTCACCGAACGTAGCGCAATAACAAATTGCTACTAGTTAGACGTCGATTTTCCGCTCAGTATGGTACTACCCCGGACGGACCGGCCCGCGACTGTAGACAGATAACTGTCGACAGTGTGGTCCTACCACTCTTTCATTAAAAATAGATTTCCATAGTTAGGACTTGATTAATTGATTTAAACTATTCGGTAGTGTCATTTCTTAACAATTAATCTGTAAGGATATTGTCAATAATAGTCACCTCTCATACCCATGGGTGTCGTAAGAACCGACTAAGGGATCAGTGACGGTAAATGAATAGTATTCTTACTCAGTCATCATTCATCATTTCAGCTCATATACATTCCACTATTGGGCTCGAGCCTCTTCCACAATAGGAGGGAAATTGATTTTACTATACCATGCTGGTCAAACAGATTGGCATAGGGCTTTATTTCGAGTTTTGCTTCTCTTGCATAGATGTTATATGCGTATTATATCCCTTAGTCGTTTTTTACAACATCCACAGGCAAGATAGGGAGTGGTGAATTGTATTCTTACTCCGTCGCCATACAAAAAATTCACAAAAGTATTTTGAAGACTACCTAATTTATTATCTATGTTTATGTAGATAAATTGTGTGTAAGTAAAATTACATGTATGTAAACAGGATGTTTTGACATCAAAATTAATTCTAATATAACAATCCTTTTTTTTATATGTATACACGTATTCAATATTTATATTTTAATAGTTTTAAACCTGTTTTATGCGGTATTAAAACTAGCTGAGATAATAACACTCAAATAGTAATACAGATATGCGATTCTTAACCAAATAGTTATAGTTTGTTTAGTGGTTTTTAATGTTTTTGAAGTGAAACTTCTTTGCGCACATGAGGGTAAAATTTTTACGGATGAAACGCAATTTAGCGGCACGAAGATGTGCAGCGTTTTTGTCGAAGAAGAGGGGGAGAGCGATTGAGACCGATTGAGAGAGAGTGAGAAAGAGCGAACATAGCACAAAGCACAGCCATGGGGCGAGAGTAGGGAGCAAGCGAGTGAGAAAGATTGAGAGAGTGAGAGATTACTTTTTTATTTGTTTTTTATTTTTATATTGACAAAAACCATGTGGCACTAAAGAAGTTTCACTTCTGACATGCGTACTTTGTATACACACTCTTTTTTTTTTGTTAAGTTAACCGCATGAAGGAATAAGGCGTAATAAATGTAAGGGCCCGTGAACCCCAGACCTTCGCTATTTTATAAAAGCTGAAAGTTGTTATCCATAAAAGGTTGTTTTAAGTCTGGGTGTAATTTATTTATATAATTTATATGGATTATTTCCTTAAGGCCTTAAGTCTTGTGTTATTTAAACCCGTATAAATGATACTAAATTTAAGCATTGAAGTCCAATCCCACGATTTTCCTCTTTTGAAAGTCCGAAAGTGGAACCGGCGATAGATTTTGGGGTACTGTGTCGTCCTTCTGTGCAACATTAATGTAGCGTGACAATAGAAATTATAATAAAAAGAAAAGATTTCGTTCCAATAATTGAATTATTAAACCAACACGCACAGTTTCAACAAAACCCTATTGGGTATAATATATAATTTAGCACCATCTAGTATCTATAATCGAAACTAACATCAGATAACATTATGTTACGGCCTGAATCGCATTAAGGCATTCGTGAAAGTGAAAATTGCAAATTTAATTAACATAATATATACATATATAAGTGTAAGACTGTAACACCTTGATTCGTAGATTATTTACGCAAATAGTTAAGCTTTAATTCAATATGAAATATGTCGCAAAGTATCGCATACTTCTTTAAATATAAAGCTGATTTTTCAATGCAGGTATGGTCACTACCCTTTTCTTTGCCGTTATCAATATCGTGATTATTAATGATCACTATATTTTTCTTTCATCATTCATCATATCGAGTTTTCTTTTGTATAGATGGTATCTGCATATCATATCCCATTGTCGTCTTTTCATCATCATCATCGCAGACCACATACGTCCCACTGTTGGGCTCGGGCCTCCTCCACAATGGGAGGGAATTTGACCTACTATACCATGCTGGTCAGACATGTTGGTATAGGGTTTCATTTCGAGTTTTCCTTCTCTTGCACAGATGTTATGTGCACATTATATCCCATAGTCGTCTTATACGACATCCACGGGCAAGATAGGGAGTGGTGAATTGTATTCTTACTCCGTCACCACACGGACATTGTTGTTGTCTTTTACGACACTCACGGGCAAAAGAGGGGATAGTGAATTGCATTCTACTGAACTTCAAGAAAACACTTGAATATGAATAAAATATTCATACATTTTCAGTGTGGTGATGGAGTAAGAATACAATTCGCCACCCTCTCTCTTGCCCGTGGGTGTCGTAAAAATCGATTGAGGGATATGTTTTGCATATAACAACTTTGGAAGAGAAGGAAAACTCAAAATAAAACCATATACCAACCCTGACCAGCATGATATAGTAGGTCAATTTCCCTCCCAATACGGAGTAGGCTCAAGTCCAATTATCAGCTCATATACGTCCTACTGCTGGAGCCTCTTCCGCAATAGGAGGGAAATTGATCTTAATATTATTATACTGGTCAGACAGGTTGGTACAGGGTTTTATTTCGAGATTTCCATCTCTTGCATAGATGATATATGCTTATTATATCCCTTAGTCGTCTTGTACAACATCCACGGGCAAGATAGGGAGTGGTGAATTGTATTCTTGTTTCGTAACCACACGGATAAGCCAATCGACTCCAATAGGTAGCTGTATGAGCTGAGCTGATGATGTGATTATTCATACATACATACATACATACATACATACATACGTCAGCAATTAATAGTACACATCAAGTACTTTCAGTACAAAACAATTAATAGTTATTAAAAACTTATTACTGCTTCCTAATACCATTTAAGTCTACTTTAACTGCTACTTATGCTTATTGATCGTTCAACAATTACATTTGTCAAAGGTTAATAATCGTTTGTTCTATGTCCTTGGTGTTTTACCTTGTTTCCTGATTGAGATGAGTAAGAATACAATTTGCTACCCATATCTTACCTGTGGGTATCATAAAAGGTGAGCAAGGGCTATAATACGCATATAATATCTATGAAAGAGAAGGAAAACTCGAAGTAACACTCTTAACACGTCTGACCAGCGTGGTATTGTGAATCGATTACCCTCCCTCGGAGGAGGCTTGAGCCCAATAGTGGGATGTATATGAACTGAGATGATTATAAATATTTTTCTCTACTTGTGTTTATGACTGATTTCCGGAAAGTAATCGGATTTAGATGAATTATGAGCCAATAAGTGACCATCTGTTCGAATTCTAGTGCTTTTTTTTATTTCAGTTCGCTTCGTTTCGCCTGTTCATTCACCTGTTTTGATATAAACATGTCGCAAGCGAAGTCTGAGTTTTATTAATAAATCATAATTTATATTTATATTTTAACAAAAATATCGCGAGAGCTCTAAATTATTGGAGGGTTAAGGAATATCTACGAAAGATATAATATGCATATAACATTTGTGTAAGAGAAAGAAAACTCAAAATGAAACCCTATACCAAACCGTCCGACCAGCGTGGTAAGTAGGACAATTTCCCTCCTATTATGGATGAGGCTCGAGCCCAACAGTGGGACGTAAATGATTTGAGATGATGATGATTTACAGATGAGATTCTGTTGGGTCTACTAATATCTTTATAAAATACGGTAAATCAGAACGGAACAGTATTTTCACTAAAAAAAACTAACCAAGTAGTTAAAACTAAGCAATGGAAAGTAAATTTTGCAAAAGTTTAAACACATATTTTTTAAAATATACCCATCCACACTATGGAATAAATCTTCATAAATATATATATTTTTTTCATCTTGATTTTATAATTTATGCTAATTGCAAAATGAATTCTCTGAGCACTCTGTGACGCAAAAAAATTACGTCAAAACTTATATTAATTATCTGTGGAATGTACAAAAAATTATTCTACGTGGTTTAAAGGTCCTAGTAATCAAGCTATAAACGCCAAAAAAAAATTGTTGCACGTGAGAATCGAAGATACTCGAAGATACTATCGTTTTCATCGAAGATACTATTGTTTTCATCATATTACAAGGGTTTGCCGTCTATTGATGGACCAAGAATACAATTTACCACCCACTATCTTGGCTGTAGGTATAGTAAAGGTCATCATCATCATCATCACAATTCATACGTCCTACATGCGTCCTATTATTGGGCTCGAGCCTCCTTCACAATGAAGGAATTGACTTATTAACGTTGGTCAGACGGGTTAGTACAGGTTTTTATATCGAGTTTTCCTTCTCTTGCATAGATGTTATATGGATATTATATCCCTTAATCGTCTTTTACGATATCCAAGAGCAAGATACGGAGTGGTGAATTGTATTCTTATTCCGTCATCACACGAAAAAGTAGTAGTCCGACATTTTTAATCCTCTTTTTGAGCAGATAAAATAAAAATCGGCTAAGTGCGAGTCGAAGTCGCGCACCTAGGGTTCCGTACCATCCTTACTAATATTATAAATGCGAAAGTAAGGTTGTTTGTTTGTTTGTTTGTTACGCTTACACGCTTAAACCGATATCAAAAATTCTTTCACTAATGGAAAAGTAACATAGGCTATATTTTATCCCGGTAAACCCACGGGAACGGGCACTATGCGGATAGGGCGACTGAGGCGGCTGAAAAGACTGACTGACGGCTTGCCAGTTATCTATAAAAATCGCGTTTATTGTATAGGAACCCTCCTTAAATATTTATTTTATTTATTTTTAGTATTTGTTGTTATAGCGGCAACCGAAATGTATAATTTGTAAAAATTTCAGCTGTCTAGCTATCGCGGTTTTTGAGATACAGTCTGGTGACAGACAGACGGTCGGACAGACGGACAGACAGACAGCGAAATCTTAGTAATAGGGGCCCGTTTTCACCCTTTCGGTAGGGTACCCTGAAAATGGTGTGGTAGATGGTTACTTAAATAAGTAGATTGTATACTTACATAGTTCCCTTGGCGACGGTCATGTTGAGGTTGCTGAGGACATGGTTCGGACGCTTTTTGGAGCCGTAATGTTTGAATGCGTGCCTCACGCATACGGCTTGCTGACGTTTTGCCCATATCTAAACCAATAACACATACGTTAGTTAAGTTTATGGCAGTTAAAGGACAATTTTGTAACAACAATTTACAAACAAAGCCCTAAAATTTCGTTCCAGCTTGCCGTAGTTCGACAGTTCATAATATTTTTATTCCTCAAGGTCTGTTCTTGATGTAAAAATAAACTATGTATATATTATTTTAACCTTTGTCTCCTTCTTTCCTAGAAAAAAATAGGACACGGAGCATTGTATGACTTCATTATGGTATTGAAACGATATCGCTTTTTATGATACACAACTGAATAATATTATTTTAAGATTTAACTAAAATTATATATCTTCAACACTTTTGCTTTGTATAAGTTAGAGAAGAAATCAAGAAATCTGTTCTAGTAGGCTTCAGAGGCCTGACGCAGAGGATACATGCGGTAGGTTATAGAACTTTACGCCACTCTTTCATCCCTCCGGGCGATTGAATGTGTTCAACTTTACAATACACCAAGTTCCTATGCATCATATTTACACACGGCAACACAATGGAATATTTTGCCAGTGTCTATATTTCCATATGATATATTTTTTTTAAATAGTTATGGTGAATCATCGCCTTAGTCAAGGAATCGTTTGCGGTTTTAAGAATTACCAGAGAGAGGAAAGTTTTGTGCGGCATTTGAACAGACTAAGGTTTAGAAAAAGAAAATCTCTATGATCCAGAAACACATTCGCAATTTTTTTCAGCTGAGATGTAGTCAAATAATGACTGATTAATCGACATCAAAAAGGAGGAGGGAGGAGGAAAGGGAGGTTTTTAATACGACGGTATTTTTTAATATTTGTTACCTCAGAACTTTGGACTGGGTCGACCAATTTTGATGATTCTTTTTTTTATTTGAAAGCTGGTGCTTCCATATCAATTTGCTCTAGTTCTGACAGGGGCATCCATGAGGAAACAGTTGAAATTTGTTTTTCCTTGTTTAGAATTTATCATCATCATTTCATTCATTGTACGTCCCACTGTTTTTTTATTATTGCAAACAGAGGCAAACGAGCAGACAGTACACCTGATGGTAAGTGTTGCTGCCACTCATGGATCTTTGCAAGGCCGCTACCGCAAAGAAAGTGAAGAGAGCGTGAGTGCGTGCAATGAGGTTCGGTGATATTAAAGTCATCACTAAAACTCACTACATGCGAAAGTTGGGCTACCGGCTCTCTTGCTCACCGAACGAAACGCAATAACAAATTGCTACTACTCCATATAATAATTACTACTATAAAGACCACAGTGTGGTCAATAGTGTCCTACCACTATTTGGCTCGGGCCTTCTCCATATGGGAGGGAAATTGACCTACTATACCACGCTTATTATGTCCTTTAGTCGTCTTTTACGACACACACGGGTAATGAATAAATAATGAATATAATAGTGTGTAGTGAATTATAAGGCAATGTTTAGAATTATTTTCACTAAAAGAAAATTGGCTACGAAAATTAGCAATCGACATCTCAGGATTAATAATTGTGATGCTTCAATAAGATATATAGTTCTTCAATCGTAGTTAAATTGTTCATTGCACTCGATAAACCAACGTCATCACTAAACAATGAGTTTGATTGTTTTCCTCATTTGGCAACCCTCCCTTACAATGAACCACCATTGTTTGTAGTACTATGCATGATTCATAATTGCAAGAAAATATTTGTACTTATAAAGCCATGAGTAATTTTTATATGTAATTTATAATCACTCTGTGTGGTGACAGAGTTAGAATACAATTTACCAACCCCTTATCATACCTCTGAGTGTCGTTAAAAACGGTTTTATTTTCAGTTTTCTTGTATAGATATTTTATGCGTATTATATCCCTTAGCTGTCTTTTGCGACATCCACGGGCAAGATAGATAGTGGTGAATTATATTCTTACTCCATCATACGGATATAAACGGATTTATTTATTTTTTTTTTATTGCAAGCAGTGGCAAACGAGCAAACAGTACACCTGATGATAAGTGTTGCTGCCGCTCATGGACCTTTACAAGGCCGCTGCCTACCGCGAAGAAAGTGAAGGGAGTGTGAATGCGTGTATTAAGGCTCGGTGATACTAAAGGCACCATCAAAACCCTCCACACGCAAAAACCCTCAGAAAGTTGGGCTTCCGGCTCTCTCGCTCACCGAACGAAGCGCAGTAACAAATTGCTACTACTCAGACGTCGATTTTCTGCGAGAGCGTGGTACTGCCCCGGATGGACCGGCCCGCGGCTGTAGACAGATAACTGTCGACAGTGTGACCACTCCACTTATTTCCAGTTATCCTTTTGTTAAAGCAATGTTATCTATTTACATCCCTTAATTTAAACGATATCCATAGGTAATGATGTACACCCCCTCCCCTCCTACGTTGATTGTTATATTGTGTAACTTTGCTATCTCACAGATAGCGATCGATTCCCAAGCTGAACAAATATTTATTGAATCAAACAATGCTTAATTTCAATGCGGGTATATTCCATATGATGACGGAGTAAGAATACAATTCACCACCCCTTCTCCTGCCGCGGGTATCGTAAAACATAACTAAAGGATATAATATGCATATAACATCTATGCGAGAGGAGGAAAATTGGAAACAAAGCCCTATGCCAACATATATGACTAGCGTGGTATAGTAGGACAATTTTCTTCCCATAGTGGATGAGACCCGAGCCCACCAGTGGGACATGTGTGGGCTGTGATGATGATGATGATACGTTTGCTAGCCCATCGTAATTTCATAAAGATCCGATAAGTATATATTTCTTAGAGCGTGGTATTTGCCTTTTGATTAAAAAAAAATATCATTGCCAAATATGGCCGAACTTCGTACATAATCATTTTGACCTTGCCATCTATTAATAAATTGATTAAATATTCATTACTTTATAATTTTAAATCATAAAGTTTATATTCAATCTTGATTGATATTTCGTTTTTAAAGTTATACTTATTTAGACGCGTTTTTTTTTGGGCGTGGGTCACGTTCGGCGCACTCCTCGCACTACACCGTCCGGGGCGACAGAGGGGCATAAGCACGCACACCCATAACCCACCGGTATAGCACGTCGTCTTCGTCGTTGGGTCGACTATCGGCGCAGAGTTCCTAGACTTCAGTGGTCAACCCGACGGAATATCCCTTTCCCATCGAACGCCGTCGCGAGGCTAACCTTTCCGCGGGTGCCCGGACAAAATCACCGGTCAGGTCGCCCACAGCCTCTGCTAGGGCGGCATCAAGCCTGCGCCGCCCCAGTCACCGGCGGAGGACCGTGTCTGCGTGGAGTCTATCCTCCTGCAAACGGTCCGTATTTAGACGCGTTAGGGGAAAAATGATGAGATAAATTCTTACGGCGTATGTATGGTAGGCAATATTTTTACTAGTCACAAATAGCAACTAGATAATGCATTATAATAAAACTTTCAATGTATTAAGTAAATACTTTTTTTTCTATTATTTGTGTCGTTTTTTTTACCAACCTAGGACAAATTGACTGGATCGAGAAGTTAGTCTGTCACCCGCCCGTCGTCGAGGAGAGGGCAAACACACTCAGAAAGTTAGGTTTTATTGTTTCGTTTGATTGATCGCATCAATTAACAGACTTCGTCTTCTTCGATCCATATACAATCAAACATTAGACACGGGTCTTTTTCACAGGGAGAGATTGACTTAGTAATAATATTCTTACTCCGTTACCATACGGAAAAAAAAACTTTAAATTAATTAAAAAACCTGTCACTAGATCGGCACATGACCGCATTAAAAAGATTCGACGTAAATTCAGCGGGTTAGTCTATTTTTAACTGAGCCTACAATAATTGCAGACTCAGTTAAGAAATAATATAATAATAATTATATATATAATATATATGTAGACTCTACATATATATTATATATTAAAAATTATATAAACATATAATAAATTTAAAGAATTTTTAGTAAACAGGGAGCAACCCTGTAAAGTTATTTGGTACCACGGATATATTGATGGATATATTTCTCAAATATATTATAAAAGATTACGAAGGTGGAAATGTTTTTCACTTGGTGAGAAAAGAAGATTAGAATTGACCATATAATTTGACCATATATTCCGTGTGGTGACAGAGTAAGAATACAAATCACCACTGCCTACGTCGACTAAGAGATCTCATATAAAATCTATGCAAGAGAAGGAAAATTTGGAATTAAACCCTTTTTTTTTTATTTGAATGGAAAAATGCAATTTTCACGCATGCCCACCTTAGAGAGATGGGGTATGCCGGGCTCAGCGTCTATTTATTGTCAGTGCCACTACCAGCTAAAAACCACACGCTGTTCCTGTCCCTCGGTTACGGCGAAGTTATGGGACCGTTTTCACATGCACCACAACTCCGCCAGATGGAATAAAACCCTATACCAACCTGTCTGACCAGCATGGTATAGTAGTGGAGGAGGCTGAAGACCAACAGCGGGACGTATATGAGCTGAAATGACGATGCTGATGACCATATAATATCATCATCATCATCTTGCTCTTATCCCAATTACTTGGGGTCGACGCAATATGTCATCTGTTTTGACATATTGCAAAAAGTTTCGGCAATGACTTTTATGACCGGCCGCCTGCCTGACGTCAACCCTCCTTGGGAATGTAAACGTTGACCCAAATGGTATCAGATGGAGTTGGTCCGGGTCAATCTAGGGCTCTTAGTCGTCTTTTACGACACCCACCCCTATAATCATCATCATCATCATTTCAGCCTATTGCCGTCCACTGCTGGACGTAGGCCTCCCTCATATTGCGCCACAATGTGCGGTCCTGTGCCGCCTGCATCCAACGACGCCCAGCAACTTTCACTAGGTCGTCGGTCCACCTAGTGGGGGGGCGTCCTACACTGCGTCGTCCGATGCGTGGTCGCCACTCGAGAACCTTTCTTCCCCAGCGGTTGTCGGTTCGTCGAGCGATGTGGCCTGCCCATTGCCACTTCAGCGTGCTAATTCTTCGTGCTATGTCGGTTACACCCGTTCTTCTGCGGATTTCTGTATTCCGGATTCTATCTCGCAGAGAAATCCCGAGCATAGCCCGTTCCATAGCACGCTGAGCGACTTTGAGCCTTGATATGAGGCCTACATTTAGGGACCACGTTTGCCGTAAGTCATCACTGGTAACACACACTGGTCGTAGACCTGTGTTTTCAGACACTGAGGTATGTTGGACGAGAAGATCCTCTTAAGTTTCCCGAACGCTGCCCAACCGAGTTGGATTCGTCGGCTGATCTCTTTCTCGAAATTGGATCTACCTAACTGGACTGTTTGTCCTAGGTAAACATAGTGATTGACAACTTCGAGAATCGCATTGCCAACTAGGACCGGTACAGGAATGACATGGGTATTTGACATGACTTTCGTCTTGTCCATGTTCATTCGTAGACCCACTAGTTGGGATACCCTGCTGAGATCATTGAGCATAGTGCCAAGGTCCTCCATGGATTCTGCCATAACGACGATATCGTCTGCGAATCGAAGGTGAGTGATGTATTCGCCGTTAATGTTGATGCCGAGTCCAGTCCAGTCTAAGAGCTTGAAGACATCTTCCAGTGCAGTGGTGAACAGTTTCGGAGAGATGACATCTCCCTGTCTCACGCCTTTCTGCAACTGGATCGGTTTCGTACTCTTATCCCGGATACGGACTGACATTGTGGCGTTCCTATACAAACACTTCAGCACTTCGATATAGCGATGGTCGATTTGGCACCGCTGAAGGGACTGCAGCACCGCCCAAGTTTCGACTGAATCAAAGGCTTTCTCATAGTCCACAAACGCTAAGCACAGGGGCCGATTATACTCCTCGGTCTTTTGTATAATCTGCCGAAGCGTGAGGATATGGTCTATGGTGCTATAGCCTTTTCGGAAGCCGGCTTGTTCGGGCGGCTGGAAGTCATCGAGCTTGCGCGTGAGTCGATTGGTAATGACCCTCGAAAACAACTTATAACATGGCTCAGGAGTGAGATGGGTCTGTAGTTCTTTAAAAGAGCTTTGTCACCCTTCTTGAAGAACAGCACCACTACACTCCTGGTCCACGACTCTGGAACGTCGCCCCCGAGGATAACGGAATTAAATAGCTTCTGAAGGGCTATTAATACCGGCTTGCCGCCCGCCTTCAAAAGCTCTGCCGTAATTCTGTCATCTCCCGGTGCCTTACCGTTACGTAGTTGTTTGAGAGCCATTCTGATCTCGTACAAGCTGATGTCCGGGATTTCTTCGGTATAGTGCCGAGTTAGCTTGGATCTGGGATCTTGGACCAAGCCGACAACAGGATTTCGGGATGATTTGTATAACTGTCCATAGAAACTTTCGACCTCTCCCAAGATCTCACTTTGGGATGAAATGACAGTGCCGTCATCGGTCTTCAGCTTAGTCATTTGGCTTTTCCCAATAGACAGATCTTGTGCGAACACTTTCGAGCCACGATTCCGCTCTATCGCTTCTTTAATACGGAACGTATTAAATCGGCGAATATCGCGACGCACAGACCTGGAGATCTGTCTATTTAGCTGCCTATGTTTGGACCAATCGGCTGCAGACTGCACCGTCATCTCTTTTCTCCGCTCCATGAGCTCGAGAGTCTGGTCAGAAAGTTTTTTAGGTCTATTAACGCGGTGAGCCTTGAAAAATTGCGACCCAACCGCGTGGACAGTTTCCACGAACCTGTTGTTCATATCGTTCGGAGATTCGCACTCGTCCAGACATTGGAAGCGATTATGTAGTTCGAGTTGAAAGTTTTCGAGGTTCTGGTATTGGACAGATGTAGGTCGGAGTGTAGACTTCATCAAGCGTGACCGCTCGACTTTTGTATGGATATTCAATGTGCCTCGTACCATCCGGTGATCGCTCCCAGTTTTAATTCTGCTGATCACTGAGACATCATTGAATATCTGTCGTTTGTATGACAAGATGAAGTCTATCTCGTTTTTTGTTGAACCATCGGGGCTAATCCAGGTCCATTTCCTTTGTGGCTGCTTCCTGAAGAAGGAATTCATCATAAAGAGGCTTTCCTTCTCCAGAAAATCAGCCAGTTTCTGGCCCCTCTGGTTTCTCTGTCCATATCCATGTTTCCCCACTCTCAACTCATCATCACTCCCTTTGCCTAGTTTCGCGTTAAAGTCTCCCATAACCACCGTGAAGTGGGTTTTGGACGCGTGTATGGCTTTCGAGATGTCCTCGTAAAATGCCTCCACCTCGTCGTCGGAGTATGTCGAGGTCGGTGCGTATACCTGTATAACCTTCAGTGAATACCTCTTGGTAATTCTGAGTATAAGGTACGCTACCCTTGTCGACACACTCTCGATCCTCTCCACGTTGTCTATGAGAGACTTACGAACGATAAACCCTATACCACCTTGGGACGGGTGATCGCCTTCCCGGTAGAAGAGCAAGTTTCCAGACTGGAGGATTATTGTGCCCTCGCCCTCTCTTCGCACTTCTGATAATCCTACAATGTCCCAGCGGATTTTGCTCAATTCCTCTTCCAGCTCGATGACCCTCTCGTCAGTCCTGAGTGTCCGAATGTTGTGTGTTACCAGGGCCAAGGGTCGTTTTTGTTGGTAGCCGGATCGCTGCCGGAGATTCCTCGCACCCCCCGCTCCACCACTACTGGGCCCGCCACCAAAATGAGCCCGTAGGGTACCGGAGCCGCCGTGACTGGGGGCCATATTTTTGTTGTACGCCATTTTTAAAAAGGGGATATTGCCGTAATCGCCACGCTTGGCAGGCGGGTTGGCGATCGCAGTATGGATGTTTTACGTTTCCCAGGAGAGAGCTGCTGCCCACTCTCCTGGTGAACCCTCAGCCGATTTTTACGACTCCCATGGGCAAGTAAGGGGTGGCGACACATGTATTCTCAAACCGTCGCCACACGGCCCTATAATATATGTGCAATAAATATAAAACTCGAAATAAAGCCATATACCAAGCTTTTCAACTAGCAGAGTACAGTAGGTCAATTTCCCTTCCTATTTTGGATTAGGTTCATAGATGCACTGTGTTGCCAGTATTCGTGACATTAGTCACATATTATATAATATTAAATAATAGTTTAAATGAACCAAACTAGTAATGTATGCGTTATAGTTAAATTCTAATATTATAGTTATATATTTGAACCGGTTTATTAATTCGCCATTTTAATTCTATATTGTTAATGATCTTGTCTATTAAATGGTCATTCAAGTGTCACAGAGCTAGAAAAATACGCATAACTTTTAATATGGTTTGTTTTATTTTAAAACTAAATATTCTGTGTAACGTTACAACAAAAAAAATAACGTGTCATTGATCTTTCTCTTTGTGTTTATCGTAAAAAAATTACTAAAGGACTTTATCATCACTGAACTTATAGATTCATAGTAGAGTATAGGCCTCCCTATGAACGGGGATAATGGCATAATCGCACCGCTTAGTAAGCGATTTTGCTGAAGCAATTGGTATTACAAGTTTGTTAGCTCTGTAAGCTACTCCTCTGGTGATCTTTAGACAGTTATTACGACTAACGACTCCACGAGAATATACTTTACCTTTCTCTTAACTAAGTACAGTAAGAATCAATTACGAAATGTAAGGAAAAGGCTACTGCAAAGGAAAAAATCTGCAATAATATGCCAACTTTCTAACCAACTTTATAGGAGGGAGTTCAATTCATCATTTCTCCCACGTACGTGCAAGCTCTGAAATGTACAACCTGCTGCTGTGTTTCCCGAGCGCTATGACATGTCTTTCTTTAAACGAAGTTTAAGAAGAGTATTTTATTCACGGTAGACAACGGCCTGGCTGTGTCCCCGGTACTACAAAGGTCCATGTACGGCAGTATCATTTACCATCAGGTGTGCTGCAGGTGTGCTGCTTGCTCGTTTGCCACCATAGGCAATAAAAAAAACAGGTTTTCAATTTGACTGTATTTTTTTACTTTTTCCCTCAGAACTTTATGGTCCTTAAGAATATTATCCTGTTGCGGTCGTTAAGAATATTATTCCGTGTCATAAAAATCAGCTAATAGAGCATCCGAGAAGTGGGCAGCAACTTTACAAACTTGTAACTACGTTCGCTTGTACATCTGTAAAACCTTGCGGTTATTCTATTATCGAGTTAATGGTGGGGGATAATGTTCGAGATTGAATGTTGACGGGCTAATGGACGGATAAAAAGCTTAGTTTACAATTACTAAGTAATTTTTTGCGTGAATCATAACATTTGTGAGGCGACATTTAATTAAACTAAATATTATTTTTTAGTTAATATTGACAGTCCGTGTGATAACGGAATAAGAATTCAAGACTTCAAATCTTGCCCGTAGATGTCGTAAAAGACGACTAAAGGATATAATGCCCATATATAATATCTACGCAAGAGAAGAAAAACTCGAAACGAAACCCTGTACCAACCTCTCTTTTACCCGAAAGGGTATTCCGTCAGGCCGACCACTGACGACAAGTCACATTTGTTCCGGTGGTCGGCCCAACAACGAGGTGACGTAGGTATGGGTGGGTTATGGGCCCGCGCGCCGTCCTTTCATCGCCCCGGACGGACTGGACCGCGCGTGCGCTTACCATAGCCCACCCATAAAAAAAAAACTCCAACCTCTCTAGTAGTGTCTGTAAGATCAGTTTCCCTCCTATGGTGGAGGAGGCTCGCACATAGCAGTGGGTCGTGTGTGAGCCGAGATGGATATTGACATACGCCATTTCCGTGTGGTGACGGAATAAGAATACAATTCACCACTCCCTATCTTGCCCGTGGATGTCGTACAAGACGACTACAGGATATAATACGCATATAACATCTATGTAAGAGTGGGAAGGCTAGAAATGAAATCCTATACCAATATGTCTGACTAGCATGGTCATGGCCAAATTTCCTTCCATTGTGGAAGAGTCCAACAGTTAGACGTATGTTGGCTGCGATGACGATGACGCGATGAAATACATTTAATGTCGTTTGGTCAACGATTACATTTTCATAGCCAGCTGACGTCAGGTAGACGGTCATAAAATTATTACTAAACCTTTTTGCAATATATACGATGGTAAATGACTACGTATTACGTCGACCCTAAGTAGTTGGAATAAATGCAAGATGATGATGACTATTTTTTTTCTACTTAATATTGCAACACTTGGCTGCACAGATGGTGACCAGTAACCACTAAATGGCGTTTCGAAATTACGTTTCAAAATGTGTTTTTTTTATGTAATAATTCATATTTTTCGCGTAGTGAGTAAGCTAAGAATGCAATTCTCCACCCCGTCTGTTGACCGTGAGTGTCGTAAAAATGATTAAGGGATATGATAAGCAGATAACATCGATGCAAGAGAAGGAAAACTCGAAAAGATACCTTTTTTTGCGTGGGCTGTGGTCCGCGGTGACGAAAGGGTGGCGCGTGGCCCCACAACCCATCATATTCTCTCTCCTTCTCCATTAGGGCAACCACCAGTACCGAATTTCTAGTCGACCGTGGCGGGCCCAGCGGGATACCCTTCCGGGTACCCTCCCTCCCTGACATCCCTCCCGGGACGTCGGTCGCCCTCATGCGGTAGCCTCTCTGCGGGTGACGGACTATTCCTCTGTCCAGTCACCTGGAAATGAAACCCTATAGCAGCACGTCTGACCAGCGTGGTATAGTAGGTCAAATTCTCTCCTATAATGGAGGAGGCCCGAGTCGGAACAGTGAAACGTATATAGCCCATATAATGAAATAATTAATATAATGAAATAGTTAATAAAAAATTAAATGAAATAATTAATATTACAACGTAATGTAATAATTCATATTATTTTTATTGCCAATTCTGGTAAACGAGCAGGCAGCACACTTGATGGTAAGTGATACTGCCGCACATGGATCTTTACAATACCAGGGGCACAGCCAGGCCGTTGCCTATCGTGAAAAAAATACTCCTCTCAAAGCTCGTTTAAAGAAGGACATGTCATAGCGCTCGGGAAACACAGCAGCAGGTAGTTCATTCCAGAGCTTGCACGTACGTGGGAGGAATGACCGCTGGAAACGTACAGTTGAAGACCATAACGTTTCCAGGTGAAATGGATGAACCCTGCCACGGCGTCGAGTGGTACGTTGGTAAAATGGTGACGGTGGTACCAAGTCAAACAGTTCCTCAGAGCACTCCCCATGAAAGAGTCGGTAGAGTACTCCGTAAGGTCGGTAAGTCTCTCCGCCGCCCTAATGACTCCAATCTGTCCGTAAGATTTATTGATTATTTAATTAAGAGTTCTTTATTAGAGAGAAAAATTACCCTTTTAAATGGTGTATCAAACATTAATGTTGCAGCTGCATTATGGATGAAATTTTATAAATACAGAAAATCTATGTATGAGCACACTGTTGATAGTTGTCTGTCTACAGCCGCGGGCCGGTCCCTCCGGGGGACACCTACAGGCAAGAGAGGGATGGTTAATTGAACTCTTACTCCGTAACCACACGGATTTTATTTCTCTTGCATATATATTATCCACATCCTGAAGACAGACGAAAGAAAAAAAAAGGAGTGTCGTAAATGACGACTACGGGATTATAATATGCATGCAACATCGTAGTGGTAGGACCAAACTGTTGACAGTTGTCTGTCTACAGCCGCGGGCCGGTCCGTCCGGGGTAGTACCACACTGAGCAGAAAATCGACGTCTGAGTAGTAGCAATTTAAACGACTTAAGCTAATTCTACTTGAAAATCAAAAATTGATACCTTAATATTCTGTATACAGACCACAAATTTACTGTAGTTATTTCTCGTTCTATTTCATCAAGGACTCCTTCTAGCTAACCACAAGATTTATGTACTTTCGGTTTCTTCTTTATACTATTAATGTTTATTTTATTTTATATTCTACATGTCTTTATTAAATAATTTGTTTCTTTTACTTAAGCTATTAATTATGATATTTTTTACAAACTAGAATATGATATAGTATAGTATTAATTTATTTTATTCTTAATTTAATGTTACTATTTCAAATATTACTGTTTAACTTTTTTAAATACATTTGTTTTGGATATATTGTTGCTTCCGCTGTACGGGCCCATCAGAATATCAGCGGTGTAGTATCATATTTACTGTACCATAAGCTGAGATGGGCACCATATTTTGGCCTCACATATTAGACTCCTTGTTTTTAGTTAGTAGTTGTTATTTCTTTCGTTGGTGTCTATAATGTGTGAGGTTTACAAAATAAAATTTCTTTCTTTCTTTCTTTCAATTTACTTGCACTTGTTCGGTGAGCGAGAGAGCCGGAAGCACAACTTTCTGAGGGTGCTCACGTGTAGTTTTTGGTGATGCCTTTAGTATCCCTGAACCTCGATTGATATTTACATTCACTTCACTTTCTAAGCGATCGAGATAGTACCACTAACCATCACCATCAATAAAAAACAAATACATGAGAGATACGTACCGTGCTGTCTTGTTTTTCGAATGGTGGTGATGAGAACTGTATCTGACTCATCTTGGACTCCTTTCCATCGCCCAGAGGCGACGGAGGCGACGTTTCTCTGTTGACAAAACAAAATATAATGTTAGCATCTTTTGATATTACTCTTACTTATTACATCTACCTATAAAAATAAATAAAATTGAAGTGTCTGTTTGTAATGTCAAAATATTGGCCTTTTTTAATGCTCACACGGTTATTTGAACGACACCTATGCCTAAAATACAGTTTAATTTTTTTTGTCATTCTAGATAAACAAATCACGTGCTCGATAATAACTGCAATTCATGCACTTCAACAAAAACAAAAGCTAAAATCCACCCACTGCCTGCTACAGGTACAGAATTAAGTTGAGGAACATTAGCGTATTTTATTTATTACCTATTTTTCAATTAATATAACTGACTAATTAACAAAATTAATTTCATTATCATCACTTTAACTCATATGGCTGGGCTTGAGCTTCCTGAAAAATACGAGGGAAATTGACCTACTATACCACACCGTTTAGACGGGTTTCATTTTGAAATTTCCATCTCTTACATAGATGTTATTTGCGACACAAGGCTGGTGGAGTCCCGTGGATGGAGATGTTTTTTAAACAACCAATGGAATTACGTTATTGAGATCCGCTCAGCTTCAATGGAGATCGCTGTGCGGAGATTTGTAATATTTGTATGGCGCGATGGAAGTGGAGATGTAAGCTGTGCGCGAACGACGCACGGCGGAGACGCTATCAATTCTGCTTCTTCAGACTGTAGTACTTCTTCTCCAAATAAAAGAAGATAATTTCTTTGTAATAATAGCGACATCGTCTATCTTTCATGTCAGAATGCATACTGAGCACTCAATGCCTCGCATACTCGCAAGCACACATCTCCCCTACACTACGCATTTCCGCACAGCTTCGGTGGAGTCACCCGAGCTGAACAACATCTCTTCTCGCACAACACACAGCACACCACACCAGACACATCTCCGCTTTGGTGGAGTCCCGGCCTTAGTCGTCTTTTACGACAAAGAAAAAGACAAGGTGAATTATATTCTTATTCCGTCACCACACGGAAATAAGTATTTAATAATAAACCAGTATTTTTGGATTTAAAATAGTATATTCTTGATAACCATCAGTCAAGTAGATGTGAACGCCTTGACCTCGTGATTCACCGACCTTGCCTCCACGTCGTCATGGCGAAATCGCGCGAATTTCACGTTGAGGATAATGAGCGGTTTTAAAATTACTTTTTATTATACATTCCAAATGAGCCGTAGCCATTATCGTGTTATTTCTATACTAGCAACCCGCCCTCGCTTCGCTTCGGTTTCAATCACCTTACTCGCGTGTAGTTTCCGTTCCCTTGGAAATACCGGGATAAAATATAATGTATGTTACTCCCTGATATTATAGCTTTCCATTGGTGAAAGAATTTTTGAAATCGGTTCAGTGAATTAAGCGTGATAGCGTAACAAACAAACATACTTTCGCATTTATAATATTAGTAAGGATGTTTTGTTAACCGACTTCAAAAAAGGAGGAGTTTTCAATTCGACTGTATTTTTTATGTTTGTTACCTCACAACTTTTGACTGGGAGAACCGATTTTGATGATTCCTTTTTTATTTGAAAGCTGGTGCTTCCTGTGTTTGAAATTTGCACCAGTTTGAAGTTGGTCTTTTTTGTTAAAATTATTATTAATGTTTATATAACTTGTTAGTTCTTTCCTTCCCATGGATGTCGTAAAAGAAAGAGAGAGAGAGAGAGAGAGAGAGAGAGAGAGAGAGAGAGAGAGAGAGAGAGAAGAACCATCTTTTGGATCAAGGCGTCATAATAAGCAGAATTCATTGCCAGGGCAGAAATTTTTTAAATAAAACCCTATACAAACACGTCTGACCAGCGTGGTCTAATAGGTCAATTTCCCTTCCATTGTGGAGGAGGCTCGAGCCAAGCAATGAGAAGTATGCGAGCTGTAATGATGATCGTCATGGCTGCCGCTTGTCTATGGGTGTCATATAAGATAACGAAGATATACCATCTGTGTGAGAGAAGAAAAACTGTATCATTCTGTCTCACCAGCGTGGTATAGTTAGTAAATTTTTCTCCTATTATGGAATAGGCTTGAAGGCAACACTGGGACTTATAAGAGTTGTGAAGATGTGGTGAAGTTTGTTGGAACCATAGAAAATTGCCTAGGAAACTTATAACACCAAATGCTCTTGCTAAACAAATAGGTATCAAGCTTGGCGATTTAGATTAATATTCTTAATATTTTTAAAAACAACGCCTGACACTAAGTAAATAATACTTGTATTGTGAGGGACATATATAATTAATGGACACCAACACATCAACACATATAATACAAGTGCATTCAAATAAATGTTAGAAAATAAAAAAAATAGTCTTTGGTTTTTTTTATGAAAACATAATAATTTCCCTGTCAAATTAAATAAAAAAGACTCGGTCATAAATCGATATTTAAATATTTAAAATTATAAAGTTCCCTGTCAAATGAAATGTCTTGTCAAAAAAAGATTCCATATTTACATTTAGAATTATAAAATTCTAATTCTCTATACTATAATAGAAAAACCAGTTTCGTTACTATCCATTTTTAAACAATATGAGCCATTCATTTATAACTAATGTTATAATATATGTTCAAGTGAACATTCGCGAATACATCGATCATAATAAACAATGTAATATTGTATTTACGATCAACGTAAAACCTTACAAGGTTGAGAATAAGCTATTATTTTTTTGGTTATGTTTATCCATTCGGACATGCAAAGGGAACAAGGCCTGTACAGGCAAGTTTTACATAATTGTAAATAAAACTACTTTTACGGATTATATCGCGTTTGTATTTGATTTATGATTGCCCGACGTTTCGAACACTTTGCAGCATTCATGGTCACGGGAGGACTAAGGTGTCTCACGTCCAACAAGTAATCGTTATTACAGACATTTATAATTATCTAATGTCTAAAGAGAAATACACTTCTCTGATTTCATAGGTAAGTATTTTACTGTAAAGGCTACAACGTTGTGGAATGCGTTACCAGTAGCAATCAGAAAAGCCCCGACTTTAACTACATTTAAAAAACAGTTGACAGATCACTATTTATTGCGGGTGACGTGACCGGGGATTAGTCCGTCACCCGCCGAGAGGCCGACCGCGTGAGGAAAGACCGATGTCCTCCCCGAGAGGGGGGACGTCGGTCGATGGGAGGGTACCCCAACAGGGGGTATCCCGTCGGGCCGACCACTGACGACAAGTTAACGCTGCTCCAGTGGTCGGCCCAACGACGAAGGCGACGTGGTTTTCGGGTGGGTCGCGGGAGTTGCGTGCTTAAGCTCCTCTGTCACCCCGGACGGAGTGGTGCGGAGGTGCGCCGACCGCGGCCCACCCACAAAAAAAAAAAAAAGATCACTATTTATCGCTATAATATTTTAAGTTCTTAAAGCGTGCGAGTTCCTGTAATATATGTGTATGTATGTATATGTGTATGTATGTATATGTGTATGTATGTATGTGTTTATGAATGAGTATGTGTGTATGTTTATTTATATGTAGTAGTATATATTTTATACTTAAGACATAAATACAATTACCTACTATTTACTAATTTATATTGTTTTATTTTTACAGTATTAGAGTTACAGATATTAACACATAATATTTATTAGTTACATAGTCATAATGTTATTTAGAATTGATTTTCAGTACCACCAGCAACAAATTACCTACCATCTCCCTTCTCTGTTATATTATCCATCCTAAGGTTGCCTGGAAGAGATCGCTTATAGCGATAAGGCCGCCCTTTGTACATTCTGGGTTATAATTATTATTTAAGTTTTCTTGTAATTTGGTGTACAAATAAAGTATTATCTAATCTAATCTATCTTTTTATTTTAAAAAATTTGGCAACGGAGCTATCAGTTTAAGCCAAATTATAAAATTTAGAAGTTTTGTTCAATAATTTTCATCATAACTTGTAGAATATTTTTTATAAAGAACCTCCTGCACTAAGGAAATAATCCTTGTGTTGCGAGGGACTTTACAAACATATAATTAACGAAGACAAATTACATCCAGATTCAGAACAACAATTTGTGGATCGCACAAAGTCTTGCCCTGTGTGGGATTCGAATCCATGACACTGGCACGGTAGATAGATATCTTAACCACTACGCCATCTGTGCATCAATAATACTACACTTCTTCACATTGAATGGCACTCTCCATCAGTACAGTGCCCACTTGCACGGTATAGGTGCTGACAACTAAAAAATAATTTCCTGTGGCAGTTTTAAAAGTCGTATAAGGGCCAGAGGAGTAGGCAGCAGTGTTTGCCTGAGATATTCGCAATACTATTGATGGCTAGACAACAATTATTCGTGTCTTTTTTTTTGGGGGGTAGGTTGCGGTCGGCGCACTCCTCGCACCACTCCGTCCGGGGCGACAGAGGGGCGTAAAGCACGCACTCCCGCAACCCACCCGCGATGCACGTCGCCTTCGTCGTTGGGCCGACCACCGGAACAGGTGACTTGACGTCAGTGGTCGGCCCGACGGGATACCCCCTATTTGGGGTACCCTCCCATTGACCGACGTCCCCCCCTCGGGGAGGACGTCGGTCATTCCTCACGCGGTGGGCCTCTCAGTGAGTGACGGACTAATTCCCCGGTCACGTCACTCGCAGGTATTCGCGCCTACGCGGCCCCAGTCGCCGGCGCTCCTCGCGCAAGTGATCCACCGTCTCCTTCCGCGAGACTACTGCTTCGCAGAAGGCTGCGACCGAGTCCCAGTTCTGAAGCTGTTTCCCTGAAGCTGTCAGCTGTCAGAAGCTGACGCGTGTGCTGCGCCGTGTCCTCGTCGCAAATTATTCGTGTCTTGACGAAGATAACGTAGAGCAAAATTAGCGAAAAGGATGATCACTAGAAAAAAAGAGTGTGTGTACAAAGAACGCATATTAGAAGTGAAACTCCTTTATCCTTCATACTTTATCTCATTCTCTTGCCGGCTGAATCCTATACATTTACGTGTGTATGTCTCTATGGACTCGCTTTTTCGTTTCATCGAGTTTGAAATCACAACGATTCTAAAGAAGTTTCACTTCAAAAAATCCCTGTACCTAAGTAGTAAATCAATTTCTGTAAATTGTGGCGGGGGCTTAAGGTAATAGGTACATAAATAAGCTGTGAAAAATAGATGAAAGACATTCATAAGAACTGCAAGAAACACATTACAAAAAAAAATTCAGTGTGGAATGTAATTTATAACGCCTAACCCAAAATATAGGCAGGTTATAAATAAAAACCACAGCACCTTTCCGGTAATCATAAATCGATCAGTATTGTCTAGCTTCATTAAAATTACCAGGGCAACATAAAAGAAAAAGAGCACCAAAGAGTATCGTGATTAAATACTAAGCACATCTTTTATCTCTTACACATGTCACCAAGGACGTATATTAGAAAGGGATGGCAGCAGTTAATCAGCGTTGTCTCGCAACAATTTCGCCATTGTGGCCGTGAGGGCATGTCAAAACATTGAACGCAGTTTGAATCTAAATGGATAAAGTCTGACTAGAATTAATTGGTTAAGACAAAGAGATATTCACGGGACTGAGCGTATTGTTCAAGTTTATTTATTGTTTGTTTCGTATTTTCTTTTAATCTCACATACATATCTAGATCCCTCTTGTAGCGATGGGATTAGAATAAAATTTTTGCACCCCTCCTCATTAAGGTCTCCATATTTTATTAATTACTTTAATATTCAGGTATTTGTTAGTTTATCGACCTGCACTGAACATAGACCTCTTAAAAAGATATCGCCACATATGAAAGCCAACTTGAGGGTCTCAGTAAGGTTTTATAACATACATATCGGAGAAAACAACTGCTAGCAATTTTCCTAATAATTTTGGTTAGTTTTAGGATGATCACAAAATAAAGGATGGCGAATTATATTTTTACTCCATCACCACATAAGAATCTGCGCCTCATGCCGCCCTAGCCAAGGTAGCAGGTGACGTGACCGGGGAATTAGTCCGTCGCCCGCCGAGAGACCGACTGCATGAGGAAAGACCAACGTCCTCCCTGAGGGAGGGACGTCGGTCGATGGGAGGGTACCCCAAATAGGGTGTATTCCGTCGGGCCAACCACTGACGTCAAGTCACCCTGCTCTGGTGGTAGGCCCAACGACGAAGGCGACGTGCCACGCGGATGGGTTGCGGGTGTGCGTGCTTACGCCCCTCTGTCGCCCCGGACGGAGTGGTGCAAGGAGAGCGCCGACCGCAACCCAACCCAATAAAAAAAAAACACATAAGAATTACATTTCATTTACGTCACATTGCTGGCCTCGAGGCTACTCCACAATGGGAATGATATTAACCCACTATACCACGCTAGTTAGACGTGTTGGTATAGAGTTTTACGAGACCCACGGTCAAGAAGGGGTATGGTGAATTGTATTCTTACCGTCCCCACACGAAGAACATATAATAATCGAATTAAAATGACACTAATTTAGGATAAAAATTTATTAGCCCACAAAGAAATGTTTTGTGTAGGAATCGAGCCCATTCGAACACACTTGGAACTGTAAGTCGTTAACTTCAACGCCATTTGTGTAACATTTATACATACGATATACGATGGACAGATATGTTTAGTCGAAGGAAACTATTGGAGGTCATAAGTAACATTAGACTGGAAATACATGCTTCGTTGCATACTTGCATTATTTTATGCTTGCCTGGTACACGAATAAGTGATTCATTGATTTGTTTTTCATACAATTGTATTGTTTTATGATAAATAGCGTTATAACTACTACTATGGCGTGTAGCGGGTTCGATATTCACACGAGAATTTATTACAAAGGCAGCTCCTGTGTCTCCTCCACAATGGGAGAGAAATTCATCTTCATCATCTTGGCTCATACACTACCGGCTTCAATCCTCCTCCACAATAAACGTGAAGTGAACCTTACTTATAATATGCGAGTCAGACAGGTTGTTATAGAGTTTTGTTTCGAGTTTTCCTTCTCTTGCATAGATGTTATGTGCATATTATATCCCTTATACGTCTTTGACTCCATCCACGCGTAAGATATGGATTGGATTTGATTCTTATTCCGTTGCCACACGGGGGGAAATAAAACTGCTTGCCAAACGAGTTTTTTTATTGGATCTGTGTTTTATGTTTGTGGCAAATGGTATTGGTCATGCTCACTGAAGGGTCTGCTAGCGGTAGCTATGAGGAGCGGGTCACTCCCTTCCCTCCATTATGGTTGAGGGGAGTGATGGCTGCTCTAGTAGTTAACTCGTGATCGGGTGCCGCTTGCGGGATCTGGTCCAACCAACCAATTTTTTCATTACATTTGTGATTATTATTATATTTGTGAACTATATTATATAATATTTCGAATGGCATTAGACTGGAACTATTAATAAGCATGTTGTAAGATGTAATTTTATTTAAAAGAAATTAAAAAAAATACTAAAAAATAGACATTCCCGCTGAGTTTATTGCCGGATCTTCTCAGTGCGGTCGCGTTCCGATCCGGCGGTAATTATAACTTTAAGAAAATTGTAAAAAAAATGACAATATGTAAGTGCCCCCGCGGGGTTTATACATAATAAAGGATTTGAATTACTAGAATTACCCTACCTCTTATGATTACTTACGGAATAGGAAGAAATGGTGACTCATTAAAGGTATTCTAAACCCGTTACCTACGGGAATCCCTATTATTATTGCGAATAAATTATCGAACGGTTAATATTGACGATGGCAAATTATACCATTCCATCGTCGTACTTATTAAAAAAGATGATTCGTAATATTTATATTGGACCAATAAGATGTCTACAACGTAAGGATTAAAGTCCAATGCTCGCTTGAGAGTTTATACAGTGGAAAATAAAATCGTATAATTCATAATATTACTGCGAATTAAGTTGTTTTTGTGAGAAACATCACACAACTATAATATTTTGGAAGATTCCATTGCAATCACGGCAAATATTAGTGAATTAGCAACGCGCCCTCGCTTTGCTTCGGTTTAAGTTGCCTTACCCACATAGTACCCGTTCCCTTGGGTATACCGGGAATAGATATAGCCTAAGTTACTCCTTATGTATACACAGCTAGTAGTAAAATATTATCAAAATCGCTCAAAATGTTTTGAAGATTACAGACAGACAAAAAAATTTTAAACCGGTTTTTAGGCATGGGTGTCTTGCAAATAACCGTGTGAGCGTAGAAAAACTCCAGTATGTTGATATTATAAATGAACACTTCAGTTTTATTTATTTACTAGCAACCCGCCATCGCATCGCTTCGGTTTTAGTCGTTTTACCCGCGTAGTTCCCGTTCCCGTGGGAATACCGGGATAAAAGATAGCCTAGTTTACTCCCTGATATTATAGCTTTCCATTGGTGAAAGAATTTTTTAAATCGATCCAGCCGTTTTGAAGATTACCCGGAACAATCAGATAGACAGACAGACAAAAAAATATAAAGTGATTTTTAGGCATATATATGTATGATGCAAATAACCGTGTGAGCATGAAAAAGGCCGATTATTTTGACATTACAAACAGACACTCCAATTTTATTTATTGGTATAGATATAGATTTCATTTTCACCTTAGCTGGTGTCGGAGTAAAAATATAATTCACGACTTTCTATCTTACCCGTGGATGTCGTAAAAGACGACTAAGGGATATAATACGCATATAATATCTATGCAAGAGAAGGAACACTCGAAATAAACCCCTATATCAACCTGTTTGAGCAGCATGGTATAGTTAGGTCAATTGTGCCCTCCTATTGTGGAATAGGCTCGAGCCCAGCCGTGCGACGTGTATGGGCTGAAATGATGAAGATGAAAGTAATTAGGATACTAGTAGAATTATGATTACGATGTATGGTTTCAAGATCAAACTAAAAACTGAAATACAACCACGACAAAAATCGAGTTGTCGGATAAATACGGATAAAATGATACATTAAATGTTAATAATATACATATTATTAAAATCTTCAAGTTACGCCCTTTCTAATGATATGAAAAACGACATATTCGTCTAAAATTTATATTTTAACACAGTACTTTAAGACATCTAGAGGGCGCCATATTAGATTCAGTGATACATCATATAGCCTACATAACCAGCAGACGATCAAGACGCTTCTAACGATATCTCATTCATCCGGTTCTAATGAGTAATTGAGTAGCTATGAGGGTTTACATACATACATAGCCTGTCAAAGTCATAACCCTCCATAGTCGGGTAAAAAGTAAATACCAACCAGATAGATTGATATCGATATCACTTTGGACAAAGACTTGAGAAATTATCATTAAACTAAGTTTTAATATTACATTATTACAAAATTTTATTAGCAGACTTTGTAATAACTTCACGGCGCTTGATTTTTCTGTTATTTCAGTTAGGTTTTAAGCGAATTATAATTAAGGAAAAGGAAACGTTTATAGAACTAGCCTAATTAGCACATTTCGTCAGTCTTTTGCAATAAATACATTGTAGATCTGTTAATTTACTTTAAGATTTTAAAGATTAAAATATATTTCCTCCACCTATAACTATCTTTTTTTATAAGACTACGTTACTAAATTAATAATCCTTGCATTGCGGGGGACTTTACAAACATATAATTAACGGACGCAAATTACATCCAGACTCGGAACAACAATTTGTGGTTCGCACAAAGTGTTGTCTTGAGATTCGAATCCGCGATGCTGGCACGGTAAGTCAGTATCTTAACTATTACGTTCTAAGCAGTCGATCAGTTTGGTATTGTGGTAATTTACCAGCCATTTCTTGCTTATAGGCGACACTTACAGGCAAAAAATGGACGTGTGTAAAAATAGGGGGGTATGCAGATAACATCTATCAAGAGAAGGTACTGTTTGACTTGGTACCACCGTCAACGTTTTACCAACGTACCTACCACACGATACCGCAGCAGAGTTCATCTACTTCACCTGGAAACGCTATGGTCTTCAAGTGTACATTTCCAGCGATAATTTCTCCTACGTACATGCAGGCTCTGGAATGAACTACTTGCTGCTGTGTTTCCCGAGCGCTATGACATATCTTTCTTTAAACGAGGTTTAAGAAGAGTATTTACTTCACGATAGGAAACCTGCTCGTTTGCCACTATCGGCAATAAAAAAAAGGTAAACTCGAAATAAAAGCCTATACCAACTCGTCTAACCAGCATGGTATTGTAATTCAATTTGTTTAATGGTAGGAGCACACTGCTGTCTGTTTACAGCCGCGGGCCTGTCCGTCTGGGGTAGTACCACACTGAGCAGAAAATCTACGTCTGAGTAGTAGCGATTTGTTACTGCGCTTTGTTCGGTGAGCGAGAGAGCCGGAAGCCCAACTTTCTGAGAGTGTTTACGTGAGGTGTATTTTGGTGATGCCTTTAGTTTCACCGAACTTTATTGCACACATTCATACTCTCTTCATTTTCTTCACGGTAGGCAGCGCCCTAGCAAATTTCCATGAGCGACAGCAACACTTACAATTAGGTGTACTGTTTGCTCGTTTGCCATCGTTTGAAATAAAAAACAATCCCCCACTATTAGAGGAGGCTCGAGTAGGATTGTTTTGCGAGCCTTCCTTCTCTTTTAGTAATATTTTCTGTTCGCGTTCCTTAGTTTCTGATCACCCACAGGTGAAAGAGGATTGTGAATTGTATTCTTATTCGTTATTTAATACCTAAGCAGTAATTAAATTAATTTCAAGGATACATTTTTATGTTAGTTGTATACTTTTAGGTAAATAATTGTGCATTTTTGTATCGTATATTAAATTAAGCATTTCAAGGTTGATCTTTTGCGGAAACCTGTTGTTTTTTTATTATACATTTTTCAATTAAAAATCTAATTAGTTCGGGATTCTCTTTATTGTGCGTTTATTTCTCTTTCAAAATTTTAAAAATTGTTATTGTAATATAATTTTTTTTTTTTTTTTATTTAAGACAACACCCTGCACTAAGGAAATAATCCTTGTATTGCGGGGGAGAATTGATGTTTAATATAATGCTTTTATTGCTTGAAGGTAAACAGATCCTTAAAAATATGTGTACGGCTGAGTATAAAAAATTAGCAAACAGGACACCTAATGGTAAATGATACTGCCGCTCATAGACCTATGTTAGGTCGCTGCCTACCGTGATGAAAGTAAAGGGAGTGAGAATGCGGGCAATGAGGTTTGGTTATACAAAAGATATTACCAAAACTCTCCGCACCCAAATATACTCAAAGAGTTGGGTGTCCGACTCTCTCGCTCACCGAATGTAGAGCAGTAACAAATTGCTACTACTCAGACGTAGGTTTCTGCGAGAGTGAAGTACTACTGTAGACAGACGACTGTCAAGTCAACAGTGTACTCCTACCACGTATTATACTTTAATGGATGTAACTTCATTGGACGTAACCAATGAAAGAATTAAGGATAAATGCCTCTTCAGTAGCCGCAGGTCACTATGAGAATGGGCAGCATTCTCTTTGGAAGCACTTCTCTTGCTCACTGAAGAATCTACTTATGGTAGCTGCGTGGAGCGGGTCTCTCCTTTCCCTCTAAAGTGGTTGAGGGGAGTGATGGCTGCTTTAGTAGTTAGGTAGGACCACACTGTCGACAGTTATCTGTCTACAGCCGCGGGCCGGTCCGTCCGGGGCAGTACCATGCTCTCGCAGAAAATCGACGTCTGAGTAGTAGCAATTTGTTACTGCGCTTCGTTCGGAGAGCGAGAGAGCCGGAAGCCCAACTTTCCGAGGGTGATTGCGTGTGGAGGGTTTTGGTGGTGCCCTTGGTATCACCGAGCCTCAATGCACGCATTCACACTACCTTCGCTTTCTTCGCGGTAGGCAACGGCCTTGTAAAGGTCCATGAGCGGCAGCAACACTTACCATCAGGTGTACTGTTCGCTCGTTTGCCACCGTTTGCAATAAAAAAAAATAACTCGTGGTCGAGTGCCGCTTGTGGGATTTAGTCCAGCCATAATCGTTTCAATTATATTATGCATCTTGTGGTTCGAAGGGCATCACATTAGAGCTGGTTCTTACAAAACATGTTTTACCTACACGATTTTTTATCTAGTAAGAAGAAAAAAAATTAAAAATAATAGACAAGCCCGCTGAGTTTCTTACCGGATCTTCTTAGTAGCGGTCGCGTTCCGATCCGGTGCTAGCTTATTTTTTTTGGATGATTTAATTTAATTTTGTAAACTTTACAATATGTAAGTGCCCTTTCGGGGTTTATGCAAATAAATGATTTGAATTTGAAAACCTAAAACATCAACTGCTATAAATTTATGTAACTGGGCTTTCCAGTGAAACGACTAGTTTTAGTTTAATTTTTATTAAGTTTATAAAGGTCATTCGTTTGCGGAAATCTGCTAAATTTATTTTTTGTTATTATAATAACAATTAGATGATAATTCTCTTTGTTAAGTTAGGAATATTGAAATATTAAATGCACGTGCACAAAATAGACGTGCATAAAATGTCAAATGATTTAAAAAGGTATTTGAATTAAATAATCGTAAATGATACGATGATTCTATTTAGTTTAAATATGTCTATACCAATAAATAAAATTGGAGTGTCTGTTTGTAATGTCAAAATAATAAGCTTTTTTCATGCTCACACGGTTATTTGCACGACACCTATGCCTAAAATAGCAATTAAAAAATTTTTGTCTGTCTGTCTGTCTGTCTGTCTGTTTGTTCCGGGTAATCTTCAAAACGGCTGGACCGATTTCAAAAATTCTTTCACCAATGGAAAGCTATAATATCAGGGCGTAAACTAGGCTATATTTTATCCCGGTATTCCCACGGGAACGGGAACTACGCGGGTAAAACGACTATAACCTATAACTGAGGCGAAGCGAGGGCGGATTGCTAGTATGTAATAATAATTTAAGTATGTACTCGAACTTAGATTAAATTTATATCTAACGTATTTTTTGGGACTAATCTCACCACACATTCCCATTATTCTATCTCCTGTAAACCAGGATCCACAATGGTCTTCATAGATTACACTAAGGTTTAACCCTCAGGTAGTCCCGAGAAATGATTTTAATTATCTCGGTACCAGCAGTATATTTAATTAGAAAAGATAAATAGGAAGAGTTGGCAGAGATTGATTCCATATATAAGGTACTAGCAACCCGCCCTCGTTTCGCTTCGGTTATAGGTTATAGTCGTTTTACCCCCGTAGTTCCCGTTCCCGTGGGAATAACGGGATAAAATATAGCCTAGTTTACGCCCTGATATTATAGCTGTCCATTGGTGAAAGAATTTTTGAAATCGGTCCAGCCGTTTTGAAGATTACCCGGAACAAACAGACAGACAGACAGACAACATTTTTTTAATTGCTATTTTAGGCATAGGTGTCGTGCAAATAACCGTGTGAGCATGAAAAAAGCCTATTATTTTGACATTACAAACAGACACTCCAATTTTATTTATTGGTATAGATATATCAACTTCATCCAATTTCGATGATAATGTCATCATCATCATTTCAGCTCATATATATATCCATTGTTGGACTTGAGCCTCCTCCACCATAGAAGGACAATTGAGCTACTATACAATGCTGGTCAGACGTGTTGGTATAGGGTTTTACTTCGACTTTTTGTTGTCTTGCATATATGTTCTATGTACATTTAATCACTTGTGGCGTATTTATGAGACTCAGGGATAGGGGGATTCCGTGTGGTGACGGAGTAAGAATACAATTCACCACCCCCTTTCTTACCCGTGGGTGATCGTACGAGACGACTAAGGGATATAAAACACATAGCTGATGCGAGAGAAGGAAAACTCGAAATAAACCCTATACCAACACGTCTGACCAGCGTGGTATAGTAGGTCAACTACCCTTCCATTATGGAGGAGGCCCAAGCTCAACAGTGGGACGTATATGGGCTGAGATAATGATGATGATGACGGATAGGGTTGTCACCCGTATTTTATTATAAAGTACTGTATGTACGTTATTTCGAGTAATCTCTACACGTTATGTGAACAATAAAGTACGAGATAGTACTTTGTTCCGCTAGAATTGATTTCTCTATATCTGTTTGAATCTGTTAAAAAGATAATTATATGTTTACTATAAAATAAATATAGAGACGATAGAGATGCTGTTTAGCGTTGATAATTATTTATTAAAATTTGTTAAAATAATCTTAAATATGTTTAAAGCAAAATAATGCAAACCGTACTTTATTTGGGCAGAAAGTACTTTATTTTTTTTTCAATATACTTTATTGAAACAAAACAAAGGTGGCAATCCAACTCACGGGCAAGGGTTATTGATGAATTTTATTCTTATTCGGTCACTGAGACTACTTCATGGCATTCTATCGATTTCACTACTCAGCTATCGTTGCCATATATGTAAATTTGAATGTATACATTGTAAAGATAATGTTTTTGCTGAGTTTGTCGTACGTGTTCCGACGTACGGTAATATGCATTGTAAGCTAAATTCTACCATTGTATAAACACGTCTGTTATATCAAGGTGTAGATTTTATACTAACAGATATAACTGTGTGGTGATAAAAGTCATCATCATCTTGGTTTTATCCCAATTACTTGGGAGTCGTTCCAATATTGTAAAAGTTATTTGCTAAAGTTTTATGATCGGACACTTGCCTGACGTCAACCCTCACCAGAGAGCATCAGCTATAATTAGCCCAGGTTAATGTAAACCTAGCTAAATAACAGCAATATAAAAAATTTATCGACCTACTATGAATGAATAAATTCAACCTATTATACCACGCCGGTCAGACGCGTTGGTATAGGATTCTATTTCTCGTTTTCCTTCATTTGTATAGTTGTCATATGCATAATATATCCCTTAATCGTCTTATACGATACCCATGGACAAGGTAGAGGGTGTTGAAATGTATTCTTACTTCGTCACCGTACAGAACTGTTAATACTAACCTGTACAATACTCAGCAATAAATATAACATATCGTTCCATGGAAAGAGACGATCGGTTAATTTCGGATTTTGTAGAGCACCATCTCTATCGCACACAACACTATGTAATACCAGACTGTTACGTAACGTGACACAGAGAGTGTGCGACAGGGATAACGTTTTACAAAAACCGAAATCATATGACTATCTCTTTCTAAGTTATCGCCGGTATACTCATTTGTACTGTGTAGTGGAACATGTGTGAGCTGACCAAGTAGAATATTTGCCTCGATGATAGCTATCTATTTTTAAATTATCTAAAGATTTCTCTATAAATCCAATAATAAATTGTGTCACAGAAACAATCCTCTGTTCGCTAGACAATTACTTACTCACATAACATTATTGTGTGTCCATGAAATAAGCGATACGTTTAATTATTTTTCTAGAAGAAATAATATGCATTCGGTAATAAATCTTTGTACCGTGGAAGATTCCTAAATAGATAAATTAATGGCCAGGCCAAGAAGTATGCTGTAATCTCTGTACGACAGATTATTCAATACATATTAAGGTTTTTTAGATTTTGATATCTCACCATAAAGATATTTTCTGATTACCAAATATAACTTTCAACATAATATAATATTATATAACTTCATATTAAAAAATATAATAGTGCAGTAGTCTCAAAGATCTTACAAGCTTATTAACTTGAAATTTTTATACTACTGTCCAACTGAAACGGATGGACGAACTTAAGAAAGTCCTCCATCTTTAATAAAGTTTACTATGTAACTGTGTACCATTTTAGAGTGCGGTGATGTGGCACTCATTAGGTTATTAACCGGAAGCGCAGTCTGACTGGTGGGCCGCTAACGTTATCCAAGGTGTCAGTTCCCTCAACCATTCTATCCGTATTTCCTAAATGCTAAATTGAATTTTTATTTAAGATAAAAGCGATTAATGTTTTACTTGCAAATTACAGGTAAGCCTACAGAAGTTTATGGTTTAAATAATGTGACAAATCTTTAGATATTGGCATATTTAATTCTTTTATATGAGTTTTTTTATTATTACGATAAAATAATGTTAGTATTAAGTAAGATACGATATTGCGAAACCTTCGTGAGTGACTCCTTTTTGAAGGTTGGTTTTTTATTATATTTAATTTGATTATCATCATTATTTAAGTTCATATACGTCCTAGTGCTGAGCTGGCGCCAAGTTGATCTATTATAGCACACGGATCAGACATGTTCGTGTTATTTCGAGTTTTCTTATCTTGCAAAGATATTCATGTATCCCTTAGTCATCTTTTACGATGCGTATAGGTAAGAAAGAGGGCGAGGAGATCAATTGTATTATTATTTGGTAACCAAATTGCCGGAGACAGAATACAATTCAACCCTCACTTACCCGTTATTGTCGTAAAAGACGACTAAGGTATATACAATACATATAACATCTATCTAAGAGAAAAAACCTCGAAATAAAACTATACCAACACGTCTGACCAGCGTGGTATAGTAGGTCAATTTTCATTTTATTGTGGAGGAGGCTCGAGCCCTGTTGAACGTGAAGCTGATACGAAAGGTTCTTTAGATAAACATCTTGTTTAATGGCCATACGTTGACATAGACAAAGTCCCCGTTTAGTATCGATGTTCGCACGGCACCAGCACTCTCCCTTTGTGCAATGTAACTTATATAACTACACGTTATCTGTGATATTCAGTTGCATAAATATACAGACAAACTCATAAGATTGTATTATACTTATAACTAACGACCCGCCCCGGCTTCGCACGGGTCCAATGCTGATATTAAATATACTTGTGGAGTGGTAGGACCACACTATCGACAGTGCCCATCATCCACACTGGCCCGATGAAGAAACAAGTAGAAGATAAGCCTGGAGAGGGACAGGATTAAAATACCACGGGATACTCGCTTTCTATCTAGGTACTCTCTCTACCTACCACCTAATTTTTTTTATACCATTATGAACATGCCGTAACATATTTTTAACTGGGTTGTGATTCTTTAATTTATTAATGATTTTCTAGTTATCTGTCTACAGCCGCGGGCCGGTCACACACTCTCGCAGAAAATCGACGTCTGAGTAGTAGCAATTTGTTACTGTGCTTCGTTCGGTGAGTGAGAGAGCCGGAAGCCCAACTTTCTGAGGGTGTTTGCGTGTGGAGGGCTTTGGTATCACCGAGCCTCAATGCACGCATTCACACTCCCTTCACTTTCTTCGCGGTAGGCAGCGGCCTTGTAAAGGTCTATGAGCGGCAGCAACACTTACCATCAGGTGTACTGTCTGCTCGTTTGCCACCGTTTGCAATAAAAAAAAAATACTACAAAATGTCTTTATATACAACGTTCACAGCTTTTTTGTCATTAGACAATACAAACATGTTTTCTTTAGAGATTACTCTTGAAAGAGCGACATAATTTGCATGTATTATATACTAAAATGTATTATATGTAAAAAAAATATCGATTTTCATTATATTTAATAACTAGTAACCCGGCTTAGTTTTAGTTGTTTTTCCTGCGTAGTTCCCGTTCCCGTGGGAATACCGGGATAAAATATAGCCTAGTTTACGCCCTGATATTATAGCTTTCCATTGGTGAAAGAATTTTTGAAATCGGTCCAGCTGTTTTGAAGATTACTCGGAACAAACAGACAGACAGACAAAATTTTTTTTATTGCTATTTTAGGCATAGGTGTCGTGCAAATAACCGTGTGAGCATGAAAAAAGCCTATTATTTTGACATTACAAACAGACACTCCAATTTTATTTATTGGTATAGATATATATTTTTAAGGATTATTTCCTTAGTGCAGGCCGTTGTCTTTTTATAAAAAAAACAACACCGCACTGGTAATTAAAATATTATGAATACCTTGACGAAATAATAAAGTTCCTTCCTCATTTACAAATGATGTAATAGAAATTGAGAGCTCGTTCACCATGACAAATGATGGATAGATTACGCTACAAATTCATTGAGATTACAATTATTACGCATAATTATTTTACGCGACTATATCGAAAACAAGATGTGTTTCATATTTTAATATATTCTATATTCTAATTTTGATATTTTTCCTTATGTTGACGGAGTAAGAATACAATTAGTATTACTATATATATATCTATCGCCATCTGTTAAAATCGTTTGGAGTTAACAGATAATAGTGAATATCAAATAATAGACAAATAATTTGCATTAAAATAATAAATTGCGACTATAAATTAAGATGTAAGCTATCGTATCTTTCAAGTTGGATCAAACTGCACACGGTGTGCAAATTTGATTAAAATCGGTTAAGTAGTTTAGGAGTCCATCGCGGATAAACAACATGACACGTAATTTATATATATTAAGATATAGGTGTGTATATATATATATATACAAGAACTGTTCGTTTAAAGATATAAGAATATATCCCGTAGTCGTCTTATATGATACCAACGGATGAGATAGAGGGTATTGAATTGTATTCTTATTCCGTCACCACACGGAAAAAGCCTATGGATAAATAAAAATGTCACAATATACAAAGTTTAAAGTCTTAAATAATTAACTTTTTTTTCACAATATTATAAAACTAATGAATATTTCAGTAACAGTAGAAATTTTGTACATCAATTACATAAAATGTATTTCTTAATATGTTTGTTGAAATGCAGCCATTCGCTTACACTCTAATTGAATACAAACCAGCTATTAAAAATGCTAGAAAGATCTTAACAAGGCTGTCTCATTGGTAAAATGATATCGTCATCATCGAAGCCCACATACGTCCCACTATTGGGCTAAGGCCTCCTCCACGATGCGAGGGAATTTAACCTACTACACCATACTGGTCAGACAGTTTTTCTTCTCTTGCACAGATGTTATGTGCATATTAGATCCCATAGTCGTCTTTTACGACATCCACGGGCAAGATAGGGAGTGGCGCGAGGCAGTTATCTCGCAGAAGGAAGCGGCGGGTCGCGAGCACGAGGAGCACAGCCTCGACGAAGCGACCCGCCGCCAGCGATTTGGGTGGCGCCGGCGGGATTACCTGCGTGCCATGCCGCTCTAGCCGAGGCCGCGGGTGACGTGACCGGGGATTAGTCCGTCACCCGCCGAGAGGCCGACCGCGTGAGGAAAGACCGACGTCCTCCCCGAAGGGGGGACGTCAGTCGATGGGAGGGTACCCCGGGTAGGGGGTATTCCGTCGCGCCGACCACTGATGACAAGTAACCCTGCTCCAGTGGTCGGCCCAACGACGAAGGCGACGTGGTGTTCGGGTGGGTTGCGGGTGTTGCGTGCTATACGCCCCTTTGTCGCCCCGGACGGAGTGGTGCGTGGAGTGCGCCAACCTGAGCCCACCCCTAAAAAAAAAGAGAGATAGGGAGTGGTGAAATGTATTCTTACTCCACACGGAAGATGTGCAGTAAATTAATGTGTTATTTTTTTCCTCCGATGATGTTTTGTTTTCCCCGTGTGGTAACGTGTTAAGGAAACAATTTACCACTTCTTTCCCGTAAGTGATTGTAAAATAAAAGTAAAAGACAAGTGGATAACATCATTGAGAGAGAAAAAGAACTCGAAAAGTGTCTCTATTTTTAATTAAATTTTCATCAAATTTTAGCTCATGTACATCACACTGCCTCTTTCACAATGGGAAGGTACTATAGCACGCTGGTCAGACGGGTTGATTTATTTCGAGTTTTCTTTTTTCATATAGATATTATCTACATATTATATCCCACTGTCGGCTTTTACGACACACACAAGTAAGCGACGATGCATTGTTCTTAGGCTATACGTAGATCTTATTCAATTTTATATACATGTGTATAGTAGAAAAAAAATTCTGAGTAAGAATACAATTCAATAGCCTTTAATTGTAAAAAACAACTAAGGGAAACGCATATAACATGTATGCAAGAGAAGGAAAGCTTGACATAAAACCCTATGCCAACACGTCTGATCAGCATGGTAGCTGTAATTTCCTTCTACAAAAGCTGAGTCTCGAGTCAAGCAATGGGGTATATATGAGCGGAGATGATGATACCAAAAAAATATCAATGGAAATTGAACCCCCTATTTTTAGGGTGGGCTACGATCAGTGCACCCGTCGCTTGGCTCCGTCCAGCGCACCCGTCGCTCGGCTCCGTCCGGGGCGACAGAGGGGCGGCGCGCGGCCCCGTAACCCACCCGTGGCATGTCACGTTCATCGTTCGGCGGGCCACCGGGGCAGAGTAACTTGTCCTCAGTAGTCGGCCTGACGGAATACCCCTGCGGAGTACCCTCTCCTCTCAACGTCACCCTCTCGGGGACGTCAGTCGCCGTCGCGCGGTCGGCATCTCAGCGGGTGACGGACCAAATCCCCGGTCCAGGCACCTACGGCCTCGGCTAGGGTAAAATTGAATACCTGACGCTTGCATGTCAGAACTTTCGGCTATGCAATAAATCATTGAGTGTGACATAATTGCGTATCACGTGTGCGTACATCACTCGACCAAGTATAACAAACATTAGCATATTATACCACCTACTTGATAATTAAGCAAAACCGCCAATATTGGTTGACGCATGGCCAACAGCTTGCCAAACATCACGTCATATAAAGGTCGTGTTACATAAGCACAGATGCGACACACTTATCGAATACTCTATACGGTAACTTGACCGAATTTATCAAAACAGAAATTCGGTTAAGTGGACCTGTTACGAACACACATCCTGTAGACGGCCACTGTTGGACATTTGAAGGCTGCACAGACGGAAGACTTATCTTTAATAGTAGTCGCGTTCGAAGCAGATGGTAATTTATTCGATTAATTTGAGGTAAAATGTTAAAAATTGTAAATTTTTAACGAAATTCTATAAAAGGAGGAGGTTCTCAATTCGGATGTTTGTATTTTGTTTTAGGTTTGTTCGCGCGTAACTTCATCGCTTACCAACCGATTTGGCAAATTCTTTTTTTGTTGGAAAGGGTATATACTTCCCATGAAAATTTTATCGAAATTGCACAAGCGGTCTTTGAAAAATCAACAAAAATCTAAAAAATATCCACATTAACGATCCTTTCGTTCACTCTGCATTGAGTTTTGAAGTCGTTTTTTTTGCCAAAAATATTTTTTATGGTTTTTACGCTATCACTTTTAAACCACTTAATCGATTTTAAAAATTCTTTCACCAATACAAAGCTACATTATTAGCAACTAAAGTATGATATATTTTATTCGCCTATTCTCATTGGAACGGAAACTATGAGGGTGAAATCACAGAAATTTGCTAGGAAATAAATATTTTAAAATTTCAAGATTAACGACTAAATTTGGTGTTAAAGTATTTCTGCTCGGTTTTCTGCTGCTTTCGTAGTCGACTTTTACGAATCCCATGGAAAAGTAACTTATGAAGATACATTGCATTTCTAAGCCGCCATTGCACGTGGACTGAGAGTATTTTTATTACAATTTTACTAATAGGATTCCTTATTATGGTGTTATTAAGTAGTGCAACAGACATACCTCATTAAAAAATACATCAAAATCTGATAGATGGCCTGGTAATATGCGTTATGTACTAATAAATAGGTTAGTATTATTTTTTTTAAACTTTTGTTAATTCCTTCATCCAATAAGATAACAGTTTTAAATATCATTATCATCGCAGCCCACATACGTCCCATTGTTGGGCTCGAGCCTCCTCCACAATGGAAATGAATTATATCTACTATACCCTGCTGGTCAGACATTGGTACAGGGTGTCATTTCGAGTTTTCCTTTTCTTGCACAGATGTTATGTACATATTGTATCCCTTAGTCGTATTTTACGCCACCCACGGGCAAGACACGGAGTGGTGTCTTACTCCGTCACCACACGTCCGTCAGTTTTAAATTTGATCAATAAATTTTTCCTCACGGCGGAGGAGGCCCAAGCCCAACATTGGGATTTATTTTGAGATGGATGAATAATGATGGTTATATAATAAAAAAGATACTCTCGTAAAATCTACTAAGATTACGAGAGAATTTAATGTCATTCATTCCTTAGCCTACAATTAAATATTTAAATATTACTATAGTCTTGTATTTGATTTCTTGCCTTTTTTTACAACTTTCTAAAGTAAGGAAGAAATCCTTGTGATATACGCTTTCTATTACTTATTTAGTAAGCTAACTATTGGAGCAAATTTCGCAAATATAAAAACAAATATCTAATTCTTATACGGAACTTTGTGTTACTAAATACATCATATTATGAAATTCTAATCATTTCCCTCCATAAACAAGTTGAATGTTTCTATAAAGGTGTTTCTATAAAAAGAACAATATTTGATTTAAATATAAAGTTACATATTAAATCATGCAGACCTACTTTAAATCGAAAATTAGCGACCTTCGTTATATAATTGTTCAGTGAGAGTATGTTAGCGTATTAGGTTCGGTACGAAAATTATGTTTAATTTCAACGTACGATTGTTTTATGTAATCAAATTAACAATTCGAAATATACATTTCAGAACTTTTTTGCCATAATTATATGAATTGCAACAGTACGATGATTGATGGTTAGTTAAAATGAAAGCAATACTAATTACATATTTAAAAGTTTTCAGTACAATTGTTTGCAGTTTTAAAACGCTTAAATTTTCGGGTGTCATTTTTAAAAGTTTTAATTTTACATTGATCATTTCAAAAGCCTTAATTTCTCGTTGGCCGTTGCATATTTAAGTAAGAGGTCGAGGTATAACTTTACTATTTTCTACACGATATAATTCTCCAAGAAACGACAGCCGTATGACCTTTGCAAATTGATATCAATATCCTGGAGTTAGACAAGAACTCACTATTATTGTAATAGCGATCGCAAGGAGGAGACAAGGGTTGTGATGATTGTATTCTTATCCCGTCGCTAAACCGATCGGATCGGATCTCAATATATTTTAAGATATTACTTCCACATTTTCACGATATCATCACAAACGTTCAAGATACTTCCAATTAACCGTTGAACTATAACAAGTTCTCTAAGGTTAAAATGAGGTTGAAAATTTTCAAGATAAAAGTATAAGCCTAAGTTGATTCTGAAAATGATATTCGCTTGTGGGATCTGGTCCAGCCATCGTTTGAATTATATTACGTATCTTGTGGTTCCAAGGGCATCACACTGGAGCTAGTGCTTACAAAAGTTATTGTATACAATTTTATATCTAGAAAAAAAAATAAAAATAATAGACAAGTTTCTTGCTGCTTCCCGCCGAGTTTCTTGCTGGATCTTCTCAGTAGCGGTCGCGTGCCGATCCGATTGTAGTTTATTTTTTTTTTGATAATTTAGTTTAATTTTGTAAACTTGACAATATGTAAGTGCCCTTTCGGGGTTTATGCATAATAAATGATTTGAATTTGATAAAATCTGTATATTGTCGATATTTTTCTAAATTGCTAACGTTTGACGATATATTACTGATAGTAGGTGGCAGAACAGTCCTGCACGATAAATCACACTGGCTTTAAGTTACACATGAGTATCATATTTCTATTAACAACGGTGATGGAATAAGAATATAGACTAGCGGCAATATTGGCAACTTGACAATATAGAATATAGTATAAAGCCTGTTAACGCTGATATTGCCACTGTAATACCAATAACAACTATTGTTAGGGTATCGCAAAACTACTAAGGGGTCCCCCTTAGTAGTTTTACGATAAGGGGATTTATAGGTACATAACACCAGGCGGGCCATCGAGTTCAAGAAATGGACACAGCCAAATTAGCAAGCAACAATTTGTGCCTCCTGAACAGAACAAGGTGGTACTTCACACCGAGACAGCGTCTTGTGTTATACAAAGTACAAGTTCGTCCTCATGTGGAGTACTGCTTACATCTCTAGGAAGGCGTGCCTAAATATTAGTTAGACCCACTTGAGTCCCTGCAAAGGCGTGCATCGAACCATCAAGAATCCCAATCTTACGGATACATTGGAGCTACTGGAGTGGCGGCGACACAAAGTGTCACTTTGTGTACTCTACCGACTCTTTTATGGGGAAGGCTCTTAGGAACTGTTTGACTTGGTACCACCGTCACAGTTTTACTAACGTACCACTCGGCACTGCAGCAGGGTTCATCGATTTCACATGGAAACGTTATGGTCTTTCGACTGTACGTTTCCAGCGATCATTTCTCACAGGCTCTGGAATGAGCTACTTGCTGCTGTGTTTCCCGAGCGCTATGATACGACACTGGCAAGGTAGATCGATATTTTAAGCACTAGGCCATCTGTGCAGTCAATGAGGCCGTCTGCCATGCTCCTATCACCCCAAACAGATCGCACGGGATGTATCTAGACCATAGCATGCTACAAAAAAAAACAGCAGATAACATTTAATTTCCGTGCAGAGACGAAATAAAAATACAATTCCCTACCTCCTATCTTGTCTACGTTTATCATAAAAGGTGACTAAGGGATGTAATTAGAATATAATATTCATGCAAGAGAAGATATACTTGAAATAAAACCTTATAACAACACATCTGACCAGCGTGGTATAGTAAGGTTAATTGCCCTACTATTATGGAGGAGGCTCGAGCCCAACAGTGGGACGTATACCACCTATCTTGCCCGTGGGTATAATAAAAGACGACTAACAGATACAAGATGCCTATAATATCCAAGCACGTGAAGATAAATTTGAAATAAAACTCTATATCAAACCGTCTGACTAGCGTGGTGTTAGTAGATTAAATTCCTTCTTATTGTGGAGGAGGCTCGAGTCCAGTAGTGGGACATATATGAACTACGATGATGAAGGAATCTTCGTAGATATATAACCCAAAACATGCTAATATAACAACCAAACTGTTCAGTATTTTGCACTCCACATTCGTCTGATTACAATGAATGATAATGACTTCTGTAATTGACTTATAATGAATAATCAAATTGTAACAAATGTTACATTAATTGTTAAATAGCTAATTGATTTTAAACGATGTCCCCCCGTTAGTATTTTAGGAGGATAGCGAACTTTACAAATTGCGTTTTAGAAATCCATATTATGTTCAAATTCTAAACATTTATTATGCATAAGTAATATAAGTATACTTCGTGGGAACACTTAGATATTGTCAATTTTACTTTAAATTAATTCAAATAACTACCACCGGATCGGAACGCAACCGCGTTGAGAAGTTTTGCTTATTTTTTATTTAATCAAATCAAATTATTTAATAAGCCCTACTAAATCAATTTTATATTTTGTTTAAAATTAATCTTATAGTTTACCATAGCAATAGAATACGGCTTCAAGCTGAGGGCTCGTCGATTTTAAAGTTACAAGCTTTAAATTTCTTTTAAATAAAACAGTATACAACATGTTTGCGTACATGCTGTAATGTGATGTCTTTCGAACCAGAGTTTATTTCACTCTTTCAAAGTATAATAGAAATGATAATAACTGGATCACTCTATCTTAACTTAGCTACTGGAGCAGCCATTTTCAGTGCCCTTGACCTTATGTACCTGCATCTTTGGACATAGGCTTATAGGCTTCTAATGAGGCTTAATGTCATAATTGCTAGGCTTTGCAAGAGAATCGTCGATAATCTCAATGTCACGGACAGATTAGAATCGATGGAGTGGTAGCGACGCTTTGAATCACTCTGTATACCCTATCGGCTCTTTCATGGGGAGTGTTCCGAGGAACTATTTGACTTGGTACCACCCTGTTATCAATATACCACTCGCCATCGTAGCAGGATTCATGAATCTCACCTTACTTTATTCGCGATAGGCAGCCTAACCATGGGTCTGGTATTTATTATTATTTTTAAAGTGGAGGGAAGGGAGGAATGAAAGTAGGATAAAATATGATAATAATTATAAAGTTTCATTGCGTATAGTTACAATTATGGTAACTGTGAACTCTACCACTGCGTCACTTTAAGTAGAATGTTTAATTGTAGACGGAACGGTTGTTACGTAACTCATCTGAGTGTCAGGTGACATAACCGTGATGAAACATTTGCGTCATTTGAACACCGATCCGGCTGTATTACTCTCTGTAACATATTTATGGTATCATAGACGATATTAAACTTGAAATTATATATCTTAATCTGGACAGATTTAGATTTATATATGTATACCAGCAACCCGCCCTCGCTTCACTTCGGTTTCAGTCGCTTTACCCGCATAGTTCCCGTGGGAATATCGGAATAAAATATAGCCTATGTTACGCCCAGATATTATAGATTTTCATTGATGAAAGAATTATTGAAATTGGTTCTGTGGTTTAAGCGTGAAAGCGTAACAAACAAACTTACTTTCGCATTTATAATATTTGCAAGGATCTCTATTTTTCCGTGTGGTTACGGAGTAAGATTATAACTAAACAACTTCTCTCTTGCCCGTGGGTATAGTAAAAGACGACTAATAGATTAATGCAGGTAATATATCGATGCAAGAGAAGGAAAACTCGTTACAAAATCCTATTCCAACACGTATAAGCGTGGAATAGTAGGTCAATTACCCTCCCAATGTGGAGCAGGTTTGAACCCACCAGTGCGTCTTACATAGGATGAGATGATCTGAATTTTTATGCCTATAATTTTTTTTTGTATTTATAATGATTTCTGAGATTTATATGAGTATTACTTCATAATATATATTTACATAGTATCGCCGTCGACATCAGTATGCCTAGAGCTTTTGAACTATGCAATTAATATGGGTTTCCTTAATATACAGAGTGATTCAGAAGGTAGATTTATATTATAGAAGAGAAATGTTGAGAGCTTAAAAATGTGTAATGTGACTTTTGCGTACTTTATTGCAAATTCAAGTTAAACCTTAAGAGATAGATCAAGAGAATGCACAACACATTCAATCATCATCATCATTTTGGCCCTTATACGTCTCACTCTCGCTCTCTAGTCCACCCTGCAGTGAGTCAAATTGCCTGCCTTTTTGAAGGGGACTCGAGCTCAGAATTATTTGAGCTTGCCTTTTCTTATACAGATGTTATATGCATATTATATCCCATAATCATCTTTTACGACACTCACGAGTAATAGACTCCTTTATTACTCATTTATAACACGGCAAATAACAGAGTGATATGATCAAGTTACACAAAAAAATACGACATTATCGCCGTATGACAACTCCGCCATTTTTTCTTCTTAGAAATGATTTACAACTGTTAGATTAAATGAAAATCTATAAAATAATACAATATTCTGTTGGATGTTTTTCATTAGATAATAGCGCTATGCACACAGACACATCTATAATCATCATTATCATTTCAGTCTATAGCTACCCACTGCTGGACGTAGACATCTCTCATTTTACGCCACAAAGTGCGGTTCTGTGCCGCCTGCATCCAACGACGTCCAGCAACTTTCATAAGGTCGTCGATCCATATAGTTTTGGGTGTCATACATTGCGTCGTCCGATACGTGGTCGCCACTCGAGAACCTTTATTCTTTCATTTATAATATACGTACACTAATATCACAAAAGGAAACCAGAAAATTGGCAGCAACTATTTTTGTCCCCCTCCATCTGCTATATAATCTTTATCCTTACGTTATCAATACGTTATAATTATTACACACTCAATATAACCTTCGTGTTGCAAGTTGAGGCTCACATCACGCACGAAGCGCAACTCGGAATACGCAATGTCCAAGGCTAGAGAAAATCGAACAGCTTGCATCTGTTTGTACTGTGACCTTAAACAGAAGCTTATATGCAACTCTAATATATATTTATTTTTTTTTTTTTTTTTTTTATATATTCACGCCTTTTTCCCATAGGGGTAGGCAGAGTCCACTGCCCTCCACCTGCTACGATCTTTGACATATTCAGCGTAGCAAAGCGGTTCTCTGTGGGCCACTTTTCGCCCCCGACGGAAACGAGACGTGACGTGTCGCGAGCCACATCGCCGCCATTCGTACAGTTTTTTAATTTTTTTGAAACTCATTGCGTTTCCGCGAGAAATACATACACATATAATTAACGGACACAAATTACATCCAGACTCAGAACAACAATTTGTGGATCGCACAAAGTGTTGTCCTGCGTGGGATTCGAACCCCCGACACTGGCGCTGTAGGTCACTAGCATTAACCACTACGCCATCTGTGCAGTTCTTCAGTCCAATAATATATATTGGACTGAAGAAATATGCCTGTGGGTGTCATAGAAGACGACTAAGGGATATAATAAGCATATAATATCTATGCAAGAGAGAGAAAACTCGAAACAATAGCCAAGACCGAGCCAAGACGTCTGACCAGCGTGGTATAGTAGGTAAATTTTCCTCCTATAGTGGTGGAGCCCCGAGCCCAACAGTGGGAGGTGTATGGGCTGATGATGATGATGATGATGATGATGATGAACACGTCTTTTCATTGAGGAAAGAGAGATAGAAACACAATTTGTTATCACATTATTGTGGTAGTCGTGCAAGCATGCAAAATTGCAACAGTACTCTCTTCAAGAATTGAGCGCCAATTGTGATTGTCAAACCGTTTACCAAGTGTGGTGATCAGTGGCGGCTGTACCTTAAGTGCGCTCGTGCACTGAACCACTAAATCAAAATATTTGAAAACTACAAAATTTAACTTCATCTTTATTTTTAAATTACCAATAATATTTATTCTTTGAACATACAAAAACATATAACAAAAAAATAAAATTCAAATTATGACGAAACAATATAAGCGCTTTACTAAACTATTAAAACTTATTTTCCTTGTAAAAAAAATCTCGTGCGCTTAGGCGAGTGCACGAGGACTGACCATACAACTTGTATTAGAACGCCTTGTTGTAGATTGTAGATTGTATGAAAACGCCTGGTGCGTGAGACAGAAGATAGTTCATAGACATATACTGAAAAATGAGTCTGTTCCCGTACGCCGCACGGGCGAACCGAACATTGCCGAGAGAACTCGACTTACGACGAAATTCGCCGATGGCGTTTCGTTAAGTACAGTAAGTAGGTATAGTTTCGATGTATCTATGACGAGTTAAATATGGTTTGCTTACATTAATTTTTTTTTTATTTTTGTTTTAGTTCTATTTTATACTGCGTATACAGTGGATGAAAATGAGCATAAATATAGACTATATTAAAGACAATAACAAATCTTTTTAAAATAAAGTTGATATAAATTGGCGGGACCGCCAAGGCCCTCTTTTATAAATATTTTTTTAAGTGAAAAGTGTGTAAAAGACAAACAAAACTCCTATTTTTCTTCGCAAGTACACCTACAAAATGTATTGCGTTCAAAAATAATTAAAAAAAATTTTTTACGTAAATTGTTGTTCCATTGCAATTTCTGATCTTAATACTTAGTGAGGAAGTAAAGTGTACCACCACTTTGATGACCCACCAGCCGCTACTGGTGGTGATTATAGTATTATCGTCATTGAAAAGGTCTAAGTCTAAAAGTTGACCTTTATAAGATTTTTTCGACATTAAAATTTGTTTATGTAACCCCCAATGTATTTGTACAAAAAGTCACAGTAAAGTTGTTTCTTACCTGTCTACATAAAGTATTATTGATTAAATTTGTAATATGAAATATATTAGAAAAAAAACATTGTTTTTAAACGCTTATTAAACTAGAAGATCAATTGCGAATATTTTTCATCTTAATAAAATTGAGTAGTATTTTTGTATACGCCTATATCAAGGGCTTACATTTACTAGATAAGTTTTGTGAAAAACTAAAGGTAGGATTTGCATAATAGATACCAATTTAATAATAATTTGATTTGTAATGCGTATTGGTATGTAAGTTTTAAACTGTATTTTCTATTGAAAACATTCTGATTGATTCAAATTTATTTATTTTATCTCATTAAAGGGATAAATAATCTTAAAAATGGGGTATCAAACAATAATGTTGATGCAGTATTATGAAAAAAAAACTTCATAACTATAAACAAAATAGCCTTTTAAAAATAACTTTTAGAGTTTATGGTAACTTATAAAAGTAGTATTTTTATAGAGTAATTATTCAAATGCTACTTGCATTTCGCACGCAGAGTTATAAAGACTAACTTTAACTTAGGAGCTATTTTATAAAATTCTAGAACAGCTCCCACACAATACAATTGTGGTAAATTCACATTACCTCAACATGAACATTGTTTCAAGTAATTCTTTTGAAGGACTTAACTATTGAATATATTTCTATCAACGGTCTATACAGACAAATGCCAAAGATCGAAGAAGTGCGAATAATATCATAATGCATTACTAAGGACCTGAAAAAGTATCGATACTTTTTGGCATTGAGTACTTTTCTTTCAATGCCGACACTTTTGTAATCGATACCCTCCCACATTCGATACTTTTACTCAGTAAGTACTTTTTAGTAGGTTACGTATCGAATAAGTTATAGAAATAACTTATTTTAAACTTGAATTTCCGTCCGTTCATAGATGTTTAATTCCTAAAAAAATCTCATCATGGGTATCCTGCAAATGAATTTGTCATGTTTTTTACATAAAGCACCAGCTTTATGTAAAAAGCTGGTGCTTTATGTAAAAAACATGGCAAATTCATTTTTAATTATCAGCTTCTGTTAGGATTTACTTACAAAAAACTCGTCACAATCCCGTAATGAACGTATTTGATAGGCTCTATAAAAAGCACTCAATACTTTGAAGTATCAATACTTTTTTCCTATACAACTCATGATCGATACAGTATCGATATTTTCTATTCCTTGTCTTTATGCTTTACGACAATTATATTCTTAGCCCGTTACTACAACTTCCGTGTGATGATAGAGTAAAAAGGAGTAAAAATACAATTCATTGTCTTGCCTGCGGGTATTGTCAAAGACATCTAAAGGATTGAAATAGGCATATAACATCTGTAAAAGATAAAGAAAACTCGCTATAAAACCCTATGCTAACCCGTCTGTCCAGGAGCGTACTATAGTTGGTCAATTTCCCTTATCTTCTGGAAAAGGCTCAAACACAGTAGTGGGACGTATATGAGCTGTGATGATGATAATGATGATACTATATAATGAGCAATTGTTGTTCTTGAACTATAACAGTACCCTCTGTGTAGAAAAATCGCTGTTTAAGGTTATGCATTGCCTTTTTCACTTTATTACTCCTGTATATCTTATATTTACTATTTATATTAATATCCAGTACGAAGATTAGTAGATTACTTTCAAAAGCAAGCTACCGAACACACTACCGTAGCATGTAAAGTACACATGTCTGTCAATCAGCTGCCAAGTGACCTAAATATCGGTTTGCCGCACAAAGTGTTATGGATTCGATCTTCACACAAAATAATTCATAAATACCTATTTATAACTGAATATTCACCATACAATCCTAGCTGCACAAGTACACATTCCAAGTGTGAAGCTCAAAAAAAATAGTGAAACTGCACGCGTTGATGTCTTTTCTACCAGAAATTTATATTAAATAATAAAAAAAAAATACTTTACAGATGGATATTTTCCCATCACAGAAAAGATTCAACAAGAGAAATTATACCTACATATGTCCAACAGTGGACAGTGAATGACTGACAATGATAATGATGTGTGAATGGATGTATTGCTGTTTTATTTATTTTTATTTTTCCATAATTGTTTTAGCGATAAATGACTTCTATATGTTATTGTTCCAAGAAGTTTTAAACTATGCTGTTAATATTGCATATTCCTTATCACCATTTCATAATCCTTTCAGCCTATCGTCGTCCACTGCTGGATGTAGGCTTCCCTCATGTTACACCACAAAGTGCGGTCCTGTGCCGCCTGCATCCAACGACGCCCAGAAACTTTCACCAGTCGATCCACCTAATCATCCTACATTTTGTCGTCCGATACGTAGTTGCCACTCGAGAACCTTTCTTCCCCAGCCATTGTCGTTTCGTCGAGCGATGTGGCCTACCCATTGCCACTTCAGCGTGCTAATTCTTCGTGCTATGTCGGTTACACTCGTTCTTCTGCGGATTTAAGTATTTCGGATTCTATCTCACAGAGAAATCCCGAGCATAGCCCGCTCTATAGCACACTTAGCGACTTTGAGCCTTGTTATGAGGCCTACATTTAGGGATCACGTTGCTGTGCCGTAAGTCATCACTGGTAAATATTCCCTTACCTTATACCTATTAGTAATATTTACACTACATGATAATACATTTTTTTATAAAAAGTCACTTCACCGTGTGATGAAGAAGTAAGAATACAAATTCACCACTCTTCTTTTGACCATGGGTGTTGTAAAAAACGAATAACATGTACACAAGAAGAACTTGAAATAAAATCCTATACTAACACGCCTCCCTAGCAGAGGCCGCGGGTGATCGGACCGGGGAATTGTCCGTCACCCGCAGAGAGGCTGACCGCGCGACGGCGACCGACGTCCCAGGACGTCGAGAGGTGAGGGTACCCGAAAGGGTATTCCGTCGGGCCGAACACTGATGGCAAGTAACCCTGTTCCGGTGGTCGTCCCAACAACGAGGTGACATGGGTTCGGGTGGGTTATGGTCCCGCGGGCCGTCCTTTCATCGCCCCGGACGGAATGGACCGCGCGTGCGCTTACCACAGCCCACCCATAAAAAAAATAAAAATACTAACACGCCTGACCAGCGTGATATAGTGGTTCAATTTACCCTCCTATTTTGGTGGAGGCTTGAGCCCAACAGTAGGACGTATATTGGCTGAGATGACGATAAAAAGTCAGATCATGTACTAGGCAAAAAAAAAGACATTGTTTTTCGTGGACATTTACACACAGAATATTGACGGACACAAATTACACCCAGATGCAGAACAACGATTTGTGATTCACACAAAGCATTATCTAGCTTGGAAATTGAACTCACGACAATTGCACAGTAGATCGTTATATGAAACACTCCACCATCTATGCAAACGTCGTTTAAAAAAAGGTTGATAATATCAAAACTTGTACCATGTTACGAAACCCAAGTCGCCTTTAATTTTAAATATAATACATTAGTAATTAAATATACATTTTTTGTGAGTAATACTTTATAAATACGCCTTCGGGGTTTTTACTGCGGTTACATCAATATACTATCTTCGTCAGGGTCAATAAGTTGACCTCACGAATTGCGAGAGACCTCCAGCTAATTCTATATAAGTAACTTCCTTTTACACACATCATTATTTTATTTCCTAGATATATTAACATATTAGATAATTGATTGTTTTTCCTCCATTTTCATCTCGGCTCATATACGTCTAATTGCTGGGTCAGGGCCTCTACACTCTGAAGGGGAAATCGACCTATTATAACATGCTCGTTCCGTGTGGTGGCGGATTAAGAATACAATTCATCACTCCCTATCTTGCCCGTGGATATCGTAAAGACGACTAAGGGATATAATATGCAAATGACATCTATGCAAGAGAAGAAACACTCGAAATAAAACCCTATAACAACCTGTCTGACCAGCAGTAAGGTTAATTTCCCTCCTATTATGGAGGAGGCTTCAGCCCAGCAGTGGGACGTATATGAGCCGAAATGAAATGATGATTGACGTTCTATACTCGTTACATGATATATAGTATAGGACTTTATCTCGAGTTCTCTTTCAGTGTTCTTAACTGCTGGTCTTCATTACGGTAACTCACTGTTAAAAAAAGGGCAATGAATTGTATTGTTATTCCGTCACCCGTCATACGGATATTAATGGTTTTGATTTGGAGTTGTTTGCAAATCCACGCAGCAATTCAATGATGTCCCTTGGTCATTGGCCTCTCGAAGCAAGGAAGAATTATCATACTTGGTAGACAATTTGGTAATCAAAATTAATCTATACCAATAAATAAAATTGGAGTGTCTGTTTGTAATGTCAAAATAATAGGTTTTTTTCATGCTCACACGGTTATTTGCACGACACCTATGCCTAAAATAGCAATTAAAAAATTTTTCTCTGTCTGTCTGTCTGTTTGTTCCGGGTAATCTTCAAAACGGCTGGACCGATTTAAAAAATTCTTTCACCAATGGAAAGCTATAATATCAGGGCATAAACTAGGCTATATTTTATCCCGGTATTCCCACGGGAACGGGAACTACGCGGGTAAAACGACTATAACCGAAGCGAAGCGAGGGCGGGTTGCTAGTGTTATATATTTTTCAGGAGGGTTCTATTATCCATTTTCATAACAGTTTTTGTTAATTCAAAACATCCTTTTTTTTTGGATGGCCTATGGTCAACGCACACGCCGTCCATTCCGTCCGGGGTGACGAAAGGATGGTGCATGGGCCCATAACCCACTGTAATCCCTCTCTATTGAGACAATCACCGGTACCAAGTTCCTTGTCGTCCGTGGCTAGCCTGGCGGGATACCCTTTCAGGTACCCTCCCTTTCCACTTTACAACGCCCTGCACTAAGCCCTTTATAACATGCGGCACTAAAGACATAATCCTTGTACTGCGAGATACTTTACAAACATATAATTAACGGACGCAAATAATACCCAGACTTAAAATTACCATTTGTCTTTTGCACAAAATTTTATCTATGTTTTTGGTAGATATGTCTAAGCCAAACGTCACGCGATATTTCCAGGTGGTAATGCATTAAGTACTAACCACGCCGGGTGTTACTTCGATGGTCAGATGAGAACCTGTGTCTTCAACATGGTATAGATGTTGAAACAAATTATTATTCTGCGTGAGAATTGTACCCTCAGAACGTGGCACAGTAAATTAGTATTTTAATCACTACTTCATTTGTGCAGTCGATCTTTTAACTGGATTTTACGACGAAGAAAGGCATGTTGTTTTTAAAAATTTATCGCAACACGGAAAAACCTATTGTAAAATAGAAAATAATGTAGCATTATTGTAATCAAGTACTATCTTTGTAGAAAACCAATGATCACTTAACCGCAAGACTGCGGTTCAGTTCAATTAATATTAACTAGAACACAAGTCAGTACATTACGACATGAACATAACCTCAATACACAGTTGCTTAACTGTGCTGTACATAATATAGACGCTTCGAAGGGCATCAAAATAGCTGAAGACCTGTTCAAAATTGGTTCAATGGTTTTCAAGAACAGTACGAATATACATACATGTACTTGATTTTTTTTCTTTGAGAGACAGCACCCAAGCTTAAGCATAAATCCTTACACCGCGGGAGTTTACAAATGTACAATCATCATCTCAGCCCACATTAGTCTCACTATTGGGCTCAGCTCTACTCCTCAATGCCGGCCGGCCCGGCCACGGACGACTACGGTACCGGTGGTCGGCCCAATGGCGAAGAAGCGGTATTACGATGGGTTATGGGGACGTGCGTGGTCCTTTTGTCACCCTGGACGAAAATAGATGGCGCATGCGCTGACCATAGCCCATGCAAAAAAAAGGACTACTCCAATTGTAGAGTAGTGTGGAGTGCCCATTAGGGCAGTAACTTGACCTACTTTACTACGCCAGTATAGGATGGTAGACGTGTTGGAATGTGGTTTTATATAGAGTTTTCTTTCCTATGCGTAGATATTATCTGTATATCACGTCCCTATAGCGTCTTTCACGACACCCACGGGTAAAAGAGGAGGGTGGACAATTCTTTTTTTATTTTTTTTTTTATTTTTATTTATTCATATTAGTACATCAAGTGCTTAAATTCTATTAGAAGGTGTAGCCAAAAACCAGTTTAGGTTTATCTGTACACATAGGAAACGTCGACAATATTTACAAGAATACTTATACATAACGGCGGCAAGCAGTGAGCCCGCACATCTTCATAGATATACCCTCAAGTTATTGCATATTAATATTAATGTGACACAGATACAGCATGTTTCCTTTTCTATTTATTAAATATATGTTGATTAGTGAGTGTTATTTCTTCAATGTAATGTTTTTTTGATTTGTGAGTTAAGTTTTTTGGTGTAACTGTTTTTTTAAATTCTGGTAAATATTCAATTATTGGATACAAAATAACACCCAGACTCTGGTCAGTGATAGATCTTCTCATAGACATTCTTATGTATATATCCTCATATATTTTACCGAGAAAAAACCAAGATGGAAATTATCATAGAGTAGAAAAGACTGGTATAACCAACATAACCCAAATTATTAATAATCTGGAGTCTTCCATGTGGTGACAGCGGAATACATTTCACCACCCCCTTTTCAGTCCGTGGGTGTTGTAAAAGACGACTAAGGGATTTCAGTATGCAGCTCTTGCTTCTTGCTTATTTCAAACATTTACTATTTTATTGGTTGTGTATGGCACCGACAACCTACCTACAAATCTATTTTTGTTCGTCGTTATCGTAAAAGGCGATTAAAAGCTCTACATCTTTATTGGTTCGGTTTTACTTTCAGTTATCCTTCTTTGCATTTATGTAATTTGCATATCAAATTAATTAGTCGTCTATAACATCGGCCACTGGTAAGAAAAAGGTTGATAAATCGTATTCTTACTCCGCCAATACACGTAATAGGTAATGTTCCTGTATAAACTATTGTTAATCAAGGATTAATTGCGGCAATTTCTAATTAAAATGCTTGTCAAATAGCTGTTTACACAAGGCATTGACATAGTAACATATAAAAAATATGTTACAATGAAGAAATTTATAGCTACGTTTATCAACATATCAACATTACAAAAGGCCTAATCAGAGCAAGAAGGTTTTATAATTTTATTTTTTCTTACATAGCTACTTATGTAAGGCGATTACTGGTGACGTAACACGAAAGATGCAATGGACACATTGTGTTGGTGTACTAACCAATAAAATAGCTAAAATCGCGCCCAATAACGTTAAGATAAATTGTTTACTTTTTAAATTATCTACGGATCATAGAACAAAAAATCATGCGCTTGTTTATTTCAGTACTCTCTGTCTGTCATATTAAAAAAAAAGGATATACATTGCTAGATGGAGATAAAATTTTTTATGACTTAGACCTGTTTTTTATTATTTAATAGTTCTTATTTATAGTTTATGCAAATTGTAGGAATTTTTATTATGAATAATAATGCTAGTGTAGTCAAAACTGTTTTATTATATTTTCTTATTACTATTTTTATTATAAACTAACAAATTCGCATGGTTATGCCCACGCAGTTGCCGTTAAAATGTAGCCTAAGTGAATAAAAACCTGGTAAAAGACTGTCATAAACACCAATCCAGCTATTTTGAAGATAACATACAGATAGGCAAAAATTTTTAAAACCGGCTTTTTAGGTATTTGCAAATAACTGCGTGAGCAAAAAGCCCAAAAAATACTCATTTTATTTATTGGCATAAATAGTGCAACCATACAGATGACACAAAAATTAATTACCCATTTTTGTGGCAATTGAAATCATTAATCCTCCTCCTAAACGTGACGATCACGACATTATCTCTCCTTTGTAGGGCGACTTTATTTCTAATAGTGGACGTCTATATATAGATGGACAGATGAACATTGAACATGTTTTTCAAGTTAATAAAAACTTGTTCTGCTTGTAAATAATATTTAAATACATTGAGAAAAAAAACTCCGTATTTTAATTTATTAATAATATTTTTTGTAGCAATAACTGGCAGATTTTTTAATCAGTTCTTTGCATAGCAGTGGGCTAATGGTAAATGGTAATTACCGCGCATGGACCTCTGCAATACTAAGGCATAATCAGATCCACCGTATATTAGGGTTTCTTCAGGGGTGTAGCTTATATCCGCATTAATTATACATGCCCTCGGGCTGCAGAAGCCCCAAATCATCCATGTAAATATAAGCAAAAGTTCTTAACATTAATATAATAATAAGACTGGCTACAATTTTATTTAAAAATCACACTATCTTTTGATGCTTTTATAACTATCTTAACTTTTGCTGTGCACAAAATATATTGGTAATAAGTCTTTTTTATTTAAAAGCCCCCCTTTGAAGCCCAGTAACCATTTATTACAACTCAGACGTTGATTTTCTGCGAGAGTGTAATACTGTACTTAATCAACTAATTTATAATAGTAGATGTAAAACTGTTAGCAAAGTGGCTCTACCACTAGCAAACTATTATTTGCATACGAATAGATACTACCTGTCTTCTCCTTTTATTCTCTGCTTATAAATGTGTCACGGTTAGAATAGAAATGAACCAAATATACCAAGCTGGTCAGTGAGTTACGCCTCTGTCATAGATGATACATTTATATTCCTTAATCGTCTTGTACTACGGATAAGAAAAGGTTTTATGAATTGTATTCTTACTTCTTTTTGTGTGATGACAGAGAAAGAATCTAATTTACCACATTTTTTCTTACCCGTGGGTGATCTAAAAGACGGGATTAAAATGTTGAGAAAACATCTATGCTAGAACAGGTGAACTCGAAATAAAACTCATCTGACCAGTGTGGTATAGTAGGTCAATTCCCTCCCTTTATAAAGGCGGCTCAACCCCAGGAATGGAGCGTATATGAGCTTTGATGATGATTATTCTAACTCCGTCACAACACGGAAAATTAAACATTATGAGAATATTATTTATGTTATTTATATTATTTATATTAAAACCGTAAGAAAATAGGGCGGATTGAAGCTATTTGTGAATATCTGTATGCTTAAAATAGTAGATGGTGATTTTTGAAGTTTTTGTGTGAATTTATTCGCGAATTACGCAAACCTACTGGTCGGCATTACTTTTTTTTTTATTAATATTGGGGGCTAATGACCAAACAGCACTCCTGATGGTAACTGATAGAGAAATAGAACTTTGCTAGGCCGCTGCTAACCGTGAAGAGAGTGAAGGGACTGGCTATGCGTGCAATGGGGTTCAATGATACTAAAGGCATCATCAAAACCCACCACGCGCACTCACAAAATTGGGCTTCTAACGCTCTCGCTCACCGAACAAAGTGTTATAACAAATTACTACTACTTAGACGTCAATTTTCTGCATGTGTTACGGGGTACCGGACAAACCGGCGACAGAAGACTGTCGACATTGTGCTTCTAACACGTATATTTGAAATTTTTCTATGACAAATGGGTATACTTTACTTGCTATATTAAAACTGTCAAGTGTGTAACGTGTTGCAGTAAATTAGGTTGGTAGGTAGTAAATTATTAACGGTACTGTGAAAATATTGTTCATAATGAGAAAAGAAAATTATTCTGAAAACTTGAGCCCTTATTAATATTAAGAGGTGCATCATTATGATTATCGATTTTTGAACAGCTACTGAATTTTTCACACAAAATTCGGACATCATGAATTTTAAAAATTTTTCCATTTCATATCTTTGAAGGAAATTAAATTCCCTACAAAAAAGCTCTCTTAATAAATTAACGTATACGATAAGATTTACGAAAACTAAGATATTTCATGTTTTCGAGTCATTATTTTGTGGTAGAGTATAAGAAATTGTAAAAGTTATTCTCAACTATTTGAGGTTGGACTTTAACTTCGAATAACTTTTAAACGAGTCAATTTAGCAAAAAAATCATTTCAGACTTTTTTTGTAGATCGTTAAATTTCCTACAAGAATATGTATTGATTGTTACGAGATATTAATTCGTTCGAATGCATCAAAAATCCAAACAATAAAAAGAAAATTCCTATGTTATTTATATGGGAAATCAAAAATCACAATGTGTGACCTCTTAATATTAATATTAAGGGCTGAAACTTTACCAGGATATATTTCCGTAGTAGCTAAGAAAAAAAAATAAAAAGTTTTTTTTGGCCCACCTTAATATACAGGGTGTGCCGTAATGAGTGGATAATCCTTTACCAGCGTGTAGGGGACCTCATGACAGTTCAAATAAATACAAATTGTATTTAGTAAAAGTATCATATTTTTCGAGTTATTGGCCATTTTAATTTTTTTGGAAAATTGACACTCTCGGTCACATTTTCTTATGCCATTGTCTTGTATTGCCACGAGACCATTCATTGCGCGTAGCATAAAGCTCTGTACCCGTTGATAGTGGTAGGGATGCAGATTTTCTTTCTTTAATATTCTGTGTACAGTCCTTGTCGATATCCCTGTACGTTGCGAAATAACTCGTACTGAGGTTGTTGGATCAGCTTCAATCTCATTTAGAACCACGACACCACCACAAGACAAAAATCTTTTTAAAATTTAATCCTTCGCATTATCTTACGTTTGTAGAAAATACAACACTAATAATAAAAAGGTATTTAATACATTGAAACTTTTATTATAACGCATTATCTAATTGACATTTGTGACGGTGTGTACGAGTATCTAAAAAATTTTGACTAGCTAAGGGTGTCGGTTTTTCGTGACAGTTTTCGGGCGCGTCTCATCATTTATTCTTGATGCGCCAAAAGAAGAATAACTTCAAAAACTAGAAATAAATATAAAGAACTGTTTAATTGAGTTTTTTATATCACTTCTTTATTAGCAATTATTAGCAGTAAACTACTGGTATAATAATAATATAGATAGCCTAGTTTATACATTATTTCATTTAGAAAGGAAAAAGAATAAACGAAGGTTATCACTGTTTTAAATGAAAAATTCGTTCGTATAAATATTTTATTTAATTATGAACATATAGAGGTACTATAGGGTTGGATTAATAATAAAATAATAAAATTAATAATAAAAAATATAATTAATTAAAACTAAATTATATTTGTACTAGCAGACCCAACAAACGTTGTTCTGATCCCCTTGAACACACAAATAATTTCGTCAACATCGGTCCAGCCGTTTAGGAGGAGTTCAGTGACATACACACGTACACAAGAAATATATTTTAAAGATGATATATAGTATTTGCCTGTGACTATGTTCGAGTAGAAATTCTGTGAAATGAAATGAAATTTAATCCTCTTTTTACTTACACTTAGAAGAGTAAATTTTAATGCCTTATATGACACCTAAAGAATGAACATGTAATCCCCTATACTTCACCTTTCGAGGATGACAATTTAATCCCCTATTATAAAGCCCTTGGATGAACAAACTATGCTACTACACTAAAACCCCTTTGGGGTTAAATTTCGTAAAATACTCTGTCATAAAACAAAACTGCTCTCAAAATTTCATGGTTCTGGTTGAAACCAGAAACATGAAATTTTGACAGCACTTCCTTCAGTCAATTTCTTTCTATTGCAGAGGAAACTCAAACCGAACAGTGATGATGATGAAATTCTACATTCTTACATTAGAAACATATTTAGTAAATAAAACTACTTCACGGATTTTGTCGCATTTGTATTTGATTTTAGATCGCCCGACGTTTCGAACACTTTGCAATGTTCATAGTCACGGGCGGACTAAGATGTCTCGCGTTCAACAAGTCATCGTTATTACAGAAAATTTATAATTATCCACTCGATACAGAAAAAAAAATTGTTACATAATATTGACGCACATTTTGATACAAATTTATTGCCAGTGTAAGAAGAAAAAAAATGATTCTATACGAAAAAATTATATTGTTTATGGCTAGTAATTATTTAACAATAAAATTAATAGTAATTATATTTAAAACCTAACAATCTAGTATACTACCGCTGCAAAGTGTTCAAAATGTCGGGCAATCAAATTCAAACGCGATCAAATCCATAAAGTAGTTTTATTTACAATGAGTACTCGCGTAAAAATCAAAAACAAATTTATTAATATAATGCTCTAATTTTCATTATAAATACATCTATATATAAATTGATAGCGTAAGTTATGCAGGTAAACCTGTTTTAATATCCGCAAGCAACGGGTCTTGTTGTAAATGCTAAAACACTTGTATTTCTATGAAGCAATAATCTTTAAGTATCCATACGCAAAGGATTCCAAAAGAATTCTATTACTCAGCCTTTGCTGAACGTCCAGCCATCTCTCCATCTCCATTAGTAGGATGCCATCATCATCATAGCCCACATACGTCCCACTGTTGGGCTCGGGTCTACTTCACAATGGGAGGGAATTTGACCTACTATACCATGCTGATGATATGTTGGTATAGGGTTTCATTTCGAGTTTTCCTTCTCTTGCACAAATCTTACGTCCATATTATATACTTTAGTCGTCTTATACGAGTTCCACGGGCAAGATAGGTAAGTGGTGAGATGTATTCTTACTTTGTCACCACACGGAATGTAGAATGTATCTGATGATAAATGAACTGTCCATCTATCAGCCCATAGACGGCCACAGCTGGATATAGGCCTCCCCACGACTTTGCTAATCGGAACGGCCTTGTGCCACTTGCATCCAACGGTGCCCTGCGACTTTCAAAATGTCGTTAGTCCACCTAATAAGAGGTAGACCTACGCTACGTCGTACGATTCATGGTCGCCACCCGAGAATCTGTCTCCCTCAATGGTTGTCTGTGAGCGTGTTGACGAGCGACGTGGCCTGACCATTGCCATTTCAAGGTGTTAATTCTGTGGCCTATCCTAGCCTAAGCTGTTAAGACCGATTGATATAAGCCTTTACTTAGTTTTTCTCTCATTTGAAGGTCGTTTTTCGAATTATAACATCTTTATATGTTATTACTTAAGTAATCACATACCAACTAAAAGGATATGATTTCACTTAACAAAAATGCTTTATCAATCAAAAATATATCTTAAATATAACAAAAATACGGTTGAAAATATAAATGATTGTTGTTGCATCGACATTTACGGCCTTGCATGCACTGTTTCGTGCAATTAATCTGTTATTTCTTGAGATAGATAGACAATGAAGCACGCGATTGTACTCTAATAATACTGGATTCTCAATCCATCCTTCTGCCTATAAACATTTACTAATGAACATAAACCTTAAAAGGGTGCACAAGGTCATACATTTTGACAAAATCCATGAAGTCCGCAATAATTATCATAAGACATCCGGGAGAGTGCTGCTATACATTTTACCATCCCCAACTCTCTTGCCAGAGGGTGTCGTGAAAGATGAATAAGGGATATAATATTCATTTAACAACTAAGTAAATTAAGGAAAACTGCACATTAAATCCTATACAAAAATGTTTCAGCAGTGCGAAATAGTAGATCAATTTGCCTCCCATTTTTGTGGAGGTCCACGCCTAGCAGTGGAGCCAATGTGGGCTGAGATAATAAAAAAGCTCTTAAATTTAATTTACATACGTTTGTTATATATTAGCACAGTTAAGATACAAAAGTTTATACCTCAATACGGTTAGTTACGTTTTGAAAAAAAAAAAAATTAATACAGTCGGACGATATATGAGCTAAAATGATGATATTGGTTATAATCGCTTCAAATGTTTTTACAGTGTGCTCAGTCGACGTTATTTTAAAGTTGAGATATATATTCGAATAGAAGTGAGCGTAAACTAGTATTCAATATAACGATCAGTCGCCTCGTTCATGCTTACACAACACCAAGCGGGTCGATTTCATCAGAGCAAAGTTCATTAAAACCCGCTGACTCATACCTTTTACTAAGAAACTTGCGCATGGATGATAAAAAAAGGATTTAGCCAAGTGCGAGATGTGAATATTACGAAATTTTATATAAATAGGAAGTGTAACGTAATATTTTATTAACTTTTGACGCGAGTAAATCATGTCCTAATATTCTAAATGAGAATGTGAGTTTATTTGTTACGCTTTCACGCCTAAATCAGTAAATCAATTATAAAAATTCTATAATCAATGAAAAGGTACTTACATAGGCTATATTACATCGCCATATTCTCATGGGAACGGGAATTAGGCGCGAGAAACTGCGGGATAATGACCGATTTAAAAAATTCTTTCACCAATTGAAAGCTACATACATTATTGGCGAGTAACACTGGTTATATTTTAGCCCAGTGTTCCACAAGAACTACGCAAGTGAAAACACGTGAATTTCTTATTAATAAAACTATTCTTATGGATTATAAATACATAAAAAAAAATTATTACGAATTTTGTCGCCATTGTATTTGATTTTTGGTTTCTCAACGTTTCGAACACTTTTGAGCGTTTATGGTAATTGTGACCGTGCTAAAAATAATAGATCATTAAATCAAAAATCAAATACAAACACGATAAATCTGTAAATATAGTTTTATTTATTAAATATGTAATACTCGCGTTAACATCAGAAATAATTATTTTAACGAATTTTATTTAGTTTTAATTTGGTTATTACTCTCCTGACGTTTTCCATATAGTGACGGAGTCGAAATACAATGCTTTACATTTCTTGGCGGTGGGTGTCGTAAAAGACGATTAAGGGATATAATACGCATATAACGTCTATGCAAAAGAGAAACAACTCGAAATTAAACCCTACACGTCTGATAAGCGTGGTATAGTAAGGCAAATCCCCTTCTATTTTGGAGGAGGCTCGAGCCCAGCAGTGGGATATATATGAGCTTTAATGACTTCGACGTTTTGAATACATTTTAACGTTCATGGTCACGGTAACACTACTATCAGCCTATGTTTCTTTTCTTCTCCTGACCACACGTTAAAAAACCATAAACGTTTTTATTTCATACAGGAAGTACAATTTATTGCTGTTTTTACGCAAAAACAACATATTTAAAATGTTGTACGTTTAGTTTTTTTCATAACTGACGTGTATGCGGTAATGTTTTGTGTGGTAAATAATTATGAGGGGTCTATAAAAGTTTTCCTTATGGTGTCGTTATAAACTCGTTGGCATAACAGTATTACTGTTACCAACGTACGTAGTTACATAAAAAAAAAATAACTAAGTGTTATAATTTTTCGAATAACACATGGCAACTCTTAGGTTCGTCAGTAAAGTCAAGAAAAAAAACGGGGAAAATGTTTATAGTGTATCAGTCGCTGAGTAAAAATTGAAGCCACCCCAGTTAATGGTCTTACCTTATAAATCAAGAATTCTTAATGAGTGATATAATAAACAAGGACACTTGTCTATGAATTGACTAAAGGGAGTCTCATCATCATCACCATCTCAGATTGTATATGGGACATACTGCCGAGTTCTGCCGAGCTCGATCCTCCCCAAAATGGGAGACAAATTGACTTACTATATTATGCTGATGAGAGGGGTTTTATATCGAGTTTTCCTTCTCACACATAGAAACTTATAACATTAACTGCAAAATCAAACTGATTATGACGTTGTTCCATCTTGGAAAAGTCTACATCATAAATTAACGTCGATAAGCTAATGCTTAGATGGAAATACAATATAAAGAGTAACTGTCATCTCTATCTTCCAGTCCTATCAGTATGCCACAATAATCTTAGAGTCCTACAATCTAATCTTGTGTAGGGCAAAACAAAATTACTCTTAGCATTATTGGAATATATCTCAATATCAAAGAATTGCAAAGCCCAACTTTCCGATTTTGTTTGCGTATGGTGATTGCCTTTAGAATCACCGAATCATTACATGCATTCACATTATCTTCATTTTCGAGGTAGGCAGTGACCTAGCTGTGCCCTTGGTACTACAAAGGTCCATGAGCGGCAGCAACACTTGCCATCAGGTGTACTGTTTGCTCGTTTACCTCCGAGGCAATAAAAAAAATTCACGAAGCATAAAGTTGAAAATTACTATCGCTCACCACATACTACTTACATGACAAAATTTGATTTAATATCTACCTCTACTAATCCTTATTAGGGGTAATGACCAAGATTACAAAATAAAAAAAAATGCAATACCATTAACCATTCCATATTTTAGTGGTAGATTCTTAAACGTGCCTACTAATAGCTTAAGATTATCGATCATTCTGTCAACATTTCTATATTTTGTAAGTAAAATTGTATAGTTAGCCAACACAAGCTCTGAGGCGAATGGCCAACGGTTGAAGTCCACAGGTGTTCGAAGGTCACGCACCGTTAAATAAATTATGGGAACTTTGACCCTATAATATACCACAAAGCTCTTACACCTGTATTAAAAACGAGTATTAATAATGAGTTACTTATAATTCTAAATCGTGATCTACGTTTAAAAGATTTATAGACCATTATTCCATAATTTTTCCTAATGCAAAGATGTTTCATACATATGCCAACGTATCCGATCAGCGTAGAGTAGTAGGTCAAATTCGTGACGTATATGGTCTACTATGATGATGATGATGATGAAAGATGTTTCATATAGATTTCGTTATGTAATTTTCGTTTAATATGACACAGACGTTTCATGGAGTAACGAAGTATGAATAAAATTTACCAGCCTGAAGGATATCGTTTTTGTCCGAAGGATATCGTAAAAGACGACTAAAGTGTATAATATGCATGTAACATCTATGCAAGAGAAGGAAATCTCAAAATTAAATCCTATCATCATCATAGTAGGTGTTCGTGTTTTCTAAAAATAAAAATAATAATTGCTTAATTTATGCCAAATTTAAGGATAGAATAAAGAAAATTATTAGTAAAGTAAAATTAAGAAAACATTTTTTTTTTTTGATAGTCCGAAGGTCCTAGTTCATGTTCTATGTCTCAAGGAATTAACTAAACCATATTTTTTTCATATCAGCATCATCTCGGCTGATATACATCCCACTGCTGGACTCGAGTCTACTCTACAATAGGAGGGAAATTGATCATGCTGGTCAGACAGGTTGGTATAGGGTGCCGTTTCGAGTATTCAGTCTCTTATATAGACGTTATATGCATATTATATCCCTTAGTCGTCTTTTACGACATCCACGGTCAAGATAGGGAGCGATGAATTGTATTTTTATTCTGTCACCACACGGAATGAATTTCAATAAAAATAAAATAAGAATTATTTTTAAAATTCTAGAATATTTTTCAAATGAAATGAATATATTGATTACAAATGTATTACACATTATTACAAACTTAACATACTACCAAGCTATATTACCAAGGCTAAAATATAATTATATTCTCTTTGTCGATGAAAAATGAATAAATTAAATATGTAATTAATATTACGCAAAACATAATTTTATATTATATAGGAAGGGTAAAATCAAAAGCTACTAAATGAAGGCTGGCCTGTCAGCTTGAATATGCTAGAGTAAATAAAGTCACTGCCGTGTGGTGACGGAGTAAGAATACAATTCACCACTCCGTATCTTGCCCGTGGATGTCGTAAAAGATGACTAATCGATATAATAAGCATATAACATCCATGCAAGAGAAGAAAAACTCGAAACAGAACCCTATTCCAACACGCCTGGGCTATATTATAGGCTGATGATGAAAGAGTCACTTAGCCATTAATCAATCTCTTGGATATTATTTTATAAAAAAACTCATTTTGTCATTATTTTCAAACAAAAAATATAATTAGAATATGAAGATAAATTTTCACTTCATCAAGAATAAATATTTCATTTTTCATTATTTCATTAATATTTTTACTCGCTTCTATCTGCGACTTCTGCCTGACTTTAACCCGCGAGTTTGTTTATATAGAAGGTGAAAATATTTTTAAATAATACGATTCAGTCACACATGATTTTTGGGAAACTTTAACCATTTATGCAGCGCACGCAGCGGAAGCTCTCAAAAGGAAAATTCAAGGCGATTTTGAAACATTCTTTATTGATGCACCGCTCCTATTGGTCTAAGCGTAATGCTATATAACCTATAGTCTTCCTTGATAAATGGGCTATCTAACACTGAAAGCATTTTTTGAATCAGTAGTTTCTGAGGTTAGCGTGTTCAAGCAACCAAAATCTTCAGCTTTATATATTAGTATAGATTTATATTTTTATTGAATATAAAATAAGCAGTGCTTATGCTCATTATCATTAGTATGTAGCCTCAGAATAAGAACTTGTGGATAGCTCAAGGTATTGTCCATCATGGAAATGGAACCGACGACTCTGGCCCTTTAGGTCGGTATCTTAACCACTACGGCGTCGACGCAGTCAAAAAGTTGATCAGCTAATATTTACTATTTATCCTATAACATAATACCGTCGAAAAAAAAAACTTGCAATATGTACTAACGAAAAAGATTACATATTGTATTGATCCCATGTAATTGAAATAAGAGCAAGATGACAATGATGACGATGATTAATCTTATACAAAGAAAAACAAAACAAACTCGATAAAATTCATAACATTAGCATGATATTCGATTGATATTTAAAAATAAAGATACGGCACGTTTTTAATATCACGCGATTATAAAATTAACTAGAATTTAAGGTCATTTTTATGCATAAATTGAATTAATAAAATCCTATTTTAAATGTTGGCATTAATTTCTCTGTGGTGTGGTGTGGTGTTTCTTTACGGAGCTTTTAACGTTGCATCTTAAATCAGATTAAGAAGTGTAAATATAAGATAAAATCTATTGAAAAGATTAAGTTTTATTTTTGCGCAATATGAATGGTGAGAAATCAAATAGAATGGAGAAAAGAAAAGTGTACCTTAATTAAACGGAAATAAGCAAATTCCTTGATATAATCTATTGAATTGGAACTTTTTTAAGTATTTCCCAAATAAAAATATTCAGGTACTATCTTATTTCAAAATAAGAATACGTTTATATTCTTCTCTCTTAAGATAAATGAATTAAATATAAATAATATAAATACATCTCCGTGTGGTGATAAGAATACAATTCAGCACCTATTTTCACCCCTTATTTTACCTGTAATATAGAGGTCATTTTTTTTTGGGGGCTGGGTTGCGCTGGGGACGGCGCGCTCTTCGCACCACTCCATCCGGGGCGACAGAGGGGCGTAAGCACACACACCAACAACCCACCCACGATGCACGTCGCTTTCGTCGTTGGGCCGACCACCGGAGCAGGGCCCGACGGAATACCCCCTATTTGGGGTACCCTTCTATCGACCGACGTTCCCCCCTCGGGAAGGACGTCGGTCTTTCCTCACGCGGTCGGCCTCTCGGCGGGTGACGGACTAATCCGCGGTAAAACACCCGTGGCCTCGGCTAGGGTGTTATGAGGCGCAGGTATTTGCGCCTACGCCCCCCCCCCCCCTGTCGCCGGTGGCGGATCGCCTCATCAAGGCTGCGCTCCTCGCGCAGGCGATCCGCCGCCTCCATATAGGGTTCATAAAGGGCATCTAATGCATTAAATATACAGTATCTATGCAAAAGAATGAAAACTCGAAATAAAACCTGTCCGAAACCTGTCTGATCAGCGTAGTATAGTAGGTCAATTTCCCTCCTATTATAAATGAGGCTCGAACCTAGCAATTAGACGTATGTAACCTGAGACGGAGAATATTTTTATTATTTTGACAAAGACGTACCCTCGTATTTGAGGTTTAGGGTACTCGGATCATTATGCCGTCTGTAGTCATTATATTAAGTAAATTATTCATGAACGAAATTTGCTTTGAAAATAGGTATTTCTGTCTTTTTTTCCCCGCGTAATAACGGATACTTACCTTATAACCACACAAGGATATCAGTCGTTTGCTACCAAGATTTTATTTTATAAAAAATCCTTGAAAAATTATGCAATTTCACTTTTTTGTGTCACAAATCAAACCCGTGATAATCGTATCTTGTGATCTCAAGTTAATAATGCTAGACCAACGAGATGTTCTAAGTATTAACCCGCATAAGCTTTAATAAAGCTACTTTATTTCGCTCTACATATGAAATAGAGCCGAAAAACGTTTTACAGAAAAATATTTTAAATATAATTAAATATTTTAATAATTAACATCAATATGGAACTCTTAATATAATATTTAATACTAACGGCAAAAATTTACACCAAAATATAATAATGTTGAAATTTTATAAAAAACTAGCAATCCGCCGTCGCTTCGCTTCGGTTATAGGTTATAGTCGTTTTACCCGCGTAGTTCCCGTTCCCGAGGGGATACCGGGATAAAATATAGCCTAGTTTACGCCCTGATATTATAGCTTTCCATTGGTGAAAGAATTTTTGAAATCGGTCCAGCCGTTTTGAAGATTACCCGGAACAAACAGACAGACAGACAGACAAAAATTTTTTAATTGCTATTTTAGGCATAGGTGTCGTGCAAATAACCGTGTGAGCATGAAAAAAGCCTATTATTTTGACATTACAAACAGACACTCCAATTTTATTTATTGGTATAGATAAATATATCTGAGACTCAATATCAATGACTGAGATCAAAGTTTACCTATTCTTATTTTTAAAACAATGATCAACGAATCTTAATGACCGTTATGGTAATTGAAAATAATAATTCGTCCAGTAAAGAAGATATTACTATTTATAGAATTAATAGACGAATGGATGGATAACAATTATTAGTACTATATAGAGCATAATTCTTAATCTTTCTTCTCCCGACTACATATTCATTTATCCCATAATTAAGTATAAAGCCTTCACCAAACAGGGGAACATGTAAAATTTATTACTATTCTATAGGATTTTATATGAAATTTTTCCACCCTTGCAATAATTTTATTTACTTTAATTCCTATCCCTCTTTTGGGAAAGGAAAACAGTGATTTTTAATTTTGCTTTTTCAGAACACGGATAGAAAACTAAAGACAGTGCGAACTCCATTACTATTGTCCTTATATTAACGACTTCCCTCCTGCCCTTAACCTAAATACGTATAAACATATCATATTTTATTTCTTTTAAGAAGATCTAAAAAGAATATTCCACTATAGTTTGATGAGGCTGATGGAAAGATTTTGTTCAGTCGTTATTAGGTATGCTTTTGTTGATAGTAATTGTTAGCTAAAATAACACTATTTCACAAAAAGACATTATTAAAATATTATATATTTATTTAGATTTATATCTATATAAGCTACAAATATTATATTACATATATAATTGTTTTAATAACAGATAATTACGATAAAGAATCTAGACAAATTAGTACCATATAATTACAAAATATGATACAGAATATGCAACTTATACACAGATATATATATATATACGATTATATCGAATAACGTAATCGAGAAAAGGATTATGCAAATGTGTTAAATCGATTTTGATGTTTTAAATTATCAATAATGCAAGATCTTATGCAAATAACAACGAAAAATATTATTTCTGGGTCAAATAGAACGTGCCGTCTATACTCGGTGTAGTTAGCTGCGATGATTTTCGCAACATATAAAAAACATTTCGCACTCCGTTACGGTCAATTTAATCTAATAAATATGGCTATCTCGCGGTAAATTTTTAATATATTTTAAAAATTGATGAACCATTAATGCATATTCCATCTGAGTGCTGAGTATAATATTCATAATTATTATACTCAGCACGTCGCATATTAAAAAACTTACGTTATTAGCATGTGGACGGCCTTTGGTCAGCTTCCTTGTATCATGTACTCAATTCACAGCACAGTACACAGAAACAGAACACAATAATAACAGATTTATTTTATTAAATTAAATGATATTAAAAAAACACACTCACACACACGTAACACAGAATTTGCGTAAACGTTTACGAAACTTTCTAAATCGTGGCGCGGTTATTCGGCGCGATCGCGAACGTGTGGTGTGCTGCGCGGTCGATCGCTTACTGACGTTCCGTTTTCGCTCCAAGCGGCGGACAGCGTTCTTTTTTTAAAAACCGGCTCTACAGCATAGACAGCAGTGTCTTGGTGGCCAGTCCGCCGTGTCAAGCAAGAAGGTATGACGCAAGTAGTTTCGGCAACACTGGGTTTTTTTTTTGTTGCCCCAATCGCCACACACACATACATTTGTAGCGACTAACTTCATACGCTAATGCTGTATAATAATTAATTATGAACTCTTAAACATTCTGTTTATAAATACGTGAGCAGATTCCTCTAAATCGTGACGAATTCATTTTAATTGATAACATAAGGAATGTTAATCGGAATTTCGAAGGCGACACGTATAATGTGGCGTAAATTAAAGTCAGTTGAAGGCTAGGCTTAGTGAAAGTGTCATAAACAATATTATTATATTTTATTTTGACCAATGACTACGGAATAAGTAAATGCCTATACAGATGGCGTAGTGATTACGATGACCAACCGTGCCAAGCACATTTTTCAGATAAGATTACTTTGTGCGATCGTGAATTGTTGTTCCGAATCTGGGTGTAATGTGTGTTATTTTTATCATCATCATTATCTCCATTCATATACGTCCTACTGCTGGATTCTATACTTCATAATAGGAGGGAAAATGACCTTCCTATAGGCTGATCAGACAGGTTGGTATAGGGTTTTATTACGAATTTTCCTTCTCTTGCATATATGTTATATGCATATTATATCCCTCAGTCGTCTTATATGACACCTAAGGGTAAGATAAGGAAGAGTGAATTGTATTCTTATTGCACCAAACGGACAGTATCAAGCAAAAACGATGAAACTAAAAATCGAACAAAACTTTTCCATCAGCCGATTAAGTGGCGGTTTAAAAAAATTCCACAAGCAATGTGTAACCTGTCATTTTCGAATGGGAGGCATATCTTATCGTGGTACCTCAGGGCTTCCCAAGATTAAAATGGAAATTTTTATAATCCCTTCATATTAGTTCAATGCACTCTCTGTCAGATGGGCTTTGTTATAAAGTTTCATGTTTAGTCTTCAATACCAAGAGTTTTTTTTAATATTTAATGAAGAAATGTACCTTATGTCCCTTTCTTGGGTGTCGTAAAAGACGACAAAGGGATTATTGCAGATGATATTTATGCAAGAGAAGGAAATCTCAAAACACGGATCAATTTCGTATGTGAGCTGCGATGATGACGATGATGACTTCTTTACGGGAGAGAAACATCACAGAAGCTTAAGGCTGAACTCATACATACGGAATTCCTATCTGTCAGTCTGTGTGAATTCAGAGTCGGAATTCATAATTTGAATTCCGACAAGCTGCACATATCTTAAAAATTCAGATAAATCAGTAGTTACGTGTTTCGGGACTGTCAGAGAAACAATATGGATTTAGAGGCGGCCGCTCCACAAACTGAAGCGGTGGCCAAAAAGGAAGTACTCTTGGCAGTTTCGCTTGACATAAAGAACGCATTCAACAGTCTCTCACACGAGACATTGAGGGAGGCGCTCCGATACCATGGAGTGCCTCCTTATCTCCGGAGGCTGTTGGAAGCGTACCTCGAGGGAAGGCATGTGCTCTGGGAGGGGGGCGACGGGCGTATTCATCGCCATCGGGTGAAGTGCGGTGTTCCACAGGGTTCAGTCCTCGGTCCGATTCTGTGGAACCTCGGTTTAGACTGGCTCCTGAGGGATCGGCTCCTTCCCGGATTGGGATTATCTGCTACGCGGATGACATTCTCATGACGGTGAGGGGGGCGACTTCCAGGGGGCCTCCCGATTGGCACAGGCTTGAAGGTCACGTTGGATAAAACTGAGGCCCTCTTATTCCATGGCCCACGTCGAAGTCCCCCCCAAGGAGCACACATCAGTGTGTCTGGAGTTGCCGTGCCTGTGCGGGCTCAGATGAAATATCTGGGCCTGCACCTCGATAGAAATTGAAACTTTGGGCTACACTTTTCCCAGCTCGTCCCGAGGCTCACTAAGTCGGTCGCGGCACTGGGAAGGCTTCTGCCAAACACTGGTGGCCCTGGGTCGTCTTGCTGGCGTCTCTACACCGGAATCGTGCGGTCCATGGCGCTGTACGGTGCCCCTATATGGTCGGAGTCCCTTACTGTCCGCAACAGGGCCCTTCTGCGACGACCGCAGAGGGTCATGGCGGTGAGGGCTATTAGGCGTTATCGTAAAGTGTCCTGGACTGCGGCAACGTTACTGGCAGGTGACCCACCTTGGCCGCTTGTCGCTGAGGCGTTGGCGGAAGTTTACCGGCTCCGCGCTACAATGCGGGCCAACGGCGAGTAAGTCTCCACAAGGAGACTGGGCAGAGCACAAGAAGTAGCCCAAAGGGAAGTTATCCGGCGGTGGAGGGAAGATCTGGAGTCCCCCGCAAAAGGGCGGGGGACTGTGGAGGCGGTTGCGCCGCATCTCCACCGCTGGCTCACGAGGAGGCATGGCAACTTAACCTTTAGGATGGTGCAGGTGCTTACCGGACACGGGGTCTTCGGTAAGTACCTGCATGGAATTGGAAGAGAAGGGGCCCCAGGATGCCATGAGTGTGGCGCAGCAATCGACGATTCGCGCCATACATTGGAAGTTTGCTCCGCCTGGGGGCCCCAACGCCACGTCCTATCGATGAAATTTGGAATAGACCTGTCGTTGCCGACCATCATCTTACAGATGCTCGACAGCGACAGGTGCTGGTCGTCGATGGCCTCATTTTGTGAGGCCGTCATTTCAAGGAAGGAGGAGGAAGGAGGCTGCGGAGCGAGAACGCGAGGCGCTTGCCTTCGCTGACTCGCTGCGCCGACGGCGACCCGGGAGGAGAAGGCGCCAATATGCGCAACTCCTTCCACCGCCTTAAATGACGATAGGACGTAGCCAGACGGCCGTTCGTTGAGGTGTCAGGGATTGAATATCATCAGACGATTTCTCCGGCCCCCCGTAAAAGCGCGGAAGTGGCCGCTGTGGTTTTAGTGGGTATACCGGTCACACGGTGGCCGGCGAGCCCCACACACTCCTCCGTCTATCACCGGCGACCTGAAAGCATCAGAATGTGTGTAGAGCATAATTCAATTGTATGCAATTCCGGGCTTTCTGAATGAATAATATGAATTCAGAGAAGAATTCCGGATGTATGAGTCCAGCCTAAAATGTGAGTACAATAGTATAAAAATAAAATAAATAATAAACAAGAAATAATTAAAAAAGAAAAATTGATGTCAACAGTGGTGTCCCCTTCGCAAAAAAGCTGCTCATGTTAAGGCATCTACTATAAGAGAGATACCACAACACTTATTCTTCAGCGTCCTGCGACATCTGTCAGCAAAAAAATACGGCTCGAAGGACCAAAAATTATACGGTTTAAAAAAAAAAAAATTAACATTTTTTTTCCTTTAAGTCATTCTTAATGACTTGCGTAATATAAATAGACGCTGTATATTGATATGTCCTTAAACATTGTTAAACTAAATAACTTGCATGACTTTGATGAGGATGATACAGCATATTTTATAAAAATACGAATAATTACAATAAGTATACAAACATTAACGAAATACTAAGTTCGGGAGTCGTAATTATGAAAAAAAAAACCCATTATACACGTAATACTTTTAAATGATATTCACTAAAAAATCCTACTAAGTTTGAATGTTCTTTGCTTGTTTTTGCACTTTTTTTTTCTTTAATGACATCTGATATTTACGTAAGTATTACATGTATAAATCTTTTTTTTTTGGTGGGTGGATTACGGAGCAGGGTGACTTGACGTCAGTGGTTGATTTTTAATTACCTGGCGTTTCGAATAGTTTTCAAAGTTCATGGTAACGGATGGACTTTTTTGCTGGGCTCGAGCCTCCTCCCCAATAGGAGAGCAGTTGACCTGCTATACCATGCTGGTCAGACTTGTTGGTATAGGCTTTTATTTCGAGTTTACCTTATCTTGCACATATGTTATATGTATATTATATCCCTTAGTCATCTTCTAAGACATCCATGGGTAAGATAAGGAGTGATGAATTGCATTCTTACTCCGTCACCACAAGGAAAGTTGGAAGATTCAGCAGTCATAATTTATTCGTATGGTGACGTAGCTAGTAAGAATATAATTCCCTTCCTCTTCATTGGATACAGTATTCAAGGCGACTAAGGGGTGTAAATAGATAAAGGATGTAAATAGATAAGGGATGTAATTAGATAAGGGATGTAAATAGATTAGGGATGTAAATAGATAAGGGATGTAATTAGATAAGGGATGTAAATAGATAAGGGATACAATTAGATAAGGGATGTAAATTGAGAAGGGATGTAAATAGATAAGGGATGTAAATAGATAAGGAATGTAATTAGATAAGGGATGTAAATAGATAAGGGATGTAAATAGATAAGGGATGTAAATAGATAAGGGATGTAAATAGATAAGGGATGTAATTAGATAAGGGATGTAAATAGATAAGGGATGTAAATAAATAATCAACAAAAACTAACTAAAATGGCAACCCCTTTTAACAGCCACGCTGCTAATTTTAAACGCCTACACCACCTTTGGATGGGTGATTTGCCTCCCGCAAGAACAGTAGAGTTCTAGACTGGAGGACTATCGTACCACTCCCTCTCTTTGCACTTTTATAATTCTACACTATACGAACGTATTTTGGCTAATTACTCCTGAAAGGCTGTCTCGTCGGTCCTAGTGTAATGTTGTGTATTACCAGGGTCAAAAATCAATTGTTTTAGTAGCTGGATTGTGGTCGGATATTCTTAACACCCTCTATCTCGCAATCGACGAACCGCTACCAAGCTTCTTGTCATCTTATTACCTCATATAAGTCCTAGTTGACCTACTATACCACGGTATGGCAGGGCGACTTTCCATCCAATATTTTTTTTTATTGCCGATGGTGGCAAACGAGCAGGCAGCACATCTGATGGTAAGTGACGCTGCCACACATGGACCTTTGCAATACCAGGGGCACAGCCAGGCCATTGCCTACCGTGAAGAAAAAGCTCTTCTTAAACCTCGTTTAAAGAAGGATATATCATAGCGCTCGGGAAACACAGCAGCAGGTAGTTCATTCCAGAGCCTGCACGTTGGTGGGAAAAATGATAGCTGGAAACGTACAGTTGAAGACCATATCGTTTCCAGGTGAAATAGATGAACCCTGCTGCGGTATCGAGTGGTACGTTGGTAAAACGGTGACGGTGGAAACAAGTCGAACAGTTCCTCGGAGCACTCCCCGTGAAAGAGTCGGTAGAGTACACAGAGTGACCCAAAGTCTCTCCGCCGCTCCAGCGACTCCAATCCGTCCGTGAGATTAGGATCCCCGACGATTCGAACAGCCCGTCTTTGCAGGGAGTCAAGTGGGTCTAGCTGATATTTGGGCGCACCTGCCCAGAGATGTGAGCAGTACTCCACATGAGGACGAACTTGTGCTTTGTACAGTACAATATGAAGTCTCAATAACACATAATATTTATTAGTTACATAGTCATAATGTTATTTAGAATTGATTTTCAGTACCACCAGCAACTAATTACCTACCATCTCCCTTCTCTGTTATATTATCCATCCTAAGGTTGCCTGGAAAAGATCGCTTATAGCGATAAGGCCGCCCTTTGTACATTCTAGGTTATAATTATTATTTAAGTTTTCTTGTAATATGGTGTACAAATAAAGTATTATCTAATCTAATCTCTAACGTAATAATCATCTTGACACAAATGCGTCCCCTTTATAAGGTTTTGTTTCAAGTTTTTCTCCTCTTGCATAGATGTTATGTGCACATTATATCCCATAGTCGTCTTTTACTACATCTACGGGTAAGATAGGGAGGGGTGAATTGTATTCTTAATCCTTCACCACACGCGATAATAAAAATTATATAATTCAAAAAGATGTAGATTGATGGATGCAATTTATAGGGCCCTTTTCCCTCAAAGCACCACGACTGCTTTTGAGCCTCATGCTTACTTATCTATTTAGAACTTAGTATTAAAGGTAAGTAATGTATTGGTGAGTATTGCAGTGACTACTAGTATTCATGTGATGACGTAGTCATCTTACCCGTGGATGTCGTAAAAGACGACTAAGGGATATAATATGGATATAACATCTGTGCGAGAGAAGGAAAAACTGGAAATAAAATTCTATAGCAACATGTCGGACCAAGATGTTATAGTAGGCAAATTTTTCTCCTCTTGAGGACAAGGCTCGAGCCCAACAGTGGGACGTATATGATTTGAGAGATTATGTCCAGAAATATGTCCAATGGGTCATATGAGATAAGATATGACGGTAGATCACTGCGGTTTATCAGTTATCACTGACAGAGGAAGCCACTTTCGGCAGAATATAATTTTACCATGGAGTGACTAAGATTAGTGATAAATCAGAATTTAGGATATTTAAAGTTACTGGCTCCATATCTTCCGTGTGGTGACTGAGCAAGAATACAAGTCACCACCCCCTCTTTTGCCCGTGGGTGTCGTACAAGACAACTAAGGGATATAAATATGCATATAATATCTATGCGAGAGAAGGCCAAACCAACACGTCTGACCAGCATGATATAGTAGGTCAATTTCCCTCCCATAGCGGAGGAGGCCCGAGCCCAGCAGCGGGGCGTGTATGGGCTGAGATGTTGATGACTCCATATTTTGAATGTCATTCATGTTTATAACTTGCAAATTTAAATACTCGTAAAAATCTTATTTTTATCGTAAATAAAGGTATTTCCATTTGTATAATAAGTGACATATGTATTAATAGTGTATGCAAATATAATAAACTGGAAAACGCCAGCCATGATTCATATATTTTTATTCTATATTTTTAATTTATTGCCTTTTGGTGGCAGACCATCATCGTTATAGCTCATATACATCCCACTGTTGGGCTCGAGCCTCCTCCATAATAGGAGGGATATTGATCTACTATACCAACCTGGTCAGATGAGTTGGTTTCGAGTTTTGTTTCGAGTTTTTCTTCTCATCATTTGGCCTATCACCATCCACTGCTGGACGTAGGCTTCCCTCACGTTTCGTCACAAAGTGCAATCCTGTGCCGCCTGCATTCAACGATGTAATTCACCAGGTCGTCGGTCTACCAGTTGATGCATTCTATACTTAGTCAACCGTGGTCGCCACTCGAGAACCTTGCTGCCCCAGCGGTGGTCCATTCGTCGAGCGATGTGACCTGCCCATTCTTGCCTTACGAAACATTAAAAAAAAACGTTGTATAGTAAGGTCAATTCCCCTTCTATTGTGGAGGAGGCTCGAGCCCAACACTGGCATGTATATGAGCTGAAATGATGATGATGATTACAAACATATAATTAACGGACACAAATTACATCCAGACTCAGGACAAAAATTTGTGGATCGCACAAAATGTTGTCTCAGGGGAGGATTCGAACCCTCGATACTGGCGTTGTAGGTTTGTATCTTAACCACTGTGCCATCTTTGCAGTCAAGTTTATTAATGAGATGACCGTGGATAGTTTCTTTGTCCATTCTATGACGCATATAAATGACAGGAAATTCACATTGTAGGAAAATACGCCATCGCGGACGAAAACCACTTTTATTATTTAATTATTCTGTTAATAATTACGACATTCATTGATAGTTTATTGATTAACAAGCTTATCGTATAAACGTCATGGGTTTGATGATCAAAACAGATAAAATTTGAGTACCATAAAAGAGTGTTCTGTTCTGACGAAGGTGTCAAATGAGAGGACTTATAACCATGTCAATAACGACTGCTAAATATTAGGTAACGCTTAAGGTTCACTTACTACTCCTCTCTTACCCGTGGGTGTTGCAAAAGACGACTAAAGAATATTATATACATAAAATATGATATAACATAGCAGTAGGTCAATTTATTTTCCATTATAGAAGAGGCCCCAATATGGAACTTATTTGGGCTAAGATGATGACGATGAAGGCTAATATACACATAAATGACCAAATATACTCTTAATAGTTATTTATTTTTTTAATTTCATTGCTTTTAATAAAATTAAAACTTTATGTAAAACTAGCAATCCGCCATCGCTTCGCTTCGGTTATAGGTTATAGTCGTTTTACCCGCGTAGTTCCCGTTCCCGTGGGAATACCGGGATAAAATATAGCCTAGTTTACGCCCTGATATTATAGCTTTCCATTCGTGAAAGAATTTTTGAAATCGGTGCAGCCATTTTGAAGATTACCCGGAACAAACAGACAGACAAAAATTTTTTAATCTGTATTTTAGGCATAGGTGTCGTGCAAATAACCGTGTGAGCATGAAAAAAGCCTATTATTTTGACATTACAAACAGACACTCCAATTTTATTTATTGGTATAGACTAAACTGATTCAAATAAAAATACATTAGGTATTACGTAGCCTTAAGATTGTTGGTGAAGAATGGCATAAGAAATAGGAATACTCGAAAATCCCTACGCTAATCCGTTTAGCGAAGGTAAGAATGAAACTGCACTGAAAAAAAGAACGCTTAAGATTATTTCGATTATCAGTGTGGTTTTTTTTTTGTGTGTTTTTAGCTGTTGGTCGCAGATGACCTTGACAGCTTAGCCCGGACTATGGGTCGAGGCCGCGGGTGACGTGACCGGAGATTAGTTTGTCATCCGCCGAGAGGCCGACCACGTGAGGAAAGACCGACGTCCTCCCCGAGGGGGGGACGTCGGTCGATGGGAGGGTACCCCAAGTAGGGGGTATTCCGTCGGGCCGACCACTGATGACAAGTAACCCTGCTTCGGTGGTCGGCCCAACGACGAAGGCGACGTGGTGTTCGGGTGGGTTGCGGGTGTTGCGTACTTACGCCCCTCTGTCGCCCCGGACGGAGTGGTACGAGGAGCGCGCGACCGCAGCCCACCCCAAAAAAAAAGAAAAAAAAAGTCCGGGCTATGGGTGAGCGCTGATGGCTCTCAACCCGGTTAGTCATCAGTGTGGTAATCTATATCTTCTTTATATAAATGTTTCTTGTGTACATGTGTATGTCACTGAACTCCTCCTAAACGGCTGGAGCGATGTTGATAAAATTGTTTGTGTGTATTCAAGGGAATTCAAGAATGGTTTAGATTCACTATTGGACCCGATAGGTAACCTACCAGGTTCAATTGTGAATCTAAAAAAATTGAGTCAGCTAGTAAATAAATAAAATTGAAGTGTCTGTTTCTAATGTCAAAATAGTGAGCTTTCTTCATACTAACACGGTTATTTACGATACCTATGCTTAAAAACCAGTTTAAACATTTTTTGGTGGTCTGTCCCCGGTAATCTTCCAAACGGCTGGACCGATTATGATAATATTTTACTACCAGATGGCTGTCTATATAAAGAGCTAAGCTATAATAGCTCTCAGAAAACCCCTAAAAATTTTAGTCCGGGCCGGGAATCGAGCACGAGGCTTCATGGACTGCAGTACGTACGATAATATCTTAGAAGATATTGGATATTTAAAATACGAGAGCAAACCAAATGACACCGTAACGAAACGAGGCCGGGACGTTATTTTTAAAATAAATTATTCAAAAAGTGACCCCGCTGAGTTTTTTGTCGGATCTTCTCAGCTTATGGCGCAGTGCCTATCTGGAGGTAGATTATTCCATTAATTTTGGAATGTGCAATGAATGATATGTAATGTGTCTGGGCTTATACAGAATATGGCGCTTTGAGAAAGCCAAGCCAGATACAGCCGTCATCTCAGCCCATATACGTCCCATTGTTGGGCTCTACTATACCAGGCTGGTCAGATGTGTTGGTACAGGGTTTTATTTTGAGTTTCTTTATCTTGACAAATATTATATTAAATCTCTTAGTCGTCTTCTAAGACATTCACGGGCAGTATGGGGCTGATGAATTGTATTCTTACTCTGTCACCACACGGGGACATATCCATACTAATATTATAAATGTGAAAGTAAGGATGTTTGTTTGTTTGTAACGCTTTCAAGCTTAAACCACTGAACCGATTTCAAAAATTCTTTCACCAATGGAAAGCTATAATATCAGGGAGTAACATAGGCTATATTTTATCCCGGTATTCTCACAGGAACGGCAAATACGCCGCGGGTAAAGCGACTGAAACCGAAGCGAAGTGAGGGCGGGTTGCTAGTACAGAATAAATTATTTGATTATGGTGCTTTAAGAATAGTATATTCCACAGTGTACGTTAATATGCTGATAGATGAATGAATATTTATTCTCATGCTCTATGCACACAATCGCGAACTGTTTATAGTACTTGCGAAATAACATTGGTTTTCCTGACCTTGAACATAACCAGTTTGATTCGAACTTTGTACTCATACGTTATACACAGTCTTATAAATACTTTTATGATGCAACTTTAGTGCTCTCATAAAAAAAAAAATATTTCCCGAAAAATAATATATATAATATATTTTCTGTGTGGTGACGGAGCAAGAATAGATGTCACTACCCATAGAAATGTGAGTTGGAGGGAAAATAATCGATTAATAAATAATCGATATTTTTTTCTTTAAAATAAAACGATTAATTAAAAATAAATAATCGATTATAAAATAATCGAATTTTTCTTTCAACTGGATTATGATGACCTTTTTTTAGGAAATGTGAGCTTTATTTTCTAATATAGTATGAAACACTGCACGCAGTATAGTGATGACCTTTTTTTAAGAATTCTGGCAGTGAAATAATCGATTAATTTTAATATAAAAAAATCAATTTTTTATTATTTTGATAATCGATTATTATTACAAAAAAATAAACGATAATTATAAAAATTGATTTTTTTTTTCACATCCCTAACTACCCATTTTCTTGTCCAATATGCAGGTAACATAACAATAGAAGGCAAACTCTAAATAAAACCCTAGGCGGGTTAGCTATATTGGGTATATTCCATTGTGGATGAGGATTGAGCCCGGCAGTGGAACGTATATGAGCTTAATGATATCTGATGTTTGCGGGAATATTACACATTGTAAATAAACTACTTTACGGGTTTTATTCCGTTTGTATTTGATTTTTGATTACCCGACGTTTCGAACACTGCAGCGTGCATGTTCACGGGCGGACTGAGATGTCTCACGTCCAACAAGTCATCGCTATTATAGAAACGGTAGATAATTATAAATTTTTACGCGATAAAAGCCGTAGTATTATTTAGAACGTACATGGTTGTAATGACGATGATGAAATATTTTATATTTATTGATTATAAATATTTTATTTTATTCTTTAGCGGAACGTGTGCAATCGACATAGCACGGAAAATCAGCACGCTGAAGTGGCAAGGCAGGTCACATCGCTCGGCGCACTGACAACCGTTGGAGAAGAAATGTTCTTGAGTGGCGACCATGTGTCGACATATTGTAGGACCACCCAAAAATGGACCGGCGAGATGATCCAGCTCTTATGCCAATCACTTAGGATCGTCGCAATATATACTTTCATTCCATCCAAGATGGGCTACACAGACAGATATAAAGTTTTAAGCGGTATTCTAAGCAGCCACCACACAGTAATCGCCTTTTATAATCCTTACTAACATTATAAATGCGAAAGTAAGTTTGTTTGTTTGTTATGCTTTCACACTTAAGCCATCGTACCGATTTCTTTTACCAATAGAAAGTTATAATGTTATGGAGTAACATCCTTACTAATATTATAAATGCGAAAGTAAGTTTGTTTGTTTGTTTATTTGTTTGTTACGCTTTCACGCTTAAACCACCGAACAGATTTCAAAAATTCCTTCACTAAAGGAATGTCAAGGAATAACATAGTCTATATTTTATCCAGGTATTCTCACGAGAACGGGAACTACCCGGGTAAGACGACTGATACCGAAGCGAAGCGAGGGCGGGTTGCTAGTAGTCTATATTTTATCCAGGTATTCTCACGAGAACGGTAGCTACCCGGGTAAGGCGACTGCAAGCGAAGCGAGGTCGAGTTGCTAGTTGTAAATAAAACTATTTTACGGATTTTATCGCGTTTGTATTTGATTTTTCATTGTCCGACATTTCGAACACTTTGCAGCGTTTATGGTCACGCGATAAAATCCGTAATATAGTATTAGTTACAATATACTCATTCCTTCACCATAAGAAAAGGTTAGCTAATTTATAAATAACTACCAACCCGCCCTTGCTGCGCTTCCGTTTCAGTTGCCTTACCCGCGTAGTTCCCGTGCCCGTGGGAATACTGGGATAAAATATCGGCTATCCTACTCAGGATGAATGTAGCTTTCCAATGGTGAAAGAATTTTTGAAGTCGATACAGTAGTTTTTGAGTTTATTCAAACAAACACACACACATAAAAATAAAAATTTTCCTCTTTATAATATTAGTGTAGACATACCATGTTAAATGCTAAATCTTAATAATTAAAAAGATACTTGCAAGATAGAATATAATATAGAATACCATCAAAAACAAGACTTGTAAAAAGAAGCCAAGCCTCGCAACTGAGTTCTTCTACCATAAAAATTTGTGAGATCCGTGTTATTCCAAGTCGGTTAACTCATTGAATCCCTGCTTAAGGGACCTTTTTACTTAAGTTATTACGTAAATAGCAAACCTAACAACTTATTATAGTGATTATATCAATATTAAAGATCTTTTATGTTTTAAATAAACAGAATGACTTGGCAATCGCATGAAAACACACCTCACAAGTAATACATATTATATTAAATTGTACTAAACATAGTGCGATTGCCAAGTCAATCTACTTATTTAAAACATAAAAGATCTTTAATATTGATATAGTCACTATAAGAAGTTGTTAGGTTAGCTATTTACGTAATAACTTAAGTAGAAAAGTCCCTTAAGCAGGGATTCAATGAGTTAACCGACTTGGAATAACACGGATCTCACAAATTTTTATGGTAGAAGAACTCAGTTGCGAGGCTTGGCTTCTTTTTACAAGTCTTGTTTTTGATGGTATCTCATTTCTTTTTGTAGATAGACCTACTTATTTGCCTTTCCAGTACCTTCTACTTCTTGAATACCAACAAAGGATTTTCTTAGAGCACACACTGAAAAATGAGACATCTCTCCTTTCCGCTTGAGTCAATTCTACCTAAACTAAGCGGAGAGATGTGGAAATAAAGAAATTTGATTGGTTTTTCGAAACACATCTCCTTTAGTCTCCTCTCCGCTTTGATGGCAATCGAGCCTATGATGGCGTTCTTTCTTTCAGATAAATTTGAGGCAATTTAGTTTGCTTAATAGTTTGGGAGATTTTGGTACAATTTCATAAGACACGTTCCACTCTCGCTTTTTCATTAAGTTGATTGACCCTTTTACAAGTTATCTTTGAACATAATTATATCTGTCTACACCTATTATGCCAATCATCATTCAGCCTATCGCCGTCCACTGTAGAACATAGACCCCCCTCATGCTTCACCATAAAGTGCGGTACTGTGGCACCTGCATCCAACGACGCTCAAGGGTAACAGAGTTGCCATGATTAGAGCTCATTTTTCTTCGCCTTACGAGTATGAGGAAGAATGATGTAGTCACCACGTTTGGTAGGCGAGTTGGTTTCGCAGTGAGATATCATACATTTCCCCGGCGAGAGCTGCATTTTTTATTTTGTGGTGGGCTGCGGTCGGCGCGCTCCACGCACCACTCCGTCCAGGGCAACAGAGGGGCGTTTAGCATGCAACACCCGCAACCCACCCGAACACCACGTCGCCTTCGTCGTTCGGCCGACCACTGGAGCAGGGTTACTTGTCATCAGTGGTCGGCCCGACGGAATACCCCCAACGTGGGGTACCCTCCCATCGACCGACGTCCCCCCCTCGGGGAGGACGTCGGTCTTTCCTTAGGCGGTCGGCCTCCCGGTGGGTGACGGACTAATCCCCGGTCACATCACTGGTCACTGGGGCGGCATGGCACGCAGGTAGTCCCGCCTGCGCTGCCCCAGTTGCTGGCGGCGGGTCGCTTCGTCGAGACTGTGCTCCTCGCGCGCGCGACCCTTCTGCGAGATCACTGCCTCGCAGAAGGCTGCGACCGCGTCCCAGTTCCTGATGCTGCCGAGCATCTCCCTAGCGATGGTCGGCAGCGTCAGGTCGGCACCGATGATTGCGACGAGGCGAGAGCTGCTGCCCACTCTCCTTCCTGTTGAATCTTTTTTTTTAAATGACCAACGCCTTGCAATAAGGTAATAATAATTCTTATATTATGGGGGACTTTACAAACATATAATTCAACATCGCATCATCATTGCAGCCTTCATATGTCCCATTGGGCTCGGGCCTCCTCCACAATGGGAGGGAATCGAACCCACTATACCATGCCGGTCACACATGTTGATATAGGGTTTCATTTCGAGTTTTCCTTCTCTTGCACAGATGGTGTGTGCATATTATATCCCATAGTCGTCTTATACGATATCCACGGGCAAGATAGAGAGTGGGGAATTGTATTCTTACTTCGTCACCATACGGAAAGAACCGACACAAATTACATTCAGACTCAGAACAACAATTTGTGGATCGTACAAGATGTTGTCTTGCATGAAATTCAAACCCGCGATACTAGTACGGTACGTTGGTATCATAACCACTACGTTATATGCGTAGTCTTTAGCCGGTTGTTACGATTCCCATAGAGAAGCAATGATGGCGACAAATGTAGAATATATTTGTATTTTTTACAAAGTTACATTTCATTAACTGCAAATGTAACTTTGTAATCCTATATATTTATATGAGTTTACAAAATTATTTATACAGTTAGTGTATCTCGGCAATTGAATGAAAATTATAATGTTTCATAATTTTTCCTTCATTTATACACTAAACACTAATTGTATTCTAAATTTGAAGCTTCTATGTCTGCTAGAAGTGCCACTTTAATATTGATGATCGGTCAGTCAGTCAGTGAGTGAGTAAATTACGAAATTTTGACTAGTTATAATTCTTAAACTATTGGTTCAAATCGAATGAAATTTGAAATACACAATGTGTATACAATTCCTGCTAGGTTACTAAAAATTCAGCATTGTAGCTTTATTAACAACGAAGTTATAGGGGGTCGAAAATGGCCTGAATGGCTTCGAGAAAAGTATGTTACGGCAGTTTTGCGTTTTGCCCAATTTTTTTTTTGCTCGACTTGGCGGGGGCACTGCCGTGCCCCCAGATTTAATATAAAATATCACAATATAGAATTTAATATAAAATGTCGCTTAATATAATTACGCGTAATATTTTAAAAATAAGCGTAAAATTTGCAAAGATTAAATCACTTGGTTTGGTATATTTTGAATTAATTAAATCTTGATTAACCGTAATAATTGAAACACTTGGATTGCAGTTTTCAGTATTCAAAAAGGTCAACTAATGTGTACAATTATTTATCAAATGTCTGCGTTGACTATAAGCCAGATTGATTATTATTATTGGGCATTTTACACAATTGATTTATAACGAGACCTTCAATTCGCTTATTATCATTGCAAAATTGTTATATGCAAACATCGAATCATGCAGAAAATATTAGTCATGGCATAATATCTGTAAGAAGTTAATACTATATACAATGACCTCAATTAAATTGCCCAACTAGTGTATTTACAAATATTTTTACGCCTTTAGTGGCAGACAATAGCTTACAGTTAATGGTAAGTGGAAACTGCCGCTGATGCATTTCTGCAATACTATAAGCTATACACCATACAGCAGCTGTATAGCTAGAGATACACTGCTATAAGCATGTCGGTGATGCGAATGTACGAGATTTCACCCATACAAAAAGTGTCTAAGGCGCACAGCACACTGCGCGTGCGTCAATCATGAGCATGTCGGTGACGCGAATCCATAAGATTTTTCCCTTCTGAAAAGTGCCCAACGCGGCTAAAAAAGCTTTCACCTTAAAAAAAATACGTACTAATATATATGTATAATAGCTGACCCAACAGACAATCTGTTTAAATCTAAAAAAAATTGTAAAAGGTGAGTTCTCCTTGAAAACAATCGTAACGCCACCTGCCGGGTCCAATTGTGAATCTAAACAATTCTCGAATCCCCTGGAACACACACAAAAAATTTCTTTAACATCTTTCCAGTCGTTTAGGAGGAGTTCAGTAACATACAGACGCACACAAGAAATATATATAAAAAAATATAGATATATAAAATAAGTTCATGCGGTGACGGATTAATAATACAAATCGCCACCACTTTTCTCTACTGTAGATATCGTAAAAGACGACCCAGGAATAGGTGTATGGTATATAACATAATACACATAACATTGACGTAAGAGACGGAAAACTCGAAATAAAACCCAAAAAAAAAATTCCAACATGGTATATGGCGGGTCAATTTCTCGCTCATTGCGGAGGAGATGAGAGATGAGAAACTCAAGGTCAGTAGTGGGCGTATATAAGCTGACATGAATGAATGCAAAAAAAAAATGCTTTGGCTGGACCAGATCTCACAGGCGTCACCTGATCACGGGTTCCACTACAAGAGTAGCCATTGCTCTACAGATACTAGTACCGAACCAACAATGCAACATATCTTTTGTACCAGTCTAACGCCAATCAAATCATAATTTACTACAGGTTGGCCTTTAATACGACTATCAATTTAATGAAACCCAATCGGGCAGGGTCAAGCATTTGGCGGTCAAACCAAGATACCAATCCACACTAATATTATGAAATATTAAAATAAAAATTAAGAAAGCTATATTTTCTGTTTGTTTTTAGGGTTCCGTAGCCAAAGGGTAAAAACGGGACCCTATTACTGAGACTTCGCTGTCCGTCCGTCTGTCAACAGGCTGTATCTCAAGAACGGTGATAGCTAGACAGTTGAAATTTTCACAGATGATGCATTTCTATTGCCGCTATAACAACAAATACTAAAAATAAAATAAATATTTAAGGGGCCCCCATACAACAAACTTGATTTTTTTGCTCAATATCGATAATGGCAATAGGGAGGCACTTGTTTACCTAGTCGATGGTACGGAACCCTTCGTGCGCGAGTCCGACTCGCACTTGGCTGATTTTTAAGTTTTTTTTCTATGCAATAAAAGCAATAAAACGTTATACCAATACATCTGACCAGCGTGATATAGTAGATCTTCACTCCTATTGTGGAGGATGCTCGTGACTAGCAGCGGAACACATAAGCTAAGCCATGATCTCTAAACGACTCGACTGATTTTGATGAATTTTAATATAGTCAGTCAATCGAACATTATAAGAGAGAAAAGTCTATATTTGCGTGTGGTGACGGAGTTACAATACAATTCACCATCTTATCCATGGGTGTCGTAAAAGACGACTGAGGGATTAAATATTCATATAGCATCTATGCATGAAAAGGTAATTTGAAATACGCGGTTTATAGGTAATTTTTTTATTGTGAACAAGGCTCGAGCCCAATAGTGGGACGTATATGTTGTGAAATGGTAATGATAAAGGATGAAAGTCTATATTTTATCTCAAATATAAAAAAAAAGGAAAAGGTTCCATCAGGGAGAAAAGTCACTATGACAAAAAAGTTGTATTATATTTATGTTTTTAGTTATGCGTATGGTGGCGGAGTAAGAATGCGTCACCAAATCATATCATTTATTCTGCATAGACCCCTTAAGGGCACTTACATATTGTCAAATTTATACATCGTTTGAACACAATACAATAATCTACCACCGGATCGGAACGCAGCCACAAACAGAGAAGATCCACCAAGAAACTCAGCGGGCTGTCATTTTTCTTTTCATCTTTTGAATAAAATTACACGTATGCAACACATAATATTAGCTCTAGTGTGATGCCCTTCGAGGTAAGATATAACTATACTTGTTTTTTAATTTGGTTCACATAAAAACGAAAGGGAAATATGGTTGGACCAGATCCCACAAGCAGGACCCAATCACGAGTTAACTACTAGACATTTACTCTTTATTTATTCCTTGTCTGCGAGTGATAAAAAGTGCAGTTAAAGAACCAATGCAATTAATTACAAAACAAGTTTGGCTAGCATAATATTGTAGGTCCATTTTAATCTATTCTAGAGAAAAGATATTTACGATGAATAATCATTTTTCACTGTATTAATAACTGCACAGATATACTGATTTAGATAAAGAATTTTGGTAAAATCGATAACATTTTTAAGCACTTTTATTTCATATTTAACACACACCCAGCAGTTTCTCCGCATCACGTTAAATAAATGTCATCCAAATTATTTAATCATGATTACAGCTCATATACGTCCCACTGCTGGGCTTGATCCTCCTGCACGGTGGGAGGGGAATTGACCTACTATAGTGGTCAAACGTGTTGCCATAGAATTTTGTTTCGAATTTTCTTTCCCTTGCATAGATGCTATCAGCATATTATAACGCCTTAATCGTCTTTTACGACATCCATGGCCAAGTGAGGGGGTGGTGAATTGTATTCTTACTAACCACCATAGGGAAATTGAATACACAATATAATACATATATACTGGTAGTGGCCTATTGTTTTCTTATATTAAAAATATGATAAAACAAACGTTAACAAAGTGAGAGTAACATGGGAAGCAGAAAGCGGAAAATACCGCAGACTTAGAAATTATTACAATAAATCTTATTGTATTTTAAATAATATATCATTATGGCGTGATTGACTAGATTGACCCGGACCAACTCCATCTGGTACCATTTAGGTCAACGATTACATTCCCAAGGAGGGTTGACGTCAGGCAGGCAGCCGGTCATAAAAGTCATTGCCGAAACTTTTGCAATATGTCAAAACAGATGACATATTGCGTTGACCCTAAGTAATTGGGATAAGAGCAAGATGATGATGATGATATCATTATGGCGTGTTTTGATAGGCTAGTGCCCATTTTCACTAACAAAACCCTTAAGTAACATCTAAAGTAACGTGAATTCGGACTGGTCATGGACGACAAGGCCGTCGGTACCGAAGGTCGGCCCAATATTTTTTTAAACAACACCTTGCACTAATAGGCCGGGGTCCACGGGCTATTTTTACATTTGATTACTATCAAGCTAGTTTTTCGTGAGTAGCTTCATTATGATGAGACGCCCAACAATATCTATACGAAAACTATCAATTGTGATAGGTAACAGAGGTAGCAGGGATAGAATATGTCCATTTGGTGATTCTCAAAAATTTATTACTAACAGGGTGATTTTCGGTAAATTTCAAGATAATTATCTAAATTATTTAAAAAAATATTTATCCTACAAAATGTATGGTTAGATCAAAGAGTCCCTCCTTGCAACATGTATCGATAACGACGTCATCAAAATGAAGTTACGCAACTTAGCTTATGATAGTAATCAAATGTATAAATGTACCGTGGATCCCGTACTATAAGGCCTTGTATTGCAGGGGACTTTACAAAAATATTATTAACGAACATAAATTACATCCAGACTCAAAGCAGCAAATTGTAGATCGCATAAAGTGTTGTCCTGCGTGGGATTCGATGGGTCGGTAGCACGATAGGTCGGTATCTTAACACTACGCCATCTTGGCCACAATGGCAAAGGAAAGAATATGTGCCTGCTTATGGGGCCGCGCTCTGCCCTTTCTTCATTCTAGAGGGAACGGACAGCGTATGTGTTTACCATAGCTCAATTAAAAAAGTAATATAAATAATGTTGCCACAGGTGTCATATTTTATTTATTTTATCATCAATTAACATTCATAAATTTAACTAAACAAATGTATCATTCATATTTCTTTAGGTCATACCCTGAATATAGAAGTTGTTGGTGATGAAAAAATTATATTGTTTATGGTTAGAAATGTGACAATAAACGCTGCAAAGTGTTCGAAACGTCGAACAATCAAAAATCAAATACAAACGCGATAAAATGCGTAGTTTTATTTACAATGAGTAATACTCGTGTATCAGAAATCATTATTTAAAACATTACAGGCGAAAATAACTTTCGAAATGGCGTATCAGATATTAAAAATTGATTCAGTATTAGGGGCAAAATTTCATAATTACAAAAAAAAACATCTCAGAGAAATTATCTAGATTATTTACAATGGCTCGAGCCTTCTACAGAATATGAAATGAATAGATAGATACAGAAATTGATAGATTTTTTTTTTGTGTTACGGTGGACGCACTCCTTGCACCACTCCGTCCGGGGCGACAGAGGGGCGTAAGCACGCATACCCGAAACCAACCCGTATAGCACGTCGCCTTCGTCGTTGGGTCGACCTCCGGTGCAGAGTTCCTTGACTTCAGTTGTCGACTCGATATAGAAATGGATAGATAGAGATGTGTTGCGCTGGTCAGACGTACTGGTGGTTTCATTTCAAATTTTCCTCCTTTTGCACGGATGTTATATGCATATCCTTAGTTGTTATTTACCTATCTTTTAGCGACACCAACGGGCAAGATAGGTGGTAAATTATATTCTTACTAGTGGTCGCCGTGTGGTCGAAATTCGGCCATAATTCATTTTAATTAATTTTTCTGCTACACAATTTTCTTTTAATTTTATTTATGTATAATTGTAAATTGAGCAAGCTATATTTCACTAATAACTAATATACTTCTTCTTCTTCTTTTAATGGCCTTAGCAGCATAAGTGAGCTACCATTCTGCCAATTTCAGTTGAGTAATAATATGATCGATGCTTTAATAGTTGTGATAGCCTTCGCTTGATTTCTTGTATTCAATGACACGAATAGTTGTGCTTGATACAATTCTGCTAATGTTCGGTTCACATTAGTGTCATAAACATGAGGTGGAGAGTTGTTTAAGAATTTGACCGGTGTTTTCACGCAACCGTTAGCTGGGATGAACTGATGAATTATCTATGAACAAATATACACTAATCTAATGAATATATTACATGTACAATCTAATTAAACAATTAATATTTAACATTCGTTTGACCAGTGATTTTAACCGTAAACAAAAGTATATAAGCGCGCGCATGTGTGCGTGTGTGTGTAGCGATTGCATGGTAGTGTGCGTAATGCATTTTATAATGAATTTAATGTATTTCTAATCCATTATTATAGAAATTTCAGTTTTATGCACTTCTCCTCATTATATACTTCAACTGTGCCAAATTTTATACCTGTCCATTTACGTAATTTTCGTAAAAGGGGTACAAAGTTTTTGCTTCACGTATTAATATATAGATTTCATCATTTTATCATTTCAGCTCATTCTTAGTCATCTTTTACGGCTTACGAGCAAAAGAGGGTGTGGCAAATCGTACTTTTTAGATTACTTATAATTATCAGTGTTTAATGTCTTTTTATCTCTCATTATCATCATCGTCATCGCAGCCCACATACGTCCCACTATTGGGCTCGGGCCTCCTTTACAATGGGAGGGAATTTGACCTACTATATTATGCTGATCAGACATGTTGGTATAGGGTTTCATTTCAAGTGTTCCTTATTTTGTACAGATCTTATGTACTTATAGCCGTCTTTTACGACAACCACGAGCAAAATAGGGGGTGGTGAATTGTATTCTTACTCCATCACCACACGGATAAATAACATCATTTTATAATTAAAGTTAAGCATAATATATAACTTAAGAGTACAAAGCGTTTGCTTAAGTTAACAGATTGAGATATGAAAATTTTCCATGCAACTATAAATAGCTTTAGCCTTCGCAAATGAACTGTTAACCCCAACAGTTACGGCGTGGCGTAATTATAGTTATGTTGTTACATACTGGTTAATTTAACCGGCTGTACTTTTTATTATCTACTCTTTACTAGCAACCCGCCCTCGCTTCGGTTTCAGTCGTTTTACCCGCATAGTACCAGTCCCCGTGGGAATACCGGGATAAAATATAGCCTATGTTACTCCCTGACATAATAGCTTTCCATTGGTGAAAGAATTATTGAAAACGGTTGGGTGGTTTAAGCGTAACAACCAAACTTACTTTTCTATTTATAATATTAGTAAGGATGTGGTAGGAACTAACTGTCGATAGTCTACAGCCGCGGGCTGGTCCATCCGGGGTAGTATCACACTCTCGCAAAAAATCGACATCTGAGTAGCAGTAATTTGTTATTGCACTTTGAGAGAGCCAGCAGCCCAACTTTCGGAGCGTGTTTTTTTTTTTTTTTTTCTATTGCCAACGGTGGCAAACGAGCAAGCAGCACACCTGATGGTAAGTGAAACTGCTGCACATGGACCTTTGCAATACCAGGGGCACAGTCAAGCCGTTGCCTACCGTGAAGGAAATACTCTTCTCAAACCTCGTTTAAAGAGGGACATGTCATAGCGCTCGGGAAATGCTCGTGTTTACGTTTGGTGGGTTTTAATGATGCTTTTAATATCACCAAACCTCATTGCATGCATTCACACTTCATTCGCTTTCTTTACGGTAGACAGCGGCCTAGTAAAGGTTCAAGAGCGACAGAATCACTTACCATGGGATGCTGTTTGCTCATTTCACCAATAGAAATAAAAAAAATTACTATATTTTTTATTTTCCGTGTGGTGACGGAGTAAGAAAACAATTCACACGTATCTAAGTAACGCACACAATAAGCAAGAGAAGGAAAATTCGAAATAAAACCCTATAATAATTAATTTGACTAGTATGGTACATTAGGTCAATTTCCTTGTTATTTTAGTGGAGATTGGAGTACAGCAGTGGGATGTAGGTCGCGGTTGTGGACGTGGTTCCTAAATGTAGGCCTCATAACCAAGCTTAAAGTCGCTCAGCGTGCTATAGAGTTGATTATACTCTGGAATTTCTCTGCGAAATAGAATCTGAAAAACGAACATCCGTAGAAGAACGGGCAGGCCACATCGCTCGACGAACCTACAACCCCTTTTTTTTATTTTTTTTATAGAGGGTGGGTTGCGGTCGGCGCGCTCCTCGCACCACTCCGTCCGGGGCGACAGAGGGGCGTAAGCACGCACACCCGCAACCCACCCACGATGCACGTCGCCTTCGTCGTTGGGCCGACCACCGGAGCAGGGTTACTTGACGTAAGTGGTCGGCCCGACGGAATACCCCCTATTTGGGGTATCCTCCCATCGACCGACGTCCGCCCCTCGGGGAGGACGTCGGTCTTTTCTCACGCGGTCGGCCTCTCGGCGGGTGACGGACTAATTCGTCGGTCACGTCACCCGCGGCCTCAGCTAGGGCGGCATGAGGCGCAAGTACTCGCGCCTACGCCACCCCAGTCGCCGGCGGCGGATCGCCTCCGGACTGCGCTCCTCGCGCAAGCGATCCGCCGCCTTGAACCTACAACCGCTGGGGAAGTAAGGTTCTCGAGTGGCGACCACGTATCAGACAAGACAGTGCAGGATGCCCCGCACCAGCTGGACCGATAACCTGGTAAAAGTTGCGGGGTGTCGTTGGATGCAGGCGATGTACCGCCTCTGTGCGGACCGCACTCTGTAACGAAACATGAGGGAGACCTACGTCCAGCAGTAGACGGCGATAGGCTGAAATTATGATGATGAGCGGGACGTATATAAACTAAGACGATGAATTTACGCAAGAGAAACTGTCGGTACAGGCTAAGTAATAAAAATAAATGTATATTAAGTGAATTATATGCGTGTCGGCCAGCCCATAGTGATACGACCTTAATATAAGGTCACCTACAATCTCGGTTTCGTCAACAACATCCGAAATATTAAATTATATATAACTCTATATTAACCGTATGGAAATGGTTTAAATGTAACGTGACCATACGTCCTGTAATTAATGAGATAATCCTGTTTTTCGGTTGTCTGTCCTGTTGTTTGTGTTTTATGTTTGTGACAAATGGTATTGGTCACGCTCACTGAAGGGTCTGCTTGCGGTAGCTATGATGAGCGGGTCACTCCGTTCCCTTCATTGTGGTTGAGGGGAGTGATGGCTGCTCTAGTGGTTAACTCGTGATCGGGTGTCGCTTGTGGGATCTGGCCTAGCCATGGTACTCTTTCATTATATTTAACAACTATATCATGGTTCGAAAGGCATCAAACTGGAGCTATTAATAGGCATGTTGTTGTATGTAATCTTATTTTAAAAAAATAAAAAGAAGACAATCCCACTGAGTTTCTTGACGGATCTTCTCAGTGCGGTCGCGTTTCGATCCGGTAGTAATTTAAGTTAAAATGTAAAAAAATTACAATATGTAAGTGTCCCCGCGGGATTTATACATAATAAATGGTTTGAATTTGAATTTGTCGCCGTATAAAACTGTTCCATTTTTATAAACATATTTACATATAGCATAACACAAATGATCATTTGTTATATTGATAGTTCATAGTTTTAGTTATTCCTGCAAGACTTTTCATTTGTTCTTATATTATAGTTGAAGTGAAATTTTCTATAGACGGGTTTGGATGTATTTTTATTGCAAACTGTGACAAACGAGCGAACAGTACACCTGATGGAAGGCGTTGCTGCCGCTTATAGATATTTGTAAGGCCGCTGCCTACCGCGAAAAAAGTGAAGGAAATCTGAATGCGTGCAATGAGGTTCGATGACACTAAAGGCATCACTAAAATTCACTACACTTAAACACCCTCAGAAAGTTAGGCTTCCAGCTCTCTCTAGCTACAATAATATGAGCTATTGGCGTCAGTGTCAAGACTATAATTTTCTTCTCAATACGTCTTTAGTCCCTTCATATTAGTCTTAGACGCTACCATTGAATGGATGCCAACAACCATATATTACATTAAATGCAAAATGCACGCAATTCAGTATTAAATCATATTCATGACACTTCAGAATTTTCTCTGCATTAGGTATATTACATAAAATACCAGGAAAATCCTTGCTAATATTATAAATGCGAAAGTAAGGATGTTTGTTTATTTGTTCATTACGCTTTCAAGTTTAAACCACTGAACCGATTTCAAAAATTCTTTCACCAATGGAAAGCTATAATATCAGGGAGTAATATAGGCTATATTTTATCCTTTTAACCCCACGGGAACGGGAACTACGCTGCGGGTAAGGCAACTGAAACCGAAGCGAAGCGAGGGCGGTTGCTAGTATTCAATTTAACACTGTAAAATATTAAAGTACTAAATAAAATTTCTCAGCCCACATACGTCCCACTGTTGAGTTCGAGCCTCCTCCCCAATATGAAGGAATTTTACGTACTATACCATGCTGGTCAGACATGTTGGTATAGGGTTTCATTTCGAGTTTTCCTTCTCTTGCACAAATGTTATGTGCATATTATATCCCATAGTCGCCTTTTACGACATCCACGGGCAAGATAGGGAGTGCTAAATTGTATTCTTACTCCGTCACTATTAGAATATGTAGATAAATTTAATCGTTTCCATATAGACTAAAACACGAATTCTCAACTTGAGAATTCAATCAACTGCATCCAGACAGCCTCTGTTTGATTTTTAGTTTTCACTCCTTTAATATTGTTTCTTTTTTCTGTTTGCAATGTCTTTCTTTATTTCGTCAATTATTTTTATATTTTATGAATTAAAACAATTTTCTGAATGAATATCGAACTACACTCAATCATCCAAAAAGTGACCATACGTCCCGTTTCAATCGGGACAGCTCCGTTATCAAGTGGTCTGTCCCGTTGTTCCCAACTGTACAAAATGTCCCGTTTTATAAATAGAGCCTAATAGCATTTATTATACTGACAGAGACGTTTTTTGGTGTCAGTCCATATTTATAATAGGTAACTACTGCTGATTCTTTGCATGTTCTTGATTTTTTAGCTTTTAATTTCACAAGTTTAATTATTTTTGCAAGTGTCCCATTTTGTTTTAAGTTTTAAGTTAAAAAAATATATGGGCACTTTAGTTAGATTTTTTTTTTATTGCAAACGGTGGCAAACGAGCAAACAGTACGCCTGATGGTAAGTGTTGCTGCCGCTCATGGACCTTTACAAGGCCGTTGCCTACCGCGAAGAAAGTGAAGGGAGTGTGAATGCGTGCAATGAGGCTCGGTGATACCAAGTGCACCACCAAAACCCTCCACACGCAAACACACTCAGAAAGTTGGGCTTCCGGCTCTCTCGCTCACCGAACGAAGCGCAGTATCAAATCGCTACTACTCAGACGTCGATTTTCTGCGAGAGTGTGGTACTACCCCGGACAGACCGGCCCGCGGCTGTAGACAGATAACTGTCGACAGTGTGGTCCTACCACTCTTGAGTTATCCAGTTATTTTACTATAAATGTTATGTAGTATTGAATCACAATTGTAAATTAAAATGTAATTTAAAATTAACATTCCTGCATCTAAACATTAATATTATCTGCAAGAATTTTAATGAATTATTGTGCGTAAATACGTTAAATAGAATTCATGAAATCTTCAAAAGCATAACTTGCACAGCTATTGTATTATTACATAAGATTTTATATAAAATTAGCTGACCCAACAGACGTTGTTCTGTTCAAATAAAATAAAAGGAATTCTCTTTGAAATCGACAGCAACGTCATCTACTGGGTCGAATTGGAAATCTAAACCATTCTCGAATCCACACACAAAAAAATTCATCATAATTGGTCCAGCCGTTTAGGAAGAGTTCAGTGGCATACGTACACAAGAAATTTATATATAAAGAACACTATTCATTTATTTAGTTATTTTTTTCTATGCGTTATGTGGTGGCAGCCATTAATACTACCAACGTTTACATTGCTTTATCTTCATTCAGCCTATTGTCGTCCACTGCTGGACTTTAGCCTCCCTCATGTTACGCCACAAAGTGCGCTCATGTGCCGCCTGCATCTAACGACGTTCAGCAACTTTCACCAGGTCGTAAGTCCACCTAGTTCAACCTACACTGCGTCGTTCGATACGTGGTCGCCATTCGAAAAGCTTTCTTCCCCAGCGGTTGTTGGTTCGTTGAACAATTTGTCCTGCCTATTGCCACTTCCGTGTAGTGACGGAATAATAATACAATTCACCACCCCCTTTACGACTAAGGGATTATAATATGTATACAACATCTATGCAAGAGAAGGAAAACTCGAAATAAAACCCTATACCGACCCATCTGACCAGCATGCTATAGCAGGTCAATATCTCTTTTTGTGGAGGACGCTCGATCCCAACAGTGGGACGTATATGAGCTGAGATAATGATGAGGATGATGATTGCTACTTCAGCGTGCTAATTCTTCGTGCTATGTCGGTTACACCTGTTCTTCAACGTATTTCATTACTTGTAGATATCGTAAATAAGGACTCAAAGCTTTATATAAACCTTGAGAAACACCATCTGATGTCCTTTGTTTAACAATTACATTCCACAGAACTATTGACGTCAGTCAGACGGCCATCATAATACTATTATTAAAAAACTAATTGAAATATGTACGATAGAAGAAGATGTCAACTGAAGTGACAGGATGATGATGATTCATCGATGATATTCTTTTTTATATGTCTAATTCATCATCTCATCATCTCAGCTCATATACGTCCCGCTGTTGAGCTTGAGCCTGCTATGCAATAGAAAGATAATTGACCAAATAAACCACGCTGGTCAGACGTATGGATACGTGATGGGCCATCTTCTTTTTATAGCCCATATATGTATTATTACGTGTCCGTGTGGTGATGGTGAAAGAATACAATTCATCATCTATCTATATTTGTCTATTTATTAATTATCATCACAGCTCATGAACATCTCACTGCTGGGCTCGAGCCTCCTCTATAATAGAATAGAAATTTACCATTGAATTGATTCTACCACTCTGATGAGACGTGTTGGTATAGTTTTATTTTGAGTTTTCCTTCTTTTGCTAGATGTTATATGCATATTGTAATACTTTAGTCATCTTGTACGACATCCACGGGTAAGAAAGGGGGTGGTGAATTGTATTCTTACTCTGTCACCACAAGTAAAAATGTATAATGACTAAATAGTAAACACAGGGATAAATCGAGCAGCCTTATATACCATAAATCAGTGGGGTACAGAACAGTATAGTAGGTCTTTAGTATTGAAAAGCATGGATACCAGCTCTCAATACTTCCTCCAGTCGTAGGGTGGTGGATTGGGTAGAGAATGACGTGACCAGCGTGGTATGTGATGGTGACGATACATGGAGTGACATACCAACAACATCGCTTAACCCCGTGTGTGAAGTCTCGTCCGACTCCGCCGAAGACGATCAAGAGGCAAACACCTCACGCACCGCACGTCGGGGTCTCGCAGACGCCGCTGCGCACTCGCCCTGATGATGAGCATCGGACATGCTCGAAACCCGGGTCGACGTAATCGATCTCAGTACGACGTTATAGATATTATAATAAGTATAATAGGTGAATTTCCCTTCCCATAATGAAGACGGCCCAAGCCCAATAGTGGGTAATATATGACTTGAGATGAAATGCATATGTAAAATACATATTTATAACATGTATTTGCTTGTGGTGACGGATTAAGAATATAATTCACCATCCCCTATTTTGCCTATGGGTGTCGTAACAGATGAGTAAGGGACTCAAGTTTATAAGAACACTGGAAGAGAAGGAAAGCTCGATATAAATCCTATCATCATCATCATTTCAGCCTATCGCCGTCCACTGGCAGACGTAGGCCTCCCTCATGTTACACCTTCATGTTAGAGTGCGGTCCTACGCCGCCTGCATCCAGCTACGCCCAGCAACGTTCACCAGGTCGTTGGTCCACTTATTTCGTCCTACACTGCGTCCGATACGTGGTCGCCACTTGAGAACCTCGAGCGATGTGCAAAATATAAACCTTATATCCTCCAGTAATCAAGAATCAGAAACGTCGTCAAAATAATTATCAAATACTTTTATATTTACTTATGCGATAAAATCCGTAAAAATAGTTTAATTTTTATTTATGATAATTCGTTAAAAGTTTTATGAAGGTAACTAATGCTGATGAATATTCCAATGAGTGATTTTGGCGAAGTCGGTAGTTACAAATGGTCATGCAAGGCGATGGTCTAAACTAAAATACTCGTATTAGAAGGGCGGCTTGATACATGAACAAAACAATGACTGGTCAGATGATGTAGTGATATTGACCTGCTGTGCCAGGGTTTGATTCTTATGCAGGACAACACGCTATCCATAAATTGTATTACCAACCGTTTAGAAGTTCAATTATTATGTACACGATTATCAACATCTTAGCTCAAACACGTCCCAAAGTTGGTTTTGAGCTTCCAGAACCACAAAAAATATTAAAAGAATCTTTATAGCAACCACATAAAACCAAAAAATTATACCTAGTGGGTCAATTACTCCGTCCTTATGGTGGAGACCCATAAGCAATAACAATAGGTCTCCTATAAGGTCATAGAAATGGACCCCAGGTCTACCGCGGGAATCGAGCCTCCTCCACAATTGAAGACAAAGTAACCTACTATACCACGCTGGCCAGAGCTTTTTTTCTCTTATATAAATACTAGCAAAACACCCTCGCTTCGCTTCGGTTTCAGTCGCCTTATCCGCGTAGTGCCCGTTCCCGTGGGAATACCGGGCTACAATTTATCCTATGTTACTCCCTGATATTACTTTCTCCACTGGTGAAAGAATTTTCGAAATCTGTTTGATGGTTTAAGCGTGAAAGCATAACAAACAAATAAAAAAACAAACTTACTTTCGCATTTATAATATTAGTAAGGATTATGCGCATACTATATCTTACTCGTCTTTTACGACACGAATGGATAGATAGATAGATAGGGTAATAGGTTTTTCTTGTGGTGACGGAGTAAGAATACAATGTATCACTCCTTTTCTTATCCGTCTCGTAAAAGACGATTCATCATCATCATCATCTCAGCCTATACACGTTCCACTGTTGGGCTCGGACCTCCTCCACTATGGGAGGACAATTGACCTACTATACCTGGTCAGACGTGTTGGTATAGGGTTTTGTTACGAGTTTGCCTTCTCTTGCATAGATATATATCCCTTAGTCGTCTTTTATAACATCCACAGGCAAGACAGGGAGTGGTGAATTGTATTCTTACTACGTCACCACACGAATAGACGATTAATGGATTATAATATGCATACAGCATCTATACAAGATAAGGAAAACCCTAAACAAAACTCTGTATTAACCCGTTTTCCGTGTCTATCGTGTCCTATTTTGCCCGTGGATGTCGTACAAGACGACTATGAGATATAATATGCACATAACATCTGTGCAAGAGAAGGAAAACTCGAAATGAAAGCCTATACCGACATGTCTGACCAGCATGGTATAGTAAGTCATATCCCTTCCCATTATGGAGGAGGCCCGAGCCCAATAGTGGGACGAGTGTGGGCTGCGATGATGATGATTATTAACCCGTCTGCGACCAGCGTGGTATAGTAGGTCAATTTCCCTGCCGTTGTGGAGGAGGCTGGAGCCCAGCAGAATAGATAGATATACGGTGAATTGTATTCTTACACCGTCACCAGATGGGACATGATAACACGTATACGGGCTCAGCGGCGGCCTTACCCCTTGCGAGGCTCCGGGTGGCAGGTCTTTGCGAGGCCCCGGGCGGCAGGTCTTTGCGAGGCCCTTTGTCCTTCGTGAAAAGTATGAGATACGAAAGTAGGTGTGGTTGTTTGGTTTAGGGATTTGTCATGTTTGATGAAAAATACTTAAGTTGTATAAGTACTTAATAAATAAAATTTAAGTTTTATAATATTGAAAACAAAGTGAAAAATATAATTAATAAGTAAAAATGTAATTTAAAATCTATATTTTTTTAAATTTGCTTGGGTTGTTGCGTGAGGCCGCTGTAAGCGCGAGGCCCCTGTAAGCGCGAGGCCCCGGGCGATTGCCCTGTTCGCCACCCCCTAAGGCCACCACTGTTACGGGCTATAAACAAAAGATAGCTGATCCATAGACAACAATTCAAGTCTAACTTCTAGAACGTTCAGGTCACTTTGTCCAAGGCCGGGTTTCCACATGCCCTTGATCATACGGCGATTAAAACGTGCCAAAATTCATGTTCTGTTTGCTATTCAGTTACTTTGCAATACAAGTGAAAACAAAGAAATATTGTGTAAAAATAGCAATTAGTTCATTATAAAATTGCCTATGCGTTTTAATAAACTCATATGCGTAACTGCACCTTCTAAAGTAATAGCAACTTCCATTATCCCTTCCAACTTCGCTTGAAAGTAGGCCAGGAAATTACTGATTGAACCACATTCTTTACACCGACAATTGGCTTTTTATACTTATTCGCCAATTATAAATTAAAGATAAATAAATAAAATAGATGACAGGATAAGGAATTATTTATAATTAGTCAATTGTACTTGAAAATATTTAGCAAAGACACTATTATAAAACATAACAAAACCCAGTTGTGCCCTCTAGCGATAAAAAATAAAATTACGTAATGTACACCATGTTGTAACTAGTTCACGTCGCTCTCAATAGATGGCACTATTCACAAACTGCGTACTACGTTCGATATTATCGCATAATGAATACCTAAGCATTACTTGTAAATAGATGGCGTCTGAAAAAACGACTCTCGTATCTAGAGAAAGGTATCCAATATCTACTTATAAGTAACCCATAAAGGCGTTTATTGAATGAAGTATTACAAATATCTGGGTTATTGGGCTTGCTCATCGACCTCTCGGTAGTATGCGAAAGTGGTTCTTACATCATTGGACAGGTCAAAATCTCATAATACTTGCATCATTAATAGGAAGTTATGTGAAGCTATACATGTTTATTTTGTCTGTATTACTTTATAAACCAGTTATAATATTAAATGCGATACGAGATTCATTGTGAATTGTACAAGTGGACTTCGCAGACGAATTGACCAGAATGGGAAAGTCAGGGACAAGCAATGTGTGTCAGTCTTGCCACATCAACATTTTGAAGTTTACATCACAGATAATATTAATAGCTTACACATTACAAAATATACGTAATATATGTAGAATTATTTGTAAATTATATTACAGTTTATTTTTATACTGATTAGTTTTAATTAGATATGTTTTTCGACTTTTAAGATGTCGACAGACCACCAGTGTGCTAAGCACGAATATTTACGTCCAAGTATTCGTATCGTTTTCGACAGCAATTTGTTCGGAATTTGGAGTAGCGCCTCTATTGGACGATAGGGGGTACTGTTCCAAATCCATACAAATTGGTCTCGACGACGTTATGAATACTTTGACACAAATATTCGTACTAAGCCTACTAATGGAGGAACATCCTACGTTGCATCGTCCAAACCATGGTAGTCATTCCAAATACTTTCTGCTCTAACGTGTGTGCTAATTCTTGGGCATAAGTCTATTTCATTCATTGTTCTACGGACTTTTGTTATGCGGAATTTATTACGTAGAGACATAACAGGTATTATGCTATAGCACACTGAATGCCTGAACCTTGTTGTAATGCTGACATTTAAAGTTCACGTTTCAGTGCTACAAGTAATTGCTTAGTATAAGCAAGTAACACACGTGAATACTAGATGGCAGCTCGCGTCACTACCAATACTTTAAATATAAAATTACGTACCCAGTTGTCCAACTGAACATCTGTTTCACCCTCTCTGATCGTAATCCTGTTGGATTTGACATGTTTCTGTAACAAACAAATTTATTATTTTACAATTTACATTTTAGACAATTTAAGCATCGAAAAAGTGGCAATCTCTGAAATCTCTCACGGATGTCAAGAAATTAATATAATATTATACCAGTGGTTAACCCAGTGGCGATGAAGAGGAAATATTATGGCTTATGGGGCCTTTTCTCGCCCCGGATGGAATGAACGGGGCCTGTATAAACCATAGCTTACCAAGAAAAAGGACTCTAAACCCCATCTATTCTATATTATCAGACTACTCAGATGGCACAGTGATTAAGATACGACAACATTTTGTGCAATCCACAAATTGTTATTCTGAGTCTGAATGTAATTTGTGTCCGTTAATTATATGTTTGTAAAGTTCCCCGCAATACAAGGATCATTTCCTTAGTGCAGGTGATGTCTTAAAAAATCTATTGAATATAAAACTCTGCTTTACCACTTCAAGACTCCAACTACTGTGGCAGCTACCTCTATCAATCTATTTTCCATTCACAATTTCGTACGGGTTGAGAGCCCTCAGCGCTCACCCACCAGTCCGGGTAAAGTTGTCACAGCCATCTGAGGCTAACAACTAAGTCACACACCATAAAAAAAATCACATTTTCGTCTTTACTACAAAATTTTTAGATTTTTATTGCCTTTGTGTTTGAATTTTACTTGCCCGGCTTTGCGACCCCTTTTCAGCGTACATAGTCAATGGCGGGCCGTAATATTCGCGTAAGAATCACAAATTGTTATAATTTCACAGGATTTTATCATGCAATTTGTCGTAAGTAAATGTTGACAAAGCTAGAACGAACATCCAGAAGTTGGTCCAAGTGTTGTCTGCCCGTAATCTCTATTTTAATTCATAAATGAGTTTTACAAATAAATAAAAATTGTTTATCGTGAATTAGGTAATTTCAGCGAGGAATACCAGGAAACCCCATATTTTGCAGGAAAAGGTCTACGTTCCGTGCGATAACGGAATGAAAATACAATTGACCACCCCTTCTCTTGTCCTTCAGGGTTGTAAAAGACGACTAAGGGATATAATATACCTGTATAGATGTCTATGCAAGAGAAGGGAAACTCGAAACTAAACCCTATACAACACGTTTGACAAGCGTGGTATAGAAAGGTAAATTTTCCTCCTATAGCGGAGTAAGCTCGAGCCCAATAGTGGGACGTATATGGGCTGAGGTGCTGATAATGATGTATATATCATGAAAATTACAAAGTTTAATTTAAGTATGTCCAATCCATTCATCGCACAAAACATATAGAGCTAAAAATAATAAGAATGCAATGTTCACGTTCTATCGTATTTACTATAACTGATAACAGATGGCGTTATATATTACTTTATGATAATCTCTGGAAGCTTCTCTCGATAGTATAAATGTTAAATAAAAAAGTATATTCTAGTACAAATAAATATAAAACATAATAATAACCATACATCATTATCATTTCACCTCAAATACGTCCCACTATTGAGCTCAAGCTTCCTCCACAATGGAAGGGAAAATTTACTTACTAGGTATAGCACGCTGGTTTTACGGGTTGGTACAGGTTATTATATTGAATTTTCCTTCTCTTGCATAGATGTTATATGTATATTAGAATCCCTTAGTCGTCTTTTATGGCACCACAGACAAAAAAGGCGATCGTGAATAGTATTTTTCTCCGTCACTACACAGAAACTTCGCCTATCAAACAATAAAAAAGAATATTCAAAAAATCCAGAGGGTGTGTTTGAATTACGCCTGATGCCGCCCTAGCTGAGGCCGCGGGTGACTGGACCGCGGAGCTAGTCCGTCACCCGCCGAGAGGCCGACCGCGCGATGAAGACCGACGTCCTCCCCGAGAGGGGGACGTCGGTCGAGGAGAGGCAACTCCTCAAGGGGTTTGCCGTCGAACCGACAACTGACGACAAATCACCCTGCACCGGTGGTCGGCTCAACGACGAAGGCGACGTGTCACGGGTGGATTACAAGGCTGTGCGCGTCGCCCGGCCCCTCTATCGCCCCGGACGGAGGCGGGCGACTGGTACGCTGACCGTAGCCCACCCCCAAAAAAACCAGGTGTGTTTAGATATTATACATTTGCGTGGAAATTTATGAATCTATTCACAAATCTGTGAGTGTTATATTTCATTTAATGTATTATCTGCTGTTTTATGTGAGGCGTAAAGTTCTTTTTATATCATTCACGATTAAATAACTAATTTCATTGCGAGTCACGTCAAGGTTTAGCAAATATTAAAATGGTAATTTAGCTTGAACACATAATGGGTGTGTGTAAGATACTCAGTTTTATGTTTGTTTAATAAAAAAATATAGGTACTATTGTATACATCTTAGCTTATTTTTGGACAGTTTCGATCTCCTCCATTCATCATTATAATTTCAGCTCATATACGTCCTACTGCTGGGCTCGAACCTCCTCCATAATAGGAGAGAAATTGACCTACTATACCACGCTAGTCCGATGTGATGGTATTTTTTTTTTATTTTTATTGGTGGGCTATGGTAAGCGCACGCGCGGTTCATTTCGTCCGGCCCGATGAAAGGACGGCGCGCGAGCCTATAACTCACCCGTATCCACGTCACCTCGTTGTTGGGCCGATCACCGGAGCAGGGTGACTTGTCGTCAGTGGTCGGCAGATGTGATGGTATAGGGTTTTATTTCGACTTTTCTTTCTCTTCCATAGATGTTATATACATATTTAATCCCTTAGTCGTCTCTTACGACACCCACGGGCAAGAGAGGGGTTGGTGAATAGTATTCTTACTCTGTCGCCACACGGAGAATCTTCAATTTCTCTCCATTATAGGAGAAAAATTGACTTACTATACCATATGAGTTGAGATGATGCTGAAGATAGGCGAAGTTCTGGCTACAGTTTGCCGTGTGTCTGAAGCTGTCTACCATCTCTTTAACGATAGATAGCAAAGACAGATTGGCACGGAGGATTTCCGATTGTGAGTTTGTTTATTACGATTTCACGCCTCAATTACTGAAACGATTATCTTGAAACACCACAAACACGTTTTCTGAGATATAGAAAAAGATTTCCTTTCATCAAAAAAAGTTCTTACTGTTATTTTATTTTACTTATTTATATTAATTTGGGCCATCCTCTCTATTCATTTTATTATTCGCTCATGGGTGTCGTAAAAGCTAAGGGATATAATATGCGTATAACAACTATGCAAGAGAAGAAAACCTCGAAACCTTATACTAACACGTTTGACCAATGTGGAATAGTGGGCCAATTATCCTCATATTCTGATCAAGATTTGAGCCTAATAATTTGAATTGTATGAACTGAGACAAATTAATTCGAACGATACAGCATGACATAACTCTGTCAACATAATTATATAAACATCCTAACTTCCTCCTTTTTTGAAATCGCATTAAAATAATGTTTGATATTCTAACAATGTTATGTATTATTAATATCCTTAAAATGAGTTGTTTCTTATAGTTTGACTGTTATTTTTCTTAAAATAAATTAATTTTCGTTCGATTATTTAAAAAATAATATTAATCTGTTGTATTCTTACTCCTACTTCTATACAGATATTTTAACCCTTGTTGTGATGAAGTAAGAATATAATTAACCACCCCATCTTGCCCGTGGGGGTCGTAAAAGACGCCTAAGGGATATATTACGCATATGATATGTATGCAAGAGAAAGAAAACTCGAACCAAAACCCTATAACAATACGTCTGACCAGCGTGGTTTAGGAAGTTAATTTCACTTCCATAGTGGATGAGGCCCAAGCCCAACAGTGGGATGTATATAATGATGATAATAATGATGATGATTAATCTTTATCTTCTTTTTTATCAATTGTGACTTACTGAGCAGATGAATTAGCATGAGGTTTTATAAGATTTTAATTGGAATTTTCCTTCTCGTTCAGTAACGATATCTGCCTACGTCCCTTAGTCGTCTTTTACGACATCCGCGAAGAAAGAAAAAAGTAAACATTGTATAATATACGATATTATGTCGCTACGAGGACAATCAACACAAGTGTTTTTTTAAGAAAACGCCATCTATCGTCCAATACTTACTATCTAAACAATACAATTTTAAGCACTTTTCTTTAACAAATCACTCACTTCTCCTGGTGATCAGAATAAGAATAAAATATATCTTAATCATCATCATCATTTCAGCTCCTATACGTCCCACTGTTGGGCTGGAGCCTCCTCCACAATAGGAAGGAGAATTGACTTACTCCATGCTGGTCAGACAGGTTGGTATAGGATTTTTTTCGAGTTTACCTTCTCCACGGATGAATTGTATTCTTACTCCGTAATCACACGTATAGTGAGTATTTGTATCTCCATCCATCAGCTTACAGACGTCCACTGCTGGACATAGGCCTCTCCACGAGAATGCCACCCGGAATGGTCCTGCGCCACTTGCATCCAAGGGATCCCTGTGACTTTGAGAATGTCGTCAGTCCACCTAGTAGGGGGTCGTCCTACGCTGCGTCGTCCAATACGTGGTCGACACTCAACAACCTTTCTTCCCCAACGGTTGTCGATTCGACGAGCGATGTGGCCTGCCCATTGACATTTCAACACGCTAATTTTGGGGATATGTCAGTTACACCCGTTCGTCTATGTGTTCCGGATTTTATCACGTAGAGAAATACCGAGCATAGCCTTAGCATAGCTATAATATAGCATATGGAGAGTCATAGCACGTTGAGCGACTTTTGTTTTCAGACACTGCGGTATATTGGACGAGAAGATCCTCTTAAGCGTCCCGAATTTGTATCTGTTCTCTTCATTTTGTTTTCTAAAGACTATTACATATATTCAAGATAGCAACAACGCCTTAATATACTCTACACGGATCTCACACATATATGAGAATATTTTTCCGTATTGTGACGTAGTAAGAATACAATCTGAAAACAAAGGTTTATAACCAGTGTGTGTTACCAGCGATGACTTACGGCACTGAAACGTGGGCTCGCGTAGGACGACCCCCCATTATTAGGTTCCAAGAAAGCATTATACAAATTATAAGATTTCATCAAAGTTATAAATTTTTGTGTAATATTATTTTTTTTTTATAAGTTTATATTAAAATCACCACAAATCACAAGAGTTTTATTACTGGCAGAGATTTTGAACACAATATCCTCCAATCGTCTCTCAAAAACATCATATGGTGAACATGGAGGGTTGTATACGCATACAACTATGAACTGCTCAGACTCAATGCAGGCAATTTCAATAACACGTTCAATAGAGAGCCTCACAATATCATTTCTTTCCTTATATTTCATCATTTTGTTTAAAATTATTAACGAGCCACCTCGTATCATACTGACTCTATTGAACGAGCTAACAACCTGGTGATTAGGAAAATTGAACAATAATTGATTATCTTTGAGCCAGTGTTCAGTAACGCAGAGGATATCTACCTGATAATCATTCAAAAACAATTCAATTTCCAAATCTTTACCTAACATTCCCTGAATATTCTGATGTACCAGGTTGATTGATTTATAATTATTCTTAACACTTAAAATACTATGGCAAGAAGAATTCTCTGTTGTCTTAATATCTAATTTAAATTAGTTTGTGAATTAATGTCACTATTTACATTAGTGTAAATGTCATTATTTAAATGAATAATGTCAATACATTGCCCAAAAGAGGCAACTTTGTTAGCCAAGTTCTTGGCTGATGTAAAAAAAAAATAAGATAGCGAATCAGCTAATAGTTTTTTATAATATCTAGCAAGATTAGAACTATCTTTTGTCAAAAAACTTTTTTTCTTAACATAATTGTTAATGTCAATTACATGCATCTTGTTACTAGTAGTATAATTGGATGCAGTTTTGATATTATGCAACGTTAAATTTAAATAATAAATGGATTCATTTTCCATTTGTGTTAAACAAGTTCTGTATGGAAAAGTGAACATTACAATTTTGTCTACATTTAAATTACATAGTTTTTCATTATATTCTAGCAATTGCCTTTTGGTCACATTTCGTGCATTACCAATAAAGATTATTAACATACTACTAGAACAAAAATTATGATCTAATATTTTTTGCATTATATTGTGGTATGACAATCCCAGCAAACAGTAATTAACAACTGCATGTCCTTTATCTGACAGCAGGACTCCCATATTTTTGCCAATTTCATCACTAAACATAACAATCTTATTTTTAGGTTTAGTAGTAGGTAAAGGTGTAACTAAATCAATAGCTGTCTGTACAACGCTTGAATACTGTACCGTTTGGCCAGTTCCCTGGATGTTGGAAGGAGAAGAGGCTGATGCTCCTGAAGAAGGTGGGACGGTCGCCGGCCTCGGCCACAAACATGTCAATATAATGGTATTGATAATTTAACTGGATTGAATTTACGGAAAGAGTTATATTTCCTTAATCTGCAATTTTGCTCCATTTGTAGGAGGCTGATAAATCATGATCATCGTCTCAACCCATACACGTCACACTGTTGGGCTTGGGCCTCCTCCACTATGGGAGGGAAATCGACCTACTATACTACACTGGTCAAATGTGTTGGTAAAGGGTTTTGTTCCGAGTTTCCTTCTCTTGCATCTATGCAATTATACGCATAGTGTATCCCTTAGTCAAGGCGACTAGCGACACCCACGGGTGGTGAATTGCATTCTTACTCTGTCACCGCACGGATAATACTAAAACCAAACTGACAAATACTAAAACAAAATAATTACTAAAAAAAGGCGGTACGAACTACGAAGTTCACCGGATCATCTAGTTTTAATAAAAAATATCTTTTCTATTAATTTTCTTCTATACAAACCTTGTACTAACAATAAAAAACACAATAAAAAAAAAATATCTAATTTGATGCAGTCGATCGAAAGTTATGGGCGTACTTAATATACCGCCTTTTCTTATCGATTCCAAAACCTTTTTTTTTTAATCTAGATCTACATATAATTATGCCAAAAATAACGAACTGACGGGACGAACGTCAAATGTTTGACAGGTAAGAACAATTTGTATGGGCAAATTTATTGTTTTTTTAATTTACTTTTTTAGTATTTTACTCGCAAAATTGCCGTATTTTCTCACCGTTTAAACCTTCCCTGGACTTCCACAAATAATTCAAGACCAAAATTAGTCAAATCGGTCTAGCCGTTCTCGAGTTTTAGCGAGACTAACGAATAGCAATTGATTTTTATATATATAGACTAGCTGAACCAGCGAACTTCATACCGCCTTTTATCCTAATTATTTTATTTTAGTATTTATCAGTTTGGTTTTAGTATTATGCGTGTGGTGACGGAGTATGAATACAATTCACCAGCCGTGAGTGTCGTAAAAGACGACTAAGGGATATAATATGCATATAATATTTATTTATTTATTTAATACACAGCTATCATTACAGGTATTACAACCCAATTCGATAGAGGCAGACAGTCTTAGTAAATACAAACATCTATACCAATAAATAAAATTGGAGTGTCTGTTTGTAATGTCAAAATAATAGGCTTTTTTCATGCTCACACGGTTATTTGCACGACACCTATACCTAAAATAGCAATTAAAAAATTTTTGTCTGTCTGTCTGTTTGTTCCGGGTAATCTTCAAAACGGCTGAACCGATTTCAAAAATTCTTTCACCAATGGAAAGCTATAATATCAGGGCGTAAACTAGACTATATTTTATCCCGATATTCCCACGGGAACGGGCACTACGCGGGTAAAACGACTATAACCTATAACCGAAGCGAAGCGAGGGCGGATTGCTAGTATAGTAATAATTATAAATAACACAAAATTCTTATATCTATTTACTTAAAATTAAAATAGCTGTACGTGTGAATTCGTTCAGTGAACACGAAAGTATGTCAGTGTGCGTGTGTGACACAGCGTTAAGCACATGGAGAGCGCGTGTGAGTGGTCCTTGCTGTGACTAGTTGGTGCGAGACCGTGGCACGTCCAAGAGTGGAGGCCGCCGCCGCCTACCAACGTACTCGTCTGGTACATACAGCCGAACCTCTTGCAGAATAGCTGGGTTGTGGATTAGGCCCCGTAACACTTTAAATACATACATGACAAGAGGCATTTCTCTTCTTATTTCTAACTAGCAATCCGCCCTCGCTTCGCTTCGGTTATAGGTTATAGTCGTTTTACCCGCGTAGTTCCCGTTACCGTGAGAATACCGGGATAAAATATAGCCTAGTTTACGCCCTGATATTATAGCTTTCCATTGGTGAAAGAATTTTTGAAATCGGTCCAGCCGTTTTGAAGATTACCCGGAACAAACAGACAGACAGACAGACAGACCGACAGACAGACAGACAGACAAAAATTTTTTAATTGCTATTTTAGGCATAGGTGTCGTGCAAATAACCGTGTGAGCATGAAAAAAGCCTATTATTTTGACATTACAAACAGACACTCCAATTTTATTTATTGGTATAGATTTGTAGTAACCTACCATACCTAATATAAATGCAGTCGGATATAATAATGGGTATCCTGGATATACCCCGAACTGTTTTGAATATAAAAATCTTAAGAATTTATTTTGTATACGCTCCATCATTATTATATAGTTTCATGGGGAGCCCACACTGCCGAATTGCATTCTAAGTGACTTCTAACTAATGTCTCGAATAACGCCTTTAACGCCCTGATATTAGTGAATTTATTTGCTTGACGCAAAACAAACTCCAAGTTTCGGTAAGCCCTCTTGCAAACATCAATAACATGTTGTCTAAAATTTAAATCAGCTGAATACCGAACACCTAAGTCTTTGACTTCAGTAACGCATTGCACCAGTTCACCATTTATGTGGTACTGATGATGGCGAGATAAAATAAAATTGTTGTTTTTAGTATTTTACTCGCAATTTTCTATATTTTCTCACCGTTTAAACCTTCCCTGGACTTCCACAAATAATTCAAGACCAAAATTAGCCAAATCGGTCCAGCCGTTCTCGAATTTTAGCGAGACTAACGAACAGCAATTCATTTTTATATATATAGATTAGCGACCTGCCCTCGTTTCGCTTCAGCCTCGGCTGCTTTGCCCAGCCATGTTAAATCTGCAATATCTGCCAAAATATATCCGGTTCGAGCCCCAGACCGGACAATTTTATTAAAGTTCTTTTGTGCGCAAATAGCCTAAGTCACTCCATATATAGGTAGACGGCTAATAAAATATTACCGGACCTACTAATAAAATATTATCAAAATCAGACCAGCGGTTTTTAAGATTACCCGGAACAAACAGACAGATAAAACAAAATAAACTGGTTTTAGGCGTAGGTATAGTGTAAATAACCGTGTGAGCATGAAGAAAAACGTATTATTTTGACATTACAAACAGACGCTTCAATTTTATTTATTTGTATAAATAATCATACTTCCGCGCAGTTTTTTTCCTTGACTCATATCAAGCGATAATTATTAATTTACGATTCGCATTCGAAACGTGTGTCCGTGTAGTGACGGAGTAAGAATACAATTCACCACTATCTTGCCCGTGGCTGTAGTAAAAGACGAATATGGGATTATTGCAGATAACATCTATATAAGAAAAGGGAAACTGGAAATAAAACCCTACACCAACCCCTCTGACCAGTATGATATACTAAGTCAATTACCCTCCTAACGTGGAGGAGGCCCGAACCCAACAGGGGGACGTATATGAGCTGTGAAGACGATAAGTCGAAACGAGGATATATTCGTGAGTTAAAATCATTTTAAAATGGAAGGAAGGATGGGAGATCCACCACTTTCCCACGGATAATCAATATACCACATACCACAATGGTATGGAAGGAATATAGGATGGGATCAAGGTCAGGATCAGGAGCGCATTTGAAGCCGAACCGTCCAGTGCGCTTACTCTTGAATCTCGATTCCAATGCTAAATCGCAACTCGAATTTAAGCAATTTGGTACTCTTGAAAGCGACACTAGCGCACGATTGGAATCAAATTCGGTGGATTTTTTTTAAACTAAATGAATTCGACTCTCATTGATAAAGTTAAATAGTTACTACTCCCGACGTGATTTTGACGTAGTTTAAAATCGTTAATATTGCACAATTTCAAGAAAGCGTCTTTGTAATCATCGAGTTTGGTAACGTTATTAATTTAAAGTAATAAAATACGGCACATTTGGTGAAAATAACAACGGCAAATGCGAAGAATTCATTCTCGATTTTGTTTAAGAATGCCAAATATAAGTTTGATGAGATTGGAATTGAATCGGATTCAAAATTAGAATTGATTTCAACAAGCCTACACCGAAGATACATCGTGTAGAGGCGAAACACGTGTCGAATAAATATTCGAAGTTCCGCGGAAAATTGTAAATAGACGTTCTGAAAGGTGCTCATCACGTAAGAGTAAGATTCCCTTATATCCTATTCCACCTTGATCACATCCCCTATTCCTTCCATTCCATTGTGGCGCGCGGTTTATTGATTACCCGTGGGAAAGTGGTGGGGTCTCCCTTCCTTCCCTCCATTTTAAAATAGTAATGGATTGCCGCCATGTATCATTTAAATCAATCAAAAATTTAAAATCATTTATAAAACAAGATAAAAGTAAAAACTAAAACCCAACAACGATAAAAAACGAGTTATCGAATAAATACGGATAAAGTCACGAGCAAATGCTAATAATATACATATATTTGAAATGTACAAGTAACGCTCTTTCCAATGATATGAAGCACGACATATTTGTCTTGAATTTATTTTTAACACACTACTTTAAGACCTCTAGAGGGCGCCAGATTAGATTCAGTGACACATCATATAGCCTATAATCAGCGCACAATCAAGACGCTTCTAATAATACCTCATTTGTCCGGTTTAAATGAGTAGTTGAGGAACTATGAGGGTCCCTCATAGGTCACTCATTTAGGGAACAGATGAACATACATACATACATAGTCTGTCAAAATCATAACCCTCCGTAGTCGGGTAATTAAATGTTATTTTACAAAATTTAGTTCAACAGTGGACATATTGCCAATTAGCTTTGCCCTTGACTTTTATAAATAAACGATGACATAGACAATAAAGTAATTAATTCGTTAAGCAACAATTTAAAAATCCATAAAGTTCTTAAAATCTCTTAAGAAAATAAAATGTCTGAATATTTTTAACTGAAGGTTATTCGTATAAATTCGAAATACAATGGATAAATTTTAATTATTATTTTCTACCTATACTTTATTCAATAATGAATATATAATTGTAATTTATACAATTTAAACATCCTACCTAATAATACGAATATGTGTTTGTTTGTTACGCTTTAACGCCTAAAGAATCATCATCATCATCACAGCTCATATAAGTCCTACTACTGGGTTAGAGCCTCCTCCATATCGGGAGAAAAAATGACCTACTATCACACTGATCAGGCGGGTTGCTATAGGGTTTTATTTTGAGTTTTTCTTCTCTTGCATAGATGTTATATACGTATTATATCCCTTAGTCGTCTTTTACGACATCCACGGGCAAGATAAGGAGTGGTGAATTGTATTCTTACTCCGCCACCACACGGAAAATTCCTATGCCTAAAGGACATAAGTACCTGTTCCTTTAAAAGGGTAAAAATAGCTGGTAAACTTTACATATTTCTCAAGGTACGCTCACAAAATAATATAAATTATGTTTAAAAGGCGTCAGAAAAAAGCTTCACACATAATCTCTTAGCCGACAAAGTCACCATTAAAAGTAAATAATAATACCTATAAAAATAATTTATTCATGAATACGGATAATTAAAAACTTTATTATTAAAATGTTCGCCGATAGATGGCGCTTTTTTTTTTCATAAAGACAACAAACACGTAACAATTTGTTAGTCGCCAGCCCACGTTGGTCCAATCGGTAAGTCATTGGAATGTATCCCCAATAGGTTAGAGTTTGAATCCCTCACATAACAATAATTTTAGCTCGTAAACAAGTTTTTATAAATAACCAAATGAAAAATCTCAGTAATTTAAACTTTTATTATCCTTTACAATTTACTTAAATGGGTAATTATATATTTTTTTTGTATTGTATTTTTATAATATTTTAACAATAAACTAACGTTGTACGATTTACTTAAAAGGGTAGGCAAGAATCTTAGCGGAATTGTATAGTATTTCTATTAACTTTTTTATATACAATTCATAGTCATTTTACTCATTTTATAAAAAAATCTATATAACATAAAACTTGTTTACGAATGAAAAATTATTGCCACTAGCGGGGTTTGAGCCCATACCTATCGGAATACCGTTCCAATCGTCCTACCTTAGGACTGACCTCTTTTTTTTGGGTGGGCTATGGCAAGCGTACACGCCGCCCGGCTCCATCCGGGGCGACAGAGGGAGACAGGAATATCTTCCGTGGTACCCGATGTCTAGAACGTCGGTCGCCGTCGCGCGGTCAGTCTCTCTGCGGGTGACAGACTAAAATCCCCGCTACGGTCACCCTGGGCCTCGACTATAAGACCGATCCTTAAGACTACCTTTGGTTTAAAGGACCCTCTACTAGGTGGACTGACGACATCTTGAAAATCGTAGGGAACCATTTGATGCAAGTGTCACAGGATCATTCTGAGTGGCATTCTCGTGGAGAGGCCTATGTCCAACAGTGGGCGTCTACGGGCTGATGGACAGATGGATAATGTTGAATTGTGAATGGTGGAAACCAAAGTCTTATGCCTAATATTTTCGGGTGACTGGGCCGGTGATTTAATCCGTCACCGGCAAAGAGGCTGACTGCGCGACGGTGATCAACGTCCCCGAGGGGGGACGTCGTGAGGAGAGGGTACCCCGCGATCGGGGTATTCCGTCGGGCCGACCACTGATGACAAGGAGCTCTGCACCGATGGTCAACCCAACGATGAGGGCGACGTGGTACGGGTGGGTCATAGAGCCGCGCGCCGCCCCTCTGTCGCCCCGCACGGAGCCATGTGACGGGTGCGCTGACCATTACCACCCGAAAAAAATGGCTATTCCTTAGTCTTTTAAAAAGAAAATACTATTCCACCTGGTCATCCAGGTCAAGGAATTGTTACCAGTGATTATTCCAATAGCGATGGGTAGGAGATACGGTACGGCTATTCTGTTACCACGGGCAGATTGAGCAGGATGTATCCAGAACCTACCAAAAAATATATAATAAAGATAAAAATTATGTGTCAAGGACCACATTGTTGACAGTTGTCTGTCTAGTCGCGGGCCGATACGGCCGTGGTAGTACCACACTGAGCAGGAAATCGATGTCCGAGTAGTAGCAATTTGTTATTGCGCTTCGTTTGGTGAGCAAAAGAGCCGGAAGTCCAACTTTCTGAGTGTAATCGCGTGTAGTGGATTTTGGTGCTGTCTTTAGTATCACCAATCTTCATTGTACGTATTCACACTCCCTTCCCTTTCTTCGCGGTAGGCAGCGGTCTAGCAAAGGTTCATGAGTGGCAGTACCAGTGTGCCTACTCTGAAAATCCATTCTAATTTCGAATCCGATTCAATTCCAATCTCACCAAACTTATGTTTGGTACTCTTGAACAAAATCGAGAATGAATTCTTCGCGTTTGGCGTTGTTATTTTCACCAAATGTGTCGTATATCCTTATTTTAAAAGACGCTTTCTTGCAATTGTGCCACATTAACGATTTTAAACTACGTCAAAATCGCGTCAGGAGTAGCCAATATTTGATTTAATTGACGAGAGTCGAATTCATTCAGTTCAAAAATATTCCACCGAATTTGATTCCAATTGTGCGCTAGTGTCGCTTTCAAGAGTTCCAAATTTGCTCAAATTCGAGCTGCGATTGGATTTAGGATTGGAATTGAGATTCAAGAGTAGGCACACAGGTGTGCTGTTTGCTCGTTTGCCACCAAGAGCAATAAAAAAAAGATAAAAGTTTATCTTTTCAAACAGAATTATCTTTATCTTTCCGTTACAAATAGACATTTAAATGTATTTAATAGATGTATAGAATAGCGAACCGCGTAGCGCCTCTGCAATATATTCTGGGAGGAAATTTACATGTTATATTAAAATATTTTCAAAATCCAGCCTTTTTGAACATTAACCCGAACAAACAGAAAGACAGATAGAAAAAAATTAACTTATTTATAAGCATAGGTATCTTGTAAATAACCTGTGAGCATGAAAAAAAAACGTGTTATTTTGACATCACAAACAGACACATCAATGTTATTTATTTGTATAAGTATTCATAACTCTTAAATAAGTAGTATTAATTGAAAAAAAGACAGAACATTTAATTTAATTATTATAACATTCACACGGATCTGACGTTTGCGTCATGAAACAAGTAAGAAGTGTATGTCGTCAATATAAAGCCGTATCCTAATATTATTAAACTCGACTGTTTATTCTCCGACGGAGTAAGAGTACAATTCATTAACCCCTATCTTACCCGTGGGTGTCATAAAAGACGACTAAGGGATTAAATATGCATATAATATCGATGCTAGAGAAGAAAAGACTTGAAATAGAACCCTATAAATCCGTCTAAACAACGTGGAATAGTGGGTCCATTACCCTCCTAATATGGAGGAGGCTTGAGCACAATAGTCAGAAGTATATGAGCTGAGATAGGGATGTGACTTGGGGGGAAAATAATCGATTTATAAATAATCTATTTTTGTTCTTTAAAATAAATCGATTATAAAATAATCGATTAATTAAAAATAAATAATCGATTAAAAAATAATCGTTTTTTTCTCCCAACAGGATTATGATGACTTTGTTTTTTTTTTAGGAAATTATGCTTTATTTTCTAATATAGTATAAAACAATCGTGATGACCTTTTTTTAGGAAATCTGGCAGTGAATAATCGATTAATTTCGATCGAATTTCGAATAATAAAAAAATCGATTAATAATTGATTTTATTACTATGATAATCGATTGTAAAAATCGATTATTATTAATATTAATTATTATTATATATTAATTATTTTTTCACATCCTTAAGCTGAGATGAAGTGTTTATATGGTTGAGCCCAATAATCTCAGGAACTGCTGGTACAATTTGAAAATTCTTTTAAGTGTTGGATAGCTCACTTGTCAGGGATATAACACGATATTTGTTATTGCAATTATATTGCCAAACGAATTTGTTATTTGTTCTATGTTTTATGGTCATGCTCACTGAAGGGTCTGCTTGCGGTAGCTACGATGAGCGGGTCACTCCCTTCCCTCCATTGTGGTTGAGGGGAGTGATGGTTGCTCTAGGGGTTAACTCGTGATCGGATGCCGCTTGCGGCATCTGGTCCAGACATGGTAATTTTTCATTATATTTAACAACTATATCATGATTCGAAAGGCATCACACTGGAGCTATTAATAGGCATGTTGTTGTATGTAATTTTATTAAAAATAACTAGTAAATGAATTAAAAAAAGACCATCCCACTGAGTTTCTTGCCGGATCTTTTCAGTGCGGTCGCGTTCCGATCCGGTAGTAATTTAAGTTAAAATGTAAAAAAAGTGAGCCGTCGCCCAGGACGCCTGACAGATGTGAAACATCGAAACTATTTTGTACAAGTAGAGACACGGTATCGAATTTAAAGTATCGATACTAAACTCATGAATAGTATCGAAAGATAAGTAACGTACTGTTTAAAGTATCGAGTACTTTTATTTACTTTATCTTTAGGTAACGAGTACTTTTCTTTCGATACCGATACATTTGGATTTCGATATTTTAGTCAATAAGTACTTTTTGGTAGGTATCGTATCGAATAAATTATCCATTTTAAAATTTACTTTACGCCTCATATTTATGGTAACGTCATTTAATACAAACGAAATGAACCTTCTAAAACGTAGCTTGAAATAATTTGCGATTTATAAACCAGAAATAGCGCCATCTATCGAGCAAACGACCAACTCTAAGTTACAATATATTTTATAAAGAACTCTCTAATCCTGATATGACAATAAGATAAGCTGTTTAAAGTGAGTCAAAATCCAATTCTTAAGGAGTTGGTGACATACAAACAAATAAATATACAGCTGAAGCTAATAAAAGCCTATAAAAAATGAAATGCTTTCATCCGTTCACAGACATTCTTTCCGCACGAAGAGTGTGATTTAGGAAACAGAAATGGCGGCATTTATCGAGCTAACGACCAACTCTCAGCTTCAATATATTTAATAAAGAAATTTTTAATCCTGTAATGATAATAAGACAAACTATCTAAATAATTTTAACGTCATTGGTCCTCCTTAAATTTTCAACTTTTAAATGAAATTTGACTGTTTAAAGTGAGTCAAAATTCAATTCCTATGAAGTCGGTAATATACAAAGAAATAAATATATATACACCAGAAATTAATAAAAGCCTATAAAAAACGGATTTCGTAGCTGAAAGTAAACTAAATACCATACCTACTGGTATATTTATATTACTAAGTTAGAGAAGTTTACATTAATTTATAAAACAAGTATATATGCATAAAAGAACATTAGATTACGACAGGAACTAATACGAAAAAACTAAGGCATAAAGTATTAATAAAATATCGCGATTTTTTTCCAAAAAATGATGATTTTTATTCAATAAACATTTATTTTCATTAATATACATTATAAGTAACAATTTACTTTGAGTTCACTAGATGGCGTTGTACAAAATTTTAAATCGCACCATGGTTACGTTACAAAAATGTAGGTATATGCATCCAAATATTTATTTATTATTTGAACGGGTTGAGAGCCCTCAGCGCTCACCCACTGGCCCGGGTAAAGTTGTCACAGCCATCTGAGGCTAACAACTAAGTCACACAAAAAAAAATATTATTTAATTAATAGGGGACCGCGAGGCGTGGCGTTAAACGCCACGCGACCATCACGGTCACCCTCGCCTATAGATGTTTCACATCAAAAAAAAATGTCAATATGTAAGTGCCCCCGCGGTGTTTATCTATACTAATATTATAAAGAGGTAAAATTTGTAAGTTTGTATGCAGGGGGTAATCTCTGGAACTCATAATCTAATTCTAATTTTATTTTAACTGGCAGAAAGCTACATTATTCCTGAGTGCTATAGGCTATAAATTGTTTCTATAACATGTATATTAACCGAGCTATCACAACTTTTGTCTGGCAAGTCGGAAAAAAATACCTCGTAAAACAGAATTATTTGCGTGCGCTGCCTAAACAGTTGCTTAAAATTAAAAAGAATGTATGGCTACCTGGTTCATCTTAATTATTTCTACAAAAAAGTCAGCGATACCATATCTCTATCTTTTATATTTTATCTTTTATACTTCTATTATTGCATTAAAAAATTTTTTTTTCGGCATTGTTACGTTTGGTTGATTATTTGAGCAACAAAATATTAATTCTTATGACAATAAATTATTTCAGTATCACAGGAACATCATACAGATAAGATTTGCCATTTACAGTATATCAATTGGTCATACAGTTTCGGAGATAATATAAAATTACTAAAACGCAAAATGACCCTAGCATAACTTTCATTGTGCAGACGTTTTACCTATTTGCCCATAGATGGCGTTCTGCAATGACGTCATTTTTCTGAATCGCGGTGTTAAGACTTTCCGTGGATTGATGACCCTCTCGAATTATTATGCCCACGTTGTCGTTAGTTGGAGTTCTAAAAATTACATGTCAGTTGGTTATTGGTTTCGGTTGTTTCGTTCGCATGGTTGTTGTTGTTGATAGATACCTCATAATCGAAAATATCGTAATTTCGTTGTACGTTTGTTTTGTATGTTCGTAGTTTCGTACTTCGTTCTATCGTAATAATCGACACGAGTTATTCGATATTACGATTGTTTTGTTTTGTAAAGGCGGACGGTGTTCGAGTCGCTCTCCCTTTGTTCATAATTGTTTTCAAGTCTGTGCGTGGTTTGTTGAGAGCATGCCTAAAAGGAAATCTCAACTGTCTCGGCAGACATCACAGACAAGAGCCGCTCGAGTACGCCGTACGGAAGAATCTGCCCCTGAAAATGAGCAACGCCTCTCGAGAAATAGAGAATATATTTCGCAAGCACGCGCTAGAGAATCTAGCTCCGAGCGCTCACAGCGCCTCGCAAGCCAAAATGTGAGGACGACGCGGGCCCGTGCTCGAGAAACTAGCGCTGAACGTGCGCACCGTCTATCTGAGTTAAGGCAGCATGTCTGTGAGACAAGGGATAGGGAGACTAGCACTGAGCGCTCGCAGCGCCTAGCAACAGAAAGACAGCGAGCAGCTACAGTCAGAGCGCGTAATCGGAATATAGCCCAAGGAAATAGATCAGCCTTCAATTACGATGCCAATATAGATTATGCTCAGCAAAACACTGTGAAAATAGGCGAAATGAATAAAACATGTCCTAAGTGTTTTGCAAATAAATGGAGCGATGAACCAAATGGTATGTGTTGTGCTGCAGGAAAAGTGGTTCTTCCTGATATCCAGGCACCACCACAACCAATAAAAGATCTATTACTGGGCAATCATCTATTATCTGCGCATTTTTTAAAAAACATACGAAAGTATAATACACTCTTCCAAATGACGTCATTCGGTGCTAAAGAAATTCGCGAAGGAAACTTTATGCCTACATTTAAAGTAGAAGGGCAAGTTTATCACTTAATTGGTAGTCTACTCCCTTCGCCAGGGCAAAGCCCGCAGTTTCTACAAATTTATTTCATTTCTGATGCCGACCAACTTTCGTTGCGGTCTAATATTGCTCCTAACCTAAATATCGATTTAATCAATGATTTACAGACGTCGTTAAATAGTCATAACATTTATATTCGCAGTTTCAAATACAATTTAGAACATAACTCTTCATCTGAAAACTTAAAATTAATCATTCACGCTGACCGCACTCCACAAAATCAACATCGTGGAAGATACAATTCACCTACAGCAAACGAAGTTGCAGTATTATTGGTGGACGAAGATAAGGGACCTAGAGATATAGTCCTTCATTGCAAAGATGGTCAACTGAAAAGAGTTTCTGAATTACACAGAGCTTACGATCCCTTACAATACCCTTTGATGTTTGTTAACGGTGAAGATGGTTATTATTTGACTATCCCTCTACAAAATTCAGCGCGAAATAAAACAGTTTCGTGTATGCAATTTTATATGTATAGATTGATGACCAGGGCCAACAGTTTTAATCCCCTTCATTATTATCGGGATTTGTTTAGTCAATACTGTGTTGACATGATGGCTAAAATGATAACAGAGAGACTAAGTTACATAAGTCGCAATCAACAACAACTGAGAGCTGATGACTATATCCATTTAAGAGACGCTATAAATCAGGATGCTAATGTCAACGCTGCAAATATTGGCCAACATGTCATCTTGCCTTCATCTTTCACCGGCTCTCCGCGTTACATGCATGAAAAAACCCAAGATGCAATGACGTATGTACGCAACTATGGAAGACCCGATTTATTTGTGACGTTCACTTGCAATCCGGAGTGGCCAGAAATTAAGAAAGAGCTATTTGCTGGCCAACGTTCTTTCGACCGTCATGACATTATTGCTAGGGTTTTTCATTTAAAGATGAAGAAAATGATCAAGTCGTTCACTAAAGACGAGGTATTCGGCAAAGTCAAATGCCATATGCTTAGTGTTGAATGGCAAAAACGCGGACTACCACACTGTCATATGCTGTTTTGGTTTGCACAAAAAATACAACCAGATGAAATAGACAGTATAATAGTTGCTGAACTACCAAACAAAGATGATGACCCAATATTATTCGATATTATCACCAAAAACATGATCCATGGACCTTGTGGGGAGCACAATTTATCATCACCGTGTATGAAGAACGGTATATGTTCAAAGAAATATCCTCGGCGATTCGTCACCGATACTCAGACAGGCGAGGATGGTTATCCTGTATATCGTCGTCGTAATGCTGAAAATGGTGGTCAAGTCGCAGTTGTAAACATCAGAGGGAGGCCGATTACAATAGATAACAGATGGATTGTACCATACTCTCCAATGTTGTGCAGGTCATTTAACGCCCACATTAACGTCGAATACTGCCATTCAGTTCAGGCTATAAAATATATATGTAAATATATAAATAAAGGTTCCGATCAAGCCACGTTCAGCGTTAGAAATCCGCATGATGAGGTGGAAAATTATTTAAATGGGCGATATATAAGTACATCGGAAGCCGTCTGGCGAATACTCGAATTTCCGATCCACGACCGACATCCCACGGTCGTGCATTTGGCCGTGCACTTAGAAAACGGGCAAAGGGTGTTTTTCACACCAGGAACTGCGCGACAAGTTGCCCAAAATCCGCGCAAAACCACTCTATTAGCGTTTTTTGAACTCTGCAATACCGACGAATTTGCAAAAACGCTGTTGTACCACGAAGTTCCACACTATTATACGTGGGCTAATAACAAATTTTCAAGACGAAGGCGCGGTCAAGACGTCGATGGGCATCCAGAAATAAAAAGAGATGAAGCTTTGGGAAGAGTGTACGGTGTACATCCGTCACAATCAGAATGCTTTTATCTAAGAATTTTATTGCACCACGTACGCGGTCCCACATCATTCAAAGATTTGAAAACTATAAATGGAGTGGTCAAGGAGACGTATCAAGCGGCTTGCCGGGACAGAGGTTTGCTGGAAAATGATGATCACTGGGAGAAGACATTAAGAGAAGCTTCGATGTCGGAATGTTCATTGAAACTTAGGGAGTTATTTGTGGTGATACTGCTATTTTGTCAGCCATCTGAACCGTTAAAACTATGGGATATCTTCAAGGACAATTTTTGTGAAGATATCAGACATAGAAATCGACAACAAAATCAGGACTTTACCATGCCTTTTAATGATGTTATGTACAATGAAGGTTTAATACAAATTGAAAACAAACTTTTAGCATTGAATGATAAAACATTGAGTGACTTTGGATTACCGTCTCCAGTTCGCCCTGTAAATGATGCAATAGATACAATGTTGGTACATCCGCACAACATCAGTGAATTAGCTACTTTTGTAAATGAAAATTTGCCTAAATTAGTCACAGACCAAAAACAGGCTTTTGATGAAATTATTGATAGCGTAACGAATAATAAAGGAAAAATTTTTTTTTTAGACGCCCCAGGAGGCACAGGGAAAACATTCCTCGCTAATTTAATATTAGCACATGTTAGGCAATCCGGAAAAATAGCTTTGGCAGTGGCTTCTTCTGGGATTGCGGCTACTTTATTGAGTGACGGTAAAACTGCTCACTCTACCTTCAAACTCCCATTGACAGTTTCATTGGAGCAACAGTCGGTATGTTCGATACGCAAAAATGGGCCCATTGGTCAATTGTTACAGAATACGTCGTTGATAATGTGGGACGAATGTACCATGAGTCATAGAGCTCATGTTGAAGCAGTGGATCGAACACTTAAGGACTTGAGAAACTCAGTCGCTGTCATGGGTGGTGTCACTTTTGTGTTTGCAGGTGACTTTCGTCAGACACTTCCCGTCGTCACAAGAGGTACACGTGCGGATATCATAAAGGCATGTCTAAAATCATCGCCCCTATGGAGTATAGTCCAAACTTTGAATTTACGTACGAACATGAGAGTCCACGTTATTGGAAATATGGATAACGATTTTCCACAACAGCTGCTCAAAATTGGAGAAGGGTCTTTTTCTTCTCGAACCTTGGACTCTAACTCTGCGGAAATCGTTATAAATGAGACTCTGGGTCGTATAGTTCACAGTCTACAGCATCTTATAGATGCAGTATATCCTGACCTCGAATATTTACTAGATAGAGACATTCATTGGCATTGTTCAAGGGCTATCGTCTCACCAAGGAACGATACAGTCAATGAAATCAATAATCTAATTTTGCAAAAAGTTCCCGGCCATGGTAAAATCTACAAGTCAATTGATACAGTGTGTAATATCGAGGATGCAGTCCACTATCCGCAGGAATTTTTAAATTCCCTTAAACCATCTGGTCTGCCACCTCACGAACTGCTGTTGAAATCCGGGACACCTATCATGCTTTTAAGAAATTTAAGCCCACCTAACCTGTGCAATGGCACAAGGCTACTAATAAAAGATTTAAAAGACAACCTAATTGTGGCGACCATTCTCATCGGCCCAGGAGCTGGCCAGTTGGCGCACATCCCAAGAATTCCAATGATTCCGACGGACCTACCCATACCGTTTAAACGACTCCAGTTTCCAATAAAAACATCATTTGCCCTGACTATTAATAAGTCCCAGGGACAAACATTCTCTTTGGTTGGCATTGACCTACGAAAAGAATGTTTTTCCCATGGGCAATTATATGTTGGTCTATCAAGAGTGGGATCATCCGAAAGGCAGATTATTCTGTTACCGGAAAATAAAACAACCTCAAACATTGTATATAGAGAAGCTTTAAATTAAATAGATACCTAACTTAAACAAATAAATAAAATAAGTAAAAGGCAACTAAGGGTTAAGTTACCTTGAGCAGAAAATAGAACTTCGGTAATCTTTTAAGTTACTGATCTGATTCCAAAAAATATTTTACTAATAAAATTAAATACAGTAATATCAATCGAGTGTAATCTTATGTTAAAACAAGAAATTTTCCGCGGACGAAGTCGCGGGCAGAAGCTAGTACATAATAAATGATTTGAATTTGAATATAAAAAGGGTTCCCTTTTCACGCTATGAACAATAGGAACGGAATATCAATGAAAAATGTTGAAAAAACGGGCTATTACTTTTGAGAGCTTGCATTACGGGCAAAGTAGCGCATTAATCAAATATATTACTGATAGTGACAAACGAGCACACCTGATGGTAAGTGATGCTGCTGCTCATGGACATTTGCTAGGCACCTACCGTGCAGTGTTCTCGATCCTACCGATTTTTCGGTATTTCTACCAATATGGGCCGCGCTCTACCGAAATGCAACGATTTTTCAACAATTTCCGAGAATACACGGAAAATCACCCGATTTTCTACCGAATGACGATTTAATACTTTTGAACTGGCAAAAGGGATTTAATTTCGTCGTAAGTCTCCTCGTATCTTAATAATACATCCCGACATATGTCCTAAAAAAAAAAGCTCATCAAAATTTGTCCGGAGGATATTATGTCGTCGAAAGTCCCGCTGTATCTTTATTTGATCGATATTATCGCTCATCCCTAAACCTAAGGTAAAAATAAATAGACGAATTTGATTCTACAATGTTATTTTTATTTACCGATTTTAGTTACAAACTAGCAACCCGCCCTCGCTTCGCTTCGGTTATAGGTTATAGTCGTTTTACCCGTGTAGTTCCCGTTCCCGTGGGAATACCGGGATTAAATATAGCCTAGTTTACGCCCTGATATATAGCTTTCCATTGGTGAAAGAATTTTTGAAATCGGTCCAGCCGTTTTGAAGATTACCCGGAACAAACAGACAGACAGACAGACAAAAATTTTTTAATTGCTATTTTAGGCATAGGTGTCGTGCAAACAACCGTGTGAGCATGAAAAAAGCCTATTATTTTGACATTACAAACAGACACTCCAATTTTATTTATTGGTATAGATATACCGATTTTTGAGGGCAGCTCTACGGATTTTGCGTTTTGACTTTCGAGACCACTGCTACCGTGAACAGTGCGAAGGGAGTGTGAATGCATGCAATGAAGTTCGGTTATACTAAAGTCATCATCAAAATACAACACTCGCAAACACCCTCAAAAAGTTGGGCTTTCGACTCTCTCGCTCACCGAACAAAGTAAACTACTATTATTAACTATTGTTTTCTAGCACTGGCTCTCTTGTGTGTCGTAGACGAAGTTACGCGTAATAATTATAAGCAATTAAAGATCATTATCATTATCTCTGTCTATAATATAAGCCCGCTGGTCAGACGTATTAGAATAAGGTATCATATCAATTTTTCTTTCTCTTGCATCGGTGTTACGCGGATATATTCCTTAGTCGTCTTTTGTGACACCCCCGCGCAAAATAGAGGATGGTATTCTTACTCTGGCACCACGCGAAAGTCGGGACTCTGGGAATATATAGTTAACACTAGCAACCCGCCCTCGCTTCGCTTCGGTTTCTGTCGCCTTATCCCCGTAGTTCCCGTTCGCGTGGGAATACCGGGATAAAATATAGGCTAGTTTACTCCTTGATATTGTAGCTTTCCTGTGGTGAAATAATTTTTTGAAGATTACCCGGAAAAAACAGACAGACAGACAGACAAAAAAAATATAAAGTGATTTTTAGGCATATGTATAGTGCAAATAACCGTGTGAGCATGAAAAAGGCCTATTATTTTGACATTACAAACAGACACTCCAATTTTATTTATTGGTATAGATAATATGCACATAACAAGAGCAAGAGTAAAAAAAATCGAAATAAAACCCTATACCAATACGACTGACCAGCGTGGTAAAATAGGTCAATTTCCCTCCTATTATGTAGGCTCGAGCCCAGCCAATTAGAAAAAATGACGGCCTTTCTTAGGGCATGGCATGGTTAGCATACACGCCGACCATTCCGTCAATGGCAACGCAAAGACGGCTGGTACCGAACTTTTTGAATTCCGTGGCCAGCCCGGTAGGATACCCCTTCGGGTAGCATACTTTCCAGACGCCTCTCTTGGAGCAAAAGTGACAGTCCTGGAAAATATTCTCACTAATGGAGTTTCTCGTTTACCCAGTTCGCACTTACTCAAGTTTGACTGTACATATTTATCAACATTATCTCAGTTCATACGTTTCACTGCTGAGATAAACTATATGGGATTTTATTTCGAATATTCTTTCTTTGAAAGTGAATGTGTCATCATCATTATCATATCAGCCCACAGGCATCCCACTGCTGAGCTCGGGAAATTGACCTGCTATACCACGCTGGTTAGATGTATTGGTATAAGGTTTTGTGGATTTTTCCTTATCTATGCATTTAATGCATATTATATCCCTTTTTTGGGGTGGGCCGCGGTCGGCGCGCTCCTCGCACCACTCCGTCCGGGGCGACAGAGGGGCGTAAGCACGCAACACCCGCAACCCACCCGAAAACCACGTCGCCTTCGTCGTTGGGCCGACCACCGCAGCAGGGTTACTTGTCATCAGTGGTCAGCCCGACGGAATACCCCCTACGTGGGGTACCCTCCCATCGACCGACGTCCCCCCCTCGGGGAGGACGTCGGTCTTTCCTCACGCGGTCGACCTCTCGGCGGGTGACGGACTAATCCCCGGTCACCCGCGGCCTCGGCTAGGGCGACATGAGGCGCAGGTAGTCGCGCCTACGCCGGCCCAGTCGCCGTCGGCGGATCGCCTCATCGAGGCTGCGCTCCTCGCGCAGGCGATCCGTCGCCTCATATTATATCCCTAAGCCGTCTTTTACGACATCCACTGCCAAGATAGGGAGTGGTGAATAGTATTCTTACTCCGTCAACACACAAAGAATGTGTATTTAATAAAAATCTTTAGGGTTATTTATAGTTACAGACAAAGTATATTTAAGTTCGACTAACATCGGACCATCGTTTTACATTTATAGACAAATGTAATTTACATATTATAGACTGTAAAAGGCCGTGACAATGATAATTGCTAGGAAAAATACTTAAAACGTCATATACGATAAGTGTTGTATACTTAGAAGGTGGAAGACTACATCGTCCGGTCAGAAATGTCATTTGATCTTATATCTTTAAACTATATTGTATATTACTATAAATATATTGTATACTAGAAAGAAGAAATTTTGTATATTAGAGGTTTTGGAAGCAAAAAATCGATCTAGCTAGGTTTTATTTATAGAAAATGTTCTTTTGTTAGTGTTTTCAACTAATCAATAAAAGTTCAAAATGTCATTAGAATAGGAATGCAAATTTAGGCGACGCCGTCAAGAGTGCCAATAGCTCAGTTGGGAAGTTGTTCAGTCGCATTCAAACAGCCTGAGATCGTATCTCTGATGTTATTATAATTCTGCTTTTGAAGTTATTGATGTTTTTTTCCTAATTTTATCATTTTTATCTTGATATGTTCGTTAAAAATACCATTTACAAAAAAAAATTATACCCAGCAAAGCTCGGTCAACCAGATATTATCTCATTATTAGATTAAGAAAGGTCAGGTCAGAAGTACCCTGAACCGAAGAACGTGTATAAGGAGATTAATGAATCTGGAGGAGGCGAAAGTGGTATGTCAAGATCGTAGCAAGTGGAAGGAAGTGGTCTCTGTCTACCCCTATGGGAAAGAGGCAAGAGTAAATCTATGTAAGTATTATTAGCTTAACTCATGTACAAGGCAATGTTGGGCTTCAGCTTGCTCCACAATAAGAAAGCAATTAACCTATGCATATATAAGCTTTTCTGTGTGGTGATGAAGTACACCGCCCCCATCTTGTTCGTGCGTATCGTATAAGACGACTAAGAGATATAATATAATGAATTCTAATATTTACGCGAGTATTACACATCTATACCAATAAATAAAATTGGAGTGTCTGTTTGTAATGTCAAAATAATAGACTTTTTTCATGCTCACACGGTTATTTGCACGACACCTATGCCTAAAATAGCAATTAAAAAATTTTTGTCTGTCTGTCTGTCTATCTGTTTGTTCCGGGTAATCTTCAAAACGGCTGAACCGTTTTCAAAAATTATTTCACCAATGGAAAGCTATAATATCAGGGCGTAAACTAGGCTATATTTTATCCCGGTATTCCCACGGGAACGGGAACTACGCGGGTAAAACGACTATAACCTATAACCGAAGCGAAGCGAGGGCGGGTTGCTAGTTTTAAATAAAACTACTTTACGGATTTTATCGCGTTTGTATTTGATTTTTGATTGCCTGACGTTTCGAACACTTTGCAGCGTTTGGTCATAGGCGGACTCAGTCCGCTGCGTTATGTAAGCCAATACGGACTGAAATTTGCAAATAAAATACGCCGGTTAGAGTATCTTTATACCAAGCGCGCAAGATATATAACATCATTAAATTTCTTGAAGAGATGGCGAGACCATGATCTCATTCCTACGTGTGTAAGGATTTCTTGCAAAAAAAATATACGTGGAAGCGCTAAGATCTTAGAACAGGCGAGTAAAAAGTTATTGCAGATGGTAATTCACGAGACAGTCCGCCCGTGACCATGAACGCTGCAAAGTGTTCGAAACGTCCCGCAATCGAAAATCAAAAACAAACGCGATAAAATCCGTAAAGTAGTTTTATTTAAAATGGATATAATGTGCATATAACAAGAGAAAGGAAATTCGAAATAAAACCCTGTACCAACCTGTCTGACCAGCATAGTATAGTAGGTCATTTTCACTCTTATTAAGAAGTCCAGACCCCAACAGTGGGATGTATATGAGCTGAAATGGTGACGATGATATACAACGCTAGTCAGACGTTTTGGTACATGGTTTTATTTCAAGCCTTCCTTCTCTTGAGGACTTTAGTTGTCTTTTATGATCATCCAGAGAAAATAACAAATGTATTTACGGACTCACTCAGTTTCACAGTTAATTCAGGTTTGTTTGATAGACTGGTACCTTACACTTGGATAATAATCCTTTAAGATATTAAGTGATCGAAGCTTTACTGTTATACATGTATTATTTATATATGTATTAAGTAATATCAGGTTGACCGAGCTTCGCTCGGAGTATTTTTGTAGTATTTATACAGATATATATTAATAAAAAATAAAAAAATAAATAAGGAAAATTATATAAAAAATTACAAAAAGAGAATAATAATAACACCGAGATTCGAACCGACGCTGTTTAAATGTCACAGAATCCAAAATTAAAACCGCCCGTCTCCCCACCTGAGCTATCGGAACTCATGACGTTGATAACGAAATTTGAATTCATATTCTTTTAAAATTTAATGTCAATGTTTGTTTTGCTAAAAACACGGACAAAACAACATTTTCTATAAATAAAACCTAGCTAGATCGATTTTTTGGACCCGAAACCTCTAGTATGCCAAGTTTCAACAAAATCGTTGGAGCCGTTTCCGAGATCCTGAATATTTTATATCTTTAAACGAGCAATTCTTGTATATATATATATATATTCAGGATCTCGGAAACGGCTCCAACGATTTTGATATATATATATATATATACAAGAATTGCTCGTTTAAAGATATAAGATACCCGTATATTTTCCGTGTGATGACGGAGTAAGGATACAATTCACCACTCCCTATCTTGCCCGTGGATGTCGTAAAAGACGACTAAGGGATACAATATGCATATAATATCTATGCAAGAGAAGGAAAACTCGAAACATAACCCTATATTAACCTGTCTGACCAGCATGATATAGTAAGATCAATCTCGTTCCTAATGTGGAAGAGGCTCGAGCCCAACATTGGGACGTGTATGAGCTGAAATGATGATGAAGTATACCCGAAAAGGCAACCCACCGAACTGGCCGTTGACATCAAGGAACTCAGCACTAGTGGTTGGCCCAATGGTCAAGGAGAACGAATACGGTGAGTCTTGGAGGCCGCAGGCCGTCCATCCACCCGGATAGAACGAACAGCATGCAGCAAGATCATAGCCCGCCAAACAAAATGGGAATAATTATATCAATATCTTGCTTTTTAATATTTCTAATATAGATTTTAAAATTATTTTTAAGAATTATATCGCATTTATATTTGATTTTTGATTGCCCGTCGTCGCTTCGAACACGTTTCAGCGTTCACGGTGATGAGCGGACAATCGAAATGTCAGGCATCATTCATCCAAATCCATTCTGTAGTTTTTGCGTGAAAGAGTAACAAACATCTTAGTTAACAACGTTTAGGGTAAAACCGGGATAAATGCCCACTTTTTGAAAAACTTCCTAATTTTAAAAATATTAATTTTATATGAATAATTTCTATGCATGTAGATAGCTTAATCATTTGTTTTGAAATATTATTGGTTTTTTCTGACCTATCAGTTACAGATTTTTCAAAATGTAGCTTTTTGTGGACCCCTTTTTTTGAGGATAGATGCCTACTGGTACGGATAGTTGCCCCACCAAGGAAATAATGAAGAGGATAGGTGCCTGCAGAGCGGTATAATGGTTCTAATTACGAAAAATATGATGCACTCTTCTTAAATATTTTAATTATTAGCATTACAAAACAATACTAATATGACACAAATAACCACAATGAAATTTCGTTTCGTTTCGTCGTAACCATAATTACAATTCGTTTACCTATAATATTAGCAGGATAGAATAGGATAAAAGAATTTTCTTTCGTACACAATACGGGGACACCGTATTTGTTCATAATTATAAGTACATAGTTATGAACAGTAGTTGCATCACCCATTAGCTCGGCCGCTGACCCGTGATATGGCATTGAGCTATACTTATTGATTAATAACTGGATATTGCATCAAATACGTCCGCTTTACAAATACTCATTCAAATTAAGCGAATTCTCTACATTATTTTAAATTTTATGTAAAAACTAGCAGCCTACCCTCATGAAAGCCCTCGTGAAACCGTTCGCTTCGATTTCAGTCACCCGATACAGAAAAGTGGATGAAGTAAAGTAGATTATAAAGTAAAGTATACAATTATAAATGTCTGTAATAACGATGACTTGTTGGACGTGAGACACCTTAGTCCGCCCGTGACCATGAATGCTGCAGTGTTCGAAACGTCGGGCAATCATAAATCAAATACAAACGCGATATAATCCGTAAAAGTAGTTTTATTTACAACTAGGAACCCGCCCTCGCTTCGCTTCGGTTTCTGTCGCCTTATCCCCGTCGTTCCCGTTCCCGTGGGAATATCGGGATAAAATTTAGCCTAGTTTACGCCCTGATATTACAGCTTTCTATTTGTGAAAGAATTTTTTAAATCGGTCCAGCCGTTTTGAAGATTACCCGGAACAAACAGACAGACAGACAAAAAAAATGTATTTTAGGCATATGTATAGTGCAAATAACCGTGTGAGCATGAAAAAAGCCTATTATTTTGACATTACAAACAGACACTCCAATTTTATTTATTGGTATAGATGTGTAGTGCTCGCGTAAACATCAACATCCTAGCATTTTCTAATTTTTCCAAGTTATAAATGATTAGTTTTTACTCTGTCGCCACACGGCAAAACCATATTAACTCCGAATAATATTTATGGCATTAAAAATATAGCTGTCACAGATAAAAATTCTGTACACTGTAAGCAGGAAGATAATAATAATTTTTATTTCCAATGGGTGCTTGTCCACCTTCAACTTAAAACTGATGACTACAAAGTACTTATAATTATATACCACCTTGATATTTTGCAGCTTTATCATGGAAAAAATACGTTGATTCGCCTTCGCATTTAAAAATGTCCTGTACTGGTCTAAGAATCCGCTATACAACGACCTTCACCGAGATGCTTATTTGATGAAACTTATTTTTTATGTAACTGTTCAATGCACATTGAACATGCAACGCAGCAAACTCAAAAGTAGAGCATGTCAACATACAAGTAAAGCATGTCAACATAATGTGCAAAATTAGCACTGACATGATTTAAAGACACTGCGTTATACTTTACACGTACGACACACTAACACAAAATGGTATATGTGTGTATTAGCAATAAGTAGTATATAAGGTGTACATTGTGTAAAATAAATCAGATTTGAATTTATTCATCTCTCATTTACATCCCTCTCACTGTGGCCAAGACACCCTTAGCCGTCAGTTCTGACCAGTCCTGTGAGTCTGCTTGACTGGCAGTGAGAGTTACCAATCCTCCACCTAAACCTCCATCTCACTGTGGCCAAGACACCCTTAGCCGTCAGTTCTGACCGGTCCTGTGAGTCTGCTTGACCGGCAGTGAGAATTACCAATCCTCCACCCAACATCCAACCATCCAACCTGTCACCTTAGGCAGCACGGTGCAGGTATCCCATCATATAGGCTAGGAACTTAAGGGCTTTAGGTACTTCAAACTATAACCTTAGGTTCTTCTGTCAAACACGGCGTTAGTCCACTTTCCCAGACTACGCCTGTACATTTGGTCCTTCGAGTAAAAGTAAAGATTTTTCCTCCCTCTAACCCCCCCGTAGGTTTGACATAACAGACATACGAATCAGTTAAGAACGGGCTGGTGTACTCAACAAAGCATCAGTTTCGGAATTGACTGAAGGACTTTTACTTACGTACTCTGTCAGAAAGCCTCTCGTTGCGGTTCGGTCACTGGCCTCCCACAAGCGGGACTCACCAGCTGATTGAGAAGTCGCACCTTCAGGGACGTGTTATAGCGAGAGCGCAGGTACGATAAGTATTGACTTAAAACATTAGTAGTAGGGAAGTTAGGGTAGGGCTATTAGGGAAGAAGACAAAAGAAGCACTATGGACATACAAGAAATAAACACAGCAATCAAGAGCCAGGAGGAAGATTATAACGAGATCAGGAGGATAATTACAAACATTAAAAAGGACTCCGTGAGCCGAAGAACACAAAAATACATTGACGAAAAAAGACAAACACTAACTACTATTTTCCAACGGGTGCAAGAGAATCACTCGAAACTGGAGAAACAAGAGATGTTATCATCTCACAAATATATCACCACAAATTACTTTGGAAATATCCAGAAACAATACAACGAGGGCTTAGCCCACCTACAAAACTATGAAGCAAGACTTCAACTTGTTCAGGCGATATATGAACCTGAAGAACAAAACACAAACGAAGAAGAAGGGAGAGGGAATCCCAAGACGTTTATACAAATGTTCAGGATATCCCAGATGTCAAAAAGGCTAATTCAGGCGAAAGAATCAGTCACTGAAAACAAACCTATATGGCATTTACAAACTACAATAAACAATTTACAAAAACGATGGCAGGATATTGAAGAAACACACATTGAATTATTATTGGAGGAGGATACATCGGGACACCTTTACTTCAAAAATAAATATTTTGAAAACACCCAAATTGAGTTCGATACTACAATGGAGATGCTGGAAGAAAAAATCCATGACAGTTCCAGCGAAAAAATAACCTTAACACAGTCGTCAGGAAAACTACCCCGTATCTCTATTCCAACTTTTACTGGGAGTTATGACTCATGGTATACTTTTCATGATTTATTCAAAAAAATTATTCATGAAGATAAAAATATTTCATTGGTAGAAAAGATGCAATATTTAAAGACAAATGTAAAAGGTGACGCAGCAAAAATTATACGTCATCTAACGATAAGTGAATCGAACTATGAAACCGCGTGGAAATTGCTTACGCAACGTTATGAAGACGAACGAATGATATCAATTAAATTCATCGATAAATTATTAGATTTACCCAAGCTAAATGTTGCGAATGCAGCGGGTTTAAGAGACATGCACGACACCATAAAAGAATGTTTGGAATCTTTAAAACATCAAGGAATTGACATTTCAACATGGGACCCTATTTTGGCTAGACTTTTGGCCAGGAAATGGGACCAACAAACTGACTCAAAATACGAGGATCAGTTACAACACCCAAACAAATTGGAATCGTTTGAAGAAATGTTACAGTTTTTAGAAAAAAGATTTAAAAGTTTAAAGTCCTACGATCAGCAAAAAATTACGTATAATCACCTGAGTAATAACTCGGTGAATCATACAATAAATAAATACCGGGGAACACTCGTACCAATAGCAGAATCATCAAAAAGTAAACATTGCTGGTACTGCAAAAGCACAGAACATAATATAAATAAATGCCCTAGTTTTAAAACCTTGAACGTGACGCAACGATATAAGGAAGTCTCAGACAAAGAAATGTGCAAACGCTGCTTAAATCATGATAAACAAATAAAATGCACGAGCGAGTTTTATACAAAATGTGAAATATGTCAACATAAAGGTCATAACACACTATTACACCGAACATTCGATTCAATTAAAAGACAACCAGAGTCTTCTGAGTATACGAAAAAGTTCACTCCTAAACCAACTATGAGTGATAAAAAACAAAACACAACGTTATCGAACTTATCAGCTACCAATTTAGAGGCAAAAAATACGGTCTTATTAGCCACAGCGCTATTACAAACCACGTCGTATGATGGAACACCACAATTATTAAGAGTATTGTGTGACCAAGGTTCAGAAGCGTCATTTTGCACGGAAGAAGTAGCACAACTGCTGTCGTATCCAAGACAAAAGGTTCGAGCCGAAATAAAAGGCATTGGAGACAACGAACCTAAGACATCGAAATATACAATTAACATAAACCTACAACCAAGGTACTCTAGTGAGTACAGACTACCTGTAACACTTATAGTACTACCAAAGCTTACAAACTCGTTACCAAGAAGTAACTTACAACAATTACAAGAGTTGGACAATGTTCTATTGGCAGACCCAACGTACAACAAAAAGGGACCTATAGACATAATTTTAGGTACCCAAGAATATAGTAAAATACTATTACAAGGTTTTAAACGACTACAAGGCGGTATAATCGCTCAAGAAACAGAATTGGGTTGGATTTTATCCGGGTTATATCCGCAAGACACAAACGGTGGCATCAAAGTATTAAGCATGATGACTCGCACCGACGACATACAACAATTAACAAAATTTTGGGAATTAGAAGAAATTCCACGACACTATGCACTCACCAAAGATGATGAGTTGTGTGAAAATTACTATACAAATACTACAATACGAAGTTTCGACGGCACTTATACGGTACGACTGCCGTTTAAGGACGCAAACATAAAATATGGCGAGTCAAGGAAAAAAGCCGTGGCTCGACTATTACAACTAGAACGTCAGTTCGAAAAAAATGAAAATTTACGCCAACAATACAAGGAATTTATGTACGAGTACCTAAATATGGGTCATATGAGAAAAGTACCTAAACCAGAATATTACACAGGAGAGTATTATATTCCCCACCAAGCGGTAATAAAAGAAGACTCTCTTACAACAAAACTACGAGTGGTATTTGACGCTAGTAGTAAAACAAGTAGTAAAATAAGCCTTAATGAAAATTTACATAAAGGACCACGACTTCAACAAGACTTATCAAACATATTATTACGCTGGAGAACGCATAAGATTGCTTTCATGGCCGACATTATGAAAATGTACCGGTTCATAAAAATAAACCAAGAAGACAATAAATATCAAAGAATTTTATGGAGATTTTCTCCAAAAAAGGCCATTAGTGAATACGAACTAACAACGGTCACGTATGGCACAACAAGCGCGCCTTATCTGGCCGTGAGAACATTACAACAACTAGCATTAGACGAACAAGACAATTACCCTATCGCCAGTAGAGTAACGTTACAGGATTTCTATGTTGACGATATTTTGTCAGGAGAATCCCAGGAAAGCTCCGTCAAGGAATTACAAGAACAATTAATAGCAATGTTAAACAAAGGTGGTTTCCAACTACGAAAATGGTCTTCAAATAGTTCGGAATTGTTGAACAATTTAACATGCGATAAAGAAGAAAGTCGGATGCTGAAACTTCCCTTAGACGAAACAAGAAAGTCATTGGGAATTATATGGTCTCCAGGCGAAGATAAATTCTGTTTTCAAATAACTACAACAGAAAACACAAAACCCACTAAACGGTTCATTATGTCAGAGGTGGCGAAAATATTTGATCCGTTGGGCTGGTTGGCCCCCATCATCATAACACTAAAATTACTAGTACAACAACTGTGGACGTCTGGGATGGAATGGGACCAACCAGTAAATGACATAATACGAAATAAATGGACAGAAATACAAAAACAGTTAAAAAACATAGAAAATATACAAGTACCACGATGGTGTCACACGATAGACAGGACAAAGTTTGAGCTGTATGGATTCTGCGACGCCTCAGAAAAAGCATACGGGGCTGTCGTCTATAGCAGAGTAATGGTGAATAACAGTTACTACATAACATTGCTCCAAGCTAAGTCAAAAGTTGCACCGAAAAAACAAAAAACAACATTACCGCGTCTTGAGCTATGCGCCGCAGTATTATTGGCTAATTTAATAGAAAAAATAAAAAAAGCTCTAAACGGTGATAACAATACCGTGATTTCATGCTGGACGGATTCTATGATCACGTTGGGATGGATAAAAGGAGATCCTGGGCGATGGCATACGTTCGTGGCCAACAGAGTGTCAGAAATTAACAGCATAATACCTAACGCTCAATGGAATCATGTCATATCGTCTGAAAACCCAGCGGACATTATATCAAGAGGATTGGAGCCAGAAAAATTAATAAACTGTTCCTTATGGTGGAACGGCCCACCATGGTTACAGACGAGTGATATACCTATTACAACAACAGCACCACAGCCAAATGAAGAAGCCAAGTACTGTTTATCAGCAACAATTAATACTACGAATGAAAAGTATGACATCTGGAGTCGATTTTCTAACTACAATAAAATGATAAGAACATTAGCGTATTGCTACAGATTTATCAGCAAGCGCAAAAAGCACGAACCATTATCCTGTACGGAACTAGAAGAAACAGAGAAACGAATTCTATGCATATTGCAACAAGAAGAATTTTACGATGAAAAAGAAATTATTCGAAAGAAAAAATCACTGCAGAAAAACAGTAAATTATCCACACTAGATCCATTTATTGATAACGATGGATTATTACGAGTTGGAGGTCGAATAGAAAACGCTGACTTGCCATATAATCAAAAACATCCTATACTATTACCACGCCGACATCATATAACGTCATTAATAATACAAAACGCACACATGAAAACATTACATGGAGGAAATAAACTAACTACAGCTGTCCTACGACAAAAATACTGGATTATAGGTGGAAAACAAGTTGTCAAAGGTATACTAAAAAAGTGCGTCAAATGCGCGAGATACAGGTCCGACACGAAAGTACAGAAAATGGGGATACTTCCAAAAGCAAGAGTCACGCAATCATATCCATTTAGTCACACTGGAGTGGATTATGCGGGACCAATACAAACAAGAACAATGAAAGGAAGAGGTCACAAGTCCTACAAATCATATATTGCTGTATTTGTATGCTTAGCAACAAAAGCAATTCATCTAGAATTAGTGGGAGATTTGACAACTGAAACATTTATTGCGGCACTGCGGAGGTTCATGGCCAGACGAGGACACGTGTCACATATGTATAGTGACAATGGCACGAACTTCGTAGGCGCAGCGAAATTTTTGGAACAAGAATTATTGCAAATAACACAGTCACCTGGATTCCAAAATACGATGACCAGTATAGGTACTCAGTGGCATTTTAATCCGCCAGCAACCCCCCATTTTGGTGGGATTTGGGAGAGCAGCGTAAAATCAGTAAAGTACCATTTACGTCGAGTAATTGGAGAATCGACATTAACGTACGAAGAAATGATAACATTTTTACATCAAATTGAAGCTTGCCTAAACTCGAGGCCGTTATGTGCACAAAGCGAAGACATCAATGATAATACAATACTAACGCCTAGTCACTTTTTAATTGGTCGGGAAGCAGTTGGAATCCCAGATCCGTTATCAAACATAAATACTGATTTAATAAATAGATGGAAACAAATTCAAAGAATGAAGAAAGATTTCTGGAAAACCTGGTCATCTGATTATTTACATCAACTTCAACAAAGATACAAGTGGAAAGAAACTCAAGAAAATATCAAAATTGGAACCATAGTACTAATAAAAGATGAAAACATAAGTCCAAGTAAGTGGCCCTTGGCAAAAGTGGAAAGCGTTCACCCAGGAAGCGACGGGGTGATAAGAGTAGTGACACTCAAAAAATCGACAGGTTTATGTCAAAAACGATCAATACATACATTAATTCCTTTACCCGTATATCAGGAAGAATTAATGACTAACACGAATACGTTAAGAAAAAATACCGAAACGCCTGTGAATAGTAACATAGCAAATAACATAAATAAAAAGTCTAAGACACTTAAGTCAGGCGTGTTACTCTATACTACATTATTATTGTGTATCGGACAAGTAACAAGTACATCAATGTTTACTATGAAACATTTAAATCCAGGCCTATATGTAGAACAAATAGGTACTTCAACAATAAACAGAGGGAGTTTTAGAATAGAAACTAATTACGAAAGGAGTGATTTGGAACTGAATTTAAATAATACGATAAAAATAACTAATCAGTTTCAAAAGTTATGCACTGACACACAACAGTATACAAAAGACACCCATTGTGCAGAATTTTATTATCATTTGAACGAAGAGAAAGCACGATTTGAGAAGATAAAGGATTACCTTACTGGAATAAAGATTTCTAGAAGGAGACGTGGATTATTAGGACAAATGTTAACATACGTGTTCGGAGTAAACGATGAAGTATACAGAAGTATTGACTCATTGAGTAGCAATCAACAAGAACTTATAAACGCCGCCAATCATCAAACAAACATAATGATATCTACAGTATCCGCTGTAAACCAAACCGAGGAGCGGATTAAGAAAAAGTTAGAGAATTTTGAAAAGAAGTTAAATGAAGCTATAGCATTCATGTACGATAACGACGTATGGTATAAGATGGTAGACGCTAACAATGTGAAAATACAAGTAATACAAACGTATCAATTAGCGAGCAATTACATAACAGAGATTATTCACTATTACAACGGGTTACTTGAGATATACCTAAATAACGCATCGATATACACGATTTTGAGTCCTAAATACGCTAATGATATAATACAAACAACCAATCAAAAGTTACCTGGAAACTTAAGAATAATTCAGGATCAATTAATACAGACTAACATGGAAATAAATGCAACACATATAAACGTATTTGCGTACTATCCTATTCATGACATAAGAAAATATACGCTAATACACATAACGGCGATTCCTCAAAAGTTGACCGGGAGTTCTTTTGAATGCTTGTCAATCCCAAGAGCATTCATAGGCTTCGACTATAACAATGAACGATACTTTGAATTAAGTAAAGACGAGTTCAAAGATTGTTTACACAAAAAATCGGAGTTTGTTTGCTATCCCGTGGCTGTTAAGAACATGCAATTGAACAAGAATTGCATTGTTGACCAGCTATTCAGCAACAATAATAACACTAAATCACAATGCACATCAAGAAGATACAACATTCAATCTACAATTCTATGGAAACAACTTTACATGCAGAATACGTGGATGTTTATCACTACAAAAACACAATCAGCTTCGATAATATGTGATGGACAAAGACAAGAAATTAACCTAGAGGATATAGGAGTACTACACATTTCAGAAAGCTGTGTAGTAAAGACGTTGAACAACATTCTTGCAGCTAAACGAATAACAACAACAACTGTGCAAGCATCATATTTTAAAAGGAGTAATTTTACTCTAGACACACAAGTAGTCCAATCAGAGATACCAGACATACCGAAGGAGGAAGTATTAGATAGCTCCACCAGTATATTTGACCACTTAGCCGCTTCAGAAGCAAAGCTAAAAACAAGATTAGATAACACAATATGGAGGCGAATAGAGTCTCATTCCTATGTGGTTAGCACCGTGACATCTCTTTCTTTAATAGTATTAGCTTGTCTTTTAATTTATTTCAGACCACTCAAACAATGTCGAGATAGACTTACGAGAAGACAAGACAAGGAGACAACTACAACACAAGCCACAGAGACAGACAAACAGCGGGCAGCTCCACCACAACCACGGCCACGGTATGGGAAACCTCGTCCCCAGACTACAGTCCAAACACCACAAACGACGGAAGGACACATTGGACCATATGAGGTTATCGAATTATACGACTTGCAGTCGTGTTCCTGAGAGACCCCAGAATGTTCAATGCACATTGAACATGCAACGCAGCAAACTCAAAAGTAGAGCATGTCAACATACAAGTAAAGCATGTCAACATAATGTGCAAAATTAGCACTGACATGATTTAAAGACACTGCGTTATACTTTACACGTACGACACACTAACACAAAATGGTATATGTGTGTATTAGCAATAAGTAGTATATAAGGTGTACATTGTGTAAAATAAATCAGATTTGAATTTATTCATCTCTCATTTACATCCCTCTCACTGTGGCCAAGACACCCTTAGCCGTCAGTTCTGACCAGTCCTGTGAGTCTGCTTGACTGGCAGTGAGAGTTACCAATCCTCCACCTAAACCTCCATCTCACTGTGGCCAAGACACCCTTAGCCGTCAGTTCTGACCGGTCCTGTGAGTCTGCTTGACCGGCAGTGAGAATTACCAATCCTCCACCCAACATCCAACCATCCAACCTGTCACCTTAGGCAGCACGGTGCAGGTATCCCATCATATAGGCTAGGAACTTAAGGGCTTTAGGTACTTCAAACTATAACCTTAGGTTCTTCTGTCAAACACGGCGTTAGTCCACTAGCCCAGACTACGCCCTTACAGTAACTTAATATATCAATAAATATATTGCATATGGGTTGCCTAACAAATTTTAGTCCAGAGTATGATTCATTTTTTTTTTTTTGTACATTGCACCGGTTCGATTATTAGACAAATTCTATACCAATCGAAAGTATGAAGCCCATAGAATATGCAAACGTCGATCAGACCGGTGTAAAATGCTAGTATCGATTTATCTGTTTATACCTGGCTACCCGAGAGTTGTGACCGGAAAAGAATAGGCAATCTAACGTTAGCATATTCTGTGGGGTTCATACTTTCGATTGGTATAGAATTTGTCTAATAATCAAACCGGTGCAATGTTCAAAAAAAGATTTTTTTTTTTAATTATTAATTATTCATACTCTGGACTAAAATTTGTTAGGCAACCCATATGCAATATATTTATTGACATATTAAATTACATAAAAAATAAGTTTCATCAAATAAGCATCTCGGTGAAGGTCGTTGTATAGCGGGATCCTATACTATACGGATATTTCGTAAATAATTTTAACTATGCAAATATTGACTGATATCTGACTGTATTTATATTTAAAATACTCGCGTATAATTAATAATCATATCAATTTACGCGAGTATTTTAAATATAAATACATTATTATTCTGAGTTTCTATGTGGTGACGGAGTAAGAATACAGTTCATCACCCCCTTTTACCCGTGGTTGTCGTAAAAGACAACTTAGGGATACGGTGATTGAATTTATAAAAAAAAACACCATCATACATGAGACTTATATGAGATATGTCGCATTGTTGGGCACGAATCTCCTCCAAAATAAGAAAGTAATTGACCTACCATGCTGGTCAGACGGGTTGATATAGGGTTTTATGTCGAGTTTTGCTTCTCTTGCTGTTCTCTGCATATCATGTCCCTTTCGTCTGTTATGATACTCATGGATAACAGAGGGGACGGTTAATTGTATTATTACTCCGTCAATACAAGGAAAAATATACACCAAGATATGAACCGCGTGAATATATATTTTTTTTAGAAACAATACCCGTTAAGGAACAGTTCCTTTTATTGCAGCGGGACTTCACAAACATAACTCACAGACACAAATTTGTACTCCGAATAACAATTTGTTCGTATAAAGTATTGCCCTATGTGCAAATTAAATCCACGACAATGAGTACGGTGAATCGGTTAATCATATGCTGTCTAAGCAATTCATTGCTACAAATCGATGCTAAAAACTATATAACCCGTTAATTTTCTCATGCGTGCTGATGGAGTAATAGGTATTTTACTTTTGTAACAGGTTTATACTAAAAACTACATGCACTAACTAGTTATTCATGAAGCGATGTATTAACATCATTCGATTTTGACATAGCAATGTGCAATATGTACTGAAATTTCCGTGTGGTGACGGAGTAAGAATACAATCCACCATCCCCTTACTCGCCTGTGGATGTCGTAAAAGACGATTAAAGGGTTATTGATGTGAAACATCTATAGGCGAGGGTAAACATGTTCGTTGGCGTGGCGTAAAGCTACGCGTGGCGCAAAGCTACGCGTGGCGTGGAGCTAAGCGTGGCGTGAAGCTGCGCGTGCAGCTACGCGTGGCGTAAAGCTATGAGTGGCTGTCACAATTTGAAATATATTTGAATTTTTAATATTTGTATTTAATGAATATAAATGTTTATTGAATAAAAATCAACATTTTCTGGAAAAACATGGTAATATTTTTATTTATACACTAGCAACCTGCCCTCGCTTCGCTTCGGTTTCAGTCGTCTTTCCTGAATAGTTCCCTTTCCCGTGGGAATACCGGGATAAAATATAGCCTAGTTTACGCCCTGATAATATAGCTTTCCATTGGTGAAAGAATTTTTGAAATCGGTCCAGCCGCTTTGAAGATTACCCGGAACAAACAGACAGACAAAAAAAATATAAAGTGTATTTTAGGCATATGTATAGTGCAAATAACCGTGTGAGCATGAAAAAAGCCTATTATTTTGACATTACAAACAGACACTCCAATTTTATTTATTGGTATAGATTATGCCATATTAGCTCCTGTCGTAATATGTTCTTTTATGCGTATATACTGGTACAAAATAATTTTAGTGTTTCACATCTGCCAGGCGTACTGAGCGACGGCTCGCTTTTTTATATTATAACATCTATACAATAGAATGAAAACTCCACAAAAGTCTATAAAAATGTTCAGGAACTTCGAGTTCAGTAGTATGTAAGCGGAGATGTTCAGAGTATACAAACAAAGCCTCACACGAGTTCACTTAAATACAATTTTATTCAACATTAAGTATTCTTAACGTTCAATGTCAACAATGATTATTGTATTTCTTGTCGTTAGTCTATTGTGTTACATCTGTTCTATTGTCTTAATGTTGACTTTATATTACTTTAATATTTATAGCCCACACACTACGTATTATTATTTTTGAGGCTTTTAGAATAGAATAGCATTTATTGTCACATAATAACTAATAATTATAATACATGTTTTTAATTAATTTTGACAATAGGGGAATGCTCAGCATTGTGCTGCATAGAAATTATGCAGGGCTGGTTTTCAGCAAACCCCTTTCCTCAAACATATAAGAAAGAAAAAATAACAAAAAGAAAAGAAAAGGAATAAAAATAACTTACAATAAGAATGATAATAATATAAATAACATTAATGAATTGAATTATGAAGGATGTACTTCTGTATGATGAGTTCGCTTTTTCATTTTTGTGTGTATGAATGTTGAGTGTTTGTTTTTGTTTTTTTAAACATTCCTTCATCATCATCACAGTTCATATAGGTCCCACTGTTGGGCTCGGACCTTTTCCACAATGGGAGGGAATTTGACCTACTATAAAACTCAAAAGAAAACCCTATACCAACCTGTCTGACCAGCATGACAATGTAAGGTCACATTCCCTTATATGGCGGCGAAGGCTCGAGCCCAGTAGTGGGCCGTATATGGGCCGAGATAATGATGAGATGATGATTGTAGGATATTATATTCGTGCCAGAGTAGGGCACGTTTTGAAACATGGTATATTTATAATTCACACTCACTCTTATCTATAATAGAAGAGTTATTACGTCGTCTCAGCTCATACATGTTTCACTGCTAGGCTCGAGCCTAATCCCCATTAGGAGGGAAATTGACCTACCACGCTGGTCAGACATGTTAGTAAGTATAGGCTTTTATTTCGAATGTTTCTTCTCTTGTTAATACATTGAGTTAAAAAATATTTCTGACTAGAATTTGATCGAGAATCGAGTAGGTTCTTATAATTATTTTTGTCAATTCTCTAAAGTTGGGGGGGCGGGAACACCTGCGCCTGTCACCCTAAACGTCGCAGATATGTGGACCGGGGAATAGTTAGTACGAGAGGCAGCAATGTGGCCGGGGTGAACGCCTAATCCGAAAGGCTAACCTCAAGGTTTCAGTGTCAGGTGACAAATTAATAGTTAAGGATAAGCGCATTTGCAATACAACCTTCCGATGACTACGATGATGGTGATTACGATGACCCTTTCAGAAACCAAACATTATTCGAATTTCTACGGCAAATTTAAGGTTCTGTGCGAATGAAAGTTAAAATTCTGGAGACTGCTTCATCATCATCATTTCAGCCCATCGCCATCCACTGCTGGACGTAGGCCTCCCTCATGTTACGCCACAAAGTGCGGTTCTGTGCCGCCTGCATCCAACGACGCTCAGCAACTTTCACCAGGTCGTCGGTCCACCTAGTGGGGGGGCGTCCTACACTGCGTCGTCCGATACGTGGTCGCCACTTGAAAACCTTTCTTCCCCAGCGGTTGTCATTTCGTCGAGCGATGTGGCCTGCCCATTGCCACTTCAGCGTGCTAATTCTTCGTGCTATGTCGGTTACACCCGTTCTTCTGCGGATTGCCGTATTCCGGATTCTATCAGCAGAGAAATCCCGAGCATAGCCCGCTCCATAGCACGCTAAGTGACTTTGAGCCTTGTTATGAGGCCTACATTGACTGCTTATCATATAGGAATAGGACGTCTTCTTTATATCTTGTTACACCTTCTTTAAAAATGAAAAAGAAGTGAGTCTACCCTACTCCTCTCTATTTTAATAGAAAATATATCGTTTTGAACCTATCAAAACGATAAATTTTCCCGTATAAAACTATTTCCACGCGTTCCAGTTAAAAACTTGTTTGGATACCGGTCAAATGTTATGTAATATAATAACTGCAACGTCGCAAGTATACAGACTCCTTTCACTTATCTGTGGTCCTTCTCCATCTGTGACGCATGCGTATATTATCTATGGAGTTACGTCATAATGAAGTAAATGAACAATGAACGAATGAAAACCTTTTTTTATCAATGATTTCAATTTACTAGTAGAAATCAAGTATTCACAATAAATCTCGGTTTAATATTTTTAGGAAATATGGTTTTTGTGTCTATGAAATTTCTTCCATAACATTGCATCAACACTTTTGTTAATTGATATACCATTTTATGATATGTCACTGTTCACGACCAAGATACGAACCATTTACATCATGTCGATGCACTCGATAGATGGCGTTGTCGCCGAATTAGATCGCGATATGGTTGCATTGCAGCTAATATAATATGTAGTTTTTTGATATTTTTAATAAAGATGGGTGGATAGAGGGTCGAGGATTACTCCTTAAACCCAGATCAACGGTAGATCAAAATACAGTGGTTTTATTTAGTACATTCCGCTTGTATTCCCTGAACCAGCTTAGTTCAACCCAGTCCAACTACCTATTAGTTCGGTAGTACTCATTGGTCCATTCGAACCGAATTTTTTGTATACCAAGTGGCCCAACGTGGACCACTACCCGCGTACTCGCAGTGGATCGCTGCGGCAAAGGTACGTGGTACGGCACGCAGCAGTGTGTCGTTGTGTTGAAGAGACACGAACACCAAGAAACGTGTGCAAGCGCTATGTTACCAGTAAAGGCGCAGGAGTTGTCATCTAGCCGAAGTGGATTGAATAGTTCAACGTGACGTCATAGAGGGCGCCACCAGTCACTTGGCAAGTGACGTCAGGTCAACAGTCATCATATGTGTGAGTGTGAAGTGCAATTGTGAGTACTGTTTTTATATGTTAATTGCTCAAGTAGAAGTAACGTAATTTCAAGACATTTTCAACCTTATTTGTATTAGAATTTTAACTTAGAACAATTATAAAGACATTTTAGACTTAGTAAATTTATTGTAGTGTTTCTATAGAAAAAAGGACTTAGAATAATATTGTGCATGCTAGACTTAGAATAGTTTTATGAAAAACGGGGGAACGGGGAATCTATGCCCAATTTTTACCCCAGTAGAATGAAATTGTAAAACACTTGTAAAATTTTTATTGTATTTTTAGACTTTTAATTTATTTCATACTATTCAACAGTTAGAACAGCTTATGTAGTATCATTCTTACTAGTTAGTTTTGTTTACATAGTTTTAATGTTTGCTACAACTTAGTACAATCGCTACATATTTTCACATTTCTTTCATATAAAAATTAACTTTACTTTCTTGGCTTATAGTTTTGCTTATAGCTTACAGTTTTAGTAGTAATTGTAACTTAAATTAATATTTACAATGGAAGGATTAATCAGCGTTATGAAGGAACTTCAAAATATAATCCAAAGGGGTTTAACTAATTTTAAAAAATGCCCTAAGGATAGACTTACATTAGAATATATACAAACTAAACAAGAATTATTAGAAAAAGATTGGAGTTTATTTACAAGTAATTACACTAAGATTCATGAGTCGGCAAAACCAAAGTCAGAAGAAAAACCGAAATTAATAGAATTATATGAATGTACAGAAGAAACTTATATTACATACAAATCTTTGATAAAATCTATGATAAATAAATATAGTGCCGTTACAACAGAATCTAGTACATCTGGTAGTAATTTTAAATCAAGTACATTCGTAAAATTACCTAAGATTTCTATACCCATTTTTAGCGGCAAATATTCAGAATGGACAACATTTAGAGATTTATTTGTTTCACTTGTGCATAAAAATCATAGTTTGGATAATGTACAAAAAATGCATTATTTAAAAAGTCATCTCAGTGGAGAAGCTGAGCAACTAATTCGACAAACGCCAGTAACTGATTCAAATTATAGCCATTGCTGGACTCAATTAGAAAGAAGATATGGTAATAAAAAATACTTGGTTAACTGTATTTTAAAACGATTGTTTGCTCAAAAACGCATGCTAGTTGAGTCAGCAACTTCTTTGAAGGAGTTACTCGATACAACAAACGATTGTCTCAATGGTTTAAAAAACTTAGATGTAGATGTGACTACTTGGGATGTCATTATCATTCACATAGTTACATTTAAACTTGATTCAGAAACGCGAAAACAGTGGGAATTAAGCATCAGCAGTCACGAATCGAATGAATTGCCTACCTTTGGTGAATTCGCTACCTTTTTAGAGAATCATTTTCGCGCGTTAGAATTTATAGAACCAAAGAAACAGTTTAACAATCAGTTCACCACTCATACTCCGAAAGTTATGGTTGTGAGTTCAAGCAATATTCGTTGCGAGTTTTGTAGTGAAGCACACAAACTGTGTTTTTGTAAGTCGTTTTCTAAGCAACCCCTTGAGGAGCGACGCGATTTTGTTGCAAAGCATAAAATTTGTTTTAATTGTTTAGGTGGTAATCACATAGTAGCAAATTGTAAAAAACAGTCCTCTTGCAAGCTCTGCCAGAAACGTCACCATTCTTTACTGCATATGGAGTACGTTTCCAATAAAAAGGACACGTCAGCAAAGACAGATACCATTGTAACTAGTGCTTCAACTAGTTCTCCGGTCGTCTCATGCTTGTCGCTGAATAAGTGCCTAATACCAAGACAGGTATTACTAGCGACGGCGCTAGTAAAGGTCGAGTCTAAAACAGGCAATTACCAAGTAATAAGGGCTTTACTTGACCAGGGTTCTCAGGCATGTTTTATTACAGAAGCTACAGTGCAATATCTTAGGCTAACAAAAATTCCGATTCAAGGAGTCGTGTCGGGATTAGGACAAAAATCAACTGTGGCAAGGTATATGGTAAACATAAAGCTTAAATCATGTGTAGATCATAAGTTCAAATTGGATTTTAATGCATACGTTATAAATAAGATTACGTCGTACATACCAGATCAAACCATACATAGAAATGCGTTGTCTTGGATTGACACGACAGATCTCGTTTTAGCAGATCCGCAATTCAATACATCACGCAAGATAGACATTTTGTTGGGAGCAGATGTCTATGGCTACATAATGAAGGCAGGCATAGTGAAGAGTCCGTCTTCTACATTAATCGCCCAAGATACCACGTTAGGATGGATCTTGTCTGGTGTAGTATACAGTTCAAATAATAGTTCAACTCATCCGCAACCAAACGTTTCTGTAATGCATGTTCAGGTCAACTTAGAACAAATGCTGAAACAATTTTGGGAGATTGAAGAGCAATGTAGCTCTAAGAAAATACTTACATTAGAAGAGCAAAGGTGTGAAGAATTCTACAAGGCTACAACAAAGAGAAGACAAGACAGTAGGTATGAGGTTCGATTACCATTTCGAGTCGAAGATCCGCCATGCACGTCAGGTAATTCTCGGGCTATAGCTGAAAACAGATTTAGGTCATTAGAGAAAAAATTGGCTAAACACCCAGAGTTAAGAGTAAAGTACACAGAAGTGATAAAGGAATATTTACATTTAGGACACTTAAAACCGGTAAAGGAAGATGATGATAAAAAGGAAATGGCTGTTTACTTACCTCATCACGCCGTTGTAAGGGAGGACAAATCTACTACAAAGGTTCGGGTCGTATTTAATGCGTCTGAAAAGAATAGTAGAGGAGTATCTCTAAACGATACATTAATGGTAGGTCCCACATTGCAAGCTGATTTGAGACACACAGTTTTGCGATGGAGAACTCATTCAATAGCACTTGTAGCTGACATTGTTAAAATGTATCGGCAAATTCGAGTTGCTGATGATGATACTATGTATCAAAGAATACTCTGGCGAAACGATCCTAAAGAGGAAATCAAAGATTACGAGCTAGTTACAGTCACCTTTGGCACAGCTTCGGCTCCATACCAGGCCGTTAGAACTCTGCATCAGGTAGTGTATGATGAAGGGGATAAGTATCCTCTGGTGGCTGAAAGGGTCTTAAATTCATTTTATATGGACGATTTAATGACAGGGTGCGATGACGTCACAAAAGGAGTTGAGATTTATAAGCAATTAAAAGAACTTTTAAGCAAGGGTGGATTTATATTACAAAAATGGAACAGCAATGATAAGGAAACATTAGAGAGAATAAGGGCAGTAGAAAACGAGGAAAAGGAGAGTGAGAACAACAAAAGAAATGATATACATAAAAGGTTAATGGATACTAAATTGGATAGCACTTTTAAGATTTTAGGACTTACCTGGAACCGCAACGATGATTATTTTCAGTACATGGTGAATCTTCCGCCGCTGAAGAATGAACCTGTAACAAAAAGAACTGTAATATCTGATATAGCCAAATTATTTGACCCGTTAGGTTGGTTGTCTCCTAGTATAGTGATAGCTAAAATATTCATACAAAAATTATGGCTAGCAGGTTTAGGTTGGGATGAGGAGTTAACTACGGATTTAAAAGGAGAGTGGTTGACTTACCGCGAAGAACTATCTCAACTTACGAAAGTTCATATTTCTCGTTGGCTTGGTACAAGATCAGGGAGTAACGTAGAGCTCCATGGTTTCTGCGATGCTTCTAAGGTTGCCTACGCTGCTGTGGTATACTTAAGAGTTGTTGATTTCGCTGGCGAGGTTAAGATTTCATTGCTAGTTGCAAAGACCAGAGTAGCACCTATAAAACAAATAAGCATACCACGTTTGGAGTTATGTGGAGCAGTACTTTTGGCAAGGTTGTTGATGGAGACCGCAGAAGTTTTGAGTATTTCAAAGGACAGAATCAGGGCGTGGACGGATTCTACCGTAGTGCTGTCTTGGTTAAATAGTCACCCAAGCAGATGGAAGACGTTTGTAGCCAACAGAACCTCTGAAATACTGACTACAATGAGTTCGTCACAATGGTTTCACGTTGCTACAAAGGACAACCCAGCAGACTGCGCCTCACGTGGTTTATCGCCAAGTTTGTTTGCAGAAACTACATCATGGTTTTCTGGACCACAACTTCTGAAAGAAAAGGAAATAATTTACAAAAGACCTAAGGATTTGAAGAGTGATTTAGAACAGTCGATAAAGACACATTTAACGATTATAGAGAAGAGTTACGATATTTTCGATAGATTTTCTTCCTTACATAGATTGCTAAGAGTGATAGCATATTGTCGTCGCTTTCTTAATAGGACGAAAAACACAAAAAATAAAACTTACCTGCAAAACAAAGAGATAGAAGAAGCATTAGAATGTTGCATAAAAAGGACACAAAAGGACAATTTTAGTTTAGAGTACACACAATTACAGAATAAAGGTCACTTAAGTTCAAAAAATAGTAAGCTTAAAGCATTATGCCCATACCTTGATAATAAAGGTATTATGAGAGTTCGAGGCAGAATAGAGAAAGCACAGATTAGTGAAGACGCGAAACACCCCATAATTCTTCCAAATTCAAACCATTTTACCCATCTCATTATCGCTGATGGCCATCTAAAGACGTTACACGGTGGTCCTCAGTTGATGGTAAATTATCTGAGATCAGCTTACTGGATTATAGGTGTTAAGAATTTGGTAAAGCAGCACGTTCGTAAATGCGTGGTATGTGCTAAGCAACGGGCTCTTACCAAGAATCAATTCATGGGATCTCTTCCATCGGTAAGATGCATACCAGCTAGACCCTTTTTGTACAGCGGAGTGGATTACGCCGGCCCTATCAATATTAGGACGACCAAAGGTCGTGGCCATCGCTCATACAAGGGGTACATTTGTTTGTTTGTATGTATGGTTACACGTGCTCTTCATCTCGAGGTAGTAAGTGACATGAGTACGTCAGCGTTTCTGGCAGCTTTTAGACGATTTGTGGCTAGACGCGGTCACTGTGCCAAGATGTACAGTGACAATGGTACCACATTTGTAGGTGCTTCCAGAGAGTTGCAGCAGTTATCCGACATTCAAATGTCGATAGCAGAACACATCGAGGCACAAGGAACGGAGTGGCATTTCATCCCCCCGCACAGTCCAAATTTCGGCGGACTTTGGGAAGCAGGTGTAAAATCCACCAAGTTTCACCTCAAACGAATCATAGGGGACACAACTCTGACGTATGAGGAGCTCAGCACTCTTCTTAGTCAAATCGAAGCTTGTTTAAATTCGCGACCTATGAGTGTTATTGATGGATCTGACCCTGGTGAACCTCTTCCCTTAACCCCAGGACATTTTTTAATTGGTGAACCAATAGTGAACGTTCCTGACTCGAATTACGTTAGTTCAAATATTAGTTATTTATCACGTTGGCAATTGATACAAAGAATGGTACAATCGTTTTGGAAGCGTTGGTCCCAAGAGTACCTATCCAATCTTATGAATCGATATAAGTGGTCGATTCAAGTTCCCGAGCCAAAGATTGGCGACGTTGTTTTAATTAAGGATGACGATTTACCTCCCAGTCGTTGGATGTTAGGACGCGTAGTAGAAAAACATCCCGGTAATGATAAGGTCACACGGGTAGTCACATTGCGTACAAAAAGTAATATTATTAAGAGGCCAACAAATAAGTTATGCATTTTACCTATAGCGGACAAATAAAATGTATTTTTATATTGTTTTTAATTTTATAAATGTTTTCATTTTTATTATACATCTAGTTTTTTTAATTTTTTACTGCTCAATGATTTTACTTTTAATTTTTCTACAATTTTGTATTTTAATAAAGTTCAACTAGTCTTAAGTTTTCTTTACATTATTTAAAGGCAAATGTTAGAGCAATTATAAGGTTTTTATTTTTGTTTGTATAACACTTATTCATGTTTCTATATAGTATAGTTTATGTTTAGTCCATAATGAAAGAAGGACATTCTGCCACTAAATGTCCTTGGTGGGCGGTATGTTCACGACCAAGATACGAACCATTTACATCATGTCGATGCACTCGATAGATGGCGTTGTCGCCGAATTAGATCGCGATATGGTTGCATTGCAGCTAATATAATATGTAGTTTTTTGATATTTTTAATAAAGATGGGTGGATAGAGGGTCGAGGATTACTCCTTAAACCCAGATCAACGGTAGATCAAAATACAGTGGTTTTATTTAGTACATTCCGCTTGTATTCCCTGAACCAGCTTAGTTCAACCCAGTCCAACTACCTATTAGTTCGGTAGTATTCAGTCACATACCATAAAATTGCAGTTTAAACTTATATTTGACATATGGTGGGTATGTAGTGACTATTATTAGTATTCATAATGCATTCTGATGTTTACGCGAGTATTACACACATTATGTTATAAACATTATTAAAAACAAATCCAAAAAGACCACCACAAGACTGCAAGACACTGTGAGCTCATATTGTATAGATTTGACCCACAATAATAATAACTAAAGATCATCATCATCATCTTGCTCTTATCCCAATTACTTGGGGTCGACGCAATATGTCATCTGTTTTGACATATTGCAAAAAGTTTCGGCAATGACTTTTATGACCGGCCGCCAGCCTGACGTCAACCCTCCTTGGGAATGTAATCGTTGACCCAAATGGTACCAGATGGAGTTGGTCCGGGTCAATCTAGGGCTCTTAGTCGTCTTTTACGACACCCACGAGCAAAGCAAGGGTTGGTAGTATTCGAAGCCGCTACCACACAGCAATATAATAACTAAAGATAATTTTATAAATTAAAACCTCTTAGTAACATAAAGTAAGCCGCCTTCAAAATTAATATTAATTTAGCATCATGTCACCTGAGTTTTCTTGCCGGATCTTTCTCAGTGTGGCCGTGTTCCGATCCGGTGGTAATATACTAGATTGTTAGGTTTTTTAAATATAATTACTATTAATTTTAATGTTAAATAATTACTAACCATAAACAATATAATTTTTTCATATAGAATCATTTTATTTATTTATTTAAACTTTAGCACACAAAAATAAGGTACATGGCGGACTTAATGCCTTAGGCATTTTTTGCCAGTCAACCATGGGTGGAGCAGAAATAATTTAGGCAGGTGCAATACATTGTAAGGGGTAATTTGTAAAATTTGGTTATCCAAGTATAGCAATTATATTCTTATACACTATACACACAAACAATACACATATATATATATATATATATATATATATATATATATATATATGTGTATATATATATATATATATATATATATATATATGTATATATATATATATATATATACATATATACATATATATATATATATATATATATATATACATAGAAATACATACATAAACATACATATAAATTTTATTAAAAGTAGAGGAGAGCCATCATTGATGAGGTGACTCCATCAGAAAGTCTAGGTATAGACGTTTTACCATATAAAACGCTTTAAAACTATCACGGCTAGCGGCCATTCTGATCTTTAATGGTAACGCATTCCAGAGAAGAATAGCCTGGATATAAAACGAAGAGTGTACTAGATTAGAGGAATGAGAAGGACAGTGAAGAATAAGATTTTTGGAGGAACGTAGATTACGGTCGTGAGTGGTACATAGAAATTGAAAGTGAAGTTTTAAGTAGGGGGGAGCATTAGGAGAGTTTAAAATAGAGTATAGTAAAGAGAGAGTTCGCAAGCTTCGTCTTTGCCTAATCGGTAACCAATTAAGACGAGAGCGAAATGAGGAGACATGGTCGAATTTACGAAGGTTAAAAACGAATCGAATGCAATTATTGAGAAGACGGTCCAGTTTATTGAGTAGATCTGCATTCAGGTTGAGGCAGCACACATCAACATAATCGATGATAGGAAGGATTAAGGTTTGAACCAGCGCTGTCTTGGTATTTATTGGAAGAAAGTTCTTCAAGCGATATAGCGAGCGAAGCATACCTGTGACCTTATTTGATATGGTAGTGATCTGCGTTTGCCACTCCATCGTCGAGTCTAGAATTAGGCCGAGATTCTTGACATGTTGACTGTAAGGGATCACTGTTCCATTGTACACGATGGATGGTAGAGCAAGAGAATCAAATCTGCTGATTATTCGAGGACTACCATTTTCTTCTTACACTAGCAATAAATTTGTATCAAAATGTGGATCAATATTTAATAACTAATTTCTGTATCGGGTAGATAATTACAAATTTTCTGCAGTAACGATGACTTGTTGGACGTGAGACATCTTAGTCCGCCCGTGACCATTATTACCTCGTTTCCTCTTATATTATTGGTTTTAGAAGGTTGTGCTCTGAACATAATGACAAATGTAAAGTGAACATAAGATGGCATGAGTTACTTTAGCCTATCGTGAAGCTCCTGGTCGCCTTTTTAGCAGTTGCTATTAACTCTCTATTACTATGTAGTTTTATTCTATTCTTGTTTTTTTTCTGTGTTCCAATATTGTATTATTTCCATGGTAATTTATGTATAACGCAGAGAAAGCGCTAAAGATTAGTGAATTTAAAATAAAATCACATCTTTATTTTTCTGTTCTGTCAAAATACCAGCCAAAACTTTAAATAGCGTAGCTAATATGGCAACCCGTTTCACTAACCCTCACAAATAACTTTAAACCTAAGATTTAACATAAGCTTTTTAATTATTGACAAAAATTATATATACCTGAACGCCTAAATCAAACGGAAAACGAAGAATTTTTATCAACATAAGAAATGAAAATTATATTTGAACCTTAGAATAATAACGTATAGAAGGTAAGTTCGCGCACAAAAAGTGAAGCATTTCAATTGGTGTCTAATGGAGCTTTCGCCGGAACCGTTCCGTAATGTACAAGTCATTGTACTGCACGTACGTACGCAACTTTTAAAAAATAAATAGATAATTATGACGGTTTGTGCATTCAAATGGTGTCATAATACATTTGAAAAACTTAAAAAGGTTTTTAACGTTACTTTTAAAAGTATTTCGACGATTGCTGTTAATAAAAAGAAAATTTAGTGCGTGTGTAATCGTCTGCGCGCCATTAGTATTTTTAGATTCATGTTTCGAACGTTCGAAGTACTGACACTATCCTTCTATACGTTATTAATCTAAGATTTGAACTTTAAACATGGAATCCGAACGTTATAAGGCCATATTTATAAAAAAAGTTATCGACTTAACTATGGAAGCGTAGTTGTCAGTTTATGGTATTATATTGTTCATATAAAAATAAAACCGGTTAATATTAACAAAACACATAAAGCATGAGGAATGTTTCATTTTTGTTCAAGGACGTGTTTTTATTGTAAAGGTTATTCAAACTATTTATACGCATGATGAGGTTTTGTAACTTCTGGCGTTATCATTTTAGTTCCTAACCCAATTTAGGTATACAAGAACTGTTTATTTTACACCGTAACATTAATTCACAAAATGCGGCAATTCCTCAACTACTCACAAGATACGTTTCGCAATTATTATAAAATATAAGTTTTATATACTTTAATTTTCTGTCTGTAACCAGTTATTGAACGAAATATATCATTTTTCTATAGACGATTTATTTAGTATAAGGCCTCTACCTATCTAATATATAAAAATCTCGTGTCACAATGTTCGGTCCCATACTCCTCCGAAACGGCTTAACTGATTTTTATGAAATTTTTTTATGCATATTCAGTAAGTCTGAGAATCGGCTACTATCTATTTTTCAAACCCCTAAGGGATAAGGGGTGCCCACCCCAATTTTTTTATTATTTTTTTATTATGTGACATTAAAAAATATATACAACCTTAAATTTTCACTATTCTATCACCAACCCCTGCTTTTTAATAGTTATTTTAATAATTTGATCATTTTTTATCCCGCTCGATAACATCAATTATTATCACTTGGTAAGTTATCCCCTCCATGTGTCTGCCGGTGTCACTTCTCACCCAGTAAACAGCACGGAGTAGGGACGTCAATGAAGATGGTCTCCTATTTCTCTCAAACAATAAGCCTTCTCTCACTCTCTCTCTACAGTTTTCGCGAAGCCACCATTTTAAGTAGCAAGTTTCGAGGTGAAAATATATTAATACCGCGAATACCTATTATACCCATAGATGTGCCAATTCAATGTACTTAAGCGTATTCAATTTCCGATTAGATCGGCATCTACAATGACTATTAATAAATCCCCAGTCCAAACAATGTCTGTTTGTGGCTTACATTTGAGCACACCATGTTTTTCACACGGACAATTGTACGTTGCATGCTCTCGAGTGGATAAACCATCAAGTTTGTTTGTATTAGCTGAAGACAGGCTAACAAAAAATATTATTCACGCTGTGTCATTAAGAGATTAATATTATGTAATGAATTAATTATATAAATAATTATTACTTAAAATAAATTACAATAAATTAAAAAAAAAATAATGTTTGGTGTTTTGTTATTTTTATATTCCCTCATTGTTCACAGCCCTCCATGCCTTATTCACTCATATACTACATCCTTACACACTTCCAATAAGTTAGTTATTTTTTTTTCTACACAAGAAATTCTCTAGAAATTATTTACATGGCAAAACAACGTTTGCCGGGTTAGCTAGTATTTCTTTAGACTTTGATGTAGGTTTTCTAGGTTTTGGTCTCTAGATTTACTTCCAGGTGGTGACGGAGTAAGAATATAATGCGCCAGCCCCTTCTCTTGCCCGTGGATGTCGTAAAAGACAACTAAGAGATTTAAATATGCAGGAATTTTAATATGATTCAAAGAAAATTCGAAAAAGCCTTATTACAACCTGTCTGACCACCACGGTCTAATAAATAGATTTTTCTTCTAATGTGGAAGAGACTTCAGCCCAGCAGTGAGCTGCGATGATGATGATCACGAGGTTTTGGTATAAGCTGCTTGAAGCTGTTCTAGTCGCGGCCGGGACGTCATCATCGCACAGTTTCAACGAAATCAATAATCAGTGCCGGTGGCCTATACAATTAACGTAGGTAGTGGGTTAACACAGCAGGTCATGAGGTTACCAGTGACGGTTTGAGCTAGGAGTGGTCAGACAAGTCCGTTAAAAAATGGTTATTATAACATTCTTTTGGGGCTATATTGAAGAAAACTATTTATATTTTATATTTTGAAGTAGGATCACAGACTAAGCAATTATTCTACGTCTCTATAAAACATTACAAACATAGCATAAAAAAACAATCAACCTCAGAACAATAATAATTTATGGATGGCACAAATAATAGACGTACGTCATATTCGCAGCTAATTGTCATAATTATAAACTTGATCCAAGTTGTTGATAAGGTCTTCAAAGTGCCACGTTTATTTTTTTTTTTAACTGATTATAGCGAAGGCATAATTGGGGTTATAATTTTTGCCTGCCTTGTATGTTTATGCGTATTTGTTCTGCAGTTCTATTATTACTTCCAATTTTTTTTTGTTCATAATTTGACGAAGTATTATTAGAAGCGTGAAAACAATACTTATCATGGCGTCACGTTAAACTCAATATGGCTACTCTATAGCCATAGTGACCTAGATTAATATATGTAAATATGACTAGAGTATCCATCTTTTCCGTGTGGTGACGGAATAGGAATACAATTCATCACTCCCTATCTTACCCGTGGATGTCGTAAAAGACGACTACGGGGTATAATATGCATATAGCATCTATGCAAAAGGAGGAAAACCCGAAATAAAACCCTATACCAACCTGTCTAACCAGCATGATATAGTAAAGTCAATTTCCCTCCTATTGTGGAGGAGACTCGAGCCCAACAATGGGACGTATATGAACTGAAATGCTGAGAAGTAAGAAGACAAAGTATGAACCACTAGTTATGAGATTTCTCACATCATGGCGCGACATTAAATTCAATATGTCGACTTTATAAGCCATAGCGACCAAGATTAATATATTTAAATTAGACTAGAGTTATAAGTTGCTGGGCGTCTTTAGACGCAGGCGGCACAGAACCGCACACCGGGGCCTACGGGAGGGAGGCCTACGTCCATCAGTAGACGGAGATAGGCTGAAATGATAATGACGAGAGTACCATCTTGGCTAATATACGTCACAATATTAAGTTCGAGCGTTCTCTGTAATAGGAGGGCAATTGACCTACTATACCACACCAATCAGTCGGGTTGGTATAGGGTTTTATTTCGAGTTTTGCTTTTCTTGCTTCAGTATACATGTCATACATCTTAGTCGTCTTTTATGACTTCCACATTCAAGAACGGAAGTGATGAATTATGTAAATAATAATTAGAAACCTACTCTATTCAAGTGCCCGTCAGAAATAAGTAATTTTAAGTCAAATCAGTTATATATAAATATGTCGCATTTGATTTCAAAACGTACCATAATCTGGCACGAACGGCCTACAATGGAGATACAATAAAAAAAAATATATTAGATATATTTTATATAGTCATTAAGAACTTTATTACGAAAAACCTATAAATACAAGTCTTGTTTCCAAACGTTAAAAAGTGTCCTACAATTACGTAAGATACTTGGGGTATTGCTTTTTCAAAATTTCTCCTCACGTTTCCCGCCAAGAATGCTAGTTGCGACCCGGAAATCGTTCAAAAACAATTTATCAACAATAATACACTTAATCGTATAGCACATACGGACCGCTACGTTTAACAGTTGTCGTACCTGCTAATATAGTAAAAGTTTAAATAAAAACACTTAATTCTAATCAAATTTACTGTTTATTGAACTGACAGGAACTCGTTTTGAATGCTTTGCTTTTGTACATTACAAATTGTAATTTATATATTTCGATTATTACTACTTATAATGATTGTGAAAGATATTTTCTTCAGCAGACAAAATACAGCTAGTTATTAAGTGTGAATCAAACGAATATTGACAAGATTAATAGATATTTCAGACGTCATATTATTCAATTTACACCGTATATGATATCCGGAACAAACGTATGATAAAGAACACCAAACATCTCGTAGTCTGTCGGACACAAGCACGTCCGCAGCTGGGTCACTTTCTCCCACAACCTTGATTCCTTCGGTCGAGTACGTTAACACTAACAAATACAAAGCTGACATTTCGTCAATGCGCTGTTTAAACTTTTACTTTTGCGGATTTGAAAGAAAGTGTGAACAAATATCGTAGTACTAAAGTTTTACTTGGTAACGTAACGCACTATTAGATATTATATAAACTGATTAATTGCTTACGGAAACACGCAACATGATCTAGCAATATTCATAAAATAATATTAAAAAGGTAACAATGATTTAAAAAAAAGAGAAGACTCACCAAAAATCCCAACGGAATTATATAAAATGCACAGATAACACAAAAATAAGGTCACTGTCACAAAATATTGGCGCGTAACGGCACACGTGCACAAACACTTTCTTTTCTTAAATTATTTTTTCAACTAAAACCAAAACAAATATTTTACAAAACACGCTGATAAATGCGGTTCGCCACGTACAATACGGACAGTGGCTTCACCGGTTGTGACTCCGGTTACGGCAACCAAGACGATTTCTTGTTTACACATCAAATCGTGAAACCTGTATTAACCAATTACATAGAAAAGTTATCGATAGAAATGCACTTCCGCATTTTGTATGTCGTTTCAAAATGGCTGCGTAATAGCGTGAACAAATCACATTAGTGTTGTGTTGCAATAGTTGTCTTGTCCGTTTTCGCAATTATGCGCCAGTATGTAAATACTAGTTATACAAATGTAATCCTCAAATAAAATGTGTTATTAGCGTAGCTAAGCGAATGATTAGCATGTTGTCCAATGTTATAATGCATTTACCAACAATAACTGCGATAACTATTTGAGATTTTCCAACTATTTATCAAATACTAAATTAATTGAAGAATAACTACAAATTAAGCTAACGATGGCTTTACCATGTAAGCAATGAATTTTAAAATGAACTGTATAAAATCTGCTTTAATCAGTCAAATTGGGCCATTACGGAGAGGATTGAATTGCCAAGCTGATGCTGCCGACCATCGCCAGGGCGATGCTCGACAGCGTCAGGAACTGGGACGCAGTCGCAGCCTTCTGCGAGGCAGTAATCTCGTGGAAGGAGGCAGCGGGACGCGCGCGCGAGGAACGCGGCCTCGACGAAGCGATCCGCCGTCGGCAACTGGGGCAGCGTAGGCGCGACTACCTGCGCCTCATGCCGCCCTAGCCGAGGCCGTGGGTGACATGACCGAGAAATTAGTCCGTCACCCGCCAAGACACTGACCGCGCGAGGAAAGACCGACGTTCTCCCCGAGGGGGGAACGTCGGTCGATGGGAGGGTACTCCTGAGGGGGTATTCCGTCAGGCCGACCACTAACGACAAGTAACCCTGCTCCGGTGGTCGGTCCAATGACGAAGGCGACGTGCTGTTCGCGTGGGTTGCGGGTGTGCGTGCTTACGCCCCTCTGTCGCCCCGGACGGAGTGGTGTGAGGAGTGTGCCGACCGCAAACCACCCCAAAAAAAAAGAGGACTGGATTTGACTTACTGACAAACAATTTCTGATATGATGAAGCTGATAATTTGTGAGGAAAATTGTAAATCGATTGGTCATGATCATTGGTACGTATTATTAGCTAATTGCTAATACAAAAAAAAATAAAGAGAGAGAGAGAGAGAGAGAGAGGGTTAGAGAGAGTACATCACAATAGCGCGCATAGCACGCAACGGAAGCTCTCAAAACGAATAAATTTCTCCATTTGTGCAACATTTTTCTTTGATGCTCTACTTGTATTAGATGTAGCGCGATATTATATAGTTTTATTTTTCCTCGACAAATGAGCTATACAATATTAATAGATTTTTTTCAATTCCCATCAGTATAATAGACTTGAAATATTTATATTTTTTGCAAAAATTTCAAAACTACCTGAGTAATCACGAATGACGGACTCGAATCATAATATGTCCGGGTTTTAATTTTTGAATAATTAAATATGATATGTAAGTGAGATTTGAGGTCGAAATTTTAGGCGAAGCAATAACATTAAAAGACTGTAGGGCAAAATTTATTTAATTTATTGAAGAAATTCTCAATAATCTTATTAACAAATTATGTGTGATAATAGAGTAAGAATACAATAATTCATCATACTGTTTCTTACCAGCGCATGATCGCGAAAAAAGAGACGTAACATTACTGAAAGAAAAGGAAAACTTGAAATGAAACTATATCAAGACGTCTGACCAGCGCGGTATATTAGATAGTTCTCTTACTGTTTAAGAGACTAGAATGTTGAGTTTTAGTCTCCTCGTCAGTCACTGGGATATGTATGAGCTGAAATGAAGTTGAATATTATTAACCACAAAGTTTAAAACTGTGCTCAGTTAAAGCCACTATTCTGGACTCCTATTATGGGGAAATAAAATGTATACGTGGTGATATTGGAGATAACTGCGCAATCCTCTTGTAAAGTAGAGGCAAGATTAAATAAGGGATTGCGCCTGATGCCGCCCTAGGAGAGGCTGTGGGTGACCGGATCGGGGATTTAGTCCGGGCACCCGTGGAGAGGTCAGCCTCACAACGACGATCCGCGTCTTTACGTCGATGGGAGAGGGGTACTCCGTCGGGCCGACCACCTCTGCACCGGTGGTCGGCCCAACGACGAAGGCGACGTGCCATAGGGTGGGTTACGGAGCCGCGCGCCGCTCCTCTGTCATTCCGGACGGAGCCGGGGGCGGCGGGGGCACAGACCGTGGCCCACCCCAAAAAAAGTTTAAATAAGGGCTACAAACGCGATATAATCCGTAAAAGTAGTTTTATTTACAATGTGTAGTGCTCGCGTAAACATTAGATGTCATTACCATTAATTAATTACCATTAATATTTACTTCTTTTGTCACAAAAACCAATTAAAAAAGTAATCGAAAAGAACATAAATCAAACTATAACGACGTTTGCAAAAAATTAAAATAATAACGTTAAGTCATCACGAATGACGGACTCGAATAATAATATGTCCGGGTTTTAATTTGTGAATAATAATCAAATATGATATAAATTATTCAGTTAAACCATTATATATATATATATATAAATATTTAAGATTGATAATAAATATTTTAAAATTTTTATCTAGGTTTAGAAATATTGATGAACGAACAAATCAAGGTAAGGAACATATTAGTGTACGTAAAATTACTTGAAGGTTAAATTTTATTAATTAGCGTATTATAATTTATGTTAATGTACATAATAAATTTTTTCTAGGGCTACTAGTATATCTGTGTATATAAAGAAGTGGTTTACTGATTCATTAATGCCTAAAACGTAATGTTTTATCTTCATTGACCGAATCGAAACTACTGAAAGTATAGACAAAAATATGACAGCAGTTTTTCTTTGGCAACGTTGAGTTTCACTGAGAAATAGTGTACGAAATTCAAATCCAGAGATGCAGCAGTTATAAAAATTGTATGGGAAGAAAAAAAATCCTTACCTTCAAATTAAGCAACATATAGAGAGTAAAAATAAATGAATACGCTTACGTCAATTTTCATAATCTAGATTTTGCGCCTTAGAATAATGACTTACATATAGAAGGTAAGTTCGCGCACAAAAACTGAAGCATTTTAATTGAGCCATTTTTTTTTTTGGGGGTGGGCCGCGGTCGGCGCGGTCCTCGCACCACTCTGTCCGGGGCGACAGAGGGGCGTAAGCACGCAACACCCGCAACCCACCCGAAAACCACGTCGCCTTCGTCGTTGGGCCGACCACCGGAGCAGGGTTACTTGTCATCAGTGGTCGGCCCGACGAAATACCCTCTACTTGGGGTACCCTCCCACCAACCGACGTCCTCCCCTCGAGGAGGACGTCGGTCTTTCCTCACGCGGTCGGCCTCTCGGCGGGTGACGGACTAATTCCCCGGTCACGTCACCCGCGGCCTCGGCTAGGGCGGTATGAGGCGCAGATATTCGCGCCTACGCCGCCCCAGTCGCCGTCGGCGGATCGCCTCATCGAGAGTGCGCTCCTCGCGCAGGCGATCCGCCGCCTTCGTCTGCGAGATCACTGCCTCGCAGAAGGCCGCATTTAATTCGAGCCTAATGGAGCTTACGCCGGAAACGTTCCGTAATGTACAAGGTCATTGTACTGCACGTACGTACGCAACTCTTAAAAAATAAATAGGTAATTATGACGGTTTGTACATTCAAATGGTGTCACAACACATTTGAAAAGAATAAAAAGTATATTAACTTTGTTTTTAAAAGTATTCCGGTGATTTACGTTAATAAAGACAAAATTTGATTTCATAATTCTGTGCGTACCAGATCGCTATGTGTGGAGGCGTAGGCGTCCACCACTTCTAGCCCTGCCAACGGCTAGAACTAACCTGCTAGCCAGAACGCCAATAACGCGAGCACTTGGTACCATAAACGAAGTTCACACAAAAGTTGAAATTATCACATGTCAATTGAGTAAATTCCATAAGACACTTCTTTCTATCCTATGTTATAAATTAAGTTAAAAGTAGTATTAAGGTATAGATTAATTGTAAATCATCTTGAAGTAAGATTAGGATTAACTCTAGTGTATGGACTATCGTATTAGGTTTTCAACCTGTAAATAGATAGTCCTATTATATTAAATAAATAATTTGTATAGTGGTGTGCGTGTGTACATGTGTAATCGCTTTCACGCATGTAGTATTGTTTGCTTCATATATTTGATGGCTTACGCATGGACACTATCCTTCTACACGTTATTATTCTAAGTTTTGTGGCGATACTTTTGCATATAACGTTTATCCAAGAGATGTAACCATATAATAGTATATATTATTATGGTAGGTCAATTTCTCTTCCTCTAGGAAAGACGCTTGACCCCAGCAGTGGGAGATATGTGATGATGACAATGATTAATTTGATTTCTTATTATAATATGTATTATGAAAATTAGTCTAGTACTTTTTTTACGCACATGCACGGCAAAAGTTAAACTTCTACATAGACACATAGACATTCTATAAACATAGATTCTATTATTTTTTTCTTATTATTTAATACTAACAACCCGCCCTCACTTCATTTCGAGTCGCCTTACCCGCGTAGTCAGTAGTCCTCATGGGAATACCGAGCTAAAATATAGCTCTATGTTACTCAGGGATAATGGTGAAAGAATTATCGAAATCCATCTAGTAGTTTTTGAGTTTATTCGTAACAAAAATTCGTACGTTTCCTTTTTATAATATTAGTGTAGATTATGCTTATTTTTTAATGATAATGCTCGGTGATGGCGGTTAGGAATACTGCGAACCCTCATATTGCTCGTGGGTAACGTAAAAGACGCGTAAGAGCTTTACATCAACCTGGGCCAGCTCCATATGGTGCTGTCAGATTAACAATTAAATTCCTAAGGAGGGTTGACGTCAGGCAGGAGGCCTGTCACAAAACTAATACTTATTACTTTTCCTATATGTACGATGGAAGAAGAGTATAAATCGATGTCGACCACAATTGGTTATACCTATTACTACAGGATTATGATATTTTTTTGATGTGAAACATCTATAAGCGAAGGTAAACCTGATCGTTGGCGTGGCATAAAGCTACGCGTGGCGTGAAGCTACGCGTGGCGTGAAGCCACGCCTGGCGTGAATCCTCGCGTGGCGTGAAGCTACGCGTGGCGTAAATCTACGCGTGGCGTGAATTTACGCGTGACGTAAAGCTACGCGTGGCTATCACAATTTGAAATATGTTTGAATTTTTAATTCTTGTTTTTAATGAATATAAATATTTATTGAATAAAAATCATCATTTTCTGAAAAAAAGCCGTAATATTTTTATTTATACGAGGCATGCCTTTTAAGTTTTGTCGTTTGAAGAAAAAAACACAACTAGAACCTTATATTTAGCACTTTTTATTGTTTTTCAAAGTATTCACCGCGTAGCTTAATACACTTTTTCATTCGCTCAAACCAGTTATTATAACATTTATTCCACTCTAAAGTGGGGGTGTGTTCAAAATGGCTGACTTGAAAGCGTCGACTGCTTTTTCACCGGACTGGAACCTTTGACTTTTCTTAATTTTAGGATATGTAAAGAAATCGTTAGGGCTTGGGTCAGGACTGTATGAAGGATGTTCAAGAATTTCTACTTTTTCCTGCTTCAAATACTCAATCGTTTGACGAGCGCTGTGTGAGCTTGCGTTGTCGTGGTGCAGGATGATGCCTCGCTTTGAGTTAGATTTTCGAAGTTCGACGATGACTTGTGGTAAACAAACTGTGGTATACCACTCTGCGGTAACCGTTCTACGATCTTCAAGTGCAATAGTCGCAACATGGCCGGTTTTTCTAACAAACGTGGCCACCATCTTCTTTGAAGTGCTTCGAGAACGAACAACTTTAGTCGGCTTTGGCTCGTCTTGAAAGACCCAGATTGTAGATTGTTGTTTGGAATCAGGATCGTATCTGATAATGTCGTAGACGTGATATGACTCTCCTCGGTTGAACCTTTGCAGAGTTTTCTTACACCATCTGACGCAGGCCGCCTTGTGATCGTTGGAAAGCAGATGCAGTATCCAACGGCAAACTAGTTTTCTCACACCAAGCGCTTCATGCAAGATCTTCTGAATGATTGTCCCTGAGATGCCTAATAGAGCCTCTATCTCTCGATACGTCACATGACGATCTTCGAGAATTAGTTGTCTCACAGCAATGATGTTATCTTCAGTGAAGGCGGATTTTGGGCGTCCTTCGCGAGATTTGTCACTAACACTAGTATATCCACGCTGGAATTCTAAATACCAGCGTTCGACAGTCCGCAGACATGGGGCTTCATCACTGAATACAGATGTCAGCTCTTCACAACACTGAAGCCGTGTCAGGCCTCTTCTAAAGTTATAGAAAATTATTGCAAGAACATTTTCCTTAGAAAGATTCATTTTCGTACGTAACCTGACAGATGACACATTCGATTATAGAACAGTTCCAAATTCAAAAATTGCCGGGCAATATGGAAACGACAGAACTTAAAAGGCATGCCTAGTACATTGACCTAACATACTAGTTCCTGTCGTAATCTGTTCTTTTATGCACAAATATACTTGTACAGTTACATTTAACAGATTATATGATCATCACAGCCTGCATATGTGCCACTGTTAGGCTCGGGCTTCTTCCACAACGGTAGGGAAATCGACCTACTAAACCCCGCTGGTCAAATGTGTTAGCGGAGGGTTTTTTATATCGATTTTTTCTTCCCTTGTGATGTTATCTGCATATTATCCCTTAGTCGTCTTTTACGACACCAACGGCCATAAGAGGATGGTGCATTGTATTCTTACTCTGTCATCACACGGAGAAATATATCATCACCATCATCGCCGCTTATGTACGTTCTACTACTGGGCTCGAGCCTCCTTCACAATAAGAGGGAAATTGACCTTACTATACCATGCTGGTCAGGCAGATTGGTACAGGATTTTATTTCGAGTTTCCTTCTCTTGCATAGATGTTATATGTGTATTATATCCCTTAGTCGCCTTTTACGACATCCACGGGTTAAGATAGGCAGTGGTGAATTGTATTCTTGAAAGATTCGTGAAGGGAAAATTTATAATTATTCACAATTAATATAATTAATGTTATGATTTTATGAATATATAACAAAATATAATAGTTACATACATTTAGTAATAACTAGACATCGGATTATATGCATTTGCATGTTTGCATATGCAAATGCATATAATTCCACTTTTATAGCGTTATTGCATATTTTGGTACATTTTCACTGATAGTGCTTATTTGAATAGTTAGATATATTATGTACATGTTTGGCACATTGTATTATGTAGTCGACACGTCCGTCGGCATTTCCACCTGGCATTTGAGAAGGCTTTAATAAAAAAAATATTGCTATTATTGCAACACATTTCAGCAATATACCCGATGCAATTGAGAAATTAGAAACTAAAAACTTTGCTCTGTGCCAGTCCTTGAAAATAATAGAAAAAATTATTGGACAGAGTAACGCCCTTCCGAGTTCACTATGGCAAAAGTTCGTGGTAAATTAGTGCAGTTTTGTGTAAAAAAAAACCCCACTTTTGAAGGCATAAGGAAAATGGACGCGTTTATCAATGGCACCAGATAGAATCTGCCTGAAGAGGTCACTACAGAAATGGCGGCAAATTTTAGGTTCAGTCTGATAACGTCAGTTGATGTTGAAAGGTCATTTTCAGCCTATGAATTACTACTAAGTGACAAACGTCACAAGTTTGTTGCAGAAAACCTGGAAAATATATTATTGTTTACTCCCAAAAGTTTATTATTTACGTTATAATAATTTATAGTTTATTAAATATTACAGTATACTAATAACAATGACTAATAAATATGAACACTTTTTAATTATGTGTTAATAATAAACGCAAATTCTAATTGTAAATGTTTATTGATTGTGCATATTTTATGCATATTTCGCGCTTTTTTCGTGCATATTTGCATGCATATTTTGGCATTTTGATAGTGCATATAATCCGATGTCTAGTAATAACCAACCTCGCCTTGGTAAAGTTTCTACTTCTGTCGTGTGCGACACTCTCAAGCACACAACATATTTTTTTTCTTTCATTAATATTTGATGTGAAGGGTCTATTGACGTGCCTTGGCTGTAAATTTGTCACGAATGCCGTAACGACAAACTGCGTGACTCTATAACGCCATGATGCTCCACTACGGCGCCGTTTTTGACTCTTCATGTGTAGATACATATACACTAATATCTGGTTGACCGAGCTTCGCTCGGAATATTTTTATCGAATTTATTTAGATATATATTAATAAAAAATAAATAATGAAAAATATATAAAAAAATACAAAAAGAGAATAATAATAACACCGAGATTCGAACCGACGCTGTTTGAATGTCAACAAAATCAAAATTAGAACCTGTCAACTTCCCATCTGAGCTACCGTAACTCTTGACGTTGAGAACGAAATTTGAATTCATATTCTTTTAAAATCTAATGTCATTGTAACGTTTTGCTAAAAACACCGACAAAAGAACATTTTCTATACATAAAACCTAACTAGATCGATTTTTTGGACCCGAATCCTCTAGTATGCAAAGTTTCATCAAAATCGTTGGTGCCGTTTCCGAGATCCTGAAAATATATATATTTACAAGAATTGCTCGTTTAAAGACATAAGATAAGATAAGATACTATGTATATATATATACTATATTATGTATAGGTGGATAAAATGAATGGGGACGGATGGAGATGAATAGGAATGGATGGGGATGAATAGGATAGATCGAGACGCATGAAGATGAATGAATTTCTTTCTTTTATTGTATGTATGAAATGAATGGGGACCGATGGAGATGAATAGGATGGTTCGTAAATCTTTTTCGATGCGAGCAAACACTATCAGGAGGATGAAAAGAGTGCCGTACTACGGGAAATACTATTCTATTTGCTTAATTTGAGCTGGTGTATTTTGTACAAGCCATTTTGCAAGCATTTACTATTATCGTGGTGCTTTTATATTGACCAGAACATCCATCGGCCATGAGTCGAAGTGAATTGCATTCCGGCAAAGTATGTATTCATTAGACAATGTTGAACTACCGATACTATCAGATAGGAATCCTTTGCGAATTCATTTTCTGTCCAGCAGTAACTAAAAACATTATCTTTTCTTAGCAATGATTTTGAAGTGCTTTTTTTTTTTTTTTTATTGCCAACGGTGGCAAACGAGCAAGCAGCACACCTGATGGTAAGTGAAACTGCTGCACATGGACCTTTGCAATACCAGGGGCACAGCTAGGCCGCTGCCTACCGTGAAGGAAATACTCTTCTTAAACCTCGTTTAAAGAAGGACATGTCATAGCGCTCGGGAAACACAGCAGCAGGTAGTTCATTCCAGAGCTTGCACGTACGTGGGAGAAATGATCGCTGGAAACGTACAGTTGAAGACCATAACGTTTCCAGGTGAAATGGATGAATCCTGCTACGATGTCGAGTGGTACGTTGGTAGAATGGTGACGGTGGTACCAAGTCAAACAGTTCCTCGGAGCACTCCCCGTGAAAGAGTCGGTAGAGTACACAGAGTGACCCAAAGTCTCTCCGCTGCTCCAGCGACTCCAATCTGTCCGTAAGATTGGGATCCCCGACGATTCGAACAGCCCGTCTTTGCAGGGAGTCAAGTGGGTCTAGCTGATATTTGGGCGCACCTGCCCAGAGATGAGAGCAGTACTCCACATGAGGACGAACTTGTGCTTTGTATAGCACAAGACGCTGTCTCGGTGTGAAGTACCGCCTGGCTCTGTTCAGGACACCCAACCTTTTGCTTGCCAATTTGGCTTTGTCCTCCAAATGACTCCCAAACTGGACTTTGCTCGATATTTTGACGCCGAGAATCCCAATACTCTCAGAAATTGGGAGAGTTACTCCTTGGAACTGTGGCGCCATGACAAACGGGTCCTTCTTTGCAGTGAACGCGCAAACTTGTGTCTTTGTGGGGTTGAACTGGACTAGGTTCTGTTCACCCCATTCCAAGGCCCGCCCCAGAGAGCGCTCGACTTCAGACACAAGTTGAACCCTTCTTTCCTGAGTACTCCGAGGGATATTCCGTTGCTCAGTGTACCGCTCATCACCCGAGCTGTCATCCGCATAGCAACGCATACTCTCGATAGAGAGCATGTCATTGATATGCAGGATAAACAACGTCGGGGAAAGCACCGAGCCTTGTGGTACACCAGCATTAATGGTCATGGTATCGGAGCAGGAGCCATCTACGACGACTTTTATAGTCCGGCCATCCAAAAAGCTGGCGATCCAATTACAGAGTCCCTCGGGGATTCCGTATGATGGTAGCTTCGATAGAAGTGCCTTGTGCCAGACCCTATCGAACGCCTTTGCGATATCTAGGCTGAACGCCAGCGCCTCTCCCTTGCCCTCCAAGGCCTCTGCCCAACCATGACGAAAGCCGTATTGGCGATCATTGATAAGTAAAAATTAACGTAGTACGTTTTCATAAAAACTATTATTTTTAAACTCTGATTCTCTTTCTCTTTGTTCTCTAAATAAGTAACTTGCTTGTAATAACTTTACTAAATAGTCTAATATCTGTTAAATATAACTTTGTTTTCTCAACTCTACATCTCCCTTGTTCTAAACACACACCTATTCAATGATAATATTGTTACAGATAATAATATTTATAATCTGTATTTTAAATTAAAGTTCTTTCATTTTAAATTAAAGTTGTTTGCACGGTCGTTAAAAAAACATCGATGTTTCGTTACATCGATGTTTTTAGTACATCGATATTTGTTCTGAAACATCGATGTATCGATACATCGATGTTTTTGGTTCCGATATTATCACTCTGAGTGATTTACAACGCTCCATTATTTTTTTTTCAAGCAGGGAACGCAAGGCACATTCTTATTAAATCGTATAAAGGCTGTCGAAATAAAACGCAAACACCCTAGAGCAACTTTTTCAAAAAAGTATTATGAATGAAAATTTCCATTTCTATTGTAGATCAGAACGCAAAATGAAACAAGTTTGCCAAAAAACCTTTTTAGGAATATCTATACCAATAAATAAAATTGGAGTGTCTGTTTGTAATGTCAAAATAATAGGCTTGTTTCATGCTCACACGGTTATTTGCACGACACCTATGCCTAAAATAGCAATTAAAAAATTTTTGTCTGTCATTGTTTTATCATATAAAACATCGTTCATAAAACATCGTTCTTAATAACGATGTATCGTTCATAAACATCGATGTTTATGAACGATACATCGATGTTTGAAAACATCGTTTTTTTTTGCATACCTACCTGTCAAAGATAATTTATCTTTTTGGTTAGGTATGTTTGTAGTTTTGATGATAAAAATAAATTAATATAAATTATTTTTACTTAAACGTCACGTCGGTAAAAAAAATAATATCATGACTTTATTCAGGACATTGCTATCTCGTTATATTTGTAAGTATTTATAATTAATGATGTTAGTATTTAGGACAGTATATTCTGAACTACTTGACTATTTTTCTTTGAGGAATACTATTGATAATATTACAAAAAAATTACGGTTGAGAATTGAATGTGCCGACACTCCGTGGGACTCCTAAAATTCTTCGTAAGCACCAGGTTATTAGACAACAGCGCGCTGCAGGGCCACTCATAACAAGCGTGGTCAATAGTCATTTTCTCTTAAGCATGCCCTGTGATATGAACTAGCGATGCAAGTGACAGATACTGCCAGCAACAATAAAATTTTATGCCAATGCTCACAATGTATTACATTCCAAATTAATTTTCACTATAATTTTTATAAATAAAGTTTATATGTAATCCATTAAATGTCTTTTTTTTTTCAGTGCCTCCTATAAATCGGGCAACAGCCATAAGATATTCATCCAACGATACAAAACTTACGGAATGCAATGACAGCCCTGTTGAAATGGAAAATCCATATAAGAAAGAACGTCGTCAATGTATATTATGCAAACTGAATATAACACCTGATTATAAAAACTTCAGACTATTATCACAATTTCAAAGCCCATACACCGGGCGTATCTATGGCAGGCATATAACAGGCTTATGTAAATCTAAACAAGAAATGGTTGAAGCTGAAATAACTAAGGCACAAAACTGTGCTTATATGCCATACTATTATAAAGATAAACAATTTTTGAAGGATCCCAAATTATTTGACCCAGAAAACCCTATAAGATCCCATAGGTTTTAGTTATCTGGTTGTTATTTAGTGTATAGTAGTAACATATTGTTTAGTTATAATAAATGATTTCTTGCATTTAATACTGTGTTTATGTTGATAAATGCTTGAGTTTTGATATTTAAACAACAATGATAGCCATAAAAGAATTTAATGACCAATGGTCATTATAAAGTTTATGATTTTTATCACATTTAATTGTTAGCATAAAGCTCCTGTGTTCCTGTGTACATGTTTGACATATTGGGAAAATAAAATGCAAAATAAGAGCCATAATAAATAGTTGGATTTCAAATGCTATCAAACTTATTCACATATGAGTATAAGTATATAAATTATTTGATTTTAGTCACAAAATTAGGCCTTAAACCATTTTTAAATTACCTCATGATTAATTCCCTCCACAGATAATGAAATAATATAAGTAATGATAATGCATACCCAGTATTGAGTTTAATTCCCCTACAGGACAATGTTTAATTTACAAATGATTTATCCAAATTAATACAATAGTAAGCAAATCTCCAATTTTGAATTCCTAAAGAAGAAATATTGATATTTATGAAATTAGTACTTTAAAGTAGATTTTGGATGTCAAAAAAAATCATTTTAAAATAATAACTTTTATTTAGTTCATTATATAAATTATTGCATTTAATTAATTATAAATCTTTAAATTGTCCAAGAATAATACTGGCATCATCGGGACTGTGAAAACAATCATTGTCTGAATCATAACCTACTAAAGACGGTGGTATTTTTAAAGATTTCAACATATCTGAATAATCCATTCGTTCTTTGTCTGGAAATTTATTTCTCATCAGTTCTAATAATTCCATTAAAGCATCTTGACAACCTTTTTGCCATTTCTTAATCAAAGTCCTGAGTTCTTCAGTATCGGGAGTCAAAGATTGTGCTAAAAGCAATTTCTTTTTAGCTTCTATTCTATTTCTTAGATTGTCTATATCGTTCTGTGTGATCGAGCCTGTTGATTTTGCTTTGATAGGTTTTGTAATTTTTTCATAAGATTTTCTTATTAAAATGGTTTTTTTATTGTCAAAATTATCATCATCATCATTATCTATGGGGACTTCTTTTATAACCGATATATCCTTTTGACTTTTAGTTATTTTAATAGGCTTCTTTTTAACTTTGTTTTGTAATGATTTTGGGCTTATCATTTTTACTGGTTTTACTTTAAAATTATTATTATCAACAAAATCGTCATCTTCATTTATATCAACCTCTATAGATTTTTTCTTGTGTAAGCTAATTAGGGGTGTGTCATCCTCCGAGTCTACAATTTCAACTGTAGGACTTTGATTTACCATCTTTAGATTGCTGTCATTATTGTTTTTAATGTGTTTAAATACTTTCCTCTGTATAACAACCACACACTCTTTTTTCAGATCATTTGGACTTTTTTCTTTAATATTATAAGCAACTTTTTCATCATTTTCTTCTACTGTTGAATTACATTCTTCAGATTTAGGAACATTGTTATCAGAAGGTTGAGTACTTTCTTTAAAACTTGTTTTGAGAGCCAATGCCTTTTTAGTTTTTGACTTTGATCTTACAGGTGTTGAAACAACTTCAACATTTTCATTAGTACTATTAACTTCTATTAAATCTATAACTTTTGCCTTTTTAAAGCTGCTTTCAATAAAATTATCTGAAGACGGAGTATTTTCCGCTTGGGAAATAGAAGGACTCTTTAGCGAGTTAGATTTTTTAAGCTGAAGAACATCTACATTTCTGGATGGAAGAGTATTATCAACAGTAGAATTAACTGCACTCTCACTATGTAATGTGTTTGGCTTGATATCTTCCTGTGTAGTTTCAATAGTGGATAATAGGTTCTTAGAATTTTTCCTACGAGACATATCCACATTTCTCAATGGAGTAGTATTGCTATTTGTCATTATTTCATTATCAATAATATCTGCATGTGGCGTATTATCCTCCTGGGAGAGATCAGGTATTACGGGCTTCGATCTCTTTCTACGGGGAGTAGCTACGTTTTTAGGAGTTGTACCGATGTTTGAAACATTTAATTCCTCTCCATCAGATACAGTGAGACACGTCTCCGTACTTGAAATCTCTCTTCTCTTCCTACTTTCCTTTTTTTCATCTCCATTCGTATTACTGGTGTTAGCTAAAGGTGATATGAACGGTGATGCCCCAATTTTTCGCCAGTTTCGTGATAAGCCAACTCTCCTGCACGGTGTCAATAAAGACTTGCTGATGCCACCTGGTGTTTTGGGTGAGTTACTATTATTGTTGTTTAATGAAGACACATTTTTCATCTTCAACAATATTATTATTTATTTATTATTACATCACAATTCGACTGTCAAGTTTTTTCATTCCCGCCATTCGCATACCAATGAACCAATAAACGAATAGCATTAAACCATTCACTCTAACATAGTGATGTCAACAATATATTAATCGATATTATGTAACACAGCGCAACATCGAACAACAATTTTATCATTTAGTACAAGTATTCGTTAGCACCCTAGGGCTCTCTTCAGAGATCATAATAGTACTAAAAGCAGTATGGTATATTTTTTTTACTTTTCAAAGATATCTTATAAAATGTTTAACTGCAGAGTCATACTTAAAGTCAAAGAATCGATTGTGAGGGCTGACTAATTAAGGGGAATAAGGAAGATTGTGGAACCACACAATGATCTTCTATCGGTCCAGAAAGTTTAGGTAGAATGTAATTAGAAAATATGTAAAGAAATAACAAAATATAAAAGCCAAATCATATATCATCCCGCGGAATGTATATATATGTCTTCCAATATGACACTCTTTATTACATTTTTTGATTCGTTATGATTCAGTCAACATTAGTCATGTCGGCGTCTTGGCTTTATGTTGAGTTGCGGCGCTGAGAGCTATGAGCAGACTAGCCGGCCGGAAACTGGAAAAGACGGAGGCCCTTTTGTTCCATGGCCTACGTACCACCGGGCCTCCCGCCGGCGCTTCGATCACCGTGAAGTCGGTCACCATCAGCATCCAGGCCCACATGAAGTACTTGGGCCTGGTGCTCGACGGGCATTTTTGGTTCCGGGAGCATCTCCGTCGACTTGTTCCCCGGCTTGTCGGCGCGGAGTCCGCCCTTTCGTGGCTGATGCCGAATGTGGGCGGACCCTGTGCTACGACACTGTACGTGGGGGTGATCCGGTCAATGGCCCTGTATGGCGCACCGGTGTGGGCGGGGTCCCTGACCGTCCGCTTAGGGCCCTGCTGTGGCGACCACAGAGGGTCATGGCGATCAGGGCCATACGGGGTTACCGCACGGTGGCGACGGAGGCAGCGTGCCTCCTGGCCGGAACTCCCCCGTGGGACCTGGAGGCGGAGATGCTCGCCGACATTTATCGGTGGGTGTTGGAGACGCGCGCCCGCGGCGGCATGGTCTCCACCAAAGAGATCACCGCCTGGCGGGTCGACGCCCGCCGAGAAGTTATTGCCCGTTGGGCAGTCTGGCTGGAAAGTCTTCGGTACGGTGTCAGGACCGTCGAGGCCCTCCGGCCGGTGCTGATGGAGTGGTTGGAGCGGACGCACGGGGTGCTTTCCTTCCGACTGGTGCAGGTGCTGACGGCGCACGGTTGCTTCGGGAAGTACCTACACAAGATTGTCAGGAGGGATTTAAGAGTGGTAGGACCACACTGTCGACAGTTATCTGTCTACAGCCGCGGGCCGGTCCGTCCGGGGCAGTACCACACTCTCGCAGAAAATCGACGTCTGAGTAGTAGCGATTTGTTACTGCGCTTCGTTCGGTGAGCGAGGGAGTCGAAAGCCCAACTTTCTGAGGGTGTTTGCGTGTGGAGGGTTTTCGTGGTGCCGTTGGTATCAACGAGCCTCAATGCACGCATTCACACTCCCTTCACTTTCTTCGCGGTAGGCAACGGCCTTGTAATGGTCCATGAGCGGCAGCAACACTTACCATAAGGTGTACTGTTTGCTCGTTTGCCACAGTTAGCAATAAAAAAAAAAAAAAAAAAAGGGAGAGCACACCGTCCTGCCACCACTGCAGTTGCGACGAGGACACGGCGCAGCACACGCTCGAGGAGTGTGCTGCATGGGAGGGGGATCGCCGTGAACTCGTCGCAACTATCGGTGCTGACCTGGCGCTGCCGACCATCGCCAGGGAGATGCTCCTCAGCGTCAGGAACTGGGACGCGGTCGCCGCCTTCTGTGAGGCCGTAATCTCACGGAAGGAGGCGGCGGATTGTGTGCGAGTAGAGCTCCTATTCGGCGACACGTTCCGCCGCCGGTGACTCGGGCGGCGCAGGCGCGAGTATCTGCGCCTAATGCCGCCCTGGCCGAGGCCGCGGGTGATCGGACCGGGGAATTGTCCGTCACCCGTAGAGAGGCTGACCGCGCGACGGCGACCGACGTCCCAGGACGTCGAGAGGTGAGGTTACCCGAAAGGGTATTCCGTCAGGCCGACCACTGACGACAAGTCACATCTGCTCCGGTGGTCGGCCTAACAACGAGGTGACGTGGGTACAGGTGGGTAATGGTCCCGCGCGCCGTCCTTGCATCGCCCCGGACGGACTGGACCGTGCGTTGGCTTACCATAGCCCACCCATAAAAAAAAAAAAAGAAAAAGACTAGCCGGCCGTCTCGGTCGTACACGCAACAGCCGTGACAATCACTACGGTGGTTGCAGGACTGCTTAAGTTCATTGACGTTCGCGATATGCTAAATAGCCATAACGATGCTAGGGGTAGATTTGTTAGCATCTCGACCTTAAGTCGAGTAGCGGCGGCAAAGGTAAGTGGTCGGCGGATTGTGTAAGCGTCTTGACCTTATGCCAAACAGCGGCTCTGAATAATAACATGGCTTCGTCATGTCCTCTTGAACTTATGCCGAGTAGTGGCGACGAGGTACGTCGGTAGGAGGAGGCTGATTTAACCCGAGAGGTGACGGACTTACTACTTGCATCTTGCGAGCGGTGGGCATAGTTTGACGTCAGACCACCGATCGGCTTGACCCATAATTCTAATATGTCAGGACCGTGGATCTTAAAGAACATCAAGTCTTATAAAATTAAGCTTTATCCTGAGTTCTTGGTGCCCGACTATAAACTAAAGTTGCGAAGGCAGCCAAATTGTCGGCGAACTTAATACGTCATAAATATAGCGGATTGTACGAAAAATACAGTTCCTCAGTGCTGGCCGCTCTTCATCCGCGGAATCCCTGACGAAGCTGGTATGGGAACGCAATGTGCGTACACACTAATTCCATCACGTAGCATCTAGCATTCAGTGCGACGCAGTTCTACCAATTATTCATTTGATTTTAAAACGCCCAGTTGTCTTTTGAACACATCGTAATTTGATTTATGAACGAATCTTAAAGGTTTTCTACACACGCACCTGCGGCAGGAGCGATATTGGAGCAATCCATGACGTTAACCCTCGATCGCCTCCTGAATTATTACGGGCATGCAGGATCCTACTCTCAAGTATCAGTTAGACCACGTCAAAAAAGGACAGGTATCCTATTTATCGAAAACAATACAAAATGAAATAATCGATATGATGGCAAAAGTTCGTAATACCATTATCAGTGAGATCAAGGAGGCCAACTACTTTATTATCATGTTTGACTGTACTCCAGATGTATCTCATTTAGAACAAATGAACCAGGTTATTCTATATATAAAAATAACAGGAACTGGCTGTAATATTAAGGAAAGCTTTATTGATTTTATTGAAGTAGATAGAAAAACTGGAGAATATATCACACAGCGAATTCTAGAAAAAATAGAAGCTGATGGTTTGGATATGCAAAAATGTAGTTGACAAACTTACGACAACGGATCTAATATGGCTGACGTATATAAAGGCACCCAATCCAGGGTTATGCAAGTGAACGAGCTGGCAGAATTTGTACCTTGTCTGGCACACTCCTTAAATCTTGTGGGTGAGCATTCAGCGTCATCATGTCCAGAAGCAGTTAACCTATTTGGGCTTATACTAAACTTTATTGCTTCTTTGTTGGATCCACCACGCAGTGGAAAATAATGCAAAAGTGTACTAAAACAAACTTAAAAGGAAGTAGTCAAATCAGATGGTCAGCTAAACACCAAGCTGTTACTGCTATATTAAATAATTTACCGGAAGTTGTCAAAGCTCTAGAAGAAATTGTAGAATCCTCTTCAGCCGCAGAATCGAAGTATGAAGCTGGTCATTTACTACATGCGGTGATGGAATTCAAATTTATCCTTAACTTATCAATTTGGAATAACATTCTTCGAGAGATTAATAAAGGTAACATTGAAATACAAAAAGAGGATATTATCATTTCGCGTTCTGTGGTGATAATGCAAGGTCTTGTTAAGATCATACAAGGAATGAGAGAAAAACCAATAGAACATTGGATCAAAGAAGCTGCAACTATATCAGAAAAGCTGAAAATCGAGCCAGTCCTTCAAAATAATCGTATTCCAAAAAGAAAAGGTAATACGACGAACTCTGCGAAGACGAATCAAGAACTTTAGACCCGAATGGGCTATTTTCCAAAGATATAAAAGTGGTATTTGACAAAATTTTAACAGAAATAGAAACATGGGTAGAGAGCGTTAAGAGTCTACATGAAAATTTCGCCTTCCTCAGTGGCCACGCATTTTTAAATATGTCGACTGCTGATCTGCAGAAAAATGGAGCCGATCTAGCACGAAAATATTCAAAAGAATGCAGTTGATCTTTGGTAGGAACTTGCTGTATTTAAAGACCTAGTAACGGCAATTAATGAAAAATCAAGAGCATTTTTTTTTTTTTATTGCATGCAGTGGCAAACGATCAAACAGTACACCTGATTATAAGTGTTGCTGCCGCTCGGACCTTTACAAGGCCATTGCCTACCGCGAAGAAAGTGAAGGGAGTGTGAATGCGTGCATTGAGGCTCGGTGATACTAAAGGCACCATCAAAACCCTCAACTCAAACACCCTCAGAAAGTTGGGCTTCCGGCTCTCTCGCTCACCGAACGAAGCGCAGTAAAAAATTGCTACTACTCAGACGTCGATTTTCTGCGAGAGCGTGGTACTGCCCCGGACGGACCGGCCCGCGGCTGTAGACAGATAACTGTTGACAGTGTGTTCCTACCACTCCAAATTCGACCTGTTACAACAAGTGTGTAAGAATGATTTGCAGGAAGCGTTTCCTAATGTTAGTATAGCTTTAAGGATATACTGCACATTACCGACGACATCTGCAAGCTGTGATCGAAGTTTCAGCAAACTGAAAATAATTAAAACCTATCTGCGTTCAACAATGAGTCAAGAACGTTCATCTCCGACGGCTGTACGCGGGGGTCATCCGGTCGATGGCTCTGTACGGCGCACCAGTGTGGGCGAGGTCCCTGACCGCCCGACTAAGAGCTACTCTGAGGCGGCCACAGAGAGCCATGGCGATCAGGCTTGCTGACAAGCAGAACGCGCTGAAGGCTCTTTGATGCTTCACAGCTCTATTGTATACCAGTTTACAGCTTATTAACTCTCATTCTGAGGTGAAATCCTTAATTTGGACTGTACTAGGGTGCTTCCTTCAAATTTTGAGTCACTTGTATGAGACCAATTTAAGACGAATATTGCACAAAACTTTTGCGATGCAAAGCTTCGTTATTATTAACGAAGCTTTGCATTGCAAAAGTTTGACAAAGACCTCCTTTGCAAGCGATACAAAATTGTAACTATTTAAAATAATTCTTAGAATTTTTAAATCATTATTGAATCGAGATATTTGAATTAGTCTTATAAATATTTATCAAACTCTTATAATTGTTCTTTCACTCATTCATTTCACTCGTTTTCATAACAGTGACATATGTCAACAGCTAAGTTGACTTAGTCTGTGACTTGTATTTAGGCGCCGCGTGTGTTGGTAGTGCAAGTGGTTGTCTCATTTTTAAGTATTAAATACGACTATCGTAGCGTTATCTATACCATTGATAGGTAATTATACTTTTATGACTCGAAATCGATTATTTAACCACAAAGTTGCGAATATCAATAGAGTGTTGACAACAACAATTGTTTCAGATATTGTGAATAAATACATTACATAATGCCGCTGCTGAAATTGACATCGGGCACTTTCGGCCAGCTACGCACTTTCTCGACGTCACCGGCCCTTGGCAAGAGATTGAAAACATTCGCCGTTTATCGCTGGAACCCAGACGAGCCTGACAAGAAGCCATATACACAAAATTATGAGGTGGATTTGGATAAATGTGCACCTATGGTTCTGGACGCGTTGTTGAAAATTAAAAATGAAATTGACCCCACCCTGACGTTCAGACGTTCGTGTCGTGAAGGTGTGTGCGGTTCATGTGCCATGAACATCGACGGCACTAACACGCTCGCGTGCATCAGTAACATTGACACAAATTGCTCCAAGCCAACTAAAGTATATCCGTTACCGCATATGTATGTCGTTAAAGATCTGGTACCAGATCTGACCAACTTCTACCGCCAGTACCAGTCAATAGAACCATGGTTACAGCGTAAGAACGAAGCTCCTAAAGGTAAGGAATCCCCCCTCCTTCAGGATGTAGAGGACCGTGCTAAACTTGATGGTCTATATGAATGTGTATTATGTGCGTGCTGCTCGACTAGCTGCCCATCATACTGGTGGAACGGTGACAAATACCTCGGACCTGCAGTCCTAATGCAGGCATACAGATGGATTATCGACTCTCGTGACGATGCAACTGATAAACGTCTTTCCAAACTTAAGGATACATACTCTGTATACCGTTGTCATACAATCATGAATTGCACAAGAACTTGCCCTAAAGGCTTAAATCCAGGTCGTGCCATTGCCCAAATTAAAACATTACTCTCAGGACTTGTGAAGAAACAACCACCTATTATGGATCCTGCGGGTGTTGAGAAACAGGCTGCACATAACTAGTACCTCCATGCCCATGGGAAAGTTATACCAACATCCACCAACTAGTAAAATGTACTTAAAAATACAATCAGGAGTACCAACCATAATTATGACCTTAGAAATGTTACCATATGCAAGAGTAGTATTAAGTTTGTAAAAGTAAATGGTGTAAATATTGCAAGAAAAATAATTATGCAACGCTTTCAGCAATGAATATTATGAAATTATTTAAAATAGACTCTAAAATCCTTTTAGTTAATTTTTCTTTGAGAAATTTTAATGTTTTATCCATAGTGTTTACTTTTTTAAGGTCATGTGGTGTATACTGAAGCCTTTTTGAGTAATAAGCCTTAGATGTCAATAGTTACATTTTTTTTTTTCTAATTTAATCTCATTTATTAGTTTACATCAGCATTTTAATTATAAATTACAAAATCTTAGTATTACACAAATCATTTTTATGTTGATTTAAGTAGATCAAAACAAATCCTGTAACAGATTATACAACTGTTTAAATCATACGGCAGCCATCTTGGAAATAATGACTAAATGAATTCTTTTTTCACGCTTTTGAATAATTGACAAAAAATATAAAATTTGTTGTTTTAGTGGTGTAAAGAGGCAATCTCTAATGTCAAATGCTAAAAATTCTATTCCAATAAAACAAATGCTAAAAATTCTATTCCAATAAAACAAATGCCTTATCTGTGACATTTTAGGCAATACCGGTATCTAACCGGGCCATAGACTCCAAAAAAAAAAATTACCGAGATTTAATAGGGAAGAGATATTTTTAAATAAAATTGTGGCGGGAATCATTGACTGATTTCTAAAATCTCTAGTACAAAATGGTTATATTCAATTTCAAAGCAACTGATATTATTAAATTAACGATGAAATTATCAAAGTATTATTTTACGAAGTATTTTAGGTACAATTATACGATCATTGTTTTTTTTTTAAATTATTACCTACACACCTCATGTTGTATTTATTGTTAATTTAATGTGAAAGCATTATAATGTATTCATGTTGTTATATAAACGAACATTTAAAATAATAATTGTCTTATTTTAATATAAAAGACCTGAAGAATTACAGCGCTGAAGTGGCGATGGGCAGACCATAACACTCGTTAAGTTGACAATTGTTAGAGAATGTTCTCGAGAGTCAACCACGATTCGAAAAACGAAGCTAAGGATGGGCAAGCTCCTCCACGTGTCTGTCTGCCCTCGATAAACTCAAAAACTACTGCACAGATTTTCATGGGATTTTCACCAATAGATAAAAATGATTCTTGATGACGGTTTAGATATATAATTTACTAGCAACCCGCCCTCACTTCGCTTCGGTTATAGTCGTTTTACCCGCGTAGTTCCCGTTCCCGTGGGAATACCGGGATAAAATATAGCCTAGTTTACGCCCTGATATTATAGCTTTCCATTGGTGAAAGAATTTTTGAAATCGGTCCAGCCGTTTTGATGATTACCTGGAACAAACAGACAGACAAAATTTTTTTAAATGCTGTTTTAGGCACAGGTGTCGTGCAAATAACCGTGTGAGCATGAAAAAAGCCTATTATTTTGACATTACAAACAGACACTCCAATTTTATTTATTGGTATAGATTAAGTTTTTGTGTATAGTGGTTAAAATATAACGATTTTGTTGGAAGTGTTGCAAAAAATTAAGTCTGCCTGACGTCAACAATCTTCGGGATCAATATTTTATATAGCAAATAAATGATTAGCGTAAAAACCTACTCAGTACTACAAAGTAATCGGATGAGTAAATTATTTGTCACTAACATAAATACATTATACGTATTTTTTGTAGGCAAAAACGTTAATTCAGCTTATTTTAATATGTAGGTACAGCGACATCTATCAAATGACCTATGAGATTGTTTTTATCTGTACTATCTCAGCCCACACAAGTCGCATTATTGGGGTCGGCTCTCCTCCACTGTGAGAGGGAAATTGACCTACTATACTACGCTGGTAAGTCGTGTTGTTATAGGGTTTTGTTTCGAGTTTTCCTTAGATGTTATAGGTATGCATATTATATCTCTTAGTCGTCTTTTACGACACCCACAGGCAAGAGAGCGGATGGTGAATTGTATTCTCACTCAGTCACCACACGGCAAATTCTTCTTTTATAGATCTACAAAAATGTCAGCGATGACATATATCCGTTTTTGAAGGATAACTCGTTATCATCATCATCACTGCTCATATACGTCCCACTGTTGATATGACAGTACTAGCAACCTGCCTTCGCTTCGGTTTCAGTCGTCCGTGTAGTTCCCTTGGGAATACCGGGATAAAATATAGCCTATGTTACTCCCTGATATAGCTTTCCATTGGTGAAAGAATTTTTGAAATCGGTCCAGTGGTTTTAGAGCATATTCAATACAAACAAACAAATCTTTTCTCTTTATAATATTAGTATAGATAAATCCTAGAGGGTTAGATTATTGGAGGCCGTGGGCGAGACCGGAAGGAATTCCTCTACCATAACAAGCTCCGCCACTGGCGCGAGTACCTGTGCCTGATGCCGCCCTAGCCGAGGTCGCGGGTAGACGGACCGGCGATTAGTCCGCCAATTGCAGAATGGTCGACCGTGTAAAGGCGATGTCTCGGCAACACTGCCCTGTTGCCGGGGCAACCAAGGCAATCCGCCGGGCCGGCCAATTAGTACTAATGGTTGGCCCAATGACAATGAGGAAGGAACACTGTAGACTATGGGGCCGCACACCGTCCATCCCTCATCTCGGACAAATTATAGGACGGAGTGTGTCCAGACTACCATAAAAAAGGAGGTTTATATTATACTAGCGACCCGCCCCGGCTTCGCACGGGTGCAATGCTGATATTAAAGTAATCAATTGAAAAATTGATATTATTGAAAAAAACACGTGGGGTGCTTGTGATAATAACTACAGATATAATAAACTATTGATAAAATATTAACAACAGTTAAAATGAAGCCCCCCACGCTTTTTGTACAATAACATCAATTTTTCAATTGATTACTACAGTTTTATTTTTAATTCAATAAATTTTAAGTGTTTTTTATTTTAGTTTTTTAAACTATAATTTATTTTTTACTTTTTAGTTTGGTTTATTAGAGTTTGAGAACGCAGCTACTTTGAAAAAGTCTCTGGCTCTGTTATGGCGAGCCAAGTGCCACATAAACGCTACATCCTTTTTAAATCTGTAATATCTTCGAAAATATTTAAATCATATGCTGTAAAGGGCCATATAGATCTATATTAAATCTACAATGTATTTAAGGTATTTAATTGGATAAGGATTAACACTATATTGGTTTAAATTGCTTCGAAAATTAGCCATTATTTGTCGTAAAAAGTAAATGACAAAAAAATGTTATTGTGGGATATCCATAAGAGATAGACATATACCATCGCGGAGTTTTCTATAGACCTTTTCAATGTGTACAATACTTAGTATATTATTTTGATAAATCTCGTAGGGTTCAGCCTGCGTTTGCAATATAAGCGGAAAAAATATAATTATTTACGACATCACATTAGAAACCTCAAAAATAACAGTATTTCTCCACTATTTAATGGATGTTATTATACATATAAACCTTCCTCTTCAATCACTATCTATTAAAAAAACCGCATCAAAACCGTTGCGTAGTTTTGAAGATTTAAGCATACATAGGGACATGGGGACAGAGAAAGGCGACTTTGTTTTATACTATGTAGTGAAGTAATGAACTTCAGAGAGAACTGTCTAGGAGTTATCTTTATACATATAAATCTTCTGTTCGTGTGTTAGTAATTGAACTCCTAAATGGCTTCGATTAATAATTGAAACCGGTAGGTGGCACTGCGATCGATTTCAAAGAGAATTCCTTTTACTATTTTTTTAAACTTGAACAGAATACTGTCTGTTGGAACAGCTAGTAGTAATCTATACTAATATATCTATACTTCTATACTAATATATAAAGCTGAAGAGTTTGTTTGTTTGAACGCGCTAATCTCAGGAACTACTGGTTCGATTTGAAAAATTCTTCCAATGTTAGGTAGCCCATTTATCGAGGCAGACTATATATATATCATCACGCTAAGACCAGCAGAAGCGAAGCACCAATAAAGAATGTTTCAAAATCGTTATATTTTCCTTTGGAGAGCTTTCGCTGCGTAAACACCAAAATTTTCGCAAAGATGTGTGACAGAATCGTATTATTAAAGATATTTTCACCTTCTACGTAGACAAAGTCTTAGGTTAAAGTTAGCGTTGGCCCAAAGTATCTATACCACGCAGACGAAGTCGCGAGCAGAAGCTATATTGATATATTTATCGAGGGGTGGGCGCCGTGCTGTATCACTATCAGTTCGGTCACACATCACGATGTAATAAAATAAAACTTCGGATGGCTACTTTTAAACTATATTCAATAATTAACGTTAACACAATTTTCTATTTTATCTAATGATTACGTATGCCAACGGAAAAATTAAGAGTTTGGGAAACGCGGTGAATTTGGTACAACGTGGCAGCAACAACAACCGATCGCCCTCGAGTCTCGTTTCAAAGTGTGTATTCAATGGACCGCTCTCAATAACGAAAGCTCGGTAATATTTCAAACGTTAACGGTCAAACGACCAACATCAAAAATCATTGCCAACGTTGTATCGAACACACCCGAGTATAATACTTGACGTTTCCGTAATCGATTGATTCTTAAAAACTATTAAGATATGGTGCCAGAGGTAGTGACGCTGCGACATATTTAATATCTCAAGCGTAACTAAGTCAACATAATATGTTGTAATTATATTATAATTATTAATTCTAGCTCTTTTTTTTTTGTGGGTGGGTCGCGGTCGGCGCGCCTCCGCACCACTCCGTCCGGGGCGACAGAGGGGCTTAAGCACGCAACTCCCGCGACCCACCCAAAAGCCACGTCGCCTTCGTCGTTAGGCCGACCACTGGAGCAGCGTTAACTTGTCGTCAGTGGACGGCCCGACGGAATACCCCTAATTGGGGTACCCTCCCATCGACCGACGTCCCCCCCTCGGGGAGGACGTCGGTCTTTCCTCACGCGGTCGGCCTCTCAGCGGGTGATGGACTAATCCCCGGTCATAATTCTAGCTCTACTAATTACTTAGTTAAATTTATTGTTCATAGCAAAAGTTTCTCGTTTAATGCATTGATTTTTTTTTTTGTAGGAAATAATGTGCTAATATTTATTTTTGAATTATATCTTCATTTAATTCAAAGATATAATTATAATTAAAGGTGTCTTCTTGTTAATTATTTAATAATTATAAAGATTATAATTAATTTTAATGAGTCTCTATTTAAATGCAGATGTCATAATGTTATTTAAAAGCATCTAATGTATTAGGTGTAAATTATTATATCGCGAAAAGATGTAACGGCTATCTGAAGTTACCACCCCTTGATCAAACGTAAAAAACACAAAGCAGTTAAGACGACTGCCGACAGAAGTGAAAACTTAAAACTACGAACATACAGATGCTATTTCTGGATCTTCAATTAAAACTATCGATCGATCAATCAATCAAATGGCTGCCCCCATTAAGGCTTGTACTCTCAAATATGTCAGAAGCGTTTATCTGTCAACTTGTGATTCGCAACAAATACGCACGGGGTTATATTTATGTACGTTACAGTTTATAAATGAGATCATAGCCTCTGAGCCTTCACTCGACATGTTTTCATGTACAGAGAGTAATTTCATGTGTATAGCTGAGAGATATGTGGAGTCACTGACCATTGGCAGCAGTATTTGTTGATCTAAATTTGTTATATTACTAATAATCTTTGTTTTTCTTTTTTATGTTTAATCTTGATGTTTCTGTCTAATTAATATTTCTGTAATATTTTTTTTCTAATCCTTATTTTATATTACTACTTCTATTATTGAGTATGGTACGCTGTTAGCAATAAGAAATCAATTGAATTAAATAAATAAATAAAGTAAGGACCTACATATATACATAATAGTGTCCGACCGAAACTGGTTTTTACGACCGAAACCGAATTTCGGCAACGGTCTCAGTTTCGGCCGAAATCGAAACTTTCTTATAAGGATCATGTTTTCAGAGAAAAATAAAGAAAATGTATTATAATCAGTCAGTTTTAATTTTTTTTCTTTAAATCACATAGGTAGCTTTAATACTTATTTATTGATGTTGTTACCTAATATCACAATAGTTATAGGTGGATAGGTACTTAATATTTAAGTAATGAACAAAACAATATAAATCACTTTTATCTTAAAAACAAATTAACTTCTTCTATACTTAATCGTCATATTGACACTTCAACAAAAAACAAAATTTGATATTGCATTTGTCTACCATTTCTCGTAATTTTTCTTAAATATATGATCCGGTGTAGTCATTCTCGAGTACTTGAGCACCTAGTATAACTTTAAGTCGTTTAGGTCCAATAATAAAATGGCCAATGAGACTTAAGAGTGAGCATGTTTTAGGCGGATTTGTCCATATATCACAAGTGCCACTAATCCACTCACAATTAGTAATCAAATTCTGTACTTTTTTTCTAACTTTTTCGTAAGTTTGTGGCATTAAAGTGGTTCTAAAATATTTTTCTGATTTTATATTGTACTTTTGGGGACTATGAGGATCTGTAAAATTAAATCTTTTGAATGCCTCACTATTTACTAAAGAGTATGGAAGCATATCGACAAATATTAAATCCATGATACTTTTATCAATTCTGCGTGATATTACATGATGATCTGGCCAATTTGATGATTTTGAAGCTAACGTCTGGGCGTGCGCGATGTCAGGGATTGAGGTCTGCACCAGTTTGCTACCACTGCCACTGTCAATACTGGCTACTGAGTTTTGTGAGTCATATCGCTTTAATTTAGCTTCAGATTTGTGCTCATCGATTTCCAACTGACGTTTTAGATATTGCTTATGTTCTGGTTCATGGAATTTAGACAAGTGTAGCTTCAAATCGGAAATAGTTTGCCTTCTAGGCTCGGAACTTCCAAGTGAATATAATTTATTGCACTGTTTGCACTTGGCTTTAGATGAATCAGACGAACTTTTCTCGAAAAATTGCCAAAATGCTGTTTTTTAACGACATTGTTCTTTCATAATACCTAGTAGATGATTCAATACTACAACAAAATAAAGGTTCTCTATTAGGTTCAATCAGTAGGTACTCCAATGTATTTTAAATTATTTATTTATATTCGTGAACTATTATGGATAAGGTTTTAAATTGAAAAACAGAAATAAAATAAGTATAAGTGTTAATTTTATACGGATAACCGGATCTACTCGTTTAATTATAAGTGTTAATTTGTAAAAAAAAAAACAATTGTTATATTGGTACCTACTTAATAATTATTAAATTGAACGCGAAACTCTAAATCCTTAATATTATCACTAATGCACTATAGTAAATACCATATACCTAACTAATGTTTGTTTACATATAGCATTAGCGAAAGAGTTAATTTAACCACAAAATGTTTAGATTTTAAATTTTTTATGGTAAACTTGATTCTACTATAATCTAGGTACTCCTTTGTTATATTAAATTACTTTTCGAGGTACTCTTATATTATATCACATGATAAAACTTACCGAATTCAAAACATATCACACGAAAACTCACAACAAACAAAATGCACTGCAAACAAACAGGTTACGACATGATTAGGCACGTGGACGCGGCCAAATGTCATCGTCGCTTGGATGTCATTTACCGCGCCGAACACACCCGAGCACAGCGCGGTAACTCCCGAATGCAGTTTCGGTTTCGGTCGTAGTTTCGGCAGGTTTGCTGCCGAAACCGAAACATAACCGAAACTCGTTTTTTTGCCGAAACTCGACCGAAACCGAAACCGAACATTCGGTCGGACACTAATACATAGTATACAAGGAAGTGTGCGGTGACGATGACGCGAGTTTCGTACTATTGTTCACCCAACGATGACGCGAGCTCAACGCGGCTAAAGAAGTTTTCACTTCAAAAGTAGTTAAAAAGGATGTTGATTCATTTGGTTATAACAATAAGTATGTACAAACACACATTACATTCAAATAAATAATAAATTGACGTTGTTCTGAGTCTGGGTATAGGTAGAATAGAACAGAATAGAAGTCTTTATTTGCTTTAAATGAGGTACATTTATAGGTGTAGGTGATCAAAAGTATAAAATTACAAGCCCATCTAGTCATTACAAATGACATGCAAATATAAAATTTGTACTTACAAACTACTTATCAAATTATATTTAACGGTTGTATAAAATGAATGCAACAATTTAAATAAACACATTGGGTATATACAATCAATTATGAATTAATTCTATAGACCAGCTATACTCTAAGTGTGTTCCGCGGAACCCTAGGGTTCCGTGATACCTCTGTCGGGGTTCCGCAAGAATTTAGAAATAAAAAAATCAAAACACCTCTCTCTGGTCGCTCCGCGGCTGTGCGGACTCCGCGGCCGCGCGGAGACAAAACGCTATGAATGTTATTTATTTATTTATTTGTATTTGTATAAGCTTGTGTTACATTAGCTGGTACAATATCTCATAAGTTTGGTCTCAACAATTTTATACTTGTACAACGCGTTCGCTCTAAGTTTGCCGGTCTGTGGAATGCGCGTACCCTCCCCCACGTGACAACAAAACTTATAATGTGTCATAGTTTTACCCAAATATCTAACGTACACAATTTTTATTGTTACAATTAAATAAAAAATTTCGAACGTCATACACTCATACCTATCGCCAGCGGCAAACTTAAAACGAGCGGGTAGTATACTTGTAAGCGCTCAGTCTCTTTGATAAAAGCCGCCTCTGAATTAGACGCTATAGTTGTCAACTAGCGACTTTCGTCTCTAACTTCAAAGGATAAAGTCGATATTGTTTACAACGCTATTTTTAAATTTCTGTTTTTATTTTTGCTTTTTGTTTATCAAAGGTGCCGACTCGAGTATTTTCGAGAATATTTGAGATCGAGTCTAGGACTAAGTATAAAAGCGGCGATCGCGCGTTAGCGTCGTCAGTTGATGATTAGCGTTCGGAGCGATAAGTTACTACCTACTTACAAGCTCGCTAGCGAGAAACTAGTGTTCATTGTTTTACTGCCTGCTGTATTCTGTTGTCTCAGTTTTATACATTTCTTCCCTGTAGGTTCTAAATTTAGTCTCTTATACGCAGTAACGATTGTGCATTATTTAAACCCCACTATCCTGACTTGTAACATTATAAATAAAGAAGAATGGAACGTTGGCTTAAAGGTGTTAAACGTGTTCCAACAACATCTTCTAATGACGCTGAATGTTCAAAAGCAATGCGCGCGGAGAATTTAGCAATCACCGATCCAGAAGATGATGCCACGAGTGCCACGACGTCAAGCTCGACGGTTTCAAAGACGAAAAAAAGGAAGTATGATGAATCTTATATCAGTTTCGGATTTGTTGATTCCAACGGCTCACCTCTCTGCATGCTCTGTAGTAAACTGCTTCCTAATAGTTCCATGGCACCTGCCAAATTGCGTCGACATTTAGAAACCGTACACCCCGAGACTAAAGACAAGAATAAAGAATTTTTTGTTCGCAAAAAAGATCAGTTATTAGAAAGTCAAAAAAATATGATGCATGTAACACAAACAACCAACGAAAAGGCCACGGAGGCATCATACTTAGTTAGCTATCGCATTGCACAAGCAGGTGAAGCGCACACTATCGCTGAGAAATTAATAAAACCATGTGTATTAGACATAACAAAATGTATGCTTGATGAAAAATCTGCAAAGCATCTTTCTACTGTTCCGCTATCAAACGATACTGTTTCACGACGAATCCATGATCTGGCAAGCTACGTCAAACAAGAACTAGTTACACGTCTACAAAATACACGATTCGCTTTGCAAATGGACGAGTCGACTGATGTCGCTGGTTTGGCTATCCTGCTGGTTATTGTGAGATATCCATATAAAAGTTCTTTTGAAGAAGACATGCTTATGTGTTCATCGCTGCTTACAAACACTACCGGGGAAGAAATTTTTAATAAAATAAATATATTTTTTGAAGAACATAATCTCAGTTGGAACAATTGCATTGACATTTGTACAGATGGGGCCAAGGCGATGACAGGTAAAACAGCAGGAGCAGTGTCACGAATGAAAAATAAAGCGCCTAATTGTAGTTCCAGTCATTGTATTCTGCATAGACAAGCACTTGCGATGAAGCAAATGCCGTCTAATCTAAAATTAGTTATGGATGAAGCGGTAAAAATAATTAATTTTATCAAATCACGACCACTACAATCCCGATTGTTCTCATTATTGTGTGAAGATTATGGCAGCAAACATAAAACACTGCTGCTCCATACAGAAGTGCGATGGCTGTCTCGGGGAAAAACTTTAACAAGGCTATTTGAACTTAGAGCCGAGTTACAAATGTTTCTTTCAGCAGATACTTCTTTTAATTTGAAGGACCGTTTGTATGATAAAACTTGGTTGTTCCGATTGTCTTTTATGGCGGATATCTTTCAAAAACTTAACGAATTAAATTTATCGTTGCAAGGTAAACAGACAACAGTGTTTCAGGCCTATAATAAAATAACTGCTTTTAAAAGAAAATTAGATTTTTGGATCATTTGCATTGGTAAGAAAGAAATAGAAAGTTTTACGTTACTCAGTGAGTTTGTTAGCGAAAACGACTCAGAAATGTTTGAAGATAATGTGTTTGAAGAATTGGTCCAATATCTCAGTTCGATGCGCGCATCTTTTGAAAAGTATTTTCCCGAAGAACACAATACAAAAATTAAAGTGAACTCCTGGATTCATAATCCTTTTTTACCCAACTTGGAAAAGCCTGAAAACATGTCAAATGAGATATATGAATCTCTTTTAGAAATGTCATCAGACACAAGTATGGAGTCATTGTTCAAAACGACGCCTCTTAATGATTTTTGGTGCAGAATCCAAGATGAATATGCAATGCTTGGCCAAATGGCTCTGGATATTCTTCTCCCGTTCCCAACTACATATTTGTGCGAAACAGGATTCTCTACCTACGCAGCCACGAAAACAAAATATCGCAATAGACTGGACGCCGAAGCTGATATGAGACTCCAACTTTCTTCCATCAAACCTGATATCAAGCAATTGATGAAAAATAAAAAACAGTTTCATACCTCCCACTAGTTAGATTTTTTCTTTTTTAATGTTTTCTATTATTGTCCTTACCAAGTGGTGAAGTAAATAATAATTAGTAACTGATACATTGTACTTTTATTATGCTGATTAATATAGAATACACTTATAAAAATAATTGTTTTATTGTAGGGTTCCATCAAGTATTTTGCTTCCCAAAAGGGTTGCGTCATTTAAAAAGTTTGAGAACCACTGCTATAGACCAATTTATTAAATAACTAGCAACCCGCCCTCGCTTCGCTTCGGTTATAGGTTATAGTCGTTTTACCCGCGTAGTTTCCGTTCCCGTGGGAATACCGGGATAAAATATAGCCTAGTTTACGCCCTAATATTATAGCTTTCCATTGGTGAAAGAATTTTTGAAATCGATCCAGCCGTTTTGAAGATTACCCGGAACAAACAGACAGACAGACAGACATCAATTTTTTAATTGCTATTTTAGGCATAGGTGTCGTGCAAATAACCATGTGAGCATGAAAAAAGCCTATTATTTTGACATTACAAACAGACACTGCAATTTTATTTATTGGTATAGATTACAATATATACTTTAAAATTTTATTGTTATTTCAAATAATCGTTAAATTTATTGTCAAAAAATTAATTTTCCCGTTAGTTATAGTAAGTATCCTCCGTGCGGTGACAGAGTAAGAACACACTTCACTACCCCCTTCTACATCTTGCACTTCACTACATCTTGCCCGTGGGTATCGTAAAAGACGACTAAGGGCTTAGAATAATAATGTATAGAAGGTAAGTCCGCGCACAAAAAATGAAGCATTTAAATTCGAGCCTAATGGAGCTTACGCCGGAACGTTCCGTAGTGTACAAGGTTACTGTACTGCACGTACGTACACAACTCTTAAAAAATAAATTGATGACGGTTCGTGCATTCAAATGGTGTCACAGCAGATTAGAAAAACATAAAAAGGTTTTTAACATTACTTTTAAAAGTATTTCGACGATTTATGTTAATAAAAACAAAATTTGATTTTATAATTTGTATAGTGGTGTGCGTGTGTACGTGTGTAATCGCTTGCACGCCTGTAGTATTTTTGGCTTCATGTTTTTGATCGCTTAAAGTACCGACACTATCCTTCTCTACGTTATTATTCTAAGACTAAGGGATATAAAGAAAACGAGAGAAGCAAAACTCTAAATCAAACCCTATTCCGACCCGTCCGACCAGCGTGATCTTGTAGATCAATTTCTCTTATATTATCTTATATTTTTTTTAGGGTGGGCCATGGTCAGTGCACCCTCCGCCCGGCTCCATCCAGGGCGTCAGAGGGGCGGCGCGCGGCCTCATGAGCCACCCGTGACACGTCGCCTTCGGAGCAGAGTAACAGGGTCCCTTATATTATGGAGGAGGCTCGAGCTGGGAAGATGAATAGGGATTTATTTCAAGCAGGCGATTCTCATTTAAAGGAATTAGATCACTAAATAAAAAAGCGACTTCATACTCTTTATAATCGGATATCAAATTCAAATCCTTTATTATGTATAAACCCCGCGGGGGCACTTATATATGGTTATCTTTTTTACATTTTACCTTAAATGACTACCGGATCGGCACGCGACCGCACTGAGAAGATCCGCCAAGAAACTCAGTGGGATTGTCTTATTTTTTATTCAATTACTTTTTTTTTAAATAAAATAATATACAACAACATGTCTATTAATAGCTCCAGTGTGATGCCTTTCGAACCATCATACAATACAGTTATTAAATATAACGAAAAAGTACCATGGCTGGACCAGATCCCGATTCCAAATGTAGGTACCTAAGTGTAGGTAAAAGGTATTTCGTTCGAAATAAATGAAAATGATTAAAAAGAAAATATATAGAATCGATCTTTTTCTATTTCAATTTATTTAAAGTAAAACATTATATTTTGAATACTTTTTTCTAATTACCATTGTATTGTAGGTCAACGACAACAGTTTATCGTTGACCAGACGGAAAATTACCAAATTGCTTTGTAAAGCACGTAACACATTGTGTCTACACAGCAAGAATATCATTCACCGCGGTCAGCAGAAACAATTTATTACATCTATACCAAAAAATAAAATTGGAGTGTCTGTTTGTAATGTCAAAATAATAGACTTTTTTCATGCTCACATGGTTATTGCACGACACCTATGTTTGTTCCGGGTAATCTTCAAAACGGCTGGACCGATTTCATAAATTCTTTCACTAATGGAAAGCTATAATATCAGGGCGTAAACTAGGCTATATTTTATCCCGGTATTCCCACGGGAACGGGAACTACACGGGTAAAACGACTATAACCTATAACCGAAGCGAAGCGAGGGTGGGTTGCTAGTTTGTTTATATTTGACTCGAGTGTTTTATTTATTTATTTAGTACTTGGAAAACCAACAGCTGTACAAAAAAAGTAATTAAAACTAGAGTAAAAACATAAAGCCAATAACAGGTTTTTACGAATAGCAGTTGTACACACCTGCAGTAAATCCGATAATAATTTGTAACATCTTAATGAACAATAACACAGAGTATGATGACAGAAGAAGGAAAAATAATGATAATTAATTATTAAAAAAATTAAGATTTAGTTGTTTCCGTGCCACCTCGCTCCTAATATTGAAAGGGTCAAAAGAAAACTCGAAATCTTTGCTCGCTCGAACAATATATGAATTCTGCCTATAATTAGAGGACGATAATGGAATACCTATTGGTGGGTTGAACCTAGTCGATCTCTGTGGTACATTAAAATACAGCTTGTGTAAAATGCTGGGACAGTTAATTTCGTTGCTCATTGCCTTCAAAAGGAAAGAAAAATCAGCCAAACGTCGTCGATTTGATAGAGGCTGAATATGGAACTTCTTGCATAGGTCGATGTAATCAGAAGAGCTATAAGGAATGTTTTCTTCTCTTTGCCGCCTGCATCCAACGACGCCCAGTAACTTTCACCAGGTGCTCGGTTCACCTGGTGGGGAGGCGTCCTACACTGCGTCGTCCGATACGTGGTCGCCACTCGAGAATCTTTCTTCCCCAGTGGTTGTCAGTTCGTCGAGCGATGTGGCCTGCCCATTGCCACTTCAACGTGCTAATTCTTCATGCTATGTCGGTTACACCTGTTCTTCTGCGGATTTCCGTATTCCGGATTCTATCTCACAGAGAAATCCCAAGCATAGCCCGCTCCATAGCACGCTGAGCGACTTTGAGCCTTGTTATGAGGCCTACATTTAGGACCACGTTGCCGTGCCGATCAAAAATGTTATGGATCGGGCATTTCAAAAGCTTCCAATAAAAAGTTTAACTTGAAAAATAAAAACGGCTTTCCCATTTGTTTATTGAAGAAAATTCTGCGTTATAATGGTCGTGCAATATGACATTGCCCTAAGTGTAATGTTAAGAAACAAGTTTTGCAAACATCGTTTGGTTGTAAATTTGGCTGATCTCAGAAGGTTGTTGGCAAATAGTTTTATTCTATATACACAATTATAATGAAAGAAGAAATGCTTATTGTAAATCCTTTTTTGCATATCGCTTATCACTCAAATATAACTAATATCTGATACCCATATTTATATAAATATTTTAAATACCATTCTGTCAACAAGATTTTTACGAAATTAACCGTTTACGCAACGCAAACAGCTTAAACTCTCAAAAGGAAAACGAAATCCGATTTTGAAATATTTGTCATTGATCCTCCGCTCCTGTTGGTCTTAGCGTGATGATATATAGCCTATAGCCTTCCTCGATAAATGGGTTATCTAACACTGAAAGAATTTTTCAAATCGGGCCAGTAGTTCCTGAGATTAACGCGTTCAAGCAAACAATCTTTAATTTTATATAGCTATTAGTATAGATTTGATTTAAAATGATTGTTTTAATCTTAAAGATAACAAATAATCACTTCTGTATTTTATTTCGACGAAGTAGGAACGTATGGCGCCACCATCTCGTAGACACGACTAAGTGATATGATATGCATATAACAAGAGCAAGAGAAATATAACTCGAAATAAATCGCTATACCAACCAGTCTGACCAGCATGGTATAGTAGGTCAAGGTTTCACTCCTATTACGGATGAGGCTCTAACCTATAATAGTTCTAGCTTCATTATTTATTATCTCTTATTATTCTATAAAGTTAGATAGTTCAGCCTTTTTTTTCTTTACACAGACCGACGTCCTCCCCGGGGGGTGCCGTCGGTCGATGGGAGGGTACCCCAAATAGGAGGTATTCCGTCGGACCGTCCACTGACGTCAAGTCACCCTGCTCCGGTGGTCGGCCCAACGACGAAGGCGACGTGCATCGCGGGTGGGTTGCGGGAGTGCGTGCTTACGCCCCTTTGTCGCTCCAGACGGACTGGTGCGAGAAGCGCGCCGACCGCAACCCACCCCCAAAAAAAAAGCCTTCTTTTTCCTTACCAAGGTTTCGGTAAACAGCTCAGAAGATGGAGAGGGAAAAAGTTTAGTCACGACGTCCTTGCAGTTGAATAGAATGAGACAAATAAGGTCATAAAAGATTAGGCGGTCAAGCATTGATGTAACAAATCAATGCGGCCAAGTCTAACAAATTAAAGCGGAGTGTACAGGTGGCGTAGTGATTTAAATATGGATCTTCTATACTGAGTGTCATATATTCGATTTCCAAGCAGGACATTCTTTGTGCGTTCCACAGTAGGTGTTTCGCATGTAGGTATACTTTGCGTTCTTTAAATAAGTTGCCGTAATTAAATGTATTTTCCTTGTGGTGACGGAGTAAGAATACACATCTCCACTCCCTATCTTACCCATGCATGTCGTAAAAGACGACTAAGGGATATAATACGCATACCAACCTGTCTGTCCAGTATGGCATAGTAAGGTCAATTTCCCTCCTATTGTGGAGGAGACTTGAGCCCAACAGTGGGACTTTTATGAACTGAAATGATGAATTGTATATATGGCAAACCCCCGACACAGTGATCGATTCTCGCGTCGTGTTTTTTTTTATGTATATATTTTTTTCCACGTAACAACTGCCATTTGACCCTTGCCACTCAAAGTGATAAACTTAATCAAGAAGTAGGCCAAATGTCAGTATTTTATGAGAATATTGACTCCTATTAATCGGCTTATGATTTTCTTTTAGACTTGGACCTGGAAACCTTGGTGAAATTTTTCCCTTATCTCCATTTATCAGCCTATAGAAGTCCAGAATGACATTCAATTAACTTTCTTCATGGTGGGCAGTGATCTAGCAAAGATACGTGAGCGACAGTATCTTACCATCAGGTATACTAGCCATGGCAGCAGGTGACTGGACCGGGGAGTTATATGGTTGCCCGTGCAAAGGCCGATTTTGTGTGGGTGACGCCTCGATGGCGCTCACAGTGGCGCCGCCGGAGCTTCGCTGGGGACGGTATCCGAAATGGTAACTCACCTGGACGGGCCATTGATGACAAGATCGGGTACCTATGGCCCGCCCCCATTTGGCGCTTAAAGGTACGCACCTGGCCGGCCATGGGCTCGTTCCCCACCCCCTCTCGTCACCCCAAACGGATCGGATGGTGAAAACGCATTATGGCTTAGCGCAAAAAAAAAGGAAAACCATCAGGTGTACTACTTGCTCGTTTGCCACCATCGGCAATAAAAAAGTAAACAATAGTAGATTCTGTAGCAATACTACTTCAAATTGCTAACGTTGATAATAAAACTATTGATGATAAATGACTGCACAGATGGCGTGGTGGTTAAGTTACCGACCTGCAGTTGCAGTGTCGCAGGTTCGAATCCCACACAGGATAGCACTATGTGATCCACGAATTGTAGTTCCGAGTCTGCATGTAGTTTGTGTCCTTTAATTATATGTATGTTGGTAAAGTCCTTAAGAGGATCTTCTCGTCCAATATTCCGCAGTGTCTGAAAACAAAGGTTTATAACCAGTGTGTGTTACCAGCGATGACTTATGGCACTGAAACGTGGTCTCTAAATGTCGGCCTCATAAAAAAGCTCAAAGTCGCTCAGCGTGCTATGGAGAGGGCTATGCTCGGTATTTCTCTACGTGATAAAATCCGGAACACGGAAATCCGTAGAAGAACGGGTGTAACCGACATAGCCCGCAGAATTAGCACATTGAAATGGCAATGGGCAGGCCACATTGCTCGTCGAACCGACAACCGTTGGGAAAGAAAGGTTCTTGAGTGGCGACCACGAATCGGACGGCGCAGCGTAGGACGACCCCTCACCAGGTGGACTGACGACATTCTCAAAGTCGCAGGGAACCGTTAGATGCAAGTGGCGCAGGACCGTTCCGAGTGGCATTCTCGTGGGGAGGCCTATGTCCAGCAGTGGACGTCTGTAGGCTGATGGATGGATGGTAAAGTCCCCCGTAACACAAGGATTATTGCCTTAGTGCAAGGTATTGTCTTAAAACAAAGCCGATACATTCATGAACGCTGTAAAGCTCGAAACGTCGGGAAATTAAAAATCAAATAAATCATCGTTTCATCTCATATACATCCCACTGCTGGATCCGAACCTCCTCCACAATAGGATGGAAACTGACACTATACCGTTCTTGTCAGACAGGTTGGTATAGAGTTTTAAATCGAGCTTTCCTTCCCTTACATAGATGGTATATATCCCATAGTCGTCTTTCACGATACCCACGGGCAAGATAGGGAGTGGTGATGTGAATTTTTACTCCGTCAACATACGGAAATCAAATACAAACGCTATAAAATCTGTAAAATTATTTTATTTACATTCAGGACTCTCTGAGAGTCAAACCTGGGTGTATACGGAGACCATTGTGGATCCTGGCTTACAGGAGACCGTGGTGGGAATATGTGGTGAGATTAGTCCCAAATAAAAAAATTATACATTCACTCGTGTAAATAGTTCGTATCATAATAAACAAATGTTTACAATAATTTTATTACACTTATTTAATACTAGCAACGCAAGTTTCAGTCGTCTTCCCTGCGTATTTCCCGTTCCCGTGGGAATATCGGGATAAAATATAGCCTAGTTTACGCCCTGATATTATAGCTTTCCATTGGTGAAAGAATCTTTGAAATCGGTCCAGCCGTTTTGAAGATTACCCGGCACAAACAGACAGACAGACACACAAAAATTTTTTAATCTGTATTTTAGGCATAGGTGTCGTGCAAATAACCGTGTGAGCATGAAAAAAGCCTATTATTTTGACATTATAAACAGACACTCCAATTTTATTTAGTGGTATAGATTTTGACTTTTATCCGTGTGGTGACGGAGTAAGAATAGAATTCACCACCTTGTATGCTTACTCTGTTACTGTCACACGGAGAAGGCAATTGATTGTACATGTATATAAAAATTACCATATGACAGAAGTTACAAATGCCACCAACACATTGCTCGTGGGTGTTGTAGAAGACGACTAATTAAATCGATCTGGACCAACTCGGTCTGATGCTGTCTAGTCAATAATTACATTCATATATAGGGCTGACAACAGACAAGTGATCGGATATAAATATTGCCAGAACTTTTTCGGAAAAGTTATTACATAGTCTTAGAATAATAACGTATAGAAGGTAAGTCCGTGCACAAAAAATGAAGGATTTAAATTGGAGCCTAATGGAGCTTACGCCGGAATCGCTCCGTAGTGTACAAGGTCACTGTACTGCACATACGTACGCAACTCTTAAAAAATAAATAGGTATTTATGACGGTTTGTGCATTCAAATACTGTCACAACACATTTTAAAAACATAAAAAGTGTATACATTACTTTTAAAAGTATTGCGACGATTTATGTTAATAAAAACAAAATTTGATTTCATAATTTGTATAGTGGTGTGCGTGTGTAATCGCCTGCGCGCATGTAATACTTTGGCTTCATGTTTTGATCGCTTAAGTACCGACACTATCCTTCTATACGTTATTATTCTAAGTACATAGTAATAATATTCTGCTGAAACTGGTTATACTAAAAAACATACCAAACATGACTACCTATCTATAAAAGACTCAGCGGATGACATAGATACCTAATTTTTTCCTTATTTCTTAAACAACGTTCAAGTCCATTTCGCTGCCAATAAGGAAAATAATAAGTAAAATAACAATACTTACATTGTTTTGTATTATATAATTTAAGAACATCTATTATATTCTGACAGCGCCGTATCTAATTTTGATTCCTCATACGTATAGTGACGGAATAAGAATACAATTCACCACCCCTCTCTTACCCGTGGATGTCGTAAAAGACGACTAAGGGGTATAATACGCATATAACACCTATGCAAGAGAAGGAAAACTTGAAATATAACTCTACTTTTTTTTTTTTTTTTTGTGGGTGGGCCGCGGTCGGCGCGCCTCCGCACCACTCCGTCCGGGGCGACAGAGGGGCTTGAGCACGCAACTCCCGCGACCCACCCGAAAACCACGTCGCCTTCGTCGTTGGGCCGACCACTGGAGCAGCGTTAACTTGTCGTCAGTGGTCGGCCCGACGGAATACCCCCTATTGGGGTACCCTCCCATCGACCGACGTCCCCCCCTCGGGGAGGACGTCGGTCTTTCCTCACGCGGTCGGCCTCTCGGCGGGTGACGGACTAATCCCCGGTCACGTCACCCGCGGCCTCGGCTAGGGCGGCATGAGGCGCAGATAGTTGCGCCTGCGCCGCCCCAGTCGCCGGCGGCGGATCTCCTCATCGAGGCTGCGCTCCTCACGCAGGCGATCCGCCGCCTCCTTCCGCGAGATCACTGTCTCGCAGAAGGCTGCGACCGCGTCCCAATTCCCGACGCCGTCGACCATCGCCCTAGCGATAGCCGGCAGCGTCAGGTCCGTACCGATGATTGCGACGAGTTCACAGCGCTGCACTGCCCAAGCCCCGCAGGCCTCGAGCGTATGGCGCGCCGTGTCCTCGTCGCAATCGCAGTGGTGGCAGGACGGTGTACTCTCCCTCCTAACGACCTTGTGCAGGTATTTGGCGAAGCACCCATGCCCCGTCAAAACCTGCACCAGTCGGAAGGAGAGCACCCCGTGCCGCCTCTCCAACCACTTCATCAGCACCGGCCGGAAGGCCTCCACGGTTCGCACCCCGAACCGAGGCCTCTCCAGCCGGACTGCCCAACGGGCGATGACGTCTCGGCGGGCGTCGACGCGCCAGGCGGTGAGATCCCTTAACGAGACCACACCGCCCTCCGCTCGCACCCCCATCACCCGCCGATATAGTCCGGCGAGCATCTCCGCCTCCAGGTCCCACGGGGGAGTCCCGGCCAACAGGCACGCTGCCTCCGTCGCCACCGTGCGGTATCCGCGGATGGCCCTGACCGCCATGACCCTCTGTGGTCGCCACAGAAGGGCCCTGAGTCGGGCGGTCATGGACCCCGCCCACACCGGTGCGCCGTACAGGGCCATCGACCGGATGACCCCCGCGTACAGCCGTCGGAAATATAACTCTATACCAACCTGTCTGATCAGTTAAACATGGTATACCTATTAAGATCAATTTCCCTCCTATTATGGAGGAGGCATGAGCCTAACAGTGTGATGTACCTATATAAATTGTGATGATAATGATGAAAACTGAATATCGATTCAATATGTACTCTTTCATAGCACATATTGTAAAAGTTGGAGGAGGTCCGAGCCCAACAGTGGGACGTATATGAGCTGCCCTACGCTGCATGCATCGTACAATTCGTGGCCGTCATTCGAACACCTTTCTTCATCAACGGTCGTCAGTTCGACTAGCTCATTACCATTTCAATGTGCTAATTCTTCACTCACAACTAAAAAATAATACTCTACAATTACAGGGTCATACAAAATAAATACAATATGATAAAGGATTATTTAAAATTGTTTAAAACTAATTAATAATTCCTTCCTGAATGTAATTAAAACATTAGGAAATACGTTTTATATTTGTGTAACACTAACGTATTAAACTCGAAGTTAAATAAAAACCCAATTACTAAGAATAGCTTTTGCTATTTTCCGTGTGGTGACTGAGTAAGAATACAATTTGACACCCATTTTTTGTCCGTGGGTCTTGTAAAAGATGAATGGATTAAATATGCATATAACATCTACGCAAGAGAAGGAAAACTCTATATAAAACTCTATACTAACACGTCTGACCAGCATGGTATAGTGGGTCAATTTCCTTCCTTTTATGGTTGAGGTTGAGGTTTGAGCCTCGGGCCAACAGTGGAATGTATATGAACTAAAATTATGATAAACGAAAATAAACCGTAGACTGTCGCTTGGAAGGAAACTTTGTTTTAAAAAATAATTTTAAACTTTGAGAGCATATTGACGGCACAAATGGCGTAATGGTTCAGATACCGAAATACCGTGACTATGCCATGTGTTCGAATGCCATGCAGGACCACGCTTGCCGCGGGTGACTGGACGAGGAATTAGTTCGTCACCCGTTGAGCGGTCGACCGCGTGAAGAAAGACCGACGTCCTCCCTGAGGGAGGGACGTCAGTCGAGGAGAGGGTACCCCTCAAGGGGTACTCCGTCGGGCAGACCAATGGCAACAAATCACCCTGCTGGGTTGGTCGGCCCAACGACGAAGGCGACGTGTCATGGGTGGGTTACGGGTGTGCGTACTTACGCCCCTCTGTCGCCCCGGACGGAGCAGAGCGAGGATTGCGCCGACCGTAAAAAAAAGGACCACACTTTGTGCGATTCACAGTTGTTGTTCTGAGTCTGGATATAATTTATGTTCGTTAATTATATGTTTGTAAAGTCCCGCGTAATATGTACAAGGGTTATTTCCTTAGTGCAAGGTGCTGTTTTTAAAAAAAAAAGTTTAGGATTTTGAATTTTCGTTTCGAATATGTGTCTTTCGGAGATATAGTTACAAAGTTTTTATAATTTAACTTTTAAATTTTTAACCTGTTACAATAAGGATTATGACTAATTTACGAATAAATATCTATAAACTGAATATATTTCTGTGGTTTCGAGTAGGGATGATCGATGAACATCGATGATCATCGAACATCGATGTTGAAAGGAAAAACATTGATATTTTAACATCGATGTTGCTATAGGCAAAACATCGTAACATCGATGTTAACAGAATTCATCATCGATGTTGAAAGGAAAACATCGATGTTGAAAGGGAAACATCAATGTTGGCAAAATATCGTAACATCGATGTTAGGGGAATCGACTATTGATGATAATTCACGCACTAAAACGTACCTGGTAAAAAATAAAAAAAAACTCATCAAAATTTGCCTGGAGGATTTTATTTCTTGGTCAAGTATTAAAGCGTAACATCGATGGCACAAGTCACCCTATATATTAGAACATCCGACTGAGATGTCCTAAAAAAAAACATCTTCTCATCAACATCATCTAACATCGATGTTATACACTTTCGATAATAACATCGATGTTTTCCTAACATCGATGTTTGTTTTTTTAACATCGATGTTTTTCTAACATCGATGTTGTCTAACATCAATGTTCGGTTTTCGATAAATATCAAACATCGATGTTGGGCTTTCGATTATGACATCGATGTTACCATCGATGCTTTTCTAACATAGATCATTCCTAGTTTCAAGTTGATTTGGAAAGAATTAGCCTTGAAAATTATCTACAAATTCACTGTAGCGTTATCGTTGTTGAATGCGACTCTTTATTTAATTAAATTAACACTAGCTCTCTTTTAATTTAAAAATGATTACATTGTAATTGATAGTATTTTAATTATCAGTGTGGTGACGGAATAAGAATACAATTTACCACTCCCTATCTTTTTTTTTTATTATAATCGGTGACAAACGACAGTACGCCTGATGGAAAGTGTTGCTGCCGCTCATGGACCTTTGCTAGGCCGCTGCCTACCGTGAAGAAAGTGTGTCTGCGTGCAATGAGGTTTAGTGAAACTAAAAGCGTCACCAAAATCTACCACACGCAATCACCCTTTTTTATGGGAGGGCTTTGGTCACACGCACACGCCGTCCTTTCCGTCCGGGGCGACGAAAGGACGGCGCGTGGGTCCATAACCCACCCTTAGCCACGTCGTCTTCGTCGTTGGGCCAACCACCAGTGCCGGGCCGTCGGCTGTTCCGAGACGTCGATCACCGTCGTGCGGTCAGTCTCTCTGCGGGTGATGGACTAAAGTCCCGGCCCGGTCATTAACTACCTCGGCTAGGGCGGCGTCAGGCGCAACACGCAAACACCCTCAGAAAGTTCCGGTTCTCTCGCTCAGCGAACGAAGCGCAGTAACAAATTGCTACTACTCAGACGTCGATTTTCTGCTCGGTGTGGTACTACCCCGGAGGGGCCGGCTCGCGACTGTGGACAGATAACTGTCAACAGTGAGCTCCTACCACGTATATTGCACGAGGATGTCGTAAAACGTGTCGTGTCGTATGACTAAGGGTATAAATATCTATGCAAGAGAAAGAAAACTGGCCATAAAACCCTATACCAACCTCTGACCAGCATGTAGAGTCAATTTCTCTCCTATTGTGGAGGAGGTTCGAGCCCAACAGTGGGACGTATATAAACTATGATGATGATAATGAGATGATTAATTGTAATACATAATAATGATGATTAATGTTAAGTGTAAGATAATGGGTGTTACCCAAAATTTAGGCATCGTTGATGAAAAGGTGTTCTAAACTTGATCCGAAATTTTAACTTATAACGTCCACCATATTGGATTTAGAATGATGCCACCTCAGTTATTATGTTTCACTCATTAATCTATTTGATAACCATATCATAGTTATTATGAATTTTATACATAGTCAATTTGTAACATCCGCCATATTGGATCGGAAGTGGCGACACTTAAATAATCGTGCATTATCATATAAACTAAACGTGTGTGCCAATTATCCACATTATCATTTTAGTTTATGTTCGTCCCACTGTCGGCCTCGAGCCTCCGCCATAGTAAGGCAGAAATTGACTTACTATATCACGCTCGCGCGGTCAGCCTCTCCACGGGTGACAGACTATGCCCCGGTTGAGTCACCCGCGGCCTCGACTAGGGCGCCATTAGGCAAGTAATTTAAAATAAGTGAAAATAATAATAGTAATTGAATAAGGATGTACAGTATAACCCCACCTTGACCTATTATCGTTATCGTTAATATAGTTCAAGTTAATTAAATTGCTCTACAATATCTCTATTTATCGAGACATAATAAAATATTATATGGACGTTATCTTGAATTGAAATGGGTGGCCAAGCCCCCAGTAAACGTCACATGTATGCAAATTATTTAAACTCATAAAAATATAATCTGTACATATAAATAAAATTGACGTGTTTGATATTAAACTAACAGTTTTTTTTATTATTTAGTGCAAATAATTTAGCCTGTCTGGATGTTCCGGATAATCTATGAGATGGGTTAGATGGATTTTGGCGGGAATTTTATTTCATCAGTAGATTAATGACGTTACATAGAGTAAATTTGGCTATGAAATCGTGTTCCTTATTCGAATAGAGAAACAATAAAATTACTATTCATATTACAAGATATTTGACGAAAATAGAACTGACATTGAATCTTTTTGGAAGTAAAAAATATTGCCGCGATTTAAAAATAACTTAGATCTCGTTTCGAACAGAATAGTAACGTACTAGTTCCCTCACGGTAGTCTATAAGCACGTGGGTTATTTATAATCAAACATTATACAATAATGTTAGAATAATAATTCCAGAATTGTGATTGAGCTTTAGTAGTGAGTATTTTTCTCGGCGCAGAATTATTATGACCTTTTTTTAGGAAATCTGAGTCGTATCTTATAATATAGGGGGTGACTCCCGGTAGTAGTAGGTACTTTTCTACGGGCAGAACTGTGATGAGCTGTTTTTAGGACATCAACGAGTGCTCATTATTATCGATTCGTCCCTATAAGAAACAAAACTTATTAATTGCTAGAGTACCTACGTGAGGCCGTGAGTTATCATCGATAATCAATTGCCGTTAACATCGATATTTTTCGTATAACAACATCGATGACAAATTCCGTTAACATCGATGATCATTGATCATTCATCATCCCTACCACTGAATAATAAAAGTTAAAGAAGTTTTACTTCAACCGCGAGTAAGGGTTTTCTTTTTTTTAACGAATCTATAAATGGACATATAAAATAAACATTCGAATGAGAACCTCTTCCTTTTTTTTAATTAGTAGTACTAGCTAGTACCATACCTACATGAGTATAACGTGAGAAAATCCGCGATCAAGCGAATTACTGTCTACATTTAGTATTATCGAGTGATTGATAAGTAACAATGCAGTCTATGTGTATTACGTCTACGTAACATGTTTGTTTTTCTTTAAACACGCCCTCAATAAGTGATATTTCAATTTGACAAGTTATTTTTGAAGTAAAGCTTTTGGCGCGATTAAGATCTGAATATTTTGGACGATGATAATGCAAAGGATGTGGTAAAAGACATTCTCCTATTCCTTCCCGTGGATGTCGTAAAAGACGACTAAGGGATATAATATGACCTGACGCTGCCGGCTATCGCTAGGGCGATGGTCGACAGCGTCGGGAATTGGGACGCGGTTGCAGCTTTCTGCGAGACAGTGATCTCGCGGAAGGAGGCGGCGGATCGCCTGCGCGAGGAGCGCAGCCTCGATGAGGAGATCCGCCGCCGGCGACTAGGGCGGCGCAGGCGCAACTATCTGCGCCTCATGCCGCCCTAGCCGAGGCCGCGGGTGACGTGACCGTGGATTAGTCCGTTACCCGCTGAGAGGCCGACCGCGTGAGGAAAGACCGACGTCCTCCCCGAGGGGGGTACGTCGGTCGATGGGAGGGTACCCCAATTAGGGGTATTCCGTCGGGCCGACCACTGACGACAAGTTAACGCTGCTCCAGTGGTCGGCCCAACGACGAAGGCGACGTGGTTTTTGGGTGGGTCGCGGGAGTTGCATGCTTAAGCCCTTCTGTCGCCCCGGACGGAGTGGTGCGGAGGCGCGCCGACCGCGACCCACCCACAAAAAAAAAAAGGGATATAATATGCACATAACATCTGTGCAAAAGAAGGAAACCTCGAAAGAAAACGCTATACCAACATGTCTGACCAGCATGGTAGTATGTCAAATTCCCTCCCATTGTGGAGGAGGCCCGAGCCTAACAGTAGGATGTATGTGGGTTGCGATGAATACAAAGGAAACATGTCACGGCTATGTTTCCGCTTTTTAATTCAATTAAAACTTTTTAACGACATAACGAATGATTCAGATCTTATTCAGACGAAATTAAAGTTATCGAACGATAGTCCAGCGATATAACGATTGATTTAGATCTTATTCCGACTAGTTTTACATCGTTCCAGAGTTTATAAAAAACAGGTATTTCGACAATAGTGTGTGTGTGTGTGTGTGTGGGTAGGGACACAAAAAAAGTATCTATACTTTTAGGTATCGAGTAAGGTCAAGTGGGGGACAGTGTAACAAAAAAGTCATTTTGATTTTTTGGCAAAAATCCGTTTCATATATAGAGGATATATGAAACGGATCTTATTATTTGTTATAAAATCAGTAGTCATTAATTATCATATTCGACTTGAAATAATATCAAAATTATGCTCAGAAATTACTTTATTTTTTGGTTTTGTGAGATCACAAATTTGTTATAGTGTACCCCAAGAGCGGGGTACAGTTTAACAGCCATAGGGGTACAATATAACAAGATGGGGCACACTATAACAATAGACTAAATATACACTAAATAAAATACAATATGTAAAATAATAAACATTTAACGTCAATATTATTAATAAAATAAACTAAACCTATAACATATTTTTAATAGTCGAAATATATATATCAAAAAATAGTATCCAAATTTTATTTTACTTAGTATTTTTTTAGGGTGGGGTTACGGTTGGTGCACTCCTCGCACCACTCCGACCGGGGCGCCAGAGAGGCGTAAGCACGCACCCCTGTAACCTACCCGTGACACGTCACCTTCGTCGTTGGACCAACCACTGGAGCAAGGTGACTTGTCATCAGTGATCGGCCCGACGGAATACCCCATGAAGAGTACCCTCTCCTCGACCGAAGTCCCACCGCTCGGAGAGGACGTCGGTCTTTCCTCGCGCGGTCGGTCTCTCGGCGGGTGACGAACTAACTTCCCCGTCCAGTCACCCTCGGCCTCGTCTAGGGCGGCATCAGGTGAAGGTAGTCGCGCCTGCGCCTCGCAGAAGGCTGCGACCGCGTCCCAGTTCGACACCAATGATTGCGACGAGTTCACGACGCTGCTCTGTCCAAGCGGCACAAACTTCGAGCGTACACTGCGCCGTGTCCTCGCATCCTCCTAAGCATTTCATAAGCTAGTTTTCTGGTTTCAATCGTAACACATTTTTGAACATGTCATAAGATATTGTTTTAGCGTTGTTTCTTGAGCATTAGAAAATACTTTATTAACCGTATAATTCGGCGTCAATCGCAGATCTTTACTTTCCTCGGCTGAACAGATCTTTCTTTTTTTAATTTTTAATATAACGTTATATAGTGTCGGAATTCACGTTTTTTCGTTCAGCTGCTTTGCTCAAGGGTATTCCTTTTTCAACCAACTCTATTGCATCTTTCATATCAATAGCATCGTGTAAGCCAATACCTGTATTTCTTTGCCGATTTCACACATTGTTGACGTAACACACCTAGAATAAAAAAAAAATCAAATGGGGCACACTATAACATGTTACACTGTGCCCTGTTACATTGTACGCCATATCCCTACCATTCCAACAAACATTTCTTAAGATTTATAGAGTAGAAATAGCAATAAACTGCATTTATTTTTTTAAAATTTAATTGAAGATAAAAGCAACATCTATTTACTCAGCAGTAGTTAATGCGGGAAGCGGAACGGCGGGCACAAAAGGATGCCGCCGTGGCCGCGCGCGACGAGGGCGGTGCATCCGCAGCTACCTCAGAGCTGTCGCGGTGCGGAAACGGCGAAATCGCCGAGGAAGTCGAGGGACAGCTCGAGCCTGTCGAGCGACGAGGGCGGATCAGCCGCAGGACCGTCGCGGGACGAGGGCGGCAGGACCGCAGGACCGTCCAAGTTGGAAGGAGGGAGTGACTCCGGCTCAGAGCGGAGTGACTCACGTCTGAGCGACAGCTTAAGAATCTCGCTGTCGAGCGACGAGGGCAGCACAGCCGCAGAGCCGTCGCAGGATGCTGCAGGGCCGTTACAGCACTCGGATGCGGCGGAGGAGATGTCCACGGACGAGGGCGGTGAGACCGCAGAGCCGTCTGACGACGAAGGGCCGCGGGTCGGCCAGAAGAAGGGAGATGGAGGGGAGGATAAGGATAGGGAGAGGAATGCTGAGCATGCAGCAGGGCCGTCCGGGATGGTGGATAGGGAGGTCGGTGTTAGGAGTGCCGATAAGGAGGTGATCGATGGGGGGGCCGCTCTAACGGCGGCCCTAAGTCCTAGGAGGGGAAGGGAGGAGGCCCGCCCCCCGACGAGGGATCGGAAGCGCCCCCTGCCAAAGGGTGGTAGCTCCGAATCCGAATCGGACGGGAGCGATACCATCAGGCCTCCCCCCAAAGTTGCGACCGCGCGCTGGGGGCGCAGGGGTCGGGGAAGTGCGGTGGCGGCCAGACCGGCGACGCCGTGTCCGGCCGACCGGGGAGGCGAGGTGGCGGCCCTTCAGGCCGCAAACACCCGCCTAAGCGAGGAGGTCTCCGGCTTGCGGGAGCGAAACCGCAGGCTGGAGACGGAACTTTCGGCGATGCGCAGAGAGAACCGCGGGTTGGCCAAGGACGTGGCTGACCTGCGGTCTCAATTCGAGCGCCTGGTGCCGGCTGTGGCGCCGGCGCCGGCCCCGCCGCCCAAACGGGTCGTGCCAGCGAGGGCGGGCCCATCGTCTGCGCCCGTGGCGCCGGCTGGGTCCGTCGCGGCCTCGCCGCTGCCTCCCCTCGTCGTAGTCCCTCCGTCGACTCGTGGCCGCGGGAGAACTCGGAAGGGGGAGGAGCCGCCGCCCGACGAGGTGCACGGCGTGTCGGAGTCGGCGGTACGCGTCATCCTAGCCCGAGTAGGGGTGATGGTGGATGCGCGTATCGCCGCCGTAGCGGCCAGGCTCCCGCCTGAGCCGCCCCTCCGACCGCCGCTCGCGGCGGACAAGACGAGGCGGCCGCAAGCGTCGGCTCCCACCTCGCTGCCCTGTCAGGGTGGCCGCGTGGTGAGCTACGCTGCGGCCGCGGCGGGACCCAAGGGGGCCAAGAAGGCCGGCAAGGTGCCGGCTCCCGCCAAGGCCGGGCCGCGGCCGGCGCCAGCGATTGCACCGCAGGCGCCGGCCGGCAAACCCGCGACTGCGCCTGCTGCGCTCAGCGCTGCTGCTAGGCTCGAACAGGGCTGGCAGGTGGCTGAGCGTAGCAGGAAGGCACGTGGCCAAAAGCGGAGAGCGGCGTCCAAGAGTGCCGCTGTGGCCGCCGCTCCCCAGGCGGGAGCCGGCGGAAAGGGGAAAAGGTCGCGTAGGGGCCTCAAGTCGCCGAAGACGGCTACACGGCTACGGTGGTAATCACCGTACTGCCTGAGGCGGCTGAGAGGGGCCTAAACTATGAGGCCGTCCTAAGACGCGCCCGGCGGGAGCTGGACGTCTCCGACATCGGGGGCGTCGAGGCGTGGACCCGCAAAGCCCAGACAGGGGCTCGAATACTCGAGTTCCCTGGGGCCGAGGGCGCGAAGACGGCCGATAGTTTGGCCACGATGCTGAGGGGGCTGTTCGGACCGGAGGATGGAGTCCGAATCGCCAGGCCCGTCAAGTGCGCAGATATGCGCCTCACGGGTCTGGACGACTCCGTGGCGGTAGAGGACATCCGGGAGGCCATTATGGCGCGTACTGAGTGTGCCTCGGACACCGTCCGGATTGGCACCATCCGCCCTGGTCCGGGCGGCGTCGGTGCTGTCTGGGTGCAGTGCCCAGTGGAGTCGGTCAAGCAATTGGCCGACTCAGGCAGGCTCCTCGTGGGCTGGAGTTCGGCGCGGGTAATCGTGCTGGAGCCCCGGCCCGCGAGGTGTTATAAGTGCATGGCGGTCGGGCATACCCGACCGACATGCAGGAACTGCTTTGACTGCAGCGGGCTATGTTTCCGTTGCGGTCAAACTGGACACCAGGCGGCATCGTGCTCAGCGGTGCCCCACTGCCCCACGTGTGCGGCGGGCAATAAGCCTGCCAAGCACCGCATGGGCTCTGGGGACTGCAGACCCCCGGCATCGGCCCCAAAGGGGCGGGGCGGCCCATCGACCGGGCCAGTTCCCGCTCCGAGCGCGGCCCGATCGCCCGTTAGCGCGGAGGAGGTGACGATGGATACGGACCGTTAATGGACCCCGTATCCATTCGTCTCCTCCAGGCCAATCTCAACCACTCCGCCGGTGCGCAGGACGTGTTCCTGCAAGCCATGGCGGAGTGGTTGATAGGAGTAGCCGTAGTCGCGGAGCCGTACGTGGTGCCCGACCGGATTAACTGGTTGGGTAGCACCGATGGCACCGTGGCAATCGTCGCCTCCACGTCGTGGCCTTCGTCGTCTCTGACCCTTAGGGACAGGGGCGTCGGATACGTCGCGGCGGACTGGGGGGAGATTACACTCTTCGGAGTTTATCTCTCCCCTAACTGGAGTGTGACCGATTTCGAGGCCTTCCTCACCATCATGGAGGCCTCGTTACGGTGACTGGCATCGCGCCAGGTCTTCGTCCTGGGGGACTTTAACGCCAAGTCCGTGGCGTGGGGGTCCCCTAGGACGGATGACCGAGGACGGGTGATCGAGGAGTGGGCGGCGGCACTGGGCCTCTGTTTGCTGAACAGGGGCTCGGTGCATACGTGCGTGCGACAACGGGGCGGGTCGATAGTGGACCTTTCGTTCGCTAGCCCCGAGGTCGCCGCACGCGTGGGGAGCTGGCGCGTCGTGGAGGAGGTGGAGACCTTGTCGGACCACCGGTATATCCGGATGGAGGTCTTCCCGGCAATCCTGACGTCCAGCAGGGGTCACGGGGCGGATGGACGTCCTGCGTTCCCGCGATGGGCTGTGGGTCGCTTAGACCGGGACCAGCTGGCGGAGACAGCCATCGTTTACTCGTGGCTGTCCTCTGCCAACCAGTCGGATGGGGTGGACGCCGAGGCTGGCCGCATCCGCAGTGCGTTGACGCAGACCTGCGATGCGGCCATGCCCCGGGTACGGCGTCTGCCCCCGAGGAGGGGGGTCCACTGGTGGTCCCGGGAGCTGGCGGATCTCCGGGCCGCGTGTATCCGCGCCCGGAGGGCCTACACCCGCAGCCGGCGGCGCCATCGCGATGCGGAGCGGGAGGCCGTGCTTTATGAGGGCTACCGCAATGCGCGGTCGGCCTTCAGGCTGGCCGTCCGCTCCGCCAAGGACGTCAGTCGGCAGGAGATGCTGGACGGTCTCGACCGTGACCCCTGGGGACGCCCTTATCGCGCGGTGCTGAATAGGCTACGCGCGCGGGGCCCTCCCCTCACCGAGACTCTCCAGCCCGGCCTTCTCACCCGGGTCATCGAGGACCTGTTCCCGCGGCGGGCGTAACACACGCCCCCGGTCATGGCTCCGCCAGACACTGACCGGGAGGCCGACGACGACAGTGTTCCGCCCATCACGGAACCCGAGATGGGGGTGGCGGTGACGCGCATGCGCGCAAAGTCTACCGCCCCCGGGCCCGACGGTGTTCCTAACCGTGTGTTGGCCTTGGTCCTCGAACACCTGGGACCCCGCCTCAGGGGGCTGTTCGACGCGTGTTTAGCGTCCGGACGGTTCCCTGGGTGCTGGAAGGAGGGAAGGCTGGTGCTCCTGCCGAAGCCGGGACGGTCTCCGGAGTCGCCTTCGGCCTACAGGTCTATCGTGCTGCTCGATGACACGGGCAAGCTACTGGAGAGGGTGGTAGCTGCCCGCATCGAGCGGCACCTCGTCGGCACGGGGCCCTATCTGTCGGACGCCCAGTTTGGGTTTAGGAAGGGTCGTTCCGACGATCGCGCCTCTGTTGCGCCTGAGGCCGTCACCGGCGGGGGAGTGCTGTTGGTAGTGTCCCTAGACATCGCCAACGCATTCAATAGTCTGCCATTCAGCTGCATCAGGGAGGCGCTCCGGTATCACGGGGTGCCAGTTTACCTGAGGCGGCTAGTGGCAGACTATTTGGAGGGGCGCAGCGTCCTCTGCACCGACCGAGCAGGGGACGTCGTGCGAACGCCCATGACGTGCGGTGTCCCACAGGGGTCGGTCCTCGGACCCACCCTGTGGAACATCGGCTACGACTGGGCGCTGAGGAGGAGCCTCCCGCCCGGGCTGGGCGTGATTTGTTACGCCGACGACACGCTCATCACAGCCCGCGGTGGGACGCTAGAAGAGGCGGTAAGCCTGGCGACCTCGGGTACCGAGGAGGTCGTCAGACGGATCGAGGCGCTGGGGTTGAGGGTCGCCCTGGACAAGACGGAGGCCCTCTTGTTCCATGGGCGCACTATGAGCCCTCCCATCGGCGTCTCGATCACCGTCCACTCGGTCGACATCAGCATCCGGGCCCATATGAGGTACATGGGCCTGGTGCTCGACGGGCGATGGTGGTTCCGGGAGCATTTCCGCAGGCTCGCTCCGCGGCTCGTCGTCCGCCCTATCGTGGCTTATGCCGAACGTGGGCGGACCGAGCGCTGCGTGCCGACAGCTGTACGCGGGGGTCATCCGGTCGATGGCCCTGTACGGCGCCCCGGTGTGGGATCCATGACCGCCCGACTTAGGGCCCTTCTGTGGCGACCACAGAGGGTCACGGCGGTCAGGGCCATCCGCGGATACCGCACGGTGGCGACGGAGGCAGCGTGCCTATTGGCCGGGACTCCCCCGTGGGACCTGGAGGCGGAGATGCTCGCCGGACTATATCGGCGGGTGACGGGGGTGCGAGTGGAGGGCGGTGTGGTCTCGTTAAGGGATCTCACCGCCTGGCGCGTCGACGCCCGCCGAGACGTCATTGCCCGTTAGGCAGTCCGGCTGGACACACAATTACACACAATTACCGAGCTGAATTCCAAATTTCATCCTTCTAAGTCATCTGGAAGTAGGTTAATTTTGGTACCATATGTCAGTCAATGCTTAAATTTAAGCAGTCCGGCTGGAGAGGCCTCGGTTCGGGGTGCGAACCGTGGAGGCCTTCCGGCCGGTGCTGATGCAGTGGTTGGAGAGGCGGCACGGGGTGCTCTCCTTCCGACTGGTGCAGGTTTTGACGGGGCATGGGTGCTTCGCCAAATACCTGCACAAGGTCGTTAGGAGGGAGAGTACACTGTCCTGCCACCACTGCGATTGCGACGAGGACACGGCGCGCCATACGCTCGAGGCCTGCGGGGCTTGGGTAGTGCAGCACTGTGAACTCGTCGCAATCATCGGTACGGACCTGACGCTGCCAGCTATCGCTAGGGCGATGGTCGACAGCGTCGGGAATTGGGACGCGGTCGCAGCCTTCTGCGAGACAGTGATCTCGCGGAAGGAGGCGGCGGATCGCCTGCGTGAGGAGCGCAGCCTCGATGAGGAGATCCGCCGCCGGCGACTGGGGCGGCGCAGGCGTAACTATCTGCGCCTCATGCCGCCCTAGCCGAGACCGCGGGTGACGTGACCGGGGATTAGTCCGTCACCCGCCGAGAGGCCGACCGCGTGAGGAAAGACCGACGTCCTCCCCGAGGGGGGGACGTCGGTCGATGGGAGGGTACCCCAATAGGGGGTATTCCGTCGGGCCGACCAGTGACGACAAGTTAACGCTGCTCCAGTGGTCGGCCCAACGACGAAGGCGACGTGGTTTTCGGGTGGGTCGCGGGAGTTGCGTGCTTAAGCCCCTCTGTCGCCCCGGACGGAGTGGTGCGGAGGCGCGCCGACCGCGGCCCACCCACAAAAAAAAAATATTGTAATTTTCTTTTATATATCGCTATATTTGCCACCTACAATGAGGTAGAAAATGAATAAACCAATTTGTTTAAGATAAAAATCGTAGTCTTTGAATAATTACAAAAATTATAAAAAAAAAGGTAAAAGAAACAGCTTATAAATGTGAATAAATTATATAATTATAATTTTAACAACGTACTTAATTTCGTCACAATACAGTGATCATTCAAGAATTCTAAATTACAATAATATTTTACACTTAACGCTTCGTACGATATATGTATATACATATCATTTATATATCTAAATAATATAGTATGTAGAAATTGGCGGGGACGCCATATTTAATTAATACACTTCATTTGCGCGCCCTTTTTATACAAAGTTAAAATATGATTCAGCGCCATACAAATTCAGGAAAGCATCAGTATAGTAAAAAAAATTGTTATGTAAAAATATCGTAAAATATGGATTAAGAGTATTGAAATTATATAGGTAAGGTTATTCCGCTCATACAAGTCACAGTAAGGGACGTTGTAAAAAAACTCCATTTTAAATAAGAATTTTGGCGGATATTTGAGAGATGCCAATCGAGGATAATTGATGTTTAAAAGTAGAATACATTTGTAAAAAGTTGAACGTTGATAAATTATAGGTTATACATATAGGTATGATGCTACAATTTCTGCCAAGTTTAATAGCCGATTGCAAAAATAAAGATCAGAACCATAAACGTTCACTCGTTTGTTGGACAAAGTAATAAACTAATTATTATTATAAATATGTATAGCAGTGATAAATAGATATTAATTTCTGATGTTTACGTGAATATCACACACGTCAAAACTATTTTTACGGATTTCGTTAGTCCTTTAGTGACCATAAACGCTGCGGTTCTCATAACATTGAGAAAGTAAAATACAAATACAAACACAAATACGATAAAATCCGTAAAAATAGTTTTAATTCACATACTTTTAAATTTTAAGGATTTAGTATTGTATTACTAAAAACACAATCGATTTAATAAAATTCGCAAAATTATAAGTTAGGTCTCATGTGTACTGTAAGCTCAAATCATTTTGTTATCTGTATTTTAGCGGCAGATGGATTTAAACGTACTTCTTTTTTTGTTTTGGCTACTAATATGAGCCATTTTTGGCAGTGTCGAGTTATAATGTTCTTTATAAATTATCAGTTTCTTTATACTAGTAATTGTCCGTCAGTAGGTCAAATTGATGTCTTCAACAGTGTTATGGTCACTTAACGGAATATTCTGAGAATTTTGGTGTAACGAAATGTGTATAAAGCACTTTTATATCATATTCATTACATCCTAGCAATTCTGCCGCCAAAATGCTATCAAAATTATTTAATATAACACTTTAAACACTAAGATATTGAATATAATACAAGAACACCACATGACACTTCAACATTCCCGTCAAAAGTCTATTACTCTCACACTTTATTTTTTCGTTCCACGTAATGGCGGTCAGCCTATTGCCGTTAATCAGCGAACTGAATAATATATATTTTAACTATATGTTTAACAAAACGCGTGCTGACACTAGCACATGTGGAATTACTGCAGAGGCATATAGGTATATCTATAGTTATATGAACATAACCGCGTTTTAACCCCTAGAGCGCTTTTGGGACACCATTTGACCCAAAAAAACAAATATGCTCAAAGCGCTTTTGGGACACACGTTGACCCAAAAAAATACTTTTCAATTAGCAATTACTTTTAGTACATTTATTTAAATCAACCAATCAAAAGCTAAAATAATATATATTTTATTTCATATTTCCTTGTCATATAGCAACAATAACAGTTTACGTAAAATCATAAAATACACTGAACTTTTTTCAATATACCTAAGCGCGCGGGGCACTCGAGAGCGCCGCGATGTTTGGCGCGTGAGGGGTTAATCGATTAGATTTAAAACGACAAAGCAAAAAATAATTGCTATTTTTAAAGCTTGTAAATAAAAATCTATGTCCAGGCATATAACCAGCAAATCCCTCTTTTTTATATCTCGTTCCCTCATATGGTTATCTCAATAACTTGGTTACATAAAAAGGCCGCTGTTACTACTTAAAATTTTAACAACATTATATAAACACTTTACTATTAATTTTATATTTAAAAAAAAATATATATTACACCAAAAATTTGATCCGTGTAAACTTGCCCGTGGGTGTCGTAAAAGACGATTAAGGTATATAAGAGGATAACATCGTTACAAGTAAAATTCGATAGATAAGGAAAACCAGAAATAAAACCCGCCTGACCAGCATCAATTTCTCTTCCATTGTGTAGGCGACCCGATCCAAGCAATAGGGCTTATAAGGGCCGAGATTATAACTCCAAAAACGCAAAGCTTAGCTTATCAAAGTCTATTGTAACTACATACATTACAATTCGAGTAGAAACCCGATTAACAGATTTAATTAAAATTACCTATTGTCCGAATAACCGAAAAACCGCCTGACATATTTCGTATTAATATCAAAGAAAATATAAATTTTGAAGTGAAACTTCTTTAGAATCGTTGTAATTTCAAACTCGAAACGAAAATGCGAGTCCATAGAGACATCAACATGTAAATGTATAGGATTCAACCGGCGAAAGAATGAGATAGAACACATTCGCGTAGCGTCCCCGCTATCGTCTACTAATGTACGATTTACTACTTACGAGTAACGACTAAGATTTACGTATTTTGATTTACTATTTACGATAAAGGAAAACACGTGGGACCTAAGAAGTTTCACTTCTGATATGCATACTCTGTACGCACGCTCTTTTTTTTTTTTAATGATTTCTTTATTACGGTAACACGAACGTACACTACTCTTAAACAGCTGGGCCGATTTTGATGAAAATTTTTGTTTGTTGATGATGGATGGACAGATGGATTTAATAATGGTTTAGATTAATAATTAGGCCAAATGCACTCATTTGGCCTAAACATCACTATGTTGCGCTCAAATTTCAAGGAATTCTATTTTTGACGTACTACGCATTAGTAATTCAGCTGTACTAAAGCGCGCCATCTATCGATGCGAAAGGATTTCAAATATATTCATTTAATACAATGCGATTCAGCTAAACTGAACAGCGCCATCTACCGAGACTTACGGTAATTGCCGACCCGATTTAATTTCAATAGCCTAAAACAATGGATACTGGTTACGCTGATTCAATTTTATTCATAAAGTATGCAGTCATTTCATCAATGTTTTGTTGTGACGCTGTCACGTTAAACTATCGTCCGTAAACCGACTTTACAGACAACCATTTTTTTTATATATTAAAGGATCCTCTTAATTATTGGCTAATGAACCAATTCTACTTCCTGTCTCCCGTATTGCATATGGGAGAAGGGAAATCGATCTCTTTTAAGTCCTAGTGTTTAACTTTTCTAATTAAATGTGTTATGGTTCTAAGACAAAATTATTTTGCCCAGGGGCTGCCTGAGGGTCAAATGTATGTGTCATTTATCGAGACTGAGATCCCAGCTGACAGGAGTTATATAAATTTATATGGTGGTACTAGTCGCATTAGTCGTCTTTTACAACACCTACGGGCATGATGAAGTATATTCTTACTCCCTCACCACATGGATTGAAGGCTAGTGACACGTATAGCTGAGATTTTGGATCTATCATCATAGATCCAAAATCAGAAATTAGATACGAAACATATCAATCCGGATAATCGAGTATTCGGATAATAAATATTCAGATAAATCGGGTTTCTACTGTAATAATTAATCGGTACTATTTATTAAACAACTTCAAAAAATGGAGGTTCCAATTCGACTGGATTTTTTGTCTGTTACATCAAAACTTTTTTCTAAGTGAGCTTTTGATGTTTTTTTTTTATTTCAAGGCTAGTGCTTACTATTTTGTTGATGAAAATAAGTAGTTTTTGAATTAGTCTCAACAATACATATTCAGTTCACTTATATTACATTTTTGATGTGAATCATCTATAGGCGAAGGTGAACCTGATCGTTGGTGTGGCGTTTTTTTTTTTCTTTTTGTGTATATTTAGCTGTTGGTCGCAGATGACCTTGACAGCTTAACGCGGGCAATGGGCGAGCGGAAGGCTTTCAACCCGGTGTTGGTGTGGCGTTAACGCCACACTTTGATATGTACATTTGTGTAACGAAACCATAACCTGTTTTAGAATTATGTACAACGCCATCTAGTGATCTCAAAATAAATTATTAACCTAAACACATACTTATAGTGTATACTAATGAAAATAAATGTTTATTAAATATCAATCATCATTTTCAGAAAAAAAAACTTAATATTTTATTAATACTTTATGCCATATTAGTTCCTGTCGTAATTTGTTATTTTATTCATATATACTTGTACAAAATAATGCCGATCTTTCATATCTGCCAGGCGTCCTGAACGACGACTCCCTTTTTTGAAGTCGTTTTTTTCCCTTTATATTTTTTTATTATTTTATACCTAATAATGCATTTTAATTTTCTCTCTTTTATTGCTTATATAGTTTTAATTTTTTTTTTACTTAATCTATCACAGACGATGAACATAGCCAATGCTAATGTATGATAGGCTACTATGTTACATTGGCAGTGATTAAATTCTAATGACATTTCCCGTTAATCGAAAGTTTTATATTACTGTTTTCTTTTCGTTTCTCGTGGTAGACGAGTGGTTAACACGATGGTAAGTGGTAAAATGTGTGCGTAACAATTATGATTCTTAAAGGTCCGTAATTTTACGGCTGTACATTAAATCGTAACACGCAACGTGCGTGTAAAAAATCTTATAATGAGCCGTAAAATTACGTTAACATATTGTAGTGTTCATGAGCCGTATGAAACACCCGTAAAGTTACGGCTAGACTAGAAAAACAGTGCGTCACAAAGCCGTAAAATTACGTTGCACATTACATTTGTAGATTTACGGCTACAATTCGTAATACTAGTGCAATAAAGAAATTATGCGTAAAAATACGGCCGGCCATATTAACACATCACACCTGTCCCGTCATTTATAGATACGAGCGAATATGCAATGAGTTATCACCAGACTGTGAAAATTCAACGCCTCACTCACACGGACTATGTTCTGTAAGCTTGCGGATTAGATTTACGGCGTCAATTTGTAACACTGGCATACAGAACCTGCGTAAATATACGGCCACGCAGCGTAATTTTTCAATGCCATTTATAATCTGTAAATTTACGGCTACATATTACCTAGTGTTCTGCAACATATTCGTGGAATTATGACAATGTAATATAGTCATCAAGCAACGCACAAAATATGCGTAAAATTACGGTCCAGAGTCGAAATTGAATTATCTACCTTATTAAAATTATTTCGTCCATGTGGTGACGGAGTAAGAATACAATTCACCACCCATGTTGACCGTGCATGTCGTAAAAGACGATTTAGACATTATATATAAAAGTAACACCTATGCTCGAAGGGAAACTCGAAATAAAACCCTATACTTCCTATACCCCAACCCGACCAGCGTAGTATAGTAGATCAATTTTCCTTCCCTTGCGGAGGAGGCTCGAGCCCAGAAGTGGGAAGTGTATGAACCAAGATGATGAAAAGTTATCAAACGTCCATTTTTCTAAAATAGTATTGCTAAAATTATGATTACAAAGTTTTTAACTAATATTATTTCTTCTAGACAAGTAATGTAGCTTCGGTTTATATAAATCTGACTTATCATATCTTTGCACTTTATTTCTTGGAGCTGATTTCATCTTCCCGTTTGGTGTTTGAGGTGTGGCAGGCGTGTTCTGTTCGTAGTTCTCTACTGATTTATCGCTAGATGGACTATTTGGTTGATCTAGAATAAAATAACATAGAGATTAATACTATTAATATTTCTCCTCCGACCTGTTTAGGGCGGAGCAAATCTTCAAAAATGCTAAGCTTGAACAAAATTGGGTCCTAATTTTATTACTATTGCAAAAATTTATTACCATGTGGTTACCCAGTGAGAATACAATTAATCTTGCACGTGAGTGTCGTAAAAGACGACTAAGGGATATAATATGTATATAATATATATGCAAGAGAAGGAAAACTTGAAATAAAACTCTATACCAACATGTCTGATCAGCGTGGTGTAGTAAATCGATTTCCCTTTCTTTGTGGAGGAGGCTCGAGCCCAATAGTGTGACATACGTAAGCTGTGATGATGGTAATGTCTGATAGAAGATAATAAAATCCTATACCAAACCCTTATGGTAATCGGTGTAGTGTAGTGGGTCAATTTCTCTTCCATTTTGGAGGAGACTCAAGCCTAATAGTGAGACGACTATGAGCCGAGATTGTACGACGACGCCCTGGTTGAATATGAAAATAAAAAGTGTCACATAGTATATGTATGTTCCCTTAATGTTGCTCATACACGAATATATGTAATAGATTACGACTAATTAGAACCTAATATTAAGAACTTAATGTTGACCAAAGAACTACATCATCATCATCATCTTGCTCTTATCCCAATTACTTGGGGTCGACGCAATATGTCATCTGTTTTGACATATTGCAAAAAGTTTCGGCAATGACTTTTATGACCGGCCGCCTGCCTGACGTCAACCCTCCTTGGGAATGTAATCGTTGACCCAAATGGTACCAGATGGAGTTGGTCCGGGTCAATCTAGGGCTCTTAGTCGTCTTTTACGACACCCACGAGCAAAGCAAGGGTTGGTAGTATTCGAAGCCGCTACCACACAGCATAATGACCAAATGATGACCAAAGAACTACATAGATCTTATTATTTGTAATATAAAATAAAAAGATACCACATTCAAGCACCACCAATTCGTAGCATTCAATTTTCAGCTCTATTACTGTAATTATGTGGTTGATATTTGATGAACAATTAAAAATTCTAAAGCATATTTAAAAAAATATTATAACCTTTAAGATATTTAGTACACGAATTATATGAAGAAAAACATATTTAAGAAAGTAGCAATATAGATATATAGTTAGGAAATAGATATAAGAATTATAAACCACTCATTAAAAATTATAACTAACGATTTTAGTCACAATAGATATAGAATATTCTAAATAGGCATGTATCAATGCTTCTACATTTATTAGTAGACAAATTTAAATTTACAAATTGATTATTAATCTTTAATTCAAAAAGACTTTTTCTTTAAAATACAACACCCCTCAATAAGTTAAACAGGCACAAACTTCAGGAAAACAGAACCATCATTTGTGCACCATGCAAAAGATTGTCCTGTGTGAAAATTGAGCCCATGGCACGGCAAAGATAGTTCTATATCACCATCATTACTAATATGTCAACTTCCAAAGATGGCGTAGTAATAATATTTAACAATGTATCCATTTTCCATTGTTATGAAAAAGGTTAATCTACATAGAAGTAGAAGAAAAAAAGATTTTGAATATATTTTCACATTTTCGGGCTTAAGTAAAATTGTATATTTCGATAATACAGAAACTGAGAAATTTCCCAAAATGAAATCACTGCTGGGCTAGTGTCATTCACAAAAGGAGGGAAATTGACCTACTAAAAATTTATCTATACCCTGGTCAAATGTTTTATTTCGAGTTTTCCTTGTCTTGCTTCTATGTTATTTGCATTTATCCCTTTGTCGATTTTACTACATGCACCACGTCCGTCATCCACCGTACCACGCGGTTATGAAATAGGATGGGTATACCACTCTAAAACATGACAGATATTTGTAGTTTTAAGAAAATTGTAGCCTATCAATATGCTCAAATAAATTAATTTGTTAGCAATTTTACTTGTAGCACTAATAACTACTATGAGCCATAAAATTACGCTAACTATAAATTGGCATTATATCTATAACAATATTTGGTATTTATTGACTACTAGGCGCCGTAAGCTTACGATAGCCGTGATAAAATAGAATCTATACTAATAAATAAAATTGGAGTGTCTGTTTGTAATGTCAAAATAATAGGCTTTTTTTCATGCTCACACTGTTATTTGCACGACACCTATGCCTAAAATGGCAATTAAAAAATTTTTGTCTGTCTGTCTGTTTGTTCCGGGTAATCTTCAAAACGGCTAGACTGATTTCAAAAATTCTTTCACCAATGGAAAGCTATAATATCAGGGCGTAAACTAGGCTATATTTTATCCCGGTATTCCCACGGGAACGGGAACTACGCGGGTAAAACGACTATAACCTATAACCGAAGCGAAGCGAGGGCGGGTTGCTAGTTATTAAATATGTAGCCATCTATTAACTATTGTGAGCCATATTATTACAGTAGCACAATAAAATATATTTTAATAATATTTAATCATCTATAACTACTATGGGCCGTAAAATTACGTTGGCCAAATAAAATATATTTTAACAATACTTAATCATCTGTGAATACTAAGAGCTATAAATTAAGAAAACACAATAAATTATATTTTAACAATATTTAATCATCTATGACTACTAGGGGCCGGAAAATTACGTAGCCAAAGAAAATATATTTTAAAAATATTTAATCATTTGTGGCTACTAAGAGCCGTAAAATTACGCTAGCACAATGAAATATATTTGAACAAAATTTATTCGTCTTTGTCTACTATGGGCCGTAAAATTATGTAGCCAAACAAAAAATATTTTAAAAATATTTAATCATCTGTGACTACTATGAGCCGTAAGATTACGGTAGACAAATAAAATATATTTTCACAGTATTTAGTCATTTGTGACTGAGGTGAGCTGTAAAATTACGGTAGCAAAACAATATTTAACCATTTGTGACTGTTAGGAACCATAAATATATTGGAAAGCGATAAAAAAGTCTATAAATTGAAATCCACTCACTATTTCGTTTAGGTCTCGGTAGGCCCACTCGTCTCGCTCTGCCCAAGTATTTGGACCTTTGTGGATTACAAACCCTATTGATGTTCGATAATTCTTCAGATTCTGAAATATTTTTTTTAATAAACGTTTGAATATTGGCTCCGAATTATAAATCGCTGAGCTTGGCTATCATAGCATATATTACGCCTAAAAATGGCTCACCAAATCGTGGTGCAGCAATTAAGAAAAGCATATTATTTCTAAATGTTGAAAAAAAAACCAATGGGTTTTTTTAACCCCGACGCAAAAAGTGGGGTGTTATAAATTTGACGTCGATATTTGTCTGTCTGTGTGTGTATGTCTGTCTGTGGCATCGTAGCTCTCAAACGGAGGGACCGATTTGGATGCGGATTTTTTCATTTGAAAGCCAATTTCCTTGCAGTGTTTCTTAGCAATATTTGTTTAATATCAGTCCAGCTGTGTAAGAGTATCAGCTCTTTTTCAAAATGCTGTAATGGCGTATGATTAATGGATTAGGCGCTTCACGTGTGCCAGTATGATACTAGTCACTAGTCAATTATTGCAGTTAAAGTGTTGATATGATTTATTTTTATTGAATAGTATGTTTAAAATGCTAAAAATAATATAATGACTGAAATACATTGTAATGTATTTAAAAATTATGCATTACTTTGTGCGAATTTCAATACAGATATTTGAATTAGAAAAAAACTTAAATTTTTTATAGATTAAATAATAACTAACAATTGTAGCTTATGGAAAATTTATTATAAGCTACTAAATCTTATCTTTTTTTATAGAATTTTGAAGGTATATATGTTTTTTATTCTAGTTCAATTTCTTAAATTAAGAAAACGGCTATAACAAGAAATATACGGTATTGTGCAGAGTATTGATTAGTGAAATTTTTATTTTTCATTTTAGAGTGACAGAAAAGAAAATAAAAAAGTAATATATTTAAAATTTAGCTTATAAACACAGTGTTATGGAGATATTAAGAATACATCAATCCATGAAAATAAAAGTCAGAATAAGACATATCATCTTCACTTCTGATGTTAACGCGAGTATTTACGGCTTTATATATATTTTACGGCTTTTATCGCGTTTGTATTTGATTGAACGTCCATGTCCATGAATGCTGTAAAGTGTTATAAAAATCCGTAAAATTGTTTTATTTACAACATATTATCTTGTCACACCCAGCTTTCCTTCTCTTGCATTATTGTTATATGCATATTATATCCCTTAGTCGTCTTTGACGACAACCACGGGCAAGATATGGGGTGGTTGTAATCTAATTGTATTCTTATCCTGTCACCGCACGGAAGTCATGCTATACTCCGCCAGGCTAATTGCCCTTATCTGGAACAGACTCGTGTCCTACAATGCAGCTAAGAAGAATAAAATCAACATATCAAAGACGACTGCTAGACATGGAACTCCCTGTAAGATAATGTCTCAATTGGCACGTTAGGCAGACTGGTTGGCGATCACAATTGGTGCTATAAGTCACCCCTGGTGCTCAATTATTCAGTGTTCATGAATCTCAAGGGAATTAAGGTGTTACGTTCTATATATTCCGTATGGTGACAGCTTAAGAGCACCATATCTTGCTCTTACTTTTCCATGGGCGTCGAAAAAAACCAGCTAAGAGATGGTAACTCTTGGGAAATTCGCAACAATTGCTATACCTCTTCGGCAGCCATAAGTCCAGTGGAAGTCTGATGATTAATTAAACATTCGCAAGCATTGAAAAAAAAAAAAAGAGAATTACCTTCAGTAGTTGATGAGATTTGATCCGAATCGCTCAGCTTCCTCATCTTTGTTAAAACATGCCTATTATTATTTAAACCGCCGTCAATATCAATAAATTTTCTTTTTGCATTTATATCGCTGTCTATTCTAGATTCCATACAATAATCTATGGTAGGAATATCATTTTCTACTATACTACCAAGTATGATTTCCATAACTTCTTGTCTAGATGTTTTGTTAACCATCTCTTCTAATTTAGCATCATAATCGCTCGATAGTTCGAAAGAGCATTCAGATTTTACAGGACTGAATACTGGTGAAGGTGATTTATATCCACAATTAAATGCAGGTGATGTAGGTCTATAATAATTATCTAGTGGTAACATTATTTCCGAAGCAACATTTACGTTTTTGACAACATTTTTATTAGTTTTCTGCAATTTTATATATCCATTTTTATAATAGTTCACTATTTCATATTCACCATAATTAGAGTAAACTTCTTTTAGTATATTTTCTTCGTATGTATCACAGTTTAGTAGGTATACTTTGTTAGATGCTGTTTTTTGTGTGAATGTTTTCAGAAAATCATTGTATTGGTGTTTCTTTATTTCGGCTTCATATTTTTCATGTTCAGCAAAATACTTTAGGAATTCATCTGTATTAGGTTCTTTTATTGCGTCCATTTTAATATTAACATCACAAATTGTATCATTTACAGCTTGTTCTTTAACCGTTGGTTCATCCGTTTCTGATAATTCTTCAGTAATTATAGTAATTTCGAAGAATTCTGTCCTTTGCTTATTTTCTTCATGAGGTAAATTGTCTATTTTTACGTCATCTTTCCTTTTTTCTGACGCAACTTTACTGATTTCAGATATTTCATCCATGAGCTGAGAGAATGGTTTGTTTTCATTGTAGGTCTCAGTTTTATCTATGATTAGCGTTTCATCTAGATTAGTAACTGAACTCGCTTCTCTCTCTCCTTTATCATCTTCATTATAATTTTTAATTTCTCTATCAGCGATTGTATTGTTTGTGTCTGTTAATGCTAGATCTAATTTTATATGTTCAGTGTTTTGTAAATTATTATCAATATTATTCATATCATTACTATGTGATACACAAGCGAATTCTAATTCAGGGCCAGGAATACTGGAGTACACTTGACTTAGGCTCGGTCTTACATTTGCTTGAAATTCAAGAAGCAAGGCTGCTTCCTGGTTCATTCGTTTTTGTTCTTCATCCAAAAATTTTCGCATTTTTATCATGCGTTTCGCTTCCTCTAGATTAGCAGCGAATTTAGGCTTTTTTAGTGTAACATCAGGCACAAACGGGAGCCTTGGAGGGCTTGCTATAGGAACTTCTAAGTGATTCTCCACCCTAATGGGTTTTTGATTAGTTCTACCATCGCTAGCTTTTGTAATTACCTGTTCTTTATCAACCGGACTAGCTGATTCACCACTGGTTGATGTGTTATCAGATTTAGAACTTGATTCTTTACTTTCTTTTTTAGTTTCTGTAGATTTCGAGCTCGAATGATTCTGAGAGCCTTTAGATGACGAGCTGCCATCATTAGAATCTCGATCAGTCGATCGTCTCCCATGGTTACCCCTACCAGATAAACTGTAATGATCGTCAGTATCTTTTTTGATTTTTTTCTTATCTTTTTCTTCCTGTTTACTTTTACTATTTTTATCACTGCCCTTTTTATCTCTGTCTGATCTATGAGAGCTTGATTTTGAATCTTTTTTATCTCTAGAACTCTTGTCAGAACTTCTTTCCGATCTATCTTTATGACTTGAAGAAGTGCGTTTGTCATCTGAAGATTTCTTATCACTTGAATGTCTTTGGCTAGAAGTAGAACTTTTGTGACTCTTAGAGTCCCTATGACTTGAACTTTTGTGACTTGAACTTCTGTGTTTTGACGAATCTCTACTATCTTTCTTTTCACTACTGTCCTTAGATTTCTCTCTTTCTTTGTGGCTAGATTTTGATTTACTGTGATCATCTTTAGACTTTTTGTCGTGTCTACTGTTGTCCCTAGAACTAGATTGTTTTGAATTTGACCTCTTGTCTTTGCTACTGGAATGTCGATGGGAATCTCTAGATTTATCTGAAATCTTGTGACTGCTACTACTACTTTTCTTGTCATCACTCTTTTTATCTTTTTTAGAGTCTTCAGAGTTGTGATCATTTTGTTCAGTAATTTTCTCTGCATTATTGGTTTTACTATTTGCGTCACTTTCGTAATCAATCTGTAAATTATTGCTATTTGAACTATCGTCGTAAAGGGGAGTATTAAATGTGTTAATATTGACTTGGCTGTTAAACTGATAAGAGAGATTTTGCACTTGTTCAAGATCCTTTTTTTCAGGTTTTCCTTCATCATTACTTTCTGGAGATTTTGCATCAATAGCGAATCGGAAAGTACTAGGTTCTTTTTTGTCATCACTTTTACCATCAGAATCATTATCAAAAGCCTGCTGTGCGTCACAGGAATTCTCGTTATTGTAATTCCTGATTGGCGTCAAAGGAGACATATTTCTTCTCAATGAAGAATCGCTGCTTGAATCATCATCACTGTGTAGATGTTTGAAGAACATATCTTTATCTGAAGGAGGCTCTTTAGGAAAATTAGGCAAAGGTATCTCATCTGGATGAGGTATTTCATTTAAGTTTTCAATTTTTTCTAAATCAAATTTAGGTGGACTATTGTCCGGCGGTGGTATGTTTTCTAATTTTATTTCTTCCATTGGTGTGATCTTGTTTTTATCTCCACTACTGTCAGAATCAATTACGATTGGAGAATTGTGTTGTATTTCCTCTTTCACTATTTCAGGCTCTATTTCCTTCTTCTCAATCAATTTATCTTCTTTCATTTCCTCTACATCCATTTTATTATATTCTTTAATGTCTGTATCCATGGCTTCGGACTTATCATCATGGCTTTTAACGGAACCTGGACTGACAGCCTCAAGATCCGTTGGCAAAAGATCCTCCGTACTGACCTTTCCATCAGATGTGTCTGTGGCGGGTACAGATTTTTTTCTAGATATTCCCAAATAGTTATAAACTAGGTCTTCTACTTGAGGAATGAAGACTGACGCTACTTTTGGATTTACGACCTGATCAACAATCCTTTCAACTCCTTGTTCTAAGTAGTTTCCACTGTAATAGTAAGAAAACATGACCTTAAATAAAAATTATAATGTAAAAAAATAAGATGATAACAAATCCTTAAAATTTTTTTATCTTTTAAGAAATACAATATAATATTTTTCGGATTTCATCACGCTTTAGTTCCTCCTGAACGTCGGATAGTATAAATATAAAATTAAACTCAGAAAACCCGTTAAAATAACTTGAATAACTAATTCTGTAGCGGGTAAATATAAATATGTGTAATATGACTTGTTGGCCGTGAGACACCTTAGTCCGCCCGTGACCATAAACCCTGAAAAATATTTGAACGTCAACGTCGGTAAAATCCGTAAAAATAATTTTATTTATTTTAATAGCATAAACATCATGACACGCCTGTAGCGGTCCTAGTTGGCAATGCGATTCTATAAGTTGTCGATCATTATGTTTATCTTGGACAAACAGTTCAGTTAGGTAGATACAATGTCGAGAGAGGTCAGCCGACGAATCCAACTTGGCTGGGCAGAGTTCGGCAAACTTAAGAGGATCTGCTTATTCAACATACCACATTGCCTGAAAACACAGGTCTACGATCAGTGATGACTTACGGCACGGATACGTGGCGAACAATTAAAGATTGCGTTTCTGTGAAACATCACTAGAAAAAAACATAAGCCAGATCTTTGTTTACACACACTAAGAAATATTTTCATTAGAAGATTCAACAGTAAAAGAAGGCCACTATAATATGTTATACCCATAGCTTTAGGTTAAAAACAATAATAATTGAACAAAGACTGCTCCAAATTGCAAGTAAAAGACAAAATCTTACTCTAAAATATGTTTTCGTAATTTCTCACGAAGCTGGTTTTTGTTAAGATCAGGTTTCCAGCATTGACGGGACAGGAACATGGAGACAGAGTTCTCCACTCGCTGGCGAAGATTTTGATATGCAGGGCGTGTATCTACATCGGCTATGCATTCTTTGCGGAACTGTGAACAATGTATGATGGACATTAATAGAATAATATTTGAGTGAATTAAATTTTTAGCTCAGCAACTAATACTAAATAAATTATAACAGCTACAAATATAATAATAAAATATTTAAACAGCATTAGCTAAAACAAAGAACGCGAGCAAAAAAAAAACAAAAGAAAACTCAATCTCAATGATTATTTTTCATCTATGGTTGGATGGACTGGTGGATTTTAGAGGAGTTTTGAGTGGATTTGCTAATGTAGCTTTTATCTATGATTTTATTAATAGTAATTCTAAATGTAAGAAATACATCATCATTCATCATCATCATCATTTCAGCTCATATGCGTCCCACTGTTGGGCTAGGGCCTCCTCCACAATAGTAGGGAAATTGACCTTACATGCTAGTCAGACAGGTTGGTATAGGGTTTTATTTCGAGTTTGGCTTCTCTTGCATAGATGTAATATGCGCAATACATACATATCCCTTAGTCATCTTTTACGACATCCATGGGCAAGATAGGGAGTGGTGAATTGTTTCTTACTTCGTCACCACACAGGAATGTCCTTTTATATGAATGTAAGCATATAAAGTAGTATATCAATCTCTAGAATAGGCATTATGTCCAGTACTAGAGATTAAATAAGTATCTAAGCCTAAGTATCTATAGTCCATAAAATATAGCTTGATCTCTGTGACAGATGTCAATGAAACCAACGAAGTAAGTTTGAACGGACGGCATGTTTACAGTTTCATTTTGTATCAAATATATTTTCATTCTTTTCGTGCCAGTTTTATTGTAACTGAATTGCAATATATTATAAATATAAAAATATTAATATTCATGTCTAAAATGTACCTCGTAAGTACTAAAATATCGAGTGAACATTTTATAAATAAATGACGCTTACGCAGATACAAAGTCTTACTGGCCTGCAAATAAAAAAGAGATGGGACAGTCGATATACGTAAATCGTTAAGCGATCTTTATTAAATTATTTATAAAAGAAATAAACTCAATACAGTGTCTATATAAAACTTTCAACATAATTTTTACAATTAAAACAGACAGTTACATTGTAAAATACATAAATTGAATTAATTAAACATTAAAAAACTACTTTTTGTCTCATAGTAAATGATAATATTATGTACTCATTATTGTGAATAAACTAGACATATTTATTTATAAAACAGTCGTAATTGATCGATTGATCTAACGACTGTCCCTATTCTGGCAAAAAATGATAAATGTTCTAGCAGGAACGCTCCAGTGATGACGATAATAGTGACCAAGACCTTGATGGCCTTGACCTTTTGAATAATTAAAACAGTCAAAAAACAGTTTTGTTTGAAATGAAGTCAAAAAGATTTTCATTGATTGCATTTTAATTATAACAGAAAATCACAATTATAAAAATAAAGAGTTTTATCGATAAAAATTACGGACTTTATCGTAAGCGTGACAGCCCTACGGACAACTGTCACAGAGATCATCCTATATTTTATGGACTATAGCTGGTTACCTGTTATTAAAAATGGAATTGATGTAACTTTCAATTATAATTATTGCAATGATATCATAACTATAGAGGCATTGAATACTTTTTAAATCCAACAGCCTGCACTAAGGAATAAAAGTAACATAATAAAAAGGAATAACATTAGCAAGGGGCATTACAAATCTACAATTAACTGACACAAATAATTGCACGTCTGTAAAATCCAACAATATTCAATCTTTTATGCCCAAGTTATATAAAATAATAAATACCATGAGGTGACAAAGCAAGAGTACAATGGCCATCAATCTTTCCTTCCCCGTGGATGATCACAAAAGATGACTAAGTGACAAAATCAGATGACATCACTCTAAAAGAAGATAAACTTAAGATAAATTCATAAAATCAACCCAATTGACGGAAGGGATATATTAGCCATTTTCCCTCCTCATATTGAGGAAGCGAAGAAAATCTTAGGAGTGAGATATACAAGTTGAGTTCATAAATTAGATTTCAGGATATTATTAACTCGTTGATAGGCAGTATCGCCTGTGGCCGTCATATAGCCAAAATTAATATGACAGTACATCCATCGATGTCCAAGTTTCAACTCACATAAAATTATTACTTCTCAAAACGTACAATTTTCGAAGCAATTATATGGAATAGCAGGTTGTACTGTCTCCAAAGGTTTAATTTAGACTTTTTACTGTCACTGCATAATGATCAAAAATCCGTTAAAAAAAATTATCTCAACACACATTCACATTTTGATGGCCCCTTTTCGCACACTAAGCCCGTAGACATCGTATTTCAATACAAACTGTGCAGTACTGCGCTGCTATGTCACGCAGACAATGTATGACAAAAGTACTGTCACAACCTGTGACTGTCTGTCAACGTGCTAAGTTTTCTTGCAAGAATACAAAGACTATATAGATACAGTTAAGTAAAAATCACTTCACAACATCAAAGAGAAAGATTATTAGTGAGTAATTAAAATAAAGTTGGGTTCCTTAGCATTATCTTCAATAGATATCTTTTTTTTATCACAGCTCACATACAACACAGCTGGGATTGAGCCTGCGCCACACTGGGAGGGAAATTGACCTACTATACCACACTGGTCAAATGAGTTGGTATAGGATTTTGAGTTTTTCTTCTCTTACATAGATGTTGTACGCATATTATAATCCCTTAGTTGGCTTCTAGCAACACCCACAAGCAAGAAAGAGGGGGTGGTGAATTGTATTCTTACTCTGTCATGACAGGGAAAATTGATTTACATTATCCATTAAGTTAATAGAATCTAAGTTTTCTCAGAACTCTAATGAAATCATAAAAGCAATGCAACGTTATGCCACTGAAGCCAAAATAAAATGTTAAATTTTACTTATTGAAACACTAGCTGTGACCATAATTAAACTTGTATAAAAGTCCCTAATAATAAAGAGAAAAAAAAAAAACTTGTCTTGAAGGCAGCCGAGCCTTTGAGACATACATTAATTATTAATGGATTGTCATATTATAAAAATGATTTTCATTCTTTCGTCATGTCTACTGTAACTGTAAATTTTGAAACATTTAATTATTAAAAAGACTTCTGTCCCTCTCTTTAACATACATGGGTATTTGATTAATATCAAAATATTACTAATATTATTTGTACAGAATGTACATTTTTAAGGACATATGAAATAATCATAAGAAATAATACTAGGCTATATACTATCTATTTCTTGTGCAATGATGTTTGTTTAGGGCAGGCGAAGATTAGTATGTTGAGTGTGAAGTTTAATGCTAATTGTTTGTAAAGTATTCTTTGTTAGCAAATAAAATTGAAATATTTGTCGCAATTCTACTATATTCATTTAATACTAGTTGTATAAATCTGAAGCAATATGGGTAAGTGTTTCAAATAAAACAATCAATGAAGTCTTTTTTAATCAAAGACATTACAATAAAATATAATATAATTGAATAATATTTTAAGTTATATACTTTTTAATACAAAGAATTCATCCATATGGTGGCAGGACCATTCCGAGTGGCATTCTCGTGGGGAGGCCTATGTCCAGCAGTGGACGTCTGTAGGCTGATGGATGGATGGATCACTATGGTAATAGAATAAGAATACAATTCATCACCTCCTATCATGTTTGTGAATGTTGTAAAAGACAACTAAAGGATTGTTATATTTAATTATAATAAGGATAATAAGGATTGTTATATTGTTATATTTATATCTATGCAATGCTAAGAAAAACTTGAAACAAAACCCTACACCAAACTGTCTGACCAAAATGGTATAGTAAGGTCAATTTCCCCTCTATTGTGGAGTAAGCTCCAACTCAGCACTGGGACGTAAATGAGCAAAGATGACGATGAAAAAAATTCTAAGCCACAATACATATATTCGGCATAAATATAAAATTAATCAATATATTAATATGCACTAAGTATGGTATCCAAGTTATGAGCATGATATTATGTGCATTTACTATTAAAAACATTGTATAGTATGAAAATTTTGAAACAAAAAAGAGATATTTCCCTTGACATTAGGGTTATTTAAAAAAATTTCTTATAAATTTCTGACATTCTATAGTTAAAAAGCAAAATCAATCATTTTAACAAGCTAAGATAGTAATAGCATTACTCATAATTTATATAGCTTGTGTAAGACTTATTAAAGAAGAAAAAGTAACAAATTAACAGCTTATGTGATCTAAAATGAAACTACAATTATAGTTATCTTTCAAGTATTAAAACATTTATGAAGGAATCCAAAACCTATATGGCTGACAATCATAAATGAAATAATAGAGTTAGCATTGATAGAAATGAATTTCAATGGTGGAAAAATATATAAATGCCTCGCAATTAAGTAATCCACTTACCTGATCGAATATTCCTTTAGATTTTAACTCATATACAAGTTGGTCGACCAACCGAGGATCCCCCGGCATATATTGTAAATGTGCCATATTTAGAACATTAACGAATAAAGTTTTAATAGAATTAATATTCTATGTGTTTTCAGATAATTAAAATTCTAATAAAACATTTATGCAAAAATGAGAACTACAAAATATAAGAAATTAAGAATGTTTAATTTCGACAAGCGCAGTATTAGGGATGGCGATCTGAGATCGATTAATCGAAGAATCGATTTTTCAGGCCGAAAAGATCGATTTTATAAATCGATACGAAGCACTGAATCGATTATTTACCCTAGAGAATTGTTGTTCAATTTTTTTTATGCCCACTCGATACTAAGGATGTTAATGTTTTATACAATATTATAAGACTGATACCACTTTCAGATTTCCTAAGAAAAAAGCTCATAACATATTTACTTGCCAGATTTACTAAAAAAAAAGGTCACCACAAGCACGTCCAAAAGAAAAGATCGATTAATCGGGAATCAATCCTTCACACCTCAATTTTCTTGTGAATCGATTCTTTGGACGACAATTTGAATCGATTCAGGAATCGATCTTTTTCAGAAAGATCGCCCATCCCTTCGTAGTATATAGTTAGGAACGTACTAATACTTAAAACATATCGATGACTTTAAATATCGATATCGATACAAATATATACTTCAATTTTTTTCCTAAACCAATTTTATTACCCGCAGTAACAAATAAACTATTGTGTTGTGAGGGACTCTACAACATATAATTAACGGACTCGAATTACAGCAAGAATCAAAATGATTATTTAGTGGATCATTCAAAGAATTAGGCTTGCTTCACGCAATTCGAACCCATGACACTGTTGGTACTGAGAACCGTGCTCCCATGCCAGTCAAATATTTACTGTTAGTATATATTAGCACAAATGATCGATAATGGCTTTAGCAGGAATTATGCTCGAGATGATTCACATACGAGACAGTTCGGTCTGTCCGTACAAAAATACAATTCGATAACTTGACTGCACAGATGGCGTAGTGGTTAAGATAGCGACCTACAGCGCCAGTGTCGGGGGTTCAAATCCCACGCGGGACAACATTTTATGCAATCCACAAATTGTGGTTCTGAGTCTGGATGTAATTTGTGTTCGTTAATTATATGTTTGTAAAGTCCCCTGCAATACAAGGATTATTTCCTTAGTGCAGGGTGTTGTCTTAAAAAAAAAAAGAAAAAAACTACGAATTCGTTTTCGTTGTAAATTTAGACATGTGCTATAAAAATAACCCCTAAAGATTTTATGGATATTAACATGGTTTTCATTTAACATCATTATGGATTCCATGTGGTGACGGAGTAAGAATACAAATCACCTCTCCATCTTGGCCGTAAGACAACTAAGGGATATAATACGCATATAACATCTATGAAAAAGAAGGAAAACTCGGAATAACAATATATATATATATATATATATATATATATATATATATATATATATATATATATATATATATATATATATATATATATCGACTAAAAGGAGAAGACTTCTTTAAATGAGTTTTTTTTTTTTATTCTCGCGTTTTATATTCCGCGATCGAAATTGCACTTAGTACGCACTGTGAATAAATTCCGTACGATTTTTGATAGTTTAATTCGGTTCTCAGCTGAGACGCAAGATGGACCATCATCATCATCATCGCAGCCCATATACATCTCACTGTTGGTCTCACCCCTCCTTCATACTGGGAGGGAATTTGACCTACTGTACCATGCTGGTCAGACATGTTGGTATAGGGTTTCATTTCGAGTTTTCCTTCTCTTGCACTGGTGTTGTACGGCGTCGTATGGGCTTATGGACCAACGCCGTGTTTGACAGAAGAACCTAAGGTTATAGTTTGAAGTACCTAAAGCCCTTAAGTTCCTAGCCTATCTGATGGGATACCTGCACCGCGCTACCTAAGGTGACAGGTAGATGTGAGATGGATGTTGGGTTGAGGATTGGTAATTCTCACTGCCGGTCAAGCAGGCTCACAAGACCGATCAGAACTGACGGCTAAGGGTGTCTTGGCCGCATTGAGAGGGTAGTAACTGAGAGATGAATAAATTCAAATCTGATTTATTTTACAAAATTTACACCTTATATACTACTTATTGCTAATACACACATATACCATTTTGTGTTAGTGTGTCGTAAGTGTGAAGTGTAACGCAGCATCTTTAATCATGTCAGTGCGAATTTTGCAAATTTGCGCTGTTGTATGTTGACATGCTCTACTTGTATGTTGACATGCTCTACTTATGAATTTGCTGCGTTGCATGTTCAATGTGCATTGAACAGATGTTATGTGCATATTATATCCCATAGTCGTCTTTTACGACAGCCACAGACAAGATAGGGATTGGTGAATTGTATTTTTACTCGGTCACCAAACGGAAACAAGATGGACAACCGAACTAAAATTTTAATTAATCCAATACTAAGGCGGCGTAACAGACGTATTAAAAGATGTCATGAACATTGAATTACTCACTTATAGCATCGGGACCCATGAAAGGATTTTTTTGTGGCACGACTGAGTAAAACGTGTGAATTTTATTCCGTAGTGCGGACATAGCCATGCTTAATACACACTATACAGAATATTCGCGCGAATATAAATCGTACTGCACCGCGTTCATTTGGCATTAAATCTTTAATGCAAAATGAACGCGGTGCAAAGTTTTTTTTGACTTTTTTCCCGCGCGAATAATTTACCGCCCGGCGGATACTTCCATAAGATTCAATATGTTAAAGAATTGCGAACAAAAATCCGCACGGTGAAATATCCCCCGGGCTGGGAGTGATTTGTTACGCCGACGACACGCTCGTCACAACCCGCGGTGGGACGCTTGAAGAGGCTGCAAGCCTGGTGGCTCTACGCACCGAAGAGATTCTCAGGCGGATCGAGGGGTTGGGTTTGAGGGTCGCCCTGGACAAGATGGAGGCCCTCTTGTTCCATGGTCGCCGCATGAGCCCTCCCATCGGCGTCTCGATCACTGTCCATTCGGTTGATATCAGCATCCGGGCCCATATGAGGTTTTGATGCCTGGTGCTCGACGGGCAATAGTGGTTCCGGGAGCATTTTCCCAGGCTCGCTCCAGGGCTCGTCGGCGAGGCGTCCGCCCTATCGCAACTTATGCCGAACGTGGGCGGACCGAGCGCCACGTGCCAAAGGCTGTACGTGGGGGTCGATGGCCCTATACGGCGCACCGGTGTGGACGGGGACCATGACCGCCCGACTCAAGGTTCTTCTGTGGTAACCACAGAGGGCCATGGCGGTTAGGGCCATACGCGGATACCGCGTATGGTCCTGACCGCCATGTGGCGTACGTTGGCGACGGAGGCAGCGTGCCTGTTGGCCGTGACCCCCAAAATGGAACCTGGAGGCGGAAATGCTCGCCAGTTTGTATCGGTGGGTGTCAGGGGTGCGAGCGGAGGGCGGTGTGGTCTCTTTAAGGGAGCTCACCTCCTGGCGCGTCGATGCCCGCCGAGACGTTATTGCCCATTGGACAGTCCGGCTGGAGGGGCCTCGGTTCGGGGTGCGAATCTTGGAGACCTTCCGGCCGGTGCTGATGCAGTGGTTGGAACGGCGGCATGGGGTGCTCTCCATTCGACTGGTGCAGGTGTTGACGGGGCATGGATGCTTCGCCAAATCCCTGCACAAGGTCGTTAGGAGGAAGAGTACACCGTCCTGCCACCACTGCGATTGCGACGAGGACCCGGCGCAGCATACCCTCGAAGTCTGTGACGCTTGGGCAGAGCAGCGCCGTAAAGTCATCGCAATCATCAGTGCCAACCTGACGCTTGCCGAGTATCGCCAGGGTAATGGTCAGCACCGTCAGGAACTGGGACGCAGTCGCAACCTTCTGCGAGACAGTAGTCTTGCGGAAGGAGGCGTGGATCGCCTGCGCGAGGCGCGCAGCCTCGATGAGGCGATCCGCTGCCGGCGACTGGGGTGGCGTAGACGCGAATACCTGCGCCTCATGCCACCCTAGCCGAGGCCACAGGTAACCTGACCGGGGATAGTATGTCACCCGCTGAGAGGCCGACCGCGTGAGGAATGACCGACGTTCTCCCCGAAGGATGGAGGATACCCCAAATAGGGGATATACTGTCGGGCCGACCACTGACGTCAAGTCACCCTGCTCCGGTGGTCGGCCCAACGACGAGGGCGACGTGCATCGTGGGTGGGTTGTGGGTGTGCGTGCTTACGCCCCTTTGTCGCCTCGGACGGAGTGGTGCAAGGAGCGCGCCGACTACAACCCATATAGGATTTTAAAAAAGAAAGATATAGGTTTTTAAAATTGAATTATTTGTTTTTATTTAATTATTTTAGTTTGACTCGGATATCCAGTCTAGGTGCACGGTTGGCGTTATTATCTCCTTACGACTTTTTCGCGTATTAAAAGTCCGCGATTTAAAGTGATTGAAATATGGCTTTTTCCCGGTTCGGTGTGTTGGTGCGATGTGCGGTATTAAAAATGTGTGAATTGCAGTGAAGCAATTGTTAATTTCGGAATATTAATACCTATTACCTATCTGGATTGCTCCGTTTATCGATATGGGATATTTACCTCTGTGGCAACTTTCACGAAAAAGGTTTTTATTAAAAAAAAATTTAAAAAAATCTTTTTATTAAAAATAGGTAGATATCTAGCTTCTATTTTATTTTTAAGTTAATAATATTTGTATTGTAGGAGACTTCACAAATAGAATTAACGGACAGAAATTACATCCAAACTCAGTACAACAATTTATTGATCGCACATGTTGTCCTGCGTGAGATTCGAACCCGTGACACTGGCACGGTAGGACGGTATCTTAAACACTACGTCATCTGTGCAGTCAAATTCAATAGTACTTATTTTACTTTTTACCTACAAGAGTTTATTATAAACCAAACAAACCTAACACACCAATATTATTTAGGTATGAAGGCGGGCGATGACCTAGACGCCTACGTAACATCAACACGTCACATTTAAGGCGTAGACTGTGTCACAAATTTTTGAAATCACTGTAACTACTTATTTTGTTTTATAGTTTTTTGTGAAATATACATTCTAATTACGATCTGTGATCGCTAAACTACAACATACTCGAACAGTTGCTCCATAACCTGATAGGATGTATCCATCCTGTATATATATACCAACCTGTCTGAGCAGCATGGTAAAGTTAGGTCAATTTCCCTCATATTGTGGAAGAGGCTCGAGACAACAGTGGGACGTATATGAGCTGAAATGATGATGAATTCCTATAAAAAGCAAGTGAAATAGTTTTATTTTCTTTGAAATACATTTAATTTGGATAATAGAGGTACGTCATAATGCGCAGGGGTAATTTTTATGTGTTATTTGTTTATTTTATCTCTTTAAGTATAAAAAAAGTTTATTTTAGTTTTACTAAATAACATTACTTGTTATGAGTATAATAATCCAATATTTTTGGGTCGCCAAAAAGTGGAAGTTCAATGCTTTTCTAGAATCTATTAAATCCGGTATAAAGCTAAGAACATAATCAAAAAACTTATTATATTGAATAATGGTTGAAATTTTTTGCGCGAGTCCAGCTGAAACTTGGTCGGTGTTTCGTATGTATATTATTGGTAGCAATTCTATGCCACTGCAAGATTACAATTTATAAATAAAGCAAAAAAAAATCACTTTATTAAAACCACCAATTATATACCAAAAAACAACAAACGAATGTTAATAGCAAAGAAAAGCTTAACAAAAAATTAAACAATAACAAATAATAATTTTGCACTGAATGAAGAAAGAGCAGATTGAAGCTGCTTAATATGATTATTTATTTGCGTACTGTACTGTGGCCTTAGGACGAATATTTGCGTCAAAGTACTCGCAACGTTATCCAGACTATTTTGTACGGATTTGGAGCAGTGCTCCTATCGTCCGATAGAGGTTAGAGGCACTGCTTCAAATCTCACACTCGTCAGTCTCGATAGTGATACGAGTAATTTGACGAAACACATGTTTTCGTTTCCACTAACATTCCCAGAAGAAACTCTTAACTGTGTGACTATAACACTGTTAAGAGCACAATTTGACATCTGATAATGGAATACGAACAATGACTAAAATGAAGAAACTAATAATTTATAGTCCATAACACAAATTATAAAGTATAGTAAAATTTACTCTGTCGCTACTGTAGCGCCACCTTTATATAGCAGATTTTAACGGACACTTTTTCACACAGAGACGGTTCTCCTTACCTCTACACTCCATACTGTAGTCCAAAATTTAAAAAAAGGCGCTGAAAGTTATTAGAATAAGATAGAGAGATAAAAAAGGACGAAAGAACTTCCGTCTCGTTGAAAAAGTAGAAAACAAAAGTTCTTAAAAAGCAAAATAATAAAAGTAAATTTCATAAATGTCAGTTTTAAAATAGATGTAAAAATTCATGTTAATAATTAGGTAATGAAGAATATAAAAAGAATTGATATTGACACTGTCACAACTGTCACTAACTTAAACGCTTATTACACTACACGATATTCAGGGCCCTGAATCACTAGGGGTGCTCTACAACAGCTAAATTGTGAGACCTGTTTTACCTGTTTCAGTTTTAGCGAACACGCTCTGTATATATATATATATGTGTATATATATACATGCTGTATCAGGTTATGGGGCAACTGGTTAAAAGGGAGCTAGGCAATGGTGGTAGGAACCCATGAAAAATATCGATTCGCTAAGGAATTAGAGACATGTAAAGTTTTCAATTTTGTCGTCGCTTTTTCGTGTAAATCTGATTGAAATGTATAAAGTCAATGATACTTAATACGCAACATATTCATACTTTGTTAAATGTTCATTACAAATTGAATAAATCAATAATTACATTCACATAAACAAAACAAACTTCGCTTTAAAACAACTGATCGGCCTATGACCATTGACCGCTCGCCGCTCGTAGGTACAAATCTACACTGTCATTGAAACGTTTGCGCAATTCTAGGTATGAATGAATGAATTTATACTGTCGAAGCTTTACATGCCTACATGTATTCTGTCTGTACATGCCTACATAATACGTAACATTTAAGGCATAGACTCTTAGACACATTTTTTTTAAATCACTATAACTTTTATGTTATATTGTTTTTTTGTGTAATGTAACACTCGCTTCGTTTTCCGCAACATCAAGCCGTTGAAATTACTTATAAACAAAAATCACTCTATTTTATTATCAATAAATGCAATTTTACGTATGAAAATTAAAGGTATAAAATGTATTGTTACGCTGTTTGGTCTTTGTTGCATACCACGGCACGTGAGTGTTCGGTATTTGGTCGGATTACTTCAAATAATTTCGTGTCATTCGATTAGCCATCTCGCTCGCTCGCTCCGCCGCGATGCGAAAGAAATGTACTTAGCGTAATCAACGTTGTGCGGTCGGCTCTTTCTCGCTCGCTCGAATATAATACTGTTATCCCATATCTGTGAGTCGTGTTAAGTATAACGTAGTTACAAAAATCACCTCTTTTACTTGTCGACTCGTAAATAGTGATCGTTACATGTCGCGTAATGGGTTATTGTAACTAATGACGTGAAATAACGCTCATGTCTAAAATATATACATAAATCAGTCCTAAGCATGTAAAGCAGGAAGGATCGTTATTTCCCCTTTTTTCTCGTATTACAGCACAACAGGCTGTTATTTTGGAACAGTTTTCTGAAACAGTTATTTCGCTGAAACTGAAACAGGTGAAACAGGTCTCAAAATTTAGCTGTTGTAGAGCACCCCTAGTGATCCAGGGTCCTGAATATCGTGTAGTGTAATAAGCCTTTAAGATTTATCCATTGCAGTTTTAAGCTAATTGATAATCTTATATTTACAAATTTCTGCATACTTGAAAATCAAATATTTTTGTGTTTATCACCGAAGCTTATACTAAAATAAAGTTATGAACGCGTTGATTTTAGTTTCACATTTATGCACCATCCAGTGTTGCCAACTACACGATTTAAATCGTATTTATACGACCTTTTGGTTCTTGTACGATGTACGATCGAGTAATCAAAATCGTACGCAATTTTAACCTAAAAAATATAAATTAATAATTATATCTTAATGCAATATGTTAATACAAGATAAATATTAATTGAAAATTATAATTACATTCCGTTTTTTAATTGAATTATGGCAATTTTAATGAAATTCCATCGCGTACTATTATATTTCTTGAATATTTGGCAAAATACCTACTCTTTTTTAATCCGTGGTACGATCTTCTAAAAAATAAAGTTGGCAACCTTGGCACCATCAGAAAATAGCGTTACCAATTTAAAAACTAGGTATTTGTTGTCGATATTTAATTATAATAAAGTTTATTAAAAAATGAACCCGTCTATTGCAAATAGTGAAGGACACGAAACTGAATATGCCGATTTGTTTCAAAGAGAAAAACAGGAACGTTTTGCTACAGGTAATTTATAAAATAGTAAAATATGTGCAAAGTACGTTAGTATTAACCGGCGGAATTATCTAGACATACAAATTTTAAGCTTTCAAATGTTAGACTTACTTTTTAATTTAGTTAGTTTACCATCAGCTGTTATATTGACAATAACCTAACTAATATTCATAATTTATAAGTAAAAATTAATGTTCAACAAAAAATTGGCTATATGATGAATAAATTAACATCATACACTATCAAAGAGATACATAGGGCATACCGTGATAAACTATTAACGCCTACGAGTTTCGTAGATTTGTGTTTGCAAAATGCTAAACAAACAAAACAATTAAACGCGTTTATTACTGTAACAGAAGACGAAGCGGAAAATCATGCTATTGAGAGTGAAAAGAGGTTTTATATCGACAAGGAATCAAAAGCATTGGACGGTATTACCATTGGTATAAAAGACAATTTTTGTACCAATCGAATTGCGACAACTTGTGCCTCAGAGATGCTAAGAAACTTTATACCGACTTATGACGCTACAGTATATGCAAGATTGAAACAAGCTGGTGCTTGTCTCGTAGGCAAATGTAATTTGGATGAATTTGCAATGGGTTCAGGCACTGTTGATTCGATTTTTGGCCCAACATGTAATCCTTGGGCATACAACAAAGACAATTGGAGAATTGCTGGTGGCAGTTCCGGGGGTAGTGCTGTGGCAGTTTCTTCTGGATCTTGCGTGGCAGCTATCGGGTCAGACACTGGTGGATCAACAAGAAACCCTGCTGCGTTGTGTGGTGTTGTCGGCCTCAAACCAACTTACGGACTCGTTTCCAGATATGGTTTAATACCTTTAGTAAATTCTATGGATGTGCCAGGTATATTAGCAAGAAATGTTGAAGATGCCACAATGATATTAAATGCTATTGCCGGACCAGATTCTCTAGACTCTACAACCTTGAAAAATGACTTTTCTCCGATAGATCTAAAAGATATTGACCTTAGCACAGTTAAGATAGGTATTCCTAAGGAATATCATTGCAAGGGTATGAGTAAAGAAGTGATAGAAACCTGGAGTTATGTGACTGATATTCTTGAAAATGAAAAGGCTATGGTTAGATCTGTATCACTACCACACACATCAGTCTCAATTTCTGTTTACTCTGTTTTAAATCAGTGCGAAGTTGCAAGTAATATGGCAAGGTATGATGGCATAGAATTTGGTCTTAGAACAAATGAAAATTATTCTACTGAGGAATTATATGCGTCAACAAGATTAAAAGGTTTCAATAATGTTGTTCGTTCAAGAATTTTAGCTGGCAATTATTTCTTGCTCACTAGAAACTATGACAAATATTTTATCAAAGCTTTAAAACTACGCAGGCTAATATCGGATGATTTCAAGAATGTCTTTCATGGTGACGATAGTGTTGATTTACTTTTAACACCAACAACATTGACAGATGCTCCGTTTTATGATGAATTTTCATCAAAGCATAATCGGGATCAGTGTGAGTTTCAAGATTACTGTACTCAGCCGGCAAATATGGCCGGTATACCAGCAGTATCGATACCTATAAGATTGTCAAAGAATAATTTACCATTGTCTCTTCAACTTATGGGACCGTGTCTTTCTGAAGAATTAATGTTGAATGTGGCTAAAAAGATAGAAGAACTCGTTCAGTTCCCTATGCTAGAATCTGTGTAATACTTTGTGCTTGTTAATAAATATTAGAGACAACTTTGAGTATTTATTTATTACTTGTAATCTGCAGCCCTTTCAAGCCATGATATAGCAAGAATATATTTTAAGCAAGATTGCTCCATTTTTTTAGGGTCCTACTCAGAGGGTAAAAACGGGACCCTATTACGAAGACTTCGCTGTCTATCAGTCCGTCTGTCTGTCACCAGGCTGTATCTCAAGAACTGCGATAGCTAGACAGTTGAAATTTTTACAACTTATGTATTTTTATTGCCGCTATAACAGCAAATACTAAAAACAAAATAAAGTAAATATTTAAGAGGGGCTCCCATACAACAAACGCGATTTATTGGCTTTTTTTTTTGCTCTTTTTTTGGCTTTTTATTGCTCTTTTTTGGCTTTATTTTTTGCTCTTTTTTTTTTTTGCTCTTTTTTTTTGCTCTTTTTTGCTCAATATCAATAATGGCAATAGGGAGGCACTTGTTTACCTAGTCAATGGTACGGAACCCTTCGTGCGCGAGTCCGATTCGCACTTGGCCGATTTTGTTAGTCATACTCACATCTATTTTATACATGTCATCATCATCATCACAGCTCATATATGTCCCATTGTTGAGCTCGAGCCTTGTCCACAATGAGAGGGCAATTGACCTACTATACTATGCTGGTCAGATGGGTTGGTATAGGGTTTTATTTTGAGTTTGCATAGATAGTATATGCCTTAGTCGTCTTTTACGACACTCACAGGCTAGAGAGGGGGTGGCAAGTTGTAATGTTACTCTGTCATTACATGAATTAGAAATGTACATATAGATAAGCAACGATACTTTTGTAGCACATGGACGTCATAAAAGATGACTAAGAGATTCATCGCAACCCATATATATCCCACTGTTGGGCTCAGGCCTCCTCCACAATGGGAGGGAATTTGACCTACTATACCATGCTGGTCAGACATGTTGGAATAGGGTTTCATTTCGAGTTTTCCTTCTCTTGCACAGATGTTATGTGGATATTATATCCCATAGTTGTCTTGTCATTAAATCGGCTAATATAAATCCCACTGGTGTGGATACACCAGTGGGTTTTATATTAGCCGATTTAATGATAGATTAATATGAGCTAATATAGGGATGTGACCTGGAGGGAAAATAATCGATTTTTTGTTTTTTAAAATAAATCGATTATTTTAAAATAAATAATCGATTATAAAATAATCGATTTTTCTCCCAGCAGGATTGTGATGACCTTTTTCTTTAGTAAATGTGAGCTTTTTTTTCTAATATACTATGAAACAATCGTAATGACTTTTTTTTTTAGGAAATTGCCCGTGAATAATCGATTACTTTCGAATAGTAAAAAATCGATTAATAATCGATTTTTATTGTTGTGATAATCGATTGTAAAAATCGATTACAAAAAAAATCGTTTAATATACGATTTTTTAAAAAATCGATTAATTTTCACATCCCTAGCTATTCATTGAGACAAAATCTCTTAGGGGGGAGTTTTTGGCGGGAATCTGAAGTGTCATGTGGTGTTCTTGTATTATATTCAATATCGTAGTGTTTTAACGTGTTATCTATACCAATAAATAAAATTAGAGTGTCTGTTTGTAATGTCAAAATAATAGGCTTTTTTCATGCTCACACGGTTATTTGCACGACACCTATGCCTAAAATACAGATTAAAAAATTTTTGTCTGTCTGTCTGTCTGTTTGTTCCGGGTAATCTTCAAAACGGCTGGACCGATTTCAAAAATTCTTTCACCAATGGAAAGCTATAATATCAGGGCGTAAACTAGGCTATATTTTATCTCGGTATTCCCACGGGAACGGGAACTACGCGGATAAAACGACTAAAACCGAAGCGAAGCGAGGGCGGGTTGCTAGTCCTCTTCTAATATACACATAAGTCATGAAAGAAATTGAATTTGTGTGATAACTGAATAAAAATAAATTCACCTTAATTTATTTTTATTCAGTTATCACATAAAAATATTTAATCATAGTACTCATCACTATCATCATATTCCGTGTCGTAACGTAGTAAGAACAATTCACCACCCCCTCTCTTGTCTGTGGGTGTCGTAAAAGACGACTAAGGGATATAATATGCATATAATATCTTTACAAGTGAAGGGGAACTTGGAAAATCATAGTTTTAGTATTATAATTTTAAATATTCTTCATGTAATCTAAAAATATTCTTATTTCAGCGGGCTTAACTTCAGAAATACTATCGCGTCTCAACATATCCATTGACGCTTTACCACAGAAGTGTCAGCAACTATTACGACAAACGGCTGAAGCGCAAAAGTCAGTGGACGTCGAAGACCTCGATCCTATCGCCATCTCCTTGCATCAGAGTAGAGAAACGACTCAACAGCTCGATGAAGAATACGAAATATTAAAATTGAAACAAAAGAATATTGAGCTGCAAATAAAAATTGATCGTAATGAACGATTTCTGGAGGGTCTAAGAAAGGAATTGCAGGCGTCTAAAGAATCCCTGGATAGCCAGAATCCGAATCCTGATAATATACAAGACTGTGTACGTCAGTTGAGACAAAAAGTGGTGTCTTATGAAGAGAGTTGTGAGAAGGCCAAGGTATTTTTTTTTTGTTGCCGGCGACTGGGGCGGCACAGGCGCGAGTACCTGCACCTGATGCCGCCCTACCAGAGGCTGCGGGTGACCGGACCGGGGATTTAGTCCGGGCACTCGCGGAGAGGTTACGCGCGACGGCCATCGGCGTCCCAGTAGGGGACGTTGACGGGAGAGGGTACTCCCTCGGATTATGCCGTCGGATCGACCACTGAAGTCAAGGAACTCTGCACCAGTGGTCGACCCAACGACGAAGGCGACATGCTATACGGGTGTACGGTACGAGGGGCGTGTTTACGCCCCTCTGTCGCCCCGGGCAGGAGGGATGCGAGGAGTGCGACGACCGTAAGCCACCCTCCAAAAACAAAAAAGGTATTTTTTTCGTTCAATCTAATAATCACTTTGTGACTTATCCGACTGGTACTTTTTTTTATTGCAAATTGTGGCATACTTGCAGACAGTATACCTGATGGTAAGTGATGCTGTCGCTCATGGACGTTTACTAAGCTGCTGTCTACTATAAAGAAAGTGAAGGGTAAAATGAGGTTCGGTGATACGAAAGGTATCACCAAAACCCACCACACGCAAACACTCTCAGAAAGTTGGGCTTCCGGCTCTCTCTGCTCACCGAATGAAGCGCAGTATCAAATTGCTACTACTTGGACGTAGATTTTCTGCTCAGTGTGGTACTACCCCGGGCGGGCCGGCCCGCGTCTGTAGTTAGACAACTGTTAACAGTGTGCTCCTACCACTATATTCTGATGACAGATTAAGACTACCCGTGGGAGTTATAGAAACCGACCGGGGGATCATTAGGGGAATGGGCAATAGCACTCTTCAAACTTATCACCAACTACGATCGTCAGTCAGCCTATAGCTTAGCATTTACAACATTATTTTTCTATGGAGGATATTTATTTGCAAGAGTTAACGTCAAGGGACTGAGCTAGGGATAAAATAATTATTTTATATGTATTATGCTGTAAGGTAACGGCTGCGAATACTACGAATCCCTCCTCGTGGGTCGGCTAAGAGCTTTGCCTAGACTAGGACCAGGTTCATCTGACGCCACCTGGTAAACTGTTGCATTTCCAAGGAGGGTTCATCAGGCAGATGTCCGGTCATAAAACTATTGCCTTATTTGCAATATGTACTATGAAAGAGTACATATTGAGTCGACGGCAAGTAATTGACATTAGATCAAAGTGGTGATGATGTGCCTCACGGGACTGGGTACTGGTGGCCCGCCCGCATGGCGCTAGGGAGGTATGTGCAAAGCAGGTTATGGGTTTGCACGCCGTCTAATTCATCGCGCATAGTCCCGTACAGATCAAGTGATCATCGTATTGCTTGTAAAGAAAGATGTACCTAATAGGGATCTAAATTAATTTCTTCTCATTTTTAGCTTACTGTTTGCCTTGAGTATCGGTGCCGACCTGACGCTGCCAACCATCGCCAAGGTGATGCTCGACAGCGTCGGGAACTGGGACGCGGTCGCAGCCTTCTGCGAGGCAGTAGTCTCGTGGAAGGAGGCGGCTGAGCGCGTGCGCGAGGAGCGTCTTCTCGACGACGCGAACCGCCGCCGGCGACTGAGGTGGCGCAAGCGTGACTACCTGCGCCTGATGCCGCTCTAACCGAGGCCGCGGGTGACTGGATCGGGGAATTAGTCCCGTCACCCGCCGAGAGCCCCATCGCGCGAGTACCACCATACTCCACTACCACCCTCGACTGACGTCCTCCCCGAAGGGGGGACGTCGGTCGAGGGAGGGTACTCCTCAAGGAGTATTCCGTCAGGCCGACCACTGACGACAAGTCACCCTGCTCCGGTGGTCGGTCCAACAACGAAGGTGACGTGTCACGGGTGGGTTACGGGTGTGCGTGCTTACGCCCCTCTGTCGTCCCGGACGGAGTAGTGCGAGGAGAGCACCGACCGTAACCCACCCCCAAAAAAAAGGTATCTTTTTAATGTTTTGAGTCTGGGTATAATTTTTATGTTAATTGTATCGGGTTCCATGTATTACAAGTTATGTTCCCTTAGCGCAAAGTGTAATCTTAAAAAAAATTCAGGTGAAATTCAACATGCTGTCAGTACCAGACGCCATATTGCCTACGTCACTGCAAGTGCTGGTGACGTCATTGGCGGCGCTCCGCGAAGAGGCAGCCGCACTCAAACTACAAGCTGATGACGTAGAGTTAACCAGAGAAGCGAGACAAACTTTTATTAGATTAAGGAAATAAAATATAATAATGAATTCAAGCTGTTTTATTTCACGCTGGAGGTATTTAGTTGCGGTAGTTACGTGGAGCTAATTTCTCACAGCTCTACAATATAGTGGTTAAGGAGAGTAATGGCTGCTCTAATAGTTGAATTCATGATCGGGAGACGCTTATAGGATCTGATCCAGCTATAATCTTTTGTGGTTGGGAGCCCTCAGCGCTCACCCATAGTCCGGGCAAAGCTGTGAAAGCAATCTGCGGCTAACAGCTATACACACACACACACACACAAAAATATACTCTTTTGTATTATATTTTGAAAATTATCAAATTCTAGTTCGAAAGCTATCATATTGAAGCTAATACCTACTAATGTTGCTGTATATAATGTTATATTAAAAGAAGAATAAAAATAGGCAAAACCGCCGAGTATCTTGTCGGCACTTTTCAGGGGTATGGTATCTATCATCACCTTGCTCTTACCGGGCTATATACAACCACGAATGGGAATTTGACCTATCACGCTGGATAGACGTGTTGACATTATTTTATTTCCCTTGGTAGTCCTTTACAATACCTAGGGCTTTAAAAGGGTATTGAATTTTATTCTTACTCTGCCATCACACGGAATTATTAAGAAATATTTCTGATCAAAAAATAACGAACACAAATGCCAAATAATATTTAATTATATAAATTCGAAATTATTATGTATGAAGCATAGCGTGATGGCCTCATGAGAGCCTCTAAATATGACATCAAATTCAGCAGCATAATTGTTCTTCATCATGACAATATATCAATTATCCATAACATCACGGGTGATGTTAGTTTGATCTGTGGCCAACTTCTGCTCGTTAATTTCTCCAACACAGGGAGCTTTGCATGTCCAAATTGGGTCAGCTGGAAATAAAACGACTCGTCTTTAGTCTTGTTAGTCTAGAAGGTAAAGCTTCCGCGTTGTTTCATTTAAAGCTCCCTTATGGTGATGGAGCAAGAATACAATTCACCATCTAACTTGCCCGCGAGTAGCGTACATTGGTGAATTGTATTCTTTCTCAGTCACCACAGGGTAAAATTCAGTCACCATTATTAGGGTCTAAATGATTCAATATTGTTATTTACCTTGCAATTTCTCCGGAGAATGCTGAACTTTCAAATCTATGGAATGCTGTCCAATACCAATCTGTCCTCTTAGACCCCATAAGTAGAAGTTATATGGAGTTGTACTGATGCCACAGTCCTTCTTAGTTTGAAGAGACTTATTGCGAACTTCTACTGTTTGGCAGTGGATCTCGGAACGAAGGTGACTGTAGTTTGTTTGCGTAGAATGGGTTTGACAATTGACTATCGTCGCCTGTAGAAGTAATTGTTTAGCAAAAAGTATAGGTACTTTATTCATTTTATAAAACAGTCTTAGGGACAATCCTTGCTGATGAACGGACCCGGTATTAATCGGCCACTCGCAGAAAGGCCGACCGTGTGAAAGTGACGCTCCAGCAACAAATAATAGTGTTGCTAACAGGGACGGTACCTGAAATGGTGAGTCGCCGAGGCCGCCACGGATATCAAGGAATTGGTACCAATCATTGACTTTTTTTTTATGGGTGGGCTATGGTAAGTGCACGCGCGGTTCATTCCGTCCGGTAAGACGAAAGGATGGCGCGCGGGCCCATAATCGACCCGTATCCACGCCGCCGTCGTTGTTGGGCCGACCACCAGTGCAGAGTTCCTTGTGACCAATGATTGGCTTAATGGCGATAGAAAGGATCACCGTGTGTTATGAAGCAGTACGTTCCATTTTCATCGTTCCGGAGGTAACAGGCTGTGTGTTAGACACACATAGTTTGCCACAAAATGAGTTGCCAAAAAGAGGAATAATCCTTGTATCTAGGGATGTGACTTGGAGAGAAAATAATCGATTCTTTGTTTTTTAAAATAAATCGATTTAAAAAAAATCGATTTTTTTCTCCCAACAGGATTATGATGACTTTTTTTTAGGAAATGTGAGCTTTATTTTCTAATGTAGTATGAAACAATCGTGATGACCTTTTTTTTAAGAAATCTGGCAGTATATAATCGATTAATTTCGATCGAATTTCGAATAATAAAAAACGATTAATAATCGATTTTTATTACTTTGATAATCGATTGTAAAAATCGATTATTAATCGATATTTTTTTTTGGAATAATCGATTAATATAAAAATCGATTATTTTTTCACATCCCTACTTGTATCATGACAGATCTCACCAACAATTCATCATCATTATCACAGCTCCTACCATAATCTCACTGCTGGCCTCCTCCATAATAGGAGCAATATTGACCAACTGTTCTACGCCAGTGAGACGTACCTATTGGTATAAGGTTTTATTTTGAATTTCCCTTCTCTTGTACAGACGTTATATGCGGATAATATTCCTTAGTCGTCTTTTACGACACTCACGGGCAAGAGAGGGGGTGGTGAATTGTATTCTTACCCTGTCACCACACGGATAGTTGACATATAATACACAATTTTAATTGAATATCCAAAAATAGCAACTGTATGTTCTTAGTTTTAAGTTTTCGCTTGTTGACGGCGACGGTCCTCGTGACTGCTTTGTGTTTTTAAGGTTCCGTACCCAAAGGGTAAAAACGGGACCCTATTACTGAGACTTGAGACGGACGGACGGACGGACAGCGACGTCCGTCTGTCACCAGACTGTATCTCAAGAACAGTGATAGCTAGACAGTTGAAATTTTCACAGATGATGTATTTCTATTGCCGCTGTAACAACACATACTAAAAATAAAATAAATATTTAAGGGGGCTCCCATACAACAAACTTGATATTTTTACAGTTTCTTGCTCGATACTAATAACGGTGACAAGTAGACGCTTTAACTATTCACAGAATATTTAGTTTTATGTTCTCTTTAAATATAATTAATTAAAATAAATAATTAAGGGGGCTCCCATACAATAAGAGGTTTTCGCCGTTTATTTAGATAATGGTACGGAACCCTTCGTGAGCGACTCCGACTCGCACTTGGCCGTTTTTTTTTTACAAGAAAAAAGTTCTTTCCCTAGTTAAGTTCATACATACCCATTGGCAAGCCCTCCTTTTCCACTCCCATAGATTACACGTGTAATTCTTCTCATGGTGTTCCGGTATCGGATGTGTTTCTGTCTGAATATCACGATCGAACATTTTTTCTGTCAATTCAAAGATATTTTTTAACACTTTTGATAAACCATTTTGTAGTTTATTTATACGGATTACCCTGGTGACTGAACAGAAAACATAGTGCTTAAGATACTGACCTTAACGTGCCAGTGTCGCGGGTTCGAATCCCACGCAGGACAAATTTTATGTGATCCACATATTGTTGTGTCCGTTAATTATATGTTTGTAAAGTCCTCCATAATACACGGATTATTTCCTTAGCACAGGATGTTGTTAATAAAAAAGTAATTTTAATTATGTACAGAGGATTTTGTAGAATGAGGAATTCACTAGAAAGAGACGTTTTCGGTGGTCAGATTAACAGGTTTGGAGGGGACATACGGTGAGTTATAGGTCTTTACGACGGCAAACCATCGGCCGGATGGATAGTGCAGCCGGACCATGGCCGCCATAATAAAATAGCTATGATTGCACAGATAGCCAAGTGGTCGAAGTACCGACGTTCTCTGCCGACTGTCATAGATTGGATTCTCAGACAAAATAATCGGCAGGAGCACTTTTCTGGGAAACTAATAACAATAACTTCGACCGCCAATACGTCTGCAAAGCTGTCCAAAAAGTATAGGTCGATAGGCCGGTGGTAAGTTTTTAAATATAAAAAAGGGTGCGACTTACTCTTTGGGACTCTCTTGTCTATGAGTGTGTCAATATCTTTGACAGAGTACACTCTGTCTATGATATTCAATAAGTTTATCAGATGAGGGTTATTGCGAGCGAAATTCAAAACGGCGTTCGAATACCTAAAAAGTAGTTTGAACGATAATAAATAGGTATAAATTATGTTTTTTTAAAGTGTTAGAGCAAAGCTGCTTACAGTTTTCTATCTGTCATAAATGGGTGGGTCCGAGGTATTACCACAATCTCGTAGAAAATCGACCTTTGGGTTGTAGTAATTTACAACTTTTGCATGTGGTGACGGAGTAGGAATACAATTCACCACCCCCATTTCTTACCCGTGGGTGTCGTAAAAGACGACTAAGGGATTAATTATGTATATAACATAAGAGAAGCAAAACTCGAAATAAAACCCTATACCAATCCGTTTGACCAGCGTGTTATAGTTGGTCAATTTACCTCCTATTGTGGAAGAAGCTCGAGCCCAGGAAAATTACTTTAGCTGTGTAAAATTATATTACCATCGAGGATCTTTACTGAATTGTATTGCCATTGCCACGCTGCAAAAACTATACAAATGTCCAGATTCCTTAATCGCTCCTATCTTCATAACGCTGGGCACCAGAGCACCTAGGTTCAGACATAGGGCGCAGAAACCTAGAAACTATAAAAAAATCATGAAAATTTAATTATACTCGGTATTCCTTATGGTTGATGTGACGATTTAAAATCATCCCTCACTTTCCGGGTGGGAGTCGTAAAAACCGGTTATGGGTTCACCAGGAGAATGGTAAGCAGCTCTCCTCTGAGAAATTTATAACACCAACTACGATATGCCAAACGTGGTGATTATGGTATTTTTTTTATATTGCAGTCGGTGGCTAACGAGCAAAAAAAAAATTCAGTGTTACTTAAGGCATTACCAAAACCCACCATACGCAAACACCCTCAGAAATTAGGGCTGCCGGCTTCCTCGCTCACCGAACGAAGCGCGATAACAAATTGCTACTACTCAAACATCGATTTTGTACGAGAGTGTGGTACTACCCCGGACGGACCGGCTTGCGACTGTAGACAGACTACTGTCAGCAGTGTGGTTCTACCACTGTATTATCCGTTCTTGGAGACCGATAGGATGATAATGATGTCATCATCATGGTTAACCTCATGGTTAAGGATTCAATTTCATTGGTGCACTCAGTATTTAGAGAATACGATAAGGCAGGGCACCACGTTGCTCTTCATTTAATCGCCATTATAACCAGACAATAGCCTGATCCAAAAAAAAAATCTTAAATTAAATGAAATAAAACTATTTTTACAGATTCTTTCACGTTTATTACAGCAATTTCAGGAATGCTCGTCTTCCCATGATTATTTGAAACTGCAGTCTCACCAACTAAGCAGTATTCGCAACGTAGGTGTAAAAATGTAAAAATTAAACTTTTATTTCATATTGCATATATACTCGCGTAAACATCAGGCCACATTAGGTATAAAATAATTTTGATAGCATTTTATTTAATTGAATCCAAAGAAAGTGCTAAAGTATAATAAAAGCGAGTTTCTTATATCAGTACTAAAGTGACATGGGTTTTTGGCGCGTTTTTAAATGCTACAAATTGACAGAGAAAATTTTTAGTAAGGTGCCATCGCTTCACTAAAGGCGATGAATTAATCTTATCTTCATCATTATTAGTCATTGAATCTTTCGCCATCTACTACTGAGGGTGTAGTCCACCCCTGACGAATAAGAGGGCAGTTACAAAATCGCGGCGCTTGACAGGCAGTGAGGTGCTATACTTCTGTATAACACCTCACCAATCAACGCTAGTTTATAACCGGGTTGAGAGCACTCGACGTTACCCATAGTTCGCGCTAAGCTGTGAACGCCATCTACGGCTAATAGCACTCACAAAGAAAAAAAGCTATTTTAGAGCGAAGTAGTACAAGTTGAGCCAACAGCTTTTTTAGTCCCTCAATAAAATTAGCTTATTTTATGTTGGATCTTATTTTATTTAGATTATTTGTTTTAATTATATTTTTTAGCGCAAAATAATATTTCCGTCCTTTCTCTTTCAAATTTTCTTCCTTTTTCTATCTTTAGCTTTTCCTTTCAATTAGAGAGCTGCAGTCCATCGTCCTCACTTTTTCTTAGAACATTATTACTACTTCTACGAGCGAGTAATGGGCGACAGAAATTGTATTCTTACCTCGTCGTTACACGGGGAAGTTGATTGTCTGACTTTAAAAGTTGATTGCTTAAGAAATAAAATGAGTTCAACACGCTCACGAAAGGCGGTATGGTCCTGAAAGGCTATCCCGCCGGGCTGGCCACGGACGGCAAGGAACTCCTTACTTGTGGTCGACCCAAGGACGAAGGGTGAGAATACAGTGGGTTATGGGGCCTCGTGTTGCCCTTGCTTCGCCCCGGAAGGAATGAACGGCGTGTCTTTTGACCGTAGCCCGCCACAAAAAAAAAACACTGACGCGAATGGCTAGTATTAGTAGCTAATTGCAAAAGAAATAAATACACTTACTTACTTCAATGTTGTTATCTTTCAAAGAGATGGCACTTTGTGTCATGTAATGTTTTATGGAGCCCAGTGCCATTCGCTCTTCCATACTGATGCCACATTTTAATCTATCCTGACAACAAAGTGTGATATTTTAGGTAAAAACAGGACAAACAATATTTAAAACACTTTTCCATATGGTGGCAGAGTAAGAATATAATTCACTTTCCCTTATCTCAATCGCGAGTATTGTAAGAGACGATTAAGGGATTAAATACGTGTATAACATCTATGTAAGAGAAGAAAAAATTCTAATAAACTCAACACCAACCTGTCTGACAGGCGTGGTGTGATAGATCAGTACTCCTCCTATGCATGTATGCTTAACTACGATCTATGTATGATCGCCGAATGACGACAACTTTTTTTTATTGTGGAGTGTATTGCTGTTAGCCGCAGAGGGCTTTGACAGCTTGACATGGACAATGGGTGCGTGCTGAGGGCTCTCAATCCGGTGAAAGTAAACTAAGTGATATCGCCCAAGTGCTTCCCCTGTGGGCAACGGACCTCGGCTTGGGGCGCCGTTGGAGGCAAAATGGGCGTGCGCACTTTTTGGTTAATGACTTTTACGTGGCGCAGTTTCGAATATCGACGGTAACGACGGAACTGCGGGTCCGTGAATTGGCCTCGCTGGCCGTGTACGCTCTACGTTGGGCGAATCTAATGTTGTCGTCATCCTCGTCAATACCGTATCGAGGTCGTCGAATAGAAAAAATAGAAAAACCGCCCTAACCAGATAATTTTGGATGGCATACAGTATCAAAATTTGCTAGTTGGGGCGGTTTCCTATACGGGGTATAGTTGGTTGGGCTATAATGTCATGACAGGCCCACTATTTATTCGAGACCGTCTATTTTACCCGTTTCTCGCTATTAAACCACTTAAGCATGACGATCCGCAGCTACGAATATTGCCAGTGGACACTGAGTTGCCACCTTTCTATGAACGATAACAAATAATAAAGTAACAAGGAAATAAAACTAACATTATCAGATAAAACCTGTTTCCCTTTGAGCATCTTCTCGAGGACAGTGTACGGTATTTTGGTCTGTTCATTGATACTGGACAAGATTGACATAATTCTGTTCATGGTTGACACCAAATACATCAGATTCTGCATAGAACGCCACACTTGCCACAGTTTCCTGAAGAGGGGCTGAAATATTTGGTTTATATATTATATCTAGATTTATATAAACAGCACTTTATGTGGTAACCAAGTAATAATACAATCAACCGCTTTCTTCTTTGAGTGTCGTAAAAGACGATTAAGGGATCTAATATATGCGAATAATATCTATCTAAAAGAAGGAAAAATGAAATAAAATCATATGACAAACCGTCTGATCATGTAAATCACAGCAGAGATGGCGTAATGGTTATAATACCAAACTACCGTGCCAAGAGTCGTGGATTCCATTCCCAAGCAATACTTTGTGCTATCCATAAATTTATCCGAATCTAATTATGATTTATGTACGTTAATTATATGTTTGTAAGTCCCCGCAATTATCATCATCCAGTTCTAAACAATCACTTGGAGTCGACGCAATATGTATCTTCCATAGTAAATATTGCAAAAGTTATTGGCGATAGTTTTATGACCGACCGCTTGCCTTTTTTTGGTTGGTGGTCACGACGTCGGAAGGCAGAACGGACGGACACGGACTTCCAACAGAAATCCAGGGTAACGGCCGCCGTATTCCCTCTCCTTCGGCATTAGGCCGACCACCGGTACCGAGTTCCTTGACGTCGGCGACTAGTTCGGCTACCGGTCGTCTGCCTAATGTCAAATCTCCTTGGGAATGTAATTGTTGAACAAACGCCATTACATGGTGTTGACCCGTATCTGTGTAGTTTTTTGTTTTCTCTTTAGTCATCTAAAAACGACTAAAGAAAGAAGAAAAGACTGACTAAAGAAAGAAAAAAAGACAACCACGAGCGATGTTAGTGTTTCTAATATTCGTAGTTATCACGTCCTAGCACAGCAGAGTGTAAGTCTCATAAAATACGAAGATAAATTCCTTATTGTAGGGTGTCTAAAAAAATAAGAATAGATTTTTCAAAGAATTCTTACAAAAACTGCCACTACTGGCACAGCAGATTTATATTTCATAGCCGAATGCAATTCTTCTAGTACATTTTTTAATTTGTCAACATATTGGGCACCTTTCCGTGTTATATGTTCAATATCGAACAACAATTTCCGTATAAACACCTCATGCTGACGATGGAAGGCTAGTAACTCAAACATTTCACTATAATCCGCCCTGTAAATAACATAAAAATCACGATATTAGTGGAACTTCATTAAAATTACACGGGATTTTAATGACGACTTAATTTTAAGTAACACTTAAGATAATTGAGGAATATAAAAGCAAAAACATCCATTCGCGTTCGGAGCAAAATCACCAAAGTGACATTATTTTATCAATTTTTTAATATTTCAAAAGGATGTGAAGAATGGCTTTTGCAAAATAAAAACTAATAAAAATCATCCCTGTATGATGATAGGTATGGAAACAATGTGCCTTTTCAGTTTAAGTCATAAAATTCGACTGATGGATCACCAAAAAAATGGTTAGCAGCACATTCCTGGCCCGTTGGGCAGTCCGGCTGGAGAGCCCTCGGTACGGTGTCAGGACCGTCGAGGCCTTCCGGCCGGTGCTGATGGAGTGGTTGGAGCGGACGCACGGGGTGTGCTTTCCTTCCGACTGGTGCAGGTGCTGACGGGGCACGGGTGTTTTGGGAAGTACCTGCACAAGATTGTCAGGAGGGAGAGCACACCGTCCTGCCACCACTGCAGTTGCGACAAGGACACGGCGCAGCACACGCTCGAGGAGTGTGCTGCGTGGGAGGGGGAGCGCCGTGAACTCGTCGCGATTATCGGTGCCAACCTGGCGCTGCCGACCATCGCCAGGGAGATGCTCGACAGCGTCAGGAACTGGGACGCGGTCGCCACCTTCTGTGAGGCCGTAATCTCACGGAAGGAGGCGGCGGATCGTGAGCGAGTAGAACTCCTATTTGGCGACACGTTCCGTCGCCGGCGACTGGGGCGGCGCAGGCGCGAGTATCTGCGCCTAATGCCGCCCTAGCCAAGGCCGCGGGTGATCGGACCGGGGAATTGTCCGTCACCCGCAGAGAGGCTGACCGCGCGATGGCGACCGACGTCCCAGTACGTCGAGAGGTGAGAGGTTACCCGAAAGGGTATTCCGTCGGGCCGACCACTGATGAAAATTACACGGGATTTTAATGACGACTTAATTTTAAGTAACACTTAAGATAATTGATGAATATAAAAGCAAAAACATCCATTCGCGTTCGGAGCAAAATCACCAAAGTGACATTATTTTATCAATTTTTTAATATTTCAAAAGGATGTGAAGAATGGCTTTTGCAAAATAAAAACTAATAAAAATCATCCCTGTATGATGATAGGTATGGAAACAATGTGCCTTTTCAGTTTAAGTCATAAAATTCGACTGATGGATCACCAAAAAAATGGTTAGCAGCACATTCCTGGCCCGTTGGGCAGTCCGGCTGGATAGTCCTCGGTACGGTATCAGGACCGTCGAGGCCTTCCGGCCGGTGCTGATGGAGTGGTTGGAGCGGACGCACGGGGTGTGCTTTCCTTCCGACTGGTGCAGGTGCTGACGGGGCACGGGTGTTTTGGGAAGTACCTGCACAAGATTGTCAGGAGGGAGAGCACACCGTCCTGCCACCACTGCAGTTGCGACGAGGACACGGCGCAGCACACGCTCGAGGAGTGTGCTGCGTGGGAGGGGGAGCGCCGTGAACTCGTCGCGATTATCAGTGCCAACCTGGCGCTGCCGACCATCGCCAGGGAGATGCTCGACAGCGTCAGGAACTGGGACGCGGTCGCCGCCTTCTGTGAGGCCGTAATCTCACGGAAGGAGGTGGCGGATCGTGAGCGAGTAGAGCTCCTATTCGGCGACACGTTCCGCCGCCGGCGACTGGGGCGGCGCAGGCGCGAGTATCTGCGCCTAATGCCGCCCTAGCCGAGGCCGCGGGTGATCGGACCGGGGAATTGTCCGTCACCCGCAGAGAGGCTGACCGCGCGATGGCGACCGACGTCCCAGTACGTCGAGAGATGAGAGGTTACCCGAAAGGGTATTCCGTCGGGCCGACCACTGATGACAAGTCACATCTGCTCCGGTGGTCGGCCCAACAACGAGGTGACGTGGGTACGGGTGGGTTATGGGGCCACGCGCCGTCCTTTCATCGCCCCGGACGGACAGGACCGCGCGTGCGCTTACCATAGCCCACCCATAACAAAAAAAAAGGGGGAAGTCCATAGGCTGACGAATCTGTGAAAAAGAGGTGGTAGAAACATGCACCGGGTGAGTAAAAGGTTAGTTAGAGGACTGAAATGACTTACACAGAAACATCAATTTCTCCTTTAACATTCACGATAACATTGCCAGTTTCTTGGTCGAAAGTGATACAACCATCGACAGCTGTAGTCAGGCTGTTCACCCTTTGCATCACGATTATTAAAGTGTTGGAGAGAGTTGTCATACAAGCTTTACCAGCGTCCACTAGGTTGAAAGGCACTGGAAGTTGATATTAACGATTGATGTCAGTTGTGAATTGGATATTTCTATTGCTATAACCAAAAACTATTTCATTTTACGACTTACATGTTTGAACTTTGTTAGCATCACAGCTCATTCGCGTCGCACTACTGAGATCGAGCCTATTCCACAGTAGGAGTGAAATTAACTTACAATACAACGTTGGTTAGATGTGTTGGCATGGGATTTTATTTAAAGTTTACCTCCTCTTGCATAGATATTATATGCATATTATATTCCTTAGTATTCCTTAGTACCAACACGTCTGACCAGCGTGGTATAGTAGGTCAATTACCCTTCCATTATGGAGGAGGCCCGAGCCCAACAGTGGGACGTATATGGGCTGAGATGATGATATTCCTTAGTAGCTTTTTTATTTTTTTTATTGCCAAAGGTGGCAAATGAGCAAGCAGCACACCTGATGGTAAGTGACACTGCCGCACATGGACCTTTGCAATACCAGGGGCACAGCTAGGCCGTTGCCTACCGTGAAGAAAATACTCTTCTTAAACCCCGTTTAAAGGAGGACATCTCATAGCGCTCGGGAAACACAGCAGCACCTACGGGCAAGGTAGCTGGTCAATTGTGTTTTCGCTTCGTCACCAAATAGAAAGCCTTTAGGCTTCTATTTCTACGCAGAGGGGCATAATTATACTATCACAATCTAGGGGAAAAAGAAGGTACATAGGTGCATTCTTATTCCATTACCCCACGAAAAATTGCAATTCCTAATATATCATCATCATCATTCAGCCCATTACCACCCACTGCTGGACGTAAGCCTCCCTCATGCTTCGCCACAACGTGCGGTTCCGTACCGCCTGCATCCAACGATGCCTAGAAATCTTCACCAAGTCGTTGGTCCACATAGTTGTCCTACATTGCGTCGTCCGATATGTGGTCGCCATGCGAGAGCCTTTCTTCCCCAGCGGTTGTCGGTTCGTCGAGCGATGTTTCATGCCCATTGCCATTTCAGCGTGCTTGTTCTTCTTGATATGTCGGTTACACTTGTTCTATGAATTCGGATTCTAACAAATATTAAAACAATACTCACAATCAGGTATTCCTTCACCGCCCTTCTTACAGTCTCTGTTAAACAATCTGACGCCTGATACAATTTCTAACAAATCATCTAAATGAGAGAGTTTCTCCGTTCGCGGGAGCGCCACGAAAACCTTCAGATCATCCATTGAGAATACACTTTGTAAAGCTGCCATACCTTCTTTTAGAGTCTAGAAGATAAAGTAGGAAAATTATGAGCTATTCTTATTGTCTACCAGCAATAAATTATTTAAACATTTACGGCTAATATTTATATTACATAGATCGGCAACAGGCGGATCACAGTCCATTTGCGGATCGCGATTCATTTGCGGATCGATAAATATTGTGATGTATACCAAATATAAATATCTCGAGAACCAAACTATAACAAAACTAGCTCTTTTTATTGCAAACGGTGGCAAAGGAGCAAACAGTCCACCTGATGGTAAGTGTTGCTGCTCCTCATTGACCTGTGCAAGGCCGCTGTCTACCACGAAGAAAGTTAAGGGAGTGTGAATGCGTGCAATGAGGTCTGGTGATACTAAACACACCACACGCAAATATCCACAGAAAGTTGGACTTCCGGCTCTCTCGCTCATCGAAGGAAGCGCAGTAGCAAATTGCTACTACTTTCGGACGTCGATTTTCTGCGAGAGTGTGGTACTACCCCGGATAGACTGGCCGACGACTGTAGACAGACAACTGTCGAAAGTGTGGTCCTACCACTTATAAGACCGCCGGTGCAGTTTCTTACATTAATCTAAGGTCCTGTGTTTTATAATTCAGAATTTTATTTGAAACCATACAATACATAGGAAATAGGTATATACTTATTATGGGTTGTTATTTTTCTGGAAATGGTTAAAGTTTGCCCAAAGTATCCGGTCCCCACATAAAGCTTGATATCGACCTCTGGTTTAGTACTTGATGAAATGATGAGTAGTAATATAGCGTGTAGTGATGGAATAAAAATATCATTCACTAGACATTCATTTACACAGAAGGGATTTCTGTAGGATTTCTTAATTACTTTTGGTGGCAACCAAATACCAGACCACCACCTACCAGGGTGCTATCTATCGTAACGAACGATTGGAAGCTCCAGATATTTTGCTTGCGAAATAAAGAGTATTTTTTTTTGTTTTTTTTTTTTTTGGGGGGTGGGTTGCGGGTGTCCGTGCTTACACCCCTCTGTCGCCTCGGACGGAGTGGTGCGAGAAGCGCGCCGGATTACGGTCGGCGCGCTTCTCAGACAGAGAAGAGACAGAGGGGCGACAGAGGGGCGTAAGCACGCACACCCGCAACCCACCCGTGACATAACGTCGCCTTCGTCGTTTGACCGACCACCGGAGCAGGGTTACTTGTCGTCAGTGGTCGGCCCGACGGAATACCCCCTGAGGAGTACCTACCCTCCTGAAGTGGCGCGCATTAGAAATGTAATACTATTCTGGATTAATCTGCCATTTATAACTGCATACAAAAAAAAAATGCCAGCAGAGCGGCTCTGCAGCGGATAACAGAGAAAAATATTAGAGTAATTTGCTAGCCATTTGTTTAACATGGCAAATAAAATTTTCTTGTCTTATGGAGCAGGCTGGTACCCAATACAGCTAATTATTTGCGGCAGGCATTGCTTTTCACAAAACTCTATAAGATGTCATTTCTGCGTTCATCCTTACATGTCATGTTTCAGACAATACCAACTTATTAACATTACCTGTGATAACCAACCCACCTGCTAAGGGTTGTGATTATGGTATTATCCCTTTTGTGGGGGAGGCTTATGTCCAATAGTGACCTTAAGCAGGCTAATGGATAGATGATGATGGTTGATTAGCCAAGCCCTGGAACTTAAGAAGTATTTACCACAATGAAACCTGGGTTGCCGAGACCGCTGCACAGTATAATATAAATAGAAATCTTTCTGAACAACTTCTTGAATTCAGCTTCATCATTTGCCTCCGGATCCACATCCATGATCTCGTTGACGAGTGGTTTAAGACAGCTGATGATTGATTCCAGATGTTTGTCAACTAGCACGTCCAGTTTTTCATAGTTTGTTTGTAAAACGAATTGTATCTTCAGAGTATTCAGTGATGTTCCTCCACCTTGAAAATATATTTTTTTAAAGACTGTAGGTACCCTGCGCTAATGAAATAATAGACCCGTTTTTCCCCCAAAGGGTAAAAAACGGATATTTAGGTTTCAGCCGAAGCTTGAACCACCGTTGAGATAACACCCTTATAATTCGTTCGCAACTTATCCATTCTACCCTCATTTTGATTATATTTAGCGGCCATCGTGATAGGCGCCATCTACGCGTAGTGTATGTGGGTCAGTGCGGTGTCTTGTTCTTCAGTACCTTAAGCCGGCAAGGCATTAAGAGGTGGTTCAAGCTTCGGCTGAAACCTAAATATCCGTTTTATACCCTTTGGGGGAAAAACGGGTCTATTTAGGTGTTCGAGCCTTCGCTTGAAGCACCGTTGAGACGTGTTTACCTTCTGCCGGCGCTGACCCAAGCGTACTGTGATTTCTCTAAAGGAGTAATAGATATAATACGAATGTATGTAAACTAATTTTATTATGAAGTAATTAGAACAAACCGAAAGTATAATTCAAAAGTATATTTTAACAAAATATCAAATTCCTTACGTTGTAATATTATAATTTGGTTGATACAAAATGCTACATATGTTTAAACTAAATTGGTGAAAAGTTATGAGCTAATTGGTTGCTGACTGTTCCTGGACGACTTGGAATCTCACTAAAGTAATGATTTAGGAAGGTGTTTTTGCATCGCCAGTTACCTCTTTTCAGCACTTCATCTATGTTGACTTTATTACTAGACCAGATATCTGAAGAGACAACCGCTCTAAAACTGCCTGCGGAAGCATCTATACCTGCTTCTTTGAAAAGTGTTCTAATCCATCCTGCTATAGAACGTGAGGCAGCTCTTACTTCTCCCCTAGTTGTAATGAAGAGATTATTGATTTTGTTACGGCGTCTGGATGTGACTGAAATAAGGTTTCTAACCCATCGTACTAGATCAAGCCGATTTTCTTGGTTTGCCACACTCTTAAGAAGCCATCCTGATTGCCTATAAGTAGAACAGTCAGATTTTGAACCGAAGCGTGGCCAAAGTATAATTTGTTCACCGCTATCTTCAAAACCAGAATCTTCGATGGTTAATAGCGTTAGGTCATGAACCCTTCGTCCAGATGCTAATAACAAAAGGATACAAGTATGTCTCGATACGCCAAAAATACTATTCTCATCAAAAGAGTAAGTTTTAAGAAAATTTATGAGGTCGTCTATTTTCCATGGTATAGGTTTTCTTTGCGGTGGATTTCGAGCATAGATCCCTTTAAGGACTTGTTTTACTATCCTATGTGAACTTAACGTTTCCCCGTGATTAGGATTTGCAAACGTTGTCGCTACTGATTTGTGCAGGGCAATTGTCCTTGGAGCCAGCTTTTGTTGGTTGAAGAGGAAACATAGATATTTTGCCAAACATTGTGGACTTGGGTTATCAGCGCGCACATCATTCAACACTGCCCATTTGCACCAATTTTGCCAGATCGGTTTGTAGGTTTTTAAAGTAGATGGCCTCCAGGAATTTTCTAGTAATTTTAGGTCTGCATCGGACCATGTGCTCAATTCATTTGTCCAGCCCGAACCTTCCAGACCACTAAATGTAACCGATCTATTTCTGGCGGAGGTAAGTTGGTTCGTAGGTCGATTAAATTCGATTTCAGATTCTCGATTCTCAATGGAGGCCCCATTGCTCGCCTGCAGAGTTGATTTGTCCAGCCCGAACCTTCCAGACCACTAAATGTAACCGATCTATTTCTGGCGGAGGTAAGTTGGTTCGTAGGTCGATTAAATTCGATTTCAGATTCTCGATTCTCAATGGAGGCCCCATTGCTCGCCTGCGGAGTTGTGGTTCCCAGATCCTTCGGACGATTCCAGATGTCGAAGCACTTGTGGTATCATGGCTGGTGGTGGAAATATCCACCCCAATCTGTATCGCCACGTTCTGCTGAATGCATTTGTAAATCGGCTGTTCGTGTCCGCTGAGTCTTCGCTGACGTAAGCTGGTACAACTGCTGATCGGCTGGATGCAAAGAGGTCTATCTCCGGTCGGCCTAGTTTCTGAAAGATATTTTCCACTGCGTCCTTCCTGAGATGCCACTCTGGCAGAGCTTTCGATCTCGATAAACTGTCCGCTAGCCCGTTGTATTGGCCTGGTATATATCGAGCTGTGATGTGACAATTCACTCGTTGGCAGAGTTCCAGTATCTTTGTAGCTGTATGGAGTAAGGTTAATGATCTCGTGCCTCCCTCTTTCATTATATAAGCTACGCTTGACCGATTGTCTGTTTGTAATACTACCGATTATCCCTCTAGCCTCGAGTCTAGGCGATTTAGAACTTCGTAAACAGTCCACAATTCTTTCTGATGGCTGTTGGGTAGGTGACCAATATCCGCCGAAGCGTAGATTGTCTGCAATGGCACCCCAGCCCTTGTCTGCGGCATCTGTTGTTATGAATATTGTCGGCTGAGGGTAGTGAATAGGCGTTTTTTGTTGAATGTTTTCGGCCCACCAAATTAGTTCCGATAAAGCTGTTTTGGGAATTGTAAATTTCTTGTGTCGACTGAGTTTGGGGAGGCGGCACGCTGACCTTTGCAGTATCCTGCAATGTAGGCGCCCTAAGGGAACCACAAATGATGCAAAGTTTAGTTTGCCTAGGATAACTTTTGCATCGTGCCAGCTCCACTGTTCTCTTTCGATTAGGTCGGCAAGGTTCTGAGACAATTGGATGATTTTCTGGTCTCCTAGATATTTTTCGTTCTTTTCCGTGTTCCAGGTTATCCCTAGGTATTCTAATTCTTTGGCAGGTATTGTTGATGATTTCTGGCGATTGACTTGCCACCCTAAATCCTCCAAATATTTTATTGCAAACTCCATTTGAGTTTTTAAAATTTCTTGATTTTTGTGCATCAGAAGAAAATCGTCTAAATAAACGACAATTCTTAGACCTTTCTGCCTGAGATCGTGTGCTACCCAGTTTGTGATTTTTGCAAATGCTGCCGGCGCACTTGCTAAGCCGAAAGGTAAGCATGTCATTTGGTAGATTTTGTTTTCGTGAACGAAAGCTAGGAAGCGGCGATGACCTGGAGTTATTGGTATATGAAATATGCTTGTGAAATATCTATTTTCATCATGTAATCTGCTAACTCTAGATGATGTGGAACTTTTAGGTGGCTTATTATTCGGAAATGTGGAGCTATGACATGCTGGTTTAAGTTTTTCAGATTTAGTATGGGTCGATTCGTCCCGTCTCCCTTTTTCCTTAGAAAAAGGTTGGACAAAAACCCTGACTCCTGCGTCGCTAATTCTATTGCATGTGATTTTATCAATTTTCTTATTTCCGTTGCCATTTCTGTCGGATATTTGGTCTGAAATCTTGATACTATTTCTCTCGAGAAGATTACCATGGGTGGTTTTGTGTGAAAAGGAATTCTGTAACCCTTTATTATATTTAAGACATTTATCGGTGCACGAGTCCATTTGTTTAGGTAGTTTAAGAGTCGTCCCGCTTCGAAATAGTCACTTCTTGTCTTCGTACTTTTTATTTTTAATGTTCTTACTATGTCCTTTGTTTGGGGCGCATCTCCCTTTGTTTGATGTATTCCATCTGAGGTTATTGTCTCGATTTCCCTTCTTCGTGTTCGAGAAAGATGATTGTGTGCCCGTTCTAGAACCGTCTCTTTTAATAGTCCCATCGTATCTGGTTCTAGGTGCGAAAGGTGTATGTGCCTTTTTGGCTCGAACAAATTTGTGGATACCTCCCTGTTCTTTTATTGCCTCTGTTAGAGATTTGTTTGTGAACAGGTGCGTTTCGGATGGAGGAATATCGTGTAAAATCTGTCTTAATACCCTATTTGAAGGGCGGTACGATTCACGACGTTGTTGTATTACCTCTGCACGTCGGCCACAGACATATTGTAGGAGATTATCCGAAACTTTACGGAAATTTGAATTAGCGTTTAAGAAATCTTTACCTACTCGACGTCTAGTATCTTCAGGCAGTTGTTGTAGCAGATTCTGAAAGTATTTTCGTTGTTGAAGTAATCCGTTTGTTATAGCGCCTAAAGTCATATCTGCTTTTTCTAATATAGCTGTTGATTTTGAATATGGAGTTGCACCAGCCAAAATATTGTTGGGTTTCAGGGAGCAAAAGGCAGGTGTGGCTTGAAGAAATTTTTGTGTTTCTACATATCTTACATTGCGCCAACTTTCTTGACCCAAACGTTGACAATCGATACCCTGTCTTAGGAGTTCAGGATAAGCTTTGGCAACTTTCGGCTCTTTTTCTGTGGTAAATGGAGAAAAATCTAGGGCTTTTTCCTCAATGTATTGAGCAGATTCACCCGTTTGGAGAGATACCAACTGTCGTTGAGCATCTGCGATCTTTTCTCTCAATCTATTTATTTGATATTCTGACCCCCGTATTCTAAGTCGTTACCTCGAAACTTCCTCGACTCGACTCATCCTCATTGAGGACGTTTCGTATTCTCAGTTGTCATTTTTGTCCTCAAGTTTAAAGGTTTCCTCCAATAAGGTAAGGTTGAGTCGAGGAAACAACTGTCAAACGTAAGGTGTCTCTTGAGGTACTTTGAGGATACCTTAAGGAGGTTTTTATATGTAAATGCATACCATCTTGTATTTTTTTCAATAATGTAATTCGAGGAATTTATTGAATATCTATATGATAATCCGTACAGTTATTTATCTGGACGATATTTGCGTGATGCAGATAATCCAACGTAGTTATACGACGAAAGTGAGTTTGTAAAAAGGTTTTGATTTACAAAAACCATTGCAGCACATTATTAATTACCGCTGTTATTTCAAAATATTGGAGGTAAATCTCAGAGATTTATCAATTCCGCCGATTATACAGGTGCTAGTCACATTAAGATTTTACGCCACTGGCAACTTCCAAGTAACTAAAATGATAACCTTTAATTGAGTACCTACCTACACAATAACCAGTAATCATAGTCGGTATTTAACATTTGCAGTATTTTTAGACAAGAAGTTCTTGCTTTTTTTATTTTCATCAAAATACTAACGTCCACTTCCAGCCATTTTGTAAATTTATCAATTAAAATAATGTTTTATAGCAATGACGCGCCAAGCAAAGCCCTGTGTTACCTAATTATAAAATAATGGTTATTTATTGTTAACAATAGTAAACCGCTAAATGGAGATTCTTTGTTTAGGTATATATTTTTAAATTTGATTACGCAAACGGAACTAAATGTTACCACAAATTTTTAGAATGCCAACATAACGCAGCGAATTCCTCAAAATTCTGACGTCATTCGTGACGTATTACCTCCACTCTTCCTTACTGGAGGTACCTCAGAATTTCCTCAAGGTTAGGACTAAGAATACCGATGTTGAGGAAAGTTCGAGGCGATCCTCGAAGCTTCCTTACCTGAGTGTAAGTGGAGGCGATCTCGAGGTTACGACTTAGAATATGGGGGTGAGTCTGTACTTCCTTTATCCACAGATGTGGTGGAGCATGGTCTTTCAACCTCATTATAAGACGCGGTGCTGTCTGGTACAGAGTTGAAGGATTCGTTCAAGTGGAGTGTTACGATCAATAAGCTTTTTGATATTTTGGTTTTGAGCCGTCGAGACGCTTAAAAGTTTGTTGAACATCTCCATTTGCTTGTTGAGTGTTGCTGCTAATAGACTATTGCTATCTTCCTCCTGGTGTATGCGTCGTTTTGGTGAGGGCCAGTTTATAGAGTTGGACTACTGGATCTCTTACGGCCTGCTGACGAGCTGCTATCATATGGTGACTGATCCGGTTGCTTCAGTTGAGAGGAAGCACTTTGGCGGCTTGTTAGAATGGGTTTTAATTCTCTAACAGCATTCATAAAACTATTGTAATCTGCATGAATCTTCTCCATAAGACTGTAGGGAGCATATAGAAGTGCTCTACCTAATGGCCAACTTAGTAATTTTGATTTGATATATCTAAAGCGCCTTTCAGAGATTGACTGTGTTAATGGGTCAAAAGCTTTCGCTAATATGGTTACAGATAAGGCAAATCTTATTTTGGCGTCTATCTTTTGCGAATTTTTTTCTCCGAAGACCTCTAGGAACGAATACTTATAGACGGACCAGGGTCGCCAATTTTTTGGGAAGAGTTCATCCACTGCAGAAACAACCGCCTTGAAAACGTCTACATCATCTTCGTTTTGACAAGACAGTGAGACTAAATGTCCCATTGTGGTAAGATCTCCCATTGCCTGTAAGTAGAACACCTGGCATTTTAATATATGTATGGCTGACTTAGGCATAAGTAAGTAATTTACATGATATTGAGACACGAAGGCTGTGTCGAGTGACGTTGCCTACGTAGACTCATTGGTACGACGTTCATTCGTTGATGCGACGTCGACACATTAATGAGATGTCGATTCGTTTATGCGACCTCGACACGTTGATGAGACGTCGATTCGTTTATGCGACGTCGACACGTTAATGCGACATCGAGTCGTTGATGTGACATCGAGTCGTTGATGCGACACTGAATCGTTGATTCGACGTCGTATCACTGTGCGACATCGAACCATTTATTGTCAAACCCTTACTGGGACATCGCTTAGTTGGTGCGATATCACGACGAATCATGATGAAAATTGTTGTCGGGGTGATCCGCAGAAGCACTCCCGATCATCGCTGGACCATGAGGCGCCGAGCATTTTCGATAATATTGCACCGACTCATTGTGTTATGATGTTATGTTGCACTTACCGTAAATTTTCGGTATCACTCTAAAACACAACTTGACTGCACGAATTATGAAAGCGTACTGAAGAACAAGACACCGCACTGACCCACATACACTACGCGTAGATGGCGCCTATCACGATAGCCGCTAAATATAATCAAAATGAGGGTAGAATGGATAAGTTGCGAACGAATTATGAGGGTGTTATCTCAACGGTGGTTCAAGCGAAGGCTCGAACACCTAAATCCTTGTATTGCGGTAAACTTTACAAACACGTAACTAAGGGACACAATTACATCCGAACAACATTTTGGACACACAAACACACAAATTTGGATGGTATTTTTTATTTTTATACTACCTACATTTTCTGTGTAGTGACGAAGAACACAAATCGTCATTTCCTTTCTTGCCCATGGGTGTCGTAAAAGATAAGAGATATGATATGCTGACAATATTAATGTAAGACAAGGCAATCCCGAAATAAAAAATTCAACATATCGGAGGGAAATTTTCCTACTCATACCACCCTGGTCAGACATGTTGGCATAGGGTTTTGTTATGAGTCTTTCTTTTGCATAGATGTTATATGCTAATTATATTTCTGAGCCGTCTTTTACGACACCCACGGGCAATATGGTTATAATTTTACTCCGTCACCACACGAAAAATGATTTTTATAAATTAGTCGTCTCGTACGATCACCCACGGGTAAGATAGGGGGTGGTGAATTGTATTCTTACTCCGTCACCACACGGAAGGGATATGCAGATAATATTTATGCAAGAGAAGGAAAACTCGACATAAAACCCTATGCCAACACGTTTGACCACCGTATTGTAGATCAATTTCTATTGCATTATGAAGGAGGTCCGAGCCCAGTAGTGGGCTTTAGTTTTAGGGGCTGAGATGATAATGATCAGAGGTATTGGCAAATAATGTTTGGTTTTATGGTACTTTAATGATTTCTGATCTTTACATGAGTAATAGACATTATAAATAAAACTTTTGCCGTGTGGTGACGGACTAAGAATAGGTACAATTCACCACCCCCTATTGCCCGTGGGTATCGTAAAAGACGACTAAGAGATATAATATGTATACAACATCTATGCAAGAAAAGGAAAATTCGAGATGAAGCCCTATACCAACACATCTGACCAGCGCGGTATAGTAGGTCAATTTCTCTCCTAATGTGGAGGAGGCTCGGGGCCAGCAGTCGGGACGTGTAAGAGTTGAAATGATGATGATGAAATAAAACTATTACGGATTTTATAGCGGCGGACAATCTACCCATGATCATGAACGCTGTAGTAAGGTTTAAATATATACTCGTATATTAAAATTCAACGTAATGATGCCTTTCGTGTTTGGGAGCTGTGGATCCCCAGACCTTGCTGATATGAACGGTGCATCCCAGTAACATTTTTTCTACTTACCCATAATAATTTTCGTGCATTCGTCCACAAAATATGTCAAATTATTTCTATTAATCGTATGACTGAACAGCTTGCCATACTTAGGATTCAACAGCAGCAAATCAATCACATATGTTACGAATTCAGGGTCCACCGTCACGTTATTCGTTTGACAATTCCTCGCAATTTCATTCGCCATATTCTTAACCACATTTTCATTACACGCCATTATTGTAGATTGTTAAATTATTAGCAAAGAAAATGTATTACAAATAACTTTTGTGTTGTCATGGTGAAATAGTCGATATTGATTCGTTGTTTGGTTAATAAGGTTTTAATTATCTCCTTGGATACGTAGCAATTTGCTGCTGAACTTCATACGGTGAGCGAGAGAACCGGAAGCACAAATTTCTGAAGGTGGTTTTAGTGATGCCTTTAATATCACCAAACCTCATTGCACGCATTCATACTCCCTTCACTTTATTCACGATAAGCAGCGGTCTAGCAAAGATCCATGAGCGGCAGTATCACTTACCATTAAGTGTGCTGTTTGCTCGTTTGTCACAAACAACAATAAAAATAACATTTTTGAGATTTTCAATCAATCAAACCGCTGTACTTGTCCACTCGCATCTCAAAAAGCCATAATTATTAAAATTGTAGTTAAATGAATAGCGGCACTTATTTCTCTTCCACGCGAGATTCATAGGTACTATTTTGCATGCGTTACAATTTCGACAAACTAAATTCAATATATGTATATATTTATAACATCTTCTGGGCTCCTATACGTCCTACTACTGGGCTCGAGCCTCCTCCACAATAGCAGAGAAGTTAACCTTACTACTATGCTAGTCGGTCAGGTTGGTGTAGGGTTTTATTTCGAGATTTCCTTCTCTTGAATAGATGTTTTATGCGTATTTTATCCCTTAGTCGTGTACGATATCCACGGACAAGATGGGGAGGAGTGAATTGTATTCTTATTCTGTCACCACACGGATAATAAGCCTGAATTAAATAGAGCCCTATTTCTAGTTCAGTTTTAGTCACCTTGACCGAGCATTCCTTCAATATCTCGGTTTTGAGACCCGGACTGGGCAACGTTTTGTAAAGGGTTTCTTAACAGTAAAAGTAGCTTAAGTTACCCTTATATAGACAGGTACCTAGTAGTGAAACACTATTAAAATCGGTCCAACCATTGAAAGAATACCCGGAACAAACAGACAGACAAAAAATATTTAAACTAGTTTTTAGGCATATATATCGTGTAAGTAACCGTGTGAGCATGAAAAAAAGTCCAGTATTATGACATTACAAACAAACACTTCAATTTTATTTATTTGTATAGATTTTATTTCACATGAGATTCTATTAATATCTCTAACATGATAATTTTTCTGACAGAATATAATAGTTTTCTAACAATTCCCTTGCCTCAAACAATACTATTACAGGAGTACCTCGATAACTCGAATGTCAAGGGAAATACAAAAAGAAACTTCGAGTTAACGAGATAATTTAATTGTTAATGACAATAATGAGAATTATTATTACTAATGAGAATTATATAGGTATAACTGTATAAAAAAAAATAAAGTAAAATGCATTTAACAATGCAAGATTATAGATATTCGATTGAAGCATAATTACCGATTCGATTAAAACTAGAATGAGCTTATCTGTTAACTTACTCTTGCTAATTTAAATATATGTAACTTATTTTAATAAGCATAGATTTAAGTTATTGAATTTGCATAAAGAATTTAATATTCGATCAAAAACCATAGGTATAAGACCAATGGCCGCATGACACTAACGTTAGAAATTCTTAAAAACCCGTTTTTTAACTACTATAACAGAACAACAAGTGACAATGGGCAGGCCACATTGCTTAACGAACCGACAACCGCTGGGGCAGAAAAGTTATCGAGTGGCGACCACGTATCGGACGGTGCAGTGTAGGATGCCCGCCTCACTAGGTGCACTGGCGACCTGGTGAAAGATGCTGGGCGTCGTTGCACGCAGGCGGCAGAAGATCGCACTTTGTAGCGAAACATGATGAAGGCCTACATCCAGCAGTTGTCGGCGGTATGCTGAGTGATGATGATGAACAGTTCAGAAAACAAAGACATTGAGGGTCCACCCTTTTCTATTCTTTGGGGTCAACGATAGATACCCACTACCTTTACTTGTCAAAGCTATATATGTTTAAGAATTAAAAATTATACAGCGAAATTTGCACGTGTTTCCCAGCTGTTTACCCTTGTAACGTTGGACTTTCGGTCTCGTCACAGTATGCACTATGCTTTAGGCTGTATGCGTGTTCCTTGTGCCTATGGCGGCAGGTGATAAAAAAAAATGGCTGACATTTGACACTTGTCAAAGAGTCTCACTTTCCGATCCAACCTCGACGATGTCGGCAACATAATTTTTCAGAAACTGCATTATCACAGTGCAATCTGCGTTTCTAATGCGACAGATGGTTACTTATTTATGGACGGGCTTATACACCTTATGGGTGAACTCATATTTTTTAAGAAACCGGTAAGATTTTGGGTTAAATGTGATAATGTCGTGTCTTGCTTTTGCCCCATAGGCCCATACTAAAACTTGGTTTTTCTTTTACAGCTATAGAAAGCGGTTTCTTTCTTTTCCTTTCTTATTTTGGATATTTCTTCTTTTCTTGTATTATTCCATGGATCAGTGGTTTATAAATTCTTCTTTCGCCTTTTTGTCGACCAACATTCATGGAACTGCTACTTGCGATGCCGAATTTTGAAGCGTTGAATGCTTGCTGAAATAGATTACGTGGAAACCGTAGTTGACGCCGCATGCTATTGGTGAATTTAAATTGGTTTTACAGCATAAAGGGTATTCAATTAACTATTTTATTTTCTCTCATATTGCAGACATGACCCGTAGTTATTTAAACTTTTATAAATAAGTATGTATTAGATTACTTTATCAAATTTTAAGTGTATCATAATTGCTCTCACAAGGAAAATAAAGTTATGGAAGGTTCATGTTGCATTTTCTTTAACTGTCCCCTTTGGACCCTTCCGAGAAGCTAAAGTTCAATGATTCTTGTCCGGCACTTGAGAGCTTCATCTGGCGCCCGAAATACTTACTTTTAGTCTACTTTATTTGGTGAAGCACTGACCTCTCGGTATGTATAATAATTTTTAAAATTTTTAAACAACTCACAAATAACTCATTTCTCTTTTTTTTTAATATAATATCCTTCTATTTAATTTTTAATTTTTTTTAATATTACCCCTTTACTTGATAAAGACGTGAGACAAGTTATCATTAGGCTAGTTAGGTCCTACATTAAGACCCTAATAGGACTTCTACTAGGATCATCCTACCTAAATATTTTAATAATAAATAACAGTCAAAGATATCAACTGTCAAATTTGCCCGCCTTAAATATCTATAAAAACGTGAATCACACAATGTTGCCAAGTAAAAATTAAAAGCATTTAAAAATAAAAACGTTACAGCAAGCCTAACTCCTCCAGTTTCAGCTTGGATATCTTGAGAAAAAGAATGATGACATAGTATTGCTAATAGATAGTAGCATAGTATTGCGAACGAAAATTTAAAATCTACCTAAAACAATAATTATAGTTGCCAGCTCACATTAAAATTACCCGGCAGAGATCAATTAATTCTTACTCATCTATAAAATGATTTTTTAAATATTTCATCATACCAAAGGTATAAAACCTCTGGGTTCCAATAACCTTATATAAAGGTTTATCGCAAATTGCAAATTGTCTATTTTTAGGATCCAATAATTGACGTTCTTTGATAATGGCCCAAACTCGCTTGACCACCTCATGTCTGGGTAATTCTGTTTCTCCAAGAAGTTCTGATAACGCTGGTGATAGTTTATAGGCTCTTGTGTAACCATTTCCTTTGCCTCCGCGCTTAGATACACCTCCCTAGAAATAAAAAGATCTATTGTATGTAACGGTATAAATCATGATAACACACAGATGTAAATCAAATTATTTTACAGATTTTATCATATTTGAATTTGATTTTTGATTGCCTGACGTTTCGAACACTTTACAGCATTCATGGTCAGGGAGCGGACTAAGGCGTCTCACGTCCAACAAGTCATCGTTATTACAGAGATTTATATGTACTTGCTGTAGTTCATACGAACCTGATAATTGTACAAATATTATAAAATAATATAATTATATTAGAATAATAACGTATAGAAGGTAAGTTCGCACACAAAAAGTGAAGCATTTCAATTGGAGCCTAATGGAGCTTACGTCGGAACCGTTGCGTAACGTACAAGTCATTGTACTGCACGTACGTACGCAACTCTTAAAAAATAAATAGGTAATTATAACGGTTTGTGCATTCAAATGGTGTCATAACACATTTGAAAAACTTAAAAAGGTTTTTAGCATTACTTTTAAAAGTATTTCGACGGTTTATGTTAATAAAAACAAAATTTTATTTCATAATATATATAGTGGTGTGCGTGTGTATGTGTGTAATCGTCTGCGCGCCATTAGTATTTTTAGATTCATGTTTCGAACGTTCGAAGTATTGACACTATCCTTCTATACGTTATTATTCTAAGATAATTATATTATTTGGTAATAAGGCATTAACATGAAATTGTCACGTAACTGTGGTATTCATCCATAGGAGGTAGACCACCCCAAAGGAAAAACATATTACAATTGGAGATGGTCAGAGCGAATACCGTTATCATTATTTCTGGTTATACCTCACGGCGGTTTTTATAGCTCCACAGGAACATAAGAGATGGCGGCAATCATTTATATTCTTAACCGGGATGCATAGCGACATATGAAAAAATAAATGGCGCCATAGAACTCTTACCTTTTTTCCTTTAGCAGGAGCTTTCTTTTTCTTATCAGCAGTCTGCCTTGTCCTCCTTCTTCCTACCTGGAAAGAAAATATTGTTTTGGTGACATCCAAGTACTTGTTTTTACTACAATACCAGTTAAATGACTTCGATAGTCATATTCTATTAAACTACTCTGCTACCTAGACTATTTCGCCGTCTGAATAGTCAAACTCACTGAACATAACCACCAGAGTTATAATCAACTGCACGGCAAATGATTTCATACATTTAATAAATGAGTAGTCAAATGATCATCATCATCATTCAGCCTTTCGCTGTTCATTGCTGGATGTAGGCCTCCCTCATTTATTAAAATTGTATTATAAAATATTTGAAAGTTACATTGCCATTTAAAATTGAATGATTATTTAAATTAAACAATATTATAAAGTTGATTACCTCAAATTCTTCTTCATCTTCTTTCTTCACAGTCGGCATTTCTTCGTCGTCATCATCATCAACATCAGAGGTTTTTGCTTTCTTTTTCTCTTTATTATCATCTGAATCTTGAGCATCCTCATCAGCAGATTCTAAGCTATCCACATATTCCATCACCAATCGGTCAATAACTTTTTTCTCTTCGGATAAATCTGTTTTTAACTTTTTCTCCAGTTTTTGTCTGACCTTTTTAGATGAAGTGTCGTCAAGGTTTGCATTTTTGAGTATTTCTGTTGAAGATATTTTTGGCAATTGTTTAGAAGAGAAGATCTCGGTTATATAGGTGCGAATGCTAAGAAAGACGTGTATTGAAACGAGCTTGGATGTGTTAGTCAGTTTTCAAAAGTTAACGACAACGTTATTTGCTTTGTAAATTAGCTCATAATAATTAATAGTTTGTTTCTTTGAACACAATAAATAAATAAAATTAGATATTACGATATAATTACGAAGGAACCTTCGGGCCTAGTATTTAAAGCATATGACTGAAAAGTTTTCAATGCGCCGCAGTTACGATGAATTAGAATTTAGCCGAGATATTGAACAGTAACCGTACTTTTTGAGTGAGTTATGATTTAACAGTACCTCACCCGGCAGTAAGGGGTTGATAAGATATAAACCGTTGTTCCAAGCCCTTTTGAGAATTTGAGCATAGTCTGCTCATATTAGCAGACTACTAGCGTTAGAGGTAGTGAAATACAACATTAATGAATCCAAAGGAAACCGCAAATTTAAATAGTTGGTATGTGCCCACCCTATCGGACTATTGTGGCATAGTAGGTTAATTTTCCCTTCCATTGCTACTTGTTCAGTATCCAATATTAGGATTCATGTGCTAGAGAGTTCTTTAGCGGTTTTACGTTTAAGTGGTTCTAATTTGCTACTGCACTTCGTTCATTGAGCGAGGCCCTGAGGGCCTTCCGTCCATTCCACACCCCAAATCTTGTATATGGCATGTACTTGAATTTACTGTACCCCTGTTATTGCTGAAGTTCATGAATGGCAATTTTCACTAACCATCAGAGTGAGTTGTCCGCTTTCTCGTGTGCCTCTAAAGGCAAAATTAGAGAAATTTTATTTCAAATTCGTAATAGTATCAAAATATTCTTATATCGAAATGTGTCAATGAAAGTAAACGTACTGTTAGGGGAAAATATGGGAAACTTTTAAGTCTGGCAACACAATCCACCCATGGGAAAATTATAGACATGTGTAACACTGCGCTGCGCCGCGCAATTGCGCCAACTCAGTTCACTGCGCTGGAAGTATCAACTCACTTCTAGAAAATGTGTTAGCGCACGGCGCAATCGTCGCGGCGCCGGCGAATCTGAACAATTTTTTTATTTATGCGCCTATAAGGCAGGCTATAGTCGACCTTACTGCCTTGTCTTACGTAGCTTACTCATAATTTTCTTTACATATAATTTATTATTAGCGTAAGAGATAAGTAACATCCGTCAGTAAGTCGTTACCATTAATTGGGTGCTGAAAACCAAATACACTGTTATACATATTAACGTAAATCACTATTATATGATATTCACAACACTTCAACTGTATTACATATTAAACTAGCTGACTCAATACAAATGTTGTTATGTTCAAATAAAATAAAGGAATGCTCTTTGAAATCGACAGCAGCGCCACCTACCGAGTTCAGTTGTGAATCTAAACCATTCTCGTATCCCTTTGAACATACACAAAACATTTCATTAACATCGGTCCAGCCATTTAAGAGGAGTTTCAGTGACGTACACAACAAATATATATAATGTAAATAAAGATAAAATATCAGCAAAATTATTTAAAATATAAAACTAAAAACAATAATTCATTCAAGAGCGTAACATGACACTCCCATATTCCCGCCGAAAAACTCAAGGTCGAACAACTCTGTGAAGTGTAAATAACTCTTTTAAAAATTGAGTTATACCTAGGTGCGCATTTAGTTGCTCATTCGGCTGTTTCATGTGTTGCGCCATGACGCAATGAGTTAGGAATGGAGTTATACCTGCAGTGGCGCAGATGGCGCACATTTCATTCGTAGCTCACTCGGTCGTTTACATTTTGTTGCGCCATGGCGCAATTTTGAGTTAGCGTAATGAGCCGGCGCAGTCTACTGCGCCTGAGTTACTGAGTTAACGCAAGGATTATCGTTGAGTTACCCATGCCTAGAAAATTATTTCATTCTAGGGATGAGCGATATTAGTAAAATATCGATAAGTCGATATTATCGGACACAAAATATCGATATTTTGTAATATCGATATTTTATAATATCGAAACTAATGGAAAGAAAATTCTCCGAACTTTTGATGAGCTTTTTTTTAGGAAATTTGTCTGGATGTATTAAGATACAGCGGGACTTACGACGAAATAAAATCCTCCGGATAAATTTTGATGAGCTTTTTTTTTTTTAGGAAATTTGTCTGGATGTATTAAGATACAGCGGGACTTACGACGAAATAAAATCCTCCGGAAAAATTTTAATGAGCTTTTTTATTAGGAATTTTATTTCAACAATATCGATAAATATCACACATCCCTATTTCATTCCCAATTTTGTTCCACTAATTTGACAGCCACAGAGCAAATAAATGACTGATTGACAATATTAAGCAACTGTATCGTTAACGAAAATAAACTCTGTAAATAATTTTTAAGTCACGATTCACTTATTTACTGTCCTATTCATATAGCTCTAACTAAAAATTAACATGAGTACTAAATCAAATACAAATCAACATTTGTAACCTCCATTTCGAGAAATGAAGTAAGCGCGATTAAAAATAAATCATGAGCATATAGTAGACACGCGGAGAAATAACCCTATATTGAAGCTTATCTAAATAATAATGGGATTGTTTAGCGTCAATATTTGCAGAAACCGTTTCAACAATTATCACAAAAACAGCGATATTTCAATACAATTTTAGCATTTTATTTATGCGGCATCAGTTTTATACTTGCGGAAGCCATTATGTAGGACCATCCTAAAGGATTTTCAATTCTCATATTTTAGTAGCAAAAATAAAATACAAGTTTTTCACTTACTTTCAATTTCCTCCTTAAGTTTTTCCTCGGTAATATTTGAGCCTGACATTTTTCTGTTTTGGTCTAGTTTGAGTTTCTTCGGAATATTCGACCAAGCTCGAACACAATGCCATACAATAATATACCTACGCGCTAGATGCAACACGGCTTCGTTACGAATTTAGCCGAAGATCACTTCGTCTTTGTGTCGGCCTCCAATCAAAATGCCGCCTACGATAAACAATGCATTTTATTCATATACAAATATAACCATTATTGGATTATAGTCCTTTTCACCTTGCAATAGAGTCATTATTTGGAACACACTTGATGTTCATTTAAAATGCGTACCGCTTGAGACGCGTTCAGGATTTATATTAAACAGGTAAGAGTTAACAAAAAGGATATTTGAAGTGAAGTACATAACACAGTTATTTTTAATAGCATTTATAGAATGCTGCTAACATCAACTAAAATGAAAGAAACCATAATTTAATTACATAATACAATAAAAAATAATATTTTTGTTCTATTAACTTGAAACAGGAAATAATGAATGTAGCATCTAGAAACGTCAAAAGCACGCGTTTATTTACATCTATCGTTCGTAAAATACGTCAAAATTATAACCTCAAAACACGTTGAAAACTTGTAAGAGGATTAATAATAAAAATATATAATGGCTAAAGTAAAAAACAAGCGAAACGCCGGTCTTGCAGATAAAGTCCACAATAAAAAAAAGAATGAAATCAATAAAAAGAAGTTAAATCCATTTGAAGTCCACATTAATAGAGAAAAACTTAAAGTTTTGGGTAAGAAGTCTAAGCATGATCGAGGATTGCCAGGTGTTTCTCGCGCAAAAGCTATACAGAAGGTGAGTTTTATCTCCATGAAATTAAAGCAGCCCTACTGTTTTACTTAGTCTGTGTGATAAAAAAAAAGAATACAATACATAGCATTAGAACGTCAAGATGTTGGAGAGCGATCCTTAACATTCTGGTGCTGTATCTGTTACGTCAAACGTTCCATACGTAGTATCTCCTAAACTGTGGTTTTACGTACCTAATATTATTATATTAACCAGACGGTCATTAATGTTATTACATTAATGACCGTCTGGTTATTTTTCTGTATAATTCTGTATAACATGAGTTAAAGAAAGTGTCATATAAACACAAGAATTGCACCATTGACTATACCAACCAACAAGAAGCTATTGGAAGAAATATAGAAGAAATTTTTTTGAAGCATCGAAAGACAGAGTTACTGATCATCTAGATTTAGAGGATTTAATTTGCAAGGAAAGCTTTAAAAAAATTCTCCAACGACTTCTTCAAGGCCTTATACTTGGACATTGGCGAAATTGCTCCTACAGTGCAGCAGAAGCCAAAAGGAAGAAGAAATAAAAAAGACTTGTGTGTTAATCACTCACACATTTGATAGTAGTAGAATAGTGGTCATATTCAATTGTTAAAGAGAATTATCATCTTACTCTTATCCTAATTACTTTGGGTTAAGGCAATATGTACTCCATTTACCATTGTACATATTGCAAAAGTACAACAACAGCAACAGTTTTATAACCGGCCAGTCTACTCTCCTTGTGAATGTAAGTGTTGACCAGATGGAGTAATGTGTTAGTGTTGAGCATCAGATGGAGTTAGTCCAGGTTGGTCATCTTTTAGGGCACCCACAGCTATGGCGAATATACAATAAAAATTAAATTAAATTATTATATATATTATTTTTATATGTCATTAGTAAATTTTAAATAGTATACATATATACTCTTCAGCCTTTATTGGGCGGTCTATATCCAACAGAATTCACATTCTGATGGATGGAACAAGAGAAAATATTATCTAGTCATTGAGAAATGAATGTAAGAGAAATCCTATTGATACCCTCTATACAAGCTCTAAATCATATTCATATCTGAAGTTGTGTATCATCATCTCAACCCCATATATGTCCCACTATTGGGCTCAAGCCTCCGCCATTATGGGAGGGAAATTGTCCAGCTATACCATGCTGGTCACAAGAATTGGTATAGGGTTTTGTTTTCAGTTTTCCCTTCTCTTACATAGATGTTATATGCATATCATATCCCTTAGTCATCTTTTACAACGCCCATGGGCAAGGGAGGAGGTTGGTGAATTGTATTTGTATTTCAAAACCGCACAGATAAAATGGTGGCTCCAATTTCTGAGAGTATTTATGTGTGCTGGGTGTTGGTAATGCCTTTAGTATAACTGAACCTCATTGCACAGTCACATTCCCTTCATTTTCTTCATGGTAGGCAACGGCCTAGCAAAGGTCCATAAACAGCAATATCACTTACCATCAGGTGTGCTGTTTGCTCATTTGCTACCAACTGCAATAAAAAAAAAGCAGTTTAAAATCCCAACAAGGAAGGCGACGTGCTATACGGGTAGGTTATGGGTGTGCGTGCTTACGTCTCCATCACCCCGGATGGAGTGGTGCGAGGAGTGCGCCGACCGTAAACCATCCCCAAAAAAAAAAGCAGTTTAAAATATTAAAAGTATCATGAGTTAAGGAAATATAATAGCTTGATTTATTAACTACTGTGGACTGTGGACTACACTCAAGCCCAGCCTGGGACCTACAATAGCCATGATGATTGAATATAAATATAACATTTTATTAGTAACTTTTCAACAATAGAAATATGTAATTTTTCAGAGAAAAGAAACTCTTGGCACAGAAATGAAACTCATGCACAAGACAAATGCTTTTATAGATCGTCGTATTGGTGAGAAGGACACACAGCTATCAGCTGAAGACCGTATGATCGCTAGATTTGCAGCCGAACGTCAGAAGCAACATAGTAAAAAAGATATTTATAATTTAGCAGATGATGAGATATTGACTCACAGGTTAGTTGTAATGGTCTTAGGCCCATTTTCATCTATATCTGAAATTTAGTTTATACTTAAGGTAATTTATCTTTTTCCTGTGTGATGATGGAAAAGTCTGTATGTATATAGGCTCCCACATATAGAAGCGAAGCCCCAATGATTAAAAAAATATTAAATGTGCCCAGATTAATCCAACCAATGGTTTAATCTAGCTAAGAACTTATTCTTTTTTACCCCTCCAATGCAAAAAGAGTTGTTATAAGTTTGATGTTGATGGCTGTTTTTCTGTCTTTGTTTATGTCTGTCTAAGGCATCGTAACTCTCAAACGGATGGACTGATTTCGATATGGTTTTTTTCACTTGAAAGTCAGTTTCCTTGGAGTGGTTCTTAGCTATGTTTGGTTAATATTGGTCTAGCAGTGTAAGAGTATCAGCTCTTTTTCTAAATGATGTAATGGCGTATGATTACTCGATTCAGTGCTTCACGCGTGCTGGTATAATCATTAAATGACAATTAATTGATCTGGTTGAACGAGCTTCGCTCGGAATATTTTTGTCGAATTTATTTAGATATATATTAATAAAAAATAAATAATGAAAATTATATAAAAAATTACAAAAAGAGAATAATAATAACACCGAGATTTGAACCGACGCTGTTTTATTGAAAAAAATACCAAAATTAAAACCTGTCACCTTCCCATCTGAGCTATCGTAACTCATGACGTTGCCAACGAAATTTGAATTCATATTCTTTTAAAATTTAATATCATTGTTTATTTTGCTAAAAACACGGACAAAACAACATTTTCTTTAAATAAAACCTAGCTAGATCGATTTTTTGGATCCGAAACCTCTAGTATGCCAAGTTTCATCAAAATCGTTTGGTGCCGTTTCCGAGTTCCTGAAAATATATATACAAGAAATGCTCGTTTAAAGATACATATAAGATTCCTTTTTGAAGAGAATGTAATTATTTCTTTATATTATTTTTGTTTGTGTCCGTGGTTATTCAAAATTTTTAATTTTACTGTTTGCAGAGGTCAAACCTTGGAGCAGATAGAGAAATTTGACGATCCCAGATCAGATGACGAAGAGGATGAAGAAGGACGGAAGTTTGGTGGTGGATTAGGTGGTATGTGAACATAAATATTTTATACAGTCTACAGGCTAGTGTTCTTAACTTTGGAGTTTGTTATTAATATTTTTCCCTATTTGCAGATGACTTTGTAGCAGAAGGTCATTTTGGTGGTGGAATGCTGTCTAAAACTGACTCAAAAGACGGAGCTAAATCCCACAAAGATTTAATAGAACAATTGATAGCGGAGTCGAAAAAGAGAAAAGCAGAGAAACAGAAGGAAAAGGAACAGACATTGGACTTGACTGAGAAATTGGATAGCGAGTGGAAGGATTTACAACCTGTTGTTTTTAAGAAAATGAAAAAGGACGAAAAAGAGGAGTCTGCAATAGACAAGCTGTTGAGTCAAGCGGAGAAGAAGAATTTTGATTATGATAAGATGATGAGAGAGTTGCGGTTTGAGAAGAGAGGCACTGTACGTACTGTATATCATACTTCCCTCCTACTAATATTATAAACGCGAAAGTATGTGAGGATGTGAAGATGTTTGTTGCTCTTTCACGCAAAAACTACTGAATGGATTTTGATGAAACTTCGTAATAATATAACTTACATATCATAATAACACATAGGCTATAATTTATCCCGATATTCCCACGGGAAGAGGAACTGCTGGTGAAACCGCAGGGCGTTGCTAGTATTTCATAAATTTTCCATAGGTGTCCTGTAAACTGCACAGATGGCGTATTTGTTAAGGTACCGACCTAAAATGCTAGTGTCGGAAGCGCCAATCCTACGAAGGACAGTAATTTGTGTCCGTTAACTATGTTTGTAAAGTCCCCCACAATACAAGGTTTCATTTCCTTAGTGCAGAGTATTGTTTTTTTTAAAGTACCTAGCGGAACCTTATCGCCAGAACCTTGACCTTGGCTACAATATTTCCATTGCCTATTGACATCCACTGCTAGAATAATGCCTTCCATTGTTATAAATTGTCTAGGATAATGTTGTGCACTTATCTGGTTATCAGCTAGTTTATATGACTCCCATGGGCAAATATGTCTGTCACTACACAGTTTAGTGTATATATAAAACCTTCTTGTGGCAAAAAAATAAGAATATAACATATTTGTCGTCATCCTGCTACCTATCTATGGAGGAGTGTATTTGCTATTTATGTAGATGAAATATTGAAAAGAACAAAGCTCAATAATAGCAAGGTAATTGCCCTACTATACAATGCTGGTCAGAGGAATTGTTTTGTGGGTTTTATTTAGAGTTTTCCTTCTCTTGCATAAATTTTATCTATGTATTACATCCCTTAGTCTTCTTTTACGACAACCAGAGGCAAGAAAGGAAGTAGAAAAAGAAGATATCATTTATTTCATCATTTCGGCTCGTATATGTCCCATTGTTGGACTTGAGCTTCCTTCACAATAGGAGGGAAATTGAGCTACTATACCACACTGGTCAAACATGTTGATATAGGGTTTTGTTTAGTTTTCCTTGTCTTAAAAGAATATATAATCTTTACTAATAATTTTACTTTCTAGCCATCTGATGGTCTGAAGACTGATGAAAAGCAAGCCAAGGAAGAAAGAGGGAGGTTAGAACAGTTGGAGCGGGAAAGGCTCGAGAGAATGTTGGGTGAAGAGGAACGTATTGTTGTCAAATCTCAACCAACTAAGGCCAAACACAGGTGATTTTTTTAATATAATTTTTTATATTGTGAACATTTCAGTGTGACAGAGTAAGAATACAATTCACCATCCCCTTTCTAGCCTGAGTGTCGTAAAAGACAACTAAGGTATTATAATTTATGTACAAGTTCTATGCAAGAGAAGGAAAACTCGAAATAAAACCCTGTACCAACCGGTCTGATCAGTGTGGTAGATTCATTTCCCTCCCATTATGGGGGAGGCCTAAGTCCACCTGTGGGATGTATATATATGAGCTGTGATGAAGTTATTTCGAAATGGAAGAGGAATTCCTTCTTTCCTTCGCATTTTCTCATGATTACTTAGTATACCATACACTGTAAGAAGGGAAGGAATACAGGAAATACGCATTTGGTCTTAATCGGTTTACCTCACTCAGAGGTTAAACTGATTCTGGTGCTTACAGAGTATTACATATCCTTACTAATACAGTGCAACCTTAATATAACGAACCTCAATTTAACGACTTCCTCGATTTAACAAATTTTTCGTAATCCCCTTGAATTGTCCATAAGAGTCAGTGTAAATAATACCTTTACATTACGTTTTTTTTTACGAACAACCTCTTTATAACAAATTTTCAACTATAAAAAAAAGTAAATACCTCTATATGACCCTTAATCCCATAGTATGTAATTCAGTCGCGACATGTTTCGGCACGTTTTTTTCGTAAAAAAATTGAAGTCGTTTGATGGAAAATAATGTAAACAGTGCTGCACTCTTGTTGAAGATTCTAGTTGCCGAATGTAAAAATGTTGAGGTGAATAAAACTATTTCTTTACCTCTTTATAACAAATTTTAGACCAACCTTACCTCAATATAACAAACCTCAGTTTAACAAATTACTTGATATAACAAATATTTACGAGTTCCCGTCGGATTTGTTATATCGAGGTTGCACTGTATTATAAATGCGAAAGTATGGTTGTTTGTTTGTTACGCTTTCACGCATGAACCACCGCACCGATTTCAAAAACTCACCAATGGAAAGCTATAATATTAGGGAGTAACATAGGCCTATATTTTATCCCGGTATTACCACGGGAACGACGTGGGTAAGGCGACTGAAAGCGAGGGCGGGTTGCTAGTTATAAATAAAATTATTTTACTTTTAATTTTTCGACGTTTCGAACACTTTTCAGCTTTCATGGTCACAGCAGTCACGGTAATAGTCCTCACGACGCGATAAAATCAGTCCGCCCGTGACCATGAACGCTGAAAAGTGTTCGAAACGTCGGGCAACCGAAAATTAAATACAAACACGATAAAATCTTTAAAAACAGCTTTATTTATAATGTCATTATTATCATTATCTCAGTCCATATGTGTAAGTCTGACTGTTGGGCTCGGGCCTCCTCTACAATGGAGGTACGTATTGGTATAGGGTTTTATGTCGATTTTTCTTCCGCTTACATATATGTTATCTGCATATTATATCTTTTAGTAGTCTTTTACGACACCCATGAGTAAGAGAGACGGTGGTTTATTGTATTTTTGCACACTTTGTGCAATCCATAAATTTTTGTTCTGTGTCTGCAGGTAATTTGTGTCCGTTATACTATTTCCATTTCTTTATTTTCTCGATGACAGTTCTAATTTGATAGTTGTAGTGTTGTGACCAAATAAGTAATGATATCGATCGCATATATGTTTTGAACAAAGACAAATTCAACAAAAACATTCAAATATTTTTTTTCAAGCTGGGAACATTCAATGACCCACCGCCATTTTGTATTTGTTTTAATCTGTCACTCGCAACAAGACGGTCGTGCTTAGGCATCAACGATAATCCTTGCGTTAACTCAGTAACTCAGGCGCAGTAGACTGCGCCGGCTCATTGCGTTAACTCAAAATTGCGCCATGGCGCAACAAAATGTAAACACGACCGAGTGAGCTACGAATGAAATGTGCGCCATCTGCGCCACTGCAGGTATAACTCCATTTCTAACTCATTGCGTCATGGCGCAACACATGAAACAACCGAATGAGCAACTAAATGCGCACCTAGGTATAACTCAATTTTTAAAAGAATTATTTACACTTCACAGAATTCCATCCGACGTCCTCGTCACATCCTCGACGAAGAGGACGACAATATCACACTCGCTCAACAAAGAGCCTACACGGCCCGCGAGGCCTTAACAAATAAATATCCGCGGTTCCGTCCTCGCCGTCGAGGTGCGAAATCGCGCCGCGCAAAAGGCACGACTAAAACGTGGGCACGCCCACTTTGCCTTCAGCGACGCCCCAAGCCGAGGTCCGTTCCCCACAGGGGGAGCCCTTGGGCGATGTCGCTTAGCATACTTTTCTCCGGGTTGAGAGCCCTCAGCGCTCACCCATAGTCCGCGTCAAGCTGTCAAGGCCATCTGCGGCCAACAGCTGTACACACATAAAAAAAAAAAAAACTTCACAGAGTTGTTCGACCTTGAGTTTTTCGGCGGCAATATGGGAGTGTCATGTTACGCTCTTGAATGAATTATTGTTTTTAGTTTTATATTTTAAATAATTTTGCTGATATTTTATCTTTATTTATATTATATATATTTGTTGTGTACGTCACTGAAACTCCTCTTAAACGGCTGGACCGATGTTGATGAAATGTTTTGTGTATGTTCAAAGGGATACGAGAATGGTTTAGATTCACAACTGGACTCGGTAGGTGGCGCTGCTGTCGATTTCAAAGAGCATTCCTTTATTTTATTTGAACAGAACAACATTTGTATTGAGTCAGCTAGTTTAATATGTAATACAGTTGAAGTGTTGTAAATATCATATAATACTGACGGATGTTACTTATCTCTTACGCTAATAATAAATTATATGTAAAGAAAATTATGTGTAAGCTACGTAAGATAAGGCAGTAAGGTCGACTATAGCCTGCCTTATAGGCGCATAAATAAAAAATTGTTCAGATTCGCCGGCGCTGCGACGATTGCGCCGTGCGCTAACACATTTTCTAGAAGTGAGTTGATACTTCCAGCGCAGTGAACTGAGTTGGCGCAATTGCGCGGCGCAGCGCAGTGTTACACATGTCTAGTCGTGCTATATGGTCACTACATTTCTGTTCGCTGAGTTTTTTCACATTATCCATACGTTACGTTGTGTATTTTGTGTTCCTCCGTGTTGATTGCTGCCCAGCTGTCAAATATCAAAATGCCTAAAGGATCTGTTCTGAAAAGTCAGGTGAGAGAACTGGTGATCAAGGTTCGTAATTACTTTGAAGCAGAATATCAAAATGGTGGCCCGCTATTACCACTGTCGCAAGTGCGAGAGCGTGTTGCAGCCGCATTAGGAATTAGTGGACCTACTGTTTCAAAAATTACTACCGAAGCTTACGGTACAAGCGGCATGCAAGTAAATAAGCTTCGTACGCCGAAGAAGATACGCCAACCACGTCGTGTGACATCGGTTGACAACTTCGACGCTGACGCTATTCGTCGTCATATATATGACTATTACTTGCGCAAAGAAATTCCAACACTTAAAAAACTTGTTGTTTCTTTACGTGAACGTGGTTTGTTCCATGGCCAAAAATCGTCATTAAGCTTAGTTTTGAAAGAAATTGGATTTTCTTATAAAAAAATCGGACAAACGTAAAATATTGATGGAGCGTCACGACGTTGCTATGGCTCGCTGCGAATTTTAGAGCGAAGCCAAAAAGATATCAGATTGGTCAAATGTTATTTTCACTGACGAGACTTGGTTAAATGCAAACCACAGTATCGAAGAACTGGACTGACGACACCGCCGCTTCCACTAGTTCAGTGCCAATGGGAAAAGGTGAACGCCTTATCATATGCCATGCAGGGTCTACGAAAGGATTCGTGTCAGATGCTTTACTGGCCTTTAAATCCAAGAAAACAGTGGACTACCACGAAGAAATGAACGCGGCGATTTACGAAGGATGGTTCAAAGAAATGGTGCAATCTCTGGAAGAACCGTCGATAATTATTATGGACAACGCTACATATCACTCTAGACAAATTGACAAAATGCCGACGCAGGCCAATAAAAAACAAAAGAGATAATTGACTGGCTCAAACGTCATGGCGAAAATGTGGATGATATTTTATTAAAAGTACAATTAGTGAATATTTTAAAATCTAAAAAAAGCCTCCCTAAAAGATATATTACCGACGAAATAGCTGCCGAATGTGTTCATTGGGTTCTTCGACTTCCGCCGTATCATTGCCAGTACAATGCTATAGAACTAATATGGGCACAAATCAAAGGACACGCCGCTCGAAACAATACCCATCCCCCTTTTACGGCAAACAAGATGTTAGATTTATTAAAAAATGCATGTGCGGAAGTAACCGCCGAACACTGGGAAAAATTGTGAGAAGAACCCAAAACATTATAGCGTCGGATTGGGAAATTCATGTGGCATTAGATAATATAGAAATACAGGAACTTATAATAAATGTTGAGGAGAGCTCATCGAGTGATAGTGGCGATTCATCAGATTTTGATTAAAATAAATAAATGAACAATCAACATAATATAATTACATCTTGTAATGAAATGTAATATTAGTTAATAAATTTGTATAAAATTATCCGGCAATAGTTTAGTTTCTTACACTTTGTAAAAAAATATCGGGTCTCTTATCGTGTTACGTTTATCGATAGCTCCATCCCTATCAGTTTCTCCGACTCTGCTATGACCTTGTACGCGCGTAAGCGTCATATTTTTATTAAATAATGTATACATAATGTAAAAAAGACGCTCGTTCAAGTTTCCACAGGAGCTGTCATCGAGGAAATAAAGAAATGGAAATAGTATAATTATATATTATATACTAGCTGACCCAGCAGACGTTGCTCTGTTCAAATAAAATGAAGAATTATCCTTGTAACGGACAGCAGTGCTACCTATCGGGTCCAATTGTGAATCTAAACCATTCTCGAATCCTCTTGAATAGACAAAAAAATGTCGTCAACATAGGTCCAGCCGTTTAGGAGGAGTTCAGTGACATACACACGTACACAAGGAATATGTATATAAAGATAAAGTGTCACGCCATACAAGGATTATTTCCTTAGTGCAGGCTGGTCCCTTTTTATTTTAAATAAACAAAAAATAAATGGAGTTACCCCCCCCCCCCCCCCCCCTCTACCCTCTTCCATTTCTAATTTCAATATGACGGTAATATTTTAGATCAGCGGAGGACTTGGACGATAATTTTGATTTGGAGGATGAAAAGGACTTCATGTTGGCATATGATAAGGATGGAAAACCATTGGTGCCAGAGAATGTACTCAAAGATTTTTCAGGTAAGTCATTTTATCACTGTTATTTTGTGAATATTATAATATTTTTTTATTGTTAATGATGGCTAACGAGCAAGCATACCTGATGGTAAGTGATCCTGCCGTACATGGGCCTTTGCAGTACCAGGAGCACAGCTACTCTGGCTTGTCGTGAAGAAAGTGCTCTTTTTAAACTTCATTTAAAGAATTACATGTGATAGCACTTGGGAAACAACAGCAGTTAGTTCATTCCAGAGCCGGCCCATTCGTGAGAAAAATGATCTCTGGTAATGTACAGTTGAAGTTTGGCGCCCTCTTAATTTTCGCTAACTGAAATTGTAAAGAACTTTGTCACTAATTCTTTTCAACTTTATTTTAGTTCCAAATGCTAAACCAAAGTTCGACGATGGTATATCTGACACATCTGAGGAAGATGATAATGATAATGAAAGTGACGAGAGTGAAAGTGAAGAACTTGATGACGAAAAGCAAAATAAAGATAGTTCTGAAACCAATGCAATAAATAAAACTGTACAAAGTAGTGATTCTGAAGAAGACTCTGATTCTGATACAGATATGTCATCTAAAAATAAATCAATTAATAAAAATAAAAACATTGAGGAATCAATAATAAATAACAAAAATATTAATGATTCAAATAAAAAACTAAGCCTACGTGATATGTCACAATTGAATAGCAAGAACAATAAACAAGAAAATAATTCTATAAATGGACCTAACAAAAAGAAGCAAAAATCTGAGCATATTGCAGACAAACATGACAGTATACTTTTTCAAAAAGAGAATGATGATGACAGTGAACAAGAAAGTGATGAAGAAAGTATAGAAGGTGAAGAAACTGGCGAAGAAAGCGAAGAAGATGAAGAAATGGATTTGAACGATTTGAAAGATTTAAAAGATTCAGATGTGGAAAGTGATAATGACGTACTAGAGGAAGATGGAGCTAAAATTGAAGCGCTATTTGATCTTGAATCAGATGAAGGAGATAAACTAAAAGTAAGTTATTAGTTTTAAGCAGTAGCAGATGGTGTGTACTGTACACTTATATTAGCTGTAAATCTCCTGATTAGTCAATTTTGCTTCGTCTCTCTTTTTGCACGTAGTAAAGCCTTTTAACTTGTCCTGTTTATATTTTTGTAATTAAATTTGATACGGGTCCGAAGCAGGGGCGTAGCTACCGCAGTATCAACCATATTAATGATACAGGGCCCCCAGGCTACAGGACCCCTAATGTGTGTAAGCAAAAATTAATAAAATGTTATCAACAATGTCACGTAATGTGCTTCCGAAAATAAACTGTAATACTGCCTATAGAGTTTTCACTTCAAAAGTGTGAAAAATCAAGGAAAGCAATCTCTTTTTATATCCCGAGTACAGCGTTCGCCCAAAAAATTGGCAACATCCTACATCGGTTATTGTGGGCTTCCCAGAATGCATTATTATATCTCAACTTTTAGGAGGAAGCGATAACTTGCAATCTTTCTTCTTTTGTAAGAAATCTTTACTCTTCATTTGGGCCCCCAATTAATTTTGATACAGGGCCCCTTCAAGGAACGCTACGACACTGCTCTGATGACAATTGAAGTCATTGCCCAGCACTTCTCGAGGGTCAAATCTCAGTTACCTACCCTGGTTTGAAGAGATTACATTGGTGGGAATGTGGCCTGATTAGATTTATGTATAAAACTCTAATGAATATCAAAGACAATAAGTATTGGAGTTGGTAATATAAGATCTTAAAACCTGTGAACTTTAGACTTTTTTTGGCTAGGTGACTGAATAGGAATACCATTTTGCCGCCACTTTCTTACCTGCGCGTATCGTAAAAAAATATGACTTTGGATATATACAAATAACATCAATTGCATAAAAAGAAAGTTCGAAATAAAACTATTGAGATATAGTAAGATTATTTCTCTCAGCTGGATGAGTTTTGTGCCCTTGAACAAAAAAAAATAAAAAAGATGATATGTGACTTTCGAGATTTTTTTAAGACAACATAAGCTTGGGCTTATGCCTCTTCCATAACAGGAAGAAATTTAATCTACTATATATTCTACACTGGTCTCAGATGGGTTGATTAGAGTTTTTTTTTCGTGACTTCCGTTGCTGTTATCAACATATCATCCTCTTCAACGACTGGCAAGAAAAAGGTGTGGGGTGGGGGGTTTTTTGGGGTTGATCATTGTATTTCTATTACTCCACTACATGCAAACGGAGTTTGAGTTATGAGTAAATAATAATGTAATTTGTTTTAGGACTTACTGACAGGAAAGACGCCTTCACAACAGTCCACCGCCTTACAAAATCTTATAAAAAGTTATGATCCAGGGCTAGCAGAAAAAAATAAAGACAAACTAAGTCGACTATTCGCACATATGCTTCAATATGTAAACGATATATTTAGTAATTTAAACGAAGAAAGCGATATTTTAAAATCATTTTTAATATTTGACAAATTAGCACCATATTTCTATGATTTAGCTCATACAAATAAGGTTTCAACAAAAAAATATGTTGTAGAATTAATAAAAGAAAAGTATGGCAATTTTAAAAAGCGTCAAAAGCGTGTACCGGATATGGACACGCTGATATTTTTTAAATTAATATCTTTGATTTACCCAACATCCGATTTTAGACATCCTGTCACAACGCCCGCCATAATTTTCATGTCGGATATTTTAAGTTCTTGTAAATTTAACGACGCATATTCAATATCAAGAGGTTTGTTTATAACTACCCTCGTTTTAGAATATACAATATTGTCAAAACGATTGATCTCACCAGCTATAAACTTTTTAAGAGGTATTTTATATTTAAGCGCGAATACTAGTGTTTTAAATCCTATTCAAGTTATTCCGCCATTTCGATTACATAGAGATGCGAAACTTTTAAATTTGGAAAATGACTGTTCGAAAATTGAAGTTCAGAACAAAATGGCTGCAAAAGATTTGGTACTGTCAGATATAAATGATGATTTTCGGATACGATGTTTATGGACTAGTGTGGGTATTTTAAAGGAATTTTTTGATTATTTTAATGATATTGAAGCTCAAGAGTATTTATTTGAGCCTCATTTAAGGTTAATGGACAGAATTGATTTAGATTTATATCCCAAAAAGGCTGTCAAGGTGATTACTAGTATAGTCCAGTATATGAAGTCTAGTCTAGAAGTGAAGACTTTCACTCCTCTATGTAGAGAAAAGCCCAGACCTAAGGCGTTAAGGCTGTATGAACCGGATATACAAGAAGTGTAAGTATTATTTTTTATATTATTTGCGTCTTAAAACATTCAAGTACAACGTGATTTCTTTTAATGAATGAATTTTGAAATCCACTTTACTATTAAAATTTCGGAGAAGACTGCTATATCCAAAGTCATAATCCGCGCCAATAAAGAAACGACGAAATAAAACGGTGGTCACTACTTGTAATAACAGATTGGTGCGTCAGCAAAATCCAATTGCCAGATAAGTGAAACTTCTAATGCGACTTCCATCAAGGTTGCGTTAAGCGTTTAACGCTACAAGAAAGAATGATTAGCGCCGCCCTTTATGATTCGTTTCTTTATTGGCGCGGGCTGTACAAACTTTACCTGAGCTAAAATAGATAATATGATAATAATAACCAAGCGTTCCGTTTCCGTGTGGTGACGGAGTAAGAATACAATTCACCACTCTCTGTCTTGCCCATGGATGTCGTAAAATACGACTAAGGGATATAATATGCATATAACATCTGTGCAAAAGAAGGAATACTCCAAATGAAACCCTATCCCAACATGTCTGACCAGCAAATTCAGGTCAAATTCCCTCCCATTGTGGAGGAAGCCCGAGCCCAACAGTGGGACATAAGTGGGCTGCGATGATGGTGATAATGAAATACCAAGTCCTTCTCAGAATATATGCGCCCTATTATTGAACATGGACCTCCTCCAGATGTCTACTAAATTACATATGTCAAGAAGGAAGGAACAGGTGACCTTTGTATTCTTACTTGCTCATCATCATCGGAGCCAACATACGTCCCGCTGTTGGGCTCGGGCCTCCTCCGCAATGGGAGGGAATTTGACCTACTATATCATGCTGGTATGCGCTTTCATTTCGCTTTTCCTTCTCCTGCACAGATATTATGTGCATATTATATCCTTTTGTCGTCTTTTACGATATCCACGGGCTAGATAGGGAGTGTTGAAATGTATTCTTACTCCGTCACCACACGGGAACTTACTTCCTCACCACATGGAAATTCGCACAGTACCTACACTTTCAAATGCGTATGTATAAATAAATAGTATGTCTTAAGGGATTGGATTTCAAATAATCGATTAATTTTTTTTAACAGATTCACTGGCAGCAAGAGTTCGAAGTTATCAAGGGAACAAGCGGAGAGTCAACGTTTGAAGAGCAAGTTGAAGAAAGAAATGAAGGGTGCTCTTAGGGAGATCAGAAGAGATAAATCATATATCGCCTCGGTTAAGATCAGACAGAAGATTCAGAGGTGAGTTTAAATCCTTAAATTCTCTGCGTTACAATCGTTGTTGTCTCAGCTCATAAACGTCCTAGTGCTGGTCTCGAGCTTCCTCTCTAATAGGAGGCAAATTGACCTACCTACCATGCTGATCATGACATGTTGATATAGGGTTTTATTTCAAATTTGCCTTCTTTTGGACTGATGTTATATGCATTTTATATCCCTTAGCCGACTTTTACGACATCCAATAATAATAGATAGAGAGCGGGGAATTCTATTCTTACTCCGTCACCACATAGAAAGTTATAATTATCTTGTCTTTAGTCCAATTATCAAGATTCCATGCAATATGTATTCTTCTTCGACCGTATATATTGCAAATGATAAGTTTTTTTTTGTTTGCGAGGAAAAGAGACGGATGTATGCATAAGCAGAGAGATAAGAGGTACAACACCAAGATTTTGTCTGCGTATGCGTTTTTTATTGTAGTAGGGTTGTTTAAGCCTTTGAATGCTATCTCTTGAAAATCCAAATGTATGAAAATATTACATGTATTCCGTCAGAGTAGGAATTCACCACTCCCTATCTTGCTCATGGATGTCGTAAAAGAAGAATAACCTAAGGGATACATGTATAACATATCTGCAAGAAAAGAAAACTCGAAATAAAACTCAAGATGTCTGTACAGCATTGTATAGTAGGTCAATTTGCCTCCTGTAGGGGAGAAGGCTTGCGCCCAGTAAGCGGGGCGTGTATGAGCTGAGATGAAGACGACAACATGAATATTTACGAAAAATGTGCCTTCCACTATAAATTAGTTTAAAAAGTTGATTGCTTGAAGTTATTTGTTAATTACGAGTTAGATTTTTTTCTGGTGTCAAACATTGTTATCTTGTTATACATTACAATTTTTTTAAAACGATGTTTTGCCTGTCTCCCTTTCAGCGACAATATGAGAAGAGACAAAGTGAAACAGATATACAAGGAGGCGGCCATTCAACAGGGCGAATTGAATAAAATGAAACGCATGAAATAAAATTGTTGTTTACTTGTTAAATGCAATAAATTATTGTCTCATTGTTTACGTATTTTAAGATTTCAATAATATCCGCACACAAAAAGGACATTATTACGTAGCATTTTCTTTGTGATATGTACAGTCATGGGAGGAACCTAAATATTATCCCAGCTAAAACAATATGGAAACGGGCGCCAAATACTATCATGATAATTATGGCGTCATTTTCTAATTCACCGACAAAAGGCAGATACATGTATCTAAGTTTTATAGGTAGACTATCCCGTAATTTTAACATAGAAAAAACCGACTGAACTGCACCAATTTTAATATGGGACCACACGGGAAGCAACTAGCTTTCAAATAAAGAGAGGAATAATCGAAAATGAATTGAAAACCTCATTCTCTTTTAAAGTCGGTTAAAAAGAACGTATAAGATTTTTAGATAAATTTATGTTGAATAGTTTTCGAGTTATGGAAATATGGAGCCAAAAGTGGCTCGAAATGGTTTGTGTGAAATATATACAGGATACAACAGATTACGACTCGACTCGCCACCATAGATAATTCAATAAAAAGTAATATAAATGTGCAATTGGGTTTTAAATTTGTAATCTGAGTACCTGCTTCGAAAGATGGCGCTATTTTCAATAATAGTGAAACAAAGTGTTACTCATCTCTCAATAGATGGCGCTGTTTTTAAAGTGACCTCTAGCGGTATTCTAGTGATATATTTAGTGTGATATAAATTATTATTTATTTAAACGGAATAAATGAAAGGTCGCTTGACCCTTTGTAACACGTGACACAATTAACGAAAAAATAATTGAAATAATCAAAAGAAATTATATAAAGTTAACATACATTATTTCAATAAATAAATAATAACTATTATTATTTAAAAATATTTAAAGGATTTGCTATAGGAAATAAAACAGTTTTAATGCAAAGAAACAAAACAATATTTATTTCCTTCACGTACATATTAAAATAATATAGTTTGTTATCACTGTGTGGATTTATTAAGCTTTTTCTTGTGATAGTACTTTCTCCATTTTAAGAAATTAGTTAAAACGAATTGTTGTAAAAGCTTGTTGATATTTTATTGTTTTTGTCAAGTAATCTGCGTTCCTTTCTAAGCGTGAATGCGTGCAATGGAACCGTTAACTTAAACAGTAGGCTCATTATTCCTTAGGGAATTCTTCTACGCCTTTTTTAAACGCTTCTTCAGTATTCTTAAAACCAAGATTATCTTTTATTTTTGGATAAGTCACAAGGTAGGGTGGTAGGAACTGTAAAGTAAATGATTCACTTACTCTACATCTTTGGTAAGTAATTATTCGATAGGCCGTCTGGTGAAATGCGCTGTCGTGGTGGAGGAGGATCCTGCTTCTTCGGTGCTGCTGTTTAAAACTTTCTAAGGCATATGATAAACAATGTTTGACATACCAATCTACGATACACCTTTTATATGATAAAATAATTATTGTGCAATCACCTGTCCATACAAACAATGAGGCTATCATCCTTTTCGCTCTTCTGTCCTTTTTCACTTTTATCGACAAATATTCGAATGCAATGAATTCGAATAAATTCTCAAACGGGTCCTGATTTAGATTTCTTGTTAAAAACTAATTAGTTTGCGAGTTTTGTTCGAATTATCGAACATTTTCGTGTACACGTAAATATTTGCTATCCAATATTTTAGTACAATGTTGGTACTTGCACAAATTAAGTTACAGTCCTACCATCCCTTAACCTAATTATCTACTTTAAATTGCATCGATTTTAAAATTGATAATGATTCATTCCAAAGTAAAAAATGCGGTGAGTTCTTCTTCAATGCCTATTTATTTACTTTTCACTATATTGATATCTGTGACTATTAAAAGAATCGAACTGTTTGTCAAAGAGCATTAAAATATCCATTGTGGCCAACCACTCCATCGGTAAAATGTTATGATCTGAAATTGAAAGAAACCGTAACTATTAGTTACGAGCAAAATATAATTATTTTTTGTTGTCATATGGAAAGGCCTTTTGGAGGTTGATTCCTTCAGTTAGGAGTACATTTTATTCCTGATAAAATTTCACAAAATTTAGGTAGTAACCTAAAAAAATTAATAAATAACGTTATAATCTAAAATTTTGTGTTGGTCATTATGCATTTATTGTAATGTTAAACACAAATATTGGGAAGTATGTATTGATTTATTATTTTAAGATTCATCATCATCATCATCGCAGCCCACATACGTCCCACTGTTGGGCACGGGTTTCCTCCACAATGGGAGGGCATTTGACCTACTAAACCATGCTGGTCAGACATATTGATATAGGGTTTCATTTCGAGTTTTCCTTCTCTTGCACAGATGTTATATGCATATTATATCCCATAGTCGTCTTTTACGACATCCACGGGCAAGATAGGGAGTGGTGAATTGTATTCTTACTCCGTCACCACACGGAAAATATTAAGATTATCACACTAATTATTTAATTATGGCATAGCACTTATTTAGACGGTTGCGACGAGATAAATAGATACATCATCATTTTAGACGCTTTTAAAATAAATCATTGGCCGTGTGGTGATGGAGTAAGAATACAATTCATCATCCGATTTCTTGCCTGTGGGTGTCGTATACGACGACTAAGGAATATGATAAATTAATAACATCTATGCAAGAGAAGAAAAACTCGGCGTAAAACCATATGCCAACACGTCTGCCCAGCGCGGTATATAGGTTAATTTTCCTCCCTTTGTGGAGGAGGCCCGAGATCAACAGTGGGACTTATCTAAACCGAGGTAGTGAGGTGAAATCAATTAAATGCACTTTTCAGTGTGAAATTTCTTTAGAATCGTTGTGATTTCAAACTCGATGAAACGAAAAAACGAGTCTATAGAGACATAAACACCTAAATGTTTAGGATTCAGCCGGCGAGATAATGATAAAGGAAAAGGATAAAGGAAGGAGGATAAAGGCTAATAGGCTGATGATGATGATTAACATTCATAGTATTGACAATAAATATTTCTACAGATATAATATAACTAATCATATCGGCCTTAAAATAATAAGAAACACAAATTTATGAATGCTATTTACAGTGTTTATTGGTATTGCTCTTATTGCATCTGATACCTACGGGACTAAGAGACTAATCTCACCATTCCTATAAATCAGGAAGCTCAGTAGATTAAGCTATACGCTTGTCAACTCTCTAGGGGCTGGGAGATCAAAAATCATATCTCAGAACTCGATTACACAAGAAAGCCGTGTTCAAAATTTCACGTTCCTTGTACAAGTAGTTTCGGCTTTGAGTTGATGGATTATTACGACTCTTGTATATAAGTATAGACAAATTTTCATGTTATCCGCATTACTTCAAAATTCTAAAACGTTGAGAGAAATTCTTATTCACTTCTTCTTCTTAAGTTACTAAATAAAACGTTTCATGGTTTTATCTTTGATAATTATGACCTTCTATTTTGACTATTGACCCATATTTCAACCACTTCAAGGCTTTTTTTTTGCGATAAAAGTTTCTTTCCCTAAGCTCTAGTCTATTTCCGCACCAAATCTCATAAAAATGGTTAAAAGGCATAGATGAAAATACAGAGAGACAGAATTACATTCGCATTTATAATATTAAAATAATATACCTAATATAATAAAAAATAAATTATTCCCGTGTGAGTAAGAATACAATTCACCACCCCCTCTCTTACTCGTGGATATTGTAAAAGACGACTAAGGTATATAACATGCAGATAACATCTATGTAAGAGAAGAAAAACTCAAAACAAAATCCTCTATCAACACGTCTGACCAACTTAGTATAGTAGGTCAATTTCCCTCTCATAGTAAAGGAGGTTCAAGCACAGTTGGAGGAATATGGGCTAAGATTATGATTAAAAATAATATAACAATATTATTATTATTATATAATAATGTATAAATAAGTATTATAAGAGAAGGAGCTCGAAACAAAACCCTATACCAACCTGTCTGACCAGCATGGTATAGTAACGTCAATTTCCCTCCTGTTATGAAGGAAGCTCGAGCCCAACAGTGGGACATATATGTGCTGAAATGATGATGATGAATATATTATAATAATATATAAGTAAGGTTTAGGCTTGTCTAAAATTCGTTATAACAACCTAACATTGAGACTGAATTTTCTAATGCAACAACTATGTAATTACTCACCTTATTAAATAGAACCATGTTGTAGAGGAATTATAACGGATGGATATTCATTTATTTAATGATATCTGATGTTTACGCGAGCACTACACATTGTAAATAAAACTACTTTTACGGATTATATCGCGTTTGTATTTGATTTATGATTGCCCGACGTTTCGAATACTTTGCAGCATTCATGATCACGGATGGACTAAGGTGTCTCACGTCCAACAAGTAATCGTTATTACAGACATTTATAATTGACCATGAATGTTATAACCCGTGACAGTAGTTTTATTTACAATATTCATTTATTGTCATATTGCCAGATATTAAGCTACGAATACAAAAAGCACGTGAATAATCTATTACAGTGAAATTGTCATGTTCCATTTCCACAGTACTAGTATAGTATACAGGGTGGTTATGGGGCAACTGTTCGAGTATGTTGTAGTATACCGGCCATAGATCGTAATTAAAATGTATATTACACAAAAAACATTATAACATAAAAATTATAGTGATTTCAAAAATGTGTGGTGTCTAACAGTCTACGCCTTAAATGTTACGTATTATGTAGGCATATACCTTTATCCCTTTATGTCCGCTTAAACGACATGCTATCCCTACTCCACTGGAGAAAGTACTCTTTATTCGAATCGACCGTGGTGGGGACGAGAAAAAGATGGCGCGTAACGAAAAAATGTGACGCGTAACCGAAATATGTGACGGTAAATTTTTTTCCAACGCTGATAAAGAAGTTTCACTTCAAAAACTTTATCAATTTTCTTTTTTGTTTAGAAAACTCAAGATTCTTGATTTGCATATCAAAATTATAAGATCAAACACAATCAGTATGCAAATATGGCATGGCTATGGTCAGTACTGATTTTCCTTTATCTCCCATTATTACGACAAATCTCCCGAGAATAAACTGGCAACACTGTTCAATTCCATTAATTTAAAAATATCGAAATAAAAAATCATGTTATCTTGAAAGAATGTATTTAAATAACAAAACTTACCGATGAAAAGTGATTTTGATATTGTTATAAGGTTTTCCCACATAATTGCGACACAGTTTGACTGCGCAAACCGGCATATTATTACTTTTTTCACGAGCACGTTACCGCGTTGTAGTTCAAATGACACTGATGTAAGGAACAAGCGAGTCTACTTAATACAGTAGACATCATTTGGGCCGTTTTGTACGGCAAATGAGCCATCTAGACGTGTATATAATCAAAGAGTGGGACTATATGAGCTGACATGATGATGGTGAATGATGAAGATGAAAGATGAATAAGAAGGAAAACTTGAAATTAAACCCTATACCAACACGTCTGACTAGCGTGGTATAGTAGGTCAAGTTCCCTCCCCTAGTGGAGGAGGCTCAAGCCCAACAGTGGGACGTGTATGGGCTGAGAGGATGATGATGAATGATGAAAGTCCATGTTCTAATGTTGCTATTGCTTTCGGTTACTCATTGATAATGAATAATCATCGTTCTACGAAAACTGCTAGTTTTCCGGATTCAAAGTTGATATAAGCCAAGCACCTACAAGTCGATTTTCTTGGCATTATAAAAGTCGTTGTATAACCAAATCGTTGAAGCACAAGAAGGTGCATCATTTTTAAATCTATCACAAGGTCCGAGGGATGAGTCGGTTCAATTTTTATTTTACACACTTAAAATATATTTTTACAATATAACAGTACAAAATGTCCGATGACGCTTTGTAATATGTTTTTTTATGATAATTGTCAAACATTGCCGCAAAAATTTAGTATACAAACTTTTTGGTGGAAAAGTCTTAGTGAAATTATTAATTTACAAATAATATAATAGATATATATAAAAATGAGATGATTTTATGTATAAATTTAATTTATTTAATTATATATAAGCATATAAAATTTATTTAGGTATCAGAAATAATTTCAATAATTTATTATTACTTCATCTATCAGTGTCAATGTAAACTACTACGGTCTTAGTTTATCGGGTTTACTCGCATAGATGGCAGTAGTTAGTATGCAAAAATTACTACGGAGGGGTCTAGGGAAGTTTGATGGCCCCGCTTGCCGTTCCGTTTAACGCAAGTCATGTATAAACAATTATAAAAACTCGTCTGATCAGTGTGGTATATAAGCTACCTATTATTTTCCTACTATTTTATTGGAAACTCAAAACTGTTAAGATTCACAGCACTGTGGAAGTTCACGATTTGGCTTGCCGACTTTAATAATTGTTGAAAATAAATTTTGTTGTTTCTTGACAGGTTTCCAATTTCTTTGTAAATAATTAGATTAATTGCGTTATTGCTTGAAGAAGAAACTTAAATTCTACAAAATTCATTTTACATTTTGGTGTTGGCTTTACAAAATTTGTTAGTTTTTGCTTGAAACGAAATATTAACATCATCTGACAATCGTGTCGTCTGACAATGTCTTACGTCATTGCATGCATCTATTATCCTACAAATTTTAGATGAAGATCTATTTTCTTCTATATTCGATGTAGATATTTGGTTATACCTACCATTTAACATTGTTGGCATTTTCATAATTCTATTTCGAGCAGCTAAATCTAATTGCATACTTGCATTTCACAACTATTTGCAATTTGAGAAATTCTCTGCATTTAGCAGCATCATTTAAGAGTTGAAAACTTTTTAATAGGTAAGTATTACATTAACAACTCTAGATAATATTTAATTTACATTCTGTTCTAGAACATTACCGGCTTCTATGTTGAGTAAATAAATTGCGTAATGTACAAGTTTGCATAATTTATCTAACTGTAGGTCAAACACTTTTTAATTTTTGGCTTAATCATCGCAGTGTTTAGCCGGCATTACGTCATTGATAAATTAAAACGAACGATTACAATTGGTAAGTTATCAATAATTGTAATTAAATTATCTAATCGTGTATAATTATATTGTAATCTTGTCAATTTCACTTTGACTTATTATAAGGCTAGACCGGTGAATTGTTATACTAACAAATAATTAAACATGGATTTATTAAATTTACATTTGGAAAGGTACGTAAACTAATATTGGTCATTTCATGAATAAATGTTCTAAATGTCATTTATATGTACTGTAATTATATGGATGAACTAGCAACCCGCCCTCGCTTCGCTTCGGTTATAGGTTATAGTTGTTTTACTCGTGTAGTCCCCGTTCCCGTGGGAATATCGGAATAAAATATAGCCTAGTTTACGCCCTGATATTATAGCTTTCCATTGGTGAAAGAATTTTTGAAATCGGTCAGCCGTTTTAAAGATTACCCGGAACAAACAGACAGACAGACAAAAATTTTTAATTGCTATTTTAGGCATAGGTGTCGTGCAAATAACCGTGTGAGCATGAAAAAAGCCATTTATTTTGACATTACAAACAGACACTCCAATTTTATTTATTGGTATAGATAACTTAAAAAAAGAATGTATCAAAGGTCATGGCAATACAGATATGATATTGAGATGGGATTTTGTTTCTTAACTTTTAATTTTAATATGTAAGGTTTTAGTTTATTTAAATCCATTCATATTATTCATCTTATCAAAGTCCACATTCTTATCAATATTATAAATGCGAAAGTTTGTTTGTTACACTTTCATGCGTAAACAACTGAACCGATTTCGAAAATTCTGTCACCAATGGAAAGCTATAATATCAGGGAGTATTATAGGAAAGGAAAATACATTATTACTATAAATAAATGTCATAGCAATGTTACTAATTTTACAAATATTCTTCTATTTTCTTTCACATTCATCATCACCATCACAGCCCACATACGTCTCAATGTTGGGCTCGGGCCTCCTCCACAATGGGAGGGAATTTGACCTACTATACCATGCTGGTCAGATATGTTGCTATAGGGTTTCATCTTGAGTTTTCCTTCTCTTGCACAGATCTTATGTGCATATTACATCCCATAGTCGTCTTTTATGACGTCACCGGGCAAGATAGGGAGTGGTGAATTGTATTCTTACTCCGTCACCACACAGAGATTCTTTCACATAATAATAATCATTATTAAGAATAAACTTGACTATTAGTTGCTGTGTAAGCATAGCTACAAATACTAATAACCTTTACATTGCTGGTGTTATAAAATAGGACTAATAGCTTTATATTGTTCTGGATCAATTCCATCCAAAGCCAGATTAAGAATTACATTCCTAAGGAACATTGACATCAAATAAGTGGCTGGTCATAATACTATTACCAAAACTGTAATATGTATGGGATCATCCATAAAGTATGTCACACTAATCTCATAATTTTTTGATCCCTCCCCTGTCCTTGTTAATGTTATTCACGTTTGTAGGACCTCCTCCCGAGTGTGATGTCACATACTTTGCAATTTTTACAAAATATAAATAATGAAATTACGCGAAAATGCGGCGCGTGTGGCAGCATTTGTCAGAGCTGATACTACCGAACAGATAGGATTGGAAATATTTTGAACTTTTCCGTTTATAGTTCAAAATTGGTATTTTATTGCTTAGATCTATAAGGTTTTGAAAAGTGACATCACAAAACTTAGGATCCCTACCACTTTTTGTCACATAATGTCACACTTGGTCGACCTCCCTCCCACTTAACGTGTGACATACTTTATGGATGGCCCCTATGATGAGGGAAGATTAATTCTTACATTGACCTCAACTAATTGAGGTAAGAGTAGGATGATGATGATAATAAAAACATATATTTGATAATGAAATCTTTTAAAATATGTTTTTAATATGCAGTGGTTCAATTTAGAAGAATATAATTAACTAACAGTGCCCTGCGGTTTCAGCCGCAGTTCCTCTTCCAGTGAGAATATCGGGATAAAATATAGCCTATGTGTTAATCTAATATGTAAGCTACATTAAATTTATTGTGAAGTTTCATCAAAATTCGTTCAGTAGTTTTTGCGTGAAAGAGCAACAAACATCTTCACATCCTCACATATAAACTATCGTGTTTATAATATTAATAAGGATTAAATGATTGAACAGACTGTTTGTAATGTCAAAATACTGGATTTTGACATTACAAACAGACACTTCAATTTCATTTATTTGTATAGATCTCTTTTATTTCATTGTTAACTATTATGCATCAATAACCACGCGGGCATGCCATTTATTGGCAAAAGCCTCCTCGAACTGCCTTTTTCCTCTATCAGTGACAGCTTTTGTTTAGCTGAGTTGAGCTAGGTTATAAAAAATTAAATTGAAGTATTCTTTTTTTTTTTTCTTCCGTGTGGTGACGGAGTAAGAATACAATTCACCACCCCCTATCTTACCCGTGGGTGATCGTACGAGACGACTAAGGGAGATAAAACGCATATAACATCTATGCGAGAGAAGGCAAACTCGAAATAAAACCCTATACCAACACATCTGACCAGCGTAGTATAGTAGGTCAATTACCCTTCCGTTATGGAGGAGGCCCAAGCCCAACAGTGGGACGTATATGGGCTGAAATGATGATGATGATGATTCTTTTTTTAGATTCCAAGACAGAATGTTGACAAACTGGCCAGCACTTGGTTCCATTGTCTTGCCCAATGTTGGTGGCTGGATCAATGGAATATACTTCGCCGGACAGATCAATAAAGAAGATCAGAAAGCCTGGTATGATGGTCTGAAAAAGCCCAGTTGGACACCACCAAAGTATGCATTTGGACCTGTTTGGACTGTGCTATATAGCAGTATGGGTTATGCTTCCTATTTGGTGTATGAAGAATGTGGTGGTTTTACAGGTATGAATACTTCTTTATTTCTTTCACTTATGAATTACTTGCGTTTTTAGGGTTTTTCGAGTGCTTCGACATACCCTTCTTTAAATGAGGTTTAAAAAAGCACTGTCTTCAAGTTGGACAGTGGCCTGGCTGTGCCCCTGTTTTATAAAGGTCCATAAGCGGTACTACCACTTACCATCGTGTGTTCTGCTTGCTAGTTTGCCACCATACGCATTTTTCTGAGATTGCATGTAGCTATTGTCTGTAATCATAAATTCTCCCATGGCCCAAGGATTTATTTCTTAGAGCATGGGTGTTTCGTTAATAAAAATATAGGTCAGTATGCAGTTGATTTTTTCGTTAATATTAGGTGGACTGACGTCATTTGAAAGTCGCAAGGAACTGTTGGATGCAAGTAGCACAGGACTGTTCTGGGTGACATTTTCGTGGGAAGGCTGATTTGTCGAACAGTGGACGTCTGACTATAGGCTGATGGAGGGATGGATGGTTAATATAAAAATATACAAATACTCTTATAATGTGGGCCCCTCATATTTTATTAAGTCAGTTTTCTTAAATTATTGCTAAATCTTTGGCTATGCATCAGTGACTTCAGCGAGTTGACTAGTCATGATATATTCATTAAAATTCAAAAATAGTGTTTCAAATAGTTTTTATTTGTTACGTTTTTATTAGTTCTATTTAGATAATGATTATTACAGTGACATTTTGTAGGTATTTAATTGCTAGCCAACTGATGGATCAGAGCTGTTTGGGACTGAGAAATTTTGGATGCAATTTAATAGGTATTGGATGATTCCATTCGATTAAGGGAGTAATGGGTTATGCCCGTTCACAATTTGGTTTTGAACAACAATCAAACACGTCGCACAGTTGATTATTATCAAAAATTAAATTTTAATTTATATCATATCATTGTAAAGGTATAATACCAAGCCATAACTTAGCAGCGTAAAAAATTTTATACGAATCATAAATTGTATTTTTTACGTCATTACCCTGTAATGTTTTATTGTATTATATAGTATAATAGTGATAAATTCAAAACATATTTATCGATTTAAGGTTGTGGGTTAGATTTTTAGCAGGGATGTTATGGAGCTCCGTAACCGTAACCGAAACTATCGGATATCCGAAATAAATATATATCCGTAATCGTAACCGATTCAAAAGTTTCGGATAATTTCGAATAAGGGTGGAGTCTAAATAAAACATGTTTCGACAGGTTTTGTTTCGCCGCGCTTACACTCCATGTGAATCTTGTAGTAGGGACGATCGATATTAAAAAAACGTCGATGTTTATATCGATGTCTACATCGATGTACAACATATATCGATTGCAAAACATCGATGTATTAAAAACCTCGAATTTTTGCTAACAAACAAATAAAACTGTAATTTTCTTATGAAGTGTGGTTTTATTTATTTTTATATGAAACAAAAGAAAAGTTCGATGTTTTGGCAACAAATAAATAAACAAACCAATTTTTTTTATGAAATGAGTTTTTGTTTTTATTTTATGAAACAAAAGTAAACATCAGTGTTTTTGACAACATACAAATAAAAGTGTCTAAAAATTTTATCATTAATGAAATTTTACTTATGTTTACATAAGAAAACATCGATTTTTTGGTAACAAACAAAAGAAAGTCTAATTTTTTTTATGAAATGTGTTTCTATTCATAGAAATGAAGAAATAGTAGTCTTAGTTAATTTGTGGTCTTAGTGTCGTTTAGGCACACTCTGTAAAAAAATAATTTCAACAGATCTTTCTAATGACGCTCTATAGAATTATTGACTATTCAATATTTTTTTTCTTTTTTCGTCTTTGTACCTATCGATGTTATCAGAGTTAAAGCATCGATATTTTTTAGCTAATGTATATCAATCATCCCCATTTTGTAGTTTGTTTATTATTTGTTAGTTAGACTAAATAAAACCAAATTATTGCATGGTAATTGTGTTTATATTTTACTTCAATCTAATATCCGTAACCGAAACTATCCGAAACTAACGGATAAGCCGAAATAATAACATATCCGTAACCGATATAATTATATTCGTATATCCGTATCCGTAACCGAATCCGAAACCTGGTTTTTAGCTTTATTATTTACTACTACAAAGGTTTCATATGAGTTTGTGTGTGTGTGAGGTTCTTGTCGCAATAGTGAAAAAAATATAGAATGCGATAAAATCCATATTCAAAATTTTATTTTTGTTTAATATTCACGTAGACGTAGGAAATAAAGTCTGTGACTGCGTCACTTTACAAGTTGGACATGGGCGTTACCGACTAATTCTGGCAATAGCCACTAACCGTTTACTTGGTATTAATACGGATATCGATTCCCGTTGCCGAATATTTTTTTGATACCGATCAAAATGGATTTAAACTGATGAAAACGCGTAAAGTAATCGCGACCTTGTTTCTATTAAAGCACGGTTTTATTATTATAACCTTTCATAGGTCTACTATAATGAACAGTTTTCATAGGTAGTAACGAAAACAAAACTACTTTCCATTACAGTTTGATTTACCAAAGTTTATGATGAAGTCATGTCTTAAGTCATTAGAAATAAGAGTGTCTGGTTTATGTCATCATCATCATCATCGTAGCCCACATACGTCCCACTGTTGGGCTCGGGCCTCCTCAGAATTTGCCCTACTATACCATGCTGATCAGACATGTTGGTATAGGATTTCATTTCGAGCTTTCCTTCTCTTGCACAGATGTTATGTGCATATTATATCCCTTAGTCGACTTTTATGACATCCACTTACACTGTCACCACGCGGAATATGTCAATACATATTCGTGAAATGTTGTTATTAAGCCTCTAGACAGTAACAGATCCCTCTCTGTTTTGCACGTCAGGAATCAAGTAGCAAGAGAGAGATGGCATAATTATTTTAGTTATTAAACTTATTAGTGATCGTTCGGTTACCAACATAGAGAAACTAAAATCACGGCATGACACCAATTATTGTTAGTGACAGCGTCGCGTCGCCGCGTCGTTATGGTCAATTGTTTGTACATAGATAACTGATACTTGATAGCCGTTGCTAGTCATATCAATATCGATATGATATGTTAGAGGCATGGTAACTGTTTTCGGTTACGTTTTGCTATAGCGGACACATATCTAGTATAAGTTAAACTAGCTATATTTACGTGAAGAATATATATACATACTAGCTATGCCCGCGGGTTTGTTTGCCCTATTGTAATATTGTCTAGCAATTTTTCTATCTCCAGAGAACATTAGATTTGCCTGGATGATAAGTACCCTTTCTGAAAATTTCTGCAAAACGATTGTCTTATAATATCGAGTAGTTAAGCCGTAAAAGCGTAACAAATAAAATTTAAACTGTGAGTCATGTCTATATCTGTTTTAGTACATTTACGAGTTACCTTGAATATCACCTAACGATATCTGTTATGATAAACTATTTAGCATAAATTCACACCTAAGTTATGTTATACCCACCAGTGTGGTGACGGAGTAAGAATACAATTCACCACAACTTTACCTGGCACGTGGGCATCGTAAATAGGGTTGCCACCTATTTCTTGTGAAAATAAAATCCATTGTGTCAACATAAAGTACGATTTACTTCACTTCATAATTTTGATCACGAACATAATTTTAGCAACTTTTATCGCATAATTATCACAAATAAACATCTGCACAGCATCTTTGACCTATTCATTTAAGTGAAACTAAATAAGTATATAATTTGCATTATACATCACACGCAAATCTCCCCCTACGAATGCCGCCGTGGCAGAAATCGCCATCAAATATGTAATTAATCTATACAAATTTGAAAAAACATCTTTAGCCTTCATCTCGAGAAATCAGTTCATGCTAAATAAAGTATTTTCGCGTACTTTATTGCTTACGTCCTTACTAATATTATAAATGCGAAAGTAAGTTTGATTGTTACGCTTTCACTCTCAAACCACTAAACCGATTTCAAAAATTCTTTCACCAATGGCAAGATATAAAATCAGGGAGTAACTAGGCTATATTTTATCCCGGTATTCCCACGCGAATGGGAACTACGCGGGTAAGGCGACTGAAACCGAAGCGAAGCGAGGGCGGGTTGCTAGTAAAGTATAAAGTACAATTAATGGAAATAACGTACAATACTTTATAATTAAGTATGGGTGGCAACCCTAGTCGTAAACGACAAATAAGGGTTATGGGCAAATAATATCTTTGCAAGAGATAAGAGAGAGAGAGAGATATGATCTTGTAGTTAACTCGTGGTTGGGTGCCGTGTATGGGATCTGATATAGTCAGATTTTTGTTTAAAAATACTATCTTGCCCGTGGGTGTCGTAAAAGACGATTAAGGAATGTAATATTATCTTATATCTCGACAACGGCTCCAACGATTTTCATGTAATTTATTATACTAGAGGTTTCGGGGCCAAAAAATCGATCTAGCTAGGTTTTATTTATAGAAAATGTTGTTTTGTCGGTGTTTTTAGCTAATTAATACAATGACACAAAATGTCAATAGAATAGGGATTTAAATTTCGCCGTCACCGTCAAGAGTGACAATAGCTCAGTTGGGAAGTTGTCGAGTCGCATTTAAACAGCGTGAGGTCGAATGTCGGTGTTATTATTCTTTTTGTAATTTTTGATATTTTCAATTTTTGATATTCTTTTCATTATTTCATCATTTTTATTATTTACTAGCAACCCGCCCTCGCTTCGCTTCGGGTATAGGTTATAATCGTTTTACCCGCGTTCCCGTGGGAATACCGGGATAAAATATAGCCTAGTTTACGCCCTGATATTATAGCTTTCCATTGGTGAAAGAATTTTTGAAATCGGTGCAGCCGTTTTGAAGATTACCCAGAACAAACAGACAGACAGACAGACAGACAGACAGACAGACAGACAAAAATTTTTTAATTGCTATTTAAGCATAGGTGTCGTGCAAATAACCGTGTGAGCATGAAAAAAGCCTATTATTTTGACATTACAAACAGACACGCCAATTTTATTTATTGGTATAGATTAATATACATATATCTAAATAAGTTCGTCAAAATAACAATTAACGAAAAAAAAAAAAAATATACCGAGCAAAGCTCGGTCAACCATATTATTATATTCTGATGTTGACGCGAGCACTACACATTGTAAATAAAACTATTTTTACGTATTTTATCGCGTTCGCGTATCGTTGGCGGACTCATGGTCCGCCCGTGACCATGAATACTGTAGCGTTCGAAACGTCTCGTGCAATCATAAATCAAATACAAACGCGATAAAATCCGTAAAAGTAGTTTTATTTACAAGAATGTAATATTCATTTAACATCAATGCAAGAGGCGGAACATTTCAAATAATCTGACTATACCCATTTTAATTATACCAACTATACCAACCTGTTTGAGAAACGTGGTATAGTCCGTCCCTATCTTGCCCGTGGATGTCGTAAAAGGCGCCTAAGGGATATATTACACACTAGCAACCCGCCCTCGCTTCGCTTCGGTTATAGGTTATAGTCGTTTTACCCGCGTAGTTCCCGTGGGAATACCGGGATAAAATATAGCCTAGTTTACGCCCTAATATTATAGCTTTCCATTGGTGAAAGAATTTTTGAAATCGGTCCAGCCGTTTTGAAGATTACCCGCAACAAACAGACAGACAGACAAAATTTTTTTAATTGCTATTTTAGGCATAGGTGTCGTGCAAATAACCGCGTGAGCATGAAAAAAGCCTATTATTTTGACATTACAAACAGACACTCCAATTTTATTTATTGGTATAGATATGGCATCTATGCAAGAGAAGGAAAACTCGAAACAAAACCCTATACCAATCTGTTTTACTAGCATGGTATAGTAAGGTGAATTTCTCTCCTATTGTGGAGGAGGCTCGAGCCCAACAGTGGGACGTATATGAGCGATCGTTAAATGATGACGATGATGATGCCATGCTAGTCAGACAGGTTGGTATAGGGTTTTGTTTCGAGTTTACCTTCAGCTTCATAGATGTTATATGCGTATCATATCCATTTGTTTTTTGCAACATCCACGGGCAAAATAGGAAGTGGCGAATTGTAATTTTACACCGTCACCACACGGACGATTAACTTTACATTATATCCAGACTCGAAATAACGACCCTGCACGAGACATAAATACTTAGAAAGCGAAGTAATGAATGCGCAGTCTCTTCAGACGTTCTCTCCGGCACCTTATAATAGCGGAGAAGGGGGCGCTGTTATTTTAGTGGGTTTCCTAGTCGTGCAGGTAGCCGGTGAGTCCCACACACATCCCTCGTTTGTCACCGACCGGGGATACTGTACTGTATTCTCAAAGTGCGAATAAAAAAGAAATATGCCCGACTTGAGTACACTCCTGTTATTGCCTCAGCCTAGAACTCATTGCCTTAGCGCCAGTTGCCACTTTCCATCGGATGGCCTGCTTGCTCATGCTACTGCCACCAAAACCGATTCTTTTTTTATTGCTATCAGTGGCAAACGAGCATATAGTATATCTGATGGTAAGTGTTGTTGCCGCTCATGGACCGTTGCAAGGCCGTTGCCTACCGCGGAGAAAGTGAAGGGAGCGTGAATGCGTGCAATGACTTTCGGTGATACTAAAGGCATCATTAAAACTTACCACACGCTCAAAAAGTTGGGCTTCGTAACAAATTGCTACTACTTGGACGTCTCTTCTATCATCATTCATCATCATTTCAGCCTATCGCCGTCCATTGCTGGACGTAGGCCTCCCTCATGTTACGCCACAAAGTGCGATCCTGTGCCGCCTGCATCCAACGACGCCCAGCAACTTTCACCAGGTCGTCGGTCCACCTAGTAGGGGGGCGTTCTACACTGCGTCGTCTAATACGTGGTCGCCACTCGAGAACCTTTCTTTCCCCAACGGTTGTCGGTTCGTCGAGCGATGTGGCCTGCCCATTGCCACTTTAGCGTGCTAATTCTTCATGCTATGTCGGTTACACCCGTTCTTCTGCGGATTGCCGTATTTCGGATTTCATTTTTCTTCTATCACCGAGCCGATTTGTCGAGCTAAAGACGTGGAATTTTTATACGTTGTTCACGTAATATAAATTTATTACTTAAAAGTGTAAGGGTGTTGTACATTCATTCTTCTTATAGATTAGATAGTATGTTCAAGTGACTCGGATATATCAATCTACATATCGACATTATCAGTAATAACTATATATCATATGGATCATGATAATTCTGTCTGTGGTAATCGTGTTCTAGAAAAATCTTATTCTAACCGATAGTTTTACAAACGTTTATTTTGATTTCTTATGTTTACATGAGTATTACATATAATAAATAAAACTATAACATTACATAACTATTACACATCTATATATATCTATACAAATAAATAAAATTGAAGTGTCTGTTTGATGTCAACGGGCTTTTTTCATGCTCACACAGTTATTTGCAAGACATCTATGCCCAAAAACCAGTTTAAACATTTTTTGTTTGTCTGTCTGTTTTTTTGGGGTAATCTTCAAAACAGTTGGACCGATTTGATAATATTTTACTACCAGTTAGCTGTCTATATAAGGAGTAACTTAGGCTATTTATGTAATTATCCCGTTATGTCCACGGGAATAGGAAGCATACGGGTAATGCGATTAAAACGGAAGTGAAGCGAAAACAGGTTGCTATTATAAATGAAACAATAACGTTTACGCCTTTTAATAAATAATAATCATTGTATTGCGGGGGGACTTTACAAACAAATAATTAACGGATACAAATTACATACACACTCGGATCAACAATTTGTAGATCGTACAAAATGTTGTCCTGCGTGGGATTCGAACCCCCGAAATTGGCACTGTAGGTATCTTAACCACTACACAATCTGTACAGTTGATTTGATCGATTGATTTGATTTTTGATTGCCCGACGTTTTGAACATTTACAGCATTCATGGTTAGTAGCCGCTTTGCCGATCCAGTGATAGTATATTAGATTTTCCATCGGGCCGACCACTGACTTCAAGTCACTCTGCTCCGGTGGTCGGCCCAACGACGAAGGCGGCGTGTCACGGGTGGGTTACGGGTGTGCGTGCTTACGCCCCTCTGTCGCCCCGGACGGAGTAGTGCGAGGAGTACGCCGACCGTAATCCACCCCAAAAAAAAGTATATTAGATTTGTTAGGTTTAAATTATTAAATTGTCAAATTATAACAATAATTACAAATTAAATGTTTGATAAAATTAGTGACGAAAAACAATATAATTTTTATCTATGCAAGAGAAGGAAAACTTGTCATAAAACCCGTTGCCAACACGTCTGTTCTGTGTAGTATGTCTGTCTGTTCATTATAGTAGGTCAATTTTCTTCTCAATATCGAGGAGGCTCAAGCCCAACCATGTGGCCCAACAATGGGACTTATGAGAACTGAGATAATAATGTTCTTAATTTATTAATTTATAGATGAAGCAGTGCTGCCTTTGACACTCTATGGTGGACAGTTGCTGCTGAATTGGGCCTGGACTCCTATCTTCTTCGGCATGAAGAACTTCAAACTGGTATGTCTATTAATAATGGCTAAAGATTTATTGTTCGTGTGATGAGAGAACAAGACTAAGATTCACCATCTTGCCTAACGCGACAAAAGAAGTGGTAACTTTAAAACTGGTGCTTAATGTTAATTCAGCGTGAAAACTACTTTCAGTAGCTTATACGTTCTATTGCCAAACACGAGTCTCAATCAGGTAAGGCGAGTAGTGGTAGGACCACATTGCTGACAGTTGTCTACAGTCGCGGGCCAGCCCGGCCGGGGTAGTACCACACTGAGCAGAAAATCAACGTTTGAATAGTAGCAATTTGTTACTTCGCTTTGTTCTGTGAGTGAGAGAGCCGGCAGCTCAACTTTCTGAGGGTGTTTGCGTGTGGTTGGTTTTAGTGATGCCTTTAGTATCACCGAATCTCATTGTACAAATTCACACTCCCTTCAATTTTTTCGCGGTAGGCAGCGGCCTAGCTGTGCCCCTGGTATTGCAAAGGTCCACGAGCGGCAGCAACACTTACCATAAGGTGTACTGTTTGCTCATCTGCCACCGTTTGCAATAAAAAAAAATAGCCTACTAGGCTGGTCAGAAGACATAAGCTTTTGATTTGGAGTACAGCTTCTCTTAAATGATGTGAGTGACGTTATCTGATTATATTCCCTCGATTTTTACGATACGGGCAAATTTTCTGCCATAAATAGCATATTGTGGCAAATTCCAAGCGATTGATAAGAGCAGAATGAGGTTAGGTGTAACTTAATATTTAGATGCTGTTAATCAAAATATTATATTTCTCTATAGAGACTTAATCTCGATAGACTAAATCGCAACACATGACCACCGATATAATATTAATTGGGCTCACTTGTTAGAAACAAGCGCCAATTTGGTGACATACATTTCTCATTAACATCTTTCAAAGACACATTCAGTTCTATGCAATGTTTTTGTTGACTTTTTCCTTGATAACGTTTGCTGGATTAAATATAGCGGTTAAAATAATTCTATTTTATTTTGAAATGAAAGAATGGAAGACCCATCACTTTCCTATAGTTAATTTTCCGTGTGATGACGGATTAAGAATACAATTCACCACTCCCTATCTTGCCCGTGGATGTTGTAAAAAGGGATTCTAACATGCATATAATGTACATGCAAGAGAAGGCAAACTCGATACAAAACTATTCCATCTGACAAGCGTAGAATAGTAGGTCAATTCCTCGCTCATTGTGGAGGAGGACTGAGCTCTGAATAAGAGATGAAATGAGAGAAAGACCCTTCAGTAGATATGAGATATAATACGTTTTTCTTCCACAGGCGCTTATAGAGATTTCAGTATTGTCAGGCGCAGCGATCGCCACGACCATCTCCTTCGCTTGTGTGAACAGAACCGCCGGTGCGCTGCTGGTACCCTACCTTGCCTGGCTCGGGGTTGCCACCGCACTGACCCACTTCATATGGAAGAACAACCCACAGGTGGAAGTCAAGGAGATCAAGGATGAGAAGAGTCAGTGAAGGTAATAGTTTAACTTGGTATAAAATTGATTGAAGATTTAAATTGTAATTTTTTTTTGTTTAATAGACAAGATTCTTGTGTCACATAGGACTTTTTTATCCGTGTGGTGACGGAGTAAGAATACAATTCGCCATCCTCTGTCTTACCCGTGGGTATCGTAAAATATCACTAAGGGATTATCCATACTAATATTATAAATGCGAAAGTAAGGATGTTTGTTTGTTTGTTTGTAACGCTTTCACGCTTAAACCACCGAACCGATTTCAAAAATTCTTTCACCAATGGAAAGCTATAATATCAGGGAGTAACATAGACTATATTTTATCCCGGTATTCCTACAGGAACGGGAATTACGCCGCGGGTAAAGCGACTGAAACCGAAGCGAAGCGAGGGCGGGTTGCTAGTATGCATATAAAACATTTGCAAGTGAAGAAAATGGTGATTGTTTTCATTAACGGTTACACAATTACTGTAAATGAAGATTTTATTAGTTAACAGGGCAGATTTGTATTGTAATTAGCTTAGTTTATTAATATATCATAAATTCCCTAGCCGAGGCCGCGGGTGACGTGACCGGGAATTAGTCCGTCACCCGCCGAGAGGCCGACCGCGTGAGGAAAGACCGACGTCCTCCCTGAGGGGGGACGTCGGTCGATGGGAGGGTACCCCACGTAGGGGATATTCCGTCGGGCCGACCACTGATGTCAAGTAACCCTGCTCCGGTGGTCGGCCCAACGACGAAGGCGACGTGCATCGTGGGTGGATTGCGGGAGTTGCGTGATTAAGCCCCTCTGTCGCCCCGGACGGAGTGGTGCGGACGCGCGCCGACCGCAACCCACCCCCTAAAAAGATATCATAAATTAACTTTTATGGATTGTGCCGCGGATATTTAATTTTTGATTGTCCGAAGTTTCGAACAATTTACAGCGTTCATGGTCACAAACGGGCTTAAGATGGCTCACGTCCAACAAGTCATCGTTATTACAAAGATTTATATTACAACAGTATTAATTATTAAATTATGACCCACATTTTGATACAAATTTATTGCCAGTAGAAAAAGAAAATAATTCTATATAAAAAATATTGTTTTTGGTTAGTAATTATTAAACCTTAAATATACATATAGTAATTATTATGACAATTTAGTAATGTAAATCTAACAAATGTAATGCAGGTAATATATAGATGTTTGTGCAAGAGATGGAAACTACATAAACTCTATGCCAACCTGTCTGACTAGCGTGGTACAGTAGGTCTATTTCCCTCCTATTCTGGTTAATGCTGGAGCTATGCCGTGGTACCTATATGAGCTGAAATGCTAATTATTTTTTTTTCTTTTGTTACAGATATTAAACACATCACGCTTAATAAAAATAACTATTTTTAAGTATAAAGTGTTCTTAGCGTTAGTTATTCGTTGTAAAGTGCAATCTTATGAGGACTGTCCTTCAAAATTTACGTATAGGCGTTGGTCGCTTTGAAAACTGTTAACTGATACATATTGTAACTAGTTTAATCCACAGACATTGACGATCTGTCTAAAAAAATAATACAAAGCAGTTATGAAGACTGCCGACAGAAGTGAAAACTTATAACTATAAACAGTTGTCATTTTGGAATATTTAAATTAATTGTTTGATGTTAAATTAAAAATAATTATCATTACTTAATTACTATGTGCACGTGTGTGTGTTGATATATTTGTAATGGTCTGAACGGGTTAACTAGTTATATCAATATGGACCTAGAACTAGTTATTTCATTAAAATCAATTCTATCTTGGCATAATGTATTTTACATTAAGTATTATATATCAGTTTTTAAATTGACCGCGCCTTTAAGCATAGCTTCCGGGTGTAAAGAACGCCATTTTGAGGCAGGCCACTAAACGTCATATGCTAAGCATGTAACAAACATACAGAATACTTTTGATTTATTGATTTTTTACTCTTAGTTGAGGTTCGGATTAAAGTGGGATGAGGCGGGAAATAAAGTGGGGATGAAAAGACTGTTCAATCTTGTTTTTATTGTCTGCTTTACGAAGTGAATATTTTGAAGATTTAGAAGAATTATTGGAGCGGCTATATAAACCATGAGCTTTTTTGATCCATTGTTGTAATTAATACATAAAGGAATTACCGATTACAACCAACAAGGTTAAGAACAACCGATTGGTTCGCTTAAGTTAGTTAAGCTCATGAGCTCATGCGCTTAAGTTAGTAAAGCTCATGAGGAGAAAAATGTCAAACAAAATACAGAAACAGTATCTGAAGGTTCCTTTCCAGTATATCTCTTACATAGAGATGTACAATCTTGTGCGAAAGCGTTGTCAAACATGATTAAGCAGAAACGTAAGGAGAAAGCTTGTAAATGGGATGTACCAATACCCAAAGTAAGAGTACAAGCTGACGCTGAAGTATTTAAAGTTGACTGGCACATCCAAGCGTAAGGCATGGAAACGTATGGTTACTGAAGTAACATTTGTCGGAGAAAATTTTATACGTAAACCTCCCAAATTTGAGAGGGGAGTTCGACCGATGGGTTTACGTTTCAAAAAGGCACATGTCACTCATCCAGAATTAAAAGCGATCTTCTGTCCATCTATTATTGGTACATACAGCAATGCAATAACGTCTGTCTGTTTTTCCCCTTTTGATTATAAATATCCTCATCATTATCCTACCGTTACTCCGATTTCGTGGGGTTGAATATGTATCCTTTTTCCATCGTATATATTTTAAAAAGTTTTTGCGAATAATTTTATAGCCGACCATCTGATGGCTTTCTCCGTATATCCCAGGGTGCTATAACTTTACCTTTTGGTTCGATTGATTTAGTCATATTCATGGGGAGATGGGTAAGTGTTTTGACAATTTCTAGCAAAATATATGAAACGATACCATGGTCTTCGTTTTATGTGAATGTTCTAATATTTTTTTTTTATTTTGTTAAGAACTAAATATACTTACATATATAACGTTCATGTATCGATCTCAGAAGTTCTAATGTTTTTTTTCGGATACCTTTAAAACAATGAAATCCCACTTAAATACGAAACCCAACTATAAAACAAATCATAAAAAAATAATATTAATAAAAGAATATTGTATTATTTGAAGCATTTATAATTTACGTTATTGAATAATTTTATTGCACCATTTTTTTTTTGCGTCCGGACTTATCCCGTGACCATAAATAATCTATAGAGTCCTAAATCAAATAATCTAGGGCCATAAGAATAAAATTAAAACATGAAAATATTTTGAAATTAAGAGGCTTTAACATACTTAAAATTATAAAGGAAGGTCAGACCATGGCAATGCCATTTCAAAGAATTGAGCTTCTATTATTCTAAATTATAATTAAAAAAGATTAATAAAATAAAAAATAATGAAAGAATATTTTCGCAAGAAATAAGCATAAAATTAGTTTCATTTAATTGTATTTTTCTTACGACATTGAATGTGGAAATTGCATAATCATCCTTGCAGCTTTCCACTTCGAAAAAAAGCTTAGTATTTGGTTATGGATTAAATAAATTTGGTTATTAGTAGAATATTAAGAATCAATTAGATAATATTGAGGAACCATTTTCATTTAAATACTAAAGCTAAAATCGTGTGCTTGACTTATTGTGCATGCGATCGTGCGTCCGTATATTCATTCGTGCGTCCGTTCGTCCATGCATATGTATCTATTAAGTACAGACAGCAAAAATCACACTAAAATTTGTATTTGAATTAAGAAAATGTTGCTGTTATGTTCCCTATTTTTTGATAAGGATAACGGTAGGTCTTCCTCCACCACCTACCATTAAGTGAGTTAGTTTTTTCACCATAATCAAAATAAAAATGTCTGCCAATATAATGTTTTCCATTTATTATTTATTAGACTGTAAGTGAAAATGTTCAAGCACAATTTAATTTTAAGCATTCCTCAGTTGCATTTCTAAGATATCTGTTTTATTTGAATCGACAATTTAGTTTTTTCGAATGATATTAAATGTTTTCGCTGAAAATTATACATTTCTATATAGTTATTTATTGTTCGAATAAATGGTACATATTGTGTGTTTGTGTTTTTTTTATTTACCCTGGATATATGCGAAAGTCCTTGTAGTGACGGAGTAAGAACAATTCACCACCTCATTTCTTGCCCGTGGGTGTCGTAAAAGACGGCTAAGGGATATAATGTGCATATCCTTACTGATTTATAAATGCGAAAGTAAGGATGTTTGTTGGTTTGTTACGCTTTCATGCTTAAACCACCGAACCGATTTCAAAAATTCTTTCACCAATGGGAAGCTATAATATATCAAGGAGTAACATATTCTATATTTTATCCCGGTATTACCACGGGAAAGGCAACTACGCCGCGGGTAAGGCGACTGAAACCGAAGCGAAGCGAGGGCGGGTTGCTAGTATCATGTAAGAGGCTCAGTATATGCAAGAGGAGGAAAACTTGAAATAAAACCTTATACCAATACATTTGCCCAACGTGGTGTAGTAGTGCAATGTCCCTCCCACTGTGGAGGAGGCTCGAGCCCACTGGGATGTATATAAGCTGTGATGATGATGATGAGAAAATATTAAAATCACTGAGGACTTAGAATAGTGTAGAGAGAAAATAACAGTGGGTGTCGTCTGATAGAGAGCTACTCTAAATCCCATACAAATAGGTCTCGATAACTACGAATACTTTGACGCAAATATTCTATTATATTCGTGATTGGCCTATATCAGTCTTGAATAGCTATAGCGTGGACCCAAATATTTTATCTGGGTTCGCACCGCACGTCAGCCTTAGACACACTTATATTGTGTGCTCCTCCTTTGACGACCCCGATATGGGCCATGAAAAAGGAGTGCCTCTGCTTTGTCTAGCGAGACCTTCCGACGCAGCATTTCAATCCGGTCTACGTAGCAGATGATCACCAACCCAGGATCCCCTCTCCCAGATGACGTGCGTCGAGGTACTTCTTCGACAGGCTCCCAAGATACGGAGGTACTCCATAGTACCGGAGCATGTCTCCTACGATGTCTCACGTAGGAGATTGTAGAAGATATTTATATCGAACGAAATAGCCAGGACTTTTTTGACCACTGCTTTGATGGCCAAGGACTTGGTCAGCGCGTCAATTGTTGACCGCACCCTAAACTCGAATTGCCTCTGATAATCTCGGCCTAGCTCTATATCGACCTGGGCCAGCTCGATCTGATGCTGTTTGATATAAAACGACCTCAGGCAGGCGACGGGGAATAAAACTATTGACATTCATTTATAGTACAAATTGCTACACTTTTGCAATGAAAGAAGAGCACATATTGGGTCAACCCTAAATAATGATCGTCCGTGTGGTGACGGAGTAAGAATGTAATTCACCACCCCTTCTCTTGCCCCTGGGTGTCGTAAAAGACGACTAAGCGCAAGCAACATCTATGCAAGAGAAGGAAAACTCGAAAGGAAACCCAGCACCATAATTTGTTTCTTTTACTTAAGCTATTCTGTGATAATTATGATATTTTTTACAAACTAGAATATGATATAGTATAGTATTAATTTATTTCATTCTTAATTTAATGTTACTATTTCAAATATGTATTACTGTTTAACTTTTTTTAAATATATTTGTTTTGGATATATTGTTGCTTCCGCGACTTGATTGTACGGGTCCATCAGAATATCAGCGGTGTAGTATCATATTTACTGTACCATAAGCCGAGATGGGCACCATATTTTGGCCTCACATATTCGACTCCTTGTTTTTAGTTAGTAGTTCTTATTTCTTTCGTTGGTGTCTATAATGTGTGAGGTTTACAAAATAAAATTTCTTTCTTTCTTTCTTTCTTTCACCAACACGCCTGACTAGCGTGGTATAGTAGGTTGTTTTCCCTTCCACAGTGGAGGAGACTTGAGCCCAATAGTGCGACAGCCCATATGGTTGAGATGAGTCACGTTTTATTTTAATAATTAAATCTATACTAATAAATAAAATTGGAGTGTCTGTTTGTAATGTCAAAATAATAGGCTTTTTTCATGCTCACACGGTTATTTGCACGACACCTATGCCTAAAATAGCAATTAAAAAATTTTTGTCTGTCTGTCTGTCTGTTTGTTCCGGGTAATCTTCAAAACAGCTAGACCGATTTCAAAAATTCTTTCACCAATGGAAAGCTATAATATCAGGGCGTAAACTAGGCTATATTTTATCCCGGTATTCCCACGGGAACGGGAACTACGCGGGTAAAACGACTATAACCTATAACCGAAGCGAAGCGAGGGCGGGTTGCTAGTGTAAATACACTCATTTGCAAAAAAAACGGGCACCTAAGCAATGAACCATTTCAAATGTTAATATTTCTTTGTTTGATAATTATAGGTAGTTTTATCCACACAATTTGCTAAATTAATAAGAAAATAATCGTTTTCATCAGTATTTCATAAAATTTAGATACAATTTATGGGAAATAATGCTAAACCTCGCTAGTAGTGTATATTCGCTAGTAGTGCATATGCTCATGAAGTAAAAATAAAAAAGTTTTTATGTTTGTTTTTCTTTAATAAAGTAAAAGCAGATAAATGTTTAGTATCGAGTGTGACCCCCTCTAGCTAAAATCACAGCTTGAATTCGTCTGGGCATGCTAGCGAGTATATCCCGGATACTTGCTTGCGGAATACGTTCCCACTCCGCAGTAATCACATTCTTCAGCTCTCTGATGGTCTGCGGAGCCGGGTGTACTGATCTCACACGCCGTTTCAGAACGTCCCAGACATGCTCTATGGGATTGAGGTCGGGACTTCGAGCTGGCCAATCCAAACGACGAATGCCGACCTCTTGCACATACGCATTAACATCGCGGGATCGGTGGGCGCGAGCATTGTCGTCCATAAAAATCGAGTCTTCACCTAGAGCGGCCAATGCGGGTTGTGCATGAGAAATTAGAACTTCCGTTATGTATCGATGCCCAGTCAGTGAGCCGTTTTCAATGAAGACTAACTCTGTACGATCCATTGAATTTATTCCTGCCCAAAACATAACAGAGCCCCCACCATAAGGTGTGATTTCTTCGAAACATGCCTCTGCAAAGCGTTCTCCTTGTCTTCTTAGCACTCGCCGACGTCGATCTTCACCGAACAGAGATATCCTGGCTTCATCAGAGAACAAAACCCTATTCCAATCGTCTTGAGTCCATGATTCACAATTTCTAGCGAACCTAAGCCTGTGAACTCTGTGCTCACGGAGTAATTTGGGGCCGCGGGCCGGGCGGTGACTGCGTATATTGGCAGCGAGAAGCCTCCTCCTGACCGTCCATAGACTAATATGCACATTTCTTACTTCTTGGAGGTTGTTCTTAAGATCCACATACGAAGATTTGCGATTTCTCAATGCGCGACTCACAAGAAAACGATCATCCCGTGGTTGGGTACATGGTTTTCTTCCAGAACCAGGCCTTCTCTCGACGGAACCAGTCTCCTGATATCGCTGCCAGGTCCTTTGGACTGTCGAGCGACTAACATTTAGCCTCCTAGCCACGAAACATTGGCTGCAACCCTCTTCAAGCAGCGCGATAATTTTGGTAGCTTTTACCACTTTATCTACCATTTTTGATACAGCCAAACAGCATTAAATAAAGCTTTGACAGTCAAGGATATGAAATTAATCGATAAAAATTGAATAAAAGTTATGAAAGTCGATGTTAACTTCTGGAACTTCGCGCCAAAAATGTAGGATAAAAAGGGGTTTTCTGTAAAAATGAACATCAAATGAAAAATTGAATTTAGAACGTACTTTTTTAAATACCACAGCATTTTTAAAACCGGCCAGTAACGTGTACAAACGATTGAAACCTTTTTGGTATTGTATCTTTTTAAATATGAATGAAAATCAAAACCGCCCGTTTTTTTTTGCAAATGAGTTTATATAATCGTTATATAAGTTTCAATGACAGATTATTTCATTTTAAAATGAAACATAGAGAAGTTAACTCATGTGGAATAAAATATTGTCACCTTTTTTTTTTTTGGGGTGGTATGCGCTCGGCGCGCTCCTCGCACCACTCCGTCCGGAGCGACTGAGGGGCGTAAGCACGCCACACCCGCAACCCACCCGAACACCACGTCGCCTTCGTCGTTGGGCCGACCACTGGAGCAGGGTTACTTGTCATCAGTGGTCGGCAAAATATTTTCACCTACAGTAGATACTTGATTATCCGGACCTCAGTTATACGGATTCGCGATTATTCATACTACCAACCGCGATCTATGTATGTATCTACAAATCGAATGTATTTGCATACATTGTACATTGAATGTATTTGCATGAACGCAGACCCGCCGTAAAGTTAATATCAGACGGTTCACTTTTGTCTTTCATTTTGCATTTCTCACTCGAAGTGAAGCATCTGAACACAAAATGAAACATTAGTGCCGAATGAATTCATTAGTGAACCGATCCAACAGTGTTGGATATTGGCATCCGGCATCTTTCACTCGCACTCCGAATGAACGAGAAATGAACGGTCTGAACACTGAGAGAACGTTCATTCGGGTTCGACCATTATGTTTCGAGTTCTGTTTTCGAAGGACGTCATGTGTTGATACTTTTTCTGCGTCGCGTTGCACTGGTCGCACGCGGCACAATAGTGTTTAAGTGCAACGATCAAAATACATTGCTTTTTTGGAGAACTTTAAAAACTACCATTGCCTTTGGAACCATAAAATTGATGAATACGTGTCTTCCTAATAAATTTCTTCTTTCAATCTATGATCACACCCATCACCATCGACGCTTTTTTTTGCTTCTTCTTTGTCAACTCTTTGATTAAATGCACGTCCCCCGGAAAATCGAGCCGCTCAACACATAATTCATGTCATAACATCCACCCTACCTTGAGTATAAGAAATCGCATCGCATGGAAAAAAAAAAATGGACGGATTGACGTTAACACCGCCATCAATTGGCATCTGTTAATACTAGGATGCAATAAATACATTGGTATTGCTCGTCTGTCAGCAGCCAGCACTTACATAGGGTCGGTGGTCCCGATCTGTCGGACGCCCAGTTCGATTTCAGAAAGGAGCGTTCGACGATCGCGACCTTGCTGTGAGACGGTGACCGACGTTCCGGGAAGGGGACGTCGAGAGCAGAGGGTAGTCCCTCGGGGTATTTCGTCAGGTCGATCACTGAAGACAAGGAACTCGGCTTCGGTGGTCGGCCCAACGACAAAGGCAACGTGCTATGGGTGGGTTACGGGGACCGCGCGCTGCACCTCTGTTGGCCTAGATGGAGCCGGGCGGCGGATGCGCTGACTGTAGCCCACCTCAAAAAAAAGAGGCGCTGGGGCTAGGGTGGCCGTGAACTCATCGCAATGCCGTGACTGGGGAATAGTCCACTACCCGCAGAGAGTCCGACGCCTCGGCCGGCACCACTGCAATTTTGCCGGGTCGTGAAAGGGGACGGTATCCGAAAGGGCAACCCGCCGGGCCGGCCACGGATGTCACGGAATCGGTACCAGTGGTTCGCCCAATGGCAACGGGGAAGGAATACGATAGGTTATGATGCCGCACGCCATTTATCCGTCGCCCCGAACAGATTGGGGGCGGTGTGTCTTCAAAAAAAAAATCGGTTGTCTGTAAAGTCGGTTTACTGACGATAGTTGAACGTGACAACGTCATAAGAAAATACTGATGGAATGGTTTCATTTTTCAAAAGAAAATTTTAATTTTATTTGTTTGATAGATATTTTGTATGGATCAAGCCTTAAATGGAACGCCTCAGAGCGAGGTAACGCAGCATACGTGATGTTTTTTCGTGTGTGCAGCCGGCTCCATCGAATTATAAGACGTTGTCACGTCAAAAAGGCGGCATAATCGGTATTGCACACGGGCGGTGAAACAGCCAGCGGCGGACCTGCCTGAAAGTGTCTGAAATAGCATTTGCCGCCTGCGTCCCGCGTGATTGCTGCCGCACGCGTTTCATTACTGATTTAGTTAGTAATTGTTAGGGATGAAACGATACCAATGAAGTCTTGATATTTTTAATCGATACTGTCTCGGTCGTCAAGTACTTATGTACTTAATCATTATGAATTAAAAAGTATCGATATCATCCCGCGTGCATACGTGCCCGTGGTGCTGATAACCAAATCACATCTTCTGGGAATTTTGGCAGAATATGAAAATGCACGTAACTTACTAATTTATCATATTAACTACATTTCAGTAAGTATTTTATTTGCATTATATTACATAAAACTAGCAACTCGCCCTCGCTTCGCTTCGGTTATAGGTTATAGTCGTTTTACCCGCGTAGTTCCCGTTCCCGTGGGAATACCGGGATAAAATATAGCCTAGTTTACGCCCTGATATTATAGCTTTCCATTGGTGAAAGAATTTTTGAAATCGGTCCAGCCGTTTTGAAGATTACCCGGAACAAACAGACAGACAGACAGACAGACAAAAACTTTTTAATTGCTATTTTAGGCATAGGTGTCGTGCAAATAACCGTGTGAGCATGAAAAAAGCCTATTATTTTGACATTACAAACAGACACTCCAATTTTATTTATTGGTATAGATAACCCTGTTGTGTCCATATTATAATCCGATAACTATTGGATGGGGTGGTGGATGGTATTCTTACTCTGTCACCACACGGAAATCTGGTTTCCTTGCTCGTTGCAAATATATAACAATTTACATACTAGGTATATCTTAGAAACACTACAATATTTTATTGTAACATTGATGTAACTAGTCGAAACTTTTTTGATCAACGGCCAAGATATATAGAATGGGCTACTTAGTAACTTATACAATACTTTACACAAAGAAATTGTATGAATATTATATTTTCTCTTATAAAAAGGGACAATATGACTTCTCAGACCACTGATTCCCAATCAGTTAGTTCGGAGATTATCACTGGACCGCAAATAATATCCGAATATAATTCATATATTTCTCAATCGAATTCATGTGGTGACGAAGTAGGAATACAATTCACAACTCCCTTTCTTACCAATGGATGTTCTAGAAGACAGCTACGGAACACAATATGCACAAAACATATTTATATTTTCCGTGTGGTGACGGAGTAAGAATACAAATTCACCACCCCCTCTCTTACTCGTGGGTGTCGTATGACTAAGGGATTAAAATATGCATACAACATCTATGCAAGAGAAGGAAAACTCGAAATGAAACCCTATGCGAACACGTCTGATCAGCGTGGTATAGTAGGTCGATTTCCCTCCCATGGAGGAGGCCCGAACCCAACAGTGGGACGTATATGGGCTGAGATGATGACGATGTATTTCCCGGTATTTATTTATATACCCGGACTAAATCCCCGTTCTGGTCACCCGCAGCCTCTGCTAGGGATATTATATCCCTTAGTTGTCTCTTACAACATGCACAGGCAAGACAGGGAGTGGTGAATTGTATTCTCACTCCGTCAACACACGAAAGTTTAAGAAAATATTGATGAAAATTGCATACTTTTATGAATTGAATTATTGTCACTGATTTATTTGCACTCGTTAGTTTAAATATATCTTATATCTTTAAACGAGCAATTTGTATATATACACGGTGACTTTTTTATCGTCTTACAAAAAAAAAAAAACCATAAAAGTATCCGAACTAAGAAACATATCTAACATATTTAAATGTTCAATCACTAGTTATAAAAAAATAATAAAATAAAATAAATTAAAGTTAATATTTTGTAACAGCCTGTTTATCATGTTTACATTTTAAACAAACAAATTATGCGGAATTTCGTTAGCCAATCATAGCTAGGAAGTCCACGTGGACAGCTATTACAAAACGTAATCCCTACATACCCAGGTATCCTTGGCGATCCCCGATTGGTCGCCAATTGTTTTAGTATCCATCGCCTTGCGAAAGTAGAAGATCGTGCGCATGAACTTACAATTTCCTTACAAGTAATTAAATATTTCGCGACATCATTGTGTTTGTGTTATTACGAAATGTCTAATAGACATTATCATACTCGAATATCGTACCAGTACGTACAAATAGTGCTCAAATGGTCGTTTATGCATAGACAAAAAAAGGGTGAGCAATTTGAACAGTTCTAGTATAACAGCTGTGTTAAGTACCTACGCTACATACATAAATACAATACAATCAATACAATAACATAAAATGTCGATAGAATGACAATTCAAATTTCGCCGTCGCCGTCAAGAGTGACAATAGCTCAGTTGGGAAGTTGTCCAGCCATATTAAAACAGTGTGAGATCGAATCTCGGTGTTCTTATTATTCTGTTTTTGTATTTTTTGATATTTTTTCATTATTTCATCATTTTTAATTTTTATTCATATATATCTAAATAAGTTCGGCAAAAATACAAAAAAAAAAATAAACCTAATAATTTTTTTGAAGAGAGATGATGAGATAACGTGACAATGAGTCATGCTTTTTCACGCGTGAAGCCGGTGTTCATCGATTTATAAGTCACAATCATCATCATCAACACAGCACATTAACACCTTATTATACGTCCCACTCCACGATAGGAGGGCAATTGACCTAGGGATGGGCGATCTTTCTGAAAAAGATCGATTCTTGAATCGATTCGAATTGTCGTCCAATGAATCGATTCACAAGAAAATTAAGATCTGAAGGATCGATTCCCGATTAATCGATCTATCAATCTTTTCTTTTGGAGGTGATGAGCTTTTTTATAGGAAATCTGAAAATGTTATTAGTATCGAGTGGGCACAAAAAAAATTGAACGAAAATTTTCTAGGGCAAAGTATCGATTCACCGAATCTATACTTTACCTGAAAAGTCGCCTGAAAAATCGATTCCTCGATTAATCGATCTCAGATAGCCATCCCTAAATTGACCTTCTATGTCATGCTGGTCAGACATGTTGGTGCAGGGTTTAATTTCGGATTTTACTTCTCTTGTATAAACGATATCTGCAAAAAGATCTTCCCTTAGTCATCTTTTACGATACCAAAACGATCTTTTACGACAGGGAAAATATATAAAGAAAATTAAAAACGCTGCAACAAAGTATAAACATATGTAGACACTGTAGAGTAACCGTGCTAGTAAGTAAGACAGAGGAGGTCGTTTTACGAGTAAATCTTGGTCGGCAAGCATCATACTAAAACTTGTAAGTAAACCTATAATTTGTACTGAAAATAAACAATGTATATACAATTTAAAGGAGATGAGAAACAATTATTAAAGTTTATTGTCGCAATTTATCTGTGGGACTTACATTGGTAGATTGGTTTAAATACTGATTAAGAATTTTATGGAAATAGTTCTTGTGAAATGCCTATAAACGTAATAGCCGTCTTCGTAGTTTAAAATTAATATTCAAAATTTATACAAATAAATAAAATTTAAGTGTCTGTTTGTAATTTAAAAAAATATATATTTTAATCGTGCTTTTTTTTTTGTGGGTGGGCTGCGGTCGGCGCGCCTCCGCACCACTCCGTCCGGGGCGACAGAGGGGCTTAAGCACGCAACTCCCGCAACCCACCCGAAAACCACCTCGCCTTCGTCGTTGGGCCAACCACCGGAGCAGGGTTACTTGACATCAGTGGTCGGCCCGACGGAATACCCCCTTTTGGGGTACCCTGCCATCGACTGACGTCCCCCCCTCGAGGAGGACGTCGGTCTTTCCTCACGCGGTCAGCCTCTCGGCGGGTGACGGACTAATCCTTTTAATCGTGCTTACACTATTCATAATAGGCATCGGTAAGTCACTACCTGCCTACTGACTTACCGATGTTTAAATTTAACCAGTTTAAATTTCTTTTTTCTGTCTGACTGTTTTGTTTGTTTCGGGTAATATTCAAAAGAACTGGACGTATCTTGATAATATTTTACTACCAGATAGCTGCTTGTATAAGGAATAACTTAGGCTGTTTCATCTCGATATTTCCACGGGAACGGACATAATTTCGGTGAAACCGTGGGAATTCGAAGTGAAATCGATTTTAAAAATTATTTCACTAATGGAAAGTTGCGTTATCACCGAGTAATACAAGTAGATTTTTTTTTATGCGGATATTCCCACGAGAAAGGGAACTGCACGAGTGAAGCCATTGGATTTTGAGCGATTTTATAAATTCTTTCACCAATCCAAAGCTAAATTACAAGTCAGAAGTAAATGTAGGCAAGTTTTTATTATCTATACCATAAATAAAATTGGAGTGTCTGTTTGTAATGTCAAAATAATAGGCTTTTTCCATGCTCACACGTTTATTTGCACAACACCTATGCCTAAAATACAGATTAAAAAATTTTTGTCTGTCTGTCTGTTTGTTCCGGGTAATCTTCAAAACGGCTGGACCGATTTCAAAAATTCTTTCACCAATGGAAAGCCATAATATCAGGGCGTAAACTAGGCTATATTTTATCCCGGTATTCCCATGGGAACGGGAACTACGCGGGTAAAACGACTAAAACCGAAGCGAAGGGAGGGCGGGTTGCTAGTGTTATATATTTCCACGTGAATAGCGACTACGCGGTTAAAACCGTGGGCGATTGGATAGATTTAAAACATTTTCCACTAATGGAAAGCTACATTCAGCGAGTAACATATACTATATTTTATATCGGTGTTCCTACGGGCGCGGTATCTACGCGGGCGAAACTGTGTGATTTAGATCGATTTTAAAAATTCTACAAAAACTGCGTTGTCAGCGATTACTCTTTTTTTTTTATGGGTGGGTTATGGTAAGCGCACGCGCGGTCCAGTCCGTCCGGGGCGATGAAAGGACGGCGCGCGGGCCCATAACCCACCCGTACCCACGTCACCTCGTTGTTGGGCCGACCACCGGAGTCAGCGATTATTCTAGGCTATATTTTAACCCAGAATTTCTACGGGAACGGAAACAACACATTCGGCATTTGGCCAAATTTTAAAAACTTCCATCAGTTGGAAGCGGTACATTCTACATATACTACATTCATTAGCGAGTAACATGGGCTATTTTCCCAGTAGTATTTCCCAGTATTCCCACGAGAATGGTACCTACGCGAGGGAAACTGTGGGAATTTGACCAATTTTTAATATTATTGTATCACCAAAAGCTACATTATAAGCGGCCAAGATAAGCTATATTTATCATCGTATTCTCATGGGAATTTCAATTACCAGGGTGGAAGTAATATTATAAATGTGAAAGTTTATGAGAGGTTTGGATGTTTGTCTACCTTTGATCAGATTTGTATTAAAATTGGCACGTACAGTAGTTCCTAAATTAACTATGTACGTTTTATTCTGAGAATATGTTCCCCTGGGATAATAGTTCAAATTTGGGCAAGCTAATTTTGATGCAGGCGAAACTGCAGACATAAGCTAGGTATCTATAAACCGTCCGGTGACGCTAGAATTTTAAGAACTTTGCATTTCAACCTAAATTAATCCAATAAACTACAATACCGGTTCGGCACGCGACCACTCTTAAAGATCCAGTAAGAAACATAGCAGGTTTGTCCTTGTTTATTTATTTTTCTATGACTTCTTTTTAAATATACAGTGTATTTCGACTATAACAATGTTGAAGGGACCACTTGTCGTCGCTATATGCGGAAGTCGCTACGTCCACAATAGCAGAGAGTCATATTATGTTATACACCGATGTTATTGAAAAATGTATTATAGTGCATTAATTTTCCGTGTGGTGACGGAGTAAGAATACAATTCACCACCCCCTATCTTACCCGTGGGTGATCGTACGAGACGACTAAGGGATATAAAACGCATATAACATCTATGCGAGAGAAGGAAAACTTGAAAACTTAATTGGTGGTAGGACCACACTGTAGACAGTCTTTTGTCTGCAGTCGCGGGCCGGTCCGTCCGGGGCAGTACCACACTCTCGCAGAAGATCGACGTTTGAGTAGTAGCAATTTGCTGCTGCACTTCGTTCGGTGAGCGAGAGAGCCGGGAGCCCAACTTTCTGGGTGTGTTTGTGTGTGGCGGGTTTTGGTGAGGCCTGAAACCAGCGGTGGTGAGGTCTTGGTCGGGGTATTGAGCGTGAGGGGCTGGCATGGTGTACAGGGAGACCCGATGGGAATGGTCACCGCCGGCCACCTGCCGGTCAGCAGGGGACCCGAACCCAGGATCATCCTCCCTGGGAGGCTGTCCCACCAACCGGCGAAAATCCCGTTGGGTAGTCGTCGTGCCGGTGTGGGAAACCGGAGTGGACCTCGGCGGCTACACACGGGGGGGCATCGGGGGCCCTTCCGTGCTTCGTGTCAGCTCCTCACAACACTCACTCCTCGACCATGCACTATGCCCTGCCTTTTTTTTTTGGTATCACCAAACTCCGTTATACACATTCACACTCCCTTCCTCCTCTTCTTAAATTAAAAATCATGGCCAAGAAAATTAAAAAGAGACGATTTTCTACGGCGGTCCCCTTATCCACATTTGATGTGGATTTTTGCAATATCAGGGGTTTACATAGCAATCTCGACGCCGTCCACCATCACCTCGAGACGGCGCGGCCTGCCTTACTCTTTTTAACGGAGACGCAGATAGGTGCTCCGGATGACATTTCGTACCTAAATTACCCCGGCTACGAGTTGGAGCATACCTTCCGTCGTAAAGCCGGGGTGTGCGTATTCATCCGAGGTGATATCTGCTGTCGCCGCCTTCGGGCCCTCGAACATGGTGACTTGTCAATCCTGTGGCTACGCGTAGACTATGGAGGGCTTACCCGCATCTACGCATGCCTCTACAGGTCCCATGGCAGTGATCCGGGGTCAATTCAATTATTTGAGAACGTCCAATGGGGGATTGACGAAATATTGGAGCAGTGTCCATCAGCGGAGGTGGTGGTTCTTGGAGACTTCAACGCTCATCATAAAGAGTGGCTGGGGTCCCGAACCACTGACCTCCAGGGTCGACATCTCTTCAATATGGTCTCGGCCTATGGTCTCTCACAACTGGTGACACAGCCCACCCGTATCCCAGATATTGAGAGCCATGAGTCTTCTTTACTGGATCTTCTGCTGACTACACACCAGCACGGATATCAGGTAGTGGTTGAAGCGCCTCTTGGGTCTTCTGACCACTGCTTGGTCCGTAGCAGTGCCCCTGTTGTAAGGCCTAGTCGTTCTAAGGCGACTGGGACTCGCAGAGTCTGGCAATATAAGTCAGCAGATTGGGATGGACTGCGCGAGTTTTACGCATCCTACCCATGGAAGCGGCTTTGCTTCGCCTCTGGGGACCCTGGCGTCTGTGCGGACTGCGTTACCGAAACGGTTATTACGGGGATGGAATTATTCATCCCCAACACCAAAATACCCGTCGGTGGCGGCAGCCGACCCTGGTTTAACAAAACCTGCAGGACGGCTGCATGCCAGAAACAGTCCGCATATCGGGCCTGGAATAGGGCCAAAAAATGCCAGGACCCGAACGCCAAAGAGGTGAAGCGGAAATTTAACGCCGCTTCTAGATCTAGTAAGAAGGCTATTGCCAGAGCCAAGGCGGAACATGTTGCCAGAATTGGCGAGCGATTGCAAAGCTATCCCGCTGGGAGTCGTGCATTCTGGTCGCTCGCCAAGGCTGCACAAGGCAACTTCTGCCAGCCCAATCTCCCACCACTGCAGAAACACGATGGTAGTCTGGCCCACAGCGCAAAGGAGAAGGCCGATCTTCTAGGTCAATTCTTTGCCTGTAACTCGACTTTGGATGCCGGAGCTGCCACACCACCTACCATCCCACGGTGTGAAAGCTCACTGCCCGAAATCCGCATCACGCAGCGAGCGGTTAGGCGGGAGCTGCGGCTTTTAGACGTCCATAAGTCGAGTGGACCGGATGGCATCCCTGCAGTGGTACTAAAGACGTGCGCCCCTGAATTGACTCCCATCCTCACGCGCCTATACCGACTTTCCTACGCTACTAATAGGGTTCCGTCTTCGTGGAAGGTAGCCCATGTCCACCCGATCCCTAAAAAGGGAGACCGGTCTGACCCATCGAATTACAGGCCAATTGCGATAACATCCTTGCTCTCCAAGATAATGGAGAAGGTTATAAACCGCCAGCTTCTGCAGTACCTTGAGGATCGCCAGCTTATCAGTGATCGCCAATACGGTTTTCGTCATGGTCGGTCGGCTGGTGATCTTCTTGTGTACCTCACACACCGTTGGGCAGAGGCCTTGGAGGGCAAGGGTGAGGCGCTGGCGTTCAGCCTAGATATCGCAAAGGCGTTCGATAGGGTCTGGCACAGGGCACTTCTATCGAAGCTACCATCATACGGAATCCCCGAGGGACTCTGTAATTGGATTGCCAGCTTTTTGGATGGTCGGAGTATAAAAGTCGTCGTAGATGGCTCCTGCTCCGATACCATGACCATTAATGCTGGTGTACCACAAGGCTCGGTGCTCTCCCCGACGTTGTTTATCCTGCATATCAATGACATGCTCTCTATCGTGAGTATGCGTTGCTATGCGGATGACAGTACGGGTGATGAGCGGTACACTGAGCAACGGAATATCCCTCGGAGTATTCAGGAAAGAAGGGTTCAACTTGTGTCTGAAGTCGAGCGCTCTCTGGGGCGGGCCTCGGAATGGGGTGAACGGAACCTAGTCCAGTTCAACCCCACAAAGACACAAGTTTGCGCGTTCACTGCAAAGAAGGACCCATTTGTCATGGCGCCTCAGTTCCAAGGAGTAACTCTTCCAATTTCTGAGAGTATTGGGATTCTCGGCGTCAAAATATCGAGCAAAGTCCAGTTTGGGAGTCATTTGGAGGACAAAGCCAAATTGGCAAGCAAAAAGTTGGGCGTCCTGAACAGAGCCAGGCGGTACTTCACACCGAGACAGCGTCTTGTACTATACAAAGCACAAGTTCGTCCTCATGTGGAGTACTGCTCACATCTCTGGGCAGGTGCGCCCAAATATCAGCTAGACCCACTTGACTCCCTGCAAAGACGGGCTGTTCGAATCGTCGGGGATCCCAATCTTACGGACAGATTGGAGTCGCTGGAGCGGCGGAGAGACTTTGGGTCACTCTGTGTACTCTACCGACTCTTTCACGGGGAGTGCTCCGAGGAACTGTTTGACTTGGTACCACCGTCACCATTCTACCAACGTACCACTCGACATCGCAGCAGGGTTCAGCCATTTCACCTGGAAACGTTATGGTCTTCAACTGTACGTTTTCAGCGATCATTTCTCCCACGTACGTGCAAGCTCTGGAATGAACTACCTGCTGCTGTGTTTCCCGAGCGCTATGACATGTCCTTCTTTAAACGAGGTTTAAGAAGAGTATTTCCTTCACGGTAGGCAGCGGCCTGGCTGTGCCCCTGGTATTGCAATGGTCCATGTGCAGCAGTTTCACTTACCATCAGGTGTGCTGCTTGCTCGTTTGCCACCGTTGGCAATAAAAAAAAAAAAAAAAAAAAAAAATAAAACCCTATACCAACACGTCTGACCAGCGTGGTATAGTAGGTCAATTACCCTTCCATTATGGAGGAGGCCCGAGCCCAACAGTGGGACGTATGTGGGCTGAGATGATGAAGTTTCGTTACAAATCGACTTCAAAAAAGGAGGTTTTCAATTCATCGTAAACTTTTTTTGTAGTTCACCGATTAGTCGAAAGCGCTTGAACCGATTTGAAAAATTCTTTTTTTGTTCCATGTGATAAACTTGCCAGGCGGTTTCATGGTCAGTAGTAATGTCCGTATCCGAAATTTCATATCAACATTTTTTTTTGGGCGGGAATAAGACTACACACGCTGTCAGTTCCATCATTTCATTCATCATTCATCGCAGCCCACATACGTCCCACTGTTGGGCTCGGGCCTCCTCTACAATTTTAACCTACTATACCATGCTGGTCAGACATGTTGGTATAGGGTTTTATTTCGAGTTTTCCTTCTCTTGCACAGATGTTATGTCCATTTTAAATCCCATAGTCGTCTTGTACGACATCCACGGGCAAGATAGTGAGTGGTGAATTGTATTCTTACTCCGTCACCACACGGAAAATTCCATCGGAAGTTCCACGGAAAGTTCCATCATATCTAATCATTTATTCTGTACAGGGCCATTAAGGGCACTTAGATATTGTCCAATTTATACATCGTTTGAACACAGTGCAATATCTTTTTTTTTGGGGGGTGTTTTACGGTCGGCGCACTCCTCGCACCACTCCGTCCGGCGCGACAGAGGGACATTAGCACGCCCACCCGTAACCCATCCGTGACACGTCGCCTACGTCGTTATGCTGACCACCGGAGCAGGGTGACTTGATGTCAGTGGTCGGCTCCTCGGGGAGGACGTCGGTATTTCCTCACGCGGTCAGTCTCCCGGCGGGTGACGGACTAAGTCCTCGGTCCGGTCACCCGCGGCCTCAGCTAGGGCGGCATCAGGTGCAGGTATTCGCGCCTGCGCCGCCGACAATATAATATCTAACACCGGATCGGAAAGCGGCCACAAACTGAGAAGATCCGGCAAGAAACTCATCCGGGATGAGAAAAGGGTGGCACGCGGCGCCATAACCCACTGTATGCCCACTTCTTCATCATTGAGCCGATCACTGTACCAAGACCTTGATGTCCGTGGCCAGCGCGCTGAGACCTGTGGGTCTCCTTGATAATATCCTTATTGTTATATAGTAACTAGTAGTAAAAAATAATCTTAATCCCCATGTAGTGAGGGGTTCTGAAGACAACTTGTATTTGCCTTCATGTGGGCGATGATGAAGGTCATTATCAGTCGATCGTTGATGATGACCAATTTGACAAAGTTATGAATTATAAATATTAAAAAAATCCGTGTAGTGACGGATCAAGAATACAAATCATCATTCCCTAGCCCGTGTCGTAAAGACGACTAAGGGATATAATAAACATATAACATCGAAAATTCGAAATAAAACTCTATACCAACCGTTCTGACCAGCATGGTATAGTAGGTAAATTTTCCTCCTATTGTGGAGGAAGATCGAGCCTAACAGTGGGACGTATATGAGCTGAAATGATGATGACGACATTAAAAAAAATAACACATTGCAATGAGGACTGTTAACCGAAGTGATAACTTGTTATTTCTGAATACTACTATACTATATTAACTGTTTGATCATAAATTAAAATTTATAAATTATTTTTTTTTACATTTATCTGGTTTTGACATCTATCGCCATAGATATAGTGTTGCGTAAACATGTCACGTGATCATGTCGACTTCATGAATTTAATCTCCATACAAATCTACTTATAGAAGTATTAATTAAAAAAAAAAGGCTCTTCCGACTTCCTTCCTACTATCCTACTTCCTACTAATATTATAAACGCGAAAGTTTGTATGTAAGGATATGAAGATGTGAAGATGTTTGTTGCTCTTTCACGCAAAAACTACTGAATGGATTTTAATGAAACTTCACAATAATATAGGTTACATATGAGAATAACATATAGGCTATAATTTATCCCGATATTCCCACGGGAAGAGGAACTGCAGGTGAAACCACAGGGCGCTGCTAGTTAATAAATAAAAGCTTTTTATTTGATGTATATCGCGAGTATTATGCATTTGAAATAAAACCGCCACAACCTTTGTAAAGTGTTAAAACATCTAGAAATTATGTATACTAAGATCTATAAAGAGGAAAGATTTATTTGTTTGTTTGTATTGAATAGGCGCCAAAACTACTGGACCGATTTCAAAAATTCTTTCACCAATGGAAAGTTATAATATCAGGAAATAACATAGGCTATATTTTATCCCGATATTCCTGCGGAAACGGGAACTACGCAGCTAAGACGACTGAAACCTAAGCGAAGCGAGGGCAGATTGCTGTAAATCATATACAAACGCGACGAAATTCGTAAAAATAACTTTATTTCAATAACAAGTGCTCATTTAAAAAACCTTTTTCTTTTAATTTATTTTTATAATTTTACTAGCAGACTGTTGTTCTGTTCAAATAAAATAAAAGGAGCGCCACCTACCGAGACCAATTGTGGATCTAAACCATTCTCGGATCTCCTTGAATACACACAAAAAAATTCATGGCGATCGGTTCAGCCGTTTAGGAGGAGTTCCGTGACATACACACGTACGCAAGAAATTTATATATAAAGATTATGTTTGTGTACACTTTTCAGGCGGAGGCGGAGTAAGAATAGAAATCACCACCCCCTCTCTTGTCCGTGGATGCTGTAAAAGACGACTAAGGGATTTGATTTGCAGATGAGATCTATGCAAGAGAAGGAAAACTGAACATAAATCCCTGTGCCAGCAAATCTGACCAGCGCGGTATAGTAGGTCGATTTCCCTCCCATTACGCAGTAGCCCTAAATCCAAAGTCCTGTTTAATGTACTTTTAAATTCATATTGCCTTATATTTTGCGTTTCAAATTCATTTAAATAAGTATCTTCGCTAAAGAAATATCAAGTTGAGTTCGATCGTCTAGGTATTAAGTGTAAAAAGTACTAGAGAAATACTTCACTACAGAGTTAGTTAAGTACCTTTAGAACTTTAATGGTAATTTCATTCGACTTGTATTCGAGTTACCTTCTGTAAAGTAAAAGATAAGAGCAATTACTTGTTGGAAAGGATTAGGACCATTACTCAGTTTGACAACGGCCAAGTTTTTAGTGGCCATTGTAATTATCACTTAGATTTAAACTAAGTTTAGAACGAACAATACAGACTTCGAGTGCTTAAGATAAATAACGAATGATTATACATATCTTTGCTTTTAGATGTCTGCTCTTTGGATTGTTTTGTTAAGAGGAACAATGTCTCGTTGAGTGGTTCGAAGGTTCTTCTGATGCTTTTCTATGGTTTTCTTTACCTAGCATTTGAGTGAATGATGGTATTTTTAGAAATAATATTCTGTGGTTTTTTTTATTGCCAACGGTGGCAAACGAGCAAGCAGCACACCTGATGGTAAGTGATGCTGCCGCACATAGACCTTTGCAATACCAGGGGCACAGCCAGGCCGTTGTCTACCGTGAAGGAAATACTCTTCTTAAACCTCGTTTAAAGAAGGACATGTCATAGCGCTCGGGAAACACAGCAGCAGGTAGTTCATTCCAGAGCCTGCACGTACGTGGGAGAAATGAACGCTGGAAACGTACAGTTGAAGACCATAACGTTTCCAGGTGAAATGGATGAACCTTGCTACGATGTCGAGTGGTACGTTTGTAGAATGGTGACGGTGGTACCAAGTCAAACAGTTCCTCGGAGCACTCCCCGTGTAAGAGTCGGTAGAGTACACAGAGTAACCCAAAGTCTCTTCACTGCTCCAGCGACTCCAATCTGTCCGTAAAGATATTTTTTAGATTCATTTTTCAGGCTAAAAAAATCTTTTAACTATTTCTTATTTTTCTCTGTTCATGAACATCCGACTATTAGGCGCTAACCTCGATCAGTTTATAAAAATATAAAGATATGTGATTTTTTTATTGCTAGCGGCGGCAAACGAGCAAACAGTACCTACACCTGATGGTAAGTGTTGCTGCCCTTTCTGGTCCTTTGCAAGGTCGCTGCCAACCGTAAAAAAAGTGAAGGGAGTGTGAATGCGTACAATGAAGTGCGGTGATACTAAAGGCATCACTAAAACCCACAACACTCAAACACTCTCAGAAAGTTGGGCTTGCGACTCTCTCGCTCACTGAACGAAACGCAGTAACAAATTGCTACTACTCGTACGTCGATTTTCTGCGAGAGTGTGGTACTACGCTGGACGGATCGATTCGCTGCTGTAGACAGACAACTGTTAATAGTGTAGTCCTATCACTACAAAAATTTGATATTTTTATATAGGAGACTATATAGAGAGAATATCTTAGAATAATAACATATAGAAGGTAAGTCCACGCACATAAAGTGAGGCATTTCAATTGGAGCCTAATGGAGCTTACGCCGGAACAGTCCCGTAATGTACAAGTCATTGCACTGCACGAACGTACGCAACTCTTTAAAAATAAATAGGCAATTATGACGGCTTGTGCATTCAAATGGTGCCACAACACATTTGAAAAACATAAAAAGGTTTTTAACATTACTTTTAAAAGTATTTCGACGATTTATGTTAATAAAAACAAAATTTGATTTCATAATTTGTATAGTGGTTTCCGTGTGTACGTGTGCAATCGTCTGCCCGCCATTAGTATTTTTAGATTCAAATTTATAAAGTTCGAAGTACTGACACTATCCTTCTATACGTTATTATTCTAAGGAGGATATATTTATTGAGAGAATGAATAAAAGGAGACTAACAAAGAGAATTTATAGGGTAAATGTGAACGAAAGTATTGGAAGAGAAGACCAAGGTGAACATTCCACGATCAAATCGAGGACGTTCTTAAGAAAGGCCAGGTTAAAAGTACCCTAAACCAAAGAACATGTATGAGGAGATTAATGAATGTGGAGGAGACGAAAGTGGTATGTCAAAATCGTAGTAAGAGGAGGGAAGTGGTCTCTGCCTACCCTTATAGGAAAGAGGCGTGAATCTCTGTATGCATGTTTATATAGGAGTGTGCAATATTCCATTCACTATATTATATCCCACAGTCTTTTACGATATCCACGGGCAGGAGAAGGGGCGATGAATTGTATTTTTACTCTGTCATCATCATCATGCAGAAACCATAACTCTTATCATCTGGGCTCATATATATTAGACTGGGCCAAAAAAATCAACTATTTTTTTTAAGTATATCGAAAATATTATTTGGGATGACAAAAAAAATGTGAGAATTTGAAGTCTTAATATTTATATTAAGAGGTCTATCATCGCAACTTTTGATTTTTTTCCGGAGCGGGTTTTTGTCTCATAACTCCTAAGCCGTCGAGGTAAATGAAATTGACTAAGAGACATTTTTTTAAGAGAATTTAATTAGCTACAAAAAAAGATTGATTAAAATTTTTTGTCAGATGAACCGTTTTCTCATAACCACGCCTTGAAAATTGGTATGATTTCAGAATTAGATTTTTAACTTTAGGCTTTTGTCATTAACTTAAAAATTAGTATCCGGAAAAAAATCAATAAAGATTCTTGAAGGGAATTTAATTTTCTACAAAAAATATTTCTTAACATTTTTAGCTAAATTCACTCCTTTGAAAGTTATTCAAAGTTAAAGTTGAAGTCAAAATAAAATTCTTGTTGCACGAACCTCTTCCAAAATAGGAGGCAAATTTTCCTTACTAAACCATGCTTTTTCGATATTTTATTTCGAGATTGCCTTCTCTTGTATATATGTTATATCCCTTAGCAGTCTATTATGACATCCACGGGCAAGAAATGGTGTATTGTACTGTTATGCCGTCTCCACACTCTTTTATAAATTATCAATTATTCTACGAACCAGAGACTTTTGCGTGTCATTTTAGTCGGCTCCCAGCTTAGCTATGTCTGCTAGTCGTGAAATGAAGCTCTCCTGAGTAAATAAGCCAGTAATACATGAACTATTATATACAGGGGAACGTGTAATTGTTAGCGGGACGGAGTCACGGCATTTGCATAGCTTTGAGATCGCGTTGGCTGCACATAGTTTGTGAAGACTTGTAGCACACTACTATGAAGCTATAATATAATAGCTCAGTTATCTAAGAAGTGATTGAACGTTCGATTTTCCTAAAGAATTTCTCTTAAAGACTGCACAGATGGCGTAGTGATTAAAATACCGGCCTACCGTGCCAATGTATTGGGTTCGAATCCCATGCACTTTGTGCGATCCACAAATTGTTGCTCTGAGTCTGGTTATAATTTGTGTTAATTATATGTTTGTTGTTTTTTAAAGTCACCCCCAACATAAGGATTATTTCCTCAGTGGAGGGTGTCGTTTGTTTGACTCATAGATGTCTGTCTTTGAAGTAATTTTATACCTCATAATTGAATCTAATATGTCTATACTAATATTATAAGGAGGAAAGATTTGTTCCTTTGTGTGTATTGAATAGACTCTGAAACTACTAAACCGATTTCAAAAAATCTTTCACCAATGGAAAGCTGTAATATCAGGGAGTAACATAGACCATATTTTATCTCGGTATTCCTACGGCAAAAGGGACTACGCGGTTAAGACAACTGAAACCGAAGTGAAGCGAGGGTAGGTTGCTAGTATAAAATATAACTTCCGTGTGGTGATGAACTAAGAAAACAATTCACAACCACCTTGTCCGTGGGTGTCGTAAAAGACGACTAACGGATATACTTTGCATAATATGGACTGCATAGATGGCGTAGTGGTTAAGATAGCGACTTACAGCGCCAGCGTCGCGGATTCGAATCCCACGCGGGACAACACTTTGTGCGATCCACAAATTGTTGTTCTGAGTCTGGATGTAATTTGTGTCCGTTATATATATGTTTGTAAAGTCCCCCGCAATACAAGGATTATTTTATATTTATATTTCCTTAGTGTAGGGTGATGTCTTTAAAAAAAAATATATCTATTCAAAAGAATGAAAACTTGAAACAAAATCCTATACCAACACGTCTGACCAAAGTGGTATAGTAGGTCAATTTCGCACCCATAGTGGAGAAGGCCCGAGCCGTGGGACGTGTATGGGCTGAGATGAATTGGATATGTGCAAAATTCTTCGGTGCTCAAGGATTTAATTTAATTATTATTTACTCAGCTCACATAAGTTCTACTGTTGGGTTAGGAGGGAAATTGACCTACTAAAACCACGCTGGTGAGATGTATTGGTATACCTTATTTACATCGGATCGCCTGCGCGAGGAGCGCAACCTCGATGAGGTGATCCGCTGCCGGCGACTGGGGCGGCGTAGGTAGTGTTGCCCAAATGCAAGACCAAGACGAGACTTGGACCGGTCTTGGTCTTGGTCTTGCAACATCACACCTGGTCTCGTCTTGGTCTTGGTCTTGCGCACCCGAGTCTGGTCTTGGTCTTGGTCTTGCGCACCCGAGTCTTGGTATTGCAGCAAGAGTCTCGCAAAGTTTTGCAGTTAGAATAACGTAACAGTAATTTATCATGGCAATGAAAAATCCAACTAAATTAATCAAATATCCTATCCTATCTATCCATCTGCTAGCCTATAGTTCACTATTGAATACAATACTTACCACTGGAGAAAATTACTCTTCTATTCCCCTGGTGTTCCATTAGACAGCGTTACTACTCTTATGACAGGACTTTCGACCCTATTTTCTTAAGACGTCACCATACGAGGCAGTTGATACAATAAATTTTATGTCATTTTATAATCAATGCGATATTTTACAATTAATGCGATTGATTATATTCCCCTTCAAGTTAAGTGGTATGTATCTATTGTATTTCCAGTTTAGTTACTGATACTCTGGATACTTGAAAAAACCTGTTGCTCTATTGCCTATATAAATACTTTGGCCGCTGGATCCATGTAGCTCTTAATATACTATTTATTCAAGAACATATAAAACTGATTTAAAATTTTATGGTTTTAATACTTGTAAAATGTATGATATTCGTCGTCATCGTCACAGCTCATAAAAGTGCCACTGCTGGGCTTAAGATTCCTTCCAGTAAGAGGAAAATTGATCTACTATACCACGCTGGTCAGAGATGTTGGTACAGGGTTTTCTTTCTAGTTTCACTTCTCTTGCACATATGTTATATACACAGGGTGTATCAGGTTATGGGACAACTGTTCATGTATGTTGTAGTTCAACAGTCATAGATCATAATTAGAATGTATATTACACAAAAACAATATAACTTAAAAGTTATAGTGATTACAAAAATGTGTGTCTAAGAGTTTATGCCTTAAATTTTATGCATTATGTAGGTATGTACAGACAGGATATATGTAAGCATGTAAAATTTCGACAGTATAAATAGGTATTAGATTTGCGCGAACCTAATGATGACTTTTACGCGGCGCGGTTTTCGACCTCGACGGCGAGGCCGATACCGCGGAGTTTTATCTGTTATCGCTGCGCGAGCTGTTTAGGTCCTTTCTTGGGCGATCATAATAGCGTCATCTTCTTCTTCAAGAAGATGACGAGGACGTCGAACCGCGGATATTTTTAAGGGGACGTAGTTTACCGCCCCAACCACTAGTGGATTGGGGTGAGTTGTGGCAGAGGCAAAATAGCGCTGGGAGCAACGCTTCATGTACTGCCTGATGGTGATCGTACTCTGTCCCTACATGGACATTTATATAGATTAATTGTAGGCATATTTCTATATCCAACAGTGAACGTCGTTGGGCTAATGAATAAACGGATATATAAATATGTATAATGGGCAAGAGCACTCTCGTGATTACGGTATTTTTGTCCTTAAGCCTTTCCGAAGAGTAATTCTGAAAAGCCAACACCAACATTGGGAATCGATTGGCCAATAGATGGATATCTCAAGACTGATTTGACTTGCCGTGTAGTGACGGAGTAAGAATATAATTCATCACCCCCTATTTTATACGTGACTGCGAACCCACGACTAAGGGCTATAATATATAACATCGGTGCAAGAGAAGGAAAACTTGACATGTATGACCTGTAACAACACGGCCGATCACCGTGGCGATTCCCCTCCGGCCACGGCCGATTCCCCTCCGGCCACGGCCGATTCTCCTCCTGTTATGTAGAAGACACGAGCTCAACCGTATATAAGCTGAAATGGTGATTTGAATTAAATGCAAGACCGCAAGACTCTTGCAGGCCCAGTCTTGGTCTTGCTCAAGGCCAGTCTTGGTCTTGGTCTTGCAAAAATTAAGCGGTCTTGGTCTTGGTCTCGGTCTCGCATTTCTCGCAAGACCAAGACCAAGACCGCAAGACCAAGACTTTTTTGGGCAACACTAGGCGTAGGCGTGAGTACTTGCGCCTCATGCCGCCTTAGCCGAGGCCGCGGGTGACGTAATCGGGGAATTAGTCCATCACCCGCTGAGAAGCCGATCGCGTGAGGAAAGACCGACGTCCTCCCCGAGGGGGGGACATCGGTCGATGGGAGGGTACCCCAAATAGGGGGTATTCCGTCTGGCCGACCACTGATGACAAGTAACCCTGCTCCGGTGGTCGGCCCAACGACGAAGGTGACATGCACGTGGGTGGGTTGCGGGTGTGCGTGCTTACGCCCCTCTGTCGCCCCGGACGGAGTGGTGCGAGGAGCGCGCCGATCGTAACCCACCGCCAAAAAAATAAAAATACCTTATTTACATATTATATCCCTTAGTCGCCTTTTACGACACACACAGGTAAGAGAGGGTTTATCTTTAAGTTTCTGCGTGATGACTGCACCACGCGGAAAGTTAAAAATTAATTATGTTTAGGAAAATTTGACATAAATTCATGATTAATTGTTTTAAATAAAACTACTTTACGGATTTTATCGCGTTTGTATTTGATTTTTGATTGCCCGACGTTTTGAACACTGCAGCGTTCATGGTCACGGGCGGAGTCCGCGTCCGTCCCCGTTAAAATGTGTAATACTCACGTAAACATCAGAAGTCATCATGATTAATTAATTGTGTGGTGACGGGATATGAGTACAATTGTCGCCATTTTCTACTTCCGCTTGGCAGTCATAAAAATCGATTAAGGGTCTCAGAGACCTATTTACCAGTGGACGGGATAAGATTGAATGACAATTGCGTTCGAGACATTTAAGAGCATTTTTTCGTGCTATATATCGTATTATCTTATAAAAAAATGCAATGAACACTAGTGAAGATTTATGGAAGTGAAACAACTTGTAATTTTTCATATATGTCATATTGGATATAATATTAGAAGCAGGGAAGTTCGTAGAAAAATCTGTTGTATTGGGCTGTTCATATCGCTCGAAGAATCGATTATCGTGGGAATAAACGATTCTCTAATGGTGACCATGAAACAAATAACGCAAATTGGGACGCCTAATGGCGTGGTGACATTGTAAACGTTGCAAGGCACAATCGGATGTAGGGGACAAAAGCAAAAATGGGATGCACGGTGGTCTTAAGACTATTTGAATTTAGATCACCTATTTGGCCATTAAATAATAGCATGCAAACTTTATACGCCAAAAATTTATCAATTGAGTAAAAGGCTTTTCTAAGAGCCAGTTTTTATTGTTACTTTAAAATAATTCAGGACCAGTAATGAAATTTTCATAACAACATGTTATCTATACCAATAAATAAAATTGGAATGTCTGTTTGTAATGTCAAAATAATAGGCTTTTTTCATGCTCACACGGTTATTTACACGACACCTATGCCTAAAATAGCAATTAAAAAATTTTTGTCTGTCTGTCTGTTTGTTCCGGGTAATCTTCAAAACGGCTGGACCGATTTCAAAAATTCTTTCACCAATGGAAAGCTATAATATCAGGGCGTAAACTAGGCTATATTCTATCCCGGTATGCCCACGGGAACGGGAACTACGCGGGTAAAACGACTATACATATAACCGAAGCGAAGTGAGGGCGGATTGCTAGTTATAGATATTTCTACACATCATATAACATTATTTTTACATTCGATTGCTTTGGTTTCATGGTTTTATGTCTTGAATTCTGATGTTTATTTGAGTAGTACACGTTTAGAACTTGTTAACGCGTTTGTATTTGATTTTTGATTGCTTGACCTTTTGAACACTTTTCAACGTTCATGTTGACGTGCGAACAGTGGCTATGAACGTTATATAGTTGAGAAGCAAAACTTAAATGTAAACTCTATAAAATCCGTAAAAGTAGTTTTATTTATCTATGTCGATAATGGATTAATGGCATTTTTTTTACAGACAACACCCTGCATTAGGGACCATGTGTTGCAAGGGAATTTACAAACATATAATTAACGGACACAAATTACATCCATACTCAGAACAACAAATTGTGGATCGCACAAAGTTCGAACGACACTGGCGCGGTAGTTCGCTATCTTAACCACTACGCCATCTGCAGTAATAGATAATATATATTATAGTATATGTTTTTATACAAAAATATCCTAAAGCCGAATAGATATTTCAGGTAGTTCGTCTTCCGGCATGTGACATCATACGTGCTTGATCCGGTGTCGTAGCCTCCGTAGAGGTTCGTAGCACAAGACTTGTATTACGATTACTTGTCGCACAGTTACAATTTGAATTTTAGAACTTATTATGTCTTTAATCCTTTTTTTCTTCATGTGGTGATGGAGTAAGGTAAGGCAAGGCCTGCTGGTGTATACCACGCTGAATAGCTGTGTCAGTATAGGGTTTTATTTCTAGTTTTTCTTCTCTTGCATAAACGATATCTGTATATCATATTCCTTAGACCAAGAGTTTACGACATCCATCGATAAGGAATATATGCAGGAACGACGAAGCAAGAGAAATAGAAAAATATATAATAAAAAATAGCAGAAAAATAGATTGGAATAGAGTTCCAACACGTTTAACCAGCGAAGAATAGTTGGTCGATTTCCCTATACTCGTAGAGGAGGCCTGAGCCCAACAGTGGGCATTAGACAGGCTGAGATAGTGATGAATTTAAAAAAGTTACATTACAACTGTATGACTCTCTCATTGCAGCCCACACTTGTCCCACTGTTGGGCTCGGGCCTTCTCCATAATGGGAGGGAACTTGACCTACTATACAATGCTGGTCAGACATGTTGGTATAGGGTTTCATTTCGAGTTTTCCTTCTCTTGCACAGATGTTATGTGCATATTATATCCCATAGTCGTCTTGTACGACATCCACGGGCAAGATAGGGAGTGGTGAATTGTATTCTTACTCCGTCACCACACGGATATGACTCTCTCATAGTCATGAAATTCCTTCCCCTTTTGTTCTTCCCCTATTTTATTCCATCCAAATTTGCACCTTTTACTCACCCCTTACAAATAAGCAGCGATTTGATTCTGTCTATAATGTTGCTTAAGCAGCAGTTTACTTATGAACAGCGACAGTTGCTCTGTCTACCACCAAAGATAATCAAAGAAAAAAAAATACTTCAAAGTTATTTTCTTCACGATTGAAAGTGAGCGTTGAATAAAAATTAATATTTTTTTAATAACAATTCCATTGCGGTAAACTCTTGAAACTTCGGACCTTCAAAAAACCTTGACGGGACTTTTGGTTGTGACTTGAAGTGTTTCAAGCCCCCATTTAATTACCTTCGTCGAATGTTTACAGTTTGAAACTTGGGTCTTTTGCACTGTCTAATGAGAATTCTTTTGTTTTTAAGTAGTTTTTTTTTATTTGATTACGTTAATGCCGTTTTTGAATCTGTTTTCTAGTAGGTACTGTTATTGCCATATTGAAAAAGTTTTTAACAAGTTTCTATTAAATCACTTCAAGTATTTACAAGTGGATGATCATTTTATATTAAAAGACATTTTTTTGATAAATTTCACGATGTTTTGAACAACTTTATCGTTTATTTGACTAAAGGCTATTTGCCAGCTCTTATCTCCAATTATTTGGGATCAGAACATTATGTATTTTTCTACCATTACCTACGCATTGTAAAACAATTTTGGTAATAGTTTTATGATCGTCCGACTTCTGTCTCCTTTGGACCAAACGTCATTTGGTCATAGTTGGTGCAGCCAAAACGTGATAAAAAGGTACGGCAGGATATGGGACTGAACGCCTTCTCCATTACCACTCCCAATAATTTAGTTTGGGTATGACCGTATCGTATTCCGTGTGGTGACGGAGTAAGAATACAATTCACCACCCCCTATCTTACCCGTGGGTGATCGTACGAGACGACTAAGGGATATAAAACGCATATAACATCTATGCGAGAGGAGGAAAACTCGAAATAAAAACCCCCATACCAACACGTCTGACCAGCGTGGTATAGTAGGTCAATTACGCTTCCATTATGGAGGAGGCCCGAGCCCAACAATGGGACATATATGGGCTGAGATGATGAGATGATGATGACCGTATCATACTCTGATCCAAAAAATGGCATGTTAATATCCTACATACGATTGTTGAGTAAAGTTGGTATTAAAGTCCTATAAGAGAAGTGCGTTTCCCTATAGTAAAAACCCTTAACGGGTTATTACATATTCCATAGGAAAGGATCGAAAATAATAAGCAATCTCATCACGTTTTCGATGTAGTGACGGAGTATGGACATTCACCACCATCTTATACTTACAGTATGGTGACGGAGTAAGAATACAATTCACCACTCCTTATCTGTAGTAAAAGACGACTATGGGACATAACATCTATGCAAGAGAAGGAAAACTCGAAATGAAACCCTATACTAATATGTTTGACCAGCATGGTATAGTAGGTCAAATTCCCTCCCATTGTGGAGGAAGCCCGAGCCCAGTGGGAGGTATGTGGGCTGCGATGCTTACACGTAAAAGTAAAAATGACTAAGGGATATAATATGCATACGACATCTATGCGAAAGAACGAAGACTGCAAATAAAACCTAAAACCAATTCGTCTGGTCAGCGTGGTTTAGGAAATCAATTTGCTTCCCTTTATGGAGGAATATTGAACTTAGCTGTGGTACGTACATGTTAATCAAAGATAATCGTGAATCTTATCCCTTCAGCATACGGTATAGAATATATTATCATCATAATTTCGGGTAATATACATAACGAGGGTTGACGCCGTGCTGCATCACTATCAGATCGGTCACACATCGCGATATAGTAAAATAACACTTCGGATGGCTACTTTTAAACTATATTCAATGATTAACGTTAACACAATTTTCTATTATAACTAATGATTACGTATGCCGACGGATAAATTAAGAGTTTGTGAAACGCGGTGAATTGGATACAATGTGGCAGCAACAACAACCGATCGCCCTCGAGTCTCGTTTTAAAGTGTGTATTCAACGGACCGCTCTCAATAACGATAGCTCGGTAATATTTCAAACGTTAACGGTCAAACGACCAACATCAAAAATCATTGCCTACGTTATATCGAACACACCCAAGTATAATACTTGACGTTTGCGTAATCGATTGGTTCTTAAAAACTATTAAGACATAGTGCCAGAGGTGGTGACGCTGCGACATACATATGTCATAGCTAGGCTTGTGCTTCCACTACTATTGTAGAGGAAATTGACCTATTATATCACGCTGGTTAAACGTATTGATTTAGAGTTTTATTCGAGTTTACCTTTTGTTGCACAAATTATAAATAAAACTCTTTTTATGCATAGTATCGCGTTTATAATTGATTTTTGATTGTTCGGCGTTTCGTACGCTTTTCAGCGTTCATGGTCACGGTCAGATTAAGATGATTCACGTCCAACAAGTCATCGTTATTACAGAGATTTCTCTGTAAAAATAGTCTTGTTTATAATATGTAATATTCGCGTAATCATCAGAAATCATTATGTGGCACAGATGTTATAGGCACCATCATCTTGGTTCATATTCGTCCCATTGTGGGCGCTAGTCTCCTTCACAAAATGAGGGCAATTGACCTTACTATACTGGTCAGACAGGTGGGTATACGGTTTTGTTCAGAGTTTTCCTTCTCGTGATATTATATGCGTATTATATCCCTTATTTGTCTTTTATGACGTCCACGAGCAAAAGTGGTGAAGAAAGAAAGAAAATAGGGAGTGGTGAAGGATATTTTCATTCCTTGATTATACCGGCAACGGATATTACATGTATATTGTATCTTTTAATAGTAATTTTACCACATCTACGCTAGGATGGGGGCGATGAATTGTATTATTACTTCTTCACTGCTTCACTCACTTTAGCTCATAAACGTCCCAATGTTGGGCTCGAGCCTCCTTCACAATAAGAAGGAAATTAACTTTAATATACCATGCTGGTCAAACAGACTGGTATAGGGTATCATTTCGTGTTTTCATTCTCTTGCATAGACGTTATATGCATTTTATATCCCTTAGTCGTCTTTTAGGACATCCACGTGGTGAATTGTACTTATTCATATTCCGTCATGAATGTGTACAGGGAATATTTTGAACACGTATTTTCTTATTACGCGAACACGTCGGCAACGGCGCCAGCTCCATTAGTCATGTTAATTCACATCGTCTTCGAGAAAAGTTACTCGAAACAAGTTTTAAGCCAATTAAGCAACATTTCTGCTGACTTAGAATATAACGTTGCTTCTAGAGAACATTCTTAATGCGTGCTTAAGCTTTTTTTTAAACGACTTCAATGATGGTGGTTTTATATGTTAAGAGATCGGTGTTCGTTTCGCTTTAGTTTTAGCCGCTCTGCATTCAAATTTTCTATTTCTAATATCTAATAATTTCTAATATTTATGCGAGTATTATATATTATAAATAAATCTATTTTCACGGTTTTTATCGCGCTTGTATTTGATTTTTGATTGCCCGACGTTTCGATTACTTTACAGCGTTCATGGTCACGAGTGGACTTAAGATATGAACAAGTCATCGTTATTTATCCTGGATTTATCAGAGATTTATCTCCTATATACCCGCTACAGAATAATTCTCGCTGAAAAATGCGGGGTCGACTACTGACGTCAAGTCACCCTGCTCCGATGATCGGCCCAATGACGAAGGCGATGTGTTATGGGTGGGTCATGGGACCGCGCGTCGCCCCTCTGTCGCCTCGGACGGAACCGGGTGACGGGACCGCTGACTATGACCGACATCAAAAAAATTATATCCATTTTAATGATACGCTGTGAAGAGCAATTTTGATCTATATTAATGACACAATTAACTATATGCCAACAACTGTGAAGAAGCAAGCAAATATATCCCGAGGATCCATTATGGACATACATCAATCATGATTTGGCTTGGAGTATCATGTTCGGTCCTGACCCATTTTCTGTGAATAAGGTGTCAACAATAGTGCCAATAAATAGTAGTGTACCAAAATACTTGATACTATGGTGTAATTCGACTGACGCTTATAGGGTATTTCTGACTCAAAAGCGCTGCATCCGAGCCATAGCTGGTATTTCTCCTTATGAATCGTGTAAATCATATTTTAAAAAATTGGTGTGCTAACCTTAACTTGCATGCATATCTACGAAATAAGCACTTTCTTAAAATGTAATAGGGACTTATTCTATACTGCAAAGGATAAATTTCCACGCAATACCAGAAATCCTCACAGATTAGTTATAGAATCTCGTCCACGTACTACCAAGTTCATGAAAAATTGCTATTCTATGTGTATATTAATTTATAACAAATTACCAGAACATATCAAGACACTTCCTCTTCCACAATTTAAAAAAACAATTAGAATCATGGTTATTAGACAAAAATTATTACGAATTACAAGAAATATGTGTATATCATTAAGATCATTATTATTGTTGTGATTCCCTCTCTTTATAATAATTTATACTAATAAATAAAATTGGAGTGTCTGTTTGTAATGTCAAAATAATAGGCCTTTTTCATGCTCACATGGTTATTTGCACTATACATATGCCTAAAAATCACTTTATATTTTTTGTCTGTCTGTTTGTTACAGGTAATCTTCAAAACGACTGGACCGATTTAAAAATTCTTTCACCAATGGAAAGCTATAATATCAGGGAGTAAACTAGGTTATATATTATGCCGGCATTTCCACGGGAACTACGGGAATAAGGCGACAGAAATCGAAGCGAAGCGAGGGCGGGTTGCTAGTGATTATTATGATTGACAAAACCATTTAAAATGGTGCAATTATTTTCACATGCCTCTACAGGCAAGATAGGTGAGCCAAACTAATACAGTTAACATCTAATGTACTCTATTTTGTGTGAAATAAATTGTTTCATTGCATTACAATATCATTTGTTCTAAAACATCTTTGTCGAACGATATTTGGTAACCGATACTAAGTATTGTAACAAGATTAGTGCATCGAGCAGCAAGCATTCAAAACTTTTTTTTCGAGCATGGAGTTCTTTCAACAGACCCGACGAATAATCCTGCTTCAGCCCATACTTGAAACCTGCACCTGATATCGCGGGTGACCTGACCGGGTAGGGTATTCTGTCGGGCCGACCACTGAGGACAAGCTCGGCACTGGTGGTCCGCCCAACGACGAAGGCGACGTGGCTGCGGGTGGGTTATGAGCCCGCCCGCCGTGCTTTCGTCGCCCCGTACGGAATGGAAGGCGTATGTGTTGACGATAGCCCACCCATAAAAAAAAGAAAAAGAAGCCCATACTTGAGCTCCTGCTGAAAACCCCTATTGCTTTTAAAGTATGACAATATTTAGAGAAACGAATCTGTTCTACAATTTATGAAAATTTTGCATATCTCAGGGCATTTATCCGACTGCCGTGGAAAGGTTCTTCTATGTTCCTTTCTTTATTCTTTAGGCTTCGATAGTTAAGTATCGTTATATTCGTTTTAAAAATCCAAGTGTCTTACATGTGTTTTTGAAAAAAAAACAAGTCACGTATTTATGGCGCGAAATAGTAACATGTTAAAAATTTTTGCCGAACTTAAAGAGAAGGGTATCACAATAAAAGGCGAAGAGATTAGCAAAAATATAAATCAGTTAAGTGTTTAAAGTTAATTCGTCATTATCATCCAGCCTATCCTCTGTTGGACGGAGGCTTCGCTTATATTTCGTCACAAAGTTCGATCCTGTGCCATCTGTATCCAATGACGTCCAGCAACTTTCACCAGGTCATCAATCCACCTAAGAGGACGTCCTACACTGCGTCGTTCAATAGAAGAGAGAAACTCTCTCTCGACAAACTTTACAAAAGTACTGTACAAAATATTTATTAAGTTATTATTAAAAAAAGTACTATATTTAAATTGTTTTTGCAGTCGGTGTTTTCTTTTATTTTATCATGTCATTTAATTATTTATTTTATATTTTACATAAAATTTGGTAGTCGTAAAATTTATTTGATGGAGTGTTTGCGACGGAACTTACGACCCGCCTGGGCACAATCTGAATTGAATATTCATTTTAATCGTGGTACTTTTGTGTGATTCTGTGATGATTGAGCGGCGCTGTTCGCTAAATAATAAATAGAGGTAATAATTCGTATGAGAATTAGACGGGCAAATATTATTTAAATTCATGTATTTAGCAGATATGTGTCCTTTTGCTTGACACATACCACTGTTAGCAGATCACTCAAGATCATCATCACTACCTTAAAAAAACTATACCTAATTACCACCTTTCATCAATTTTTCTACTAATGTCTATTTTGATCCTAAACAGCGATTTCAATAGCAGTTAGATTCTACCCGTGACGTTAATAGAGTCTACCAGATCAACGAAGCAGTGGATTATTTAAATGAGAACGCTCCCCAGTTTTAAGCTAAAAACTTTGTCTTTTGCAATAGACATTGTTTGCGCCTCGCTTGATTAACTCTATAGACATTTTAATTTTATTGTCACTCACTGGACTGTAGATAAATAACTAACTAAAAGTAGTATTTCAAGAAAATAAAAGTTTGTAAGTATGTTAGGGAAGGTCTGAAAGTAGCATCAGTGATAGAAAAGATTAGAAGCGTTAGATAATTTTGAAGTGTAAACTTCTTTAGCATCGTTGTGATTTGAAAGTCGATGAAACGAAAATACGACAGTAAAAAGAGACAGACACACAAATTCATAAGATTTACAACACCTTAGTCCGCCCGTGACCATGAATGCTGCAAAGTGTTCGAAACGTCGGGCAATCATAAATCAAATACAAACGCGATATAATCCGTAAAAGTAGTTTTATTTACAATGTATAGCCTATGTTACTCCCTGATACTATAGCTTTCCATTGGTGAAAAAATTTTTGAAATCGGTTCGGTGGTTTAAGCGTGAAAGCGAAATAAACAAACAAACTTAACTTTTGCATTTATAATATTAGTAAGGATTAATATATCTCTCTGACTCTTACCTATACATGGCTATCGTATAAATCCACTAAGGGTTCTCCAAGAGAATACTGCAGTGTTCTTGTAGAACACATAGATAACATTTTAATATCTAATGGTGTGGTGAATTGTATTCTTACTCCGTCACCATACGGAAGTTGTCGAAATAAGTAAATATTTATTCACAGTACATTACATTTAATCAAAATGTTAATTTTATACTGTGATTGTTATTATATCGATCTAATTATTGGATATTGTACATGACTGCACGTATGATGTAGTGGTTTATCAAGCTCACATGCCGAATCTCATGAGTTCGATTCCCAAGTAAGACAATACTTAATTTTGAGTCTTTTTAGTTTTGTGTCCGTTAATTGTATGTTTGTAAAGGGACTTTATTTTTGGGAGTAAAGGGAACATCCCAAAAATAAAGGAGTGCTGCTTGCCCATTTACCACCAACAGCAATAAAAATAAAGCTACCTACAATTAGCAACAAACATTGTAGTTATTAAGAACATATGTGGTAAAAGACCTTCACTTATTCTGCTAATAACAACCAGGGCGATAAAGCCGCAATGTTGTTCAATAATTACTTTAGACGGCAGCTCGACGCCAAGTTTTAATTTTGAATTCTGTACAAGTCGAGTCTGCAGTTTAGCAGTCCGTAAACGGATAAGAATTTTGAAATGCTTCGTTCGTAACTTGGGTTTGTTAAGTAAATTAATAACTTCTTGATTTTGTTGTATAATAATTTTGTTTGGAATTTAATGAAGATGTTAGTTATTTCATTGTTACAATTATAGTGTCAATTTTATCCTGCTCTTGTCGAATAATTTGGGGCTTTTTTTTTGCGGGTGGGTTGCGGTCGGCGCACTCCTCGCACTACTCCGTCCGGGGCGACAGAGGGGCGTAAGCACACACACCCGCTACCCACCCGCGAGGCACGTCGCCTTCGTCGTTGGGCCGACCACCAGAGCAGAATGATTTGACGTCAGTGGTCGGCCCGACGGAATACCCCCTATTTGGTGTACCCTCCCATCGACCGACATCCCCCCCTCGGGAAGGACGTCGGTCTTTCCTCACGCAGTTGGCCTCTTGGCGGGTGACGGACTAATTCCCCGGTCATGTCACCCGCGAATAATTGGGGGCTGAGACAACTGCGTATTCCTGATGTTACAACGAGCCGCGGCCCTACTTTGCTGAGACCGGTTTCGCTGAGCACAGACCCCACTTATATAAGAACTTACACGCTTTTTTTTTTTTTTAAATAATACTACTTTATAGATTTTATCGCGCTTGTATGTGATTTTTGATTGCCGAGTCCGCCCATGACCATGAACGCTGCAAAGTGTTCAAAACGTCGGACAATCAGAAATCAAATACAAATGCGATAAAATCCGTAAAGTAGTTTTATTGAAAACTGGTAACCCGCCCTCGCTTCGCTTCGGTTATAGGTTATAGTCGTTTTACTCGCGTGGTTCCCGTTCCCGTGGGAATACCGGGATAAAATATAGCCTAGTTTACGCCCTGATATTATAGCTTTCCATTGGTGAAAGAATTTTTGAAATCGGTTCAGCCGTTTTGAAGATTACCCGGAACAAACAGACAGACAGACAAAAATTTTTAATTGCTATTTTAGGCATAGGTGTCGTGCAAATAACCGTATGAGCATGAAAAAATCCTATTATTTTGACATTACAAACAGACACTCCAATTTTATTTATTGGTATAGATGTGTAATACTCGCGTAAACATCGGTAAACTCACAATCTCTAATTCAATGGTACCATGCGCGCGCATCCGCGATGCTTCTTTGTATCAGTTACTTTTAAAATATAGACTTATACCGAAACCTTTATTACTGAGACTTCCGGCATACAATTGGAGCTCAGCCCAACAGAGCTCCTTCGAGCCTTTCACCGTTTGAGTGAGGTTTGAGACATGTGAGAGTGTGTTTGAGACATGTGAGAGTGTGTTTGAGAAATCGATCTCAGCGAAGGAAGGCCGCGCCTGGTTGTGATGTCAGGAACAAAACGCTCTTTTTCCACACAACTCTATCAGATGTCATCTCGGCGTTCAGTCTCTCTCTATCCATGGCATGCTTCAAGCAATACATCTATCTTTTCTTCGGTCTTCCCTACAGTTATATAGTATACTAGCAACGCGCCCTCGCTTCGCTTCGGTTTCAGTCGCCTTACCCGCGTAGTTTCTGTTTTCGTGGGCATACCGAGATAAAATATAGCCTATGTTACTCAGGGATAATGTAGCATTCTAATGGTAAAAGAAATATCGAAATCCATCCAGTAGTTTTTTGAGTTTATTCGTAACAAACATACAAAAATACAACGTTTCCTCTTTGTAATATTAATGTAGATTACAGCCTTAGAGGAAGAAAATTTAAAAATGATAAAATACGTGTTTATTTATTTTTATTACAGAGTATTTATAGAGAATTTAATGAGAATCGATGAAGTTTTTTTTTTCTCGCAAAATTGCATAAACTTCACAAAATATTGCAAAATAACATTTATATATGAAGTGTCTTATATATTAGATATATCAGACTGATTCGGTGATGAAGATGATGAGATGTAACTGAATTCGTTAAGAAAATGATATTCACACTACTTTCATATAATATAAAGAGATAGATGCCTTAAGAAATATACGAACAAACATACATTCCAACTCAAAGCGTTCCCTAAGGTATAGTCCTTTATACAGACAGAATTTTTAGTGAGCTTTGCCTCGGCGTAACACCAGTGAAGGTAAGTACATTTCAACCTACATTACACAAATGTATAATAGCATAAACACGTGACTGTATCAAGAATACCCTAATTTGAATCCTTGGAGAGAAAAAATGGATTATTAGCCGATAATACATTCTTAATGCCGCTGTTTGGCCCAGGTCAATTCAAATTCTCAAGGGGGAATGCTGTCGGGCTGACCACTGACGTCAAGTCACCCTGCTCCGGTGGTCGGCCCAACGACAAAGGTGACGTGTCGCGGGTGGGTTACGGGTGTGCGTGCTTACGCCCCTCTGTCGCCCCAGACGGAGTGGCGCGAGGAGTGCGCCGACCGTAACCCAACCCCCAAAAAAAAGAAGGTCAATTCAAATTTAAATCATTTATTATGCATAAACCCGAGTGTGTGCATTTACATATTGTAAAGTTTACAAAATTAAATTAAACTATCCAAAAAAAAAAAACTACTACCGGATCGGAACGCGACCACTACTGAGAAGGGCCGGCAAGAAACTCAGCGGGCTTGTCTATTATTTTTAATAATTTTTTTCTTCTTATTAGATATAAAATTGTGTACAACATATTTTATAAGAATTAACTCCAGTTTGATGCCCTTTGAACCACAAGATACGTAATATAATTCAAACGATTATGGCTGCACCAGATTCCACAAGCAGCCCCCGATCAAGAGTTCTATGAAAGAGGTCTATGAACACTGAATATTACCAACGATAATATAAAGCACTAGCTTCTGCTCGCGAAATTGTACGCGTGGTATAGATACTTTGGACTAATGTTAACTTTAACTTAAGACTTTGTTTACGTAGAAAATGAAAATATTTTTTAACAATTCGATTTTATCACACATGATTTGTGCGAAAATTTTGCCGTTTACGCAACGGAAGCTCTCAAAAGGAAAAAAAACGCCGATTTTGAAACATTCTTCATTGGTGATCCGCTCCTGTTGGTATTAGCGTGATGATATATAACTTGTAGACTTCCTCAATAAAGGGACTATCTAACACTGAAAGAATTTTTAAAATCGGACCAGTAGTTTCTGAGATAAGCGCATTCAAACAAACTCTTCAGTTTTATATATTAGTATAGGGTATAGATGGAAACGTGTTTTCTAAATGTGGAGCTTTCAGCCCGGCTGAGTTGAACTGAGCTTCTTAAGCGACGACTACGTACAGGACGATGCAGCTTAGGTGCGTCGACTTCCACTAGGTGGATCGATGACCTGGTGAAAATTGCTGCCGTTGCGTTGGATGCAGGTGGCACAAAACTTTGTGGCGTTTTATGTGGATGCCTCGGTCGAGCATTGGACAGGGATAGACCGATGAATAATTACAATATCTTAATAGCAAACACGAAGTCTGGAATAAAAGATACAAGACTGCAAAAATCTAACAAATTCAAAATCATAATTATCTTTCACGAGATTTTGGAATGAAAATGACCTCATGGTATTTTTTTCGTGTGGTGACGGAGTAAGAGTACAACTCACCACCCCCTTTCTTCCTTTTGATTATCGTAAAACATGACTAAGGGATATCATGCCCATATCACAACTAGGCAAGATAAGGAAAGTTTGAACTAAAACCATATACCAACTTGCGTGGTATAGTAGATCAATTTTCCTCACATTATGGAGGAGGCTTAAGGCAAGCAGTAGCTGTGACGATGATGATACGACGCTGCTCAAATAGGTTGGTATAAGATTTTTTTAGAGTTTTCCTTGTCTTATTTAGATGTTATATGCATAATATGTTCCTTAGTCGTCTTTTAAGACAACCACGACCAAAAAAGGGGGGTGGTGAACTGTATTCTTACTCTGTCACCACACAAAAAAATATAGTATCACGACAAAAATTATACGAAAGAATTTTATGCTGTGTGTTTTATTTATAAATCAATGTTTTATGTTTTTAGAACACAAATATTTGGCAGAAATATGTGCGTTACAAGGAAGTCGACTTCGGATAACGGAAGTGTGAATTCTTCTTCCGGTTTAAGCACACACTGTGCTTTTAAAGACTACGTATTTGGAAGGTATATGTACTTTTTCTTTCAAAAGCCTTGCTATGGTATTATAACAGTGTCATTTATTGCTTTACTTAAGGCTGTTATATTTTTGACTGGCTTTAAAAAAGAAGGACTTTCTCAATTCGGATTCTTATATATTTTTTAAGTATGTTCGGCTTTTGCCCGCACACTGGCAGACGAGATTTTTGCAAAACTCCTTCCTTTTTTGTTTGAAATAAGTTTATGTTGTAATCCTATTTAAGTTTCGTTAGTTTTGATGAAGTAACTTTCCTTTATAATAAAACTATTACAGAAATTTTATCGTGTTTGTATTTCATTTTTGATTGCCCCATGTTTCGAACAGTTTTCATCGTTCAAGGTCACGGGATTTGTTTGCTAAAAACCTTTCCTAATAGCTATGTATGTGCTGAAAGTAATTTTGACGATTAGAGGAAACTTTATGAAAACTTTTTGGCTTTATCATTTAGATAATTTCTTAGTAGAATTTGACATTAAAGAAATTGACGTAATTTGCTACACTGGTCAGACGGGTATAGGGTTTTATTTCGAATTTTCCTTCTTTTGAATGGATGTTATGTGCGTGTCATATGTCTTAGTCGCCTTTACGAAATGAATGAATGAATTGCCTTACTCAGTCACAATACAGAAAAACTTAATACTGCGCAATAATAAATGTATTTAAAATGTACGTTAAAATATAGCTATAGTGATATAGCTGTAGTGATTTCCTAAAGTCTCTGTAATAACAATAATTTGTTGTATATCAAATGTCGTAAATTAATGTTGTAAATTTACGTTAATCACGATATATTAAAAACAAAAATAAAACGCGATAAAAATGGTAAAAGAAATACATTTATGTTGAAATCTCATTTAAATTTATTAATATTGATGAATATATAGGAATTTCTTGTTGCCGTATGGTTACAGAGTAAGAATACAAAATCACCACCCCTTTTCTTGCCCGTGGGTGTCGCAAAAGACGACTAAGAGATTATAATATGCAGTAACATTTATGCAAGAGAAGGAAGATTCAAAATAAAACCCTATAACAAGATGTCTTATCAACGTGGTTAATTTCCATCCCATCGTGACGAAGACTCGAGTCCAGCAGTGAGATATTTATGAGCTTTGATGATAATGATGATGAGGTTTTATTTATCAAAGTGGTAAAAATAGTTTTATTATCTCATCTCAACTCATATCGTGTTCAACCCTTTGCTCGCGCCTCTTTCACAGTAGAAAGAAAATTGACCTATAAGGTCCGCCGCACATGCCCACGCATTGGCCGTCACGAGCCGTGTGTGATTGGCAGTATTTAAAACCTATGGCACAGTACCAAACTCCACATTTGCTTTCACGTGTCGACGCAGGCACGTACATATATGAGCGTGTACGCGCGTGTCGGCTAGCTGATCGAGACAGTGTTTTCGAGAGGCAGTGCCGCGAGTATTTGTAAAGTGGAGGAGCTTATTGAAGCTGTTCGGTAGAGACACTGACTGATGTACGACTCGTGACAGTAATTTTTTTTTATTATTATTTATTATGCATGAACCCCGAGAGGGCACTTACATATTGTCAGGTTTACAATTTCCAAAAAAATATACTACCACCGGATCAGAACGCGACCGCTACTGAGAAGATCCGGCAAGAAACTCAGCGGGCTTGTCTATTATTTTTAATTTTTTTTTCTTCTTACTAGATATACAATTGTGTACATGTTTTGTAAGAACTAGCTCCAGTCTGATGCCCTTCGAACTGCAAGACACTTAATATAATTCAAACGATTATGGCTGGACCAGATCCCACAAGCGGCACCCGATCACGAGTTAACTACTAGAGCAGCCATCACTCCCCTCATTTTTTAATTGCGGACATACTCGTGCCCACCAATGTCAAAGCGATATTGGCGCAGTGTCGTGAACGAGTGTGGGCATGTGCGGCGGACCTGACGGTACACTCGTCAGATGTGTTGGATATTTATGTTAAGGTTTCCTTCTCTTGAATAAACGTTATTTGCATATCAAATATCTCTTTCGTCGATGATTGCATTACATATTGATGTACGCTTGTTCTACCTCCATATTAAAAAAGTTTTGGCAATATTTTTATGACTGCTGGTCAACCATCTTTGGGGTATTTGTTAACCAGACGTCATCAAATGGCTCATCATCTCGGCTCATATACGTCCCACTGTTGAGCTCGAACCTCCTCTACAATAGGAGGGAAATTGACCTTACTATATACCATGCTGATCAAACAGGTTGATATAGGGTTTTGTTTCAAGTTTTCCTTCTCTTGCATAGATGTTATATGCGTTATTATATTTCATAGTCGTCTTTTACGACGACCATGGGCAAGATAGGGTGAATTATATTCTTAATCCGTCACCACACGGATGGCTTAGGTCAATGTAAAACTTTTGGTCATCTTCTACGACACTCATGAACAATTTAAGGCGGTGTCCTGCGTGAGGGACGAATACGACGCGACGCGACGCTGCGAACACGACGAACGCGATCAACTCAATGACATGCCTGCTTACGGTCTATATGACAGTTTGCGATGAGACACGACGTCAAGCGTGCCTGTTTTGAGAGCGAACTGACGCGATATCACGAACTACAGAATGGTTGATTCAGAAGCAATTATATTTGTTTTCTTTCTGGGCTTTTTATGGTATTTTTTTTAAGTCTGTACTCTAAATATGAACTTTCTAACAAAATCGTAGTGTACTTGTCCATGATTCGAGAAGTAATGGCCAAAATCACATAGGGTACTTATCGCTTGTAGCATCGCGCCGCACTGCGTGGTGTCGCAGTCGCCACCACACAGCTAACAAACAGCTCCACCTAAATATCATACAGGACACAGTTTTAAAACTCCCCATTTTTTTGGTGATCTCAAAGCCAGCTTTTACAACTTCCACATGGGAGTAAAGGCTGGTGACATATTTTATTTCAAATGAATCATTACAGGGTAAATGAAACTACTTTACGGATTTTATCTCGTCTATATTTGATTTTTGATTGCCCGACGTTTCGAACACTTGTAAACAATGTGTAATACTCGCGTAAACATTAGAAATCATTAAGAATCATTACATATTGAAGTATTTTTATACCACAATGACTTTCTTGAAAAGGGTCGCTCGTTGAAATATACGAGGTTATCCAAGCTAAAAATAAGTTAAAGTGTAAGTTAGTTCCTTATTCAAGTTCAAGGAAGCAATTTATCTAGTTGACGGCGAGAGTCAATATGTTCGGTGACCTTGACCTTGAATTAAGTCTCGCAATACAGCACTCGATATATCTAGCGCTCAATAAACACTCGCAACCTAGACGCGGGTGACATTCAAGAAATATACGATACGAGAATATTGGACTCAAATTGGTACCTACTCAAGTATAACACTTAATTTACTTCGTGTAGGGACGGGTTAAGAATACAAAATGTAGTGGGTACATCCTTATTTGTCCATGGGAAGGGACAGAAGTGAAAACTTAAAACTACGAACGACATTTTTGAGTTGAGTTTAGTGCTTAAGATACTCACCTACTGTGTCAATGTCGCGGGTTCGAATTCCACGCAGGACTACACTTTGCGCGATCTACTATTGTTTTGAGTCTGGACGTAATTTTTGCCCGTTAATTATATGTTTGTAAAGTCCCCCGCAATACAAGGATTATTTATGTAGGCTGTTGTCTTTAAAAAAATAAAATATAAAATGAGGGTGATTTTTTTTTTAAAAAGAACCTTTTTAAATTATGGATGTTCAAATTAATTTGTTCATCTGAAATTAAAATATGTAAATCGTTTTACATTTATCTAGTTTTGACATCTATTGGCACAGATATAATTAAATTGGCATAACTACAGATATAGCGTTAACAGGTCGACCGCAACCCACCCAAAAAAAGAAAGCGTTAAGAGGTCACGTGACCATGTATGTTGTTGCATTTGTTCTTCTGTTGAAGTTAAACTCGAAACATAACCCTATACCAACCTATTTCATTAGCATGAAGGTGAATACCTCTCCTATTGTGGAGGGGACTCGAGCCCAGCAGTGGGACGTATATGAGTCGAGACAATAATCATCATTATTTCGGCTCATATTGTTGGTATAGGGTTTTATTTTGAGTTTTCTTCTCTTGCGTAGATTTTATATGCATATTTCATCTCTTAGTCGCCTTTTACAACATTCACGGGCAAAACAGGGAGTGATGAATTGTATTCTTATGCCGTCATCACACGCACGAGATAATAATAATACTAAAAAAATAAATTCAATAGTTTATTTAAACAAATCTACCAAATTAAATACATTTATTTTCCTCTTCAGTATTGCATATATCTTTTGGCCAGTAATGCTCTACTTCTGGGCACTTTGCATTCGTTTAGAGGATGTATCCTATCGCTCCTCAAATAAGCAGGATCTGAGGATAACTCTTTTAAAGCTTCGTATGCTTGATGTTGCTCTATAGGTTTTTGAAAACCATCAGATATGCGGGAAAACCAGCGAGTTTCTATACATCTGAAAGGATAGTACATGATATGGGAAATTATTAAAAGAGTGTAAAATGACCTACATTGTGAACTTCAATCCACCTTTGGAAGACAATCAAACTGTGAGGAACTGTCTTTGGTAGCTTAATCGCCATCATCTGCATTTGCATGTTGTGATTTTTAGTGATGTCTTTAGTATCGTCGGACTTTATTACACGCATTCACACTCCCTTCACTTTCTTCACAGCAGCCTACTAATTATCATCAGCAGTAGTATTACTTACCATCACGTGTGCTGTTTGCTCGTTTTCCACCAACAGCAACAAAAAAAGGGGTTACTCTTTTTGGTACCTACGATCTAGCAAATTATAGGTACTTTTACGATAGATTTTATTAGGGACTAGCAACCCGCCCTCACTTCGCTTCGGTTTTAGTCGTCTTACCCGCGTAGTTCCCGTTCCCGTGGGAATACCGGGATAAAATATAGCCTAGTTTACGCCCTGATATTATAGCTTTCCATTGGTGAAAGAATTTTTGAAATCAGTCCAGCCCTTTTGAAGATTACCCGGAACAAACAGACGGACAAAAATTTTTTAATCTGTATTTTAGGCATAGGTGTCGTACAAATAATCCTATGAGCATGAAAAAAGCTTATTATTATGACATTACAAACGGACACTCCAATTTTATTTATTGGTATAGATAACATTTTGTACTTGGGGATAATTCTCACTTAGAAATACATAGATCACAAAATTCTCCATCTACCTTGAGAGGAAATATAAATTTGAATCTTAATTTTCAGCTTAAAAAATATATGAATCCATACTATGGGGGTATGCTTGTAATAGTCTGCGAGCATTCGTTTCAATAGACTGCACACTAATAATCTGGCACTTGGTTAGAGTTTTCGCTAACGCTGAAGCGTTGTTTTGCAAATAGAATTGATAATTTAAGAGATTACGAGTAGCATAGGAGCAGCTAAATTTTATTTTATATGAAAATATAACGTCCTATTTACAAGATGTTGTTTAAAATCTGAAAGTAATTTGTTTTTTTTTTCTATGTATAAATGATGTTAAGTGCTTCAATGCAAATTATTTGTGTTCTTAATGCAGAGTCCTGTCTTTTAAAAAGAAAAAAGGAATTATTTATTGCGGAGTTCAAGTTAAAAATTCTCTAATAATTATAATTAAGCTTACACGCGGTAAGCACTCTTCAAACGGCGGCAATATTTGTAGATTCAAGGCTTTCTATTAATATTATTCTGGCTAATATTTGATTCGCTAAGAATATACCACAATACTATATAATACCACATTCCCGTGGGGCTTAAAGAATCCTGCTGGATGGGCCATCGAAGTTAATGACTGGTGGCCCGCCCACAAGAATACGATTCACTACCCCTGTGTTGTAGGTGTCGTAATAGACGACTAAAGAATTAAATATGTATATGACATCTATGCATTTCCATGTGGTGACGGGTACAATTCACCAGCCCTTTCTTGCCCGTGGGTGTCGTAAAAGACGACCAAGGGATTGTAATGTAGCATACAACATCTATGTAATAGAAGAAAAACCCGAAATTAAACTCTATACCAATCCGTCTGACTAGCGTAGTGTAAGTAAATTTCCCTTCCATTGTGGAGGAGGCTCGAGCCCGGCGATGGGACATGTATTTGAACTGTGATGATAACATCTATGTAAGAGAAGGAATCATCATCATCATCGCAGCCCACACACGTCCCCCTATTGGGCTCGGGCCTCCTCCACAATGGGAGGGATTTTGACCTACTATATATACATGCTGGTCAGACATGTTGGTATAGGGTTTCTTTTCGAGTTTTTCTTCTCTTACACAGATGTTATGTGCATAATATATTCCACAGTCGTCTTGTACGACATCCACGGGCAACATAGGGAGTGGTCAATTGTATTCTTACTCCGTCACCATACGGATGAGAGAGAAGAAGAAGAGAAGGAATACTTGAAATGAAATCCTATACCAACACGTCTGACAAGCGTAAGACAATTTACCACCTATTGTGGAGGAGGCTCGAGCCCAACAGTGGGACGTATATAAGCTGATTTGATGATGAATGAAATGTGTTACTATTTTAATTTACATACGATGGACAGGGGTCAGTAGGTACAATCATATTAATAGTTTTAGGTGTGAATGGCACAAGTGGTTCAGCACGGATGGTATACTTCTTCAGTCTAGAAGAACTGGTTAAGTCACTTTTCTTCTGAATATACCGCTCCTGAAATAATTAATTACTATCACTTTGCTCTAAGTCCAGTTAATTGAAATCTGTTCAATATGTTTTGAATCTGTTCAACATCATTATTAATATCATAAATGCGAAAGTAAGTTTGTTTGTTTGTTTGTTACACTTTCACGCTTAAACATCCGAACCGATTTCAAAAATTCTTTCACCAATGGAAAGCTATAATATCAGGGAGTAACATAGGCTATATTTCAACCCGGTATTCTCATGGGAACAGGAACTACGTAGGAAGGGTTCTAAAATCGAAGTGAAGCGAGGGCGGGTTGCTAGTCTTCCATACATAAATACATACAAATAAATAAAATTGATGTGTCTATTTGTAATTTCAAAATAATAGGCTTTTTTCATGCTGATACACCGGTACAAAAAACCGTTTTAAAAATGTTTTGTCTGTTTGCTTTGGGTAATCTTCAAACCGGCTGGACCGATTTTGTTAATATTTTACTACCAGGTAGCTGTTTATATAAAGAGTAACTTAGGCTATATTTTATCCTTGCGCCTCATGCCGCCCTAGCCGAGGCCGCGGGTGACGTGACCGGGGATTAGTCCGTCACCTGCCGAGAGGCCGACCGCGTGAGGAAAGACCGACGTCCTCCCCGAGGGGGGGACGTCGGTCGATGGGAGGGTACCCCAATAGGGGGTATTCCGTCGGGCCGACCACTGACGACAAGTTAACGCTGCTTCAGTGGTCGGCCCAACGACGAAGGCGACGTGGTTTTCGGGTGGGTCGCGGGAGTTGCATGCTTAAGCCCCTCTGTCGCCCCGGACGGAGTGGTGTGGAGGCGCGCTGACCGCGGCCCACCCACAAAAAAAAAAGGCTATATTTTATCCTGGTATTTGCACGGAAACGGGCACTACGCGGGGAAGGCGACTGAAACCGAAGCGAAGCGAGGGCGAATTACTAGTATTGCATAATTTTTGACAATAGTTTTAAGACCGGCCGTTTGTTGGACATCAACCTTACTTAGGAATGTAATTGTTTGCGCGATGGCAACCGACATCCCCGGACAGGGGCGTTGAGAGGAGAGGGTACTCCGTCGGGGCATGCCGTCGGTTCAACCACTGAATACAAGAAATTTGACTCCGGTGGTCGGCCCAACGACGAAGGCGACATGCTGTGGGTGGGTTACGGGGCCGCGAGCCGCCCCTCTGTCACTCCGGACGGAGCCAGGTGGTAGACGAGTTGACCGTAGCCCACTTCCCCAAGTTGATCAGACAATATCAAATAGTCTTAATCGTCTTTTACGACACCCAAGTGTAATGCGATGGCTGCTAATATTCGTAACCATCACCATATAGTACGTTTATAAAGTCTATCATCATCATCATTATCATTTCAGCTCATAAATGCCCCACTATTGGGCTCGAGCCTCCTCCACAATAGGAGGGAAATTGACTTTATATCATGCTGGTCAGACAGTTTGGTACAGGGTTTTCTTTCGAGCTTTTCTTCTCTTGCATAGATGTTATATATGGATATCCCTTAGTCATCTTTTACGACATCCACGGGCAAGATAGGGAGTGGTGAATTGTATTCTTACTCCGTCACCACACGGAACATTATTGACTTACATAATAATAAACAGTTTCTTTGTATTCTTTAATTTTCTCTGTGATTTGTTGCAGGCACATATTCATTGTGTAAATGGAAGGCTGTTTATCTCCGAGAAGATTCTCGAACAGTGCTACACTGCAGTCCAGCGTGCTGAAACAATAGATACTTTTATAAGGAGCAATCCTACTAATGATATAAACGCGAAAGTTTGTATGTCAGTATATTTGTTTGTTGCCCTTTCACACAAAAACTACTGAATGGATTTTGATGAAATTTCACAATAATACAGCTTACATCTTAGAATAATAACCTTAGAATAATAACTACAAAATACTAAAAACACAACACTACAAATAATAAAAACAAAATTTGATTTCATAATTTGTATAGTGGTTTCCGTGTGTACGTGTGTAATCGTCTGCGCGCCATTAGTATTTTTAGATTCAAATTTTTAAAGTTCGAAGTACTGACACTATCCTTCTATACGTTATTATTCTAAGGCTTACATATCAGAATAACACATAGCCTCTAATTTAGCCTGATATTCCCTCGGGAAGGGGAAATATATGAGTAAAACCGCAGGGCACTGCTAGTCTGATATATAAATAATTTAATTCTGAATTAATAATAGTATCATGCGAAATAAAGGCAACTCCCGTCAATACTCGACAGTCACCGGGGCAGAAAGGTTCTCGAGTGGCGACCACGTATCAGGCGGCGCAGTGAAGGATGCACCCCTACCGACGACTGGTGAAATTTGTTGAGAGTCGATGATTGTGGAACCGACTTTGTAGAGAAGCATGAAGGAGACATACGTCGGACAGTGGAAGGCGGCACGTAATTCGTAATTGTAAATCGCTTGTGGGATCTGGTTCAGCCATATTTATATTATATTGCGGTACCGAAAGCATCGCATTGGAGCTAATACTAAATCTGCATAAAATTACTTATAGAAGAAGAAAAACAAATAAAAATAATAAACAAGCCCGCCAATTTTCTTGCCAGAACTTCTCAGTAGCGATTGCGTTTTGATTTAGTGGTAGTACGTTGTACTAAAGTAAATTATTAAAATTGACAATATATAAAAGTTCCTGTAGTTTATATATAATAAATGATTTAAATATAAATTCGAACTAAGTCACATAAGCTTAGGTATACTTATAGTAAAATGTACCATATAACTATTACTGACATGCAATGTCGAGTATAATACAATTTAATCGAAATTGGATTGGCTTGAGTTAACATGAACGTTGTAACAAGGTTACGTTGTAGTTGTATGATAGATTGTAGGACGTCTAATCTAAATGTGTTCTGATAATAGCCAATTGTATTGAAAATTAGATGACATTGTACTGTAAATTAGATTATTAATTATATTATATATGTCTGTTGTATTGACTAACTTGTCTTAACTACTACGAATTTCGTGGATTTAATTATTAAGGGAATTGTGTGGTTAAATGTTTGAGCGATAAAAACTTTATTTTATTCATCCTTTAGTAGCAATATTTTCTTACTTTTAGCAGTACGGAATGTTGTCGCGTTTTTAGTAGTCTTCGTGTGGTGAAGGAGTATGGATTCAATTCCTAAACTCGCTCTTACTTGTGGATGTCGTAAAAGATGACTGAGAGATATGATATTCTGAGAATATCTATGCAAGAGTTAAAAAAGTCGCTATAAAATCCTATGCCAAAAATTTATTCTAATATTATAAAGAGGAAAGATTTGTTTGTTTGTTTGTATAGAATAGGCTCCGAAACTGTAGGACCGATTACAAAAATTCTTTCACCAATGGAAAGCTATAATATCAGGGAGTAACATAGGCTATATTTTATCCCGGTATTCCCTTGGGAACGGGAACTACGCGGGTAAGTTGACTGAAACCGAAGCGAGGGCAGGTTTCTAGAATCTACTAAATATTTTTATACTTTTAGCACTACTAAACATTTCTACATTTTTAGCTGTACTAAATATCGTTACAAGCTTGATAGCATTATTCTTTTCTATTTTTCCATTCATTCCCGCATAAAATATTTTTTTTATTACACTTTTTTCCTTATGGTGACGGTGTAAGAATACTATTCATCATCATTTCAGCCTATCGCTGTCCACTGCTGGACGTAGGCCTTCCTCATGTTACGCCATAAAGTGCGGTCCTGCGCCGCCTGCATCCCACGACGCCGAGCAACTTTCACCAGGTCGTCGGTCCACCTAGTGGGGGGGGCGTCCTATACTGTGTCATCCGATACGTAGTCGCCACTCGAGAACCTTTCTTCTCCAACGGTGGTGGCCTGCCCATTGCCACTTCAGCGTGCTAATTCTTCGTGCTATGTCGGTTACACCCATTCTTCTGCGGATTGCCGTATACCGGATACTATCTCGTAGAGAAATCCCGAGCATAGCCCGCTCCATAGCACGCTGAGCGACTTTGAGTCTTGTTATGAGGCCTACATTTAGGGACAACAAGAATACTATTAACAAGAAGAAGAGTAGTACAAGAATACTATTAACCATCCCCATTTTTGATCGTTAATTTTTAGCCTGTATCGTTACGCCACATATCCAGTCTAGTGTAAAGATTTCAAATATTTATGCGAGTGTATATATTTGAAATAAAACTATTTTACGAATTTTATCGCGTTTGTTTTGCACTTATCCGTGTGGTGACGGAGTAAGAGTACAAATTCACCACTCCCTATCTTACCTGTGGATGTTGTAAAAGATGACTAAGGGATATAGTATGCAGATAAGATCTATGCAAGAGAAGGGAAACTCGAAATTAAACCTTATACCAACCCGTCTGACCAACGTGGTATAGTATTTTTTTTTTTTTTTTTTTTTTTTATGGGTGGGCTACGGTAAGCGCACGCGCGGTCCAGTCCGTCCGGGGCGATGAAAGGACGGCGCGCGGGCCCATAACCCACCCGTACCCACGTCACCTCGTTGTTGGGCCGACCACCGGAGCAGATGTGACTTGTCGTCAGTGGCCGGCCGACGGAATACCCTTTCGGGTACCCTCACCTCTCGACGTCCTGGGACGTCAGTCGCCGTCGCGCGGTCAGCCTCTCTGCGGGTGACGGACAATTCCCCGGTCCAATCACCCGCGGCCTCGGCTAGGGCGGCATTAGGCGCAAAAACTCGCGCCTGCGCCGCCCGAGTCGCCGGCGGCGGAACGTGTCGCCGAATAGGAGCTCTACTCGCACACGATCCGCCGCCTCCTTCCGTGAGATTACGGCCTCACAGAAGGCGGTGACCGCGTCCCAGTTCCTGACGCTGACGAGCATCTCCCTGGCGATGGTCGGCAGCGCCAGGTCAGCACCGATAATTGCGACGAGTTCACGGCGATCCCCCTCCCATGCAGCACACTCCTCGAGCGTGTGCTGCGCCGTGTCCTCGTCGCAACTGCAGTGGTGGCAGGACGGTGTGCTCTCCCTCCTGACAATCTTGTGCAGGTACTTCCCGAAGCAACCGTGCCCCGTCAGCACCTGCACCAGTCGGAAGGAAAGCACCCCGTGCGTCCGCTCCAACCACTCCATCAGCACCGGCCGGAAGGCCTCGACGGTCCTGACACCGTACCGAGGACTCTCCAGCCGGACTGCCCAACGGGCAATGACTTCTCGGCGGGCGTCGACCCGCCAGGCGGTGATCTCTTTGATGGAGACCATGCCGCCGCGGGCGCGCGTCTCCGACACCCGCCGATAAATTTCGGCGAGCATCTCCGCCTCCAGGTCCCACGGGGGAGTTCCGGCCAGGAGGCACGCTGCCTCCGTCGCCACCGTGCGGTAACCCCGTATGGCCCTGATCGCCATGACCCTCTGTGGTCGCCACAGGAGGGCCCTAAGACGAACGGTCAGGGACCCCGCCCACACCGGTGCGCCGTACAGGGCCATCGACCGGATCACCCCCACGTACAGCTGTCGGCACGTAGCGCTGGGTCCGCCCACATTCGGCATCAGCCGCGAAAGGGCGGACGCCGCGCCGACAAGCCGGGGAACAAGTCGATGGAGATGCTCCCGGAACCAAAAATGCCCGTCGAGCACCAGGCCCAAGTACTTCATGTGGGCCTGGATGCTGATGGTGACCGACTTCACGGTGATCGAAGCGCCGGCGGGAGGCCCGGCAGTACGGAGGCCATGGAACAAAAGGGCCTCCGTCTTTTCCAGGGCTACCCTCAACCCCAGCGCTTCGATCCGCCTGACAATCTCCTCGGTGCCGAGAGTTGCCAGGCGTGCCGCCTCCTCTAGCGTCCCACCCCGGGCTGTGACGAGTGTATCGTCGGCGTAGCAAATTACGCCCAGCCCGGGTGGGAGGCTTCCTCTCAACGCCCAGTCGTAGCCGATGTTCCACAGGGTCGGACCCAGAACCGACCCCTGTGGGACACCGCATGTCATGGGCGTTCGCACAACGTCCCCTACTCGGTCAACGTAGAGGACGCTGCGCCCCTCCAAGTAGTCTGCCACCAGCCGCCTGAGGTACACGGGCACCCCGTGATACCTCAGCCCCTCCCTGATGCAGCTGAATGGCAGACTGTTGAAGGCGTTGGCGATGTCCAGGGACACCGCCAACAGGACTCCTCCGCCGGTGACGGCCTCCGCTACCACGGCCTTCAGGCGAAGCAGGGCCGCGATCGTCGAACGCCCTCTCCGAAAACCAAACTGGGCGTCCGACAGATCGGGCCCGACCCCGACGAGGTGCCGCTCGATGCGGGCAGCCAACACCCTCTCCAGCAGCTTGCCCGCATCATCGAGCAGCACGATGGGCCTGTAGGCCGAGGCCGACTCGGGAGACCGACCCGGCTTCGGCAGGAGAACCAGCCTCCCCTCTTTCCAGCATCCAGGGAACTGCCCGGACGTCAAACAGGCGTCGAACAGTCCCCTGAGGCGTGGTCCCAGGTGCTCGAGGACCAGGGCCAGCGCACGGTTCGGAATACCGTCGGGCCCCGGGGCGGTGGATTTCACTCGCATACGCGCCACTGCCGCCCCCATTTCCGGCTCCGTGATGGGCGGAGCACTTTCATCTTCGGCCTCCCGGTCGCTGTCCGGCGAAGCCATGACCGGGGGCGTGTGTTCCGCCCGCCGTGGAAAGAGGTCCTCGACAACTCTGGTGAGGAGGCTGGGCTGGAGAGTCTCGGTGAGGGGGGGGGCCCCGCCCGCGGAGCTTGCTCAGCGCCGCGAGATAGGGGCGACCCCAGGGGTCACGCTCGAGACTGTCCAGCATCTCCCGCCGACTAACGTCCTTGGCAATACGGACGGCCAGCCTGAAGGCAGACCGCGCACTGCGGTAAGCCTCGTACAGCTGGCCCTCCCGCTCAGCGTCGCGGTGACGCGCTCGGCTGCGGGTGTAGGCCCTCCGGGCACGTATGCACGCGGCCCGAAGGTCTGCCAATTCTCGGGACCACCAGGGGACCGCACTCTTCGGGGGCAGACGCCTCACACGGGGCATGGCCGCATCGCAGATCTGCGTTAACGCACAGCGGATGCGGCCAGCCTCGGCATCAACCCCGTCCACCTGGGGCGGTGAGGACAGCCACGACTGAACGATGGCTGCCTCCGCCAACAGGTCCCGATCCAATCGACCCACAGCCCACCGCGGAAACGCGGGAGCTCCGTCCGCCGTGTGACCCCTGCTGGGCTGCAGGAGGGTCCGGGAGACCTCTATCCGGATGTATCGGTGGTCAGATAGGGTCTCAACCTCCTCCTGAACGCACCAGCTCCTCACACGTGCTGCGACATTAGGGCTAGCGAACGACAAGTCCACTATCGACCCGCCCTGCTGCCGCACGCACGTTTGCACCGAGCCCCTGTTCAGCAAACAGAGGCCCAGTGCCGCCGCCCACTCTTCGACCGCCCGCCCGCGGTCATTCGTCCTGGGGGACCCCCACGCCGTGGACTTGGCGTTGTAGTCCCCCAGAACGAAGACTTGGCGCGGTGCCAGTCGCCGTATCGAGGCCCCCAGGATGGTGAGGAAGGCCCCGAAATCCGTCGCGCTCCTGTTAGGGGAGAAGTAGACACCAAATAGCGTAACCTCTCCCCATTCCGCCGCAACATACCCATCGCCCCTGTCCTTGAGCAACAAAGGCGGGGAATGCCACGACGTGGAGGCGACGATTGCCACAGAGCCGTCACTGCTGCCCAGCCAATTGGGCCGGTCAGGCACCACGTACGGCTCCGCGGCTACGGCTGCACCGATCAACCACTCCGCCATGGCTTGCAGGAAAACGTCCTGTGCCTCGGCGGCGTGGTTGAGGTTGGCCTGCAGGAGGTGGTAAGATTCGGCCGCCATTAGTGGGCCGTATCCATTACCTCCTCCACGCTGGCGGGCGTTCGGGTCGCGCTAGGGGCGGGAGCAGCCGGGGTCATCGGGCCGCTCCGCCCCTTTGGGGCCGAAGCCGGGGGTCTGCACTCCCTGCCCCCCATGCGGTGCTTGGCGGGCCTATTGCCCGCCGCACACGCGGGGCAGTGGGGAGTGGCGGCGCACGATGCCGCCTTATGCCCGGGTTGACCGCAGCGGAAACAAAGGTCGCTGCAGTCAAAGCAGTTAGTGCATGTCGGCCGAGTGTGTCCGACCGCCATGCACTTGTAGCACCTCGCAGGCCGGGACTCCAGCACGGTCACCCGCGCCGAGCTCCAGCCCACGAGGAGCCTGCCTGAGCCGGCCAATTGCTTGGCCGACTCCACCGGGCACTGCACCCAGGCAGCACCGACGCCGCCCGGACCAGGGCGGATAGCGCCAATTCGGACGGTTTCCACGGGACATCCGGTTTTCGAGACGATGGCCTCCCGGATGTCATCCACCGACACAGAGTCGTCCAGACCCGTGACCCGCAGTTCCGCACACTTGACGGGTCTGGCGATTTTGACGCCATCCACTGCAGTAAACAGACCCCTCAGCTTGGCGGCCATGCTATCGGCCGTCTTGGCGCCCTCGGCCCCAAGGAACTCTAAAATTCGAGCCCCTGTCCGGGCCTTGCGGGTCCTGGCTTCGAGGCCTCCTAAATCGGAGACGTCAAGCTCCCGCCGGGCGCGACGTAAGACGGCCTCATAGCTGAGGCCGTTTTCGGCCGCCTCAGGCAGCACGGTGATCACCACCGCGGCTGACTTCGGCGGTCGAAGCCTCCTGCGCGACCTCTTCTTACCGGCTCCTGCCTTGGGAGCGGAGGCTTTGGCGGCACTTTTGGCCTCCGCTCTCCTCTTTTGACCGCGACTCTTCCGGCTGCGCTCAGCCGTCTGCCAGCCGTCTTCGGGCGCAACAGTCGCGTCGCTAGGCGCAGCAGTCGCCGTCGCGGCTGCGTTGGCCGCCGCCGACGGTGCAGTTGCCGGCGGCGGCTTGGGTCCGGTTTTGGCAGGAGCCGGTGCCGCCTTCTTCTTGGCGGCGGGCCCCTTCGGCTTCGGTCCAGCAACGACCGCGGCGTAGCTCCCTACGCGCCCGCCCTGGCAGGGTAGCGCGGCAGGAGCTGGCGCCACGACCTTCGGCCTGTCCGCAGCAAGCGGCGGCCGGAGACGGGGCTCCGGAGGCAGAGGCAATCTCTCCTCCAGAGCCGCCATGCGCGCGTCGAGCATTTTGCCCACCACCTCCACTATGACGCGCATGGTTAGGTCCGACACGCCGTCCACTGCGGGCAGCGGGACCGCTTTGGCCGGCTGGGCCGTCCTAGGGCTTGGCGCCGCGCGAGTTGGCGCAACGGGGACGGCAGGGGCGGCGGCAGGGCCAGCGCTTGCCGGCGGCGCAGTCTTCATCAGCTGCGCGACCTGGCGCCGCAAGTCGGCCATTTGCTGGGCCAACTCGCGGTTCGCCTTCTGCACCGCCGACAGTTCCTTCGCCAAGGCCTTGTTCTCCTCCTGCAGGTCTGAAACTTCGCCACCAAGACGGGCGTTTTCGGCCTGCAGGGTGGCCACATTAGGGGCGACGCTTGTCGCAACGGGCTTGGCAGCCGCCGCACCAGAGGGAGGGATGTCTTTCAACACCCTCATCATTCTCGCGGCTGCCGCCTCGTTGGCCCGCTTGCAAGCCTCAGCCTCTCGCTCCAGCATTACAGGCGAAGGAGTCGCAGTTCTCGCCGCTGCCGCAGCCCCACGCCCTCCGCGCCCTCTGCGTGAGGTCGCCACCTTGGGAGGGGGCATTAGGTCTCCGCTCCCCTCCGAATCGGATGAGGAGCTGCCACTCTTGTGCAGAGGACGCTTCCGCACCTGTGGGGGGAGGGCCTCCTCCCTCACTGTTTCGGCTGCCGCCAGGATTGATGGCGCAGGCCCCCCGGCGGCCTGAGCGGCCGGGCTCTCCTTTGTCTTGGACGGCCCTGCGGCACTGCCGCCCTCGTCCATCGACTGCTCCGCGGTCGCATCTGTCTCCATGGCCGCGGAGCTGTCCGCCTCAGAGGCGCCAACATCACTGGGCGGAACGTCGGCAGCCTCCAGTAATTTCTGCGCCGCCTGTCGCAGCTTTGCAGCGCGCCGTCTTGCGCGCGCCGTTTCAGGGGCGATTTTGCTGCCGCTTTTCTTCTTACGGGCCCCTATTTTCGCCGGGCCCTTGGCTGATTTTGGAGCCTCCAGTACCGGACTAGCAGCCGAGCTGCAGTCGGACGAGGCCCCTCCTTCTTCTGTGCCAGTTTTGCCGTAGCTTGGCAAGGCTTTTGGGTGGGAACAATGTGAATTTTCGTTCTCCGTGGTGTTTTTGGGCGTCTCACCCCTCCTTTCTACGTCAGGTGTGCGTGAACAATTTTCCATCTAGTTCCCACGAGTATGGGAGAAGTAAACGGTCGACCCGGGCAGAGATCCCGATACCCGGGCAAGCGTAAATTTGTATCCCAACACAGGGGGTCCGCAGGTACCCTGGCTGGGGGCGCGCTAACGACTGAACAACCCATCAGCCATGCATCCTCTCGCCGCGCGCCAGAACTTAGGATTCTGGGTGATTGTTTTATAGAGGTTTTCTTCCTCGCGGTCCAGGCGGTTAAGCCAAGACCCTCGCTCCTGAATCTAGGCCTCAAAACAAATGTCCCGAAGCAAGAATCAGGTCTACGATTTGTCGCGGTTGGCAAATGCCTGCCCAGTCCTCAAACGAATGAGTGACTGGGCCCGTCGAATTTTCGCGTCCAATACCCTCTACAATTAGAGGGCATGGAGCGAATTTGGGGCATCCCACAAACAGGGCCCCCCCTCGGGCCAGATATTTGCCACGAGCGACAATTCCAGAGAGCAGTCCAAGGAATTGTCGCTCGTGCCCAGGGTACACCACGCGGAGGTTTCTGGCGTAGCACCCCAACGTGGTATAGTATGCCAATTTTCCTCAAATTTTGGAGGAGGCTCGAACCCAACAGTGGGACGTATCTGAGCTGAGACGATTATGATGATGCTTTTTAGTGTTTTTTTGAATTAGTTCGTCGTATATCTTATACCTTTAAACGAGCAATTCTTATTTATATATATATGTATATTATTTTCAGAATCTCGGTAACGGCTCCAACGATTTTGATGAAACTTGGCATACCTATTAGAGGTTTCGGGGTCAAAAAATCGATCTAACTAGGTTTTATTTATAGAAAATGTTATTTTGTCGGTGTTTTTAGTTTACAATGACATAAAATGTCAATAGAATAGGAATTTAAATTTAGTCGTCACCGTCAAGAGTGACAATAGCTCAGTTGGGAAGTTGTCCAGTTGCATTCAAACAGCGTGAGATCAAATCTCGGTGTTATTATTAGTTCCTTTTTGTAATTTTAGATATTATTTCTATTATTTCATCATTTTTACTTGTTATTAATATATATCTAAATAAGTTCGATAAAAATGAAATTTACGAAAAAAAAGATTATACCGAGCGCTCGGTAAATCAGTTATTGTTTAATTAAGTTGCAACGCTTATCACACGTGGCTCTATAAACGTTAATATACCATGAACCTTACATTACAACGCTTACAAACTAATTTATCAACGTCTCACATTTGAAAGTTGTTTTATTGAAACTAAGTTATTAACTTGGGCGTCAAGATTAAGGGTCCTGTAGTTATAGAGTTGATTTATAGCTAAGTACTATAAACATTGCCGTGTGGACTAGAAATACAATTCTCCACTCTCTTTTTTACATGTGGATGCTGTAGAAGAAGACTAAGGGATATAATGTGCATCTAACCGCTGTGCAAGAGAAGGTAATCTCTAAATAAAACCCTATAACCAACATGTCTGACTAGCAAGGTTAAACGGTTAATTTCTCTCCTACTGTGGAGGAGGCTCGAGCCTAGTAGTGGGGCGTATATGAGCCGAAATGATAATACCAACAATCTGACTAGCATGGTATAGTAGCACAATTTGACGTCCGTGGAGGCAGTGCGACGTGTTCGAAAATCAGCTATATGTAAACGAATCGTCACGAATATATCCGAACATTTCCGAAACCATGATCCTCTGGGCCGACTAATCGGATTAGTAGGCCTCTTTACTACTCGACTACTCGGCTAGTCGGTTAGTCGGCCATATTCATAGTCAGCACATCTCTAAGGATTAGCAGTCATATGTATGTAATTATTGTTAGGACAAGTTACCCACGGTATTTGCTTGTTGTTTTGGTGAGGCCTTTAGTATCACCGAGCCTACGTAAGCATTCACTCTCTTTTCACTTTAAGTAAGCAGCGGCCTAGCAGGGGTCCATGTGCAGCAGTATCTTTTACAATCAGGTGTGCTGTTGTCTCGTTTGCCACCACCTAGGGCGCACAAGAGATATGTGTACAGCAGGTTATAGGGTAGCACGCCGTCCACTCCATTACCCCAGACGGACCGGGCGCGGTATGAATATACTAAAGTGCTTCAAAATAAAAAAGGCACCCCGAACGTTCTCTTTTGATTGGCCTTGGTTTGAACATACACGGTCCAGACTGTATAGAGCGACGGCAGAGCGGATATCCCAGGCAGCAAACTATGTTGTCGTGGCGTCGTTCTCGCGCCATTATTTACTCTTCGGCAAGGCAATTTGAATTTCGATTTTACATGATGAAAAAAGCATAACATAAAACAAACATGGAGTTTCCGTCACATAGCCTGCCTTAGCTGTTGACTCAGGCTCAGCTAGAACCCTGATCTAAAGCTATTCATCTTATAGGTACAAGTAATAAAGACACTGTTGGTAGATTATTGGATTGTTTCAAACGATGCCCACATTTAACAATATGTAAGTGCCCATAAGTGGCTGCAGCGACCATGGGCATGGAAAGAATGCTCTTTAGGCATTTTAGAAACTATAGGTTCATTTCAGCTCATATACATTCTACTACTTGGTTACCGCCTTCCTCACAATAGGAGAGAAATTGAATATGGAGTTTTAATTCGAATTTTTCTTCCCTTGCATAGATGTTATATGCGTATTATATTTCTTAGTCATTTGTGACACCTACGGACGGGAATTGGGGTGGTGAACAGTATTCTTAATCTGTCACTGCAGTTAAGCGTTAATTGGTTAGATTTAAATAGTGGTAGTACTATACTATTGACAGTTGTCTGTCTACAGCCGCAGGCCTGTCCGTCCGGGGTAGTACCACACTGAGCAGAACATCGACGTCTGAGTAGTAGCAATTTGTTACTGCGCTTCGTTCGGTGAACAAGAGAGCCCGAAGCCCAACTTTGTGAGGATGTTTGTGTGTGTTGGTTTTGCTTGGTTACCTTTAGTATCACCCAACTTCATTGCATACTTTCACACTCCCTTCACTTTCTTCACGATAGGCAGCGGCCCAGCAAATCGGTAGCATCACTTACCATCAGGTGTATCTTTTGCTCTATTGCCACTAACAGCAATAAAAAATAAATAAATATATTCTCGAACCAGCCATGGCTGTCAAGAAATTGGTACCAGTGGTCGGTTAATGGCGATGGGAGGGGACATGGAAGGCTATGGAGCCGCACACTGCCATTTATGATAAAGGACAAAGTGCTATTTGGATTGAAGGAACTATTTGAATTGGTTCGTCACCGTTTTACCAACGTACAACTCGAAACTGCAGCAGGGTTCATCCAGTTCGCCTAGAAACGTTATGGTCTTCAATTGTACGTTTCCAGCGAACATTTCTCCTACGTACGTGCAAGCTCTGGAATAAACTACATCTGCTGCTATTTCCCGAGCGCTATGACATGTTCTTCTTTAAACGAGGTTTAAGAAGAGCATTTTCTTCAGGGTAGGCAACGGCTTGGCTGTGCCCCTGGTATTGCAAAGGTCCATGTGCGGCAGCTTCCCAGCAAGTGTGCTGCTTGCTAGTTTTCCACCATCGGCAAGAAAAAAAATCTCTGTATCCCATTATAAGTAACTTAAGATCCACAAATCAAAGTCCATCATAGGGGACGTGACACGCCATTATCATCAAACGTGCGTTAAGTACCATCCGGAGTTGACACGTCGATGATTATGTGAGAATTAATTATACGCGACGAACTTACCACTGAGTTGGACAACATTGGGACAGATTTAATTTCCGTATTTTTAGTTAGATAAAGATGATATTTTCGGTAATATTTACCTATACAAATAAATAAAGAAGTGTATGTTTGTAATATCAAAATAGTAAGCTTTATTCATGCTTGCATGGTTGTTTGCACGAAACTTATGCCTAAAAATGAGTTTAAATTGGTTTGTCTGTTTGTTTCGGGTAATCTTCTAAACGACTTATTTTTATTGCAAATGGTAGCAGACGAGCAAACAGTTCACCTGATGGTAAGTGACGCTGAAAAGGTCCATGAGCGCATGGACCTTTTCTAGCCCGCCGCTTACGGTGAAGAAAGTGAAGGGAGAGTGAATGCGTGAATAAGATTCGGTGATACTAAAAGCATCACCAACACCCATCCAAAACACACACCAAGACCCTGAAAAAATTGGGCTTTTGGCTCTCTCGCTCACCAAAGGAAGCGCAGGAACAAATTGCTACTACTCGGACGTCGATTTTCTGCGAAATTGTGGTACTAACCCGGACGGACCGGCCTGCGGCTGTACACAGAAAATTGTCAAGAGTGTGGTCCTACCACCAAAAGACCAATTTTGATAATATGTCACTTCCATGTAGCTGTATAAGGATTGTTATTTTATCTTGGTATTCCCACAGGAACGGCAGCTAGGCGGGTGAAACTTCGAGAATTTTCTAGTAATATATATAACTAGCTGACCCAACAAACGTTGTTCTGTTCAAATAAAATAACGCCACCTACCGGGTCCAATTGTAAATCTAACCTAACCTAAATCTAACTAAAAATCAACAAATTTCGTCAACTGTCAACAACAATCAATAATCTGTTTAGTCATTTAGGAAGAGTTCAGTGACACACACGTACACAAGAAATTTTTATATAAAAGATAGAATATATGGAATGTCCATATTGAAAAATTGACTGTGAGGTAGCAACTAACTGAATGTAAGCCTCAAGAAATTTCTGTGGATACTTAGTGACTAACCACTCCAACTACTCATACGGTACAAATATACTTACTTGAAAATATCTTCAATATTTTTTGTAGTCTCCTGTATAATGAGTTTTGCTTTCTCATTTTTGTTGCGAAGCATTTCCGTTTGAGCTTTCTTTTCATCTAACCTTTTCTGTAGAAGAGCTATCTTCTTTTGTCTTTTATCTTCTGCATTTTCATTCCAGTCTAAGCGATCTTCTGTTAACGAATAATACAATTTTAAAACATTAAAACCGCCTTCAAAATACTCGTAATGTAGTCGAGATGAAACAAATAGGTTTTATGTGGTATTATCAGACTGGACAGTCGTTTTTCTACAGCCGCGGGCTGCTACGTACGGTGTAGTACCACACTCGCAGAAAATTCATGTCTTAATTCTATCAATTTGTGAGTACACTTTGTTCGGGGAGCGAGCGAGCTGGAACCACAACTTTCTGAGAGCATTTGCATGTTTTGGGTTTTGGTGATGCCTTTAGTATCACTGAACCTTATTGAAGGCATTGACACTCTTTACTATCTTCACGGTAGGCAGCGGCCTAGCAAAGGTCTATGAGCCTATCATTTCCATCTGTATGGTTTCTGTTCATTTGCTACCAACAGCAATAAAAAAAGGGATTATTAAGGATAACTCATAAAGAACTGGTGAGATCTTGATCAAATTTATATGGGTGGTCTAAAGTATGAAAAATAATTATCAAACTTGATTCATAATTAGCGTAATAATCGCCTACTATACACATAAAAATCATTCAGTAAAATTGACAATCTTCTCCTTCTATAAGTATTACACATCGTATAAAATATATTTTTACGTATTTTATCGCGTTTGTATTTGATTTTTGACTACCCAATGATATGTTATACGATTGTCATCACCTGCCCGTAGGAATCGTAAAAATCGGCTAAAGGGCTCTTCAATATAGCAGGCAGGCGAAATTATTAATTTTAGGAAAAAAAAGGTTATAACATAAAAGTAGGCAATTTTCTCTACAATTATTTTGTACATATGTTTTTCCTGTAATATGTGTCGAAAAGGAGATATTATCAAAAAACTACTTTTAGGCGCCATTTCTCCAATGTGGTGGCGCGTGCGGCAAAGATACGAAGGTGGAAAAGTTGAAATTCGGTAAGAGCGCGTCAAAATCTATAAAATTACCAATTTTCAAAACTCCCGGCCAACTTTTCAGGTAACCTCTATTTTTTCAACCAAATGACTGTACTATAAACACTTCACTGTGATCTCTAAAGTGACGGTAACCCCCACAATTTCCTCATTTATGGGTAAATCTTCCACCATCATAGAACAGGCCAATTTTTCTCTTGTGATGGAAGAGTTCCGTTCTTAATAGTGGAACATATAACGTATATCCATCGATCAGTTTATCGACAATCATTGCTGGACAAAAACTTGCTTCATGGGCAATAAGGGCGTAATCGCCATTGCAGGCGGGTTGTTCCAAGGTTGTTCAAAGGTTTCCTAAGAGAATCATCATCATCATTTCGGCTCATATACGTCCCACTGCTAGGCTCGAGCTTCCTCCACAATAGAAGGGACCTTACAATACCATGCTGGTAAGACTGGTTGGTATAGGGGATTGTTTCGAATTTTCCATCTCTTGCATAGATGCATAATATATCCCTTCGTCGTCTTTTACGACACCCACGGGTAAGAGAGGGGTGTCTTACTCCGTTATCACACGGAAAAGAAAATCGGAGAAAAGAAATCCCAAGAGAATGCTACTATCCAATTTCTTGGTGAAGCTGTAGATAATATTTAGTACGTCCATGCTATTCTTAGAAAAAGAATAGTTGGAGAAAAAGGTTAATGAATGTAACTGGTATGGTACGTCAATACTAACTGGCTTCTTGACGTATACGTTTTACATCTCGACGAAGCACTTCATTCTCAGCACAACAATCTATCATAAGTTTGTAGATGGAATCATTCTGTTGCTCCCTCGCGAGGAACTGTTCACTGATATCACGTGGGTTTTGTTTTCCTGTATAATCCTGGTAACAATTTTTAGTGGTAAGACCACACTGTCGACAGTCGACTGTCTACAGCCGCGGACCGGTCCGTCCAGGGTAATGCAGCACTCTCGCAGAAAATCGACGTATGAGTGTTCGCAATATGATACTGCACTTTGTACGATAAACGAGGTAGTCGGCAACCTAACTTTCTTAGGATATTTGCGTATGGTTTACATGTGATGACTTTGGTATCACTGAACCCCATTGTACGCATTTACACTCCTTTAGCTTTTTCACATGGTAGGCAGTGGACTAGCATATATCCATATGTGGCAGTATTATTTACCATTAGGTGTGCTGTTTGCTCATTTGACACCTTTAGTAAAAAAAAAGAAGTCACCACGCTAAGCAAGCAAGTTGACAAACCAGTTGGTTAAGAGTTTTCTACAGAAGTACTGTTGTCCACTCCTTTAGAGTTCAATTAGGCAGTTTCTACGATTGTTATGTGGAAGGTTTTAACTTCTCATCGCTCGTAGAAAAATCATCATTTCAAGTTATATATCTGCCACAACTGAGCTCAAATTTTACATAACAACACTAGTAATATATGTTGGCACAGGGTTTTATGTCAAATATTCTTATCTACTGAAATTTTCATGAACATGTTAGTTTAGGCAAAAAATGATTGTCAGATGTGATATTTTACGTTTAGTGGTACTAGTCTTACCAACAATATGAGCCTTGACTTATGCCATCATTATCGTCACAGCTGATATACGTCCCACTGTTGGGCTCGAACCTCCTCAACAATTAGAGGGAAATTGACCTACTATAACACAAGTTGGTATAGGGTTTTATTTTAAGTTTATCTTCTCTGTACAAGAGAGATGTTATCGGTGTATTATAATCTCTTGGTTGTCTTTACGACACCCACTGGCAAGAATGGGAATGGTGAATTATATTCTTACTTCGAAGACAAATAGGATCCACGTCTGGCCATAGTTTTTCTCGTAAACAAGTTTTTATCAAATATTTCTTCTAGTACATATCTGTTTATCATATCCCTTAGTCGTCTTTCACGACACCCGTGTATAAGAGAGGGGTGGCGAATTGTATTCTTACTCCATTATAATATGGCAAATCTAATGGTGTTATCATCATTTAATTTCAGTTCATATACGTCTCATTGTTGAACTCGAGCCTCTTTCACAATAGGAAAGAAGTTGAGCTACTAAACCACGCTGGTCAGACGTGTTGGTATAGGGTTTTATTTAGAGTTTTGCCATCATTTATATTGATACTATTATCATCATCATCGCAGCCCACATACGTTCCACTGTATGTTTCAGGTCTCCTTCACTGTGGAAGGGCATTTGACCTTCTATAGCATGCTGGTCAGACGTGTTGATATAGGATTTCATTTCAAGTTTTTCTTTCTTGCACAGATGTTATGTGTATATTATATCTCTTAGTCGTCTTTTACGACATCTACGGGCAAGATACGGAGTGGTGAATTGTATTCTTACTCCGTCACCACACGGAAATGGACACAATGGACGCGATAAGCATGTTTAATGTAATATATATATTTTTACTCTGTCCTCACACAGAAAACCTAAAGGTGTATTATTGGTTAGTTTCAGAATTACTTACGAAAATATCCTCCAATATTTTTATATGATACGTGTACAGTTTGAATGATTCTTCTTGTTCTCTTATTTTCTCCTCGTCTTCTCTCACTTGCTGTTTTTCATTGACTCTGATCAAACCCTTGGCTGCGAGGAAATGGTATAATTTCATTTCGTGATTGTAAGCTTTTATTAAATCTCGCATTTCCTGAAAACAAAGAGCTATTAACAACTTAGTATTATTAACATCTTAGAACCATTATAACAGATTTAACGTGCTAAATAAAAGCATTTTCTTTCTTTTAAACCTAAAACACAGCTGATATGTATCCCACTGCTGGGCTAGAGCCTCCTCTACAATAGGAGTGAAAATAACTTACACGCACTTACTTAGCATGCGGGTCAGAGGTGCTGCTATAGGGTTTTATTTTGTATTTGCCTTCTCTTAGACAGCTGTTATAGGCATATATCCCTTAGCCGTCTTTTACGACATACAAACGGATAAGATAGGGGGTGGTGAATTGTATTCTTACCTCATCACCATATGAAAGATGTGATTGTATTTGATTTTTATTTTGCCGACAATTTAAGCACCCTTAATCTGAATTCTTGAATTCACCACACCCAAAAATTTTATCAAAATCGGCCCAGCTGTTTAAGAGGAGTTCAAAAAATATAGGTATAACTAGCTGACCTAATATACGCTGTTCTGTTCAAATCTAAAAATATAAAAACAGTTGTCCTTGAAATCGATAACATCACCACCTGTGTCTAATTATTAATCTAAACCATTCTTGAATCCACTGGAACACACCCAAATAAAATCATAAAAATCGGTCCAGCCATTAAAGAGGATTTTATTCCATACGTACTTACAAAATTATTTATAAATTACTAGCTGACCCAACAGATGTTTTGTTCATATTTAAAAAAAATAAAAGCAGTTGTCCTTGAAATCGATTGCAACGCAACCTACGGGGTCCAGAAATCGATTGCAGCTACCTACCGTGTCCCATTATTAATCTAAACCATTTAAAAAGCTACTGGAATACACAAAATGCATCAAAATTGGCCCAACTGTTTAGTAGGATAATGTTATCCTACTAAACAGTTGGGTTTCAGTTGTTCATCGCAGTGAATGTTCATATACATACAGACAGAAGAAATATATGTTTAAAGTATTTTAAATTATTACTTGTATTTGCATCATCTGATCAATTTTTCCTTTCTCTTGAAGTGATTTAAGTTTGGTTACCCATTCGTCTCTCTGATCATAAGCTAAGGTGGATGACTCGAATAAATCACCTAGAAATTTTTTCCCTTTATTCAAAGCTGTTAACATTTTATTCCATGCTTGATTGAAGAGTGCTCTGAAATTATCATCATCATTGTAATCATAATTAGAAAGAAAGAAAGAAAAATAATTACTTGGGGTTGACTCAATATGTATTCTTCTCTTATAGTACATCATCATTCATCATCATCATTTCAGCTCATATACGTCCCACTGTTGGGCTTGAGCCTCCTTCAAAATAGTAGGGCAAATTGAAGATAATAGGTCAATTTCCAACAAACCAAGCTGGTCAGATGTGTTGGTATAGGGTTTAATTTCGAGTTTTACTTCTCTTGCATAGATGTTATAGGCATATTTTATCGTCATCTCTTACGACACCCATAGGCAAGATACCCCTATCTTAGTGAATAGTATTCTTACTCCGTCACCACACGGAACAGTTGCAAAAGTTTTGTCAATAGTTTATGATCCGCCGGACTGACGGCAACCCCCCTTGGGAATGTGATTGTTGACCAAATGACACCAGAGAATTTTAAGAGTTCGCTATTTAAATTAGCGAGCTCTTCTGTCAAGTGCCCTGGATTTAATTGCTTGTAAAGTTTTTCGTGTGGTCCAATAATGATCGTTCTTAATTTTAGTATTATTTTGAGAGCGTTGAATATATGCTTTTGAAGTCCTCAGCGGCACAATAGTGTTGTCTTAAAAAAATAGTATTTTAAATAAGAAATATTTTTGTTGGCGTAAAATTCCTACATATTTATTGCTATATTGAATGAATAATAGTATTATGGCACATTTAATTAGCCAAGAATTTTTTTTATTGTTAACCACCATACACATTGCTTGCCACCGCAAAGGAGCAAACAGTACATCTGATAGTGTTGCTGCCACTCACAGACCTTTGTAAGCTCGCTGCTTACCACGAAGAAAGTGAAGGAGATGTGAATGCGTGCAATGAGGTTTCGTAATACTAAAGGCATTACTAAAACCCACCACATGCAAACACCCTCAGAAAGTAGGGCTTCCGGTTCTCTCGCTCATCAAAAGAAGCGCAGTAAGAAATTGCTACTCCTCGGACGTCGATTTTATGCTCAGTCTGGTACTCCGCGGACGGACCGTCCCGCGGCTGTAGACAGACAACTGTCAACAGTGTGGTCTTACCACATTGGATTTGTACATTTTTCATGATTTCATACGATTCAGAAACCTAGTTGTAGCCTAAGCCTACTTAATCCAAGGCCTCGATGGTGCAAACCACCAAGGCGTCAGCCCGTGACGGTAGCCGGAAGGGTAACTCGCCTGGACGAGTCACTAATGACAAGGTCAGGTACCAGTGGCCCTCCCACATGGTGTTTGAGAGAGGCGGGCAACGGGCTCGCTTACTGCTCCTCTCCCGTTTCCCCGTACGGATCGAATGGTGCGCGATGCAACATGGATTACCGTCAAGAAAGGAAAGACCTGCTCATCCAGAATTATAGTGATACTTACCTTTCGTGACAGGTATATGATATTATGATAATTAAATTCTTACCTATCTTTCAGCATATGCTCTATTTCTTCTCTAATCTTCTTGTTCTGATACTGAATATCATTGAACCTTAATTGAGCTTTTTCTAACTTGTTCTCCGTTGATATAAGAAGTTGTTCACCTTGGATTCTACGATCTTCGATCTAGGCGAAAGAGTTTATTGGTTTTTTTATGCACCATTATTGTCAGGCTAATATTCAGTGGAGCCATTAATTATGGTTATGATAATGAGCGCTTTGTGATGACTTTCTTACAATTGGAAATCGTAAAAATTGATGCTATTTCCCCATGGATTTCAAGAAACGGCCCAACGGCTGCTTTCATCCCAAATACTTGAAGTTGACTCAAAATGTACTTTTTTTTTCATATTACATATCGTAAAAGTTATTGGTTATAGGTTTATGACCAGCCGCATTCTTGGCGTCAACCCTCGTTGGTAATACAATCGTGGATTAGTATTAGTTGGGGTTTATCCTAGTCTAAGTAAATCTGTGCCAACCTGACGTTGCCGACTATCACTGGAACGAAGCGGGTCCGGGAGGAATTCCTCTACCACAACACGCCCCGTCACCGGCTCCTTGGGCGGCACAGACGCGAGCACTTGCGCCTGATACCTCCCTAGCCAAGGTCGCGGGTGGACGAACCAGGGATTAGTCCGTCACCCGCAGAGAGGTCGACCGGATGAGGGCGACCGGCCGAGGCGTCGCAAGAGACGGATGAGGTGTGTCCAGATCACAGCCTCCTAAAAAAGGCGTGTTTTACGACATCCAAGAACAAGTAAAGGTTGGTAGCATTTGTAGCCGCTACCATGCAGAAAATAATGTAGGTAATTACTGTATACATCACTATATTTTCGGGTATAAAACTTTCAAACTATATTTACCTGTCCCTGGGTTGTATTAACTATTTTCCTCCAATGATTTGTATTTTTGAGATTTCTCTGCAGCAAGTCTTCAATCTGGTCCATTACAGTCATACCAGCTAGAAAGTACATGATTTTAAATTAGAACTACAACTGGGAATTACATTCATTGCGTTATAACCCATATAAATCTATCCTAATGAGAGTCACTGCTTCATAGACGTGGACGTCCTCAGAATGGAATGAATGATGCGATAATCTTAATCCTTGTGAGGAATATTGGTACTTGTAATTGGCGCTACAAATCTCTCAGGAGATCATAGCGAAGTGGAAAGCGCCCACGCTAATATTATGTCAACCCGTCCCCATTCGGGCTTCCTCCTTAATGAGAGGGAACTGGATATTTTCTTCTTTTTTAAATCATTACTCTGCTCCAAAGAAATAATCCTTGTATTGCGTTGGACCTTTAAGAACTGTACATTTATTTTATGCATAAACCCATAATAAATGTAGATGTACACTGTAGGACTTTCTCACAAGAAGGTCACTTAGTACTGTCCTGTGCCACCTACATCCAACGGCTCTCAGTGACTTGCGGGTCGTTCTACACTGCGTCGCGTAATTCGCGGTAGACAATGGAGAAACTTTCCTCCCCGATGGCCGTTGGTTTGACGAGCGATGTGGCCTGCCCATTGCCACTTCAACGTGCTAATGTTTGGACTATATGGATTACTAAGGATATACGTATTCATGACTTCATCATGTAGAGAAATGAACATAGTCTTCTCCATAGCACGCTGAGTGATTTGGATTTTTTTATGGGGTCGATATTTTGAGACCACGTTTCTATGCCACAAATCATCGCTGGTAATATACACTAGTTAGATTCCAAACCTTGGATTTCAGGCACTGCGGAATATTAGACGAGAATATCCTACTAAATTTCCTGAGACCTTGATTTCTGGATCGCACAAAGTATTGTCCCACGAATCATCATTAACATCATCATTTCAGCTCATATACGTTCCACTGTTGGGCTCGAGCCCCCACACAATAGGAGGGGGATTGACCTTATTATATTATGCTGGTCAGACAGGTTGATATAGGGTTCTGTTTCCACTTTTCGTATCTTTTCTGTATCCCTTAGTTGTCTTTTACGACACCCACTGGTAAGATAGGGAGTGGTGAATTGTGATCTAACTCGGGCACCACAAGGAAAACCATGAATCAAACCCACGATACTGGAACAGGAGATCGATAACCACTACGCTATTTGTATAGTCAGGCACATTACCTTCACATTTTTGTTCACTTTGAATGCGACACAATAACGCTTTCTTTAAATCCTGTTTCATTTTCTTATCTTTCTTTTTATGAGCACCAGATCTTGCTATCTGTAAGTTAATGTTATGTGAGTTCTATCCAGGTCATTAATTAGAAGGAGACTATTTAAGTAAAATGCAAATATTTCGTGAATAAGTAAAACTAAAAATTTTGATTATCCCTCGACACAAACTAAAATAATAATAAAAAGTATTACGTTCTCTTTAACAGAAATTTCCGATTAATTGTTCGACGCACTTAAGCGCCATTACATCATTTTAGAAAACGAGCTGATAATTTTACTCTGCTGGATCGATATTAACCAAACATACTAAGAACCACCGCAAGGAAACTCGCTTTCAAATGAAAAATCCATATCGAAATTGGTCTATCCGTTTGAGAGCTACGATGCTATAGACACATACATATAGACAGACATCGACGACGATCGACGTTAAATTTATATAACACCTCTCATTTTGCGTGGGGGTTAAAAACAATAAATGAAAAGGACTAAAGTGTTCCTCCTCTCTTTAATACAGGACTGAATAACCCTCAGGGGTTTTCCAGATTGCCGAGGCCGCGGGTGAAGTGACTGGGGAATTAGTCCGTCACCCGCCTAGTCGACGTTCTCCCCGTAAAGATCGATGTTCTCCCCGAGAAGGGGACGTCGGTCGATGGGAGGGTACCTCACAAGAGGGTATTCCGTCAAGCCGACCACTGACGTCAAATCACCCTCCTCCGATGGTCGGTTCAACGCCGAAGGTGACGTGTCACGGGTGGGTTACGGGTGTGCGTGTTTACTTCCCTTTGTCGCTCCGGATGGAGTGGTGCGAGGAGCGCGCCGACCGTAATCCACCAAAAAAAAAAGGGATTTTGCCAGATATTACTCTGTGTAGGCCAATTCTAATCTGGTGGTAGCCATTAAATTGATTAGGTTTAAAGTAATAAATAATCATAGGTAATATCATCATCTCAGCTCATATACGTCCTATTGTTTGATTTGAGCCTCCTCCATAATAGGAGGGCAATTGATCTACTATACCGTGCTGGTCAGATGGACTGGTACAGAATTTTATTCCAAAATTTCCTTCTCTTACATAGATGCTTTTTATTATATTCTTTATGCTCACTATTGTACATATATATGTTTTTATTGCTAATATTATTTATATATATTAATAATAATATTTATTGAAGTTATACTTCTTTAGGCGCGTTATGAAAAAATGATGAGAGTGAAATTTTAATTATGTGACACAAAATTAACAGTATGAAGTTGTCTGCTTAACCGCTCATTAAGTCTCGAAAAAAAAGCTACCAACAAAATAGAAATTGAACCTCGATATTAGTCGCGCATGTTGGTACGCTCGTCACCTCTGATCACTGTTTTTTTTTTCTTTTTTTTTATTTTTTTTTTATTTTTTTTTTCTTTTTTTTTCTTTTTTTATTTTTTGGTTTTCTATTTTTTTTTCTTTTTTTTTATTTTTTTATTTTTTTTTTCTTTTTTTATTTTTTTTTCATTTTTTTTTTATTTAGATTATTCTCTAAATTTGGTTTTTAATAATTATATATATATATATTTTAATGATGCCAAAGAAGTATAACTTCTCACGCGCGTACATAAGTACACGCACCCATTTTTTATTGCGATTTCATTGTGTCGTGACGGCCCGTGCTCAACGTAATGGTTTTATCTGAAAACCAGCGCTGTAGCACCTCCGTGTTGCAGCTTATGTTGAGATAGAACCTTTTTTGGTCTACTACAGCATTTTAAATATTTGCTATTATTCGTATTATTTTTAATAGTCTTTGTTTTTATAATAGTAATATCTAGTAAATTAGTTAGTCTTAAAATCATGCTGTAAAGCCCAAAATAAACATTCTTTCTTTTTATGTGGTATTCATATTATAATACCTTAGTGGTCTTCTATGACTCCCACAGGCAAGGAAAGGTGGTTAATTGTATTCTAATTTTATTAAAATTTATGTACGTCCATTAATTACGGGTCATGTACGTTCCACTGTCGAGTTCGAGCGTCCTTCTACAATGGCAGAGAATTTGACATGCTACACCACGCTGGTCAGACATGTTGCCATAGGGTTTCATTTCGAGTTTTTCCTATCATGCATTGAGGTTATATGCATATATCCTTTAGTCTAGCGATGTCAGTCCTGAAAATAAATATCGATGTATCGATATTTATTAATATATGAATATCGACGTCGATATATTGAGGAAAAGATATTAATATTTTTCAACAAGCCCACCATCTTTCATGACACCCAAGGGAGTGGTGAATAGTATTTTTAATTTATTATCACAAAGTATTACGTTGCTTAAATAAATTATATCAACCAATACCGCAAAACGCCTCAAGACAACGAAACGTAAAAAACGAATTAATGAACTCTCATATTTTAGGTAGGCGCTTAAACATGAGACATGTCAGAGAATTATCACTATAAAGATAACGTAAATGTCTATAGATATCCCTTAAAGAATAAACGCCCACTTAAGCTTGAATATTTCGTAATCGCGTGTCACTATCAAAACGTATTTCATACAGATTTTATGACGGTACCAATTTGTTTTCTTACGGGTCTGAGCGCACTATGCCGATCGAATCACGATAAAATATTTACTAACTAGTCCTCATCATCATTACAGCTCATATTTGTTCCACTGTTAGGCTTGAGCACAGTTGAGCTTGAGGTCAATTTTCCTCCCATTTTGGAGAACAATGGGGAGGAAAATAGACCTACGAATTTCGCTGGTCAAAAGTGTTGGTAATGGGTTTTATTTCGCGTTTTTTATATTCATCATCTTCACAGCCTACATATGTCCCACTGTTGGGATCGGGCCTCCTCCATAATGGGAGGGAATTTGACCTACTATATCATGCTGGTTAGACATGTTGGCATAAGGTTTCATTTCGAGTTTTCCTTCTCTTGCACAGATGTTATGTGCATATTATATCCTATAGTCGTCTTTTACGACATCCACGGGCAAGATAGGGAGTGGTGAATTTTATTCTTACTCCGTCACCACACGGATGTTTTTATATCTATACCAATAAATAAAATTGGAGTGTCTGTTTGTAATGTCAAAATAATAGGTTTTTTTCATGCTCACACGGTTATTTGCACGACACCTATGCCTAAAATAGCGATTAAAAAATTTTTGTCTGTCTGTCTGTTTGTTCCGGGTAATCTTCAAAACGGCCGAACCGATTTCAAAAATTCTTTCACCAATGGAAAGCTATAATATCAGGGCGTAAACTAGGCTCTATTTTATCCCGGTATTCCCACGGGCACTACGCGGGTAAAACGACTAAAACCGAAGCGAAGCGAGGGCGGGTTGCTAGTTATTATTTTTTTATTTATTTATTTATTTAAGACAACACCCTGCACTAAGGAAATAATCCTTGTATTGCGGGGGACTTTACAAACATATAATTAACGGACACAAATTACATCCAGACTCAGAACAACAATTTGTGGATCGCACAAAGTGTTGTCCCGCGTGGGATTCGAACCCCCGACACTGGCGCTATAGGTCGCTATCTTAACCACTACGCCATCTGTGCAGTCGGTGCATTATATAATATTACTAGCAACCCGCCCTCGCTTTGCTTCAGTTAGAGGTTATAGTTGTTTTACCCGCGTAGTTCCCGTTCCCGTGGGAATACTGGGATAAAATATAGCCTAGTTTACGTCCTGATATTATAGCTTTCCATTGGTGAAAGAATTTTTGAAATCGGTCCAGCCGTTTTGAAGTTTACCCGGAACAAACAGACAAACAGACAGACAGACAAAAATTTTTTAATTGCTATTTTAGGCATAGGTGTCGTGCAAATAACCGTGTGAGCATGAAAAAAGCCTATTATTTTGACATTACAAACAGACACTCCAATTTTATTTATTGGTATAGATAATTAAATTGTTTTAATTTGTAACTGTGTGGTGACGGTGTAAGAATAAAATTCACCACTCTAACCCGTGGCTATATTATCAGCAAGTAATATTGGTTACATTACCTCGTATTCTAAGGGAAGGCGAAGTATACGAACGCGGTTGAAACCGCAGAAATTTGTTAATCACATCACATATGAGAATGTAACTTTGTTTCTTACGTTTTCGTACCTAAATTACTAAGCTGATTTAAAAAAATCTCTTTCACCAATAGAAAGCCACATTCCTCTTTTTTTTCGGCACATATATATCCCACTGTTGGGCTAAAGCCTCCTTCATAGTAGAAGGGAAATTAACCTTTTATCCCAGCGTGATGCTGGTCATATATGTTGGTATAAGGTTTTGCTTGGAGTTTTCCTTTTCTTACATGGATGTTATATGCATATTTTGTCCCTTAGTCGTCTTTTATGACAGCCAAGACCAAGAGATGGGGTGGTGATTTGTATTATTACTCCGTCACCACATGGACAAGCTACATTATCAGCGAGTAATAAAAGTTGTACTTTGTTCTCTCATTCTCAGGTGAACGCGAACTAAGCGGATGAATCCGCATGCCGTTACTAGTGAGGCGGCGGATCGCCTGCGCAAGGAGCGCAGCCTCAATGAGGCGATCCGCCGCTGGCGACTGGGGCGGTGTAGCTGCGCGTACTTACGCCTCATGCCGCCGTGAGGAAAGACCGACGTCCTCCCCGAGGGGGGGACGTCAGTCGATGGGAGGGAACCCCAAATAGGGGGTATTCCGTCGGGCCGACCACTGATGACAAGTAACCCTGCTCCGGTGATCGGCCCAACGACGAAGGCGACGTGCATCGTGGGTGGGTTGCGGGTGTGCGAGCTTACGCTCCTCTGTCGCCCCAGATGGAGTGGTGCGAGGAGCGCGCCGACGGCAACCCACACCCAAAAAAAAAAATTCCGTTACTAGTAAATAAATTCATTAAATGGTACGCTGTAGTGTGTAGCTACGTTTACATGAAAATATCTAAACGCTTACAAATTATTGAACAGATAAGCCAACCTACTAAAATGTTTGACTAATGACAGGCAGACAGTCAAATTGGTTGAATTTTTGTAACCTTGTGTGTTGATAGTTCTTAGTTCATTTAGGTCACGCGAAGGTAAGTTTTAGTATCGTTAAATCATCCGTTGGATAAGCTACTAACGTTAAGGGGTACCGGTTGGCAGCCCAATGGGGATGGGGCGGTGATAAGGTAGGTTATAAGGTCGTACGCCGTCCTTTCACTGCCCCAAACCCATAGGAGAGAGTGTGTCCAGATCATGACATCTTGCCTGTAAATGTCATAAATGACGACTGAGGGATATAATACGCGTACAACATCTATGCAAGAGAAGTAAAACTCGAAACAAAACCGTTTATCAATCTGTCTGACCAGCATGGTAGAGTAAGATCAATTTCCCTCCTATTGTGGAGGAGGCTCGAGCCCAGCAGTGGGACGCATGTGAGCCGTCATTATACTCAACTAGCAGCGCCCTGCGGTTTCACCCGCAGTTCCTCTTTCCGTGGGAATATCGGGATAAATTATAGCCTATGGGTTATTCTGATATGTAAGCTATATTATTGTAAAGTTTCATTAAAATACATTCAGTAGTTTTTGTGTGAAAAAGCAATAAACATCTTCACATCTTCACATCCTCATATACAAACTTTCGCGTTTATAATATTAGTGAGATACAAAATTTGACACATTATGTTCTGGCCCTAAGCCACCGTTTGACCAACAGAGATGGGAGGTGTGGGCTCCCTTCTTCTTTACTATTATAGAACGGATCGCTACGCTTTATGCTTTATGTCCCTTTCAAACTGCGTCCCGTTGACTTCACAGCAACAAAATACCAAGACGTTACACTCAAGCGGCCAACCACCGTTCGAGTGGCGAACTAATCATCAGCTCGACCATACTTTTTACGGATTATGGTCTTTTCATCGTCTCAGGTCTTACACGAGGGAAATTGATCTACTATGCCTCGCTGGTCAGACGTGTTGGCATTTTTTTTTAATTTTTTTTATGGGTGGGCTATGGTAAGCGCACGACGCGTGGTCCATTCCGTTCAGGGCGATGAAAGGACGGCGCGCAGGCCCATAACCCACCCGTGCCTACGTCACCTCGTTGTTGGGCCGACCACCGGAGCAGGGTGACTTGCCGTCAGTGGTCGGCCCGACGGAAGACGTGTTGGCATAGGGTTTAATTTCAAGTTTTCCTTCTCTTGCATAGATGTTATTATATGCATGTTGTGTCTTTGAGTCGTCTTTTACGACACCCACACAAGCAAGAGAGGGGGTGGTGAATTGTATTCTTACTCCGTCACCACACGGACAAGTCACCATACTGACCTCTTAATCCGTCACTACACGTACATGTATTATGTATATGAAGCAGAAATTGACTGATTGATAGACGCCACAGATGGCGTAGTGGTTAAGATAGCGACTTACAACGCCAGTGTCGAGGGTTCGAATCCCACGCGGAACAACAACACTTTGTGTGATCCACAAATTGTTGTTCTGAGTCTGGATGTAATTTGTGTCCGTTAATTATATGTTTGTAAAGTCCCGCGAAATACAAGGATTATTTCCTTAGTGCAGGGTGTTGTTGTTTTAAAAAAAAAATATTCTCTGAATCATTAATTGCAAGTTAGGATATCACCCTATGTAATCGCTTAAGCAAGCAAAAAAAGGGGCAGCAGGCTTTTTTTGCAACACTAAGAAAATAATCCTTGTATTACGGGAGACTTTACAAACATATAAGTGACGGACACAAATTACATCCAGACACAGAACAACATGTTGTGGATTGCACTAAGTATTGTCCTGCTTAGGATTCGAACCTTCAATACTGAAACTGTAGGCCGGTATCTTAACCACTACAGAATCTGTGCGGTCGATTGTTATGAATTTGTTAATTTAATACATAACAGCTTAAAAAAGGTCAATAAATTAAAGCAATTTACCTTAAGATCTTTACAAAGACTAAAGTACTCCGCTTTCAGGGCTCTCAGCAGTTCGTCTTGTCTTCGGAATTGAGGGTGTACCCCCATAGTGCGGTGAAAACGATCAGTTTGTATCGTACGGACCTGAGTATAAGATAAATTATTACTTATATAATAAAAGGAAGACCTTATTATCAATCTATATATAAAACACAAATGATTTGTGATGTTTGAATGAATGCTAATGTAAAGTATTCGAAACGTCAGACGATCAAAAATCAAATACAAACGTGATAAAATCCTTAGAAATAGTTTTATTAATAAAACACTAATGTTTCTACCTATGTTTGTTACGAATCAAATCATTTAAGGGCACTTACATATTATCAAATTTACACATCGTTTAAAACATAACAATAATCTACCACAGACTTTTAAACCATTCAACTGATGTATCCCATTTTGGTTCCATTAAAAAAGTAAATTTAAATAATGCGAATATGGTTTTAGACCACTAAAATTATGCATTAGGCATATTCGCATTATCCATGATTATTTGGCTTTATATTTTCATCATTATCAACAAAACTCATATACGTCCCATTGTTGGGTTCGAGCCACCTCTACAGTGGAAGGGAAATTGGCCTACTACATCACGCTTGTCAGACGTGCTGATATAGGGTTTAATTTCAAGTTTCCTTCTCTTGCGTAAAAGTCATATGTACATTATTACCTCATAGTAGTCTTTTACGGCATGACATAGATGCTTGTGCATGTAATGAATCCAGATATCACGGCTGACGGAAGATATGGACATGTTGTGCCGATCCTACTTAGCAGGACAATAATGATTAGGTTTCTCTTTTACTAATGGAAAGCTACATTATAAGCGAAATTTTATCCTCGTTTTCCCATAAAAACGGGAACTGCGCGAGTGAATGAATAGATGACATCTGTATAAGATGTTTGAGATACTTAAGAGGATCTTGTCAGTCTCTTCAGTATCTGAAAACACAGGTCTGCGATCAGTGTGTGTTACCAATGATAACTTATAGCATGGAAACGTGATCCCTAAATGTAGGTCTTATAACCAAGTTCAAAGACGCTCAGCATGCTATGGAGCGGGTTATGCTCAGGATTTCTTTGCAAAATAGCATCCGAAATACGGAAATCCGCAGAAGAACGGTGTATACGATATAGCACGAATAATTAGCACGCTGAAGTGGCAATGGCCACATCGCTCGGCAAACCGACAACCGTTGGAGAAGAAAGGTTCTCGAGTGGCGACCACCTATCGGACGACACAGTGTAGGATACTCCCCCAACGCTTAGTTGACCCGACGACCTGGTGAAAGTTGCTGGGCGTCGTTGGTTGCAGGCGGCACAGGCCCGCATTCTGTGGCGTAATATGAGGGAAGCTTACGTCCAGCAGTGGACGGCGATAGGCTGAAATGAAAATGAATATAAGATATATTCCCACCTGTCTCTGTAATCGCAAATGCTCATCTTCCATCTTCCTTATTACTTCTATATCACTCCCAGGATGTTCAGATTGGGTAATATCCATATTTAATAGTAATGATTACTTTTTATAATATATTTAAAAATGAAATTTGATGTATAAAATAATACTCGGTCGTAGATTAAGCCTACTGGATTTAAAATTAAAATATTTTATTTATGATGAAATGCAGTAGAGTAGGGGCATTGCTACTAGTTTTTTTATTGTTTATAGTAACAGAAGAGCAAACAATACATGTGATGGTTAGGACGTCAGTGACAGGAAGATCACGGTGGCAAACGAACAAACAGTACACCTGATGGTGAGTGTTCATGGAACTTTGCTAGGCCGCTGCCGACCGTGAGGAAAGTGAAGGGATTGTGAATGCATGCAATGAGGTTTGGTAACTAAATGCATCATCAAAACCTATTACATGCAAACATCCTCAGAAAGATGGGCTGCCGGTTCTCTCGTTCACCGAACGAAGCGCAATAACAAATTGCTATTACTTAGAAGTCTATTTTCTGTGAGAGTGTAGTACTATGCCGGAAGGATCAGCCCGCGGCTGTAGACAGGCAACTGTCATATATAACTCTCATATGGTCCTACCACTAAACAATATTGCTTGTTGGTCGGTCGTAAACGCTGGCAATACCTATATTGACCCTTTTTTAGGGGCTGACTATTATATTGTGACTGATCTATCTGGGACGATGGTAGAGATAGCGTGCATCCTTATAACTTGCAGTATATGTACGTCATTATAGCCATGTGATTCGGCTAACGGTACCCGGTCGTGGTAACAGCGGGCTCTACACTGTCTTGTGATAATTTCAACTAATATTATGTATTCATTCCGTGTGATGATGGAGTTACAATACAATTCATCACATACCCGTTGACGACTTGTTGATGATGATTAAAGGATATATTACGCATATGACATTTATGCAAATGGCAAACTTGAAACAAAACCCTATGCCAATCTGTCGGACCAGCATTATATAGTAAGGTCAATTTCCCACTCATTGTGGAAGAGGCTCGAGTTCAGCAGTGGGACTTGATGAGCTGAAATGATGAAGATGATGTAGTCATTCACACGTCAGTTAATTAACTTCCATTGTTGGGTGTAGGTTTCCTTAAAGAGAGACAATGCTATAGTAATCACCTGATGCCGCCCTAGCCGAGGCCGCGGGTGATCGGACCGGGGCATTGTCCGTCACCTGCAGAGAGGCTGACAGCGCGACGGTGACTGACGTCCCAGGACGTTGAGAGGTGAGGATACCCGAAAGGGTATTCCGTCGGGCCGTCCACTGACGATAAGTCACCCTGCTCTGGTGGTCGGCCCAACAATGAGGCGAGGTGGGTACGGGTGGGTTATGGGCCCGCGCACCGTCCTTTCATCGCCCTGGACGGAATGGCCCGCGCGTGCGCTTACCATAAAAAAAAAATGTTGCCACACTTGGCATGCGGGTTGGTGTTATTGTAGTAGGTTGTTATAAGTTCACCGGAAGTTTCACCATCGATACTTTTGGTGACTATAGCAGGATAAGTAAGGGGTGGTGACAAATTAAATTCTTTACGCGTCATCATTTTAAGAATTAAAAGTACACAGAGGTTTTATTTATATAATAAAAAAAAAATAAAAAAAAAAATAAAAATAAAAAGCAAGCTTTTATTTAAATGCCCTAAAACAAAGAAGTGCTAGTCGAGACTATTCAAATGTTTTATTTTGTTTAGTTTAGGAGTTCCTATAGCCACCTTCTGATGCCATTTTGGAACCAGCTCATGGTACCATATTATTGCCCTGTCACCGAAGTTACGTAAGTAAACTAAATTTCTACCTAATGTAACGACAGGATGTGGTTCTAATTTAACTTGCAAGATTTGTCCTACACTAACATATTAACAGGGCAAGTTAATTAAAAGCTTTTAAAAACTGCGTCTTCTCAAGTTTAAAGTTATAGATGCTACGCCGTAGACAATCTACGACGTAGACTAAAAAAGAGCTAAGAAATAAAAAAATTGATTAAACCTTTTACCTTAGAGGGAAATTATTAGGGGAAGTCTAAAAGTGGTACCAGTGATAGAGAAGATTAGGAGCGCGAGATTGTCATGGTATGGACATGTATGGACATGATAGGAGGCTATGGAAGGTAAAAACATGTTGTGCCGACCCCACTTAGCGTGGGATGAGGGCAGGAAAATGATGATGACCTTAGAGGGAAATTGACCTACTATACCACGCTGGTCAGACGTATAGGGTTAGGGTAAGGTTACGCATAGGGTTTTGTTTCAAATTTTCCTCCTCTTGCATAGATATTATATGCATATTACATCCCTTAGTCGTTTTTTTTACACTCACGAGCAAGAGAAGGGGGGGAGGGTAGTGAATTGTATTTTTGCTCCATCACCACACGGAAAAATTTATACTAATTAATAAATATTAGCTCTAACCTTAAAACATGATATGATATAACATAATTCTTAAATATAGTGTGAAAGATTATGAGTGGAGCAAATCTCATAAGCGGCATCGAATTACGAGTTAACTAATAGAGTAGCCATCACTCACCATGAATGAAAGACCGGCTCCACGTAGCTAATACGATTACTATCGTTCTACAATTTTTGACTGGACACGTAGTATAGTGGTTTATAAGCCAATCTCGGTTTGGCTTTGTAGCCTAACCAGTTTCGACAAAATCTTTTTATAAAATCTGCGCAAGTCAAAATAATTCTTTTCAGTTTAACCAGATTTGGCAGACACATGGATTAATGAACTCACAGAGGAATGGATATTAAAATTTAGAGAAATCCTACATATACAGATTTTTGCGTTAATATATTTTTTTTTATTGTATTTATATTATACTAGCAACCCGCCATCGCTTTGCTTCGGGTTCAGTCGCTTTACCCGCGTACCTCCCGTTCCCGTGAAAATACTGGGATAAAATATAGTCCATGTTTCCATTAGTAAAAGAATTTTTAAAGTCAGTTCGGTGATTTAAGCGTGAAAGCGTAACAAACAAATAAACTTACTTTCGCATTTCTATTAGTAAGGATTTTATGTATAGTCACGGAGTAAGAATACAATTCGCCACCCCTTATCTTGCTTGTGGGTGACGTAAAATACGACTAAGGAATATCATCTATGTAAGAGAAAGATAACTCGAAATAAAATCATATGCCAACACGTCTGACCAGCGTGGTATAGTAGGTCAATTACCCTTCTATAATGGAGGAGAGGAGGAGGAGGTTAGTTGGCATTCTGTTAACATTATATTTGTCTTGTGTTGAGATAATAGTAATTTACAAATATAAAATGCTTGACTAACTGATTTACATATAAACACATAGCCTAAACCGCTAATTGTAGAGACCTGAAACTTGGAGCATTCCCTTTGTATGCCGTAGGCATTAGATAATACAGTATTTCTCGATTTCTACTCCTAAGGAGTAAAAAAGGAGGGCAAACTTCGTAGAGGACAACGTGCTTCTTGTAATTAACTTCAAATTTTGTATAAATATTCTTTAAGAGAATTGATGAAAGTGGTGTTATGTTTTTTTATTAAAATTCATCCTCTAACAGGATTAAAAGAGAGTAGAAAGTTATTTTTGGGGTGATTACCTTTGAAGCAGATATATGTACTTTTTAGTGCTTTTAATTTAAATTTAATTTTATTTTTAGTACAGAAAATACACTCTTATTGTAATTCACAAGTATTTAAACACACTTTATATATTATGTTATAAATATATTAATAATGTAAAAAGAAACAATTAAAAATCCTGTTACAACCATTTTCGACTTCTGCGCGACCGATGTCGCGGGAAAAAGCAAGTAAACGAAAATAACTTTTGACTTATACTTAACGCATAATATTAAGGTGGAAAAACACGGTTTAGCACTTTCGAGCGAACGCCGAGATAAAACATAATAATAATTAATATATATTGCATTATGTAAGATGTATATTAGTTTATTATAAGCTATAACTATTTAGTAAATGATAATTTAATGAGAATTTAACAAACTTTTTTAAAACCTGCTTTATGTTCCACGTGGTGACGGATTAAGAATACAATTCACCACCCCCTTTTTTGTCCGTGGGTGTCATAAACGAGGACTAAGGGATTATACCACGCATATAACATCTATGCAAGAGAAGGAAAATTCGAAATATAATCCTATACGAACACGTTTGACCAGCGTGGTACAGTAGATCAATTTCCCTCCCATTGTTGAGGAGGCTCGAGCCCAACAGTGGGCGTATATGAGCCGAGATGATGATGATTTTTTTTTGGTAAATGGTAGGTTAAGGCCTGATGAATGTTTCAGTAGGTTAGGTTGTATAAGTAAGGTGAAAGACGACTGCATGTAGTGAGGATCCGAAAGTTGAGATAGATGTACGGTTTTATCAGAAGGGATATAAAATAAGGAATGAATATATGAAAGTTGCGCCAGTGATGGAAAAAGTTAAGGAGTGAAAAATGCTATGAAAATGTGATAAGACAGGATGAAAGTAATGTTGTGAGGAAATTTTTTAATATATATGTATATGTTGAAAACTGTAGGGGTAAGTGAAGACTAAGGAAAATATGGATGGACTGCGTAAAGCATGGGACGGATAGATATAAAGTGATCAATGAAATGGTGTCTGAAAGGGTGTATGGAAGGATGGATCATATTAAGTCGACACTAGGGATGTGGAAAAAAATATCGATTTTTATAATAATCAATTATTACAAAAAAATAATCGATTAATAATCGATTATTACAAAAAAAATATCGATTAATAATCGATTTTTACAATCGATTATCAAAATAATAAAAATCAATTAATCCTTAGTAATCGATTTTTTATTATTTGAAATTAAATCGAAATTAATCGATTAATCACTGCCAGAGTTCCTAAAAAAAAGCGTATCACGATTGTTTCATACTATATTAGAAAATAAAGCTCACATTTCCTAAAAAAAAATATCATCATAATCCTGTTGGGAGAAAAATCGATTATTTTATAATCGATTATTTGTTTTTAATTAATCGATATTTTATAATCGATTTATTTTAAAGAACAAAAAATCTATTGTTTTCCCTCCAAGTCACATCCCTAGTCGACACCAAATAATTAGTATAACATTAGGATGATGATGACGATAATTAATGCTCCAGGACCTTAAAATATCGGGGTACAGATAGGTTATTGCCTATAAGCTGTAGTTTTAACCTCCGTCTCTTTTGCTCGCAGAATAAACCTCAGCAGCAAATTGCTAATAATCAGTTGTCGAGCTCAGCAGCAGCATCCCTTAGTCGTATTTTAAGATATCCAGGGACAAGTTAGGTCGTGGTGAAATGTATTCTTACTCCGTCACCACACGGATACATATTTATACTATTAATAATTATTAATTTTCAGCTTTTCTCGTTTTCAAATATAATTGTATATCCTTCCTCTTGGCATGATTTATTTAGATTTATAGTGTACATTGCCAAAGGATGATTTTCTACGTAAAATACTATACGGCAAGTTGCCAAAATGTTTGCATTTCCAGGATTCATTGCAACATATAGTTGGCTATTTGATTTTAAGATTATTTTTCTTATTATCTTAAAGATAAACATGACCGAAAACTCTTCTAATATTATTTGATATTTTTATTTAATTATAAAGAAGATTATTTGTGTGGTGACGGAGTAAGAATACAATTCATCCACTCCTTATCATGCCTGTGGGTATAATAAAAGACTATTAAGGGATATAATTTACATGCAACATCTATTTACCGACCCGAGTGATCAGTTTGGTATAATAAGTATGTCATTTAAAGCAGGCTTGAGCCCAGTTGTAAGACGTATATGATCCGAGATGAGTAAGACCGCGTTGGTCGTATAAGGTTTTATTTCAAGTTTTTCTTCTCTTGCATAGATATTGCAATCGTTTTTTACAATACCCACGGGCAAAACAGAGAGTGATGTATGTATTCTTATTCCGTTACCAAATAGAAGACTTTACTGTAAGACTAGAGAATATTAAATTAAAAACCTTATGTTAATCCCTCTGAATAGCAATATTCAGGGGGTTAATTTTCTGCTGCGGTGGTCGGCCCAACGACGAAGGTGACGTGTCACGGGTGGGTTACGGGTGTGCGTGTTTACGTCCCTCTGTCGCCCCGGACGGAGCCGGGCGAGGAGGGTGCCAACCGTAACACAACCCTAAAAAAAGGGGTGCGGGGAGCAGTGGATCTTATATGGGTTGAAAAGATACCTAATGTATTTCATCATCATCATCATCATTTCAGCTTATAAATGTCCCACTACTGGGCTCTGGCCTCCGCGCTGGTCAGACGTGTTGAAATAGTTTTGTTTCGAGCTTTCCTTCTCTTTTACAGACGTTATATGCTTGTTATATCTCTTAGTCATCTTTTACGACATACACAGACAAGATAGGGAGTGGTGAATTGTATTCTTACTCCGTCCCCACACGGACATAATTAATGTAACTATTTTTTTTTATTTGGATATTTTTTTTAAGTGAAAATCTCTATAGGCAGGTTTGATTGAGGAGTAAATTCACGTAAGTCGTTATCGACATGGTCACGTGAAGTGTTAACGCTAACACTATATCTGTGGCTATGTCAATGTCACTATATCTGTGCCGATATATGACAAAATTAGATCTTATATATAAATTTTCTGTTCGTATGTTTGTAATGGAACTCTTTCTAAACGGCTAGATCGATTTTGATGATTTTTGTTGGGACTGTTCCGATGTATTTCAGAATGCTTTAAATTAATAATTGGAAACGATAGGCGGCGCTGTGATCGATTTCAAGGAGAATTCCTATTACTATTTCTTTTAGATTTGAACAGAACAACGTCTGTTGCATCAGCTAGTATTTTATAAAAAGTCTTCATTTACAAATTTATATTTAAGAATAATCAATTGATTTGAATATCCAGAAAGAACAACTTGTAAATAAAACGACGACGAAATGAACAGTGTTCGAAACGTCGGGTAATCATAAATCTAATACAAACGCGATAAAATCCGTAAAACAGTTTTATTTACAATGTGTAATACTCGCGTAAACATCAGATATTATTACAACTACTGTTTGTTTATGGTTTTGGGTTTCACTTCTGTCGGCAGTACTCATGATTGCTTTGTATTCTTTTTAATTATAGTTATTGGTAAAAATATGCAAGCTAATTCATCAATTCGATTGGCGCTAAGTTTTCTCTGGCGGCGGGTGTTGTGGAGGGAGATACGGAGGCACCGGGAGAGGGAGTGGGGTCCACGCAGGCGCCACTTCCCGCCATTTTCTCAGAGCAGGGATGCCAGCTTGCGAATTTCAGCGTTCACTCGGGAAATGTGACGAGCTTTTTCATTTATTAAATGTTACATCGGAAAGCATCTAAAAAGTCATTCTTAATAAAATACAATAATAGAAATAGTGTTTGAAAATCTTAATTATATTTTATCAATATCCGCTATTTTCATTTGATGGCGTTCAAAAATTACATCATACCGCCGCCGGTCATAAAAATATTGTTCTTTTTACGATATTTCAAATATTTTACTGCTGTGGTCCCGATAGGAATAAATTATTTAAAGTCCAAAAACTCATCGTTATTACGAAATTTTCCTCTTTATGCGATAAATACTTTTATTTGTATAAAAATATCTTTAAAAATATATTTGATAAAAATAATATGGATTGAAGTGACACTATATTGTTTATTATTATTTTTTTATCTATAAGACCTATTTAAATGCTAAAAAATATTATCTTTAAATATCATCGCCTCAGCTTATATATGCCTCACTGTTGGACATAAGGTTCGTCTGAAAGACCAGGGAAATTCTTACCGTACCGCGCTGGTCAGGCGGATTGGCATAGCGTTTTATTCCGAGTTTTCCTTATGTCACATAGATATTATCTACATATTGCAAACCATTAGTCGTCTTTTACGTCACCCACAGTTAAGAATAGTGGTAGTAAAAACGGAATAATTTTTAAATATATAAAAGGATTAATGTTTGTCCACTAATATATTAGAAAACCATTTCTAATATACTTCCATAGATTTCTCTGTCAATTTCATACACCGATAACGTCACTTTATCATTTTTTGAAATGATTAATCTAAAAATGCTTAATGAAATTAATAGGTGATTGATGAGGAAAGCACTTATCGAAATGGAAGTAAATAAATTTGATATACATCATTTGTCAATGTTATTAATTTAAAAGGATTTAATAACATTATAGTTAATATTTTTAGTTGTATGATAAGGCACGTGGTGACGGCATAAGAATACAATTTACCACCCCCTGCGTGTGTAGTAAAAGACGGCTAAAGTTAAAAATATCTATGTAAACAAGGGAAGTCTAATAAAATTCTATAATAACACGTCTGACTAGCGTGGTTTAGTAGGTTAATTTGTCTTACAGCGTGAAGAAGGCGTGAGCCCAATAGTGTAACGTATGTTAGCTGATATGAGGCAATGATTATACTAGTACTTCAATGTAATTTCTTCTAATCTTTTCTAAATTAAAAATAAGAAAATCAAACAATTTATCACTTAATGTTAAAGAATTAATATATTTAATGCCCACAAAATTGTCGAAATTACCCATATAATTTCGGGAAATTACCCTTATAACCTTGGTAACATATCTATCCCAAATGGTCAGTCGTTTTGGCGCCCTCGTCGTGGGCGGTCGACGTGAGCGCTTTTAAATCGTGCAGCTCGTATCTTCAAAGAAAATAAAACAACATATTATTTGTGAGAGTTGTGTGGTAGTGTTTTTGTGATTGTGTTAATTTGTGTTACGTTTCCATTAATTAAAATAGTAAGTATATAAATATAAGTTTTATTATAAAATATGTATTTTTGTGGATTTTATAGGATCCAGTGACCTTCGAAGGCTTTTCTTAGGACAGCCTGTAACGTAAATATAGTAAGATCATATAAGGATTGCGTGTTAGATTTTTATGATATAAGTTTTTACGTGCAATTTTGGATAAAATTGTTTTTTAGAATACAGATAAATTTCTTTTATTTATTTTACTACTAACCTATATTTACATGTTTAGGATTTAATCGAAAGAGAGACTATTTACAATGGATTACTTGCAATGAGTTTATTTGTAATATTTATATACATATTTACGAAAAAAAAAAATTTAATACACAAAGGAAATAATTTTATAAATAAAGCGGTTTTTACCAATTTTATCGCTTTTTTTATTTATATTTTTTTATTCGCGTAATAAATAAATTAAAAGTAGCATAAATATTATTTATGTTTTGTATCGACATCCATCAGTAATAATTGAAATTATATTTATAATTTGAAATCATTATTATCGTAATTTCAGTCTGTACATGTCCCCACTGTTGGGCTCCGGCCCTCTCCTTTATGCGAGGAAACTTGAGTATATATATATTGGTATATATATACTCAAATGTCAACGATTGACCAGCATGGTCGCTGGTCAGACGTATTGGCATAGCATTATGCTTCGAGGTTTCCTTCTCTTGCATATTATCTGCATATTTAATACATTAGTCGCCTTTTACCACCTCTTTTCTGAATTGTATTCTTACTCCATCACCACATAGAAAATAGTAATTTTTGTAACAATTTAATAATTTAAAATAGACATTTTTTATTTATTTATTGCTTCGAGTTCTCGATTCGATTATTTCAAGCAGATTTTCACTTTCAACATCATAATTGTAGGTCACAACTAAACCCATTTATATATCAATGCTATAAGTTGAATAACACGTAATTTTACTCGTTCGCTGATGTTCTTATGTGGTTCAATTTAAGTGTTACTTAAAATTTGAAACCATTTATTTAATTCGATTTGAAATTTGGCGTCGTTGATGAAAGACGTTTATTAGTTTAGAAACGATAGGTATATGGGTTATTTAAAATAACATTATTGACAAGACTTATGTTGAATAAAGCAATTGCTTTATTCAACAAAAAAATGTATTTTGTTTTCGTAATAAATTTGTTTATGGCGACGGAGTAAGAATATAGTTTACCACTCCATTTCCTACCCGTGGATGGCGTAAAAGACGACTAAGGAATATGATATGCATATAACGTCTATTTAAGAAAAGGAAAACTCAGAATAAAACCCTATACAAACCTGTCTGACCAGCATGGTATATATAGCAGATCACAATAGCTCTCCTATTAAGGAGGAGACTCTAGCCCAGCCAGGGACGTATATGAGCTAAATGAAAATGATGAAGAAGTAGGAATACAATCTATCTCCCTCTTTCTTGCCCATGATTATCGTTAGGAATTGTAATGTGCATACAACACCTATGCAAGAGAAGGAAGACTCAAAATAAAACTTTATGCCAACCCGGTTAACGCTCTCATTTTGAGGCCTTATGACCTGTGATGAATAATTTTTTTTTACCATTTTTTTACGACAACCACGTACAAGGGGGTGATGAATTATATTCTTACTCCTTCACTACATGGAAAATGATAAAATAATGGTATACCAATACAAGTTTTTATTTTGAGTTTTCCTTCTCTTGTACGGATGTTATGTGTATATTAAATCCTATTTTTATCGACAAGATCCTGAATAAGAAATTATTTCCTGTGCCTGTACAAACATACGCAGTGACGGAGTAAGAATACAATTCACCACTCCCTATCTTACTCCTGGATGTCGTAAAAGACGATTATGGGGTATAATATGCATATAACATCTATGCAAGAAAAGGAAAACTCGAAATGAAACCCTTTACCAACACGTCTGACCAGTATGACACATGTATGTCACATTCCCTCTCATTGTGAAGGAGACCCGAGCCTTGTATTGGGGTGTATGCGAGCTGCGATGATGATGATGATGATACATCAAACATACAAAAAACTAACAAAATTATATCCAGACTAGAACATTAATTTATGGATCGCATAAAATATGATCCTGCACGGGGTTTGAACCCAAGGCTGCATGTGAGTTCGGTAGTTAAACCATTTTGAAATTTGTGCAATATTCTTGATAGATTTTTATGACACCAACAAAAGGGCATGTGGATTTTTATTCTAATTTCGATAGAACACGAAAATTGATTTAATCATCCTTTATCAATCCTCATCATCATCATCTCAGCTCATATATGTTCCGCTGTTAGGATCGGGCTTCCTCCATTATTTGAGGGAAATTGACCTACTATACCACGCTGGTCAGACGTGTTGTCATAGGGTTTTATTTTGAGTTTTCCATCTCTTACATAGATATTATACGCTTATTATATCCCTTAGTCGTCTTTTACGACACCCATGGCCAAGATAGGGGGTGGTGAATTGTATTCTTACTTCGTCACCACACGAAAAAAGTTTGAGATAAAGTTACTTTGTATATAAATTATGAAAGTTCAAGACATTTTTTTTTAAAGTTTATTTATATTTAATTATAATATAAAGGTGCCATTTTCTTCGATTATCTTTTTAAATTGTAATTTTTATAATGGTATTAAAATCAGCCAGATACAGATAGTAGTAGAATGACACTGTTGACAGTTGTCTGTCTACAGCCATGGGCCGGTACGTCCGGGATAGTACCACACTGAGCAAAAAATCGACGTCCGAGTAGTAGGAATTTGTTACTGCGCTTCGTTCGGTGAGAGAGACGGAAGCCCAACTTTCTGAGGATGTTTGCGTGTTGGAGGTTTTGGTGATTTTAGTTTTATCGAATCTCTATGCACGCATTCACACTCTCTTTACTTTCTTCACGTTTAGCAGCGGCCTAGCAAAGGTCCATGGGCGGCATCAACACTTACCATCATGTGTACTGTTTGCTCGTTTGCTACTATTAGGAAGAAAAAAGTACAGCAAAAAGAATAAATTAAAGTTTATACAGACTATATGCGAAAAGACTTTTCTTCGATTTATTATTAAAATTATCTTAGTTTAGAAGTTACAATAACAGCTTAAAAGAAAATTTAACTTTTTATTTTTTACTATAGCATATAGACTAACGAACTGTTATTAATAATGTTGAATTGGTATTTTACTACTAAAAAGGTTAATAAGTTTTGGTTTGAACGCGAAAATCTTGGGCGCCAAGATTTTGATTCTAAAAAATCTTATTGTGTCAGTTGTTTATTAAGAGTACTAATATTATAAATGCGAAAGTAATTTTGTTTCGTTTTCACGCTTAAACCACCGAACCGATTTAAAAAATTCTTTCACCAATGGATAGCTATAATATCAGGGAGTAACAAAGGCTATATTTTATCCTGGTATTCCCACGGGAAAGGGACCTACGCGGGTAAGGCGAAACCGAAGCGAAGCGAGGGCGGTGCTAGTAATATTATAAATGTGAAAGTTTGTGAATATATTTCGATATCTGGATGTTTGTTTTCTAAGTGCTGACGAAGTAAGAATACAATTTAACACTCCCTCTTCTGCCCGTAAGTGTCGTAAAAGACGACTAAGGGATTAAATATGCATATAATATCTATGCAAGAGAGAAAGTAAGTAACCCTATACCTATAGACTTATTTAATTTATTTCCTGGGTAATTATGAAATATTATCCGTGTGATGACGGAGTAAGAATAGAATTCACCATTCCCTATCTTTCCCGTGGATGTCGTACAAGACGACTATGTGATGTAATATGCACATAACGTCTATGCAAGAGAAGGAAAACTCTTAATGAAACCTTATACCAACATGTATGACCAGCATGGTATAATAGGTCAAATTCCCTCCCATTGTGGAGGAGGTCTGAGCCCAATAGTGGTATGTGGGCTGCGATGACGATGATGAATTATGAAAGGGACGTTACATTCATAACCATTTGTGGTGTTTTATAAATATCACACAGAATTTAAAACATAACCTTGAAACCAACTATCAATAAATAAAAGTTTACTTATCTTTTGTTTTCGATGTATCGTTAACTAATAGGATCGCTAATACTGGTAAATCAATAACTATTTACAGGATTTTACAAAGCCTTTCTAAAGAACAATAAAAAAACTTGTGTAAGATTACGAACCATTGTACGCCGTCGCCATGTTTGAAATCACAGGATGTGACATTAGGTATGAATGGTTGTGCTCGGAGTTGCCATAGAACAAGAGTATTCTCGTTCTAAGATGTTTTTTTATTTTATCGATTATTTAACTTGGACCGGGGATTTAGTTCGGCATCCGTGGAGAGGTTAGCTTCACGAGAAGGGTACTCCCTCGGGGTATTACGTCGGGTCGACCACTGAAGTCAAGGAACTCTGCACCGGTGGTCGGCCCAATGATGAAGGCGACGTGCTATATGGATGGGTTACGAGTGTGTGTGTACTTACGCTCTTCTGTCGCCCCGGACGGAGCCGGGCAAGGAGTGCGCCGACCGTAGACCACCTCGATAAAAAAAATCGATTATTTAACTTGTCCCTGACAATACGTGTCCCTTTCATGCCACCTCTACTCTACCAACACGTCTAACCAGCGCAAATTTCCGTCATACTAACAGTAGGAGGTTTATGAGCTGTGACGATGATGATGATTATGAATTATATAAAGTCCCCATACAAATATTTTTTAGTGTGTTGTCTTTAAAGAAAAAATAAATACAAAGCGGCTAGTTGGCTACGTCATCAACATCAAACTGATACTACTGAAACCAGAATCTTAAAATTTTAATATTTGTTTTTCTTTTGTGACGTGAAGCCTCATTAAGAAATTCTAATCCAAAGAAGGTGAAATTGTGTGGTAAAAAAGAAGAAAAACAACTTATTTATAATCTTCAAATTAAGTAGGTATCATTGAATTTGTCATCATTTCAGCTTATATATATCCCATTGCTGGGCTCGAGCCTCCTCCACAATATGAGGGAAATCGGACTACTATACCACACAGGTCAGACGAGTTAGTATTTTTTTTTCTAAAGAAAAAAAAAGGCGAGTTAGTATAGGGTTTTATTTTAAGTTTTGGTTTTCTTGTACAAATGTTATATGTATAATTAATCCACGGGGTGATGAATTGTATTTATACTCCGTTACGACACGGAAATTACGCCCCTCTGTCGCCCCGGACGGAGTGGTGCGAGGAGTGCGCCGACCGCAACCCAACTCCAAAAAAAAACGACACGGAAATTAAAATAATAACATATAATACTTCCTTTCTTGCCTGTGGGTGTTATAAAAGACGGTTACGGGATTAAATATGCATATAACATCCAGAGAAAGAAAACTCGAAATAAAACCGTATACCAATCCGTCTCTGTCGACCTGGCGCTGCCGACCATCGCCAGGGAGATGCTCGACAGCGTCAGGAATTGGGACGTGGTCGCCGCCTTCTGTGAGGCCGTAATCTCACGGAAGGAGGCCGCGGATCGTGTGCGAGTAGTGCTCCTATTCGGCGACACGTTCCGCCGCCGGCGACCCGGGCGGCGCAGGCACAAGTATCTGCGCCTAATGCCGCCCTAGCCGAGGCCGCAGGTGATCGGACCGGGGAATTGTCCGTCACCCGCAGAGAGGCTGACCGCGCGACGGCGACAGACGTCCCAGGACGTCGAGAGGTGAGATTGCCCGTAAGGGTGTACCGTCGGGCCGACCACTGACGACAAGTCACATCTGCTTCGGTGGTCGGCCCAACAACGAGCTGACGTTTGTACGGGTGGGTTATGGGCCCGCGCGCCGTCCTTTCATCGCCCCGGACGGACTAGACCACGCGTGCGCTTACCATAGCCCACCCATAAAGAAAAAAATACCAATCCGTCTCACCAGCATGGTATAGTAGGGCCCTTTCCCTCCTATTGTGGGGGAGGCTCGAACCCAACAGTGGGACGTATATGAGTTGTACTGATACGGGTAGATAAATAAAATAATATTATTAGTATATAATAATAAATTCAAACTCGAGACATTTTTTGTTTAGCAGTCAATAGATATTTTTACTGAGCCATCGTGTACGTAGGTAATTTATAACGTATAAAATATAGAAGCGGAAAAAACTGCAGTCGGCACGTGATAAATATTAATGACTTACACTTTTAATTAAAAATTAATGAGCAAAAGCCATTAGGTCATTTATTAACTTAGTTATATGTTAATTTAAAAAGTCAACTGAGATCAAAGATTGCGTGGTATGACGGCTAGTCATACTGTATATTTTAATACGATTTTTTATAGTTTCAGGTTTTTATTAGCAGTTAGTTACCTATATACATTTTTAATACAATAATTTCTATAAAGAAAATTGGTGCAACTTTTCTTGTGGGGATGGAGTACGAATATAATTCAACACCTTCTCTTTTGACTGTGGATGTTGTAAGATAGGACTAAGGTGTATAAAACGCATATAATATCTATGCAAGAGAAAGTAAACTCTTTAAAAAAGCTTAAACCGACACGTCTGACCAGTATGGTATAGTAAATCAATTTCCTTCCTTTTGCGGAGGAGGTCACGGTGAGGATGAGGTCAGCAATACGTATATATGAACTTTGATGAATGATGGTGCAATCACACCCGTCCAGGGCGATGGAGAGGCAGCGGGCGATTCCTAGCGCCAAATAGGTGGGCCACCGTTATACAACCTTGTCAGTAACCCGTCCAGGGGTTATTTTTTAGGGTACTGACTTAAAGAAATTTTATTATCACTATCATTCAGCCCTTTATTATCCCACTGGTGGATGATGCGGTAATTCTTTACTAGGGTTATTTCTATAATTTTAACTCTTGGCGATTAATGTGTTATATATTTCCCAGTAGAACGCTGCTGCCTTTTCCCCTAGTAATTTTTAAGTCCATGGGAATGTAGTATTCTTATTTCGTCTATTATTTATTCAACATCACCATCATTTCAGCTCATATATGTCCCACTGTTGGACTTGAGCCTTCTATACAATAGGAGGGAAATGGACCTTACTATACCATGCTGGTCAGACAGGTTTCATTTCAAGATTTCCGTCGCTGGCTATATGCGTATTATATCCCTTAGTCGTCTTTTATGACGCCCACGGCTAAGGTAGGGAGTGGTGAATTGTATTCTTACTCCGTCACCACACGCGAATCGGTTATAACACGCATTTAAAATATTTTCACACGCCCTATTTACGTATCATATTTATGTTTAAATACGTAAATATTCATAAGGCTATTTCAAAAACGCTACACTCGAACAAAATAGAATTTTATTTACAAAATTTACGTGTTGAGTCAACGTAAAACCAGAAAAGGACCATCGCGTTATGAAGAAATGTTTATTTTTAGTTTACCTGACGTACGAGTACTCTTGTTATCCGATTAGTTCAGACTTTATGATACTAATACTTATTGTGGTTTCCTTTCCTTGTGGTGATGGACCCGTGGATGTCGTAAAAAACGACTAAGGGATATTAGACTTGGCACAAATGTATCAAGATACCATTCTTGAGAAGGTAGTGAAGCCCCTTAACAACATCTTGTTCAATAACCAAGAATGGTCCTTCCGAAACGAACGTTTCGGACTTCATCAGAGCTGAAGACTGGCCGTCGTCTAGTCCCGATCTTAATCAGCTAGATTATGATTTATGGTTAGTTTTAGAGAGTACAGCTTGCACTAAACGCCATGATAATTTGGAGTCCCTAAAATGATCCATACGATCGGCAGTGAAGAATTTTCCCATGGAAAGAGTGCGAGCTTATATTAATAACTGGCCTCAACATTTAAAGGACTGTATCGCAGTCAATGGCGACCACTTCAAATAAGCTTTTTACACTTTAAGTTGTTTTATATTTATGTATTAAACTAACACACTGTAAAAGTAAAAAATATTATTTGCAATAGAAAAATAAATACTTTGTTACAGTATTAATGGCAAGACTAGGTATGTAGCTAATATCTATGTAAGAGAAGGAAAACTCGACATAAAATCTAAAGGTGCCATTCGAACCTCGGCTGTAGGCTGTGGATGCAGGTATCATACGCATGGCACGCAGGCACTGCCTGCATTCGGCCTCCATCGGGCCGATCACTGATGACAAGTAACCCTGCTCCGGTGGTCGGTCCAACGACGAAGGCGACGTGCACGTGGGGTGGGTTGCGAGTGTGCGTGCTTACGCCCCTCTGTCGCCCCGGACGGAGTGGTGCGAGGAGCGCACCGACCGCAACCCACCCCCAAAGAAAAAAAAAAACTGCCTGCATTCGCAGCCGGTAGTGATTCCGAGGCTGGCTGCACGTGATGCGGCAGACAGCAGGTGGCGACCAGAGAGCCGATAAAAATTCTATGATTCTATTCAATATGAGCGCTAATTGGATTGCAAATTAAGTTTGGTGAAATTGGCTCCGAGTAGCGACTACTTGGGACGTGTCTCAACAGGTTGAAGTGACGTAACTACGTGCGCATCCACATGCAGCCACAGCACTAAAGGTGCCATTCCAACCTAAGCTGCAGGCTGCGGATGCAGGTAGCACACGCATGATACGCAGCCGCTGCCTGCATTCGCAGCCGATAGTGATTCCGAGGCTGGCTGCACGTGCTGCGGCAGGCAGCAGGTGGCGACCAGAGAGCCGATAAAAATTCTATGATTCTATTTAATATGAGCGCTAATTGGATTGCAAATTAAGTTTGGTGAAATTGGCTCCGAGTAGCGACTACTTGGGACTTGTCTCAACAGGTTGGAGTGCCGTAACTACGTGCGCATCGACTTGCAACCGCAGCACTACTGGACTGCGATCGGCTGCGGCTGCAAGTCGCAGCAGCACTTGCCGCCGAGGCTCGGCAACCCGTGCAGCTGCAGCCGCGTTCGGAATGTTTTTACAGAGATCTATACTACTACATAGAAAATCAGTCGTGCAGCCACAGCCGTCTTCGTGCAGCCGCCGTATGTGCTGCCTGCACCCGCAGCCTGCAGCCGAGGTTGGAATAGCACCTTTATGCCAATACGTTTGAGCAACGCGGTTTATTAGGTCGGTTTGCCTTTAATTGTCTGGCAATGGGCTGATGATGATGATGAGTTCCTTTGCGTCACCCTGTGGTGACGGGTTAAGGATATGCCGTAATATTCCGTAATATCCGATATTCGTAAATTACGGCCTGATTGTCGTGAATAGAATCCATGGTTGCTAAAGTTTTCTGTTAAATGATAAAATAAAATGATCTTACTTGATGTGTCTCTGCTCCTAACTGTAGAGAAGGATGGATGTTGCTTCTTTCTTGCTATTTAACTGCACAGTTTTTTATTACAATAGTCACTGATTTTTACTATGTTTTAGTGTTTAAAAAGTGTCTTTGTTCAGTTTTATAGTTTTATGATAGTCACTGATCACTGCTCAAATGCTCGAAGGACCATACAGATGGTTACTGATCACTGCTTAAAGGCTCGAAGGACCATAAAGATGTACGAGTTGCTGCTTCGTACAACCTTTTGATATGCTGGATGATATGATATATGCTAAGAATAAAATGATACGTTGTTACAGTTACCGTATATTCGCGATAATAAACTAATGATATAATGCTAATACGATTGCTGTGAGTCGATAGTACGAACTGCTTATAAAATAAATGAATGTCAATTTATATAATGCAATATTGATGATGGCGCAAATATACAACGTGCGGTTGCACCGTACAAATATGTCATCATGCTTTAGCTGCCTGTGGCAGAATAATACACAGAATACAGTTAATTATTCTTTACTTACAAATACTTACGTCACTACGTACGTCACTACTCGAAAAATAAATAAGTAATTTAAAATTACCATTTCTTTTAATGTTTAAAGTTAAAAATAAATTATAGTATGCGTGAGTACGGGTGTTTTGAAATCTATTATACATTGACCTAGTGATATTTGTATTGTGACAACATTGGCACAGTTTAAAATAAAACTTATCACAAGCTTTAAATACAATCTTAATATAGTTTATGACGCGTTTCTATACAATGTATTTCATTCGTGACTAGTTTCATTTTAATTATGTATATTAGTTAGCTCGATATACGTTCGCAGTTTACTTTTTATGTCTACTTTCTCATTGAAAGGTCTGCTAGCAGTAGCTACGAGGGGTAGGTCTCTTGCTGCCCTTCATTGTGGTTAAGGAGGGCGATGGCTGCTCTAGTGGTTAACTTGTAATCAGGTGCTGTTTACGACATCCAGTTCAGCCATAACCTTTTGTGTTATATTTGAGAATGCCGGCAAAATCTGCAAAAAATGATGATGATACCACCTAAATGATTATAGGGTTTTGTTACAAGTTTTCCTGTCCTTGCATAGATGTTATATGCATATTAGATCCTTTAGTGATCGGGGTGGTGAATTGTATTCTTACTCTGTCACCACACGGAATTTCTCCTGCCGCAGGTGATGTGATCAGGGAATTAGTCCGTCACCCGCTGAGAGGCCGACCACGTGAGGAAAGACCGACGTCCTCCTCGAGGAGGGGACGTCGGTCGATGGGAGGGTATCCCAAATAGGGGGTATTCCGTCGGGGCGACCACTGATGACAAGTAACCCTGCTCCGGTGGTCGGTCCAACGACGAAGGCGACGTGCACGTGGGTGGGTTGCGGGTGTGCGTGTTTATGCCCCTCTGTCGCCCCGGATGGAGTGGTGCGAGGAGCGCGCCGACCGCAACCCACCCGCAAAAAAAAACACTCGGAATTTCTACAACTATTATTGAAATAAAACGATTTCTGATGTTTACGCGAGTATTACACATTGTAAATAAAACTACAGATTTTATCGCGTTTGTATTTGATTTTTGATTGCCCGACGTTTCGAACACTGCAGCATTCATGGTCACGGGCGGACACATACAAGCGGTATGGGATCACAAATTAACTACTAAAGCAACTTATTATATTCTTAATATGTAACTATTAGAATAATAACGTATAGAAGGTAAGTTGGCGTACAAAAAGTGAAGCATTTCAATTAGAGCCTAATGGAGCTTACGCCGGAACCGTTCCGTAATGTACAAGGTCACTATACTGCAAGTACCTACGCAACTCTTAAAAAAAATAGGTAATTATGACGGCTTGTGCATTCAAATGGTGTCAAAACACATTTGAAAAATATACCTAAGAAGCATATTAACATTACTTTTAAAAATATGCCGACGATTTATGTTAATAAATACCAAGTTTGATTTCATAATTTGTATAGTGGTGTGCGTGTGTACGTGTGTAATCGCTTGCACGCATGTAGTATTGTTTGCTTCATATTTTTGATGGTTTACGTATGGGCACTATTCTTCTATACGTTATTATTTCAAAGATGTAACTATACACAGATTTATTTATGTACACGTCACTACATATAAAGTTAAACCTATAACTCTAGGTAATGCTTTCACAAAGCCTGGCTCAGATCTTTACGAGCACTTAGTTTAGTCCACACACGCCAATATTGTGATTTCCCCTAGGAAATCTCTTTTTTTATTAGTCTACATACAGTTCATAATACTTATAAAATTAACTCCCGACTTCAATTTCATTGTGATGTTTTTTTTAGCAGAGTACGTTACGACTTAATGGCATTTAGTTAATATCGAATTGAATTAATTTTATCGTCCTCAAAGGGCTCAGTCCACTTAATTGGTGGTAAAAATAGATACTACAAGGCTATTGAGGCCTATTATATTTGTACAAATACTACAACTAATTATATAAACTTGAAGGTTTATTGTTATTTTATTTTATAGAAAACATCTCGCATTAAAAAATAATATCTGGTTGACCGAGCTTCGCTCGAAATATTTTTGTCGAATTTATTTAGATATATATTAATAAAAAATAAATAATGAAAATTATATAAAAAACTACAAAAAGAGAATAATAATAACACCAAGATTCAAACCGACGCTGTTTAAATATCACATAATCCTAAATTAAAACCGCCCGTCTCCCCAACTGAGCTATCGTAACTCATGACGTTGACAACGAAATTTGAATTCATATTCTTTTAAAGTTTAATGTCATTATATTGTTTTACTTAAAACACGGACAAAACAACATTTTCTATAAATAAAACCTAGCTAGATCGATTTTTTGGACCCGAAACCTCTAGTATGCCAACTTTCAATAAAATCGTTGGAGCCGTTGCCGAGATCCTGAATATATATATATATATATATATATATATATATATATATATATATATATATATATATATATATATATATAGACAAGAATTGCTCGTTTAAAGATATAAAAATATTATGTATTTTTTTATTAATATTGGTGCTTATGAACCATCCTAGGTCTACAGTGAAGAAAGTGAAGGGAGTGTGAATGCGTGCTATGAGGTCCTGATACTAAAGACATCACTGAAACCCACCACATGCAAACAACTTCAGAAAGTTAAGCTTCAAGGTCTCGCTTCGATCTTTGCTCACATAATGAAGAGCAGTAACAATTTTCTGTGTCTAGGTATTTTAGAAACATAAAATTAATATTTTATCCGTGTGGTGACGGAGTAAGAATACAATTCACTACTCCCTATCTCTTGCTTGTGGATGTCGTAAGAGACGACTAAGGGATATAATATGCATATAACATCTGTGCAAGAGAAGAAAAACTCGAAACAAAACCCTATTCCAACACGTCTGATCAGCGTGGAGTAGTAGGTCAATTGCCCTCCCATTATGGAGAAGGCCTGTACCCAACAGAGGGACATATGTATATAGACTGAGATGATGATGATGACAATTAATATATTCAAATTCTATCTAATCAGAAAGGTTATTTGTGGATCGTATCGTAAAGAATGGTCGTGTATGAGGACTGATCCAATGACACTTCGAAGGTACTTGATCTTCACCATCTGTGCAATTACCATTTATAATGATATTTAGTGTTTTTTTAAAGGAAATAATAATATAGTAAGGATTCATAAATAGTCATCATATATTTAAGTTTGTGAATTAAGTGACCAATTTCCCAAGTTAACTCGCGCACTTTTCTAATGTATTTAAGTCTTAATAGTCACTTAATCACAAACACATTTGTTCTGTCCGTGATCCGATCCTTACGGATCTAAGTCTTGATCCGTTCCGCATTGCGATATCACCCCTCATCAGCCCGGATCCAGTTCGGTTAAGCCATTCCATTTCACTTTCGTGGTCGAATCGTAGCGTACGTTTTAATTAAAGTGTTTGCTGTGTATTCTAGTTGTATTGAAGTAATTTTGTTACGATTTTGGGTTTTTATTTGACTAAATGCTGAGGTGATGGAATAAGAATACAAATTACCACCCTTTATCTTGCCCGTGGATGTCATAAACGATGACTATGGAATATAATACGCATATAACATCTACACAAGAGAAGGAAAACTCGATATAAAACTAAATAAACCTTTCTGACCAGCATGGTAAGGTCGAGTCCAAAATGGGACGTTAATGAGCTGAAATAAAATGATATTAATAACAGGGTATTTTTGTATTCTTATATTTATTTGCTAGAAGTATTTTTAACTATTGAAACTTTTCATGTATTTTAATACTAGCTGCTTGTGACTTCGTCGGTGTGGTATAGATACTTTGGGCTAACGCTAACTTAAACTAAGACATAAACAATGTCTTAGTTTAAGTTACGTAGAAGGTGAAAATATTTTTTAATAAGACGATTCTGTCACATATGATTTTTGAGAAAATTTAGACGTTTACGCAGCGGCAAAAGAAACCTGATTTTGAAACACTCTTCTATTGGTGCTCCGCTCCTGTTGGGTTTAGCGTGATGATTAATTAGCCTTCTTCGATAAATGGCCTATCTACCACTGAAAGAATTTTTCAAATCGGACTAATGTTCTTGAGATTAGTGCGTTCAAACAAACAAACTCTTCAGCTTTATACATTAGTATAGATTTAGATGTACTAGCAGCCCGCCCTCGCTTCGCTTTGGTTTTAGTCGTTTTACCCGCGTAGTTCCCGTTCCCGTGAGAATACCGGGATAAAATATAGTCTAGTTTACGCCCTGATATTATAGCATTCCATTGGTGAAAGAATTTTTGAAATCGTTCCAGCCGTTTTGAAGATTACCCAGAACAAACAGACAGATAGACAGACAGAGAGACAGACAAAAAAAAATTAAAGTGATTTTTAGGCATGTTTATAGTGCAAATGACGGTGTGAGCATGGAAAAAGCTTTTTATTTTGACATTACAAACAGACATTCCAATTTTATTTATTGGTATAGATTTAGATTATCGTTAGAATCAAAGGTATTTGAACTTCGATATAGTAAATATAAAATTAAAAGAACAATAAAATGTGTAAAAATAGTTTTATTTCATTCATAAAATTAGTTTTATAAAGCGTGCTTGAACGTTTGATGGATTTTGTACCATCTGTTTTGACATTGATAGCCAAAGTAAAAAATAATCATTATATAAAACATTTGAAGAATAAATATTGCTTAGTGAAAAGACATGCTTTCCGTGTGGTGACGGAGTAAGAATATGATTCCCCACTTCCTATCTCGCCCGTGGATGTCGTAAAGAACGACTAAGGGGTATAAAATGCACATAAGATCTGTGAAAGAGAAGGAAAATTTGAAATTAAACCTTAAACATGTTTGACCATAGGAGTGGTAGGACCACACTGTCGACAGTTATCTGTCTACGGCCGCGGGCCGGTCCTTCCGGGGTAGTACCACGCTCTCGCAGAAAATCGACGTCTGAGTAGTAGCAATTTGTTACTGCACTTCGTTCGGTGAGCGAGAGAGCCGGAAGCCCAACTTTCTGAGGGTGATTGCGTGTGGAGGGTTTTGGTGGTGCCCTTGGTATCACCGAGCCTCAATGCACGCATTCACATTCCCTTCGCTTTCTTCGCGGTAGGCAACGGCCTTGTAAAGGTCCATGAGCGGCAGCAACACTTACCATCAGGTGTACTGTTTGCTCGTTTACCACCGTTTGCAATAAAAAAAAAAACCAGCATGGTATAGTAGGTCAAATTCCCTCCCATTGTGGAGGAGGTTCGAGCCCAACAGTGGGGCGTATGTGAGCTGCGATGATGATGATGAAAATATTTGAAGAATAGACATTGCTTAGTGGGAGGGCAACGAGATTATCAATACAAGACACAAACGATTTTGAAATTAAAAAAAAAGCATATCTTCACTTTTCCGCAATCGTAATCATAATTATACCGAACCAAATTCTGGCCTCGTTTATATCTAACTAGGAACCCGCCCTCGTTTCGCTTCAGTTTCAGTCGTCTTTCCTGAATAGTTCCCATTCCCGTGGGAATATCGGGATATATCCTTGTTTACGCCCTGATATTATAGCTTTCCATTGGTGAAAGAATTTTTGAAATCGGTCCAACCGTTTTGAAGATTACCCGGAACAAACAGACGGACAAAAAAAATATAAAGTGTATTTTAGGCATATGTATAGTGCAAATAACCGTGTGAGCATGAAAAAAGCCTATTATTCTGATATTACAAACAGACACTCCAATTTTATGTATTGGTATAGACTTGCTAGTCTACCCGCACCGGCTTCTCACGGATGCGATACTAATACTAAATATACTACAGAATGTATTATTACAACGTTCACAGCTTTTTTGTCATTAGACAATACAAACATAATTTCTTTAGAGGCTACTCTTGAAAGAGCGACATATTATGCATGTATACATATAAATCTTGCTCTTGAATCACTCTATCTATTAAAAAAAACCGCATCAAAATCCGTTGCGTAGTTTTAAAGATCTAAGCATACATAGGGACAGATAGACAGCGGGAAGCGACTTTGTTTTATAATATGTAGTGATTCTGTGTGATGAAGAAATAAAAATTCACCACCCAATTTCTTGGTCGTGGGTGTCGTAAAATACGACTAAAGTACATATTCAGTCAATTAGGATAAGAACAGGGTGTAATTCAAATTTAATGTCAAATGGGTCTGATATTTCCTAAACACAGGGTGACCTAGTTAGGAGTTAGAGCATATCCATGTACCTACACGAATCTGATGCTGTTTTTATTTTATTATTATTTTGTTTTTTTTTTTTTTTTCTATATAAGTAATAAGCTATATTACCTAAGGTACTTTTTTAGTAGTAGAGCATGGATTGTAATTTTTTTTTTTTGTTTATTGATCCAATAAAGACACTTATTGTTAATGTAATTCTAATTACTCACAGTCCCATTATTAGGCTGGACTCTCCTCAAAAATAGGAAAAAAAAAAAATTGTAAAAAATACTACTTTACGTATTTTATCGCATTTGTATGGGCGATACATGAATGTTGCAAAGTATTTGAAACGTCGGGCAATCAAAAAACAAATACAAACGCGATAAAATCCGTAGTTTTATTTACAACTAGCAACCCGTCCTCACTTCGCTTCGGTTTCAGTCACTTAAACCCGCTTAGTTCCTGTTCCCGTGGGAATACCGGGATAAAATGTAGCCTATGTTTCTCCCTGATATTATAGCTTTCCATTGGTGTAAGAATTTTTGAAATCGGTTCGGTGGTTTAAGCGTGAAAGCGTTACAAACAAACAAACAAACATCCTTACTTTCGCATTTATAATATTAGTAAGGAAGTAAGTATGGATGTGTAATACTCGCTTAAACATCAGAAATTATTAGAAAAAAAATTAATGCTGCTCCACACTGGTGAAACTAATTTATATGACGTTTTATTTCGAGTCTTCCTTCTCTTTTTAATACAGAAGCATAAATACCAAACCCAACACAATTATGTACATATCTCAGTTGACCTATTTAAACGTCAACAATGGGTACCCATAACAAATCGTAGGGTACCTCAGGATTACTGAGATCAGTGGCCAGCGTGAATCAATTGTTAGATTTATTACCTCACCCCTGACACCACCGAGGGTATTAATTGTAGCGAGGTAATTTCACATCGCCTCCTGTTTGAGCATTGATTTAAATGTGGAGGGTTGGAGGTTGATAGCGATATATCGATATTCACAAGACTTTATTTATTAGAACAAATTTTATTAATATAAATTAATAGATCATCCATTTGGTGATGGAGTAAGAATACAATTCACCACTATCTTACCAGTGGATGTCGTAAAAGACGACTAAGGAATATAATATGCAAGAGAAGAAAAACTCGAAACGGAATCTTATACCAACCTATCTGACCAGCATGGTATAGTACAGTCAATTTCCCTCCTAGTGGAGGAGGCTCGAGCCCAGTAGTGGGCCGTACATGAGCTGAAATGATGATCATAATTACTTTATTATTTATCACACCATTTGAGGGAAAATTATCATTATACCGATAGTCTTTCAAGTAATTATAGTTTTAAACTAACGAAGTCTCAAGAAGGTTGGCCTGAATAAATTTTAGCTAACAATAGTAATATAAGTGTTAGTTTAATCCAGCCACAATACATTAAGTAACGAGCTAGTGTACATTGAAACAATATTCAAAACGAACTCGCAATGCCTTTAATAATTCTTAGGATCATTTCGCCTCCCGTCACGTATAATGCCTACCAACGTTTCATTAGATAAATGCTTATATATTTTTGAGGTGAATTTACACAAGTATCTAAAATATAAGGTAATTCATCAGTGTCAATAGAAAATGACAATTTATCCATATTGCCATACCAGCTTCTGCTCGCGACTTCGTCCTCGTGGTATAGATACTCCGGGCTAACGTGTTAACCTAAGACTTTGTTTACGTAGAAGGTGAAAATATTTTTTAATAATACGATTCTGTCACAGATGTTTTTTGCGAATATTTTGCCGTTTACGCAGCGGAAGCTCTCAAAAGGAAAAAAAAAACTGATTTTGAAACATTCTTCATTGGTGCTTCGTTCCTGTTGATCTTAACGTGATGATAAATGGGTTATCTAATACTGAAAGAATTTTTCAAATCGGACCAGTTTTTTTTGAGATTAGTGCATTCAAACAAACGAAAATTTTTAGCTTTATATATCAGTATAGATTAGGTGCGCTTGGTCTTTTGATTGGCAAATGGTTTACTAACTGCCCAGTAGATTTACTGTCACCATCATCTTAGCTCATGAATCGGACTGAGAGGTCTGGAGTCTCCTACACAATAGGAGGGAAATTGACCCATTATACCACGCCGGTCAGATGGGTTGGTACAGGGTTTTATTTCGAGTTTTGACGCCAGCCGGCCATCAATCTTACTCGGCAATATAATGTTTGACCTGACGGAATCAGATGTTGTTAGTTTAGATGGATGTAAAACGTTCGCCTTTTAAGACGCTAACGCTAGGTAAGGATTGGTAATTTTCGCCATCGCCACCATACAGTAACCAATGGCCAGCTCAAACAATCGCGAAAGATGATACGGTAGTTTACGGGGTCGGATGGGTTAAGGAAGTTGGGACCAGTGTGCCTACTCTGGAAATCCATTCTAATTTCGAATACGATTCAATTCCAATCTCACCAAACTTATATTTGGTACTTTTGAACAAAATCGAGAATGAATTCTTCGCGGTTGGCGTTGTTATTTTCACCAAATGTGTCGTATTTTTTTACTTTAAATTAATAACGTTATCGAACTCGATCACTATAAAGACGCTTTCTTGCAATTGTGCAACATTAGCGATTTTAAACTACGTCGAAATTGCGTCGGGTGTAGCAAATATTTGATTTAATCGACGAGAGTCGAATTCATTTAGTTCAAAAATATTCCACCGAATTTGATTCCAATCGTGCGCTAGTGTCGCTTTCAAGAGTACCAAATTTACTCAAATTCGAGCTGCGATTGGGTTTAGGATTGGAGTGGAGATTCAGGAGTAGGCACACAGAACTTAGCTCAGGAAAAATATGTAAAAATAACAAGTAGCATGTCATTGTGTTCTCAATCCGTCACAGTACAGGGTAAATACAATTTAGTTATACAAAATTTAGTGGTGTGGAATTCGCTCAACTATTCGTTTTAGTAGACACAAAGATAAATATTATGCACAATAAACAGTTGCTGGACAAGGGTCCGTTCAACTAGCATACCACAGAAAACAGTGAAATTCCGTATAATGGTAGATTTTTTATCTTAAAATAAAATTATTATAATATTCTTTCATTCAGTAACGACGAAAAACTGGGGGCGTAACTGGAGGCTTTTATTTTAAATAAAACTACTTTACGGTTTATCGCGTTTGTATTTGATTTTTGATTACCCGAAATTAAGAAGTTGTAAGAAGAAAATATCATTTTCTTCTTACACTGGCAATAAATCTGTATTAAAATGTGGGTCAATTTTTAATAATAAATTTTGTGTATCGGGTAGATAATTATAAATTTTCTGCAGTAAGAATGACTTGTTGGATGTGAGATATCTGAGTCCACTCGTGACCATGAACGCTGCAAAGTGTTCGAAACGTTGGGTAATCAAAAATCAAATACAAACGCGACAAAATCCGTAATGTAGTTTTATTTAAAATGTGTAATACTCGCGTAAACATCAGAAATCATTATGGAGGCTTTTATTTTCATTGCATTTACATTTGCCACAATCGCCTCGCTTATCAGGCGGGTCGGCGATCGCAGCTGTTGCCCACTCTACTGATGAGACTCTTAGCCGGATTATACGACTCCCATGGGCAAGTAAGAGGTGATGACAATTGCATTCTACCCCGTCGCCACACGGCATTATTCAAGCATTAATGAATTAAATATTTAAAATGTATTTTATAATTATCGATTTCATTTATTGCATATCAATTACACGATTACTTATTCTTTTGCTACATGCTATTCTTATCAATATCGATTAACCCATTCTTTACGAAAGAGTAAACATAAAAAAAATTAAAATTATTGTAATTTGGTTTAGTAATTCACAAAAGTACTTTTTTATTTTAGTTTGAAGCGGATAGAGGTTTATAATATTGGCGGCTATCATATGCCTATCAAAATATGAAAAAAAGGATATAAAAATGTGGATCAATATTTAATAGTAAATTATACATATATCTATCAAAATATAAAAAAAAAGGTTATCAAAATGTGGGTCAATATTTAGTAGTAAATTCTGTAGCCAGTATATATAAATTTCTGTAATAACGGTGACTTGTTGGACGTAAGACATTTTACCTCCCGTGACCATGAAAGTTTTTCGAAATGTAGCGAAATCAAAAATGAAATACAAACGCAAAAAAATTGGTAAAAATAGTTTTATCTAAAAGTAATAGTAATAACTGTCTATTGACTGTAAATAAGAAAGATATAATTTTAACTGCCCGTGTCCTAAAATTCATACTCATTTGTCGAGCCTTATTAGCGTATTTACGTATTTTAGTCCGTCACCCGCCGAGAGGCCGACCGCGTGAGGAAAGACCGACGTCCTCCCCGAGGGGGGGACGTCGGTCGATGAGAGGGTACCCCAATAGGGGGTATGCCGTCGGGCCGACCACTGATGTCAAGTAACCTTGCTCCGGTGGTCGGCCCAACGACGAAGGCGACGTGGTTTTCGGGTGAGTTGCGGAAGTTGCGTACTTAAGCCCCTCTGTCGCCCCGGACGGAGTGGTGCGGAGGCGCGCCAACCGCAGCCCACCCACAAAAAAGAAAAAAAAAATGCGTATTTACTAATTTTATTTCTTAAATTGGCATCTAACTAACCTCCTCAAGGCCTGTGTAAAAGTGGCTTTAGATTTAAGATGGGCGGTAAAGGGTATAGTAGTTATGTAATTTGTCGTAATCCTCTTCAAGTTTTGTAACGGGATCCCCTTGAGGTATTGCGCTTGTAATTATAAATCGTGTGGACCGTAAGGGTTGAGTCTTATTAACAGCGATTGTTATTAAATAATTCTATTACAACGGAAGGGATTAAAGAAGGGGTGAAAACTTGCAAAAAATCTATTACACCATGCCATGTGATGATGAAATAAGAATACAATTCACTACCCTCTATCTCTCCGTGGGTATCGTTAAAGCTGGTAACTGCTGGTTGTAAATAGGGTTCTAAATAGTTCAATGTAGAAACATATGTAATTCTTTAGAGGAGGCTTCACTTGTGGAAGGGTTCATAAAAACAAACTCCTATTTGTTTTATTTTCTATATTTAAACATTTAAAAAAAATAAGTGGGTTATTTGTAAATAATATCATTATTTTTCTTTTTTTTTTTAGAGTTCCGTACCCAAAGGGTAAAAACAGGACCCTATTACTAAGATTTCGCTGTTTGTCCGTCTGTCTGTCTATCAACAGGCTGTATCTCAAGAACCGTCATAGCTAGACAGTTGAAATTTTTACAAATGATGTATTTCTGTTGCCGCTAAAACAGCAATTTTTTTTTATTGCAAACGGTGGCAAACGAGCAAACAGTACACCTGATGGTAAGTGTTGCTGTCGCTCATGAACCTCTGCAAGGCCGCTGCCTACCGCGAAGAAATTGAAGGGAGTGTGAATGCGTGCATTGAGGCTCGGTGATACCAAGGGCACCACCAAAACCTTCCACACGCAGACACCCTCAGAAAGTTGGGCTCCCGGCTCTCTCGCCATGGGTCAGTCAGTCAGACTAAGTAGCCTTGTAGTCAGCCTTGTAAGGGTCCATGAGCGGCAGCAACACTTACCATCAGGTGTACTGTTTGCTCGTTTGCCACCGTTGGCAACAAAAAAAACCATTGGTATCGAGTCCTTAACGTCTATGGCCAATGCGGTGGTAACACTTTCAGGTAGCATTGGGGTGTCGACCTCACGCGGCCAGCCGCTCTTCGGGTGGCGGACTAAACCCCGGTCCCCGACCTCGGTTAAGACGTAATTACTATACCTGTTTCATCATTCGTCGTTTCGGCTCATATACGTCCCACTGCTGGGCTCGAGCCTCTTCCATAATAGGAGGGAAAATGACCTTACTATACCATGCTGGTCAGACAGGTTGGTATGGGGTTATGTTTCTAGTTTTCCATTTCTTGCATAGATGTCATATGCGTAATATATCCCTTAGTCGTCTTTTACGACCCCCACGGGTAAGAGGGGGGGTGGTGAATTGTATTCTTACTCCGTCACCACACGTGTTTAGCTTTATTAAAATACAGATTTGCCACTTAAAATATTGCGCAAATATGACTCCGCGGAAAATATTAACAAACGTAATTTCTAACCTGAACAATGTTGAAAAAATAAGCAAATAAAAAAGGTAAAATGCATTATATGTTTTACCCAACAAGACTATAAGGATCTCCGTTGAAAAGTCCCTTTTCACTTTTATTAATAAAGCAAGAAACTTTTTATCCTGGTGGATAAGTTTCATACATATAAGCTCGTTTCGGATTCCCGACTCGACTCGCAACGTTCCCGCGAGAGCCCTTTCCAGACGGTTATTTTTACCCTTCGACATTTGACACCTCAAACTAATTTTATGTGGGAATAAAAAAATAAACGTATTTGATGGCAAAACGTTTTGAAGATCAGATGACTATTGAATTAATATTCGTAGTTCTGGAAAAAATGCCACTTGAAATTCTGGGGGCCACTTATCGCATAGAAGTAAAAAGTAGCTTTATATCCTACTTGCAACGTGCCCTCACAGTCGCCTTACCCGCGTAGTACCCGTTCCCGTGGGAATACCGGGATAAAATATAGTCTATGTTACTCCCTGATATTATAGCTTTTCATTAGTGAACGAGTTTTTGCAATCGGTCCACTAGTTTCGGAGCCTATTCAACACAAACAAATCTTTACTCTTTATAATATAGTATAGATTCCATCTTATTCCTATCCTCTATTCTTTCTGCTCTTAAGGTGTGATGTATATCGATTAAACGTATTTAAGTGGTGCGAGATTAGAGAAAAGTAAGAAGTGGTGCGATTTTTGATTTCTTTGCGAGATAGAATCCGAAATACGGAAATCCGCAGAAAAACCGGTGTAACCGACATAGCACGAAGAATTAGCACGCTGAAGCGGTAATGGGCAGGCCACATCGCTCGATGAACCGACAACCGCTGGGGAAGAAAGGTTCTCCAGTGGCGACCACGTATCGGACGACGCAGTGTAGGACGCTCCCCCATCAGGTGGACCGACGACCTGGTGAAAGTTGCTGGGCATCGTTGGATGCAGACGGCACAGGACCGCACTTTGTGGCGTAACATGAGGGAGGCGTACGTCTAGCAGTGGGCGGCGATAGGCTGAAATGATGATGATGATGATGAAGTGGTGCGTACCTTTCTTTCTTGTAATTTAATCAATTATTATAGTCATGTGGTCGATCCAATATGTATTCCTCTTTTACCTTACATATTGTAACAGATTTGGCAATAGTTTTACTCGTATAATCGGTTTGACATGAACCCTTCTTAATAAGATGGAGTTAGTGTAGGTATTTGTAAAGCTTTAAGTCGTCTTTTACTACATTCACAAGCAATGTCAGTATTGGTAGAATTCATAACTGCCGACAGGTATTAATCAATTATGGAACTATGCACTCGGCAGCTTGTGCCCCTACCCCGCGGACGTCTCAGGCCGCGATCTGACGATTGGTGGAATGATGGGAGCATTAATTAACTATTAGTATTATTTGATAAATATTCATGGTTATTTATTGCTCAGCATTTATATTATATTTTAAAAGCTCATGTACCCATCGCGTTTTAACTATTATTAGTGTGCGAGCTGCGATCATTCATACGATTCCTCATACAGTATATTAACGTGAGGCTGCGGCTGTCGTGATCGCAGCTCCCTAGCCGACTGACTGTTTTGTAGGCGGACCGCGGACGGGTGGTATCGGCCGTGTTGATACACTTCGGCTTTTGTCGTGATTCCTTTATGCACACTAAGAATAGCACCTAACTACCTACCTACATATCTGTTTTATTATTATAATATTTTTAATGTTTATTTCAGCCGTATGTATGCTTAACCATGAAAATTGTGACGTGTGGCTCAGCATCGAATAAATATGTTTTCTTTCTTTCTTTCTATGATATACTAGCAACCCGCCCTCGCTTCGCTTCGGTAAATATAGCCTATGTTACTCCCTGATAATACAGCTTTCCAATGGTGAAAGAATTTTTGTAATTGGTTGGGTGGTTTAACCGTGAAAGCGTAACAAACAAACAAATAAACAAACAAATAAACTTAATTTTGCATTTATTATATTAGTAAGGATGTTTTTTAAAAGACAATAGCCAAATATATAACTAACGGACACAAATTACTTTCAAACTCAGAACAATAATTTATGGATCGCACAAAGTGTTGTTCTGCGTGGGATTCGAACCCCCTACACTGGCATAGGTCGGTGGTATCTTTACCGGTATCGGTATTAGACCCATTTGACTAGCGTGGTATAGTAGGTCAATTTGTGGAAAAGTGCTGTGTGGTAGCGGCTTCGTATACTACCAACCCTTGCTTTGCTCGTGGGTGTCGTAAAAGACGACTAAGAGCCTTAGATTGACCCGGACCAACTTCATCTGGTACCATTTGGGTCAACGATTACATTCCCAAGGAGGGTTGACGTCAGGCAGGCGGCCGGTCATAAAAGTCATTGCCGAAACTTTTTGCAATATGTCAAAACAGATGACATATTGCGTCGACCCCAAGTAATTGGGATAAGAGCAAGATGATGATGGTATAGTAGGTGAATTTCACTCCCTGTACAGAAGGTTTGAGAGAGTGGGACTTTGATCGGATTTAAGTTGAGATTTTGATGAAATTTAATATCTAAAGCATTTGTTTTATACGTACGAAATAATTATTTTTACATGTTCCTGCTATTCTGACGTTTCGAACATTTTTCAGTATTCATGGTCTCGAGAGAGCTAAGGTGTTTCAGGTCCAACAAGTCATTGTTATTACAAAGGTTTTTTTTTATCTACCCACTACAATATTATTTAATAAATTTAACCTACATTTTTTGTACAATATTGTCAGTAGTGAATGAAATGAAAAATGATTTTATGTAAATAAATAGAAGTATACATGTTTTTGGTTATTATGTAACGATAAATCTATATATATATAAAAGAAAGTCGTGTTAGTTAGACTATTTATAACTCAAGAACGGCTACACTGATTTGGCTGAAAATTGGTGGGAAGGTAGTTTAGATCCAGGAGACGGACATAGGATACTTTTTATCCCGTTCGGTTGCGTTCCCGTGTGACGTAACGTAAAACGTCAAAGAGAATACAAGTCACTTTGAAACGTGGTATAACAAAAACGCATTTGACATGTAATAATAAAATGCAAATGACAGCTATAGACAGACTATATTTTCGGTAATTTAGAAAATATATTTACAAAAAAATTAAGGCGGTACGAAGTTTGCCGGGTCAGCTAGTTAAATATATAACAAGAAAACTCATACTAATTATTAATTTATGCATTAATTAGAATGTCTATATTGGTTCAATGTTTTTGAAGTGAAACTTCTTTGCGCGCATGAGGGTAATTTTTTTAAGGTGAAACGCAATTTGGCGTCACGAAGATGTGCAGCGTTTTTGTCGAAGAAGAGGGAGAGATCGATCGAGACCGATTGAGAGAGAGTGAGAAAGGGCGAACATAGCACGAAGCACAGCCTAGGGGCGAGAGTAGGGAGCAAGCGAGTGAGAAAGATCGAGTTTTTTTTTTGACGTGACAACGTCTTATAATTCGATGGAGCTGGCTGCACACACGAAAAAACATGACGTATGCGGCGTTACCTCGCTCTGAGGCGTTCCATTTAAGGCTTGATCCATACAAAATATCTAACAAACAAATAAAATTAAAAATTTTCTTTTGTAAAATGAAACCATTCCATCCGTATTTTCTTATGACGTTGTCACGTTCAACTACCGTCAGTAAACCGACTTTAAAGACAACCGATTTTTTTTTAATATTGACAAACACATGGAACCAAAGAAGTTTCACTTCTGACAAGCGTGCTTAGTACTCACGCTATTTTTTTTTATAATCGCTATAATAAGCACCCTGACCTTATTATCATTCCGTCTAAAGAGTCAGAAGCTTAAATGGGTGAAGAATTATAATATGCTAGGACATTTTCAGTTTGATATATTGTAATACCGCAAATGTGTATATCTAGCTCACAAATTTATGAATGTATGCTTATGAGATAAAAAAGGGGTGGGTTGAAAATCCACGTCGACTAGTGATGTCTATACAAACTGTCGACAATAACCGAAACCATTCTTTTGCCGTATCTATATATTAATACGTGAAGCGAAAACTTTGTACCCTTTTTTACGAAAATTACGTGGATGGACAAATATGAAATTTGGCACAGTTGAAGTATATAATGAGGAGAAGTGCATAAAGCAGAAATTCTACATAATTATGGAATGGAAATGCATTAAATTCATTAAAAAAGGCATTACGCACACTATCATGTAATCGCTACACACACACACACACACACACAAACACACACACAAACACACGTTTGTGGTAGCGTGTTGCGTAGCAACGCTTATACACTTTTGTTTACGCTTAAAATCTCTGGTCGAACTGAATGTCAAACAACAGACACACAGATGATGGCGTAGTGGTTAAGATAGCGACTTACAGCGCCAGTGTCGGGGGTTCGAATCCCACGCGGGACAACACTTTGTGCGATCCACAAATTGTTGTTCTGAGTCTGGATGTAATTTGTGTCCGTTAAATATATATTTGTAAAAGTCCCCCGCAATACAAGGATTATTTCCTTAGTGCAGGGTGTTGTCTTAAATAAATAAAAAAAAAATAATCATAATTTTGATGACAATGTCTAATAGAGATTTGTGCTTATATTATTAGTTATTAGTGAAATACAGCTTGCTCAATACATAATTATACATAAATAAAATTAAAAGAAAATTGTGTAGCAGAAATATTAATTTAAATGAATTATGGCCGATTTTCGACCATTCGGCGACCTAGTATTAAAAATGCTTAAATATATTTTTAACCCCCGACGCAAAAAGAGGGGATAACTTTGGCGTCGATGTCCGTCTGTCTCTGTGTGTATGTGTGTGTCTGTTTGTAGCATTGTAGCTCTCGAACGGATGGACTGATTTCGATGTAGTTTTAATTTGAAAGCTAGTTTTCATACGGTGGTTCATGTTTGGTTAATATCGGTCCAGCAGTGTAAGAAGTAAGCTATTTTCCGAAGTAATGTAATGGGGTATGATTACTCGATTAAGTACTTTAAGCATGCCAGTATAATCGTTAAATGACAATTAATTGATTACGCCTGTTGAAGAGAACTTAATACTCTTTTTTAAACATTTTCAATTTTACTTACAATTTTTTTAGTGTAAACTTTTTTGGGCGCGTTGAGTACTATTTTGTGTGAACAAATATCATGGAACTCGCGTCATCGTTGGGTGAAGAGAAAGCGTGTAACTCGCGTCATCATCACAGTACGCTTCCTTGTATACTGTGTACATAGATATACCTTCATATTTTTTTGTGGATCACAACTTGACAGATAAACGCTTCTGGCATCTTTGAGAGCACATGACTTAAGACGTTTGATTGATTGCTTGGTTGATGGATCGATTGTTTAATTGATCAATTGATCGATCGATCGATGATCATTTGATCAATTTATCTTTGTGTTTTTATTTATTTTTTTAAATCTTTATAATCATCTATCATTCAAATTATTTGGGTTTAACGTAATACTTACTTAAATCATCTTAATTACTGAGATTTATCGTTTGATATGGTAAAATATATAAAAAAAAAAACGTATTTAAAATTTATTCCATATGTGAGACTTACACCCACGTCTAAAGGGAGTGCGTACCAATTGTCTTTATGTAAAATGTCAGTTATTTATATCAGGTCAATTTCCCTCCTATTATGGAGGAGCAGCAATGAGACTTATATGGGCAGCCCGTGGCCATGAACGCTGAAAAGTGTTCGAATCGGAGAATTAATAATCAAATACAAACGCGTTAAAATACCTAAAAATGGTTTGATTTATAATGTGTAATACTCGCGTAAACATTACAAGTCAATTTTCTTAGTCCATAGACTCTTTCTGTGTGTTCACGGAGTAAGAATACAATTCACTACTCCCTACTTGCCCGTGGATATCATAAAAGACGACTAAGGGATATAATGCGCATATAACATCAATATAAGAGAAGGAAAACTCGAAATAAAACCCTTACCCAACCCGTCGGACCTTACCATACCGTAGTATAGTAAGGTCAATTTTCTCTTATTGTGGAGGAGGCTCGAGCCCAGCAATGCGACGTATATGAGCCGAAATGATGATGATATACTCTCAATTCAATCCTTGGTTTAATCCTTTTTACAAGTTACTTTTGTGGCCGAAAATATTCGCCTCTCTCAGGGAAAACTATTCTCTTATATGCCAAATTATCCATTCATCCATCAGCCTATAGACGTCCAGTTTGGACATAGGTCTCTCCACGAGAATGCCCCTCTAAACAGTTCTCTGCGACTTTCAAGATGTCGTCAGTCCATTTAGTCGGGGGTCGTCCTATGCTGCGTCGTCCGACTCATAGTCGTCACTTGAGAACTCAACGCTTGTCAGTTCGACGACCGAAGTGTTCCACACCTTCAAGTATGTATATTAGTCAAATTTAATAAAAAAACACCAAAAATACTGAAGAAGCTTAGTTCAGTATTTTGCCATCATCATCCAAACATTTTTTTTTTAAATACACGTCACTCTGTGCTATGGAACTTTTAGGATTACCGGGTTATCGCACCAAGCATCGCTAGTCCACGAATGATAAAATGTTGTGGACTCCACAAGTGATTGCTTCGAGTCTGGATGTAACATTATGTCCGTTAATTGTAAAGTTTTATTTGTAAAGTCCGTCAAGACAAGAATATTTTCACTGAAGTCAAGGAACTCTGCACCGGTGGTCGGCCGAGAGACGAAAGCGACGTGTTATTGGGTGGATTACGGGACCGCACGCCACCCCTCTGTCGCCCTGGAGAGAGCCGCGCGGCGGGTGCGCCGACCGAGACTCATCTCCAAAAAAAAACAAGAATATTTTGCATTTCCTTAGTGTGAGGCGTTGTCTTATAAGAAAAAAAAATATCCCTTTCCATTGTGAGTGTTAATTATGCGCGATATGGGAACTGGGGAGAGTTGAGATGAAGGTTTCCAGAGTAATAATTTTGTCTATGAATGAAGGTGACACATGAAGCTGTTACTAGCTGTCTTTTGGCGTGTTAGGGAAAAATAATACATACTTACATACATATATTCACGCCTCTTGCTCATACGGGTACGCAGAGACCACTTTCCTCTACTTGCTACAATCTCGACTTTTGCTTCCTCCATATTCATGAATCTCTTCATGCATATTCTTTGGTTTAGGGTACTTCTAACCTGGCCTTTCTTAAGAACGTCCCCGATTTAAACGTGGAACGTCTGCCTTGGTCTTCCCCTTCTAACACTTCCGCTCAGATTCGTCTTATAAATTCTTCTTGTTAATCTCCTTTCCTTCATTTTCTCTACATGACCAAACCAACTTAATATGATATTATAAACCAACTTAACATACCTCTCTCAATCTTTGTCACTACATCAACATTTGTACCACAACGTTCCCTGATTATACTGTTCTTAATTCTATCATTCAATTTCACACCAATCATGCTCCTCAGGGTTCTCATTTCCACAGCATTTATTCTACTTTCGTGCTTCTTTTGCCATATCCAGCTCTCACTTCCATATATTAGGGTTGGTACAAGGACTCCCCTATGCACAGCCAGGCGAGCCTTCTTAGACAGGCTCTGGCTGCCCATAAAGGTGTGCAAAGCACCATTCACCATGTTTCTCTTACACACTCTTCTTTCAAGGAAAAATAGTGAGAGTAAATTTTTACGATACACGCACATTATCTAGTTGACATTTGTGAGGGTTCACAAATGTCAACTAGATAATGCGTTATAATAACACTTTTAATGTATTAAATACCTTTTTTTTTATTATTCTAGTAGTGTCGTTTTTAGCTGTGTGGTGGCGGCTACGAATACTACCAACCCTTGCTTTGCTCGTGGGTGTCGTAAAAGACGACTAAGAGCCCTAGATTGACCCGGACCAACTCCATCTGGTACCATTTGGGTCAACGATTACATTCCCAAGGAGGGTTGACGTCAGGCAGGCGGCCGGTCATAAAAGTCATTGCCGAAACTTTTTGCAATATGTCAAAACAGATGACATATTGCGTCGACCCCAAGTAATTGGGGTAAGAGCAAGATGATGATGATGAGTGTCGTTTTTTCTACAAATGTAGGATAGCGCAAGGATAAAATTTTTACGAAATTTTTATCTTATTATGCCAAAGAAGTGTAAATTTTTACGTGCGTACATCAAGTACACACACTTTTTTTTTAAATAAAAATAAGTGCATAAAAATTAGTTATAAACAGCTCAAGAACACAATGAATCCATTGATATGTCAACAATGGGTATTGTCCGTTGCTATGAGGTCAATAAATCCTTATTGAATCCTTTGTACTATGACCTATATGTACTTAATCAAGCCGACTCATTCGTTCATTGGTTCGTTCAATAGTGATGTGTGTTTGTCGTTGACTGAGATGTTTTGACGCGAACTACAAAAGGCTGTGAGTGATTTCGTTTGATTCTTGAGCGGTGTAGATATATACGGAAAAATTATAGGTATATGTGTTTGAGATTGTTTTATAAAGCTAAACTTCTATCTTCTATCATTAATTCGGCTCATATACGTCCCATTGTTGCCCAAGCCTCCTCCACAATAGGAGAGAAATTGAATTGTTGTTCAGATGAGTTGTTATAGGGTTTAATTTTGAGTTTTCTTTCTCATGCATAGACGTCATATGCACATAATATTTCAGACGTTCAGTCCAGACGTAAACGTCGTTAAGTAAAAAAAAAAATTACCGGTCAAAATGCATACTGTCGTGAGTCTCATGGGTTCACCTCAGTGCGTGTTTATTAAATCCCCCATGAGACAAGGGATTATTATTTGTAATGGCCACATTATTCAAAAATAAAAACATGTTTTGTTTAAAAAAAGTGTTTGTGACTGTGTGTTATATTTTGATTATACTACATTCATTTTACTTTACAAAATGTAATGGTCATTTCGTGTACTTATATTTTATATCAGCTATATTAAATAATATCTTTTTTTTTGTTACAATTAATAGGTATTTTGCTACAGCTTATTATTTTATTTAAAATTAAATGACGATTATATAAATAATAAAAAGATAAGACACTGATTCGGCATAACCATTTATGTTTTTCATAAACATTTTCAATCATAATTTGAATCCACTAACCATAGGATGAGAATTTGTTAATTGAATCTTTAAATTAAATTTGTTTAAAATTGTTTCCGTAACAAAATTAACTCACAAAATAATTAGCACTAACCTAATAAAAGTTTTTTAAAGCAATAAAAAGGAATTAGCCTGGCAACACATTTCAAATGTCGTATTATGTACATTTGTGGCAAACATCAGAGTGGAAATTTTATAGAAAAAAATGGAAGAATTGCCGACAAATTGAATTTGTTTGTATAAACTAGAAAAGTTAGTGAAAAATTGGCTTTCCTTTATCGATAGATATTGCCCCTGGCTCGCTCATTCTGTAGAGGGACTTATAGTCTACTTATGTTATGGATATGAATTGTGAGCTTTTATGTTCACTGAAAATAATTTTTTTTTGCCGTTATATATATACCCTTTTTATTATTCCTATTTTATATTTAACTAGCTGATCCAAAAGACGTTGTTCTGTTCAAATAAGCGTCACCTACCGGGTCCAATTGTGTATCTAAACCATTTTCGAATCCCCTTTCAACATGCAGAAAAAATTTCATCAACATCGGTCCAGCCGTTTAGGCGGAGTTCAGTGACATACACACGTACACGAAATTTATATAAAAGATATTATTAATCATCCTTCCGTGTGATGGCGTAGCAATAGTATTAATTGGCCGATATCATCATCATTCATCATCATCGCAGCTCATAAACGTCTTACTGGTATCAAGGAAAACACAGGTCTACGACCAGTGTGTGGTACCAGTGATGCCTTACGGCACAGAAACGTGGTCCCTAAATGTAGACCTCATAACAAGGCTCAAACTCGCTCAGCGTGCTATGGAACGGGCAATGCTTGGGATTTCTCTGCGACATAGACTACGAAATACGGAAATCCGCAGAAGAACGAGTGTAACCGACATAGCACGAAGAATTAGCACGCTGAAGTGGCAATGGGCAGGCCACATCGCTCGACGAACCGACAACCGCTGGGGAAGAAAGGTTCTCGAGTGCGACCACGTATTGGACGACGCAATGAGTGACCCCCCAACTAGGTGGCCCGACGACCTGTTGAAAGTTGCTGGGCGTCGTTGGATGCAGGCGGCACAGGACCGCACTTTGTGGCGTAATATGAGGGAGGCCTACGTCCAGCAGTGGACGGCGATAGGCTGAAATGATGATGATGAATGATGAATTGTACCTATTCTTATTTCAGCACACGGAATTAAACATTAAAATGACGCCGATATAATAAGCATTACAATAAAGTGTAAATGAAATTTGATAGAGGAAAATGTAAGATCTCGTGGACGGAGAAAAACAGGCTAGAGAAATTATAAATATCATTTTAAGGCATTTTTTTTATTTTTTTTTATTTTTTTATGGGTGGGCTATGGTATGCGCACGCGCGGTCCAGTCCGTCCGGGGCGATGAAAGGACGGTGCGCGGGCCCATAACCCACCCGTACCCACGTCACCTCGTTGTTGGGCCGACCACCGGAGCAGATGTGACTTGCGTCAGTGGTCGGCCCGACGGAATACCCTTTCGGGTAACCTCACCTCTCATCATTTTAAGGCATAAGTAACATTTTAATTTTAAAAATGGAAGGAAGGAAGGGAGGGAGGGAACTGTGACCCACCACTTTTCCACGGTAATCAATATACCGCACACCGCAATAGAAGGAGTACAGGATAGGATTACTTTAATTAGTCACTCAGCTTTGATTGGTCATCAATTGTGGTGCGCGGTATATTGATTACCGTGGAAAAGTGGTGGGTCTCTCTTCCCACCCTTCCTTCCCTGCATTTTAAAAATAAAAATGGATTGCCGCTATGTATCGCCTAATTCAATCAATTACAGCATAAGTAACAGTTAAGCATAGTTTTATCCGTGTCGTGATGGACTAAGAATACAATCATTATTCAGCCATTTTGCCATCCACTGCTGAACGTAAGCCCTCTTACTTCGCCACAAAGTACAGTTCGGTCTCATCTGCTTCTAATACCTTGACAGGCGCATTGGCGGTCGCAGTGAAGTGTTATACATTTTCTTGGAGAGAGCTGCTTCCTTTCCTCAACTCATCATCACTCCTTTTGCCCAGCTTCGCGTTAAAGTCTTCCATAACTACCGTGAAGTAGGTATTGAACGCGTCTATGAATTTCGAGATGTCCTCATAAAATCTTTCCAACTCATCGGAATATGCCGAGGTAGGTGCATAAACCAGTACGACCGTTTAGGAATTCTGAGTATAAGGTACGCTATAGGTAGATGATACTGCACCCTTTAAACAATATGCCACCAATCGCTTCAAGTATACAGTCCCTTTGTGGTAACGGATCGCCTCCCTAAAGTAGCTAAATTGCAGACTATTAAACGCGTTGGCCATCCAAAGGCACACCCAACAGTATCCCTCCGTCACAGACCGCCTCTGCTACCACCGGCCTTAGGCCAAGGCCTCGATCGTCGAATGCCGAAAATAGAACGGTGCGTCCAATTAAAAGAGCGAACCTTGCTGACATACTGGGTAATATGGGCAGTCAGAATTCTTCTCCAATCGCTTAACCTCATTCTCAAGCAACACGATGAGCTTCTAGGACCTAGAACACTGCGATTGGGTCACAAATGTTTTATACGTGTACGAACCCACGGACTAAAACTAGTTTATTATAAGGGAATAGGTTAATCTATTACTTATTTAATTATATCAAGACGTGACTGTATTAGATTACTAATATTATAAATGCGAAAGTAAGTTTGTTTGTTTGTTACGTTTTCACGCTTAAACCACGGAACCGATTTCAAAAATTCTTTCACCAAGGAAAGCTATAATATCAGGGAGTAACATAGGCTATATTTTGTCCCGGTATTCCCATGGGAACGTATTACGCGGGTAAAGCGACTGAAACCAAAGCGAAGTGAGGGCTGGTTGCTAGTAATAAATATTAGAAAAGGTTATTTAAGAATCTCTTATAAAAACGATTTATCATTATATTGTACTGTTAAGTCGTCCTCTAGTATCCTATTCATTGGTTAATAAAATGAAAACAATATTAGCAAATTGAAAACATTTTTCAATTTGATTAAATTCTATACAATATTTCAAACTTGTAATCTCAATCTAGACATTAGATGAAATCGATTGAAATCGCTCGTAATAAATCTATCACAAAACACTAATGATCATTACAGTAATTCAAAATAATACCTTCTTTTAATCTTAAGAAACCTCAAACGAATTCGAACTATTCCCTCCATTTTTATCCGCCATTTTTTTTTCTTCAATAAAATTTATTGGCGCGTAAATCAACGTCCAACTTGGCAAGTCGACTTTAAATAGTGCCAGATTTAATTAATAAACGTCAGTTTGCCAAGCTTGCATTGAATCGGTTGGAAAGTTGGAGAGTTGGCTGGCTTGCAGACTCGTCCGCCTTCTTATTGTGGTAAGATGAAAAGCAGTGCTTCGGGGTGAAAAATGCGTTGAAATAAATTACTGATGACAAATTAGTCGTTGAAGATATTCTGTGGCGTGACTATATAGTCTGTGGTTGTGGTTTTATTAGCTTTTCTTCTTTTGTAGCTTAGATCGTATATTTTACCAATGAAATATTCGTTTTTTAAATTATTTTGTAGCTCGCTACAACAAATATTGTTGTGCTATTAGGAGTTTAGGCGGGAATGTGTAAATATTATGCGGCGGTTTCATATTTCACTGTTTTAAAAGACGACTAAGGGATATAATATCCATTTCACATCTGTACAAGACAACTCTAAATAAAACTCTGTGCTAACCCGTTCGACCAGCGTGGTATAGGAGGTCAATTTCCCTCCTATTACGGAGGAGGTTCGAACCCAACAGTGGGATATGTATGAGCTGAGATGATGATTTTACTGTTTTAGGGTATTATGTTGTCGGGTCGACAAACCGGGGATTAGTCTGCCACCAGCAGTCCGTCGGGCCGACCACTGACGACAAGGAACTTTGCACCGGTGGTCGGCCCAACGATAAAGGCGACGTGCTACGGGTGGGTCATGGGACCGCGTGCCGTCGCTCTGTGGCTCCGGACGGAGTCGGGCGGCAAGTGCGCTGACAATGGTCCAGTCCCCCAAAATAAAAAAAAAAAACAAGGATATTTATTTATGTTGTCTCTTAAAAGCAAAAAAGAAAAGATAATTTTGACTTAATACTAGAAAATTTTGAAAAAGTGTATTAAACACTTTTCTTGATTGTTGTTCATCCAATAACTCGTCACCATTCGCGAACCTGTCTTGCCCAAAGGTTATGAGGTTATATGTGCGATGTGCCTGTTACCATTCGAACCTGCTAATTCTTCGGGTTATGTCGATTACACGCATTCTTCTTCGGATTTCCGTATTCTGAATTTTATATATATAAAATATTTGTCTTATATATATAAAACTAAACGCTTACTTCGCATATTTCAATGATAAAGAAAAAGAATAACACTTATAATATATTCATTTCCCTTTTTGGGGGTTGGGTGAATGGCGAGGGGTGTCGTAAGCCTAACAGTATATGCTGTCAAATGATGATATCTCTATATTTTATTGGATACTGAGATAAATAGAAGCGTTCGGTGGAAATAAAATGAATATATGTATGGACATAATATATTTTAGCCTTATATTTTTATGCTTCGTCAGTTTTGTAGTATAATAAATATGGTTTGTCGGTATGGGTTGTCGGTTTCAAATTCTCAGTTGGACAATATAGAGCCAAAATAATGGCAATATCGACAAGGAATACGTTTTTAAAATTACAGGGAGTTTCATCATCATCATCGCAGCCCATATGCGTTCCATTTTTGGACTCGGGCTTCCTTTATAACGGGAGGGGAATTGACCTACTATTCCGTGCTGGTCAAACATGTTAGTATAAGGTTTCATTTCGAGTTTTCCTTTTCTTACACAGATGTTGTATACATATTATATCCCAATATCTGGTTGACTGAGCTTCCCTCGGAATATTTTTGTTGTATTTTTGTCGAATTTATTTAAATATATATTAATAAAAAATAAAAATTAAATAATTCAAAAAATATAAAAAAAATACAAAAAGATAATAATAATAACACCGAGATTCGATTCGACGCTGTTTGAATGCCAAAACAAAACTAAAAGAAAACTGGACAACTTCCCAACTGAGCTATCGTAACTCATGACGTTGACGGCGAAATTTGAATTCATATTCTTTTAAAATTTAATGTCATTGTATTGTTTTGCTAAAAACATCGACAAAACAACATTTTATATAAATAAAACCTAGCTAGATCGACTTTTTAGCCTCGAAACCTCTAGTATGCCAAGTTTCATCAAAATCGTTATATATATATATATATTTAAAGATATAAGATAGTCGTCTTTTACTACATCCACGGGCAAGATAGAGAGTAGTGAATTATATTCTTACTCCGTCACCACACTCAACAGGGGAGTTTACGAAACTAAAATTCATAAACAAAAATTACACTAAAATCACTTTTTGTTAAAACTAGTAGCATATATGTCCACCTTTTTTTTAAAGACAACGCCCTACACTTAGAAAATGATCTTTGTATTGCGAGGGACTTCACAAACCTATAATTAAGGGACATAAATTACATGCAGACTCAGAACAACAATTTGTGGATCGCATAAAATGTTGTCCCGCGTGGGATTCGAATTCGCGATACTGGCACGGTAGGTCGGTATCCTAACTACTACGTCATCTGTGCAGTCTCCTTATTCACTCATTGCTGCTCCTGTAATTCAGGATTATTTAGAAAAACGTGTACGTTTCCAGCGATCATTTCTCCCACGTACGTGCAGGCTCTGGAATGAACTACCTGCTGCTGTGTTTCCCGAGCGCTATGACATGTCCTTCTTTAAACGAGGTTTAAGAAGAGTATTTCCTTCACGGTAGGCAACGACCTGGCTGTGCCCCTGGTATTGCAAAGGTCGATGTGCGGCAGTATCACTTACCATCAGGTAAGCTATAAAATAAGAGGAGTTATAAAGCATTCCATTTCTCTCCTATGCAAAGCGTTGGATATGTAGCCAAAATGATAATCATCTCAACCTAAATGGCATCCTCCACAACAGGAGGGAAATTTTTTGGAGTGGTAGGACCACACTGTCGACAGTTATCTGTCTACAGCCACGGGCCGGTCCGTCCGCGGTAGTACCACACTCTCGCAGAAAATCGACGTCTGAGTAGTAGCGATTTGTTACCGTGCTTCGTTCGGTGAGCGAGAGAGCCGGAAGCCCAACTTTCTGAGGGCGTTTTCGTGTGGAGGGTTTTGATGGTGCCCTTGGTATCTCCGAGTCTCAATGCACGCATTCACACTCCCTTCACTTTCCTCACGGTAGGCAGCGGCCTTGTAGAGGTCCATGAGCGGCAGCAACACTTACCATCAGGTGTTTGCTCGTTTGCCACCTTTTGCAATAAAAAAAAAATTGACTTACTATACCACGCTGGTCAGACTTATTAGTACAGAGTTTCATTTCAAGTTTTCCATCTCTTACATAGATGTTAAATGTATATCCCTTAGTCGTTTTTATTACACCCACGGGCAAGATAAGGGGTGGTAACTTGTATTCTTATTTCGTCACTACAAGTATAGACATAAAAAAAGATATAGATGCATTTAATACCATAAACAAATAACGTTTTCAGTCGCATTTTAACGGTTCACGTAAAAAAACCACCTATAACAACTGAAAACAGTTACCGCAAAGCGATTCGATTTGGATTTTTTTTTCACAACGATAAATGAAATTGTGGTAGTGAATATAGAATTGTATTATTTTTATAGTGTATTTATTTAACTGTGGAACTAAACTTATGGAGACGCTGTGGAAAATGCATTTATGTTTCACTATAGCGAATCCAAGAAAGTGAAAGTGAGGAACTCGTTTCGGATTCGCGACCATCTTTACCATAGTGCTCTTGTCCTAATTATTTGGGGATTTTTATAGAACATATTGCAAAAGTTATGGCTATAGATTCATTAGGGATGAATGCGCCACCTGCGCCTGATGCCGACTTAGCCAAGGCCGCGGGTGACTGGGCTGGTAAATTAGTCCGTCACCCGTCGAGAGGCCGATCGCGCTAGGAAAGACCGACGTCTTCCCTGAAAAGGGGCGACGTCGGTCGAGGAGAGGGTACTCCTCAGGGGGTATTGCGTCGGGCCGACCACTGACGACAAGTCATCCTGCTCGAAAGCGACATGTCACGGGTGGGTTATGGGTGTGCGTGCTTACCCTCTCTGTCGCATCGGACGGAGTGGAACGAGGACTGCGTCGACCGTAACCCACCCCCAAAAAAAAAAAGAAAACGGGATGAATGAATTAATGAATGAATCAATCAAATAAATGTACTATTATTTTCAAATTTTAATTTAAAATCAATATAGATAAGATTAATAATAGTATTTGAATATCAAAACAGAGCTGATTGGTCATAATTTTAAGTTTTCAATTCTTTCAGCAGTCCTCACGACTGCTTTGTGTTTTTTCTACCTTGTAACACTTTTTCATTTAATTCTCGTCTAGGCGGCGGCCTAAGAAGTTTCAATAAAAAAAATAGATCCATAAATTAAAAGTAATTGAACATCTTTGCCCTCAAGTTCTTCTATATAATTTTAAAGTTCATCTCGGATTTGTAAAGTTATAACAATGTTCCACCGACAGGGTGATGTTTTTTCCCCCGACTAGACAATTATTACTAATAACCTTTACACTTTAACCCACAAAATTGAAGGTGCTAAAATACTTCGTGGTCTGTGGTTTAGGCAAGTAAAAATTACTTTAGACTTTATTTGATTGAAGTTCTAATTAATACAGATAATTATGTTTATTTTTTTTACGCCATCCATGTGGTGTGGGAATAAGAATACAATTCACCCCAACCTAAGTTGTCCGTGGATATCGTAAAAAGTGACTAAGGGATATAATAAACACTACTGGGCTCGAGCCTCCTCCCCAATAGAAGGAAAATTGACCTACTATACTTAACTACCACGCTGGTACTTATTGGTATAGGGTTTTATTTCGCATTTTCCTTCTCTTGCTTAAATGTTATATGCATATTATATCCGTTAGTCGTCTTTTATGATATGCACTGACAAGATAGGAAGTGGTGAATCGTATCTTATTCTGTCACCACAGACAATACAAAATTATTTATTTATTTACTATATCTTAAAAAAAAAATCGAAAAATTGGTTTTAATTCATAGTTTTAGATAACGTCAGCTTATTTATCGTAAGTTGTAATGACCCTTTTTTGGGCAGTCTATGGTCAACATACACGCCGTCCATTCCATCTGGGGCAACGCAGGGGCTGGCGCGCGGTCCCATAACTCATCGTATTCCCATCCCTACGCCATTGGGCCGATCACTGGTACCCAGTGTCTTGTCGTCCGTGGCCAGTCCGACGGGATACCCTTTTGAGTACCGTTCCTTCCCGATGTCTCGGGGCGTCGCCCTCACGCGGTCAGCCTCTCTGCGGGTGACGGACTATTCCCCGGTAATTCTTTGTTTATTATAACATCAGTTTTTTATTGTAACTTGTAATGCCCTTTTTATGGGTGGGCGATGGTAAGCGCACACGTTGTCAATTTCATCTGGGGCGACGAAAGGAAGGCGTCCGGGCCCATAACTCACCCGTACTCAAGTCGCCTTCGTCTTTGCGCCGATCACCAGTACCGAGTTCCTTGTCCTCAGTGATCGGCCCGACGGTATACCCTTTCGGGTACACTCACCTCTCGACGTTCCTGTCCCGGGACGTCGGTGGCCGTCGCGTGATCAGCCTCTTTGCGGGTGACGATCTATTCCCCAGTATTTCATTATTTAAGACACGTCAGTTTTTTTATTGTAACTTGTAATGGCCCTACAATAATATTATAACACCCTAAAATAGTCGATGTCAGATAAGATTGTATAATATTTTCACGTTGCCATCAAAGCATATCTTTAACTCTTCTGTTATATCTTGTCATTTCATCGGACTATAAGTGATAAAGTCTGAGGGAATATATACAGTAATTATATTATTGCAAATGCCTGTGCAATATATTATGCTTTGCACAAGTGTCTGCCTTCCCAGGTCATAATGAACGTCGTGAACATTTGTTTATATTCTCATAATATAAAAAAAATAAAATTGAAGTGTCTATTTGTAATGTCAAATTAATACGTTTTTTTTTCATGGTCACGTGGTTATTTACACGATATCTATGAGTGAGGTGAGGTGGTATGGTTTCCGTATGGTGAAGGAATTACAGCACCCCGTTACTTGCTCGTGGGTGTCATAAATTACGACTAAGAGATATAATATGCATACAACATTTATGCAATCGAAGACAAATCTTGAAATAAAACCGATACGTTTGACGTGTAGTTGTAGCTGAATTTCCCTCTCATTATGGAGGAGGCTCGAGCACAACAGTGGAACGTATATGAGCTGTGATGATGATTCCATAAAATAATCGGGTAATCTTCCAAACGGCTAGATCGATTTTAATAATATTTTGCTGTGGTGCTCTTTATATAAGGAGTAAATTAGGCCATTTTTCTCTCAAGAAACTCCTATAACATTTTGCTTGTTCCAAGAATCAAATCCGAGGCTTAATGGACTGCAGTCGCGTTTCGTAATATTATAGAAGACTAGCTGACCTAACAGACATTGTTCTGTTCAAATTTAAAAAAAAATGGTAAAAGGAATTCTCCTTGAACTCAATCACAGCGCCACCTACCGCGTCCAATTGTGAATCTAAACCATTCTCGAATCCTCTTGAACGCAAAAAAAATATTCGTCAACACCGGTCCAGGCGTTTAAGAGGAGTTTAGTGACATACTGACATAGATTTAAAAAGGACGGCGGCTAGGCGGCTGAAAACAAAGCGAAGTAAGGGGAATTGCTAGTAAACAATAAAATATGCATTTTAGTGCTGTTGCTGTTCAGTTAATTGAAAGTAACATTTTTTTCCATAAATTAATATTTAATTGCACTCGTTAAGTCAAATAACCATTTTAAAAATTAAATTAGAAATAGATGCGTCAAAAGTCGAACGCATACGTCGTCGTGCTTCTCTATCGCCTGCTCCGCGCTCTTCCTTGCATGCTCGGCTCAGGAGAAACGTGACAACGAGTCATGCTTTTTCGTGCGTGCAGCCGGCGTTCATCGATTTATAAGACGTTAAACATAAAAAAGTTGTTCTACTGCGGCATGAAATAGATTTTATGTTTTAATGACGGTGTGGTGACGGAGTAAGAATACAATTCATCACTCCCTGTCTTGCCCGTGGATGTCGTAATAGATGAGATATAATATGCACATAACATCTGTGCAAGAGAAGGAACCCTCTAAATGGAACCATATACTAACATATTTGACCAGCATGGTATAGTAGGTCAAATTCCCTCCCATTGTGGAGGCGGCCCGAGCCCAGCAGTGGGATGTATATGGGCTGCGATGATGATGATGATGATGAAAGTAGAAATCAAAGTAAAAGCGTACATATATTCTTATTTTTATTTATTTTGCTTAATGTACTTTTAATTGCTTTTAGCAACTATCAATATTTATCTTTGTTAAATAGTTGCGTGTTATCTTTAGTCTATATTTAAGGTATAGTTCATCATTCATTATCTTTTTTGAAATATTCACAGACAATTTATTTATTTTCTCTTGTTATTTGGTATTCATTACAGAAAATGCTGTCGTGTTGAGAGTTGCTAGTAAAATGGAAATATTTGTGGTGACGAAATAAGAATATAATTCACCACCCTATCTTACTCGTAAGTGTCGCAAAAGGCGACTAAGGGATATTTCAAGCATATAATAACTATGGAAGAGAAAGAATACTCGAAATAAAACCTATAATAGCCTGACTGGCGTGGTATAAGTCGTCCTAAACGACATCCACGGGTAAGAAAGGGGGGTTGTAACTTGTATTGTTACAATAAAATATGTTTAATGTAATATATGTTAATATTACATTAAACATATTTATGTTAATAAAATATATAATATGTTTCCTTTGATATAAAGATTTATTTCGAGGAAAAAAAAATTAATCTCAATTCAGTAAAATGTTGCTCATCATAAATCATTAGTTCTGGTCTTCCACCCCAAAATGGCGATGTCATGCCCAAGTGTCATTATATGCAATTTAGATAATGTTCAGTGCAATCACTTGAGAAAATTAAAATTTCCCCGCAATATAATACAATGTTGCAAGCCTCCAATCACTTTATTTTATCATCAAATCTGGTATAGCTAGTATAAAATAATTGCATAGATTGTGCAGTGATTTATGTGGTTATCCTGTGGCGAGTTAAAAATACAATGTATTGCCAATTTGTAAATAAAACTACTTTACGGATTTTATCGTGTTTGTATTTCATTTTGGATTGCCGAATATTATAAATAATAAATAATTAACGTTGATTTATCCTAGCGTGTAATAGGCTCGCTTGTCACTTTCAACTCCTTTTTCCCCATTCTTCTTTGAAGGACAGAACATGTATAATCCATACTCTTGCCAAGCGAGTTGGTTTTCGCAGTTAGTATCAAGTTCCTTAGGAATTTTTAACAAGAGATTATCATTATTATTTTATCCCGTCGCCACAAAGAATACACTAGACGTTGCACAATTAAAGTGGCACAGCAGCTGTGATGGCTGGTGACGAAGTAAGAAAACACTTCACCACCCCCTCTTGGCTGTGGGTGTCGTAAAAAGACGACTAAAGGATATCTTGTGCATATAACAATTATGCAAGAGAAAGAAAACTCGAAATGAAACCTTATACCAACATGTCTGACTAGGATGGTATAGTAGGTCAATTTCCCTCCCAATACGGAGGAGGCTCGAGCCCAGTAGTGGGACTTATATGAACTGTGATGATGATGATTATCATTTTTTTTTAATTTTTTTTTTTTATAGGTGGGCTATGGTAAGCGCACGCGCGGTCCTGTCCTTCCGGGGCGATGAAAGGACGGCGCGCGGGCCCATAACCCACCCGTACCCACGTCACCTCGTTGTTGGGCCGACCACCGGAGCAGATGTGACTTGTCATCAGTGGTCGGCCCGACGGAATACCCTTTCGGGTAACCTCTCACCTCTCGACGTACTGGGACGTCGGTCGCCATCGCGCGGTCAGCCTCTCTGCGGGTGACGGACAATTCCCCGGTCCGATCACCCGCGGCCTCGGCTAGGGCGGCATTAGGCGCAGATACTCGCGCCTGCGCCGCCCGAGTCGCCGGCGGCGGAACGTGTCGCCGAATAGGAGCTCTACTCGCACACGATCCGCCGCCTCCTTCCGTGAGATAACGGCCTCAAAGAAGGCGGCGACCGCGTCCCAGTTCCTGACGCTGACGAGCATCTCCCTGGCGATGGTCGGCAGCGCCAGGTCGGCACCGATAATTGCGACGAGTTCACGGCGATCCCTCTCCCATGCAGCACACTCCTCGAGCGTGTGCTGCGCCGTGTCCTCGTCGCAACGGCAGTGGTGGCAGGACGGTGTGTTCTCCCTCCTGACAATCTTGTGCAGGTACTTCCCGAAGCAACCGTGCCCCGTCAGCACCTGCACCAGTCGGAAGGAAAGCACCCCGTGCGTCCGCTCCAACCACTCCATCAGCACCGGCCGGAGAGCCTCGACGGTCCTGACACCGTACCGAGGACTCTCCAGCCGGACTGCCCAACGGGCAATGACTTCTCGGCGGGCTTCGACCCGCCAGGCGGTGATCTCTTTGATGGAGACCATGCCACCGCGGGCGCGCGTCTCCGACACCCGCCGATAAATGTCGGCGAGCATCTCCGCCTCCAGATCCCACGGGGGAGTTCCGGCCAGGAGGCACACTGCCTCTATCATAGGGTGTAATAGTATCACTTGTGACTTTGAACTCATTTTTCTCCAACTCAACTCAACTATTAATTATAGGTCTTTTTAAAGAGCAGAAAAAAAACATGGTTGTCTGTAAAGTCAGTTTACGGACGATAGTTTAACGTGACAACGTCATAACAAAACATTGATGAAATGACTGCATACTTTTATGAATAAAATTAATCAGCGTATCGGGACAACGAGCGTAACGGCACAAGGAGCATAACGGGACACATTTTCATGCATGCAGCCAGCGTTCATCGATTTATTAGACGTTGTCACGTCAAAAAAATATAATCCATACTCTTACCAGACGGGTTGGTTTTAGTAGTTAGTATCAAGTTCCCTAGGCATCTTCAACAAAAGAATATCATTATTATTTTATCCCGTCACCACAAAGGATACATTAGACGTAGCACAATTGAAATGGAACAGCGACTGTGATTGATTTCTAATAGATGTAGTCTTGTCCGTGTGGTGACGGAGTAAGAATACAATTCACCACACCCTCTCTTATCCTTGGGTGTCGTATAAGATCAGTAAGGGATATGATACGCTAACAGCATCTATGCAAGAGAAGGAAAAGTCGACATAAAACCCCATGCCAACACGTGTGACTAGGGCGGTATAGTAGGTTAATTTCCCTCCATTGCGAGGCTTGAGTTCAACAGTGGGACTCGACAGTGTGTGTGGAGTGTGGGCTGAGGTGGTAGTCTTAATTCCTGTTTATGGAAATCTATTTTTCGGTTCATATCGTATTTCATATCAAGAAAATGTTCTCAGAAGAAATGAGCCTATATTTTAATAAGTATTTTACCGTACCCCAGTAAAAATATATACCTCCGAATCATATTCTAACCACGTGCCAATTTATTCGGACCTAGGGTACAATTATCCCTGCTAATGTATCCGAATAGTTCCAATATATTTGAATTATACTCGCCCATATTGTAAGCTTGATTTAGGGTTACCAGCCATTTAATGTATTAAAGTATTTCGTTTTATATCTTTTTTCTTTTATATATTACAATGAAAATATAATTTTAGGGAACACTTTTATTTCTCTGAAGGTTATGATATATCTGATAGAATATGATCACTATCGTTACAGCATTGGCATTGAGGAATATTTTTTCTAAAGGAGACAACACCCTGCATTAACGAAATAATCTTTGTGTTGTGGAGGACTTTACAAACATAATTAACGGACACAAAGTACATCCAGACTCAGAACAACAATGCGTGGATCGCATCAAGTGATGTCCTGCATGAGATTCGAATCCTTGATACTGGCACTGTAGGTCGTCTGGACCAATACGGCATCTGTATAGTGAATCTGTTCTGAAAGTTCCGAATAATTTAGTATAGGGTCAAAATATGTGGATCGCAGTGTGGTTCTGAGTGGGATTCAAACCCACGACAATGGCAGGGTAGGTCGGTATCATAAGCACTACGCCATCTGTGCAGTCGATAGTTTAATCGACTTTTATAATAAGCATAGTGCTTTCTATAGTATTTATGTTTATTATAGAAGTCGATTAAGGAATGTAAGTAAATTTTGTGATGCCTAACCCCATTTCTTGCCTATGGGTATCGTAAAAGACGGTTAAGCGATATGCAGATACCATTTATGTAAGAGAACATAAACTTAATATGAAAGCTATCCATTTGATGAGTGCCGTACTATTGAATGTTCATTCTATTGTAGAGGAAGCCTCAGGTCAATAGCAAGACGTAAGTTGATAAGAGATACAGATGACATCACCGTGAGAGAGAGAGAGAAATGAGAAATCATCTGCCGAATGGTATGCAGCCATTTTTCATTGACTAAAGGAGACCATATTTTCAACTGTGGGACAAATCTGAACTCGGGAGAAGAAGAAGAATGCGGCATGATTCGACAAAATTGACATATTAGAAACAGTAAGGGGATCATATACCTAAGATAAAATTTATCGGAATCAGAATCTGAAACGAATGCGGCTATTTAAATATTAATTTGACGAAATTAATATTTAATATTTAAAATTAAGTAGTTTATTAAAAGAAGTTTGATTAATTTAACATTTAACAGATGAATGATGGGTTATAAAAATTTTAACGATAAATTCTTCTTTGATGATGACGTGGTTTAATTATCCAAAGGTCATAAAATTACGTTCAAATTTTCCTCATAAAAGTTTCTGAAACAGAAATTGGGATGATAAAAAACCTTAAAAACTTCCGCAGTATCGAAAGAAGGAACATAAGTCTATATAATCACTAGTATGTAGATATATTTTTCGTGTGGTGACCGAGTAAGAATACACTGCGGCAGAACGAAAGCAGCAGCCATTGTTTTGAATGTCCTAGCACCAAATTCAATCGAGTCAACAATACAAGACCTAAAAGGGGTCGAAAAGATTTAAAATTTTATGCTTATATAGTAGTTCAAAATAATTTCGATGTTTCACAACTGCGTCCTTAGCGATGGATTACTTTTTTAAATAAGATCCGACTCTTAGAATAATAACGTATAGAAGGTAAGTTTGCGCACAAAAAGTAAAGCATTTCAATTGGAGCCTAATGGAGCTTTGCCGGAATCGTTCCGTAATGTACAAGTCATTGTACTGCACGTAAGTACGCAACTCTTAAAAAATAAATAGATAATTATGACGGTTTGTGCATTCAAATGGTGTCACAACACATTTGAAAAACTTAAAAAGGTTTTTAACATTACTTTTAAAAGTATTTCGACGATTTATGTTAATAAAAACAAAATTTGATTTCATAATTTGTATAGTGGTGTGCGTGTGTATGTGTGTAATCGTCTGCGCGCCATTAGTATTGTGAGATTCATGTTTCCAACGTTCGAAATAATGACACTATTCTTCTATACGTTATTATTCTAAGATCCTACTACTATTTGTAAATTGACAACCCTACGTTGATCAGATACGTTTTAACTAACACAGGTGGTCGTTGAGCTGAAAAAAAAATCATCTAATTTATCTCGCCTTTCTAATATGGAATTGCGGTTTTGTCTACTATAGTTTTTTTCCCTAAGATATATTAGCTGATTAAATTATGTTATTAACGCATTCTATAAATTCAGCTTATATACGTCCCACTGTTGGGCTCGAGCTGTCATCGCAATGGGAGGGAAATTGACATACCATACCATACATGTTGGTTAAACGTGTTGATATACGGTTTTATTTCGAGTTTTCCTTCTCTTGTATAGATGTTATATGCATATTTAATTCCTTAGTCGTCTTTTACAATACTCACAAGTCACACCCTGCACTGGTGGTCGCCTCAACGAGGAAGGCGTCGTGTCACGGGTGGGTTATGGGACTGTGCGCGCCGCCCCTCTGTCGCCCCGACGGAGTCGGGCGACGGGTGCGCTGACCGTAGCTCACCCCAAAAAAAAAAATGGTATGAGTGAATCTGACCTATCACACTACGCTAGTCAGACGCATTGGTATACAGTTTTATTTGGCGGTTTTCTTCCCTTGCATAGATTTTATATGCATATTATATACCTTAGTCGTCTATTACAACACCCACGGGTATAATAGGGGATGGTGAACAGGATTCTTACTCCGTCACCACAGGGCAAAGTCAGTACTACACAGTAAATATTCACATTTAATATAATTCAATAACAAATATCAAAACATCCCTCATAAACAAATTGAATATAAAGAAAAATAAAATCATAACCTACTTTCCTTTCAATAACAAAAAAATGATAAAACGACGTAATTTTAATGTCAATCTTTAACCGAATGGAGTAAAATTTCGACATTCACATTTTTTATATATAATAGAACGTGTATTATGAATATAATTGAATAGCTAATGGATAAATGTTTTCAGACTCTTGGAATTAATATACAAAGTTCTACCTTGAACCAATTTGAATGGTTAATACATAAAGTTATATACATAAGTATATTTTGAATATATACATTTATAATATTTCTTTTAAGACAAGAACCTGTACTAAACAAATTCTTATATTGCAGGGTACTTTACAGACGTACAATTAAGGGACACAAATTACATTCAGACTCGGAACAACAATATTCGTATAAAGTGTTGTACATCGTGGGATTCGAACTCGCTACACTGGTTCTGTCCAACAAGTCATCTATGTACGATGATTTGAGACACGAGGACGTGAGACATCTTAGTCCGCCCGTGGCCATAAACGCTGTAAAGTGTTCAAAACGTCCAGCAATCAAAAATCAAATACATACGCGATAAAATTCGTAATAATAGTTTTATTTATAATATGTAAATACTCGCGTAAACATCAGAAATAATTATGTATAAAAATATTCGTTTATATACTGCTATATATTGCTATATATTTTAAGTAAATGGAGTGTTATTTGACAGATAATGGATCTCCACGCGCGTAGTGAATAAGGCGTAGATGGATGACTTCATTATTAACCGCCAAAATTATGCGTTTCGTAAAAAATTGAGTGCATATGATAATATAAGTTGAGCTATTTTAAGAATAGATACATCAATCCATCGATTAGAAGGACCCCGCTTCGCCCAACCCGCCCTTGCTTCGCTTCGGTTATAGGTTATAGTCGTTTTACCCCCGTAGTTCCCGTTCCCGTGGGAATACCGGGATAAAATATAGCCTAGTTTAAGCACTGATATTATAGCTTTCCATTGGTGAAAGAATTTTTGAAATCGGTACAGCCGTTTTGAAGATTACCCGGAACAAACAGACAGACAGACAGACAAAAATTTTTTAATTGCTATTTTAGGCATAGGTGTCGTGCAAATAACCGTGTGAGCATGAAAAAAGTGTATTATTTTGACATTACAAACAGACACTCCAATTTTATTTATTGGTAGGTATAGATGAAAAAATTATATTGTTTTGGTTAATAATTAATAAAAATTAAATATATGGTTACTAGCTGACCCGGCGAACTTCGTACCGCCATAATTATTTTCCTAAATATATTTTCTAAATTTTGGAATATATAGTTTCTAATGGAAGAACAATTACGGCTTTGTTGGGAAAGATTCGATCGTCTTGGTTGCGGCATTGTTAATGATGATTGAAAGAGAATACAAATTACCTACTGATTATTGATTTCTGACAAAATTATTATTATCAAATTTTCAACCCTACTTAACTATAGACAAAATTACGTTTAGCTGTCATTTGCGTTTTGTTATTACATATCAAATGCGTTTTTTTTTATCCTACGTTGCATAGTGACTTGTGTTCTTTTTGACATGAGTTTCGGTGCGAATATGGAAATGTCATGTTAAGCTCTTGTATTATATTCATTTTTTAAGTGTTTTATATTGTTATATTGAATTATTTTGCTGATATTTTATGTAATATAATACAGTTAAGGTGCTGAAGTGTGGTGAATGTGAAATAAGAGTGGTTTACGTGTATTTTCATATTCTACCGAAATTACCAGAGAAATCATTTAATTAGGTTTTCGGCGCCTAATTAATGGTAACGACTTGACTTACTGACGGATATGACTATAAATAAGCTATTCTATATAAAGAATTGTTAAATAATATGAAGAAAATTGTATCAGACTTGTCTGTATTGGCTTTGATCCCTTTGCTTGTCCGAATGGACAAACAGAAACAAAAAAAATCTAGTTGACATTTTATGTCACGTCACACGGGAACGCGATCGAACGGGACAAAAAGTAACTCGGATTTTTGACGCGAATGTCAAAATGTCACGTAGCGCTTTTATATTTCTTTCACTATTTTAGTGTTTTGAAGTGTTACCTATCTATACCAATAAATAAAATTGGAGTGTCTGTTTGTAATGTCAAAATAATAGGCTTTTTTCATGCTCACATGGTTATTTGCACGACACCTATGCCTAAAATAGCAATTAAAAAATTTTTGTCTGTCTGTCTGTTTGTTCCGAGTAATCTTCAAAACAGCTGGACCGATTTCAAAAATTCTTTCACCAATGGAAAGCTATAATATCAGGGCGTAAACTAGGCTATATTTTATCCCGGTATTCCCACGGGAACGGGAACTACGCGGGTAAAACGACTATAACCTATAACCGAAGCGAAGCGAGGGTGGATTGCTAGTTAATAATATATAAATAAAATTGAAGTGTCTGTTTGTAATGTCAAAATAATAGGCTTTTTTCATGCTCACACGGTTATTTGCACTATACACATCCTTAAAAATCACTTTATATTCTTTTGTCTGTCTGTCTGTTTGTTCCGGGTAATCTTCAAAACGGCTGGACCGATTTCAAAAATTATTTCACCAATTGAAAGCTATAATATCGGGGCGTAAACTGGGCCATACTTTATCCCGGTATTCCCAAGGGAACGGGAACTACGCAGGAAAGACGACTGAAACCGAAGCGAAGCGAGGGCGGGTTGCTAGTTTTAAATAAAACTACTACTAATATGCCGCAAATATGAAGGGTCGAATGCGGAATGAAATCAAAGTAAAATTCTTACTAATATAATAAATGTGAAAGTAAGTTTATTTGTTACGCTTTCACGCTTAAACCACTGAACTGATTTAAAAAATTCTTCATTGTAGGAATGCTATAATATCATGGAGTAACATAGGCTATATTTTATACCGGATTATCCACGGGAACAGGAACTACGCAGATAAGGCGACTCGCACGGTTATTTGCACGACACCTATGCCTAAAATACAGATTAAAATTTTTTTGTCTCTCTGTCTGTCTGTCTGTTTGTTCCGGGTAATCTTCAAAACGGCTGGACCGATTTCAAAAATTCTTTCACCAATGGAAAGCTATAATATCATCGCGTAAACTAGGCTATATTTTATCCCGGTATTCCCACGGGAACGGGAACTACGCGGGTAAAACGACTAAAACCGAAGCGAAGCGAGGGCAGATTGCTAGTATTGAATAATTTTGCTTATATTTTATGTAATATAATGCAGATAAAATTCTGAAATGTAGTGAATATGATATAATAGTGAATTGCGTGCATTTTGACATTCTGCCAAAATTCCCAGAGAAGGCATAACTTGGATATCAGCACCAAATCATACTAACGACTGACTGAAAGACGAAGACTTAAAGACGTGAATAATTAATATAATACTCGACACTGCCACCAATAGCTCATATTATTGTAGCTCATTGCCATTTAAAAAAAAATTAGCTCATTGCCATTAAGAAGAAGAACGGGATAAAAAGTAACCTATGTCCGTCTCTTGGTTCTAAGCACCTTCACATTAATTTTCAGCCAAATCTGTACAGCCGTTCTTGAATTATAAATAGTACAACTAACACGACTTTCTTTTATATATATAGACTAGCAACCCGCCCTCGCTTCGCTTCGGTTATAGGTTATAGTCGTTTTACCCGCGTAGTTCCCGTTCCCGTTGGCATACTGGTATAAAATATAACCAAGTTTACGCCCTGATATTATAGCTTTCCATTGGTGAAAGAATTTTTGAAATCGGTCCAGCCGTTTTGAAGATTACCCGGAACAAACAGACAGACAAAAATTTTTTAATTGCTATTTTAGGCATAGGTGTCGTGCAAATAACCGTGTGAGCATGAAAAAAGCCTATTATTTTGACATTACAAACAGACACTCCAATTTTATTTATTGGTATAGATTATTATGAAAATTTATTAATTTAAAACCTAATAAATCTAGTATGAAAGAAAGAAAGAAAGAAAGAAAGAAAGAAAGAAAATTATTTATTTGGGTTCTACAGCATTATTTTCTAAGAGTAAAAAAGTAATTAATAACTATTATATCATACAAAATTAAGAAAGATAATAATATTAAAGAAATAATATTAAATAACAATAATATTAAAGAAAAAGAACAATATCAATGCCGTAGTACACCAAAAAGGTTCCACCTCAGCATAAGCTGTAGCACACAAGTATTACAGCGCTGGTTTTCAGGTAAAACCATTTATTGAGTACGGGCCGCCACGACACGCTGTATATATATTTTAATTGTTAAAATTGAATAAATATTGGATATGTACAGTATCATAGATTGGATATGAACAGTATAAAAGTAAATATATTTAGCAAACATAGTAAAATACAGTACAAAACACATAATGAAATATAACTTAATAAATCAAACACAATTCAGAAATGCATAGTAAACATAGAAAGCAGAGAATGATTTGCAGCATACCCTCATTAAACAAAAAATAAATAAACAATCCGGTATGACCATTGATGATATCGTGCCGCTACAGGGAACGATCATTCGGCTCGTGGTGGTCGACAGCACATAAAAAATGACCGTGTGTTGAGTGTTAAAGTCACGCGATTAATTTTAACAAACATAATATCTATACACACTCACGCGCACACACACACACACCTCACACAAACATATATATACATATACTCATACACACGTACATACATATACATGTAGGCACAGATCCATATTATGTCAATTTACAGCGGCTTCGTGCACACCTTGCTCGGGACTTTTCTTAAACTTAGCTGTCGACATGTATGCTTAGAAAACTTATAAAGTTTCCTTTTGTTTTGCAAGCAAGTAATCCTTAAATTTATATTTGAAGCTTTTAATTGATTTTATATTGCGCATTGGAGGAGGTAAGTCATTCCAACAACGGGTTGCTGCAAACTTAAAACTGCCACGAAATGCCGCTGTTCTATGCCTCGGTGTTATTAGCATATAAGTTGACGCTCTGGTATTTTTTTTATTGAAATCTTTCGACCATGACAATTTACGATATAAGTACTCAGGCTTTTTTGTCAAAATAACATCAAACAGAAGGGCAGCCAGATGAAGTTTCCTGCGAGCAGACATCTTCATTAGATTGCCCTTATTTAAAAATGGAGTAATGTGAGCCCGTGGAGGAATATGGTAGCAAAATCGTGCGCAAGCGTTTTGCACTCTCTGTATTAATTTTTCTGTTTTTCCAAAAATACAGGTACCATACACAGTATCAGCGTATGCTACTATCGAAACGGAAGGCGGCCATACCTACTGAGAAAGACCCGCAAGAATATACTTATACATCTAACCAACGTGTAGTAGGTAAATTTTTCTTCTAGTTTTTTAAATTTTAAAAATGGAAAGGAGGGAAGGGAGACCCACCACTTTCCTACGGTAATCAATATACTGCACACTACAATAGAAGGAGTACGTGATAGGTCTACTGGTCACACAGCTTTGTCGACGTCACACAGCTTTGATCGACGTCACGCAGCTTTAATCGGTGTCACGCAGCTTTAATCGGTGTCACGCAGCTTTAATTGGTGTCACGCAGCTTTGTCACACAACTTCGTCAAGTGGGAAAGTGGTGGGTCTCCCTACCCTTCCTGCCTTTCATTTTTAAAATTAAAATAAAAATGGACTGCCGCTATGTATCGCCTAATTCAATCAATTATCTTATTTTTTTTTACTATAATGGAGGAGGCTCAAGTGGGAGATATATACATAATCCTGCTCTAAATATATATATAACTACCGTAAATAATGAAGACTGTATACTTCAACGACGCTGCATTAATTTAAATAACTTTATTTACAACGAACTAAGGCAGTCTTGTACTTAACTGTGCACAAACTAAGATCACCTACACATTGTGCGATTGTTTTTTTTTCAGTTTCATCGTCATCATCATTTGAGTTTATATATGTGCCGCTGTCAGGCACGAGCTTCCTTCACAATAGGAGGGAAACTGACCTACAATATCACGCTGGCCAGATGTATTGATATAGGATTTAATTTCAAGTATTCCTTCTCTTGCATATATGTTATGTGCTATCTATACCAATAAATAAAATTGGAGTGTCTGTTTGTAATGTCAAAATAATAGGCTTTTTTCATGCTCACACGGTTATTTGCACGACACCTATGCCTAAAATAGCAATTAAAAATTTTTGTCTGTCTGTCTGTCTGTTTGTTCCGGGTAATCTTCAAAACGGCTGGACCGATTTCAAAAATTCTTTCACCAATGGAAAGCTATAATATCAGGGCGTAAACTAGGCTATATTTTATCCCGGTATTCCCACGGGAACTGGAACTACGCGGGTAAAACGACTATAACCTATAACTGAAGCGAAGCGAGGGCGGGTTGCTAGTTTATATATAAATTTCTTGTGTACGTGTGTATGTCACTGAACTCCTCCTAAACGGCTGGACCGACTTTGATGAAATTTTTTGTGTGTGTTCAAGGGGATTCCAGAATGGTTTAGATTCACAGTTGAACCCGATAGGTGGCACTTATTTGAACAGAACAACATCTGTTGGGTCAGCTAGTTATATTATAGAATACAATTCAGCACCCTCCTATTTTTCCCGTGGGTATCATAAAATACGACTAACATTTTTCTAGTGAAATCTATGCAAGAGAAGCAAAACTTGATGTAGAAACCTATTCCAACAAGTCTCACTAACATGGATCAATAAGCCTTCAATTGCTTAGCAGGCCCATGTCAAACTTTATTTTTTAAATCAAGACTTGCACTTAGGAAATAATCCTTGTATTGCGGGGGATATTACAATTCATCTATTCATGTGATAATTAACGTCCACTATTGTACCTGGACTTTCCAACGGAGGGATAGTGCCTAAAGTGATACTCGCCTGAGGGCTTAGTGAATGCATTTGTGATGTATGTTTACCTTTTTTCTTTGGGCGGGCTATGACCAACATACAAGCGACCATTCTATCCGGGGCGAGCTTGGCGCGTGACTTCTTAACCCATCGTAATTCTCCCCTTTGCTATTGGCTCGACCATTGGTACCAAGTTCCTTGTCGACCGCGGCCAGTCTGGCGGGTTACCCTTTCGGATACCGTTCCTCTCCGACACCCCTTCCCGGGCGTCGCCCTCGCGCAGTCAGCCTCTCTGCGGGTGACGGACTAGGTCCCGGGGTCCAGTCACTCGAGGCTTCACCTAGGGCGGCATCAGGCGCAGGTATTTGCGCCTGCGCCGCTCAAGTCGCCGGCGGATCATGTGACCGTAAACAGTTTCCTCCCACGCACGATCCACCACCTCCTTTCAATTGTAAGTTTCCCTTAGTCAATTTAACAATTAAAACATAGAATGTCAATTGATGAATCATTGATCGTGTACGATATGTATATTTAGTTAATAGACTAGAATTTTCAAGATTTAGTAATATTTTTAATAGGGGGCTACTTACAAAAATGTAGAGCAGCTATTTTTGTTTATTTTCTTATAAGGTCCGCGCTAAGAAAATATTTGTATTACAGAATACATTATAAACATACAATTAATGAAAAAAACTACAATAATGGAGACTATCGTCATTGAAACTGAAAATAATTACTTATTTATGGAATCCACCGACTCTTTGCAAGAAAGGTAGCCACAACGTCATTGCTGCAGTGGAGAGCTTTTTTAAAGTTCAGTTTTTGCCTATATCAACGAAGCAATTATTTAAGTTTATGAGTTTTTTATTGCAAGTCAATCATTCAAGATAACTGTCGCTGATAGGTTTTACTAATACTCAGTGCTCAGCCAAGTCACTGCCAACTGTAATGATTGAGAAGATTTAGAAGAGAAAAGTAGGGGAATGAGATTTGTGCCTTCGGCAACTTATTGCACAAAATCTTCCACAAAAAGTTGCTCAGTATAAAACCGCTCTTAAGACGCAGGTGTGCTTTAAATTGCGCCTTACCTGATTAAATAAATGCTAATATTTGTTAAGACTGGTATAATTTACGTTGTCTGTATTGACACACTTAATTGGACAGCGTTTTTGATGTGAAACATTCATTGGCACATCTTGGATCGAGACCGTATACTGTAAAGGCAATAAACAGGACACGTTCTATTGCCTTCATTATATACTCCATTAAATATCTGGTCCTAAGAAAATCATCTTTTAATCGTGGGTGACTAAACAAATATAATTAAAGAAAATATATTAAATCCAAACTCGGCACAAACATTTGTAAAACGCACCAAGAATTTTGTTAAGTATGAACTTTGGTCCTGCTCACTGAAAAGATTTTACTTGCGGTAGCTAGGTGAGGTGGGGCGCTCCCTTCCCATCAATGAGGTTGGGGGGGAGTGATGGCTACTATAGTGGTTAATTTGTGATTCACTGATTGTGGTATCTGGTCCAATCTTATTCTCTGTCTTTCCAGTGGATGTAGTAAAAGACAACTAAGGAATGTAATATGCATACGACATTTGTGCAAGAGAAGAAAAACTCAAAAACAAACCGTATACTAACATGTCTGATCCGATTGTTATATGAAATACTCAGCACCAAACTTACTTCTGCCTAGTTGACTTCGCATACGCGCCTTCCACAATATCGACATGGCGACGGCAATAGTAGATTCAATAAGACGTACCACATCAGAACACCAGAAGTCTTGAGCATTATAATGAAAGAAAGATAGAAAAATAATTTTTATTACTCCCTTACGGGAGGGGCACATCTTAAGAGCTAAAATGTAAGTACAATAGTTTAAAAATAAGCAACAAATATTAACAAGACATCATAAAAAGAAGGTTCATGTCGACAGTAGTGTCCCCTTCGCAAAAGAGTAAAAGGATAGCTGCTCAGCATAATGTTGAGGCATCTGCTATAAGAGAGATACCACAACGCTGTTATTCTGCAGCGTCCTGCGACGCCTGTCAGCAAATGTAAAGATGGCGGCAGAATACAGTAGTTACTATCAAGTTACAAGTTATATCTCTATGTAAATATAATGGAAATGAAAATAAATATAAAAATAAATTGCAACTCTACCTATGAATACTCAATCTCGAACTAGCATCGATCGATTGTCGACATACTATAGCTTATAATTAGTTAAATAAATTTATTAAGTAAGAGACATTGCATTTCTTTGCACTCTCTGGCCACAGCCTTCGTAAGTCGATTGTAAATAAAACTACTTTATGGATTTTATCGCGTTTGTATTTGATTTTTGATTGCCCGACTTTTCGAACACTTTGCAGCGTTCATGGTCTCGGACGGACTTTTTTTTTTTTTTTTGTGGGTGGACTGCGGTCGGCGCGCCTCCGCACCACTCCGTCCGGGGCGACAGAGGGGCTTAAGCACGCAACTCCCACAACCCACCCGAAAACCACCTCGCCTTCGTCATTGGACCGACCACCGGAGCAGGTTTACTTGTCGTCAGTGGTCGGCCCGACGAAATATCCCCTACGCGGGCTACCCTCCCATCGACCGACGTCCCCCCCCTCGGGGAGGACGTCGGTCTTTCCTCACGCGGTCGGCCTCTCGGCGGTTGACGCACTAATCCCCGGTCACGTCACCCGCGGCCTCGGCTAGGGCGGCATGAGGCGCAGGTAGTTGCGCCTGCGCCGCCCCAGTCGCCGGCGGCGGATCTCCTCATCGAGGCTGCGCTCCACGCGCAGACGATTCGCCGCCTCCTTCTGCGAGATCACCGTCTCGCAGAAGGCTGCGACCGCGTCCCAGTTCCCGACGCTGTCGACCATCGCCCTAACGATGGCCGGCAGCGTCAGGTCGGCACCGATGAATGCGACGAGTTCACGGCGCTGCACTGCCCAAGCCGCGCAGGCCTCGAGCGTGTGGCGCGCCGTGTCCTCGTCGCAATCGCAGTGGTGGCAGGACGGTGTACTCTCCCTCCTTACGACCCTGTGCAGGTATTTGGCGAAGCTCCCGTGCCCCGTCAACACCTGCACTAGTCGGAAGGAGAGCACCCCGTGCCGCCTTTCCAACCACTGCATCAGCACCGGCCGGAAGGCCTCCACGGTTCGCACCCCGAACCGAGGCCACTCCAGCCGGACTGCCCAACGGGCAATGATGTCTCGGCGGGCGTCGACGCGCCAGGCGGTGAGCTCCCTTAACGAGATCTCACCGCCCTCCGCTCGCACCCCCGTCATCCGCCGATACAATCCAGCGAGCATCTCCGCCTCCAGGTCCCACGGGGGAGTCCCGGCCAATAGGCACGCTGCCTCCGTCGCCACCGTGCGGTATCTGCGGATGGCCCTGACCGCCATGACCCTCTGTGGTCGCCACAGAAGGGCCCTAAGTCGGACGGTCAAGGACCCCGCCCACACCGGTACGCCGTACAGGGCCATCCACCGGATGACCCCCGTGTACAGCCGTCGGCACGTAGCGCTCGGTCCGCCCACGTTCGGCATAAGCCACGATATGGCGGACGCCGCGCCGACGAGCCGCGGAGCGAGCCTGCGGAAATGCTCCCGGAACCACCATTGCCCGTCGAGCACCAGGCCCAAGTACCTCATATGGGCCCGGATGCTGATGTCAACCGATCGGACGGTGATCGAGACGCCGATGGGAGGGCTCATAAGGCGCCCATGGAACAAGAGGGCCTCCGTCTTGTCCAGGGCGACCCTCAACCCCAGCGCCTCGATCCGCCTGACGACCTCTTCGGTGCCATAGGTCGCCAGGCTTACCGCCTCTTCTAGCGTCCCACCGCGGGCTGTGACGAGCGTGTCGTCGGCGTAACAAATCACGCCCAGCCCGGGCGGGAGGCTCCCCGCAACGCCCAGTCGTAGCTGATGTTCCACAGGGTGGGTCCGAGGACCGACCCCTGTGGGACACCGCACGTCATGGGCGTTCGCACAACGTCCCCTGCTCGGTTGGTACAGAGGACGCTGCGCCCCATCAAATAGTCTGCCACTAGCCGCCTCAGGTAAGCTGGCACTCCGTGATACCGGAGCGCCTCCCTGATGCAGCTGAATGGCAGACTATTGAATGCGTTGGCGATGTCTAGGGACACCGCCAACAGCACTCCCCCACCGGTGACGGCCTCAGTCGCCACGGCCCTCAGGCGCAACAGAGCCGCGATCGTCGAACGACCCCTCCTAAACCCAAACTGGGCGTCCGACAGATCGGGCCCCGTGTCGACGAGGTGCCGCTCGATGCGGGCAGCTACCACCCTCTCCAGTAGCTTGCCCGTGTCATCGAGCAGCACGATAGGCCTGTAGGCCGAAGGCGACCCCGGAGACCGTCCCGACTTCGGCAGGAGCACCAGCCTTCCCTCCTTCCAGCACCCAGGGAACCGTCCGGACGCTAAACACGCGTCGAACAGCTCCCTGAGGCGGGGACCCAGGTGGTCGAGGACCAGGCCCAACACGCGGTTTGGAACACCGTCGGGCCCGGGGGCGGTGGACTTTGCGCACATGCGCGCCACTCCCATCTCGGGTTCCGTGATGGGCGGAACACTGTCATCGTCGGCCTCCCGGTCAGTGTCTGGCGGAGCCATGACCGGGGGCGTGTGTTCCGCCCGCCGCGGGAACAGGTCCTCGACGACCCGGGTGAGAAGGCTGGGCTGGAGAGTCTCGGTGAGGGGAAGGCCCCGCGCGCGGAGCTTATTCAGCACCGCGCGATAGGGGCGTCCCCAGGGGTCACGGTCGAGACCGTCCAGCATCTCTTGCCGACTGACGTCCTTGGCGGAGCGGACGGCCAGCCTGAAGGCCGACCGCGCATTGCGGTTGCCCTCATACAGCAAGGCCTGCCGCTCCGCGTCGCGATGGCGCCGTCGGCTGCGGGTGTAGGCCCTCCGAGCGCGAATGCACGCGGCCCGGAGATCCGCCAGCTCCCGGGACCACCAGTGAACCGCCCTCCTCGGAGGCGGATGCCGTACTCGGGGCATGGCCGCATCGCAGATCTGCGTCAACGCACTGCGGATGCGGCCAGCCTCGGCGTCCACCCCGTCCGACTGGTTGGCAGAGGACAGCCACGAGTAAACGATGGCTGTCTCCGCCAGCTGGTCCCGTGCTACCCAACCAGTTAGGCCGATCGGGCACCACGTACGGTTCCGCAGCTACGGCTACTCCTATCAACCACTCCGCCATGGCTTGCAGGAACACGTCCTGCGCACCGGCGGTGTGGTTGAGGTTGGCCTGGAGGAGACGAATGGATACGGGGTCCATTAACGGTCCGTATCCATCGTCACCTCCTCCGCGCTGACGGGCGATCGTGCCGCGCTCGGAGCGGGGACTGGCCCGGTCGATGGGCCGTCCCGCCCCTTCGGGGCCGATGCCGGGGGTCTGCAGTCCCCAGAGCTCATGCGGTGTTTGGCAGGCCTATTGCCTGCCGCACACGCGGGGCAGTGGGGCACCGCAGAGCACGATGCCGCCTGGTGGTCTCGGACGGACTAAGATGTCTTACCTCCCATTGTCTACCCGCTACAGAAATTAGTCATTCAATTTTGTTCCACATTTTAGAACAAATTTATTGCCAGTATAAGAAGAAAATTTATATGAAAAACTTATATTGTTTATGGTTAGTAATTATTAAATATTATATTTGTAGTAAATATTATGGCGATTTCCGTGTGGTGACGGAGTAAGAATACAATTCACTACTCCCTATCTTGCCCGTGGATGTCGTATAAGACGACTAAGGTATATAAGTTATATAACATGCACATATCATCTGTGAAAGAGAAGGAAAACTTGCAATGAAACCCTATACCAACATGTCTGACCAGCATGGTATATTAGGTCAATTTCCCTCCCATTGTGTAGGAGGCCCGAGCCCAACAATGGGACGTATGTGGCCTGCGATGGTGACGATGGTGATTATGACGATTTATTAATTTAGAACCTAACAAATCTAGTATTTATATACTAGATTTGTTACGGTGGTTATCCACCGGATCCATAGTGGAACCAAGATGATGATGACGATTATGATGACAAGCAATAAAGAGGATAGAGAATTCTTATTTCATCACGAATAGAAAAATTAATTACGAAGTAAAATAATAATTACATTTAATTTATCTTCATTCTCCATAATGGAATCCACAAACATTTTATATCTCCTCCACCATTTCCTGCAGCGAGCTGTCCAGAACTTAATTCCAACCAAAATACAAGGTAATTTTTCACGTCAGGCGTGTCAAAGTGAAAGGGTGGCTACGCTGTATTAGATTTGGGCACAAAAGGTTCTATAAAGCGATGTTTGTTGTACCACTTCTATTGTTAAAGCAAAATGTGTCCAACAAGGAAACGCTTTTTGGGATTATTTTTCGTTTTATTTTTGGTTTTTGTTCTATTATGTTTACGAGGAATTAAGTCAGCGAATATATCTTGAGATATTATTATATTTTCTTTATTTATAGGAAAATTTACATCTACTTTTGTATAGATAGTTGGGCCCAAAAACATCATACTGCACTCTTTGCATAAGAATGCAATTGCCACCATAACCTTCATTGCCCGTGATAATCGTAAAAATCACTGTGTGGCGTCTACGAATATTACCAGCATTGACACTGCTTGCGGATGTCGTAGCTTTATATCGACTTAAATTACATTAGCGACTAGCTTTTCGAGTGGTGAATTGTATTTTTACTCCATCACCTCACGGAAACACCAAACATCATCCTACGTCATAATATAATATTTACCGAAAACAAAATATATACCTACCTATATATTTTTTCATATAGCTAATAAATTTGTATCAAAATTTTGGGTCAAAATTTAATAACAAATTCTGTAGCGGTCAGATAGAAATTTCTGTAATAACGATACATTTTAGTCCGCCCGTGATCTGCTGAAAAGTGATCGAAACGTCGGCCAATTAAAAATTAAATGCAAACACGATAAAATCCGTAAAAATAGTTTTATTTTATGGCAAAAGCATCGTTCAAACGAATTTAATTTTCAGGTAAATTACTTCCAAGAAAAGTTCTTTAAATGATATAAAAAACCTTTAATTAAAGAATGAATCTGTAATGACCATCGGCAATACTGGACAGGTTGCCGCGGACCCATCAATTTGGACCCCAAAATAAACGTTGGCTCATTACTCTTGCTGCTCATTTATCTACGTCCATGAAGCTTTGTGGCTTAGAAATGCCAACGAAAAATGTCTTTTTTTAACCAGTTCAGTGGAAAGGAGTTAGTGAGTTTACCGTTTAAGGTTTATTTTGATAACCGTCATAATTATTACGGTTCTTTAGACATAAAACAACGATTACTTGGTTTTTGCCTTCAAAGTTTTTGAGAACTTGATTAGGATATTTGTTGACTACACGGATGATAGTAAGTTCGGTACATTATAGGTTTTTTATCCATTATAGTTAAGATATTAATGTACAAATCAAATCATTTATTCTGCATAGGCCCCTTAAGGGCACTTACATATTGTCAAATTACACAACGTTTGAACACAATATAATAATCTACCACCGGATCGGAACGCGGCCACAAACTGAGAAGATCTGGCAAGAATCTCAGCGGGCAGTCATTTTTTTCTTCAATCTTTTAAATATACATAATTTTATGCTTCGTACAAAATATATGGCAAAAATATTAAAGAAAGAAAGAAAATATGGCTGGACCAGATCCCACAAGCAGCACTCGATCACGAGTTAACTACTAGAGCAGCCCGCTCACTTTCCTCAACCCGTCCGCCGTACTGTGTCGTGGATTTGATTCCCGTTCCAGACAATATTTTGTGCAATTCACAAATTGTTATTCGGAGTGTGTGTGAGATTGAGTGTGATTTGTGTCTATTGATTTTATGTTTGGTAGTTATGTTAGGTATTGTATGAGGATTGAAGTCGCCTTAGTGCAGAGTGTCAATAAAAAGAAATCAATTAGAAAAATCAATAAAAAATCTATTAAAAAAGAAATCAATTTTAATAAAAGTAATCAAAAAATAAATTAATTAAAAAAAAATAAAGAACAAATAAAAAATCTATATAACTAAATATCGTGTGGTGACGGAGTAAGAATACAATTCACCATCCCCTTTCATACCAGTGGATGTTGTAAAAGGCGACTAAGAGATATGTGGTGCATAGAACAATTATGAGAGAAAACTCCAAATAAAACCCAATACCAACTCGCTTCACCAGGGTAGTAGGTCAATTTCCATCCCAATGTGAAGGAGTCTCGAGGCCAGTAGTGGGACGTTTATGAGCTATGATGAGATAACTAAATGTATATTTTTTGTTCGAATTGAATTCATTGCACTTATTTAATATCTTAAAACAAGCAATTTCTTATATACTAGCTGACCCAACAGACTTTGTTCTGTTCAAATAAAATAAAATAAATTCTCCTTGAAATTGATAACAGCGCCACCTACCGGGTACAATTGTGAATTTAAACTATTTTCGAATCCCCATAAACACATACAAAAAGTCATCAACATCGATCCAGCCATTTAGGAGTTCAGTGACATATACACGTACATAAGATATATATATATATATATATATATATATATATATATATATAATAATTTTGTATTTAAGAAGTTTTCGGGGATGATTCGATCTAGCTTCTGGACGCACATCGTTGATTCCGAGGGGCATGTCGAAAATATGGCGCGTGGCCCCTAACCCACCGTATTCCCTCCCCTTGGCTATTGGGCCCACCACTGGTACCGAGTTTCTTGACGTTCGTGGCCAGCCCGGCGCGTTACCTTTTCGGATACTATCCCTTCCCGACGCGGGTGACAGGCTATTCCCCGGTCCGCTCTAGCCTCTACCCGCAGTCTTGGTTAGGAAAATCGACCTAGCTAGATTTCATCATCATCACCATCATTACAGCTCATATACGTCCCACTGTTGGGCTCGAATCTCCTCCACAACAGGACGGAAATTGATCTTACTATACCATGCTGATCAGACAGTTGGTATAGGGTTTTGTTTCGAGTATTCCTCCTCTTGCTTAGAAGTTACTGTTTTATGCGTACTTATCCCTTAGTGGTCTTTCACTACATCGACGGGCAAGATAGGAAGTGGTGAATTGTATTCTTACTCCGTCACCACACGGAAAGCTAGATTTCATTTTAGAAAATCTCATTTTATGGTTTAAGTGTAAAAAAATAAAAGTAAATTTAATCAGCGACTGCACAGATGGCGTAGTGGTTAAGATAGCGACCTACAGCGCCAGTGTCGGGTGTTCGAATCCCACGCGGGACAACACTTTCTGCGATCCACAAATTGTTGTTCTGAGTCTGGATATAATTTGTGTCCGTTAATTATATGTTTGTAAAGTCCCCCGCAATATAAGGATTATTTCCTTAATGCAGGGTGTGGTCTTAAAAAATAAAAAAAATTTAATCACCGCCATCGACATTAAAAATAGCTCAGTTGGGCAATCGAGTAGGCCCTTAATGTAGTCCCAGTCGACAGTCTCAATTTGATCCTCGGTTTTCCCCCTTTTCAAGTTTCTTTTTTATGAGAAAAATAAAAAGAAGACTTTTTTTATAAAGAAATAACAATATTATCTAAATATGATTTTCAAAAACACGATTTACTAAAATAAAATCCAAGCTAATCTTGATTAAGCGGGTACTATTTATTACATGTGTGGTTTAAGAACATAATCTTTCTGACTTTCCTGTAGAGATTCTGAAAGTTCTGCTGAAGGATTAGGATAAGGATGGAGAACAGAGCTCTACTGGAAAATTTTAAATATCATTTTCTATCCAGCCTTCCTTCTAGACACAATCAAAAGCTTGGAACAGTTTACGTCCAAATACTGATCCAAGAAATACTGTCCTTAAATATAGTTTGAAAAAACTAAAAAACACGCTTCACTTACGTGCCTCTGTCGCCCCGGAAGAAGCGGGCGAGCAGTGCGCCGACTATAACCCACACCCAAAAAAAAAGTAGATTATTGCATTGTCATCGGTCTTTGATAGATATGCAAATTTTAAAGAAAATCCGATCGCTCAAATTTTGCCCTAGCAAAATCGAGCTCAAAGGTGGACATTACAAACAAACATACAGGTGAAGCTAATAAAAACGTGTTAAAAAAAATATTAAAAAGTCTTACCAAATTAATTGTCCTAGTGTCGAGATCTCTTATTACTAAGAGGATTTATTATTATTAGATTTTTTTGACAGACTATTGTTCGGATTCATCCTGCCCGTATCGTCCGGGGTAATAGAAAGGCAGTCTACGTTCGCATAATCTGCCCTATAACCCCAGCGTATTCCCTCCCCGTTGCCACAGGGGCGACCACTGCTACCGAATCCTTCATATCCATGGCCGACACGATGAATTACCGTTTCGAGTACCATTTTCCATCGATGTCCTGGCAGCAACCAACAGTACTCTTGGGGCATAGCTTTCGCATGGACAGCCTCTTTCTGGGTAATGAACTATTTTTTAGTCTAATCACGGCTGAAATCGTGACCTGATCGCTTCTTATGATTAGGCTAAAGATATTCTATAAGAATAAATTATGAGACAAGAGAAAAATTATCTGTATAATACAGAGCATGCCGTGCCTGGTACGACTTGTAATATGACCTTCGCAATCCCACTAATGTTGCCATAACTCAGGTTGCAAAGGCCAACCTCGAAACAACTAATGCCACCATTAGGAGGGTTGCAACGGTAATATAATTATCCATTATCTATCTATAGTTAAGATACATATACGTTGCTTTATTTAGTGCCATAAGTGTAGTAATTGTGAGTCGAAAATGTTATGTTTAAGACATTCTCCGTAAGAAAGATATTAGCGTCATATATGGTATGACTTTTTATTACCGTTAAACGGTATTTTAATGTTTATGTTACAGGGTGAAAAATATTAACGTTGTCAGCCCCTGTAAAGAGTAAAACTTTTAAGGAGTAATATGTTCTTTAAGTAGTGTGCTGAGTGGTAGCGGCTTCGAATACTACCAACCCTTGCTTTACTCGTGGGTGTCGTAAAAGACGACTAAGAGCCCTAGATTGACCCGGACCAACTCCATCTGGTACCATTTGGGTCAACGATTACATTCCCAAGGAGGGTTGACGTCAGGCAGGCGGCCGGTCATAAAAGTCATTGCCGAAACTTTTTGCAATATGTCAAAACAGATGACATATTGCGTCGACCCCAAGTAATTGGGATAAGAGCAAGATGATGATGATGATGTTCTTTATGTAGATGATTGATAGAAGTTTTCTCTTTAATTATCCATACTAATAATATTATAAATGCGAAAGTTAGTTTGTTTGTTACGCTTTCATGCTTAAACCACCGAACCGATTTCAAAAATTCTTTCACCAATGGAAAGCTATAAGCTATATTATCAGGAAGTAACATAGGCTATAATTTATGCCGGTATTCCCACGGGAACGGAAACTACGCGGGTAAGACTGAAAAAAAGACAAAAAAATAAGACAGACAAAAATTTTTTAATTGCTATTTTAGGCATAGGTGTCGTGCAAATAACCGCGTGAGCATGAAAAAAGCCTATTATTTTAACATTACAAACAGACACTCCAATTTTATTTATTGGTATATAGACTAGCAACCCGCCCTCGCTTCGCTTTGGTTTCTGTCGCCTTATCCCCGTAGTTCCCGTTCCCATGAGAATACCTGGATAAAATATAGCCTAGTTTACTCCCTGCTATTATAGCTTTCCACTGGTGAAAGAATTTTTGAAATCGGTCCAGCTGTTTTGAAGATTACACGGAACAGACAGACAGACAAAAAAATATAAAGTGATTTTTAGGCATAGGTAACGTCCAAATAACCGTGTGAGCGTGAAAAAAGCCTATTATTTTGACATTACAAACAGACACTCCAATTTTATTTATTGGTATAGATTCAGATGTACGGCACTTTGTTAGGTATTTTGAAATTGTATTTTCTTGAAAAATATGTTTAGATAATAATAGTTATGCTCACAAAAATAATCTTTTTTCAAGGTTCTTTTTCTTACAAAAAAGTACCTTGGAAAATGGAATACCAAGGTTTAAATTCGAACTGTCTGGATTAAGAGATTGCTCGATTTCCCAACTGAAGTGTTTTTACTGTCGACGGTAGATGTAAATTTTCCCTTCATATTTCGATTATTTGCATTCTATTTAATGCTTGAAAATACTGACAAAAGTGAGACAAAGTACAAATAAAACTTACCTAGATCGATTTATTTTTGCTAACACCTTCTGCGTATATATAATTATACTAAATTTCGTAACTACAATTAAAACGTTTTCTGAGTATTTAAAAAAAGAACTAACAAAATATAAAGATCTTTCAGCCATAAAATTTAATCATAAACTTTTTCAACCACTTATACCGTTTTATTTTTTGTTTTCAAAATAGTTAATCACAAATTTCTGTGTCAATTTTTCATTAATTGCAGAGGGGGCCCGAATCCAATAGTGGGACTTCTGTGGGCTGATGGGATGGCGATTAAATGACAAAAATAAAGATATGTCCCTCTCTTAAAATAATAACGTATAGAAGGTAAGTTCACGCACAAAAAGTGAGGCATTTCAATTGGAGCCTAATGGAGCTTACACCGGAACCGTTCCGTAATGTACAAGTCATTGTACTGCACGTACGTACGCAACTCTTAAAAAATAAATAGGTAATTATGACGGTTTGTGCATTCAAATGGTGTCACAACACATTTGAAAAATATAAAAAGATTATTAACATTACTTTTAAAGGTAATTCGACGATTTATGTTAATGAAAACAAAATTTGATTTCATGATTTCTATTATGAAAATATAATTTGTATTATTGTAATTTGTATTATAAAGGTAATTCGTCTGCGCGCCATTAGTATTTTTAGATTCAAATTTTGAAAGTTCGAAGTATTGACACTATCCTTCTATACATTATTATCCTAAGGTCCCTCTCCTCTTTTTTTTTTTTTTTGGATGGGAGGATCGTGGAGGACGTCGGTCTTTCCTCACGCGGTTGGCCTCTTGGCGGGTGACGGACTAATTCCCCAATCACGTCACCCGCGGCCTCGGCTAGGGCGGCATGAGGCATATATCCCTCTCCTGGGCTTGACTCTTTTATAATAGCAGAAAAACTAAACAAACGTGTTATCATAGGATTATATTTCGACTTTGCCTTTTACTATCACCAGCGAAAATGGGAGCGATGATGACTACTGTGTATCTACTCCATCACCACACGGATAAAACATTCCTTAACCAAACATAAATCCATTTCCTTTGACCCTTTCCTCTAAACAAAAGCCAACGGTAGGTAAAGACAATATTTATTACCTCCATTCCGCGAGTGAAAATCGCTAGTCCATTTAACACGAATAGAAAATGGTCTTTACTTCCTTTATCATAAAATATAATTTAGAATGACGGGGTTTATTTTTTTTATCTGACCCATATGTATTGTAACCTCGATTCTATTAGACGTAAAAATAAATCATAAATTAACAATGAACTTATATTTTTAAAGACGGTCGTAGTTTACTATTTTTTAATACGCTTTTATTAGTTTCACCTGTATGTATTTATGTATGTATCTATCTATGTATGTAACGGAATCATTGAACGCCATTTTGCCCCACTTTGACCGACCAGATTTAATTTACACTTTGCACACTCGTCAAAGGCCCATGACGATGCAATAATTCGATCAAAATAGCCGAATATCTTGATTAGATTCGGCAGGATTTAGAAATTTCTAATCTTTACATAAGAGCAAGAGGGAATAGACCTAGTGTGCGAACTACGCATGCACGAAATTCATAACTTCTATGATTCGGACTGTCAGCTTAGCACAATGCAGTAAAGACTATCTCAAGGCAGTTACGTTCAAAATTTGTACGATGTATGTAAACTAGTAACTACTTGACTTGTGACGCGTAAGCGTGTTTTTTAAGTATTTTAAGCTATACTTTATACCCCTCATGGCTGTGTCGAGGCGCGTTGCTCGATCTGCATCGCGCAGTGCACGCCGGGGCCTCGCAGACGCCGCTGCGCACTCGCCCTGATGATGAGCATCGGACATGCTCGAAACCCGGGTCGACGTAATCGATCTCAGCACGTGAGTGTTTTTGCCGTTTTAGATATTATAATATACTTTATTACATTACATTTTTTGAAGTGAAACTTCTTTATCGGCGTTGGAAAAAAATTTACCGTCACATTTTTCGGTTACGCGTCACATTTTTTCGTTACGCACCATCTTTTCCTCGTCCCCACCACGGTCGATTCGAATAAAGAGTACTTTCTCCAGTGGAGTAGGGATAGCATGTCGTTTAAGCGGACATAAAGGGATAAAGGTATAAAGGGATAAAGGGATAAAGGGATAAAAGGATAAGGTGATAAGGGGATAAAGGGATAAAGTGATAAAGTGATAAAGTGATAAAGGGATAAAGGGATAAGGTGATAAGGGGATAAAGGGATAAGGTGATAAGGGGATAAGGGGATAAAGGGATAAAGGGATAAAGGGATAAAGGGATAAAGGGACAAAGGAACAACGGGATAACGGGACAAAGGGACAAAGGGACAAAGGAACAAAGGGACAAAGGATAAAGAAGTTTTACTTCTGCTATGCGTACTTTGTACACACGTTAATTTTTTTTTATTATGTTAAGTCAAGGATTCGGTACCAGTGGTTGGTCCAAGGTCGAAGGGGATTGAAAAAAAAAATTGGGTCATGGGATCGCTCGCTGCCCGCTCACCACCCCGGACGGGATGGATGACCGGCGTCCGCACTATAAGCCTGCCAAAAAGAAGGCAAAAAGGAGGACTAACGTGAGATAAGGACGTACGGCATATTACTGTGGGGATGCTCCGCGGACTTGAATAGAATCTTTGTTCTTCAAAAAAGGGCTGTCCGTGCAATTTATAATCTGGGCCAAGAGTCCCACTTCGAGAGAAATTCAAAGAAATAAATATTCTGTTATATCACAATATATATATGACAATATATTATATGTCAAAAAAAATATCGCTAACTTCAAAAGATATTGTGACATTCATGAAATGAATACTCGGAATAAGGACAAACTAGTTGTACATACTACTCGTCTCCAAAAAATTAGCAAATCATTCATGGGGCAATGTATACGTTTCTACAATAGATTACCTAAAGATATCCGAGACCTGCCAACAAAAAAGTTTAAAAAAGCTATCAAGAATAGACTTTGTAAGAAAGCTTATTATAAAATCTCGGATTATGTAGATACTGATTAGTTGTGAGCAGCTCCTCATTATGCAATTTCCTTGTTATTTTAAATAAACTCTTTTTTAATAACTCTAATATTGTAAAGCGTAGCGTGTTTTGCCTAACGAAATTTTGCATTTTCGTAGTTTGTAACATATGGTCTTGGTCATGCTCACTGAAGGATTTACTTGCGGTAGCTGCGTGGTGCGGGTCTCTCCCTTCCCTCCATAGTGGTTCAGGGGAGTGATGGCTGCTCTAGTAGTTAACTCGTGATCGGGTGCCGCTTGTGGGATCTGGTCCAGCCATAATCATTTGAATTATATTAAGTATCCTGCAGTTCGAAGGGCATCACACTGGAGCTAGGTCTTACAAAACATGTACACAAATTTATATCTAGTAAGAAGAAAAAAAAAATTAAAATAATAGACAAGCCCGCTGAGTTTCTTGCCGGATCTTCTCAGTAGCGGTCGCGTTCCGATCCGGTGGTAGTTTATTTTTATTGGATAATTTAATTTTATTTTGTAAAATTGACAATATGTAAGTGCCCTCTTGGGGTCTATGCATAATAAATGATTTGAATTTGAATTTGAATTCGTAGCAGTAAAACTTTTTATTTCGGGTTACGGCTACGTCTGGGGCGAAAGAGGGGTGGCGCGCGGCCCTGTAACCCACCTGATAGTACGTCGCCTTAGTTGTTGGGCCGGTCACCGACGCAGAATTCCTTGTCTTCAGTGGTCAGCTCGACGAAATACTCTGATACCCTGAGAGGATACCCTCTCCCGTCGACTTCTTCTTCTCGGGATATCGGTCGCCGTCGCGAGGGCAGCCTCTCCGCAGGTGACGGACTAAAAGCCCTGGTCACCCGCAATCTCTGCTAGGGCGTTATCAGGCACAGTCGTAAAGCTATTAACAAAATTTTTTCAAAATGCCTGAAAAAGAAGAGTACATAACTCATAACTCATTTATTGATAAGGGCTTCTTACATGTCATTATTTGATAAAGATGATTAAATTTTAACAATATTAGATTATCAGCAATTAATAGAAAAATAAATAAATAACGATATCAAAGAATAATAATACTAGTAATAAATAACGTAAACAATATCCGCGTTGAGTATTGTCTACATTTTCAAAAATTCGTCAAACGTACAGAATGCCTGCCTGACGAGCCAGCGCTTTAGTCGGACCTTGAAGATTTGGAGGCTAGGAGCGAAAGTTATCAGTATAGGGAGTTTATTGTACACCGCTGGACCCATAACATGAGGAGAATGGAGATCCTAAGCGAAGAACTAGGTCTCTCTATAAATAGATCCAAGACAAAGCTCATGGTTGTGGACCGTGCGAAAAAGTTGGAGCCCATCGGGACTTTAGACGTGGATATAGTTGACAACTTCATATACCTGGGTTCCAACATCAGCAACAACGGTTCATGTGAAATGGACGTGCGTAGGCGAATAGGTATGGCTAAGAGTGCTATGTCTCAACTCGATAAGATCTGGAGGAATCGGAAAATCACACTGAAGACGAAAATGAAACTTCTCCGCTCCTTGGTGTTCTCGATTTTCCTCTACGGCGTTGAGACATGGACACTGAGAGCAGCTGACCGAAACCGCATTGACGCCTTTGAGATGTGGTGCTGGAGGAAAATGTTGCGTATACCTTGGACTGCACATAGGACCAACGCATCAATTCTCGAACAGATTAAAATCAAGTCCAGGCTATCAACAACTTGCCTTAAGAGGATACTCGAGTACTTTGGCCATATAGCAAGAAAGGAAGATGCAAATCTGGAAAAGCTAATGGTCACAGGAAAGATAGAAGGAAAGAGGCCCCGTGGTCGTAGCCCGATGCGCTGGTCAGACCAGATCCGCACCGCTCTTAAGACTCCAATGCATGAGACTTTACGGATAGCTACCAACAGGTCCAAATAGCGCTCCATCGTACAAGATCGCATCCTAAAGGATAAGGGTCACGACCCCCAGTAATGGGGAAAACGAATCAAGGAGGAGGACCCATAACATGAGTCGTCTTCTCTGACTTAGCGAGTGTTCTTGCTTCGGCTGATAGGTTATCGCGGTATCTTGTGAGATATGAATGCTTATGGTTTGCCTTGGCAAACTTTGATAAGTTTTTCCTGCCATAAATAGCATATTGTGGCCAATCCCAAGCGATTGATAAGAACAGTGAGTCTCTATATATTTCTCTATAGAGACTTAATCTTGATAGACTAAATCGCAACACATGGCCACCGATACAATATTAATTGGGCTCACTTGTTAGAAACAAGCGCCAATTTGGTGACATACATTTCTCATTAATATCTTTCAAAGACACGTTCAGTTCTACGCAATGTTTTTGTTGACTTTTTCCTTGATAACGTTTGCTGGATTAAATATAGCGGTTTAAATAATTCTATTTTATTTTGTAATGAAAGAATGGAAGACCCATCACTTTTCTATAGTTAATATTCCGTGTGGTGACGGATTAACAAAATAATTCACCACTCCCTATCTTGACCGTGAATGTCGTAAAAGACGACTAAGGGATATAATATGCACATAAGATCTGTGCAAGATAAAGAAAACTCGAAATGAAACTATATATCAACATGTCTGAGCAGCGCGGTATAGTAGGTAAATTCAGGAGGGCCGAGCCCAACAGTGGGACATATGTGGGCTGCGATGATGATGAATTAACAAACCGCAAATGTTAAGAAAAGAATGAATGTAACACAGGATCAAAGAAGTCTTCTTATTTTTATGTGATGAGCAGACTTCAGGTCTTCTGCTTGCAATTTGTTCCAGAACTTCGGATATTGATTAAATAGACTATTCGCCTCTGTAAGAGGCATTATCGAGACGGTTTGATTTTCAATACTAACGGATTGCCACCATATATCACGTAATTTTCTCTGGGGTGACGGAATAAGAATATAACTCACCACTTCCTCTTTTACCTTTTATCGTAAAAGACGACAAAGGTATTATAATAATGTTTTTATTTTTTTAAATTTTTATTTATTTATTTAAGACAACACCCTGCACTAAGGAAATAATCCTAGTATTGCGGGGGACTTTACAAACATATAATTAACGGACACAAATTACATCCAGACTCAGAACAACAATTTGTGGATCGCACAAAATATTGTCCCGCGTGGGATTCGAACCCGCGACACTGGCAATGTAGGTCGCTATCTTAACCACTACGCCATCTATGCAGTAAATAAATAAATAAATAAATTATAAAAAAAAATTATAATAATGATATCTGATGTTTACGCGAGCACTGCACATTGTAATTAAAACTACTTTTACGGATTATATCGCATTTGTATTTGATTTATGATTGCCCGACGTTTCGAACACTGTAAAGTGTTAGTTTTATTTACAAAGGAATTATAATATGTTCAGAACATCAATGCAACAGAAATAATAATCGAAATGAAACCCTATAATTGCACATTTGGCCAGCGTGGTATAGCAGGTCAATTTCCCTCCCAATGTGGAGCAAGCGCGAGCCCAATAGTTGGACGTATATGAACTTGATGGTGATGAAAGGTATTAGTTGTTATTTACGATAATCAGGAATAATAGAAACGTTGGTAATACCATGCATCATCATCATTTCAAGATCAATAACTTGCTATACCACGCTGGTTAGATGGGTTGGTATAGGGTTTTATTGCCGGTTTTCCTTCTCTTGTATAGACGTTATCTGCATATTATATTCTTTAGTCGTATTTTACGGGAGTGGTGAATTGTATTCTTACTCCGTCACCACACGGATAAGCCCAGCATATCTTATATCTTTAAACGAGCGACTTTATATATATATATATATTCAGGATCTCGGAAACGGCACCAACGATTTTGATGAAACTTGGTATACTAAAGGTTTCGAGGCCAAAAAATCGATCTAGCTAGGGTTTATTTATAGAAAATGTTGTTTTGTCCGTGTTTTTAGCAAAATAATACAATGACATTAAATTTTAAAAGAATATGTATTCAAATTTCGGCGTCAACGTCATGAATTACGATAGCTCAGTTGGGAAGTTATCCAGTTTTCTTTTAGTTTTGTTTTGGCATTCAAACATCGTCGAATCGAATCTCGATGTTATTATTATTCTCTTTTTGTAATTTTATATATTTTTTATTATTTTATTTTTATTTTTTATTAATATCTAAATAAATTCGACAAAAATACAACAAAAATATTCCAAACGAAGCTCGGCCAACCAGATATTCTTATACTAAATAAACAAAAATTAATCAATACATAATTTAGATTTGCTATAAACATTTTCATTATTCTAAGTTTCACAAACAGCAGAGTCAAAGTGTGCCTCGGGCAGAACCGTTTAGTTTAAACTTGATCAGTTGTTTAGACATTACTAGAAACTTGGTAACTGTCGAACTAGAACTTTTCAATGAGAAACCTCATTTGTGAGACTCGATTAAAGTTAGGAAGCATTCACATATAACTAAGTTTTGTGGTTGATTTTAGTATACGACAATTAAGTAATCTATCTATTAGCCAATCAACTTTCGCTATTATATGAAGACCGCGCCATACAATTGCCATTGGCTAATTTTATCGCAATAATGATGTCTGATGTTTACGCGAGTATTACACGTTATAAATAAAACTATTTTTACGGATTTTATCGCGTTTGTATTTGATTGCCCGACGTTTCGAATACTTTATAGTGTTCATAATCACGGGCGGACTATGATTGTTACTCGTGAGACGTCTTAAGTCTGCCTGTGACTATGATCAAATGAAATAGAAACGCGATAAAATCCGTAAAAACGTAATCTATACCAATAAATAAAATTGGAGTGTCTGTTTGTAATGTCAAAATAATAGGCTTTTTTCATGCTCACACGGTTATTTGCACGACACCTATGCCTAAAATAGCAATTAAAAAATTTTTGTCTGTCTGTCTGTCTGTCTGTTTGTTCCGGGTAATCTTCAAAACGGCTGGACCGATTTCAAAAATTCTTCCACAAATGGAAAGCTATAATATCAGGGCGTAAACTAGGCTATATTTTATCCCGGTATTCCCACGGGAACGGGAACTACGCGGGTAAAACGACTATAACCTATAACCGAAGCGAAGCGAGGGCGGGTTGCTAGTATTTAAAAATAAAATGAATTAAACAGTGCAAATAAATGTAAATATATCGAAAAAAAAAAATTTAAATTTGAGTATTTCTCAGTGAGGCCGCGTTTCGATCAAGTGTTAGTAGTAGTAGGTAGTATATTAGATTTGTTAGATTTAAATTAATAAATTATCATAATATAATAATAATTACAAATGTAATGTTTAACAATTGCTGACTAAAACAATATAATTTTTTCGTACAGAATTATTTTCTTTTTGTACTGGCAATAAATTTATTTTATAATGTGTGTATTAAATAACTAATTCTGTAGCGGGTAAGACATAAATCTCTCTAATAACGATGACTTGTTGGACGTGAGACATATTTAGTCTGCCCATGACCATGAACGGTTGAGAGCCCTCAGCGCTCACCCACCAGTCCGGGTAAAGTTGTCACAGCCATCTGAGGCTAACAACTAAGTCACACAAAAAAAAAAAAAAAAAAATGAACGCTAAAGTGTTCGAAACGTTGAGCAATCAAATACAAATGCGATAAAAGCCGTAAAAATTGTTTTTTTTTTTATAATTATATGTGATATTATGAAACATTCAGGAGAGTAGTTTTATTTACTTTTCTAGAATTTATTTGGTTAGTTACTCTGAATCCCATGGGATAAGTACGCAGTAGCTGTATTTAGGGGTTGCTATCATCATCGTCACAGCCCATATACGCCCCACTATTGGGCTCGGGCCTCCTCTACAATGGGAGGAAATTCAACCCACTATACCATGCTGGTTAGACATGGTGGTATAGTGGTTTCATTTCGAGTTTTCCTTCTCTTACATAGATCTTATGTGCATATTATATCTCTTAGCCGTCTTTTACAATATCCACGGGCTAGATAGCGAGTGGTAAATTGTATTCTTACTTTGTCAACACACGGAAAAGGGTTTTAGGTTTCCTAAACCCATTGAAACTAATTTTATTCTTGTTTTACGTTCTATCAACGAAGATGTTCACGCCAAGAGCGTGACGTCTCATTGAAGAGCGATTTTCGCCTACATTCGTTCATCCGATCGTCGGGCTTCAACTCCATTCTGCATTTGACATTCGGCACTTGACTGTTCCGCGATGGACTCGTTCAGCACCACTGGCCTGTGCGCCGGCCCTTTTGACTTTCTACATTCGGCATTGAGACGCTCGTGAAAGTATTGTGACGCATCGGTTCCGTGGCGCCGCGTCTACTAGTTCAGCATGGTCTCCAATTCCTCCCCACATTCCTGAACAAACCCTCATTTTGTGGGAACTAGTCCCACTAGTGGGATTGGCTCCCGCTGGTCCTTCGCCTAGCCCACATCGTTATGTTGCTGGCATAAACCACCCCATACAGTCTACTAAGCCACAACAGAAGAAAAATTGTTATCAAAACAATTTTAAATAATAAACATTTATTTTTCTTATTAGAGTTGACAAACGAAAAAAATAACAATATTTTGCCAAGAAAATTAGTTTACAAAATATTTTCCAGACCACCTCCGACATTTTTAAAAGCTTTTCATTTGAATAAAAGTAGCAGATAGCATCGTTTATTTAATGATATTACTTTTAATACAAAAACAGTTATTTGTATGCTAATCTTGGGTGGGGACTTATGTTAGTTAATTAAAGAAGGTGTTATGAGTTTAACATAAACAGATTATGTTCTTGAGTTTGAATTTGCATTAATCCTTTGTAGTATTTTAAGTTTGTGTAGTGACAGAGTAAGAGTACAATTCACCACGTCTTTTACCCGTGGGTGTCGTAAAAGATGACTAAGGGATTAATTATGCATATAACATCTATGTAAGAGAAGGACAGTTTGAAATAAAACCCTATATCAATCCGTCTGACCAGCGTAGTATAGTAGGTCAATTTCCTTCCTATTGTGGAGGAGGCTCGAGCCTAACAGTGGGACGTATTATGAGCTGAAAAGAAGAAAAGATATTTATTAAATTCGTATAGCTTAAGAATCATTTATTTCATCATTTTATTCTATCGCCGTCCATTGTGGGACGTAGACGTACTCATGTTACACTATAGAGACCTGTGCAACTTGCATCCATCGACGCGCAGCAACTTTCACCAGGTCATAAGTCCATTTAGGGGAGGCGTTTTATACTGCGTCGTCCGATACGTGGTCGCCACTCGAGAACTTTTGTTCCCTAGCGGTTGTCGTTTCGTCGAGCGATGTGGCCTGTCCACTGCTACGTATTTTAAAAATACAATGTAAAATTTCTCGTTATTTTATCTGACGCGTTATAAGTAATGGTAATAAGGAAAATTTAAAACAAACCGCAAATCAATTCATCTGGGCATAGTACCCACCTACGCATTCACTTATCGGCACTTTGTCGCCCATTATTATGGTGACGGAGTAAGAATACAATTCACCACCCCCTAACTTGCCCGTGGGTGATCGTACGAGACGACTAAGGGATATAAAACGCATATAACATCTATGCGAGAGAAGGAAAACTCGAAATAAAACCCTATACCAACACGTCTGACCAGCGTGGTATAGTAGGTCAATGACCCTTCCATTATGGAGGAGGCCCGAGCCCAGTGGGACGTATATGGGCTGAGATGATGATTATAAAAACACCTCTGCAAAAAAATTACATAGCAAGGTTTATCCATTTTACTTGAAAAAGGTGAGCCGTCGGTCAGGACGCCTGGCAGATGTGAAACACCAAAATTATTTTTTTCAAGTACATATGCATAAAAGAACTTATGAAAGGAACTAATATGGTATAATGCAAAAATAAAATTTTACGATTTATATTTATATTATTATTTAAGATATTACACAGCAATCATAATTCATTCACAGTCGCTTACGCACAACATCGTGTCGCTTCGTCTCATTCACATACCTACAAACTACGTATAGTACATATATTCCGTCAAATAGCGAATAGCGTGGCGTTGCGTCGCCGCGGTCTGTTTACATCACACAAACGATCATGATTACCCTCGAAAATTCCGTCTGTGGTGGTGTGCATGTATGTTATAAACTCATTTGCAAAAAAAACGGGCGGTTTTGATTTTCATTCATATTTAAAAAGATACAATACCAAAAAGGTTTCAATCGTTTGTACACGTTACTGGCCGGTTTTAAAAATGCTGTGGTATTTAAAAAAGTACGTTCTAAATTCAATTTTTCATTTGATGTTCATTTTTACAGAAAACCCCTTTTTATCCTACATTTTTGGCGCGAAGTTCCAGAAGTTAACATCGACTTTCATAACTTTTATTCAATTTTTATCGATTAATTTCATATCCTTGACTGTCAAAGCTTTATTTAATGCTGTTTGGCTGTATCAAAAATGGTAGATAAAGTGGTAAAAGCTACCAAAATTATCGCGCTGCTTGAAGAGGGTTGCAGCCAATGTTTCGTGGCTAGGAGGCTAAATGTTAGTCGCTCGACAGTCCAAAGGACCTGGCAGCGATATCAGGAGACTGGTTCCGTCGAGAGAAGGCCTGGTTCTGGAAGAAAACCATGTACCCAACCACGGGATGATCGTTTTCTTGTGAGTCGCGCATTGAGAAATCGCAAATCTTCGTATGTGGATCTTAAGAACAACCTCCAAGAAGTAAGAAATGTGCATATTAGTCTATGGACGGTCAGGAGGAGGCTTCTCGCTGCCAATATACGCAGTCACCGCCCGGCCCGCGGCCCCAAATTACTCCGTGAGCACAGAGTTCACAGGCTTAGGTTCGCTAGAAATTGTGAATCATGGACTCAAGACGATTGGAATAGGGTTTTGTTCTCTGATGAAGCCAGGATATCTCTGTTCGGTGAAGATCGACGTCGGCGAGTGCTAAGAAGACAAGGAGAACGCTTTGCAGAGGCATGTTTCGAAGAAATCACACCTTATGGTGGGGGCTCTGTTATGTTTTGGGCAGGAATAAATTCAATGGATCGTACAGAGTTAGTCTTCATTGAAAACGGCTCACTGACTGGGCATCGATACATAACGGAAGTTCTAATTTCTCATGCACAACCCGCATTGGCCGCTCTAGGTGAAGACTCGATTTTTATGGACGACAATGCTCGCGCCCACCGATCCCGCGATGTTAATGCGTATGTGCAAGAGGTCGGCATTCGTCGTTTGGATTGGCCAGCTCGAAGTCTCGACCTCAATCCCATAGAGCATGTCTGGGACGTTCTGAAACGGCGTGTGAGATCAGTACACCCGGCTCCGCAGACCATCAGAGAGCTGAAGAATGTGATTACTGCGGAGTGGGAACGTATTCCGCAAGCAAGTATCCGGGATATACTCGCTAGCATGCCCAGACGAATTCAAGCTGTGATTTTAGCTAGAGGGGGTCACACTCGATACTAAACATTTATCTGCTTTTACTTTATTAAAGAAAAACAAACAAAAAAACTTTTTTATTTTTACTTCATGAGCATATGCACTACTAGCGAATATACACTACTAGCGAGGTTTAGCATTATTTCCCATAAATTGTATCTAAATTTTATGAAATACTGATGAAAACGATTATTTTCTTATTAATTTAGCAAATTGTGTGGATAAAACTACCTATAATTATCAAACAAAGAAATATTAACATTCTAATGGTTCATTGCTTAGGTGCCCGTTTTTTTTGCAAATGAGTGTATTAGAGTAAGTAGTGTTGAGTACACTTATATAGTAGATAGACAGAACAGTAATTATACGGATGTCGTTCTAACGAGTCGTGTTTATGATTTCACGCTATTCCCGGTAACACACCACACTAGACCGTCATATAGTGTGGCGTTGCGTCGCTATATTGTTAACGCCACGCCAACGATCAGGTTTACCCTCGCTTTTAGATGTATCACATCAACATTATCGTTGTCAACTATATATTTTCAGCGATAATTTCTAATATGTAGTTGCAGACTTTAGAATGAAACACTTGCTGTGGCTGTTCCCCTTAAAATGAAGTTCAAGAAGAGCATTTTCTTTGTGGATTGGGTCTACCCCTGGTATTGCGAAGATCCATGAACGACAGTATGACTTGCCATTAAATGCTCGTTTGCATTCATAGATAGATAGATAAATAGTAAAAAGAAAATGTAGTGACCGCCACGATGGCCAGATGAGTTGGCGATTGCTGCTGATGTAATAAGTTTTCTTGAAGAGTGCTGCAGCCATTACTTTTATAGAGCTTTCTGCTGGTTTTTACGATTTATGCGAGAAAATAGGAGTCTTGATCATCTCATTCCACATAAGTCCTATTGTTGGAGTCCAGCTATCTCCATAATGGGAGGGAAATTGATTTAATATAACATGTTGCTCAGACGTATTGCTATATGGCTTTATGTCGAGTTTACCATACACAGAAGAAGATCTTACATAGAAGTTATCTTCATAACATTTCTTAGCATGAATGATCATTTATCATATTGTTAGGGACGTGTTATTATTTTTTTTGCCTATAGTTTTTCTAGCAATATTCTTGCAAGACTTGTAATTTCATATTTTCATCTATTTTAGGAAGTGTTCCATTTCGACAAATAATAACGGGATAGTTACTCAAATGTCCAGTTTTAACGTAAAAAAATATTGCCACAAATTCTTATCCACACGAATAAATACACGTTTGTTTAGTTATATTACGTCAATATTATTTTTAATGGGAAGGAGGCTTAAGACCCGCGGCCCGTTCCGTATGGCGGCGCTACCGCCTCTGTTCTGAAGGAGCTTTACAGTCAGCAGTGAATGGCAATAAGCTAATATGATGACTAGGAGTTTCATATCTTTCTTTTTGAAGTGAAACTTCTTTAGAATCGTTGTGATTTCAAACTCGATGAAACGAAAAGCGAGTCCATAGAGACACAAACACGTAAATGTATAGGATTCAGCCGACGAGAGAATGAGATAGAACACATTACACGTTCTCGGTCTCCTCTTTGTGCGATGCTTAGAATAATAACGTATAAAAGGTAAGTTCGCGCACAAAAAGTGAAGCATTTCAATTGGAGCGTAATGGAGCTTTCGCCGGAACCGTTCCATAATGTACAAGTCATTGTACTGCCACGTACGTACACAACTCTTAAAAATAAATAGGTAATTATGACGGTTTGTGCATTCAAATGGTGTCATAACACATTTGAAAAGCTTAGAAAGGTTTTTAACATTACTTTTAAAAGTATTTCGACGATTTATGTTAATAAAAACAAAATTTGATTTCATAATTTGTATAGTGATGTGTGTGTACGTGTGTAATCGTCTGCGCGCCATTAGTATTTTTAGATTCATGTTTCGAACTTTCGAAGTATTAACACTATCCTTCTATACGTTATTATTCTAAGGCTTTAATATAAAGCAAGCGTGTCGATTTTTGATGCATTTTTATTTTTGATTTATTTTTCGTTTTTTGATATTTTTTATTTAATATTAACAAAAAACACATGGCATCAAAGATATTTCGCTTCTGACATTCATACTTTGCACGCCCGCTCTTTTTTTTAAACTACCGAGATATATTTAATGTATTTAATTTGGTTTGACTTTAGTTATGTATTTGTTCTTTTGGCCTTTATTTGCATCTGTTATATTTTAATTACACCGGCACACAAAAAAAAATGGAATGTACTTTGGACCGGACCTATCTATCGACATCTTTTGCTACTCGCTGAATCTGAATTTTAAGTCCGTTTGGCCCGGTCACCCTCCAGTTTTGAGTAAAATGCAAAAAACCTCAAAAAAAAATTGTTAAATATTGCAGTCACAGCAATGAAAATCTTTTTGTGGACCCAGATTACGTATGATTTTTGTGTATCTCAAATAACTGAATCTAAATCTAAAAGTTAATTAACCCGGTGAACCGTCCAAATTTGAAAAACAAAAATGAAAACACCAAAAAATGGCAATAAATCATGAAAAATTTAAGTTTTCGAAATAAAAATTTTTTTGGACTCGGATTGAGTATGATTTTCATGTATTTCGTTCCGCTGAAGTTTTCTTGCCCCGTTAACGTTTTAAAATTAAAAAAAAAAACCGAAAAGATCGGGCAAATTGCAATTAAAAATATGAAAAAAAAATCTGTAAAACATGATTAAATACTTTTCCTGTATTTTTTCACGCATAAAATATTAATTTCTTAATTTGTATTTACGTGATCCGGGTCCACAAAAATTTTTTCATTGCTGTGACGGCAGTTTTCTGGCAATTTTTGGCCTTTTTTTGAGGTTTTTTGCATTTTACTCAAAACTGGAGGGTGACCGGGCCAAACGGACTTGAAATTCAGATTCAGCGGGTCGAAATACATGTCGTTAGGTAGGTCCGGCCCAAAGTACATTCCACTTTTTTTTTTTGTGTGCCGGTGTTATTCTTGTACGTAATATTGTGTCTGTAGGAAAATTGAAGTTATTACTATACTAGCAACCCACCCTCGCTTCGCTTCGATTTCAGTCTTACCCTCGTAGTTCCCGTGGGAATACTGGGATAAAATATAGCCTATATTATATCTCTCTGATATTATAGCTTTCCATTGGTGAATAAATAAAAATAAAAATATCAAAGGTATTCTTACATTTAGCTTGTGGTAAGAATACAATTAAAATCCCCCTCCCCCCCTCCTTATCTTTTCCGTGGGTGTTGTGAAAGATTGTCAAGGGATATGATACGTATATAACATTTATGTAAGAGAAGGAAAACTTGAAATAAGACTAGTTGGTTTAGTAGGTCAAATTTACCTTTATTATGGAGACGGCTCAAGGCCAATAGTCGAATTTAAATGCATTGAGATGATGATGATATTCACAGAGTTTGTAAAGATCCAATCACTAACCGTGGTCGTGGGTGACCTCGGATAGGAATTGGACCTTAGTAATCTTCTTACCAAAATACAATATTTCCAAAGTTATTATGACTGAACTAGCGCAAGCGGTACTCGATCATGAGCTAACTACTAGAGCAGCCATCACTCTTCTCACTTTAGTGGGAAGGGAGATATCGATTTAATACGCATATAACATCTGTGGAAGAGAAGGAAAACTCGAAATAAAACTCTATACCAACCTGTCTGACGAGCATGGTATGTCAATTTCCCTCCTATTGTGGAGGAGGCTCAAACCCATCAGTGGGACGCATATGAGCCGAAATGATGAAGGAATATATCTCTATATATAGTGCTAACTAGTTCTACTAATATTGAAACACGATGATTTATCCATTGTCCCATCCATATCCCGCGGGTGCTGTATGTGGCAAATACGTTATTTGGCTAGGTTAATCATTGTAATTATTTAACTAGGTACCTAATATTACGTATTTTGACATATTTAATATCACAGAAGTGTAAATAATCTTTACTCTTTTAGGGTATTTTAAACAACCTCGCGACGGCAACCGAAGTCTCGGGAAGGGGATGTAGATGGGTGAGGCTATTCCCTCGGGGTATTCCTTCGAGCTGACTACTGAAGTCAAGGAAGGCGACGTGCTATGTGCCTGGCGGTCGGTGCGCTGATCGTAGATTACCCAAAAAAAGAGATATTTTAAACAATATTATTTTGTAACAAGCTTTTGCTGGTCAAATAGGTCAAATAGGTTTTATTTTGAGTTTTTCTTCAATATTCTCTTTAATAGATGTTATCTGAATACTTTTCTCCTTAGTCGTCTTTTACGATACGCATATGCAAGAAAGGAAGAGGAATTGTATTCTTACTCTGTCATCAAATGGATATTATTAATTTAACAATTATGCAAGTTTTACTTTTTATATTGAAAAGCCGTTCTATTACTTTTTCTTGATTTTAATGTAGAAAAGGTAATCAATTTACAGAAATTTTCTTTTCTTTTTTGAGACATGAGAATATATATAAAAACAATGACCAGATAATATTAGGTCAGCGACAATCAGGCTTACAAAACATGTCCCCCACTCTATGTTACATTCATTTTGTCTCTGGTCAGCCTAAAATAACACAAAAAGACATAGAGCTGTTACGGCTCGGAAATTAATGTGTAGATAAGAATTAAGTACGGCATACATACATGGCGCTTAAATAAATATTACGAATGCGTGCTACTCTGAAAGCAGAGTAATGTTTATTATTACTCTGTAGCAGAGGCTCGTTGAATACCATAATGTTTTGTGTTTTTTTTTTTATATTCTAATTAACTTTCACCCGTGACTTTGGCCGTGTAATCATGTGTAACGTCTCCGTTAAACATGATGATTAATATTGTAGGGTGAAAAATATTATAGCAAAATTTTCAGCTTATTTTACACTCTTGGAGTAAGTAGGTTCAGTGAAGAGCTTTTCAAATTATTACTTTTTAGTGAGCCCCTTACAACCAGCACATTATAATAGTAAGACATCGTCTAGAATAATTACTTGTTTAATTTTGTTTTATTTATTAAAAAGTCAACTAAAAGTATCGTTACAAAATTTAATCGCCGATTTTACCCCTTAGAGGATGAGAATTGCCAACGACTGTACGCGGACCTTTGGGTCATCCGGTCGATGGCCCTGTACGGCGCATCGGTGTGGGCGGGGTCCATGATCGTCCGACTCAGTGCTCTTCTGTGGCGAGCACAGAGGTCCATGGCGGTCAGGGCCATCCGCGGATACCGCACGGTGGCGAAGGACGTCGGTCGATGGGAGGGTACCCCAAGTAGAGGGTATTCCGTCGGGCTGACCAATGATGACAAGTAACCCTGCTCCGGTGGTCGGCCCAACGACGAAGGCGACGTGCATCGTGGGTGGGTTGCGGGTGTGCGTGCTTACGCCCCTCTGTCTCCCCGGACGGAGTGGTTCGAAGAGCGCGCCGACCGCAACCCACCCAAAAAAAAAGAGGATGAAAATCGATAAATATCGTTATTTCAAATTCAAATCATTTATTAGAAATGATCGCTGGAAACGTACAGTTGAAGAACATAACGTTTTCAGGTGAAATGGATGAACCCTGCTACGATGTCGAGTGGTACGTTGGTAGAATGATGATGGTGGTACCAAGTGAAACGGTTACACCTACATTCAGATTACCGTCCTGAATAGGAATCAAACCTATAACACTGGCATATCATGACCATTATTACAGCTCATATATGTCCCACTACTAGTTTTGAGGCTTAACAATGAGAGGCAAATTGACCTACTATACCACGCTAGTCAGAGGCGTTCATATACGCTTTTATTTGGGATTTTCTATTTTTACATACATACTAGCAACCTGTCCTCGCTTCGCTTCGGTTTCTGTCGCCTTATCACAGTAGTTTCCGTTCCCGTGAGAATACCGGAATAATATACAGCCTAGTTTACTCCATGATATTATAGCTTTCCATTGGTGAAAGAATTTTTTAAATCCATCCAGCCGTTTTGAAGATTACCCGGAACAAACGGACAGACAAAAAAAATATAAAGAGATTTTTAGGCATATGTATAGTGCAAATAACCGTGTGAGCATGAAAAAGGCCTATTATTTTGACATTATAAACAGACACTCCAATTTTATTTATTGGTATAGATTATATGCATATTATATCCCTTAATCGTCTTTTACGATACCCGCAGGCAAGATAGATAGTGAATTATATTCTTACTCGTGGTGAATTGTATTCTGTTTTTACACGAAGAATATGTTCATTTCGGCTCATATACCTCCCACTGCTGAGCTCAAGCCTCCTCCACAATAGGAGAGAAATTGACCTTACTATATGCTGAGCGCTTACCACGAATATTATCGTCAAAGTATTCGTATCGTTATCGAGAAGAAATTGTATGAGATTTGGAGCAGCGCCTCTATCGGACGATACGGGTACTACTCCAATTCTCATACAAATTGCTCCCGATAACGATACGAATACATTGATGCAAACATTCGTGCTAAGCCTACTGATCAGACATGTTGATATATAGTTTTGTTTCGAGTTTTCTTTTTCTTGCATAAATGTTATAGGCGTATTATATCCCTTAGGAGTTTTTTACGACACGTTTAGGAGTGGTAGGACCACACTGTCGACAGTTATCTGTCTACAGCCGTGGGCCGGTCCGTCCGGGGTAGTACCACGCTCTCGCAAAAAATCGACGTCTGAGTAGTAGCAATTTGTTACTGCGCTTCGTTCGGTGAGCGAGAGAGCCGGAAGCCCAACTTTCTGAGGGTGATTGCGTGTGGAGGGTTTTGGTGGTGCCCTTGGTATCACCGAGCCTCAATGCACGCATTCACACTCCCTTCACTTTCTTCGCGGTAGGCAGCAACGTTGTAAAGGTCCATGAGCGGCAGCAACACTTACCATCAGGTGTACTGTTTGCTCGTTTGCCACCGTTTGCAATAAAAAAAAAAACCCACAGACAAGGCAGAGGATGGTGAATAGTATTATTACTCGTGTTGAATTGTATTCTCTTTTGATACGAAGAATATGTTCATCATTTCGGCTCATATACTTCCCACTGTTGGGCTCAAGCCTCCATCACAATAGGAGGGAAATAGACCGGACTATACAATGCTGGTCAGACATGTTTGTATAGAGTTTTGTTTTGAGGTTTTCTTCTCTTGCATAGATATTATGTGTGTCTTATATCCCTTAGGAACTTTTTACGACACCCTCAGATAAAGCAGAGGGTGGTGAATAGTATTCATACTCGTAGTGAATTGTATACGCTTCACACAAAAATATGTTCACTTAAATGTATTTATATACAGTAGTGTATTATGTTTGTAAGGAGAATAAGTGGCTTGGGTGAGACCCCTGTCAGTTAAGAAGGGCCCGAGAGCCGCATAATTAGCTGAGGCGCCCGTCATATATATATCGCAAATACAAATAGGTTGAAACCGCAATTTTCAAGATGACCTTATTATTAATCGAATACAATTCAACACTCCCTATCTTGTCCGTGGATGTCGTACAGAATGACTATGGGATATAATATGCACATCTATACCAATAAATAAAATTGGAGTGTCTGATTGTAATGTCCAAATAATAGGCTTTTTTCATGCTCACACGGTTATTTGCACGACACCTATGCCTAAAATAGCAATTAAAAAATTTTTGTCTGTCTGTCTGTTTGTCTGTCTGTCTGTCTGTTTGTTCCGGGTAATCTTCAAAACGGCTGGACCGATTTCAAAAATTCTTTCACCAATGGAAAGCTATAATATCAGGGCGTAAACTAAGCTATATTTTATCCCGGTATTCCCACGGGAACGGGAACTACGCGGGTAAAACGACTATAACCTATAACCGAAGCGAAGCGAGGGCGGATTGCTAGTAACATATATGAAAGAGAAGGAAAACTCGAAATGGAACCTTATACCAACATGTCTGATCAGCATGGTATAGTAGGTCAAATTCCCTCCCATTGTGGAGGAGGCCCGAGCCCAACAGTGGAACGTAGGTGGGCTGTGATGATGATGATGATGAATGCACAGATGACGTAATTAAACGTAACTGTTATGCGAGTGTCGTGGGTTTAATTCCCATTTAGGACGATATTGTGTGTGTTAAAAATTATTGCTTTGAATGTGGGTGTGGGTGATAGGAGGGTTTCCTATACAAGTGTTATTGCAGCTTGTTTGTTTTTATAAAAAAAAAACAAAATAATCCTTATTTTTTTTTAACATCACTGTGGTGACGGAGTATGAATACAATTCACCATCGCCTTTCCTGCCCGTGAGTATCACTAAAGACGACTAAGAATTTCTGATGTTTACGCGAGTATTACACATTTTAAATAAAACTACGGAATTTATTAACTACTAGCAACCCGCCCTCGCTTCGCTTCGGTTTCAGTCGCTTTACCCGCGGCGTAGTTCCCGTTCCTGTCGGAATACTGGGATAAAATATAGCCTATGTTACTCCCTGATATTATAGCTTTCCATCGGTGAAAGAATTTTTGAAATCGGTTCAGTGGTTTTAGCGTGAAAGCGTAACAAACAAACAATCAAACAAACAAACATCCTTACTTTCGCATTTATAATATTAATATGGATTAATATAATAATATTTACTTGGTACCGACTTCATAATTATAAAATAATAATTATTATTCATTTCTATTTAACTAAATGAAAATACATATGACTTTGTGCGAAGTAAATTTATTTTATGCTTTTTAGTTTACTGTTTGAAGTCGGTTTATTTTTTGTTAAAAATTATTTTATTTTACGATTTTAAGTGATGAGTAGACCGAGCAAGGTTGCTTCTCGAATGAGGAGACGTCGGTTATTTGAGACGAAAAATTATAGACGAAAACGATTACACAGAATTTAAAAAAAGCTAATAAGAGAAAAAATTAAACGCCAGAGGCGCGCAAATATAAATTGTCGTCTATGAGAGCTTATGTATCAAATAGATTAACTAACGAAAGTCACGAAGATCGTGATCATCGCTTTTTTTTTGATTCGTGTGCGATTAACAAATAAAATCGAAGAAACCCGTGCTCACCGGCTCAGATTGATTCATTCAATGCTGTAAATCGTTAAGCAATTCTCCTAACTGTCTATGGTATCCATCATCAGATAAACCGTTGAGAAGTTCCCAAAACTGTCCTTCGTCTCCATCATCAGACCCCTAATGACAGTCACAACCCATCCAGATGTAAAGTTCTTGTCAATACAGATTAATCAAGCTCAAACATAAGGTAGCTGCTGTGAATCATTAAGGAGTTCCCTGGACTGTCTCTCGGCTCCATCATCAGATCTACTCCAGACCTTTATTAAATTGTAATGCTTTAATAAAATACTTAATGCAAAAACTTACAATCGCAGTAATCGTCCCTACGATGTTTGAAAGTTCCCCTTGATTCCTTTGGTCTGCCATGATCAAACTCTGATTTCCTTATCATGAAACCGCCTTTGAAGTATCTTCTTTTCAACAAAAAAAGAATCATCAAAATCGGTTCATAAACAACCAAGTTATCTGCGAACAAACATAAAAAAGCATTTATACGGTCGAATTGAGAAATCTACTCCTTTTTTGAAGTCGGTTAACAAGTATCACTTTAGCCCTACATACTACTACCTAGTTTCCATCGACTAATTAAAGTACTATCCCCTAACTCCTAACCGTTAAGGAGTTCTGTAGCTTCACCATCAGCACAGCGGCATCAGATGTTGATTCAAGCATACCTCACAAGCAACATGTTAGCCCTACATACTACTAAATAGTCTCCATCGACCAATTGCAGTACTGTCTCCCAACTCCTAACCATTAAGGAGTTCTGTAACTTCATCATCAGCACAACAGCATCAGATGTCGACACCCTGAAGCATAAACAGCAAGACATGATTATTACGTAACAAAAACACCATACGAGCAAACAATTTTCGGTGGTTGCCCTCGATTTCTCCTGGATGCCATCATCAGATCCTGACCTGGTGAAAATGGGATCACCTTAGAAGTGATCTCTATCTAACAAAAAAATAATGCGTCTATAATTGACGGAAATATCGGTGAACATACATAAAAAAAAAATATTATACGTATTGAGAACTTCTTCCTTTTTGAAGTCGGTTATAAATGGCCATGTATTCTTAAATTAATATTGGCACAGAATACAATACTAATATTATGGAGTAGATACAAATAATTGTATATGGGCATATCAAAGGCTAATATATCACTTCGGCTTTTAGATGAAGGCTAGACGTTTCGATATATTGGCTTAGATGGAAACATTTCATTTGTAGTTATTAATAAACAAAGCAAAATAAAAAAATGTCTGCCAAAGAAATCCTACTAATATTATAAACGCAAAAGATTATATCGAGGGGTGAAAGGCTATTTGATTTAAGCGACATCTAGGGTGATATTGAGTTATATACATATTCGGAATCAGCGAATTTTCTCCATCGAATAATACCGAATTCATTAAAATCAGAGCACATTTTTTTCATACGCTGAGCTCTTTTACACTTTCCATACGCTGAAAAACGAGGGCTTAAGGCAATTAGTATTAAGCGACATTTATCTTTGTAACTAAAGGTACGTTTTATTTAGTATTAGTATCAAGAATTCGATGTTTTTGATTGAATTTTAATTAAATTTACCTCATTCAAATAGCTTAAGAAGTTTTTTGTTAGGATATTTTTCTAAAATTTTAAACTTTAAATGGCTCTTCTGTAAAGTTACAAAAATGTCGCTTAAACCAAATAGGCCTTTCACCTCTCGATATATGAGGATATTGGTTGCTCTTTCACACAAAAACTACTGAATGGATTTTGATGATACTTCACAATAATACAGCTTACGTGGGAATCAAACGACACTGATATAGCATGGTCTGATCGGTCGTTCATCTTAAATACTACTCCATCAATGCAATTGACCTAAAACTAAATTGCGGAATCGATAGTAAAAATATTTTACAACATATTTCGTTAATGATATCTGATGTTTACGCGAGCACTACACATTGTAAATAAAACTACTTTTACGGATTATATCGCGTTTGTATTTGATTTATGATTGCCCGACGTTTCGAACACTTTGCAGCATTCATGGTCACGGGCGGACTAAGGTGTCTCACGTCCAACAAGTAATCGTTATTACAGACATTTACAATTATCTACCATGACCATGAATGCTGCAAAGTGTTCGAAACGTCGGGCAATCATAAATCAAATACAAACGCGATATAATCCGTAAAAGTAGTTTTATTTACAAAACATATTTCGTTTTTCCAATTTTTATACTGCAATCGTGCCATCTAGATTCAAGTGCAAAATAGTGGTTATTTACTTATACGAGTTGAACCAGTTTTATTATTTAGCTTGTTGCTTGATAAAATGAAATTCGATTACCTTATCGCTTGATGCAAATAAAAATCCAAAATGGAAGTTTTATATTTTTAACGTTAAAAACGAGCTAGGTCTTAAGGAATATAAATTTCATCATCATCATCATTTCAACTTATATACGTCCCACTGTTGGGCTCGAGCCTCCTTCACAATAAGGAAAGTCACCTTACTATACCATGCTAGTCAGACAGGTTGGCATAGGATTTCATTTCGAGTTTTCCTTCTCTTACATAGATGTTACGAGTATATGCGCATTGTATCCCTTAGTAATCTTTTACGACTTCCACGGTCAAGATAGGGAGTATTGATTTGTATTCTTACTCCGTCACCACACGGAAAAGTATAAATTTATAATTTTTAAATTGTTTTTTTTTTTCTTATGGGAGTTCTTTGAAGTTTTAATTTGCAACCTTTTTGTGCGATGAAAACTGGTGAGGGTGAATTTTTGCCACGTAGACCGGGGTCTCTCTTGCCTTTGGGTATCGGCAGTATATTTAAAAAACTAGTAAAATGAGTAAATGTATTAAAAAAAGACAATCCCACTGAGTTTCTTGCCGGCTCTTCTCAATGCGGTCGCGTTCCGATCCGGTAGTAATATAAGTTAAAATGTAAAAAAAAAAGGAGTGACAATATGTAAGTGTCCCGCGGGGTTTATACATAATAAATGATTTGAATTTGAATTTGGTGAAGAGCATACGCTTTCATAATTTTATGTAAATAAATCATTTATGAACATAAATGATTCATCATATCGGCTCACATGCGGGCCACTGCTGGCCTTGAGCCTTCTCCACAACAGTAGGGAAATTAACCTACAATGCCACGCTGGTCAGACAGGCTTATTCAGTTTTATTTTGAGTTTTCCTTTTCTTAATGTTAACAGAGTAAGAATACAATTCGCCACTCCCTTTCTTACCTGTGGTTGTCGTAAAAGACGGCTAAGGAATTTAATATGCATATAACATCTATACAAGAAAAGAAAAACTCGAAATGAAACTCTATACCAACACGTCTGACTAGTGTGGTATAGTAGGTCAATTTCTCTCTTAATGTGGAGGAAGCTCGAGCCCAACGGTGGGACGAATATAACCTGAAAAGAAAGGAGAAGAAAAAACAAGAGAAGAGAGACTCGCAATAAAAAATGTTGGTTTCTGACCAGCGTGATATAATGGTTTATTTCATTTACACTCATGTTTAATAGTGCCATTTGTATAAACTGAAGATTGAAATATTTCCTTATATATCGAAAATATAAGAAACTGCTTAGTCACTAAACTCTCATATTTTTATCTGTCGATCGCGGAGTATTGCCCGGTATTGCCAATGTCAGTTGATATAGAACTATTGCGTATTATTTGTTCGGGACTGGCCTTCTCGAGAACTCGTGTCAATAATTTTAACTCCCATTCGGGTAGATGTATTTGATACTCAAAAACCGGCTAAGTGCGACTACGAGTCACGCACGAAGGTTTCCGTACCATTATCTATTAAAATCGCGTTTGTTGTTTAAGAGTCCCCCTTAAATATTTATATTATTTTGTTTATAGTATTTGCTGTTATAGCGGCAACAGAAATAAATAATTTGTAAAAACTGTCTAGCTATCGCGGTTCTTGAGATATAGCCTGGTGACAGACAGACGGACGGACAGACAGTGAATTCTTAGTAACAATGTCCCAATTTTACCCTTAGGGTACGGAACTCTATAAAACAATACTATGGAAGATTTTATTTGAAAAGGTTGATATAGATGTTGATTTAGAATGTTAGCTCAAAGTATTTTAATTCGGATATGAATAAGTTTCCTTATAAACCAGTAACATCAGTGAAAGAGAAGGAAAACTCGATGTGAAGTCCAATATGAAATTAGTTTGACCAATGTTGGTCAATTTCCTATATATCGTCTTAGCATATTCATCATCGCAGCCCACACACGTCCCACTCTTAGGCTCCCGCCTCCTCCACAATCCGAGGGGATTTGATCTACTATACCATGCTGGTCAGACATGATGGTATAGGGTTTCATTTCAAGTTTTCCTTATCTTGAACAGATGTTATGTGCATATTATATCCCAACTTTTACAACTTTCACAGGCGAAACTGGGAGTGGTGAATTGTATTCTTACTCCGTCAGCACAAGGAAATTAGCATATTATTACGTAAAAATATATTATTATTAAGAATATTTTAGTAAGAATAACTTATTTATGCTATCCGCACACTATTATTCTGACTATGGTTGTAATTTGTGGCCATTACATATCAGTTTAACAGTCAAGTAAAAATACAAAGATTATTTACTTAACCCTTAACCACACCTCATATTTCTGTCCTTTAACCACCTGCCTGCGGTCCTGGAGACCTGTCATAGATTAATGCATTTAATTCAGGATATATTACAAAAATGCAACAATAAAATTAAGAAAATGTTTCTTTACATGTTAGACCTTTATAAATTGGGTAATACGTGGTTTAAAGCAGGGTAATGCAAAGAAAAAAGAGTGTATGTACAAAGTACGAATATGGGTAGTGAAACTTCTATATCCTTTATCCTTTGAAGGATGAAGGATAAACGATAGACTTTTTTTAGATAAAGAATAGAGGATAAAGGTTATCTTTTATCCTTTATCTCATTCTCTCGCCGCCTGAATCCTATACATTTACGTGTTTGTGTCTTATGGACTGGCTTTTTTGTTTCATCGAGTTTGAAATCACAACGATTCTAAAGAAGTTTCACTTCAAAAAGAATGAAAGAAATAATATAGCGCAGTCAAGACACTAAAATATAGTAGTAATACTTGAAAATAAATAGAAAAATATACTCCAATATTGAAAACTCTATCAGAAACATATCAATGCAATTTACATGCATAAAAAGGTATCGCCACACAGCTTTCAAAATTCCGATATACTTCTAAGTGCATTTTGCATTCGAAAAATACTCAGCACTTTATATTCCAAGCAATATTCTCATCTAGATTCGTCGATATAGCGTTCCCAATTGGATTGAACACGGTGTCCGGAACTGGAATGTGACGGCAGGCAAAGAAACTCCCCTTTTTTTCTATGCACAAGACATTATTTGGCGTGTTGCCCACATCTATTTGCTATGTAAACATGCTAGTTCGTAACGTTATTCATGTTGGTAACACTGGGTAATACTTAGTTTTTATTGCCAACACTACTAACATAAATTCTTCATTTATTATAAAGATATGTATTTTATTTACATAAATAGCTTATACATACGGCTTCATCCGCGTAGAAATCATTTATGACGCCGCGTGAGACGTCATAATTATATAAATACCCACGGCTTTACCATCGTGAGAACAACATCTAGCGGTTTCACTCGCTTAGTTCCCGTTCCCATGCGAATAGCGGGATAAAATATAGCCTATGTTACTCTTTGATAAGCTTTAATACAGCTTTCCATCGGCGAAACAATTTTTGAAATCGGTTCCGTGGTTTAACCGTGAAAGCGTAACAAACAAACAGATAAACTTATTTTGGCATTTATAATGTTAGGATAAATAAAAAAAATATATAATTATGGGGTTTTTTTTTATTGGGGTGGGTTTCGGTCGGCGCGCTCTCGCACCACTCCGTCTGGGGCGACAGAGGGGCATAAGCACGCAACTCCCGCAACCCACCCACGATGCACGTCGCCTTCGTCGTTGGGCCGACCACCGGAGCAGGGTTACTTGACATCAGTAGTCATTATTATGGGGTTAAGAATCAACATAAGTCTACCCTCATCCCACGCTAGGTGGGGTCGGTACAACATGTTCTTACCTTACTCCTGTCAGTCATCATGCACTGCACTCACTGCTTTCATACGTCTCTGCCTGTAGATGTCGTAAAAGACGATTAAAGGATATAATGTGCGGATAAAATTGATGCAAGAGAATGCAAATTTAAAATGAAACTCTATACCAATACGTCTGATCGGCGTAGATCGAATTCCCTCCCATATTGGAGGGGAGGTCTAAGGCCAACAGTGGGACGGATATTGGTTGAGGTGATGATGATGATGATGATCATAAGCTTGTGCCCTATCTCTATTGCGATAACAATATCTCTTCCTTTTTTTTTTTGATGGGTTATGGTCAACGCATACGCCGTCCGTTCCATTCGGGATGACAAAAGGGCGGAGCACAGGCACCGTATTCTCTCTCCTTCGCCATTAGGCCGGCCACCGATATCGACTTCTTTGTCGTCCGTGGCCAACCCGGCGGGAAACCCTTTTGGGTACCTTCCCTTCCTAACGCCTCTCACGGGATGCCTGTCGCCCTCACGTATCAGCCTCTCTGCGGGTGACGGCTATTCCCCGGTACAGTTACCCGCGGCCTCGGCTAGGAAATCTCTTCCTAGAGAAGTCCGTGTTTAACATTGATTGTTAACTGTTGATAGGCTGATAGATGCATAGATAAAAATTAATATCAGGTTAACCGAGCTTCGCTCGGAGTATTTTTGTAGCATTTATTTAGATATATATATATCAATAAAAAATAAAAAAATAAATAATGAAATTTATATAAAAAATTACAAAAAGAGAATAATAATAACACCGAGATTCGATCCGACGCCGTTTGTCGCCGATGTCAAAAGTAAAATGAAACCTAACTACTTCACCACTGAGCTATCGTAACTCATGACATTGATGGCAAAATTTGAATTCATATTCTTTTAAAATTTAATGTCATTATATTGTCTGCCAAAAACACTGACAAAACAACATTTTCTATACATAAAACCTAGCTAGATCAAGTTTTTGGGCCCGAATCCTCTAGTATGCCAAGTTTCAATAAAATCGTCGTAGCCGTTTCCGAGATCCTCAATATATATATATATATATATATACAAGAATTGCTCGTTTAAAGATATAAGATAAAAATATAATTTAAAAAAAAGGGAGCCGTCACTCAGTATGCCTGGCAGATGTGAAACATCGAAGTTATTTTGTACAAGTATATATGCATAAAAGAATAGATTACGACAGGAACTAATCTGGCATAAAGTTTTAATAAAATATTACGATTTTTTCCAGAAAACGATGATTTTAATTCAATAAAACATTTATTTTCATTAGTATACACTTATACAGTATGTGTTTAGGTTAATAATTTATTTTGAGCTCACTAGATAGCGTAGTATGAAATTCTGAAACAGGATATGGTTTCGTTAAACAAAAAATACATATTCAAGCGTGGCGTTAACACCACGCCAACGATCAGGTTCACCCTCGCCTACAGATGTTTCACATTAAAAAAAATTGTAACAGTCAAACACCTAGACTAATAGCAAGCAATAAATCTGTCAACAGTTTCATACTTGTTTTGCAAATATTCGATATAATCTCCATTTTAAAAGAGCAAAGGTAGTTGTGCATTGAATATTTTATAAGCCCAATATAATGGTCACTCGGACGATATTAAAAAATAAATATTTATAGGGCTCGTTTTAAATTCACTTTGTTTTGAATGACTGTATACTTTTCGGAAAGGGGATGGAAAATTGTTGAATTATAAAATGTAAGAGTTCAAGTAAATATTTCGATTAAGTTTGGCTCTGCCTTTCCGTCTCTTATATTTATGTTATCTGTATGTAATATCACTTAATCGTCGTATAAATGATACTCACGGGCAAGAGGGGGTGATGGTAAATTGTATTCTTACACCATCAATATACGGAGATGACCTATCTATATATTAATACGTGAAGCAAAAAATTTGTACCTCTTTTTATGCAAATTACGTGGATGGACAAGTATGAAATTTGGCACAGTTGAAATATATAATGAGGAGAGGTGTATAAAACTAAAACTTCACATAATAATGGATTAAAAATACATTAAATTAATTAAAAAAGGCATTAAGCACCCTACCGTGCAATCGCTACACACACATTCGCGCGCTTATACACTTTTGTTAGAATTAAAATTTAAAAATGGTTAAAATTTCTGCTCGAACTGAATGTTAAACAATCGTAATTATGATTACAATTTCTAATAGATATTTGTACTTATATATTAGTTATTAGTGAAATACAGCTCGCTCAATATACAATAATACATAAAATAATATACATAAATATAATTAAAAGAAACTTGTGTAGCAGTTAATTTAATTGAATTACGGCCGAATTTCGACCACCCGGCGACCACTAGTATATAATTAATATGCATTAACCTTTAATAATTAACAATTAAATATGTATTAATAATAAAATAAGAGGTAAGAATACAATTCACCATCCCCTATCCTGCCAATGGATGTCGTAAAAGACGAGTAAGGGATATAATATGCTTATAATATCTGTGTAAGAGAAGGAAAACTCGATATAAAACCCTATACCAACACTTTTGACCAGCGTGATTTAGTAGGTGATAATGATGATGATTATTGTTTACCTACATACATCGGGTAACACTCAAAATGGCGTTGTATTGAAAAATATATATCTCTGCCTATACCTTAAAGACATAAAGACATGACACCTTGAAAATTTTCTCGTCCACCTTGCACAAAACCAAACATTCGATATTAAATGAAAATTATCATTACTTGGTTCCTAAATAGCCAATTTAATATGGGTATCAATAGCCGTGAAGTAAGTCATTCTATTTCGGTCTTAAAGGCGGAATAATCGATCCAATCTATATTCAGTTTATCAGCATAAAACTACAATCTTTACCTATTCCTTAACATAAAGCTGTATTACTATCTCTTCGTAAATATGAGTTTAGAAGATCAGCTCATTTAGGCGCCACTGATGGAAATAGGCCTTATCTACATTGCGAGAAAAATTTCTTTACTATACTACGCTAGTGAGTAAGAATATAATTTACCACCTTTTTTCTTATCGACGACGTTCTCCCCGAGGGGGGGACGTCGGTCGACGAGAGGGTGCCCCAAGTAGGGGGTATTCCGTCGGGCCGACCACTGATGACAACTAACCCTGCTCCGGTGGTCGGCCCAACGATGAAGGCGACGTGGTGTCCGGGTGGGTTGCGGGTGTGCGTGCTTACGCCCCTCTGTCGTCCCGGACGGAGTTGTGCGAAGAGCGCGCCGACCGCTGCCCACCCCCCAAAAAAAAAAAAACAAATAACAAATCCAGTGTTGTCCTAGCGTGGGATTCTAACCCCTCACACTGGTTCTGTAGGTCTGTATCTTAACTACTACGCCATATGTGCAGTAAATTCCTAATACAGTAGACCTTTATAGTATATAATCATCCTTTTCATCATCTCAGCCCATATAAGTCCTACTGTAGGCTCCCGCCCCTTCCACAATCGAACTTCCACAATCCTTTTGCTGTGATTGGTCCGACGTCCGCCTAATCTTCTCGGCGAAGAGGATAACTTTACCACAATCGCCCAGTAAAGAGCTTACACCGCTTGCGCAGCGATAATAAATGAAAATCCGCAGTACCGGCCCTGCCCTCGAGATCGGCCACCGTACCGCCTAAAAGTCAATAACTTAAACGTGGCCACGCTCACTTTGCCTACAGCGACGCCCCAAGCCGAGGTCCATTCCCCAAAGGGGGAGCTCTCGGGCGATGTTGCATTAAGTTTTTACCGGGTTGAGAGCCCCATAGTCCGGGCAAAGCTGTGAAAGCCATGTGCGGCTAACGGCTTTACACAAAAAAAAATGCAGTTATATTATCTACTTATTACCCTTAGTCGGATTTTACAATATTCACGGGGAAGAAAGGGAGTGGAATCGTATTCTTATTCTGTCACCACACGAATTTAATATATAATAGATTTAAATGGGTTGAGAAAACTACAGCCCCTGTCCAAAAATATGAACTTACAACGTTTATAACCTCAAAATTGATAGTTTTATTTTATAACACAACGGATACTCTACGAATTTTTATAGCGACCCACTTAATGGTTAGGGTTTCACGGGACAAATACATAATGCAACGGTCTTATCACATCTCTGGACCATGGCTTACGGGATACAAGTAACATATATATAAGAGGTCGGTGCTCGTAAAAAGGTGAGATCATAAAAATAAAATACAAGTTTTAATAAGTGATAAATAACTGGTTGTTTTGTTTGAAACTTTGTTTTTCTTTATGTTTGTTTTGCGTTTGATGAGGGAGTAATAAAAATAAGGTTAAAAACTAAAGCTGAAAAATCACGCTCGAAAATGTACGAAACAAAAATAATATTGATTTGTGATGTTTACGTGAGTATTATACATTGTAAATAAAATTACTTTACGAATTTTATCGCGTTTGTATTTGATTTTTGACTGCCCGAGGTCATCACGGGCGGACCATCAATCCGCCCAGTGTTCAAAATGTTGAGCGATCAAAAATCAAACGCGATAAAATCCGTAAAGTAATTATGTGAAGAATTATTTCGAGTGTTACTTTCTTTGCACATATGTTATATGTGATTGCCAATACAGCTTTCATCATCATCGGTCGGCTGGTGATCTTCTTGTGACCCTAGTTTTTTATTTTTTTTTGGGTTGGGCGTCGCCTCCGTCGTTGGGCCGACCACCGGAGCAGGGTTACTTGTCATCAGTGGTCGGCCTGATGGAATACCCCCTATTTCGGGTACCCTCCCATCGACCGAAGTCCTGATGTCGGTCTTTCCTCACGCGGTCGGCCTCTCGGCGGGTGACGGACTAACTCCCCGGTTACGTCAATCTTCTTGTGAACCTCACACATCGTTGGACAAAGGCAAAAAGCGAAGCGTTTGCCACAATCAGTAATGAAAAAAAATCTATCCATCTGACCAGTGTAGTAAAGTAGCTGAATTTCCCTCCAATGTAAAGGAGGTTCAATTCCAGCAGTGGGACTTATAAGCTGAGAGGATGATGATGAAACAAATAAATACTTTGGAAGACTCATCTTTGGTACAATTAGCACAAAACGTATCAATTTAGCAAGTTCTTGTTAATTTTCTTCTTATTATGGAGATGTTAACAGTATAAAAACCTATAAAGTTCGATTCGGGAATAAAATTCGGGTTCTCGTGGTGAACAACCTTATGCTGTTAATAATTGCGCCTCATGCCGCCCTAGCCGAGGCCGCGGGTGACCTGACCGGGGTATTAGTCCTTCACCCGCTGAGAGATCGACCGCGTGAAGAAAGACCGACGTCCTCCCCGAGGGGGGGCTGTCAGTCGATGGGAGGGTACCCCAAATATGTATTCCATCGGGCCGACCACTGACGTCAAGTCACCCTGCTCCGGTGGTCGGCCCAACGAAGAAGGCGACGTGCATCGCAGGTGGGTTGCGGGTGTGCGTGCTTACACCCCTCTGTCGCCCCGGACGGAGTGGTGCGAGCACGCCGACGGCAACCCACCCCCTAAAAACAAAATGCTGTTAATAATGAATCTGAATAAAATTATATGCAAAGGTATCCAACTGAAATCCCTTTCAGCATTAACGTAGACATTTATTGGCCAAAAAAATTAATTATGAAAAATTATTTTTATAATCTTTATTGTACTTTTTTGGTAGAGTAAATGAAAAAAAAATGTTCCAATACTTTATTATAAATGATCGTAATATTACGTCGTGCTCGGATCAATCATTTATCATTTGACTTGTTGCCTAAAGAAATAACAAAAAAAAATATGATGGCAGTGAAAAATTAAAATGGGACCGTCGCTTTCTATATTAGTAATAATATTGCTATTTTTGTTATAAAGTTGTAGTTTTTATGCTTGAAAGAATTTAGGTAAAGGAATTTTTCACTCATGTAATTTTTAACCAAAATCGTCATCATTATCAGCTCTCATGAGCCTTTCTATTGGGCTCGAGCCTTCTTCATGATGGAAAGGAAAGTGATCTACTATAACGTTGGTTAGACATGTTGCGGGTGGGTTTTGTCTGGTTTTCTTTCTTTTGCATATTCCTTAGTAATTTTTTACGACATCCATTGGCAAGAGCGTTGAATTGTATTGTCTACTACTATTGGCATAGGGTTTCATTTCGAGTTTTCCTTTTCTTGCACAGATGTTGTGTGCATATTATATCCCATAGTCATCTTGTACTACATCCACGGGCAAGATAGGGAACCACACGGAAAACTCCATCAACATTACACGGCCAAAAAAATAAGTTATCCAAAGTAGTATGTATATAAGTAGAACCAACCTGCCTGACCAGCAAGATATGGTAGGTCGATTTCTCTCCTATTTTTGGAGGAGGCTTGAATCGGCATGGGACGTTTATGAGCTGAGAAAATAGGTTGTTTTTATGGACGTAAGCTGTTATTTTTTTGATGTGAAACAGCTATAGGCTAGGAGAACCTGATCGTCAGCGTGGCGTTAACGCCACGCTGGGATATGTACATTTGTGTAACTATAACCTGTTTTAGAATTTTGTACAACGTCATCTAGTGAGCGTAAAATAAATTATTAAACTAAACACATGCCTATAGTGTATACTAATGAAAGTAAATGTTTATTGAATAAATCATCATTTTCACCATTGAATTGGGACCCGGTTGCAACCTTCTGCGAGGCAGTGATCTCGCAGAAGGAGGCGGCGGATCGCCTGCGCGAGGAGGCAATCTGTCGCCGGCAACTGGGGCGGCGTAGGCGCGAGTAGATGTACCTCATGCCGCCCTAGCCGAGGCCGCGGGTGACGTGATCGGGGAATTAGCCCGTCACCTGCCGAGAGGCCGACCGCGTGAGGAAAGACCGATGTCCTCCCCGAGGGGGGGTCGTCAGTCGATGGGAGGGTACCCCAAATAGGGGGTATTCCGTCGAGCCGACCACTGATGACAAGTAATCCTGCTCCGGTGGTCGGCCCAACGACGAAGGCGACGTGCACGTGGGTGGGTTGTGGGTTGTGGGTGTGCGTGCTTATACCCCTCTGTCGCCCCGGACGGAGTGGTGAGAGGAGCGCGACGACTACAACCCACCCCCAAAAGGAAAAATAATTACTTATTATATTACTTTAAAAATGAGAGGCAAGAATCTGCAAAAAGAAAATCTATCATAAACCATAAGGACAAAAAAAACTGATGTTTACGCGAGTATTACACATTATATTTAAATAAAACTAATTTTACGGATTTTAGGCCGTACTTTTCGCCCGTGACCATGAAAGCTGCAAAATATTCGAAACGTTGGCCAGTCAAAAATCAAATACAAACGCGAAAAAATCATTATTTTTTTTTAAATTTATAATAAGGACATTTAATAAAGAAACTTTTACAGTTTTAAAGAAATTTTCAGTGTGATAACGAAGTAAGAATAGAATTTATTACCATTTACCGTCAAAATTATCATTACTTGGTTCCTAAATAGCTAATCAAATATAGGTATCAATAGCCGTGAAGTAACGCGTTCTATTTTAGTCTTAAAGGCAGGATAATCGATCCAATCTATGTTCAGTTTATCAGCATAAAACTATAATTTTTACTTATTCCTTAACAAAAAGCTATATTATTATCTCTTCGTCAATATGAGCTTCCTTTTTACTTCTTTTTTTTTTTAAACAACACCTTGTATTAAAGGAATGATCCTTGTATTGCGGGGGACTTTACAAACATATAATTAACGGACACAAATTACATCCAGATTAAGAACAACAATTTGTGGATCGTACAAATTGTTGGACTGCGTGGGACTTGAACTCACGATACTGGCACGGTACGACGGTATCTAAATCACTACACCATTTGAACAGGCTGAGAAGATCAGCTCTATTGTGTGCCAATGCTGGACGCAAGCCAGTTCTTCCACACTACGAAATAAATACCTACTATATAACGCGTGACGGAGTAAGACTACAATTCGACACCCCCTTTTTAACACCTTGATGTCGTAAGATGACCAAATAATTTAATTTGCATATAGCATCTATGCAAGAGAAGGATAACTTGAAAAGAAACACTAAATTAATCCATCTAACCAGCGCGGTATAGTAGGTCAATTTGCCTTTTATTGTAGAGGAGATCCGAGTCCAGCAGTCAGACGTATATAAGCTGAAATGATATAATAAGTCTTTATTAGCCATAATTAACATTAGATATGTTAGTCATAAGTCACGCTTATGTATATATTAAGTTTTAGAGTAGTCAGTAACTTATTAATCCTTCAATTAACCTCACAAGTGGCTGGTTTAACCAGGACATTTATAAACCATCATGGTTTACATCACTTAATTGGTTTTCGACTAAATAGAGGGGTACAATAGCACTCAAGATTGTCCCGAGGGATTATCCCAAGGAAGGTTGAGGTCAATACACAGATATAGGTCGATCTTCGAGTCAAAATAATACACCCAATTTCTCATTTCGATGTAAAAATATAGATTACAAAGTATCAATGTCTTATTTAATATTATTATCTATTTATAAATACATGAAGGAAAAACTTTGTACCTTTTTTTACTAAATTACGGGTATAGACAAGTATAAAATTTGGCATAGTTGAAGAGTTAAGGAGAAGGGAACAAAACTAAAATTTGATATAATAATGCATTAGAAATACATTAAATCTATACCAATAAATAAAATTGGAGTGTCTGTTTGTAATGTCAAAATAATAGGTTTTTTTCATGCTCATACGGTTATTTGCACGACACCTATGCCTAAAATAGCGATTAAAAATTTTTTGTCTGTCTGTCTGTCTGTTTGTTCTGGGTAATCTGGACTGACAGCTACTAAACGGCTGGACCGATTTCAAAAATTCTTTCACCAGTGGAAAGCTATAATATCAGGGCGTAAACTAGGCTATATTTTATCCCGGTATTCCCACGGGAACTACGCGGGTAAAACGACTATAACCGAAGCGAAGCGAGGGCGGGTTGCTAGTTAATAAATAAAAACATGACGCACACTAATATGCAATCGACACACACATACAATTTTGCTTATGATTAGTCTCTGTTCGAACTGAATGTCAAATAATCATAATTATGATAACAATGTATAGAGATTTGTAATTTAAGTAACCATGGTTTTTCAAATTCAAAAATATCGAAAAAGTATCTCCTCTTCCATTTGCCGCATGTGGTTCGGTCACTGTTACTCTCCTGTCTTTTTAAATAAAATAAAAATAAAAGACCATTCCTTATGTGAGCGTGGTCTTGACGAAGGTTCCATAGATCATATTCTTGTACAAAATTAGGTTTTTCCTTTTATGATTATCTTCCTCCTACTATTCCCCGACCTACTAACTCATGTCTCTTATTATCTCTAATTTTCTCTCCTTTCATAAAACTTTATTAAAGTTTATGAAAATCAACAATATTAGATTATAATCTCAAATCCTTGATCCATTACTGATTTTATAAATATAAACAGAGTCAATACATGTAATATAATTTTTTAACACAAATACCGCTCATTTTCTAATACCGATCAACTTGTGTCTCTCACTTTTGTCTCAATGTTACTCGACATTGACAAATTTGTGGTAACTCTACGCCGCTGAAGCCATAATAAGAAATTATACATATCATCATCATCATCATCGCAGCCCACATACGTCCCACTGTTGGGCTCGGGCTCCTCCACAATGGGAGGGAATTTGACCTACTATACCATGCTGGTCAGACATGTTGGTATAGGGTTTCATTTCGAGTTTTCCTTCTCTTGCACAGATGTTATGTGCACATTATATCCCATAGTCGTCTTATACGACATCCACGGGCAAGATAGGGAGTGGTGAATTGTATTCTTACTCCGTCACCACACGGACAAATAATAATACATATATCCTTTCTAATATTATAAATGCGAAATTAAGTTTGTTTGTTTGATTATTTCCTTATTTGTTTGTTACCCTTTCACGATTAAACCACCAAATTGATTTCAAAAATTCTTTCATCAATGGAAAGTTATATCTCATAGCAGGGGGTAACATAGGCGATATTTTATCCCAGTATTCCCACGGGAACGGGAACTACGCGCATAAGGCGACTGAAACCGAAGCAAAGCGAGGGCGGATTGCGAGTACTTATATATAATTCAAAAGAAATTCTGTAGTAGAAAAATAAATTTAAATGAATCGTGATTGAAGGAGACGGAGGAGCGCGTGCGCAAGGAGCGTTTCCTCGACGACGCGAACCGCCGGCGATGACTGGGGCGGCGCAGGTGCGATTACCTGCGCCTGATGCCGCCCTAGCCGAGGCCGCGAGTGACTGGACTGGGGATTTAGTCCGTCACCCGCTGAGAGCCCGACCGCGTGAGGAAAGACCGACGTACTCCCCTAGGGGGGGACCTCGGTCGATGTGAGGGTACTCCTCAAGGAGTATTCCGTCGGGCCGACTACTGACGTCAAGTCATCCTGCTCCAGTGGTCGGCCTAACGACGAAGGCGACGTGTCGCGCGGGTGGGTTACGGGTGTGCGTGCTTACGCCCCTCTGTCGCCCCGGACGGAGTGGTGCGAGGAGCACACCGAGCGTAACCCAACCCCAAAAAAATCTGTATATAAATCTGTATATATGTATATAAATTTATAAATATATTACATTATTTCTTTAAAGATACATTTAAATATAGATTGAAATTATCACATGTTAGCAAATTAGACCTCGTTCTCGTAGGAATACGGGGATAAAATTTTTATATATTCCTCGCTGATAATATGGCTTTTTATCGGTTAAAGTATTTTTAAAGTAAATGAAACTATTCGCGTATATATCGCGTTTGTGTTTTTGATTTTTAATAGCGCAATGTTTCGAACACTTTACAATGTTCATAGTCTCGGGTGGACTAAGATGTCTCACGTTCAACAAGTCATCGTTATTAGAGAGATTTATATCTATCTGCTACAGAAACTAGTTATTAAATTTAGATCCACGTTTTGGTACAAATTTATTGCCAGTACAAGAAAAAAGGGACTTCCCTTCTCCACTATGACAGGGAAATTGACCTACCATACCACACTAGTCAGACGTGTTGGCATATAGTTTTATTGCGAGTTTTCCTTCCCTTGCATAGTTATATGCACATCGTATATTTTAGTGGCGAATTATATTCTTTTAAGGTAACTAGTACATCTAAAATATACACATACGTTAATGAGCTTTAGAGAAGCGAGCTTTCTAAAGCTTTACAAAGTAACAGGATAATATTGTAGAGTCAGTAACGGTAATGCTTTGTGAGCGCCAGTATTAACGCACAGGCGAAGATAAACGCGGCGGTTTGAACGACATACATCCATCCAAATATTCATCATCATTACAAGTCAATTATGTCCAACTGTTGGGCTCTAGCCTCCTCCCCAATAGAAAGGAAAGTAACGGTAAAAAGGATTGGGTCTGGCAACCCCGAACTGACAGCTGTGTCTGTTTTTATTCTCGTATTTAATTTTAATTTTATGTTTAATTTAATTTGTTTTTAACATCCGCTTGCCTATTTCTCGCTAATTTAGAGGTGTAACTTATAGAAAAGTGTTTTTCAAACACCAGTTAGCAAATAATTATTATTTTAGATATTCTACTATATAGTGTTTTACAGTGACAGTGCATGTTTTACCGGTGTTTTGTATTTGAAATATCACTGCTGTTATCGTTGTTTTCTCTTAATAAGGTACTAAATACTGCTTATAAGGTAACTGTTATATATTATTAACTATAAGATTTTTGACAAACATATATTTGTACCTTTAATTTTCTGTTTCTGCTACCTACATTTTTCCTTTGCTTCTAACGTAATTTTATATTTTTTTATTGTAAAATGTTGACTCGCAAGGCCCTTGCTCGTCAAGAAGAAACTAAACTCCATTTGGCCTTGGGTGAATTGAAGGTTGCGAAGGAGATGTGTAGTGCATTGAGTAGGGAAAGAGATGACAGCGAAAGGGAGCTGTTAGACTTACTCAATTCAAATAAAAATTTAAAACTAGAAATGGCACAACTTAATGCAGAACTCAGTGAGGCTGTACAGGTTCGGGATAGCCTCCAAATTATTGTAAATGGATTTCAAGAGTGTAGTCTTGAATATGTAAATAATTTGAATCGCATAAATACACTGGAACATGAGCTACAAGAAGCTCACAATCAAATATCTGAAATGGAAAATTCTAAATATAATGTGACAGCCTCACTGAATCAAAGCTTATTTGATGAACTTGTCGATAGTGCCCCAAACTTAGTTTCTATTGCACCTGAGAATTCCTCTATGTCACATGACACAATTAATGAACTATTACCACCTTGTAATGAGGAGATGCAGTAGGAATAATACATGTAAAAAATATAAAATCTTTAAAAAGTTTGTTAACATAAACAAATATATTAAAAAAACTAAGAAACTTGTTAATAACCATAGATGTTTTATTAAAACTGTAAAATCTAAAAGGGAACGCTTACAGCTGATAGATAAGCTTGATTTTTATGTTAGTATGTTAGAAAATAAAACTAGAGAGCATAATGTAGATATTCATGACTTCCAATTAAAAATCGACTCTCTTCAAGATAAATTGGCAGATTTGACTATTAAGTACTCCAATTCAGAAAAACTGATAGCGGAGTATTCATCAGCAATTAATAAAATAACACTGGATAAATCTATTCAGTGCACTAAACAGTTTGATACCAATAACTACTCATCTGTAGAGTGTTCTCAGTTTTCCGTCTCCCAGACTAAGCAATCTAATGTAAGCTTAGAAAATACTCCATTTTCTACTAACAGTTCCTTCTTAACAACTGTTGATGTAGTCTCAACTCTATCCACAGCTAAGTCATTTTTAAGTATTAAAAATGAAATTGTTATGTTTAGTGATGAAATTGGCAAGAATATGGGTGTCCTGCTGTCAGATAAAGGGCATTCAATTGTCAATTATTGCTCACCGGGTTTGTCATACCATGATATAATGGAAAAAATCTTTAATTATAAGTTTAAGCCTAGTACTACACTACTAGTCTTTATTGGCAATATGCGAAGTGTGAGCAAAAAGCAATTGCTAAAATATAATGACAAACTTTATAGATTAAATGTAGATAAAATTGTGTTGTTCACATTTCCTTATCGCACGTGTTTGACACAGATGGAAAATGAATCCATCTATAATTTAAATTTGACATTACATAATACTACTAATTATTGTACTGACAACAAAATGCATGTAATTGACATTAACAATTTTGTTAAAAAAAAAATGTTTTTGACAAAAGATAGTTCTTATCTTTCAAAATTTTACAAAAAATTGATAGCTGATTCGCTATCTTATTATTTATTTACATCAGCCAAGAACTTGGCTACCAAAACTGCTTTTATTGAGCAATGTAATAACATATCCACTATTGTAAATAGTGATATTAATTCAAAAACTAATTTAAATTAGCTATTAAGACAATAGAGAACCCCTCTTGCCTTAGCATTTTAAGCACTAAGAATAATAATAAATCAATCAACTTGGTACATCAAAATATTCAGGGTATGTTAGGTAAAGATTTGGAAATTGAATTATTTTTGAATGATTATCAAATAGACATTTTATGTATTACTGAACACTGGCTCAAAGGTAATCAACTAATGTTCAATTTTCCTAATCACCAGGTTGTTAGCTCGTTCAATAGAGTCAATAGGATACGAGGCGGCTCATTGATAATTTTAAATAAGATGGTTAAATTTAAAGAAAGAAATGATATTGTGAGACTCTCTATTGAACGTGTTATAGAAATTGCTTGTATTGAGTCGGAGCAGTTCATAATTGTATGCGTATACAGACCTCCATGTTCACCATATGATAATTTTGAAAGATATATGGAGGATATTTTGTTCAAAATCTCTACCTCTAATAAAACAGTTATTATCTGTGGCGATTTTAATATTAATTTATTAGACCACAACAACATCACACAAAAATTTATAACTCTTATGAAATCATATGATTTATATAATGTCTTCTTGGAGCCTACTAGGATAACGTCTGGGAGTGCAACTTGTATTGATAATGTATTTACAACTGTTAAACCCATTGCTCACTCTATTCTGAGTGCTCTAGAATCGGATCATTGTGGTCAATTTGTTGTATTTCCTAGAACTAGTAGGGTTCAACGAGAAAGTATTAGCTTTGTTCCCATGACTGCTAGCCGCTTAGAGCAGTTTAAAGATGAACTGAGTATGAAGGTACCGCTGTTGCCTATTCATGACAGTCCTAATGAGCTATATACATCTTTATTTCACACAATTAATACCGAATTTAGTAAAATTTTTAAACCAAAAACATTAACATTTGGAGTGCCTGCTGGTTTTAGTGAATGGGCTACTTGTGGTATCTACAAGAGTAGAAGAAGGTTATATGATCTTTACAGTGAAAAATCCTATAACCATAACCCAGTATTTTTAGAGTATGTTAAAAATTATTTAAAAATTTTCAAACGTCCCTGTTCTAGTGCTAAATCCATTTATTTAAGAAGGAAAATTAAAGGATCTAGTGATATAATTAAAATGACTTGGACAGTGATTAATAGTGAAACCGGTAGGAACACTGTGCGGAAGAAGGACTTTAATTTAAAGATTGGTGATAAAAATGTGACAGTAAATAAAGAAGTGGCACATGAATTTGAAATCTATTTTACAAATGTGCCTGTATTAACAACAAAATCCTTAGCGTCGTGCCCTATTTTGGCTGAATCGCTCCTTAAACAAAGCATTGTAAAATGTGACACTTCCTTTGAATTTTCAGATGTGGGTGTGGATGATATTTTAAAGTCTTTTAAAAATCTTAATATTAAGAAAACAGCAGATTTATGGGGTTTATCAGTAAAGTCTATTGATTTTATAATACCTGTTATTGCTCCCCACCTGGCATTTGTATTTAATGGTTGTGTTGCTCAGGGTGTGTTTCCTGATCTCATGAAAATTAGTAGAGTAATTCCTTTATTTAAATCTGGTAGTATGTCAGATATTAATAATTTTCGTCCTATTTCCATACTACCAACACTCAGTAAAGTATTCGAAAAAATTATGCTTAATCAGATGTTGATTCATTTTAAGAGACATGGTATTTTTCACAAAAATCAATTTGGCTTTACTAAGAATTGCTCTACTACTGATGCGGGCGTAGACTTATTGAAAAATATTTTTGCAGCCTGGGAGGAATCACATGAGGCCTTAGGTGTTTTCTGTGATTTATCCAAGGCATTTGATTGTGTACAACATGAAACACTCGTCAGAAAACTATACTACTATGGGATCAGGAATAACGCTCTTGAACTTGTAACTTCTTATTTAAGCAACAGAATCCAGAGGGTTGATGTTAATGGTGCACGATCATCTGGTTCTATTATAAAAATGGGCGTTCCACAAGGGTCCATTCTGGGGCCATTTCTGTTTCTTGTATATATTAATGACCTACCCTACCATATAGGGGACAATCTGGACATTGTGTTGTTCGCAGATGACACTTCTTTGTTATTTAAAATTAAAAGACAAATGTTGAATTATGACGATGTGAACAATGCACTGTCTAACGTTGTTCATTGGTTTAACACTAATAATTTGGTTCTCAATGAGAAAAAAACTAAATGTATCAAATTTACTACTCCTAATGTGAGGCAAGTGGAAACCAATGTCCAAATGAATGGTGTGGCTCTAGACCTTGTGGAGTCAACAGTCTTTTTAGGTATCACCATAGATGCTAAACTTCAGTGGGGACCTCATATTGAAAAGTTGTCGAGTAGGCTTAGCTCAGCGGCTTATGCAGTAAAAAAAATAAGAATGTTAACAGATACTGAAACAGCTAGAATGGTTTATTTCGCTTATTTCCATAGTCTTATGTCTTACGGTATATTACTGTGGGGATGCTCCGCGGACTTTAATAGAATCTTTGTTCTCCAAAAAAGGGCTGTCCGTGCAATTTATAATCTAGGCCCAAGAATCTCACTTCGGGAGAAATTCAAAGAAATAAATATTCTAACTGCTGTATCACAATATATATACGAAAATATATTATATGTCAAAAAAAATATCGCTAACTTTAAGAGATATTGTGACATTCATGAAATGAATACTCGTAATAAGGACAGACTAGTTGTACACACTACTCGTCTCCAAAAAGTTAACAAATCATTCATGGGGCAATGTATACGCTTTTACAATAGATTACCTAAAGATATCCGAGACCTGCCTATGAAAAAGTTTAAAAAAGCCATCAAGAATAGACTTTGTAAAAAAGCTTATTATAAAATCTCGGATTATGTAGATGATAATACAGATTGGTTGTGAGCAGCTCCTCATTCAGCAATTTCCTTGTTATTTTAAATATACTGTTTGTAAATGTACTTTTAACTTTTATTGTAAAGTGTAGCGTGTTTTGCCTAACGAATTTTTGTATTTTCAGCGTTTGTAACATATTGTGGTGTTGGTCATGCTCACATAAGGATCTACTTGCGGTAGCTGCGTGGAGCGGGTCTCTCCCTTCCCTCCATAGTGGTTGAGGGGAGTGATGGCTGCTCTAGTAGTTAACTCGTGATCGGGTGCCGCTTGTGGGATCTGGTCCAGCCATAATCGTTTAAATTATATTAAGTGTCTTGCGGTTCGAAGGGCATCACACTGGAGCTTGTTCTTACAAAACATGTACACAATTGTATAACTAGTAAGAAGAAAAAAAAAAATTAAAATAATGACAAGCCCGCTGAGTTTCTTGCCGGATCTTCTCAGTAGCGGTCGCTTTCCGATCCGGTGGTAGTATATTTTTTTTGGAAATTGTAAACCTGACAATATGTAAGTGCCCTCTCAGGGTTTATGCATAATAAAATAATTTGAATTTGAATTTGACCTACTATATTACTCTGGTCAGACGTGTTGGTATAGGGTTTCAGTTATCCTAGCAGAGGCCGCGGGTAACACGGCCGGGGAATTAGTCCGTCACCCGCCGAGAGGCCGACCGCTTGAGGAAAGACTGACGGCCTCCCCGAGGGGGGGACATCAGTCGATGGGAGGGTACCTCAGATAGGCGGTATTCTGTCGGGCCGACCATTGACGTCAAGTCACCCTGCTCCGGTGATCGGCCCAACGACGAAGGCGTCGTGCCGCGCGGGTGGGTTGCGGGTGTGCGTGCTTACGTCCGTCTGTCGTCCTGGATGGAGTGGTGCGAGGAGTGCGCCAACCGCAACCCACTCCAAAAAAAAACAGAAAATAGGGTTTCACTTCAAGTTTGTCATCTCTTGTAAAGATGTTATATGCATATTATATCTCTTGGTCGTCTTTTATCAAAACCGCGGGCAAGATAGGGCATGCTGAATTGTATTGTTATTCCGTCACCACATGGAAAATACCTCCATCCATAATATCTATATTTACTTTTGGACGTAGATTTCTCCAAAATTGCAATTAAGCAGGTATAGTCAAACAGAATTTATTATCAGATGTGAAAATGTACACTTTTGTTAATCATGTTAATATTATTAGTTCAAATTTAAACTGAGAGCATGTGCGTGATGTCTCCTCCCGGTACCAACAAAAGATCAGCGCTGGTCATCTATGGCCAGCATTATGCTGAGTTGGGACCGGATTGTGGCACACACTTCTCGAAATTTTCATTATTTAAATTTGTTTTTTCTTATGCTTTGTGTCTGTCATAATAATAAATCATTTCATTTCAAAAAGAGAAAATGCTAAAATTACAAAGCTGAACAAGTAGATCCGCTATCGTAGTAAGAATGTTTCCCAGAACTATTCTCCGGGTTAAAATCGAAAAATTTATAGGAATTTAACTATTATGAACTTGAAATTAATATGTAAATCTACCAACTGATCGGATCGCTGCCACAAGCTCAAAAGATTCGGCACGAAACTCGTGGGCTCGTCATTTTTTAAATTGCTTCTTTTAAATTAAATTCTATGTATACAAAAGTATTAGCTCCAGTGTGATGTTCTTCGAACATGGATACAATTTTCCTTTTAAAATATAATACGACTGACAACCGGAGTGGACACTGAATTATGTATATACTTACTCTGCGCCCGAGTAAAAAGCCATAGCTTAGTTTGGGAGCCAGCAGAAAAAAAAATAGCTTACTTTTAAGTGTATAAACTCTTCATTTATATATTATTGGAAATGGAAATGTATTATTTGTTAATAGTAACAACAATTATATAGATAATTGAATTTGTATTTGTTTACTATTCATATGAGTAAATTTAAAAAAATCCTCCCATAAGCGCGAACGCTAAAAATTGTTTAAAATGTCGGGTAAGTAAAAGACATACAACTCCAACCAACCGTTATCTGTTGGAGTCATCGATGACAACCGTTATCAGTTGAGTCACCGATAACAACCGTTATCAGTTGAGTCACCGATAACAACCGTTATCAGTTGAGTCACCGATGACAACCGTTATCGGTTGAGGCACCGATAACAATAGTTATCAGTTGAGTCACCACATAACAACCGTTATCAGTTGAGTCACCGATGACAACCGTTATCAGTTAAGTTATCGATAACAACTGTTATCAGTAGAGTCACCTATAACAATCGTTATCAGTTTAGTCACCGATAAAAACTGTTATCAGTTGAGTCACCAATGACAACCGTTATCAGTTGCGTCACCGATAATAACCGTTATCAGTTGAGTCACCGATGACAACCGTTATCAGTTGAGTCACCGATAACAACCGTTATCAGTTGAGTCACTGATGACAACCTTTATCAGTTAAGTCACCGATGACAAGCGTTATCAGTTGAGTCACCGATAACAAACGTTATCAGTTGAGTCACTGATGACAAGCGTTATCAGTTGAGTCACCGATAACAACCGTTATCAGTTGCGTCACCTATAACAACTGTCATCAGTTGAGTCACCGATAACAATCGTTATCAGTTGAGTTACCCATGAGAACCGTTATCAGTTGAGTCACCGATAACAATCGTTATCAGTTGAGTCGCCGATAACCCGATAACCGAATTCTTATCATACAGTTCAAAGTATAAGCTATGTATTCATAAGCTGGAGGCGGAGATGCTCGCCGACATTTATCGGCGGGTGTCGGAGACGCGCGCCCGCGGCGGCATGGTCTCCCTGCAGGAGATCACCACCTGGCGGGTCGACGCCCGCCGAGGAGTCATTGCCCGTTGGGCAGTCCGGCTGGAGAGTCCTCGGTACGGTGTCAGGACCGTCGAGGCCTTCCGGCCGGTGCTGATGGAGTGGTTGGAGCGGACGCACGGGGTGCTTTCCTTCCGACTGGTGCAGGTGCTTACGGGGCACGGGTGTTTTGGGAAGTACCTGCACAAGATTGTCAGGAGGGAGAGCACACCGTCCTACCACCACTGCAGTTGCGACGAGGACACGGCGCAGCACACGCTTGAGGAGTGTGCTGCGTGGGAGGGGGAGCGCCGTGAACTCGTCGCGATTATCGGTGCCAACCTGGCGCTGCCGACCATCGCCAGGGAGATGCTCGACAGCGTCAGGAACTGGGACGTGGTCGCCGCCTTCTGTGAGGCCGTAATCTCACGGAAGGAGGCGGCGGATCGTGTGCGAGTAGAGCTCCTATTCGGCGACACGTTCCGCCGCCGGCGACTCGGGTGGCGCAGGCGGGAGTATCTGCGCCTAATGCCGCCCTAGCCGAGGCCGCGGGTGATCGGACCGGGGAATTGTCCGTCACCCGCAGAGAGGCTGACTGTGCGATGGCGACCGACGTCCCAGTACGTCGAGAGGTGAGGTTACCCGAAAGGGTATTCCGTCGGGCCGACCACTGATGACAAGTCACATCTGTTCCGGTGGTCGGCCCAACAACGAGGTGACGTGGGTACAGGTGGGTTATGGGCCCGCGCGCCGTCCTTTCATCGTCCCGGACGGACAGGACCGCGCGTGCGCTTACCATAGCCCACCCATAAAAAAAAAATGTATTCATAAGCTTTTATTCCTTTATTATTATGAAACTGGCATCGAACAGCTGTAAGACACTGTCCAACATTGAATAATAAACACCATAATAAAAGAAACAAAATTTTCATTTTTTTAATATTAAATTTAAAGAAAAATATAACACCCTGCACTAAGGAAACAGTCCTTGTGTTGTGGGGAGTTTACAAACATATAATTAACTGACTTACATCCAGACCTAGAACAACAATTTGTGGATCGCACAAAGTGTTGTACTACGTGGGATTTGAACCCACGATACTGAAACGTTAGGTTTTACCACTACGCCATCGATACAGTAAAAAATCTAATTCTGGAGCGTAACAGTACAAAAATTTTAGTTCGATTTAAACTTTAACTGTACATAATTTTTGAATGAGTGAATTTAGCTAAAAATGTTAAGAGACTTTTCTTGTAGGGAATTCAATTTCCTTTAACAATATTTACTGACTTTTTTCGAATACTAATTTTAATATGAATTACAAAATACTAAAGTTTAAAAATGAAATTGTAAAAAAATATCAATGTTCAAAACATGGTCAGAAGACCACCATTTATCTGAAAAAATCTTTGAACTGAACCTTTTTTGTAGAGCATTTAATATTATCACAAAATACCGGGTGTTTCAGGTTATGGGGCAACTGGTCAAACGGGATGTAGGCAATGAACCCATGAAAAAAATTTGAATGAAAAATATTAATTCGTTAATGAATTAGAGACATGTAAAGTTTTCAATTTTGTTATCGCTTTTTCGTGTAAATCTGATTGAAATTTATAAATTTAGTTATATTTAATCTGCAACATATTTGTACTTTGTTAAATGTTCATTAGAAATCGAAGAAATCAATGATTACGTTCGCATATGCAAGACAAATTTCGCTTTAAATCGGCTGATCGGGCGATGACCGTTGCCGAGTCGCGTCTGTACCTACGTACCATTGAAGCGTTTGCGTAATTAATGCCTATAAAAAGCTTCGGCAGTAAAGGTCGAAGCTTTACATGCCTACATGTATCCTGTCTGTAGGTACATGCCTACATAATACGTAACATTTAAGGCATAGACTCTTAGACGCACATTTTTGAAATCACTATAACTTTTTAGTTTGGGAGTTAAGAGCTAAGAAACATGAGAATTTCAAAATTCAAAAATTGTGATTAAATCCTCTTAATATTAATGACTCAAATTTGGATATATTTTTTCTTGTCATCTCAAATAATACTTTCAATATACTATAAAAGTATTCAGTGTGGTGACGAAGTAAGGATATAATTCACCACTCCCTGTCTTGCCCGTGGATGTCGTAAAAGACGACTGTAGGATATAATATGCACATAACAGCTGTGCAAGAGACGGAAAGCTCGAAATGAAATCCTGTACTAACATGTCTGACCAGCATGCTATAGTAAGTCAAATTCCCTCGCATTGTGGAGGAGGCCTGAGCCCAACAGTGGGACGTATGTGGGCTGCGATATTGATGATGATACAAAGTAGTGGTAGTACTTATTTTGGCCCAGATCGCAGCTCGTCCTTTGTCCATTCTTTTCTATTGTTCGGGGTGACAGCGCGCGGTCCCGTAACCTAGCGTATGGATATCCCCTGCATCATTAACTAGTACCAAGTTCCTCGATGTGGCATGTAGTTACCCTCGTAGGGCCTATGGATTGTAAATGAATTGATTTCATAGGCCTACATAAGCAGATATCGTTTAATCATTATAATAACTACAGGCTTAGTGTGTAAACCTTAACTTCAAACAGCCAGTGATTCGCTTATTCACTAATTTGAGCCGATGTTCTGTTGTATCAAAATAATTGTAAACAAAGGAACATCCATTAACAAGAGTATTATGTTATTTTAAGTAATTATATGTGGTGACGGAGTAAGAATACAATACAACACCTTTCTCTTGCTCGTGGGTGTGGTAAAAAACGAGGAATATAGGGAGGGTAAACTCGATATATCGATATCCTCGATATCTTTTCCGTGTGGTGACGGAGTAAGAATAAAATTCACCACTCTTGCCTGTGGGTATCGTAAAAGACGACTAAGAGATAGAATATGCTTATAATATCTATGTAAGAGAAGGAAAACTCGAAATAAAAGCCTGTACCAACACGTCTGATCAGCGTGGTATAGTAGGACAATTGCCCTCCTGTGGAGTGGGGGAGGCTTGAGCCCAACAGTGGGACATATTTGAGCTGAAATAAATGAATAAATAACGGAGTAACAATAGAATTCACCACTCCCTCTCTTGCCCGTGAAGGTCGTAAAAAACGACTAAGGGATATAATCAAATCAAATCATTTATTCTGCATAGGCCCCTTAAGGGCACTTACATATTGTTAAATTACACGTTTGAATACAATACAATAATCTACCACCGGATCGGAACGCGGCCACAAACTGAGAAGATCCGGCAAGAAACTCAGCGGGCAGTCATTTTTTTCTTAATCCTTTAAATATACATAATATGCTTATAATGTCTCTGCAAATGAAAGAAAAACTCGAGACTAAATCCTATACCAACACCTATGACCGGCGTGGTATAGTAGGTTCATTTCCCTCCTATAGTGGGAGGCTTGAACCCAAAGACTAAGGCTACGTGTATGGGCTAAAAGGATTATAATGAAACGATGTATAATTCTATGCCAATACCTCTCATTAATGTTATATATTAGGTCAATTTTGTTTTTTTTTTTTTTTTTTTTTTTTTTTTTTATTGCCAACGGTGGCAAACGAGCAAGCAGCACACCTGATGGTAAGTGAAATTGCTGCACATGGACCATTGCAATACCAGGGGCACAGCCAGGCCGCTGCCTACCGTGAAGGAAATACTCTTCTTAAACCTCGTTTAAAGAAGGACATGTCATAGCGCTCGGGAAACACAGCAGCAGGTAGTTCATTCCAGAGCTTGCACGTACGTGGGAGAAATGATCGCTGAAAACGTACAGTTGAAGACCATAACGTTTCCAGGTGAAATGGATGAACCCTGCTGCGATGTCGAGTGGTACGTTGGTAGAATGGTGACGGTGGTACCAAGTCAAACAGTTCCTCGGAGCACTCCCTTTGTTCCCTTTGTGGGAGATTCGAGTACTATAGAAGGAAGTGTATGGATTTAGATGATAAAAGAAGAAGAGTCTATACGTCAGAGTGTATACACAGATGGCGTAGTGGTTAAGATAGCGACTTACAACGCCAGTGTCGGGGGTTCGAATCCCACGCCGGACAACACTTTGTGTGATCCACAACTTGTTGTTCTGAGTCTGGATGTAATTTGTAAAGTTCCCAGCAATACAAGGATTATTTCCTTAGTGCATGGTGTTGTCTTAAAATTATAAATAAAAAAATTATAAAATTATAAATTTGTCAGCAGAATGCATCTCATGAACTTTAAACGGTAAACTGTGGCCATTTTTACAGAATGCGTAAATTTATTGCCGTTTTCAGTGAATTAGAAGTGAATAAGGTACTGACTGATAAATTTCCATTTCAAATTCAAATCATTTATTATGTATAAACCCCTCGGGGGCACTTACATATTGTAATTTTTTTACATTTTAACTTAAATTACTACCGGATCGAAACACGACCGCAGTGAGAAGATTCGGTAAGAAATTCAGCGGGATTGTCTACTTTTTAATTCATTTGAAAATAAAGAAATTATAATTCTTTGATAAATAGACATTGAAGTTGATACTTTACTATCTGTGGCAGTAGTACACTGTCAGCAGTCATCTTCATAAACGTCCCACTGCTGGGCTTGCGCCTCCTCCAAAATGGAAAAGAATTTGACCTAATATACCGCGCTGGACAGACGTGTTATTATAGGGTTTTATTTCGCATTTTCCTTCTCTTATATAGATGTTATATGCATATTTAATCCCTTAGTCGTTTTTTACGACACCCACGGGCGAGATAGGGGGTGGTGAATTGTATTTTTATTCCGTCACGACACGGATTATTCGATATAGATCTTGTAATTTAACTCCACTGTGAAACTCTACAAACTTCTATAAAACCGCAAACCCTTTTCACCCCCCTTGGCAATAAAATTAGAGTCAATTACTTATCTCTTCACCCGTTATTTGCAGGCTTAGAAAGTCGGAAAATATGTTTTTTATTCAAATAAAAAACGTAGTCCATTCAGTAAATTAAGCAAACCACCGTTACGGCTGTGAAATTAAACATTATTTTGTGAAACCGTGTTTGAAAACTTCCATTTTATGCAGTGTTACTAGTGGCATTAGCGAAAACTTCTTTCTGAGTGCTTGTTTCGCTAATGAAATAGGAATTCTAGTATTTACTTTGGGGATTTCTAATTTATTTTGTTGATGCAATTTTTTACTTGTATATTTAGTACTGAAAGTTTACTAAAATAAAAATGTTTCAACATTCCTTATTTACAACTAGCAACCCGCCCTCGCTTCGCTTCGGTTATAGGTTATAATCGTTTTACCCGCGTAGTTCCCGTTCCCGTGGGAATACCGGGATAAAATATAGCCTAGTTTACGCCCTGATATTATAGCTTCCCATTGGTGAAAGAATTTTTGAAATCGGTCCAGCCGTTTTGAAGATTACCCGGAACAAACAGACAGACAGACAGACAAAAATTTTTTAATTGCTATTTTAGGCATAGGTGTCGTGCAAATAACCGTGTGAGCATGAAAAAAGCCTATTATTTTGACATTACAAACAGACACTCCAATTTTATTTATTGGTATAGATATAGATGAAACTCGTAATAGATTGAGGTTTCACAAAGAGAATTGGTGTGACGGAGTAAGAATATACAGTAGTAACTCGATTAACCGTACTAATTATTGTCGGTAGGCATTCGAATAATCGAAAATCCGGATAATCGAATGTATGAAAAACTTCTTTTCGTGCATATGTACTATGTACATAATTTTATGCGTTTATTAAAAGACAAATACATATCCCGCGGGGCATGCACTTCAGAGCGGAGTAAAAATTACTAACTAAAACAATACTGAAATGCGTGGGGTGGCGATCCCATGGCGCGCGTGCGGGACATGCCATTTCAGACACATTCATGCTTGCATAAATTCAATTTGTAGGTACAATACATATGTTGCGGTTAGTAGTCCGGATAATCGCGAATCCGTATAACTGAGAGCCGAATAATCGAGTTATACCATCGTCTTTCTTACTCGTGGGTAATAGAAGACTAGGAGATGCAAGCAGATGAAATCACGGCAAGAAAAGGAAAATTCGAAACAAAAGCCAATTCGTCTGACCATTGTGGTATAGTAGGTCAATTCTTTTGCCACTATGGAGGGGGTTCCAGCCTAGCAGTGGAATACATATGAGTTAAGATGAATTACAATTGCCTTTTTTGGGTGGGATACGGTTGGCGTACTCCTCGCACCACTCCGTCCGGGGCGACAGAGGGGCGTAAGCACGCGCATCCGTAACCCACCCGTTACACGTCACCTTCGTCGTTGGACCGACCACCGGAGCAGGGTGACTTAACGTCAGTGGTCGGCTCGATGAAATACCCCTTGAGGAGTACCCTCTCCTCGACCGACGTCCCCTCTCGGGGAGGACGTCGGTCTTTCCTCACGCGGTCGGCCTCTCGGCGGGTGACGGACTAATTCCCCGGTCCAGTTAGCCGCGGCAATTGCCAGTCTGCCTGTCGATTAAGGCAATGTCTCTTAAAAAGGCAATGTCAAACTATAGACATCAATAACCTGATTGATGGATGAACAGATTGTGTGACGAAATATGGATGTGTTTGATTTGCATATACCTTCGGGTATAAAAGGTGTGAATTTACAAACTTCGAAAGGTCAGAAGCAAAACTACTTTTACGGATCGCGTTTGTATTTGATTTTTAATTTCCCGACGTTTTAAACACATTTCAGCGTTCATGGTCCTTCCGTGACCCGTGAAAATAGTTTTTTTATTACTAGCAAATTTTCACCCGCGCAGTTTCCATTTCCCGTGGCAATACCGAGATAAAATATAACCTAACTTACTCTTTATATAGACAGCTAACTGGCAGTAATATATCAAAATCGATCTAGCCGTTTTCAAGAAGCCGTTACTCGGAACAAATAGTCAGAGATACAAAAAAATACAATTGGTTTTATGCTTGGGTATCGTACAAATAACTGTGTGAGCATGATTAAAACCTTTTTGATTATTATTAACCTAATTATTTATTTGTATCCGCGTCTCAGCCTACATGTCCCAATACTGCACTCGAGCCTCCTCCGTAATAGGAGGGCAATTGACCTACTATACCATGCTGGTCAGACATGTTGGTATAGCCATTTATTTCTAATTTTCCTTCCCTTGCACAGATCTGAAGCACATTATATCCCTTAGTCATCTTTTACGACATCCACGGATAGGATAGGGAGTGGTGAATTGTATTCTTACTACGTCACCATACGGTATTTGTATAGATGTGTAATACTTAAACATTAGAAATAATTAGGTCAGAAATATTTACAACTAGCAACCCGCCCTCGCTTCGCTTCGGTTATAGGTTATAGTCGTTTTACCCGCGTAGTTCTCGTTCCCGTGGGAATACCGAGATAAAATATAGCCTAATTTACGCCCTGATATTATAGCTTTCGATTGGTGAAAGAATTTTTGAATTCGGTCCAGCCGTTTTGAAGATTACCCGGAACAAACAGACAGACAGACCGAAAATAACCGAATGAGCATGAAAAAAGCCTATTATTTTGACATTACAAACAGACACTCCAATTTTATCTATTGGTATAGATAGGATGTGATTGTATGCGCAGTACTTTTATTTGGACTTCGACTCAGCCATCGCTGACATAACTTGAAATCTTAAATCAATATTTTCCTGTCCCAAAAACAACTTAAGATGATTTGTTTTCGCTTCCAAGAACCATCTTTTTATCCGCTATTGGGCAATCAATCAATGCCGATCCACCATCCCCTGACAATACTTAACAAAAACACTTCAGTGTTGTTTCAAACACGGTGAAACTTAGTTCGTACATTTGTAATTAAATTCTGGAGCAGACTGCCCCGTGGGGGAAAGCTTGGAAATTCAAATTAAGCAAAAAAACTTGTAAACGCCACGTCAATTTGAGTAATTCCGCCTTTTATACAAAACTTTTAGGAGGATTTTTTTTGGGAGAAAATTTTAAATTGCGTCTTTTAATTGATGATGGGCTTGCGAAGTACTTTTCTTCGTATTTTTCGTTTAAAAGACTTCCTTCGAATATTAATCAGGTATAACACGTTGAAAGTAATATTTTTTTAAAGATTATTATCATTTCCTTTCCTAATATCTATACCATATTTTTACATAAGTAAAGATTTAAAAATATATCCCAAGTTTTCAACCGATTTTGAAAAAGGAGGAGGTTTCTCAATTCGATCATATAAACTCATTTGCAAAAAAAAACGGGCGGTTTTGATTTTCATTCATATTTAAAAAGATACAATACCAAAAAGGTTTCAATCGTTTGTACACGTTACTGGCCGGTTTTAAAAATGCTGTGGTATTTAAAAAAGTACGTTCTAAATTCAATTTTTCATTTGATGTTCATTTTTACAGAAAACCCCTTTTTATCCTACATTTTTGGCGCGAAGTTCCAGAAGTTAACATCGACTTTCATAACTTTTATTCAATTTTTATCGATTAATTTCATATCCTTGACTGTCAAAGCTTTATTTAATGCTGTTTGGCTGTATCAAAAATGGTAGATAAAGTGGTAAAAGCTACCAAAATTATCGCGCTGCTTGAAGAGGGTTGCAGCCAATGTTTCGTGGCTAGGAGGCTAAATGTTAGTCGCTCGACAGTCCAAAGGACCTGGCAGCGATATCAGGAGACTGGTTCCGTCGAGAGAAGGCCTGGTTCTGGAAGAAAACCATGTACCCAACCACGGGATGATCGTTTTCTTGTGAGTCGCGCATTGAGAAATCGCAAATCTTCGTATGTGGATCTTAAGAACAACCTCCAAGAAGTAAGAAATGTGCATATTAGTCTATGGACGGTCAGGAGGAGGCTTCTCGCTGCCAATATACGCAGTCACCGCCCGGCCCGCGGCCCCAAATTACTCCGTGAGCACAGAGTTCACAGGCTTAGGTTCGCTAGAAATTGTGAATCATGGACTCAAGACGATTGGAATAGGGTTTTGTTCTCTGATGAAGCCAGGATATCTCTGTTCGGTGAAGATCGACGTCGGCGAGTGCTAAGAAGACAAGGAGAACGCTTTGCAGAGGCATGTTTCGAAGAAATCACACCTTATGGTGGGGGCTCTGTTATGTTTTGGGCAGGAATAAATTCAATGGATCGTACAGAGTTAGTCTTCATTGAAAACGGCTCACTGACTGGGCATCGATACATAACGGAAGTTCTAATTTCTCATGCACAACCCGCATTGGCCGCTCTAGGTGAAGACTCGATTTTTATGGACGACAATGCTCGCGCCCACCGATCCCGCGATGTTAATGCGTATGTGCAAGAGGTCGGCATTCGTCGTTTGGATTGGCCAGCTCGAAGTCCCGACCTCAATCCCATAGAGCATGTCTGGGACGTTCTGAAACGGCGTGTGAGATCAGTACACCCGGCTCCGCAGACCATCAGAGAGCTGAAGAATGTGATTACTGCGGAGTGGGAACGTATTCCGCAAGCAAGTATCCGGGATATACTCGCTAGCATGCCCAGACGAATTCAAGCTGTGATTTTAGCTAGAGGGGGTCACACTCGATACTAAACATTTATCTGCTTTTACTTTATTAAAGAAAAACAAACAAAAAAACTTTTTTATTTTTACTTCATGAGCATATGCACTACTAGCGAATATACACTACTAGCGAGGTTTAGCATTATTTCCCATAAATTGTATCTAAATTTTATGAAATACTGATGAAAACGATTATTTTCTTATTAATTTAGCAAATTGTGTGGATAAAACTACCTATAATTATCAAACAAAGAAATATTAACATTTGAAATGGTTCATTGCTTAGGTGCCCGTTTCTTTTGCAAATGAGTGTATATGTTTTTTTAAGTTTGTTTGCAGATAACTTCGTAGTTTATGAACCGATTTTGATAATTATTTTTTGTAGGAAAGGGTATACTTTCCAAATGATTCCATGAAAATTTTATCGAAATCGGACAGGTTTTTGAAAAATCAACAAAAATTTAAAAAATTGTACATTGTCTACATTATTGAAGGCTAACTTATTTTGCACAAAATTTAAATGATAACGTCCTGCATTGGGTGGGTCTTTAACAATTCCGTGTGGTGATGGAGTAAGAATACAATTCACCACCCCCTATCTTACCCGTGGGTGAACGTACGAGACGACTAAGGGATATAAAACGCATATAACATCTATGCGCGAGAAGGAAAACTCGAAAAAAACCCTATACCAACACGTCAGACCAGCGTAGTATAGTAGGTCAATTACCCTTCCATTATGGAGGAGGCCCGAGCCCAACAGTGGGACGTTTATGGGCTGAGATGATGATGATGAAATATTACAAGGAATATTTTCTTAGAGGGTGTTTATCTTTAAAAACAAAAAAAAATTAGTCATCAATTTATCCGTCCCTTCTCATATTTAGCATCATAAAAGCGTGAAAATCTCTTCTCCCGCTTCGTAGATGAATTTTATATTTCACTAGCTAACGCAACAGACGTTCTTCTGCTCAAATCCAAAAAATAATAAAAGGAATTCTGCATAAAATCGATCGTAGCATCATCTACTGGTTCTAGTTATTAATCTAAATCATTCTTATATCTATCGAAACAGCCACAAAAAAAATCATCAAAATCGGTCCAGCCGTTTACAAGGAGTTCAATTGCAAACACACGAACAGAAGATTTAATATACAATCGATCCATATCACTGATTAACTCACATTAAATGGTAATTGCCGTTCTTGATTCAGCAAATTTTAACGAAGGATATAGAGAATTTTCTACTGAAAAAGTTACCTTTAAGCAGAATTTTTTGACCATTTTCAATAGTAAAACCGCTTCTAAGACTTTATCAGTTGAAGATCAAAACTATCATCTGCATATCTATTACGTTGAAATGAGAATCACATGCCGATTCCGATTGGACTACTTTTATGCCTCATTTCCGCGAGTACTTAATTAAAGTTTGTAAAAGCGTTGAAGTAAAACAAATGTTAACTTGAGTAATGATTCACTTACATAAATAATGATTCTTGATGTTTACGCGTGTTTTTATTATCCTTGCTACCCACATACATCCCATTGTTGCTCTTGGGCCTTTTCCACATAGGAGGGAATTTGACCTGCTATAAGATGCTGGTCAGACATGTTGGTATAGGCTTTCATTTCCAGTTTTCCTCCTCTTATGTGCATATTAAATCCCTCAGTCGTCTTTTATAACATCCCCGGGCAGAACAGCGACTGGTGAATTGTATTCTTACTTCGTCACTATACGGAATACGCGAGTATTACCTACACATTGTAAATAAAACTATTTTAAGGATTTTATCGCGTTTGTATTTGATATTTGACTGCCCGACGTTTCTAACACTTTATAGCGATCATGTTCACTGGTGGACTAAGATGTCTCATGTCCAACAATTCATCGTTATTACAAAGATTAATATCCACCAGTTACAGAATTATTTATTATTATCACTTATATAGGTATGTTTGATGCTTTTTAAAAGTTATTACATCAGGCATTAAACGTTACGTTAAATGTTTCATTTCAACGCTTTATTATGCTCGTATTCGTATGAATAATTAACAAAGCACGCGATAGAGTGCCAAGCCTAGTCCAAGAGAACTAAAGCACAGCACCGCGTGCAAGTTTCTTTTTCTTATTCTCAGACATACAATTAATAATATAATCAAACATTTAATTATCGTTTGAAAATAAAACCCAGATCAGAAGAACAATTTGTGGACCGCACAATGTGTTGTCCTGCATGGGAATTGAAGCCAACTGACATGGTAGATCGATATCTTAACGACTACGCCATCTGTATAGTCAGATCAGATATATTATAAATTTAATGTACATCAAAATTGCTTTACAATATATTAAAACATATGTTTTTAACCTTCCGTGCGGTGACGGAGTAAGAATACAATTCACCACTCCCTTTCTTGCCCGTGGGTGTCGTAAAAGACGACTAAGGGATATAATATGTATACAACATGAGCAAGAGAAGGCAAACTTGAAATAAAACCCTATATCAACTCGACTGACCAGCCAAATATAGTAGGTCAATTTCTCTCCTATTGTGAAGGAGGCTCGAGCCCAACAGTGGGACGTATGTGAGCTGTGATGATGATGATATTATTATAATGAATATATTAGAGATTTAAAATGTGGTGGTTGAAACAAGCGAAACGAGAGCGAGTCGGTAGTATATATCTGAAACATTTTATCAATAAACATTAATCATTTATACAGTCACCAGGCTACACCTCAACTGTGGGACATTTGTTGAGATAATGCTATTAGCGCCATACTTGTTAGGCAGATTAATAAGCTCAGTTGGTGTAAAGATTCTCAGGAGAGTGTTGCTACTTAGTGTTGCCGTAGCTAGTTTTTACAGTGTCTTCTTTTTAAGGAAATCTAAATAACTTTGGAACTATGTTGGGTATTTCTCCCACTTGACTAAAATTACGATTAATTTATAAAAAAGAATATAAAATATATTTTTCTTTTATTTATAACGGCAAATATTACGAACTCAAATAAAGGCAGAAGCTGAAACTGTTTTTAGGATTAAATTTTCCAGTGTACTCTCTCGGGGATTTATAAAGTTTTATAGTGGATATTATAATTAAGAGTTTAGTAATATTTTAAAATTCGCCCTAGTTTTATTACTACTTCTTGCGGTAGCTGCGTGGAGCCGGTCTCTCCCTTCCCTCCATTGTGGTTGAGGGGAGTGTACCCCGCCCTCGCTTCGCTTCGGTTTTGGTCGTCTTACCCGTGTAGTGCCCGTTCCCGTGGGTATACCGAGATAAAATATAGCCCATGTTACTCCCTGATATTATAGCTTTCCATTGGTGAAAGAAATTTTGAAATTGGTTCGGCAGTTTAACCGTGAAGGCGTAATAAACAAACAAACTTACTTTCGCATTTATAATATTAGTAAGGATAGACAGTAATACATAACGTTGCGATAAATAGCATTGCGTGGAGCAGACTTTAAGTGTTATAAAATAGGGCAAAATATAACAATGGCTGTCAAGCGTTTTATGCAGCCCATTAGTGTGACTGTTGTCATGACAACTAGTGTGATAACAAAAATTGTCATTAATGTATTATACTATTAATATTGAAGTTATTAGTAATACCATAGGAAGAAACAGCGTGGCGCTTCAAAAAAAAAAATAATAATTTGTAGCATTACGTAAAAGTAATTTCAGGATTTTCGGTGTGGCTTCAGACTAAGAGTACAATTTACCATCATCTGTCTTACCGTGAATGTCGTAAAAAATGACTACATGGTAATTTCGTTATCGTTATTTAAGAAAAATTGGGGCAATGAAATTTTCCGTGTGGTGACGGAGTAGGAATATAATTCACCACTCCCTGTCTTGCCCGTGATGGTGTAAAAGATGACAAAGGGATATAATAAGCATATAAAAATCTATGCAAGAGAAGGAAAACTCGAAATAAAACCCTATACCAACCTGTTCGCAATGGGAACAAGAGGAATAAAAATAGGTGAATCTTATAATAGAGTTATTGGATATGATTCAACAATCGTTAGCCCGACAATTTTGATGGGAGGGTACCCCAAATAGGGGGTATTCCGTCGGGCCGACCACTGACGTCAAGTCACCCTGCTCCGGTGGTCGGCCCAACGACGAAGGCGACTTGCATCGCGGGTGGGTTGCGGGTGTGCGTGCTTACGCCCCTCTGTCGCCCCGGACGGAGTGGTGCGAGGAGAGCGCCAACCGCAACCCACCCCAAAAAAAAAAGCCCGACAATTTTGTGTGCGAACGTGTCGGTGTTATTGTGTAATGTGTAAGTATAAGATGGCGGCTTAGTGGCCTGTATGAATGAAGTGAATGTGTAAATGAATGTAAAGAATATAATGAAGGTAATGATTGCGTGGGTGTATGAATGCAGTAACGGCGGCGACACAACCTGTTTGACCAGAATTGTATAGTAAGGTCAACTTCACTCTTACTGTGGAGTAGGCCCGAGCCCAACAGTGGCTCGTGTACCTTATATCTTTCAACGAGCAATTCTTGTATATATATATATATATATATATTCAGGATCTCGGAAACGGCTCCAACGATTTTGGCGGGCATCCTAGAGGTTTCGGGGCCATAAAATCGATCTAGCTATGTTTTATTTATAGAAAATGTTATTTTGTCGGTGTTTTTAGCTAATCAATACAATGACATAAAATGTCAATAGAATATGGATTCAAATTTCAAGAGTGGCGATAGCTCAGTTGGGATGTTGTCCAGTTCTTTTTATTTTGTTTTGGCATTCGAACAGCGTGGGATCGAATCTCGATGTTATTATGATTCTCTTTTTGTAATGTTTGATATGTTTTTCATGATTTAATGTTTATTTTTTATTAATATATATCTAAATAAATTCAACAAAAATATAACAAAAATATACCGGTCAACCAGATATTGTATATGATCTGAAATGATGATGATGATGAATACTCGCGTAAACAGAACTAGAACTAGTATTTCGCTATCATCATCACAGCTAACAGACGTCCCACTATTGGGCTCGAGGCTCCTCCACAATGAGAGGAAAATTGACCTATTATACGACGCTCTTCACACGTATTGGTATAGAGTTTTATTTCGAGTTTTCCTTCTCTTGCATAGATATTATATCGCTTAACCGTCTTTTGCGACACCTACGGGCAGGATTGTCGTGAATTGTATTCTTACTCCGTCACCATACGGATTAATCTAGTATTTATCAACTGTTAAAAGCACCAGATAAGTCAAATTTCTCTGATTTAGGTAAACAATACTGAGAGAGTTAAAGCACTGTTGTGTTGTCCTGGTGACCCACTCGACACAAATAATTAAATTTAGTCTCAACTTGTAAATGGATTGCTCTGGATTAGCAATTATAATGCGGACATATACAAACCTTGTACTCCATCAATTTGGCTGGTTTCAAGAGAATTGTTCGGATTTGTTTTGTTGGCTATTATCAGTCAAATATTCCGTGTAGTGACGGGATAAGAATACAACTCACCTGTGGGTAGGGATGCAAATGATACATTGATGTTTCTGAAACATCGATGTATCAGTAAAAAAAACATCAATTTTTGCTATCAATGTTCATTATTGCGAAACATCGATGTATCAATGTTATTTTCTACGATGTTTTAACATCGATGTTATGCCTGACATCTGTTTGAAATGTATGGTAATTTAAGCAAAACTTGCGTGGCAGTGTATTTATCAGAGTAAATGACTTACGTATGTTCGTTTTCGTAAAAACTGTTATTTTTAAACGCTGTTTTTAAATAGGTAACAGCTGTTTCTAAATAGGCAAATTAACTGAATAGAGAAATATATGTTAATATAACTTTATTCCCTCAACTCTACATCTCCCTTGTTCTAAAGACTCACCTATTCATTGATAATATTGTTACAGATAATAAATATATGTAGCTTGCATTTTAAAATTAAAGTTGTTTGCAGGATCGTTAAAAAAACATCGATGTTTCGATACATCGATGTTTTTAGGCCGATGTTTTTTTTATATCGATGTTTGTACTGAAACATCGATGTATCGATACATTGATGTTTTGGTTTCGATATTTGCATATGCACAGGTAGAGCCTGTGGGTCTTGACTGTGGGTATTGTAAAAGACGACTAAAGGATATAATATATACATTTCTGTACAAGAGAACGAAACAAAACCTTATACCAACCCGTCTGATCAGAATGGTATAGTAAGGTCAATTTCCCTCCTATTATGGAGGGGGCTCGAGCCCAGCAATGGGACATATATGAGCCGAAATGATGAATGACTAGTACATGATAACTATTTTCTTCACATCATCACAGTTTCTTATACATCCCACTACTGGGCTCGAGCCTTCTCAACAATAGGAAAGAAATTGACGTACCATGTTGGTCAGACGTGTTGGTATAGCGTTTGTTTCGAATTTTCTTTTTCTTGTAATCTATGTTACACTAATATTATAAAGAGAAAGCGTTGTATTTTTGTATGTTTGTTACGAATAAACTCAAAAGCCACTGGACGGATTTCCATTAGAATGCTACATTATCCCTGACTAACATAGGGTATATTTTATCTCGGTATTCCCACGGGAACAGGAACTACGCGGGAAAGGCGAATGAAATCGATGCGAGGCGATAGTGGATTGCTAGTCTGCAATAATCTACTTCAAAGAGCGATGGAAATATTAGTATAGATACTAGGGATGGACACTATGGATCTATAGAAATAAATAAAAAGTCTGTTTGTAATATTAAAATACCTAATACGTTTCTTCATGCTCACACGTTGATTGTTTACATGATACCAAGTCCTAAAAACCAGCTTAAGAAAAATGGTCTATTGTTTGTCTATGAATATCTGTTTGTTTCGGGTAATCTTCAAAACGGCTGGACATATTTACTACTAGATCTATATAAGAAGTAACTTAGGCTTCATTTTATGCTGGTATTCCCACGGGAACGGGACCTGTTTGCCTGAAACAGCGAAATTTTGCTACTTTTTAAATAAATTAAAGTTAAATATTTTTAATTTTATATATGTACTAGCAGACTCGGCCACGCGTTGCTATGGCTAATATTTTTGTTATATTACATTTTATTAAACTATTTAAGAGGAACTGTAGGAGAACATCTGTCATGGAGGTCGTCATATTTTTTTACAAATGGCATCTATGTAAAAAAGCAAGTCAAAATCGTACACGACACGTTTGTAGGTTTGACATAGCAGCGCCATCTATTAATTAATTACTCAATCTAGTCAACATATATCGCCATCTGTTAAAATCGTTTGGAGTTAACAGATAATTGTGAATGTCAAATAATAGGTATATATAGGTAATACAAATAATTTGCAATAAAATAATATTGCGACTATAAATTAAGATGTAAGCTATCCTATCTTTCAAGTTGGATCAAACTGCACACGGTGTGCAAATTTGATTAAAATCGATTAAGTAGTTTAGGAGTCCATCGCGGACAAACAACGTGACACGTAATTTATATATATTAAGATTTACTCAGATTCAATCTTAATACTTTATTTCGAATCAAAAGGCCCGAAACATGTAAACACGTAAAGTAAATCAGTATTACATTTCTGCCGATACTCAATAGCCTAAGGGTGGGCGTGATGTTATGTTAGTCGGCTAAGTAAATAAGTTGGGTTACAAGACGATACTGTTTTCAAACAGTAATGGATTAGTAGCATAAGTGCGTTCAATGATTCCACCCCGGGCTCTTTGTAAGAACAATTGCTTTCTTGTGAGAAAGATAGTTTGGGATGTTTGAGTGCCAATTTCCTTGAACATGTGTGTAAGTGGAAACAATTTCTTATAGACATATGTTTATTTTCACGATCTTATGGAGATATATGTGTGGTGTCCTAGTACGAATGCGTTGGTCACTATATACCCTCTTTATTTATGATAACATTAAAGTAAGATAAGGGAAACTCGAATTATTTAGATAGCGTATTGTAAGCTAAACGTTGATGGCTGCTCTAGTAGATAATTCGTGACAGGGCGCTGCTTGTTAATTTTCTTTATTTTTATTTATAACTAGCAACCCGCCCTCGCTTCGCTTCGGTTTCAGTCTTTTAAACCCGCGTAGTTCTTGTTCCCGTGGGAATACCGGGATAAAATGTAGCCTATGTTACTCCCTGATATTATAGCTTTCCATTGGTGAAAGAATTTTTGAAATCGGTTCGGTGGTTTAAGCGTGAAAGAGTTACAAACAAACAAACATCCTTACTTTCGCATTTATAATATTAGTATGGATTATAATTTATTGGATTGTTTCAAACGGTGTGTAAATTTGACAATCGTGCCCTTAAAGGGCTTATGCAGAATAAGTGAATTAATTGTTTTTTTTTTTTAAGATAAAATTCAGCATTCATATTGTGGCATTTGGGGACTTGAAAAACATAGATAATAGATAGAAAATACACTTAGATTTGAAAAAGTCATCTACGGATTACACAAAACTGTCATAGGGGTGAAGCAAAGCCGGCAAGGCACTTAGCTTGAGACATTGGTAATTAGACAGTACCAATATACGGGTATTTGCAGTGATTGCCCTTTTTCTTGTGTAGGCTATCTGTCTGGACACATCGGTCCATTCCGTCCGGGGCGTCGAAAGGATGGCATACAGCCCCATAATTCACCGTGTTTTGTTTCCATCATCACTGATCTGACCACTGGCCACCGAATGGCCTGGTAGCGATTTCTTAAGATCCGTGGCCAGCCAGGCGTCTTATCCCTTCGGTTATTATCTCCGTCGTCACCCTGGAAGCAACAATTGTGATGAAAGGGTTTTACCTTCTCGTAATCGGCCTCTTTGCGGGTGGTGAACACCGGCTTTCAGAACTATAATGCTATTTATTTATCGATTAATGTAGTATAAAAATCGATTAACGGAATTGAAAAGCTCATATTTATAAATAAAACAAAATCAGGGTAAAAATAAACAAGAAATTGTATTTTAAATTTACCTATGCGTGTTATATGTTCTTTTGATAAATAAATAATAATAATAATAATTTTTATTTTCTCACCACAATACATATGTTAAAAATTTAAATTTACATAATATAAAGTAAGAAGAAAAAGAACAAAATCATACATATTGAGCAAGACTGGTGCCTAAACTAGGCTATGAGCCTGTATTTCGGGTCACCAGGTCTCCACCCACAAGCTATCTAACATTTTCAACACCTACATAATACAGCAAACAATAAAACATTACAAAAGTAGATAATACATATATTTTTTAAATTCAAAACAAGTCTCCCAAATAGTATTTTGTACGGAGAGAAGTTGTGTGTATAAAATACGAGAAAGTTCTTGCTGAATATCTGTACAAATATCACTGATGATTCAGCACTGATTTTGAGATTAGTGTGTAATAAACGTATTTTATAAATTTTAAGAGTTTCTCCAGAGTTTGGCATCCATTGATATCTCAATTATAATCTTCGCCTAAACCTTGGGTAGTAAGTGTTTATGCCTGTAACAAGCGATGTCGAGTGTTGTTGGTATCGAACCGACTCGCAACATTGTATTGTGTTATTTATAAATTCAAGGTATAAAATGTGTCCATTAAATGTATCTTTGTAAAGAAAAATACGACACAAAGATTTATTCTGTGCGTTTGGTAGTGGTTAAAACAAGACGAATTGTAATGACGACATCTTTGTTTTTATGTCATATACTACATTAAAATAAGTAACGTTATGTCTTAACAAAACTGTAATCAAGTCCAAAGTTGTCGCAAGTAGTTTTGTAAGCTGCCTCGGGCTAAATCACGATAACATTTAATTCAGAATTTGATAGTATTGTTACATGAATTGACGATGTATAGCCAATGGGGTTTGGTGTAAACAATAGTAGGGACATTTGAGAAGTTTATTTGCCCGAGGATGTTGGAATATCAGTTCAATATCCAATCCTTATTCGAATATATATGAGATGGGTCTGGCATATTGGTATAACTATGAAGTATCATAATGATTTCTGATGTTTATGCGAGTTGCACAAAATAAAACTATTTTTAACCTCCTTAGCACAAAGAGCGGGTATTATACGTTTGAAATCGATATCTGTCTGTGGCATTGTAGCTCTCACACGGATGGACAGATTTCGATGCGGTTTTTTTTCATTTGAAAGCCCTTCTTGCGTATATATCGGTCCAGCAGTGTAAGAGTATCAGCTCCTTTCTAAAAAGATGTAATGGCGTATAATTACTCGATTAAGTGCTTTACGCGTGCCAACATAAACGTTAAATGACAATTATTTTATAATTCCTGTTGAAGAGAATGTAGTATTCTTTTTATAATTATTTTTGTTTGCGTCCATATTTTTAATTCTACCAATTACGGATTTATTGCGTTTGTATTTGATTTTTGGGGTAAATCTCTGTAGTAACGATGACTTGTAGTAGGCACGTCAGACATCTTAGTTTGGCATTGATCATTAACGCTGGAAAGTGTTCAAAACGTTGGGCAATCAAAAATTAATTGCAATCGCAATAAAAGCCGTAAAATAATTTTATTATGAAATATCATTTATGATTCCGGATTTCAAAGTTTCAATATTTTTTTGAACAGGGATTCATATTTGTATTTTACAGGCTATATATATATATATATATATATATATATATATGTATACTCGCGTAAACATCAGAAATAATTATTTCTTATATTATTATTTTATTATAGTTTAAACAATTGAAAATCTCAGTCACCTTGTAAGTGGCATTATTGAAATGTTGAAAACAGTACTACGAAATTGTAGATTAAGTATTATTTAGCAAACAGTTACTTCAAATGATTTCGTATAATCCTCAGCGTCGATGAAATTTTGTCAGTTATTGGCGACTAAATTTTAAGGCTCTCCCCGACGGATTTGTTGTAATCCCAACGAGAGTATTCGATGAAAATTTAATGCGCTGCGGTTTGAAACAAGACGTAGTTAAGAGAAAATAAGATTAAGTCACGTCAGAAAATCCAATGTGAGTTATTAAAGAGAAATCATTGTACCTACTAATAAAGAAACAGAATACATAAATTCTCTCGGTCATTATTTTATCAACTGTTGAACACGACTGTTTTGACGAGACGATGATCAGAATATGGGCTTCTTAAAAGGTTAATTTCCTTTTTGATGTGCGATGTGATAATAATATAATTATTCAACTGGCAAACTTGGCAGGCGAGTTGGTTATTGCATTAGGTATTTCTTATATCATTGTTGGTGGCCAACTAGCAAACAGCACACAAGAAGAACGCAAATGCAAGAAAAGGCAACAAGGTATGCGAAATGAATTCTTATGGTTATTTGATAATGTTAAGGAATTTATTTGCCCCGGACTCAGATATAGAGGTTTTGTGTTTCCTACATTAAAATTCATTACACAGCATAAGAGGTTGGTGTTTAGACCGTTTCACTATCTGTGAAGTCGAAATTTTAAATTCTTGCAACGGATATGGATGCGGCAAGTTTTTAAGTGTTAAGGGCAAATTCTATTTTAAGATCTTTCATTCATCGATGTAATTTTTACACTATTTTAATGGACAGTAATGAGTTTCAGTATTGAAATTATCGTGAGACTGATCCATATTATAATATCTATAACGGCAAAAACACTCACGTGCTGAGATCGATTACGTCGACCCGGGTTTCGAGCATGTCCGATGCTCATCATCAGAGCGAGTGCGCAGCGGCGTCTGCAAGGCCCCGGCGTGCATTGCGCGATGTATATCGAGCAGCGCGCCTCGACATAGCCATGAGGGGTACGGGGGAGGTGTTTGCCCCTTGATCGTCTTCGGCGGAATCGTCGGACGAAACTTCACAACCGGAGTTAAGCGATGTTGTTGATATGTCACTTCGTGTGTCGTCACCATCACATACCACGCTGGTCACGTCACGCTCTAGCTCTTAATACTGCCGCGAGTCGTAAGGTGATGGTGTGCGTGGAGAGCCTATTTTTTATCCCTTCTTCTTCTTATTTAATGGCAATGAGCTACAATTATATGAGCTATTGGTGCCAATGTCGAGTTATTACATTTATTATATATTCACGTCTTTAGTCTTAGTCTTTCAGTCAGTCGTTAGCATGATTTGGTGCTGATATCCAAGTTATGCCTTCTCTGGGAATTTTGGCAGAATGTCAATATGCACGCAATTCACTATTATATCAAATTCACTACATTTCAGAATTTTATCTGCATTATATTACATAAAATATCAGCAAAATTATTCAATATAACACCTCAAAACACTAAAATAGTGAAAGAAATATAAAAGCACTACGTGACATTTTGACATTCGCGTCAAAAATTCGAGCTACTTTTTCTTCTTCTTCTTATTTAATGGCAATGAGCTACAATTATATGAGCTATTGGTGTCAATGTCGAGTTTTTATATTTATTATATATTCACGTCTTTGGTCTTAGTCTTTCAGTCAGTCGTTAGCATGACTTGGTGCTAATATCCAAGTCATGCCTTCTCTGGGAATTTTGGCAGAATATCCAAATGCACGCAATTCACTATTATATCATATTCACTACATTTCAGAATTTTATCTACATTATATTACATAAAATATCAGCAAAATTATTCAATATAACACTACAAAACACTAAAGTAATGAATAAAATATAAAAGCGCTACGTGACATTTTGATATTTGCGTCAAAAGTCTACTACTACTACTACTACTTTTTATCTCGTTCGATCGCGTTTCCGTGTGACGTGACATAAAATGACAAATAGATTTTTTTTTGTTTCTGTTTGTCCATTCGGACAGGAAAAGGGGTCAAAGCCAATACAGACAAGTCTGATACAATTTTCTTTTTTTTTTTATATAGCAAGCAGTGGTAAACGAGCAAACAGTACACCTGATGGTAAGTGTTGCTGCCGCTCATGGACCTTTACAAGGCCGCTGCCTACCGCGAAGAGAATGAAGGGAGTGTGAATGCGTGCATTGAGGCTCGGTGATACCAAAGGCACCACCAAAACCCTCCACACGCGAACACCCTCAGAAAGTTGGGCTTCTGACTCTCTCGCTCACCGAACGAAGCGCAGTAACAAAATGCTACTACTCAGACGTCGATCTTCTGCGAGAGCGTGGTACCACCCCGGACGGATCGGCCCGCGGCTGTAGACAGATAACTGTCGACAGTGTAGTCCTACCACTATTTCTTCATATTATTTAACAATTCTTTATATAGAATAGCTTATTTATAGTCATATCTGTCAGTAAGACAAGTCATAACCATTAATCAGGCGCTGAAAACCTAATTAAATGATTTCTCTGGGAATTTCGGTAGAATATGAATATACACGTAAACCACTCTTATATCATATTCACCACACTTCAGTACCTTAACTGTATTATATTACTTAAAATATCAGCAAAATTATTCAATTTAACAATATAAAACACTAAAAAAATTAATATAATACAAGAGCTTAACATGACATTTCCATATTTGCGCCGAAACTCATGTCAAAAAGAATACAAGTCGCTATGAAACGTAGGATAAACATATAGTAAAAACGCATTTGATATGTAAAAAAAATGCAAATGACAGCTAAACGTGATTTTGTCTATAGTTAATTATGGATAATTATAATTTTGTCAGAAATCAATAATCAGATATTTGGATTCTCTTTGAATCATCATTAACAATGGCGTGACCAAGACCATCAAATCTTTCCCGACTAAGCCGTAATGGTTCTTCCATTAGAGACTATATATTCGGATATTTAGAAAATATATTTACTAATAAAATTATGGCGGTATGAAGTTCGCCGGGTCAGCTAATAAATAACAAGTAAACCATCTAAAATGTAAAATTTATAAAATAAAACCAAAGCTAACAGAATCATGTCTGCTGGCAAAAAAAATAGTTTATATAATATAAACGATTTTTAGATAAAGATTAAGACGAGAAAAAACGTTTTATTAAAGTTTTTCAAATAATTTTATTCAATTGACCATTAATCTATTTCATTGTTTTAAGCCTTTTTTTTGGGGGGTGGGTTACGGTCGGCGCACTCCTCGCTTACTCCGTCCGGGGCGATAAAGAGGCGTAAGCACGCACACCCGTAACCCACCCGTGACACGTCGCCTTCGTCGTTGGACCGACCACCGGATCAGTGTGACTTGTCGTCAGTGGTCGGCCCGATTGTTTTAAGCCTAAAGTCGATTCGAAATGCTATATTATCATCATCTTGGCACATATTACGACCCACTGCTCAGCTTGGCCACTCTTTCTTTCCTTTTTCTTTGCTATTGGTGGCAAACGAGCAAACAATTTGATGGTAAGTTTGCTGTCGCTCATGGACGTAAAAAAATTTTGTCAGATATTTCATCCATTCCACACGGATAAATACATATCATAGTTTTTTTAGTAGGTACATTAGGACAATATTTGTTTTTTCATTGCTTTTGGTGGTAAATTAACACAACAGTATACCTGATGGTAAGTGATGCTGCCGTTATGGACTGGTGTCTACCGTGAAGAAAGTGAAGGGAATGTGAATGCGTGCAATTAGATTTAGTGATAATAAAAGCGTTACTAAAAGCTACCACACGCAAACGCTCTCAAAAATCAAAAATTTGGGCTTCCAGCTCCCTTACTCACCGAAAAAAGAAATTGGCCTATTATATATGCATATTATTTATTAGGACATAATGTAAATAAAACTACTTTTACGGATTATATCGCGTTTGTATTTGATTTATGATTGCCCGACGTTTCGAACACTTTGCAGCATTCATGGTCACGGGCGGACTAAGGTGTCTCACGTCCAACAAATAATCGTTATTACAGACATTTACAATTATCTACCCGATACAGAAAATAGTTATAAATTTATTAAATTGTTACCCACATTTTAGTACAAATTTATTGCCAGTGTAAGAAGAAAATGAATCTGAAATCTGATGAAAAGTGGAAAAAAATAACACGCATAAAGTGTTATTTTTTTCCACTTTTACAACACCCACTGGCAATATGGGGAGTGAATTATATGCTCACGATGTCACTACATAGAAATACTTCAAATACTACCAACCCTTGCTTTGCTCGTGGGTGTCGTAAAAGACGACTAAGAGCCCTAATGGGGTCAAAGATTACATTCCCAAGGAGGGTTGACGTCAGGCAGGTGGCCGGTCATAAAAGTCATTGCCGAAACTTTTTGCAATATGTCAAAACAGATGAAATATTGCCACGACCCCAAGTAATTGGGATAAGAGCAAGATGATGATGATGATGTCACTACATAGAAATCCACAGGTACTGTTTTAATTAAACAGTTTATTAATGTAGACTTATTTACTTTTGAACTTATACGAACAAATATAACACAACACTAATTTAGTTTAATTATGAGGGTAGTTTGTAATAGTTTTGGGTTAGGAAATGCAACCGGAACTCTAAAGTAATAATTTCAAATATGTAATTTTATGATTATTAAGCTTCTTGTTTGGGATTTTCTGTAGATTTACTGATGTAAATTTGCTAGTAGAGTTTTTCTTCTTCTTCTCTTCAACTAATCTTAGAATAATAACGTATCAAAGGATAGCGTCTGTACTTAAGCGATCAAAAACGTGAAGCCAAAAATATTTCATGCGTTCAAGCGATTATACACATACGCACGCACACCACTTTACAATAGAGTTGCCTTGCGTACGCAGTAACATTGTACACTACGGAACGATCCGGCGTAGGGAGGGCTCCAATTGGCTCCAATTGTAGTGGTAGGACCACACTGTTGACAGTTGTATGTCTACAGCCGCGGGCCGGTCCGTCCGGGGTAGTACCACACACTCGCAGAAAATCGACGTCCGGTAGTAGCAATTTGTTACTGCGCTTCGTTCGGTGAGCGAGAGCCGGAACTCCCACTTTCTAAGGGTGTTTCCGTGTAGTGGGTTTTGGTGATACCATTATTTTAATCGAATTTCATTGCATGCATTTACACTCCCTTCACTTTCTTCACGGTAGGCAGCGGCCTTGCAAAGGTCCATGAGCAGCAGCAACACTTACCATCTGTACTGTTTGCTCGTTTGCCACTGTTTGCTCGTTTGCCACTGTTTGCAATAAAGAAAAAAAAATGAAATGCTTCATTTTTTGTGCACGGAGTAACTTTCTATGAGTTATTATTCTAAGATATGTACCACTATTGGGAATAGATCTCTTCCAGCTACAGGAAATTAGCCTAATTGCAATAATTTGCAGTTTCTTTCCATTAATAAACTTGAGCTTCCTTGCCAATGGAAAAGACACTTAATATACTACGCCACTGTTCAGACGTGCTGGTGTAGAGTTTAATTTCGAGTTCCTTTGAAAAATATATTATCTTCATACTATATTTTTCTTTCCGTGTGTTGTCGGAGTAAGAATGTAATTCACCATTCTTGGCCATAGATGTCGGAAAAGATGACTGAGGGATAAGATACGCAAATATCATCTTTGCAAGAGAAGAAATCATCATCATCATCGTCATAATTTCAGCCTATTGCCGTTCACTGCTGGATGTAGGCCTCCCTCATGTTACGCCACAAAGTGCGGTCCTGTGTCGCCTGCATCCAACGACGCCCAGCAACTTTCACCAGGTCGTCGGTCCACCTAGGGGAGGGGCATCCTACACTACGTCGTCCGATACGTGGTCGCCACTCGAGAATCTTTCTTCCCCAGCGTTTGTCGGTTCGTCGAGCGATGTGGCCTGTCCATTGCCACTTCAGAGAGAAGGAATAATCAACATAAAACCCTATGATATCTGATGTTTACGCGAGTACTACACATTGTAAATAAAACTACTACCAAATGTGTAAAAGATATATATATGTCAAATTTGAATGTAATATGAACTTATTGTATTGTTTTTTGTGCAAATAAATATTATTATTATTATTAACTACTTTTACGGATAATATCACGTTTGTATTTGATTTATGCTTGCCCGACGTTTCGAATACTTTGCAGCATTCATGGTGTAGCATCAGTCCGCCCGTGACCATCCGTAAAAGTAGTTTTATTTATAAAACCTTATGCCAATACGTCTGAACAGAGCAGTATAGTAGGTAAATTTTTCATCCATTTAGCACGACACTCAAGCCCAACAGTGGGACTTATGTGGGCTGATGATGGTAAATTAAATACGGAGATATATTTAAATAAATGTTCAATTTACTGATAACAATTAGAGAGCGCGTTTGAACCAGTTTCATGTCGTAACGTTCCTTATTAATTCCCTTTTAGGTGCCATTTTAATCATTTGCGATTCAAATTTGTGCTTGGAGCATTTAATGTAAAAGTAATAGTTTGTAGAACACTTCTATATAGGATTGATTCATCATTATCATTTCGGCTCGTATACGTCCCACTGCTGGGCTTAACCCTCCTCCACAATAGTGAAGAGGGGTGATAGTAATGATGATTTCAAAAGCTCAACTTTCTGACTTCTGAGGGTGTTTGCGTGTTTTTTTCTTTTTTTTTTATTGCAACCAGTGGCAAACGAGCAAACAGTACACCTGATGGTAAGTGTTGCTGCCGCTCATGGACCTTTACAAGGCCGCTGCCTACCGCGAAGAAAGTGAAGGGAGTGTGAATGCGTGCATTGAGGCTTGGTGATACCAAAGGCACTACCATAACCTGCCACACGCAAACACCCTCAGAAAGTTGGGCTTCCGGCTCTCTCGCTCACCGAACGAAGCGCAGTAACAAAATGCTACTACTCAGACGTCGATTTTCTGCGAGAGCGTGGTACTACCCCGGACGAACCGGCCCGCGGTTGTAGACAGATAACTGTCGACAGTGTGGTCCTACCACTAGGAATGTGTGGTGGATTTTTGTGATGGCTGTAGTGTCCGGACCTCATTGCATGTATTCACACTGCCTTCACTATCTTCACGGTAAGCAGCGGCCTTGCAAAGGTCCATGAGCAGCAGCAACACTTACCATCAGGGGTACCGTTAGCTCGTTTGCCACGGCTTGCTATAAAAGAAAAAAAAAACATTAAAGTTGAGCTTACTATACCGTTCTGGTTAGACAGACCGGTATAGTAAGCTCACATTACATTTTATTAAACTATTTAAGTGGAACTGTAGGAGAACATCTGTCATGGAGGTTGTCATATTTTTTTACAAATGGCATATATGTAAAAAAGCAAGTTAAAATCGTATCTGACACGTTTGTAGGTTTGACATAGCAGCGCCATCTATTACTCAATCATACATACATACCATAATTTCTCAATCCAGTCAACAGATATCGCCATCTGTTGAAATCGTTTGGTAACTCCAAAACAAATAATTGTGAATGTCAAATAATAGGTACATATATATACCTAGGTAATACAAATAATTCGCAATAAAATAATATTGCGACTATAAATTAAGATGTAAGCTATCTTTCAAGTTGGATCAAATTGCACACGGTGTGCAAATTTGATTAAAATTGGTTAAGTAGTTTAGGAGTTCATCGCCGACAAACAACGTGACACGTAATTTATATATATTAAGATTTTCAGGATCTCGGCAACGGCTCCAACGATTTTGATGAACTTGGCATACTAGAGGTTTCGAGGCCAAAAAATCGATCTAGCTAGGTTTTATTTATAGAAAATGTTGTTTTGTCGGTGTTTTTAACAAAACAATACAATGACATTAAATTTTAAAAGAATATGAATTCAAATTTCGTCGTCAAAGTCAAGAGTTATAATAGCTCAGTTGGGCAGTTGTCCAGTTTTTTTTTTGTTTTGTTTTGGCATTCAAACAGCGTGGGGTCGAATCTCGGTGTTATTATTATTCTCTTTTTGAAATTTTAATATATTTTTCATTAATTTATTTTTATTAATATATATAATATATCTAAATAAGTTCGGCAAAAATACAACAAAAATATACCGAACAAAGTTCGGTCAACCAGATATTGTATATTTAACCAAAATAGATTTTCATGAGCTAATATTTGTTATAGTTATCTTGACAAGTGGTCAATTTATACTAAAGTAACACTGCGGTTGCTATTTCGTATAAATAATGCGTTTCGATACAATGATTTACATGTTTCTGCTGTGAAAGGGATTAACAGATGCCGTTAAAGGCTATAAATAAGACGGATGGTAGCACCAAAAGGGTTAGGTGTGATTTGTTCGGACTCTACATATAGGGCTGTCAAAAGGTTCGAAATAAAATTTTTGTTCAATAATCATATAAATACTTTTCAGCTATTAGTCTCACTATTGGGCTCGAGCCTCTCCCACAGTAGGAGGGCTATTGACCCACTATACCGGTCAGACGGGTTGGTGTAGAGTTTAATTTCGGGTTTTCCTTTTCTTGCATTGATGTTATATGCATATTTACTCCTTCAGTCGTCTTTTACGACACCCACGAGTAAAATAGAGGGTGGCGAATTGTATTCTTACCCCGCCACCACAAGAAAACTATTAATAATATTTAATCACATTCCGTATGGTGACGGAGTAAGAATACAATCCACCACCCCCTCTCTTGCCCGCGAGTGTCCTAAAAGACGACTAGGGGTATAAAATGCATATAATATTTATGCAAGGAAAGGAAAAATTCAAAATAAAACCCTTTATCAATACGTCTGATCAGCATTGTATATTAAGGTCAAATTCCCTCCCATAGTGGAGGAGGTCCGAGCCCAACAGTGGGACGTATGTGGGCTGCGATGATGATGTTGATAATGATTAATCGTAAGTCTCCCTGTTCCAATATGTTCTTCTTCCATATGTATTATACATATTGCAAAAGTGTTGGTAATCCTTACTAATATTACAAATGCGAAATTAAGTTAATTTGTTTGTAACGCTTGCCTGCCTAAACTGCTGAACCAATTTCAAAAATTCTTTCACCAATAGAAAGCTATAATATCAAGGAGTAACATAGGCTATATTTTATCCCTGTATTCTCACAGGGACTGGAACTACGGGGATACGGCGACTGAAACCGAAGCGAAATGCGGGCGGGTTGCTATTTCTTTTATAAAGCGCCTGTTTGACGACAACTCTTCTTTGGAATTTAATTTTTCAAGGAAGAATCAAATGGAGTTAGTCTATACATCTACAGACAAGATGGGGATGGTAAATTGTATTTTTATTCCGTCACCACACGAAGTAATCATCATCATCATCATCATCTTGCTCTTATCCCAATTACTTGGGGTCGACGCAATATGTCATCTGTTTTGACATATTGCAAAAAGTTTCGGCAATGACTTTTATGACCGGCCGCCTGCCTGACGTCAACCCTCCTTGGGAATGTAATCGTTGACCCAAATGGTACCAGATGGAGTTGGTCCTGGTCAATCTAGGGCTCTTAGTCGTCTTTTACGACATCCACGAGCAAAGCAAGGGTTGGTAGTATTCGAAGCCGCTACCACACAGCACACGGAGTAATATAATAAAATAATATAATTTATTGTAAAATATGTTTGGCAGCCCTAACTACCGATGATGGACAGTTTGCGCGTAAGGGTTAAGATTTCGGAGTAATGTATTGCTTGTTGAATTTAGGCTAGCTGGTAAATTTGTTATTTGTTAAATATATATGATTGTTTCGATTTTATAAGCATAATAATTAATTTTCCGTGTATTAAAGAAATAAGTAGGTATAAGAATAAAATTCAGCAGTCCTTTAAGAAATCTGACCTGCTTCTAAACGGGTGGACCGATTTTGATGATTTTGTGTGTGTGTGTGTGTGTGTAAGCCGGTAGATTATGGAATGTTAAAGTGATAATTAGACCCGCTAGGTGGCATTGCGATCAATTTTAAGGAGATTTCCGTTTATTTTTTTAGCCTTAAGAAAACAGAGTCATTACATCCCTTATACCAAGCTAGCTGATCCAACAATCAGCTAGTTTGGTATAAGGGATGTAAGCGGATGAACATCACTGAAAGAGAAGGAAAACTCGAAATAAACTGTACGGAGTTGATATGGTCAGGTTATGGTCCCACCATACAGAAGAGATGTATCATTTCAGCCCATATACGTCCCACTGTTGGGCTCGGGCCTCCTCCATAACGGAAGGGTAATTGACCTACTATACCACGCTGGTCAGACGTGTTGGTATAGGGTTTTATTTCGAGTTTGCCTTCTCTCGCATAGATGTTATATACGTTTTATCTCCCTTAGTCGTCTCGTACGATCACCCACGGGTAAGATAGGGGGTGGTGAATTGTATTCTTACTCCGTCACCACACGGAAGAAGAGATGTATAGTATGCGAATAATATCTATACAAAAGAAGTCGAAATGAAAATATATTCCAACTCATCTGACCAAAGTAGGTCAATTTCAATTCTTTCCACTGTGGAACAGACTCGCCACGCCAACATTTCTGGTGGCAACATTTCTGAACGCCATGGGGAGACATGTTGGGCAACACTTATACAGGTTAATCAGTTCAACTCCAGTTGTACGCTGAAACTGAGAAACATATACACAAACAATTTTTTTAAAGGTTTTATACTCTTAAGAGATACTAGTTTGTTTCTATAAATTCTACCTTTCCGTTTACTTTTTCAATTGAAGAAAAAAAATAGACGAAAGCAACTCCACCCCTACTATTGTTCCTAACATTAATTACATATTATTGTGTAACTTTAACACAAGAACGTTAATGTTTATTCAGCGTACGAGTAGAAATGAGATAATTTAAAATAAATATTACAAAATTATTTTTAAGTTTTGAAATTGTGTAGTAAGTAGTAATAGTCACTCTCTCTTTATTTTTAAAAGACTCTCTCTCTCTTTCTTTTATTACGTGGGAGTTGTGAAAAGTGGCTATGGAAATAACAGTGGAGAAGCTAGCATCAATCTTGTAGGAAATGTATGAAATCATCTGTAAAAGTGACTTACGAGTCGAGCAGGGTAATTATTGTGTCAAATTATGTTTTTTTTATTGCCAACGATGGTAAACGAGCAAGCAGCACACCAGATGGTAAGTGATACTGCCGCACATGGACCTTTGCAATACCAGGGGCACAGCCGGGCCGTTGCCTTGTACACAGATGATCTACTAGATGGCGTAGAAAGCATAGGGTGGATGGATGGATATTCAAATTATCACTATATTATATTAGAATTTATAAATTAACACTTTTTAAATTTATCTGGTATTGATATCAATCCGTTATGTGGTCAGAATGATGACGATTAACATGGATTTACTCCCCATCTAAACCTCACTTTAAATGGTGGGTAGATATACGTCTAATTATGTAAGTGATTAACTTTGTAACTGAATGAATGTGGTGACTAAGTAAGAATACACCACTCCTTATCTTGGCGGTGAATGTCCTAAAACGTCTTTTAGATGTTATGTGCAAATTATATCCGTCGTCACTAAGGGACATAATTTGCACATAACATCTGTGCAAGAGAAGGAAAACTTGAAATGAAACCCTATATCAACATGTCTAACCAGCATGGTATAGTAGGACAAATTCCCTCCCATTGTGGGAGAGCCCCGAGCCCAACAGTGGGATATATGTGGGCTGCAATGATGATGATTATGAAGTGAATGAAATTTTATTTAAATTAAATCCAAATCCTTTTTACTAAATCACAATCAAACAACCATTGTATTATGCTTAATTGTGTTAAATAAAAATATTATCGTAAGGACACACTTGTTACGCAGACATAGTCAGGAACGTTGCTAGTTAATCACGTTCCCGCAATATCAGTAATACCAGTTGCAACATTCAACACAGGTGGACATAGAGAATGCTGACTCAGGAACACCTGACGAAGACAACACGAATTATCGAATTCTACTGTGAACCCTCTTCACTTTTCGGTTGATCGCCGACCGGTATAGTCACCCCCTAGTAGTATATTTTAATCTCAATCACGTAACTTTAAGTTTAATATTAACTTAAAGTAATTCCTTATGCTACATCGGGCTTTTGCATCCTCTGCTGCCACCACTCATAAATCACTTTACCGTGATATTTTTATCTTTTATATCCTATGTGTTATTCCAGGAAATGGTCTGTCTGCATGTTATTAGAAAATTATATCATTAGTACCTACCTTATAAAATCCCCTCTGTCCAATGTTAAAAAACTCGCGTATGAAATAATATTATGGTAAAAGGTTTTTTCAAGTGAGATCTAATCGAGAACTCGAATAAATAAGTCACAATCGAGAACAAATAGTACGATTATTTCGTGTCTAGTGACCGTTTTTCACCGTGTTTTCAATTAGTAAGAGGTGAAACTTTGCAAATGCAGTACAAATAAGAAATAAACATTTATTTTTCTTCTTCTCAGTCCGTATACGTTCTGTTACTGTTAAACTTGATTCTTCTTTACGTAAGAGAAATTAGCCTACTGCTAATTAGCGGCTGGTAAAATAAGTTAGCAAAGAGTTGTAAATAAAACTACTTTACGGATTATATCACGTTTGTATTTGATTTTGATTGCCCGACGTTTCGAACACTTTACAGCGGTCATTTTACAGCGCTCGCCCCTGACCATGAACGCTATAAAGTGTTCGAAACGTCGAGCAATCAAATATCAAACACAAACGCGATAAAATCCATAGTTTTATTTACAACGTGAAATACTCGCGAAAACATCAAAAATACTTTTATTTTGATATTTTCATTGTTTACATTGATGTTAGTTAATTCATAATTGTTCCGTGTGGTGACGGAGTAAGAATACAATTTAACACCTATCTTGCTAAAAGACTGTATGTAACATTTATACAAGAGATGGAAAATTCGTAATGAATATTCCTTCACTTATATAATTTTTGGTGACTAAGGGATATCTTGTGTCTAACAACAATGCAAGGGAAAGAAAACTCGAAATAAAACCCTATACCAACCCGTCTGACCAGCGTGTTATAGTAGGATCAAGTTTCCCTCCCAATATGGAGGAGGCTCGAGCCCAGTAGTGGGACGTAATTTTTTTTTAAATCTTGATGGTGGCAAACGAGCAGGCTGGCATACCTGATGGTAAGTGATACTACCGCACATGGACCTTTGCAATACCAGGGGTACAGTCAGGCCGTTGCCTACCGTGAAGAAAATACTCTTTTTAAACCTCGTTTAAAGAAGGGCATGTCATAGTGCTCGGGAAACACAGCAGCAGGTAGTTCATTCCAGAGCTTGCACGTACGTGGGAGAAATGTAATATCAGCAGTAATGATAATGGTGAATTTTATATAATTTTTATCCTCGTGTTACATCCATTCGTCCTCTTTTACGACAGCCATGGGCAAGATAGGAATTCGTTTGGTGCTGGAGTAATCCAGCAAAAAATTATCATAACAAAAATCTATTTTAAAATATTAATATTTGGCGTATCCATGTATGTCTATATTCTCGTGACGATATTTCACTTAGGCACATGTCGATGAACTACACGGTTCATATCCGGCGATTTAATGACTACAGCGCTTACGGTTATAACCGGTTTGAACTGGATTCAACTGGATTTTACTATTGCGTAGTTATATCTGTTTTCGTGATTTTGTGAATACCATGAAAGCAAAACAAGATTATTGTAGTCGTCATCATCATCATAATCATGGCTCATATTACCCGCTTTTTTTTTTTTTTTTTGGGGTGGGCTGCGGTCGGCGCGCTCCTCGCACCACTCCGTCCGGGGCGACAGAGGGGCGTAAGCACGCAACACCCGCAACCCACCCGAAAACCACGTCGCCTTCGTCGTTGGGCCGACCACCGGAGCAGGGTTACTTGTCATCAGTGGTCGGCCCGACGGAATACCCCCTATTGGGGTACCCTCCCATCGAAAGACGTCCCCCCATCGGGGAGGACATCGGTCTTTCCTCACGCGGTCGGCCTCTCGGCGGGTGACGGTCTACTCCCCGGTCACGTCTCATATTACCCGCTGATGGGTTGGAGCCTTCTCCATAATGGGTGGAAGAGACTCGAGCCCAACAGTGGGACGTGCATGAACTGAAATGATGATGATGATACATACTGGTCAAATGTATTTCTATAGGGTTTTTGTCGAGTTTTAATTATCTCAACTCATCACCATATCTGTGGAACCATAAGACGTACAAACTTGAAATTTGGTAGGAATATTCCTTTCGTCGAGTAGAGGTCAGCTAAGAGCGGATTTTACGAAATTCGTGTTGCGGGGACGTTAACAATAATATACATATAAAGGAACGGGGTGAGCCGAAGCTACCGAAGCTAGGAAATTGAAATTTGGACCGTAACTGCTGGACAGTATACACTCAAAAACTACACACAGCAACAAACGAGACAAACTCAAAAACTCCTGGACAGTATCCCTGAGTAACATAGGGTATATTTTATCCCAGTATTTCCACAAGAACGGTCACACACGGAAAATACCTCTATTATTATTAAAACAGAGATAATTCAATCAAATCAAGAGATCCAGTTTGACATAAATACATTGCATTTAGAGATAAATTCAAAATATCTGCGCTTGAATGCAGCATAATTTTGCAGTAAACAGAATTAGTGACAAATATAGGCATATCAACGGCAAAGCGGATTTGAATTCCGATATCAAATATATATTCCAATTGCATTTACAGATTGTAGTTATAATAATTAATATTTTGTTTGTAATTTTTTTATTTATTTTATTTAAGACAACACCCTGCACTAAGGAAATAATCATTGTATTGCGGGGGACTTTACAAACATATAATTAATGGACACAAATTACATCCAGACTCAGAACAACAATTTGTGGATCGCACAAAGTGTTGTCCCGCGTGGGATTCGAACCCCCGACACTGGCGCTATAGGTCGCTATCTTAACCACTACGCCATCTGTGCAGTTATGTAGAATGTGAATAAGAATACAAATCACCACTCCCTGTCTTGCCCATGGATGTCGTAAGTGGAATAGTAGGTCAATTCCCCTCCCATTATGGAGCAGGCCTGAGCCCAACAGTGGGACATATATAGGGTGAGATGATGATGATGATGACGTAATTGTGTTATCCGTGTAGTGAAGGGAGTAAGAATACAAATCACTACTCCCTATCTTGTCCGTGAACGTCGTAAAAAATGACTAAGGGATATAATACGCATATAATATCTATGCAAGAGAAGGAAAACTTGAAATAAAGCCAACCTGTTTGAGCAGCATGATATAGTAAGGTCAATTTCCCTCCTTTTGTAGAGGAGTCTCAAGCCCAACAGTGGGACGTATATGAGCTGAAATGATTATGATGATGATTGAACTCATATGCCAAGTGGTAAAACAGGTCTATAGTTAAATACCTAAGTCCCATGTGTCTCGCATTAGCATTACGAAAGAAACATTCTACAATCTAAAGTAATACTTTTCCTAATACTATTTTTTTCACAATTGCGACCGTCTATTTCATTTAGAATGACAATAACAGTATCTAGAAACGTTAAAACGTAGAGCTGTCGGCTTGCACTATCGATAATTGACAACTTCCTTGCCGCTGTGACGTCACTAAACGAACAAAAACAATCGGTATCAATTAAAACCGTGCTCGGTTTTACTAGTGATGTAACAATGTGCTATTAAATCGATGTATTTTTAAAAGTTTTTCTAATTTTATTAGACTGTATTTACTATTTCCGTGTGGTGACGGTGTAAGAATACAGTTCACCACCCCATATCCTGCTCGTGGGTATCGTAAAATATGTAGATGACAGCTATGCAAAGGAAGGAAATCTTGAAATAAACCCCTACTCGTCCTATCCCAACTTGTCTAACTAGCGTTGTATGTGGAATCTAAAGAAGCTGGAATGATCTATTATCTGTTTGTATAAATTTCGCTATTTCTGCGATAGCTATCAAGTAGCGAGACAACGATAACTTTGCTAGTAATTATATTTTTGAACTGTTTGGGGTCGAAATGCTCGAGTTATGGGGTTCGAACGTTCGTAATCTTAGCAAGGAGGTTGCGAAGAGACTAATTGATACTTTACGTAATCAGATGTCTGGCCTATATAATGTAATTGTTTTTTAAACATTGGCATTGTAAATAGTATTGTTGCCCAGTCTTCTGGGCACATTACCCTTAGATAACGATGTGGGGGGATTTTTGTGGTATTTTTAATTCCTATTATGTAAATATTTAGGATTAGAACTTTTAAGTGGCAATTACTGTACTATTGAAAAAGTTGAATTAATTTACTTTCAGAATATGTTGAAACTTACAAGTACTTTTACTTTTTTTAAAAATTAGTACTGCGAATAACAGTTCCTAATAACGAACTATTGAAAATGAAGTATAAAGCTATTTTATTTGCAAAATGAAAACAGTACACAGATTATTTTTTTGTTTGGGGTAGGCTATGGGTTAGAAAGGGCGGCGCTGGGCCCTATAATCTACCGTATTTCCTCTCCTTTGTCATTGAGTCGACCACCACCGAGTTCCTTCTTGTCCATGGGCAGCCCGGAGCAAAGTGCACAGATGGCATATTGGTTCTGATACCCACCGTCCGTGCCAGTTTCGCGGGTGTGATGTCCATATTCTTTATGTGATCCATGAATAAATTTCTAAGTCTGCTGTAAATTTACGTCCGTGAATTATGTTTGTAAAATCACAACCTTTAAAAACCTTTAAACAATATTCTTCTTTTTGTTCTTCAAAATTTCGAATAAAGTATTTAATAACGTTACGCTGCCGCTTAAAGTTTATAGTATCACTATATTACAAGGTTCTTTTAAAATCAAATACTATGCGAACCAGTCTGACCAGCGTGGTGTATAGTTGCTCCATTTCAGTCTTATCTCGTACCTAAAAGTGGTATATTTGCGGACTGTATTATACTTTTTCTATACTATATACTACAAATAAATAAAATTGAAGTGTTTGTTTGTAATGGCGAAATACTGGACTTTTTTCACGTTCACGTGATTATTTGCACGATACCTACGCCTAAAAACCAGTTTAAATTTTTTTAAATTTAACTTAGGCTATATTTTATCCCGGTATTCCCACGGCAACGGGAAAATACTGGCCTTTTTTTCATGCTCACATGATCATGTGTCTGTTTGTTTTGGCTAATCTTCAAAAGTGCTGGACCAATTTTGCTAATATTTTACTATCAGCTGTCTATATAAAGAGTAACTTAGGTTATACTTTATTCTGGTATTCTCACGGGAACGGGCACTACGCGAGTGAGTGATACTGAAGCGAAGCGAGGGTGGGTTGTTAGTTATTAATATAAGAAGTGCAATGGAAAATGGAGATGTTCTTCATCATTAACCTGCTCTTATCTCATTCACTTGGAGTCGACTTAAATATCTAGTCTTCTTTCATGCACACTTCTTCATTTAACCTATTCTAAAAGTTTTTTTTAAGCTATTGTAAAAGTTTTTATCCGTATGGTGACGGATTAAGGCCTCATTTACGGAGACGCGGCGCGTCGCGCGTCGCGATAGGCTGCGCGGCCCGCACTAAATTCAAATGTAGGGCGTTGGATGAGTGCGTTTACGGAGAAGCGATTTTACACGTGTTTGCTTGAAATGGAGCGTGTTCTACGGCCCAGCCCGCAGATGGCATCGTCACGTCTCACGCGGCGTTTATCGCGGCGGCGCACGCAGCGGTGATTCTCGATGAAGCGATGCCTGTGGCGGAACCTTCTGCCAGTCTCATTTGCTAATCGTGCAACACAGACGTAATTACCGTCGCAACGGAGTATGATATGATAGACTTTTTAGAAGAAAATTGTATTTTAAAAAGTGAGTTATTTAATATAAAGAGTGGCCCAGTGTTTATAATAGCGGAACATGAGAAGTTTGGGTCGGATTAACTGAGAACCCCGCGTGCGCCGCAGCGATGCCCGCCGCGTGCTCCGCTACACGCTTAAGAATACGACGCGGGCGCAGCGGCGGGCATCACCACTCTTCCCGCCTCGCATCTCTATAAACAACATCGCATATTGCTATAAGTCTGTGTTTACGCGTGCGATGATACGTGCCGCTTCACGCGCCGCCGCTACGTAAACAATAAAAACGTCCGACGCGCCGCGAGACGCCACGCCCCACGCGACGCGCGACGCCCCGCGTCTCCGTAAATGAGGCCTTAGTATACAATTCACTGATCCCTATCTTGCCCGTGGATGTCGTAAAAGATGACTAAGGGATATAAAATGCACATACGATCTGTGCAAGAGAAGGAAAACTCGAAACGAAACCTTATACCAACATGTCTGACTAGCACGGTATGGTAGGTTTAATTCCCTTCCATTAAATAGAAGGCCTGAGCCCAACAGAGGGACGATGCGGGCTGTAATGATAATGAAAAGTTATGAAAACTGTTTTATGACTGGTCGCCTAACATTAATCACCTAAATTACTTACGTCTAACTGTTGGGCTCGAGCCTCCTTCACAATAGGGAAATTGACCTACTGTACCGCGCTGGTCAGACCTGTTGGTAAATAGTTTCATTTCGAGATTTTCTTCTCTTGTATAGATGTTATAAGTATATTTAATCCTTAGAATATTAACGTATAGAAGGATAGGGTCGGTACTTCGAACATTCAAAACATGAATCTAAAAATACTACATGCGCGCAGACGATTACACACGTACACACACACACCACTATAGAAATTATGAAATCAAATTTCGTTTTTATTAACATATATCGTCGAAATACTTTTAAAAGTAATGTTAAAAACCTTTTTATGTTTTTAAAATGTGACACCATTTGAATGCACAAACCGTCATAATTACCTATTTATTTTTTAAGAGTTGTGTACGTACGTGCAGTATATTACGGAACGGTACCGGCGTAAGCTCCATTAGGCTCCAATTGAAATGCTTCACATTTTGTGTGCGAACTTACCTTCTATACGTTATTATTCTAAGATTTAATCTCTCAGTCGTGTTTTACGATACCCGCCGGGCAAGATAAGGCGTGGTAAATTGTATTCTTATTCCGTCACCAGACGGAAATCGCAAAAACTATATTGCTATACTATTCATATAATATATTTAGATTTCAATCCTACATTATACACTTTTAAATTAATGAAGTCAAAACATGTGTTCAAATTAACTAAATTAGTTTAAACTAGCTAATTAATGATTTCACCGAACGTTTGTAGTATTGGTCAACGGATTAGTGATGCTATCATGTTGCTATCGAACTTATCGATAATTTAGTTATGACCTGAAGTTTACGCGAGTTTAACACGTTGTAAATATATTTTGTTTTTACGTATTTTATCGCGTTTGTATTTGATTTTTGATTGTCAGACGTTTTGAAAACTTTACAACGTTCATGGTCACGGGCGGAATGTCTCACGTCCAATAATCCTTATATATCGCACCTTACGAGGTGAATAATACAATAATAGCTATGCTTGGTAGGCGATTTGATGACCGCAGTTGGTGTTATAAAATTATCAGAGCATCACTGCCCATTCTCCTGGTGATTTCTTAGCCAATTTTTGCGACTCTCACGACTTCGATTTCTACATAGAACAATATTTTGTGCGAACTACAAAAAATATGTTTGAATCTGAGTGTTTTTTTTTGGGGTGGGTTATGGTCGGCGCATTCCTCGCTCCACTCCGTCCGAGGCGACAGAGGGCACGTCCGTAACCCACCTGTATAGCACGTCGCCTTCGTCGTTGGGTCGACCACCGGCGCAAAGTTCCTTGACTTCAGTGGTCGACCCGACGGAATACCCTTGGTGTATTCGGTCGGATCGACCCTACCCTCTCTCGTCGACGTCCCCTACTGGGACACCGATCGCCGTCGCGAAGCTAATCTCTCCGCGGGTGTCCGGACTAAATCCCCGGTCTGGTCACCCGCACTGAGTCTGGGTGTACGGCTGTTAATTATATCTTTTTAAAGTCCTCTACAATACGAAGGTAATTTTCTTATACAGTATATCTGTACAGGTTGCTGTCTCAAAAAAGAGCATATTCTGAAATAGGGGCAAAAAAAATTGGCATCAATTAATAACTGTTACTACTGTTACTGGACAAAAAAGGGCCTACATGTCCACAATGCAGGCGGGCTACCCAAGACAAGGATTTAGTACCGATGGTTTATCCAAACGGCGATACGGCGAGTCGGTAGATTATGAGATTGCACGTCGTTCTTGCCGTCGCCCAGAACGGTTTTGGGGGTTTCGATCAAATCATGGTCTGTCTCCAAAAAAGTATATACATAGGTATTTATGTAAGGACTACCGATGTTAAGGATTCGATTACTTTTTAAGCGATCTCCAATAATTTTATTCTTATTTCGTTGCTAGGGTACAATAAACTTTTTAAAACAATAGCGTTTTAAGAACTCTTTGTCTGTTTTTTATTAATAACTAGCAACCCGCCCTCGCTTCGCTTCGGTTATAGGTTATAGTCGTTTTACCCGCGTAGTTTCAGTTCCCGTGGGAATACCGGGATAAAATATAGCCTAGTTTACGCCCTGATATTATAGCTTTCCATTGGTGAAAGAATTTTTGAAATCGGTCAGCCGTTTTGAAGATTACCCGGAACAAACAGACAGACAGACAGACAAAAATTTTTTAATTGCTATTTTAGGCATAGGTGTCTTGCAAATAACCGTGTGAGCATGAAAAAAGCCTATTATTTTGACATTACAAACAGACACTCCAATTTTATTTATTGGTATAGATAATGTTTCTTATTCCGTTCTCATTCACTTTACGAAAATATAATTAACAGACACGGTTGACGCGAACTATGGATGTCTTCATATGTGTGTGTCAAACACAAACATAGGCATGCATCGCATCAATGATTTTTGGCTTCAACAAACATTGCTAGCACTCGCTCTCTAGACTCGACCGTAATAACATATCATAAAAAGCATTGTAAAATTATATTCAAGATAAATGGCACCGAACCCGAGCGAGTCATTTTTTTTTTTGGATCCACCGACGACGACTTCCCGGTACTACCATCAATCATTCCCAGATTTAAATCAACAAATTGTGGAAGTATTGTCCAATGTGGTACAATCGAACTCGCGATACTTGACATGGTAGATCGCAGTCTTAACCATTACGCTATCTGTGCAGTAATCTTTAAACCACTAAGTTAAACGAGTTGCCTACTGTAATTTAAATTACCTGCCCGAGTCAAGATTTATTGGTCTATTCCGTCACAAAATTAAAATAGAATGAGGAGCACCTCCCCCACCCAGATTAACGGAGTCTTGGCCAGTGGTCTAGAAATACTCTTAACTGTACTTTTACTTGATTTAATGCATGGTAATTAAAAAGATTCATATTAGGGATGGTCAATATTAGAAAAAAATTGATGTCATAATCGAAAGCCCAACATCGATGTTCGATATTTATTGAAAAACGAACATCGATGTTGGATAACATTGATGATTTTTGCATTAATAATTGAGAGAGAAATAAAATACAGTGTAATATTAACGTTTTACCCCATGTTATTGAATAATAAACAGGTGGAGATAGCTACCCGTCTGAGGAAGTAACAGTGTTCATAGAAGACATAATTTGTTTCGTTGCATTGGTCGTACGTGAGACCGCGAGTTAACATCGATGATCAATTCCATTAACATAGATGTTACAATATTTTTCGTATAGCAACGTTTTCGTTTATTAGCAAGCTTTCAACATCGATCATCATCGAACATCGATAATCATCGAGCATCCTTAATTTATATCATCATCATCGTCCATATCATTATCTTGGCTAATATATATCTGACTGCTGGGCTTTAAGCCTTTTCTAGAAGAGGAGCAAGATTTGCCTACTATAAAAAGTTAGTCAGATGGTTTGAATTATGATTTCTATTCCAATTTAAAAATTCTCTTGCAGTCAATTTATCTGCTTTTGCCTTTTATTCATTTCTTACCTACGGAAAGAAAAGAGGTGATATGTTATTTTATTTTTCCGTGACTATCCAGAATCATTTCGTGACCGGAGTACGAATAAAATTCACCAGACCTTCTCTTGTCCGTGGCTGTCATAAAAGACGACTATTAAATATAAAATGCATGACATCACTGCGCGATAACTAAATCTCGAAATGAAAACCTATGCCAATACGTCTAATTAGCGTGGTATAGTAGGTCAAATTCCTTCTCACAATAAAGAAAGCCCGAGCCTACCAGTGTCCTACTGGGTAACTACTACTGGGTCCTACATTTGGGCTAAGACGAGATAATCCAGAACTATACAGAAATAGATTATTTGCAAAATAAAATGGTATTACAACTCTGTCTATCATTTGGAAGTATTAAACAGAGTTTTAATACCATTTTAAATGAGTAAAGCGTGATTTTAAGCAAAAAAAATAGTTATAATTCAGTAACTAGTTAAAATGGTAGAAAAAGCTAAATCAATAACCTGCAAACAAGCAATGGCTGTAAAAAGTCAACATCAAATGAACAAGTAAGCCCTGTAAAGTGTTCAGTGGCTTGATGACTAATTAATTGATTCGACTGACTAGCTTGCACCTGCAGCCATCGGGGCTGTAGGGATTGGAAGAGGATTATCGATATCGACTTAGAATTTTAAAATTAAAATGCTTGCATCATTTTTCAATGAAACAAGTAGTTTCATTGTAATTTTTATTTAGAAAAATATTTCGAATAATGAATGCATTTTATATGGGTAATCGGACAAGGAGGACTAAGGCTTAATATTCAAGACTAACCTCGCGATGTATCGATACGTCTAATTGTAAAATAAAAATAGTACTACGTGTAAGTCTGTACGTAGATAAAATAGTTTACATACAATAGTATGTAAACTATATCATTTACGTTGTGATGAACCGTTCACACTCTGAAAGTTTTACCTAAAAATCTGTGCTGTAAAGTTTTTGTGATGCAGCTCATGCTGAGGTGGGACCTTTTTCGATATCCTATGTGTCTTTGTAACAATTTGGATTCTTTACTTTATATTTTGGAAACCTAAATAAATGTTTGTTTGTTTCTTTCTTAAAACTAATCTTCTAACTTTAAACCTTAAACTATCACAATGTTAATAGGCATTACGATGTTCCATTCTAACACATGGACGCGTGCGTACTGCTTGACAATTTGATTCGTAATAGCCTCCCCAACGCTCGGTGTTATATCACCTTACATTCATTCGAGTTAATATTTTGTTTAACAGATTTTGTTTATCATCGCCTCGTTCAAAATGTTCGGGACATTAGTAGGGTGGCACGCCCTCGTCGCAATTATTGCTGCCGGCCTGATGCTGCCGCTCATGGCTAGGATGATGCTCAATAGCGTTAGGAACTGGGACGCGGTTGCGGATAGGGATAGGTTGCTAGGGATTGGTTGTAGGATCTGGAGTCCCCCGTAGCAGGGCGGGGGACTGTGGAGGCGGTTGCGCCGCATCTCCACCGCTGGCTTACAAGGAAGCACGGCAACCTAACATTTAGGATGGTGCAGGTACTTACCGGACACGAGGTCTTCGGTAAGTACCTGCATATGATTAGAAGAGAAGAGGCCCCCGGATGTCATGAGTGTGGCGCGCCAACTGATGATGCGTGTCACACACTGGAGGTATGTCCCGCCTGGGGGCCTCAGCGCCACGACCTGTCGGCGATCCTGGAGCTGACTTATCGCTGCCGACCGTTATCGCAAAGATGCTCGGCAGCGACAGATGCTGGTCGTCAATGGCCTCATTTTGCGAGGCCATCATATCTAGGAAGGAAGCGGCGGAGCGGGAACACGAAGCGCTTGCCTCTGCTGACTTGCTTCGTCGCCGGCGACTCAGGAGGAGGAGGCGACAATATGCGCACCTACTCCCACCGCCCTGAATAATGACGATAGGACATGGCCAGACGGCCATGCGTTGGGGTACCGGGGATTGAATGTCATCAGACGATCTCTCCGATATCCCGTAAAAGCGCGGAAGGGGCCGCTGTGGTTTTAGTGGGTATTGCGGCCGCGGATGTGGCCGGTGAGTCCCACACAAGTGCGTAAATGCATTTCCGCAGCGTGAACAAAAAAAAAGGTCTGTTACCCCCATAACTATTTTATTGCCGACCAGATACCTACTGTCAAAACTCTTTAGGAATAAATTAGTTAATGGTATTAGATGGACTTCGCCCAGGTTGATATAAATTCTTAATCATCTTTTATGTCACCTAAAAGTAACGCAAGGGTTGATAATATTTGTAGTTTTCACTATCATCATCATCATCGTCGCAGCTCATCATATACATTATATTGTTGGGCTCGAGCGTCCTGTATAAAGGGAGGGAAATTGACTTACAATGCTATTTTTTTTTCTAGCTCTGGAAATGCATTTACTCACTATTCCCCCGCCGGTTACAGAAGGGGCAGTGTGTGTGGGACTCGCCGGCCACAAAAGTGACCGAAATACCTATTAAAACTACAGTGGCCCCTTCCACGCTTTTACGGGGTACCGAAGAGATCATCTGATGACATTCTATCCCTGACACCCCAACGCTTGGCCGTCTGGCCATGTGCTGTGAAGGCGGTGAGAGGAGGAGTGCACAGCGGTATCTCCTCCTCCCTGGTCGCCGCCGGTGGAGCTGACCTACTATACCATGCTGGTCAGACGTGTTGGTATAGAGTTTTATTTCGAGTTTACCTTCTCCTGCATGATGCTTTTACGACACCCACGGGTAAGAAAGGGGGTAGTAGTAATATTCTTACTCCGTCACTACACGGAATACTGCTACTATAAAGATAGCTAATAACTAAACGTATAATTTTAATCTTGATGGATTTTATTATTAATTTTCTTCGAGGTTAAATCTGTGAGAGAGTGATACTAAAATATTCAAGTGATACCAACATTATTAGAGATCCTACTGATCCATTGTGCTGAGAATGTAAAATATCTGGGCGGTGCACCCCTACACCCAGTGGGGGGAAGCGGGGGGATTACGATATTACAGGTGGAGTTAGATTTTATTTCAAACGAGTTCCTTCGAGTTATTTTAGTCTTTGTTTGTAGCCATAAAATATTTATTGTTTGATTTTCATAGTTAAGAATAAAATGTCATAATAATTTTTGATATTTATACGAGGATTTTTCCATGTGGTGATGGAGTAAGAATTAAATTCGCCACCCCTCTCTTCTTGGTAGGTGTCGTAAAAGACAACTAAGGGTTATAAATATACAGATAACGTACACAAGAGAAGGGAAACTTGACATGAAATTTTATACCAACACGTTTGACTGTCGTGGTATAGTAGGTCAAACTTCCACCCATAGTGGAGAAGGCCCGAACCCAGTAGTGGTAACTTCCTTAGTCGTCTTTTAGAACACCCATGGGCAAGACGTCACTATACCATTACCAATAGACCTTACACCATGCTTATCAGATAGGTTGGTATAGGATTTTATTTAGAATTTTCCTTCTCTTGCATAGATTTTATATGCGTATTATATCCCATAGTCATTTTTACGACATCCACGGGTAAAATAAGGAGTGGTAAATTATATTCTTACTCCGTCACCACACGGAAAATGAAGTGAATGGTTGCAATTGTAAGATAAATATGAATATCTGGTTGACCGAGCTTCACTCGGAATATTTTTATCGAATTTATTTAGACCACACTGTAGGACCACACTGTAGACAGTCTTTTGTTTGCAGTCGCGGGCCGGTCCGTCCGGGGCAGTACCACACTCTCGCAGAAGATCGACGTTTGAGTAGTAGCAATTTGCTGCTGCACTTCGTTCGGTGAGCGAGAGAGCCGGGAGCCCAACTTTCTGGGTGTGTTTGTGTGTGGCGGGTTTTGGTGAGGCCTGAAACCTGCGGTGGTGAGGTCTTGGTCGGGGTATTGAGCGTGAGGGGCTGGCATGGTGTACAGGGAGACCCGATGGGAATGGTCACCACCGGCCACCTGCCGGTCAGCAGGGGACCCGAACCCAGGATCATCCTCCCTGGGAGGCTGTCCCACCAACCGGCGAAAATCCCGTTGGGTAGTCGTCGTGCCGGTGTGGGAAACCGCAGTGGACCTCGGCGGCTACACACGGGGGGGCATCGGGGGCCCTTCCGTGCTTCGTGTCAGCTCCTCACAAAACTCACTCCTCGACCATGCACTATACCCTGCCTTTTTTTTTTGGTATCATCGAACTCCGTTATACACATTCACACTGCCTTCCTCCTCTTCTTAAATTAAAAATCATGGCCAAGAAAGTTAAAAAGAGACGATTTTCTACGGCAGTCCCCTTATCCACATTTGATGTGGATTTTTGCAATATCAGGGGTTTACATAGCAATCTCGACGCCGTCCACCATCACCTCGAGACGGCGCGGCCTGCCTTACTCTTTTTAACGGAGACGCAGATAGGTGCTCCGGATGACATTTCGTACGTAAATTACCCCGGCTACGAGTTGGAGCATACCTTCCGTCGTAAAGCCGGGGTGTGCGTATTCATCCGAGGTGATATCTGCTGTCGCCGCCTTCGGGCCCTCGAACATGGTGACTTGTCAATCCTGTGGCTACGCGTAGACTATGGAGGGCTTACCCGCATCTACGCATGCCTCTACAGGTCCCATGGCAGTGATCCGGGGTCAATTCAATTATTTGAGAACGTCCAATGGGGGATTGACGAAATATTGGAGCAGTGTCCATCAGCGGAGGTGGTGGTTCTTGGAGACTTCAACGCTCATCATAAAGAGTGGCTGGGGTCCCGAACCACTGACCTCCAGGGTCGACATCTCTTCAATATGGTCTCGGCCTATGGTCTCTCACAACTGGTGACACAGCCCACCCGTATCCCAGATATTGAGAGCCATAAGTCTTCTTTACTGGATCTTCTGCTGACTACACACCAGCACAGATATCAGGTAGTGGTTGAAGCCCCTCTTGGGTCTTCTGATCACTGCTTGGTTCGTAGCAGTGCCCCTGTTGTAAGGCCTAGTCGTTCTAAGGCGACTGGGACTCGCAGAGTCTGGCAATATAAGTCAGCAGATTGGGATGGACTGCGCGAGTATTACGCATCCTACCCATGGAAGCGGCTTTGCTTCGCCTCTGGGGACCCTGGCGTCTGTGCGGACTGCGTTACCGAAACGGTTATTACGGGGATGGAATTATTCATCCCCAACACCAAAATACCCGTCGGTGGCCGCAGCCGACCCTGGTTTAGCAAAACAGCAGGACGGCTGCATGCCAGAAACAGTCCGCATATCGGGCCTGGAATAGGGCCAAAAAATGCCAGGACCCGAACGCCAAAGAGGTGAAGCGGAAATTTTACGCCGCTTCTAGATTTAGTAAGAAGGCTATTGCCAGAGCCAAGGCGGAACATGTTGCCAGAATTGGAGAGCGATTGCAAAGCTATCCCGCTGGGAGTCGTGCATTCTGGTCGCTCGCCAAGGCTGCCCAAGGCAACTTCTGCCAGCCCAATCTCCCACCACTGCAGAAACACGATGGTAGTCTGGCCCACAGCGCAAAGGAGAAGGCCGATCTTCTAGGTGAATTCTTTGCCTGTAACTCGACTTTGGATGCCGGAGCTGCCACACCACCTACCATCCCACGGTGTGAAAGCTCACTGCCCGAAATCCGCATCACGCAGCGAGCGGTTAGGCGGGAGCTGTGGCTTTTAGACGTCCATAAGTCGAGTGGACCGGATGGCATCCCTGCAGTGGTACTAAAGACGTGCGCCCCTGAATTGACTCCCATCCTCACGCGCCTATACCGACTTTCCTACGCTACTAATAGGGTTCCGTCTTCGTGGAAGGTAGCCCATGTCCACCCGATCCCTAAAAAGGGAGACCGGTCTGACCCATCGAATTACAGGCCAATTGCGATAACATCCTTGCTCTCCAAGATAATGGAGAAGGTTATAAACCGCCAGATTCTGCAGTACCTTGAGGATCGCCAGCTTATCAGTGGTCAGTCGGCTGGTGATCTTCTTGTGTACCTCACACACCGTTGGGCAGAGGCCTTGGAGGGCAAGGGTGAGGCGCTGACGTTCAGCCTAGATATCGCAAAGGCGTTCGATAGGGTCTGGCACAGGGCCCTTCTATCGAAGCTACCATCTTACGGAATCCCCGAGGGATCTGTAATTGGATTGCCAGCTTTTGGATGGTCGGAGTATAAAAGTCGTCGTAGATGGCTCCTGCTCCGATACCATGACCATTAATGCTGGTGTACCACAAGGCTCGGTGCTCTCCCCAACGTTGTTTATCCTGCATATCAATGACATGCTCTCTATCGAGAGTATGCGTTGCTATGCGGATGACAGTACGGGTGATGAGCGGTACACTGAGCAACGGAATATCCCTCGGAGTACTCAGGAAAGAAAGGTTCAACTTGTGTCTGAAGTCGAGCGCTCTCTGGGGCGGGCCTCGGAATGGGGTGAACGGAACCTAGTCCAGTTCAACCCCACAAAGACATAAGTTTGCGCGTTCACTGCAAAGAAGGACCCGTTTGTCATGGCGCCTCAGTTCCAAGGAGTAACTCTCCCAATTTCTGAGAGTATTGGGATTCTCGGCGTCAAAATATCGAGCAAAGTCCAGTTTGGGAGTCATTTGGAGGACAAAGCCAAATTGGCAAGCAAAAAGTTGGGCGTCCTGAACAGAGCCAGGCGGTACTTCACACCGAGACAGCGTCTTGTGCTATACAAAGCACAAGTTCGTCCTCATGTGGAGTACTGCTCACATCTCTGGGCAGGTGCGCCCAAATATCAGCTAGACCCACTTAACTCCCTGCAAAGACGGGCTGTTCGAATCGTCGGGGATCCCAATCTTACGGACAGATTGGAGTCGCTGGAGCAGCGGAGAGACTTTGGGTCACTCTGTGTACTCTACCGACTCTTTCACGGGGAGTGCTCCGAGGAACTGTTTGACTTGGTACCACCGTCACCATTCTACCAACGTACCACTCGACATCGCAGCAGGGTTCATCCATTTCACCTGGAAACGTTATGGTCTTCAACTGTACGTTTCCAGCGATTATTTCTCCCACGTACGTGCAAGCTCTGGAATGAACTACCTGCTGCTGTGTTTCCCGAGCGCTATGACATGTCCTTCTTTAAACGAGGTTTAAGAAGAGTATTTCCTTCACGGTAGGCAGCGGCCTGGCTGTGCCCCTGGTATTGCAAAGGTCCATGTGCAGCAGTTTCACTTACCATCAGGTGTGCTGCTTGCTCGTTTGCCACCGTTGGCAATAAAAAAAAAATATTAATAATAAATAAAAAATAAATAATGAAAAATATATAAAAAATTACAAAAAGAGAATAATAATAACACCGAGATTCGAACCGGCGCTGTTTGAATGCCAAAAAAACAAAATTAGAACCTGTTAACTTCCCATCTGAGCTATCGTAACTCATGATGTTGACAACAAAATTTTAATTCATATTCTTATAAATTTAATGTCATTGTTTGTTTTGCTAAAAATTGCTCGTTTAAAGATATAAGATATTATTAAGTTTTCGAAGTAACATCAAGTGAATTGATGTCATCATCATCATCATTTCAACCTATCGCCGTCCACTGCTGGACGTAGGCCTCCCTCAAGTTGCGCCACAATGAGCGGTCTTGTGCCGCCTGCATCCAACGACGCCCAGCTACTTTCACTAGGTCATTGGTCCACCTAATGGGGGGGCGTCCTACACTGGGGCGTCCTACACTGCGTCGTCCAATACGTGGTCGCCACTCGAGAACCTTTCTTCCCCAGCGGTTGTCGGTTCGTCGAGCGATGTGGCCTGCCCATTGCCACTTCAGCGTGCTAATTCTTCGTGCTATGTCGGTTACACCCGTTCTTCTGCGGATTTCCGTATTCCGGATTCTATCTCGCAGAGAAATCCCGAGCATAGCCCGCTCCATAGCACGCTGAGAGCGACTTTGAGCCTTGATTTTTATTGATTGAATTGATTGATTGAATTGATGATTGAATGTATTACACATTAAATATTCATCGAATATCGCTACATTCCGGTATTTTTTAATTTTCAAATTCAATTTCATTTTCGTTGTTCGAATGTTAATGAAGCCTTTTTTTCATTTAATCATCATTTGTATTGCTATTTTTGTTCTTGATATATTTTTTACTACGAGAGAAAATTAATATTGAGAACATTTTAAATAATGCAGAGGGCGTAATATTTAAGATACTGACCTACTATGGCAATGTCGTGGGTTCGATTCCCACGTAGGACAACATTTTTTTTTTGCCGTTGGTGGCATACGAGCAAGCAGCACACCTGATGGTAAGTTATACTGCCGCACATGGACCTTTGCAATACCAGGGGGACAACCAGGCCGTTGCTAACCGTGAAGAAAATACTCTTCTTAAACCTCGTTTAAAGAAGAACATTCATAGCGCTCGGGAAACAATGCAGCAAGTAGTTCATTCCAGAGCTTACACGGACGAGGGAGAAACGGTCGCTGGAAACGTATAGTTGAAGACCACAACGTTTCCAGGTGAAATGAATGAACTTTGCGAGTTTATGCCAGCTACCGTGACAATGTCCCACGAAAGGTTTGATTACCACGCAGGACAGTGCAGTGCAGTTTTGTGAAATCTATGAATTGTTGTTCCGAGTCTTCTCACTACTTATTCTACTTTTTTTCCGTGTGGTGACAGAGTAAGAATACAATTCACCACCCCCTCCCTTCCTAGGTATCGTAACAGTCTGGGGCATATGATATGCAGATAACACCAAGAGAAGGAAAGCTCGATATAAAACTCTATGCCAACGCGTCGAACTAGGGCGGTATAGTAGGTCAATTTCCCTCATATGATGGTGGAGGTCGAGGCCCAACAGTGGGACTTTTACAGGCTGAGATGATGATGGTGACTATTTTACAGTTATTGATGACTATTCTACATCTATTATACAGACAAAGCTTGTTATTTTATTATATTTCCTCTTCTGTTATTTTATGCCCTCTTTTTTATGACATTCACTGATACTGTCATATTATACTTTGACCATAGTATTGTCAAGTCCATGAATATTATGAGTTCTTAAGGGGTCCACGCCATAGCCACCAATAGAAGTATAAAAAAAAAATTTAGCGGGTACAGTATAAAAAGATATAAATTTTTTTTGAAGACAACTTCGCAAGGAAATAATTCTTGTAATCCGTGTGGTGACGGAGTAAGAATACAATTCATCACTCCCTATTTTGCCCGTGGATATCGTAAGCAACGACTAATGGATATAATAAGCTTATAACATCTGTGAAAGAGAAGGAAAACTCGAAATATAACCCTATTCCAACACGTCTGGCCAGTGTGGAATAGTAGGTTAACTCCTGTCTCATTATGGTGGAGGCCTAAGCCCAACAGACGGATATATATAGGCTGAGATTATGATGATGATGAATTCTTGTATTACGCGCGACGTTACAAATATAATTAACCGACACAAATTATACCAAAGCTCCGAATAGCAATTTGTGGATCGCATAAAGTATTGTCCTACGCGGGAATCAAACCGCTGGTACGGTACTATATAACGATAACACCATCTGTGCAGTCATATCAATACACCATTAATGGTCGTCGAATTTAAAGAGTTTTATTAAAAAATATTAATTAAAAACAAATTTAAAACAAGCTTTTATTTAAATGCTCTAAAACGAAGAAAAGTGCTTGTCAAGACCATTCAAACTAGTCCAAACTCGACTGTCTTATTTTGTTAAGTTTAGAAGTTTCTATGGCCACCTTCCGATGCCATCTTGAGACCAGCTTCATGGTACCATATTATTGCATTGTCACCGAAGTTACGTAAGTAAACCAAATTTCAACCTAATCTAACGACAGGAAGTGGTACTAATTTAACTCGCAAGATTTGTCCCATACTAACAGGGAAAGTTTCTTTTTTCTTTTTTTTTTTATTGCGAACGGTGGCAAACGAGCAAACAGTACACCTGATGGTAAGTGTTGCTGCCGCACATGGACCTTTACAAGGCCGCTGCCTACCGTGAAGAAAGTGAAGGAAGTGTGAATGCGTGCATTGAGGATCGGTGATACCAAGGGCACCACCAAAACCCTCTACACGCAAACACCCTCAGAAAGTTGGGCTTCCGGCTCTCTCGCTCACCGAACGAAGCGCAATAACAAATTGCTACTACTCAGACGTCGATTTTCTGCGAGAGTGTGGTACTACCCCGGACGGACCGGCCCGCGGCTGTAGACAGATAACTGTCAACAGTGTGGTCCTACCACTATTAAACTTAAATAAAAGCTTTTAAAAAGTTCCTTAAATTCGACGAAGTTCACAGCACAATAAACGACTTTTTATTTAATAATATTAAATATACATTAATAAACGAACCGTGAATGTCGTCCATTTATTTTTGAACAAAACTAGTTTCATTGTCTAAAAAGGTTTTTTTTTCTTGTGAAGGTCGTTGTTTTATTGATTTTTCATTAGAATATGGTCATTAGTATTAGTATTTTAGTTGATGTTCGTTCAAATTAACTTGTAAATATACTTTGTAGCTGTTAATTGTACGTTTTTGAAGGCTACTATAGAAAATTGTTGTATTTTATATAAAAAACTAGCAACCCGTCCTCGCTTCGCTTCGGTTATAAGTTATAGTCGTTTTACCCGCGTAGTTCCCGTTCCCGTGGGAATACCGGGATAAAATATAGCCTAGTTTACGCCCTGATATTATAGCTTTCCATTGGTGAAAGAATTTTTGAAATCGGTCCAGCCGTTTTGAAGATTACCCGGAACAAACAGACAGACAGACAGACAGACAAAAATTTTTTAATTGCTATTTTAGGCATAGGTGTCGTGCAAATAACCGTGTGAGCATGAAAAAAGCCTATTATTTTGACATTACAAACAGACACTCCAATTTTATTTATTGGTATGGATATTGAATTTTTTTTACATCATATGGTGATGGTGTAAGAATGCAACTCATCACGGTTTTCTTGTCCGTGGGTGTCGTAAAAGACGACTAAAGGATTATAAAATGCAGATAACCTCTGTGAACGAGAACGAAAATAAGAAATAAAACCCTATATTAATCCGTTTAACCAGCTTGGTGTAGAAGGCCAATTCCTTCAATTGTGGAGGAAGCTCGAGCCCAGCAGTCGGACGTGTGTGAACTGTGATGATGAATTTCTTTTTGATGAGTAACAACTTTTCCACTCTGTTGCTTGATCTTTTCAGGCAGTGATTTTGAGAAAGGGACGGAAACGTGTAACAGGAAACCGACCAAACGATTTGACTTGCTCAATGAGAGCCCGCGGTGGCGAAGAGATGGCGGTGCGATAGCGCCAACCCATTTTGCATGAGATTGATACCATGATGTACTGTCAGCCAACGTAATATATGTGAAGATAAAGAAAAAGAGAAATTCAACGTTGCCAATCATTTAAATCGTATTTATACAACATATTTTTTTTAGTATTTAAATTACTATTGTGTGTTTACAACGTTTAGAATTGAACTTCTGCGGACAAATGCGCCTTAATATATATTTTACTCCATGTGGTGACGGAGTAAGAATATAAGACACAATCCATTTTCTTGCCTGTGGATGTGGTAAAAGACGACAAAGGGATATGATGGCTGCTCTAGTAGTTAACTCGTAATCGAGTGTCGCATGCGAGATCTGGTCCAGCCATAATCTTTTCATTATATTGATTATTGTTATATTTGATATTTCGAATGGCATCACACTGGAACTAAGCATGTTGTAAGATGCAACTTTTTTCAAGTGAAATTAGAAAATAAATAACAAATAGACAATCCCGCTGAGTTTCTTGCCGGATCTTCTCAGTGCGGACGCGTTCCATCAGGCGGTAATTTTAAGAAAAAATGTAAAAAAGAATGACAATATGTAAGTGCCCCCGCGGGGTTTATACATAATAAATGATTTAAATTTGAATATAATATGCATATAACATCTATGCAAGAGAACTCGAAATAAAAGCCTATATCAACAAGTCTGACAACACCAGTTTAGAAGGTCAATTTCCCTCCCGTTGTGGAAGAGGCTTGAGCCCAATAGTTGGATGTATATTAGTTGTGATAATGTTGATGATGATGGTAAATATTTTTGTGCTTAAAATATATTCGACCAATAATATGCCTTAAAATTATCACATATATTTAATTGAAAACATAGGTCCTAGTTCGAGAAACTTAAGAGGATCTTTTCATCCAACATACCTCAGTGTCTGAAAACACAGGTCTACGACCAGTGTGTGTTACCAGTGATGACTTACGACACATAAACGTGGTCGCTAAATGTAGGCCTCATAACAAGGCTGAATGTCGCTCAGCGTGCTATGGAACGGGCTATGCTCGGGGTTTCTCTGCGAGATAGAATCCGAAATACGGAAATCCGCAGAAGAACGGGTGTAACCGAAAAAGCACGAAGAATTAGCACGCTGAAGCGGCAATGGGCAGGCCACATCGCTCAACGAACTGACAACCGCTGGGGAAGAAAGGTTCTCGAGTGGCGACCACGTATTGGACGACGCAGTGTAGGAGGCCCCCCACTAGGTGGACCGACGACCGATGTTTGGTGAAAGTTTCTGGGTATCGTTGGATGCAGGGGGTATAGCACCGCACTTTGTAGCGTAACACGAGGGAGGCCTACGTCCAGCAGTGGACGGCAATAGGCTAAAATGATGATGATGATGATAGGTCCAAGGTCCACGACCAATATATGATACCAGTGATGACTTACGGCACGGAAACGTAGTCCCTAAATGTAGGCCTCATAACCAAGCTCAAAGTCGCTCAGCGTACTGTGGAGAGGGTTATGCTCGGTACTTTTCTGTTAAATAGAATCCGAATTACGGCAATCCGTAGAAGAACTGGTTGAAACGAACTACCACACTGAAGTGGTAATGGACTAGCCACATCGCTTGAAGGACCAATAACCGCTGGGGATGAAAAGAAAATGGTACTACTCAGACTCGACTCGATTTTCTGCTCAGTGTGGTATACCTTTGGGTAAAACCGAAGCGAAGCGAGGGTGGGTTGCTAGTTGTAAATAAAACAATTTTACGGATTTTAACGCGCTTATACTAGCAACTCGCCCTCGCTTCGGTTTTAGTCGTTTTACCCGCGTAGTTCCCGTTCCCGTGGGCATACCGGGATAAAATATAGCCTAGGTTACGCCTGAATATTATAGCTTTCCATTGGTGAAAGAATTTTTGAAATCAGTCCAGCAGTTTTGAAGAATACTCGGCACAAACAAACAGACAGACAGACAAAAAATATAAAGTATAGAGCATAAAAAACGCCTATTATTTTGACATTACAATCAGACACTCCAATTTTATTTATTGGTATAGATTTACTAAACAATAAATTATATTACGAAATATAGTATCTAAAATGGATAAAATGCATTGCCATGATTTTTATTATCACATCAGCTCATACTATTGGCACAGTATAGTCATCTATCCAGTAATGTATCTCGGCCGTAACCTTGAATTAAAGTCCGACTTAGGGCCCTTCTGTGGCGACCACAGAGGGTCATGGCGGTCAGGGCCATCCGCGGATACCGCACGGTGGCGACGGAGGCAGCGTGCCTATTGGCCGGGACTCCCCCATGGGACCTGGAGGCGGAAATGCTCGCCGGATTGTATCGGCGGGTGACGGGGGTGCGAGCGGAGGACGGTGAGATCTCGTTAAGCTCACTGCCTGGCGCGTCGACGCCCGCCGAGACGTCATTGCCCGTTGGGCAGTCCGGCTGGAGAGGCCTCGGTTCGGGGTGCGAACCGTGGAGGTCTTCCGGCCGGTGCTGATGCAGTGGTTGGAAAGGCGGCACGGGGTGCTCTCCTTCCGACTAGTGCAGGTGTTGACGGGGCATGGGAGCTTCGCCAAATACCTGCACAGGGTCGTAAGGAGGAAGAGTAGACCGTCCTGCCACCACTGCGATTGCGACGAGGACACGGCGCGCCACACTCTCGAGACCTGCGCGGCTTGGGCAGCGCAGCGCCGTGAACTCGTCGCAATCATCGGTGCCGACCTGACGCTGCCGGCCATCGCTAGGGCGATGGTCGACAGCGTCGGGAATTGGGACGCGGTCGCAGCCTTCTGCGAGACAGTGATCTCGCAGAAGGAGGCGGCGGATCGTCTGCGCGAGGAGCGCAGCCTCGATGAGGAGATCCGCCGCCGGCGACTGGGGCAGCGTAGGCGCAACTACCTGCGCCTCATGCCGCCCTAGCCGAGGCCGCGGGTGACGTGACCGGGGATTAGTCCGTCACCCGCCGAGAGGCCGACCGCGTGAGGAAAGACCAACGTTCTCCCCGAGGGGGGGACGTCGGTCGATGGGAGGGTACCCCACGTAGGGGGTATTCCGTCGGTCCGACCACTGACGACAAGTAAACCTGCTCCGGTGGTCGGCCTAATGACGAAGGCGAGGTGGTTTTCGGGTGGGTTGCGGGAGTTGCGTGCTTAAGCCCCTCTGTCGCCCCGGACGGAGTGGTGCGGAGGCGCGCCTCACCGTTCGTTCGTCACTGCAGCACAGTCGCGACTGTCTACATGCCGAGCGCATGCCGAGATCGAGGCGCGTAGGTATAGCTCGCGTTTCGTCCGTTTGTATGAAGTTGGATTACTGGTAGATTATATTACCGTGCTATTGGGCACCAGTCTCCTCTTCGGCAGGAGGGATATTGACCTAATATTCCACGCTTGTCAGATGGGTTGTTACATTTTTTATGGATGGGCTATGGTAAGCGCACACGCGGTTCATTCCGTCCGGGGCGACGAAAATACGGCGCGCGGGCCCATAACCCACCCGTACCCACGTCGCCTTCGTCGTTGGGCCGACCACCAGTGCCGAGTTCCTTATCCTCAGTGGTCGGCCCGACGGAATACCCTTTCGGGTACCCTCACGGATCACTGCCGCGTACAGCCGTCGGCACGTAGCGCTGGGTCCGCCCATATTCGGCATCAGCCAAGAAAGGGCGGAGATGGGTTGGTATAGGGTTTAATTTCAAATTTGCCTTCTTTTGCATAGATGTTCATCGCCGCTCACATTCGTCTCACTGTTGGCCTCGGACTTCCTCACAATAGGAGGGAATTCGACACACGATGCTGCTGGTTAGGCATGTTGGTATAGGGTTTTGAGTTTTCCCTCTTTTGCACAGATGTTATGTGCATATTATATCCCTCAGTCGTCTTTTACGACATCCACGGGCTAGATAGGGAGTGGTGAATTGTATTCTTACTCCGTCACCACACGGAATTCACTTAAAATTTTATTATACCATAAATAAGCATTTATTAATAAACTATCATAAAGTGATTAGATATTCCTAGAAGGTTACCTAACTCATAAATAACTATCCTTGTTTCAGATTAACGTCCAATGAAGATAGAGACAGAAGAATTGTACGCCGTTAATGATCACCTTTGAACAGTACCGTGAGAACTATCAACCATGGCAGTTGTGTGACGTCATGTCGTAATGATACCTTTCAAAGACATCATGCACGTATCATCCCATCGGCTTTGGGACAAAAGGAAGCATAAAGTCGAACGATGACAGGAAAACATAGTTGCATAAAATAAAAAAAAAAACTATAGTTTTCAAATTTAGTGTTTAGTAAAATGCTTTTTTGTGTGTTCGCAAATTACGTTATCAATTTATTTGCTGTTTTTTATTTACAATATCAAGCAATACTAGGTTAGGTTAACACGCGGCAATTCGGCAATACGGGTATGTGGAATTTTCTGTTCCTATAAGCAATACGTACAAGAGATAAGGGTCCAAGTTATTTGTCGAGAAATAATAGATTAATTAAGTTGATTGAAACAAACATGATGCCGAATACTACAATGGTGACGCGTACGACTATGACAACATATTTTAATACGACAGTTGGTTTAAATTCAACAATATTAGTGCCGACTTATATGAGTCAAGAAGAGTTTCTAGCGTTGCAAATGACAAATGCTTCAGACGCGAATACGACATTATCAAATGATACGACAGTGAATTTAGTTTTGAAAACTTGGTACCCAAGTGGTTATTCACCAGCTCATATAATAATAGCATCAGTGGTTGTGACGGTTCTAATGATAATGGTAGTTGTTGGTAATATGTTGGTGATAATTGCAATCGTAACGGAGAAAGCTTTGAAGAATATACAAAATTGGTTCATTGCTTCATTGGCTGTGTCAGACTTCTTCCTCGGTTTGGTTATAATGCCATTCTCGTTGGCTAACGAGCTAATGGGTTATTGGATTTTTGGGTTCTGGTGGTGTGAGATACATTCAGCTATGGATGTTTTATTGTGTACGGCTTCCATCATGAACTTGTGCCTCATCTCGCTGGATAGATACTGGAGTATCACTCAGGTGAGTCTTTGATTTTTAATAGATCTAAATTAATACGTGAAGCAATAACTTTGTACCCCTTTTTTATGAAAATTACGCGAATGCTGAAATTTAGCATAGTTGAAGAATATATTGAGGAGAAATGAACAAAACTTAAATTTTGTATAATAATGCATTAGAAATAAACACTTAAAATTAAAAATTGACATACACTTTATACACTCTTGTTTATGATTAAAGTCTCTGGTCAAACTTTATATTCGCCAATGTAAATGTATTTTGTATTTTGAATATATCTTAATATTAAAATGTTTAGGGGTTTGATTACTTACGCTATATTTTATGTCGGTATTCCCACTGGAAAGGGAACTACGTGAGTAAAGCGACTGAAACCGAAGCGAAGCAAGGATGGGGTGCTAGTTAATATTATAAAGGCGAAAGTAAGTTTGTTTGTTACGCTTTCGCGCTTAAACCACCAAACCGATTTCAAAAATTCTTTCACCAATGGAAAGCTATTATATCAGGGAGTAACATAGGCTATATTTTATCGCGATATTCCCACGGGAACTACGCGGGTAAGGCGACTAAAACCGAAGCGAAGCGATGGCAAGTTGCTAGTAAGGAATAATTAAACGTTGAACAGAAAATGAGGGTATTTTTATGTTGAATTCTTTTACGTATTTTTATACCGAAGTTTATTTTTTTTTTCAAAATAACAAGAATACAAGGCATTGTTGTAAGAATATTGATAATGTTGACCCTCTTTGACGTTACAAAGCTTTTCCGACAGGTGAATGAAAATTGACAAGATAGATATCATTTTTCCGACCAGAAAACTGCTGAGAGTGAATTTAATTTTCATATTTTTGTTTTAATTATTTTTAAACCAAACTAACTAAAAATTTAAGATATTATCACCACCTTTCTCTTGCCAGTGGGTGTCGTAAAAGACGACTAAAGGATTAAATATGCATATCAATGCAAGTGAAGCAAAACTTCACCGGTGTGGGCGGGGTCCTTCACCGTCCACCTTAGGGCTATTCTGTGGCGACCCCAGAGAGCCATGGCTGGGCAATACGCGGGTACCACGCGGTGGTGACGGAGGCAGCATGCCTATTGGTTGGGTCTCCCACGTGGGTCCTGGAGGCGGAGATGCTCGCCGGATTGTCCCGGCGGGTGTCGGAGACGCGAGCTGGAGGTGGCACGATCTCGTTTAAGGAGATTGCTGCCTAGGGGCTCGACACCCGTCGGAACAATCCAGCGAGCATCGCCGCCTCCAGGACCCACGGGGCCGAGACCTTCCGGCCGGTGCTGATAGAGTGGTTGGAGCGGCGGCATGGGGTGATTTCCTTCCGACTAGTGCAGCTGTTGACGGGGTGCGGTTATTTCGCCAGATACACGGCCATGACGAAGGAGACCACACCATCGTGCCACCACTGCGATTACGACGAGGACACAGCGCAGCATACACTCGAAGTGTGTGCCACGCGGGCAAAGCAGCGCCATGAACTCATTGCAATCATCGGTGCCGACCTGACGCTGCCGACTATCGCTAGGGAGATGCTCGGCAGCATCAGAAATTGGGACACGGTCGCCGCCTTCTGCGAGGCAGTCATCTTGCTGAAAGAGGCGGCGGAGCGCGCGCGGAAAGAACGACTCTACGACGACGCGGTCCGCCGCCAGTGACTTAGGCGGCGCAGGTGCGAGTACCTGCGCCTGATGCCGTCCTAGACGAGACCGCGGGTGACCGGACCGGCGATTTTAGTCCGCCACCCGCAGAGAAGCTGACCACGCGACGGTGACCGACGTCGCGGGAAACGGACGTCGAAAGGAAAGGTTACCTTCAGGGTATTCCGTCGGGCCGACCACTGAGGGCAAGGTACTCGGCACCGGTGGTCGCCCCGCCGACGAAGGTGACGGGCTACGGGTGAGTTATAGGGCTGCACGGTGCCACTTTGTCCCCTCGATAGCCCCAAGACCATAGCCCACCCCAAAATAGAGGTGAAGCAAAGCTTGAAATAAAACAACTATACCAACACGTTTGAGAAGGAACACTCGAAATATATATACCAATCCATCTGACCAACGTGGTATAGTAGATCAATTTTCTTACCCAGCAGTGAAACGTAAGTATAAGAGTTTAAATTAGACGAGAATATGAAAGATGACTCATCGATGCCAGAGGATTGGACTTAAAATAAAATTCTGGTGTTAAGTTAGAAGAAAGAAATATTTTCATTACAGCTTGCGTTTGCAATATCAATAAATAAATCGCAAAGGCAGTCCGTGACAATAATCTTGATAATCCATGTTTTTTCCATGACCAATAAATACTATGTCGCCTTGTCGAAAAATCATCAACACTTTTTATTTACACGCAATAAAATAATACTCACAATCTCAGAATAATAACATATAGACGGTAATAGTCCACGCACAAAAAATGAAGCATTTCAATTGCAGCCTAATGTAGCTAACGTCGGACCGTTCCGTAGTGCACAAGGTCACTGTACTGCACGTACGTACGCAACTCTTAAAAAATAAATAGGTAATTATGACGATTTGTGCATTAAGATGGTGTTACAACACATTTGAAAAACATAAAAAGTGTATTAACATAACTTTTAAAAGTATTTCGACGATTTATGTTAATAAAAACAAAATTTGATTTTATAATTTGTATAGTGGTATGCGTGTGTACGTGTGTAATCGTCTGCGGGCATGTAATATTTTTGGCTTCATGGTTTTGATCGCACTATAAAAATTATGAAATCAAATTTTGTTTTTATTAACATAAATCGTCGAAATACTTTTAAAAGTAATGTTAAAAACCTTTTTAAGTTTTTCAAATGTGTTATGACACCATTTGAATGCACAAACCGTCATAATTACCTATTTATTTTTTAAGAGTTGCGTACGTACGTGCAGTATAATGACTTGTACATTACGGAACGGTTCCGGCGTAAGCTCCATTAGGCTCCAATTGAAATGCTTCACTTTTTGAGCGCGAACTTACCTTCTATATATTATTATTCTAAACAAACATCCTTACTTTCGCATTTATAATATTAGTAAGGATTCATAAATTTTATCCCAGTTTATAACATAAGATATAAGCCATATATTTTATGGGAGGGTATCCCAAGTAGGGGGTATTCCGTCGGGCCGACCACTGACGACAAGTTAACTCTGCTCCGGTGGTCGGCCCAACGACGAATGCGACGTGGTTTTCGGGTGGGTTGCGGGAGTTGCGTGCTTAAGCCCCTCTGTCGCCCCGGACGGAGTGGTGCGGAGGCGCGCCGACCGCAGCCCACCCACAAAAAAAAAAAAAATAAATAAGCCATATATTTTACTGGATACGAACTAGTCGGTCCCAGTTTTACATCGTTAAACTGTAAAAGGTTGTAATAGCCTTCATTTACCCATTTCGTAGTGGCATACCTGAAAAGCCTATCTTAATAGAATTCGGAGGCATAAAACGATCGTGAATAATACATTTTAAGTTTCTAACCTTGGCTATGTTATATGTGAGTTATTTAAAATACATCATCATCATCATCATCTCAGCCCATATACGTCCCACTGTTGGGCTCGGGCCTCCTCCATAATGGAAGGGTAATTGACCTACTATACCACGCTGGTCAGACGTGTTGGTATAGGGTTTTATTTCGAGTTTTCCTTCTCTCGCATAGATGTTATATGCGTTTTATATCCCTTAGTCGTCTCGTACGATCACCCACGGGTAAGTTAGGGGGTGGTGAATTGTATTCTTACTCCGTCACCACACGGAAGTACCACCACACTTAAAATACATGTATTCACTATATTTGCTTTTCCATCTTAATGTGGCGAAGAATCAAGCCCAGCTTTGAGATGTTTCCTTATGATGGAGAAAGTATACAATTCACCACTCCCTAACTTACCCGTGGGTGATCGTACGAGACGACTAAGGGATATAAAACGCATATAACATCTATGCGAGAGAAGGAAAACTCGAAATAAAACCCTATACCAACACGTCTGACCAGCGTGGATCTTGGACGTAGATGTCGTAAAAGACGACTAAGTGATATAATAAGCATATCTTTACTAATATTATAAATTCGAAAGTAAGTTTTTTCTTTGTTACGTTTTCACGCTTAAAACACTAAACCGATTTCAAAAATTCTTTCACTAATGGAAAGCTACAATATCAGGGAGTAACTTAGGCTATATTTATTCCGATATTCCCATGGGAATGGAAACTACGCGGGTAAGATGACTGAAAACGTAGCGAAGTGAGGATAGATTGCCAATAACATATATGCAAGAGAAAAAACATCGCAATAAAATTCTATCTCAACCTGTATGACTAGCGTAGTATAGTGAGTCAATTTCTCTCTTACTGTGAGATGATGATCATGATGGGAAGGTGATGATGATATTTATTTTCCATCCAAGTATTTCTTCAAGTATTAAAACTTTGTGGTCATTTATTACTTAGCCTCAATTCATACACACCACTGCTGGGCTATAGCATTTCATTTCGAGTTTTCCTTCTCTTGCACAAATGTTATATGCGTATTATATGCCTTTTTTTTGGGGTGGGTCGCGGTCGGCGCACTCCTCGCACCACTCCGTCCGAGGCGACAGAGGGGCGTAAGCACGCACACCTGCAACCCACCCGAACACCACGTCGCCTTCGTCGTTGGGCCGACCACCGGAGCAGGGTTACTTGTCATCAGTGGTCGGCCCGACGGAATACCCCTTAGTGACGTACCCTTCCATCGACCGACGTTCCCCCCTTGGGGAGGACGAGATAGTGAATGGTGAAGGATATTCTAACCCCGTAACCATACCAAAATGTATTACTATTTCACGATATCCTTAACTGAATAGGGAATATGCATGATATTTTTTATTTTTTTAAACCTTTCTACTAGTTATTACATTACTAGAAATAAATATAACACATCCAAAATATAAACCATTACGCTAAAAAAAATTTTTAAAAATCGCCATTATTTATGGGCGATGTAAACGCGACTACTTTGGCGCGCGTATTCTGTGACGTCAGAGTACTCGACACTCGTACAAGTTGCTAGGGCTGCCAACTAGGGCTGTTGATATTTTTATAAATATCGTTTTTCGACATATCGATATTTTACAATGTATCAATATCGGGGCTCGCTATATCGGAAAAATATCGATATATCGATAAAATATTGATTATTTTTATTATTATTACGATTATTAAATATATTAGTTCTTATTTACCTTGCAGTTTTTATTCCTCCGAGTTTAACAGACATTAAATCTGAATTAGACACGAAATATGTTGTCATCATATACACGTCTATTTTAGGAAGATTATCTGACTATACTTTGACGAAACCGGTTTCAGTCATTGTAATAAGAATTATTCACAAGATTAATTCTTGAACACAGAAAACTAATAACTTATTATGAAATAACAATACAAAATAATTAGGGATGTGACTTGGAGGGAAAAATCGATTTTGTAATTATCGATTTTTCGTTCTTTAAAATAAATCGATTATAAAATAATCGATTAATTAAAAAAAATCGATTGTAAAATAATCGATTAATTAAAAAAATCGATTTTAAAATATTCGATTTTTTGTTATTTAAAATAAATCGATGATAAAATAATCGATTAATTAAAAAAAAAAATGATTATAAAATAATCGATTAATTAAAAAAAAAAATGATTATAAAATAATCGATTAATTAAAAAAAATTGATTATAAAATAATCGATTAATTAAAAAAAAATCAAATATAAAATAATCGATTAATTAAAAAAAAATCGATTATAAAATAATCGATTAATTAAAAAAAAATCGATTCTAAAATAATCGATTTTTTTCTCCCAACACGATTCTGATGACTTTTTTTTAGGAAATGTGAGCTTTATTTTCTAACATAGTATGATGAATTTTGATCGAATTTCGAAAAATAAAAAATCAATTAATAATCGACTTTTATTATTTTGATAATCGATTGTAAAAATCAATTGTTAATCGATTATTTTTTTGTAAAAATTGATTTTTATAAAAATCGATTATTTTTTCACATCCCTAAAAATAATCACTCGTCTTCTTCTAAAGTATTTATTCTACAAAATCACCGTAAACTTAATCTACTGTAGAAGCCCTGGCATGAAACTGATGATCAGTTATCACTTACTCCTAGAATTTGATAAAAAAAAGCTCGGCACGGCAACCCCGCAATGAACGAAGTTAAAGAGTGGTCATGGGGAAAATATCGATATTTTTTTCGTTATATCGAACTCCGATATTGATATATATTTAAAAATATCTATATATCGAAAAACTATTTTAATATAGACAGCCTTAACTAGAAGACTTGGGAGTCACGTGTTCAAAACGCGACATCATAGTACTCCAACCAATGCGGTGCGTTTCAGAACTTTTGCGCGCGAATCTCAAAAAAGGCACATTTTGATAATTAAATAATGATAAAATTAAAAAATAATTGTATAGGTAGTTTTAAGCAATAAAGATTACAAATAAAAATAATTTGTTCATTTTGGAGTTTCGTGCATATTCCCTATTGTGGTCAATTAAGTTACGTTGTCATAACCCTTTAAACAAATAATAAAATACCACTAAACATCTTAGCGGTTTTTTCATCTAAATTTGCTACCAAAATCGCAAATGCGGTATCAATTTGCAAATCAATACAATTACCTTCCAACGAAACCTTGTTTAACAATGAATATTTCAAACAGCTTTGGCTATCGACGAATTTCAATAGTGGTAAAGTCCGGCGAACACGTTGAATAGTAGCTGCTGATTAGGTTGTGACTTCGTGAGGCGAAGTATTTGTGGCGGATTGTTAGTGTATTTCTGCTATGCATGATTTATAATCAAACAATATACAGTGGACTCGCGGTAATCTGGCCCCTGTCTAATCCAGCACCCCTTAGAATAATAACGTATAGAAGGATAGTGTCCATACGTAAGCCATCAAAAATATGAAGCAAACAATACTACAAACGTGTAAGCGATTACACACGCACTCACGCACACCACTATACAAATTATGAAATTAAATTTTGTTTTTATTAGTCGTAATACTTTTAAAAGTAATGTTAGAAACCTTTTTATGTTTTTCAATTTTGTTGTGACACCATTTGAATGCACAAACCGTCATAATCACCTATTTATTTTTTAAGAGTCGCGTTCGTACGTGCAGTACAGTGACCTTGTATATTACGGAACGGTTCCGGCGTAAGCTCCATTAGGCTCCAATGGAAATGCTTCATTTTTTGTGAGCAGATTTACCTTCTATACGTTATTATTCTAAGCCAGCATCCCTTGTAATCCGACATGTCTAGTATTATTGAATATTTTTTTGTAAATTTTTGCTAATGTAAGTTATGCATGATGGAATAGGTTACAACTTGTATGCGGCACTACTATTGTGCTTTGGTTTTGCTTCTGATTGTTTAGTTTGAATTTGAATAGATGTAATAGCGGTACGGCCTAACGTGCGTTCATAGTTAAGTTTTACATTGTTTATTACGTATATGTACCTGTCGGATTACAAGGTTTACTTTTGTAAAAAAATCCGGACCATAAGGGTTCTTAGATAGTACTCTAAATTCGATAGTTCGACACTGCCGTGCAAAACGCTTTTCGGATTACCGGGGGTCCATTTTAATACGTAATTATACCCGGTAGGTACGTGGTGAAACATTTTCCTGAACGACCAGAATGTGAAAGAACAATGCAAGCCTCCTTCCGAAAGTGGATGATTGCTATGTTTGATAGGTTGGTGAAGAGTTGTCCAAGAGAGCGCTTTTGTTCTTTCTCTTGTTGCTATCTTATTCGCGCAAGTTAAGTGAGAAAAGTAAGCGATGTACCATCACACAGGTATAATGACAATTGCTATAGTAACTGTAATTGGTAAATATTTCTAATCTATATTTATGAGATCTCAAATGGTTTTTTTGTCATTAAGAATTCGCATAAAGCTGTATCAAATTTAATATCTATCATCATCATCATCATCCCAGCCCATATACGTCCCACTGTTGGGCTAGGGCCTCCCCGACAATGGGAGGGAACTTGACCTACTATACTATGCTGGTCAGACATGTTGGTATAGGGTTTCATTTCGAGTTTTCCTTCTCTTGCACAGATGTTATGTGCCTATTATATCCCATAGTCGTCTTGTACGACATCCACAGGCAAGATAGGGAGTGGTGAATTGTATTCTTACTCCGTCATCACACGGAAAATCTATACCATAATATCTATACCAATAAATAAAATTGGAGTGTCTGTTTGTAATGTTTGAAAATAATAGGCTTTTTTCATGCTCACACGGTTATTTGCATGACACCTATGCCTAAAATAGCAATTAAAAAATTTTTGTCTGTCTGTCTGTTTGTTCCGGGTAATCTTCAAAATGGTTGGACCGATTTCAAAAATTCTTTCACCAATGGAAAGCTATAATATCAGGGCGTAAACTAGGCTATATTTTATCCCGGTATTCCCACGGGAACGGGAACTACGCGGGTAAAACGACTATAACCTATAACCAAAGCGAAGCGAGGGCGGGTTGCTAGTATGATAATAAATTTGAAAATTATTTTCCTGAACAATTATGAATAGACATGTGAATACTTGCCATGATAGGTTGCCCTTAAATAATTAATTAATTATCTAATAATACTGCGAAGTATTTGTATGGTTCCCGTGTGTTGACGGAGTATGAATACAATTCATCACTCCCTATCTTGCTCGTGGATGTCGTAAAATACGACTAGGCGATACAATACTCATATAACATCTATGCAAGAAAAGGAAAACCTGAAATAAAACCCTATACCAACCTATCTGATCAGCATGGTATAGAAATCAATTTGCCTCCTTTTGTGGAAGAGGCTTGAGCCCAGTAGTGGGGCGTATATGAGCTGAAATTATGAAATGATGATTCGCATGGTTCGTCTAACGTTCGGGTTGGCCACTAACGTTAGGGATTCAGTATCAATGAGCGGCGTAGTGGCGAAGGGAAGGAATACCGTGGGTTATGGCATCGCTCGTCGCTCTTTCGTCGCCCTGGAAGGAACGAATGGCGTGTGCAAATCACAATAAAAGGACATCTTATGTGTTAAAGTAAGCCTCATAAATTCTGCTAAATCTGACCAATGTCTTAAAATGAACTACAACATTGCGGTTCATACTAGTTTGTACTGGTTACGTCTGGTTACTTGCTCCAACTAGCTTCTAGCTGTAGAACATTGGATTATTCTGTTACAAACTGAGTCTGTATTTCGTACTTCCGTCTGTTTAGGTGTGAATTTAGATAAAATGAACCTCCGCTGTGAATATACTGCGATGTATTTACTGACCACTTAATGTTTAGTAAGGGTTTCTTAAAGTTTACATAAGTTTTATATAGATAATAAACTTGCCAAGTTAATTAATCCAAGTTGCAGTAGGATTTGTATGTTCAGAAAAACATACTCTTCAACTTTATATTAATAATATAGAATCAATAACGTATTTGAGGGACAGTGTCGGTACTTAAGCGATCAAAAATATGAAGCCAAAAATACTACATACGTGCAAGCGATTACACACGTAACTACACACGCACACCATTATACAATAGAGTTGCGTTGCGTACGCCGTGACCTTGTATACTACGGAACGATCCGGCGTAGGCTCCAATAGGCACCCATTTAAATGCTTAATTTTTTGTGCGCGGAATTACCTTCTTATGAGTTATTATTCTAAGTATAGAATCTTATATATAAATTTCTTGTGTACGTGTGTATTTCACTGAACTCCTAAACGGCTGGACCAATGTTGATGAAATTTTTAATGCATGTTCAAAGGGATTCGAAAATGGTTTAGACTCATAATCGGATCGGTAGGTGGCGCTTATTTGAACAGAACCACGTCTGTTGCGTCAGCTAGTGTTTATATATTTTCTTGTGTATGTATAAATGTCACTGAATTCCTCCTAAACAACTGGACCGACGTTGACGAAATTTTTGTGTGCGTTCAAGGGGATTCGAAAATGGTTTAGATTCACAATTGGACACGGTAGGTAGCGCTATTTTTTTTTAATATAACGTCTGTTGGGTCAGCTAGTATATTTATGTTTTTTATATAGAAATTTCCGATGTGGTGACGGAGTAAAAATTCTATTCCCGGTTGGTGTCGTAAAAGACGACTAAGGGATATGGTGTGCATATAACATCAATGCAAGAGAAAGAAAACTCGAAATAAAATCTGTACTAACCGATCTGACCAGCGTGGTACAGCAGTTAATTTTCGTCCAATTATGGAAGAGGCTCGAGCCCAACAGTGGGAAGTATATGAGCTGAAATGATGATGGTGGGCAAGATAGAGGGGGTAGTAAATAGTATTCTTACTCCCGTCACCACAAGAAAAACAGGTGTATTGATACAGATTTATTAACCGAAGTACATGTCTGCTACGGATGTCAAGGCCTCGAAGGGAATATGGAGGTTAATATGGGCACAAATAAAATCGATTCATAATTGACAGAATGATAGCATGATATTTAAATACATACATAAAAAAAAATATACAATGGAATTGAGAATTCCCTCCTTTATTGAAGTTGATTAAAAATAGCCTAATAGCAGCTATGTGACTATACTCGAAGTAATCCGCCGGGCCAGCCATGGATGCCAAGGTATCGGTAGCAGTGCTGGCGATGGGAAGGGGATACGGTTATGGGGCCGCACGCCGACTATACGTCGCCCCGGACGGATTGGGCGGGGTGTGTCCATGCCAATGCTTACCAAAAAAAAAATTGCAGTCAAATGTTATCCTTAATTTAGATGTAAATAGAGTTTCTTTGAACGACGCTGCTACCTATTCTCTTAGTGCTTCTATAGCCTGTTTTACTACTTCCTAGGCAAAGCAAGAGGCGGCCACACTGTCTTTATAACCCACATGGCTACTTAATCATAAAGACATATTGTTATATCTATCATCATTTCAGCTCGTTTACATGGCCTTGTTGGGCTTTTACCTCCTCCACAAATAAAAAATTAATCAGCTACACAATACTGGTTAGCTTAGAATTATTATTCTATAGTTAGTTATTACGTATAGAAGGTAAGTCCGCGCACCAAATATGAAGCATTTAAATTGTAGCTTAATGGAGCTTTCGTCGGACCGTTCCGTAATGTACAAGTCATTGTACTGCACATACGTACGCAACTCTTAAAAAATAAATAGGTAATTATGACGGTTTGTGCATTCAAATGGTGTCATAACACATTTGAAAAACTTAAAAAGGTTTTTAACATTACTTTTAAAAGTATTTCGACGATTTATGTTAATAAAAACAAAATTTGATTTCATAATTTGTATAGTGGTGTGCGTGTGTATGTGTGTAATCGTCTGCGCGCCATTAGCATTTTTAGATTCATGTTTAGAATGTTCGAAGTATTGACACTATCCTTCTATACGTTATTATTCTAAAACTGGTTAGACTTTTGATATAGAGTTTTACTTGGAGTTAAGATTCTCTTTTCTAAAGATATCATGTCCCTTATTCATCATTTACCACACCCACGGTTAAGATACAGGACAGCAAATTGTATTCTTACTCCGTCATTACACGAAAAATCGAAAATAACAACATCTTTAATAATACTTACACTATAAATATAATAATTGGGTAGTTTCGGAGTTTAATATATATATTAATTGAGATTACACATAATTCCAATCCGGTCGTTAATATTAAAAGCGATTGTTTTCACAGTTTTAAAATAATTAATTAGTTTTGTTACTTGTTAAGTTGGTAATTGAATAAGTTATGATGCGGTTTGTAATATGGAGGGTATGATATTAAAAACGGTAGGTATATGGTAGTCCTGAATATTTCAAATCTTTAATGGATATATTGGATGGCTCACTGGCTGTAATAGTTTTCTTTTTTTTTTTTTTGCTAGAGTATGGCCGTACCCTGAAGTATCCCGAAGTATATTTATTTTATTCATTTTTGACGTAATAACCTATACTAATATTATAAAGAGGAAAGATTTGTTTCTTTGTTTGTTTGTATTGAATAGGTTCCGAAACTACTGCACCGATTTCAAAAATTATTTCACTATTGGAAAGCTATAATATCAGACAGTAACATAGGCTATATTTTATTCCGGTATTCTCACGTTAACGGGCACTACGCGAGTAAGATGACTGAAACCGAAGCGAAGCGAGGGTGGGTTGTTAGTGTCTTTTAAGCGATGAACGCCGGTTGCACGCACGAAAACACATGATTCATTATCACGTTCCGCCGGAGCCGAGTATGCAAGCATGAATGCGTAACAAGCGATAGAGAGGCGCGATCGGAATAATAAATTTATAAAAAATTGTAATTTTCAACTCCTTCTTTATATTATGCAAAATAATGATAATTCACTAATGATAACAGTTTTTCAATCAATAGTTTTTAGTTTAGCCAGTCCATCAAACCTCCAACCTCATAAACAGTTATTAGATACCATCATTACACAATAGTTTTACACCTACCGTTGGCAGTCCACGTGTGTTATGTGCAGACGTGGAGTGCCATCGGTAGACGTCCCATCCCATTTTTACATTAAATTTCTCCAAAGACCTCTTCGTGTTGGATCCATATCCCCATGTAAGCCTTTCAAAGGACCGGGTATCTTCCCTTGGGAGATAGCCGTGAATCGGAGATACATTAATTGAAGTCAATACATAAAAGTATGCTACAATTCTTGCATGTTTTCTTATGGTTCTCTTTCTGGCTCCTGCAACATAGTGTACAACTAGCGTAGGAGCCAGAGATTCACACATATCTATATTATTAGTCATGTTATTATGGTAATAAATGAATTATTATAATTAATGATATATGATGTTTACGCGAGCACTATATATGGTAAATAAAACTACTTTTACGGCTTTTATCGCGTTTGTATTTGATTTATGATTACCCGATGTTTCGAACAATTTACAGCATTCATGATCACCATAATTCAAATACAAACGCGATAAAATCCGTAAAAGTAGTTTTATTATAATTAATTATGACCTTATCCTGTCAAATTATCGTTCGTAAACCGACTTTACTTGTCTTTTTTTATTGCTGCCAAGGTTCACCATGCGCAAACACTCTTAGAAAGTTGGGCTTCCTGCTCTTTCACTCACCAAGCTAAGTGCAGTAACTGTAATTGCTACTATTCCGACTGGCCCGAGACCGTAGTCAGAAAATTCTCTACAGTGTATTCCTATCACAACATCATCGAAATCATCTCAGCCCATACACGTTCCACTGTGGGCTCGGACCTCCTCCACTATGGGAGGGAAATTGATTTACTATATTATACCACGCTAGTCAGACGTGTTAGTATAGAAAGAAAGAAATTTTATTTTGTAAACCTCACACAATATAGACACCAACGAAAGAAATAAGAACTACTAACTAAAAAACAAGGAGTCGAATAGGTATGTGAGGCCAAAATATGGTGCCCATCTCAGCTTATGGTACAGTAAATATGATACTACACCGCTGATATTCTGATGGACCCGTACAATCAAGTCACGGAAGCGACAATATATCGGGTTTTATTTCGAAATTTCTTTCTTGCATAGATGTTATATGCATATTATATTCCTTAGTCGTCGTTTACGACACCCATGGGCAAGAGAGGAGGGTGGTGAATTGTATTTTTACTCCGTCACCACATAATGCCTGATTAAACCACCTTGAGAAGGCAATTTTTGAAGACATTAAGTGATTTTGACAGAAATTAATAAAGAGCATGCATATTCCGCTTTTACAATACCTACAATGTTAGGAATAGTAGCTTTCATACTAGTTTTAATACGTCTCGACTTAAACTTCCACACGTGGAAAACGGAAAATATAGTTTCTTTTCTAAAAGCCGACTTTTTTGTGTCCTTTCTTTTATTTTCATGAAATTCTTGTAAGTCTCATGTATCTGCAATGATATACTGTACAGCTTTGAATTAAACATGGAGTCTCCATCGTAAACTATGGTGGAGAGATGTATTGTTGATTTCTTTAAGGATTATTGTGGATTTTTTGTCGGAATATTTCTGAAATAGCACCTAAAAAGGTATTAAAGTATTTGGAATGGATTTTCTTAAGAATATAGCTAAAAGAATTATCGGCGGTTATTAAATTTTCTATTTTTGTGACGGAGTATACCAAAACGTCTGACCAGCGTGATATAGTAGATCAATTCCCTTCTAATGTGGAGGTGGCTTGAGCCCAATAGTGGGACGTATATGAGCTGTGGTGATGATGGCGATCAATATAGTTTTATAATTTCTAAGAAATCCTCTAAAGATTCAATAAGTATCATGGTATTAACTAAAACGCATATTTACCGAGAATTTATGTCATTCAATTACCCGGGTGAAACCACCATAAAATCGATTTTCAGTATAGATTACCATAATCAGTTATTTCCATCGACCGCTAAATTATATTGATATAATATTGAGGTATCTTATATTGCTTTCAATCATAGTCATCATTCATCATTACCCTGTCATTTCCAATTTAAATAAGACCGTCTCTTAGAATAATAACTCATAGAAGCTTTTAATTTGAGGCACTTAAATTGGAGCCAGAATGGTTCCTTACGCCGGATCGTGACGTAGTGTATAAGGTCACTGCGTACAAGGCAACTCTTTTGTATAGCGGTGTGCCTGTGTAATTGGTTGCACGCATGTAGTATTTTGGCTTCACGTTTTTGATCGCGTAAGTACCGACACTATCCTTCTATACGTTATTATTCTAAGGATTGGCTCTACTTTTTTCCTGGTTACACAATTATTTTTCTTTAATATCCTAATTCTTCGTGTGGTGACGGAGTAAAAATACAATTCACTCACCGCCCATAGGTATTGTAAAAGACGATTCAGGAATATGATGTGCATTGTCTATTAAATTTTTATCTCCAGCCTTACTTTCTCTAAAACATTTATGGATGGATAAATATATTTTCTTAAAGCCAGAATTTCTTTGGTTGAAAGCTGGGAACTCTATGAGATAACCAGTTGGTTTCCTTACTAATTTATCGCTACGAAACATGAATTAAAAATGTGCGTAAAAATTATGACAGTTGACAATTATACATTACTAAAAAGCATATTTTTTTCTCTTATCCTTATCGTTGTAATTATTTATAAAAGTGACGTGAGCTTTTAACAAATGGAGGTATACATCATGGTCAAAGCACGTCCAAGTTGCGTGACTGAACAAATTTACAACATTTTATCTTATTACACGACTATTATGGGCTTGCAGAGGTCACTGGTACTACGATACCCAACGCTGTTTGTCATGAAAAAACTTCCCTAGGTCCAAAATCGCGGAACGGGATTTTTTTAGTGCTGATCTTTACAAGGCCGCTGCCTATCAGAAAGAAAGTGAAGGGAGTGTGAATGCGTGCATTGAGGTTCGGTGATACCAAAGGCACCACCAGAACCCTCCACACGCAAACACCCTCAGAAAGTTGGGCTTCCGGCTCTCTCGTTCACCGAACGAAGCGCAGTAACAAATTGCTACTACTCAGACGTCGATTTTCTGCGAGAATGTGGTACTACCCCGGACGAATCGGCCCGCGGCTGTAGACAGATAACTGTCGATAGTGTGGTCCTACCACTCGAGTATGCATGTCAGTGATCGAAACAATGAATTCTCGGCAGGAAAGCTGATCGTTTGAGGGCTACACTCTCCACAAAGGTAGACAACCAAAAAATGGTATATATGTCCCTTTCTGTCGCCTCGGCTTCGCTGGCGTAAGGTCGATCGGACTGTCAAAGAAAATAGAAGAAAAGTCAGCAGCTGTGGAGTCATTCATCAGCCTATCAATGTCCCCTCTGCGACATAGGCCTCCTCAATGGAGGATAATACCAAAATCACCACGCTTGGTAGGCACGAAGACGATCCCAGTTAGTAAGTTTCCGAAACGAGGCTTGGTGCAAATAAGTTCCTTCTTCTAGTAATCTTTGAGCCGGTTTCGCCTATCCCAGAAATTAATGGTGATACAATCTATTCTTATTCTATCACCATATGGAATTTCGATGTTATGTCTTATAATTGTCTCAGCTTATATAAGTCATATTACCGGGCTCGAACCTCCTCCGTAATAGGAGGGCAATTGACCTACTATATCACACTCACCTCAGTTCCTGAAAACACAGGTGGAACAGACCAGCGCATGTTACCAGTAATGACTTACGGCACGGAAACGTGGTCCCTTATTGCAGGCCTCATAATCAAGCTCAAAGTCACTCAGCGTGCCATGGAACGGGCTATGCTCGGGATTTCTCTGCGTGATAGAATCCAAAATACGGAAATTCGCAGAGGAACGGTGTAACCGACATAGTACAAATAATTAGCACGCTGAAGTGGCAATGGGTAGGCCACATCGATCGACGAATTGAAAACCACTAGGTAAGAAAGATTCTTGAGTGCCACCACGTATCGAACGACGCAGGGTAGGACGCTCACTCACTAGGTGAACCAATGACCCGGAGAAAGTTTCTAAGCGTCGTTGGATGCAGACGGTACGAGACAGCGCTCTATGGCGTAACATGAGCGAGGTCTACGTCCAGCAGTGGACGACGATAGGCTACAATGATGATGATGATACCACACTTTTTTTTTTTTTGGGTGGATGATGATACCACACTGGTCAGACATGTTGGTATAAGATTTTAATTCGAGTTTTCTTTTCTTGCGTAGATGTCATATGCGTCATCATCATCATCTTGCTCTTATCCCAATTACTTGGGATCGACGCAATATGTCATTTGTTTTGACATATTGCAAAAAGTTTCGGCAATGACTTTTATGACCGGCCGCCTGCCTGACGTCAACCCTCCTTGTGAATCTAATCGTTGACCCAAATGGTACTAGATGGAGTTGGTCCGGGTCAATCTAGGGCTCTTAGTCGCCTTTTACGACACCCACGAGTAAAGCAAGGGTTGGTAGTATTCGAAGCCGCTACCACACAGCAAGACGTAGATGTCATATGCATATTTAATCATTTAGTCGTCTTTTACGACACTCACGGGCAAGATAGGGGTTGGTGAATTGTATTTTTACGTCACGACACGGAATACTACTTAATACTTTCCATGTGGTGACGGAGTAAGAATACAATTCACCACCCCCTATCTTACCCGTGGGTGATCGTACGAGACGACTAAGGGATATAAAACGCATATAGCATCTATGCGAGAGAAGGAAAACTCGATATAAAGCCCTATACCAACACGTCTGACCTCTGACGTAGGTCAATTACCCTTCCATTATGGAGGAGGGCCGAGCCCGATAGTGGGACGTATGTGGGCTGAGATGAGATGACGGAATACTAAATATTTTATAATATACTAGCGGACCCAACAGACGTTGCTCTGTTCAAATAAAATGAAAGGAATTCTCCTTGAAACCGATAGCAGCGCCACTTACCGGGGTCCAATTGTGAATTTAAACAATTCTCAAATCCCCTTGAACACACAAAAAATTTCAGCAACATCGGTCCAGCCGTTTAGGATGAGATGAGTGACATACACACATATACAAGAAATATATATATATATATATATATACTAGCTGACCCAATAGAAGTGGTTCTGTTCAAATAAAATAAAAGGAATTCTCCATGAAATCGACAGCAGTAATAGGTACTGACCGACTGCAGTGAATTCGCCCGGGCTGCGTTGTGAATTTAAATCATCCAGGCTGGGGGCCTTAAATGCATTTACAAAAATTCATTCAAATCCATCCAGCCGTTTAGTTGCAGTATAGATAAATAACCTAGACACCTAGTCGTTAAGTTATCTTAAATTTTCTGATTTTCTGCGCAACTTTCTAATTTTTTTCCCGTAAAAGCCTTTCTAAAGTAAAAAAAAAAATTAAAAAGAAAGATGGACGGAATCGTTAAAGTCGTTCTCAAGTTATGTTATTTTTCTGTCCGAACAGCGCATCTACCGGGTCCAATTATGAATCTAAACCATTCTCAAATCCTCTTGAACACACACAATTTCAAGAACATCGATCTAGCCGTTTAGGAGGAGTTGAGTGACATACACACCTACACAAGAAATATATATATATATATATATATATATGTATATATAAAGATAGAATAATAATAATGATACGAGCAAAGCGTTCATAACTAGTATATAATAAAATATGGGTAGTTCTTCTTTTTATCCTATAAAGGCTGTGTCCCTCCAGTTAATGGAGAAAAATTCAATAGATTTACCAATACTGATTTTTATATGTATTTCACCATGCATTCTACCAAAAATATAACAGATGTAGACGTTTATAATGAAATTTGTAATACAAACAACCATACAAAGTCCTTGACTTATAGCAAAAAGATTTATAGAAAAAAAAAACATTACATAACTGAACATGTGACAGATTGGTAAAGCTCCTAAATATTTTTGTCAATACATGTGAATATGATTTACATATTTTCTAAAACAGTCTTTGGTTCAGTATGATGACAGAAAAATGCAATGCAATTTCTATTCAAGACTATTCAAGTCTTCGTCAAATTGCATTGCATTTAAAAATATATATTTTCATCAATAGGGTTTGTGACAGAGATGTATTATTTACCGCCAAATTTCGTTTCTACGCCCTGAAAATGTTGAAAAAATATGTTAACTTTGTAGTTAATATTTTTATCGATAGAATAATTATTCACCTATCATAAAAACTATAAGTACTAACTAAAAAATATTTTCATTTTTTTACGTCTTCCATATAATATTTTATTTTAATATTTTAAAAGATAATGATCCATATGTTCTATACCTCAAAATTACAAATTTACACTTTAAGCTTAAACGTGAGACCTCGTAATTACAATTGATTGTTCTATTCACTAAACCATAGTTGATGAGTTATAAAAATTGCGACGAAAATGGCGATGGTACAAAGACAATTTATTAATACAACCCCTCGTCGAAGAGGGCAAGCCCTCCCTTCGAAGGTTTATTATACCTATAACGTTATCTGAAATTAATCTCTGATTGTAAGTAAAACGATTTAAAAAAGAAAGGAAATGATATTTCGTTCTAATTGACACATTGACGGATAGATTTTAATATATTGAAAGTTTATTAATTTCATCATTTATAATAGCTCATATACGTCCCACTGTTGGGTTTGAACCCCCTTCCTAATGGGAGAGAAAAATTGAACCTTACAATGCTATGCCGATGAATCCAACTTGGCTGGGCAGAGTTAGGGCAACTTAAGAGGTTCTTTTCGTCCAATATTGCGCGGTGTCTAAAAAAATGTTTATAACCAGTGTGCGTTACCAGGAATGACATACGGCACTGAAACATGGTCTCTAAATGTCGATCTTATAAAAAAGCTCAAAGTTGTTCAACGTGCCGTGGAGCGGGGCATGCTCGATATTTCTGTACGTGATAGAATCCGAAATACGGCAATCCGTAGAAGAACGGGTGTAACCGACATAGCCCACAGTATTAGCACATTGAAATGGCAATGGGCAGGCCACATCGCTCGTCTAACCGACAACCGTTGGGGAAGAAAGGTTCTCGAGTGGCGACCACGAACCAAATGACGCAGCGTAAGACGACTCCCTACTAGGTGGGCTGACGATATCTTAAAAGTCATAGGGAACCGTTGGATGCAAGTGGCGCAGGACCGATTCGAGTGGCATTCTTGTGGGGAGGCCTATGTTCAGCAGTGGACGTCTATAGACTGATGGATGGATGGATGGATACTATGCTGGACAGACGGATTGGCATAGGGTTTTATTTCGAGCTTTCCTTCTCTTGTACTAGGCTCGAGCCTCCTCCATAATGAGGTGGGTATTGAACTGCTATACAACGTTGTTCGGAAGGGTTGGTATAGGAACAGGAGAATTCTCGCCTATACCAACCTCTCTGTCAAAATATATAGAATAGTGTCTGTTAGGTCAGCTAGTAAAAAAGCAATAGATAAAAAACTAGGTTTCATTTAAATATAAGCTATGAAAACGTAGAATAGTCCACATAAATCTAGTAATTCTTTTCTCAGTAGCCACATATAACGTCGTAAACGTTTCGCAAACGTTAGACACGACAGTTAAAATACCACTAAAACTTAGGTTAATTATCCTGTTTGAACATAAAATTTATTAGCAATATCCTGAGATACTTTATGGGTTTTGCGACTTGTCCTTAAACCATGATATTTAATTGGCATATTAAAAGTTAAATAATTATTAAAAATAATATCCGTGTGTTGACGAAGTAAGAATACAATTCACCACCCCCTGACATACCCGTGGGTGTCGTAAAAGATGACTAAGGGATATATTACGCATATGATATCTATGCAAGAAAACCCTATACCAACCTGTCTGACCAGCATTTTATAGTAAGGTCAATTTCCCTCCTATTATGGAGGAGGCTCGAGCTCAACAATGGGATGTTTATGAGCTGAATTGCGATATTTTGCTTGTGGATGGCGTTAAAAACAACATAAGGGATATAGTATGCAGATAACATCGATGTAAGGGGAGGAACACTCGAAATGAAACCTTTTGCCACCACGTCTGATTAGCGTGGTAGGTCAATTTCCCTCCTATATTGGAGGCGGTTTGAGCCCAACAGTGGGACGATTATGGGCTAAGGTGAAGATAAAGTCTAGTAGTGGGATCACACTGTATAAGACAGAGGAATTAGCGGAAGACTTTTGAAATATGCAACTAATGGATACAGATTATAACCATACTTAAAAATCACAATTTGTGAAACACAAAGTAATTTTTTTGCGTAAGAATTGAACCCACGTCAGTAAAGATACCGTGGTATCTTAACCAATATGCTAACTGTATTTTATACTTAGTTTAATCCGACTTCGAAAAAGGAGGAAGTTCTCAATTCGTCGGAATCCATTTCTTATTTTTGTTCCTAGAAAAGCTAATACTAATTTCTGCTGGTACCTTAGTCGATTTTTACAACTACCCAGAGTTTTATCATTAATATTTATACATGAGGTATTCTCAAAATAGTGATCTAGACAGATATCTCAATTAAGCACGCGTAAATAAGTACATCACTACACATCAGCATGGATTCAGTTAAGTTCGACAGGCTTTGATGAGGGTACTTCATCAATCAGATGGCTTACTTCATGGTCAATGAGTTCTCGAACGTAATTTGACTTTACACATAAATACTGTCTTAGCCTTTATAAATACAATTTATACTAATGATTGCTGACGTTTACGCGAGTACACGCAAACACAGGTACACAAGCATATATATAACAGTATCCTTATATATATATACTAGCAATCCGCCCTCGCTTCGCTTCGGTTATAGGTTATAGTCGTTTTACCCGCGTAGTTCCCGTTCCCGTGGGAATACCGGGATAAAATATAGCCTAGTTTACGCCCTGATATTATAGCTTTCCATTGGTGAAAAAATTTTTGAAATCGGTCCAGCCGTTTTGAAGATTACCCGGAACAAACAGACAGACAGACAGACAAAAATTTTTTAATTGCTATTTTAGGCATAGGTGTCGTGCAAATAACCGTGTGAGCATGAAAATAGCCTATTATTTTGACATTACAAACAGACACTCCAATTTTATTTATTGGTATAGATTTCTTTCGTCGCGATCATCGGTGCCGACCTGACGCTGCCGACTATCGCCAGGGCGATGGTCGGCAGCGTCAGGAACTAGGACGCGGTCGCAGCCTTCTGCGAGGCAGTGATCTCGCAGAAGGAGGCGGCGGATCGCCTGCGCGAGGAGCGCAGCTTCGATGAGGCGATCCGCCGCCGGCGGCTGGGGCGGCGTAGGCGCGAGTACCTGCGCCTCATGCCGCCCTAGCCGAGGCCGCAGGTGACGTGACCGGGGAATTAGTCCGTCACCCGCTGAGAGGCCGACCGCGTGAGGAAAGACCGACGTCCTCCCCGATTACCCCAAATAGGAGGTATTCCGTCGGGCCGACCACTGACGTCAAGTCACCCTGCTCCGGTGGTCGGCCCAACGACGAAGACGACGTGCATTGCGGGTGGGTTGCGGGTGTCGCCCCAGACGGAGTGGTGCGAGGAGCGTGCCGACCGCAGCCCACCCCCCAAAAATATATATATATATATATATATATATATATTTCTTGTCTACGTGTGTATGTCACTGAACTCCTCCTAAACGGCTGGACCGATTTTAATATTATTTGTTCCGATGGATATGAGAATGATTTAGATTAAGAATTGAAGCCAGTAGGTTGTGCTGCGATCGATTTTAAGGCAATTTCCTTTTACAATTTTTTTAGATTTGAACAGAACAACGTCTGTTGGGTCAGCTAGTTATGAATATATAAATCTGTTCGTGAGATTCTGATTGAACTCCTTCTAAACGACAGGACCGATTTTGATGATTTATTTGTGGCTGTTTCTGATGGATATAAGAATGGTTTAGATAAAAAAATTGGAAACGGTAGGTGGCGCTGCGATCGATTTCAAGAACAATTCCATTTTATTTTGTTTTAGATTGGAACAGTACAACGTCAGTTGGGTCAGCTTGTAATGAATAAATATTATTAAAAAGGTTCGATGCTTATATTTTAGAACAGAGAACAGAATCTACACTAGTTTCCAACTTTCATAATATTATGGAATATATGAGTAGTTAATTCGATTTACGTGGTTATTTTAGCCACGCAAATTAAATTAACACTTTAATATCAAACTAAAGTCACACTTGTTTTAGTAACTTAATTTAACTTGACGCGAATCGAACTATCTTTGCATAAACTTAACTCGATAGTATGACTATGAGCAATTATGCTTCCAAACAATTTGCATATGATTTATAAATTATTCAATAGTCATTATGATACCGGCAATTTGGTTATTTGGCACAGGAGACAGTGCTCATGTGTTATATTTTGAAATTGGGCATATGGTTATAAACCAGACTATCTAAGTATTATTGGTATATAGTATTAAATATCATTCAGTACTAGAATAGAATAGAAGAAAACACAAATAATTGATGAAGATTGCCGACAGAAGTGAAAACTTAAAACTGAATGGACAGTTTTTTTATTTTGAATTGTTTGTTTTTAAGTTAAAACTTCATAAATTTATTACGTTTTGAGATCTATCGGGATAGACATATTGACATTGACATAGCTAAAGATTTAATGTTAGCGTTAATCCGTCACTTGATCACGTAAAGACAACGGTCGTTTTTTTCTTTTTTGGATGGAGTATGATCAGCGCAGACGCCGCCTATTTCGTTTGGGGCGACGAAAGAACGACGCGCGGGCCAATACCCTACCCGAAGCTCGTCGCCTTCGTTATTGGGCCGACCACCGGTGCCGAGTTCTTTGTCCTCAGTGGTCAAAAACAACGGTCCCTAGACAGTCAATATTGCACAATATTACGAATTGTGCAATATTACAGTATAGATTGAATACCAATGATTCAACAAAAGTTTGACCAAGTTTAATATTTATTGCACCATATTTTTCTATTCTATCGTAAAGGGTCAGTATTGCGCAATATTTTTAAGCTTTTTTTAAGCTTTAAGTTTAAATGAGAAGTATTTGCGCTAAATTTTGTTTGGACAGCTTTATGAATGGTTCATACTTCCCAATTGAACACCTAAAAATTGTACAATGTACGTATTGTATAATGTTATTGCAGGTTTTGGGGTTGCCTTACATAAATTTACTCCTCATCCAAACTTGCCTATAGAAAATTTCACTTCAAAAATTATTATCAACCCGCTCCCCGCGGGTTGATAATAAATTTACAACCGCGGCATTAATTACCCCCTACTGAGCACGCGGTTTATGATACGTGCGGCTGTTATGTCTATAGGTGCTGTTATACCATGCTGGTCAGACAGTTGGTTATAGGATTTTATTTCGAGTTTTCCTTCTGTTGCATACATGTTATATCTATACCAATAAATAAAATTGGAGTGTCTGTTTGTAATGTCAAAATAATAGGCTTTTTTCATGCTCACACGGTTATTTGCACGACACCTATGCCTAAAATAGCAATTAAAAAATTTTTGTCTGTCTGTCTGTCTGTCTGTTTGTTCCGAGTAATCTTCAAAACGGCTGGACCTATATCAAAAATTCTTTCACCCATGGAAAGCTATAATATCAGGGCGTAAACTAGGCTATATTTTATCCCGGTATGCCCACGGGAACGGGAACTACGCGGGTAAAACGACTAAAACCGAAGCGAAGCGAGGGCGGGTTGCTAGTATATATATATATATATATATATATATATATATATATATATATATATATATATAGACACGCGGCAGCGTGTCAAGCCAAGTTCAAGCAAAGGAACTGGCTAGCCAGCGCCGAGTGTAATATTACACGAACCACTTGGTGCCACTTTTGACCCTTCTATAACTCAAAATCTCTCTAACGTAAACACACAAAACTAATTGTATTTAATTATATCCATAAGGATATCTAGAAGCCAAATTTCATTAAGCTAGCTCAAACGGTTATAAAAATATGAAGGTCAAAATGTCGTAAATTTAAGTTTTTTTTTTTTTTTTGTGGGTGGATCGCGGTCGGCGCGCCTCCGCACCACTCCGTCCGGGGCGACAGAGGGGCTTAAGCACGTAACTCCCGCGACCCACCCAAAAACCACGTCGCCTTCGTCGTTGGGCCGACCACTGGAGCAGTGTTAACTTGTCGTCAGTGGTCGGCCCGACGGAATACCCCCTATTGGGGTACCCTCCCATCGACCGACGTCCCCCCCTCGGGGAGGACCGTCCCCCCCCTCGGGGAGGACGTCGGTCTTTCCTCACGCGGTCGGCCTCTCGGCGGGTGACGGACTAATCCCCGGTCACGTCACCCGCGGCCTCGGCTAGGGCGGCATGAGGCGCAGATAGTTGCGCCTGCGCCGCCCCAGTCGCCGGCGGCGGGTCTCCTCATCGAGGCTGCGCTCCTCACGCAGGCGATCCGCCGCCTCCTTCCGCGAGATCACTGTCTCGCAGAAGGCTGCGACCGCGTCCCAATTCTCGACGCTGTCGACCCTCGCCCTAGCGATAGCCGGCAGTGTCAGGTCCGTACCGATGATTGCGACGAGTTCACAGCGCTGCACTGCCCAAGCCCCGCAGGCCTCGAGCGTATGCGTCGCCGTGTCCTCGTCGCAATCGCAGTGGTGGCAGGACGGTGTACTCTCCCTCCTAACGACCTTGTGCAGGTATTTGGCGAAGCACCCATGCCCCGTCAAAACCTGCACCAGTCGGAAGGAGAGCACCCCGTGCCGCCTCTCCAACCACTGCATCAGCACCGGCCGGAAGGCCTCCACGGTTCGCACCCCGAACCGAGGCCTCTCCAGCCGGACTGCCTAAATTTAAGCATTGACTGACATATGGTACCAAAATTTAACCTACTTCCAGATGACTTAGAAGGATGAAATTTGGAATTCAGCTCGGTAATTGTGTAAGCGTAGGAAAAAATCTAAAAATTAAAAAGTTAAAAAATATTGGTTTACCCATACAATTTTATTTTAATTGTAGCGTTGGAACCGTTACAACGTTACAAGCAGATATTTGAACTACCAGTTTTCATTACATGTCATTTTATAAAGTTATTCGACATATATATATATTTTTTTAATTCTGATAAAAAATTGGCCAAGTCAAATCTAACCTACTTTAAGATCCCCTTTTTTTTTAAATAACAGCAATTGTTATAGGTATCCAATAAAGCAAAGAAATAGAGTTTAATACTTGTTCATAATGTTATTTTGTTACCATAAATACATATTTGGATTTTGCATAGAACTTGGCACTCATTTAGATCTCCATTCTTTTTGCGGCGGAGCCCACAGCCAAGCATAATCTTATATTTTTAAACGAGCAATTCTTGTATATATATATACATATATATATATATATATATTCAGGATCTCGGAAACGGCTCCAACGATTTTGTTGAAACTTGGCATGCTACAGGTTTCGAGGCCAAAAAACTCTAGCTAGGTTTCATTTATATAAAATGTTGTTTTGTCGGTGTTTTTAGCAAAACAATACAATGACATTAATTTTTAAAAGAATATGAATTCAAATTTCGGCGTCAACGTCATGAGATACGATAGCTCGTTTGGGAAGATGTCAAGTTTTATTTTAGTATTGTTTTGGATTTCAAACAGCGTCGGATCGAATCTTGATGTTATTATTATTCTCTTTTTGTATTTTTTTTATTTTTTTCATTATTTTATTTTTATTTTTTATTAATATATATCTAAATAAATTCTACAAAAAGATTCCGAGCGAAGCTCGGTCAACCTGATATTTTTTGTATTATTCAAATTCAAATTCAAATTATTTTATTATGCATAAACCCTGAGAGGGCACTTACATATTGTCAGGTTTACAATTTCCAAAAAAAATATACTACCACCGGATCGGAACGCGACCGCTACTGAGAAGATCCGGCAAGAAACTCAGCGGGCTTGTCATTATTTTTAATTTTTTTTTCTTACTAGTTATACAATTGTGTACATGTTTTGTAAGAACAAGCTCCAGTGTGATGCCCTTCGAACCGCAAGACACTTAATATAATTTAAACGATTATGGCTGGACCAGATCCCACAAGTGGCACCCGATCACGAGTTAACTACTAGAGCAGCCATCACTCGTGGTTGAGGGCAACCACTATGGAGGGAAGGGAGAGACCCGCTCCACGCAGCTACCGAAAGTAGATCCTTATGTGAGCATGACCAACACCACAATATGTTACAAACGCTGAAAATACAAAATTTCGTTAGGCAAAACACGCTACACTTTACAATAAAAGTTAAAAGTACATTTACAAACAGTATATTTAAAATAACAAGGAAATTGCTGAATGAGGAGCTGCTCACAACCAATCTGTATTATCATCTACATAATCCGAGATTTTATAATAAGCTTTTTTACAAAGTCTATTCTTGATGGCTTTTTTAAACTTTTTCATAGGCAGGTCTCGGATATCTTTAGGTAATCTATTGTAAAAGCGTATACATTGCCCCATGAATGATTTGTTAACTTTTTGGAGACGAGTAGTGTGTACAACTAATCTGTTCTTATTACGAGTATTCATTTCATGAATGTCACAATATCTCTTAAAGTTAGCGATATTTTTTTGACATATAATATATTTTCGTATATATATTGTGATACAGCAGTTAGAATATTTATTTCTTTGAATTTCTCGCGAAGTGAGATTCTTGGGCCTAGATTATAAATTGCACGGACAGCCCTTTTTTGTAGAACAAAGATTCTATTAAAATCCGCGGATCATCCCCACAGTAATATACCGTAAGACATAAGACTATGGAAATAAGCGAAATAAACCATTCTAGCTGTTTCAGTATCTGTTAACATTCTTATTTTTTTTACTGCATAAGCCGCTGAGTTAAGCCTACTCGACAACTTTTCAATATGAGGTCCCCACTGAAGTTTAGCATCTATGGTGATACCTAAAAAGACTGTTGACTCCACAAGGTCTAGAGCCACACCATTCATTTGGATATTGGTTTCCACTTGCCTCACATTAGGAGTAGTAAATTTGATACATTTAGTTTTTTTCTCATTGAGAACCAAATTATTAGTGTTAAACCAATGAACAACGTTAGACAGTGCATTGTTCACATCGTCATAATTCAACATTTGTCTTTTAATTTTAAATAACAAAGAAGTGTCATCTGCGAACAACACAATGTCCAGATTGTCCCCTATATGGTAGGGTAGGTCATTAATATATACAAGAAACAGAAATGGCCCCAGAATGGACCCTTGTGGAACGCCCATTTTTATAATAGAACCAGATGATCGTGCACCATTAACATCAACCCTCTGGATTCTGTTGCTTAAATAAGAAGTTACAAGTTCAAGAGCGTTATTCCTGATCCCATAGTGGTATAGTTTTCTGATGAGTGTTTCATGTTGTACACAATCAAATGCCTTAGATAAATCACAGAAAACACCTAAGGCCTCATGTGATTCCTCCCAGGCTGCAAAAATATTTTTCAATAACTCTACGCCCGCATCAGTAGTAGAGCAATTCTTAGTAAAGCCAAATTGATTTTTGTGAAAAATACCATGTCTCTTAAAATGAATCAACATCTGATTAAGCATAATTTTTTCGAATACTTTACCGAGTGTTGGTAGTATGGAAATAGGACGAAAATTATTAATATCTGACATACTACCAGATTTAAATAAAGGAATTACTCTACTAATTTTCATGAGATCAGGAAACACACCCTGAGCAACACAACCATTAAATACAAATGCCAGGTGGGGAGCAATAACAGGTATTATAAAATCAATAGTCTTTACTGATAAACCCCATAAATCTACTGTTTTCTTAATATTAAGATTTTTAAAAGACTTTAAAATATCATACACACCTACATCTGAAAATTCAAAGGAAGTGTCACATTTTACAATGCTTTGTTTAAGGAGCAATTCAGCTAAAATAGGGCACGACGCTAAGAATTTTAATACAGGCACATTTGTAAAATAGTTTTCAAATTCATGTGCCACTTCTTTATTTACTGTCACATTTTTATCACCAATCTTTAAATTAAAGTCCTTCTTCCGCACATTAAACTTGACTCTCCTGTTTTACATTTATGTATGTGTTTTTGGTGGGATATATAACATACATAATATAATATTAACAGTGTGATCCTACCACTATTATCATCAGGTGTGCTATTAGCTCGTTTGCCCCCACAGCAATAAAAAAACTAACCTTTAGGAGGGTAGATTACGTGTTATCTTTTCTCACATTTCCACCTAATCCGTCCAGAACATGATATAGTATAGTATTAATTTATTTCATTCTTAATTTAATGTTACTATTTCAAATACTACTGTTTAACTTTTTTAAAATATATTTGTTTTGCATATATTGTTGCTTCCGCGACTTGATTGTACGGGTCCATCAGAATATCAGCGGTGTAGTATCATATTTACTGTACCATAAGCTGAGATGGGCACCATATTTTGGCCTCACATATTCCACTCCTTGTTTTTAGTTAGTAGTTCTTATTTCTTTCGTTGGTGTCTATATTGTGTGAAGTTTACAAAATAACATTTCTTTCTTTCAGAACTAGCAAAAAAAAAATTATCATGGCAATTTTATAATACTTAACAATAAATAGAAAACGGCCGAAATCGTCAACCGTTTTCTCAGGGATGTTATTGCCAGAATTGGACTATATTGGATAATTTTTTTTTTTTTGGCGGGTGGGTTCCGGGCGTCGCGCTCTTCGCACCACTCCGTCCGGGGCGACAGAGGGGCGTAAACACGCACACCCGCAACCCACCCCACGTCCGACCACCGGAGCAGGGTTACTTGTCATCAGTGGTCGGCCCGACGGAATACCTCCTATTTGGGGTACCATCCCATCGACCGACGTCCCCCCTCGGGGAGGAAGTCGGTCTTTCCTCAGGCGGTCGGCCTCTCAGCGGGTGACGGACTAATTCCCTGATCACGTCACCCGCGGCCTCGGCTAGGGCGGCATGAGGCGCAATATTGGATAAATAGGACCACACGAAAAGCACATTTTTCAAATAATAAAAAGAACCATCAAAATAGGTTCACTCAGTCGAAAGTGCCGAGATAACAAACATGAAACAGTCGAATTGAGAACCTTCTCCTTTTTTGAAGACAGTTAAAAATGATTTAAATAAATCCAGAACATTGATTTACACCACAAAATACTAATGGTCTCCGTCTATTTGAGTTATCTTAAATCTTTACATAAACAAAACTCAACAATACGGGAGCAAGCAATTTGCACAATTATTCACTAAACATAATTGTGATTCCGTAAACTTGGGGCACAAATACCCTCGTCTGTACTGTTACGCGGAATTTCTTTGTTCATATTGTTAGCTAAGTGGCCTACTATGTTGTGTAGAAAGGTTTATTTTAAACTAACTGTCCGACCCGGTTTCTTATGGGCGCTAATTATAAAAAGAGTAATTTCTTTTCCATTCCTCCAATTCAAGTGTTATTGTTTTTATAATTGACGATGGTAAATGAACAAACAGTACATCTGACGGAAAGTGATACAGCCGCTCAGGGACTGTTGCTTGGGCGCTCGAGAGAGAGACAGAATCTCGGCAACAGTTTCAACAGTTGTCATAAAATTTAGTATGCAGGAGGCGCAGGAAACAAATAGATCTAGCTAGATTAAATATAATTAAATAGGTAAAATCTCGTTATTGCATCCGCTATATAGTTCTGACCTTGCCACGTATTCACGTATTTATTTTTTTGATCAGAAGTCCCAAATTTCTACAGCAACGGGAACATGTATATAAAAAAAAAACTTCTTGTATTTTCATATAGAATGCGAAGAAACATTTTCACCGATCTTATATAAGCTATTAAATCAAGACCCATATTTTGATACAAATTTAATAATGAATTCTGTAGCGGGTAGATTTAAATCTCTATAATAACCATGATTTGTTGAACTTGAGACATCTTAGTCCACCGGTGAACGCTGAAAAGTGTTCAAAACGTATCGGGTAATCAAAATCATATAGTCACATTTGTTATGACCCGCAGATTGCCTGATAAAAACACAAAGAAAATCCGATATTATTGCGTAAATCATACAGTGACGGTAGAATATTAAAAACAGCATGATCTGATACCTCCATTCCATTTCTATCATTGTACGATCAGACAAATGCGGGGCTTACATACGTATGGTTTGGACATCCCATTTGCCCGAACTAAAAGCTTCGCGTCATCTTTCATAATACATACGGAAAAGGAATGGACTAATATTTCCGACCAACGTTTCATATCGGCGTTACTGTTCAATATCAATCTATATCTTATTTTAACACCTAACAACCACATTCAATAATATTTATATTCGATGATCTACTAAAAAAATTTTTACAAGTTCTATCGTTTTCTTTTTGTAATTAAATTTGTTGTGTTTTCCAAGACAATGGAAAGCGTTGTTCTATGTAATTTAGATTTTAAAAGAACTAGTAATTGAATAAAAAGACAATCCCACTGGGTTATTTGCCGGATATTCTCAGTGCGGTCGCGTTCCGATCCGGTAGTAATTTAAGTTAAAATGTAAAAAAAAATAATATAAGTGCCCCCGCGGAGTTTATACATAGTATATGATTTGAATTTGAAAGTTGTCAGGCACTTTCTGGGTATTAAAACTCGCTGTTGTATCTTTCGATCGTTGTAGACGATTAGCTTTTAGGAGTTTCAGTGTAAAATGTGCAGTGGGAAAAGGAGAAAAATACACTAACTATGGGAGTCGGCCAGTATAGGCCAATTTCCTTCCCATTGGGGAGGAGGTTCGCGTCAAGCAGTGGCACGTATATGTGCTGAGACGAGATGACAAGAAATATAGCAGTGTACAATAATTGTCCATTTAAAGATATTATTAGACAGATGCGATTAGAAATTTTCAGCAGTTTTTACTTTTTCGTTGGAGTCGCAATATGAGCTAAGAGATCAACAAAAGTATGAGTTAAGTGCTCATTCTTCTGATTCTTCTCCAAGGTAGTTTTTACGACACCTACAGAAAAGGAAGGGGGGGGGGGGGTAGTGGTAGCATAATGTATTCGCAGCACGTTTTTTATTGCTATTGGTGGCATACGAGCAACCAACACACCTGACGGTAAATGATAATGCTGCTCATGATTCCTACTGGGAAGAAAGTTGAGAGAATGCGAATGCATGCAATGAGATTAGGTGATATTAAATGCATCACCTAAACCCACCACATGCAAACATACAATCCCCTCAGAAAGTTGGGGTTCCGGCTCTTTCGTTCATTGAACGAAGTGCAGTAACAAATTGTAATACTACTCAGATGCCTATTTTATGCGAGAATTTGGCACAATCCCGGCAGATTCAGCCATGGTTGTAGATAAACGACTGTCAACTTTGCGGTCCTATCATATATAAACATCTTCTAACGAAGTAGAGATATTGAATAATACAACAAAATACAAATTTGTGAATAGGTCAAACACAATAAAAAATTGACTATTCAAGCAAATCATTTACATGTGTATAATATATATAATAAAGATAATTTTAGAAAACAGACATATCTTCAGACTATTAAAATCTCGAGTTGTTGGAAGTTTCAGATTCTAAATATTTTAAAAATAATACTTTTAAAAATATAATTTTAAAAATAATCAGGCGGAAATTTTACAATTGTCTGGCTACAAGATCGCAAATTACTACTCAAGGAAAAATAAACGTAGAGGGGGTGTGTGCATATATATAAAAAATTCTATTTGCTTCAATAAATTGGACTGGATAAATGAGCTATCAACAGAATTACATTTTGAATGTTGCGGTATTTTTATTCCGTACACAAACTGGTATATTTTATGTATTTATAGAACTCCTAATAGTAATTATGAATTATTTCTTGATAATCTTGATATATTACTGTTCAAATTAACAATTCGTTCGAGAAATATGGGTAGAAAAATATTTATCCTAGGTGATTTTAACATAGATACTATTTCAGAAACAACAAAAAGTAAAAGGTTTATTAACACTTTAAAAAAATTTAACTTAAGACTAACACTTATGGCACCAACAAGAAATACCTCTCATGCACGTACCTGTTTAGACAACATTATCACAAGCCAAATAGATTGCAAATCGGAGGTTCTAGATTTAGGAATATCCGACCACACCGGGCAAGTGATCAAAATTCCATGTACTTTAAGCTACAAAGAAAATTTTTGGTATGTAAATAAAAGAGACATAAAAACCATAGAGAAATATTTATAAAGTATATATCACAAATTAAATTTAACGAGGTTTTTCAGCAAACAAATGTGAACAGAGCTTATAATATATTCCTAGAAGTTTTTACATTAATATTTAATGTATGTTTTCCTGTACGCAAAATCAAAATAAGCCATATAAAAAGAAAAACGTGGAAAACTAAAGGAATTATTATATCTAGTAAACATAAACGGCTTTTATACTTACAAATAAAAAAGAAACATGATCAAGCCAAAACTAGTAATTATAATAAATATTGTAATATTTTCAAACGTGTTATAAAAGAGTCTAAAAAAATCGCTAATATAAACTACATACGCAATAGCAATAATACTATAAAAGCTTCATGGTCACTAATAAAACAACAAACTCAACCTACAAATACACTAAAACCTACTGTTGAGTGTATCATCGAAGATAACGTCGAGATAAAATCTCCCCTAGACATAGTCAATACCTTCAACAAATTTTATATTAATCAAAATTACAATCCGCCTTCTAAGAAAACACTTAGAATAACTACTATAGCAAATGCAAATTCAATTTTCTTTTCTCCTGTAGATAGATACGAAATAATCAGTATAGTAAAAAAACTAAAAAATAAAGTTAGCAGTGGAATAGATTATATACCGTTAAATGTCGTAAAAGATAGTATAATATATACAGCAGATGCATTAGTTTATATCGTAAATCTTATGCTAGAAACAGGCTTATTTCCAGACAATTTAAAAACAGCTATTATAAAACCACTATACAAAAAAGGAAGTAAACATGATTTAAATAATTATAGACCTATAGCTCTATTACCAAGTTTCTCTAAAATATTTGAAAAGGTTATATATAATAGAATTATAAATTTTCTAGATAAGTACAATATTTTAAATGATAACCAATTTGGCTTTCGGAAAAATAGAACCACATCACTAGCTATTTTTAAACTTTTTAAGGAAATATGGGATGGTATAAATACTAAGAAAAGATGTACTGCTCTATTCATCGACATGTCAAAAGCTTTTGACTGTGTTAAACATGACATCCTTTTAAAACAAATGGATCACATTGGTATCAGGGGTTTACCTTTAAAATTATTGGAATCCTATCTTGAGAATAGGAAACAAGCCACAATTATTGAAATGTTTGATAAGAACACCAAAACAATAGTGACTGCCCGATCTAGCTTCGAAAAAGTTCTTTTAGGCGTGCCTCAAGGCAGTATTTTGGGTCCATTATTATTTTTAATTTATGTGAATGATCTGCCTACTGTTATTAGACATCCAGTTGTAATCTATGCCGATGATGCTACAATTTTCATAACAAATAAGTATCTTAAAGACAATGATTATGAATCTGAAATAAATAGAAGTTTAAATATTGTAATAAACTGGCTTCATTCTATAAATTTAAGGGTTAATGTTTCAAAAACAAAATTAATGCAATTTAGAAATTATAGATCAAGAATACCGTCAATGAAAATAACTTCATTAAACAATCAAATTCAAGAAGTAGAACAGATAATTTTTTTGGGTGTAACAATAGACGAACACCTAAATTTGAAATGCCATATAGAAAAAATTAATAAAAAAATATCAAGTTGCTGTTATGTTTTATCAATTCTTGTTGAATCAACATCTACAAACACCGCAAAATTGGCCTACTTCAGTTATGTCTATCCTCTATTAACCTACGGCATTATATACTGGGGAAATTCCTGTCAAGTACAATCTACTTTTATTTTACAAAAGAAATGCTTACGTACCATCTACAATATGTTCAGTATTGAATCACTTAGGCCCCTATTCAGAGAAAAAGGATTCCTCACACTTTCAGGCATATATATACTAGAGCTATGCCTATTTGTAAGAAAATATCATTAATTTTTTAATTTCAAGATTGATTCTAAACTAAATGTACGTAGTCAATATAGGTATAATTTAAATGTTCCAAGAATAAAAAATACAATTTTTTATAAAAGTGCATATATTTCTGCTATAACGGTCTACAACCATTTGCCTAGTCATGTAAAAAAACTTGAAGATAAATTTTTCAAAAACACTTTAAAAAAATGGCTGATTGAAAATGTATTTTATGATTTAAAAGAATACTTTGCCAAGAAAATGTAGTAATTTCAGTGCATAATGTTATATAAAGATAAATTACCGATTACCTATTTTAATATGTATTAATAAATTATAGAATTAACGATTATTGCATTGCCCGATTGGGTCAGCTGTTGATACCAAAATTTTGTAAACATCCATGTAAAACACAGTTTCTGCAATAAATATCTTTGTATCTTTGATATTATTTAAATTTATTGCTGCTATTCTTTTCATTTTGACTTAGATATAAGAAAAGATAAAATATTTGCCATCATTTTAATAAAGTATTTATTTGAAAAATCGTATAGTCGCTCAATGTGTATTTGAAGCCGATCCATTCTAAAGATGCCTGAAAGAGACAAACTGTGGGCTTACGCTTGTAATCAATTCTAATTTCAAATCCCATTCAATTTCAATCTCATTAAACTTATATTTGGTACTCTTAAACAAAATCGAGTATGGATTCTTCACGTTTGCCATTGTTATTTTCACCAAGTGTGCCATATTTTCTTACTTTAAATTAATAACGTTACCGAACTCGATCACCCCAAAGGCGCTTTCTTGAAATCGTGAAATATTCACGATTTTAAACTCGAATATACACGTCAAAATCACGTCAGGAGTAGCAAATATTTGCTTTAATCGACTAGAGTCGAATTCATTTAGATGAAAGAAATTCTCCTAAATTTGATTCCTATCGTGCGCTAGTGTCGCTTTCAAGAGTACTAAATTGCTCAAATTCGAGCTGCGATTGGATTTGGGATTGGAATCAAGATTCAAGAGTAAGCACACTGTTCTGACGATTCTCAGGGTGGTTCAGCCTACCTATCCCACATTCCGTTCCCGTACATTGATTCATCGTCATCATTATCATCTGGGATATCCCACTGTTGAGGGTCTCCTCCTTAATGAAAGGGAATTTGATCTACTATACCACACTGGTCAAATGTGTCGACATACGGTTTCATTTCGAGTGTTCCTTCTCACTGCATTGATATTGTCTGCACATAATATCCAATAGTTGTTTTTACGCCACCCGTAGATTAGAGAGATAGGGAGTGGTGAATTGTATTCTTACTCCGTCACCACGTGGAAATAAGCATCGACTAAATGATATCGTCTTCGATAGCCAACCCGGCATATCTCATCGGCTTCGCTTCGGTTTTAGTCGTTTTACCCGCGTAGTTACTGTTCCCGTAGAAATACCAGGATAAAATATAGCCTAGTTTACGCCCTGATATTACAGCTTTCCATTGGTGAAAGAATTTTTGAAATCGGTCCAGCCGTTTTGAAGATTACCCGGAACGAACAGACAGGCAGACAGACAGACAAAATTTTTTTTATCTGTATTTTAGGCATAGGTGTCGTGCAAATAACCGTGTGAGCATGAAAAAAGCCTATTATTTTGACATTACAAACAGACACTCCAATTTTATTTATTAGTATAGATTATTTTATTTATATTATAATAAAATGAGAAAGCATGATCTCGTAGTGAAGCGTGATTCCCCTAAGGAGATTAATATGTTGACAGGAAACGTATCATACAGTATTCAAAACTCTTTTGGCCCTGTCTAGTCGTATATTTATCAACGTCTAAACTGATGTCCCACTAGAGAAATGCTTGGCACAGATTTGTTTTGTGTCAAGTTCAGATGTTTGAAAGCGAATAAACCGGTGATGGATCAATCTCTTTTGATTTCTGACATTTACTAGAGTATTTTTGAAGTTATACTTTTTTTTTTGACGTGTTAGGAAAAAATAATGAGATTAAATTTATACATTGTCACGAAAAACCGACATCCTGAAGTTAGCTAGTAAACGTTTTTCACGATGAGGGCGCACACCGTCAAAAATCTAGATACTGCATTATAATAAAACTTTCAATTTAGTCAATAGTTTATTTCTATTATTATTGTCGTTTTTTTTTTCTACAAACGTAGGAGAATGTATAATTTTTAGAAAGATTTTTAATAAGATAATGATTTATGATGTTTACGCGAGTATTACACATCTAAATAATAAATCTATACCAATAAATAAAATTGGAGTGTCTGTTTGTAATGTCAAAATAATAGGCTTTTTTCATGCTCACACGGTTATTTGCACGACACCTATGCCTAAAATAGCAATTAAAAAATTTTTGTCTGTCTGTCTGTTTGTTCCGAGTAATCTTCAAAACAGCTGGACCGATTTCCCAAATTCTTTCACCAATGGAAAGCTATAATATCAGGGCGTAAACTAGGCTATATTTTATCCCGGTATTCCCACGGGAACGGGAACTACGCGGGTAAAACGACTATAACCTATAACCGAAGCGAAGCGAGGGCGGATTGCTAGTTAATAATATATAAATAAAATTGAAGTGTCTGTTTGTAATGTCAAAATAATAGGCTTTTTTCATGCTCACACGGTTATTTGCACTATACACATCCTTAAAAATCACTTTATATTCTTTTGTCTGTCTGTCTGTTTGTTCCGGGTAATCTTCAAAACGGCTGGACCGATTTCAAAAATTCTTTCACCAATTGAAAGCTATAATATCGGGGCGTAAACTGGGTCATACTTTATCCCGGTATTCCCAAGGGAACGGGAACTACGCAGGAAAGACGACTGAAACCGAAGCGAAGCGAGGGCGGGTTGCTAGTTTTAAATAAAACTACTTTACGGATTTTATCACGTTTGGTGCATTCATGGTCACGGGCGGTCAAGCGACGTAAAGTGTTCGAAACGTTGGGCAATCAAAAATCAAATACAAACGCGATAAAATCCGTAAAGAAGTTGTATTTTTGATAAGATTTTTATTTGTTACTCCAAAAAAGAATAACTTTTTACGTGCGAAAATAAGTACATACACACTTTTTTTTTTCTATCTGATTATCGTCGTATATCTATGTATTATCCCACAGATATCCATTGTTAAACATAAGTCTCCCTATGAACATGTTAATAACATAATGACCCTGTGGCACTTGCATCCAACTGTTTCTTGCAACTTTCAAGATATCGTCAGTCCACCTAGTCGGAGGCATCCTACGTGGCGTCCTCCGATTCGTTCTTGCCACTTGAGAATTTTTCGTCCTCAGTAAATTACTTATTGACAATAAGCAATGTGATTTGCCCATTGCCATTTCAACGTTTGTTATTGGACAATGTCATAATCACTTCACTGGGTAGGTGGGTTTGCGACAGAACTTGGTGTTATAAGTTTCCTAGGTAAGTCATGTTCATGTTTCCAACTCTTCTATTATTTCTTTAAGGATTTTACGCCTCTGACTATGATTGAAAGTAAAATTTAAAACTACTTTTACGGATTTTATCGCGTTGGTATTCCATTTTTGATTGCCCAATACTTAGAACAATTTTCTGTGTTCATGGTCACGGGCGATGTTTATGTAGTTTTTTTTGGGTGTGCATTGCTGTAAGCCGCAGACGGATTTCACAACTTGGCCCGGAGTATGGGCACAGATTAAATAAATAGTATAGGTGAGCATTGAAGGCTCTCAACCTAGTGTGACGCTCATGGGCCGCCCTTTTTATTTATACTGGTTATTTGTATTCCTACTCTGTCTCTACACAGAAAAACAAGTCAAAGTTATAGAAAATTAAAAGCAAAAAAACTTTAAAAAAAAAAGCTTTTATTTAAACTCTCTAAAAAGAAGAAAATAATATTGTCCTTAAAAATTATAACTATCAACTTATAACCTCATTATATACAATTTATATGATAATAAAAGCTTGTCGCGAGGTGTAACTACCTATCAGTATTTAATTAAATTGAAATTGAAAATATAATAAACTTAGCAGATCAATTTACATAATTAAATTGGTACTAGTTTATTTACAAATCGCGCGACAAGCTTTTATTATCATATAAATTGTATATAATGAGGTTATAAGTTGATAGTTATAATTTTTAAGGAAAATATTATTTTCTTCTTTTTAGAGAGTTTAAATAAAAGCTTTTTTAAAAAAAGTATTTTAGCTTTTAATTAATTTTTTTATTTTTTAGTTATCGCTGGCTAGGTTTCTCAGTCTGTTCATCTCATTTAACGCATCATTACTACAAGGTCGTTTGCCGGTTAATTTCGAACAGTCCAGCTCTTCAATAAGAAGAACTTTAATGTTTTTATCCTACTTAAGGCTACGTATGCTTGACCAGCAGCAAAGGGCTTTGAGCCTAAGTAAAGAGTTGTCCTTCTCCTAGACAGGTTGTAGACCAATGCTAATAACGCCCATTTCGCCAAATTACACAAGTCAAACTTAGTTCAGTTAGGAGCTTACTTGTGCGTGACGAAACACAGTTTCTAGTTTGATTTTGGAGTTGTCCTTCTCCTAGACAGGTTGCAGACCAATGCTGATGACGCCCATCTCGCCAAATTACACAAGTCAAACTTATTTCAGTTTGGAACTTACTTGTGCGTGACGAAACACAGTTCCGAGTTTGATTTTGGAGTTGTCCGTCTCCTAGACAGGTTGTAGACCAATTTTGATGATGCCCATCTCGCCAAATTACACAAGTCAAACTTATTTCAGCTTGGAGCTCTCTTTTCAATTTACTCGCAATAAGCCCTTTAATTTGATACCCATATTGCAGAAGTGCATTAAAAATAACTATTCCTTTATCTTGGATGATTCGCCATATTGGATTTAGAATGACTTCACATTATTTTTGGAGTTACTCTCAACAAACCCTTCTATTTGATACCCATATTGTAGAAGTACATTAAAAATAACTACTCCGCCATCTTGGATGGTCCGCCATATTGAATTTAGAATGACGCGACATTATTTTTGAGTTATTTTCAACAAGTCCTTTCATTTGATACCCATATTGTATATAGAAATGCATTAAAAATATCTATGCCGCCATCTTGGATGGTCCGCCATATTAGATTTAGAATGATGTCACATACCATATCGTGCATTGTCATCCAAACTAAACGTGTATACAAAATGTCAGCTCTATCGGTTGAAGATATCTACTTGAAAATTGAGTTCAAAGGTTCCACCCAAACATACATACTTACATGCATACATACATTGCAAGTTAAATAAAAGCTTTTAAAAAAATATTTTTATTAATACACGGAATGTGATACTTTGGTAAAGCGAGTTTTAGATACCGGTGGATAATGGACTGACCACCACCGGGGCAGGGTTACTTGTCAGTGGTCGACCCGACGAAATACCCCCTAGAGGGGGTACCCTTCCATCGAACTTCGGGGAGGATGTCGGTCTTTCCTCACGCGGTCAGCCTCTCAGCGGCTGACGGTCTAATTTCCCGGTCACCCGCGGCCTCGGCTAGGGTGGCATGAGGCGCAGGTAGTCGCGCCTAAGCCGCCCCAGTCGCCGGCGGTAAGTCGCCTCGTCGAGGCTGCGCTCTTCGCGAGCGCGACCCGCCGCTTCCTTCTGCGAGATTACTGCCTCGCAGAAGGCTGCGACCGCGTCCCAGTTCCTGACACTGGTGGATAATACTCTTACAGAAAATCGACGTCTGAGTAGAAGCAATTTGTTGTTGTACTTCGTTTGGTGAGTGAGAGAGCCGGAAGCTCAACTTACAGAGATTTGCGAGTGGGCTTGTGTGCCCTTACTATAATCGAATCTCATTGCACATATTCATGCATCAGTATAATAAATGTTTGCATAAGGGATATTTTTGGACGGTTGAGAGATATATTAATACGTAGTAAGACTAAACTGTCGAGAGTCCTCTGTCTACAGCCACGGGTCAATGCGTCCGAGGTAAGTACCACACTCTCGCAGAAAATCAACGTCTGAGTAATAACAATTTATTACTGTACTTCGTTCGCTGAGCGAGAAAGCCGGAAGCCTGACTTTCTGAGGGTGTTTATGTGTAATGAATTTTGGTGATGCCTTTAGTATTGCCCTCGTTGCACGTATGCACATTTCTTTGAATTTCTTCACGATAGGCAGTGTCTAGCAAAGGTCCACTAGCAACAGTATCAATTAGCATCAAGTGTACTATTTGCTCGATAGCCAGAATACCAAAAAAATACTCGTATCGTTATTGTATCGTTTCCGTGTGGTGACGGAGTAAGAATACAATTCACCACTCTCTATTTTGCCCGTTGATATCGTAAAAGACGACTATGGGATATAATATGCACATAAAATCTGTGCAAGAGAAGAAAAACTCGAAATAAATCCCTATTCAAATATCTCTGACCAGCATGGTATGGTAGGTCAAATTCCCTCCCATTGTGGAGGAGGACCGAGCCCAACAGTAGGACGTATGTGGGCTGCGATGATGATGATCGTTATTAGTTTGTTGCGGCCTGCCATTGGCTATTATTTCGCTAAAAGAGAATAATACCTTGGCTAGCACTAAAGGTGGGTGAATTTGGACACGCTGATTACTTTTTGTCTACATTCATCATCATCATCATCATTTCAGCCTATTGCCGTCCACTGCTGGACGTAGGCCTCCCTCATGTTGCACCACAATGTGTGGTCCTGTGCCGCCTGCATCCAACGACGCCCAGCAACTTTCACTAGGTCGTCGGTCCACCTAGTGGGGGAGAGTCCTACACTGCGCCGTCCGATGCGTGGTCGCCACTCGAGAACCTTTCTTCCCCAGCGGTTGTCGGTTCGTCGAGCGATGTGGCCTGCCCATTGCCACTTCAGCGTGCTAATTCTTCGTGCTATGTCGGTTACACCCGTTCTTCTGCGGATTTCCGTATTCCGGATTCTATCTCGCAGAGAAATCCCGAGCATAGCCCGTTCCATAGCACGCTGAGTGACTTTGAGTCTTGTTATGAGGCCTACATTTAGGGACCACGTTTCCGTGCCGTAAGTCATCACTGGTAACACACACTGGTCGTAGACCTGTGTTTTCAGACACTGAGGTATGTTGTCTACATTACGAATTATATGAAATTCACGCACCAAAATAACTGCTAATTCAAATAAATCTTTGATAGTTCCCGCATTGCCTATTTATTATTTACATCCACATGTAACTAGAATTAAGTATCAGTTTTGCTATACGATTTTAAACTCTACTGCAAATGTTTGTAGGTTCAATTTCGTATGTGTTTCGATATAATGTTAATTTTGCCGGATGTATACGTTGTTTTGCTGAAATCAATGTGAGTAGCAAGTTGTGTCACTAACAGAAATCGTTACTATTTGTTCTCGTATTGAATTTAATTACTTTTTATTTTGTCGTATGATGACGGAGTATGAATTCATCTCCCTCTATCAGGCTCGTGATAGTCGTAAAAAACAACTAAGAGGTAGTATGCAAATAACATCACATAGCAGTTCAATTTCCTTCCACTGTGGAGGAGCCTCGAGTCCAGTAGTGAGATGTATATGGATTGCGACGAGGATAATGTTTTTTTTTTCTGAGCCACTATATGTCTCATTGCTAGGCATAGTCCTCCTGCTTCGCCAATTACCTGAACACGATCGTAAGAAGGGAGAATACACCGTCCTGCTGTCACTGCGATTGCTACGTGGACACGGCGCAGCACACATTGGAGGTGTGTGCCGTGTGGGCAGAACCGCACCATGAACTCGTCGGAATCATCGTTGACGACCTGACGCTGCCAACTATCGGTAGGGCGATGGTTGACAGCGTTAGGAACGGGTACGTGGTCGTCGCTTTCTGTGCGCGAGAGGAACTTCTCTACGGCGATATAGTCGGTACTAGCACCTGCGTCTGATGCGCAGATGACAAAGGTATAATAATATGCACACAACATTTATACAAGAGAAGGAAAACTAGAGTCAACACTTTGTACCAACCTTTTTTTTGCTCCACACACCTCGCGTATATGCTGCTCCGTGTCAGGGAAATTAACCTATCACATTGTTTGGATAGGTTGTTACAAATAAGTTGGTGGCGGAGCCCGCGCGGGAAGAACGCCTCCACGACGAAGCGGTGCACCGCCGGCGACTCGGGCGATGCGGCTGCGAATACATGCACCTGATGCCGCCCTAGCCGAGACCGCCGATGACTGGACCGAAGATTTAGGCCGTCACTCGCAGAGAGGCTGTCCGCGTGACGGCGTCTGACATCCCCCGAGGGGGAACGTCGAAAGGGGAGGGTAGCCCGCGACCGGGGTATTCCGTCGGGCCAACCACTGAAGATAAGGAACTCTGCACCGGTAGTCGGCTCAACGATGAAGGCGACGTAGCACGGGTGGGTCATGGTGCCACGCGGGGGGCGTTGACCATGGCCCAGTTCTAAAATAAAAGCTTAATTTCCCTCCCATCGTGGAGGAGGCTCGAGCCTAGCAGTGGAACGTATATGAGCTGTAATGATGATGATGAATGCTGATGATGAGTCAGCAATATACAATATGCTATATGGCAATCGAGTTTTAGAACATAGTAATCAATAGTAGTGGTATTGAATTCTGTACGTGAAATACAGGCGGTGACCAAATTATGAAGTATTTGTGCTGAGCCGCCGGATGTACGGCGTAGCGTTGGTATGCGCTTCGGAAGTTCGTTGTGACATTAGCTTTATTTATGTGCAAGTTAGCTGTATTACTAACGAACTTTCATCACTACATTTATCTACAAATAGGTAGGCAGCAATCAATGGCGCTAGTACCTGTGTCTGATGCCGCCTTGACCGAGGTAGCGGGTAGACGGTCCGGGGATTAGTCTGCTACCGGCAGAGAGGCCGCCTGTATGAGGGCCCCGGAAACACTGTTGTTGCCGGAATGAAACTAGAATAACAACAGTGGCATCTACAGACATCCAAAAGAAGCGATGCTTCCTTACTTAATATTATAAATGCGAAAGTAAGTTTGTTTGTTACGCTTTCACGCTTAAACTACCAAACCGATTTCAAAAATCCTTTCATCAATGGAAAACCTTAATATCAGGGAGTAACATAGGCTATATTTCCACAGTAACAGGAACTACGCGTGTAAGAGGACTGAAACTGAAGTGAAGCGAGGGCGGGTTGCTGGTTACCGGGTTACCCTATAAAGCGTAGAAACTGACTGTGAGAGGAACTTAATACTCTCTTTATAATTATTTCTGATGTTTACGCGAGCCCTACATATTGTAAATAAAACAATTTTACGGCTTTTAACGCGTTTTTCCATGTGGTAACGGAGTAAGAATACAATTCATCACCCTCTCTCTTGCCCGTGGGTGTTATAAAAGACGACTAAGGGATATAATATGCATATAATATACTAGCAACCCGCCCTCGCTTCGCTTCGGTTTCTGTCGCCTTATCCCCCGTTTCCGTGGGAATACCGGAATGAAATATAGCCTAGTTTATTTACTCCCTCATATTATAGCTTTCCATTAGTGAAATAATTTTTTAAATCGGTCCAACCGTTTTGAAGATTACCCAGAACAAACAGACAGACAAAAAAATATAAAGTGATTTTTAGGCATATGTATAGTGCAAATAACCGTGTGAGCATGAAAAAGGCTTATGATTTTGACATTACAAACAGACACTCCAATTTTATTTATTGGTATAGATATGCAAGATAAGGAACACTCGAAACAAAACCCTATACCAATACGACTGACCAGCAGTAGCTTATGTAGTGGTAGGACCACATTGTTGACAGTTGTCTGTCCATAATCACAGAAAATGCACGTCCGACGTATTAGCAATTTGTTACTGCGCTTCGTTCGGTGAGCGAAACAAACAGTAACAAATCGCTACTACTCAGACGTCGATTTTCTGCTCAGTGTGGTACTACCCCAGACGGACCGGCCCGCGGCTGTAGACAGATAACTGTCGACAGTGTGGTCCTACCACTCTGATGATGATGATGTTTTAGTGATGCTTTTAGTATCACCGAACCTCATTGCACACAATGACAATTGACAATTCACACTCCCTTCACATACTTTGCGGTAGGCAGCGGCCTTGCTTTTTGACGTGACAACGTCTTATAATTCGGTGGAGCTGGCTGCACACACGCAAAAACATGACGTATGCGGCGTTACCTCGCTCTGAGGTGTTCCATTTAAGGCTTGATCCATACAAAATATCTATCAAACAAATAAAATTTAAATTTTCTTTTGAAAAATGAAACCATTCCATCAGTATTTTCTTATGACGTTGTCACGTTCAACTATCATCAGTAAACCGACTTTACAGACAACCGATTTTTTTTTTGGGGTGGATCACGGTCAGCGCACCCCTCACACCATTCCGTCCGGGGGCGACAGATGGGCGTAAGCACGCACACCCGAATACTACGTTGCCTTCGTCGTTGGACAGACTACCGGTTCAGGGTTACTTGTCATCAGTGGTCGGCTCGACGGGATACCCCTTAGTGGGGTACCCTTCCATCGACCGACGCCCCCCCCCCCCTCGGGGAGGACGTCGGTCTTTCCTGACGCGGTCGGCCTCTCGGCGGGTGACGGACTAAATCTCCGGTCACTTAACCCGCGGCCTCGGCTAGGGCAAACAGCGGCCTTGCTAAGGTCCATGCGCGGCGGCAACATTTACCACCAGGTATACTGTTTGTTCGTTTGCCACCATTTGCAATAAAGAAAAGCATGGTACCGAGGTCAATTTTCCTCCCATTGTAAAAGAGGTCCAAGCCTAACAGTAGGACGTCTATGGGCTGAGATGACGACGATGATGAGATGAACGCTTGTTTTTGATTGCCAACGTTTCGAATACTGCTATCGCCCGTAGCCATGAAGGCTGTAAAGTATTCGAAACAACGGGCAATCAGAAATTAAATACAAACAAGAGAAAATCTGTAAAAATAGCTTTAACTTAAACTCTATTTGTTAAACTATTGGGAGAAGTTTGAATATTAACAAGTATAACCATGTTACTGTATTTAACTATTACAGTTTAACTAGAGTATCGAAGTTACAGCACTATTAATAGTGTCGGGCCTTAATTATCCCGTTGCTATGTGTATTAATCCTTCCCCGGGACTTGCCGTGATAAGTAGCTGATACACATACGGGATTTTGTAGAGTCCGGGGTTGTAATTAATTTAAGGCTTATTCCCGTTAAACCAATCCACTTTACTAAACTCCAATGTGAAATAAAATAAATTAGGACAATTTTGTAGTATTATACAATCGTAATAAGCATGATCTATTCATGTCGTGACGGAGTAAAAATATTTCATCACCCTTGTGGGTGTTTCCTAGCCGAGGCCGCGGTTGACGAGATCGGGGAAAAGTCCGTCACCCGCAGAGAGACTGACCACGTGAGTGTGTCGCTACGGGGACTGTCGGAGAGGGAATATACCTGCAAGGGTATCCCTCGGGGGTGATCACGATAGTCAAGGATTCTGTACCAGTCAGCCTAATGATGAAGGGGAGGGAATACAGCGGTTTATGGAATCACGCGCCGTCCTCTTGTCTCGTACCCTGGTGCAGTAAAAAAAAAAATAAAAAAAAAAACCCTTTAGATGTTGTAAAAGATGGCTGAGAGATACACTATGCAGATAATACTTATGCTCGAGAGGGCAAAATCAACATTAAATCCAATGCCAACTCGTCTGACCAGCGAGGTATCTTAGGTCAGTTTCCCTCCCATTGAAAAGGAGCCCAGTGATCAATAGTTGACATCTGCATCGGGAAGACGCTCCGGTATCACAGGATGCCCGTATACCTGAGGCAGATAGTGGCAAACTATTTGGAAGGGCGCAGCGTCCTGACACGAACCGACTCGTGCACCACAGGTGTCCCGCAGGAGACACCGGTCGGTCGGTCTTGGGACCCACTTTGTGGAACAACGGTTACGACCGGGTATTGAGAGGGAGTATCTCTCCCGGGCTGGGCATACGCGAACGACACACTCGTCACAGCACGGGTGGGACGCTAGATGAGGCGGTAAGCCTGGTAACTCTCGACAACAAGGAGATTATCAAGGCGCTGGGGGGGTGGCGCTGAATAAAACAGGGGTCCTATTGTTTCATGGGCCCTGGGTCAGTGTATTTACCGGCACCTTGATCACTGTCAAGTCGAATCCCCTCAGCATTGGGCCCCATACCCGAAAAAAGAATAAGTGCTTAATTGTAGGACGTATGTACATGTGCTGAGAAAAAGAAGATTATAAAATTATATAAAGGTCGAGGCCTTAATTTTTCTGATATTACTAATTTATTGTTAATCTTACAGCTCATACATATCACACTACTGGGCGAGCCTTCCTCACCACAGACGGGGATTTGGCCTATCCACGCTGCTCATATTGGTTTTGGTTGGACTGGAGTTTTCTTTATTTTGTATTGATGTTATAGAAGGATTACATTCATTGGTCGTCTTTAACGATATGGTTGATGAATTAGATAAGGGGTGATGAATTGTATTGTTACGCCGTCACTATAGGGAAAATGGAGACTTTATAAACAACTAGCAGCCCGGTCACGCGTTGCTATAGCTAATGTTTTTGTTATATTAAATTTTATTAAACTATTTAAGTGGAACTGTAGGAGCACATCTGTCATGGAGGTAGTCATATTTTTTCCAAATGGCATCTATGTAAAAAAGCACGTTAAAATCGTATATGACACGTTTGTAGGTTTGATATAGCAGCGCCATCTATTAATTAATTACTCAGTCCAGTCAACAGATATCGCCATCTGTTAAAATCGTTTGGAGTTAACACATAATTGTGAATGTCAAATAATAGGTATATATAGGTAATACAAATAATTTGCAATAAAATAACATTGCGAATATAAATTAAGATGTAAGCTATCCTATCTTTCAAGTTGGATCAAACTGCACACGGTGTGCAAATTTGATTAAAATCGGTTAAGTAGTCTAGCAGTCCATCGCGGACAAACAACGTGACACCTAATTTAAATATATATTAAGATTACTGAATAAAAATTACACCCAGCATCACAACAATATTTTGTTCACATAAAATATTATCCTATGTGGAAATCAAATCTTTTACTTTTGAAATAGTGTCTTGATATCTTACCCACTAAGCCATCTAAGAAGTCCAATTAAATAATTAAAATCGTAGCTATATTTTGTTTACTGAAAACATACTTTTATAGTAAATACAATATTTTATTTAAAATCAATCCTTAAACGTAAACAACTTGTACATACATTGAAAACAAAATAATGAAAATGTTACAAAGATAAATTGGTATATTTATGTTATTCAAACAAATTACGAGTTACTAAAAGTTCGTACTTATTCTAATCTGTGTAAAACTTTTCTGTATTAAAGTATTTTTTTATTTATGTCTTATATTGGTAAGAGATCACTAAGTTGTAAATAAATAAATCATCTTTTCGGGGTCAATGCGTTGTAGCAATTTGGTTTTGGTCTAATATGAACCTATTTTTACCCGGCTATGTATGTATGTTCATTTGTTTCCTCATAGCTCCTCAATTACTCAATAGAACCGGACATATGAGGTATTGTTAGAAGCGTTTTGATCGTCTGCTGATTAAAGGTTATATGATGTGCCATTGAATCTAATATGGCGCCCTCTAGAGGTCTTAAAGTCTGGTGTTAAAAATTAATTTGAGATAAATATGTGGTGTTTTATGTCATTGGAAAGGGCGTAACTTGTAAATTTCAAAAATGTATATATTATTAGTATTTAGTTCGTGATTTCTTAGACCCATCTTATCCGTGGATATCTTAAAAACGACTAAGGGATCATTTGCAGACAATATGTATGCATTTTTTTTTATTTTTTGTTTTTTGTGGGTGGGTCGCGGTCGGCGTGCCTCCGCACCACTCCGTCCGGGGCGACAGAGGGGCTTAAGCACGAAACTCCCGCGACCCACCCAAAAACCACGTCGCCTTCGTCGTTGGGCCGACCACTGGAGCAGTGTTAACTTGTTGTCAGTGGTCGGCCCGATGGAATACCCTTAATTGGGGTACCCTCCCATCGACCGACGTCCCCCCCTCGGGGAGGACGTCGGTCTTTCCTCACGCGGTCGGCCTCTCAGCGGGTGACGGACTAATCCCCGGTCACGTCACCCGTGGCCTCGGCTAGGGCGGCATGAGGCGCAGATAGTTGCGCCTACGCCGCCCCAGTCGCCGGCGGCGGATTTCCTCATCGAGGCTGCGCTCCTCGCGCAGGCGATCCGCCGCCTCCTTCCGCGAGATCACTGTCTCGCAGAAGGCTGCGACCGCGTCCCAATTCCCGACGCTGTCGACCATCGCCCTAGCGATAGCCGGCAGCGTCAGGTCCGTACCGATGATTGCGACGAGTTCACAGCGCAAGCACACAGCACTGCCCAAGCCGCGCAGGCCTCGAGCGTATGGCGCGCCGTGTCCTCGTCGCAATCGCAGTAGTGGCAGGACGGTGTACTCTCCCTCCTAACGATCTTGTGCAGGTATTTGGCGAAGCACCCATGCCCCGTCAAAACCTGCACCAGTCGGAAGGAGAGCACCCCGTGCCGCCTTTCCAACCACTGCATCAGCACCGGCCGGAAGGCCTCCACGGTTCGCACCCCGAACCGAGGCCTCTCCAGCCGGACTGCCCAACGGGCAATGACGTCTCGGCGGGCGTCGACGCGCCAGGCGGTGAGCTCCCTTAACGAGATCACACCGCCCTCCGCTCGCACCCCTGTCACCCGCCGATATAGTCCGGCGAGCATCTTCGCCTCCAGGTCCCACGGGGGAGTCCCGGCCAATAGGCACGCTGCCTCCGTCGCCACCGTGCGGTATCCGCGGATGGCCCTGACCGCCATGACCCTCTGTGGTCGCCACAGAAGGGCCCTAAGTCGGACGGTCATGGACCTCGCCCACACCGGTGCGCCGTACCGGGCCATCGACAGTGTAGCCAGTGATCATGTACGATGACCCCAGCGTACAGCCGTCGGCACGCAGCGCTCGGTCTGCCCACGTTCGACGTAAGCCACGATAGGGCGGACGCCGCGCCGACGAGCCGTGGAGCGAGCCTGCGGAAATGCTCCCGGAACCACCATCGCCCGTCGAGCACCAGGCAATATGTATGCATAAGAAAGAAAACTCGAAATAAAACCCTATACCAACCCGTCTACCCAGCGTGGTATAGTTGGTCAAGTTCCCTCCCATTGCAGAGAGAGAGAGAGAGAGGAGGCTCGAGCTCAACAGAGGAACATATATGAGCTGTAATGATAACGATGAAAATAAAAGAAACCCGAAGCTTTTGGACACCAGTCTATTCGTCTCTCAATCATAGCTACACATCGTTTAATCTAGAAGAGCTAATTAACAGGCTGTTTTAATTAACATGGCGATATTTCACTTGCATATGACTGCACAGATGGCGTAGTGGTTAAGATACCGACACCTACAGTGCCAGTATCGTGGGTTCGAATCCTACGCAGGACAACAACATAGCAACATTTTGTACCTGACGCTGCCGACCATCGCTAGAACGATTTTCAACAGCGTCAGGAATTGGGAAGCGGAGACAGTTGTTTCTCAGAAGGAGGTCGCGGAACGGGTTTGGGAGGAATTCCTCTAGAACGACATGCTTCGTCATCGCGCAGAAGCGAGTCCCAACGCCTGATGTCGCCCTAGCTGAGGCCGCGGGTGGACGGATCAAGCCAACCGCGTGAGGCCGACGCTCCGTAAATACTGTCTTCCTTACTTGAGCGTCGAAGGGGATGGTAGTCGAAGGGTTAACTCTCCAGGCCGGCCACGGAAGTCAAGGAATCGGATCCAGTGGTCGGCCTAATGACGATAGGAAGGGACGGTAGGTTATAAGAATAATAATCATTTATTGCAGGCGAACGCCCATAGTGTTAGTAACAATAATCTTAAAAGCCAGTATTAGTAGACAAATATACATTTCATAACTCTATATCTATATCCTATACCTATAATAATATCTATATATAGAATAGAATAGCATTTATTGTCACATAATAACTAATAATTAAAATACATGTTTTTAATTTATTTTGACAATAGGGGAATGCTCAGCATTGTGCTGCATAGAAATTATGCAGGGCTGGTTTTCAGAAAACCCCTTTCCTCAAATATATAAGAAAGAAAAATAACAAAAAAAGAGAAAAGAAAAAAAAAGAAAAAGGAATAAAATAACTTACAATAAAAATGATAACCATATAAATAACATTAATGAATTGAATTATGAAGGATGTGCTTCTGTATGATGAGTTCGCTTTTTCATTTTTGTGTGTATGAATGTTGAGTGTTTGTTTTCGTGTGTGAATGTGTGTATGTGTGTATGTGAGCAGCGATTGACGTATGTATTTATTACAAATTTGTAGCTTATGTCATGTAATTATTCATCAGTTCGTTATACAAATGTCGCATCAAATATGGTTTTATTTCGGTATAATAGTAGTAGTTTAATTTTTCTTTTAAAGCTGTTAAACCTTAAAAAAAAAAAAAATAAACTATGTGGAGTTTCATCCCATGACGTAACATTGGAGACTCCGAGTTGGGGCTGCACACTGCTTATTTGTCGCCCCGGACAGATTTATTGGTGTCCAGACTATAGCCTACCAAAAAAAGAACCACATTTGCTTTCTACAAATTGCTGTTTCGAGTCTGGATGTAATTTATGTCCATTAATTATATGTTTGTAAAGTCCATCGCAATACAAGGATTATGTCCGTATTATAGGTTGTTGTGTTTAAAAGAAACGTATATTGGTAAGTGCTTCCCACGTTTATACCCTTGGGAAATCAATCCTTACTCGAAAATAATCGTATCAAAATTCACACACATTTTTCACTTTGATCAACAAGTACACCGTGACTTCACTAACACTTCTATATTTATTTATTCACTTTCAACGTTCAATCATATTAGAATGATCCATCATCGTTTCGTTCTGTTATTTTTGTTTCGTTTTAGTAACTTTTATTTATTTATAATAAGTTTATTGGTGGACTGAGTAATAATAGCTACACATTTGCCGTGGATATCGTAAAGAATGATTAATTGATACAATATGCAGATTACATTAATGTGAGTAAAGAAATCGATTAAATAAACCCCAACCGAACGGTTCTCAATTGCGTGCTGTATCAAGTATATTTCAATATCTGGTTGATCGAGTTTTTTTGTAAGTGAATGGCATTTTTAACGAACATATTTAGCATATATATATATATATATACATATATATATATCTATATGTAAATTACGTGTCACATTGTTCGTCCGTGATGGACGTCTAAACTATTTAACCGATTTTAATCAAATTTGCACACCGTTTGCAGTTTGATCCAACTTGGAAGATAGGATAGCTTACATCTTAATTTATAGTCGCAATATTATTTTATTGCAAATTATTTGTATTACCTATATATACCTATTATTTTCATCCGGTCGATGGCCCTGTACGGCGCACCGGTGTGGGCGGGGTCCATGACCGTCCGACTTAGGGCCCTTCTGTGACGACCACAGAGGGTCATGGCGGTCAGGGCCATCCACAGATACCGCACGGTGGCGACGGAGGCAGCGTGCTTATTGGCCAGGACTCCCCCGTGGGACCTGGAGGCGGAGATGCTCGCCGGACTATATCGGCAGGTGACGGGGGTGCAAGCAGGGGGCGGTGGGCGGTGTGGTCTCGTTAAGGGATCTCACCGCCTGGCACGTCGACGCCCGCCGAGACGTCATTGCCCGTTGGGCAGTCCGGCTGGAGAGGCCTCGGTTCGGGGTGCGAACTGTGGAGGCCTTCCGGCCGGTGCTGATGCAGTGGTTGGAAAGGCGGCACGGGGTGCTCTCCTTCCGACTGGTGCAGGTTTTGACGGGGCATGGGTGCTTCGCCAAATACCTGCACAAGTTCGTTAGGAGGGAGAGTACACCGTCCTGCCACCACTGCGATTGCGACGAGGACACGGCGCGCCATACGCTCGAGGCCTGCGGGGCTTGGGCAGTGCAGCGCTGTGAACTCGTCGCAATCATCGGTACGGACCTGACGCTGCCGGCTATCGCTAGGGCGATGGTCGACAGCGTCGGGAATTGGGACGCGGTCGCAGCCTTTTGCGAGACAGTGATCTCGCGGAAGGAGGCGGCGGATCGCCTGCGCGAGGAGCGCAGCCTCGATGAGGAGATCCGCCGCCGGCGACTGGGGCGGCGCAGGCGCAACTACCTGCGCCTCATGCCGCCCTAGCCGAGGCCGTGGGTGACGTGACCGGGGATCAGTCCGGCACCCGCCGAGAGGCCGACCACGTGAGGAAAGACCGACATACTCCCCGTGGGGGGGACGTCGGTCGATGGGAGGGTACCCCAATTAGGGGTATTCCGTCGGGCCGACCACTGACGACAAGTTAATGCTGCTCCAGTGGTCGGCCCAACGACGAAGGCGACGTGGTTTTTGGGTGGGTCGCGGGAGTTGCGTGCTTAAGCCCCTCTGTCGCCCCGGACGGAGTGGTGCGGAGGCGCGCCGACCGCGACCCACCCACAACAAAAAAAAAAAATGTACCTATTATTTGACATTCACAATTATCTGTTAACTCCAAACGACTTTAACAGATGGCGATATCTGTTGACTGGATTGAGTAATTAATTATGTAAAACCTACAAACGCTTTACATAGAATTAGATATGCAAGATAAGGAACACTCGAAACAAAACCCTATACCAATACGACTGACCAGCAGTAGCTTATGTAGTGGTAGGACCACATTGTTGACAGTTGTCTGTCCATAATCACAGAAAATGCACGTCCGACGTATTAGCAATTTGTTACTGCGCTTCGTTCGGTGAGCGAAACAAACAGTAACAAATCGCTACTACTCAGACGTCGATTTTCTGCTCAGTGTGGTACTACCCCAGACGGACCGGCCCGCGGCTGTAGACAGATAACTGTCGACAGTGTGGTCCTACCACTCTGATGATGATGATGTTTTAGTGATGCTTTTAGTATCACCGAACCTCATTGCACACAATGACAATTGACAATTCACACTCCCTTCACATACTTTGCGGTAGGCAGCGGCCTTGCTTTTTGACGTGACAACGTCTTATAATTCGGTGGAGCTGGCTGCACACACGCAAAAACATGACGTATGCGGCGTTACCTCGCTCTGAGGTGTTCCATTTAAGGCTTGATCCATACAAAATATCTATCAAACAAATAAAATTTAAATTTTCTTTTGAAAAATGAAACCATTCCATCAGTATTTTCTTATGACGTTGTCACGTTCAACTATCATCAGTAAACCGACTTTACAGACAACCGATTTTTTTTTGGGGTGGATCACGGTCAGCGCACCCCTCACACCATTCCGTCCGGGGGCGACAGATGGGCGTAAGCACGCACACCCGAATACTACGTTGCCTTCGTCGTTGGACAGACTACCGGTTCAGGGTTACTTGTCATCAGTGGTCGGCTCGACGGGATACCCCTTAGTGGGGTACCCTTCCATCGACCGACGCCCCCCCCCCCTCGGGGAGGACGTCGGTCTTTCCTGACGCGGTCGGCCTCTCGGCGGGTGACGGACTAAATCTCCGGTCACTTAACCCGCGGCCTCGGCTAGGGCAAACAGCGGCCTTGCTAAGGTCCATGCGCGGCGGCAACATTTACCACCAGGTATACTGTTTGTTCGTTTGCCACCATTTGCAATAAAGAAAAGCATGGTACCGAGGTCAATTTTCCTCCCATTGTAAAAGAGGTCCAAGCCTAACAGTAGGACGTCTATGGGCTGAGATGACGACGATGATGAGATGAACGCTTGTTTTTGATTGCCAACGTTTCGAATACTGCTATCGCCCGTAGCCATGAAGGCTGTAAAGTATTCGAAACAACGGGCAATCAGAAATTAAATACAAACAAGAGAAAATCTGTAAAAATAGCTTTAACTTAAACTCTATTTGTTAAACTATTGGGAGAAGTTTGAATATTAACAAGTATAACCATGTTACTGTATTTAACTATTACAGTTTAACTAGAGTATCGAAGTTACAGCACTATTAATAGTGTCGGGCCTTAATTATCCCGTTGCTATGTGTATTAATCCTTCCCCGGGACTTGCCGTGATAAGTAGCTGATACACATACGGGATTTTGTAGAGTCCGGGGTTGTAATTAATTTAAGGCTTATTCCCGTTAAACCAATCCACTTTACTAAACTCCAATGTGAAATAAAATAAATTAGGACAATTTTGTAGTATTATACAATCGTAATAAGCATGATCTATTCATGTCGTGACGGAGTAAAAATATTTCATCACCCTTGTGGGTGTTTCCTAGCCGAGGCCGCGGTTGACGAGATCGGGGAAAAGTCCGTCACCCGCAGAGAGACTGACCACGTGAGTGTGTCGCTACGGGGACTGTCGGAGAGGGAATATACCTGCAAGGGTATCCCTCGGGGGTGATCACGATAGTCAAGGATTCTGTACCAGTCAGCCTAATGATGAAGGGGAGGGAATACAGCGGTTTATGGAATCACGCGCCGTCCTCTTGTCTCGTACCCTGGTGCAGTAAAAAAAAAAATAAAAAAAAAAACCCTTTAGATGTTGTAAAAGATGGCTGAGAGATACACTATGCAGATAATACTTATGCTCGAGAGGGCAAAATCAACATTAAATCCAATGCCAACTCGTCTGACCAGCGAGGTATCTTAGGTCAGTTTCCCTCCCATTGAAAAGGAGCCCAGTGATCAATAGTTGACATCTGCATCGGGAAGACGCTCCGGTATCACAGGATGCCCGTATACCTGAGGCAGATAGTGGCAAACTATTTGGAAGGGCGCAGCGTCCTGACACGAACCGACTCGTGCACCACAGGTGTCCCGCAGGAGACACCGGTCGGTCGGTCTTGGGACCCACTTTGTGGAACAACGGTTACGACCGGGTATTGAGAGGGAGTATCTCTCCCGGGCTGGGCATACGCGAACGACACACTCGTCACAGCACGGGTGGGACGCTAGATGAGGCGGTAAGCCTGGTAACTCTCGACAACAAGGAGATTATCAAGGCGCTGGGGGGGTGGCGCTGAATAAAACAGGGGTCCTATTGTTTCATGGGCCCTGGGTCAGTGTATTTACCGGCACCTTGATCACTGTCAAGTCGAATCCCCTCAGCATTGGGCCCCATACCCGAAAAAAGAATAAGTGCTTAATTGTAGGACGTATGTACATGTGCTGAGAAAAAGAAGATTATAAAATTATATAAAGGTCGAGGCCTTAATTTTTCTGATATTACTAATTTATTGTTAATCTTACAGCTCATACATATCACACTACTGGGCGAGCCTTCCTCACCACAGACGGGGATTTGGCCTATCCACGCTGCTCATATTGGTTTTGGTTGGACTGGAGTTTTCTTTATTTTGTATTGATGTTATAGAAGGATTACATTCATTGGTCGTCTTTAACGATATGGTTGATGAATTAGATAAGGGGTGATGAATTGTATTGTTACGCCGTCACTATAGGGAAAATGGAGACTTTATAAACAACTAGCAGCCCGGTCACGCGTTGCTATAGCTAATGTTTTTGTTATATTAAATTTTATTAAACTATTTAAGTGGAACTGTAGGAGCACATCTGTCATGGAGGTAGTCATATTTTTTCCAAATGGCATCTATGTAAAAAAGCACGTTAAAATCGTATATGACACGTTTGTAGGTTTGATATAGCAGCGCCATCTATTAATTAATTACTCAGTCCAGTCAACAGATATCGCCATCTGTTAAAATCGTTTGGAGTTAACACATAATTGTGAATGTCAAATAATAGGTATATATAGGTAATACAAATAATTTGCAATAAAATAACATTGCGAATATAAATTAAGATGTAAGCTATCCTATCTTTCAAGTTGGATCAAACTGCACACGGTGTGCAAATTTGATTAAAATCGGTTAAGTAGTCTAGCAGTCCATCGCGGACAAACAACGTGACACCTAATTTAAATATATATTAAGATTACTGAATAAAAATTACACCCAGCATCACAACAATATTTTGTTCACATAAAATATTATCCTATGTGGAAATCAAATCTTTTACTTTTGAAATAGTGTCTTGATATCTTACCCACTAAGCCATCTAAGAAGTCCAATTAAATAATTAAAATCGTAGCTATATTTTGTTTACTGAAAACATACTTTTATAGTAAATACAATATTTTATTTAAAATCAATCCTTAAACGTAAACAACTTGTACATACATTGAAAACAAAATAATGAAAATGTTACAAAGATAAATTGGTATATTTATGTTATTCAAACAAATTACGAGTTACTAAAAGTTCGTACTTATTCTAATCTGTGTAAAACTTTTCTGTATTAAAGTATTTTTTTATTTATGTCTTATATTGGTAAGAGATCACTAAGTTGTAAATAAATAAATCATCTTTTCGGGGTCAATGCGTTGTAGCAATTTGGTTTTGGTCTAATATGAACCTATTTTTACCCGGCTATGTATGTATGTTCATTTGTTTCCTCATAGCTCCTCAATTACTCAATAGAACCGGACATATGAGGTATTGTTAGAAGCGTTTTGATCGTCTGCTGATTAAAGGTTATATGATGTGCCATTGAATCTAATATGGCGCCCTCTAGAGGTCTTAAAGTCTGGTGTTAAAAATTAATTTGAGATAAATATGTGGTGTTTTATGTCATTGGAAAGGGCGTAACTTGTAAATTTCAAAAATGTATATATTATTAGTATTTAGTTCGTGATTTCTTAGACCCATCTTATCCGTGGATATCTTAAAAACGACTAAGGGATCATTTGCAGACAATATGTATGCATTTTTTTTTATTTTTTGTTTTTTGTGGGTGGGTCGCGGTCGGCGTGCCTCCGCACCACTCCGTCCGGGGCGACAGAGGGGCTTAAGCACGAAACTCCCGCGACCCACCCAAAAACCACGTCGCCTTCGTCGTTGGGCCGACCACTGGAGCAGTGTTAACTTGTTGTCAGTGGTCGGCCCGATGGAATACCCTTAATTGGGGTACCCTCCCATCGACCGACGTCCCCCCCTCGGGGAGGACGTCGGTCTTTCCTCACGCGGTCGGCCTCTCAGCGGGTGACGGACTAATCCCCGGTCACGTCACCCGTGGCCTCGGCTAGGGCGGCATGAGGCGCAGATAGTTGCGCCTACGCCGCCCCAGTCGCCGGCGGCGGATTTCCTCATCGAGGCTGCGCTCCTCGCGCAGGCGATCCGCCGCCTCCTTCCGCGAGATCACTGTCTCGCAGAAGGCTGCGACCGCGTCCCAATTCCCGACGCTGTCGACCATCGCCCTAGCGATAGCCGGCAGCGTCAGGTCCGTACCGATGATTGCGACGAGTTCACAGCGCAAGCACACAGCACTGCCCAAGCCGCGCAGGCCTCGAGCGTATGGCGCGCCGTGTCCTCGTCGCAATCGCAGTAGTGGCAGGACGGTGTACTCTCCCTCCTAACGATCTTGTGCAGGTATTTGGCGAAGCACCCATGCCCCGTCAAAACCTGCACCAGTCGGAAGGAGAGCACCCCGTGCCGCCTTTCCAACCACTGCATCAGCACCGGCCGGAAGGCCTCCACGGTTCGCACCCCGAACCGAGGCCTCTCCAGCCGGACTGCCCAACGGGCAATGACGTCTCGGCGGGCGTCGACGCGCCAGGCGGTGAGCTCCCTTAACGAGATCACACCGCCCTCCGCTCGCACCCCTGTCACCCGCCGATATAGTCCGGCGAGCATCTTCGCCTCCAGGTCCCACGGGGGAGTCCCGGCCAATAGGCACGCTGCCTCCGTCGCCACCGTGCGGTATCCGCGGATGGCCCTGACCGCCATGACCCTCTGTGGTCGCCACAGAAGGGCCCTAAGTCGGACGGTCATGGACCTCGCCCACACCGGTGCGCCGTACCGGGCCATCGACAGTGTAGCCAGTGATCATGTACGATGACCCCAGCGTACAGCCGTCGGCACGCAGCGCTCGGTCTGCCCACGTTCGACGTAAGCCACGATAGGGCGGACGCCGCGCCGACGAGCCGTGGAGCGAGCCTGCGGAAATGCTCCCGGAACCACCATCGCCCGTCGAGCACCAGGCAATATGTATGCATAAGAAAGAAAACTCGAAATAAAACCCTATACCAACCCGTCTACCCAGCGTGGTATAGTTGGTCAAGTTCCCTCCCATTGCAGAGAGAGAGAGAGAGAGGAGGCTCGAGCTCAACAGAGGAACATATATGAGCTGTAATGATAACGATGAAAATAAAAGAAACCCGAAGCTTTTGGACACCAGTCTATTCGTCTCTCAATCATAGCTACACATCGTTTAATCTAGAAGAGCTAATTAACAGGCTGTTTTAATTAACATGGCGATATTTCACTTGCATATGACTGCACAGATGGCGTAGTGGTTAAGATACCGACACCTACAGTGCCAGTATCGTGGGTTCGAATCCTACGCAGGACAACAACATAGCAACATTTTGTACCTGACGCTGCCGACCATCGCTAGAACGATTTTCAACAGCGTCAGGAATTGGGAAGCGGAGACAGTTGTTTCTCAGAAGGAGGTCGCGGAACGGGTTTGGGAGGAATTCCTCTAGAACGACATGCTTCGTCATCGCGCAGAAGCGAGTCCCAACGCCTGATGTCGCCCTAGCTGAGGCCGCGGGTGGACGGATCAAGCCAACCGCGTGAGGCCGACGCTCCGTAAATACTGTCTTCCTTACTTGAGCGTCGAAGGGGATGGTAGTCGAAGGGTTAACTCTCCAGGCCGGCCACGGAAGTCAAGGAATCGGATCCAGTGGTCGGCCTAATGACGATAGGAAGGGACGGTAGGTTATAAGAATAATAATCATTTATTGCAGGCGAACGCCCATAGTGTTAGTAACAATAATCTTAAAAGCCAGTATTAGTAGACAAATATACATTTCATAACTCTATATCTATATCCTATACCTATAATAATATCTATATATAGAATAGAATAGCATTTATTGTCACATAATAACTAATAATTAAAATACATGTTTTTAATTTATTTTGACAATAGGGGAATGCTCAGCATTGTGCTGCATAGAAATTATGCAGGGCTGGTTTTCAGAAAACCCCTTTCCTCAAATATATAAGAAAGAAAAATAACAAAAAAAGAGAAAAGAAAAAAAAAGAAAAAGGAATAAAATAACTTACAATAAAAATGATAACCATATAAATAACATTAATGAATTGAATTATGAAGGATGTGCTTCTGTATGATGAGTTCGCTTTTTCATTTTTGTGTGTATGAATGTTGAGTGTTTGTTTTCGTGTGTGAATGTGTGTATGTGTGTATGTGAGCAGCGATTGACGTATGTATTTATTACAAATTTGTAGCTTATGTCATGTAATTATTCATCAGTTCGTTATACAAATGTCGCATCAAATATGGTTTTATTTCGGTATAATAGTAGTAGTTTAATTTTTCTTTTAAAGCTGTTAAACCTTAAAAAAAAAAAAAATAAACTATGTGGAGTTTCATCCCATGACGTAACATTGGAGACTCCGAGTTGGGGCTGCACACTGCTTATTTGTCGCCCCGGACAGATTTATTGGTGTCCAGACTATAGCCTACCAAAAAAAGAACCACATTTGCTTTCTACAAATTGCTGTTTCGAGTCTGGATGTAATTTATGTCCATTAATTATATGTTTGTAAAGTCCATCGCAATACAAGGATTATGTCCGTATTATAGGTTGTTGTGTTTAAAAGAAACGTATATTGGTAAGTGCTTCCCACGTTTATACCCTTGGGAAATCAATCCTTACTCGAAAATAATCGTATCAAAATTCACACACATTTTTCACTTTGATCAACAAGTACACCGTGACTTCACTAACACTTCTATATTTATTTATTCACTTTCAACGTTCAATCATATTAGAATGATCCATCATCGTTTCGTTCTGTTATTTTTGTTTCGTTTTAGTAACTTTTATTTATTTATAATAAGTTTATTGGTGGACTGAGTAATAATAGCTACACATTTGCCGTGGATATCGTAAAGAATGATTAATTGATACAATATGCAGATTACATTAATGTGAGTAAAGAAATCGATTAAATAAACCCCAACCGAACGGTTCTCAATTGCGTGCTGTATCAAGTATATTTCAATATCTGGTTGATCGAGTTTTTTTGTAAGTGAATGGCATTTTTAACGAACATATTTAGCATATATATATATATATATACATATATATATATCTATATGTAAATTACGTGTCACATTGTTCGTCCGTGATGGACGTCTAAACTATTTAACCGATTTTAATCAAATTTGCACACCGTTTGCAGTTTGATCCAACTTGGAAGATAGGATAGCTTACATCTTAATTTATAGTCGCAATATTATTTTATTGCAAATTATTTGTATTACCTATATATACCTATTATTTTCATCCGGTCGATGGCCCTGTACGGCGCACCGGTGTGGGCGGGGTCCATGACCGTCCGACTTAGGGCCCTTCTGTGACGACCACAGAGGGTCATGGCGGTCAGGGCCATCCACAGATACCGCACGGTGGCGACGGAGGCAGCGTGCTTATTGGCCAGGACTCCCCCGTGGGACCTGGAGGCGGAGATGCTCGCCGGACTATATCGGCAGGTGACGGGGGTGCAAGCAGGGGGCGGTGGGCGGTGTGGTCTCGTTAAGGGATCTCACCGCCTGGCACGTCGACGCCCGCCGAGACGTCATTGCCCGTTGGGCAGTCCGGCTGGAGAGGCCTCGGTTCGGGGTGCGAACTGTGGAGGCCTTCCGGCCGGTGCTGATGCAGTGGTTGGAAAGGCGGCACGGGGTGCTCTCCTTCCGACTGGTGCAGGTTTTGACGGGGCATGGGTGCTTCGCCAAATACCTGCACAAGTTCGTTAGGAGGGAGAGTACACCGTCCTGCCACCACTGCGATTGCGACGAGGACACGGCGCGCCATACGCTCGAGGCCTGCGGGGCTTGGGCAGTGCAGCGCTGTGAACTCGTCGCAATCATCGGTACGGACCTGACGCTGCCGGCTATCGCTAGGGCGATGGTCGACAGCGTCGGGAATTGGGACGCGGTCGCAGCCTTTTGCGAGACAGTGATCTCGCGGAAGGAGGCGGCGGATCGCCTGCGCGAGGAGCGCAGCCTCGATGAGGAGATCCGCCGCCGGCGACTGGGGCGGCGCAGGCGCAACTACCTGCGCCTCATGCCGCCCTAGCCGAGGCCGTGGGTGACGTGACCGGGGATCAGTCCGGCACCCGCCGAGAGGCCGACCACGTGAGGAAAGACCGACATACTCCCCGTGGGGGGGACGTCGGTCGATGGGAGGGTACCCCAATTAGGGGTATTCCGTCGGGCCGACCACTGACGACAAGTTAATGCTGCTCCAGTGGTCGGCCCAACGACGAAGGCGACGTGGTTTTTGGGTGGGTCGCGGGAGTTGCGTGCTTAAGCCCCTCTGTCGCCCCGGACGGAGTGGTGCGGAGGCGCGCCGACCGCGACCCACCCACAACAAAAAAAAAAAATGTACCTATTATTTGACATTCACAATTATCTGTTAACTCCAAACGACTTTAACAGATGGCGATATCTGTTGACTGGATTGAGTAATTAATTATGTAAAACCTACAAACGCTTTACATAGAATTTGAACTTTTTTACATAGATGCCATTTGTAAAAAAATATAACGACCTCCATGGCAGATGTTCTCCTACAGTTCCACTTAAATAGTTTAATGAAATGTAATATTACAAAAATATTAGCCATAGCCAGCGTGGTGCTCTTGCCATCTTGCTCGTTGATGTCGTACAAGACGTCTAAGGGATATAATATGCACATAAGAGTGTAAGAGAAGGAAAACTCGAAATAAAATCCTATACCAACATGTCAGACCAGCATGGTATAGTAGGTCAGATTCCCTCCCATTGTGGGGGAAGCACGAGTCCAACAGTGGGATGAATGTGGGCTTAATCGTCTTTTACAACGGGTAAGATATTGGATGGTGGATGGTATTCTTACTCCATCACCACACGGAAAGGCATCCAATATGTGGCTTTAAGACCCACTTTTCCCACTATTTTCGGTGGCAAATATTTTTTTTTTATTAATAGCCTACCACGTCATCATCATCATTTCAGTTCATATACGTCCCACTGTTGGGCTCGAGCCTCCTCCAAAATAGGAGCTAAACATGCTGGTCAGACAGGTTTTTTTGATGTTTTATTTCGAGTTTTCATTCTCTTGCATAGATATCATATGTCTATTATATCCCTTAGTCTTCTTTTACGACATCCACAGGCAAGATAGGGAGTGGTTAATTGTATTCTTACTCCATCTCTATACAGCTAGCTAGCTAGTACGTTAAAGGCTTAACTAAATCAACAAAATTAAAAAAAAAATGTCTACTTAAGACTTTTTTTTTAACATTTTATAAAGGGTTTATAATTAAAAGGAAAACTTTTCTAATTCCGACTTAAAAAGTTTTCATAGATTCATTTGTCACACTCAATTACTTGGAGTTTCTTTATGGCATGATTAATTCTACCATTAAAAGGGACGGGGATATGTAAGACGGAAATGGATGGGTGGATAATTTTTTTATAATGTGAAACATCTATAGGCGAGGGTGAACTTGTTCATTAACGTGGCGTTAACGCCACGCTTTTATATGTACATTTGTGTAACGAAACCTGTTTCGGCAGTTTGTCTAACGCCATCTAGTGAGCTCAAAATAAATTATTAACCTAAACTTATATATATAGTAAGTACTAATGAAAATAAATGTTTATTGAATAAAAATCATCATTTTCTGGAAAAATATAGTAATAGTTTATTAACTCTTCATGCCATATTAGTTGCTGTCGTAATCTGTTCTTTTATGCATATATACTTGAACAAAATAATTTCGATGTTTCACATCTGCCAGGCATCCTGAGCTCCCTTTTTTTCCAAAGACGACACCCTGCACTAAGGAAATAATCCTTGTATTGCGAGGGACTTTACAAATATAATTAACAGACACAAATTACACCCAGACTCAGAATAACAATTTATGGATCGCATAAAGTATTGTCCTAAGTAGGAGCCGAACCCTCGACACTGGCATTGTAGGTATCTTGACTACTACGCCGTCTGTGCAGTGAATAATTAGTTTTCATTCTTCTTCTCCTACCAAATGCTTCCTTTTTTCTGTACGAAAGAATAGAGAGTAACTATAGGCTATATTTTGTCCCCGTATTCGGACGAGAACGGGAATTATGCGGCTGAAATCATTGTGAATTTTGCTAATCTTTATACATATATATATTTCTTGTGCACGTGTGTATATATGTCACTGCACTCCTCCTAAAGGGGTGGACCGATGTTGATGAAATTTTTTGATGCATGTTCAAGGGGATTTGAGAATGGTTTAAATTGACAATTGGATCCGGTAGGTGGCGCTTATTTGAACAGAACAACGTCTGTTGGGTCAGTTATTCTTTATATATAAATTTCTTGTGTACGTGTGTATGTCACTGAACTCTTCCTAAACGGCTGGACCGATGTTGACGAAATTTTTTGTGTGTGTTCAAGAAGATTCGAGAATCCTTTAGATTCACAAAGGGACCCGGTAGGTGGCGTTATTTTATTTGAACAGACAACGTCTGTTCAGCTAGTATTAAATATTTCGTCAAATTTTTTGTATACGATGACCTTAGCAATGCCACGTGTATATAAATTGGACATTCGTTCTCGCACAACTCGGACGGGACCGGAACAGTAGGCCTTGGGGGTGACCCCTAGTCTACCCCGGTTATCTCCTACCCACCCTACCTATTCCCTACTCCCATTCTCGGGTGTCAGTTTGGGTGTGACTGCCCGCAAGGGCCCATACCACCCCTACACTCGAGCTGTTAGGAACCACGCAGGCACATTAAGATCGGCCGGTGGATACCAGCTTAGGGCACACCCTAGTGTTAAGCACATCCTCCCGACCTACCCCAGTTGGGAGGGAACACACCTCACACACCCCCGGGTTCTCCCCCCGGGGTGTTAGGTTGCTAGGAGACCGCGATATAGCGAGTGTTTTTTTTTTTTCGAGTTTATTAGTTCAGTGGTCTTCAACCGCTACAATGTCAAGAGTAGGGCTTGAGGACCTACTCAAGGACGAGGAAATCTGGACGCTTATCGTCCGGAAATTCCGCGACAGGGCACCGGAGCGCACACCATCGCGCCCGCAATCGCCCACCGCCACGATCACCCCAGAGAGTGGGGATGAAAGTGAGCGCACCACAACAACCAACTCGGAAATGGAGTACGACTCCGCTCCGACCTCCACCTCCTCTGAGGAGGAAGACTCCCCCAACGAGGGGTATAGCGAGGCCAAGTCCCGCAAGCGCAGCCGCAAGGCGCGCAAAAATAAGGCCGCAAAGGCACCAAAGGTCACTCCCGTAGTGGAGTCGAACTCACCCACCCCGACACCATCACCCGCTGCTCCCCTCCAGGAGCAAGGTGCCCCCACCCCCTCCACAAGTGGGGTCATGACCGCCACGGCCAACAAGGCCCCCACGGTCAGAACTACCACGGCGGCGACATCATCAGCCGCCAGAAAACTCACACCCCCTCCTCTGTACATACGCGACAAGGAGAGGTGGTTCGCAATCTCCGCGTGGTGCAACTCGCACCGCGTGGCTTACAAAAGCGCCAGATCCACCGCTCAGGGGATCAAAGTCGAGGTCAGTACGACCGACGACCACAGGGCGCTCTCCAAAATGTTAGGGGAGCAGCGCATCCCCTACCATACGTATACAATGCCCGAGGACAAACTCCTACGGGCCGTCATTAAAAATGTCCCTCGAGAATTCGCCAAAGAGGAGATTCTCGAATCTCTCAAAGCTCAAAACCTTCCCGTGAGGGAGGTTCACCGTATGGTGCGCGGCAAAGCACGCGCACCTATGAATATGGTATTAATATGCCTAGACAACACCCCCGAGGGGAAACAGGTTTTCCGTATCACACATGTGTGCGGACTTATGGGCGTCAAAGTAGAGCCCCCATATAAAACCGGCATAATGGCGCAGTGCCACAAATACCAGATGTATGGCCATACATCAAACAACTGCTATGCCCACCCAAGGTGCGTTAAGTGCCTGGGTAATCACCACACCAGCGAGAGTGAGAGGCCCAAAGACCTGTCGCTCTGCACAGAGCCGCCATCGTGCGTGCTTTGCGGGGAGATGGGCCACCCGGCCAACTTCCGCGGCTGTCCACGGGCGCCCAAAAGGACAATTCGTCCAACAGGCCCAGCCCGCTATTATAATAAGGCCTTCGTGCCCGCCCCCCTCCCGACTCACAATGCGTGGTCTCGCCCCCTCCCTCAAGGCAGGGAGGCGTTCCCCGCATTACCGCGCACACAAGCGCCCCCCCCACCCCCCTTCACGCACCCACCAAGACCCCAACCGCCAACCGTTGGGCATAAAACGCCCGCCGGGGGCCAACCTAAGCCCCTTATGGGCACACCCGTCGCCAAACCCGCACCAGTTAGGGTAGCATCACACGCGCTCCCTAAGACCCCACAAGGCCTAGACCCGGATCTAGCCCTTGTGGCTAATTTCGCCTCACTCATCGACTTCGCGGAAATCCGCGAGGTCGCCGCAGAGCTAAGGAGGAACGAGGGTAATAACCTCGCCCTCCTTAACATTGCCATTAAATTCTCGCCCCTACTCGAACGTCTGGGGTCCCTTAGTTTTAAATAAAATGGATAATCACACTCCCGGCAGAGTCAAACCACGACACCTAAAGTTAGGGACATATAACGCGAATAGCCTCTGCTCACAGAGGGACGAGTTAGGTACATTTCTTAGGGAACAACAGCTCGACATTCTTATGGTACAAGAGACGTTTCTCAAACCTTTCAACAAGGACCCTAGAATTGCGAATTATAATATAGTTCGCATCGATAGGGTCACTTCGCAAGGAGGGGGAACGCTCATCTACTATAGGAGGTCGTTGCACTGCACGCCTGTGGATCCGCCACCTCAGGCGTACATTGAAGCGTCAGTATGCAGATTAGCGCTCACCGGCCATCAGCCAATTACATTTGTCTCGGCTTACCTGTCACCCGAAAGAAGGGACGGTAAACACTTAGTGGAGAGCGATCTCAAGGCATTGCTTGACTTGGGCGGCGCCGCCATCATTGGCGGTGACCTTAACGCCAAGAACACCTCGTGGAACTGTCATAGTTCGAACAAGAGGGGCAAAGTCTTAGAGTTATACGCTGACAGATTAGGTTGTGACGTCATAGCGCCATTAGAGCCGACTCACTACCCTAACATTGTCGACCACAGGCCAGAAATATTAGATATAGTACTTCTCAAAAATATAAACTTACGTTTATGTTTAATAGAAGTACTACAGGAACTAGATTCAGATCACCGTCCGGTGACTCTGGAATTCGCCCCCCGCTTACCCGGCCCCTCAGGCCACAATAACGTGACAACAAGGTTGACCACCGACTGGGCACGGCTCGGGAGAAATCTCAAGGCCACCTCATCGGCATACCTTGATAAGATTCCCAAGGACATAAAGTCCGAGGAAGAAACCTCCCTGGCGATCGATTTACTCACGGGTCACGTGCAGTCGGTAATTGACGACTGCTCGCGGCAGCTGCCGGATACGAGCGATCGTAGATGGCAACTGCCGAGTGACGTACGCGACCTACTGAGAAGAAAGAACGCCGCAACCCGCGCGTACGACCGATACCCCACGGAGGAGAACCGCAAACGCCTGCGGGCCCTCCAAAGGGAGGTCAAAACCGAAATTAACAATGCAGATGCAGACAGATGCAAACAGAGCAGATGGGACGCCACTTTAGAAGAGCTGAAGCCCACGCACACAGCCTTCTGGCAGCTTTCCCGCTCACTCAAAAAAGATGTAGTGTCCACACTCCCTCCCCTCAGTAGAATAAATCAACCGCCGCCATTCATGGATGACGAAAAGTCTGAATGTCTGGCAGAGAGCCTAGAGCTTCAGTGTACGCCGAGTACATTATACGAATAAGAAGCGACTCACTACAACACTATTAATTCGGAAGTGGCCAGTCGTACCACTTTATCGCGGTCGAATATAAACAACGACAATAATATGCCTATTCCAACAGTGAGCACCGACGAAGTCGAGTCGCTTATTAGGGGTCTCCACGCTAGGAAAGCCCCGGGTTCGGACGGTATTACAAATAGAGTAATTAAATTATTCCCAGCCCATTTAATAATATTACTGTGTTGTATTTTTAATGCAGCCCTCAAATATAACATCTTTCCTTCACAGTGGAAAGAGGCCGTGGTAATCGGAATCCACAAACCCGGCAAAAAACGTACCGAACCCAATAGTTATCGACCTATTAGCCTACTGAGAAGTTTAGGTAAATTATACGAACGATTAGTACTCAGTAGGCTACGCTCATACGCAGAGTTAAATAAACTTATACCGGACGCGCAATTTGGTTTTCGTGCTAAACACAGCTGTGTTCAGCAAGTACATAGACTAGTAGAATACACCAGTAGTCAGTTCATTAGGGGACGGTACACTGGTGTACTATTTCTAGATGTAGCGAAAGCTTTCGATAAAGTTTGGCATGAGGGCTTAATTTACAAATTATCTTTATTAAAAATCCCCGAATACTTAATTCTAATAATACATGACTATTTGAGTCATCGCAGCTTTCGCTATAGGGTGGAAGGGACGTTGTCGACCTCCCATCCTCTCAAGGCCGGTGTTCCACAGGGCTCGGTCCTCGCCCCATTTTTGTTTACACTGTATACAAGTGATTTACCCAAGTTCACTCGTGTGCACACGGCGCTTTACGCCGACGATACCGCACTCTATTGTGCAGGTATGTCCCCGACAACCGTAGTCAATACGCTCCAAAAAGCGGTTACCGCCCTTGCCAATTGGTATAGGAAATGGAGAATAGAAATTAATCCCGAGAAGAGTCAAGCGGTCATGTTCACTAAACGAACTGCCCGTCTGTGCTCTCCGGACAGCATCCCTCCTCTCACTCTCTTCGGCCGACCTGTCTCATGGAGCAGAGAGGCCAAGTACTTAGGTGTGACCCTTGATAGCCGACTCACTTTCCTGTCCCACTTGAAGCGGGTCCGCGCGCGCGCCGCCTTCGTGATGGGACGCCTTCACTGCTTATTAAACGCAAAGTCCAAACTATCACTCAAAAATAAAGTCCGATTATACACTACCTGCATACGGCCCATCATGACGTATGCCAGTGTAGTGTTCGCGCACGTTAGGCCAAACAGGATCCACAGGTTACAAACACTACAAAATAGATTCATGCGACGGGCAACGGGAGCACCGTGGTTCGTTCGTAATGTCGATCTACACATCGACCTCGAATTGCCGACCATCAGGCAGTATATGAAGCGTTGCTCCCAGCGCTATTTTGACTCTGCCACGACTCACCCCAATCCACTAGTGGTTGGGGCGGTAAACTACGTCCCATCAAAAATATCCGCGGTCCGACGACCCCGTCATCTCCTTGAAGAAGGGGATGATGCCATCACGATCGCCCAAGAAAGGGCCTACACAGCTCGCGCAGCGATAACACATAAAACTGCGCGGTATCGGCCTCGCCGACGAGGTCGAAAGCCGCGCCGCGTAAAAATCATTAACCTAAACGTGGCCACGCCCACTTTGCTTTCAGCGACGCCCCGAGCCGAGGTCCGTTCCCCACAGGGGGAGCCCTCGGGCGATGTTCGCTTAACTTACTTACCGGGTTGAGAGCCTTCCGCTCGCCCATTGCCCGCGTTAAGCTGTCAAGGTCATCTGCGACCAACAGCTAAATACACACAAAAAAAAAAAAATCGCAAATCTGCGAAAGACCTCATATCAAAATTGGATATTGCATTTCTATTTCCATAAAAAGATTTAATACGTTTTTTTATAGATTCACCTTTAGACAATCTGCAGGTCACGTCTGGGTATACTAAGCGGACTTAATACCAACTCTAAAAAATTTACGTGTTTTTCAAGCATTTTCGCCATACTTAAAATTACAATCAATCTTAAGGTTCACATCATCAACATTCTCTTAGCCAATACAAGTCTCACTATATGGCTCGGGCCTCCTCCACAATAGGAGGCAGCTTGACCTACTATACAGCGTCGGTCAGACATGTTAGCATAGGGTTTTGAGGTTATATGGCCTTTGAAGCTCTGACATATCCATGGTGCTGCACTGCTGCGCTTTTTGTAATTGTATAAGATATATTTATTAGCTAATTATATGGAGGGTAGAGGTAAGGAGTAATCGTCTCATATGGGAGGAAGCTTGCAAAAGTGTTCCACTTTCAGCACTAAATAACAGTTCAAAAATCCTCCAGAATGGCGCTAGCATAGGCACAGGGTATGATATGAATTGAGCAGTTATTAACTGATTAAAGTATTCTGAGTTAAGTTAGTGACAGTTGTGACAGTGCCAATATCAATTCTTTTTTTTTTTTTTATATTCTTCATTAATTATTAACATAAGACTTTTGACGCGAATGTCAAAATGTCATGTAGCACTTTTATATTGTTTTCATTATTTTAGTGTTTTAAAGTGTTATATTCAATAATTTTGCTGATATTTTATGTAATATAATGCAGATAAAATTCTGAAATGTAGTGAAAATGATATAATAGTGAATTACGTGCATTTTGACATTCTGCCCAAATTTCCTAAGACGCATGACTTGGATATCAGCACTAAGTCATGCTAACGACTGACTGAAAGACCAAGACTAAAGACGTGAATAATAATCAATATACTCGACACTGGCTCATATTATTGTAGCTCATTGCCATTAACTAAGAAGAAGAATTATTAACATGAATTTTTACGTCTATTTTAAAACTGTCATTTATGAAATTTACTTTTATTATTTTGCTTTTTAAGAACTTTTGTTTTCTACTTTTTCAACGAGACGGAAGTTCTTTCGTCCATTTTTATCTCTCTATCTTATTCTAATAACATTCAGCGCCTTTTTTAAAATTTACTCTGTCGCTACTGTGGCGCCACCCTTATTTAGCAGATTTTAACGGACACTTTTTCACACAGAGACGGTTCACCTTACCTCTACACTTCATAGCTAATTAGTATTTTTTTTATTTTTTTTTTAAAGACCACGTCCTGCACTAAAGAAAATTATCCTTGTATTGCGGAGATCTTTAATTCATTATCATCATCATTTCAGCTCATATACGTCCCACTGTTGGGCTCGAGCCTCCTCCACAATAGGAGGGATATTGACCCTACTATAGCATGCTGGTCAGACAGGTTGATATAGGGTTCTGTTTCGAGTTTTTCTTCATTCGTATGGATGTTATATGTATATTAGATCCCATAGTCATCTTTAACGACATCCACGGGCAAGATGGAGCGTGGTGAATTGTATACTTTCTCCATCATCATAAGGAAATATCTTAAAGCTGAGCTTGACTCTTCACCACAATAAGATGGAAAAGCAAATATAATAAGATACATGTATTTTAAGTGGTGAATTGTATTCTTAGTCCGTCACCACACGGAAATTTATAGGCAATGAATGATAATGGATACAATTTACATCCGGATCCAGGATAACAATTTGTGGATCGTACAAAGTGTTATCCTACATGGAATACGAACCCGCGATACTAGCGCGGTAGGTCGATTTCTTAATCACTACGCCATCAATGCAGTTTTGCTTCACATCTCCCGCTTCGCATAAGAAAAGGTTATAATTATTTTCCCAACCAAAATTATACTGAATAGTAGTTATTATAAAAATAAATAGAAATAAAATATATTATGTCATGACCTTATCATGTATTAGAAGGTCTTTATACCGTCCCTAATGAATCCACATGACACCTGTCATGTTACATTAATAGTTTACAGCGTTTCGTTATAGTCAACATACTTACAAATTATAATATTGGATTATATATTACTAGCTAACCTAACAGACGTCATTCTGTTCTAATAAAATAAAAATAATGCTCCTTGAAATCAACAGCAGTGCCACCTACCGGGTCCAATTGTGACTTTAAACCATTCCAGAATCACCTTGAACACACACAAAAATTTTCATCCACATCGGTCCAACCGTTTAGAAGGAGTTCAGTGACATACATACGTACACAACAAATTGCCACCTGCATCCAACGACGCCCAGCAACCAGGTCGTCGGTCCACCTAGTTGGGTCGTCCTACACTGCGTCGTCGGATATGTGGTCCCCACTCGAGAACCTTTCTTCCCCACTAAGGATTTTGTGAATATTTCAAGTGCCTACCTGTTACCATTATCGATATCGAGCAAAAAAGGGCACAAAAATCGCATTTATTGTATGGGAGCCCGCTTTAAATATTTATTTTATTTTTAGTATTTGTTGTTGTAGCGGTAACAGAAATACATAATTTGTAAAAAATTTAACTGTCTAGCTATCATGGTTCTTGAGATACAGTCTGGTGACAGACAGACGGACGGACAGACAGACGGACGGACAGACAGCGAAGTCTTAGTAATAGGGTACCGTTTTTACCCTTTGGCTGCGGAACCCTAAAAAGTGAACGCGTCTAAAGAAGTTTTCGTTTCGAAACTCATCATCATTATTTCGGCTCATATACGTCCCACGGTTGGGCTCGAGCTTCCTCCATAATAGAAGGGATATTGACCTACTATACCACGCTGGTCAGAAGTGTTGGTATAGGGCTTTGTTTCGCCCTTTGTTTTCCTTCTCTTGCATAGACGTTATATGCATATCCCATCCCTTAGTCGTCTTTTACGACAGCTACGGGCAAGATAGGCAGTGGAGAATTATATTCTTAATCCATCACTACACAGATATTTTAAAAATGTACACGGTAAAATTTGAAAGTGGTATTAACTTATCGATATTTTTTTAATCATATATACTAAATATTATGTAGTAGACTTAGAATAATAACGTATAGAAGGATAGTGTCAGTACTTCGAACTTTAAAAATTTGAATCTAAAAATACTAATGGCGGGCAGACGATTACATACGTACACACGCACACCACTATACAAATTATGAAATCAAATTTTGTTTTTATTAACATAAATCGTCAAAATAATTTTAAAAGTAATGTTAAAAACCTTTTTAAGTTTTTCAAATGTGTTATGACACCATTTGAATGCACAAACCGTCATAATTACCTATTTATTTTTTAAGAGTTGCCTACGTGCGTGCAGTACAATGACTTGTACATTACGGAACGGTTCCGACGTAAGCTCCCTTAGGCTCCAATTGAAATGCCTCACTTTTTGTGCGTGAACTTACCTTCTATAGGCTATTATTATAAGGTAGTATAAATACTTATTTTTCAACGAAAAATTATTATCATATACTAGCAGACCCAACAGACATTGTTCTATTCAAATCTAAAAAAATAGTAAAAGGAATTCTCTTTGAAATCGATCGCAGCGCCACCAACCAGTTGCAATTATTCATCATTGCAGCACATATACGTCCCACTGTTGGGCTCGGGCCTCCTCCACAATGAGAGGGAATTTAACCTACTGTACCATACTGTTCAGACATGTTCGTATAGGGTTTCATTTCGAGTTTTCCTTCTCTTGCACAGATGTTATGTGTATATTATATCCCATAGTCGTCTTATACGACGTCCACGGGCACGATAGGGAGTGGTGAATTGTATTCTTACTCTGTCACCACATGGAAGATTATTAATCTAAACTAATCACATTCATCGGAACAGCACAAAAAATCATCAAAATCGGTCCAGCCTTTTAGGAGCAGTTCAATTACAAACACACGAACAGAATATTTATATGTTTATGTAAAGATTAGCAAAGAGAAATGATTACCATACATGGGACCAGTTCCCTTACCGTATTAGCTAATGGGCCTCGACACGATCTGTCAAATGATCTGTGAAATTGCTTTAATCTGTCAAATTGCACCATTACTTGTAAATATGCATCTATATATTAACCGCTGTATTTATATTTATCTCATAGAATGGTATAATCTTAGAATAATAACGTATAAAAGGATAGTATCGGTACTTAAGCGATCAAAAACGTGAAGCCAAAAATATTACATGCGTGCAAGCGCACACCACTATGCAATAGAGTTGCCTTATACGCAGTGACCTTGTACATTACGTCACAATCCAGCCATTTCTGGCTCCACTTTAAATGCTTCAAATGTTGTGCGGCAATTGAGTTTTATAAGTTATTATTCTAAGAGTATAATTTACATTACACTCTGTAATAATGAATACTTTTTGGACGTGTGACATCTTATTCCGCCCGTGACTATGAGCGCTGTGAACGAGCAAACAGTACACCTGATGGTAAGTGTCGCTGCCGCTCATGGACCTTTGCAAGGCCGCAAAGAAAGTGAAGGGAGTGTGAATGCGTGCATTGAGTTTCGGTGATACTAAAGGCATCACTAAAACACACCACAAGCAAACACCCTCAGAGAGTTGGGTTTCCGCCTCTCTCGCTCCCCAAACGAAGCGCAGTAAAAAATTAAATACAAACGCTATAAAATCCGTAAAAATAGTAGTAATTTAATTTATAATATTTAGCTAATGACGAGAATGGCAATTTGATTATTATACGCAACTGACCATATTAACTGAATTGCTTCAGCGATTGAAATGGATTTCAAATCCAGTGAATCATTCTTCGATATACAAATGAGTTTTTAAAAACAGTATTATTTCGTAGTCATTAAGTTTCACTAAACCGTTGAAAAAGACAAAGCCCGGTTTTTGTATAAGAAATCAATAGAAAGGACATTTTATTTTACGATCAGCGCAGCCGGTGGATATAACCCTGAACTATATATAACTCATATACAGCTTGTGGCTATCGTGGAAGCCGGCTAAATAGTTTACAATAACTTAGTTGTGATTACAATTAGATTGCCCAGTTGTTCTCAGAGCTTTAGACCTTGACAATAGGAGGAAAATTCATTTTTCAGTAAATCAGAGTGATATTTTTAAGTTACACTTATTTGGGTGCGTTAGGAAAAATGATGAAGTAAATTTTTACGATGCGCGGACACCGTCACGAAAAACTGACACCCTGAAGTTAGCTAGTTAAAAGTTTTTACTTTGCGCGTGCACATTATCACAAATGTCAACTAGATAATGCGTTATAATAAAATTTTCAATGTGTTAAATACTTTTTAGATGTGAAACTTCTTTGCGCGCATGAGGGAAATTTTTTTATCGTAGGAACGCAATTTAGTGACACGAAAATGTGGGACGTTTATGTCTAAGAAGAGCGAGAAAGCGATTGAAACCAATTGAGTTGAGAGAGATTGAGAGTAGGAAAGGGCGAACATAGCACAAAGCACTTAGCCATGGAGGGAGAGTAGGGAGCAAGCGAATAAGAAAATCGAGAGAGAGAGAGAGAGAGAGTACAATTATTTTTAATTTTTTTTTTATAATGACAGAAAACACATGGCACCAAAGAAGTTTCACTTCTGATATGCGTACTTTGTACGCACGCTCTTTTTTATTATTAGTGTCATTTTTGTTCTACAATTATGAGCCGCGGATACAATTTTTATAAATATTTTTATCTTCTTACACACGTAAGAAGGATAACTTCTTACGTGCTTACATAAGGACATACACACTCTTTTATTGATTCATTCATTAGCCCCTGAAGATCATATAGCAGTATAAAATATCCACATTTCCAAATGTAATTTCTGAATTCTAGGTAGATAGCCCGAGTATATTGTCGTCTACGGACCAATTCTTAGACACTGTATTGCTCGAGAATCACCGTATAGTAAAACTCAATATTACTTCGCCCAATCTAGAAATCAAACATTGATTTCAAATAAAGTTTTTTTTAAATAAAACTACTTTACGGATTTTATCGCGTTTGTATTTGATTTTTGATTACCCGACGTTTCGAACACTTTACAGCGTTCATGATCACGGGTGGACTAAGATGTCTCACGTCCAACAAGTCATCGTTACTGCAGAAAATTTATAATTATCTACCCGATACAGAAATTAGTTATTAAATATTGACCCACATTTTGATACAAAATTTATTGCCAGTGTAAGAAGAAAATGATTCTATATGAAAAAATTATATTGTTTATGGTTAGTAATAATTAAAACATTAAAATTAATAGTAATTAAGTTTTTTTTAAGACAATAGTAGTCTTTGAAATAAATTCTTAGGTAACAGGGAACTTCACAAACATATATTAAGGGATAAAAAGAAAACACTCAGCTCAAAACAGCATGTAAGTAACACTTTTATTTTCATTTTTCTTTTTTTGAGACTTATCCCACCATACATTCCCACCCCTGTAACTCCTGTAAGCCAGAATCCACAACGGTCTCCGTATAAGACACCGAGGTTTGACCCTCAGGAAGTGCCCGGAAACGATTTTAACTGTTGTGGAAACCGCAATAAATTTAATTATATTATAATTATGTCATTGAAGGGGAGCGATCATTTATCTCGTCATCCTTATTTCATGACGGCTGCTCTAGTAGTTAACTCATGATCGGGTGCCGATTATAGAGTCTCATCATCATCATCATCATCTCGGCTTATATACGTCCTTCTATACGGCTTTTATCGCGTTTGTATTTGATTTTTGATAGCCCGACTTTTCAAGCACTTTGCAGCGTTCATGGTCACGGGCGGAACGGAATGGTCATAGTCATGAATGCTGCAAAATGTTCGAAACATCGGGCAATCAAAAATCAAATGCAAACGTGATAATATCCGTAAAGTAGTTGTATTTAAAATGAATAATACTCGCGTAAACATCAGAGATCATTACGTTCTTCTACTCAAGCCTCCTCCATAATAAAAAAATACAAAATACAAATTTTTCCTCTTCATAATATTAGTGTAGATTTAATTTTTTAATGATACGTTTTATATATTTATTTATTTAAGACAACACTCTGCACTAAGGAAATAATCCTTGTATTGCGGGGGACTTTACAAACATATAATTAACGGACACAAATTACATCCAGACTCAGAACAACAATTTGTGGATCGCACAAAGTGTTGTCCCGCGTGGGATTCGAACCCCGACACTGGCGCTGTAGGTCGCTATCTTAACCACTACGCCATCTGTGCAGTCAAGATAATAGGATGCATATTGACCTATTATATCAGACTGGTCAGACAGACACGTTATATGCGTATTATATCCCTTAGTTGACTTTTTATTTGTAGTATCCACAAATGTGTTCGCTGATTCTGGATATAATTTATATCAGTAAATTATCCTTCCGTGGGGCGATGGAGTAAGAATACAATTCACCACGCTATTACTCGTAGTTGTCGTAAGAGACTAAGGAATGTAATATGCAGATAACAATGATGCAAGAGATAGAAAACTTGATATAAATAAGGTGACTAAGGTATATAATATCCATATATCATCTATGAAACAGAAGTAAGACTTGAAATGAAACACTATGCCAACGCGCCTGACCAACACGGTATAGGTCATTTCCCTCCCATTATGGAGGAGGCTGGTGCCCAACATTTGGGACTTATGAGGGCTGAGATGATGAAAATGGTGATGAATTATATGTTTAGACAAACGGGTGTAACAGGAGGATTTTTCCTTAGTACTGCTAGTTATATTTTACAACTAGCAACCCGCCCTCGCTTCGCTTCGGTTTTAGTCGTTTTACCTGCGTAGTTCCCGTTCCCGTAGGAATACCGGGATAAAATATAGCCTAGGTTATTCCCTGATATTATAGCTTCCCATTGGTGAAAGAATTTTTGAAATCGGTCCCGCCTTTTTGAAGATTACCCGGAACAAACAGACAGACAGACAAAAATTTTTTAATCTGTATTTTAGGCATAGGTGTCGTGCAAACAACCGTGTGAGCATGAAAAAAGCCTATTATTTTGAAATTACAAACAGACACTCCAATTTTATTCATTGGTATAGATATAGATGATTTTTGTGATCGGTAGCCCTATATTTAGTCTGCGTCGGGAACTGGGACGCGGTCGCAGCCTTCTGCGAGGCAGTAGTCTCGCGGAAGGAGGCGGCGAAGCGCGTGTACGAGGAGCGTCTCCTCGACGACGCGACCCACCGCCGGCGACTGGGGCGGCGCAGGCGCGACTACCTACGCCTGATGCCGCCCTAGCCGAAGCCGCGGGTGCCTGGACCGGGGATTTAGTCCGTCACCCGACGAGAACCTGACCGCGTGAGGAAAGATCGACGTCCTCCCCGAGGGGGGGACTTTGGTCGATGGGAGTGTACTCCTCAAGGAGTATTCCGTCAGGCCGACCACTGTCGTCAAGTCACCCTGCTTCGGTGGTTAGCCCAATGACGAAGACGATGTGTCGCGCGCGTGGGTTACGGGTGTGCTTGCTTACGCCCCTCTGTCGCCCCGGACGGAGTGGTGCGAGGAGTGCGCCGTCCGTAACCCAGCCCTAAAAACAAAATCTCTATATTTAGTACAAACGAAAGAGACATTCAAACAAAATTAAGTGAAATATTTGTAATGATTTTTGAGTGTGTGTGCTTCGAATACTACCAACCCTTGCTTTGCTCGTGGGTGTCGTAAAAGACGACTAAGAGCCTTAGATTGACCCGGACCAACTTCATCTGGTACCATTTGGGTCAACGATTACATTCTCAAGGAGGGTTGACGTCAGGCAGGCGGCCGGTCATAAAAGTCATTGCCGAAACTTTTTGCAATATGTCAAAACAGATGACATATTGCGTCGACCCCAAGTAATTGGGATAAGAGCAAGATGATGATGATTTGTAATGATTTTTGATGCTTATGCGAGCATTACATATTGTAAATAAAGTGTCCTATTTTACGGATTTTATCGCATTTGTATTTGATTTTGATCCTGCCAGTGACCATGAACACTGCAAAGTGTTCGAAACGTTTAATCAAAAATCAATTACAAACGTTATAAAATCCATAAAATAGTTTAATTTACAATATGCAATATATGTATATATTTTTAAATAGAAGTCACCTTTCATTTTACGCTTGACTTACACTGAAGCGTATTAGTCCATTGGAACTGATCGTGTGTGAGTTGCCTTAGTTATTCACTGTGTGAATTTTCCCTTCATCGGTGTTCTCTTTCCGCACTTGATTAGGTGAGCCGCACATGAACGCACAATGTTCCTGTTAGCTAATAGGTGAACTGGAAACTGGGATCTTGTTGTGGCTTGGTGTAGGTCAAAATATTGTTTGTTTTTTTTTTAAGTGAAAGCTTTTATAAGCAGGTTTGTATGGGGAGTAAATTCATGTAAGTCGTCAACGACATAGTCGCGTGACGTGTTAATGGTAACACTATATTTGTAGCTATGGATGTAAAATCAGTTAAACATAAAACGTTAATTTCAACATCTCATATCTCAGCCCATAAATGTCCCACTGTTGGGCTTGGGTCTCCTCCACTATGGGAGGGTAATTGACTAACTATACCATGCTGGTCAGACGTGTTGGTATAGGGTTTTTTTTATAGTTTTTCTTCTCTTACATAGATATTATATGTATATTTAATCCCTTAATCGTCTTTTACGACACCCTCGGGCAAGAGGATGGTGAATTGTATTCTTACTCTGTCACCACATGGATAAATTAATTTACAAAATTTTATTTATCATAGAATTATTTTTTTTCTTCACGGTGGCCATCGGTCTAGCTAAGCAATGGTATTGTTAAGGTCCATGCCAGCAGTATCACTTATCATCAAGTTTGCTTACTCGTTTGCCTCCATTTGTAATAAAATCAACTTTGAATACCCAAATACAGCAACTGTTTGTTCACAATTTTAAGTTTCCACTTCTGTCGGCATCGGCAGTCCTCATAGTAATGTATGTTCTTTTTTAAATAAATATTCATATTATTTTGAAAAGCAAAACATTCCGCGTTAAGGTATTCATTCTTATACCGTATTGCAATTTAGAAAAACATTTCTAACTAGCAATCCGCCCTCGCTTCGCTTCGGTTTCAGTTGTCTTTCCTGCGTAGTTCCCGTTCCCGTGGGAATACCGAGATAAAATATAGCCTATGTTACTCCCTGATATTATAGCTTTCCATTGGTGAAGGAATTTTTAAAATCGGTCCAGCCGTTTTTGAAGATTACCCGGTACACACAGACAGACAGACAAACAAAAAATATAAAGTGAATTTTAGGCATATGTATAGTGCAAATGACCGTGTGAGCATGAAAAAAGCCTATTATTTTGACATTACAAACAGACACTCTTTTTTATTTTTATTTTATTTATTGGTATAGATTTGAGTGCACAGATGGCGTAGTGGTTAGTTAGCCCTTCCATGCCAGCGTCGCGGGTTTGAACAACAGCACAATCGATGCGATTCAGATATAGTCTTTCTACGTCTAGTAATCCATACTAATATTATAAATGCGAAAGTAAGGATGTTTGTTTGTTTGTTTGTAACGCTTTCACGCTTAAACCACCGAACCGATTTCAAAAATTCTTTCACCAATAGAAAGCTATAATATCAGGGAGTAACATAGGCTATATTTTATCCCGGTATTCCCACCGGAACGGGAACTACGCCGCGGGTAAAGCGACTGAAACCGAAGCGAAGCGAGGGCGGGTTACTAGTAATATATGTATTTGCTTTTTATGCTGCTGCAATTTATTCCTGCAATACAAGAATTAGCCGTTGTCGAGTCAGTTCATACATGTCCCACTGCTGGGCTCGAGTCTCCTCCACAAAAGAAGAGAAGTTCACCTATCTATGTTGATCAGGCATGTTGGTATAGGGTTGTATTTCAAGTTTTCCTTCTCTTACACTAATGTTATATGCATATTATACCCCTTGTAGTGACGGAGAAAGAATTCACTACCTGTCATGCCCGTAGATGTCGTAAAAGGCGACTAAGGGATATAATACGCATATAATGTCTATGGATGAGAAAGGAAACTCGAAAGAAAACCCTGTTCCACCCTCTCTGACAAGCATGGTATAGGTCAATTTCCCTATTGTGAAGGAGGCGTCTGTGGTCTGAAATGACGATGATGAATGATGATTTAAAGTTTATTTTTTTAATGATTTTTGACGTTTACGCGAGTATTACACATTGTAAATAAAACTTATATTACGGATTTTATTGTATTTGAATTTTGAAACATATTGCAGCGTCCATGATCGGATTTTCTTTTTTTTTAGCTTGTAAGTTATGTAAAATGTTTTCTATTTACGTACATACATCTATCCAAACTACAGAGTTTATCAAAAATATTCCATTTCAGTACAAATACCAAGTTTTTAAGGGTTCGTGATTAAAAATATTCATAATTCCTATGGTGACGGATAAAAACACGATGTGTTAAACTGCACATATGGCGTAGTGGTTATGAAACCGACTCACAGTGTCGTGGATTCGATTCCCAAGCAGGACAATACTATGGCGCGACTACCTGCGTTTGATGCCGCCCTAGCAGAGGCTGCGGGTGTCTGGACCGGGGATTTAATCCGGGCACCCGTCGATAGATCGACCACCCGACGGCGACCGACGTCCCCGAATAGGGACGTCGAGAGAGGAGGGTACCCCGCGACTGGGGTATTCTGTCGGGCCGATCACTGAAAACAAGGAACTCTGCATCAGTGGTCAACGCAACGACGAAGGCGACGTGCTACGGGTGGATCATGGGGCCGCGCGGCGCCCTTCTGTCACCCCGAACAGAGCCGTGCAGCGAGTGTGCTGGCCATGGATCACCCCACAAAAAAAAAATGGCAACACTATGTGACATTCAAAAATTGTTGTTCTAAGCCTGGTTATAATTTGTGTCCGTTAATTATATGTTTGTAAAGTCCCCCGTAATATAAGGATAATTTCCTTAGTGCAGGGTGTTGTCTTTATTTTTTATTTTATTGCAAACGGTGGCAAACGCGCAAAGAGTACACCTGGTGGCAAGTGTTGCTGCCGCTCATGGACCTTTACAGGGTCGCTGCCTATCGCGAAGAAAGTTAAGGGAGTGTGAATGCGTGTATTCTCGGTGATACCAAGGCACCACCAAAACCCTCCACACACAAACACCCTCGGAAAGTTGTGCTTCCGGCTCTCTCGCTCACCGAACGAAGCGCAGTAATAAATCGCTACTACTCAGACGTCAATTTTCTGCTCAGTGTGGTACTACCCCCCGGACGGACCGGCCCGCGGCTGTAGACAGATAACTGTCGACAGTGTGGTCCTACCACTCTTGTCTTGTAAAAGAATAAAAATAAAAAAATAAATCTATATTTTGTGTGGTAATGGAGTAAGAATAGCATTCCCCAACCCTTTTCTTGCATGTAGGTATCATAAAAGTCGATAAAGGTAAATATATAATAAGCAAATAAGATATAGGCAAGAGAAAGAAAAGTCGAAATGAACCGTACCGTCCCGAATACCGAAACGTCTGCCCATCGCGGTATAGTAGACCAATATCCATATTATTTTACAAGAGGCAGCTCAGAAGTGGGATGTATATGAATTGCGACGATGACATAATATAACTAAATTAATATAGGACCTTCGTGTGGAGACATACATAGATAGAGACACATAAATAACCTGAATCTAAGAAAGAAATCTCGAAATTAAACGTTGTACTAAGAGGGTCGAGCCCAGAAGTGGGGTGTATATACTCTGAGATGAGGATAATTATAATCCGTTATTGCTTTTCTGCAGAAATTGTAAAGACTGGCCGAAATAAATAAAATAAAAAAGGATAAAAACGAAAAAATATTTTATCTAAAAACCAGCGCTGTGCACCCTTATGCTGCGGTAGAATCTTTTGGTCTACTACAGCGGTTTAAGTATCTAATTTTCCATTATTATTCTTATTATTAGTCTTACTTTTTAGGGTTCCGTACCCCAAGAGTAAAAACGGGACCCTATTACTAAGACTTCGCTGTTTGTCCGTCCATCTGTCTGTCACCAGGCTGTATCTCAAGAACCGCGATAGCTAGATAGTTAATTTTTTTACAAAATATGTATTTCTGTTGCCACTATAACAACAAATACTAAAAAGAAATTAAAATTAATATTTAATTTCATACAAAAACTCAATTTTTGCCTATTTTTATCGATAATGGTACGGGACCCTTAGAGCGCAACGCCGACTCGCACTTAGCCGACTTTTATAAGAGTAATATCTAATACCATCAAAAACAAGACTTGTAAAAAAAGCCAAGCCTCGCAACTGAGTTCTTCTACCATAAAAATTTGTGAGACCCATGTTATTCCAAGTCGGTTAACTCATTCAGTCCCGGCTTAAGGGACCTTTCTTCTTAAGTTATTACGTAAATAGCTAACCTAACAACTTCTTATAGTAGCCATATCAACATTAAAGATCTTTTATGTTTTAAATAAATAGATTGACTTGGCAAAGTCGAGCAAAAAAAAAATTTTTATTTTTAACTTTAATTTATATATCTGGGGGCACTACCGTGCCCCCAGATATATAAATTATTTTTAAGGAATTCATGCTCTACAGTCGAATATAAATATTTTCTTTGGTTTCTTTCCTTTTAGGTTTTCGTACCCAAAGGGTAAAAACGGGACTCTATTACTAAGACTTCGCTGTCAGTCCGTCCGTCTGTCTGTCACCAGGCTGTATCTCAAGAACCGCGATAGCTAAACAGTTGAAATTTTCGCCAATGATGAATTTCTATTGCCGCTATAACAACAAATACTAGAAACAAAATAAAATAAATATTTAAGGGGGGGCTCCCATACAACAAGCGCGATTTTTTTGTCCTTTTTTTATAGATAATGGTACGTAACCTTCGTGCGCTACTCCGACTAGCACTTAGCCGGTTCTTTTTATTTTCTAAACCACAGTGTCCTTGGAAATTAATAACACCTAAACCTGCTAGAGAAGGAAAACTCGAAATGAAACCCTATACCAACATGTCTGACCAGCATGGTATAGTAGGTCAAATTCCCTCCCATTGTGGAGGAGGCCCGAGCCCAACAGTGGGACGTACGTGGGCTATGATGATGATGATGATGAAATCTGCCAAAAGTTAATGGCATAAACTCTCTTTGGGGAGGCCTAAGTTACTGCTAATAGTGAACGTTGATACGCCGAAGAAAATAGTTTGATATTTTTATTATCTTTGTAGTAACACTCGCTAATGTTAACTATAATTCTCTTGACTGCCGTAAAACCTAAGTAAAAGTTCTACGTGAATTTGTATCGATCATTACTGTTTATTACTAGCTTTTATTTAGTTTCACCTGTAACGTTGTCTGTAATTGTTGGCGCCTGCGCCAACATATATCGCAATGTGTCGCGATACGTGGGATTCACCCCCGCTACTAGATTTAATGACAAGTCATGTAATTTTTCTGTTAAGACCTTCATTAAACTCAACGCAGTTACATGTACCGGCTGCCTTTTATTTTCGATGCATTTATTGCCCAACATATTGGTCCATATCGAGCTGGATGGAATAAATTAGTAAGAATCTGCATTCATTTTGAAGAATAATATATAATTATCGGAATTAGCAAGAAAATCAATTAATTTGCATAATTATAAGGCGATTTGTGGTATGCGAAGCAAGTACAGCAAGAAGTACGGTGTAAAGTCTTATTATTCATAGATATCGTTACCCAACACTCATTCAGGTAGTATATAATGTAATTAAGGACTATCAGGTTAGTGTTATTTATATTACCTAGTATATTAATTGCAAGTATGTAGTTCGTTTCCTAACGTATTATATCAAGTACCTATGTACGTACATTGTGAGTAGACTTTTGTTATAAAGTAGCAATTAATTAAGTTAATCCATACTTTGCAGTGTAGTAATATTATCCATATTGTATTATTTCTTATTAAACTACTATTGCAAAGTTAGCGCCTATTCACTTTAAGTTAACGTGTGAAGGTATGTGCAATATAATTTTATGAGTGTTATATGATATTTACAAGACTTATTATTTACTTTATTTATTGTGAGAATTAATTATCGTATTATTTATTGTTTTATACTTGTTTCTAATTAGATATAATCATTTATTCTGTAGTTGAGTTATACAAAATTAAAAAGAGTTGTTACTTTGTAGGTATTCGCTGAAAGTGTTAGTAGTTATTGCAATAGTTGTTCGTGATATTATTTAGTAATCCCATAGGCGTTTAATAAAAAACTTGAGAGGTGTCAAGGGACACCCGGATGGAACGAAGTTCCTTTCGATTAATTAGTGAAGGAATTGTAATAAAATTTTATTTTTTTTAAGTTATAATAATATTAAAATAACATATTATTATCTGTATATAATCTCTACTTACCTAACTCCATCAGCAATATCCGGAACTTGTGCAGAAACACTGTCAGGATTCATTATTATTATTATTTTTTATTATTTCTTATTTACAAAAAACCTGTATACACAACAAAAATAATCGTCGCGACACCACACTGTTCAATGCGAAATAGAAATGAAAATATCTGGCTTGCTTTCTATAAGAGAGAGAGAGACAGACAGAGAAACATGCGACGCCGCACAGCTTACAATAGCTTACTATAGCAAAAAGTGTCGTGACAACTTTTCGTAAGAATTTTTTCCGTCTAGCCCCCTTTCACAACGCACGATAAGGAACTTCGTTCCAATTAATTATATAATAGTGTAGTATTAGTTATTGTTTGTTAACTTAGTCAATTGTAAATGCCCGACCTATATGACCGAGCCTCTCAGTATGACCGAAGAGAAGGAGTTAATAAGAAAACGAGGTAGTTTCAAAGGCCGTTTAACTGCATTTACTAATTACCTAGACGCGCTGAATGACGAATCAATGTCAAACTATGACTTCGCGGAGTTACAGCTGCGTATAGGCAAGATTGAGTCGTTATACCAACAATATGATGAGGTACAGTTACGTATGGAATGTATTGTGGATGATATTAAAGCCCAATTACATGAACGTTCTGATTTTGAGTCACTGTATTATAAATCTTTATCTAGGGCTCAGCAGTTGGTTAGGGAATTTAACAAAGACAAAGAATCCATCGTTGAGAGTACTCGCACTGGTATTTGTAAGCCGGTTAAATTACCCACAATTCAACTACCCAAATTTAGTGGTTCACATACCAGTTGGTTGGAGTTTCGTGATACCTTTACGAGTCTCATTCATTCAAATGATGATATCGACGAAATAAACAAATTTCATTACCTACGAACGTCCTTGGAGGGATCCGCTGCCGTAGTGATACAGGCGATTGAGTTTTCAGCCACTAATTACCCTGTGGCATGGGCAGTATTGTGTGAGCGCTTTGATAATAAGAGATTATTAATTCATAACCATATATCGGCTATTTTTAACATTGAGGTAATTTCTAAGGGGTCCTCTGCCACTTTAAAGGGGTTAATTGACCATTTAAATAAGAACCTGCGAGCGTTAGAAACATTAGGTGAGCCCGTGAAGCATTGGGATACTCTTTTAATTTATATTGTTACACGCAAATTAGATTCTAAAACCTTTCGTGAGTGGGAAGAGTACAAGGGTCGGTTAGACAAGGATAGTAGTATTACGTTCGACACATTCCTTCAGTTCATCCGCTCGCACGCCGATTTAGTCGAAACATTAGAGTTATCGCGCAATAATCAACCTCACGCTAGTAATAAATTAGTGCCTAAGCTGAAGTCTATGGTTACCTTACAATCTCGTAATAATTCCACTGTGGAAGTAAGTCCGACAGCTTGTCCTAAGTGTAAGGGTGATCATAACTTAAGTGAATGTTCACAGTTTCTAGCGCTAAGTAATGAAGCCCGTATTAAATTATTGCCAGGTTATAGGGTTTGTTACAATTGTTTTCGTTTGGGTCATTTTGCAAACCACTGCAAACGGTCGGGTTGCAAACTATGTAAGCGCCGTCATAATACCCTTATTCATATGGATGAATATAAAAATATTTTGAATACTCGTAATAAAATAGATAACAACTCGTTAGATAATTAGTCATCGCAGTCGTCTTCGACGTCTGCTGTCGCGGAGACGAATGACATTGCGTTGAATGCGTTGTCCGCTAACGTCACGTCTTCTACCAGTAGCATTAACGGTGACGTGTTATTATCGACTGCACTAATCAAGCGACAGGATCATAATGGGAGTGAGCATGTTGTTCGCGCCGTGCTTGATAGTGGTAGTACGTCGTCATTTGTGACGGAACGTTTATGTCGACAGTTATCTTTAGAGACTAGGGAGGTAGATAGATTTATATATGGCATTAATAACGCGAATGCACGCGTAGGTAAAATGTGTCAAATTAATATGACGCCATTAAATAATAGCTTTAGTAGTAAGCTAAACTGTTTCGTTTTACCATTAATTACAAGCGATATGCCATGTCGTGAAATAAATATATCTGCACTTCCTATTCCGTCTCATATTTATTTAGCTGATCCTACCTTTAATAAACCCGCTGATATAGATATTTTAATCGGAGCTGATCTCTTTTGGGAATTACTAGGATCACAAATAATCAAACTGGGTGATGGTAAGCCCATACTATGTGAGACCAAGTTAGGCTGGATAGTCTCAGGTCCCATCAGTTGTAATTATGATACATTGCTGTCTAATATTAGGTGTAATTTTACTAAGATCAATAGTAATATTAATTCATTTAATAATATCAATCAAAGACGAAATAATTTAATTCATTTTGGGTATTCAGAAGAGGTAAATATTAAGTCTTTCTCATCAGAAGAGAAATTATGTGAGGAGCGTTTTGTTAAAAATAAGCTAGGATAGCAGGATGATCATTTCTGTGTCCGTGTTCCACTCAAAAATGTTCTACTCTTCTTATAAATTATTAATTATAAGGCTAATCTCTATTTATAATTGCCATAACGTAGATTAAAAACTAAACCAGTTTTTAATATTATGAATTTATCCTGAATAGGAGTTTTTAGGGCATATAACCCAATTTAAATACAAACTTAAACTAAATTAAATTAATTAATAATAATAGTAAGCAGCATTAGTAATAATAGTAACACGTAATGTGATTTAGTTTCAGTGATTGCAAGGATTTTGATCCATTAGGGCTTTTGTTTCCATTTGTAATCATCATGAAAATATTATTATAAAGAATGTTAAATAAATTATTCTGGGATGACCCGTAGACTTTTAAAATTAGTTTAAAGTGGCAGGCGATTCTTAAAGATACCTTTTAATGATTTACGTATTCCTCGAATGATCGTTTGTCTGTATCGTATGAATACGAGGAGTTAGAACTCCATTATATTCACAGACACGTTAGCGCGAGTATGGTACTTGCGCATATATTTGCAGGATGAATAATTATAATGGATGCCCGGGTCCTGAGTTCCTACCGGATTCATATATAAGGCCCTCTTATTTCTAGTCGCTAGACTTAGAGTTAATGTTACCGAAATCCAACTTATGTATCTCTAAATGTTAACAATAATAACGATTATTTGTTAGACTTTAAACAATTTCTTATTATTCACGACTTTACTTTCTAGGGTTTATGTCTTGAGATTTATTTAACTATGTGGCAAACAATCGCCACTCAATAAATTTATGTCGGGTGACGAGTTAGGACAAGTATTGGACGTATTACATAGTCCGCCTGAGTCATTTCCTGAACATATATTACTACTTACTTAAATAAAGAAAAGTTATTAAAAAGAGCGTAATATTAACATTTTATGTATATTTAGATAACGATAATTTATTACGTGTAAGAAGACGTCTCAATAATTCAGATTATTCATTAAATAAACAACACTATATATTATTACAGTCCACTCATTATTAAAATTTATTGTTTAATTCAACATTATTATTTTATTTCAAGCACATAATATTAACACATGCAGGTCCTCAACAAGCTTCAATTAGAAAATCCTATTGGTTTATAAGAGATCAAAATTTAGCAGACTTGTTATCTTAAATACGTTCTTTCTAATCAAATGAAGGGTAAGATCGTTACGTCTTTGATGAGTAATTTACCGCGGCAGTGTCTTCAGCCAGGTGGTAGACTATTTGAAAGCATGGGTGCTGATTACGCCGGTCCTATTATGTGCTAGTCGTCAGGGACGTGGATGTAGACTCGTAAAGGTGCACATAGCTATTTTTATTTGGTTCACCACTAAAGCTGTTCATCTAGAACTTTTGAGTGGCTTACCTTTCTATCATCGTTATACCGATGCAGCGTTCGTCGCGGGCAGCCTTTAAATATTCACTCCGATAACGGTACTTCATTTGTTGGTGCGTATAACGACCTTTCAAAACGTTAAAGTCTAATTGTCTTTCATTCTTTCATTTTATACCCGCGTATACTCCTCATTTTGGTGGTCTCTGAGAGGCTGGTGTTATATCGGTCAAAAATCATTTATAACGAGTGTTGGGCCATTGTAATTTAACGTTCGAGGAACTGTACACCACTTTAACGCAAATAGTGGCAATATTAAATTCAAGCCCACTAACGCCGATATCATCAGATCCTGCCGATTGCACTCCACTGACCCCAGGTCATTTTGTCGTTGGCCGACCGTCGACCGCTTACAGCATCACGACAAAGGGATTATGTTATTCCACAAACCATCTATCGTGTTACCAACGTATTGAGCAGTTTCGTCAGCACTTCTGGAGTAGATGGAGTAAGGAACACGTTGCCGAGTTGCAGCAACAAACCAAGTGGCATTCCAATAAGGATGGTTTGAGCGTGGATTCCTTGGTCATGATGAAGGAGGAGAATCTTCCACTGTTAATTAGGGGATTAGGAAGAATTGTTGCCATTCATCCGAGATCTGATGGAATTGTTCGGGTGGCTGAAATTAGAACTTCCACTGAAGTATCCAGAGGGCCTTCAACAGGATATGCCCATTTTTTTGGAAGCGGAGTCTGGTTGGAAGTACGACTTCCAACGCGGGCCGCTATGTTGGCGCCTGCGCCAACATATATCGCAATGTGTCGCGATACGTGGGATTCACCCCCGCTACTAGATTTAATGACAAGTCATGTAATTTTTCTGTTAAGACCTTCATTAAACTCAACGCAGTTACTTGTACCGGCTGCCTTTTATTTTCACTGCATTTATTCCCCAACAGTAATCAAATCTCGTAGGTTAAATTTGATCCACTGCCCGGTTTCTGATTGAGCTGAAATCTTTCATGCGTATATAAATCGGATGACAATGCAATATTATTGTGACATAAAGCTGATCTGATGATGGACCTGGAAGCTGGCCATAAGAACTCCGTAATTAAACGACACAAGACTCCATCGAGTTTGGGCTCATTTGATTCGTCTTGACGAGTACTTTGATACTACATAGAGCAAGGTCTGGTGATGAACCTGGATTTTTTACTTTTTAGTTCATTTTATAAACAAATAATAGAAGCTTGTTTTTTTTTTAAAAAAAAAAGGTTTTCTTATTCTTTAATTTTTAAATTATTTTGTTTATATCCCTAACTTGAAGTCTTGTTAAGTCCCTCGCGATAACCCACTGTATGCTTGGGTCATCATCATCACTCTGCTCTCATCCTAATTCAATATCATCATCATCTCAGCCCATATACGTCCCACTGTTGGGCTCAGGCCTCCTCCACTATTGGAGGGAAATTGACCTTACTATACCACGCCGGTCAGACGTGTTGGTATACGATTTAGTTTCGAGTTTTCCTTCTTTTGCATAGATATTATATGCATATTATATCCCTTAGTCGTCTTTTACGATACCCACGGGTAAGACCCACCCCCTCGGTGGTGAAATGTATTCTTACTCCGTCACCACACGGAAAAATTATCATCGTCCTCCATTACTTAGAATCAACTCATTATTTTCTCTTCTTTTATAACACGTGTTGTCAATTTTATGCTTTGAAGTTCTCGGGGATATTATACACAGGTATTGCACATCATTATCGAATCTATTCGTCGATTTAAAGGAGAATTCATTTTACTTTATTCGAACAGAACAACGTCTGTTGGATCAGCTAGTTGTAAATAAAAATACTGTACGGATTTTATCGCGTTTGTATTTGATTTTTGATTGCCTGACGTTTCGAACACTTTATGGTCGCTCGCCCACGTAAAATAGTTTTATTTATTTTTTTTAGAAAACATCCAGCACTAAGGAAACAGTCCTTGTGTTTCGGGGGACTTAAAAACATATAACTAACAGACGTAAAGTACATCCAAACTCAGAACAACAATTTGTAAATCGCACAAAGTATTTTCCTCTCTGTGTGGTGACAGAGTAAGAATACAATTCGCCACTATCTTGCCCGTGGATGTCGTAAAAGACGACTAAGGAATATAATATGCACATAACATCTGTGCAAGAGAAGGAAATCTTGATATCAAACTCTATACCAACATATCTGACTAGTATGGTATATTAGGTCAAATTCCCTCCCACTGTGGAAGAGGCCCGAGCCCAATAGTGCGACGTATGTGGGCGATGATGATGATGATTTTCCTTCATGGGATTTGAATCGTCGACACTGGCACGGTACGTCAGTATATTAACCGCTACGTCATCTGTGCTGTCGCAAATCTGCGCAGTGATTAATTTATACCAATAAATAAAATTGGAGTGTCTGTTTGTAATGTCAAAATAATAGGTTTTTTTATGCTCACACGGTTATTTGCACTATACACATGCCTAAAAATCACTTTATATTTTTGAAGTTATACTTCTTTAGGCGCGTTATGAAAAAATGATGAGAGTGAAATTTTAATTATGTGACACAAAATTAACAGTATGAAGTTGTCTGCTTAACCGCTCATTAAGTCTCGAAAAAAAAGCTACCAACAAAATAGAAATTGAACCTCGATATTAGTCGCGCATGTTGGTACGCTCGTCACCTCTGATCACTGTTTTTTTTTTCTTTTTCTTTTTTTATTAGTATTTTTTTTTATTTTTTTATTTTTTTTTATATATTTTTTTTTATTATTTTTTTCTTTTTTTTATTTTTTTTATTTCTTTTTTTTATTTTCTTCTTATTATTTTTTTTTATATTTTTTCTTTTTTTTATTTTTTTATATATTTTTTTTCTTTTTTTTTATTATTTTTTTTTTATTTAGATTATTCTCTAAATTTGGTTTTTAATAATTATATATATATATATTTTAATGATGCCAAAGAAGTATAACTTCTCACGCGCGTACATAAGTACACGCACCCATTTTTTTTTGTCTGTCTGTCTGTCGGTTTGTTCCGGGTAATCTTCAAAACGGCTGGACCGATTTCAAAAATTCTTTCACTAATGGAAAGCTATAATATCAGGGCGTAAACTAGGCTATATTTTATCCCGGTATTCCCACGGGAACGGGAACTACGCGGGTAAAACGACTAAAACCGAAGCGAAGTGAGAGCGGGTTGCTAGTTTTTCATATAATCTTATTAAAACAATTGACTTCAGGAATTTATATTAGTAAAGTAATTTGTAAATTAAATTTAGTTAAAGTTTTTGTTAGATTTCGACAACTAACATAAGTTATTTCTGATGTTAGTATTAAATTGAGCTTTATATACTTTTCATTATTCCTTTTAAGTTCTTAAAGAATCATAAATTTGTAACAGCTTTGAATTTTAACTTCAGAACTACTGAAGCAAAAGATTGATAATAAAAATCTTTAATCTTTTTCAAATAAGTTTTTGTAATGTAAACGTCTATAAGCATTGTAAATAACACTACGGATTTTATCGCACTTTACAGCGGATTGAAACGTCGGGTAATCAAAAATCAAATACAAACCCGATAAAATCCGTAAAGTAGTTTTATTTTGTTTTTTTATTTCCCCTTGGTGGTTGGTTTCCTATTGGTGGACGTCGGTCGATGGGAGGGTATCCCAATAGGAGGGTATTCCGCCGGGCCGACCACTGATGTCAAGTAACCCTGCTCCGGTGGTCGGCCCAACGACGAAGGCGACGTGGTTTTCGGGTGGGTTGCGGGTGTTGCGTGCTTACGCCCCTCTGTCGCCCCGGACGGAGTGATGCGAGGTGCGCGCCGACCGCGGCCCAAACAAAAAAAAAAAAATTGTTTTATTTACAAGTATCTGCTGCCCGCGACTTCATCCGCGTGGTATTCCACGCGTTGGGTTACGTTGGGCTAACGCTAACTTTAGCCCGCGAATTTGTTTACGTTAAAGGTGAAAATATTTTTAAATAATACGATTCTGTCATATATGATAATTTTTGCAAGACTGTTTACGTAGCGCACACAGCAGCGGCTCTCACAAGGGAAAAACCCCGATTTTTAAACATTCTTCATTTCTACTCCGCTTCTATTAGTTTTAGCTTAATAATATTTAGCGTATAGCCTTTCTTGATAAATGGGCTATCTAACACTGAAAGAATTATTCAAATCGGACCAGTAGTTTCTGAGATTAGCGCGTTCAAACAAACAAACTCTTCAACTTTACATATTTTAGTATAGATAGGATAGATGTGTTATACTCGCTTAAACATCAGAAATCATTGTCTTTTTTTTAATTTTTTTTTATTAGTGGGCTATGGTAAGCGCACGCGCGGTCCAGTCCGTCCGGGGCGATGAAAGGACGGCGCGCGAGCCCATAACCCACCCGTATCGACGAAATCATTATGTCCATAGGCATTTTTGTATAGGGAGTAAATTCTTTACTATTATATCTGTAACTCTAATTTTATATCTGTAGCTATGTCAATGTCACTATATCTGTGTAGATATATGGCAAAACTAGTTAAATAAAAAAAATACTTTACAAATTTTAATATAAGATCAAATAAATTAATTTGAATATCCAAACATAACAACTGTTTGTTCACAGTTTTGGGTTTTCACTTCTGTCGACAGTTCTAAAGGCTGATATCTGTTTTTTTTTAATACGCTTTTATTAGCTTCAGTATGTATGTTAGTATGTAACGGAATCTTTGAACATGATTTTGACCCCCTTCAAAACGTCCGATTAACTCGAAATTTGGCATACTTATTAAGGACTGATGACAATTCAATATTTTAAACAGTTTGACCCGTTATCCTCACTAGGATAATCAGGATTAGCGAAAATTCAACTAAAAATGAAAAATAAATAATAGTTCAAAAAAACTAAAAAAATACGCTTTTAAAGAAAATCCAACTAAAAAAATATATAATAAATTTTTAAAAAATTGTATTAAGCGTAGTGTATATAAAAAAAAAATATTTTTTATTGTAAAAAAAGCGTGCTTTTTAAGATATTATCAAAATGATAATCCTTCTACTCATATCTGTCAATAAAATATTTATAACTATTGGCAACAAAAAAAGCGTGGGGTGCACCCACGCTTTTTTTATAATAAAAAATATATTTTTCTTATATACACTATTCTTAATTCAAATTTTTAAAAATTTATTTATTTATTGGGCTGGCAATTTTAGAGGTAGTTTAAGGTTGGTTGATTCCACGGTAATGTAAGCGTGAAACCAACCAAGCCTGTTGTAAAAATCAGCAAAGGTAATCAATGGTAAACACTATTGCCACTGAGGTTTGCCACTGAGGTCAAGGAATCGCAGTGACGGAGAGGTAAATACAAGATTATGTGGCCGTTGGCCATCCGATCCATACGAAGCGCAGGCCAGACTATTAACTACCAAAAAGAGATTACCAAGAGAGCAGCAGATCTGGAAAACCCATAAAACCAACTTTGATTACATTCTTTGATTGCTAAGCTGGGCGGTTAGGGCATTATCTTCTTTTTGTAGTTAGGACTCTGTTCTATAGCTAGAGATAGAATAACAGTCGGAGCAATGGATAAAAAATGTTAGTCCTGGTCTGATAATCCTTACTAATATTATAAATGCGAAAGTATGTTTTTTTTTGTTTGTTACGCTTTCACGCTTAAACCACCGAACCGATTTCAAAAATTCTTTCACCAGTGGAAAGTAATAATATCAGGGAGTAACATAGGCTATATTTAATCCCGGTATTCCCACGGGAACAGGGACTACGCAGGCAAGACGACTGAAACCGAAGCGAAGGGAGGGCGGGTTACTAGCAGAGTAATAATGCGAAGATATTGTCAGCTCTTGGTTATTTTAAGAGTATAGAGATGACAAACGACAGTTTTCGATATATGGCTGTGAATGCTACCAACTGTACATTGCTTTCTGACGGGTGTCGTACAAGACTTTACATCGACTTACAACTAGGAGAACTCCATCCGATGCCGTCTTGTTGAGAATTATAGTCCCAAAGGTTCGAACTTTCCTTCTCTTGCACAGATATTACATGCATATTATATCCCTTATTTTTTTAACATCTACGAGACCATATCCAAGACAGGGAGTGGTGAATTGCATTCCTACTCCGTCACCACACGAGTATGCCTTAGTAAAAGGTGTCATTTAAAAGAAAATGAGTTACACTTCTAGTCAATCAAAGTTTATATAATGGAATTTTCCAAGTAGAAGCCAATGCATGATCTGAAAATAACCGGCGCAAAATTATTCGGAATATATTTTGGTGAATTTGCTGGAAATGTTGAGAGTGTATGTCGACCTTCAGTATATGAATCTGATTATTTTATTCAGGATATTGGAATAATCAGTATTCTTGGCACGAAGTTAATGACGCTGCTAATCTGCTCTCGCGCGAACCCTCGCCTGTTATGGCGCCCTCGGGAGGTCGTGGACTCGTAACGTAGAACCTTTGGGAACGCGTAATTTAACCAACAATCTAATTTCCTTTTTAATATTGTTAATTATCGTCGTCGTAATTGGTACAGGAAAATATAAAGACACATGTACCTGTGATAATTAAAATAATCTTGTAAATGGAAATCTTGGATAGCTCATTGAAACTAGTCATCAATCTTTATCATCCTGCTTGTATCTCAAACTATATAGTCATCAATCATTATCATCCAGCTCTTATCCCAATCATTTATAGTCGCCACAGTTTGTACTTTTTAATAGTACATATTTCAAAAGTTATTTTAATAATTTTATGTCATAAATAAAACTATTTTACGAATTTTATCGCGTAGTATATTTAATTTTTGATTGTTTGACATTTCGAACACTTTTATTACAAACTAGCAATCCGCCCTCGCTTCGCTTCGGATTCAGTCGCCTTACGCGCGTAGTTCCCGTTCCCGTGGGAATACCGGGATAAAATATAGCCTATGTTACTCCCTGATATTATAGCTTTCCAATGGTGAAAGAATTTTTAAAATCGGTCCAGTACTTTTTGAGTTTATTCGTTACATACAAACTTACAAATTTTACCTCTTTATAATATTAGTATAGATCTCTATAATAATGATGGCTTGTTGGACTTATGACGTCTTAGACCGCCCATGACCATGAACGCTGTAAAGTGTTCGAAACGTCGGACAATCAAAAATCAAATACAAACGCGAAAAAATCCGTAAAATATTCTTATTTATAATGTGTAATACTCGCGTAAGCATCAGATATCAATCATTTTTGTTCAACCGACTGCCGGACGTCAACCCTATGTGAAAATGTAATTATTCACCAGAAAGCATCAGCTAGACTTGGCCTAGGTATAAATATGTATATGTAAACCTCGGAATAGTCCTCGTAATATAAGGGTTGGTAGTATTTGGATTGTCTACCATACAGCGGTAGAAAGTGATCTTCAATTGAAACTATTAAACACGATAATTTCGAGCAACATAAAAATTTCGGATTAAGTTCGGGAAACTTAAGAGGATCTTCTCGTCCAACATACCTCAGTGTCTGTAAATACAGTTCTACGACCAGTGTGTACCAGTGATTACTTACGGCACTGAAACGTGGTCTCTAAATGTGGCCTACATTTAGAGACATAACAAAGCTCAAAGGCGCTCAGCGTGCTATGGTGCGGGCTATGCTCGGGATTTCTCTGCGAGATAGAATCCGGAATACAGAAATCCGCAGAAGCACGGGTGTAACCGATATAGCACGTAGAATTAGCACGCTGAAGCACGTATCGGATGACGCAGTGCAGGACGAATCAGGTGGACCGACGATCTGATGAAAGTTGCTGGGCGTCGTTGGATGCAGGCGGCACAGGACCGCACTTTGTGGCGTAACATGAGAGAGGCCCACGTCCAGCAGTGGACGGTGATAGGCTGAAATGATGTTGAATGATGAAACACGATAATTCCCAAATATCGTCGTCATTTCAGCTGATATACTCACCTGAATCCCATTATTAGGCTCGAAACTCCTTCATAGTGAAATTATTTTCTTAGTGAAGGTAGTTTAAAAAAAAGACTAAAGGTCATAAGGAAATAAGATCACTGGTAGAAAAGATAATTTTGAAAAAAAAAAAGTACTATATCAGTTCGTCTATTGAACGTAGTAAAATAGATAAATTTTCACTCTCATTGAGGACCTGGAGACCGTGAGATTTGTATAAGCTAAGAGCGTGGGCCTAGAGAATGTTATAGCCTCTTTCACAATAATAATTAAATTGAGCTAATATAACAGGCTGTTAAGACAGGTTAGCATTGTTTTATTTTGAGTATTCCTTCTTCTGCTATATTATATCCCTATTTATTAGACGTGTTTTACACTAACGAGCAAGAAAAGGGCGATTTATATATATTGAATCATTATTAATTATTACTCAATCTAATGATGAAGTAAAATATTTGAGGCTGGTTTACAATAACGATACTTAAATTTTAGGTAACATATAATGGAATCTACATGATATTGTATTAATGATTGATGTTATGTGCCATTCATCATTCAATATTGATATTTATAATGTAAAATAATATATTACCTAAAATTATCTAAAATGACTTAAAATTTAGGTGGCTCTGGAAAATTATTATAAGAGTTTAAATTGTAACTGTGCAATTGACGAAGTGGTTAACATACCGATCTGATGTTCAAAGTATTCTAGGTTCGATTTGCATGGGAATCGAACATTCGGATATTCGGGAATCGAGCAGAATATTTTGTATAATCTATAAATTGTTCCGAGTTTGGATGTTAATTGTGTCTGAGAAAGATAATTTTGCAATTTTAATATTAAAAAAAAATAACCTCCTTAGGATTACTTATTTTGTGAGAGCAACGCCCCGGCAATACTGCTTTGTTACTGGGGCGTTGCCCAAGAGGGACGGAGGGGATGGTACCCGAAAGAGTAATCCGTGAGGTTGGCCACAAATGCCAATGAATCGATACCAATGGTCGGCCCAATGGCGATGGGGACGAATACAGTACGTTATGGGGCCACATTCCGCCCACCCGTGTATCCATACCATAGCCTGCAATAAAAAAGGATTACGTTTTTTTATATTTTCTAATTCAAATAATTAATTACGCATAAAACCTGCGAAGGAAATATCATCATTTTTTTAAATTTTAAAGCGATCTAATTATTATCGCCGAAACCTGCTCATTAAATTTATTAGAATGAATATATAAGAAATATACAAGAATTGATGATTTCTGATGAACGCAAGCTTTACACATTTTAAACAAAAGTACTTTACGGCTTTTTTAAAATATTTTAGTTATAATTTATAAGAATTATTTGTTTAAAGATACTAGATTAGATAATATGTATAATTTGCAAGAGAAGGAAACACACATAGATGAGACAGTTAGACATATTAGATCTTCATAATGATGATGATGATGATGAAGAAGAATTGTTTAGTATAAGTCAAACAGCAGATATGAGATAATGGATGGACATCCATTATCATCATCTTGGCTCATATAGGTCCCACTGCTGGGCTCCAGCCTCTTTCACAATAAGAAGGAAATCGACCTTACTAAATCATGCTGGTCAAACAAATTGGTATAGGGTTTTTGTGTAAATTAGTAAAAAGTATAAAAGGAAAACAATTATAATGATCCTCTCCGCTCAGCTCATATACGTTCCACAATTGAGCTCGAGCCTCTCCCACAGCAGGAAGGAAATCGACCTTACTATACCATGTTGGTCAGGCAGGTTGGAATAGGGCTTTCTTTCGAGATTTCTTTCTCTTTGCATAAATATTATATGTATATTATATCCTTTAGTCATCTTTTACGATACCCATGAGAAATATAGGGAATTAGAGAATGGTGAATTGTATTCTTATTCTGTCACCACACAATATACATGGAATGGACATCTGTATAATACGCCAATTTCTATTTCATTATGAAGCAATCTTACCCGGCAACAAGGGTATATATAATCCGGACAAAAATATACTAAGTTAATAATCCTTAATGTGAATTTAATACGTTAGTAAATAATCCTTGAACTCGTTAGAAATGATATTCAACAGATTAAATACTTTAGTAAATATATGAAGATATGTATGAGCATACTGTTTGATTATAATTAGTGTCGGTCACGATTCTAAAACGCTTTTAAAATTAATGTGAATGTACTGTAATTTCATTAAAATATATCTACCGTAATAATTTTGCGATTTTATTTGAGACTTTTAGTATGGAGAGTTAATTTTTAATACGATTTTATTAGCTTCATGCGTATTATTTGCCTATGTAACGGAAAGTTTACATAATTTTGACCTCTTTCAAAACGTCGGATCGACACGAAATCGAACAAAATTATCGAGGAACAATGACAATTCAATATTTTAAATGGTTAAGCCGGTTATCCTTACCAGGATATTTACGATTAGCGACTTTTAGTATCTGATATCTGGTAGTGTCTTTGCGTCATGACCAAGAAGGGAAACCACCAGGCGCGCCGATCATCTGTTTTTCGGATGAATTACCATCTTTTATTAAGATAAAATGCGGAAAGCTGGCGATGGCGTAGTGGTAAGTCTGTTGTACCGCCTTTTTAACTTGTGCTGGAGGCAAGGTCGAGTGCAAGGCTGTCGTCGTGCCATTACACAAAGGGAAAGGGTCGCAATAATAAGTCTTCTGAATAAGTCTTCGAATAAGTCTTAAGAATAAGTCTTCTAAGGGTCGTCGGTAAACTGTATGCAAAGGTACTGATAGAGAGAGTTATAAAAGAGACGGATGAAAGAGTCTGAGATGTGCAAGCAGGATTCAGAAAGGGAATGGTATGTACGGATCAGGTCTTTTCCTAGCTGAAACGTTCTTAGCTAAGAGTCAGAAGGTCTATTATGCCTTCATAGATTTGGAAAAGGCCTATGATAGAGTGGTGAGAAATGAGTTGTGGTCTGTGCATGGCATTATTTGTGCATGGGGTAAACGGCAACCTGATACGGGCATTTCAGTCTCTCTATGAGAACTCCAGTGCCTGCGTCAGACTCGAAGGGATGTACACTGAATGGCTTAGTATCCAAAAGGGTGTTAGACAAGGATGTGTTGCGTCACCATGGCTGTTTAACCTATTTAAGGCTAATTGCTTGACTGCACAGATGGCGTAGTGGTTGAGACGTAGACCTACTGCGCCAGTGTCGGGGGTTCGAATCCCGCGCAGGACAACACTTTGTGCGATCCACAAATTGTTGTTCTGAGTCTGGATGTGATTTGTGTCCGTTGAGTTTCATGTTTGTAAAGTCTCTCGCAATTAAAGGATAAATTACCTTCGTGCAGGGATACGTCTTTTAAAAAAAAAAAAAAAAAAAAAAAAAAAAAAAAAAAAAAAAAAAAAAAAAAAAAGATTTAAAAGAGAGTGAATACGGCCTGAGAATGAATGAGTTACTTATCAAATATTTTCTCTACGCTGACGATCAAGTCCTACATGCTTCATCGGTGGCAGTCGGTTTCAGTCGCCTTACCCGCGGCGTAGTTCCCGTTCCCGTGGGGATACCGGGGTAAAATATAGCCTATGTTACTCCCTGATATTATAGCTTTCCATTGGTGAATGAATTTTTGAAATCGGTTCAGTGGTTTAAACGTGAAAGCGTAACAAACAAACAAACATCCTTACTTTCGTATTTATAATATTAGTAAGGATATCTGGGATCTACATTTGCGAGGGATGGTAAATGTGAAAATGATATTGAAAAAAGAGTGTGTAAGGGGAATATGGTGAATGGTGCTTTACGCACCGTTATGGGCAGCCAAAGTCTGTCTAAGAAGGCCCACCTGGCTGTGCATAGGGGAGTCCTTGTACCAACCCTAACGTATGGAAGTGAGAGCTAGGTATGGCAGAAGAAGTTTGAAAGTAGAATAAATGATGTGGAAATGAAAGCGCTTAGGAGCATGATTGGTGTGAAATTGAGTAATATAATTAAAAACAGTGTAATCAGGGAATATTGTGGTATGAATGTAGATGTAGTGACAAGGATTGAGAAAAGTTTGTTAAGTTGGTTTGGACATGTAGAGAGAATTAATGAAAGGAGACTAACAAGAATTTATAGGGTGAATGTGAATGGAAGTGTTGGAAGGGGAAGACCAAGGCGGACATTCTACGATCAAATCGGAAACGTTCTTAAGAAAGGCCAGGTTAAAAGTACCCAAAACTGAAGAATATGAATGAAGAGATTAATGAATGTGAAAGAGGCGAAAGCGATATGTAAAGATCGTAGAAAGTGAAGCGGTCTCTGCCTACGCCTATGGCAAAGAGGCGTGAATTTATGTATGTATTAAGATAAAATATTCGGAAAGGGAACCTGAGGGCCGCCTATCTCTTCCAAGGGGGGCAGTAGACGCTCAAACTCCGCGTGACGACGACCGACGTTCAGAGAAAGGTAGTTGAGAAGAGAGAGTACCTCATAGGGTATTCCGTCGGGTCGACTACGGAGGACTAGAAACTCGAGACCGGGGGTCGGCCCAACGACGAAGGCGACGTGTTATGGGTGGATTATATTATTGGGCCGCGCGCCGCCCTTCTGTCGCTCCGGACGAAGCGGGGATGACTGAAAACAGAAAGTTTTCAAGAGATTGATATCTTTTCCCTTACACAATCGCTTATATAAAACTACTGTTTTCCGTGGCAGTTTTAAATATAATGCTACTAAGTGTTGGAATAATTTGCCACCACCTATACGGAAATTGACTGGGATTTAGATACACACATAGACAGACATCGTCGTCAAACTTATAATACCCCTCCTTTTGCATTGAGGGTTAATAAAACTGTTAGCTCTATGGTTTTGCGCGTCATGCCGCCCTAGGCGAGGCCGCGGGTGACATGACCGGGGAATTAGTCTGTCACCCGCCGGGGGGCCGACCACGTGAGGACAAACAGACGTCTTCCTCGAGGAGGGGACGTCGGTCGATGGGAGGGTACCCCACTAGGGGGTATTCCGTCGGGCTGATCATTGATGCCAAGTAACCCTGCTCCGACGGTCGGTCCAACGACGAACGCGACGTGGTGTTCGGGTGGGTTCCGGGTGTGCGTGCTTACGCCCTTATGTCGCCCCGGACGGAGTGGTGCGAGGAGTGCGCCGACCGGGACCCATCCTCAAAAAAAAAGGTCTATGGTTTGCTAGGCTAATTTTTTTAACATCTCTCTGCACTAAGAAAATAAGCCTTGTACTGCAAGGGAATTTAAACATATATAATTAAACGGACACAAATCACAGCCAGACTCAGAACAATAATTTGTGGATCACACAGTGTTGTCCTGCTTGGGAATCTAACATGTTGGCATAGTAAATCGGTATCTCAACCACTACGCCATCTGTGCAGTCAATGATTGATGATGATGCTATGATCATCATCATCATCATCTTAATTTCAGTTTATTGCCGTCCACTGCTAGACGTAGGCCTCCCTCATGTTACACCACAATGTGCGGTCCTATGCCGCCTGCATCCAACGACGCCCAGCAACTTTCACTAGGTCATCGGTCCACCTAGTGGGGGGGCGTCCTACACTGCGTCGTCCGATACGTGGTCGCCACTCGAGAACCTTTCTTCCCCAGCGGTTGTCGGTTCGTCGAGCGATGTGGCCTGTCCATTGTCGCTTCAGGGTGCTAATTCTTCGTGCTATGCTATGATGCCCTTATATTAATTTATTGTCTCTATATTTTTCAGGTAATATAACATTTTGGAACACAAAATAAATATTAAGGTAAAAGTTCTTTCATTACGATCTTTATAGAGGATTTTTTAATACTGAATATACGTATATTTATCATCATGACACCTCAATTACATCCCACTTTAGGCTCAAGCATCCTCCATAATATGAGGAATATTGACCTACTACAACACGCTGGTCAGACGTATTGGTATAGGGCTTTCCTTCTCTTGAAAAGACGTTATAAGCATATTATATCCCTCAGTCACTTTTTATGACATCCACGGGCAAGGCTGGTGAATTGTATCCTCAACCACGCGGCAAATATAACTAAAGCTACACATTTTCATAAATATATATTGTAAAAGGATGACACTATCAATCGCCGTCAAATGGCTTTTTCAAATGTAATTTTTGAATTACATTTTTGAAACGAAAATTATTAAAAAAAATTGAGTTAGTTACTCTTAAAATTATTAAAATGGTCTATAGAAACATTTAAAAATGTTGAAATATAAAGATATATTTTATAACGATAAAACCACCTTTGAAAAATAGAAAACGCATTAAAGCTATATTCTTTCCCTGTGGTGACGGAGGAGGAATACAATTCAGCACTCCCTATCTTGCCCGTGGGTATCGTAAAAGACGACTAAGGGATATAATATACATACAATATATATATGTAAGAGAAGGAAAACCCGAAACAAAACCCTATACGTCTGACCAGCGTGGTATAGTAGGTCAATATCCCTTCTATTACGGAGGCCCAACAGTGGGATGTATGTGGGCTGAGATGAGTGTAATAGGTTACAGGCGAGTCGATATTACCTCTTCCCCTTTGCAATCAATCATCAATCTTTATATTTCCACCTTAATATTCACGCAACCTTTCAAATGCTTTAAAAGATAATAAAGACTTTCGAACTTCAAAGGAATTTAATCAATTTATTCTGGGAATATTTGGTTGTTCAGTGAAACTCTGGTTTGATGGTAGATAATGGTGTGTTTTCGCGAACTCTTCCCGTCCCGGCTTGAGGAGGTGAATTGATATTTATTGAATTCTGAACATATTCGATTGATACCGATTGAATCCTTATCATATTTAGTAACCTTTGAATTTTATTGTGTTGTGTAATCTTTGTTGAGAATGATTTTGCATTGGTGAATTTCAATGGTTAATGATTTCTGGTTTTACGCGAGTATTACACATTGTAGTCACAGGCGGATCATGAACGCTGGAAAGCATTCGAAATGTCGGGCAATCAAAAATCAAATATAAACGCGATAAAATCCGTACAGTAGATTTATAATTTTATTTTCAATGGTTCATCATCGTCATCATCGCAGCCCACATACGTCCCACTGTTGGGCCCGGGCATGCTCCACAATGGGAGGGAATTTGAAATACTATACCATACTGGTGAGGCTTGTGAGAATAGGGTTTAACTTCCAGTTTTGTACAGATGTTATGTGCATATTATCTATATATATATATATATCTCATTGTCCGTGTGGTGACGGAGTAAGAATACAATTCACCACCCCCTATCTTACCCGTGGGTGATCGTACGAGACGACTAAGGGATATAAAAACGCATATAACATCTATGCGAGAGAAGGAATACTCGAAATAAAACCCTATGCCAACACGTCTGACCAGCGTGGTATAGTAGGTCAATTACCCTTCCATTATGGAGAAGGCCCGAGCCCAACATTGGGACGTATATGGGCTGAGATGATGATATATCTCATAGATGTTCTTTTATGACATCCACGGGCAAGATAGGGAGTGGTGAATTGTATTCTTACTCCGTCATCACACGGAAGTTTCAATAGTTAATGTAGTAGAAATTTCTTTAGGCGCGCTATACATTTTATTTTGTACCTCGCAACGCTTCGATACCAGCTTTAGACCTGAATTTTAAATTTGCAATTAATTTGCTTACATATAGCCTCAGATTCTAGTCCCAGATCGGGTCAAATTTTGGTTATGGTCTGGACACACCTTGCCTAATCTGTCTGGGGCAACGGAGAAGAAAAATAGCCTAAGTTACTACTTATATAGACAGGTCGAACTTGTCGTCCGATTCGTGATCGCCATTCAAGAATCTTTCTTCCTCAGCTGTTAATCGAGCGATGTGGCCTACCTATTGCCACGTAATCATGCTAATTCTTTGTGCTATGTCTGGTACACCCGTTCTTTTACGGATTTTTTCATTTCGGGTCTCGTAGAGAAAACCCGCGCAGCCCGCTATATAGTACGCTGAGCTACATTGAGCTTGATTATGAGGAAATTGATTAGGCATCAAATTTCCGTGCCATAAGTCATCACTAGTAACACACACTGGACTGTTTTCATACAAAAGATGAATATAGAATATAGGCAATATATTACATTGTAAAGAAAAGATAATTCAAAATAAATCCTTATGCCAAATCATCTAGCTAGTTTTGCTCATCTGAAGTCTGCGTCCAAAAATAGGTCTTGTGTTTTGAAAAGAAAAAGATGAATACATAGAAGTCCAATACATCTTGACAAATATATTACAGCCTTATAAATAAAACTATTTTTATGGATTTTATCACGTTTTTATTTGATTTTTGATTGCCCGTCTTATCGAACAATTTTCAGTGTATTTGTGAGTCAAAATTTAATAACTTATTTTTGTAGCGGATATATATAAATATCTGTAATAATGATGACTTGTTGGATGTGAGACATCTTAGTCCACCCGTGTATTAGAGCTGTAAAGTTTTCGAAAGGTCTATCAAAATCAAATACAAACGTAAAAAGAGTTTTATTTATGATAGAAACCCACCCTCGCTTCGATTTCAGTCGTCTTTTCTACGAAGCTCCCGTTCCCGTGGGAATACCGCGATAAAATATAGCCTCGATTACGCCCTGATATTATAGCTTTCCATTGGTGAAAGAATTTTTGAAATCGGTCCAGCCGTTTTGAAGATTACCCGGAACAAACAGACAGACAGACAGACAAAAAAAATATAAAGTGTATTTTAGGCATAGGTGTCGTGCAAATAACCGTGTGAGCATGAAAAAAGCCTATTATTTTGATATTACAAACAGACACTCCAATTTTATTTATTGGTATAGATGTGTAATACTCGTGTAAACATCAGAAATGCTTATTACATACAGCCTTGATCATACAGCCTTGATTTTTTTTAGGCATAATTTCACTAAAAAGGCCTATTCTAAATTTAGAGGACGCTCGAAGATATATATTTTTCTTTTCGGCTGTTCTGAAAGTCGAGATAAGAGACGTGGGTATTTAGGTCATACTTGTAGTTGGTATTCGTGTATCGGTTTTTAACGTTTCAGGTCAGTGGTTTTGTTCATATTTAATGTAAAATATCCAATATCATACACTTATTGTAGTGAAAAATTTTGTAGACAGGTTTGGGTGGGAAGTAAATTTATGTAAGTTAACATCGACATGCTCCTGTGACGTGTTCGTCATCATCACGTAACGTTTTAACTCTAACATTATATCTACTATAGATATGTCAATGTCACCATATCGGATAAAAGGTAAAACGTTTTCATTTTAATTTAAGATCAAAGAATCAAACAAGACTTTCAAGGACAAGAGGTCTGACCAGCGAGGAATAGTTGGTCACTTTCCCTCCAATTATAAAGGAGATACGAGCACAGCAGTGGGATATATAAAAGCTGTGATGATGATAATGATATTATGAGGTAAGAGTTAAGTGAGAATTTAGACGTAAGGGAAGACCTAAGAAAGATGGATGTACTGCATGCAATGTGAGATGGAAAGAGAGTGAACACAAAGATGATGATGATGACAACCCTATCGGTTGTATAAAAAAAGAAATACGTCATCATTCATCATTTCGGCTCATATACGTCCCTCTGCTGGGCTGGAGCCTCCTCCATAATAGGAGGGATATTGACCAATACGATACTACGATATTGATGCGCTGGTCAGACGGACTCTATACCAATAAAGTTTTATTTCGAGTTTTCCTTCTCTTACATAAACGTTATATGCATATTATATCCCTTAATTATCTTTCACAACAGCCACGGGTTAAGAAAGGGAATGCTGAATTGTATTCTTACTCCGTCACCACACGAATTACATCGATTAGATGATGAATCTTAGTACCATTTAAGTTAATCTATAATGCTATTCAAGTCATATTAGAGTGTAGCAAGTTCTAAATGTAAGCGATCTGTTCGCATTTAAGCATGTTAGAACATTCTCTTTGCTCACGGCATCGAGTGGAAACTGATGCCTTTATAGTTTGACACAATTCATAAGCTGAAGCGATTTTAATAATACGTTAATTTTCCGTGTGGTGACGGAGTAAGAATACAATTCATCACTCCCTATTTTGCCTGTGGATGTCGTAAAAGACGACTTAGCAATTTAATATGCATATAACATATATGCAAGAGAAGGAAAGCTTGAAATAAAACCCTATACCAACCTTTCTGACCAGCATGTTATAGTAAGGTAAATTTTTATACTATTGTGGAGGAGGCTCGAGCCTAACAGTGGAACGTTTAAGAGCTGAAATGATGATGATTATTTTTATGCGGTAGAACCACAATGTAAACAATCGTTTGGCTATGCTCGCGGCTTAGTACGAGTATTTCACTCACGCAGAAAATCGATGTTTGCGAAGTAGCAATTTGTTACTGCACTTTGTTCGGTGAGCGAAAGAGTATCACCAAAAGCCAATAAAAATATGCCTTCTTGACTTTGTCCTTAACTACCCATGTCAAGAACTAATACATATTCCCACCTTTATATCCTCTGTAAGGCAGAAACTACCAATGGTCTCTATAGATGAAATCGAGGTTTGAATCTCAGGCAGTTCTGGAAAATGCTTTTAATTGCAATGGAACCCGCAACAAATCTGATTAGAAAAGTGAAAGAAGAATTGACTAAGAATGATTTCATTTTGGGGACGGAAGGGAAAGGTATTAAAGCGTACTGTAAAAGTTAATGATAAGTTATTTAAGTCAATAGTTTTTAGGTAAAACCAGTATTTCAAACCTCCAAGTCCATAAATAGATATTAGATACCATTGTCACACACTAATTTTACACCTACCGTTGGCAGTTCACGAGTGTTATGTGCAGACGTGGAGTGCCCATCCCATTTTTAGATAAAATTTCTCCAAAGTCCTCTGTGTGTTGGATCTATATCGCTATGTAAGCCTACAAAAGGACTATTGTATCTTCCCTTGGCAGATACCCGTGAAAATCGGCGTTTGCTAATATCACATATCATGACCCCTTATTTTGTGTGGGAATTGTTAACTCTATGCGATCACTAGAAAAACAGTGCATTGCTGCATTGTCTTCAGTAATGGATGAAATAATATTTCTTACAGAAAGGCTTTGAAATTCTCATCCAGTTAGTCTCTTTGCAATTTTTAGGAGCAAGGCAAACACTAGAGTGGTTTATCACCTAGGTTTATTATAAATCGAAATTATTTTGTTCTTATAGTTTAGTTTCGTAAGTTCCATTTTATGTTTATATTAGTAAATAATAAAAACTGACCGATATGAGATGTTTGTTTTTCTTCCCAGAAAAATATTGATCGTATAATTTACACAGAAGTTTCGGTTTCGGCTGAAACTGAGGCTGAAGCCGAAACTCGGTCTCGGTTTTGGCTGTAAAAAGTAGTTTGATTGGACGTTACTTCACTTTACTTTTCTGTCTATATCATGGCTGCATCCATCTATTTCAATGAGATAATTAACTCACTATAGTATCTTTCTTAGACGGTATTTGAACATATTTTAAAGCTTTGATATAAAATTCTTACGGCGATATTGTTTTTTTATTTCGTTACTACATCTAAAGTTATTTTCTCGGTATCGCCAAATCTTACATATTATATCTCTTTAGGTTTAATATAGCGATACTATGTATTAATCGAGGCATTCAATTCTAAACTATTAATCCCTTTCTATACACAATCAGACTAATACTATTATTACAATTTAAAATTAGTTTGCGTGTAAACTATTTTTAAATACTAGCAACCCACCCTCGCTTCGCTTCGGTTTCAATCGCTTTACCCATGGCGTAGTTCCCGTTCTTGTGGGAATACCGGGATAAAATATAGCCTATGTTACTCCCTGATATTATAGCTTTCCATTGGTGAAAGAATTTTTGAAATCGGTTCGGTGGTTTAAGTGTGAAAGCGTTACAAACAAACAAACATCCTTACTTTCGCATTTATAATATTAGTATGGATTGACCTTTTTCTTTTTTTTGGTTTGGGTTGCGGTCGGCGCGCTCTTCGCACTATTCCGCCCGGGGCGATAGAGGGGCGTAAGCACGCAACTCCGGCAACCCACCCACGATGCACGTCGCCTTCATCGTTGGGCCGACCACCGGAGCAGGGTTACTTGTCATCAGTGGTCGGCCCGACGGAATACCCCCTACTTGGGGTACCCTCCAATCGACCGTCTTTCCTCACGCGGTCGACCTCTCGGCGGGATTAAATATTGACCCTAATAATTCTATAGCGGGTAGATATAAATTTCTGTAATAACAATGACTTGTTGGACGTGAAACATGAAAGCTGTAAAGAGTTCGAAACGTCGGGCAATCACAAATCAAATACAAACGCGACAAAATCCATAAATATATTTACAATGAGTAATACTCGCGTAAACCTCAGAAGTCAAAGTTTGCTTGCAATAATGAAAAAAGTACTGTTTACAACGGGTCGAAAATTTGTCAAAAACGTTCTATAACCTTGATAACTATGAAATTTCTACCAATAGTAGTATATTTTTTATATATGCAATTATTTTGTCGGAGTTCATTCGCATTCACACGGTATTTTGTTGAAATTCTAATAAACGGCTTGACTTTTTTTTGTTGGGACTAATTCCACCACACATTCCCACTACTGTAACTACAGGAGCCAGGTTTCATAATGGTCTCCGTATAAGACACCGAGGTTTAACCTTCAGGAAGTCCCGGGAAACGCTTTTAATTGTCCCAAGATAATCACCAACAATCCGCAACAATTTTAGGGCTTGACTGTAAACACAAGCTTGAGTTGATTTAAGAATGGTTTAGATTAGAGTAACCGAAATCATCGGATATCCGAAATAAGGACATAACGGAAACCGTAACCAAAAACCGATTAAAAGTTTTGGATATTTTCGGATAGGGTCGGTGTTTGTATGAGACGGGTTATGATAAGTTTTTTATTTATCAGCCGACCTGACAGCCTAAACAGAAGCCACTCTAAAGGAAAGTAATACAATAATCATCATAATAAGCTAAATCCTATTACAATTCCAAAAAAAAATCAATATCCGTAAGCGGAACTATTCGAAACTATCACATAATCCGAAATAATTACATATCCGTAACCATAATATAGGTATATAATGTTATCCTAATATCCGTAAACGAATTGAACAGATCCGAAACCATAACCATAAAATCCACAACATCCCTAGTTTAGATTAACAATTGAACCCGATAGGTAGTGCTGCGATTGATTTCAAAGAATTCTATTTTTATTTTATTTTAGACTAGCAACTCGCCTTGGCTTCGCTTCGGTTTTAGTAGTTTTACCCGCGTAGTTTCCGTTCAAACAAACAGACAGACAGACAAAAAATTTTTATCTCTATTTTAGGCATAGGTGTCGTGCAAATAACCGTGTGAGCATGAAAAAAGCCTTTTTTTTATTGCAAACGGTGGCAAACGAGCAAACAGTACACCTGATGGTAAGTGTTGCTGCCGCTCATGGACCTTTACAAGGCCGTTGCCTACCGCGAAGAAAGCGAAGGGAGTGTGAATGCGTGCATTGAGGCTCGGTGATACCAAGGGCACCACCAAACCCTCCACACGCAATCACCCTCAGAAAGTTGGGCTTTATTTTGCCTATATATAAAGCCTATTTTGACATTACAAACAGAAACTCCAATTTTATTTATTGGTATAGATGTGAACTGAACAGCGCATGTTGACTCCGCTAGTTTTTTTGTTTTGCCTTTATCAGACGAGCATGTGGCGTCAGCCATTCTGTATTTAAAATAATATTGAATATATTCAATTATACCGAAATCTGAACTTAAGATCTAAAAACTCAAAGCGAGCTAAGTAAAATCGTTTAAAAATAAATCAGCACAAAAGTTATTTAAGCAAATAAAAGAGCTCTTACTGAACTAAGCCCTAACGACGATATCGGATAGCAGCTTACAGCTTCAGTGTACCGTACGGAATAGAATGTACTAGCAATAAGTCATGTGGATGGTAGTGTCGACATTGCATCGATAATACACAAAGACGTGGCTATTGTAAAGCCACTAGAACGTGCTGTAAATGGTGTTAGACACAAGCTTTTAGATAGAAAATAGCTGCTTTTAATCGTTATTAAATTTGGCTAAAATAACAACTCCAAGAAATAGTTTTAATGAACGAAAACATTGCCGCTATAATATTCACTCTCTGTATGGTGATGAGTTAATAATGTAATTACTTTCCAGTTCTGAGAATCTTGTAAAATCAACTATGATTGGCAACCCGCCTATCGAACGAGGTGATTATGATATAGGTGGGCTAAACTTCATGTTTTTTTTTTCTACTTTTAACGTGAAAGCCATTTTTATTGCTATTAGAGCCAGGTGTCTGATGTCACAGATGTTTTTTTTGTAAAGATAAAAGAAACGAATATTTTTACAGTACATTTTATTTCTTTTTCTTAAACTGTTTAGGCAGCTTACGCCAATATACCGACGTTTTCACATCAAGTTTTGTCGGAGTTAAATTATTTTTTTTCTTTGACTAATGAAAACATATCTTAATCAAAATAAAATTTCGAATCGCAACTTGAGAGTAACGTAGCTACTATACAATTTTAAAAACATAAATTTAAAATCAGATCATTTCACGTCTCAAAAATTATCCTCATATCTAAACTCACAAAATTTACCTGTTTGTAATATTACTAAAGATTTTGCCAATTCGCTTGGTATCCATATATTTTAAACTAGCAACCTGGCCTTGTTTCGATTCTGTTTCAGCCGCTTTACCTCGCCTTTTAAGTTTGCAACATCTCCTAAGATAGGGTTCGAGCCCTGGAGCGGACAAAATTTAATAGTTTTTTTCTGAGAGGCAAAATTGCTTAAGTTACTCCTTGTATAGACAATTATTTAGTTAAAAAATATTATCAAAATTAATCCAGCTGTTTTGGATTACCCGTAGTAAACAGAAAGATAGATAAACATTTTAAACCGGCTTTTAGGCATAGGTATCGTGCACATAACCATCTGAGCATGAAAAAACCTATTATTTTGACATTATAAGCAGGCTTCAATTTTATTTATTGGTATAGATTTTAGGTACTGTAAGTAACGATTGACCGTTCTTTAAAGCAGTGTGTATTCCATATTGTGAGAATAATACATAATGCATGTGAAGTTAATCTTTGTCTGCTGATACCTTTGTAGATTTGAGGCTTAACCTGTATTGGAGATTTAGTTGCAATCTTGCAGCTTGATAGTGTGGATAACTGAGGATAATACTGCATTTTTGCATAAACATAGCGCTTTTTAAGCTATTGCGTAGCTTTTACCGCGGGGACCGAATCAAGAAATTCCGTAACGAAAATAAAACCTCACACCCCCGTACCATGTAACTCGGGCAATGTAGCTCGGAACGAGTGACATAGTAGGCGGGTGGCGGCGGCTCGGCCGAGCGTACGGTCGTCGACACATTCTGCGTTCGTCCGTCTCGATGCATACACGAGCCACCGCTTTGCGTAGCTTACGTCAAAAAGTGTTTTCGCGCGTTTTCTAACGGTCTCAACGATGTTCAGCAGACGACAGTGATAATCCAAACCGCTTTTATTGTTATATACATATAGTACATTTGTTTTCTTATCAGTCACCAAGCTCAAAAAGTGTAACTTGAATTAATATCAAAGCAAAAAAATACTGCATAAATAAAAAATAAATAAATAATTATAATTGCATAAGTTGATAAAAAATGCTATGCAATATCTTTACCGCAGCAGTCCCCGAGTGCCACGCGTATTTTTTTATTGTCTTTATTGGCACAGAAGTAAATAGTCTCCTTGATAGTATGTGGTAATTAATTACCTACTCCACCAATATTCGTCATCTCATTATCTTAGCCCCTATCTGTCCCACTGTGGGGCTCAGGCCTCCTCCATTATAGGAGAAAATCTTATTGCACGCATTCACACTCTCTTTACTTTCTTTGCGGTAGGCAGCGGCTTAGCAAATTTCCATGAGGGGCAGCAACACTTACCACCAGATGTATTGTTTGCTCGTTTGTCACCGTTTGTAATAGAAAAAAAAATTGACCTACTATACCACGCAAATATAAGTTTGGTGAGATTGGAATTGAATCGGATTCGCAATTAGAATTGATTTCAAGGGTAAGTCCACTGGTCTATGTGAAACTCTGAATCATTTTTTATGACACCCACGAGCAATGTTATGCTGATTAATTGATTCGGTAAAGGAATTTATTTCGAGTTTTCTTTCTTTTGCATAGATATTATAGGAAAATTAGATCTCTATACTGGGTGTTGTTGTACCGCACATTGTGGCGCAATATGAGGGAGGCCTACGTCCAGCAGTGGACGGCAATAGGCTGAAATGATGATGATGATGATGATACTGGGTGTAACCGACATAGTACAAAGAATTAGCACGCTGAAGTGGCTATGAGGAGGCCACATCGCTCGACGAAGCGACAACCGCTTGGGAAGAAAGGTTCTCGAGTGGCGACCACGTATCGGACGACGCAGTGTAGGACGCCCCCGACTAGGTGGACCGATGATCTGGTGAAAGTAGCTGGGCGTCGTTGGATGCAGACGACACAGGGCCGTAATATGAGGGAGGCCTACGCCCAGCAGTGGACGGATTAAGAATACAGTTTACCATTCTCTATATTGCCTATGGATGTCGTAAAAGACGACTGAGGGATATAATACGCTTATAACATCTATGTAAGAGAATGAAAACTCGGCACAAAACTATACCAACTTGTCTGATCATAGTAAGGTCAATTTCCCTCCTATTGTGGAGCAGGCTTAAGCCCAGCAGTGGGACGTACATGAGCCGAGATAATTAGACGATGATATCTCTTAGTTACCTTCCATGAGTAGGCAAGGAAGTAGTGAATTATATTCTTATTCCGTCACCACACGGAAATTAATCTATAATCTTAATTTATCTAGATGCTATAAATCTGCCATATTTGTATAAATCATAACCTATATCTCCATTCCTACATATCAGCATTCTGCCTAATGCTAATACTTTGTGCAAGCAAGACAGCAATATTACAACATAAAATCTTATAGGAGAGAAAGAGACATCGATAGTATAACGTGTCAAATCTTCTAAAGCATCAATATCGTAGTCTGAATGACATTTCTAATCTACGATATCGGGTAAATTGACGATGAGTAATGCCAAAATGAAATTGACTTTACAACGTTCACCATAAAGTATAGATTTGAATGAAGCGGCATATCTTGGATGTAAGCTTAGGAATGTCTCTCACACCGTTTACGGTTTCTGTAATTACAATTTGTGTTTTTAGAAAAGCATAATTTAACTTGTCTTAGAGGAATTTCTTGAGTAAACGGGATACAACGTCATTTTTTAAAGTGAAAACATCTTTAGGCACATTGTGCATTTTATTTTATGGGTATTGAATAAAATTCTCCCGTATGGCGAAGCAGTAAGAACACATTTCACTACTTCGTCACCCGCCTGTGGGTGTCGTAAAAGACGCCTAACGGAAATAGTAAGCAGATAACATCGATGCATGAGAAGGAAAACTCGAAATTAAACCCTATGCCAACATGTCCAACTAGCCAAACCATGGCCACATATTTGGGGTGTATTTGTTACGCTGCACCTGTATGGGCCGATAGGGCCACCATAGGGGCGGCTCGCCTTAAATTACTACAGAGCCAACGATTGGCCCTAATATTCTTATGTAAAGCCTATAGAACGGTTAGTACCGAGGCCTTACCAATACTCGCGGGTGTACTTCCGGTTGATTTGGAGATTCAGAGACGAGCGTCAATGTATTACACCACAAAGGAAACTATAAATACAGATCTCCTTCTACCGCGCGACCGAAATAAAATTGCTAGATTGTTTGCACCACAATCCATTGTTTATGAGGAACTTTTAACTGAATGGCAAGAAAGATGGGATTCATCATCGAAAGGTCGTCATCTTTATCTATTTTTTCCGTACATCCGGGAGCGCCTGGAGAAGGTGTGGCTGGAGGTTGACCACTTCGTGGCCCAATTTTTAACTGGCCATGGCAACTTTAAAAGTAAATTATTTTCTTTTAAACTCGTACCATCACCATTATGTCAATGTTCCACATCTGACCACGAGTATGAACAATCAGTACATCACATTCTCTGGGAGTGCGATCTCTGGCGAAACGAGCGTAACCTTATGTTAAACAGTTTGCAAGTCACCTGTGGGGTAGTATACTATACGGACCTTGTAGCAACTCGAGAAAATTTCCGTGCGTTCATGCGTTTCTGCCATACCTACTGTAGCAATCAATCTTAACGCTCACATATAGGCCCCGTTAAGCTCTTCCGTATCCGTGGTGCCGTACTGCTGCGCTATCGTAGCTGTACACCTTTTTACTTATTGGCTGACTAGTCATTTTGTTTTCCTGTCTGCCGCTTTGCCTAGGAGGGAAGTGGAATCTCTCTTTCCAACTCCTCCTCTTTAATCTTTTCTAATTAAATTTGTTGCGGGTCCCAAGACAATTAAAATCATATCCCGGGACTGCCTGAGGGTCAAACCTCGGTGTCATTTATGGAGACCATTGTGGATCCTGGCTTACAGGAGTTACAATGGTGGGAATGTGTGGTGGGATTAGTCCCAATAAAAAAAAAATGTCCAACTAGCGTGGTAGGTACGACGTACCTATAAGAGATATTATGATGAATGAGATTGAACCATTACTCTCGGATAATCGGATATTTAACGCTCATTTGAGTAATTTTTGCTCTCGTCGACTAATGGAGCTTTTAGAGTACTATAATACATCACATTTAGTTAGAACAATAATTACCAGTGTAATTAATCTCATCTCATATACGTCCCACTATTGGGCGTAAGCCTCCTCCACAATCTCCACAATAGAAAGGAAGTTGATCTACTATGGCACTCTGGTTAGACGTGTTGGTATAGGGTCATATCCCATTGTCCTCTTTTACGATACCCACGAGCAAGATAGAGGGGTGGTGAAATGTATTCTTAGTTTTTATCACATGGATTAATAATATCATTATCTGATGTTATCAATATTGTTAATTAAAGAATATATAACAAAAAAAAAAACAAAGTTTTATTTTACATTATTAACCACGCCTTGAGGAAACTTTCAACTTCTGTCATATTGTGCCTTCATCAATGTCATATTTTTTTTTCATAAAACAGAAATATTGTACTGCAATATTTATTCTGCGTGATGCTTGAGAAAGAATGCTATACCTGCCTTGTCCCCGTGAAAATTTTTAAGACGTTCTAATTCATCTAAGCAATTGTTATATATATATATATATATATATATATATATATTTTAATTACATCCATCTATTAAACATCGGCCTGTCAACTGAACACGACCTGGAATTAGTGTTGTTACATTTGGCAAGAGGCATAACTGTGTATTAAAATCATCATCATCATCATCATTTCAGCTCATATACCTATTGCCTTCTCCACAATAGAAGGGAAATTGACCTTACTACTAAATAAATATGAATATAATTATGATTGCTATTACACAACGGTGTAATAGTCAGCCAACCGGACTGTGTGTAGACATACGGATGATTGAATTAGCAAATCAAATGGCACGATTTGTTGGTTCTAATTCCTCATATTTAACTAAGTTTGGAGGCCCTGTTCGCAGTTTGATGTCTAAATTGATTATTGCTTTGATAAATGAACTGGATCGTGACTACTGATCTAATAGGGACTAGGTTTTGATGGTGGTGAAGTGGAAGAGTAGAACATCCTTACTAATATTATAAATGCGAGAGTAAGGATGTTTGTATGTTAAGCTTTCACGCTTAAACCACCGAACCGATTTAAAAAATTCTTTCATCAATGAAAAGCTATAATATCAGGGAGTAACATAGGCTATATTTAGGCTATATTAACATAGGAACGGGAACTACGTCGCGGATAAGGCGACTGAAACCGAAGCGAAGCGAGGGCAGGTTGCTAGTAATTAATATTATTCATCATCATCATCTTGCTCTTATCCCAATTACTTGGGGTCGACGCAATATGTCATCTGTTTTGACATATTGCAAAAAGTTTCGGCAATGACTTTTATGACCGGCCGCCTGCCTGACGTCAACCCTCCTTGGGAATGTAATCGTTGACCCAAATGGTACCAGATGGAGTTGGTCCGGGTCAATCTAGGGCTCTTAGTCGTCTTTTACGACACCCACGAGCAAAGCAAGGGTTGGTAGTATTCGAAGCCGCTACCACACAGCAAGTAATTAATATTATTGATATGCTTAATTTGAAACATGTGTGCTTTACTTGTGAAACCTATGAAGGAATTCCTTGGTGGGAGTGGTTCTATTTAATAATAATAAAAAAAAGAAAATCAGCCATTACGAGACACTCAGTTGATGTAAAACATTTATATTACTATTCAAAAACAGGTGAAAATATTTTGCACCGTTAGTACGTAAATAACTGTAACCTATATTAATGTAAACTTGTACCTATTAACATTAATTTTAAAGATTTCTAATGCTTATACATATATGGAGAAAAGTCCTTATCCATAGTATTTTTATGTTTTAGGGTGTAAAATAGGATGGAATTTTACAATGAGACTTGGACATCTTATTAAGTACTAAACTTTACTTCTGTAATGTAGAGCTTTGTAAATAAAACAATTTTATTTATCACATCTTTTTTTTGGACGGAGATTATCGTGTTTCTATTTAATTTTTGATTGCCCGACGCTTCGAACACGAGCGAGTTAGAATTTGGTTATCAGACGTACATCCACATTAGTCAAATTGATATTATCGTTGGGACGAAATGCTAATAAATATACTTTAACAACCACTTGAGGTAATAATTTTTCGCTCAGAAGAGCAGAACACATCAAATACTAAATCTCAGCCAGAATATTATCAGACAATACCTTTTTTAAGTTAAAAAAAAGAGAGTACGTCCCTAACTCATCCGAATCTGTCACATCTGTCACAATTCAATATAAAGCGAGACAAAATTTCATAGTAACTGTAATACATTACGTATGATTGATGCGATACAGAATACTCAATGCCTGAAAGAAACACATGTCTTGTTATTTTGATTTATTTTATCTACCGGTAATGACGTTGCTGAATTTCTGAAGTAAAAAATCTTCAGGCATGTTAGGAATATTTGTTTGATAGGAATACACTGTCGATAGTTGTCTATCTACAGCCGAGGGCCGGTTTTGTCGAGGTATTATCATGATCTCGCAGAAAATCTACCTCTGATTTATATCAATTTGTTACTGCACTTCATTTGGCGATCAAGAAAACCGAGAGCTCAACTTTCTGAGGTTGTAGGAGGTTAGTATCACCGAACTTTATTGCAGGCGTTTACACTTCTACCTCCTTTTCTCACGGTAGGCAGCGACCTAGCAAAGATCCTGTGGCGGCACTATCACTTTCCATCAGATGGGCTGTTTGCTAGTTTGCCACCAACAGTAATAACAAAAAAAAAAAACGGGGAGTATGACAGCTCAATGATTGATCTCATCTAATAATCTCATCTTGTTCGGTTGTTTATTGTACTCTCAGACCTATACCACTAAACAGATAATAAAACTTCTTTCACCAACATAAAGATACATTATCAACGAGTGATATAGGATTTCCGTATAGTGATGAAATAAGAATACTGGTCACCAACACATTTATTGCCCGTGGGCGTCATAAAAGTCTATTATATCTTAGTCTATTATATTGTATCCCTGCATATTATAATATACGAATATAAGAGTGGTAGGACCACACTGTCGACAGTTATCTGTCTATAGCCGCGGGCCGGTCCGTCCGGGGTAGTACCACACTGAGCAGAAAATCGACGTCTGAGTAGTAGCAATTTGTTACTCCGCTTCGTTCGGTGAGCGAGAAAGCCGGAAGCCCAACTTTCTGAGGGTGTTTGTGTGTGGAGGGTTTTGGTGGTGCCCTTGGTATCATCGAGCCTCTATGCACGCATTCACACTCCCTTCACTTTCTTCGCGGTAGGCAGCGACCCTGTAAAGGTCCATGAGCGGCAGCAACACTTACCATCAGGTGTACTGTTTGCTCGTTTGCCACCGTTTGCAATAAAAAAAAATAGGTAAAACTCAAAATAAAAGCCCAAACTAACACATCCGGCGTGGTATAGTAGATTAATTTTTCTCTCATTTATAGAAGACTTGATCCCAGAAATGGGAGACGTATCCGCTGGTATGATAATGATGATTGTGTTTTTGAAGTGAAACTTCTTTGCGCGCATAAGGGTAAATTTTTTTACAGATGAAACGCTATTTAGTGTCACGAAGATGAGCAGCGTTTTTGTCGAAGAAGAGGGAGAGAGCGATTGAGACCGATTGAGAGAGAGTGAGAAAGGGCGAATATAGCGCGAAGCACAGCCATGTGGCAAGAGCAGGGAGCAAGCGAGAGAGAAAGATCGAGAGATTTTTTTTTAATTATTATTTAATACTGATAAAAAACACATGGAACTAAAGAAGTTTCACTTCTGACTTGCGTACTTAGTACTCACGCTATTTTTTTTCATATAGAGTCCCTATGATATGATGTTCATTTTCCAAGTGATTACGGAGTAAGAATATAATTAACCACTCTCTCCAATACATAGATGTCGTAAGAGAGGAAAATGGGAATTATATGCAGTTAATAACTATGTCACTGTCCGTGTGGTGACGGAGTAAGAATACAATTCACCACTCCCTATCTTGCCCGTGGATGTCGTATAAGACGACTATGGGATATAATGTGCACATAACATCTGTGCAAGAGAAGGAAAACTCGAAATAAAGCCCTATACCAACATGTCTGACCAGCATGGTATAGTAGGTCAAATTCCCTCCCATTGTGGAGGAGGCCCGAGCCCAACAGTGGGACGTATGTGGGCTGCGATGATGATGAACTATGTCAGAGAAAGGTAACTCGATATTAAAACCTATGACAGCAATTCAGATCAGCGTAGAGTAGGCCAATCCCCCTACCATTATGGAGGAGGCCTAAGACCAATAGCAGGACTTATACGGGTTAAAATTAATGTGTTCCATTAAAGCCAATTTTCATCATACCCAAAGTTTCCAAAGTTAACCGTTACTCATTTATTACCGCTATTTGTTTGAATGCATTCAACAATTTGGAATATACTACAAACTTGACCGTTTAGAGGAGTGGATGTGAATTCTTAATACGCTGTAACAGTTACTAAAATTGTATAGAGTAATAATTGAAATAGAAGATACATAGCGGAGAGTATTATTTTGAACTTGAGAGTAGGAACCATCACCCATCATCATCATATCAGCTGATCCCACTGCTAGGTTCGAAACTACTATAAATGAAAGAGAAGATTTGACCCATAATAATAGCTAAAGATAATTTCATAAATTAAAGCCTCTTAGTAACATAAAGTAAGCCGCCTTCAAAATTAATATTAATTTAGCATCACGTCACCTGAGTTTTCTTGCCGGATCTTTCTCAGTGTGGCCGTGTTCCGATCCGGTGTTGTATACTAGATTGTTAAGTTTTTAAATATAATTACTATTAATTTTATTGTTAAATAATTACTAACCACAAACAATTCAATTTTTTCATTTAGAATCATTTTCTTCTTACACTGGCAACAAATTTGTATCAAAATGTGGGTCAATATTTAATAACTATTTTCTGTATCGGGTAGATAATTATAAATTTTCTGCAGTAACGATGACTTGTTGGATGTGAGACATCTTAGTCCGCCCGTGACCATGAACGCTGCAAAGTGTTCGATACGTCGGGTAATCAAAAATCAAATACAAACGCAATAAAATCCGTAAAGTTGTTTTATTTAAAATGAAAGGGAAATTGACTATTCTTCTAACTAGTTTTCCGTGTGGTGACGGAATAAGAATACAATTCACCACCCCTATCTTACCCATGGGCATCATAAAAGACGATTAAAGGATTTTTGCATATAACATCTAGGCAAGAGAAGGAAATCTCGAAATAAAACCCTTTACCAAGCCGTCTGATCAGCTTGGTATAATTAAAGTAGGTTAATTTCCCTCCTATTGTGGAGGAGGCTCGAGCTCAGCAGTGGGACGGATATGAGTTGTGATGATCATGATCGTTGGCTTGTATGGTAATCGAATCTGGTAGGCTATCTACGCCGTCCTAGCCGAGGCCGCGGGTGACCGGACCGGGGACTTTAGTCCGTCACCTGCAGAGAGGCTGACCACATCACGACGACCGACGTCCCGGGATAGGGACGTTGAGAGGTAAGGGTATTCCGTCGGGCAAGGGACAAGGAACTCAGCACTGGTGGTCAGCCCAACGACGAAAGCAACGTGAGTACGGGTGGGTTATGGGCTCGCGCGCCGTCCTTTCTTCGACCCGGACGGAATGAACGGCGTGTGCGCTTACCATAAAAAAAGGCTATCTACGCCGTCTAGAATAATTTGTATCAGTATTTTCATAAAACATTTAAAAATTTATAATGACTAAAATGTACTTCGAGAAATTTATTATGTATGGCCATATTTCATAAATTTCTTGAACTTGCCGACCAGAATGCGACTACTTACTGAATCTTGCTACACTGTCTATTTTGCGCTTAGTTAGGAATTCTTTGATAATTTTGCAAGTATGTTGCGGAAATTTCAAATATCCCTGTTACGGTCAAGTGTGACAAGTTGGAAGTTAAAATTGTAGTTTAACTATCCTTCTAACTGAAGTTCAGCAAACTTGCTGTTTTAGTTTTTAACTACCGCTTTTGTGTTGAAGAATCTAAAGAATAAATTTTCTGCTGAAATTTTAACGTCTGACAATGACATCATTGTCACACATGTGTGTGACAATGATGTCTGACAGACATGAATAGGTTTCCCATGTGATCACAGGATAAGAATACTATTCATACCATAATATCATGTGGGCAGCGATACCTTTCTGAGAAACGATTGACTAGGAAAGCATGGCAATTATCCCTTTATCTTATTAATAAATCAAAAACCGTTCACTAAGATGAAGTAAGCCGCCTTTACTATAAATTTAATGTTTAATAATTATTAAATATAAACAATATAATTTTTTCATATAGAATCATTTTCTTCTTCTATTGGCAATAAATTTGTACCAAAATGTGGGTTAAAATTTAATAACTAATTTATGTAGCGGGTGACCATGAACGCTGTAGTTTTATTTACAAAGCTTTATTTCTGTGCGTTCAGGTGTTTCTGCCATACCTACTATAGCAATCAATCTTAAGGCTCACATATAGGCCCCGTTAGTTCTCCTATATCCCTGATGCGTGCAGTTAATTTTGCTTCTACTATGGTGGAGGCTCGTGCCCAACAGTAGGACGTGTAAGAGTTGAAATGACGATGATGATATCATTATGTTTCACTCAGGGTTAATTAGTCAATTAAGCAACTTCTTTTACAACTTTAGTGCTTCAAATAATTTTACATAAACTTTAAATAAACAATTTGTAATGTTCACGATTTCTCTGCTAGATAGATTCCGAAATACGGAAATCTATAGAAGTTCGGGTGTAATCAACATAGCATGAAGAATTAGCACGCTGAAGCTGAAGGAGACATCGCTTGACGAACCGACAACACTGGGGAAGAAAGGTTCTTAAGTGACACCCACGTATCGAACGTCATAGTGTAGGACACACTGCCACTAGGTGTACCGACGAGCTAGTGAAAGTTGCTGGGCGGCGTTGAATGCAGGCAGCACAGGACTGGACTCTGTGGCGAAACATGATGGAAGCCTCCGTCCAGCAGTGGACGGCGATAGATAAAATAATTCAGGATAGATGATATAGGACTTTTATCTTCTTACAATGTAGTAAATTGTAGATGCAGAACAGTCAAAACAGTTTTAACCCATTCAAAACATTGTAACTAATTTTATGTTAAAACTGACTTTATTAAAACAAATAATTGTTAAGCACTAAGCCAGCACCTATTTGGCAGTACTGTACATTGTGTACTTATCACTTAAAACTTTGTACACAGCTGATGGAAAGTTGCGCTGTTGTATCATATTTTTTTTTGTAATAAAATATTACAGCCATTAAAATTTGCACACGTTATCATTCATCATAATGATCACAGGTTTTTTTGACATCTTATAAATTGATGAATGCCGGCTGCATGCATAAAAAGACATGATTCATTGTCACATTCCGTCTGAGTTGGACGTTCAAGTAAGAGAGGCATGATCAGCCTAAACGTTCGGCTTGTGACGCATTTATCTCTCTTCTTCTCCATCGGGCTCATGCGCCCGAGTAAAAGGGAGACAACGGCAGCATACAATCTACACGTACCATTTAGCGAACTCTTTATAAAGTGAAACATTAATGTGGTTTTCATTCCGTTTATTACAAACAACAATTGCGACAAAAAGTAATTAATTCTAGTATTTTAAGAATTTGACGTAAACTGTATCGTCAACTCTTTATGGAGTTTAATTCAATTCATAAAAGTACGGAATTTTTAATTATTGCTTTTTTATGTGGTTGAGGGGAGTAAGGGCTGCTCTAGTAGTTAACTCGTGATCGGGTGCTGCCTGTGGGATCTGGTTTAATCATATTTTCTTTTTTTATTTGCACTATTTTTTTATTACCAACCCTGGCAAACGAGCAAACAGTACACCTGATGGTAAGTGTTGCTGCCGCAAGAAATCATTATGATAAACGTTGCCTATAGACAAAACTTTAAAACCCATACTCATACCATTTTGTATAAACTCTGCAAGAGCACTTACATTGTAAATAAAACTACTTTACGGATTTTATCGTGTTTGTATTTGATTTTTGATTGCCCGACGTTTTGAACACTTACATATTGTCAATTTTATATTACATCATAAATCAATCCGAAACTTTATCACCGATCGGAGAATGCGGAGAATATTAGAAAACGAGAAGATGCAACGTCTCATTTTTTTTAAATTAATCCTATCTCATAGAATTGCAATTATAATAATTATTATTAAAGAAGACTACAATTTACACTCAGGAAATGAACCTTATTTATTTATTTTTTTATCGCAAACGATGGCAAACGAGCAAATAGTACACCCGAGGGTACGTGATGCTGCCTTCATGGACCTTTGCTAGGCCACTGCTTACCATCAAGAAAGAGAAACGCGCGTAATTAGGTTCGGTGATACTAAAGGCATCACTGAAACCCACCACACGCAAACACGTGCGCCGTGAACTCGTCGCGATTATCGGTGCCGACCTGGCGCTGCCGACCATCGCCAGGAAGATGCTCGTCAGCGTCAGGAACTGGGATACGGTCGCCGCCTTCTGTGAGGCCGTTATCTCACGGAAGGAGGCGGCGGATCGTGTGCGAGTAGAGATCCTATTCGGCGACACGTTCCGCCGCCGGCGACTCGGGCGGCGCTGGCGCGAGTATCTGCGCCTAATGCCGCCCTAGCCGAGGCCGCGGGAGATCGGACCGGGGAATTGTCCGTCACCCGCAGTGAGGCTAACCGCGTGACGGCGACCGACGTCCCAGGACGTCGAGAGGTAAGGGTACTCGAAAGGGTATTCCGTCGGGCCGACCACTGACGACAAGTCACATCTGCTCCGGTGGTCGGCCCAACAACGAGGTAACGTCGGTACGGGTGGGTTATGGGCCCGCGCGCCGTCCTTTCATCGCCTCGGACGGACTGGACCGCGCGTGCGCTTACCATAGCCCACCCAGAAAAAAAAAAAAAAACCACACGCAAACACCCTCGGAAAGTTTGGCTTCCAGCTCTTTCACACACCGAACGAAGAGCAGTAACAAATTGCTACTACTCAGACATCGTCTGTGAGGATGTGGTACTACCCCGGACTGCCGATCCTACTGCTGTAGACAGGTGACTGTCAATAGTGTGGCCCTACCACTACTAAATTAATTATATTGCGAGAAACTTTCCAAACTTTTTATTAATGGACACAAAACACATATAGACTCAAAAGAACAATTTGTGGATTGCATAAATTATGGTCATGCGTAAAAATCAAACTTACGACATTGGCTCTTTGGGTCGGTATCTCCAATTTAACTTGTTTAAAATATGTATATGCATGTTTAGCAAGCATTATTGTAAAACTGGCATTCAGGATATTCATAGTTTGAAGGTCAATAGATCCTTGGGTCTATTTATTTTAAGGCTGTCCTTGTAACAAAAATTCGGTCAGTATACTTTGTTTAATAAATAATTATTTTATACACTTTGTCGATGTTCACTGTTGGACATCATCATCATCATCATCACAGCTCTTATGCGATAATTTTTGCGCCTCATGCCGCCCTAGCCGAGGCCGCGGGTGACGTGACCGGGGATTAGTCCGTCACCCGCCGAGAGGCCGACCGCGTGAGGAAAGACCGACGTCCTCCCCGAGGGGGGGACGTCGGTCGATGGGAGGGTACCCCAGTTAGGGGTATTCCGTCGGGCCGACCACTGACGACAAGTTAGGCGACGTGGTTTTCGGGTGGGTCGCGGGAGTTGCGTGCTTAAGCCCCTCTGTCGCCCCGGACGGAGTGGTGCGGAGGCACGCCGACCGCGGCCCACCCACAAAAAAAAAAATGCGATAATTTTCCTTACGTGCACATACGGCACATGTGTATATACGGACGCATAAAGATCCTCTCAGGATGAGATTCAAATTCAAATCATTTATTATGCAAAAACTTTGAGAAGGCCCTTACATATTGTGAATTTTAAAAGAATTAAATTAAACTACCACCGGATCGGAACGCTACTGCAAGAAACTCAGTGGACTTGTTTGTTATATTTAATTATTTTTTCTTACTAACTTATTTTACATAACATTGTATATAATGTCTTGTAAGTACAAGCAATAGTGTGATGCGCTACGAATTACAAGATACGAATATAATTCATATATACAATTCAAGGGATTATGGCTGGACTTGATCCCACAAGCGGGATGCCGGTTCATATCATCGCAGGTTAACTAATAGATCAGCCATCACTCCCCTCAATCAGTTCTAGTAAAAAGACGATGAATATTTCTTCATTTACATTGTAGTATTTTTGTCTGTTTACTTTTACATGTTATGCAAGTATACTACGCAAGTCGTAATCCTGATTTGATTTTCGGATCAGATGCAATGCAATAAAATCTTTACCTCCATCTATATTAAATGTTTTTGCAAGCAATATATAGCTATTGGATTATTTGATTTTATTCTGTTACGTTGCTAGAATATCCGGCATCCTCAGCAGTTTATTATTTAGCAGAAGCTGCGGGTGACCGAACCGGGGATTTAGTCCACCAGCCGCGGAGAGGTTAGTCTCGCGACGGCGATCGGCGTCCCGGGGGGACCGTAGCCAACCTAAAAAAAAGAAAGGTTAATGTATAACTCATGTTATAAGTTATCAATAAATAGAATTGGAGTGTCTGTTTGTAACGTCAAAATAATAGGCCTTTTTTATGCTCACACGGTTATTTGCATTATACATATGCCTAAAAATAACTTTATATTTTTCTGTCTGTCTCTGTCTGTTTGTTCCGGGTAATCTTCAAAACGGCTGGACCGATCCAAAAAATTCTTTCACCAATGAAAAGCTATAATATCAGGGAGTAAACTAGGCTATTTTTATCCCGGTATTCCCACGGGACCGGGAACTACGGGGATAAGGCGATAGAAACCGAAGCGAAGCGAGAACGGGTTGCTAGTTTTTAAATAAAATACAATATTTTTTATTGCCGTTAGTGTCAAACGAGCAAACAGCACACCTGATGGTAAGCGACACTGCCGCTTATGGACCTTTGCTAGGTCGCTGTCTACCATAAAAAAAATGAATAGAGTGTGAGTGCGTGCGGTGAGGTTCGCTGATACCAAAGGCATCTCTCAAAACTCATCACATGCAAACACCTTTAGAAAGATGGGCTTTCGTTCACCGAATGAAGTACAGTAACAGCAGCTAAGGAGGCATCAGGTGCAAGTAGTCCCACCAGCGCCACCCCCAGGCGAAGCCGGCGGAGCATATCCGTCGCCAACGTGTGGTCCGTATATGACGCTGATTGTCATGTCCCTCTATGGGCTAGGTGAGGCCGCAGGTGACCGGACCGGGGATTTTAGCCCGTCACCCGCAGAGGGGCTGACTGCGCGATGGCGACTGACGTCCTAGACATCCAGAGGGCAGCTTACCGCGCAAGGTATTCCGTCGGGCCGACCACGGAGGAAAAGCAACCCGGTACTGGTGGTCGGCCCAACAACGAAGGCGATGGGCTACGATGGGTTATCAGCCTCTCTGTCGCGGGGCTGCGTTGACCATAGCCCACCACAAAAGAAAAGGCCTCTCTGTGGTATCCACAAGATAGCCTCGAGATTCCTTGATCCGAAGAAAAATATATTTTCAGCATAAAAAATTATTTTATTTAATTCTCCCAAAACCCTTAGCACGTTTCATTCGCTTATCGTGTTATCGAAATGATATATGTCTATCTGTCAGTTATAATATCGATACATATAACGTCATTAAGCGATGAGAACATCTTAACATTTCGTGATGGTGTTACTAATATGACTTATCTATATACTCGTATATAAAAGATAGTCGTGTTAGTTACACTATTTATAACTGTAGAACAGCTGTACCGATTTGGCTGAAAATTGGTGGGGAAGTACCTTGGAACCAGAAGACGGACATAGGATACTTTTTATCCCGTTTTTTAATGGTGTTTACAAGATTTCGCCAGTAACTCTTTTATCCCGTTCGATCGCGTTCTCGTATGACGTGACATAAAACGTCAGAGAGAATACAAGTCACTGTGAAACGTAGTATAAAAAACGCATTTGATATGTTATAACAAAACGCAAATGACAGCTAAACGCAATTTTGTCTATAGTTAAGTATGGTTGAAAATTTGATAATTATAATTTTGTCAGAGATCAATAATTAATTTAAGTAATTTGTATTCTCTTTGAATCATCATTAACAATGCCGCGACCAAGACGATCGAATCTTTCCCGACAAAGCTGTAATGGTTCTTCCATTAGAGACTATATCTTCGACAATTTAGAAAATATATTTACAAAAAAAATTATGGTGGTACGAAGTTCGCCGGGTCAGCTAGTATAAATCCCACCAAAAAAAAAATGGAAAAAAGAAGAGCCAAGTTCAATACAAAAATTATGCTTGGCTGTGGGCTTCGCCGCAAAAAGAATGGAGATCTAAATGAGTGCCAAGTTCTATGCAAAATCCAAATATGTATTTATAGGAACAAAATAACATTATGAACAAGTATTAAACTCTATTTCTTTGCTTTATTGGATACCTATAACAATTGCTGTTATTTAAAAAAAATGTGAGATCTTAAAGTAGGTTAGATTTGACTTGGACCCCTATTTTTTAACTTTTATTTTATTTTTAGATTTTTTCCTACTCTTACACACAATTACCGAGCTGGATTCCAAATTTCATCCTTCTAGGTCATCTGGAAGTAGGTTAGATTTAGGTACTATATGTCAGTCAGTCAGTCAGTGTTAAAATTTACGACCTTTTGACCTTCATATCTTTATAACCGTTTGAGCTAGCTTCATGAAATTTGGGTTTCTAGATGTCCTTATGGATATAATTAAACACACGTAGTTTTATGTGTTTAATTTAAAGAGGTTTTGAGTTATAGAAGGGTCAAAAGTGGCACCAAGTGGTTCGTGTAATATTACACTCGGAGCTGGCTAGCTAGTTCTTTTGCTTGAACTTGGCTTGACACGCTGCCGCGTGTCTAGATAAAGCTATTTTTAAACCCCGAAGCAAAAAGAGGGGTGTTATAAGTTTAACGTCGATATCTGTATGTCTGTATGTGGCATCCTAGCTCTCAAACGCATCGCTTTTTTTTTCCACTTAATAAGGCTGGTTTTAGAATCACGCTGACTGTCGGCGCCGACAGCTCAGCGCGTCGCTTGTCAGCGTTAAAGTTCAGCGCATGACGTTCCATTATCGCAAAAACGCTCACTGAAGGCGGAGGCGCGTGTGCGGCGGTCAGCACCGATAGCTACGCGGCGCCGACGCGCGACGCGTACTGCCGCTGACCTGTCAGCGCGGACCACCGTACGCGCTGATATCTACGCGTTATTCTAAAATGCTTCCTAGACGTTCATACATTTTGGCTATCAGCGCCGACGGTCAGCGAACGGTCAGCGTGACTCTAAAACCAGCCTAAAAGCCAGTTGCCTTGCGGTGGTTCTTAGCTATGTTTGGTTAATACATGTCCAGTATTGTAAAAGTATCACGCGTGCCAGTATAATCAATTTAATGGCAATTAATTGATAATTCCTGTTGAACAGAATTTCACACTTTTTTATTATTTTAGTTCGCGTCGGGTGTTATTCAAAATTTTCAATTTTACTTATTACGCTTTTATTGCGTTTGTAATCAATTATTATTGATTCTTAGTACTTATAGTAAATTAATTTTTTGGTCTACTACAGCATTTTAAATGTTTACCATGATTTTTCTTAGTAATCTTTGTTTTTATAATAGTTATATACGTAGTTAAAATTAAAATAAAATGCTATGGAGGTCGAAATAAATATTTTTCTTTCTTTCTCGAACCCAGCAGTAGGAGGTATATAAGCCGAGATGTTTCTATCCGGAATAATCCAGAGAAAATAGCGTGAATTTTATTTTAAATATAATATAACGTGTTGTGTAAAGACACATTCTCTCTGCAAATATAAAATTTGCAGTATATAGCGAAAGAACCTCGTAGCAGTAACATTTTATTTTGTCTGTGAAAATGTTAGTTCATTTCGTTAATTTTGAACTGGGTTAAATCTGATATAAAATTTTAAAGTAACTCTCAACGTTTTGACTGAGTAATTATACACATTTAAACCCTTAGTCATATTTTACTTTAATATGTTAAGCCACGAAAATATATGTAGGTATCAAATAAATTAATTATAATTATTTTAATAGAACGACATTTAATAGTGTAATTACATATTTAATACCTGGTTGACCGAGCTTTGCTCTTTGCTCGGTATAATGTTTTTTTGTAAGTAAATGGTATTTTTAACGGACATATTTAGGATATATATTAATAAAAAAACTAAAATGATGAAATAATGAAAAAAATATCAATAATGAAAAAACAGAATAACACCGAGATTCGATCTCACTCTGTTTGAATGCGACTGGACAACTTCCCAACTGAGCTATTGTCACTCTTGACGGCGACGGCTAAATTTAAGCAACCCGCCCTCACTTCGCTTCGGTTTTAGTCGTTTTATCCGCATAGTTCCCGTTCCCGTGGGAATACCGGGATAAAATATAGCCTAATTTACGCCCTGATATTATAGCTTTCCATTGGTGAAAGAATTTTTGAAATCGGTTCAGTCGTTTTGAAGATTACCCGGAACACACAGACAGATAGACAAAAATTTTTTAATCTGTATTTCACGCATAGGTGTCGTGAAAATAACCGTGTGAGCATGAAAAAAGCCTATTATTTTGACATTACAAACAGACACTCCAATTTTATTTATTGGTATAGATTTCACGACACCCACGGACAAGATAGGGCGTAGTGAATTGTATTTTTATTCTATCACCACATTGCAATGATGGCCCAATGCTCAATTCTCGAAGGAGTAACCTGAATTGTAATACTGCATGTTGTCAAATAATTTTTAACCTCATCGGACGGCGGCCGATTGAAGAAAGCGTGACTGAGCTATTTGTTGAAAAAAGTTTAGTAAATACCTACCTAGACAGTGGGCGGGTTGATAGTAGACTTATCGTTATTGCTAGCTCCAATTCGCTCGGTGGCTTAGCACCATAGCACTACAGGCAAGCTTCTTCCTAACTACAACCCTTCATGAATGACCAAAGTGGCCAAAAGCTTATTGCTGTAACAGATTAAATACAGTATCCTGGTGATGACTCCGCCAGAAGATGACTAGGAGTTATACGATGATGATCCACCTGTTACAGAGGTGGAGCTGAAGGTGGCTGTGTCAAGAATTCGTTCTAAGATCACTGTCCTCCGACTGAACTGACCCGTCCGGACGCTGTTCGAAGTCCTTGATCACCTGGCACCATACCTCAGAGGCTGCACAATACTTGTTTAGCGTTTAGTCGGTGCCCTAAGTGCTGGAAAGAAAGATATAAAGATACTGATATTCCTACCGGAGCCGGCACGGCTTGCGCTTGTGGCCTACAGGCACATCATCTTGTTTGATTGTGTAGGTAAATAACTGGGAAAAATCCTAGCTCCCCGCATCACCCAGCATGTGATCAACGCTTCTATCGGACGCTCATTTATCGGAAGAGGTACGTTGATTGCAGCCTTGCTGTACCAGAGGGCCGTGATTATAAAGTTACTGATGGAGAAGTCCTGTTGGCGGTATCGTTGGACATTACATTCAATGGTCTGCTATTCAGCTAGATCGGGGAGGTTTCCTTCACCACGTTATACTCATTCTACCTAAACCAGCTAATGCCGAACTACTTGTAAAAACCGCTCAGAGGAGATATGGCGTGTAAGTTCCACAATCGAGCTCGAGCTTCCTCCGCAATAGGAATGAAAATAACTTAATATACTTCGCTGAATAGACAGTTTTCGAGGTTCCCTTCTCTTCAATAGATGTTCTATGTTTATTATATTCCTTAATCTATACTAATATATAAATCTGAAGAGTTTGTTTGTTTGAACATGCTAATGTCAGGAGCCACTGGACCGATTTGAAAAATTCTTTCAGTGTTAAATAGCCCATTTATCGAGGAAGGCTATAAGCTATATAAACACGTTAACATTAACAGGAGCGGAGCACCAATGAAGAATGTTTCAAAATTGTTTTTTTTTCATTTGAGAGCTTCCGCTGCGTAAATCATAAAGTTTTCGCAAACATCATGTGTGACAGAATCGTTATATTAAAAATATTTTTACCTTCTACGTAAACAAAGTCTTAGGTTAAAGTTGGCCTAATGCCAAAGTATCTATACCACGCGGACAAAGTCGCGAGCAGAAGCCTAATAAAACCATTTTACGAATTTCATCGCACTTCTTTTTGACTTTTGATTGTCAGACGTTTCGAATATTACAGCGTTCATAGTCACGGGTGGACTTTCCCTAGTTACGATTCACGACACCCACTGGTAAGAAGGTTGGTGAATTATATTCTTATTTCGTCACCAGACATAAAATAAGTAGAAATTAATCCTTACTTCCTTATTATTTTTTTTATATACTATAAACGCGAAAGTTAGCGAGTATGTGAGGATGGGAAGATGTGAAGATGTTTGTTCCTCTTTCACGCAAAATCTACTGAATGGATTTTGGTGAAACTTCACTAATATAGCTTACATATCAGAATAGGCTATAATTATATTAGGCTATATAATACATAGGCTATAATTTATCTCGATATTCCCACGGGAAGAGGAACTGCGAGTGAAACCGCAGGGCGCTGCTAGTAGTACATATTTCAATGATATATTTTTGATAAGAAAAAAATATTGATAAAAATTACTCATCGTACAATGAGACACTCAAATTATAATATCCTTATGAGTACAATAAAAACCTCTGTATTTTAACAATCCCATAATAGTAACAAAAGAAATCAATCATGCCAATATCTTTTGGAAGGTTTCAACGTTTTATATACATCTCTATGTAATTTTCTTACAAATAAATTAACTCTTATATTTGTTAGCTATATACTTTATCAAAAAATATGAATCATTAGCCTTAACTGTATAAATGGCGTAGTGGTCCAAAGTACTAGACTTCTATGTCGATTCATATGAATGCTGGTCAGACATGTTGACATAGGGTTTTGTTTCGAGGTTTCCTCCTCTTGCATAGATGTCATATGCATATTATATCCCTTAGTTGTCTTCTACGACACCCACGGGTAAGAGAGGTAGAATTGTATTCTTTTTTCGTCACCACACGAATATTGGTGGATTATTACATAGATATATTTGTGTGGTTCAATCAGTTGTTCAGCATTTGATGCGATCAAACGCTGAACAGCTGAATGAACCGCACCGCATTTTAGTATCATGATTACAGTTAATATACGTCCCACTATTGGGCTTGAGCCTCCTCTATAATAGGAAGGAAAGTGATTTTTTTTTTCGCTATCGAAATGCAATTTACGCACTATCCCCCGCCGGTGACAGACGAGGGGGAGTGTGGGCCTCGCCGGCTGTCTATGCTTCCGGAATACCCACTAAATCCACAGCGGCCCCTTCCGCACTTTTACGGTGTGCCGGAAAGGTCATCTTATGACATTCGATCCCCGACACCCCTAAGGGAAAGTGACCTACTATCACACTTGTCATACGTTAGTATGTACAGAGTTTTATTTATCTTTATTTATTTATTATCCGTGTGGTGACGGAGTAAGAATACAATTCACCACTCCCTATCTTGCCCGTGAATATCGTAAAAGACGACTAAGGGATATAATACATAATATGCATATAACATCTATGCAAGAGAAGGAAATCTCGAAATAAAAACCTATACCAACCTGTCTGATTAGCATGGAATAGTTAGGTCAGTTTCCCTCCTATCGTGGAGGAGGCTCGTGCCCGACAGTGGAACGTATATGAGCTGATATGATGATGATGATGAGTTTTATTTCGAATTTTCCTGCTCTTGTGCCAAAATATGCAAATTTTATCCCTTAATCACATTTATAACATTCATGAGCACGAAAGCGAAGTAGTGGGTGATGAATTGTATTCTTATTCGGTCACCACATAGAGAGAATTTTATCTCATATGTCATGTCGCCATGTCGGCTCATAATACGTCCCACTGCTGGGCTCGATCCTCCTTCACAATGAAGGTCAATTGATCCACTACGCCAAGTTGGTCAGACGTGTTGGCATAGAGTTTTATTTCGAGTCTTACTACTCTTGTTCCCACTATAGAATATGTAAATTTTATCCCTTAATCACCTTTCATACTCATTTTAACATTCATGAGTATGAAAGGGGGTTGATGAATTGTATTTATAGCGTCCACAAGTGTATCTGGCGGCAAGACTAGTAAGTGTAGGCAGGCAAATTCGAAATAATTATGCGAAGAAACAGTTTATTACACGGCACAATAAGAATAGTTTTTACACAGAATAGACAAGCACTTAGAACATTGAAATATAGAAGGAGTGAAAGAGTGATAGTGAAGACAGTTTAAATATAAGATTTGCGTATGCGCGATCGCTACTCGGAGCGTGTGAGTTCAATGGATATAGCGATACAGGCACCCTTAACAACAGCTCGGTGCCGACTAGTGCCAGGCACCGCCGTCTGCGCACATCGTATATGATCGATCGAGGTCCCGTTAGCTGGCGTGTGTTCACAGCTATAGGAGTATGTTGCCCGATTATTGAAAATAAGTGGTGTTGTGTTTTATGTTGTGAATAATGTTGTATGTAACTGTTTTGTGTTGTGTATGTAGTAGTAATGTATATAAGTATATCATCATCATCATCATTTCAGCCTATTGCCGTCCACTGCTGGACGTAGGCCTCCCTCATGTTGCGCCACAATGTGCGGTCCTGTGCCGCCTGCATCCAACGACGCCCAGCAACTTTCACTAGGTCGTCGGTCCACCTAGTGGGGGGGCGTCCTACACTGCGTCGTCCGATGCGTGGTCGCCACTCGAGAACCTTTCTTCCCCAGCGGTTGTCGGTTCGTCGAGCGATGTGGCCTGCCCATTGCCACTTCAGCGTGCTAATTCTTCGTGCTATGTCGGTTACACCCGTTCTTCTGCGGATTTCCGTATTCCGGATTCTATCTCGCAGAGAAATCCCGAGCATAGCCCGTTTCATAGCACGCTAAGCGACTTTGAGTCTTGATATGAGGCCTACATTTAGGGACCACGATTCCGTGCCGTAAGTCATCACTGGTAACACACACTGGTCGTAGACCTGTGTTTTCAGACACTGAGGTATGTTGGACGAGAAGATCCTCTTAAGTTTCCCGTATATAAGTATATATGATATAAATAAATAATGTAAGTGTGTTTGTGTGTGAGTACGCCACATATTCTTAATCCGTCACATGGAGAGAATTTGATCACTTTTAATTCATTTCATATCTTCAGATTAACTTTTGTGTGTAATCTAATTGCTGCGTGGTGGCGGCTACGAATATTACCAACTCGACTCTTTCATTGGGAGTGCTCCAAAGAACTATTTGACTTAATACCATCGTCACTGTTTTAACATCGTACCACTCAATATCGTAGCAAAGTTCATCCATTTTACCTGGAAACGTTATGGTCTTCAACTGTACGTTGCCAGCGATCATTTTTCCTACGTACGTGTAAGCTCTGGAATGAACTACTGCTACTGTGTTTCCCGTGCGCTATGACATGTCCTTCTTTAAACGAGGTTTAAGAAGAGTATTTTCTTCACGGTAGGCAACGGCTTGGCTGTGGCTCTGGTATTACAAATTTCTATGTGCGGCAGTATCACCATCAGGAGTGCTGCTTGCTCGTTTGCTGCCATTGGCAATAAAAAAAAGGAAATTTCTCAATCATCTTTTACGACATCCACGAGCAAGAATAGGAGGGTGATGAATTGTATTCTTAATCCGTCACCACACGGAAGTACAAAAACACATTAAAAATATTTTTATGTTATTATTGTTATAAATTTTCCCTGCCTATATATTATTTTTTGTACTAGTGGCGACGGGTTGAGAATACATATGTCACCACCCCTTATTTGCCCGTGGGAGTCGTAAAAATCGGCTGATGGTTCACCAGGATCTATAAATCTAAAAATCTTACTGCAATCGCCAACCCGTCTGCCAAGCGAGGCGATACCGTTTCGGGCCAACCACAAGTAACCCTGCTCCGGTGATCGGCCCAACGACGAAGGCGACGTGGTGTTCGGGTGGGTTGCGGGTGTGCGTGCTTACGCCCCTCTGTCGCCCCGGACGGAGTGGTGCGAGGAGCGCGCCGACCGCAGCCCACCCAAAAAAAAAAAAAACAAATGAAAAAAAAACCGTGGCGATTACGCCAATATCTCCTTATAAAAATACATGGATGTAGGGTACATCCAGCAGTGGACGGCGATACACTGAAATGATGATGATGATGATATATTTCCTAGTTCCTGTCGCTAAATGAAAAATTTTCTTTCTGTCTTTACTTCTTTCTTTTTATTTAACTATCTACAAACACAGCAAGAATCAAACTACGATTGTATTCTTCAAAATGCAAGGCGGCCGCACTGAAATTGTATTTGAAATTGTGCTGAGTTGAAAAGCGTTATTGAATGAACGCCGACACCTGGTCGCGATAGTAACTTTGTTTTGTACATTTTATCTGTGACTTCGATAAATGTTGATAAATATTAAAGTGAAAATTTCTATAGGCGGGTTTGGATAAGGAGTAAATTCATGTAAGCCATTGTTGACATAGTCGTGGCGTGTTAACATTCTTCTTCTTGTTTAATGCCAATAAGCTACAATAATATAATATGGGCTATTGGTGTCAGTGTCGAGTTATTATATTGATTATTCACGTCTATAGTCTTCATATTTTAGTCAGTCGTTAGCAATGATTTGATGCTGATAACCAAGTCGTGTTTCCACTGGGAATTTTGGCAGGATGTGAAAATGCACGAAATTTGCTATTCTTACTAATATTATAAATGCTAAAGTAAGTTTGTTTGTTTGTTACTCTTAACATTTGTTTGTAAAGAATTTTTGAAATCTGTTCAGTGGTTTAAGCGTGGAAAGCTATAATATCAGGGAGTAACATAAACTATATTTTATCCCGGTATACCTACGGGAACGGGAACTACGCGAATAAGGCGACTGAAACCGATGCGAAGCGAGGGCTAGTTATATAATATTTATTACATTTCAGCATTTTATCTGCATTAAATTACATAAAATATTAGCGAAATTATTATATACTAAGTATGTACATATATATAGCGTGGCGTTATCGCCATGCTACAACAATCAGGCTTACTCTCGCATATTCCGTCCTATAGTGTGACGTCGTAACTCCACAAGTTGTTTACGCCACGCCAACGATCAGGTTCACCCTCACTTATAGATGTTCACATCAAAAGCTTTAATTTACAACACAGTTTGGGTGTATTGACTGCACAGATAATACAACGCCAGTGTCGGGGGTTCGAATCCCACGCGGGACAACACTTTGTGTGATCCACAACTTGTTGTTCTGAGTCTGGATGTAATTTGTGTCCGTTAATTATATATTTGTAAAGTTCCCAGCAATACAAGGATTATTTCCTTAGTGCATGGTGTTGTCTTAAAATCTTAAAATTGTACTTTTACTCTGCCACCACAATTTAATTAGATTATTAGAATAATTTCAAATGAAATTTAAATTTGACTGTGTGTATTTTTTTAATTGATTTATATGCATAAATTCTCTGTTTTATTCTCTATTGTCACACATGAGTAAGCATTCCATATGATGGTAATGGATCCATTAGATTATCACTGCCAACTATCGTACTTGGGATATAAATGAAAGGATCCGATGATCGTCATGTTTTCAGGCGATTTGGCAATCCCAGTAACTTTTTATTAATTCTATGGACAAATAAGAGATGGCCATGTCTTTAAATATAATATTTTTTAATGTCTTTTTACCCGTCTTCTTGGCAACTTTTTATGTCACTTTGTTTGATGTCAACCTAATTATTTTTAGGACTTAAATATGGCGTCATCTTCAGAGACTTTGAGAATTTTATATTTGAATAATTAAAATTTTAATAATTCCTATATTCTAATTATATGTATGGTCACGGAGTAAGAACACAATTCACCTTTCTTACCCGTGGATGCAGTAAAAGAGGACAAAGGTATATAATACGCATATAACATCTCGACAAGGGCTGAAAAATCCGAAATAAAACTCCGCACCAATATGTCTGACCAGCATTGTATAGTAGGTCTAATAGGGAGGAGCCTCGATTCCAGCAGTTGAACGTGTAAGAGCTGAGAGACGTATAATTAAGTTTCTTTTAAATTAATATTATTAGTTAAAAATATTATTAACATTGAAACAGAAAACTATATATCACTAAGCCGCAAATTGCAGAGTTTCGGCGCGAAACAAATTTCTCGGCTCCATCGGGACTCGAACCCTCCCGACTGCTACTAACAAAATACTTAACCTTAAATTATAAAGTTTGAATTGTTTTTGATTTATGAAAACAGAAAATACTTGTTTATAAACTATACTAGTGATGTATGAAAGCAAAGTTTAAACAAGTTTTGTGTTTTCATTATTTCTGTTTTTGGAGAGCATAGTGAATTAATATTTTAAACAGATTAATATTTCAACCTTAGAATAATAACGTATAGAAGGATAGTGTCGGTACTTAAACGATAAAAAGCATGAAGCCAAAAATACTACATGCGCGCGATTACACACGTACACACGCACACAACTATACAAATTATGAAATCAAAACTTGTTTTTATTAACATAAATCGCCGAAATACTTTTAAAAGTAATGTAATATTTGTAACTCTTTTTATGTTTTTCAAATGTGTTGTGACACCATTTGAATGCACAAATCGTCATAATTACCTATTATTTTTTTAAGAGTTGCGTACGTACGTGCAGTACAGTGACCTTGTACACCACGGAACGGTCCGGCGTAAGCTCCAATAGGCTCCAATTTAAATGCTTCATTATTTGTGTGCGGACTTACCTTCTATACGTTATTATTCTAAGATTTTAACTTGCCGTGTAGGGAAGGAGAATAATATAATTCACCGCTTTCTCGCTCGTGGATATCGTAAGAGATGCTTAAGAGATTATAATATACAGATAACATCTATGCAAGAGAACGTATGCAAATCTCTCTGACCAGCGTGATATTGTAGGTTAATGATGCAGGTTAAGAAGGAGAATAAAAATGGTGTTTGTGAATAGAAAAAAGGAAATGGCATTTTTAAATTGAAAAAAGAAAGAAATACATGCAAGTCATACGTCTTACTACTGGCGTCGAGCCTCGAGTAGGGAAATTAACCTACCATACCACGCTGGTCAGACATGTTAGTATTTCGAGCTTTTCTTCTCTTGCATATATGTTATTTACATATTATATCCCTTTTTTTTGGGAGTGGGTTACGATCGGCGCACTCCTCGCAGGACTCCGTCTGGGGCGACAGAGGGGCGTGAGCACGCACACCCGCAATCCACCCGTATAGCACGTCGCCTTCGTCGTTGGGTCGACCACTGTTGCAGAGTTCCTTGACCTCTAGTAGTCGACCCGAATATTATTAGTTGTCTTTTATGACATTCGCGGGTAAAATAGGGAGTAGCGCTTTGTATTCTTATTCTGTAACGAAACAAAAATAATGTATAATGTATAATTTTAAGGTATAATTCAAAGTTTAATTTATTACCAACGGCAGAACCTTAACTTTGCGTAATTGTCGACTTTTAACAAAACTTTTTGGCTAAATTTCATTACACAATTTGTTTCAAAATTTATCTCCCAAAGGTATTCATAATAACAAATTTATTTGATTAGTTGTTAATTGGATTTTAACTAAACAAATATTTTTTATATGCTCTAAATTAATTAAATATTTATCCATCCATCAGCTCGTAGAGGTTCAGGACTATTGGACATGGGCCTCCCCACGAGAATGCCAGTTGGAACCTTCCTCTGTCACTTCCATCCAACGTTTTCCTGCGGTCCCTGCAGGCCAATTTTCTTGATATTGTGAAGGAGGCTTGATAAACCCTATATTTTTCATATAATCTCCCACCGGCCATCTTATTTCCGTCTAACGCACACAAATTCAGAGTTCATGACTGTTTTGGAAAATTTCTGTAAATAGTCATCCTTACTAATATTATAAATGCGAAAGTAAGTTTGTTTGTTACGCTTTCACGCTTAAACCACAAAACCGAATTCAAAAATTCTTTCACCAATGGAAAGCTATAATATCAGGAAGTAACATAGGCTATATTTATCCCAGTATTCTTACGGGAACAGGAACTACGCGGGTAAAGGCGACTGAAATTCGGCCTAGGGTTTTAGAATCTGGTTAACATGTGCATGATTATCTGATTGAAGAAGAATCATATTTCTTATGTGGGTATACGATTTAAAAAAAAGCTTATATTAATGACTCAGCAAAACAGCATATACTTATTATCTTCATTATCATCATTATTGAGGAGAAAATTGAGTCACTATACCACGCTGGTCAGGCGGGTTGATATAGGGTTTTATGCCGAGTTTTCCTTCTCTTGTTATATGCAAGCTATGTTATGTGCAAAAGGAGGAAAACTCGAAACAATACCCTGTACCAACACGTCTGACCAGCGTGGTGTAGAAATTCAACTTCGTTGAGGAGGCTCGAGCTCAACAGTGGGACGTGCATGGACTGAGACGAGATGAATGCTTATCAACCACACCGGTATATATAATTATGTATATAATTGGCAAAGGTTAAATAATTCCATTCAAAATCCATCTTTATAACTAATTGTGACATTCTTAGAAAAGTTTGAGGTAATTGCAAAAGAAAGAATTGAGTTTTCGCCTAAAATGATAAAACTTAATCAATGTTGAGAAATTTTAAATTAATTAAATCGGACGACAACTTCTCCCTTAGAAATATTAATGTAACGAGATTTTGATAATGGATATTTTTAATTAGGAGTTTCCTTCATTTAGCTTAGTGAAAGGCCTGTTGATATAATTATGAACGGCAAAGTCATTTGCCCTTCTGTTACTTTTTTTTGGCTGGTTTGTATACTGCCACTGTATTCTCACGCCTTCACCATTAAGCTACCATGGTACCGATTCTGACGCCTGTTACCATGTGGTAGGACTAAATTATCGACAGTCATGTATCTACAGCCGTGGGCCGAGCCGTCCAGGGTAGTACCACATTCAGAAAATCGACGTCTGAGTAGTGGCAATTCGTTACTGCCGTTCGTTCAGGGAGAGAGAGAGAGCTAGAAGCCTAGCTTTTGTGGTGCTTGTTTGTGGTGGGTTTTGGTAATACCTTTAGTATCACTGAGCCTCGATGCATGCATTCACACTTCCGTTACTTCTTAATGGTAGGCAGCAGCCTAGCAACGGTCCAGGTGCGGCAGTATCATTTACCATCAGGTGTGCTGTTGGCCCGTTAACAAAATTTAGCTAGTAGATTTATAATTTTCTTTAACTAAACTTAACTATCCATCTATCAGCTTATAGATGCCTACTACTGGATTTAAGCCTCGTCACAAAAATGCCACTTAGAATGCTCCCGTGCCACTTAAATCCAGCGGTTGCCTGCAACTTTCAAGATATCGTCAGTCCACCTAGTAGGAGCTGCGTTATCCGATTTGTAGTCGCCACTGAGAACCTTTCCTTCTCAACGATTTGCTTGTCCGTCTACCCACTGTCATTTCAATGTGCTAATTCTTCGGGTAATGTCGGTTACACCCATTTTTCTACGAATTGCCATCCACCTTCTCCATAGTACGTTGAGCAACCTTTTTATGACGCCTACATTTAGAGAATACGTTTTAGTGCCATGTGCAATTGCTGGTAACACAAATGTGTAGGACAGGAATTCACATCTATTAGAAATCTACTCTAACCGTATCACGCATTAGCCTAGTAACCTACCTATGCAGTATTACCAACTTATGACTCGAATTACTGTCATTACGGGAGAAGTTTTACACGCCATCTATTAGAAAATCTTTGTACTTTATTTCTATTTAATACAATTCAATACGTGTCGTGCAAAAATTAGAATGCGAGTGACAATGTGGTTACCCTGATCTATGTGCGCGTACTACCCTAATTTTTTTAAAGGCAAACACCTGGACTAGGGAAACGATCTTTATAACTTTTAGGACATTACATACAATTGTCAGACATAAATTACAGCTATTCTTTTTTTTTATTTTGGCAACGGGCGGCCCCATAGCCATCGTATTCCCACCCCTTCGTCATTGGGCCGACTACTGGTACCGAGTTCCTTGCTGTCTGTGGGTTTTCAGTTGTCAGGATTCCTCAAGCAGCCCCCATTGCATCGTCCAGCAGCACGATGGGCCGATTTTGTTACACTCATACAAGTTTTGTCTTGCATGGTATTCGAACCCGCGATACTGGCATGATAAGTCGGTTTCTTAACAGATAAGGTAGTCTTATCTGTACAGTCGATTATTGATTATTGATAAGACGGTTGGAACAGATTTTCAATAAGTATGGGTTCAAATCTCACATGCAGTAATCATTTTTCGCTTGTAAACATTTTTGATGTGAAACATCTATAGGCAAGGGTGAACCTGATCGTTGGCGTGGCGTTAACACCACGCTTGGAAATGTACAATTGTGTAAAGAAACCATAATGTTTTAGAATTTTGTACAACGCCATCTAGTGAGCTCAAAATAAATGATTGACTAAACACATACCTAATAGTGAATACTAATGAAAATAAATGTTTATTGAATAAAAATCATCATTTTCTGGAATAAAACATCGTAATATTTTATTAATACTTTATGCCATATTAGTTCCTGTAGTAATCTGTTCTTTTTGCATATATACTTGTACAAAATAATTTCGCTGTTTCACATTTGCCAGGCGTCCTGAGCGATGGCTCCCTTTTTTATAAATATTCTTATATTGTGTAAATAATAAATGTATTGCTTTCTTATTCTTTTAGGACATATTTTTTTACATATTTGCAACTACTTTTAATGATAGCCTACAAAATATTACAACGATAACTAACTTGAACTTTCTTTACACAGTTAAGTGAGCACAAACTTGAGAAACTTTCGAGTCTTTGCTTAAGCTGCTTGTTATTTTAAAAAGTATAAAAAATAAGTTTCAGTAGCAAAGCTTTTGTTGCTTTCGTTGAATGTCTTTACTGCTGCAGCTTTTAAATAATAGCTTTGTTTTTCATTTTATATCTATCCAACCCTCTTATGGATTTATCGATGTTGAAAGCATGGCGATTGTGCCATTATTTCTCATGTCCAATAGTGGATTTTCATACTGTGATGGAATTAAAAAAAATAATTTTCGTGTGTAATGGAGCAAGAATACAATTCACCACTTCTTTTCTTGGCCGTAGGCATCATGAACGATGACTAAGGAATTAAATATGTATATAACATCTATGCAAGAGAAGGAAAACTCGAAACAAAACTCTATGTGAACACGTCTGGTCAACGTGGTAGAGTAAGGTCAATTTCGGCGGGGCGTCCTACACTGCGTCGTCTGATACGTGGTCGCAATTCGAGAACCTTTTTGGTTGTCGGTTCATCGCGAGATGTGGCCTGCCCATTGCCACTTCAGCGTGCTAATTCGTGTATTTGTTCAGTTTACATTTACCTTTTAAGTTTTTTTGTGAAAACATAACGTTTACTAGGTTTTGTCAAAAGATAGACATTTATTTTCTAAGTTATTTTTAACTTGCCATACCACATTGCCGTTAAAGTGTACAAATAATCACAATATGAAGTGTTGAAATATAATTTAAACACTGTAATTTTTTAATAAAAGTATGCATTTTATTATAATGATTTCTGATGTTTACGCGCGATGTTTGCGCGAGTACATTTTAAATAAAACTACTTTACGGATTTTATCGCGTTGGTATTTGATTTTTGATTGCCAGACGTTTCGAACACTTTGCAGCGTTCAGGCGGACTGGTCCGCCCGTGACCATAAACGTAAAGTAGTTTCATTTTAATATGTTTACTTAAGTACCACCGGTTATTAGTGGGCGACCTAACAATTTATCAAAAATCATCAACATTAATGGAAGAGAAGGAGAACTTGAAATTACACCCTAAACCAACCAGATTAGTCAGAATGGCAGTTTAGACTACTTCTTCTGTTGGAGGAAGCATTGGCATAACGACTGAGAAGCGGGCAAGATAAGAACATCCCAACGCTTTAGCGCCCCGGAGAGCGCGGTGACGAGATCAAGCCTATATGGCAGGTCCCTCAACTATGCGAGTGGGGTCTGGCTCATCCACTGTAGTAGCGGTTGGTGTCCTATATTAGCTATGAGTCCCCAAAGAGGAGTGAATACTTATGGCATTGAGGTGGTAAGGAGAGGGAGCAGTACCTTCTGGAGCTGAGTCCTGAGTCCACGTGCAGCGAATATGTCGGTCCGGCGGCGTTGTGGTGCTTGTGAAAACGGTTTCATAACTTCGCCGTAGCCGAGGGATAGGAACAGCGTGTGGTTTTTAGATGGTAGTGGCGCTGATAATAAATCGATGCTGAGTCTGACATACCCCATTTATCACAAGTGATCATGCGTAAAGCCTGCATTACTCATGCGAAGAAGAAGGCATTGGCATAACGATGGATCGTATGCTGACCGAAAAGAAAAAAATGTAGGTTACAGAATATCGCGATTATCTCGATCATCTATTGAATTCCAGGTTCGGATTCGACTCTGCTAAATATAGTTGGCACTCAAGGACTTCTTAAGGAAATTCTCAATAATAAGCCCGAAGCTTTGGAACTTTGCCCACCTAACGGCAATAAATTCACCCTCCATTTCGGGTAATAAAAAAATTAGTTTGCAATGCGTGTTAAACCTCTCTCATTTGGTTTAAAAGGATATCATTATGAGAAAATAATATCAAAAATTTGTAAATATAATTGATTGAATGACGTGATACAGCTGAGGGAAAGCAGATCATCTACCTGCGTTCCTATATAATCAAAATACCGCACAATTCAAGAAGGAAGATCAAGATGGAATAGGATATAAGGAAGTATTCCTACTCCTTTATGATGAACTTGCTTTCAGAACTTGAACTTGCAATTATCCGTAGAACTTCGAATATAGATTCAACTTGTAGTTTTTTTTCATTGCAAACGGTAGCAAACGAGCAAACAATACACTTGATGGAAAGTGTTGCTACCACTCATGGACTTATGCTTCGCCGCTGCCTACCGTGAAGAAAGTCAAGAGAGTGTGAATGCCTGAAATAAGGTTCTATGATAATAAAGGCACCACCACACGCAAACACCCTCAGAAAGTTGGACTGCCAGCTCTCTTGATCACTGAAAGAAGCGCAGTAACAAACTGCTACTACTCCGACGTCGATTTTCTGCGAGAGTGTGGTACTATCCCAAACGGACCGGCCCGCGGTTGTAGATATAACTGTCAACAGTGTGATTCTACCACCTCTAAACGAGGTATTTCGCTTCTAAACGAGGCATGCTCAAGACAGTTCGTTTTCAAAGGAAATCTCTTTGATCTTGTGCAGTATATTTATTAACCGTCACAAAGTGATCGATCTTATCCTCCTTAAAGTTGTAATTATAATCTAACCCTTTCTAATTCCTTCCTATCTTGGAAGTAAAAAAATATGTGCATCAATATGTATGTAGAAAACGAAACTCTATTAGTTATCGGTATTTTTTTCATAGCCGCGACCTCAAATAGTCTGACTAGTGACTTATGGGCTAACCCTATAGAAGCCAGTTATATGAGTGGGACGCTATTAATAGTCATTGTGTATGTAATTTTCTTTAAAAAAAGTCAGTAAAAAAAAACAAACAAACCCGCTGAATTCCATGCTAGATCTTCTCAATGCGGTCGCGTGCCGATCCGATAGTAGTTATTTGAATTAATTTAAAGTAAAATATAAAAGATTACAATATGTTAGTGCCCACTGGGAATTATGTTTATATAATAAATTAGTTAAATTTGAATTTGTTGCCCGAAATATTTTGTGTACTAACATCCTCGGGAACAGCTAATGCTAAGAAATTACTTTATTATGTACCGATGGACCGTTTAGTTGGCGATACAGCTCCAGCTTCGGAGCTGCACGCCATCCTTTCCATGGCTTCAGATAATTTAGGTGGAGTGTTTTGTCATGGCACCACAGTTCCAAGGAGTAACTCTCCCAATTTATGAGAGTATTGGGATTCTCGGCGTCGAAATATCAAGCAAAGTCCAGTTTGGGAGTCATTTGGAGGACAAAGCCAAATTGGCAAGCAAAAAGTTGGGCGTCCTGAACAGAGCCAGGCGGTACTTCACATCAAGACAGCGTCTTGTGCTATACAAAGCACAAGTGCGTCCTCACGTGGAGTACTGCTCACATCTCTGGGCAGGTGCGCCCAAATATCAGCTAGACCCACTTGACTCCCTGCAAAGACGGGCTGTTCGAATCGTCGGGGATCCCAATCTTACGGACAGATTGGAGTCGCTGGAGCAGCGGAGAGACTGGGTCACTCTGTGTACTCTACCGACTCTTTCACGGGGAGTGCTCTGAGGAACTGTTTGACTTGGTACCACCGTCACCATTCTACCAACGTACCACTCGACATCGTAGCAGGGTTCATCCATTTCACCTGGCAACGTTTTGATCTTCAACTGTATGTTTCCAGCGATTATTTCTCCCACGTACGTGCAAGCTCTGGAATGAACTACCTGCTGCTGTGTTTCCCGAGCGCTATGACATGTGCTTCTTTAAAAGAGCTTTAAGAAGAGTATTTCCTTCACGGTAGGTAACGGCCTGGCTGTGCCCCTGGTATTGCAAAAGTCCATGTGCGGCAGTGTCACTTACCATCAGGTGTGCTGCTTGCTCGTTTGCCACCGTTGGCAAAAAAAAAGAGCGGAACCAGACTAGGCTTGACAAAATAAAAGATTTTGTACTTTGGGAATAACTTACAAGTTGACTAATTTGCCTATACTCATATAACATGTTTACACCCGAATCACCTCTCGTAATGACTCAGCGTAACGACACAACGTAACCGCTTATCATTACAAAAGACGCCGCGTATGTTAATACAAAGAAAGCTCTAAAGAAGTTTCACTTCAATAAATAGGTTTAAACTTTATTGCTAGTGTATAAAACGTGTTACTTTCAAAATTGTATAACGTTTATGTATAGCAATGGAAGTATACAGTTACAATTCTACCTGTAACGAATTTACGCGTACTTTAAAAGTTTTATTGACGAAAAGAAATTTAACAGGCTAGATGTTAAGTGACGGACTACGTGTTCTGTTTTGTAACTTGTACAAAGTAAGTGTCAATGTAACTTGGAATTTGTAATCGGATTAAGTATTTCAAATGTTTTTGATAGGTAGTAAACTACTTGATTCTGAAGTGCGTTCATTCGGTGCATTTTTTTCAGCTGAAAAGTGTGCTGTTAAAGTTTAATAACTATAATTCTAATATTCCGTTCAAAGAAATGAAGGTAGGTAGCACGGCATTTTGCTATCAGCACAACAGTCGAGGTAGATATTCGAAAGGGTAATAAGGTAAGATATTAAAGACACAGCGGTACCGCTGGATGTCTCAATAAGCAAAGGTATACAGCGGATTCGGAGCCGCATCTTGCCCTTCTTGCTTTTACGACAGCTGGACTGGCCGGACCAAATGGCAGTTTGTGGTAAATAGCAATAGAAAAGTGCCGTAAATTCGTTATATTGCTTTGTAATCAACCATAGGAGTCTCAGGGGTTTAGATTATAGCGCACCTATAAAAAGTTAATTTGTCTTCATCTCATCATTATCATCCTAGCTTATACAAGTTTCATTGTCGGGCTTCCTTCACAATAAAGGGGAACTTCAGTTGCTTGAAAGACAAGGCATAGGGTTTTATGGGGAGTTTTCCTTCTCTTACATAGCTTTTTTTATTGGGACTAATTCCACCACATCACTGTAACTCCTGTAAGCCAGGATCCACAATGGTCATATTTTATCTCGATATTGTCACGGGAACGAGCACTACGCGGGTAAGGCTATTAAAACGGAAGCGAAGCGCGGGCGAGTTGCTAGATCTAGAATATTTATAAAACATTATTATTATTATATACACATTATTCTTCTTCTACGAGGCGGCGCAGAGGCGCACGTGCATCGGCATGAGTTCTACACCTAGCTGTGTGAAACATCCGAGGCACGCGCGCCTCTCGTCACATCGCTGTTCTGGGTACAATGTAACATAGCTTATTAGTTAAATCTGTACAATCAAACTTATTATTACATAGACCATGGAGCATCATAACCATTAGGAGGCTGCGTCTACACTCCAGGCTCTGAAGCTGGTACCGTTTCAATAACTGAGTATATGGTAATTTAGTCTTGTTGCATCTGTAGTGTATTGATCGTAAAATTTTTTTTTGTACCATTTCAATTCTTTTAATATATTTGTCAAAAATGGGACTCCAATATTTCTATGAGTATGTATTATATGTAAGGTTTATTATTTTTCATATTATTGTTATTTAGATATACAGGTATATATTTTTTTTAACATAAACAGAAGTAGCTATCTCAACAATTTTCAATATAAATGGCACCGACTATAGTATTTTGTCATCACCCAAAGGTTGGCTGGAATAAAATGCCTATGGAATTAAGTCTGCCTATGTACTTGTGCATGAAATTTAAATAAATAAATAAATTATTATTATATACATTATTATTATTATAAAACATTATATTGTTTTATTTTTTATAATATAATACTCGTAAACATCAGACATTGTTAAATATATGGCAAACTAAATTTGTATTTATTAAAGTTATGGCTACTAATATAATATATTATCATAAACTCTAATTGTTGAATAGATATCCAAACCAACCCAAAATATGAAACAAAAACAGTTTACATTTAACCCAATACCTTTGTTCTATATATTCTACTTATCCTATGACAAGATAACTTTATTATCATAACGTCCACGGTTAAGGAAATTGGGCTATCTAAACAACTCTACTGACGGTAGAGTTAAGGTTACATAGTATTACAATTATACCTGCTCTAGATAGCATAAATAGAGGTACGATTTGAACTTTTTAAGCGAATGTTAGGGTATTAAATAAATTATACTATTACCAGCTTTTACCTGTAATTTTGTCTGACATGTATAACGTCCTCTTTAAATATTAATTATCATTAACATGATCTCCCGAGTAGTGATGGAGTGAAAATACAATTCACCATTCCCTCTCTTGCCCGTGGGTGTCATAAAAGACGACTAAGGAATATAATATGCGTACAAAATCTACGCAAAAGAAGGGAACCTCGAAATGAAACCCTATACCAATACTGTCTGACCATTGTGGTATAGTAAATCAATTTATATTTTATAATCGAGCCGATTACGGAGAAGGCCCTTTTACTATCGAGTACTCAAATCAAGAAGTCAGTATACAAAAATATATGTATTTAAAGGGTGTAACCGACATAGCACGAAGAATTAGCACACTGAAGTGGCAATGGGCAGCCCATATCGCTCGACGAACCGACAACCGCTGGGGAAGAAAGGTTCTCGAGTGGCGACCACGTATCGGACAACGCAATATAGAACGCTCCCCACTAGGTGGACCGACGACCTGGTGAAGGTTGCTGGGCGTCGTTGGATGCAGGCGGCACAGGACCGCACTTTGTGAATAACATGAGGGAGGCCTACGTCCAGCAATGGACGGCGGTAGGCTGAAATGATGATAAATGATAATTATAATTATAAGTTCAAATATATCAGGTAATTAATTAAACGTCGGCCACAAAATATTTAGCAATTATGAAGCTTAACATTTACACTTTTGACGTTGTTTGGCACTTGGCTAAAGGTCGTAACGTGATTTAAATTTATAATGTCTTTAAGTCGTCTTCTGTTTGCATTACGCAAATCGTTGCCCTATAGAAAGGTTTAGAGTATTAGTCATTGTAGCTATAAATATGTCCACAGAAGGGACATCGGTCGCATTTGCATGCATAATTTATTTAGCATTTACGGCGAAAAAATGTGGGTACTTTTCGTTGTTGAAAGATTTATGATTTTTATTCCTTTTGATAGCATTGTGACTGAAAACGACGAGATATGTGTTGTATGTATATATTTATCTATCTTAATATATATAAATTACGTGTCACGTTGTTTGTCCGCGATGGATTCCTAAACTACTTAACCGATTTTAATCAAATTTGCACACCGTGTGCAGTTTGATCCAACTTGAAAGATAGGATAGCTTACATCTTAATTTATAGTCCCAATATTATTTTATTGCAAATTAATTGTCTATTAGGTATTTGACATTCACAATTATCTGTGAACTCCAAACGATTTTAACAGATGGCGATATCTGTTGACTGGATTGTGTAAGTAATTAATAGATGGCGCTGCTATGTCAAACCTACAAACGTGTCATATAAGCTACAATTCAATAGCATAAATAGTTCATTAAAATGTAATATAACAAAAACCTTAGTCACAGCAACGGGTGGCCGGGTCTGCTAGTATTTATATATAAATTTCTTGTGTTAGTGTGTATGTCACTCAACTCCTCCTAAACGCAGTCGTTAAACTTTCGTCAATATCAGTATATTGACGAAAGTTTTTGTGTGTGTTCAAGGGGATTCGGGAATGGTTTAGATTCACAATTGGACCCGGTAGGTGGCGCTGCTTTTATTTTATTTGAACAGAACAACGTCTGTTGGGTCAGATAGTTTTAATATATAATATTTTGTTAACCCGACTATAGGACTGTTGTCATAACGCATTCGGATAATCAAAAATCTTTATATGAAAACGATTAAAAATAAAAACTATGTGATTTTCACTTTGCAGTATGAGTTATGTAAAGCGGCTAAGGGAGCGATCATTGAATATGAACGTCACATTTTTACGATACCCACGGGTAAGAGAAGGGGTAATAAATTATATTCTTACTCCATCATCATACGAAAAATGACAAATTTATAAAACCCCCATTTTTAAATCGGTGGTTAAACAAATAGAAATTCTTTTAAATCGATCGTCACATCCCTTATGAGAACTAATTATTATTTTAAATCATTCTTGAAACCAGCTAACTGCAGATAAAACATTTCTTCAAAGTCGGTTCGGCTGTTTAAGAGAATCAATCACATGGACTTGTATAGTAGTATTACATGTACAAGGAAAATTAATTTAGTTTATTTCTATACTCATAATGGCTAAATAATTGAAAATAAAAAGGAATATGAAACTTATCAAATAAATTAAATGTTTACTTAGAGATTAAAATATAAAGCTCAGCAATCCAGATAATCGCGAATCCATAAAATTGAACTTTGTATAATATCCGCTGCATGGGCAAATAAATAATATTTTCATTTAAATGATAACGAAAATAGACCGACGCTTTGAATAAATAGTAGTATGAAAAATAATGACGGGTCTTTTATCAACAGGATTTAAACGGGATGAGGAAGATGACGTTTTGTATTTCCAATTGGATGTAGTGACTAGTTCATCATAATCATCATTTCAGCTTATCGCTGTCCACTGCTGGACGTAGGCCTCCCTCATGTTACGCCACAAAGTGCGATCCTGTGTCGCCTGCATCCAACGACGCCCTGCAACTTTCACCAGGTCGTCGGTCCACTTAGTGGGAGGTGTCCTGCTCTGCATCATCCGATAATGACTAGTTAAAGACGGAATATCATGTAACCCGTCCTCCCCCTTAATTTTCTGTGATAGTTGTACAAAAATTGAGGCAGCACCAAAATAACAGGCAGAATTGTTCTGAAAAACTTGTATTACTAAGTGACCGATTATCCAACTGGAGTTTTGGCGAGAAAGTGAAAGCGTCATCTTGTGGTCTACCACACTCCTATATTTTAACGTATTATAATAAAAAAAAATCAATTATATTAAATAAAACCTTCAGTTGGTCCCGGAAAACACTTTTAATTATCTTGGTACCCGCAAGAAATTTAATTAGAAAACAAAACAGTACTTGCAGGGCTTCTAAATTCTTCCCATGTAAAGCAATATTTACTAATAAATCATTGAATAAGAGTATATGTATTTACAAGAATCATAGCAGCAGAGCAACAGGGACATGACAGAGCTAAATAATGGTAACATGCATGATGAGTTTAATGAATGTGGAGGAGGCGAAAGTGGTACATTAAGATCGTAGCAAGTTCAGAGAGGTGGTCTCTGCTTACCTCTATGGGAAAGAGTCGTAAGTGAATGTATGTAAAAATAATAATAGAAACCATACTCAAAAATCTGCCTGTATTGTGCTAAAAAAATCAGTTGTAAACTCCACAAAATAAAATTCAATATCGGCTTTTGTTTTTAAAAGCAATGTTTTGCTCCAAAATTACCTTATTATTGCTGAATCTTATTCATTTTTAACTGGTAAACTTTCTCTATGGTGTCAAAAAGTTAACGTGCTACACCAAATTGATACAAAGAGGCTTATATATCATGTTTATGGCTTAATGTAACAATTTGAAACAAGTGCTATAAATTCTTGGGCAGTTTCTCGCTCGTGGATTGCGAGAATTCGTTTCAACAGTAACTTTTTGTTGGTAAACTTGAATATAAAATACAATATTAATAATTAACTATCTCGTGTGGTGACAAGTTGAATATACAAATTATTGAAGGGCGGATACCTTATTTGCCTGCAAGAGTAGGAAAAACAAGAAGCATTCTTTTTGTTTTTACAACGTTTCCCAATAGAAACCTTGACCATTGCCAAGATTGCTTTTGAGAGATTTGTAACTACTTTGTAGTAAAATATTATTAAAATCGATCCAACTATTTTAAAGAATATCCAGAGCAAACCGACAGATAGACAAAAAATATTTAAAGCGGTTTTTAAGCATAGGTTTCGTGTTAAGAACAGTGTATGAAAAAAAACGTATCGTTTTGACATTGCAAACAGACTTTTCAATTGTATTTATTTATATCGATTTATTTCCGCGTGGTAATGAAAAAAAATACAATTCACCTCTAAAGGATGTACATGATACGTATATAATCTATGGAAGAGAAGGAAAACTCGATAGAAAACCCTATACCAACCAACAGGAGGGAAATTGACCTTACTTTACTATGTCTGACCAGCATGGTAAAGTAAGGTTAATTTCCCTCCTATTGTGGAGGAGGCTCGAGCCCAACAGTGGGACGTACATGAGCTGAAATTATGAATGATATATACTCCAATCACAATTTTTGATATCTTGGCAGTTGTTGTAACAACGTCAGCTGTACAGAAGACTAATTTTATTACATTTTCATAAATTTTTATAGTTTCTGCTCCGTTTATGTCTCATCGTCATCATCTTCACAGCTGGTATACGTTCCTCGAGCCTCCTCCAGAATGGGGTGAAATTGACCAACTATACTATGGTCAAACGTGTTGACATAGTTTTACTTCAACTTTTCTTTCCCTTTCTTTTTAGGGCTGGGCTACGGCTAGCGCACCCGCCACCCGGCTCCGTCCGGGGCGACAGAGGGGCGGCGCGTGGCCCCGTAACCCACCCGTGGCACATCTCCTTCGTCGTTGGGCCGAACACCGGTGCAAAGTGACTTGTCGTCAGTGGTCGGCCCGACGGAATACCCCTGAGGAGTACCCACTCCTCGAGTTTAGTTTTCCTTCTCTTGCGTAGATGTTATCTGCAGCATTCCCTTAGTCGTCTTTTACGACACCCACTGGCAAGAAAATAGTGGTAAATGGTAATCTTATTTCATCATCACACGCTAAATTGTTTTTGTCTATCGCAGCATTATTTGTTACGTGTGTAGCCTACAAGGCTACACTCAATAAATAGCACATTTGTTAGTTAAATATGTTTTTTTAACGGATTTCTAAAAAAGGAGGAGATTCTCAATTCGGACGTTTGAATTTTTCTTTTTTTTATGTTTGTTCGTGTATAACTCCGTCGTTTGTCAACCGATTTGAAAAATTCTTTTTTTGATGGAAAAGCTATACATTCCAAATAATCCCATGAAAATTTTATCGAAATCGGACAAGCGGTTTTTGAAAATGCAACAAAAATATAAAAAAAATATCTACATTGCCTACATTAACGAGCTTTTCGTTTATTCTGCATTGCGTTGTGAAGTCGGTTTTAATTACAAGTTTAATTGATGCTGTGGTCCTGTTGGACTTTCTTTACCACAACTTTTCTTCTTTCTTCACCATCGTCAGCACAGCTTATATATATCCCATTGCTAGGCTCGAGCTTCTTCCACAACGCGAGTAAAAATTACCTACCATCCTACGCTGGTCAGACGAGTTAGCATAGAGTTTTATGTCGAGTTTTCTTTCTCTTGCATAAATGTTATCAGCAAAGTATGGCAAATTGCATCCAGTACTATAAAAAAATTCTATTCGAACCAGTAGCTTTTGAGATTAGCTCTCAAACAAATAATCTTTCAATTTTTATAATGTTTAATTATAATTGCTTTTTTAATCGAAAACTGAACAGTATTAAACTTCAGTCATCTCATTAAAACATACCTAAAAATGAAACCATAGAACTTTTACTATTCATCTCTATAAGGAAAAATCCTTTTCCTTTGAATAAAAAAAATATATAATATAATACATTCTCTCACATTTGTATAAGAAATAAACTTATTATTTCACTTTATCGGCCTATCCCCGTTACGCTAAAGGGAATATTTAATCAGATTCCCTTGGGGCCTTATTTTGATCTGAAATATTGCTTTTTGCCATAGTTTTTTGTTAGTATTGCGGATTTCTTTTGATATTTGAACATTGTGATACAATAAATACAATTATGTTGTCGGGTTAAAAATACAATACATCGCCACCGCTGTCTCGTGAGAACCCTTTGTAATAATAATGAACATTGTCGCAATAATTTCCTTATAACCTTTTATAATAAATTATGTGGTGAAGGAGTAAGAATACAATTCACTACCTGCCACATTCTTGCCTGTGAGTATCGTAAAAGACGACTAAGGGATATATGCATATAATATCTATGCAAGGGAAGCAAAACTCGAAACATGCATATTATACTCGTAGTATGCGTATTATAATCTCTTATTTACGATAACCGGCAAGAAACGGATGGTAAATTGTACTTTTACTCCGTCACCACACGAAAAATTATTAATATGAATTATTCCTAGATTTTATTCTGTAATATAGGAGTCTGATTTTGTGTAGTGACAGACTAAGAATAAAATTCACCATCACCTTTTTTGTCTGAGAATATCATAAAATATGGAATACGCGGTAGCGTGTCAAGCCAAGTTCAAGCAAAGGAACTGGCTAGCCAGCACCGAGTGTAATATTACACGAACCACTTGGTGCCACTTTTAACCCTTCTATAACTCAAAACCTCTTTAACGTAAACACATAAAACTACGTGTGTTTAATTATATCCATAAGGACATCTAGAAGCCCAAATTTCATGAAGCTAGCTCAAACGGTTATAAAGATATGAAGGTCAAAAAGTCGTAAATTTTAGCACTGACTGACTGACTGACACATAGTACCTAAATCTAACCTACTTCCAGATGACCTAGAAGGATGAAATTTGGAATCCAGCTCGGTAATTGTGTGTAAGAGTAGGAAAAAATCTAAAAATAAAAAAGTTAAAAAATAAGGGCGCTCTCCCATACAATTTTGTTTTTAAATGTAGCATTGGAACCGTTACAACGTTATAAGCAGATATTTGAAACTATCCCAATATAGCATGTATTATTATAGCAATAAAAAACATTAAATCTCAATACCTGTCTAGTTTTCTTTACAAAAAGCAATAATATCCCACCATATACATAAATGTAAAAAAGGAGAGCCAAGTTCAATACAAAAATTATGCTTGTCAAATGTAACCTACTTTAAGATCTCACATTTTTTTATATAACAGCAATTGTTATAGGTATCCAATAAGGCAAAGAAATAGAGTTTAATACTTGTTCATAATATTATTTTGTTCCTATAAATACATATTTGAATTTGGCATAGAACTTGGCACTCATTTAGATCTCCATTCTTTTCGCAACACAGCCAAGCATAATTTTTGTATTGAACCTGGCTTTCCTTTTTTACATTTATGTTTTTGGTGGGATAAAATATACATAAAGATGCAAGAGGCGAAAAACGCGGCATCCGCCTGACCAGCGGAGTGTATTAGGTCAATTTCCTTACTATTATGGAGGACAACTAACCATTACACGTGTGTAGTCTTAGAAGAAAATAGTGCTGAAGATAAACAGGTTTCCGATAAGATGAAAAACATAGTATATTTGTAGAGTAGCTAACAATATATTCAACTATAGTGTACTGTTATGTAAACAGAATACAATGCAGTATACAAACCTGAATTGTGGCATAGCGTAGTATTATTCAGTAGGATAATTTTATTTTATTGCTGTTAGCGGCTTACGAGAAAACAGCATACCTAACCGTAAATGATTGACTGCACAGATGATGAAAAAAAAATACCGACCTGAAGTGTCGCGGGTTCGAATCCCACGAAGGGCAACACTTTGTACACTCCATAAATTGTTGTTCTGAGTCTGGATGTAATTTGTGTCGATGTCGTTAATGATATATTTGTAAAGTCACCCGTAATACAAGGGTTATTTCCTTAGCGCAGGGTGTTATCCTAAAAAAAAACGAATGGGACCACCATGCTAGGCAGGTATTGGTGTTCTTTTGCGAGGATTTGTGATTTATCAAACCTGATGTCATGGCGGGTGCAGTCTTGGGTGTGTTCACAGAACAAAAGAACACCGATACATGGCTAGAATGGTACGCGAGGCTATTGAGATCAAAAAACACAAAAACTTCTATAGAAAGGATGGCTGGGTATCTGGCTGGATGGTATGATGATAATCCATTAAGCTGTGATCCTGTTGTAAACATAATAAAAAATAAAAACAAAAAGACCACCACAAGACTGCAAGACACTGTGAACACTTATTGCATAGGTTTGACCCATACTGGTAATAGTTGAAGATTATATTATCAATCCAAAAGTTTTTTGTAAGATCGCCTTTTTAAATTAATAAAATTTAGTATCATACCCTTCTGAGTTTTCTTGCCGGATCTTTCTCAGTGAGGCCGCGTTCCAACCCCGTGGTAGTATATTAGATTTATTATCTTTAAATTAATAAACTATCATAATAATTACTTCAAATTTAATGTTTAATAATTACTACCATACTAATACTATTACCATAAAAATATAATTTTCTCAAATACGGCAATAAATTTGTAACAAAATGTGGGTCAAAATTTAATAACTAATTTCCATAGCGGGTAGATAATTATAAATATCTGCAATAACGATGTCTTGTTGGACATAAGACACCGGCCACGTCAGACGCGTCCACCCGTGACTATGAATGCTGTAAAGTGTTTGAAACGTCGGGCAATCAAAAATTAAATACAAACACGATAAAATCCGTAGTTTTATTTACAAAATGTAAAATTAATTTATCAAGGAGATGAAAATATTCACACAAATAAAAATGCATTAACAATCAACACGCTTGCTTTATATTAAAGCTTTCTAATACGCAGGCGCAAACTCATACTAACACATTAAACACATACTAACCTAGAAAGGTAGAACGCTCAGAACTGGAGCAAGATATAGATATACTGACTAGTCCATTACACAGGAGCATACATATGGACAATGCTTAGTAGATGATAATGGAGGATGCGCATCACACATTGGAAGTATGCCCCGCCTGGGGGCCTCAGCGCCACGACCTGTCGGAGTTCTCGGAGCGGATCTGTCGCTGCCGACCGTTATCACAAAGATGCTCGGCAGCGACAGGTGCTGGTCGTCGATGGCCTCATTTTGCGAGGCCGTCATATCCAGGAAGGAAGCGGCGGAGCGGGAACGCGAGGCAAGCACCTCTGCTGACTCGCTTCATCGCCAGCGACCCGGGAGGATGAGGCAACAATATGTGCACCTACTCCCACCGCCCTGAATAATGATGACAGGACGTGGCCAGACGGCCATGCGTTGGGGTGCCGGGGAGTGAATGTCATCAGACGATCTCTCCAGCACCCCGTAAAAGCGCGGAAGAGACCGCTGTGGTTTTAGTGGGTATTCCGGCTGCAGACGTGGCCGGTGAGTCACAACCCCCGCCCACTGGCGGGGGACTGTGCGTAAATGCATTTCTACAGCGTGAACAAAAAAAAAAGATGATAGTGGAGACGCTACGTGAATGTGTTCTATCTCATTCTCTCGCTGGCTGAATCCTATACGTTTACGTGTTTGTGTCTTTATGGTCTCGCTCTTTCGTTTCATCCAGTTTGAAATCACAACGATTCTAAAGAAGTTTCACATCAAAAAGTCTAATTAACTTTTGTGGTTTTGTACGTGTACATCTAAGTGTCTGCCTTTTGTAGGAAATATTTGCTTCAATGCCAATTACTATGTTACAGAAGATGAACAAAGTAACATATTCTGTTTAATTAAAGAACTTTTGTTTCAAGATAATAAAGTTGTACTACTGCTGTATTTTTATATTGTGGCTCCTCTCATCTACGATAGAGCCCTTCTCGTAGCAACGTAGCACCGTAGCTGCTACGAATGTAGCGCATACATAATATATTGTGTAGTAGTTTTTAGATTTCCTTAGTGAAACGAGAAAACTGTTTCCTTTTGTTTGTATACGTGATACAGCATAACTGAATACAAATATAATATCATTTTTAGGGTTGCGTACCCAAAGGGTAAAAACGGGACCCTATTACTGAGACTTCGCTGTCTGTCTGTCCGTCCGTCTGTCACCAGGCTGTATCTCAAGAACGGTGATAGCTAGACAGTTGAAATTTTCACAGATGATGTATTTCTATTGTCGCTATAACAACAAATACTAAAAATAAAATAAAATAAATATTTAAGGGGGTCTCCCATACAACAAACTTGATTTTTTTGCTCAATATCGATAATGGCAATATCCCTATTGCACTTGTTTACCTAGTCAATGGTACGGAACCCTTCCTGCGCGAGTCTGATTCGCACTTGGCCGATTTTAATTAGAGACAGGTATGGTTCACCTACATCCTATTCTAAAACCACTTGAGGCGGTAAAAGAGACGGCATGCGTTCCCATAACCTGCCGTAATAATCCATCACTATTTCGGATTATCATCTATACTAATATATAAAGCTGAAGAGTTTGTTTGTTTGAACACACTAATCTCAGGAACGACTGGTCCGTTTTGAAAAATTCTTTCAGTGTTAGATAGCCCATTTATTGAGAAAGGCTATAGGCTATATATCATCACGCTAAGATCAACAGGAGCGGAGCACCAATAAAGAATGTTTCAAAATTGGGTTTTTGTTTTCCTAAATTTTTGCAAAAATCATGTGTGACAGAATCATATTATTAAAAAATATTTTCACCTTCTACGTAAACAACGTCTTAGGTTAAAGTTAGCGTTAGCTCAAAGTATCTATACCACGCGGACGAAATTGCGAGCAGAAGCTAGTTAATAATAATCGAATTTTTATTCTCTCTTATATCTATGTTATTCGTGTGTCATATCCCTTAGTCGGCTTTTACTACACCCACGGGCAAGAAAGAGGGTGGTGAATTATGTTCTTACTCGGTCACTACATGGAAACAGGCTTATATACGCTAATATAAATAGTAAAATCCGTGTGATGACGGAATCAAAATACAATTCACCACTCTCTGTCTTGCCCGTGGGTATCGTAAAAGACGACTAAGGGATATAATACTCATATAACATCTATGCAAGAGATGGAAAACTCGAATTAAAACCCTATACCAACCTGTCTGACCAGGATGGAATAGTAAGGTCCATTTCCCTCCTATTGTGGAGGAGGCTCGAGCCCAGCAGTGGAACGTGTATGGGCTGAAACGATGAAAAATGATGAAATAGTAAAATTATTACGGCAAATATATTATAATGAAATTACAGTACATTCACATTAATTTTAAAAGCGTTTTAGAATCGTGACCGATATTAATTATTATCAAACAGTATGCTCACATACATTACTTCGTATATTTACTAAAGTATTTAAACTGTTGAATATAATTCATAACGAGTTCCAAGGATTATTTACGTACGTATTAAATTCACATTAAAGATTATTAGCGTAGTATATTTTTGCCCGGATTATATAGCTATGTCTCATGAGTTTCATGATCTTCTTATCTATTCTTTAGTCTAATGAAGTCCACTCTTCGTTATAAAAGAAAAATTTAACTGTCTAGATATCGCGGTTCTTGAGATACAGTATGGTGACAGACAGACTGATGGACAGACAGCGAAGTCTTAGTAATAGTTTTTACCCTTTGGGTACAGATCCCTAAAAACTATAAAACCCGCTTTTATAGAATATCCAACTAAAACATAAAAAATATTCTAAGTTATATACACACACAGATATTCGAGAAATGAACAATTTGAGCGCCTTTTTTTTTTCGGGGTGGGTTGCGGTCGGCGTGCTCCTCGCACCACTCCGTCCGGGGCGACAGAGGGGCGTAAGCAATGCACGTCGCCTTCGTCGTTGGGCCGACCACCGGAGCAGGGTTACTTGTCATCAGTGGTCGGCCCGACGGAATACCCCCTATTTGGGGTACCCTCCCATCGACCGACGTCCCCCCCTCGGGGAGGACGTCGATCTTTCCTCACGCGGTCGGCCTCTCGGCGGGTGACGGACTAATTCCCCGGTCACGTCACCCGCGGCCTCGGCCAGGGCGGCATGAGGCGCAAGTACTCGCGCCTACGCCGCCCCAGTCGCCGGCGGCGGATCGCCCCATGGACAATTTGACCGCCTGCCTGTCTTGGATGAAATAGGCTGTTCTTAGGTTCCCTCACCAAAAATATTATCTTACTTAAAGTCGGTAACCTATCCAAGAAATAGATGAACAGCGCACCTGGTAGTTTTTATTTTTGGGCACGGCGCAAAGACTGGCGATTTTCAAAAACTATAAAATCGTTAATCATAAAAATCCTAGTAAAGATAATGGGACTAACGACTTAAATTATTGTATTGTCATCGGTCCTCGATAAGTATGATAAATTTTGAGTCAATCCGACGTTTTAATGGGTCAAAATCATGTTTAGAGTTGCCGTTACATAGACACATACTAACAAACATAACGTATGACGTTAATAAAAGCGGGTTAAAAAAACATTACACAACTCTGGAAATACCACAATTGGATATTTTTACAGCAAAGAACTCTTCGAAACTCGATATTTATAATATATTGAAGACCAAAATTATGAAACAGGATTTCTGTTCTTCAAAAACTTGAAGATATCATATTGCAAACGGCGTCGGCGAAACTTATAATTGGCTGTTCACCCTCATTATATACGCTTTCTTCGTTTTTAAAAGTTTGTTTCGAGTACGTTGAAGGTACCCTTCTAGCATTTATTATCAACCCAATATTGTAGCATTGTAAAATGCCTACCATTTCTTGTATCATCTCAGTTCATATTGCTCCAACTACTAGCTTCGAGCCCTCTCGACAGTGAGAAGGAAATTGCATTAGAACGATAATTAACGAGATTTCATCTTCCGTATGACATAACCCATCAAGAAGTTGAAACTAGTGGCCAAGTGCAAGACTGCACAGTTCGCGTAGTGGTTAAGATACCAACTTAACCGGCCAGTGTCGCAGTTCTGAATCCCATGCCGACGCGATCCAGAAATTGGTGTTCTGAACTCTGAGTTCTTAGTCATTCGCATTCACACTTTCTTCACGGTAAGCAGGGATTTAGAAAAAGTCCATAAGCAGCAGCATCACTTACCATTATGTTTTCTGTATACTCGTTTACCATCAACAGTAATAAAAAATAAATATTTAGTAGTAAATTGTTGCAATTTCGGAATAGAAGGATAGAGTATAAGTTAAGTTGCTTTGTTAATAGTGTAGCTTTCTATTATTGTAAGGATTTTTAAAATCGGTCAAGCGGTTTAGGTTTTAAAGCGTATCAAATGATCTTACTTTTGCATTTATAATATTAGTTAGGATTCAACTTACGATATTCTGGTACTACTTTTAATTCCTTGCCATAGACAAAAAATCCTTTTTTTTTCATTTTACGTATAGTTTAACTGGCAACATTATAATGATGTGTGCACACTAAGGCCAACAAGTAGTCTGGTGGATATATTATGGTATACATAAATTTACCACCCCCTCTTTTACTCTTGAGTGTCGTGAAAGACCACTAAGTTACAAAATACTCATATAATATCTATGCAGGAGAATGAAAACTCGAAACAAAACCCTATTTTTTTTTGGGGTGGGTTACGGTCGGTGCACTCCTCGCACCACTCCGTCTGGGGCGACAGAGGAGCGTAAGTACGCACACCCGTAACCCACCCGTGACACATCGCCTTTGTCGTTGGGCCGACCACTGGAGCAGAGTTCCTTGACTTCTTAGTAGTCCGCTAACATAGCTGACGAATAGCTGTATTTTATCGCTCTCGCGTCTCTTATAGCAATTTTTGTAAGGTCGTGATTGCCACCACTCCGCTGAAGATTCGATCAACGCCTCCACAATAGGAGGGAAATTAACCTTACTATATCATGCTGGTCTGGTGTTGATTGGTATACGGTTCCATAGGGGTCATTTCGAGTTTTCCCTCTCCCGCATAGATGTTCTATGCGTATTATATCCCTTAGTCATCTTTTATGACATCCACGGGCATGATAGGGAGTGGTGATTTACATTTTTATGCCGTCACCACACGGAAATCTAATCCTACTTAATAATTTAACATAATGCAGTATATACTAATATATATTTTTTTTATAATTACCTATAGGGGGCAAGTAAGCAAGCAGCGCACCTAATGGTGATTTGCTGCTCATGAAACTAATCAATAATGGGAGTATAGCCTGATTGCTGCCTACCATACAAAATGGTCTACCTAGTTTACCTAGTTACTTACCTAGTTCACCCTACCTAGTTTAAAGTTAGCCCAGATCGAGGCTATGACGCAAAATTATTAATAATTCCCCCCTCGCCGGAGAGGACATAAATCGTGCCGCGGTAAAGTCATAAACGTCGGAGTATCCACTTTGACAGCGACCTCCCAAGCCGATATCCGTGCCTCATAAGGGGTGTCCCCGGGACCGGTTGCTTAGAACCCTCAGCGCTTACCTAACAGTCCAGCTAAAGTTTTCACGGTCATCTGCGGCTAATAACTATAGTCACACATAAAAAAACCCTCGTATAAGGCAACGTCCGTGTAGTAACGGAGTAAGAATACAATTCACCACCCCCTATCTTACCCGTGGGTGATCGTACGAGACGACTAAGGGATATAAACGCATATAACATCTATGCGAGAGAAGGAAAACTCGAAATAAAACCGTATGCCAACACGTCTTGACGAGCGCGGTATAGTAGGTCAATTATCTTTCCATTATGGAGGAGGTCCGAGCCCAATAGTGGGACGTGTATGGGCTGAGATGATGATGATAAGGCAGAATATATCATAGCGCTGGAATCACCGCAGTATTGTTCATTCCAAGGCCTGCGGATTAGAGAAATATCATTAAAAACGAACAGTTGTGGACTATACCCGGTGAAACAGCAGAGCCGCTTTAAACTGTATAACAGTAGATACGATAATTTTAAAGTAAATCAATTACGTTTTCATCGAAATACACGAAATAAATCTTATAAAGCAATCTAAAATTCCCTATTACAAATAATTTGAATCAATTTCTTAAAGAAATGTTTTGTTACTCATCGCATTCTTATTTTGACTTTTTCAATATTGGGGAGTCCTTCATAATAAAGCATAATACCCCGTAAACTGAATCAATTACTTTTTTGTTGTTACTCCTCCAAACAATTTGTTATAAATAAGTTAAATCAATTCTTAAAAGAAATATTTGCTTGCTCATTGTGCCCTCAACTTAGCATTTTCGTTTCAACGCTCATTTTATATCCATCCATTGAAATTTATTTGACGCGCTTCTCTCTCGATTGTCGACATTAACGCGCCGCGTTTTATCGATACCGAATTATCGATTTATCCCATCCCTATTCACTGACTACGATTTAGTTGAAGTAATTATGGCGTTTAAGAGTTTTTAACGCATTATATTTTGTTGTGACTATGATTTCAATATGTTTGCTTAACATAATTTTGATTTTTTTTTATAAATTATTTCTGAAAGGCATCTTATATATTTGTGTTTATCAAATACTACCTGACTCGTGCAACTTCATCTGTGTTACAAAATAATGAGATAAGGATGGAGATAGAGAGAGATAGAGAGATAGAGAGAGAGAGAGAGAGAGAGTACATCGTACGTTAGATACGTAATGCACAGAGAACGTAATAAGCTCCTAAAAGGCATATTATTACAGTTCTTGAAACATTTTCATCAATGATCCGCTTCTATTGGTTGTCACTTAATGTTATATAGTTTTTTTTTATTGCAAACGATGGCAAACGAGTAAACGGTACACCTGATGGGAAGTGCTGCTGCCGCTTGAACCTTTGCAAAGCCGCTGCCGCTCGAGGACCTTTGCAAGGCCGCTGCCTACTGAAAGAATGTGAAGGAAGTGTGAATACGTGCAATGAGGTTCGGTGATACTAAAGGCATCGCTAAAACATACTACACGCAAAAACCCTCAGAAAGAGGATTTTGGCTCTCTCCCTCACTGAACGAAGCGCAGGAACAAATTGTTTCTACTCAGACGTAGATTTTCTAGTCAGTTTAGTATTTCCCCGGTCGGACCGGCACGCGGCAGTGAACAGACAACTGTAAATAGTGTGGTCCAACCACTATAGTCTATAGCTTTCCTCGATAAATGAGTTACCCATCACTAAAATATATTTTTCAATTTGAACTAGTATTTTCTGAGATTGGTGTGTTCAAACAAACAATCTCTTCAGCTTTATAATATTAGTATCATCATCACAGCTTATGCACTCCTCACTGCTGTGCTCGAACCTCCTCCATATTGGGAGGGAAATTGACTATACCAGGCTAGGCATACGGGTTGGTATAGAATTTTATTTCTCTATTTTTCTTTTCTTGCATAGATTTTGTATGCATATTATAATCCCTCAATCGTTTTTTATGATACCCACGAGCAAAGGGGGTGATGAATTATAATGTTACTCCGTCATAACGTTCTGTCTTCCCGAACGGTTGATGAAGCCGGATCATGACCAACCCAAAAAATTCATTATCATCACATATATGTTCCACGCGGGACTCAAACCTCCTTAGACAGCAGAAGAGAGATTGACCTTCTACACTATACTAGTCTGACTATTATGGTATAGTAGGTATGTAGTAGTATGATATGTAGTTTTGTTTTGAGTATTCCTTCCTTTGCAGTGGTGTTATCTGTTCCCTTCATTAATTAGTGTTTTAATCTTATATCTTTAAACGAACAATTCTTGTATATATATACCTATATATATATTCAGGATCTCGGAAACGGCACCAACGATTCTGATGAAACTTGGCATACGGAGGTTTCGAGGCCAAAACATCGATCTAGCTAGGTTTTATTTATAGAAAATGTTGTTTTGTCGGTATTTTTAGCAAAACAATACAATGATATTAAATTTTAAAAGAATATGAATTCAAATTTCGCCGTCAACGTCATGAGTTACGATAGCTCAGTTGGGAAGTTGTCCAGTTTTCTTTTAGTTTTGTTTTGGCATTCAAACAGCGTCGGATCGAATCTCGGTGTTATCATTATTCTCTTTTTGTAATTTTTTATATTTTTTTCATTATTTTTTTTTTATTAATCTATATCTAAATAAATTCGACAAAAATACAACAAAAATATTCCAAACGAAGCTCGGTCAACCAGATATTAGTGTTTTAATATCCACGGAAAAGCAAGGGGTGGTTTTTTTAAGACTACATCTTGCATTACGAAAATAATCCTTGCATTACGGGGGCCTCAACAAATATATAATTGCACTGTACAGATGCCGTAGTGGTTAAGATAGCGATCTACAGCGCTAGTATCGGGGGTTCGAATCCCATGCGGGACAACACTTTGTGCGATCCACAAATTGTTGTTCTGAGTCTGGATGTAATTTGTGTCCGTTAATTATATATTTGTAAAATCCTCCGTAATACAAGGATTATTTCCTTAGTGTGACGTGTTATAAAAAAAATTCAAGAGACACAAATTACATCCAGACTTAGTATAACAATTTTTCGTCCAAAGTTTGTTCAAAGTTCTTCTTTTTTTTGTTTTTTTTTTCACGGTCGACGCACTCCTCGCACAGCTCCATCCGGGACGACAGAGGGGGGGGTGTAAGCACGCACACCCGTAAGCCACCCGTATAGCACGTCGCCTTCGTCGTTGGGTCGACCACCGGCGCAGAGTTCCTTGACTTCAGTGGTCGACCCGAAGGTCCAAAGTATTAACCTGCGTGTGCATCGAACCTACCATATTGACATGATAGTTCAGTATCTTAAACATTACGTCATTTGTGTAGTCATTGCATTTTTTACTACACCATTACATAGATTAATGTCTTATACGTAGAATTTGACCACATGGGGCTCTTTTATATGCTAAAACAACTTACTATTTCGAATACCAGAGCATAGAATACGTAATAACCTCTGTAACTGTATATTTTCCAGTCTAGTTTGCATAAAGATTAAGAATTTGAATTTGAATCACATCAAAATGAATTCGACACGCGAAACGTTGGTAAAAGTACTGTAAAATACAGTTTTAATATAAAATGTCTTTTTATCCAAGTATAATTAATTTTGAAAGGTTGCAAATGTTGAAATAATTTTCGGGCGAGCTTCGAATTTTGTTCAACTTTCAAATGTGACGACGGGGCGAGGAAGTTTTCACGAAATATTTGTGTGCCGCCCGAGTGGTTTGTGGTATGACCTTGGGTGCAAAAAGGTTCGTTTAATACTAAATTATACGTAGATACTACGTATTTCAGAGTGTCTTTCTTGAAATAGCACACATCAAACTAGGTCGGGGAGTGTCAGAATAGTTTTAACATTAACTGCATATTCAAAATGATATCTTACGAGTATATCTTTAAACGAGCAATTCTTGTATATATATATATATATATATATATATATACCTATATCATCATCATCATCTTGCTCTTATCCCAATTACTTGGAGTCGACGCAATATGTCATCTGTTTTGACATATTGCAAAAAGTTTCGGCAATGACTTTTATGACCGGCCGCCTGCCTGACGTCAACCCTCTTTGGGAATGTAATCGTTGACCCAAATGGTACCAGATGGAGTTGGTCCGGGTCAATCTAGGGCTCTTAGTCGTCTTTTACGACACCCACGAGCAAAGCAAGGGGTTGGTAGTATTCGAAGCCGCTACCACACAGCACATATATATATATATATATATATATATATATATTCAGGATCTCGGAAACGGCTCCAACGATTTTGTTGAAACTTGGCATACTAGAAGTTTCGGGTCCAAAAAATCTATCTAGCTAGGTTTTATTTATAGAAAATGTTGTTTTGTCCGTGTTTTTAGCAAAATAAACAATGACATTAAATTTTAAAAGAATACGAATTCAAATTTCGTTGGCAACGTCATGAGTTACGATAGCTCAGATGGGAAGGTGACAGGTTTTAATTTTGGTATTGTTTCAATCAAACAGCGTCGGTTCGAATCTCGGTGTTATTATTATTCTCTTTTTGTAATTTTTTATATAATTTTCATTATTTATTTTTTATTAATATATATCTAATTAAATTCGACAAAAATATTCCGAGCAAAGTTCGGTCAACTAGATATTTATACCTATCATCGTTAATCATTACAGCTCATATATATCCCACTGTTGGGCTTGAGCCTCCTCTGCAATTGGAAAGAAATTGACTTACTATAACCACGTTGGTCCAGCGGGTTGGTATTTTCTTTTTTTATGGGTGGGCTATGGTAAGCGCACACGCAGTCCGTAATATCCGTAATCCATAATAAATGTCCGGGACGACGAAAGGACGGCACGCAGGCTCATAACCCACCCGTACCCACGTCGCATTCGTCGTTGGGCCAACCACCAATGCCGAGTTCGTTGTCCTCAGTGGTCGGCTCGAGGGGTTGGTATAGGGTTTTATTTAGAGTTTCCCTTCTCTTGGATAACGTTTATATCAGCATTTCATCATCATTTCAGCCTATTGCCGTCCACTGCTGGACGTAGACCTCTCTCATGTTGCGCCACAAGGTGCGGTCCTGTGCCACCTGCATCCAACGACGCCAAGCAACTTTCACTAGGTCGTCGGTCCGCCTAGTGGGGGGGCGTCCTACACTGCGTCTTCCGATACGTGGTCGCCACTCGAGAACCTTTCTTCCCCAGCGGTTGTCGGTTCGTCGAGCGATGTGGCCTGCCCATTGTCGCTTCAGCGTGCTAATTCTTCGTGCTATATCGTTTATATATTATATACATATTAAATCCCTTAGTCGTCTTTTATGACAATCACGGACAAGGAAGTGTGGTGAATTGTATTCTTACTCCGTTACCACACGAAAATTATGTTCTATGTAAATTTTCTATATAGTGACGGAATACGAAGAATACTGTACACACCTATCTTGCCCGTAGGTTTCGATTATTTTTACAATTGCTAACGGTGACAAACGAGCAAACAATACACCTGATGGTAAGTGTTGCTGCTGCTCATGGACCTTTCCTAGGCTGCCCACCGCGAAGAAAATGTGAATACGTGCGATGAGGTTCGGTGATACTAAAGGCATTACTAAAACCTACCACACGCAAACACCCTCAAAAAATTGGGCTGCCGGCTCTCTCGCTCACCGAACGAAGGGTAATAACAAGTTGCTACTACTCGGACTTCGATTTTCTGCGAGAGTGTGGTACTACATTGGACGGGCCGCCCGCGACTGTAGACACAACTGCCAACAGTGTGCTTTTTTATACGCATAATATCTATGCAAGGGCAGGAATACTCAAAATATATTCATCTGTTATATAATGCTGGTTAGACCGGTTTTTATATGGATACTATAGGTTGTGTTACATCTTATATCTTTAAACGAGCAATTCTTGTATATATATATATATATATATATATATATATATATATATATATATATATATATATATATATACAAGAATATATATAAGAATATATATATATATATATATATATATATATATATATATATATATATATATATATTCAGGATCTCGGAAATGGCACCAACGATTTTAATATTTTAATAAAACTTGGCATACTAGAGGTTTCGAGGCCAAAAAATCGATCTAGCTAGGTTTTATTTATAGAAAATGTTGTTTTGTCAGTGTTTTTAGCAAAACAATATAATGACATTAAATTTTAAAAGAATATGAATTCAAATTTTCCGTCAACGTCATGAGTTACGATAGCTCAGTTGGGAAGTAGGGCAGTTTCCTTTTAGTATTGTTTTGGCATTCAAACGGTGTCGGATCGAATCTCGATGTTATTATTATTCTCTTTTTGTATTTTTGTATATTTTTTTCATTATTTAATTTTTGTTTTTTATTAATATATATCTAAATAAATTCGACAAATATACAACAAAAATATTCCGAGCGAAGCTCGGTCAACCAGATATAAGATGTTTACGTGAGTATTACACTCACTTAAACATCAAAGATAATCTAATTCTTTTTCTAAAATTGCTATCAATATTGCAATGTTTTATTATTAACTGGTGGTCGCCGAGTTGTCGAAATTCGGTCATAATTCATTTAAATTAATTTTTCTGCTACACAATTTTGCTTTTACTTTTATTTATGTATCCATAGTAATATTATAAATGCGAAAGTAAGGATGTTTGTTTGTTTGTTTGTAACGCTTTCACGCTTAAACCACCAAACTGATTTCAAAAATTCTTTCACCAATGGAAAGCTATAATATCAGGGAGTAACATAGGCTACATTTTATCTCGGTATTCTTACGGGAACAGTAACTACGCGGGTTTAAGTGACTGAAACCGAAGCGAAGCGAGGGCGGGTTGCTAGTAATTATATATTGAGCGAGCTGTATTTCACTAATACCTTCTTCTTTTTATTTAATGGCAATGAGCTACAATAATATGAGCTATTGGTGCCAGTGTCGAGTTATTACATTGATTATTCACGTCTTTAGTCTTAGTCTTTCAGTCAGTCATTAGCATGATTTGGTGCTGATATTCAAGTCAAGCGCAATTCACTATTATATCATATTCACTACATTTCAAAATCTTATCTGCTTTATATTACATAAAATATCAACAAAATTATCCAATATAACACTTCAAAATACTAAAATAATGAAAAAATATAAAAGCGCTACACGACATTTTGACATTCGCGTCTTCTTCTTCTTCTTGATTAATGGCAATGAGTTGCAATAATATGCGCTATTGGTGCCAATGTCGAGTTATAATTAATTAATTAGTCACGTCTTTAGTCTTCGTAAGTAGTCATCGTTAGCATTGATTTGGTGTTGATAGCCAAATCAAGCTTCTTCTGGGAAATTTGGCAGAATGTGAAAATGCACGCAATTCGCTATTATATCATATTCACTATATATCAGCATTCTATCAACGTTATATTACATAAAATATCAACAAAATTATCCAATATAACACCGTAAAACACTAAAATAATGAAAAAAATATAAAAGCGCTACATGACATTTTAACATTCGCGTCAAAAATCCACTAATACCTAATATATAGTATAAATGTCTATTAGACAATGTCTCGGGTTGAGAGCCCTCAGCGCTCACCCACCAGTCCGGGTAAAGTTGTCACAGCCATCAGCGACTAACTACTAAGTCAGACAAAAAAAAAATAGACAATGTCATCATAATTATGATTATTTGACATTCGATCAGAGATTTTAACCATAAACAGAAGTGTATATGCGTTGGTGTGTGTGCGTGTATCGATTGCATATTTGCGTATTTCTAATCCATTATTATATAAAATTACAGTTTTATGCACTGCTCCTCATTATCTACTTCAACTGTCATGAATTTCACACTTGTCCTTCCACGTAATTTTCGAAAAAGGGGTACAAAGTTTTTGCTTTACGTATTAATTTATAGATACCGTTTATAGTTTCATATGTACGGTAGCTAATGTATGTAAACAGAACCTTATTTTGACATTACAAATATATACTTCAATGTTATTTATCTGTATAGATTTATGATAAAAATAATATACCTAATGACAGAGAAGCATTTAAAAAAAATATCAATTCAAAAATTGCTATAAGTATAGAAGTTTTCAACTTCAAATGTCTGAAAATGCTTTTTAACTTGACGATAAAACTATTTTCGGCAAAAAATAGCAAGGGAGGGGACGTAATAACTAATAATTTGATTGTCAGTCAAACTTCGGGGAAGCGATTTCGTAACTTCCCTCCACTCGACTGGCTTTAGCCAACTTTTATTAGTCACATTATGTATTGGGGTGAACCGCGTACCTCAGTATGATTGATACTTGAACCGGCCAAGTGCAATTGTATTCGAAGTTCAAAGAAACACAAATAAAATACAAAAAATCTTTATATTTCTTTTTTTGATGCGAAGCTTTTATACGAACGAATAGAGCGCTCACATGTGAGTGCTCGCTGTGTGGCCACTCCATCTGTCTTAAGCGTCAGATTTTACAGTTACATGACAACGTCAGATTCAATATCGTTACACGATATATATAGGCATATAGAGTACCAACTGCGGTGTTCACGCCAGTTCATGCTACCACCCCACATCAGTGTGCGTAGCCTGCTGTCTTTCTCTCTCACTCATATCAGTGTGCGTGTCTTTCTATATCTTTCTCTTCTCGGCGCATCCACGGCAAACATTTATATTACTGAATATTCGTTGCAAACTAAACACCTTGCATCAGCTTAGCGATGGCAGGCTATTTCTAACATATTCACCCGCCGAGCTGAATCGTTAAAGTTTCGGTACCAGTCGGTGATGAGAAGCGATTACGATGGGTTACTTATGGGTTCACCCTTTCATCGCTCCGGATGAAGCGGCCAGCCTGTGACCAGATCTTAGACCATCTAAAAAAAACAAAGCTATCTAGTAATTAGATTGGAGATTCAGAGACGAGCGTCAATGTATTACACCACAAAAGAAACTATGAATACAGATTTCCTTCTACCGCGCGACCGAAATAAAATTGCTAGATTGTTTGCACCACAATCCATTGTCTATGAGGAACTTTTAACTGAATGGCAAGAAAGATGGGATTCATCATCGAAAGGTCGTCATCTTTATCTGTTTTTTCCATGCATCCGGGAGCGCCTGGAGAAGGTGTGGCTGGAGGTTGACCACTTTGTGGCCCAATTTTTAACTGGCCATGGCAACTTTAAAAGTAAATTATTTTCTTTTAAACTCGTACCATCACCATTATGTCAATATTCCACATCTGACCACGAGTATGAACAATCAGCACATTACATTCTCTGGGAGTGCGATCTCTGGCGAAACGAGCGTAATCTTATGTTAAACAGTTTGCAAGTCACCTGTGGGGTAGTATATATGGGCGCATATCGCCCTCTATCGGCAATATTTGTAAATTGTTGATGTATGTGTTATCAATTATAGTTATAAACATGTTTGAAATATTTGCAACTAATATTTAAATAATTATTTGTAGTAACAACACTGCTATTTACCATGCTATGATATTTAAGACACTTTTTGAATGTATTTCTAGAAATCTTTGATTTAATTGTTTAAATATTTATATAATTGATCAAATTAAAATCGATTAGAATTAATGTAATTATTTGGAACCATATTTAGTTGTTTTTACACAAAAAAGATTGTAATTTATTTCTAGTTAGAGCGCCGTCTGTAGAACAATATGAGAACAATATTTCCTTTAATTACATTAATGTAAATTGTGTAAAATTGACTATTTGGAATTATGTTAAATGCATTAGAATATTTATCATTATTATTTAGCTATATTCCGATAGTAAAAGTAGTTGTTTTATTTGTTTATTATAAAAAGTAATTGTAGTTACTAAGACTAGACCGTTTCATTGTAAAGCGGAGATTATAAAAACATTGTAAGATTAGAATAGAGGACAGTTTTACTTCACTCACTTCTCCGGCAATAACTTGTAATAAATACAGTGATTACATACTCGATATTTTAATATGGACAACCTAATTCCTGGCGTAACGCCGACATATACTATACGGACCTTGTAGCAACTCGAGAAAATATCCGTGCGTTCATGCGTTTCTGCCATACCTACTGTAGCAATCAATCTTAACGCTCACATATAGGCCCCGTTAAGCTTTTCCGTATCCGTGGTGCCGTACTGCTGCGCTATCGTAGCTGTACACCTATTTACTTATTGGCTGACTAGTCATTTTGTTTTCCTGTCTCCCGCTTTGCCTAGGAGAGAAGTGGAATCTCTCTTTCCAACTCCTCCTCTTTAATCTTTTCTAATTAAATTTGTTGCGGGTCCCAAGACAATTAAAATCATATCCCGGGACCGCCTGAGGGTCAAACCTCGGTGTCATTTATGGAGACCATTGTGGATCCTGGCTTACAGGAGTTACAATGGTGGGAATGTGTGGTGGGATTAGTAAAAAAAAATTTAGTAATTACAATTGAGATTATAGATTGACAAATGATGTTTCAACAATTATTTGTAATCCACAAATAGAAAGAATTGTTCATATGTAATTCGAGACTTGTGTTCTCAGTGCGGTAGGTCAGTATCCCGTGTACTACGTCATTGGTTACAATCAAAATAAATATTTTCTGTCTTCGTATCCGCCTTCCCATGGCCGTTTTCACTCATCCCTAAAGTTTAGGTAGTATCTAAGGCAACGTCAATAATACATTGATATTATATTACTAGCCTCCAGTTCACGACAGGAAGGAAATTAACCTACCACGCTATTCAGACGGATTGGTATAGGGTTTTATTTGGCGTTTTTGCTCTCTTGGATTATATCCCAATTTTTTTTTGGAGGGTGGGCTACGGTCACTGCATCCGCCACCCGGCTCTATCCGGGACGACAGAAGGACGTCACCTTCGTCGTTAGGCCGACCACCGGTGCAGAGTTCCTTGACTTCAGTGGTCGACCCGACGGAATACCCCAAGGGTATAAATACCCTCTCCCATCGACATCCCCCCAGGACGCCGATCGCCGTCGCGAGGCTAACCTCTCCGCGGGTGTCGGACTAAATCTTCGATACGATCACCCACCTCTGCTAGGGCAGCATCAGACGCACGGATTATATCCCTTAATCATATTTTTATATTCCCATGATATAATGAGAATGATGAATTATATTCTTACTCCGTCACCATAAGAAATATAGTAAGGTAAAGGCACCTATTACGGAGGTATTTCTCAACATTTGAAAGTAAGAAACAAAAATAAGCATTTGTAAGTATTTTTAAAGGTGCAAAAAAATGTTATCGTCAAAAGCGGAATTTACATTTTATATTACTGCTGAGTCTATGTTTCTTTTTATGATATTTCTTATTTTACAAAAATATTTAAATAGTCGGGTCGATTTTCCCTAATACGGAGGTATGATTTTGGTCAGAGCCTATTACTGCGGTAGACGGCTCCTAATACGGAGGGTCAGAAATTATATTCATTAAAGTTCCGTACAAATAATATTTAATAAATAATATAAATGTGTTAGTAAAGTAAATTGTAAGTTTTTCATTCATTGACCATTGATTTGATTACATTGATTTCCTTTTAATGAAATTTACAAATATAGCATAACCGAGCATTCACACACACGTTTTAAAAAGAGTTTTGGGTTATTAAAATAAGATTGAGTTTTCTTTTTACATTCAATAAAATAAAAAAAAATGAGCCAAGTGAAATCGGTCTGTATAGCTTAGATCTTTCCGTACAGACCGACTTCGCTTCGCTCATTTTTTTTAGTATTGTATTTTAACATGAGAATGCCCGAGCATTCTCTCATGTTAAAATACAATACTTTTTATTCCTGAATTCCAACGGATTCCGAATAAATTTAAGAATAAATAAGTAGTTGTCAACTAGTGGGTCTACAAATGAACATGGACAAGACGAAAGTTATGTCTAATGCCCATATACCGGTCCTAGTTGGGAATGCGATTCTCGCGGTTGTGGATCATTATGTTTACCTAGGAAAAGCAGTCCAATTAAGTAGATCCAATTTCGAGAAAGAGGTCAGCCGACGAATTCAACTCGGCTGGGCAGCGTTCGGGCAACTTAAGAGCATCTTCCGCAGTTTCCGAAAACAAAAGTTTATAACCAGCGATGCCTTACGGCACTGAAACGTGGTCTCTAATTGTCGGTCTCATAAAAAAGCTCAAAGTCGCTCAGCGTGCTATGGAGAGAGCTATGCTCGGTATTTCTCTACGTGATAAAATCCCAAACATGGAAATCCGTAGAAGAACAGGTGTAACCGACGTAGCCCGCAGAATTAGCACGTTGAAATAGCAATGGGCAGGCCACATCGCTCGTAGAACCGACAACTGTTGGGGCAGAAAGGCTCTTGAGTGGCGACCACGAATCGGATGGCGCAGCGTAGGACGACCCCCCACTAGGTAGACTGACGACATTCTCAAAGTCGCAGGGAACCGTTGGATGTAAGTGACGCAGGACCGTTCCAGTGGCATTCTCGTGGGGAGGCCTATGTCCAGCAGTGGATATCTGTAGGCTGATGGATGGATGGATGGAAGTAGTACTTAGTGTATTTTTACATGCGTGTGTATAGCGTTCACTGATTTTATAGAATTAAAATACAAGTTTATTTAGGAATCAACTAATTATATTATTTAAAAAATAATGATGAATAACAACAATCATCTAAAAATTTACAAAAATCAACAACAAACATGAATATCGAGTAATCTACAAAAAAAGATACAAATCTTTTTATTTATTTACAGAACCCTAAAACATGTTATTTTATGTTCTATGAATAGGGCCGTAATAGGAGATCATAAAACATAGGAAAACTGCTCGTGTTTTTAATAATCCTAATTCTGATCCATCAAAATTTTGATAAACAAAAGAATGTAAATGCTTAATCAAACATCATCATCATCTTGCTCTTATCCCAATTACTTGGGGTCGACGCAATATGTCATCCTGTTTTGACATATTGCAAAAAGTTTCGGCAATGACTTTTATGACCGGCCGCCTGCCTGACGTCAACCCTCCTTGGGAATGTAATCGTTGACCCAAATGGTACCAGATGGAGTTGGTCCGGGTCAATCTAGGGCTCTTAGTCGTCTTTTACGACACCCACGAGCAAAGCAAGGGTTGGTAGTATTCGAAGCCGCTACCACACAGCACTAAATGCTTAATCAAACGATAACAGTTTTTTGATTCAGATGTGTAACACTCAAGTCAACAGTTATACAGAATAAAAGATTTGTGATAAATTAAAATACACCTTCCTAATTTTACCCCTTCTAAGAAACCAACATTTTACACTCAACAGTTTTCATATTTAACTAGATTTCTAATTAAGAACACATACCACAGAATATGGTTTCTAATTTAAGAGATTAATAATTATTTCAACTAAACTTGGAACTAATTCAATAAGTTAAGAAATTGAAAATTATAAACAATTAAACATACGTAGTATTTTTCCTATTTCGGAGTTATACCACTGTATTAGGATAAATCTATAAAATTCGTATCGTATTACGGCGGTATTTTATTTCTTATTGTTTGGGTATAAAATGAGTTACAAATATGAAACAAGCTATTTAAATAGTGGGTGTAACAGTAGGAAAATGCTATACATAACACATAAACAAACTTGAACGGCTTATTAATATGAAAAATTTAGTTTATAAATATTAGTATACTTACTTTTGTTGTTCCGCGTTTGTATGGAAACCCCTCTAAACATCGATGCCGTTACACAGATTGATTGATCTTGTTGTGTTGTTTATGTGCTATACTTGTAAACGTCAATTATGTCATGAAGTAATAGATTTATAATAAATAGTTTACGTTTTGGTGTACTTAAAGTGAATAAAACAGGAGTAATACTCGAAAATATAAATACCACCGTAATAGGAAACGATTTTGACTACCGCCGTATTAGGAGCTTTTACCTTAGTCCATCACTACTAAAAATATATTAAATCTCAAGGCACAAGCTAAATTATTGGTTAAAATGGCTTTGCTAAATGTGTTATTTTTATAATAAACACTAAATCAAATATTGAAATCTAAAGATGCGATAATATTTACGATATGTTCGGATAACATTATTCAGATTATTATGTTCGCAGTTATACCGAGCTTTGATAGATAGCCCGGTGTTCAATGCACATTGAACATGCAACGCAGCAAACTCAAAAGTAGAGCATGTCAACATACAAGTAAAGCATGTCAACATACAAATGTGCAAAATTAGCACTGACATGATTTAAAGACACTGCGTTATACTTTACACGTACGACACACTAACACAAAATGGTATATGTGTGTATTAGCAATAAGTAGTATATAAGGTGTACATTGTGTAAAATAAATCAGATTTGAATTTATTCATCTCTCAGTTACATCCCTCTCACTGCGGCCAAGACACCCTTAGCCGTCAGTTCTGATTAGTCGAGTGAGTCTGCTTGACTGGCAGTGAGAGTTACCAATCCTCCACCCAAAGCTCCATCTCACTGTGGCCAAGACACCCTTAGCCGTCAGTTCTGATTAGTCGAGTGAGTCTGCTTGACTGGCAGTGAGAATAACCAATCCTCCACCCAACATCCATCTCACATCCACCTGTCACCTTAGGTAGCACGGTGCAGGTATCCCATCATATAGGCTAGGAACTTAAGGGCTTTAGGTACTTCAAACTATAACCTTAGGTTCTTCTGTCAAACACGGCGTTAGTCCACTAGCCCAGACTACGCCTGTACACCCGGGCTTATTGTATTGACCGATTTAGATTCCTTCGTATGTTACATGGTAAGCAATTGGTATTTATATTACAGTATTTATTATAAGCGAATTCTTTTGGCATACGATTGTGTTTATATTTTATCTATTATTAGCTGATCCAACAGACGTTGTTCTGTTCAAATAAAATAAATTGAATTCTCCTTAAAATCGATAGGAGCGCTACCTACCGGGTCCAATTTGTAATATAAACCATTCTTAAATCCACTGGAGCACATACAAAAAAAAAATATCAAAATCGGTCCAGTCGTTTAGGAGGAGTTCAATTACAAACACACGAACAAAGATAATTTTCATATATCCGTGTGGTGATGAAGTAAGAATACAATTCACCACCCTGTATCCTGTCCTTTCTGTCCATGGATATTGTAAAAGGCGACTAAAGTGGTTTTCAGACTACGCTATAAGATAATAGCGTATAGTATATAGCTCATAGCACAACAATATCGCGCACCATATATTGTTAAGGACACGTTCTCACTGTACTGTACTATATTTTATTTCCTAACTATACGCTATAATATGGTGCGATGGGCTGAGTTCATGCTGTGCATGTGTGTGCTGATATCACGCGCCGCCCTCATCTTTCTCCCTCACCCCCGGCCGTCCCGCAAGCTCTTCAGAGATCGCGATCAGCTAAGCTTGCTCTATAAATACTTGCGATAACATCGCGTAATGTTAACGCAATAACGCGATATACTGATATCATTAGGTCTTTCTTTGCTATAATATATAGCGCAATAGTATAGCATAGTCTGAAATTAGCTTAAGGGATATCTTGCGTATATAACAACTGTGCAAGAGAAGGAAAATTCGAAATAAAAACTCTATACCAACCCGTCTAAGCAGCGTGGTATAGTAGATCAATTTCCCTCCCAATAGGAAGAAGGTTCGAGTCCAGCAGTGGGACGTATATGAGTTATGATAATGATGATTTTTTATATTATAATAATTTTATATTTCTATTATAATAATTTTGCCGTGATTTCACTTATGTAGTTCTTGTTTTCGTGGGAATACGGGAAGAAAATTTAGCTTTTTTTTGTTTTTCGTTTTATTTTTTTTATGGGTGCGCTATGGTAAGCGCACACGCGGTCCATTCCATCCGAGGCGACGAAAGGACAGCGCGCGGGAACATTACCCACCCGTACCCACGTCGCACTCGTCGTTGGGCCGACCACCGGAGCAGGGTGACTTGTCGTCAGTGCCGACGATGGAATACCCTTTCGGGTACCCTCACCTCTCGATATCCCTGTCCCGGGACGTCGGTCGCTGTCACGCGTAAATATAGCCTACGAATGCTGTTACTATTTAATATCATAATTCAGTTTATTGATGAAAAAAAGTCAGTCTAAGTCCCGCAGTTTCAGCAACGAATTCCCGTTCCCCTGAGAATACGAAGACAAAATATAGCCTACTAGCAACCCGTGGAAATACCGGGATTAAATATAGCCTATGTTACTGCCTATTATTATAGCTTTCCATTAGTGAAAGAATTTTTGAAATCGGTTTTGGTGGTTTAAGCGTGAAAGTAGGACAAAACAACTGACAACTAACAAACACACTGCCGCGTTTATAATATCAGTAAGGGTCTCTAATAATGTATCTTTCTATTGATAAAGTATTTTTTTAGACCGGTTAAATTCCCGCAATACCATCCATGTAGTTCCTGTTCGCGTGAAAATACGAGGATGAACCATAACCTATTAATGCTCCTGTTAATGTTACCATTACATAGTGAAAATTAAAAAAAAATTCAGCTGCAAATTATATTCTTACTACATCACCACAAAAAAAGCTGACAAACTAATTACTTACAACTTTAAAGTATTAACAAAGAAACTTTCCAACTTTATTATCGTAATATATCATCATCGTCGCAGCTGACATAAGTCCCACTGTTCGGCTCGGACCTTCTCGAGAAATTGACCTACTGTACCACGTTGGTCAGACCTGCTGGCATAGGTTTTAATGTCGAGTTTCCCTTTTCTTACTTAGATATTATAAGCATATTTAATCCCTTAATCCCGTGTAGTGATGGAATAAAAATACAATTCACCACTCCCTATCTTGCCCATGGATGTCCTAAAAGACGATTAAGGTATAGAGAAGGAAAACTGGATATAAAACCTTATACCAAACTGTCTGATCAGCATGGTATAGTAGATCAATTTCCCTCTTATTGTAGAGGAGGCTCCAGCCCAACAGTGGGACGTAATTCTGAAATGATTCTTTAGTCATCTTTTACGACATCCACGGGCAAGAGAGGGGGTGTTGAATTGTATTCTTACTCCGTCACCACACGGATATATGAATATTATCTTTGTATATCTTGTGTTCGTGTGTTTGTAATTGAACTCCTCCTTAACAGCTGGACAGATTTTATATATTTTTTGTATGTGCTCCAGTGGATTCAAGAATGGTTTATATTATAAACTAGCAACCCGCCCTCGCTTCGCTTCGGTTATAGTTGTTTTAGCCGCGTAGTTCCCGTTTCCGTGGTAATACCGGGATAAAATATAGCTTAGTTTACGCCCTGATATTATAGCTTTCCATTGGTGAAAGAATTTTTGAAATCGGTCCAGCCGTTTTGAAGATTACCCGGAACAAACAGACAGACAGACAGACAGATAGCCAGACAGACAGACAGACAAAACATTTTTAATTTTTATTTTAGGCATAGGTGTCGTGCAAATAACCGTGTGAGCATGAAAAAAGCCTATTATTTTGACATTACAAACAGACACTCCAATTTTATTTATTGGTATAGAGACTAGCAAATCGTCCTCGCTTCGCTTCGGTTTTAGTCGTTTTACCCGCGTAGTTCCTATTCCCGTGAGAATACTAGGAGAAAATATAGCCTAGTTTACGCCCTGATATCATAGCTTTCCATTGGAGAAAGAATTTTTGAAATCGGTCCAGCCGTTTTGAAGATTACCCGAAACAAACAGACAGACAGACAGACAAAATTTTTTTAATCTGTATTTTAGGCATAGGTGTCGTGCAAATAACCGTGTGAGCATGAAAAAAGCCTATTATTTTGACATTACAAACATACACTCCAATTTTATTTATTGGTATAGATTGGACCCAGTAGGTAGCGCTCCTATCGATTTCAAGGAGAATTCCTTTTATTTTATTTGAACAGAACATCTGTTGGGTCAACTAGTAATAGATAACTCAGCTAGTAATGAATATAAAACCTTATACCAACCTGTCTGACCAGCATGGTATAGTAGGTCGATTTCTCTGTTATTGTAGAGGCGGTTCCAGCCCAACAGTGGGACGTAACGCTGAAATGAAGATGACTAAGGAATCTTAGTCATCTTTTACAACACCCATGGCAAAGAGTGTGGTGAAAAATTGTATTATGAAATCATAACAATTTAGTATAATTTTAAATAATAATTTTATTTTGTTTTAAAATTATACTTGGCAATTTCCTTCGACCCCTCAAAATAAATCCAACATATGTCATTCTTAAACCAACTTAGACCGTTGAATCCTTTACAAGGGGTGGAAATATTGCGTAAAAATAAACTTGAGTCCTCTAGAGTGATTGGGTTCTTTTAACTTTGGGGTTGAAACCTTATTTAAGTAATGAATTGGCTGTTGAAATGATACTTAGTTGTATATAACTTATAGTAGAATGATTGATGATTTAGCTAAGAGGATAAATAAAAAAAAAGTGGGCTCAGGATGCCTGGCAGATGTGAAACATCGAAATTATTTTGTAGAAGTATATATACATAAAATAACATATTACGACAGAAAGTAATATGGCACAATGTATAATCTGTATATTTATATTATATATATTTATATTATATATATAAAAATGAATCCCTGTTTTCCTTGGTCACGCCATCACGCGTGAACGGCTGGACCAATTTCATTAATTCTTTTTTTGTTGTATTTGTTATTGTCAGGAGAAGGTTCTTATGAAAGAAAAAATAAGAAAATTGCCCAGAAAATTAGAAAATTTAAGAATACTTAACCATCATATAAAATTATTTCTAATCTAACCGCTTTGGACAATATAAACTTTTTTAATGTAACCTTATGACGTTTAACATAAAATTGACAGAACGCGTGCTGCAAATATCGTCAAAGAGGATGTAGGACTTTTGACGCGAATGTCAAAATGTCATGTAGCGCTTTTATATTTTTTTCACTATTTTAGTGTTTTACGGTGCTATATTGAATAATTTTGTTGATATTTTATGTAATATAATGTTGATAGAATGCTGATATATAGTGAATATGATATAATAGCGAATTGCGTGCATTTTCACATTCTGCCAAATTTCCCAGAAGAAGCTTGATTTGGCTATCAACACCAAATCAATGCTAACGACGGACTACTTATGAAGACTAAAGACGTGACTAATTAATTAATTAATTATAACTCGACATTGGCACCAATAGCGCATATTATTGCAGCTCATTGCCATTAATCAAGAAGAAGAAGAAGAAGAGGATGTAAAAAAACTGAACATTTTTTAAAACAGATCCTTCGGTTGGAGTTATTTTATTAATAAAACACATGTAAAACAATTAATCCATTATTTCTTACAGAAATGATGTAAGAAAACTGAATTTCTCAGTGAACATCAGGGTAGGTAAGTTCAGAGCCATCACGCCTAATATAAAAAATCAATTTAATATGGAGTTTTGGAAATTAAGATACATGTTACTAATATAACAAGTGATATACTTAGTTATTAAGAAGAATACAATAGTTTTCTTTAATTTACATTTGAATTTTCGTTTTTGAAAATGCCAGCAATTAGACGTACAAACTTAAGTTGTAAGTATTGGGTCAATGAACGCTGTATGCCAATATTGCAAGGCATTTAAGTTTAAAAATTAAGGTCCTGGATTGTGGTGCGCGAGCGCAATTGACGCCATTGGTACCGCCGTCAGAGCCATTATATTCATTGGTTTCATACGCATAAGGAAAAAAAATAAGTTTGTTGTGTATAGGAATTAGAATAATAAACATTTTTTTTAATTCAATTCGAATTCAATATTCATAGTTACGACACGACAACGTCTGTCGGGTCAGCTAGTTAAAATATATATTACGATTTATATTTATATTATTATAATATTACACAAAAATCATAATTAATTCACTCCACAATCCCTTACGCACAACATTGCGTCGCTCCGTCTCACCACTGCGTATAGTACATATATTCCATCACATAGCGTGGAGTTACGTCACCGGCCTGTTTACGCCACGCCAATGATCAGGTTTACCCATCAAAATCATCTTTAAACGAGCAATTCTTGTGTATATATATATTCAGGATCTCGGAAACGGCACCAACGATTTTGATGAAACTTGGTATACTAGAGGTTCCGAGGCCAAAAAATCGATCTAGCTAGGTTTTATTTATAGAAAATGTTGTTTTGTCAGTGTTTTTAGCAAAACAATATAATAACATTAAATTTTAAAAGAATATGAATTCAAGTTTTGCCGTCGACGTCATGAGTTACGATCAATTGAGAAGTAGTGCAGTTTCTTTTTAGTATTGTTTTGGCATTCAAACGGCGTCGGATCGAATCTCGGTGTTATTATTATTCTCTTTTTGTATTTTTTTATATTTTTTTCATTATTTAATTTTTATTTTTTATTAATATATATCTAAATAAATTCGACAAAAATACAACAAAAATATTCCGAGCGAAGCTCGGTCAACCAGATATTAATATATTAACACAGTTATCATCATCTCAATCTATGTATATAAGCTTCATTGTTGGGCTCAGATCTCTTCCATAAAGGAACGGTAATTGACCTACTAATGCCACGTTAGTCAGATGGGTTGAAATAGGGTTTTATATCAAATTTTCAACACAGATATTGGTAGCGGGTATACATCTTTGTAATATCGGGTATTCAAAAATCAAATACAAACATGATAGAATCCGTGAAAACAATAAAAAAGGGTAATACTCGCGTAAACATCAGAACTGTGGTGATGGAGTAAGAATACAATTCACCACCTCCTATCTTACCCGTGGGTGATCGTATGAGACGACTAAGGGATGTAAAACGCATATAACATCTATGCGAGAGAAGGAAAACTCGAAATAAAACCCTCTACCAACACGTCTGACCAGAGTGGTATAGTAGGTCAATTATCCTTCCATTATGAAGGAGGCCCGAGCCCAACAGTGGAACGTATGTGGGCTGAGATGATGATGATGATGAAACATCAGAAATCATTAAAAATTATTATCATCATTATCTCAGCTCATTTACGTCTCACTGTTGGGTTCGAACCTCCTCCATAATAAGAGGCAAATTAACCACACTGTACCATGCCTTACTAATTACTACAACATATCCGTGTGATGACGAAGTAAAAATACAATTCACCACTCCCTATCTTGTCCGTGGATGTCGTAAAAGATGACTAAGGGATATAATATGCACATAACTTCTATGCAAGAGAAGGCAAACTCGAAATGAAACTCAACACCAACCTGTCTGACCAGCATGGTATAGTAGGTCGAGCTCAACCATGCGACATAATTATGTGGGCTGCGATGATGACGATGATGATACCATGCTGGTTAGTCAGGTTGGTATAGAGTTTTATATCAAGTTTTCCTTTTCTTGCATAGGTGTTATATGCATATTATATCCCTTAGTCGTCTTTTATGACATCCACGGGCAAGAAAGGGAATGGTGAATTGTATTCTTACTCCGTCACCACACGAAAAACTTTCTATATAAAATAAAAATTATATAACGGATATTTTTGCATAGGATAAATTTAGTTGAATTAGTTTTATTATATAGAGTTACTGTATCATAAATGATAGTGTTTTGTGCCAATTGTTATTTTAATAAATGAACGAATACAATAAACATATTGAGATACATTTGGTGACAACATATCACATTTGCATAATATGCGAGATCCAATTTGGAAAGAAACCAATTCTATACATAGAATTTACATTATACATAACGTAAATTTATTAGAGGATGCTAAGAATACATATATAATACTTAAATATATTGATATATGTAAAAATACTTATTATATTTTAGATTTTGTTTTTGTTTTCTCTTTTATAAGATGTAATATTTTATATTCCGTGTGGTGACGGAATTAGAATACAATTAATAACTCTCTTTTTGCACTTAAATGTCTGTAAAGACGGCTAATTAATGTGGGATATAGGTAAAATCTATGCAAGTAAAATTTTTTAAATAAATGTTCATCTGACCAGCAAGATATAGTGTGTAATTTTTTTCCTATTGTGAAGGAAACTTGTGCTCGAGTGGGATACACTTTACTGTAAGGAGTTAAGTAATTGATAGATGCAAATAATTGATAACTTTTATTTATTTTTTTTTTTTTGTGCGTGGGTCGCGGTCGGCGCGCCTCCGCACCACTCCGTCCGGGGCGACAGAGGGGCTTAAGCACGCAACTCCCGCAACCCACCCGAAAACCACCTCGCCTTCGTCATTGGGCCGACCACCGGAGCAGGTTTACTTGTCGTCAGTGGTCGGCCCGACGGAATACTCCCTACGCGGGGTACCCTCCCATCGACCGACGTCCCCCCCCTCGGGGAGGACGTCGATCTTTCCTCACGCGGAAATAATTGATAACTGTAAATAATTGATAGCCCGAAATAACAGATAGGGGCAAATTCAAGTCTCTTCATAGTTCATCGTCATCATCATCATATCAACCTATCGCCGTCCACAGCTGAACGTGGGCCTCCCTCATATTATGCTATAGAGGGCGGTGCTGTGCCGCCTGTATCCAATAACACCCAGCAATTTTCATCATGTCGTCGGTTTATCTAGTGGTTGCGTCCTACCCTGCGTCGTCCGATACGTGGTGCCGTACTCGAGAACCTTTCTTCCCCAGCGGCTGTCGGTTTGTCAAGTGAGCAGGCCACATGCTCATTGCCACTTCAGCGTGCTAATTTTTCATGGTATGTCGCTTACCTCCGTTCTGCGGATTTCCGTTTTCAAATTCTATCATGCAGAGAAATTCCGAGCACGCTGATCGACTTTGAGCTTGGTTGTGAGGCCTATATTTAGGGATCACGTTTCCGTGCTGTAATTACTGGTGACACACAATATACGTTAATTCTATACAATTTTCTTCATAGCTTATATAGTATAATTTTTGATTTTATTAGGTAGTTTGTTTATCTTTTTCCGTCAGTATTAATTGGGCGCTGATATCTAAATTTCGATTCCTCTGGGAATTTTGGCAGAATACACACAAATCATTGTTATATCCTATTCACTAGCTTTAGCACTACACTTAAGCACTTTCTCTATATTATATAATAAAACAGCAAAACTAATTAGCATAATACTATAAAATACTAAAATAATTAATATAAGAGCATGACATATTTTGTTGCCAAAAAAAAGCGCCGAAAATTATTATATCACAGAGAATTAAATCTCTGTTACTACTGTGATTTATTTCCATGGTCTGTGGAACAGAAAGTGTCATACATATAAAATGAAGTGTCACTTCAAGCATTTTTATCTCAGTTTTCATACAAAGAGTATCATATATACATACATTATATCTAGCACATACACAGTAACAAATCTGTGAACACACTTTTATAGTCAAAACCAACACGTTTCGGAGTTTATAACTTAGCATGCATGGATCATAAAAGTTTGATGGCGTAATAGGGTTGCCAGTTTTAGATTTTATTGGCTCGTTAATAGTTTAAGTTTAAATTAGTACGTTTGATCAACTATATCTGATTTTTGAAGTAAAAACTTCTTTATCGGCGTTTACACTTTTTTGGGATGGGTAAAAAATATTAAACTCGCGTCAGGACACGTGACGTGATCGAAAATTCGTAAAATGGCGTAGGGCGCTTGCACGAATGTGTGTGTAATGCATATGCGTCTGCACTTTGCTTTCAAATCCACAAACACCAAACGCTAAATATGAAATATTGTTTAACTTTTGTTGAAAATCTTGCATAATACACATTTAATATACACGTAGTCAAACGTAATACACCTAGGTACACATAATACCCACAATACATTATACATAATACAAATTTTGTTGAAAATATTGCATAATATATAACAATTTTTTTTAATAAATATTAGTATATATATATATATATATATATATATATATAATATAACCTATTAATTTTTTTTTATTGCCAACTGTGGCAAACGAGCAGGCAGAACACCTGATGGTAAGTGATTCTGTCGCACATGGACCTTTGAAATACCAAGGACACAGTCAGGCCGTTGCCTACCGTGGAGAAAATACTCTTCTTAAACCTCATTTGAAGAAGGACATGTCATAGCGCTGGGGAAACACAGTAGCAGGTAGTTCATTCCAGAGCTTGATTTTAGATTATTATTTTCGAATTATTTTTGGTTTATATTATGACATTTAAAGCATCAATCAGCCAAAGAAGCTCAGAGCTAAATTCTCAAATAGCTTAAAAGGAAATAAAATTTATTGACAGTTTAGTCCGTATAAGTAAATTCCGTGTTAATATTCACGCGGCAAAGCGAAGGCGGTACATTGTATTCTTACTCCGTCGCGACACGGCACATTATTCAGTCAAGTAGTATAAAGTATTTAAAAAATATTTTTGTGTTCCAAATGTAAAGATTACAATTATTTGTCTCCACGTCTTTAAGTCTCATGTGTTGTAATTGTTCATAATTCACTTACAAATGAGTTTCATAAATAGCCTAGCATTTGAATAACAAAATTTTTGTAATTTAAATTATTGGGTCCGTTATCGCCAACTACAATGGTGGAACATTAAATTGGAACAATGTATAAACTTTGTTTCCTAGATGACGTGTAAATATTTTTTGATAGATGGCCTTCTTAAATATCACCTATATATACGCGCTTGGGCGGCGAGGTTTGGCATGGCAGTCAATGTAGATAAGTGCCAATGCATTATAATCGGCAGTCCCCGCATTATCAGCAAAGTCAACGCATAGAATTTGCCAGCAATTACTTATAACGGTATCGTGATACCTTGTAGTAATCACGTAAAGAATCTTGGCCTTAGACTCGACGATGGAGTGGCAAACGCAGGTTACTAACATATCCAAGAAAGTCACAGGAATACTCCGTTCACTATACCGACTGAAAAACTTTCTCCCAGTCACGACCAATACATCGCTGGTTCAAACCTTAGTTCTTCCTATCATCGATTATGCTGATGTGTGCTACCTCGACCTGAATGCAGATCTGCTCAATAAGTTGGACCGACTCCTCAACAATTGCATTCGATTCGTTTTTAACCTACGTAAATTTGAACATGTAACCACATTTCGCTCTCGCCTCAATGGGTTGTCGATTAGGCAAAGACGTAGCCTGCGGGTTCTTTCTTTGCTCTACTCTATTATTAACTTCCTACTTAAAACTGAACTTTCAATTTCTTTGCTCCACCCATGACCGTGCTCTTCGTTCCTCCAATAATCTTCTTCTTCACCGTCCCTCTCACTCTTCTAGTCTGGTGCACTCCTCCTTTGGTATCCAGGCCATTCTTCTCTGGAATGCATTGCCTCTGGACATCAGGATGGCTACCAGTCGCGACGTTTTTAAGGCCATGGTCAAACGATTATACTTCAATTTTCTGGCAGAGTCAACACATCTGTGACGGCTCACATCCACTCATTCAAATATCATTATCATTATTTATATTTTTATGTATGTATGTATATGTATTTATATATATTTATAAAGTATATATGTATTGTGTAATAGTAATTATATATAAATGATTTATTACGCGACATCGTTAACCACTTTATATTGCACCTGCCTGACATTATTTCTGCTCCACCCTAGGTCGGCTGGTAGAGAATGCCTATGGCATTAAGTCCGCCTTGTGCGTTTGTTTGTGCAAAAGTTATAAATAAATAAATAAATACGATATAAATATAAATACAATTCGCTAACCACTATCTTGTCCTTAGTTATCATTAAAGACGACTCTGTTATATGCGTATTATATCCCTTAGTCGTCTTTTACGACACCCACGAACAAGAGAGAGGGTGGCGAATTGTATTCTCACTCCGCCACCACCCGGTAGTTCATCGTGAACGTGTCCATAAACGCTGTAAAGTGTTCGAAACGTCAGGCAATCATAAATCAAATATAAACGCGATCATCTCAGCCCATATACGTCCCACCGTTGGGCTCGGGCCTCCTCCATAATAGAAGGGTAATTGACCTACTGTACCACGCTGGTCAGACGTGTTAGTATAGGGTTTTATTTCGAGATTTCCTTCTCTCGCATAGATGTTGCGTTTTATATCCCTTAGTCATCTCGTACGATCACCCACGGGTAAGATAGGGGGTGGTGAATTGTATTCTTACTCTGTCACCACACGGAAATTTTTACTCTGTCACCACAAACGCGATAAAAATGTAAAAAATAGTTTTATCTTAGAATAATAACGTATAGAGGATAATTCTGTGTACAAAAAATGAAGCATTTCAATTGGAGCCTAAGGGAGCTTACGCCGGAACCGTTCCGTAATATACAAGGTCACTGTACTGCACGTACGTACGCAACTCTTAAAAAATAAATAGGTAATTATGACGGTTTGTGCATTCAAATGGTGTCATAGCACATTTGAAAAACATAAAAAGGTTTTTAACATAACTTTTAAAAGTATTTCGACGAATCATGTTAATAAAATTATAATTTGATTTCATAATTTGTATAGTGGTGTGCGTGTGTACGTGTGTAATCGCCTGCGCGCATGTAGTATTTTTGGGATCATGTTTTTGATTTCTGGAAGTATCGACATTATCCTTCTATACGTTATTATCCTAAGAGTTTTATATTTAAAATACTGTAGAAGCACAATCCAATTTCTATATAAACAAATATGTATTTCCATATTCTTTACCCTGGATTTTATAGTCTATTGTGTGGTAGCCCTATTTATGGAAGATGATCGCTAAGAATTCGCGAATCGTAAATTTTACGAGCGGCAAAGTTGGGTCTGTATTCACTAGCGCTGACCGTCGTGTGTAAACTAAGTATGCCTATTTATATTGCACAGAGTAACTAATGGCGTAGTAGACAAGATTTATATATTTTTTTGACTGATTTAGAAAAGGAAAATGTCCTCAATTCATCGGAATAAATTTTTTATTAGAACTTATCTCACCACACGTTCCCATTATTGTAACTCCTGTAAACCAGGACTCACAATCTTCTCCATAGATCACACTGAGGCAGTCCCGGAAAATGATTTTAATTGTCTTGTTAAACAGGAGGAGTTGGAATAGATTGATTCCACTTCCTTCCTATGCAATGCGGGCGACATGAAGCAGAATAAGAATCATTTATTATTTTTTAAGTATGTTCATCACTGCTGGGTTCGGGTCTCCTACATCATAAGAGGGAAATTGATCTAATATAGTAAACTGTCGAGACATGTTGGTATAAGGTGTTGTTGCCTTCTCTTTTATAGATTCTATATGAAATAATCCGTTAGTCACCATTTATGAAACGCTACTACTACTGCTATTACTAATCATAAACAATATAATTGTTTCATATAGAATCATTTTCTTCTTGTACTGGCAATAAATTTGTACCAAGAATGTGGGTTAAAATTAAATAACTAATTTCTGTAGCGGGTAGATAATTACAAATATCTGTAATAACGATGACTTATTTGGACGTCAGATATCTTAGTCGGCCCGTGACCCATGAATGCTGTAAAATGTTCGCAACGTGGGGCAATCGTATATCAAATACAAACGCGATGAAATCCGTAAAGTAGTTTTATTTATGATGTGTAGTACTCGCGTAAACATCAGAAGTTATTATAATACATTACTCTACATCCTTACTAATATTAGAAATACGAAAGTAAGATTGTTTGTTTGTTTGTTACGCTTTCACGCTTGAACCACTGAACCGATTTCAAAAATTCTTTCACCAGTGTAAAGCTGTAATATCAAGGAGTAACATAAGCTATATTTTATCGCGGTATTCCCACGGGAACAAGAACTACGCGGGTAAAGCGACTTAAACCGAAGCGAAGCGAGGGCGGATTTCTAGTCTCATATATATTCCACTGCGGGGGTCGAGTCTCCTCCAAAATCAAAGGAAAATTGCCCAACAATCATGATGTTCAGAAGGTTAAGTGTAAGATTTTATTTTAAAATTTGTCTTCTCTTGTAAAGATATTATCTGCATATTTACAATTTTTAGACATTTTCTATTAGTCTAAGCTTAGTTCCGCCAACCGTATAGAGTCCGACCGCATGAGGGTGTGAGGGCAACACTGTTTTGTTGCCGGGGCGTCGAAGGCAACGGTAATCGAAAGGTTAATCCGCCGGGTCAGCCAGGGAGGTCAAGGAATTGATCCTAGTGGTCAGCCGAATAGCGATGGAGACGGAAAAACATCTACGATATCACAAGCAAGAAAGGTGGTAATGAATTGTATTCTTACTCCGTCATCACTCGAGGGACATTCAAAGTAAAGTCTCATCATTACAGACTATATACGTCCCACTGTTGGGCTTGGGCCTCCTCTACTATGGCAGGCAAATTGACCTACCATGCCACGCTGGTCAGACGTATGGACATAGGACTTTATTGCAAGTTTATCTTCTTTTGTATAGGTAGATGTTATATGCATATTATATCCCTTAGTCGTCTTTTACGACACCCACGGGTAAAAGAGGGTGTGATGAATGGTATTCTTACACCGTCACCACACAAGGAACATTCCGTAAAGTCCATAAAAAATAAAGAATGTATTATGTTAGACAATTCTCGCACTATTTTATGACTTACCATATATATTTCATCTATTCACGGCCAAATATATAAATTGATTTACTGCAAGCGAAAATTTAACATATATCATTATAATATTAAAGTTTATATTGCTATAGTCGACATGGCGGGTAACCAACTCTGGTCATATATTACAAATATTTGCTGTGGTTTCGAATGATACATTGGTATTGTAGCTCGAGTTTAACTTTTTATTGTATATAGAATAGAATGTTCCTATATTTTTTGTTTCAATTTTATTCTCTAGGATTCAAATATGGCTTGCTTTCTCTAATTGACTGATATTTAGTATTTAACAGGCTATATTATTGAACTAGTTAGCGTTCATGAACTCGAAAGTCTTCAAAACGTTGGGCAATCAAAAATCTAATACAAATGCGATAAAATCTGTAAAAATAGTTTTATTTAGAATGTGTAATACTTTCGTAAATATAAGCTATTATTATATATTATTGGAGTTATATTTCTTTAGGTGCATATAATACGCGTATAACATCTCTGCGAGAAAAGGTAAACTCTAAATAAAAACCCTATATCAACCTATCTGACCAGCATAGTATAGTAAGGTCAATTTTCCTTCTAATATGGAGAAGGCTTGAGCTCAACAGTGGTAAGTATACTTATGTGAGCTAAAATCATGATTATGATTCTTTTAGGCGCCTTAGGGAAAAATAAGAGTAAATTTTTTCGATACGCACACACCGTTACGAAAAACTGACACCCTGAAGGTAGTCTATTTTTTTACGATACACGCGCACCGTCACTAGTGTCGACTACATAATGTATGGTAATAAAACTTTTAATGTATTGAATAACTTTTTTTTATTATTAGTTCTCTAGTCTACAAACGTAGGATAACGGGAAGAATTTAATTTTTAGAAAAATCATCTTATTATGTCTAATAAATATAACTTCTTACGTGCATAAGTAGTACAACCACACTCTTATTTAATTAAAATATGTTTACGAGAGAAAAATGCTTTTAATTAGTGAAACGATGCTTGTGGTGACGGACTAAGAATACAATTCACCACTCCCTATCTTGCCCATGGATGTCGTAAAAGACGAAAAGGGACATAATGTGCACATAAAATTTATGCAAGAGATGGAAAACCTGAAACCCTGTATCAACATGTTTGACCAGCATGGTATAGTGGGTCAAATTCCCTACCATTGTGGAGGAGACCCGAGCCCAACAGTGGGACATATGTGGGCTGCGATGATGATGATGATGATGATCTTGCCCATGGATGTCGTAAAAGACGAAAAGGGACATAATGTGCACATAAAATTTATGCAAGAGATGGAAAACTTGAAACCCTGTATCAATATGTTTGACCAGCATGGTATAGTGAGTCAAATTCCCTCCCATTGTGGAGGAGGCCCGAGCCCAACAGTGAGACATATGTAGGCTGCGATGATGATGTGAAACAATGTGTAAATGTTTGCCGATAGATGGCGCACATCTTCCGTAATTACAGCAATACGAGTAACAAATTGGTTGTCATAGAGCTCACACTCGTCTACTTGGTACAAGTTGATGCTAACAAATTCGTCCGTATGTTTAGTTTTATTACGTAATATGGCAATTTTTAAATGACCATTATTGATTTCATTATTATAAGTTCTATAACAATCACCATGACATACCTCAGTGTCTGAAAACACAGGTCTACGACCAGTGTGTGTTACCAGCGATGACTTACGGCACTGAAACATGGTCTCTAAATGTTGGCCTCATAAAATAGCTCAAAGTCGCCCAGCGTGCTATGGAACAGGCTATGCTCGGGATTTCTCTGCGAGATACGTTAGTAACGTTTTATCCCATAATATTTTTATCATATAGTTTTATCCCATAGGAGTGTTAGGACCACACTGTCGACAGTTATCTGTCTACAGCCACGGGCCGGTCTGTCCGCGGCAGTACCATGCTCTCGCAGAAAATCGACGTCTGAGTAGTAGCAATTTGTTACTGCGCTTCGTTCGGTGAGCGAGAGAGCCGGAAGCCCAACTTTCTGAGGGTGATTGCGTGTGGAGGGTTTTGGTGGTGCCCTTGGTATCACCGAGCATCAATGCAAGCATTCACACTCCCTTCGCTTTCTTCGCGGTAGGCAACGGCCTTGTAAAGGTCTATGAGCGGCACAACACTTACCGTGTACTGTTTGCTCGTTTGCCACCGTTTGCAACAAAAAAAAAAAATATTTTTTTACATATCAGCTACATTTTTCATTGTGCTTCGGACCCAATTCTAATTTCTATATAGTCGAAGTCGCGGGCAGTTGCTAGTTATTAATATAACGATACGTTCCCATTCGTAAACCATTTGTGGAATGTCGAATTGTTTCGTATGATTTATGGTACGAACGGCACCAGTCTGCGAGCTGTCATACACACGCGGATTGTGGAACTAGTTTGAACTAGATACGCCTGGATATGACTAGATTGAACTAGTTATGAGCATAATAATTTCGGATGTTTACGCAAGTGTTATACGTTGTAAATAAAAGTATTTTGACGGATTTTATAGCGTTTGTATTTTATTTTTAATTACCCGACGTTTCGAACAATTTACAATTTTATGGTCACAGACCGTGACCATGAAAGCGTACGCTTTAGTTATGAGCAGTTTTAAGTGCTCAGTTGGTTCGTCTTTTCATATAGACAAAGAAGACGGAACTCATACTCGTATGAACAACGTAAAGAATAGTTTATTTTAGATTTTTTCATATTGTTGAGTTTATTAAAGATGACAATCCATAAGTAAATTCTTTTCACTAACCATTGATAATCAATTTGTCCTTGAGAATTTTGCGGGCCTTAGAAATACCCGTAAAGCAATTTTGTATTATATTTACTACATTTTAGTACTTTTTCTGCGTTACATAATATAAAACACTAATTTTATTCTTAATATCATGGTCATGGTCTCAGCACATATACATTCCACTGTTGGGCTCGGGCTACCTCTATTATAATAGGAAATTTAACTTACTATACCAAGCTGAACCAACGTGTTGGCATAGAGTTTTATTTCAAGTTTTACTCTTTTGCATCAATGTTATCTGCATATTATATCCCTTAGTCGTCTTTTATATCCATGGACAAAAGATGGGATGGAGAATCGTATTCTAACTCCGTCACCACAGGGAAAATTTAATACAACAAAATAATAGTATTGTATATAATGTAATATTTTTAATTTCTTTTCAAAAAGCACTTGAAACACACATAATAATCAACGTATTATAAAGTACAGTTAAATAATGCACAATAGGCCGTTCAAGTCTTTCCATAGAATCTGGGCATAGCTAGGTCGCAGCTGTTTTCAAAAGGTTTGGATTTCTGATTTTCTCGTTCATAGAACGAAGCGCAGAAGTAAATTCCTAACACTCAGATGCTGATTTTCTTCGAGAATAACTCGAATGAAATCTGGTTGCTAATTCCGAAAATTCAGCTAATTTATGGCTGTAAAACAACAGTTTTATTGTAATTTAAAGAGAAAACTATAATATTTATTTAAAATCTTTCTTTTTTTAACTTTAAATTAAAAATGTTTGTGTAGCAATATATGTGGTAGTCCCATCGGGGTAGGTTAGGCTATGTAAATATTTTTATATTAAAAAAGTGAATATTATATGTATTTTCTATATCATATTTTTTTTTCATTTCAAATCGATTTAAAAGTTATTTTAGTAGTTAATTAGTTAAATCGATTATAAGCGATGTAATTTTTTACATTTTCAAAATAAATTTCTCGATTTGACTAAATTTAATTAACTTTTAAATATATTTTAACATTTATTTTGTATAAATGTCAGCGATAATTACGCCAATGGGGTTGGTAACTCTCAAAATGGCGCTAGCATAGCTTTACCCAAAACTATTTATGTCCGAGATATTTTAAATAAAATTTTGTATATTAAATACTGACATGCTTAAAAAACGTGAAGTCGCCTTTTGTAACGAACAAGGTGCACATTGATTTTCTAAGGCCAAAGACATGATGAAAAAGTGGCTATAAGATCTAACTTTAAACCAGAAAGACTATGTCGTCTTCATTTTCTCAACTCAGATTATCAAAAAACGTATTTTTATACAGGTGTATTAGCTTATTTTTCTTCTGTATTTTATTAATTAAATTAAGATGCAATAAACCAGATTTTAAAATAGCTAAAATTCTTAATGTAAGCAAAACAGATGTGTCTAATATTATATTTATACGGATTCACTTTACACATGATTTTTGGTTTATGATTGTTATTTGGCCCAGTCATGATTTGGTGAATTACTATATGCCTCAGGTTTTTAAAGAGCAGAGTAGTGAGATCAAGAGTTATTACAGACTTGCAACTTGCTAGTCAGAAAGTACATATAGATAGACTCATTTAATTAACAAAAAAATAGATACTTTAAATATCATCATCTCAGCCCATATACGTCCCACTGGGCTCGGGCCTCCTCCATAATGGAAGGGTCATTGACCTACTATACCACGCTGGTCAGACGTGTTGGTATAGGGTTTTATTTCGAGTTTTCCTTCTCTCGCATAGATGTTATATGCGTTTTATATCCCTTAGTCGTCTCGTACGATCACCCACGGGCAAGTTAGGGGGTGGTGAATTGTATTCTTACTCCGTCACCACACGGAAGTATAATTAAATATCATTAATTTCATATTATGTTCCTTTAGCTTATTATGTACAAATATAGCCTATGGTTGTATTATGTTATGTAACTTTAGAAAAAGAATTTTGAAAAAAATAAGTGACTCTGGTTTTGTATATTTTGTAAGGTCCCGGCCTTACAAAATATACAAAAGGTTTAATTATGGAAAAGGTTTATTTATATTCTATACTAGCAACCCGCCCTCGCTTCGCTTCTGTTATAGGTTATAGTGCTTTTACCCGCGTAGTTCCCGTTCCCGTGGAAATACCGGGATAAAGTATAGCCTAGTTTACGCCCTGATATTATAGCTTTCCATTGGTTAAAGAATTTTTGAAATCGGTCCAGCCGTTTTGAAGATTACCCGGAACAAACAGACAGACAGACAAAAATTTTTTAATTGCTATTTTAGGCATAGGTGTCGTGCAAATAACCGTGTGAGCATGAAAAAAGCCTATTATTTGACATTACAAACAGACACTCCAAATTTATTTATTGGTATAGATGAAAATTCAAGACATTTTTCAAAGTTTATTTACATTTAATTACAATATGTAGTTTTGGCAGTCCTCTCTTGATGTTAACCTGATATTGTCTAAAGAATTCTGAAGAGACGGAAACAGGTGGAAATCTAAATGTTCAAGTTCAGGGCTATATGGTGGATCCATTTGTTGAGGTACAACCTCTTTATAGGTTGATGTAATACCTAGTATTGCTGTTGATATCCCAATAGCTATTAAAATCTTAGGCCCTTTCATAGCAGGTTCATCATTATCAACACTAGTGCTTCCGAAATTAACATTGTATAATTCTAATCTGTAAACAAAATGAAATTAAACATAGTCCGAGAATAAATTTTTATGATATATATTCCTGAGGATTATTTTCTTTTTATGCTATGTGTATTTATCTACAATTGACGGAATATTAAAGGCATAATAATTGCATTAAAAAACTAAATATTTTAGGAATGGGAGGATGTTAAACTAAATTTAAGGTTATACCTTTAAACAAACCCTGCCTTTCTTCTTTGTAAGGAAGTACCACATTTTCTTAGTTCGGCCTTTAGCTTGTTTATTTTCTATGTCTAAAACATATTTTTTTGGAAATTCCATCCTCGTAATACGCCAATATTGTATAATTTTATAATCACAACAAAAACAAAACAAGTTTGACAGGTTCAAGCTGTATAATAATATACTGGCGTCATCTGCAAAAAGTTTCATTCCCATTGTGAAAAAGTTTTGATGATTTTTCTTTTGTTTAGTAGAATATACTTTAGCGATATATATTTAATCAAGATCTGTCCAGTAGTTTTTGAACGTATTTTTTTGACTCAGCAACACTGTTTTGAAGCCAGCTTTTATTTGTTAAAATTTTGTGTTATTTTATCGCTACGAACATATTTTTACAGCTATATTGAGATTTATTTAGAAACATACATACCTATTTTATTAAATAAAGTATGATTTTCATCTAGTAAGCAAACGGGTGAAGGCCGTTGTGTCTTTTAATAATAGAAAACGGAGTCATTGTCTTATCCAGTAATCAAAGCACACTTCTATATCCTTGAACAATATTATTTTCTCTTTTGTCATAACATCGCTTGGCTTATTCTAGTTCTAGTGTGGGCCAAACACATTACACTGTCGACGATTTACAGAGTTGGATAGTTTGCGAGAGTGCTTTACAAGAGTGGGGTCAAGTACTCGGTTTGGGGTCAAATGGAGTGTTTTGGGGTCATGATTTAGTTATTCAGAAACTTGGGAAACTATGAGATTGATTGAACGCTCATTATTTCTATATAATACTAGCAGACCCGGCCACGCTTTGCTTATGGCTAATGTTTTTGTTATATTACAATTTATTAAACTATTTAAATGGAACTGTAGGAGAACATCTGTCATGGAGGTCGTGATATTTTTTTACAATATTCATGCTCACACGGTTATTTACACGACACCTATGATACCTATAAGTATGTATGTATTTATGTCTATATTTTGATGTGTACACCTTTTTATCTGATTGTTGCGCTGCCTAGTGTAATTCAATTATAGATTGTAAGACATTGATTGCTAGTTTTTTTTATTTATTTATTTTAAACATTTAATATTTGATTGTTGAATTGATAGTTTCCATTTACAATGAATTTATGTACTCGATGAATGTTATTTTGATTGTTATGTTTTGACATTGCTCGATTACCCTTTCAATATAATTAAATTTCGAATTTATTTTACACAAATTAATTCATACTTTAACAAAAACTAAAATACTGTTTCTACCTGTTATAAATGTAACTAATTCATGGTATGCATTATATTTTTATTTTTTAATTTGAAAATCTTTAAAAATCTGATATTGTTTTTATTATTCGTTATTATTATCATACAGTTTCGAGCGTACGCCACTTTGGGTTGCAACTGAAAACCAGCATCAGGTAACTTTAATGTCTCCTGATATTGTGTTGAGTTGCCTGCCCTTTGGCACATATGTCATGTGACAATTTTTTTCTTACCTATTATTTTTCTGTATTGTATGTATGTATGTGCCAATAAACGAGTTCTTTCTTTCTTTCTTTCTTTCTTTCTATGCCTAAAATGCAGATTTAAAAAATTTTTGTCTGTCTGTCTGTTTGTTCCGGGTAATCTTCAAAACGGCTAGACCGATTTCAAAAATTCTTTCTCCAATCGAAAGCTATAATATCAGGGAGTAACCTAGGCTATATTTTATCCCGATATTCCCACGGGAACGGGAACTACGCGGGTAAAACGACTAAAACCGAAGCGAAGCGAGGGCGGGTTGCTAATATACATATAACATCTATCTAAGAGAATAAAATCTCGAAATATAAGCCTAAGCCAACACGTCTGACCAGTGTGGTTATATCCTCCTATTGTGGAGGAGGCTCGAGCCCAACAGCAGTACATTATCATTCATCATTTCAGCTCATATACGTCCCACTGTTATGCTCGAGCCTCCTCCACAATAGGAGAGAAATTGACCTTACTATATCATGCTGCTTCCGTGTGGTGACGGAGTAAGAATACAATTCTCAACCCCCTATCTTACCCGTGGGTGATCGTACGAGACGACTAAGGGATATAAAACGCATATAACATCTATGCGAGAGAAGGAAAACTCGAAATAAAACCCTATACCAACACGCCTGACCAGTGTAGTATAGTAGGTCAATTATCCTTCCATTATTGAGGAGGCCCGAGCCCAACAATGGGACGTATATGGGCTGAGATGATGATGCCATGCTGGTCAGACAGGTTGATATAGGGTTTTATTTCGAGTTTCCCTTCTCTTTCATATGTGTTATATACCTATTATATCCCTTAGTCATCATTTACGACATCCACGGCTAAGATAGGGAGTGGTGAATTGTATTCTTACTCCGTCACCACACGGATAGCGGTACATATATGAGTTAAATTTATGATGATGATGAATGATGAAGGGCTATAATATGCATATAACAAATATGTATGAGAAGAAAATCTATACCAATAAATAAAATTGGAGTGTCTGTTTGTAATGTCAAAATAATAGGCTTTCTTCATGCTCACACGGTTATTTGCACGACACCTATGCCTTAAATAGCAATTAATAAATTTTTGTCTGTCTGTCTGTCTGTCTGTCTGTTTGTTCCGGTTAATCTTCAAAACGGCTGGACCGATTTTAAAAATTCTTTCACAAATGGAAAGCTATCATATCAGGGCGTAAACTAGGCTATATTTTATCCCGGTATTCCCACGGGAACGGGAACTACGCGGGTAAAACGACTATAACCTATAACCGAAGCGAAGCGAGGGCGGGTTGCTAGTACGAATTAAAATCCTGACCAGTGTAGTGTTACCCTGACCAGTGTAGTAAATGGGTCAATTACCCTCATACTACTGTGGAGATTTATTGCACCCATATTTATTTATTTTTTAGGAGTTATAATAGCTCAGTTGGGAAGTTGTCCAGTTTTCTTTCCCCACCCAAAAAAAAATCCCATATTTATTTTTGGTGGGTAATAATGCCATAATCGCTACGCTTGGCAAGCAGGTTGGCAATCACAATAACCGACTTCTAAAAAAGGAGGAGGTTCTCAATTCGGATGTTTGTATTTTTTTTATGTTTGTTCGCACATTACTCCGTCGCTTGCCAACCAATTTGAAAAATTCTTTTTTTTTGTCGGAAAGGATATACTTCCCAAATGATCCCATGTAAATTTTATTGAAATCGGACAAGCGTTTTGAAAAATCGACAAAAATCTAAAAAGTTGTCTACATTGAAGTCGTTTTTATTTCCTAAAAATATTTTATTTATTCAGGATATAGCTGCTGTCTATTATCCTGGTGAGATCTTTGGCTAATTCTTACAATTCCCACGGGCAAGTATGGGGTTTCGAAAACTGTATCCTATCTCGTCACCGCAAGGAAGACAGGATACCTAACTAATTAACACAAGTAAAGCAGTAGATACAACTAGTCCAGTATAATTCTCTTATTAAAACTCTACCATTTTTAAACAGGAAATATAGACATTTGTTTTTTTTTGGGTGGGTTACGGTCGGCGTGCTCCTCGCTGCACTCCATCCGGGGCGACAGAGGGGCGTAAGCACACACACCCATAACATTCCCGCGACACGTCGCCTTTGGACCGAACACCGGAGCAGGATGACTTGTCGTCAGTGGTCGGTCCGAGTGAATACCCCTTTAGGAGTAACCTCTCCTCGACCGACGTCATCCCCTCGGGGAGGACGTCGGTCTTTGCTCGCACGGTCAGCCTCTCGGTGCGTGACGGACTAACTCTCCGGTCCAGTCACCCGCAAGCACAAGTAAAGCAGTAGATAAAACTAGTCGAATATAATTCCCTTATTAAAACTCTACCGTTTTGAAGCAGGAAATGTAGACCTAAGAAATGTTCTAGATAGCCAACACCTTATAAAATTACTCTCCTTTCTAAACGGCGAAGCATTTTCATCAAATATTTAGAAAAGGAAATGAGACAGTGTTCCTTTTGTTACTGCAAACATTAAACCATTTTAATTGCGAGTGAAGTAAGCAGAGTTTGTTTTTTTAAAGTAAAATAGACGCTTCTCCCTTAGGTATAAGATGATCTTGGAGATTAAAGATTAAGAGAAATGAAAGTATTAAAAGTGAATGCTTTTAATACTGTTAATGAAAAATATTCTCAACAATAATGATATAGCTTGTTTTTTTTCTATTTTTAATATTTTTGCATTTGTTAATGTATACAAATAAATAAAATAAAAGTGTGTTTGTAATGTCAAATTATTAGGTTTTTTCATGCTCACACGCTTATTTGCACGATAGCTATGCCTAAAAATCAGTTTTTTTTTGTTTGCTGTTTGTTCCCAGTAATCTTCAAAACGGATGGATCGATTTTGATAATATTTTACTACCAGATTGCTCTCTATATAAGAAGAAATTTAGACTATTTTTCCCTAAGAGAAACCATAAGAAATTTTGCCCATTCCAGGACTCGAATCCGAGGACACATCTTATCGAGATATTGTAGATTTGAAATGCGCGCCCAATGCGGCTTGAACCGAAGAGTAGCGAGGGTTGGTTCCTAGTATAAAATAAAGCTGTTCATAAATTTTATTGTATTCGATTTTTATTTATCTGACGTTTCAAATACTTTTCAATATTCGGTATTTCAAGTGTGGGATGAGTATAAAAAACTATAAAATTTTGTAAAAATATAGCATCATCCATCCTCATTCTTATCCTAATTACTTTGGTTACTATGAAAGAACATATTTGGACGTATACCTATGGATTGCGATGATGCTGATGATACCAACTGGGCTCCGAAACTTTTTCTGTGTCACATAATTGCGAGATAGAGAGGGTTGGGGGACAAAACAACGAAAGTTTACAAAACAAATATTATTTACTATTTGCCAAATTTTGCTGTATTGTGGTGGCTTTTATTTTGTTTGGTGGGCTATGTGGGCCCACTCTTGAAATCAATTCTAATTTCGAATCCGATTCAATTCCAATTTCACCAAATTTATATTTGATACTATTGAACAAAATCGAGAATGAAATCTTCGCGTTCACCGTTGTTATTTACACCAAAAGTGCCATATTTTCTTACTTTAAATTAATAAAGTTATCGAACTCGATCACCACAAAGACACTTTCTTGAAATTGTGCAACATTAACGATTTTAAACTACGTCAAAATCACGTTGGGAGTAGCAAATGTTTGACTTAATCGACGAGAGTCGAATTCATTTATTTTAAAAAAGTTCCACCAAATTTTATTCCAATCGTGCGCTAGAGTCGCTTTCAAGAGTACCAAATTTGCTCAAATTCGAACCGCGATAGGACTTAGGATGGTACAAAATAAAAATGATGCCGTGGTTATTATGGTTTTCTCCCTCCTCTTCAAGTCATCGACAGACTGATCAAATTTTCTTCTTAAAGTTAAAATTTATTTCTTTATCTTTGCAGGCAGTAGACTATCTGAAGAAGCGCACTCCAGCGCGAGCGGCGCTGATGATAGCCGCCGTATGGCTTATGAGTGCGTTGGTGTGTATACCACCGCTGCTCGGGTGGAGAGTCTCTCGTCCCTTAGAGCAGTTTCCACAATGCAAGGTAAGAATTCATTTTCTATGAAGTTAATTAATAAAAAAAGTGAGCCGTCGCTAAGGACGCCTGGCAGATGTGAAACATCGAAACTATTTTGTATGAGTAGAGACACGGTATCGAATATAAGTTATCGATACTGAACTCATGAGTAGTACCGAAAGATAAGTAACGTACGGATTAAAATATCGAATACTTTTACTTACTTTATCTTTAGGTATCGAGTACTTTTCTTTCGATACCGATACTTTTGTATTCGATACTTTACATTCGATACTTTGCATTCGATACTTTTAGTCAATAAGTAGTTTGGCAGGTATCATCTCGAATAAATTATTAATTTTTTTTTAAATTGATTTTACGGCTCATATTTTATGGTAACGTCATTTAGTACAAACGTAATTAACCTTCCAAAATGTAGCTTGAAATACTTACATGCGTTCACAGGCGTTCTTTAGCACGATAAGTGCGGTTTATAAATCAGAAATAGCGGCATCTATCGAGCTAACGACCAACTCTAAGCTATAATATATTTTATAAAGAAATCTCTAATCCTGTAATGATAATAAGACAAGCTATTTAAATTATTTTAGCGTCATTGATTCTTGCTAAGTTTAGAAATCTTAAATGAAATCTGACTGTTTCAAGTGAGCCAAAGTCCAATTTTTAAGGAGGCGGTGACATAAAAACAAATATACAGCTCAAACTAATAAAAGCCTATAAAAAAAATTATATACATTCATCCGTTCACAGACGTTATTTCTGCAAGTGTGCGATTTAGGAAACAAAAATAGCGCCATCTATCGAGCTTACGACCAACTCTCAGCTTCAGTATTTTTAATAAAGAAATCTTTAATCCTGTAATGATAATAAGACAAGCTATCTAAATTATTAGCGTCATTGGTCCTTGAAATTTTAGAAGTTGCAAAGTTTACAAATTTTAAATGAAATCTGACTGTTTAAAGTGAGTCCAAATCCAATTCCTAAGGAGTTGGTGACATAAAAAGAAATAAATATATATACAGCTGAAACTAATAAAAACCTATAAAAAACGGTTCTCCATTTTTCGTAGCTGAAAGTAAACTAAATACCATACCTACTGGATATTTATATTATGAAGTTAGAGAATTATACATTAATTTATAAAACGAGTATATATGCATAAAAGAACAGATTACGACAGGAACTAATATGTTATAAAGTATTAACAAGATATCGCGATTTTTTTCCAGAAAATGATGATTTTTATTCAATAAACATTTATTTTCATTAGTATACATTATAGGTAACAATTTACTTTGAGTTCACTAGATGGCGTTGTACAAAATTTTAAATTGAACCATGGTTTCGTTACAAAAATGTAGATATGTGTATCCAGATACTTATTTTATAGTTAATTAAGAAGGGACCGCGAGGCGTGGCGTTAATCGCCACGCGACGATTGCGGTCACCCTCAGCCCAACGATGAAGGCGACGGGTTACGGTGGGCTATGGGGTCGCGCGCCGCCCCTCTGTCACGTCCGACGGAGCAGGCGGCAAATGCTCTGACCATACCCAACCCAAAAAAAGCCATGGAGGACTTTAAATTATATTCCAACTTTAAATAATAATTTAAGGACCACACAAAAAATATTTTGCAAACAGACTTAATCAATAAAATTCGCCATAGGGAGTTCGAACTCAGACCACTCTGTTATCTATGCAATGATATTAATGTCATATTTCGTATGTTATTAAGCTTAAGTTGCTCAGCGTGCTATGAAGCAAGCTGTGCTCAATATTTCTCTGCGAGATAGAATCCGAAAGACGGGGATCCGTAAAAGAACCGGTGTAACTGAATGTCGTCCCAGTAAGAATTAGCGTGATGATGACGATGAGGATTCTTCATGTTTAGGCGCAGTAAAGATGCAGTGATCACTTCCTATTTTTTCATGAGTATCGTATTTATATTTCGACCATTAGGCTCCAATTGAAATGCCTCACTTTATGTGCGTGAACTTACCTTCTATATGTTATTATTCTAAGAGGACTATTTATTACCTATCGAGTCACAGAGTAATGAAATTAATCTCCTTGTGTGTTCAGTGCTCTATAAAATAACTGTAACAAAAAAATATATGTGAAGATAAGTAGATGAAATTGAGGTAATGTAATGACATCGATGTCAAAGTGACATTAGACATTGACATTTGACAGACACGTCGTTTTGAAATTGACGACGGATAAAATGTCGTTATTCCTGTCATGCGTTTTGTCAAGTGAACCATTCGTTCGGCGATTTTTAAAGAAATGGTCGATATAAGGTGATAGGTCGGAAAAAAATTCGCCGCATTCTATAGTAAAATTAAAGACACTTTTTAAAGTATATTTACCTACATTTAATTACAATCAATATGTGCTATTTTCTTCTACATGACTGTCTATTATCTTGTAGGTAGTAACACAACCCCGTTGCTGTAGAAATTTTAGGACTTCTGATCAAAAAAATACGATAAGTAGTCCAGCAGTGAACGGCAATAAGTTAAATCGTGACGATAATAGTGTGGAGGTCCCAACAGTGGGACTTTTGTGAGCTCCGATGTAAAATCGGATACACAATATCAAATTAAACAAATCAAGCTGAACACCGCTTTAAAAAAATCATTAATATAAACTAGTTCAGTTAGAAAGATATTGGATCAGTAATTTAAGTTTTCAGTATAAAAAAGTTTTTGTTATTTGTGACCTCCTTATCGCGATATCATACCTTCGGTAAATATTAAAGTGTTTTATCGAATCGAGAGGGCTGATACTTAATGTGAAATAGCGTGAACAGTTCACGGCTGTTGAAGGTTTTACTGCTGACAGAAATTGTGAACTTTCCGTGCGGTGACGGAGGAAGAATACAATTCACTATACTTCCCCATAGATGTTATAAAAACGGCAAAGGGATATAGAGATTAAGGAATACTGCATTTAAAATTTAAATGTTATATGCATATTATCCCTTAGTTCCTATATCTAACTAAATATAGGGATATAGGGACTAGAAGGATAATGTGCATATATAATATATATGTTATATGTATATTATCCCTTAGTTCCTATATCTAACTAACTAAATATAGGGATATAGGGACTAGAAGGATAATGTGCATATGTAATGTATATGTTATATGCATATTATCCCTTAGTTCCTATATCTAACTAACTAGATATAGGGATATAGGGACTAGAAGGATAATGTGCATATATAATGTATATGTTATATGCATATTATCCCTTAGTTCCTATATCTAACTAACTAAATATAGGGATATAGGGACTAAAAGGATAATGTGCATAAATAATCATCATTATCATCATCATCGCAGCCCACATACGTCCCACTGTTGGGCTCGGGCCTCCTCCACAATGGGAGGGAATTTGACCTACTATACCATGCTGGTCAGACATGTTGGTATAGGGTTTCATTTCGAGTTTTCCTTCTCTTGCACAGATGTTATGTGCACATTATATCCCATAGTCGTCTTATACGACATCCACGGGCAAGATAGGGAGTGGTGAATTGTATTCTTACTCCGTCACCACACGGACAACTTAGTTCCTATATCTAACTAACTAAATATAGGGATATAGGGACTAAAAGGATAATGTGCATAAATAATGCATATGTTATATGCATATTATCCCTTAGTTCCTATATCTAACTAACTAGATATAGGGATTTAGGGACTAGAAGGATAATGTGCATATATAATGTATATGTTATATGCATATTATCCCTTAGTTCCTATATCTAACTAACTAAATATAGGGATATAGGGACTAAAAGGATAATGTGCATAAATAATGCATATGTTATATGCATATTATCCCTTAGTTCCTATATCTAACTAACTAGATATAGGGATTTAGGGACTAGAAGGATAATGTGCATATATAATGTATATGTTATATGCATATTATCCCTCAGTTCCTATATCTAACTAACTAAATATAGGGATATAGGGACTAAAAGGATAATGTGCATAAATAATGTATATGTTATATGCATATTATACCTTAGTTCCTATATCTAACTAACTAGATATAGGGATATAGGGACTAGAAGGATAATGTGTAAACCGAAAATTGTAATGCAGCGTAATTTTGTTGGCATGGATCTAGACAATCTGCGTGCAGATGCTAGTAGGATTGACTGGATGTCACTAACTAGTTCTGAGAGTGCTGATGAACAAATTGATGTTGTCACAACTAACATCACCCGGCTTTATGACAAACATGCACCTGTTAGAGCTGTAAAAATTAAACATGCGCCTTCACCTTGGCTTACAAGTAACATTAAAGCTCTAATCAATCAAAAAAGTGCGGCAAAATTTAAATACAAAATTAAGCCTAATGACTCGAACTTGAAAAAATACGTCTTAATACGGAATTACTGCAATAGGGTATGCAGGGATGCTCAACGTCAGCATATACATAACGTTATACAAAATGAAAATCCTGCTAAAGTTTGGGCATTTCTTAGAACATTAGGAATCGGCAAATCACGCCAAGAAACTATTTCCAAAGACTTAAATCTTGATCTTCTTAATTTCCACTTCTCTACTTCACCTAACTTTCCAATGACGACCAAGACTAATTTATTTATTTATTTATTTATTTATTTATAGCAGAACCAACAGCTTACATATAATAAATATATTACAGCAGAATAACAACAGATAGCCAATTATAGGTTCTTACAGATAGATAATTTATTACAATAGGAGTAATTCATCAGTCGACAGTGAGGAGAAACCAATCACATACTCAAACGCAAAGATCGAAGAAATGAAAAAGAAAGAATACTTATACTAAGGAATGCTACCACTGACACCCCCATAAATAGAGAAATGCTCACTAGTCTAGTTTTTACAGAGGTAATACTTGTATTAAACAAATCAAAATCGTGAACAGCCGTTAGTTCGTTGAACCTACTGCACACTCTCCACAGATACGAGTTCTGCCGATAATTGGTTGAGACTAATGGTACATGAAGCGGATGGTTTTTTCTCAGAGTTCTATGCGGGACTTGCAATGACAGTTTTGATACTAACTCTATACAGTCGACATAATTCTGAGCTATTTTAAATAAGTAAACTATATCAGATATGTCACGACGAACGTATAACGGTAATAAGTGATGTTTAATGCAGGTTCTCTTGTAATCACAAGAATTATAATTAACACCAAGCCTAAAATTAACATACCTAAGAAACTTTTTCTGTATATTTTCAATTCTATTTATATATGTATTGTACCTAGGATTCCATATCTGGGACGCATATTCTAGATTGCTTCTTACATACATACAATAAATTATTTTCATAGTTTTGATCCTAGTAAAGGCTTTTGAGTTGCGTAATACGAAGCCTAGAGATTTCGACGCTTTATTTATAATATTATTAATCATCATCAAATAACAACTTAGTATCATGAACAACGCCCAAGTCGCATATACTATCAACTCTACAAAGTTCTTCTCCCTTTATGACGTACTTAGATTCTATTATATTACTTTTTCTTGTAAATGTTAATAGGGCGCACTTAGATGGATTTAAGTCAAGTTGATTTTGAGTACAGTAATCAGTGAGGCGATTCAAGTCAGATTGTAATGCATTGACATCATCGATTGAGCTAATGGTAGCGAATATTTTCATGTCGTCTGCAAAACACAGAAATTGTGCATACTTGAAACATTTGTCGATATCGTTAATAAAGATATTAAAGAGCAGAGGACCTAGCAAAGATCCTTGTGGAACTCCACTAGGTATATGTATCCACCCAGAGACGTAGTTATTGATGGCTACGGCTTGTGACCTATTAGTAAGATAAGATGTGAACCATCTAAGGAGGTCGCCTTTAATCCCAATGTTGTCTAACCTCCTTAAAAGCATGTTATGACTAATACGGTCAAACGCCTTGCTATAGTCTGTGTAAACTACGTCAACTTGTTTACCGTTATCCATCGCGTCGGTTAGAAATTCATTAAAAATAATTAAATTTGAAATTGTTGAGCGGCCTTTAATAAAACCGTGCTGAGAAGCATTAAGAGATCTTTTTATTGCTGCATAGACTTGGTCATATATAACACGTTCGAACACTTTACTGATAATACATAATTTAGATATTGGGCGATAATTCGATACTTCTGTTTTTGGGCCTTTCTTGTGCACCGGAGTGATAAAAGCTTTTTTCCATATGTCAGGAACCGTACCCTCTCTCAGAGACCGTTCAAATAATATAGATATAGGCAGAGATATAGTATATGCACATTTAGCGAGAAATTGGGCAGGCAAAAAATCAGGTCCCGGTGATTTGTGTACGTCGAGCTTTGCGAGATGTTCAGAAATTTTTTCCCGATTGATTTCGATAAAGGAAATAAAAGAGTTATCGGATTCGCTATTAGACCATCCATACTCAGAGTCGGTAAAGTTAGGAGATGGTGCATGATTGAGAAATGTTGATTTAAAAAAGTGAGAGAAAATATTACAAATATCAACTCCCATGTCAGCCAAAATGTCTCCGTGTCGCATGTAATTGGGTACAGCAGTAGATTTACAGCGATTCCTCATATACGTCCAAAACATTCTAGGATTTGTCTCAATTGAATCCTCTACTGTTCTAATATATTGGTTGTAACACACACGTTCCAACATTTTTATTCTATCCCGGAGAATTTTAAAAGATTGTGAATCCGTTATGTTACCATAGATTTTGAACTTTCGATGGTATTTCTGTTTTTTCTTTATAGCTTTTATTAAAGATTGGGTATACCACGCGGGATAACGTTTCGTCTTAACTACTGGAGACGGTATATACTCATGTCTAAGTTTTATATAATTATCATAGAAGAAATCGATACAATTTTCCAATGATCGTTTAGAAAATTCGGTAGACCAGTCGATAAGTGATAGTTGAAGATTTATTTTATCGTAGTCACCTTTATCATATAAATAAGTTATATGGGATGCGGGTTTAAGTATATCTATGGCAGCAAAATTAATTGTGATATCTAGAGCATTATGGTATGGATCGATTGGCACTAATGGCGAATTATTTTCACAAACCAAAACATCGTCATTAGACAACACTAAGTCAAGTATTTTCTCCGTTTTGTTAGTTACCCCATTATATTGAAGTAAACTATGAAAATTTAATTCATCTAATAATAAAGTTTCATTATAGTTTTGAGAAGCGCTAGGTTCAAGATGAGAGGAAAAAGTCCGTCTCCATGCTATACTACTCATATTAAAGTCACCCACTAGAAGGAATTTATCTTCAGAATGATTTAAAATATTATTATTTAAAGCGTTTAAAAAGTTGTTCAACTGATCTGAAAATGTATTGCCGTTGTGCTGATTACACAAATAGAGTACACATAAATGTAGATTAATTATACTACGTTTTTGATTAACCTTTATAGTCAACCAAAGGTCTTCCGCAGAAGAATTAAAATGTGGCTGAGGTGTTGCTGATAGGTTAGTACGTATCGCTATGAGAACGCCACCACCGCGAGACTGACCTCTTACTACATAGTCACGATCTCTACGCCAGACCATATAGTTGTTATTAAATAGCTCAGTATCGCGTATGCTATCCGTGAGCCATGTTTCAGTTAAAATAATAATATCGTATGAATTTTGCGATAGGTTCCGAAAGAATGTAATAGTTTTGGAGCGAAGGCCTCGCACATTCTGATAATATACATGTAATTTATTTAAATCAGGTGCCATATTAAATAATCTTTAACAACTCTTATATCACAATTGCATCACAATAATAACGATTGTAAATTATAGGTTTAGAAAGTATATCATTTAAATTAACGATTATAGCTTTTAAAAATATTGTATAGTATTTGGCCCACACAATTTTATTGCTGAAAAGTACAACGATACATGTTTTAGTCGCACAAACTGTAAAAACGATTGTGAATAACGGTACATTCTTCACAAGACGAGATGAATGTAGCGGTAATAGTTGCACGGCATGCAGAACAGTCACCAGATAATGAGCGGTCGTGTGCGCAGGTAAAGTGTCAGAGGTAACAAACATTATAAAATTATAACAGCTATTTAAAAGTTGTATTATACTAAGCGTGTGGTAGTAATAATAAATATATTGACAATACATATTAATTTAGTATGCGAAATTTGTGCGTATCCTATGTATAAATTGAGAATACAAGGTACAGAGCAAATATTTAGGTATTGTAAATTAGACCAATATAGCACAAGAAAAACGTAATTCAAGTAAGTTGGTTTAGAAAATTTTCTGATTCAACGATAAGAACGCGGGAATTATCGTCTTTGCGTACATGTATTTTAGCGTGTTTAACCCAAATATATTTATAGTTCATAGGCTTAAGCGTTACTTTGCACTTAGATAGTAAATTTTTAGAAGCAGTAGTTAAGTGGTCATTTATGTAGATTCGTCCTTGAGCGCCGTTGAATCCAATATCATGCGCTGACAACTTATTTGAACGTGCTGCTGCCACGAAATCTTCCTTCACATAGCAGTTTGTAAAATCGACAATAATTGATTTATCATTGGAGCCATGCACCGGTACTCTAGCGATATGAGTAGTGGCAGATCGAGAAAAATTGTAGTTCAAGTACTTACTGATGGATTCTACAATGGTATATAAGTTCTCATTGTTTCTAACAGGTACGCCTTTGATTTCAACGTTATTGAGTCTTGCACGTTGTTCCATGTTTTAAATTTTTACTCTCAACATATCAACTTGTTTATTGGAAACCTCAACAGCTGACTGCAGCTTATCGATTTCACTTAGTTTACGTTCCATTTCCTCGATCTTCGTACCATGCTCACTAATAGTTGCACTGTTGAATTCTAAAGAGTGCTTTAGACTAAGTAGTTCGGATTTCATTTCCTTAACGTCCTGGTATAAGGTGGGCAGGTTGGCTAGTTGACTCTTTATGTCCCGCAATTCGGCCAGAATATTATCCAATCCAGTACCTGTTTGCAACTGTGACGATGTCTGCGGCGGCTGTGGTGAGGAGACACGACATAGTGGGCATCTCCATGCTGATCGGTGATCTGGGCCTAATTTCCTGTATCCAGCTTCGGTAATATTAGCACAAGCGAAATCCAGATACCTCTTACAGGCAGTGCACTGAACGCCGTCACTAAAAGTTTCGTTACAGGAGGCACATTTCATTTTGGGAACTTTAGATAATAATTATTTGAAACTTTGAAATTAACCAAAATGTTGTCGATCTCTGCAAGCTGATTGAGACGCGAGTACACGTCTCACCACAACTAGCAACCGATGCGTACTGATACTACTACTAATACTATAAACTTTCTTTCATCTCTTCCTACTCCCAGTTACCCACCATTTGTTTTTAATTTATTCACTGCATTTGAAGTTAAGAAGTGCATTATGTCGATCACGTCCAATGCAGTTGGAGCTGATTCTGTCAGTCGTAAAATGATTCTACCTATCCTTGATGAAATCCTTTCCATAGTCTGTTACATCCTTAATTTTTCTCTAACCAGTAGTACGTTTCCTTCGGCGTGGAAAGATGCACTAGTTACTCCTTTACCTAAAAAACGAAATCCTGTAGCATTCACTGATTACCGTCCTATATCCGTTTTGCCTTTCCTCTCCAAGGTCCTTGAACGCCTCGTCCACACCCAGATTAGCGCCTTTCTTGTTAGAAAAAATCTCCTCAATCCCTTACAATCTGGCTTCCGTCCTGGACATAGTACTACCACAGCCCTTATTAACATTACGGATGACATCAGATCCGGCATGGAATGTGGAAAGCTGACGGTCTTAGCTCTGCTAGATTTTAACAGTGCCTTTAATACGGTAGACTTTGACATTCTAATCTTATTACTTCGATCACTTAACCTATCTTCAACTGTATTAAATTGGCTTCATAGTTACCTGTCTGGCCGCCGACAACGCGTTCAGGTGGAAAATAACTACTCCTCTTGGTGTAATACAGCAGTTGGCGTGCCTCAGGGTGGCGTTTTATCTCCACTCCTCTTTGCAATTTTCATTAACTCTATCTCCTATAATCTTACTTCTTCCTATCATCTCTATGCAGACGATTTGCAAATTTACGCGCGGGCTCAATTGTCACAAATATCAGACGCTCTTATTAAACTGAATAATGACCTTGAGAAAATAAACTCCTGGAGTAAAGGTCATGGGCTCACTGTAAATCCTGCAAAAACACAGGTATGCATTGTGGGTAGTAGTAGACTACTCTCAAAAGTCGAGTGGACCAATTTACCGCCGATTCTTTTTGATGGTACTGTTATACCCATAAGCAGCAAAGTTAAGAATCTGGGATTAGTTTTAGACTCCAATCTTGGTTGGGACTCGCAGCTGCAGGAAGTGAGTCGAAAACTGTTCGCCTCTGCAGGATCTCTCAAAAGATTGCGAAATTTTCTGCCTACTGCTACCAAAATTACGCTTGCAAATTCCTTACTCCTCCCAGTCCTTGATTACGCCGACGCCAGCTATCTCGATCTCACCGAAAACCAATTAAATAAACTTGAGCGCCTCCAAAATGTATGCATAAGATTCATATTTGGTCTTCGTAAATATGATCATGTCTCTCAGTTTCGGTCTCAGCTCAAGTGGTTACCAATTCGCCTTCGCCGAAATACTCACATTCTTTCATTGCTTTATAATATCTTATTTAATCCTTCAGCACCTTCCTATCTCAAAGATCGTTTCGTGTACCTCCATAAAACGCATGAAAGATGTCTAAGATCATCTGAAAACTTAAAATTAAAAATCCCAGTACATTCCACAACCTTTTTCGCAAACTCTTTCACTGTTTCAGCCGTACGTTTGTGGAATGAACTGCCGCTTGAAATACGTCAAGCCAAAACTTTATCTGCATTTAAGCTATTGTTAAAAACGCATTATCTCAGACTTTAACGTTTTTCCTACAACTTGCTACGTCAACTTTACTACTCTGACTTCTTGTATAAATACTGTAATTTACCTATTTCCTGTCTATGTTATATTGTAGTCTATTTAATTGTTATTTTATATTGATATATTTTTAATTATATGTATTTTCATTGTATGTATACGTTTATGTATATTTGTATGTGTATATGTATGTGTATATGTGTATTAGTATTTATATTAACTACTACACCATAAACTACCACTCTCTCTCTGTACAATAATTTCTCCATACAAAGGTTGCCTGGAAGAAATCGCTGTTAGCGATAAGGCCACCCATTGTACTGACTATTGTTATTATAAGTTTCTACTTTTATATATAATATGGTGTACAATAAAGTATAAATAAATAAATAAATAAATAAATAAATGTGCATATATAATGTATATGTTATATTCATATTATCCCTCAGTTCCTATATCTAACTAACTAAATATAGGGATATAGGGACTAGAAGGATAATGTGCATATATAATGTATATGTTATATGCATATTATCCCTCAGTTCCTATATCTAACTAACTAAATATAGGGATATAAGGACTAAAAGGATAATGTGCATAAATAATGTATATGTTATATGCATATTATCCCTTAGTTCCTATATCTAATTAACTAGATATAGGGATATAGAGACTAGAAGGATAATGTGCATATATAATGTATATGTTATATGCATATTATCCCTTAGTTCCTATATCTAACTAACTAAATATAGGGATATAGGGACTAAAAGGATAATGTGCATAAATAATGTATATGTTATATGCATATTATCCCTTAGTTCCTATATCTAATTAACTAGATATAGGGATTTAGGGACTAGAAGGATAATGTGCATATATAATGTATATGTTATATGCATATTATCCCTTAGTTCCTATATCTAACTAACTAAATATAGCGATATAGGGACTAAAAGGATAAGGTGCATAAATAATGTATATATTATATGCATATTATCCCTTAGTTCCTATATCTAACTAACTAGATATAGGGATTTAGCGACTAGAAGGATAATGTGCATATATAATGTGTATGTTATATGCATATTATCCCTTAGTCCCTATATCTAACTAACTAAATATAGGGATATAGGGACTAAAAGGATAATGTGCATAAATAATGTATAGGTTATATGCATATTATCCCTTAGTTCCTATATCTAACAAACTAAATATAGGGATATAGGGACTAAAAGGATAATGTGCATAAATAATGTATATGTTATATGCATATTATCCCTTAGTTCCTATATCTAACTAACTAAATATAGGGATTTAGGGACTAGAAGGATAATGTGCATATATAATGTATATGTTATATGCATATTATCCCTTAGTTCCTATATCTAATTAACTAGATATAGGGATTTAGGGACTAGAAGGATAATGTGCATATATAATGTATATGTTATATGCATATTATCCCTTAGTTCCTATATCTAACTAACTAAATATAGCGATATAGGGACTAAAAGGATAAGGTGCATAAATAATGTATATGTTATATGCATATTATCCCTTAGTTCCTATATCTAATTAACTAGATATAGGGATTTAGGGACTAGAAGGATAATGTGCATATATAATGTATATGTTATATGCATATTATCCCTTAGTTCCTATATCTAATTAACTAGATATAGGGATTTAGGGACTAGAAGGATAATGTGCATATATAATGTATATGTTATATGCATATTATCCCTTAGTTCCTATATCTAACTAACTAAATATAGCGATATAGGGACTAAAAGGATAAGGTGCATAAATAATGTATATATTATATGCATATTATCCCTTAGTTCCTATATCTAACTAACTAGATATAGGGATTTAGCGACTAGAAGGATAATGTGCATATATAATGTGTATGTTATATGCATATTATCCCTTAGTCCCTATATCTAACTAACTAAATATAGGGATATAGGGACTAAAAGGATAATGTGCATAAATAATGTATAGGTTATATGCATATTATCCCTTAGTTCCTATATCTAACAAACTAAATATAGGGATATAGGGACTAAAAGGATAATGTGCATAAATAATGTATATGTTATATGCATATTATCCCTTAGTTCCTATATCTAACTAACTAAATATAGGGATTTAGGGACTAGAAGGATAATGTGCATATATAATGTATATGTTATATGCATATTATCCCTTAGTGCCTATATCTTAATAACTTTATATAGGGATATAGGAACAAAGGGATAATGTGTATATAACATGTATATGTTATATACACATTAACTCTTAGTCCCTATATACTTAATCATTTTTATAACATCCATGGGCAAAACAAGCTTAGTGATTTGAATTCTCACTCCGTCACCCTTTTTTTTTATTTTTTATTGGTGGGCTATGGTAAGCGCACGCGCGGTCCAGTTCGTCCGGGGCGATGAAAGGACGGCGCGCGGGCCCATAACCCACCCGAACCCACGTCACCTCGTTGTTGGGCCGACCACCGTAGCAGATGTCACTTGTGATCAGTGGTCGGCCGTCACCCTACGGTAAATTCATAATTCCTTTCACAATTCAAATTCAAAATTCCTTTTTTCGTCTTTCTGTGGGAATAGCGGATAATACATTATATTATTAATCTTTTTTTTCTTTTTCCATGTGGTGACAGAGTAAGGATACCCGTATGTGGGCATTATAAAGACGACTAAGGGATATGAAATGCAGATAACATTTATTTAAGAGAAGGAAAACACAAAATATAATTATGTCAAAAAAACTACATAAATTAAAAAAAACAATTATTTTTTCAGGGATATTACTAATCCGCTAGTTACTAAAAATATATAATATAGTACAATTATTAATATAAAGAGCAAAGCTGGCTGAACTAATCTAAATTGCCAATTTTCGGACGGAAATTGTAAACATGTTCGAAGAAAGAGGATTTCCAATCAATATAGAATATAGGAATTATATTATATTAATATGACTTCTGATGTTTACTTGAGCATTGCACATTGTAAATAAATGAACTACCACCTTTAACAATGAACGCTGTAAACTGTTCGAAATGTCGGGCAATCAAAAATCAAATATAAACGCGATAAAAGCCGTAAAATAGTTTTATTTACCTACAATATAATATACTAGTTGTGGCCGCAATTGAATTTAATTGAAGACAATTAGGAAATTGTACGAGATTTGTTGATATTTTTTTTTTTTTTTTCTTTTTGTTGATGGTCCACAGACTTATTGTCCGTGCCTTTGTTACATTTTTTGAGTTTAATTGTTACGGTGAGTTTATATAATTCAAGTTATTCTTCAAGTGGCATTTGATTCAAATTGATTTGTTGATATTAATAGATTCAAATTGATTTGTTGATATTAATAGTCACTGCTCCTTGTCGAGGTTTTTTTTTGTTTTTAACCAGACGTAAAAAGAGGGGTGTTATACGTTTGACGTTGATGTCTGTCTGTCTGTGGCATCGCAGCTTTCAAGCGCATGGACCAATTTCGATGAAACCAGTCTCCGTAACTGTTTGGTTAATATCCGTCCAACAATGTAAGAGTATCAGCTTTCTTCCAAAATTATGTAATGGCGTATTATTACTCGATTTAGTTCTTCACGCGTGCCAGTATAATAGTTAAATGACAATTAATTGATAATTCCTGTTGAAGAGAACATAATCATTTTTTTATTATTATTCTTATATCTTTAAACGGTACTATTTGGGTCAACGATTACATTCCCAAGGAGGGTTGCCGTCAGGCAAGCGGCCGGTCATAAAAGTCATTGCCGAAACTTTTTGCAATATGTCAAAACAGATGACATATTGCGTCGACCCCAAGTAATTGGGATAAGAGCAAGATGATGATGATCTTTAAACGAGCAATTCTTGTATATATATACCTATATATATATTCAGGATCTCGGCAACGGCACCAACGATTTTGATGAAACTTGGCATACTAGAGGTTTCGGGGCCAAAAAATCGATCTAGCTAGGTTTTATTTATAGAAAATGTTGTTTTGTCCGTGTTTTTAGCAAAATAAACAATTACATTAAATTTTAAAAGAATATGAATTTAAATTTCGTTGGCAACGTCATGAGTTACGATAGCTCAGATGGGGAAGTGACAGGTTTTAATTTTGGTATTTTTTCAATCAAACAGCGTCAGTTCGAATCTCGGTGTTATTATTATTCTCTTTTTGTAATGTTTCATTATTAATTTTTTATTTTTTAGTAATATACTTATATCTAAATAAATTCGATAAAAATATGCCGAGCGAAGCTCGGTCAACCAGATATTTTAGTTTTAGTCGGAGGTTATTCAAAGTTTTTAATTTCACTTATCAATTATTACACAGTTACCACATAGATATTATCTAGCTTTATTACGTGAATTCCTTTTCTAAGTATCTATACTAATATTATAAAGAGGTAAAATTTGTAAGTTTGTATGCAGGGGGTAATCTCTGGAACTCATAATCTAATTCTAATTTTATTTTAACTGGCAGAAAGCTACATTATTCCTGAGTGCTATAGGCTATAAATTGTTTCTATAACATGTATATTAACCGAGCTATCACAACTTTTGTCTGGCAAGTCGGAAAAAAATACCTCGTAAAACAGAATTATTTGCGTGCGCTGCCTAAACAGTTGCTTAAAATTAAAAAGAATGTATGGCTACCTGGTTCATCTTAATTATTTCTACAAAAAAGTCAGCGATACCATATCTCTATCTTTTATATTTTATCTTTTATACTTCTATTATTGCATTAAAAAATTTTTTTTTCGGCATTGTTACGTTTGGTTGATTATTTGAGCAACAAAATATTAATTCTTATGACAATAAATTATTTCAGTATCACAGGAACATCATACAGATAAGATTTGCCATTTACAGTATATCAATTGGTCATACAGTTTCGGAGATAATATAAAATTACTAAAACGCAAAATGACCCTAGCATAACTTTCATTGTGCAGACGTTTTACCTATTTGCCCATAGATGGCGTTCTGCAATGACGTCATTTTTCTGAATCGCGGTGTTAAGACTTTCCGTGGATTGATGACCCTCTCGAATTATTATGCCCACGTTGTCGTTAGTTGGAGTTCTAAAAATTACATGTCAGTTGGTTATTGGTTTCGGTTGTTTCGTTCGCATGGTTGTTGTTGTTGATAGATCTACACTAATATTATAAAGAGGAAAGATTTGTATTTTTGTATGTAACGAATAAACTCAAAAAGTACTGGACCGATTTTAAAAATTCTTTCACCATTGGAAAGCTATAATATCAAGGAGTAACATAGGCTATATTTTATCCCGGTATTCCCACGGGAACGGGAACTACGCGCGTAAGGCGACTGAATCCGAAGCGAAGCGAGGGCGGATTGCTATGATAGATAAATTAAAAATGCAAAAGGAAGGATGTTTGTTTGTTTGTTACGCTTTCACGCTTAAACCGCTGAACCAATTTCAAAAATTCTTTCACTATTGGAAAGCTATAATATCAGGGAGTAACATAAACTATAGTTTATGCAGATATTCTCACGGGAACTGGAACTACGTGGGTAAGGTGACTGAAGCCGAAGCGAAGCGAGGGCGGGTTGCTAGTAGGATATACTTTGGGGTTTATTAATGGAGAGAAAGTTAAGAGGCCCATTTGTAATCATTGTTCAAGTCTTGAACCAAATATTTGTCTGCTAAACTCTTTATCTTTAACAGGGGCGTGTTATCAGGCTTAATTTTATCGATGGCTCTTTGTAAAAGAATACTAATCTTCTTTTGTGGATCGTTGAGGATATAAAATGTGTTGATAAGACTCAGATTGAAGTGACGGATTACTTATACTTGATTTATTTTGAGCTTAACGACTTTTAGTATTAAATTTTTCAGTTAATATTTACGGAAATTCGTAGAAAAACGGCTATAACTAACACAGCACGAAGAATTAGCACGCTGAGATGGCAATGGATTGGCTACATCGCTCGAAGAACCGACAACCGCTGGAGAAGAAAGGGTTTTGAATGGCGACCATGTATTGAAAGAGGTAGTGTAGGACGCCTCCCACTAGGTAGACCGATGACCTGTTGAAAATTGCTGGGCGTCGTTGAATGCAGACGCCGCAAGACTTGACTAGCTTTGTGATGAAATATGAGGGAGGGCTATATCCAGCATTGGACGGCGATAGGCTGAATGATAATGATGATGATTTATTTACTAAAAGAACTCAAACCAAAATGGTTTCGATTAGTCTAAGATGCACCAAACTCCCGAAATACTATTATAATCACACTCTTGTTCTTATCCCAATTACATGGAATCAATCCAATATAGACCTGGTGAGAGTTACTGGGCGTCGTTGGATGCAGGCGGCACAAGACCGCACTTTGTGGCGTAACATGAGGGAGGCCTACGTCCAGCAGTGGAGGGCGATAGGCTGAAATGAATCCAACATAGGCTTCTTTTCATTGTCCATATTGCTAATTTTATTGGCAATACTTTTTAACCAGCCATTTGCCTGACATCAACCCTCCTTCACAATGTAAAAAGTTAGCCTAGATCGATTTAAAGTTATTAGTTGTCTTTTACAACATCCAAGAATAATTTAAGGCTGGGTGTGTTCGTAGCTACAGCACAGCATTCTCCGAATCTCATTAGCCACAGATTAACTAGAGAAACTCAAGAGAATTTGTTTACTTCTCTATGAATTTAAACTGTAAAGTAAATTAAAAAATATAGTTGCCTTTTCAAAAATGTGTGGCTGTTTTTATTGAAGATAATAATACTTCTAGTAATACAGTTTAATTCGCGTAAATATTCAAAACATTACTCCTCTCTTTACAATTTTAACATATTTTTATAAGCTTCATATGTACATTTGTTAGTATGTGCCTATGTTCTTATGTAACGGAAACTTTAAACATAATTTTGACCTCATTCAAAACGTCGGATTGGCTAGAAATTTGGCATGCTTATCGAAGACCGAAGTAAATTTTATATTTTAAACAATCCTCACCAGGAATTTCAGGTTTAGCGATTTTCTAGTATCTGATATCCGATAGTGTCTTTGCGCCGTGACCAAGAAGGAAAAATGACCAGGTACGTCGGTCACCTATTTTTCGGATAAGTTACCAATTTTGAATACGATACATTTTCCAGAGTGCGAATCTGAGAACCGGCTATCTCATCCAAGGAAGGCAGCAGACGTTCAAATTAAGGGCGTTATTTCAGTTTATTAAAGTATTATTTATTTCAAGACCCATTTATTTATTTTTGTTTAAATGAAATCATTTTCCATCAATTTTCGTCAGCAATTCAACCCTATACTTGTTCGACTATCACACCAAAGTGAGTGGTGGAGAAATTTTGTATTCTTAACCCGTCTCTTTATGCTTGAACTTTTAAGGTCTTTACAAAATGTTATTGGCAGATACAAATTATATCTCGATTGAGAATAACTATTTGTAAATGAACTTACTTCTCTTTTTTTTGGATGGGCATAGCACATTCGCTGTCGGTCCCTACGAGGTGACAAAAGGGGCACGGCCCCACAACCTATCGCCGGCAGTAGGAAGACTATTGCCATTGGGCCGACCACTGATATCGATTTCTTGATATTCGTGGCCGACCCCGCGCATTACCCTTTTAAGTACCGTGCCCTTCGACACTCCGGCAAAAAACAGTAGTACCAATCTTAACTAACTACGTAAACAATCTTAAATGGGAATCGATCTGAACTCAGCTGGAGCTGTCTCATTTAAAACACTAGGTTATTTGTGCAATTATGACCTCTTTAATTTTGAGCTACTTCTAAAAAATTATCATACTTGAATATATTTTGAAAGATGATCTTAAAGAAGTTTCTACCATTTCATTAAAAGATAGCAGACATTTTGGCTGTTCGCCCAAAGATACTGGAGTGCAAGTTTTAACTCGATAGCTACGCCAAGATTAATATGCATTTATTACGTACTAATTGTGTTCACAGCTAATATTTAAAAACATTCAATATTAAAACATTTTATTGATTTTAAATTAGAAATAATTCTGTATAGTGACGGAGTAAGAATACAATTCACCACCTTCTTACTTACTGGGTGTTGTAAAAGACGAGTAAGCTATATAATATACAAATAACATCCATGTAAGAGAGGGCAAATTCGGAGAAAAATTCTATACCAACCTACCCAAGCAGCTTGGTATAGTGGATTAATTACCCTCCTATAGTGGAAGAAGATTGAACCCAGTAGTGGGATGCATATGAGTTGAGCTCAAACCCCCTCTACAATAGTAGAGAAAATTGACCTAGTAATTTACTTATAATGTACGTAAAATGTAACATACTGGGTGGACCGACGATCTGGTGAAGTTTGCTGAGCGTCGTTGGATGCAGGCGGCACAGGACCGCACTTTGTGGCGTAACATGAGGGAGGCCTACATCCAGCAGTGGACGGCCATAGGCTGAAATCATGATGCTGATGATGAATTTACTTTTACGACGCTCAACTCTTTTGCATAGATCTTATAAGCACTCTCATAGCACTGTCTGTTAGCCCTTTATTACGACAATCATGGGTAAGATAGAGGGATAGTGAGCTATATTCTTCTTCCAGCACCACACGGATAAGAAGCTAGTAGTTCTATTACTATTTGTGGAGAATATTTCTATCCCAACTATAGAATACAGATGGTGTGCCCATATACGAGCGTCCCGAACGTCCATATAAAAGCCAAAATGACTAATTTTGAATTCTGTAACGCCAAATTTAAATAAGAGAGAGAATTGGGTATCTCCTTTGAGAGTTACATTGACTTGAAAAAGATAGAAGCTTTGAGATATACAGGAATAATGTAGTACAATACGTTACAGGAACGAATTATTCCGCAGCTAAGCTAGGATAAACTACGGATGATCGCTCTGATTTCAACTGAAGCCTGAAATGTCTCACGGGCTCATGAGAGATACAAACGTATAAATAATAGATTAGTACTTTTGCTTGCCAGTAAATAATGTATAGGCCTTCAACTATTCAATACTGACTTTTCTGGATTTTATGGGATTTTGTTTGTATTGCAAACAGATGTGATGGATGGACCATTTTTAGCCTTAAGGACTTCTTCAAGGAAAATTACACCATTAGAGATATGCTGGGCAGGCGAATTAACAATCAGAGTTCGTTCGTTCTTAATAGACAAGCCCGCTGAGTTTCTTGGCGGATCTTTTCAGTAGCGGCCCGATCCGGTAGTAGTTTAAGTTATTGGATAAATATATTTATTTTTGTTAAAATTGACAGTATGTAAGTGCTGTTTCGGGGTTTGCGGTTTTTTTTAAATTGGTGTTATCCAAACGAGTGTTTCTTCTGTGGAGAATCTCCAACCGGTACTGGTGGAGTGGACGGAGTGGTGGCACCGGGTCCAGTATTTCCGGCAGGTTCTATCTGGACATGGTTTCTTCTGCAAGTACACGATGACGAGGAGAGAGGTGAACACAACCCAGCATACGGTAGAGGATTTCCCTACCGATTTTACTCTCAGGAACAAGTAGGGTGGATACACATTACATTTGGGTTAACTTACCGTAATGTTCGACCTCTGTACTCAAAAGTGGCGTTAGTATAAAAGACGACTGTGTAATTAAAAGTAATGAGGTGTTGGTGTCTACTAATTCGGTTCCAAAAATAATAGAAAATGATAGTTTAAAAAACTAAAAAACACGCTTACAAGCTGACAGCCCGAATCATCGAAGTTTCAAATTTCGCGCACACGTAGTTCGCACACTAGCTCTGTCTTTCTTGCTCTTATGCAAAGGAATTAGGAATTTCTAAATTCTGACGAATCTAATCAGGATATTTGCCTATTTTGATCGAATTATTGCGTTGTCATGGGCCTTTGACGTGTGTGCAAAGTATAAATAAAATTTCTTAGTTCAAAGTGAGGCAAAATGACGCTCAAAGATTCTGTTACATACATAGATACATACATGTGAAACTAATAAAAGCGTGTTAATCTTATATCTTTAAACGAGCAATTCTTGTATATATATAGGTATATATATATTCAGGATCTCGGCAACGGCTCCAACGATTTTGTTGAAACTTGGCATACTAGAGGTTTCGGGTCCAAAAAATCGATCTAGCTAGGTTTTATTTATAGAAAATGTTGTTTTATCCGTGTTTTTAGCAAAACAAACAATGACATTAAATTTTAAAAGAATATGAATTCAAATTTCGTTGTCCACGTCATGAGTTACGATAGGGAAGTTGACAGGTTCTAATTTTGATTTTGTTGACATTCAAACAGCGTCGGTTCGAAACTCGGTGTTATTATTATTCTCTTTTTGTAATTTTTTATATATTTTCCATTATTTATTTTTTATTTTTTATTAATATATATCTAAACAAATTCGATAAAAATATTCCGAGCGATGCTCGGTCAACCAGATATTAATAACAAAATATGAAATCATTGTTTGGGACAATTTTTAAACTTCTTAAATAAAACTACTTTACGGTTTTTATCGCTTTTGTATTTGATTTTGATTGCCCAATATTTCGAACACTTTGCAGCATTCATGGTCACGGGCAGACTAAGATGTCTCACATTCAACAAGTCATCCTTATTACAGACATTTATAATTATCTACTCGATACAGAAAATTAGTTATTAAATTTATTAAATTTTGACCCACATTTTAGTACAAATTTATTGCCAGTATAAGAAGAAAATCATTCTATATGAAAAAAAAAATATTGTTTATGGTTAGTGATTATTAATTATTAAATTTGTAGTAATTATTATGACAATTTATTAATTTCAAAACCCTTAAAAAAAATACTTCTCTAAATGGAATCATCATTATCATCGTTTTTATATGTCCTACTGGGCACAAGCCTTCTCTATAATGGAAATAAATATTGACGCTGATCAGTGTGCCTACTATGAATCTCGATTCCAATCCTAAATCCAATCGCAGCTCGAATTTGAGCAAATTTGGTACTCTTGAAAGCGACACTAGCGCATGATTGGAATTAAATTCGGTGGCATATTTTTGAACTAAGTGAATTCGGCTCTCGTCGATTAAATCAAATATTTGCTACTCCCGACGTGATTTTGATGTAGTTTAAAATCGTTACTGTTTCACAATTTCAAGAAAGCGTCTTTGTGGTGATCGAGTTCGATAACGTTATTCATTTAAAGTAAGAAAATACGACACATTTGGTGAAAATAACAACGGCAAACACGAAGAATTCAATCTCGATTTTGTTCAAGAGTACCAAATATAAGATTGGTGAGATTGGAATAGAATCGGCTTCGAAGTTAGAATTGATTTCAAGAGTAGGCTTACAGACGTGTTAGTATAGAGTTTTATTTAGATTTTTCCTTCATTTGTTAGCAACAAATTATTCAAATTCAAATTCATTTATTCACAATAAACAGAGTAAAATAGATGATAAGTACATTAATATATATTGCTCATTCCGTTTAGCCGTTGTTTGGCATGTGAAACATAGATTATAGTATATAGCTTATTAAATATTACATTATAGAGAAAAATTTATATATAATTAAATCAAATTCAGCATGATATACATTTGTCATTAAAAAATTCATTGATGGAATAATAGGCTTTATTTATTAGGACTTTTTTGAGAGTTTTCTTAAAATTACTGGCATTTTCGGCTTTCTGGGTGCTGAATTACATTCATACCCCATCACAATACGAAAAAATGAAAAGCTGTTATTTATTTTTCAGAATTTCCGTTCGGTACATTGAGTTATTTTCTTTTTTTCCGCTTAAAATTCATGTACCTACGTCCCTACTAACACTATTTAGAAGGGTACTGTGGCATTCATCCGATTAAATATTTAAAACTAAAGACTAACGTGAAGTTAACGTTTAAAATTAAATATTTATATCTACACTTTGATATCAGTAACCAAGTGACACGAAGTTCATTGAACATTATTTATTTATTACTATTTATTCTGGAAGAGGTAGACGTTTTTATTGTCAGTATGGTGACGGAATGAAAATACCATTCACCATTACCTATCTTGCCCGTGGTTATCGTAAAAGACGACTAAGGGATATCATACGCATAACATCTATGCAAGAGAAGGGAAACTCGAAATAAAACCCTGGTAAAGTTCACCTTACCTACTATATAGGGTACCTGTTTAACCAGCATGGTATGGTAAGGTCAATTTTCGTCTTATTGTGGAGGAGGCTCGAGCTTAGCAGTGGGCCGAGATGAAATGGAAATAAATGTAATTAGAAAAATAATGTTAAGGCACAAAATGATTAAATTTAAAATTTCTTTTCCTCCATCAGTTCTTTTACGCTATAAAATGCTTTTTGGTATAATATTTTTAAAACGGTACATCAATACCATGTAGCATACAATCTGTTACACGTATGTCTCCACAATTACATCTTCATAAATACACACAGTAACATTACCTTAATATGCACTTGTAATATTTAAATATTATACTTCTTCCTTACTTCTGTTGACTCTGAGCTATGTACAGACAGACACACACATACACACACACGCACACATATTTACACACATGCACACATGCAAACAAGCACTCAACACTCGCACACATAAAAATGAAAAAGCGAACTCATCATATAAAAGCACATCCTTCATAATTCAATTCATTAATATTATTTTTATATTATTATCGTTCTACTTAAAAACTACCTAATACATTTTTAAATATGATATAAAAAATAAAATATTTGAAAATATAAAAAGCGTATTGACCCACCGGCAGCGAATACAAGGTCCAAGCTGCCGGTGGTTAGGGCTACAAAGAGAGGAATTTCCTCACGATGCGCGCCGTGTCCAGTAATACCGCCTTCTGTATCAGGCCCGCAATCCAACTACCTAACGCGAGCCTCTTTAGGTGTTGATCGAGGCTCTTGGCTATTATCCCATTGGTCGAAATGACTATCGGTACAACGATTGCCGTGTCCAAATCCCACATGTCGACAATCTCGTGAGCTAAGTCTTGATATTTTATTTGTTTATCTTTCTCAGCCTTCACGAAATTCCCGTCATGCGGAATAGTGACATCAACAATCATTGCACGGTGCTCTAGCCAATTTATCATGTCTGGCTTATTGGCCACAATATTCCTATCAGTGATAATAGATCGGTTCTAGTACAATGTGACACGGCCGTTTTCGAGAACCGGCTCTGGTACATACTTGTAGTACGGCACCTCAACGCTCGCAAGTTTGTACCGCAGAGCAAGTTGCTGGTGGATGATGCTGGCTACCTCGTTATGTCTATGCAAGTACTCGCCGTTAGCAAGACGTGAACAGCCGGAAACGATATGTCTGAGGGACTCGCCTGATCGGTGGCACGCCCGACAAATATCAGCCGTGCCATCCCTCAGGATATATTTCCGGTAGTTATTCGTCTTAATAACTTCTTATTGTTAATTATTTTATTTTCTTTTTCTGTCTTCGCTATTTTTCTTTCTTATATATTTGAGGAAAAGGGTTTGCTGAAAACCAGGCCTGCTTAATTTCTATGCAGCACAAAACTGAGCATTCGCCTATTGTAAAAATTTTCCATAAAAATATTTATTATGATTAATGTTATGTGACAATAAATGCTATTCTATTTTATTCTATGTGTGGCCACTGAATGTTCTTTACTTTTTTTTTTTTTTTTATACGTGTACTGCTGTTGGCCGCAGATGGCCTTGACAGCTTGACGCGGACTATGGGTGAGCGCTGAGGGCTCTCAACCCGGAGAAAAGTATGCTAAGCGACATCGCCCAAGGGCTCCCCCTGTGGGGAACGGACCTCGGCTTGGGGCCTCGCTGAAGGCAAAGTGGGCGTGCCCACGTTTTTAGTCGTGACTTTTGTGCGGCGCGGTTTCGCACCTCGACGGCGAGGACGGAACCGCGGATATTTATTTGTTAAGGCCTCGCGGGCCGTGTAGGCTCTTTGTTGAGCGAGTGTGATATTGTCGTCCTCTTCGTCGAGGACGTGACGAGGACGTCGGATGGATGTTCTTTACTTATTTGAGACCCTTTTTTTATACCCATCTTTCGCTATAAAACCATTTAAGCGTGACGATAGGTAGCGAGAAATGTTGTCAGAGCATAATTTGTGCCTTCTGCGAGACAGTGATCTCGCGGAAGGAGGCGGCGGATCGCCTGCGTGAGGAGCGCAGCCTCGATGAGGAGATCCGCCGCCGGCGACTGGGGCGGCGCAGGCGCAACTATCTGCGCCTCATGCCGCCTTAGCCGAGGCCGCGGGTGACGTGACCGGGGATTAGTCTGTCACCCGCCGAGAGGCCGACCACTTGAGGAAAGACCGACGTCCTACCCGAGGGGGGACGTCGGTCGATGGGAGGGTACCCCAATAGGGGGTATTCCGTCGGGCCGACCACTGACGACAAGTTAACGCTGCTCCAGTGGTCGGCCCAACGACGAAGGCGACGTGGTTTTCGGGTGGGTCGCGGGAGTTGCGTTCTTAAGCCCCTCTGTCGCCCCGGACGGAGTGGTGCGGAGGCGCGCCGACCGCGGCCCATCCACAAAAAAAAAAAAAAAAAAAAAAGAGCATAATTTGTGTTGCCACCTTTCGATTAGCGATAACAAATATAGCATTTAATTTATTCTTAAATACATTATTTTTAATATTAAAGAAACATATTCAAATCAGTGCGGTACCTACCGTTATATCGCTACAATCTTGTCAATATATTCTTACCCTAACACTTATTATACTTATATGTATTTCTTACCTACGCAAATTGAATTGAACTCAATGTACGCCGAAGATCCTTTTAGAAGGCGAATGTATTTTGTATTAGAGTTGATTCAGACTCTGTAATCAAATGATTTGTGGTATTGTGAGGGAATCTTTTTATTTGAAAGAGTGGGTAATGTATTTGGTTGAGAGCGATGTTAAACTGATGTAGGTAGATTAATTATTTATATGTTTTTTTTATAGTGGTAGCGATTAATCATGGTAATCAAAGTTTCTCTTACATTGCGGTAGTTTTTATGTCTAACAGGGAATAAAATTCACTTATATAAATTAAATTCACGTATTAATATGCAGTTAACATCAAACCCTTTACCAAACCGTCTGACAGGCGTAGTATATTAGGTCAATTTCCCTCCCATTGCGGCGGAGGCTCGAGCCCAGTAGTTGGGACTAATATGAGCTGAGATGATGATGATAGATTGATAGGAAGGTCTGTAGTGAAACATCTATAGGCGAGGGTGAACCTGATCATTGGCGTGGCGTAAACGGCTCGTGGCGATACGATTTTTTTTTTTATTGCAAACGGTGGCAAACGAGCAGACAGTACACCTGATGGTAAGTGTTGCTGCCGCTCATAGACCTTTACAAGGCCGCCTGCCTACCGCGAAAAAAGTGAAGGGAGTGTGAATGCGTGCATTGAGGCTCAGTGATACCAAAACCCTCCACACGCAAACACCCTCAGAAAGTTGGGCTTCCGGCTCTCTCACACACCGAACGAAGCGCAGTAACAAATGATTTCACGCTATACGACGGAATATGCGAGGGTAAACCTGATGTTGGCGTGGCGTAACGGCTCGTGGCGATAAAACGCCACGCTATGTATATGTACATACGTAGTAGTGTATGAATGAGACGGAGCGACGTGATATTGTACGCTAACGTTTGTGCGCTATCTCTCTCGCCGCAGTGAGCTCGCATACCTATAGTATATATTAATGAAAATACGTTTTTTGGATAAAAATCATCATTTTCTGGAAAAAACGTAAAATTTTATTAATACTTTATGCTATATTAGTTCCTGTCGTAATCTGTTCTTTTATGTTATAAATATTGACTTAGAATACGGCTTTCCGGGTAGGGATGGAGTAAGAATACACATCACCACCGCCTTTCTTATCGGCAAGAAAGGCAGTAGGGAATTGTATTCTTACTCTGACGCCATACGGTACTTTACAACTGCACAGATGGCGTAGTGGTTAAAGTACCGACCTACTATACCAGTGTCGTGGGTTCGAATCCTACGAAGAATAATGTTTTGTGTGATACACAAATTATTGTTCAGAGTCTGAATATAATTTTTGTCTCTTAGTTATATGTTAGTAACGTCGCAAAACAGGAATTATTTCCTTAATGAAACATTAAAAAAAAATAATACATTGATATAAAACAAAAATCTGTGGATCACAAAAAGTAATGTCCGGTATGAGATCTATACCAATAAATAAAATTGGAGTGTCTGTTTGTAATGACAAAATAATAGGCTTTTTTCATGCTCATACGGTTATTTGCACGACACCTATGCGTAAAATAGCAATTAAAAATTTTTTGTCTGTCTGTCTGTTTGTTCCGGGTAATCTTCATAACGGCTGGACCGATTTCAAAAATTCTTTCACCAATGGAAAGCTATAATATCAGGGCGTAAACTAGGCTATATTTTATACCGGTATTCCCACGGGAACGGGAACTACGCGGGTGAAACGACTATAACCTATAACCGAAGCGAAGCGAGGGCGGGTTGCTAGTTCGAAATATATCTTACTAGCAACCCGCCCTCGGTTCGCTTCGGTTTCAGTCGTCTTTCCTGCGTAGTTCTCGTTTCCGTGGGAATACCGAGATAAAATATAGCCTAGTTTACTCCCTGATATTATAGCTTTCCATTGGTGAAAGAATTTTTTAAATCGGTCCAGCCGTTTTGAAGATTACCCGGAACAAACAGACAGACAGACAAAAAAAATATAAAATGTATTTTAGGCATATGTATAGTGCAAATAACCGTGTGAGCATGAAAAAAGTGAAAAATTATTTTGACATTACAAACAGACACTCCAATTTTATTTATTGGTATAGATAATACCCAAGCGTCATACACATTCTTCAATTCAATATGCTGTCTCGTCGCCATATATCTCATTGACTCCAGCAATGTATGCATTTGACTTTCCTTTGAAGTCAAACTTATTAGCTATCAATATTTTATCTGTCTGTATATTTTCATATTTGCTTTCAGAATATGCAAAGATTCACACGTAGACTAAATTCAGTATTTTATTTATTTATGAATATACAGTGGATTTCAGTTATAACGACGGACCACTTAAATGTCGTCGCTATAACCGGAGGCCTCTATATCCGAAATAATTATATTAACACTTTTTCTTTAACAGTAAATGTACGTCTAGGAACAATGTTCACAAGTTTAAGAAACACTGTTTACTCACTGGAAATTGGCTACTTAAATGATTCATAATTTTAACTTCTTGCACATGCTAAATAACCATACAAACAAACAAAGCATTTGACCAACTGTGATAATTAAAGCTTATGATGAATGAGTCTTTGTGCTTTTGCCGACTCAGTCGCAACATTCGCAAGCAATTTCTAGGAATCTGTCCCAAATAGTTCATAAAACAAATCGGTATACCCGAATTCGACGTTATATCCGGAGTCGCTATTTCCGAATGTATTGCCTACAAAAGGATGCTTTAAATACTAGGGACGTAAGTTGGGCGTCGCTATAACCGCAAAGTCGTTACAACCGAGGTCGTTATAAATGAAATCCAGTGTATTTTATTTTACCGATAGGTGATGGAGTAAGGATACGATTCACCATCCTTTATCTTGCTCGTGGATATTTTAAAAGGCGACTAAGGAAGATGATATTCATGTACCAGATTTGCAAGAGAAGGAAAGCTCGAAATAAAACCCAACACGTTACGTATTGGGTTTTATTTCACAGTTGTCTGACTAGCCTGGTGTAGTATTTAAATTTTCCTCCTGTATTAGAGATAGCTAGAGCTCGGCAGTGGGACGTATTTGAGCGTAGATGAGCACTTTATTGTACTGTGGTTATGACGTGGGCGGTCAAGTACAAACTTCCCGTAACGAGTGTCATTGGTCGAACCGTGCCGACTGTGATGAATAATCATGGTTATATTTCATTTATGTCTGTTAAATAAATGGTGAATTTTAAATAAATAGTGTTTCTTTTTTCTTATTCTTACTTAAATGGCCCACAAACCATTGATCTGCTATTTGTCTGTAATAATTGTTTGTGACTCCGTATAATGACGAAGTAAGAATACAAATCAGCACTACCTATCTTGCCCGTGGATGTCATAAAAACGACTAGGGCAAATACGCATATAACATCTATTTTCTTTTTTTTTTTCGGGGTGGGTTGCGGTCGGTGCGTTCCTCGCACCACTCCGTCCGGGGCGACAGAGAGGTGTAAGCACGCACTCCCGCAACCAACCCGCGATGCACGTCGCCTTCGTCGTTGGGCCAGCCACCAGAGCAGGGTGACTTGATGTCAGTGGTCGGCCCGACGGAATACCCCCTATTTGGGGTACCCTCTCATCGACCGACGTGCCCCCCTCGGGGAGGACGTCGGTCTTTCCTCACGCGGTTGGCCTCTCAGCGGGTGACGGACTAATTCCCTGGTCATGTCACCCACGGCCTCGGCTAGGGCGGCATGAGGCGCAGGTATTCGCGCCTACGCCGCCCCAGTCGCCGGATCGAGGCTGCGCTCCTCGCGCAGGCGATTCGCCCCCTCCTTCCGCGAGACTACTGCCTCGCAAAAGGGGTCGACCGCGTCTCAGTTCGTGCAAATAATATCTATGCAGGAGAAGAAGAACTCGAAATAAAACGCTATACCAACCTGTCTGACCAGCATGGTATAGTAAGGTCGATTTCCCTCCTATTGTGGAGGAGGCTCGGGCCCAGCAGTGGGACGTATGTGAACTGAAATGATGATGATGATGAATTGTATATGATGAAGCATGTCTTTTAGAAAGCCAACTAAAGACTGCAGAGATGGCATAGTGGTTACGATATCGACATACGTGCCAGTGTAGTAGGTTCGAATATCACGCAGGACAACACATTGAGCGATCTAGAAATTGTTCTTCTATGTCTAGGTGTAATTGTGGCCATTAATTATGTTTGTAAAGTACCTCGCAACATAATAAGATTAGAGATAGATTATTTTCTTAAGACAAGATCATCATCATCATCATCTTGCTCTTATCCCAATTACTTGGGGTCGACGCAATATGTCATCTGTTTTGACATATTGAAAAAAGTTTCGGCAATGACCGGCCGCCTGCCTGACGTCAACCCTCCTTGGGAATGTAATCGTTGACCCAAATGGTACCAGATGGAGTTGGTCTGGGTCAATCTAGGGCTCTTAGACAAGATTTTTTAAGACTTTCTTAAGACAAGATATATTCTTTAAAAAAAAGAAGACAGTAAATCATTATCTATACCAATAAATAAAATTGGAGTGTCTGTTTGTAATGTAAACATAATAGGTTTTTTTATGCTCACACGGTTATTTGCACGACACCCTATGCCTAAAATACAGATTAAAAAAAAATTGTCTGTCTGTCGGTTTGTTCCGGGTAATCTTCAAAACGGCTGGACCGATTTCAAAAATTCTTTCACCAATGGAAAGCTATAATATTAGGGCGTAAACTAGGCTATATTTTATCCCGGTATTCCCACGGGAACGGAAACTACGCGGGTAAAACGACTATAACCGAAGCGAAGGGAGGGCGGGTTGCTAGTCAATAGTAAAACTGTAAATCTTAAATGACCCTGATGTGAACGATAAAACAAAAAGTGAGCCTCGCGTCCTCAAAATCGGTGACATTAATAAAATCATCATCATTATCACAGATTATATACGTCCCACTGTTGGGCTTTAGCCTCCTCCACAAGGGGCGGGAAATTGACCTACTATACCATGAGAATGACCTACAATACTGATCAGGCGCTGATCAGGCGTGTTGGTATAAGGTTTTATTTCGAGTTTTCCTTATCTTTCATAGGTTTTATATGCATATTGTATCCCTTAGTCGTCTTTTATGACACCCACGGGCAAGAAAGCGGGTGGTGAATTGTATTCTTACTCCTCCACCATACGGAGAGAACTGAACTAGTTAAGACGAATCCAAACCAAACTTGTTGGGTTTACTAGTAGATAATCCAGGATATCGTCTCCTACCTTCGAGCTTTATCATCATAGTAACTTAGTGCTGCCATTATATCTAGGGATTTCCAATGTTAAATCTAATATTGTTTAAAAGCTAAGTTCGTCTCAATACGAACGGGTTGAGAGCCCACAGCGCTCTCCCATAGTCCGGGCAAAGTCTGTGAAAGCCATCTGCGGCTAACATACACACACAAAAAAAAAGTCAGCTCATACACCTGCTATTGATGGGCTATACTATAAATACTATATCAAAGAGTGGTAGGCTCACACTTTGCAATTTGCGCTTCGTTCGATGAGCGAGAGAGTCGGAAGCCCAACTTTCTGAGGGTGTTTGTGTGTGGAGGGTTTTGGTGGTGCCCTTGGTATCACCGAGCCTCAATGAACGCATTCACACACCCTTCACTTTCTTCGTGGTAGGCAGCGACCCTGTAAAGGTCCATGAGCGGCAGTAACACTTACCATCAGCTGTACTGTTTGCTCGTTTGGCACCGTTTGAAAAAAAAAAATAAATAAACGAATTTTCCTTCTCTTACATAGATGTTATCTGCATATCATATCCCTTAGTCGTCTTTTACGACACCCAAGAGAAGGGATAGTGAACCGTATTCTTACTCTGTCACCACACGGAAAACCTGCCCACATTCGTATCACAAGTAGTAAATGGCAATAGTTTTATAACCGCCTACCTACTTGACATCAACCCATCTTGAGTATCTTGTTGACCAGCTGGCATCAAATAAGAGCTGGTCCAAGTCTATCTAAAGCAATTAGTCTTTTACAACACCTACAAATACCATAAGGGCTGGTAGTATTAATAACCGCCACCACACAACATTAAAAAGGTTAAAAATAGCAATACCGTGACAAAATTCACCCAAACTATTGTTGCCCACAAAAGTAATCACAGATTTTTGGCACCGAAAACTTTCGTAAAACTATTCAATTGTGTGGTATTTAATTGAAAATTCTATTTAATTAAAATTGTTGGGTTCACACACGGACTTACGTGAAAATATATACGATAGTTTTCGGAGATTGAAATGCTTATACTACCAAATGGTGTCGAGTTTATTTCTATTTATCTATGTAGCTATGCAAAATTCTTTTTTGAGGAATCAAATTAAAGACTAGTAATTATTTTAATAAAAATAAAAAGTTGTAGATTTTAAATGAAATTACGGCTTTTATCGCAGTTGTATTTGATTTTTGATTGCCCGACGTTTCAAACCGTTTGCAGCGTTCATGGTTACGAACGGGCTAAGATGTCACACGTTCAACAAGTCATCGTTATTATAGAAATTTATAATTATCTCCCCGAAAAAGATTTGTTTTATTAAAAAAAAAATGTTAAAAAATTATACTAAATTATATTGTTTTTTCATATAGAATCATTTTCTTCTTACACTGGCAATAAATTTGTACTAAAATGTGAGTAAAAATTTAATAACTAATTTTCTGTATCGGTTAGATAATTATAAATGTCTGTAATAACGATGACTTATTGGACGTAAGACATCTTAGTCCACCCGTGACCATGAACGCTGCAAAGTGTTCGAAACGTCGGGCAATCAAAAATCAAATACAAACGCGATAAAAGCCGTAGTTTTATTTAAAATAAGTAATACTCCCGTAAACACCAGAAATCATTATGTAAACAGTTGTAGTTTATTGAACCATCAATTAAATTGTCAGTTTAAGTGTTTTGATATTTGCATCTTGCATATCTTCAATGTGAATTTTGGACATTCGATTCAGCTGACGCACGACCCGGCTAAGATAGTGATTAGAAGAAAGAAAATAAAAGCGTGGTCAATAATTTCACTAGAATTAGTGTAATTCATGTATTAATTTACTTCGTACTATGCTTTAAGTATTTATGTTTATTTACAATGGTATAATTTAAGATCACCGTTCATCTGGTTGTTACAGTAAAATATCTAACGAGTACATGGAGGGTGTTGCAGTTTAAAAAACGACCTTCCTAGCCCCATTTCGTGTGTTCTATTCCCACGCAAAGAAGTTGTTCGTAATATTCAGAAATGATTATTTTAAATTAAGAATCCGTTATTTGGTTCTTGTATATTTATAAAAGCTTCGCGACACAAAGATTTATACCAGTGTAATCTTTAAAAATAAAAATCTAATTCGTGTCACGAACGAACAGTCTATTCACAAGTATGATAAAATTAGACTCTAAATGCAGTTTCATTTAAAAATGCAAATACTAATTACGTAAACGTGGAGTCGTACGTTCGAATGTACTAAATGCATTTCTCTTACAATACTATAATTACATTTATAGATTTCTACAAATAAATTGCAGAGAATAATTACAAAAGTACTTAAGAATACAATTTGCCACACCAGAGGGTGTCGTCTTTTAGGACTGAGCGATAGAAGATGCATATAACATCTATGTAAAAAAAGAAAAACTCGGAACAAAACTCTACGGAAACACGTATGACCAGTGTGGTAGGTGAATTTCTCACCGATAGTGGAGGAGGTCCAAGCTCAGCAGTGGGACGTACTTATATATGAGCTGAAGTGAATGAGTGAAATAATGAATGTAAAAAAAAATAATTTCACCCTTTAAAAATTAATGGAAGGAAGGAAGGGAGACGCAACACTTTCTTGCGATAATTAATATACCACATACCACAATAGAAGGAGTACGGGATAGGATTATCGTTTAGAGGCGAAACACGTGTCAAATAAATATTCAAAGTTCTGCGGAAAATTGAAAGTTGATGTTCTGGAAGGTGCTCATCCAGTCATCTAGTCCACATTAATCCTATCCTGTATTCCTTCTATTGTGGTGTGCGGTATATTGAATACAGTGGGAAAGTGTTGGGTCTCCCTTCCTTCCTTCCATTTTAAAATAAAAATGGATTTCTGCAATGTATCGCCTAATTCATGCAATTATATTTTACCCTCTTCAGAAAATTATTATTACATTTATCGAGATAAATTTACTCATTCATATATACGTCATATACTGCCAGGCTAGAGCCAACTCCGTAGTAGGAGAGCAATGGACTACACCACGCTAGTCAGGTGGATTGTATAGGAGGGAAGTGGAATCAAATGTCTTCCAACTCCTCCTGTTTAACTTTTCTAATTAAATTTGTTGCGCGTCTCTTGCATAAATGTTATAGCATATAACATTTTCCCCGAGAGGGGGACGTTGATCGATGGGAGGATACTCCTCAGGGGTATGCCGTCGGGCCGACCACTGACAACAAGTAACCCTGCTCCGGTGGTCGGTCCCACGACGAAGGCGACGTGGTGTTCGGGTGGGTTGCGTTTTTGTGTGTTTAGGCTCCTCTGTCGCCCCGGATGGAGTGGTGCGAGGAGTGCGCCAACAGCAGCCCATCCCAAGAAAAAAAAAAGCATATAACATTTATGCAAGAGAAGGAAAATTTGAGATTATATCCTTTAGTCCTATTTTACGACATCCATGGGTAAGTGGTGAATTGTATTCTTACTCCGTCACCACACAGAAAATATATAATTATATAGTTAATACATATTCATGACAGTTACAATAATATATACTAATTTAATTAACGAATCAACCCCAACGCGTGGAACAATGTTTTTGTTAAACAAATTTATGGCTTTTGTAAATTGAAATAATTCAACAGGAGCGAGTGTAAAATAGCTCGTTTGTTATAATTAAGGTACGTTTGTAACGGCTAATGTTTGGGCTATGGCCCCAAATGAGGCTAAATAATTGGCTGAAGGTGGATTGTGGTGGGAGTGTTTACCGTTTATTGCTTTAGGTATGAAAAGTTTAAAATGATTTATTCATGTAATAATTATGATTAAGTTATATCTTGAAGTACTACATATTGAAATACTCAAAGTTAATTACAAAGTGTGTGTTTAATTTACGCACTTTTTTTTTTTTTTTTGTGGGTGGGCTGCGGTCGGCGCGCCTCCGCACCACTCCGTCCGGGGCGACAGAGGGGCTCAAGCACGCAACTCCCGCAACCCACCCGAAAACCACCTCGCCTTCGTCGTTGGGCCGTTAATTTACGCACTTAAGAAGTTCTTTCGCGTAACAAGATAAAAATATTTCAAAAAATTTTATGCTTCGTGTTATCCTACGTTTATAGAAAAAAACAATACTAATAGCTTAGAATAATAATGTATAGAAGGATAGTGTCAATACTTCGAAAGTTCGAAACATGAATCTAAAAATACTAATGGCGCGCAGACAATTACACACGTACATACGCACACCGCTATACAAATTATGAAATCAAATTTTGTTTTTATTAACATAAATCGTCGAAATACTTTTAAAAGTAATGTTAAAAACCTTTTTAGGTTTTTCAAATGTGATGACACTATTTGAATGCATAAACCGTCATAATTACCTATTTATTTTTTAAGAGTTGCATACGTACGTGCAGTAGAATGACTTGTACATTACGGAACGGTTCCGGCGTAAGCTCCATTAGGCTCCAATTGAAATGCTTCACTTTTTGTGCGCGAACTTACCTTCTATACGTTATTATTCTAAGACTAATAGAAAGTATTTAATACATTTAAAGTTTTATTATAACGCATTATCTAGTGGACTTTATTCCGAGAGAAATTCCACTATGTCTTTTATTTTGTAGTCAAATAAAGAAATATTTTCTGCATCATTATCTCAACCCAGATAAGTCCCAACTGTTAGGTTTTTGGGAGTGAACTTTATCTATTATACCGCACTGGTCAGATGTATTAGCATGGCGTTTTATGTCGAGTTACCCTTCTCTCCCATAGATGTCAGTTATACGCATAACTTATCCTATAGACCTCTTTTATGACAGGCAAGAGAGAAAGTGATGAATTGTATTCTTGCTCCGTCACCAAATGGAATTATTTCATCATCATCTCAGCCCATACACATCCCATTGTTGAGCTCGGACCTCCACCACTATGGCAGGGAAATTGACCTACTATACCACGCTGGTCAGACGTGTTGGTATAGGGTTCCATTTCGAGTTTTCCTTCTCTTACATAGGTGATATATGCATATTAAATCCCTTAGTCGTCTCGTACGAAACCTACGGGCAACCACCCCCTCGGTGGTGAATTGTATTCTTACTCCGTCCCCACACTGAACGGAACACACCAATGGAATTATTTATTATCTAATCGTTTTATTTTACAGTCTTATTGTTTTATTTCCGTGTGGTGACGGAGTAAGAATACAATTCACCACTCCCTATCTTACCCGTGGATGTCGTAAAAGACGAAAGGGATATAATATGCACATAACATTTGTGCAAGAGAAGAAAAACTCGAAATAAAACCCTATACCAACATGTCTGACTAGCTATATAGTAGATCAAATTCCCTCTGTGGAGGAGGCCCGAGCCCAGCAGTGGGACGTATGTGGGCTGTGACGATGATAATGATTTAACTTTTTGAGCAGTGGTCAGTAACTGGCGAACACCAAAACCTCAGCTCGCCTAATAACATTAAATATCAAAATAATATTTTCATATAACTGTACCTATTTTAATACGTTTTAAAGTCACGTAGAATCTAACTCAATAAACATTTTAGTTGTCTAGTACATATTTTACAAGTATAACTAATTTGATTACTTTTGTGGACTACGCACAGACCTTTATTAGCCTTTAAAAGATAGCGAAATATATGAATATATTATATTTTATACTACCTGGCAGCTTTGTCTTGCCCGGGATAGCACAGCCCCATTAAACACGATATTTCTTATTGCCGTGTAGTGACGGAGTAAGAATATAATTCCTCATGGTACATACTGTCAGTGAATATCGTTAGTGACAATTGAAACATGTAATGTGCATAAAAAATATGCAAAGCAAGGAAAATCTATACCAATAAATAAAATTGGTGTGTCTGTTTGTAATGTCAAAATAATAGGTTTTTTTCATGCTCACACGGTTATTTGCACGACACCTATGCCTAAAATACAGATTAAAAAATTTTTGTCTGTCTGTCTGTCTGTTTGTTCCGGGTAACCTTCAAAACGGCTGGACCGATTTCAAAAATTCTTTCACCAATGGAAAGCTATAATATCAGTGCGTAAACTAGGCTACATTTTATCCTGGTATTCCCACGGGAACGGGAACTACGCGGGTAAAACGATTAAAACCGAAGCAAAGCGAAGGCGGGTTGCTAGTGTGAAATAAATTCAGATTCAAACCCATTTCACCAGCTTGGTATATTAGGTCAATTTTCCTGCAATTGTGAAGAAGGTTCAAGCTCAACAGTGGAACGTATATGAGCTTATACGTAATATATCATTTGATAGATGGATTTATATTTTCAGTAGTGGTAGGACCACACTGTCGACAGTTATCTGTCTACAGCCGCGGGCCGGTCCGTCCGGGGCAGTACCACACTCTCGCAGAAAATTGACGTCTGAGTAGTAGCAATTTGTTACTGCGCTTCGTTCGGTGAGCGAGAGAGCCGGAAGCCCAACTTTCTAAGGGTGTTTGTGTGTGGAGGGTTTTGGTGATGCCCTTGGTATCATCGAGCCTCAATGCACGCATTCACACTCCCTTGACTTTCTTCGCGGTAGGCAGCGGCCTTGTAAAGATCGATGAACGGCAACAACACTTACCATCAGGTGTACTGTTTGCTAGTTTGCCACTGCTTGCAATAAAAAAAAATAAGAAATGTTCATAATATTAGCAGATAACATCGCCATGAGAGATAGAAAAATTGTAGCAAATGCGTGTACTAATTTACCTAAAGAATGTAATATAGAATCTATCACACCCTATATGTAAGAAATACAAGAGCATACATATTAGTTAAATAAGAAGAAGGGTAGTCAATATAATTTACTTTAAATAATATCAGCCCCTTTTTACCTTTGATGGATGTTTTACGGAAGCTTAAACTCATTTTTTATATTATTAACCACAATAATAAAACTTTTGAAAGGAAAAAATAAAGGTACAGTGAGGCTTTCTTACAGCCCATTAAACTTTCAAGAAGTTGGCTCGGCCTAGGCTGTAACTTAGATTAGAAATAACGGATTAATTCTTATAAGAGAGAACTTTGAGGGCAGGAGTATAGCGGCATACTTGGCATACCTCATTTTATTACATATTTCTGCAACTTATAAGCGGCAGCGGGTAATGGAGCGAGAATAATTTAGTTTTAATAGAAATGTTGCTAGTGTTTGTTTAAATATCTGCCCTAAATAAATATCTTCCCGAGCGCTATGACCTGTCCTTCTTTAAATGAGGTTTAAGAAGACCATTTTCTTTACAGCAGGCAACGGCCTAGCTATGATTCTGGTATTGTAAAGGTCCATGTGCGGCAGAATCACTTACCATCAGGTGCGCTGCTCACGCGTTTGCCACCATCGGCAATTAAAAAAAAAATATATAACTTGTTTAGAAGCGAAACACTTGTAGGAATACCATCATTATTTTCGTGCTTTCAGCTTTTTTAAGTCCCACTACTGTGCTTGAGCCTCTTCTACAATAGGAAAGAATTTGATCTACTATACTACGCTGGTCAGTTGGATTAGTATTGGGTTTCCATTCAAGTATTTTTTATCTTGCATAGATGTTAAATATGCATAATATTTAACATCTTATATTTATATATGATACCGATATTAAGACACCCACGAGTAAGAGAAGAGCAAATTTTATTCCTACTCCGTCACCGCATGGAATTGTAGAAGGAACAATAGGAGTAACAGTCAAGCTAAATAATTTCTAAACATTATGTGATTATGAAACACATAAAATAAATATTACTATTTTTATGGCTTTTATCGCATTTGAGTGTTTGAAAGTTTCGAATCCTTTTCATCATTTATGATCAAAGTAGGACTCGTAAAACTATCTAATGTTGATTTTAAGAACAAAAATCCACGAAGTACTCTTTCATTTTGTCAACCACTTTGATAAATGAATATCTTTAATCGTCCCCAAGATATCATACCGATATTCCTAGTCTCTGATTAATGCCAAGCAGTGAGTAAATGGAAGACAGTATCTTCGCTGTCCACCATTCTCAAATCATAATAGATTTTAAGATGTGTATTGCAAAGATAATCAACTATAAAATGAGCTAATTTTAAAATGCATAAATTATATTTATATTCAGATTATATTATTACCAAATAAATAAAATGTAATCTGTCATTTTTTATTATTTTTGCAGTAATTTTCACAACTATATTTATCTATTTAAGTTACATACCACGCGAAGGAGGCTGTGTGACTTGAATTTGATGGAAAAGTAAGGGATTTTATAGCAACTTTTCTTTCTGTCACAGCATCTTACCCTTGATCAGTTTCGGCTTATAGGATTCCAGCTAAGGAAAATAAATATTTTACATCATGATTTACAAGAAATTATATCCTTGTTCAAAGAGCACTGGAGTTAATACATATTAAATATTATATACATATAAAGTTATATACATATAAAGTTATATATAAAAGTAATTTAAAAAATATGACAATATCACTCAGTTTATTGGCAAACCTTTTTAATGGTGGCCGGGTTCCAATCAGGTGGTAGATAATTGGATTAATTTAAGATTAAACGCGAAATTGACAAATTTAAGTGGCCCCGAAATAAACCCTATTATTTAAAATATAAGATTTTTAAAATTTAATAGTAATAAGTAAAAAAAAATTCCTAATTCGTTGTTATATTTATGTAGTTCATTATCTAATGACTATTTTCTTTGTATAAAAATTGTCATAGATAATCTCACGCGCTAATTAGATCGCTAATCGCTTATAAAATGGACGGGGCCGTTTAAATAAAAGATGGTCTGCATTCCTCACGTAGCTCTATCGACCTTCTAATTCAGCTTACAGACGTGAAATGGGTTGTTGCACTCGTTAACTAGTTCAATTCCCGGGTGACGCACTTCGGAATGTATTCATCATATTCATATAATATCGCTTGAGTTATTACGAGAGTGGAATGATATTAAAAGGTCTACGAACTCATGGTGTATTTGCATATTTTCATTAAATTTGAACTACCCTGAATCATCATCATCATCATCATCTTGCTCTTATCCCAATTACTTGGGGTCGACGCAATATGTCATCTGTTTTGACATATTGCAAAAAGTTTCGGCAATAACTTTTATGACCGGCCGCCTGCCTGACGTCAACCCTCCTTGGGAATGTAATCGTTGACCCAAATGGTACCAGATAGAGTTGGTCCGGGTCAATCTAGGGCTCTTAGTCGTCTTTTACGACACCCACGAGCAAAGCAAGGGTTGGTAGTATTCGAAGCCGCTACCACACAGTTGAACAACCCTGAATCTTATGGTATAATTATATGGGTGAGGAATATAACATATCTTCATGCATCAGCCTTGGACATATACTCTTGGATATATGCCTTCTACAAGGATTTATTGCTATGATCTCTGCAGGAGTATTGGCGATTGTTTTTGGTGTTATGAATCGCTGCCCATGAATATATCTGTCCATTTTTCTGATGGTAATTTAAAAGATTTTTATTTATTTTTTTTTTATTGCAAACTGGAGCACACATGATGGTAAGTGTTGCTGCCGCTCATGGACCTTTGCAATGCCGCTGCACACCGTGAAGAAAGTAAAGGGAGTGTGAATGTATGTATTGAGGCTCGGTGATACCAAAACCCTCCACACGTCCCTCAGAAAGTTGGGCTTCCGGCTCTCTCGCTCACCGAACGAAGCGCAGTAACAAATTACTACTACTCAGACGTCGATTTTCTACGAAAGTGTGATACTACCCCAGATGAACCAGCCCGCGACTGTAGACAGACACCGTGTGGTCGTATCATTCAATCACTGATAAACTAACGTATGTAATAATTTCTGATATTTACGCGTACATACACATTGTAAATAGGACTACTTTAGGGATTTTATCGCGTTTGTATTTGATTTTTTTTTTTTTGAATGCCAGACGTTTCGAACAATTTACAGCGTTCATGGACACGGGCGGACTAAAATATCTGACGTCCAACAAGTCATTGTGTTTACAGATATTTATAATTATCTACCTGCTAGAGGGAATTAGTTATTAAATGTTGACCCACATTTTTCGTACAAATTTATTGGCTACTAGCAACCCGCCCTCGCTTCGTTTCGGTTTCAGTCGCCTTACCCGCGTAGTTCCCGTTCCCATGGGAATACCAGGTTAAATATAGCGTATGTTACTCCCTGATATTATAGCTTTCTATTGGTGAAAGAATTTTTGAAATCGGTTCGGTGGTTTAAGCGTGAAAGCGTAACAAATAAACAAACAAACACTGTGTAAACTTACTTTTGGATTTATAATATTAGTAAGGATAAGGATACAAGAAGAAAATGATTCTATATGAAAAAAAAATGTTTATGATTAGTAATTATTAAACATTAAATCAATAGTAATTATTATGACATTTATTTAATTTAAACCTAACAAATCTAGCATAGTACCACTGGTGGTAAAACTGGTGAAAACAAGTGGGCATGATGCTAAGGCGGCTTTACTTTATCTTACTAAAAGGTTTTTTTTTTTTTTTTATTGCAAACGGTGGCAAACGAGCAAACAGGACACCTGATGGTAAGTGTTGCTGCCGCTCATGGACCTTTACAAGGCCGCTGCGAAGAAAGTGAAGGGAGTGTGAATGCGTACATTGAGGCTCGGTGATACCACGGGCACCACCAAAACCCTCCACACGCAAACACCTTCAGAAAGTTGGGCTTCCGGATCTCTCGCTCACCGAACGAACCGCAGTAATAAATCGCTACTACTCAGACGTCGATTTTCTGCTCAGTGTGGTACTACCCCGGACGGACCGGCCCGCGGCTGTAGACAGATAACCGTCGACAGTGTGGTCCTACCACTCCTATTTTTAATTCATAAAATAATTTTTAACTATTATTATTGTTGGTCATATCTATTCAATAAGTGTTCATAGTGTCTTGCAATCTTGTGGTGCTAACACTACGAACAATGGGTCAGTGTCCTAACGACGGGTAGCTTTATGGTAGAGTCATTGTTATTGCAGACTCAATTTACACTCTACAAGTTTCGTTATAAATATTTTGATAGGGTTTTATGTCGACTCCTTCTTCTCTTGCATAGATATTATCCACATATCATATGCCTAAGTCATCTTTTACGACAGCCACGGGTAAAATGGTAAAATGTATTCTTACTCCATCATCACACGGATAAATAAATAGATTGATGGAATTATTGTAGAAAATAGAATTTATTTGTGTATTTTGTGATCCCTTTCTTTTCATGAAAGGTTCTCCTCCGACTTGAGTATCGAACATGGATTGTCGCAAATTCTTACAGTTGTTATCAATATATTGGAACAATTGATGCCATACTGATGGTTATTTTTCGCGTGCTGATGGAGTAAGAATATAATTCACAACCCTTCTCTCTTGCCCGTTCGTATCGTACAATACGACTAAGGAATTAAATATACGTATAAAGTCAATGCAAGAAAAATAAAACTCGAAATAAAACCCTAAAGCAACACGTATGACCAGAGTGGTAGTAGGTCAATTGCCCTCCTATTTTGGAGGAGGCTCGAGTCCAATAGTGGGACGTATATGAGCTGGAATGATAATGATGATGATGATAATTGAAGCCATAAAATAGGCATAAAATAATTTATAATGTTTCCGTGTGGCGACGGATTAAGAATACAATTCACCACTCCCTCTCTTGCCCGTGGGTGTCGTACAAGATGACTAAGGGATATAATATGCACATAAGATCTGTGCAAGAAAAGGTAAACTCGAAATGAAACTCTGTACCAACATGTCTGACCAGCACGGTATTGATAGGTTAAATTCTCTCCCATTGTGGAGGAGCCCCGAGCCCAACAGTGGGACGTATTTGAGCTGCGATGATGATGACGATGAATTTATAATATTTCTACACCATTTACTTGATTTTAGACAACCTGTACTAATAATAAATTATATAGAGAACTTAACAAAAATACAAATTAAGCTTCACCCAGTCTCAGAACAATATGTTCTGGATCGCACATAGATTTATCCTGAGTGAGAATCGAACTTACGGTACTCGGCTTCTTAAACTACTTCACCTGTGCAGTGAAATTCAACGTCAGTATTAATAAATACGGAAGAAAAGAAATAGTGATTTGTAAACAGTTTTCTGAACGGACGACAGAAATATTTTTATATAAAAAACTACAATTCTGTGAACCAATATTTTATTTTCTTAACCCATCTGAGGTCGTATTCCCTAAATTGGGAAACGATGACGAATAAAGCTTAATCCCTCACACTGAGAAAAGTGCCGTATCGAACAATTTGATGGTGAGAAATTACCCCAATTTCAAAACCTTTTTGCTACCTACCTATAAAGTGTGAATGAAACTTTTTTATTACCGCGGTAACTTTGGAGCATTAAAACGTTTGTTCCGCAAGGGATTCAGGCATAAACCTGTCATTAACAACCCATTATACACAACTGGTGTGCTAAGGGATTTCCTTCAAAAGGTACATACATTGTATTAGTCTAAGATCCTGCTGTAGATTTTCTATCTGCCTGATTTTAATATTGATTTCTCTAAACAAATACATTTCACTTACAAAACAAACTTAATACTAGGAAGTGCATGGAGTTAATAATAAACTAAACTTATTGTACTAAACAAATTTAAAGAGTGGCTAAACAAGTGAGTACCTGCGTAATAACGTATACGACGAAGAAAGCTAATATAAAATTATTACAAGACCTTATGATATATTGTTTATTATTCTTACGCAAGTTGCGTTTGATAGACATTTCAGTTGCTACATAAACATTACAATTGTGAAAGTTGACGTAAATTTAATAATGTTAATGTTGTCTTCATCGGCCGCTGGTCAAATGTATTATTATAGGGTTCTTTGTCAAGTTTTCTTTCTCTGATGTTATACAGGGTATCTCAAGTTAAAAATCTGAAGTGAAAATATTGATTCGTTATCGTCATATTAGACTAAGAGTTATACCTTAGTCGTCTTGTGTAAAATCCACAAGCAAGAGACGGGGTAGTGAACTGTATTCTTACTCTGTCACAACACGTAACATCAAATACGTGTTGTATTTGATGTTACAGAGAAATAAATATTTTACGTTATAAGGCTTATAATTTAATTTATTTTCTCGCAAATTTAAAATACTTGCGGCCACTTGTTGACAAGTAAATCTATTAAAAAATACAGTTCCCTCAATTTATCGTAATCTCAGTTGGCGCTCCATCCATTTACTACATAAAATTTACAGCCGGATCCTCTACTATAAAATTATTTTCAATAATTCTAACTATATTACTACATAATAGGCACAGTAGTTTGTGCTGCCTTATATTTTTTTCTTGTACCTATATTTCTTATATTCAGAATCTCTAAAACTACTTTAACGATATCCGTGAGAGGATGAAACAGGTTTCGGCGACGATAAAACGATTTAGCTAGGTTTCGTTTATGGAAAATGTGGTTTTGTCGGTGTTTTTAGTAAATAAAAAAAAATAATTAGAATTTGAAGGTAAATTTAGTCACTACTGTCATGGAAATAATTCAGGTTGGGAAATTAATCAGTTGCCTGTTTTTTTTTTTTTTTTTTTGTGGGTGGGCTGCGATCGGCGCGCCTCCGCACCAATCCGTCCGGGGTGACAGAGGGGCTTAAGCACGCAACTCCCGCAACCCACCCGAAAACCACCTCGCCTTCGTCGTTGGGCCGACCACCGGAGCAGGTTTACTTGTCGTCAGTGGTCGACCCGACGGAATACTCCCTACGTGGGGTACCCTCCCATCAACCGACGTCCCCCTCTCGGGGAGGACGTAATTAATCAGTTGCATGCACAATGCCCGAATTCAGCCCTTCATAATATTAATATATATATATATATAATTGAATCGATTAAATAAATAAATACTAGTACTCTATTTATATAGTAAGTATTAATATTGATATAATAAATGATAATAATCTTATTTTTTTTTTTATTTTAATTCCATCTACCTAGAATTATTTATTTATTTAAGACAACACCCTGCACTAAGGAAATAATCCTTGTATTGCGGGGGACTTTACAAACATATAATTAACGGACACAAATTACATCCAGACTCAGAACAACAATTTGTGGATCTCACAAAATGTTGTCCCGCGTGGATTCGAACCCCCTGACACTGTCGCTGTAGGTCGCTATCTTAACTTGATTAAATGTGATAGTGTGCGTCTTGCAGCAATTAAGGTAACGCTTAGAGACTGCGTGTTCTTGGTTTTCTCTGTATACATGCCCACGGATTGTAGTGAAAATTTACTAGAGTTTACCGAGTGCTTAAGCGAGATTAATGCAGTGATTGAGAACCATAACATTAGTTCAGTTTTTGTAGTCGGTGACTTTAACGCACACCCGGGCGAAGTATTTGCGAACGAGTTGTTTGAGTTCTGTGCGGATCAATTATGGTCCTGTGTAGATACGAACATACTACCCGCGGATACATACACATATATAAGCGACGCCCACGGGTGTCTGCGTTGGCTCGATCACTGTCTAGTGACCGTAGCCGCGTTGCCCGCCGTTCTCGACGTGTCGGTATTGTATGACTCATATTGGTCGGACCATTTACCTATTATGTTAGAATGTAAGTTGAATTGTATTAAAGTTCGTACTATGAAAAAGCCTAGGAAATATGTAAATAGAGTTATATGGGGTGAGCGGGATAATTTACAAATTATTAAATATCATGATTATTGTCATTCGCTATTTAAACAAATTAACTTTCATGTAGAATTTAATCAATGCTGCGACGGAATGTGTTGTAATTCTAGTCATTTGTTACTATTAGATGAAATGTATAATAATATTGAGGATATACTTACAAAAGCGTCTGTGTATAGTTATAATGATAAATATTTCAAAAATCGTAGGCATGTGACCGGTTGGAACAAGTACGTTCGCTTTGCACACGGGAGGGCTCGCTTTTACTATAAATTTTGGCTACAGTGCGGTAAACCTACCTTCGGAACAGTATTCAAAAATATGTGTGAATCAAGAAAAATTTTTAAATCTAAATTAAAATGGTGCCAATCCCATCAAAATCAAATAAAAATTGATATACTAGCCAAACACCATTCCAATAAAGATTTCGGTAAATTCTGGAAATCTACCAATAAACTTAGGGTTACAAGCCGAGCCTGCCCGTGAGTGTGGCGGGTGTGCATGACCATGGTCATATTGCTGATTTATTTCGCAAGCACTTTACAGTGCATTCACCTCTGACACGTAAGTCGCCGTTGCCTGGGTTCGATCCTGAGACCGTATGTCACGAGCAACTCGTAACATTTTCCGTGGAACAGGTTACGGATATTATTAATAGCATGGTGAGAGGGAAGTCTCCTGGGCACGATGGTCTCAGTATCGAGCACTTGCAGTACGCTGGTAATCATTTACCACGAATATTATGTATGTTTTTCAATTTGTGCTTAAGACATTCTTATATACCTGAAAAAGTAATGCGTACTATCGTTGTACCGGTTATTAAAAATAAGACTGGTGACTCGTCTGCACTATCGAACTATAGGCCTATTTCTTTAGCAACTGTAATAGCTAAAGTACTGGACAGTCTGCTTGCGCGCATACTCGATAAGCATCTATTCATTCATGACGCGCAGTTTGGTTTTCGACCCGGTCTTTCCACAGACAGCGCCATATTTTGCCTTAAACAGACTGTGCAGTATTACACGCTTAGGAAAACTCCAGTGTTCGCCTGTTATCTAGATCTGTCAAAAGCGTTTGATCTGGTGTCTTACGATATTATGTGGGATAAACTACGACGGAATACATGTGTACCCTACGAGGTGACATCATTATTTAAACATTGGTACGATAATCAATTAAATCGAGTTAAGTGGGCTGATACATATTCGGCAGAGTATAGGTTGGAGTGCGGGGTGAGGCAGGGGGGCTTAACCTCGCCAGCGCTCTTTAACCTGTACATGAACGGTCTGATTGAGAAGCTCAGCAGTACCGGCGTTGGGTGTCACAGTGGTATATGTACTAATAATATAAGCTATGCTGATGACATGGTGCTGCTGAGCCCGTCAATCAGGGCCCTGAGAAGGTTAGTCAGCATATGCGAATCCTATGCTGAGGCTCACGGGCTCAAATATAACGCATCTAAGAGCGAGCTTATGATATTTAAAGCGGGCCGTAAATGTTATGCCACTGCACCACCTGTCAAGCTATGTGGTACACCCCTAAATAGAGTTAGTAAATTTAAGTACTTGGGTCACTGGGTGTCGGAGGATTTAAAGGATAACGTAGATATGGAGCGGGAACGCAGGTCACTGGCTGTTCGATGTGGAATGTTGGCCCGCAGGTTTGCACACTGTTCTATTCCGGTAAAGGTCACACTTTTCAAAGCCTACTGCCAAAGTTTTTATACGTGCAGCTTGTGGGTGAACTTTACCCAGAAGGCATACAGTGACCTGCGTATCCAATACAACAACACGTTCCGGGTGTTGCTGGGGCTGTCGCGTTTTTGTAGCGCGTCCGGCATGTTTGCTGAAGCAAATGTCGATAGCTTTGCCACCATTATGCGTAAGAGGAGCGCCTCACTATTACACCGTATACGCGCCAGCCCCAATAACATAATAAAGTGTTTAACTGATTGGTGGGAAGCTCCAGTCTTGAGGCGTTGTATACGACTGCATGCAGTTAAATAAACGCCGTTTGGATTGGGTGGTTCACTCTTAATTTTTGTCTTATTTTGCGAAGGAAATTATTATTGTTATATTTATTAAAGTCTAGCATTATAGTTAATTGACTACACAGATGGCGTAGTGGTTAAGATAGCGACCTACAGTGCCAGTGTCGGGGGTTCGTATCCCACGCGGGATAACACTTTGTGCGATCCACAAATTGTTGTTCTGAGTCTGGATGTAATTTGTGTTCGTTAATTATATGTTTGTAAAGTCCCTCACTATACAAGGATTATTTTCCTTAGTGCAGGGTGTTGTCTTAAGTAAATAAGTAAGTAATTAAATTTAATACAATGTAATTCATTTATTTTGATGTGATTTAATGTGTTTTGTTATGATTTAATTTAATGATTTAATATGTCACTAACACTAGTTTTTAAGTTATTTAACGGTACTAACAAAATATGGAATTTAAAAATTCTGAAATAAATGATTATTATTATTATTATTATTATTATTATTATTATTATTATTATTATTATTATTATTATTATTATTATTATTATTAACCACTACGCCATCTGTGCAGTCAAGTATAAAAGAATACAATTTCACATCTTGCCCGTGGATATCGTAAAGGACGACTAATGTATAATTTATTTATGTACGAGTAGGAAAACTCGAAATAAAACCCTATACCAACCTGTCTGACCATCATGGTAAAGTAAAGTCAATTTCCCTCTCATTGTGAAGGAGGTTCGAGCCCAGTATTAGTTTCGTTTATGACAATATTTGTATTTAAATATACCTCGAATAGCCTTTAATATCTAAATATATTTACCAAAAAAAACATAGTTTACCAAAAAAATAACGAGAAATTTCGGTCATCTAGTTATTTATTATATTTAATGAGAAACAATACAACATTCTCACTGGCTCTTAGCAAAAATATCAATAACTTATTCGGGTTTCTTATCCAACGATATAAACACGATATCTATAATAATATAAGAAATATTGATCCCGGCTAATAAGATTTTGTCTCTTGCAGGTACCGACCCATATCTTTTGAAGGCCTGAGGGTAATTGATCGTGAAAACAAGTATCATATATCTGATTGGTAAGCAGTAATCAAACTTCGGTTACGTTGAATTATTATTAAGTAGGTAAATTATATAATAAGATAGGTAGGCTCCATTTTCATTTCCTTTGTAGTGAACTTACTACAAGGTTTATGTTCCGTGTGATGACAGAGTAAGGATACAAACCACCGCCTATCTTCCTCGTGGACGGCGAAAAGATATGATTCGAAGGATGTGATGTATATTAATTCATATGTGGTAGGAGCAAGAGAACACCGTCGATAGTCATCATGTCGATAGTTTATTCGGTGAGCGAGAGAGCTGGATAGAGGTGTTTGCATTGAATAACGAAGGAAGTTCAGTAACAAATTGCTACTACTCTGACGTTGATTTTCTGCGAGAGTGTAGTACTACCCCGGATGGATAGGCCCGTGGTTGTCGACAAAAAACTGTCGACAGTTATGGTTTGGTCATGCTCACAGAATATGGTTCTGCTTGCGGTAGCTACGTAGGGCGGGTCGCTCCTTTTCCTCCAATGTGGTTGAGAGGAGTGATGGCTGTTCTAGTAGTTAACTCGTGATCGTGTACTGCTTGTGGGATCTGGTCCAGCCATATTTGAATATAATTTTGAAAATACTATTTCGAAGAACACACATGTATACTATTTCGAAGGGCATCACACTGGAGCTAATACCGTATGTTATGCGAAGTATACAATATATTTATAAGATTTAAAAAAATGACAGCCCGCTGAGTTTCTTGCTGGGTCTCAGCTTGTGGCCGCGTTCCGATCCGGTGGTAGATAGTGAATTGTTTCTATGTACTACTATATACCATATAACTATACCGCTATATATACCTATGAATAAATTTGACAATATGTAAGTGCTCTTAAGGGGCTTATGCAGAATAAATGATTTGATTTGATTTCATTAGTGTAGTCCTACCACAATGAAGACCTACCTCTAAAATAGGAAAGCAATTGACCTACTATGCCATATTAGTGGTAGGTATAGGGTTTTATTTCGAGCTTTTCACATCTTTTATAGGATTTCTTTTACATATCATATCCCTTAAACATCTTTTACAACATTCAAGTACGAGATGGGCAGTGGTGAATTGTATTCTTTATTCTTGCTTTGTCACAACAAAAATTATCACACGACTATAAATATCCTGCATATTATTTACTAGCGAATCAATAATATTTTTACAGGACATTTATTTCTAATCGCATTACGCGTGCCATTTAGCGCATCCAATGACTTACCTGGTCATAATTTACTATAGTTTCATATTAGTTTGTACACTTTTTGCCAATATTTCCTATTTCTTCTTGGTTAGTTTTATATACTATGAGTTATATTTTTTTTTATTGCAAACTATGGCATTACAAACAATCATTAGAAGCGTCTTAATTATCCGCTAACCGTGGCGTAGCATACGTGAGTATGCAATGTGGTGCCTTCTGGTGGACAGTAAAACTAATCTATACCAATAAATAAAATTGGAGTGTCTGTTTGTAATGTCAAAATAATAGGCTTTTTTCATGCTCACACGGTTATTTGCACGACAACTATGCTTAAAATAGCAATTAAAAATTTTTTGTCTGTCTGTTTGTTCCGGGTAATCTTCAAAACGGCTGGACCGATTTCAAAAATTCTTTCACCAATGGAAAACTACAATATCAGGGCGTAAACTAGGCTATATTTTATCCCGGTATTCCCACAGGAACGGGAACTACGCGGGTATAACGACTATAACCTATAACCGAAGCGAAGCGAGGGCGGGTTGCTAGTATTAATAAATAAATTAAGACAAGCATACCGTGTCTGTTATCATTAGAAAGGGAATCCCTTCCTAATGATAATTTCTAATGATTCTAGTAGGTTAAAAATATAAAGCATTTACTTGTGACTTGCTATAAGTGATGTATACCTATCATGAAACTGGTACATTAATGACATAAGTTGGGAGTACCTCCACGCGGTGAAGGCGGAAAAAGATAAGCTGTCGATGACCCTTTCTTGTGGGTCCATAAACTACAACGTTTTACTCTAGACAAAGCAATTATCCGATTTAGGAAAATTATTATTTGCTAAATAACAGGCATATTTAGCTTCCAGTAGAGTCAAAAGCATAGAGTTGTTTCTGCGTGCGTTGAATCATAATAAATTAATTAAAAAGCCTCATGATAAGCGATCGCTTATAGAATTAGATTAAGAATTCTTTCCAGGTCCTCTTAATTTACGTCCCCGAGGGGGGGATATCGAGAGGAGAGGGTACTCCGCAGGGGTATGCCGTCGGGCTGACCACTGAAGATAAGTTATTCTGCACCGGTGGTCGGCTCAACGATGAAGGCGACGTGCCACGGGTGGGTTACGAGGCCGGGTGCCGGAGATTTGTCGCCCCGGACGGAGCCGGGCGGCGGGTGCATTGACCGTAGCCCACCCCAAAAAAATAAGGTCCTTTTAATTACTGAGACAGATAGCTTAATATTAGATTTAGTTTGATAATTACCAATACTTTGCAAATAAAGTGACATTATGACGACATCAAAACATTTTAAATATAAAAAAGTAAAAACTAAAACCCAACTAGGACAAAAAACGAGGCTAAAAAGTAAGAATTAGATTTTCATGACACAGGAATAAACAACATTACTGAATATATAGTTTTATTTTAAACATGTAAGTACTCGCGTAAACAGCAGAAATCACTTATAACGACTACCAAAATTAAATTACTTTTATGGTATGAAATGCCTTAGTAATTTTCCCTAAGATTACAGAAGTAATATACTTTTAAATTAAAAATATATATATATACGGTTTTACAAAGCTCTAATGCCGACGCAAAATGGCGGGCGAATGAAAATATTTTTAACACGTACAACGTTCTTATGTCGATATGGACGATGGAATCGGCCTTTAGGAAATTAAATCTCTTCGGGGGCCTCCTCGAGATTTTACATTTTAATGTAAGCTGCATTTACACCGTATCGTAACAGAGTATAACTTTTATAACTATTAATATATTTTAATAATTCTATAACCCTAGAGGAATAACTATAAAGTTATTCAAAGACGCAACAGTGCCAACTAAGAGTGATGACAAAGCACGGACAGATAAGAAAAAGACCCTCATGTCAGCACGTAGTCAGTGGGACGTGTCCAATCATATTATATCTCTTAGTCGTATTTTACGATATCCACTGGCATGGTAGAAAGTGATGATTTGTATTTTAATGCCGTCGTCATCGTAAAAAGAAGAATACCAATAGAGTATTACATTTTCCTTGTGGTAACGGAACAAGAATATAATTCATCACTTCTTTTTCTTGTTCGTGGGTGTCGTGAAAGACTGCTAAAAATATGCAGATTATAGCGATGCAAGAAAAGGAAAACTGAACATAAAATCAGCCTGGTATAATAGGTCAATTACCAGCCTGCAATTGAGGAGGGCCGAATTCAAAAATGAAGTGTAAATGAGCTGTGATTGTATAATAATGAATATTAAGTTAGTTTTTAAGTATTTCTTACTAACAAAGTTCTACTGAGAAGAGTATTAGAGATTACTGTAACGTTTTTTTCTTAAACTTAAATACAATTTCATTCATTCATTTCAGCTTATATATGCCCAAACGCTGGAATCGAGTCTCCTCCACATTAGGGGTGAAATTGTCCTCCTATACCAGGATGGTCAGACGGTTCGGTATTGGGTTTTATTTCGATATTATATGCTTGTTATATTCCTTAGTTATCTTTTACGATAGCCCTAGAAGGCATGCGCCTGTAAAAATTTTGACTTTGACTTTTCTTAGACAGTAAAGTAACACATGAACTTCACAAATATTTTTTTTTCTATGGCGTATAAAATATTCCACCAACATGTACACGTATAGGATATGAGGGAGACCTCTCAACGTGAAAAAAACATACGCCCATATAATTCAGTAGGATAATATAAAAGGGTCGACGATGGCTTTATAAATAAGATCTTTTCACTATTGAACATGAGCTTCCTTTATAACAGGAGGAAAATTAACCAACCATACTTCTGATCAGATAGATTGGCTAGTTTAAAAAATGTATCTATATATAAATATGTGAAGCAAAAACTTTGTACCCCTTTTTACGAAAATTACGTGGATGGACAAGTACGAAATTTGGCACAGTTTTAGTATTGAAATTATCGTGAGACTGATCCATATTATAATATCTAAAACGGCAAAAACACTCACGTGCTGAGATCGATTACGTCGACCCGGGTTTCGAGCATGTCCGATGCTCATCATCAGGGCGAGTGCGCAGCGGCATCTGCGAGGCCCCGGCGTGCACTGCGCGATGCATGTTGAGCAGCGCGCCTCGACACAGTCATGAGGGGTGCGGGGGAGGTGTTCGCCTCTTGATCGTCCTCGGCGGAAACGTCGGACGAAACTTCACACCCGGAGTTAAGCGGCGTTGTTGGTATGTCACTCCGTGTGTAGTCTCTTGTAAGAAAAAAAGAAAGAAAGAAAGAAAAATGCATTTATTCGGCGTAGGACATGCTAAAGATAATTATCATCAGAAGAAATAAATTTATGCTTAATTTAAAATGAGAAAAAAGTAAGGTATACTAAATAAAAATTATAAAAACAAAAAATATATATATAGTGGTCAGTTCATCAGTAATAATAGTTTAGGATAAACCGAACAAAAGGTGTACGACCACAACAGTCTGAAGGATCAGTAGCAGACTAAAGCGACCTAATACATGTCCTGCCGAAAGGGTCACCATCTCAGCATTAGCTGGGTATCACCCAACACTGATCTTCCGCTGGCAACCCTGTTCTGTGACTCACGGATATCAGTTAACCATAAATACGTGTTGTAATATGTACTTTTAAGATACTTTACTGATATGAATAATAAATAACCACTGTTGTAGAGATGCCGCTGCGCACTCGCCCTGATGATGAGCATCGGACATGCTCGAAACCCGGGTCGACGTAATCGATCTCAGCACGTGAGTGTTTTTGCCGTTTTAGATATTATAATTTGGCACAGTTGATGTATATAATGAGGAGAAGTGCATAAAACTGAAATTTCATATAATAATGGATTAGAAATGCATTAAATTCATTAAAAAAGGCATTACGCACACAACGCTATCGCTACACACGCATACACACGTTTATATGAGTGTGTGAGTGACTTTTGTTTACGGTTGAAATCTCTGGTCGAACTGAATGTCAAACAATCATAATTATGATGACAATATCTAATAGAGATTTGTGCTTAAATATTAGTTATTAGTGAAATACAGCTTGCTCAATTTACAATTATACATAGATAAAATTAAAGAAAATTGTGTAGCAGAAAAATTAATTAAAATGAATTATGGCCGAATTTCGACCACATGGCGACCACTAGTAGCTATAAATAGCTGTGTTGTCCGTGTGGTGTCGGAGTAAGAATTCAATTCACCATTTCTCTTGCGTGGATGACGGAAGGCGACTAAAGTATATATATAACAAGCATATAAAATCTATGCAAGAGAAGGGAAACTCGAAACAAAACCCTATTCCAACACGTCTGACCAGCGTGAAATAGTAAGTCAATTCCCCTACTATTATGGAGGTGGTCTGAGCCCAATAGTGGGACATATATAGGCTGAGATGAAATAGCTGTGTATAATTCACCTTAGTGTAATTTATGTAAAAAAATTTCTGATTGTTAGTTAAATGGTCAATTTGTAGAAATAAAAAAAATAAATTTTCATGTATTATGGTTTTATAACGAACTAAAACGTATAAAATTTCTACCACTTCTGAGCTATAATCAAAATTTCAAGAATTTAGCTCATCGAAAAATTAGTTTAACATCAACTACAAAGGCCGCCCGGATAGACATACAATAAAACGAGTTGATAATTAAAAAATATTAATGGTAACAATTAAACACATTCATATTATTAGATTAGGATATTTATTCGCATCGGGGAGGGACAGTACCCGTGTAAAGGGTTAATAACAAATGACAAGGAACTAGGTACTGGCGGTCGGTCCAATGAAGATGGCGAGAGAATACGGTGGGTTATAGTGCCGTACTCTGTTCTTTCGTCACCCTAGACAGAACGGACAGCGGGTGCTCATATATATCCCACTGTTGGGCTAAAGCCACCTCCACCATAGGAGGGAAATTGACCTTATATCATGCTGGTCAGATAAGTTGGTATAGGGTTTTATTTCGAGTTTTCCTTCACTTGCTATGTGATATGCATATTGTATCCCTTTTTTTTTGGGTTCGGCTACGGTCGGTGCACTCCTCGTCCGCTCCGTCCGGGGCGACAGAGGGACGTAAGCACACACACCCGTATCCCACCCGTAAGACCCGTCGCCTTCGTCGTTGGCCCGACCACTGGAGCAGGTGACTTGACAGTGGTCGACCCGAACATATTGTATCCCTTAGTCGTCTTTTACGACACCCACGGGTAAGAGAGGGGTTGGTGAATTGTATTCTTACTTCGTCACCACACGAAATATATAGTAAAAACCAGACATACGAATGCAATGAAACCGGTATCTAAACGCCAAATAAAAGCCGTTTAACCTCGCAAAAAGAAAGTAGCCGTCTAAAACAATAGTAAATCTGTACCATATCTCAAGTTTTACGGGTGACCTTCAACCCTTAGTCGGGTCTTGTGATTGCGTGTCAATAAACAACAGAGATATTTCATTGTGAAAAATAAGAACAAAAATTGCATTATTTATTTCAGAAAGCATTGGATTTTCTAGGTCAGACTGTAGACCGTTTTACTTTCAGAGTTTATGGATATAAACGAAATCAATATACATACTAGAGAACTAAGACCGTCTTAACTCATACATGGCCCTCTACTGGGCTCTACTCTCCTCCACAATTGGAGGAGAAATTTACCTACTATACCATGCTGGTCAGATATGTTTGTATAGGGTTTTTTTCTTGCACAGATGTTATATGCATATTATTTCCCTTAGCCGTCTTTAACAACAATTATTATTACATATTTCTGTTCCGATAACACATAGAAAGAGATGAAATATGTTCAGTGGAAGAACATATACCGCATAAATCTCTAGTAATTGATAAAAGCAGGTTGATGATGATGAGAAGAATATAAATTTTCTAGAGAAATGTTCTGAATGAATGAATGCAACTTTACATCCATGAGCATTTTAGGAGTTGGTAGTAGTCATAGCGACAAGACAGCAGCAAAATTTTCGAGTCTTCTATTTTAGTATGCATATTTTCCGTGTGGGGACAGAGCAAGAATACAAATTGTCCCTTTGTGTTATAAAAGACGACTAAGGGATATAATATGCATTTCTTTATATACATATATATTTCTAGTGTACGAGTTTATGAACTCCTCCTAAACGGCTGGACCGATGTTGATGAAATTTTTCGTGTGTATTCAGGGGATTCAAGAATAGTTTAAATTCACAATTGGACCCGGTAGGTGGCGCTGCTGTCGGTTTCAAGGAGAATTCCTTTTATTTTATTTGAACAGAACAACGTCTGTTGGGTTGGCTAGTAACATATGCAAGAGAGGGAAATCTCAAAAACCCTATACCTACCCGTCTGACCAGCATGGTATATAAGGTCAATTTGCCTCCTATTATGGAGGAGGCTCAAGCCCAGCAGTGGGACGTATATATGCAGAGATGAGGACGAGATATAATTAAAATCTGAAGTTATTAATTAACCATTATATTAAATTCGATTTTGGTGTCATAGGCAGCCGTGTTTAATGTGTTTTCGTAAAATCCAAAGCTCCTAGTAAATGATGTGAGAATAATTATTCGTTTCCCTTTTTAACAGTACTCCATTTTGTTCTAACAAGGTATGTTTATTACAAATGTGTATTGAAGTTTGCTGAGTGGAACAGTATTTTAGTAACTTAATTAGTGTAAAACGAAAGTTAACAAGATCTACAAAACAACTCATGTCATGGGGCCGGCAGTATACAACAAGCTGCCGAGCACAGTTTCTATGACTTCTACTCCTCGTGGATTTAAAACGCGTCTTAAGCGTTGGCTGGTCGAGTAAACTTTTTACAGTTATGACGAATTTATGAATATGAATTGTAAATAATTGTACCTATGTAATAATAATAATGTAATATAATTTATTTATAAAAATTGACATGTAAATTAGCTTTACGTAATAAATGAGTATGCGTACGAGTAAATACATATCGCTGCTTTTCAAGAATAGTGACATCAATAAAAATTACTGATTTCAGAGAAGGGCATTTTCAAATTGTTTTTATTAAAGTTTTAGTGCATATCATAATATTTAAATGATTTATTGAGGTTGTAACTATACTAATTAATGGAAAATTCCACTATTGACGGGAAAATATCAAGGATTTAGGAATATAGGCCTCATAACAAGGCTCAAAGTCGCTCAGCGTGCTACGGAACGGGCTATGCTCGGGATTTCTCTGCGAAATAGAATCCGGAATACGGGAATCCGCAGAAGAACGGGTGTAACCGATATAGCACGAAGAATTAGCACGCTGAAGTGGCAATGGGCAGGTCACATCGCTTGACGAACCGACAACCGCTGGGGAAGAAATGTTCGTATTGAACGACGCAGTGTAGGACACGACCAGGTGGCCCGGTACCTTATTGAAAGTTGCTGGGCGTCGTTGGATGCAGGCGGCACAGGACCGTACTTTACGGCGTAACATGAGGGAGGTCCACGTCCAGCAGTGGACGACGATAGGCTGAAATAATGGTGATGATGATCAAGGATTTTAGATATCAATATTCAATTCTACATAATTTTGAGTGACGTCGATATCCTCGTAAACCAGTAGGTAATATATTTTTCCTCCGTGTGGTGACGGAGTAAGAATATAATTCACCACTCCTCCTATCTTGCCCGTGGGTATCGTATAAGACGACTAAGGGATTAAATATGCATAACTATGCAAGAAAAAGAAAACACGAAATAAAATTCCATACCAATCCGTCTGACCAGCCTTGTATACTAGGTCAATTGCCCTCCTATTATGGAGGACGCTCGAGCCAAACAGTGGGATGTATATGAGCTAAAGTGATGATGATGGAACATACTTCTTTTTGTTCTGGTGTATGATGACGTGTTATTTTCGGAGCGAGCTGTGATCAGGACGCACGCCATCTATTCCGTACAGGGCGACGGAAGGGCATAACGCGACTCCATCATCATCATCTCAGCCCATATACGTCCCACTGTTGGGCTCGGGCCTCCTCCATAGTGGAAGAGTAATTGACCTACTATACCACGCTGGTCAGACGTGTTGGTATAGGGTTTTATTTCGAGTTTGTCTTCCCTCGCATAGATGTTATATGCGTTTTATATCCCTTATCAACAGCAGTCCAGCCATTTAGGAGCAGTTCAGTGACATACACACGTACACAAAAAATGTACAGTGTATTTTGGTTATAACGACGGCGGAGGGACCACTTTAATGTCGTCGCTATATCCGGAGGCCTCTATATCCGAAATCAGTTTTTCTTTAACAGTAAATGTACGTCTAGGAGCCATTTTCACAAGTTTAAGAAACACTGTTCACTCACTGGAAATAGCTGCGTAACTGATTCATAATTTTAACTTCACGCACATGCTAAGTAACGCTAAACACAAACAAAGCATTTGACCATCTGCGAATGTAAACAAAGGATAACCCTACACACAAACAAAGCATTTGACCATCTGCGAATGTAAACAAAGGATAACCCTACACACAAACAAAGCATTTGACCATCTGCGAATATAAACAAAGGATAAGAAAGCTTAATAGTTAAAGCTTATGAATGAGACGTTGTGCATTTGCCGACTCAGTCGCAACATCCGAAAGGAATTTCTAGGAATCTGTCCCAAATAGTTCATGAAAACAAGTCGGTATACCCGAATTAGGCGTTATATCCGGAGTCGCTATTATTATTATTCTATTCAAATAAGCGCCACCTACCGGATCTAATTGTGAATCTAAACCATTCTTGAAAGTTGAAACCCCTTGAACATGAACAAAAAATGTCATCAACATCGGTCCAGCCATTTAGGTGGAGTTCAGTGACATACACACGAACACAAGAAATTTATATATAAAGATTACAGTATATATGCCCATATATGCTAACAATGTTAATTTTAATTTGTAGTTGTCCTTCCATTACAATCTTGTTATCTATCTATCTACAATCTTTATTCGTTCTCTACGATACCTACTAGAAGTACTTTATTGAAAGTGCTGCCTTGAAGATGTTGATAGAAAATTGAGTCCATTAAATAGATGCCTTTTAAATATTAACTTCGTTTGGTCATTAACTGCGTGATGTGACCTTCCATCTCTAAATAGATCGTGTTAATAGCGACAGTCTAAAACAAATAAGCAATATGCCTCATCATCATCATAGCTAATATATGTCCCACTGCTGGGCTCGTGGAGGAAAATTGACCTACTATAACCCCGTGTGGTGACTGAGTAAGAGTACAGGACAGAGTAAGAGACTGGTAAAGTTCTCACTCTGTGGCCACGCGGAACATATGCCATATGTCTAGAAGAGATTATTAAGTAGAATTACTGTATATTACGGTAAATTAGAATAGAATTATATTTTTTTGTGTGGTGACGGAGTAAGATTAAAATTCGCTACCCCATTTCTTGCCCGTGGGTGTCGTAAAAGACGACTAAGGGATGATAATACAGGATGTATCAGGTTATGGGGCAACTGGTCAAACGAGAGTTAGGCAATGGTGGTAGGGACGCATGAAAAAATTTGAAGTAAAAAGAGAGATAGATTCGTTAAGGAATTAGAGATATGTAAAGTTTTCAATTTTGTTATCGCTTTTTCGTGTGAATCTAACTCAATCTAACTCAAATTTATATAGTCAGTGATACCTAGTTAATCTGCAACATATTCGTACTTAGTTAAATGTTCATTAGAAATTGAATAAATAAATGACTACGTTTGCATAAGCAAGATAACCTTCGTCTTAATGTCAGCTAAACGGACGATGACCGTTAACGCCACGTCTTTGTACCTACTTATACAGTCGACGCGTTTGCGCATTTCGTACCTAGTTATACATGTATTCTGTTCGTAATATGTAGAATTGAAGGCATGGACTCTTAGACACATATTTTTGAAATCACTGTAACTAATGTTTTATTGATTTTTGTGTAATATACATTCTAACAGACAGCAAATCAAAGAAAATGTAATGAATTTTTAGGCATAAGTACCTATGGTATAAATAACCGTGTAAGCATGATAAAAAAAAAACAATAATTTTGACATTACATGACATGATGTTAGTGCCGCAGATTAACGCGCTTAAACAGCCACACAAAGAAACAAGCAAATTCTTTAGCAACGGAGTAGGGTAGGTTTTACAAACGTTTGAACAAATTGTTCCTCCTTGATGTAAAAGGGTGATTTAAAGGTTGAATTTTATTGTATACGTGTGAAGCTTTTTGTAGAGAGGTCTCGAGGGGGCATCGAGGTCTGAGGGCTGTAATAATGAGGGTAAAGATAGACTGACCGTCCTAATGAGACTTGTAAAAGGCGAATACGCTATTAATGAGATGAGAGACTTTACAAATCTTTGGAGAGTCGTCTGACCTTTGAGTTATTAGGGCCTTTTATGTCTTCTTATGTAATTTCTATAAAAAAAATACTACCAAAAACACATATTTGCTCTATACTTCTTTAACAAAAATTCCAACTTATATTAACGAAACCCCATTTTTTATAAGTATGTGCGTCCTGAGCAGAGCCAGGCGGTGCTTCACACGGAGACAGCGTCTTGTAGGTACTATACAAAGTACAAGTCCTCATGTGGAGTACTGATCACATCTCTGGGCAGGCGCGCTCAAATATCAGCTAGACCCACTTGACTCTCTCCAAAGACATGCTGTTCGAGTCGTCAGGGATCCCAATCTTACGGATAGATTGGAGTCACTGGAGCGGCGGAGAGACTTTGGATCACTTTTTGTACTCTATCGGCTCTTTCACGAGGAGTGCTAGGAGGAACTGTTTGACTTGGTACCACCGTCACCGTTTGACCAACGTACCATTCGATACCGCAGCTGAGTTCATCAGTTTCACCTAAAAGCGTTATGGTCTTCAATTGTACATTTCCAGCGATCATTACTTCTACGTACGTGCAGGCTCTGGAATGAACTACCTGTTGCTGTGTTTCCCGAGCGCTATGACATGCCCTTCTTTAAACGAGGTTTAAGAAGAGTATTTTCTTCACGGTAGGCAACGGCCTGGCTGTGCCTCTGGTATTACGAAAGTCCATGTGCGGCAGTATCACTTACCATCAGGTATGCTGCCTGTTCGTTTGCCACCATCGGCAATAAAAAAATAAGAATGGTGACAGAGCAAGAGTCCCTCATTCCGTCTTGCCCGTAAGTAGAGTAAAACAACGACTAAGCGATTTAATATGCAGATAACATCAATGTAAGGGAAGGGTCATCATCATCATCATCATCATCATCGCAACCCACATACGTCTCACTGTTGGGCCCGGGCCTCTTCCACAATATGAGGGAATTTGACCTATTATACCATGCTGGTCAGACATGTTGATATAGGGTTTCATTATTTTTCTTCTCTTGCACAGATGTTATGTGCGTATTATACCCCATAGTCATCTTATATGACATCCATGGGCAAGATAGGGAGTGGTGAATTATATTCTTACTGCGTCACCATACGGAAAGTGTAGGGTGCCATACGCAAAGGGTAAAAACGGGACCCCATTACTAAGACTTTGCTGTCTGTCCGTCGGTCTGTCTGTTACCGGGCTGTATCTCAAGAACCGCGACAGCTAGACAGTTGAAATTTTTACAAATGATGTATTTCTGTTGCCGCCATAACAACAAATATAAAAAACAAAATAAAATAAATATTTAAGGGAAGCGCCCATACATCAAACGCGATTTTTATAGATAATAGTACGGAACCCTACGTGCGCGACTCCGACTCGCACTTATGGGGCGTCCTGCTTGAACGACGAATACAATGCGACTCGACACGACGCAGTGCGGCGCGATGCTACAAGCGACAAGAGTCTTATGTGATTTTGGTCATTACTTCTCGAATTATGGACAAGTACACTACAATTTTGTTAGAAAGTTCATATTTAGAGTACAGACTTAAAAAAATAACGTAAAAAACCTAGAAAGAAAACAAATATAATCGCTTCTGAATCAACCATTCTGTAGTTCGTGATGTCGCGTCAGTTCGCTTTCAAAACAGGCACGCTTGATGTCGCGTCTTATCGCAAACTGTCATATAGGCCGCAAGCAGTTATGTCATTGAGTTGATCGCGTTCGTCGTGTTCGCAGCGTTGCGTCGTATTCGTCGCTCACGCAGAACACCGCTTTAGCCATTTTTTTTTACTCAGAGTGACTGTCATCTGACTTCGGTGATTTAAAATTATAACAGTATTCTAGGATTAAACGAGGTAAGTTGATTTGATGGTATAGACTCTTTATATTTACTGCTATAAAATATATAAGCCTCTTATGAATGCAAGAATTTTACAGCGTGCCCTGGTCAGCGCACCCTCCGCCTGGCTCCATCTGGGGGCGACAGAGGGGCGGCGGCAGTACCATCTCCTCTAGATGTCCCACCACGAGGATTTTACAGCTTAATGTACTCTCGAATGTATGTACCATAGACAACTTCGAGATTCTTTTTTATATATAAAACCTCTAGATATGTAATTATCAACAATATTTTTTCTCCACCATTAAATCAATCAATATCCAAAAATCTCGATATAAAACTCAGTTAGTTCTGAAACGCTATTATATATAGGATCTTGTGATTTTCATTTCAGCTCACATACGTCCCACTGCTGGGCTGAAACCTTATCACGAATTTCACGCCGGTTACAAGTATTGGTATAGAGTGGGTTTTGTTTCAAATTTTCCTTCTCTTGAACAGATGTTACTTGCATATTCTATAGTCGCGTTTTACGACATCCACGTGGTGAATTGTATTCTTACTCCATCATCACCATGGAATATTTAATAATAATTCTGCCCGAACAAATTGGCAGATCAATTTACTATTAAAACAAAAAAAAAACAATGACGAAAGAAAATAATCTATAAGCCTTCGGGCATACCTGTCGTAATGTATTTTCGATCACTTGCAAAAAATGACACCACAATAAACTGTCAACATCACTTTTCATAACAGTGTATACCGTCAGCAATTTCCATAAAACAATTACGCGAAATAAAAAAGTTAATTTCATTATATTTTTCGTTGGTAAGCAGTTTTCAATTCTTCCACTTAAAAAAACCAACGGCATAATACAAAATAAACATAACAAGTTAACGAGGAAACTGGCGAGAATTTGAAAAAAGAGCAGGTTTTCAAAGGTTACCCTATTCGGGAGGGGTAATTTAATAACGCACCCCACTGCCCCTGATAAGGGCTATCGATTTACAATATTTACCCCTAAAATGGTCGGCGGGGCAAAGATTAAATTTTATTTTAGATTTAGGCAGTTAAAAATATCACTACATGACATTTTTTCATTCATTCGTTGATTTACCATTCATCTGAGCTCATAAATGTCCTACTGTTGGGATCAAACATTCTCCACAAAAGGAAAAAGAAATGAGCTACTATAACAAGCTCGTGAGATGGTTTGGTACAGGAATACGACATCCACGTGTAAGATATGGGATAGTGAATTCTATTCTTATTTCATAACTACATAGAAAATGCGTTGATTACTCCGCCACCGCAGAGAGGCCAACCCCTTAAAGGCACGGTTCCCGAAAGAATAATACGCCAGGCCAGCCACGAGGCGAGTATCTGCGCCGAGGCCGCGGGTGACTGGACCGGGTTTTAGTCCTTCACCCGCAGAGAGGCTGACCGCGCGACGGTGACCGACGTTCCCCCTCGGGGAGAAGAGGAGAGGGTACCCCTTCGCCGAGGTATTCCGTCGGGCCGACCACTGGAAACAAGTTACCCCGCACCGGTGGTCGGCCCAACGACGAGGGCGACGTGTCACGGGTGGGTCATGGGGCCTAGCGCCGCGCCTCTGTCGCCCCAGATGGAGACGGGCGACGGGTGCGCTGATCATGGCCAACACAAAAAAAAAGGCTGGTCACTAATGTCAAGGTATCGGTACCAGTGGTTGGCCCAATGGCGTTGGGGAGGGGATACGGTAATTATAGGGTTGCATGCCACCCATCCATCGTCCCGGATAGTTGGGAGAGTGTCTAGGCCATAGCCTTCCGTTTTTTATTTATTTATTTATTTAAATCTTCTGCACACAAAAAAAGGTACATGGCGGACTTAATGCCTTAGGCATTTTCTACCAGTCGACCTGGGGTGGAGCAGAAATAAATTAGGTAGGTGCAATTCAGCGAGAGCAATGAATTCTGGTGAACAGTTATCCGAATCAAATTAATTAATATAATCTTATACCTAATACATAAAGACAATACATATATATATAGATACATACCTACCCATATAAATACATAAATACATGCATACACACAAATACATATATATATATATATATATAAATATATATTATATAAACGGCTGAGATAATTCATCACTGATGAGTCGACTCCATCACAAAATTCAGGTATAGTCGTTTGACCATAGCCTTAAAACTGTCACGACTAGTGGCCATTTTGATATCTAATGGTAACGCATTCCAGAGAAGAATAGCTTGGATATAAAAGGAAGAGTGAACCAGATTAGAGGAGTGAGAAGGACAGTGAAGAAGAAGAGTTTTTGAGGATCGGAGATTACGGTCATGAGTAGTGCAAAGAAATTGAAAGTGAAGTTTTAAATAGGGAGGAGCATTAGGAGAGTTTAAAGTAGAATACAGTAAAGAGAGAGTTCGCAAGCTTCGTCTTTGCCTAATCGGTAGCTAATTAAGCTGAGAGCGAAATGAGGAGACATGGTCGAATTTGCGCAAGTTAAAAACGAATCGAATGCAATTGTTGAGAAGTCGGTCCAGTTTATTGAGCAGATCTGCATTCAGGTCGAGGTAGCACACATCAGCATAATCGATGATAGGAAGGATTAAGGTTTGAACCAGCGCTGTCTTAGTCTTCATAGGAAGAAAGTTCTTCAAACGATATAGCGAGCGAAGTGTTCCCGTAACTTTGTTCGATACGGTAGTGATCTGTGTTTGCCACTCCATCGTCGAGTCCAGAATTAGGCCGAGATTTTTGACGTGTTGGCTATAAGGGATCACTGTTTCATTATAGACAACTGATGGCAAACTATGAGGATCAAGTCTGCTGATAATCCGAGGACTACCGAGTACAATACATTGGCACTTATCGGTATTCACTGCCAAGCCGAACCTTGCACCCCAATCGCTTATAGCTAATAGATCCGAGTTGACACTTGCGATAGCTGATTGCACATCATCCAGCTTGGCATGAGAGTACAGTTGTAGATCGTCGGCAAACAAATGATACGCACACTGAAGTTCAGAGGTTATAAGATTAATGAAGAGAGAGAAGAGAAGAGGGGAAAGTATACCGCCTTGAGGGACGCCAGAGCCCAAATCGCACCAATCGGACAAAGTGTCGTCGATACGGATGGACTGCTGACGACCCTGAAGATAAGATGAAAACCATTCCAAAGCATCCGATGAGATCCTATAATAGGACAGAATAGATAGCAGGATATCGTGACTGACGGCGTTGAAAGCATTAGAGAAGTCTACGAGGACCAGCACGGTGATCCTAGTATCCTCCACGGCAGCTCTCACGTCGCCAGTCACTTTAAGGAGTGCTGAGACTGTGCTGTGCCCAGGCCTGAAGCCAGACTGCAGTGGACTTAAAATGTCGTTAACATGGACAAAATGATATAACTGTTTGTGGGCACAGGCCTCAAGCACTTTGGAGAGGAATGGTAGAATAGATATCGGACGATAGTGCTTAAGAAGAGAAGGAGTAGAAATTTTGGGTAAGGGTAGGGCATACGCCTTACGCCATAGTGTAGGAAATGTTCCAGAACGAAGAGAGAAGTTAAGGATGTGTGTGATAGGAAACAACAGTTGGTCAAGAATGGTCATGATCATACGACGGCTAATTTCATCGCAACCTACTGCCTTGGATTTGATTGAGAGGAGTGTCTTTCGAACCTCATTGGATGCTACAGGAGAAAAAGAAAAGGAATGAAAGTCCTGAGGTGGTAAACTGGTGATATAGTTCACCGTTTGGCACTTAGTGTGGTTATCTATGGTGATTGAGCTCGTGAAAAATTTATTGAGGTCGCCTAGAGAAAAAGTGTTGGGTAATTCAATTGTTTTCTGCTTACCTATGCCAAGAGAGCTAAGGAATTTCCAGACTTCAGGAGCAGAGGATGAAGAAATAGTGTTCGAGATATGTCGGCGTTTGGCGTTGCGCATCATTTGGTTACACCGATTCCTAGCGGTCTTGTAAAGGCCCCGATTAGACTCGCTGCGTAGTCGCTTGAATTTTCGAAAAGCTGCGTCACGACGTCTCATAACCGTGGTCTATATATATTGCATTATAAATTAAAAAAGAAAAACTACTCTTATACTATTTAAGAAAGAGGGAGAAACATTTATTCTATTCTCGTTAAATTTATTAAAAAACACAAACAACTAAATAAAAGAGCTTCTTACGTACGAAGACAATGGTCTTCAGTGGCTTGCTCGACGGTCAACCCTTAAAGGTATCGAGCTCTGTTAATACCTTAGGAATATGCGTCGCAGCATCGCCCTTATGCCGTCAGGCGATAAACTAATTCCCGGAATAGCGATGCCCACTTTCGACTGGGGTTGAATATAGTTCATCAAAGTACTCGGTATCACTGGTTATCTCAAATGGTGACCGAACGGAACAGCGCAACAATCTATGAGGCAAGAGTATGTTCAGAATACAACCTGTCAAAAAAAGGCAGAATCTATTCGCCACTTCTGCATATATATTCACTATTAGTCTATGATAAGAAGGCAGCGATATCAAAATGCAGATTATTGGTAGACGCAACATTTGGACCCTTCACCTAGTTTTACGTTATTACAATGCTGAGAGCTCTGTCAGTAATGGCGGGTCGACGGTCGTTAGTTCGGGACTATCTGATGTTTTCAATTATCAATGACATTAACCATTTATGTTATGTGTTTGTAATGATTTTAGATTGCGAGGGTATCGTTATTTAATATCTATGGTGCCTTACTTATACTATTAGTTTGGGTATGGCATCTTCATGTCAGATGTTTGGTTATTTTATTATCCTAAGGGAAGGGAATATCCAACTATGAAGTTGGAAATGCAATTCTCGAAGATTTTGATTTTATATTTACCTAGGATAAACAGTTCAGTTAGGTAGATCCAAATTTGAGAAATAGGTCAGCTAACGGATCTAACTCGACTGGGTAGCATTCTGGAAACTTAATAGAGTCTTCTTGTTTAATATTCTGCAGTGTCTGAAACCTTGTATACGTTTATAGCCAGTGTGTGTTACCAGCGATCACATATGAGGACACTGAAATGTGTCTCCAAAAGTCAGTGATAAAAATACTGCTTGCTCTGCGTGCTATGGCGAGGGCTATGCTATATATTTCTCCATATTCTAAATTGCGGTATAAGAAATCCGTAGAAATATGGGTGTAACTGACATAGCGAGAAGAACTAGCACGTTGAAATGGCATTGGAAGGGCTACTTCGCTCGTGGAACTGAAAACTGTTGGTATAGAAAGCTTCTCGAGTGTTAACAACGATTCTGACGACGCAGACGACCCCTCGTAGTCTGATGTCATTTTAAAAGTCACATGGAGCCGTTGGATGCAAGTGACATAGTACCGTTCTCAATGGCATTCTCATGGGAAGGGAATGGGGATTCTCAAGGGAAGAAAGTTCAAAAGTGGACGTCTACGGGTTGATGAATAGATGTATCAATATTCACGTTTTCACGCATTCATGATTAACCACTAAGCTGATTTTTCAAATTCTGTTATCAATGAAAAGTTACATTATCGGCAAAAGGCTAAATTATAATCTTTATATATATATATATGTATATATATATATATATATATATATATATAATATATATATATATATATATATTTCTTGTGTACGTGTGTATGTCACTGAACTTTTGCTCAATGGCTGGACTGAATTTGACGGAATTTGTGTGATCGGAATATACTAAATACTAAAGAATATAAGCGCATCTCACTCGCACCCACCCATGTATATATGTACTATCTCGCGCTCGCTCCTACAGCTACCCTACATCTTTGTCTGCCAAGGAGTTGGAAATATGAAAAATGTATAGCTACTGAGGAAACATCATCTACTCATTACCCAAGTATTATATATAAAATCAGCTTTTATACTATAACGTAAGTGAAATTATAATTTCATGAACGTTAAGGGTGTCTGGCAAGGGGTTACCACTATGGTAAGTGTCTGGCAATGAATAACGTGATTTTTAATAACGTTCTGAAGGTAATATCAAACAATCACGCTTAATAATTTGACGAAAATATATCGGTATTTTACACACCTTTAGTACCTTTTATCTGCCAAAGCCACTGTAACCCAAACTTCATAATGGGCTACCGTTCTAACCTGTGTTGGGAGCATGCGCTGACAAACTTTCAGCTTTAATAAATTAACGAAGGTCTGGCGTTCACTGGCTCTTGTGTTAGTAATCGATTGATTATTAAAAACTATTAAGATATGGCGTCAGAGGTGGTGACGCTGTGACATATATATAAATTTCGAGCGTACGTGTGTATTTCACTGAACTCCTCCTAAACGGCTGGACCGATGTTGACGAAATTTTTTGTGCGTGTTCATGGGGATTCAAAGATGGTTTATATTTACAATTGAACCCGGCAGGTGGCGCTGTTCGGGCAGGATACTATCATGACTTTAGAACGACTTTACCAATTTCGTCTAACTTTTTTTTTTAAGTTTTCTAATACTTTGAAAATAACTTTTCATCATCATCATCATCATCGCAGCCCACGTACGTCCCACTGTTGGGCTCGGGCCTCCTCCACAATGGGAGCGAATTTGACCTACTATACCATGCTGGTCAGACATGTTGGTATAGGGGAAATAACTTTTACGAAAAAAATATTAAGAAAGTTGCACAGAAAATTCAAACATTTAAGAAAACTTAACGCTTATATATGGCTTTCTAATGTAACCTATTTTTCGACTATATAAACTTTTCTATCTTCTATAAATTTTCTGTTCCTGTGTTTGTAATTGAACTCATTCTAAACGGCTGGACCAATTGTGATGATTTTTTGTGGCCATTCCGTTATGAATTCTCATATCCATCGGAACATCCAAACCATTCGGTTAGATTAATAATTGGAACCGGTAGATGGCGCTGCGATCGATTTCAAGAAGAATTTAAATTTCTATTTTTTTACAGATTTGAACAGAACAACGTCTGTTGGGTCAGCTAGTATAAATATATATTTCTTGTGTACGTGTGTATGTCACTGAACGCCTCCTAAACGGATGGACCGGTGTTGCTCAAATGTTTTGGGTGTGTTCAATGGGATTCAAGAATAGTTTAGATTCACAATTGGACCCGATCGGTGGCGCAGCTACTGAAAACAAGTTTTCTTAATATTTTTTTTATATTTACGCGAGTATTTTAGTATTAGTAATTTAGTATTTTTTACACATTATAAATAAAATTATTTTTACAGATTTTATCGTCTTTCTATTTGATTTTTGATTTCCCAACGATTCGAATACGTTGATAATCACGGGAGCAATTCATTATCTTTCTTTTCCTTTTCTTTTATATATTTTCTACATTCAAGTACCAGGCAATAGAAGACAAGAAATTAATAAGCTTTACCTTAAAACCTCAGTAATAAAGCTGCATTATTCACAATGTGAGCTTTAATGAGAGCTTGTTATCTTGTAGCGCGGCACAGCTTCCGTTCAGTGCACGATCTAGGCTAATGTTAAATAATTTAATGAATAACGATACCTGTTCCCAACGAACATGATGAGTTTTATTAAGTTTTTAATTGCTGCCATTATCTTTGTGGTTTTAGAGCAAGAATACAATTTATTCAGACACCTCAGCTCGTAAACGTTTCACTATTAGGCTGGAGCTTCCTTCAGAATAAGAGATTAATACATACCGGTCATCTGTGTGGTGACGGAGTAAGAATAAAATTCACCACCTCCTCTCTTACTTTTGGGTGTCATAAAAGACGACTTGGGGATATAAAACACGTATTACATCAGTGCAAGAGAAAGAAAACACCAAAACTCTATATCAACTTGTCTGACTGGTATGGCATACTAAGGTCAATTTACCTCTCATTGTGGAGCAGGCTCGAGCCCAGCAGTGGGACGTATATGAATCGAAATGATGAATGACGATTTTTGTTTTTTTTTTGGTGTGGGCTGCGGTCGGCGCTCCCTTGGGGAGGACGTCGGTCTTTCCTCGCGCGGTTGACCTCTCGGCGGGTGACGGACTAATCCCCGGTCACGTCACACGCGGCCTTGGCTAGGGCGGCATGGCACGCAGGTAGTCGATGATGAATGACGATGACATATCGTATCCCTTAAACGTCTTCTCTTACGATTTTACGGATAAGAAAAGTGAGGTAAATTGTATTTTTTTTCTCAGTCATCACACTGAAAAGATCGCCTTAATTCCAAAGAAGAAGAAATCATAAAACGTCGTTAATCGGTTTCATCACTGTGGAGTCCACTTCTCTTGCGTTATAGAAGAGGTACACATTGTAAATAAAACTATATTACGGATTTTATCACATTTATATTTTATTTTTGATTGCCCGACGTTTCGAACATTTTACAACGTTCATGGTCACGGGCGTAAAATAGTTTTATTTAAAATGAAGAATTCATTAGAGGTACACATTATTAAGGAAGGGTTCTACCTATTTCTTCCATTATAACCCTATTGTTTCAGCCTATTTTAGGTCTCACTGTTGAGCTCAGGTCTCTTCTACAATAGGAGGTAAATTGACCTAATCCACGCTAGTCAAACGCGATGGAATAAGATTTTATATCACGCGTATTGTATATATTCCGTCCCTTGCATAGATGTTATCTACATATTATAATCCTCTTTTTTTTTGGGTGTGGGTTACGGTCGGCGCACTCCTCCCACCACTCCGTTCGGGGCGACAGAAGGGCTTAAGCCCGCACACCCGTAACCCACCCGTATAACACGTCGCCTTCATCGTTGGGTCGACCACCGGTGCAGAGTTCCTTGACTTCAGTGGTCGACCCGACGGTACCCGATACCCTTAGAGAGTACCCTCTAACGACGACGTCCCCTAGCGGAAAGTCGAACGCTATCGCAATATTATAATCCTTTAGTTGTCTTTTACGACATCCACAGGTAAGTGAAAGGCACCCACAGTAATTGTATTCTTACGCCGTAATCACACGAATAGATTAGTGACTATAATACTTTGAATTCCTAACGCTATAAAGTATTTTCATAGTCCCTTGGTTCGTTTATTATGATCATTTACTTCGATTATTGTGATTAATCTTTGTGTAAATCTCAGCATTCAAGTCACGCGTCGTCTAAATGAGGCGTCTAGACAGGTCTTTAAAAAGGGTATGCAGCCTTGAAAAATGTATTAATTATTAGCAATTTTTTTTATTTGACTTCTTAGACCATCCATCTTTAAACCAAGACATTTAGTGTGTAATATGACGCTTTAAATAAAACTACTTTACGGATTTTATCGCGTTTGTATTTGATTTTTGATTACCCGACGTTTCGAACACTTTACAGCGTTCATGGTCACGGGTGGACTGTCCACCCGTGGCCATGAACGCTGTAAAGTGTGTGTGTCAAATAAAAACGCGATAAAATCCGTAAAGTAGTTTTATTTAAAATGTATAATACTCGCGTCTTAGAATAATAACATATAGAAGGTAAGTTCACGCACAAAAAGTGAGGCATTTCAATTGGAGCCTAATGCAGCTTAGGCCGGAACCGTTCCGTAATGTACAAGTCATTGTACTGCACGTACGTACGCAACTCTTAAAAAATAAATTGATAATAATGACGGTTTGTGCATTAAAATAGTGTCACAACACATTTGAAAAACTTAAAAAGGTTTTTAACATTACTTTTAAAAGTATTTCGACGATTTATATTAATAAAAACAAAATTTGATTTCATAATTTGTATAGTGGTGTGCGTGTGTACGTGTGTAATCGTCTGCCCGCCATTAATATTTTTAGATTCAAATTTTGAAAGTTCGAAGTATTGACACTATCCTTCTATACGTTATTATTTTAAGACTCGCGTAAACATCAGAAATCATTAATATGACGCTTTTCAAACTGAGTTGCATAGGATATTATTTGTAGTTTTTCTTTAATTGCAGTAATGTCAGTTTATATTACATTTACGATCTTTAAGATTGTTGTGTAGTAGTGGCAACACTACCAACTCTTTTTACTCATGGGTGTTATAAATATCGGCCAAGTGCGAGTCGGACTCGCGCACGAAGAGTTCCGTACCATTGACTGGCATTGACTAGGTAAACAAGTGCCTCCCTATTGCCATTATTGATATTGAGCAAAAAAATCAAGTTTGTTGTATGGGAGGCCCCGTTAAATATTTATTTTATTTTTAGTATTTGTTGTTATAGCGGCAATAGAAATACATCATCTGTGAAAATTTCAACTATCTAGCTATCACCGTTCTTGAGCTACAGCCTAGTGACAGAGGGATGGATGGACGGACGGACAAAGAAGTCTCAGTAATAGGAACCCCAAAAACGATTAAAAGGGTCTACTCCAACTAATGCAGTTTAATCAATAAACACGTTCCCAAGAAGGGTTGATGTCAGATGTCGGTCATAAAACTATTCGTGACTAGTCACTTTTCTCCATTCCCTTTCCTCCATTGTGGTTGGGGGAGTGATGGCTGCTCTAGTAGTTAACTCGTGATCGGGTGTCGCTTGCGGCATCTGGTCCAGCCATGGTACTTTTTCGTTATATGTAATAACTGTGTTGTATGATGGTTCGAAAGGCATCACACTGGAGCTATTAATAGAAGTGTTGTTGTATATTATTTTATTTAAATAAAAATAGTAAATGAATAAAAAAGATGACAATACCACTGAGTTTCTTGCTAGATCTTCTTAGTGCGGTCGCGTTCCGATCCGGTAGTAATTTAAGGTAAAATGTAAAAAAATGACAATATGTAAGTGCCCCCGCGGGGTTAATATTTAATAAAGGATTTGAATTGAATTTGAATTGCCAAAACATTTGCAATATGTACGATGTATGTAGAGTAGATATTGCGTCGACGCACAGCGTCAGAGCAGGTTGACGATAATGTTTCGATATTTAGGATAATCATGGTAATTGTAAGGATACAATGATCACCCCGATCATTGTATCCGTCTACTCCTTCATAAGATGGATACATTCGAGTAGTAGACCCATGTCTGTCTTTGCATTTGCAATAATAATAATGCTTCGCATATATTTTTTGAGTAAAAATTACCCTAGTTTTCTTTTTCCTTTCTCATTTTTTCTTAACCCAGCATCTCGCGTTAAGAAAAAATCTTTGTTTTGCGGTGGAAGACATTCAATTAACGTATATAATTTACATCCAGACTCCGGTGAATAATTGAAGGATCGTACAAAGTATTGCCCTGCATGGGTATTGAACCGAATAACATTGGCACGGTAGGCCAAATTTACGAAGTCGAAGTTACAGGCGGTATAATGGTTAATTCTAAATAATAAATGGATTTTCCTGTCAAAGCATTCTTTATTTAGTAAACAGAAGTAAATTACTAAAATTGTTATGTACACACGGAACTATTTACATCATTTCCGTTGAAAAACACAAACGGAACCTGTTGCCGCGGCCGTTTCCGGCGGCGACAGGAAGCTTGCGTGTCCGCGATAATAGCGGTATCCGGTCTATACCGCAAATCATTATTGGACGAATTGTTTCATGAATCTTATCCAGATATGACTGAATTATGAAAACTCAATTAATAAAAGAAAAATGATGTTTGGTTTAAGTGAAAAAATACTCGGTGTAAATATAATTCACATAATAATTTTCATAATATATTTTAAATAAAACTACTTTACGGATTTTATCGCGTTTGTATTTGATTTTTGATTGCCCGACGTTTCGAACACTTTGCAGCGTTCATGGTCACGGGCGGACTAAGATGTCTCTCGTCCAACAAGTCCGTAAAGTAGTTTTATTTAAAATATGTAATACTCGCGTAAACATCAGAAATCATTTTATAATATATTTGAGGTTTGTATTATATATTTTTCATATGGTGACGGAGTAAGTATACAATTCACAATTCCTTTTTATAACCGTAGGTATCGTAAAAGACGACTAAGGGCGATATTACGCATATGACATCTATGCAAGTGATGAAAAACTGAAAACAGAACCCTAGGCGAACTTGTCTGGACGTCGAGAGGTGAGGGTACCCAAAAGGGTATTCCGTCGGGCCAACCACTGAGGATAAGGAACTCGGCACTGGTGGTCGGTCCAACAACGAAGGCGACGTGGGTACGGGTGGGTTATGGGTCCGCGCGTCGTCCTTTCGTCGCCCCGGACGGAATGGACGGCGTGTGCGCTTACCATAGCCCACACATAAAAAAAATGCCAACCTGTCTGACCAGCATGGTATAGTAAGGTCAATTTCCCTCCTATTATGGAGGAGGCTTGGACCCAGCAGTGGGACGCATATGAGCTGAAATGATGATGATGATGGTGTTATGAAGTTATTTTAAATAATATATTATGTGGTGACGAAGTAAGGCTACAATTCACCACCCCCTCTAATACCCGTGAGTGTCGTAAAAGATGACTAATGGATATATTATACATATAACATTTATGTAAGAGAAGGAAAACTCAAAACAAAACTCTATATGAACATGATTGATTAGCATGGTAGAGTAGATCAATTTTCCTCCCATAATAGAAGAAGCTGGAGCCTAGCAGTGAAACCTATATGATCTGTGATGATGATAATGATGATGTGACTTTGCCGTGTAGTGATCGTGTAAGAATATAAATATCTGGTTGAACGAGCTTCGCTCGGAATATTTTTGTCGAATTTATTTAGATATATATTAATAAAAAATAAAAAATAAATAATGAAAAATATATAAAAAATTACAAAAAGAGAATAATAATAACACCGAGATTCGAACCGACGCTGTTTGAATGCCAAAAAAACCCAAAATTAGAACCGGTCAACTTCCCAACTGAGCTATCGTAACTCATGACGTTGACAACGAAATTTAAAATCATATTCTTTTATAATTTAATGTCATTGTATTGTTTTGCTAAAAACACGGACAAAACAACATTTTCTATAAATAAAACCTAGCTAGATCGATTTTTTGGACCCGAAACCTCTAGTATGCCAAGTTTCAACAAAATCGTTGGAGCCGTTTCCGAGATCCTGAATATATATATATATATATATATATATACAAGAATTGCTCGTTTAAAGAGATAAGATTAACCACCCCATGTTTTGCGCGTGGTTATAAAAGACAACTTTGTATTGTCCCGTGTGTGTATCAAACCTATGATACTAGTAGCCGAGATCGAGATCCTAATTTTTGCGCTGTCTATGCAGTTGGTTGTTATGTTAGTTTGTATCATCTCAGCTTATATACGTTCCACTGCTGGCCTGGAGCCTCCTCCACAGTAGCAGGGAAGTTCACCTACTATACCATGCTGGTCAGACGTGCGCTTCTTTCTCTTTCATAGATGTTATTTGCATGTTATATCCTTTATAGTTGTCACAAAATAAAAGGCCCGTTTTGACATTTGGTCTTACCGATGTAGTTAGTGATGAACCATACGACTCGGAACTCGATACTCACGATAAATCGATTCAAGTTTGCATGAGTATATAATCGATTTGAATATGTATTGTAAAGTGCATTAGATTAAAGTTCTCATTTGAAAATTTTACTTAAACTGTAATATTGTAGGTATTTTGAAATGATACAATGTTACGAATGGTCATTTTTCTATCATTTAATATTTTTGTTACAATAACATTCACTCAATCACAAAAATATCGAGAAGAAGTGAATCTTCAGTCAATCATTTTCTTAAGATGATGAGCCAAAATTGTCAGTTGAGCTATCGTCACCCATATATATATTATATCATTTTCATATTTTCAATATTTACGTCTCGAATTTTCAGTAAAAATCACTACACAGCTGATGAAATTCTGTAATTAGATAGTCTAAATACTAGTATTAAAATAATAACATCGGCCAAGTAAGAGTCCACCTTAAAGAATATATCTTGATCGATTTATTTTTCCTTAACCGATTATTAATATAATGATATCTAATGTTTACGCGAGCACTACACATTGTAAATAAAACTACTTTTACGGATTATATCGCGTTTGTATTTGATTTATGATTGCCCGACGTTTCGAACACTTTGCTGCATTCATGGTCACGAGCGGACTAAGGTGTCTCACGTCCAACAAGTAATCGTTATTACAGACATTTATAATTATCTACCCGATACAGAAAATTAGTTATAAATTTATTAAATTGTGACCCACATTTTAGTACAAATTTATTGCCAGTGTAAGAAGAAAATGATTCTATATGAAAAAATTATATTGTTTATGGTTAGTAATTATTAATTATTAAATTTGTAGCAATTATAGTTACAATTTGTTGATTTAAAACTAACAAAACTAATATACTACCACCGGATCGGAACGCGGCCACACTGAGAAAGATCCGGCAAGAAAACTCAGGGGACATGATGCTAAATTAATATCGATTTTTAATTTTAGATGCGGCTTACTTTGTCTTACTAAAAGATTTTTGATTTATAAAATTATCTTTAACTATTATTATTGTGGGTCAAATCTATACAATAAGTGTTCACAGTATTATTAATAGATTATTAATAGTCTGTGGACAATATGAAAAAATTGTTATGCCACAGCACTTAGTCCAATAGGCGGTACCCGTCAATGAAAAATGTAATTACCTCAAAACATTTGGATCGGTAAAAAATAGAAAACTTCTTGGGCGTGAACTGTCAAAACGGGCCTTTTATTTTGTGACAACTATAGTTGACTTTTACAACAACCATGGGCAAGAATTGATGTTCTGATTTTTTTAAAGACCCGCACTAAGGAAATAATCCTTTGTGTTGCAAAGAATTTTACTAACATATAATTAACGGATACAAATTACGTTCAGACTCAGAACATTTGTCGACCGCACAGTGTTGTCTCGAGTGAGATAAGAGCCCGCGACACTGGCACTGTAATTCGGTATCTTAAGCACTACGCCATCCCGCCCAGCCTGCAAAGTTTCTTGCTGGATATTCTCAGCTTCTGGCCGCGTTTCGATCCGATGGTAGATTATTGAAATGTTTCAGACGTTATATAAATTTAACAATACGTAATTGAACTTAAGGGGCTTCTGCAGAATAATGTTTCGAATTGATTTCATTCGATATCATGATAGTCATCATTTCAGCTAATATAATTTGTTGCCTCCTTCCAAAATAGAAGATAACCTATTATACCACGCTGGTCAAACGTCTTAGTATTTTCTTTTTTATTTTTTTTTATGGGTGGGCTATGGTAAGCGCACGCGCGGTCCAGTTCGTCCGGGGCGATGAAAGGACGGCGCGCGGGCCCATAACCCACCCGTACCCACGTCACCTCGTTGTTGGGTCGACCACCGGAGCAGATGTGACTTGTCGTCAGTGGTCGGCCCGACGGAATACCCTTTCGGGTAACCTCACCTCTCGACATCCTGGGACGTCGGTCGCCGTCGCGCGGTCAGCCTCTCCGCGGGTGACGGACTCTATACTAAACGTCTTAGTATAGGGTTAAATTTCAAGTGTTCCTTCTGTTGCGTAGATGTTATATGTATGTATATATTGTATATATTGCGTAGATGTTATATGTATATATTATTGTATGATGATTCGAAAGGCATCACACTGGAGCTATTAATAGACATGTTGTTGTATATTATCTTATTATAAAAAAATAGTAAATGAATAAAAAAGAAGACAAGCCCACTGAGTTTCTTGCCGGATCTTCTCAGTACGGTCGCGTTCCGATCCGGTAGTAGTGTAAGGTAAAAATGTAAAAAAGTGACCATATGTAAGTGCACCCGCGGGGTTTATGCATAATAAAGTATTTGAATTTGAATTTGAATATTTAATGCCTTAATCATATTTTATTATACTCCCGAGAAAAGGTGAATTGTATTCTTACTCCGTCATTACACGGATAACATAACATACAAAAGTAATATTAATTAAGACACATAAATACAATGAAAAAAATTTAACAATATGCCAGCGAAACCGCAAACGAAGCGCTATTTAGTACAAATAAAATATTAAACCAATTTTCTCTAAGGAGCCTTTAAAATTTTTCACGCTTATTAATTCGAATTTATAACACTACACAAGGCGCCAAGACATCCGTCCCTTGAGACTTTCTATATTCATCGTGAACAAACGCCCTCGGCGTTGTACTCGTTCAAATTCTACAACCATTACAATTTATTTAATATCATTATATAATGTGACCCACTTAGAATTTTAATGAATAATATGATAGAATTCGTGTAAGCTACTTATCTTCTATGTGTAATAAAGCTTATTAAATACATTATTAAAACGCTGTGTGGCTACGAATACTATCAACTATAGCATTGCTAATAGGTACTATTACTTAAATCTATAAAAGAGTTTTACATACACCTTTTTTAAGTTGCAAGTACTTCTTTTGGTGCATTAGGGTAAAATGAGACAAAATTTTTACAATGCGCGCGTGACGACACGACGAAGTTAGCTAGCCGACATTTTTTATGATGCACGCATCCACCGTCACAAATGTCAACTAGATAATGCGTTATAATAACACTTTCGATTTATTAAATACCTTTTTAATCGACTTCAAAAAAGGAGGAGGTTTTTCAATTCAACCGTAGGTATATGGGCATTTTCATAACAATGTACAAGGGCGTTTTCGGGCCTGTCCCTCTAAAACATTACATTTTTTAAACAATTAATTCTATTTGAAACTAGCACAAAATTTTACATTAGGTTTATTGTACATTTAAGTAATATTTTATAATATTATTTAAGCCAATTGGATGGTGATAAGCAATAATGTGTCAACCCATAAAAGTCAAAATCAAAGATATTGATATATGTTGATAATACATCACGTATTTAACATTCTAGAAAAGAGTTTCAGGTCATTTGAAAGAGTTAACTATGAAAAAAATTGATAAATAACATAAAACAAATCGGGAATCACGCATACAGTATTTTTCAATAATCCTTCAAGTTTCTTAACGTAGTTTAAATTCGAAATGTGCCATCTATCGTGACGACCAATATGTTATGAAGCTTGACACTGTATTGCTTAAATCAAATTCAGTGATTCTACGCAGCACCAAACATGTTTTCTATTATACCTATTAGATAGAAAATTTGTTTAGAAAAATAGTTTAGGTTTCGTGTATTTCTCAAATAATAAAAGTAAAATAATGAAAATCATATCTTAATAATTCCATTTAAAACATTTTACACATTATAAGTGATAACATATGTTTATCAATATTCATTTATGTTCCTCGACGTGCATTTATTGTCACTAAATATTAGTGCGGACATTTAGCAAAATAGTGTTAAGTTCCTTAAGTTCATGTTTCGATTATTTTTGTGTGTTCCATATTTTGTAATAAGCAAAAATCTTATTTTTGTTGATAAATATACTAGCTTTTTTAATTTTTATGTTGCCAGTCTATTATTAATCTATTATTCTTTTTATTAAATAAAGAAAGAATCGGTGTCTATAAATTTTTCCAAACAAACTAATTAAGAATTGGTTTGAAATCTTTTAACGCCATTTTCTCAAAATAAAGATTTTGAGGGTTAACATATTATCGCTTATCAGCATCTAATTATAGTATAATTTTTCGATTAAAAAATAATATTACAACAGATTGCTATCATTTTATCGTGTCCCTTTGTAGCCAGACGATATTTCAACACTGAATTTACATATTAGTTGTAATAATTTGCTCAGTGCCGTGTTTTATTTTTCTGGTAGATAGTGTAGGGTCAATTTATTAAAAATATATATTAACTAGACGTAAAATAAATAAATTAAATAGAATTTGATTACCGTAGTGCGTTTTTAAAAATCCTGACACATCAGTTTTGTTACCACATTTTCTCCGAAATACTACTCTTTTTGTAGATGTTTTATGTAATAATAACACTAACAGTCTTTTATTCAGCGGCTGATTTGTAAATATTGTTTAGTTTCTTCCAAAATTTCGTGTCAGGGGTGCACGTTTGATTCAGTGCTTCGCGCGGACGTACATTTTTTGTCAAGGTAAGTTACTAATATTTCTTAATGCATTAATTAGTAAACATATTTTTGTGGTTATTTTCAAAATATTTATCATCTAATACAACTTATAAAACTCGTGATGAGTCGTCACCACAATCGTATATTTTTTAATTAATTAATCATCTTGCGAGGGCAAGATAACGTTACGTCAGTTTTGTATGGTAACATATAGTATGACCTAAAAAGTAAATGACCATAATGAAGACCGGACATTACACTTTTTACCAACTTACCAAAAAAGGTACCTATGTATGCCTACCATTTTATTTTATTATAGAGATTTTAGAACTTATTATTGGATTCTGATGAGAATGTAAATGTTTCTTTACAATTTTGTTATTGTCAGTATTGTTACTGTCCCCCAAATATTTCAACTTAAATTCTGGATATTTTCTATATTTCGGGCTTTAATACCGTAATTTAACTTAATTTAAGTTCAGAAATATGATAACTGTTTTATTATTATAATTATATTAAAAGAACCCTAGCTTTACATAAAAAAAAAAATTAAAGTTAAGTGTTCCTTCTGTTACCAACGGTAACACAATTTTGAATTTATGTGTCATATTTTTAGTATTTTTTTAAGTTTCTTTGACGAATCTATATGATTAGGTAGTTCAACCATATTCTTTTCGTTTTTTATTAAAAAAAAAGATATTCCATTTATTGTTTCATTTTAATCATGTTATAAAAAAGTATCAAACCTGACATTTTTTTGTCTGACTAGGCCCACATTTTTGCTTATTTTTAATAAATTATGCAATGAATCTAAGCTAAAAATTGAATTTCGTTAAATATATAAATTAGACCATTTCTAACATACATAATACCAACTAGAAATGAAAGTAAAAAATATTCACAATTTTTTTTTGTACTGCTTATTTTTGTGAAAATGCCCATATATGTTTTTTTATGTTTCGTCGCGAATAACTTCGTCGTTTATGAACGGATTTTTGATGATTTTTTTTTTGTTGCAAAGAGTATACTTTCCAAGTGGTCCCATGAAAAGTATATTGAAATCAGACAAGTGGTTTTTGGAATATCAAGAAAAATCTAAAAAAATTATCTACATTGTCAACAGCAGCAGGCGGTTTCTTTTTTGCAAAAATAATTATTTTCTATTAGTGTCGTTTATTTTTATTACAAATCTTGAGTCCTCGAGCAGCAGATTTGTCGGTCTGGCAATGTTGGCGACGCTAAGTCCGGCATACCCCATCTCTACCTGACAAAGGTGGGCACTAGTAAAGATTGCATCATTCCATACAAAAAAAAGGAATTAGGTACTTATGTACGGACGTGTGAAGTTATGCTTCTTTAACGCAACAAGATAAATGAATCACTTACCGCCAGGTGTGCTGTTTGCTCATTTGCTAGCAACAGCAATAAAAAAATATCTGTTACGTCTTTTGCGACATCCACAGGTAAGAAATGGGATGGTGAATTGTATTCTTACTCCATCACTACACGGAAAGGAATCATGATTTGTACTTTATATTAAACTAACTGAACCACAGACGTTGTGTTGTTTAAATAACACAGCAGCGCCACCTACCAGATCCAATTGTGAATCTAAACCATCCTCGAATCCCTTTGAACATACACAGAAAAAATTCGTTAACATCGGTGCAGTCGTTTAGGAGGACAAACACACGTACACAAGAAATTTATATACAAAGATAAACGCTAACAATATGTTCGAAAATGCTGTAACCACAATCTATATATAATGATAAACAATCGATCTCGCTTGGCCCTCTAAATGTTTTCAATCTTTTAGACACCAAAGGTTTCATTTAAAATCTGGTATAAGTCACAAGAGTTTTATTTTGAAACTAACGCTTCGATTCTAGTCTCTTTGTTGCCACAATTTAAATATGCAATATTGCCTAAGATATAGCCACAAATTTGAGTCCAGGATCAAGCAAAATTTGATAGGGTATTTCTGAGAGTAAAAATAGTCTAAATTACTCTTTATTTAGACAATTATATGAATGTAAAATATTCTAGCCTTTTGCCGTTTATTCCTGGAAGTAATGCTATTTCTATGGATCGCCACAAAAAGCAGATTTTTTTTTGCAACTCTCATATAATAATATCCAGCGACATTCACCAAGTCATCGGTCCACCTAGTAGGGATGATAGCATGAGAGATATACCTACAATTTGATTTCATATAAATATTCATAAATTAAATTTGCAATAATCTGCATAGTTATTATAATATAATCACCTTTTTGGTAGTAAAGGAATTTGAATTTCATCATCATCAGCATTTCAGCTCATATACTTTCGCACTATTGGGCTCGAGCCTCCTCCATAACAAGGAAGGAAAATTGACCTTACTATACCATGCTGGTCATACAGGTTAGTATAGGGTTTTAATACAAGTTTTCCTTCTGTAGCATAGATGTTATATGCGTATTATATCCCTTAGTTGTCTTTTAAGACATCCACGGGCAAGATTGTAGTGACTTGTATTTTTACCCCGTCCGCACACGGAAATAAATCTATATCTATACCAATAAATAAAATTGGAGTGTCTGTTTGTAATGTCAAAATAATAGGCTTTTTTCATGCTCACACGGTTATTTGCACGACACCTATGCCAAAAATAGCAATTAAAAAATTTTTGTCTGTCTGTCTGTCTGTTTGTTCCGGGTAATCTTCAAAACGGCTGGACCGATTTCAAAAATTCTTTCACCAATGGAAAACTATAATATCAGGGCGTAAACTAGGCTATATTTTATCCCGGTATTCCCACGGGAACGGGAACTACGCGGGTAAAACGACTATAACCTATAACCGAAGCGAAGCGAGGGCGGGTTGCTAGTTTGAAAATAAAATTTGAATTATAAAAAAAATGTTTTTTTTACTGTAAAGTGATGGAATAAGAACATAATTCACCACCTTACCAGTGGGTATCGTAAAATATGAATATGCAAGAGGAGAAAGGCTTGCAATAAAACCTGTCTGAGCAGCAGTCGATCAATTTACCTCCTATTCTGGAGGAGGCTCCACCAATTAGTAGGACGGTGAGTTGTGATGAAATAAATCTGATAGTAAGTAAAAGGTACTGTCGCTCATGGGCCTTTAACTGGTCACTGCCTAAGAAAAGGTGTGAATGCCTGCAATGACGTTCGATGCTACTTAAAGCATCACCAAAACCCACCTCACGCACTCTCAGAAAATTGGGCTTCCGACTGTCTCGCTTACCGAACAAATTGCAGTAACAAATCGATTTTCTGCTCAGTGTGGTACTACCCTGGACGGACCGGCTCGCAGCTGTAGACAAACAACTATCAACAGATGCTCCTACCACATATAAATTTTTACTTTATTTTATTTCGTTATCAATATTTTTTGTTAACAAGAAATAAAGAAAGGTATTGTGTGCAATTGTATGAAATTGTACTTGATAAAAAAATATAAAGGACATTTTACCCGAAGAATCTTCATTAATTCTAATGAAGCGTTCGTACTCATGATGACCTATTTATTATTTCATATTTTTACTTAATTCTATCCTTAAATCGATCAGGGTCAAATCCATTTGATGTCATCTGACATCTATTATTACACTTAGCCCTCTCAATTGTAAATAATAATGCTATGAATCCATACTTAGCATAGATAGCGTAGAGGTTAAGATAATAACCTGCAGTGCAGTATCGCAGGGTTCTAATCTCCCGGACCGGCCACGAATATCCAGGAATCGGTTCCAGTCGACGGCCCAATGGAGATAGGAAGGGAAATAGGTAGGTTAAGTGGCCACAAGTCGCCCACGCATCACCCCGGACAAATTAGGCGGGGTATGTATATAATGTTATATGTCGGTAAGTTGTTAAAAGTCTAGGTATAATAAAAGTTTGTTAATTATAAAGTTCGTTAATTATAAATTTATATGTTGGCGTAGTCTACTGCAATATCAGGATAAGTTCCTTACTGCAGATTATCTTTGTTAAAAAAAAAATTTAGAGATATCACTTTAAAATAAAATAATCTATACCAATAAATATAATTGGAGTGTCTGTTTGTAATGTCAAAATAATGGGGTTTTTTCACATATGCCTAAAATACACTTTATATTTTTTTTGTGTCTGTCTGTCTGTCTGTTTGTTCCGGGTAATCATCAAAACGGCTGGACCGATTTCAAAAATTCTTTCACCAATGTAAAGCTATAATATCAGGGAGTAAACAAGGCTATATTTTATCCCGGTATTCCCACGGGAACGGGAACTACGCTGGAAAGACGACTGAAACCGAAGCGAAGCGAGGACGGGTTGCTAGTATATAATAAAAGAGTCCTCGACTGTAAGCAGAAGACTATCAACTGTGTGGTTCTATTACATATAAACACGTAAACATCATCGTCCTCACAATGCATGGAGGTCCCACTGTTGGGCTCGAGCCTCCTCCACATCATCATTCATCATTTCAGCTCATACATGTCCCACTGTTGGGCTCGAACCTCCTCCACAATAGAAGGGAAATTAACCTTACTTTACCATGCCAGTCAGACAAGTTGGTATAGGTTATTTCGAGTTTTCTTCCTCTTGCATAGATGCTATATGCATATTATATCCCTTAGTCGTCTTTTACGACACTCACGGGCAAGAGAGGGGGTGGTGAATTGTATTCTTACTCCGTCACCACACGGATTTCACATATATAACATTGAATTTTCAAACAATCTCGAATATAATTATAAAACAAATAACTCAAATCTTATAAATTTCATCAACAAAATTACATTTAAACCAATCAGCTTTGCAAATAATCATTCACCTCTATTAAATATCAAATGTTATTTATCTTAAATACGCTTCGGTCACAATTTATACCACAATATGATTTCTGTCTATTATTCCACCGAACAGTATTGTATTATTATATATTGACGACATCTGGGATCCTTTCGCTTCGAAAATTGTCGCTCCCGTGTTACAATAACCTTACGTATTTCAATTTCAATCTCTCCTTCACGGTGTACGCAAAAGAATACATTTTTTTTCATCAAATATTAGATAATACAATGTTATGAAGCGATTCTGAATATAATCATATTATAGATTTTCACAGATGGCGTATCGGTTAACATATCGATATACAGTTCCAATTGTCGCACGTTCGATTCCATGCTGAACAATATTTTGTGCGATTTGCAAATATTTGTTCCGAGTTGAGGTTTAATTTGTGTCCGTAATAACCTTTTTTTCATGTGGTAACGGAGTTAGAATACAATTCACCACCCCTTTTCTTGCCTGTGGGTGTCGTAAAATACGACGAGATTGTAATATTTAGATAGCAAGGGAAGAAAAACTCGCAATTAAACCTTTTACCAACCCGTCTGACCACCATGGTATTGTAGGTCATTTGCCCTACCATTGTGGAGGAGGCTCAAACTCAGTAGTGGAACGTATATAAACTCTGATGATGATGATGATAAAACTAATTTATATGAAGAGCCCTTGCAACACAAGGATGGACATGTTGGTATAGGGTCTTTGGTGTAACACGTCATAAAACACCCTGCAAGTTGTGAGCCAATTTTCAAACCATAGCTTCAGCAGAAGTGGGTAAAACATTCATTGCTGTTGCAATCCACAACATATTTTGTACACATGAATTTAAATCATTGTCATCTCATATACGTCCCACACTTGGGCGTGGGCCTCCTATGTAAGGGAAATTGATCTACCGCACTGGTAAGACGTGTTGGCATAGGGTTTGGTTCCGAGTTTTTCTTTTCTTGCATAAATGTTATATGCGTATTATATCCCTTAACCGTCTTTTACGATACTCTCGGGCAAGAAAGGGCATGACGAATTTATTTACTAAGAGTTTAAATAAAAGAAAGAATTTAAGTAAAAGTTTTTAATAAAAATACAATAATTAACACTATAGTACACAATATAATGAAAACAAGCGTTTTTTTATTTAACAAACAAATTGCTGAATACTGAATAGTGCCTCTGTTCAGAATAAATAAAAATTCACGAACCAAAACGCATACGGTTGCAAGAAACGTATTTTATATGCGAAACAATAAACACATTAAAACGGAGAACTCGTTTTACTACACTTGTTTTATTTACCCAACATTTAAATTTTATTTTTTTTAATTCTGCCTGTGCTGTGGTAATAAAAACTATAGGTCTTTTGGCGGGAACTTGAGAGGGTCATGTGGTGGTTCATATATTATATTCAATATATTTGTATTTTACAGTATTATATTAAATAATTTTGATGACATTCTATGTAATGTGATGCATAGGAACTACTAAAGTGTATTTAATATGATGTAAAAATGCTTTACAAATATTTTTCTTTTACACCATAATTACCCTACCATTTACAATGGCTATAGTTGAAAGTGATGATTTGGCGTACTGAATGTCAATGACTATTATGAAGAACCTGATCTTTTATGAAGAAAATTATAACTTGATTATTTGACTGCCAATTTATATTGGCAGTAATATTATTTTTTTTTTATTGCCGATGGTGGCAAACGAGCAGGCAGCACACCTAATGGTAAGTGATATTATATGATAGTAAGTAATAGTAAGTAAATGATAATAAAAAGAAGAAGTCTACAATACTATTAACCTGAGTCAAAATATTAGACTTGGTTGTTTCGTTACCATAAGAACTGTTGAGCTCGAGCCTCCTCCATAATAGGAGGGCAATTAACCTTACTATACTATGCTGGTCAGACAGGTTAGTATAGGGTTTTATTTTAAACTAGCTGTGTCCGTGACTTCGTTCTCGTGGAAAAGTGACTTTGGGCAGCATTTTTTTCGATATATCCTTTGGTTTATTTTGGATTATAAACTCTGTCATTTGGGTATTTAAAAAAATCTACATTATAGTAGTGATTCTCTATACATGATATTAAATGTATACCTATGGGGGATCAAAGTATACAGGCTGCTAGGATTGCTAAGATATGACAGAGCCACATAAAGCTGATCGTGCGAAAAACAGCTAATACATACTTAGTTCTACACCCACAACTTTTAGCGTCTGACCTTCATCATTTCGGCTCATAAACGCTGCGCCTTCATCATTTCGCTCACTGCTGGGCTCGAGACTCTTTCATAATAGGAGGGAAACACTTTGCAGCGTTCATGGTCATGGTCAATCCGCCCGTGTTCATAACATCAGGCAATCATCTGCGAGTGGTAGGACCACACTGTCGACAATTGTCTGTCTACAGCCGCGGGCCGGTCCGTCCGGGGGAGAGTGTGGTACCACACTCTCGCAGAAAATCGACGTCTGAGTAGTAGCGATTTGTTACTGCGCTTCGTTCGGTGAGCGGGAAAGCCGAAAGCCTAACTTTCTAAAAGTGTTTGCGTGTGGAGGGTTTTGGTGGTACCCTTGGTGTCACCGAGCCTCAATGCACGCATTCACACTCCCTTCACTTTCTTCGCGGTAGGCAGTGGCCTTGTAAAGGTCCATGAACGGCAGCAACACTTACCATCAGGTGTACTGTTTGCTCGTTTACCACCATTTGCAATAAAAAAAAAATCATAAATCAAATAAAAGATAAAATCCATAAAACTAGTTTTATTTACTACTTAGCAACCCGCCCTCACTTCGCTTCGGTTTTAGTCGTCTTTCCTGCGTAGTTCCCGTTCCCGTGGGAATATCGGGATAAAATATAGCCTAGTTTACGCCCTGATATTATAGCTTTCCATTGGTGAAAGAATTTTTAAATCGGTCTAGCCGTTTTAAAGATTACCCGGAACAAACAGACAGACAGACAAAAATTTTTTAATCTGTATTTTAGGCATAGGTGTCGTGCAAATAACCATGTGAGCATGAAAAAAGCCTATTATTTTGACATTACAAACAGACACTCCAATTTTATTTATTGGTTTAGATGTGTAGTGCTCAAACATCAGAAATCATTTTATTTTAAGTTTTCCTTCTCTTACATGAATATCAAATGCATATCCCTCAGTCGTCTCTTACGACACCCACGAGCAAGATATGCAGTGGTGAATTGTATTCTTATTCCGTTACCATACGGAAAGAGCTATTGTATAATAGAAAAGTGATGAAGATTGAATAAAATTTCATCTTACATATGTTAGAGCCTGTAGAGTTAGGATGTGAAAGTAAGAAGCTTGACTCTAAATAAGATCTTTTTTTTTTGGAGGTCGGTTACGATCGGCGCGCTCCTCGCTCCACTCCGTCCGGGGCGACAGAGGGACGTAAGCACGCACACCCGTAACTCACCCGCGACACATCGCCTTCGTCATTGGACCGACCACCGGAGCAGGTTGACTTGTCGTCAGTGGTCGGTCCGACGGAATACCCCCTCTTCTCGACTTCACCTTCCTTCCTTCTTTCCTCACGCGGTCGAACTCTCGGCGGGTGACGGACTAACTCGCCGGTCCGGTCTGAATATGATCTGAGGTTTTTTTTTGACAGTGCGAGCCAATTGGTCTCATTTTGGCAATATTTTACATTAAAATGTTTTTGTTGGGATGCTTGTATCCGCGACATAATAGATTTATTAACTACATTTAAAACGAGGAAGAGATTTTGAATTCGTCTGTTTTTTAGTGTTCCGTACCCAAAGGGTAAAAACGGGACCATATTAATAAGACTGCGCTGTCTGTCCGTCTGTCTGTCTGTCACCAGGCTGTATCTCGAGAACCGCGATATCTATACAGTTGTAATTTTTACAAATTATGTATTTCTGTTGCTGTTATAACAACAAATATTAAAAACAAAATAAAATAAATATTTAAGGGGGATCCTATACAACAAACGCATTTTTTTTTTGCTCTTTTTATAGATAATGGTACGGAATCCTTCATGCGCGACTTTGACTCGCATTTAGGCGGTTCTTCTCTGTTACCTCAGAGCTTCTTTTTGGGTCACCAGTAGTTTTTTATTCGCAATACATATTTACTTTCAAAACTTACAATATGAATTGAACATTAATTAAGTTACGACCAAAATTACTAACCACAAAAATTTAATAAATATTACACTATATATATTAGTAATTTTACATATTTATATGCGTTTTAATACCTCAGTGTCTGAAAATACAGGTCTACGACCAGTGTGTGTTACCAGTGATGACTTACGGCACGGAAACATGGTCCCTAAATGTAGGCCTCACAACAAGGCTTAAAGTCGCTCAGCGTGCTATGCTCGGGATTTCTCTGTGAGATAGAATTCGGAATACGGAAATCGGGTAATAACGGGTGTAACCGACATAGCACGAAGAATTAGCACGCTAAAGGGGCAATGGGCAGGCCACATCGCTCGACGAACCGACAACCGCTGGAGAAGAAAGGTTCTCGAGTGGCGACCACGTATTGGACGACGCAGTGTAAGACGCCCCGCCACTAGGTGGACCGATGACCTAGTGAAAGTCGCTGGGCGTCGTTGGATGCAGGCGGCACGGGACCGCACATTGTGGCGCGACATGAGGGATGCCTATGTCCAGCAGTATACGGCAATAGGTGAAATGATGATGCGTTTTAATTCTAACATTTTAATAAAATATTAAGATTCAGCTTTAGTTCTATTCATTTATTTACAATATATTATTCTACGCCACTCAAGATAGAATCGCATTTATCAAGTGCTTCAAAGCATTAGCATAATGAAGCTGCAAAATCTATTCAACATTGAGCTATTATATGTAATGATTAAGTACCTGTGTACTTAGTAAGGTTTAGATATTTTAAATTATTTTAATTTATTTTTGTGGTGACAGTCCCACTACCATGCGTCTCATCTATAGCTGTCGTAAACGATGGTTTAAAGATATATATTTAGACTAACTGACCCAATAAACGTTGTTCTGTTCCAATAAGCGCCACCTGTCCGTCCGGGGCAGTACCATGCTCACGCAGAAAATCGACGTCTGAGTAGTAGCAATTTGTTACTGCGCTTCGTTCGGTGAGCGAGAGAGTCGGAAGCCCAACTTTCTGAGGGTGATTGCATGTGGAGGGTTTTGGTGGTGCCCTTGGTATCACCGAGCCTCAATGCACGCATTCACACTCCCTTCACTTTCTTCGCGGTAGGCAACGGCCTTGTAAAGGTCCATGAGCGGCAGCAACACTTACCATCAGGTGTACTGTTTGCTCGTTTGCCACCGTTTGCAATAAAAAAAAAAAAAACCTACCGGTCCAATTATGAATCTAAACCATTCTCGAATCCCCTTAAACACGCACAAAAAATTCATCAACATCAGTTCAGCTGTATACGAGGAGTTCAGTGACATACACACGTATACAAGAAATTTATATATAAAGATAACATTTATGTAAGAGATAGAAAAATACAATAAAACCCTATGTAGTGATGCCCAAAAAAGTCTTGGTCTTGCGGTCTTGGTCTTGGTCTTGCGAGAAATGCGAGAACGAGACCAAGACCGCTTAATTTTTGCAAGACCAAGACCAAGACTGGCCCTGCAAGACTTGAGCAAGACCAAGACTGAGCCTGCAAGAGTCTCGCGGTCTTGCATTTAATTCAAATCACTATATCAGCTTATATACGGTTGAGCTCGTGTCTTCTACATAATAGGAGGGCAATCGGCCATGGCCGGAGGGGAATCGCCACGGTGATCGGCCGTGTTGTTACAGGGTTTCATGTCAAGCTTTTCTTCTCTTGCACCGATGTTATATATATATTATAGCCCTTTTTACATGTTTATATATACCTGTCTGTATATACCTACACAATGCGTAAAATTTAAGGCATAAACTCTTAGACACACATTTTTATAATCACTATAACTTTTATGTTATATTGTTTTTGTGTAATATAGATTCTAATTATGATCTATGACCGTTGAACTACAACATACTCGAACACTTGCCCCATAACCTGATACACCCTGTGTATATAACATATGTGCAAGAGAAGTGAAACTAGAAATAAAACCCTATAACAATATGTCTGACCGGCGTGGTATAGTAGATCAATTTTCCTCTTACTGGAAGGAAGCTTAAGCCCAGCAGTGGCACTTTTATGAGCTGTGACGATGACGACGAATATCATACATCTGGTGACCCTCTTCATAGGTATATTACTTATTAAAAACTATTATTATCTATACTACTACCTACTTATTATAAATCGGATGAAATTGTATATTTGAACGCCCTAATACCAGAAATTACCAGTTGTATTTCAAAAGAATGTTATTTTGTCAGATAGTTTGTTTATCCAGAAAAGTTCTAGGCTCTAATACATAACACTGCGACATATTGGTAAATTGGTCTGGAGCAGTGTCTATTAAGGTTAACAAATCGGACAAAATTTTGAAGCAATAGCTGTCAAGCGTTGTCCGTAGTAGCCATTGTTAGCGCAACTATCTACTTAGATAACAAAAATTGTGATTAAAGTAAGTAGGTATGTTATGGATATTACATATAAATAATGAAATTATTGTTAACGCCAGGGGGCGATATAGGTATTTAAACGAAATAATAGCATTATATGGATACGTGAGTCAAGCAAGCGAAGCTGGTGGAACATCTAGTATTAAATATATCTAGAGGCAGGTAGGTAGAATTATAGGTATAAATATTGTCATTAACATATCCCTCTTTATTGCGCAACTATTAGGTATGGCGGATCTCTTGTAATGCAGCATGACTCTTTGTCCTTGTATGTGAATAGATGTATACGAGTAAATATGTCGAATAGAACAAAGCTGTGTGAACATGTCGAGATCTATAATTTCAAAATAAAACAAGTACCTATTCTAATGAAATAAATACTTATAAGTCGTAAATTTGTAAGTATGCATAGGTACCTAAGTTAGTGCGCGGGTAGGTCACTCTTTATCTGAACCTGCAATGACGTAAGAGCGACGTGCGACCCCTAGAACTCAACTTATTTTGCGCCCATTATTAATTGAGCGATCCACCGGCATTGATATACATATATTTAAAAGATGGCGTTCTGTATCCTAAAAACTATTCTTTAAGTTAAAATTCTTTCTTATATTTTAAATTACATATGTTAATATATATTGAAAAAAAAAAATAGATGATTATTATAAATATCCATTTTTAGCTATCATAACTCGTTTTAACCGACTTTTAAAAAGAAGGAGGTTCTCAATTCGAATACTTGTATTTTTTCTATGTTATTTCGTACATAACTCCGTCGCTTTTTTTTATGGGTGGGCTATGGTAAGCGCACACGCGGTCCACTCCATCCAGGGCGACGAAAGGACAGGGCCCATAACCCACCCGTACCCACGTCGCCTCGTTATTGGTCCGATCACCGGAAAAGGGTGACTTGTCGTCAGTGGTCAAATAACTCCGTCGCTTGCCAATCAAATTGAAAAAATCTTTTTTGTTGGAAAGGGGGAATGTTAAATGACATAAAATTTATTGTATCAAAAGCCCCGTGTGGTGACCTCTTAAGAAAACAGGGTCGAAATTCCTTCCTTCCTATGACAAATCATAGGAGTAGTAACTCTGTCTAATGTAATACCAGAGGAATAAGAGAGTAATTTTCCCAAGTGGTAAGGGTTATATTCTATGGTGGACTATAGGCTAGCAGATGGATAGATAGGATATGATGATATTTGATTAATTTAGTTGGATTTTTCATTGTCATGATAAATGACTGTTACGTTATTCCAACTGCAAGACTTGCAAGACTTTGCGAGACTCTTGCTGCAATACCAAGACTAAGACCAAGATTCGAGTGTGCAATACCAAGACCAAGACGAGACCAGGTGTGCTGTTGCAAGACCAAGACCAAGACTGGTCCAAGTCTCGTCTTGGTCTTGCATTTGGGCAACACTAACCCTATGTCAACACGCCTGATCAGCGCGGTATTGTAATTTAATTTTGAAGAGGAAAGTTTTGTCCAACCGTGGAAGTTATTTGAACTAGGATGATGATGAAAATGATGAATATATTTTCATACATTATGGACGTGATAACGTCTTATAATTCGATGAACGCCGGCTGCACGTATGAAAAAGCATGACTCATTGTCACGTTCCGCTTGAGCCGAACGTGTAAGCGAGAGCGCGATAGGGAGGCACGATTGACCTAAACGTTCGCCTTGTGACGCATATATCTTTTCAAAAAAATATTAAAATTAACGAGTGCAGATAAATGTAAATTTATCGAGAAATGTAATTCCTTTTTTATATTAGGTATACAAAACTAGCTGACCCAACAGACGTTGTTCTGTTCAAATAAAACAAAAGCAGCGCCATCTACCGGGTCCAATTGTAAATCTAAACCATCCTCGCACCCCCTTGAATACACACAAAAAATTTCGTCAACATCGGTCCAACCGTTTAGGAGGAGTTCAGTGACATACACACGTACACAAGAAATTTATATATAAAGAATAACTGACCCAACAGACGTAGTTCTGTTCAAATAAAATAACGCCACCTACCGGGTCCAATTGTAAATCTAAAACATTCTCGTATCCCCTTGAACACACACAAACAATTTCATCAACATCGATCCAGCCGTTTAGGAGTTCACTGACATACACACGTACGTAAGAAATTTATAGGTATATAAAGATAATAATTATAAGTCATCATCATCTTGCTCTTATCCCAATTACTTGGGGTCGACGCAATATGTCATCTGTTTTGACATATTGCAAAAAGTTTCGGCAATGACTTTTATGACCGGCCGCCTGCATGACGTCAACCCTCCTTGGGAATGTAATTGTTGACCCGAAGATAATAATTATAAGTAAAATTAAAAATTTTGAATATTCCTCGACACACATTAAAATTATTCAAAAAAAGTATCACGTTGTCTTCAACAGAAATTATTAAATTATTGTTATTTTAAGACTGTACTGGCACGCTTAAAGCACCTAATCGAGTACTCATACGCTATTACATCACTTTGAAAAGAGCTGATACTCTTACACTGCTGGACCGATATTAACCAAATATAGCTAAGAACCACCGCCAGGAAAATGATTTTCCAATAAAAAATAAAAATAAACAAATAGCGTGAGTACTAAGTACGCATGTCAGAAGTGAAACTTCTTTGGTTTCATGTGTTTTTATCTGTATTAAAAAAAAATAATAATAATAGTAAAAAAATAAAGAAAAAATAAAATATAAAACATCTATCCATTTTTCTCACTCGCTTCCTCCCTACTCTCACCCCATGCCTGTGCTTCGTGATATGTTCGCCCTTTCTCACTCTCTTTCAATCGGTCTCAGTCACTCTCTCCCTCTTCTTCGACAAAAACGCTGCACATCGCTAAATTGCGTTTCATCCGTAAAAAAATTAACCTCATGCCGCAAAGAAGTTTCACTTCAAAAGACCGCATCTAAATCCGTCCATCGATTTAAGAGCTACGATGCTACAGACAGACAGACACATACACACACATAGACATCGACGTCACACTTATACACCCCTCTTTTTCCGTCGGGGGTTAAAAACACTGATATATCAGTGATAATAATTCAATTCATAAAAGTATGCAATTTCTCATTTCGTCACTCCCTTCCCTCCATTATGGTTGAGGAGCGTGATGGCTGCTCTAGTGGTTAACTCGTGATCGGGTGCCGCTTGCGGGATCTGGTCCAGCCATAGTCTTCTCATTATATTTGTGATTCTTATTATACTTGTGAATTGTATTATATAATATTTCGAATGGCATCACACTGGAACTATTAATAAGCATGTTGTAAGATGTAATTTTATTTAAGTGAAATTAGAAAAATAAATAAAAAATAGACAATCCCGCTGATTTTCTTGCCGGATTTACTCAGTGTGGTCGCGTGCCAATCCGGCGGTAATTTTAAGATAAAATTGTAAAAAAAATGACAATATGTAAGTGCCCGGGTTTTATACATAATAAATGATTTGAATTTGAATTCATCAACGTTTTCTTATGACTTTATTACATAATATTATCATGCTTAAACCATAACAGCCAACCATTTTCTTTTTTTTTTATTTTAATTTTACATAATCTCATGGGAAGCAGTTAAAGGGATCGTCGAATTATAAATAAATTAACATTTTAATGAAATCTACACAAACCTTTTGTAATGTTTGCTTTTACATATCGAACTTAATAACGTACACTGATATTCTATATTCAATATAATGTTCAATTTTATTTTTTATTCAAAGATCAAAGTCAAAGCCATTGTTATAATCAAAAATTAACATTTTAATCGAAAAAATTCAAAAAGTTTTCCCATATGGGAATGGGATAACGATACAATTGCCTTTGTTCCTAATGTTTTCCAGGATGGGAACTACAGGTCCGGCCTAATAAACCTTATTTATATTATTATACTATCTGCTGACTGTTATGGTAACTACTGAGCTTGATCCTCCTCTACAATGAGAGGCAACTTGACCTACTACACCACGCTGGTCAGACATGGTTAGGATTTTATTTCGACTTTTCTTTCTCTTCTTTTTTGTTCACGCTGTGGAAATGCGTTTACGCATTATCATACGCTATTGACAGGCGCAGGAGTGTGTGGGTCCCGCCGGCCGCCGCCTGACCGAAACACCCACTAAAACCACTGTGACCCTTCCCGAGCTTTTACGAGTACCGAAAAGATCGTCTGATGACATTCAATCCCCATTTTTTATTATGTGAGTTAACAATAATACTAATATTTTTCCTTCATTATTTTCTTGCTATATTACGAATGAAATGACTGAATGAATGAATGAGAATAACAATGGTTTACTTTTTATTTCGATTTATCACTAGCTTCTGCTCGCGACTTTGTCCGCGTGGTATACATAGATACTTCGGACTAAAACGCTAACTTTAACCTAAGATTTTTTTTACGTAGAAGGTGAAAATATTTTTGAATAATACGATTCTGTCACACATGATTTTTGCGAAAATTTAGCCGTTTACGCAGCGGAAACTCTCAAAAGGAATAAAAATATTCTTCATTGATGCTCAGCTCCTGTTGGTCTTGGCGTGGTGATATATAGCCTATAAGCCTTCCTCGATAAATGGGCTATCTAACACTGAGAGAATTTTTTAAATTGGACCAGTAATTCCTGAGATTAGCGCGTTTAAACAAACAAACTATTCAGCTTTAAATATTAGTATAGATTAAAGCGTGTTTTTAGATTTATAAATTATTATTATTATTTACATCTAAAAACAAAATAACACATAATTTATTATATAATTCTGAAAACTTTTCACATTTGCTTTAGTTTTGTTAACGTACGCGACATAGTTTCCCTGACTTTAGACAACTATATATGAAACGCCCTAACTGTCTAGTAAATGTCATCCTTAACGTGTAATTTTAAGGTTCAATTTTATAAAAATTAGTTTAAAAAGTTCTTTTGAGCACAAAGTGGCTTTCACAAAAGAGATTTTTTTTTGTCGAGTTAAAGATCATAATGATTTCTAATGTACACGCGAGTATTGCAAATATTGTAAATAAAATTACGAATTTTGTCGCTTTGGTATTTGATTTTTGATTGCCCGACGTTTCGAACACTGCAACACGGTCATGGTCCACCCGTTTTTTGTTTAATAAACATTTATTTTCATTAAATACAAGAATTTCCGTGTGGTGGCGGAGTAAGAATACAATTCACCACTCCCTATCGGGCCCGTGGATGTCGTAAAAGACGACTATAGGATATAAGCACATAAAATCTGTGCAAGAGATGAAAAACTAGAAATAAAACCCTATACCAACATGTCTGACCAGCATGGAATAGTATGTCAAATTGCCTGCCATTGTGGACTAGGCCCGAGCCCAACAGTGGGACGTATGTGGGTTACAATGATGATGATGAAAGACAAGAATTAAAAATGTAAAAATATTTCAAATTGTGACAAATCAGTACCTATAGTGTTTCCTAGCGATAGTATACAAGGTATGCGAGTTCAGCGCGACGATAGAGAGCGCACAGGTGCTTGCGCAGAACATCGCGTCGCTCCTAGGGACACGAAAAAAGTATCGATACTTTTAGGTATCGAGTACTTTTTTTCAATACCGATACTTTTGTACTCGATTCTTTGGATTCAATACTTTTACTCAATGAGTACTCTATATCAGGTATCGTATCGAATAAATTGTAGAAATTATTCATCTTAAACTTGACCTTACGACCCATGTTCATGGTAATGCCATCTAGTTCAAACGTAATGAACCTTCTAAAACGGGGCACGAAATATTCTAGTCCGTTCACAGACAGTCAAATTTCTATAGCTCAAAAAAAGCTCATCACGACATACATTCTAGGAAAAGTACTCAATACTCGTTACTTTGAAGTATCGATACTTTTGTTTCGCTCCGTCTAACTCACACACTCCGTCATCGTATAGACTACGTATAGTTCATTTATATAGCGTGGTGTTTTGTCGCCACGAGCTATTTACGCCACGCCAAAGATCAGGTTCACCCTCGCCTATAGATGTATAAGAATAACATGTATAAAAATAATAAAAACGAAAAGGAGAAAACTTTTGGGTAAAGAGGATAACTATTGTATTTTTAAATTTTCACAATGCGCAAAAGCTTTACGGAGCTTTATCTAAGTTTTACAGATCCCTAATAAAGCAACGGGGCGCTGGTGCATATGGTTTTCAATCAACGAAAACTCTATTACCACGGCTCGCAGGTTGCAGGTCGTCGACTCTGATGACCTGATCTAACGTTTTTATTGACTGTGTATTTAGAACTAAACTAAACTTGGTGATCGGTACTTTTTAGTTTATTATGGCGAATCACAAGGGGAGTCCGATTCACATGTAAGTATCATAATCTAATCTCTCTTACCCGTGGGTATCGTAAAAGGTGATTAAGGGATATAATATGCAGATAACATCCAAGCAAGAGAAGGAAAACTCGATACAAAACCCTATGCCAACCCGTCTGACCAGCGCGGCATAGTAGGTCAATTTCCCTCTCACTGTGGAGGAGGCCCGAGCCTAGCAGTGGGACGTATATGGGCTGAGATGATGATCATAATCTAATCCCGTTTGAAATGCGAAGTTATACTGTAAAACATCATATAAAAACGATTTTAAAATATTTTTCACCATCATCCTGACCTGTTTCGTTTAGGGTTTCATTTTGAGTTTTCCTTCTCTTGCATAAATACTATATGCATATTATGTAGATCTACATACTACAATTATTAGCTGTGCCTTTTTTTTTTGGGTCGGCTACGGTCAGCGTATCCGCCGCCCGGCTCCGTCCGGGGCGATAGTGGGGCGGCGCGCAGCTACATCACCCACCTGTAGCACGTCGCCTTCGTAGTTGGGCCGACTTATTAGCTGTACCTGTATATTTATTGCCTTTATCATGACAACTGCCGTTTTCTCAACAGTCGTAATGACAACGGCGACAACGGGGAATGCATGACGCCCATTATTATGATATTTTGCCATATTTTTTAACATTTAAAGCTGATTCTTGGCTGCTATGCAATGTTATACACTATCATCAACATCGTCGTGACTTATATACGTCCCACTTCTGGGCTCGAGCTTCCTCCATAATACGAGGGATATTAACCAACTAAACCACTGGTCAGATGGGTTGGTATAGAGGTTTATTTCCAGCTTTTCTTTTCTTGCATAGACGTTATATGCATATAATATCCTTCAGTCGCCCATTACAACATCCACGGGCATAATAGGGAATGATGAATTGTATTCTTATTCCGTCACCACACGGAATTTTAGCCTATATTTAACTTATCCCGATAAAAAGCTATCTGCAACAATAAGATTGGAAGATAACTAGTTTAGATGGTGGATTTTTGAGTTTAGCGTGTCCAAAGGAACAAATAAGCTCTGTTTTATAACAGAATTATATATATATATATTTTTTTGTGTGGGTGGGCTGCGGTCGGCGCGCCTCCGCACCACTCCGTCCGGGGTGACAGAGGGGCTTAAGCACGCAACTCCCGCAACCCACCCGAAAACCATCTCGCCTTCGTCGTTGGGCCGACCACCGGAGCAGGTTTACTTGTCGTAAGTGGTCGGCCCGACGGAATACCCCCTACGTGGGGTACCCTCCCATCGACCGACGTCCCCCCCCTCGGGGAGGACGTCGGTCTTTCCTCACGCGGTCGGCCTCTCGGCGGGTGACGGACTAATCCCCGGTCACCTAGGTCGGCATGAAAATAGAAAAGAAGAATATAGAATTATATATTGAAAAAACCAGCCTTGTTACTAAATAAGTGCGAGTAACACAATCGGCATTCCCGCTTACTTAATGTCAGCACTCTCCGACTATGTCTGCCAAACGATCGGCGAACGTCTGGCATCCTGCCAAGTGAAAGGGCCCTGAACTTGGCTGTCCTTTACTGACATAAATTTATAGAACTACAAACGGCTAACTAGGGATTTAGGATGAAAACACAAAGACATTTTGTTTCTAGGCAAAAATATGGCTTATATTTCTGAAGGAGCTTTTGAAATTGAAATTATTGCAAAAAATGGCATATTGACAATTAAAAACAAGATGTAACGTACTTTTTTTATTTTTTTTTATGGGTGGGCTATGGTAAGCGCTCACGCGGTCCATTCCGTCCGAGGCGACGAAAGGACGGCGCGCGGGCCCATAACCCATCCGTATCCATGTCGCCTTCATCATTGGGCCGACCACCGTGGCAGGATGACTTGTCGTCAGTAGTCGGCCCGATGGAATACCCTTTCGGGATTTAACGTACTAATATCCTTAATTAAGTAAAATTTTGATTTCCGCACAAGATAATTCTTCATCATCTCATTTCGTCTCATATAGGTCCCACTGCTGAGCGTGAGTCTCCTCCACAGAAGGAAGGAAATAAAACTACTATACCATGCTGGGCAGACGTATTGTGATAGGGTTTCATTGCGAGAGTTCTTTTTCTTAGATATTGCAAGTAGGACCACACTGTTGACACTTGTCTGTCTACAGCCGCGGGCTGGTCTGTACTGGGCGGTACCACACTGAGCAAAAAATCGACGTTTATGTAGTAGTAATCTTATCTTATATCTTTAAACGAGCAATTCTTGTATATATACATATATATATATATTTTCAGGATCTCGGAAACGGCTTCAACGATTTTATACTATACTACTATACTAGAGGTTTCGGGGTCAAAAAATCGATCTAGCTAGGTTTTATTTATAGAAAATGTTGTATTGTCGGTGTTTTTAGCTAATCAATACAATGACATAGAATGTCAATAGAATATGGATTCAAATTTCGCCGTCAACGTCAAGAGTTTCGATAGCTCAGTTGTGAAGTCGTCCAGTTTTCTTTTTGTATTGTTTTGGCATTCAAACAGCGTCGGATCGAATCTCGGTGTTATTATTATTCTCTTTTTGTAATTATTATATTTTTTTCATTATTTAATTTTAATTTTTTTTTAATATATATAAATAAATACGGTAAAAATACAACAAAAATATTCCGAGCGAAGCTCGGTCAACCTGATATTTGTCTTTAAACGAGCAATTCTTGTAAATACCTATATATATTTTCAGGATCTCGGAAACGGCTCCAACGATTTTGTTGAAACTTGGCATACTAGAGGATTCGGGCCCAAAAAATCGATCTAGCTAGGTTGTATGTATAGAAAATGTTGTTTTGTCAGTGTTTTTGGCAGACAATATAATGACATTAAATTTTAAAAGAATATGAATTCAAATTTTGCCATCAATGTCATGAGTGGCGAAGTAGTCAGGTTTCATTTTATTTTTGACATCGGCGACAAACGGCGTCGGATCGAATCTCGGTGTTGTTATTATTATCTTTTTGTAATTTTTATATAATTTTCAATATATTTTTTTTTTATTTTTTATTAATATATATCTAAATAAATGCTACAAAAATACTCCGAGCGAAGCTTGGTCAACCTGATATTTTGTTTCTATGCTTCGTTCGGTGAGTGAGAGAGCCGGAAGCCAAACTGAGGGTGTTTGTGTGTGGTGGGTTTTGGTGATGCCTTTAGTATCACCTAACCTCATTGCATGCATTCACACTCCCTTCACACTCTTCACAGTAGGCAACGGCCTAGCAAAGGTCTATGAACGACAGCATCACTTACCATCAGGTGTACTGTTTAATCGTTTAACAACATTTATAATTAAAAAATAACATGCCTTAGAATAATAACGTATAGAAGGTGAGTTTGCGCACAAAAAGTGAAGCATTTCAATTGGAGTCTAATGGAGCTTACGCCGGAACCGTTCCCTAATATCAATGTCACTGTATTACAGGTACGTACGCAACTCTTAAAAAATAAAAAGGTAATTATAACAGTTTGTGCATTCAAATGGTGTAATAAATAACACATTTGAAAAACGTAAAAAGGTTTTTAACATTTCTTTTAAAAGTATTTCGACGACTTATATTAATAAAAACAAAATTTGATTTCATTATTTGTATAGTGGTGTGCGTGTGTACGTGTGTAATCGTCTGCGCGCCATTAGTATTTTTAGATTCATTTTTGGAATGTTCGAAGTAGGGACACTATCCTTCTATACGTTATTATTCTAAGGAACATGCATATTAATCTTATTTAAAATGTCGGCCAATTCAAGAAAAACTAATGCTTACTATATAACTAAATATAGCTAATGCTAAAATAATACTTACTATATAACTCATGCTAACATAACAGACATAAATTATTTATTTTATTTTTTTAATTTTGAAATGGAGGGAACGAAGGAAGGGAGATCCATCACTTTCCTACGGTAATCAATATACCGCCCCCACCACAATAGAAGGAGTACGGGATGGGATTAAGGTTTTAGATTGGGCGTCACACAGCTTTAATCGACGTCACAGAGCTTTGATGGCGTCACACAGCTTTGATTGGTCACACAGCTTTAATTGGTGGAACCAATAAAACCTTAATCCTATCCCGTATTCCTTCTATTGTGGTGTGCGGTTTATTGATTACCGTGGGAAAGCTGTGGGTCTCCCTTCCTTCCTTTTTAAAATTAAAATAAAATGGATTGCCGCTATGTATTGCCTAATTCAATCAATTATAACAGACATATGTAATGGTCACATAAATGCCTGCCATTTTCTATAACTTAATATTTTACAAATATCTGATTTTTTTCGTCGTAGTCGTCTCAGCTAAAACAGGTCCCATAGCTTGATTCAAACCTCCTCCCCAGTAGGATACATACAACAAATGCGATTTTTTTTTTGCCCTTTTTATAGATAATGGTGCGGAACCCTTCACGCGCGACTCCGATTCGCACTTAACCGGTTTTTTTATTTACATTTATTATTTGTGTGTAATTTATTAAAATAAATACAAATTATTTCACAAAGAATTGCTTTAGTGTCCGACAGGGCCGATTCATTCGAGCGTGTGAAACTGATAAAAAAGACCTTTCAGTATTTGCATAATGAAAATATTTACATTTCTATATCTTCATTTTTTTTTGGTCCGTACGGTGACGGATTAACAATATAATTCATGACTCTTGTCTTTGGGTGTTGTAAAAGACGACTAAGGGATATAGTAACATTGTAAGAGAAGGAAAACTCAAAACAAAACCATATACCAACATATCTGCCCAGCGTGGTATAGTAGGTTTTCCTCCCATAGTAGAGGAGGCCTGAGCCTAACTGTGGGAAGTTACCTACACGTCTGACCAGCGTGGTATAGTAGGTCAATTTCCCTTCCATAGTGGAGGAGGCTCGAACAGTGGGACGTGTATGGACTGAGATGACGATGATGATGATGATCTTTATTTTTGGTAAATGAAGACTATTTTTATTGCCATTCAACAACCAATTAGCTTCTATTATTGGACAATTTTACAATTCTTTTACAGTACTGTATACAATCTATATCTATAGATATATATATATATATATATATATATATATATATATAGAAGCAAGTCGTGTTAGTTACACTATTTATGACTCAAGAACGGCTGTACCGATTTGGCTGAAAATTGGTGGGGAGGTTAGAATCAGGAGACGGATATAGGATACTTTCTATGCCATTTTTTTAAGAGTCTCATGCTCTACTGACTGTGCGGGTTGAGAGCCCTCAGCGCTCACCCACCAGTCCGGGTAAAGTTGTCACAGCCATCTGAGGCTAACAACTAAGTCACACAAAAAAAAAAAAAAAAAACATTTTTTTAATGGTGTTTACAAGATTTCGCCAATAACTCTTTAAGCCCGTTCGATCGCGTTCCCGTGTGACGTGACATAAAATGTCAAAAAGAATACAAGTCACTATGAAGCGTAATATAAAAAAACGCATTTGATATGTAATAACAAAACGCAAATGACAGCGAAACGTAATTTTGCCTATAGTTAAGTATGGTTGAAAATTTGATAATTATAATTTTGTCAGAAATCAATAATGAGTTATTTGTATTCTCTTTGAATCATCATTAACAATGCCGCGACCAAGACGATCGAATTCTTCCCGACAAAGCTGTAATGGTTCTTTCATTAGAGACTATATTTTAGGAAATTTAGAAAATATATTTACGAAAAAAATTATGGCAGTACGAAGTTCATCGGGCCAGCCAGTATTAGGTATACTAGGTATTTAGTAAATATTAGCTCCAATCTGATGCCCTGCAGGATATAATGTCCTGATCATCATCATCATCACAGCTCAAATATGTCCCACCGCCAGCCTCGAGACTCAAGAATTACTATTATTTATCATCATCATCAATTCAGCATCACCGCTCTAGGCTCGAAGCTGGTTCATGGTATAAGGGTCATCATCATCTTATTATCTCAACCTATATACGTCCCACTGGTGGGCTCGGGCCTCCTTCATTGGGAGAGGGAACTTAATCGACTATACCACGCTAGTAAGGCATGTAGGTTTAGGATTTAATTTAAAATTTTCCTTCTCTTGCATCGATTTTATCTGCATATTATATCCCTTAGTCATCTTTTACGACACCCACGGGCGAGAGATTGAGTGGTGAATTGTATTCTTACTCCTTCACCACGCGAAAAGATGTTATACACGTATTATTTCCCTTAGTCGTCTTTCACGTCATTCTCGGGTCAGATATGTAGTGATAAATTGTATGCTTATTCCGTTAAAACACGGATAAAAGTTAAATTTTATTAAAACAATATAAAATTATTATGCAAATTGTAATCTATTGTATTCTAACTTCACTAAATCATTATTTCATTGTTATATTCAACAATAAGGTTATACTTTTATAAGATATTAAATGTTCGTGGCATTTTATTAATCGTTTACATTATAATGTTCATTCGAAACCATTTAACTTGAATTCTATTGAATTTATATAAAAAAATACAATTTATTTTGTTAACTTGTCAAGTTTGAAAATGAATTAATATTAACGGAGCGTTCATTATTAAACTTTGATATATTGTATTTTAGTTAATTAAAGAAATTCGTTGTTATTTTGATTCATATAATCCGATTGAGGTCGAGACTTTAGGAGAGAAATTGACCAATAATACCATGCTGGTAAGACGTGTTTCCGTGTAATGATGGAATAATAATACAATTCGCCACTCCCTATCTTGCCCATGGATGTTGTGCGGGACGGTCCTTCAGACAAATGTGTTGTAGTCGGCTGACGTCCCGGTTGGTCGCTGGTTCGGTGGTTTATGTGGACTGTATCTTCGGGTTCGGTTCCCTACTGGCGGGTTTCATTGAAGAAATAAAACGAGTAACTTGCACATCGGACGAATATTACACCGTTGCTGCCTAGCCCCTGAATGTTAATGCTTGAAGCTCGCTATTTCTTCATATTATTTCTTCATATCATTACTTTATACTATGGTTTCAAGCTTCCATCGCGCGCCGCTAGGTGTCTTCGGTAGTCTATGCTACGATGTGTTCATTAAACGAGAGGCTTAGGCACCTTGAGGTGTTACCGTAACGAGAGCCGCGAGACTTATAGCGTAAACGGTTGTCGCATTCGTCCGATTTGTGCTATGATTTTATTGAACAATTAACTATAACGCTAAGACTATTACAGATATGCTTACATTCTATATACTATTCTATTTATCTAAGATACATCTGTCTGTTTCAGTAGTGGCCGCGATCCTAGGTAGTAAAATAGGCTTTATACGAGCACTAAAAACTATTATTTTATACTATCAGCATTGTTTTTCTATCTTTATTAGGCTATATCTCGCAAGTTATAATACCTAGGGTGTTGGTTCTTACTGCGTTCGATAGGTCCTAGCGTATATTTCAATAAAATACTAAGAATATTTATGTTTATTGCAAATTTGACACTATAAACAACAAAAATTACAACGTAACTAAGTACAATTATGTTTTTACATAAATTAAGAAAAACAAACAGTTATAGGCTATTTTAACACAATTTTTACTACAATATAACGTATAATTAATCTACTTTAATGTTCATTACTCACATTGTTTATTTAGCACTGTACACATTAATTCGTAATGCAATTAATTCATCTTACGAATTTCGCTATGTATTTGGAGCGCCCTGATTGGTCGATATTCGTTACGCACTCCTATCTGGCGATACACTTTGAGTTAGTTAATTTTCACGGTATTCTTATCACTATACTTTTTCTCAAAATTCACTATTAAGTTACAGTTCGTTTTTTAAGCACTATCACGGTATTTTACACTTGTCGCGAACAGATGTCGTAAAAGACGACTGAGGGATATAAAATACATATAACATCTGTTCAAGAGAAGAACAACTCTAAACAAAACTCTACACCAACCTGTCCGACCAGCATGTTTCTCTACTAATGTGGAAGAGGCTCGAGCCCAACAGTAATTTAATTTAATTTTAATTTTTAATTTAATTTAATATTTAAAACAACACCCTGCACTAAGGAAATAATCCTTGTATTGCGGGGGACTTTAAAAACATATAATTAATGGACACAAATTACATCCAGACTCAGAACAACAATTTGTGGATCGCACAAAGTGTTGTCCCGCGTGGGATTCGAACCCCCGACACTGGCGCTGCAGGTCGCTATCTTAACCACTACGCCATCTGTGCAACAGTGGGACATATATGAGCTGTGATAATGATGATTATAATAATTATTTTAAAATGGAGGGAAGGAAGGAGGATCCACCATTTTTCCACGGTAATCAATATATTTTCCACGGTGATATAGGAATCATCATCATCATCATGTCAGCCCATATACGTCCCACTATTGGGCTCGGGCCTCCTCCATAATGGAAGGGTAATTGACCTACTATACCACGCTTGTCAGACTTGTTGATATAGGGTTTTATTTCGAGTTTTCCTTCTCTCGCATAGATGTTATATGCGTTTTATGTCTCTTAGTCGTCTCGTACGATTACCCACGGGTAAGATAGGGGGTGGTGAATTGTATTCTTACTCCGTCGCCACACGGCAGATATACGGGATATAGGAATACGGGATAGTATTAAGATGGATTAGGAAATAAGGAAAATACGCATTTGAAGCCGAATCGTCCTGAGGATGCCTCGTTTAGAGGTGAAACACGTGTCGAATATTGAAAATTGCAAGTTGATGTTCTGGAAGATGATCATTACGTGAGAGTAAGATTTCCTTATTTCCTAGTCCTCTTTAATCCTATCCCGTGTTCCTTTTATTGTGGTGTGCGGTATATTGATTACCGTGGGAAAGTGGAGAGTCTCCCTTTCCTCCATTTATACCAATAAATAAAATTGGAGTGTCTGTTTGTAATGTCAAAATAATAGGCTTTTTTCATGCTCACACGGTATTTGCACGACACCTATGCCTAAAATACAGATTAAAAATTTTTGTCTGTCTGTCTGTCTATTTGTTCCGGGTAATCTTCAAAACGGCTGAACCGATTTCAAAAATTCTTTCACCAATGGAAAGCTATAATATCAGGGCGTAAACTAGGCTATATTTTATCCCGGTATTCCCACGGGAACGGGAACTACGCGGGTAAAACGACTATAACCTATAACCGAAGCGAAGCGAGGGCGGGTTGCTAGTTTTAAAATAAAAATGGATTTTCGCTATGTATTGCCTAATTTAATCAATTATGTTAATGATGATAAAGATGTTTTCTTTCCATATCATCGTCGCCTCATCGCTTACACACATCCCACTGCTGGGCTCGGGTCTCCTCCACAATTAGTGGGTCATTGATCTACTATACCGTTCTAGTCAGACATGTTGTTACAGAGTTTTATTTCGAGTTTAAATTCTCTTGAGCATTGCTTTTATATGCATATTTTATCACTTAGTTGTCTTTTACGACATCCACGGGTAAGATCACACGGTTCTTTCCATGTAGTCATATAGTAAGGATATAATTCTTATTCGTGGGTGTCGTAAAAGGTGACTAAGTAATATACTATGCATATAACATGAATGAAAGAGAACGATAACTCTAAATAAAACTAAAGCGTCTGAGCAGTGCGGTGTAGTAGGTCAATTACCGTCCTGTTATGGAGGCTTGAGCCCAGTAGTGGGACGTATATAAGCTAAAATTATGATGATGATGATGACGACTTGTTAGTATAGAGGTTTTTTGTGAAGTTTTCCTTCTCTAGCATCGATGGTATCAGCATTTCATATAACCTTGGTAGTCTTTTATCACACTCACTGTGAATAAAGAAGTAAGTGTACGGAAATGAGTTACTAAATGGCTTTAGTAAAAGTTTAAATGTCAAAGCTTTTAAATTTAAATGCTTTAATGAAAATTGTTATGTTGGCTTTATTAGTTCCACAGAAGGTTGATACCAGTGGTCGGCACAATGGCGAAGTCCTCTTCCCCTTCGAAATACGCCGAGTTATGAGGTCGCGTGCCATCCTTTCGTCACCCCGGCAGGAAAGAAGTCGTGCGTAGGTACCATAGCCTGCCCAAAAAAAATATTGCTTCTATTAACTACTGCAACCTAATACTACTCTGGAGTAGTATACTCATCATCATCATCTTAGCCCATATAGTCCCACTGCTGGGCTCAGGCCTCCTCCATAATGAGAGGGAATATGACCTACTATACCATGCTGGTCAAGCATGTTGGTATAGGGTTTCATTTCGGATTTTCCTTCTCTTGCACGGGTGTTATGTGTATTTTAGATCCCTTAGTAGTGTTATCACTTCTTGAAGTCTGTACAGATAAACAGTTAAACCGGAACTCCAGATGATATAAGGAAAATTGGAGACGCGACTTGGACAAGGAAATCTAGGGACAGAAATGAATGGAAGCTGTTGGAAGAGGCCTATGTGTCCTAGGACACGCTGATCACTAACACGGCAACCTGATGTGCTTAGCTTATAAGTAATGTTTTTAGTTTAATTTTCATAAATTTTGTACTCTTTAGTTTTCGGCAATAAAGGCTCAAAAAAAAAGTAGTCTTATACGACATCTACGGGCAAGATAGGGAGTGGTGAATTGTATTCTTACTCCGTCACCACCGTCACCATACGCAAAGTGGTATACTATATGACGGGAGGAGACCTCCAGAAACGTTTTTAGAAACCGCGACGTCAGCATCGCTGACGTCACTACTTATTATACCTTCAGTGTCATTGTTTAAATTAAAGCTAGTAAACCGTCAATTAGTTTTAATACTAGTACAAAACTGTTTTAAACAATTATATTATGTTGACACAAGTCATGAAGCATAAATTCTTAAGCATAAACGCCAAACAAAATATTAAACACTAATTCAATCTATCTAGTGTAAATACAATATAGAAACGCTACTATAAAAATACTACTATAGAAAGCCAGTATAAAACTTATTGCTAATACTTAGCTTAGTATCCAGCTCATCCTGCTAGGCCGACCTCTCCAACAAAAGTGATTTAATTTGAATGCCTGCAAAATCCACGAAGACTGCCGACCGTTATGCGAGCGCCATTGTGCTTTACGGAAGTCGTGGAGTTTGCAGAGATTTTACAAGTTTATATGAGACAAATGCATCCGGTTTGTTATGTAATTAAATGTTATTTAATTAATGTAAATTACTAGAAATTGTAACAGTTTATAAAACTTTACTTTACAAACCGGATGCTTAAAGAACGGTATGACGGATATACATTACGATTTCGAATTCGAATTATTTCAAATAGTTAAATTACACAGAAAATAATCATTTAAAATCCAACTTCTAATTACAATATTAATTATTTATTGAGAGGCAAATTATAATATTAAACATTATTTAAAATGATGCGACTTAACTTCCGGAAGAACAAATACTCTAAACGCAGGAAATACTAATTGATTACTTTTAATGGCAGATGTCCTTTTATTATTTTAAAACAAACTACTAAATACCGATTGCTAATGAATTAGAATTAAATACGATTATTATGAAATGTGTTTTAGCGTTTAAAAATTATTGAATGACGTAATCGCGCCGACACGGCCATACTGATAGGCAGTGCGAGCCCTGCACTAGCCTTTATCTGAAAAGATTTTCTATTGTGGTTTTGAGATAGGCATCTGTTACAGTCTTATGCCTAATATTTGAAATACATTAATAAAAATGCAACAATATCATTTCTATATACCAGAGTTATTTTACGACCCGCTTGCACGGATATAAAAACATCCAATGTTATGATTTATTGTAAATGAAGGTATAAGTCCTATGCCAACGCGTCCGATCAGCGTAGCATAGTAGAAGAGTCCCTCTCACTGGCGAGGAGACCCGCGTTATGGGTCATTTTGATTGTTATGCTTTAGATGTGGAGCGCTGTGCTCTGGGCGGTCTTGTACGCCGTGGTACACAGCGCTCAGTTATTGTGTAGGTTATAGTAGTTATATTATCACCGTGCTCTGGGCGGTCTTGTACGCCGTGGTATACGGTGATTAGTTATTATGAAGTATAGTTTATATTTATTGTAAGCCAATGCTTTATTTATTGTTTTTATTGTCACTGTGCTCTGGGCGGTCTCGTACGCCGTGGTACACAGTGACACTGTGCTCTGGGCGGTCTCGTACGCCGTGGTACACAGTTATTAGTTTATTTATTGAAAGCCAATGCTTTATTTATTGTTTTTATTGTCACTGTGCTCTGGGCGGTCCCGTACGCCGTGGTACACAGTGACACTGTGCTCTGGGCGGTCTCGTACGCCGTGGTACACAGTTTTGTATAGTTTTATGCATTTTATAATAGTCACCGACTTCTAACTAAGCCAGCAACTTATGAACTTATGATGTTCAGATATTAGGATGTTTATTTGAAGGGGCTCTGGGCGGTCTTGTACGCCGTGGTACCCCGAGCATATAGGATTAAGATAAAGGTCGATGCTGTGCTCTAGATCTTATGATCGTAGTACACAGGGGCTCTGAAAGTTGTATATAAATTTGATAGTAGTGTTGTGTATAGTTAGTGTCCATAATAAATGTATCGTAGTAAAAGCTGAATAAGGAAGTTGCTCACCTATGTGACGCTACCTTTACTTAGAAGAGTTAGTTTGCTTTTGACTATCTTGTGAAGTGGTAGGTACTGGCTCGTCGTTAATCTCTTCAGTCAACGCCTGAACTGGAGAAGTATCTTCTGCTATCGCCGACACGGTTGACTGATGGCCCGGTGCTGGTGCTGCTCGCAACTGGTCATGGGCAACTTTTAGTGGTCACTCGCGGCCAACAATCTTCTTCACCAGGTAATGATCGTTATCCAGGACTCTATATACTTCATACCCTTCGACGAGCTTTGTTTCGGTCGAACCATTGTTTTTCGCGATCGCTGACTGTTAACATTTTCTGTGTTACGACGCGTTCCAGTTGGTCCATGTCAATAGTTTCTTTGTCGTAATTGAACAAACTGGTAAGTCCAGGTGGAACGCAGTACTGCCGTCGCACGAGTAACGTAAGTGGTGCCACTGCAGTTGTTTTACGAGTTGTACAATTGAGAGCTAATTGCAAACTATCGAGAGCTGTATGCCAATTTTCAGTTTCGTAATTACTAATCATAACTAGGAGTTTTTAAGAGTACCGATTACGCGTTCAGCTTGGCCGTTCGCTCGGCTAATTCCTGGTGAAATCGAATGAATGTTGATACCTATTTGGTCACAATATTCTTTGAACTCGCCTAGGAATTCTCGACCGCCGTCCACAATAATCTGGACCGGTGTTCCAAACATATGCACAGTTCGTTTGAGCGCTGCCAGCGTAGACGGTGGGTTTTTATTATTACAGTAATGAAGTAACACATATTTACTAAACGAGACCACAGTTACGATGACGTATTCGTGATTGATCGTTGTGCCTAGTTTTCCAGTAATATCCATGTATATAACTTCAAACACGGCATTGGATTTCTGAATAGGATGAAGTTATGACTGTATCGCTCCCGATACACCTTTTGATGTTCTGCACACGATGCAGTTGTCGACGAACGTTCAGATTGTGGTACTCATTTTATCAAACCAATAGGAATCTTTTATTTTCTGTGAAGTTTTCTCCCAACCAGGATGTTTCAGGGAGTTATGGTAAGTATTTATAAGACTCCATTGAAAGGCTTTTGGCACCACGATCGCCTTTTGCTGACCAAACGTGGGACTCGCCAAAATCCTTTTAAGGAGGTCCTCTTCCAGCACGTAATTATCAACCTGTTCTCCTCGTGACAAATCATCAATTATAGGTCGTAATATACTGTCGCGTCGCTGTTCCACTTTCAGCCATTCTATATCGCGGGTCATAATATTTACTCGATGGGAAGTAACAGGATTTCGGCTAAAGAAGTCTGCATGTTGAATATATTCACCTTTTCTGTACTCTATCTCGAAATTGTAATTTTGCAAGAAGGCCCACCAGCGGTACACTCTTGGCAGCAGTTCCTTCTTGTGTTTGGAAGCTTTCAGGGCATTACAGTCAGTAATAACTTTTAAAATTCTCGTCCATACAGATATTGTTTAAAATGTTTAATTGCTCTCACCACAGCCAGGGTCTCGAGTTCATAGGAGTGGTAGCGGCTCTCCGCGTCTGTTGTTCGCATGCTCATATAGGCTACGGCGTGTCGACGTCCATCAATAACTTGAACTAGTACGGCGCCGTATCCTAGGCTGCTTGCATCGGTGTATAGTTCTGTAGGAGCATCCTCCTGGAATAGAGTTAGTACCGGGGACGAAGTTAATCGCTCGATAATTATGTTACGTGCCTCTTCATGCCGTTCGTTCCACTCCCAGCTTGTACCCTTTTTGTTAATTGGTACAATGGTATCATCGTACGGGAAAAGTTGGGAATGAATCGAACGAAATATGTAGCAGTCATATCAAACGAATTGTTGTAGTAACCATTAACTAATTGATCGATTTGATCGGTAATTAACGGTAGAGGGTAATGATCTCTTAGAGTATTGGCATTTAATTCGTGGTAATCTACGCATAGTCTATCATCGCCGTTCTTCTTTTTAAGGAGAATAATAGAGCTGGAACACGGCGACCTGCTTTCGCGGATAATATTGTGTGCCAGTAATTCGTTATTTTCTTAACCTTTTCACGATTGGGCTAAGACGGTACGGTCGCCGCTCTACATACTTGTTAGGGTTTTTCAATCATATTTCTAATTCGCCTGTATTCACTCGAGGTTTCGGGGAAACCACGTATAAATAAATGCTCGTATTTATATGGATAAATTATTGGTATAGATCAATAATTATTGATATAAAAGTATTGTAAAAGTAAGATTGAGATAAAAGTATTGGTATAGACCAATAAATAAAATTGGAGTGTCTGTTTGTAATGTCAAAATAATAGGCTTTTTTTTTTCATGCTCACACGATTTTTTTTTTTTTTTTTTTTTGTCCGTCTGTCTGTTCCGGGTAAACTTCAAAACGGCTGGACCGATTTCAAAACTTCTTTCACCAATGGAAAGCTATGATCAGAGAGTAAACTAGGCTATATTTTATCCCGGTATTCCCATGGGATAGGGAACAACGGGGATAAGGCGACTGAAACCGAAGGGAAGCGAGTTGCTAGTTTAATAATATGCGCAACTGATTGACCTCAGATTTAAGATCACAATCAATATTATCAAAGAGAGCGTGGTTAGATTCTATATGCAAAAATTTACTGTTGGTAAATCAGTTTCGCACCTCTTAATGTAACTAAGACGCTTAGTGACTAATTAGAAATTAAATCCATACTGATCAAAACGTTTGTAGCCTTTTCAGTCGTCGCACTACACAGAAACCGTTTTCGACATTAACATTGTAAGTAGTGAAATTACAGGGAAACGCCCAATACCTCTTAGATAACTAACACCTTGTATCGTTTTGCCCGGTCATTTTTCCGCTACCGATTCGCAGATAACTGAACACTCAGCTCCACTATAGGTCGCTTTAACTGAATAATGACCGATTGCAATAAACATCGAAGTTGTTTTTGAATAACCTATGCAATTAATATTCGATACCATAAACCGCTCGCGTTTAAAACAACAAAATGTGCAAGTTGGTTTATCTTGTATTGAACTTGACGCGTAGTTTTGTTTATTTTGGGAAACTTCTTTAATATTATTCTCTAAAGGCCGAAAATGACAATCGCGCGTGTGTGTATGTGACACTGAACCGCCGTTTGCAAATCATTAGGTCACAGGAGTTTGTTAGCTATCTGTGAATGTGTATCAAAGGCAGGCCGTATTTTTCGTATAGACGATGCAACAGATATTAACTCTGTTACCGATGTTGCACGCGTATTTATAAGCCAGATTCAGAGACGCTCATCGTTAACGCACTCAATAACAGCTTCAACGGAATCATCATTACCAGGCCCGCCTTTAGTTACACGTCTGCGACAGGGAGTCTGCGAATACTTCCTGCCACGAGCGTGTTGTAATCAACCAGTTATCAACCCATATTTTTACGCGACTTATAAGCTACCTACTTTCATTCGTATTTCATAATCATTTAGGTTGTAAATATCAATAGCTTTATCAAGGTGTTGACACCATTCACGAACACTTACGTTATTATTTGGATCGAATGAAGGTAGATAGATATCACTTATTTTAACCCTTTCACTTCGTTGTGACGACAAGCCGTCAGACATATGCTTCATGGTCTGTATTATTTGCGCAAAGAAATCAATTGGCACATTGGTTGAAACCGATTGACAATCCGTATTAACCACGCGTTCCTGTGAAGAACCCGTGACACCAGGATGTCCGGCAGAAGTGGGTGGGTATCCCACTTCTGATGACGGGAGGAGACCTCCAGAAACGTTTTTAGAAACCGCGACGTCAGCATCGCTGACGTCACTACTTATTATACCTTCAGTGTCATTGTTTAAATTAAAGCTAGTAAACCGTCAATTAGTTTTAATACTAGTACAAAACTGTTTTAAACAATTATATTATGTTGACACAAGTCATGAAGCATAAATTCTTAAGCATAAACGCCAAACAAAATATTAAACACTAATTCAATCTATCTAGTGTAAATACAATATAGAAACGCTACTATAAAAATACTACTATAGAAAGCCAGTATAAAACTTATTGCTAATACTTAGCTTAGTATCCAGCTCATCCTGCTAGGCCGACCTCTCCAACAAAAGTGATTTAATTTGAATGCCTGCAAAATCCACGAAGACTGCCGACCGTTATGCGAGCGCCATTGTGCTTTACGGAAGTCGTGGAGTTTGCAGAGATTTTACAAGTTTATATGAGACAAATGCATCCGGTTTGTTATGTAATTAAATGTTATTTAATTAATGTAAATTACTAGAAATTGTAACAGTTTATAAAACTTTACTTTATAAACCGGATGCTTAAAGAACGGTATGACGGATATACATTACGATTTCGAATTCGAATTATTTCAAATAGTTAAATTACACAGAAAATAATCATTTAAAATCCAACTTCTAATTACAATATTAATTATTTATTGAGAGGCAAATTATAATATTAAACATTATTTAAAATGATGCGACTTAACTTCCGGAAGAACAAATACTCTAAACGCAGGAAATACTAATTGATTACTTTTAATGGCAGATGTCCTTTTATTATTTTAAAACAAACTACTAAATACCGATTGCTAATGAATTAGAATTAAATACGATTATTATGAAATGTGTTTAAGCGTTTAAAAATTATTGAATGACGTAATCGCGCCGACATATATTATATGGACTTTATAGCAACTCGTGAAAATATCCTTGCGTTCAGGTGTTTCCGCCATACCTACTATAAGCAATCAATCTTAAGGCTCACATACAGGCCCCGTAAAGCTCTCCCTTATCTCTGGTCCTGTGCAGCTGCGCTTATCGTAGCTGCAAATCTTCTTATTTATTGACTAACTAGTCAATTTTGCTTCATGTCTCTCGCACTGCATAGAAAGAAAGTGGAATCAATCTCCTCCAACTCCTCCTGTTTAACTTTTCTAATTTTTTTATTTTTTTTTTTTTTTATTGCAAACGGTGGCAAACGAGCAAACAGTACACCTGATGGTAAGTGTTGCTGCCGCTCATGGACCTTTACAAGGCCGTTGCCTACCGCAAAGAAAGCGAAGGGAGTGTGAATGCGTGCATTGAGGCTTGGTGATACCAAGGGCACCACCAAAACCCTCCACACGCAATCACCCTCAGAAAGTTGGGCTTCCGGCTCTCTCGCTCACCGAACGAAGCGCAGTAACAAATTGCTACTACTCAGACGTCGATTTTCTGCGAGAGCATGGTACTGCCCCGGACGGACCGGCCCGCGGCTGTAGACAGATAACTGTCGACAGTGTGGTCCTACCAGTTGTTAATTAAATTTGTTGCGAATGCCAAGACAATTCAAATCATTTCCCGAGACTGCCTAAGGGTCAAACCTTCCCCGGGTAGGGGGTATCCGTCGGGCCGACCACTGATGACAAGTAACCCTGCTCCAGTGGTCGGCCCAACGACGAAAGCAACGTGGTGTTCAGGTGGGTTGCGGGTGTTGCGTACTTAAGCCCCTCTGTCGCCCCGCACAGAGTGGTGTGGAGGGGCGCGGACCGCAGCCCACCCCAAAAAAAAAAAAAAAAAGAGTCAACCTTGGTGTGATCATTGTCATTGAGGTCATTGTAGATCCTGGCTTATAGGAGATAAAATGGTGGGAATATGTAGTGGGCTTAGTCCCAACAAAAAAATAACGCATACCTAATTGCTACCTAACTCCTGTAAATCAAGATTAACGTCAAGATTCGAACCGCAAGTATTTCCAAGAGACGCTCTACTTGTTTTGGAATTCGCAACTAATTTAACTGCAAAAGATTTAAGTTAACCTATTAATTAACTTTTTAAAAGTATATCAAATGCCTATATATACGTAATTACTAGTACGAATACTTTGCAAGATGTACAGAAGATTTATTAAGCATAAAATTATGATCTAATAAGAGTTTTTATCAACTTGTTTTTCTCTCATTCTGTGATCTAGCAGTAGTTAGTATATTTGATAACCGCTGATTTGACAACCGCTAGGGAAGAAAGGTTCTCGAGTGGCAACCACGTATCGGATGACGCAGTGTAGGATGCCCCCCATTAGGTGGACCGTGGACCTGGTGAAAGTTGCTGGGCGTCGTTGGATGCAGGCAGCACAGGACCACACTTTGTGGCGTAACATGAGGGAGGCCTACGTCCAGCAGTGGACGGCGATATGCTGAAATGATGATGATGATTAAAAAAAAAATCGTGTGATGACGGAGTAAGTACAATTCACCAACCCCTCTCTTACTTGTGGGTGCCGTAAGAAACGACTAAAGGATTATAATACGCATACAACATCTATGCAAGAGGAGGAAAACTCGAAACAAAACCCTATACTAACACGTCTGACCAGCGTGGTATAGTAGGTTAATTTCAATCCCATGGTGGAGGAGGCCCGAGCCGAACAGTGGAATGTGTATGGGCTGAGATAAATAGGCATGGAAAATATAGTGGAATGTTATCTTATTTCGTTACCGCGTAATAATTCTGTAGAAATTATCACCAAAAAGAAATTACAACCCAAAAATTTGTTTCAAACAGTAAAGGTTAAATGTTCCCTTAAAACAGCAATCAAAGCCATAGAAACGGGGATCCATTGAAAATTTAAATACTTATAAAACAAACGACAGCTTTATTTCGAATTTAGTGAAAAAAAAATTATGTACTAAAACTCTCAAAGGAAATACAGCCGTTCAGGGCATGTTTGCCATTGTGATTATGACGAGAAGGTATTCAGATTCAGTACAGATTAAAAATTATTCGAGTGTAGTCTGTTTTTTCTGTGAAAATGGAGGACTTTATAACTAAGATAAATATTACTCAAGAATTTATTTGTGCTGTTATTATAATCTCTTAACAATTTCGTGTCTCTCGTCATCTCATCTAGCTTAGATTATTTACCTCCTCGGTTTATAATACAAATATATAGGAAATAGAAGATCCCTGTAAATACTTCGCACCAAGCGAAGAGGATTTATTACATGAATAACCGTAACCTAGCATATTAATGGTCTTTGGTAAACTTGCTTAAAGGTTATGTTTTTTCTTTTGTTATAGCAAACGGTGGCAAACGAGCAAACAGTATACCAAAAGTACTAAAGGCATCACTAAAACCCACCACGCGCAAACAACCTCTGAAAGTTGGGCTTCCAGCTCTCTCGCTCACCAAAGGAAGCGCAATAACAAATTGCTACTACTCGGACGTCGATTTTCTGCGAGAGTGTGGTACTACCCCGACAGACCGTCCCACGGCTGTAGACAGAGCTATTAAGTGTCCTCCTACCACTGTAAAAATTATCAATCGTTTTTGATTGTGACTACATTAACCTCCATATTTCCTTCCCTTCGTCATTGGGCCCACCACCGTGGACGGACCGGCCCACGGCTGAAAATTGCTTAAGTTTATATATAGGTAATACCAATCTAAAATGCCAGTGTCGCCTGTTCGATGCTTGCTCACAGGATAAATACTTTATGCATGAATAATTGTTCTTAATCTGAATGTAGTTTGTGTCTTTACGGATCTAGTACATTTATTTACTTTGAAACGTAGAGAAATTACAAATGAAAGATAAATACGATATGAAATCAGAAAAAAATATTTATTATCTGCATATATATATTTTGACCGCACTCTGTGCTGAAACATGAGGGATATAGATATTATATTTATCCTCATCAATTAGTAGTAGGACTACACTGTTGATAGTTATCTGTCTACAGCCGTGAGCCGGCCCATCCGGGGTAGCACCATACTCTCGCAAAAAATTGACGTCTGAATGGTCAATTTGTTACCGCGCTTCGTTCGATAAGGGAAAGAGCTGGAAGCCCAACTTTCTTAGAATGTTTGCGTGTGGTGAGTTTTGGTGATGCCTTCAGTTTCACCGAACCTCATAGCACACATTCACTGAGGAAAGACCGACGTCCTCCCCGAAGGGCGGGGGGGGTACGGCGGTCGATGGGAGGGTACACCAAATAGGGGGTATTCCATCGGGCCGACCACTGGTGACAAGTAACCCTGCTCCGGTGGTCGGCTCAACGGCGAAGGCGACGTGCACGTGGATGGGTTGCGGGTGTGCGTGCTTACGCCCCTCTCTCACCCCGGACGGAGTGGTGCGAGGAGCGCGCCGACCGCAAACCACCCTCAAAAAAAAAAAAAAATATTATGCATTCACACTCCCCTCACGGTATGCAGCGTCCTAGCAAAGGTCCACGAGCAGCAGTTGCACTTATCATCAGGTGTATTGTTAGCTCGTCTGTCACCGTTTCGTCATCACTCTACTGTTATCCCAATTACTTGGGGTCGCCTCGTTGGGTACCTTTATTTCATAGTACGTATTTCAAAAGTAATTCGCAATAGTTTTATCTGCAACCTGATGTCAAGCCTTCTTAGGAATGTAAATATTGATCAGACGGCATCGGATGCAGTCGACCCTGGTATGCTATGTAATTGTATTTTACGACACACAAATACCAGTTTTACATCTGAATGATTCCTTATGTCGAAATATTCTCAAACTCTAAGAGTTTGACTTTAATACTCGTCACAAAGGTCAAAGATGATAGGTCACTGGGCCAAGTAAATAACAGTTATTCCACAACTCGAGTTTGTTAGATAGCCCACTTGTATCCTCAAGGGAAGTAAATATAGAACTAAATAAAACCGCTTTTACCCATCAATTTAAGAGATGTTCTGAGTCTTACATTGATAGTGAAAATATTGTCTTGTTGTATGATATGCCTTTTAAAATTACAAGTATTTGGATTTCGAAATGTTTAATTGTTAAACTTTGAATAAATAAAACTATGCCAATGCAAAAACTATATATATAAAAAACAGCGTTGTGGTGTTACCACAATATAAAGCTGAGTAGCGATCCTTTTACTCACTTGCGGGTGGGATCCCAGCTCTTATATCTATGTACATATATGTAAAATAAATTGTACAAATATGTATCCCTCTGCGAGGGAGAAATAAACTATTTCTCTTTCTTCTATATAGATTTTTTTTTAAAGACAGCATCCTGCATTAAAGAAATAATCCTGGTTTTTTTTCTTGTTCTTTTTTCCCGTAACCCACCCGTGACACATTGCCTTCGTCGTTGGGCCGACCACCGATGCAGGGTGACTTGTCGTTAGTGGTCGGTCCGACGGAATATCCCTTGAGGAGTACCCTCTCCTCGACCAACATTCTCCCGCTGTTCGGGGACGTGGGTCATCGTCGCGCGGTGGGCTTCTCGGCGGGTGACGGACTAACTTGCCGGTCCAGTCACCCGCGGCCTTGGCTAGGGCGGCATCAGGGGCAGGTAATCGCGCCTGCGCTGCCCTTAGGCGGTTCGCGTCGTCGAGTAGGTGCACCTCGCGCGCGTGCTCCGCCGCCGCCGCCTCCTTCAGCGAGACTACTGCCTCGCAGAAGGCTAATAATCCTTGTGTTGCGGGGGATAGTCCCCCGCATAATTAACGGACACAAATTATATCCAGACTCAGAACAATAATTTGTGGATAGCACAAAGTGTTGTACTACGCGGAATTTGAACCCACGATAGTGGCACGACAAGTCAGTATCTTCACCACTACGCCATCTGTATTAGAATAGTAGCAATTTTATACGTTGCTTGTAGCATCATTAGGTTCCTTTCTACCACTGCATTTACATATTTCGTTAATTGTAAATAAAACTACTTTACGGATTATATCGCGTTTGTATTTGATTTATGATTGCCCGACGTTTCGAACACTTTGCAGCATTCATGGTCACGGGCGGACTAAGGTGTCTCACGTCCAACAAGTAATCGTTATTACAGACATTTATAATTATCTATCCGATACAGAAAATTAGTTATAAATTTATTAAATTTTGACCCACATTTTAGTACAAATTTATTGCCAGTGTAAGAAGAAAATGATTCTATATGAAAAAATGATATTGTTTATGGTTAGTAATTACTAATTATTAAATTTGTAGCAATTATTGTTACAATTTGTTGATTTAAAACTAACAAAACTAATATACTACCACTGGATCGGAACGCGGCCACACTATATAATCCGTAAAACTAGTTTTATTTACAATGTGTAGTGCTCGCGTAAACATGAGATATCATTATATCTCGTTAAGTTCAAGATCGGCTGAATGGTGACGGTGTAAGAATACAATTCATCACCCCCTTTCCTAACCTTGGGTGTCACTGTTATTCGAATCGTCGGGGATCCATTGGAGTTACTGGAGAGGCGGAGAGACTTGGGTCACTCTGTATACTTCATCGACTCTTTCATGGGGAGTGCTCCGAGGAACTGTTTGACTTGATACCACCGACACTGTCTTACCAAAGTACCACTCGATACTGCAGCAGCGTACATTCATTTCACCTGGAAAGGTTATGGTCTTCAACTGTTCGTTTCCAGTGATTATTCCAGCGAACGTACTCTCTGGAATGAACTAACTGCTGCTGTGTTTCCCGCGCGTTATGACATGTCCTTCTTTAAACGAGGGTTAAGAAGAGTATTTTCTTCAGGGTAGGCAACAGCCTGGCTGTGCCCCTGGTATTACAAAGGTCCATGTGCGGCAGTATCATTTACCATCAGATATGCTACTCAATCATTGACCAACTTGATATAGTAGATGAATTTCCATCCTATTATGAAGGAGGCGCTATCGTAGCAAAATAAAGCTGAAGAAGAAGAAATACACAAAGAAAATTAAACCATTCAGTACCGGTAATGTCTCCCAGTCAAATTAATTTATATAAAAAAAGTCTCAGCCGAGGACTGGCGTCTTTGTTGAAAATTCTACATTTATAAACTTACTTTTGTATGCAAATATAATGATGTTGCCAATGTATAGAAATGATAAAAGTATTATGAAATACGGACGGTCTAAAAATATATTACTAGAATGAATACGTTTAAAGTAAAAGAATTCAATTTCTGAGTGGTGACGGAGTAAGAATGTAATTCACCACCCCTAATATTGCCCGTGGGTGTCGTAAAATACGACTAAGGGAATATAATATGCATATAAAATCTATGAAAGAGAAGGAAAACTCGACATAAAACTCCATGCCAACACGTTTGACTAGCGCGGTCTAGTGGGTCAATTTCCCTCCTGTTATGGAGGAGGTCTGAGCGCAGGGCTGAAATGATGATGACTAACCTGTTTAACTTAACTAGTGGTCGGCGTGTGGTCGAAATTCGGCCATAATCCATTTAAATTAATTTTTCTGCTACACAATTTTCTTTAATTTTATTTATGTACTAGCAATCCGCCCTCGCTTCGCTTCGGTTATAGGTTATAGTCGTTTTACCCGCGTAGTTCCCGTTCCCGTGGGAATACCGGGATAAAATATAGCCTAGTTTACGCCCTGATATTATAGCTTTCCATTGGTGAAAGAATTTTTGAAATCATTCCAGCCGTTTCGAAGATTACCCGGAACAAACAGACACACAGACAAAACATTTTTAATTGCTATTTTAGGCATAGGTGTCAAATAACCGTGTGAGCATGGCAAAAGCCTATTATTTTGACATTACAAACAGACACTCCAATTTTATTTATTGGTATAGATAATTGTAAATTGTGCAAGCTGTATTTCACTAATAACTAATATATATGCACAAATGTTTAGTACGCATTGTCATCATAATTATGATTGTTTGACATTCAGTTCGACCAAAGATTTTAACCGTAAACAAAAGCCTATAGGCGTTGCTACGCAACACACTCACACACTGTGTGTGTGTAGCGATTACGTTGTAGTATGCGCAATGCCTTTTTTAATGAATTTAATGCATTTTTAAACCATTATTGTATGAAATTTCAGTTTTATGCACATCTCCTCATTATATACATCAACTGTGCCAAATTTCATACTTAATCCATCCACATAATTTTCGTAAAAAGGGGTACAAAGTTTTTGCGTCACATATTTATATATAGATACTAGTAGAATTATTTTTTGTATTTTATATAACTACTAATATAGGTTTATATACCTAATTTTCAGTGTAGTGACGGAGTAAGAAAGCAATTCAAACTAAAAAAACCAAACCAAAGCAATTCAAAGCAACCATCCTCTATCTTACCGTGGATGTCGTATAGGACGACTAAGGGATATAATATGCGTAAAACATATATGTAAGAGAAGGAAGGAATAAGTGGTAGGACCACACTGTTGACAGTTATCTGTCTACAGTCGCGGGCCGGTCCGTCCGCGGTAGTACCACACTCTCGCAGAAATTCGACGTCTGAGTAGTAGCGATTTGTTACTACGCTTCATTCGGTGAGCGAGAGAGCCGGCAGCCCAACTTTCTGAGGGTGTTTGCGTGTGGAGGGTTTTGGTGGTGCTCTTGGTATCACCGAGCCTCAATGCACGCATTCACACTCCCTTCACTTTCTTCGCGGTAGGCAGCGGCCTTGTAAAAGTCCATGAGCCGCAGCAACACTTACCATCAGGTGTACTGTTTGCTCGTTTGCCACCGTTGCCAATAAAAAAAAAAGGAACACTTGTAACAAAACCCTATACCAACACCCGTGACCAGCGTGGGTGACTTGTGTGTGGGTAGGACAATTGCCCTCCCACAATGGAGGAGGTCCAGGCTCACAGTGTGCCGTGTATGGGCTGAGATGATCAAATGATGATGACGAAGTGTCGTGTATTTGATAAAAAACAGGCGATTATAAATACTAGCCTTTTCCAATATAAATCAGACTACTATAAATCAGACATAGATATGATATAATGTTATTTACCAAACGTTTTTGACCTCTTCGCCTCTCCGTCAAGTTGTTTAGCAATTATGACCCTTAAGTAGTTAGCGTAATGGCCACACTTTGTTAATGGTCAGACTTACGAAAATGGTATATGTATAAAACGTGTAGAATAATTTCATGACTGAAGATGGCGTATTGCTGCAGTTATCTAACTATGGAAAATTACGTAATCTATACCAATAAATAAAATTGGAGTGTCTGTTTGTAATGTCAAAATAATAGGCTTTTTTCACGCTCACACGGTTATTTGCACGACACCTATGCCTAAAATACAGATTAAAAAATTTTTGTCTGTCTGTCTGTTTGTTCCAGGTAATCTTCAAAACGGCTGGACTGATTTCAAAAATTCTTTCACCAATGGAAAGCGATAATATCAGGGCGTAAACTAGGCTATATTTTATCCCGGTATTCCCACGGGAATAGGAACTACGCGGGTAAAACGACTAAAACCGAAGCGAAGCGAGGGCAGGTTGCTAGTTATATATATACTAGCATTTGCCCGCGGCTTCGCCCGCGTAAAAATTTACTTGCATATTGAACTATTATCGCAAACAATATTATCGGCATAAAGAGTATTATATTTCTTAATTTAAGAAATACTCTATCTACGTGTCAATTTTCATCCAAATCTGCTCAACAGTTTAAGCGTGATTGAGTAACAAACATCCAAATATCTTCAAAAACTTTCACATTTAAATATTACCTCGAGCCTTGTAGTTCAGAATGCCGTGCAAATACGATGATAAATATGCCTTTTTTTAGTCTCTGATAACGTACTTTTCCATTGGTGAAAAAAAAATTATATCAATCAAACATCCGCAGTTTCATTCACGTAGAAATTCCCATGCCAATACCGAGATAAAAAATGCCTATGTTACTCGCTGATATTATAAATTTACACACATACCAAAAAAAAATAATATAAATCCCAGAAATATCAGAGATATAAATTGCCTATGTCACTCGCTGACAACATAGGTAGCTTTCCATTGGTGAAAAAATTTTAAAAATTACTCGACATCCCCCGGTATAGTTCTCGTTCCTGGGAAAATACCGGGATGAAAATAGCCTTTCACTGATAATATAGCTTTTCATTAGTGAATTAATTTTTAAAACCATTAAATTCCTGTGATTTCACCGACATTATACCCGATCCCGTAGAAATATCGGGATAAAAATAGCTTAAATATGTTACTTGCATAAAAATAGCTTTCCATTAGTGAAATAATTTTAAAATCGACTTAATTCAGCCACACCGGGATAAAATATAACGTGGGATAAAATATAGTCTAAGTACCTTATGTAGTCTAAGTACCTTGTGTAAAATATAGTCTAAGTACCTTATGTACGACTGGTAGACCTGATGGTAAAATATAATCAATATCGATCCAGCCATTTTGAAGATTACCTGTAACGAATAGACAGACAGACAAAAAAATTTGAACCGTATTGTGTGAGCATAAATAAAACCTATTATTTTGATAGACAAACAAATGCTTCAAATTTATTTATTTGTAGAGATAGAAAATTGGAATAATATCTTGATTGTAACTTACTCTCTGGTAGCTGCTAGAAATATTACCACGCTTTCATTGTTCGTGGGTATCGCAAAATACTACTAAGACAAAGATTTACATCGACCTGGACCGGTGATGCCGTCTGGCCAACAATGTCGTGCGCCAGGTCATAAAATGTTGCTAGAACCTTTGCAATATATCTACGATGGCAGAAGAGTACCTACATATCGCGTCGATCCAAAGTAATTAGGATAAGAGAAAGATAATGATGATATATCATTGGCTGGGTGTCTTCGACTATATGTGTTTTATCCTTTTGGGGCAGCCCAAAATTGTTTCTTAGTGAGTGCTTACCCCAAATAACCGATCGGTATACAAAATTTCACATTCTTAGGCCCGGTATCTTTGGCTATACACTTTCACCCTCTTAGGGGTTGAATTTCCAAAAATTCTTTGTTATAGCTCGCTTATCCTTGCCAAAAATGTTTTCATAGTGCTTGGTAAGTGAGCACTAAGAAAATCTGGGGGTAATCCAAGAAAGCCGACCGTGTATTAAAATGATCCTTCCTAGGCTCAGTGATTTCGGTTAAACACTTTTCACCCCCTTAGGGCTAAAATTGCCAAAATCTCTCTTTCCCAAGAAAGGAAACTTTATACAAAATTCCATGTTTCTAGGCCTAATGATTTCGGCTATATATTTTGCACCCCTTTAGGAGTTGATTTTAATAAAATAATTTCTTAGAGCTCACTTACAACAAAAGAAAGAGAATTGCATAGAAAGTTTTACGTTCCTAGCTCCAAGAGTTTCGTCTATACGCTTTTCACCCACTTAAAGGGGTGATTTTCCAAAAATCCTTTGCTAGTGCTCGTGTACCCCAAGAAATAAGACGACGTAAAAAGAAAATACTTTCCCCTATTTCAACACTTTATACCCATTTTTTCGCGATAAAAAGTAGCCTTATATCCTTTCTCAAGCTTTAGTTTACCTCTGTACCAAATTTCTTCAAAATCGGTTAAGTGGTTTCGACGTGAAAGGCTATATGCTTTTCAACCCACTTTTTTTTGGGTTGGGCTGCAGTTGGCGCGCTCCTCGCACCACTCCGTCCGGGCACCCCAAGAAATACGATGGTGTAAAAAAAAATACGTTTCTAGGCCCAGTGGTTTCGGCTGTATGCTTTTTGATATTTTAGGGGTTGAATTTCCTCCCCATGTAAATGGAATTTCCAAAACGCTTGAGCGAATATTTATTTATTTCTTATTAGGTGCCTCAATACAAAGATTCGTGGTTCGATCATAGAAAATGACGAATTTCCATACAAAATGTCATCCCCTATTTCAACCCCTTATACCCATTTTTTGCGATAAAAAGTAGCCTATATCCTTTCTCAAGCTTTAGTCCATCTCTGTACCAAATTTCATCAAAATCTGTTTGGACGTGAAAGACTATATGTTTTCACCCCCTTAAGGGGGTGAATGCCCAAAAATCCTTTGCTAGTGCTCGTGCACCCCAAGAAATACGACGGTGTAAAAAAAAATACGTTTCTAGGCCCAGTGGTTTCGACTGTATGCTTTTTGGTATTTTAGGGGTTGAATTTCATCCCTATATAAGTGAAACTACCAAAACGCTAGAACCAATATTTATTTATTTATTATCAGGTGCCTTAATACAAAGATTCACGGTTCTATCATCAAAAATGACGAATTTTCATACAAAATATCATCCCCTATTTCAACCCCTTATACCCATTTTTTCGCAATAAAAAGTAGCCTATATCCTTTTTCAAGCTTTAGTCCATCTCTGTACCAAATTTCATCAAAATCGGTTTAGACGCGAAAAACTATATGTTTTTCACCCCCTTAAGGGGATGAATTTCCAGAAATCCTTTGCTAGTGCTCGTGCACCCCAAGAAATACGATGGTGTAAAAAAATACGTTTCTAGGCCCAGTGGTTTCGACTGTATGCTTTTTGGTATTTTAGGGGTTGAATTTCATCCCTATGTAAGTGAAACTACCAAAACGCTAGAACGAATATTTATTTATTTATTATCAGGTGCCTTAATACAAAGATTCACGGTTCTATCATCAAAAATGACGTATTTTCATACAAAATATCATCCCCTATTTCAACCCCTTATACCCATTTTTTCGCAATAAAAAGTAGCCTATATCCTTTCTCAAGCTTTAGTCCATCTCTGTACCAAATTTCATCATAATCGGTTTAGACGTGAAAGACTATATGTTTTTCACCCCCTTAAGGGGGTGAATTTCCAAAAATCCTTTGCTAGTGCTCATGCACCACAAGAAATACGATGGTGTAAAAAAAAAAAATACGTTTCTAGGCCCAGTGGTTTCGGCTGTATGCTTTTTGTTATTTTAGGGGTTGAATTTCATCCCCATGTAAATGAAATTTCCAAAATGCTAGAACGAATATTTATTTATTTATTATTAGGTGTCTTAATACAAAGATTCGTGGTTCTATCATCGAAAATGACGAATTTCCATACAAAATGTCATCCCCTATTTCAACCCCTTATTCCCATTTTTTCGCGATAAAAAATAGCCTATGTCCTTTCTCAAGCTTTAGTCCATCTCTGTACCAAATTTTATCAATATCGGTCCAGTGGTTTAGACGTGAAAGCGTAGCAGACAGACAGACAGACAGACAGACAGACAGACAGACAGACAGACAGAGTTACTTTCGCATTTATAATATTAGTAAGGATACATACATACATACATATACAAGGCAACTCAAAAGACGTGGTTCTGATCAGATCTAAAAAAATTGTTTAAAAATTCGCCTTGAAATCGATCACAGTGCCGGCTAACGGTTCTAATTATTAATCTAAACCATTCTCATATTCATCGAAATCAGTCTAGTTGTTTAGGAGTTCAATTACAAACACACGAACAGAAGATTTATTTTATTAAGATATATATTGTAAACTAGCAACCCGCCCTCGCTTCGCTTCGGTTATAGGTTATAGTCGTTTTACCTGCGTAGTTCCCGTTCCCGTGGGAATACTGGGATAAAATATAGCCTAGTTTACGCCCTGATATTATAGCTTTCCATTGGTGAAAGAATTTTTGAAATCGGTCCAGCCGTTTTGAAGATTACCCGGAACAAACAGACAGACAGACAGACAAAATTTTTTTAATTGCTATTTTAGGCATAGGTGTCGTGCAAATAACCGTGTGAGCATGAAAAAAGCCTATTATTTTGACATTACAAACAGACACTCCAATTTTATTTATTGGTATTGATGTGTAGCCTAGACCCGAGCCTCTTCCATAATAGGAGATACACTGACCCATTACACCACGCTGGCCAGATATATATAGGGTTTAATTTCAAGTTTTCCTCCTTTTTCATAGGCGCTATATGTATATAATTATTGTATGTATATAATTATGCTATTATAAGTATATATACTATATTGTAAGTATGCTATTTTCCGTGTGGTGACGGAGTAAGAATACAATTCACCACCCCCTCTCTTGCCCGTGGGTGTCGTAAAAGATGACTAAGGAATAGAATATGCATATAATATCTATGCAAAAGAAGGAAAACTCAAAACAAAACCATATACCAACACGTCTGACCAGCGTGGTATAGTAGATCAATTGCCCTCCCATAGCGGAGGAGGCCCGAGCCCAACAGTGGGACATATATGGGCTGAAATGATGATGATGAAATGATATATATATTATATCTCTTAGTTGTCTTTTACGACATTCATAGGCAAGACTTCTATTTCCTAAGTAGTGAATTAAATTCTTAGTCATATAAACAAAAAAATATTTATTTACTAGCAGACCCGGCCACGCGTTGCTGTGGCTTATGTTTTTGTTATATTACATTTTATTAAACTATTTAAGTGGAACGGTAGGAGAACATCAGTCACGGGGACCACCATCCTGTTTTACAAAGATGCCATACTTTAGCCTCAACAACACGTGGTGGTTATGCTATTGAATTGTAGCTCATATGACACGTTTGTAGGTTTGACATAGCAGCGCCATCTATTAATTACTTACACAATCCAGTCAACAGATATCGCCATCTGTTAAAATCGTTTGGAGTTAACAGATAACTGTGAATGTCAAATAATGTTTATAATAATTTGCAATAAAATAATATTGCGATTATAAATTAAGATGTAAGCTATCCTATCTTTCAAGTTGGATCAAACTGCACACGGTGTGAAAATTTGATTAAAATCGGTTAAGTAGTTTAGGAGTCCATCGCGGACAAACAACGTGACACGTAATTTATATATATTATAATTTTAGGTCATATACGTATTACTGTAGGGATCTCGACACTCTTTCACAACAGAAGAGAAATTGTCCTGCTGTACCACGATGATCAGATGTATTAGTTATACTAACAGGTTTTATGACTAGTTTGCCCTCTCATGCATAGATTATTATTTACCTGCATTCATCCTACCCTAAGTGGGGTCGGAACGACATATTCTTACCTTCCATAGACTCCTATCAACCGTCATATCTGCATTCACGGCATTCATACGCATATCCTCATTCATACAATCCATTCACCTCTCTTTGAGTCACCCACGCTTCTTACGATCATCCACAATCATATTAATAACTCTCCTTATCACATACTTTTCATACCTTCTCCTCACATGTCCAAACAAAGACAATCTTGCGCTCCTAATTTTCTCTATCACTGGTGGCACTTTCAGGCTTCCGATGTCACATATAATCACCATATTCACCATTATACTAAATGTACAATACTTGAATGTCTAACACGACATTCAACAACTGCGACTTCCTATTCCAAAGCTTGACCACCGATCGACTGACATCTAACCGCGGCGGTGAGCTAAAGCGAAAATATTTGAACACCATTACTTGAAAAATAAAAATACAGAAGTTCCCTATTATTAATATCATGATGATACAATTATATCCAACATTTTTAAGATCGTAACACCCTAATATACTCATTTCTTACCTTATCTCCCCTTGCAACCCGAGACATCCATCTTAGCATACATATCTCTGTAGCATGCACTCTTTTCTCATCTGTCTTCTCATGCATAGATATTTTCTGCATCTTATATTCATTAATATAATTTACGATACTTTCGAGTCAGTGAAAGTCCCATTGTAATTTTACTCTGCAAAAAAGAAGAAAGTTTTGAAATATGAAATATCAAAATGATTTCAACTTTGATAGTTTCCAATACCCCTGTTAGAAAAATATCTATTCAGCAGAAACTGATATTTTCTCATATAACATGCTAAAAACTCACATCTATTTTTAGTTTTCGTTTTAGGTATAAACTTTTGTAAAAGTTTTACCGCTGATATTCGCTATTTGGCCATGTTTTAGTCTGTTATTCCATCTTCTTAAATTTTAGTTAACCTATATTTGTTGACTATAGACTTTTGTTCAGAGGATGTAATTAATAAAATACCGATCTACCGAATACAGGACAAAACATACACATTTAGCACGATAAGTCGGTCAACTTTGAGTTAATTAAGTTAGTAAGCATTTTGAAATTGCCTACAAACATTCATAGATTCAAGCCTCCTTCTGATAGAGGTAGGCAGAGACCACTTCGCTCCACTTACTACGATTTTGATGTACCACTTTCACCTCCTCCACAGTCATTAACCTCCTCATGCATGTGCTTCGGTTTAGGGTACTTTTAACACGGCCTTTCTCAAGGTCAACCCCGATTTGATCGTGGAACGTCCGCCTTGGTCTTCCTCTTCCAACACTTCCGTTCACATTCGCCTATAAATTCTCTTTGTCAATCTCCTTTTATTCATTGTCTCTACATTTTGAAATTTCAAATACACATTATCAGAGATAGGCATAAGAATTTATTTTGATCAAAGTATACTAAATACTATTTTTACCTAAGAAAAATATATTGTAGTGATAGAAAAAAATATTAAAAAAAATGTGCGTGTACCTTTGTACGCACGTAAGAAGTTATACTGCTTTGGCGTAATGATAAAAATCTTTAGAGAAATGTTATCCTCCGCATTATTCTACGTTTTTAGGAAAATAAAACTAATAATAATAAATAAGGCGTTTAAAACATTTAAAGTTTTATTATAGCACACTAGCTGACCCAACAGACGTTGTTCTGTTCAAATAAAGCGCCACCTACCGGGTCCAATTGTGAATCTAAACCATTCTCGAATCTCCTTGAGCACACACAAATTACTTACTCAATCCAGTCAACAGATATCGCCATCTGTTAAAATCGTTTGGAGTTAACAGATAATTGTGAATGTCAAATAATAGACAAATAATTTGCAATAAAATAATTAAGATGTAAGCTATCCTATCTTTCAAGTTGGATCAAACTGCACACCGTGTGCAAATTTGATTAAAATCGGTTAAGTAGTTTAGGAGTCCATCGCGGACAAACAACGTGATACGTAATTTATACATATTAAGAAGAAGATTATCTAGTTGACATTTGGAACGGTGTACGCGCGCGTCGTAAAAACTTACTTTCATAATTTTTCCCTAACGCGCCGAAAGAAGAACATATAACTAAAAAAATCCGTTAACGTTTTGAAGTCATGCATTCATAACCACCTTATATACTTCTCAATGTTGTGCTCAAACTTCCACCATAGAAGGGCAATGACCTACTATACCACGGATTGATACAAGATTTTGTTTCAATTTTTATTATCTTGCTTTGATGTTACCTGCATTGGCATCCTTTATGGCAACCATGGGCAGAAAAAGTAGCGTTAAATTGTATTCTTATTTCGTCACCACACGGGGATCAGCATTCATTATTTCGACGCATATACTTCCCACTGCTTGGCTCGAGTTTTCTCCACAATTGGAGAGAAATTGACCTTACTATACAGTTCTGTGTGCCTACTCTTGAATCTCGATTCCAATCCTAAATCCAATCGCAGCTCGAATTTGAGTAAATTTGGTACTCTTGAAAGCGACACTAGCTCACGATTGGAATCAAATTCGGTGAAATATTTTTGAACTAATTGAATTCAACTCTCGTCGATTAAATCAAATATTTGCTACTCCCGACGCGATTTTGACGTAGTTTAAAATCGTTAATGTTGCACAATTGCAAGAAAGCGTCTTTGTGGTGATCGAGTTCGATAAAGTTATTAATTTAAAATAAGAAAATACGACACATTTGATGAAAATAACAACGCCAAATGCGAAGAATTCATTCTCGATTTTGTTCAAGAGTAGGTACCAAATATAAGTTTGGTGAGATTGGAATTGAATCGGATTCGAAATTAGAATGTATTTCCAGAGTAGGCACACTGGTCAGACAGGTTAGGGTTTTGTTTCGAGATTTTCTTCTCTTTCATAGAACATGCATATTTAATAACTTAGTCGTCTTTTACGACACCCACAGGTAATATAGGTAGTGAATTGCATTTTTCCTCTTTCACGACAGGGAGAACATATCCTTACTAATATTATACATGCGAAAATAAGTTTGTTTGTTACGCTTTCACGTTTAAACCACCGAACCGATTTCAAAAATTCTTTCACCAATGGAAAGCTATAATATCAGGAAGTAACATAGGCTATATTTTATGCTGTTATTCCTATGGGAACGGGCACTACGCGTATAAGGCGACTGAAACCGAAGCAAAGCGAAAGCTAGTTTTTAATAAAATAATAAATAACTTGACATTCGCTAAATAACTGTAATTTACACAGTGCTGCCAGAACATAACTTACTCAAAAATATGGTACGGTATATTTAAACAAAGGTCCGTTCTCCGGGTCACATCTCTGGGGATGCTGGTATCATATAAATTTAAATATTTATATGAAAATCTACTAAAACCAATTTATTTACGCACGAAACCATCCATTATATTCCTCATATCCGCATTTTAATCAAAATCCTATTCCCCAAAATTTTGGCAAGCACACATTTGTGTTAGCTAGATTATTTCATGGTCTCTGGGTTGGCCGAAAAGCATAGCCGACTTAATAGAATTAGATGTAATCCTGTACGACGCCATATTGTAATTCTCGTAATTATTTAATCTTTACAAAGCCTTTTTCGTTTTGATTTATACGCCATATGGTTAGGGACTGAATTTAAAATATGTTTGGGAAATATTATAAGCGATATAATTGAATGCTAAGCAGGGTACAGAATTAACTTGTTTTGTTAGTAAAAGGGCTTTTTGGTTCTGTATAAATTTTCTCTTAACTCACTAAAATTTGTTAATAATCTTTCATTATAAATAACATAAGTTGACCCGACCCAATTTTGTTACGGTTAAAACTATATAATCTCGCGTTTTCATTCTCATAAAGATGAAATTTCTAACTACAGTTAGGATTCGTAGCTGCGTCATGGGCCAGATTATAATCAAGGATATGTTTTTTTCTTCCATATTTTTTAAGAGCACAACTAATACCTTTTTTTTTAAATGGAACAACCTGCACTAACAAAATAGTCCTTGTATTGCAGTAGACTTTACAAACTGCAACTAATTGACACAAATTACATCGAGACACAAAATAACAATTTGTGGATCGCATAATGTGTAGTCCTTCTTTTTGGATGGGTTATGGGGTAATGGAAAGGCGGGGCGCGGCCCCATAACCCATGGTTCCGAGTTCTTCCTTGTCCGTAGCCAGCCCGGCACAAGATGTTGTCCTGCGTGGTATTCGAACCCCCTTCTCACTACGCCATCTGTGCAGGCAAGTGTTAGTCCGTCACCCGCCGAGAACGACGACGACCGACGTCCCCAAGGAGGGGACCTACCTAATAATAATAACAAAAAAAAAACAAATCGAACAAAGCTTGGTCAACCAGATATTAAATTATAATCAGGTACAAAATAAATTGAATATTGAAACTACTAGTACTATAGAAGTCCTTATCTATCGTCCAAAACTGCCCTTCAAACTATTATTGAAGTACGTGAAAATGTTCGAATTATCAACTAACTCATATCCAACCCATTTTAACCACTCATCAAGGATATTTTAATTGAATATGAACATTGTCTAATTGACTGTCTGGTTGGAATGATTTTGATCTAATTAATTTATCTATTAATCTATTGTGGTTCATATTGATATAGGCCTCTTAAAGGGTTCTGTGTGGTGACGGAGTAAGGATACATTTCACCACTCCCTATTTTGCCCGTGGGTAAAAGACGACTAATGGATATAATATGCACGTAATATCTGTGCAAGAGAAGGAAAACTCAAAATGAAACCCTATACCAACATGTCTGACCAGCATGATATAGTAGGTTAAATTCCCTCCCATTGTGGAGGAGGCCCGAGCCCGATAGTAGAAATTTAGGCGATTGCAGTAATAAAAAAGTTTCTCAGAAAAAAATTGTGACTGGTACCGCTTGTGAGATCCAGCCATATTTTTTTGCTATATATTTAAAAAAATAAAAAATAATTGTGCAGTCGGGAGATTCCGTCAGGAACTAAGCTCCTTACGTGTGCAGTAAACAAATCTAAACAATAAATACTTGTATTATAGTTGTCACAAAATAAAAGGCCCGTTTTGACAGTTCACGTCCAAGAAGTTTTCTATTTTTTACCGAACGAAATGTTTTGAAGGTTTTTCATTGACGGGGACTGCCCACTGGGCTAAGTGCTGCGGCATAACGATTTTTTTATATTGTCCACAGACTATTAATAATCGGTTAAGGAAAAATAAATCGGCAAGATATATTTTTTAAGGCGGACTCGTACTTGGCCGGTGTTATTAATTTTAATACTAGTATTTAGACCAACTAATTACAGAATTTCACCAGCTGTGTAGTGATTTCTACTGAAAATTCGAGACGTCAAAATTGACAATATGAAAATGAAATAATATATGGGTGACGATAGCTCAACTGACAATTTTGGCTCATCATCTTAAGAAAATGATTGACTGAAGATTCACTTCTTCTCGATATTTTTGTGATTGAGTGAATGTTATTGTAACAAAATATTAAATGATAGAAAAATGACCATTCGTAACATTGCATCATTTCAAAATACCTACAATATCACAGTTTTTTTTTTTTTTTATGGGTGGGCTATTATGGTAAGCACACGGGCGGTCCAATCCGTCCAGGGCGATAAAAGGACGGCGCGCAGGCCCATAACCCACCCGTACCCACGTCACCTCGTTCTTGGGCCGACCACCGGAGCAGATGTGACTTGTCGTCAGTGGCCGGCCCGACGGAATACCCTTTCGGGTAACGTCACCTCTCGACGTCCTGGGACGTCGGTCGCCATCGCGTGGTCAGCCTCTCTGCGGGTGACGGACAATTCCCCGGTCCGATCACCCGCGGCCTCGGCTAGGGCGGCATTAGGCGCAGATACTCGCGCCTACGCCGCCCGAGTCGCCGGCGGCGGAACGTGTCGCCGAATAGGAGCTCTACTCGCACACGATCCGCCGCCTCCTTCCGTGAGACTATGGCCTCACAGAAGGCGGCGACCGCGTCCCAGTTCCTGATGCTGTCGAGCATCTCCCTGGCGATGGTCGGCAGCGTCAGGTCGGCACCGATAATCGCGACGAGTTCACGGCGCTCCCCCTCCCACGCAGCACACACCTCGAGCGTGTGCTGCGCCGTGTCCTCGTCGCAATTGCAGTGGTGGCAGGACGGTGTGCTCTCCCTCCTGACAATCTTGTGCAGGTACTTCGCGAAGCAACCGTGCCCCGTAAGCACCTGCACCAGTCGGAAGAAAAGCACCCCGTGCGTCCGATCCAACCACTCCATCAGCACCGGCCGGAAGGCCTCGACGGTCCTGACACCACACCGAGGACTCTCCAGCTGGACTGCCCAACGGGCAATGACTTCCCGGCGGGCGTCGACCCGTCAGGCGGTGATCTCTTTGATGGAGACCATACCGCCGCGGGCGCGCGTCTCCGACACCCGCCGATAAATCTCCGCCTCCAGGTCCCACGGGGGGGTTCCGGCCAGGAGGCACGCTGCCTCCGTCGCCACCGTGCGGTAACCACGTATGGCCCTGATCGCCATGACCCTCTGTGGTCGCCTCAAGAGGGCCCTTAGCCGGACGGTCAGGGACCTCGCCCACACCGGTGCGCCGTACAGTGCCATTGACCGGATCACCCTTACGTACAGCTGTCGGCACGTAGCGCTGGGTCCACCCACGTTCGGCATCAGCCGCGAAAGGGCGGACGCCGCGCCGACAAGCCGGGGAACAAGTCGATGGAGATGCTCCCGGAACCAAAAATGCCCGTCGAGCACCAGGCCCAAGTACTTCATGTGGGCCTGGATGCTGATGGTAACCGACTTCACGGTGATCGAAGCGCCGGCGGGTGGCCCGGCGGTACGGAGGCCATAGAACAAAAGGGCCTCCGTCTTTTCCAGGGCTACCCTTAACCCCAACGCTTCGATCCGCCTGACAATCTCCTCGATGCCGAGAGTTGCCAGGCGTGCCGCCTCCTCTAGCGTCCCACCCCAGGCTGTGACGAGTGTATCGTCGGCGTAGCAAATTACGCCCAGCCCGGGTGGGAGGCTTCCTCTCAACGCCCAGTCGTAGCCGATGTTCCACAGGGTCGGACCCAGAACCGACCCCTGTGGGACACCGCACGTCATAGGCGTTCGCACAACGTCCCCTACTCGGTTAACAATATCACAGTTTAAGTAAAATTTTCAAATCAGAACTTTAATCCTATGCACTTTACAATACATTTTCAAATCGATTTTGTACTCATGCAAACTTGAATCAATTTATCGTGAGTATCGAGTATCGAGTCGTATGGTGCATCACTAATTACATCGGTACGACCAAATATCAAAACGGGCCTCTTATTTTGTGACAACTATAAGTTATACAATTTAATCAACTTACTTCTGTATTTCTGACGCATTTGTTACAGTTTTCATTTTTCAAAACTTAAATACAATATCAAAATATTCACTTATGCTATATCTATCTAACATAGAAACACAATTAATAAATAGGTTTTCACAAAATTTACACGTGTCTGTATATTCGTCTGTTTTTTTTTTTGTTTTTTTTTGGGTGGGTTGCGGTCGGTGCGCTCCTCGCACCACTCCGTCCGAGGCGACAGAGGGGCGTATAGCACGCAACACCCGCAACCCACCCGAATACCACGTCGCCTTCGTCGTTGGGCCGACCACCGGAGCAGGGTTACTTGTCATCAGTGGTCGGGCCGACGGAATACCCCTACGTGGGGTACCCTCCCATTGACCGACGGCCCTCTCTCGGGGAGGACGTCAGTCTTTCCTCACGCGGTCGGCCTCTCGGTGGGTGACGGACTAATTCCCCGGTCACGTCACCCGCGGCCTCGGCTAGGAGTACATTCGTGTGTTGAGGTTACATGATAGAAAGAAACAGGGATAGAGAGAGAACGAAAGTGAGTTGCGCATCCGGCTGTGCACTTACGCAAATCCAAAATCCAAAGAGACCACCACAAGACTGCATGATACTGTGTGCACTTATTGTATAGATTTGACCCACAATAATAATAGTTAAAGATAATTTTAAAAATTAAAAATCTTTTAGTAAGACTAAGTAAGCCGCATCTAAAATTAAAAATCAATATTAATTTAGCATCATGTCCCATGAGTTTTCTTGCCGGATCTTTCTCAGTGTGGCCGCGTTCCGATCCGGTGGTAGTATATTAGTTTTGTTAGTTTTAAATCAACAAATTGTAACAATAATTGCTACAAATTTAATAATTAATAATTACTAACCATATACAATATAATTTTTTCATATAGAATCATTTTCTTCTTACACTGGCAATAAATTTGTACTAAAATGTGGGTCACAATTTAATAAATTTATAACTAATTTTCTGTATCGGGTAGATAATTATAAATGTCTGTAATAACGATTACTTGTTGGACGTGAGACACCTTAGTCCGCCCGTGACCATGAATGCTGCAAAGTGTTCGAAACGTCGGGCAATCATAAATCAAATACAAACGCGATATAATCCGTAAAAGTAGTTTTATTTACAATGTGTAGTGCTCGCGTAAACATCAGATATCATTAATAAAAAACAAGATGAGATATCAGCGCGAAGCGTGGAGTTAACGCCATGAGCTGTTTACGCCACGTCAACGATCAGGTCCACCCTCGCCTATAGATGTTTAACATCAGAAAACATAGGTACAATTTAATTGCATTTATTTTCAAATTGCCCGATGTTTCAAATACAAAGTTAGGGAAATTTGATAAATTATTATAACAGCATAAAATATACCTACTTATTTAGAATTACTCAATACCTTTTACGTAAGAAAAAAAATCACGCGATCCCATAAACAACGGTTTCAGACCACTATTCACCCTATAAATCAACTGTCGTTATGACGTAACGTTATTTACCAAAGTTTTTTTTTACCTCTCAGCTTTTCCCCATCTTTCAGTTCAGCAATTACGACTCTTAAGTTCTTCGCGTAACGGCCTAATATTGCTCGTATAATGAAGATTTAATACGTTCTCTTAATGGCTAGACTTGTGAAAATGGTTCACCTATGTAAAGAAAACATGTTTTATATAACAGATATATTGTTATTAATTGATTGAATTATATTTATTTATATATACAGGGTGAAAAATGATGATGACAGAGTGTATCAGGTTAAAGGGCAACTGATCAAACAGGAGCTAGGCTATGGTGGTAGGAACCCATGAAAAAAATTTGAAATATAAATATCGATTCGTTAATGAATTGGAGACATGTAAAATTTTCAATTTTACCATTGCTTTTTCGTGTAAATTTGATAGAAATTTATAAAGTCAGTGATACTTAATCTGCAACATATTCGTACTCTGTTAAATTTTCATTAGAAATGAACTAAATCAACGATTACGCTCGCATATGCAAGACAAACTTCGCTTTAAAACAGTGGAGCGGCCGATGACCGTTGACGACTCGCCTTTGTACCTACGTTACCATTGAAGCGTTCGTGCAAATCATACCTATTTATACCGTCGAAGCTTGACATGCCTACATAATACGTAACATTTAAGGCATAGACTCATAGACACACATTTTTGTACTCACTATAACTTTTATGTTATATTGTTTATTGTGTAATATACATTATAATTACGATCTATGACCGTTGAACTACAACATACTCGAAACGTTGCCCCATAACCTGATACAACCTGTATATTGACGTGTGGAATACAGTTCATGAATATCTTTCTGGAGCTGTGGTAATTATGATGACATGATATTGATAGGAGAAGGTCCCAAATTATGCGAATATTACATATGAAATAAAACTGATTCTACGAATTTTGTAGCGTGCCATGGAGCGGGCTATGCTCGAAATTTTTCTGTGAGATAGAATCCAAAATATGGAAATCCGTAGAAGAACGTGTGTAACTAACGTACTCGTAGCACGAAGAAGTAGCATGTTGAAGGGGCAAATCAAATCATTTATTCTGCATAGGCCCCCTGAGGGCACTTACATCTTGTCAAATTTATACATCGTTTGAATATAATACAATATCTACCACCCGGTCGGAACGCGGCCACAAGCTGAGAAGATCAGGCAAGAAACTCAGCGGGCTGTCATTTTTTTATCATCTTTTGAATACAATAGACAGGTCGATTTTCCTCCTACAATAGAGGAAGCCGGAGCCTAATAGTGGGATGTATATAGGCTGAGATGATCCAAAATAGTAAATTAAGCTGCCTCTAGTATTTTAACAACATTACGTTAATAGTTTTCATTCAATCCCCTGATCGTCCAAATTTGATGTCAACAATTATTCTCACAAAATTGAACCCAAGTTTCTATTCCAGAAACATAATTCAACATCGTCAGATATCGTTCCTAAAGTTCTCAGCGTCAATTCAATCATTATTAACGTCCATGGGATACTCAGCTATGCAATTATACCTCGGTTTTACGATCACAAACGCTTTTGTTCTACCCTTATCGCAAATGAAGCTTCAGATTTGTTTAGCTTGAGCAAAGCCATTCGTTTCATCATTAAATATCTGATTATGGAAGTTCAGGGAAATGGTGATGGCCATTCGTTAACATTGTTTATTATTTATTATAATTTATAATTTAACTGTTATCTTAATTAAGGGGAATTTTCTTGAATAAAGATAGAATTATCTTTACATTTATGTCAGTATGGTGACGGTTAAAGAATAAAATGGTCACTATTCCTTTTTATATAGGTAAAAAATGGATTAAGGCTTGTCAGCAAATAATATAACAGCAGGAGCAGAAAGAAAACTCGAGATAAAACAGAACAACACGTAGTGGACCAATATCCTTTAAATGTTTTCTTCATCGGAGGGATACATTTTATAAAGAAGCATTCCATAAAAACTTTTGCAAATAAATAAGTAAAATTGAAAATTTCAAATACCCCCCGACACAAACTAAAATAATAAAAAAATATATATTACGTTCTCTTCAACAGGCATTATCAATTAATTGTCATTTACCGATTATACTGGCACGCGTGAAGCACTAGCTCGCCATAGTCACTGCACCCACCGCCCGGCTCTGTTCGCGGAAATAGAGAGGCGGTGCGCGGCCCCATAACCCACCCATAGCATGTCGCCTTCGTCGTTGGGCCGACCACCGGTGCCGAGTTCCTTGTCTTCAGTGAACAGCCCATGATTATCAGCTGTACGGATGATAAAATGTATTGGTAAAATGTATTGCATCGGTTTTTTACCCCAATAATTCAATATAAGCCGTAACACGATCCAAAAATCTAAATTACTAAAGTTTAACATTTGTTCGATGTCAAATAACGTTAGAACGGATTTTGAATAAATGTAGTATTAATTCCCACGTATGGTCATTATTTTTCGTTTTTAGGGTTCAGTACCCATAGGGTAAAAACGGGACCCTATTACTAAGACTTCGCTGTCTGTCCGTCCGTCTATCCGTTCGTCTGCCTGTCACCAGGCTGTATCTCAAGAACCGCGATAGCTAGACAGTTGAAATTTTACATATTGTGTGTTTTTGTTGCCGCTATAACAACAAATACTAAAAATAAAATAAATCTTTAAGAGGGGCTGCCATAGAATAAACGCGATTTTTTTTGCCTTATTTTATAGATAGTGGTACGGGACCCTTCGTGCGCGACTCCGACTCGCACTTAGCCGGTGTTATTATTTATTGCTGTTGGTGACAAACGAGTAAACAGCACACGTGATGGTAGATAATACTGCCTCTCATGGACTTTTACTAAGCTACTGGCTAGTGAAGAAAAAGAAAGGCGTGAGAATGCGTGCAATGAGGTTTGATGATATTAAAAGCATCACCAAAATCCACCACGCATAAAGACCCTCGGAAAGTTGGATTTCCAGCTCTCTTAATTACTGAATGAACTGCAGTAATAGATTGCTACTTTCAGACGTCGATTTTCTGCAAGTGTGCTACTACAGCGGACAGATGATTGTCAAGTGTAATCTTACCATATATACTTTTTAAAAATAGCCTTAGATGTCAAATGTTAAATCCGAGTAATTTAGATTACTTTTGATGCTTAATACTTCTTATATTTAACGAATCATCTCACGTTCGACGGTCAACGTTTGTCCTAAAGAATATCTAAAAATAGCTATCCTTAAAATATTGCTCGTCTGAAATTCCTGTCAGGACCAAGCGAATAAATTAGACGCTCAATCGTTCAATCTGATTATTTTTTTTATTTTGGTATAAAATTGTCTCTTTCCGTGTGGCAATGAAGTAAAAATACAATTTACTACTCCCTATTTTGCTCATGGGTGTTGAAAAAATGACTAAGAGATATAATATGCATACATAAATTTAAAATAAAGAAAACTCAAAATAAAACCATAATCACATCTGGCCAGCGCGATATTATCATCATCATCGTAGCCCACGTACGTCCCACTATTGAGCTCGGGCCTCATTATTTAAAGTAGGATACTCGTTGAGTTTCTTGCCGGTTCTTATCAGCTTGTGGCCGGGTTTTGATCCGGTGGTGGATTATTAGATAATTTTTAAACGTTTTGTAAATTTTACAATATACGTGTCCTTAAGGGCGCTTATATAATTGTGTGACAGCATAGATGGCATAATTGAGATACCAACCTACCGTGCCAATGTCGTGGGTTCGAATCCCATGCAGAACAACACTTTGTGCGCTCCACAAATTGTTATTCTGAGTCTGTATGTGATTGGTGTCGATTTATTATAATATGTTTGTATACCTGCAACCACCAGGATTATTTCTTCAGTTCAGGGTGTTGTGGCGTAGTGGACTGTAGGAGGTTTATGCCAGCAACATTCGACGTGGGTGTTCTCGAAGGACCAGTGGGAAGCGAATCCCACACGTGGGACCGATTCCCATAAAGTGGGGGTGAGATAGAAAAACTATGGGAAGTGATTGGAGAACTTACCTAGCTTCTCTGATGTTCACGGAGCTGATAATTTGCTGGGCTAATAGTGTTTCCGGTTGGGATGTGCTGAAGGTGTACCCGACGAGCTGGTATAATCAATTGGGCCGAACACAAGCACTGAATTTATTGTCTATTACATTATACACTAAGACGGTGCAGCTTCACGATACACTTGTGCGCGCGGCGGATTACTTGACCAGTATATGTCAAAAATGGCGGGCAGCGCCGGCGCACAGCGAAACTAAAACGAAGTTAGGCGGAGATAGCCGAATATCATCCGTCGCGATCATTGGCGCGAACACGGGGTGTTGTTTAACTGTATGTCCTTTATAGAATCGTAAACTATGCATTTAATCATGTGATGATCTTCAGTAAAATTTTGTACATGAGCCCACAAAGGTTTATGAATTGGCACTATCTACCCGACTTGGTGGAACCGGTAGAGTCAACTAGTATATATATATATATATATAAAAAGTGATTTGATTTGGGTAAAGGGTGGCTACAACTGTATTCTTACCTCGTCGCCGCATAGGGAGATATTTAAAATGGATTTTCTTATACATATAAAGAATATTTTAAATCCCAATAGTCCTCATTAAAATGAGCCCCTTTTTCGTCTCGGATCACTCAAAAATTAACACCCAAGTGACGTAATAAGAAACTCAATTTCCTGTCTTCTCGCTGAATGTCGATATTAGCATAACCAATATCTAAGGGGTGGTTTCACCCCTCTACATCGCTTCCATTACTCTTCAGGTAGCGTAATGCTACCCCTTTTAGACTACTACCAGGGATTCGTGCTTATTATACCTTAATCCTGTGAGGCGGCAACAGATCACGTCTTGGAATAGACGTAGCTTTATTTTCGATTAGAATCTGATAATATTAACTGCAAAGATGGTGAAGTGGTTTAAATATCTCGTGCCGCATGTTCTCGGTTTGATTCTCACACGAAATAAATTTGTCATGGTCTAATTACTTCTCTGAGTGTAGTTGTGAAGTGCTGTTTGAGTGGGCTATGAAAAAACACATACCTAATGTGTAAGCAGTTTACTCCAATAAGTAAAATTGATAATTTAAATAACCTCCGACACAAGGTAAACAAATAAAAAAGTATTACGTTCTCGTTCTACGAGAATGTAATACTTTTTTTTTGTCATTAATTGTCATTTAGTGCTGTGTGGTAGCGGCTTCGAATACTACCAACCTTTGCTTTGCTCGTGGGTGTCGTAAAAGACGACTAAGAACCCTAGATTGACCCGGACCAACTCTATCTGGTACCATTTGGGTCAACGATTACATTCCCAAGGAGGGTTGACGTCAGGCAGGCGACCGGTCATAAAAGTCATTGCCGAAACTTTTTGCAATATGTAAAAACAGATGACATATTGCGTCGACCCCAAGTAATTGTGATAAAAGCAAGATGATGATGATGATGATCAATTAATTGTCATTTAACGATTAAACTGGCGTCTGGCAAGCTTGAAGCACATCAAGTAATCATACGCCGTTACAACCAAACATAGTCCCAAACCATCGTAAGGAAACTGCCTTTCAAATGAAAAAAAAAACGCATCGAAATCGGTCCATCCGTTTGAGAGCTACAATGCCACAGACCAGACATCGACATCAAAATTATAACACCCTTTTTATTGCGTCGGGGGTAAAAAATGTCATAAGCAACTTACAGATAGAAGTGAAATCCCACTAAAAACATTTTCATCTAAAATGTTGCCCAGACGAGAGAGCATATGGCCCGCACTGTCAAAAAGTTATTAGAACACATGTAGACTCAAACTTATCTACAACAAAAATGTTATTTTTTTTTTGGTGGTCTCGTCTTTACGTAAAACGCTTTTCATGATCATTACAGTTCATATTCTACTGCTAGGCACGAGTATTCTCCGCAATAGGAAGGAAAAATCACCTTCTATAATCTTGCTGGTCAGACAGGTACAAGTTTATACTTTGAGTTTTTTTTCTCTTCCATACATTTTATCAGCGTATTATCCCTTGAGCGTCTTTTAATACACTCACAGGTAAAAATGATAAATTTTATCGGCGTATTATCCCTTGAGTGTCTTTTAATACACTCACAGGTAAAAAAGGGAGTGTAGAATAGTATTCTTACTCCATCACCATACAGAAAAGTTACATCGACATAGTTTTTAAGCAACTAGCAACTCGTCCGCGTTCTCTTCCGTTTCAGTTACCTTACCCGCATTGTTCCCTTTCCTGTGGGAATACCGGGATAAAATATAGCTTATGTTGCTCCCTAACATTATGGCTTTCCATTGGTGAAAGAATTTTTGAAATCGGCCCCGTAGTTTTGGAGCCAATTCGTTACAAAGATAATTACATACAAATCTTTCCTCTTTATAATATTAGTATAGATTTAAGGTGCCTAAAATTTATTTCTATTTTATTAGTACGACGAGTTAAGTATTCCTCACAATTATTTTTATTTTTATCACTAAAACATTTAAAGTATCAAACATAGTAACTTTTTTATGCACATATATATTCTTTCGTAATATTTCCGAATCCCTCTCGAGTACCATTGAGTAATAATGATACTTCAAATACGATATTATTTGAATATAATCCTCACTTACACATATTGATCCTTTTTTTTTGTGTGGCGTATTGGTTAAGATGTCGATCTATCATGGCAAGTTATACGAGTTCGATTCGATATATATCCTGTGGGGCTCGTGTCTCATCTACAGTACGAGAGAAATTGACCTACTACCGTATTTCACCCCTTTGCCATTAGACCGACCACTAATACTACTAGTCCGTGGCCAGCCCGGCTGTACCAAGTTAACACTAGATCACTAACATTATTTTTCAACGATTATTACTAACCTTCGTCATTTAGACTACGGTATTTAATGAAGGTGTTTAAAGGAATTTATTAAAGTAAATAGGTACTGGTTTGATTTTATTACTATAAAAAAGTATGTGTTTATAAATTTTCTTACATTAATAATAACTAATATCATCTTTTTAAATCAAATAACCTTCTGAATGAGATCAGTTTTCATGCAACATCAACAAACGTAATATTGTATATATAATCTGAATCTCGGAAACGGCTCCAACGATTTTCATGAAATTTAGCATACTAGAGGTTCCGGGGCCAAAAAATCGATCTAGCTAGGTTTTATTTATAGAAAATGTTGTTTTGTCAGTGTTTTTAGCTAATCAAAGAATGACATAAAATTAAAATTGAATAGGGATTTAAATTTCACCATCGCCGTCAAGAGTGACTATAGCTCTGTTGGGGAGTTGTACAGTCGCATTCAAACAGCGTGAGATCGAATCTCGGTGTTATTATTATTCTCTTTTTGTAATTGTTGATATTTTTTATTTATTTCATCATTTTTGTTTTATATATATATATACTAGCAACCCGCCCTCGCTTCGCTTCGGTTATAGGTTATAGTCGTTTTACCCGCGTAGTTCCCGTTCCTGTGGGAATACCGGAATGAAATATAGCCTAGTTTACGCCCTGATATTATAGCTTTCCATTGGTGAAAGAATTTTTGAAATCGGTCCAGCCGTTTTGAAGATTACCCGGAACAAACAGACAGACAGACAAACATTTTTTAATTGCTATTTTAGGCATAGGTGTCGTGCAAATTACCGTGTGAGCATGAAAAAAGCCTATTATTTTGACATTACAAACAGACACTCCAATTTTATTTATTGGTATAGATTATATCTAAATGAGTTTGAAAAATACAATTAATGAAAAAAGAAAATGATACCGAGCAAATCTCGGTCAACCAGACATTTATAAGTATAAGCTGAGATGAAATGACGACGAGTTTTAGTATAATATGCCACTCAAGGTAATAAAAATAAATTTCTATTTTAGTAATACGCAACCGTTATCATATCGAGAATCATTATGATTGAAATCTGCGTAACATTGTAAGATTTAACTTGTGAGAAATACACATCTGTTGTTTTGTGTTACTTGTATTCAAATCGGATTGCGACATGTTGGGTTTGTGAATTTAGCTCTCGAGAAATACACAAATATAACATACATAATTGTATATTCTATATTATAATTTGATATTTAATTCGGGTTGAATGGTTATCGTCGTTATATATATATACTAGCAACCCGCCCTCGCTTCGCTTCGGTTTCAGTCGCCTTACCCGCGTAGTTCTCGTTACCGTGGGAATACTGGGATAAATTTAGCCTATGTTAGTTAGCGATAATATAGTATTCTAATGATGAAAGAATTATTGAAATCCGTCCAGTAGTTTTTGAGTTCATTCGTAACAAACATACAAAAATACGTTTCCTCTTTATAATATTAAATGTAGATTTACACCCTTAGAAAGTAAAAACTGACAAATACAGGTTATTCATTTTTATTGAAAAGAGACTTTATTTATGCAAAATTTAAATAAAATCGATGATAATATTTTAACTCCTCGTATAAACTTTGCTACTGCGGCTCTCCCCTTAGGGGTTATATTCCAAAAAATCCTTTCTTAGTGGGCCCATATGTCACAAAATAAAATTACGGTCAAAATTACATGTATCTAGCATCAGTAATTTCAGCTCGGCGTTGATGAGTTAGTCAACCAACTTCTTCATACCTATTGTAAATAGGGGGTCCTTCGAGGGTTAAGAAATGCTGAAACTCGTGTTCATTTATTTTTATTAAATAGTATTTGTGGAGAATTTGAAGAAAATCTATGTAGATTTTTTTTCTCCTTATACAAACTTTGTTACTGCGGTTTACTCCCTAGGGGTTGAATTTCAAAAAATCCTTTCTTAATGGGTTTCTACGTCACGCAAAGAAACTAATGTCAAAAGTTCATGTTTCTGGCTTCAGTAGTTTTGGCTCTGTGATAAGTCAGTAAACTGACATCTTTCTACCTATTTTACACCCAGGATGAAAATGGACAAACACTGAAACACGTGTTTATTTATTTTTATTAAAGAGCATTTGTGCTTAATTTGAAGACAGTAGCTAATGATTTTTATTTCTTTGCATACAGACTTTACCGTTGCGCTTCACCCCGTTAGGGGAGGAATTTCAAAAAATCTTTTCTTAGCGGGTACCGACGTCACGAAATGAAACTACAGTCCAAATTTCATTATTCTCTTCAATAGCTTCGGCTCACCCTGTTCCTTTATTTGTATTTTATTGTTAATGCCCCCGCAATACCCCTTGTAGGTGGAATTTCGTAAAATCCGTTCTTAGCTGACCTCTACTCGACGAAAGGAATATTTCTGCCAAATTTCAAGTCTGTATGCCTTATGGTTCCAGAGATATGGTGATGAGTCAATATATCTCTCGCAAAACCCTCCTCTCCTATATATATATATATATTTCTTGATATATAGCTGTGTGGTGGCGGCTTCGAATACTACCAACCCTTGCTTTGCTCGTGGGTGTCGTAAAAGACGACTAAGAGCCCTAGATAGACCCGGACCAACTCCATCTGGTACCATTTGGGTCAACGATTACATTCCCAAGGAGGGTTGACGTCAGGCAGGCGGCCGGTCATAAAAGTCATTGCCGAAGCTTTTTGCAATATGTCAAAACAGATGACATATTGCGTCGACCCCAAGTAATTGGGATAAGAGCAGGATGATGATGATGATTTCTTGATATATATATTTCTAGATATTTCTTGTGTACGTGTATATGTCACAGAACTCCTCCTAAACGGCTGGACCGATGTTGATTGGACCCGGTAGATAGCGCTTATTTTAACAGAACAACGTCTGTTGGGTCAGCTAGTTATGTATATATACGGAGTAAGAATACAGTTTACCACCCCCCTCTCTTACCCGTGAATATCGTAAAAGGCGATGATATGCAAATAATATCATTGCTAGAGAAGGAAAACTCGACACAAAACCCTATGTCAACACGTCTAACCAGCATGGTATAGTCAATTTCCCTCTCATTGTAGAGGAGGCTCGTACCCAACAGTAGGACGTATATGAGCTGAGATGATGATATAATTATACCAGTGATGTTTCTAGTTTTAGTTTAGTCCGTCACTCACTGAGAGGCCAACCGCAAGAGGAAAGACCGACGTCCTCTCCGAGGGTGGGACCTCGGTCGATGGGAGGGTACTCCTCAGGGGGTATTCCGTCGGGCCGACCACTGACGTAAAGTCACCCTGCTCTGGAGGTTGGTCCAACGACGAAGGCGACGTGGTGTTCGGGTGGGTTGCGGATGTACGTGCTTACGCCCCTCTGTCGCCCCCAGACGGAGTGGTGCGATGAGTGCGCCGACCGCAAACCACTCCAAAAAAAAGAAATAAGGACCATACTGTTGACAGTTGTCTGTTCACAGCCGCGGGCTGGTCCGTCCGGGGTCCAGAGAAAATCCACGTCTGAGTAGTAGCAATTTGTTACTGCGCTTCGTTCGATGAGCGAGAGAGCTGGAAGCCCAACTTTTTGAGGATGTTTGCGTGTGGTGGGTTTTAGTGATGCCTTTAGTATCAGCAAACTTCATTGCACGCATTCACACTCCCTTCGCGTTCTTCGCGATAGACAGCTGCCTTGCAAAGATCCATGAGCGGCAGCAACACTTACCAACAGGGGTGTACGGTTTGCTCGTTTGCCATTGTTTGCAATAAAAAAAAAAGTATTATGAAAGAAGACTACATACTGAGTCATTGTTACCCAAAATCATTAGATTGGAAGCGTGGTCGTAAGGATTTAGAAAATATTTATCTTAGGCAAATATTGTTTCCGGGTGACCAGACCGGACATTTAGGCCGGATACCCGCGGAGAGGAAAGCCTCGCGACAGCGATCGGCGTCCCAGTGGGGGACGTCGCCGGGAGAGGGTACTCCCTCGGGGTATTCTGTCAAGTCGACTACTGACGTCAAGGAACTCTGCACCGGTGGTCGACCCAACGACGAAGGCGATGTGCTATAGGGGTGGGTTACGGATGTGCGTGCTTACGCCCCTGTTTCCCCCCGGACGGAGTGGAGCGAGGAGTGCCCCCAAAAAAAAGGATAAATATTGTTTTCACTTGTATTTTTTCTTCTATGTGAGGACGGAGTTAGAACCACCACCAGCTTGACCGTGAGTATCGTAAAAGACGACCGAAGCGTAAAACATGCATAGAACACCAGTCTAAATTGCAAAATTCGAAAGAATATCCAATACCAACACGTTTGACCAAGCATGTAGGTCAATTTTCAGAAAGTACCCGAAATTAAAACGAACAATACCCAAAAAAGTACCCTGCCCCAATGTGCTACTGATGACAAGGTTGGGTACCGGTGGCCCGCTCATTTGGCGGTTAAAGAGAGGTACGCAGTGGGTTATGGACTCGCTCGTCCCTGATCGGTTGGTGTGCGAAGCATCACGGCCTGTCGCTTAGTGTTGCCCAAATGCAAGACCAAGACGAGACTTGGACCGATCTTGGTCTTGGTCTTGCAACATCACACCTGGTCTCGTCTTGGTCTTGGTCTTGCGCACCCGAGTCTTGGTATTGCAGCAAGAGTCTTGCAAAGTTTTGTAGTTAGAATAACGTAACAGTAATTTATCATGGCAATGAAAAATCCAACTAAATTAATCAAATATCCTATCCTATCTATCCATCTGCTAGCCTATAGTTCACTATTGAATACAATACTTACCACTGGAGAAAATTACTCTTCTATTCCCCTGGTGTTCCATTAGACAGCATTACTACTCTTATGACAGGACTTTCGACCCTATTTTCTTAAGACGTCACCACACGAGGCAGTTGATACAATAAATTTTATGACATTTTATAATCAATGCGATATTTTACAATTAATGCGATTGATTATATTTCCTTTCAAGTTAAGTGGTATGTATCTATTGTATTTCCAGTTTAGTTACTGATACTCTGGATACTTGAAAAAACCTGTTGCTCTATTGCCTATATAAATACTTTGGCTGCTGGATCCATGTAGCTCTTAATATACTATTTATTCAAGAACATATAAAACTGATTTAAAATTTTATGGTTTTAATACTTGTAAAATGTATGATATTCGTCGTCATAGTCACAGCTCATAAAAGTGCCACTGCTGGGCTTAAGCTTCCTTCCAGTAAGAGGAAAATTGATCTACTATACCACGCTGGTCAGACATGTTGGTACAGGGTTTTCTTTCTAGTTGCACTTCTCTTGCACATATGTTATATACACAGGGTGTATCAGGTTATGGGACAACTGTTCATGTATGTTGTAGTTCAACAGTCATAGATCATAATTAGAATGTATATTACACAAAAACAATATAACGTAAAAGTTATAGTGATTACAAAAATGTGTCTAAGAGTTTATGCCTTAAATTTTATGCATTATGTAGGTATGTACAGACAGGATATATGTAAGCATGTAAAATTTCGACAGTATAAATAGGTATTAGATTTGCGCGAACCTTTCAATGGTTACGTAGGTACAAAGGCGACTCATCAACGGTCATCGGCCGATCAGCTGATTTATGTTAAAGCGAAGTTTGTCTTGCTTATGCAAACGTAATCATTGATTTATTCAAATTCTAATGAACATTTAACAAAATACGAATATGTTGTAGATTAAGTATCATTCCTTTATACATTTTAATCAATTTACACGAAAAAACGATGACAAAATTGAGAACTTACATGTCTCTCAATTCATTAACGAATCGATATTTTTATTTCAATTTTTTTTCATGGGTTCCTAACACCATTGCCCGATCCGATTTGATACGACATCCACGGGTAAGAGAGTGGTGAATTATATTCGTACTCTGTCTTTTTTTTTGTGTGTGTGTAGCTGTTGGTCGCAGATGACCTTGACAGCTTAACGCGGTCAATGGGTGAGCGCTGATGGCTCTCAACCCGGTAAGTAAGTTAAGCGAACATCGCCCCTGTGGCTCCTGAGGGCTCCCCCCTGTGGGGAACGGACCTCGGCTCGGCGCGTCGCTGAGAGCAAAGTGGGCGTGGCCAAGTTTAGGTTAATGACTTTTACGCGGCGCGGTTTTTGACCTCGACGGCGAGGCCGATACCGCGGAGTTTTATCTGTTATCGCTGCGCGAGCTGTGTAGGTCCTTTCTTGGGCGATCATAATAGCGTCATCTTCTTCTTCAAGAAGATGACCAGGACGTCGGACCGCGGATATTTTTGAGGGGACGTAGTTTACCGCCCCAACCACTAGTGGATTGGGGTGAGTCGTGGCAGAGGCAAAATAGCGCTGGGAGCAACGCTTCATGTACAGCCTGATGGTGATCGTACTCTGTCCCTACATGGACATTTATATAGATTAATTGTAGGCATATTTCTATGTCCAACAGTGAACGTTGTTGGGCTAATGAATAAACGGATATATAAATATGTATAATGGGCAAGAGCACTCTCGTGATTACGGTATTTTTGTCCTTAAGCCTTTCCGAAGAGTAATTCTGAAAAGCCAACACCAACATTGGGAATCGATTGGACAATAGATGGATATCTCAAGACTGATTTGACTTGCCGTGTAGTGACGGAGTAAGAATATAATTCATTACCCCCTATTTTACCCGTGACTACGAACCCACGACTAAGGGCTATAATATATAACATCGGTGCAAGAGAAGGAAAACTTGACATGTATGACCTGTAACAACACGGCCGATCACCGTGGCGATTCCCCTCCGGCCACGGCCGATTCTCCTCCTGTTATGTAGAAGACACGAGCTCAACCGTATATAAGCTGAAATGGTGATTTGAATTAAATCCAAGACCGCGAGACTCTTGCAGGCCCAGTCTTGGTCTTGCTCAAGTCTTGCAGGGCCAGTCTTGGTCTTGGTCTTGCAAAAATTAAGCGGTCTTGGTCTTGGTCTCGGTCTCGCATTTCTCGCAAGACCAAGACCAAGACCGCAAGACCAAGACTTTTTTGGGCAACACTACTGTCGCTAAAAGAAAAATATAGAAGGTAAATTTGCCTCTCATTATGGAGGAGACTGAAGCCTAACAGTAGCATGAATATAGGTTGAGAAGATGAATGGGTATCCTAAAATATTTAGTAACAATATAACTACAAACATCTTCTAAGTTGAAGACAATCGCAAGTAATTGTATGCTACTGTTAAGTTTTACTAAAGTTGTTTCCTTCGCATGGTCCATATCACTGGCGGTAGAGAAATTTATTTATTCAAAGTGTTACGAAATCACTTGCCACCTTTATCATCATCATTTTTCTTGATGAGGCAATCCGCCGCCGGCGACTGGGACGGTGTAGGCGCGAGTACTTGCGCCTCATGCCGCCCTAGTCGAGGCCGCGAGTAACGTGACCGGGAAATTAGTCCGTCATCCGCCGAGTGGCCGACTGCGTGAGGAAAGACCGACGTCCTCCCCGAGGGGGGGACGTCGGTCGATGGGAGGGTACCCCAAGTAGGGGGTATTCCGTCGGGCCGACCACAGATGACGAGTAACCCTGCTCTGGTGGTCGGCCCCACGACGAAAGCGACGTGCATCGCGGGTGGGTTGGGGATGTGCGTGTTTACGCCCCTCTGTCGCTCCGGACGGAGTGGTGCGAGAAGCGCGCCGACCGCAACCCACCCCAAAAAAAAAAATAAAATCATCATTTTAGTTCATACACGTCTCATTATTCGAAAATTTTCCACAATAGGAAGGAAATTGACCTACTGTGGTATAGTACCGACGACTAAGGGATTAAACATGTATATAACATCAGTACAAAATAAGAAAAACTTGAAATAAAACCTTATACCAACACGTCTGACCAATGTGTCTACTGTCATGGAGGAGCTCTCGAGCAGTGAAACGAATATGAGTTGAATGAACGAATATACATGCGTTTTTAGCTTAGAATTTTAGCGTTCTTTTTCATAAAATCGCTGTAATTTCATAATTTACACCAAACAAACATTTCAAGACAGCTCGAGGCAATATTACTATGTGTCCTAAACACTAAAATGCACTTAGAACGCCTTCGGAGTCCTCTCTTGTTGTCAACGTAACAGCAATAAGGACTATAAGATAAACGGGGACGAGGTCACAGCTAGGAATTTGTGTAACCGCAGCGTCCAGTTAGAAATGTAGTAATAATGATTGTTTGTTTCTCGCGACTATTTAGTTTGGTATTAGTAAAACCGGAATATTTATGTGATAACGGAGTGAGAATACAATTCAACACTCCCTTTCTTGCCTGTGAGTGTCCTAAAAAACGATTAAGGGATATAACATCTAAATAAGAACATGTTGTATACAATTTAACATAAAAAGAAGTTGGTACGAAAAATAAATTAAAAATAATAGCCAAGCCCGCTGAGTTTTTTTGTCAGATATTTTCAGTTGCGTTCCGTTGCGGTGGTGGTTTGTTGGATCAATTTAATAATTTTTTTTTAATTGACAATATCTAGGGGTTTATGTGTAATAAATTATTGGAATTTGAATTAATAAAGGGTGAGATTTGTGTTAGTATTCCATCATCATACTAGTATACTCGTAGTATTCGTATATAGAAAGAAATATTACCAATATTTTCTCTTCTTAGAGTCCTGTAATAATTATCTTCCATCCATCATCCATTCACCCTTTAGCCCCTAAGTGTCCATTATTTCACTCCACTTTCCACAAGAATATACCGCTCAGAATGCTCCTTTGCCACTTCTATTCAACTTTTTATTGCGGCTTTTGAAGTGTCGTTATTCTACCTAGTGAGAAGGTCTTCGAACATTGCATCTTTCCATTCGAAAGTTGTCACATGAACGAATGATTTACGTCATAAGTATTATGCAAGCGTAGAAAAGTTTAAATGATAATTTTTGCTGAATTCGGTTGCATACAGCGCCTGCGGGCATTTCAAAAGTATTTTCATATATATCACAGCCATGCCCGAGACGTGACAGGGCCTTGGTCGTATCAAGACCATGTTTCCGTGACACGAACCTTTTTTATTCGGAAGTTTTTATTCACTTATTTTTATTGATACTGTTTTTTTTTCTGCGTCGCTCAATCATATTTTATTGAAATTAAATGGACGAGGAAATACATAACCTTAACCAGAAATTTCAATAAAATCTAGTCGAAAAACCCATTATCTGAGAAGTTTTAAATCATTTTAAGAATGGTCAATGACGTTTTTCCTTTTTTTGACTGTGGTAGGCTATGATCTGGATTTGTCAAGTGTGCTTCACCCTACCCATCCGGGAGTGATGGAAGCGCGGCGTGCACCCTCATAACCTATTTTACCTCCGTGTCCATCTCCGTTCACGCCCTGGCGACACCTTCATGCTGTCGCCCTCGCGCTATCGGACTCTACTAATTCCCACTAATATACTCCGTTGGTCCTTCTGTTCGACCAATTGCCTGACTTATAATGCCCATTGCAATCGTCAACTTGCATGTCAAATGTGTTAATTACAGCATTTTATCTCTTTGAGAAGGTCTATCCACAACCGTAGTCGTTGATAGGCTGAGGGGTGAATAGATTATGCGGAATAATAAGGGCTTAAAAAGAGGCAGATTTTATAACTCATGATCATTTCGACTCATTTACTGTTGAGGTCGAGCCTCCTTCCCAATAGAAGGGAAATTGACCTACTACTCACGCTGGTCAGACGGGTTGATATAAGGGTTTATTTCGACTTATACCCTTTCATAGGTGTTGTAAAGGATATAATATATATCCTTTACTTGTCTTATACGATACACACGGGCAAGATATATGTATATCAATAAATAAAATTGGAGTGTCTGTTTGTAATGTCAAAATAATAGGCCTTTTTCATGCTCACATGGTTATTTGCACTATACATATGCCTAAAAATCACTTTAAATTTTTTTGTCTGTCTGTCTGTTTGTTCCGAGTAATCTTCAAAACGGCTCGACCGATTTAAAAAACATCTTTCACCAATGGAAAGCTATAGTATCAGGGAGTAAACTAGGCTATATTTTATCCTGGTCTTCCCACGGGAATAGCAACTACGGGGATAAGGCGACAGAAACCGAAGCGAAGCGAGGGCAGGTTGTTAGTATTATATATTATGAATTATAATCTTACTTCGTCACCACATGGAAATTTTATAATATGACTAGCTTTGGCCCGGGAATTCGTCCGCATAGAAGTAAAAAAATTGTGGAATTTTAATTGTTTTTTTTTTACATTTAAATTGTTTAAATCTTGAATACTTATAAACAATATATTATACCATCAAAATCAAAACTTGTAAAAAAAGCCAAGCCTCGCAACTGAGTTCTTCTAACATAAAAAATTATGAGATCTATGTTATTCCAAGTCGGTTAACTCATTCAGTCCCTGCTTAAGGGACCTTTCTTCTTAAGTTATTAAGTAAATAGCTAACCTAACAACTTCTTATAGTGACTATATCAATATTAAAGATCTTTTATGTTTTAAATAAACAGAATGACTTGGCAATAATTTTGTTTATGCAAATTTTAAAGTAGATTAGACCAAAAAATCATGTTGCCCCATACAAATTTTTTCTCTCCTTTTCATCCCCTTGGAGATAGAATTTCGAAAAATCCTTTCTTATCGGTTGCCTACGTCATACAAAAAACACGCTCTGCAAATTTCAGGTCTCTACGATCACCGGTTTAAGCTGTACGTTGATCCATCAATCAGTCATTTAGAACAAAGTATTTTGCCGGGCTGGCCACGGAGGACAAGGAACTAGGTACTGGTGGTCGGCCGCATGGCGAACGAGAGGAGATACAATGGGTTATCGCCCGGGACGGAGCGGACGGCGTATGTGCTGACCATAGACCACCCCAAAAAAATACGTGTGGCACTCGGGGACTGCCGCGGTAAAGCTATTGCATAGCATTTTTTATTAACTTATGCATTATAATTATTTTTTTTTTATTTATTTATGCAGTATTTTTTTTCTTTGATATTAATTCAAGTTACACTTTTTGAGCGTGGTGACCGATAAGAAAACAAATGTATAGTACATTTGTTGTACATGTATAACAATAAAGGCGGTTTAGATTATTACTGTCTTCCGCTGAAGATCGTTGGGACCGTTTAAAAACGAGCGAAAACACTTTTGTGACGTAAGCTACGCAAAGCGGTGGCACGCGTGCGCACCGAGACGGATGAACGCAGAATGTGTCGATGACCATACGCTCGGCCGAGCTGCCGCCAACCGCGTACCGTGTAGCTCGTATCATGTAGCTAGCTACATCGTAGGGGGGTGTGAGGTTTTATTTTCGTTACGGAATTTCTTGATTCGGTCCCCACGCCAAGCCCGCGATAAAAGCTATGCAATAGCTTAAAAGGACAAAGCATTGTATATATTGTATAACGTAAATATAGAATAATCTTTTAAAAAAATAAACATAGTATACATACAAATTTATAGTAGGTAAAAACCTTTAATCACAGAAACCGTCGTAACAGATAAAACAAATATGGTTGACGAGAAGTAAAAAGATTATCACAAATTAACCGAGTACTTTAACTTTGTTACAAGAAATTAGGGTGGGCTTATTTACACACCACTTCGTTACGGGGATGTACAAATAAACATTTCAATGGTCGGAAATAAAGAACTGATTTTTTCTTCGCATTATAAAAGAGTTTCTGACTGCGGTTTCACTTGCGTAATATATAACTTGAATCAAATTTTACCGAAATTCCTTCAACAGACATGTTTGATGGAGTAAAAAAAGTAGAGTTAATGATTATCACGTAGCGATAAATCGATCTAGCTACGTTTCGTCTATGAGTATTTTCAAGCAATAAAAACATATAATTAGATTCGAAGATAAATTTAACCACTACTGTCAAGAATAAAAATATCTCAGTTGAGCAATCGAACAATCCCTAATCCAGACAGCCACAGTTCCATTCTTAGTTTGCCCTTTTTATTTTATTCCCTTCTTTATTTAATTTATGAATTTTATAATTTTCTAAAAAATACCAGACCAATCTAGGTAATATCCTTACTAATATTATAAATGCGAAAGTAAGTTTGTTTATTTGTTTGTTACGCTTTCACGCTTAAACCACCGAACCGATTTCAAAAATTCTTTCACTAATGGAAAGCTATAATATCAGGGAGTAACATAGGTTATATTTTGTCCCGGTATTCCCACGGGAACAGGAACTACGCGACTGAAACAGAAGCGAAGCGAAGGCAGGTTGCTAGTAGATGAATATTTTACGTAAGATTAAATTCAGTCTTATGTCTATGAGATCTAACCTACGCCTGATGCCGTTCTAGTCGAGGCCGTGGGTGACTGGATGTGGTGAATAGTCCGTCACACGCATAGAGACTGACCATTTCAGGGCAACGCTCCGGGATGGATGTCGTGGAGGGACGGTACTTGAAAGGGTATCCCGGCGAGCTGGCCACTGAAGTCGGCATCAGTAGTTGGCCCCATGGCTAAGGGGAGTCAAGTGGGTTATGAACCGCGCCCCGCCTTTGCGTCGCTCTGGACGAAACGGTGAAAAAAAAGTATATTAGACCTATGAAATACTTTTAAAGCAATTAATAAGTATATTTTTTTCTAGGTGCGAAGCTACAAAAACAGTATATACGCATATAAGAAAATTCACGCCAATTTCGTAGCATTACAGAAATTAAGGCCTCTTTTCCCCCAAATGTAAGTAATAGATTGACACAAAAGGCACATTCCCTCGCTCATTAATAGGTCGAAAAGGTCATCTATCATTCCTTGTACGGAACTCATCACAGAAAATTACCCCGGCTTTCTATTTTTTTCACATGCAATGTTCAGATATATTAATTCATTTGTACAAATACGTTTGTTTTTTTTTAACAAGGTTTTAGCTTTTATTTCGTCTGTATCGTTATGGAGTGAGAATACAAGAGAGAACCCTTGCTCGTGGGTATCGTAAAAGATGACTAGGGGATATAATATGTGGGGCTGACCACTGAAGTCAAGGAACTGTACACCAGTGGTCAGTTCAACGACGATGGCGACGTGCTATCGGGTGGGTCACGGAGCCGTGCGCCGCCCCTCTGTCCTCTCGAATGAAGCCGGGCGACAAGTGCGCTGACCGTAGCCCAGGTGAATAAAAAAAGGAGGGTATAATATGCTTATAGCATCTATGCAAGAAAAAAGTGGAAATAAAACTCGAAATAAAACACGTCTGACCTGCGTAGCATCATATGTTAATTTCCTTCCCATAATGGAAGAGGCCCGAGCCCAACAGTGGGACGTATATGGCATGAATTGATGATGAACCTTTTATTTCACTTTCAATTTTTAGTGTTGAGGACTATTTCTTTAGGACTAGCGAATTCGGTTTTTCTCTTCAATTTCATCGTTGTTTAAATCAAAACGGCGTATCATCATCATCATCATCACAGCCTACATACGTCCCACTATTGGGCTCGGGCCTCCTTCACAATGGGCGGGAATTTGACCATGCTGGTCAGACATGTTGGTATAGGGTTTCATTTCGAGTTTTCCTTCTCTTATGTTGATGTTATGTATGTTGTGTACATATGATGTTATGTACATATGATATCCCTTAGTCGTCTTGTATGACATCCACGGGCAAGATAGGGAGTGGTGAATTGTCTTCTTACTCCGTCACCACACGGAAAAGATATACCTAAATATAAGCGTATACCTAAATATTATTGTACATATTACAAAACAAATTATGAATAAATTAATATTGTGCATATATTTTTAGTTCTATTAATAACGAGGCGTATTTCAAAATGGCCGCCAGATAAAATAAAAATGATTCTACAGTATTCAAATATAAGCTTGTGTTTAATGAATATGGTTTTAATATTCATCATTATAATTTCACAAGGAGCTCGAGCTCCCATTGCTGGACTCAGCTTACACAAAGGGAATGAAATTATACTACTATGCCAAGCCAGTCACACGGGTTAATATTGACATTTCAAATTTTCCCAATCCTCATTTCATCATCATTTCAGCCTATCGCCGTCTACTGCTGGACGTAAGGCTCCCTCATGTTACGCCACAAAGTGTGTGTGTCGTCTATGCAGATGTCTGCAGTGTGCCGTCTCCATCTAACGATGCCCAGCAACTTTCACCAGATCGTCGGTCCACCTAGTGGGGGAGCGTCCTACACTGCGTCGTCCGATACGCGGCCGCTACTCGTGAACCTTTCTTCCCCAGCGGTTGTCGGTTCGTCGAGCGATGTGGCCTGCCCATTGCCATTTCAGCGTGTACCTCCCATTTCTAAATAGATGTTATCTGCTACTAAATGATATGCCTTCTTCACGGTAGGCAGCGGCCTAGTAAAGCGCCAAGAGCGGCAGGGTTTCATTAGATTGCTCCGGTGGTCGATCCAACTGTTCTAGTGGTCGGTCCAACGACGAAGGCGACGTGTCACGGGTGGGTTACGGGTGTGCATGCTTACGCCCCTCTGTCGCCCCGGACGGAGTGGAGTGAGGAGTGCGCCGACCGTAACCAACCCCCAAAAAAAGGGGGCTTCATTAGGTGTGCTGTTTACTCGTTTGCCATCGACATCAATTAAAAAAATCGTAAAATATGCTTATCAACAATATTAACTATTTTTATCAATCATATTGATATCAACAACCAAAATATAAATGATTGATTTACGAGTAATAACATATGGAATGGAACAAATTAGTGCTTCGCATCGGAAACCGATTAACGACTGATCGACGCTCGATTAGGGGCTAATGGCTTAAAATTATATTCCCAACTTGCTCCTGCTCCATACATATAAAGGTTAGCTACGTGTAAAACAAGAATTAGTTGGTAAGGGAAACTCGGGGATATATGTGGATAATTTGAAATCTGATTTCAGGGAGATCACGCCTCTTCGTAATTACATTTCAAGTTTAGTATTTCGAAATACGGTTAATTAGTTGAAGATATATGAACAAATTCCACATAAAGACGGAGTAAGATTCATCAATTCATTGATCATTCTTTTACTTGTGGGGGTTGTAAAAGGCGACTAAAGGTATAATAAGCATATAACTTAAACTATAGCATAGCATAAAAAGAAGTGTCTTATTAAATTCACTCAATTGACTCGTGAAAATATTAATTATTGTGTGAACTTCGTTTTTGGTACTAAGTGCTCGCGTTATAAGCGTGGCTAACAGGTTAGTTCTAGCCGTTGGCAGGACCAGCAGTAGTGGGCGCCTTCACCTCCATACATAGCGATCCGGTACGTACAGACGTATTTTATCTATAATGTATAATATCAGGTTGACCGAGCTTCGCTCGGAGTATTTTTGTAGCATTTATTCAGATATATATTAATAAAAAATAAAAAAATGTATAATGAATATTATATAAAAAATTACAAAAAGAGAATAATAATAACACCGAGATTCGATCCGACGCCGTTTGTCGCCGATGTCAAAAATAAAATGAAACCTGACTACTTCGCCACTGAGCTATCGTAACTCATGATATTGATGGCAAAATTTGAATTCATATTCTTTTAAAATTTAATGTCATTATATTGTCTGCCAAAAACACTGACAAAACAACATTTTCTATACATAAAACCTAGCTAGATCGATTTTTTTGGGCCCGAATCCTCTAGTATGCCAAGTTTCAACAAAATCGTTGGAGCCGTTTCCGAGATCCTGAATATATATATAGGTATATACAAGAATGGCTCGTTTAAAGATATAAGATTAAAATTGACCTAGTATATTTTAACATTACCTGCATGAAGCTCATATGTGTCTCATAAAAATTATTACTATTTTACAGCTCCGCCTGTTTCAGTCTAAGTATCTATAATTCAACTGACACGTAAAATATTTGAGTATTATTACAGTAAGATAGAAATAGGTCAACAACGGGGAGGATGAATTGTGATGAAATATTAATGGAATGCACCAACGATATATATCTATCTATCTATACATAAATACAGGTTGTATCAGGTTATGGGGCAACTGTTCGAGTATCTTGTAGTTTAACGGTCATAGATCGTAATTAGGATGTATATTACACAATAAACAATCTATATATATATATATATATATATATATATATATATATATATATAAAAGTAAGCCGTCGCTCAGGACGCCTGGTAGATGTGAAACTTTGAAATTATTTTCTACAAGTATATATGATTTATTCATATATACTTGTAGAAAATAGATTACGACAGGAACTAAGATGTAAATATATATAATATATATAAATGTAAAGTATTGAATAAAATAATACGATTTCTACTATTATTTAAAATATTACAAAGAAATGATATTAGTTCACCGCTCGGTCGCTTACGACCTAACATAGCGTCGCTACGTCTCCCTCACATACTTCTACGTAGTTCAAATCAAAAGGATCGGTTAAGAAAGTATGATCTAGCAAACAGAAATAACGACATCTATCGAGCTAAGACTAAATCTCAGCTACAAAATATATTTTATAAAGAAATCTCTAATCCTAGCTATTTAAATTATTTAATCGTCATTGATCCTTGTTAAATTAACAAATTTTAAATGAAATCTGACTGTTGAAAGTGGGTCAAGATCCAATTCCTAGGAGTTTGTAACACAAACAAATAAATATACATCTGAAACTAATAAAACACCTATAAAAAGCGATTGTCCAGTTTTCGTACGTGAAAGTACTGTAAGTAGGTATGGTATACTTATGTTGGAAAGTTAGAGAATTATACATTATTTTATAGAACATACATTATTTTTAGAAGTATATATGCATAAAAAAACAGATTGCGACAGGAACTAAAATAGCACATTAATAAAAATAATATTACGATTTTTTTCCAAGAAAATGATGATTTTTATTCAATAAACATTTTTTTTCATTATAGGTAACAATTTACTTTAAGCGTACTAGATGGCGTTGTACAAATTTTAAATCGCACTATGGTTTCGTTACAAAAATGTACATAAATGTATCCGGATTTTTATTTGTAGTTAATTAAAATGGTGTCCCGAAGCGTGGCGTTAACGCCACACGACAATCGGGATCACCCTCGCCTATAGATGTTTCACATCAAAAATTAATCCCCGTTTGCCTTGGTCACACCATCACGCGTGAACGACTGGACTAATTTCACTAATTCTTTTTTGTTGCGTTTGTTATTGTCAGGAAAAGGTTCTTATGAAAGAAAAAAATAAGAAAGTTGGCCGGAAAATTTAAGAATACTTAACCAGCATATAAAATTATTTCTAATCTAACCGCTTTGAATAACATAAACTTTTTTAATGTAACCTTATGACGCGTGCTGCAAATATCGTCAAAAAGGATGTAAAAAAACTGAATATTTTTTAAAACAGATGCTTCGGTTGGAGTTATTTTATTAATAAAATACATGTAAAATAATGTATAATTTCTTACAAAAATTATGTAAGAAAACTGAATTTGCACATCAGGGTAAGTTCGTGAGTCATCACACCTAATATAAAAAGTCAATTTAATATGGAGTTTTGGTAAGTTTGGATAGATTAAGATACACGTTACTAATATAACAAGTGATATACTTAGTTATTAAGAAGAATACAATAGTTTTCTTTGATTTACAGTTTAATTTTCGTTTTTGAAAATGCCAGCAATTAGGCGTACAAACTTAAGTTGTAAGTATTGGATCAATGAACTGGGTATGCCAATATTGCAAGGTATTTAAGTTTAAAAATGAAGGTCCTGGATTGTGTTGCGCGAGCGGTCAAGTCAAATTGACGCCATTGGTACCGTCGTCAGAGCCATTACATTCATTGGTTTCATACACATAAGGGAAAAAAAATAAGAATGTTGTATGCATTACAATAATAAACATTTTTTTTTAATTCAATTCCAACTAAATATTCATAGTTAAGATATGACAACGTCTGTCGGATCTGCTAGTAAAAAATAATATTTACAGTGATTTAAAAAATGTGTGTCTAAGAGTCTATGCCTTAAATGTTACATATTATGTAGGCAAGATAAGGAAAACTCGAAATAAAACCATTCATCATGTTAACTCCTACACATCCTACAACATAACTGTTGGGATGTATAATCCCAGCAGTGAAATGGGTTAGGGCCAACCACTGACGATAAGTCACCCTGCTCCGGTGGTCGGCCCAACGACGAAGGCGACGTGGGTACGGGTGGGTTATGGCTCCCGCGCGCCGTCCTTTCGTCGCCCCGGACGGAATGGACCGCGTGTGCGCTTATCATAGCCCACCCATAAAAAAAGGCAGTGCGATGTGTGGAAGGAATTTTTTTCTTTCCATACATTCATCAGCCTATAGGCGTCCACTGCTGGACATAGGCCTCCCCACGAGAATGCCACTCGGAACGGTCCTGCGCCACTTGCATCGAACGGTTCCCTGCTACTTTTAAGATGTCATCAGTCCAACTTTTTCTTTTTTCATTAAAAAGATACAAAGTTTTATACCAACGAATAGAATCAATATACCCCTGTGGCGGACTTTACAAACATAATTAACGGACACTAATTAAATTCACACTCAGAACAACAATTCGTAAATCGTACAAAAGGAATCGAACCCATAGCATTGGCACGGAAAGTCAGTATCGTAACCACTACGCTATCTGTGCAGTCGAAATTAATTTACTATACTAGGCTGGTCAAACGGGTTGGTATAGGGTTTTATTTCGAGTTTTACTTCTCTCTATCATATGCATATTATATCCCTTAGTCGTCTTTTATGACACCCACGGAAGAAAGGGGGTGGTGAATTGTATTCTTACTCCGTTACCACACAAATAAAATTTTAGTAACACCAAAACAAGCGCTCATAATTCCTATCTCCATATTCATTCGTAATCATGATAATAGGGATACTTACCTTAATATTCTTATTAATACGCAGTTTTCTTTTTTTATAGCAGATGGTGGCAAACGAGTAAACAGTAAGTGTTACTGCCGCTCATGGACCTTTGTAAGGTCGCTACCTGCCGTGAAGAAAGTGAAAGAAGTATGAATGCGTGCAATAAGGTTTGGTTCTCTCAGAAAGTTGAGCTTCCGGCTCTCTCGCTCACCGAACGAAACGCAGTAACAAATTGCTTCGGGATTGCTACTCGGACGTCAATTTTCTGCTCAGTGTGGTACTACCCTGAACAGATCGGCACGTGGCTGTAGACAGACAACTGTCAACAGTGAGGTCCTACCACTATAAAATACATTATAAGATATAAGTAAAATTGAAAATTTTGAATAATACCCGACGCAAACTAAAATAATAAAAAAAAAATATTACGTTCTTTTCAACAGGAATTATCAATTATCATTCAACGATTATACTAGTACGTGTGAAGCACTTAATCGAGAAATCATACGCCATACACTCTACTCTTACACTGCTGGACCGATATTAACCAAATATAGCTAAGAACCACCGCAATGAAACTGGTTTTCAAATGAAGAAAACCTCATCGAAATCGGTTTATCCGTTTGAGAGCTACTATTTCCATAGACTTTTTTGCGTCGAGGGTTAAATACCTCACTCCATCACCACGGGAATAATATATTAATAACACTAAAACAAGCATTCACATTCCCTATAACACTATTTCATAATAAAATATAGACAAAATACCTTTAAAGAACGAAAACATACATTTGAACGAGCCACAAGATACCTATAGAAAGGTGTACCGCAAAGCAAACTCCCGGGACGTATTGCAACGTGAGTTAGTCTGGCTATGTAATTATACTGAACAACTGGCGAGGGACATGTAGATTTGTAGATACTCCTTGTTTATTTGAAGAAGAAAAAAACTCAACGAAACACTCGGGCGGAATACTAATCTATTCTTTTTACCTGAACTGAATATGTTGAAGAGTTTTGTAATGTATATCTTGTTGACTACAGGTGTAACGATTCAAATACGTGGGAATTGCTTTTGTTAGGCTTTTAGTATTCTTGAAGATGTTCGACTTCTTTTTTTTATGTTATTTTATGTATTAATATGTTCATTATTTACTACCTTTTTTTTGTGGGGGGGCTGCGGTCGGCGCGTCTCCGCACCACTCCGTCCGGGGCGACAGAGGGGCTTAAGCACGATTATTGACTCCTTGCTGTATATTGCAACCTTTTTTTTTGGTGGGCTGGGGTCGGCTCCCTCCTCGCACCACTCCGTCCGGAGCGACAGAGGGGCGTAAGCACGGACACCCGCAACCCACCCGAACACCACTTCGCCTTCGTCGTTGGACCGACCACCGGAGCAGGGTTACTTGTCATCAGTGGTCGGCCCGACGGAATACCTCCTAGTTGGGTACCCTCCCATCGACCGACGGCCCTCCTCGGGGAGGACGTCAGTCTTTCCTCACGCGGTCGGCCTCTCGACGGGTGACGGACTAATTCCCCGGTCACGTCACCCGCAGCCTCGGCTAGAGCGGCATGAGGCGCAGGTAGTCGCGCCTACGGCGCCCCAGTCACCGGCGGCGGGTCGCCTCGACGAGGCTGCATATTGTAACCTAGCTACAGGTTACAATGATCACCTTGCTCTTATCTTCGATGTATCTTACTTTACTTTCGTGTTACATGTAAATAGTTATTAAATAATAGCTAAATGAGAAGCTATTCGTAACCAGTCTGCGTTATCATCTAGATAATCCCAGATTTTATAATAACCTATTTTACAAAGTATAATCGTGATAGCTATTTTAAACTTATTTTATACTCATTGATATGTCTTACATATACTTATTAACCGAGGCCAAGGGTGACGGGACCGGGGAATTAATCCGTCATCCGCAGTGAGGCTGACCGTGTGACGGCGACCGACGTCCTGGGACAGGGACGTCGAGAGGAGAGGGTATTCCCATGAGGTATGCCGTCGGGTCAACCACTGAAGCTGCGCGCTGCCCCTCTGTCCCCCTGAACGGAGCCGGGTGGCAGGTGCGCTGGCCGTAGACTACCCAAAAAAAAACGTCTTAAATATACTTAGGTACTTGATTGTAGAATTGTACGGAAATATAATAAATATTTCCGTGTGACGACAACTAAGAGATTAAACGTGTAACAGCCATGCAAGAGAAGGAAAACTTGAAACGAAACCCTATACCAACATGTCTGATCAGTATCTATATATTTACTACCAATGTGAGGCAAGTGGAAACCAATGTCCAAATGAATGGTGTGGCTCTAGACCTTGTGGAGTCAACCGTTTTTTAGGTATCACCATAGATGCTAAACTTCAGTGGGAACCTCATATTGAAAAGTTGTCGAGTAGGCTTTTTTTTTTTTTTTTTTTTTTATGGGTGGGCTACGGTAAGCGCACGCGCGGTCCAGTCCGTCCGGGGCGATGAAAGGACGGCGCGCGGGCCCATAACCCACCCGTACCCACGTCACCTCGTTGTTGGGCCGACCACCGGAGCAGATGTGACTTGTCGTCAGTGGCCGGCCGACGGAATACCCTTTCGGGTACACTCACCTCTCGACGTCCTGGGACGTCAGTCGCCGTCGCGCGGTCAGCCTCTCTGCGGGTGACGGACAATTCCCCGGTCCAATCACCCGCGGCCTCGGCTAGGGCGGCATTAGGCGCAAATACTCGCGCCTGCGCCGCCCGAGTCGCCGGCGGCGGAACGTGTCGCCGAATAGGAGCTCTACTCGCACACGATCCGCCGCCTCCTTCCGTGAGATTACGGCCTCACAGAAGGCGGTGACCGCGTCCCAGTTCCTGACGCTGACGAGCATCTCCCTGGCGATGGTCGGCAGCGCCAGGTCGAGTAGGCTTAGCTCAGCGGCTTATGCAGTAAAAAAAATAAGAATGTTAACAGATACTGAAACAGCTAGAATGGTTTATTTCGCTTATTTCCATAGTCTGATGTCTTACGGCATATTACTGTGGGGATGCTCCGCGGACTTTAATAGAATCTTTGTTCTCCAAAAAGGGGCTGTCCGTGCAATTTATAATCTAGGCCCAAGAATCTCACTTCGGGAGAAATTCAAAGAAATAAATATTCTAACTGCTGTATCACAATATATATACGAAAATATATTATATATCAAAAAAAATATCGCTAACTTTAAGAGATATTGTGACATACACGAAATGAATACTCGTAATACGGACAGATTAGTTGTACACACTACTCGTCTCCAAAAAGTTAGCAAATCATTCATGGGGCAATGTATACGCTTTTACAATAGATTACCTAAAGATATCCGAGACCTGCCTATGAAAAAGTTTAAAAAAGCTATCAAGAATAGAATTTGTAAAAAAGCTTATTATTAAATCTCGGATTATGTAGATGATAATACAGATTGGTTGTGAGCAGCTCCTCATTCAGCAATTTCTTTGTTATTTTAAATATACTGTTTGTAAATGTACTTTTAACTTTTATTGTAAAGTGTAGTGTGTTTTGCCTAACGAAATTTTGTATTTTCACCGTTTATAACATATTGTGGTGTTGGTCATGCTCACAGAAGGATCTACTTGCGGTAGCTGCGTGGAACGGGTCTCTCCCTTCCCTCCATAGTGGTTGAGGGGAGTGATGACTGCTCTAGTAGTTAACTCGTGATCGGGTGCTGCTTGTGGGATCTGGTCTAGCCATAATCGTTTGAATTATATTAAGTGTCTTGTAGTTCGAAGGGCATCACACTGGAGCTAGTTCTTACAAAACATGTAGGTACACAACTATATATCTAGTAAGAAGAAAAAAAAAATAAAAATAATAGACAAGCCCGCTGAGTTTCTTGCCGGATCTTCTCAGTAGCGGTCGCGTTCCGATCCGGTGGTAGTATTTTTTTTTTTGAAATTGTAAACCTGACAATATGTAAGTGCCCTCTCGGGGTTTATGCATAATAAATAATTTGAATTTGAATATGGTATATTAGGTCACTTATTCTTCTATTGAGGCTTGAGCCCAACAGTGGGACATAAATGGGCTGAAATGATGATGATATTATTCAAAAAGTAGTACATCATCATCGCAGCCCACATACGTCCCACTATTGGGCTCGGGCATCCTCCACAATGGGAGGGAATTTGACCTACTACACCATGCTGGTCAGACATGTTAGTATAGGGTTTCATTTCGAGTTTTCCATCTCTTGCACAGATCTTATGTGCATATTATATCCCTTAGTCGTCTTATACGACATCCAAGGGCAAGATAGGGAGTGGTGAATTATATTCTTACTCCGTCACCACACGGACAGTAGTACATAGATTTACATAAAAGTAGTAGGTACATAGATTTGAAATTTATAGATAGTGTTTTAAAATAACGACCGTTAACTTTCACGGTGTATAATCTGACCAACTGTAACTAGCGGTCCATCCTCAATGCGCTTCGGTTCCAGTCGCTTTGCTTCCACGTTTTTAATCTGCCATATCTCCTAAGATATGGCAGATTAAAAACGTGGAAGATGGCCTCGTATTCGAGTCCTTGACGGGGCACACTCTCATTGCATTTGTCTGAGAGGAAAAATAATCTAAGTTATTTCTTGTGTAGAGAGCTACTTGGTAGTAGATTATTATTAAAATCAGTCCAGTCGTTTTAGATTACTAGGAATAAACATACAGATAAAAAATGTTTTAAACTTTTTTTAGGCATAGATATCGTGGCAACAACCGTGTTAGCATGAATAACTTACTATTTTGACGTTTAAAATGTACACTTCAATTTTATTTATTTATATGAATATTCTGAAATTCCATTTGCCATATCCAGGAAGGAAGGGAGACCCGTTGATTACCGTGGGAAAGCGTTGGGTCTCCGTTCTTTCCTCCCTTCCTTCCATTTCAGAATAATAATGGATTTGCGCCATGTATCGCCTGATTCAATCAATTATTTATATGAATATTAAATCTGCAGGTAGTTGCAAAATTTGTAACAGCTATAAACACGGAGTACGAAAATTGTAAAATTTTATGTTCCAAGTTTCAAAACTTATTACAAAATGTAATTGGTAGTTGAAAACGGCTATAACTTTGTAATATAATGATTCACACTTAGTATCATTGTTTAAGTTATATGGAGGTATTCTTTTTAATTGCGATTCATTAGTGTTTTCTGTGTGATGACAGAACAAGAATACAATTCACCACTATCTTACTCGTGGATGTCGTAAAAGACGACTAAGGGAAATATTAAGAGTAAAAAAAAATCAGTCGTCTTTTACGACACCACTAACAATATATGCTATCTAAAATATTGTTAAACCCATTTCTGTACAGTTATATTTATTTTATAAATATAAATTTTATAAGAAAGCTACTTTATAAGACATTGGAAAAGGAAGCTAACAAAACAACAGTAAAGCATGAGACTGAAGAGCCAACGTCGTAAATAAAACTAAAATTAATTTGGAGTAATAAATAATTTGGCGCGTAAAGCATCCGCTTTTGCCACGGCTACAGATGTTGTTTAATTAAAAAAAAGCTGAGGCTATGCATCAAAATCTCGTTGACCTTGACCTTTTGAGAAGAAGCTTTTAAGTTTTTGTGTAGCTTACAGAGCATTTCTTAGGAAATTTAAATTTATTAAATAACTAGCAACCCGCCCTCGCTTCGCTTCGGTTTTAGTCGTTTTACCCGCGTAGTTCCCGTTCCCGTGGGAATACCGGGATAAAATATAGCCTAGTTTACGGCCTGATATTATAGCTTGCCATTAGTGAAAGAATTTTTGAAATCGGTCCAACCGTTTTGAAGATTACCCGGAACAAACAGACAGACAGACAGACAAAAATTTTTTAATCTGTATTTTAGGCATAGGTGTCGTGCAAATAACCGTGTGAGCATGAAAAAAGCCTATTATTTTGACATTACAAACAGACACTCCAATTTTATTTATTGGTGTAGAAGATAATGATTTCCATATTTTCTTATAAAACTTTGATGTAAAGGTAGACAAATGTAGCGAGCTTTTTTAGGGTGCCGTACCCAAAGGGTAAAAACGGGACCCTGTTACTAAGACTGCGCTATCTGCCCGTCCGCCCGTCTGTCTGACACCAGGTTTTACCTCAAAAACCGCGATAGCTAGACAGTTGAAATTTTTACAAATTATGTATTTCTGATGACGCTATAACAAAAAATAAAATAAATATTTAAGGGAGGCTCCCATACAACAAATGCGATTTTTATAAATATGTACGGAACCCTTCATGCGAGACTCCGACTCGCACATAGCCGGTTTTTTTTGCTCTTGATGGTAAACAAACAAACAGCATACCTGATGATAAGTGATACTGTCTCTTATAATCCTTTGCTAAGCCGCTACTGTAAAGAATAGAGATACTAAATGTAGAACCAAAACTTACTACACGCTTACACCCTCAAAAAGTTGGGCTTCCGACTCCCTCGATCACTGAACGAAGAGGAATAACAAATTTCTACTACTCAAATGTAGATTTTTAGCGAGAATGTGATACTACCCCAGGTGGACCGGCTCACGGCTATAAATAGAAGAAGGTTGACAGTGTGGTTAGATTATACATAATATCTGGTCGACCGGTATAATTTTTTTGTAAGTAAATGGTATTTTTGACGAACATGTTTTGATATAGAGTAAAACCCGTTTAAGACGATTTCGCAGGGACCCGACCAAAAACGCATCTTAGACGGGCAAGCGTATTATGCGGGCAAGGGAAAAAACGTGCCGTTATTATTTATTATATTCTACTATTATTTTGAATACCTACGTACTGAATTTAACATTTAAAAATTACCTAAATAAAATGTTGTTTATTTTCTTTATTTAATATACTTACTACTAGATACATTTTTATGTATTAAAAGTATTAAAAAATATAAAAAAATATTGTTTATTATTATTACGTTACTTAAAGTAATCGCTAATTTTAGTTTAACAAAACGATTTTGAGGCATTAGCAATTACAAGATTTGAACATAATTTAATTTTCGCAGTGCGTCTTCACTTGATTCAAAGAAGTTACATAGCGTCTTAAATCATTAACTGCTGATAATGCCTGGGCGTGTGACAAAATCGGAGTTGACTCAACTTCTTCTTGGTCTTTATCACTTAGGGTCGTTCGACAGTCATCACTTCGTGCTGGCCGCTGCCGCAAGGACTAATATGTGTATTTGAGTGTCATGTTTTGGCGTATTAAACGGGATGACGATCGTATTAAGCGTTAAGAAATGTATGAAAACATGTCTCAAGTTGTTGGGACTTATGCGGGTATTATGCGGGTAATCGTATTAAACGTGATCGTATTAAACGGGTTCTACTGTATATTAATAAAAAACTAAAAATAATGAAATAGTGAAAAAAATATTAAAAATTAAAAAACAGAATAATAATAACACAGATTCGATCTCGCGCTGTTTGAATGCGGCTGGAAAACTTCCCAACTGAGCTATTGTTACGGCGATGGCTAAATATAAATTCCTATTCTATTAACATTTTATGTATGTTATTTTATTGATTAGCTAAAAACACTGACAAAACGATATTTTCTATAAACAAAATATAGTTAGATCGATTTTTTGGCTCCGAAACCTCTAGTATGCTAAATTTCATGAAAATCGTTGGAACCGTTTCAAGATTTAGAAAAAAAAATAAATATATGTATTGTATATATTTATTTATTTATTTTCTGAAGGAAAACTCGAAATGAAACCCTATACCAACATGTCTGACCAGCATGGTATAGTAGGTCAAATTCCCTCTCAAAGTGGAGGAGATCCGAGCCCAACAGTGGGACGTATGTGGGCTGCGATGATGATAATGATGAGATAATACTTTGATACGTGTTTTTGCTTCGACAGAGTCACAAATACAATTGAACAAGCCCTCTCTTGTGCGTGGGTGTCGTAAAATAAGACTAACTGATATAAAGGGGCCCAAGCGTAATCGTTGCACGTACCCAAGGAAAAATGATATGTTTGTAATAATATTATTTCTGGTATATTATAGCTTAGCAGAGATATTAAATTTAACGATGTCGTAAATATAAGGAATATAGTTTCTAATTGTTACCCAAAACCTATTATTATATAATTTATTACCAATATCAAAGAAGATAATATGTTTTGTGTGCTATATTTATCATTTAGATTACTAAGTCTCTATTAATTGTTTGATGAGGAAGTTAGAATACAATTCAAAAACCACTTTCTTGCCCGCGGGTATTACAAAAGAGGAGTAAAGTATGCAATTTTCCATGTAGACACAATAGGAGGGAAATTGGCCTTACTATACCATGCTGGTCAGACAGGTTGGTATATTATTTCATTTCGAGTTTTACTTCTCTTTTTTTTATTGGGACTAATCCCACTACACATTCCCACCACTGTAACTCCTGTAAGCCAGGATCCACAATGGTCTCCGTATAAGACACTGAGGTTTGACCCTCAAGAAGTCCAGGGAAACGCTTTTAATTGTCTTGGGACCCGCAACAAATTAGAAAAGAAAAATAGGAGTAGTTGGAAAGATTCCACTTCCCTCCTATGCAAAGCGGGAGACATGAAGCAATGTTGGCTAATAAGCCAGTAAATAAGGATTTGTACAACTACGTGAAACGCAGCGGTACAGCACCACGTATTGGACAGAGCTAATGGACATATTTGTGAGCTTTAAGTTTGGTTACAATAGTAGGTATGGCAAAAGCGCCTAAACGCACGGCAATTTTCTCGAGTTGCTACAAGATCCGAATTGTATTTTACCCCAGACGTGACATGCAGATTGTTTAACATGAAGTCCCGCTCGTTGCACTAGAGAATGCACTACCAAAGGATGTGATGAGCTGTTTGTTCAAAATCGGAGTGTGAGGTCGAACATTGACAAAATGGTGAATCTGCTAGTTTAAAATAGAATAATTTATTTCTAAAATTCCCATAGCTTGTGTGAAATTGGGCTACATAGTGATCGATTTTTAGCCAAGTTCTCTCCAAACGTTCACGAACAGACGGAAAAATAGATATAGATGGCGACCCTTTGTTGACGAATCCTACCTTTCCTGCCATTCGGTCAGGAGCTTATCGTATACGACGGATTGCAGGGCAAAAAGTCTAGAAGTTTATTACGATCTCGTGCTAAAAGAAACTAGTTAATCATGTTTTCCCTAGTGGAATAATACATGGACGCACTCTTTTGTATATCCAAGTCGATCGGGAGTACACATGCAAGTACTGGTAAGGCTTCGGTGCTAACTGTTCGGTATGCCTTACACAGGAATATTAGCGCTAATCGTTGACTATGTCGTAACTTACGCCGAGCCGCGCTTATGGTGGTACGACCAGCCCAGGCTGGTGCATCATAACAGATACAACCCAGATATGTGGCTGTATATATAATTTTAAGTGTGTTAAAACGAATGCCCCAGGTGGAAGTTGAAATTCTGGTAAGCGCATAAAAATTGCATTTCCTTCTCTTGCATAGATGTTATATAAATATCCCTTAGTCGTCTTTTATGACACTCACGGATAAGAGAGGGGGATGGTGAATTGTATTCTTACTCCGTCACCACACGGATAAAAACTATGAATACATTTTTACAAAAATATTAAAACGTTTTTTTCTGCACGCTGCAGTAATGAAACCTTAAAAATCCATCTTGAAAGGTCTATCAGCTTTTGATGTATGGTGTCGTTTTTCTTTTAATTAAACACCATCTGTAGAGAAATGTAAAGCGGATAGTGTACACCTAAATTTATGAGATACTCCTTAATAAGGTTTTTGCAAGGTAAAAAGGTATGTTTTAATAATAAGGTTAAAGACAATAATAAAATACTTAGCAAAATAATAGAATTGTTAGGTAAATATTATTAAGAGAACAATCCGGGTAATATCAAGTTCAAATAATTTTGTAATTAAATGTACGAATATAATCCTTACTAATATTATAAAACGTGAAAGTAAGTTTGTTTGTTACGCTTTCACGCTTCAACCACTGGATCGAAATCAAAAATTCTTTCACCAATGGAAAACTATAATATCAGGGAGTAACATGGGGTATATTTTATTCCGGTATTCCCACGGGAACAGGAACTACGCGGGTAAGACGACTGAAACCGAAGTGAAGCGAGGGCGGATCGCTAGTTTTTTTTTTTTTTTTAAGTAGGTACATAAATGACACTGTGCAAACTTTGACTAGACAAATGGCGTAGTGGTTTTAAGATACCGACCTGCATTGCTAAAGGCAGGGGTTTGCATTCCACGCAGGACAACACTTTGTGCGATCCACAAATTATTGTTCTGAGTCTGGATGTAATTTGTGTCCGTCCATATATTTAATATTAGTTAGTTTCCGTGTGGTGACGGAGTAAGAATACAATTCACCACCCCCTCTCATACCCGTGGGTTTCGTAAAAGACGACTAAGGGATATATTACGCATATAACATCTATGCAAGAGATGGAAAACTCGAAACAAAACCCTATACCAACCTGTCTGGGCGGCGCAAGCGCGAGTATCTGCGCCTAATGCCGCCCTAGCCGAGGCCGCGGGTGATTGGATCGGGGAATTTAGTCCGTCACCCGCAGAGAGGCTGATCGCGCGACGGCGACTGACGTCCCAGGACGTCGAGAGGTGAGGTTACCCGAAAGGGTATGCCGTCGGGCCGACCACTAACGACAAGTCACCCTGCTCCGGTGGTTGGCCCAACAACGAAGTGACGTGGGTACGGGTGGGTTATGGGCCCGCGCGCCGTCCTTTCATCGCCCCGGACGGAATGGACCGCGCGTGCGCTTACCATAGCCCATCCAAAAAAAAAATACCAACCTGTCTGACCAGCATGGTATAGTAATGTCAATTTTTCTCCTGTTATGGAGGAGGCTCGAGCCCAGCAGTGTGAGGTATATGAGCCGAGATGATGAAATAATGATGATGAATTATATTATGTCTGTAAAGTCCCCCGCAAAGATTATTTCTTTTGTGCAGGGCGAGTCTTTAAAAAAATACTTTTTAAGAGATTCATTACACGGCATAATAGCTTTATTGATTTTTTTTTTATTTCTTGTGATTTGAAACCAATTGAAACGAAAAGGTTTGTATTAAAATTTGTCAAATTATGCTTCATAGGAGCTAAATCAAAAACGTATAAAAGATTAAAGTGATATAAATTTCACCCTATAGCTGTCACACATCTGAGATTACATTCTTCTCATAATCATCATCATCATCTCAATTCATGTTTATCCCATTACCTGAGCTCCTCCATAGCTTCTTCCATAATAAAAAGTGGAAAATTGGAATCAGTATGTTAAATGCTAAAGTTCAATCATCATCATCATCGTCATCGCAGCCTACATACGTTCCACTGTTGGGCTCGGTCCTCCTCCACAATGGGAGGGAATTTGACTATACTGGTCAGACATGTTGGTATAGGGTTTAATTTCGAATTTGCCTTCTCTTGTACAGATGTTATGTGCATATTATATCCCATAGTCGTCTTTTACGACATCCAAGGGCAAGATAGGGAGTGGTGAATTGTATTCTTACTCCGTCACAACACGGAAAAATCTCAATTATTTATCTAAAATCTAATTAGGACAATTTACACGATTAGATATTTGAGAACTAAAGCGGTAGTGCCTGAGATATGCGTGTTCAAACAAACAAATTCCAGTTTTATAATTCTCATACAGATTTCATTGCACAACGGTTGTTTGCAAAACGTTTTGTTACCAACTTAAAACTATTTCCAGCTAGTCAAATTTTGGATTAATTCCAAAAACAGATTACGGAATTGTTCCCAATAAAAACTTTAACTACGAGTATATGTAGAAAGCGCAAATATACTGTTCGCCTGCAAAATGCAAAGTTTTGAATTCTAGAGAATTTGATTTCTGATGTTTACTTGAGTATTACACATTATAAATTAAATATCAGGTTGACCGAGCTTCGCTCGGAGTATTTTTGTAGCATTTATTTAGATATATATTAATAAAAAATAAAAAAATAAATAATGATAATTATATAAAAAATTACAAAAAGAGAATAATAATAACACCGAGATTCGAGCCGACGCCGTTTGTCGCCGATGTCAAAAATAAAACGAAACCTGACTACTTCGCCACTGAGCTATCGTAACTCATGATATTGATGGCAAAATTTGAATTCATATTCTTTTAAAATTTAATGTCATTATATTGTCTGCCAAAAACACTGACAAAACAACATTTTCTATACATAAAACCTAGCTAGATCGATTTTTTGGGCCCGAATTCTCTAGTGTGCCAAGTTTCAACAAAATCGTTGGAGCCGTTTCCGAGATCCTGAAAATATATATATTTACAAGAATTGCTCGTTTAAAGATATAAGATTTACGGGTTTTATCGCGTTTGTATTTGATTTTTAATTGCGCGACATTTCGAATACGTTTACGGTCACGGGCGGACTTAATTGTCTCATGTCCAACAGGTTACCGTTATTTATCATCATCTCCTCATCTCAGCCTATATATATCCCACTGTTGGGCTTAGGCCTCCTCCAGAATGGGAGGGTTATTGACCTACTATTCCACGCTGGTCAGACAGGTTGACATAGAGTTTTATTTCTAGTTTTCCTTCTCTTGCATAGATGTTATATGCACTTATATCTCTTAGTCGTCTTTTACGACATCCACAGGCAAGACAGGGAGTGGTGAATCGTATTCTGACTCCGCCACCATACGGAGATATTTTTATACCAAATTATGTCTGCTCTAAATATTTTTGGCTGATTTAAACAGAAAATATTTGATTTCGTAGCGTAAGAAAGCAGTGATAAATTAATAGTTCTCTTAAACTTTTGTTCGTTAAAACTTTGGTCTTTTCTTAGTATATTCAATTATTAGGGTTAAAAATATAGTATACCTTTTATAAGTCGTGGGTGAAACGGGTTTTTAATTTAAATTTTCCATCTCTTTCATTAATGTTTACATCAGCTCATATACGTCCCACTGCTGGGCTAGAGTCTCCTCCATAAAATGAGCAAAATTGACCTTACCATACTATGCTGGTTAGATAGGTTGGTATGGTATTTTATTTCGAGTTTTCCTTCTCTTGCATAAATGTTGTATGATATGACGATGTATCGATACGTCGATGTTTTTGGTTTCGATATTTGCATCCCTATCTCTGTCGCTTTTTACGACACCCACGAGAGCTGTAAGGGTTGATAATATGCCTGGCCTATTGCAAAGCACATCAACTCGACTTAAATAAATAAAACTTGAATGTCAATAAGATTTTTATGAAAATTATTCTAATAGAATTTATATTTTACGTCATTGTCCATAAAAATGCACAGCAAAAATAATGGACTAATTTATCTTGACAGCTCTGGTACCCTGACGATAAATAATTTTACTAGTCTATAAAGTAAGGGTGAAAAGCTTTTCACCATTCAAAATTATACTGCCACTTACCACCAACAAGGCTACCGCATAACTGAGCAAAATAAAAGCTTAAATTAAAATATTAATAAATACTTTTTAGCAGTTAGTTGTGGTCAGCATTATCTTCGTCAGTCAGTCAGTCAGGATTCGAACCACTGGCACTGTTGCTCGATATCTTAACTATGTCTAGTTTTTTACTGACTGAATTTAGCTCGGTAAGCGAGACTGCCGGTAGCCTAACGTTTTAAAGGTGTTTGCGTGAATTTTGGTAATGCCTTTAGTATCACTAAACCTCATTGCAGGCAAATCAAATCAAATCAAATCATTTATTCTGCATAGGCCCCTTAAGGGCACTTACATATTGTCAAATTACACGTTTGAATACAATACAATAAATGCCACCGGATCGGAACGCGGCCACAAACTGAGAAGATCCAGCAAGAAACTCAGCGGGCAGTCATTTTTTTTTCTTAATCCTTTAAATATACATAATATTATGCTTCGTACAACATATATGGTATTAACTCCAGTGTGATGCCCTTCGAAATTGTATATATGTATAAATTTTCAAGATTTAATACAAGACGAAAAAAAAAATTAAAGCATAAAGAAAGGAAGAAAATATGGCTGGACCAGATCCCACAAGCAGCACCCGATCACGAGTTAACTAATAGAGCAGCCATCACTCTCCTCAACCATATTAGAGGGAAGGGAGCGACCCGCCCCACATAGCTACCGCAAGCAGAACCTTATTCAGTGAGCATGACCAAACCATAAATAAAAATACAAAACGAACTACAACTACTACTATCATCATCATCATCGCAGCCCACATACGTCCCACTGTTGGGCTCGGGCCTCCTCCACAATGGGAGGGAATTTGACCTACTATACCATGCTGGTCAGACATGTTGGTATAGGATTTCATTTCGAGTTTTCCTTCTCTTGCACAGATGTTATGTGCACATTAAATCCCATAGTCATCTTATACGACATCCACGGGCAAGATAGGGAGTGGTGAATTGTATTCTTACTCCGTCACCACACGGACAACTATACGGACTACTACTATACCTACTATAAAATAAACTATGAACTATAGCAGGTATGCAAAAAGAGATCAAAACCAAAATTCGACAGGCAAAACACGCTACGCTGTACAATCACAAGAGTAAGAGAAAGAAAAGAATATAAAAATAAAAAAAAAAAACCTGTGAATTCATATAAGTTAGGAGAGGAGTACCTTAAAGCTGTAACAATTACATTAACATTGCTTAATGAGGCATTCACACGCCCTTCATTTTTGTTAGGTAGGTAGGGGCCTAGAAAACGTCTATGAGCGTCAGTAGTAATTACTATCAGGTATGCTGTTGCAACAGCAACAATAAAAAGTTCTTCATGTTTATCAACGATTACAAGGAAAAAAATATTTCATAATGATTTCTGATGTTTACGCGAGTATTATACATTTTAAATAAAACTACTTTACGGATTTTATCGCGTTTGTATTTGATTTTTGATTACCCGACGTTTCGAACACTTTACAGCGTTCATGATCACGGGTGGACTAAGATGTCTCACGTCCAACAAGTCATCGTTACTGCAGAAAATTTATAATTATCTACCCGATACAGAAATTAGTTATTAAATATTGACCCACATTTTGATACAAAATTTATTGCCAGTGTAAGAAGAAAATTATTCTATATGAAAAAAAGTGAGCCGTCGCTCAGGACGCCTGTCAGATGTGAAACGTCGATATTATTATGTACAAGTATAAAAGATAAATGAAAGATATATGCATAAAAGAACAGATTACGACAGGAATTAATATAAAGAGAAAAGAAAGAAAAATAATTTATTTCTCCTTTACGGGAGGAACACGTACAATAGCATAGAATAAAAAGTAGAATAACATAAAAAACAATAGATAATAAAATAGAATACACAGTGAAAATAACAAAATTAGAGTCCCCTTCGCAAAAGAGGAAAAGGATCGCTGCTCAGCATAATGTTGAGGTATCCACTCTGTAAAATGAATACCACAACGCTATTATTCTGCAGCGTCCTCTAACGATCGTCAGCGATGTCCAGGCAGCAGAGTATAGAAGATACTGTCAAAACATGGCTATCCCTTTGCAAATAATAATTTATCACAATAATAACTAAAATAACAATAATCTAACCTAAAAACATGTATAAAGATAATATTAAAATAAAAGATAAGACCGTCTTAAAATTAAAAAGTAAAATAAAATTACGTAGGTAAATGAACCATAGAAAAAAAGAAAGATGTATTTTTTTAATCTGTGGCAACATTTGTGAGTTTGTGCTATCTGTGAGCGAAGCGTCTGTATGTCAAGTGTATTGTTATTGTGTAGTTGTGATTGATGCGTCGCCAAATTGTAGATACAATATTTAGTAAAAGTTCAAGCAAATCAAATGTGAATTTTGAATATGTATAGTGACTCATATTCACGCAATGTAACCAAATGTTAACAAGCTGAATTAGGTACAGGGTTGAGTTTGAGAACCCATATAGCATAAAGTATTAATAAAAATAATATTACGGTTTGTTTTCCAGAAAATGATGATTTTATTCAATAAACATTTATTTTCATTACTATACATTATTATGATTTACTTAGAGCTCACTAGATGGCGTTGTATAAAATTTTAAATCGCACTATGGTTTCGTTACAAAAAATATGTATCTGGATATTTATTTAATAGTTAATAAAGAGTAAGCTGCGAAGCGTGACGTTAAACGCCACGCGACGTTCGGGTTCACCCTCGCCTATAGATGTTTCACATCAAAATTTATATTGTTTATGGTTAGTAATAATTAAACATTAAAATTAATAGTAATTATATTTAAAAACTAGCTAATAATCTAGTATACTACCACCGAATCGGAACACGGTTACACTGAGAAAGATCAGGCAAGAAAACTCGGGTAACATGATGCTAAATTAAAGTTAATTTTGAAGGCGGCTTACTTTATGTTACTAAAAAGGTTTTAATTTATAGAATTATCTTTAGTTGTTCTTATTATGTAAAGTGTTCGAAACGTCGGGTAATCAAAAATCAAATACAAACGCGATAAAATCCGTAAAGTAGTTTTATTTAAAAAATATTTCAGTCGTCATATTTATTAATGCATCCATCCATCAGCCTATAGATGTCGACTGTTGGACATTGGCCTCCCTACGAGAATGCCACTCGGAACATTCCTGTGCCACTTGCAACCAACGATTCCCTGCGCCTTTCAATATGTCGTCAGTCCCACCTATAACATTCTAGTATCATCATTATTACGGTCCATATACGTCCCCCTGTTGGGCTCAGGCCTCCTCCACTATGGGAGGAAAATTTACCTATTATACCGCGCTGGTCAGACATAGGGTTTTGGCATAGGATTTTGTTTTGAGTTTTTCTTCTCTTACATTTATTCATCATTCATCGTAGCCCACATACGTCCCACTGTTGGGCTCGGGCCTCCTCCACAATGGGAGGAAATTTGACCTACCATGCTGATCAGACATGTTCGTATAGGGTTTCATTTCCAGTTTTCCATCTCTTGCACAGGTGTTATGTGCATATTATATCCCTTAGTTGTCTTTTACGACATCCACGGGCAAGATAGGGAGTGGTGAATTGTATTCTTATTACGTCACCACACGGCTTCTCTTACATAGATGTTGTATATATATTATATCCCTTAGTCATCTTTTACGACACCCACGGGCAAAATAAAATACATCTATGCAAGAGAAGGAAACCTCGAAATAAAACCCTATGCCAACATGTCTTGCTGACCACTGACGACAAGTCACATCTGCTCCGGTGGTCGGCCCAACAACGAGGTGACGTGGGTACAGGTGGGTTATGGGCCCGCGCGCCGTCCTTTCATCGCCCCGGACGGACTGGACCGCGCGTGGGCTTACCATCATCATCATCATCTCAGCCCATATACGTCCCACTGTTGGGCTAGGGCCTCCTCCATAATGGGAGGGAATTTGACCTACTATACCATGCTGGTCAGACATGTTGGTATAGGGTTTCATTTCGAGTTTTCCTTCTCTTGCACAGATGTTATGTGCCTATTATATCCCATAGTCGTCTTGTACGACATCCACGGGCAAGATAGGGAGTGGTGAATTGTATTCTTACTCCGTCACCACACGGAAAGTGGGCTTACCATAGCCCACCCATAAAAAAAAAAAAAAAAAAAAAAAAACCGGGTAAGAGAGGTGGCTAGGGAATTTTATTCTTACTCCGTCACCGTACGGAAAGGCATATCTATTACCACAAATTATGTATGCCGCGAAAACTCTCAGACAGGTCTTAAAGAAATCTAAGCACGTCGAAATGGGTGTTCTTTTACTATAGTAGAATGTAACGAGGTAGGGCACAAAAGCTATTATGTATACGTTATACATCAGGTACTTCGAGCAATACTGAATGCGGCACGTAACTTCTTACAAATCGTAGTGAACCTGTTCGTGCTGTGTTTAGTATTACTAAATTGAGTTACTCTACTCGACTGTTTTTTTACCTATACATAAATAAAATTGAAGTGTTTGTTTGTAATGTCATAATACTGGGCTTTTTTCATGCTCACACGGTTATTTGAACGACACTTATGCCTAAAGTACAGTTTATAAATTGTTTGCCTGTCTGTCTGTTTGTTTGAGATAATCTTCAACGGCTGGACTAATTTGATAATATTTTAACACCAGGTAGCATTGCTACCTGGTGTTAAAATATTTAGGTAGGGTTAAAATATTTAAAATATATAGGGAGTAATTTATCCCAGTATTTCCACGGGAACGGAAACTATGTGGGTAATTGGAACCGAACCGAGCGAAGCGAAGGCGGGTTGCTAGTAAAATAAAACCTATCTTTACTTTCGTGTTTCGTGTCGTGAATGAATAATGACTTTGTATTCTGTATACCTTGAAATTAAATACTCAAAGTGTGAAAATAGATACATGTACAAAGTTATGTAATAATTACACAATGAAGGTATAGCATTATCCGTATCTTAAAGGAGTATAAAAAAGGAGAATAAAATGGCCACTAAACTTCTTTTTCTTGTCATCTATGCCAACCAGTCTGGCCAGCGTAATGTAGTAAATTACTTTCATTTAGAAAAAATAATGCTCAACAGTAGGAGTTATTTGCGCAAAGAAAAAAGAAGTAAATTGCCTTTATGAGGGAACATACTTAAAGTAGGCATAACTCAACCCAATATATTTCTGATGTTGCTACGAGTATTACACATTTGAAATAAAACGAGAAGTGGTCACAGGAAATTTGGGAAGTGGTCACGGCAGATCCTTCAGGAATGCAATAAACACTGCAAAATATTTGTGACATCGGGAAATCAAAAATCAAATCTAAACGCCATAAATTACGTAAAGATAGTTTATTTCTAATACTACATTATTTAATTTTAGTTTCGATCATTAGGTGCAGCTAATTTATAAAAAAATCTCAGATGGATGTCTGTACTGATAGTTACATATCAATCTATGAAAGACTATAATGAGCGATACACCTCATCATTATCACATTATTTAGCCCTTCCTCGTCAACCACTGGATGTAGGCCTTCTCCATAAAATACTATATGGCGTGATTATTCACTGCAGGACTTATTGCCATACTCTCTACACATAATATCTGATTTTTACGCGAGTATTACACATTGAAATCAAACTTGTTAACCAATTTTAACGCGACTGCGTTTTTTCAACTTTTCGAACGCTTTTCAATCAATTAGTCTATAGTTGACTAACTATTCTACTAATTAGTCTATATTTGACTAACTATAGACTAATTATCCTCCCATTCTAGAGGAGGATCGAGCCCAGGTGTAGACTGTAGGCTTTATACGAGTTGAAATGATAATGATGGTGATGAATTGTTTGCGGATCTCGGGGTATGGTAGTGATCTCGCCAAAACAAAGTCAAAAAGAGCAAAAATGTAACACTTCCATAAAATCCTTTTCTCAAAACAATTCAGGCAATTTTCGACCCTCTATAACTTCGTAGTAACTCTAGAAGCCTGGATTTTCAGTAATCAAGTCTATTTGACATAAAAACTGAAGTAAAAGTAAATGAAGATGATTTCTAATACCATTTATAATTTAAAACAAGCATCATCTCGCCTAATATAAAGGGAGAGTCCACATTCAACTGGAGTATTATCTTAATTATCTCAGTCGCAACTTATCTTCATTATTTATTAACACTTGTACGCAACTTTAACACAATGGCACGGTGAATATTAGCTTGCATTAATTTTAGCATCTACCCGCGGCTCTTCTAGATATTCTACTAAACTAATAGCATAGAAGATTACTTAGCGAAATTAATGTTCTAAATATTTACTTAGCGTATAATATTAGAATTCTAAACTAGAATACTTTGAAACAAATATTTCATTATTAATTATTATTAGTTTTTAATTATTTCCTTAATAAGTTTTGGAATTATTACCTTTTATAATTACCTAAAATGACTTCATTTTTTTGAAGTAATACTTCTTTAGGCGCGTTATGAAAAAATGATGAGAGTGAAATTTCAATTATGTGACACAAAATTAACAGTATGAAGTTGTCTGCTTAACCGCTCATTAAGTCTCGAAAAAAAAGCTACCAACAAAATAGAAATTGAACCTCGATATTAGTCGCGCATGTTGGTACGCTCGTCACCTCTGATCAGTTTTTTTTTTTTTTTTTATTTTTTTTTGCTTTTTTTTTTCTTTTTTTAATTTTTCTATATATTTTTTTTTTCTTTTTTTAAATTTTTTTTATTTATTTCTTTATTTTTTTTTTTTTTGGGTGGGCTGCGGTCGGCGCGCTCCTCGCACGACTCCGTCCGGGACGAAAGAGGGGCGTAAGCACGCAACACCCGCAACCCACCCGAAAACCACGTCGCCTTCGTCGTTGGGCCGACCACCGGAGCAGGGTTACTTGAAATCAGCAGTCGGCCCAACGGAATAGCCCCTATTGGGGTACCCTCCATCGACCGACGTCCCCCCATCGGGGAGGACGTCGGTCTTTCCTCACGCGGTCGGCCTCTCGGCGGGTGACGGACTAATCCCCGGCCACGTCACCCGCGGCCTCGGCTAGGGCGGCATGAGGCGCAGGTAGTTGCGCCTACCCCGGCCCAGTCGCCGGCGGCGGATCCCCTCATCGAGGCTGCGCTCCTCGCGCAGGCGATCCGCCGTCTCCTTCCGCGAGATCACCGTTTCGCAGAAGGCTACCTAAAATGACTCCCTGGGATGACGAAATAAGAATTTTTTTTTTTATATTGCTATTAGTGGTGAAAGAGCAAACAGTACACCTGATGGTAAGTGATTCTGCCGCTGCCACCTGCCGCGATTAGGTTTGGTGATACCTACTATTTGCATCACCAAAACCCACCACACGCAAATACTCACATAAAGTTGGGCTGCCGGCTTTCTCGCTCACCGCGTTCGGTGACGACAAGTCACCCTGCTCCGGTGGTCGGCCCAACAACGAGGCGACGTGGGTACGGGTGGGTTATGGGCCCGCGCGCCGTCCTTTCGTCGCCCCGGACGAAATCGACCGCGTGTGCGCTTACCGTAATCCACCCATAAAAAAAAAACTAACTGATTATTTGAAGAATTACACATTGTAATATAATTAAAACTTATGTCTCTTTTATTTTTTTTATATAAAAAAAACAAATAAGCACTAAGGATTACTGTATTGCGGGGGACTTTACAAGCATATAATTAACGGACACAAATTACATCGAGACTCAGAACAACAATTTGTAGATCCCATAAAGTGTTGTCCTGCAAGGGATTCGAGCCCACTGAGTTGACACTGTAGGTAGGACATCTTAACCACTACGGTTTCTGTGCAGTCTTCTGATGAGGAATCAAAAATAATATATTACCCAGTATAAAGCATTCAAGGGAATGGTACGTTAATTTTAACTTAACTCATCTATACATCTGTGGATCGTATGATTGATGGCACATATTATGGGTTAAGCCCATCCATCAAATGAAAATCCAATAAGTTATTTTACAGCAGAATAAAAGGTAAGAATTTTTGTGTATGCTTAACTTTTCTCTATAAAACAATCGCTATTCAATTTTCCACTATAAATAATGTTAAATTCTTTAAAGTTCTTAAAATTCTTTCCGTTTGGTGATAGAGTAAAAACACAATTCACCACTCCCAAATTGTTGTTCTGCGTCTAGATGTAATTTGTGCTCATTAAATGTATGTTTGTAAAGTCCCCCGCAATACAAATATATTATTCTTTAGTGCAAATGTTTTCTTTCTAAAAATAAAAAAAATGCACCACAATCTTGCCTGTGGATGTCATAAAAGACAACTAAGGGATATAATATGCACATAACATTTGTGCAAGAGAAGGAAATCCCGAAATGAAACCCTATTTTTTTTTATGGGTGGGCTATGGTAAGCACACACGCGATCCATTCCGTCCGGGGCGGCGAGCGGCGCGCGGGCCCATAACCCACCCGTTCCCAAGTCGCACTCGTCATTGGGCCGACTACCGGAGTAGGGTGACTTATCGTCAGTGGTCGGCCCGACGGAGAAATAAAACCCTATACCAACATGTTTCACCAGCATGGTATTGAAGACGAAATTTAAGAATATTATGCATTAACCTTTATTCACCTTGATTGTCATAGGAAATATCTTTGGGATTGAAATAAAATCATTTTTAAATAAAGGAAAAATCATTAACTTGTCTAAGTTTGCCGTCCATATTGACGCAGAATATAGTTATTGGCGCCAGGTTGGCCACAAATGTGTCCGTTAAGTATATGTTTGTAAAGTCACCCGCAACACAAGGATTATTTCCTTAGTGCAGGGCGTAGTCTTGTCGCGAGGGGCTTTAAAAGCAATTTAATTGCGCCTTATAAAATATATGGGCATTTTAATACTTATATACTTCTCTGTGTACTTTTATAATTCTTTAAACTGTAAGATAGGCAATCGTGAATTTATTCTTATGGAGTAAGACTTCACTTAAGATCACCTCACAGACAAATCATCATCATCATCGCAGCCCACATATGTTCCACTGTTGGGCTCAGGTCACCACAATGGCAGGGAATTTGACTTGCTATACCATGCTGGTCAAACATGTTGGTAAAGGGTTTCAATTCGAGTTTTCCTTCCATTGCTCAGATCTTATATGCATATTTTATCCCATAGCTGTCTTTTACGACATCCACGGGAAAGATAGGGAGCGGTGAATTTTATTCTTACTCCGTCACCACACGGAATATAATCTATACCAATAAATAAAATTGGAGTGTCTGTTTGTAATGTCAAAATAATAATACTTAAAAAACATTTTATATTTTTTTGTGTTTGTTTGTTTGTTCCAGGTAATCTTTAAAACGGCTGGACCGATTCCAAAAATTCTTTCACCAATTGAAAGCTATATTATCAGGGAGTAAACTAGGCTATATTTTATTCTGGTATTCCCACGGGAACGGGAACTACGGGGATAAGGCGACAGAAACCGAAGCGAAGCGAGGGCGGGTTGCTAGTATACCAATAATATTTATTTAAGTGAAGATTCAATGATATCGTTCAATCAATAAATATCGTTATAGTTATCGAATACACAATTCAAACTTTATCAATTAATAGGGAGAATACATTGATCATCAATCATACTTCATAGCCAGATGCCCTTACTGGTCAAAGGATATCCAAGTAAAGCTTGCTATATTGTGGTCAGTTTGTGAATAGATGACTGATTAATGTTATTGGATCTAACAGTCTTATTACTCATAGACGAGAGTCTATTCATGTTTTTAACTAATACAAAAAGTGGTTTAACTATGCTTTTCAGTCGGTCGAACTTCGGTCGACTTTATTCGAACGAAACGTGGTCTTTAAATGTCGGCCTCATAAAAAGCTCAAAGTCGCTCAGCGTGCTGTGGAGAGGGCTATGCTCGATATCTCTTCGTGATAAAATCCGGAACACAGAAATCCGTAGAAGAACGGGTGTAACCGACATAGTCCGCAGAATTAGCACCTTGAAATAGCAAGGGGTAGGCCACATCGCTCGTCGGATCGACAACCGTTGGAGAAGAAAGGTTCTTAAGTGGCAACCACGAATTGGACGGCGCAGCGTAGGACGCCCCCCCACTAGGGATTAAATATGCATATAAAATCTATACAAGAGAAGGAATAAAAATCTATTCAAACACATCTATTTAGAGTGGTGTATTGGGTTAATTACCTTCCTATCTTAGAGGAGGCTCGAGCCTAACAATGGGTTTTATGAGCTGAAATGATGATGATTATGAAATTAAAATTGAGTTATATTGAGAAGGAACACTGTTATCAATTGATTTCAGCCCTTGTAAGTCCCAGTGTTGGGCTCGAGTCTTCTCCGCAATGGGAGGGAAATTGACCTAATATACCACGCTGATCTGACGGGTTAGTATGGATTTTTTTTTGAAACGATCTCTCTTTCTCTTGTTATATGCATATTGTTATATTGCTTAGTCATCTTTAACGCCACCCACAGGCAAGATACCTACAGGATAGTGAATTTCTTTTTTAAAAAAGACAAGATCTTAATAATATAATCCTTGTGTTACGGGGGACTTTACAAACATAATTAACGGACACAAATTACATCCAGACTCAGAAAAACAATTTGTGCATTATACAATGTGTTGTCTTGCATGGGATTCAAATCCACGACACTGGCATTATATGTATCTTAACCACTACGCCATCTGTGTAGTCAATTGTAAAAAAGTCAATTACGTTCTTACTCCATTACTATACGGTAAATTACTCTACTATCCTAATAAAGCGTACTAAACGAAGCATGGTTTATAGTTCAAGTACAGTCCAGTTATCCTAAGGGATCTCAATCCTAATACAGGTAGTAACAGACGAACATTACGATATATCCTGACGAATTGAACGTGGAAAGCCAACAATAGTTGAAAGTCTTATATCACTAGAAAACTCCTGCGGCTTCACCGCGTATGTATACATGTTACATATACCCGTTTGGGTACTAACTGGTACATATACCGGTTCGGTTACCAACTGATACATATACCAGTTCGTGCTAAAATACCAAAATATAATATACGCAATATTACTCGCCGTGTGGTCACGGAGTAAGAATACAATTTACCACCTCCTATCTTACCCGCAGGTATCGTAAAAGACAATTAAGGGATTAAATTGCATGTAACATCTGTGCAAGAGGTGGTAAACTCGAAATGAAAACCTATACCAACATGTCTGAGCAGCATATCCCACTATTGGGCTCAGGCCTCCTTCCAGGAAGTAGAATTTACTTACTATTCCACGCTAGTCAGACGTGTTAGAATAGGTTTTTGTTTTGAAATTCCGTTTTTTGCATAAATGTTATATGAAAGAAGAAAGAAAGAAAAACATATTTATTCGATGCTGAGCCACAACCACAATATACATCATTATACATACGTGTGATAAACATAACTTAACAATTAAAAAAAGAAAAAATAATAAAAGGACAAGTCAAAACAATAGGCAGATACTTAAGCGCTATTCCTAATGAGCTGAAGCGCGGCAATAATCGTGTACGAATGCGGCCGATACCACCCGTCCGCCTGCAAAACAGTTACTAGTTAGATTATAGTCCATAAAATATAGAGTGATCTCTGTGACAGTTGTTCCTAGTGACGTCACGCTTACGATAAAGTCCGTAGTTTTTTATCGATAAAACTCTTTATTTTTATAATTGTGATTTTCTATTATCATTAAAATACAATAAATGAAAATCTTTTCGAATTAATTTTAAACACAAACTGTTTTTTGACTGTTTTAATTATTCAAAAGGAGTACAATCAAGGTCTAGGTCACTATTATCGTCATCACTGGAGCGTTTCTGTTAGAACATTTATCATTTTTGCCAAAATAGGAACAGCCGTTAGATCTTTCAATCATTTACGGCTGTTTTATAAATAATATGTCTAGTTTATTGACAATAATGCGTACATAATATTATCATTTACTCTAAGACGAAAGGTAGTTTTTTAACGTTTAATTAATTCACTTTATGTATTTTGTAATGTAACTCAGACAGTTAAGTCAGTTTTAATTGTAAAAAATATGTTGAACTTTTTAAATAGGTACTGTATTTTGTTTATTTCTTTTATGAATAATTTAATAAAGATCGGTTATCGATTTATGTATATCGACTGTCCCATCTCTTTTTTATTTTCAGTCCAGTATGATTTTGTACGTGCGTAAGCGTCATTTATGTATAAAATGTTTACTAGGTATTCCAGCACATACGAGGTACATTTTAAGTATGAATATTAATATTTTTATATTTATAATATATTGCAATTCAGTTGCAATAAAACTAGCACGAAAAGAATGAAAATATATTTGAAACAAAATGAAATTGTAAACATGTCGCTCGTTCAAACTCACTCGTTGGTTTCGTTGACATCTGCCACAGAGATCAAGCTATATTTTATGGACTATAGTTAGTCGGCTAGTGAACTGCGATAATAATAGTCGTTGTGTCGCGTTATAATATTATATACATGCTTATTATATCTCCTAATCGTCTCTTACGACATTCAAAGGCAAGATAGGGAATGGTAAATTATATTCTTACTCCGTTACCACACGGAAGATATATAGAATTTCCATATAAAGTTACAATTTCGATATTTATCGTCAGAATTGAACTAATACATCAAAACAAAATTTCTAGGCTGTAACATATATCAATCAACATTTGATATATGAAAATATTATTATGAATACCCGTTATTCCCACAAGTAATAGTAGAAATGGAACATATAAATATTTTCCCAATTTAAGTTCCCGTGCGATCTTTTTTGAAGTTAATACTTCTTTTGGCGCGATAAGGAAAAATGTGGCAGTAATTTTTTACGATGAGCGCACACCGTTACGTAAACATCGACACGCTGATGTTAGCTGGTTAATATTTTAAGGGTGCCGTACCTAAAGGGTAAAAACGAGAGGCGGCGGATCACCTGCGTGAGGAGCGCAACCTCGATGAGGAGATCCGCCGCCGGCGACTGGGGCGGCGTAGGCGCAACTACCTGCGCCTCATGCTGCCCTAGCCGAGACCGCGAGTGACGTGACCGGAGATTTTAGTCCGTCACCCGCCGAGAGGCCGACCGCGTGAGGAAAGACCGACTTCCTCCCCGAGGGGGGGACGTCGGTCGATGAGAGGGTACCCCAATAGGGGTATTCCGTCGGGCCGACCACTGATGTCAAGTAAACCTGCTCCGGTGGTCGGCCCAACGACGAAGGCGACGTGGTTTTCGGGTGGGTTGCGGGAGTTGCGTGCTTAAGCCCCTCTGTCGCCCCGGACGGAGTGGTGCGGAGGCGCGCCGACCGCAGCCCACCCACAAAAAAAAAAAGGGTAAAAACGAGACTCTCTTACTAAGACTTCACTGTCTGTCCGTCCGTCTGTTTGTCACCAGTGTGTATCTCAAGAACCGCGATAGCTAGATAAGTTGAATTATTTACAAATTATATATTTCTGTTACCGCTATAACAACAAATACTAAAAACAAATATTTAAGCGGGTTCCCATACAACAAATGCGATTTTTATAGATAATGGTACAGAACTCTACGTGCACGACTCCGACTCTTACTTAGCCGATTTTTAGGGTTCCGTACTCAAAGGGTAAAAACGGGACCCTATTACTGAGACTTCGCTGTCCATCCGTCCGTCCGTCTGTCACCAGGCTGTATCTCAAGAACGATGATAGCTAGACAGTTGAAATTTTCACAGATGATGTATTTCTATTGCCGCTATAACAACAAATAAAATAAAATAAATATTTAAGGAGGGCTCTCATACAACAAACTTAATTTTTTTGCTCAATATCGGTAATGGCAATAGGGAGGCACTTGTTTACTTAGTCAATGGTACGGAACCCTTCGTGCCCGAGTCCGCGCGCACTCCGTCACAAAATAATGTCAAACAGATATTGCATTATAAAAAACCTTTAATTTAATACCTTTTTCTTCTATTATTAGTGTCATCCTTACTAATATTATAAATGCGAAAGTCTGTTTGTTACGCTTTCACGCTGAAACCACAGAACCGATTTCAAAAATTCTTTCACCAATGGAAAGCTATAGGGAGTAACACAGGCTATATTTTATTCCGGTATTCCCACGAGAGCGGGAACTACGCAGGTAAAGCGACTGAAACAGAAGTAAAGCGAGAGAGGGTTGCTAGTTTTTTCTGTAAACGTAGAATAATGCGAAGAATTAATTTTTAGAAAGATTTTTAACTTGTTACGATTTTTATCTTGTACTACTAACTTCTTACGTGCATACATTACGGCGTCATAGTTAAGATTCCGATTCTACCGTGGCAGTGTCGCGGGTTCGAATCTCATGCAGAACAATACTTTGTATGATGCACAAATTGTTGTTTTGAGTCTGGATGTAATTTGTGTCTGTTAATTATATGTTCGTAAAGTTCCCCGTAATACAAGGATCATTTCCTTAATGCAGAGTGTTCTCTTTAAAAAAAATCCACGCAGGCAAGAGATAGTTTCATCATACATCTATAAAAATAAATAAAATTGAAAGTGTCTGTTTGTAATGTTAAAATACTATCCGTTTTTCATGCTTACACCGTTATTTCAACAACACTTACGCCTAAAATACACTTTAAGAATGTTTTGTCTGTTTGAGGTAATATTTAAAACTGCTGGGCTGATTTTGATAATATTTTACTACCAGGTAGCTGTAAATATAAAGAGTAACTAAGGAACTTAGGCTATAATTTATCTCGGTGTTCCCACGCGAACGGGAACCATATAGGTAACGCGACTGGAACCGAACCGCGCGAAGGGAGAGCGGGTTGTTATTCTAAAATAAAGTCTACTAAGAAATTTATATGATAAATTGTGATAAATATAATAAGTTTGTCTAGAGAACAAGTAATTTAGGCTGTCGTGTTATAATTTATAGTATTTCTTTTAATAATTTCAACAATTTTTATTCATATAACATACATTTAACGATTGTAGTGTTACTTTAAGTGGAAGATAAAACTTAGATCAGCTTTAATATTGTAATAAAGACTTTTTAAACTAATTTATATTCACTAAAACGTTTCAACTTAAGTAAAGCTTATTGTAAAGTTAATTTTATATACAATTTGATTAGTTAATAGTCAAACTTATAATATTTTTAATAAATGAATATTTCTATTGGCTGATTTGGGTGGAGAGTTAATCATATTAACCATATTACTTATTTTATTCATCATTCATTATTTCAGCTCAAATACGTCCTACTTTTTTTTTCACGCTGTGGAAATGCATTTACGCACTATCCCTGCAGGTTACAGACGGGGGAGTGTGTGTAGGACTCATCGGCCACAAAAGTGACCGAAATACCCACTAAAACCACAGCGGCCCCCTCCGCGCTTTTTCAAGGTACCGGAGAGATCGTCTGTTGACATTCTATCCCCGACACCCCAACGCTTGGCTGTCTGGCCACGTCCTGTCATCATTCAGGGCGGTGGGAGGAGAAGCGCATAGCGGCGTCTTCTTCTCCGTGGTCGCTGCTGGCGGAGCGAGTCAGCGGACGCAAGTGCCTCGCGTGCCCGCTCCGTGGCCTCCTTCCTTATCATGACAGCCCCACAGAAGGAGGCCATCAATGACCAACAGCTGTCGCTGCCGAGCATCTCGGCGACGATGGTCAGCAACGACAGGTTCGTTGTTCCCATGTCCGTTGACAGAACGTGGCACGGAGGCCCCTAGGCGGGGCATACTTCCAGTGTGTGGCGTGCATCGTCGATTAGAGCGCCACACTCATGGCGTCCTGGGGCCTCTTCTCTTCCAATTTTGTGCAGGTACTTACCGAAGACCTGATAAGCATCTAATATACGTCCCACTGCTGAGCTCGAGCCCACAATAGGAGGGAAATCGACATTACTATACCATGCTAGTTACTAATCTTGTACAAATGTTATGTGCATATTATATCCCACAGTCGTGTTTTATGAAGACTCAAAATGAAATAACTAAAGTTTATTAAAACTGTTTTTACATTTTCAAATAATATAAAATGATATTTCACAGTAAAATGGTAGCTGTATACAATTTAAGCAGAGTTCCATTTCCCTAGAGCGTGAAACTGGTCTGACGACGCCAACAGAATACGAAGGTGTATTTTTGTAGCTCTGTAATATATTACAGTAGGTTTAGCTGATTATAGAAACGACACGTTGTCCCGGGAGTTGCGAAATATATTTCTACAACATATGACTTAGAGTTTTGACATTATTTCACTTATTCTAATTGTATAAAAGCTTAAGATGTAGGTATTTGTAATAAATTCAGGATCGGTCGTGGAATGTTATACCTAGATGGATTACTGGTTAACTAAGTGATCTACTATGCCAGTGCTATGCAAGAGAAGGAAAATTGGAAATCAAAACTTATATTCACCCGTCTAACTAGTGTGGTAGTATCTAATTAGTGGGCCAATCTTTCTTCCCTAATGGTTATCGGTTCGACGAGCAATGTGGCCTGCCCATTGCCATTTCAACGTCCTAATTCTGCTGTCTACGTCGATTACAACCATTCTTCTACAGATTTCCATATTCAGGACTCATATAGAGAAATACCAAGCATAGCTCTCTTCATAGCACATTAAGCGACTTAGAGCCTATTTGTGAGGCCGACATTTAGAGACTACGTTTCAGTACCGTATGTCATCGCTGGAAACACACACTGGTTATAAACCTTTGTTGTCAAACTCTGCAGATTATTGGACAAAAAGATCCTCTTAAATTTTCCGAAAGTTACCCAGCCGAGTCGGATTTGCCAGCTGACCTTTCTCGCAATTGAATCTACCTAATTGGACTGCTTGTCCTAGGTAAACATCGTTTCAGCTAATGTACGTCCTAATGTTAGGCTGGAGCCTTATTCACAATAGGAGAAAAATTACTCCACTACACCATAATGGTCAGACGAGTTGGTTTCATTTCAGGTTTTTCTTCTCTTTCATAGATGTTATATGCATATTACATCGTATCCATCTAACGGACGGATTGGAGTCGCTGGAGCAGCGGAGAGACTTTGGGTAACTCTGTGTACTCTACCGACTCTTTCATGAGGAGTGCTCCGAGGAACTGTTTGACTTGGTACCACCCTCACCATTTTACCAACGTAACACTTGACACCGTAGCAGGGTTCATCCATTTCACCTGGAAACGCTACGGTCATCAACTGTACGTTTCCAGCGATCATTTTTCCCACGCACGTGCAAGCTCTGGAACGAACTGTGTGTGTATGTGTGTGTTCCTTGCGCTATGACATGTCCTTTTTTTTTTAACGAGGTTTAAGAAGAATATTTTCTTCACGGTAGGCAACGGCCTGGCTGTGCCCCTGGCATTGCAACAGTTCATGTGTGGCAGCATCACTTACCATCAAGTTTGCTGCTTACTCGTTTACCTCCATTGCCAATAAAAAAAAATAATCCGTTAGTGTGCGGGACAACGAAATCTTAGAATAAGTCTTAGAATGTCATTAAAATGAATACTAAATAAGTTTGTAAATAATTGATTTAATAAAAGTTTTAAATATAGCTATAGAATCCAATAGTATAAGATCAGGCAACATATATAAGTTCAGACAACATATGTAAAGTCAAACAATCGACCACCGGACCAAACTAATGCAGCACTCTGATTGGCTGAGCCAAACTTGCGTAATTTACAGTCAGCGAACCGCAACATATTGAAAGGGGGTCGCTGGTCATATAAACCGCACCGATCAGTGGGATTGTCAACCGTAGTCAATACACTCCAAAAAGCGGTTACCGCCCTTGCCAATTGGTATAGAAAATGGAAAATAGAAATTAATGCCGAGAAGAGCTAAGCGATCATGTTCACTAAACGAACTGCCCGTCTGTGCTCTTCGGACCGTATCCCTCCTCTCACTCTCTTCAGCCGACCTGTCTCATGGAGCAGAGAGGCCAAGTACTTAAGTGTGACCCTTGATAGCCGACTCACTTTCCTGTCCCACTTGAAGTAGGTCCGCGCACGCGCTGCCTTCGTGATGGGACGCCTTCATAGTTTATTAAATGCGAAATCAAAATTATCACTTAAAAATAAAGTCCGATTATACACTGCCTGCATACGGCCGATCATGATGTATGCTAGTGTAGTGTTCGCGCACGTTAGGCCACACAGGATCCGCAGGTTACAAGTACTACAAAATAGATTCATGCGACGGGCAACGGGAGCACCGTGGTTCGTTCGTAATGTCGATCTACACATCGACCTCGAATTGCCGACCATCAGGCAGTACATGAAGCGTTGCTCCCAGCGCTATTTTAACTCTGCCACGACTCACCCCAATCCACTAGTAGTTGGGGCGGTAAACTACGTCCCCTCAAAAATATCCGCGGTCCGACGTCCTCGTCATCTTCTTGAAGAAGAGGATGACGCTATTACGATCGCCCAAGAAAGGGCCTACACAGCTCGCGCAGCGATAACAAATAAAACGCCGCGGTATCGGCCTCGCCGTCGAGGTCGAAAACCGTGCCAGTCATTAACCTAAACGTGGCCACGCCCACTTTGCTTTCAGCGACGCCCCGAGCCGAGGTCCGTTCCTCACAGGGGGAGCCCTCGGGCGATGTTCGCTTAACTTACTTACCGGGTTGAGAGTCATCCGCGCTCGCCCATTGACCGCGTTAAGCTGTCAAGGTCATCTACAACCAACAGCTACACACACAACAAAAAAAATGGGATTGTCACTGCATTCAGGAGCTTCATAGAAACAACAGAAAAAAGGAAAATAAAAACAAGAACTCTGAACACTCAAGAAAATATTTTATTTCTTCATCTTCACCAATCCAGCAACCCCTACACTTAGTCATCTTTTACGACATTGTAGTCTTATTCCGTCACCACATGGAAACATAGTAAGTAGTAGGTAAATAGTGTTCGATAATCTCGAGAATTGCATTCCTCACTAGGACTGGTACAGGAATGATATAGGAATATTCACATAAGACTAAAAATTTTTTTCGAACTCTTTAATTCAAAGCTACTCTACAAAGAAAGTATTATGATACAACAATACATCAATACAATCGATCATTTATATTCTCATGCGATTGTTTCGTGTCATCGCGAACCGATGCGGACGCGAGCACGTACGCCCCTGATTTATTCAGATAAACTATTACTGAAGGAGTAACTAGGGTTGTCAACCGTACATATAATTTTTTTTTGTGTTTTTTTTTAAGATTATATTACCCTTTACCCTTTTTATGTATGGGTTATAGTCTAGACAAAAGAGTCAAAATTAAAAACAAATATTTGTGCATATATATTATATGTTTTTATTTTAAAATGAGAACATCCTGCATTAAGGAAATATTCATTGAATTGCGACTTACTTTAGAAATGTATAATTTAACGCACACAAATTATAACCAAACTCAGGACAACAATTTGTGAATCTCACAAAGTATTGTCCCGCATGGAATTCGAAGACACGTCACCGGCGTGGCAGATCGGTATCTTAATCACAAGACCAATTGTGCAGAAATACGTATATCTAATTTCGTAATGAAATCTTCTTCAGAGGTGCTAGGTATTTAATTTTGTGAATATTGAATAAGACAGAGCCGTAACTTATAAATTGCTAGTGTTTAAAAAATATTGCATGTGACGATAAAGGGTGACGTGACCTTCGATCATAAAGTTTAGGCACTAGCACTAGCTTAATTTTTGGTTATTTCTAAGTACAGTGCCTCATTTGCTCATGTGAACTTTAAGTACATAAAGCGTCACCACTTATTAATATTTACGGTACTCCCAGTAGCAATAGCCTAGAAAATTGGTAACAGCAATTCCTGTTGCCAATTAGTCTCCAAAGCGTGGCGTTTAAAACAGTCAGACGTGTTGCTATAAGGTTTTATTTCAAGTTTTTTAGATGCATATTATATCCTTTAATTATCTTTTACGAGACACACGGGCAAGAAAGGGGGCAGTGGATTGTATTCTTACTCCGTCACCACATGGAGAAAGCGTAGGTATCGTGCAAGTAATCGTGTGAGCATGAGAAAGACCTGCCATTTTAAGATTACAAACAGACACTTCAATGTTGTTTTTCGTTCGCATGTGTGACCCTCGTGTAAACATTAGAAAAAAAAATGTAAATAAATCTGTTTCACGGATTTTACTCTTTCATACGTGACCTTAAACGCTGTAAAGTGTTCGTAACGTCAAGTAATCAAAAATCAGACACAAGCGCGATAAAATCCGTAAATATTCTTATATCTTTAAACGAGCAATTCTTGTATATATATATATATATATATATATATTCAGGATCTCGGAAACGGCTCCAACGATTTTGTTGAAACTTGGCATACTAGAGGTTTCGGGTCCAAAAAATCGATCTAGCTAGTTTTTATGTATAGAAAATGTTGTTTTGTCAGTGTTTTTGGCAGACAATATAATGACATTAAATTTTAAAAGAATATGATTTCAAATTTCGTTGTCATGAGTTACGATAGCTCAGTCGGGAAGTTGACCGGTTCTAATTTTGGTTTTTTTGGCATTCAAACAGCGTTATTTATTTTTTATTAATATATATATCTAAATAAATTCGACAAAAATATTCCGGTCAACCAGATATTATTTCTTAAATATGACAACCCTAACACAGTTAGATATGATACACAGAAACTGATATAATAATATTGTGAATGTATGTCAATCTTGGTTAAATTTCACATGTTTTGTTTTATATAGGTTAAATGTTATATACTTGTGTATCGTGACTGTACAAGATTACATTGTCTTATAACACATAAGGAGTTGTTGTAAGTGACTGCGGAAGGGTATCAAACAATATATGATACAGATAATATGAACAAAACATATGTAGAAATATTTTAGTATATCTCAAGGCTACGTATATTAATTCACATAAACATATGTTTATTGCCTCTTGTTTATATTATTTCTTGATTCTTGTATATTCTCAATGGTCACGTTTTAATAAACGATAGATTAAAGAATGAGTGTTGTGAAAGACGCCTTCCTAAACGACGGGGGGACGTCGGTCGATGGGAGGGTAATCCTCAAGGAGTATTCCGTCGAACCGACCACTGACGTCAAGTCATCCTGCTCCGGTGGTCGGCCCAACGACGAAGGCGACTTGTCACAGGGGGTGGGTTACGGGTGTGCGCGCTTACGCCCCTCTGTCGCCCCGGACGGAGTGGTGCCAGGAGTGCGCCAGCCGTAACCCAGCCCAAAAAGAAAATAATGCTTCGTATATTAATTCACATAAACATATGTTTATTGCCTCTTGTGTGTAATTTCCGTGTAGTGACTGAGTAAGAATACAATTCACCACTCCCTATCTTGCCCGTGAATGTCATAAAAGACGATATGAATATAATATGCATAAAATATTTATGCAAGAAAAGGCAAACTCGAAATAAAACCCTATACCAACATGTCTGACCAGCATGGTATAGTAAGGTCAATTTCCTTCTTATTGTGGAGGAGATTGGAGACCAACAGTGGGACGTATATGAGCTGATAATGATGATTGCCTCTTGTGTATCTTATTTCTTGTTTCTTGTATATTCTCAATGATGGTCAGGTTTTTATAAACGATAGATTAAGGAATGGGTGTCGTAAAAGACGTCTTTGAGATATAATATGTACCTAGCTGAGGCCGCAGGTGACTGGACCGGGGATTTAGTCCGTCACCCGCAGAGAGGCCAACCGCGCGGCGACGCCCGACATTCCCCGAGTGAGAGGATAGCGTACCCCGCGATCGGGGTATTCCATCGGGCCGATCACTTAAGACAAGGAACTCTGCATCGGTGGTCGGCCCAACGACGAAGGTGACGTGCCAAGAGTGGTTCATGGGGCCGCGAGCCGTCCCTCCGTCGCCCTGGACGTAGCAGGGTGTCGGGAGCGTCGACCATGGCTCACTCCTAAAAAAAAGGGATATAATACTTATTTTGCACAAAAATCATTACAATAAATTTATATTACATTCAAATTTGACATATATATCTTTTACACATTTAGATACTAGTCGTTGGCACCTATACTAATGTAAAAATTGTATCACAAGTGGTCGCGCCCTCCATTGACAGATCAAAAAATGTACCATTCTATGATCACAAAAATACTTACATCAAGATTGAATACCCATAATTTTGAAATTTACCTATTCTCAATTTATTTTCATTATTATTCAAATACCTTCAGAAGACTTTGTCTCGTTATAGTCCAAGGATAATATTCAACGCCGAAGAGCTACTTTACATTCAGTTTTGGTAAGTGGGTAATATATACGTCTATTGACGCTATTATATAAGATGGTAGCTGGTGATATAATAACTACGGCTGGCAAGGGTAGTACGATGACGCTCCAACATACATATAAGTATTTACAATCTTTTCTACGCTTTTCTGTACTGTAATAAGGAAATGAAGTATGTTTGCGAACTGGTAGTGGTAGGACCACACTGTCGACAGTTATCTGTCTACACGGTCCGGGGTAGTACCACGTTCTCGTAGAAAATCGACGGCTGAGTAGTAGCAATTTGTTACTGCGCTTCGTTCGGTGAGCGAGAGCCGGAAGTCCAACTTTCTGAGGGTGTTTGCGTGTGGAGGATTTTGGTGGTGCCTTTGGTATCAGCGAGCCTCAATGCACGCATTCACACTCCCTTCACTTTCTTCGCGATAGGCAGCGGCCTTGTAAAGGTCCATGAGCGGCAGCAACACTTACCATCAGGTGTACTGTTTGCTCGTTTGCCACTGCTTGCAATAAAAAAAAAAAACTATAGTATGGAACACAAAGAGCTTTCTAACTGTTAGTGCTTCACATTCCTTGTATAATTCTATTGTAGGATATCTATAATATGTAAATAACATCATCTCTTGCATACGAAGGAAAAATCGAAATAAAATCCTATACTAACCCATATAACTAGCATAGTATAGTAGGCCAGTTTCACTCTCATTACGAGAAGGCGCGATCCCAGTAGTGGGACGTATATTTTCGCATGAGTCGAACCCACGACTCTGACACAGTTTGCCGCTATCTTAATCACTAGGTCATCTGAATCAGTCAATTATATTTTATTGTACAATTCAGTTAAATTTAGTCAGCGGAATAAGAGGAATTATCGCAAGACTAGCGGCCATCATTAATCAGTATGCCAGGGCTAATGATTGTGGTTATACCCTTCCTTATAATATCCAGAAGTGAACTGGCTATCTTAATGAAAGTTGCGGGAAAGAGATAGATGAACTTATGTCATTTGTGCGAAGAAATAAGTGATATTATTTTTATACGTAACATTCAGTTTTGTAGATATAATATTAGTAAGATCTATTTAATAGCTTATTTAATAGCTTATAATGTTAAGTGTTTTGCGTGTGGTGACGGTGTAAGAATACATTTCACCACCCTCTCTTCCCGGAGGTTATCATAAAAGACGACTAAAGGATTGTGAATACGCAGATATCTTTTTTTTTGGGGGTGGATCGCGGTCGGCGCCCTACTCGCACCACTCCGTCCGGGGCGACAGCGCGTAAGCACGCACACCCGCAACCCGAACACCACGTCGCCTTCGTCGTTGGACCGACCACCGGAGCAGGGTTACTTGTCATCAGTGGTCATGCAGATAATATCTAGCAATAGATGGCAAATTAATAGCCCTTAATAGGTCTTAATAGCCTAAAGGCTCTTAATAGCCCTTCAGAAGCTATTTAATTCCGTTATCCTCCGGGGCGACGGTCCAAAGACGTGGACCAGGAGTGTGGTGGTGCTGTTCTTCAAAAAGGGTGACAAAGCTCTTTTAAATAACTACAGACCCACCTCACTCCTGAGCCACGTTTATAAGTTGTTTTCGAGGGTCATTACCAATCGACTCACGCGCAGGCTCGATGACTTACAGCCGCCCGAACAAGCCAGCTACTGAAAAGGCTATAGCACCCTATGGTGCTATAGCCTTTTCAGAAGACCATATCCTCACGTTTCGGCAGATTATACAAAAGACCGAGGAGTATAATCGGCCCCTGTGCTTAGCGTTTGTGGACTATGAGAAAGCCTTTGATTCAGTCGAAACTTGGGCGGTGCTGCAGTCCTTTCAGCGGTGCCAAATCGACCATCGCTATATCGAAGTGCTGAAGTGTTTATATAGGAACGCCAAATGTCAGTCCGTGTCCGGGATAAGAGTACGAAACCAATCCAGTTGCAGAAAGGCGTAAAACAGGGAGATGTCATCTCTCCGAAACTGTTCACCACTGCACTGGAAGATGTCTTCAAGCTCTTAGACTGGACTGGACTCGGCATCAAAATTAACGGCGAATACATCACTCACCTTCGATTTGCAGACGATATCGTCGTTATGTCAGAATCCATGGAGGACCTTGGCACAATGCTCAATGATCTCAGCAGGGTATCCCAACTAGTGGGTTTACGAATGAACATGGACAAGACTAAAGTCAGGTCAAATGCCCATGTCATTCCTGTACCAGTCCTAGTTGGCAATGCGATTCTCGAAGTTGTCGATCACTATGTTTACCTAGGATAAACAGTCCAGTTAGGTAAATCCAATTTCGAGAAAGAGATCAGCCGACGAATCCAACTCGGTTGGGCAGCGTTCGGGAAACTTAAGAGGATCTTCTCGTCCAACATACTTCAGTGTCTGAAAACACAGGTCTTTGACCAGTGTGTGTTACCAGTGATGACTTACGGCACGGAAACGTGGTCCCTAAATGTAGGCCTCATATCAAGGTCTAAAGTCGCTCAGCGTGCTATGGAGCGGGCTATGCTCGGGATTTCTCTGCGAGATAGAATCCGTAATACGGAAATTCGCAGAAGAACGGGTGTAACCGACATAGCACGAAGAATTAGCACGCTGAAGTGGCAATGGGCAGGCCACATCACTCGACGAACCGACAACCGCTGGGGAAGAAAGATTCTCGAGTGGCGACCACGTATCGGACGACGCAGTGTAGGACGAACTAGGTGGACCGATGACCTAGTGAAAGTTGCTGGGCGTCGTTGGATGCAGGCGGCACAGGACCGCACATTGTGGCGTAACATGAGGAAGGCTTACGTCCAGCAGTGGGCGGCAATAGGCTGATGATGATGAATGAGATGGCAAAAAAGCTCCAAATAAAATCCTACCAACACGTTTTATAGAGGAGGCTCCAACTTACCACCCGAAATTCTGTCTCAATAGGCCTACTACAAAATTCGAAAATTAACGTTTTAGTTCGAAATTAACACATTCTACAATCATCACGCATAAATTTACCAATAAAAGATTTTATATAAAACTATGTTTACGAATTTTATCTAAGGATGCAAACGATACATCGATGTTTCATTAAAAAAAAATGGAAAAAAAAACATCGATATTCATTATTGTAAAACATCGATGTTATTTTATACTATGTTTTGACATCAATATTTTGCCTGCATGATTTAAAATGTATGGTACTTTTAGCAGAGCCTGCAAAAAAATGTCCTCACATCACGCGAATGTTGGTGTTTTATGTATAAAATATGCTTGATTTACCTAAAAAAAAAGTCATCGTATAGATTTATAGGAATCATCGATGTTTTCAGGGCGACGTTTTTCGTATCGATACATCGATGTTTTTGGTTTCGATATTTGCATCCCGAATTTTATCACGTTCGTATTTAGTTTTTAATTACCTAAATTCCGCCCGTGACCGATGCTGAAGTATTCGAAAGGTTGGACAGTGAAATATCAAATAAAAATGCCATACAATTCGTAAAAATAGTTTTATTTATACTCGCGTAAATATCAGACTCTCATAAACTCATCAACATTCTCTGTGTGGTGACGGAGTAAGAATACAATTCACCCCCTATCTTGCCCGTGGGAGTAGTAAAAGTCGACTAAGTCGGCAAGAGAAGGCAATCTCGAAATAAAACCCTATACCAACACGTACCAGCGTAGGTCGGTTTCCCACCTGTTATGGAGGAGGCTCGAGCCCAGCAGTGGGACGTATATGAGCTATAATGATGATGAAACATCAGAGTACATTTTAGTTTCAATATCTCATTCCTTATGCATTGATAATCATTTTAATGCACGTTCAGCTAACGTTTCAAATAACAATCGAGCATTCGATCCACGGTTATGAAATATTATTTAATAGCACATTCCCGCGGTTTCATTCGCGTAGTTTCCGTTTCCGTGATAATACAGGGGTAATATATAGTTTCTATTATTTGCTAATAATATAGCCTTCCATTGGTGTGAGAATTTTTAAAATTAGTTTAGTGGTTTAGAAGTGAAAGCGTTATAAATAAACTCATTTTCACATATATGTGTGATATTAAGTTAAGTCTAACCACATAAATTTAATTAAAAACAAAAATAGGAGGAGTTGAAAAGGTTCCACTTCTCTCCTATGCAGAACGGGAGACTTGAAGCAAAGTAGACAAATAAACCAGTAAATAAGAGTATAAACGTACGCGAAGCGCAGCACTACGGATTTAACAGAGCTTAAGGAACCTATTTTCTGTGTGGTGACGGAGTAAGAATACAATTCACCGCGCCACGCACGTGGATGTCGTTAGAAAATGATTAAGGGATATAATACGGATACCAACCTGTCTGACTAGCATTGTATAATAAGGTCAATTTCCCTCCTGTTGTGGAGGAGGCACGAGCCCAACAGAAGCACGCACGATGATGAAGGGACCTATATGTGAGCTTTAGAATTGGTTGCAATAGTAGATATGGCAATAGTAGATAACGCGTGAACGCATGGAAACTTTCTCGAGTTGCTATAAGGTCCGTATAGTACACTACCCCAGATGTGAGTAAGGAATACGATACGCAAATAATATCTTAGATAAGGGAAACTCGTCATTAAACTCTATGCCAACACATCTGACCAGCGCTATCATCATCATCATCATCATTTCAGTCTATCGTCGTCCACTGCTGAACTTAGGCCTCCCTCATGTTACGCCACAATGTGGGGTCCTGTGCCGCCTGTATCCAACGATACCCAACAACTTTCACTAGTTTGTCGGTCCACCTAGTGGAGGAGACGTCCTATACTGCGTCGGCCGATACGTGGTCGTCACAATGATGACGATAATATTATAACAACTAGCAACCCGCCCTCGCTTCGTTTCGGTTTTAGTCGTTTTACCCGCGTAGTTCCCATTCCCGTGGGAATACCGAGATAAAATATAGCCTAGTTTTGCGCTGATATTGTAGTTTCCTATTGGTGAAAGAATTTTTGAAATCGGTCTAGCCGTTTTGAAGATTACCCGGAACAAATAGACAGACAGACAAAAAAATATAAAGTGATTTTTAGGCATATGTATAGTACAAATAACCGTGTGAGCATGAAAAAAGCCTATTATTTTGACATTACAAACAGACACTACAATTTTATTTATTTGTATAGAAGATTTTATATATCTTTTATGGATTTTAAATGCATATTTTATCAACGTTTACCCAAGAGCGAGAAAGTAGTTAGTGAATTGTATTTTAAACCCCCAACACAAAAAGAGGGATGTTATAAGTTTGACGTCGATATCTGTTTGTCTGTGTGTGTCTGTCTGTGGCATCATAGCTCTCAAACAGATGGACTGATTTTGATGCGGTTTTTTTTTCATTTGAAAGCCAATTTACTTGCGGTGGTTCTTAGTTATGTTTGGTTTATATCGGTCCTGTAGTGTAAGAGTATTAGCTCTTTTCCACCATTCACGCATCCTTCATCATCTTATCATCATCTCAGCCCATATACGTCCCACTGTTGGGCTAGGGCCTCCTCCATAATGGGAGGGAATTTGACCTACTATACCATGCTGGTCAGACATGTTGGTATAGGGTTTCATTTCGAGTTTTTCCGTCTCTTGCACAGATATTATGTGCCTATTATATCCCATAGTCATCTTGTACGACATCCACGGGCAAGATAGGGAGTGGTGAATTGTATTCTTACTCCGTCACCACACGGAAAGCACGCATCCTTACTAATATTATAAATGCAAAAGTAAGGATGTTTTTTTGTTTGTTACGCTTTCACGCTTAAACCACCGAACCGATTTCAAAAATTATTTCACCATTGTAAAGTTATAATATCAGATAGTAACATAGGCTATATTTTATCCCGGTATTCCCACGGGAACGAGAACTACGCGGGTAAACCGACTGAAACCGAAGCGAAGCGAGGGCGGGTTGCTAATGCCATTATAATTGTTAAATGACTATCAATTGATAACTCCTGTTAAAGAAAATGTAGTACTTTTTTTACTATGTTAGTTTGAGTCGGAGGGCTATTCTAAATATTCAATTTTATACATATTATTCTTCGTCAGCGCACGATAGCTTACTTATAACCTAAAAATAAATGTACTCCAATTCTATTAGCGTTAAGCGCAATGATCGTTAAAATATGTGCTGAGTAATAAAAGCATTTCGTTGATACAATATTGAATACAAATAATTCATTTTGTATTCGTTTAAATATTGCCAGTTGGTAATATTCATGATCTGTCATGTTTTGTTTTAATGAGAAATTCGTTATTGAATTTTAAGGTATTTTATCAATATGATAAATGTTTTCAATACGCAGTTTATTTTAAAGAGTACTGCATGACTGCATTTTTGAGCTATTGATTTATCTCAGCTCACGGTCTACTGTTGGGCTCGAGTTTCATCCACTATGGAAAGGAAATTAACCCTAAACCTAATATTCCACGCTGGTCAGACGATACAAAACCCGAGTCTCGAATTTGAGTTTATTTTTTCTCACATTGAGGTTACCTGCAAATATCCCTTAGTCGGCTTTTTACAACACCTACAGGCAGGATAGGGAGTGGTTAGTTGTATTCTTAATCTGTCACTACACGGAAATTATATATATGCCTGTCACACAGATGGCGTAGTGATTAAGATATTGATCTATAGTGCCAGTGTCGTGGGCTCCAATCCTACGATTGAATCCAACAAATTGTTGTTCTGAGTCCGTTTATAATTATCTACGTTAATTATGTTTGTAATTTTTGCCGCAAAACAAGGATTAATTCCTTATAGTATTTTTAAAAAAGAAAAAGTAAATTAGTTTATTCACAAATCACAGCCCCCTTATCTTACCTGCGGGTATTGTAAAAGATGACTAAGGGTTGCAATATACTGCGGCCTGCGGTTTTACCTACATAGTTCCCTTCCCGTAGGAATATCAAGATAAATTATAGCCTATATGTTATTTTGATATGTAAGCTATATTAATGTGAAGTTTCATCAAAATCTATTCAGTAAAGAGCGTGAAAGAGCAACAAATATCCTCACATACTCACAAACTTTCGCGTTTATAATATTAGTAGGAAGGATGTACAACACCTATTTAAAAGAAAGAAAACTCGAAATAAAACTATAAAGCTTGATAGGTCAAATTCCCTGTATTACAGAAGAGGCTCCCACCCAGCAGTAACACATGTACGAGTAGGGATGCAAATATCGAAACCAAAAACATCGATGTATCGATACATCGATGTATAAAAAACATCGTCCTAAAAACATCGATGTTTTTTAGAATTTTTACATGAAACACCAACATTTGCGTGATGTGATGAGCTTTCTTTTTAGTTATTTAGAAACAGAGTACCTAAACTGTTACGTAGGCTCTGCTAAAATTACCATACATTTTAAATCATACAGGTAAAACATCGATGTCAAAACGTCGTATAAAATAACATCGATAAATCGATGTTTCACAAAAGTGAACACCGATGGTAAGCATCGATATTTCAGAAATATCAATGTATCGTTTGCGGACTGCAAACGATAACCTTATATATTAACTAAGATAAATTATCTTTCTTTTCAGGTAAGGCGTAACGATTCTGGCAGCGGTCCTTGACACCTGTTACATGTTTAATCATTTTTTGTAAGTATAATATATTACTAGTACGAAACGGAACAGTAAATTTTATATTATTATCATTATCTTTTTTAAATAAAAAAAAAACATGTGATGATGGAGTAAAAATACAATTCACCACTCTCTATCTTGCCCGTGGACGTTGTAAAAGACGTCTATGGGATATAATATACATATAACATCCGTACAAGAGAAGAAAAACTTGAAATAAATTCCTATGCCAATACGTCTGACCAACGTGGTATAATAGTAGATCAATTTCCTTTATACTGTGGAGGTGGCTCCTGCCCAGCACTGGGACGTATAAGGGTTGAAATGATGATGATACGCCGCTGGTGGGTTGGTATAGGATTTTATTACGAGTTTTCTTCTCTTGCATAGATATTATATGCATATTATATCCCTTAGTCGTCTTATACGACAACCAAGGGTAAAAAAGAGGGTAATGAATTGTATTCTTACTCCGGAAATATATGTATATAGATTTATATATTCCCTATAAGTTTCTCATCTATTAATTCGTCTAAGATCATTAGTTTAAGAGGTTAGATAGTAACAAAATACATTCGTATCATTTCATTACTTAAGTTGTTCACTTACACAAACAATAGACAGACAAATGTCCAAAGTATATCGTAATGGTTAAATGTTAATTACTTAAAGTGCCTTTGCTATTTATCAATAGTATATATAAGTTACATTTAAGTTTAATATAAGTTACATTTAAGTTAAGGCTTGATTTTAGTAGTTTAGTAATTTATCGCGCGATGTAAACATGACAAAAACAAATATTATACATTTTAAAACACATAAAGCTGACAAAACAAACCTAAATATTAATTATAAAAACGAGACATTGAATACGGTTAACGATTGTATATTCTTGGGTATAACTATGGATAGGTTTTGTAATTGGAAACTACATATCAAAAAAATAACACACAAAATAGATTGTTTTGTCTACGCATTAAAAAGAATTAGGCAAATTGTAAATGTACAAACTGCAATAATGGCGTATCAAGCATATGTAGCGTCAATTATAAGGTACGGCATTATCATATGGGGTAACTCAGTGGATGTGGATAGAGTCTTCAGAGCGCAAAAAAAAATGTTTGCGGGCAATTGGTGGTCTGGAATATCTAGAAAGCTGTAAACCCTTATTCAGGCGATATAGAGTACTTCCATTGCCATCTATTTATATACAGGAAGTTTGCTTATTTGTTAAGAAACATCCACACTTATTTAAAAAACTTGGAGACTTCGAAACTAGTCGCACTAGACATGGATCTAGACTTCAAATTCCGAAAATAAAATTAGAATTATTTAAGAAAAATGCCTACTGTATGTCTGTAAAAATCTTCAACCATTTACCAGAGTATCTTAAAACTCTACCATACACACTATTTCGTAGAAAACTACAAACAATGCTGCATGATAAAAATTACTATGATATTAATGAATACTTTAATGATAAATTGTGACATCTAAAATTTAAATACTAATAATATGTACTGACATCTAAATTGAAAATATTTATATTTACATATTGAACACTATCTACTGTTGAAGATTTTTACATATAACTTTACATATAATTTGAATTTTTTATACATTTATTGACATGCTATGAGTAATTGCGTTTTTAATAGTTTAATGATTGTAACGAATAAAATTTATTTAAATAATTAATTACAACGACTAGATATAGCTAATAAGCTGTATCAATAAAAAAGACACTGTTTTAAACATTTCCACGCCATATATAAACTCATTTGCAAAAAAAACGGGCGGTTTTGATTTTCATTCATATTTAAAAAGATACAATACCAAAAAGGTTTCAATCGTTTGTACACGTTACTGGCCGGTTTTAAAAATGCTGTGGTATTTAAAAAAGTACGTTCTAAATTCAATTTTTCATTTGATGTTCATTTTTACAGAAAACCCCTTTTTATCCTACATTTTTGGCGCGAAGTTCCAGAAGTTAACATCGACTTTCATAACTTTTATTCAATTTTTATCGATTAATTTCATATCCTTGACTGTCAAAGCTTTATTTAATGCTGTTTGGCTGTATCAAAAATGGTAGATAAAGTGGTAAAAGCTACCAAAATTATCGCGCTGCTTGAAGAGGGTTGCAGCCAATGTTTCGTGGCTAGGAGGCTAAATGTTAGTCGCTCGACAGTCCAAAGGACCTGGCAGCGATATCAGGAGACTGGTTCCGTCGAGAGAAGGCCTGGTTCTGGAAGAAAACCATGTACCCAACCACGGGATGATCGTTTTCTTGTGAGTCGCGCATTGAGAAATCGCAAATCTTCGTATGTGGATCTTAAGAACAATCTCCAAGAAGTAAGAAATGTGCATATTAGTCTATGGACGGTCAGGAGGAGGCTTCTCGCTGCCAATATACGCAGTCACCGCCCGGCCCGCGGCCCCAAATTACTCCGTGAGCACAGAGTTCACAGGCTTAGGTTCGCTAGAAATTGTGAATCATGGACTCAAGACGATTGGAATAGGGTTTTGTTCTCTGATGAAGCCAGGATATCTCTGTTCGGTGAAGATCGACGTCGGCGAGTGCTAAGAAGACAAGGAGAACGCTTTGCAGAGGCATGTTTCGAAGAAATCACACCTTATGGTGGGGGCTCTGTTATGTTTTGGGCAGGAATAAATTCAATGGATCGTACAGAGTTAGTCTTCATTGAAAACGGCTCACTGACTGGGCATCGATACATAACGGAAGTTCTAATTTCTCATGCACAACCCGCATTGGCCGCTCTAGGTGAAGACTCGATTTTTATGGACGACAATGCTCGCGCCCACCGATCCCGCGATGTTAATGCGTATGTGCAAGAGGTCGGCATTCGTCGTTTGGATTGGCCAGCTCGAAGTCCCGACCTCAATCCCATAGAGCATGTCTGGGACGTTCTGAAACGGCGTGTGAGATCAGTACACCCGGCTCCGCAGACCATCAGAGAGCTGAAGAATGTGATTACTGCGGAGTGGGAACGTATTCCGCAAGCAAGTATCCGGGATATACTCGCTAGCATGCCCAGACGAATTCAAGCTGTGATTTTAGCTAGAGGGGGTCACACTCGATACTAAACATTTATCTGCTTTTACTTTATTAAAGAAAAACAAACAAAAAAACTTTTTTATTTTTACTTCATGAGCATATGCACTACTAGCGAATATACACTACTAGCGAGGTTTAGCATTATTTCCCATAAATTGTATCTAAATTTTATGAAATACTGATGAAAACGATTATTTTCTTATTAATTTAGCAAATTGTGTGGATAAAACTACCTATAATTATCAAACAAAGAAATATTAACATTTGAAATGGTTCATTGCTTAGGTGCCCGTTTTTTTTGCAAATGAGTTTATATGGTAGAATATGCTGGATCATGTTATATAATTAAGACCTACTATAACCATATTTTTGGAAATAAAGATTATTATTATTATATTATGTCTCCCAGTTTCACGGCTATCTTCCATATTGTTTAAAATATTAAAAAAGGGAAGATACCCGGTCCTTTGAAAGGCTTACATGGGGATATGGATCCAACACGAAGAGGCCTTTGGAGAAATTTAATGTTAAAATGGGATGGGACGTCTACCGATGACACTCCACGTTTGCACACAATACTCGTGGACTGCCAACGGTAGGTGTAAAACTATTGTGCAATTATGATATCTAAAACCAGATTATGGGGTTGTAAGGTTTGATGGATTGGATTAAATGAAACTATTGATTGAAAAACTGTCGTCTGCCTTCAATACCTTTATCGTCTTGAACTTTGGCAGACGGTGACTCGCCAACTCACTGTATGGGCCCCCCCAAATGGTCGCCACAGACACACAGGCCATACGGGCAACAGGGGAGCAACATTGGTGCAAGTGGCTTGGGGTGTCGAGCGGTGCGGCGCCGGTTTCACCATCACAGTGGTTTCCCCATAGTTATGCCCTTGAAAATGACACTTCCACCCCCGAGCATATAGCTCTGGCGACCCCTCTCTGACCAGCCGTTCAAGGCAAGCCAGAGTTGAGAATCCTGCGGGTACTCTTCGGTTTCCACTCCGGCCAGCCAATAAAGGTCAGCTGAATACGAGGCCCTGGCCGACTCTCTGGGGCACTCAGGACCGCAGTGTCGCCACTCACATTCAGCATGCCACAAGCTGCCCTGCGGTTTATTGGCTTTTCTATAAATCTTGTGATACATTTTTTCTTTTATATCAAAAGAATTTAGGGAGCCATATAATGTTCCTCCGAGGTTTGCGTTAGTCTCATGGTGAGATAATGACTGGCCCAGAGGTTATTTTTATTTATATTTATTAAGTTTATTATTATGTATTATAATTTTGTTTGATATTTTGAAAAGTATGTATCTTCGTCTCAGGGTGTATAAGTCCGATTGTTGGACACACATCTCCTCCAATGGAAGGAAAATTTACCTACTATACCACACTGGTCAAACGTGTTAGCATAGAGTTTTATATCGGGTTATCTTACTTATATATCTCCGCAACTACATCTTTAAAAATACATATACCTTAGTATGAATTTAGTATCTTAATATGCACTTACAATATCTAGGGATACAAACGATACTTCGATGTTTCAATAAAAAAACATCGATACTCGTCATCGATGTTCACTATATTCGATGTTATTTTATACGATGTTTTTACATCGGTGTTTTGCCTGCCATATTTAAAATGTATGGTACTTTTAGTAGAGCCTGTATGACAATTTATTTATTCTGTTTCTAAATAACTAAAAGTTCATTACCAAAATATAGGAGCTTTATGTAAAAAACATGCTGTAAATTTAACTAAAAAAAAGAGCTTATCGCAATCCCGCAGTGCAAGTACCTAATAGGATCTATGAAAAGTACTCGATACTTTCAAGTATCGCTACTTTTATAAATCTTTAAAAAAAGTCAATGTTTTTTGAACATCGATGTTTGTTCTGAAACATCGATGTTCTTGGTTTCGATATTTGCATCCCTAACAATATCCGATTATTATACTTCTTTATTTCCCTTACCGTACTACGTCGAGCTTCGTTGGCATATGGTTTATGTCGAGTGTTTCTTCTCTTGCGTAGCTAAATTATCATAGCGTATCCTTTAGTCCTCTTTTACGACATTTACGGGCAAGAAAGAGAGGGTGGTGAATTATATCCCACTCATCATCATCTGAATAATGTATCTTAATCTTGACATTGTATTTTTTCTTGTTTATCTATACCAATAAATAAAATTGGAGTGTCTGTTTGTAATGTCAAAATAATAGGCTTTTTTCATGCTCACACACATGCCTAAAATAAGGATTAAAAAATTTTTGTCTGTCTGTCTGTCTGTTTGTTCCGGGTAATCTTCAAAACGGCTGGACCGATTTCAAAAATTCTTTCACCGATGGAAATCTATAATATCAGGTCGTAAACTAGGCTATATTTTATCCCAGTATTCCCACGGGAACGGGAAGTACGCAAGAAAGACTGAAACCGAAGCGAAGCGAGGGCGGGTTGCTAGTGCTATAATAAATTCTATTTTTTATGTTACGTAAGAATTTTTTATTCATTTGTATCAAAAGCAATGAAACTGTTGTTTTCAAATATTGTATGCCTTAATGGTTAAACTTTGTAAATTACTGTCGGCCTTAACTCACGTTTAATTTATAATATACACTAGCAACCCGCCCTCGCTTCGCTTCAGTTTTAGTCGCCTTACCCGCGTAGATCCCGTTCCGGTGGGAATACCGGTATATAATACAGCCTAAGTTACTCCATATATAGACAGCTACCTGGTAGTAAAATATTATCAAAATCTGTCCAGCCGTTTCGAAGATTACCCAACAAACAGACAGACATAAAGACATTACAAACAGACACTTTAATTTTATTTATTTGTATAGATATAGATAATGTATTTTGAGGTTAAATGTTACCTCACCGTGTGCTGACGAAGTAAGAATACAATTCGCCTTTCCAAATCTTATAAATCCCTTTTCTTACCCATGGGTGTCGTAAACGACGACAAAAGTACTATAATATGCACATAACAAGGAACATCTATACCAATAAATAAAATTGGAGTGTCTGTTTGTAATGTCAAAATAATAGGCTTTCTTCATGCTCGCACGGTTATTTGCACGACACCTATGCCTAAAATAGTACCGCAGCCCACCCACAAAAAAAAATACCTAAAATAGCAATTAAAAAATTTTTGTCTGTCTGTCTGTCTGTTTGTTCCGGGTAATCTTCAAAACGGCTGGACCGATTTCAAAAATTCTTTCACCAATGGAAAGCTATAATATCAGGGCGTAAACTAGGCTATATTTTATCCCGGTATTCCCACGGGAACGGGAACTACGCGGGTAAAACGACTATAACCTATAACTGAAGCGAAGCGAGGGCGGATTGCTAGTTATAAATAAAAATAATTTTACAAATTTTATCCCGTTTTTATTTGATTTTTGATTGCCCGATGTTTCGACCAGTTTTCAGCCTTCAGAGTCACAGGCGGCATAATATACCCAGCTAGTTAAAGAGGTTTTATTTTAAGTGTTTTTTTTTTGCAGAAATGTTATATGCTTTTTATATTCTTTAGTCATATTTAACGATACTTAAGTGGAAGATAAGTGTTAAGTTTTATTCTTACTCCATCATTACATAAAAAGCTATTTAAAGTAAGATTAATAAAAATTTCTAGAGTTAAATTTAACAGAAAGGTACTCTAAGAAGTTTTATAGAGAACCATTTATATTTGTTAACGTACTTTTGTATTTTTGTCTTAAACAGCGTATATAAGCACAATTTCTCCTTGTTCAGTGAAATAGACTCAAACAATTATTCCTTTTTAGCTAGACGCTAGTAACGACTGGTATTTTGTTTCCGACTTAATATATGATGTGGAGTTGAGTGCCAATCTTTGTGTTACTTTCTTGTAAGAATTTTCTAGAAGCCATATATGGTTTTGGAAAATAAAAATATGTCCATAGTCAAATGGAAGATGAATTTTGGAATACATTATTAACTAGTGAATGGCAAATTTGAAAATACATTTTTAATAAGTGTATAGCGAAATAACAAATACGTTTTTAACAAATGATAAATGTCGGGTAAAGAATTGAAGATCCGTTGACAGAACACCAGTAGACTAGAATATTGGGCCGACCACTGATGTCAAGTAACCCTGCTCCGGTGGTCGGCCCAACGACGAAGGCGACGTGGTTTTCGGGTGGGTTGCGGGAGTTGCGTGCTTAAGCCCCTCTGTCGCCCCGGATGGAGTGGTGCGAAGGCGCGCCGACCGCAGCCCACCCACAAAAAAACAAAAAAATCTAGACTAGAATATCTATTCTCTCCTGGATTTTCATGTGATGACGGAGTAAGAATACAGATCACAGGCCTATTTTTTAGACGTTTACTCGTAGGTGTAATATAAATAGGCGTGATTACCTGCGCCTCATGTCGCCGTAGCCGAGGCCGCGGGTGACGTGACCGGGGAATTAGTCTGTCACCCGCCAAGAGTCCGACTGCGTGAGGGAAGACCGACGTCCTCTCCGAGGGGGGCCGTCGGTCGATGGGAGGGTACCCCTCAAGGGGGTATTCCGTCGTGCCGACCACTGACGTCAAGTCACCCTGCTCCGGTGGTCGGCAACGATGACGGCGACGTGTCGTGGGTGAGTTACGGGTGTACGTGCTTACGCCCCTCTGTCGCCCCGGATGGAATGGTGCGAGGAGGACGCCGACCGTAACCCAACCCCAAAAAAAAAAGTGTAACAAAAGTCGATTTCAGGATGTAATATAAAGATACTCCTATACAAAAGTTAGAAACCCGAAATAAATGTGTGACCAAATTATGGAGTGGTAGGACCACACTGTCGCCAGTTATCTGTCTACAGCCGCGGGCCGGTCCGTCCGGGGCAGTACCACACTCTCACAGAAAATCGACGTCTGAGTAGTAGCAATTTGTTACTGCGTTTCGTTCGGTGAGTGAGAGAGCCTGAAGCCCAACTTTCTGAGGGTGTTTGCGTGTGGAGGGTTTTAGTATCACCGAGCCTCAATGCACGCATTCAACTCCCTTCACTTTCTTCGCGGTAGGCAGCGGCCTTGTAAAGGTCTATGAGCGGCAGCAACACTTACCATCAGGTGTACTGTCTGCTCGTTTGCCACCGTTTACAATTAAAAAAAAAAAGCAAGGTGTAGTAGGTCAATTTCCCTTCTTTCATAGAAGAAGGCTCAAGCCTAGTTGTAGCTGGTTTGATACCAACATGGTATAATCATCATCATCATAGCTAATGTACGTCCCACTGCTGGGCTCGAGTCTCCTCCACAATTGGAGGAAAATTGGCCTATTATGCCACATTGGTAAAGCGGGTTGGTATAAGATTTTACTTCAAGTTTTACTTCACCTGTATAGATGTTGCAATCAAATTATAATCCCATAGACGTCTCTTACGACACTCATAGGCAAGAAGAGAGCTGGTGAATTGTATTCTTACTCCGTCACTAGACAAACAGAATTGGCCATATGTGCCGTTAAAATAGCTTAAAGTGAGATTGGCAAAGGAAGATAGGTCACTAGGGGTTGTCGGGTCTCTTCTTGAAAATGTACTAATAGTATCTATACCAATAAATAAAATTGGAGTGTCTGTTTGTAATGTCAAAATAATAGGCTTTTTTCATGCTCACACGGTTATTTGCACGACACCTATGCCTAAAATAGCAATTAAAAATTTTTTGTCTGTCTGTCTGTCTGTTTGTTCCGGGTAATCTTCAAAACGGCTGGACCGATTTCAAAAATTCTTTCACCAATGGAAAGCTATAATATCAGGGCGTAAACTAGGCTATATTTTATCCCGGTATTCCCACGGGAACGGGAACTACACGGGTAAAATGACTATAACCTATAACCGAAGCGAAGCGAGGGCGGGTTGCTAGTTGCAAATAAAACAATTTTACGGATTTTATCGCGTTTGTATTTGATTTTTGATTGCAAAGTTCTTTTGCAGCGTTCATGGTCACGGGCATGTAATCGTTTTACAGAGATTTATAATTATCTACCCGATACAGAAAATTAGTTATTAAATTTTGACCCACATTTTGATACAAATTTATTGTCATTATAAGATGAAAATGATTATATAGGATGAAAAAATTAAATTGTTTATGGTTAGTAATTATTAAACATTAAATTTGTAGTAATTATTATGACAATTTATTAATTTAAAAATTAATATTAATTTAACATCATGTCCCCGGAGTTTTCTTGCTGGATCTTTCTGTGTGGCCGCGTCCCAATCCAGTGGTAATATACTAGATTTATTAGGTTTTTTTTTTAATTAATAAATTGTCATCGCTCATTACGAACAGTATGTGGCTCAAAACGAGGGAATAATAAATGATTTTGATTTTTTTTAAACATCATCATCATCATCATTATCACAGCTTATCCAAAGTCCCACTACTGTGCTCGAGCCTCCTCCACAATAAGAGGAAAGTTGACCTTAGTATACCAAGCTGGTCAGGTTGGTATAGCGTTTTGTTACGAGTTTACCTTCTGCATAAATATTATATACTTACTATATCCCTTAATCGTCTTTTACGACAGGTATGATAGGGAGTGGTGAATTGTACTCTTATCCTGTCATCACACGGAAGGCAACACCCTGCACTAAGAAAATTCCTTGTATTGCGAGGGACTTTATAAACATATAATTAACAGACACAAATTACATCCAGACTCAGAACAACTATTTGTGGAAATTTTTAATTTTGACATCTATGTTCTAATGATAATAAGATATTTCTAGCAACAGATTTGTACCGTAGTTATTCAACATATGAGTACAAATAGACTTCACTTGTCAGAGATAAGATTGGAGTTGAATAAAAATCCAATTTGATAAAAATAAACGTTGGCAAAATGTGAGGCACGCATTTATCAAATGCTTGCGCGAAACACTGACGCTTTGTGAGTGCTCACGGATACGAGTTAATTGTCTCTGGAAGCGACTAGCTCCATTCATATTATATACTGAATTTTATATTTTATCATCATCATCGCAGACCATATACGTCCCACTGTTGGGCTCGGGTTTCCTCCACAATGGAAGAGAATTTGACCTACTATACCAAGCTATTCAGACATTTTGGCATGGCATGGTTTCATTTCGAGTTTTGCCTTCTCTTGCATACATATTATATGTATATTATATCCCCTAGTAGTTTTTTATGACATCCACGGGCAAGATAGGGAGGGGTGAATTTTATTTTATACTAGCAACCTGCCCTCGCTTCGCTTCGGTTTCAGTCGCTTAAACCCGCGTAGTTCCCGTTCCTGTGAGAATACCGGGATAAAATATAGCCTATGTTATTCCCTGATTTTATAGCTTTCCATTGGTGAAAGAATTTTTAAAATCGGTTCCGTGGTTTAAGCGTGAAAGCGTTACAAACAAGCAAACAAACATCCTTACTTTCGCATTTATAATATTAGTATGGATTTACGGACGGTTAAAAGAGGAAGACCACGTTGTACCTTTCTGGATCAAATTGGAGACGTGCTGGTGAAAGGTTATCTTAAGAGTAATGGAGTAGAGAATGAACAAAGACTGACGAGTGTGAGTAAAGCGATGGAAGTATGTCAGGATTGTGGTGTGTGGCAATCCTACCCTTCTGGGAAACAGATATGAGGCTAAGTATGTATGTATAATTAATTTGAAGTGAAGTGAAAACATCTGGAGGCAGATTTGAATGGGGAGTAAATTCATGTAAGGCGTCATCGACATGATCTCATAATGTGGTAACGCTAACACTATATATAGCTATGTCAATGTCGCTATATATCTGTGCCGATAGATATCAAAATCAGATATATGTACAAATTTACAAACAATTGATTTGAATATCCAAATATAGCAACTGTTTGTTCATAGTTTTAAGTTTTCACTTCTGTCGGCAGTCTTTATGACTAATTTCTGTATTTTTATTGCAATTTTATCATCTTCCACTCTTATTTCAATTAGTTGAGGTCATCACTTAACTGAAAAAATATCATCATCATCATCATTATCTTAGGCTAAATAAGTCTCACTATTGGACTCGAGCCTCCTTCACAATAAAAGGAAAATTGACCTTCTATACCACGCTAATCAGAATTATTGGCATAAAATTTTATGTCAAGTTTTCCTTCTCTTGCATACATATTTTCAGCATATCATATCCCTTTTCTTTTTGGATGGGCTAAGGTTAGCACACGCCGTCCGTTCCATCCTGGGTGACGAAAGGGCGGAGCACGGCCCCATAATCCACCGTATTCCCACTCCTTCGTCATTGGGATACTCATTGGGATACTCATTTGGGTACACTCTCTCCCTAACGCCCCTCCCGGGACATTGGGCACCCTCGCAGCCTATCTGCGAGTGATGGACTATTCTTTGGTCCAGTCGCCCGCGGCTTTGGCTAGGGTGGCATCACTCGCAGGTGCATATTATATTCCTTAATTGTCTTTTACGACAAACACGTGCAAGAAAAAGGGTGGTAATCTGTATTTTTACACCGATACTGCATGAAAATAACAATTATATAATGCAAGTAAACATGTCTCTTCCATTATCTCTAAGTTATGTAAGGTTGTAGGGTAGGCGGGCTCCGGGCCAGTGATCCATCACGATCGCAGAATGTAAACATGTTTCGTGAACAGGGCTGCGTACAACGAGACAAGAGAGAATATTAAATATGAAATATAATACTATATTTATTATTTACTGACTCGTTAATACATTCTTAAATATATACAAGTATATACAGAATGTATCACATTATGGGGCAACTGTGTCAAACGGGAGCTAGGCAATGGTGGGAGGAACCAATGAAAAAAAATTGAAATAAAAATATCGATTCGTTAATGAATTAGAGACATGTAAAATTTTCAATTTAGTCATCGCTTTTCCATGTAAATTTGATTGAAATTTATAAAATCATTGAAACTTAATCTGCAACATATTCGTACATTGTTAAATGTTCATTAGAAATTGAATAAATGAATAATTACGTCCGCATAAACAAGACAAACTTCACTTTAAATCAGCTGATCGGCCGATGACCGTTGACGAGTCGCTTTTGTACATACCATTACCATTTTGTACCTACCTACGTACCTACCATTGAAGTGCTTGCGCAATTACTACCTGTTTATACTGTCGAAGCTTTACATGCCTACATGTGTCCTGTCTGTACATGCCTACATAATACGTATTATTTAAAGCATAGACTCTTAGACACACATTTTGGTAATCACTATAACTTTTATGTTATATTGTTTTTTGTGTAGGTAATGTACATTCTAATCACGATCTATAACCGTTAAACTACAACATACTCTCAACAGTTGCCTCATAAATACTTATATAATTTTAAGTAATATTATACTTATATTATAAATAAATAATAAATTACTTATATAATTTTAAGAATACTTGTATAAAAAGGGTGACCGAGGTGAGGAATCTGGGGGTACTCCTAGATGATACTCTTTCCTTTGTTCCTCATATCAATAGAATAACTGAACGTGTTTACAAGATGTTGGGCTTCGTATTTAGACAATGCAAAGACTTCAAAAATATAAATACTTATTTAGTATTATACAATTCATTAGTAAGAACTCATCTGGAAATTCCAACAATCATATGGAACCCTATTTATGCGAAGTATAAGAATCAAATTGAGGGAATCCAGAATAAATTTGTACGTAGGCTTAGATATAGGTTTAATAATAGCTCAACTCAACTGTTATCCTTGCAGCAACGGCGTGAGCATAGGGATCAGATATTTTTATATAAAATTGTGCACAGTATCGTTGACTCTCCGTATCTTCTTGGCCAGATAGATTTCAGATGCCCAAGATTTATGGCTCGCTCTAATTCATTATTTTCAGTACCTACATGTAAAACTAATTATTCATGTATCCGATTCTTGGTAAGAGCTTGTAGAACTTATAATGCTATACTATAGTGAATATATTTCACTATACTATAGTGAATTATATATACTATAGTGAAATTGATATATTTCATAAGAAACTTCCTCAATATATTTCATTAATAAAGATGATAAGAACTGATGCTTAATTTGTGACTATAATGTACTCTGTAATATTAATAATATTTGTCTACTGTTTTTGTTCTTAATTCCATCCTCTATAATCTATAATTGAGTTTCTATAGTTTTGCCACAGTTATGATTTTTTTTTATTTGTCTTCACATTGTGTTATACATAAGTGGAAACTGTTTATCTATTGTTACGTGCATTTGTTTCAACTTTACCTGTATTTTTAAAAGCTGTATATTTTCCTTAATAAATAAATAAATAAACAAATAAATAACCTGATACAGTACAGTCTGTATAAACTATTAATAGTGGTAGGTATTTAATAGCGGTAGGACCACACTGTTGACAGTTATCTGTCTACAGCTGCGGGCCGATCCGTCCGAGGTAGTACTACACTCTCGCAGAAAATCGACGTCCGAGTAGTAGCAATTTGTTACTGCGCTTCGTTCGGTGAGCGAGAGAGCCGGAAGCTCAACTTTTTGAGGGTGTTTGCCTGTGGTGGATTTTAGTGGTGCCTCTCGTATCACCGAACCTCATTGCCTGCATTCACACTCCCTTCACTTTCTTCGCGGTAGGCAGTAACCTTGCATGAACGGCAACAACACTTACTATCAGGTATACTGTTAGCTCATTTGTCACCGTTAGCAATAAAAAAATACTATTGTGATAATATATGAACGGTTGTAACCGACATAGTACGAAGAATTAGCACGCTGAAGTTGCAATAGACAAGACACATCGCTCAATAGACCGACAACCGCTGGGGAAGAAGGGTTTTTGAGTAGCGACCACGTATCGGATGACGCAGTGTAGGATGCCCTCCAATAAGTGGACCGACGACCAGGTGAAAGTTGCTCGGTGTCGGTAAGTGTGGCCGGCACAGGACCGCACTTTGTGACGTAATATGAGGGAGGCCTACATCCAGCAGTGGATGGCGATAGGCTGAAATTATAAATAATGACTTACTGAATCATTAATACAATAATAAATGTATATTATTGCAAATGAAAGTTTATTCTTCTCAGGGAGGGAATTTGATCTATTATACCACGCTGGTCAGACGTGTTGGCATAGGTCTTTATTTCGAGTTTCCCTTCTCTTGCATAGATATTATCTGCATAATATACCTTAGTTGTTTAAGACAGCCACGGGCAAGAAAAGTGACGGCGAATTGTATTCTTATTTCATTTCCACACAGAATTTATAGTACTTAGTATAAATTATATCTAATGCGATTATTGATCGGTAAGCTAACAAAACTTCTCTTCAGTGTATCGAAGATCCTGAATACTAAATATCCAATATTGGAAGCATAAACCAATCACCGTGGATTTATGACCACTATTGTGAAGGAGCCATAAAATCTATAATATCCTTTGTCCACAGTTGCTGTGAACCCTTGCTATGGCCAACAAACAATCTCCATATAAACAGTCCAATGCTATAATTCGAGGAAGGGAGGGTAGAATGGAAATACAACATTTTGGTTGGTTATATAATGATTTCTGATGTTTACACGAATATTACATTAAAAAAATACAGTTTTATTTTTATTATTAAATTTTTAATTGAACGACGTTTCAAACACTTTCCAGCGTTCATGGTAGCGGAAGTACATGCAAACACGTTAAAAATGATTCTATTTAAAATTTTGGTTGTAAATAATCTATTAAATTCTCGAGTCATCATCATCATCATTATTCCGTCGGGTCGACCACTGATAACAAGTCACCCTGCACCAGAAGGTGCGACGTGGACGTGCCACGGGTGGGTTACGGGACCGCGCGCCGTCCCCCTGTCGATCTGGCCGGATCCGGGCGAAGCGTGCGTTGACCGTAGCCCACCAAAAAAAAAAAATTAAACATGGTTGCCTGTAAAGTCGGTTTAGGGACGATAGTTTAACGTGACAACATCATAACAAAACATTGATGAAATGACTGCATACTTTTATGAATAAAATTGAATCAGGAGTGTAACGGGACTGCGAGCGTAACGGGACACATTTTCGTGCATGCAGCCAGCGTTCATCGATTTATTAGACGTTGTCACGTCAAAAAAAATATCTTATCATTATCACAAATCTTATATGTCCCGCTGCTGACGTCGAACCTCTCCAGAAGGGAAAAAGACCTACTACAACACGCTGATCAGATGGGTTGGTTTAGGGTTTTTTTCGAGTGTGCCTCCTCTTAACAAATGACGTTAAGGTGCCAAGTGGTTAAGGTGCTTACGGTGCCAAGTGTCATGGACAATATTTTATCATTCCACAAATTGTTGTTCTGGGTGTAATTTCTGTTCGTGAATTATATGTTTGTAAAGTCCTCCAAAATACAAGTATTATTAGCACATAGTGTTAAGTTTTTAAAAATAAAGTAAATATATTGACTTTTTAATATGGAATGCCCTGAGGAGCTGTTTGACATGGTACCAAATGTCTCTTGTCTCCTCTTCGTACCACTCAACACTATAGTATGATTCACTAAAATCACTTGGAGACTGTATCGTCCTTGATTATACGTTTTTAGGGTTAATTTATCTTAAGCAAATGTAAACTCCGGAATAAATTACCTCTGCACTGTTTCCCGAGCTGTATTATATGCCTTTCTTAAAGAAATACAAACAATGTTTGAGAAAACTCTTTTCTCACGCTAGATAGCAATTAAACTATGGGTATGATATTGCTGAGATTCTTGTACAGTACTTGCCCCTTACCAGGTAGGCTTGTCTGCCACCAAGAGGCAAAAAAATACAACTCCCAACGACCTATTTTACCCGTGAGTATCGTAAAAGACGACTAAGCTATAGTTTTTTATTTTCTCTTGCCTGGATCTTGTGTGTATAAACATATAACATAATGCAAAAGAAAATAAAAACAAAACATTAATAAAATAATAATCATATAATTCCCGATGTTTTCGCCAGTTTTACATATCACTGAACGCTGTAAAGTGTTTGAAGCATCGGGTAATCAAAAATCAGTTATTAGTACAAACGCGATAAAATGCGTAAAAATTGTTGTATTTACAATGTCCAATAAAAACGTCCTTTTCCTTTTTTTTATTGGAAACGGTGGCAAACGAGCAAACAGTACTCATGACGGTAAGTGTTGCTGCTGCTCATGGACCTTTGTTTGGCAACTGCCTACCGGGAAAAAGTGAAGTGAGTGTGAATGCGTCCAATGAGGTTCGGTGAAACTAAAGGCATCACCAAAACGCATCATACGCAAACCCTCAGAAAGTTGGGCTTTTAGCTCTCTCGCTCACCAAACGAAGCGCTATAACAAATTGCTACTACTCATAAGTCGATTTCTTGCGAGAGTGTGGTACTACCTCGGACGGATCGGTCAGCCCAGTGGCGGCCTTAGGGGGTGGCGAACAGGGCAATCGCCCGTGGCCTCGCGTTTACAGGGGCCTTGCGCTTACAGGGGCCTCGCGCTTACAGGGGCCTCGCGCTTACAGGGGCCTCACGCAACAACCCAAGCAAATTTAAAAAAATATAAATTTTAAATTACATTTTTACTTATTAATTATATTGTTCACTTTATTTTCAATATTTTAAAACTTAAATTTTATTTATTTGTACAACTTTAGTATTTTTCATCAAACATGACAAATCCCTAAACCAAACAACCAGACCTACTTTCGTATCTCATACTTTTCACAGAGGACAAAGGGCCTCGCAAAGACCTGCCGCCCGAAGCCTCGCAAAGACCTGCCGCCCGGAGCCTTGCAATGGGTAAGGCCGCCGCTGGGTCAGCCCCTGTAGACAGATAACTGTCAACAGTGTGTTTCTATCACTACATAATCCTTCCGTGTCGTGACGGAATAAGATTCACCATTCTATTTGTGTCTTACAATTGCCCATAAATGTCGACGAGAATAACTCTTAGTTGTCTTTTACGGCACCCACGAGCAAGAGAGAGGGTGTTAAAATGTATTCCTACTTCGTCACCTCACGGAATGTTAATAACGTCAGATAATAACATTTTTAAATATTAAATATCACATTACAAGTTCTATTTTATCCCACTTCCCTCATATTTATTTATGACAAATATATCTTCATCATATTTACTGAATGACATTATAGTCGTAAGAAGATTTGCTTAAAGGATATATTTATATCATAATATTTATATTGTATAGTTTATTTTATTTATCGTATGAAAACAATTTGTTTGTTTTACGATAAATAGTGGGCATAATTCAAGTATTTATTAATTAAATTATATGAATACGAGTAAATATATTATGGTAATGCCTCGAGCCTCCTTCACAATAGGAGGGAAATTGACCTTACCATGCCGGTCAGACAGGTTGGTATAGGGTTTTATATCATGTTAGCCTTAAGGATTAAGAATACAATTCACCACCCCCTCTCATACCCGTGGGTGTCGTAAAAGATGACTAAGGGATATATTGCCCATACGACATCTATGCGAGAGATGGTAAATTTTAAACAAAACCCTATACCGACCTGTCTGACTAGCATGGTATAATAAGGCGAATTTCCCTCCTATTATGGATGAGGCTCGAGCCCAACAGTGGGACGTATATGAGCCGAAATGATGATGATTATATCGTTTAGTCGTCTTATCCGTGTGATGACGAAATAAAAATACAATTCACCCCCTCTCATCCCCATGGGGGTTGTAAAAGTCGACTAAGGCATATGATGTGCATATAAAATTTATGCAAGAGAAGGACAACTCGAAACGAAACCCTATAGGCCTATACCAACACGTCTGACCAGCATAGTAGGTCAATTACCCTCCCATAGCGGAGGAGGCCTGAGCCCAACTGTGGGACGTATTCGGGCTGAGATAATAATGATGAATGTAAAGGAATATGACTGTACAGATGGCGTAGTGGTTACGATTCCCAGCCTATGGTAAAAAAGTGTGTGTACAAAGTACACATATCGGAAGTGAAACTCTTTCATCCTTCAACCTCATCCTTCATCCTTCATCCTTCAACCCTTCATCCATTATCCTTTATTTTCTATCCTTTATCTCATTCTCTCGCCGGCTGAATCCTATACATTTACGCGTTTGTGTCTCTACGGACTCGCTTTTTAGTTTCATCGAGTTTGAAATCACAACGATTCTAAAGAAGTTTCTCTTCAAAAAGTGTCATGGCTTCGATCTCCAAGCCATTATTGTGAGCTACAGAAATGGTTATTCTGATGTCATAATTTTTTTGGTGATGGAGTAAGAATATTCACACCACCCCCATTCTTGCTCGTAATGTCTATGTGATATACAAATACCATCTATACAAGTCAAGGAAATCTTCACATTTCTCCCATAATATAATAATTAGTCCGTCACCCGCTGAGAGGCCAACTGGGTTAGGAAAGACCGACGTCCTCCCCGAGGGGGGACGTCGGTCGATGGAGGGTACCCCAAATAGGGAGTATTCCGTCGGGCCAACCACTGATGTCAAGTCACCCTGCTCCGGTGGTCGGCCCAACGACGAAGGCGACGTGCATCGCGGGTGGGTTTCGGGAGTGCGTGGTTACGCCCCTCTGTCGCCCCAGACGGAGTGGTACGAGGAGCGCGCCGACCGCAAGCCAACCGCAAAAAAAAGAAAAATAATTGTATCATTGATTACGAGGCAAACTCATTTTATAATTAATTTTACAAAGTGGGTTTCCTATTATTTATCAGCAAATAATATCTAAGCGTCCCGACCACCACAAAAAGGGGGGTGGAGAGCGTTCATTTTGTCTGTTACATTTTAGTTTCATAATTAATGAAGAGCAAAGCAATGTTTAAAGTTTGGTAACAAAAAAGATTTTAATGGGTAGTATGTTAAAACTGAATAGATAAAGACCGTCATATATCAAATTTATGATTACTTGATTGCCCGACGTTTCGAACACTTTACAGCTTGGTCACGGGGTTTTATTTTAGATTTGTTAGGTTTAAATTAATCATTTCAGCTCATATACGTCCTCCTGTTGGGCTCGAGCCTCCTCCACAATAGGTGGGAACTTAGCTTTATTATACAATTCTGGTAAGACAGGTTGGTATAAGATGAGTCTTCCTTCTATTGCATAGATGTTAGGTGCGTATTGTATTCCTTAGTCGTCTTTTGCGACATCTACGGGCAAAATAAAGAGTGGTGATTTTTATTCTTACTCCGTCACCACACGGCAATTCTAAAAATTTAATGTTCAATAATTACTAACCAAGAATAGTAGGAGTAAGAATACAATTCACCACTCCTTATCTCGCCTGTGGATGTTGTAAAACATCATCTAATACCACATGAAACTAAGGGGTATAATACGAATACAACATCTATGCAGGAGAATGTAAACTCGAAATTAAACCCTGTACCAACATGTTTAACCAGAATGGTATAGTAAGATCAATTTTCCTCTCATTGTGAAAAAGGCTCGAGCCCAGCAGTGGTACGAATATGAGCTGAAGTGATGTTGATGAATATGTATTTAATAATAACTTTTTTTTTGGGGTGGGTTGCGGTTGGCGCGCTCCTCGTACCACTCCGTCCGGGGTGACAGAGGGGAGCAAGCACGCATAATCGCAACCCACCCGACACGTCACCATCTTCGTTGGGCCGCCCACCGGAGCAGGGCGTCAGTGGTCGGCCCGACGGAATACCCCCTATTTGGGGTACCCTCCCATCGACCGACGTCCCCTCCTCGGGGAGGACGTCGGTCTTTCCTCACGCGGTTGGCCTCTCAGCGGGTGACGGACTAATTCCCCAGTCAATTCACCCACAATTTAATAATTACTAACCAAAAACAATATATTCTTCTTTCACTGCCAATAAATTTGTACCAAAATGTGACCCATATTTTGGTACCTTAATAACTAATTTCCGTTGCAGGTAGATATAACAATGACTTGTTGAACGTGAAACATCTTAGTTCGCCCGTGACCATGAATATTATAAAGTGTTCGAAACGTCGGGCAATCAAAACTCAAATACAAACGCGATAAAATACGTAAAATTGTTTTACTTACAATGACCATTCAATTTCCATTTTATTGTGGTAGAGGCACGAACCTAATACAACATGAATATAAAAAAGAATATCTGATGTAAATAATTAAAAGAAAAATACTTTAAAATAATTTTAACTATTATTTTATGTATCCAAAACCTTTTAGTAAGATAAAGCAGGCGGCCTTTTAAAAATTAATAATAATGTAGCATCATGCCCTCCTGAGTTTTCTTGTCGGCTCTTTCTCAGTATGGCCGCGTTCCGATCCGTAGTTGGGTTTAAATTAACAAAATGTCATAATAATTACTACAAAATTTAATGTTTAATAATTACAATATAATTCAATACAATATAATTTTTTCACATAGAATCATTTTCTTCTTGTACTGGCAATAAATTTGTATAAAAATATGGGTCAAAACTTAATAACTAATTTCTGTAGCGGGCAGATAATTATAAATATCTGCAATAACGATGACTTGTTGAACGTGAAACATCTTAATCCGTCTGTGACTATGAACACTGTAAATTGTTCGAAACGTTTGGTCTATCTCTATATTCTAATATATATCTCTAATCTAATTTAAACGCCATAAACTCCGTAAAATATATCAAAATATATATATTGTATTACATATTTTTTTACAATGCCATCAATTTTGTATCATCTTCCTCTTGGCTCATACACATCTCACCCACTACTAACCTCGGCTCGAGGTTCCTCCACTAGGAGAAAAATTTACCTTACTTATTCTAAGCTTTGTGTCCGTGTGGTGACGGAGTAAGAATACAATTCACCACTCCCTATCTTGCCCGTGGATGTCGTATAAGACGACTATGGGATATAATGTGCACATAACATCTGTGCAAGAGAAGGAAAACTCGAAATGAAACCCTATACCAACATGTCTGACCAGCATGGTATAGTAGGTCAAATTCCCTCCCATTGTGGAGGAGGCCTGAGCCCAACAGTGGGACGTATGTGGGCTGCGATGATGATGATGATTCTATGCTTTTATTTTTTTGGGTGGGCTACGCTCGGCGCACTCCTCGCACCACTTCGTTCGGGGCGACAGAGGGACGCAAGCACGCACACCCCCAACCCACCCGCGACAAGTCTCCTTCGTCATTGGGCCGACCACCGGAGCAGGGTGACTTGACGTCAGTGGTCGGCCCGACAGAATACCCTGAGGGAGTACCCCTACTGGGACGCCGATCGCCGTCGCGAGGCTAACCTCTCCGCGGGTGTCCGGACTAAATTCCCGGTCCGGTCACCTGCAGCCTCTACTAGGGCGGCATCAGGCGCAACTTATTCTATGCTGGTCAGACAAGTTGCTATGTTTCAAGTTTTCCTTCTTTTGCATGGATATTATATGCGTATTATATTCATTAGTCGTCTTTTCCATCATCCAGTGGCAAGATAGGAAATGGTGAATTGTTGTATTGTATGTTGTATTCTTACTTCGTCACCACACGGAGCCACCATTGAACATTATAATACTATATTAAGCTCAATAATATTCATAGCAATAACTATACAGCAATTCCCTGTTGCTATTTATTTAACAAATATTTGTGTCTGACTTATATCACTTAATACAAACGCAGCTCAAAAGTCAGCAATAATGCCGACGTATTTTCCGCTGAAAGCAATGTTATTCAGACATACAGTAATGTTGTTTCAGTAAATTAGTTTTGCGAAAGCTCCTGGGACCCTTTGTGATGGATAACCGGCTCGCTCCGTTATTTCCAGCCGCTTTTTTTTTCTTTCTCTCATTGTTTGGAAACAAAACGTAGGCCTATTTTCGTCGAGTGAATGACATGATGTTTCTGTACTAGTTATGTGGTGTTACTAGTTTAAAAAAAATGAATTCATTGATCTAGTGACATAATGGTATAGGATCCCGCTATACAACGACCTTCACCGAGATGCTTATTTGTTGAAACTTATTTTTTATGTAATTTAATATGTCAATAAATATATTGCATATGGGTTGCCTAACAAATTTTAGTCCAGAGTATGATTAACCTCTCAGGCGCTAAACATCGCGGCGCTCTCGAGTTCCCCGCGCGCTTGGATATATTGAAAAAAGTTCAGTGAATTTTATGATTTTACGTAAACTATTATTGTTGCTATATGACAAGGAAATATGAAATAAAATATATATTAATAGCTTTTGATGGGTTGATTTAAATAAATATACTAAAAGTAATTGCTAATTGTAAAGTATTTTTTTGGATCAACGTGTGTCCCAAAAGCGCTTTGAACACATTTTTTATTTGGGTCTAATGGTGTCCCAAAAGCGCTTGAGGGGTTTAAAAATTAAAAAAAAATTTTTTTTGAACATTGCCCCGGTTTGATTATTAGACAAATTCTATATCAATCGAAAATATGAAGCCCATAGAATATGTAAACGTTAGATTTCCTATTCTTTTCCGGTCACAACTCTCGGGTAGCCAGGTATAAACAGATAAATCGATACTACTACATTTTGCACCGGTCTGATCGACGTTGGCATATTCTATGGGCTTCATACTTTCGATTGGTATAGAATTTGTCTAATAATCAGATCGAAGCAATGTACAAAATAAAAAAAAAATATTAATGAATCATACTCTGGACTAAAATTTGTTAGGTAACCCATATGCAATATATTTATTGACATATTAAATTACATAAAAAATAAATTTCATCAAATAAGCATCTCGGTGAAGGTCGTTGTATAGCGGGATCTTAGACCATAATGAAATAGCTGAATAAGGCATCTTGTGTGTGAACTGAAAGTCTGGTATAATTTGGGTAAGTCTCAAAATAAATACGAGAATAACTTAGTTGTCAATTAAGTGTGATTACAAAAATATAGCAATTTTGTTGCGCTAAGTATGTACATGCTTAAGAAGAAAAAGAAGAGTAAAATTCTTAGTATCACCGAATCTTATCGCACGCATTTACACTCCCTTTACTTTCTTCACGATAGGCAGCGGCCTAACAAAAGTTCATAAGTGATAGTATCACTTACCATCAGGTCTGCTGTTTGCTCGCTTGCCACTAAGAGCAATAAAAATACTTTTCACCATTTATGATCACGGAAGTCAGTGGTAATAATTTCAATCTTTCATAGCCATGAACTCTGAAAAGTTTTTGCAACCTCGGTCAAGTAGAAATTTGAATTTGACAAACGCGATAAAAATCTGTAAAAATATTTATGGCTGTGAAAGACATCCTTTAAATTGATGAGGAGTGTCACAAAAGACACTAAGAACTTAATATCGATAAGGGTTCAAGCCAGATGCCGTCTAGTCAACTATTAAATTTCCAAAGAGGGTTGACGTCAGGTCGAGAGAGCCGGAAGCCCAACACTCTGAAGGTGTTTACGTATGGTGAGTTTTAGTTGCCTTGAGTACCCTGATTGCACGCATTCACACTCCCTTCACTTTCTTCGCAGTAGGCAGCGGCCTTGCAAAGGTCCATGAGTGAGCAACATTTACCATCAGGTGTACTGTTTGCTCGTTTGCCACGGTTTGCAATAAAAAAAACGGTCGCCCTTAAAAACTATTACCAAAACTTTCTGTAACATATACTTCGAATAATAACGTATAGAAGATAAGTCCACGTAAAAAAATTAAGTATTTCAATTGGAGCCTAATGGAGCTTACGCTAGAACCGTTATTACTTTTAAAAGTATTTCAACGATTTATTTTAATAAAAACAAAATTAGATTTCATAATTTGTATAGTGGTGTGCGTGAGTACGTGTGTAATCGCTTGCGCGCATGTAATATTTTTGGGTTCATGTTTTTTATCACTTAAGTACCGACATAGTCCTTCTATACGTTATTATCCTAAGAATATATGCAATGTAAAAAGAGTACATATTGTGTCTAAGTAATTGGAATAAGAGTAAGATGATGGTGAATTTAAAGACAAGATTTTCAAAAGAAAATCTCTGTATATGTAGTTACTACCCTATTGACAAAGATTAGTTCTTTAAACATTTATTCGCGCTTAATATTTTAAACAAGCAACGAATGTGACATTTTCAGTGACTCTACAAAGTCGTAAAAGCGGAACGTTTGCTGTTTTAATTTTTAATACAATCTTCGAGTCTTTTGAAAAGATTTGGACCATTGCAAAAGTGATAGCGAGCTATTTATTTCACTTTCCCTGTGGTAATGGGGCAAGAATACTAGTCACCACCCCTTATCCTATTCTAAAAGACGGTTAGGTTTCAACGATTAGTCGTCTTTTACTACATGATGACTATTCAAGTGTGAGAAGAAATACTTCAAGTAAAACCCTATGATACGTCTGGCTAATGCACTGTGGAAATGGTAGAAGAACGGTATATCAGAAATGGTTTTTATAAATGTCACTATCACCATACTTTTTAATTATTTTTTTAATAGTTTAAATATCAATCTAAACTATAGTATCAAAAGAAAATATTTTTTTTTATTGCAAACGGTGGCAAACGAGCAAACAGTACACCTGGTGGTAAGTGTTGCTGCCGCTCATGGACCTTTACAGGGTCGCTGCCTACCGCGAAGAAAGGGAAGGGAGTGTGAATGCGTGCATTGAGGCTCGATGATACCAAGTGCACCACCAAAACCCTCCACACACAAACACCCTCAGAAAGTTGGGCTTCCGGCTCTCTCGCTCACCGCAGGAGGTGTTGAGTTACCGACGTCCTCCCCGAGGGGACAACATCGGTTGATGGGAGGGTACCCCTCAAGGGGTTATTCCGTCGGGCCTACCACTGATGTCAAGTCACACTGCTCCGGTGGTCGGCCCAACGATGAAGGCGACGTGTCACGGGTGGGTTACGGGTGTGCGTGCTTACGCCCCTTTGTCGTCCCGGACGGAGTGGTGCGAGGAGTGCGTCGACCGTAGCCCACCCGCTCAAAAAAAAAGGGGGTGTTGAGATATATTCTTACTACGTCACCACACAGAAATTGATTTAATTAATCTGTTAAAATAAGAAGTAAATTATTCTAAACATCATATATGTTTGAGTATAAGACTGAGTTACTAGCTCTATTTGAGAAATAACGGTAATTAATAACACGTCGAGTATAACTAATATTTCAGACGGAAAGCCGTAAATTTACCAGCACAGTATAAATTAATAATAAGCATACATTGCTATAATTCATATTTGTACTTCAAGCTAAATTTAACACGCACAATTAAATTAAGTGTACCGAAAATCTTCTAACTCAATTAAACACAACGAAATATTACTTTCAATGTTGAGTTATAAATTTGAAGTACAATTTCAACATATATTTGCTCGGGTTTCCCTTCGTTGAAGTGCGATATTTCATATTCTATATTAATATTGGAGATAAAGGGAACCCTGTTTTTGTCTACAAGTTCCTCTGAAGCTAATGTTTGGTGTAAATGTATGCGAAATGTGTATTAATAAGATTTTTTGATAAATAAAATCTACATAATCGTCATTTTCCGTGTGGTGATGGAATAAAAATACAATTTAACACCCCCTAGCTTGCCCATGGGTTTTATAAAAAATGATTAGGCCTCCCTCATGTTACGCCACAATGTGCGGTCCTGTGCCGCCTGCATCCAACGACGCCCAGCAACTTTTATTAGGTCATCGGTCCACCTAGTAGGGGGGCGTCCTACACTGCGTCGTCCGATACGTGGTCGCCACTCGAGAACCTTTCTTCCCCACCTATCGCGTAAGTTCGAGGTATTACTGTATATTGGAAAGGATTTCGCAATAGCTTTATGACTGCGTAACTTTGAATCTCCTTGGAAATATAATTGTTGACCAGAAGACAACAGATGAAGTTGGTGTCAACTACGCTTCTAGTTGTGTATAACGGTTGATAATATTCGTAGAAGAAACCACCACAGAGCATAGGAGATAAATAAGTTGTCCAATTATTTGGGAATAACCCACCTTACCTGGTGGCCTTCCTCGTTGGGTCGACTACCGATACCGAGTACCTCGTCCTCCATTGTCAGCCCGACGGTCTACCCTGCGTGGTCTCCTTCCGACGTCTAGGGCGTCGGTCACCATCGCTCAGTAAGTCTCTCTGCGGGTGACGAACTTATCGCCGGTCCGGTCGCCTCGACTAGCACCAGCACCAGGCGCAGGTACTTGCGCCTGCGCCACCCGAGTCACTGACGGCGGATCGCGTAGTCGTGAAGCGTTTCTCCTGCGTACAATCCGCCACCTCCTTCCGTGCGATGACTTCCTCGCAGAAGGCAGTGACCGGGTCCAAGTTTCGGACGCTGCCGAGCATCGCTCTAGACTAACTTCAGGATAACGGTTTTTCGCGACGGTGTACACGTTCATCGTAATAATTTACTCCCATCATTTTACCCTAAAGCACTGCAAAAATAATAACTTCGAAAATAGCATTAAATGATCGCAAACGAAACATCAAGTACACAGTTGTTACAAGATAAAATAAACATATGAATAATATAAGCTCCATTTGAAAACTTATCCGGCTCACAGATACCGCCACTAATTACATGAATTTGCAATAATATTCTTGTAACATGAAGTGTCAGACAAGATCCCCGGCCTAAAATTAATTATATTTATGACGCCTACTCGTAGATAATTAGTGATTAAGTATTTGCTTTCAAAGCCTACACGTATATACGCCTTTTACTGAAGAGCATATGTTTATTATTGTATGTATAACTAGCGATCGGCCTTCGTTTCTCTTTGATTTTAGGCTCTTTATTTCTTCAATATCTTCTAATATATTTATAGAGTTCGAGTCCGGATCGAGACAAATTTTATATGATTTTTCTTAGAGGACATATAGCTTACGTTAATCCTCATATAGACAGCTACTTTATATAGAAGCGAAGCGAGGGCGAGTTGCTAGTCGTAAATAAAACTACTAAAATTCCGCCCGTTACCATAAACACTGCAAATTGTTCGAAACGTCAGGCAATCAAAAATCAACTACAAACGCGATAAAATCCGTAAAGTAGTTTTTTTTCTACAATAACCCCTTAGTCGTCAGAAGTAAGAAAGTTGCCGGTGAATTGAATTCTTACTCCATCACCACACACAAAATTATATATACTGTATTAAAAGTGTATTGTTTAGACATAATAATATCTGTTATTCAAATGCCGCAATAAATCAATCAGAATCGAAGAATTAACGAATTACAAACAAATAGTATAGCTGTTCATTGGTTCTGCCGTCCCTAAAGTTTAAGCGGCTTTAAGCTATTTCTGATCAACTTATTGTTCAGTCGTGATTAAGCGGGTTTATTTGTTAGTTTATTTTTATTAAATACTACAATATTTAAATAAAATTAATTTACGGATTTTATCGCGTTTGCATTTGATTTTTGATTGCCCGACGTTTTGAACACTTTGCAGCGTGCAATATAATAACTAATTTCCGTATCGAGTAGATAATTATAAATTTCTGTAATAACGATGACTTGTTGGACGTGAGACGTTTTAGTCAGCCCGTGACCATGAACGATGCATGTTATCTGCAAATTATAATATCTTAATCGTCTTTCACGACACCCATTAGTACAAAAAGGAGTAGCAAACTGTATTCTTACTCCCTCACTATACGATAAAATATAGGTATACATAACATATTTCAATAATAATATATAGATATACTTGCAACTCGCCCTCGCTTCGCTTCGGTTTCAGTGGCCTTACCCACGTAGTTCCCGTTAAAATATAGCCTATGTTACTCCCTGATGTAATAACATCAGGGAGTAATATAGGCTATATTTTTCTATTCTATATCTTTCTATATATATATATATAGCTATATCTTTCACCAATAGAGAGCTATAGCTGTCCATTGGTGAAAGAATTTTTGCAATCGGTTTTGTGGGTTAAGCGTGAAAGCGTAACAAACAAACAAAGTTACTTTCCTATACTACTATACCTATATAATATTGTAAGGATGTTTTATTTAACAATACAATTAATATTGCTTTTCAAAACAATATTTTCTATATGAATATATAATAATATAAAAGCTTAAAATGGCGATGTTATTGTGAAATACATCGCAATACGTATTCATTTTTTTTTTGGGGCTGAGTTGCGGTTGGCGCGCTCCTCGCACCACTCCGTCCGGGGCGACAGAGGGGCGAAAGCACACACACCCGCAACCCACCCACATGCACGTCGCCTTCGTCGTTGGGCCGACCACCGGAGCAGGCTTACCTGTCATCAGTGGTGCAATACGTATAAATAGAGTGATTTTGCGCAGACTTACTGAAATGTTGTTGGCTATAAAATATTCATTGATATCGAATATGATAAGGATATTTTTTTAAAACGGAATTGTCTTTCAATTTACTATTGTGGCGTTATCAATCTCTTAAAATATTCAATGCAGAAATAAACAACCAATGATAACTCGGGCCTCTTCCATAATGGGAGGGAATTTAACCTATTGAACCGTGCTGGTCAGACATGTTGATATAGGGTTTCATTTCGAGTTTTACTTCTCTTGCATAGATCCTATGTGCATATTATATCCCTTAGTCGTCTTTTACGACATCCATGAGCAAGATAGGGACTGATGAATTGTACTCTTAATCCGTCATGACACGGAAACTCTCACTTAACGAATATTATAGATTCAATACCCACTGAGGAGAATTGTGGGTTCGATTTAAAAAAAGTTTTTTTTCTTTTGTTTTTTTTCCGGTCTAGGTGTAGTTAATTATATTTTTGTGAAATCGAGCGATACAAGGATTTATTCCTTATTTAAGGTTAAAAATATAAAAAAGAATCCTATGAAATTGTCATATGGAATAAGAACGCAATCTTAACCGGAATTTTCGTAAAAAGTATCTATGTAACAGAAGGAAAACTTAAAACCCTATACCAAACTGTGTGACCAGATTAGTGTAGTGGGCCAATGTCCCTTCCATTGTAGGGGAGGCAGGCTGTTACCAGCATTGGGACGTATAAAAGCTGAGATGATAATAACTATGACAATTATCCTTTGAAGATGAAAAGAATTATAGTCAAAGACGACACTGGAAAAGAGAATGAAGAAATGGTCCATCTATAAAATGGTTCTAAGTAGCTCCGCTGTTAGTTTATTGAATGAAATACATTAAATATTTATATATATTTTTATATATAAATTTCTTGCGTATGTATATTTTCGTGTGTATGTCACTGAACTCCTCCTAAACGACTGAACCGATTTTGATGATTTTTGTGGATGTTTCCATAGATATGAGAAAGATTTAGATTAATAGTAACTTGTAGTGGCGCTGCAATCGATTTCAAGGAGACCTTTAACTATTTTTTTTAGATTTGAACAGAACAACGTCTCTTGGGTCAGCTAGTTATAATATATTTTACCTTAAATCAAAATTGATAACGCTCCTGTGAGGTTAATATTACATTTAACTAATACGTCACGTAGATGAACCTCTTTAACAACAGTGTAGTGGGGCGGTAGGACCACACTGTCGACAGTTATCTGTGTACAGCCGCGGGCCGGTCCATCCGCGGTAGTACCACGCTGAGCAGAAAATCGACGTCTGACTAGTAGCGATTTGTTACTGCGCTTCGTTCGGTGAGCGAGAGAGCCGAAAGTCCAACTTTCTGAGGGTGTTTGCGTGTGGAGGGTTTTGATGGTGCCCTTGGTATCACCGAGCCTCAATGCACGCATTCACACTCCCTTCATTTTCTTCGCGGTAGGCAGCGGCCTTGTAAAGGTCCATGAGCGGCAGCAACACTTACAATCAGGTGTACTGTTTGCTCGTTTGCCACCGTTTGCAATAAAAAAAAATAGGGCTATCTATAGCCGCGGGCCGATTCGTCTAAAGTAGTACCACAGTCTAGTAGAAAATTGATGTCTAAATAGTAGCAATTTATTACCGTTCTTCGTTTAGTAATTGAGAGAGCCGGCAGCCCAATTTTCTGAAGATATTTGCGTGTCGTGGGTACCTAATAATGCCTTTAATATCACCGAACTTCATTGCCTCATTCACACTCCTTTAATTTTTTTTTCACGGTAGGCAGAAATCTATGAGCGGCAGTATAATTTACCATCAGGCGGGCTGTTCGATCGTTTGCCACCACCAATAAAAATAAATATAGTAAACTAGCAACCCGCCCTCGCTTCGCTTCGGTTTTAGTTGCTTTACCCGCGGCATAGTTCCCGTTCCTGTGGGAATACCGGGATAAAATATAGCCTATGTTACTCCCTGATATTATAGCTTTCCATTGATGAAAGAATTTTTGAAATCGGTTCGGTGGTTTAAGCGTGAAAGCGTTACAAACAAACAAACAAACAAACAAACATCCTTACTTTCGCATCTATACCAATAAATAAAATTGGAGTGTCTGTTTATAATGTCAAAATAATAGGCTTTTTTCATGCTCACACGGTTATTTGCACGACACCTATGCCTAAAATAGCAATTAAAAATTTTTTGTCTGTCTGTTTGTCTGTTTGTTCCGGGTAATCTTCAAAACGGCTGGACCGATTTCAAAAATTCTTTCACCAATGGAAAGCTATAATATCAGGGCGTAAACTAGGCTATATTTTATCCCGGTATTCCCACGGGAACGGGTACTACGCGAATAAAACGACAATAACCTATAACCGAAGCGAAGCGAGGGCGGGTTGCTAGTTTATAATATTAGTATGAATGATTTTATATTTATTTTCTTTTTATTTATTAGGGACATAAAACAGTTACATGTTACAATGTTACAATGTTAATCTTATTAAATAATTTTAGCTTATCTACATAGTGTGGGTTACCACACTAATGTCCACATATTTGCATAAAAGTAAAGGAAGTTACAGACATGCACACTTTACAGTTTTCATACACTAGTACTCTCAAATAATACATCATTAACTTTCTTTTTAAAGCTGTTCTTAGAATGTAGGAAAATATCTATATCTGAAAATTGTGTGTTATATACGTATATCGGTCAGTCGTCGCAAGATCGCTCGTGTTCCGGCGTTAGTTTTGAATTTGTAAATTATATTTCTAATCCTTTATCAAACGGGTAACAAACTATAAAATAATAAAATTTAAAACTGCTGACTGCAGTCTTCAATCTCGTTGAATTTTATCGTCGAGATGATGTAAAAATTTTAAATGGCTTTCTTTGTATCTAACATAAACTATACATTGTATTTTATTTTTAATAGCTTTTTTATTAAACAGATATCTTCTTTATTTGAGAATACAATTCGCCACTTTATTCTTGGCTGTCGTAAAAAACGACTAAGGGAAATTATTATATTATGCAAATTAATGTAAGAAAAGGAAATCTTGACATAAAACTCTATAATGATTTCTGATGTTTACGCGAGTATCACACATCTATATCTATACCAATAAATAGGGGGGCGCGGCCGGAGCACCTCCTCGTGGTACTCCCTGGTAACGTCCATTTGGACGGCCAAGATTCCGGCAGGGGGGGGGGGGGGTCTCCGCGTGCGGGTCTGGTGGCAGAGCGCACGGCGGATCTGACCCGGGGCCAATGGGGCGGATGTGCCTCATGGCACTCCGTCGCCAGGGACGGTTGCGTCACGGCCCGGGGGCGTGACGGGTCGGTCGCTCGCGAGCGGCCAGACCCGGAAGGCCCAAACCGTAATCCTGAGCAGGGGGGTCAGGACCGGGGGTCTTCGGACCGCGGGGAAGAAAACCCCTATAAAAAATTACCCCAATCTTAAGTTTGGCCACTCGGCGAGGAGATGTATGACTGGTGGGTTAAGAAGCGCGTGAGCGTCCAGTCGTTAGAGTGGTAGTCAAGGCAAGACTCAAAAACGTCCAACAACATGGCAGAAGTCAAGACAAGTAATACTTCACCAGAGGGTCCCGGCCAGGCCGGGGAATCCCTTGCTGTGCCGGTGCTTGCGCGCGACGTCCATTTGGAGTCGCGCCCAAGTCCCGGCACAGTCTGTCCCCAATCGTATGGGTGGGGGACAACTACTGCCTCAGAAGCCGAGAGCCCGGCTCAACACCAAGTGGCTCAGGGGGGGAAGGGGAACGAGGAGAAGGTGCAGGTGCGGAAGAAGACCCGGAGGACGAAGCCGAGGCGTTCCGCCGCTGCACGAGCCCGCATTAGCGCCACTGCATCCAAGGCGTGGCGGGCGCGGATGAAGGCTGAAGCCATTGCCGCACGTGACGAGGGCGGCAACATTGCTGCTGCAGGGCCGTCGCGGGACGGGGGTGGCGTTGCTGCCCAGCCGTCGGAAGAGGAGAGGATAGAGACCACTGCAGGGCCGCCGCGTGAGGAGAGCGGCAGCAACAGCGGGTCCGAGCACGAGGGCGGCATTGCCGCAGAGCCGTGCATAAGGATAGCAGGCGAAAGCTCCGAGCTGTCGAGCGATGAGGGCGGCACTGCCGCAGAGCCGTCGCAGGATGAGGGCGGCAGCGCGTCGTGGAGGAGGTGGAGACCTTGTCGGACCACCGGTATATCCGGATGGAGGTCTCCCCGGTAATCCCGACGCCCAGCAGGGGTCACGGGGCGGATGGACGTCCTGCGTTCCCGCGATGGGCTGTGGGTCGCTTAGACCGGGACCAGCTGGCGGAGACAGCCATCGTTTACTCATGGCTGTCCTCTGCCAACCAGTCGGACGGGGTGGATGCCGAGGCTGGCCGCATCCGCAGTGCGTTGACGCAGATCTGCGATGCGGCCATGCCCCGGGTACGGCGTCCGCCCCCGAGGAGGGCGGTCCACTGGTGGTCCCGGGAGCTGGCGGATCTCCGGGCCGCGTGCATTCGCGCCCGGAGGGCCTACACCCGCAGCCGGCGGCGCCAACGCGACGCGGAGCGGGAGGCCTTGCTGTATGAGGGCTACCGCAATGCGCGGTCGGCCTTCAGGCTGGCCATCCGCTCCGCCAAGGACGTCAGTCGGCAGGAGATGCTGGACGGTCTCGATCGTGACCCCTGGGGACGCCCCTATCGCGCGGTGCTGAATAAGCTCCGCGCGCGGGGCCTTCCCCTCACCGAGACTCTCCAGCCCAGCCTTCTCACCCGGGTCGTCGAGGACCTGTTCCCGCGGCGGGCGGAACACACGCCCCCGGTCATGGCTCCGCCAGACACTGACCGGGAAGCCGACGACGACAGTGTTCCGCCCATCACGGAACCCGAGATGTGAGTGGCGGTGGCGCGCATGTGCGCAAAGTCCACCGCCCCCGGGCCCGACGGTGTTCCAAACCGCGTGTTGGGCCTGGTTCTCGACCACCTGGGTCCCCGCCTCAGGGAGCTGTTCGACGCGTGTTTAGCGTCCGGACGGTTCCCTGGGTGCTGGAAGGAGGGAAGGCTGGTGCTCCTGCCGAAGCCAGGACGGTCTCCGGGGTCGCCTTCGGCCTACAGGCCTATCGTGCTGCTCGATGACACGGGCAAGCTACTGGAGAGGGTGGTAGCTGCCCGCATCGAGCGGCACCTCGTCGGCACGGGGCCCGATCTGTCGGACGCCCAGTTTGGGTTTAGGAGGGGTCGTTCGACGATCGCGGCTCTGTTGCGCCTGAGGGCCGTGGTGACTGAGGCCGTCACCGGTGGGGGAGTGCTGTTGGCGGTGTCCCTAGACATCGCCAACGCATTCAATAGTCTGCCATTCAGCTGCATCAGGGAGGCGCTCCGGTATCACGGAGTGCCAGCTTACCTGAGGCGGCTAGTGGCAGACTATTTGGTGGGGCGCAGCGTCCTCTGTACCAACCGAGCAGGGGACGTTGTGCGAACGCCCATGACGTGCGGTGTCCCACAGGGGTCGGTCCTCGGACCCACCCTGTGGAACATCGGCTACGACTGGGCGTTGCGGGGGAGCCTCCCGCCCGGGCTGGGCGTGATTTGTTTTGCCGACGACACGCTCGTCACAGCCCGCGGTGGGATGCTAGAAGAGGCGGTAAGCCTAGCGACCTATGGCACCGAAGAGGTCGTCAGGCGGATCGAGGCGCTGGGGTTGAGGGTCGCCCTGGACAAGACGGAGGCCCTCTTGTTCCATGGGCGCCTTATGAGCCCTCCCATCGGCGTCTCGATCACCGTCCGATCGGTTGACATCAGCATCCGGGCCCATATGAGGTACTTGGGCCTGGTGCTCGACGGGCAATGGTGGTTCCGGGAGCATTTCCGCAGGCTCGCTCCGCGGCTCGTCGGCGCGGCGTCCGCCCTATCGTGGCTTATGCCGAACGTGGGCGGACCGAGCGCTACGTGCCGATGGCTGTACACGGGGGTCATCCGGTCGATGGCCCTGTACGGCGCACCGGTATGGGCGGGGTCCTTGACCGTCCGACTTAGGGCCCTTCTGTGGCGACCACAGAGGGTCATGGCGGTCAGGGCCATCCGCGGATACCGCACGGTGGCGACGGAGGCAGCGTGCCTATTGGCCGGGACTCCCCCGTGGGACCTGGAGGCGGAAATGCTCGCCGAGTTGTATCGGCGGGTGTCGGGAGTGCGCGGGGAGGGCGGTGTGATCTCGTTAAGGGATCTCACCGCCTGGCGCGTCGACGCCCGCCGAGACGTCATTGCCCGTTGGGCAGTCCGGCTGGAGAGGCCTCGGTTCGGGGTGCGAACCGTGGAGGCCTTCCGGCCGGTGCTGATGCAGTGGTTGGAAAGGCGGCACGGGGTGCTCTCCTTCCGACTAGTGCAGGTGTTGACGGGGCACGGGAGCTTCGCCAAATACCTGCACAGGGTCGTAAGGAGGGAGAGTACACCGTCCTGCCACCACTGCGATTGCGACGAGGACACGGCGCGCCACACGCTCGAGGCCTGCGCGGCTTGGGCAGTGCAGCGCCGTGAACTCGTCGCAATCATCGGTGCCGACCTGACGCTGCCGGCCATCGCTAGGGCGATGGTCGACAGCGTCGGGAACTGGGACGCGGTCGCAGCCTTCTGCGAGACAGTGATCTCGCAGAAGGAGGCGGCGGATCGTCTGCGCGTGGAGCGCAGCCTCGATGAGGAGATCCGCCGCCGGCGACTGGGGCGGCGCAGGCGCAACTATCTGCGCCTCATGCCGCCCTAGCCGAGGCCGCGGGTGACGTGACCGGGGATTAGTCCGTCACCCGCCGAGAGGCCGACCGCGTGAGGAAAGACCGACGTCCTCCCCGAGGGGGGGACGTCGGTCGACGAGAGGGTACCCCGCGTAGGGGGTATTCCGTCGGGCCGACCACTGACGACAAGTAAACCTGCTCCGGTGGTCGGCCCAATGACGAAGGCGAGGTGGTTTTCGGGTGGGTTGCGGGAGTTGCGTGCTTAAGCCCCTCTGTCGCCCCGGACGGAGTGGTGCGGAGGCGCGCCGACCGCGACCCACCCAAAAAAAAAAAAAAAAAAATACCAATAAATAAAATTGGAGTGTCTGTTTGTAATGTCAAAATAATTGGCTTTTTTATGCTCACATGGTTATTTGCACGACACCTATGCCTAAAATACAGATTAAAAAAAAATTGTCTGTCTGTCTGTTTGTTCCAGGTAATCTTCAAAGCGGCTGGACCGATTTCAAAAATTCTTTCACCAATGGAAAGCTATATTATCAGGGCGTAAACTAGGCTATATTTTATACCGGTATTCTCACGGGAACGGGAATTACGCGGGTAAAACGACTAAAACCGAAGCGAAGCGAGGGCGGGTTGTTAGTTTAAAATAAAACTCCATGTTAATCTGTTGGACTAGTGTGGTAAAGAAATTTCCTTCACACTGTGAAGGAAATTCATTTACTGTGAATATGGGCCCTGAACAAGAAAATATTGCAATGTTTACTGAAAAACTATATTATACATAGATTTAAAAAACAACTTTCAAAAGAAACTATTTTTATGTCCTAAAAATATTTATACCAATGCAACTACATCGGTCGCCTATCATCGCTTATTGATGTCCATATGATGACGTGTTAGATACAAGCTCCTCAATGAGACGGAGATAATGTCAAATCGCCACGCCTGACACCACGTGCGTTGACGATTGCAATTGATATTTTAAAAATCCCAGGAAAGTGCTACAGCCTCTTTTACTAATAACTCTCGAGTCTCATGTAAAATTGAAGATACAATAAAGAAATAATCTTTGTATTATAGGAGACATTACAAATATACAAATCAACAGACACAAATTACACCTAGACTCAAAACAACAATTTGAGAATCGCATATGAGTATCGAACCAGAAATACTTAGCACGATGGGTCTGTATCCTAGCCATTACGCTACCTGTATAGTCTTTGTACATTATATTCCTACCTCCTCGCAGCCCATATATGTCTCACTATTGGCACGGTAATATTATCAACCAGTAATCCAACTTCATACAAACGGACGAAACGCGAGCTATACCTACGCGCCTCGATCTCGGCATGCAGACAGTCGCGACTGTGCTGCAGTGACGAGCGAACGGTGTGTTGTTTTTTTAACAATAACTGCGCGAATTTTTCACTAAAATTCATAATTATACACATATTTAATATGACAAGTAGGGTATTGTGCTGTTTTTGGTTGCATGAATTCGTCAATAACGAATCCAGAGATAACTTTATTTTAGATTACCTGCAAACTCTGAAATCTTACCTATTATAAAATAATTTTACTTACTATTAAGTAGGTACATAATGTGTGTCATTTTAATGTATAATTATTTCCCTTATTCTCCCGAAAAAAAAAGTTGTCTGGATTAATAAATAAAGTGAATAAAGTGATTGACACGAGTGAAATAGGTAGTTATAGGCGGTTCATGAATCATGTTACGGTACGCTTGTGTTAAAACTCATAATGTGTTTTGTTTTGTTAGTTTATATAATTCAAAGTAAAGACGTGGTATTTTATTATTAATAATAACAGATTTTTATTGTACTGTGTGTATGAATAGTACTAGAAAAAAATAATATGACCGTCTGTCTGTTACTAGATTTTGTTATTTAAACATAAACATGTTTTTTTTTAATTAAAAACTACCAATCAAAAATCAACTCGCATTCTTATTGAACACTTCCTACTCAATTCACAAAGTATTTTATTTGTTTATATAAGAAAAGTATATACAAAACTAAATGGAAACACAAAGTAGGCAAATGTAATTAAAATGCTGGAGGCGGGCACCCTATCACATGTTTATATACCGCATGGATGTAGGTATTTAATTCAAGGTTACGGCCGAGATACATTACTGATAGATGACTATACTGTGCTATTGGGCTCGGGTCTCCTCCACAATGAGAGTGAATTTTACCTACTATACCATGCTGGTCAGACATGTTGATATAGGGTTTCATTTCGAGTTTTCCATCTCTTGCACAGGTGTTATGTGCATATTATATCCCTTAATCATCTCTTATGCTATCCACGGGCAAGATAGGGAGTGTTGAATTGTATTCTTACTCCGTCACCACACGGACAATATCTTCCACTTCATACCAAGTACGCATTTATATGGTAGGAACACGCTAGCGACAGTTGCCTGTCCACAGCCGCGAGCCGGTCCGTCCGAAGTAATACCACGCTGAGCAGAAAATCGACCCGCAGAGTTAACACATTTTACTATAGTCCATAAAATATAGGATGATCTCTGTGACAGTTGTCCCTAGTGCTGTCACGCTTACGATAAAGTCCGTAGTTTTTATCGATAAAACTATTTTATATTTGTGATTTTCTATTATAACTAAAATACAATCAATAAAAATCTTTTTGAATTTTTTTCAAACAAAAAGTGTTTTTTGACTGTTTTAATTATTCGAAAGAAGTACAATCAAGCTCTAGGTCACTATTATTGTCATTACTGGAGCATTCCTGCTAGAACATTTATCATTTTTTTCCCAAAATAGGGACAGTCACTAAATCCATCGATCAATTACGACTGTTTTATAAATAAATATGTCTAGTTTATTGACAATAATGCATATATAATATTATCATTTACTCTGAAACAAAAAGTAGTTTTTTAATGTTTAATTAATTCAATTTATGTATTCTGTAATGTACCTGTCTGTTATAATTGTAAAAAATATGTTGAAAGTATTATATAGGTACTGTATTGGGTTTATTTCTTTTATGATTAATTTAATAAAGATCGGTTATCGATTTACGTATATCGACTGTCCCATCTCTTTTTTATTTTCAGTTCAGTATGACCTTGTACGTGTGTAAGCGTCATTTATGTATAAAATGTTTACTAGGTATTTCAGTACTTACTTACGAGGTACATTTTAGACATGAATAATAATATTTTTATATTTATAATATATTGCAATTCAGTTGTAATAAAACTGGCACCAAAAGAATGAAATATATTTGATACAAAATGAAATTGTAAACATGTCGCTCGTTCAAACTTACTTCGTTGGTTTCGTTGACATCTGTCACAGAGATCAAGCTATATTTTATGGACTATAATACGTTTCTTTATGTGGATGGACTACTTTGTCGACAGTCATCTATCTATAACCGCAGAGTGGTCTACCCCGGTCCATGGTAGTACCACAGTCTCGGAAAAAATACAACTGAGTAGTAGCAATATGTTACTGCACTTCGTTCTGTGAGCGAGAGAGCCAACTTTTTGTGTGTGTTTGCGTGTGATGGGTTTTGGTGATGGCCTTAGTATCACTGCACCTCATCACACGCATTTACCTTCACTTTCTTCTGGGTAAGCAATCCTTACTAATATTAAAAATGCGAAAGTAAGTTTGTTTGTTTGTTACACTTTCACGCTTAAACCACCGAGCCGAATTCAAAAATTCTTTCACCTATGGAAAGCTATTATATCAGGGAATAACATAGACTATATTTTATCCCAGTATTCCCAAGGGAACGGGTACTACGCGGGTAAGACAACTAAAACCGAAGCGAAGCGAGAGCGGATTGCTAGACTTGCTAGTGGTCTCATAAAGGTCCATGAGCGACATTATTCATTACCATCAGGTGTGTTTGCTTGTTTGTTTGTTTGCCACCAACTGAAAATAATACGCTATATACCTACACCATCACCACTCGGATATAGAAAATATGCTATACACGCCAATTGAATGAACATTCCAAAACTGTGGCATAGAATCAAAATCCTTTATTCACATAATGTCTTCCGTAATTCAGCATATTCAAACATAAACTGCCTATTCAATCCGTAAATCAAATTCTGAAGTTTCAATTACATTGGGAGCACTCGGGGCTTTTGTTTTCAAATGTTAAATGTGTTCGTAATTTTATCCACTCAAAAAAGGGAAGCTTGTACAAACTTTCTTTGTGGGGACGGAGTAAAAAATAATTCACTAGCCCCTATTTTGCCTGAAGTATCGTATCATCATCATCATCATTTCAGCCTATCGCCGTTTACTGCTGGACGTAGGCCTCCCTCATGTTGCGCCGTAAAGTGCGGTTCTGTGCCGTTTGCATCCAACGACGCCCAGCAACTTTCACCAGGTCGTCGGTCCACCTAGTGAGGGGGCGTTCTACACTGCGTCGTCCAACACGTGGTCGCCACTTGAGAACCTTTCTTCCCCAGCGGTTGTCGGTTCATCGAGCGATGTGGCCTGCCCATTGCCACTTCAGCGTGCTAATTCTTCGTACTATGTCGGTTACACCAGTATCGTATAGGACATATCATTATCATCAGCTTGCTCTAATCGTGAACTCGTGAATGTGTACCGCTTATTAGATCTGGGCTAGCGATAATCGTTTGAATCATCATCATCGTCATAGCTCATTTACGTCCCACTACTGGGCTCGAGCCTCCTCCACATTTTTTTAGACCACACTCTGCATTAAGGAAATAATCCTTGTGTTGCGGTGGACTTTACGAACATATAATTAACGGACACAAATCCAGACTCAGCTCAATAATTTGTGAATCGCACAAAATATTCTCCCGCGTAGGATTTGAACCCACGACATTGGCACCGTAGGTCGGTATCTTAACCACTTAGGAGGGAAATTGACCTACTATACCACAGGCGGGTTGGTAGAGGGTTTTATTTTGAGTTTTGATTATCTTGCATGGTTGTTATATGCACAAGATATCCCTTACTCGTCTTTTATGACACTCACGGGCAAGAGATGTTGTGGTGAATTGTATTCTTACCCCGTCACCACACGGAGATAGAACGTTTGAATTATGCTGGAGCTGATACTTGCTAAACATTTTATATACAATCTTATATAAAAGTGGTTAGTAAAAAAAAAATTGACTGCATACATGGTGTAGTGATTAAGATACCGACCTACCATCCTGGGTTTAAATCCCATGCAGGACAAAAGGCCGACCGCGTGAGGAAAGACCGACGTCCTGCCCGAGGGGGGGACGTCGATCCATGGGAGGGTACTCCTCAAGTAAGTATTCCGTCAGGCCAACCACTGACGTCAAGTCACCCTGCTCCGGTGGTCGGCCCAACGACGAAGGCTACGTGTTACGGATGGGTTACGGGCATGCGTACTTACGCCCCTCTGTCGCCCCGGATGGAGTGGTGCGAGGACTGCGCCTACTGTAACCCATCCCCCAAAAAAAAGAACAACACTTTGTGCGATCCACGAATTCTTGTTCTGAGTCTGGATGTAATTTTTGTAGTTTGTTTAGCAGTGTTAAAATTAAAAAGACATAAGTGCCTGCCCTCACGAGGTTTATGCATAATAAATTATTTGAATTTGACAAAAATGATGTATTTTGTCAAATTCAAATAATTTAGTCCTTAGTCGTCTTTTACGACACCCATGGGCAAGAAGCAAGAGGGAATGGCGAATTCTTACGATGTAATGACATGGACTATATTTTTCACAGTAGCTTAGTTGATTAAACAGTACAAGTGGATTTCTAATAGATTTAGTTTCTACTTTTCTCTCTAATCAATTTTACGCTTCACAAGTAAATTTTATAGAAATACGAGTATATTTTTGTATTTGTGAACGTATTGATTGGAAATTTTGCAACGGTCCATAAGTGCCGATTACCACTTATTAAATGCACCCCTTGCATATCTGCCACCATCTGCAGTAGAAATGCTTTTATCAAATGGACGCCATTTACTTTTAAAATGTTCAAAACTTAAAAGCAATGTCAATTTTATTACTGACTTGAATTGTGTTAATAGTGATGTATCAATATAATATTATGTATTATCGATTTTTTGAATCTAATCTAATATTTTAATCCAACTCCTATCTTGTCTTTGGGTGTCGTAAAAGACGACTACGGGATTGCAATATGCAAATATCGGACGTCGATTTTCTGCGAGAGTGTGGCTTTACCCCGGACGGATCGGCCCACGACTATAGACAGAAGACTGCCTATGTGATCCTATCACATTCAAAATATTATTTGAGAGACATATAGCTAGTCTTACTGCTGATCATTATCTGATCTTATTACGCTACCATTGCATTGCCTTAATCAAATAATAAACAGTGCATTTCAATAGTGGATTTTGTCTATTTGTTGCTTTCACCTTTATCTGCGATATTATACACCTTCATCTACACTCCTTCATCTCCATCATCATCTCGGCTCATATACGTTACACAGTTGGGCTCAAGCATCATCCTCAATAGGAGGGAAATTGATCTTGCTATACTATGCTAGTCAGATAGGTTAGTATAGGATATGATTTCGAGTGTTGCTTCACTTGCATAGATGTTATATGCTTACTATATCCCTTAGTAATCTTTTACGACATCCACGGGCAAGATAGTTAGTGGTGAATTGTATTATTATTCCGCAACCACACGGCCGTAACACTGCTCACAGTAGTCAAAATACAGTCAAAATAAAGTTAATGTTTCTGCAATTAATATCTATACTCATAGTCGACTTTATCGATATATCGATATACTCGCCCACAAACCCTTTTCATCCGATTTTAATATCTTTTAAAAGCATTCGCTTCAAATAACAGATTTTAATTCAATGCCGGGGGAACGTTCGACGTTTCATGAAATGCATTATAATATAATTTTATCGTTTACTTAACTGGTATTCATTACTTTTTTTATTCAAAGTTATATTAATATTAATAATAGCGCAGTTAATTATAAATATTATTATAATAACAACCATAATATTTTGACCCAATTTTGTTGCAACCAAAATTTAATAAATAGTCATTTTAATTTTTTGCGTAGTAATTGCACAGCGTAATATGTGAAATCTAAGAGGTTTAAGTGGTACTATATCAAAATTATTTATATTCATTTAATTTTTTGGCATAAAATAAATAGGAAAAAAATATCTTTTTCATTTTAGTTTTAATATAAATTACTAAAATTCTTATATAATATCTCAGCTTACATGATCCAAACTGGGCCCAAAGCTTCTCCTCAGAAGGAGGTAAATTGATATATTAAACTCTCTGGTCAAACGGTTTAGTATATGGTTTCTTTCTTTCCTTTTTTTATGCACTGTGCAATAAATTATTGTATGACGGGGATATTTTAAAATATACAGTTAAGGAAACCACTTTACACCCAGACTGAAAATAATGAGACAGATAGACAGGCAAAGTTCTAAAAGGTTTCGTTCTGTCCTCTATTTCCTTAGCACGAAAAATTAGTTGGTTTTTTTTTTTTTTTTTTATATTGCAACCAGTGGCAAACGAGCAAACAGTACACCTGATGGTAAGTGTTGCTGCCGCTCATGGACCTTTACAAGACCGCTGCCTACCCCGAAGAAAGTGAAGAGAGTGTGAATGCGTGCATTGAGGCTCGGTGATACCAAGGGCACTACCATAACCCTCCACACGCAAACACTCTCAGAAAGTTGGGCTTCCGGCTCTCTCGCTCACCGAACGAAGCGCAGTAACAAATTGCTACTACTCGGACGTCGATTTTCTGCTCAGCGTGGTACTACCCTGGACGGACCGGCCCGCGGCTGTAGACACATAACTGTCGACAGTGTGGTCCTACCCACTAGGAAAGGTTATAAAATATCTATATTATTATCGTCTAAGCTCATCAACGTCCCACTGCTGGGCTCGAGCCTCCTCTCCAATAAAAGGTAATACCATGTTGGCATATAGTTTTATTAGTTTATAGACATATGGGTATATAGTTTTATTTTGAGAATTTCTTCTCTTGCATAAATGCATATTATTTTCCGTAGTCGTCTTTTACGATATGTATAAGCAGAATGGGGAGTGGTGAATTATACTCTTACTCAGTCACCACAAGATCTATAATATACAAATTTCAATGTATTAAAAATTTGTTATATGGTTTCTGATGTTTACGCGAGTATTATACATCCATACTAATATTATAAATGCGAAAGTAAGGATGTTTGTTTGTTTGTTTATTTGTTTGTTTGTAACGCTTTCACGCTTAAACCACCGAACCGATTTCAAAAATTCTATCACCAATGGAAAGCTATAATATCAGGGAATAACATAGGCTATATTTTATCCCGGTATTCCCACGGGAACGGGAACTACGCGGGTAAAACGACTAAAACCGAAGCGCAGCGAGGGCGGGTTGCTAGTTGTAAATAAAACTAGTTTACGGATTTTATCGCGTTTGTATTTGACTTTTGATTGCTCCACGTTTTGAAAACTTTACAGCGTTCATTGTCACTACACGATATTAAGAGTAAAGTATTCACACAATATGCACATAAGATCTGTGCAAGAGAAGGAAAACTCGAAATGAAACCCTATACTAACATGTCTGACCAGCATGGTCTAATAGGTCAAATTGCCTCCCATTGTGGACGAGGCCCGAGTTCAACATTGGGACATATGTGGGCTGCGATGATGATGATGATTCACACAACGCCGAAAAATATTCGAAACGTCGGGTAATCAAAAATCAAATACAAACGCGATAAAATCCGTAAACTAGTTTTATTTACAAAGTTATATGTTTAGATGTTAAATATCAACAAAACATTGCTTATTTTGTAAGACTTCATAATAAATAATCCTCATAGAATCACCATCTAAAACTCAATTTATGTTACAAGTGCGATTATAGCACCTCACCGGAAATGTGGTGAAAGCAGTAACCAAGTTCCGGTGTAACCGCCCGTCGACTTTGCATCCACATCCGGTGTCAACGCTTGAATCGTAAGCGCTTCCGATAATGAAGGTTCAACGTTTTCTTGAGACTTTTGTTATGGATATATTTTGCAAATGATCGTCAATAATGAGCGTTATGAATTTTGTGCCATTCATCTCACCATCTCAACTCATATATGTCCCACTGCTGGGCTTAGACCTTCTTCGCGGATGGAAATTGATCCACTTTAATACGCCGTTTAGACAGGTTGTTACAGTCTTTTTTTTTGGATTTTCTTTACAAACATGGATTTTTTTTCTTTTTCTCAGCCTATAGCAGAGTCCTAGGATGAAAACTGATATACTATATCACATGGGTCAGGCGAATTTGTATAAGTTTTTATATCGTGCTCTTCTTGTCTTTCATAAATCTTATATCTTTAAACGAGCAATTCTTGTATATATATATTTTTTCAGGATCTCTGAAACGGCTCCAACGATTTTGATCGAAAATCGATCTAGCTAGATTTTATTTATAGAAAATGTTGTTTTGTCGGTGTTTTTAGCAAAACAATACATTGACATTAAATTTTAAAAGAATGCATTCATATTCTTTCAAATTTCGTTGTCAACGTCATGAGTTACGATAGCTCAGTTGGGAAGTTGTCCAGTTCTCTTTTTGTTTTGTTTTGGCATTAAAAAGCGTCGGATCGAATCTCGGTATTATTATTATTCTCTTTTTGTAATTATTTATAATTTTTTCATTATTTAATTTTTATTTTTTCTTAATATATATCTAAATAAATTCGACAAAAATACAACAAAAATATGTGAGCGAAGCTCGGTCAACCTGATATTATTATATGTATACATTGTAAATATTGTCCTGGGAAACTTATAATTCCACTTTTCTTTGAGACATCTTGCGTTAAGGAAATAATCCTTCTATTTTAGGGGACTATGCAGATATGCAATACATACTATGGAAGAAGGTTACATATTGCCTCGACCCGAAGTAATTGGCATACGAAAGAGCATGATGATAAGATAATAAAAGACCATGTCTATCGGATCAGGTATTTTTTTTAAGTGAAACTTCTTTGCGCGCATGAGGGTAATTTTTTTACGGATGAAACGCAATTTAGCGTCACGAAGATGTGCAGCGTTTTTGTCGAAAAAGAGGGAGAGAGCGATTGAGACCGATTGAGAGAGAGTGAGAACGGGCGAACATAGCACGAAGCACAGCCATGAGGCGAGAGTAGGGAGCAAGCGAGTGAGAAAGATCGAGAGATTATTTTTCTTATTTTTTTCTTTATTTTTTTTGTTCCTGATAAAAGATACATGGAACTAAAGAAGTTTCACTTTTGACATGCATACTTGGTACTCCCGCAATTTTTTTTAAGCTATTGCATTGCTTTTATCGCGGGCTTGGCGTGGCAATCGAATCAAGAAATTTCGTAACGAAAATAAAACCTCACACCTCCCTACCATATAGCTAGCTACATGGTACGAGCTACATGGTACGCGGGTGGCGGCAGTTCGGCCGAGCGTACGGTCGTCGACATTCTGCGATCGTCCGTCTCGTTGCGCACACGTGCCACCGCATTGCGTAGCTTACGTCAAAAAGTGTTTTCGCGCGTTTTCTAACGGTCCCAACGATCTTCAGCGGACGACAGTGGTAATCCAAATCGCCTTTAGTGTTATACATATAGTACATTTGTTTTCTTATCGGTCACCACGCTCAAAAAGTATAACTTAAATTAATATCAAAGAAAAAAACTTGAATTAATATCAAAGAAAAAAAATACTGCATAAATAAAAAATAAATAAATAATTATAATTGCATAAGTTGATAAAAAATGCAATAGCTTTACCGTGGCAGTCCTCGAGTGCCACACGTTTTTTTTTTTTGTAATACCTGACCTTCGCAATGTTGATGAATCCTTACTAATATTATAAATGCGAAAGTAAGGATGTTTGTTTGTTTGTAACGCTTTCACGCTTAAACCACCGAACCGATTTCAAAAATTCTTTCACCAATGGAAAGCTATATCAGGGAGTAACATAGGCTATATTTTATCCCGATATTCCCACGGGAACGGGAACTACGAGGGTAAGACGACTTACACCAAAGCGAAGCGAGGGCGGATTGCTAGTATCCGAATATAAATCAGATCTTTCTCCTAAGACGGCTCTCACGGCTCACGACTCATATACGTCACACTGCAAGGCTCAACCTTTCTCCACAATAAGAAGAAAATTTATCTACTATACCGCGCTGTTCAGGCTGGTTGGCATTGGGTTTTATTTAAAGTTATTTTTCTCTTATATAGATGTTATCTGCATACTGCAATCGCTTAGTCGTTTTTTACGACACCCACTGCCAAGAATGGGGAATTAATTGTATTCTTATTCCGTCACCACATGTTGTGTGATCACTCAGCACCAAACTAGGTTACGCCTAGTTGACCTCGAATATGCAAGTTCCGCGATACCGACATAGCGATGGCAGCAAACACGACGCGCTGTTTCAGCAGGACGTGCCTCATGAGGAACACCAGAAGCCTTGAGCGTTGTAATAAATTGCAACTCCACCTACCAACTCACTCTCGATCTAGCATCGATCGACTGTCAACCTTTTTTTTTCCACGCTTTGGAAATGCATTTACGCACTATCCTCCGCCGGTTACAGACGAGGGAGTGTGTGTGGGACTCGCCGGCCACAGAAGTGACCGAAATACCCACTAAAACCACAGCGGCCCCTTCCGCGTTTTTACGAGGTACCGGAGAAATCGTCTGATGACATTCTATCGCCGACACCCCAATGCTTGGCCATCTGGCCACGTCCTGTCATCATTCAGGGCGGTGGGAGGAGGAGCGCATAGCGGTGTCTCTTCCTCCCTGGTCGCCGCCGGCGGAGCGAGTCAGCGGACGCAAGTGCCTCACGTGCCCGCTCCGCGGTCTCCATCCTTGTCATGATAGCCTCACAGAAGGAGGCCATCGACGACCAACAGCTGTCGCTGCCGAGCATCTTATCGACTGTCAAGCTACCTTAGTATTAGGTTAAGTTAGTTAGTTTTAAGTCACTCTCAATCTAGCATCGATCGAGCTCCTACCTAGCTCCGGCCACAGCCTTCGTAAGTTACACGTAAATACAATCTTCATAACACCAATGTTTACCTATCAATTTTATCCCAAAAGAAAAACGATTATATACTTATCTTCATTGTTCAACTAAAAGTTTTTATTTAAATCCTTTCACACAAGAATTCGCTATGTCAGTAGTTCGTGCTCTTGAATTCATCTCTAAACTCATGACAACGCAGTCTGCAGTCTAGACTTGTTTGGGTATATTTTATCACGAGCTAACAAGCTAGCTCGCTAAAAAAATATCAGTGAAAAATAATGTTTCCATGTGGTGACAGAGTGAGAATATGATTCACCATCTTTCCGGTGAGTATTGTAAGACTACTCCAAAAAAGACTACGCTTGCCTATAGTGGTAGGCAGAGACCACTTCCTTCCACTTGCTACGATGTTGATATACCACTTTCACCTCCTCCACATTCATTAAATTCCTCATACATGTTCTTCGGTTCAGGGTACTTCTAACTCGGCCTTTCTTAAGAACGTCCCCGATTTGATCATGGAAAGTCCGCCTTGGTCTTCCTCTTTCAACACTTCCGTTCACATTCGCCCGATAAATTATCACATGGCCGAACCAACTTAACTAACTTACCTTTCTCAATCCTTGTCACTACATCTACATTCATATCATCCATCCATCAGCCTTCAGACGTCCCCTGCTGGACATAGGCCTCCGCACGAGAATGCTACTTGGAACGGTCCTGCGCCACTTGCATCCAACGGTTCCCTGCGATTTTGAGAATGTCGTCAGTGCACCTAGTGCGATGTCGTCCTATGCTGCGCCGTCCGATTCGTGGTCGCCGCTCAAGAACCTTTCTTCCCCAACGGATGTCGGTTCGACGAGGGATGTGACCTGCCCATTGTCATTTCAACGTGCTAATTCTGCGGGCTATGTCGGTTACACATTCATACCACAATCTAATATTTAATATCTGGTTGACCGAACTTCGCTCGGAATATTTTTGTCGAATTTATTTAGATATATATTAATAAAAAATAAAGAATGAAAAATATATAAAAAAATTACAAAGAGAGAATAATAATAACACCGATATTCGACGACCGACGCTGTTTAAATGCCAAAAAACCAAAATTAGAACTGGTCAACTTCCCACCTGAGATATCGTAACTCATGACATTGACACCGAAATTTGAATTCATATTCTTTTCAAATTTAATGTCATTGTATTGTATTGCTAAAAACACCGACAAAACAACATTTTCTATAAATAAAATCTAGCTAGATCGATTTTTGACCTCGAAACCTCTAGTATGCCAAGTTTCATCAAAATCGTTGGTGCCGTTTCCGAGATCCTGAATATATATATAAGAATTGCTCGTTTAAAGATATAAGATTTACAATCTTAAGAAAATGTATTTATAATATTTGTAGTACACCATTATATCATACTCCTAACATTAATTCTTTTGGACAATTACTCGCAGATTAGATTGGGCTTAATTAGATAAAATTACATTCGTTTTTGTTCTGTAATTACGTTAATAAATTAAGCTCGCGTTGACAATAACAATTTATCTTAAGCGTATTAAGATTTTTTTTCGTTCGAATGGCAGAAAAATACGTAAAGATTTAGGAATTTCGTAAGATTATTTTAGTAGAATAACTACTGCCCCGTGTGGTGACAGAATAAGAATACAATTCACCCTCCCTATCTTCCTGAAGATATAAAAGACGACTAAGGAAAAAAAAATGCATATAACATCTATGCTAGAGAAGGAAAATTTGGAATTAAACCTTATACCAACACGTCCGACCAGTAGTAGGTCAATTTCCCTCCTATTATGGATGAAGCTCGAGCCCAACACTGGGACGTGTATGAGCTGAAATAATGAGTAATAATGAACTGCTGTTCTTTTTTTTACTTCTTTACTCATAACCCATTACTTCATTCGGGTTTCGGCTCATGGCAAAAGGATTCACGCTGTTCCGAATGTTCACAGATTGGATTTCATTTTAAATTCTTATTTCCTTGGATTAATTGTATGTGCGTATATGGTTTAGTTACACCTGTGGTAACGGAGTAAGAATATAATTCATCAGTCCCTATCTTACCCGTGGATATCGTAAACACGACTGAGGTATGTAATATGCATATAACGCCTATACAAGTGAAGAAATACCCTATACCAACCTGTCTGACTAGCGTGGTATAGTAGGTCAGTTACCCTCCTATTATGGAGGAGGCACGAGCTCAGCTGTTGGACGTGTACGAGCCAAGAAGATGATGACAAAATCAGGTGTCTTTCATGACGCTCATGGCAAAAATAAGAAGGTAAATTGTATTCTTACTCCGTCTTCTCCGTCACATTATATATAACTACAGTTTTATTATTTAGAAGATTGCTTGACATGGCACACACTTGTAATGCACAGGGAAGACATGTTTGCCCGTTTTGCTTAAATCTTTATAAGTCCATCTGTGATAGTAAAATACGTACTTCTATTTATTTTATACTAGCAACCCGCCCTCGCTTCGCTTCGGTTTCAGTCGCCTTACCCGCGTTTTTCCCGTTCCCGTGAGAATACCGGGATAAAATATAGCCTATATTACTCCCTGATATTATAGCTTTCCATTGGTGAAAGAATTTTTGAAATCGGTTCGGTGGTTTAAGCGTGAAAGCGTTACAAACAAACAAATAAACAAACAAACAAACATCCTTACTTTCGCATTTATAATATTAGTATGGATTTATTTATTATCGCAGCTCAGATATGTCGATAAATTGATCTATTATCGAGACGGGTTGCTATAGAATTTTATTTTAAAATTTCATGCTCATGTGATAATGTCATTAGCGTGTTATGTTCCTTATTCAACTTTTACGATACCCACGGGTAAGAGAAGGGGTGATCAATTCTTTGCCAGTATAATGGATGTAATATTTATAATTATTGATTGTTTTTTACCTTTTTTATTGCAAACGAGCAAACAGTACACCTGATGTTACCAACAGCCTACAGACGAAAATTCATCAAAAATTCTTATTTTTGCTAGGCCGCTGCATACCGTGAAGAAAGTGAAGGGAGTGTGAATGCGTGCAATGAAGTTCGATGATACTAAAGACATCACCGAAACCCACCACATGCGAACACCTTCAGAAAGTTGGGCTCCCGGCTCTCCTGCTCACCGAACGATTGCTACTACTCAGACGTAGATTTTCTTTTCAGTGTCATCTTCTTCTTCCATCTTTTTTATTGCCAATAATTATGTATTTAAATCTCATAAGAAAGTAAAAGCTGGTAACACATTATATTCTTAACCTATCAGCACTAATGCATATGGCACCAATTTTAAAATTCGCCATCTTGATATTTATTTATATTTGTCTATTGTCGTCATGACTCGATAAGTATTCAAGATTGTGTTTGTTAGGTAAGCAAAACAAATTCATGAAAATGAAATAAAAAATGTATTAATCTATGAAACAATACTTATACTATTACTACTTCTACTAAAGAAATATGTGTTAGTTTATTTAATAGTTGTAATAATTTTCTCATCCAACCATACCTAAGCGTCTCAAAACACAGGTCTACAGACAATGTGTGTTCCCAGTGGTAACTGGTTTATTAGTGGTAGGACCACACTGTCGACAGTTATCTGTCTACAGGTCCGTCCGGGGTAGTACCACGCTGAGCAGAAAATCAACGTCTGAGTAGTAGCAATTTGTTACTGCGCTTCGTTCGGTGAGCGAGAGAGCCGGAAGTCCAACTTTGGTGGTGCATTTAGTATCACCGAACCTCAATGCACGCATTCACACTCCCTTCACTTTCTTCGCGGTAGGCAGCGGCCTTGTAAAGGTCCATGAGCGACAGCAACACTTACCATCAGGTGTAATGTTTGCTCGTTTACCACTGCTTGCAATAAAAAAAAATAACTTACTGGAAGGCAGGTCTCATCGCTCGACGAACTGAGAACCGCTGAGGAAGAAAGGTTCTCGAGTGGCGATCACGTATCGTATGACGTAGAGTAGAACGCTAGCCGACTAGGTAGACCGACGACCTGGTAAAAGTTGCTGGGCGTCGATGGATGCAGGCGGCACAGGACCGCATGTTGTGGCGACACATGAAGGAGACCTGAATGCAGCAGTGGTGATGATGATGGATTATGTTTATTCTATACATCTATACCATTTAACTGATTAAAATAGAATTCTCTGGCAACTTGATAGTTGAATTTGAAACTATTCATTACAACACTTATACGTCCCACTGCTAGGCTCGGGCTCCTCGGGAGGGCAATTGACCTACTATACCACGCTGGTTAGGCGGGTTGGTATAGGGTTTTATTTCGAGTTTTTCTTCTTTGGCATTATTTTTATATGCACAAGATATCCCTTAGTCGCTTTTTACAACACCCACGGGCAAGAGAGGGGGCGGTGAATTGTATTCTTACTCCTTCACCACGCGGAAAATATTAAATTATATAAAAACCTTGCAAGATACATAAACTGTTGTGAAAATCATTAAAATTATTTAAAAGAAACCAAATTGATCTTTAAGGAAACAATATTCGGTAATCTGCATCGAAAATTACAAAAAAAAATGTGATAAAGCGGGAACTCGAATGTAAATCATCGAGAGAGAAAAAAATAAAAATCTACTTTTAATCTTTGTTTAGAAATAAGTGAGGCGATGAAACCTTTTGTGTTTCGAATAGATTTTGATTCGTGTTTGAAAACGAACAATATGGCCAGGTGAGAAATTCCATCGTTTTTTATTTTGTTGTCAGTCTATTCTTTTTTTATATTTATTTTATGTTATTATATTAAACTTATACTGCCTGTGATTTGGCTTCCCTCGTGTAAATGTAGATTAAGGCTTTTACCCATGAAGGGGTTGAGAAGAACTTAGGCTCGAAGGCAAACAGGTGGGCCTTCTATAACTTGCCTTACACTTATCTCACTATCACCAAACACTAAGCAAAGAATAAGGAATGAAAAACATTTATTCTTGAAGAACTTCTTAGATAAAATAATCTAGTTTTAACGAGGAACAAAGAAGGGTATTGGGTCATCTCGTACTGCTTCCCTCTAAAGAAATAACGCTCGGTTATCATCATCGGTAGCTCCTCCAGCGGGTTACCATTTCGTATATTATCTTATGGCTTTCATGCGGTGAGCCTTTTTACAGGAGGAGAACCAACCCCCGCACCAGCCACCCGCGGTCACAGCTAGGGATACTCAAACCCTATCCGAAATTATTTGAAACTTTTCTAACAAATCCTATAACGAATTTGAATGGATTTTCATTTCAGATTTCTGATTCCGCTTCGGTTACGTTTAAAAAGATGCTAACATTACCTTTTGGTACAGCGTTAAAAGTTATTAACTAGTAACAGTTCGGTTTCAGCCGTCTTACCCGCGTAGTTCCCGTTCCCGTGGGAGTACTAGGAAAAAATATAGCCTATGTTACTTTCTGATATTATAGCTTTCCATTAGAGAAAGAGTTTTTGAAATCGGTTCGGTGGTTTAAGCGTGAAAGCGTAACAAACAAACAATAAACTTACTTTCGCATTTATATTATTATTAAGGATATTTGCGGCATCTAAGGATGGCAAAATAGTATATATTTAATATTAATTTCCTTATTTTTTTATGGAGGGGCAAAGTCGGCACTCCCATTCCATCTGAGACGACACAATGGCGACACACGGCCTTATAACCCACTACATTCCTTCCCTTTTACCATTGGGCCGACCACTGGTATCCTTGACGTCCGTGGCCAGCCTGGCGGGATACCCTTTTGGGTAACGTCCCTTTCTCACGAAGGAGCGACGTCCTCCCGCGGTCAGCCTCTCCGCGGGTGACGGACTCATTTATTTCTTACATGAATGTTGAATTTAAAACTATTTTGTTATTTACTGTATATTTATGGTGTATTCGAAAGAATGATAGCTTTAATGTAGAGATGTAGGAAATCGTGAAACTAACTAAAGAATTTGAGTACGTTATAAAAATGTCTTTATATAAATCTGCTTTATTTGGATAACCGAATACCAGAAATTATTGCTCACATTGATTTTGCACCTGCCTAATTTATTTCTGTCCTACCCTAAGTCGACTGGTCAAAAATGCCTAAGGCACATCTCTGTTTCACACTAAAAATCCTCATTAAGCATTTCTTTACGGAGGTACCCGGTAAGATAAGTGGTCGCCTCATTAGTTCCCTACGCTGACGGCACTTAGAACTACTGTTTTGTTATGTCAAAGTCTAACAAACAGCGCGATATTACTCAAAATAACTTTATAATATGGAAACTAAAATATTATTATCCTTGTTTTTCCTTTCTATTCGTGTAGTGACAGAGTAAAAATACAACTCACCACCCCCTCTCTTGCCCGTGGGTGTCGTAAAAGATGACTAAGGGATAAGATATGCATATAACATCTATGCAAGAGAAGGAAAATTTGAAATAAATCTCTATACCAACCCGTCTGACCAACGTGGTATAATTAGTCAATTAAGAGTATTTACGCGGTTGGAACTCAGCTGTGGAACGTAGATAAACTAGTATGATGCAGAGAAGGAAAGTATGACATAAACCCTTACTACATTTAACTTTTTAGAGTTCAGTACCCAAAGGGTAAAAACGGGATCCTATTACTAAGACTTCGCCATCTGTCCGTCCGTCTGTCTGTCACCAGGCCATATCTCAAGAACCGCGATAGCTAGACAGTCGAAATTTTTACAAATTATGTATTTATATTGCCGCTATAACAACGAATACTGAAAATAAAATAAATATTTAAGGGGCTCGTCCATACAACAAATGCGATTTTTCTTCTATTTTTGCTCGAATTTTGCCTATTTTTATAGACTAGTGGTCGCCGTGTGGTCGAAATTCGGCCTTAATCAATTTTAATTAATTTTTCTGCTACACATATTTCTTTAATTTTATTTATGTATAATTGTAAATTGAGCAAGCTGTATTTCACTAATAACTAATATATAAGCACAAATCTCTATTAGACATTGTCATCATAATTATGATTGTTTGACATTCAGTTCGACCAGAGATTTTAACCGTAAGTAAAAGTGTATAAGGGTTGCTACGCAACACACACAAACGTGTGTGTTGCGTTGTGTGCGTAATGCCTTTTTTAATGAATTTAATGTATTTCTAATCCATCGTCATATGAAATTTCAGTTTTATGCACTTCTCCTCATTATATACTTCAACCGTGCCAAATTTCATACTTGTCCGTCCACGTAATTTTCGTAAAAAGGGGTACAAAGTTTTCGCTTCACGTATTTATATATAGACTAGCAACCCGCCCTCGCTTCGCTTCGGTTATAGTCGTTTTACCCGCGTAGCTCCCGTTCCCGTGGGAATACCGGGATAAAATATAGCCTAGTTTATGCCCTGATATTATAGCTTTCCATTGGTGAAAGAATTTTTGAAATCGGTCCAGCCGTTTTGAAGATTACCCGGAACAAACAGACAGACAAAAATTTTTTAAACTGTATTTTAGGCATAGGTGTCGTGCAAATAACCGTGTGAGCATGAAAAAAGCCTATTATTTTGACATTACAAACAGACACTCCAATTTTATTTATTGGTATAGATGGTACGGAACCCTTCGTGCGTTACTCGGACTCGCACTTAGCCGGTTTTTTTGTTAATGCTGTAGAAATGCATTTACGCTGCTTTCTCCTTGCTATGACGCCTTCGCAAAATGAGACCATCGACGATTTAATCGGCCTGGTAGTAGGTCAGTTTTATTCACAATTATTTTTTTTGGGGTGGGTTGCGGTCGGCGCGCTCCTCGCATCACTCCGTACGGGGCGACAGAGGAGCGTAAGCACGCTCACCCGCAACCCACCCACGATGCACGTCGCCTTCGTCGTTGGGCCGACCACCGGAACAGGGTTACTTGTCATCAGTGGTCGGCCCGACGGCATTTATTCACAATTTGGAGGAGACTCGAGTTCGTTCATTTCAGCTTATATACGTCCAACTGTTGGGCTCGAGCCTCCTCCACAGTAAGAGGGAAATTGACCTTACCGTGCTGGTCAGCCAGGTTGATATACAGTTTTATTTCGAGTTTTCCGCCTCTTGCATAGATATTGTATGTATATTATTATCCCTTAGTCGTCTTTAACGACACCCACGGGTAAAAGGTGAATCGTATTCTTACTCCGTCACCACACGGAAATATTGGCTCGGAGACTCGAGTCCAACAGTATTAAGTATTGTGATGTTAGGTGATGAATGAAACGCATCAAGTTCGATATTAGGCTTCTTCATATTCATCGCTTATGATGACAATAACTTATGATAACCTTATTCTACATCTACTACATCATCATCATCATCATCTCAGCCCACATACGTCCCACTGCTGGGCTCGGGCCTCCTCCATAATGGAAGGGTAATTGACCTACTATACCACGTTGGTCAGACGTGTTGGTATAGGGTTTTATTTCGAGTTTTCCTTCTCTCGCATAGATGTTATATGTGTTTTATATCCCTTAGTCGTCTCGTACGATCACCCACGGGTAAGATAGGGGGTGGTGAATTGTATTCTTACTCCGTCACCACACGGAAAACATCTACTATATTTATTGGTAAAAAGTCGTCGTAAAAGATGACTAGAGATATGATATCATCATTATCGTCATCATCATCGCAGGCCACATATGTCCCACTGTTGGGCTCGGGCCTCCTCCAAATTTTTTTTTTTGGTTGGGCTATGGTAAGCGCACACGTGGTCCATTCCGTCTGGGGCGATGAAAGGACGGCGCGCGGGCCCATAACCCACCCGTACCCACGTCGCCGTTGCCAGTGGTCGGCCGGCCCCCTCCACAATGGGAGGGAATTTGACCATGCTGGTCAGACATGTTAATATAGAATTTCATTTCGAGTTTTCCCTCTCTTGCACAGATCTTATTTGCATACTACATCCCTTAGTCGTCTTTTACGACATCCACGGGCAAGATAGAGAGTGGTGAATTGTATTCTTACTCCGTCACCACACGGAAAATGACATGCTTCTAGCATATCTCTAGTCGTCTTTTATGACACCCAGGACCAGAGAAAAGTAGTAAATACTCTGTTATCACACAAAAAATTAAATATCATATGATTAATGAAAATAATTATTCCTATATATTTAGATGATCTTTACAACAGAAAATCGTTTCAGACCCAAGCAAGCTTACCTGCAAAACATCTATTGTAAACAACACAATTACTTTAACTTAGATTATAAATCATATAACAAAAGATATTTTGACGTTGCGTTGTTCATTCATGACAACGATTATTCATTTAGCTAACGATTATCCCATGATTTTGAACATTAGTACCTGTTTATATATACATATTAATACGTGAAGCAGAAACTTTGTACCCCTTTTTACGAATTTGGCACGGTTGAAGAACATATTGAGGAGAAGTGCTTAAAACTGAAATTTCATATAATAATGGATTATAAATACATTAAATTCATTAAAAAAGGCATTACGCACACTACACACAATCGCTACACACACATACACACACACACGCACACTAACGCTTACACACTTTTGTTTACGGTTAAGATCTTTAGTCGAACTAAATGTCAAATAATCATAATTATGATGACAATGTTTAATAGACATTTGTACTTATATATTAGTTATTAGTGAAATACAGCTTGCTCTATGTACAATTATGCATAAATAAAATTAAAAGCATATTGTGTAGCAGAAAAATTTATTTAAATGAATTATGGCCGAATTTCGATCACTCGGCGATCACTAGTATGTATAACTTTCCTTCGTTCTTTATGATGACGGAGTAAGAATACAATACACTGCCACTATCTTGCCTATGGGAGTCGTAAAAGACGACTAAAGGATATAATATGCATATTACATCTATGCAAGAGAAGAAAATCTTGAAATAATGGCAACACGTCTGACCTGCATGGTATAGTAGGTTAAATACCCTCTACTAAAGGAAGTATAGTGACGGAATGAGATGTATTCACCACTCCATACCCTGTCCGTGGATGTCATAAAAGACGACTAAATGATATAATAATATATAATAATACCCATATAACATCTATGTAAGAGAAGGAAAACTCAAAATAAAACCCTATACCAAACTGTCTGACCAGTATGGTATCGTAAGGTAAATTTGTCACTTAATGTGGAGGAGGCTCGAACCCAGCAGTGGGACGTATATGAGCCGAAACGAAACGCATAAAAGAGGAGGCCCTTTTTTTTTTGGGTGGGCTGCGGTCGGAGCACTCCTCGCACCACTCCGTCCGGGGCGACAGAGGGTCGTGAGCACGCACACCCGCAACCCACCCGAACACCACGTCGCCTTCGTCGTTGGGCCGACCACCGGAGCAGGGTTACTTGTCATCAGTGGTCGGCCTGACGGAATACCCTCTATTTGAGGTACCCTCCCATCGACCGAGGTCCCCCCCTCAGGGAGGACGTCGGTCTTTCCTCACGCGGTCGGCCTCTCGGCGGGTGATGGACTAACTCCCCGGTCACGTCACCCGCGGCCTGGGCTAGGGCGACATGACGCGCAGCTAGTCGCGCCTGCGCCGCCCCAGTCGCCGGCGGCGGGTTGCTTCGTCGAGGCTGTGCTTCTCGCCAGCGCGACCCGCCGCCTCTTTCTGCGAGATCACTTGCTCGCAGAAGGCTGCGACCGCGTCGCAGTTCCTGACGCAGCGAGCATCGCCCTAGCAATGGTCGGCAGCGTCAGGTCGGCACCCATGACTGCGACGAATTCACGACGCTGCTCCGCCTAAGCGACACAGACCTCGAGCGTATGCTGCGCCGTGTCCTCGTCGCAATCGCAGTGGCGGCAGGACGGTGTGCTCTCCCTCCTAGCGACCGTATAGGTACAGGTTCCTACGGGTACTTGTCGAAGCATCCGTGCCCCGTCAAGGCCTGCACCAGTCGGAAGAAAAGCACCCCTTCTCGCCGTTTTAGCCACTGTAGCAGCACCGGCCGGAAGGCCTCCACGGTCCACCAGACTGCCCAACGGGCAATGACGTCTCGGCGGGCGTCGACGCGCCAGGCGGTGAGCTCCCTTAAGGAGACCACACCGCCCCCCGCTCGCAACCCCGCCACCTGTCGATACAAATCGGCGAGCATTTCTGCCTCCAGGTCCCACAGGGGAGTCCCGGCCAACAGGCACGGCGCCTCCATCGCCACCGTGCGGTAACCGCGGATGATCCTGACCGCCATGGCCTTCTGTAGACGCCACAGAAGAGCCCTGAAAGAGGAGGCCCTAGCCCTACAGTGGTACATATAAGGACTGAAATGGTGATGTTATGTAAAATACATCAAATCATTCATCATCTCAGCTCATATGCTTCCCAAACTTGAGCTCGAGGTTTCGCTAAAATAGTAGAGATATTGACCTACCATCATCCATTTGGTAACGGAGTAAGAATATAATTCATCACCCCCTCTTTTGCGAATGGCTGTCATAAAACAATTCTGGGATATGATATGCAGATAACATCTTTACAAGAGAAAAAAAGCTGCTAATACAACCTTGTGCCAATACGTCAGACTAGAGTGGTAATAGGTGAATTTCTCTCCCACTGTGGAGGAGGCTCAAGCCCAGCAGTGGAACATATATGAGCTGTGATGGTGAATAATAATGATATTTTAATAACTAAATATTAAATATCATTATTATTCGGCATTAGAGCCATAATGTACAGATAACATCTTGCAAAAGAAGGAGAACTCGAAATAAAACCCTATACCGACTCGTTTGATCATCATGGTCCATAATACCCATATATAGTGACCATAAACCATTAAATAGTGGTAGGACTACACCGTTGGCAGTTATCTGTCTACAGCCGCGGGCCGGTCCGTCCGGGATAGTACCATACTGAGCAGAAAATCGACATCCGAGTAGTAGCAATTTGTTACTGCGCTTCGCTCGGTGATCGAGAGAGTCGGAAACCCATCTTTCTGAAGGTATTTGCGGTGGTGGGTTTTAGTGATACCTTTAATATAATCGAACCTCATTCACACTCCCTTCACTTTCTTCGCGGTAGGCAGCGACCTTACAAAGGTCCATGAGCGGCAATAACATTTACCATCAGGTGTACTGTTTGCTCGTTTGCCACCGTTTGCAATATAAAAAAAAATGTTTTCTTGCATAGATGTTATATGGATATTATACCCCTCTTTTAAGACACACGCGGGTAAGGTACAGGTTGGTACATTGTATTCTAACTCCGTCAACGTAAGGGAATAATGGTTAGCTTCGTACATGTTCTTCCTTATGTGTGTTTTATAACAAGGGGAAGCAGAAATGTTTGACTTCGGTATGATAATGTGGCAGGTGTGGTGAAACTTTGTGACAAAACACTGAAGGTATGAATATAGGATATAATGGATGCGGTAATTTATTGAAGGGAAAACTTGTATAGGTTTTAATGGGGAGTAAATTTATGGAAGTTGTCGCCGACATGGTCACATGGCGTGTTAACAATAACACTATATCTATCACTATATTTGTTCCCATAGATGTCCAAATCAATTAAATAAAATAAAAAGTTTTAATTAGCAAATTTTTATTCACGAACCAATGAATTTCAATAGCTAAAAATGACATTTGTTCATAGTTTTGAGTTTTAACTTCTTTCGGCAGGCCTCGTGACCTACCCCAAAAAAAAAACAATGTATCTGTAGCTATGTCAATGTCACTATATTTGTGCCAATAGATTTCAAAACCAGATGCGTAAGTTTTAATTTACAAATTCTAATTTAAGATCAAACAATTAATTGTAATATTCAAATATAACAATCGTTTATTCATAGTTTTAAGTTTTCACTTCTGTCGGCAGTCTTCTTAGCTGTTTTGTGTTATTTTTTTTTTAATTTTTATTCACCAAGGTTTAATTACTATCAAGTCTGCTTTTGGGAATAACTTTATTTATTTTTGGGTAGTAACATCGCTTCATATTTATCCCCGTTTCCCAAGGTATCCAATATCCTAAATATTGCTAAAACGCCATGCGTAAGAGGAGGGTTAATAATCACACTTTATTTTAACTTTCTCAGAAGATGTTATTGGTGCCCCATCTGCTATTTGTACTACTCCTAGAATAAATTGAGAGGGAGGTGACATATCATATTCCGTGTGGTGACGGATTAAGAATACAATTCACCACTCCTTATCATGCCCGTGTATATTAGTGTGAGTCCGTGTATAATCTCATCTCACTGCTGGACGTAGGCCTCCCTCATGTAATGCCACAATGTGTGGTACTGTACCGCCTGCATCCAACGACGCCCAGCAACTTTCACCAGTTCGTCGGTCCACCTAGTCGTCCTACACTGCGTCGTCAGATACGTGGTTGCCACTCGAGAACCTTTTTACCCAGCAGTTCTCGGTTCGCGGAGCAATGTGTCCTGTCCATTGCCATTGCCTTCAGTGTGCTAATTCTTCGTGCTACGTCAGTTACACCCATTCTTCTGAGGATTGCCGTATTCTGGATTCAATCTCGCAAAGAAATCCCGAGCATGGCCCGCTCCATAGCACGCTGAGCGACCACGTTTAGGAACCACGAGAGATTAGCGAGCGTTTAGGAACCACGTTTCCGTGCCATAAGTCATCACTGGTAACACACACAGGTCGTAGACCTGTGTTTTCAGACACTGAGGTATGTTGAACGAGAAAAACCTTTTAAGTTTCCCGAACGCTGTCCAACCGAGTTGAATTCGTCGGCTGATCTCTTTCTCGAAATGGGATCTACCTATCTTACAAAAGACAACTAAGGGATATATTATGCAGATAACATCTATGCAAGAGAAGGAATTCGCGACATAAAACCGTATTTCTACACGTCTAACCAGCGTGATATAGTAGGTCAATTCCTCTCTCCTTATGGAGGAAACTCGAGCCCCATAATGAGACTTATGAAGGCTGAAATCATACTACCATTACAAGGGAAATTATTATGTACTTCTAAATTAAATTACATTAAGATTTAATTCCATAATAGTCATATTCAATGCCATTAAAGTATTATATCTCATGAACAATACCGAGTATAGAAATACGACACCTTTTTTTTTTTTTTTTTTTTTTTTAAAAAAAACCGCGCTTTTACGGGGTGCCGGAGAGGTCGTCTGATGACATTCAATCCCCGACACCCCAACGCATGGCCGTCTGGCCACGTCCTGTCATTACTGTTCAGGGCGGTGGGAGTAGGTGGGCATATTGTCGCCTCCTCCTCCCGGGTCGCCGGCGACGAAGCGAGTCAGCAGACGCAAGCGCCTCGCGTTCCCGCTCCGCCACTTCCTTCCTTGATATGATGGCCTCACAAAATGAGGCCATCGACGACCAGCACCTGTCGCTGCCAAGCATCTTTGCGATAACGGTCGGCAGCGACAGGTCCGCTCCAAGTACCGCCGACAGGTCGTGGCGCTGAGACCCCCAGGCGGGGCATATCTCTAATGTGTGACGCGCATCATCAGTTGGCGCGCCACACTCATGACATCCGGGGGTCTCTTCTCTTCTAATCATATGCAGGTACTTACCGAAGACCCCGTGTCCGGTAAGCACCTGCACCATCCTAAATGTTAGGTTGCCGTGCTTCCTTGTGAGCCAGCGGTGGAGATGCGGCGCAACCGCTTCCACAGTACCCCGCCCTGCTACGGGGGACTCCAGGTCTTCCCTCCACCGCCGGATAACCTCCTTTCGGGCCACTTCTTGTGCTCTGCCCAGTCTCCTTGCAGAGACTTGCTCGCCGTTGGCCCGCGCTGTTGCACGGAGCTGGTAGACCTCCGCCAACGCCTCAGCCACAAGTGGCCAAGGCGGATCGCCTGCCAGTAGCGTCGCCGCAGTCCAAGACACTGTACGATAACCCCTGATAGTTCTCACCGCCATGACTCTCTGCGGTCGACGCAGGAGGGCCTTGTTGCGGGCGGTGAGGGACTCCGACCAGATAGGGGCACCATACAGCGCCATGGACCGCAGGATTCCAGCGTAGAGACGCCGACAGGACGACCCAGGACCGCCAGTATTTGGCAGAAGCCTTCCCAACGCCGCGGCTGACTTGGTGAGCCTAGGGACGAGCTGGGCAAAGTGTGGCCCGAAATTCCATTTGCTATCGAGGTGCAGGCCCAGATATTTCATCTGGGCCCGCACCGGCACGGCAACCCCAGACACACTGATATGTGCTCCTCGGGGGGGACCTCGACGTGGGCCATGAAATAGGAGGGCCTCAGTTTTGTTTAGCGAGACCCTCAGACCCAGCATGCCAATTCGATCTACGACGAGTGCTACTCCCTCCTGTGCCAATCGGGCAGCCCCCTGGAAGTCAGCCCTCCTCACCGTGATGAGGGTGTCGTCTGCGTAGCAGATAACCCCCATCCCGGGAAGGAGCCGACCCCGCAGAAGCCAGTCGAACCCAACGTTCCACAGGACTGGACCCAGCACCGAGCCCTGTGGAACGCCGCACTCCACCCGATGGCGATGAATGCACCCGTCGCCCCCCTCCCAGAGCACGTGCCTTCCCTCAAGGTACGCCACCAACAGCCTCCGGAGGTACAAAGGCACTCCATGATACCGGAGCGCCTCCCTCAACGTCTCGTGTGGGAGGCTGTTGAAGGCGTTCTTTATGTCGAGTGAAACTGCCAGGAGAAGAAATACGACACCTTGGTAATGTTAATCTTATATCTTTAAACGAGCAATTCTTGTATATATATATTCAGGATCTCGGGGAAACGGCACCAACGATTTTGATGAAACTTGGCATACTAGAGGTTTCGAGGCCAAAATTTTAGCAAAACAATACAATGACATTAAATTTTAAAAGAATATGAATTCAAATTTCGCTATCAACGTCATGAGTTACAATAGCTCAGTTGGGAAGTCGACCGCTTTTCTTTTAGTAGGTATTGTTTTGGCATTCAAACAGCGTCGGATCGAATTTCGGTGTTATTATTATTCTCTTTTTGTATTTTTTTCATTATTTAATTTTTATTTTTTATTAATATACGAGTATATCTAAATAAATTCGACAAAAATACAACAAAAACATTCCTAGCGAAGCTCGCTCAACCCGATATTTACATTATACGTAAGTGAAATTATGTTATTATTATGTAATTTTATATTATAATATCTATAATAAGATATTTTATTTTAATGAAGTTATACTTTTTTTTGCGCATTAAGCAAAAATGATAACAATAAACTTTTACGATGCACGCGTCACACCGTCATAAATGTCAACTAGATAATGGTAATAAAACTTTCAATGTATTAATTACCTGTTTTAACCCCCGTCGGAAAAAGAGGGGTGTTATAAATTTAACCTCGATGTCTGTCTCTGTATGTGTGCTCCCAAATGGATGGACAAATATCGATGCGGCTTTTTTTATTTGAAAGCCAGTTCCCTGGCGGTGGTTCTTAGTTATGTTTGGTTAATATCGGTCTAGCAATGTAAGAGTAGCAGCTCTTTTCCCAAATGATATAATGGCGTATGATTGCTCGATTACGTGTTTCACGCGTGCTAGTGTACTTAATTGTGAAATGATAATTAATTAATAATTCCTGTAGAAGAGTGTGATACTTTTTTTATATTATTTTAGTATGTTTTGGGGGTTTTTCAAAATTTTCAATTTTACTTATTTTCTATTATTAGTGTCGTTTTTTTTTACAAACGTAGGATATCGCTAAGGATAAGTTTTAAAAAGATTTTTAAAAAGAATCTCATCTTGTTACGCCAAAGAAGTATAGTTTCTTACGTGCTTACATAAGTACACGCGCATTTTTTGTGTTTAAAAAGGCAATATCCTGCGCTAAGGAAATAATCCTTGTATTTTACTGTTCAAACATATAATTAACGGACACAAATTGCCATCCAGACTCAGAACAACCATTTGTGGATCACACAAAATGTTATCCTTCGAACCCACAACATTGGGACAGTAAATCGGTATCTTCACCACTACGCAATCAGTACAGTTTCATAGTAGGCTGTGGTCTGGATACAACGCGTCTATTTCGTCGGCAACAGTATCCCCTTGAACATGCACAATAAATTTCATCAACATCGGTCCAGCCGCTTAGGAGGAGTTCAATGACATACACACGTACACAAGAAATTTATATATAAAGATGATACTCGCGTAAACATCAGATATTATTTTGAATTGAAAATATTTTATTACTTTCAACATCCCAAATTTTATATCTGAAATTTCAAAACGATCGATTAAAGAATTACGGAGCACAAGCGTAACAAAATAAACAAATCGAAACTCGCATTTAGAATATTAGTTAAAATGCTTTTTATAAAGCATCTCAACATGTTTGTTCACTCTTTCTCTTTTATATTAAAAAGAATATTTCACAAAAGCATGAGTAATCTACTTAAAATATTCTGTATACGGCTTCTAAAGTACCACATCCAAAACCCTTCACACATCATTACCAAATTACCATATACAAAATTCGTGTTACAAGTCGTTAAAGACAAAAATGGCATACATTTAGAGTTAAATCATCACAGGGTTCCGCTGTGCACAATGGGTGAGAGTTTGAGAGAATTTGTTCCTTAATGGCTTTATTTAAAGTATTTGAGAGAAATGGCAGAAAATATTTTTTGAAGATAAGCGTATCATTTATGAAGCTATGCAATCATTAGCTAAGGATATGACTAACGGGTATTGAAAATAGTAATAGTATTTGATTATTTTTGTAAGTTTTTAAGTTTTACTTCTTTTGGCGCCTTAGGTGTGAAAATAATGTGAGTGAATTTTTACGATGCGCACGTACACCGTCACGAAAAACCGACACCACCAAGTTAGCTGATCAACATTTTTACGATGCGCACGTACGCCGTCACGAAAAACCGACACCATCAAGTTAGCTAATCAACATTTTTGCGATGCGCGCGCGCACCGTCACAAATGTCAACTAGATAAGGCATTATAATAAAACTTTCAATGTTTAATACATTGTTTTTGTGTTTTTTTTTTTATATTTTTTTTTATGGTTGGGCTATGGTAACCGCACACGTGGTCCATTCCGTCCGGGGCGATGAAAGGACGGCGCACGGGCCCATAACCCACCCGTACCCACGTTACCTCGTTGTTGGGCCGACCACAAGAGCAGATGTGACATGTCGTCAGTGGTCATAAAAAAAAAACAAATAAATAAAGGTGCAAAGTATTTTCTTTAGGTATTAATATATAGATTACAAATAAAACTATTTTAACGGATTTTATCGTGTTTGCATTTGACGTTATATTGCCCGACGTTTCGAACATTTAACTAATTCTGTAGCGGAGTGCATAAATGTTGTATGTATATTATATCCCTCAATTGTCTTTTCCCATATGCACGGCCAGAATAGAGAATAGTGGATTGTATTCTTACTCCGTCACCACACGGATAAAAGCCGTCTATAGATTTTTTAATATGTTGTCATCATCATCATCGCAGTCTACATACGTCGCAATGTTGGGCTTGGGCCTCCTCCACAATGAGAGGGACTTTGACCTACTATACCATGCTGGTCAGACATGTTGATATTTTTTTTATGGGTGGGCTATGGTAAGCGTACGCGCGGTCCGTTACGTCCGGGGCGATGAGAGGACGGCGTGCGGGCCCATAATCCACCCGTACCCACGTCACCTCGTTGTTGGGCCGACCACCGGAGCAGAGTTGACTAGACATGTTGATATAGGGTTTCATTTCGAGGTTTCCTTCTCATACATAGATCTTATGTGCACATTATATCCCTTAGTTATCTTTTACGACATCCACGGGCAAGATAGGGAGTGATGAATTGTATTCTTACTCTATCAACACATGGAGTACGTTGTATAATAACAGAAAATCGACTACGAGTAGTAGCAATCTGTCACTGCACTTCGTTCGGCGAGCAAGAGAGCCGAAAGCCCAACTTTCTGAGATTATTTGCATGCGGTGGGTTTTGGTGATGCCTTTAGTATCACCGACCCTCATTGCATCCATTCACACTCCCCTCATTTTCTTCACGGTAGGCAACGGCCTAACAAAGATTCATGAGCGGTATCACTTACAATTAGTCGAACTGTTTGCTCGTTTACCACCAACAATAATAAAAAAAGTTGACCAAGTGCGATTCGAACTCACGCACGAAGGGTTCCGTACCATTGACTAGATAAAGAAGTGCTTCCCTATTGCCATTATCGATATTGAGCAAAAAAAATCAAGTTTGTTGTATGGGAGACCCCCTTAAATTGTTATTTTTTTACTAGATTATTAGTTTTTAAATATAATTACTATTAATTTTAATGTTTAATTATTATTAACCATAAACAATATAATTTTTTCATATAGAATCATTTTCTTCTTACACTGGCAATAAATTTTTTATCAAAATGTGGGTCAATTTTTAATAACTAATTTCTGTATCGGGTAGATAATTATAAATTTTCTGCAGTAACGATGACTTGTTGGACGTGAGACATCTTAGTCCACCCGTGACCATGAACGCTGTAAAGTGTTCGAAACGTCGGGTAATCAAAAATCAAATACAAACGCGATAAAATCCGTAAAGTAGTTTTATGTAAAATGTATAATACTCGCGTAAACATCAGAAATCATTATCATCTGTGAAAATTTCAACTGTCTAGCTATCACCGTTCTTGAGATACAGCCTGGTGACAGACGGACGGATGGACAGCGATGTCTCAGTAATAGGATCCTGTTTTTACCCTTTGGGTACGAAACCCTAAAAACAATGAGTTTACACTACAGTTAAATGTATTCGTTACAAAGCACTAGTAAGTACTGAAGTATTATGAGCACCGTGAGCGACTCGATGTTAAGTACACCTAACAATACCAATAATTACATCAAGTAATTAACATTAATTGATGTAATTATTGGTAACACGGGTTAACACGGGCAACTTAAGAGGATCTTCTCGTCCAACATACCTCAGTGTCTGAAAACACAGGTCTACGACCAGTGTGTGTTACCAGTGATGACTTACGGCACGGAAACGTGGTCCCTAAATGTAGGCCTCACAACAAGGCTCAAAGTCACTCAGCGTGCTATGGAGCGGGCTACGCTCGGGATTTCTTTGCGAGATAGAATCCGGAATACAGAAATCCGCAGAACAACGGGTGTAACCGACATAGCGCGAAGAATTAGCACGCTGAAGTGGCAATGGGCAGGCCATATCGCTCGACGAACCGACAACCGCTGGGGAAGAAAGGTTCTCGAGTGGCGACCACGTATCGGACGACGCAGTGTAGGACGCCCCCCCACTAGGTGGACCGATGACCTAGTGAAAGTTGCTGGGCGTCGTTGGATGCAGGCGGCACAGGACCGCACATTGTGGCGTAACATGAGAGAGGCTCATATCCAAGGAGATTCGATAATGGTTTAGATTCACAATTGGACCCAGTAGGTGGCGCTTATTAGAACGGAATAATGTCTGTTGGGTCAGCTAATATTATATATTTCCCATTGTGAAGTAGGCTCGAGCCCAGTAGTGGGACGTATATGTGCTGTGATAAAGTTGTAATCGTACTCGCCACAACTATTAAAGATAATAAAACAAAAAACATATCTACGGATCGCCATTTTAAATACAATTTCGTTCTTCATAACTATGATCATAAAAAAAGAAATATTGTCATGGAAACTATCACGATGTCTCGCTTTACATGCAATACAACATGCCTTTTTATATATCATAAAAAATACTCATGAATAAATACATAATTTGAGTAAGGCAATATTTGGAATAATTTAGTACATTTACATGTCCAGTTATATTTTGATGTGATATATTTTTTCATTGATTGCGTATTGAATGAAATAGCGACCGCTGCGCCGGTTTGAAGTGTTGTGGATCGATTCTTAGGGACACCAAAAAAGTATCGATACTTTTAGGTATCGAGTACTTGTCTTTCGATACCGATACTTTTGTACTCGAAACTTTCTATTCGATACTTTTACTCAATGAGTACTTTTAGGCAGGTATCGTATCGAACAAATTGTACAAAGTATCCATGTTAAATTTGACCTTACAGCTCATGCTTATGGTAAAGCCATCTAGGTAAAGCGTAACGAAGCATATTTTAATCCGAACACACAAAACAAACTCCTAAAAAAAAAGCTCATCAAATAAGGTCATCATGACCTGGATTCTAGGAAAAGTACTCAGTACTCGATATTTTGCAGTATCGATACTTTTGTTTAGATACTTTATTGAGTACGATACTTTTTCTTTGATACTACTCATGAGTACAGTATCGATACTTTCGTTTCGATATCGTGTCCCTATCGATTCTCTTAAAACTCTAACTAATCTTTAGAGACAGATTGTGTCGTAAAATCCACGTAGTAAACACTGGGCACAAAAAACTGTGCCGTATGGTGGCGTAATGCGAAAATAATTCACCCTAGCTTAACAATTTTATCGTAACAGATGATCAAAAGATAAAAAAGCATATACCATCTATGCATTTAATGGAAAACTTGTTATAAAATTCTAGATCAGTACGTTTGACCAGCGTGGTATAGGTATAATCAATTTCCCTGCCAATTGGTATAAGCTGTGATGATGATCATGGTGAACGCTATAAAATGCGTAAAATTAGTTTTACCAGTTGCATCGGTTGCGCTCTTTGCAAGTTACGTATAACGTATTTATTATTTTCAAATTTATTATCATATTTTATCCTGGTCTACCACTAAGAGTGAGCCTGAATAAGTTAATAGATAGATAGATGATATGATAAGATAGATAGGTAAATATTATGTTACATATATAGAAGACAATCTGTCTATAATATGTGTAATTCATCAAACTGACCCAATTTAAGTTAGAACACTTCATATAATGACTTCGAGCCAATCCTTCATTTTGGAAGTTTCCTTATAATCTATCTTCATCGTTCAATGAGGATAGAATGTCAATTATTTTTTTTTATATTTCAATATTAGATTTTGAACCGTGATTTTATCTTACATCTAATTTTAAACGAGCAATTCGGCATTTCGCATTCGATGAAATTTGACATACTGGAGGTTTCGGGGCCAAAAATCGAGCTAGCTAGGTTTTATTCATAGAAAATGTTGTTTTGTCGGTGTTTTAGCTAATCAATACAATGTCATAAAATGTCAATAGAATATGAATTCAAATTTCGCCGTTGCAGTCAAGAGTGACAATAGCTCAGTTGGGAAGTTGTCCAGTCGCATTCAACCAGCGTGAGATCGAATCTCGGTGTTATTATTATTCTCTTTTTGTAATTTTGATATTTTTTTCATTATTTCATCATTTTTATTTTTATTAATATTTATCTAAATAAGTTCGTCAATAATACAATTTACGAAAAAAAAATTATACAGAGCGAAGCTCGGTCAACCAGATATTTTCACTTTAAATACAGATAGACATTTTAATCGTTATGTTGATCCAAATTGCTGTTCTTACTCAGTGACTACAGAGATAATTTTTCCATGAAAACATTAAAAAGAAAGAAAGAAAGAAAATGCTTTTATTATCACCGTCTCGACATACAACAACAAAGCAACATTACTAAACACAGTTTATGCTTATCTTAAATCAGTTGACAACGCCCTTATGGTCATGTCTTACGCTGGACGAGGATAGGATGGATAAATGACTCCTCTATATTAAAAAAACTACCTACTAGACAGGGTGTATTATAGATAATTGTGATGCGAGAAGTCCTTAAAACACATATGAGAAATACGTACACAATTTAATAGTAATTTCAAATCATTTTCACAGATAGTTTTCGTCTCACAAAAAAATTGCCAATCAGAATTTCAAATTCAAACTTCCAAATATGTTTCGCTTCATATAAAATGATATATTCAAAGAATTTTTAATTTCATTAAAATTTATCAAACAAAATATTTCCTTTCATGCAAAGTTATACAATGTTCTACTTCATATTGGTGGTGTGATACTAATATGGAAGACTTCAAAATGAACTGTTTGTCACTTCGAGTTTACATTAAATATATAATACTTTAGGAATCCAATTAGCTACTCATAATTTAGCGTGTTTATTTTCAAGTTTATTTCAATAAGCTCTGAAGTTTTGGATGGCGTAAGTCATAGATTTCATGACTTAAGTTAAAAGAATAAGCGGGTGCTGATCTTAATTTTATTAAAACGAGATTATTTAAAAGTAATGATTTTTGATGTTTACGCGAGTATTACACTTTTTAAATAGAACAACGGCTTTTATCGCATTTGTATTTGATTTTTGATTGCCCAACGTTTCGAACACTTTGCAGCGTTCAACGTCAGGCAATCAAAAATCAAATACAAACGCGATGAAATCCGTGAAGTAGTTTTATTTATAAATATTTAAAGTATAATAAAATATTAACAAAAAAAACTGACTTCAAGACTTATATGGCTTTCTCTTATTGAAATGTTTTATTACTTTTCAACTTGTTAAAATAATAACTTTGACCACTGGCATACCTTATCTTTAAAAGGCTATGGTCTGGTATAATAATATTTAATTTTGCAATCTGAAAGAGAAAGTCCTATCTTATTACAAACGTATATTTTACATAAAATACTATGTTCTTCTACGGCCCCAGGACCAGGACCACACTGCCGATAGTGATCTGTCTACAGCAGCAAGTTGGTCCGTCTGGAGTGGTACTACTCTTGCAGAAAATCAACGTCTTAATAATATCAATTTGTTACTGCTTTGTTCGTTGAGCGAGAAAGCCAAAATCTCAACTTGCTGAAGGTACTTAGGTGTATATAATAGGCTTAGTGATGCATTTAGTATCACCAAACCTTATTACACGCATTCATAATCTCTTCCTTCTTTTCACGGTAGGCAGCGGCGTAGCAAAGCGCTATGAGTGGCAACATCACTTACCATCAGGTGTGCTGTTTGCTCATTTGCCACCAACAATAATAAGAAAAATTAAAAAATGTGCTTATAATTTGAAAATCTTTATATATATATATATATATTTCTTGTGTGCGTTACTAAACTCCTCTTAAGCTGCTAAACCGATGTTGATGTTACTTTTTGTGTGTATTAAAGGTTATTCGAGAATGATTTAGATTCACAGGACAGGAACCGGTAGGTGGCGGTGCTGTCGATTTCAAGGAGAATTCCTTTTATTTTATTTGAACAGAACAACGTCTGTTGGGTCAGCTAGTGTATTATAATTTTTAAAATCGCTACAGCTTATTAAATACACTATACAGCAAATCGAGTTGGTGAGGCGTACGGAATACTTTGCGACGTTTGTTAATGACTTGAATTTTAGAACGTTCACAGTTTGCGTACGAGTATTGGGTACTAAGGGACCCTTGAAATTCTCGCTCATCGTTATGACTTGCTTTGAAATATGGTGTCTTTTCAAAGTTAAAATCGTTCATAAATATTAACGGTAATTATTCCGCGCAAGCGTAACCTTCATTGTGAATGCTTTGTTTTAACAAAGCGTGAGTGCTGAAATTAACTTTAGTTTTATGGACCGCCATTTTTTAAGACTGAATATTACTAAGAATTAAATGTGTATTTTGCAAAAAATATTACCAGGCTTAGGACAATCAAATTAAGATTACAATTGAATACCTACTTATACTTTACTTATTTATAAGTATCACAAAGGTCATATACAAATTAATTGTCTATTTATTCAATTTATACCAAATTTTTTATATTAATTATATCAATTGCTGATAAAAACGTGAGGCCTACATCTAGCAGTGGACGGCGAAAAACTGAATGATGATTATTTTGAATGATGATATCCATTAGGAGCACAATAATCTTCAGGCTTTTCTTTTAAGTGGCTTACAGCAAAAGGTATCAGAGTAAAAGGTATATTAAAAGTGGCTTATAGTAAAAGATACGAAAAGCAGGAGTAAGGGAATGAAACTCAAAATAAAACTATATTAACCCTTCTGAACAGCATATTAACTAAACATATTAACTAAATTCCCACGTTGAAGGAATAGGACGTACATGAACTGAGATGATGATGAATGTACATGACTGCGATGATGAGGGTCTAGATATTTCATTTGACATTAGTTGTTAATTATTATTATTCAGGAATATTCTATTGAAGTTTTGTATGTAAAAGTACATATAAATTTAAAAGGGAACGCTTACTCATATTTATATGAGAATTAAATCACTCCTGCGTTATCTGAATTCTCAGTAACTTAAAGTAAATATCTTCCGGCTTGAATTAAGAATAATGAAATTTGGCTGGCAAATATTGTTATTACTGAATGAAAAACTTTCACAGAAAACTGCATTGAAATAATCTTTGCAATTTTATTTCTACATTAAATGAGACAAACATTCGTCCATATTATAAACAAAACTTAAGAGTAAATTAACACAGTTGGGTAGAGGTCTTGGATGGCAAGGGTGAGGCGCTATTTCTCAGCCTAGATATCGCAAAGACTTTCGATACGGTCGGGTTCAGGGTACTTTTGTCGAAGCTACCATCGTACAGAATCCTTGAGGGAATCTGTAATTGGCTTGCTAGCTTTCTGAATAGTTGGAGTTTAAAAGTTATCGTGGATCTGTTCCGATACCATGTCAATCAATGCTGATGTAGTACAGGGTGCTTGCCCCGACGTTGTTTATCCTGCATATCAATGACATGGTCCTATAGAAAATATGCGTTGCTATGTGGATGTCAGCATAGCTGTCGAGTGGTATACAGAGCATCAGAATTTCCCTCAGAGTATGATATAGAAAAGATAGACTTCTGTTAGAAGTCGTGCACTCTCGGAATGAGCTAAATGGAACTTAGTCTAGTTGAATCCCACAAAGACACAAGTTTTACCGTTCACTGCAAAGAAGAACTATTTCATTTGTTATGACTCCTTATTTCTATAGGATAATTCTCCAAGTTTTCGATACTTATTTAAATTAATCTGTATAATAAATAAAATTATTTTTGCAAAAATTTCATCGTGTTTGTATTAAATTTTTGATTTTTCGAAATTTCAAACACTTTACAGCATTTATGGTCACGGGAGTCATAGTCTTCGCGTGACTATAAACTTTATAAAATCTGTAACAATAGCTTTATTTATAACGTATTACTTATTTTAAATTGAACAAAGTATAGAGTACTTTGTTCAATTTATATATCAACAAGATATAGTCTATATATTATTTTCGTATAAATACCTACATTATTTTAGTTTCATCAAAATCCGTACAGTATTTTTATCATAAGGACATCCTTACTAAGCCTTTTTTTGGGACAGCTTATCGTCCGGTCATACATCGAAACCGCTCGGGGCAGCGGAAGGACTGTGTGAAATCCCATAACCTTTTTCTCTTATTTATTTTTCTTTTACTTTGGGGGAAGATTATGGTCCGGTCACACCCTACACAAATCGCCTCTCTATCGGCATTTCTAAATGCCACCAGTACCGAATCCTTGTTTTTGGTGGACCCTTATAAGCCAAAACATTTAAAGACTCAAATAATATTTAAAGCCAAACTTTAAAATAAGCACAAAGAAATAACTACATCTCCTCGTCTCTTATCTAAACATGATATGCAAGCGTATATAAATATAAACTTAATATACAATGCCCCTTTTGACTAAATGAACCATCCTTTGACTCTATGTGGAGCAGCGCTAGTATTCAGTTCGCTAGTTAAGCCGAACACAAATACTTGAGTGTGTCGGCTTAAATACCAGATATGTGTAGCTTAGTATCTGGTACAATTTATAGGCGATAAGCGATTTTAGTTCTATATTCAGTTTTCGATAATATGGTGTATAAACAGAGTCTTTATTCAATATGATCAAATATACAACTATAACAGAAATATAGCATAATATATATATATATGTAGCTATTACAATATTAAGTGTAACAGTATTGATATTTTTATCCAAATTTGTAATCCTTTCAGATAAGAACAATTAGAAAGAAAGAAACTCTGTTTATTACGACAAACAAGACTTACAATTGATTGAAATAGAATAATAGAATAACAATTGAGATTATTGCCTGTCCCAAAGCATCCCCAACTCAGCATATTGCAGGTTAAAAGAAACCTGCACTGAGCTTCCGTGGCGGCGCTTTAATGATTTTCACTTTAATTAAAAATAGCGGCATGACTTATACTTGTATGTATTTCTTTTCTATTGTTCAGTTTTATATAATATTGCAAAAATTAACTCTATTTATTAATTTCTTAATTTATATTAGAGATTGGATATAAGAATATAATAAAAACTATGCAAGAGAAGGATAATTCGAAATAAAACTCTTAACTATGAACTGCGTGCTATAGTAGGTGAATTTCCCTTTTATTAGAGCTTAATTTTGGGACGTTTATGAACTGCGATGATGATTAAATACTAAATATCAGTAATTTGGTGTACTTCACTGTATAAGAGTCCAATAAAGAACGAAATGTTCATCGATAGACTTCGAACAATAACATTGATTTTAAATTAACCAAATATTTCATAACTTGGACCAAACTAAAACTGCACTCACGCCAGTTCACATAGGAAGACTTTGGAAATTGAAATACCGTATATATTATTGAGGAAGTGTCTACTTAGATATTAGACATAAAGTTCAACTCAAATTTTACCGCTAAGTTACCGAAGAGAACAATGAGATGCTTATATGCAATTTCTCATCACTATGTGTGCTTAGATGCAATCTTCTACTTTTATCCATCTATTCATCCATTAACCTGTAGATCACCAATATTGGAATAGGTCACGAGAATACCAATCAATTTGCTTCTATGCCACCTGCATTTATTGAAAACCTGCATCTTTTCATTGAAAGTCGTCAGCCTATCTCATGGGAGGTCTTCCTACATGAGTATTGTTAGCTGGCTATTGCCACTTCTGACCTACATCGTTTATACGCATATATTTATTATGGACTAGCAACCTGCCCTCGTTTCGCTTCGGTTTTAGTCGATTTACCCGCGTACTTCCCGTTCCCGTGGGAATACCGGGATAAAATATAGCCTAGTTTACTCCATAATATTATAGCTTTCCATTGGTAAAAGAATTTTTGAAATCGGTCCAGCCGTTTTGAAGATTACCCGGAACAAACAGACAGACAACAATTTTTTAATCTGTATTTTAGGCATAGGTGTCGTGCAAATAACCGAGTGAGCATAAAAAAAGCCTATTATTTTGACATTACAAACAGACACTCCACTTTTATTTATTGGTATAGATATGGAAAGGATTCTAGATTTTATCACTTAGAGATTCTCCAAATTCTAGATTTCATCACTTAGAAAAATTCTAAGTATAGCCCTCTGCATAGCACGCTGAGCGACTTTGGTCTTCACTATGAAGCTGACATTTAAAGACTACGTTACAGTGATATAAAGATACAAACATATTTATTGCAGAAACCGTGTTTTACATGAATGTTTATAAAATTTTGGTATCAACATGCAGACCCAATCAGGCATTACAATAATAGTTTAATTCTATAAATCTTCATCATCGTCATCGCAGCACCCACATACGTCCCACTGTTGGGCTTTGTTTTTGGGGGGTGGGTTGCGGTTGTAGCGCTCCTCGCACCACTGCGTCCGGGGCGACAGAGGGGCGTAAGCACGCACACCCGCAACCCACCCGAACACCACGTCGCCTTCGTCGTTGGGCCGACCACCGGAGCAGGGTTACTTGTAATCAGTGGTCGGCCCGACGGAATATCCCCTACCCACTGTTGGGCTCGAGCCTCTTCCACAATGGCAGGAAATTTCACCTACTATACCATGCTGGTCAGACATGTTGGTATAGAGTTTTATTTCGAATTTTCCTTCTCTTGCACAGAGATTATGTGCATATTATATCCCATAGTTGTCTTGTACGACATCCACGGGCAAGAAGGGAGTGGTAAGTTGTATTCTTACTCGGTCACCACACGGAACAATTCTATAAATAGTGTTAATTTATTAATACATATTAAAATATGTTATATTCTGTAATTTAGCTTTATAAAACATAATATGCTGAAATTACTGCATTTTCTCAGGAAAGTATTCTTTTAAATTATATTATAATTTAGAAGAATACTTTTACATTTTCAATTAGCCAATTTTTAAAAGTGTTTTTGTAAAACTTATCTGCAAGTTTTATAATTTAAATTGTTGCTGGTCTAGGTCATAGATCTATGCTTTCAAGTATCAAGCGGGCAACGGGTATCAAAAAATTCGGCACAATGGCAATATGGAGATTACGGTGGATTAATTAACCAGTGCGCCGCCCTTTCATCGGCCCTTGACAGAACGGACCATGTGTTCAGACCATGGCCTCTCAAAAAAGAAGATAACACGGACACAATTCCCCAACCATGAGGTTGGTGCATTATATTCTTGCTCTTAAATACACAAAAAAGGTTAACTAAAAAAAAGCGTCTTTAAATTCACTGCAGGAATAAAAAACAAAAAAAAAATACTTTTTGAAGTCGGTGTCTTTGGTATAAGTTTGTATGGTTTATGAGAGGCACCTACTTCAAAAGATATTAATTGTGCTTTTTAAATCCTAGGTTTTGTTTGAAGGTGTTTTTTTTTTACTAAATTTTTTGTGATTGATCTTATGATCCTTCAGATTCCGACTTGAAAAGTATATCCTACGAACAAAAAAGCGTTTTACAAATCAATCCAAGCGTCATCGAATAATCGGTGAACATCCACAAAAAAAAAATCGACTAAAATATCGATACCGATTAAAAATATCCTTTTTATGTCGGTTAAAAAAGCTAGTCATCATCATCATTATCTTGGTTCATACACGTCCCACTGCTGGGATCAAGCCTCCACCACAATAGGAGGGCAATTGACCTACTATGTTAGTCAGACGTGTTGGTATTGGGGTTTATTTCGAGGTTGCCTTCTCTTACATAGATTTTATATGCATATTATATCCCTTAGTCGTCTTATACGACACCCATGGGCAAGAAAGAAAGCAGTATATTGTATTCTTATTCCATTACCACGCGGATAAAAGCAATGTTAATAGGACTACCAAAAACAATTTTCCAAATCGGTCCAAGTATCTTCGAGTAATAGATAAACATCCACAAAAAAGCCTGAACCTCCTTTTTTTAAGTCAGTTAAAAAAGCTACTACGAATCAAGAAACAACTGTTGCATCCAACTAACTCCAAGTTAGAATCAATACTACAGTTACCTAACCATAACTTTCCACTAACTCGAGTTTAATGTATTCAAACGTGCTGTTTGTACTCCACAGGCCGTACTCGACCACTCAATCAGCTTGCGTAGCACTATATTATTGGAATTTACACCTTATTTGCTTAATGGAAAGTTTCAATTGCAGTGTAAGTTAACGTATAATGGTCAAATCCTTACTAATATTATAAATGCGAAAGTAACTCTGTCTGTCTGTCTGTCTGTCTGTCTGTCTGTCTGTCTGTCTGTCTGTCTGTCTGCTACGCTTTCACGTCTAAACCACTGGACCGATTTTGATGAAATTTGGTACAGAGATGGACTAAAGCTTGAGAAAGGACATAGGCTACTTTTTATCGCGAAAAAATGGGTATAAGGGGTTGAAATAGGGGATGACATTTTGTATGGAAATTCGTCATTTTCGATGATAGAACCACGAATCTTTGTATTAAGACACCTAATAATAAATAAATAAATATTTGTTCAAGCGTTTTGGAAATTTCATTTACATGGGGATGAAATTCAACCCCTAAAATACCAAAAAGCATACAGCCGAAACCACTGGACCTAGAAACGTATTTCTTTTACACCGTCGTATTTCTTGGGGTGCACGAGCACTAGCAAAGGATTTTTGGAAATTCACCCCCTTAAGGGGGTGAAAAACATATAGTCTTTCACGTCTAAACCGATTTTGATGAAATTTGGTACAGAGATGGACTAAAGCTTGAGAAAGGATATAGGCTACTTTTTATCGCAAAAAAATGTGTATAAGGGGTTGAAATAGGGGATGATATTTTGTATGGAAATTCGTAATTTTTGATGATAGAACCGTGAATCTTTGTATTAAGACACCTCATAATAAATAAATAAATATTTGTTCAAGCGTTTTGAAAATTTCATTTACATGGGGATGAAATTCAACCCTTAAAATACCAAAAATCATACAGCCGAAACCACTGGACCTAGAAACGTATTTTTTTTACACCATCGTATTTCTTGGGGTGCACGAGCACTAGCAAAGGATTTTTGGCAATTCACCCCCTAAGGGGGTGAAAACATATAGTCTTTCACGTCTAAACCGATTTTGATGAAATTTGGTACAGAGATGGACTAAAGCTTGAGAAAGGATATAGGCTACTTTTTATCGCAAAAAAATGTGTATAAGGGGTTGAAATAGGGGATGACATTTTGTATGGAAATTCGTCATTTTCGATGATCGAACCACGAATCTTTGTATTGAGGCACCTAATAATAAATAAATAAATATTCGCTCAAGCGTTTTGGAAATTCCATTTACATGGGGATGAAATTCAACCCCTAAAATACCAAAAAGCAAACAGCCGAAACCACTGGACCTAGAAACGTATTTTTTTTTACACCATCGTATTTCTTGGGGTGCACGAGCACTAGCAAAGGATTTTTTGGAAATTCACCCCCTTAAGGGGGTGAAAAACATATAGTCTTTCGCGTCTAAACCGATTTTGATGAAATTTGGTACAGAGACGGACTAAAGTTTGAAAAAGGATATAGGCTACTTTTTATTGCGAAAAAATGGGTATAAGGGGTTGAAATAGAGGATGATATTTTGTATGGAAATTCGTAATTTTTGATGATAGAACCGTGAATCTTTGTATTAAGGCACCTGATAATAAATAAATAAATATTTGATCAAGCGTTTTGGTAGTCTCACTTACATAGGGATGAAATTCAACCCCTAAAATACCAAAAAGCATACAGACGAAATCACTGGGCCTAGAAACGTATTTTTTTTTACACCATCGTATTTCTTGGGGTGCACGAGCACTAGCAAAGGATTTTTGGGCATTCACCCCCTTAAGGGGGTGAAAAACATATAGTCGTTCACGTCTAAACCGATTTTGATGAAATTTGGTACAGAGATGGACTAAAGCTTGAGAAAGGATAGGCTACTTTTTGTCGCAAAAAAATGGGTATAAGGGGTTGAAATAGGGGATGACATTTTGTATGGAAATTCGTCATTTTCGATGATCGAACCACGAATCTTTGTATTGAGGCACCTAATAATAAATAAATAAATATTCGCTCAAGCGTTTTGGAAATTCCATTTACATGGGGATGAAATTCAACCCCTAAAATACCAAAAAGCATACAGCCGAAACCACTGGGCCTAGAAACGTATTTTTTTTTACACCATCGTATTTCTTGGGGTGCACGAGTACTAGCAAAGGATTTTTGGAAATTCACCCCCTTAAGGGGGTGAAAAACATATAGTCTTTCACATCTAAACCGATTTTGATGAAATTTGGTACAGTGATGGACTAAAGCTTGAGAGAGGATATAGGCTACTTTTTATCGCAAAAAAATGTGTATAAGGGGTTGAAATAGGGGATGACATTTTGTATGGAAATTCGTCATTTTCGATGATCGAACCACGAATCTTTGTATTGAGGCACCTAATAATAAATAAATAAATATTCGCTCAAGCGTTTTGGAAATTCCATTTACATGGGGATGAAATTCAACCCCTAAAATACCAAAAAGCATACAGCCGAAACCACTGGGCCTGGAAACGTATTTTTTTTTACACCATCGTATTTCTTGGGGTGCCCGGACGGAGTGGTGCGAGGAGCGCGCCAACCGCAGCCCAACCCAAAAAAAAAATAGGGGTTGAAAAGCATATAGCCTTTTACGTCGAAACCACTTAACCGATTTTGATGAAATTTGGTACAGAGATGAACTAAAGCTAGAGAAAGGATATAAGGCTACTTTTTATCGCGAAAAAATAGGTATAAGGGGTTGAAATAGGGGAAAGTATTTTCTTTTTACGTCGTCTTATTTCTTGGGGTACACGAGCACTAGCAAAGGATTTTTGGAAAATCACCCCCTTAAGTGGGTGAAAAGCGTATAGACGAAACTCTTGGAGCTAGGAACGTAAAACTTTCTATGCAATTCTCTTTCTTTTGTTGTAAGTGAGCTCTAAGAAATTATTTTATTAAAATCAACTCCTAAAGGGGTGCAAAATATATAGCCGAAATCATTAGGCCTAGAAACGTGGAATTTTGTATAAAGTTTCCTTTCTTGGGGTAAGAGTTTTTTGCAATTTTAGCCCTAAGGGGGTGAAAAGTGTTTAACCGAAATCACTGAGCCTAGGAAGGATCATTTTATTACACGGTCGGCTTTCTTGGATTACCCCCAGATTTTCTTAGTGCTCACTTACCAAGCACTATGAAACAATTTTTGGCAAGGATAAGCGAGCTCTAACAAAGAATTTTTGGAAATTCAACCCCTAAGAGAGTGAAAGTGTATAGCCAAAGATACCGGGCCTAAAAATGTGAAATTTCATATACCGATCGGTTATTTGGGGTAAGCACTCACTAAGAAACAATTTTGGGCTGCCCCAAAAGGATAAAACACATATAGTCGAAGACACCCAGCCAATGATATATCATCATTATCTTGCTCTTATCCTAATTACTTTGGATCGACGCGATATGTAGGTACTCTTCTGCCATCGTAGATATATTACAAAGGTTCTAGCAACATTTTATGACCTGGCGCACGACATTGTTGGCCAGACGGCATCACCGGTCCAGGTCGATGTAAATCTTTGTCTTAGTAGTATTTTGCGATACCCACGAACAATGAGAGCGTGGTAATATTTCTAGCAGCTACCAGACAGTAAGTTACAATCAAGATATTATTACAATTTTCTATCTCTACAAATAAATAGATTTGAAGCGTCTGTTTGTCTATCAAAATAATAGGTTTTATTTATGCTCAAACAATACGGTCCAAATTTTTTTGCCTGTCTGTCTATTCGTTACAGGTAATCTTCAAAATGGCTGGACCGATATTGATTATATTTTACCATCAGGTCTACCAGTCGTACATAAGGAATAACTTAGACTATATTTTATCCCAGGTTATATTTTATCCCGGTGTGGCTGAATTAAGTCGATTTTAAAATTATTTCACTAATGGAAAGCTATTTTTAAGCGAGTAACATATTTAAGCTATTTTTATCCCGATATTCCTATGGGATCGGGTACAATGTCGATGAAATCACGGGAATTTAATGGTTTTAAAAATTAATTCACTAATGAAAAGCTATATTATCAGTGAAAGGCTATTTTCATTCCGGTATTTGCCCAAGAACGAAAACTATACCAGGGGATGTCGAACAATTTTTAAAATTCTTTCACCAATGGAAAGCTACCTATGTTGTCAGCGAGTAACATAGGCAATTTATATCTCTGATATTTCTGGGATTAATATTTTTTTTTTTTTTTTTGGTATGTATGTGTGTAAATTTATAATATCAGCGAGTAACATAGGCATTTTTTATCTCGGTATTGGCATGGGAATTTCTACGTGAATGAAACTGCGGGTGTTTGATTGATATAATTTTTTTTTCACCAATGAAAAAGTACTTTATCAGAGACTAAAGAAAGGCATATTTATCATCGTATTTGCACGGCAATCTGAACTATAAGGCTGGAAGTAATATTCAAATGTGAAAGTTTGTGAAGATATTTGGATGTTTGTTACTCAATCACGCTTAAACTGTTGAGCAGATTTGGATGAAAATTGACACGTAGATAGAGTATTTCTTAAATTAAGAAATATAATACTCTTTATGCCGATAATATTCTTTACGATAATAGTTATTAATATGCAAGTATTAATATGCAAGTAAATTTTTACGCGGGCGAAGCCGCGGGCAAAAGCTAGTAAACCATAAAATGGAATAGATGAAATGTTAGAAGCTGATTTTAGAACGAATAATGCACTGACTGATGGCGTAGTGGTTAAGATACCGACCTATTGGGCCAGTGTCACGGGTTCGAATACCATGCATAACAACACTTTATGCGATACATAGATCTTTATTCTGAACGTGGATGTAATTTGTGTCCATTAATTATTTTATTTATTTCTATTTTTTAAGTTAGTAAAGTTCACCTCTCCGTGTGGTGACGGAGTAAGAATACAATTCACCACTCCCCTTGCTTGTGGATGACGGCTAAAGGACGCATATAACATCTATGCAAGAGAAGGAAAGCTTAAAACAAAAACCTGTATTAACCTGTCTGACTAGCGTGGTAAGGTCAAATGCCCTTCTATTGTGGAGGAGGCTCGAGCCCAATAGTGGCACGTATATGAGCTGAGATGATGATTAAAGTACTCCTAATATTTCTTTAATGCAAAGTGTGTTGTGTGTTTGCCTTTAAAAAAAAATAGTTTTTCGGTAAGGTTGCCAACCATGCTTTATAATAAAGTATTCTATTTTATTTTTGGTAATTATACTTTATACTTTTTCATACCAATAAAGTATGTGAAAATACTCTATTTCCAATCTTTACTGTGTTGCATGAAACCAACACTCATTATGGATACTTAACTAAGTGAAACCGGACGATGGAAACGATTTATAATTACTAAACGGAATGTTAGATGTCAGATATGCTGTGAATTATATCTTTAAACGAGCAATTCTTGTATATATATATATATATACATGTAACATAATTAACGCACACCCTGAAAGTAATTTGTTCAGAATCGGTGTCTGGATCGATTTTGATTGTTTTTTATGTAGCTAATTTTTTTTCTCAAATTTAGTTAAAACTAAGTAAATTACAGTCATCCTAAACAGCTAGCTAAACAGTTCATAGAAACGAAAATGGAACGTAAAACAGTGTATTAAGACTTTTTAAAATGAAATATTAAATTAGTAAGCAAATTTCATCATTCAATTAAAGAAATCTGATACTTATTTCAAGGCTAATAGTCTTTTAGAAATACCTACAGTGATAACCGGTGCACAGCAACACTACAGTACCTACATAAAAGAAAGCTACGTACCTAATACAAAAATAATTACTTTCTCTTTCTTTTGGCGGCTATTACCTTACAATAGAGCGAGACGACTGCGCCGGCGCCGATCAAAAAAGCCTAAACAATGAAATCAACAAAATATGTTTGGGACAAGTCATCAGTGACATCAATCACGCCGTGTGAACCTTATCGATAAGAGGTCAATTGTAAAGTGCAAATAAAATATCGTAATCCCGCATTTCGCTATGTCTTTTCGGTATACCAACGTTCAATACACGGAAATGGTGAGAACTTTGGCACGGTGTGATGATAATGTGGCACTAGCGTGTAGAACATTTAACGCGAGATACGGTACTAGTGTAGACCGCCGGACTATGTTATCAGCAACACAACAGCTTCGCGAGCACGGAACTTTTCGTCCAAACACGGCTATCGACAGGGGAGACAATATGCGTACACACACTCGTCTTCAAAACGAAATTCTCGATTATTTCGACGAAAATCCGCATAGTAGTACCCGGGAAGTAGCGCCACGCTTTGGGTGTAGTCATATGCACATATGGCGCACGCTTCGTGGTGATGGCGAACATCCATTCCACCTCAGGCGATGCCACGAGTTGACGCCAAGTGACTACTTACCACGCTTAGAGTTCTGCCGCTGGTTATTACAAAATTGGCAGCGAAACATTATTTGGACTGACGAAAGTACATTCACTCGTGTGGGAATGTATAATCAACATAACACGCATTTATGGATGCATGAAAATCCACACGCATGCAGAGTAGACTCCTTCCAACATCGATTTTCAATCAATGTCTGGGCGGGTATGATCGGTACACACATACTGGGACCCGTTAACAGGAGAATCATATTTACTGTTTTTGCGAGAAACTTTACCTTCTCTATTAGAGGACATACCTCTTGTTAATTTACAAGAGTTATTTTACCAACACGATGGTGCCCCCGCGCATTTCACCTGGAGTGTTGGCCAGCATCTTCATGCCGAGTACGGAGAACGCTGATCGGTCGCGGGGGACCTATCCAGTGGCCTCCTAGATCAGCTGATTTGACGCCACTCGACTTTTTTTTGTGGGGGCGAATTAAATCGCTAGTTTATAACACAGAGACAACAAGTGCCGATAAACTAAAAAATAAGATAATAACCGCCTTTGAAAAAGTGAAAAGTGACACTGCAGTATTATCTAAAATAAAACAACAATTACGAAAACGGTCATTAAAGTGCATTGAACAAGGCGGTGGACATTTTGAAAATGTTTTAAAACGACAACGCCGTGTGAGTGCAAATTAAACTGTAAGTTTGTTTATGATATTTAAATTATTGTAAATATTTTAATTCACACCTTTTACGCCGATTTTGTTTAACTTTGTCGTAGGTATTTTGGCGTCTAATAAAATCACACTTTATCAGCAGTTTAATCATTCTTATTTACAATTTTTTTCAGTTTAACAAATCAGTAATTACGAAATATTGGCTTCACATTGAACAAAATTATTCAAAGTCGACAATCCAAAGCCTGAAAAGTGTGATGGAAAGAAGAATCGTAAATATTTACTATCATAAAGCATAATGTAGTTATTTCGTGTACCTATTATTACCAAATAGGTAATTATTGTCGGGCGGCACTCGGAGTTGGTCAGTGGGTGACCATTTTATTTCCACGAAATGGAAATAACTAATTTCACAAATAAACAATGTTAACGTACATATAAATAATATTTGGTGTATGCATTGCGTTTATATCATTATATTCTAATTGGGGTGTTTGAGAGTGTGCGTTAATCACACATAGCTAATCAATACAATGATATAAAATGTTATTGACATACTCTGAATAGCAATTCGAATTTTGTGGTCGTTGTAAAGAGTGATAATAGTTCAGTTGGGAAGTGGTCCAGTTTTCTTTTTGTTTTTTTTTTGTATTCAAACAACGTGGGATTGAATCTCGGTGTTATTATTATTCTGTTTTTGTAATTTTTGATATTTTTTTCATTATTTCACTTTTATTTTTTATGAATATACCTATATCTAAATAAATTCGGCAAAAATACAACAAAAATATACCGAGCAAAGCTCGGTCAATCAGATATTCTGACTTTATATGTGCTAAAAGCACACAAAAATACGTTTTTAAGGCAATAAAAACATAAAAATATTTTATTTATTCTATAATACTTTATTTTTCCTATCCAAATCATTTAATATGTTATTTTCGTCAAAAACAGTTGGCAAGCCAGAGTGAACAAGTAATAATACAATTGATCATCAATGCCATTTCTTGCTCGTGCGTGGCGTAAAACGGCTGAAGAATATCTAATTTATATCTTCTATACCAATAAATAAAATTGGAGTGTCTGTTTGTAATGTCAAAATAATAGGCTCTTTTCATGCTCACATGGTTATTTGCACTATACATATGCCTAAAATCACTTTATTTTTTTTGTCTGTCTGTCTGTCTGTCTGTTTGTTCTGGGTAATCTTCAAAACGACCGATTTAAAATATTCTTTCACCAATGGAAAGCTATAATATCAGGGAATAAACTTGGCTAAATTTTATTCCGGTATTCCCACGGGAACTAAGGAGATAAGGCGACAGAAACCGAAGCGAAGTGAGGGCGGGTTGCTAGTCTATACCAATAAATAAAATTGGAGTGTCTATTTGTAATGTCAAAATAATAGGCTTTTTTCATGCTCACACTGTTATTTATACGACACCTATGCCTAAAATACAGATTAAAAAATTTTGCCTGTCTGTCTGTTTGTTCCGGGTAATCTTCAAAACGGCTGGACCGATTTCAAAAATTCTTTCACCAATGGAAAGCGAAAAGAAATATCAGGCCGTAAACTAGGCTATATTTTATCCCGGTATTCCCACGAGAACGGGAACTACGCGGGTAAAACGACTAAAACCAAAGCGAAGCGAGGGCGGCTTGCTAGTTATAAATATAATTGGCCTTACTGGAACAATTCTGATGAAATTTTTGTGTGTGTTCAAATGAATTACCATTCTTAGTTTTTTATTTATTATAAACGGTGGCAAACGAGCAAAAAAAAAAGTACACCTGATGGTAAGTGCTTCTGTCGCTCATGGACCTTGCAAGGCCGCTGGGTACCGCGAAGAAGGTGAAGGGAATGTGAATGCGTGCAATGAGTTTCGGTGATACTAAAGGCATCACTAAAACTGCAACACGCAAACACCCTCAGAAATTTGGTGTGCCGGCTCTTTCGCTCACCAAACGAAGCGCAGTAACAAATTACTACTACTCGCACGCTGATTTTCTGCTCAGTGTGGTACTACTCCGGACGGACCGGACCGCGCCGATATTTTATTTCATCTCATCATCGCAGCCCATATACGTGCCACTTTTGGGCTCGAACCTCTTCAACTGAGAGGAAATACAATACTACAATACCACGCTGGGCAGACGTGTTGCTATAGGGTTTTGTTTCGAGCTTACTAGTGGTAGGATCACACTATCGACAGTTATCTGTCTACAGCCGCGGGCCGGTCCGTCCGGGGTAGTACCACGCTCTCGCAGAAAATCAACGTCCGAATAGTAGCAATTTGTTACTGCGCTTCGTTCGGTGAGCGAGAGAGCCGGAAGCCCAACTTTCTGAGGGTGTTTGCGTGTGGTGAAGTTTGGTAGTGCCCTTGGTATCACCGATCCTCAATGCACGCATTCACACTCCCTTCACTTTCTTCGCGGTAGGCAGCGGCCTTGTAAAGGTCCATGAGTAGCAGCAACACTTACCATCAGGTGTACTGTTTGCTCGTTTGCCACTGCTTGCAATAAAAAAAATAAATATAGTTCTTTCTCTTGCATGGATATTATATGCATATTATTTCCCTTAATCATCTTTTATAACATCCACAGGCAAGAAAGAGGGTGGTGAATTGTATTTTTACTCCGTCACCAACATATTTTATTTAATATATAGGTACGTAATGATTTCTATGTTTACGCGAGTATTACACATTGTAAATAAAACTACTTTACGGATTTTATCGCGTTTGTATTTGATTTTTGATTGCCCGACGTTTCGAACACTTTACAGCATTCATGGCCACGGGCGGACTAAGATGTCTAACGTCCAACAAGCACATCATCGTTATTACAAATATTTATAATTATCTACCCGCTATAGAAATCAGTTATAAAATTTTGACCAATATTTTGTTACAAATTTATTGGCAGTACAAGAAGAAAATGTTTCTATATGAGAAAATTATATTCTTTATGGTTAGTCAACCATTAAATTTGTAGTAATTATTTATAATATATACATATACGAATAAATGAAATGAATGTTTCACAAAACATCATCTAACCGCAACACTTTATCTTATTTCTCATAAATAATAAATGTGCAAAAAAAAGGTATACACCACACTTTGAATTACAACGACAGAGGTCGCTAGAGGTTGTGACAGTTATATATGTTATGTGAGAAATTATAACACATATAAAAAGGCTATACAAAAAGTGGTGTGTAAACTTCTCACTGAACAGATGACTTAGTGGTTAAGAACCACCTAGCGTGCCAAGTGTCGCGGATTCAATTCCCAAGCAATAGTATATTTTTTCAATTTATTAATCGTTATTTTCAGTCTCAATGTAATTTGTAGACATTAATTTCATGTTTTTCCCATGTGGTGACGGAGTAAGAATACAATTCACCATTCCCTATCTTGCCGTGGATGTCGTGAAAGACGACTAAGAGATATAATATGCACATGACATCTGGGCAAAAGAAGGCAAACTCGAAAAGAAACCCTGTACCAACATGTCTGACCAGCATGGTATAGTCTGTCAAATTCCCTCCCATTGTGGAGGAGGCCCGAGCCCAATAGTGGAACGTATGTGGGCTGCGATGATGATGATGATTTCATGTTTATATTCTTTTTTATTGCAAACGATGGCAAACGAGCAAACAGTACACCTGGTAGGTATTGCAGTCGCTCATGATCATGTATGCCTCATTGCATGCCACATGCAATGAGGTTCGGTGGAACTAAAGGCAACTAAAACCCACCACACGCAAACGGCCTTTTTTTTCCAAGGTCGGCGCACTCGCAGCCCGGCTCCGTCCGGGGCGACAGAGGGGCGGCGCATGGCTCCATGACTCACCCGTAGCACGTCGACTTCGTCGTTGGGCCAACCTCCGGTGCAGAGTTCCTTGTCATTAGTGGGCGGCACACATAAGCACCCTCAGAAAGTTGGGCTTGCGGCTCTCTCGCTCACCGAACGAAGCGCAGTAACAAATTGCTACTACTCCGACGTTAAATTTCTGATCCGCGTGGTATTACCCGGGACGGATCGTTCCGCGGCTGTAGACAGACGACTATCGACAATGTGCTCCTAGGCGATAACCCGCAAATGCTAATGGCAATACATTCAATTGCTGAATATACATGAATTCTGTAAAGTGCTCCAAACGTCGAGCAATCAAATACAAACGCGAAATAATTATTTTTGTAAAAAAAGAAACCACCTTCAATAATGTAGACATTTTTTTAGATTTTGAAGCTTTTTTGAAAAACCGCTTGTCCGACTTCGGGAAGTATACCATTTCCAACGAAAAAATAATCATCAAAATCGGTTAATAAACGACGAAGTTATCCGCGAACAAACCTAAAAAAAGCATATATACGGTCTAATTGGGAAACCTCTTCCTTTTTTGAGTCGGTTAAAAATCTGTAAAATAGTTTTATTTATAATGTGTAATGCTCGCATATACATCAGAGATTACGTTAAATTGTATTTGAATAATATTAAGGTCACAAATTTCATTCAAAAGCCGTAAATACACACATAATAACACTGAAAGAATGATTTCTGCCACAAGAGAACATAAAATTTATAATCTTACCTTATAGCAAGCGTATGGACAGTAAATACCAAAAATAGCCCATATACTGAAGCGCTATGGCCTTATGACAATGAATCATAAACTCTTATTGCTCATAATCCACCTCTCGTTGACATTGCATGTTAGATATCAATCTTCATACGGCTCAAGTCGTAAAAGTTACAAGTTGAAAGGAATTTATATAGTTCCATAACTATTTTTATGCATAGTATTCTATGATTATTTTCATGTGGTGACGGAGTAAGAATACAATTCACCACCCGTGGGCATCGTAAAAGACGACTAACGGATATGATATGCAGATAATATCTATGCAAGAGAAGGAAAACTCGACATAAAACCCTATTCCAATGAATCTAACCAACGTGGCCAATTAGCCTTCCATTATAGAGGAGGCCCCTGCCCAACAGTGGGACGTATATAAGCTGAAATGATGGTCATGATGATGATGAGTTCTATGACTACTATTATGCGTAGTATTGATATGATTTCCATGTGGTAATGGTATAAGAATACAGTTCACTGCACCCTCTCTTGCATGTATGTCGTAAAAGACAACTAAGAGATTTAATGTGCAGATAATATCTATGCAAGAGAAAGCAAATTTAACATAAAACCCTAACCCTATATATCTGACCAACGCGGTATATTAGGCCAATTTGGCCAAGAATGAAACTTATAAGGGTTAAGGTGAGATGAGGTCAATTTCCATCCCATTGTGGTAGAAATCCAAGATTAATAGTGGGATTTAAGTATGAAGATGATATCTATTCAATTCAAAATTCATTCTAGTAGTAGCATATTGGATCAGTCCTCCATAAGCCAGCTAACCCTCGCTATGCCCCTAATATTATAAGAATCTACTCAGAAAAGTTATAATTTAACATCAGGTGGGCTACTTTATGTGGGAATAACTGACATAGTCTGCAAAATTAGCACGTTGAAATGGCAAAGGGCAGGCCACATCGCTCGTCGAATCGAAAACTGCTGTGGAAGACAAGTTCTCGAATAGCGACCACGAATCGGACGACACAGCGTAGAACGACTTGCTACTTGAACTGACAACATCTTGGATGCAAGATTCATAGGACTGTTCAGAGTGTCATCCTCGTGGGGAAGACTATGTCTAACAGTGGACGTCTGTGGGCTGATTGATAGATGGATGGATGGACTACGTCCTTACCTAATACTTGCGCAAGCATAAATAAAAATTACACTGTATTGTAAGTTTCTTTATCAATACAAAAAAAAATATATGAGGGTAATTTATTTAATACTAATTTATGTTTTAGATTCTTTTCTAGTATTTTGTTTAGGTAAACGTACTGTTAAAGTGCTATCAATAGAGAGAGTAGAAAGTTCATTATAATGCAAAAGTCTCATAAAAAACTCTTAGAAACCACAAGCTTACACAGAAATTTACTCTCAAAGAACATTCAAAGAAAGTTTTAGAACAACGCCTAATACATTCACGACAGGCGATGTTTTCTGCATATAGGATGGTAAGTTAAGAATATAACCGTAATATGTTATCATCGAGTGATGTGTTCGAATAACTTAAGTCTTCTTATTCAGCAAACCTCAGTGTCTGAAACCACATATCTACGACCAGTGTGTGTTACCAGTGATGACTTATGGCATGGAAACGTGGTCCCTAAATGTCCATAACCAAACTCAAAGTCGCTCAGCGTGCTATGGAGCGGGCTTTGTTCGGGATTTATTTGCGAGATAGAATCTGAAATATAAAAATCCGTAGAAGAATGAGTGTCACCGACATAGCACGGCGAATTAGCTCACTAAAGTGGCAATGTGTAGTGGTAGGACCACACTATCAACAGTTATCTGTCTACAGCAGCGGGCCGGTCCGTCCGGGGTAGTACCACACTCTTGTAGAAAATCGACGTCTGAGTAGTAGCAATTTGTTACTGCGCTTCGTTCGGTGAGCGAGAGAGCCGGAAGCCCAACTTTCTGAGGGTATTTGCGTGTGGAGGATTTTGGTGGTGCCTTTGGTATCACCGAACCTCAATGCACGCATTCACACTCCCTTCACTTTCTTCGCGGTAGGCAGCGGCCTTGTAAAGGTCCATGAGCGGCAGCAATACTTACCATCAGGTGTACTGTTTGCTCGTTTGCCACTGCTTGCAATAAAAAAAAAATGGGCAGGGCACGCCGTTCGACGAGTCGACAACCATTGGGAAAGGTTCTTGAGTGACGATCACGTATCGAAGATCGCAGTGTAGAACACCCCTCCTCTGTCTGACGACAAATGAAAAAGAAGCAGATAACAACACTACAATAGAATGAAAACTCGACATAAATACCTTATACCAATATGTCTTATCGATGTGATATAGAGGCTGTGGTATATATTCCGTGTGGTGACAGAGTAAGAATACAATTCACCACTCCCTATCTTGCCCGTGGATATCGTACGAGACGACAAAGGGATATAATATGCACATAAAATCTGTGCAAGAGAAGGAAAACTTGAAATGAAACCCTATACCAACATGTCTGACCGGCATGGTATAGTAGGTCAAACTCCCTCCTAGGAAGAGGCTCGAGCCCAGCAGTGGGACGTATACCTATAAGCCGAGATAGTAATAAAATTATTATCACTAGTTTTTTCATCAAGAGACAATGCCACCCAACCTCTATACACGCATGGTACACCCTCTTAATATACTAACTGGGTCTTACGCGACTTGAATATTGAACGACCAACAATTGATTTGTAATATGTTTTTTTCGATATCGATAATTTAATATCCAGACGTGATTCTTTTAATATTCTGATCAGAAATACGACCGCGGTTTTTTTTTCATTTGCCGCTTTTTCCGTTCATTTTGCATGCGTAGAGAATTTTTTTTATAGGTCGGCAACTGCGTCTATTGTATTTTAATGAGGTTAGTGTTTTACATACTATAAGTAGCTCTCCGTTTATGAAAATAAAACTGGACCATTGGTCCAGTACTTGTGTTCGGCGGCCTAACTAGTTTGTTTATTTGAACGCGCTAATTTCAGGCACTACTGGTCCGATTTGAAAAATTCTTTAAGTATTAGATAGCTCATTAATCGAGCCTATAGCGGCTATACATCATCACACTAAGACCAATAGGAGCGAAGCACCAATGAAGAATGTTTCAAAATCGTTTTTTTTTTCTATTGAGAGCTTCCGCTGCTAAATTTTCACAAAAATCATGTGTGATAGAATCGTATTATTAAAATATAATTTCACCTTCTACGTAAACAAAATCTTAGGTTAAAGTTAGCGTTAGCCTAAAATATCTCACGCGTACAAAGCCGCGAGCAGAAGCTAGTCAGTAATAATATAAACAACGCAGAAATGTGTATTCAAGTTGTAAGGTTCATGTATTTTTTACAAAGTTCAAGTCAACTTCGGTCGTCATCTGTTGCTTGTTTTGACTTGTACTCAACAAGAAACGGAAGGTCTTATTTAGAATATTAATTAGACACTTTGTTCTAGTTAGACTTTTGAGCTTTTGTGTGTATTTAACACAGAAAATGATTCTAGAGCTTTTAGAAATTTATCTCAAGTTATAATCTGTTAAGAATACAATTCACCATTCCCTATCTTGCCTGTGGATATCGTAAAAAAACCGTCGACTAAGGAATATAGGAAGAATATAACATATATGCAAGAGAAGGAAAACTCAAAATTAAACCTTATATCAACCTGTCTTGTCTGACTTTACTATACTATGCTATAGTATAGTAAGGTCAACTTCCCTCCTATTGTGCAGTGGTAGCAGTGGGACGTTTATAAACTAAAATAAAATAAATTTCATGCCATATAAATAATTTAATATTTCACAAAATTAATTTTTTATAATATTCATTAAATCATCAGCTCATTGACATCCAATGCTGGACATAGACCTCTCACGAGAATACCACTCGGAACGGTCCTGTACCACTTGCATCCAACGGTTCTCTGCGGTTTTCAAGATTTCATCAGTCCGCATTGTAGAGGGTCGTCCTACGCTGCGTCGTCCGATTCGTGGTTTCCACTCAAGAATCTTTCTTCCTCAACAGTTGACGATTCGACGAGCGATGTGGCCTGGCCATTGCATTTTCAACGTGCTAATTCTGTGGGCTATGTCAGTTACACCCATTCTTCTACGGATTGCCGTGTTCCGAATTTTATCACGTAGAGAAATACCGAGCCGAGCCGAGACGATTGCTTTTATAAAAAATAGATAAAATAAAAATATATCTTGAGTCGAAATTAATCTTCATTTGTGCATTATCTTTTAAAACATTGAGGCGAGCTGCCATAATACTGCAAGCTTTAGAGAAAATTTTCTCAACGAAGCATGCATTTTTCTTTAGGATAAAAGCTTTGCTCGAGGCAAAACCTCCCTCGAGGGTAAAATAGAGGCTTCAATATACACGACCTCTACATATTTACTTGCCTTTGTTTGGGGATAATGTCTTGAAGGTATAACTAAGGCTTTTGATCGTATAACCGACAAGTTTTTGAATTGATTTTTAGGCATAAATAGTGGATTTTAAATTGCACTTATAAGGAAATATTGTAACAAATTAAGAAGATAATTTGGCATTAAGTTACCATCATCATCTTCGTTTTTTCTTTTCAGCTCATATACGTCCCACTGCTGGGCTCGAGCCTCCTCCTGGATAGGCGTGAAATTTGACCTACTATACCACGCTGGTCAGACGGGTTGGTAGGTTAGAGTTTTATTTCGAATTTTCCTTCTCTTGCATAGATTTTATATACATACGTCTTTTACGACACTCACGGATAGGGGGTGGGGAATAGTATTCTCCATCACCACTCCATCATACATATTGCTAAAGTTATTGGCACCAGTTTTATGACCGGCTGCCTCCTGACGTCAACCTTCTTAGGGAATTTAATTGTTGATGTTGGCACAGGTCGATGATCGGCTTTTACGACACCCATGAGTAGTGTAAGGATTGGTAGTATTTGTAGCCACGACTCATTCGATACTCGTAGAAATTATAAAAACAGGTGAATGCGCAATTGCACTCTTCTGAGAAACTCATAACACCAAATGCCATCACCAAAACGCAAAGCACCACCTCATTAGTATAGAATGACTATAAAAAACACTATTTGCAGAGAAAAATAAAAAAGAAGTGAAAACTTAAAACTATGTATAAACAGTTAATACGAGTATATTTCGCTATGCCAAATATATGTTTGATCATTAAATAGAAACTGTAAATTAAAACTTGAAAATTTTGATTTTGACATCTATTAGCACATATATAGTGACATTGACATAGCTGCAGATATAGTGTTATCGTTAACACGTCACGTGACCATATCAATGACAACTTACATGAATTTACTCTCCATACAAATCTATAGAAGTTTTCACTACAAAATACCCTTTTTTTTTGCGGTGGGCAACAGTCGGCGCGCTCCTCGCACCACTCCGTCCGGGGCGTAAGCACGCACACCCATGACCCACCCGTGCAGGGCTGACCACCGCAGCAGGATAACTTCAGTGGTCGGTCCGACGGAAAACCCCTAAATGTACCCTCTCTTCGATCGACGTCCCCTCCTCGGGGAGGACGTCGGTCTTTCCTCACGCGGTCGTCCTCTCAGCGGGTGACTGACTAATTTCGATCTAGTCGCCCGCAACCTCGGCTAGGGCGGCATCAGGCGCAGGTAACCGCGCCTGCGCCACCCCAGTCACCGGCAGCAGTTCGTGTCATCGAGACGCTCCTCGCGCACGCGCTCCTTCGCCTTCTTCCGTGAGACTACTGCGTCGCAGAAGGCTGCACCCGCATCCCAGTTCCTGACGCTGTCGAGCATTGCCCTGGTGATGGTCGGCAGCATCAGGTCGGCACCGATTATTGCGATGAGAAAAGCAATACCCTGAAGCGAAGACATGAAAAAAAGCGACTTCGGGTCTCCCCCTGTCTTCTATGATTGACTTATAATAAAAAAAAAGTACAATAAACCATTAAAATATTAACGCATAAATCACAGACATGTTTTTTTTTGTTCAATTCATTATTATTTTGTCTGTAGATGCTCTGTCACAATTCCTTTTTCGAATATTTTCTATTTATGAACGATACATCAAGTTGACACGAAGGCCCCTTCCTGTCACATTGCTGTCAAAATGGCGCTCGGTACCCCACCTGTCAGGCGATATGATCCTTTTTGTAAAAGAAATATATATTTCAAATGGAATAATTAATTATTTGCTTTATATTAATGGATAAATATCTACTCCATTGTCACTCTGTATATATCTTCTAGCTAAATTGTTATATATATGATACTTGAAGGTAAAGAATCTTGATGCATTAATAAATTAAAAAATATTGACACATCCTTAGAATAATAACGTATAGAAGGACTATCCTTCGTCGGGGAATTGGGCGGGAATCTGGAAGTGTCATGTGTTCTTATATTATATTCAATATCTTAGTGTTTTAACGTGTTAAATTCAATAATCTTGATGCCATTTTACTGCTAATTTAAACTACATTAAACTGCTATACATACCTTTTTGTTTCCACCAAAATTCTCAGAAGATACCCTTAACAGTGGCAACTGTTGAGAGCGCCACTTTGACTTACTGACAGACCATTACTGACATGAAGAAACTGATAACTTGAAAAGATAATTATAACTCGACACTGGCAAAAATGGCTCGTATTTGTAGCTGATTGCCAAGATAAAAAAAGAAGAAGAAGGATAGTGTCAATAATTCGAAGGTTTGAAATTTGAATCTAAAAACACTAATGGCGCGCAGATGATTACACACGTACACACGCACACCACTATACAAATTATGAAATCAAATTTTGTTTTTATTAACATAAATCGTGGAAATACTTTTAAGAGTGACGTTAAAAAACATTTTTAAGTTTTTCAAATGTGTTATGACATCATTTGAATACACAAACCGTCATAATTACCTATTTATTTTTTAAGAGTTGCGTACGTACGTGCAGTACAATGACTTGTACATTACGGAACGGTTCCGGCGTAAGCTCCATTAGGCTCCAATTGAAATGCTTCACTTTTTGTGCCCGGACTTACCTTCTATATGTTATTATTCTAAGGAGACATCATTATTCAATAGCGTTTCATATCGATAAGACTATACGAAGTAATTCTATCTAATATTGTAACTACTAAAATAAGTTTGTTTGTTTCTTTGTTGAGCTTTCACGCCTAAATGGCGTATAAAAATTTTTTCTTCTGTAGTCCCGATATTCCCATGGAAATGGTAACTACGCCGGTAAAACCCTGAAAATTTGGTTGGCTGAAAATTTTTAATAATTCTTTCACCAATGAAAATCTGCATTATTAGCGCGTGGCATAGACTTTTATCCTTGTACTTCCACGGCAATGACAACTCCGCGGCTGAAACAGCAGCAATTTGTTAATTAAAATTGCAAAAAAAGGAAATCATCACAAGACAAAAAGTCACTGTAAGCATTTATTGTGAAGACCATTTTGGATCCTGGTTTACTGGAGTTACAATGGTGGGTATGTGTGGTAGGATTAGTCCCAAAAAAGCACTTATTGTATAGATTTAACCCACAATAATAGTTAAAGATTATTTCATTCAATTTTAATAAGATAAAGTAAACCAAATTAGTATAATGCAATTAGTATTTTAAAAGTCAATATTGGTATAATGCCCTCGTGAGTTTTCTTGTCGGTTCTTTTTCAATGTGACCGCGTTTCGATCCGCTGATATCTAATATGATTTGTTTTAATTTATTGCATTGTTACAATATAATAATCGCTATAAATTTAATTCTTAACAATAACAGCTCAAAAACAATATACATTTCTAATATAGAATCATATTCAATTTGTACTGGCAATAAATTTTCAATCAAAAATGTGGCTGATAATTGGATAATCAATTCTGTAGCGAGTATATATATATAAATCTCTGCAATAACTATGATTTTTTGGACGTAAGTAGCATAATATGTCCTGGGACCACACTATAGGTACTATAGGAAAAATCGAAGCAAAAATCGACGTCTGAGTAGTAGTAATTTGATACTGCACTTCGTTCGGTGACGAAGAGAGCCGGGAACCCAATTTCTTAGGATATTTCCGCATGGTGGGATTTGGTCCGCCGAGAGGCCGACCGCGTGAGGAAAGACCGACGTCCTCCTCGAGGGGGGGACGTCGGTCGATGAGAGGGTATACATCCTCCCCGAGGGGGGGACGTCGGTCGATGAGAGGGTACCCCAGTAGGGGGTATTCCGTCGGGCCGACCACTGACGACAAGTTAACGCTGCTCCAGTGGTCGGCCCAACGACGAAGGCGACGTGGTTTTTGGGTGGGTCGCGGAAGTTGCGTGCTTAAGCCCCTCTGTCGCCCCGGACGGAGTGGTGCGGAGGCGCGCCGACCGCGACCCACCCACAAGAAAAAAAAAATGGTGGGGTTTGGTGATGCCTTTAGTATCACCAAACCTCGGTCCACCCCTCAAAAACTGTATACTATTTCTGAGGATTCAAAAAAAAATCTTTTTACTGGTAGATAGTTCGTTTACAAATATTGCCGAAACGATTGGACGTTAATCTATACCAATAAATAAAATTGGAGTGTCTGTTTGTAATGTCAAAATAATAGGCTTTTTTCATGCTCACACGGTTATTTGAACGATACCTATGCCTAAAATAGCAATTAAAAAATTTTTGTCTGTCTGTCTGTCAGTCTGTCTGTCTGTCTGTTTGTTCCGGGTAATCTTCAAAACGGCTGGACCGATTTCAAAAATTCTTTCACCAATGGAAAGCTATAATATCAGGGCATAAACTAGGCTATATTTTATCCCGGTATTCCCACGGGAACGGGAACTACGCGGGTAAAACGACTATAACCTATAACCGAAGCGAAGCGAGGGCGGATTGCTAGTTGAAAATATGTATGCACAATCGAAAATTCCCATTTTTTGCGGACAACAGGAAAAAAATTCGCATGTTGGCGAATGAGAAGTGAATGTGGCCTGACTTGGCACTTTTCTTACATAATTCATCGGCATAGTGACTCTTGCCTTTCCGATGACGTCACAGAGGCTTTTTATTTTTTTTGTTCATTATTTCTTTGTTATTTATTACTTCACTTTGTATTCTTTGTAATCGTATAGAGAATAATTTATTACAGTGAATTAATTATCATATGTAAATGAATTTTGACATGAAAGAAATTTTAATTTTCCAATGGCTTGTCCGTGTGGTGACGGAGTAAGAATATAATTCGACACCTCCACTCTGGTCCATGGGTGTCGAAAAGGCGACTAAGGGATAAAATATGCATACATCTTTGCAAGAGAAAGAAAACTCGAAATAAAGCCCTATGCCAATACGTGTGACCAACGTGGTTAAAGTTGGTGAATTTCGCTTCTATTGTGGAGGAGGCTTGAGCCCAACAGTGGGACGTATATGAGCTGAAATGAATGAGCGAATGAATGAGGGCTTATTCAACCTTTCGACTATTATAATTAGATCCCTTTTACAGAATGCTACCTACATGGCGCGGTCATTATTTACAGGAGTCCTTGTCATAATAGGCCTCCTTTGCCGTATGGTGATGTAGAAAAAATCAACATCTCATCATTATCAGTACTAAGAGTGGTAGGACCACACTGTCGACAGTTATCTGTCTACAGCCGCGGGCCGGTCCATCCGGGGTAGTACCATACTGAGCAGAAAATCGACGTCTGAGTAGTAGCAATTAGTTACTGCGCTTCGTTCAGTGAGCGAGAGAGCCGGAAGCCCAACTTTCTGAGGGTGTTTGTGTGTGGAGGATTTTGATGGTGCCCTTGGTGCCGAGCCTCAATGCACGCATTCACACTCCTTCACTTTCTTCGTGGTATGCAGCGACCCTGTAAAGATCCATGAGCGACAGCAACACTTACCATCAGGTGTACTGTTTGCACGTTTGCCACCGTTTGCAATAAAAAAAAAAATATCATCCGTCCATGTAAGTCCCACTATTGGCTAGGGCCTCTTTCATAACGAAAGGAAAGTTGACCTACTATACCACGCTGATCCGACATGTTAGTATAGGATTTAATGTCGAGTTTTCCTTCTCCTGCAAAAATATTATCTGCATGTCCTTAGTCGTCAAATTACCCTTTAGTCGTCTTTCACGACATCCACGCGTAAGACGGAGTAGTGGATTGTAGAATATGATTAAAGATGAATTGTAGATATGGGAAAATACAATTCCCCTTTTCCTTTCTCGACTCTTGGATGTCGTACAAAATGACTAAGGACTATAGTTTACATTGTAGATAAAATAAAGAGTTTTTCAACAAGAACTTTGTTTTCTAAAACAAAATAAAACAAGAAATTTAGACGAAGATGATTCAAATTTTTATTGTATTACGAAGAGAAAAGTTCGGCAATTATGAATGAAAAATGATATCTGGCAAATGTCCACCACGACCACGCTGAGAGATGTCAATTCTTTCATCAAAATTTTTAATCACATTTTGGCTGATTTCCGTGAAATTATGCGATCGGGAAATTTAGTTTGCAATAAATTGATCGTTTCATTGGATGTGTGACATGTGACACCGTCCTGTTGAAACCACATGTCAGTGATATCCACGTCATCAATAATAGGCCAAAATTGAGTTGTTGTTGAACATCTCAATTTGGCCTATTCGAAATTTTGCCAAAAAGTGATTAAAAACTTTTATGAAAGAATCGACATCTCTCAGCGTGGTCGTGGTGGACATTTTCCAGATATCATTTTTCATTCATAATTACCGAACTTTTCTCTTCGTAATACAATAAAAATTTGAATCATCTTCATCTAAATTTCTTGTTTTATTTTGTTTTAGAAAACAAAGTTTTTGAAAAACCCTTTATTTTTTACGGATTTTATCGCGTTTGTATTTGATTTTTGATTGCCCAACGATTCGAATTATTTAGAGGGTTTATAGTTACGGGTGGAATAAGATGTCTCACGTCCAATAAGTCATCCATATTACAGAGATTTAAATCTACCCGTTATAGATTTCATTATTATTTTTGATCCAAATTTAATAACTACTGATTCAAAATAACTGGTCTATCTAAATTTATTAACTAATTATATAGCGGGTAGATATAAATCAAATACACGCATACTTTATATTGGTATAACCGCTATATGTTTTTAGATTTAATTTTGCTCATATACAATTTTTTATTTATTTATTTTTTTTGATATACAAATTTGTCTCAATATACATTTATTAACATCGAATTTTTTATTAGAAACCTTTTATAGTTTAAGAAAAAAAAAGGCTAAATCCGATTAACTACTTTGTAATATTTTGTTGTTTACTATGTCATATAAATAAAAAAAATTGGATTGCTTGTGGGTGGAGACCTGGTGTCCTGAAATACAGGCGTTAAGCCTAGTTTAGGCACCAGTCTTGCACAATATGTATGATCCTTTATTCATTCTCTAAATCACTTGTATTTTTTTTAACATATGTATTGTGGTGAGAAATAAATATTATTATTATAAATATAAGCGCGATAAAATCTGTAAAATAGTTTTATTTACAACGTGTCCTACTCATGTAAACATAAAAAATCGTTATATATTTCACTGCGATTGCTTTTTCAGATATAAACCCCAAAAACAATTTATTAAAAAAGGAACTCTTATAATAAACGCTGCTATAGTATATACACGTATTATGGCACAGTAGTCACGTATCAACAATTAAGATGGAAGGCGGTGACGAACGTCAGAAGAACGTCAGCCACCCTAAATTATGGCTTTCCACGTATCACGAACCTCTCGTCGTGTAACCTTCACGAGAAAAATTTCTTATGTTTAACGTATTACCAGAAATGAGGGTAATTTTTCTTGACTCGTTATAAATAATAGGCTTGCTGACTTTTTTTTAAAAGACAACACCCAACACTAAGGAAATAGTCCTTGCGTTGCGGGGGACTTTACAAACATATAATTAACGGACACACATTAAATTCAGACTCAGATCAACAATTTGTAGATTACATCATGATTCGAAAGGCATCACACTGGAGCTATTAATAGGCATATTGTAATTTTATTAAAAAATACCTAGTAAATGAATTAAAAGAAGACAATCCCACTGCGTTTTTTGCCGGATCTTCTCAGTGTGGTCGCGTTGCGATCCCATAGTAATTTAAATATAAATTATTTGAATTTACATATGGGATTCGAACCCCCGACACTGGCACCATAGGTCGGTATCTTCACCACTACACCATCTGTGCATTTTAATATATATATTTGTTTTATTATTGCTTTATTAATATAATTTATGGATAGAGAAATGGTAGAGATTCATCATCATCATCATTTCAGCTCATATACGTCACACTGCTGGGCTCGAGCCTCCTCCACAATAGGAGGGAAATTGACTTTACTATACCATGCTGATCAGACAGGTTGATATAGGGTTTTATTTCGAGTTTTCCTTCTCTTGGATAGATTTTATATGCTTAATATATCTCTTAATCGTCTTTCACGACACCCACGGGCAAGATAGGGAATGGTGAATTGTATTCTTACTCCGTCATCACACGGAATAGGAATAGGTAGAGATAATTAAAAATTATTTTCCGTATAGTGACGAAATAAGAACACAATTCACGACCGCCTCTCTTGATCAGGGATATCATAAAACACGATTAAGGGATGTAACATACAGGTATCTGCAAGAGGAGTTATCTATCTATTCCAGTTCATACACGTCCCAATGCTGGGCTTCCTCCACAATAGAAGGGAAATTGACCTATTATACCACACTGGTCAGACATGTTGGTATAGCATTTCATTTCAAGGTTCCAAGTCAATTTCCCTTCCATTATGGAGGAGTCTCGAAATATGAGCTGTACCCCTAGTCATATTTTACGACACCCTCGAGCAATTGAACATTTATATTATATTGCATACTTCATCACCACACGGTAAATTTACCAACGTATCTATAAAATTGAAATATATAAATCAAATTTATTATGCATTAAATGTTAAAAGTAATTAGTTTATGATTGAAATGCAGTCAAAATGTGGAGCGAAGGTTCATGAAAACAAAACAGTGGAACGCATGCGTAAATTAAAACTGTCAGACTCTTGACATATAATACAGAACATATATAGTCACTAATATGTAGGCCATGAAAAATGCGAATTTAATTTCTAAAGCTTTTTTTAGGGTAGGCTACAGTCAGCGCACCCGTCGCCCAGCTCCATCCGGGGCGACAGAGGGGCGGTAGCGCGCATACCCGCAACCTACCCGTGACATGTCGCCTTTGTCGTTGGGCCGACCGCAGAGTGACTTGTCGTCAGTAGTCGGCCCGACAGAGGAGTATTCTCTCGTCTTCGTCGACGTCTCCCCTCGGGGAGCACGTCGGTCTTTCCTCACGCGATCGGCCTCTCAGTGGGTGACGGACTAACTCCCCGGTCCAGTAACCCGTGGCCTCGGCTAATTTCTAAAGCTCCTATCCATTATTGCACATAATTTTTAATTAGTGCCCCACCGAAACTTTTTACGGCCGAAACCGTAATTTCTGTGTAAATTATAAAATCAATATTTTTGTGGAAAAAAATGAATAGTCTATCATAATCAATCAGTTTTTACTCTCTAGTAGTATAAACATAAAATGAAACTTACAAAACTTGACTATAAAAACAAAATAATTTCGACTTGTAATAAACCTTGGTGACAAGCCACTATTATGTTTGTTTTGTTCCTAAATAAACAAAATATTTATTGCAAAAAAAACCGAATTCGATGTAGATATTTTTTTAGATTTTGGTTAATTTTTCTAAAATCGCTCGTTCGATTTCGATAAAATTTACATGGGACCATTTGGAAAGTATACCCTTTCCAACAAAAAAGATTTTTTTAAACTCAGTCGGCAAGTGCCGGAGTTATATGCGAACAAACATAAAAAATAACTTTTTTAGAAGTCGGTTAAAAAATGCAAAGACAAAAATTGTTCTCGATAATTTATGAACTACATCACATAAATAGTGAAATAAAAAATATCTGTTTTGAAGTGATTACCTCACACTGCGAAATTCGCGACGCGCAGATACAAATGAAAGAACTAAAATTCCTAGATGATTATGAGCGCGATAAAATGACACTTCGTCCCTCGTACCTCGTGCAATGAGCATGTCCTAGCGCAGCGCGAAAACTCATGAATTCTGTTTCGGTTTCGGCCGCAGTTTCGGCTCGATTATCAGCCCAAACCGAAGCTAAGCCAAAACACGTTTTTTGGCTGAAACTAGGCCGAAACCGAAATTTATGTCGGACACTGCTATTAATATATAAATAGTATATGTCGTCGTCTCGTCTCAGTTTATACAAAATCCACTGTTAGGTTCGTATCTCCTCCCTTACACTTAGAAAGGCTTTCCCTTTTCGGAAGGCTACGGGACAGCTCAGAGCGTGCTGCCTTGTCATTCATCATATTGTACTTCTGCGTAGTTTACCTGTCTGTTTGTAGGTAACAGAGTTATCTGTTTTAGTTTCGCCTAAAAAGGCTAAAAGTATATTTATCAGAATTTCCGTAAAGCCAAGTACATTTATTAATCACCCAGTATATTTATCAGTATTTCAGTAAAACTCACCATACATTCCCTTTTCAATGATTTCCATAGATCATACTGAGATTTGACTATTAGAAAGTCACGTAAAATCATTTTAATAGTCTGGACAAAAATTCAATTAGAAAAGCAAAACAGCAGAAGTTGGAAAATTCCATATCATTGTTATATTCTTATGTAAAGGAGGATACGTGACTCAAAATTGACTCATATTACATTAATTAAGAGGACGGACGTAAGAAGCATAGCCGTATAGCATCAAGGATATATACAAAGCTTAAGGTCCTGTGTCTCAAATCAAAATTACAAACCAAATTATGACTGCTAGTTATATTTTAATAAGAAAATATTTTTGCAAAAAAAAACCGACTTCAATGTAGATAAATTTTTAGATTTTTGTTGATTTTTCAAAAATCACTTTTCCAATTTCTATAAAATTTACATGGGACCATTTGGGAATTATACCCTTTTCAAAAAAGAAGAATTTCCAAACAACGGCGTTATGCGCAAAAAAACACAAAAAAAAATAACAAAGAACCAAATTGATAACCTCCTTCTTTATTAGAAGTCGATTAAAAATGTTGTAAACATTCATATTTCTAAAATTCGATACAGATACAAGCTTATGTTAGCTTTACTCCCCATTACTAAAACTGTATATATATATATTATAATAAGAAAACAATTGTCAAAGAAGTCCCACTTGAATATATCAAATAACTATTTACCCCGCTGCCCTCCCGGCCCGACTCTCCCCACGCAAGTGGGTCGGCGCCCGTGGAATGCAATAAGGCGGGCGGGTTACGTCGACGCCTGAAAAACTCAACTTCTATACGATAGTAATATAGTTTATATAACAAATGTGTGGTTTTGAGAAACTTAGGCCGTGAGTTTAGTTTGATAGCCAGAAAAAAGTATGTACATTTCAGATAATAAAAACTGACGAGATACATTAAGAAATACGCTGTGTCACCTTTCTTACCCGCCGGTATCATAAAATACGACTGAGTGTATAATTTTGCACTGCATTAAGAAAATAATCCTTGTATTGCGAGGGACTTTGCAAACATATAATGAACTTGTTGACCCAATAGACGTTATTCTGTTTAAATAAGCGCCACCTACCGGGTCCAATTCTGAATCTAAATCATTCTCGAATCCCCTTGAACATGAACAAAAAATTTCATCAACATTGCTCCGGCCGTTTAGGAGGAGCTCGGTGACATACACACGTACACAAGAAATATATATATAGATACTAGCTGACCCAACAGACGTTGTTCTGTTCAAATAAAATAACAGGATTTCAGCGCCACCTACCGGGTTCAATTGTGAATCTAAACCATTCTCGATTCCCCTTGAACACACACAAAAAATTTCGTCGATATCGGCCCGAAATTAAATTAAAAATAGAAATTTATATATAAGGATATATATATATATATATATATATATATATATATATATATATATATATATATATATATATCCTTACTAATATAAATGGGAAAGTAAGTTTGTTTGTTTATTTGTTTGTTTGTTATGTTTTAAACCATTGAACCGATCTCAAAAATTATTTCACCAATCAAAAACTATAATATCAGGGAGTAACATAGGCTATATTTTATCCCGGTGTTCCCACGAGAACGGCAACTACGCGGGTAAGGCGACTGAAACCGAAGCGAAGCGAGGGCAGGTTGCTAGTATATATATATAAAAATGGACATAAATTACATCCAGACATCTCAGAACAACAATTTGTGGATCGCACAAATTGTTGTGCGACGTTGTCGGCCGCAATCAGTCGGTATCTTAGACACTACACCATTTGTAGATCCATACGAATATTTCGCACCGTTATAAAAGTAGTTTTATTCTTTTCATCATCATCATTACACCTCATATACGTCCCACTGTTGGGCTCACGCCTCCTCCATAAAAGGTTTCATTTCAAATTTTCCATCTCTTGAATAGATGTTATAATAATATGCGTATTATATCCCTTATTCGTCCTTTAAGACAGCCATAGGTAAGATAAGGAATGGTGAATTGTAATCTTACTCTGTCACAACACGGCAAACACATTTTTTTTTTGGGTGGGCTATGGTAAGCCCACGCGCGGGCCATTCCATCCGGGGCGATGACAGGATGGCGCGCAGGACCATAACCCACCCGTACCCACGTCACCTCGCTGTTGGGCCGACCACCGGAGCAGGGTGACTTGTCGTCAGTGGTCGGCCCACGGCAAACACATAATGAAGATTTTAAAGTAGATTTATGGATAACTAGTAGCGCTCTGCGGTTTTATCCGCATAATTCCTTTTCCTTTGGGAATATTGAGATAAATTATAGCCTATGTGTTATTCTGATATGTAAGCTATATTATTGTGAAGTTTCATCAAAATCCATTTAGTAGTTTTTACGTGAAAGAGCAAATATCTTCACATCTTCATATCTTCACATCTTCACATCCTCATATATTCACGTGAAATTTTCCTGGACTGACTTATTTCCAGCAACGTAGAGTAAGACTTTGATAGATATTTAACATTTACGTACTTGGCTTAAAAGTAAATAGATTCGTCGCCACGGTCAATACTAGTTCGTTTATTTAAAAGTTAACTTTCTAAATTACTGTACTTTTCACGGTAATTTGAATATTAAAATAGATTAGTTTTAAAAGCGATTTAGAAACTTTTGGACATGTAAATAGGTTTAATAATTCTTTTTAATAGACTAGTTTCATAAAAATTTTCTGTGTGTTGACGGAGTAAGAATGCCATTCAGCCTGTGGATGTCGTAAAGGACCACTAAGGGATTAAATATTTGTATAACATCTATGCAAGAGAGATCAAACTTGAAACAAAACCCTATATCAATCTGTTTGACTAGCAGGGTACTACGAGATAGATATTGACCTACAAGGCCAATTTCGATCCCAATATGGAGGAGACTCGAGCTCAGCGGTGGGACGTATGTGAATCGAGATAATGATTATGATGAAATTAATCTATCATTATCATCATTAATCTTAGCCTAGTTATTGAGGTCAATACTTTTTTCTCTCAAAATGCTGAAAATGTCTAAATAAATTATGAGCAACACGCGATCGTACTTAGCAAAGGTGTAAAGGTTTAGCCGCCTGAGGTATTCGGATAGGACACCGATTTTAAATAAAACTACTTTACGGTTTTATCGCGTTTGTATTAGATTTTTGATTACCCGACATTACGAAATACTAACGCGATAAAATACGTAAAGTAGCTTTTTTTTTTAATGTGTAATACTCGCGTAAACAGCAGAAGTCATTAGGACACCGATGTCAAAGGATCAGTACCGGTAGTCAACTCGTCTGGTAGTAGGCATGTAAGAGGGCAAACTGTTGAGGCCCTCCCGTCTCTCAGTAGGTTCATCCAGATGATAAACCCTTAAAGACATAAAAAGTGATTGGAAATAATAGAAATTTCGAGGTCAAGTTTGGAACTGAAAACGTCAATATACAGATTTGGATTATATAATGTAGTCAAGATGAACCAAATACGCATTATTAAGGATATTTTCAAATATGAGGACAGCCGACGGAAGTGAAAACTTATAATTATGAACAAACAATTGCTATTTTTGGATATTCAAATTAATTGTTTGTTCTCAAAAAAAAAAATTAACTTTTATTTGATCTTGACATCTATCGAGTAGCGTTAACACGTCACGTGGCCATGTCGATTACGACTAACATGAATTTACCCATACAAACTAATAGAAGTTTTCACATCAAAAACATGTATTATAAAGCACATTAAAAGTTGTAGTAAAACGAAAACATTCATTATAATAAATCAGTGTAGTTCATCACTGCAAATATTAAATGATGCGTTAAGCATACCCTTTCGTATACAGTAATGGATGATGGAGCATTAAAACGCTTGCATAAATTACATCATACTGACCGCCTTTTGACGCGCTATTTAGATTTATGCATAGTTCAATGCGTTTATGGATTGAAGCCAAGTTTTTTGAATGACATATGTATATCTATATACATATATGTATGTGTGTGTCTGTCTTTGTATACTATATATATAGGGTGTAAAAGGTTATGGGGCAACTGGTAAAACGGGAGTTATGCAATGGTGGTAGGAAGCCATGAAAAAAATTTGAAATGAAAATATCGATTCATTAATGAATTAGAGACGAGTAAAAGTTTTTAATTTTGTCATCGCTTTTCCGTGTAGTGCGGTCCGACGTCCTCGTCATCTTCTTGAAGAAGAGGATGACGCTATTACGATCGCCCAAGAAAGGGCCTACACAGCTCGCGCAGCTATAACGAATAAAACTCCGCGGTATCGGCCTCGCCGTCGAGGTCGAAAATCGCGCCGCGTAAAAGTCAATAACATAAACGTGGCCACGCCCACTTTGCTCTCAGCGACGCCCGCCGAGGTCCGTTCTCCACAGGGGGAGCCCTCAGGCGATGTTCGCTTAACTTACTTACCGGGTTGAGAGCCATCAGCACTCACCCATTGCCCGCGTTAAGCTGTCAAGGTCATCTGCGACTAACAGCTACACACACAAAAAAAAAAAGCTTTTCCGTGTAAATCTGATTGAAATGTATAAAGTCAGTGATACTTAATGTGTAACATATTCCGGCTTTGTTAAATGTTCATTAGAAATTAAATAAATCAACGATTACGTTCGCATAAGCAAGACAAACTTGGCTTTAAAATCAGCTGATCGGCTGATAACTGTTGATACCTTTTTTTTGGGTTCGGGGCGTCGGAGGGGTGGCTCGCCGCTCCGTGACATACCCACATCCACGTCGCCTTCGTTGTTGAGCCGACCACCGGTGCAGAGTAACTTGTCTTCAGTGGTCGGCCCGACGGAATACGCCAGTCGCGGGGTACCCTTTTCTCTCGACGGTCCCCCTCAGGGACGTCGGTCGTCGTCGCGCGGTCAGCGGGTCAGGGTCGGTTAGGTCTGTGCCGGTGACGGACTAAATCCACGGTCCAGTCACCCGCGGCCTCGGCTAGGGCGATGACTGTCCATACCTACGTTACCATCGATACGTTTGCGCGATTCATATGTATACTGTCTGTACATGCCTGTATAATATGTAACATTTAAGCCATAGACACTTAGACACACATTTTTGAAATCACAATAACTATTATGTTTTATTGTCTTTTATATAATACACATTCTAATTACGATTAAACTATTAAACTACAACATACTTGAATAGTAGCGCCAAAACCTGATACACTCTGTAGATACGAGTATATTCATCAGTCAATTGGTGGCTACTTTTAGATATAAGAAAACCCATTTAAAAAAAAGTAAAACTGCACTAAGAAAATAATCCTTGTATTAAATACTCTCCGTGTGGTAGCGGCTGTGGCTGTGTGGTAGCGGCTTCGAATCCTACCAACCCTTGCTTTGCTCGTGGGTGTCGTAAAAGACGACTAAGAGCCCTAGATTGACCCGGACCAACTCCATCTGGTACCGTTTGGGTCAACGATTATATTCCCAAGGAGGGTTGACGTCAGGCAGGCGTCCGGTCATAAAAGTCATTGCCGAAACTTTTTGCAATATGTCAAAACAGATGACATATTGCGTCGACCCCAAGCAATTGGGATAAGAACAAGATGATGATGATTAAATACTTTCCGTGGATGTAAAAGACGACTAATCCCTTAGTCGTCTTATTGAGCTTAATATAGTATTATAATGTTCAATGTTGGCTCCGTGTTCTAATGGAGTAAGATTACAATTCACCATTCCCTAACTTGCTCGTGAATATCGTAAAAAACGACTAAGGGCTATAATTCGCATATAACATCTATGTAAGAGAAGGAAAACCCAAAATAAAACCCTATACCAATCTGTCTGACCAGCATGATATAGTAAGGTCAATTTCCCTCCTATTTTGGAGGAGGCTCAAACCCAACAGTGGGACGTATATGAGTTGAAATGAATAATTAAATTACGGTATTTAACAAACATATAATTGAAGGACACACATCAACACATGGACTGCCCTAACAGTACTCCAATAATCCTAAACGGTTGGCAATCACAATTGGAGTGAGTGAAGAATTGATATATTGTACAGAAGAGGACGTTTTTGAGGGGACAAGCTATGATCTGTCCATTCCCAGCCCAAATCCCCCGAGACAGCAGAAGAGACGGCGAGTCCTCGATGTCCCTGGCCAGCCCGATGGGATATGTGTCATCATCATCATATCAGCCTATATACGTCCTACTGTTAGGTTCGGATCTACTACATTATGTGAGGGAATATGACCTATTATTCCACGCTGGTCAGACGTGTTGGCTTTCATTTCGAGTTTTTCTTCTCTTTACCTACTTATTAGTTCTCTTAGTTGTCTTTTACGGCAAGAAAGGGCGTGGTGAATTGTATGCTTACTCCGTCAGTATATGGAGAGATATATGTAATACTTTTTTTTTTATGGGTGGACTGCGGTCGGCGCGCCTCCGCACCAATCCGTCCGGGGCGACAGAAGGGCTTAAGCACGCAACTCTCGCAACCCACCCGAAAACCACGTCGCCTTCGTCGTTGGGCCGACCACCGGAGCACGGTTAACTTGTCATCAGTGGTCGGCCCGACGGAATACCCCCTACTTGGGGTACCCTCCCATCGACCGACGTCCCCCCCCCCCCTCGGGGAGGACGTCGATCTTTCCTCATGCGGTCGGCCTCTCGGCGGGTGACGGACTAATCCCCGGTCACATCACCCGCGGCCTCGGCTAGGGCGGCATGAGGCGCAGGTGCGCGCAGGCACCTACGCCGCCCCAGTTGCCAGATATATGTAATACTTGCGTAAACATTAAAATTAAAAAAAAATCCTTTTCTCCTGTAGGAATTATTGGAAATATTTAAAATCAGCACTCATGCACGATAGATGCAAATTAAAATCTCTGATTATTGTTATAGGATAATTTATTTATGGATATAACTAGATCCCAAAGTCCACGTTCAAAGCAAGCCTTTGACGCTATGAAAATTTGATATTTCCATTAAGCGAATGCGAAATTATTCCTCGACCGTATCTTTGGGCGATAGTTTTGAATATTTTAGTGCGATTTCGATTTTAGGACTGAAATAGGATATTAGTTCTATCAAACATGGCTTTTTAATAACATTAAAACGCTAGATTGTTTATTAGTACGACCACTAGTTGTCTAACTAGTAGACTAATTAGTTGTCGCCGAGTGGTCTAAATTCGATCATAATTCATTTAAATTTATTTTTTGCTACACAATTTTCTTTTTAATTATATATAAGTGTATTTGTATATTGAGCAATCTGTATTTAAAATGTAGGGTTTTATACTCTTTGGCTGTATTTCACTAATAACTATAGTAATATCTGGTGCATCAACCTTTGCTCGGTATATTTTTGTTGTATTTTTGCCGAATTTATATAGATATATATTAATAAAAAATAAAAATGAAACAATGAAAAAAATATCAAAAATTACAAAAACAGAATAATAATAACACCGAAATTCGATCCTACGCTGTTTGAATGTCAAAACAAAACAAAAAGAAAACTAGACAACTTCCCAACTGAGCTATTGTCTTGACAACGATGACGAAATTCGAATTCCTATTCAGAGAATGTCAATAACGTTTTTTGTCATTGTATTTATTAGCTAAAAACACCGACAACACAACATTTTCTATAGTAAAACCTAGCTAGGTCGATTTTTTGGCCCCGAAACCTTTAGTAGGTATGCCAAATTTCATCAAAATTGTTAGAGCCGTTTCCGAGATTCTGAACATATATATATATATATATATATATATTTCGACCAGAGAATGAATCATAAACATAAATGTGTGTGTCGCTTGTATAGTAGTGTACAATTCACTACACCCTCTCTTGACCGGGTGTTATAAATGACGATTAAGCGATAAAATATACATACAACATATATGCAAGATATGGTGAACTCGGAACAAAAACCTATACGTTTGACCAGCGTGGTATAGTAGGTCAATTTCCTTTCATTATGGAAGAGGCTCCAGTCCTACAGTGGGGCGTATATGAGCCGAAATGAATGAATGAAATTTATTAAATTTTTTTGAGTTCCATAATCGCATGATCTGCTAGCCTCTCGATAAACTCAATTCGTGAACCTGAAAATTGAAGGAGTCATTGATTACAACATATAAACTCATTTGCAAAAAAACGGGCGGTTTTGATTTTCATTCATATTTAAAAAGATACAATACCAAAAAGGTTTCAATCGTTTGTACACGTTACTGGCCGGTTTTAAAAATGCTGTGGTATTTAAAAAAGTACGTTCTAAATTCAATTTTTCATTTGATGTTCATTTTTACAGAAAACCCCTTTTTATCCTACATTTTTGGCGCGAAGTTCCAGAAGTTAACATCGACTTTCATAACTTTTATTCAATTTTTATCGATTAATTTCATATCCTTGACTGTCAAAGCTTTATTTAATGCTGTTTGGCTGTATCAAAAATGGTAGATAAAGTGGTAAAAGCTACCAAAATTATCGCGCTGCTTGAAGAGGGTTGCAGCCAATGTTTCGTGGCTAGGAGGCTAAATGTTAGTCGCTCGACAGTCCAAAGGACCTGGCAGCGATATCAGGAGACTGGTTCCGTCGAGAGAAGGCCTGGTTCTGGAAGAAAACCATGTACCCAACCACGGGATGATCGTTTTCTTGTGAGTCGCGCATTGAGAAATCGCAAATCTTCGTATGTGGATCTTAAGAACAACCTCCAAGAAGTAAGAAATGTGCATATTAGTCTATGGACGGTCAGGAGGAGGCTTCTCGCTGCCAATATACGCAGTCACCGCCCGGCCCGCGGCCCCAAATTACTCCGTGAGCACAGAGTTCACAGGCTTAGGTTCGCTAGAAATTGTGAATCATGGACTCAAGACGATTGGAATAGGGTTTTGTTCTCTGATGAAGCCAGGATATCTCTGTTCGGTGAAGATCGACGTCGGCGAGTGCTAAGAAGACAAGGAGAACGCTTTGCAGAGGCATGTTTCGAAGAAATCACACCTTATGGTGGGGGCTCTGTTATGTTTTGGGCAGGAATAAATTCAATGGATCGTACAGAGTTAGTCTTCATTGAAAACGGCTCACTGACTGGGCATCGATACATAACGGAAGTTCTAATTTCTCATGCACAACCCGCATTGGCCGCTCTAGGTGAAGACTCGATTTTTATGGACGACAATGCTCGCGCCCACCGCTCCCGCGATGTTAATGCGTATGTGCAAGAGGTCGGCATTCGTCGTTTGGATTGGCCAGCTCGAAGTCCCGACCTCAATCCCATAGAGCATGTCTGGGACGTTCTGAAACGGCGTGTGAGATCAGTACACCCGGCTCCGCAGACCATCAGAGAGCTGAAGAATGTGATTACTGCGGAGTGGGAACGTATTCCGCAAGCAAGTATCCGGGATATACTCGCTAGCATGCCCAGACGAATTCAAGCTGTGATTTTAGCTAGAGGGGGTCACACTCGATACTAAACATTTATCTGCTTTTACTTTATTAAAGAAAAACAAACAAAAAAACTTTTTTATTTTTACTTCATGAGCATATGCACTACTAGCGAATATACACTACTAGCGAGGTTTAGCATTATTTCCCATAAATTGTATCTAAATTTTATGAAATACTGATGAAAACGATTATTTTCTTATTAATTTAGCAAATTGTGTGGATAAAACTACCTATAATTATCAAACAAAGAAATATTAACATTTGAAATGGTTCATTGCTTAGGTGCCCGTTTTTTTTGCAAATGAGTGTATATACTACCATAATTTAAATCATAAAGCAGTTTTAAAGAATTTCTACTAGATGTGCTTTCTCATCCCACTTCAGATAATTTTGATTCGATATCACAAATTGTTTAAAATAGACATTATTTGTAGAATGCATCTGATAAACACTTACAAAATTCTCGGAAAAATCGCTTCTAGCCACATCAAACATCAATTGCTTACCTAAGCGAGCATATTACCAATATACCTTATTTCGAGCTTGCACTATTGACATAAATTGAAAAACGTATGGCAAATTAGGAAATTCACGTTACTATAAAGTAAAAGTATTTAAATTTGGTGACAGAGTATACAATATACAATTACCGAGCATATGCCTAATATACAATTCACCTTGCTTGGGGGTATCGCAAAAGGAAATATATCTACTACATTTATGCAAGAGATGGAAACCCGAAATAAACCTATTTTTATTTTTGGGGATGGGTTGCGGTCGACGCTCTCCTTGCACCACTCCGTCCGGGGCGACAGAGGGGCGTAAGCACGCACACCTACAACCCGCCCACGATGCACGTCGCCTTTATCGTTGGGCCGACCACCGGAGCAGGGTGACTTGACGTCAGTGGTCGACCCGACGGAATATCCCCTATTTGGGGTACCCTCCGATCGGATTGGACTCATCACTCCCATTGGATTTATTCATCATCATCACCCTACTCTCATCCCAATTACTTTGGGCCGACATAATGTGTTCTCTCCTTTTATGCAGCCTTAATTCAAATTCAAATCATTTACTATGCATAAACCCCAAGAGGGCACTTACTTATGGTCAAGTTAAAACATAATTAAATTAAATTAATCCAATAAACTACCATAATATCGGGAAGCGAACGTCACACGGCAATCCCACGGCGTCCCAGCCCACTGGCTTATCTATAATTGTTATTTATTTTTTCTTTTACATAAAGTATTCAACATGTCTTGCAAGTACTAGCTCCAGTGTGATGGCCTTCGAACCATAAGATACGTAATATATTTCACATAGATAATGTATAATTATTTTTCATGGTGACGGAGTAAAAATACATTTCACCACTCCCTATCTTGCTCGTGGATGTCATAAAAGACGACTGAGGGATATAATACGTATATAACATCTATGCAAGAGAAGGAAAACTCGAAGCAAAACCCTATTCCAACCTGTCTGAGCAGCATGGTATAATAAGGTCATTTTTCCTCCTGTTATGGAGGAGGCTCGAGCCCAACAGTGGGACATATATAGGCTAAGATGATGATGATGATGATTTTTAATGCTTGGGCGAGTAGTATAAATAAAACTATTTTACGGAATTTATTGCGTTTGTATTTGATTTTTCATTGCCCGATGTTTGGAACACTTTACAACTTTCATAGGTGGATCTCTGTGGTCACTCCCTATCTACCCCTGTCTTGCTTCACGCATCCATCTTTTCTTCGGTCTTCTCTTACCTTAAAGCCATAATTAAAACATTCCTGACAACATAACTTTCGTCCCCTCACATCACATGTTTATACCATGACAAGCATTCGATTCTTAACATACGTGTTGATAATGTAACATAAGGTGTTGGTCATGCTCACTGAAGGATGTACTTACGGTAGCTCCGTGAAGCGGGTCTCTCCCTTTCCTCCATAGTGGTTGAAGGGAGTGATGGCTGCTCTAGTAGTTAACTCGTGATCGAGAGTCGCTTGTGCCATAATCGTTAGAATTATATTACGTATCTTGTGATTCGAAGGGCATCACACTGGAGCTAGTTCTTACAAAACATGTTGAACATAATTTTATATCTAGTAAGAATAAAAAAAATTAAATAATAAACCCGCTTAGTTTCTTGCCGGATCTTCTCAGTAGCAGTCGCGTGCCGATCCGGTGGTAGTTTATTTTTTGCATAATTTAATTTAATTTTGTTAACTTGACAATATGTAATTGCGCTCTCGGGGTTTATGCATAATAAATGATTTGAATTTGAACTTTTCTGAATTTTTAATGGGCTTATCGCCAATAATTAACAACTTTCATCTTAATTAATAGTATAGTATTCTTTATTAATAACAAAGTTACAAGTTACATAAATCTCCATATCCATTTAATTTTAATTACAATATAATAATAATAAATAATAATAAAAAAACATAAAAACATTTTTAATTCAATAATACATTTACAATAATAGAAAATTATATTATATGTGCATAAATTTATAATAATTTGTATTTTGAAATACTTCATGTCATTATTGAATACGTCGTACCTACATAGTAGGCATATTATATTTCAGACAACATGTAAAATTCGTCAGTCCTATAAAAACTATGCTAATAATCATGTGGTTATAGATATAGTCTTCATCATTCATCATCATTTCAGCTTATATATATTCCACTACTCGGCTTAAGCCTCCTCCATGATGGGAGGAAAATTGACCTTACTATATCATATCGGTCAGACAGGTTGACATAGGGTTTATTTCGAGCTTTTCTTATCTTGTATAGATGTTATATGCGTATGATATCCTTTAGTCGTATTTTACGACATCCACGGGAGTGGTGAATGTATTATTATACCGTCACCACACGGACAATATCCTTCAGGGAAGTATATAAAATGTATAACATTATGCCGAAAAGCTTTCGCCAAATACAGCTTTAATGCGAACAATATGAAAGGAGCAACATATATTAACCCTTAAGTAGAACTTTATTAAATTCTTCACTGACATTTTTTGTCGATAGAAAATATTGCTTCGTAACTTCAAATTGACCTTTGAAAAAAGCCTTTCAGAGGTTGAAAGAAATATAAAAAAACTGGCTAAGTGCGAATCGGAGTCGAGCACGAAGGGTTCCGTACCATTATCTATAAAAATAGCGTTTATAGTATGGGAACCCCCTTCAATATTTATTTTATCTTGTTTTTAGTATCTGTTGTTATAGCGTCAACAGAAATAGATAATTTGTAAAAATTTCCACTGCCTAGTTATCGCAGTTCTTGAGATACAGCTTGGTGACAGACAGACGGACGAACAGACGGACGGACAGATAAAGAAGTCTTAGTAATAGGGTCCCGTTTTTACCCTTTGGTTACGGAACCCTAAAAGCCGGCTAAGTGCGAATCGGAGTCGCGCACGAAGGGTTCCGTACCATTATCTATAAAACCGAGTAAAAATAAGCAATAAATGGCGTTTAGTGTATGGGAGCCCTCCTTAAATATTATTTTATTTAGTTTTTAGTATTTGTTGTTTAATCTTTAAACAAGCAATTCTTGTATATATATATATATATATTCAGGATCTCGGAAACGCCTCCAACGATTTTGTTGAAACTTGGCATACTAGAGGATTCGGGCCCAAAAAATAGATCTAGCTAGGTTTTACGTATAAAAAATGTTGTTTTGTCAGTGTTTTTGACAGACAATATAACGACATTGAATTTTAAAAGAATATGAATTCAAATTTTGCCATCAATGTCATGAGTTACGATAGCTTTGTGGCGAAGTAGTCAGGTTTCATTTTATTTTTGACATCGGCGACAAACGGCGTCGGATCGAATCTCGGTGTTATTATCATTCTCTTTTTGTAATTTTTTATATAATTTTCATTATTTATTTTTTATTAATATATATCTGAATAAATGCTACAAAAATACTCCGAGCGAAGCTCGGTCAACCTGATATTTTGTTGTTATAGCGGCAACAGAAATATATAATTTGTAAAAAAAATAACTGTCTAGCTATCGCGGTTCTTGAGATTCAGCCTGGTGACGGACAAACGGATGAAAAGATAGCGAAGTCTTAGTAATACGGTTCCGTACCTTGTGGGGACAGAACCCTAAAAAAACGATGAAGAATTTAGTTGAGATCATTTACTATTCTATAAAAAATAGAAAAAGCTGCTATTTTTTATCACGTAATCATGCGATAAGTTTCTATGCAAGATGGCTACTCGACCTATAGTACTACCTATTTTTACCATGGCTTCAATGTTTAATGGTATGGCATATGAATTATCGACCAAGTGGACGCTAGTTCATATCCCGCACAAGTGTTTTTAGAATTTTTCTTCTTTTTATTTTTTCAATATTATCGTATTCGTCTTATTTCTTCTCATCAGACAAGTTTATGTATTACATCATATTGTTTAAACCAGTATGGTATAGGTTTTCATTTCGAGTTTGCCTTTTTCTATATTACATTATATATAACCTTTAGTCGTTTTTTATGGCACTTGAGGGAAAGAAAAGTGTTTGAACGATTTAAAGCAAATAAAGAAATATGGTTACTTCTACTTATCCATTTAGGGACATCGAGGGTGAGCCACTGTTAATGATGATAAAGGCATTAGGAAAGCTAAAACTTCTTATTTCAAACGGTTTCAAACGAGCAAACAGTACACCTGATGGTAAGTGTTGCTGCCGCTCATGGACCGTCGCAAGGCGCTGCCTACCGCGAAGAATGTGAAGGGAATGTGAATGCGTGCATTGAGGCTCGGTGATACTAAAGACATCATTAAAACTCACCACGCGTAAACACTCTCAGAAAGTTGGGCTTCCGACTCTCTCACTCACCGAACGAAGCGCAGTAACAAATTGCTACCACTCGTACGTCAATTTTCTGCGAGAATGAGGCACTACTCCGAACGGACAGTGTGGTCCTACCACTAATAAATATCACAATACAACCCGCCCTCGCTCCACTTCGGTTTTAGTCGTTTTACCCGCGTAGTTCCCGTTCCCGTGGGAATACCGGGATAAAATATAGCCTAGTTTACGCCCTGATATTTTTGAAATCGGTCCAGCCGTTTTGAATATTACCCGGAACAAAAAGACAGACAGACAGACAAAAATTTTATAATTTGTATTTTAGGCATAGGTGTCGTGCAAATAACCGTGTGAGCATGAAAAAAGCCTATTATTTTGACATTACAAACAGACTACTCCAATTTTATTTATTGGTATAGATTTAGGTAAAAGAATTAATGAATAGGTAAGGTCCCTAAAGAACGGTCGTTAATGACCAATCCCGACATTTTCACTAAAAAATTTATAAACGTCACAAAAATAAGGAAACATTTACTTTTTTTTCCATCTCATTTACTTTGTACAAAATGGATGGAAGTCTCTTGGATACAGATGAAAGGGTTAAAATGTTCTTTGTTCTCGAATATATTATGTATATATGTTAAACTTGCCGGTTAGTTTTGTATTCTTTTATATTTAAAAGACCTTTATCCCCAAAGGGGTGAACAGAATTGTAAATGGTCCATACTCTAGCGGATAAAAATTACTCGGTTTATTACGAAGTAAGATTATAATTCACCACTTCCTCTCATACCCGTAGGTGTCGTAAAAGACAACTAAGGGATATAATACGGATATAACATCTATGCAAGAGAAATAAGACTCGAAATAAAACCCTATACCAACCTGTCTGACCAGCATGGATAGGTCAATTTCCCTCCTATTGTGGAGGAGGCTCGAGCCTAATCATCATCATCTTGCTCTTATCCCAATTACTTGGGGTCGACGCAATATGTCATCTGTTTTGACATATTGCAAAAAGTTTCGCCAATGACTTTTATGACCGGCCGCCTGCCTGACGTCAACCCTCCTTGGGAATGTAATCGTTGACCCAAATGGTTCCAGATGGAGTTGGTCCGGGTCAATCTAGGGCTCTTAGTCGTCTTTTACGACACCCACGAGCAAAGCAAGGGTTGGTAGTATTCGAAGCCGCTACCACACAGGAGGCTCGAGCCTAATAGTGGGATATATATGAGCTGAAATGATAATGATGAATGACGTGGTTAGAATACAATTGAACACCCCTATCTTACCCGTAAGTATTGTAACAAACTGGTAACAGATATGGCATGCATATAATCTATGCAAGAGAAAGAATACTCGAATTAGATTCCTTTTTATGTTGCAGGACTACACCGTCGACAGTCGCGATAGTCGCGAGCTGGTCCGTCCGCGGTAGTACCACACTCTCGCAGAATACCAACGTCTAAATCATTCATATCAAAAATACGGCCCGCGGGGGAGGCGTATTAAGAAGCAGGTGCTTACCGGACACGGGGTCTTCGGTAAGTACCTGCATAAAATTGGAAGAGAAGGGACCCCAGGATGCCATGAATGTGGCGCAGCAATCGACGATTCGCGCCACACATTGGAAGTTTGCCCCGCCTGGGGGTCCCAGCGCCACGTCCTATCGATGGAACTCGGAATAGACCTGTCGTTGTCGACCTTCGTTTCACAGATGCTCGACAGCGACAGGTGTTGGTCGTCGATGGCCTCATTCTGTGAGGCCGTCATTACTAGGAAGGAGGCTGCGGAGCGAGGATGCGAGGCGCTTGCGTCCACTGACTCGCTCCGTTGGCGGCGGCTAGGGAGGAGGAGACGCCGATATGCGCAGCTCCTTCCACCGCCTTGAATGACGATAGGACGTGGCCAAATGGCCATGCGTAGGGGTGTCGGGGATCGAGTGTCATCAGACGATCTCTCTGGCACCCCGTAAAAGCGCGGAAGGGACCGCTGTGGTTTTAGTGGGTATTCCGGTCACGCAATGGCAGTCCCACACACTCTTCCGTCTGTCACCGGTGGGGGAGTGTGCGTAAATGCATTTCCACAGCGAGAAAAAAAAAAAAAAGGCGTATTAAGAAGGCCCGCGATCGCAATGATTTTTAACAACCGTATATTATCTTTATATATAAATTTCTTGCGTACGTGTGTATGTCACTGAACTCCTCATGGCTGGACCGATGTTGATGAAATTTTTTTGTGTGTGTCCAAGGGGATTCGAGTTAGATTTACAATTGGACCCGGTAGGTGGCGTTGCTGTGTTATTTGAACAGAACAACGTCTGTTGGGTCACTTAGTATTACTATATAATTTAATAAATAAAATGTTATAATAATTCATTTCATTTGTTTTTTTTTATTTTTAATCTGTCCCGCCTACGAATTCAAAATTTAATATATGGCCTTCTGCAAAATTGAGTTTGACACCTTTGGTCTAAATCTTATATCTTTAAACACGCAATTCTTGTATATATATATATATATATTCAGGATCTCGGCAACGGCTCCAACGATTTTGTTGAAACTTGGCATACTAGAGGATTCAGGCCCAAAAAATCGATCTAGCTAGGTTTTATGTATAGAAAATTTTGTTTTGTCAGTGTTTTGGCAGACAATATAATGACATTAAATTTTAAAAGAATATGAATTCTAATTTTGCAATCGATGTCATGAGTTACGATAGCTCAGTGGCGAAGTAGACAGGTTTCATTTTATTTTTGACATCGACGACAACCGGTGTCAGATCGAATCTCGGTGTTATTATTATTCTCTTTTTGTAATTTCTTATATATTTTTCATTATTTATTTTTTATTATTTATTAATATATATCTAAATAAATTCGACAAAAATATTCCGAGCGAAGCTCGGTCAACCTGATATTAGTAGCAATTTGTTAATGCATTGGCATTCCATTCGGTAAGAGCTTCGCCAGAAATCAAACTTTCTGAGGGTTTTTGCGTGTGATGAGTTTTAATAATGCCTTTAGTATCACTGAAACTTATTGCACGCATTCATACTCCCTTTACTTTCTTCACGGTAGGCAACGGCCTAATAAACGTCCATGAGCGGTAAGTATCATTTAACATCAGGTTTGTCGTTTCTCACCTACAATAATAAAATAAAAACTATATCAACCAGCCTAACTAGTATATAGTATATTAATCGCCCTCCTAGTGTGGAAGAGGCTGGAGCTGGATATGTATGAGTTATCAACTACCTTGTGGGGACAGACTAGGAATATAATATGTCACCATTGTGCCACTTCTGCTGTTGGAATCGAACAATAATAAGAACTATTGTTATCATAAATAGCCTATGAGTCTAGAGTTTAAAGTTACATTAAAAAAAGAGCGTGCGTACAAAGTGCGCATGTCAGAAGTGAAACTTCTTTGGTTCCACGTGTTTTTTGTCAATAGTAAAACAAAAATGTAAAATTAATTTATCAAGAACCTGAGAATATTCACACAAATAAAAATGCATCAACAATCAACACGCTTGCCTTATATTAAAGCTTTCTAATACGCAGGCGCAAACCTAGGTATTAAACACATACTTTTTTTGGGGTGGGTTGCGGTCGGCGCACTCCTCGCACCACTTCGTCCAGGGCGACAGAGGGGCGTAAGCACGCACCCACCAACCCACCCGCGATGCACGTCGCCTTCGTGGTTGGGCCGACCACCGGAGTAGGGTGACTTGACGTCAGTGGTCGGCCCGACGGAATTGGGGTACCCTCGCATCGACCGACGTCCCCCCCTCGGTGAGGACGTCGGTCTTTCCTATTAAACACATACTAACACAAACACGTAGAACGCTCGGAACTGGAGCAAGGTATAGATATACTGACTGTTCCATTACATAGGAGCACACATATGGACAATGCTTAGTAGATGATAGTGGGGACGCTACGCGAATATGTTCTATCTCATTCTCTCGCCGGCTGAATTTTTATTTTTTTATTGCCAACGGTGGCAAACGAGCAAGCAGCACACCTGATGGTAAGTGAAACTGCTGCATATGGACCTTTGCAATACCAGGGGCACAGCCAGGCCGCTGCCTACCGTGAAGGAAATACTCTTCTTAAACCTTGTTTAAAGAAGGACATGTCATAGCGCTCGGGAAACACAGCAGCAGTTAGTTCATTCCAGAGCTTGCACATACGTGGGAAAAATGATCGCTGGTAACGTACAGTTGAAGACCATAACGTTTCCAGGTGAAATGGATGAACCCTGCTGCGATGTCGAGTGGTACGTTGGTAGAATGGTGACGGTGGTACCAAGTCAAACAGTTCCTCGGAGCACTCCCGTAAAAGAGTCGGTAGAGTACACAGAGTGACCCAAAGTCTCTCCGCTGCTCCAGCGACTCCAATCTGTCCGTAAGATTGGGATCGCCGACGATTCGAACAGCCCGTCTGTGAATCCTACACATATAGGTGTTTGTGTCTCTATGGACTCGCTTTTTCGTTTCATCGAGTTTGAAATCACAACGATTCTAAAGAAGTTTCACTTCAAAAAGTCAACTATAAATTGACTTAATTTAACTTAGAAATTCTGATTTATATATTTATTCCACATACAACCATTATTACATATAGGTAATTTAATAGATGTGTATAAACAGACTATAAAAATATAATTATTAGATATTTCTTCTTAATTAAAATATTACTCATTATCATCATTTCAGCTCATACACGTCCTTCATAATAGGAGGGAAATACTATCTACTACACCACACTGGTTAGGCGTATTGGTATAGGAATTATTTTCAAGTTTTCCTTCTCTTGCATAGATGTTATATGCATATTTACTACCGTAGTGGTGTTTTACGTCACCCACGGGCAAGAGAGGGGGGTGGTGAATTGAAAAATACTAATATCTATACCTTATATAAATATCTAATTACATATATCTTAAATTTATCTTTAAAAACATTCTTTTAACAAAATTATTAATATACTTTAAGTGATTTAAACCAATTCGCTAAGTTCACATACCAACAATAAAAGTTCTCAAACGGCTCGCCCTAAATAACTGTTCTAGGATGATAAGCAACATTGTTTAACCCTTTCTTGCTGGCTGTTTCAGGGCCTTTTATATCCCTTATTTACAGATAATTAATGTTTTAACCCGTTAAGGTTTTTATGTTTGATAGATATTTATTGTACCCTATTAAATATTTTTTAAAGGCAATACGGAAATAATCCTTTTTTTAAGGCAATACAGATATAATAAAATGAAATAATGCTTGTATTGCTTGTAATAAAGTCCCCCGACTTTACAAACATATAATTAACGGACACAAATTACATTCGGATTCAGAACAACAATTTGTGAATCGCACAAAGTGTTGTCCTGCATGGGATTCCAACCCGCGACAGTACCACTACGCCATATGTGCAGTCAGAATAAGAAGGCCGCCTCCGTTTTGTCCAGGGCCACCCTCAACCCAGCGCCTCGATCCGCCTTGCAATTTTCTCCGTGCCGAGAATTGCCAGGCTTCCCGCCTCCTCCAGCATCGCACCACGGGCTGTGACGAGCATGTCGGCGTAACAAATTACGCCATTAGAAGTCGGCCATCAAAAATAGATGCGACTAAATTCGGAATAAGCTAATAAGTTATCATATTTATTATGATTACCTAACTTTTTATTTCTTATCTGAGATAAATTCCAAGAAGTTATTTAGTCTAGACATTGAACTAATTCTCTGCTCGATGGATATGAAGCGAAATAGGTTAATGTTAATCTTGTTTAAAAGTTCCGTATTAATTCTTCTGTGAGGTGAGGGAGTAAGAATACAATTCACTACCCCTTCTCTTGCCCGTGGGTGTCGTAAAAGATGACTAAGGGATATAATATGCATATAATATCTATGCAAGATAGAAAAAAACTCGAAATAAAACCCTAGAGTCTGGATCAGATAGCTCTATTTTCAAATTGATCTAATACTCTTCTTGACGAAAGTAATTAAATGTACATTCATATTCTTAAATTTTTCATTAGCTGAAAACACTAACAAACTGTATTTTCTATGCATTAAAACTGGTTGGATCGATAGACGAGACATCTCTCTCCACTAAATAATATTATTTAAAATGGTAGACTCGCTATTCATAATTTTATATCTACAGTTATAACTAGGGTGCCTACTCGGAGAACACTCGCGCAGAAAATCAATGTTGAATAGTACTGATTTATTACTACACTATGTTTAGTGAATGAAAGATCCGGAAGGCCTACATTCTGGTGAATTTGATGCTTTTAGTATCACCGAACCTCAATGCACGCATTCACACATGTTTTATTGCAAACGGTGACAAACAAGCAAACAGTACATCTGATGGTAAGTGTTGCTGCCACTCATGGACCTTTGCAAGGCCGCTGCCTACCGCGAAGAAAGTGAAGGAGGTGTGAATGCGTGCAATTAGTTTCGGTGATATTAAAGGCATCACTCAAATCCACCACACGCAAAAACCCTCAGAAAGTTCCGGCTTCCAGCTCTCTCACCGAATAAATTGCTACTATTCGGACGTCGATTTTCTGCTCGGTGTGGTACCCCGGACGGACCGGCCCATGGCTATAGACAGACAACTGTCAACAATGTAGTTCTACTATTATAATATAGTAATATCAGGTTGACCGAGCTTCGCTCGGAGTATTTTTGTAGCATTTATTTAGATATATATTAATAAAAAATAAAAAAATAAATAATGAAAATTATATAAAAAATTACAAAAAGAGAATAATAATAACACCGAGATTCGATCCGACGCCGTTTGTCGCCGATGTCAAAAATAAAATGAAACCTGACTACTTCGCCACTGAGCTATCGTAACTCATGACATTGATGGCAAAATTTGAATTCATATTCTTTTAAAATTTAATGTCATTATATTGTCTGCCAAAAACACTGACAAAACAACATTTTCTATACATAAAACCTAGCTAGATCGATTTTTTGGGCCCGAATCCTCTAGTATGTCAAGTTTCAACAAAATCGTTGGAGCTGTTTCCGAGATCCTGAAAAAATATATATTTACAAGAATTGCTCGTTTAAAGATATAAGAGTACTACTACCACTATACTTTCTTCACGGTAGGCAGCGGCCTAGTAAAGGTCCATGAACGGCAGTATCGCTTACCATCAGGTGTGACGTTTCACGTGTGACGCTAACAGCATAAATATCTGCATTACACCATACGAGTAATTAACGCATGCAACTAGACTGAAAATAATTTGAATATCATCACAAGGTGAGAGAGAATGAATGTAAGGAGGTGCATCATCATCGTAGCCTACATACGTCCCACTGTTGGACTCGGGCCTCCTCCACAATGGGAGGTAATTTGACCTACTATACCATGCTGGTCAGACATGTTGGTATAGGGTTTCATTTCGAGTTTTCCTTCTCTTGCACAGATCTTATGTGCTTATATTGTATCCTTTAGTCGTCTTTTACGACATCCACGGGCAAGATAGGGAGTAGTGAATTGTATTCTTGATTCGTCACCACACGGAAAAGGAGGAGATTGACAAGGAGAATATCTAGGGCGAATGTGAGCAGAAGTGTTGGAAAGGGAAGACCAAGGCGTACGTTCCACGATCAAATCGGCAAAGGCCAAGTTAAAAGTACCTTAAATTGAAGAACATACATGAGGAGATTAAACAATGTAGAGGAGGCGAAAGTGGTATATCAAGATCGTAGCAAGTAGAGGGAAGTGCTCTCTGCCTACCCCTGTAGGAAAGAGGCGTGAATGTGTGTATGTATGTCATCATCGTCATCATCATCGCAGCCTACTTACGTCCCACTGTTGGGCTCGGGCCTTCTCCACAATGGGAGGGAAATTGACCTACTATACCATGCTGATCAGACATTTTTTTTTTAAAGACAACACCCTGCACTAAGGAAATACTCCTTGTATTGCGGGGGACTTTACAAACATATAATTAACAGACATAAATTACATCCAGACTCAGAACAACAATTTGTGGATCGCACAAAGTGTTGTCCCGCGTGGGATTCGAACCGCCAATACTGGCGCTGTAGGTCGCTATGTTGGTATAGGGTTTCATTTCGAGTTTTTCTTCTCTTGCATCGATGTTATGTGCATATTATATCCGATAGTCGTCTTGTATGACATCCACGGGCCAGATAGAGAGTGGTGAATTGTATTCTTACTCCGTTACCACACGGCAAATGTATGTATGTAATAATGTATGTATGTATGTATCATAATAAAAATTGTTACGCTTGGGAATCGAACGAAGTACTCAGTATGAGAGTTCAATAAACCTACCACGATATTCGTGCAGTCAATTTTATATAAAAATACCTTTCATATCAATTTTAACAGTCTCGATCAACTTTTTAATAAGCATTTAACCTCGATCTTCAGCGATAATTTTAACATCATGCCATAGAGAAAATTACGACACCATGAAAAAATTCAACCTCGTTTTTTTTTTACAAATAAACCTCCATTTTGATAGGTCACGAATCCTATTACACAGATTACCATATTTCATTAACCCTCTCAGTGCAAACGTAAAACGCCTTTGTAAAATGCTTGGAGTCCTTTTGACCCTTGGTTGAGGAGGGTTGAGGTCAGAGTGGAACAATACCATACGTACGTACTCATTGTGATCAAACTTGAGCAAATGGATCGGGCGTTTGGCATAATGGCTCTCACTGAATTCGGCTCAAAGATTTTTTTTTTGTCAAAGCCGATGTTTGAATAAAATGTAATTTTGCCTAGCTTTATTATTCGCATATTTTATGTAAAGTCTGTTTGGTTCAATATATGTGTACGTGACGTCATAAGGTCTTGGGGTTCAATATCTGAACTAAGCAAAAATTAAATCTATACTAATATTGTAAAGAGGAAAAGTTTAAATGTGTGTATGTTTGTAATGAATAAACTCAAAAAATATTGTGCCGATTTCAAAAATTCTTTCACCAATGGAAAGCTATAATATCAGGGAGTAATAATAATAAATTATTATTTATATTTGAATTATTATATGATATTTATTAACATCAGTGGTTATTTATTATTCATATCAGTAAAGTATCTTAAAAGTACATATTACAACACGTATTTATGGTTAACTGATATCCGTGAGTCACAGAACAGGGTTGCCAGCGGAAGATCAGTGTTGGGTGATACCCAGCTAATGCTGAGATGGTGACCCTTTCGGCAGGACATGTATTAGGTCGCTTTAGTCTGCTACTGATCCTTCAGACTGTTGTGGTCGTACACCTTTTGTTCGGTTTATCCTAAACTATTATTACTGATGAACTGACCACTATATATATATTTTTCGTTTTTATAATTTTTATTTAGTATACCTTACTTTTTTCTCATTTTAAATTAAGCATAAATTTATTTCTTCTGATGATAATTATCTTTAGCATGTCCTACGCCGAATAAATGCATTTTTTCTTTCTTTCTTTCTTTCTAAAGGCTATATTCTATCCCGGTATTCCCACGGGAACAGAAACTACGCGGGTAAAGCAACTGAAACCGAAGCGATGCGAGGGCAGGTTGCTAGTGATTGATATTGTAAGTAAAACTATTATATGAATTTTTTGAATTTTATGGCGTTTGTATTTGATTTTTGATTGCCCGACGTTTCGAACAGCGTTAATGGTCACAGGTGGATTGAACCCTGTAAATTGAGAACGCTATAATCCGTAAAATAGTGTTATTTACACTGTGTAATAACTCGGGTAAATATCAGATATTATTCCTTTCTTCCCTTCCTTCCTTTCAGCTCAAATATTTCCCACTATTGAGCTTGAATCTCCTAAACCAAAGAAGGTAAATTGACCTACTCTACCACGCTGGTAAGACTTATTGTTATAGGGTTTTGTTTTAAATTTTCCTCCTCTTGCATAGATTTTATAAGCATATTTAATCTATTAGTCGTCTTTTACGACACCCACAGTCAAGAGACCTTCTCTGGTGAATTATATTCTTACTCCGTCACCACACGGAAGCATCAGATATCATAATGACGTTGTCATTTTCAGTGCTTTAAATTGTTGTGTGGTGACGATTAAAAATACTACCAATCACTACATTACTCGGTATTGATATAATTACGGTATTTTATACAAATCACAAACCCCTATCTTGCCCGTGGATGTCGTAAAAGATGACCGAGGTTACATACCTTAGGAGTACATTCATCATCATCATTTCAGCCTATACACCTATGTCCTACTGTTGGGCTCAGGCCTCCTCTACCGCTGGATGAACCGAAGGCACGGCAACCTGACCTTCAGGATGACGCAGGTACTTACCGGACACGGGGTCTTCGGTAAGTACCTGCACAGAATTGGACGAGAAGAGGCCCCTGGATGCCATGAGTGTGGCGCGCCAGATGATGATGCGCGCCACACACTGGAAGTATGTCCCGCCTGGGGGCCTCAGCGCCACGACCTGTCGGCGGTCATAGGAATGGACCTGTCGCTGTCGACCATCATCTCAGAGATGCTGGACAGCGACAGGTGCTGGACGTCGATGGCCTCTTTCTGCGAGGAGGTCGTCACAAGGAAGGAGGCCGCGGAGCGGGAACGCGAAACACTTGCGTCCGCTGACTCGCTCCGCCGGCGGCGAGTAGGGAGGAGGAGGCGCCGATATGCGCATCTCCTCCCTCCGCTTTGATTGACGACAGAACGTGGCCAGACAGCCTGGCGTAGGGGTGTCGGGGATCGAATGTCATAAGACGACCTTTCCGGCGCCCTGTAAAAACGCGGAAGGCACCGCTGTGGTTTTAGTGGGTATTCCGGAAGCATAGCTGGCGAGTCCCACACTCCCCCTCGTCTGACACCGGAGGGGGATAGTGCATAAATTGCATTTCCACAGCGAAAAAAAAAAAAAAAAAAAGGCTTCCTCTAAAATAGGAAGGGTTACTGACCTACTATTCCACGCAGGTCAGACGTTTTGGAATAGGGTTTTGTTTCGAGTTTTCCTTCTCTTACACAGATATCCCATAGTCGTCTTTTATGACATTCACGGGCAAGATAGGGAGTGGTGAATTGTATTCTTACTCCGTCACCACACGGAAAAGTCCATTACTTGTTCTAAATTACACCTAGAGTCATAACAGCATATAACGTGCAAAATATTGTCCTGCTCGGGAATCAAACCCTCAACACTTAGTAGTATATCCATTTATAAACCGCAACGCCGTCTGTGCAAGCAATTTATAGGTCTTTCGTGGATTTTAACATTACCCCCAAATCATTGTCACTATCCCATTTCAAGGGGTGATATGTCGACATCTTTAACAATTCCACACAGTCTATAAACACAAAAAAAAAGGCACGAATATGTCTACCGCACGACAAAATTATTTCTATAAACAGATATCGTGTTGACTTAACGCTCAATGTAAAGAAATATGACAGTAGTTTGAGTCTGTGTACTTTTTTTTTTTTTTTTTTGGGTGGGCTATGGTAAGCGCACGCGCGGTCCTGTCCATCCGGGGCGATGAAAGGACGGCGCGTGGGCCCATAACCCACCCGTACCCACGTCACCTTGTTGTTGGGCCGACCACCGGAGCAGATGTCACTTGTCGTCAGTGGTCGGCCCGACGGAATACCCTTTCGGGTAACCTCACCTCTCGACCTGGGACGTCGGTCGCCGTCGCGCGGTTAGCCTCTCTGCGGGTGATGGACAATTCCCCGGTCCGATCACCCGCGGCCTCGAGAGTCTGTGTACTTAGCACTAATACTCGCGTCAAAGTATCGTTATCGAGACCAATTTGTATAAGATTTGGAGCAGCGCCTCTATCGGACGATAGGAGTCAAATTCAAATTAAACTCATTTATTATACATAAACTGCGCGGGGGCAAGTGCCAAAAAAAATGACAATATGTAAGTACATATTGTCATTTTTTTTTACATTTTAACTTAAATTACTACCGGACCGGAACTCCACCGCACTGAGAAGATCCGGAAAGAAACTCAGTGGGATTGTCTTCTTTTTAATTCATTTACTAGTTTTTTTTTTTAATAAAATTACATACAATAACGTGCCTATTAATCGCTCCAGTGTGATGCCTTTTGAACCATGACATAGTTATTGAATATAATGAAAAAATACCATGGCTGTACCAGATCCCGTAAGCGACACTCGATCACGAGTTAACCACTAGAGCAGCCATCACTCCCCTCAAACACAATGGAGGGAAGGGAGTGACCCGTTCATCGTAGCTACCGCAAGCAGACCCTTCAGTGAGCATGGCCAATACCATTTGCCACAAACATTGCTCCAAATCTATATAAATTAGTCTCGATAACGTTACGAATACTTTGACGCAAATATTTGTGCTAAGCCCACTGATCACAAACAGCGCTAACTTTTTTTTACTAATATTGTTTTGCAGTGAAAAGTTGTTGAACCGCTCTTTGTACTTTATTTTGCGGGTATTAAATGAGCCCTCACGCTCGACTTTGTAACACTAGTTTGACTAAAATTATTTCTCGTCAACTAATCGAGTATATTTTTAATTCGATACAAAGGACTATCATCATTATCGCAGTTCATAGACGTTCCTCTGCGGTACATATTACCAGTATTCCCGTGGATTCGTTACATGAGCATGAAATAGAATTGTTTAACGTAATTTCTTATGGAGACCTATCTCTATAATAGAAAACGGTGATTGGCTCATAGACGAATAGATGGATAGAGTTATGTCTTACTAGCAACCCGCCCTCGCTTCCCTTCGGTTTCAGTCGTCTTTCCTGCGTAGTTCCCGTTCCCGTGAGAGTACCGGGATAAAATATAGCCTAGGTTACTCCCTGATATTATAACTTTCCATTGGTGAAAGAATTTTTAAAATCGGTCCAGCCGTTTTGAAGATTAGCCGGAATAAACAGACAGACAGACAAAAAAAATATAAAGTGTATTTTAGGCATATGTATAGTGTAAATCACAGAAAAATTAATAAGATAGAACGGCCATGTGGGCGGGGCAAGCGTGCCACAATTACGATCAAACGGTCTTAATATTGACGAAATTCGTTTTACCGGCTCTTAGTTGCGCTCATATAGTGACCTTGAACGAAGCTCCGACAATAAAGAGAAATATGCCGTCTTGCGCTGTTACAACGTGTCGAAAACGAAGTCAGTTGCGTAGTTATAGTCTAAGAAGGCATTTCTTTTCATCATTAAGTCCATAATCTAATTAATTCAGTGATATTTCATAATTTTATGAGAGTATTATGTCGTTTACAACAATCAATTATTAAATCGCAAAAAGAGCCAAACATTATGCATCGTCTGCCGTACATGGATATCACCTTTTATTAGTCCAGCAACCGCGCAATGTACTGCATTCAATGCGATATCACTAAGAACCGACTTACTAGCGTGGTAGTATACGTTTTCATTCAAAACATTGACGTTGATCCACGCGTATCGATAGTGTTGTCCAACATACTATAAGTTATCGATTTCAATAATTACCTATGTGTTAATTTTATCATTTAAATAAATATTTTAACACTTTTAATTTAGTAATCGTTTTATTTAGTTATATTAACAATATTTAAATAGGTATTTAAAAATCAATTATTCTGATATACATTACCTACTTAATTTATCTTGTATATCTATAGTACATTCTTGTATATTTTCCGTGTGGTGACGGAGTAAGAATATAATTCACCACTCCCTATCTTGCCCGTGGATGTCGTAAAAGACGACTATGGGATATAATATCCGCATAACATCTGTGCAAGACAGGGAAAACTTGAAATAAAACCCTATACCAACATGTCTGACCAGCATAGTATAGTAGGTCAAATTCCCTCTCATTGTGGGGGAGACCCGAGCTCAACAGTGGGACGTATGTGGGCTGCGATGATGATGATGATGATGATGATGATCTATTGTACAAACTTCATAGTGCTCATTAGTACTTACTCTTTAGCATTTAATAAAATAGAAATAACAAAATAATAGTAATAAAATATCTATGTTCGGGTAATATATATATATATATATATATATATATATATATATGTATTATTTGAAGTTTAATATTTTATGGTAAATAGGTACATTTTAATTTTAGATGCCCATGAAATTCAAGTATTAGAAAACTATGTATTAAGGCAACTAGTAGTTAACTAAATACCAACTAAATCGAGCACAATTTGTTCACAACATTTTGTAGAGTACTAAAAATAATGGTAAAGTGATCAAATAGTATTGTATTTCATTTTTATTAGAAAACTAAATGTTTAATTAAGTAGGTATTTAGTTGTCGTACAAAATAATTGTTCTATTCTTCCTTAAGATGGAATAATTTATGATAAGAATGAATTTCTTGAGACTGGTTATTCATTACTAGTTATTATATGTGTTGATTTCTAACTTTTCATAAGTGTTGAATTTTTATTACAAGAAATGTTGACATGATAGTCATCATCTCGGCTCATATACGTTCCACTGCTGGGCCCGAGCCTCCTCCGCAATAATAGGCAAATTTACCTTACTATACTATAGTAGTCAGACAGGTTTAGTATAGGGTTTTCTTTTGAGTTTTTCTTCTCTTGCATAGATGTTATATGCTTACTATATCTCTTAGTCGTCTCAATATATTAGGATGGGACATCCGCGGCTAAGATACGGAGTGGTGATTGGTATTCTTATTCCGTCACAACACGGATAATGTTAGTATATTTTTGTTTACAATAAACAAAAATGTACTAACAAGTAGCAGTATATCAAAAAAATTAAATAACTGTTTTGTTTTATAAGTTAAATAATAACACCAATAAAAATAAACCGAATTTCAATAAACAATAATATTTTAACATATTTTAAGAATGACATCTGATGCTTACGCGAGCATTGTAAATAAAACTACTTATACGGATTATATCGCGTTTGTATTTGATTTAGGATTGCTCAACGTTTCGAATACTTTACAGCATTCAGGGTCACGGGCGGTCTAAGATGTCTGACGTCCAAACAAGTCAACGTTATTATAAACGTCCATGCCCCCGTCGCAGAGACCGTGTGAAAGCTGTTTCGATAAAGCAGGCGATAAATAAATATCGTGTAGTATATCGCTTTCGATAAATAAATATCGTGTAGTATATCGCTTTCGATAAATAAATATCGTGTAGTATATCGACTATGGCAAGCACTAGTGTACATGTGTTTTTTTATATGTGAGTATACGTTGCCTACAGAACTTAGTTATAGTTTGTGTACCAACTGCAACTTCGAAATTGATGTGTGTGTGTTATGTTAGTGTGTGAAATTATTGTAAGCATAGACCTTGCATATGTGTTAACATTAGCGGGAGGAAGTAATTATGCCACGCTGGTTTTCGAACAAAATCAGGGGAATAGCCTTTCTAAAGTATTAATATTTCAGTGGTGTAAATAACCGTGTGAGAATGAAAAATGCCTATTATTTTGACATTACACTCCAATTTTATTTATTGGTATAGATAAAAAATCATCATCATCATTTCAGCTCATATACGTCCCACTGTTGGACACGAGCCTCCTCCACGATAAAAGGGAAAGTGACCTTACTATACCATGCTGATCAGACAGGTTGGTATAGGGTTTTATTTTGAGTATTCCATCTCTTGCATAGACGTAATATACGCAATATATTCCTTAGTCGTCTTTTACGACATCCACGGGCAAGATAGGAAGTGAATTGTATTCCTACTCCGTCACCACACGGAAAAATTGACTAATAACAACGGCGAAATAATTCAATGATTCACATTCCAATAAATGCCTTTTTCCCTCCTACTGTGGAGGAGGCTCAAGAGTAGGGATGTGAAAAATAATCGATTTTTATAATAATCGATTATTTTTATATTAAAATTAATCGATTATTTCCCTGCAAGATCTCCTAAAAAAAGGTCATCACGATACTGCGTGCAGTGTTTCATATACTATATTAGAAAACTAGCAACCCACCCTGGCTTCGCTTCGGTTATAGGTTATAGTCGTTTTACCCGCGTAGTTCCCGTTCCCGTGGGAATATCGGGATAAAATATAGCCTAGTTTACGCCCTGATATTATAGCTTTCCATTGGTGAAAGAATTTTTGAAATCTGTCCAGCCGTTTTGAATATTACCCGGAACAAACAGACAGACAGACAAAAATTTTTTATTTGCTATTTTAGGCATAGGTGTCGTGCAAATAACCGTGTGAGCATGAAAAAAGGCTATTATTTTGACATTACAAACAGACACTCCAATTTTATTTATTGGTATAGATAAGGGTCACATTTCCTAAAAAAAAAAGATCATCATAATTCTGTTGGGAGAAAAAAATCGATTATTTTACAATCGATTATATATTTTTAATTAATCGATTATTTTATAATCTTTTTTTTTAAACAAAAAATCGATTATTTAATTAATCGATTATTTTACCTCCAAGTCACATCCCTACTCGAGAGCTGAATTGAATGTACGAATACGATTGGTGTAGGAATTTTAATTTCAATTATATAACTTGACTTACTGTTATTATCCTGTATATTGTTTAGTGACACGCTCACGCCGGGCGACCATGTCCCGCATAATTCCCATGTTTTATGAGGTCCCTAACATCTCCCCTAAGGCGTGCGACATAATAATATAATTTTTCCCCTTTATAACCCCTATGTATTACGGATAATGAGGGCCAAGTTTTTAAATGCTGTTTCTTGTATGTTTAACATAGAAATAATATTTAAATGATAATTTGCAGCTACCCACAGATTGATAGTCATCTTATATATAGCTAGCGTACGTGTTTATGTCACTGAACTCCGTCTAAACGGCTGGACCGATGTTGACGAAATTTTTTGTGTGTGTTCAAGGGGATACGAGGTTGGTTTAGATTCACAATTGACCCCGGTATGTGGCGCTGTTCGGGCAGGACAATTGCATAACTTGAGAATGACTTTACCGATTTAGTCCATCTTTTTTTTTAAGTTTTCTAATATTTTAAAAAAGGCCTTTACAAAAAAAATATAAAAACATATGCGCAGAAAATTAGAAAATTTAAGAAAACTTAACATTTATATATACTTTTCTAATGTAACCTTTTCTTCGACTATGTAAGCTTTCCTATCTTTCACATCATCTTTTACGACACCTTTTACAATCTCGCCACCAAGCGGTTCCAATTACTAATTTAACCATTCTCATATCGATCGGAACAGCCACAAAATAATCATAAAAATCAATCCAATTGTTTAGAAGGAGTTTAATTACAAACACACGAACACAAGATTTATATAATATATTCAATTGTCATTATAAATCTGTTTGTATACACTAAATTAATAATGCATGCATAAATGGGTGTAATTTTGTACATTACATGCATTAATTATAAGGTCAGGGGTATATTAACAATTAAACTAGGTACTGTATTCTCTAGCGAGTTGTAATTTAGAAGTTTAAACATAACTTATCATCATACAGACAAATTTTAATTACTGAATACCTAATACTTTCCGTGTAGTGACGGAGTAAGAATACAATTCACCACCCCCTCTCTTGCCTGTGCGTGTTGTAAAAGACGACTAAGGGATTAAAGGATAATAACTTATCTGACTAGCATGGTATAATAAGGTCAATTTGCCTCCTATTGGAGGAGGTTGGAGCCCAACAGAGGGACATCTAGGAGCTGAAATGATGAATGGACACAAGCTACTTAATTTTAAAAATAAATAATTTTGACGTGACATCGTCTTATAATTCGATGGAGCCGGCTGTACACACAAAAAAACATGACGTATGCGGCGTTACCTCGCTCTGAGGCGTTCCATTTAAGGCTTGATCCATACAAAATATCTATCAAACAAATAAAATTACAATTTTCTTTTGAAAAATGAAACCATTCCATCAGTATTTTCTTATGACGTTGTCACGTTCAACTATCGTCAGTAAACCGACTTTACAGACAACCGATTTCTTTTTGTAAAATTTAATATTTAGCATACATGGATGACAATTTCATCACATTTAATAAAAAAATCCTAACTTCGTTGCTACAAGACCTAGGACAATAAATTTGAGTATTTTTGTTAGATAATAAGTCTCACTACCCCTCATATCCCGTTGGTTCACTACTTACTGGCCACGCTGTATAATTCGTAAACTTTAATATGCACTTACAATATCCATATATTACACTCCTTTTTTGCCTTTCCTTAACTACACCCCATGTATGACCATTGAATATCGCTATCAAACCACTCATGCGTCCATCCACGGCTATGAATGTCCCAGAGCATAGTTTGAGTTTGCACCTTTCTAGACAATAACTATACAAAAATATTAATTACTAGCAACCCGCCCTCGCTTCGCTTCGGTTTCAGTCGCTTTACCCGCGGCGTAGTTCCCGTTCCTGTGGGAATAACGGGATAAAATATAGCCTATGTTACTCCCTGATATTATAGCTTTCCATTGGTGAAAGAATTTTTGAAATCGGTTCGGTGGTTTAAGCGTAAAAGCGTTACAAACAAACAAACAAACAAACATCCTTACTTTCGCATTTATAATATTAGTATGGATAACTCATACGCAACAACTCCATTCATTTTACAAATTACGTGTCAACGAAACTACAAAAAAAATATCACACAATAGAACAACCCAAACCACTTATGACCCCTCTCATACATACGACGAAACCATTTTACATTCGTATGCCTCCCATGGGGCTGTTGATACAGAGCGCACAATAAAAATACATGCAATAAATCGTAACAAACGTGGGTAGACATAGATATAGTTGAGAAATACGTGTCTTATCAATACGATGTGACGATTTGAGAGAGTTATTCGAGGTTTAAATAAACAGAATAGTGTTGACATTCCTTTATATATGACCTTTGCTAGATATTCTTAAAAAATCGAGAGTATTACACATTGTAAATTAAACTACTTTATGGATTTTATCGCGTATGTATTTGATTTTTGATTGCCCGACGTTTCGAACACTGCAGCGTTCATGGTTACGGGCGGACTAAGATGTCTAACGTCCAACAAGTCATCGTTATTACATAGATTTATAATTATCTACCTGCAACAGAAAATTAGTTATTAAATTTTGACCCACATTTTGGTACAAATTTATTGCCAGTATAAGATGAAAATGATTCTATATGAAAAAATTATATTGTAAATGGTTAGTAATTATTAAACACTAAATTTGTTGTAATTATTATGACAATGTATTATAATATTGACAATGTATTAATTTAAAAACCAAACAAATCTAGTATACTACCACCGTATCAGAACGCGGCCACACTGAGAAAGATTTGTTGGTTGAAATTGATTATCTGAACTGTAAAAAGGACAAAGAATTAAAAAAAAAAATTGATTATCTGAATAGATGGTTTAACGATAATTTTACGTGATAAAGATTGATGAAAAATTACATACTTTTATAAATTGAATTGAATTATTGTCACTGAATTATCATTATCACTACATATTATAAAAGAAAGTCGCTTTCCCTATCTGTCTTTTTTTGTATTGCCAACGGTGGCAAACGAGCAAACAGTACACCTAATGGTAAGTGTTGCTGCCGCTCATAGACCTTTACAAGGCCGCTGCCTACCGCGAAGGAAGTGAAGGGAGTGTGAATGCGTGCATTGAGGATCGGTGATACCAAGGGCACTACCAAAACCCTCCAAACGCCAACACCCTCAGAAAGTTGGGCTTCCGGCTCTCTCGCTCACCGAACGAAGCGCAGTAACTAATTGCTACTGCTCAGACGTCGATTTTCTGCGAGAGTGTGGTACTACCCCGGTCGGACCGGCCCGCGGCTGTAGACAGGTAACTGTCGTCAGTGTGATCCTACCACTCTTCCATATGTATGCTTAGATCTTTAAAACTACGCAACGGATTTTGATGCGGTTTTTTTTAATAGATAATGTAATTCAAGAGGACGGTTTATATGTATAATACATGCATAATATATCGCTTTTTCAAGAGTATAAAGAAAACATGTTTGTATTATCTAATGACAAAAAAAACTGTGAACGTTGTATATAAAGACATTCTGTAGTATACTTATTATCAGATTATAATACAAACGCGTAGTTAATAGAAGATTTTTTTTCGATAAATTAACAATTTATTAGCACTCGTCAATTCAAATATTTTTGTAATTAATTTATACACATTAATTAGAAGTAAGAATTTGATATTAATAATTTATTTACTGCACAGATGGCGTAGTGGTTAAGATAGCGACCTACTTTAGGTCGCCAGTGTCGGGGGTTCGAATCCCACGCGGGACAACACTTTGTGCAATCCATAAATTGTTGTTCTGAGTCTGGATCTGAATTTGTGTCCGTTAATTATATGTTTGTAAAGTCCCCCGCAATACAAGGATTATTTCCTTAGTGCAGGGTGTTGTCTTAAATAAAAATAAAAAAAAAAAATGTGTTTACGATAAATGCTCTGGATTGAAGAATGAATAAAAATATGTATATAAAAAGAAATTAATTAATTTTCAACGTATTTATACGTAATAATAATTTATTTATACACCTGTGTTATATGCATTACAAGCAGAAATGTTAGGCCGACCTTGCCTTTCTATCGCTAAGTATTCTTAAAAGCTTTGAAAGTTGATACCCGAAGAAGTACCCACCAGGCAGGCCACCAAACAGTGGTGATCCACCTATAGCAATAGGCAGATATTATATAAACAAGAAAAACAGATTTGAATGTTGATTTGTGCACAACTAGAACAAATTATAAGTCTTTGTTTGTCATACAACATTATTGGTCTCCACTAAGCAACTAATACCATTACATATTAATATTGATAAATTATTCAATAATACGTTGAGTTAGGTTCAAAACCGCACCGCGTAATGCAACATATGCTATAGTAATTAGCTTCTGTCTATGATTAATAATGTCGTTCGAGTGTTTGATTTGATTACGTTGAGAAATTAGCCTGTTTTTAATCCAAGGATTTGTGTTTGTAGTGACGGAGTAAGAATACAATTTACCACTCATTTCTTTGTCTATGCATATATATACATAGGTACATATCTCATGCCTGCTTCCCAAAGGGGTAGGCAGAGACTACGGATTGCCACAAGCCGCGATCCTGACATACTTCCATCGCTTCATTCACACTCATTAGTCTTTATGCATTCACTAGGGTTAGGCGTACTCTTAACATGACCTTTCACCAGAACATTTCCAATTTGATCCAGAAATGTACGGCGTGGTCTTCTTCTTACAACTATTCTACGCAAAAGATCTGTCATAAAAGATGACTAAGTGATATAATATGCATATTACATCTATGCAAGAGAAGAAAAACTCGAAATAAAACCCTATACCAACCTGTCTGATCAGCATGACATAGTAAGGTCAATTTCCCTTTATTGTGGAGGAAGCTCTAGCCCAACAGTGGGACTTATATGAGCTGAAATAATGATTATGATGATGACACTGCCCCACTATACAAGGTTTTTTCTTACTTAATGCATTTGCTTTCATTCATTCATCATTTCAGCTCATATACATTATTTTGTTGGACTCTAGCCTCCTCCACAATAGCAAGGAAAATTGACCTACTGCTAGAGATTGATCAAAATAATCCGTCTGACCAGTGTGTTACAGTAGGTCAATTTTCCGAGAGGCTGACCGCGCGAGAAAAGACCGCCGTCCTATTCCATGGGACGTTGTTACGTTGGTCGAGGATAGGGTACTCCTCAAGCGGTATTCCGTCGGGCCGACCACTGACGTCAAGTCACCTTGCTGCGGTGGTTGGCCTTAACGACGAAGGCGCCGACCATAACCCGCCCCCCAAAAGAAATTGGTCAATTTTCTCTGCGCTCATCAGTACAGAGTTTTATTTCGATTATTCCTACTCTTTCATAGGTGTTATTGCATATTTCATCCTTTATTCGTATTTTACGACACCCACGGGTATGAAAGAGAGTGGGGATTTATAAACGGCACCGCATGGTATTTTTAGTCATTTGCTTTAGGTAATACGCATATAATATGTATGCAAGATATAGAAAACTCGAAAGGGAACTTTATACCAACAGTATTGTGGGTTAATTTCACTCCTATTGTGTAGTAAGTTTTTTTGATAAGCTGTGGACTGGACACTCCCCACCCATTATCTGGGGCGACGAATGAGTAGCGCGCGGCCCTATACCCTACCATATGCCCTTCCCATCGCCATAGGGCCAACCACTGGTATCTATACCTTGACTTCCGTGGCCGGCCCGGCAGGTTATCCTTTCGAGTACCGTCCACTTCGACGCCCCAGCAACAAGACAGTATTGCTGGAGCGTCGCCCTCACGCGGGTGGCCTCTCTGCAGATAACGGACTAATTCCCTATCGATCCACCCGTGACCTCGGCTAGGGTGAAGGTAGGCTTAAGCCTAGCAGTGGAACGTTAATGAGCTATGATAATAATGTTGATTAGTTATTTGCTTTAATTTTGTAAAAAAATGATTCCAGGTGTCTCATTTGGTTGAAAAGTAATCGAACGGTTCCAACGTTTTCAATATACCGCCCTTTTACATTATCTATACCGACCGAACGGTACTAACTGAAATTTTGCATATGAATAGCCCCTACAAAATTGCTGTACATTTATAAATAGGACATTATGCAGACATGAAATTTCGTAAAATTGAAAATAGGAAGTCAATGTTGAACGTTTCGGTCACATATTCTTACGCAGTCTAAACCAGCATTAACGACCTTTTTTTTGTGGTAGACTATGGTCTGGACATACCCCGTCCAAGACATCCAGTGCGACGGAATGGCAGCGTGCGGCTCCAAAATCTTCCATACCCCCTTTACATCACCATTAGTTTGACCACTAGTACCGTTCCCTTGAATTAGGCATCCAGTCTAGTGGGAAGGCTTAACAAGGTAAGGAAAAAGGCCAAGAATTTCACTTGAGAAGAAGAACTATCCACGGGGCAATGAAAGAAGAATACAGTGATCACCACCCCTGAGTTGCCAAGGAAAGTCATTGAAAGCATTAGGAGAATTGACAGAAGTTATTTTATACCAAGATATTAGTCCAAATTTATTGACTAATTTCTGTATCGGACGCAATTCTCTGTAATAAGATGACTTATTGGACGTGAGACATTTTAGTCCACGCATAACGATGAACGCTGTAAAACGTTCGAAACATCGGGCAATTAAAATCAAATGCAAACGAGATAAAATCCGGCAAGTAGTTAAATAAATTATATTTATGTAAAACCACCTTTAAAAAAGCCGAGGAACTAAAAGACAAAATATAATATTTTTAAAGGCGGTGCCTTTTATAAACTATTACTACCTATACGAACTCCTACCTAATACACCGTCTTCAAATGGTATGACTTTTAGCTTTTTAGTGATTAAATCATAATATAAAAATACCCAAATCGTTTCATGTGCCTATAAAATTTAAATGATACCCTCGATTTTCTTCAACTTATCAACATATTCTGACCTGATGACCATGGGACTACGTAGAAAGTATAAAATATCGAACATAAAAAATAATTTTCCAAATTGATCTTAGAATCTTGAACATAATAAAAAAAGGTTACGAAGAACTCACCGCCTCCTTTTTTGAAGTCAGTTGAAAAACGGTCTCCTAAGAAACATATGACACCTTAATGCTATCACCAAGAATGATGACATTTTGGTATAGGGTTTTATTTCGAGTTTTCCTTCTCTAGAAGTTATCTGCACATTATATCTCTTGATCGTCTGTTACGACACTCACGGGTAAGGAAGGGGGTAGTGAAATGAAATCTTATTCTGTCACCACACAGGCGAAGTGCTTTTTATATGTAATTACAATACATTAAACCAGCATGCGTTAGACCAGCATGGTAGAGTAAGATCAATTTTGCTCCTATTGTGAAGGAGGCTCGAGTCCAACAGTGGGATGTATATGAACTGAAATAATGATGATGAAAAAATACTGGCAATTTAGAAATTTCCTTTTTTAAATATTATATGAAATATGTATTATTACAGAGTTCTATTCTAGAAGCCTTCAATAAACGGCAATAGGATTCCTTATTACGTAGAATCAATTACAAAAAGTTTTAGTATCTTAGTGTATCTAGTTACAAAAAGTATGAAATATTATTTCATATTTTTTTAAGGATACTCTCTACAATCTTAAATTATTTCTAGATATTTTATAACAAGAATTTCAAAAAATACTTATTACATAGATTCAGATATTCAATTACCTATTACTATATAATATTTATAACTTTACAAAGTCCAGTTTGAAAGATGTTTCTGAAAAGAAAATGGTTTATTTCTACGGTTAGTTGGTTTATAACCACCTTCTACTTCTTCTTTATTGATATTAATGAATATTAACATAAACATCAAAAATTAACACAGAAAAGAACACAAGGTAATCAAGAGCACTAACAGCAGAAGTGAAAACATAAAACTATAAACAAACAGTTGTTATTATTGAATATTCAAACTAATTGTTTGTACCTACTTAAAGTAAAATATATACATCGACATAACTACAGATATAACTTTAGCATTGTCATGTCACGTGAACATGTCGATGACTTTGATGACGCGAATTTTCTCCCCATCCAAATCTGCGTAGAGAAGTTAACGAAAAAAATGTACTGTTTTTTTCTAATTATTTCGTCGTCTCGTCTCAGCTCATTTACGTCCCACTGCTGGGCTTCCCCTGCAGCCCTTTTGGGGGGCTACTAACTACCTACTAAACTAGGTAGTTTACAATAACATGCTAGTCAGACATATTGGTCTAAGGTTTTAGTAAATGGGTTTAATCTGCCCGTGACCATGAACGGTGTAAAGTGTTCGAAGCGTCGGGCAATCAAATATCAGATACAAACTCGATAAAATCCGTAAAATAGTTTTATTTACAACTAGCAACCCGCACTCGCTTCGCTTCGGTTATAGGTTATAGTCGTTTTACCCGCGTAGTTCCCGTTCCCGTGGGAATACCGGGATAAAATATAGCCTAGTTTACGCCCTGATATTATAGCTTTCCATGGGTGAAAGAATTTTTGAAATCGGTCCAGCCGTTTTGAAGATTACCCGGAACAAACAGACAGACTGACAGACAGACAGACAGACAGACAAAAATTTTTTAATTGCTATTTTAGGCATAGGTGTCGTGCAAATAACCGTGTGAGCATGAAAAAAGCCTATTATTTTGACATTACAAACAGACACTCCAATTTTATTTATTGGTATAGATATAGATATGTAATATTCGCGTAAATATAAAAAATTATAAGGTTTTATTGCCGAGTTTCCATTCTATTTCACCGATGTTATATGCATATTGAATCCCTTAGTCGTCTTTTAAGACACCCACGGGCAAGATAGGGAGTAATGAATTCTATTCTTACTCCACCATCATACAAAACTAATTATTTATATGTCATTTAAATCGAACAATACAATAATATTAATCGATCCTAGTCGTTATTAAACTTTTACCAATTAAACTTACCCAACTCGGCGATGACTCGAAGTAAAAACATTGGTGCCAAATATGCTCGATATTTCCCAAACTTGGTCAGCGAGTACCGAATGTTCGGACGAACTTTAGCAAACTTGGTGGACTTGCTCCAACTACTTTCGAGTGATTGATTGAAGTTTTATTGGCTGTTATATTAAAAAAAAACGTCCATGCGTGGAACGGTTGAATCAGATGAAAAATATACACGATACTTATGATCTGCTTATATAGTGAAAGAAGGTGCTCATTGGGGTATAGGAACTCTGTTTTAAATAGATTGGGGCTGCGTGGGTTTTTAGCTAAATTCACTGCTAAAATGAGAAATTCTTTAGTTTTTTGCTTCAAAATATATAATTTTAAAGAGGATCTTCTCGTCCAACATACCTTAATGTTTGAAAACTCAGGTGTAGACCACTGTGTTTTACCAGTGATGACTTACAGCACGGAAACGTGGTCCCTAAATGTAGGCTCAAAGTCGCTCAACGTACTATAGAACGGGCTATGCTCGGGATTTCTCTGCGAAATAGAATCCGAAATACAAGAATCCACAGAAAAACGGGTATAACCGATATAGCACGGCGAATTAGGACGCTGAAACAGCAATGGGCAGGCCAAATCGCTCAACGAACTGACAATCGCGGAGGAATAAAGGTTCTCGAGTAGCGACCGCGTATCAGACGACGCAGTGTAGGGCGCCCATACTAGGTGAACCGTCGACCTGGTGAAAGTTGCTGGACATCATTGGGTACTCTGTGGCGTAGCATGAGGTATATCTACGTCTAGCAGTGGATGGCGATAGGCTGAATTGACGGAGTAAGAATACAATTCACTACCCCCTCTCTTGCTCGAGGGTGTCGTAAAAGACCATTAAGTGAGTTTATATGACGATAAGATCGATGCCAGTGACGAAAAACTTGAAGTGAATCCTGTACCAATAGGTTTGACCAGCGTGGTATAGTATGTAAAATTCCCTCTCACAATGGGCGAGGACGGAACCCAGTAGTGGGACGTATACGGATTGTGATGATATAAAGCATACCTTGGCTCTTATAGTCATAATGTTATTTGTGGCTTCACGACATTAAATCTAACCGGGTAAGTAGACTCAGTAGCGGTTCCAAAATTAGAGATGAACATTCCCTTGGAGAATTTTTCAACGCAAACAGCACTTTTTGGATAAGCAAATTATTTATTTTGTTTATGTATGTGTTTACAATTCACCACTCCCTATTTTGCCGGTGGATGTCGTAAAATACGACTAAGGGATACAATACGCATATAACATCTATGCAAGAGAAGGAAAACTCGAAATAAAATCCTATACCAACCTGTCTGATCAGCATGGTATAATAAAGTCAATATCCTATTGTGGAGGACGAGCCCATCAATGGACCGTGTATGAGCTGAATTGAATGAATGAAATTATTGATTTACTCTAACTACCTATATAATATCGTGATATTCATTCGGTTAATCTTTGAGAACATTTTGTAGAACCTTTAAAAACTAGGTTTGCTTAAAAGTATTGATATGTCTTTAGTCATTTGGCGTTTCGTTTTAAAAATTAAATGGTAATCTATTTAAGTTTTAAACTTTACGTATTATTTTAACTAAAATACATTCTCTAATTTCTAATTTTGTTCATGTGGCTTTGTTATCAAGTTCATATGAAACCTGGAAAATAAAAACTCCTTGAAGCTCCTTTTCATATTCCACAGAGAGGTTATTAAACATTACAAAAATAATAATATTTTGCTATTTAAAGAAAAAAAACACTAGGACTTATAGGCTGAGATGAAGAGTGAATGAAATTAAAGTTATAAAGAGACATTTATTTTCAAATTCATACATTGGCTAATAAATAATATACCCATAAATCGCTAACAAATGTCTTATCGTTAAGATCATGCTGCGACAACATTTTCTACTTAGACATGAAATCTTTTAATATTTATAACGTGTACAGGCTATGTTTTGTTTTTCTTAAGTTATATATTAGTATATACATATATATCTGGGGGCACGGTAGTGCCCCCGCCAAGTCGAGCAAAAAAAAAAGTCGGGCAAAACGCAACACTGCCGTAACATACTTTTCTCGAAGCCATTCATGCCATTTTCGACCCCCTACAACTTCGTTGTTAATAAAGCTGGAAAGCTGAATTTTTAGTAACCTTGCATTTATTGTATACAAATTGTGTATTTCAAATTTCATTCAATTTGAACCAATAGTTTAAGAATTATAACTAGTCAAAATTTCGTAATTTTGTCACTCACTGACTGACTGACCGATCATCAATATTAAAGTGGCACTTCTAGCAGACATAGAAGCTTCAAATTTAGAATTTAATTAGTGTTTAGTGTATAAATGAAGGGAAAATTATGAAACATTATAATTTGCCGCCAGTTTCCGAGATACACTAACTGCATAAATAATTTTGTAAACTCATATAAATATATATGATTACAAAGTTCCATTTGCAGTTAATGAAATGTAACTTTGTAAAAAATAAGAATACATTTGTGGCCATCATGGCTTCTCTATGGGAATCGTAACAACCGGCTAAAGACCGCGCAGATGACGTAGTGGTTAAGATACCAACGTACCGTGCCAGTGTCGCGGGTTCGAATCCCATGCAAGACAACACCTTGTACGATCCACAAATTGTTGTTATGAGTCTGAATGTAATTTTTGTCGGTTAATTATATGTTCTTTCTGTATGGTGACGAAGTAAGAATACAATTCACCACTCTCTATCTTGCCCGTGGATGTCGTATAAGACGATTCTGGGATATAATATGTACATACCATCTGTGCAAGAGTAGGAAAACTCGAAATAAAACCCTATATCAACATGTCTGACCAGCATGGTATAGTGGGTTAAATTCCCTCCCATTGTGGGGAAGGCCTGAGCTGAACAGTGGGACATATGAGGGCTGCGATGTTGATGCGATGTTGAATTATATGTTTGTAAAGTCCCCCACAATATAAGGATTATTATTTCCTTAGTGCAAGGCGTTGTCATTTAAAAAAAAGATTCAACAGGAAGGAGAATGGGGCAGCAGCTCTCGCCGGGGAAATGTATGATATCTCACTGCGAAACTAACCCGCCTAACAGACTTGGTGACTACGTCATTATTCCTCATAAGGCGAAGAGAAATGAGCTCTAGTCATGGCAACTCTTACCCTTGAGCGTCGTTGGATGCAGGTGCCACAGTATCGCACTTTATGGTGAAGCATGAGGGGGGTCTATGTTCTACAGTAGACGGCAATAGGCTGAATGATGATTGGCATAATAGGTGTAGACAGATACCTAGATATAATTATGTTCAAAGATAACTTGTAAAATGGTCAATAAACTTAATGAAAAAGTAAGAGTGGGGCGTGTCTAATGAAATTGTACCAAAATGTCCCAAAGTATTAAGCAAACTAAATTGCCTCAAATTTATCTGAAAGAAAGAACGTCATCATTAGGCTCGGTTGCCATCAAAGCGGAGAGGAGACTAGAGGAGATGTGTTTCGGAAAACCAATCAAATTTCTTTATTTCCACATCTCTCCGCTTAGTTTAGGTAGAATTTACTCAAGCGGAAAGGAGAGATGTCTCATTTTTCAGAGAGTGTGCTCTAAGAAAATCCTTTGTTGGTATTCAAGTAGTAGAAGGTACCGGAAAGGCAAGTAAGTAGGTCTATCTGCAAAAAGAAATGATATACCATCAAAAACAAGACTTGTAAAAAAACCCAAGCCTCGCAACTGAGTTCTTCTACCATAAAAATTTGTGAGATCCATGTTATTCCAAGTTGGTTAACTCATTCAGTCCCTGCTTAAGGGACCTTTCTTCTTAAGTTATTACGTAAATAGCTAACCTAACAACTTCTTATAGTAGCCATATCAATATTAAAGATCTTTTATGTTTTAAATAAATAGATTGACTTGGCAATCGCACTATGTTTAGTACAATTTAATATAATATGTATTACTTGTGAGGCGTGTTTTCATGCGATTGCCAAGTCATTCTCTTTATTTAAAACGTAAAAGATCTTTAACATTGATATAGCCACTATAAGAAGTTGTTAGGTTAGCTATTTACGTAATAACTTAAGAAGAAAGGTCCCTTAAGCAGGGACTGAATGAGTTAACCGACTTGGAATAACATGGATCTCACAAATTTTTATGGTAGAAGAACTCAGTTGCGAGGCTTGGGTTTTTTTACAAGTCTTGTTTTTGATGGTAGATATATATATATACACTCATTTGCAAAAAAAACGGGCACCTAAGCAATGAACCATTTCAAATGTTAATATTTCTTTGTTTGATAATTATAGGTAGTTTTATCCACACAATTTGCTAAATTAATAAGAAAATAATCGTTTTCATCAGTATTTCATAAAATTTAGATACAATTTATGGGAAATAATGCTAAACCTCGCTAGTAGTGTATATTCGCTAGTAGTGCATATGCTCATGAAGTAAAAATAAAAAAGTTTTTTTGTTTGTTTTTCTTTAATAAAGTAAAAGCAGATAAATGTTTAGTATCGAGTGTGACCCCCTCTAGCTAAAATCACAGCTTGAATTCGTCTGGGCATGCTAGCGAGTATATCCCGGATACTTGCTTGCGGAATACGTTCCCACTCCGCAGTAATCACATTCTTCAGCTCTCTGATGGTCTGCGGAGCCGGGTGTACTGATCTCACACGCCGTTTCAGAACGTCCCAGACATGCTCTATGGGATTGAGGTCGGGACTTCGAGCTGGCCAATCCAAACGACGAATGCCGACCTCTTGCACATACGCATTAACATCGCGGGATCGGTGGGCGCGAGCATTGTCGTCCATAAAAATCGAGTCTTCACCTAGAGCGGCCAATGCGGGTTGTGCATGAGAAATTAGAACTTCCGTTATGTATCGATGCCCAGTCAGTGAGCCGTTTTCAATGAAGACTAACTCTGTACGATCCATTGAATTTATTCCTGCCCAAAACATAACAGAGCCCCCACCATAAGGTGTGATTTCTTCGAAACATGCCTCTGCAAAGCGTTCTCCTTGTCTTCTTAGCACTCGCCGACGTCGATCTTCACCGAACAGAGATATCCTGGCTTCATCAGAGAACAAAACCCTATTCCAATCGTCTTGAGTCCATGATTCACAATTTCTAGCGAACCTAAGCCTGTGAACTCTGTGCTCACGGAGTAATTTGGGGCCGCGGGCCGGGCGGTGACTGCGTATATTGGCAGCGAGAAGCCTCCTCCTGACCGTCCATAGACTAATATGCACATTTCTTACTTCTTGGAGGTTGTTCTTAAGATGTTCAAAAATGTAGGATAAAAAGGGGTTTTCTGTAAAAATGAACATCAAATGAAAAATTGAATTTAGAACGTACTTTTTTAAATACCACAGCATTTTTAAAACCGGCCAGTAACGTGTACAAACGATTGAAACCTTTTTGGTATTGTATCTTTTTAAATATGAATGAAAATCAAAACCGCCCGTTTTTTTTGCAAATGAGTTTATATATACATATAATGACAATTAAATATGCTTTTTTCCATGTGGTAACGGAATAAGAATAATAAGAATACAATTCACCTCCCTGTCTCACGCTCATGTTGTAAAAGACGACTAAGGAATACAAAATGCATATAAGACCTATGCAAGAGATGGAAAATTCCAAAGAAATCTCTATTCCAACCCGTTTGACCAGCGTGATATAGTAAGTCAATTTCTGTCATAGTAGAAGCAGTACGAACCCAACAGTGAGGCATGTATAACTGGGATAATAATGATGAAATATGGATATATTCTGTTTCTTCGTTCGAAACGGTGATTCCATTTAGCACAAAATCTCACTCACGTTCTTATAAGGTGATATATTTCTATTTTTCTGAAGATCAAATTAAGTATTTATTTTTGGACAGACTATAGTCTGGATGCATGCCGTCCGTTCCATCGGGGATGACGAAAGGGTGACGCGTGGCCAGTCACCTATCGTATTACTCCGCCTTTGCTATTGGGCTGACCACAGGTACAGAGTTCCTTAACCTCCGTGGGCAGCCCGGGATCAGATTAAGCCTAAATTGATTTTCTTTTTAATATATTTCAAATATTTTAATCCATGTGGTGATGGAGTAAGAATACAATTCACCATTCTCTATCTCGCCCGTGGATGTCGTAAAAGACTACTATGAGATATAATATGCACATAACATCTGTGCAAGAGAAGGAAAACTCGAAACGAAACCATATACCAACATGTCTGACTTTTTTTTTTTAATTGCCGATGGTGGCAAACGAGCAGGCAGCACACCTGATGGTAAGTGATACTGCCGCACATGGACCTGTGCAATACCAGGGGCACAGTCAGGCCGTTGCCTACCGTGAAGTAAATGCTCTTCTTAAACCTCGTTTTTTTTTTGTGGGTGGGCTGCGGTCGGCGTGCCACCGCACCACTCCGTCCGGGTGACAGAGGGGCTTAAGCACGCAACTCCCGCAATCCACCCGAAAACCACGTCGCCTTCGTCGTTGGGCCGACCACCGGAGCAGAGTTAACTTGTCGTCAGTGGTCGGCCCGACGGAATACCCTCAACTTGGGGTACCCTCCCATCGACCGACGTCCCCCCCCCCCCTCGGGAGGACGTCGGTCTTTCCTCACGCGGTTGGACTCTCGGCGGGTGACGGACTATTCCCCGGTCACGTCACCCGCTCTTAAACCTCGTTTAAAGAATGTGTGAAGTGACTAGCACGTTATAGTAGGTCAAATTCCATCTCATTATGGAGGAGGCCCAAGCCTAACAGTGGGACGTATGTGGGCTGCGATGATGATGATGATTTTAAACTAAAATTATAAAAAAAAGAGATGTTTATTTGAAAAGGAAAAAACAGTACAACCTACTTTTATTACCTGTCAGATAAGAAATCTTAAAATAATTTATTTCACACGAATTTGGACTGCGACAAAGTATGTTTCGTCTTTAACCGGTGAGAGTGATATGCAGGCATTAATTTCAAACGATAAACTCATGAATAAAATAGCAATTTGTTACGTTAAGCACCGTTTACACTTGTTGGCAAAGTTTGATATGCGATCGTATAAAAAAGTGTTACGTGTCATTTGAAGAGAAACTTTTTAATTGATGTTGATACTTTTATCTCAGAGTGAATTGGGATTCGGTTGACGAGCTACCATCAATCTGTATTTATTTTTTGATGCATTCGATCATAATTTTATGTGTATATACACTTCTATACCAATAAATAAAATTGGAGTGTCTGTTTGTAATGTCAAAATAATAGGCTTTTTTCATGCTCACACTGTTATTTGCACGATACCTATGCCTAAAATAGCAATTAAAAATTTTTTGTCTGCCTGTCTGTCTGTCTCTCTGTCTGTTTGTTCCGGGTAATCTTCAAAATGGCTGGACTGATTTCAAAAATTCTTTCACCAATGGAAAGCTATAATATCAGGGCGTAAACTAGGCTATATTTTATCCCGGTATTCCCACGGGAACGGGAACTACGCGGGTAAAACGACTATAACCTATAACCGAAGCGAAGCGAGGGCGGGTTGCTAGTATTATATAAAATTCTTCGTGTAGTGACGGAATAAGAATACAATTCACTATCCCTTTTTTGCTTGTGGATGTCGTATTAGACGACTAAAGGCAGATATCATCGATGCAAGTGAAGGAAAACTCTTTTAGTAGTAGAACCACACTGACAGGTCTGTCTACAGCCGTGGGTCAGTCCGTCCGGGGTAGTACCACAGAGCAGAAAATCGACGTCTGAGTAGTAGCAATTTATTACTGTGCTTCGTTTGGTGAGCGAGCGAGCCGGAAGTCCAACTTTCTAAGGGTGTTTGCGGTTTTGGTGATGCCTTAAGTATCATCGAGCTTCATTGCGCGCATTGACGATCATTTCACCTTCTTCACGGTAGGCAGCTGCATTGCAAAGGTCCATGAGCGGCAGCAACAATTACCATCAGGTGTACTGTTTGCTCGTTTGCCACCGTATGGTATAAAAAAAAAGAAAATATACACCCTATGCGTACCCTACGTCTGACCAGCGTGGTATAGTAGATGAAATTCCCTCCCATAATGGAGGAGGCCTGAGGCCAACCGTGGGATATATATTTGTTGATATAAAATGAGATATCTATATATAAATACGTGAAGCGAAAACTTTGTGCCCCTTTTTACGAAAATTACGTCGACGGACAAGTATGAAATTTGGCATAGTTGAAGTATATAATGAGGAGAAGTGCATAAAACTAAAATTTTATACAATAATGGATTAGAAATACATTAAATTCATTAAAAAAGGCATTACGCACACTATAACGCAATCGCTACACACACACACACACACACGCACGTTTGGGTGAGTGCGTTGCGTAGCAACGCTTATTTATAGACTTTTGTTTACGGTTAAAATCTCTGGTCGAACTGAATGTCAAACAATTATAATTATGATGACAATGTCTAAAGATTTATGCTTATATATTAGTTACTAGCTTTTGCCCGCGGCTTCGCCCGCGTAAAAGTTGCCTTGCATATTTCTTTCTATTGTGTTATTGTGGTGACGGAGTAAGAATACAATTCACCATTCCCTATCTTGCTCGTAGATGTCGTATAAGACGACTATGGGATATATACACATAACATCTATGCAAGAGAAGGAAAACTCGAAAAATGAAACCCTATAGATATCTGACCAGCATGGTATAGTAGGTCAAATGCCCTCCCATTATGGAGGAGGCCCGAGTCCAAGAGTGGGAAGTACGTGGGCTGCGATGATGATGATGATGATATTTCTTAATTTAAGAAATACTCTATCTGTGTGTCAATTCTCATCCAAATCTGGTCAACAGTTTACGCGTGATCGAGTAAGAAAGGTCCAAATAACTTCACAAATTTTTATATTTGAATATTACTTCCACCCTTGTAGTTTAAATTCACGTGGAAACACGTTGATAAATATGGCCATCCTTAGTCGCTGATAATAACATTATCCATGATAGGTTTCCATTGGTGAAAAAGAATAATATTGATCAAATTAGTGAAATACAGCTTGCTCAATTTACAATTATCAATACCAATAAATAAAATTGGAGTGTATGTTTGTAATGTCAAAATAATAGGCCTTTTTCATGCTCACAGGGTTATTTTCACGACACCTATGACTAAAATACAAATTAAAAAATTTGTCTGTCGGTCTGTCTGTCTGTTTGTTCCGGGTAATATTTAAAACGGCTGGACCGATTTCAAAAATTCTTTCACCAATGGAAAAAAATATCAGGGCGTAAACTAGGCTATATTTTATCCCGGTATTCCCACGGGAACGGGAACTACGCAGGGAAGACGACTGAAACCGAAGCGAAGCGAGGGCGGGTTGCTAGTACATAAATAAAATTAAAGAAAACTGTGTAGCAGAATTAATTAAAATGAATTATGGCCGAATTTCGACCACACGCCGACCACTAGTACTTATTAATTCATATTTAAAAATTCATCTTCATAATCATCCTGTTCGTGTACAATTTTTTTTTTCACTCTTTTTTATTTTTATTGTTGTTCCTGGCAAATAAGCAAACAGCACACCTGATGGTAAGGGATACTGCCACTCATGGACGTTTACTAGGCTGTTGTCTACCGTGAAGCAAGTGAAGGAAGTTTTAGTGCGTGTAATGAGGCTCGGCGATACTAAAGACACTGCAGAAAGTTGGGCTTCTAACTCTCTCGCATTCCAAACAAAGTACAATAACAAATTGCTACTACTCAGACGTCGATTTTCTCGCGGGTGACGTGACCGGGGATTAGTCCGTCACCCACCGAGAGGCCGACTGCGTGAGGAAAGACCGACGTCCTCCCCGAGGGGGGGACGTCGGTTGATGGGAGGGTACCCCACGTAGGGGGTATTCCGTCGGGCCGACCACTGACGACAAGTAAACCTGCTCCGGTGGTCGGCCCAACGACGAAGGCGAGGTGGTTTTCGGGTGGGTTGCGGGAGTTACGTGCTTAAGCCCCTCTGTCGCCCCGGATGGAGTGGTGCGGAGGCGCGCCGACCGCAGCCCACCCACAAAAAAAAAAAAAAAAGACGTCGATTTTCTGCGAGTGTGTGGTACTACACCGGACGGACCGGTCACGGCTGTAGATTGTTGATAATGAGGTCTTACCTCATATCAGTATGACGTAATATGTAGGAACCCTTCTTCCATATATATATAGCAAAAGATTTGGCATTTGGGTATTAAATATAGCCACCTATCTCTTCTCACCTTAATAGTGATATATTAAGGATATAATTGTTGATCAGAGTCGATGATGCCGCAGATGCACAGGATCTAGGTTAAGCTCTAAGTCATCTTATACGACATCCACGAGCAATATAATGGTCGGTAGTATTCGTAACCGAGACCATTTTCCACCTATTGTGGCGAGGAAAAATAATATGATTCAAGTTTCATCAAAATTCATTAGAAAACAAAATTTGATTCCCATCAATTTGTCGTTGCATTCTTCAAACGTCAATAACGTCTTTGTATTTTTTATGTTAATATTAAAAGAAAATCTATAACGTAAAATGTTATTCAATCAGTGACCAGTGAATGCGTAAAATATAATCAGTGACCTATTAATTGCAAATATTCACCGATAAATTTTATTTTAGCCAACACTCCAAATGTTTCACGAAGAAGTTGTCATTCGATTAGTAGAGATCACGTCGAATGAATATTTTACGTTGAATCGATATCGATAGACGCAAAAACAATCAAATTCAGTTGTTACGAATTGAAATCAACGATATTTTGTTCTTGAATTATTCAGATGAGTTAATGGTGCCTTAATCTGAAATTCTGCGACACGATCACAAACCTAATTTTATAAATTTTTAATACAACATTATGAACGCCTTATTTTTAAATAATAATAATAATTTATTTCGCCACAATAATAATAGTAAGTTACAAAAATGTGTGTTTTACAATGACATTGTGGAATACTGGTGCCCAAATTAGGAAAAACCTGTATTTCAGGCCACCAGGCGCTTCCGTAGAAACACTGGGCCACTATTTAGTTCCGCATAACATATAGGTTATAATAGGTACAACTACAGAGTTTGATTGTTGGTATCGTCAGGGTTAGTAATGAGGTTGTGTGTGTCGGAGTATGTGTGTGTGTTTGCTTGGGTTTGTGTGATTTGGGTGTGTGTGTTATGGAGGTGTGTGGTGGTGTGGATGTGAAGTTTGTAGTGTGTGTGAGTGGATGTACGAGTACATGTCGCTTAATGGCGTGTATGTGAATGTCCTTTGTAATATGCCAGCTGTGAGTGATGTATCTGTGTATTTTTAATTTTACGTTATACGGGCACGATTAGGAGACTTTCAGTTTTTTTATAGTCTAAGTTTTTGAGCCAATTAGTAATCTTAGTTTTGCAAGATTGTTTAGTGAGCGAATATATATTATGATCTTTATTTACAGCATTGTAAAGATATCTTCCAAGGAAACAAAAGAAACGATTAGAAAACTTGGTTGTAAGATTTTGAGAAGTGCAACTTACTGGTTCACAGCGTCTCCTGCTCAGTGGCAGTGAGCTGTATGTCAGAAGAGAGTGTTGTTTAATAATAATATTGAGGATGAATAGCTGCCGAACAGTTAATACATTGCATTCTTTGTATAGTGATGTGGTAGAGTACCGGAAAGGGAGAAAATTTGATACCTTTAAGATTGCGCGCTGGGCTCTCTCGATTCGAATCATAGCTGATTTGCATGCGCCACCCCAGCTCGTAATGCAGTGAGCAATAACTGTCTGGCATAAGGAGAAATATATGGTTTTCATCAGATTGCTATCTGCCATGCGGCAGAATGCAATCAGTCTAATATTTTTGAAAACGAATATAAGCTTACGAATTCTAGAAGTTAAAGTTTCTATGTGCTGATGAAAACTCAAGCTAGCATCTAATATTATACCCAGGTATTTAATTGTGGAACTCTTTTGGAGTTGGGGGCATGAGCATGAGTTACTATCAACACAAGTATGCCCTATTAAAGGTAACTGTGAGAGTGGAGTTTGACGATTTGTGTTACGTATTGAGAATGGTATATATTTGGTTTTTTCAGTGTTGAGTGTTATGTGATTGTCTTTGAGCCAATTGATTATAGTATTTAAGCCCGATTGGGCATACCTGGTTACGCTCTCCCACAAGTTTGAGTGGAACAGGATGGTGGTATCGTCCGCGAAGGTAAATATTTTACCATTGTCTACGTTGGTAGTACACAGATCATTAATGTAGATGAGGAATAAAGTCGGAGAGACTGCGCTACCTTGTGGAACTCCGTGAGAGACTGGTAGTTCTGTACTAGTGTGCCTATCTATCCTCACGCTCTGTGTACGGCCAGTGAGGAAGTCTGTAAAAAGATTTAATGGGCAGCCTCTTATGCCAATACATTCTAATCCTTCAATAAGCCTGGAGATAGAGATCGTATCGAAGGCCTTGGCAAGATCCAGAAAGATACCCAGAAATTTCTCACCCGCATCCATTTTTTCTGCTATATTTGTGAGATCATGGACTGCATCAGCAGTGGATCTATCTTTTCGGAAGCCATATTGATTGGGAGCTATAATATGGTGTCTTTCCGGGTAATTCACTAGACGAGTATTCATAATTCGTTCGAGGACTTTTGATAGTGCGGGCAAGAGCGCTATGGGTCTGTAATTTGTGATCTGGTCTCTATCACGTGCCTTATAGATAGGATGTAATATAGATTTTTTAAAAGCTTGAGGAAATTTACCAGTCGTAAGGGATAGATTACAAATATGAGTGAGTGGCGGGACTATAACATGACTATTATATTTAATTATATCAACTGGTATGTTATCCCATCCCACCGCGCAGCCGTTACGTAATGACCCCACCATTCTGTTCACCTCATCTTCGTCGGTTGGTAGAAGTACCATTAATTTTAGCATAGTGTTAGGTTTGTTTCTACAATGGATATGTGAGGGATGAATTTTATCAGCTAATTTTTTACCTATATTTAAAAAGTAGTCATTAATAACTTCGACTGATTCAGTAGGTGAAGCTGCGAGTGACAGTAAATTGGTGCAACTGTTTTTGCCTGTAGATCTGTGTGTGATTTTGTTAATGGCCTGCCATATTTTTTTATTATCTTTACCTGCGTTTTGAATTTCATTTTTGTCATATTCTCGTTTAAGTTTTTTAAGGATGCCATTGCAAAAGTTTCTGTAACGGCAATATGAGAGACGTAGGACTTCATTATCTGGCGCCAATTTAGATTTTTTGTGCAGGGTATCCCTGTGCCTCATGCATCGCATAAGCCCAGGTGTAATCCATGGCTTCAGGACCTTTTTGCGGTTCGGTATTTTTAAAACTTTTGTGTTCGCTGTTATTATTTGTGTAATGGAGTTAATAAGAAAGTCTGTTGCAACGTTCGGATCTTGGATTTGATAGATTGGACTAAAATCAGTTTCATTTAGGTCAGCCGCTGTTTGCACTTTGTTTAGTCTATTTACGAAATTAGGAGGTTTTAGTATGGGTGTAGTTTCAGAGAGAAAAATCATGGTGGTGTCATGGTCGGTTATGTCTGACTTAGCAACGTATGTTCTAGCAGGAAGAGTAGACTTAAGGTTGATATGATCCAAACAACTATTTCCTCGAGTCGAAAGCGTGTGCGTTGGTAATAGACCATATGAGGCAAGTAGCGTCAAATAAGGGTCTTTATTAGGATCTTGTGAGTCTATTTATTGACTAATATTTATGTTAATATCGCCTATTATAATAATGTTTTTTGTTTTGTCTATTTTGTATAGTGTAGTCTGTAAGTCAGAAAGGAAGTTTGTTATATTTCTAGTAGCAGGGGGGCGGTAAATAGCCAAGATGATTGTGTCCTTATTATAATTAATTTGGAGGCAGTTAGAGTCGTTAAATGGGTATTCTATAACATTAGCAAGAATATCTCTGTTGATGTAGACTACAACGCCCTCATTCTGCGTGTTATGGCACATAGTGGAATTAGTCTGATAGTCTGGTAATTCGGTATGCTATTGGTACTAAGAAGCCAACATTCCGTCAGTACTACGATATCCCATTTGACCTTGGTTCTATGTAGTAAAATTTCAAACGCACTTATATTCTTGTTTACACTTCTTATATTTTGGTGAATTATTTTTAAGCAGTTTGTGGGTATCATATTTGGAGGAATGCAGTTGTCCACATCACAGTAGGAGCACTCCGCTACAGCGATGGAGTCTAGAAGTTTGGTGGTGGTTGTTATATTGTCGAATTTTTACCATTTAGATTAAATATTGCAATTGCCATCAAAAGCTCGTGAGTGATGATAGAGATGAAAGCGTTGTTGTGCCATAGATAGAAGCATAAACATTGACTTAATGTAAAATTGGAGTGGAGTGGTTGTAAGACTACATAAATGATGTGTGACGACTTTAGTGAATTTAACCTATGCAATTCAAGTAGCCTGCAGTCGCTGAATGAAATTTTGTGTGTGAGTGATGTTTGTTTGTTTTGAGAGTAATTGGTTCTGTTTTTGTGTTGTGATGTAGTAGTGTAAGTTAGTGATAGTGTTACATGATAGTTAAATGTGAATTGGATTAATCTTATGGACGTTAAATTATCATGCTTATGAGTTGTAATACAAACGATAAATTTAGGGTGTAAATTCAGAAAATTGGTTAATGATTTGTTACATGATATTAGATTACAAACACAATTACTATAGTATAATATTAGTAAACTTAGCCTAGGAGGTGAGGTATGGCTCTTGACTAGTCATGCATTTCTTAATTTTGCCAGGTCAGCTTCTGAACATACGCGGATTTGGTGATCATTTATGTTTTTCTTTAAATAAATTATGCCGTGTGACGACCAGCAAAACGAGTAGCCATGTGACTTTTGAAATGTTTTAAATGTTAATTTACTAAGATAGAAAACTTATCCTTGGACGTAGTACTAGTAATAGTCACCACTTTTTCTTTCCAATAGATAAGTAAAAGATTAATACTATTTACCATCTTTCTTTCCTGCGGGTACCTTAAAGGATGACTAAGTCCTATCGACGTCCCCAGATGCTTCGAGATGATTTGAGATTACTTCCGAATTTCATTTATCCATTAACTTGATGGCTTTTAATGTTTGGATATAAGCCTTTTCTGAGCAGAAAATGACAAAAATGCGATGGCAATGAGTGTTACTTCAGAGCACTTCCCATGAAAAAGCCGGTAGAATACGGAAAGTGACCCTAAGTCTTGCCGCCACTCCAGGGACTTCGATCTGTCCCTGAAAAAATTGGGATCACCGACGATTCAAATAGCGCGTCTTTGCCAGCTTTCTTTGTGAAGTACCACTTGACTCTGTTCAGGACGCCTAGCTTTTTGCTTGCCAATTTAGCTTTGTCCTCCAAATGACTCCCAAACTGTACTATTCTCGATGTTTTGACACCGAGAATTCCAATACCATCGGAAATTTGGAGAGTTTCTTCACGGAACTGAGGTGCCATGACAATTGGGTCCCTGTTTGCAGTGAACGAGCAAACTTAGTTCTTTTTGGGATTGAACTAGACTAAGATCCGTTTACCCCATTCCAAGGCCTAAGGATTTACTAGACAAGAATATGACATTATTACTTCAAGTTACTGCTTATTCAATGCCAATATATAAGAAAATCGCAAGTGACATCACTGGTTTTTACTTAGCTTATTTGGCTTTTATACGAATCCTAGAGAAGAAATATTGCCTGTCCTAAAATCCGAAAAATACAATCCACAGATGGAAAGAATAACTGGCTCGATGCCACGCATTTTTCAACGAAGTTAACTTAATAAGTGTTTGTAAGCTTGATATGTCCGCTTAATAACTTCTCAGACACCTGTGTTACCTGGGCGGACGCCAATTTGGAAGGTGAAATGAACTCACAAATATTTTTGCACGGTACATTCTGATATAAAAAGTTTTTTTTTTGTTGGTGTATTGTTTGCTACTGCACCTCACTTTAAGACAAAAAGCCTTGTTTTGCGGTAGGCTTTACATTACAAATAACGGATAGCAATTACACCCAGACACAGAGCAACCATCTATAACGATGATGATTAATACAAAGCCAGTATATTCAAATTTTATCCATATTTTCCGTGTGGTGACGTAGTAAGAATACAATTCACCACTCCCTATCTTGCCCGTGGATGTCGTAAAAGACAACTATATTATACAATATGCACATGAGATCTTTTCAAGAGAAGAAAACTCGAAATAAAACACTATACCACTATGTCTTACCAGCATGGTAAGTAGGTTAATTTCCCTACCATTGTGGAGGAAGCCCGAACCCAACAGTGGGATGTATGTGGGCTGCAATGAAGATGATGATGATGATATATTCATATGGGTTAAAAAAGTTATTATTTTTATTCCCTGTCTAAATATGATGGCGATATTTGGGCACAAAGCTCTTTTAGATGTGGAGTGTAATTTGTCCATCATATTATGCTGATTAGATACGTTGGTATACTCTTTCATTTGGCATTTTCTTTTTTTTTTGTTGATATTATCGGCTGACCTTGTGGTGACGGAGTAATAATACAATTCACCAAGCCTTCTCTTTTCCGTGGGTGTCGTAAAAGAGGCGACTAAGAGATATCTTGCGCATATAACGACTATAGAAGAGAACAAAAACAGCCCGTCTAACCAACGTGGTATAGTAGATCAGTTTCCCCCCAAATATAGTGGAAGCTTGAACCTAGTAGTGGGACGTATATGAGCTGTGATGATTATCGGCTTACATGCCTTAATATTTACGACAATAATATAAAAAATTACAAATAGAGAATAATAATAACACCGAGATTCGATCCGACGCTGTTTGAATGCCAAAACAAAACAAAAACAGAACTGGACAACTTCCCAACAGAGCTATCGTAACTCACAACGTTGACAACGGCGACAAGCTGAAATGATGAAAAAAAAAAGATTAATTTTACTAACGTTATGAACCTACTAGCTTGAAACCTCAATCTTACTATACTTTAAAAGAAATATGACTATAAACCATTTTTCCACAAAAGTTATCTGAATACGCAAATGCGCGCTGAAAATGGTCGCTTAATAAACTTTGTAGACACCTGTGTCCGTACCTGAGCAGAATAGTGATGGGAAATGAAAGTCCCAATATGACTCGCGAAAATATTTTTATTATTAAACTAGCAACCTGCTTTGGCTTCGCTTCAGTTTCAGTCGCCTTACCCACGTAGTTCTCATTCCCGTAGGAATACCGGGATAAAATATAGCCTAGTCCCCCGGAACTACGGGGATAAGGCGACAGAAAGCGAAGCGAGGGCGGGCTGCTAGTATCTAGTAAGAAGAAAAAAAAATTAATAATTTTTAACAAAAAATAAACCGACTTCAAACAAAAACAATTCCCAAACAAATTAATATGCACTAAAAAGCAAAAAAATAATTCTTGTACAATGTAGTGCCCGTTCAACCTTACAACAACTTGATGAAAAAAAAATAGAGTACTTAAAAGTCAATCAAATTATTACGACAATATAATGTAGTTACAAATATTGTCATTTTTGGAGACGGTGTCTATGTCTATGTCGGTATGTTTGTCGGTGTCCTAGTTTTGTTGAATGACACCGACTCCAAAAATAATAATAATTGTAACTACATTATATAGTCGTAATAATTTGATTGACTTGTAAGAAGAAAGAAAGAAGAACACTTTTAAACACACACACCAAAGAAGTACACTTTTTTTTTTTCATCAAGTTGTTGTAAGGTTGGGCGGGCACTACATTGTACAAGAATTATTTTTTTGCTTTTTAGTGCATATTAATTTGTTTGGGAATTGTTTTTTGTTTGAAGTCGGTTTTTTTTTTGTTAAAAATTATTTTTATTGTTTGATTTTTAGTGAATGTGAAGTGCACATTTTTTTACTACCTATGAGTCAATCTACTAATAGTGCTGCTCGTTTGAGACAGTGCCGTTCAACATTACGGTAGGTGACTCAAATATCCGGATACTATAAGAGATTCAGCCGAGTGTCGATAATTTGCTCCTAAGAGTTGAAGAGTACCATTACTTTAGCATGGATCCTATAATCAGAACCTAATCAAACTACCCTTGAAGTACATCCTATCCAATAAAAAGAATCATCGAAATCGTTTGGTGTTATATTGAGTTTTCGTCCATGTGTACTATAATATACTTTATGCAAATTTAAGACTTAAATAGTTTTCTCATGGATACCACGTTCAAAACTAGACTAAATTGAAATGGAACTATACGAAAAGCACCAGCTTTCAAATAAATAAAAAAGAATCATCAAAATCGGTTCACGCAGTCGAAAGATCTGGGGTAACGGACATAAAAAAAATAATTAAAGTCGAATTTACTTTAAAAAAGAGAAGGTTCGCAACCTTCTCCTTTTTTAAAGTCGGTTAAAAAAGAATCATCGGCTTCGGTTGGCGTTGTTATTGAGTTTTAGTCCAATTATCGCGCACATACTTAATGCAAATTAAAGACTTATGTGGTTTTCCCATGGATGCTATTGTCGAAACTGTATGAAATTAAAATGGGACCACACGGGAAGCACCAGCTTTCAAACAAAAAAGAATTATCAAAATCGATTTACCCAATCGAAAGTTCTGAGGTAACAAACATAAAAAAAAAAAATACAGATGAATTGAGAACCTCCTCCTCCTTTTTGAAGTCCGTTAAAAACGCCGGATCTTCTCAGTAGCGGTCGCGTTCCGATCCGGTGGTAGTTTATTTTTTTGGATAATTTAATTTAATTTTGTAAATTTGACAATATGTAAGTCTCGAGGATTATATATAATAAATGATTTCAATTTGCATTGGATTTGTAGTATTTGATCAGACAGCATCAAATAGAGGTAGTCCAGACCTGTTAAACTTTTGTTTTTTCCGATTGGGTATCGGAGCCATGTAACGATTGAAAATATTCGTAACGGCCACCACGCAAGTAAAGTTTTGTATAGTTTAATTTGAAATGTTCTAGAAATTTCTGCTGTGTGCGTCACACAATTGGGGATGATAAAATGTATCATCCATCCGGTAAAAAAGATGTAATTAGAAATCACCAGGTGAATAGTTAGAAGTATTCTTATAAGTCCCTCAAGAGTACTGCTGCATATTCTCTCGGTGAACTCTCAGCCGGTTTTTTTTTATGACGTCTAAGAGAAAATACAGAACATTACCAGTTAATAAAATATGTTCTTAACCTATCATCATATAAGGGACTAATATTCCTGAGCTCTTGATTAAAAAAAGTAATAACTATTTTACGTAACATAGTCTAATTATTTACAAACTAAATACTCCAAAATCAATTCAAAAATATGGATAAAAAAAATGATTCAAATAACGAAAGAATTCAAAATCCATCATTAACAGACAACTAATTTTAATCAAAAACTCGCATTAGAGAAAATTGAATCTTGAACTACTTAATAAGGGTGCTTTTAGCAATAACGTAATTTGTATACGACAAAATTTTTAGAAGCAAATCTTCTCTACAGAGAGTAGAAAGGATGCTTATAATAATAGTTAGGTTACCTTTGTATATGAGAAATGTATGAAGAATTCTTTTGGTTTGGTATTCAAGAAATTTAGCGAGGTTTTTATCAATGAAAATATTTTACTATTTCTTTGGCTTACGTCCACTTTTGAACGTAGATATCCCCACAGGAAGAGATAACGTCATAATCGACTCCTGACAGCTGGGTGGACTTTGCCAGACTGGCTATGGACAGTAAGCAACTCGGTACCATTGGTCGGTCCAATAGCGAAAGGGAGGGCTTACCGTAAGTTATGGGAACGCACGTTACCGTTGCGTCGCCCCTGACGGAGTAGACGGCGTATGCCCACCCATAAAAAACAGGAGACTGTAACTGCCCTGGTGGTTAGTCTGCTTTTACGACTGTCACACGGGTAATGAGATATTATATTGTTAACCCGTCGCCACACGGGAAATATACTTCCGATAGTACTTCTCCGTTTGGTAACGGAGTAAGAACACAATTCACCTTCCCCTCTCTTGCCCGTGGGTATCGTAAAATACGAGTATAGGATATAATATGCATATAACATCCATGCAAGAGAAGAAAAATTCGAAATAAAACCCTATGCCAACACGTCTGACCAGCATTTCCCTCCTATTGTGAAGGACGCTCGAGCTCAACAGTGGGACGTATGCAAGCTGCATTGATGATGGTTCTTCTTCTACTTCTTCTTCAACTCATAAGATCGCAACACATAATTCTAACATACATTACATAACATATTACGCGCTGAGATGAACGGCTGATAAATTTCGTCTGACTTGATACCGAGGCAGGTCATCCGTGAAAGTAATTGGATGGTTAGCCTTTCCTCTAGCGTATGTACATATATTTACTTGAACTTTAAGGCAAAGCGTGCAACATTACGCTTGTATTCAGTTGCTTTTCTTTATTATTCAGTTCTTATTATTTTCAGTCAATTAACTTTTACGTGAGATTACAATTCACCACCCCCTCTCTTGGAGAGAATACCAGCGGAAAATATCTGCACAGATGGCGTAATAGTTAAGATACAGACCTACAATGCCAATGTCACGGGTTCAAATCCCACGCAGAAAAATACTTTATGCGACCCACAAATGTTCTGAGTCTAGTTGTAATTTGTGCCTGTTAATTATATGTTTGTAAAGCCCCCACAATACAAGGATTATTTCCTTAGTGCAGGGCGTAGTCTTTAAAAAAACAATAAGATACATATTCACATTTCCTTTACTTCACTTTCTTCACTAAAGGGACTTGCAATGGTCCATCAGCGACTATATCATCTACCATCAGGAGGCTTTTTACTCGTTTGCCACGAACATCAATTAAATAAAAACGCCCCTACATACTTATTCAGACATCAAGCAAAGATTTCTGTCCTTACAATAAATTAAACTGCCCATAAAATAAAAACTGAACTTGTAGAACTCATGTTTTGGCACTGAATAGAAAACAATATTTCAAATAGTGCTTATTCTTAAAGCATAAAAGAAATTCTATTGTACAGTTTTGAACACTGGATGTCCGCCAGATCGTCCAGGTGCCTAACATCTGCCACACACTGTATAAAACCAACGGAGTACTCACAAAAATATCAGTAAAAGTATTCCTATTTTGCTTAAATAAATCTTTTATATAACGATTACAAATAGATCAGTGGGATGTCTTGTATTTTATTGAAATGGCAAATATGGTGAGGCGATCGCTTTTTGAAAGGATCTATATTTAGGTTTTATTTATTGAAATTCAATCTAGATCATGTGGAGTAAAATGTAAGGAAGATTTTATTGATAAAATATGTAAGTTGTATTAAAGTAAAATATGTACGGTTTATAAAATTTATAAATCGTACATCTATTTATAATTCGTGATAGAATAATACCACGACCAAGTATCGGATGATGCAGTGTAGGACGCTCCCCACGAGGTGAACCGACGACCTGGTGAAAGCTGCACAGGACCGCACTTTGTTTCGACACACAAGGGGAGCCTACTTCCAACAGTAAACGCCGATAAGCTGAATGATGATGATGTTGACCATAATGGAGTAAGAATACAATTTATCATCCCATTTCTTGCCCGTGTCATATAAGACGTCTGAGGGATTACAATATGCATATAACATCTATGCAAAAGGAAGCAAATTTGAAATAAACCCCGTACCAACCCGCCTGACTAGCGCAGTCGGAAGGCAAATTGACACGGGCGGAAGGGAAATCGACCTACTAAGATCCATTATGGAGGAGGCTCGAGCCCAACAATGGGATGTATATGAGCAGAGATGATGGTGATTAATGTTAAGATCAAACATTTTATTACTTTTACTTACTTACTTACTTTTTTTTAATTACTTTGAATATCCAAAAACAGCAATTATTTGTTCATAATTTATTATTATTACTAGCCGACCTGATAGACGTTGTTCTGTTCAAATAAAATAAAATGAATTGTCCTTGAAATCGATCGCGGTGCCACCTATCGGGTTCAATTGTGAATCTAAACCATTCTGGAATCCCCTAGAATACACTCAACAAATTTCATCAACATCGGTCCAGGCATTTAGGAGGAGTTTAGTGACATACACATGTACTTGAGAAATATAAATATGTATAAAGAAGATTAGTATTAGGTTCCCAAATCACAAACATAAATTTCAGTCAGTGAATGTTGGTGGCAGCTGGCGGATCAATGTGTACTATACTAACCATCAAATAGGTAGTTCATGAATATTTTTCATGAAATTTAGTATGGATAATATAGAAAGTTCACAAAAATTCGCATTCACAAAAATTCATTCAAATCCATCCAGCCGTTTAGTTGTAGTATAGATAAATAACCTAGACACCGACGGCAGTGCCATCTGCCGGGCTGATTTGTGAATCTAAATCATCCAGGCCCCCACTTGAATACATTCACAAAAATTCATTCAAATGCATCCAGCCGTTTAGTTGCAGTATAAATAACCTAGATACCGACGGCAGCGCCATCTGCTGGGCTGATTTGTGAATTTAAATCATCCAGGCCCCCACTTGAATACATTCAGAAAAATTCATTTAAATCCATCCAGCCGTTTAGTTGCAGTATAAATAACCTAGATACTGACGACAGCGCCATCTGCTGGGCTGATTTGTGAATTTAAATCATCCAGGCCCCCACTTGAATACATTCAGAAAAATTCATTTAAATCCATCCAGCCGTTTAGTTGCAGTATAGATAAATAACCTAGATACCAACTGCGGCGCCATCTGTCGGGCTGATTTGTGAATCTAAATTATCCAGGCCCTTACTTGAAAAGATTAACAAAAATTCATTCAAATCCATCCAGCCGTTTAGTTGCAGTATGGATAAATAACCTAGTCGTTAAGTTTTCTTAAATTCTCTGATTTTCTGCGCAACATTCTTAATTTATTTTCCGTAAAAGCCCTTTTCAAAGCATTAGAAAATTTTAAAAGAAAGATGGTCGAAATCAATGAAATCGTTCTCAAGCTATGTTATTGTCCTGCCCGAACAGCGCCACCTACCGGGTCCAATTGTGAATCTAAACCATCCTCGAACCCCCTTGAATACACACAAAAAATTTCGTCAACATCGGTCTAGCCGTTTAGGAGGAGTTCAGTGACATACACACGTACGCTAGAAATTTATATATAAGACTAGCAACCCGCCCTTGCTTCGCTTCGATTTTATTCGTTTTACCCGCGTAGTTCCCGTTCCCGTGAGAATACCGGGGTAAAATATAGCCTAGGTTACTCCCTGATATTATAGCTTTCCATTGGTGAAAGAATTTTTGAAATCGGTCCAGCCGTTTTGAAGATTACCCGGAACAAACAAACAGACAGACAAAAAAATATAAAGTGATTTTTAGGCATGTGTATAGTGCAAATAACCGTGTGAGCATGAAAAAGCCTATTATTTTGACATTACAAACAGACACTCCAATTTTATTTATTGGTATAGATAACATAAGTTTTTACTTTTGACAGCGTTTCTCATGCCTGTTTTAAGCTTTTTTAATTTATATACGACAAGAGAAGAACGACGATACATTATATTCAATATCTGATTAGCTGGTATTTACATTTTTTTTATGTAAATTGTGTTTTAGACGAACGTATTTAGATTTATACCAATAAATAAAATTGGAGTGTCTGTTTGTAATGTCAAAATAATAGGCTTTTTTCGTGCTCACACGGTTATTTGCACTATACATATGCCTAAAATACACTTTATATTTTTTTGTCTGTCTGTCTGTCTGTTTGTTCCGGGTAATCTGCAAAACGGCTGGACCGATTTCAAAAATTCTTTCACCATTGGGAAGCTATAATATCAGGGAGTAAACTAGGCTATATTTCATCCCGGTATTCCCACGGGAACGGGAACTACGCAGGAAAGACTGAAACCGAACGCGAGGGCGGGTTGCTAATAAAAAATAAAATGATAAAATAATGAAAAAATGAGAAAACAAATCAAATATTAAAAAACAAAATAATAATAACATTGATCTCACGCTGTTTGAATGCGACTGGACTTTCCAATTAAGCTATTGTCACTCTTGACGGCGATTACTAAATTTACATTCCTATTCTAAAGACGTTTTATTGATTAGCTAAAACACCGACGAGACGACTTTTTCTATAAATAAAACCTAGCTAGATTGATTTTTCGCCCCCCGACAAGTCTGCTATACTAAATTTCATTAAAATCATTGCTGCCGTTGCCGAGATTCTGAAAATATAGAAATAAATATATATAGAAGTATAGAAATATACAAGAATTGCTCGTTTTAAGATATAAGATACTACATCCCAACACAGTAACATATAAGGAATATCCTTTTGGCATCGAACCTACAACACGAGAGTTGTGGTTTAAAAGCTACGCCATTTATAAAAGAAATAAGTACTTTTCCCTTCAACATTTAAATTAACTTTTCACTAAGTTCTTACATCCAGCGACCTTCATTCATCGAGCGATTTATCACTCCAAATTGTATGTTTTCAATGAGGTAGGCAAAGAAGTGCCTTATCTTTTATACCTTTTGTTCTTTTCTTTTATATTAAAGAATTCGTCGTCTATCACACAATTACTTCGGAGCTCCATTTCTCAATCTTTCCTATATTCTTTCACGCCGATTTCCTCGCAAGCATCAGCAGAAATGTAATAAGCATTATAATCATTCCTGATATTTACGCGAGTACAAAAATTATTTTTATAATATTTACGTGAGTTATAAATAAAACCAGTTTTCTAAATTGTATCGCGTTTGTATTTGATACGTTTAGAACACTTTTCAGCGTTTATAATTAAGAGTCCCCTCGAGAACGTGAGCACTGAAAAGTGATCGAAACGTCGGGCAATCAGAAATCAAATACAAATATGTACGTTAAAATAAATCGTTTACTTTCATTGTCTTTATTGCTATCACGTTTTTTACTTTATGGTTTACTAGCTTTTGTCCGCGACTTCGTCCACGTAGAAGTCATAATATGTGGCAGGGGCAATCACAGATAACTGTGTAGTGTGTTCAGGGTTCTACATGCAAAACGTGTTACTCTTGGAGGCAAACTAATGTAGAGAATCGTGATTGCCTGCATCAGCCAGCACCTTAGCGAGGTTGTCTCGATCAGACCAACTTTTTCTGGCACATTGTCATTAAGGCGCTCACTGGCGGAGAGGTGCTGTTGGCGGTGTATTTAGATGTCGTCAACTAATTTAATAGTTTACCAATCTGGTATATCAGGCAGACGCTGTTATCAAGTGGTGCTTCTATACTTAAGCGGCTTATTCTAGGTTATTTGAAGCGGTGCAGTGGCCGCTGCGCGAAGCGCGCAGAGGACTTTGCGCTAACGCCTATTTTGTTCTGCTCCCAGCTGTGGTAGTTCGTGCGGGTGATTTTATGGTATATTAGCTAAAACTGGACTTACTCCAGTTTCGACTCAATTTAAATAGCGTTACCTTTGGCCATACTTGGTATCGAAGTGGTGATTCAATGAGTCACGCTGCCGCTTAGAGTAGGTCTATATAAAACGAATGATTTGCTGTTTCATAGACCTCGTAACTATACACCCGTCGCCACAGCAATCACTGTTAATTCGGTGCCACTCGATCGAGGACCAGATAAAATATTTGCGCTTAGAATATTAAGCCCAAGTATTTTATCTGGTCCTCGATCAGTGGAACCGAATTAACCCAAAATGCTTTCAGGAGTATTTTTATCAAATTACTCCCCAGCTCGTTGACGCGGTGTAACATGTTGACGGCTATACGCGAGACTGGTTCGATTAATGGCCCTGTACGGGTGCACCTGTGTGGGTTAGCTCTGACCACTTGTCTTAGAACTTTTTTCTGGCATTCGAAGAAAGTCATGGTGCTTAGGGCTACACGCAGATACCGTACCATGTCGACCGAGGCAGCGTGCGCTTTGGCCGGAACCCTCCCCTGGGACTTAAATGTGACACGGAGCCCTCCCACAATTATTTTTCCAGCTAAGATACAGCAGGCATACTTTTGAGATATGTTTTGTTTATTTAATAGTAGGGAATAGTAGGACCACACTGTTGACAGTTGTCTGTCTACAGCCACGGGCGGGTCCGTTCGGGGTATTACCATACTCTCGCAAAAAATCTACGTCCGAGTAGTAGCAATTTGTTACTGTGCTTCCTTCGGTGTGTGAGAGAACCGGCAGTCCGACTTTCTGAGGGTGTTTGCGTCTGGTGATTTTTAGTGATGTCTTTAATATCACCGAAATTTATTGCAGGCATTCACATTCCCTTAACTTTCTTCGCGGTAGGCAGCGGTCTAGCAAAGGTCCATGAGCGGCAGCAACACTTACCATCAGGTGTACTGTTCGTTCGTTTGCCACCGTTTCAAATAAAAAAAAATTCACACTCCCTTTACTTTCTTCGTGGCTAGCAGCGGCTTAGCTGTGGCTCTGGTATTGCAAAGGTCCATGAGCAGCAGGAACACTTACCATCATGTGTACTGTTTGCTCGTTTGCCACCATTTGCAATAAAAAAAAAGATCTGTGTTCCCGGGGTAGAGCAGCGCCGTGAATTCATCGCAAGTATCACTACCAAAGCTGCCGACCATCACTTAGACCATAGTCGATAGACCAAGAACTGCCGCATGACGTCGCCATTTTCTGTTTCGCAGTTATCTCGCGTAAGAACTCGGCAGAGCGAGTCAGGAAGAAAAACTTCCAAGCTGACTCGTTCCATTGCTGTCGTGTCGGGTGGTGTCTAGCCCGAGTGCTTGCGCTTTACTATCTTTACCTGATAGAATCACACTCTCGTCATGGCTGGCAAAAGTTCATGAGCAGTATCACTTACCATAAGGTGTCCTGCTTGCTCGTATGCTAACAATGACCGCGCGCAGGCGATACCACGACAACATAATTTGCTGCCTGGGGTCAAAAAAGGGTGTTCAGTGACCCTACACAGCCTTCCTTTGTAGGGTTCCGTACCAAAAAGATAAGATTGGGACCTTATTACTAAGACTTTGCTGTCTGTCCGTCCGTTTATATCTCACCAGGTTGCATCTCAAGAACCGCGATACCTAGACAGTTGAAATTTTTACAAATTATGTATTACTGTTGCCGCTATAACAACAAACGCGATTTTTTTGCTCTATTTTTCTCGATATCGATAGTGGTAGGTAGGGTAGGTAGGCACTTGAAATATTTATAAAATACTCAGTTATGCTTTTAATAATAAATAATAATAAAATTAAAATAATAATAAATAAGGAATATAAAATAAATATTTAACGGGGTCTTTCATACAAAAACGTGATTTTTGACCTAATTTTGCTCGATATCAGGTAACAGATGAAGGTTAAAATATAAAATTTCTGTGTACCAACTGTTGTTTACCTAGTCAATGGTAGGGAACCCTTCGTGCGCGAGTCCGACTCACACTTGGTCGATTTTTATTAGTTATTCTACAAATTATGAATGTTCCGTTACACCCTCCACTGAGAAACCTCACAAACATATAAGTGACAGACATAAATTAGACTCAGTTTACTACTACCTAGTCTACCCAGCAACAATTTGTCGATCACACAAAAAATTGTCCGGCGTTGGAATTGAACCTGTGACACTGGCATGGTAAGTTGTTATCTTAACCACTATGCTATCAGCCACTATGTTCAGTTAATTAATCATTGAGGTGGTATGAATTTATTACTTGTGTATTAGAGTGAAAAATATCAAAGCATAATTCATCCCCTATTTTAAAAAGGATATATCCTCGGCGGGGTGGATTTTCAGATTAAATTTCGTTTATAATGAATCTTTTTATATTGATTTTCAATTAAGTAGGTTGTGTACTAAACTGTATAAGTTACTACAGTTTTTCGCCAATCCCACGAGAACTCTTTAATTTGCCGGGATTAAAATATCCTAAATGTTGCCCGGGAATGTAAGGTACCACCATGCAAAATTTTAATTAAATCGGTCCAATAACTTCGGAGATTAGCCCGTACAAACAGATAAACAGACAAACAGATAGAGAAACAAAAAATTTGAAAACAATCTGGATGTGTTCTATGTCACTTCTAACACCCCCCTGACTCGGTTTTTAGCGTTTTTTTTCAATGTACAGAATTTCGACCTCTGCAATTTTATTATATGTATAGATAGATAAGTGTCGCCATCTAAGCAAATGAAGGGTTTATGTCAATATACAATATGACTGCACAGATGGTGTAGCGATTAAGATACTGACCTATAATACCAGTGTCATGGGTTTGAATCCCACGGAGGACAACAAGGACAATCTGTGCGATTCACAAATTGTTGTTCCGAGTCTGGATGTAATTTTTGTCCGTTGAATTGTTATTAGTTTTATGCTTACAAGGTGCCCGGCAATACAAGGATTATTTCCTTAGTGCAAGGTGAGGACTTCTAAAAAAAGTGCCGATGCAAACTACCTATTAGAATATCGCTGTATCCTTCTGTCTTACTCCTCTCGAAGCGAGAGTTGCGCTCATCATTTCCCTCAATCCTCGACAAATCTTAGCCACTATTCCTAGCAGCCCATCTCATTTGGAGATAACACAGCCGCCATTTACCAAGCTCCAGACATCGTGTTTACAATTGAACCACTAGAGAATATTGTCAGATTTAATAATAATCAATTCTAACGTTTACGCGAGTTAGTATTTTTACGGATTTTATTGCATTTGTATTTGTAATATCAATCCGCCCACTAAACCAACGATTAAACTATTGTCCTTATTTACCTATGCCCAATAGTGCGCATTTAAGTCCTACTCCTAGGCTCGAGTCTGGTCCTGAAGAGGAGTGAATTTTACCTACTATATCACGCTATTCAAACGGATTGGAATCGGGTTTTATTTCGGGTTTTTATTTCCCTTATAAATGAACTCCGCTAAAACAAATTATAATCTAATTGAAAATATAAATATCGAATTGAAATACGTTATTCATATAATTGTAATTAGAAATTTGCTTACGTTATTTTATTCAATGAATAAATTTTATTTCTTAATTGAAATATCGGTCCAACATCCCATCTTTTATCCCTTATAAGAATAGGGTTATTTTTGGGGGTGGGTTACGGTCGGCGCGCTCCTCGCACCACTCCGTCCGGGGCGACGGAGGGGCGTAAGCACGCACACCCGTAACCCACCCGTGACACGTCGCCTTCGTCGTTGGACCGACCACCGGAGCAGGGTGACTTGTCGTCAGTGGTCGGCCCGACGGAATACTCCTTAAGGAGCACCCTCCTGTCGACCGACGTTCCCCCTCTCGGGGAGGACGTCGGTCTTTCCTCATGCGGTCGGCCTCTCGGCGGGTGACAGACTAACTCCCCGGTCCAGATACCCGCAGCCTCGCCTAGATAAGAATATTTATCCGATAAAGGACATTAGGAAAAATCTGACCCACTTAACAAAAGTTTTCCTACAAAAACCAAATTAAGTGAAATTGTTAAGTATTAACCAATTATTACCAATTATTAATTTTATGTAGTCTTGGGCCAGACACCAGAAGCAAATAATTGCGCCTGCGGGGTTTTTAGGCGATACAATTATTCCTATACACATTGATCATATCGAATAAAACATAAAAACTTTTCTGTTGTTATTTTATTTTTCTTAATTTTATTTATAAATCCTTAGTACTAACAAGAAACCAATAAAAATGTCCGAAACCTTATTATAATGAACTTTAATATTTTTTTTCTTATTCATATTTTGGTCTGAATCCCATTATCTACATTAATGCGACATATATATTCGTAAACTAGAGATGTTTATCTAAACTTCCTACTCTATTTTTTTCTGTAGGCCGTGGGTATAGATTTCATACTAAGGTGTCCATTGTCCTTTGACTTGTATTTGATTATATGTAATAAATAGGTCTCATTCATATAGTTTAGAAATATGGAGCTCCGTAACCGAAATTATCGAATCATCATCATCATCTCAGGCTATATATGGCCCACGATATTTATTTTTTTTTTTTTTTATTTATTTTTTTTTTTTTATTTATTTAAGACAACACCCTGCACTAAGGAAATAATCCTTCTATTGCGGGGGACTTTACAAACATATAATTAACGGACACAAATTATATCCAGACTCAGAACAACAATTTATGGATCGCACAAAGTGTTGTCCCGCCTGGGATTCGAACCCCCGACACTGGCGCTGTAGGTTCTTGGTCTTCGCTATCTTAACCACTACTTAACCACTACGCCATCTGTGCAGTGTCTTCATAATTAAAGCATATATTCATAATTTGCGCAATTAATAAAAAAAAAAATGCTCGAATATCCGAAATAAATATATAACCGAAACCAATTTAAATATTTTGGATATTTATGGATGGGGTCAGTGTCTGAGACAGGTTATGACAGGTTTTCTATCCATTACCCAACCTGATAGCCTAAACATAAGCCTCTCTAAATGGAAATAATATAATGATCACCACAATTAGCTAAAAGCTGCTTTTAGAAATTCATCATAATTTAAGCCTGTCCACTGCTGGACGTAGGCCTCCCTCATGTTCCGCCACAGAATGTGTTATTGTCCTTGCATCCAACGACGCCTAGCAACTTTCACCAGGGCGTCGGTACCACCACCACCTAGTTTGGTTCCTCCTACACTGCGTCGTTCGATACGTGGTCGCCACTCAAGAACCTTTCTTCCTCAGTGGTTGTCAGTTTGTCGAGAAATATGGCCTGCCCGAGCTCCTTTTACGTAACTGAAACTTTCGGATATACCGAAATAATTACATATCCGTAACCGCAACTATAACCGATATAATGTTATCCTAATATCCGTAACCATATCCAGATCCGAAACTTCATATCCATAACATCCATATATGGATATATAGAATATGATGTCTTTCTTTTTTATTTGAATAAATTATCGTCTTCATCGATTAAAATATTTCGAACTATATTTTTCGTCTGAACCTTTTATAATTCGTTTTTGTATTTTTAACTGACTTTAAAAAAATCGGCTAAGTGTGAGTCGGAGTCGCACACATAGGGTTCCGTATCATTATCTATAAAAATCACGTTTGTTGTATGGGAACCGTCCTTAAATATTTATTTTGTTTTTAGCATTTGTTATTATAGCGGCAACAGAAATACATAATTCGTAAAAATTTAAACTGTATAACTATCGCGGTTCTTGAGATACAGCCTGGTGACAAACAGACGGACGGAGAGACAGCGAAGTCTTACTAATAGGGTCCCGTTTTTACCCTTTGGGGTACGAAACCCTAAAAACGGAGTTCTGTGTTCCACTATATGTATTTTCTAAAAGTTTTACTCTTCACAACTAAAGCTACGGCTTCATCTTTTTTATTTATTTTAACGTAATCTTAGAAACTATGTACCAGAATGGCAGATGAATAGAGAAAGATAAAATACATGAGTTATTATTATTAACCAGCAGCGCCCTGCGGTTTCACGCGGAGTTCTTCTTCCCGTGGGAATATCGGGATAAATTATAGCCTATGTGTTTTCTGATATATAAGCTATATTATAGTGAAGTTTCCTCAAAATCCATTGAGTAGTTTTTGCGTGAAAGAGCAACAAACATCTTCACATCGTCACATTCTCACATACTCACAAACTTTCGCGTTTATAATATTAGTAAGGATAAGGATGAAATGTGGCGATGGGATAGAAATACAATTATTATTATTATTACCCTTAAACTGAAATGATATAATAAAATTCTAACAGGTCAATTTCAGTATATTTTAGGTTTCCGTGTGGTAACGCTGTAAGAATACAATTGACCACTCTAAGAGACGACTAAGGGATTATAACCCGACCTGACGCTGCCGACCATCGCCAGGGCGATGCTCGACAACGTCAGGAACTGGGACGCGATCGCAGCCTTTTGCGAGGCAGTTGTCTCGCGGAAGCAGGCGGCGGAGCGCGTGCGTCTCCTCGACGACGTGACCCGCCGCCGGCGACTGGGACAGCAGACGCAAATGCCTGCGCCTGATACCGCCCTAGCTAAGGCTGCGGTTGACTGGACCGGGGAGTTAATCCGTCACCCGCCGAGAGGCTGACCGCGTGAATAAAGACCGACGTCCTCCCCGAGGGAGGGACGTCGGTCGAGGAGAAGGTACTCTTTAAGGGGTATTCCGTCGGGCCGACCACTGACGACAAGTCATCCTGCTCCGGTGGTCGGTCCAACGACGAAGGTGACATGTCACGGGTGGGTAATGGGTGTGTGTGCTTACGCCCTCTGTCGCCCCGGACGGAGTGGAGCGAGGAGTGTGGCGACCGTAACCCACCCTAAAAAAAAGGGATTATAATATGCATATAACATCTATGCAAGAGAAGAAAAACTCGAAGCAAAAGCATGTACCAACATGTCTGACCAGCATTGTATAGTAAGGTCGATTTTCCTCCTGATGAACTTACACAGAAATTTGTACGCCTTAATATGAGGCTGAACATGACTGGCCTTTGCACACCATGTAACATCTTGCATTAATGTGTAAATTACCATGTTCAAACGAATAAAATATTATCTTATTGTGGAAGAGGCTTGAGCCCAACTGTGGGAAGTGTATAAGCCGAGATGATGAATAAAATAATAAATATTTAAGAGAAGAAAACCTCGAAATGAAACTCTAGGCCCACACGTCTGACTGACGTCCCAGGACGTCGAGAGGTGAGGGTACCCAAAAGGGTATTCCGTCGGCCGACCACTGACGACAAGTCACATCTGCTCCGGTGGTCGGCCCAACAACGAGGTGACGTGGGTACGGGTGGATTATGGGCCCGCGCGCCGTCCTTTCATCGCCCCGGACAGACTGGACAGCGCGTGCGCTTACCATAGACCACCAATAAAAGAAAAAGAAAAAAAAAGGACCACACGTCTGACCAGCGTGGTAAATTAAGTCTTCCTTCCACAATGGAGGAGTCGCAAGCCCAACAGTGGAACGTATATGAGCTGAAGTTAAATATCTAAGCAAACAATGATAGAAAATCTACTGCAAAAGTAAAAATCAAAGGCAAAAACATTTATATATTGGTTTAATTGTAAGTAGTAAACACTTTATTAAATTAATTAGCGACGGGTATTTGAAGGAAACAACAATATTGCAAGAGAAAGGTGTTTAAGTGTAATGTAAAGACCTATAAAAGAAAATTGGCACGATTAAGTGCCTATTCCCGAACCCCCGTATTCGGAGTAATGGGAATTTTTTAGATTGGCAGCCCTAAAATTGCATCATAGTACTCCTAAATCGTAAAATTACCTGTGTATTGATAGGTTAAGAGTCCAATTTACTCTTACTTACGCTTCTAGTTTCTCTAGGAGTTGTAAATTCTACTAAATTATTTCAAGGAGAATGGATGGCAATAATTTACTGGGAAAATTACTAGCAACTACTACCACCAACCAACCTAGCGTGGATGGTTACTTTCCTTTATTTAGACAGACATCCTACTAAAACCTATTTCTTTCAATACCTCTACTAATCATGACACAAACCTTCGGTCCTCCAACTTTTTTTTTTTTATTGCAAACGGTGGCAAACGACTAAACAGTATACCTGATGGTAAGTGTTGCTGCCGCTAATGGACCTCTACAAGGCCGCTGCCTACCGCGAAGAAATTGAAGGGAGTGTGAATGCGTGCATTGAGGCTCGGTGATACCAAGGGCACCACCAAAACTCTCTACACGCAAACACCCTCAGAAAGTTGGGCTTCCGGCTCTCGCTCACCGAACGAAGCGCAGTAACAAATCGCTACTACTCAGACGTTGATTTTCTGCGAGAGTGTGGTACTGCCCCGGACGGACCGGCCCGCGGCTGTAGACAGATAACTGTCGACAGTGTGGTCCTCATCATTCTAATCGTGTGTAATTCGTGTGCATTTCATCATTCTAATCATGCGGCTTCTTCTTTCCCTGTCCAGGCAGTTCTCCTCTGGAATTCACTACCTCTCAGTATCAAGATAGCCACCAGCCGTCAAACATTTAAGAAGAGCGTTCGTCTAAATCTCTTAAACGAGTTGGCAGAATCATCACAACTGATATAATATCCTTATAACTATGTATATATACTGTGTATATATGTGTATGTATATATTTATATATCTTAATATATATTATATCTATCTATGTATTTGCGTATGTATGTATCTTTGGTATGTATTATATATTTTTGTATATACCTATGTATCTATGAAAATTGTATTTTCTTTTTAATTTTAGAATAATATCTCGGCACATGCACCTACCTTTTTTCATCTCTGCATCACCTATGGTTGACTGGTAGAGAATGCCTCTGGCATTAAGTCCGCTATTATACTTGTTGCATGAAGATTAATAAATAATAAGAAAAATAAAAAAAACATCAAGAAAATCCTTGTATTTCAAGGGACATCACAATCATAGAATTAATGAATACAAATAACACCCAGATTCAGAACAATGATTAATGAATCACCCAAAGTATTATCCTACGTGGGAATAAAACCCGTAATGAGGTCAGTGGATCTGGATCGGTATTTTAATCACTACGTCATGTGTGTAATAGATTTGGGCATTATTCTCGTTTGAGAAGAACTATGTTAACATACGCAAACACGTTTCACCAGCGCAGTGCAGTAGGTCAAGTTGCCTTCAGTTATGAAGGAGACAGCTGCGCCTGATGACGCCCTAGCCGAAGCCGTGGGTGACTGGACTGGGGATTTAGTCCCGTCACCCGCAAAGAAGCTGACCGCGCGACGGTAATCGATGTCGACACGACCGCGACCGGGGTATTCCGTCGGGCCGATTACTCTGCACCGGTGGTCGGAACAACGACGAAGGCGATGTGCCACGGGTCATGGGGCCGCGCGCCGCCCCTCCGTCGGTGCGCTGACCACATCCCAACCCCTAAAAAAGTTATGAAGGAGATCCGAGCCCCATCAGTGGAACTTGTATGAGCTAAGATAATGATGTCGATAACAACATATTTTAAGTTAGTTCTCAAACAATACATCGAGCAAAGTATCATGTAGTAGTTATAATTTTCCGTCTAGTGACGGAGTAGGAATACAATTCACCACTCCCTATCTTGCCCGTGGATATCGTAAAAGAAGACTAAGAGATATAATAGGCATATAACATCTATGCAAGAAAAGGAAAACTCGAAATGAAACCCTATACCAACATGTCTGATCAGCATGATATATTAGGTCAAATTCTCTCCCATTGTGGAGGAGGCCCGAGCCCAAGTGTGGGACGTATGTGGCTGCGAAGAAGAAGTAGTAACTGCGTTAGGTGTTTACGAACAAATACACAGCCATAAAAATTCTAATAACGCATATATTTTTTTTGAATATCAATAAATATATAAACATCGTCCGGTAACATTTTTATATACTAACAATAGAAAATTGATACGAATACCTAATCGTTTCTAATCCCTCTGTTCCCTCAATAAACAAAAGGGTTTATAAGCGCTCCAATAACTTTAGACAACTTTCATTAGTTAGATTTCATTTTGCCTGGAAGGGATCTAAATTCCAGGGTATTTAAGCCCTTAATATACCACCTGGTTTAACTGGAGATTAAAATAAAACTTGGATTGAAAAACATTTTGTTTATGTAGTTTTTCTGTTGGTAACAAAAAGTTACGTTTTATAAATTTAATTGATACATAAGACGAATTATTGCATTATAATGCAATTACTGCGTGATGTAGTAGTGTAAATTATATGTTCACTTAACTTTCATTATGCTCACATTAGTCCCACTGTTGGGCTCGAGCCTCCTTCATAATAGGAGGGAAATTTACCTACTATACAACGCTGGTCAGTCGTATCGATATAGGGTTTTAATTCAAGTTTCTATTCTCTATAAGTCTTGCAAAGATGTTACAATATAGGTACATATTTTATTTCTTAGCCGTATTTTACGACAATCCAAGCGTAAGGAAGGGGGTGAATTGTATTCTTACACAGTCACCATACGGAATTCACAGGAACACACACAAACACATACTTTCGTAGTGGTAGGCACTCACTGTTGACAGTTGTCTACAGCCGCGAGCCGATCCTTCCGGGGTAGTGACATACTCTCGCAAAAAATCGACGTCCGATTAGTAGATCTGCCTTCTGTGCGGCAGTCGTCTCGCGGAGAGAGGCAACGGAACGTGTGCAAAAGGAATGCCTCTACGGCAAGTATCTATGCAGAATACCGCCTCAGCCGAGGCCGCATGTGACTACATCGTGGAATAGTCTGTCACCATTAGAGAGCCTGATAAGTGAGGAGTGATCCTACTGAGCTGTCCACGGATGTCAAGGAAATCGGTAGTGGTCGGCCCAATCACGAAGGGGAGGGAACAAGGTAGGTTATGAGACTGCGTACCGTCTTTTCACCGCGGACGGAACGGATGCGTCCAAACCATAGCCCACCCAAAAAAAAGGATATCTATATATAAAAATGAATGTTTGTCTGTATCTCCTTTATAGAATCGTAAACTATGCATTTAACCATGTGATAATCTTCAGCAAAGTATTGTGCATGAGCCCACGAAAGTTTCTGAGTTGGTACGACTCGATCTGGTGGAACCGTTAGGTAGCCTGGTCATCGATTTCAAGGAGAATTTCTTTTACTATTTTTTTAGATTTGAACAGAACAACCTTAGAATAATAACATATAGAAGGTAAGTTCTCGCACAAAAGTGAAGCATTTCAATTGGAGCCTAATGGAGCTTACGCCGGAACCGTTCCGTAATGTAGAAGTCATTGTACTGCACGTACGTACGCAACTCTTAAAAAATAAATAGGTAATTATGACGATTTGTGCATTCAAATGGTGTCATAACACATTTGTAAAACTTAAAAAGGTTTTTAACGTCACTTTTAAAAGCATTTCGACGATTTATGTTAATAAAAACAAAATTTGATTTCATAATTTGTATAGTGGTGTGCGTGTGTACGTGTGTAATCGTCTGCGCGCCATTAGTATTTTTAGATTCAAATTTTGAAAGTTCGAAGTATTGACACTATCCTTCTATACGTTATTATTCTAAGAGAACAACATTTGTTACGTCAGCCAGTACCCTATATAAGAAAGAATATATATATATATATATATATTGTAACAGGTCAATGTAATACAGTGTGTGTGTCCATCGTAAAGTAAGTCGACGAGTTGGTATCGTGTCGGCACTAAGTTCTACTAATTGACACTTGAGATAACAAGCATCTGATACACAATAGTATTTACTTTACTTACAAATTGTACGGTTATGGCTATACTACTTTATATAAATAAACCTATTTTTACGCATTTTATAATGTTTGCATTTGATTTTTAATTTACCGACGTTTCGAATACTTTACAGCGTAGGTACATAGTCGCGAGCGGACTAAGATATCTCACGTCTAAAAGTCATCGTTATTACAACGACATATCTACCCGCAACAAAGTTAGTTATTTAATTTTGACCCACATTTTGATACAAATTTATTGCCAGTACAAAAAGAAAATGATTCTATATGAAATCATTGTATTGTTTTTGGTTAGTAATTATTAAATATTAAATTTGAGTTAAATTAATATGACAACTTATTAATATAAACCTAACAAATCTAATGTACTAAAAAGTCATAAATAATTATATTTACAAAGTGAAATACTCGCATAATCACCAGAAATCACTCCCAAATATGTTAATGTTTAAGTTTCTATGGCAGTTATGTGTGGTAATTAATTGTTGGATACTGGCGCTATATAAAGCGGTACTGTAATTGCCTTATATAGCGTTATATGGGGGAAATCTACATAGATCCACTTTTTTTTTGTGGTGGGCTGCGGTCGGTGGGCACCCGAACACCACGTCGCCTTCGTCGTTGGGCCGACCACCGGAGCAGGGTTACTTGTCATCAGTGGTCGGCCCGACAGAATACCCCCTATGTGGAATACCCTCCCATCGACCGACGTCCCCCCCTCGGGGAGGACGTCGGTCTTTCCTCACGCGGTCGGCCTCTCGGCGGGTGACGAACTAATCCCCAGTCACGTTACCCGCGGCCTTGGCTAGGGCATAGATCCACTAGTAGACAGCGATAATTTATATCGGGCAGGACCACACTGTTTACAGTCTTCTGTCTACAGCCACATACCCGTCCAACCGAGATAGTACAATACTCTCGCAGAAAATCGACGTCTGAGTAATAGCAATTTGTTACTGCACGTTCATTCAGTGAGCGAGAGAGCCGGCAGCCTTTCTGATGGTGTTTGCCTTTTTTTTAGGTGGGCTATGGTAAGCGCACGCGCGGTCCTGTCCGTCCGGGGCGATGAAAGGACAGCGCGCGGGCCCATAACCCACCCGTACCTACGTCACCTCGTTGTTGGGCCGACCACCCGAGCAGATGTGACTTGTCATCAGTGGTCGGCCCGACGGAATACCCTTTCGGGTAACCTCCCTCCTCTCGACGTACTGGGACGTCGGTCGCCATCGCGCGGTCAGCCTCTCTGCGGGTGACGGACAATTCCCTGGTCCATGGTGTTTGCCTGTGGTGAGTTTTGGCGATGCCATTCTTATCAGCGAAACTTATTCCACGCATTCATACTCCCTTCACTTTCTTCACAGTATGTAGAAGCCTAGAAAAGGTGTATAAGCGGCACCATCATTTAGCATCAGGTGTGCTCTTTGCTACCAATATAAAAAAAATATGTCGTCGCTTGCCGAATTTTTGCTCACCGTTTAATATAATTAAAAAAACGTATATAAAAAAAGTTTCATTTATTTTTATATGTTGTATAGAAAGCATGCTGTGAAGTGTCCATATATATTAGGTTACAGACTGAAGATTGATGACTTTCGTAGTCTTTAAAGAGAAACCACTAAAATTTAATCATTGCAACTCTGATTTGGGACGAGGTATAAAGCAGTCTAGGGCGATGAAAGGGTGATGGTGGCCCTATGAACTGCCATACTTACTCTTTCTACCTATAAAAGTGTGTAAAGCTAACACCCTACTTTTTGTTTTTTTTTTTGTTAACGCTGTGGAAATGCATTTACGCCCTATCCCCTATCGGTGACAGACGACAGGGTGTGTGGGATGCACCGACAGCCTGCTCGATCGTATTACCCATTAAAACCACAGCGGGCCCCTTCCACGCTTTCACGGCATGCCGGAGAGGTCGTCTTTCGACATTCAATCTCCGACATCCCAAGACACTAACAGCCCTAGTACAAGCCAATCAAAAAATAAAAAGTGGGCAAACGAAATCGATTCCTTGACTTTTATTCGCCTTCTAAATAAAACTATTTTACGGATTTTAATGCGTTTGTGTTTGATTTTTGATTGCTCGACGTCTCGAACACTTACAGCGTTCAGGGTCACGGGCGAACTAAGATGTCCAACAAGTCATTGTTAATACAGAGATTTATATCTACCCGCTGTAGAAACTAATTCTTAAATTCTGATTTCACATTGCTTTACAAATTTATTGCCAACTAGCAACCCGCTCTCGCTTCGCTTCGGTTATAGGTTATAGTCGTTTTACCCGCGTAGTTCCCGTTCCCGTGGGAATACCGAGATAAAATATAGCCTAGTTTACGCCCTGATATTATAGCTTTCCATTGGTGAAAGAATTTTTGAAATCGGTCCAGCCGTTTTGAAGATTACCCGGAACAAACAGACAGACAGACAGACAAAAATTTTTTAATTGCTATTTTAGGCATAGGTGTCGTGCAAATAACCGTGTGAGCATGAAAAAAGCCTATTATTTTGACATTACAAACGGACACTCCAATTTTATTTATTGGTATAGATACAAAAACAATTGTTGTATAGGAAAAAATACATATCGAGGATTAGTTAGGGGCGGCCGTGCTGCATCACTATCAGGTCGGTCACACATCGCGAGGGGATAAAATAATACTTCGGATGGCTTCTTTTAAACTGTATTCAACAATTACCGTTAAAACTTTTCTATCATAACCACTAATTACACGTATACCGACAGCTAAGTTACAAGTTAGGGAAACGCGGTGAATTTGATACAACACGGCAGCAACAACGACCGATCGCTCTCGTGTCTCGCACTCAACTGAGTATTCAATGGACCGCTCTCAATAAAGAAAGCTCGGAATTATTTCAAACGTTAACGGTCAAACGACAAACATCAAAAATCATTGCCAACGTTGTATCAAAAACACCCAAGTATAATACTTGACGTTTCCGTAATCGATTGATTCTTAAAAACTATTAAGATATGGCGCCAGAGACAGTGACGCTGCGACATACATATATTGATTTTGTTTAGTAATTATTGAACTTTCCGTGTGGTGACGGAGTAAGAATAAAATTCACCACTACCTTTCTTACACGTGAATGTCGAAGACGACTAAGGGATGTAAAATGCATATAATGCAAGAGAAGGAAAACTCGAAATAAAACCCTATACAAACCCATCTGACCAGCGTGGTAATTCAATATCCAGTAGGACAATATCCCTCTTATTCTGGAGGAGGCTCGAGTCCAGCAGTGGGACATATATGAGCCGAAATGATGATGAACGTAAATTTTTTAGTAATTGTTATGACAATTATATTCACTTGACAACCCTTAGATACGATACCGGTAAATGAATTTGAAGCCCGGCTCACTAACTATTAATAATTGCATAGTTCACAAGTCTGCAGTGTAAAGTTTTTTAATCTTAAATTTTATCCCTGCTTCTATAAACTCGAAACTTTAATTGTGGTCCGTAAATTGTTAAAGTCTTGTATAAAACTCATCCAAGTATTCAGTTCGTTAAATCAATTATACTTAGCGATACTTGTAGCAAGAATAGTGCAGAGGTTTCAGAATTTTCTTTATTCATTATCACCCTGTTCTTTTCCCAATTACTTGGGATCGAGAGAAGATGTTTTTGAAGTGAAAACTTCTAGAGCGCCGTTGGGCACTTTTTGCGTCACCGACATGCTCATGACTGACGCACGCGCAGTGTGCTGTGCATCTTAGGCACCTTTTTATGAGTGAAGGCCTTAGCGTCACCGACATGCTTATAGCAGTATTTATAAGAGAAATTAAATGGATTTAATAAACAGTTCAATGTGTGTATAGTGTGCATTGTTGAAATAGTGTTTTTGTTTGATTCTTTGAATTGATTTGTATTTATATTTTGTCATAATCTTGTACAGCCCTTAATATATTGTAATAATAAAAAAACCATATAAACATCTATATATTAATACGTGAAGCAAAAACTTTGTACACCTTTTTACCAAAATCATACAGATGGCCAAATATGAAAATTGGCACAGTTGAAGAATATATTGAGGAGAAGTGCAGAAAACTAAAATTTGATATAGGTAATAATGAATTAGAAATTCATTAAATTCATTAAAAAAGGCATTATGCACACTATCATGCAGTCGCTACACACACACAGACTTACACTTAATACACTTTTGATTAAGGTCGAATCTCTGGTCGAATTGAATGTCAAACAATCATAATTATAATGACAATGGCAATGTCTAATAGACAATTGTACTTATATATAAGTTATTAGTGAAATACAGCTTGCTCAATATACAATTATACATAAATAAAATTAAAAGAAAATTAATTTAAATGACTTATAGACCGCTAGTGTATATAATTATTGCTCAGAATATTAATAGATGTGAAAATCAGATTGATGCTGATCATTTTAATTCAAGCGTTATGAAATTTTAAATTTAATACTAAAATTCTAAGTTTTCACTTCTATCTGCAGTCTCTAGAACTGCCACCTTTTTATAAACAAATAATTAGCGCACACAAATCACATCCAAACTCCGAACAACAATTTGTGGATCTCACAAACTGGTGTTCTTTTTATTATAATTTTTTTGGGGGGGTGGGTTACGGTCGGTGCACTCCTCGCCCGGCTCCGACCGGGGCGGCAGAGGGGCATAAACACGCACACCCGTAATCCACCTGTGACATGTCGCCTTCGTCGTTGGGCCAACCATCGGAGCAGGGTGAGTTGTCGTCAGTGGTCAGCCCGACAGAATACCCCTTGAGGTGTGCCCACTCTTCGACCGATCACACACACATCCGACCGATCACATAGCCATCGGCACGTAGCGCTGGGTCCACCCACATTCGGCATCAGCCAAGAAAGGGCGGACGCCGCGCCAACAAGCTGGTAACAAGTCGACGGAAATGCTCCCGGTACCACCAATGCCCATCGAGTACCAGGCCCAAGTACTTCATGTGGGCCTGGATGCTGATGTTAACCAAATTGACGGCGATCGAAGCGCCGGCGGTACGGAGCCCATGGAACAAGAAGGCCTCCGTCTCCGTCTTGTCCATGGCTACTGTCAACCCTAGCGCTTCGGGTTTTTATGTTTACGCGATTATTTACACGATAGCTATACCTAGAAATCAGTTTAAAATGTTTTCTGTATTTGTTCCAGGTAATTTTCAAAACGGCTGGGCTGTAAATAGCTGTCTATCATCATCTTCTTGCTCTTATCCCAATTACTTGGGGTCGACGCAATATGTCATCTGTTTTGACATATTGCAAAAAGATTCGGCAATGACTTTTATGACCGGCCGCCTGCCTGACGTCAACCCTCCTTGGGAATGTAATCGTTGACCCAAATGGTACCAGATAGAGCTGGTCCGGGTCAATCTAGGGCTCTTAGTCGTCTTTTACGACACCCACGAGCAAAGCAAGGGTTGGTAGTATTCGAAGCCGCTACCACACAGCACGTAAATAGCTGTCTATATAAGAAGTAATTTAGGCTATTTTTCTTTCAGAAATACCTTATAAAATTTTGCCCTGTCTGGAATTCAAACCTAAAACCATATTTTAGGGGGTATTGCAGATTTAAATTGGCCAAGCAGCTGGAACCGAAGCGAGGACAGGTCATCATTGCATCATCATTTCAGCTCATACACATCCCACCTTTCGCTCGGGCCTCCTCCACTATGGTAGGGAAATTGACCTACTACACCACGCTGGTTAGACGTGTTAATGTTGCATTTCAAATTTTCCTTCTCTTGCATAGATATTATCTTCATATATTGTAATCACTTAGTCGTCTTATACGTTATCCACGGGCAAGTGGTTGAGATAGATAAGTGGTAGATTGGTAGGACCACACTGTCAATAGTTATCTGTCTACAGACGCGGGCCGGTCCGTCCAGGGTAGTACCACACTCTCGCAGAAAATCGACGTCTGAGCAGTAGCAATTTGTTACTGCGCTTCGTTCGGTGAGCGAGAGAGCCAGCAGCCCAACTTTCTGAGGGTGTTTGTGTGTGGAGGGTTTTGGTGGTGCCCTTGGTATCACCGAGCCTCAATACACTCATTCACACTCCCTTCACTTTCTTCGCGGTAGGCAACGGCCTTGTAAAGGTCCATGAGCGGCAGCAACACTTACCATAAGGTACTCTTTGCTCGTTTGCCACCGTTTGCAATGAAAAAAAAAGAAAGAAAATTGTGAATTCAAATCATTTATTATTGATTATGCATGAACCCCGAAAGGGCACTTACATTATTGTCAAGTTAACAAAATTAAATTAAATTATTCAAAAAATAAACTACCACCGGATCGGCACGCGACCGCTACTGAGAAGATCCGGCAAGAAACTCAGCGGGCTTGTATATTATTTTCAATTATTGAATTAAAACTTCTTTGCGCGCATGAGGGTAAATTTTTGTAGATGGAACGCGTCACGAAGATGTGCAGCGTTTTTGTCGAAGAAGAGGGAGAGAGCGATTGAGACTGATTGAGAGAGAGTGAAAAAGGGCAAATATAGCACGAAGCACAGCCATGGGGCGAGAGTAGGGAATAAGCGAGTGAGAAAGACCGATAGGCTTTTCTTTTTTAAGTTTTTTTCTTTTTTTAATTTAAGCCCATCTTTCTGAGGACGTCTGAGCAGTAGCAATTTGTTACTGCGCTTCGTTCGGTGAGCGAGAGAGCCAGCAGCCCAACTTTCTGAGGGTGTTTGTGTGTGGAGGGTTTTGGTGGTGCCCTTGGTATCACCGAGCCTCAATACACGCATTCACACTCCCTTCACTTTCTTTACGGTAGACAGCGGCCTTTAAAAGGTCCATGAGCGGCAGCGACACTTACCATCAGATGTACTGTATGATCGTTTGCCACTGTTTGCAATAAAAAAAAATATTTTCTTTTTGATTTGGTTTTGTTTGGTGGTGAAAGTAACGTAACCAAAGAAGTTTCACTTCTGACATGCGTACTTAGTACTCACGCTATTTTTTTTCTTCTTACTAGATATAAAATTGTGTACTTGTTTTGTAAGAACTAGCTCCAGTGACCTTCGAACCACAAGATACATCATATAATTCAAACGATTATGGCTGGTCCAGATCCACAAGCGGCACTCGATCACGAATTAACTACTAGAGCAGCCGTCACTCCCCTCAACCGAGACCCGGACCTGAGATTCGGAACCCGGAAGGGAGAGACCCGCTCCACGCAGCTACCGCAAGTAGATCTTTCAGTGAACATAACCAACACCATATGTTACAAACGGTGAAAATACAAAATTTCGTTAAACAAAACACGCTGTGGCCGAAAGGGTATTTCGTCGGGCCGACCACTGACGACAAGTCACCCTGCTCCGGTGGTCGGTCCAACGACGAAGCCGACGTGGGTACGGGTGGGTTATGGGCCCGCGCGCCGTCCTTTCATCGCCCCGGACGGAATGGACCGCGTGTGCGCTTACCATAGCCTACCCATAAAAAAAGGCAAAACACGCTAATTGTATTCTTACTCCGTCACTACACGGAATTTATTTATAATTATGATTTTATTTTCATATTATATCTCTTAGTCATCTTTTACGACACCCACGGGCAAGGGAGAGGATGGTGAATTATATTCTTACTCCGTCACTACACGTACCTTATAATCCTTACTAATATTATAAATGTGAAAGTAAGTTTATTTGTTTGTTACGCTTTCAGGCTTAAACCACAGGACCGATTTCAAAAATTCTTTTACCAATAGAAAGCTATAGCTATATATCAGAAAATAACTTAGGCTATATTTTATCTCGGTATTCCCATGGAAACGGGAACCAAGCGGGTAAGACGACTGAAACCGAAGCGAAACGAGGGCGGGTTGCTAGTTATAAATAAACGAACATAATTTTAACTCGAGTTATAATATCACATCGCTACATAAATCTCGACGTCTCGATGAAGGTATAAACGTTGCGAAATTGAGCAAAATGAAATGCCAAGGCCTATGCAGTAAATAATTTATAACAGCTTCACTTAGCTGGTTGGTAACTACGTCATATCTAAGCGGCTTTTACGCCCGAGTGCTTCGCGTTTGCAAGTCTTGGTCTTTGAGAAAGTGAAATTTCTTTACTCAATGCTCAAAGTTAAAGGACTCTTGACGCAATTTGACCACATACGGACAGGATTCCATTAGAAGATACTTATTTTAGTTATTCGCTGTGTTGTAAAATAAATATTTGTGTGTACTTATTACATACCTACTTTTTATTTGAAATATTCTGGACTAGGATTTCAGACGATTTATTTCATAATTTCAGTCCGTAAAAGTTCCACTGTTGGGTTCGAGCCCCCTCCATAATAGGAGGGGAATTGACCTACTATTCCACTCTGGTCAGACGTGTTGGTATAAGGTTTTGTTTCGAGTTTTCTTCTCTTGCATAGATGTTATATGCTTATTATATCCCTTAATCGCTTTTTACGACAACCACGGGCAAGATAAGGAGTGGTGAATTTTATTCTTACTCCGTCACCACAGGGGGAAAAAATGAAATAATAACCAAGTATTAACCAATACCAATATACCAATCAAAACTTCGACATAATAACAACCCCTATTTACGTCGGGGAAATTAACAGAAAAAAAAATAACTAGCAACAGCAAGAAATATATTATGAACAAACGTCCCCCCTTTACTTGAGAATGTATGTATGTCGACGAAAAGTTAATCCCTGGAAGACACAAAAGTCTCCACTCATAACTTGGCCCTGGTACACACTCAGCTGGGACAATACGGGCGCGGACAAATCACGGCATAAATTATAAACTTATAGCGATTTTCAATCGATCCATTATCCATCATCAACATTATGATGCTCCTATCCTAATTACTTGGAGTCGACTCAGTATATGCTTTTCTTTCATCACCTAGACATGCGGTAGCGCATCAAGCCAAGTTCAAGCTAACAGAATGACGAGCGCTACAGTGTGTAATATTACACGAACCATTTAGAGCCACTTTTGACTCCCTCATAACTCAAAAGCTATTTTACATAAACATACCAAATTTGGTTCATATAATGTGACTTGCGAGTTACATAGGTACTCCAAATTTCTTAAACACACCTCCAACAATTATTTAGATATTAACGTCTACAAATACTTATTACAAAAGTAATTGGCAATAGTATTATGACTGGCTGCCTGCCTAACATTAAGCACTCCTTGGGAAGGGAAGTTGGCTGTTGATGGTGTTGCCAACTGCAGTTCAACATCATGGGTCTGACTTTATCTGACTTGTAAGTAGAGTCACGCGTAATCCTTATCTTCCACAGTCTTCTGTAAGCTATCATATCACTCACTTTTTTCATAGTTATACCCTCATACAATCTATTCATCTCTTTTTAGATCTACCACGTTTCTTATTTTTATCTACATATAGATAACCCTCCTCGTCACATGCCTTTCCTCCTTCCTCATTACATGTCCATAAAGATTTCTCTCGATTTTTTTTAAACTTTACTATTAATATATATATATATATATATATATATATATATATATATAATAGCTTTGTCCCGGATCACATGATATTATTGACTATTTAATTTTTTTAAGGGAGATGGTGAATTATATCCTTAATCCGTCACTACACGTAAAATTCATGGTCCAATTGGTAGTTGCTACTCGTGAACCTTTCTTTTGTAACGGTTACCGGCTCGACGGGTGACATAGCCCGTCCATTACCATTTCAACGTACTAATTCATCAGGCTAAGTTGGTTACATCCATTCTTCTACGGATTGCCGTATTCAAAATTGTATTACATAGAGAAATACCAAGAACAGCCCTCTTCGTAGCATGTTAAGCGACTTTAAGCCTTTATATGAGGCTGACATTTAGAGACCACGTTTTAGTACTATATGTCATCGCGGGAACACACATTTTCTTTTCAGATGCGTGGATATTGGACGAAATAATCCTCTCCTTTACAAAACCTTATAGCAGATATTCATTTCGTAAGAGGTAATACTCGCTATCGCCTATGACTTAAGTGCTTCGCGTCTACGCCAGCGGAAGAAAGTAATCCCTTAACATGGCCAGAACTTTATTCGTTAAACTTCGGCAAGCCGTCACCGACAGTGACATTGTGTTCGGGCTATTTTGTTATCGCGTTATCTATAGCCGGATAATTGTGTTTTGGATTCTGGTTGATTAATAAGAAATGATGGGGAATCTCTATGGGTTTTGGTAAGAAAATAAGTTTGGAAAAAGATCTGCATTGTCAGCCGAATTTTTTGGTGGAAAAAACAACATTGCCTCTCTTATCTAAAGTTGAACTTGCTTTGATTAAACGCGTTCAGGTATTTGTAGGTTGATTGGAAGTGTTATTTTTCATCATGAATCTGTTTATTTGAATAGAGTAATGATCGATGTGCCTTTGGCGCTGAATTATTACAAAAATTTCACATGTTCTGAATTGAATATCTGGTGAAATTCTTAAAATGGATTTCGAGTTGAAATTCTGAAATTTAGTGGACCTAATGATTTTTAATGTTTACGCGTGTATTGTAAATAAAATTACTTTACGTATTTTATATGAATCTTTTCAAATTAACCCCAAAAGTGTGCCTATAAAGTTTAATTACTTTCTTTCAATAATAGATATTAGTAAATTTAGATAGTAAATTTAAATGTAAAAAAAGGAGAGCCAAGTTCAATACAAAAATTATGCTTGGCGGCGAAGCTGTGGGCAAAAAGAATGGAGATCTAAATGAGTGCCAAGTTCTATGAAAAATCCAAATATGTATTTATAGGAACAAAATAACATTATGAACAAGTATTAAACTCTATTTTTTTGCTTAACGAGGCATGCCTTTTAAGTTTTGTTGTTTGAATAAAAAAACACAACTAGAACCTTATAGTACTTTTTATTGTTTTTCAAAGTATTCACCACGTAACTTAATATACATTTTCATTCGCTCAAACCAGTTATTATAAGATTTATTCCACTCTAAAGTGGGGGTGTTCAAAATGGCTGACTTGAAAGCGTCGACTGCTTCTTCACTAGAACCTTTGACCACTAAGACTTTTCTTAATTTTAGGAGATGTAAAGAAATCGTCAGGACTATATATACTCAATCGTTTGACGAGCGCTATGTGAGCTTGCGTTGTCGTGGTGCAGGATGATGCGTCGCTTTGAGTTAGATTTTAGAAATGCGGCGATGACTTGTGGTAAACAAACTGTGGTATACCACTCTGCGTTAACGGCGAATACATCACTCACCTTCGATTTGCTGACGATATCGTAGTCATGGCAGAATCCATGGAGGACCTTGGCACTATGCTCAATGACCTCAGCAGGGTATCTCAACTAGTGGGTTTACAAATGAACATGGACAAGACGAAGGCCATGTCGAATGCCCATGTGTGTAATGACACAGAATCGCATTGCCAACTAGGACCGGTACAGGAATGCCTGTACCGGTCCTAGTTGGCAATGCGATTCTTGAAGTTGTCGATCATAATGTTTACCTAGGACAAACAGTCCAGTTAGGTAGATCCAAATTCGAGAAAGAGATCAGCCGACGAATCCAACTCGGTTGGGTAGCGTTCGGAAAATTTAAGCGGATCTTCTCGTCCAACATACCTCAGTGTCTGAAAACACAGGTCTACGACCAGTGTGTGTTACGAGTGATGAGTTACAGCACAGAAAAGTGATCCCTAAATGTAGGCCTCATAACAAGGCTCAAAGTCGCTCAGCGTGCTATGGAGCGGGCTATGCTCGGGATTTCTCTGCGAGATAGAATCCAGAATACGGAAATCCGCAGAAGAACTGGTGTAACCGACATAGCATGAAGAATTAGCACACTGAAGTGGCAATGGGCAGGCCACATCGTTCGACGAACCGACAACCACTGGGGAAGAAAGGTTCTCGAATGGCGACCACGTATCGGACGACGCAGCGTAGGACGCCCGCCCCCCACTAGGTGGACCGACGACCTAGTGAAAGTTGCTGGACGTCATTGTGTAGCGTAACATGAGGGAGGCCTACGTCCAGCAGTGGATGGCAATAGGCTGCAATGATGGTGATGATGATGATTACGGATTTAATCGCATTTATATTTGACTAGCTTCTGCTCGTGACTTCGTCCGCTTGGTATAGATACTTTAGGCTAACGCTAACTTTAACCAAAGATTGTGTTTATGTAGAAGGTGAAAATATTTTTTAATAATACTATTCTGACACACGATTTTGCGAAAATTTAGCCGTTTACGCAGCGGAAGCTCTCAAAATGAAAAAAAAAACTCGATTTTGAAACATTCTTCATTGATGCACCGCTCTTGTTGGTCCTAGCATAATGATATATAGCCTGTAGCCTTTCTTGATAAATGGGCTATCTAGCACTGAAAGAAATTTTAAGGTCGGCCTAGTAGTTCCTGAGATTAGCGCGTTCAAACAAACTCTTCAGCTTTTTATATTAGTATAGAAGTATTGATTGGTCGACATTTCGAACACTTTTCAGCATTCATGGTCATGAGTCGACAATGAAAGCTGATGTTATTTATAAGATGAAAGAGTTTAAAATCGGTTTAGTGTCTACCTAACACACTAAACCGATACACAATAAAGCGTAACAATAACAAACAAATAAACCAACTTACATTCGCATTTATAAGTTTGAATATGCATGCATTACGCAAACAAATAATATTTGTCCGTTATGAATATTCAAAAGAATCATATTAAAAGCTTAACTAATGATTCCAGCCAGTTAATACCTCTCTAGTTTATTACGCGTTTGGGAGAAATTTTAAAAGGGATTGTATAATTTCATTCCGTGATAGATTCAGATTACAATTGGCTGCCCCACTATCTTGCCTGTGGTTGTTCTCGACACATAAGAGATATTATATGCAGATAACATCTATGCAAGATAAGAAAACCTCAAAATAATACTCTATATCAACGCGTCTGACCAGCGTGGTAGGTATAACCATATCAATTTTCTTCCAATTGTTGAGGAGGCTCAAACCCAGTGGCAATTGTTATACAGGCTGAGATGATGATGTAAAATTTCACTCCTTTATCTATTTTATTCCATTTCTCCGTTCCCTTTCATTCCATTCCATTCTAATCCATCTGTTCATCCGTCACTCTTTTATCCACAATCGTTGCACGGCACCTTAGCCAATCTATCGCCACTATATCAGGCTTTTTGGTTAACACTCATATCAGTACTGGGACGCGGTCGCAGCCTTCTGCGAGGCAGTAGTCTCGTGGAAGGAGGCGGTGGGTCTCGCGCGCGAGGAACGCAACCTCAACGAAGCGACCCGCCGCCGGCGACTGGGGCGGCTTAGGCGCGACAACCTGCGCCTCATGCTGCCCTAGCCGAGGCCGCGGGTGGCGTGACCGGAGAATTAGTCCCTCACCCGCCGAGAGACAGACCGCGTGAGGAAAGACCGACGTCATCCCCGACGTCGGGACGTCGATCGATGGGAGGGTACTCTTCAGGGGGTATTCTGTCGGGCCGACCACTAACATCAAGTCACCCTGCTTCGGTGGTCGGTCCAATGACGAAGGCGACGTGGTGTTCGGGTGGGTTGCGGGTGTGCGTACGTAAGTACGTAGAGGGGCGTAAGCCCCTCTGTCGCCCCGGACGGAGTGGTGCGAGGTGTGCGCCGACCGCAACCCACCCCAAATAAAAAAACACTCATATCAATGATGATTGATCAGTCGCAGTACAATGTGGCCATGATCTTCGAGAATCAGCTCATGGTACATACCGTACGTGCCGTACGCTCACAAGTTTATACAGCAAAGCAGCTTGTGGATAATCCTGGCTACTTGGTTGTGTTATTGCAAGTACCCATCGTTATTATCTTATATCTTTAAACGAGCAATTCTTGTATGTATATATATATATATATTCAGGATCTCGGAAACGGCTCCAATGATTTTGTTGAAACTTGGCATACTAGAGGTTTCGGGTCCAAAAAATCGATCTAATTAGGTTTTATTTATAGAAAATGTTGTTTTGTCCGTGTTTTTAGCAAAACAATACAATGACATTAAATTTTAAAAGAATATGATTTCAAATTTCGTTGTCAACGTCATGAGTTACGATTAGACATGTGTAACACTGCGCTGCGCCGCGCAATTGCGCCAACTCAGTTCACTGCGCTGGAAGTATCAACTCACTTCTAGAAAATGTGTTAGCGCACGGCGCAATCGTCGCAGCGGCGGCGAATCTGAACAATTTTTTTATTTATGCGCCTATAAGGCAGGCTATAGTCGACCTTACTGCCTTGTCTTACGTAGCTTACACATCATTTTCTTTACATATAATTTATTATTAGCGTAAGAGATAAGTAACATCCGTCAGTAAGTCGTTACCATTAATTGGGTGCTGAAAACCAAATACACTATTATACATATTAACGTGAATCACTATTATATGATATTCACAACACTTCAACTGTATTACATATTAAACTAGCTGACTCAATACAGATGTTGTTCTGTTCAAATAAAATAAGGGAATGCTCTTTGAAATCGACAGCAGCGCCACCTACCGAGTCCAGTTGTAAATCTAAACCATTCTCGTATCCCTTTGAACATACACAAAACATTTCATCAACATCGGTCCAGCCGTTTAAGAGGAGTTTCAGTGACGTACACAACAAATATAATGTAAATAAAGATAAAATATCAGCAAAATTATTTAAAATATAAAACTAAAAACAATAATTCATTCAAGAGCGTAACATGACACTCCCATATTCCCGCCGAAAAACTCGTCGGTCGAACAACTCTGTGAAGTGTAAATAACTCTTTTAAAAATTGAGTTATACCTAGGTGCGCATTTAGTAGCTCATTCGGTTGTTTCATGTGTTGCGCCATGACGCAATGAGTTAGAAATGGAGTTATACCTGCAGTGGCGCAGATGGCGCACATTTCATTCGTAGCTCACTCGGTCGTGTTTACATTTTGTTGCGCCATGGCGCAATTTTGAGTTAGCGCAATGAGCCGGCGCAGTTTACTGCGCCTGAGTTACTGAGTTAACGCAAGGATTATCGTTGAGTTACCCATGCCTAGTTACGATAGCTCAGTTGGGAAGTAGTGCAGTTTCCTTTTAGGATTGTTTTGGCATTCAAACGGCGTCGGATCAAATCTCGGTGTTGTTATTATTCTCTTTTTGTATTTTGATGTGAAACATCTATAGGCGAGGGTGATCCCGATTGTCGCGTGGCGTTAACGCTACGCTTCGGGACACCATTTTAATTAACTACAAATAAAAATCCGGATATATATGTGTACATTTTTGTAACGAAACCATAGTGCGATTTAATATTTGTACAACGCCATCTAGTGCGCTTAAAGTAAATTGTTACCTATAATGAAAATAAATGTTTATTGAATAAAAATCATCATTTTCTTGGAAAAATAATCGTAATATTATTTTGATTAATGTGCTATTTTAGTTCCTGTCGTAATCTGTTCTTTTATGCATATATACTTCTATAAAATAATGTATGTTCTATAAAATAATGTATAATTCTCTAACTTTCCAACATAAGTATACCATACCTACTTACAGTACTTTCATGTACGAAAACTGGACAATCGCTTTTTATAGGTGTTATATAGAATATCTTCCGTGTGGTGACGGAGTAAGAATACAATTCACCACCCCCTATCTTACCCGTGGGTGATCGTACGAGACGACTAAGGGATATAAAACGCATATAACATCTATGCGAGAGAAGGAAAACTCGAAATAAAACCCTATACCAACACGTCTGACCATCGTGGTATAGTAGGTCAATTACCCTTCCGTTATGGAGGAGGCCCGAGCCCAACAGTGGGACGTATATGGGCTGAAATGATGATGATAGAATAGAATAGAATAGCATTTATTGTCACATAATAACTAATAATTATAATACATGTTTTTAATTAATTTTGACAATAGAGGACTGAGCATTCCATTGTGCTGCATAGAAATTATGCAGGACTGGTTTTCAGCAAACCCCTTTCCTCAAACAGATATTAGTTTCAGACGTATATTTATTTGTTTGTGTTACAGACTCCTAGGAATTACATCTTGACCCACTTTCAACAGTCAGATTTCATTTAAAATTTGTTAATTTAACAAGGACCAATGACGATAAAATAATTTAAATAGCTTGCCTCATTATCATCATCATCATTACAGGATTAGAGATTTCTTTATAAAATGTATTTTGTAGCTGAGATTTAGTCTTAGCTCGATAGATGTCGTTATTTGTGTTTGCTAGATCATACTTTCCGATAACCAATTGTTCAATTGTATATTAATTAATAATTCATCAGTTGCAACTAGATGGCGCTGTCTAATAATGTTGCATCGCGCTATTATGTAATCCTGTGTGTCTATACTAGTTCCAACCATTTATTTTACTTTTGGCAGGTCGAATTCTGATCAATTAGTGTTGTACCAATGTATTACGGATACTATGTTTTGTAATAATCGATTTTAGTCAGGAAGAACTTTTAATCGATTTAACACGCATATTTTATTTTTGTTTAAATACATATTTCATATTATTTAAAAACTTCACTTCTGTAAATATATTTGTTATTGGGGCACATTAATTTTTGCATAACCACTAATTCAGTCCTCCCAAAATATTTTACTTTGTACTTTGCAAAATAAAAAAATAACTACTTTATGAAGCATTTTTCCATTAAGCGGGGTCCGCTGCTCCAAACTTTACTTAGAGACAATGGCGCCCTCGTCTGCGATAGTAAATCACTAATTTTCTCATCCAGCCTACCCCTTTTTGTTTAAGCCAAATTGGCAACACTGAACGGCGCGCCGGCGACGCCATTTTGTTGTGTTGTCTGTCACTCGCAACAAGACTCCCGAGCTAGTCACATTTCTGTTCGCTGAGTGCTCTTTCATATTTTTCATACGCTGTGTTGAGTATTTATATTCCACCGTATTGATTTCATTGTTCTTACTTTGATTGAGTTGAGCGTATCGTTCCTCCCAGTAAGATTTTACTTGCAAAATGCCGAAAGGTATGGTGCTTAAAGGACAATCCAGAGAGTTAGTGCTGCGGCTTCGTGAATTTTTTTAAAAGGAAAGCCGCAATGGCGGGTTCCTTATACCAGTAACCCAAGTTAGAGACCGTGTTGCAGCAGCATTAGGTATTAGTGCTCCAACGGTGGCGAAAATCACTAAAGAAGCCTATGGTAGTAGTGGTATTGAACAGAACAAGCTATCTACGCCTAAGAAAAAACGTCAGCCCCGTAAAGTGACAGCAATTGACAGTTTTGATACTGATGCTATTCGTCGTCATATATACAATTATTACACAAGCAAAGAGATTCCTACTTTGAAAAAATTAGTAGCGTCTCTACGAAATTGTGGCTTGTTTCGTGGTCAAAAATCTTCTTTGTCAAAGGTGCTGCACCAAATCGGGTTCTTGTATAAGAAATCCGACAAAAGAAAAATTTTAATGGAACGTCGTGATATAGCCTTGTCTCGCTGTGAATTTTTAAGACAAGCGAAGAAAATAGAAGACTGGTCGAATGTCGTTTTCACAGATGAAACTTGGCTCAATGCCAATCATTCCATACCAAAAGGTTGGACTGACGATACTGCTGCTTCTACTTCTGCAGTGCCAATGGGGAAAGGTGAACGCCTCATCATTTGCCATGCGGGCACTACAAAGGGATTTGTACCAGACGCTCTGTTAGCGTTCAAATAAAAAAAAACAGGAGACTATCATGAGGAGATGAATGCGGACGTGTATGAAAAGTGGTTCAGAGAAATGCTTACATCACTTGAAGAGCCATCAACAATATTTATTGATAATGCACCCTATCACTCTCGCCAAATTAATAAAATGCCAACACAGGCCAACAAAAAACACGAGATAAACTGGCTTCGTGATAATGGGGAAGATGTGGACGAATCCCTACTAAAAGTAGAATTACATAAAATATTAAAAAGTAAAAAGCAGCCAAAACGATATGTCATCGACGAAATGGCAGCAGAATATGGGCATGTTGTAATCAGAATTCCTCCGTACCACTGTCAATATAAACCAATTGAAATGATCTGGGCACAAGTCAAAGGACACGCCGCAAGAAACAATACAACTCCTCCTTTCACAGCAAATAAAATGCTTGAACTTTTAAAAAACGCATGTGCTAGTGTGACGCCTGAAAACTGGGCGAGTGTCGTCAACAAGACAAAAAATATAATATTCTCTGATTGGGATCGGGAAATTGAATTTGACAACATACCTACACAAGAGTTAATAATAAACACTGCAGATGATTCAAGCGACGATTCGAGTTCGTATGAAGAATCCGACGATTCGTTATAATAAAATAATATTAAAATATTTTGGTTGTTTTATTTCATGTTATAGGTATGATGAGAAGATTTTTATATCTCCCTGATACAATTTTAACGTGTTGTCTATTACAACAATTCAAAACTCGGTTGTCAGCTGACTTAACTGCAAATAAGTGTAATCGATTATTTGCGATTCATTAGTTTGCACCGAATACTTTTGATCCTGTCACTAGATGCGATAGAACGTAACTTTTTTTATAACGGAAATGAATTATCACTTAAATTTTATGAATAGAGCTATTTACGGCATATTAATGTATTTAGTGGGTAATAATTAAGATATATAAATATTATTGGGCAGTTTATATATTTCTCTGTTCACTCGTTTCAAAGTTAATAATTGCGTATAATGAAACAGTTACGTCCTAAAGCATGTGTCAAAAGTAAAATAAATGGTTGGAACGAGTATAACAAAACTGTTTTAAGTTTATTACGAAATTATTAAGAAATACAAGTATGGTTTACTCGCTAGTGGTAGTTTTACTGTAACACCTCTACGGGATTTTTGGGACTTGTACATGGTCCTTCGTATCGCCGGAAGGTGGCGACTCGTAGCGCGTCGGTCTTCAAGACGGTGCACGGTCCAGCTCTCCTAGCAATTCCCCTCAGGTGCAATATTCATCGTGTTGTGACGTCAATTAGCGAACGGAAGATATCGTCGATCAAGATACCAATCATCGCCATCTATCGGAGATTCTTACTTTACTTACTTCGAACTTAGAATAGTTTTACAAAAAAGGTTCAGACGGGGAACCTATGCCCGATTTTGTATCGAAGAACAAATTTCTCAAACACTTAGAAAAATTTGAAGCATGTTATCTTGGACTTGTAAAAATTTCAAAAAAATATTTTGGACTTTACAAATTTGAAGATTCAATTTAGTAATTGTATTGAAAACCATATTAGTATTTAGTATTCCTATAGATATTTTTATTGTATATTGTTGTTTATATAAGTTTTACGATGACATCCAATTATTATAAATTACAAGAAAATATTGCTGCTCAAATTACTAAATGTAAAATAAATTTTAAAAAGACTTCAAAAGAGAGAATCACATTGTCATATGTCACTACTCGTTTAGAAACATTAGACCAAAAATGGGAAAACTTTGTTGGAAACCATCGTAAAATGTTTTTGGAATTAAAAAGTGAGGATTTAGAGAAATCTTCTTATGTTTTAAATGATGTATACAATGATACAGAGGAGACGTATATTGAATACAAATGTATTTTAAAGGATGTTATGTCAAATTTAAGGTCTGAGCCTGTTGTTCCTAAATGTAGCGAGGCCTTTAGTACTACAGATTACTGTGTGAAGCTACCAAAGATAGAAATACCAAGATTTTCCGGTAATTACACTGAATGGGCGAGTTTTCGTGATCTTTTCACCTCGTTGATTCATAGAAACAGCAGGATCGACCAAGTTCAAAAGCTCCATTATCTTAAGGGTTCTTTAGTTGGTGAAGCGGAACAATTATTGCGTCACATACCTGTGACTGCAGACAATTATGAGATATGCTGGAATCAATTGGAGAATAGGTATAATAACAAAAGGTATTTAATTAACTGTATCCTTAAAAAATTAACAAGTCAAAGGGCTTTAACCTCTGAATCTTCTAGTAGTATTAAAAATTTAGTGGACACTACAAAAGAATGTTTGTGTTCAATTAAAAATTTAGGAGTGGATATAAAGTCATGGGATGTTATCATAATTTTTCTGATCAGTCAAAAGCTTGACCACGAATCCAGGAAGCAATGGGAACAGAAAATTACAGAATCCACTCTAGAATTGCCAACTTTAACAATGTTTGAGGAATATTTAGAGTATAGATTTAGGTCTATTGAATTTTTAGATCCTAATTATCATAAACATGCAAAATCGAATCACAGCCATGTCATAACTACAGCTCAACAATGTTTATTTTGTGCAGATAGTCATAAACTACACAATTGTAAAAGGTTTGCAAGGGAGACTACCGACTCAAAGCGTAACTTTGTGCAACTAAATCATTTATGTTACAACTGTTTAAATGCTAATCATTCGGTATTCCAGTGCAATATGGCCACGCGATGTCGCCTTACAGAAAAAGCACCACACTTTATTACATCCCAAAACCCAAAAATCAATCACTGATACGGTTAGAATTGATCAATCTGTGAATAAAGGTGTTGCGGCAGCAGTCACTACATCTACACCATCACAGATCCAAGGTGAGAGTTCAGATATTTCGTTAACCTATCCAATTACCACTTGCCATTCCAACTTCTTTAGTGAAGTTCTTTTAGCAACTGCCTTAGTTAAGGTAGTATCGCATAAAGACAAATCAACTGTTGTCTTAAGATCTCTGCTAGATCAGGGATCTCAGGCGTCCTTTGTTACAGAATCAGCAGTTCAAATGTTGGGTCTCAAAAAATGTCCAGAGACCGGTTTAGTCCATAGATTGGGTGGTGATGAAGACTCTTCGATAATGTCGAAGTCCAGTGTATTAATCAATCTTCAATCACGACTCAAACCAAACTTCACCATGGTAGTCAAGGCACACGTGTTAAACAAGTTAACAGGTTGTCTGCCTAGTGCTAATTTGCCCAAGATGCAAATTTACCCAGCACTGTCGTCTGTGGAATTAGCAGATCCATATTTTGGTAAGTCGGCTAAAATAGATCTGCTATTGGGGGCGGTGGTGTACAGCCAGATTTTATTAGAAGGTTTAATCAAGGGTCCGCCAGGATCTGTAGTAGCACAGAATACCCAATTGGGCTGGATTCTTTCTGGCACTGTACACGCGTCCAAGGAACACAACCACAACGATCAATGCCACAATGTTGTTACAACAATGCATTTGTTTAAATCCGATGACAATGACCTTCTAAAAAAATTCTGGGAGATGGAAGCAGAGCCATCTTCTAACAAGCCTTTGTCACCGGAGGAGCAGAAGTGCGAAGAACCTTTCTCTCAAACAACCAAAAGGGATGAGTTTGGTCGTTATATAGTGAGACTGCCATTCAAAACTGACGGCTCACGTTGTAAAGGTGGAGATTCGAGAGAAATTGCTCGCAAGCGCTTCCTAGCATAAGAAAAACGTTTTGCAAAATATCCAGCGTTTAAACGTGAATACGCGAATGTCTTGGACGAATATATTCAATTAGGTCATATGGAGGTAATTAGCAATCCCGATATTTCGAATGCTGTGTATTTACCGCACCATGCAGTCATAAGACAAGATAAAACTACTTCGAGGGTTCGAGTAGTTTTCGATGGATCTTGTACAGATTCAAACGGCATATCATTAAATGATGACTTAATGATAGGTCCAACTCTTCAACCAGAGTTGAGACACTTGGTAATGCGTTGGCGTTGCTATCCAATGGTGCTGGTAGCGGATATTGTTAAGATGTATAGACAAGTTAAGATATCTAATGAGGATATTGATTTTCAGCGTCTTTTCTGGCGGGAAAACCCAGATGATGACTTGCAGCATCTCCGTCTATTAAGAGTAACGTTTGGAACGTCATCTGCACCTTACTTAGCAGTACGATCACTTCAACAGTTAGCAAGAGATGACGGAGCTGAATTTCCGTTAGCAAAGGATCGTGTTCTATCCGACTTTTATATGGATGATTGCTTATCTGGTTGCTCTACTATTTCCGAAGGCAAACAAATTTATAAGCAACTTACTCCTTTACTTAAACAAGGAGGTTTTCCTCTGCAAAAGTGGTCTAGCAACAGCAAAATTCTAATGAATCGCATAAGTTCAAATTCAACTGTATCTGAATCAGATCGCGAGCTTAAGAACGACGAATTGATGAGAATTCTCGGTCTAACCTGGCGCCGAGAAACTGATACCTTTCAATGCACCGTCAAACTTGCCCCTTTGGGAAGTACAGTCACCAAGCGGCTTGTCATCTCTGACATTGCTCGCTTGTTTGACCCTTTAAGATGGCTGGCACCAGTCATCACAACAGCCAAGGTATTTATTCAAAGACTTTGGTTGTCCGGCATTGAATGGGATGAACAGCTTCCATCCTCTTTATTGAAGGATTGGATAAGTTTTCGCAGTGGTCTGGAAAGGCTATCTGAAGTCTGCATATCAAGATGGATTCACACGAGTTCATCTGATAAATGTTTCGAATTGCACGGCTTTTCGGATGCTTCCAATGTTTCTTACGCAGCCGTTGTATATGCTCGTATAGTGGATTCTCAAGGAGAAATTTATGTGAGCCTAGTCACTTCTAAGACTAGAGTGGCACCAATAAGGCAAGTGTCCATACCTCGTTTAGAGTTATGTGGTGCACTATTATTGGCAAAGCTTCTGCAGGAAGTTGCTGCCACCCTTAATGTTCCAAGGGAAAACATTCATGCCTGGACTGACTCCACGATTGTCCTAGCGTGGCTGAGTAACCATCCCAGCCGATGGAAAACGTTTATAGCCAACAGAGTTTCGACGATACTTGGCATTCTTGACAGTAACCAGTGGTCGCACGTTGACTCGAAAAATAATCCAGCAGACTGCGCGTCACGAGGTATACCACCTGAAGAATGCCTGGAGAACGAGCTCTGGTATCATGGTCCTCGATGGCTGCACCTGAAACAGATAAACTACAAAAAGGGAGAGTTAAAGGATACAAATTTAGAAGAACGGTCAAGAATAAAGTGTCATACACTTACGTGTGATAATAACAGTGATTCTTTTATGAAGAGATTTTCGTCATTACGAAGACTCACTCGGGTACTAGCTTGGTGTAAAAGATTTTACTTACCTGATCAATCTAAACCATCCTGGCTGACTGCTAAGGAACTACAAAATGTGATGATGATATGTATTAAACAGTGTCAAGGTCAGTACTTTATTGACGACCTCAAGAACAAGAAAGGCAAATTTTCGTCTCTCAATCCTTATAAGGACAAGGACGATATTTGGCGAGTGGGCGGGTGTTTGCATAGTGCGAACTTTCCAGAAGATCGAAAGCATCCAATCCTTATACCAAGAGAATCCCATTTCGCTAAACTGATAATTGCGGATGCTCATGAAAGAACATTTCATGGAGGTCCCCAATTAATCATAAATTATATTCATTCAAAGTACTGGATAGTAAATTTAAGAAACCTGGTGAAATCTTATGTTCATCAATGCGTAAAATGTGTACGTTATTCCTCACGAACGGTTCACCCAATGATGGGGCAGTTACCATCCGCTCGGGTGACTCCAAGTAGAGCATTTAGGCACTGTGGTCTAGATTATGCAGGTCCTATCGCTGTGAGAACGACAAAGGGTCGAGGTCATCGCTCCACAAAGGGCTATATTAGTCTTTTTGTGTGTATGGCCACTAGAGCTATACATCTTGAAATTGTGAGTGATCTGACTTCGGAAACATTTCTGGCTGCCTTTAAGCGGTTTGTAGCTAGGCGTGGTCACTGTTCAGATCTATGGAGTGATAACGCAACCACATTTGTAGGTGCTGATCGAGAACTCAAGGCCTTGTTTTCATCAGAGGGATCTAACGTAGCTTCAGACATTGCTGACTGGCTTGCTACAAATGGCACAACTTGGCATAGGATACCTCCATATAGTCCCAACTTTGGAGGTTTGTGGGAGGCTGGTATCAAATCCACTAAGGGTCATCTCAAACGTACGATTGCAGATACAACCTTGACGTTTGAAGAACTCTCCACCATCTTAGCTCAAATTGAGGCTTGTCTCAATTCGAGACCAATTTCACGAGGCGGTGAGACCTCGGATGATCAATTTCCTTTAACACCGGGTCACTTTTTGATAGGAGAACCATTAGTGCTTATTCCAGACATGAATTATGAAAATACCAACATAAGTAATTTACGTCGTTGGCAGTTAACCCAACGCATGGTTCAGCTTTTTTGGAGACGATGGTCTCGTGAATATCTTACTCAGTTTTTTTCATCGTTACAAATGGAAGGAACTTACTCCCGAACCTAAAATCGGAGATATAGTGCTCGTTAAAGAAGACGATCTACCCCCAGCTCGGTGGCTGTATGGCATTATCACAGAAAAACATAGTGGCTTGGATAATGTTACCAGAGTCGTTAGTTTACGTTGCAAGGGTGTCGTCATTAAGCGACCTATATCTAAGCTTTGTATCTTACCAGTAATTGATTAATTTATGCAGTTATAATTTATATAAACATTTATTGTTAACCTTGTAAAATTTAATGTGCATTAATTTCAAGCAACTTGAAGATAGTTGTATTTAAGTTTAGTTTAATCTATGTTAATTTTAAGAAAATGATGTTTATATTAAGGTCATTCTTCATTGTGTTAATATTTCTTTAACAAATTGTTCAATTATGTTCATATGTTTGTCATGTCAGTTTTATGGACATACTTAGTCCATGGTGGGCGGTATGTTCAATTGTATATTAATTAATAATTCATCAGTTGCAACTAGATGGCGCTGTCTAATAATGTTGCATCGCGCTATTATGTAATCCTGTGTGTCTAACAAAACTGTTTTAAGTTTATTACGAAATTATTAAGAAATACAAGTATTGTTTACTCGCTAGTGGTAGTTTTACTGTAACACCTTCTACGGAATTTTTGGGCCTTGTACACCAATCCTTTTGATTTGAACTACGTAGAAGTGTGTGAGGGAGACGTAGCGCCGCTATGTTAGGTCGTAAGCGACTGAGCGTTGAACTAATATCATTTTATGTAATATTTTAAATAATAGTAGAAATCGTATTATTTTAGTCACTACTTTACATATTAGTTCCTGTCGTAATCTATTTTCTACAAGTATATATGAATAAATCATATATACTTGTAGAAAATAATTTAGAAGTTTCACATCTGCCAGGCGTCCTGAGCGACGGCTTACTTTTTATTATTGATGTGAAACATCTATAGGCGAGGGTGACCGTGATCGTCGCGTGGCGTTTAACGCCATGCTTCGCGGTCCCCTAATATTTATTTAACCATTAAATAAATAAATTTAACCATTAATTTTTTTTTTTTTTTTTTTTTGTGTGACTTAGTTGTTAGCCTCAGATGGCTGTGACAACTTTACCCGGACTGGTGGGTGAGCGCTGAGGGCTCTCAACCCGCTTAAAGTTAAGCGACCCATCCCGAGGGCACCCCCTGTGGGGTACGGACCTCGGCTCGGGCGGTCGCTGGCAAAGTGGGCACTCCCACGTTTATGATTTTAACGCGACACGTCTTCCTTCCCCGTCGGCGGGGGCGGTAACGTGGATATTTACTACTATTTGTCAAGGCCGCGCGGGCTGTGTATGCCTCAGTCTGGGCGAGAGTAATAGTGTCGTCGGGTTCGTCGAGTATTAGTCGCGGTTGTTTAATCGCGGACATTTTAGAGGGGATGTAAGAAGCCGCCCTTACCACTAATGGGTTCGGGTGTGTCGCGGCAGAGTCGAAGTAGCGGCGGGAGCACTGTTTCATGAATTGCCTGATGGTCGGCAAGCCAAGATCTATGTGAAGATCCACATTGCGCATGTACCACGGTGCTCCCGTCGCTCGGCGCATGAACCTATTCTGTAATGCCTGTAGCCGATGTAGCCTGCGTGGCTAAATATTTGGATGCATATACCTACATTTTTGTAACGAAACCATGATGCGATTTAAAATTTAACCATTAAATAAATATTTGGATGCATATACCTACATTTTTGTAACGAAACCATGATGCGATTTAAAATTTTGTACAACGCCATCTAGTGAACTCAAAGTAAATTGGTACTTATAATGTATATTAATGAATAAATGTATATGGTATAAATGGTAAATGTTTATTGAATAAAAACTTAGTAATATAAATATACCAGTAGGTATGGTATTTAGTTTACTTTCAGCTACGAAAACTGGAGAACCGTTTTTTATAGGCTTTCATTAGTTTCAGGTGTATATATATTTATTTCTTTGTATATTACCGACTTCATAGGAATTGGATTTTGACTCACTTTAAACAGTCAAATTTCATTTAAAACTTGAAAATTTAAGGAGGACCAATGACGTTAAAATTATTTAGATAGCTTGTCTTATTATCATTACAGGATTAAAAATTTCTTTATTAAATATATTGAAGCTGAGAGTTGGTCGTTAGCTCGATAAATGCCGCCATTTCTGTTTCCTAAATCACACTCTTCGTGCGGAAAGAATGTCTGTGAACGGATGAAAGCATTTCATTTTTTATAGGCTTTTATTAGTTTCAGCTGTGTATTTATTTGTTTGTATGTCACCAACTCCTTAAGAGCTGGATTTTGACTCACTTTAAACAGCTTGTCTTATTATCATTACAGGATTAGAGAGTTCTTTATAAAATATATTGTAGCTTAGAGTTGGTCGTTTGCTCGATAGATGTCGCTATTTCTGGTTTATAAATCGCAAATTATTTCAAGCTACGTTTTAGAGGGTTCATTTCGTTTGTACTAAATGACGTTACCATAAATATGAATCGTAAAGTCAATTTTAAAATGGATAATTTATTCGATACGATACCTACCAAAAAGTACTTATTGACTAAAATATCCAATACAAAAGTATCGGTATCGAAAGAAAAGTACTCGATACCTAAAGATAAAGTAAATAAAAGTACTCGATACTTTAAACAATACGTTACTTATCTTTCGATACAATTCATGAGTTTAGTATCGATACTTTATATTCGATACCGTGTCTCTACTCGTACAAAATAGTTTCAATGTTTCACATCTGTCAGGCATCCTCAGCGACGGCTCACTTTTTTATATTTTTTTCATTATTTAATTTTTATTTTTTATTAATATATATCTAAATAAATTTGACATACAACAAAAATATTCCGAGCGAAGCTCGGTCAACCAGATATTTATTGTTAATCAAACAATTCGTCTATCGTAGAATAAAACTCGCACTTCTTCAATCTTCTTCAAAATCTTGCCATAAATTACTTTAAAATGCTGAAAAAAAATTGAAATTTCCAAAGCAATATTCACTTATCCGGTCCGAAATAATGTTATGCTACATATATCATCGTAACTGGTTCGGTGAGAGGCACGACACCCATGGGTGCAATAACCACGTACCCTTCACTTATATACAGAGCCCCGTAATTTATATTTGACCGAATAATTTAATACCATTCTTGTGCTTTTACTTGAAAATGCTGTTTTATTTAATACGAGCGAATTCTTGCGGTTTCATCCCCTTAGTTCCTGTTACCGTAAAAATGGGGGGATAAAATATAGCTTATATTACTCGCTAATAATCTATCTTTCTATTATTATCGTGATATCAATACATATTATAATACTGGCAACCCGCCCCCGCTAGTGCCCGTTCCAATGGGAATACCGGGATAAAATATGGCCTGTGTTACTCGCTGACATTATGGTTTTCCATTGGAATAAGAATTTTTGAAATCTCGGCTCAGTGGTTTAAGCGCGAAAACGTAACAAACAAACAAATAAACAAACAACAAACATACTTTCGCATTTATAATATTAGTTAGGATCTATAACGGCAAAACACTCAGGAGATCGATTATGTCGACCCGGGTTTCGAGCATATCCGATGCTCATCATGGGGCGACTGACGCAGCTACGTACGGTGCGGGGCCGGTGCTTGCCTCTTGAGTATCTCCGGCAGCATCGCCCAACGAGACTCCATCACAACCCTGGTTAACCGATGATGTTGGTATAATATAATACCACACAGAGCGACACCATACCTCGCAGACACTGCTGCGCACTCGCCCTGATGATGAGCATCGGATATGCTCGAAACCTGGGTCTACGTAATCGATCTCAGTACATGAATGTTTTGCCGTTATAGATATTATAATTTCTTTCCATTGATGAAAGAATTTTCCTAATCAGTCAAAGTGCCACGTTTTTACCGACGTAGTGTCTCTTCCCGTTAGAACCATCATCATTTCAGATCATATACGTCCCACTGTTAAGCTCGAGCCTGCTCCACAACAAGAGGGGCATTGATCTACTAGATCTCGCTGATAAGGCTTGTTGGCATAGACTTTTATGTCAAGTTTTCTTATCCTTTATTCGTTGAGCCGACGACGGAGGACAAGGCCCTTGATATCGGTGGTCGGCCCAATGACGAAGACAACTTACTACCGGTGGGTATTGCGCCCCGGATGGAGTCGGGCAGCAGGTGCGTTGACCATAGCCCACCCCAAAAAAATCCTTTATTCATGCTTTACGATACCTAAAAGCAAAACAAGAATGGTGAATCGTATTTTTACTCAGTGACCTCACAAAAAATTACAAAAGTAAACTAACCTTAACGCAGATACGACCCCATTATTGGGCTCGGTCATCGCTTATGGGAGGGAAGTTGCCCACTATATGCTGATCAGACGTATTGGGTTTTATGTCAAGTTTTACTTCTCTTGCTTAGACGTAATATGCATATTATTTCCATTATTCATCTTTTACAATACCTACGGGCAAGAAAAGGGGTGGTGAATTGTATTCTCACTCTGTCACCACACGGAAGATAAACTTAAAATACTTACAAACTGAAACTACTTACAAAATTAAACTATGTATTTGAACAGTAACGTACCAGCAAAGAGTATCGCTACATCGCTAGCCAGTCAGCGTGCATTAAAATGACGCGATTCTGCGCTCTGATTGGCCCACACAATGTCTTAGACAATACTTTTTTCTATTCAATCTCTGTTTTATTATTATAATACTACACAAATAGCGTAGCGTTTAAGATACCGACTTACTGTGCCAGTGTCTCAGGTTCGAATCCCACGCAGAACAATACTGCGATCCACAAATTATTGTTCTAAGTCTGGATTAATTATATGTTTTTATAAACCCCCGCAATACAAGGATTATTGGCTTAGTGCGAGATGTTGTCTTAAAAAATACACCTTGTTGAAATCTAAGGTTCTAACGTATCAGGATTCCAGGCAGGCCAGGTTATTAAACCCAGAACACTCATGATTTCATCACGCTTATATCAATGAGCTATCTGTAAAAGTTAATTTATTTATTCACGTTCTGCTTAGGATCCTGAAACCTGTTTGTCATTGTTCAGTATTTATTGTTTCGAAATACCTTCTCATCAGAATAAATTACAACGACATTCGACTATATACCTTAAGAACAAAGCTTAAAAGCTTAAAATCTCTTCGATATGATATCACCAATTCCCCGAGCTTTCGGTGCGTTTCATGAATACGATCGAATTTTTATGTTTTTTAATACATTTTCATTGGATTCTTCGTTTTTCATTAATTATTTATATTCTCTGATTATCTGGCTTACCGTATTTTTGTAAAGATATTCAGATCTCTGTAAAAATATTAAATGTATAATGTTTGTGTTAAATATATATTTGTATAAATAAAATTGAAGTGTCTGTTTGTAATGTCAATATAGTAGGTTTTTTATCCTCACACGGTTCTGTCTGTCTGTCTGTTTATCTGTGTATTTGTCTCGGTTAATCCTAAAAACGGCTTAATCAATTTGTAATATTATATTACTACCAAGTAGCTGTATATATGTATATAAGGAGTATTTGACTGCACAGATGGCGTAGTGGTTAAGATAGCAACCTACAGCGCCAGTGTCGGGGGTTCGAATCCCACGCGGGACAACACTTTGTGCGATCAACAAATTGTTGTTCTGAGTCTGGATGTAATTTGTGTCCGTTCATTATATGTTTGTAAAGTCCCCCGCAATACAAGGATTATTTCCTTAGTGCAGGGTGTTGTCTTAAAAAAAAAAAAATTATCTATCTTATCTCTTAGAAAATGAATTTGGCCCGGTCTGGACATTGAACCCGAGGCCTCGTGGACTGCAATAGCATACCGTAATGTCTTAGGAGGTATCTATTTAAAATACTGCCGCTCAAGGACTTTTGCTAGGTCACTGCATACTAAGATAAAAGTTATGGGAGTGTGAATGCATGTCGTGATGTTTTGTGATATTAAAGACTTTCGAAAACCCATCAAAAGTCTTCCAAAAGTCGCAGGAAGCCATTGGATGTAGGTGACATAGAAATGCAGTAGCATTCTGGTAGAGGAGCATATGTCCAACAGTGGTAGTCAACAGGCTAAAAATGATTTGTCCGTCTTCACAATTTTCAATTTCATTTCCGTTATTATTCCGTATGGTGACGGAGTAACATTACAATTCACCACTCCCTATCTTGCCCGTGGATGTCGTAAAAGACCACTAAGAGATATAATATGCATATAACATCTGTGCAAGAGAAGGAAAACTTGAAATAAAACCCTATAGAACATGTCTCCGCGCGACGGCGATCGACGTCCCAGGACGTCGAGAGGTGAGGGTACCCGAAAGGGTATTCCGTCGGACCGACCACTGACGACAAGTCAACTCTGTTCCGGTGGTCGGCCCAACAACGAGATGACGTGAGTACGGGTGGGTTATGGGCCCGCGCGCTGTCCTTTCATCGCCCCGAACGGAATGGACCGCGCGTGAGCTTACCATAGTCCACCCATAAAAAAAAATACCAACATGTCTGACCAGCATGGTATAGTAGGTCAAATTGCTCTCATTGTGGAGAAAGCCCGAGCCCAACAGTGGGCTGTATGTGGACTGCGATGATGAAAGCTACTGTTTGGTATTTGACCGCCTTTTTTTGATCTCGACGTTTCGAAGTGCAATAATATGGACACAAGTCGCCTTCCCTTATCTCTGGTGCCTAAATGCAACCTAAAGTGAACAGCTAACTTCAATTACCTATATCGTTGGAGAAGGTACATTATAATTAATTGATATACGAAAAAACTAAATAAAAAATTGCTGTTACCGCGCTCTCACTCGCTTAATATTAAGTAGGGACCCCCGCGGTGACGAGGCAAAAATCCTGTTTGCTGAATACGAATTGCCATTAACGTTGCTTTTAGTAAATACGATATGACTCTGGTATTATTAAAAATATAGCATTGGTTGGAGGTTATTCATCATCATCATCATATCAGCTCCCACTGCTGGGTATGAATCTCCTCCATAATAAAAGGAAAATTGTCCAACTATACCCCGCTGGTAAGGAAGGTCGATATAGAATATTATTACCAGATTGCCTTCTCTTATATGATTGTTATGCATATGTTGTATCCCTTAGTCGGCTGTTACGACACCCTCGGGCAAGGAAAGGGGGTGGTGAATTGTATTCTTACTCGGTCACCAAACTTGAAGTTTCATCTATCATCATCATCTAAGCCCACATATGTCCCACTGTTGGGCTCGGGTCTCCTCTAAAATTGGAGGGAATTTGACCTTCTATACCATGCTGATCAGGCATGTTGATATAGGGTTTTATTTCGAGTTTTCCTTCTCTTACACAAGTGTTATGTGCATATTATATTCCATAGTCGTCTTTTTCGACATCCACAGGCAAGATAGGGAGTGGTGAATTGTATTCTTACTCCGTCACCACACGGAAAGTTGAAGTTTATTAATACTGAATTAAAATAGTTACGTGTGATAGCAAAGCAATATTTTTGCTGTTATTGGCAAACGAGCAAATAATGGTAAATGCATGCTGGAAAATGGGAGGGTGCTCATCACGTAAGACTGACAAGACTTCCTTCTCCTATTCCACCTTGTCCGTATCCTGTATTCCTTTGATTCCATTGTGGTGTGCACTTTGAATTGGCTGCATAGTGGACGATCTAATATAAAACTAACATTGTATCTTCAAAGTTTTGTCGTATGCACACCCTGTTAAATAAATATTCACTTTAAATATATACATGCATAGAGATTCACGCCCCTTTGACATACCACTTTCACCTCCTCCACATTCATTAAACTCCTCATGCATGTTCTGCGCTTTTAGGATACTTTTAACCTGGCCTTTGTTAAGAACGTCTACCCTATTTTCGTGCTTCTTCTGCCCTACTCGCCTCTCACTTCCGTACATTAGGATTGGTACAAGCGCTCCCTATACACAGCCAAGCGAGCCTTCCTAGACAGGCTCTGACTGCGCATAAAAGCACCATTCACCACATTTCCCTTACACACTCTTCTTTAAATATCACTTTCGCATTTACCGTTTCTCGTAAATGTACCAAACATACAAACTCTTGCACTTGTTCTAATATTTCCTCTTCTATACATATCTTGCACTCCGTCATATTTTCTTCCCTTTCAAATACCATAACTTTCGTCTTTTTTACATTCATTTTCATTCCTTTTCTTTCAAAAGCATAGTTGTTACCATCTCTTATAACTCATCCACTGACGAAGCAAGTAGGATTTGATCATGTTCAAAACAAATAAATATTGCATCATCATCATCATCATTTCAGCCTATCACCGTCCACTGCTGGACGTAGGCCTCCCTCATATTACGCCACAAAGTGTGGTCCTGTATCGCCTGCATCCAACAACGCCCAGCAACTTTCACCAGGTCGTCGGTCCACCTAGTTCGTTCTACACTGCTTCGTCCGATACTCGGTTCCTACTAGAGAACCTTTCTTCCCCAGCGGTTGTCGGTTCCACACTGTCAGGCGATACTGAGGTATGTTGGACGAGAAGATACTCTTCAGTTTCCTAAACGCGAACGATAAATATTTATCACAGTATTAATTAAAATATTCTTTTTAAATTAGCTATGTTTATATCAAAGCTCATTTACGGTGAAATTTTCTTGGAAATTTAATTAATAAATATATTGAAAATATAAGTATATGCACGCTTCATAACAAGAAACGTTACTCCTCGACTTATGCCTGAATTATTTGCCTCCCATTATGAAGGAGGCGCGTGCCCAACTGTGCTGTAATGATTATGATACAACGCTGCTCAAACAGATTTTATTTAAAATTTTTCTTGTCTTCGTCATCATCATATCAGCATATTGCGTAGAAAGTATTAAGGAAAAAATTGGGCTCTGCATTTACTGAATACGTAGTGGTATTTCTGAAAAGGATGTAGGTAGATTATTGTACAATTTTACGAGTTGACAATCGAACTTTTTCTAAGGTGTAATATGAATGATCCGCGCGGGTGGCGTGATAAAGTACCTACATAGTACAACAGCTGTGTTAAGTACCTACGCGCTCACTACATGCTGTTTCCTTAATATTTTAATTAGTAATTTATAATCATTTTTATTTTAAAAATATTTTAGTATATATTTTTTTAACTTTTTATTGTACGGATGTATAGTAGATACTGGATACTTGAATTGGCCTGCTTTTGTAAGATGACATAAATGTCATCGTGTATATACACATCTCCCACTGTTGGGATCGGGCCTCCTTCTTTGTGAGAGTGAATTTGACCTATTGTACCTCGCTTACGGACCTACTTTACGGATTTTATCGCGTTTGTGTTTATTTCTTGATTGCCCGACATTTCGAACACTTCACAGCGTTCATGGTTACGTGATCATAAATGATCGATAATACTCGCGTGAACATCAGAATTCATTATATTTTATAAACATGGAGCAGCGTACCAGAAAATAGTATATGTCGTATTTTTCTCTACTCAAATTAATTATGTCACAAACAAAAAGTTAATGAAGTAATTACAGGGGACTCATTTAATTACAGACATAAAGCAAATTATAAAAATCATTATAATTAATATTATATAATGGAGCATTTGATGTTATTTTCTATGTTATTACATATTTTTTTTAATTTACCCATCCCTTTTTTTTTTTAATATAAAACATAACGAGGCAACATGGCGAGGGTGAACATGATCAGGTTGGCGGTTGGCGTGGCGTAAACAGCTCGTGGTGTTAGGATGTCACGTTATATGACGGAATATGGGAGGGTAAACCTGATTGTTGTAGCATGGCATTAACGCCAAGTTGTATATATTTACATACGTAGTCTATACGCAGTAGTGTGTGAATAAGACGGAGCGACGCGATGTTATGCACTATCTCTCTCGCCACACTGAGCTTGCATACCTATAGTGTGTACTAATAATAATCTTATATCTTTAAACGAGCAATTCTTGTATATATATATTCAAGATCTCGGAAATGGCACCAACGATTTTGATGAAACTTGGCATACTAGAGGATTCGGGTCCAAAAAATCGATCTAGCTAGGTTTTATTTATATAAAATGTTCTTTTGTCGGTGTTTTTAGCAAAACATTACAATGACATTAGATTTTAAAAGAATATGAATTTAAATTTCGTTATCAATGTCAAGAGTTACGGTAGCTCAGGTGAGATGTTGACCCGTTTAAATTTTAGTTTTTGTGGCATGCAAACAGCGTCGGATCGAATCTCGGTGTTTTGTGTTTTTTGTAATTTTTTATATAATTTTCATTATTAATTTTTTTATTTTCTATTAATATATATCTAAATAAATGCTACAAAAATACTCCGAGCGAAGCTCGTTCAACCTGATATTAAATGTTTATTGAATAAAAATCATCATTTTTTGGAAAAAAAATCGTAATATATTATTAATACTTTATGCCATATTAGTTCCTGTTGTAATCTGTTCTTTTATGCATATATACTTGTACAAAATAATTTAGATCTTTCACAGCTACTTTTATATACAAGAATTGAGATGGGAATAGATGGATGGAAAAATAAGAAATGAAAAAAATGGGCTAAGATGGAATAACTGTATTCTATCACGACACACGCAAATTTATCGTTAATTTTTTTTCTGTGTGGTGACGAAGTAAGAATACAATTCACTACTCTTGTCTTACCCGTGGATGTCGTAAAAGATGACTAAGGCATATATGCATATAACTTTTATGCAAGAAAAGGAAAACTCGAAATAAAACTCTATACTGACATGTCTAACCAGCATAGTATAATTGGTCAATTTTTCTCCTTTTGGGGATGAGGCTCGAGCCCAACACTGTGACATGTATGAGACGTCGACCACATCTTCTTTTTTTGAGAGTATCGAAAAAAAGGCAAGGAACAAACCATTAGTATTAGAGAGCTGTAAGCCCAACTTTCTCAGGGTGTTTCCTTTAGTATCACCGAACCTCATTGTATCACATTCCCTTCACTTTCTTCACGGTATGCAGCGATCTAATAATGGTCCATGATTATCACTTTGTTATAGTGTATATACTATACCATAATAGTGATATTAAATAGACAATAAATTCAGTGCCCGCGTTCAGCCCAACCTAGCACGTCGTGAATACCACCTTCAGCCCGGCAGGTCAGCAGCACCACCAAAGCACAGGAAAGACGAGGTAAGTTCTCCGCTTACTTCCCACCTTTCCCGAACAAACCCTCATTTTGTGGGAATCAGTCCCACTAGTGGGATTGGCTGCCCGCTGGTCCTTCGGCAAGCCCACGTCGTTATGTTGCTGGCATAAGGTGCCCCATACAGTCCACTAAGCCGCAACATAACACACACTAAAAGATGTACTGTTCGCTCGTTTGCCACAGCAATAAAGATAATAATAAAGATAAAAAATCTCCTATAAAACACAAAATAATAAATATATAGGAATCAAAGAAACTATTCAGCAGTTTATATTTATGTCTTAGAGTATAGCAATAATGTATAAGTTATTAGTTATGAGTTTTGTTGTTCGGCTTAGGATACAAAATAATCGACATTGTTCTAGTTAAAACTTGGGCTACGGTATATTGTACTCAAATTGTCATATGAAATATTTGTTGGATTAATTATATTTGTGTGTATATTTCAACTTTTTTACAGTTTAATACATAAAATTGTAGGATCATACTGTTGACAGATGTCTGTCTACAATCCGAGGTAGTACCACACTGAGCAGAAAATCGACATCTGAGTAGTAGCAATTTGTTACTGCGCTTCGTTCGATGAGCGAGAGAGTCGGAAGGCCAACTTTCTGAGGGTGTTTGCGTCTGGTGGGTTTTGGGGATGCCTTTAGTATCACCAAACCTTATTGTACTCACACTCTCTTCACATTCTTCACGGGAGGTAGCCGTCTAGCAAAGGTCCATGAGCGACAGTATCACTTACCATCAGATGTACTGTTTGCTCGTTTGCCATCGATGGAATAAAAAAATAAAAAGAATTCTTTCAGCTCATATACACCGCACTGCTGGGCTCGAGCCTCTTCCACAATGGCAGGGAAACTTACCTACTACAACGCGCTGCTCAAACGACCTTATGAAGCCTGGCGGTAGAAGCATATTGTTTTTATAAAACTAAATATAATTTTAGTATTGGCAAGACTTCCGTATGGTGACGGAATAGGAATACAATTCTCCACCCCCTCTCTTGGCCGTAGGTGTCGTAAGAGATGACTAAGTAATATAATATACATATAATATCAATGCAAGAGAAGTAAAACCCGAAACAAAACCCTATATTAACTCGTCTGACCACCGTGGTATAGTAGGTCAATTACCCACCCATGGTGGAGGAGGACCGAGCCCACCAGTGGAACGTGTATCGGCTGAAATGAGAGATTAGATTGGCAAGAATTTACCTAAACCTATTGAAAATAAGCTTCAATCTGCTTATCATTCAAGCTACTGTAGTTAGGGATACGAAAAAAAGTATCTATACTTTTACGTATCGAGAAGTTTTCTATTGATACCGATACTTTTGTACTCGGCAGGTATCGTATCGAATAAATTGTAGAAATTATCCATTTTAAAATTGACTTTACGGCTCATATTTATAGTAACGCCATCTAGTTCAAACGTAATGAATCTTCTAAAACGTGTCTCGAAAAAATATTTTCATCTGTTCACAAACGTTTATTTCCTAAAAATAAAAGCTCTTCACGACATAGGTTCTATGAAAAGTACTCGGTACTCGATACTTTGAAGTACGATGCTTATCTTTCGATACTACTCATGGGCACAGTATCGATACTTTCTATTCGATACCGTGTCCCTAACTGTAGTAGTCAGATCATCAATAATTTGGATAAGAGCAAGCTCTTATCTAAATTACTTGATGTCGACTCAATATGTATCTACTCTTCTTTCATATTATAAAAAATAATGGCAATAGTTTTATAACTGGCCTCCTACCTGATGGAAAATTGATTACTAACATTGAGCTGTCGCAGTATTTTACTACTTGTCTTTATAAGAATTATTTTAGGCTATCTTTTCCTCTCAAGAAATTCCCTTAAATGCCTCATGGACAAGCATATCGTAATATTTTAAAACATATTGTAGATTTAAAATGTAGTGCATGCATGCAATGTTTCAGTGGCCTTACCTCCGTAAGGCCACTGAAACCGAAGCGAAGTAAGGGTGGATTGCTAGTCATAATATAAAAGCTAACCTTTCACCTTGACATTGCCAAATAAAATATTATCGAGTGAGACAATATAGACCTGCTTATGGCTGCCATATGATTGATGGCGTTATTTTTTTTTTATTGTTTCAGGTACTATTGCAGTTTATATGTTAACATAAGGTATAAAATTCTCATTATATATTCTAAGGCTTTAAGAATTTCATCATCGTCATAGCTCACTTCCGTGTGATGACGGAGTAAGAATACAATTCACCACCCCCCTATCTTAGCCGTGGGTGATCGTACGAGACGACTAAGGGATATAAAACGCATATAACATCTATGCGAGAGAAGGAAACCTTGAAATAAAACCCTATACCAAAACGTCTGATCAGCGTGGTAGGTCAATTACTGTTCCATTATGGAGGAGACCAGAGCCCAACAGTGGGACGTATATGGCCGAGATGAGATCATAGCTCATATACGTCCCATTACTAAGCTTTGGCGTCGTCCATATTAGGAGGAAAATGGACCTACTTTGTCATGTTGATCAGGCAGGTTGATATAGAATTTTATTTCGAACCGTATTATCATCATAGCTTATATACGTCCCACTGCTGGGCTTAAGTCTCCTCCACAATGGGAGAGAAACGGACCTATTATGCAACCCTGGTCAGGCGGGTTAGTATAGGGTTTTATTTCGAGTTTTCCTTCTCTTGCATAATTATTATATACAAAAGATATCCCCTAGTCGTCTTTTACGAAACCCACCGGTAAGATGAATTGATGATGAATGAGGGGATGTGGAATTGTATTCTTACTCCGTCACCACACAGACGATTCATGAATTTACTTAAAGGTAATGTTTAACAAATATATATCTGTTGGGCGGATCTCCTCCATGAGAGGATTTTATTTTGAGTTTTCCTTTTCTTACTTTATTAGGTATATGCATATTATATCCCTTTTTTTATGGGACCGCGCGCCACTCATTCATTGCCTCGGGCGAATTAGGCAGGAGGTATCCAAAGCACAGCCAACCCAAAAAAAGGGTCCGTCGCTGAGGACGCCTGGCAGATGTGAAACATCGAAATTATTTTGTACCAGTATATATGCATAAAAGAACAGATTACGACAAGAACTAATATGGCGTAAAGTATTAAAAAATATTACGACTTTTTTTCAGAAAATGATGATTTTTATTCAATAAACATTTATTTTCATTAGTACAAACTATAGGTACCTATGTGTTTATGTTAATAATTAATTTTGAGCTCACTAGATGGCGTTGTAGAATATTCTAAAACAAGTTATGATTTTGTAACACAAATTTACATATCCAAGCGTGGCGTTAACGCCACGCCAACGATCAGGTTCATCCTCGCCTATAGATGTTTCACATCAAAAAGGTCAGTTTTTCTGCTATTATGGAGGAAACTCGAACCCAGCAATAGTAAAGCTGAGATAATCACAATGTAATTATATCTTTCAGAACATTTTCATATTCCAACTAAAATACCAAAATTGCTTCCGTTATATGCAAAATACAACATTTAAAATAATCCAGTCAATTTCTTATTTAGCAGAACACCAAATACTCACATAATTAAACAATACGAAACTGTCTTTGCCACGTCTAAATATCCTTTTGACGCAGTTTCTAGATAACCTTCATAATAAGATACAGAATTTTGTTGCATTGGGGCACGTTTACAATGCTTAGGTTTTCTTCTCTCATTTTTTCAGTTTATACGTCATCTTAGTTTTTAAATGTCCCACTGCTGGGCTTGAGCCTCCTCTCCAATAGTAGGGAAATTGACCTACTATACGAAAAAAAGTAAAGAATAATGATGAAAAGATGAAAAAATCTAAAACCCTATACCAACATGTCTGACTAGCATGGTATCATCGTGTCAGTTCATATACATCTCACTGTTGGGCTCGAGCCTCCTCCACAATAGGAGGTAAATTGACCTTACTATACCATGCTGGTCCGGCAGGTTGGCATAGGGTTTTGTATCGAGATTTCCTTCTCTTGCATAGATGCCATATGCATATTATATCCCTTAGTCGTCTTTTATAAGATCCACGGGTAAAAGAGGGAGTGGTGAATTGTATTCTTACTCCATCACCACGCGGAAAGCTCCACAATAGATGTAAATTTAATGTCTACACTGCTCTTACCGCTGGATTAGTACAAGTGTTTCGTACTTTAGGTATTACCGCTTTTAGCCCAACTTTCTGAGAGTGTTTGCGTGTGGAGGGTTATGGTAGTGCCTTTGGTATCCCCGAGCCTCAATGCACGCATTCACATTCCCTTCACTTTCTTTGCGGTAGGCAGCGGCCTTGTAAAGGTCCTTGAGCGGCAGCAACACTTACCATCAGGTGTACTGTTTGCTCGTTTGCCACTGCTGGCAATAAAAATAAAATTACCGATATCAAAACGAAGGGTTATTTACCGATTTTGATGATACGTATTTTATTGAAAAGAGGATACCTGTAGCCTATATACAGCTGTTGGATTCGGGCCTCCAACACTCTGAGAGAGAAAACGACCTCTTATAGCATGCTGATCAAACGGATCAGTCTTTTTTCTTCCGAGTTTTCCATCTCTTGCATAGATGTTATATGCGTCTTTTACGATATCCACGGGTAAGATAGGGAGTGGTGAATTGTATTCTTAATCCGTCACCACACGGAAACTTAATAGTCAATAAGTTTGGTTAATAGTCTTTGGAAATGTTATTGTTGACCAGACAGTTTGGTATTTTTTTTTTTTTTTTTTTTTTTATATGGGTGGGCTATGGTAAGCGCACGCGCGGTCCAATCCGTCCGGGGCGATGAAAGGACGGCGCGCGGGCCCATAACCCACCCGTACCCACGTCACCTCGTTGTTGGGCTGACAGTTTGGTATAGGGTTTTATTTCAAGTTTTCCTTATCATGCATAGACGTACTTATTATATCCCTTAGTCGTCTTTTATGACACCCAGAGAGGAAGTGATGAATTGCATTCTTAGTCCGTCACCTCACGGAGTCACATTCAATAGCCATATAATACTTGCTTTAATATTTTTTCTATTCCCAAATAAAGTTTACTATGATCGTTCGACATACAGCCTTAGTAATATCACAGCACGTCATAAGCTTCAGTAAATACCACCATGACATTTAAGGTGTTACAGTATAACGCGAGAGAAACGTGAATATTCACTGAACAACCAAGAAAATTGCTTCTGCAGTTTACACAATTTAAATTTCGTAACTTCAAATGCAAGTTTGTTTTCCTTATTTCTTAGATGAAATTGCTTTTAGTGTTAACGTTTATTAGTTCGGGCTCTTTGTATATAATTTCTATATATATAGAGAATGTATCAGGTTATTGGGCAACTGCTCCAACGGGAGTTAGGCAATGGTGATAGGACAAAAAAAAATTAAGTAAAGATATCAATTCTTTAACGAATTAGAGACATTTCAATTTTGTCATCGCTTTTTCGTGTAAATCTAATTGAAATGTATAAAGTCAGTTATACTTGATCTGCGACGTATTCGTACTTTGGTAAATATTCATTAGAAATTCAATAAAATAATTATTCCATTCGCACAAGTAAGACAAACTTCACCTTAATATCTGATCGGGCGATGACCATTAGTCTAACGCTACCGCTCGTCTTTGTACCTAAAAACTTAAACTGTTGACGCGATTGAGCGTTTCGTACCTACGTACCTACTACGTTTATTTAAGACATAGACTTCTTAGACAGACAATTTTGAAATGACGATAACTATTATGTGTTATTGTCTTTTATGTAATATACATTATAATTACGACCCATGACTGTTAAACTACAACATGCTTGGACAGTTGTTCCATCCTCTATAACACTGTAAAAAAGCCGTTCGATGCAAGTGGCCCAGGACCGTTCTGAGTCCAACAGTAGACATTTACGGGGAAAAGGTAGCTCGATTCCTGTATTATAATAGAATTCACAAGCAAAAAAAAACAAAATGATAAATTCAGGTATTGGTTCTACAAAACATATTCAAATAGAAAGTAAAATAAAAGCAATAATCCTGAACGTATCTACATATACGAAATACAATTGATACCAATAGCATTCAGTTAACATACTATCCTACCAATTCAGTAAAATAAGTCAAATTGTACTTTTTCACATGAAAAAATCGACACAACGTGCCACCAAAATGGCTGACAAAAAATAGAGGCACAGGCGTGCATGCATTCTGCTAGGCCGCAACACTATTGTCAAATTAAATTTGAAGTGTGTCTATGTTGGACTGAATTTTGAAATATATTTTGAACTTTAACTTAATATAAATTATTAAATACTGCATTTTGTTATTATCTTTGATCACGATTGGATATTTAATAGTTATAATGAACATTAAAAGATTTTTAGGCGTACTACAGAAGTTATTCATAATCATCATTATTTTGGCTCATATATGTACGCCCATTGTGATGTAACTTAGGTAAGTTACGCAAGCGAAATATGTATGTATAAATAGATAAATACTTATTTATATATACATATATTGCCGTGTGGTGACGGAGTAAGAATACAATTCATCACTCCTATCTTGCCCGTGGATGTCGTAAAAGACGACTATGTGATATAATGCACATAAAATCTGTGCTAGAAAAGGAAAACTTGAAATGAAACCCTATACCAACATGTTTGACCAGCATGATATAGTAGGTCAAACTGCCTCTCATTGTGAAGGAGCGACCAACAGTGGGACGTGTGTGGGCTGCGATGATGATGATGATGATGAAACATTATAATTTAAAAAAATGCTGATATGCAATTTTATACAGCAAAATGTTAAAGTATATGAAATAACAAAACTGATTTGTGTTCTGCTATCATTCTACTAAATGTGACAACTTCAAGATAATGGCTGTAAACTTAAGAGCATAATGCGCCTGAAAGCAATTATATTACAATAAAATTAATTTACTTTCACTCTCTCTCTCTCTCTCTCTCTCGAATGGTCTTACATACCCAACTCTTTCTGGATAAAAAGATAAATATTTTTACATTCACCATAAAATACCAATGGTTCACTAAATGGAAATTGTATAAACCAAAAATAAAAAATAAGGAATTGTACAATGGAGATAAATTCTATGCAAGAGAAAGAAAACTCGAAATAAAATCCAATAACACATGTATGACCAAGCGTGGTTGAGTAGGTCAATTTCTCTCCCCTTGTGGAGCGGGCTTGAGTCAGCAGAGACGTATTTTTTGGGGGACTAATCCCACCACACATTCCCACCATCGTAACTCCTGTAAGCCAGTATCTACAATGGTCTCTAATCTCTATAGATCACACCAAGGTTTGACCCTCAGGCAGTCCCGGGAAATGAATTTAATTGTGTTGGGACCCGCAACAAATTTAATTAGAAAAGTTAAACAGGAGGAGTTGGAAGAGATTGATTCCACTTCCCTCCTACGCAGTGCGGGAGGCATGAAGCAAAATTGACTGGTTAGCCAATAAATAAGAAGACGTGCAGTTACTATTCGTGCTATAACTAACTAACATTTGTAAGTAAAAGAATTCTATCCATTAATATCATGTCCAATAATCCATACTAATATTATAAATGCGAAAGTAAGGATGTTTGTTTGTTTGTAACGCTTTCACGCTTAAACCACCAAACCGATTTCAAAAATTCTTTCACCAATGGAAAGCTATAATATCAGGGAGTAACATAGGCTATATTTTATCCCGGTATTCCCACAGGAACGGGAACTAAACGGGTTTAAGCGACTGAAATCGAAGCGAAGCGAGTGCGAGTTGCTAGTTATTAAATAATTTATTGAATGACAAATAAATAAACAACGTTGCTAAAATTTTACTTCTGTATAGATTCCAATTTCAATTAAACGAGACATGTTGTTCCATATTTAAAATTTAAAATGATTGAAGCAAACCTCGGGGCGGGAACGAAACATTATTTCAGTTCGTTCACGAACATTAATTGTAGTGTTGCGTGTTAATTATTCATGTCACGTGGAATTATATTGTGGCCATGTTTTATATATATATGTATTAAACGTAATTACAAAATGGGATTGGGTTAATATGTATATTTACACATGCTTATAGAAATGACGTTGAAAATTATATTAGCTATATCCAGGTAATGAATAACCGTTGGTCTTTTAGTAAAAAAGTCATTGAAACTAAGTAGATTTATAGACCTTGTAACACCCTTTTTTTGAGCAGACTAGACCCCGTCCACTCCAGTCCTCATAACTCACCGTGTTTCCTTCCCGTCCCCATTGGGTCGATGACTAATACTGATTCTTTGACATCCGTGATCAACGTGGCAACTTGTAACTCTCTTGAACTATAGAAAAAGATCTTAGACTTAAAGAATTTGTATCCATAACCGTTATTAAATTGAAAAAAATAATATGAGACATGTTCCAAATTCAAATTTAAAAAACCACAGAGATTTAATATAGCATCAGTGACATAAATATTTTTCTTAATCATAATTTCTATCATTCTATATAAGGATTATAGTTTAATTATGGAAAACAACAGGATTTTAAAATAAGTATTTTCCGAATATCAAATAATACTTACCAACAGTATCGTAAATATTCACAAAACATTATTTTTTTTAAAGATAGAAGTCTCAACAATGATTTAAAAGGCCAATAAAACTAAAAAAAACTTTTATACCACTTTTATTACTATCGAGAACGATTTTTATCACAGTCAATAACACTATACTTTAGTCGTATAATATTTTTCTCATCTGAATATATGAAATTATTATCTTTATCGAACGATAAACCATAGATATTTTTCATATTTAATATCTTTATAAACTCATTTAGTTTAAAAGCAAACACACCGATATTCGTACATACATACGTAACTCCTTCATTGTCTTCGATTATTTGCCGTACTAGTAATTGTTCAGAAATAATTTCAGCTTGCATTATTTCATTATTGTATTTGAATAAACCTGTTTTATTAGCATAATATATTATATCATCACTGTTTATATAAAAATGATCTATATCAATATTTTCAAATTCCTTCACCTTTGCAAAATGGCCGTCATATTGCATGTGTAATCTTTGATCCGGATAGCTTATATAAAATAAATTGTTTTTGAAGAACAATGACCAAATATTTTTGTCTTTTTCTTTATAAAAGTCCGCTAGTTTTGTTAGCATATTAAATTTATATATACCATCACTTCCTCCCAAATAAATATCGTCATTTAACTGATCAATGGCTACTGAACAGCCTCCTTTAATACCTGGTATATCTTGATACTCATTAGTATCTAAATTATAATTACCTAAATGAAAATCAATATCGGAATAAGATTCGGGTAAAGAATAGCTAAAAAATAATTCGTTTGAAGTTTTGTGGACGTTTAAATTATATGGTCTTCCTATATTTGACCATAAAACTTCCTTATCAAACCAGTAGTCACCAATTTTAATTCGATTGCATACAATTTCTGGCGCTGCTTCAACAAACATCATAATTATAAGATTAAACAGCGAGATAACTATTCCGAATATTCTGTAATTAATTATTAAAGACATAATTGCAGAAATAAATATGTCTTATGTTTGCTCTTTAGTCTATTGCAAAACGTCAGTCTCATTATAACTCAAAAACAGCTGGATCGTTTTAAATAATGCTCTTTCATTTTGTTCCCTATGATAAAGGAATAGCTTAAAAATAAATTATATAAATTAACTGCCCATCCAACTGGGTCTATAGAAGATTTCACTTCAGAAATAGACAACTCCAAATAAACAGCTGAAATTCTAAATCCAAACGCTTATTCACGTGTTCAGTATAAACCGGTCAAAAATAACTTATATAAAATATTTTAATATCAATCACTGATATATCGAGTTAAATTAAAACGATTAATTATAATAATTAAACACATGTGTCTCTATCTTATGAACTCGATCAACTGGAGTTCAGTAATCAATACAATTGTTTATTTTTCTTTTCTTTCGTTCTGTGTTTATTGTTTTGAATGATATAATCAATAATGAAAAATAATAAACATTAAACTTATTTTGTGTATGACCAATTGTGTCAATTTACTAAAAAAATAACGTTATATTAAAATACAAACATTTATATTTACATTCCAAGATGATAAATGCATCTTAGCATCTGAAAATGAAATAAGAATGTAACTCCAACCATCAGCTATCTTTCTCTGTGGGTGTCGTAATAGCCGACCAAGGTATATAATATGCGTAGAGCATCTATCTATCTATACCAACATCTGATCAGTGTGATCATTTACTCTCTTATTCAACACTCCCTATCTTGCCCGTGGATGTCGTGAAAGACAACTAAGAGATATAAGACGCATATAACATCTATACAAGAGAAGGAAAACTCCAAACAGAACCCTATATCAACCTGTCTGATCAGCGTGATATAGTAAGGTCAATCTCTGTCCTATTTTGGAGGATGAGGTTCCAGCAGCGGGACATATTATTTACTTTAACGTTATCTGTTTGCATACCTTAGTAATCTTTTACAATCAGCTTCCTTTCTGAGAAAGGCTCAGTCTTTGTCATGATCACGCCCTGCCTGATCCGCCCGGGGTGATGCAGAGTACGGTAATCTTATAACCTATCATGCACGCACGCACTATCGCCATAAGACCGAGCCACTGACAGCCGGTCCTTGTCATCGTTGAGTATTTTAAATCGCCTATGGAGAAAATGTGGGGTGGTCCATTGTTTTCTTATTCAGCCACAATAGGGTTCTTTAAAAATAAACTATTAATTCGCATAGGTGTTTTGTGTAGCTTATATTTCGTAACAATCTTTCACAATATCCACGGGCAAGAAAAAGGTGGTAAAGTATCTTCTTAATCCATCACCACGGGGACACGTTACAACTGTAACATTATCTACAATTTATATATCTGTTAGGACTTTATTTTTTTTTCTATCATACCATCATCACAACTCGTATACAACCCACTTCTGGACTCGACCCTGCTCTACATCATCATCATCTCAGCCCATACACGTCCCACTGTTGGGCTCGAGCCTCCTCCACTATAGATGGGAAATTGACCTACTATACCACGCTAGTCAGACGTGTTGATAGGTTTATGTTTCTTGTTTTCCGTCTCTTGGAAAGATATTATATGCGTATTATATCACTAAGTCATCTTTTATGACATCCAAGGGCAAGAATGGGGTGATGAATTATATTCTTACTTCGTCACCACACTGCTCCACAATGGTAGAAAAATTGCTCTACTATACCAGGCTGGTCAGATGGATTGGTTTTATTTCTAGTGTTTTCCTTCTTACGCATATTATAATCCCTTAGTCGTTTTTACGACATAAAAAATAGAGCGGTAAATTGTATTCTTATTCCGTCACCACACGGATTATTTTATACTAGCTTCTGCTCGCGACTTCTTCCGCGTGGTATAGATACTTTGGGCTAACACTAACGTTAACCTGAGACTTTATTTACGTAGATGGTGAAAATGTTTTTTAATTATACGATTTTGTCACGTATGATTTTTGCGCAAATTTTGCCGTTTATACAGCGGAAGCTTTCAAAAGGAAAACAAGCCCGATTTTGAAACGTTCTTCATGGGTGCTCCACTCCTGTTGGTCTTAGTGAGATGATATATAGCCTAGCCTTCGTCGATAAATGGGCTAACACCTTCTTTTTTTTCTACGGCGCACTCCACGCACCACTCCGTCCGGGGCGACAGAGGGACGTAAGCACGCACACCTGCAACCCACCCGAACCCCACGTCACCTTCGTCATTGGACCGACCACCGCAGCAGGGTTACTTGTCGTCAGTGGTCTAAATGGGCTAACACTGAAAGAATTTTTCAAATCGAACCAGTAGTTCCTGAAATTAGCGCTTTCAAACAAACAAACTTTTCAACTTTATATATTAGGACAGATTATTAACTAATTAATACATCAGTACGTCTTCTTTCCTCTTTTTTTGCATCAGCATTAAGAATAGCATTTAAACATAACTTATTATATTTACTTGAAACTAATCTGTATATAGCATCTCTATCAGAATATATTATTTGATCTCTCTCATCAAAAGTCATTCCAAAGGCTTGATCGATAGCAGCTACCTTCTTAACTCTATTATAAGGTTTATCTTCTACATATATCCCATCGCTTGCACAAAAATATATGTCCCCGTAAACATCTTCAGTGATTTGTCTAATAACTATTTCAATATTTAATACAACAGTTTGTTTCTTTGATTTTTCTACTTTATACAATGCAGTTTTATTGGAAAAATAAATATCAACATTTCTCGATATATAGAAATTATCAATTTCTATATCAAGAGATTCGGTAACTTTTACGAATGAATCATTTTGATATGCGTAGAGTTTTTGTGTTGGATATTCTATGTAATAAAAATTTCTTCTTACGAATATACTCCATATGGACCTGCCTTCTTCGGCAAAGTATTCTGCTGATTTAGTGAGGAAATTATATTTATATATACCATCGTGTCCGCCGAAATAAATATCGTCATTTCCACTATCGTAAGCTATAGCATAACCACCTGGAACGCCTTGGATATCCTTACAGGTTTTCTTTGCAACATGACAAGCCATAATACCAAAGTCGACTTGGGTACCATTTTGAATTGTATGACTGAAGAAAAGAACACCAGAAAATCTGTAAATAGAATAACATTTTAAATTTTTTAATTTGTGTTCTCATAGCTTTATCCCCGAAGGATATCTCCATCAATCAGACTTTCAAAAAGAGGAGAGGGGAAATGTCATAATTACCACCCATAACTGGGGGGATAGCAATCAGAAATGCTATTATGAGGCCCAGGCTAGTGCTGCTGCTCATAGCCTTGAACTACTGCCGTGGTCCCAGGGTAATTTTTTGATTCTGATTAGAAACGTATGATACTCGACACGAATTACTTAAACCACTTCACCCATTATGCAATGATGTTATTTAATTTCATTCTTTCTTCTTGATTGCTTTGGTGGCAATCGAGGAAATAGCACACCTGATGGTAAGTGATACTGTCGCTCATAAACCTATGCTAGGCTGCTGCCTACCATGAAAAAACATAAGAGACTTTGAATGCATGTAATGAATTTCAGTGATACTAAAGGCATCACCGAAATCCACCACACGCAAACACGCTCAGAATGTATGGCTTCCAGCTCTCTCTCTCACCGATTCAAGTGCAGTAACAAATTGCTACTACTCAGACGTCGATTTTCCGCAAGAGTGGGGACTACTCCGGACGGACCGACCCACGATTGTAGACAAAAAGCTGTCGAAACCGTGGGCCTAACAAATATGCAATATTTTTTTCCTACGAGGCCTCAAATTGTTATATAACCAACATCTTCGAGGATAGCCAAGGAGTAATCCTTACTAATATTATAAATACGAAAGTAAGTTTGTTTATTTGTTTGTTACGCTTTCACGCTTTAACCATTGAACCGATTCCAAAAATTCTTTCACCAATGGAAAGCTATAATATCAGGGAGTTTTCTTTTTTTTTTTTGGCGTGGGTTGCGGTTGGCGCGCTCCTCGCACCACTCCGTCCGGGGCGACAGAGGGGCGTAAATACGCACACCCGCAACCCACCCCACGTGCACGTCGCCTTCGTCGTCGGGCCGACCACCGGAGCAGGGTGACTTGACGTCAGTGATCGGCCCGACGGAATACCCCCTATTTGGGGTACCCTCCCATCGACCGACGTCCCCCCCTCAGGTCGGCCTCTCAGCGGGTGACGGACTAATTCCCCGGTCACGTCACCCCCTAGGGCGGCATGAGGCGCAGGTATTCGCGCCTACGCCGCCTAATATCAGGTAGTAACATAGGCTATATTTTATCCCGGCATTCCTACGGGAACAGGAACAATACGGGTAAGGTGACAAAAATTGAAGCGAGGGCGGATTGCTAGTAACAGATATAATCTAATTGCTTTGCAAAGCGAATCTTACAGAAGTCGCATATGATCTGAAAAATGTTAACAACATTTTAAACAAAGAATAAATCAAAATTAAAAAAGTAAAATTTAAAATTTTGGGTAACACCTGACACAAACTAAAATAATAACAAGAAATATTAAGTTCTCTTCAACAGGAATCGTCAATTTATTGTCATTTAACGATTATACTGGCACGCGTGAAGTACTTAATCGAGTAATCATACCCCATTACATTACTTTGGAAAAGAGCTGATACACTTACACTGCTGGACCGATATTAACCAAACATAGCTATGTACCGCAAGGAAATTGGCTTTCAAATGAAAAAAACCCTCGCATCGAAATCGGTCCACCCCTTTAAAAGCTACAATGCTACAGACAGACACGCACACACAGACAGACAGATATCAATGTCAAACTTATAACACCCCTCTTTTTGCATCGAGGTTAAAAATACTGAAGTCTCAAAGAAAAATAAATGAAATCATTCTAAAGTTACGTCGTGTGGCGAAACATGTTTTAAAAATACAGCAAATGCGTGATAATATTTTATATGTTCGTGAAAATATGCATTTTTGCAACGTCATAGTTGATGAAAGGCTTCATACGTTGACGCGTTAGCCATACTCGTAATTTTTTCAGTGGCAATGTTTTAGACGCGAGATTTGCTAGTCGGCATACAGGCTTTATACCCGGTATAAGTTTAATAATTTTGAAAATAACACTTTTTGACGCGATAAGGTCTTATAAATCCATTAACGCCGACTGTATGCACGTAAAAGCATAGCTCATTGACACGTTCCGCCTAAGCCGAGTCAACGTCGTAATTATGCGGACTATGTCGGTTCTTCTACGGATTTCCCTTATCCGGTTTTTATCATGTGCAAAAATACTAAGCATATCCCTCGCCACAACATACTAAAGCATTTTGGGTCTTGTTATGAAGTGGTTCTTTTTTGACAGGCTATGTTATAATCTAGCGTATTTCCACCCCTTCGCAATTGGGCCATCCACTGGTACCAAATTCTTTGTCATTCGTGGGCAGCCCGGCAGGATAACATTTCGATTAACCGTCCCTACCCGACGTCCTTTCTCCCCGCTCTCACATAGGCAGCCTCTACTAATGACGGGCTATTTCCCTATATTTTAATGCTATAAATAATCGTGGGTAATACACACTGTTCAACGTTTTCGATGAAGTTAAAAGTTTAGACTACTTCAATGAAAAAATGAACTTACTTATGCATCATCAGGTTGTATGGTCTACCGAAACCTTCGAACAGCAGTTGCTTGTCATAGTAGACTTCTTGAAATACAACTCCATCGCACATAACAAGTTCTGAACCATTATCTGCTTCAATAGTGGGCATCAATAGTATGATAGCCAAGAAATACATCTGAAATACATCATAAGAATTTTTCATCTTCATTCACTTATTCCCACAATACGTCCCACTATTGGGCTAAGATCTGCTCCATTTTGGGAGGGAGTTTGACGTACTATACCACGCAGGTCAAACGTGATACCAGAGAGTTTTATTTCAAGTCTGCCTTCTATAACGATGTTATTTACATACTTTATATCTCTTAGACCTCTTTTAGGACACCCATGGTCAAGAGAGGGGCCGGTGAATTGTATTCTTACTACGTCATCACACGGATGATAAGAATAATTATTTAAAAAAAATATTTTAACACATTCTTGTCTTCAATAGACGCCTGTCAACCGTTATATCTAAACTCACTGCTATCCTACGCAAATCCTCATTAACTCTATCCATCCATCTCTTTTTGTGTCTCCCACGATTCTTAGGTCCATCCACAATCATATTGACAACCCCTACATGTCCATAAAAGAAAATCTCACGCTTCTAATCTTCTCTATAATTGGTGCCACTTTCAGGTTTCCCCTAATATACTCATTTCTTATCTTAACTAATCTTGTAACCACCCACCCTTGTAACAACCCACACATCTTAGAAGCATGCTCTCTTCTCTTGTCAGTCTTTTTCAATGCCAAACATTTAGATCCAAACAGCGATAGTTCTGATGATTATGATTTATACCTTTTATATTCGATTCTTTTTCCAAATTCAGGTTGTAACTCTCAAAATTGGCACGTACAAATAGAAAATATTTTCTATTTTAGAGATAATTTTCAAAAATACATTGACAATAATATTTTCGCGTCCGTCTTCATTCAATGTTATATTATAACTGTATTACGCAATTGAATATCAATCTATTTGTCATATTATGTTCATTTGTTTATAAATATATAATCTAAACTACATCTCAGATATGTAATCTTTATAATATGTTTCATCGTCATCACAGCTCCAATATGTCTCACTGCTCGGCTCGAGCCTCCTTCACAATAGAAGATAAATTGACCTTACTATACCATGCTGATCAGGCAGCTTGGTCTATACCATGCCCTAGCCCTATGGCTTTGTTTCTAATTTTCCTTACCTTGTATATATGTTACATGTTTATTGTCCTTAGTTGTCTTTTACTACATTTACGGACAAGATAAGAAGTGGTGAATTGTAATCTTACTCCGTCACCATACGGACATAGTACAGTTTGTTGAAGGCAATTATCTCGGTAACTGCTGGCTTGATTTTAAAAATTATTTTAGTATTGGATAGCATATTTATCATGGAATGGCTATACATATATAAATAGAAGCAGAGTATCATTGCAAAATGTGGCAATAATGGAAAAATAAATCTTATTTGAGAGCATTCGTTGCATGCCCTCTTGCTTGTCCGCGGGAGTCGTAAGAATCGGCAAAGAGTTCACCAGGAGAGCGGGAAACAGATCTATCCTGGATAATGTACAACACCTTATTACGATCGCCAACACGCCTACCAAGCGTGGCGATTACGGCCATATCTCCTCGTAGATCGGGAAGGCTTAAGTCCAGTAGTGAACTGCAAAGAGCTGAATAATGATGATGATGATTTGATTTTTCCTTGCCCGATGTTGCGAAAATCTTCGAAACGTTTAAGAAAAGATAACTTTTTTAAGATGTAATTCTTACGTATACATCAAATAATAATAGAAAATAGTTCAAAAAAACTAAAAAAATACGCTTTACACTCCGGTCTTAGGAATTAATTATCCTAGTAAGGATAACGGGTCAAACTGTTTAAAATATTGAATTGTCATCGGTCCTTAATAAGTATGCCAAATTTCGAGTTAATCCGACGTTTTGAAGGGGGTCAAAATCATGTTCAAAGATTCAGTTACATACTAACATACTTACATACATACGTCTGAAGTTAATAAAAGCGTATTAAAAACGTAAATTAAATTGGTAGTGACTTTTATTTAGTTGCTTATTGAATAAAAAATTGCACAATTTTCGCCGTTAAGAATCACTATAAAGGTTACTAATATTATGAAGATGCCTTAGAAAAATGTTTTTATTAAAAAGTACCGAAAGTTGCGTGCCTTTCTTTAAACAGTACAAAATTCTTACTTTGCCGTCGCTTTACATATTGGAAGTGGTTATCTTTGTTAAAAGCAATCCAAACCTATTCCCTCGCTTAGATGATGCTGTAGTCCGAAACAGACGAGACAACACAAAACTACGATTGAATTCATCAAAGACTGCACTTATGGGCAAGAGTATCTTCTGCATGGCTCCTATAATTTATAATAGATTGCCAAAAAAATGGAGGGATTTGAACGCCAATGAATTAAAAATGAGACTAAAATCGTATTTATCTGGCAGAGCGTACTATGACATAACGGAATTTTTGGAGGCTCCAGATTTAATTTAAACATTGCTGTATTATTATTTTGGCTTATATATTGACTTATTTGACATTTGCATATATTACTAATTGACTTCATATTGATTGTTACGACTGTTTTTCATTTATATTGTTTTGATTATGCAATTATATAACTTGACTATTGTTTATTATTATTATTCTGTTTGCGTTGATTATTATGTTTTTTTTAGTGATTCTCACATTGGCTGCTATTATTTGACCACTTACTTTTCTTTCTTAATTACATGTTTAGTAGCTGGCCAGATTTGTGATAATATACTTATATTTGTACGCCACACAGTCGGCAAACATGTCTGAACACCTTAACTGTAACATCTTGCATGCACTTATTAGTTTGTATGTATACACATGTTTTACAAATAAATGTTTACTTTACTTTACTTTATTATAAATGCGAAAGTATGTTTGTTTATTTGTTACACTTTCACGCTTAAACCACCGAACCGATTTCAAAAATTCTTTCACCAATGTAAAGCTGTAATATCAAAGAGTAAAATAGGCTATATTTTATCGCCTTATTCTCACGGCACCTACCCGGGTACAGCGACTGAAACCGAAGCGCAGCGAGGACGGGTTGCTAGTATTGATATATTGCCGGCGGCTGTACGTAAGTGTGGTTCTGTCCATGGCCGTGTACAGCGCACCCGTGTACACGGAATTCCTGACCGTCTGACTCAAAGCTCTCTTGTGGCGACCACAGAGGGCTATGGTGGTCAGGGTCATACGCGGATACCTCACGGTGGTGACGGAGGCAGCGTACCTCTTGGCCGGATCTCCCCCGTGGGATTTAGAGGTGGAGATGCTCGCTAGTCTTTACCGGCGGGTGACAGCGACGCTGGCGGGAGACAGCTATGTCTCGCTCTGCGAGCCAGCTGCCTGGCAGGGTGTCGCCGGCCGGGACTTCATTGCCCGTTAAGTAGTCTGACTGGAAAGGCCTCGATTCAGTGTTCGGACGGTCAAAGCCTTCTGGTCGGTGCTGATGGAGAGGTTGGGTCAGCGGCACGGGATCCTTTTCTTCCAACTGGTGCAGGTCTTATTGGAACATGGTTGTTTCAGCAAGTACCGGCAAAATTTTGCGAGGAGGGAGAGCATGAGGCTGTCCTGCCACCACTGCAATTGCGATGCGATGAGGCAGAGCAGCGCTGTAAACTGGTCACAGTCACGGGTGCCGACCTGACGGTGTCGACCATCGCTGGAAAGATGCTCGACAGCATCAGAAACTGGGACGCGATTACCGCCATCTGCGAGGCAGTCGTATCACAGAAGGAGGTGGCGGAGCGGGTCCGAAAGAAAATCCTCTACCAGGATACACTCCGCTGCCAGCGCGTTGGGCGGTGCAGGCGCCAGTGAAGTGTGAAGGTGAAGGCAGGTCCTTCACCATCTGTGCATTCATTTTAATAATTTCAGTTTTCATATATATTATTGCAAACTTTTATGAGACAAATTAAACATATCCCCCATATTCAGTACATATACATTTATGTGTGTAGCAAAACATTTGAAACGGAATACTCATACACAATTAAGCGCTTGCTGAAGCAAATATTTTAATATAAGCAAATTCACCTGTGCGAACACACTACGCGGTTTTAAGGTGCCTTCACGGTGGTAAATTTTCGTTACGTGTGGTTACACATCAGTAATTCGTTTAAAGCGTTATGTTATTAAAGTAATTTTGTGAATTTACAACTTGTATTTTAACTAAGATATTGTGATTTTGTAAGGAATTTGAGAATTTGGTTTAATTAAATGTTTAAATGAAGAATTAAGCACGCTGGAGTGACAATGGGCAGGCCATATTGCTTGATGAACCGAAAACCACTGAGGAAGAAAGGTTTTCGTAGCGGACGACACAATGGAGCATAAGTGGACCGATAACCTGGTGAAAGTTCCTGGGCGATGTTGGATACAGGCGGCACAGGGCGGCTCTTTGTGGCGAAACATGAGGGAGGCCTACGTCCAGCAGTGGAAGGCGATAAGGCTGAATGACGATGATAAAATGTTTTATTCTTATTCTTCAAGATACACTGCATTAATCATCAGCTGAACTCCATAAAAGGGTGGTGAATTGTATTCTTACTCTGCCACCACACAAAAATGTTTACTTCAAATTCAACCCTCATAAAAACTACTAAAATATAATAATCATAAAATATACAGAAGCCGCTTCCAAAATGGCGCCTTTTCAACTTGCAGATGTGGTATTTTAAAAGCCCATTGTGTTGAAGGAAACGAAAACCATTAAATAAACAAGCTATATTTCCGACCCGGGGTTACATGATAAAAACGTAATATAGACGCTTATTTATCTTTAGGAGAGTCCCTTGTATGAAAAGTTATTCGACGAAATCTAAAAGGTAGTTGGTTTCATATATAAATACTAAAATATACATTCATTTTGCTTTTTTTGTTAGTTTCATATGACGCTTACGGTTTGTCGCGCTAGAAAATAACGTGCGATATTTTAAATATTATTTTCTTTTTGCGAGTTGATCTCGCTTTGCTTATTCTAATATAATACGGTACACGAATGCTGTTTATAAGGTTTTAAAATAGATTCCCGGACCAGGTAAAATTTATAGAGTTATTCTGACAGGAAAAATAGCCAAAGTAACTCCTTATATAGAAAGCTACAGCTAAACAGTAGTAAAATATTATCGATATCAGTCTAGCCGTTCTGAAGATAATCCGGAGTAAATGGACAGACAAAAAATTTTAAACTGGTTTTCAAGCATGAATGTGCAAATAACCGTATGAACAAGAATAAACTATTTAGACATTACAAACAGAAACTTTAAATCCATATTTCAATAAACTGTTGAATATTTCTTTAAGATAGCCTCCAATGCCGTGTGGTTATGGAGTAAGAATACAATTCATCACCCTCTCTCCCACTTGTGGATATCATAAAAGACCAGTAAGGGATATAATATACCAATAACATCTATATCTATACCAACACGTCTGACAAGCAGCATAATAGCATAATGGGTCAAATTCTCCCCCACAATAGAAGAAGTTTTCGTTCAACAGTGGGACGTATATTGACTGAGACGATTGCCATCATATTTCTTCTAAAGTCATATCTTTATACATATTAGAGGTAACAAGTAAAGTGTACAAAGGTATTTCCCGTCGAAACTGACATCAATAACAGCGACTAAAGGGGACTATACATAGCATTTAAGTGTATTTCTTTTTAAAGACAATACCCTGCACTAAAGAAATAAGCCTTGTATTAGGGGACTTTACAAACATATAATTAATGGACACAAATTACATTCAGACTCAGAACAACAATTTGTGGATCGCACAATATGTTGACCCTTTTTTTTAGGGTGGACTATGATTGGCGCACTCACCGCCCGGCTCCGTCCGGGGCAAGGGAGAGGTGGCGCGTGGCCCCATGACCCACCCGTGTCACATCGCCTTCGTCGTCGGGCCGACCACCGGCGCAGAGTTCCTTGACTTCAGTGGTCGACCCGAAGGAATACCCCGGTTGAAGGGTCCCCTCTCCTCTCAACGTTGCCCCTCGGGGACGTCAATCACCGTTGTGTTGTCGGCCTCTCAGCGGGTGACGGACTAAATCCCCGGTCCAGTTACCCGCGGTTTTGACTAGGGACAAAGTGTTGTCCTGCTTGGAATTCGAACCAATGATACTAACACGGTAGGTTGATCCCTTAACCATTATGCCATCTGTGCAGTATAATCTCCTTTAATCGCTTTTATTGATGCCAGTTTCGACGGGTACTTGTTACCTGCAATATTATTTTCAAAGATATGACTTTAGAATATATATAATGGAAATCATTTCAGCTCATATACGTCCCATTGTTGGACTTGGGCTTTTTCCATTGTAGGAGGGAAATTGACCTAATATACCATGCCAGGTCAGACGTTTTGGTGTAGGTAGGTGTTATTTCAAATTTCCTTTTTCTTAAATCGATGTTATTCGTATATTATATCCCTTAATCGTCTTTTACGATACTCACGGCCAAGAAGGAGGGGTGAAATACAAGGTGTATCAAGTTATAGGGGTATACTCTTCGAGTATGTTTTAGTTTAACGGTCATAGATCGTAATTAGAATGTATATTACACAAAAAACAATATAACATAAAAGTTATAGTGATTTAAAAAAATGTGTATCTAAGAATCTATCCCTTAAATGTTACGTATTATGTAGGCATCTACAGATAGGATACATATAGGCATGTAAAGCTTCGACAGTATAAATAGGTATGAATTGCGCAAATGCTTCAATGGTATCGTAGGTACAAAGGCGCCTCGTCAACTTCAATTTTAAGTGAAGTGTGTCTTGCTTATGCGAACGTAATCATTGAGTTATTCAATTTCTAATGAATATTTAACCAGGTAAGAATATGTTACAGATTAAGTATCACCGACTTTATACATTTTAATCAAATTTACACGAAAAGGCGATGACAAAATTGAAAACTTTACATGTCTCTGATTCATTAACTAATCAATATTTTTATTTCAAATTTTTCATGCGTTCCTACCACCATTGCCTAGCTCCCATTTGACAATTTGCCCCATAATCTGATGTATAATGCAAAAGAAAATAGCTGGACCAAATCCTGCAAGCGACACCCGCTAGGGAGTGGTAAATTGTACTCTTCGAGAAACGAGTTCTTTCTTTCTTTCTTTCTTACTCCGTCAAAACATGAATAGTATATAATAAAAGTTTTACTCGACTTCTAACCTGTGACTCATTATCATACACATTCGTCCCACTGTTGGGCTCGGGCCTCCTCAATAATGGGAAGGAATTTGACCTACTGTACCATGCTGGTCAAACATGTTGGTATAGGGTTTGGGCTCTTGCACAGATGTTATATGCATATTATATCCCTTAGTCGTCTTTTACGCCATCCAAGGGTAAGATAGTGGTGAATTGTATTCTTACTCCGTCACCACACGGAAAAACTAAACTAAACCTGTGTCTAGTCTCCTTAAAACGCTCCGCACATTAAACGCACAAGAGAAATAACGACTGTAATGAGATGTAACGTGCCTTGAATGGTACGTAATATACGTATGAAGCCTTTTATTAAGAACGGGAGGTATGTGAAGGAACAAAGAAATGCTTGCCTACGTCTACGACTGATGAAAATAATATTATTAAGTATATTTTTTTGTATTATTGAAGTTATTCCTTTTTTGGCGTGTTAGGGAAAATTATCGGAGTAAATTTTACTATGTCCGCGCGCATCGTCACGAAAAATTGACACCCTGAAGTTAGCCATTTTTTTATGATGCACGCACACAACGTCATGAAAAAACGACAATCTCAAGTTAATTAGTAATATTTTTACGATATGCGTACATACCGTTACGAAAAACAGACACTCTGAAGATAGCTAGTAACATTTTTTACGATGAGCGGGCACACCGTCACAAATGTCAACTAGATAATGCGTTGTAATAAAACTTTCAATGTATTAAATTGGGTTTTTTTTTTTTTTTTTTTTTTTTTTTTTTTTTATTGCCGACGGTGGCAAACGAGCAAACAGTACACCTGATGGTAAGTGTTGCTGCCGCTCATGGACCTTTACAAGGCCGCTGTCTACCGCGAAAAAATGAAGGGAGTGTGGATGCGTGAATTGAGGCTTGTTGATACCCAGGGCACCACCAAAACCCTCCACACGCAAACACCCTCAGAAAGTTGGGCTGCCGGCTCTCTCGCTCACCGAACGAAGCGCAGTAACAAATTGCTACTACTCAGACGTCGATTTTCTGCGAGAGCGTGGTACTGCCCCGGACGGACCGGCCCGCGGCTGTAGACAGATAACTGTCGACAGTGTGGTCCTACCACTCTTAAATTATAAGCATCATTTTTTCTACAAACGTTCCTACCCGAAGAAGAAAATTTTTAAAAATTTTTATTTTGAGATTTTGATTTTATGCCAAAGAAGTATTGCTTATCAAATGCGTAGATTCATAGTCTATGTCAAGCTGTCAAACCCATCTGCCTTTTTTTTTTTGGGTGGACTGGGGTCGGCGCACTCCTCGCACCACTCCGTCCGGGGCGACAGAGGGGCGTAAGCACGCCGCTGCTCGTCGTTGGGCCGACCACCGGAGCAGGGTTACTTGTCATCAGTGGTCGGCCCGACGGAATACCCCCTAGTGGAGAACCCCCCCTCGAGGAGGACGTCGGTCTTTTCTCGCACGGTCGGCCTCTCAGCGGGTGTCGGACTAATTCCCTGGTCACGTCACCCGCGGCCTCGGCTAGGCAGCATGACGCGCAAACCCATCTGCTCTAACAGCTGTTCACACGACACAAAAAAAATATTACTACCGACGATTGTTCTTAGCAAATCTAAAATGTGACTGCACACATGGCGTAGAGATTAAGATGACTTACCATGCCAGGACCCTGGGTTCTAATGCCACGCAGGACAACACTTTGTGCGATCCACAAATTGTTGTTCTGAGTTTGGATGTAATTTATGTCCGTTAATTGTACGTTTGTAAAGTCCCCGCAATACAAATTATTTCCTTAGTCCAAGGTGTTGTCTTTTTTAAGAAAGAAAAAAAAAAATATGCCTAACTTTTGTAGTACTCAATTGCAGCCCTACCTACTGTATCAAAGTGTAAATATAAGGTCATTAAATACTAAAACAGTTACAGCAGAATCTATTCAACTTATTAAGAGGTTTTCAATTAGGTACATACACACATAAGGAAGTATCCCTCATCATCAACATCCCGGCTGTATACGTCCCACTGTTGGGCTCGAGCCTCCTCCACAATAGAAGGGAAACTGTCCTTACTATACCATGCGGGTCAGACAGGTTATTATAGGGTTTTATTTCGAGATTTTCTTCTCTTGCATAGATGTTATATGCGTATTATATCCCTTAATCGTCTTTTACGATATCCATGGGCAAGAAAGAGGGAGTCAATTGGAAGCACCACAAGATATTAACATATGTACATTTTTAATTATTAATAGAAGAAAGAAGCTTTTCTTTTTATACTTGGCCGCACTTCTAGTTCTTAATGGGGCTTTGGCAGAAAGACGCATCGCATCCGCATCCTGTATCAAAAAATTTATGAATATTATTGGCGTATAATTAACGCCCTTTTTAACCCCCGACGCAAAAAAGGTGTGTTATACGTTTGACGTCGATGTCTGTCTATGTGTCTGTCTGTGGCATCGTAGCTCTGAAAGCATCGTAGACCGATTTCGATGCGGTTTTTATTTGAAAGCCAGTTTCCTTGAGGTAGTTCTTAGCTATGTTTGGTTAATATCGACCCAGCAGTGTAAGAGTATCAGGTCTTTTTTAAAGTGATGTAATGGCGTATGATTAAGTGCTTGACGCATCTCAGTTTAATCGTTAAATGACAATTAATTGATAATTCTTGTTGGAAGAGAAGGTCATACTTTTTTTTTACACGCTTTAATTAGCATCACCTGTATGTTTGTTTGTAACGTCCATCTTTAAGCTCGATTTTGCCCTACTTTGAGCGATCAGATTTTCTTTAAACTTTGCACATCTATCAAAGGCCGATGACAATGCAATAATCCACTTTTGTTTTTTGTTTTTTGGGTGGGTTACAGTCGCACCGCTCGCCCGCTTCTTCCGGGGCGACAGAGGTACGTAAACGAAGCGTGTTTTTTAGTTTATTTAAACTATATTTATTTATTTACATTTTAGTTTGTGTCGGGGGTTAAAAAATTAAATTTTACTTATATACATTTTTCTTTTATCACGCCCTAACCAACAATATTTTTACGTCTGTTATCTCCTTAAGAGGGTTTCAATTACATACATACATATAGGAAGTATCCCTATGTAAGTATTATTACTCATCATCATTTGCCTGCCCTCGTCCCACGCTAAGTGGGGTCGGCACAACATGTTTTTACCTCAAAACCATGTTGTAAAAAAGATACGGCTATTAATTTTATGGCCGGCCGCCCGCCTGACGCCAACCCTCCTCAGGAATTCTCGTTTATAGGGAAATGGATGGGACATGGTGGATGAATAAGGAAGAAAATGGATTAAGGATACTACTGTCATGGGATATAGGAAAGAGGGACGACAGCGGCAGCTGGAGCAGTCCGGGATCGCGCGCCCGTAGTGGCACTAATCAGTTGACGGACAGACAATTGATAGTGACACCCTCTGAACTTAAGTACGAACGTAAGTATTATTACTGAAATGTGTTTTTATATATTCATGAAGTTTCTCCCATAATACTGCATCATCATTCATATTTAATATGTCATTTTGAAGATTATTTTCGCCTCTAATGACAAATAATAAGTTAATATATCAAAGGAAACAACAGTGTCGCCTAGGGAATCACAAAAGATGCGAAGTTTTTGTTCATCCGCTTCGCTTGGCTTCAAAAAACAGTTCAAATCTTATATTTCAACACACTGTCTGGTGATATTTTGTTTACTTGAAATGTTTTCGATAATATTACGTAAAAAAATAACATTTGAAATGTTAAATGTCGTAATAATTATAAAATGAACCAAGCTACGATATGAAAAAAAATAATAAAAGCCGGCTAAGTACGAGTCGGAGTCGCGCACGTTAGGGTACCGTACCATTATCTATAAAAATCGGGTTTGTTGTATGGGAACCCCTTTAAATATTTGTTTTTAATATTTATTGTTATAGCGGCAACAGAAATGCATAATTTGTAAAAATTACAACCGTCTAGTTGTCACGGTTATCGAGATACAACCTGGTGACAGACAGACGGACGGACAGACAGCGAAGTCTTAGTAATAGGGTCTCGTTTTTACCATTTGGGTACGGAACCCTAAAAAGAAACTTTTTAAAACAAGCGTTTATTGAAATGATATCCAAGGAAGAAATTTGATCGCATATAAGGTCGAACGTTGAACGTAGATTACATTCAATAAAATCAAAACCTTATTAATTAATTTTATAAAAACTAGTCGGGAGATTTATTTATTATATGTAATAAATAAATCTCCCGACTAGTTTGTATTGTCAATTTTACAAAATAAAATTGAATTATCCAAAAAAAATAAACTACCACCGGATCGGACCGCGACCGCTACTGAGAAGATCCGGTAAGAAACTCAGCGGGCTTGTCTATTATTTTTAATTATTTTTTTTTCTTCTTACTAGATATACAATTGTGTACATGTTTTGTAAGAACTAGCCCCAGTGTGATGGCCTTGGAACTGCAAGATACTTAATATAATTCAGACGATTATGGCTGGACCAGATTTCACAAGCGGCACCCGATCACGAGTTAACTACTAGAACAGCCATCACTGTCCTCAACCACTGTGGAGGGAAGGGAGGGAGCCGCTCCACGCAGCTACTGCAAGTAGATCCTTCCTCCTTTTGCACGTGTCTTATATATAAAGATATAACACGTTTCACGTATAACTTTTTAAGTACCATGTTTCAGAGACCGTGCTTATTTCCATTTACCGGGAATCATTCGGAGACCCTACATTGCTATTGAGAATTTCCTTATAGAAAAAACTCGATAACACCCGACTGGATTTAATATTTATTTATTCAAAACACGACTATATGTAATACCAATACATCTTCTCAATACAATGTATCTTGACAAGTTTCACTTACGTTTTGAGACCCTCAATACAAAATGATAAAATTCTATCCATTAACTGAAGTGTACACGTTGCTCTTCAATTTACCTTCTCTGAATACAATAATAATGGCACCTACAATCTGTCACAATCAAAGCACCCAATGTTGAAAGGGTTTCGTGTAAAAAGCTACACTTAATACTAAAACGTTATGGAAATTTTTGTGTCATAATGTTTTGAGACCCATTTTGTCGAGTGCGAAATAAACTAGCAAATAGTTATGTAACTCTATAGTAATTTTCCTAATTTCCCCCATTGAGCACAGAAGACTTGCATTAAAATTCACTTGGGTGTTAATTTTTCGGCGAACGGAAATCATTAACTGCAACTTCTTTTTTGCTATTATTTCTTATTACCAACACGGGCAATAATATATTATATTCGGGGCATATTCATATTCCGTGTGGTGACAGAGTAAGAATATAATTCACCACTCCCTATCTTGCCCGTGGATGTCGTAAGAGACGACTAAGGGATATAATATGCACATAACATTTGTCCAAAAGAAGGACAATTCAAAATGAAACCCTGTACCAACATGTCTGACCAGCATGGTATAGCCTCCCATTGTGGAGGAGGCCTGAGCCCAACAGTGAGACGTATGTGGGCTGCAATGATGATGATGATATTCATATTCAGGGCAATAATATTCTTTGATGTCCGTGGCCAGCCCGGATAACCTCACCATGGACAATTACATAATTTAACAAAAATGTACACTATTATACTTAATCCACACGGGCAATTTGTATAATTTTACAAGAAAGTATATTCCCCGCAACTAAATACTCACATGAGACAATTACATAATTTTCCAAAAAAAAAAAAGTTTATTATACTCTATTCATACAGCCCAATTATATAATTTTACAAAAAAAGTATTAAAAACCATAAAACCAATATTTAGTCTTACAATCTATTCTTTTTTCTTCTTATTGTTTTCTTCTCGGAACGATCATGTAGACTTATGTAGACTTATTATCTTAGTTTGAAACGAACATCTGTTAAGAAAGAAAATACCCCTTATTTAAAATCTGCACGAATGGAGACTTCAAAAATATATATTTAACCGACATAAATCTATGGCATCCTTTAAACCTTTTCATTCATCATTTCGGTTCACATAAGGCCCACTGTTAGGCTCGAGCCTCCTCCATAATAGGAGGGAAATTGACCTTACTATACCATGCTAGTCAAACAGGTTGGTATAGGGCTTTGTTTCAAGTTTTCAATCTCTTGCATAGATGTCATATGCGTAATGTATGCCTTAGTCGTCCTTTACGACACCCACGGGTATGAGAGGGGCTGGTGAATTGTATTCTTAATCCGTCACCACACGGAAAACCTTTTAATTAATTTTATAAATAATAAAATTCCACATAAAAGAAATCATTCACATCTGAAAATTTATTATACTATTTTAACATTTAAAACAAACATGACATCTGTAATATTTTACAAAATGATAATATCTTTACGTTCACAAATTTATATGCTAATGTAAGTCTATTTCGTAAATATAAATGGGGGGTGATACTCGTAAATTTTATAAAACTTGGATGTGTGAAAAGGGCACGGCACTACTAATGTTTTTCACACCATGGATTGAAATAGACCGTAGAAAATTTGCATGAGTATAGAAAGGTTCCTATTTCTGCTTTAATTCTATATGGTCCGCTTGGATATTCAATGGTCTCTATAGTGTTAGAACTAATAAATACGTTTATAGGATTGAACAATATTTATAGGTTTATTTGTATACATATTGGCCTATAAATTTTTGGGTAGAGTATAAATTGGTCTAAGAATATTTGTTTTACATAATACTATTAAATTAGATCCCGCCTTCGTTGAGTTTTCTTATTTAAGTATATTACATTAGCTGACTCAACAGACATTGTTCTGTTCAAATAAAATAATAGGGATTCTCCTTGAAATCGACGATAGCGCCACCTACCGGGCCCAATTGTGAATCTAAACCATTCTCGAATCCCCTTGAACACACACACATAAAATTTCATCAACATCGGTCCAGCCGTTTATAAGGAGTTCAGTGACACACACGTACACAAGAAATATATATATTACTAGCTTTTTTTTTGTGGGTGGGTCGCGGTCGGCGCGCCTCCGCACCACTCCGTCCGGGGCGACAGAGGGGCTTAAGCACGCAACTCCCGCGACCCACCCAAAAACCACGTCGCCTTCGTCGTTGGGCCGACCACTGGAGCAGCGTTAACTTGTCGTTAGTGGTCGGCCCGACGGAATACCCCCAATCGGGGTACCCTCCCATCGACCGACATCCCAGGGGGAGGACGTCGGTCTTTCCTCACGCGGTTGGCCTCTCAGCGGGTGACGGACTAATTCCCTGATCACGTCACCCGCGGCCTCGGCTAGGGCGGCATGAGGCGCAGGTATTCGCGCCTACGCCGCCCCAGTCGCCGGCGGCGAATCGCCTCATCGAGGCTGCGCTCCTCACGCGCGCGATCCGCCGCCTCCTTCCGCGAGACTACTGCCTCGCAGAAGGCTGTGACCGCGTCGCAATTCCCAGCGTCAGGTCGGCACCGATGATTGCGACAAGAAATTTATATATAAAGATAAAAAAACATGTAAAAGAAAACTAGAAAAAGCGTCAAATCTATAAAATTAAATTTCAACGTAAAACCATATGTTTACACGACTAACCAGCGTAGAATATTAGTTAAATTGCCCTTCTGTTGTGGGGTACCTTCTGTGTAGTGTCGGAGTAAATATATAATTCACCATCCTTTCTCTTGCCTGTAGGTTAGGGCCTGTGCACACCACGTTTTTTAAACGCGCCGTCGACGCGCGATACTAGCGATACAGACGCGATACGCACGTAAGTCAGACGCAGCCTGTAGACCTTTGCACACCTGTATAAATTCAAATACGCGTTTGAATCGATACAACGGGTTGAGAGCCCTCAGCGCTCACCCACCAGTCCGGGTAAAGTTGTCACAGCCATCTGAGGCTAACAACTAAGTCACACACAAAAAAAAAAAAATGAATCGATACAGACGCGTGAGTGTAGCGATACAGACGCGATGCAAACGCGCGTGTGTAGTGATATAGACGCGATACAAACGTCAATTCCACAATATTGGCCGGTTTTGAATTTCAGCTATGAAGTTTTCTGTGTCGAAAGGCTACATTTTTTTGTTCCAAAGACGTGCGGTACACCAAATTGCTCGATTACTACTAGCGTAGATTCAAACTTCCCTCGTTGCGGGGGAACCTAGGGAAGGGCGCGCGCTAGCGGTCGCATCAGTGTTGCGATGCTAACGCGCGCTTGTATAGATGCAAACGCGCGTTAGCATCGCGTTTGCATCACGTTTACATTGCACAAACGACAATAAACTGCTCTGTAGGCCATGTTCTTTAAACACGTTTAAAAAACATGGTGCGCAAAGGCCCTAAAAGACGACTAAGGAATGTAATATGCATATAACATCTATGCAAGAGAAAAAACACTCTAAACAAAACCCTATATCAACACGCCTGACCAGCGTGGTATAGTAGATCAATTTCCCTCCTATATGAGTTGAATTAATAATGATGATGGTACTAAACGGCATCGATTTCTGTTGACGCAATGGAGTAGATGGAAACCTCACTCTACGTACATAGACATTTTAAAAGGCACCCTCTAAAGAATCTAACTACCTTGCAGATATCACTCTCCTCCGAACTATTTTGGAGGGTATGGGAGGGTCATACAGGGTGAAGGCAAGTGAATAATAAGTTACTTGCGTACACTATTATATATTGAAAGGTAACTTATTCTATATTCATAGCTTTACTACCTATAAATGTAAATTCGTAACCGTCCTAAACAAACCGTGTGTACTATTGAAACCTAGTTTTTACGATCCCCAGCCTGTTTGCGGAGGCTTAGATAAATTATTTGAATCATATTATGAGGGTACTTGGATACTGAATAAGGAAGTTTTGGATAGTAATGCTGCATTATATGTTATAGACATATAAATATGAATTACTTATTCCGTTACTATGCTTGAATCACAAATCTCTCTAAAACTCTCTATAATTTTATTTCCATCATCATTTTAGCTCATATACGTCCCACTGTTGGGCTCGAGCCTTGTCCACGGTAGGAGGGAAATTGACCTTACTAATACTGGTCAGACAGGTTGATATAGAGATTTATTTCGAGTTTTTCTTCCCTTGAATAGAGGTTATATGCGTATATATCCCTTAGTCGTCTTTTACAAAATCTACGAGCAAGATAGAGACTGGTGAATTGTATTCTTACTGCGTCACCACATTAAAACATATATTATTACTAGCTGACCCAACAGACGTTGTTCTGTTCAGATAAAGCGCCACCTACCGGGTCTAATTGTGAATCTAAACCATTTTCTTTCTCTTGAGCACACACAAATTACTTACTCTATCCAGTCAACAGATATCGCCAACTGTTAAAATCGTTTGGAGTTCACAGATAATTGTGAATGTCAAATAATAGATAAATAATTTGCAATAAAATAATATTGCGACTATAAATTAAGATGTAAGTTATCCTATGTTTCAAGTTGGAGCAAACTGCACACGGTGTGCAAATTTGATTAAAATCGGTTAAGTAGTTTAGGAGTCCATCGCGGACAAACATCGTGACAGGAGATTTATATATATTAAGATTATTCGTGTGATGATAGAATAAGAATACAATTCAGCACTTCCTATCATGCCCTTAGATGTCGTAAAAGACGACTAAGGGATATAATACGCATATAACATCTATGCAAGAGAAGGAAAACTTGATATAAATCCCTATATCAACCTATCCGTCCAGCATGGTACAGTACAGCATGGTTTTGATAGTGGTAGGACCACACTGTTGACAATTGTCTGTCTACAGTCGCGGGCCATCCGGGGTAATACCACACTGAGCACAAAATCAACGTACGAATAGTAGCAATTTGTTATTGCACTTCGTTCGGTGAGCGAGAGAGCCGGAAGTTTCTGAGGGTGTTTGCGTGTCGTTTTGGTGATGCCTTTAGTAGCACCGAGCCTCAATGCACGCATTCACATTTCCTTCACTTTCTTCGCGGTAGGCAGCGGCCTTGTAAAGGTTCATGAGTGGCAGCAATACTCTCCATCAAGTGAGCTGTTTGCTCGTTTGCCATCGTGTGCAATAAAAAAAAAAAATAAAAAGTAAAGTCAGTTTCTTTCCTATTATAGGGGAGGCTCGAGCCTAGCAGTGGGACGTATATCAGCTGTGATGATGATGATATATTTAGAGCATCACCATACGGCCAATAACTAACTACTTATAAACGTGCGAGGTTATATTACTAAGGTATTTACGATCACAACCCCCAATTTTACCCTTAAATAACACCCCTTCACAAAGCTTCTATCCGTGTTTAAGTAAATAGGTATACATTTTACCATCAGAAGGATCTTAAATTAATGTCGTTATCTTCCTTTTACCGTAATCTATGTTATGTGAGTGTTAAAAAGGATTTTCGAGTCTCTATAACAGACATACAAGCAGGCATTTGCAAAACAAATTGCGATAGGTATGGGAAGTGTCGATAAAAAGTTGTCGATGTTTTAAATGATTTCATTTTTCTCATTTTATTGCCTAAGTGCCATACTAGCAGTATACTCAAATTGAAATTCAAATCATTTATTACGCATAAAAAAAGAGGTGGAGACCTCTACTTACCTATTATACTTTTTTATACTTTACCTTAAATTACCACTGAATCGGCTCACGACTGCGCCGAGAACAGCCGGTAAGAAACTCAGCAGGATTGTCCATTTTTTATTTATTCACTAATTTCATTTAAATAAAATTACATACAACAATATGTCTATTAATAGCTCCAATGATGATGACTTTCGAAAAAGCAGTAGTAGAGCAGCCATTACTCCCCTCAACCACAATGGAGGGAAGGAAGGGATCCACCCAGTAAGCATGACTTAAAGTTCTGCTTTTATATCATTAAGACATTATCATCATCATCATCTTCATTCTAATATATCCTCTCCTTCCATACAATTCTATCAGACAGCATATCTCTACTCCTATGATCCATGATGACCTCATGATCAATTATGCTTCAGCTAGTCCGTCCATCTTTTCTTTGGTCTTTCCGTACCCCTAATCCTTCAGCATTCACGATCAAAAGAGGAGTGATAAATTGTATTGTTAGTACGTAATCCTATGGCAAATATGCATATCATCATCATTACTCTGCGACTCACTATACATACACTTTCTTCACAGTACATATTGATAAATCGTTACTAACTGTATTAGGACCGGCCGCTTGCCTGACTTCAATCTTCCTTGGGAATGTAATGATTGACAAGACGGCATCAGATAAAGCTGGTCCTTGTCTATTAAACCTCTTAGTATTTTTTTACGACACCCACGAACAATGTAAGGGTTAAGAGTTAAGTCAGAGCCTTCATTATGAATTTATAAGTACCCATAACCATTCTTCGTGTTATGACAGGGCTAAGAATATAATGTCACCACCCTTTATTTTGAGTGGGAGTGGTAAAATCGGCAAATAATAAACAGAAGCACTCTTCTGTGAAACGTAAAATAGCTGTTATCACCATTGGTGTTGGTGATTATGACATTATTCCACATTCATGGGCAGTTCAACATCAAACCGAGTACATTGATAAACTGGATGGGAAAGGTATTTCGGGACGAAACTCGAGCTAGATATCAGAATATTGAACAAAATCCTACAATGTTCCTTACATTGTCTAGTCTTTAGACTTATCGTTTCAGTTCATATACGTCCCATTATTGGGCTCGAGCTGCCTCCAAATTAGGAAATTGTCCTACTGTAACACGCTGGTTAGACGTGGTACTTCCATATTATATTCCTTGGTCGTTTTTTACGATACGTGGATAAGAAAGAGGGTGATGAATTGTGTTCTTACTCCGTCACCACTCGATCATATTACTCCATCACTGTTTATAATAACAAGAACTTACGAAAACATAATATTACTTACAAATAAATTATTTAAACTTTGCATTACTGTAAGAGAACTGCGTCCGGTGAAAAACCAACTGCCAAGCGAAACTTCGACCCAGTTTCGCATGGTCGCAGTCTCTGGTTGTAATATAAAAATTTTATATGTCAACTACATATTATAGAAATTGATATAGCACTTATATTTTATAGTTATTACGCCGTAAAGTTATATAACATATTGGAGACTAAAGTTTATGACTAAATCATCATTTCAGTTTAGGTAGCAATATTTACTGCATCTAAATTCGTTTAAGTTACGTTGAATATGGAGTAATGTAATTTGAAATAGTAACATTTTTAGAGTTCACGAAGTATTACATTGTTTAGTATTTTTATAGAGTTAGGTTTAGCGCATGGTGACGGAGTAGGAATACAATTCCCTAGCCCTTTCGAACCTGCAGCTGTCGTATAAGGATATAAGCTGTAGTATATGCATGTAACATCTATGCAAAAGAAGAAAAACTTAAAATATAAACCTAACCTACCCTTCTGACCGGCGTGATATAGTAGGTCAATTTGTCTTTCTTTGCGGAGGAAGCTCGAGCCCAGCAGTGGGACGTGTATGAGCTGTAATGATTATGATGATGCAAAAGTTTTTATTTTGAGTTTTTATTTTTATTATTATTTTTTTAATTTTATTATTATTTTTTTTTTATTAATTTTTGCCTTGAACTTGTATTTATTTTTGCAGTATACTTATCTATCAATATAATTATTTATTTGTGTGGTGACGGAGTAAGAAAGCAATTCACCACTCCCTATCTTGTCTGTGGATCTTGCCTGTCAATGTCGTAAAAGACGAATAAGGGATACAATATTCAAGTAACATCTATGCAAAGAGAAGGAAAACTCGCAATGAAATGCTATACCAACAAGTCTGACCAGCGTGGTATAGCAGGTCAATTTCCCTCTCATTTGGAAGGGGATCCCAGTAGTGGTACGTAAGTATCTATAAATTAAACATCTCATGCAAAAGGTTTATTAACATATCATTATCATAATTTTAGATCATATACGTCCCACTGTTGAGCTCGAGCTTCCTCCACAAAAGGAGGTCAATTGACCTTACTATACCATGCTGGTCAAACAGCTTGGTATAGGGTTTTATTTCGAGTTTGTCCTCTCTTGCAATGATGTTATATACGTATTACCCTCTATTACGACATCCACAGGCAAGATAGGGAATGGTAAATTGCATTCTTACTCCATCACCACACGGAAACTATAGCTATATTAGTTACTTGTAATTTTAAATATCGACATAAAATATCGACATTTACCCATCTCTAACTATATATACAGCCCTTGCAGAAGAGTTTAGAAATTCGCCGGAATGACATATGCTCAACATTTTTATATGACAAGAGGTTCCGCGGTAAAAATGGCACCTTACCTTTATATCCATTGCATAAATATATTAGCTTATATATACCAATATAATATTTTATTGTTAAACGGAGTGGGGAGATAAAGTGGTATACTTTGTTCGTATCATTTGAATTATGGCTGTTAGAAGAATGTACTGCTGTTTCTTTGTTTTCTTTTGAGTTAATTTCGACGATATATTTTTGCATTACCTTTTTCTACTTTCAATCTCAAATGCAATATGGAATTTGAACGAAAACGGACTTGTTAAAGCATTATTTACAAATATACAAATCTTTCCATGTGATGACGGAGTAAGAATACAATTCACTACTCCCTATCTTGCCCGTGGATGTCGTAAAAGACGACTAAGGGATATAATATGCGCATAACATCTGTGCAAGAGAAGGAAAACTCAAAATGAAACCCTATACCAATTTTTGTGACCAGCATGGTATAGTAAGTCAAATATCCTCCCATTATGGAAGAGGCTCGAGCCCAACAGTGGGACGTATATGAGCTGAAATGCTGGTAATAATTTTTTCATTACCTTTTTCTACTTTCATTCTCAAATGCAATATGGAAATTGAACGAAAACGGATTTGGTAAAGTATTATTTGCTAATATCCAAATCTTTTGAATGTAACTTAATTATGAATGATTTGTCTCCGTGTGATGACAGAGTAAGAGCAAAAGACTAAGGGATTTAATTATGCATATAATATATATGCAAGAGAAGGAAAATTTGAAATAAAACCCTGTACCAACCTGTCTGAGCGGCGTGGTATACTATGGTCAATTTTCTTCCTATTGTGGAGGAGACTCGAGCCCAACAGTGGGACGTGTATGGGCTGAAATGATGATAATATATTATAAACTGATTTTTAATAAAATATGAATCACGAATTCCATCAATTCTGTTAAAGTATCATCATCATGTCGACTCAAATACGTCCCACTGCAGGGCTCGAGCTTCCTCCATAATAGGCCGGAAAGCGATCTTACTACAACATGCTGGTCAAACAGGTTGGTATAGGGTTTTATTTTGAGTTTCCCTTCTCTTTCATAGATGTTATATGCGTATAACATAGTACAACATAACACATCCTTTAGTCGTCTTTTACGACATCTACGAGCAAGATAGGGAGTGGTGAATTGTATTCTTACTCTGTCACTCCACGGATGGGTTGTTAAAGAATGTTTATGCAAAATTTGATGTAGATTAGACCAAGGAATTAAGTTGCCCTCTTTTTATTTTATTATATTTGGGATAACAACAGTCGTTACAAATGCATATAACATAAAATAAAATTACTAATTAATAGGACCAATTACAGTTATCCACATTGTTTATAATATTTATCGTGAACAGACTAGTTATTATGTAACATGCATTACTAAGCAGAGAAAAAAAAATACGGTAGTTATATACTAAAACAGTTCAACAAATCAATGACTATCCAAGTACCCACCATTAATTTAATATCCGATAGCGTTTACAGCGCTCGGTGTGAACTTGCACTCGGGAGGCGCAATGGTAGGTAATTGTCAAATCAACAAGTTAATTACATTTACATATGTTGATCTATTTATGCAAGTTAAACGATTATATTATAAGAGTGACTATCCAACCATTGATTACATAATTATATTCTTTATTTATTCTTACCAATATTAAAAATGTGAAATTAAGTTCATCCCTTAAGGGTAGTATTTTGGCAAATCTTTTCTTATCGGCTGCCTACGTCATACAAAGAACACGTCCTCCAAGTTTCAGGTCTCTACAATCAGAAGTTTAGGCTATGCGTTGATCTATCCGTCAGTCATTCAGGACAAAGGATTTTATAACTTATATAAAGAATATATTATAAATTCAGCCGTTGTCCAAGTACCGCAACTATTCCGCGCACGTTACACGTACGTCGTAATGTTTACGAGACGAAGCGGTATAAAACGAACTGAGCACCGCATTAATAATTTAAACTCGTGTAGCTTTTATGTTTGACCCCTCTTATATATATGGTGAAGATAAGTATTATCTTTTGGATGGTACTCATAGGCACTAAAATTTTACCTTATGGTAACGCAGTAACAATACAAATTATCATAATCATCATCTTTTTTTTTTTTGTTTTTTTTTTATGTGTACAACTGTTGGCCGCAGATGGCCTTGACAGCTTGACGCGGACTATAGGTGAGCGCTGAGGGTTCTCAATCCGGTGAAAGTATACTAAGCAGCAATACAAATTATCATAATCATCATCTTTTTTTTGTTTGCTTTTTGTTTTTTTTTATGTGTACAGCTGTTGGCCGCAGATGGCGTTGACAGCTTGACGCGGACTATGGGTGAGCGCTGAGGGTTCTCAATCCGGTGAAAGTATACTAAGCAGCAATACAAATTATCATAATTATCACCCTCATCATTTCAGCTTATATACGTCCCACTGTTGGGTTCAAGCCTCCTCCACAATAGGAAAAACTTTGACCTTACTATACCATGCTGGTCAGACAGGTTGGTATAGGGTTTTATTTAAAATTTTCCTTCTTTTGCAAAGATGTTATATGTGTATTGTATCCCTTAGTCGTCTTTTACGACATCCACGGGCAAGAGGTGATGAATGGTATTGTTGTTATATGTATATGTCCATCATACGGAATAAGAATATAAATTATCATCATCATTCATCCCATCACTGTCCACTGCTGAACGTAAGCCTCCCTCATGTTTCACCTAAAAGTGTTGCCCCGTTCCGCTTGCATCCAATGACGCCGAGCAACTTTCACTAGAACGTAGGTCCACCTAGTGGAGGGGCGTCCTACACTGCATGGTTAGATACGTGGTTGTCACTCGAAAACCTAATACACATCTCCAACCGATTTTCGCTGTCGTAAAAGATAACTAAAAGATATGATATACATATAAAATTATATGGGCAAGAAGGAAATTTCGAAATAAAACCAGCCAACCTGTCTGGCCATGATATAGTAGGTTAATTTCCCTCTTATTATAGAGGAAGCTGGAGTAACAGTGGAACATGTATGAAGTGACATGGAAAATTAATCCTTACTAATATTATAAATGCGAAAGTAAGTTTGTTTATTACGCTGTCTCACTTAAACCACTAAACCGATTTCAAAAATTTTTTCACCAATCGAAAGCTATGATGTCAGGGAGGAACATAGGCTATATTTTATCCTGGTACTCCCACGGGAACAGGAACTCTCCGGGTAAGACGACTTAAACACAGGTTACTAGTCTTATATAAAACAACAAAATTGTTTCTATAATACTATTTTTACCACTGTTTTAGTGTTTGTATTTGTTTTTTTAATTTTCGATATAAACTAAAATCTTTAAAAACGGTCTAAAAGAACTATAAAACTCTGTAATAACGATGACTTGTTGGACCTGAGACACCTCAATCCTAGTGGTTCCTATGATACCGTCATAAGAAAACATTAATGAAAAATTGCATACTATTTTAGGGTTCCGTACGCAAAGGGTAAAAACGGGACCCTATTACTAAAAGTTCGCTGTCTGTGCGTCCATTCGTCTGTCTGTCACCAGGCTGTACTTCAAAAAACGCGATAGCTAGACAGTTGAAATTTTTACAAAATACTAGCAACCCGCCCTCGCTTCGCTTCGGTTTCAGTCGCCTTACCCGCTGCGTAGTTCCCGTTCCCGTGAGAATATCGGGATAAAATATAGCCTATGTTACTTCCTGATATTATAGCTTTCCATTGCTGAAAGAATTTTTGAAATAGGTTCGGTGGTTTAAGCGTGAAAGCGTAACAAACAAACATCCTTACTTTAGCATTTATAATATTAGTCAAGATTTATTTCTGTTGCGCTATAACAACAAATATAAACACAAAATAAAATAAATTTTAAAGGGGGTCTCGCATTCAATAAACGCAATTTTTAAGAAATAAATTGATTTATTGTAACTGAATTATTATTATTTTGTATAATACAAAGAAGGAGCTAATTGAAAATTACATTTTTTTCGATCAAATTAACATTTATTTGCACACAATAGATGCGTCACAAGACGAACACTTGGGCCTCTCTATCGCTTATTCCGCGGTCTCACTTACACGCTCGGTTCAAGCGTAACGTGACTATGAGTCATGTATTTCGTGCGTGCAGCCGGCGTTCGTCGATTTATGTCATCATCATGTCAAAATAATATATTTTTCTTTTTTTTGAAGCGAAACTTCTTTAGAATCGTTGTGATTTCAAACTCGATGAAACGAAAAAACGAGTCCATAAAGACACCAACACGTAAATGTATAAAATTCAGCCGGCGAGAGAATGAAATAAAAGATGAAAGATAAAGGATAAAGAAGTTTCACTTCTACCATGCGTACTTTATACACGCGCTCTTTTTGTAATTCCAAAACAACACCCTGCACTAAGGAAATAATCCTGGCGTTATGGGGGACCTCACAAACATACAATTAACGGACACAAATTACTGAAATTACATCCAAACTCAAAATAACAATTTGTTTTGCATGGGATTCGAACCCACGACACTGGCACGGTAGGTCATATATCTTAACGACTGCGCCACCTATGCAGCAATCTTATTTATAATATGTAATACTCGCGTAAACATGAGAAATCATTATAGAGAACAATGCTATAGCAATTGGAGGCTACATCATTGTTCTTAGGGTTTTCCTTAGACAATACTTCACAGTTCGTAAACCCGAACGTTTATTTCACAAGGGCCGATGCGACGCGAAACATCTAGTTAATTACAGAACCAATCAAAATTCAATCTTTCCTAAATCACCCTTCACTAAGTCGACCCCCATTTAAATTTACTAAAATTATATTCTATAATTTTGATACGGCATTAGACGACAGTGGCCCTTCTAAGGGTGTTTTCACATTGATGAATATGCGGCGATAGAACCGAATATTATTTGCCGAATATTTAGAAGTCCAGAACTAGCATAAACCAGCTGAAGGGTCATCAGGAGAATGAGAAGCACCCATTATAGTTATGTTCCTTCTTCAATACCAAATCAATAATTCTTCTGGGAATTTTGGCAGAATATGAAAATGCACGCAATTCACTAGTATATCATATTCGCTACACCTCAGCATTTTTTCTCCATTATATTACGTAAAATACCAACAAGATTATTAAATATAATACTTTAAATAAAACTGCTTTACGCGCCTGTACACCTCAGCATTCTTTCTCCATTATATCACGTAAAATACCAACAAAATTATTAAATATAATACTTTAAATAAAACTGCTTTACGGATTTAATCGCGCCTGTATTTGATTTTCGGTTGCCCGACGTTTCGAACACTTTGCAGCGTTCGTGGTCACGGGCGGACTAAGATATCTCACGTCCATCAAGTCATCGTTGTTACAGAAAGTTTATAATTATTTACCCGATACAGAAATTAGTTATTAAATATTGACCCACATTTAGATACAATTTTATATGAACTGAGCACCGCACCACCCGCGAAATAGAAATACATAGTGTTGTGAATTATGTTTTCACTCCGCCATCACACAGGAATGATAAACACGAGTGCGAAAATAAACTTATTCAAAACATTCTCCAGTATGGATACATCCTATGGTCAATGTAGCGAAAACTTCAACAAATTCAATTCACTCCCTCAGTCGCTACGCTAATGTTTTCAAGCTTTCAATTTTAATTTATTTTGGGGCCGGGACATTTTCTTGCTTATGTTTAAATAAGTTAAAATTTAAATCAGTTTGAGCTAAGAATTAGTCTGACAACTTCCGTTTTCATTGTACAGTAGACGTTTAACGAAATAGTTTGTTTAAATTTAATTATGATTACAGCTTTCAATTTGATTCACGACATTCTCAAACAGTTGGTTAATGACGTGTTAAGAATTAACATTATAGGAGCAACGGCTTCGTTAAATTAATTATAAATTGAATTTAGAATTCAAAGTGAACTATAATTAAGGAATTTATATAATATGTTAACTTTAAAATATAAATTAAATTACTATTTGATGTTTAAATAAAAAGTAAATAGTTGCGATTGTGTTATATGTAAATTTAACAGATTTTGCACCAAGTCTAGATGATTTAATTATGCAATAATTACTTTAATAAATACAATTATAAAGCGAGTAGTGAGTTAATGTTTACCGCTATTATTCATGTTTTAGGAGATATAACTTTTTTTATTACTTTGCTGACAAACGAAAAAACAGCACACCTGATGGCCTCTTTCACAATGCGAAGAGAATTCACCTACACACCACAATCAGACGCGCAAACGGGGTTTTATTTCGACCCACCGAAGACAGTATAGTAAGGGAGTAAGAATCACCACTTACATTGGCCGTGGATGTCGTAAAAAACGACTAAGGTATAAGATAGACCTATAATATGTAAACCCCGAAATAAAACCCTCTACTAATACATCTGACTAGCGTGGTATAGTAGGTTAATTCTCTCCCAATGACAGCCCAACAGTGGGACGTATATGAGCCGAAATGATGATGATAAACTTAGTTCTCCGTGTGGTGACTGAGTAAGAAAACAATTCACCACCCCATATCTTACCCGTGGGTGACCGTACGAGACGACTAAGGGATATAACATCTATGCGAGAGAAGGAAAACTCGAAATAAAACCCTATATCAACACGTTTGACCAGCGTGGTATAGTAGGTCAATTACCCTTCCATTATGGAGGAGGCCCGAGCCCAACAGTGGGACGTATATGTCGGCGTTGCGCCAGGAATTTGGACGATGATAGTAAAATACTGAGTATGTAATCACTGTATTTATTAGGAGTTCTTGCCGGAGAAGTGAGTGAAGTAAAACTGTCCTCTATTCTAATCTTACAATGTTTTTATAACCTCCGCTTTACAATGAAACGGTCTAGTCTTAGTAACTACAATTACTTTTTATAACAAACCAATAAAACAATATTGTTAACTATCTGAATATAGCTAAATAATAATGATAAATATTCTAATGCATTTAACATAATTCCAAATAGTCAATTTTACACAATTTACATTAATGTAATTAAAGGAAATATTGTTCTCATATATTGTTCAACAGACTGCGCTCTAACTAGAGATAAATTACAATCTTTATTGTGTAAAAACAACTAAATATGGTTACAAATAATTACATTAATTCTAATCGATTTTAATTTGATCAATTATATAAATATTTAAACAATTAAATCAAAGATTTCTAGAAATACATTCAAAAAGTGTCTTAAATATCATAGCATGGTAAATAGCAGTGTTGTTACTACAAATAATTATTTAAATATTAGTTGCAAATATTTCAAACATGTTTATAACTATAATTGATAACACATACATCAACAATTTACAAATATTGCCGATAGAGGGCGATATGCGCCCATACGGCCATACTGACTCCAGCGCGTCCCTTGCGCTGTTAAGGCGTCACCCACCAAGGGATCTAGCCATCCACAAGGCATCACCCATCCTGGGATCTAGCCAACAAGACCAGGTTTTAAGGATACGCATGATGGCCAGCCAGCGCTTTAGGAAGGATGTTTTGGATAGAAAAAGCATTTGCAAGGCATCACCCACCAAGGGATCTAGCCAACCACAAGGTATCACCCACCAAGGGATCTAGCCAACCACAAGGCATCACCCATCCTGGGATCTAGCCAACCCAAGACCAGGTTTAAGGATACGCATAGTGGCCAGTCAGCGCTTTAGGAAGGATGTTTCGGATAGGAAAAATAAAAAGCATGTTTCCAAATTAGTATTCACCCGCCCATACGGGCATTACTTTGATAAAAAAATAAAAACAGTTTTTGCAACAGGCGCTTGTCATAAAAAGTCATGGCTAGCGAGATGCAAGTAACATCACATCAACGGAGATAATTATGCTTCAATAATATATCGGTCATTAGGCAATACCTCCTAAAGTGCCATGGAACCCTCGAAGAGAGTGCGTCGATCATGGCGATGCACGAAAACAAAATTGCCAAAAAATACATTTATTTTGGCTTTACCTTTGTCAAATCAATTAACTCGAGAAAAGATCGCTCGTTCATCCTTTTCTTACAGACGCTTAATCTTTTGTCCGTTCGTTGTCCTCTACCTGCAACATCTCGATAAAACAGCGGTTAATATTTTTGTTGAACAATACTTCCAGTAATATTGCATAGTTTATAGCCAACTGGAAATCGTGAATAGCACTGTGGCATGGTTTTCAAGCTCAACTACAGACATTAATATCTTTGATAATTTTCACAATTCGTACCACTTGAACATTTGCTCTACTAGTTCCCTTAGCTACAAGGCCTATAAGGTATATTCAATACCGCATTTATTCACTATTATAAGACGAGAGGAGTTCCAAATATAGTTACAACTTCACGAAAAGACCTCATAGCCGATTGTGACGTGCGATCGTTAGTGTTAAAGTACTATAAAGACACCATGAATGCAGCCTGTAATGTCAGCGCACACAGTATGAAAATTATATTGCAATTTTATAGATTGGAAGTCGATTGTTTTACGCCCGATTTCAGCTTTACGAATGTTAGCCAACACAATTCTTCACAAATTTTCGAACATATTCGGGTACAAATATTGTTCGCCGATTTTAGGCAGTACTTTTTCGCAACAAAAGTTGTGGTAGTCTCGCAATAGTCCTTATATTGCGGTGGAAGTAATAAACACATATTAATGGAAACAATTAGATCCAAATTCAGAACCAAAATTTATGGATCGCACAGAGCTGTCCTGCACGGGATTCGAACCCGCGACACTGGCACGATATCTTAACCACTACGTCATCTGTGCAGTGCAGTGTGATCGTAACACGAGTTTCTAACGGTAATTACGTGAAACGATACTATTTAAACATTATATATAGCTCAGCAATATCTTGTTAAATGACAAAGTATAGACTACTGTCAGAGTCAATCTCCTTTATTGAAGGATCACTCTTCTGCCCTACATGAAGCCAAGTATGGTCAAGAGTGGATGAATTTACGACGAGATAAACAATTACTTCGTTTTAGAGCATATGGTTTACTTAACACAGATTAAGACTATAATCTGTATTAACTAAGCAGTCACCCTTTCGGTATTCTACTTTAAAAATTTTAAAGAAATGCTACCAGTTATGCACTCCTGGAGTGTGCTCTTTCTGCCTTGCCTTGAAACCTTAAGTGAATTTCAGTTACAACATAATCAGTTACCACTTTAAATAATTGACCACCTAAGAAGTGACGGAAATGCTTAATAGCTTTATACGAAGTCTAGCGTCTTCAGCTCACGAGCGGTATTTATTTCAACGCACATGGTTCGCATACTGAACTACGCGGGGACTTTTGAGCATTTAGTGATATTTAAAGTGATGGCAGCTTATCTCATTTTCATAGCGTTATAGAGGTGATAATCTATAGGGTCTGCGTTGAACTATTTAATCAGCCATTTAGTTTTATTGTTAACGCACTGGCCTTTATTTGCAATACACAGTTGCAGAGTATGAAACTAGATTTAAAGCTCGAGACCATCATGTAACTTAAAACAATATTGAGTAGTTTAGATTGAAGTTAAAATCAAAGTTATAGATAGCATGGAGGGTTCATTTATCAGCAATTACAGTTTTTTATATATACACTCTTTAAGACTTACGGTAATACCAAACAGCACTAATAATGTCATAACCAATTCTACCTCGACACGTCATGGAAACTAACTTTGGTTGTAATACAAGCAACATCAACGATCTGGCGTTTGCCCGGAATCGAACCAGTAAACTTATTTCGGATCGGAGAACAATCAACACCAGTATGGAATAAGCTATTGAAAACTTTACCTCGTGATAATGCGATCTCTAGAAGTAAAAAATAATAGTCCGATTGTTAGTTAACCATAAATTTTATCGTTTTAAATCGATATTATCGAAATTATATATTTATCGAAATAATTATTTTCACTATGGTATTTTCTATAACAAAAACGGTACTAAAAACTTCGTCGTATTAAAGGGGTTTATGAAAGTTATAAATCAAGGACTCTGCAAGCGTGATAAGTAGACGCTTCTATTTGCATCACAAAAAGGTCCTAGGTTATTACAGTTAACACAATTACTAGACAGTGTAAGCGACGCGAATTATTCAAAATAAGAACTATTTAATAATTGTAAATATGTAGTAGGCATTCTATTGTTGCTATGCAAGTGCGCGCGGGGTAACTGGCGCGCGGGGTAATTGGTCGCGCGGGGAGAGGTTCTCGCTCACTGCAGCGCTCACGTCACCGGGACTTGAGCGCCTTTTACGTCACGAAAGGTGCCGAATACGGGCCTTATCATTGTCCCGTGCTGTTTACTATTATTGTTAGTCAATATCTATACCAATAAATAGAAAATCGAGTGTCTGTAATGTCAAAATGGCTTCTTTCACGCTGACACGGTCACCTGCACGACACCTATGCCCAAAATACAGTTTAAAAATTTTTTGTCTGTCTGCCTGTCCGTCCGTCTGTCCGTTTGTTCCGGGTAATCTTCAAAACGGCTGGACCGATTTCAAAATTCTTTCACCAATGGAAAGCTATAACATCGGGGCGTAAATTAGGCTATATTTTACGCCCGGTATTCCCACGGGAACGGGAACTACGCGAGTAAAACGACTAAAACAGAGGCGAAGCGAGGGTGGGTTGCTAGTTATCTAAATAAACCAGTTTCTTTCAACACATCAGTACTTTTTGGCGTCAATAGTCGTTACATAACTCTTCATCGCCTGCACACCGGTGAAACCCCCGGCGTCGCCTTCAGACAGTTACAATTACTGTTACTGTTAGACGGTAGGTTTCGTCTAAAGAAAAGTTAACAAAACAAACACGAGCCTAGACAAAGTCAAGGTGTGTTTTGCAATAGCTCAGATCTTATTAATTCAAGATACTCAAGATATTCAAGATACCTGTTAATACGGTGTCGATCACCTCGGAGTCCGTAGACTCATGTTTCAAACGTTTGAACAGAGCCCGGCCTGTTGTAGCGTAGTCTGCGTAACCGTCCGCTTGTTCAAAGATGCAGCTGCGCCACCTCTGACGTAGCCAGCATACCGGAACTCCTTGCCGAAGGTTCTAACGACATCATCTTCCACTTGTTGCCATGTAATTGATCCAAAACGCCCATGTGTCTGCCGTACCTTTAGAGTTCAAGAATAGCCTCCATTCTTGCTTCTTGCCGTTATATGTTGAAAGCCATGGTCGTCTCGTTAACATTTGCCCACCAGTCCGCGATGTCGATGATTATCGATGCGATCTCTCGTCGGGGTTGAACGGCGGTAGATAAAAATTTTGGTGCCGCCGTTACATTGTAGCCTCCGTAGAAAATACGGCTCTCGCAGCTGTTGTTGCAGCAGTATTTTGTAATGGAGATCAGGAGATCAATCATTTGCTCCAGGTGAAGGTCATCCGTAGATCTTGAAGAGTTTTGGGGCTGTGATCCCACCGCTGCTGTCGGCGTTGCGCCAGGTATTTGGACGATGATAGTAAAATACTGAGTATGTAATCACTGTATTTATTAGGAGTTCTTGCCGGAGAAGTGAGTGAAGTAAAACTGTCCTCTATTCTAATCTTACAATGTTTTTATAACCTCCGCTTTACAATGAAACGGTCTAGTCTTAGTAACTACAATTACTTTTTATAACAAACCAATAAAACAATATTGTTAACTATCTGAATATAGCTAAATAATAATGATAAATATTCTAATGCATTTAACATAATTCCAAATAGTCAATTTTACACAATTTACATTAATGTAATTAAAGGAAATATTGTTCTCATATATTGTTCAACAGACTGCGCTCTAACTAGAGATAAATTACAATCTTTATTGTGTAAAAACAACTAAATATGGTTACAAATAATTACATTAATTCTAATCGATTTTAATTTGATCAATTATATAAATATTTAAACAATTAAATCAAAGATTTCTAGAAATACATTCAAAAAGTGTCTTAAATATAATAGCATGGTAAATAGCAGTGTTGTTACTACAAATAATTATTTAAATATTAGTTGCAAATATTTCAAACATGTTTATAACTATAATTGATAACACATACATCAACAATTTACAAATATTGCCGATAGAGGGCGATATGCGCCCATATATATGAGCTGAAATGATGATGATAAACTTAAGTTTTCTAGTGACAATGAATGCTTAAAAGTATTCGAAACAATATTATAATAAACATTGGCAATAGTATAATAAAAATAAAATGCATTAAAGTACTTAAAATCGGGCAAGTGCGAATCGGACTCACGCACGAAGGGTTCCGTACCATTGAGCAAAAACGGGGCAAAAAAAAATGCGTTTGTTGTATAGGAGCCCCCCGTTTAAATATTAATTTTATTTTGTTTTTAGTATATGTTGTTATAATGGCAACAGAAATACATAATATGTAAAAAAATTAACTGTCTAGCTATCACTGTTCTTGAGATACAGCCTAGTGACAGACAGACGGACGGACTACAGCGTACGGAACCCAAAAAAAACGATTTTCAGCATCATCTCAGCTCACATACCCACCACTATTGAACTCGAGTCTCCTCCAAAATATGTGGACAATTAATCTACTACCACGCTGGTCAAATTTCTCGTTTTCTTTCTCTTGCATTGATAGTACATACATATTATAATCAAATCATTTATTCTGCATAGGCCCCTTAAGGGCACTTACATATTGTCAAATTACACAACGTTTGAACACAATACAATAGTCTACCACCGGATCGGAACGCGGCCACAAACTGATGAGATCCGGCAAGAAACTCACCGGGCAGTCATTTTTTTCTTTAATCTTTTAAATATACATAATATTATGTTTCGTACGACATATATGGTATTAGCTCCAGTGTGATGCCCTTCGAAATTGTATATATGTATAAATTTTCAAAATTTAGTACAATACAAAAAAATAAATAAAGAATTAAAGAAAGGGAAGAAAGAAGAAAATATTCCTTAGAAATAATCCCTTGATCATCTTTTATGTCACCCACAGGAAAGAAAGGGGATGCTGATTGTATTTATACCCCGTCACCACACGGAAAATAAGTTTAATTAATATTATTAAATACGAAAACGAGACAAAACTACGGAACCAAATTATTAATTAAAAATTGCAACGATTAATTATCGATTAAGCAATACAAATTACTATAAATTAATGGGCAATAAATTGTTAATTTTAGTAATTGTTTGATTGAATTGATGATTCCCTTTGAAGTATTACGATCAAATTGGATCTTTTGATGAAAACATTATAGGTTCTCTTTTATATATATATATATATCTTCTTTGTATATAATTTTTTTGTGTACGTGTGTATGTCACGGAATTCCTCCTAAGCGACTGGACCGATGTTGATGAAATTTTTTGTGTCTTCAAGGGACTTCGAGAATGATTTAGATTCACAAGTGGAGCTGGTAGGTGGCGCTGCGATCGATTTCAACCAAAATTCTTTTTACTTTTTACATTTAAACAGAACAACGTCTGTTGGTTCAGCTAGTATATATATGTGTGTGCGTGCGTTAAAGTTTACTAAAGTTTACTATTCATGCGCCGAGCTACGGGAGCACCGTGGTTCATACGAAACGTCGATCTCCACATCGACCTCGAACTGCCGACCATCAAGCAGTTTATGAAACGGTGCTCTCAGAGCTACTTTGACTCTGCCATGACACACCCCAACCAACTAGTGGTTGGGGCGGCTTCCTATAGACCCTCCAAAATCTCTTCCATCCGACGTCCTCGTCACGTCCTCGACGAAGAGGACGACAATATCACACTCGCTCAACAAAGAGCCTACACGGCCCGCGAGGCCTTAACAAATAAATATCCGCGGTTCCGCCCTCGCCGTCGAGGTGCGAAACCGCGCCGTGCAAAAGTCACTACTAAAAACGTGGGCTCGCCCACTTTGCCTCCAGCGACGCCCCAAGCCGAGGTCCGTTCCCCACAGGGGGAGCCCTTGGGCGATGTCGCTTAGCATACTTTTCTCAGGGTTGAGAGCCCTCAGCGCTCACCCATAGTCCGCGTCAAGCTGTCAAGGCCATCTGCGGTCAACAGCTGTACACACACTAATACAAAAAAAAAAAAAAAAAAAAAACAGTTAAAGTTTACTAACTCCCCTGCAATATGTCCTTAGTGAGGTGTCTTTAAAAAAAAAGAAATATATATGTATATAATGGAACCGCACGAAAAGTCGGTACACGCAACAGTACATTCATACGTAAAAGAGAAGGAAAATTCGAAGCAAAACCCTATACCAATCTGTCTTACCAGCATGCTAAAGTAAGTTCAATTTTGCTCCTAGGGAGCTCAAGTCCAACAGTGGGACGTATTTGTCGAGCCTCCTCCACAGTGGAAAGGTCATTGATCTACTTATACAACGCTAAATCAGACGGATTAGTACCTACAGGTTTTTATTTCGAGTTGTTCTTCTCTTGCACAGATGTTATCTTTTTTTTTTAAAGACCACACCCTGCACTAAGGAAATAATCCTTGTATTGCGCGGGACTTTAGAAACATATAATTAACGAACACAAATTACATCCAGACTCAGAACAACAAGTTGTGGATCGCACAAAGTGTTGTCCCGCCTGGGATTCGAACCCCCGACACTAGCGCTGTAGGTCGCTGTATCTGCAAATTTTATCCCCTAATCGTCTTTTATGACACGCACTGGCAAAATGGTGAATTGTATTCTTACTCCGAATTGTACTCTTACTTATTCTTACGAAATAAATACATATTTGAGAATTTATTACATCAAACGTGCTTAACCAATAAACGTTATATTAGTAATATAATATCGAGCCTCTGTATAGTCTCATCTCCTGGCGATTAACTGAGGTTATGATACGTACACAATGCGTAAACCATCAGCTATGCTAACAAAGATCTTAATAGATTATTAATCTGTACACCATTGATGATAGTTTGTGTTATAAATGTATAAATTATCGGATATGGCAAGTTTTATTTAGAAATTTAATTTTCTTTCCAATCTTAATATATATAAATCTCCTGTCACGATGTTTGTCCGCGATGGACTCCTAAACTACTTAACCGATTTTAATCAAATTTGCACACCGTGTGCAGTTTGCTCCAACTTGAAACAGGATAACTTACATCTTAATTTATAGTCGCAATATTATTTTATTGCAAATTATTTATCTATTATTTGACATTCACAATTATCTGTGAACTCCAAACGATTTTAACAGATGGCGATATCTGTTGACTGGATAGAGTAATTTGTGTGTGCTCAAGAGAGAGAGAATGGTTTAGATTCACAATTGGACCCGGTAGGTGGCGCTTTATTTGAACAGAACAACGTTTGTTGGGTCAGCTAGTTTAATAATAAAATTTAACATAATTAATATAAAACTAAAGTATTCTTGCCAACTAAATAGCATAATTTATAGAAAATAAGTTTCTGCCGAACTAAATAATACAATTTATATCAATAAAACTATTTTTCCAAATAAATAGAACTAGGAGTCGTCGAGTGGTCAAAATTTGGCCATAATTCATTTACATTATTTTTGGCAACACTTTTTTTTAATTTTATTTATGTATAATTGTATATTGAGCAAGCTATATTTCACTAACAACTAATATATAAATACAAATGTCTATTAGACATTGTCATCATAATTATGATTGTTTGACATTCAGTTCGGACTTTTGACGCGAATGTCAAAATGTCATGTAGCGCTTTTATATTCTTTTCATTATTTTAGTGTTTTAAAGTGTTATATTCAATAATTTTGCTGATATTTTATGTAATATAATGCAAATAAAATTTTAAAATGTAGTGAATATGATATAATAGTGAATTACCTACGTGCATTTTGACATTCTGCCCAAATTTCCTGAGACGCATGACTTGGATATCAGCATTAAGTCATGCTAACGACTGACTGAAAGACTAAGACTAAAGACGTGAATAATAATCAATATACTCGACACTGGCACCAATAGCTCATATTATTGTAGCTCATTGCCATTAACTAAGAAGAAGAAGAAGACATTCAGTTCGATCAGGGCTTTTAACCGTAAACAAAAGTGTATAAGCGTTGATGTATGTAGGTATGTGTGTAGCAATTGCATTGTAGTGTGCGTAATGCCTTTTTTAATGAATCTAATATATTTCTAATCCATTATTATATGAAATTTCAGTTTTATGCACTTCTCCTCATTATATAATTCAACTGTGCCAAATTTCATACTTGTCCATCCATGTAATTTTTGTATAAAGGGGTACAAAGTTTTTGCTTCACGTATTAATATATAGATAAACTATAAAAAAAAAATTCTTGTCAACTAAATAACATAATATAAAACAAAACTTTTTCCCAAGCAGATAGTATAATTGATAAAAAAACATAATTTTCTTCACAACTAAATAACATAATTAATATTAATTAAAACTTTTTTTACTAAGGTAGCATAATTTATGAAAAATAAAAATTTCTTGTGAACTAAATAATGCTATTAACATAAAACAAAACTTTTATTGCCAATTAATTTGCATAACTTTTAAAAAATGACTTTTTGCCAACCGAATAATATAAATAAATCTATACTAATAAATAAAATTGGAGTGTCTGTTTGTAATGTCAAAATAATAGGCTTTTTCACGCTCCCACGGTTATTTGCCCGACACCTATGCTTAAAATAGCAATTAAAAATTTTTGTCTGTCTGTCTGTTTGTTCCGGGTAATCTACAAAATGGCTGGACCGATTTCAAAAATTCTTTCACCAATGGAAAGCTATAATATCAGGGCGTAAATTAGGCTATATTTTAACCCGGTATTCCCACGGGAACGGGAACTACGCGGGTAAAACAACTATAACCTATAACCGAAGCGAAGCGAAGCGAAGCGAGGGCGGATTGCTAGTATAAAATAAAACCTTTCATGCCAAATAAATAGCATAATTAATCCTTACTAATAATATAAATGCGAAAGTAAGTTTGTTTTTTACGCTTTTGCCGCTTAAACCACTGAACCGATTTCAAATATTCTTTCACCAATGGAAAGCTATAATATCAGGGTGTAACATAAGCTATATTTTATTTTGGTATTCCCACGGCAATGGGAACTACGCGGGTAAGGCGACTGAAACCAAAGCGAAGCGAGGGCAGGTTGCTATTAGAAAATAAAGTTTCCTTGCCACATAAACAACTACAAATATGGTGATTGAGTAAAATTACAACTCAATACCCACCTAACTTTTTGTGGGTGTTGTAAAAAATAACTAAGGTATATAATAAAACTCTGCGAGATAGAATCCGGAATACGGAAATCCGCAGAAGAACGGGTGTAACCGACATAGCACGAAGAATTAGCACGCTGAAGTGGCAATGGGCAGGACACATCGCCCGACGAACCGACAACCGCTGGGGAAGAAAGGTTCTCGAGTGGCGACCACGTATCGGACGACGCAGTGTAGGACACCCGCTCACTAAGGTGGATCGATGACCTAGTGGAAGTTGCTGGGCGTCGTTGGATGCAGGCGGCACAGGACCGCACATTGTGGCGCAACATGAGGGAGGCCTACGTCCAGCAGTGGACGGCAATAGGCTGAAATGATGATGATGATGATGATATAATAAAACTCCATATCAACCTGTCTGACCAGCGTGGTATAGTATGGCAATTTCGCTCGTGCCAATCAGCGGAACATATATAAACAGAAATGAAATAACTATATCTGTGTGCCTACTCTTGAATTTCTATTCCAATCCTAAACCCAACCGCAGCTCGAATTTGAGCAAATTTGGTACTCTTGAAAGTGACACTAGCGCCCGATTGGAATCAAATTCGGTGGATATTTTTTAAACTAAATGAATTCGACTCTCGTCGATTAAGTCAAATATTTGCTCCGGACGGAGTGGTGCGGAGGCGCGCCGACCGCAGCCCACCCACAAAAAAAAAAGTCAAATATTTGCTACTCCCGACGTGATTTTGACGTAGTTTAAAATCGTTAATGTTGTACAATTTCAAGAAAGCCTCTTTCTGATGATTGAGTTCGATAACGTTATTAATTTAGAGAAAATACGGCACATTTGGTGAAAATAACAACGGCAAATGCGAAGAATTCATTCTCGATTTTGTTCAAGAGTACCAAATATAAGTTTAGTGAGATTGGAATTGAATCGGATTTGAAATTAGAATTGATTTCAAGAGTAGGCCCACTGGTTTATTGATTACAGACTATTTACACAAGTATCATTATGTATAACTGACACAACGTTTTCTGTTTAAATCTAAAAACATAGTAAAAGAATAGTGGTAGGGCCACAATGTTCACAGTTATGTGTCTACAGCCGCGGGCCGGTCCATCCGGGGTAGTACCATACTGTGCAGAAAATCAACGTTCGAGTAGTAACAATTTATTACTGCGCTTCGTTCGGTGAGCGAGAGAGCCGGAAGCCCAGCTTTCTGAGGATATTTGCATGCGGTGGGTTTTAGTGGTGTTTTTAGAGTCACCGAACCTCATTGCCCGCATTCACACTCCTTTCACTTTCTTTACGGTAGGCAGCGACCTTGTAAAGGTCCATGAGCGGCAGCAACACTTACCATCAGGTGTACTATTTGCTCGTTTGCCACCGTTTGCAATAAAAATAAAAAAAAAGGAATTCTCCACGAAATCGATCACAGCGGCACCGAATTCCAATTATTAATTGAAACCATTGTCGTATCCATCAGAACAGCCACAAAAAACATCAATATCGGTCCAGCCATTTAGAAGGAGTTCAATTACAAACACACGAACAGAAGATTTATATATATATATATATATATATATATATAAAAATATATAACTATTTTTATGGATTTCATTGCGTTAGTGTTTTATTTTTACTTTCTAGACGCTTCAAACAATTTTCAGCTAATGCGTTTCACGTCCAATAAGTCATCGTTATTACAGAGGTTTTCATTTACCCGTTAAAGAAAATTATTGAATGTTGGCCTACATTTTTGATAGTAATTCATTGCCAGTAGAGAGAGAAAATGTCCTATATAAAAAAAATATATTATTCTCTTCGGTTATTAGTCAGCCCATCAGCCCGTATACCGCCCACTGTTGGGCTTAGGCCTCCTTCACTATGGGAGGAAAATTGACCTACTATACCGCGCTGATCAGACGTTTTTATATATGGTTTTATTTCAAGTTTTACTTCTCTTGCATAAAGGTTATACACATATTATATCCCATAGTCGTCTTTTATGACACCTACGGGTAAGATGAGGAGTCTGGAGGGAGTCCAGACGAAATCCCTACTAATATTATAAATGCGGTAGTAAGTTTGTTTGTTTGTTACGCTTTCACACTTAAACCACTGAATCGAATTCAAAATTTTTTTCACCAATGGAAAGCTATAAAATCAGGAAGTAACATAGACCATATTTTATCCCGGTATTCCCACGTGAATCGGAACTGCGTGAGTAAGGCGACTGAAACCGAAGCGAAACGAGGGTGAATTGCCAGTAATAATACAATGAAATTCGACATAATATTAATTGTCTATGGAGTGAAGCATATAAAATCCATAATTCAATCACATAATAAAATAATAATTTACTAGAATTAAATCAAATATTAATAATTATCATCTCAGTACATATACGTCCCACTGTTGACCTTGGGGCCTCTTCCAGTATCAAACAGAAATTGACCTACTATACCACACTGGTCTGACGTGTTTCATAGGTTTTTCTTTCAAGTTTTCCTTCTCTTACTGTTAAATGTATAGCCTTTAACCTCACCTTAGAGGAGGGATCCCCTTCGCCATCGGGTTGGTCACTGGTACTGAAGCCTTGACTACCGTGGCCGTGCAGTATGCCATTTCTTTTGAGCCTGATGCTGCTCTACCAGAGGCTGCGAGTGACGGGACCGGGAATTCAGACCGGCTCCCGTGGAGGAGCTAGCCTCGCAACGGCGATCGGCGTCCCGGAAAGGGGACGTCGGTGGGAGAGGGTACTCTCTCGAGGTATTCCGTCCGTCCGGCTGGGTCGACCACTGAAGTCAAGGAACCACCAGTGGTCGGCCCAACGACGATGGCGACGTGCTATCTCGGGTAGGTTACGGGGCCACGCACCCCTTCTCTGTCGTCCCGAACAGAGCCGGGCGGCGGGGCGGTAACCGTAACCCACTCATAAAAAAAGTATGCTATTTCCTTGCTAAATATTGTGTTTCCATTAAAACAAGCACTTAACAGCCTAGATATGAAATATAAAACCATTTTGCTTTGAAATTAATTCGATCTTTCTTCAAAATAACATTAAGAAAAATCAATTTCCTTCCTTGTTGAATCACTAGTTGCAGTCCATGCCCATATTACGAATTCCGAAGAGGGTTTTTTTCCTTATTTCCTATCCTCAAGTTTTTTCCTATATTCCCTTTTATTTTAGAGTGTGCTATAATGACAGAGCGTGAAAGAATGGTGAGTTTTATTTCCTAGATGCCCTTTAAAAATAAGTCTAACTAAATAAATAACAAACAAATCAACAAAATTAGCCAACTGTGTAAAAATTAATAAGATTTTATAAATTTTAGCATTATCTTTTAAATAAAACTACTTCAGTCCGCCCGTGACCATGAACGCTGCAAAGTGTTCGAAACGTCGGGCAATCAAAAATCAAATACAAACGCGATAAAATCCGTAAAGTAGTTTTATTTAAAATGTGTAATACTCGCTTAAACATCAGAAATCATTAGCATGATCTTGTTAGTTTTTTTATGTGACTTCTCCACGAAGGACTTAATTTTTTCAGCTCGCTTATTAAAATGCCTAATATCCGTTCCAACATTCGAACGGACTTTTAATACCTGCGATTTCAAGCCTTATCTATAGTATTCAAATTTCACTCACAAATAAGTCTTCAATATTAGCACAGCAGATAAAAAAAGCTTTTTAGTTTCCAGATTAAATTATATTCATTCCTTAGAATAATAACGTATAGAAACAAAGTGTCGGTACTTCGAACGATCGAAACATGAATCTAAAAATACTACATACACGTAGACGATTATACATCTACACGCACACCACTATACAAATTATGAAATCAAATGTTGTTTTTATTAACATAAATCGTCGAAATACTTTTAAAAGTAATGTTAAAAACCTTTTTATGTTTTTCAAATGCGTTGTGACACCATTTGAATGCACAAATCATCATAATTACCTATTTATTTTTTAAGTGTTGCGTACGTACGTGCAGTACAGTGACCTTGTACATTACGGAACGGTTCTCGGCGTAAGCTCCATTAGGCTCCAATTAAAATGCTTAATTTTTTGTGCGCAGACTTACCTTCTATACGTTATTATTCTAAGATTCATTCATTCATTTCAGCTCATATACGTCCCACTACTGGGCTCGAGCCTCCTCCATATTGGAAGGGATATTGATTATACCACGCTGGTTAGGCGGGTTGGTATAGGGTTTTATTTCGAGTTTTCCTTCTCTTAGATAGTTGTTATATGCACAAGATATCCCTTAGTCATCTTTTACGACACTCACGGTCAAAAGAGAGAATGAATGTTGAATTGTATTCATACTCCTTCACTTCACGGATATAATATATACACAGCGATCAAACATAATTCTTCATTTGAACTTTCCTTAAAACGGTAAAATCGCACCTCCATAATATTTCTTCCTCCATTCTTGTAATTCTCTATGCGTTGATTAGAAATACAGTGTTTACTTTTAATAAGTTATACATGTTTACATTAGAAAGCCTATTATTATTACTAAATTTATATATATATATATCTATACCAATAAATAAAATTGGAGTGTCTGTCTGTAATGTCAAAATAATGGGCTCTTTTCATGCTCACACGGTTATTTACACTATACAAATGCCTAAAATACACTTTATATTTTTTTGTCTGTCTGTCTGTCTGTCTGTTTGTTCCGGGTAATCTTCAAAACAGCTGGACCGATTTCAAAAATTATTTCACCAATGGAAAGCTATAATATCAGAGAGTAAACTGGGCTATATTTTATCCCAGTATTACCACGGGAATGGGAACTACGCAGGCAAGACGACTGAAACCGAAGCGAAGCGAGGGCGGGTTGCTAGTAGTATATATCTCTGTTGCAAAAAATGGACACCTTACAGTCACTGGCCCCCCACAACACAAGGATTATATCCTTAGTGCAGGGTGTTGTTTAGTTTGCGGGTAACTAAACCGGGTAATAGTCCATTACCCGCGGAGAGGCTAACCGCGTGAGGGCGACCGACATCCCTAGAGGGGCGTTAGGGAGGGTACCCGAAAGGATATCCCGCCGGGCTGGCCATGGACGGCAAGGAACTGGGTACCGGTGGTCGACCCAATGGAGAAGGGGACGGAATACGGTGGGATATGGGGCCACGCACCTTTCCGTCACCCCGGACGGAATGGATGGCGTGTGTGGCGCTGACCATAGCTCACAAGAAAAAAAAACAGCGTGCGTACAAAGTACGGATGTCAGAAGTGGAACTTCTTTATCCTTTATCTCATTCTCTCGCCGGCAGAATCCTATACATTTATGTGTTTGTGTCTCTATGGACTCGCTTTTTTGTTTCATCGAGTTTGAAATCAAAACGATTCTAAAGAAGTTTCCTTTCAAAGAAAGAAAGGGTGTTATCTAATTAAAAAAAAAAGAAATGAATGAATGGATAACGATAACCAGAGATATTCGTATATTGTAATATACCAATTATAATTATCGTTCAATTGAATGTATATCGAGTAATTGAGAGAGATTTTCTTCAATGAGATTTCTCATAACGATGTATCAAATAATAATCTTATATCATAATTCTGTCATTAAATTGTAAATATAGAAATTTATTTTTATTGATGTGAAATTTTTATTTAGTACTTTATTCTGTTGAATGAGACGAGACTAAGCCGTTTCGCTCGTCGTAAGTAACGTGAGATGTGTTGGCACGTTCGAGTAAAGACGACTCTCCTTGAATAGGGTTGCCAGGTCATCAAACCTAATAGCCGGACAGACCAGCTAGTTTGGCCGGACATTTGGGTAAAAAAGCCAGACACCCTACATTATTGAGGATTAAGGTCTGTTGGCCTCACCTTTGCACCATGTTGCGGAGGAGGAAGGCGGTGGCATCTGCCGCCGGCGCTCTGCGACCCCCCTTTTGAGGCAAAACGGCTTTGCAGGGTTGTCGAGCATTTTTCAAATGACACCAGCGACAGGTCTTTTCCAATCTCGATCACCAGGCCATGCCGCTGGTCCCCATACCTAGAAAATGGTATACCTGGCAAACCCTGCTGTCTACCAATCTTTATAGCACTAGCCTATCTTAGAAAAACTTATATTAGCTTTTAACGTCTTATATTAGATTTTAAGTTATCGGTATCAATAACACTAACGCTGACATTCAATACTAAAGACGTATATTTTTTTAAACTGGACAAAAGCATAAATGACCCTTCCCCGGGGGTAAGCGGCAGTTAATCAACGCCGGGGCGGCTACAAGATAAGTGCATTACTCCAATGTGTACCCGCTCATTGATTCCACGAATTATGTCGGCCAAGAGAGGGAACGATAGCAAAAAAAAATATAATAAAATGCTAAGCTAGTGGTACGGTTATAAGAAAAATTAGAACGTAGTTTAACAAACTCGATTTATGTGTGGTGACGGAGTGAGAATACAATTCCCCATTCCATGATCCATGGAATGGGGAATTGTATCCCCAATCTTACCCGTGGGTGTCGTAAAGGACATCTAAGGGATATAATATGCATATAACATCTATGCAAGCCATTTACTCTGTCATTGTGAAAGAGGTGTCGTAAGTCAAAGTGACTTACGACACCTCTTTCACTCTGTTATTATGAAGGAGGCTTGAACCCACCATTGAGAGGTTAATGAGCTATGACAAATAAACTCGATTCTGAGTGGTGGTATTTCTTACCACTATTATCGAATTTTTTTCTTTAGGTGTTATTAAAATGGACCATTTGCGAGATCAAGGAATCAGTATCAGTGAGCAGTCCAATGATGATAGGGACGGAATACGGTAGGTTACACCGAGCAGGGTGTTCATACCATAGCCTACTACAAAAAAAATATCTGCTATTGGATAGGAGAGGAGACTTGGGGTCTAGGAGTGGTGTGAGCTAAGCTTCAGATAAAAAATAACAAGTAAAACCATTATTTTAACGAAGGAAGTAAGGGGGACCCACCACTTTCCCACGCTTAATCAATATTTGGCACACCACAATGGAATGGAAGGAATACGGAATGGGATCGAGGTGGAATGGAATATCATAAATGCGCATTTGAAGCCGTACCGTCCTGAGGATGCCGCGAAACACGCGTCGAACAAGTGTTCGAAGTTCTGCGGAAAATTGCAAATTGATGTTCTGGAAGAAGCTCATTACGTGAGAGTAAAATTTCTTTATAACCTATTCCACCTTGATCCCATCCCGTATTTCTTCCATTCTATTGTAGTGTGCTGTATATAGATTAACCATAGGAAAGTAGTAGGTCTCCCTTCTTTCCTTCCATTTTAAAATAATAATGGATTTCCGCCATGAATCGCCAGATTCAATCAAGTAAAACCAGGTAAAAATAAAACATTGATCTTTCCAATTCAAATTACAAAACTAACGATTCGTAGATTAATTAATTAGCAAACTATATCAAACTTTTGATGTAATTAATTAGTTTTTATTGAAGTTTTCTTGTTACCATCAATTGCGAGTCTCTGGAGTATCGTCCAATTATCATGACTAAAACTTCTTAAAATACTTCCAATTATTATTTGGCCCGGAATTGGACACGTGTAGGGTAAATTAATTGACAAATAGTTTGGTTATTCAAGTATTCGTAGTACTATATAGAAAATGTATTTCGTTGTCTTATTGTTTACTAATAAATTGATTCCGTGTAGTGACGGAGTAAGGATACAATTTATCAAACGCTATCTTGCCTGTGTGTGTTTCGTAAAAGACGACTAAGGGATGTAATATGCTGATAATATCTATTAATGAGAAGGAAAACTCGACATAAAATCTTATGCCAACACGTCTGACCAGCGTATTGTAGTAGGCCATTTTCTCTCCCATTATGGATAAGGCTTGAGCCCAACAGTGGGACTTATGTGGGCTGAGATTATAATAAATTGAAGATTAAGTTATCCAAGTTGATGATTTAGAAATGTAGCGACGAAGACTAGACAGTTGGTGGTCTGCTAAGCGACTGGGGAATAATTAATAATAATAGTAATATTTATGCATTTTTCTCTCACACAGAAAAATAAGAAAATAAGGCTTAGACTTAGGTTGTTTTTTTCTACAATATTGTACAATCTATGCTAGGAAAAAAACATATATGACAGATTACCAACCTCTCCTAACTCCAGACGAGTTTGTGTTCAGGTAAATATAATTACTAGGATGTATGAAACGAAAGCGACTGATCTGTTTGATGTATCTTTGTTCTTGCTGAAGCACTCCCGTTATCCAGCTATTAGTTTTTAATCTTCCCTCCTACAAATATCGCGTCATGGGTGACGAGTAGTGGTTCTCCATTCGACGTCCTCGACGAAGAGGATGACACTATCACTCTCGCTCAACGTAGAGCCTACACTGCCCGCGAGGTCATTACACGTAAATACCCGCGGTTCCGCCCTCACCTTCGAGGTACGAAACCGCGCCGCGCAAAAGTCATTAACCAAAACGTGAGCACTCCCACTTTGCCTTCAGCAACGCACCAGGCCGAAGTCCGTTCCCCACAGCGGGAGTCCTTGGGCGATGTCGCTTAGTATACTTTCACCGGGTTGAGAGCCTTCAGCGCTCACCCATAGTCCACGTCAAGCTGTAAAAGCCATCTGCGGCTAACAGCTGTACACACACAACAAAAAAAAGGAAAAAGGGGGGAAACGATTCGATTACGCTTAGAGAGGAAATTAACCGTGTTCTTTAAAATATGTGTTGTCCCTTACATTAATGGTGCTATTCATAGTCGCTACCACAAAGTAGCGCCTATGAATATATTAATCGTTACTTTTTTGTGGAATTGTGAAAATCGGCTCAGATATCATCAGAGGAACTCCTAAGGATCATCAGGAGAACTCCTAGGGATCTTAGAACATCGACTGAATAGCCAACCAGTCTGCTAAGCGTAGCATTTATAAGATTATTCCACTCGTCTTGCGAGGTCAATATTCAAAAGGGGGACGTCGATTAGCTAATGGATGAATAAATAAACTTTCTCGCCTCCCTCATACTCGTTATGAACTTCATAATTAAAGAATCCTTGATCTATTATAAAGTATAACCATTATAAAATTATGTTGCATTAGGAAACTGGTTTTTCATCCCCCACATTTTATATTCATACTTTGCGAAAGCCATTATATTTTTAAACTTTGCGTTTTAAAACAAAAACTTGGAATCGTTAACGATGCGTTGCTAGAAACGCTAAAAACCATTATGCAAAATAACTAGTTGAGAGATCTACAATAGTTTGCAAACTACAATCTAATGATTAAAAGACTTAACAGTCTTAGAATAATAACGTATAGAAGGATAGTGTCACAACTTCGAACTTTATAAATTTGAATCTAAAAATACTAATGGCGGGCAGACAATTACACACGTACACACGGAAACCACTATACAAATTATGAAATCAAATTTTGTTTTTATTAACATAAATCGTCGAAATACTTTTAAAAGTAATGTTAAAAACCTTTTTATGTTTTTCAAATGTGTTGTGGCACCATTTGAATGCACAAGCCGTCATAATTACCTATTTATTTTTTAAGAGTTGCGTACCTTCGTGCACTGTAATGACTTGTACATTACGGGACTGTTCCGGCGTAGGCTCCATTAGGCTCCAATTGAAATGCTTCACTTTTTGTGCGTGGACTTACCTTCTATATGTTATTATTCTAAGTTAACAGTTATAGAACTTATCCATTAACATCCTGTTCTTACCCTATTACTTCCTTATTTCAGCTCATGTACGTCCCACTGCTAGGCTCGAGCCTCCTCCGCAATAGACGGGAAAATAGACCTATACTACGCTGGTCAGACTTGTTGATGATGCAATGACACAAACATTTTACTAATTTTAATAATAATTTTACATAAGCGTATGGAGAGTTTTAAAAATTGCATTTGGCTCCAAGTAGGTATCCAAGTGAGTATTAGTTTGTGTAATGCAATCACAGCGATTCGGTTCTCATTATCACTCCACTCCATTTTAATATCACAAAATATTCTACAATGTATTGGCGCCAAAATGAGAAAACTCTTTATTTTATAGTGAATTGTCTATAGAGAAAACACAATGAACAATCATATAAAAAGGACAGATTCCAAATTTAAATGTAATATTTTATTTATTTTTAATTGTAACAGCATTTATGGCCAGACTAAGTATATGAGCTGTGATGATGAACGAATGATTAATAAAAGTATGAAAGAATAAATTTTTTGTTGACCTTACTAACAGAAAATGATCCCTATTTTTATTCAAAGAACAAAAAAAATCTTACGCTGCATTACGGCAATTGTTTAATAAAGTTTTTTTTTTTTTGCTTACCCTCCATCGCTGCGTCTTATATTTTTATTTATTGCATCCTAGCTTTGTTTAGCTGGCTCACTTATTCTTTAGCTTTGTGAAGTAACTTTATTCTTATATTTATAGCTGGATTTATGTGATGTGTCTGACATAGGATTTGTTTGGGATTCCACCGATTGTGGGTACTTAGTTTAATATTGATATATTATGGTCTGAGGTGACCTTAATGAAGTTATCTAAAATATAAGATCGTACTGAATACTATTGACATTTGTCCTTAAAATGACCGCCAATTGAATAAAAATAAAGTAGATATTATTCTATAAAAAGCATAAATTTGAAAAAAAATGTCAAGTTCGTAAACGATTTTGTTAATAGAAGAAGTGATGTCTAAAAATGTAAACCAAGGTCTTACAAAGGTCTTTACTTCTTCTTCTTTTTTGTCTTGGCAATCAGCTACAAATACGAGCCATTTTTGCCAGTGTCGAGTTATAATTATCTTTTCAAGTTCTCAGTTTCTTCATGTCGGTAATGATCTGTCAGTAAGTCAAAGTGTCGCCCTCAACAGTGTAATGGCCACTGTTAAGGGTATCTTCTGTGTATAGCAATTTTATATCATACTAGCAACCCGCCCTCGCTTTGCTTCAGTTTCAGTCGCTTTACCCGCGGCGTAGTTCCCGTTCCTGTGGGAATACCGGGATAAAATATAGCCTATGTTACTCCCTGATATTATAGCTTTCCATTGGTGAAAGAATTTTTGATATCGGTTCGGTGGTTTAAGCGTGAAAGCGTTACAAACAAACAAACATCCTTACTTTCGCATTTATAATATTAGTATAGATTCACTACACCTCAGCAGTTTTGCCACTATATATTACATAAAATGCCATCAAAATTATTTAATATAACACGTTAAAACACTAAGATATTGAATGTAATACAAGAACACCACATGACACTTCAGATGCCTGCCAAAAACTCCAAGTCACTGCTCCTATCTAGGGATGCAAACGATACATGGTATCGATGTTTCAATAAAAAAACATCGATACTTTACATCGTGTTCACTATTGTAAAACAACGATGTATCATTGTTATTTTATACGACTTTATGACATCGGTGTTTTATGTCTGCGTGATTTAAATTGTATGGTACTTTTGTGACAGTTTAGGTACTCTGTTTCTAATTAACTAAAAAAAAAATTAAAGGTCATCACATCATGCAAATGTTGGTGCTTCATGCAAACAACATAATTGCATGAAATTGATTATAATTTATTGCTCTTACAATTTAATAAAAAAAAAAGCTCATCGCAATCCCACAAGGAAAGTAAAAAAGCATCGATGTTTTCAAGACGATGTTTTTTCATTGCTCGGTGCTTGTTCTAAAATATCGATGTTCTTGGTTTCTATATTTGCATCCCTACTCTTATTCTACAATATCTAATATTAATACCCATCATCCTCATCTCGGCCCATATTGACCGGACCGGGGATTTAGTCCGGACACCCGCGGAGAGGTTAGCCTCGCGACGGCGATTGGCGTCCCGGTAGAGGACGTCGACGGGAGAGGGTACTCCCTCGGGTCGACGACTGTGAAGTCAAGGAACTCTGCACTGGTGGTCGACCCAACGACGAAAGCGACGTGCTATACGGGTGGGTTACGGGTGTGCGTGCTTAGGCCCCTCTGTCGCCCCGGACGGAGCCGGGCGAGGAGTGCGCCGATCGTAACCTAAACCCAAAAAAAATAGCCAATATAAGTGCCACTGTTGGGCTCGGGCCTCCTCCACTATGCGAGGGAAATTGACCTACTATACCACGCTGGTCAGACATGTTGGTTTTATCTCACGTTTTCTTCTCTTCCATAGATGTTATATGCATATTTAATCCCTTAGCCTTAGACTGCACAGATGGCGTAGTGGTTAAGATAGCGACCTACATTGCCAGTGTCGGGGGTTCGAATCCCACGCGGGACAACACTTTGTGCGATCCACAAATTGTTGTTCTGAGTCTGGATGTAATTTGTGTCCGTTAATTATATGTTTGTAAAGTCCCCCGCAATACAAGGATTATTTCCTTAGTGCAGGGTGTTGTCTTAAATAAAATAAAAAAAAAAAAAAATAAAAAAAATCCCTTAGTCGTCTTTTACGATACCCACGGGCAAGAGAGGGAGTGGTGAATTGTATTCTTACTCCGTCACCTCACGGAAATTATCAATGTATTAGCAATGAATCGTTTCAATAATCTGACTGTGTAAAATAAAAACCTTACTAATATTATTAATGCGAAAGTAAGTTTGTTTCTTTATTTGCTTGTTTGTTACGCTTTCACGCTTAAATTAACGAACCTATTTCAAAAATTATTTCACCAATGGCAAGCTATAATATCAGAGAGTAACATGGGCTATATTTTATCTCACTATTCCAATGGAAACGGGAACTAGCCAGGTAAGGAGACTGAAACAGAAGCGAAGCGAGGGCGGGTTGCTATAAAACATAAAACAAAGCGCAGCCACAAACAAAAAACTAATATTGTGACAGGACTATGAGCACGGTAAAACTAGGCCGAAATCGAAACCGAAATTTCGGTCAGACACTATTACAAACATATAATTAGCGGACACAAATGATATCCCGACTCACAACAATAAATTGTGGATTATACAAAGTATTGTTCTACATACGAATCGAACCAACAGCACTTGCATGATAATCTGTGGATTTGAATCCGATACCATAAGTGCCAGTCTATTAGTTTCCACTAGGGTATGTTCGCTGTTAATACTAAAGTCTGTCACGGCTACAAATCAAAGTAGATGTTCAGTTCAAATTAGAAATTCAAATCTCAAAATGTGCTCCACTCCATCACAGTTCATTTTCAACAAAGCCCGTAGTAACCGCAAAAGGAAGTTATGCCACAGTCGTTCAAATATAATAAACCAATTTCATTTGAATCGCAAAGCAGGCTTTTGATCCACTGTGGAGATGTCAAAAATTAACATCCTATTAACCCTGTACCTTTCATAGCTAGAAGTTCGAACATTTTAAACGTTTATTTATTGCTACCAAATATATTTTTCGTGTGGTGACGGAGTTAGAATACATTTCACCACTCCCTATTTTGCCCGTAGAAGTCGTTTCTTTTTTTTTTTATTGCAAACGGTGGCAAATGAGCAAACAGTACACCTGATGGTAAGTGTTGCTGCCGCTCATGGACCTTCACAAGGCCGCTGCCTACCAAATTGCTACTACTCAGATGTCGATTTTCTGCTAGAGTGTGGTACTACCCCGGACGGACCGGCCCGCGGCTGTAGACAGATAACTGTCGACAGTGTGGTCCTACCACTCGAAAAAGAAGACTAAGAGATTAAATATGGTTATAACATATTTGCCAGAAAAGGTAATCTCGAAATAAAAGGCTATAGCAACACACCTGACCAGCATGGTATAGTAGGTCAATTTCCTTCCTATTATGGAAGAGGCTTGAGCTCAGCAGACGTAAATGAGCTGAAATGATGATGAAAGAAGAATTTCATTCCTTTTTCTCACTGTAAAATCTCATATTCTACTTCACCTGTAAAAAAGAATTCGAGGTCCGTTAGTTCGAAGGGAGTTTTGGCGGGTATATAGAATTTTCATGTTACGCTCTTCAATTATAGGTATTCATTTCTTTGATGTTTAAAGTGTTACTAGCTTTTCCCTGCGACTTCTTCAACGTAGAAGTCGAAAATGGTTCTAATAGGACTGTTAATTGGATTTTTACATAATAAACGTTGTTATAATATATAAATTGTTATGTTTAAATGTTTGATTTACTTATTATACATATTGTAGAGTTGCAAAGATTAAATGAAATAAAATTTCGTTTCGAACCGAATTTCAATAGAATACGAAACACAACTTCGATCAATTCGGTTAAGGAGTTTTTATGCAAACATTAACAACAACCGCCTTCCTTTTTCACCGAATTTGAATTTCGAAAAGTCCTTTCTTATCGGATGCCTACGTCATACAAAGAAATATATTTCAAGTTTCAGGTCTCTACGATGTACACACAGTCTTTAGACATCATCATAAAACCAATCTAAAAAAGTTTTTAAGTATTTTTGAATGTACAAACATTGTTTCATAATACTTTACACATTCAAAGTCAAATGTCAATTGTAAGCCAGTCGCTAAAACAGTTATATCGCCTATAACCGTTAACTTTGTTTCAAAGATGTTCTAATTAAAACTTAATTGTGTGGCGACATTGATAGCGGTCATCCTTTTTACCGAATTAAAAAGTGGGTTCTCCATTTCCTAGTAGGCATATATCCGATATATTGAGGTGCAAATTCTCTGTTTTTGAGGCAATAATTTTTACATCTCAAGAGTGGCATTTTTATACTTTAATTGGCGTTTTAGACTTCGAAGATATCTCCGATTTTATGTGTACCTAACCTTAAAAAGGATAAAATATATAAGATGATTTTAATATATTTTATTCCATCCTTCCCTACTCAACGTCCACTATCCCCACAAGGGGAAATAAACCGTAATAGCCACGCTTGATACGTAAATTAATTATCACAGCTAGTATTATAAGGTTCTTAGGATAAGGCTGCTGTCCGTTCCCCTGACGATCCATTTCCAATTTCTCGTTCCTAATCTGGCATCTTACAGACATTTTCTTATTGTACGACTCCAAAAAAGAAATTAAGTACTTAAACACTTTCGTCCTTACAGTGACAGAATAAGAATTATAGTCATCATCCACCATATTATCTATGGCTGCCGTAAAATATGACTAAGAGATACAATATGCATATTACAATTTACTATCAATAAAGTTTCGGCTAGAATGGGTACGTATGGACGTATAACTAATAGCTTATAATAGTATAACTAATAGCTTAAAGTTCAACAATATCAAAGCCGTGTGATGACAGCTACGAACTCTTACATTATTCGTGGGTATGGTAAAAGGCGATTAAGAGTTTTCCATCGACCTGGGCGAACTCTATCTGATGCTGTCAGGTCATTTATTATGTTTCCAAGGATTCTCCATGACGTCAGGCAGGCGGCCAGTCATAAAACTATTACTAATAACTTTTGCAATATGTACTATGAAAGAGAAGTACAAATTGATTCGACGAATCTAAGTAATTGGGATGAGAGCAGGGTGATGATGATGATGATGAACATCTATGCAAGTCATTAAAAATTCATCAAACCGTTTTCATCAAATACGTAAATCAAAAACCATATTTGTAAAAGAAAACTAGACCATATTATATGTAGATAACATCGATGCAATAGAAAGTAGACACAACATAAAACCATAGTTTTCGTCACTCAGACGGAAAATTTATCGGGTCGACCACTGACGACAAGTAACCCTACTCCGGTGGTCAGTCCAACGATGAAGGTGAGGGTGAAGGGTTCGGGTGGGTTGCGGCTGTGCATGCTTACGCTCCTCTGTCGCCCTGGACGGGGTGGTGCGAGGAGTGCACCGACTGCAACCCACCCGAACTTTGCGTCAAATTTGCGTCCGTTATATCTCTCGATAAACATAATTTGTTGGCGAAAATATGTTCAGCAACAATTACAAATTGTAAATATTTAACCTTTAAAAAGGTAAAAGTTTCAACTATATATAGGGTTATAGTAACAATACCTTTGTGAAGGGTAATGTAGTAAAAAAACTTTAACAATATTTTATTCACAAAAAGTGCTAACGGAAGATCCTCATGAGTTTGACGTCAAAAATAAGGCGAAATTGTTTCCTTCAAACAGTTTCTAGCCAAGTAATTTGAAGTAGGCACCTACAAATTATGGCTAAAATAATAATAAAAGTTAGCGTAATTTTCTTCCTTCATATTTTCCAAAAGTTAACTTTGTTTGCGGCTCCGTTCTCTTATTTCTTTCGTTATGATGTGATCAAAAAGAACTCAAAATTGAGTTAAGAAATTCATTTAAAGATCATTTGCAATTATGAATGTTTTGTCGTAAATAAATTTATTCTCCATAGACTTTTTTAATTTAAGATTCAAGATGAAATTAGCTTTGATAACTTTTTAATAGCTATTTAGTCGCCATCACAGATAACAGAAAAAACAGCGTGCTCTCTTTTCAATGCTTTATGGTCGCAATTGTCTTTGGATTTTTATTTCTTTTTTCAATAATTAATTACAATGTTTTTCAGAATTTTGTTATATTGATATTTTATGAAGAATATATTTTAAAAATATTACATGTTAACTACCTATATGCTATTTACATTTCGATTTTATCTAAAGATTTATATAGAACGTACAGATTTTCATAAAATAATACTTATTATTGGAAGTAATTTGGAAATGTTAATTGATTGCTTTAGTAGGAAGTTATTATAGAATAGGAGCATTTCATACAAATTATGCAGTTTAAGTTTTACACTTGTGGTGATGAAGTAAGAATATAATTCACCACTCACTATTTTATCTTTGGATCTCGTAAAGGACAGCTGAAGAATACAATATGCATATTACATTTATACAAAAGAAAAAAAACCCTAATTATAAGTTTTTACCAACCCATCTCACCAACGTGGTATAGTACGGGGTTGGCCAACTTCATTAGCCCCAAGATCTACCGTTTACTCACGAAACCCTATGCGATCTACCATTTACATACTTCTTGAAATGTTCACAATTGGAATTGATGCGTGCAGCAGTTGCTGATTACGTTGCGCCTTCTACATAGTACGTATTTACATTTATTGCCTTACTACGATCGACTGGACTAATAGTCGCGATCGACCGATCGATCGCGATCGACTGGTTGGTTAGTAGGTAAAAATCCACCTATTATGAAGAAGTCTTGAATATATGAGCCGAGATGATGATGATGTAGTTTAATGCCATAATGCCGCTATGGTCCGATAGAGGTGCTGCTCCAAAGTACATACAAATTCGTTTCTTTATTTACACTCCAATTTTTTTTATACAAATGGCTGATATTCGTTCCATGTGATGACGGCATAAGAATACAATTCACCACCTCCTGTATCTTGCCCGTAGGTGTCATAAAAGACGACTACGGCTTATGATATGCATATGATATCTATGTAAAAGAAGGAACACTCGAAATAAAACCCTATGCTGACGCGCCTGACCAGTGTGGTATAGAAGGTCAATTTCCCTCCTACTGCGGAGAAGGCTTGAGCCCAGCAGTGGGACGATTATAAAAATATGCTGATATATATTAAAATAACTCGCTGTAATTCAGACCCAACCCTAAACACTCTTACTGAAATGTAATCACAGATTCTTAGCTCGAAAATGGACCGTTACGTTAAAAGCATTGAGTTTATATTGCATTGCGTCCAAGTACACTTATCGAATGTAACTACCGTTCTTCCGTTACCAAAATGTCTTTTGTCTCTCGGCCGTATAATGAAATCGTTTCGAGCTACGTAATTTCCTATTTAGAAGAAGAAAAAATTAAAGAGATTTACTAAAGGTTATTGTAAGAAGATTCGAGGATGCGTGAAACTGACGACGTCGATTTGCCGAGGACAGAGACAGTTGGATAAGTCACAGAGGAATAAAAGACTGGATTATATGTCTCACTATATGGAAAGGGAATTTAATTTAGATTACGCTGTGGTTATTTAGTATCACTGCTTATTTCTTGCCTGTCGGTGACGTGCTAGAAGATTCAGAGACTGAAGAACTTAACGACGCTGAAAAAGAAAGAAATACAAAATTTTAAACTTAAACTTCTAATGCAATTGCCAACAAAGTTATGTTAAACGTTTAACGCTACGAGAATAGAAAGAGACAGAGCGAGAGTGAATGCGTGCCACTCGAACGCATGCTCTTTTTTTTAAGACAAAACTAGGCAACTTTTAAGTCAAAACTATTATAGACAAGTTTGTATGAGTAATAAATTAATGTAAGGCGTCATCGACACCGTTACGTGATGTGTTAACGCTAACACTATATCTGTAGGTATGTCAATGTCACTATATCTGCGCCGATATATGTCAAAAACGGATAAATATGAAAAGTTTTAATTTACAAATTTTAATTAAAGGAAAGAAAGAAAAACCCACCGTTTTCCCATGGTTAATCAAGCACAGCAGAATGAGTGACGAATTCTATGAGGCCCTACAATCTGGCGTCTTAACCCTCTATTGTAGGACGCCCAGCCCACTAGGTGGACTGCCGACCTGGTGAAAGTTGCTGGGCGTCGTTGGATACAGGTGGCACAGAACCGCACTTTGTGGCGTAACATGAGGGAGGCCTACGTCCAGCAGTGGACAGCGATAGGCTGAAATGATGATGATGATGAAGGAAGATTGAAATTGACTAACTTTAGGCCCAGTGTGTTATCTTTTCCATTACCTCCTCCATTGCCGCCTCGGCAACAAAGGCACTATATCTCAGTCGACCAGATACTCTGTGACTAATCGGATAGGCAGATTAATCCCCTATCCGACCACCGACGGCCTTGGCTTTATACTTCGTCCTATCGTTTACTATTTAACTAATTAAATTTACCTGTTTTTTTTTTTTTTTTTTTTTTTTGTGGGTGGGCCGCGGTCGGCGCGCCTCCGCACCACTCCGTCCGGGGCGACAGAGGGGCTTAAGCACGCAACTCCCGCGACCCACCCAAAAACCACGTCGCCTTCGTCGTTGGGCCAACCACTGGAGCAGCGTTAACTTGTCGTCAGTGGTCGGCCCGACGGAATACCCCCTATTGGGGTACCCTCCCATCGACCGACGTCCCCCCCTCGGGGAGGACGTCGGTCTTTCCTCACGCGGTCGGCCTCTCGGCGGGTGACGGACTAATCCCCGGTCACGTCACCCGCGGCCTCGGCTAGGGCGGCATGAGGCGCAGATAATTGCGCCTGCGCCGCCCCAGTCGCCGGCGGCGGATCTCCTCATCGAGGCTGCGCTCCTCGCGCAGGCGATCCGCCGCCTCCTTCCGCGAGATCACCGTCTCGCAGAAGGCTGCGACCGCGTCCCAAAAAAAAATTTACCTGTTATCATCATCGTCTCAGCATACTGCATATTTGCTGAGACGATGATGATGAGGTGCGCAGTTGGGGTTGGGGCTCGTTCTTCCACCACGAAGGGAGGAAAATTAATCTACTATACTACGCTGATCAAACGTGTTGGTATTCAAATTCAAATCATTTATTATGTATAAACCCCGTCTGCCATTCAGCTGCAACAGGGAGGGGCTGAGGTATCACGGGGTGCCCGTGTACCTCAGGCGGCTGGTGGCAGACTACTTGGAGGGGCGCAGCGTCCTCTACGTTGATCGAGTAGGGGACGTTGTGCGAACGCCCATGACGTGCGGTGTCCCGCAGGGGTCGGTTCTGGGTCCGACCCTGTGGAACATCGGCTACGACTGGGCGTAGAGAGGAAGCCTCCCACCCGGGCTAGGCGTAATTTGCTACGCCGACGATACACTCGTCACAGCCCGGGGTGGGACGCTAGAGGAGGCGGCACGCCTGGCAACTCTCGGCACCGAGGAGATTGTCAGGCGGATCGAAGCGCTGGGGTTGAGGGTAGCACTGGAAAAGACGGAGGCCCTTTTGTTCTATGACCTCCGTGCCGCCGGGCCTCCCGCCGGCGCTTCGATCACCGTGAAGTCGGTCACCATTAGCATCCAGGCCCAAATGAAGTACTTGGGCCTGGTGCTCGACGGGCATTTTTGGTTCCGGGAGCATCTCCATCGACTTGTTCCCCGGCTTGTCGGCGCGGCGTCCGCCCTTTCGCGGCTGATGCCGAATGTGGGCGGACCCAGTGCTACGTGCCGACAGCTGTACGTGGGGGTGATCCGGTCGATGGCCCTGTATGGCGCACCGGTGTGGGCGGGTCCCTGACCGTCCGTCTTAGGGCCCTCCTGTGGCGACCACAGAGGGTCATGGCGATCAGGGCCATACGGGGTTACTGCACGGTGGCGACGGAGGCAGCGTGCCTCCTGGCCGGAACTCCCCCGTGGGACCTGGAGGCGGAGATGCTCGCCGACATTTATCGGCGGGTGTCGGAGACGCGCGCCCGCGGCGGCATGGTCTCCATCAAAGAGATCACCGCCTGGCGGGTCGACGCCCGCCGAGAAGTCATTGCCCGTTGGGCAGTCCGGCTGGAGAGTCCTCGGTACGGTGTCAGGACCGTCGAGGCCCTCCGGCCGGTGCTGATGGAGTGGTTGGAGCGGACGCACGGGGTGCTTTCCTTCCGACTGGTGCAGGTGCTGACGGGGCACGGTTGCTTCGGGAAGTACCTGCACAAGATTGTCAGAAGGGAGAGCACACCGTCCTACCACCACTGCAGTTGCAATGAGGACACGGCGCAGCACACGCTCGAGGAGTGTGCTGCATGGGAGGGTGATCGCCGTGAACTCGTCGCAATTATCGGTGCCGACCTGGCGCTGCCGACCATCGCCAGGGAGATGCTCGTCAGCGTCAAGAATTGGGACGCGGTCACCGCCTTCTGTGAGGCCGTAATCTCACGGAAGGAGGCGGCGGATCGTGTGCGAGTAGAGCTCCTATTCGGCGACACGTTCCGCCGCCGGCGACTCGGGCGGCGCAGGCGCGAGTATCTGTGCCTAATGCCGCCCTAGCCGAGGCCGCGGGTGATTGGACCGGGGAATTGTCGAGAGGTGAGGTTACCCGAAAGGGTATTCCGTCAGGCCGACCACTGACGACAAGTCACATCTGCTCCGGTGGTCGGCCCCAACAACGAGGTGACGTTTCCCGCGCGCCGTCCTTTCATCGCCCCGGACGGATTGGACCGCGCGTGTGCTTACCATAGCCCACCCATAAAAAAAAAAAAAACAAAATGTATAAATCCCGCGGGGGGCACTTACATATAGTAATTTTTTTACATTTTTTTTTTAAATTTCGGCCGGATCTGATCGCGACCGCACTGAGAAGATCCGGCAAGAAACTTAGCGGCATTGCCTATTTTTTATTTATTTTCTAATTTCACATAAATAAAATTACATCTTACAACATGCTTATTAATAGTTCCAGTGTAATGCCATTCGAAATATTATGTAATTCAATTCACCTTCCGTGTGGTGACGGAGTAAGAATACAATTTACCACTCCATATCTTGCCCGTGGATGTCGTAAAAGACGACTAAGGGATATAATACGCATATAACATCTATACAAGAGATGGAAAACTCGAAATAAAACCCTATACCACCATGTCTGACCAGCATATTATAGTAAGGTCAACTTCTCTGTTATTGTGGAGGAGGCTCGACCTCAACAGTGGGACGTATATGAGCTGAAATGATGATGATGAATGATGATATAATAATAATCACAAATCTAATGAGAAGAGTATAAGGTATAGGGACTCAGTTACACTTCCTAGTATCAATATAAATCTTAAGGCTCATCATCATTCCTTGTAGTGACGAAATTAGAATTCAATTTACAATGTTGGCATTTATACTGAGTTTTAATTCTCTTGCGTAGATCTTATCTGCATATCACATCCTTTAGTTGTATTTAACGACCCCCACAGGCAGGAGAGAGGGGTGTTAAATTGTATTTTTACTCCGTCACTACATGGAAGAAATTTTAAAAATTTGAATGTTTTTTCATTTAACTTAAGTTCGTCCTCATGTGGAGTACTGCTCAAGGCGTACTGTTCGAATCGTCGGGATCCCAATCTTACGGACAGACTGGAGTCACTGGAGCGGCGGAGAGACTTTGGGTAACTCTGTATACTCTACCGATATTTTCATGGGGAGTGCTCCGAAGAACTGTTTGACTTGGTACCACCGTCATCATTTTACCAATTTACTACTCAGCACCGTAGCAGGGTCCATACATTTTACCTGGAAATGTTATGGTCTTCAACTGCACGCTTCCAGCGATCATTTCTTCCACGTACTTGCAAGCTCTGGAATGAATTACCTGCTGTTTGGTTTCCCAAACGCTATAACATGTCCTTCTTTAAACAAGGTTTAAGAAGAGTAATTTCTTCACGGTAGACAACGGCCTGGCTGTGCCCTTGGTATTGCAAAGGTCCATATGGGGGCGAATCACTTACCGAATCAGGTGTGTTGCTTGCTCGTTTGGCATTATTGGCAATAAAAAAAAACCTGAAAATTTACTTATATTAATTCTAAATAAATTTACCGGAGAAAATTCATTTTGAAATGCTGAAAACCGAAAAACTACAGAAGAAAATTTTAGATGATAAAATTTTCCTAAAAGAAATTGAGAATATTTTATTTAACAAATAATTTATAGGTCAGTAAAACATGTAAAAAATGATCGTTGTCTAACACAATGCACTTAACTTTAAGTAACAAAAAGTAAATTTGCTTAAATATTTAATTTTACCAAAGGAGAATAGTCTACGAAATTCGCTCGTAAAAAGTGTGATGTTGAAAAAGGTAATTCTTTGTTTACGCTGTATAAAATAAAGATAAAGGAAATTATTTTACACCTTCCTTTATTATTACAGTAAAATACAATAAACGGTTAATCAAATGTTGCCACAAGAAAATTAGCTTCAGCACCTTTTATGTCGTTTCAAACGCTTTCATCATTATCATTTCAGCTCGTATACGTCCCACTGTTGGGCTCGAGCCTCCACTACAATAGGAGGGCAAGTGACCTTATTATACCATTCTTATCAGACAGGTTGGTATAGAGTTTTATTTCAAGTTTTCATTCTCTTGCATAGATTTTATACGCGTATTACATCCCTTAGTCGTCTTTTATAACATCTACGTGCAAAATAGGAAGGAATGATTGTATTCTTATTCCGTCACCACACGAACAAACAAACGCTTTATAAAAAACTAAATTATTAATCATTTTCTCCGTGTGATGACGGAATAAGAATATAATTAGACAGGAGGTGTCTTACCTGTGGGTGTCGTATAAGACGACTAAGAGATATATCCTGCATATAACAACTATTCAAGAGAAAAAAAACTTTAAATAAAACCTTATACTAACCCAAATGATAAGCGTGGTTTAGTAAGTCAATTTCACTCCCATTGTAAAAGAGGCTCAAGCCCGATAGAAAGCCGTTAATGTGATATGATGAAAATCATTTTGGAAACTAATAGTTTTAGTATCAACTAGCAGCGCCCTGCGGTTTCACCCGCAGTTCCCATAGATATATCGGGATACATTATAGCCTATGTTTTGTTCTGAGATTTAAGCTGTATTATTGTGAAGTTTCATTAAAATCCATTCGGTAGCTTTTGCGTGAAAGAGCAATAAATATCTTCACATCCTCACAAACTTTCGCGTTTATAGGATTCATCATCATTTCAGTTCATATACATTCCACTGCCATGCTGATCAAATACGTTGGTTAGAGTATTATTTTGAGCGTTCATTCTGTTGCATAGATGTTATCTTCATATTGTAATCACTTAGTTGCTGCTTACGATACCTATGGGTAAGATATGGGGTGATGAATTGTATTTCTCTCTCTCCATCTCCACATGGAAAAGTAGTTTTAGTATCAATTATTTATCCTTTTTCGTGATAATACAGGCAGACACCTTTAGAGATGATAATTATTTATATTATTAGTTCCGCCCTTTATCGACCCCTGTTGGACTTGAGCCGAAAAACAAACTTCAGAAAAATAATTTGTGCTTATCTTTTTAAAATATTATAATGATTATTCAATTATAGTAGAAACTCGATTAACCGGACTAATTGTTGTCGGTAGGCATTCGGATAATCGAAAATCCAGATAATCGAATGTATGAAAAATCTTCGGTTTTGCGCATAGGTATGTAGTACGTACATAATTTTATGGGTTTATTAAAAGACGAATACATATCCCGCGGAGTATACACCTCAGAGGGGCGTAACAATTACTAACTAAAAAAATAATAAAACGCGTGGGGCAGCCATCCCGGCATTCCGGGTTGAGCGCCTTCCGCTCGCCCATTGCCCTCGTTAAGCTGTCAAGGTCATCTGCGACCAACAACTAAATACACACACAAAAAAAAAAAAATCCCGCGGGGTGCGACAGACACGCTTCATGCTTCCATAAATTCGATTTGTAGGTACAACAAGGTCGCAGTTGGTAGTCCGAATAATCGCGAATCCGTATAACTAAGAACCGGATAATCGAGTTTCTACTGTAGGTATCATTAAAAATAATGTTTTAAAAGTTATTTTTACTATCATTATCTCAGCTCGTATATGTCTCACTACTGGGCTCGAACCTCTTCCACAATAGGAAAGAAACGTACTGTACTATGCTGGTCAGACAGGAAGGTAACGGTTTTGCTTCGAGTTTACCTTTTCTTATATAGCAGTTCAATTTCCCTCCTATTGTGAAGGAGGCTCATGCCCAGCAATAGTAGGAATATGTGCGGAGAAGATATAATATTTTTACATAAAAATAAGAAAGTTTATTACAGATGACAGCTACGTGTCAACCACTCTTGAGAAATTTTGTTAAATTCGCTTAAAATAAAAGCTATTTGCCAAATAAAAAAACGAATTAGAAAAGTGTGCAGTGATATACATTTATTCCTTTTTTTTAATTAAAAGCAAAGATACCATAGACAATTTCGGGTCCATCTAGCCACGCTTTTGTTTCCCTCCATAGCGTTACTGGAGAATGCTCAAATAAAGGGACCCTTTGTGTACCTATAGGGTCTCCGAATTAAGCGCTGAACACACAAATTTAATTTTTTGTTCGAAACATTTTATTTTACGTTAAAAAACTACAATACTTAATACCTTTTTATGCTATGACCATACTAAGACTATGCCGTCGGGTGACGGAGTAAGAATACAATTCACCACCCCCTCTCTTGCCCGTGGATGTCGTAAAAGACGACGAAGTATTTAATCTATATATTAATACGTGAAGCAAAAACTTTGTACCCCTTTTTACGAAAATTACGTGGATGGACAAGTATGAAATTTGGCACAATTGAAGTATATAATGAGGAGAAGTGCATAAAAGTGAAATTTAATATAATAATAGATTAGAAATACATTAAATTCATTAAAAAGAGCATTACCCATGCAATCGCTACACATACAAACGCTTGTTTACGTTTAAAATCTCTGGTCGAACTGAATGTCAAACAATCACAATTATGATGACAATGTCTAAAGATTATATATCTTAATATATATAAATTACGTGTCACGTTGTTTGTCCGCGATGGACTCCTAAACTACTTAACCGATTTTAATCAAATTTGCACACCGTGTGCAGTTTGATACAACTTGAAAGATAGGATAGCTTACATCTTAATTTATAGTCGCAATATTATTTTAAAACCTATACTAACACGTCTGACCAGTATGGTATAGTAGATCGATATCTCTCTTATTGTATAGTAGGCTGGAGCCCAGGAGTGGGACGTGAATGGCCTGAGATGATGATAATGATACTATGGCACAAAAATAAATACGATAAGGGCTACTTTGGCCATTGGAATTGGTAGGACTCGCTGTCTTGCTGACGGGCAGTGCAAGATACGCGACGTTACTGGTCAGTCACGAAATGGACTAGTCTGTTCCGCGGTACTGTCACCACCAGGCATAGTCTCAGACCATCATCCAACAATTTCTGAGAGGACTAACTGACGGCTAAGAATCCTTTTCTTTGGAATAGGCTATGGTAATTCACACCCCGTCCGTCGAAGTGAAAGTGGCCGGGACACGTTTGTCACTGGCGCGGGATAGTACGTAAATTGTAAATGCATTTTCACAGCGTGAACAAAATAAAAAATTATAATAAAACCTTATCACCTTATCACACATCTGACCAGTGTGGTATATGAGGTCAGTTTTCCTCCCATTAGCGAGGAGGTTCAAGTCCAACAGTGGAACCTATCATCATCATCATCTCAGCCCATATACGTCCCACTGTTGGGCTCGGGCCTCCTCCATAATGGAAGGGCAATTGACCACGCTGGTCAGACGTGTTGGTATAGGGTTTTATTTTGAGTTTTCCTTCTCTCGCATAGATGTTATATGCGTTTTATATCCCTTAGTCGTCTCGTACGATCACCCACGGGTAGGATAGGGGGTGGTGAATTGTATTCTTACTCCGTCACCACACGGAAGAGTGGGACCTATATAAGGTCCCACTTATACAGTGGGGCCTATATAAGCCGAAATTGTGAAATTTACTAACAGCAAACTATACTTCAGTATAACGCTTTTATAAGTAATATCTGGTTGACCGAGCTTCGCTCGCAATATTTTTGTCGAATTTATTTAGATATATATTAATAAAAAATAAATAGTGAAAATTATATAAAAAAATACAAAAAGAGAATAATAATAACACCGAGATTCGAACCGACGCTGTTTGAATGTCAACAAAATCAAAATTAGAACCTGTCAACTGCCCATCTGAGCTATCGTAACTCATGACGTTCAAACCGAATTTGAATTCATATTCTTTTAAAATTTAATGTCATTGTTTGTTTTGCTAAAAACACGGACAAAACAAAGTTTAAAGATATAAGATGTACACATCTGCCCACTACCTAATTTTAAACTATGACCATACTAAAAAGTCATCGTTCATCCTTCCACTCAATCTGCGATTGGAAGCAATATTTACTGAATTTCCATCTCAAATATTCCAAAAATTTTCGCAATGATTTTATGACCAGTTGCCTATACAACAAAATCCTTATTGGGAATGTAATTGTTGACCAGATTGGAACAGATGATGTTGGAAGATAATATAAAGCTCCTAATCATCTTTTAAGATATCCACGAGCAATATAACAGTTAGTACTTGTAATCATCACCACATAGCTTATAATTTCATCATCTCAGCCTATACGCATCCCATTGTTGAGTTGGTATTCAGAAACGGTTGGGTTTTATTTAGAATTTTCCTTTTCTTGAATAGTCCGTCTTTTACGACAGCCACGGGCAAGGGAGGGGGTGGGAAATTGTATTCTTACTCCGTCACTACACAGTCTATAATTTATTTAAAGATGATTATAAATTCTTCAATCGATAGCACACCAGATTTTAAAAATCTTATAGCATTTATAGGACTTATCGTAGAGAGCTTGCATCGTTCAATTATTATATCGTAACATTCTTTTCAAAAGAAATTTAATCTTTGTCTATTGTGCTTTTACAATAGCCGCTGAAATATTGGCTCGGATGAATCGCGTATGAAAAATAGACTATATTACCGCACGATTGATCGTTGTATTAATAAAGATGAGTTATTTTAAAGTTATGTAGAGACAATGATTTCTGATGTTTACGCAAGTATTATTATATAATAATCCTTACTAATATTATAAATACGAAAGTAAGTTTGTTTGTTTGTTTTCCTTCTTCGCTTTCACGCTTAAACTACCAAACCGATTTAAAACTTCTTTCACTAATGAAAAGCTATGATATCAGGGAGTAACATAGGCTATATGTTATCCCGATATTCCCACGAGAACATGAATTACGCGGTTAAGACGACTAAAACTAGAGCAAAGCGAGGGCGGGTTGCTAGTCTATACCAATAAATAAAATTGGAGTGTCTGTTTGTAATGTCAAAATAATGGGCTTTTTTCATGCTCACACGGTTATTTGCACGACACCTATGCCTAAAATAGTAATTAAAAAATTTTTGTCTGTCTGTCTGTCTGTTTGTTCCGGGTAATCTTCAAAACGGCTGGACCGATTTCAAAAATTCTTTCACCAATGGAAAGCTATAATATCAGGGCGTAAACTAGGCTATATTTTATCCCGGTATTCCCACGGGAACGGGAACTACGCGGGTAAAACGACTATAACCTATAACCGAAGCGAAGCGAGGGCGGGTTGCTAGTTGTAAATAAAACTATTTTACGGATTTTATCGCGTCTGTGATTAATTTTGGTTATGTAAACCATGAGCGCTGTAAATTGTTCGAAACGTCCGGCAATTAAATCAATAACTAACGCGATAAAATCCGTAAAATAGTTATATGTACTGTTATGTAGCAAATTAAAATCATGTGGTGACGGAGTAAGAATAAAATTCACCCCATCTCTGGGGTGCCGTAAAAGATGACTAAAGGATAAAATATGCATATAACATCTATGCTAGAGAAGAAAATTTTGAAATACAATCTTACGCCAATACATCTGACCAGCGTGGTATAGTAGGTCAAATTTCTTACCACAATGCAGAAGGCCTAAACTTATTTTTTTTTTTATTGCAAACGGTGGCAAACGAGCAAACAGTACACCTGATGGTAAGTGTTGCTGCCGCTCATGGACCTTTACAAGGCCGTTGCCTACCGCGAAGAAAGCGAAGGAAGTGTGAATGCGTGCATTGAGGCTCGGTGATACCAAGGGCACCACCAAAACCCTCCACACGCAATCACCCTCAGAAAGTTGGGCTTCCGGCTCTCTCGCTCACCGAACGAAGCGCAGTAACAAATTGCTACTACTCAGACGTCGATTTTCTGCGAGAGCATGGTACTACCCCGAACGGACCGGCCCGCGGCTGTAGACAGATAACTGTCGACAGTGTGGTCCTACCACTCCTAAACTGCAGAAGTGAAATTTCTTTGATCCCAAGTGCTTTTTGTCAATAGTAAAAAATATAGATATACTGACTATCCCACTACACAGGAGCATATATATGGACAATGCTAGTAGATGATAGTAGGGACACTACGCGAATATGTTCTATCTCATTCTCTCGCCAGTAGGGACACGATATCGAACAGAAAGTATCGATACTGTACTCATAAGTAGTATCCAATATATCGAAGAAAAAGTATCGATACTCCAAAGTATCGAGTACTGAGTACTTTTCCTGGAATCTGTGGTGATGATATTTTTTTTTTTTTTTTAGGAAATTTGATCGTCTATGAACGGATTAAAATATTGCGAGCTGCATTTTAGGAGTTTCATTAAGTTTGAACTAGATGGCGTTACCACGTTACCATAACTATAATCTGTAAGGTCAAGTTTAACATAGATACTCACTACTATTTATTCGATACGATACCTACCAAAAAGGACTCATTGAGTAAAAGTATCGAAAGCAAAGTGTCATATACAAAAATGTCGGTATACCTAAAAATATCGATACTTTTTTCGTGTCCCTACGCCAGCTAATACATTTACGTGCTTGTGTCTCTATGGACTCGCTTTTTCGTTTCATCGAGTTTGAAATCACAACGATTGTAAAGAAGTTTCACTTCAAAAAAATTTTTATTATACATATTGATATTTTTTGTTCTCTTTTGTCAACAGGTGTCAGATGATATAGGTTATGTAATATATTCAGCGTTGGGCAGCTTCTACATACCGTCCTGCATCATGGTGTTCGTCTACATCAGGATATACTTCGCGGCAAAAGCGAGAGCGAGGAGAGGTATTAGGAAGAATCCGAGGCCGAGACCTGTAAGTCACAATTTACATCTTATAGCTTTTTACATATTCCATCCGGCAGATATAGCAGACCAAATGTGGTGACAAATTAAGATTATAATCTTTTATCACCCCTTTATTGCCCGTGATAATCGTATAAGTTGCTATGTGGACTACGAATATTACCAACCCTTATATTGCTTGTGCATATAACACCTATGCAAGAAACGGAAATCGCGAAATAAAATCCTATACCAAGCCATTTGATCAGCGTGGCAGGTATAGTAGTTCCTCTTATTGAGGTGGAGGCATAAGCCCAACAGTGGGACGTATATGAGCTGAAATGATGATTGTGACATATATGCAAGAGAAGGAAAACTCAAAATAAAACCCTACGTTAACCTGTTCAACCTGCGTGGTATATTAGGTCAATATCTCTCCTATTATGGAGTAGACTTAAGCCCAATAGTAGACGTATATGAACGTTAATGAATGAATTCTTAATCTGAAAACACGAAAATAAGGTAAAATTACAAAACCTTACAAATTCTTCTCTCTAAGAACCCCTAAGTCAACTCTTAGTAGCTTAAAATATATATACAATATGAAATAAAACATTTTTCCAAGAAAACCTTGTTTAGTGCATTCACTAAGTTAAAACCTTCTTGAATATAATGCTGGTAAAACTACAATATTTCTACGTGGAGTTAACAACTAATGTTTGTAGTAAGAATGTTATGGATATGAAGTTTTGGATCTGGATACGATTACGGATATTAGGATAACATATATACAGATACATTTTTTTTGAGTGGGCTATCATCGACGCACCCGCCACCCGGCTCCGTCCGGGTCGACAAAGGGGCGGCACGCGGCTCCATAACCCACCACAGCACGTCGCCTTCGTCGTTGGGGCGACCACTGGTGCCTGGTTCCTTGTCGTCAGTGGTTGGCCTGACGTAATACCCCCGCGGGGTACCCTCCCCTCACGACGTCCCCTTATCTGCGAGTAACAGACTAAAATCCCCGGTCCAGTCACCCGCGGCCTCGGCTAGGGCGGCATCAGGCGCAGGTAGTCGCGCCTGTACCGCCCGAGGGCGGATCGCGTCGTCGTGGAGGCGTTCCTCCCGCGCGCGTACCGCCGCCACCTTCCGCGAGACGACTGCCTTGAAAAAGACGACGACCGCGACCCAGATGGATATTGCAATAACTATTCAAGTTCAAATTCAAATTCAAATACTTTATTATGCATAAACCCCGCGGGGGCACTTACATATGTTCACTTTTTTACATTTTTACCTTACACTACTACCGGATCGGAACGCGACCGTACTGAGAAGATCCGGCAAGAAACTCAGTGGGCTTGTCTTCTTTTTTATTCATTTACTATTTTTTTATAATAAGATAATATACAACAACATGTCTATTAATAGCTCCAGTGTGATGCCTTTCGAATCATCATACAATACAGTTATTAAATATAACGATTAGATTGGTAATCCTAGGTAAATTTTCGCTCCTACTTGGGACCCACAGTGGGTGATTAAAAACGATGATGACGAATGTTTATTTTTCATTTTTACTTTTGTCAACAGAATGAACAGCAGACGAGCTTCAGTAATCCCCCAAAGGGTACTCGGCCGATGCCTTCAACGCACCCGATGCCACAAGGACACCTTACTAGTAATAATAATGGGTAAATATCTTTTATTTTTATATAATAATATAATAAAAATTCTAAAATATTATCCCTGTGGTGACGGAGTAAGAGTACAATTCACCTCTCCCTATCTTGCCCGTGGGTATCATAAAAGATGACTGAGGGATATAATAGGCATATAACATCTATGCAAGAGAAGGAAAACTCGAAACAAAATCCTATATCAACATATCTGACCAGCATAGTATAGTAGGTAAATTTTTCTCCTATTGTGGAAAAGGCTCGAACTCAATAGTGGTCGTACGTACGTGCGTACAATGAGCTGAATTGATGATGAATGAATATCATCATCATCTCGGCTCATACACGTCCCACTGCGGGGCTCAAGCCTCCTCCACTAGGAGGGAAATTGATCTTACTATACCAAGCTAGTCAGAGAGATTGGTACATTTGTTTCGTATTTTCCTTCTCTTGCGCAGATATTAATCGTCTTTTACGACATCCACTGGCAAGATAGGGAGTGGTGAATTGTATTCTTACTCCGTCGCCACGTGATGAAATGATGTGAAATAATGTTTCCCTAGCGCTATGACATGTCTTTCTTTAAACGAGATTTAAGAAGAACATTTTCTTCACGATAGGCAACGGCCTGAGTCCCTAGTATTGCAAAGGTCCATGTGCGGCAGTACCACTTACCATCAGGTGTGCTGCTTGCTCGTTTGCTATCGCTAGCAATAAAAAAAATATATGGTGATTGATAAAAGCATCTTCAAATTACATTTTCACATTCGCGCCAAAACCTCAATCACTATTCATTTCGTATTCTAACAAGTGAAGAACCTCTATCAAATTAAAGTAAATACGTTATCCAACGTGTATTTGGACGAGTCGAAATTGTAAAAGAGTCCCCATTAGATCCGGAATTCGGAATACCGCTCAAGAGTAGGGATGTCACATCAGTGAATCGAAATTTCCGGATAAAATTTCTATCCTGGTATTTAGGGTTGTTGCGAACAAGAAAATGTGAACATATATTGGTGAATTTATTTTGTATACGTAAATGTATTGAACGGTTTCGTATATTTATGAAGTAAAAAATTCTTTCTCCGTGCAGTGACGGAGTAAGAATATAATTCACCATTCTCTCCCTTACCCGTGGCTGTCGTAAAAGGCAACTAAGATATTAATATTCAAATAACATTGATCCAAGAAAAGGCAAACTTGAAATGAAATTCTACAACGTAAACACATCTGACCAGTGTGGTGTAGTAGATCAAATTTCATCCCACCATGGAGGAGGCCCCGAGTCCAACAGTGGGGTACATGGGTTGAGATGATGATGATAAGATATTGAAATAATTCTTTAGGCCCATCGAGCACTTTTTTTTTGGTGAACAAAAATGATCTAATTTCGGGGCCTCTCTCACCTTCTTGAAGGCCTCGTTATGGCGACTGGCACCACGCCAGGTCTTCATCCTGGGGGACTTCAGCGCCTGGGGGTCCCCTGGAACGGACGACCGCGGACGAGCAGTCGAGGAGTGGGCGGCGGCACTGGACCTCTGTTTGCTGAACAGGGGCTCAGCGCATACGTGCGTGCGGCAGCGGGGCGGGTCGATAGTGGACTTGTCGTTCGCCAACGCCATTGTCGCCGCACGCGTGAAGAGCTAGTGCATCGCGGAGTAGGTCGAGACCTTGTCGAACCACGGGTACATCTGGATGGAGGTCTACCGGACCCGCCGGACGCCCAGCAGGGGTCACAGGGCGGACGGACGTCCCGCGTTCTCGCGATGGGCTGTTGGTCATTTAGACCAGTACCTGCTGGCGGAGGCAGCCATTGTTCACTCGTGGCTGTCCTCTGCCCACCAGACGGTGGACGGAGTGGACGCCGAGGCTATGCGGCCATGCCCCGTGTACGATGTCTGTCCCGAAGAGTGCTGTCCACTGGTGGTCCCGGGAGCTAGCGGATCTCCGGGCCGCATGCATACGCGCCCGGAGATCCGCCAGCCCGGAGGCCTGTCAAACTCTATATTTTAAATTAAAAAAAAATCAACAATAAAACCTCTAAAACATACATACATCCTCGGTGTAGATGAATCTGTCACCCCTAGCCCCCGGCCCATAGCAAATATTTGACATTTCGTCGGCAAAAAGTTCAGTCCGGTATTTTTGTCGTCACAAGAATTTCCTTAGAAATCATTATTGAATTGGCTGTTACCTTTTACGTGTAACTAGCTGACGTGCCGCAGGTTTGCACGTAGGAACAAAACAAATTCACATCTTTTGGAAATTATACTTTTTTTGCGCGTTAGGGAAAAATGATGAGAGTAAATTTTTACGATGCGCGCAAACACCGTCACGAATAACCGACACCCCGAAGTTAGCTAATCAACATTTTTACGATGCGCGCGCACACACCGTCACCAATAACCGACACCCTGAAGTTAGCTAATCAACATTTTTACGATGCGTGCACACACCGTCACGAATGATCGACACCCCGACGTTAGCTAATCAACATTTTTACGATGCGCGCGTGCGCGTATACCGTCACGAATAACCGACACCCCGAAGTTAGCTAATCAACGTTTTTATGATGCGCGCAAACACCGTCACGAATAACCGACACCCCGAAGTTATCTAATCAACATTTTACGATGCGCGCACACACCGTCACGAATAACCGACACCCCGAAGTTAGCTAATCAACATTTTTACGATGCGCGCACACACCGTTGCAAATATCAACCAGATAATCTATACTAATATTATAAAGAGGAAAGATTTGTTTGTTTGTGTTATTATTGTTTGTTTATATTATAGGCTCCGAAACTACTGGACCGATTTCAAAAATTCTTTCACCAATGGAAAGTATAGTATATCAGGGAGTAACATAGGCTATAATTTTATCCCGGTATTCCCACGGAAACAGAAACTACGCGGGTAGGACGACTGAAATCAAAGCGAAGCGAGGCCAGGTTGTTAATGCGTTATAATAAAACTTTCAATGTATTAAACCTTTTTGTCTATCATTAATGTCGTGTTTTCTACAAATGTAGGATAACGCGAAGGGTACAATTTGTATAAAGATTTTTATCTTGTTACGCAAAAAAGTATAACTTCTTACGTATGTACATAAGTGTCCACAAAAACATTCTTTTTATTTTTTGTGACAGCCTCTGATCTGGACATACCTGATCCAAACAGCTCGGGGTGAGGAAATAGCGGCATTGATTCTTACAACCGGCGTTATTACCTCCCCTTCGACTTTTGAGCTGACCCTCAATACCGAGTCCTTGTCTTCGGTAGCCACCAATAACACACTAACCTATTTTGTACTCAGATCAAAAAATCGCGGTTAAAATTTTTCCCACGTCGCATTATTGAACAATAATAACAAATCATTTTAAGCAACTAAAGATTACGTTATATACGATTTGAGGAATGATTTAAGAAGCTTACTGGACTGGAGTTATTGATTTCAGTACTTTTTCTAGCGAAATCGTTTACAAAGTGGCCATATTTTCACATTTATGTTTTTGATGTAATATTTCTCTTATTCCTTGTGGTGATAGAGTAAGAATACAATTCGCTACCCCCTCTCTTACCCGTGGGTGTCGTAAAAGACGATTAAGAGATATGATAAGTAGATAATAAAGAAGTAAGAAAAGGAAAACTCGACATAAAACCCTATGCTAAGATCTGATCAGCGCGGTATAGTAGGTCAATTTCTCTCCCATTGTGGTGGAGCCCTGAATCCAACAGTGGAACTTATATATCCTGAGATGATCATAATGATAATATCTATTATTCTTCACACTTCCATGACCAGCCTTTTTTGGGCGGGTTTTATGGTCTAGACAGACGACGTCCTTTCCATCCGAGGCGACAAAAGAGCAACACATTGCTGCATTACCCACTATATTCCCTTTTGACTGAACCGGGGAATAGTCCGTCACCCACAGAGAGGCTGACCGTGCCAGAGCGACCGTCGTCCCGAGAGGGGCGTTGGAGAATGGGAGGGTACCCGAAAGGGCCAGTCTGGCAGGATACCGCCAGACGACAAAGAACTCGGAACCGATGGTCAGCCCAATGGTGAAATAGAGGGAAGACGGTGGGTTAAGGGGTAGTGCGCCCTTTTGTCGCCCCTGATGGAACAGACGGGTTGTGCGCTGACAAAAAAACCATAATCGCGAAATTTGATAGACAAATTGGTGATTGCTGTTTTGTTGTGGCAGACTATGGGCGACAGAGAGGCAGCGAGCGACCCCATATCCTACCCTCTTCCCTATCCATTAGGCTTATCACTGGTACCTATTCCTTGACTTCTACGGAAGTTTACATAAGTATTATATCGCGGGTGACTGAATCGGGGAATTAGTCCGTCACCCGCCGAGAGGCCAACCGCGTGAGCAAAGACCGACGTCCTCCCCGAGGGAGGGACGTCGATCGAGGAGAGGGTACTCCTCAAGGGGTATTCCGTCGGACCGACCACTGACGTCAAGTCACCCTGCTCCAGTGGTCATTCCAACGACGTAGGCGACGTGTCACGGGTGGGTTACGGGTGTGCATGCTTACGCCCCTCTGTCACCCCGGATGGAGTGGTGCGAGGAGTGCGCCGACCGTAACCTACCTCAAAAAAAAATAAAAAAGGTGTTATATCTATATAGAAAATTCTCAGAATGCCAAAGTTCCTTGTGTACTTAGCAAGGAATGGCAAGAACCCATAACGCCCTTTTGTCCCTCAGCTCAGAAAGTGAGGGTGGGGTGGGTAACATATTTTACCCTTAACCCGTCACTATACAAAGAATTTTATAGCCAATAAATTTTTCTCAACAAACAAGGCTTTATAGCTGAAAGTTTTTTACAAATGGTTTTTGTGCTTCCTGAGATTAGTAAGGTCAGAAAAAAAATTATAGTTTCATAAAAACATGCAAATAAAACGGCGAATACATCACTCACCTTCGATTTGCGGACGATATAGTCGTTATGGCAGAATCCATGGAGGACCTTGGCACAATGCTCAATGATCTCAGCAGGGTATCCCAACTAGTGGGTTTACGAATGAACATGGACAAGACGAAAGTCATGTCAAATGCCCATGTCATTCCTGTACCGGTCCTAGTTGGCAATGCGATTCTCGAAGTTGTCGATCACTATGTTTATCTCGGACAAACAGTCCAGTTAGGTAGATCCAATTTCGAGAAAGAGATCAGCCGACGAATCCAACTCGGTTGGGCAGCGTTCGAGAAACTTAAGAGGATCTTCTCGTCCAACATACCTCAGTGTCTGAAAACACAGGTCTACGACCAATGTGTGTTACCAGTGATGACTTACGGCACGGAAACGTGGTCCCTAAATGTAGGCCTTATATCAAGGCTCAAAGTCGCTCAGCGTGCTATGGAGCGGGCTATGCTCAGGATTTCTCTGCGAGATAGAATCCGGAATACGGAAATCCGCAGAAAAACGGGTGTAACCAACATAGCACGAAGAATTAGCACGCTGAAGTGGCAATGGGCAGGCCACATCGCTCGACGAACCAACAACCGCTGGGGAAGAAAGGTTCTCGAGTGGCGACCACGTATCGGACGACGCAGTGTAGGACGCCCCCCCACTAGGTGGACCGATGACCTAGTGAAAGTTGCTGGGCGTCGTTGGATGCAGGCGGCACAGGACCGCACTTTGTGGCGCAACGTGAGGGAGGCCTACGTCCAGCAGTGGACGGCTGTAGGCTGAAATGATGATGATGATGATGATGATGAAAAAACATGCAAATAGACATGCTTTCTGTGTGGTGACAGAGTAAGAATACAATTCACCACCCTCTGATGAGGTGAGGTTACCCGAAAGGGTATTCCGTCAGGCTGACCACTGACGACAAGTCACATCTGCTCCTGTGGTTGGCCCAACAACGAGGTGACGTGGGTACGGGTGGGTTATGGGCCCGCGCGCCATCCTTTCATCGCCCCGGATGGACTGGACCGCGCGTGCGCTTACCATAGCCCACCCATAAAAAAAGAAAAGAAAAATCCGACATATTTGACCAGCATGGTATAGTGGGTCAAATTCCCTCCCATTGTGGAGGAGGCTCGAGCCCAACAGGGGACGTATGTGGGCTGCGATGATGATGACGATGCAGATAAACTCCCGATATTACTCTTCTTTCGTTTATATTAATCTGAGTCAATTCCATATAATGTCGTGTGGTCAATAATTATGATTTGCTGTTTACGCGAGTATTACACCTTCTTTATCTTTTTAAAAAGATAAATTACGTATAAGACTAAGATAAGACTGCGTAGATGGCGTAGTAGTAAAGATACCGACTTACCGTGCCAATGTCATGAGTTCGAATCTCACGCAAGACAACATTTTGTGCGATCCACAAATTGTTGTTCTAAGTCTGGATGTAATTTGTGTCCATTAATAAAAATAAATAAATTTAAAGAAAAATAAAATAAGAATAAAAGATATGTTTGTAAAGCCCCCGCCGGGTGATATCTTAAAAAAAAAGGAAAAGTAAGCCGCCTTTTAAAGATCAATATTAATTTAGTCATGCCCTCTGAGTTTTCACACCTGATCTTTCTCAGTGTGGTCGCGTTCCGATCCGATAGTAATATATTAGATTTGATAGATTTAAATTCATAAATTGTCATAATAATTACTACATATTTAAAGGGGGATGCCAGTTTTAGGCCCAGAGTGCACACGAAATTGGTTACACTAAAAAAGTATATTAATATTTATCTTTGTTCCTCCTTGTATTTATTATTCTGTAAAAGTCGGCAATATTTTATCAAAATAATTAAACACGTCAACGACTAAACTATGTAAAAGAACTTGGAAATACGTACATTGACATAAAATGCTGCCATTATAAAAAAATATGTTGAAAGAGTAGGTTAACTGAATTAATAATTTATTATCACTGTATTATTTAAATTGTTAATTTTTAACAAATATTCATAATATATTATAAATCTACTACGTCTAATAATAATTATTATTTTCATCTTTACTAGAATTGCATAAAGTGACGTATAATATCGATGTATCGTTTTTTTGTATTTATTATGGCAACGCCATATAGAAATTCACAGATGCGGCAAATATGGTATATATGTATATATGGTATATATATGCATATATGCGTGGTATATATGCTTACATATGCAGATAATATGGCATCTATGACAGTAATATAGTATTTAGGATGAGCACGGCATCAAAGTAATATTTTTCCCCCAGCTGAATTTTTGAATGATGTTTTATTAGTATATATGATCAGGAGATTTATGAATAAAGCTGTAAAACTGAAATATATTCTATTTTATTTCATTCCTAATTGGTTGTACTTATATACAAATTAAAATAGTGTATAAATTGATGTTGATAATTGACACATTTAATATTACTTGTATTGATGAGATAGATTTAAGAACATTCTAATTACTTTAAAATGCCAAGTTTTTTGTAAATCACTTCTTTTACTAATTAATTATTTACATTGGCTACTATTATTATCACCAGCCCTTATAGGTGTGCACTGTGGGCCTAAATTACTAAAGCGACTTGGCATGCCCCTTTGCAATAATTAAATACTAACATTTTTTTTCATATAGAATCTGTTTGTTCTTGTACTTGCTATAAAACTAATTTCTGTGGCGGGTAGATATAAATATCTGTAATAACTATGACTTGCTGAACGTGAGACATCTTATTCTGCCCGTGACTATAAACACTGTAAAGTATTCAAAACGTCGGGCAATCAAAAATCAAATACAAACGCGATAAAATCCGTTCCGTTTTATTTACAATTAACAACCCGCCCTCGCTTCGCTTCGGTTTCAGTCGCTTTACCCACGTAGTTCCCGTTCCCGTGGGAATACAGGAATAAAATATAGCTATGCTACTCTCTGATATTATAGCTTTCCATTGGTGAAAGAATTTTTTAAATCGGTTCGGTGGTTTAAGCGTGAAAGCATAACAAACTTATTTTCGCTTTTCTTAATAATATAAGTAAGGATAAAACTGTTTCTAATTTCAGCGAAAGCCAAATATCAACAATAGAAACACCACAAGTACAAATACCGACTGTGACCTGTGAGTTAGCATCAGACATATCCACAAGTGAGGCGGGAGACACAGCACCACCACCCCCTGACGAACGGAAAGACACCCTGAAGGTATTGAACTGTTTACTTTACTAAATTCTCAGCTCGTATACGTCCGATATCCGTGTGGTGACGGAATAAGAATACAATTCACCACCCCCCTCTCTTGTCCGTGAGTATCGTAAAAGACAACTAAGGGATGTAAAGCAAGATATATAGTTGTGGTGAATTATGGCAATGGAATAAAATATTGATTTGATAATACCCTAACTTAAAATAATTAGGACACAATATTCATGGAAATAGTTGTTATTTTTATGTGTAATTCACCTCAGAAATAATTATTGAAAATTATGATTATTATAATCAATGATGGAAGTACGAATACAAACTTCATATAATTAACAAGACAAAGTTTTTGGAATAACACGAATAGAATTCTTTGAACACATTAATTTCGTGTGGTGACGGAATAAGAATACAATTCATCACCCCCTTTTTTGACCGTGGTTTTTGTAAAAAACGTCCAAGGGATATAATATGCAGACAACATATAGATTTTTTCGAAGCAAATATCGAAATAAAATCCTATATCCTGAGTAAGAGGAGTAAGAATACAATTCACAAGCCCCTCTCATACCCGTGAACGTCGTAAAAGATGAGCAAGGGACATCTTGTGCATAAAACAACTGTGCAAGAGAATGAAAACTTGATATGAAACCTTATACCAACCCGCCTTACCAGCGTGGTATAGTGGGTCAATTTTCTTCCTATTCTGGAGCAGGCTCGAGCCCAGCAGTGGGACGTATACAACATAAGATGATAATGATAACACATACTAAAAATGAAATACTTTCAGGTGATGACATCAGCACAAGTCACAAAAAACCCAATGGCTTCATGTCCACTGCGAAGCTCCACGCTTTCAGTGAACGGGGAGCTGCAGTTACAACAATCTAGAGGTAGAACACCCAGTGTAGCCATCGATACAGATATGGTATCAGAGATGGAACCCTCGTCATCCGACTCCGGCGTAGTCAGCCGTTGCGGAGGAGTAAAGCCTTTAAAACTAAGAATCTTCAAAAAAACCGATAGAAGACAAGAAAAATCACAGCCAAGTAAATCAGAATTAGAACCGGCTCTTCCAAAACCGCATAAACCGAGAGATCCGGAAAGAGAAAAGAAGAGATTAGCAAGAAAAAAGGAGAAGAGAGCAACTCTAATATTAGGTTTAATTATGGGCAGTTTCATTGCATGTTGGCTGCCATTTTTCTTCCTTTATATTCTTAAGGCAGCTTGTAGAAATTGCGTTATACCGTCTAGTGCATTTGCGATAGCATTTTGGCTTGGTTACATGAATTCTGTACTAAATCCTGTGATCTATACAATATTTAATAAGGATTTTAGGAGAGCGTTTAGAAGAATACTATTTAAGTGATGTTTAGCCTACGTGTGCTGTTACAGATGCGTTGCTAACAGAATTATGTTGGCACAGCAGAGGGCAGCACCGAATCTTTACAATGTCCGCTAAATGGACTGTTTGAAAAAAAATCCAAACCCAAAATTTTGCTCCATTATCGATATTCACTAATTTAAATGTACAATATTTAATTTTAAAATATGTAAATTTAGAAAGTTTTGTGTATATATAAATTTTATTTATTTCGTTATATCGATAAAAGAACAAAATTTATGTAAAATTTTAATAAAAATTTTATTCATTACAATAATAATATAAATCTAACGTCTTAGGATTGCTTTTTAATATCTCTGGGCTTTAATAGAATTTTGTGAGTCACTTTATATATATATATATATATATATATATGAAACTGGCATCGTCTGTAATTCCAATTAATAATATAATAATAATCACAAATTAATTATTATTATAAAAAGGCAAACCTATTTAATATATGTCATATTCAATAGGCTAGATGAAACGATTTCCTAATCCACTAATATTATTCACTAATTAGTATTCCTATTACACTAATCAATCAAACTCCTAACTGACAAAATTTGTATTACAAAATAATTTTACTAACACGTAGGAATATACATTCCTAGCAACCCACCCTCCCTTCGCTTCGGTTTCTGTCACCTTACCCGCGTAGTGCCCGTTCCCGTGGGAATACCGGGATAAAATATAGCCTATATTACTCAGGGTGAATGTTTCCAATGGTGAAAGATTTTTTTAAATCGGCGCAGTAGTTTTGAAGTTTATTCATTACAAACATACACACACAAAAACACAAATTTTTCCTCTTTATAATATTAGTGTAGATATACTTACATAATATTTCTTAAGCCCTATTATATATTCCATGCAGTGATGGAGTTAGAATACAATTCACCATCCCCCTATCTTCTCGTGGGTGACTTAAAAGGTGATGCAAGAAAAGGAAAACTCAAAATAACAGCCTATGCCAACACGTCTGACCAGCATGATCAGATCAAATTCGGATATTGAAGAAGACTCGAGCTCAACAGTAGGACGTATAAATACTGTTATGTCGATAAGATTATAAGGCAGTAAAAAGACACTTCGGGATTTCTTTTTGATAGTATTTTTTTTTTGTTTATATAAAATATATTTTAAACATTATGCTTAATAAATAGAATAACGAATCGAACGACGCAGCGTAGGACGACCCATCTCGTCTGTCCACCTAGTAAGTGGACAGACGACATCTTGAAAGTCGCAGGGAACCGTTGGATGCAAATGGCACAATACCGTTCCAAATGGCATTCTTATAGGGAGGCCTATGTCCGACAGTTGACGTCTGTGATAGGTCGATGGATGGATAAAATATGTCCAATATTTTATTTTTGTATTAGTAAATATTTTATATTGGCACTATTTAAGGTAAACGGGTGAGCTCGAACCTCCATCTAATAGGAGGTAAATTGACCATCTACACTATGTTAGTCAGACATGTATGGTTTTATTTCGAGTTTACCTTCTCTTGCACAAATATTATATGCATATTATATCCCTTGGTCGCCTTTTATGACACGGGTAAGATGCGGAGTAGTGAATTATATTCTTACTCCGTCACCACACGGAAAATTATAATTATTATTCATTCCAAATTAATGGGTTAACTGGGGTAATATACTATTCGGATCTTGTAGCAACTCGAGAAAATTTCCGTGCGGTTTAGGCGCTTTTGCCATACCTACTATTGTAACCAAACCTAAAGCTCACAAATAGGTCCATTAAGCTTTGTCCAATCCGTGGTGCTGTACCACTGCGTTTCACGTAGTTGTACAAATTCTTATTTACTGGCTTATCAGCCAACTTTGCTTCATGTCTCCAGCTTTGCATAGGAGGGAAGTGGAATCTTTCCAATTCCTTCTTTTTTCTTTTCTAATTAAATTTTTTGCGGGTCCCAAGACAATTAAAAGCGTTTCCCGGGACTGCCCGAGGGTCAAACCTCGGTGTCTTATACGGAGACCATTGTGGATCCTGGCTTACAGGAGTTACAGTGATGGGAATGTGTGGTGGAATTAGTCTCATACAAAAAATTCCAAATTAATCAATAGACAGACGGACTTCACAGAAATCAATTTTTATATTTTATTATATATATATATATATATATATGTATAAAAAGCAACCCGCCCTCACTTCGCTTCAGTTTCAGTCGCCTTAGTAGTAGTCGCGTAGTTTCCGTTCCCGTGGGAATACCGATATAAAGTATAACTTAAGTTTCTCCTTATATAGACAACTACCTGGTACTAAGGTCTAAGGCATAAGTATCGTGCAAATAACCGTATCAGCATGAAAAAAGCCCATTATTTTGACATTACAAACAAACACTTCATTTTTATTTATAGTACCGCTGTATACATATATAAAATAGATATAAAATATATTAAAACTTATTAAACTAGAATGGGAAGACAGATAGTATGCCAGTTTATAATTTAAGTGTTTTTAAACAGACACAAAAGTGACTAAATTTTATTTGCTTAAAGGAATTGTAAATTGTATACTAGTTACACATATTTCGTAGAAGTATTTTTTTTTTTTAATTATAAGTAGTAAATTCATAGATTAGTATTATTATATAAAATGAAACTGCAAACACACTAATGGATTTGAAAAGTATACATACTTATAATATATTAATTCCTTTAACATTAAAAAAATAAAGGAATTAGATAGCTTTAATGTCATCAAATTAGTAATATTAGCGATTAGATAATCTGTGTCGATTAGGACACGTTCATTGTGGTGTAACATTTGAAATTTAAAAAAAATTAGATTTATGTATTTTTTTAATGACATTTAAATGTGATTTGAAATATCCATTTTTTATTTAAAATAATATCATATGTAACATAGTATTTAAATTTATAGAATTAATGCAATTAGGTTTTATATAAATTAATATACGACCTTTTTTTTAAACAATTTTAATTCAAACCTCTTTATTTAATAAATATTATTAATCAACGATAAACCAGCATTGATATTTATTTTATATTTATTGTACTTATGTATTATTTTATATATTATTCCGTAGCCATTTTATTATAAATTAATGTCCAATTAAATCAAAAGGAATAGTTGAAATCAAATTATGTAAAATTTATATATTCTAATTTTATAAAAAGAAATTGTAGTACATTTAAAATATTATTCTGGAATACAGTTCTAATTTTAAATTTCTGCTTTTAAAAAACAGCCATTTTAAAATACGATTCTACTTTTAAATTTGAGTTCGAAATGTCATTTTAAATGTTACGCCACAATAACACATAATAGAAACTTTTAAAATTGCTAGAAATCAAATATTTGTATTAGTTTTTAATTTAATATAAAATATATTTATAATTTTGACAGTTCCCTTAAAGACTTACACATACGCTTAAACATTTGTACAAAATAGTTAGAAAATAGTAATTTTATGTATTTTTTGCAATATTTAATCCTAAGATTGGTTTAATACAAAAATATATGTAAAGAGAAATAATTTATAACCACATTATACCTACTCATTGTCATCGTCATCATAATCCATATTTGTACTTCTTATCCAGCTGCTCCATAAAAACATTTTACATATGAAATGTGATAATTTTACACAAGATTCTTGTATGCATTATACCTGCCTACCCAACATTGCCGTGAATTTCGACTCTTATATAAATCAATTTCCTGCAAAATTTTATTTAAGGAGCCATTACGAGTAACAAAAGAGCAAAGCTGAGGAAGTTTATCTTCTAGCACGCTCTGAATGAGAAACTGCCATGTATCTACTTAACCTTCTAACCGCATTTTGTCCACAATAATCACTCTGTCTCTATACATGTAAATGTATTGATGGTATTTTGTCAATAAATATGTTTCTTACATATGATTTCTATAGTCTCTTGATTTTTTTGCTCAGTAACCTTTCAGGATATTCATAGATAATTTTGTATTTTTGGACCTCACGTTTATTAATTATTGACTCAATACTAATAATTTTACGTGTGGTGACGGAGTAAGAATACAATGAAATGATGAATCTCCTTTCTTGCCCGTGGGTGTCGTAAAAGACGACTGAAATAAACACATGTGATCAGCATGGTACTGCAGCTATTAGCTCATTTTCCTTCCTATTTTCGAGTAGGCTCGAGCCCAATAGTGGCATGTACATTTATGAGGTGAAGCGAATATATAAAAAAAGTTTCAGCTGTAAAACCATTCATGGTCTTACGGCAGATGTTTCAACATCTTATGGTTTTTGAGTAAAAGACAATATTTTATTGGTCTCGATAACTAAAGCTGAACTAAATTTTTAACCGACTTCAAAAAGGAATTCGAATGTATTTTTTTATGTTTGTTACCTCAGAACTTTTGACTGGGTCACTCGATTTTGATGATTTTTATCTGTTATTTATAAGCTGCTGCTTCCTGTGTAATCCCATTTCAATTTGGTCTAGTTTTAGTAATGGCATCCATGAGAAAAGGGTTGAAGTCGGGATTTGTTAATTTAAAATTTTTATTATATTATTCTAAGACATTATTTCTTCTGTGTGGTGACGTAATAAGAATACAATTCAATACAATTCAAGTATAATATTCAAAGTATAATGCATTTCATTGCAAGAAAAAATAACCTCGAAATGGGACCCATCCGACCAGCGTGGTTTAGTAAATAAATTTCCCTCCTATTGTAGAGGAGGTTCGACCCCCAGCAGTGGAATATATAAGCTGAAATGATGATGATGACGATGAAAAAAATCTCTTTTATGTATCTGATATCTATCTTTTCCAAGTCATTGTAAAGATACGGTGTTTTAGAGTAAAAATTATATTCTTATTTAATTTAAATTCGTTTTGTAAAATTATAATAATAATATAATAATAGGTTGTTATTTTTATAGAAAATCTAGTTCACTGTTTGTTTTTTGTTCATATTTAAATTATTAAAAAAGACAACTATTTATTTTGTTGACTGTCTCAAATTAATGTAAAATACTTTTAAAAAGTTCCTTTCTAGGTTTAATCCAATTTAAATTTAAAAATAAATGACTGTGCCTCTGTGCCTATCGACAAGCACTACACAATAATAAAATTGCACTAATTTAAAATAATGTAAATAATTAAAACTAAGTTCTATTCTACTTTCTTTAGGATTGAATTTCACTTAATAATATTTGAATTTAATATTTAAATAGCGCTGGACGCTTTTAGTTTTTTAAGTTTTAATGTAAATATTGCATTTGTATATAAAATTAAAATTAATCTTAATTAATCTACCAAAAAGAACACCAAAAACTTCCTGTAATTTTTCCTAATCTTATGAATTAATTAAAAAAAAATATCCGTAAATTTGTAAATATTTTATCCGTAAACTTGTAATTTTCAATAAATATAATAAGCTTTTATTTAGTTAACATCAACGCTATTAATATAAATTCCTATATTCATTTTTTAAAACTAAACAAAAAATATTTTCACAAAAATAAAAAGATTTTTTTCAATAAATTATCAACTATACCACCGACTGATGTTAGTTTTTAATTAAATATCTAGTAAAGATAAAGTTTTCTGCAAAAACATTATTGTATATAATTCCTATATAATTAAATAAACTTTGTAATATAACAATTTTATTATTAACGAACAACAACGAGGACTTAATTCTAAATTGATATAAAATAGTTTCTTGTATTTTAGAATTAATAATTATAATTAATTGTTAAGTTATAATAATTAATTTAAGTAAAATAATAACACTGCAACACCATTGCCGTATAAGTATGATAAGAATTTTAGAAATTAATAATTATATATTATGTACTGAATTCAAAGCAATAGGAATTACGTAGAATTATTTTTTCAATAAATCATTTTCACTATTTAAAAATTTCATATATAGTCTTCCAAGTTGTACGTGATTAAGTAAGTAAATAATTGTAGATTTATCTTTCATTAAAAAAATAGTAATCCACAAATACTTGGTTTTGCAGTTCGTATAATATTAAGAATTTTGTCAAAATAAATAATATTTTAAATCCGGAGTAACAATATTACTGATCTAAAACCTCACAATCAGGCAACGAGCCCCTGCCGTTTGTGCGGGTTTTATTTCGAAGTCGATTATCGACTTGAAACTTTATTGTTCGAATAATTCGAACGATTTATGCAATAATTTTTATAAAAATAAATTGTGAAGATCTAATCTGAGCATGTAAAAATTTTATTTCAATGCATACAAATTTTTTTTTGTACAGCTAAATAAATCGTGTAAAAAAAATTACAATAAATAACGCCCATAATTTCTTATTTAGTGAAAAATATTTAGAAAGTTTTAATAATTAATAATATAACTAATAGGTGGCTATCCTGTACTTTGTAACTAGTAACTTGTTCAATAAAAATGTTCTAAATTATAAAAAAATACTATTTATACTTATAGCATAATCTATATAGTATTTGTTAAATATTTTAATTTTAAATATAATAAAAAAAGTTCAGAAGCGTTACGTTTGTATTGTTCTTTATAAAAAAATATTAATATTACAATTAATAAAATCGTTTAAGACTATACGATTAACTATTAATTCTTATCGACTCAAATGTAAATGAAAAATATACGAAGTACCAATATACAAATTTTAATCTTTACATTTTGTTTTATTCACTTTGCAATTATCATAACTTCGGCGCACATACGCCGCTCCCATTTTTTTTTTCTCGCTGTGGTAATGCATTTACGCACTATCCCCCCGCCGGTGGCAGACGGTAGACGGGGGCATGAGTGTGGGACTCGCCGGCCACATAAGCGACTGAAATACCCACTAAAACCACAGCGGCCCCTTCCTCGCTTTTACGGGGTGCCGGAGAGATCGTCTGCTGACATTCTATCCCCGACACCCCAACGCTTGGTCATCTGGCCATGTCCTGTTATCATTCAGAGTGGTAGGAGGAGAAGCGCATAGCGGTGTCTCCTTCTCCCCGGCCGCCGCTGGCGGAGCGAGTCAGCGGACGCAAGCGCCTCGCGTGCTCGCTCCGTGGCCTCCTTCCTGGTCATGACAGCCTCACACATACGCCCCCCCTGCTGAGCTCGAGCCTCCTCTACTATAGGAAGGTAATTGACCTACTATACCACCCTGATCAGATGGGTTGGTATAGGGTTTTATTTCGAGGTTTTCTTCAGAAATTCAGAGGTGCTATATGCATATTTTATCCCTTAGTCGTCTTTTATAACGACGACGGGCAAGTGCAAAGTTATGATTTATACACTTCGCTATTCCTAGAATATCAGACAGCATATATTGCAAACAAAATATAGTTTTAGTTAACTGTGTTAGAGTATTTAAAATAGGTTCCTGTGTTATAATGTTTTTATTGCTCGTGGGTTTTGTATTTCTTTATTATTGCTTCTATAGCTATTAGAATTCTTTTACTTCTATTCGTATCATAAACGTTCTACTGCTGAGATCGAGCCTCCTCCCTAATAAAATGCAAATGTATTTACTATATTATGCTGGTCAGACATATTTAAGGTTTTATTTCGAATTTTCCTTCTCCTGCATAGATGTTATATGCATATTGTATCCCTAAGTTGTCTTTTACGACACCCACGGGCAAGATAGGGAGTGGTGAATTGTATTTTTACTTTTCTTTGCGGTAGGCTATATTTGGTACTAGCAATCCACCCTCGCTTCGCTTCGTTATAGTTTATAGTGGTTTTACCCGCGTAGTGCTCGTTCCCGTGGGAATACCGGGATAAAATATAGCCTAGTTTACGCCCTGATATTATAGCTTTCCATTGGTGAAAGAATTTTTGAAATCGGTCCAGCCGTTTTGAAGATTACCCGGAACAAACAGACAGACAGACAAAAATTTTTAATTGCTATTTTAGACATAGGTGTAGTGCAAATAACCGTGTGAGCATGAAAAAAGCCTATTATTTTGACATTACAAAATTAATGGCATTTACTCCAATTTTATTTATTGGTATAGATGGACTATAATTGGTTTGGTATGGTATGGACAGATCTCTCCGAATCCGTCCGGGATGATGGTTGAGCGGCGTGCGGCCCCATAACCAACCGTATTAGCCATATAGCCAAATATATTGTTCTTTGACATCCGTGACCGACCTAGCAGATTACCTACTCGGGTACCGTCCCCTGCGACGCCCCGGCAACAAGCCAATGTTGCCGACCCGTCCATCAAATTATTTAAACTGTGAAGTTCATTTTTTTAGTTATGTTTGTGTTTTTTTTTTAGGTTTAATAATTACGAAATAAAATATTTCTTTCTTTCTTATGTGACCTGGTGTTTGGCCTGGACGTAAGTTAGTATTTAAGCTTTTAATTATGATCATGTTTTCGTGTGGCGACGGAGTAAGAACACATTTCACCCATCCCTTTCTTATCCGATGGTGCCGTAAAAGACTATTTAGGGTTACAATATGCAGATAACATTTGTACAAGAAAAGTTAAACTCGAAATCACAGCTTATACCAACCCATTCGACGAGCGTGGTATAAGTCCATTCCCCTCCCAGTGTAGAGGACTCGAGCCCAGCTGTGGGACTTCATCATCATCATTCATCATTTCAGCTCATATTCGTCCCACTGTTGGCTCCTTCACAGTAGAAGGGAAATTGACCTTAGGTACTATATCATGCTGGTCAGACAGGTTGGTATAGGGTTTTATTGCGAGTTTGCCTTCTCTTGCATAGATGTTATATGCTTATTGTATCCCTTAGTCGTCTTTTACCACATCCACGGGCAAGATAGGGAGTGGTGATTTGTATTCTTGCTCCGTCACTACACGGGACGCTGTGGGACTTACATAAGCCAAAATGAATACATTAAAATTCTCTATTACTCCAGTCTTCCTTAAGTTTTAAGTCGCTGAAATGAAAGAAACACTGGAATATCATTGTTGACAATATCTTACAAATATTGTTTAGAAAGTTGACAGCAACCGAGTGCAATCTTACCGAGGGAAACAAAACTTTATAATACAATATAACTTTTGTTCATTCGCTGCGAGACGTGATAGCTGTTGACTGTGTAACAAAGGATTCTGTTATCAGTTAGGTATAGCATAGTTGAGGTACATGTCCTTTAAACGAGGTTTAAGAAGAATATTTACTTCACGGTAGGCAACGGCCTGGCTGTGCCCCTGGTATTACAAAGGTCCATGTGCGACAATTTACCATCAGGTGTGCTGCTTGCTCGTTTGCCACCCTTGGCAATTAAAAAAATAGTTTAGATCAGATATGACACGAATTAACACGGCTAAGAATTAGCACGCTGATGTGGCAATGGGCAGGCCACATCGCTCAACGAACCCACAACCGCTGGGGAAGAAAGGTTCTCGAATGGCGACCACTTATCGGACCACGCAGTGTAGGACGAACTAGGTGGATCGACGACCTGGTGAAAGTTGCTGGACGTTATTGCAGGCAGGCGGCACAGGACCGCACTTTGTGGTGTAACATGAGGGAGGCCTACGTCCAGCAGTGGACGGCGATAGGCTGAAATGATGAATGATGATTATGATGGCATAGAAACATGGCCCCTAAATGTTGTCGGCCTTATGAAGACTTAAAGTCCGGAATAGGGAAATTCGTAGAAGAGTAGCTGCAGCTGACATAGCCCCTTAAAAATTAGAACGTCGAAAAGAGAACCGTTGGGGATGAAAGGTTCTTGAGTGATGACCATGAAACAAATGATTGTGGGACGACCCTCGAATTAGATGGAGGGACGATAATTTAAAAGTCGGAGGGAACCGTTAAATGCTCAGGGAAGTTCTGAGTGGAGTGGCACTCTCGTGGAGAAGCTTATGTCTAGCAATGGACATCTACGGGCTGGTGAATTGACGGATAGATAGGTTATGATTCTCCATGAACAATCAGTCCATGTCTTTATTTAGATACACATATACTTGCGTTATTCTTATAGAATACTTGTGTTATTAAATTAAGTTCAAACGACATGTTGAATTAGTAACCAAATGGCTCATTGGACACGAAGTAAAAATATATTTACCAAAGAAAATATTTAAATAAAATATCGGCGAACGTCCGTTCTGTGTTGCTGTAAAGCCATTATTTCATCATGAATAGAAATTGTTCTGCTGGTATTCGAAAGACAAGTTGCAAGCAATTATTTAGCAGAGAAAGAATATATAAAACAATGAAGGTCATTCCTCTGGGAGGTAAGCTTTTTGGAGCAGGACATCTAGGAGTATATTATATGTCATTTCCGTGTTACATCTCTCGGCTACAGGTCACGACGCCCATGGGAAATGACGAAACAATCGTCACGTACAAACGCAGTTATAAATATAAAATGAAGTTCTATGAATGATAACTTTAAACTTGGCTTTACAATATTAAATTATATTAGAGACGGAATAAGAATATAATTCACTATTTAAACTTTATTCTTTGATCATTAACACTTCTTTATAAACCAAAAATAATTCAAAACAATAATCTAAATTAATACCTATGTTATTTATAGCTATAATTTATTAGAAAATGTGTTGCGCAATATTTTCAACAAAAGTTGAATAAACATTTCAAATTTAGTGCTCAGTGTTTGTGGATTTGAAGGCAGAGAGCAGGTGCGCATGCGCTCTATATCATTTCTCGAGACAAACATTCGGTGACGATGACACGATTTCGATGATTTTTGTTCACACAAAAAGTACTCAACGTGTCTATAGAAGTTTTCATTTAAAAAATCCTTCCATCGGAATATCGCACTAGATTACCGGGCATAGGCCTCCTCAAGATGGAACAATGACATCCATCTCAACGCTTTGAAGAGGAGTGGGCTATTTTGCAATTGATGTTATAATTTTTTTTATTGATTCTGGTTAACGAGCAAACTGCACGCCTAATGATAAGTGATACTGACGTGCAAGCATATTCATAGACCTTTGCTAGGCTCCTGCCTACCGTGAAGAAAGTGAAGGCAGTGTGAATGCGTGCAATAAGGTTCGATGATAGGTTTTTTTTCTTTTATTGGGAATAATTCTACCACACATTCCCACCATTGTAACTCCTGTAAGCCAAGATCTACAATTGTCTCCATAAATGACACCGAGGTTTGCCCCTCGGGCAGTCCCGGGATATGATTTTAATTGTCTTGGGACCCGCAACAAATTTAATTAGAAAAGATTAAAGAAGAGGTGTTGGAAAGAGAGATTCCACTTCCCTCCTAGGCAAAGCGGGAGACAGGAAAACAAAATGACTAGTCAGCCAATAAGTGAAGAGGTGTACAGCTACGATAAACGCAGCAGTACGGCACCACGGTTACGGAAGAGCTTAACGGGCTTATATGTGAGCGTTAAGATTGATCGGTGATAGGTACTAAGGCATCACCAAAAACATAATTGTTGATCTGACGTCTCGTTATAGATTAATTTATCATCATCATTACAGCTCATATATGTCGGCGTTGCGCCAGGAATTAGGTTGTCCATATTAAAATATCGAGTATGTAATCACTGTATTTATTAGGAGTTCTTGCCGGAGAAGTTAGTGAAGTAAATCTGTCCTCTATTCTAATCTTACAATGTTTTTATAACCTCCGCTTTACAATGAAACGGTCTAGTCTTAGTAACTACAATTACTTTTTATAATAAAACAATATTGTTAACTATCTGAATATAGCTAAATAATAATGATAAATATTCTAATGCATTTAACATAATTCCAAATAGTCAATTTTACACAATTTACCTTAATGTAATTAAAGGAAATATTGTTCTCATATATTGTTCAACAGATGGCGCTCTAACTAGAAATAAATTACAATCTTTATTGTGTAAAAACAACTATATATGGTTACAAACAATTACATTAATTCTAATAGATTTTAATTTGATCAATTATATAAATATTTAAACAATTAAATCAAAGATTTCTGGAAATACATTCAAAAAGTGTCTTAAATATCATAGCATGGTAAATAGCAGTGTTGTTACTACAAATAATTATTTAAATATTAGTTGCAAATATTTCAAACATGTTTATAACTATAATTGATAACACATACATCAACAATTTACAAATATTGTCGATAGAGGGCGATATGCGCCCATATATACGTCCCACTGCTGAGCTCGAGCCTCCTCCACAATAGGAGGGAAATTTACCTACTATACTACGCTGGTCAGACGTATTAGTATAGTTTCGAGTTTTACTTCTCTTACATGGATATTATATGCATATTATATCCCTTTGTCGTCTTTTACGACACTCTTGGACAAGAGCTATATTCTAACATTGTCACCACACGGAAACAATAGATTAATTCGCGCCGGAAGAAGTCAAAAATCAAATACAAACGTCATAAAATCCGTAAACATAGTTTTGGTTATAATATGTAATACTCGCGTAAACTCTCATTGTAGAAGGGGCTTGAACCCAGCATTCCTTTTTCTTCTTTTTTTTAAAGACAACATGCACTAACGAAATTAATCGTTGTATTGCGGGGGACTTTACAAACGTATATCTTTTTTTTTCTAATTATGATATAACTTAACAGTTACCATATAATATCGCAACCATCGGTGCCGACCTGACGCTGCCGGCCGTCACTAGGGCGATGGTCGACAGCGTCGGGAATTGGGACGCGGTCGCAGCCTTCTGCGAGACAGTGATCTCGCAGAAGGAGGCGGCGGATCGCCTGCGCGAGGATTGCAGCCTCGATGAGGAGATCCGCCGCCGGTGAATGGGGCGGCGCAGGCGCAACTACCTGCGCCTCATGCCGCCCTAGCCGAGGCCGCGAGTGACGTGACCGGGAATTAGTCCGTCACTCGCCGAGAGGCCGACCGCGTGAGGAAAGACCGACGTCCTCCCCGAGGGGGGGACGTCGGTCGATGGGAGGGTACCCCACGTAGGGGGTATTCCGTCAGGCCGACCACTGACGACAAGTAAACCTGCTCCGGTGGTCGGCCCAACGACGAAGGCGAGGTGGTTTTCGGGTGGGTTGCGGTAGTTGCGTGCTTAAGCCCCTCTGTCGCCCCGGACGGAGTGGTGCGGAGGCGCGCCGACCGCAGCCCACCCACAAAAAAAAAACCACATAATAATTACAATCTAGCTATGAAGCTAATAATTTAAAACTAACTTAATTTGCTAAGACTTACAGAGTAAAGAATGTATCCATTGGCACTTTTCTTATTGTCTCTAGTAATAATAAAATACACTTTGTTCTTGTGTTCTTCAAGGACAGCACTCACTGCACTATTTATCACTAATTTCACTAAACTAACTCAAAAGGCTTAGTTCTTTTCAGTCTCCTTACTATGTCCGTGGTGTCGAGGAACTGGATAGCCTCGACATTTACGTGTTGTATTAGTCTTTGTTCATGTACCTCGGCATATTTTTTTATAACCTTAGTATTAAGGTCCACTCCTAAATCACGGTGGATGTCCTCATTTCTAATGTACCAGGGAGCGTTTACTATACTCCGAAGTACTATGTTTTGAAATCTTTGGATTATATCAATATTGGTACGATTTGTATCATCATCTCAGCCCATATACGTCCCACTGTTGGGCTCGGGCCTCCTCCATAATGAAAGGGTAATTGACCTACTACACCACGTTGGTCAGACGTGTTGGTATAGAGTTTTATTTCGAGTTTTCCTTTTCTCGCATAGATGTTATATGCGTTTTATATCCCTTAGTCGTCTCGTACGATCACCCACGGGTAACATAGGGGGTGGTGAATTGTATTCTTACTCCGTCACCACACAGATAATACATATATCTAATTATATACAATATACTACTCTAATTATAATTATATACATACAATACATGTATCTAATGGACGCAAATTATATCCAGACTCAGAATAACAATTTGTGGATTTCACAAACTGTTGGATTGGACCTGCTTGGAATTCAAACCCCTGATACCTTAATCATTACGCCATCTGTGCAGTTGAACTTATATAGATTTGATGATAAAGATACGTTTAATTACACAGAAAATTAATTAAAATTTAATTTTATCATGCAAGTAGAACGTTTAACTGTTAGAATGCAATAACGTTAACTAAATATTTAACTACGAAGTTAGTTGTCAGGCAAGTTGTGAACCCGTGGACACTTGTTATCAAGTGTATTCCTCTGGGCATTCGTCCTATACGATCTAATATTATGATTAACTCCACATATCGAAACAAACGTGGACCAAGTTTATTGTTAAGTTACGTACAGTTTGAAAGTTTTACAGAGACACACGAACATATTGTTCAGCTAACGTTCTAGTCATACATTCAGTCAAGAAAGTATTGGGAATAGATGATTGGTTTATGGTTCAAAATTCAAATTTTTGTTTTCTTTGTTGTTGTTAGATTTGTTAGAAAAATATTTTGATGATTGAATTATTCTTTGGCGTAAGTCTATCGTTTCTGACGGGGCATACTTTGAAGGTGATAAAATAAATTTGAATGATTAACAAAAATTTTGTGTATTATTGATCTTTGCCCGGTACTTTGTTGACACAGTAGTATTTTAATACAGCAATATCGCTTCGTTTAATCATCAGTCACTCTCTACTAGAAGTTAGTAGTAATTTTCCTATGGTAGTTAAAAGCGATTGAAGATCACCAAGATAGGTACTCTTTTTTTTAGGCAGGTTTTGGCCAGCACACACGCCGTCCGTTTCGTCCGAGGCAATGAAAGGGTGGAGCGTGGCCCCATAACTTTATTCCCTTCCCTTCGCCATTTGGCCGACTACTGGTACCAAGTCCTTGACGTCCGTGGCCAGCCTGGCCGATTACCTTTACGAGTATCGTTCTCCCCAACACCCCAAGAGAATAAGCACCTACCTGAGCAACTTATAATACTAAATACCATCGGTAACCCACATGATTTTTCCGTGTGGTGACAGAGTAAGAATACAATTCACCACCCCCTATCTTACCCGTGGGTGATCGTACGAGACGACTAAGGGATATAAAACGCATATAACATCTATGCGAGAGAAGGAAAACTCGAAATAAAACCCTATACCAACACGTCTGACCAGCGTGGTATAGTAGGTCAATTACCCTTCCATTATGGAGGAGGCCCGAGCCCAACAGTGGGACGTGTATGGGCTGAGATGATGAACCCACATGAAAGTAAGATGATTATAGTATTATTCTTTCTTGAGATAGTACGTATCCAATAGCAGACGTAGATAACAATAGACGGCTAAAGCAATAAACCTGTGATAATGGCTAGTCGAATACATCTGTTGAAAATATACCAGAACATTCTGTTCGAACGCTTTTTGTTTGGGTTGGCTATAGTCAGCGCACATGCTGTCAGCTCCGTCCAGGGTGACGAAGGGGCGGCGCGCGGCCCCATAGACGGTGGATTATCACCTCTCCTTTGCCATTGGGCTGACTACTGAAACCAAGTTCCCTGTTCTCCGTAGCCAGTCCGGCAATCGTGTTCGAACAATGAGGTGATAAAGAATCTACGCATGCATTATTATTGACCTATTCATCATATATGTCCAACTGCTAGGTTGGAGCCTCCACCACAATTGGAAGGAAAGTTGCCTAATGTATCACGTTAGTTAGACGTGTTGGTATAGAGTTAGGATTTAATTGTGAGTTTTCCTTCTCTTTCATAGATGTAATATGCATATTTAATCCCGTCTTTTACGACACTCTCAAATAAGATAGTGGTTGATGAATTGTATTCTTACGCCGTCATAATATAGATATTTAAATGAAGCACATTTAAATAAAATATCTGGTTGACCGAGCTTTGCTCGGTATATTTTTGCTGTATTTTCCCGAATTTATTTAGATATATATTAATAAAAAATAAATATTAAATAATTAAAAAAAAAATTCAAAAATTACAAAAACAGAATACTAATAACACCGAGATTCGATCCCACGCTGTTTGAATGCCAAAACAAAAAGAAAACTGGACAACTGCCGAACTCAGCTATTGTCACTCTTGACAAACGACGATGAAATTCGAATTCCTATTCAGAGAATGTCAATAACATTTTATGTCATTGTATTGATTAGCTAAAAACACCGACGAAACAACATTTTCTATAAATAAAACCTAGCTAGATCGATTTTTGGCCCTGAAACCTCTAGTAGAAGCATTGCTCGTTTAAAGATATAAGATTTTGGAGAATATACATATATGTAAAAACAGCAATGTTTAAATATAAAAACATTTGGCTAGCAAGCTAGAAAGAAATATTGTATATCCGTATGTAACAAATAAGAGGAAATATGAGGCCGCCTCTGGGGGAATGCCCTGTTAACTCACACAACATAATTGAAAATACGATTTCAAATTTATGTTCTGCCCAGCGGAGGCTAATGAGGTTTCCTTAACTTTGTGCTTCTTGGGACGATGATGGTATCTTTGCCTTTGATATTTGTGTGTTATGAGGGTACTCTCTTTAATACGTATAAAGATTTATAATAGGACTAGCTAGGCCAGCCAGAAATGGATTACTTGGATATTTTGCTTGAAAGCTCACGGCGATTCGCAGTATTAGCCATTAATATTAAAAATATCGATATTAAATCGATTAGCCTCATAATAAAGCTCAAAGTCGCTCAGTGTGCTGTGGAGAGGGCTATGCCCGGTACTTTCTCTACGCGATAAAATCTAGAACACGAATATCCATAGAGGAGTAACGGATATAGATTTAAAAATTAGCATATTGAAGTGACAATAGGCAGACAGCATCGCGCGTTGAACCAGGAAAGGGCTGGACCGATTTTAATAATATTTTACTACCAATAATAATATTACAAATCAAATAATATTTACAATTCAATTAATCTATACCAATAAATAAAATTGGAGTGTCTGTTTGTAATGTCAAAATAATAGGCTTTTTTCATGCTCACACGGTTATTTGCACGACACCTATGCCTAAAATAGCAATTAAAAAATTTTTGTCTGTCTGTCTGTTTGTTCCGGGTAATCTTCAAAACGGCTAGACCGATTTCAAAAATTCTTTCACCAATGGAAAGCTATAATATCAGGGCGTAAACTAGGCTATATTTTATCCCGGTATTCCCACGGGAACGGGAACTACGCGGGTAAAACGACTATAACCTATAACCGAAGCGAAGCGAGGGCGGATTGCTAGTAACAAATATATTTTACAATTATATATCTATTGCCATGCCATGTGGTGACGGAGTAAAAATATACCACTGTACCAACACGTCTGACCAGCGTGGTATAATTGGTCAATTTCCCTCCCATTATAGAGGAGGCTCAAGCCCAGCAATAGGACTTATGAAACTAATAAAGTCTGTAGCCAATATATCAACTTTAATATAATGAGTTACGAATCACGTAGACAGTAAAACGCGATCTATCGATCTCTTTCTTTGAGCCACAGAGTACTACACCCATGGGAAATAATAAGGCTGACAGTTTATTTCCTTAGTCCATAATCATACACAGAAAAATAATAAAAGTGTAGACGTTTTGGCGGGCACGTAAATATGTCATATGCCACTCTCATGTTAAATTCAATATTATATGAACTTGGTGGTATGTCATCTAAAACTAGCAAATTCTCGTGGTTTTACTGGAATTGTTCTCGTTCCCGTGGGAATACAAAGATAAAACATAGCCTACGTTACTCGTTGATAATGCAGCTTTCCATTAGTGACAGAATTTTATAATTGGATATTTTAAAGTGAAAACATCTCATTAACAAAACATATTTTTAAGCACTTTTTGGTAGGGGAAAATCTTATGAGAATCTCAAGACTCATCGCGTGTATTCCGTCCTGAGTGACAAAAGGAAACCTTTTTTTTAATTCTATTTTCTTAGAATAATAACATATAGAAGGTAAGTCCACGCACAAAAAGTGAGGCATTTCAATTGGAGCCTAATGGAGCTTACGCCGGAACAGTCCCGTAATGTACAAGTCATTGTACTGCACGAACGTACGCAACTCTTAAAAAATAAATAGGTAATTATGACGGCTTGCGCATTCAAATGGTGTCATAACACATTTGAAAAACTTAAAAAGGTTTTTAACATTACTTTTAAAAGTATTTCGACGATTTATGTTAATAAAAACAAAATTTGATTTCAGAATTTGTATAGTGGTTTCAGTGTGTACGTGTGTAATCGTCTGCCCGCCATTAATATTTTTAGATTCAAATTTTTAAAGTTCGAAGTACTGACACTATCCTTCTATACGTTATTATTCTAAGTCTATTTTATTAATTAGGAGTTTTCTCAGTAACCGACCATGCCACTCCCATATTAAAGTTATCTTATTATGCTAACTTAACCTAAGATATCTAAATAAATATCCATGAGGATCCTGGCTTCATCTGATGCAGGTGCCCACACCCACATTCATCTCAATATTGCTATCCTGTAGAAGACTATTGTTACGTAGGGCATCGCCTCGGGCACATTCCATCAACAGATGTTATGCGTCTTCAACCGAGTTACAATACTCACAATTTGGTGAATCCACCTTGCCCATTAGATATTTAAACACATTAGACGGAATGTGACCAGAGCGGACACTCATCATGGCAACTACCTGCTTTCTGTTCATGGGTAAAGGAAACCTTGAGGCCCCATACTTTACTCTGTTCCCTCCCTTTCTTCTTTCCTTGATTCCTCAACTTTCGTGCTCAGTTCAACTTCACCATAAACTAAGCATTTATCGCACGGACATTGTTTTTAAACTAGATATAAAATATGATTCTGGTTTAGTTTAATAAAAACTCAATCCACGCCAACAGCTATTTAAACAATTAATTATAAAATTTAGCTCAGCCGCCACGTTTTCACAAGTTATTAAGCTCAACGGATGACTATAAACTTTGGATTAACTAAATTCAGAGAAACTTGAGAACGGCTTCTACTAAAGATTTTCTCGCAATAATAATTGTCCCTTTGTGTTCAGCATCAAATCGACTCTCAAATATTGTTTTATGTTTTAATTCCCCTGTTTGTTTTAAGTTTTTAGTTTATTAATGAATTTCTGTTCGTTATTTGTTAAGAATTTTAATGAATATCATCTAAAATAAAATAACTTATAACTCATTTATTCACAAAGCTTTATTACATGTCATTATTAATAAATATGATTATAATTTAGCAATAAAAGATCTGTGCTGCCGCTCATGGACCTTTGCCAGACCGCTGCCTAACGTGAAGAAAGTGATGAGAGTGTGAAGGCTTGCAAGGAGGTTCGGTGAAATTAGTTTCACAGGCATCACCAAAACCCACCACACGCAAACACCCTCAGAAAATTGGGCTGCCGGCTCTCTCGATCACCGAACGAAGTGCAGCAACAAATTGCTACTACACAGACGTCAATTTTCTGCTCAGTGTGGTACTACCCTGGACGGACCGGCCCGCGGCTGTATACTGACAACTATCAACTGTGCTTCTGCTACTAATAAATCATCAATTGACATCGTTTATTTATTTTTCTTTTCAATTGCTGACAATCTTTTATTCATCATTCATTATCATTTCAGCTCATATACGTCCCACTGTTGGGCTCGAGCCTCCTTCCCAATAGGAGGGAAATTGACCTACTATACCATGCTAGCCAGACATGTTGGTATAGGGATTTATTTCGAGTTTTCCTTCTCTTGCATGTTATATACATAAAATATCCCTTAGTTGTCCTTTACGACATCCACAGGCAAGATAGGGAGTTGTGAATTGTATCCTTACTCTGTCACCACCCGGAAATAAATAGTAGGGATATCAAAATTAGGCACATGAATGTACTATCGAAATGTTTGTGAGATAAAAAACTAACTCAAGAAGTTTCTTTACGGTTCGTATCTTAAAGTTTAATCTTAATCTTGCGTGGCACTTGCTTCTTGCTACACGGATCTGAGAAAGAAGAAAGGTTCTCAAGTGGCGATTACGTACTGGATGACGCAGTTTACGGCGCTCCCCAACTAGGTGGACTGACGGCTTGGTGAAGGTTACTGGGCGCCGTTGGATGCACGCGGCACAGGACTGCATTTTATGGTGAAACATGAGGGAGGCGTACGTCCAACTATGAATGGGCTGATGATGATGTTAGAAAAATAGAAGATTTTGCATTATAAATATTTATTGATTTCTTCTATCCTTATTTTTACTATTCTCTTACTGTGTGTGATGACGGAGCAAGAATACAACTCACCACCCCCCACTCTTGCCCACGGGTATCGTAAAATTAAGGATATAATGTGTATTTAATATCTAGAGAGAGAGGGTTTATCCAGCGTGGTATAGTAAGTCAATTATCCTGACGTAGTGGAGGAGACTCAATGCAAGATAAATTGACCTATACTATATCTCGCTGGTCAGACGTGTTGAAATAGGGTTTTATGCCAAGTTGCCCATCTCTTACAGATGTTATTTATTGTATAAATTTTATCGAAAAGATCTCGTTAAAAAAATTTGCAAACCTGCCGAATTTCTTGCCGGATCTTCTCGGGACAGATGCCAAGCGCCACCATTGACTGACAAAAAAAAAAAATTCAGCTTCAAATAAGTTTTCTTTTCCTCCTCAAAACTATCATGTATGTCCTTTCTGTGTGGTAAAGAAATAAGAATACAAATCACCGCCCCCTATCTTGCCCATAGGTATCGTAAAAGACAACTAAGCAATATTATTTACAGATAACATCAGTTCAAGAGAAAGAAAACTCGAAATAAAACTCTATACCAACACGAGGAACTGTTTGACTTAGTACCATCGTCACCATTTTACCAACGTACCACTCGACATCCTAGCAGGGTTCATCCATTTCACCTGGAAGTGTTATGGTCTTCCACTGTATGTTTCCAGCGATCGTTTCTGCTACCTACGTGCAAACACTGGAATGAACTACCTGCTGCTGTTTCCCAAGCGCTATGACATGTTCTTCTTTAAACGAGGTTTAAAAAGAATACATTCTTCACGATAGGCCTGGCTGTGCTCCTGGTATTGCAAAGATCCATGTGCGGCAGTATCTTACAATGAGGTGTGCTGATTGCTCCTTTGTCACCATTACCAATAAAAAACACGTCTAACCAACGTGGTATAGTAAATCAATTACCCTCTTATTATAGTTAAGACTGGAGCCCAGCAGTGGGACCTAAATAAACTGAAATGAAACAGGAACGTATCCAAAATTAAACATCCATGTGAAACGGATACATTTGTCATACTTAAACCTTATAATCCGTTCCTACTTCTGTTGTTTTATCTTTTCGAAACACTGAACTTATCGTCAGAGTTCAGACTAAAGTAACTTAGAATCCATTCCGTTATCTAAAAGTTTCAAACGATGTTATGAACTCCAAAACATTCATAGGGCGTTGCTAAATATCATGACTCGTGTGATGCCGATCATAAATGTGTTTGTTTCCAAGACATTATATTTTCTATTTCTTGTCATCATCATTTCAGCTCATACATGTCACTTTTTTTTTTTTTTTTATTACCGATGGTAGCAAAAGAGCGTGTAGCACACCTGATTGTAAATGATACTGCCGCACATAGACCTTTGTAATAACAGTAGCACAGCCAGGCCGTTGCCTACCGCGATGAAAATACTCTTCTTAAACCTCGTTCAAACACGGACATGTCATAGCAGGAAACACAGCAGCAGGTAGTTTATTCCAGAGCCTCCACGTATGTGGGAGAAATGATCGCTGGAAACATAAAATTTGTACAAGTATATATGCATAAAAGAACAGGTTACTACAAGAACTAACATGGCATAAAGTATTAATAATATATTACGATTTATATTATTATTTAAAATCATCATCATCATCATCTCAGCCCATATACGTCCCACTGTTGGGCTCGGGCCTCCTCCATAATGGAAGGGTAATTGACCTACTATACCACGCTGGTCAGACGTGTTGGTATAGGGTTTTATTTCGAGTTTTCCTTCTCTTGCATAGATGTTATATGCGTTTTATATCCCTTAGTCGTCTCGTACGATCACCCACGGGTAAGATAGGGGGTGGTGAATTGTATTCTTACTCCGTCACCACACGGACACATATATTTAAAATATTAAACAACAATTGGGGATAAATTGATACCAATGAGTACTCATATCGTATCGATACTTTTCATTCTACTATAATACATGTCATATATTCATGATACTACTACCTACTACTAGTGACGAATGCAAATAATGGTATCGCATGAGCAAGTATTGATATGGCATTGGGGCGGAGAGCTCCTTCATTTACCTGCGTTCATTGCGGGGGTTTCCCATGATGATCTTTTTTCTTTTAGCTAAAGAGTAGGAATAAATTATAACGCAAGTGTTGATGCTTGTTAGAAAGCTCATCACAAACAAACCCGCGATCGCGATGGACGTATCTGATAGGCTCTATGAAAAGTACTCACTGCTTCGACGATTTGATACCGGCAAGTATTGTTATTTATCAATTGATATTGACTATTTTTCATTCGATACTAGTACTCAGTTTCGAATGTATCTTTCTCTCAAACCTACCGAAAAAAAAAAAAAAAAAACGCTCACTACACACAATCCCTCCAGGAACGTATACGAAAACGATTCAATATCAGTAAGTATCGATACTTTTCAATTGATACTGATTATTGTTCCTACGATACTAGTACTCATTGTCAGTATTGAATATTACATTCTCTCAAACTTACCAAAAAAAAGCCTATCACAAACAATCCCACCAACAAAGTATCCAATAGGCTCTATAAAAAGTACTCGATGCTTTGAAAACGATTCGATTGTTTAGAGTATCGATACTTTTCAATTGATACTGATTATTGTCCTTCGATACTAATACTCATTAGTTTTATAGATGTCGCTATTTTTGTTTTCTAGATCACACTTTCTTAGCCGATCACTTTGAACTACTTAGAAGTGTGTGAGGGAGAAGGAGCGTTCTCCGGGTTGAGAGCCCTCAGCGCTCACCCATAGTCCGCGTCAAGCTGTCAAGGCCATCTGCGGCCAACAGCTGTACACACAAAAAAAAAAAAAAAAAAAAGAGCAGTAGCGGCCCTATGTTGTTCGTAAGCGACTGAGCGAGATGGTATTGTTGTGTAATATTTCAAATAATAATACAAATCGTATTATTTAATTAATTAATTTATTTATTTATCGGGAGACCAACAGCTTAAAAGTAATAAAAGTCTAGGAAAACATATTTAAGATACATAAAGCCAATAACAGGTCTTCACTACTATGTTTCACATAAAACAATACAACGGAGAACATTAAATTAGCCTATTGATGTGTTGTAAAAAAATCGAGACTGAGTGTCCGTTTTATCGCATCCGTATTAGCGTTGAATATATCGAATTTATGTTTTTTATATTGATTATTAAGTGTATTGCTCGCTCGCCACAAAAATCGATAATTAGTAGATACTAATTCTATACTTTATGGCTATGCCATATTAGTTCCTGTCGTAATCTATTATTTTATGCATATATACTAAATACTTGTACAAAATAATCTGGATGTTTCACGTCTGCCAGCCGTCCTGAGCGACGGCTCACTTTTTTTTAATGTTTTCCTAGAAATATTTGATTTGTTTAAATATTTATATAAATGATCGAATTAAAATCGATTAGAATTAATGTAATTATTTGTAACCATATTTAGTTGTTTTTACGCAATAAACATTGCAATTTATTTCTACTTACAGCGCTGTCCGTTGAACAATATATGAGAATAATATTTCCTATAATTACATTAATGTAAATTGTGTAAAATTGACTATTTGGAATTATGTTAAATGCGTTAGAATATTATCATTATTATTTAGCTATATTTCGATAATTATTTTATAGTAGTTTTATTTGTTTGTTATAAAAAGTAGTTATAGTTACTAAGATTATAGAACTGTTTCATTGTAAAGCGGATGTTTTACAGTTTATACTGTTATACAGTTTAGACAAAAAAAAAACAGAAATAGCGGCATCTATCGAGCTAACGACCAACTCTAAGCTACAATATATTTTATAAAGAACTCTCTAATCCTGTAATGATAATAAGACAAGCTATTTAAATTATTTTAGCATCATTAATTCTTGGTAAGTTTAGAAATCTTAAATGAAATCTGATTGTTCTAAGCGAGCCAAAATCCAATTCTTAAGAAGGCGGTGACATACCAACAAATATACAGCCTCACTGCCAAACTAATAAAAGCCTATAAAAAATTCAATACATTCATCCGGTCACAGACATTATTGCTGCACGAAGCGTGCGATTTAGGAAATAGAAATAGCACCATCTATCGAGCTTACGACCAACTCTCAGCTTCAAAATCCATACTAATATTATAAATGCGAAAGTAAGGATGTTTGTTTGTTTGTTTGTAACGTTTTCACGCTTAAACCACCGAACCGATTTCAAAAATTCTTTCACCAATGGAAAGCAATATCAGGGAGTAACATAGGTTATATTTTATCCCGGTATTCCCACAGGCACGGGAACTACGCGGGTTTAAGCGACTGAAACCGAAGCGAAGCGAGGGCAGGTTGCTAGTATTTAAAAAAGAAACCTTTAATCCTGTAATGACTCTCGTCGTCTAATCGTGTAATGATAATAGGACAAGATTTTTCGTAACTGAAAGTAAATTAAATACCATACTTACTGGTATATTTATATTATGAAGTTAGAGAATTATACAATTATTTATAAAACAAGTATATATGCATAAAAGAACAGATTACGACAGGAATTAATATGCCATAAAGTATTAATAAATAAAATACCGCGATTTTTTCTCAGAAAATGATGATTTTATTCAATAAACATTTGTTTTCATTAGTATACATTATAGGTAATAATTTACTTTGAGTTCACTAGATGGCGTTGTACAAAATTTTAAATCGCACCATGGTTTCGTTACAAAAATGTAGATATGTGTATCCGGATATTTATTTTGTAGTTCCACCGGGTTGAGAGCCTTCCGCTCGCCCATTGCCCGCGTTAAGCTGTCAAGGTCATCTGCGACCAACAGCTGAATATACATAAAAAAAAAAAATATTTTGTAGTTGATTAAGAGGGGACCGCGAGGCGTGGCATTAATCGCCACGCGACGATCGCGGTCACCCTCGCCTATAGATATTTCACATCAAAAAAAAAACAGTTGAAAACCATAACGTTTCCAGGTGAAGCGGATGAACCTTGCTGCGGTATCGAATGGTACGTTGGTAAAACGGTGACGGTGGTACCAAATCAAACAGTTCCTCAAAGCACTTCCCATGAAAGTGCCGATAGAGTACACAGAATGATCCAAAGTCTCTCCGCCGCTCCAGCGACTCCAAGCTGTCCGTAAGATTGGGATCTCTGACGATTCGAACAGCACGCCGCACATGTGTTATCATATGTATGGGATATCAGAAATTGAATTACATCAAATGATGTCTTTAGCATCCGGTAAAAGCGCTCATGGGGCCGCTGTGATCTCAGTGAGTATTACGATCGTGCAGGTTGCTGAGTGAGTTTTGCAAAAGAACATCATTTACCAAAACCAAATGCCTAAGCAAGCTTGATCATCAGGAGTGGATTCCCGCAATTGGCTAGCTCAATTTCTAGGAGGAAGTGATAACTTATCCTAACTAATATTATAAATGCGAAAGTAAGTTTGTTTGTTTGTTTATTGCGCTTTCACGTTTAAACCACCGATTTCATAAACTGTTTCACCTATGGCAAGCTATAATATCAGGGAATAACATAGGTTATATTTGCCCGATATTTCCACGGGAACGGAAACTACTCGGGTAAGGCGACTGAAACCGAAGCGAAGCGAGGGCGGGTTGCTAGTAATCAATAAATATTTATTTGAGAGTAATCCAAGCATTTTAGTTTCTTTTGTGAGAAATTTTTACTCTTCATTTGGGCCCCCAACCCGTTTTGATACAGAGTCCCTCCATGCCACGCTACGCCACTGTTGGTCATCCAGATAATCTCTTAAAACTCGTATTTTTTAAAACAAACTAAGAATTTATACACTCTTGTGTATCAAAATGCAAAGATAATGCTGTCAGCGTCATGAAAGTCTATCGAAGTTTCCAATCTACCACCCACAGTCACGAATCGCGACATATTTTAACAAAATTTAAATAAGATACATCGTCTGAACTTCCTCACCGATAAATATATAAAGGAAATTACAAACTACTGAAGCACGTATATTTAGTTTGAAACAGCAAATGGGATCTCTATTGTACTAAGTTTAAAATGAAATACGTGTACTTCGTACTTATATAAACCTTTTGTATATTATTATGCGATTTTTTTTATTACTACTATATTCGAAATACGGAAATCCGCAGAAGAACGGGTGTAATCGACATAGCACGAAGAATTAGCACGCTGAAGTGGGCAGGCCACATCGCTCGACGAACCGACAACCGCTGGGGAAGAAAGGTTCTCGAGTGGCGACCACGTATTTGACGACGCAGTGTAGAACGCCCGACGACCTGGTGAAAGTTGTTGGGTGTCGTTGGATGCAGACGGTACAGGATCCCACCAAAAGTATATATATATATATATATATGTATGTATGTATGTATATATATATATATATATATATATATATATATAGATCCTGAATATAAATAATATATTCAGGATCTCGGAAACGGCTTTAACGATTTTGTTGAAACTTGGCATACTGTTTCGGGTCCAAAACATCGATCTAGCTAGGTTTTATTTATAGAAAATGTTGTTTTGTCCGTGTTTTTAGTAAAACAATATAATGACATTAAATTTTAAAAGAATATGAATTCAAATTTCGTTATCAACGTCATGAGTTACGATAGCTCAGTTGGGGAGACGGTCAGTTTTAATTTTGGGTTTTGTGGCATTCAAACAGCATCGGTTCGAATCTCGGTGTTATTATTATTCTCTTTTTGTAATTTTTTATATAATTTTCATTATTTATTTTTATTAATATATATCTAAATAAATTCGATAAAAATATTCCGAGCGAAGCTCGGTCAACCAGATATTCATTTATTATGTATAAACCCCGCGGGGGCACTTACATTTTGTCATTTTTTTTATACATTTCAACTTGAAATACAACCGGATCGGAACGCGACCGCACCGAGAAGATTCGGCAAGAAAATGGGATTGTCTTCTTTTTAATTAATTTAGCAGTCTTTTAAAATAAAATTACATACAACAACATGCCTATTAATCTCTAGTGTAGTGCCTCTCGAACTATGATATAGTTATTAAATATAATGAAAAATTACCATGGCTGGACCAGATCCCGCAAGCGGCACCCGATCACGAGTTAACCACTAGAGCAGCCATCACTAGTAAGGGAAATAATATCCATATAACGTCTATGCAAGAGAAGAAAATCTTGAAATGAAACTTTATGTTTATACTAGGTGTAGGACTTAGAGTGGTAGGACCACAATGTTGATAGTTGTCTACAGCCACAGGCTGGTCCATCCGGGGTAGTACCACACTGAGCAGAAAATCTACGTCTGAATAGTAGCAATTTGTTACTGCACATCGTTCGGTGAGTGAGAGAGCCGGCAGACCAACTTTCTGATGGTGTTTGAGTGTGGTGGCTTTTAATAATGCCTTTAGTGTCACTGAACCTCATTGAACGCATTCACATTCCCTTCACTTTCTTCACGGTAGGCAGCGGCTTAGCTGTATCTCTGGTATTGTAAAGATCCATGATCGCCAGCAACACTTACCATCAGATAAACCTAGCGATGGAACCTGTGTGAATACTATAGCATGCTAGTCAAACGTGTGGGACCTACGTTTTGATTAGAGTTGTCCTTCTCTTGCATATATATTATATACATACTAGCAGCACCCTACGGTTTTACCCGCATAGTTCCCCTTACCGTGGGAATATCGAAATAAATTATAGCCTACCTGTTATTCTGATATATAAGCTATATTATTGTGAAGTTTCATCAAAATCCATTTAGTTGTTTTTGCGTGAAAGTGCAACAAACATCCTCACATACATACAAACTTGCCTGGTTATAATATTAGTAGGATTATATCCCTTAGTTATTCTTTATGACATCCACGGGCAAAATTGGCAGTAGTAAATGTATTCTTGTTCTGTCACTATATAAATATCGATATATATTTCGATATAAATATTAATCTAAATAATTTTTGCCACTATTAGCTTTGAAAATCCAACACGTTTGTATACCTACGTAGAGTTTATGAGTTGGATATTCAATATAGTGAAAGTTTCTTCTAATGAAAAAACTTCTAATCGATTCAACCTTTTCTGTGAAATGCTCAGTCGATTTTTTGTCGATGTTATGCTTAGTAGTTTGCCGTATGGTGACGGAGTAAGAATACAATTCACCACCTCCTATTTTGCCCATGGAAAAGACGACTAAGGAATTAAATATGCATATACCATCTATGTTTACCGTGTGGTGACGGATTAAAAATACAATTCACCACTCCACGACATCCACGGGCAAGATATGCCCGTGGATGTCCACGGACAAGATATGCCCGTGGATGTCGTAAAAGACGATTAAGGGATATAATACGCAGATAACATCTATGCAAGAGAAGAAAAACTCGAAATAAAACCCTATATCAACCTGTCTGACCAGTATGGTATAGTAAGGTCAATTTCATTTCTATTGTGGAGGAAGCTCGAGCCCAATATATGAGCTGAAATGATAGCCTCTATATTAGAGAAGGGATACTTGAATTAAAACCCTATATTAACACGTCTGACCAGCGTGGTATAGTAGGTAAATTTTCCTCTTATTGTGGATAAGGCACGAGCCCAATAGTAAGACATTTATGTGCTGGAGTGAGTGAGTGATACTTATTAAATACTAATTTTTCGCTTAAAATAAATTCATTAAATAAATCGTATATTCGATCATGTGTTATGGCATATCCTCTAAGGCAGTACCCTAATATATCCCCATGTGTATTTCAATAGCTTATTTTTTCTACACGAAAGACTCAGAATTCCTACGCTATTCTTTTTTCGTTTATAGTCTGTGACTGAAGAACAGTAATTTTAAATATGTGCAAGAAAAAGTACTTTGAGTTTTATGAAATTCATTTTAACCATTATCCATTTTATAGTGCAATTGATAGTGGCAAACGAGCTACATGGACCATTGCAATACCAGGGGCACGGCTAGGCCGTTGCGTACCTTTTTTTTTTGGTATGTATAGCTGTTGGTCGGGCAATGGGTAAGCGCTGATGGCTCTCAACCCGGCCGTTGCGTACGGTGAAGAAAATGCTCTTCTTAAACCTAGTTTAAAAAATGTAGTTAAATGTTCATTAATTTACAACGGTTTTTATTTTGGGGGTGGGCTACGATCAGCGCACCCACCGCCCGGCTCCGCCCGGGGTGACAGGAGGGCGGTGCGCGGCCCCATAACTCACCCGATAGCACGTCGCCTTCGACGTTAGGCCAGCGCTGAGTTCCTTGTCTTCAGTGGTCGGCCCGACGGAATATCCTGACTAATAACTGATCTCCCGTCGACATCCCCTCCCGGGACGTCGGTCGCCGTCGCGAAGTCAGCCTCTTCGCGGGTGACGGACTAAATCCCCAATCCGGTCGCCCGTAATTTACGGCGCTAAAGTTGCATGAGGGTTATTGGAGATACACTGACTGGAATTAAAGAGCAGGATGATGATGATGATGAAGTAGGTACGCAGAAGCAGAGACTAGTTCTTACAGGCACAATGCCGTCAATATACTGAAGAGCAGCGGTCTTTCATTTAGTCAACCTACGGGAAAAAAGTAGATAATAAAACGAAATTACCTATGTAATTCTTACACAATGTTTTTTCTTTAACCCATATACGATGCAGGGTTAGTCGAACCTCTTTTCCGGTGAAACCGTATACCGTCACTGACTAGGGTTGATTTCGGATCGAGTTTGCTTCCTGCAGTAATGCTTATGTCTCATAATTATTTCTAGTAACATTAGCAGATAAGTAAAGATTATAAACACCTTAAGTTCTTAGTCAGCCATGATGACTGACGCTGAGAACCTGTACACAATTTGTTTAACCTAGTTCGTCATCTTAACTAATACAGGATGTATCAGATTAAGGGGCAACTGATCAAACGGGAGTTAGGCAATGATGGTAGGAACCCATGAAAAAAAACATGAAGGAAAAATATCAATTCGTTAATGAATTAGAGATATGTAAAGCATTTAATTTTGTCATCGCTTTTTCATGTAAATCTGATTGAAATGTATATAGTCAGTGATACTTAATCTGCAACATATTCATATTTTGTTAAATGTTAATTAGAAATTGAATAAATCAATGATTACTTTCGCATAAGCAAGACAGGCTTCGCTTTAAATCAGCTGATCGGGCGATGACCATTGACGAGTCGCCTTTGTACCTACGTTACCATTGAAGCGTTTGCACTATATCTTTTATGTTATATTGTTTTTTATGTTATATACATTCTAATTACGATCTTTTTTTTTTTATTGCCAACGGTGGCAAACGAGCAAGCAGCACACCTGATGGTAATTGAAACTGCTGCACATGGACCATTGCAATACCAGGGGCACAGCCAGGCCGCTGCCTACCGTGAAGGAAATACTCTTCTTAAACCTCGTTTAAAGAAGGACATGTCATAGCGCTCGGGAAACACAGCAGCAGGTAGTTCATTCCAGAGCTTGCACGTACGTGGGAGAAATGATCGCTGGAAACGTACAGTTGAAGACCATAACGTTTCCAGGTGAAATGGATGAACCCTGCTGCGATGTCGAGTGGTACGTTGGTAGAATGGTGACGGTGGTACCAAGTCAAACAGTTCCTCGGAGCACTCCCCGTGAAAGAGTCGGTAGAGTACACAGAGTGACCCAAAGTCTCTCCGCTGCTCCAGCGACTCCAATCTGTCCGTAAGATTGGGATCCCCGACGATTCGAACAGCCCGTCTTTGCAGGGAGTCAAGTGGGTCTAGCTGATATTTGGGCGCACCTGCCCAGAGATGTGAGCAGTACTCCACATGAGGACGAACTTGTACTTTGTATAGCACAAGACGCTGTCTCGGTGTGAAGTACCGCCTGGCTCTGTTCAGGACGCCCAACTTTTTGCTTGCCAATTTGGCTTTGTCCTCCAAATGACTCCCAAACTGGACTTTGCTCGATATTTTGACGCCGAGAATCCCAATACTCTCAGAAATTGGAAGAGTTACTCCTTGGAACTGAGGCGCCATGACAAATGGGTCCTTCTTTGCAGTGAACGCGCAAACTTGTGTCTTTGTGGGGTTGAACTGGACTAGGTTCCGTTCACCCCATTCCGAGGCCCGCCCCAGAGAGCGCTCGACTTCAGACACAAGTTGAACCCTTCTTTCCTGAATACTCCGAGGGATATTCCGTTGCTCAGTGTACCGCTCATCACCCGTACTGTCATCCGCATAGCAACGCATACTCTCGATAGAGAGCATGTCATTGATATGCAGGATAAACAACGTCGGGGAGAGCACCGAGCCTTGTGGTACACCAGCATTAATGGTCATGGTATCGGAGCAGGAGCCATCTACGACGACTTTTATACTCCGACCATCCAAAAAGCTGGCAATCCAATTACAGAGTCCCTCGGGGATTCCGTATGATGGTAGCTTCGATAGAAGTGCCCTGTGCCAGACCCTATCGAACGCCTTTGCGATATCTAGGCTGAACGCCAGCGCCTCACCCTTGCCCTCCAAGGCCTCTGCCCAACGGTGTGTGAGGTACACAAGAAGATCACCAGCCGACCGACCATGACGAAAGCCGTATTGGCGATCACTGATAAGCTGGCGATCCTCAAGGTACTGCAGAAGCTGGCGGTTTATAACCTTCTCCATTATCTTGGAGAGTAAGGATGTTATCGCAATTGGCCTGTAATTCGATGGGTCAGACCGGTCTCCCTTTTTAGGGATCGGGTGGACATGGGCTACCTTCCACGAAGACGGAACCCTATTAGTAGCGTAGGAGAATCGGTATAGGCGCGTGAGGATGGGAGTCAATTCAGGGGCGCACGTCTTTAGTACCACTGCAGGGATGCCATCCGGTCCACTCGACTTATGGACGTCTAAAAGCCGCAGCTCCCGCCTAACCGCTCGCTGCGTGATGCGGATTTCGGGCAGTGAGCTTTCACACCGTGGGATGGTAGGTGGTGTGGCAGCTCCGGCATCCAAAGTCGAGTTACAGGCAAAGAATTGACCTAGAAGATCGGCCTTCTCCTTTGCGCTGTGGGCCAGACTACCATCGTGTTTCTGCAGTGGTGGGAGATTGGGCTGGCAGAAGTTGCCTTGTGCAGCCTTGGCGAGCGACCAGAATGCACGACTCCCAGCGGGATAGCTTTGCAATCGCTCGCCAATTCTGGCAACATGTTCCGCCTTGGCTCTGGCAATAGCCTTCTTACTAGATCTAGAAGCGGCGTTAAATTTCCGCTTCACCTCTTTGGCGTTCGGGTCCTGGCATTTTTTGGCCCTATTCCAGGCCCGATATGCGAACTGTTTCTGGCATGCAGCCGTCCTGCAGGTTTTGTTAAACCAGGGTCGGCTGCGGCCACCGACGGGTATTTTGGTGTTGGCGATGAATAATTCCATCCCCGTAATAACCGTTTCGGTAACGCAGTCCGCACAGACGCCAGGGTCCCCAGAGGCGAAGCAAAGCCGCTTCCATGGGTAGGATGCGTAAAACTCGCGCAGTCCATCCCAATCTGCTGACTTATATTGCCAGACTCTGCGAGTCCCAGTCGCCTTAGAACGACTAGGCCTTACAACAGGGGCACTGCTACGGACCAAGCAGTGGTCAGAAGACCCAAGAGGCGCTTCAACCACTACCTGATATCCGTGCTGGTGTGTAGTCAGCAGAAGATCCAGTAAAGAAGACTCATGGCTCTCAATATCTGGGATACGGGTGGGCTGTGTCACCAGTTGTGAGAGACCATAGGCCGAGACCATATTGAAGAGATGTCGACCCTGGAGGTCAGTGGTTCGGGACCCCAGCCACTCTTTATGATGAGCGTTGAAGTCTCCAAGAACCACCACCTCCGCTGATGGACACTGCTCCAATATTTCGTCAATCCCCCATTGGACGTTCTCAAATAATTGAATTGACCCCGGATCACTGCCATGGGACCTGTAGAGGCATGCGTAGATGCGGGTAAGCCCTCCATAGTCTACGCGTAGCCACAGGATTGACAAGTCACCATGTTCGAGGGCCCGAAGGCGGCGACAGCAGATATCACCTCGGATGAATACGCACACCCCGGCTTTACGACGGAAGGTATGCTCCAACTCGTAGCCGGGGTAATTTAGGTACGAAATGTCATCCGGAGCACCTATCTGCGTCTCTGTTAAAAAGAGTAAGGCAGGCCGCGCCGTCTCGAGGTGATGGTGGACGGCGTCGAGATTGCTATGTAAACCCCTGATATTGCAAAAATCCACATCAAATGTGGATAAGGGGACCGCCGTAGAAAATCGTCTCTTTTTAACTTTCTTGGCCATGATTTTTAATTTAAGAAGAGGAGGAAGGGAGTGTGAATGTGTATAACTGAGTTTGGTGATACCAAAAAAAAAAGGCAGGGCATAGTGCATGGTCGAGGAGTGAGTGTTGTGAGGAGCTGACACGAAGCACGGAAGGGCCCCCGATGCCCCCCCGTGTGTAGCCGCCGAGGTCCACTCCGGTTTCCCACACCGGCATGACGACTACCCAACGGGATTTTCGCCGGTTGGTGGGACAGCCTCTCAGGGAGGTTGATCCTGGGTTCGGGTCCCCTGCTGACCGGCAGGTGGCCGGCGGTGACCATTCCCATCGGGTCTCCCTGTACACCATGCCAGCCCCTCACGCTCAATACCCCGACCAAGACCTCACCACCGCAGGTTTCAGGCCTCACCAAAACCCGCCACACACAAACACACCCAGAAAGTTGGGCTCCCGGCTCTCTCGCTCACCGAACGAAGTGCAGCAGCAAATTGCTACTACTCAAACGTCGATCTTCTGCGAGAGTGTGGTACTGCCCCGGACGGACCGGCCCGCGACTGCAGACAAAAGACTGTCTACAGTGTGGTCCTACCACCAATAAATGATCTATGACAGTTAAACTACAACATACTCGAACAGTTGCCCCATAACCTGATACACTCTGTATATGTTCTACTGTTGGGCTCAAACCTCCTCCACAAAAGGAGGGAAACTGACCTACAATACCATGTTGGGCAGACAGATTAGTATAGGGTTTTATTTCGAATTTTCCTACTCTTTTACAGATTTTGTATCCGTCTATAATACGGGATATATCCCTTAGTCGTCTTTTACAATACCCACAGGCAACATAGGATTGAACCACCAAGATAGGATACGAATGAATACAATTGTATTTTTACTCCGTCATCACACGGAACTTGGTTCCTTGAACTAAAAAGTTTTGCTGAATATATCCGTGTAGATCGAACATGTTCAATTTATACATTCTAGAACATTCTACTGAATGATAAAAGCTTTCTAGCTAAACGTGGTTTCAAAGTTTTCACATTAGACGAACAAAGTGCGAATTTTGAAAGCCAAGTTTTCCCGTAAAGGCTAAGTATTTTAGCCGATAGAAACACTGTTAAAATTAACTTAGGACGCTATTTTTTTGTTAGAAGTTACGCGTTTTATGTGAGATCCTGAATACTGATCGCTACAGATAGTAAGTTATGCAGCTTTTTTTATCTAAAATTGGCAAGTAGGTCAATAACATGTACAGGATTTATATGAAATTGCTTTAAAATTGTTTTCCTTTTCTACTTGAATTCAGTTAAACGTAACGATAATCATCATCATCGCAGCCCACATACGTCCCACTGTTGGGTTCAGGCCTCCTCCACAACGGGAGGGAATCTCACCTACAATACCATGCTGGTCAGACATGTTGGTATAGGGTTTCATTTCAAGATTGCCTTCTCATGCACAGATGTTATGTGCATATTATATACCATAGTCGTCTTTTACGACATCCACGGGTAAGATAGGGAGTGGTGAATTGTATTCTCAATCCGTCACGACACGGCAAGTAACGATCATAGACTAATCTATATTTATATATAGGAGAGGCGGAATTTGCGAGCGATATATTGACTCATCACCATATCTCTGGAACCATAAGGCGTACGGACTTGAAATTCGGCAGAAATATTCCTTTCGTTGAGTGGAGGTCAGTTAAGAGAATTTTACGAAATTCCACCTGCAAAGGGTGTTGCGGGGGGGGTTAACAATAATATACATATAAAGGAAAAGGGTGAGCCGAAGCTACTGAAGCTAGAAAAATGAAATTTGGACCGTAGTTTCATTTCGTGACGTAGACACCCACTAAGAAAAGATTTTTTGAAATTCCACCCCTAAAGGGGTGAAACGCAACGGTAAAGTTTGGAAAGAAAAAAAATCTTTAGCTACTGTCTTCAAATTAAGCACAGATACTCTTTAATAAAAATAAATAAACACGTGTTTCAGCGTTTGTCCATTTTCATCCTCTAAGGGTGTAAAATAGGTAGAAAGATGTCAGTTTACTGACTTATCACATAGCCGAAAGTACTCAAGCCAGAAACATGGAATTTTGATATTAGTTTCTTTGCGTGACGTAGAAACTCACTAAGAAAGGATTTTTTGAAATTCAACCCCTAGGGGGTAAACTGCAGTAACAACGTTTGTATAAGGAGAAAAAAAATCTACATCGATATTCTTCAAATTCTCCAAAAATACTCTTTAGTAAAAATAAATAAAGACGTGTTTCAGCATTTTTTAATTTTCACCCTCTATACTCGTTCCAACCATTTATTTTACTTTTGGCAGGTCGAATTCTGATCAATTAGTGTTGTACCAATGTATTACGGATACTATGTTTTGTAATAATCGATTTTAGGCAGGAAGAACTTTTAATCGATTTAACACGGATATTTTATTTTTGCTTAAATACATATTTCATATTATTTAAAAACTTCACTTCTGTAAATATATTTGTTATTTGGGCACATTAATTTTTGCATACCCACTAATTCAGTCCTCCCAAAATATTTTACTTTGTACTTTGCAAAATAAAAAATAACTACTTTATGAAGCATTTTTCCATTAAGCGGGGTCCGCTGCTCCAAACTTTACTTAGAGACAATGGCGCGCTCGTCTGCGGTAGTAAATCACTAATTTTCTCATCCAGCCTACCCCTTTTTTTTAAGCCGAATTGGCAACACTGAACGGCGCGCCGGCGACGCTATTTTGTTGTGTTGTCTGTCACTCGCAACAAGACTCCCGTGCTAGTCACATTTCTGTTCGCTGAGTGCTCTTTCATATTTTTCATACGCTGTGTTGAGTATTTATATTCCACCGTATTGATTTCATTGTTCTTACTTTGATTGAGTTGAGCGTATCGTTCCTCCCAGTAAGATTTTACTTGCAAAATGCCGAAAGGTATGGTGCTTAAAGGACAATCCAGAGAGTTAGTGCTGCGGCTTCGTGAATTTTTTTAAAAGGAAAGCCGCAATGGCGGGTTCCTTATACCAGTAACCCAAGTTAGAGACCGTGTTGCAGCAGCATTAGGTATTAGTGCTCCAACGGTGGCGAAAATCACTAAAGAAGCCTATGGTAGTAGTGGTATTGAACAGAACAAGCTATCTACGCCTAAGAAAAAACGTCAGCCCCGTAAAGTGACAGCAATTGACAGTTTTGATACTGATGCTATTCGTCGTCATTATATACAATTATTACGCAAGCAAAGAGATTCCTACTTTGAAAAAATTAGTAGCGTCTCTACGAAATTGTGGCTTGTTTCGTGGTCAAAAATCTTCTTTGTCAAAGGTGCTGCACCAAATCGGGTTCTTGTATAAGAAATCCGACAAAAGAATAATTTTAATGGAATGTCGTGAGCCTTAGCTTATAGCCATAGCCTTGTCTCGCTGTGAATTTTTAAGACAAGCGAAGAAAATAGAAGACTGGTCGAATGTCGTTTTCACAGATGAAACTTGGCTCAATGCCAATCATTCCATACCAAAAGGTTGGACTGACGATACTGCTGCTTCTACTTCTGCAGTGCCAATGGGGAAAGGTGAACGCCTCATCATTTGCCATGCGGGCACTACAAAGGGATTTGTACCAGACGCTCTGTTAGCGTTCAAATAAAAAAAAACAGGAGACTATCATGAGGAGATGAATGCGGACGTGTATGAAAAGTGGTTCAGAGAAATGCTTACATCATTTGAAGAGCCATCAACAATATTTATTGATAATGCACCCTATCACTCTCGCCAAATTAATAAAATGCCAACACAGGCCAACAAAAAACACGAGATAAACTGGCTTCGTGATAATGGGGAAGATGTGGACGAATCCCTACTAAAAGTAGAATTACATAAAATATTAAAAAGTAAAAAGCAGCCAAAACGATATGTCATCGACGAAATGGCAGCAGAATATGGGCATGTTGTAATCAGAATTCCTCCGTACCACTGTCAATATAAACCAATTGAAATGATCTGGGCACAAGTCAAAGGACACGCCGCAAGAAACAATACAACTCCTCCTTTCACAGCAAATAAAATGCTTGAACTTTTAAAAAACGCATGTGCTAGTGTGACGCCTGAAAACTGGGCGAGTGTCGTCAACAAGACAAAAAATATAATATTCTCTGATTGGGATCGGGAAATTGAATTTGACAACATACCTACACAAGAGTTAATAATAAACACTGCAGATGATTCAAGCGACGATTCGAGTTCGTATGAAGAATCCGACGATTCGTTATAATAAAATAATATTAAAATATTTTGGTTGTTTTATTTCATGTTATAGGTATGATGAGAAGATTTTTATATCTCCCTGATACAATTTTAACGTGTTGTCTATTACAACAATTCAAAACTCGGTTGTCAGCTGACTTAACTGCAAATAAGTGTAATCGATTATTTGCGATTCATTAGTTTGCACCGAATACTTTTGATCCTGTCACTAGATGCGATAGAACGTAACTTTTTTTATAACGGAAATGAATTATCACTTAAATTTTATGAATAGAGCTATTTACGGCATATTAATGTATTTAGTGGGTAATAATTAAGATATATAAATATTATTGGGCAGTTTATATATTTCTCTGTTCACTCGTTTCAAAGTTAATAATTGCGTATAATGAAACAGTTACGTCCTAAAGCATGTGTCAAAAGTAAAATAAATGGTTGGAACCGAGTATAAGAGTGTAAATAGGTAGGAAGAAGTTGGTTGATTAACTCAACAACGCCGAGCTGAAACTACTGAAGCTAGAAAAATTTAATTTTGAGCGTAATTTTATTTTGTGGCGTATGGATTCAATAAGACGGGGTTTTTTTTTAAATTCAGCCCCTAAGGGATGAACCGCAGTGGCAAAGTTTATATGAGGAGAAAAAATCGTCATCGATTTTCTTTAAATTTTGCATAAATAATCTTCAATAAAAATGAATAAACTGCATTTGTCTGATTTTACCTTCTAAGGGTGAATCTACACTTCTTTAATAATATTATAAATGCGAAAGTAAGTTTGTTTGTCTGTTTGTTACCTTTTCAAGCTTAAACCACAGAACTGATTTCAAAAATTATTTCACCAATGGAAAGCTATAATATCAGGGAGTAATATAGCCTATATTTTATCCCTGTATTCCCACGGGAACTACGTAGGTAAGTCGACTGAAGCCGAAGCGAAGCGAGGGCGGGTTGCTAGTACTATAATAAATGTGTAATTAGTCGATTAATTCTTTCTTTTTGTTACAAATAAACGGTGTAATTTGATTGATATCATATTAATAGTAATATGTACGTAAATAAATGCGCAGTTGAGTAATTCATTGGTTTCTTTACCTTATATAAATGTGAATAATTTCGATATGCGGGATCCCGCGAATACTGAGATCCCGCGGGATTGAAAATTCGTAATCCCGTAAATACCGAGATTGGATTCAGACTGCGGGATTGGAAGCCCTAGCTCAAACTTCAAAATGAGAGGATTTTTAAAACCGTCACTAAGGAAATATTTTTTGCGGAGCGTCGGACAGTTACAAATATGCTACTAACAGACACAAATTACACTCAGACACAAAACAAAATTCGTGGATCGCACAAAATATTGGTTAAAATCGATTCCACGACACCTGACTCGGTAGGACGCTCTTACTTACTAAAGAGATGCTGGTAATTGTTCCTGCGTTTTTATATAAAATAATAAAAAGTCATTAAATTTAATAAGGTTTAAAAGGATTTAAGAGGAAGAGTCAGTGCCCTTGCCCGATAAATATAGCATAACTCGATCAAGGAAATGTATATATCAACATCCATCCTCCTTTATCATATAATTGAAAAATAAATGTAATTAATAGTTATTTGTTTAGATACCTTAATGAAGCCAAACATATGGTAATTTACTTATGTAAGCTTAGACCTGCACAAATAAATTACTGTTATCAGTTGAGTCACCGGTAACAACCATTAACAGTTGAGTCACCGATAATAACCGTTATCAGTTGAGTCACCGAAAACAACCGTTAGCAATTGCGTCACCGAAAGCAGTCACCGATGACTACCGTTATCAGTTGTCACTGATAACAACCTTTATCAGTTGCGTCACCGATGACTACCGTTATCAGTTGCGTCACTGATAACAAACGTTATTAGAAGAGTCACCAATGACAACCGTTATCAGTTGCGTCACCGATGACAACCGTTATCATTTGCGTCATCTATAAGAACCGTTATCAGTTGCGTCACCGATAACAAACGTTATCATTTGAGTCACCGATAACAACCGTTATCAGTTGCGTCACCGATAACAACCGTTATCAGTTGCGTCACCGGTAACAACCGTTATCAGTTGCGTCACAGATGACAACCGTTATCAGTTGCGTCACCGATAACAACCGTTATCAGTTGCGTCACCGATAACACACGTTATCAGTTGAGTCACCGATAACAACTATTATCAGATGAGTCACCGGTGACAACTGTTATCAGTTGAGTTACCGATAACAACCGTTATCAGTTGCGTCACCGATAACAACCGTTATCAGTTGTGGCACCGAAAACAACCGTTATCAGATGTGTCACCGATAACAACCGTTATCAGTTGAGTCACCTATAACAAACGTTATCAGTTGAGTCACCGATAACAACCGTTATCAGTTTAGTCACCGATGACAACCGCTATCAGTTGAGTCACTAATAACAAACGTTATCAGATGAGTCACCAATGACAACCGTTATCAGTTGATTCACCGATAACAAACGTTATCAGTTCATTCACTGATGACAACCGTTATCAGTTGAGTCACCGATAACAACCGTTATCAGTTATGTCACCGATAACAACGTTTATCAGTTGTGTCACTGATAACAACCGTTATCAGTTGAGTCACCTATAACAAACTTTATCAGTTGAGTCACCGATGACAACCGTTATCAGTTGAGTCACCGATAACAACCGTTATCAGTTGCGTCACCGATAACAACCGTTATCAGTTGAGTCACCGATAACAACCGCTATCACTTGAGTCACTAATAACAAACGTTATCAGTTGAGTCACCGATGACAACCGTTATCAGTTGATTCATCGATAACAAACGTTATCAGTTCAGTCACCGATGACAACCGTTATCAGTTGAGTCACCGATAACAACCGTTATCAATTATGTCACCGATAACAACGTTTATCAGTTGTGTCACTGATAACAACCGTTATCAGTTGAGTCACCTATAACAAACGTTATCAGTTGAGTCACCGATGACAATCGTTATCAGTTAAGTCACCGATAACAACCGTTATCAGTTGCGTCACCGATAACACCCGTTATCAGTTGAGTCACCGATAACAACCGCTATCACTTGAGTCACTAATAACAAACGTTATCAGTTGAGTCACCGATAACAACCGTTATCAGTTATGTCACCGATAACAACGTTTATCAGTTGTGTCACTGATAACAACCGTTATCAGTTGAGTCACCTATAACAAACTTTATCAGTTGAGTCACCGATGACAACCGTTATCAGTTGAGTCACCGATAACAACCGTTATCAGTTGCGTCACCGATAACAACCGTTATCAGTTGAGTCACCGATAACAACCGCTATCACTTGAGTCACTAATAACAAACGTTATCAGTTGAGTCACCGATGACAACCGTTATCAGTTGATTCATCGATAACAAACGTTATCAGTTCAGTCACCGATGACAACCGTTATCAGTTGAGTCACCGATAACAACCGTTATCAATTATGTCACCGATAACAACGTTTATCAGTTGTGTCACTGATAACAACCGTTATCAGTTGAGTCACCTATAACAAACGTTATCAGTTGAGTCACCGATGACAATCGTTATCAGTTAAGTCACCGATAACAACCGTTATCAGTTGCGTCACCAATAACAACCGTTATCAGTTGAGTCACCGATAACAACCGCTATCACTTGAGTCACTAATAACAAACGTTATCAGTTGAGTCACCGATAACAACCGTTATCAGTTATGTCACCGATAACAACGTTTATCAGTGTTGTCACCGATAACAACCGTTATCAGTTGCGTCACCGATAACAACCGTTATCAGTTGAGTCACCGATAACAACCGTTATCAGTTGAGTCACCGATAACAACAGTTATAGTTTGCATCACCGATAATAACCTTTATCAGTTGCGTCACTAATAACAACCGATATCAGTTGAGGCACCGATGACAACCGTTATCAGTTGAGTCACCGAAAACAACCGTTATCAGTTGCGTCACCGATAACAACCGTTATCAATTGTGTCGCTGATAACAACCGTTATCAGTTGAGTCCCCGATGACTACCGTTATCAGTTGAGTCACCGATGACTACCGTTATCAGTTGAGTCAGCTATGACAACCGTTATCGGTTGAGTCACCGATAACAACCGTTATCAATTGCGTCACCGAAAACAACTGTTATCAGTTGTGTCACTGATAACAACCTTTATCAGTTGAGGCACCGATGACAACCGTTATCAGTTGAGTCACCGATAACAACCGTAATAAGTTGAGTCACCGAAAACAACCGTTATCAATTGCGTCACCGATAACAACCGTTATCAATTGTGTCACTGATAACAACCGTTATCAGTTGAGTCACCGATGACTACCGTTATCAGTTGAGTCACCGATGACTACCGTTATCAGTTGTGTCACTGATAACAACCGTTATCCATTACGTCACCGAAAACAACTGTTATCAGTTGTGTCACTGATAACAACCTTTATCAGTTGAGTCACCCATGACTACCGTTATCAGTTGTCACTGATAACAACCTCTATCAGTTGAGTCACCGATGACTACCGGTATCAGTTGTGTCACTGATAACAACTTTTATCAGTTGAGTCACCGATGACTACCGTTATCAGTTGTGTCACTGATAACAACCTTTATCAGTTGAGTCACCCATGACTACCGTTATCAGTTGTCACTGATAACAACCTCTATCAGTTGGGTCACCGATGACTACCGGTATCAGTTGTGTCACTGATAACAACTTTTATCAGTTGAGTCACCGATGACTACCGTTATCAGTTGTGTCACTGATAACAACCTTTATGAGTTGAGTCACCGATGACTACCGTTATCAGTTGTGTCACTGATAACAACCTTTATCAGTTGAGTCACCCATGACTACCGTTATCAGTTGTCACTGATAACAACCTCTATCAGTTGAGTCACCGATGACTACCGGTATCAGTTGTGTCAATGATAACAACTTTTATCAGTTGAGTCACCCATGACTACCGTTATCAGTTGTGTCACTGATAACAACCTTTATGAGTTGAGTCACCGATGACTACCGTTATCAGTTGCGTCACCGATAACAAACGTCATCAAGTTGAGTCACCGATAACGGGACAACGGGAATCAAGTGAAGGTTCTCAACGTTTGGCCACAGAAGTTTTAAAATAAATAAATCAATGCTGAAAGTCACTATACCCCCAAAGTTACTATTCCACGCGGACGAAGTCGCGGGCACTGCTAGTACTATATATATTGGGTAACGAATATGTTATATGATTATATAATAATAATAATCTTTAAACGAGCAATTCTTGTATATGTATATATATATATATATATATATATATATATATATATATATATATATATTCAGGATCTCGGAAACGGCACCAACGATTTTGATGAAACTTGGCATACTAGAGGTTTCGGGTCCAAAAAATCGATCTAGCTAGGTTTTATTTATAGAAAATGTTGTTTTATCCGTGTTTTTAGTAAAACAATATAATGACATTAAATTTTAAAAGAATATGAATTCAAATTTCGTTGTCAACGTCATGAGTTGCGATAGCTCAGTCGGGGAGACGGCTGGTTTTAATTTTGAGTTTTGTAGCATTCAAACAGCGTCAGTTCGAATCTCGGTGTTATTATTATTCTCTTTTTGTAATTTATTATATACTTTTCATTATTTATTTTTTATTAATATATATCTAAATAAATTCGATAAAAATATTCCGAGCGAAGCTCGGTCAACCAGATATTAAATATAATATAACCAATATGAAGACACTAAAAACGTGAAGAAACTTAAAAAATAATAATTTAACTTGACACTGGCAACAACCAGCTCGTGTTGGTAGCTGTATCAAATAAATCATTTATTGTGCAAAGCCCCTTATAGTCCGGTCAAATTAGACCAAAAAAGAGGAGTAGAGTTACATAAATTTACAACAAGCTGAAAATGTTTTCACTTGTTTAAAACATGATTAAAATAATATTCAGAAGTTCCCAATCATTCCGGTACCTGGAAATGTTTTATTTGAGATCAAAGGTCGAAAATCTCGAAAAAAATCTGTTTTTGTCGATTTACAGGAAAACGGTAAGTTTTATCGCAAAATTATATTTGACAAAAATTGTAGCTTATAAAATTTTCTATAAAAAATTTATTTATACTTTTTTCCTTAGAGCCACCGTTTCTGAGATATAGCGCGTTAAAATGTTGTAAGCGTCATAATTTGCTTCAATACGCTACGTACATATGTATATACTAATTGGCTTCTTTTTTTTTTTTGGGGGGGTGGGTTGGTGTGTCGGTGCGCTCCTCGCACCACTCCGTCCGGGGAGACAGAGAGGCGTAAGCACGCACGCCCACAACTCACCCACAATGCAACACTAATTAGCTCCTTACTCTTTATCGTTGTTTGATAAAATCGGGATGCGTAAAACCCAGAAATCTGCTATTTACGATTGTTTTCAACAGGTAAATGTTGATATCAACAACGCTAATACGACGTACATCATTGACGGAAGATTCTTACTACACCAACACGGTGTGGGATAGTGAAGAAACATTTAGTACAATTTTATGTAACTTCGAATGCATAATTTGACCGGACTCTTAATAGTCCGGTCAAATTACTACTAATAAAATTTTATTATAATACACTAATATTCTCAAATTTACACATCGTTTGAAACAATGCAATAATCTAACACCAGCTCGGAACGCGGCCACAAGCTGAGAAGATCCGAAAGAACTCAGTCGCCTGTATTTTTTTAGATAATTTCTTTTAAATTAAATTGTATGTATACCAGCATATAATATTAGCTCCATTGTGATACCCTTTGAATAGGGATTGAAATATTTTTTAAATCTAATACAAATAATAGTGGCACCCAATCACAAGAAAACTACTAGAGCAACCATCACTCCCCTCAACCACATGACCAATGATGAATGCCAATTCGATAAGAAGAAGATGAGAAAATCGTACCAGTGACATAGTGGCTCTTCAATCTTTCTCAATAACTTATAGCGTGCTAGAATAGATCAAACATTTTTTTAATTGCAAATAGTGGCAAACGAGCAAACAGTATACCTGATAGTAAGTGTTGCTGCCGCTCATTGACCTTTGCTAGGCCGCTGCCTATTGTGAAGAAAGTGAAGGGAAGTAAATGCGTGCAATGAGATTCGGTGAAACTAAAGGCATCATCAAAACCCACCACATGCAAACACCCTCAGAAAATTCGGCATCCGGCTCTCTCGCTCACCGAACGAAGCGCAGTAACAAATTGCTGCTATTCAGACGTTGATTTTCTGTGAGTGTGTTACTACACCGGACGACCTGGCCAGGGGCTGTAGACAGACAACTGTCAACAGTGTAGTCGTCGTCCTGCCACTACTAAACATATAGTAGTAATGCATGAAATCATCATCATCATCATCATCATCTTGGTCTAATCCCAATTACTTGGGGTCGACGCAATATGTCATCTGTTTTGACATATTGCAAAAAGTTTCGGCAATGACTTTTATGACCGGCCGCCTGCATGACGTCAACCCTCTTTGGGAATGTAATCGTTGACCCAAATGGTAATGCATGAAATAACATACCTAAATATGAACCCACTTTTTCATTGTATTAGTACTAGCGACCCGCTCTAGTTTCATTTCGGTTCCAACCAATTTGCCCCTGTATTTTAAATCTGCAATATCTCCTAAGATATGGACTCGAGATCGAGTCTCAGATTTCGAAGACGTGGTAGCTCGAGCCCAACAGCGGGCCGTATATGGACCGTAATGATGATTATACTATTCTTTAAAACTGTTAATTATTCCTATATATAAATGCACCCAGTTCTATTGAAAACCTAACCTGAAGCTGGAAAGGAGGCCATGGTTTGGCAATTTCACAAAACATTACACGTGGGGAGAGGAATATCAAGTATCAGTGCGAAAATACACAAGATATTTACCAAATTCCACATATTACTTACATACTGGAGATTAAAGATCAAGACTCGAAGAAGGATTTAAACAATGAGGAGTAGGTACTTTAGATGAATGATGTAGGGTAACCTGTATTTAGGTGGACTGGCAATTTAGGTCCTAACCTAACCTATACCTACTGTTGAATTAGAATGTGAGGGTATAAGGATACCATTATGCAAGCCACACAGAACCGGATGACAAACTTATTTACACAATAATTCTATTATAGTTTACTAAATGCGAATATAAATATGCCTAAATTATTATCATACAATACCAACTGAGATTGTAGAATCTTCTGAGTCAGAGGAAACCTCCTGTGCCTCCTTCCAATCCTCGAAATTAGGCGGCAATGTCAAAATATCATGTGGCGCTCTTATGTATTATTCTTGTTTTAATGGTTTACAGTGTTATATTGACTAACTTTGCTAGTATTTTACGTAGTATAAGGCAGGGCTTTCCGTGTGGTGACGGGGTAAGAATGCAGTTCTCCACTCCCTATCTTGCCCGAGGATGTCGTAAAAGACGACTAAGGGATGTAATATGCACATAAGATGCAAGAGAAGGAAAACTCGAAATGAAACCCTATACCAACATATCTGACCAGCATGGTATAGTAGATCAAATTCCCTTCCATTGAGAAGGAGGCCCTAGCCCAACAGTGGGACGTATATGGGATGCGATGATGAATGCAGGGAAAGTTCTTTTTTTTTTTTTTATTGTAAACGGTGGCAAATGAGCAAACAGTACACCTGATGGTAAGTGTTGCTGCCGCTCATGGACCTTTACAAGGCCGTTGCCTACCGCGAAGAAAGCGAAGGGAGTGTGAATGCGTGCATTGAGGCTCGGTGATACCAAGGGCACCACCAAAACCCTCCACACGCAATCACCCTCAGAAAGTTGGGCTTCCGGCTCTCTCGCTCACCGAACGAAGCGCAGTAACAAATTGCTACTACTCAGACGTCGATTTTCTGCGAGAGCATGGTACTGCCCCGGACGGACCGGCCCGCGGCTGTAGACAAATAACTGTCGACAGTGTGGTCCTACCAGTGTATCATCACATTTAAGAACGTTTATAATGGTGAATAACATGTACCTACCTATTTTCCTGTTCTGCCGAAATTCGCATTGAAATCATTTATATCAGCACCCACAACATTGTAATGATTTGACTTACTGACATACTGTTTTTATGAACTATTAAGCTAACAATGTATTTAACGGAAGGACTTTGTATCCATGGTCATTAATAAATTTTAACAACAAACTTTTCAACCCTGTGCCTGATTATTCTATGTGCAATTTCCAAATCATCGTTCTGAATTTGTATTCGTTAGTTGTGTTTCTAAAATAGCTCATTATACAATTTTTCGGTGCAAGGAGACTTTTACGGTACATATGTAATACCAATAACAATTTGACAACTTCGAGGTTTCTGAACGCAACTTCAGAATTTTAAGGTTATGTGTTTTGTTATTGTGTAAGAAAAACTAAAAATTAACAATTGGAAAAATGTCGTTGCCGCCAGCAAGTGGCACTGGAAGATATTTTGTTAGAGCAGCCAAGTCTATACGTCTAATTCGCCAAGGTTGTACGAACAGACCATTTTTTCACATTTCTGTGACCCATGTAAGTAACCTAAGTAGTTTGTTAAATATACCAATAACTTCGAGGCTCATATATTATTTCGAATTTTTCACTTAATTTCTCCCAGCTAATTTTCATGCAGCAACCATAGAATTCACTGAACTGAACACTTATTAATAAAGAAAACAAATTTATTATTTTCTATATACTTTGTAGAGAAAACGAATCAACACACAGCCCATGATTGAACAATTAGGGTCGTATGATCCTATGCCAAATGTGAACAATGAGAAATTAGTGGCATTGAATTTGGAAAGAATAAAGTTTTGGCTTGGTAATGGGGCCCATGTCACAACTCCTGTTGCTGAATTGCTTGGTAAGTTAATTTATCATATCTATAGCATTATCTTATTTATAAACAGTACACAATTTTACCAACTTCATTTAGGTTGTTGATAAGTTTATTATAAAAGAAATATACCGACGTTGATCAACGATTGACTGAACAATAGTCAAATATCTCAGCAGCATATATTTTTGTCCCACTATTAAGTTCAGCCCTCCTTCGTTATAAGAAGGAATTTGACTTACTATACCATGCTGGTGTCTGACCAGTGCAACACAGATGTGTTGGCATAGGGTTTTATTTCGAGTTTGCCATCTCTATCATTGATGTTATCTGCATATTACATTCCTTAGTCATCGTTTACCACACAATAAGAGAGGTGCTGAAAGGTTACTCCGTCATCACATGGAACATGACACCCACAAGTAATACAACAGTTGCTGGTATTCATAACCACTACACAGCAAAATTTTAAGCAATTTTAAATGTACACTAATATTAAAGATTTGTTTGTATTGAATAGGCTCACAAACTACTGGACCGATTTGAAAAATTCTTTTCAATTAGAAGCAGACATTATCCCTAAGTGACATAGGCTTTTTATGCCAGTATTCCCACGGGAACTACGTGGGTAAGGCAACTAGAAGCGAAGCGAGGGCAGGTTGCTAGATATAAATAAACTTTTATCATCATTACCATTTCAGCCTATGTATGTCCCACTGTTGGGCTCAAGCCTCCTCCACAATAGGAGGGATAGCAACGTACTGTAACATGCTTCTCAAACAGATTGATATTGGGTATCATTTCAAGTTTTCCTTCTCTTGCATACATGTTATATGCATATTTAATCCCTTAGTTGTCTTTTAAGACTCGCATGGGCAAGAGGGAGGCGGTAAATTGTATTCTTACTCAGTCACCACACAGAACTTCAAAATTGATACAATTATTAAACTGTCACCATCATTATTTATTCACTATCAAAATTAAGAACAAGAAACAGACAAAACTTGATTTGCTAGCGCAAAATGATTGCCACACGTAAATCCATATCTATTATAATTGTGTTCCAGAATCCATATCCATAGAATCCATATCTATTAGATATGTGAAAATCATTCCGATGTCACAACCAAATTCTTGGTCACATTTTCCTCCTTCCTTATAAAAACCATGCGCCATTTATCGCAAAACATTTACACATAATACTGTTTTCACATTCTGACCCCCCAGTTAGAATTGTATTGAAGGACTAGCAATCCGTCTCGCTTTGCTTGTGTTTCAACTTCATTGCCTGGTAATAAAATATTATCAAAATCGATCTTGCCATTTTGAAGTAATCTTCAAATATTATTTGTTTGTATCTACAATGTATTGAGCATCTCTTCCAAATATAATTAATCGGATAGGACATTCTGTTATGTATGAATTAGTGATGTAACGAATATTCGCATTCGCGAATATTCGCATGTTTTTTGCATATTCGCATTCGCATTCGCGAAATTATTGCGAATGTTTATGCGAATATTTTTGCGTGTATAATTTTTTTAAGTAGGTAATAATAGTTGGTTAATATAAGAAAATCCAATTCCATTAATTTCTTATGTTTTTAATGCAATAAAAATAACTTAACCTCGTAATCAATCTGTGTACTCTACCGACTCTTTCACGGGGAGTGCTCCGAGGAACTATTTGACTTGGTACCACCGTCACCATTCTACCAACGTACAACTCGACATCGTAGCAGGGTTCATCCATTTCACCTGGAAACGTTATGGTCTTCAACTGTACGTTTCCAGCGATCATTTCGCCCACGTACGTGCAAGCTCTGGAATGAACTACCTGCTGCTGTGTTTCCCGAGCGCTATGACATGTCCTTCTTTAAACAGGTTTAAGAAGAGTATTTCCTTCACGGTAGGCAGCGGCCTTGCTGTGCCCCTGGTATTGCAAAGGTCCATGTGCAACAGTTTCACTTACCATCAGGTGTGCTGTTTGCTCATTTGCCACCGTTGGCAATAAAAAAAAAAAAAACACGTTATCGTCTTCACTTTATCAATTGGTATCATTTATTTATTTAACTTTAGGCAATAAAACTTAACAATCAAACTTATAACAATTTAAAAAACAAAACAATATACTAAATGGCCTAAATGCAATGTAATCAAACAAAAATAATCTATGAATTTTTACCAAAGTTTAATGTTATAATTATCTTCTTGAACAAAACTAAAAATAATAATCTACAAATACTTCTACAATCAATATTTATTTAACTTTGGGCAATGAAGCCTAACAATCAAATTGTCTATCTTGTCTAATGTCTAAATGTCTAATTGTCAAATCTTCTATGATTTTTTACTATAATTAAAATCAAATAAAAGCTTAATATGAGTTGCTGACATCATAATCACAAAGTGTTTATAGTATATCCATATTATATAGTTTATAGTATTTATAGTATAAATATAATCATTTTACATAAGAGTTAACAGTTAACACTTTAAGCAAACAAGAATAAAATTAAGTCTTTTACTTTAATAAAGCTAAAAAATTTAATTGTTATTAGAACTTGTGACACAAAATTTTAATGCAATTGAAACTAATAAAATTAAATTCTTCTATTAAACTTTTCTGTCTTTAGATATATTTTTAATATTTAAATTATCAAACAAAAATTATATTCTTCTACAATAGACCATTAAATAGTCTAACTTTAAACAAACAAAAAAATAGATTCTCAAACAAAAATACTTCTCTCCCTTAAAAATTTAACAGTTAATTATATATATTTTTCATATTAATAATGGAACTTCAGTAGGGGAATATTAAACTTTAAAAATAGTAGTTTTGATGCCTTGTCTGCTTCAAGTCTGTTTCGATGTGGCATGTAAATAAGTCCAGCACCACTAAATATGCGCTCGCTGGGGACACTCGTTGGTGGTATAACTAAATAATGCCGAACTTTTTTTTTTAGTGGTGGGCTGCGGTACGCGCACTCCTCGCACCACTCCGTCCGGGGCGACAAAAAGGCGTAAGCACGCACACTCACAACCCACCCACGATGCACATCGCCTTCGTCATTAGGCCGACCACCGGAGCAGGGTTACTTGTCATCAGTGGCTGGCCCGACGGAATATCGCCTACTTGAGGTACCCTCCCATCGACCGACGTCACGCGGTTAGCCTCTCGGCAGGTGACGGACTAATCCCCGGTCACGTCACCCGCGGCCTCAGCTAGGGAGGCATGAGGCGCAAATACTCGTGCCTACGCCGCCCCAATCGCCGGCGGCGGATCACCTCATCGAGGCTGCGGTCCTCGCGCAGGCGATCCGCCGCCTCCTTCTGCGAGATCACTGTCTCGCAGAAGGCTGCGACCGCGTCCCAATTCCTGACGCTGTCAACCATCGCCCTAGCGATAGTCGGCAGCGTCAGGTCGGCACCGATGATTGCGACGAGTTAACGGCGCTGCTCTGTCCAAGCGGCGCAGGCTTTGAGCGTATGCCGCGCCGTGTCCTCGTCGCAATCGCAGTGGTGGTAGGACGGTGTACTCTCCCTCCTAACGACCTTGTGCAGGTACTTGGCGAAGCACTCGTACCCCGTCAATACCTGCACTAGTCGGAAGGAGAGCACCCCGTGCCGCCTTTCCAACCACTGCATCAGCACCGGCCGGAAGGCCTCCACGATTCGCACCCCGAACCGAGGCCTCTCCAGCCGGACTGCCCAACGGGCAATGACGTCCTGGCGGGCGTCGACGTGCCAGGCGCTGAGCTCCCTTAGTGAGACCACACCGCCCTCCGCTCGCACTCGCAACACCCGCCGTTACAAGCCGGCGAGCATTTCCGCCTCCAGGTCCCACGGGGGGAGTCCCGGCCAATAGGCACGCTGCCTTCGTCGCCACCGTGCGGTATCCGCGTATGGCCCTGACCACCATGGCCCTCTGTGGTCGCCACAGAAGAGCCCTGAGTCGGACGGTCAGGAACCCCGCCCACACCGGTGCGCCGTGCAGGGCCATCGACCGGATGACCCCCGCGTACAGCCGTCGGCACGTAGCGCTTGGTCCGCCCACGTTCGGCATAAGCCACGACAGGGCGGACGCCGCGCCGACGAGCCGTGGGGCGAGCCTGCGGGAATGCTCCCGGAACCACCATTGCCCATCGAGCACCAGGCCTAAGCACCTCATATGGGCCCGGATGCTGATGAATGGACGGTGATCGAGGCGCCGATGGGAGGGCTCATACGGCACCCATGGAACAAGAGGGCCTCCGTCTTGTCCAGGGCGACCCTCAACCCCAGCGCCTCGATCCGCCTGACGATCTCTTCGGTGCCTAGAGTCGCCAGGCTTGCCGCCTCTTCTAGCGTCCCACCGCGGGCTGTGATGAGCGTGTCGTCGGCGTAACAAATCACGCCCAGCCCGGGCGGGAGGTTCCCCTGCAACGCCCAGTCGTAGCCGATGTTCCACAGGGTGGGTCCGAGAACCGACCCCTGTGGGACACCGCGCGACATAGACGTTCGCACAACGTCCCCTGTTCGGTTGGTGCAGTTCCTGACGCTGCGCCCCTCCAAATAGTCGCCTCAGGTAAGCTGGCACCCCGTGATACCGGAGCGCCTCCCTGATGCAGCTAAATGGCAGACTATTGAATGCGTTGGCGATGTCCATGGACTCCACCAACAGCACTCCCCCGCCGGTGACGGCTCAGTCACCACGGCCCTCAGGCGCAACAGAGCCGCGATCGTCGAAAATAATGCCAAACTACAGGAAGCAGAAGAACGTATCTTTCTTTGTTCACTTTCCACCAAGTTAAAGGGTCAACGTCATTTGCCACACGTTTATACTGAATATTCGCATTCGCATTCGCGAATGTTGGCAGCAGATATTCGCATCCGCATTCGCATTCGCGAATGTCCAAAATACGACATTCGTTACATCACTAGTATGAATACATTATACTAAATCTTCTCTTCCTGTAGGTGTCATAAAGAACTACTAAGGGATGTTATCAAATAAAATCAATACAAGCAAAACAATGCTAGAGGTCTCAGGGCAACAAAGCAAAGGAAACCCCGGCCCCCAATAACTTTTTAAATAAAATAATATTTTTTTTAGTCGCGTTTTCCAATGTGTAATAAATAATTTATTGTGATATTTTATTTATACAAATTTCATTTAATAATTGTAGGTCTATCTGGATTCTTCCCCATTCATCCCCGCTCCTATATGGTGGCTTGGAGAAACAGGAAAACGGAACGAGAGAATTTAGCCAAGCAGGAAGCTGAGAAAGCCAAAGAAACTGCATCGCAATAAACTGTATATGTTACAATAGCGTAATTTATAGTTATTAATAAATAGTTCATTATTAAAACTTTATTTTTTTATTATATTACACCGTTATCTTTAAAATAAAGGGCAGTGATGATACGACTCCTGTCTATCTCAGGGAATTGTACAGGGAATACACATTATGTAAAGTTTAATAAACACGAGGGGGAGGACGTCGGTCTTTGCTCACGCGGTCGGCCTCTCGGCGGGTGACGGGACTAATTCCCCGGTCACCAGGTAGGTTGCCCACTAGGTGGACAGACAATATTTTGAAAGTCGCAAAGAGCGGTTGGATGCAGGTGGCACGGGACCATTCCGAGTGACATTCTCCTGGGTAGACCTATGTCCAACAGTGGACATCTACGTATATTTACATTGCTTGCGAGTACAATTTTGTTGCATTTGCTTTTCTGTGTGAAGCGCAGTTTTGAGTGTTGCTGAAGAGCTTAACCTATCTAGGAGATCAAAGTGTTAATGGTTCAGATGCTGAAGATAGCTCTTAAGCAATTCAATATCAGTATAATCCGTGTGGTGACGGAGTAAGAATACAATTCACGACTCCCTATCTTGCCCATAGACATCGTAAAAGACGACTAAGGGATATAATATATGTATATGCAAGAGAATTAAAACTCGAAATAAAACCCTATAGGAACCTATTTGACCAACATGGTATAGTATCCATCGTACATATCGCAAAAGTCAGCCATAGTTTTATGACCAACCGCCCTCCTGATGTCAACCCTCCTAGAAAATGTAGATAATGTAATTGATGACCAAACGGCATCAGATGGAGCTGGCAGTGTAGGGATATGTAATATTCATAGCCGCTATCACACAGCATAAAAATCATTCGATTATATTTTAAAAATTAAAAGTCCTATACCATAAAGGAACTAGCGGTTAATCTTGACATATCTGGCGTTTCCCCCTCGATTCCACGTCAAATTTGTTATCTCTTGATTGATGAATATAATTACTAACTGAGCAATAGTTTATAACTTCTGCTGAACCTTAGATAAGAGATTGTTTAATATTTTAACTTGATTATTTGACACTGTCTTCCGTGTGGTGACGGAGTAAGAATACAATTCACCGCTCCCTATTTTGCCCGTGGACGTCGTAAAAGACGACTATGGGATATAATATGCATATAACATCCGTGTAAGATAAGGAGAACTTGAAATTAAACCCTATACCAAGATATCTGACCAGCATGGTATAGTAGGTCAAATTCCCTCACCCTGGAGGTATGTCCCGCCTGGGGGCCTCAGCGCCGCGACCTGTCGGCGGACGTAGGAACGGGCCTGTCGTTGTTGACCATTATAACAAAGATGCTCGACAGCGACAGGTGCTGGTCGGCGATGGCCTCTTTCTGCGAGGAGGTCATCGCCCGGAAGGAGGCCGCGAAGCGGGAACGCAAGGCACTTGCGTTCGCTAACTCGCTCCGTAGGCGGCAGCCAGGGAGGGGGAGGCGCCGATATGTGCGTCTCCTCCCACCGCCTTGAGTGGCGACAGGACGTGGCCCGACGGCCTTGCGTGAGGAGTGTCGGGGATCGAATGTCATTAGACGATCTCTCCGGCACTCCGTAAAAGCGCGGAAGGGACCGCTGTTGGTTTTAGTGGGTATTCCGGTATAGGCGACTGGTGAGTCCCACACACCCCCCTCGTCTATTACCGACAAGGGGTAGTGCGTAAATTGCATTTCCACAGCGTTAACAAAAAAAAAAAAAAAAAAGGTCTAATTCCCTCCCATTGTGGAGCAGGTCCGAGCCCAACAGTGAAATGTATATGAGCTGTGACGATGATTTGACACTATCTATGGTACACGATTTCGTACGCATTTCATTAGGAAATTTGACTATCGACGCTCATCGTTGGACAAGTGCTTCCATAATACCATTGACATCACGCTTAGCAGACGGGTTCGCCTTGTCAGTTGGTATTTAAGGTGTAAACCTTAGAATAATAACCTTTAAAAAAAGAGTTCTTCTCATCATTTTCATGGTGAACCCTTATATTTGGGCGCACTATGGTCTGGAATTTTGGATGTACGCCGTCCGCTCCATCTGGAGTAAAGAAAGGGCGGCACTCAGTCCCATAACCTACAGTATTCCCTTCGCCATTGGGCCGACTGCTGCTACCGAGGCCTTGAAGCCGGCGACCAGCCCGACGGTTACCCTTTCCGGCTACCCCGACGGTCTCTCGGGGCGTCACCCTCACGCAGTCTCTGCTAGGCTGGCGCTGGCTAAGTTGGTGAACCCTGAGAAGGTTTATACCATTCCAACGAAAGTGTAAGGAGATTGTAATGTGAGTATTCATACTGTTCATATTAAAAAAAATAGGGATTTAAATTATTTTTTGTGTAAACACTTTTCTGTCTGGGGACAGAGTAAGAATACAATTCGCTACCCCTATTCGTACCCATGAGTATCGTGATAAACGTCTATGATAAATAATACGCATGTGAAATCTGTGCAAGAGTAGGAAAATTCAAATAAATTTAAAAATAAATAAATAATAATAAATTCAAATTTAAAAAAAAATAGCGAAATCGGTTCAGCTGTTCTCGAGATTTGCGCTTAGCAACACATTCAGCGATTCATTTTTATATTATAGATTTTAGTGTTTATTTTTTACTGCTTATACTTAGAAGTTTTCGGTTCAATATAGCAATATCTGGTTGACCGAGCTTCGCTCGGAATATTATTGTCGAATTTATTTAGATATATATTAATAAAAAATAAATAATGAAAATTATATAAAAAACTACAAAAAGGGAATAATAATAACACCGAGATTCGATCCGACGCCGGTTGTCGGCGATGTCGAAAATAAAATGAAACCTGACTACTTCGCCACTGAGCTATCGTAACTCATGACATCGATGACAAAATTTGAATTCATATTCTTTTAAAATTTAATGTCATTATATTGTCTGCCAAAAACACTGACAACATTTTCTATACATAAAACCTAGCTAGATCGATTTTTGGTGCCCGAATCCTCTAGTATGCCAAGTTTCAACAAAATCGTTGGAGCCGTTTCCGAGATCCTCAATATATATAATTATACAAGAATTGCTCGTTTAAAGATATAGGATAACATATTGTTTGAAAGGGTAATCTCGTTGTGCAAAATTGAAAAATATATTAAAACTGCTTTTATAAAAAAAATGCTTTTCTATTGTTATATTTCTCTATAGGAACACCTTAGAATAATAACGTATAGAAGGATAGTGTCGGTAGGTACTTCGAACGTTCGAAACATGAATCTAAAACTACTACAGACGCGCAGACGATTACACACGTACACCACTATACAAATTATGAAATCAAATTTTGTTTTTATTAACATAAATCGTCGAATTACTTTTAAAAGTAATGTTAAAAACCTTTTTATGTATTTCAAATGTGTTGTAACACCATTTGAATGCACAAATCGTCATAATTACCAATTTATTTTTTAAGAGTTGCGTACGTATGTGCAGTACAGGGACCTTGTACATTACGAACGGTTCCGGCGTAAGCTCCATCAAGCTCCAATTGAAATGCCTCATTTTTTGTGCGCCGGCTTCCCTTCCATACCTTATTATTCTAAGAGGAACACTATAAAAATTCCACTCTGGAATTGACAATTTTCTAGATTGTCACACCCTGAATTTACAACCGCTTCTACACAAATTGTTATTTTTAAAGTCGTAAACTCGTTGCTCATAAAATATATCGTAAAGCACAACAATAGAGCGATTTTATTAAAGTTTTAAATTTTCATACATTTCCTATTTTGTATTTTTATAAAAACATGCGTTCATGTTTTAGTGGCATAAGCAAATATATAAAGCTGATGAGTAGTTCACGGCTTGAATTCCCAGAACATGCAAATTTTTCTTTATTATCAATAGAAGCATTATTACTTATAAATGTTTCTTTTTTATTCTTTACGTCTCTTTATTCCAGTAATTTGTATGGCTTATTATAGAATATTGTTTTGAGTTCTCTTCTACTTCTATTATTTATTAAATTACCAATTACATGCATTATTACATGCTTCCGTAATGCAATAGTGTAAGTCAACATAAACCATTGATTATAACATTTATCCATGTCAAAATAATAATTACATAAATAATATCAATTTATACATTTTTATCGCATATAAGTTAAAAATTATTTTCTAAAATTATATAATATGCTAAAATAGAATGTTATGAAATTATCAACGAGAGTCATTATATTCTACTGGAAAAAATTAAGGGATCAAAAAAAAATTCCAAATTTTTGGGCAATTTTCAACAGGCCGTAACTTCGAGAGAAATGATCGTACAGGAAATAAAAGAAAAAGGAAATATAGCTCCAAGTGTCTAGTTTTTGGATTAAAACTTTAAAATTTTGTAACCTCCGCGGTTTTTGAGTGATCGTAGAAAAACCTGCAACAAAGAAAATTCAAAATTTTTAATTATTTTTTTCTACGGGCGTAGAAAAATGTTTCCAACTTAACTACTATATTTATCAAATAACTTGTTTATTCAGCTTAAATTTGCTATTTTAAAAAGTTCGATACGATCATTTCTCGCTGAGATATCGAACTTTGAATGGAAAAAGATCTTGTTGTCTTTAACCATCAATATCTCAGCAACCAATGATTGCACAGAAAGTTAAAGGTGGGTTTCAAGAACTTAAATAAATTCTCCTTAACGACTAGCCATTGCTCTTCCGAAACAAAAATTTTTCTTTTTGTCACATGAATTTGAAAATGCAATAAAAAAAGGGCTTTTGGTGGTTTTTTGGAAAATCAAGCGCTAGATCGAAAATATTGAGGAAACCACTAATGTTAAGTGTGTTTTTTACAGTTCAATATGTCCATAAAAACCTTACAAAAAACGAAATTAATCCAGCCAGCCGTTTTTTGTTTCACTCGATCGAATTTTTGAAAAATTAAAGGATCACGTTTTTTGCTCTGAAAAGCTCATAATTTTTAAAAATGAGAAAAATAAATTGTTTTTTTGAGATTTTCCACATTTTTGCTCCAGAAAGTGCTTAAATTTAAAACAAAAAAAAATTCGTTAAGCAGAATTCATTCAAGTTCTTGAACCTTTGAACTTTTAGTGATGGTTAAAGATAATAAGATCCTTTTCCATTCAAAGTTCGATATCTTAGCGAGAAATGATCGTATCGAACGTTTTAAAATAACAAATTCAAGCTGAATAAACAAGTTATCTGATAGATATAGTAGTTAAGATAAAAATTTTTTTTCTACGCCCGTAAACCAAAAAAAAAAAATAAAAATTTTGAGAATTTTTTTGTTGCTGGTTTTTCTACGATTACTCAAAAACCGCGGAGGTTACAAAATTTTAAAGTTCTAATCCAAAAACTAGAAACTTGTAGCTACAATTTCCTTTTTTTTTTTTATTTTCTGTACGACCATTTCTCTCAAAGTTACGGCCTGTTGAAAATTGCCCAAAAATTTGGAAATTATTTTTGATCACTTAATTTTTCCAGTAGTGTATAAAATTATACATTGTTATAGCATATTTCAAATAACATTGCTTTTTTGAATTCTACAATTGAACAAACGAATAGATCAATGTTGTCGGCCAGGCGATTCCATGTTCGTAGCGTTCGCGTCAAGGGTGTCATAGTCAAAAGGTTGGTTTAGCACTTTGAATAATTGAGGCAGACGACGCCGCGCAAGGTGTTCACCTGGTACACATAGTCCCATCCATCACAGTATATCCGGATTAGAGATCCTGCCGCGGAATACTCTCATCACATAAGATGCGAGACCTTCCTTTCCTTCTTGTTTCCAATTTGTTGCATCCAACTATTCCCAGTACAACGTTATGTACTTACGTCAATCATCTCCTACGATATCCCTAATAGTAGTAATATTGTCGTCAATTATCTCATAACTTTAAAGATTTTTTTTCAATTTTTCAGTATAAAGGTACCTAAACATATATGAGTGTGTCAAAACCCTGCGCCATTCTTACAAAGATGACGGCTTTATATTTTTGGCTACACGGCAGGTGTTTATTCTAACAACTAAGCGATCTGTGCAGTGAAATTTACAAACTAATTTGTGCAAGGGTAGGAACAAACCTGCGCCTGATGTCGCCCTAGCCAAGGCCGCGGGTAACCGGACTGAGGACTTTAGTCCAGCATCTGCAGAGAGGTTAACCGCACGACGGCGACCGACGTCCTGGGACAGGGACGTCGAGAGGTGGGGGTACCCGAAAGGATATTCCGTCGGGCCGACCAGTGAGGACAAGGAACTCGGCACTGGTGGTCGGCCCAACGACGAAGGCGACTTGGGTTATAGGTCCGCGAGCCGTCCTTTCCTTGCTCCGGACGGAATGGACCGCGTGTGCGCTTACCATAGCCCACCCATAAAAAAGGTAAAAAAATAAAAAAAGGGTAGGAACCACAGTTAGTATCCGACCATGACGTCACAGTCCCACTATTGGGCTTCCTCACGGTGGGAGTGAAATTGGCCTACTACACAACGCTGGTCAGGTCATGCCAACCCGGCATAGAGTTTTATTTCGAGCTTTCATTCTCTTGCACAGTTGTTATATGCACACTATATCCCTTAGACCCCTTAGTCGTCTTTTACGACACCCACGGGGAAGATAGGGGGTGGTGAATTATATTCTTACTCCGTCAACACACGGAATAAACGATACTGTGAATCCTAACTTTAACTTGCGACTTTGTTTACGTAGAAGGTAAAAATATTTTTAAATAACACAATTCTCTCAGACATGATTTTTGCGAAACCTAACCGTTTATTTAGTGCACGCAGAGGAAGCTCTGAAAAAGAAAAAATGATTGTGAAACATTTTTCATCGTTATGCCGCTCCTATTGGTTTTAGCGTGATGATTCCTCGATAAATGGGCTATCTAACCCTGAAAGAATGTTTCAAATTAGACCAGTAGTTCATGAGATTAGTGCGTTCAAACAAACTTTTCCCGCTTTAAATAATAAAAAAAAATAGTATAGATAAATTAAATAATACATGATTCTGTCACACACACACATGATTTTTGCAAAACCTAAATAACCGTATATGTGCGCACACAGCGAAGCTTTCAAAAAAACAAACTCCTCAGCTTTGTATGTTAGTTTTAAATTTAAATTGTAATTTTCTCTATTTACGCTCTACCAAGCAGATATCAATAATGGAGGTCGATATTGAAATATTTACAACGTGACAATGTTAAACTCACAAATATCTTGAAAGTAAACTTTTGTTCAAGTTTAAATAGATATCAAAATGGCTTTTAGCAACTTAAATCTTAACCATTTCAAGACACAATTCTGCTTTGTTATATGAGAGCCGGCACCGCATCTATTGTCAAAATTGGAAGGATTATGAGGTAAGCCAAGTCTGTAACCAAATACAGGGGGGTGCCGGTTGACAAATTATTTCCAGACAATATAACCCTCTTTAGTAGAGATTTACCCTATTCTCAAATTGTTTGTTTTGAGGCTTATCTTCTATACAAATATGCATGTTCGCCCAGGATTTAGCACATTAAATTTTCCATTGGTCATCCAGTAAATAACAGAGTTTTGGAGCTATATATTTTACCCTGGAATAGAAAATGTAATGACATCCCAAAGGAAGGCACAAGGTTAGGACTAAAAAATATTTATTTTTTTTATTGCTAACGGTGGCAAACGAGCAAACAGTACACCTGCTCATGGACCTTTGCTAGGCCGCTGCCTACGTAAAGAAAGTGAAGGCAGAGTGAATGCGAGCAATGAGGTTCGGGGAAACTAAAGGCAACACCAAAATACACCACACGCAAACACCCTCAGAAAGTTGAGTTTCCGGCTCTCTCGCTCACCGAATGAAGCGCAGTAACAACTTGCTTACTCAGACATTGATTTTCTGCTCAGTGTGGTACTACCCCGGACGGAGTGGCCTGCGGCTGTAGGACCACACTGTTAATAGACAACTGTCAACAGTATGGTCCTATCACTAAAAAAAACATAATATCATCATTATCACAGCTCATATACGTCCCAATGCTGGGCTCGGCCTTGTCTTAATAAGGCCAAAATTGACCTACTATATTATGCTGGTCAAACATGTTAATTTAGGGTTCTATTTCGAGTTTTCCTTTCCTTGAACAGATGTTATATGCATATTATGCCCTAGCCGAGGCCGCGGGTGACGTGACCGGGGATTAGTCCGTCACCCGCCGAGAGGGCGACCGCGTGAGGAAAGACCGACGTCCTCCCCGAGAGGGGGACGTCGGTCGATGGGAGGGTACCCCAACAGGGGGTATTCCGTCGGGCCGACCACTGACGGCAAGTTAACGCTGCTCCAGTGGTCGGCCCAACGACGAAGGCGACGTGGTTTTTGGGTGGGTCGCGGGAGTTGCGTGCTTAAGCCCCTCTGTCGCCCCGGACGGAGTGGTGCGGAGGCGCGCCGACCGCGACCCATCCACAAAAAAAAAATATGCATATTATATCTCTTTGCCGCCTTTTACAACATCCACGGGCAAGATGTGGAAGAGGAGAAGGAGTGATGAATTGTATTCTTACTTCGTCAGCACACGAAAAAGGTCTCATTTCAAGGTCATAAGTATTATTACCTGCCGTAAGAATTTTGACCTATAATGGCTATTTACTTTCTCAGATATTTGTACACTGATATTCGAGACAACCATGTATTATTGTATTACTGAGTTACTCTAATAAAGAGCTACTCAAATCTCGAAGATAGAAATCTAAATCCTTGATTACCTATTAGTAAACCTATCGAGTTTGGTCCGACTGTCGGGCTTGAGCCTTCTCCACAATGGGAGCCAAATTGACCTTACTACACCATTCTGGGTAGACAGGTTGGTATAGCGTATTATTTCAAAATAAAATTTCCTTCCCTTGCATAGATGTTATATGCATATTATGTCCCTTATATAGCAGTCTTTTACGACATCCACCGTCAAGATAGGGAGTGGTGATTTGTATTTTTACTCCGTCACCACACGGAAAGATCTTAAATTACAATTTGTAAATTAAAACTTTTCACATTTAACTAGTTTTAACATCTATCAGCACATATATAGCGACATTGACATAGCTACAGATATAATGTTAGCGTTAACACGTCACATGACCATGTCGATGACGACTTACCTGAATTTACTCCCCATCTAACCTATAAAGGTTTTCACTTCAAAAATTATGGACAACTACAATTCAAAGTACGTCAAAATAATAAAAAAAATACCGTGTTAGTTACAAAATACAGTTAAATTGTATAATAATAGAGTAAGCATACAATTCACCACCCCCTATCATACCCGTAGGTGTCGTAAAAGACGACTAAGGGTATATTACGCATATGACATCTATGCAAGAGTTGGAAAACTCGAAACAAAACCTATACCAACCTGTCTGATCAGCATGGTATAGTAAAGTCAAGTTCCCTCCTATTATGGAGGAGGCTCGAGCCCAGCATTGGGACATATATGAGCCGAAATGATGATGATGAAGGTTCGATTTTGTATAAACGAGTAACCTGTTTATACAAAACTCACCGCCGTAGCTGTGGCCCAACCTCAAACCGCAATACGATCATTACGCAGAGCTACAAATTACATCGCGAAATGCTAGAATTTTACAACCCTGCTTATTCCCTCAGTGACAAATGTATGAAGCTGTAAAAAAGGTCCCGGCATCCCTGACATAATAATTTTGACACTAGATTATGTACTAAATATTTATTTTCAAGAAAAATAGATACCCTGTTACACCTATCGCCTTTACTTCAAGCAAGCTATCATAAAAAAGATTATAAAATATTCTCTAAGAGATCCTGTCACGTTCCTTCGAAATAGCACACGCGCTCAGGTCGGCTTTATATTATAAAATTATTTTGACGCTAAAGCGCTGCCATCGACGCTCGACGCCATTACAGAATTTTATTTTGAGCAAGACAAAATTTGATGAGTAAAATATGTTTTCTTTAATATTGAAGAGGAAGGAGAGTTGAAATATTAAATTACGTATTATCGAACACACACATTAATTAATGAAGATACTGCAAAAATGTAAAACAAAATTGTAAATTTATTATCTACCTGTGGTTTAAAACGTATTAAATACTAGCAACCTGCCCTCGCTTCGCTTCAGTTTTAGTCGCCTAGTTCCTATTCCTGTGGGAATACCGGGTTAAAATATAGCCTATGTTACTCCCTGATATTATAGCTTTCCATTGGTGAAAGAATTTTTGAAATCGGTGCCGTGGTTTAAGCGTGAAAGCGTAACAAACAAACAAACTTACTTTTGCATTTATAATATTATAGTCTTAGAATAATAACGTATAGAAAGTAAGTTCACGGACAGTTCGCACGCACAAAAAGTGAGGCATTTCAATTGGAGCCTAATGGAGCTTACACCAGAACCGTTCCGTAATGTACAAGTCATTGTACTGCACGAACGTACGCAACTTAAAAAATAAATAGCTAATTATGACGGTTTGTACATTCAAATGGTGTTACAACACATTTGAAAAATATAAAAAGATTCTTAACATTACTTTTAAAGGTAATTCGACGATTTATGTTAATAAAAACAAAATTTGATTTCATAATTTGTATAGTGGTGTGCGTGTGTACGTGTGTAATCGTCTGCGCGCCATTAGTATTTTTAGATTCAAATTTTGAAAGTTCGAAGTATTGACACTATCCTTCTATACGTTATTATTCTAAGATTATAGTATTAGTAAGGATGCCCTTCGCCTTACCTACGCAGATAACTTCACAACAAGAAATAAAATTCGAAATTTAAAATCTATTAATTTATCTAATCAGCTTTATATAGTCTATAGATAGGTCATTTCATTTTTATAATGAACTAGCAATCCGCCCTCGCTTCGCTTCGGTTATAGTCGTTTTACCCGCGTAGTTCCCGTTCCCGTGGGAATACCGGGATAAAATATAGCCTAGTTTACGCCTTGATATTATAGCTTTCCATTGGTAAAAGAATTTTTGAAATCGGTTCAGCTGTTTTGAAGATTACCCGGAACAAACAGACAGACAGACCAAAATTTTTTTAATCGCTATTTTAGGCATAGGTGTCGTGCAAATAACCGTGTGAGCATGAAAAAAGCCTATTATTTTGACATTACAAACAGACACTCCAATTTTATTTATTGGTAGTATAGATTATCTATGGGTCATTTGCTCCTTCATTGCGGACGAGGGCCGTGTTTGAGGGCAACGTTAGTATTTAATTAAATATATGGCCTGAAGAGGAAAGGCTACCTGGTAGTAAAATATTATCGAATCTGTCCAGCCGTTTTGTAGATTACCATAAACAGACAGACAGACAAACAGAAAATGTTTAAACTGTATTTTAGACATAAGTGTCGTGCAAATAACCGTGTGAGCATGGAAAAAGCCCAGTATTTTGACAATTTAATTTTATTTACTTGTATAAATGTATAGATATCTGGTATTCACAGATACAGAGATATTGGCATAGCTACAGATACAGTGTTAGAGTTAACACGTCACGTGATCATATCGGTGATAAATTATGTACATGAATGTCACATGGACCTGCCTATGGAAGGTTTGACTTCAAATATTTACTTATTAAGCAAAAAATGTTGTTTAATGAGATATCATGTTATGGATTTGAATTTGGCTAAATCCTTACTCCGTGTGATGACGAGTTAATAATACAATTCACCATTTCCTACAGTTGGGAACCTGTGGGTATCACTGAAGATAAGGAACTCGGCACCGGTGGTCGACACAACGACGAAGGCGACTTGGCTACGGGTGAGTTATGGGGTCGCGCGCTGCCCCTCTGTCGCCCCGGGCGGGTATGCTGAACATAGTCCACCGGAAAAAAAACCTACTTGTGGGTGTCACAAAAGACGATTAAGGGACTATAATATGTGTATAACATCTATGCCAGAGAAGGCAAACTCAAAATAAAACCGTAACCCAACCTGTCTGACTAGCATGGTAATTTCCCTCCCTTTGTGAAGGAGGCTCGAGTCCAGTAGTGAGACGTTTATGAGATAATTAGCAACCCGCCCTCGCTTCGCTTCGGTTTCAGTCACCTTACCCCTAGTTCCCGTAGTTCCCTTAGAAGCCCCGACTATCCTTATAGTAAAGATAATACCGGACGCTTACTTTATAAGCAACGCATTTCAAATTAAACCTGTTTGCTACAGGGACTGTGGGAAGCTAGAAGCGGCACGCCTGACAACTCTCGGCACCGAGGAGATTGTCCGGCGGATCAAAGCGCTGGGGTTAAGGGTAAGTCCTGGACAAAACGGAGGCCCTCCTGTTCCATGGGCTCCGTATCGCTGGACCTCCCACCAGCGTTTCGATCACCATCAATTCGGTTACCATCATCATCCGGGCCCACGTGAAGTACTTGGGCCTGGTGCTAGACGGGCATTGGTGGTTCCGGGAGCATTTCCGTCGACTTGTTCCCGGCGTCCGCCCTTTCTTGGCTGGGCAAATGTGGGCGGATCCAGCGCTACGTGCCGACGGCTGTTCGCGGGGTTGATCCGGTTGATGTCCCTGTATGGCGTACCGGTGTGGGCGGAGTCCCGGGGAACCGTCCATCTGAGGGCTCTCTTGTGGCGACACAAGATCCTTAGGAGGGAGAGTCCTGCCACCGCTGCGATTACGACGAGAATACGGTGCAGCACAAGCTCGAAGTGTGTGCCACGTGGACAGAGCAGCACTGTGAACTCGTCGCAATCATCGGTGCCGATCTGACGCTGCCGACTGGGACGCGGTCGCCGCCTTCTGTGAGGTCATCATCTCACGGAAGGAGGGAGCGGATCGCGCGCGAAAGGAACTCCTCTTCGGTGATACGTTCCGTCGCCGGCGACTCGGGCGGCGCAGGTAAGCGTACCTGCGCCTGATGCCGTCCTAGTCGAGGCCGCGGGTGATCAGATCGGGGACTTTAGTCCGTCATCCGCAGAGAGCCTGACCGCGCGACGGCGACCGACGTTCCGGGACAGGGACGTCGAGAGGTGAGGGTTCCCGAAAGGGTATTCCGTCGGGCCGACCACTGAGGCCAAGTAACTCGGCACTGGTGGTGGGCCCAACGACGAAGACGACGTCGATACGGGTGGGTTATGGGCCCGCGCGCCGTCCATTCGTCGCCTCGGACGGAATGAACAGCGTGTGCGCTTACCATAGCCCACCCATAAAAAAAAGCGGAAGCTATAATATAATAAATAGATATAAGTAAGTACAGTTCACAACTCCCTATCTTGCCCGTGGTGAATACGCATAACATCTATGCAAGAGAAGGCAAACTCGAAGCAAAACCCTATACCAACCTACTAGTTAGTATAGTGGGATCAATTTCCCTCCTATTGTGGAGGAGGTTCGAGCCCAACGGTGAAACGTATATGAGCTGAAATCATCAAAAAACCTTTAGTTTGACAGGAAGACTTGAAATCGACGCGATTTAAAAAAAATACCTATCTTTTGGTCCTCTATGCATTTCCGTCTGCCGACGAATAAGAATACAATTCGTCACCTCCTCTCTTGGTTGTTCGTATGATAAGAGACGGCTAAGGAATTAAAGATGCATATAACATCTATACAATACAAGGAAAAGCCTTCACCGACACGTTTCGAGCCCAACAGTGCGACGTGCGACGATAATCTAAAATCAATGAATGAATGAACTCTATCTGATGTTTACGCGAGCACTACACATTGTAAATAAAACTACTTTTACGGATTATATCGCGTTTCTATTTGATTTATGATTGCCCGACGTTTCGAATACTTTGCAGCATTCATGGTCACGGGCGGACTAAGGTGTCTCACGTCCAACAAGTAATCGTTATTACAGACATTTATAATTATCTACCCGATACAGAAATTAGTTATAAATTTATTAAATTGTTACCCACATTTTAGTACAAATTTATTGCCAGTGTAAAAAGAAAATGATTCTATATGAAAAAATTATATTGTTTATGGTTAGTAATTATTAATTATTAAATTTGTAGCAATTATTGTTACAATTTGTTGATTTAAAACTAACAAAACTAATATACTACCACCGGATCGGAACGCGGCCACACTGAGAAAGATCCGACCATTCACCGATACCTGCCTAGAATGGTACGCGAGGCTATTGAAATCAAAAAACACAAAAATTTCAATAGAGAGGATGGCTGGGTATTACCATCAAGCTGGGATCCTGTAATAAACATAATTAAAAATAAATCCAAAGAGACCACCACAAGACTGCATGATACTGTGAGCACTTATTGTATAGATTTGACCCACAATAATAATAGTTAAAGATAATTTTATAAATCAAAAATCTTTTAGTAAGACAAAGTAAGCCGCATCTAAAATTAAAAATCAATATTAATTTAGCATCATGTCCCCTGAGTTTTCTTGCCGGATCTTTCTCAGTGTGGCCGCGTTCCGATCCGGTGGTAGTATATTAGTTTTGTTAGTTTTAAATCAACAAATTGTAACAATAATTGCTACAAATTTAATAATTAATAATTACTAACCATAAACAATATAATTTTTTCATATAGAATCATTTTCATTTTTCTTTCTTTCTTTCTTTCTTTCTTCTTACACTGGCAATAAATTTGTACTAAAATGTGGGTAACAATTTAATAAATTTATAACTAATTTCTGTATCGGGTAGATAATTATAAATGTCTGTAATAACGATTACTTGTTGGACGTGAGACACCTTAGTCCGCCCGTGATCATGAATGCTGCAAAGTGTTCGAAACGTCGGGCAATCATAAATCAAATACAAACGCGATATAATCCGTAAAAGTAGTTTTATTTAGAATGAACTCTATGCAAGTGAACATCCTGTGCGCGAATTACTATCTAGCGTTATGATATTGACAATTCAATAAAAAAAAATACCATAACTTACTTTCGGAGTTTATGTACCTATAGAATATTTCGAAGAGGTGCATGTATGCATACTAGGACCTGGACACCATCATCTTTTTTTTTATTGCAAACGGTGGCAAACGAACAACCAGTACCTGATGGCAGATAAGTGTTGCTGCCGCTCATGGACCTTTGCTAGACCGCCGCCTACCGTGAAGAAAGTTAAAGGAGTGTGAATGCGTGCAATGAGGTTCGGTGAAACTAAAGGCATCATCAAAACACCCTCAGAAAATTGGGCTTCCGGCTCTCTCGCTCACCGAACTCAGCGTAGCAACAAATTGCTACTACGCAGATCTTAATTTTTTGCTCAGTGTGGTACTACCGCGGGTGTACGGCCCGCGGCTGTAGACCGACAACTATCAACAGTATGGTTCTACCACTACAAGTCTCAGCTCCTATTTCTTCTACTGGTGGACTCCAGCGGCCTATGCATAGAGAAATTTTGCTACTATACTAAATTTTGCTGCCACTCTGTTCACATCACATCTAATTATTCAGGTAAGTAAGCATTTTACCGCGTGAGGAAAGACCGACGTCCTCCCCGAGGGGGGGACGTCGGTCGATGGGAGGGTACCCCAACAGGGGGTATTCCGTCGGGCCGACCACTGACGACAAGTTAACGCTGCTCCAGTGGTCGGCCCAACGACGAAGGCGACGTGGTTTTCGGGTGGGTCGCGGGAGTTGCGTGCTTAAGCCCCTCTGTCGCCCCGGACGGAGTGGTGCGGAGGCACGCCGACCGCGGCCCACCCACAAAAAAAAAAAAAAAAAAAAAAAAAAGCAAGCATTTTAAAATTTCAGTTCCATTGCCTAAGCGAAAGTCTGTAGAATATTCGACCCGATGATCGGATGGGATAGAATATCGACACACACAAGTATCTACTTCTGTGGATCAATACAATGCAATAGGATTCACCCCTTTTATGTATCGATACAATAGATTTCGATTCTTCAGTGGATCGTGTATATGTTCAGAATCGAATCGAAAAATCAGACCAATTCTAAAAAAGATAAACAATTTTTAACCACAATATTTATTGGTAACATTAATACCACGTTAACTACAAAGTATGGTCTACAACAACGATATTTCATATTACACTATAATAAATATTCATAAATAGTGTAATATGAAATATACCTACTAATTTAAATATTTTTCTGGCGGGAGATTCTGTTATGGTGGAGAGATGTGAAAAAATTTTGCCCACTTTTGCCCACTTGGCCAACGATAATTTAAATGGAAGCTGTCATCGTCAAGATCCAGAGCTGTGAAAATTATTATTTTTACGTATCCTACTATTCAAATATTGATCGATATAAAGAAACATGTTTTGTATCTCTACTTAAATAAACTTTGATGCTATATTACAATCCATTCCAATATAGAATATTGATACAAAGCACCTAAATCGAACATAGTAAGAGTAAATGAAAACATATCAAAGGTGTTCCGGGTTGAAAGCTCCACCGCATAAGCCACAGCCTTTTTGTTTTTTTTTTAGGGTTGGGCTGCGGTCGGCGCGCTCCTCGCACCACTCCTTCCGGGGCGACAAAGTGGCGTAAGCACGCACACCCGTAACCCACTCACGACACACGTCGACTTCGTCGTTGGGCCGACCACCGAAGCAGGGTTAACTTGACATCAGTGGTCGGCCCGACGTCGTTTCCTCACGCGGTCGGCCTCTTGGCTAGGGCGGCATGAGGCGCAAGTACTCGCGCCTACGCCACCCCAGTCGCCGGTGGCGGATCGCCTCATCGAGGCTGCGCTCCTCGGATAATCCACAGCCTGGCTGGATTAAGCTGTTAAAGCCAGCTGCGGCTAACAGCTATGAATACACAAAAACATTCAAAGACGTGTGCAAAAAAAATTTTGTGGCAAAAGTTTAGACTATATAGGTAGTTACGAGTCAAAAATTATAACATACGCATAAAATATAACTAAAATCATCATCCTAGAAGGATGATGCTTGCTAAATTGATTTGCCGTCTAGAGCTAAAGTAACACACCGAACGCTATTTACAAATATTTTGCAATAACTAAACGCCGTTTAATTAGCTTCCATCATGACTTATCAAAAACGTCAACCAAACCAAATAAGAGTGTTAGGCCGGATTTGTATTTTGTGAAAATATAAGTATATTTAATAAAGATGCCTGCCGGACCGTCTGCTGCGGAATCTTCACGCGAAAAAGCATTCCAGGACTACAGGAAAAAGTTAATGGAACATAAAGAAGTGGAATCACGGCTCAAAGAAAGTTAGTAATGATAGTAGACGATTTCTGCCAAATCATGGCACAAATTTTCTTGTATAGTGTGATTTTAAATTACTTACTGTATTATTTTATATGATTATTGATAACATTGATTAGGCTAAAACAATTTTGTCTACATTTATTTCATATGTCTCACAAAAGGGTTAGCATTACATATATAAATAAATAACTTTTGTTCTCCTGGTCTGTCCATATTCGCTTCACTGTAAGGCACGGGTCTTTTCTAAAATCAAAATCTACCTATACCCTTTTCATCCAATGTGTTGCTATAACGTTTATTTTGAGTTTTCTTGAAGTGTATTTACATTTTTAGTCGCCTGTTATAATAACAATGACTAATGGAGGTGTAATAAATTTTATTCTTGGTTCAATACCACATATTATCACAGAGCATACAAGTCCCACTGTTGGGTCTGAGCCTCCTCCTTAATAAGAGGGAAATGACCTACTATACTATGCTGGTCAGACGTGGTGGTATAGAGTTTTATTTCGAATTTTACTTTCTCTTGAGAAGATGTTATCTATATATTATAACCGCTTAATCGTCTTGGTTAAACTTTCCATTATGGGCCATTGATTTCGAAGTTCATTTTTTTTTATAGATAGTACTCATTAATAGAAGGCATCTTACAAATTTTCAAGTTGCGGAACATCACGGTTTACGAAATATAATTTTTTAAAGTTCCCATACAAATTGGAAAAGAATATGCCATTTGCAAATTTTTTGATTGGTTAAAATGTCAATATTGTCATGGTATCATGTTCCGTTGCTTTCTGTAATAAATAAAAATCGACTTATAGACGCTAGAAGACTCCACGAAATAAGTCGACGGAGCCCCGCTCGCGGGGCTCCTATTTCTCGTGGTCTAAAGGAACCTAACTAACCTACCTATTGTTTCGCGTGGATGTCGTAAAAGTCTTTGTTAAGGTTAACGGAACGTGAAATGTCAACTTTGACGTCAACCAAGACAATATTGACATTTTAACTAACCTAAAAATTTGTAAATGGTGTGCTGTTTTCCAATTTGTATGGGAAGTTGGGAACTTTGAAAAATTATATCTCGTAAACCGTGATGTTCCGCAACTTGAAAATTTATAAGAAGCCTTCTATTTATGAGTACTATCTATAAAAAAAAATGAACTTCGAAATCAATGGTCCATAATGGAAAGTTTAGCCATCGTCTTTACACATACTCTTTATATATACACTAATCATTAATCTCCCCCTATAAAATCAATTTGTATGTTTTACAGATAGAGACAAAATAAAAGAGGTAACCAAACAATATGATAAAAGTGAGAATGACCTGAAGGCTCTGCAGAGTGTTGGCCAGATTGTTGGTGAAGTACTGAAACAGCTTACCGAAGAGAAATGTAAGTTTTTACTTCAGTTATTCATTCATTCATCTCAGCCTATTTAAGTCCTACTGTTAGGCTCGTGGCTCCTTCACAATCAGAGGGACATTGACCTATTTTTCCACATTGGTTGGATGTGTTAGAATAGGATTTTGTGTTGTTTCCCTTCTCTTGTATTAATGTTATATATATACAGGATGTATCAGGTTATGGGGCAACTGGTCAAACGGGAGTTAGACAATGGAGGTAGGTAACCATGAAAAAAATTTGAAAGAAAAATATTGATTCATTAATGAGTTAGAGATTTGTGTAAAGTTTTCAATTCTGTCATCGCTTTTTCGTGTCAATCTGGTTGAAATGTAGTGTTGGTGATACTTAATCTGCAACATATTTGTACTTTTTTAAATGTTCATTATAAATTAAATAAATCAGCGATTACGTTTGCATAAGCAAAGACAAACTTCACTTTAAATCAGCTGATCGGCCGATGACCGTAGACGAGGCGCCTTTGTATCTACGTTACCATTGAAGCGTTTACGCAATTCATACCTATTTATACTGTCAAAGCTTTACATGCCTACATGTATCCTGTCTGTGCATGCCTACATAATACATAACATTTAAAGCGTATATTCTTAGACACACATTTTTGAAATCGCTATAACTTTTATATTGTTTTTTATGTATTATGCATTCTAATTATGATCTATGACTGTCAAACTACAACATACTTGAACAGTTGCCCCATAGCCTGATATTAATATATATATATATATATATATCCCTTAGCCATCTTTTATGACACATTCAGGCAAGAGAGGGTTAGGTTAATTATATTCCCACTCTGTAACAATATAGATTGAGTTTTTACTTAATAAAATAGATTATAAAACATCCTTTACATTAGTTATGAGGATCAATGGAGTCTATAATCGTAATATGAGCCTATTTGGCTCCTTCACTACAAATGGCTCCATTTGGGAAGAAACTGTTTTTGCCATAAGCAAGTTTCCCAGAATTAGGCAACATAGTCCATACTCCTATTATAAATCAAAAGAGTTTGATTGAATAGGCTAATTAGGTACTACTAGTTTGTATGCAATTTATTGAAAAAGACCGTCATGTTATGAACGATATTGACAATAATTACAAAAATGGAGCAGATCTATTCTAGAAGATATTATATCCAGAAGAGCTTCTGTCTTTATAGATGCTTACTGCCTATTCACCCCACTCACTCTCTATAACCCTCTCGCATTTCTCCAAGGGCATACAAACGAAGTTAGGATCAGCTTGTATGTTGTGCAAGATGAAGGAGATGTTTTATTGTTACTTTACATCCTAAAGTACTTTACATTCTGCTGTCTTGTTGAATACTTGATTTAAGTCTTTATGGACTCGTTTAATGTTTTATTTTAAATGGATAAAATAAGAGATTTTTCATGTAATGGTGTTTGAATACAATACACCACCCTCCTTTCTTACCCATGGGTGTTGTAAAAAATAACTAAGAGACTATAATATGCATGCAGCATCTATGCAAAAGAAGGAAAACTCGAAATACAACCCACCTGACTGACCAGGGTGGTATAGTAGGCACAATTTCCCTCCTATTGTGAAAGAGACTCAAGCCCAGTAGTGGGATGAAGCTTTGATGATGATGTTGGATCAATTTCTCTCCCATTATAGAGGAGGCTCGATCCCAGCAGTGGGACATTTATGAGGTTTGAAGATGATAGATGATATTGTATTATACCTCTACATATTATCTTGAAGTGTCACTTAATAATATGGTGATCAAATTTTAATCAGTACTTTTCTTCAATTCCAGTCATTGTAAAGGCCACTAATGGACCTCGATATGTGGTTGGCTGCCGTCGTCAGTTAGACAAGCATAAGCTCAAAGGAGGCACTAGGGTTGCTCTGGACATGACCACACTGACCATCATGAGGCATTTACCCAGAGAGGTAATATTATTCTTCACATTTTATGTAACTAAAATTGCTTTCATCATCATCATTGCAGCCCACATACGTCCCACTGTTGGGCTCAGGCCTCCTCCACAATGGGAGGGAATTTAACCTACTATACCATGCTGGTAAGACATGTTGGCATAGGGTTTTATTTCGAATTTTCCTTCTCTTGCACAGATCTTATGTGCATAATTGCAAAATTGCTTTGTTAAGTACCATTTGATTGTAAACTGTATGGTAAGCAAGATTCTTGTCTGTGCCCCTGCCACACAAAGACAATAACAATAAAACTATTTATTTGGATAGTGGCGAAATTGCTCCTATGGTGCAGCAGAAAGAAAAAGAAAATTAAAAAAGACAGTAAAACAAACCTTAAATGTATTTTTACAATAACATGTTTTACCAGTAAAAAATTATGCCGCACATGGAATTTGAACCCACATGTAATAGTAATCGGTTCCAACTGTCTTACCACTTAGAGAAGACTGGGCCTAGTTTTAATTAATATATTTTTTTAGTAATGTTAAATATCAGCATTTTACAATTATTGTAAATTCTTTCTTTTGAAACTTATTTTCTTGTCAATATTGTCAAACCTACATTCTTTTACCAAACCTGGGTCATCACAATTTTGTCTAAGCAAATTAGTGCATTGTCTAAGCAAGTTAGTGCTTGACATTGCCATATGAACCTTTACTGAAATTCTTTCTGTCCATATCATTTTATAACTGTCATTTAAAGTTTTGAAAATTCATTTCATTTCAAGACCTTTCCGAATGAAACTTTATAGAAAAATTCTATTATAGGTGGATCCATTGGTATATAACATGAGCCATGAAGACCCTGGCGATGTGACATATTCAGCTATTGGTGGTCTCCAGGAACAGATCAGGCAACTTAGAGAGGTAATGAATATTTTAGATCTAAATTAAAATATTTTATATAGAGTTTTTTTTAAGAATGTGAGGAATATCCAACCCAAATTGCAACTATAATATGAGCAGTATATTTAGAATGCTCAGATGGTGAAATAGTGAAAAGATCAGTGCTGCCAAGCATCAGTTTGGTTCCCATGCTGGACAATACTTTGTTCAGTGCAATCCAGAAAACGTTGTTTTGAGCCTGAATGTAATTTGTGTCAGTTATTTGTTTATAAAACTCCCTGCTTACTTTTTACCATGTGGTGATGGAGTAAGAATGCTATTTACCACCTCCTTTCTTTCCCACGAACATCGTAAAAGAAAAAAAGATTGTTATCTTATGCAGATAAAATCTATGAAACAAGAGGAAAACTCGAGATCGAAAAGCCTAATGTTAAAAACCAGTCATACCAGTGTGGTATTGTAAGTTAATGCACCTCCTAGTGTGGAATAGACTCGAACTCAGCAGTGGGACATATGATGATGGTGGTGATGATAAAAGTCAGACATGCAGTACAAGAAGCTGGTCTTTAGTACAGGGTATTGTGGCAAAGGACTGATGAGCCAGTTATGATTTTGTACTGCAAAAACTTAAAACATACTTCCTCTGTCGAGGAGTAGTCAACAGCATTCTTCTGAGATACTGCCCAGATGGCGTAGTGGTAAACCTACCGTGTGGATGAGCGATGATTATCGATGTTGAGAGGAAAAACATTGATGTTGCTATAGGAAAAATATTGTAACATCAATGTTAACGGAATTGATCATCGATGTTTTTAACATTTTAGAAATTTACCAATTTCTATTTGTAGGTGATTGAATTACCACTTATGAATCCGGAATTGTTTGTTCGTGTTGGTATAACTCCACCTAAAGGCTGTCTGCTGTATGGACCACCAGGTACTGGCAAGACTCTGCTAGCGAGAGCTGTTGCATCGCAACTTGATGCTAACTTTTTGAAGGTATTTTGAAATATTTATCATTCTAGTTTTTATTATTACACTCAATATCATTAGCATATATTTTCTATAGTAATGGACTTCTCTAGATAAATTACTCTATGGAATGCCGGTTATCCGACTTCTAACTCAAAGGGCAATCATTTTCAAAGGTTTCTTAAAATGTTCTTCGTATGGCAATGAAAGAGTTCAATTCACCACCCCCTTTCTTGTTCTTGAGTATCAAAAAAACGACTAATGGATATATGATATTCACATAGCACTGATGCAAGGGAAGGAAAAGCTTGATGTGAAATCCTATGCCAACTTGTCTGACCAGCAATAGTGTAATAGCTCAATTTTCCTCCTTTTGTTGAGAATGCTAGAGCTCAACAGTGTAATGTATAATGGCTAATCCTTTTGATGTGATAACGTTTTATAAATCGAAGAACGCCGGCTGCCCTCACGGCAAAGCATGACTCATTTTGTCACGTTCCGCCTGAGCCCAATGTGCAAGCGAGACAGGCACCTTAGGTCCATACCTAAGCGTTCAGCTTGTTACGCATTTATCTCTAATTTAAGTACAAAAATATTTGAAGTAATGAATACAAATAAATGTTCATTTATCGAAAAAATTTTACTTTTCAATTAACTCTTTTGTATTATACAAAATAATGATTGTTCAGTGATAATAATTCAATTCATAATAGTATGCAATTTATCATCAATGTTTTTATGACGTTGTCATATAAAATTATCATCTGTGAACCGACTTTACGGACAACCAATTTTTTTTTTACCAGTTACCGTTTTACCCCAAACCGCCCGACCGTTGTCGAAAGGGTGGATTATTCTCCTACCCGTCCATTGAGACGCCACCATAACAAAAAACTTGACTTTATTGACTTGCCCGGCGGGTTGCCATTTCGTTTTCTCTTTTGTTGCGTTTTTAAACGGTTTTGTGCCAAATTGGTCAACCGTTTAAAAACAAGCAGTTTCAAAACCTTGTGGCGCTCTTCCATTATAGAAATTTACTAGGAACGAATTGGGCGGGGCATCGCAAGACCATAGATTAAAAAGAGGATGACCCATCCTTTCTATTTAATTTCCAGGTGGTATCATCAGCTATTGTGGATAAATATATAGGTGAATCGGCTCGTCTCATTCGTGAGATGTTCAACTACGCTCGGGATCATCAACCCTGCATTATATTCATGGACGAAATTGATGCCATTGGTAAGTGCGAATTAACAAATCCAATGTATTATCAGCGACTTATTTTTATTTGGAAGTCATTAAAACCGGCTGAAGTACCATCAAAATAGGTATTCCATGGATATTCCGTGTGGTGACTGAGCAAGAATACAATACACCACCACCTATCTTGCACGGGTGTAGTTAAAAATTCCCTTCCCTCCATTGTGGTTGAGGGGAGTGATGGCTGCTCTAGTGGTTAACTCGTGATCGGGTGCCGCTTGCGGGATTTGGTCCAGCCATGGTACTTTTTCGTTATATTTAATAACTGTATTGTATGATGGTTCGAAAGGCATCACACTGGAGCTATTAATAGACATGTTGTTGTATATTATCTTATTTAAAAAAATAGTAAATGAATAAAAAAGAAGACCACTGAGTTTCTTGCCGGATCTTCTCAGTGCGGTCGCGTTCCGATCCGGTAGTAATTTAAGGTAAAATGTAAATAAGTGACCATATGTAAGTGCCCCCGCGGGGTTTATGCATAATAAAGGATTTGAATTTGTCAATATTTGACTGCACAGATGGAGTAGTCGTAAAGATACCTAACGTCCCAATGTCGGGGGTGCGAATCGAAATGCGAATGCGAGCCTGGATGTAATTTTTGTCCGTTAAGTATGTTTTTAAAGTCCTCCACAATACAAGGATTATTTCCTTAGAGCGGGATGTTCTTTAGAAAAAAATATATATAATGACTTTGTTGGGTTTATAAAACATTTTTTTTATTTGTATTTGACCATTTTTAGGTGGTCGCCGTTTCTCAGAAGGCACGTCTGCGGATCGTGAAATTCAACGTACTTTGATGGAATTGCTGAATCAAATGGACGGGTTCGATTCTTTGGGTCAGGTGAAGATTATTATGGCTACCAATAGACCTGATACTTTGGACCCTGCACTACTGAGACCCGGCAGATTGGACAGGAAGATTGAAATACCTTTGCCTAATGAGCAAGCCAGGTAAGTTTTTATGTTCAACACCAATTATTTTAATTATGGAGTAAGAATTCACCTCAGGCCCAGCAGTGGCACATATGTATACAAGTTCAGAAAAGAACGAAGTTATTTTATGTCTTGCTTGTGGTTACCTAGTATGACAAGCTGTTCAGACGATTTCCCCCTTTTGCATAGATGTTATACGTATATTATATCTCTTAGCCGTCTTTTATGACACCCACGTTTTTTTTTTGGGACCACGTTGGTCTTAAATCACTATTACTTCCTTACGAGGAGTAAACAACATGGAAAAAAGGAGCGATGAATAATATTATTAAAATTTGAAATATATTGAAAATTTCGACGTGGCTCAAGTTGCGGCTGATATTTTTTACAGAAATCGAAGCTTTAAGCCATTGATGTAACAAAACACCCAAGATACACAAACAGCGTCTCAAAAACGTCCCCATAAAAAGAGCGCCACAACAAGAATTTAGCATTCTCTTCAAGTAGTCTTATGTCGACCGCGTTGTTGTATGAACGTTAGAAATGACGAAGTGTTAATTGAACAATTGTAAAAATTATACGTAAAAACGTTAAAAAAGGATGAGATTTCGTACTTCCAGTAAGTTAAACGTTAGTTGATTTGTTTTTATTGTTTATATGACTAAATATCGGGTGGAATATGGTGATTTAGATTTATTTGTTTCAAAATTTCACTCAACGTTGCAAGAATAATACGATGGAATTCAATGGAATCATTTTAAATGTAGAATAATACATTAATATCTCCTTTTATTTTCGTCGAATAATACCGTGGCCTTTATTATTAATATAGCTTTTTTGACACCTCGTAATATAAACTTTAAAACATGCATGTAAGACTGAATTTGATTTGAAGTATAATGACCAATGAGAGGCGAGCTACGGTCGTAAAAATTTTATGGCTTATCGTACGTATTATTGTGAATACAACTATAAGTTATGCTCATAAGGTTGAATTTTCATTAATGTATAATAATTATTTAGACTGGGAAATTTGGGACAGTTTTAAAAGAACTTTTGTTTGAGATTGTGTATCTAGTTAAATTGTTACATCAATGCTTTAAGCTCAAAATTTAATATTTTGATCAAAATTGAATCATCGTTCGAATACTTTATTTTATGTTTTTTTTTTCAATCAACCTACGAACTATTTTAACATGTATATTTAAATAATTTTGGTGGCATTTTATATAATTTTCATTTCCATCAAAATTTAAAAGATACTATTAATAGTGTTTGCACTGTTGAAGGCGACAATTTGACATACTGATGGACAATGATTTAAGCGATAAATAAAAATTTATGCGAACATAAAAGTCTTTGTGACCATGACATAAAATTCCCTAAAAAACTAGATAAGACATCAGACATACTGATACTAACTACATTATGTCTTTTATCCTTAATTCCAGACTGGAGATTCTGAAGATCCACGCTCAACCGATAGCTAAACACGGTGAGATGGACTACGAGGCTGTGGTGAAGCTGTCCGATACCTTCAACGGAGCTGACCTGAGGAATGTATGCACTGAAGCCGGTCTCTTTGCTATACGCGCAGAACGAGAATATATTATTCAGGTAAGACTTAACTCTATCGATCCACTGACCAAACATAGTCCTCCCCAAAGGGGTGTAATACCATACTTGTCACGCTTGGCAGGTGTATTGGCGATCACAGTTAAGTTTCCTTCGGGCCTTGTCCTATCCAGCGACTTGTCGGAGCGGGGCTTAGTCTCCACGGACAAAGAGGTCGACCGCATGAGGGCGACGGTTGAATGGCATAGTACCCGAAAGGGTATATAAAAGCATTGCCGTAACATTCTTCTGATCAACCGCCGGCGTTCGATGACGATGAAAAGTCTGAATGTCTAGCGGCCAACCTTGAGCAGTAATGTACGTCGAGTACACAATACACAGACGCGCGACACACCGACACCGTTAACAGCGAAGTGGAACGATGTACATCGCGTACGCGTACCGCAGACGCTGAGCCACAAGAGCCTATACCAACAGCGACAGTGGAGGAGGTTCAGTCAATTGTTAGAGGTCTCCACCCTAGGAAATCCCCCGGTTCGGACGGTATTTCTAACAGAGTTATTAAACTCTTCCCTCATTCAATATTATTAATTTTAAAAGCAATTATTAACACCGCATTAGTTAATTTTATTTTTCCTAAACAATGGAAACAAGCTGTGGTAATAGGTATACCTAAACCTGGCAAACGACGTACCGAACCGTCATCATATCGCCCGATTAGTTTATTAAACAGTCTAGGTAAAATCTATGAGCGCGTACTACTTAGTAGGCTAAGAAAGTGCGTAGAGGACCACAACCTCATCCCGCCGATTCAGTTTGGCTTTCGTACGCATCACTCTTGCGTCCAGCAAGTACATCGAATAGTCGAGTATACAAGTTATAAACTGCAACGCGGTTTATACACGGGTATGCTTCTATTTGATGTAGAAAAAGCGTTTGACAAAGTCTGGCATAATGGCCTTATTTTCAAGTTAATAAAGCTTAAAATCCCCCACTACTTAGTTATGATAGTTAGGGACTTCCTACTCGAACGTAGCTTTCGCTACAGAGTGGAAGATACTCTATCAGCACCGCACCCACTAGAAGCCGGTGTCCCCCAGGGATCGGTGCTGTCCCCAATTCTCTTCTTGCTGTTCACCAGCGACATACCCCAACATAGTAGAATACAAACAGCATTATTCGCTGACGACACTGCCATCTTCTATGCAGGTCAATCCCCCACAACAGTGACAACCGCTCCCCAAACTGCTACGCTACGGCTACCGCCCTAGCGAAATGGACTAGGAAATGGAGAATCGGTATTAACCCCACCAAAAGCCAGGCGATCATATTCCATAAGGGGAAAGATCGCCGCCACGCAATGGCTGAATACCCACAGATAAAGATGTTCGACCAACCCATCCCCTGGACAAGGGAGGTCAAATATCTGGGTGTGACGTTGGACAGACGACTGACCTTCGGTCCTCACATAGGGCGAGTCCGCGCGCGCGCAGCCCTAGTGCTAGGATGGTTACACAACTTAGTACACGCCAAGTCTAAGCTATCTCTCCGTAATAAAGTTAGATTATACACCGCCTGTATACGTCCTATCATGACGTATGCAAGTGTAGTGTTCACACAAGCGAAGCCACACAGGCTACATCGGCTACAGGCATTACAGAATAGGTTCATGCGCCGAGCGACGGCAGCACCGTGGTACATGCGCAATGTGGATCTTCACATAGATCTTGGCTTGCCGACCATCAGGCAATTCATGAAACAGTGCTCCCGCCGCTACTTCGACTCTTCCGCGACACACCCGAACCCATTAGTGGTAAGGGCGGCTTCTTACATCCCCTCTAAAATGTCCGCGATTAAACAACTAATACTCGACGAACCCGACGATATTATTACTCTCGCCCAGACTGAGGCATACACAGCCCGCGAGGCCTTGACAAATAAATATCCACGTTTCCGCCCCCGCCGACGGGGACGGAAGACGCGTCGCGTTAAAATCATAAACGTGGGAGTGCCCACTTTGCCAGCGACCGCCCGAGCCGAGGTCCGTACCCCACAGGGGGTGCCCTCGGGATCGGTCGCTTAACTTTAAACGGGTTGAAAGCCCTCAGCGCTCACCCAATAGTCCGGGTAAAGTTGTCACAGCCATCTGAGGCTAACAACTAAGTCACACACAAAAAAAAAAACATTCTTCTGATCATTTCAGACTTTTTAAACTGCTGATTACATAGTGTTAATTTGATTTAAATGCTGTTATTATTGTTACTAATATGACTACACTAGAAAGTTCGACCTCGGTTATACAAATTCGCGATTATCCGGACTACCAACCGTGACCTGTATATTGTAACTACAGATCGAATTCATGCAAGCATGAACGTGTCTGAAATGGCAAATCCCGTAGTATCGCTGCCCCACGTGTTTCGTTTTTGTTTTAGTTAGTAATTGTTATTCCTCTTTGACGTGTGTGCCCCGCGAGATATGTATTCGTATTTTAATAAACGCATAGATTATGCTCATACTACATACATATGCACAAAACCAAAGGAGGTTTTTCATACATTCGATTATCCGAATGCCTAACGACAACAATTAGTCCGGTTAATCGAGTTTCTACTGTATTTACAATTTTGAATAATTTATAAACATATTAATTGTAACTCTTCTGTACTTGCATTTCTTGTGACCTGTAACTTAGATTAGTTAGGCTTCAGCTGAAAATCAGCGCTGCACGGTCATGTAGCATATGCTGCCTTTTGGCCACTAATACTTACTTACATTTCTTATGACCTGTAACTTAGATTAGTTAGGCTTCAGCTGAAAATCAGCGCTGCACGGTCATGTAGCATATGCTGCCTTTTGGCCACTAATACTTACTTACATTTCTTATGACCTGTAACTTAGATTAGTTAGGCTTCAGCTGAAAATCAGCGCTGCACGGTCATGTAGCATATGCTGCCTTTTGGCCACTAATACTTACTTACATTTCTTATGACCTGTAACTTAGATTAGTTAGGCTTCAGCTGAAAATCAGCGCTGCACGGTCATGTAGCATATGCTGCCTTTTGGCCACTAATACTTACTTACATTTCTTATGACCTGTAACTTAGATTAGTTAGGCTTCAGCTGAAAATCAGCGCTGCACGGTCATGTAGCATATGCTGCCTTTTGGCCACTAATACTTACTTACATTTCTTATGACCTGTAACTTAGATTAGTTAGGCTTCAGCTGAAAATCAGCGCTGCACGGTCATGTAGCATATGCTGCCTTTTGGCCACTAATACTTACTTACATTTCTTATGACCTGTAACTTAGATTAGTTAGGCTTCAGCTGAAAATCAGCGCTGCACGGTCATGTAGCATATGCTGCCTTTTGGCCACTAATACTTACTTACATTTCTTATGACCTGTAACTTAGATTAGTTAGGCTTCAGCTGAAAATCAGCGCTGCACGGTCATGTAGCATATGCTGCCTTTTGGCCACTAATACTTACTTACATTTCTTATGACCTGTAACTTAGATTAGTTAGGCTTCAGCTGAAAATCAGCGCTGCACGGTCATGTAGCATATGCTGCCTTTTGGCCACTAATACTTACTTACATTTCTTATGACCTGTAACTTAGATTAGTTAGGCTTCAGCTGAAAATTAGCGCTGCACGGTCATGTAGCATATGCTGCCTTTTGGCCACTAATACTTACTTACGTACATTTCGATTGTTATTTACTACGATTATTTTAATCATCTATATTTTTTCGTCCTATTTTTTTATATCATTTTGTGTACATGTAACTATAGCGTCCAATAAATCTTATTGAAGTGAAACTTCTTTAGAATCGTTGTGATTTCAAACTCGATGAAACGAAAAAGCGAGTCCATAGAGACATAAACACGTAAATTTATAGGATTCAGGCGACGAAAGAATGACATAAGGGATAAAGGCTAAAAAAGTTTCGCTTCTGACATGCGTACTTTGTACACACGGTCTTTTTTTTTTTTTCCAACGCGTTTTCGTTGCATTATAGTCGTCGGAAGCAATCGGTTACTCCGTTCGTCAAAGAAGTTTTACATCAATAAAAAAATAGTATACAGGACATTAAATATTGGGAATGTGTGATGGAGCGTTGTTAATATTTTTATTTAATTCTAGGAGGACCTGATGAAGGCCGTGAGAAAGGTTGCCGACAATAAGAAACTCGAAAGCAAGCTGGACTACAAGCCAGTCTAATCATATTAATATATATTTCTTCATTATACTATGCTTATTAATAAATAGTTGTACTTTTAATTTTTCTTTTATTAGATGCTTATTACTAGACATCGGATTATATGCACTATCAAAATGCCAAAATATGCATGCAAATATGCACGAAAAAAGGGCGAAATATGCATAAAATATGCACAATCAAAAAACATTTGCAATTAGAATATGCGTTTATTATTAACACATAATTAAAAATTATTCATATTTATTAGTTACTAGCAACCCGCCCTTGCTTCGCTTCGGTTTGAGTCGTTTTACTCGCGTAGTTCCCGTTCCCGTGGGAATACCAGGATAAAATATAGCCTAGTTTACGCGCTGATATTATAGCTTTCCATTGGTGAAAGAATTTTTGAAATCGGTCCAGCCGTTTTGAAGATTACCCGGAACAAACAGACAAAAAATTTTTAATCTGTATTTTAGGCATAGGTGTCGTGCAAATAACCGTGTGAGCATGAAAAAAGCCTATTATTTTGACATTACGAACAGACACTCCAATTTTATTTATTGGTATAGATTGTTATTATCTTAATATATATAAATCTCCTGTCACGATGTATGTCCGCGATGGACTCCTAAACTACTTAACCGATTTTAATCAAATTTGCACACCGTGTGCAGTTTGCTCCAACTTGAAACATAGGATAACTTAGATCTTAATTTATAGTCGCAATATTATTTTATTGCAAATTATTTATCTATTATTTGACATTCACAATTATCTGTGAACTCCAAACGATTTTAACAGATGGCGATATCTGTTGACTGGATAGAGTAAGTAATTTGTGTGTGCTCAAGAGAGAGAGAATGGTTTAGATTCACAATTGGACCCGGTAGGTGGCGTTTTATTTTAACAGAACAACGTCTGTTGGTTCAGCTGGTTATAATACAATTTTTTCCGTGTGGTGACGGAGTAAGAATACAATTCACCACCCCCTATCTTACCCGTGGGTGATCGTACGAGACGACTAAGGGATATAAAACGCATATAACATATTATATGCCAGAGAAGGAAAACTCGAAATAAAACCCTATACCTACACGTCTGACTAGCGTGGTATAGTAGGTCAATTACGCTTCCATTATGGAGGAGGCTCGAGCCCAACTGTGGGACGTGTATGGGCTGAGATGAATATTTAAAAAACGTAAATAATAATCTTTTGAAAGTAAACAATAATATACTTTCCTGGTCTTCTGCAACAAACTTGTGACGTTTGTCACTTAATATTAATTCATAGGCAGAAAATGACCCTTTAACGTCAACTGACGTTACCGGACTGAACCTAAAATTTGGCGCCATTTCTGCAGTGACCTCTTCTGGCACATTTTGTCTGGTGCCGTTGATAAACGCGTTAATTTTCTTTATACCTTCAAAACCGTGGTTTTTACACAAAACTGCACTAATTTACCATAAACCTTTTGTCATAGTGAACTCAGAAGGGCGTTACTTTGTTCAATATTTTTTTCTATTATTTCCAAGGACTGGCACAGAGGAAATTTTTTAGTTTCTAATTTCTCAATTGCATCGGGCATATTGCTGAAATGTGTTGCAATAACAGCAATATTTTTTTTTATTAAAGACTCCTCAAGTGCCGACTACATAATACAATATATATAATTGAAATAAGCACTATCAGTGAAAATGTCCCAAAATATGCAATAATGTCATAAAAGTAGAATTATATGCATTTGCATATGCAAACAGCAGGAAAGGACGGCGCGCGGGCCCATAACCCACCCGTACCCACGTCACCTCGTTGTTGGGCCGACCACCGGAGCAAATGTGACTTGTCATCAGTAGTCGGCCCGAACGTACATGTGTACCTAGGGAGTGTTTTCCTATTTTGTCAACGCTTGTGTGATGAGGATATTTGATTCTGATTCCGTTATCTTTTTAGCTCATATGTCCTACTATAGGGACCCTCCTCCGCAATAGAAGACAATTGATGTACTATGCCACACTGGTCAGACGAGGTAGAAAAGGTTTTATTTTGAGTTTTCCGTACCATACATGTATTTTCATAGTACATATTAAATACACTTCAAGTAATTGGAATAAGAGCAAAGTGATAATAGAGGTGACTGCAGGCAAGTGGCTGGTCATAAAATTACCAATGACTTTTGCAAATATGAAAGTACATTTTGCATAGAGCTCAAGTAATTAGGATAAGAGCTGAGGATGAGAGAGGTGACTGCAATTTTTTTTTTTTATTGCAAACGGTGGCAAACGAGCAAACAGTACACCTACCTGATGGTAAGTGTTGCTGCCGCTCATGGACCTTTATAGGGTCGCTGCCTACCGCGAAGAAAGTGAAGGGAGTGTGAATGCGGGCATTGAGGCTCGGTGATACCAAGGACACCACCAAAACCCTCCACACACAAACACCCTCATAAAGTTGGGCTTCCGGCTCTCTCGCTCACCGAACGAAGCGCAGTAACAAATTACTATTACTCAGACGTTGATTTTCTGCTCAGTGTGGTACTACCCCGGACGGACCGGCCCGCGGCTGTAGACAGATAACTGTCGACAGTGTGGTCCTACCACTATATTTTCACTACTTCATTTCCTACCACTTCATTTTTCTTATGAAGAAGTTATACTTCATCTATTGGGTCCCTTTGAAAATTACACTGGCCTTCCAACGGATGGTTTGCTATTTGCAAATTCATCATCATCATTTCAGCGTATCGCCGTCCACTGTTGGCCGTGGGCTTCCCTCATGTTACGCCATAAAGTGTAGTCCTTTTTTTTTGGGGTGGGTTACGGTCGGCGCACTCCTCGCCCGGCTCCGTCCGGGGGCGACAGAGGGGCGTAAGCACGCACACCCGTAACGTAACCCACCCATATAGCACGTCGCCTTCGTTGTTGGGCCGACCAACTGTGCAGAGTTCCTTGACTTCAATGGCCGACGGAATACCCAGAGGGAATACCCTCTCCTATCGACTTCGCCTACTGGGACGCCGATGGCCGTCGCGTGGCCAACCTCTCCGCGGGTGTCGGTCTAAATCCCCGGTCTGGTCACCCGCAGCCTCTGCTAGGGCGGTGTCATGCGCAAAAGTATGGCCCTATGCCGCCTGCATCCAACGACGCCCAGCAAGTTTCACCAGATCGTCGGTCCCCGTCGGTCGGTGGGGGGGACGTTCTACACTGCGTCGTCTGATACGTGGTCGCCACTCGAGAACATTTCTTCCCCAGCGGTTGTTGGTTCGTGGAGCGATGTGGCCTGCCCTGCCCATTGCAGTGTGCTAATTCTTCGTGCTATGTCGATTACACCCGTTCTCCTGCGGATTTCCGTATTTCGAATTCTATCTCGCAGAGAAATGCATTTGTGCAATGATTTGCAAATTAAAAGAAAAATAATTTTAAATCATTATTACCTCATATTCGTCCTAATACTGGGCTCGAGCCTCCTGCATAATAGGAAAGAAAATTGACCAACTATATACCTCGCTGGTCAAACGGATTGGTATAAGGTTTTTCTTTTTAGTTTTCCATCTCTTGCATAGACAATATGCATATAGCATATTAAATCCCTTAGTCGTCTTTTAAGGCGTCCACGAGCAAGATTGGCGATACTGAATTGTATTCTTACTCTGTCACTACACGGAATTTTATTTAATAAAAAATACAAATGTATAGTTTTAAAAACTTTATTTAAGTACATAACATTAGTCGAAATCACGACAGTTAATGAAGATGATATAGTAGGTAATTCTTGTTTGTTTTTTATTGCTATTGGTAGCAAACGGCATACCTGATGGTAAGTAAGACTGCTGCTTGTCGACCTTTGCAATACCAGGGCTAGATCATGCCTAATGTGAAAAAGGTTTAATTAAACTTGTAAGTTTAATTCATTCGTTCATTTTAATTCATTCATTCTACCTAGCTAAGCTTAACTCACATATCATCATCTATAAATGATTTCTAACTTAATTAGATATTTGACACAAAATGTCGTAAAAATAAAATAGCAAACAACAACAAAAATAACACTCATTAACAATATTTTACAAAGTACACAAAAACAATACTTTTTACAGTCACTCAAAACTCCTTAAGTTATCTCCCTAGTCGTTACATATGATTAAGGCACGAAGATAACCGCCATAGCAAGAGAAGAAAAAATCGAGACTAGAAAAATATTTAATAAAACTACCTGTTGGTAATAATATTTAGAGGTCTACTCCACTTTAAGGCTGTTGGAAAAAAAAACTAGATATCGTTATTACTATCTAAAAATATCAATACTAATTACTGATATTTTTTTGAACGATATATCAATAGTTTGATACTAAAAAGTAAATATCAGGAGTCGATATTTATTTGAATAAATTCGTTGTTTTGTTTTATTTGTATAGTATTTATTCTACAAATTCACCGTAAACTAAATCTATTGTAAATGCTGGCCATCACGGCAACCCTGCAATTAACAAGATTAAAAAGTGGTCATGGGGCAACATATCGATACATTTTTTTTGATATATCGAACTCCGATATTGATATATGTATTTTTTAAATATCGAAATAACGATATTTTAAAAAAATATCAACAGTCCTACTGCACTTCTATAATAAATTAAGTTCACTTCCATTGTTAGACTCGAGGTCAACTATAATAGGTATAGGAACTGAAAAGAACCTCATGCTTCCCGATTCTCGTCAAAGTTGAATGATTTCATTCAGCATTCAATCATATCTCATTCATTTCTAAAAATAATTCCAAATTTAATCCGAGCAAATTTTATTAAATGAAGCGTTGAATTCGACAGCTCTAATCGTTACACCATGTTAGTCATATTGAAAAGTTAAATACTTTTCAATATCCCGTAAAAATAATATCATTATACCACAAAAAAAAAACTCATTGCTTCATTCCGGTGCAGTTCGAAATAGAAAGAAATTGATTCTAACGTCTTAGCATAAGGTTTGAATTTAGTACATATCATATCCTTTATTTGTCTTCTAGGAGAAAAGAAAAGGAGAGGGGGTGTTGAATTGTATTCTTACTTCGTTACCGCACAGAAAAAAAATATGCTCCTTCATAAATGCAATTATTCAATAAAATCTGGCAGAGTACCGTTCTTCCTAGCCTTAGCAACGTTTTCAAAATAACAAGAAAAATCAACATAAGCCCTAATTTTCCTATTTCTATCAAACTCCCTCGCGACCGGATCAATATCAGAACTGGACTCGATCGAACGATTCGAGTCAGCGTTCGAATCATTCGTTTCAATCTCATTCGTTCCTGATGAATATATTTCGGATTCAATTTCATTCGTTCCTGAAGAATATATTTCGGATTCAATCTCATTCAATGAAGTACTTGATTTTGATTGAACGATTGGATTGAATCTAACAGACGCAGTTTTTGCCACTCCATGTGCTTTCGGAAGGCTATCTTCGATCGTTGGTAAAAAATTAAAATTCCTAATTAACAATGACATATGTGTGTTAGGTTTTGGAGTTAAATTATTCTTTACACAATAAGAAACGAATTCTTCTTCGATTTCTTCTAGCACGAATTGACTGACAAGCTTGAAGTCTGTATGCTTTCTGAAGTTCTCGACAATTATTTGTGCTAGCATTTTATTTGTTTGTTCATAACTACCTTTGGCTTCTTGTATGCGTTTATATACTCCAGCGCTGACTAAAACTAAAAATCTGTAATTATAAAAATGTGTGTCGTTTAAATAAAGTAGCAGTCGTGCAGAAAAATAAGCTGCTAGAAAAAGAGACGAAAGCATCATCAGAAGTGGGATCACTAGATTATTTATGACATAACCATGGTACGAAACTTATTTCCATCATCATTATCATCACAGCTCATATATTTCCTGCTGTTGGAATCAAGCCTCCTCAATGATAGGATGTTAATTGAGCTGGTCAGGCGTACTGGTATAAAAATTAATTTTAAGGTTTCCTTCTCTCGCGATGTTATTTGCTTATTATATTCCTGCATCTCGTTTTACGACACCCACAGGCAAGAAAAGGGATGATGAAATGTATTCTTATTTAGTCATCACACATTAATTACTAATTACTAAGTTTTTCGTTTCACTGTTCACTTAAAAAAACGAATAAGGCTTTCAAAACCCAAAATGACTGATTCTTCATACCTGGACATCAATTTTGATCTACAGAATCCTTAGTCTGTTTTTTGCAACTATGGCCAAATGGCCATTTAGGTGTTAATAGTTTTTATGAGGAAAAATTGTATGACGGTCTTTATAACGTATCCCTTTCATGCCACAGTCACCACATCAGCGTGGGATAAAAGAATAAGGTTATACAATCTATCACTACCACTTCCTTATTTATAGATGTCTTAAGTGAACTACATACATAGATAAAATTACTCGAGGAAATCTCGAAACATAACTTTATATCAAATAATCTAGTCAGGATGAAATTATAGACCTACTATGTCCGTCCCACTGACAGAGGGACGTATTTAAGCCGTTATGGGAATGATAGGCCCCGAAACAAATTTATATACAAAAGAAAACTAATAAGAGTTGGAAAAATTCCACTGCTTTTCTATGCAAAGCGTGACACATGGAGCAAAATTGGTTAATAAGTAACAGGATATAGAGCTAGCAAATTATTAAGTATTTGAACTGTACGTAAGTATATAAGAACATAGTGACCAAAATTTAAACCTTTCACTACAAAAATACTCACCTGCAAGATTCATCTAGCATAATAGGTCCGTTTATTTCAGGAGTAGCTATCACAGGCTCTGAACTAGCGGCGCTAATCGTTGGAAATGCTTTGTACAACCCCTTCACCAAATAGTTGCCTAAACATCGCGTGCCTGTCTGATTTCCCAAGTACTGTGCTGTAGAAAAATATTGGTTCAATTCTTGCTTAGATTTTTCAAAAGCTTTACAGAAGATATAGTATAGAGTCATTCTATCTAAGATAAGATCATCTGAAATTCCTAAACAACTCGGCAAAAAGATTACCTTTTTTATTAATTAGCCAAAAAAATCATCCTCTTGGACTATTTCTGTTCTAAGATCACGCTCATTAATTCTGGTTTACCGCAAGGCTCTGTGTTCACCCATATACTATTTATTATGCATATCAAAGATTTTCTCCCAAGTTAGAAAATTTACATACATTGCTAACAGAACAAGTAAGTAGCAAAACACTAATAATAAGAATAAGGGCTATATCTGAAATCGAGTGCTGTCTAGTGCGACCTTGCTAATAAGTTAAATATTCGCTCAAGTTTAATTGACAAAAAAGACAAAGACACAAAGACTTTTTAATCACAATATATTATTCCTAAGATATAACTATCTAAATTCCTAGTGGTAGGACCACACTGTCGACAGTTATCTGTCCACAGCCGCGGGCCGGTCCGTCCGGGGTAGTACCACGCTCTCGCAGAAAATCGACGTCTGAGTAGTAGCAATTTGTTACTGCGCTTCGTTCGAGAGAGCCGGAAGCCCAACTTTCTGAGGGTGTTTGCGTGTGGAGGGTTTTGGTGGTGCCTTTGGTATCACAAACCCTCAATGCACGCATTCACATTCCCTTCACTTTCTTCGCGGTAGACAGCGGACTTGTAAAGGTCCATGAACGGTAGCAACACTTACCATCAGGTAAGTACTGTGTACTGTTTGTCACTGCTTGCAATAAAAAAAAAAATTGCCGAGTCTTATTATGTCTGTTGTAATAAACTACCGTTAAATAAACTGCCTACTGCGATATTCCCGAAACATTAAGCGATGTCGTGCTTTCAATAAGATTTAAAATAATATTTTTAACGTAAGTGACGGTTTCACCCATATATAAGAAACAAAATTACTATAGCATAGGACAAAAAAACAACATACAGCGGTCGTCCTTCTTGGCGTGCACACGTGCCGTCGCTCTGCGTAAAATTTCCGTTACGAGTGTTCGCGCGCTTTCTAACGGTCCCAACTTCGGCAACGTTTCTTCGGTGGACGACAGTGGTGACTCAAGCCGTCTTTTTCAAGACACATTGGGTCACTCACAGCTATTACTAACTGCCCACTGTTCAAAAGTGAGGTCAGGTAGTAATATCTATTTCTATAAAGTCAGATAAAGTCATAGTGGCCCCTTAAGGGCAAAACCAAGTTTTTCTTGGTCCCCGGTTGAAACCTTACGGTGTCAACGAAGCCGGGTGAGGCGAAGCCCCAAGTCGCCTGCCGAGCCCCATCAGGGCGAGGCGCTCAACTCGGACGGGACCGGATCAGTAGACCTTGGAGGTGACCCCTAGTCTACCCCGGTTATCTCCTTCCCACCCTACCTATTCCCTACTCCCATTCTCGGGTGTCAGTTTGGGTGTGACTGCCCGCAAGGGCCCATACCACCCCTACACTCGGGCTGTTAGGAACCACGCAGGCACAATAAGATCGGCCGGTGGATACTAGCTTAGGGCACACCCTAGTGTTAAGCACATCCTCCCGACCTACCCCGGTTGGGAGGGAATACACCTCACACACCCCCGGGTACTCCCCCCGGGGTGTTAGGCTGTTAGGAGACTGCGATATCGCGATTTGTTTACTAATTTAGAGTAGAATAGTGGTTATAACCGCTAATATCATGGAAAAAGTAGTAGGTATCGAAGACCTACTCCAAGATGAGGAAATATGGGCGATTATCGTCCGGAAGTACCGCGACAGACTACCGGAGCGCACACCATCGCGCCCGCAGTCCCCCACCGTCACCATTACCCCAGAAAGCGGGGATGAGAGTGAGCGTACTGCCATCTCAGAGATGGAGTATGACTCCGCTCCCGCTGCTTCCACCTCCTTCGAGGAGGAAGATTCCACCAATGAGGGGCTATTCACCGAGGCACAGTCTCGCAAGCGCAGCCGCAGAGCGCGCAAAAATAAGGCCGCCAAGGCCCTCAAGGTCGCTTCCGTAGTGGAGTCGAATCCATCCACCCCGACACCATCACCCGCTGCTCCCCTCCAGGAGCAAGGTGCCCCCACCCCCTCCACAAGTGGGGTCATGACCGCCACGGCCAACAAGGCCCCCACGGTCAAAACTACCACGGCGGCGACAACATCAGCCGCCAAAAAACTCACCCCCCCTCCTCTGTACATACGCGACAAGGAGAGGTGATTCGCCATCTCCGCGTGGTGCAACTCGCACCGCGTGGCATACAAAAGCGCCAGATCTACCGCACAGGGGATCAAGGTCAAGGTCAACTCGACCGACGACCACAGGGCGCTCTCTAAAATGTTAGGGGAGTAACGCATCCTACCACACATACACGATGCCCGAGGACAAACTCCTACGGGCCGTGATTAAGAACGTCCCACGAGAATTGGCCAAAGAGGAGATTCTCGAATCCCTCAAGGGCCAAAACCTTCCCGTGAGGGAGGTCCACCGTATGGTGCGCGGCAAAGCACGCGCACCTATGAATATGATATTAGTATGCCTGGATAACACCCCCGAGGGTAAACAGGTTTTCCGCATCACTCATGTGTGCGGACTTATGGGCGTTAAAGTAGAGCCCCCCTACAAAACCGGCATTATGGCTCAATGCCATAAATGCCAGATGTATGGCCATACATCTAATAACTGTTATGCCCACCCAAGGTGCGTTAAGTGCCTGGGAAATCACCACACCAGCGAGTGTGAGAGGCCCAAAGACCTGACCCTCTGTACTGAGCCGCCATCGTGCGTGCTGTGCGGGGAGATGGGCCACCTGGCCAACTTCCGCGGGTGTCCACGGGCACCCAAAAGGACGATTCGTCCAACGGGCCCGGCTCGTTATTATAATAAGGCCTTCGTGGCCGCCCCCCTCCCGACTCACAATGCTTGGTCTCGCCCCCTCACACAAGGTAGGGAGGCGTTCCCCGCATTACCGCGCACGCAAGCCCTTCACGCACCCACCAAAACCCCAACCGCCAACCGTTGGGCATAAAACGCCCGCCGGGGGCCAACCTAAGCCCCTTATGGGCACACCCGTCGCCAAACCCGCACCAGTTAGGGTAGCCTCACACGCGCTCCCTAAGACCCAACAAGGTCTAGACCCGGATCTAGTCCTTGTGGCAAATTTTGCCTCACTTATCGACTTCGCGGAAATCCGCGAGGTCGCCGCAGAGTTAAGGAGGAACGAGGGCAATAACCTCGCCCTCCTTAACATTGCCATAAAATTTTCACCCCTGCTCGAACGTCTGGGGTCCCTTAGTTTTAAATAAAAATGGATAAGCATACTCCCGGCAGAGTCAAACCACGACACCTAAAGATAGGGACATATAACGCGAATAGCCTCTGCTCACAGAGGGACGAGTTAGGTACATTCCTTAGGGAACAACAGCTCGACATTCTTATGGTACAAGAGACGTTTCTCAAACCTTTCAACAAGGACCCTAGAATTGCGAATTATAATATAGTTCGCAATGATAGGGTCACTTCGCAAGGAGGGGGAACGCTCATCTACTATAGGAGGTCGTTGCACTGCACGCCTGGGGATCCGCCACCTCTGGCGTACATTGAAGCGTCAGTATGCAGATTAGCGCTCACCGGCCATCAGCCAATTACATTTGTCTCGGCTTACCTGTCACCCGAAAGAAGGGACGGTAAACACTTAGTGGAGAGGGATCTCAAGGCATTGCTTGACTTGGGCGGCGCCGTCATCATTGGCGGTGACCTTAACGCCAAGAACACCTCATGGAACTGTCATAGTTCGAACAAGAGGGGCAAAGTCTTAGAGTTATACGCTGACAGATTAGGTTGTGACGTCATAGCGCCATTAGAGCCGACTCACTACCCTAACATTGTCGACCACAGGCCAGACATATTAGATATAGTACTTCTCAAAAATATAAACTTACGTTTATGTTTAATAGAAGTACAACACGAACTAGACTCAGATCACCGTCCGGTGACTCTGGAATTCGCCCCCCCCCTTACCCGGCCCCTCAGGCCACAATAACGTAACAACAAGGTTGACCACCGACTGGGCACGGCTCGGGAGAAATCTCAAGGCCACCTCATCGGCATACCTTGATAAGATTCCCAAGGACATAAAGTCCGAGGAAGAAACCTCCCTGGCGATCGATTTACTCACGGGTCACGTGCAGTCGGTAATTGACGACTGCTCGCGGCGGGTGCCGGATACGAGTGATCGTAGATGGCAACTGCCGAGTGACGTACGCTACCTACTTAGAAGAAAGAACACCGCAACCCGCGCGTACGACCGATACCCCACGGAGGAGAACCGCAAGCGCCTGCGGGCCCTCCAAAGGGAGGTCAAAACCGAAATTAATAATATGAGACAGAGCAAATGGGACGCCACTTTAAAAGAGCTGAAGCCCACGCACACAGCCTTCTGGCAGCTTTCCCGCTCACTCAAAAAAGATGTAGTGTCCACACTCCCTCCCCTCAGTAGAATAAATCAACCGCCGGCATTCATGGATGACGAAAAGTCTGAATGTCTGGCAGAGAGCCTAGAGCTTCAGTGTACGCCGAGTACATTATACGAACAAGAAGCGACTCACTACAACACTATTAATTCGGAAGTGGCTAGTCATACTACTTTGTTGCGATCGAATATAAACAACGACAACAATATGCCTATCCCAACAGTGAGCACCGACGAAGTCGAGTCGCTTATTAGGGGTCTCCACGCTAGGAAAGCCCCGGGTTCGGACGGTATTACAAATAGAATAATTAAATTATTCCCAGCCCATTTAATAATATTACTGTGTTGTATATTTAATGCAGCCCTCAAATATAACATCTTTCCTTCACAGTGGAAAGAGGCCGTGGTAATCGGAATCCACAAACCCGGCAAAAAACGTACAGAACTCAATAGTTATCGACCTATTAGCCTACTGAGAAGTTTAGGTAAATTATACGAACGAATAGTATTCAGTAGGCTACGCTCATATGCAGAGTTCAATAAACTTATACCGGACGCGCAATTTGGTTTTCGTGCTAAACACAGCTGTGTTCAGCAAGTACATAGACTAGTAGAATACACCAGTAGTCAGTTCATTAGGGGACGGTACACTGGTGTACTATTTCTAGATGTAGCGAAAGCTTTCGATAGAGTTTGGCATGAGGGCTTAATTTACAAATTATATTTATTAAAAATCCCCGAATACTTAATTCTAATAATACATGACTATCTGAGTCATCGCAGCTTTCGCTATAGGGTGGAAGGGACGTTGTCGACCTCTCATCCTCTCAAGGCCGGTGTCCCACAGGGCTCGGTCCTCGCCCCATTTTTGTTTACGCTGTATACAAGCGATTTACCCAAGTTCACTCGTGTGCACACGGCGCTTTACGCCGACGATACCGCACTCTATTGTGCAGGTATGTCCCCGACAACCGTAGTCAAAACACTCCAAATAGCGGTTACCGCCCTTGCCAATTGGTATAGGAAATGGAGAATAGAAATTAATCCCGAGAAGAGCCAAGCGGTCATGTTCACTAAACGAACTGCCCGTCTGTGCTCTCCGGACAGTATCCCTCCTCTCACTCTCTTCGGCCGACCTGTCTCATGGAGCAGAGAGGCCAAGTACTTAGGTGTGACCCTTGATAGCCGACTCACTTTCCTGTCCCACTTGAAGCGGGTCCGCGCGCGCGCCGCCTTCGTGATGGGACGCCTTCACTGCTTATTAAACGCAAAGTCAAAACTATCACTTAAAAATAAAGTCCGATTATACACTACCTGCATACGGCCGATCATGACGTATGCCAGTGTAGTGTTCGCGCACGTTAGGCCAAACAGGATCCACAGGTTACAAACACTACAAAATAGATTAATGCGACGGGCAACGGGAGCACCGTGGTTCGATAGTAATGTCGATCTACACATCGACCTCGAATTGCCGACCATCAGGCAGTATATGAAGCGTTGTTCCCAGCGCTATTTTGACTCTGCCACGACTCACCCCAATCCACTAGTGGTTGGGGCGGTAAACTACGTCCCCTCAAAAATATCCGCGGTCCGACGACCCCGTCATCTCCTTGAAGAAGGGGATGATGCTATTACGATCGCCCAAGAAAGGGCCTACACAGCTCGCGCAGCGATAACACATAAAACTCCGCGGTATCGGCCTCGCCGACGAGGTCGAAAACCGCGCCGCGTTAAAATCATTAACCTAAACGTGGCCACGCCCACTTTGCTTTCAGCGACGCCCCGAGCCGAGGTCCGTTCCCCACAGGGGGAGCCCTCGGGCGATGTTCGCTTAACTTACTTACCGGGTTGTGAGCCTTCCGCTCGCCCATTGCCCGCGTTAAGCTGTCAAGGTCATCTGCGACCAACAGCTAAATACACATCAAAAAAAAAATATAGCATAGGACTATACATCAAGAAAATTTCTATAGCCATCGACAAAAGATGGTACCTGGATGGACAAGACAAGAACTCGATTGGTGATTGCCTAAATGGCGATAAGAGTCCCATTTTGGGTCCAATCCCAAAAACAGTCCATATACAAAAATGCAGCATAATTCCTATCGTTCATATGATGTGACAGTGTCTGAGGGTTTACCTCCTTCTTCTTCAGTCTAATGTACGTCCCACTATTTGTCGAGAGCCTTATACATGATGTTTTTTTTATTATTTGGATGGTTGGCGACTTGGCGTTGGTGGCAGGTGAACAAGCAAGCCATGTGATGATTAGTGTCGACCCATGGATCTCAGCAATACCAAGGGCATAATCGAGTCGCAGTCTACCGTGAGAGAACTGCTCTTCTCAAACCTCAAATATGGACATATAATAGCACTATGGTAACGGTGTAGCAGGTAGTTCATTCCAGGTGATAGGGAAAAAGGCCTAAGAGCCCACACTGTCCAAGACCGATGAACCATTTTTTGTGTTAGGTCTGGACACACCCCACCAACCAGCCGGGGGCCAACGGTGGGCGGCGTTCGGCCCCTTAACCTACCGTATTCCCTCTCCATCGCTATTGGGTCAACCACTGGTACCGATTCGTTGTCATCTGTGGCCTGCCCAAGACTAATGGAACCAAGATTTTTTACTTCCTATTTCGGTTAATGTTACTTCGCAACAAGTTGCTACTTCAGAAAAATATTTTAGATTTAGAAGAAAAATATAATGTTCACTCACCATTTCTAAGTTTATTTACATCAAGTCCCAACTGAGATAACCTGAGCAATTCATCTTCATTATTTAAACTGTGGTCCACAGTTAACTGAACAACTCTTAATACAAAATTATCATCAGTCTTGCCCAGCAATGCTCTTGTATCACCTACATGAGCTACAAACAATTTATTATTGTGGACCAGAGCTATAACAACTGCTGCACCGCCTGATAAATGGACATCTATTTCTTTGAGACGAGCCAAAATATTCTGGTTTTGTGATACCTGAAAATGATTATTTTATACAATACTTATAGGATATAACAATTATCATTTTTTATTTTCTCTTTACTCATGTGCCGATGGAGCAAGAATATGTACAATTCACTTCCAAGCTTCCATCTTACCCGAGGGTATTGTAAAAAGGACTACGGAATATAACTCAAAATAAAAACTTATATCAATCTGTGATCAGTATGATACAGTAGGCCGTCATTTCGATTTACGTAGTTTCAAGTTACGTCGAACTATGTTTTCACCCTATTTCTCAAACATCAATTGTCATCAACGTCAATTGTTTCGATTGCCGGCATATGAGAATTCACTTGTCGCGAGGTCTATGTGCGTGGGGTTGTAGGGGTAATAGTCTCTTTAAACTAAAAGTTTAAGTTATTATTTCTCATTACATATTTTAATTAGATATTAAAGTTTTATCATAATTATTAAAATTAATAATACACAAATACCAAAAATAACTAGCGATTTTATAAGTACATATACCTATATAAATGCAGTTTTTCATTTAATTTTGAGTCCATGTGTATCCTAACCCTTGAGTTTTATATGTAAACATATGAAAAAATATGTCTCGACTTACGTTGTTTCGATTTACGTTGCGTATTTCAAATTCAAATCCTTTATTATGTATAAACCCCGGGAGACGCTTACATATAGTTATTTTTTTTTACATTTTAACTTAAATTACTACCAGATCGGAACGCGACCGCACTGAGAAGATCCGGCAAGAAACTCAGTGGGCTTGTCTTCTTTTTTATTCATTTACTTTTATTTTAAATAAAATAATAAACAACAACACGTCTATTAATAGCTCCAGTGTAATTGCCTTTCGAACCATCATACAATACAGTTATTAAATATAATGAAAAAGTACCGTGGCTGGACCAGATCCCGCAAGCCGCACCCGATCAAGAGTTATTTCGTGAACCTAACATACTGTAAGTACGAGGACTGCCTATACAGCAAATTTAATAATAGCAAGTGTAAGAGAAGTCTAATCGAGTATATTAGTCCTATCCTTATATGATTTCATAGAAAAAGTACCTGTGTTTCATTTAACGTCCGCAATTGATACTGCAAGCTAGTCCTTTCAGCTATCATTCCATCATAGTTCTCTATGTAAGCCTTCTCTACAGACACAAAGGCATTTCTGAAATTATATATAAAAGATATTTGTATTATTTCCACATACAGGCTTTCATTATTAATACCAACTGGAGTGAAGTCTGATTTTATAGAGCCTCATTACTAAATAATTTATTCTCTCTCTTAAGGGTGATGAAAAATCACAGCCTGTAAGGTTACCTATAGTAGTATCAAAAAGATGAAAACATATTAAGGTTTAGTATGTTTAATTTGTTTGTCTTAAGTCGATGGCTTTGGTGGCACATCATAATAATTTTTAATTAATTTTAAATCTTATTACTTTAACTAATAAAATCAAAAAAATAATAAAACTATCTTTCTAGAGCTATAAGGAAATCATGTTTGCGGTCACAGAGTAAGAATACAATTCACCATTCCCTATCTTAGCCGTGGCTGTCATAAAAGATGACTAAGGGAAATAATATGCATATAACATCTAGAGAAGGAAAATTTGAAATAAAACTCTATACCAACATGTCTGTCTGAGTAGGTGAATTTCTCTCCTATTTAGGAGAATGCTCAAGCATTCATGGTCAAAAATTGGATTTTAGCGGTATGCACAGGCGCTCACTAACAGGGAGTACAGCTGTAATGAATTTTAAAATACGGGTCTCTTATTATGTGCACATTCCCTTATTTTTAAAGAAGATACATTATATGCATGGATTACAGTGGTTTGTATAGTGGTTTACTTGTATACGTGTGTAATCGTCTGCGCGCCATTAGTATTTTTAATTTCAAATTTCGAAAGTTCGAAGTATTGACACTATCCTTCTATACGTTATTATTCTAAGGGGACCATACAGGACCATACTGTTTACAGTTGTCTGTTTACAGCCAGGGGCTGGTCTGTCCGGGATAGAACCACACAGCAGAAAATTGACACCCAAGCAGTAGTAATTTGTTACTGTGCTTCATTCTGTGAACAAGAGAGCTGGCAGTCCAACTTTCTGAGGGTGTTTGAGTGTGGTGTATTGTGGTTATGCTTTTAGTATCACCAAACCTCATTGCACGCATTCAATTTTCTTCACGGTAGGCCTTGCAAGGTCCATGAACGGCAGCAACACTTACCATCAAGTGTACTGTTTGCTCGTTTGCCACCATTTGCGACAAAAAAAAAGATACTGGAAGATAGAACAGTAATAATTGACATCAAATAATACCAACCTCAATCTATCTCGTATTTCCTCATCAGTATTAGCAGATGGTGGTGGAAATAGGATCTCGGCTGCCATTCTTTGCATAATGAACCTTGCTGCATCAAGTCCATTGTGTGGTTCAAATACCCCATAGAGGGAACTGGAAATAAAGACTACTACTAAAAAAAGTTGCACATTTAATAAATGATTTTGGTAATATAAAGTTATAGTGTAGGCTAATATCAAGTTACGAGAAGGAGAACTCGAAATAAAAGCCTGTACCAACCTATCTAACCAGGATGGTATAAATTTTCCTCCCATTGTGGAGGAGGCTTGAGCGGAACAGTGGGATGTATAAGAACTCTGATTATGATGAGCCATGTTGTGACAGAGTAAGAACACAATTCACCACTCCCTATCTTACTTGCAGGTGTCATAAAAGACTAAGAATATAATATGCATATAACATATATGCAAGAGAAGGAAAACTCCGATATAAAACTCTATGCCAACTCGTCTGACCAATGTGGCATCATCATCATTACAGTTCACATACATCCCACCACTGAGCTTGAGGCTACTCCATATTGGGAGGGAAATTAACCTACTATACCACGCTGGTCAGGCGAATTGGTATAAGGTTTTATTTCCAGGGGGTGGTGAATTGGTATTTTTACTACATTAACACATGAATGGCATGGTAGGTCAATTTCTCTCCTATTATGGAGGAGGCTCGAGCCCAGTAGTGGGACGTATATGAGCCGAGATGATGAATGTAACTGTTAACCAGACGGCATCAGCTGACCCTGGGCTATGCAATGCACTTAGCCGTCTGTAAGGGTTTTTAGTATAGGTAACCGATACCACACAGCACAAATGTTAATATGAATATAAAATTAAGATAAATAACTTACAAATTATCCTCTGTTTGGCAGTAAAAGCATAGATAATCATCTGTCGTATTGGTATTACCACCGCCTAAACGAGAAAAATAAGAAGCGACGCAAGTGTTTTTGCATTTTGGTAAATCGTCGGTCCATGGTCTGGCTATCATAATAAAAATTAAATGCTAATAGATTTGCACTCAACGAAAGAATATTAAATTATTTTTGGCAACAAAATATTTGTTTTCGAAACCTGACACTAGTTTTAAACAACTTTGCCAATATCATTGTTTCGAATTCCCTAAAATAAGTAAAATTATGCAAAATAATTACTTCCATCTGTATCTACATAAAATTCTTCTGTACGTGTGTACGTGACTTAACATTTCCTAATCGGCTGGACCGCTCTTGATGTTCTTTTTATGGGTTCAGAGAGATTAAAAAAAATGCTTTTATATAACAATTGACCCCGGTAAGTGGGACTGCGATCGATTTCAAGAAATTTTATTTTTTATTAGATTTGTATAATTCTCTTGAGTCGGGAATGTCGGCAGATTGCCATTAAAAAAGAAAAAAAAATAAAAAACTAATAAATAATAAAAAAAAAGATTTTGGTGTTTACGCGAGTATTACACATGGTAAATAAAACTACTTTACGAATTTTATCCCATTTATATGTGACTTTTGATTACTAGACGTTTCGAAGGGTCTGCGAAAATGCCGTGACTATGAACACTACAAAGTGTTCGAACGTCGGGCAATTTGATTATCTGACGTGTTGAACACTTCGATATCGAATGCAAATGCGATAAAATCCGTAAATTAGTTTTATTTACAATAAAAAAATTGATAAAATTCTCAGTCAATTGTGGTAGAAGTTAAACAAATGTTGCAATAGGTGGATATCTGTAGTGTAATCACGTTTGGCAGGTAGGTTGGTGATTGTAGTTAATTTCTAAGTATCCGAATAGAGTACTGCTTTCTATTCGCCTGGCTATCCATTAGCCGGTTACTACAATTCCCACGTCGGTAACAGGTGTTGGCACACTATAATCTTCACCTAACACCATGGAGCTAGATTTTGGATTTCTATTTCCGTAAAACTTAGGAACTCTTCCATAAGCTGGCAATAATCTTTATGATATGGCTTTGATATTGACATAATTGACATTGGTTAGCAATCAAAATTCAGGCGTTTAGAAACGTAGGCATGCTGCATGACATGATTCAGTTTAAAAATATAATTAATTATCAACTTGAACAAATAAATAACAAATAATTCTTAACTTTTGAAAATAAATTACGTAATACTTAATTCGATTAAGGCTACTAATATGTCCAAACCACTTCCAAAACTAAAACAACAAGAACCGGTTTGTACAAGATTTTCTTGATTGTATTACAGCGCATAGAACAGTAAAAGAAGATCTATGTACCTATGCCAATAATATTCTGAACATGTTACTATAAATATTTTCACTACAATTTGTATTTTCCCTTTCTACTTGATAAACCAACCTGTTTAACCATCGGTGTATATTAGGTCAAAAGCCCTCTCACTATGGAGGAGGCTACAACCCAGCAGTAGAACATAACTATATAAACTGATGAGGGATTTGATCAACAATGCTAGTGAGAACAGTACAAAGTGGCATGACAGACTTGAATAAATTAAATTATAACTCTTTATCGCACTATTATAGCATGTAAAACGCGATTTAATTCATCTTATGTACTTAGACTCGAGTTGTTATGTCAGTCAGCGCGATAAAGATCATGATTTCATTTACACTAGCATATTGCGCGTTATTTTACATTACAGTTAACTCTTTAGAATGCTTTTTACAATTTTTGGTGGCATTATTGGATATGTATTCGGTGCCTGAACGTAAAGTATTAAGTTTATTGTAAAAAAATTTGCCACCAGTGTACCCTTAGTACATAGGGTACATACAATTATACATATATTCACGCATTTTTTTATAGGGGTAGGCACTTACGCAGAGGACCACTTCCCTCCTCTTGCTACGATCTTGACATACAACTTTTTTTTTTTTTTTTTTTTTTTTTGTGTGTGTACAGCTGTTGGCCGCAGATGGCCTTGACAGCTTGACGCGGACTATGGGTGAGCGCTGAGGGCTCTCAACCCGGAGAAAAGTATGCTAAGCGACATCGCCCAAGGGCTCCCCCTGTGGGGAACGGACCTCGGCTTGGGGCGTCGCTGGAGGCAAAGTGGGCGTGCCCACGTTTTTGGTAGTGACTTTTGCGCGGCGCGGTTTCGCACCTCGACGACGAGGGCGGAACCGCGGATATTTATTTGTTAAGGCCTCGCGGGCCGTGTAGGCTCTTTGTTGAGCGAGTGTGATAATGTCGTCCTCTTCGTCGAGGACGTGACGAGGACGTCGGATGGATTGACATACAACTTTCACCTCCTCCATATTTATGCATGTCCTTCAGTTTAGGGTAGGTACTTTTAACCTGGCCTTTCTTAAGAATGTCCCTAATTTAAACGTGGCACCTCCACCTTGGGCTTTCCTCTTCCAACACTTTCTTATTCGTCATATAAATCCACTTGTTAGTCTCCTGTCAGTTATTGTTACTATAAAATCCCAATCAATTTAATATACCTTTCTCAATCCTTACCACTACATCTACTTCATACCACAACGTTCCCTATAATCTTTAAAATGACGTATCACACATTAATTTTTATGTAGTACCTATTGTTGTATATATTCCATTAGCTTATACTCGCGGCGTCGTTCACATAAAAAGTGACTTTGCCAAGATAAAATTTTATCCTAATCCTTTCAATGGATTACACTGATTGAGTAAAAAAAAAAAAGTATAACTATCCTATTGACGAATGAACATGAAGAAGACGAAAGTCATATCTAATGCCCATCTTGTTCCTGTACTGGTCCTAGTTGGGAATGCGATTCTCGTAATTATCGATCATTATGTTTACTTAGAACAAACAGTCCAGTTAGGTAGATTCAACTTCAAGAAAGAGGTCAGACGACGAATGCAATAGGATGAGCAGCGTTCGAGAAACTTAAGAGGATCTTCTCGTTTAATATTCCGTAGTGTCTAAAAACAAAGGTTTAGGTATAATCAGTATGTTGCCAACGATGAGTTATGGCATAGAAATATGGGCTCTAAAACTCTGCCTCCTAAAACCTCAAAGTCGCTCAACGTGCTATAGATAAAGCTATGCTCGATACATCTCTACGTCGTAAAAGCCGGAATATGGATATCCATAATAGAAATGGTGTAATCGACATACCGACATCCGTTGGGGATAAAAGGTTCTCAAGTGGCGACCACGAGTTGCACGACACAGCGTAGGATATATGATCCTCCACTGTGTGGATTGACCATTTGATGAGACGTTGGATGCAGGTATACCAGATCGTTCTGAGTGGCATCCTCGTGGGGAGGCCTATGTCCAACAATGGACGTTTACGGGTTGGTTGATAGATGGCTGATGTATAAGTACGTCATCCATCCAACGATCCAAGGGAGTATAATACCGAGATATAAAGAAGCCAATGTGTGAACCCAGGCAATGTTCTCTGTGCCAATTTTCATTCAAATTGTTTAACCGTTTACGCGTGATCGACTAACAAATATCCAAATACCGAAACGTCACAAATTTTCATGCTTAAAATATTAGTAAGATATAAACAAAAAAACTGGAATATATAATGTATGTAGACATTTTTTTCTGCCAGTAAGACCATGAGAAGACAACTAATCGTTATTAAAAATAGGGTTGTAACGGAACTTCGCCTCCGCCTCCGTTATTGCGGAAGTTCCGCAAGAAATCGTTCCTCCGCCTCCGCATCCGTGTAATTTTTGCGGAGTTATAACGGAGGTTTATTTACTAATCATACGCAAGCAGCGACGCTCGCGACGACTCAGCCACGACCACGTATCGGACGACGCAGTGTAGGACGCTCCCCCCATTAGTTGGACCGACGGCCTGGTGAAAGTTGCTGGGCGTCGTTGGATGTGGTGCGGCACAGGACCGCACTTTATGGCGTAACATGAGGAGGGCCTACGTCCAGCTGTGGACGGCGATAGGCTGAAATGATGATGATGATGAGAAGGAAATGGTCATTTATATGTTTACTTACTATGAGTCTTTGAATGTACATACATATTTGATTTAAAATAAATATTTTGTACTATTGATAGTTTTAATAAACCATAAACTACAATTTTTTTCTACGTCCATTTTCACTTCCGCCTCCGTTAACCTCCGCATCCGCGGAGGTGAAACCCGTCGCCTCCGCATCCGCCTCCGCCTCCGCTAAGAAGGCCTCCGTTACAACCCTAATTAAAAACCTACAAATGCTATAGGAAGCATAACAATACAACATTGTCAATCAATAAAGTAACTCATTCCGTTCAGCATAAGGCTTATTTTGGCATATTCTAATTATATAATCTAAATTCTAAAAATGGTTCACCGATTTTTAAAATGTAGGTACATATTTAATATCGACTCATCATGTCTAAATAATGTACGATTTCTGACCATGAGATTTAGATCGATCAAGAGCTAAAATGTTGGAATTATTTTTTACAAAGTACCCAATAGCAGCACATATGTCTAGATGTTTCCAAATGAGTTAGCTCCATATTGTGTAAATATGAACATCGTCTTTTGACATTTAGAAAAACTGGTCAAGTGCGAGTCGAAGTCGCATACGAAAGATTCCGCACCATTATCTATAAAAAGGGGTAAAAGAATCGAGTCTGTTGTATGGGAACCCTCCTTAAATATAATTTTTCTTTTAGTATTTGTTGTTATAGCGGCGACAGAAATATGTACATCATTTGTAAAATTTCAACTGTCTAGCTATCGCGGTTCTTGATATACAGCCTGGTGACAGAGAGACGGACGGACAGGCAGCAAAGTCTTAGTAATAGGGTCCCGTGTTTACCCTTTGAGTACGGAACCCTAAAAATAACTTATAAAAATCCTATCTGGTAATTTTGAGAGAAATTAAATATTCAGTTCTACTAGTGATCCCTTAGTCCAATTTTAGGGCATCCCTGTGGGATGGCTACAGTTTATATTCATCATACATAATCATTAATTAGGCCTGCATGTCTGCTATAATTATAAAAGTACTTAATGCTCAGAACTTAATTTTCCAATGGTATTGAGCCTTCTAGCCTAACCAGCTTCGACCTTCTAACCGCATTCTAGCTTAATCAGCTTCAACCGGATATCTTTTTTCTGCAGAGTAGATACCATCAGCTCTTCACAATCCATGTGGACAACAATACTTTAGGATTAAATTAAATGTTAACATCATCAAGGTATATCAGGGCTTTTCTTAAGAAATTCCATGGAATTTCATAACAACTGTGCCTATTAGCTTGTCATATACAAAATATTTAAGAATTCATATCTATGAAGGTTAAATTTTTTATTTGCTTTTATAATAAAAAATCAACGAAGGTTTCTTTACAATACATATTATATTGTCTGTCCAGATGGTGTAGTGGCGATCTACTGTTCTCAATTTCACAAGTTTGATTCCTACACAGGACAATGTTTAGTGTAATACAAAAATTGTTCTGCCTGGGTGTATTTTGTATCATTTGTTTTTCATCTGGTGACGGAGTAAGAATACTTGCCCTTAGGTATCGTAAAAGACGACTAAGGGATATAATATGCATATACCTAACATCTAAAATAAAAAAAAAATAAAACATAACATCTATGTAAGAAAAGGAAAACTCGAAATAAAACCCTATACCAACACGTCTCACCAGCCTGGTATAGTACGTCAATTTCCATTCCATTGTGAAGGAGGCCCAAGCTCAACAGTGGGACATATGTGGGCTGCGATGATAATGATGACAGAGTAAGAATACAATCCATCACTCACTTTCTTGTCCGTGGGTATCATACAAGACTACTAAGAGATATAATATGTATATAGAATCTATGCAAGAGAAGGAAAACTCGAAATAAAACCCTATACCAACACGTCTGACGAGCTTGGTATAGTAGGTCAATTTCCATTCCTTTGTGGAGGAGGCTCGAGCCCAACAGTGGGACATACATGAGCTGTGATGAGGAATTGTTTGTGAAGTCACCTGTAAGGGTTCAGTTCATTATGCAAGGTGTTGGTCTTTAAAGAAAATCTATCAGCATTAAAACAAGCAACAACTAATAATTTATAATGTGGAGGTAGCTAAGAATACTACTAAATATATTGCTCATTAAATATTACGTGAACCAGAGCCAATGCTATGTGGTCAACAATTATATTGCCAAGGAAGGTTGACAGCTAGTTTAGCAATACATACAATGGAAGAAAACTTATGTCACGTCCAAGTAATTGGAGAAGAGCAGGATGATGAACTAGCAATTTCGTCATCATCACAACCCACTGTTGGGCTCGGGCTTCCTCCACAATGGAAGGGAATTTCACCTACTATACCATGCTGGTCAGACATATTGGTAGTGTTTCATTTCGAGTTTTCTTTTTCTTGCACAGATCTTGTGTGCATATATCCCTTAGTCATAACAATTTACATATTGGTAAATACAACAATGAAAAGTCTAGTTGTTTATAATCCATCTACTTCATTATCAGTATTGCAATGAAAACAAGCTGTTGTATCTTATGCTATATTATCGTTACAGCATGGGTATAAGAAATGTAAATGAAAGACTATTTCCATTGACGAAAGTTTTAATGCTCATGACACATAAAAACTCTTATCATTTCCAAATTTTGCAATTTTTATGGTTTATTTTATAATTGTTAGCTCTATTACCTAAAGAGCTATTCTGTGACTAACATTTTATTTTTATAACCTATCTTATGAAAGCAAACTTGTCCAGTTTAGATCATCTTTTAGCCCAGACATGATTCAACATTTTAGAAAATATTTATATTTTTTGACAATATTCAAAGGTGTTACCACCTATTCTATATATATAAATACTCCTATAATTTACTGGTGCATAAAAAATAATGCATATTAGTTTTTAGTTTATATTTAGCAACCTAATTACCAATATAAAGTTCGACTTTCCTTAACAACGTTCTTAAAAAAAACAACTTGTTTCATAATGAATTATGCTGTTATATTACAAAAATAATAACTAAAAATTAGGAAATAGGTAGTGCATGAGAGTTAAGCAGTTTAAAATTGGTTGAATATGGAGGTTACCAAAGCCACATGTTATTAAAAAAAAAACTTAAGTGTCCCTCTGTACCACACAACACATTCACAAATATACAATTAAATGTAGAAAAAAGATATTTCAAAAACGCTTTTTAAGAACACAATGTAAATTACAATGAGAACTGTGACCACTGTAGCTTTGGAAACCATTTCGGGTGAGCAAAATTATAAACTACACCATTCTGTCCCATACTCTCAATTTAGTCAGATTTTTTGTCTGCAGCTTTGGTTTCCGATTCTGGCTTCTTTTCCTCTTTCTTTTCAGGTTTCTCTTCTTTTACTTTCTCCTTTTCCTTCTCGTTTGTGACGACTTCCTTGGCCTCCTGCTTGGATGCCTCATCGAAGTTGCCGACTAGGTTAGGTACCTCGTCATCCTCGTCGAGCGGTTTAGGCGCAGCTACGCTCGCGTACCTCTTCAGCTGATTCAAACCCTCAGGGCCGAGTTGACTAAGTATTCCCGGGAGCATCTCGACAATCTGCTTGTTTTCTCCGTGTCCAGTGATAGCAAAAGTATTCGCTGCGAGGGATGCTTGGGCTTTTGGATTGTTGAAATGTATGACTGTGCCGTCATCTTTTATCATATTAACCTCCTCGATTCCAGGTATAGTGTTTACTGATAACTTTTTGAGAGATGACTGCAATTTCTTATCATCTGTGGCTGCAGTAACGTGAACAACCTTTTTCTTGCGCCTCGGGGTGCCCTTACCGCCGATGCGTACTTGTGATTGCAGCTTCTTTAGCTTTTCAGTGTTCATTGTGTTTTATAAATATACGACAACTGTTTATCGAAACACGGCGCGCTTTTTAATGTAACAATCTATTCAATATACACCGTGATCACACTAGTTTTTCATGTAACTTGATCGTACGCACGTGTTTTGAACACCGGTTAGTTACAAAGAGAAAATGGTGGATATCGTGAAGTTGAGACAAGTTATTTCTGTTCTGGTTTCCGACTTTCTTAAGTTGGCAGCACTGTCGATATTTAGTGTTTTTATGTTTCTAAGAATGCCATTTTGGATTAATATCTAGTGATCGAGTGAAATAATAATTATGGCTCGTGTATTTTACAGCAATCTTACTTAGTTATGCATTCGAATAAATTTCTATAATTATCATCACTATTAGTTTATTATAAATCTTTTTGTAATTTAAGATACTTCATTATTACTCCGTAAAATGAACTGTTAAAATAATACCAACCTTCCAATTGCCGAGTTCTTCTTCTTCTTTTTTGTCTTGGCAATCAGCTATTAATACAAGCCATTTTTGCCAGTGTCGAGTTATAATTTTCTTTTCAAATTATCAATTTCTTCATGTCAGTAATGGTCCGTCAGTAAGTCAAAGTGTCGCTTGCAACAGTGTAATGGCCACTGTTAGGGGTATCTTCTAAGAATTTTGATGGAAACAAAAAGGTATGTATAGCAGTTTTATATCATATTGACTACACCTCAGCAGTTTTGCCACTATATATTACATAAAATGGCATCAAAATTATTTAATCTAACACATTAAAACACTAAGATATTGAATATAATACAAGAACACCACATGACACTTCGAGATTCCCGCCAAAATCCCAATTGCCGAGTTTAAATAGCCTAGTAATCCTTCGTTTAGGAATTAATTTAAATTCCTAAAGCAAACTGTAGACTAATATTGTGATAAACTAGATTTATTTGATAAATTGTTTAAAACTTGTGTATTCTGCCTTTATTACAAAGTTTGATGAACAGTGACATCTACAAAATCGCAACGGTAATTTTACCATAAAATACTAGAGCAACTTTTATTTTTTCTAGATGGCGCTTGAAGTTTTTCCGCTTTGAAGTAAGATGGCAGCACATGTATTCTAAATAGTATAAGTGTATTTTTATATTGTCTATCAATCCCTGTAATATTAAATCTATCTAAACCTAAAAAGAAGAGAAAGAGGTTGAAAGTAATGTGAAAGACTAATTAATATTTTCATATACCTACAAATTCCTACTGAAAAAGATAGGTTACCTAGTAGGTAGGTTGTCTTTGTCGTATTGCCTCATCACCTCATCCTACCTACTTCCCATGCCTGGTCTTGAGCCGCCTTCACAATAAAATGGAAAATAACTTGCTCTTCAACCGGGTTAGCATAGGCCATTGTTCTAAGTCAGTGGTTCTCAAACTTTTTAAATGACGGAACCCTTTTGGGAAGCAAAATACTTGATGGAACCCTACAATAAAACAATTATTTTTATAAGTGTATTCTATATTAATCAGCATAATAAAAGTACAATGTATCAGTTACTAATTATTATTTACTTCACCACTTGGTAAGGACAATAATAGAAAACATTAAAAAAGAAAAAATCCAACTAGTGGGAGGTATGAAACTGTTTTTTATTTTTCATCAATTGCTTGATATCAGGTTTGATGGAAGAAAGTTGGAGTCTCATATCAGCTTCGGCGTCCAGTCTATTGCGATATTTTGTTTTCGTGGCTGCGTAGGTAGAGAATCCTGTTTCGCACAAATATGTAGTTGGGAACGGGAGAAGAATATCCAGAGCCATTTGGCCAAGCATTGCATATTCATCTTGGATTCTGCACCAAAAATCATTAAGAGGCGTCGTTTTGAACAATGACTCCATACTTGTGTCTGATGACATTTCTAAAAGAGATTCATATATCTCATTTGACATGTTTTCAGGCTTTTCCAAGTTGGGTAAAAAAGGATTATGAATCCAGGAGTTCACTTTAATTTTTGTATTGTGTTCTTCGGGAAAATACTTTTCAAAAGATGCGCGCATCGAACTGAGATATTGGACCAATTCTTCAAACACATTATCTTCAAACATTTCTGAGTCGTTTTCGCTAACAAACTCACTGAGTAACGTAAAACTTTCTATTTCTTTCTTACTAATGCAAATGATCCAAAAATCTAATTTTCTTTTAAAAGCAGTTATTTTATTATAGGCCTGAAACACTGTTGTCTGTTTACCTTGCAACGATAAATTTAATTCGTTAAGTTTTTGAAAGATATCCGCCATAAAAGACAATCGGAACAACCAAGTTTTATCATACAAACGGTCCTTCAAATTAAAAGAAGTATCTGCTGAAAGAAACATTTGTAACTCGGCTCTAAGTTCAAATAGCCTTGTTAAAGTTTTTCCCCGAGACAGCCATCGCACTTCTGTATGGAGCAGCAGTGTTTTATGTTTGCTGCCATAATCTTCACACAATAATGAGAACAATCGGGATTGTAGTGGTCGTGATTTGATAAAATTAATTATTTTTACCGCTTCATCCATAACTAATTTTAGATTAGACGGCATTTGCTTCATCGCAAGTGCTTGTCTATGCAGAATACAATGACTGGAACTACAATTAGGCGCTTTATTTTTCATTCGTGACACTGCTCCTGCTGTTTTACCTGTCATCGCCTTGGCCCCATCTGTACAAATGTCAATGCAATTGTTCCAACTGAGATTATGTTCTTCAAAAAATATATTTATTTTATTAAAAATTTCTTCCCCGGTAGTGTTTGTAAGCAGCGATGAACACATAAGCATGTCTTCTTCAAAAGAACTTTTATATGGATATCTCACAATAACCAGCAGGATAGCCAAACCAGCGACATCAGTCGACTCGTCCATTTGCAAAGCGAATCGTGTATTTTGTAGACGTGTAACTAGTTCTTGTTTGACGTAGCTTGCCAGATCATGGATTCGTCGTGAAACAGTATCGTTTAGAGAAAAAAAGTTTCGTAGAAAGATGCTTTGCAGATTTTTCATCAAGCATACATTTTGTTATGTCTAATACACATGGTTTTATTAATTTCTCAGCGATGGTGTGCGCTTCACCTGCTTGTGCAATGCGATAGCTAACTAAGTATGATGCCTCCGTGGCCTTTTCGTTGGTAGTTTGTGTTACATGCATCATATTTTTTTGACTTTCTAATAACTGATCTTTTTTGCGAACAAAAAATTCTTTATTCTTGTCTTTAGTCTCGGGGTGTACGGTTTCTAAATGTCGACGCAATTTGGCAGGTGCCATGGAACTATTAGGAAGCAGTTTACTACAGAGCATGCAGAGAGGTGAGCCGTTGGAATCAACAAATCCGAAACTGATATAAGATTCATCATACTTCCTTTTTTTCGTCTTTGAAACCGTCGAGCTTGACGTCGTGGCACTCGTGGCATCATCTTCTGGATCGGTGATTGCTAAATTCTCCGCGCGCATTGCTTTTGAACATTCAGCGTCATTAGAAGATGTTGTTGGAACACGTTTAACACCTTTAAGCCAACGTTCCATTCTTCTTTATTTATAATGTTACAAGTCAGGATAGTGGGGTTTAAATAATGCACAATCGTTACTGCGTATAAGAGACTAAATTTAGAACCTACAGGGAAGAAATGTATAAAACTGAGACAACAGAATACAGCAGGCAGTAAAACAATGAACACTAGTTTCTCGCTAGCGAGCTTGTAAGTAGGTAGTAACTTATCGCTCCGAACGCTAATCATCAACTGACGACGCCAACTTTTTTTTTTTTTTTTTTTTTTTGTGTGTACAGCTGTTGGCCGCAGATGGCCTTGACAGCTTGACGCGGACTATGGGTGAGCGCTGAGGGCTCTCAACCCGGAGAAGAGTATGCTAAGCGACATCGCCCAAGGGCTCCCCCTGTGGGGAACGGACCTCGGCTTGGGGCGTCGCTGGAGGCAAAGTGGGCGTGCCCACGTTTTTAGTAGTGACTTTTGCGCGGCGCGGTTTCGCACCTCGACGGCGAGGGCGGAACCGCGGATATTTATTTGTTAAGGCCTCGCGGGCCGTGTAGGCTCTTTGTTGAGCGAGTGTGATATTGTCGTCCTCTTCGTCGAGGACGTGACGAGGACGTCGGATGGAGACGACGCCAACGCGCGATCGCCGCTTTTATACTTAGTCCTAGACTCGATCTCAAATATTCTCGAAAATACTCGAGTCGGCACCTTTGATAAACAAAAAGCAAAAATAAAAACAGAAATTTAAAAATAGCGTTGTAAACAATATCGACTTTATCCTTTGAAGTTAGAGACGAAAGTCGCTAGTTGACAACTATAGCGTCTAATTCAGAGGCGGCTTTTATCAAAGAGACTGAGCGCTTACAAGTATACTACCCGCTCGTTTTAAGTTTGCCGCTGGCGATAGGTATGAGTGTATGACGTTCGAAATTTTTTATTTAATTGTAACAATAAAAATTGTGTACGTTAGATATTTGGGTAAAACTATGACACTTTATAAGTTTTGTTGTCACGTGGGGGAGGGTACGCGCATTCCACAGACCGGCAAACTTAGAGCGAACGCGTTGTACAAGTATAAAATTGTTGAGACCAAACTTATGAGATATTGTACCAGCTAATGTAACACAAGCTTATACAAATACAAATAAATAAATAAATAACATTCATAGCGTTTTGTCTCCGCGCGGCCGCGGAGTCCGCACAGCCGCGGAGCGACCAGAGAGAGGTGTTTTGATTTTTTTATTTCTAAATTCTTGCGGAACCCCGACAGAGGTATCACGGAACCCTAGGGTTCCGCGGAACACACTTAGAGTATAGCTGTTCTAAGTTTTCCTTCTCTAGCGGTGAACTCGTCTGCTTGTATTTAGTTGTCTTTGAAGACCATCCATGGGAGGTATCATGTTCTTATTCCGTCACTGACCATCATGTTTTACCCAAGACACAAGTTAGATATGCGTATCTCCGGCGCAGATTCAGATTTTTAGCAATAGGTGCATAGGTACTTGTGTTCACAGCCGCCCGAAAATCGGCCAAGTGCGAGTCGAGATTTGAACTTCATCATGATCTATAGAATAATGCATGATTCGGAACGCAGCACCTTTACTTCGCTGTTCATTTATTGTTTTTTAGTTTTATTAAGGCATTGTTTATATCTAATATTATCAGACTATTAGTCTCAATAGACCGTGAAGTGTGACGTCACAAGATTATTAGGGTTGTGGGTATTCTCATTATGGATCCACATCGATGGATACGCATTTTTTGGGGACAGACTATGGTATGATCTAGAGATGTGCCGACTAGTGGCACCGACCATCTGGCTTCTTACTTTGTATGTATTTCTCAATAAAATGTCAAAAAGTATTTGTGTGAATTTTTCTTAATTTATTTTTTACTTTCTGTTCGACATGATCACACCCTGTCTGATACGTCTGCGGCGACGGAGGGAACGGGCGCGCGACCTCATAATTTACCATACACATCATACGCCAGGCCGGTGGCCCATCGGTACCCATCCTTGCCATCGGTGACCGCCCAGCAGGTTATCCTTTCGGGTACCTTCTCGACTTTACACACTAGAAGATCCGCACTTACCGCAGCGTCTATACGATTGCATTAGATTTTCTGCAATATATTTAGGTCTATTCTTATTATTTTTTTCTCACTTAAAGAAGGCAAGTAACTTTCGAAAACAAAATTCTACAAGTCCGCCCGTGACCATGAACGGTGTAAAGTGTTTGAAACTTCAGCCAATCAAATACAAACACAATAAAATCCGTAAAAATAATGTTATTACATCCCTACATATTTCTAAACGATTAGATTTGTCGCATGGAAATTTTACTTAATTTTTTTACAATTATGAGTGTCACGCCACATGGCGATGAATATGAGCAAGAAAATGATGATGATGGAAAGATAACATCTGGTGAAAGGAAGAAGTCCTTGTACTTTAGAAACATAGGTGTAATTAGCGGACACCAATAGACAGCTGACACCACAAAACAGTCATTTGCATATACGTACGTACTACGTATTGAGAGGCAGACATCCTACGTCCAAATTGGGAATATCCTTAAGAAATTCCAGGTTTTAAGTACCCTAAACCGAAGAAGAGGAGAGAGTGTATGAGGAGATTAATGAATGTGGAGGCGGCAAAAGTGGTATCTCAAGATCGTAGCAAGTAGAGGGACGTGGTCTCTGCCTACCCCTATGGGAAAGGCGTGAATATATGTATGAATGTAAGTATATTGAAAATTAAACATATTGGCTGTGTGGTGGCGGTTACGAATATTACCAATCCTTATAAAATTCCTGGGTATCGTATTAGCGAGCTTTACACCTTAGCCTGCTGGTCAACAATAGTATTCCCAAGGGCGTTCGATGTCAGTCAGACGGCCAGTAATACTAATGCCAACTTTTTCTGTATATATAATGGAAAAAGAATATAGGTATATTGAGTTGATCCCAAGTATTTGGGATAAGAGATATCTTATGCCAACTATGGGATGGCAAAGGTAGAAGTAGGATAATGTCATCCTCTCTTGCCCGTGAGCATGGTAAAAGATCACTAAGGTAGGTAACATCGATGCATGAGAAGAAAAACTATATAAAACGCTATGCCAACACGTCTGACTAGCGTGTAATAAAATAATAGGTATAAACAGAGAGAATAATAGATATAATGAATAATAGGAATATAGTAGGTAATAATAGGTAAATTTTCCTCTCATTGTCGATGAGGCCTCGAGCCCAAGTAGGATTTATATAGGGCTTAGATGATGTCGAGATGACTGGTACTGAACACTGAGTCAATAAGCTATGTCTATTTTCTCTTCCTTCTATATTACCAGTTCCGTGTGGTGACGGAGTAAGAATACAATTCACTACTCCCTATCTTGGCCGTGGGTGTAGTTAAAGACGACTAAGGGATTATTGCAGATAATATCGGTCGCAAAGTGCAAAGTGTTCGAAACGTCGGGCAATCATAAATCAAATACAAACGCGATATAATCCGTAAAAGTAGTTTTATTTACAATGTGTAGTGCTCGCGTAAACATCAGATATCATTAAAATAACTAATTTATTGCAGAAACTTTATTTTATGCTATATATTCCACTTTCTTTTTTTTTCTAACAATTATAAATTTGGCACTAAGAATGACCCATAATTTTGACTCATAATTGCCGCCCTAAAAAATTTGCCGCCCTGGGCAACTGCCCCGACTGCCCCTAGTGTAAATCCACCACTGAATATAACCCTATACCAGGCAAAACATAGTGAACTAAGTACTACTATATATAAGACCATTTATGTACCTATGTTTAACAAATACATATTATTCTATTCTATTCCATTCTATTCCATTCTATTCCATTCTATTCCATTCTATTCCATTCTATTCCATTCTATTCCATTCTATTCCATTCTATTCCATTCTATTCAATTCTATTCCTTTCTATTCCATTCTATTCCACTCTATTCTACTCTATTCCACTCTATTCCATTCCATTCCATTCTACTCCATTCCACTCCATTCCACTCCATTCCACTCCATTCCACTCCATTCCACTCCATTCTATTCTATCCTATCCTATCCTATCCTATCCTGTCGTATCGTATCGTATCCTATCCTATTCTATTCTACCAACCTGTCTGATCAGCGTGGTATCCAACCATCCATCAGCCTACAGATCTTCACTGATGGACATAGGCCTATATATGCCAATAGCATCCAACGGTTGCCTGCGATTTAGGTGTCGTCAGGTCACCTAGTAGGGGATCGTCCTATGCTGCGTCGTCACATTCGTGGTCACCACTCGAGAAACGTTCTTCCCCAATGGTTGTCGGTTTGATGAGCGATGTGGTCTGCCCATTGCCATTTCAACGTGCTGATGCCGCGTGGTATAGTAGATTAATTTCCCTCCCATTGTGGTGGAGGCTCGAGCCCAGTAGTAGGACGTATGTGGGCTGTGATGATGATGATGATGTATTCAACGAAAGGGGTTTGTTGAAAACCAGTCCTGCACAGATTCTATGCAGCACAACGCTGAGCATTTCCCTGTTATCAACTTTAACTATAAAAATTCATCATCATCATCGCAGCCCACATACGTCCCACTGTTGGGCTCGGGCCTCCTCCACAATGGGAGGGCAATTTGACCTACTATACCATGCTGGTCAGACATGTTAGTATATGGGTTTCATTTAGAGTTTTCCTTCTTTTGCACAGATGTTATGTGCATATTATATCCCATAGTCGTCTTCTACGACATCCATGGGCAAGATAGGGAGTGGTGAATTGTATTCTTACTCCGTCACCACACGGAAAATTACTATACTATAATTGTTGTTATGTGACAAAAAATGTTATTCTATTCTTCTATTCTATTCTATATGGGGTTAGCACGAATATAATAAGTTTGATCCATACAGATTAATCTCAATAACGATACGAATCGTCGTTTTAACTTATACACGCCCCATTGCTGGGCTTTAGCCTCCTCCGCAATAGAAAGGATATTGTTATACTAAACCCAGTATGGTCAAATCTGTTGGTATAGGATTTTATTTCGAGTTTTCCTTCTCTTGCATGGATATTATATGCATATTTTATCTCTTAGTCATCAATTACGACAGCTACGGTCACGATAGAGTGTTGAATTGTATTTTTACCCTATCACTACACGAATACTTTGACGCAAATATTCTTGCTAAAACCACAGGCTAAGAATTTTGTAGGTACCAAATATAAACAGCATATTATTGTTAATAATACTTTATTTATCCAACGAATAACTTTAAATCCACATAATTATAAATTACTACAATACATCATTTCATACTTCAAAACAAATTCCGAGGGAAATTCTTTTATACCCCAAATTATTGTTCAAAGATTGTTATATGATTAACAGCTAAACTCCATTGTATTTGCTACCGGCGAAATTCTAAATTAGGACAAATCAAGTTTGCCTAGACTGCCGGTTGCTTAGAGGTCTATTTAAGCGTTTACCGATAGTATAATATGTGTCTAAAAGTCAGGCTTTGCAAAATTTTGAGGAGAATTATTATATAGCTATTTATATAAATAGGTATACTTATATAGGTATTAAAACTAAGTCCTAAGTATGGTGACGGAGGAAGAATACAATTCACTATCCCCTTTATTGCCCGTGGGTATTATAAAATGACGACTAAGAGATATAAATATGCATATAACACCTATATAAGAGAAGGAAAACTCTAAATAAAACGCTATAAGAACATGTCTGACGAGTATAGTAGGTCAATTTCCCTCCTATTGTGGAGAAATCTTGAGCCCAACACAGGGAGGTATGATGATGATGACGATGATGATGAAGACTCAGCATCAAGTGTGACCTGAAAGGCTTCACTTGGGTTGAAAAATCAAAGTCTGGTGTGCAATGGCGTTGAGCCACAAATTGAATCCAATGCCATTTTCATTTTTAACCCCCGTCGCAAAAAGAAGAGTATTATAAATTTGTTGATAATGTCTATGTCTGTCTGTCTGTGGCATCGAAGCTGTCGAACGGATGAATAGTCGGAAAGTAACTTGGTGGTTCTAAGCTGTGTTTGGAAAAAATCTATGCAATAATTTGAAGAGTATCAACTTATTTCCAAAATGATCAGGCATTTATAAGTTTTCTTTTAGCGATATGATATTGCTTGCCTGTCAAAAAAAAAAGCCGATCAGATATTCTTTGATTCTTGTTGTATCTTTGTTTATTTATGCTATGTTTTCCAGACGTTATTTTATTGCAGCTAACTCAAGAAACAACTATCAAAAAGTCGCTTTTACCAATAGTCGCCTTACCCGCGTAGTTTCCGTGTGAATATCGGGATAAAATATAGCCTATGTTTCGCCCTGATAATATAGCTTTGCGTTCGTGAAAGAATTTTGGAATTCGGTGCTGTGGTTTATGCGTGAAAGCGTAACAAACAAACAATCAAACTTTCGCATTTACAATATTAGTATCTTAGAATAATAACATATAGAAGGTAAGTTCACGCACAAAAAGTGAGGCATTTCAATTGGAGCCTAATGGAGCTTACGCCGGAACCGTTCCGTAATGTACAAGTCATTGTACTGCACGTACGTACGCAACTCTTAAAAAATAAATTGATAATTGTAACGGTTTGTGCATTCAAATGGTGTCACAACACATTTGAAAAACTTAAAAAGGTTTTTAACATTACTTTTAAAAGTATTTCGACGATTTATGTTAATAAAAACAAAATTTAATTTCATAATTTGTATAGTGGTTTGCGTGTGTACGTGTGTAATCGTCTGCGCGCCATTAGTATTTTTAGATTCAAATTTTGAAAGTTCGATGTATTGACACTATCCTTCTATACGTTATTATTCTAAGGTAAGGATATTATTAAGGCTCGACCGAGATCTCAGTCTCGGTCTCGGCATTCTCGGCTACAAATCCAACCGAGAAATTTGTCTCGGTTCTCGGCTAATTATAGCCGAGATTCTCGGTCATGACCGAGATTGTAACTTTGTTCGGATCGGCATTTAAATTTTGCCTGCGCGTGGCCATGTGCCGCAGCGCGAAGTCGACTGGTGTAAGTGCGTGAGAGAGCTGAATTGTGAATCAGATTCTCGTGTCGTATACATGGGGATTTTCAACTAACTTGTCAAACATGGCTGTAACAAATCAATCTAACTTATGGGCAGCTCATGATTCAATAGAGTTGGAAGACGAGTCCATGACCAATGACAAATGCAGTTCAAGCTCTGTGATCAAAATATCGCTAGAAAGCTTCCTTAGAGAGCCAAGACTGCAAAGAAATGCTAATATTTTTGAGTATTGGTTTTCGTCACCTTATAAGGTGCTTAAGCCTGCTTGAAATAAGTTTTTATCTGCGCCGCCTACTAGCGTAGCAAGTGAACAACTGTTTAGCAAAGCTGGACAATTGTATGATGAGAGGCGACACGCTTTGAAGGGAGGAACATGCCGAAAAATTGTTTTTTTATGTTATAATATCCATCCGTCCATCAGCCTACAGACGTTCACTGCTGGACATAGGCCTCCCCACGAGAATGCCACTCGGAACGGTCCTGCGCTACTTGCATCCAACGGTTCCCTGCAACTTTATCGTCCTACGCTGTGCCGTTCGATTCGTGGTCGCCACTCAAGAACCTATCTTCCCCAACGGCTGTCGGTTCGACAAGCGATGTGGCCTGCCCATTGCCATTTAAAAGTGCTGATTCTGCGGGCTATGTCGGTTATACCCGTTCTTCTACGGATTGCCGTGTTCCAGATTTTATCACGTAGAGAAATATCGAGCATAGTGCTCTCCATAGCACGCTGAGCGACTTTGAGCTTATTTATGAGGCCGACATTTAGAGACCACGTTTTAGTGCCGTAAGTCATCGCTGGTAACACACACTGGTTATAAACCTTTGTTTTCAGACACTGAGGAATATTGGACGAGAAGATCCTCTTAAGTTTCCCGAACGCTGCCCAGCCGAGTTGGATCCGTCGGCTGACCTCTTTCTCGAAATTGGATCTACCTAACTAGACTGCTTGTCCCAGATAAACATAATGATCCACAACTTCGAGAATCACATTCCCAACTAGAACCGGTATAGGAATGACATGGGCATTAGACATAACTTTCGTCTTGTCTATGTTCATATGTAGACCCACTAGTTAAGATACCCTGCTGAAGTCATTGAGCATAGTGCCAAGGGTTCCATGGATTCTGCCTTGACTACGATATCGTCAGCAAATCGAAGGTGAGTGATGTATTCGCCGTTGATGTTAATGCCGAGTCCGGTCCAGTCTAAGAGCTTAAAGACATCTTCCAGCGCAGCGGTGAACAGTTTCGGAGAGATGACGTCTCCCTGTCTCACACCTCTCTGCAACTGGATCAGTTTCGTACTCTTATTCTGGATGCGGATTAACATAGTGGCGTTTCTATTCAACACTTTGATGTATCGATAGTCAATTTGGCACCGCTGAAGGCACTGCAGCACTGCCCAAGTTTCGACAGAATCAAAGGCTTTCTCATAGTCCACAAACGCTAGACACAGAGGCCGATTATACTCCTCGGTCTTCTGTATAATCTGGCGTAGCGTGTGGATGTGGTCTATGGTACTATAACTTGTTCGGAAGCCGACTTGTTCGGGCGGCTGAAAGTCGTCGAGCTTGCACGCGAGTCGGTTCGTAATGACTCTTGAGAACAACTTGTAGACGTGGCTCAAGAGTGAGATGGGACTGTAGTTCCTTAAGAGCGTTTTATCGCCCTTCTTGAAAAACAGCACCACCACAATCCTGGTCCACGACTCTGGAACGTCGCCCCCGAGATTGACAGAATTAAACAACTTCTGCAGGGCTTTTAGAACTGGCCTGCCGCCTGCCCTCAGGAGTTCTGTGGTAATTCCGTCATCTCCCGGTGCCTTCCTGTTCTTTAATTGTTTCAGAGCCATTCTGATCTCGTACAAGCTGACTTCCGCGATTTCCACGGTGTAGTGCCGAGTTAGCTTGGATCTGGGATCTTTGACCAAGCCGGCAACAGGGTTCTGGGATGATGTATACAACTGCCTACAGAACCTTTCGACTTCTCCCAATGGGATGAAAAAGCAATGCCGTCATCGGTCTTCAATTTGGTCATTCGGCTGTGCCCGATAGACAAATCACGTGCGAACACTTTAAAGCCACGGTTTCGTTCTATTGCCTCTTCAATACGCTGCGTTATGCGTATGTTATAATATAATGTTATTTAACTTTGATTATTAAAACAGTTAATTTTGTTAAACAATTAGTAGTGTATTAAAAAGTTAACAGTATTAAAATTGTTTTTTCACGCTTTGTCTATTCTCGGTCTCGGCTCTCGGTCTCGGCCGAGATATTATTATATTCTCGGTCTTGGTCTCGGTCTCGGCCGAGAACGAAAAACCCATCTCGGTCGAGCCTTAGATATTATAATTTGATTGAGCTTCTCTGTTTACACAAGTCAGACTATAGGGTTTGGGAGAGGAAATCAGATGGGAATAGGTATATACCATCACTGCAAGAGAAGGCAAATTCGCAATAAATCTAGATGGTTATGTCAGCTGGAATATATTACAGAAATGCAAGTAAAACTAAAATATTTGATTTCAGTCAAACGTACTTAATCCTAAAATCGATTCTTGACGGTAACATATTTATCGACAAACATCCGATTCACAAAGAGCTCTCGGCAACGAAAATAAACGCAACCTCATCAACGTAACGCGTTATTGGACCGATAAATATTTATCTGCGTTTACTAAATGGACTCCAAAATGGTGGACTGTAAAGCTGTCATCAGGTGATCTGTTCGCGCCATGTTTTTGAATTGCAAGGTTGCTAGTTTAGAAAAAAAATAGTAGAATAGTAAAATTATTTTATTTAGGTATCTATTATACTACCAAATCCGTGTGATGAGGGATTAAGAATACAATTCATTACCCCTTTTCTTGTTCGTGAATACCGTAGAATATATCTAAGGAATATAATATGCCCGCAACATCTATGCAAGAGAAGGCAAACCGAAATAAAACTGTATAAACGTCTGACCAGCGTGCTACATTCGATCAGTTTCTTTTCTATTGTGGAGAAGGACTGAGCCCAGTAGTGGGACGTATATGAGCTCAGAGGAGATGACCTATTATTAAACTTGCTTATTTTATTATTCTTTTCTATTGCCAATATTATAGAATGTGTCTGTTACCTTTGTACAGATTCATCTTATCATCATCATCATCTCAGCCCATATACGTCCCACTGTTGGGCTCGGGCCTCCTCCATAACGGAAGGGTAATTGACCTACTATACCACGCTGGTCAGAAGTGTTGGTATAGGGTTTTATTTCGAGTTTTCCTTCTCTCGCATAGATGTTACATGCGTTTTATATCCCTTAGTCGTCTCGTACGATCACCCACGGGTAAGATAGGGGCTGGTGAATTGTATTCTTACTCCATCACCACACGGAAAATAACTTTGTACAGATTAATAATTGATAATTCTACAGACTCTGTAATATTAGCGGTATATTTAACCGATTTGCCCGTGTTGTGGCGGTTAAGAATACATTTTACCATTCCCGTTCCAGCCCATAGAGGTCGAAAAAAACGACTGTATGCAAATAAGATCTAACTAGGAGTAAGGAAACTCGAAATAAAACCCTATAGCTACCAACTCTCTGATCAGTGGGGTACAGTAATACGATTGCTCTCGCGTTGCGGAGGAGACTTAAGCTCAAAAGTGCCACTTATATGAGCTAAGTTGATGATGAAGATTCTGTATTACTTCCTAATTTTTTATTATTTCCATTATTATATGACAAGTGTACCTTTATTTAAGTTTGCTACCGACTATTCATATAAGCAGCATAGATAATCAACGAATATTACGATAATCCATAACTAAACATTTGTAAAGAAAGCTTGGAATAAAGTAATCTACTGAGTAGTAAGGAGAGTATATTTACAGATTTATATTGAAGTTATACTTCTTTAGGCGCGTTATGAAAAAATGATGAGAGTGAAATTTTAAGATGCGCGCGCATCTGTGACACAAAATTAACAGTATGAAGCTGTTAAATAATCAATAATAAACATTTAAAATTAAGAATCTTATAATATTTAGTACAAATTATGTCTTATATATTTATTATTCTCTAAATTTTGTTTTTAATAATTATATATATATATATATATATATATTAATTATATATTATATAAATTTATATTAAATATATATATTTGAAATATATATATTAAATATATTATTATATAAATATATTAATTTTCAATTTTTAATATTAATTAGTGATATCTAAGATCAATCTAAGATTCTTTTAGTTTAAATTTGATGACTATTAAACTGAACTTTGTTGATTATCCTTTTCCAATCCTTCTATTATTTTATTTTAATTAATTATTTGCATGCAATTAAAAACTATTTTTTAATGATGCCAAAGAAGTATAACTTCTCACGCGCGTACATAAGTACACGCACCCATTTTTTTTTTATATTTGAATTACAAGCTTGTGATCAGTTAAGAAAAAACGTAACACTTCCTCCTTTCAAGTATGATACCAATTGTATTAACCTATTTCACGAACTGCGACCACCAGAAGAATTGCCAAGATTAGTGAAAATGGCGTTATTTCTCTTCAAGAGGAGTTCTATGACCAACAATGAACTTTTAATAGGCTCATAACAATATCCATTATTTGTGTATATTCTCAAAGACATGGAATGAGAATCTATGATAGACTTATAATTACTTACTCTATTAGTATAAAATTTCAATGCAAGCAATTCTTCTATTGAATTGATGTTATTTTATTTTATTTATCACATCAACAGGTCAATTACGTCAGAAACATAGGGCATTTGTTGCAATTAAGAATAAACTTTAAATATGTTTAGTTTAGTAGTAATTATGGAGATTTTAGTTATGCTGACATTCATTATTACATTACGTTTAAGACTACTGATAATTTCTGTGTCTATTACTACTACATAACAGGGATGATGAAAAAGATAGGGGATGGTGACACATTACACGCAAATCCAGGATTATAAGGCAGGATTATAACTCTAAACTATCTAAAAATATTAATAAAGTGTAATAAAATTAAAACTCTCTTTGCTTTTTAAATTTACAAGTTACTAACGTGAATGTAGTATATTTTTCATATATTAACTGGCAACTCATACGTGACGTCATCCATCACCACTACACAGTTAATAAGACTCTATGTTACATTATCGTTTCGCTAAAACCTACATACGAGCGTGTTCGCGCACTTACCGATCGCGATGACAGATGTACAATCGAGAACGAAACGTTTTTTTTTAAATCTAGGCCTAAATTTGTATTAAATATTTCAAATTTCTTTCATCTTCATTCCAGCATACATACGTCCCACTGTTGGGCTCGAGCCTCCTCCACGACGGAAAGTGATCTTACTATACTATGCTGGTCAGGTTGGTATAGGTTCTGTTTCGAGATTGCCTTCTCTTGTATATATTTTATATGCATATTATATCCCTTAGTTGTCTTTATTCATATCCACATGCAAGATAGGGCATGGTGAATTGTATTCTTACTCCGTCACCACACGAATATTACCGATCTTTATCTTATATATTTACCTGAGCCTATTGAATCTGATGCCCTCTGGTCAACAAATACCAAGGTTAATATCAGACAGGCGGCCGGTCATAAAATATACTATAACTTATACAATATGTAGATATGCATGTACTGCGAAAGAAAAGTACATGTTTACATAATGATTTCTGATGTTTACGCAAGTATTATACATTTAAAAAAAAACTACTTTACGGATTTTATCGCGTTTGTATTTGATTTTTGATTACCTGACGTTGCAGTAACGATGACTTGTTGGACGTGAGACATCTTAGTCCACCCGTGACCATGAACGCTGTAAAGTGTTCGAAACGTCGGGTAATCAAAAATCAAATACAAACGCGATAAAATCCGTAAAGTAGTTTTATTTAAAAAGTACATGTTTAGTCGACCCAAGTAATTGGAATAAGAAAAAGGTGATGATGATGATAGTTAAAAAAAATTAAAACAATATAATTAAAAAGTTAAAAAAATACTTAAGTACTTAATTAATTTCTGTTCCTTTTTCTTAACTAGCTTCTGCTCGCGACTTCGTGCGCGTGGTAATTGTAACATTCTTCATTGGTGCTCCGCTCCTGTTGGCTTTAGCGTGATGATATATAGCATATAGCCGTCCTCGATAAATGGGCTATATAACACTGAAAGAATTTTTGAAATCGGACTAGTAGTTCCTGAGATTAGCGCGTTCAAACAAACAAACTATTCAGCTTCATATATTAAAAAAGTATAGAAGTATAGATAATTTGCTTTTTGCTATTTATGCTGTTACTCTGGCAGAAACAGCCATGAGGTGGCGTTGTGGTATACCTGTGGTATACACGAATTGTGGCACTACAATTAGAGGGTGGTTTGACATTCGTCGTTGGTATATTTAATTTCCGAGGATCACTAGTATTTTTTTAAGGTATCACTCCGCACTAAGGCAGTAATGCTTGTATTGTAGGGGACTTTACAAATATACAATTTACGGCCACTCAAACTAAGGGGCTTTTCAACAATTTGGGGATCGCACTAAGTGTTGTTCTGGGTGCTTGAGAATCTCACCCTCAATACTGGCACGGTACTGGCACATTGGTAGTGGTTAAGATACCCATCTTAATCACTACGTCATCTGTGCCATTTGATGAGATTTGATTCAGGTTTAAGATGTGGTGTTTAAGAGGATGGTCCGCACAGGAAAGATGTTTTAAATTATAGATCTCTAACTTTGTTACTATTAGATTGTATTCTAAGCTATCACCTTAGGGGGGTGGAGGATCTTCCAATTAAAAATTAAAATCATTTATTGCCCATATTCCCAGCGAGGTACTTATATATTGTTAATTTTAACATTTCACCTTAAATTAATCAAAACATCTACCACTGGCTAGGAGGGTGACCGTACGTAGAATATCTGGCACGAAAGTCAGCGAGTTTGTCTATTTATTAATTACTTTTTTTCAAAGTTAGCTTCTATATAGTTATATATCTTCAACATGTGTACCAAATGTAGTAATTATTAGCTCTAGTGCGTCATACTACGATATTCCCTGTACTACGGTACGCGTGCTGTTTGTACTACGATATAATTCTCAAATATAATGTAAAAAATTATGACTGAACCAGATCCCATACCGTATCTATGTATAGATAGTATCCGATCACGTTTCGTTCAGTCACGATCCGTTTTTTTTAACACACTTAAAATTATATATACAGCCACATATCTGGGTGTATCTGTTATGGTGCACCAGCCTGGGTTGATCGTACCACCATAGGCGCGGTTCGGCGTAAGTTATTACAGAGCCAACGATTAGCGCTAATATTGCTGTGTAAGGTATACCGAACAGTTAGCACCGAAGCCTTACCAGTACTTGCAGGTGTACTCCCGGTCGACTTGGAGATACAAAAACGTGCGTCCATATATTATTCCACTAGGGAAAACATGACTAACAATTTTCTTTTACCACGCGATCGTAATTAAATTACTAGACTTTTTGCGCCGCAATCCGTCGTTAACGATAAGCTCCTGACCGAATGGCAGGAAAGATGGGATTCGTCAACAAAGGGTCGCCATCTATATCTATTCTTTCCATCTGATCGTGAACGTTTGGAGAGAACTTGGCTAGAAATTGACCACTATGTAGCCCAATTCCTCACAGGCCATGTGAATTTTAAGTGTGAAGTAAATTAGTCTATTTTAAACTAGTAGATTCACCATTTTGTCAATGTTTGACCTCAAACTCCGATTTTGAATAAACAGCTCATCACATCCTTTGGGAGTGCATTCTCTGGTGCAACGAGCGGGACATCACGTTAGACAATATGCATGCCACGTCTGGGGTAATATACTATTCGGATCTTGTAGCTACTCGAGAAAATTTCCGTGCGTTTAGGCGCTTTTGCCATACCTACTATTGTAACCAAACCTAAAGCTCACAAATAGGTCCATTAAGCTCTGTCCAATCCGTGGTGCTGTACCACTGCGTTTCACGTAGTTATACAAGTTCTTATTTACTGGCTTATTAGCCAACTTTGCTTCATGTCTCCCGCTTTGCATAGGAGGGAAGTGGAATCTTTCCTCCTGTTTTTCTTTTCTAATTAAATTTGTTGCGGGTCCCAAGATAATTAAAAGCAATTCCCGGGACTTCCTGAGGGTCAAGCCTCAGTGTCTTATACGGAGACCATTGTGGATCATGACTTACAGGAGTTACAGTGGTGGGAATATATGGTGGGATTAGTCTCAAAAAAAAGTATCCGATCACAAGTTAACCACTGGAGCAGGCATAAGTTGTTCTCTCACTCCCCTTAATAACATTGGAGAGAAAGGCCTTACTTTTTTTTATTTAAGCCCATATATCTATATCTCTAATAAACCTCATGAATTGCATAATAGGCTCAATTAATTTTGAAAACATAACTCGCATCCTGCATTTAAATGCATAAAACAACTCGATCCTATATTTTTAATTTACTTATCAAGTCGATTGTCACCGATAGTGAGTAATTAAAAATAAATAAACTCAACATGCAGGCTGTATGTAATGAATGTTGTGTTGCCAGTAATAAGTAATTACTAATTACTGGTAACACTACACGTATTATGTAAACGAATACGTTAATTGGGTTTTAATTGTTTTTAGTGGAAACTATCGGTTTCTTGCTGTGCTTGGTATTCTATTTAGCTAACATTGGTAATGAAAGTTAATTATTTACAAAGAAATACAGCTTTAGTTTACGTTATCGTAAGTGGTGGTCGAACTAACCATCATCCAACTTATTAGTAAGCGGTAATAGATGACCAAAGAAACAACAAGGCCACAACCAACAGTTTTGACCGGTAAGGTGGATTTCCCCAACAAATAATGTATGTGTTATCTTTCATTATAGATTGAAAGACAAAGATAAATCAACATCGCATGTACGTCCCACTATTGGGCTAGAACCTCCTCCACAATGGGAGGCCACTTAACCTACTATACCAAGCTGGTCAGACTGGTTAGTATAGAATGTCATATCGAGTTTTCCTTCTCCCTTCATAGATGTTATCTGCAAATAATCCCTTAGTCGTCTTTTACGACACCCACAGACAAGAAAGGAGGTCGTGATTTGTATTTTTTCTTCGGAAAGAAAAAGCCCGAAAAAAAATTATAAGTGTCTTTGCTAAAATTTATTACAATGAGTTTAAATAGTTTATTATAATATAGCGTACTAAAAATTACGATATGAATGTTTATGAATATTTTTAAGTGTACGTCTTGAAAATGCCCCATTCAAATGAGAAACTTAACTTATTAGTTACTTGACTTACTGACGGACAATGACTATAAATAAGCTATTCTATATAAAGAAATGTTAAATAATATGAAGAAAATTGTATCAGACTTGGCTGTATGGACTTTGATCCCTCTGCCTGTCCGAATGGAAAACAGAAACAAAAAAAAAATATTTGACATTTCATGTCACGTCACACGGGTACGCGATCGAAACGGATAAAAAGTAGCTCATTGCCATTAAGAAGAAGAAGAAGAAAAACGGGATAAAAAGTATCCTATGTCCGTCTCCTGGTTCTAAGCTCCCCTCCCCACCAATTTTCAGTCAAATCTGTACGGCCGTTCTTGAGTTATAAATAGTGTAACTAACACGACTTTCTTTTATGTATATAGATTTTAAATTTAGCGCCAAATTGTAAGGTTCAATGTTGGATGTATCACACAAAAACAATTTTGCTTCTACTTCAGTTCTGAAATAGATACTATTTTAATCATGGGGAAATTGTTGATTTTCTTTCCTCATTTCAAAATATTAACATAAAACTATTGAGATCTGTGCTTATCATGAAATGTATTCACCCATCCAAATTCATCATCATTATCGCAGCCCACATAAGTCCCACTGTCGGGCTCGGGCCTCCTCCACAATGAATGGAAAACTGACCTGCTACATCGCGCTGGTCAGACGTTTAGCGTTTATGTCGAGGTTCCCTTTTCTTCTTCTCCGTATTTCCGTGTGGTGATGGAGTAAGAATACTATTCACCACCCCCTCTCATACCCGTGGGTGTCGTAACAGACGACTAAGACATATATTACGCATATGACATCTATGCAAGAGATGGAAACCTCGAAACAAAACCCTATACCAACCTATCTGACCGGAATGGTATAGTAAGGTTAATTTCCTTCCTATTAGGGATGAGGCTCGAGCCCAGCAGTGAGACGTATTTGAGCCGAAATGATGAAATGAATGCGTAATAAATGTTTTTTTTCTTTTTTTTAATTTGAACACTTCCGTGCTGACCTGTACCGAAACTGACTAATAAACTAATGCATTTATATTTAGTTCACGTTACACATTTATTGTTTTTTTTTTTATAATCATACTTTAGTGTTATTACGATTTGCGTATTATGTTTAGTACTTTAAAAGCAAATTTTAGAGTATTTTATAGATATATCTATACCAATAAATAAAATTGGAGTGTCTGTTTGTAATGTCAAAATAATAGGCTTTTTTCATGCTCACACGGTTATTTGCACGACACCTATGCCTAAAATAGCAATTAAAAAATTTTTGTCTGTCTGTCTGTTTGTTCTGGGTAATCTTCAAAACGGCTGGACCGATTTCAAAAATTCTTTCACCAATACAAAGCTATAATATCAGGGCGTAAACTAGGCTATATTTTATCCCAGTATTCCCACGGGAACGGGAACTACGCGGGTAAAACGACTATAACCTATAACCGAAGCGAAGCGAGGGCGGATTGCTAGTATTATATATTTCCCCTCCAATGTAATTGAGGGGAGTGATGGCTGTTCTAGTAGTTCACACATGATTGAATACTACTTGTAGGATCTTTTCGAGCCGTATTTTTTTACCCTGGAGCTAATATTATATGTATATGTTGTATGTATAATTTCATTTAAACTAATTTATAAAATGATGGCCCCTTGAGTTTCTTGACGAATCTTCTATCTAAGCTTCTAGCCACGTTTCGATCCGATGGTAGATAATTGGATTGTTTCAAATGATGTGTCAATTTGACAATATGTAATAGCCCTTAAGAGACTTATACAGAATAAATGATTGGATTTGATTTAATTTACAATTAAATAGGTTTCTTTTACTTCAGTTATCATTATTATGCTCTTATTCCAATTATTGGGGGTTGGCGTAAAATTCTATATTCGGCGTATTCTATACTAATACAAAATTATTGTATACTAGCAACCCGCCCTCGCTTCGTTTCGGTTATAGGTTATAGACGTTTTACCCGCGTAGTTCCCGTTCCCGTGGGAATACCGGGATAAAATTTAGCCTAGTTTACGCCCTGATATTATAGCTTTCCATTGGTGAAAGAATTTTTGAAATCGGTCCAGCCGTTTTGAAAATTACCAGGAATAAACAGACAGACAGACAGACAGACAGACAAAAATTTTTTAATTGCTATTTTAGGCATAGGTGTCGTGTAAGCATGAATAAAGCCTATTATTTTGACATTACAAACAGACACTCCAATTTTATTTATTGGTATAGATATAGATATTCTGAGTGACAATTTTATCACCGACCTAACACTTGACGTCAACCCTCCTTGGTAATAGATGGAATTGACCTAGGTCGATAAATGGTCGGTAAAGCTCTCAGTCATCTTTTACGACACCCACGAGTAATATAATATTTGGTAGTATTCGTAGCTGCTACCATACAGCTCTGTTTCTTTTTGCGAGTATCATAAGAAATGATTATGGGTCGAAAGTCAATAATCGTCTGTCTGTTCCAAGGAGTAACTCTCCCAATTTCTGAGAGTATTGGGATTCTCGGCGTCGAAATATCGAGCAAAGTCAAGTGTGGGAGTAATTTGGAAGACAAAGCCAAATTCGCTAGCAAAAAGTGGGGCGTCCTGAACAGAGCCAGGCGGTACTTCACACCGAGACAGCGTCTTGTACTATACAAAGCACATGTCCGTCCTCATGTGGAGTACTGCTCACATCTCTGGGCAGGTGCGCCCAAACATCAGCTATACCCACATGACTCCCTGCAAAGACTTGCTGTTCGAATCGCCGGGATCCCAATCTTACGGACGGATTGGAGTCGCTGGAGCAGCGGAGAGACTTTGAGTCACTCTGTGTACTCTACCGACTCTTTCACGGGGAATGTTCCGAGGAACTGTTTGACTTGGTACCACCGTTATCATTCTACCAACGTTCAATAAGAGCCAAAATGAATCAATGGTTTCCTTTAATCAAAAAATTTCAATATAGAAAAAGCAAATTTACAAATGATTTGTTTATTGTTCATAATTTATATTTCTTAGGAATTTAACTGAAACGGAATTATTTTTATGTTTTTTAAAATGATTTATAGACATTTTTGTCTTAGTTAAAAGGAAATTGATTGTATAAATTAAAGTGTAAATAGAACTTTTATTTATATAATATATTGTTGATTTATTTAATCCTTGGAATAGTTTCGCCAATTTATTAAATTTCTATCTTATTTCCTTCGCCTTCTTTATGTATATGTTTTTAAAGTGTAATACATAAATCATCATCATCATTTTAAATAAAACTACTTTACGGATTTCTCTCTCGTGACCATGAACACTGTAAAGTGTTCGAAACGTCAGGTAATCAAAAATCAAATACTAACGCGATAAAATCCGTAAAGTAGTTTTATTTAAAATGTATTATACGTTTACTCGCGTAAACATCAGAAATCATTATCATCATTTTAACTTATGTACGTCCCACTGTTGGGCTCGAGCCTCCTCCACAATAGGAGGGAAATTGACCTTACTATACCATGCTGGTTAAACAGGTTGGTATAGAGTTTTATTTAGAATTTCCTTCTTTTGTACAGATGTTTCATGCGCATTATATCCTTTAGTCATCTTTTACGACATCCACAGTCAAGATAAGGAGTATTGTATTGTATTCTTACTCCGTCACCACACGGCAAATACACAAATGGAGTCATTATACTTTTTTTTTAAATATACAACACTCTGCACTAACGAAACAAACCTTGTATTGCGGGGAGCTTTACAAACGTATAACTAACGGACACAGATTACATCCAGATTCAGAACAACAATTTGTGGATCGCACAAAGTAATGTCCTGATACTGGCTCTGTTCGCTATCTTAACCAATACGCCATCTGTGCATTTGTAAATGGCTGACTGCACAGATAGCGTAGTGGTTAAGATATCGGCCTACAGCGCCAGTGTCGTGCGTTCGAATCCCAGGCAGGACAACACTTTGTGCGTTGTTGTTCAGAACAATAATATGAAAAACGAGTAAGCAGTACACCTGATGGTAAGTGATACTGCCGCACATAGACCTTTGCAATACTAGGGGCACAGCTAGGCCGCTGCCTATTCGCGCGCGCGAGGAACGCAGCCTCGACGAAGCGACCCGCCGCCGGCGACTAGGGCGGCGTAGGCGCGACTACCTGCGCCTCATGCTGCCCTAGGGCCGACCGCGTGAGGAAAGACCGACGTCCTCTAAGGGTACCCCACTAGGGGGTATTCCGTCGAGCCGACCACTGACGACAAGTAACCCTGCTCCAGTGGTCAGTCCAACGACGAAGGCGACGCGATTTTCGGGTGGGTTGCGGGTGTGCGTGCTTACGCCCCGGACGGAGTGGTGCGAGGAGTGTGCCGACCGCGACCCACCCCAAAAAGAAAAAAGCCGTTGCCTACCGTGAAGAAAATGCTTTTCTTAAGGTGGACATGTCATAGTGCTCGGCAAACACAGCAGCAGGTAGTTCATTCCAGAAGCTGCACGTACGTGGGAGAAATGATCGCTGTATCGGTGCTCGTGCTGTAGGACGAATACGAGCTATGATGATGAAAACGATGACGGAAGGCGCATTAAGCAATCTGCGCAATTACTGTTGTCATAACGACGTTAGAGATAACAAAAATGTAGGTTACTATGTATGTTATTATCTTTGACATTATTATTAAAGCTACGGAACGATGTGGGTGTTCAAAAACCATAATATTAAATAAGAATGTGGTTAAAAACAGATATATAATCTTTGATAGTTACTTGAAAAACTATTTTCCCTTTTATTATCATAATAATACAAAGTTATAGATAGTTAATGCTTAAATTATTCTGATAAACGGTTTAGAAAGTGTGTCAATTAACAGCTGGCGTGTTATCAATAAAAGATAATTGTAAAATGTAACAAGTTCGATTCCAAGTGAGTCATATGTTCGGTATTTTTAATACAAGGTGCTTTTGAATTTGTTTTGCCTGCTTTTCTAAGCGTGTTGTTGCCGTGTAAGAATACAATGGACATCGCGCCTTCCATTTCCGTGGCTATAATAAAAATGTATCAAAGGATATAAGAAGATATTGTTTCTGCAGAAGAAGGAAAAGTCGAAGTAATTCTTCTAATATTATAAAAGTGAAAATTTGTGAAGTGTGTTTTGATATATGTTATTTTTATTTGTTATCACATTCCCAATTAGGAACCAGGAAGGAAATGGTTATTAAATATGACTTTTGTCTTGTGATGAAATGACCATGGCATTTATAGACCCACTAGCTGATAATTTTGCTGAGGTGAGCATGGTGCCAAGGTACTCCAGCAATTCTGCCGTGACTATGATGTCATCTGCAAATCGAAGGTGAGGCAAATATTCGCCGTTTTTGTTGTTGTCGAGTCACTACCCAATTTTCAATGGAATCAAAGGCTGTTTCACAGTCCATAAAAGTTACACATAGAGGTCGATTACACTCCTTGAGAAGAAGAAGAAGACTCTTTAATCTGGCGTAGCGTGAAGATGTAGATAAAGTTTATCTCGTATTTAGTAGATCGATCGGGTTAATCCAGGTCCACTTCCTGTGTGGCCGCTTTTTGAAGCATTAATTTATGAATAGCTCGTAGGTGTCGTAAAATACGAGCTTTATATCAACCTGGATCAATTGCTGTCTGGTCAAGAATAATATTCTTTTTTTTATTGTATTCGGTGGCAAACGAGCAAACAGTACACCTGATGGTAAGTGTTGCTGCCGAACATCAAACTTTGCTAGGCCACTGCCTACCGCGAAGAAAGTGAAGGGAATGTGAATGTTGCACACATTTACACTCCCTTCGGTGTTTGAGGTGAATGAGGTTCGGTGATTCTAAAAACACCACTAAAACCCACCACACGCAAACACCCTCAGAAAGTTTGGCCTGAGGCTCTTTCGCTCACCGAACGAAGCGCAGTAACAACTTGCTATTACTTGGACATTGATTTTCTGCTCAGTGTGGTACTACCTCGGACCGGGCCGTTGTAGACAAACAATTGTCGATAGTATAGTCCTACCACTACAATACCTTATATTATATGCAAAGTATTATAAGCACAAAAAATACGGTAACTGCACTAATTTTATCAGATTTTACATCAAACAACATAATTCTCGTTTATGAAAAAAAGCTTTATAATTATAACACTGAATAGTAATCGCGAAATAGGATTAAAACAGTTTTTTTATCATTAATAGTACATATCTATATATCCATCAGGTGTGTTGCCATATTTTTCTAAACCGTTGGCTGACTTACAAACTGTGTAAGAATAAAATAAAAAAAAAAACGAAAATTTACATTTTATAATGTGGCGAAGTTGATACGATACGGACATTAAACTAACATTAGCATTTGAATTTCAACAATAAATATATATTACAATATATGACGCTTAGAAGGTAATAAATAATGGCTACCCTCCGTCTATTTAGAATATGATCTATATAAATGCCTTTATTTATCAATTATTATTTTATCCCACCAAAAACATAAATGTAAAAAAGTAGAGCCAAGTTCAATGCAAAAATTATGCTTGGCTGTGGGCTTCACCGCAAAAAAAATGGAGATCTAAATGAGTGCCAAGTTCTATGCAAAATCCAAATATGTATTTATAGGAACAAAATAGCATTATGAACAGGTATTAAACTCTCACTCCAATTTCTTGCTGGATCTTCTCAGTAGCAGTTATATTGTGATTTGTTGGTAGTTTATTGGATTAATTCAAGTTAATAATGTCAACATAGCAATGGAAGTATTGGAAGGGGAAGAGGCGGACGTTCCACGATCAAATTGGAAACGTTCTTAAGAAAGGTCAGGTTAGAAGTACCCTGAACCGAAGAACATGAAGAGATTAATGAATGTGGAAGAGGCGAAAGTGGTATGTCAAGATTGTAGCAAGTGGAAAGAAGTGGTCTCTGCCTACCGCTATGGGAAAGAGTCGTGAGTATATGTATGTAATAATGTCAAAATTGACAAAATGTAAGCTCTTTCGCGGGGTTTACAGATAATAAATGTTTTTTTTTTATTTGACTAGGCATTGAACAGCTATAATATATTGGCAGTTGTCGTTCATACTTTTAGTTCATTACTGACTGTTAATAGCGACGCGGCATGCGGTAATATGCATACTTAATGTCGCTATGACAATCAAATTAATTTAATTTCGCTTAAGTGGGACAATGCGGTTGACTGTATAAGCTGCATTGGACAGTTAGAAAAGGTGGTCTAACATCTGCTTTTTGTTTTACTTTATTAATGACCTGTTTGTGGTACTTATTAACATTGTTGTAGGCATATGAACTGTATTTTTTTATTTTCTTTTCCTGGATTTAGCAGTAAAAATTCCTTTGCCTTGAGAGTTTTGGTGGGAAATGTTTGCGGTTTTAAATTATTTATAAACATTTTATGCTTTATCGTGTTGTTACTTTTGCTGAAGTTTTGTGAACTTAACTAATGTAATGGTGAGAAGGAGGTAATCTATAGTAAATATGAAATAACAGTGCTTTGTATTTTCTTGACTTTAGTAAAGGAGACTTATGTTGTTCTTCCGTGTGATGACGTACAATTCACCAAGTGGTAGGACTGTACTGTTGTCTGCCTACAGGCGTGGGCCGGTCCGTCCGGGGTAGTAACTAGTACCACACTGAGCAGAAAATGGACGTCCGAGTAGTAGCAATTTGTTACTGCGCTTCGTTTGGTGAGCGGGAGAGCCGGAAGCCCAACTTTCTGAGGGTGTTTGCGTGTGCTGTATTTTGCAACACTTAGGTACTATCAGGTGTACTGTTTGCGATAAGAAAAAAAAAGGTTTGCCTCCTTCGCGGGTGTCAAAAAAGACGACTAAAAGGGCAAGTAGGTAATATCATTGTAAGTGAAAGAAATTTCGACACAAAACGTATGTTGTCAACCTACATATATATGATTTTTGTGAAGTGTTAGATCATTTTCTTTCTTATTCTAGAGACCCATGCCTAATAGTCAAACATGAAACAGTCATAAACATGTCAGCCACAAACTGTAAGCTTATTATAAGTAAGATACTTATTTATTATATTTTATTAAGCCAACTGTGTTATATAAGAAATACCAAGAGAAGGAATGTCAAAATAAAACGCTGTATCAAGCCGATTGACCAGTGTAGATTAATTTCCTTCCCATAGTGGAAGAACCTCGAGCCCAACAGTGGAACGTATTTGATCTGTGATGATGATGATGAAGCCAAATGTTTTGGCAGCATCGTTTGCATGGATTAATAACTTATTACAATTATTTTGTTCAAACTTATACCGCCCTTCGAATAATAACGTATAGAAGGATAGCGTCGGCACTTAAGCGATCAAAACATGAAGCTTAAAATACTACATGCCCCCAGGCGATTAGGTACACTCATATACACGCACACTACTATACATACTATGAAATCAAATTTTGTTTTTATTAACATAAATCGTCGAAATACTTTTAAAAGTAATTTTAATACACTTTCTATGTCTTTCAAATGTGATGTGATACCATTTAAATCCACAAGCCGCCATAATTAGCTATTTATTTTTTAAGAGTTACGTACGTACCTACGTGCAGTATAGTGACCTTGTTCTCTACGGAACGGTCTGGTGTAAGCTCCATTACGCTCCAATTTAAATGCTTCATTTTTTGTGCGCGGACTTACCTTATATACTTTATTATTCTTATACCGTGGTATTAATAATAATATTTATAATACCTCAATCGCAAGTTCTGCTATCACAGTAGTAGCTATGACAACAGCGACTACGCAGAACGCTTGTCGGCTAGAGATGTATGATTTACTAACACTTGTAGACACTCATCATCATTTCAGCTCATATATGTCCCACTGCTGGGCTTGAATCTCTTCCACAATAGAAGGGAAATCGACCTTACTATACGGTCATGGTCAGACAGATTGGTATAGGGTTTTATTTCAAGTTATCCTTCTCGTGTATAGATCTTATATGCGTATTATATCCCTTAGTCGTCTTTTACGACGGGCAACATAGGGAGTAGTGAATTGTATTTTTACTCCGTTGTCACACAGAAGACACTACTCAGCTTCTATTTATCATAGAGTCGTTTATATCTATAACCTTTCTATGACTAGGCTAGCTGCCACCATAAGATTTTTACAAGTAGTAAGTAGTTCCTTAGATAGACCGACGTCCGACTCCTAGACCGACGTCCTCCCCGAGGGGGAAGGACGTCAGTCGAGGAGAGGTTACTCCTCAAGGGGTATTCCGTCAGGCCCATCACTGACAAGAAGTCACTCTCCACCGGTGGTCGACCCAACGCCCCTCTGTCGCCCCGAGCCGGGGGACGAGTCCGTCGACCGTAGCCCAGGCCCAAAAAAAATAAGATGAGCGAAAACAACTAAATTCAAACTTATAAACACTACAGCTTTATAATAATAATATAGATTTACTCTGATAATTATACGAAGCAGGTGTCGTTTAAAAAAATATTTAAATCGTTCAGTATCTAATCTATAATATTATCCTTCGAATGAAAAATTCTACGCATAACTTCAAAATCCCGTTAGCTTTTTACGTGCATTGAACAAAAAACTATACCAAATGTTCAAAAATAGAACAACACAAAAAATCGAAGCGTGTTTCCTAACAATCGTCGAATCTTTTTTTTTTACTTTTTTTTTAATTCTTTTCGCGCTCACCGATTTATCAGTCCAGCAGTGTTGTCATTATAACAATTACGGTTCGCTCTTATCATTCTGTCAAGTTAAATATTTTTTGTGGAATTAGAAATAGATTTTTACTTAAATGAGCAGTTTTTTATAAACTAATTTGTTCTATGAGGGTTATATATTTGGATTTAACGACAAGAAAATATATTGGTGTATCTTAAAATGAGCTTATTCTGTGAAATATTTCTCTATTCTATTCAGTTATGTACTTTGAATAATAACGTATAGAAGGTAAGTTCGCGCACGAAAGTGAAGCATTTCAATTGGAGCCTAATGGAGCTTACGCCAGAACCGTTCCGTATTGTACAAGTCATTGTACTGCACGTACATACGCAACTCTTAAAAAATAAATAGGTAATTATGACGGTTTGTGCATTCAAATGGTGTCATAACACATTTGAAAAAATTAAAAAGGTTTTTAACATTACTTTTAAAAGTATTTCGACGATTTATGTTAATAAAAACAAAATTTGATTTCATAATTTGTATAGTGGTGTGCGTGTGTACGTGTGTAATCGTCTACGCGCCATTAGTATTTTTAGATTCATGTTTCGAACTTTCGAAGTATTGACACTATCCTTCTATACGTTATTATTCTAAGAAATAAAATAATAGTGCTTAACGCACTATTATTTTATTGTTACTAAATTGTCACTTGCATTAAATTGCACTAAATTTTATCAAAATATTTTCTCTACTAATTTAATTTCTCTCTACTAATTCAATTTTTCTTTTATTGGGAAGGAGGTTCGAGCCCAACAGTGGGACGTATATGAACCGAAATGTATTTAATTTGCTAATCCATTTCTAACATTGTAGGATCGCAGCATATGTAAATGTTTAAAACTTAAGTTGCATTCATTAGTTATCTAAACAAGCCGGATTAAGGGATTATTTGTGAACACGTCCAAAATGGCCACCCGTGCGAGCAGCTGTCAAATTGGCGGCAATTTTTGATGCTTTATTTTTTTTTTGTGAAACGTGACAAGGGAATTAGCGGGTCTAGTTCCATTATAAATTTATTGGCTTGACAATTTAGTGGTTAATTTTTAGAATCACATGTGTGTCTCAAATATATTAAGTTTGTAAATAAAGGTTAGTTTTAAATCAAATCCGAATTGAGAGTTATTGAAGAGGAGCTTCGAGTCCTGAAAATTTAAAGTCAAAATCATTTATTATATGTAAAACACGCAAGGGGCTTATTTTAGTTCATATACGTCCCACTATTGGGCTTGAGCCTTCCCAATGTGGGAGGAAAGTTGACTATATTCTGCTGGTCAGACGTGTTGGTATAGGGTTTCATTTCGAGTTTTCTTTCTCTTGCACAGATGTTGTATGCAATACGCATGTCCTTCAGTCGTCTTTCATGACATACACGGGCAAGATGTGGTGAATTTTATTCTTGCTCCGTTACCACACGGATAATATAATTAAATATGATAATTTTAACTTAAATTACACCAATAAACTACCATCGGAACGTAACCAAATCGCTATTGAGAAGGTCTGGTGAGAAACTCAGCGGGTTTCTCTATTATCTTCATAATTATTTTTTATACTAAATTATTTTATATAAAATTATATATAACATGTTTTAAATGTATTAACTGCAGTGTAAAGCCCTTTGAACAACTAAATATCTAGTCGTCATCCTGCCAGTTCATATAAGTCCTACTATTGGGCTAGGGTCTCCTCCACAATGGAACGACATGACACCCATGGGTAAGACGGGATAGGTCATATACCTAATATGGTTGACAAAATCCAATCCAAAAGATTATGGCTGAACCAAATCTGATCATCATTTTACAATGGAAGGGATTTCCCTCTTCTTGTAAAATGCGTGGAGAGGAAAATGATAAACTGCAGTCTAAAAACTGTAGTTAGATAAGGCATAGATAATATAGAACATTTATATTTTTAAAATATCACTTAACAAGTATATTAATAACTCTATTTCTTAAGCGGCAACATTTTAACAAATTGTGTTATCCGTAGAATGAGGGGTGAGAGTTTTTACATCATAACTCATAATTTAACAACAAATTAGTTCCGGGAATGTGTGCCCGGACTTATTCGGCTTTATATTCATGTGTGAAATGGGGTCATGGTTCCTAGACTTAAAAGATTATATATATTTTTTAATTGTAGTTAGTAAGAAGAGTTGTTAATGGTTGTGATGTAAAAAATAAAAATATAGAGTTTTTCATCCATAGAGAGCTTTATGGTACTTTTGCATTTATGTACTGTGGAAGAAGAATACATATTGCGTCAACCCCAAGTAATATTTTTTTATTATACATTTTTCTGTTTGTAATGCCAAAATAACTGACTTTTTTCATGCTGATACGATTATTTGCACGAAATGCCTAAAAGCCGGTTTATAAAGTTGTCTATCTGTCTGTCTGTTTATTTTGGGTAATCTTCAAAACTAAAGCGAAGCGAGGGCGGGTTGCTAGTTAAACATATATTTTGAATAATTTTAAATGTAATAGATATCTCACGCATTTAAAGTAGTTTTTTCTCATTAAAATGAATTCAAAAACATGTTTGAATAAGAAGGTAACAAAAGTGATATTCAAATAAAATAAAAATGTATAGTTCCGGAACAAATTTCAATCTTACAAACTAAAGAGAGTGGCCCGGGGACGATTTGTGTAACAACCTTTTCGGTCATAGGGTTACTTGAAATGTAGCTACTAGTTATAGTATTTTTTGGTTGATCTTGGCTCATAAATGTCCCACTATTGGGCTCAAGCCTTCCTCCTCCATAAAATCAACTGAAGAAAATAAAGGGAGTGTGAATGAATGTAATAAGGTTCCGCAGTGTCTGAAAACAGGTTTATAACTAGTATGTGTTACCAGCGATGACTTACGGCACTGAAACGTGGTCTCTAAATGTCAACCTCATAAAAAAACTCAAAGTCGCTCAACGTGCTATGCGCTATGCTCGGTGTTTATCTACGTGATAAAGTCCGGAGCACGAAAATCCGTAGAAGAACGGGTGTAATCGACATAGTCCGCAGAATTAGCACGTTGAAATAGCGATGGGGAAGCCACATCGCTCGTCGAACAGACAACCGTTAGGGAAGAAAGATTCTTGAATGGCGACCACGAATCGGATGGCGCAGCGTAGGACGCCAACTAGGTCACAGGGGACCGTTGTATGGTGTATGACAATTGGCGTAGGACCATTCCGAGTGGCATTCTCGTGAGGAGACCTATGTCCAGCAATGGATATCTGTAGACTGATGGATGGAAAATTCAAGAGATACTAAAGGAATCACCAAAATCCAACAGACGGAAACATTCTCAGAAAGTTGAGCCGGCAAAGAAATGCAGTAACAAATAGCTAGAAATGCAGTAACTACTCAGGCGTCGATTTATTGCGATAGTGTGGTGCTACTCCAGATGGACTGGCCCGCGGCTATAGGCTGACGACTGCCGATAGTGTACTCCTACCACTATGACACTCCTACCACATGACTCACTAGCATGGTATATGACATCAACTGCCTTCTTATTAAGGATGATACTCTAGCATAGTATTGGAACGTGCATCGAACTCATAACACTGAGCACCAAAGGTCAGAACATAAAGACCTCCGTGATCATAAATTATTGTTCACTAGAATTTACAAAAAAATATGGTGTAAATAATTTATTATTTATTTGAAGTTACAAATGTAGAATCACCATCATCATTTCAGCTCATATACGTTCCACTGTTAGGTTCGTGCCTCCTCCAAAATAGTAGGGAAATCGACCTTGATAGTCAGACAGGTTAGTATTTTCTTTTTTTTTATGGATGGGCTATGGTAAGCGCATGCGCGGTCCATTCCGTCCGGGGCGACGAAAGGACGGCGCGCGGGCTCATAAGCCCACGCGTACCCACGTCACCTCATTGTTGGGCCGACTACCGGAGCAGGGTGACTTGTCGTCAGTGGTCGGCCTGACGGAATACCCTTTCGGGTACCCTCACCTCTCGACGTCCTGGGACGTCGGTCGCCGTCGCTCGGTCAGCCTCTCTGCGGGTGACGGACTAAATTCCCCGGTCCGATCACCCGCGGCCTCAGCTAGGGCGGCATTAGGCACAGATACTCGCGCCTGCGCCGCCCGAGTCGCCGGCGGTGGAAATTCTTCCCGAAGAGGAGCTCCTCTCGCACACGATCCGCCGCCTCCTTCTTTGAGATTACGGCCTCACAGAAGGCGGCTACCGCGTCCCAGTTCCTGACGCTGTCGAGCATCTCCCTGGCGATGGTCGGCAACATCAGGTCGGCAGACAGGTTGACCCTATTACTAAGAATTCGCTGTCTGTCCGTCCGTCTGTCTGTCACCAGGCTGTATCTCAGGAACCGCAATAGTTAGAAAAGTGAAATTTTTACAAATTATGTATTTCTGTTGTCGCTATAACAACAAATACTAAAATAATATTTAAGGGACCTCCTTAAATATTATTTTTCCATACAACAAACGCGATTTTTTTGCCCTTTTTGCTTAATGATACGGAACCCTTCGTGCGCGAATCCGACTCGCACTTGGTCGAATTTTTAAATAACACTGGCTCCGACTTTCTTGAATATATATTTCAAGTGAAAGTTATAAACCGCGTTTCTAGTAAAATATTATAATTAAAAGTGTTAATATTGATTTACAATATAATTATTTAGATGTCTCATTATTAATCAGAGGCGACATATCAATAAAATCTTATATAAATTATTTATAATTAATGAAAGATGTGAATTGATTAGTTTGATTCAACTTTTAAATAATTTCAATCGAGAATTTTATATATTAATATAAAATTCTCGTGTCACGGTGTTTGTAATTAAACTCCTCCAAAATGGCTCAACCGATTGTCATGAAATTTCTTGTGCATATCGTATAGATTTGCGAATCGGTCAACATCTGTGTTTCATCCCCCTAAATGTTAAGGGTGGTCCACCCCTAATTTTTTTCCTTTTTTAGACAAAATTATTTGTTTTGAATTTTCATATGAATGTATCATTCAAAAATACATACAACCCTAAATTTTCACCCTTCTACGATCAACTCCTATTTTTCATTTGTTAGTTATAAACATTAATTTTTTTGATTTCAAAGAGACTTCCTTTTATTTTCTTTAAACAGAACAACGTCTGTTGGGTCAGTTGGTATTTTAATAAAATTTAAATTTAGACAACTTTCAAACGGGAGAATTGTATTCTTACTCCACCACTACAGGGAAATAATGGACTAAATTACCTCTTATTATGGAAGAGGCGGGCAGCTATCAGTAGAATGAAATTGAAATAATGGTGAGACGATTTGATATTTAGTGACCTATAAAAATTATAAAATACATTCAGTACACTAACATTTAAAGTTCATGCTTTGACTAAATATTTGGCACTTACTTTGTATGGAAATCCACAAAAATATTTTAAGCGCTTGATTTTTAATCACCTGAGAAATTCATCTAGAATCGAGGTAAATTGTAAAAATCTCAGTATGGTGGCTGAAGGTTAGCATGATGGTTAACTAGCGGAGGCCGCTGGTAACCTTTTCTTTTTTTTTATTAATAGGACCGGGGAATAATCCGCCACCTGGAGAGAGGCTGCGCGCTGGTGACCGCTGTGGCGTCCCGGGAGGAGTGTTAGGGAGGGATGGTACCCGAAAGAGTATTCCGCCAGGCTGGTCAAGAACGAAAAAGAATTAGATACCAGTGGTTGCCCCAGTGGCGAAGGGGAGGGGTACGGTTTACGGGTTACGATTATCGGGCCGCGTTCCGCCCTTTGTCAACCCGTATGGAAAGAACGGCGAGGATGCTGACCATAGCCTACCCAAAAAACGTGGTCATTAATGATTTATGTCAGAACGAAGCGCTTACAGAAATGAATAAAAATAAAGATTTAAATATGAAAATATAATAATAATATCCTTACTAATATTATAAATGCGAAAGTAAGTTTGTTTGTTACGCTTTCACGTTTAAACCACCGAACTGATTTTAAAAATTCTTTCACCGATAGAAAGCTATTATATCAGGGAGTAACATAGGCATTTTATCCCGGTATTCCTACGGGAATCGGAGCTACGCGGGAAAAGCGAATGAAACCGAAGCGAAGCGAGGGCGGGTTGTTAATTATAAATAAATTAATTCCCTGTGAAATTACATTCTTACGGCTTTTTATGGCAGGCTATGGTGCGGCTGTTTTCCCTCCCCTTTGCTATTGGGCCCACTATTGGTACTGATGCCTTGATTCCCGGCACATTATGGCTTAAGGACGAAAGATTTCAAAAAATATTTTATAATTACACATATAATAGAAAAAAAAAACTACTCTATATCTATAACATATTGAATTCGTTTCAATTTACAGGTTGACAACCCTGAAAAAAGAGCTATCAAAAATGGTAGCGTTCAAATTTGTTTTTTTTTTATCGAGACAAAAATCTTTTGCCATTTCGGTGTGAATCGATCCACCGGGAGTAATATTCGTTCAAGAACCGTTGAAAATATAGAGAGGGTTTTGTTTCCGAATGGATTTAAGCGCCCGATATGGGATCGGTTTGTTTACATTATTGTTTTGTTTATTGAAAGTGGAAAACGCACGTTTGGTTATATTCAAGAATATATAAAAGTATAAAGCTGAATAATGGATTTGATATTACTTTTTAAAGTAAAATTTTTGGGGGAGGCGTTTACAATTTTATCATCATCTGAGCCCATATCTGTCCCACTATTGGGCTCGGGCCTCCTCCACTATGTGAGGGAAATTGACGTACTAGGTATATTATGCTAGTCAGACGTGTTGGCATAGGGTTTTGTTTCGAGTTTTCCTTTTCTTGCATAGATGTTATATGCGTATTATATCCCTTAGTCTTCTTTTACGACATCCACGGGCAAGATCAGGATTGGTGAATTGTATTCTTACTCCGTCTCCACACGGAAAAAATTATAATTTAATTTTACATTTTCTAAAATAATTGTGCGGTTTCACACTTTGTTGGACAGGTATGTTTTATCATTATCATTATGATCTAAGCTAATATGCATCTCGCTGTTGGGCTCGAGCCTTCTCCACAGTGCAAGTGAAATAGACCAATAGATCTACTATAAACACGCTCTTCAGATAAGTTGGTAGAAAATTTTACTTCGAGTGTTCCTTTTCTTGCATAGACAGTGTATGCGTATTACAATCTCTTAGTCGTCTTTTACGACATCCACGGGTAAGATAGGGGGTGGCAAAGTGTATTCTTTTGTTATGTTCATCATCATCATCAGCTTGCTTTTATCCCAATTACTTGGGGTCGACGGAATATGTCATTTGTTTTGACATATTGCAAAAAGTTTCGGCAATGACTTTTATGACCGGCCGCCTGCCTGACGTCAACCCTCCTTGGGAATCTAATCGTTGACCCAAATGGTACCAGATGGAGTTGGTCTGGGTCAATCTAGTCAATCTATCTATGTTGTTCTTATATATTTATTTACATAAAATTATGAAAGTTAAGAAGTATGTATTCTTATTAAGTTTCGATAAAGAAGTTTGCTGATTAATATTTCAAGACCATCTTAAAAAAAGATCAAAAATTTTATGATTACTTGACGAGGCATCGGCTTAGTTAATACTAGGTGGTATCATAAAAGGAATCAGTAATGCCTATTTTGAAACTAAACAGTGTTTTCTTCGTTCTAATCTTATCTGAGGCTATATAACTCGCACTGATCGGCTTGGCCTTTCTCTACGTGGGAGGGAAATTTACTTGCTATGCCACACTATTTCGATTTGTTGGTTTGATGTTCAGTTTTCCTTCTCTTACATAGATGCTATCTCATATTATATCGTTTAGATGACTTTTACGATACCCACGGGCTAGATAGGGGGTGTCAAATGTTATTGTTACTCTGTCACCATACTGACTGTGAAATATCATCATCATCATCGCAGCCCACTTACGTCCCACTGTTGGGCTCGGGCCTCCTCCACAATGAGAGAGAATTTGACCTACTATACCACGCTGGTCAGACATGTTGGTATAGGGTTTTGTTTCGAGTCTTCCTTCTCTTGCATAGATGTTATGTGGATATTATATCCCTTAGTGTTCTCTTAAGACATCCACCGGCAAGATAGGGAGCGGTGAATTGTATTCTTACTCCGTCACCACACGGAATACGTACCTAATTAAATTTCCGAATAAAGAGTCGTACGACCACGGCTGGGCTCGAGCCGAGTCATTGCCCGTGGGTTTCGTAAAAGATGTATTATGCATATGACATCTCAACATAAAACCCTATACAATGGCCGTGATCGTGGCTGTGAAGTGTTCGAAACGTCAGGCAAAATCAAATACAAACGCGATAAAGTCTGTACAATAGTTTTACTTACTATGGTGTAATACACATAAACATTAGAAATCATTATAAAACTCCATTTCAATACGTTTGACCAACGTGGTATAGTGTCCGAGCCCAGGCCGCAGGTGACTGGATCGGAGATTAGTTTGTTACCCGCCGAGAGAGTGACCGACGTCCCCGAGGGGAGATGTCGTGAGCGGAGGGTACCCCGCAATCGGGGTATTTCGTCGGGCCGACCACTGAAGACAAGTTACTCTGCACTGATGATCAGCCCAACGACGAAGGCAACGTGCTACGGATAGGTTACGGGGCCGCGTGCCGTCTTTTGTCGCCCTGGATGGAGCCCCAAAAAAAAGCGTGGTATAGCATAGGGGAGAATATGATGATGCATATGGGCTGAGAAGATGATGATCGTTAATATAAAATAATGATGATATTGTTATATTATTTTAATAAAATATTCTTAAGACGTTTCAGTTTTAGGCGTCAGCATTTTTACTGTAAACACTTTATTGTGGACTATCGTATTTTTATTAGTTTCCTCTCTACTCTATTTTCTTTTTACGGCCAGACGACATATTGAATAGAATTGGCGCGAAAGTTCGCCCTTTATTGATCCTTGGTGATTGCACCTTTTTATTTATTTTCAGGCTATTTTCAGTGAATTTAAGAAAACATTAGGCATAATATATGAGAATAGGTTGATTGTTTGTTTTTTTTTTTCTATGAAATTAGTTATTCGCAGATGATTATGACAACTTCATCCGGACAGTTTGATGGCTGAACAGAACATTCAATCTGAAAAACGAATAATTTAGATATAAGTATTAAATGCGCATATGGAACACATTTTTAGGCTCTCTGCAATCTAATTTATGCCCAGCAATTGTATGTTTGTAAAGTTTTTGGGAAGGAATAGCGTGGTATAGTAGGTCAATTTCCCTCCCATTGTAGAGGAGGCTTAAGCCCAATAGTGGGACGTATATAAGCTGTGATGATGATAGTGAAAGTCTTCTGTGAAACAAGTAATTATTCCTTGATGTAGTACTGTATTTTTAATTTCATTTTGAAGTCCCATGTATGTTAACAGGTTGGCTCTTATTATTCCATCACCGCACGGAAACAGACTTTTTATATAAAGTATTAAACGCTCAAAAGTTTTTTGTTTTATCGTTCTAATAGCATACATTTATAGTTTCATCATCTACGATGGGAGTGAAATTGATCTGCTATGCCATACCATGGCAAGCAAACAGCTAAGAACCACCGCAAAGACTGGCTTTCGATTGAAAAAAAAACCACATCGAAATCGGTCCATCAATTTGAGAGCTACGATACCAGAGACAGACACACACACACACAGACACAGACATCGACTTTGTGTCGGGGGTTAAGGGAGCATAGAGCTTTTGTCGCTGACCGATTTTAGGTATTTTATGCGTTTTGTGTATGTGTGCGTAAGGAGCACCGACAAGAGCAGGCTACAGCAGCCGTGCGCCGGTCAACTAGCGAGGGTGCTAATGACTGTAAATAACAAAATAAGATGACACAAGCGATTTAAAATATTTTTATTGAAGTTATTTATAGATTTCTTTTACATTTCTTGATACGTTTATAAAGTGACGTATGCGCAAGCGACACAGCCTACCTGTCCGATAGCCAAAACAACAGTAAAGCGGATAGTTGGAGAGTAGCGGCTCTAGCTATGGTGGACGAATCGCGGACGAATTTAGGTTTTTCATATTAAAACAAATACACATTTTAAAAATCTAAAGTATGTAAGTTATAGTAAATATGTAGTTTTATCAATATTCCTAATTTTATAAACTTTTGAGAAGTATTTACTCCGTATTGTGGGTTTATTTTTTCATTTAGAGGTAACTTTGGATTTTTTTTCTATCGAGGCAATTACAAGTGATCGTGTTTTTAAAATGTATAATGTATAGAGACAATCCATAAATATCTTATATGTATAAGAATTACACAACTAAAGCGTTGGAAATAAGGATACAGTAAGGGATCAAACGAACGCATTATTGTTGTAATTTTCGCGGTGCCCCCTTAATAATGGAATCAATCACAAGTCCCAATAGAAACGTATTTGTGTTCGGACGAATCTATCGCTTTAGTATTTATGATGTGGCGGAACAAGAACCACAAAATGTCTCGGAACACATAAACAGTGATTGCTAGTATTGTATTACATTTATGTAACGTGTTCTGTGTCACGCAATTATCGGATAACTATTTTTACAAGCTATTATTTAACTTTGTTTGTGTGTATAGCGCAGAATATTTTAAAACTAATACGTCCAACTTCTATAATCTATACCTATATAACTTTTTGCCGTGTAATGATGGAATAAGAAAACAATTCATCATCTTATCTATACCAATAAATAAAATTGGAGTGTCTGTTTGTAATGTCAAAATAATAGGCTTTTTTCATGCTCTCGCGGTTATAAGCACAATACATATGCCTAAAATACACTTTATAATTTCTTTTTTGTCTGTCTGTCTGTTTGTTCCGGGTAATCTTCAAAACGGCTGGACCGATTTCAAAAATTCTTTCACCAAGGGAAAGCTATAATATCAGGAAATAATATAGGCTATATTTTATCCCGGTACTCCCACAGGATTGGGAACCATGCGGGTAACCTACTGAAACTGAAGCGATGCGAAGGCGGGTTGCTAGTCCTTACCAATATTATAAAGGCGAAAGTAAGTTTGTTTGTTTGTTACCCTTTCACGAGTAAACCACGGAACCGATTTAAAATTTTTTTCACCTATGTAAAGCTATAATGCCAGGGAGTAACATAGGCTAAATTTTATCCCGGTATTCCTACAGGAACCGAAACTACGCGGAAAAGGAGTCTGAAACCGAAGCGAAGCTAGGGCGGGTTGCTAGTAATATAGGTTTTATAACGGCAAAACACTCACGTATTGAGATCGATTACGTCGACCCGTTATGGTATGGAAAGTGACGACACTGAATGACACTATACCAATAACATCGTTTAACCCCGGTTGTGATCAAGTCTCATCGGACAATTCCGCCGGCGACGCTCAAGAGGCAAGCACGTCTCCCGCACCCCTTGTAGCTGTGTCGCGTCGCGCTGCACGACACGCAGCTCGCAGTGCACGCCGAGACCTCGCAGACGCCGCTGTGCCCTCGCCCTGATGATGAGCATCAGATATGCTCGAAACCCGGGTCCACGTAATCGATCTCAGTACGTGAGTGTTTTACCGTTATAGATATTATCATCATCATGGCTCATATACGTTCCACTGTTGTGCTTAAGCCTCCTTCACAGGCGGAGGGAGACTGACCTTACTATTCTATGCTAGTCAGACAGGTTGGTATAGGGTTTTATTTCAAGTTTTCCCTCCATTGATGTTATATGCTTATGATATCCTTTAGTCGTCTTTTACGACATCCATGGGCAAGACAGGGAGTGGTGATTTGTATTCTTACTTCGTCACCACACGGAAAATGATCAGCGTGGTATAGGTAGCTAATTTCATTCCTATTATGGTGCAGGTCTGAGCTGAACAGTAGGACGTAGGCGGTTCACGTCGTCGAGGAGACGCTTCTCGCGCACGCGCTCCGCCGTCTCCTTCCGCGAGACTACTGCCTCGCTAAAGGCTGCAACCGCATCCCAGTTCGGTCAGCACCGATGATTGCGACGAGTTTACGACGCTGCTCTGCCCAGGCGGCACAAACCTCGAGCGTATGCTGCGCCGTGTCCTCGTCGCAATCGTAGTGGTGGCAGGACGGTGTACTCTCCCTCCTAACGACCGTGTACAGGTATTTGGTGAAGCATCCATGCCTCGTCAAAACCTGCACCAGTCGGAAGGAGAGTACCTACCCCGTGCCGCCGTTTTAGCCACTGCATCAGCACGGGCCGGAAGGCCTCCACGGTCCGCACACCGAACCGAGGCCTCTCCAACCGGACTACCCAACGGGCAATGACGTCTCGGCGGGCATCGATGCTCCAGGCGGTGAGCTCCCTCACAGAGACCACACCGCCCTCCGCTCGCACCCCCGACACCCGCATTTCCGCCTCCAGGTCCCACGGGGAAGTCCCGGCTAACAGGCACGCTGCCTCCGTCGACACCTTGCGGTATCCGCGTATGGCCCTGATCGCCATGGCCCTCTGTGATCGCTACAGTAGAGCCCTGAGTCGGACGGTCAGGGACCCCACCCACACCAGTGCGCCGTACAGGGCCATCGCCCGGTTGACCCCCGCGTACAGCCGTCGAGAATAGAATTGTCCTGCGTGGAGATCGAACTCATGACGTTCCGTCACAAGTAGTCTGTAATTTCATCCTCCGCCATCTTTGATTTGGTTTTATATTAATTTTTTAAGAAAGTGTTTTTGAAAGTGCATGTTTAAAAAGGCCTTTATGCCGAGTCTTTATTTATTAAATATCACTTCATTTAAAGTAATTGTTTAGAAGTAAATAGTCATCCTCAACTATGAATAGTATCTCCTGAGAATTTTGATGGAACACAAAATCGTATATAAAGCACCACTATATCTTCTCATACCACTTTGGCATTTTCTCTGTATACACTAAATAAAATATCATTAAAATTTTTATTAACAAAAAGAAAACGAATACACTACAAAACTTAAATGTAAATATAAAATATTGAATATGAGACAGTTATATAACGATTACACGTCCCTGCCAAAACTCCTAACTAGCTTTAGCTACTATAACCAAATTCATAGAATATCTATGTTCATTATAACTTATACAAAACGTCTTCCATTTGGCTAAACAGTCTTAAATGTTCTACATCAAGAATTGTCTCTGCGAATCCATATTGCTTGGTAAAGGAGACGGGGAGACGTGTGAAAAAGAGACGGAAGACACAATCCATCGCGTTACTGTCTTATTGCCGGAAAGCTGTACTCCTTTAGCAAATATCTCCCACTCGAGTACAGATAAGAAAAATAGTGAATGATATTTTTTTAACACAAAAGGAAATATTATCTAAGAGTCCACTTTGAAGAATGATTTCTGATGTTTACGCGACATGTATTATAAATAAAACAATTTTTACGGCTTTTATCGCGGTTGTGTTTGATTTTTGATTCGTTTCAAACGCTTTACAGCTTTCATAGTAACAATACAGTTCGCCACCCCTTTTCCTACCTATGGGTGTTGTAAAAGACGACCAAAGGATATATGTAATACACGAATGACATCTATGCAAGCGAGCGAAAACTCGAAATTAATATCTATTTTTTCATAGCTATGCCAATGTCATTAAATGCCGATGGATCTCAAAACCAGATAAACGTTAAAGATTTAAACAAGCTACTTTACGGATTTTATCGTGTTTGTATTTGATTTATGACTGCCCGCCGTTTCGAAGATTTTACAGCATTCATGGTCATGTCTCGTCAGACATCTACGTCAGGCCGAAATCAAATAAAAACGCGATAAAATCCGTAGAGCAGTTTTATTTACAATGTATAATACTCGCGTAAACATCAGTAATCATTATTTAAAGAAGCTTTTACAATTTTTTGTTTGTTATCAAACAATTATTTTAAATATCCAAAAATAAAAACTGTTTGTTTATAGTTTTCACTTCTGGCGGCAGTCCTCATTACTGCTTGGTGTTATTTTTAATGAGAAAACTTATTTGGCTGCGTTGGACACTTTTTGGTACGGGAGAATCTTATAGGTTCGCGTCACCGACATGCTTATATCTATACTAGTATATCTGTAACTATACAGCTTACATAATGTGCTGTGAATATCATATAAGAGACATTTAATGGATTTAGTGAAACGTTCAATGTGTATGGTACTGATTATTTTAATCGTTTAATTATGAAATTTCCATTTGCTTTTAATACTAAATACTCGTAAATTCAATTTTTACTCCTACCGGCAGTCTCTATAAACGTTTTTTTTTTGGAAATTAGACCTCTTCGCCCAATTAGGATGTCAACTCGGGACTTTTAGGTCACATTCTTACGCTATTATTTCAAGCAGGGGATACAATATTCTGTATTATTTATATACAATATATCTACATCATCATCATCATCTTGCTCTTATCCCAATTACTTGGGGTCGACGCAATATGTCATCTGTTTTGACATATTGCAAAAAGTTTCGGCAATGACTTTTATGACCGGCCGCCTGCCTAACGTCAACCCTCCTTGGGAATGTAATCGTTGACCCAAATGGTACCAGATGGAGTTGGTCCGGGTCAATCTAGGGCTCTTAGTCGTCTTTTACGACACCCACGAGCAAAGCAAGGGTTGGTAGTATTCGAAGCCGCCACCACACAGCACATATATCTACATATTTAAATAAATTACATACAATTTTCTTGATCATAGTACTGAGGGTGGCACTTATCTTAAGAATTGTAGAGGAATGGGTGAAGAGTTCAGTGGGGGGGGGGGAGACGTTATTTGTCCCCCATTACAGAGCTGTTAGTATAAGCGACGACTGGTGGCATTTGGGCGGGGCGTTCAAAACTGCGAATGTGAGATGTTATCTTGTAGGTATGTAATTTTTTTATTGCCTTTATTTGCAAATGGCCAGGTCGTTTGATGATAAATGATAATTACTGCTCTTCAATCTCTGTATTACCTAGGTCTTAGACAGGTCGCTTACGGACAGATTGGAGTCGCTGGAGCAGCGGAGAGACTTTGGGTCACTCTGTGTACTCTACCGACTCTTTCACGGGGAGTGCTCCGAGGAACTGTTTGACTTGGTACCACCGTCATCATTCTACCAACGTACCACTCGACATCGTAGCAGGGTTCATCCATTTCACCTGAAAACGTTATGGTCTTCAACTGTACGTTTCCAGCGATCATTTCTCCCACGTACGTGCAAGCTCTGGAATGAACTACCTGCTACTGTGTTTCCAGAGAGCTATGATATGGCCTTCTTCTAAGAAGAGTATTTTCTTCACGGTAGGCAACGGCCTGGCTGTGCCCCTGGTATTGCAAAGGTCCATGTGCGGCAGTATAACTTACCATCAAGTATGCTGCTTGCTCGTTTGCTACCGTTGGCAATAAAAAAAAATCTATCGTTGGGAGGTTGGAAGGTGTTGGAGTTTTACGGTTTGGCTTTCTCATTCATCAAACGAAGAGCATTAGCAAATTGATTCAGATGTCGATTTTCTGAAAAATATGATGCTATCCTGAACGAGAAAATACATTAAAGGCTATCGTTACTCTACAATTTAAAGAAAATATGTGTAAAAAAAAGGCTTTCGTTTCGAGCTTTTCTTCTTTTTCATAGATGTTATATGCGTATTATATCCTTTAGTCGTCTTTTACGACATACACGGGCAAGATAGGGATTGGTAATTTGTATTATTGTTCCGTCATCACAAGAAAATATTAATGATGACAACCAGACTCGAAATAATCACTTGAAAAACCTACAAAGAATCACCCTACATGGGCGTCGAATTCTAGACCATCGTCTCGAGAGATCGCTATATAAATCACTCAACCATATGCGCAATTAAAATTGAACATATTCGAATCCTCTGAATACAAGTAGATATAATTCACATTCGTGGTCCTGCACGCGCACCTAGGTTAAAAGATACCCCTATTTTGGGGTGTCTGCGACGTGCGCTACACTTAAACGTATCATTATCCCTGATACATACAGGTTGATATAAAATAAAAAAATACAAAAATAAGTCCTAAAAGCCTACTACAAAAAATTGCTCTAAAATAGATAAAACAACTAGCAAAATCCCGCGGTTTCACCTGTGTAGTGCCTGTTTCGGTGGGAATATCGATATAAAATATAGCCCATGTTACTCCTTATATAATCAGCGGTTTGATAGTAAAATTTTATCGAAATGATCACGCTGTTTTTAAGATTACTTGGAACAAACAGACAGACAAACAAAAAATGATTAATCAGATTTTTTGGCATAGGTATCGTGTAAATAACCGTGTGAGCATGATAAAATCGTATTATTTTAACATTACAAACAGACACTTCAATTTTGTTTATTTGTATAGATAAAATATTTTGAGTTATTGTAATCTGAAATCTTTAAAATTGTCATTATTCTATAGAGTTTATATCATGATTGTTGGTTATATACGTCTCAATGTTGAGCTTGGATCTATTCTATATAAGATAATTATTGGCTTAAAATACCACACTGGTCAGACGGATTGATATAGGGTTTTATTTCGAATGTTCTTTTCTTATAAAGATATAATATCACATCCCTTTGTCGTCTTTTATCTTTCATTGTCATCTCAGCTCACATAAGTTCATCTATTGAGCTCGAATCTCGCAGCACAACGAGAGGAAAATTGACCTAGGTACTATACCGCGCTGGTCAGGCATGTTGGCATAAATTTTAGGGAGGAAAACTTTTCTTGCATAAAACTCATTTGCATGCCATATCCCTTAGTCTTCTTTTACGACACCTACGAACCGTGTGTGGTATATATCGTTATCACATAGGCATATTATTATTTAATACATAAATATAGGGAGCCTCGGAGAACAGTTGTGGTTGCTCAGGGCAGGGATGGTTTCAGAATGATTTCTTAACCTATCATGAAGAAATATCACTCTTTATTTTTTAAAAGATAACACCATCCACAAGGCAGAATGCTAGTATTGCTGGATACTTTAAAAACATCCTTACTAATACATATTATAAATGTGAAAGTTTGTTTGTTTGTTACGCTTTCACGCTTAAATCACCGAACCGATTTCAAATATTCTTTCACCAATGGAAATCTATAATATCAGGAAGTAACATAGGCTATATTTTATCTCAGTATTCCCACGGAAACGGGAACTACGCGGGAAGGACGACTGAAACCGAAGCGAAGCGAGGGCAGGTTGCTAATAAACCAAATAAATATTTAACAGACACGAATGACATCCAGATTCAACAATAAATTGTAAATTACATAGAGTATTGTCTGACGTGGGAATTAAACCTACGACATTTGGCACGAGAGATCAGTAGATAATTATCTGCGCAATCAACTTTTGGTTGGTTAAAAATAGACCCATTTTTAAAGCAGCCTGTATCCGCTATTCATGGTTCAATTCGTTACGCCATATACACTCCCCATCCAAACCAATCATATATCTCGGTTCTAAGTGTGCAGTTCACATATAAACTGTGCATATGTGTGTGTAGTGGGTGGCGCCAGTATAAGGGGTGTTACATTACACACAATTAAACTTTAATGTTTCTCTCTTTATGTCATCAGACGGGGTCGCTTTTTAAGGGTAGATTTTGTAATTTGAAAGTTATTTAAGAGTCTCTATGGGATTAGTTTGTTTTGTCGTCATCATGTCTTTCACATTGCACCTTTTAATGGTTGCTGTGATTGCAATGTCCATGGACATTCATGAACACTACATGTGGTGATGAATTAAAATACAACTCACCGTCTTACCCGTGGGTATCATGAAAGATGGCTAAAAGATATAATGTGTATATATTACCTATGCAAGAGATGGCAAACTCATAATGAAACCCTATACTACAGCGTCTGATCAGCGTGGTATAACTGTTAAATTTTTGTCCTATTTCGGAGGAGGCTCGAACTCAGCAGTGAGACTTATTTGAGCTGTGATGATGATGATGATAATGTGTATCTATTTATATGACAGTGGTTTGTGACGGAGTAAGAATACAATTCACCACTCCTTATCTTGCCCCTGGATGTCGTAAAAGACTACTAAGAGATATTCTATGCACATAACATCTGTGAAAGAGAAGGAATACTCAAAATGAAACTTTATACCAACATGTCTGACCAGCATGGTATAGTAGATCAAATTACCTCCCATTATGGAGGAAGCCCGAACCCAACAGTGGGACGTATGTGGGCTATGATGATGATGATTTATTTGACAATGGTTTATGATTACAAATTATCTTCATATTTCTTAAAAGGAGTTGAGAGCAAGAGTGAATAGGTTTTTATTTAGATCTTTTTCTTCTTAGTTAATATATGTCCCGCTACGAGCCTTTTCCAAATTGGTAAAAATTTACCTACTATACCCCTGTTTGTTGGATAAACTGGAAATAAAACGCTACACTAACCCTAGACGGGTTTGGTATAGGGTTTTATTTCGAGTTTTTTTCTTGCAGGGATTTCTCTCCCATAGTGGAGGAGGCTTGAGCCAAACGTTGGGAGGTATATGGGCTGATAGGTTTTTACTTCTAGTTTTCCTCCTCTTGAAAAAACTTGTATAAAACCCTACACCAACTTTAGACGGGTTGGTTTTAGAGTTTTATTTCGAGTTTTGTTTTCATGCAGAGATGTTATATGCTTATTATATCCCTTAATCGTCTTTTACGGAACCTACGGCAAGAGTGGAGGAGGTGAATTGCATATTTACTTGGTGACGACATAAAAAAATATCTAAAATAATTAATAAACATATTTAAAAATAACAATGAGAATACGTAATGATATTTGCTTTTTACGCAAGTCCATCGTCCGGAAAATCTGTAAAAATAATTTTATTTTAAATTAATTTTGAAAATGATATCTGATGTTTACGTCCGCCCGTGACCATGAATGCTGTAAAGTATTCGAAACGTCGGGAAATCATAAATCAAATACAAACGCGATATAATCCGTAAAAGTAATTTTATTTACAATGTTTTATTTAAAATTTTTGAAAATCTATACCTTTTTTTCGATATAATATAATACGCATATAACATCTGTGTAAGAGAAGAAAAACTCGACACAAAACCCTATACCAACACGTCTGACCAGCGTGATTATAGTAGGTCAATTTCCCTCCTATAGTCGAATTGGCCCGGGCCCAATAGTGGGACGTATATGGGCTGCGATGATGATGATAGCAACGGTTAGAATGAACAGTTTCATTTCATATAATAAAAGGCAGTCGTCACTCAGGACGACTGGCAGATGCGAAACATCGAAATTATTCTGTACAAGTATATATGCATAAAAGAACAGATTACGATAGGAACTAATATGGCATAAAGTATTAATAAAATAATACATTTTTTTTTTCAGAAAATGATGATTTTTATTCAATAAACATTTGTTTTCATTAGTATACACTATATCTAGGCATGCGAGCTCAGAGCGGCAAGAGAGATAGCGCAGAGTCCCTCCGTCTCGCTCACACGCTACTATGTATAGACTAAGTATATCTATATACATATATATAGCGTGACGTTTTGACGCCACGACAACAATCAGGTATACCCTCGCATATTCCTTCATATAGCGTGACGTCGTAACGCCACGAGCGTTTTACGCCACGCTAATGATCAGGATCACCCTTTCATATCAATACATAATACATAGTCAAATTAATCCTATAAACGTAGTTGGCAGCTGTATATTACGAGTCGTAATCATTGGTCGTTAATTGCAAATTACTTTAGATAAGACTACTGAAATATTAATGCTTATCTTAATTGTGATCTAAGTATAATTGATTGAATGTCATACATGCAGGTACTTGTATAAATACATCTGTCTATTGCTGCGACGTATAAGTCGGGCGAAATTTGAATACCGGTTCTATTAACCGTCAATTGTTCATACTTTCTGATGGTCGACGGTTTTGGAATGTTTTGATTGGTCTAGCTATTTGCATGCGGCTTTGGCATAGTTCCGTTGTATGTATTCATGTCCTATTTTTTTAAATACTAACGATCTCAGTTAAAGATTTTTGTCACAAATTCATATTATGTATAGGTTTTTTGTGGCATTTGAATAGAAACATCCTTGTGGTGACGGAGTCTTACTCGTGGATGTCGTAAAAGATGACTAAGGATTTATAATATACAACATTTCTGCAAGAAAGGAAAATCTTGAAATAAAACGATTCGAATCCGTCTGGCCAGCGCGGTATAGTCGGTCATATTCCCTCTCAATGTGGAGGAGGGAAGCTTCCTCCAAGCCTAGTCATACATCATTTCATAATTTCAGCTCACATTCGTCCTACTGTCGGGCTCGAGCCTTCTCCATAATAGGAGGGAAATTGACCTTAATATACCATGCTTGTCAGACGTGCTGGTATAAGGTTTTGTTTTGAGTTTTTCTTCTCTTCCATAGATATTATATAGGTAGGTACTAATTTTTATTTAGTTCCATATTTTTATCCGTTAGACCAGGATAAGAACACATTGCACTTCTAAATCGCCAACAAACGGTAATAAACATATACTATCATTTAATTAAAGCCTTAAAATTTATATTTCTAAAGATTTTATTAAAAAAATGTTTTCTTAGCATTCATGGTTATAACGAAAATTGTTGGTAAAAATTTGATACCGACGTAAGTGAAAATATGTTGTAAGAAGATTGCAGTATGCAAATTTTATAAAGGTACTCGCCTAGAAAAATCAATAGAGCCTTCATGAAAGAGATAGATATGTATTCATGCAAATGTTAAAACGAGAAAGTAGATCAGCCTCCTTCCTCCGACTATGATGTCGTGGAAATCTGATAGGGCATTACGTTTTATGAATTTTAAACTTTGCGACGTGGGGAATAGGTTTTAATTTACTTTATATCATTTTATGATAGGCTATTTTAGGATACGAAAATGTTGATAACATGTTTTGAAATTTATTGTTAAGACTTTATGGTTCATATTTCTTTGTGGTTATCTCTGAGTAATTTTCTCGTGATAATTGCCAGCTATTTCATAATAGTGATTAATGATGGTAGATAGAATGCTTCGCTAATTATTTTTATTGGCTGTAAGTTTAAATATAGTAGTATTATGACGTCATCCCGTAGGAATAATAAGCTTTTCGCCTATAAAGTTAGATTGGCTACTTATTAAGTTGGATTAGAATTTCATTAGTAGCTTAGTGGATGGATTTAGATCTCTATATTGTTTCTAATAGGTACTTTTTCTGTTTTTATGAAATTTCTGTAATAATGACTTTGATATTAATATTAAATACACCACTTTTGCCTATGGTTGTCGTAAAAGACGACTAAGAGATAAATATATATATATATATATAAGATTTACCACTCCCTATCTTGATCGTGGATGCCGCAAAACACGACTATGGAATATAATACGCAAATAACATCTATGCAGGAGAAGGAAAACTCGAAACAAAGCCCTATACCAAACTGTCTGACCGTCTGACCTGGTATAGTAGGGTAATTTCCGTCTTTCTGTGGAGGAGGTTCGACCCCATTAGCGGGGCGTATATGAGCCCAAATAATAAAAGGATACTTAAAACGAAACCCTATACCAACACTTTTGATCAGTGTGGTCAATTTCTTTAGAGCAGGAGGCTCCAGCTCAGCAGTGGAACGTCAATGGGTTGATATGTTGATGATGAAAACATTTTAGCCGTTTGAGGCTTGTGGTCGCGGTTAGGAATACTAGCAACCTTTACAATGTTCGTGGGTGTAATAAAACACGACTAAAAGGTTTACACTATCTCAGCTCTGAGGAAGTGTTGGACCTGGAATCACCATCTCACTAACGTACCACCCGATACCGCAGCAAGGTTCGTCTATTTCACCTGGAATCGTTTTGACTTTCAGCTATACCGACGGTCCCTACGTACATAAAGACATGTCAAAAATGTCATTTTTATTGTATTCTTTAGGCTTTAGATTATCAATACATATGCAGTATGAAATGTGCGTTTTGAATATCTAAATCCGCCGGCGACTGGGGCGGCGCAGGCGCGAGTATTTGCGCCTCATGCCGCCCTAGCCGAGGCCGCGGGTGACGTGACCGGGGATTAGTCCGTCACCCGCCGAGAGGCCGACCGCGTGAGGAAAGACCGACGTCCTCCCCGAGTGGGGGACGTCGGTCGATGGGAGGGTACCCCGCGTAGGGGGTATTCCGTCGGGCCGACCACTGACGACAAGTAAACCTGCTCCGGTGGTCGGCCCAATGACGAAGGCGAGGTGGTTTTAGGGTGGGTTGCGGGAGTTGCGTGCTTAAGCCCCTCTGTCGCCCCGGACGGAGTGGTGCGGAGGCGCGCCGACCGCGACCCACCCAAAAAAAAAAAAAAAAGGCTTTAGATTATCAATACATATGCAGTATGAAATGTGCGTTTTGAATATCTAAAGCCTAAAAAATACAATAAAAAAAGCCTAAAGAATACAATAAAAAAGCCTAAAGAATACAATAAAAAAAGCCTTAAAGAATACAATAAAAAATTCCATTTTTGACATGTCTTTATGTACGTAGGGACCGTCGATACATTTTTAGCGATCATTTCTCTCAAATACGCTGCTGTGTTTCCCGGTATGTCATGTCAATCTTTAAACGAGATTTAAGAAGAACATTTTCTTCACGGTAGGCAACAGCGTAGTCCATGTGCGGCAGTATCACTTACCATTAGGTGTGCTGTTTGCTCGTTTGCCACCATAGTAATTAAAAAAAAAAAAAGCTTATACGCGTACCATTGCTGGGCACGAACCTATTCCACAATAACAGGGTAATTGACCTAGTATATTATGCTAGTCAGACATATTGGTATAGGGTTTTATTTCGAGTTTTAGTTCTCCTCCACACATGTTATATAAATATTGAAGGAAAATTGACTTACTACGCTGGACAGACGTGTTGGCATACAATGTTATTTCGAGTTTTCCTTCTTTTGCATGGATGTTATATGCATATTATATCTCTTAGTCGTCTTTTACGACATCCACGGGCAAGATAGGGAAGTATTCTTAATCCGTCACCACACGGCAAATCTAAGAAGCTTTCAATCTTGATGAGGCAGACTTTCTTGCTAGTTTGTGTCGTAAAAGGCTACTAAGGCATCCTTACTAATATTATAAATGCGAAAGTATGTTTGTTTATTTGTTTGTTACGCTTTCACACTTAAACCACCGAACTGATTTCAAAAATTCTTTCACCATTGGAAAGCTATTATATCACGGAGTAACATAGGCTATATTTTATACCGGTATTGCCACAGGAACTGAAACCGAAGCGAAGCGAGGGCGGGTTGCTAGTATAATATACAGATAACATTTATGGCAGAGAAGGTTATTTATGATATTTATGATGTCACTAGCGTGATGTAATATTTCGATTACCCTCTCATTTTATTTGCCCATGCATATGACGCCTTCTTGATGTCAAACTTCTTTGGTAAAGTAATTGCAGACCAGACAGCATTAGATGAAGTTGACCCAGGTCGATGTTTTTAATATTTTTTATTATTTTAATGCTGTTTGTAGCAAACGAGCAAACAGTACACCTGATGGTAAGTGTTGCTGCCGCTCATGGACCTTTACAACGTCGCTGCCTATCGTGAAGAAAGTGAAGGGAGTGTGAATGCGTGCAATTAGATTTGGTAATACTAATTCATTCATTCATTTCGGCTCATATATTGGTCTAAGATCCCGCTATACAACGACCTTCACAGAGATGCTTATTTGATGAAACTTATTTTTTATGTAATTTAATATTACAATAAATATATTGCATATGAGTTGCCTAACAAATTTTAGTCCAGAGTATAATTCATTAATATTCTTTTTTTTGTACATGTACCGGTGCACGGTTTGATTATTAGACAAATTCTATACCAATCGAAAATATGAAGCCCATAGAATATGCAAACGTGGATCAGACCGGTGCAAAATGCTAGTATCGATTTATCTGTTTATACCTGGCTACCTGAGAGTTGTGACCGGAAAAGAATAAGCAATCTAACGTTTGCATATTCTATGGGCTTCATACTTTCGATTGGTATAGAATTTGTCTAATAATCAAACCGGTACAATGTCCAAAAAAAAATGTTTTTTTTTAATTATTAATTCATCATACACTGGACTAAAATTTGTTAGGCAACCCATATGCAATATATTTATTCACATATTAAATTACATAAAAAATAAGTTTCGTCAAATAAGCATCTCGGTGAAGGTCGTTGTATGGCGGGATCCTATACTATATGTCCTATACTATATGTGGAGGAGGGTCGAGCCCAGCAGTGATGCTGGGCTCGACCCTCCTCCATAATAGGAGGGATATTAAAATACTATACCACGCTGGCCTTTGGGGTGGTATAAGGTTTTATTTCAAGTTTTTCTTCTTTGACAGATGTTATATGCATATTATACTCCATAGTCGTCTTTTATGATACCTATGGGTAAGGTAGGGAGTGGTGAATTTCATTCTTACTCCGTCACTAGACGGATAATACAGTAGATAATGCGTTATAATAAAATTTTCAATGTAATAAATATCTTTTTTTTTCTATTATTAGTGTCGTTTTTCTACAAACGTAGGATTATCCTAGCAAAGCATAACATTTTTAGAAAGATTATCTAGTTACGCCAAAGTTCCTAGTATAATTTCTTACATGCATATATATGTAAGTCTACAAAAACGTTTTTTACTTCGTAAAAAAACAAAATTCTCAGCTTCACCTTTACAATGATTCCTAAGATCATAATATTTTATGGTAGCAAATATTAATAGTCTCGTAATGTCATGGTGAATAGGGTGGGCGTGATCTTGTAAGATAATTTACTGAGATTCCCTTTAACCCCCCGATGTAAATCCCTAGGGGGTTGTTACGGTATGAATCCGTAATGGGGTGTTACTTAAATCGGAGGAAAAATGATATCGTTTGACGACGTTGAATTTTGATTTTTAACCAACCTTAAAATAAGAGGTTCTTATTGTAATGTTTTTGTATTCATTATTGATACGTCTGAGTAGTAGCAATTTGTTACTGCGCTTCGTTCGATGAGCGAGAGAGCTGGAAGCCCAACTTCCTGAGGGTGTTTCCGTGTAGTGGGTTTTGGTGATACCTTTAGTTTCACTGAACTTCATTGCACGTATTTACACTCCCTTCACTTTCTTCCCGGTAGGCAGCGGCCTAGCAAAGGTCCGTGAGCGGCAGCAACACTTACCATCAGGTATACTGTTTGCTTGTTTGCCACCATTTGCAATAAAAAAATTCTATTTTTTTTTTGGGGTAGGTTGCGGTCAGCGCGCTTCTCGCACCACTCCGTCCGGGGCGACAGAGGGGCGTAAGCACGCAACTCCCGCAACCCACCCACGATGCACGTCGCTTTCGTCGTTGGGCCGACCACTGGAGCAGGGTTACTTGTCATCAGTGGTCAGCCCAACAGAATACCCCCTACTTGGGGTACCCTCTCATCGACCGACGTCCCCCCCTCGGGGAGGACGTCGGTCTTTCCTCACGCAGTTGGCCTCTCAGCGGGTGATGGGCTAATTCCCCGGTCACATCACCCGCGGCCTCGGCTAGGGCGGCATGAGGCGCAGGTATTCGCGCCTACGCCGCCCCAGTCGCCGGCGGCGGATCGCCTCATCGAGGCTGCGCTCCTCGCGCAGGCGATCCACCGCCTCCTTCCGCGAGATCACTGCCTCGCAGAAAGCTGCGACCGCGTCCCAGAAAAAAAAATGTATGGTGACAGAATAAGAATACAATTCAACATTCCCTGTCTTGCCCGTGGTTGTCGTAAAAGACGACTAAGGTATATAGGTAATACGCTTAACATCTATGCAAGAGAAGAACTGAAAATAAAACCCTGTACCAACACGTCAGATTAGCATGGTATAGTAAGATTAATTTTTCTTCTATTATGGAGGAGACTCGAGCCCAGCAGTAGGATGGATATAAGATGATGATGAATATTTCCCATAAGAATTTTTGGATATAGGTATGGTTACGGTTATAGACGTCAAATTATTTCAGACTAGCAGCGCTCTGCGGTTTTATCCTCATAGTTCCCCTTCCCATGGGAATATCGAGATAAATTATAGCTTATGTATTAGTCTGATATCGTCGGTGATACTGCAATTCCGCGTAACTTACACTGGATGATACCGCGTAAATACAAAAATAGCAAATTCGAGATTTCGCGTCTATGACTTCACAGTTGTGATTGGCTTAGGTCTACATTATTAGTTCAGTGTGTTATTCACTCAAAATCGTCTAATCACAATGAGTTAAATCCGCGTGACTGTTATTGTTGACATAATTGTACCAATACCGCGCAACTTCTCAATCATAACAAGTGCACGTGCTGTTTTAAAGTAAGATGATGAGTACCAACGTCATATTGAGCTCAAAGATATAGCCCGAGAGCAAAAAAGCAAAGATAAACAAGTTGCAAAAAGTGGAGCTATCTATACAATTTACTGCTGACATGCAATCAGTAAAGTTGTGCCCCTGTCTATCTGCCAGTGTTCTATATTTTAAGACTAAGTTAGCAGTTCATAATTTCACAGTCTACATCTAGGGACTGATGATGTTACATTTTATTGGTTGGATGAGACCACCTGTGACTTAAAGGCCACCACTTATGCATCTTTTTTGTAGACTATGTTACTAACATATTAGCTGAAGAACTCAAAAACGTTGTGATATGGTCCGATGACTGTACATCGCAAAATAGAAACCGTATTATCTCAAACACACTGCTTAGATGGGCTATAGATAAAAATGTGACAATAACCCAGAAATACCTTGAGAAGAGTCATAGGCAGATAGAAGTGGACTCTGTCCATTCAGTTATCGAGAGAAAGTTACAAAACGTTGAAATATTTTTACCATCTCAGTACGCAAGCATCATTAAACAAGCAAGAATAAAATCTTTTCCCTATAGAATCATACAGCCAGATCATACATTCTTTAAGGATTATGAAATGAAAGAATATCAACTGTACGGCTCTATAAGGCCTGGCCGTTCTGCTGGAGACGATTGTGTGGTAGATTTGAGAGTGTTAAAATGAAATCCGGATGGAACTATTCAGCATAAGAAACACTTTAATAATGAGTTGAGTTTTCTGTATTGCCACGTAGACCACGCAATATTTTAACACTCACAAACAGTATTTCACAGACGTTTACGTCAAGATTGCCGATATTAGAGACAAAATATCAACATTTAGAGCGATTAAAAGCTGTTATTTCTAGCGATTGTCACCAATTTTATGATAATTTGCTTTAAAAGAAAAGTGTAATAGTATCCTGAATCATTGCATTTTCTATTATTTAGATTAAATAGAGTACTAAGTACATTTTCGTATGTTACAATTGAAGGTTTAATTTTGGTTTTTAAGTTTTTATTGATCTGTTCTTGTGATTTTTAGAATTTTTTGTTTGTTAACATGTTTAACTGCTAAGCCAGTGGTTACCAGATGTGGTAATACTTATAAGACTATGATTACCTGAGATAACTAGGTATAGGTTTATTATTTTACTGAATTACGGGATCTCCAAATAGAAATTTTCCTATAATTAAATTAGTTAATCAATTTTTGGTCATTACAAGTTGAAGTTGAGTTTGGAATTTACTAAGTTTTAGTTATTCTTGTGATTTTTGTGTAATTTTGTTTATTTTTAAGACGTTTAACTACTAGCGAGTAGACCATCAACACGATAATAATTTGAAGACTGTGATTATCTGAGATAATGTAACTTTTTGATTGCACTACTGTTTTGGTTTTTTTATCAATACCGCCCAAATGGCGTATTTGCACAAACAAAAGACGCCTTATGAAATAAAATACCGCGTAAGTATTTTTTTCTGGCGAAATACTAATAATATTAAATAAATTATCATTGCATACGATAAATAATCCTTAGTTTTGTTTTCCAGAAGGCTTAGTTACATATCCGATCGGTATAAGAGAAAATATTTAGTTTTTTGTTTCTCCTGTATAATTTGCTATACATAACTTACGCGGTATTGTCTTTTGTTAGTTACGCGGAATTGCAGTATCACCGACGATATGTAAGTTATATTATTGAAATTTCATCAAAGTTCAAATCTATTTAGTAGTTTTTGCGTGAAAGAGCAACAAACATACTCACATACCTATTCATAAACTTTCGCGTTTATAATTCTAGCAGCAACCTGCGGTTTCACTAGCAGTTTCTCTTCCTGTGGGAATATCAGGATAAAGTATAAGCATATGTATTATTCTGATATGTAAGTTATTGTGAAGTTTATCAAAATCCATTCAGTAGTTTTTGCGTGAAAGAGCAACAAATATCTTCACATCTTCACAAACTTTCGCATTTATAATATTAGTAGGATTGATAGGATTACCCGACAATTTCAGATAGTTTTAGCCTTGGATTTTTATGTGTCGCGATATAATAAGCATATAATATTGCATATGCAAGAGAATGAAAACTCGAAACAGATGTATTCATTCCCTATTATAAATGCCTTTCGCATTTGGTTGCTTGTTTATTTGTTTGTTACGCTTTCACGCTTGAACCACCGAACCGATTTCAAAAATTCTTTCAGCAATGGATAGCTGTAATATCAGGGAGTAACATAGGCTATATTTTATTTTGCTACTCCCACGGGAAGGGGAACTACGCGGGCAAAGCCTCTCAAACCTAAGCGAAGCGAGGGCGGGTTGCTAGTCATTAATAAAACAATTTTTCACGCATTTTATCGCGTTTATAGTCACGAGCGGACTCAAACACAAACCCGCCCTCGCTTCGCTTCTGTTTCAGGCGCTTTACTCGCGTAGTTGCCGTTCCCGTGGATATACTGGGATAAAATATAGCCTATGTTACTCCCTGATACTATAGCTTTTTATTGGTGAAAAAATTTTTGAAATAGGTACCGTGATTTAAGCGTGAAAGTGTAACAAACAAACAAATAAACTTACTTTCGCATTTATAATAAAGGATGTCTAATAATCGTAAGTAATTAAATAATCGTAGGTAATTTAATTAATAAATATAAGAAATCATTATGGTATAGTAAATTGAATTTCCTTCCTATTGTGGCTGGGCCCAACAGTGGGACATATGATATATATATGATCTGAAATGATGTTAATAATTATTTAAATCATTAGATAGGCGACCACATATAATTACAATAGTGTCAACAAGAATAGTGGAGGTATCTAAAATCTTTCAAATCATATGTTTGTGTAATGGCTGTTGTATCAAAACGCTACAAATTCTGTGGTCGTTAAATCAGCAACAATACCTAACATGGTAGTCGCTGGCGTTTTATAAAACATACGGAAATATATTGTGAGCCGTGCCGTTTGAACTTAAAATTAAAGTCGCCTTTGTATGTAGGGAATTAAATTAAAGTTAATTTATTTAGGGTCTCAAAGCTTGTTTAAAATTATCATAATTCTGAACAAGCACACACACACAAGCACGCACACGCACACGCGCGCACGCACACCCACATGCACGGGCACGCATGCGTGCGTGCACAGTCGCATGCACGGGTACGCACGCGCGCGGGCACAGATGCATGCACGGGCACGCACGCGCGCGGGCATAGATGCATGCACGGGCACGCACGCACGCCGGTACAGACGCTTGCACGGGCATGCACGCGCGCGGGCACAGACGCATGCACGTCCATACGCACACACAATCACACCAAATAGAATAAAAACAGAGAAGGGATGGCTGAAAATGAGCACTGTGCTTAGCGACAACAAAATCTGAGCTCAATCCGTTTTGCCTTCTAGTTTTAATTTTGTTTTATTATAATCGCTTGTTTTAGTTTTGAAAAGGCAATTAATTATTATTATTGTTAACAAAATAAAACTGTCGGCAACCGTTTTCTTATAAATGCCATTGTCAATAGGTAAATGCCCTTGTACCAAATTGAATAAATTTGACCACATGGGAGGTACCAGCATTCTAATAAAAAGAATCCTCAAAATCGGTACACCCAGTCGAAAGTTTTGAGATAACAACCAAAAAAAAAATACAGACGAATTGAGAACCTTCCTCCTTTTTTGAAAGCGGTTAAAAAGGAGCATGTCATGACATATTTTATATAACACTAGCGGACCCAACAGACGTTGTTCTTTTCAAATAAAATGAAAGGAATTCTCCTTGAAATCGACAGCAGCGCCACCTACGGATTCAATTGTGAATCTAAACCATTCTCGAATGCCCTTGAAAGACACGCAAAATATTAAGCCGTTGCCAGCCCTCCCCAAAACTACTCCCGCGCCGCCTAAGTCACCGGCGGCGGATTGTATCACCTTAGGGAAGCTCCTCCCGCGCACGATGCGACACCTATTTCCGTGAGACTACTGCCTTACAGAATTCGTCAACTGCATCTCAGGTACTGACGCTGTCGAGCATCTCCCTAGCGATGGTCAGTAGCGTCAGGCACCAATGATTACGACGTGTTTGCGGCGCTGCTCTGCCCTCTTTGAGCGTGTGCTGAGTCGTGTCCTGGTCACAATCGCAGTGGTGGCGGGCCGGTGCGCTTTTCCTACTCAAGGGCGTGTGTAGGAACAAGGCAAGTACCCCGTACCACCAATCCAAACATACTATTGGCACCGGCTGGATGGCCTCGATGGTCCGAACATCATATCGAAGTCATGTCCACGAACCCTTTTTTTTGGGTGGGCTTTGGGCCGGTTCCGTCCGGGGCGACAGCACGGCGGCGTGCGGCCCTTTAACCCAACCGAAAGCATGTCGCCTTTGTCGTTGGGCCTACCACCGAACCCTTGTCTGGCTGACCATGAACTCTAGAAGGTATTTGAAATGTGAGGGAATTAAAAAATTAAATATAAACGCGGTAATATCCATTAAATTAGCCTTATTTCAAATGTAATATACTCGCGTAAACATCAGTAATCGTTTTATAAATATATTTTTTGTTCAAACAAGATCCGAAGCAATAGGTACTTCTGAAAAGTTTGCTATTAAATCAATAGAGTATTAAAACATATTAATGGATTAATAAGATTACATGATTAAATAAAAAATACAAAAAAAAAATGTGTATTATTATAGATTGTTTTATAATGTATTCATTAAATGGTATTCTTATTTTTTAGTTTACAAACTTCTCTCGAAAATAAATTTACTGCTAATCAATGATATTTTGCGACAATAATATTCATAATTCTTAAACTAATATGACATTTAAAACTAATAAAGCCACAATATATGCCATCATACATATATGGAATTCCAATTAATCAATATTTATTGGTAAAGTCTTACAAGTTATTCTATGTTAATTTTGAGGTTAACACAATTTATAGGTATCGATGTCGTATTAACTTGATATAAATTATCATAAACACTTGTCGTTTAAATGTGTTAAAGACTAGACTGGTTTGTTTATCAAATATTTATACAAAAAACAAGATGTGTGTGTTTAAGACCGCACGGCAGAAGTGAAAACTTTTCGGGCCGACCACAGAGGACAGGAAATTTGGTACCGGTGATGGGCCCAACGACGAAGGCGATGTGCTACTCTGTCGCCCCGGACGGAGCTGGGCGACGGGTGCGCTGACTATAGCCCACCCAAATATCTTTATAGGCAATCGTAATTTATCAAAATAAATAAACCAAATCATTATTTCCATGTGGTGACGGAGTGAGAATATAATTCACCACTCCATATCTTACCCGTGGATGTCATAAAAGACGACTAAGGGGTATAATATGCACATAACACCTGTGCAAGTGAAGGAAAACTCGAAATGAAACTCTATACCAACATGTCTGACCAGCATGGTATAGTAGGTCAAATTCCCTTCCATAATGGAGGAGGCCCGAGGCCAACAGTGGGACGTATGTGGGCTGCAATGATGATGATGATGATAAAATGATAAATTATTATTACATATCCATAATAATTATAAAAAAATGTTGGATATGGGACTTGGAACTATAAACTTTACTTGGACTATGGGATTTAGAACTATAAAAATATTTTAGGGGTAAAGCGAGACCGAGGAAAAGATGGATGGACTGCGTGAGGCATGACATGGATAATCTGAGAGTGACTGCAGAGATGCCGTATGATAGGATAGTATGGAAGAAGATGACATATTGCGTCGACCCCGAGGCATTGCGATAAGAGCAAGATGATGATGATCAATAAAAACTATAAAAAATTGTTGAAAATCAATAATAATTAATAATAACAATTATTACATATAAATTGAAACACAGCGACCCAGCAGTAAAGAGTAGCTGACTGTATCTTTCTTGCTCGAGCCTTTCACCTCAGAGCGTGACGAATCAGCCTCACTTACAGACTACGAAAAAATCTGTGTGTGGTGCGCCAAAAGAAGTTTTCACTGCAAAAATATTTTCTATACCAATAAATAAAATTGGAGTGTCTGTTTGTAATGTCAAAATAATAGGCTTTTCTCATGCTCACACGGTTATTTGCACGACACCTATGCCTAAAATAGCAATTAAAATTTTTTTGTCTGTCTGTCTGTTTGTTCCGGGTAATCTTCAAAACGGCTGGACCGATTTCAAAAATTCTTTCACCAATGGAAAGCTATAATATCAGGGCGTAAACTAGGCTATATTTTATTCCGGTATTCCCATGGGAACGGGAACTACGCAGGTAAAACGACTAAAACCGAAGCGAAGCGAGGGCGGGTTGCTAGTTGTGTAATAAAAAGAGAAATTGATGGCGCGACAACTGTTAATGGAAAATTTTGTTGTGAAAATTAAGGTGTGAGAATATTGCATCATCATCATAATAGCTCATATACGTCCCACTGTTGGGCTAGAGCCTCCTCCACAATAGGAGGGAAATTGACCTACTATACCACGCTTATCAGGCGAGTTGGTATGGGGTTTTATTTTGAGTTTTCCTACTTTTGCATAGATGTTATATACATATTTAATCTCCTTGTCGGCTCCAACACCTATAGGCAAGAGTTGGGGTAGTGAATTGTATTCTTATTCGATCAAACCACGGCAAAATTTAGTTGAGAAAAAACAAAAAACAGTTATATTTTTCCATTTTAAATGAGCTTACGATATCGATGTTAGTTTAATATAAGCGTAATCAAGTAACCAATATATACTTGTCAATATTATAATATTAATATAATCAGTGACCACAGTTGCGGTCGTTGAAGATCATTATTAGATATCATTACCATCTCATTATGAATATTGAGTTAATAAAAAAATGTTATGCAAAAGAGCCAGACGCAAAATTCCATTCGTCTTTATTTCTTTTCTCAATAATAAATAACTGATTTCTCCGTGTGGTGACGGAGTAAGAATACAATTCACCACTTCCTCTCTTGGTAGTGGATATCGAAAAAGACTAACGGATATAATATGCATATAAACGAGTTCTTTCTTTCTTTCTTTCATATAACATGTTTGCCAAAGGAGGGAAAACTCGAAATAAAACCCCATGCCAGCATGGTATAGTAGGTCAATTTTCCTTCTATTGGGGTGGAGGCTTAAGCCCAACAGTGGGACGTGTATGAGTTGTGACGAAATAACCGAGTTGAAATAAAAGTAGATTTTTATTTATTTTTTTTTATCACCATCTCAGTTCACATAAGTCCCACTGTTGAGTTCGAGGTTCCTCCATACTAGAAGCAAATTGACCTATGGCGTGCTGGTCAGATAGGTTGGTACTTTTTTAGGCGATAAAAGAGCGGTGGCTGATACCATAATCCCCTGTATTCCTTCTCCTTCATCACTGGGACGACCACTGGTAGCGTATCTTTAACATCCGTGGCCAGCCCGAGACAGATTGGTATAGGGATTTTCGAGATTTCCTTCTCTTCCAGAGATGTTATGTCTTTTACTACAGCTACAGGTATGAGAGGCAGGGGTAAATTTTATTTTTACTCCGTCACCACACAAAATTAGGGGCTAATTAGGGAATTAACTTGCGTATCATAGCTATAGTATACATATATATATATTTTTTAAGTTTTTTTTTGTCAATACAGCAATAGCTGAACATTTAGAAAATATTTTTCGTCTATAGGCGACAATTCTGTGTGGTGATGAAGTAGAATACGAGTATCATTCAATTTAAGGGATTTTTATTTGAAAGCTGATGCTTCCCGTGTAGTCTCATTTCAATTTGGTCTAGTACTGACAATAGTATCCATGAGAAAACGTTTGAAGTCGATTTTTTTTTGTTAAAATTTGTTTTTTTTTTTAATGTCACCAAGCATGATACTTGTTTAACATTCGATTACCTTAAATTAGAATGTTTTATAGTGTATCATTAATTTTATATCGACAAAAGTAGTGAGGTTCTCACGAGTATTACATCTATCGATTTATTATCGACATACTGTTTGACATTGATTATGTTTCTTGTTAAAATATTTTACAAGCTCTGTCTGTGTTAACGGGATTTATGGTAATGGTTTAAAATGTTTTTTCTTTTATAGTATATAATTGTTTGTCAATAAGATTAGCATGATATTATTATAAACCTTTTTATTTTTTTTCAAGCTGTGGAAATGCATTTATGCACTGTCCCTCGCCGGTGACAGGCGCAGGAGTGTGTAAGACTAGCCGGCCACCGTGTGTTTGAAATACCCACTAAAACCATAGCGGCTTCTTCCGCGCTTTTACGGGGCGCCGGAGAGATCGTCTGATGACATTCAATCCCCGACATCCCAACGAATGGCAGTCTGGCCACGTCCTATCGTCATTCAAAGCGGTGGAAGGAATTGCGCATATTAGCGCCTTCTCCTCCCGGGTCGTCGAGTGAGTTAGCGGAGGCAAGCACATCGCGTTTTCGCTCTGCAACCTCCTTTGAACTAAAGGCCTCACAAAATGAGGCCATCGACGACTAGCACCTGTCGCTGTCGAGCATCTGTGAGATGATGGTTGGCAACGAAAGGCTATTCCAAATTTCATCGATAGGACGTAGCGTTGGGGTCGCCAGGCGCGGCAAACTTCCAATGTGTGGAGTGAATCTTCGATTGCTGCGCCACACTCATCCCAAGTAGTGTTGCCCAAAAAAGTCTTGGTCTTGCGGTCTTGGTCTTGGTCTTGCGAGAAATGCGAGACCGAGACCAAGACCGCTTAATTTTTGCAAGACCAAGACTGACCCTGCAAGACTTAAGCAAGACCAAGACTGAACCTGCAAGAGTCTCGCGGTCTTGCATTGAAGTCAAATCACCATTTCAGCTTATACACGTCCAACTGTTGGGCTCGTGTCTTCTACATAATAAGAGGGAAATTGACCTACTATATCAAGGTGATCGTCACAACGAGTTAGAGCTAGTATCTTGCACTGTAGTACTAGACGCATCCTTTTCTATCTATTCTCTCTAGTCTATTTAGGTAAAAGCGAGATGGACCTAGATTTTCATAGCACTTTAAATTATTAACAAAATTTGCTAAGTTAATCTTTCTCTGATATATTGAGTTAAAAAAAATGTATTTTATCACAGTCGCTACTTTTTATCAACTACGGGGATGCTACTACGTGCGTCATAGTACCAAGTTTCTACCGTATCTAGAGTATCAGTAACTAAACTGGAAATACAATAGATACATACCACTTAACTTGAAGAGGAATATAAACAATCCCATTTATTATAAAAATATTTAAAGTGACAAAATTTATTGTATCAACTGCCCCGTGTGGTCTAAAGAAAACAGGGTCGAAATTCCTTCCTTTACCATAGGAGTAGTAACGCTGTCTAATGTAACACCAGGGGAATAGGAGAGTAATTGTCCCCAGTGGTAAGGGTTATATTCAATAGTGGACTATAGGCTAGCAGATGGATAGATAGGATAGGATGATATTTGGTTATTTAGTTGGATTTTTCATTGCCATGTTAAATGACTGTTACGTTATTCCAACTGCGAGACTTGCAAGACTTTGCGAGACTCTTGCTGCAATACCAAGACCAACACTGGGGTGCGCAATAGCAAGACCAAGACTGGTCCAAGTCTCGTCTTGGTCTTGCATTTGGGCAACACTAATCCCAAGTCATTGGGATAAATGCAGGATGGTGATGAGCCGGTCACATATTCCAAGGAATGGGTACTAATGGTTGACCCAATGGCGATTGGGTGGGAATATATATGGCATATGGCATATAGCTTCAGTAACAATATCACAAAATACATTGTCAGTAAGAAGGACTCCATGTTTATGGCACCGAGTACACCTTACGACATAATAAAAATCATACTTAAACTAAAAAACACAAATAGCGTTGGGTATGATGGTGTTTCTACAAAAGTAGTTAAAGAAGTGGTCAATCAAATATGCAGTCCGTTAAGTTATATACTGAATCTGAATATAAGTGAAGGTATATATACAGATGCTTTAAAAACAACAGTAGTTAAGCCACTTTTTAAAAAACATGATAGATTATTATTAGAATGTTATAGACCCATTTCTCTGATTCCTATTTTTCAAAGATATTTGAGAAGTTTATGTATAAGGAACTAAATACGTACCTTGAAAAACATAATATTCTCTGCAATGAGCAGAAAGGATTTAGGGAAAATAGAACAATTAATATGGCAATATGTGACTTCTTACACATTGTTATGACTAAAATGGACAAGAAAACGCCAGTATGCGCGATTTTTTGCGACATGACGCAAGCTTTTGATCACGTCCTACATGACATATTAATAAAGAAGTTAGATGCTTATGGGGTGAGAGGAAATGTCCAAAAACTTTTTCAATCATATCTTCATAGACGAAATCAATTTACAGAAATACATAAAGTAATCACTGTTAGTAAACAGAATGAAATCTATGCTTCCCAAGACCGTATAGTTGATAACGGCGTCCCACAGGGAAGCGTTCTGGGACCTCTACTCTTCACAATCTATATTAATGACTTTCCTAGATCTGTACATCATCCTATGACACTCTTTGCTGATGACAGTACAGTCATTATACCTTGTAGAAGTAAGGAGACATATCAACGCGATATTAATAACGCATTGACAAGCACCATAGCATGGTTAAGCAATAATAATTTAAAAATTAATTTTAATAAAACTTTAATTATGCATTTTAGCCAACGATTATTACCATTTGAATTTGACATAAAACACAACAATTTTACCATTCAGGCAGTTAATGCCACGAAATTTTTGGGACTTACAATTGACAGAAATTTGAATTGGAAATCCCATATAGACATCACAAATAAAAAAATTTGTAGTAGTGCATATGCCTTATACACGTTATCACGCGTAATAAATACAGATGCGATGCTTGCTGCGTACTATGGCTTAGTGGAATCCACACTCAGATACGGCGTAATATTATGGGGTAACTCGGCTGATAGAAACATCATCTTTAAAGGTCAGAAAAGATGCCTTAGAAGCATGTTTTTATTAAAAAGTACTGAAAGTTGCGTGCCTTTCTTTAAACAGTACAAAATTCTTACTTTGCCGTCGCTTTACATATTGGAAGTGGTTACCTTTGTTAAAAGCAATCCAAACCTATTCCCTCGCTTAGATGATGCCGTAGTCCGAAACAGGCGAGACAACACAAAACTACGATTGCATTCATCAAAGACTGCACTTATGGGCAAGAGTATCTTCTGCATGGCTCCTATAATTTATAATAGATTGCCAAAAAAATGGAAGGATTTGAACGCCAATGAATTAAAAATGAGACTAAAATCGTATTTATCTAACAGAGCGTACTATGACATAACGGAATTTTTGGAGGATCCAGATTTAATTTGAACATTGCTGTATTATTATTTTGGCTTATATGTTGACTTATTTGACATTTACATATGTTACTAATTGACTTCATATTGATTATTACGACTGTTTTTCATTTATATTGTTTTGATTATGCAATTATATAACTTGACTATTGTTTATTATTATTCTGTTTGCGTTGATTATTATGTTTTTTTATTGATTCTCACATTGGCTGCTATTATTTGACCATTTACTTTTCTTTCTTAATTACATGTTTAGTAGCTGGCCAGATTTGTGATAATATCTTCTCTGACTTATATTTATACGCCACACAGTCGGCAAACATGTCTGAACACCTTAACTGTAACATCTTGCATGCACCTAATAGTTTGTATGTATACACATGTTTCACAAATAAATGTTTACTTTACTTTACTTTACTTTACGTAATGTATTAATAAAATATTATGATTTATATTTATATTGTTATTTAAAATATTATACAACAATCATAATTAATTCACCGCACAGTCGCTTACGCACAATATCGGGTCGCTCCATCTCACTCACACATTACTACCTATCGACTGCGTATAGTACATATATTCCATCATATAGCGTGGCGTTGCGTCGCCGCAGCGTGTTTTCTCCACGCCAACGATCAGGTTTACCCTCGCCTGTAGATGGTTACCATTAAAAATATTAAATAAATCCCCGTGCTAATATCTCTTAGGAAAATCTTCGCAACGGTACAAAATATTAGACCGTATGTTACAAATACTCTGCAAGTCTGCTATGTCGTCACATTTGACTCGCAAACATCGACACGATACGTATCAACACTATTTGGTTAAAAGTTTACTTTACAACTGATTTTAAATGCCCTACACATATGAAAATGTTCTTACTTTGTAAATAAATTATTTAAAACTAGCAGCGCCCTGCAGTTTCACCCATAGTTCCTCTTTCCGTGGGAATATCGGGATAAATTATAGCCTATGTATTATTCTGATATGTAAGCTATATTATTATGAAGTTTCATCAAAATCCATTCAGTAGTTTTGCCGTGAAAGAGCAACAAACATCTTCACATCTTCACATCCTCCCATACTCATAAATTTTCACGTTTATAATATTAATAAGGAAGAATAAGGAAGTAAGGACTAAAATAGCTGTTAAAATATGTAAATCATTTTCTATATTTTTATTAGCTATTTTTAGTCTTTTTCCGTGTGGTGACGGAGTAAGTATACCATTCACCATTCCCTATCTTACCCGTAGATGTCGTAAAAGACCACCAAGGGATATAAATAAGCATATAACATCTGTGCAAGAGAAGGAAAACTCGAAATGAAACCCTATACCAACGTGTTTGACCAGTATGGTATATTAGGTCAAATTCCCTGCCACTGTGGAGGAGGCCCAAGCCCAACAGTTGGAAGTATGTGGGCTGCGATGATGACGATGATGAAAATAAATCTCTTTATCATTCATCTCATTTTAGTTCATATGCGTCCCCCTACTGGAATCGAGCCTCCTCAATATTGGAAGGGACAGTGACCTGCTATACCACGCTGGTCAGGCGGGTTGTTTTAAGGTTTTATGACGAGTTTTCGTTCTCATACATAGATATTATCAGGATATTATAACTCTTAGTTGTCTTTCACGACACCCACGGGTAAGAGACGGGGTGGTGAATTGTATTCTTACTCCGTCACCATACCGGAGATATAATAATAACAGATCATCATTTATTATCATTTCAGCTCATATACGTCCCACTGCTGGGCTCGAGCCTCCACCACAATAGCAGAAAAATTGACCTTATTATACCATGCTGGTCAAGCACGTTGGTATGGGGTTTGCTTCGAGTTTTTCAACTCATGCATAAATGTTATTTCCGTATTATATCCCCCCACCCCTTTTTTTATGGGTGGGCTATGGTAAGCGCACGCGCGGTCCAATCCGTCCGGGGCGATGAAAGGACGGCGTGCGGGCCCATAACCCACCCGTACCCACGTCACCTCGTTGTTGGGTTGACCACCGGAGCAGATGTGAATTGTCGTCAGTGGTCGGCCCGACAGAATACCCTTTCGGGTAACCTCACCTCTCGACGTCCTGGGACGTCGGTCGGCGTCGCGCAGTCAGCCCCTTTGCGGGTGACGGACAATTCCCTGGTCCGTATTATATCCCTTAGTTGTCTTTTACTACATCCATGAGGAAGATAGAGAGTTGTGAATTGCTTTCTTATTCCCTCACCACAGGGATAGATAACCTTAAAATATATATAAATAATAAAGCAAAAATTAAACAAACAAGAAAAAATAAACACCTTTCAAACTTCGCTGTTTCGAACACTTTTCAGCGCTCACCTACTAGCGACACATAAGTCGTCCCGTGACCATCACGATTAAGATGTCTGACGCCCAACGAGTTATCGTTATTACAGAGATTTGTAACTACCCGCAACAGAATTAGTTATTAAATTTTAACCTATATTTTTGAAAACAATTCATTGCCAGTACAAAACCGAGGGACTTCGGTAGGGATGTGACTTGGAGGGAAATTAATTGACTTTTTAAATAATCGATTTTATGTTCTGTAAAATAAATCGATTATAAAATAATTAATTAAAAATAAATAATCGATTATAAAAAAATCGATTTTTCTCCCAACAGGATTATGATGGCCTTTTTTTTTAGGAAATGTGAGCTTTATTTTCTAATATAGTATGAAACGATCGTGATGACTTTTTTTTTTTAGGAAATCTGGCAGTGAATAATCGATTAATTTCGATCGAATTTCGAACAATAAAAAATCGATTTTTATTATTTTGATAATCGATTGTAAAATCGATTATTAATCGATTTTTTGTAATAATCGATTATTATAAAAATCGATTATTTTTTCACATCCCTAGACTTCGGATCACTGTGTCCTCTACCGACTTTCTCATGGAAAATGCTCTAAGGAACTGTTTCACTCGGTAACATCGTCACCGTTTCACTAACGCTTTACATCGTAGCAGAGTTCATCCATTTCAACCTGGAAATGTTATGACCTTTAATTATACGTTTCTAGCGATCATTTCTCCCATTTACGTGCAAGCTCTGGACTGAACTACCTGCTGCTGTGTTTCCCGAGCGCTATGACATGCCCTTCTTTAAACGAGGTTTGAGAAGAGTATTTTCTACCCGGTAGGCAACGGCGTAGCTGTGCCCCTGGTATAGCTTGAATAAAAAAACCCTTTGCCCGGGGGCGGTGACAACTAATGTATGTAGGTTTTTTCATCACACGAACTAAAATAACAGTTGTTCTCTCAAAGTATACGGTCCATTATATTTCCGATTATACCTGTCCATATGAAGCAGGACATTTGAAAACAATCGCCCTGGACATGTCGGTGGTACGTTGATTGACAGCCTTTCCGCGCGTACGACCGGTGTAAACGTAAAACGACAAAAAGCATTCCGGCAAAGTGAAAAATGTGACCCCGCAGAATGAAAAAAAAAATAAGCGGCAAAGTGAAAAAAGTGTATACATAATAAAATTTAAGATTTGATTCGTGGTCATGTTAGCTGTTTAAGGTTCGACTTTTGCACCGTAAATATATTGCTAGTTATTGATGAGAAGAATTTAAGAGTCTTTATACTTATTTAGGTTTCTTTATTTTTGGTATTGAAATAAACGTTTAAATACATAAATTTGTAATTTGTATATTGTTAAATAGGTGGACCGACGTCCTCAACGAGGGGGGGACGTCGGTCGATGGGAGGGTACCCCAAATAGGGGGTATTCCGTCGGGCCGACCACTGATGACAAGTAACCCTGCTCCGGTGGTCGGCCCAACGACGAAGGCGACGTACACGTGGGTGGGTTGCGGGTGTGCGTGCTTACGCCCCTCTGTCGCCCTGGACGGAGAGGCGCGAGGAGCGCGCCGAAAAAAAAAATTGTTAAATCTATACCAATAAATAAAATTGGAGTGTCTGTTTGTAATGTCAAAATAATAGGCTTTTTTCATGCTCACACGGTTATTTGTACGACACCTATGTCTAAAATAGCAATTAAAAAATTTTTGTCTGTCTGTCTGTCTGTTTGTTCCGGGTAATCTTCAAAACGGCTGGACCGATTTCAAAAATTCTTTCACCAATGGAAAGCTATAATATCAGGGCGTAAACTAGGCTATATTTTATTCCGGTATTCCCACGGGAACGGGAACTACGCGGGTAAAACGACTATAACCTATAACCGAAGCGAAGCGAGGGCGGGTTGCTAGTAGATAATAATTTGCTTTGTTAAAATATAATAATTTGTTTTGTTAAACCTAACAAGCGTCAGACACCTTAGTCCACCCGTGACCATGAATGCTGTAAAGTGTTCGAAACGTCAAGCAATCATAAATCAAACACAAACGCCATAAAATCCGTAAAGTAGTTTTATTTATAACTAGCAACCCACCCTCACTTCGCTTTCAGTCGCTTAAACCGGCGTAGTTGCTGTTCCCGTGGGAATACCGGGATAAAATATAGCCTATGTTACTCCCTGATATTATAGCTTTCTATTGGTGAAAGAATTTTTGAAATAGGTTCGGTGGTTTAAGCGTGAAAGCGTAACAAACAAACATCCTTACTTTCGCATTTATAATATTAGTAAGGATGTATATATAATACTTACGTAAATATCATAAATCATTAGAAATCATTATATATTCAACATTCATGATACCTATATATAAAAGAATAACCAAAATAACCATAAAAATCAAATTACTAGCACCTCCCAGTGAATCTCATGCAACCAATTTATTACTTAATCGAATTCTTGGTGATAAATAATAGTACCATAAATCCAATAGGGTGTTCACCCTTGTTGTAGCTAAGCCCCATAAGCTACCCCCAGGGGGTTGTTCCGGTTAACCGGTACAAGTAATGGGGTGGCACCCTGCGAATTGTATTGTCAGGGGTGGAATGACATGTTCTATTGATGGATAACTTCATGTCGATAGAGATGTAGGTTTGAATATGGGTGAATTATCTTTAGCATATTTTTTTTTAAACAAAGAAATTAGTCTCATCATCGCAGCCTACATACGTCCCACTGTTGGGCTCGGGCCTCCTCTGCAATAGGAGGGAATTTGACCTACTATACCATGCTGGTCAGACATGTTGGTATAGGTTTTCATTTCGAGTTTTCCTTCTCTTGCACAGATATTATGTGCGTATTATACCCCTTAGTCGTCTTTTACGACGTCGACGGCAACATAGGGAGTGGTGAATTGTATTCTTACTGCGTCACCACACGGTAGCGAAAATAATAATCTAAATTAATAGCTTGTAGCTAATATTTATTAGAAAATGTATGGTGTAATATTTTCAACAAAAGTCAAACAACTTTTCAAATTTAATGCTTCATGTTTGTGGATTTAAAAGCAAAGAGCAGGCGCGCATGCGCTTCACGCAGAATAACGAAAGCGTAATGTGCCATATTACGAATTTTCGATCAGGTCACGTGTGTTGACGCGAGTTTATAATTTTTTATCTATCCCAAAAAATGTGCACAACGCCGCTAAAGAAGAAGAAAGCTAAAACAGCACGGTGTCGTCTTCGCCTTGGAGATGCAAAACCATGCCGCGTAATAATTAATACTTCTAACTTTAGAGCTCCCATACTGCTATCAACAACATCCCAAGCTGAGGTTCGTACCCTTAAGCCCCGTTACAGTCACCACATAAAAGTGTCATCTGAAGCTAACACCCCTGATCGAGACAAAAAAGAAACATTTGACATGTTAAGCTAATGTTGTTTTTTTGCCAGGGCATCAATTGGGACGGTACCCAAAAGAGAAATTTATCAGGCCAGCTATGGATGTAAAGGAATCGGAACTAGTGGTCGGCACAATGGCAATGAGGAGGGAATCGGTAGATTATAGGGCTGCATGCCACCCATCCGTCGCCCCGGATAGGTTGGGCGGTGTGTATTTAGACTATAGCCTACCGAAAAAAAAGGCTACAGTTCATCGACTGCACAGATGGCGTAATGGTTAAGATACCGACCTACAGAGCCAGTATCATGGGTTCAAACCCCACGCAGGAAAACACTGTGCGATCCACTAATTGTTGTTCTGAGTCTCGTTGTAATTAGTATTTGTTAGTTATATGTTTGTTAAGTCCTCTGCAATACAAGGATTATTTCCTTAGTGCATCATCACCATTTCAGCTTATAAATGACCTATTGTTGGACTTGAGCTGCCTCCAACAATGCCAATTAACATGTTTAAAAAAGCTATTAAGAGTAGACTTTGTAGCAAAGGCTATTACAAAATTTCGGCTTATTTAGATGATAATACAGAGTGGTTATGAGCAGCTCCTCATTCAGCAATTCATGTTATTGTAATTGTTTTAAGGTAATAGCTTTAAGGTATTCCTAACTTGTAATATTTATAACTTATTTTATTTTGATTTTTTTTTTCTTTCTCTTACTCTTGTGATTGTACAGCGTAGCGTGTTTTGCCTGTCGAATTTTGGTTTTGATCTCTTTGCATACCTGCTATAGTTCATAGTTTATTTTATAGTACTAGTTTTTTTTTATATAGTTAGTAGTTGTAGTTCGTTTTGTATTTTTATTTATGGTTTGGTTATGCTCACTGAATAAGGTTCTGCTTGCGGTAGCTATGTGGGGCGGGTCGCTCCCTTCCCTCTAATATGGTTTAGGAGAGTGATGGCTGCTCTAGTAGTTAACTCGTGATCGGGTGCTGCTTGTGGGATCTGGTCCAGCCATATTTTCTTCCTTTCTTTATGCTTTAATAATTTTTTTGTCTTGTACTAAATCTTGAAAATTTATACATATATACAATTTCGAAGGGCATCACACTGGAGCTAATACCACATATGTTGTACGAAGCATAATATTATGTATATTTAAAGGATTAAGAAAAAAATGACTGCCCGCTGAGTTTCTTGCCGGATCTTCTCAGTTTGTGGCCGCGTTCCGATCCGGTAGTAGATTGTTGTATTGTATTCAAACGTGTAATTTGACAATATGTAAGTGCCCTTAAGGGGCCTATGCAGAATAAATGATTTGATTTGATTTGATTCCACAATAGGATAATTGACCTTACTATATCATGCTGGACAGACCTGTTGATATAGGGTTCTGGTTCGAGTTTTCCTTCTCATGCATAGATGTTATATGCATATTGTATCCCTTAGTCGTCTTTTACGACATCTAAGGGCAAGATAGGGAGTGGTGAATTGTATTCTTACTCCGTCACCACAGGGTAAAGTGCAGTCGTAGTGCCGATTGCTGTCTTTAAGAAAAAAGTCGTTTACCTGTGCTAGGATTCTAACTTGATTTATTACGATCGATAACCGTAAACCATATGATATAGAATCAACAAAACAATCACGTTACAAGGTAATTATCATTAAAAAGCGCTTCTAAATCACTGTCACTACAAAAGACTTGCATCACAAGGCGGCGTCCACAATTTCATTAAATTCGTCTTAACAAAAAGGCGAACAGGGGACCGTTATATCAAGCTGACAACATAATAAAACCCGACCTCTTGTCCGTCTGTCCGTCTCGGGGCATTTGGGTGCAAAAAACTCACAAACTAATGAAGTGATTCGCGCGGCGAGAATGTTGCCATAGGAGATAAAAACAACCGTCTGCGAACTGTTTACCACTTGCAACCAATTTACTTTGATTTAATCCAATCACATAGGTGTTGTGACTGTCTAACAGCTCCTGTTACGAACAATAAGTGTTACAGGTTTGAATCGATATCATCATTACCTTGCTCTTAACACTTACTTTTCCGTGTAGTGACGGATAATATAATTTACCACCCTCTCTCTTACCCGTGGGTGTCGTAAAATATGACAAAAGGATATGATATGCAGATAACATATATGCAAGAGAAGGCAAACTCGAAATAATACCCTATGCATACAAATCTGACCAGCGTAGATCAGATTTGTTTGCATAGGGTATTATTTCTACTCCTATCGAAGAAGAGACTCGAGCCCAGCATTGGATTATACTGGCAGAAGCACATTGTTGATAGTTGTCTGTCAAATAAATGTCTGATTTTAAATTAAAACTTATACATTTGTCTAGTTTTGACATCTATCGGCACAGACATAGTCTTATGGACATAGCTACGAGACTTTTGACGAGAATGTCATTTATTTATTTATTTATTTACAATCAATTATAATACCTTTACAGGACATTTAACCTAATGCGATCTAATGTCATCTAACGCTTTTAAATTTTATTCATTATTTTAGTATTTCTTTTCTATAAAAATAAATAAAATTGAAATGTCTGTTTATAATGTGGAAATACTGGGCTTTTTTCATGCTCACACAGTTATTTGCGCGACACCTATGCCTAAAATACAATTGTAGAGTAAGAATATAATTCACCACTATCTTTGCCTTTGAAAAGACGAATAAGGGATATAATATGCATATAACATTTATAAAAGAGAAAGCAATCTAGAAATTAAACCGTTATACCAATAAGTCTGTAGATGGTGTAAGTACATGAATTTCTCTCCTATGATAGAGGAGATTTAAGCCCAATATTGGGACGAGTTTGACCTAGAATATTGATGATATAATTATAGTATAGAAGCGGGAGTACAAAAGTGACAAGTAAATGGGCTAATATTGATAAGGAGAATGATTCCTGTTTCATGTGTCATCATCATTATCATTTCAGCTCATGTCGTCCCACTGATGAGCTCGATGTCCTTTCCATGTGGTGACGGAGTAATACAATTAACTACTCCGTGTGGTGACGGAATAAGAATATAATTCAGCACCCCCTTTCTTGCCCGTGGGTATCGTAAAAGACGACTAACGGATATAATATGTATGTAATATCTATGCAAGAGAAGGAAAATTCGAAATAAAACCCTATACCAACACGTCTGACCAGCGTATGTCAGATCAGTTTCCCTCCTGTTATGGAGAAGGCTCGAGTCCAACAGTGGGACGTATATGAGCTGTGATGATGATGAATGATGACTCTTTATCTTGCCCATGGGTAAAAGACCACTAAGGGATATAATACGTATATAACATCTATGCAAGAGAAGGAAAACTCGAAATAAAACCCTATACCAACCTGCCTGACCATCATGGTAAGGTCAATATCTCAGTATTGGAGGCTCGAGCCCAGCAGTGGTGAATTATAATATAAACTAGCAACCCGCCCTCGCTTCGCTTCGGTTTTAGTCGTTTTACCGGCGTAGTTCCCGTTTCCGTGAGAATACCGGGATAAAATATAGCCTAGTTTACTCCCTGATATTATAGCTTTCCATTGGTGAAAGAATTTTTGAAATAGGTCCAGCCGTTTTGAAGATTACCCGGAACAAACAGACAGACAGACAGACAAAAAATTTTGAATCTGTATTTTAAGCATAAGTGTCGTGCAAATAACCGTGTGTGCATGAAAAAAGCCTATTATTTTGACATTACAAACAGACACTCCAATTTTATTTATTGGTATAGACGTCACTATACGGATAAGTTGTTGTTTTATATACTAGCTAGAAACTACTGGTTAGAAAATTTAGCTTTGTATAACAAACAGTGTTGCTTTGAAAACAAATTCTTCGACTGTCATAATAAATCATGATTCTAAATTGTGAAGTTAAACATGTGCAAATGTAACATGTTCGAGATATTTCTCAATAATGTGTGAACAGACATGTCTATACGACAAACTTGACTAAAATATATGCAAAATTATTATTAAACAGTAAGGTACTGAATATTTATTACTAGCAACTAGCAACCCGCACTCGCTTCGCTTCGGTTATAGTCGTTTTACCCGCGTAGTTCCCGTTCCCGTGGGAATACCGGGATAAAATATAGCCTAGTTTACGCCCTGATATTATAGCTTTCCATTGGTGAAAGAATTTTTGAAATCAGTCCAGCCGTTTTGAAGATTACCTGGAACAAACAGCCAGACAGACAAAAATTTTTTAATCGCTATTTTAGGCATAGGTGTCGTGCAAATAACCGTGTGAGCATGAAAAAAGGCTATTATTTTGACATTACAAACAGACACTCCAATTTTATTTAATGGTATAGAAAAGGGACCCATAATCTACAACACTGAGCATTAACATATTATAAAATAAAATTCCGTTTTTATTAACATAAATTGTTAAGAATTATATGTTGAATGATTACCCTTATTAAGAAAATATTTCTTTTTATATTTTTGTTGGATGCAAGCGGCAGAGGACCGCATTTCGTGGCGCAACATGAGCGAGGACTACGTCCAGCAGTGGACGGCGATAGGCTGAAATGATGATGATGATTTTATGCAAAAAAAAAACTGATTTCAATGTAGTTATAAATTTTTGGATTTATGTTGATTTTTCAAAAAACGGCTTTTCCAATTTCGATAAAATTTACACGGGACCATTTGCGAAGTTTACCCTTTCTTTAAGAATTTTTCAAATCGGTTGCCAAGCGACGGAGTTATACGCGAACAAACATAAAAAAAATACAAACATCCAAATTGAGAACCGGAGGAGGTTCTTTTTTAAAAGTCGGTTAAAAAATAATCTTACATTTTTTATTTTTCATGTTTTTAAAATGTGTTGTGACACCATATTTGATTGCACAAATCGTCATAATTACCTGTTAATTTTTCAAGAGTTACGTACTTACGTGCAGTACAGTGACCTTGTACACTACGAAACGGTCCGGCGTAGGGTAGCTCCTTTTGGCTCCAATTTAAATGCTTCAAGTTATTATTTATACCAATAAATAAAATTGGAGTGTCTGTTTGTAATGTTAAAATAATAGGCCTTTATCATGCTCACACGGTTATTTGCACTATCCATATGTCTAAAAATCACTATATTTTTTTGTCTGTCTGTCTGATTGTTCCGGGTAATCTTCAAAACGGCTATACCGATTTAAAAAATTCTTTCACCAATGGAAAGCTATAATCATCATCATCATCATCTCCCAATTACTTGCTCTTATCCCAATTACTTGGGGTCGACGCAATATGTCATCTGTTTTGACAAATTGCAAAAAGTTTCAGCAATGACTTTTATGACCGGCCGCCTGCCTGACGTCAACCCTCCTTGGGAATGTAATCGTTGACCGAAATGGTACCAGATGGAGTTGGTCCGGGTCAATCTAGGGCTCTTAGTCGTCTTTTACGACACCAACGCGCAAAGCAAGGGTTGGTAGTATTCGAAGCCGCTACCACACAGCACTAGGAGTAAACTAGGCTATATTTTATCCCGGTATTCCAACGGGAACAGCAACTACGGGGATAAGGCGACAGAAACCGAGGTGAAGCGAGGGCGGGTTGTTAGTTATAATAATAAAATATTATCATATTTTATTTTCCGTGTGGTGAGGGAGGAAGAATATAATTCCCCCCTGTCTTCTCCATGGGTGTCGTAAAAGACGATTAAGGGATAAAACATGCATGTAACATCTGTGCAAGAGATGCAAAACTTAAAATGAAACCCTATATCAACATGTCTGACCAGCATGGTATAGTAGGTCAAATTCTCTCCCATTGTGGAGGTGGCTCGAACCCAAAAGTGGGCGGTATATGGGCTGAGATGAATATACTTAACACATATTGGTCAAGGCATACCCATAAGAAAATATTATCATAGTTTATTATCTGTGCGGTGATGGAGAAAGGATGTAATTCCATCCATCCATCAGCTCATAGACGTCCACTGTTGGACATAGGCCTTCTCACAAGAATGCCACACGGAACGGTCCTGTCCTCGCATCCAACGGTTTCTTACGACTTTCAAGATGTCCGCAATGAGGTTGGCGGTCGTCTTAAGGTGGATTTATATTTGTCTGATGTGTCGTGACGTGTCGTGTCGTGACGTGATGGCTAATTTTCACATTTATATGTCATGTTCTGACGCTTTCTGACGATATTTTGAATCAATACAGCCGTAGCTCTAGGAAAGGCGATACGTTTTTAATGTTCTCCCACGAGTTATCCAATTTTGATTCAGATTATGAAGAAGATATTCAATTTATAATACTGTCAACTTTTTTAACAAAAGAAAGATTTGCATTTTGTATCATAAATCACATTATATTGTGGTATAATTTCAATTAAGTCAGGACGACTTAATTAATATTATAAAGAGAACCAACTTGAAAATATACAGGGGACTCTGACGCGTCACAACTATTTTGACGCATTACTAGTGTGAACGTTACCATACTATGTACCATATATAGTCCATAAAATATAGGATGATCTCTGTGACAGTTGTCCCTAGTGCGGTCACGCGTACGATAAAGTCCGTAGCTTTTTATCGATAAAACTCTTTATTTTTATAATTGTGATTTTCTATTATAATTAAAATACAATAAAGGAAAATCTTTTTTATTTCAAACAAAACGTGTGTTTTGACTATTTTAATTATTCTAAAGGAGTACAATCAAAGTCTAGGTCACTATTATCGTTATCACAGGAGCGTTCCTCCTAGAACATTTATCATTTTTTGCCAAAATAGTCACTAGATTAATCGATCAATTACGACTGTTTTATAAATAAATATGTCGAGTTTATTGACGATAATGCGTACAATATTATCATCTACTCTGAGACGAAAAGTATTTTTTTAATGTATAATTAATTCAATTTATGTATTTTATAATATAACTGTCTGTTTTAATTGTAAAAAAATATGTTGAAAGTTTTATATAGATACTGTATTGGATTTATTTCTTTTATGAATAATATTTTTATGAATAATATGTTATGAATAATAATAAAGATCGGTTATCAATTTACGTATATCGACTGTCCTATCTCTTTTTTATTTTCAGTCCAGCATGGCCTTGTACGTGCATAAGCGTCATTTGTGTATAAAATGTTTACTAGGTATTTGAGTACTTACGAGATACATTTTAGGCATGAACATTAATATTTTTATATTTATAATATATTGCAATTCAGTTGCAATAAAACTGGCACGAAAAGAATGAAAATATATTTGATACAAAATGAAATTTTAAACATGTCGCTCGTTCAAACTTACTTCGTTGGTTTCATTGACATCTATCACAGAGATCAAGCTATATTTTATGGACTATAAATGTATTAAACCGATACCGTTCTGACGCGTCACGTCACGACACGTCAGACAAATATAAATCCACTTTTACGCTGCGTCGTCCGATTCGTGGTTGCCACCCGAGAACCTTTCTTCCCCAACAGTTTTTGATTCGACGAGTGATATGTTCTGCCCGTTTCAACGTGCGTACATAATTCTTTGGGCTATATCGGTTGCATCCGTTCTTCTAAGGTTTTTGTATTTCGGTTTTTATCACTTTGAGAAATACCGAGCATAACTCTTTCCATGACACGTTAGAAACCACGTTTCAATACCATATGTCATCGTGTGTTATCGTGTATCGTGTTATCGTGTGGTCTCAAGGAGAGTCGACTTCAGATAAACGGTTGCTCATAAGACTATTGCCAATAACTTTTTAACCCTTTTTTTTCTACGTCGTATGCCGGGCTCAGCGTTGATTTATTGTCAACGCCACTACCAGCTAAAAACCACACGCTGTTCCTGTCCTTAGATTACGGCGAAGTCATGGGACCGTTTTTACATGCACCACAACTCCGCTGGATCGACATATCCGCTGCTCGCGGACTCACTTCGAGACGGTACTGGTCCCTCTCCTTACCATCTCCGGTAGTGCTCATGGCCATTCATTCCTCTTTGGGGCCTTATACCTAATGTGGGACACCAGTCGCCACCACAACCGGTGCCCCAGGCCCTACTCGCATAGTTGAGGGACCTGTCCTAGGCTTGACCTCGTCTCCGCGCTCTCCGGGGCGGTAAAGCGTTGGGATCTGATTCTCTCTCTCGCTCCTCTGAACTTTTTTAACCCTGTATCAACCCGTCTGACCAGCATGGTATAGGCAATTTCCCTCCTACAGTGTCGGAGGAGCTTATATATATCCCATTGCTGCCCACCATATAAGCTAAAATGATGACAGTGACAAATACTAACTAAAATAGTTTTCATATGATAATATTATTCACCACCAACTCACCCCGATTTTGAAATATTCGCCTATTTTCTCATTGTCACCATCATCAAGTCTCATATACGTCCTATTATTCATCCCATAGGGTCCACTGCTGGACGTGGGCCTCCCCCATGTTATCAGTCCACCTAGTTGCGTCCTATACTATCCGATACGTGAACGCCTCCCGAGAATCTTTCTTCCGCAGCAGTTGCTGGTTCGTCGAGCAATATGGCTGCTCATTATCACTCCAGCATGCTAATTCTTCGTGCTATATCGGTTACAGCCGTTCTTCTACGGATTGCCGTATTTCCCATAAGAAGAGATAGATCTCTTCCATGTGGTGACGGAGTAAGAATACAAATAATCACTCCCTATCTTGTTCGTGGATGTCGTAAAAGACGACTAAAGGATACAATACGCATATAACATCTATGCAAGAGAAGGAAAACTCGAAATAAAACCCTATACCAACGAGTCTGACCAGCATGATATAGTAAGGTCAATTTCCCTCGTATTGTGGAGGAAGCTCGAGCCCAACAGTGGGACATTTATGAGCTGAAATGAATGAATGATGAATGGATTCTATCTCAAAATGCCATAAGTAGTCTATCACTCGAAAATAATTCATTATTCAACAAACCAACTTAGCACTTCAAACAATAGTAAACGAAAACATAAAAAAGATATTCCAACTAAAGCTACTATTCATTTAACAAATGGCGTGATAAATTAAACATTATATCCACAATTTGAAAATCACCTTCTGTTAACAAAAAAATACTTGGGCGGTTGTGTTCCGATATAAATCGGTTATATTATAAGAAATGTTTGTGGTATTCTGTCTGTATAATGTTACAAATGTTCTGTGGCCATTACGCGGCCTTTCACGGGTTTTTCATGGGCCCTCATGCATGGGGATGTTGCGGTGTTTGCCTTTTATATAATAGTATGGTGTAGGTTACGGCGAGAAGCGATTATTTGAGACGTGATTGCATTTTGTACGTATCATATCAGCTTAAATATGTTTGGAAACGTGGTCCCTAAATGTAGGCCTCATAACGAGGCTCAAAGTAGCTCAGCGTGCTATGGAACGGGCTATGCTCGGGATTTCTCTGCGAGATAGAATCCGTAATGCGGCAATCCGCTGAAGAACCGGTGTAATCGACATAGTACGAAGAAGGGCAGGCCACATCGCTCGACGAACTGACAACCGCTGGGGAAGAAAGGTCTCGAGTGGCGACCACGTATCGGACGACGCAGTATAGGACGCCTCCCTACTACGTGTGCTAACGATCTGGTGAAAGTTGCTGGGCGTCGTTGGATGCAGGCGGCATAAGACTGCAGTCTGTGGCGTAACATGAGAGAGGCCTACTTCCAGCAGTGAAATGATGATATATGTTTCACTGTTGGGCAAATTGATCAACGATACCACGCTGGTCAGACGGGTTGGTACAGGGTTTTATTTCCAGTTTTTCTTTTCTTGCATAATTATTTCTTTGCAAAAGTATAACACATTGTAAATAAAACTATTTTACGTATTTTATCGCGTTTGTATTTGCATTTTGATTGTCCGCCATTTCAAACTCTTTACAGCGCTCCTGGCTACGACCGGACTAAGATGTCTCACGTCCAATAAGTCATCGTTATAAAGTCATCGTATAAAATAAACATGTGCGCAATACTTTTCATTGAAACTGAGGGAATTCCTGAATGAGGAGCTGCTCATAATCAGTCTGTGTTATCATCAAGATAATCCGAGATAATCTGATTTAAAAAATCTACTTTTGACGTGACAACGTCTTATAAATTGGTTTGCCGGGTGACACTTCAAGAAACTGCGTTACGCTCCGCTCACGTTATGCGCTCACAATGAGAGCGAGTGAGAGGCACGCGTCCCTTCCACTCGGGCATGGTTAGCCCGCCTAAGAGCGAGAGAGACAGACATAAAAATTGTATATTTGTATATAAATACGTATGTATGTGTAAAGGTAAAAATAAAATTTTGTTAATATGAAATTCAGTGCGAGATTCTTTGTATAAATTAATGTTTTAAATATAATTCTTTGTATAAATAAATGTTTTAAATTGTTACTATTATTTCATCCTTCTTCCTACTATACGAATGAATATTCACATTAAAATTATTTTACCACTCAAAGTCGTTGTCACGTAAAACTTTCGCCCGTATACCGACTTTACAGGCAACCAATATTTTTTTTGAACTTATTTAAAGCTAGCCGCACACACGCAATAATATTGTCAATAAAGTGTATATTGTCAATAATATTGAGTGTGTGCGACCCGTATTGCGGTATTGTTCAATATTATTGCCGAATTTCTGAAATTCAGATTTTGTCACGACAATATCGGGGGGAGGCAGGGACATTGTCAATAATATTGCATTTATTAGATGAAAATGATTCAACTCAGCTTTTTTTCTCATCCAATCTAAGAACAAAATGGTGGATTAACCACCATTTTTTTCTTGATTGTCTTTTTATAGTAGGTAAAATTAATGCAATACTCAATGCAACGACTTTTTTCTGTCTATCTACTATATAAAACGTACGTACACGAATCTAGCTGCCGAACGACTAAGTCAGATTGCACCACAAAATATTGACAATAATATTACGTAGTATACGGGACCATATATTGAAGACCATTATTGACAATCTTTGGTTTGACAATATTATTGCGTGTCTGCGGCTAGCCTAAGGAAAGACCTAAGATGGAACTTGATGGAATGGAGAAAGACCTAGATAAACGTAAAGACTTATTCTTAAAAGCTATTCGCTCCTGTTTTACTCCACACAATACAATATGTATTTATTTATGAGTTTCGCGATTTGATGTCTGATCGAACGCGTTTTTGTCTCATGCGCATAATGATCTTTTAAATCCATGGCGAGATTTGTACGACTGGCGGACGAGGCGACGCGCAAGAATGTCGATCCTTTATACTTTGGGATAGGCAGAGGTAATGTTAGGCTTTGTAAAAATTATACTTTCTTCTACATTGTCTACATTCTACATTGACTGCACAGATGGCGTAAGTGGTTAAGATAGCGACCTACAGCGCCAGTGTCGGGGGTTCGAATCCCACGCGGGACAACACTTTGTGCGATCCACAAATTGTTGTTCTGAGTCTGGATATAATTTGTGTCCGTTAATTATATGTTTGTAAAGTCCCCCGCAATACAAGGATTATTTCCTTCGTGCAGGGTGTTGTCTTAAATAAATAAAAAAAAAAACAATTGTCTTCTTAACTACGAACTTCTTCAATAACAGAATCTGTTCTACTATACCACGCAAATTATCCGCGTGGTGACGGAATACAATTCACTATCTCCTTTCTTGCCTGTGGGTGTCGTAAAAGACGACTAAGGGATTAAATATACATTTATATACATACGCAAGATAATGAAAACTCGAAATAAACCCTATACTAACACGCCTGACCAGCCTGGTGTAGTAGGTCAATTTCTCTCCCATTGTGGAGGCCCGAGCCCCAATAGTCGGACGTTTATGGGCTGTGATGATTATGAAACCATGTCTGAAGTTTAAGTATTACATATTTAAAATAAAACTATTTTTACGGATTTTATCGCGTATGTATTATTTCATTTTTAATATCTCTACGCTTCGAACATTTTTTAGTGTCCTCCCGTGCTAGAACGTTTAAAATGTACCGACGCCCTAGCTTCGCTCCGGTTTCAGTCGTCTTGCCCTTGCAGATTCATCATCGATACGATAGGGAGTGGTGAATTGTATTCTTACTCCGTCACCACACGGAAAATCAGGTTGCAGATTAAATCTCCAATATCTTCTAAAATATTACGGTATGCGACAGTCCATGAGGTCTTGGATTTGATTCCCGGACTGGATAAAATTTTATAAGGGTTCCTTTAGAGGGAAAATGGTTTAGGTTACTCCTTATATAGGCAGGTGCCTGGTAGTAAAATATTATGCAAATCGGTCCGGTTGTAAGATTACCCAGTACAGACAGACAGACAAGAAACAAAAACATATAAAAGAAATTTTTAGGCATAGATATTGCATTATATCGGGGCAGGCGCGAGTACCTGCGTCTGATGCCGCCCTAGCAGCGGCTGCGGGTAACCGCACCGGGGATATAGTCCGGGCATCTGCAGAGAGGTTAGCCTCGCGACGGGGGGATCAATCAAATTAGTACGCAGCTCATCATATTAAAAACAGCAACAAAAGAGCAACTAACTTGCATCTGCTATTAAGAGATAGTGATTTAACGATAAAGCGTGATAAAATGATGATTACGTGATGTTTACGCGAGTATTACGTTGTAAATAAAACTATTTTACGGATTTTATCACGTTTGTATTTGATTTTATCAAAAATGAGAAATATAAAATCTTTAAAATAGTTTTATTTACAATGATAAAATGATTTCCGATTTATACGCGGTTATTTACATACAAGATATTAAACTATCCGCCCATGACGCATGAACGCTGCAAAGTGTTCGAAACGTCGGTCATTCAAAAATCAAATACAAACGCGATAAAATGCGTAGTTTTATTTATAATAAAACTATTATTTACGGTTTTTATCGCGTTTGTATATGATTTTTACTTTTCACAAAAATAATGATATGTGTACTTAAAAATTAAATAAAAACTTTTGCCCGTGGGTGTCGTAAAAACAACTTAATGATATAATATACATCATTCATCATCATTTCAGCCCATATACGTCCCACTGTTGCGCTCGGGCCTCCTCCATAACGGAAGGGTAATTGACCTACTATACCACGCTGGTCAGACGTGTTGGTATAGGGTTTTATTTCGAGTTTGCCTTCTCTCGCATAGATGTTATATGCGTTTTATCTCCCATAGTCGTCTCGTACGATCACCCACGGGTAAGATAGGGGGTGGTGAATTGTATTCTTACTCCGTCACGGATATAATATACAGATAACATTAATGCTAGAGAACAAAAACTCGAAATTAAACCCTATGCCAATATATGTGACCAGCATGGTCTAATAGGTCAAATTGCCTTTCATAAAAGAGGAGGCCCCAGCCCAACCATGAGACTTATATGGGCTGAGACGGTGATGATGATGATGATGATGAAACGTATATTAAACCTCTGCTTATAGGCATCTAGAGAAATTGATGACATTAAATCCCCTTAAAATTATTGACATAGTATTATTTTGGTGACGGAGTAAGAATACAATTCTCCACGCCCTATCTTGGATGTCGTAAAAGACGACTATGCGATATAATATGCACATAACATCTGTGCAAGAGAAGGAAAACTCGTAATGAAACCCTATACCCCAACATGTCTGATCAGCATGGTATAGTAAGGTCAAATTCCCTCACATTATGGAGCAAGCCCAAGCCCAACAGTGGGACGTATGTGGAACGTATGATGAAATTTTTATAACATCATCAGTCTTATCTTTCGATTGCTAGGCGTTATATGTGGTAAAAAAAAACATGAAAAAGTGTAGTTTTATCAAAATTTACTATTACATCTTAAAAAGAAAGCCATAAAAATCTACTATCATCTTAACGCCATCATTATAAGCGACAATCTAAAACATATCTTTAATATATCCATCATCCGCCATAACTCTTCGATACAAATACATAAATGTGTGGCCACTAAACGAGCGTAATATAAAACACAATTAATTAACGCTCGATAACGCTAGTTCTCACTTGGAACGGTTTTACAAACTGCTGTGACGCTTATGGTCGCACTCTGTGTGTGGTACTAGTCATGAGAGATAGCGTTTTTATTAAACTTTTAATTAGTTAATTAACTTTAGTTATTTTTTATGTAAATAATACCCTGCGTAAAGGAACTAATCCTTGTACTACTGGAGACTTTACGAATAATTTAATGAATATAAATCACACCCCACAATTTTCCGTATGGTGACGGAGTAAGAATACAATTCACCACTCTCTATCTTGCTGTGGATGTCGTAAAAGATGACTAAGGGATATAAAATGCATATAACATCTATGCAAGAGAAGGATAACTCGAAATAAAACCATATACCAATCTATCTGATCAGCATGGTATAGTAAGAGCAATTTCCCTCCTATTGTGGAGGAGGCTTGAGTCCAACAGGGGGACGTATATGAGACGAAATTACACCCAGGTTCGCCAATACAATATGTGGATCGCACAAAGTATTATTCTGCGCAGGAATCGATTCCGCGATGGCACGATAGTTTGGTCTCTTAACCATTACACACAGTATGTAGGCGAAATAACGTACATTATTTAATATTTCTGGCAATTTCTACTAAAAAAAAAAATGATTCAAGGCTTCTAAGAATATTTACATAATTTTGATTTTGTTTTAGAATAGAATAACATTTATTTGCTAAATATAGGAACGTAAATGGTCTTATAGTAGTACTAAGTATACTATGCTTGACCTCTAGGGCATACAAATTAAATTCATTTGAGTTCATAAACTCAGTTTTATTTGTAATTTGCTGGCAATACAGCAATAATCGTTAATATATTACTTAATTTATTTTTTATATTTTTCAAATTTTCAAGCGAGCAAAGCAGTGGTTTATTGAAAATACATATTGATTAATTGTGCGCTGGATGGTGGCGGCTTTGAATACTTTGAACTCTTACGCTGCTCGTGGGTCTAGTAAAAGCTGACTAGGAGCAGTAAATCGACCTGAGCTAAATTTATCTGATTCATCTTGGTCAACAATTACATTACCAAGAAAAGTTGATGTCAGGCAGGCGGTCGATAATAAAACTATTGCCAATAACTTTTGCAATATTTACGATGGAAACAGTAATTGAGAATTGATGAAAAAAACTTTGTGCTTCTCGAGACACTCGACAGAAGTAATTATCATCATCATCATCTCAGCCTATATACGTCCCACTGTTGGGCTTGGGCCTCCTCCATAATGGAAGGGTAATTGATCTACTATACCATGCTGGTCAGACGTGTTGGTATAGGGTTTTATTTCGAGTTTTCCTTCTCTCGCATAGATGTTATATAGGTTTTATATCCCTTAGTCGTCTCGTACGATCACCCATGGACAAGATAGGGGGTGGTGAATTGTATTCTTACTCCGTCACCACACGGAAGACAGAAGTAATAACTTAAACTAATCTAAGTTGAAATATTTTATATTGAAATTGTTTAACTTGAGAAAAGCTTAGGTTATTACTTAAATTCTATGAATATTGATATGATATGTAAGAAAAGATTCTTTATTAATAAAAAAAAAATGAAATGGAATTATCTTTTAAAATGAACCGGCTAGCGCTGTGTGTTAGAGTGGGAGAGGAGCCGCCTATCTACCGTTGCTGTATACGTGAGAAAAAAGGAAGCCAGATAGACTGGCGTCGTAACGCGTTACATAACGAAGCGGTTTGCCTTCCCATAAGAAGTTATCACTTCAAAAACTTCCTTTACTTCTTAAAGTTTGTAACTTGCATCTGTCGATAGATGTATCTAATAAATCGGTCTCGCCGACGTACTGAGTATCTGTTCACATTAATCGAGTTTATACGTGCCGGAACAAATAGTTCGTTCACTAACAAGCACTGTTCAACTAAGGATTGAAATGCACCGAGAGAGACCCTTTAGAGGTAATATTTTCATTTATAATTATGACCGTATGTTTGTCTAGTCGAAACGTTTATTAATTTTTTTTTTATATTTATCATTTCAGGTCACATACGTCCCGTCCCCGCCTTTGGGTTTGCAGTTCCTTCACTAGGAGGGAAACTGACCTAATATAAAATGCCGATTAGTCAGATTGGTATACGGTTTTGTTTCGAGATTTTCTTCTCTTGCATAGATATTATATGCATTTTATATCCCTTGGTCGTCTTTTACGATACCCACGAGCAAGAAAGGGGGCGGTGAATTGTATTCTTACTCCGTCACCACATTCATCCGTCATTGGATTTTTTAATTTACTAAAGTATTTTAAGTTTTATTATTTGTTAAAATATATTTCAGATTCATGTAGTTACGGCATACATTTTATCATATCTCTTTCTTGTTAGTTAGCGTCACAAAAAACGACTAAGCGAATAATATGCAGGTAATATAAACCTACATAATAGAAGGGACTGGAGTGGTGAAAGAGTAAGAATATAATTTACTGCCCCTTTTTGCCCGTAGGTGTCGCAAAAGTAGGGATGTGACTCGGAGGGAAAATGATCGATTTTTCAAATAATCGATTTATTGTTCTTTAAAATAAATCGATTATAAAAAAATCGATTAATTAAAAATAAATAATCGATTATAAAATAATCGATTTTTTCTCCCAACAGGATTATGATGACCTTTTTTTTTTAGGAAATGTGAGCTTTATTTCCTAACAATCTGGCAGTGAATAATCGATTAATTTCGATCGAATTTCGAAAAATAAAAAATCGATTAATAATCGATTTTTATTATTTTGATAATCGATTGTAAAAATCGATTATTTATCGATTATTTTTTTATAATAATCTATTATTATAAAAACCGATTATTTTTTCATATCCCTACGCAGAAGACGAGGTATATGATATGCGATTAACATCTATGCAAGAGAAGGAAGAAAACACTAAATAAAATCCTATTCCAACGCCTTTGACCAGCGTGTTATAGTGGGTCAGTTTCTTTTTTAACATGGAGAAGGCTCGAGTGATGGTAATGATGATGATAATGAGATGATTATATTTGAATTACATAATTAATTCTTCTATTTTATCTGTCAGTCTATTAGCGTTTATTGAATAATTTTTTTGTTTGAATAAAGGACATATAATTATTTAAACTATCCTTTATTTCATTTTCATTTCATTTCATTTATTATCATAAAAACATTACATAGATATGTGGGAATCTCTGGCTCCTACGCTAGTTGTATACTGTGTTGCAGGAGCCAGGAGCAGGAGCCATTGGTCTTAGGACCTTTATTCCTGCTTATTATTATCATAACATACTTTTTAAACCTGCCCCACTGTTGAGCTCAAGCCTTTTCCACAATGAGAGGGAAATTAACTACTTTAAGTTGTCAGCCTTGTCGGACAGGTTTTTTAGTTTAGAATTTTCCTCCACTTATACCTATATATGTATGTTAACTGTATATTATATCCCACAATTTTCTTTTACGGTAACGAGGTCTATAAAGAACGTGGTGAATTATTTTCTTATTCCGTCACCACACGAAGCGCTAATCGTAATAAAATCACCATATAATTTTTTTTGTGTATGATAAAAACAAAGAAATTTTTAAGAGAGTTTCTCACAATAGAATTGGCATTAATAAATGATGATAGCTGATATAGTTATTTGATTAGTCATTCTTTCCGGTAACAAAAAGTGTTAGTTCAAACTTTAAGACCACACGGGACGAATGACCACGCATATTTGACTAAGTGGCCACTTAAATGTACCCGGTGTGTACCATACGTCCTTTATAGCGATTAAAATATGTATTCGAATGCTAGTTTAAAGGGCAGTAGATATTTTTGATAGGGTTCTGTCTAAATTTTATTAACCTCAGACGTAAAAAGAGGTGTTATAATTTTGACGTCGATGTCTGTCTGTCTATGTGTGTGTTCTGTAGCATCGTAGCTCTTAAATAGATGGACCGATTTCGATGCGGTTTTTTATTCATTTGAAAGCCAGTTTCCTTGCGGTGGTTCTTAGCTACGTTTGGTTAATATCGGTCCAGCAGTGGAGTTGTATCAGTTACAAAATTATGTAATGGTGTTATGATTACTCGATTAAGTGCTTCCCGCGTGCCAGTGTAATCGTTAAATGACAATTAATTGATAATTCCTGTTGAAGGGAACGTAATACTTTTTTTTAATTTTATTTATTACTATATTATTATTAACTATTGACACGGCTTATTATCCGTGTGGTGACAGAGTGAGAATACTTACCCTGTGTGTCCTCTAGTTGCCTTTCACGACTTCCACGGGCAATAAAGAGATTCGGCTTCATCTCGGCTCATACATGCTCCACTGCCGGGATTGAGCCCCCTCCTCAATAGGAGGGAAATTGTTCTACTACATCAAGCTAGTTAGACGGGTTGGTAGGGTTTTATGGGTTTTATTGCGAGTTTTAGCTGTCTTGAATAGACGTTATATGCATATTATATCCCTCCGTCGACTTTTACGATACCAACGCAAGATAGGGGTTGATGAATTGGATTCTTACTTCGTTATCACACGGATCCTCTTATATATATATATATATATATATATATAATATATATATATATATACCAGCAACCCGCCCTCGTTTCGCTTCGGTTACAGTCGCGTTAACCGCGTAGTTCTCAATCTCGTAGGAATACCGGGATAAAATATAGTCTATATTACTCAGGGATAATATAGCTTTGCAATGGTGAAAGAATTTTTGAAATCGGCACACTAGTTTTTGAGTTTATTCATTCCAAACATACACATATATGTTGTATTTTATGACGGAAGAAAGAAGTGATAAATTATCATTATCTTCTTACTCCGTCTAATATAAAAAAATATAACAGCAATAAAATATATAAAAAAAGTTTAATTCATAAATCAAATATCAAATTAAAATTTATCTAAGCTCGTAAATTGTATCTAGATCATAAATGTTGCTCTTAATATCTATTAAATACAAGCTTTTCATAAGAAATTCAGATAAATTAAAACAAGTTTTAAAATAATTAAACGCATTTCAACAAGTTTGCAACATATCCGCGTTGATATCGTTAATATTTTAACATTACAAGTAATTAAATCGCTAAAAACACAGCGTAAACATGAGTTTTATCTAAAAACATTCACACAACATCTTTGAGAATAGAAAAAGAAACATAAAACCGAACGATACTAATTACCATAAAACCTTGTTTTATCTCAATCTCAGCCACAGAACCCAGAATGACATCATCACAGATCTAATCGGTCTAATAAAACACCTGCGGGACCCCAGAATGGACCCCGACACCTTCTCCTATTAAAATTACCAAAATAATAGGTGATTAATCTTTGGACTTACAAAAACTTTTTTGGATTTACGATCGCTGTCAAAATAAATATAAGTGAGTATAGTTAACAACGGGCCAACGTTTCGTTTTTAAACTCTTTTTTTTTATTTAACCCCAAATTTAGTTGTTTAACAAAACATTACAAAAAGAGGATTTAGAGATTTTTTTTTATTAATTGGGTATTGGAAGATAGTGTTGTTTTTTTTTAAGACGTGTATATTATTGGTAGAGATATCTGTGTGCGCACATTAACGCGAGTTTTGGATATGTTCGTTATAGGTTCAGCGGACAGTGAGAATGAATGAACTAATTAAGGCTGTTGAATGCATGATTTACGTGAGATATACATGATTCTCCCATGACCATGAACGATGAAGTATTTTAAATGTTGCAAAGTGAAATACAAATATAAAATAATTTAATTTCCTGTTTATAATCTTAGCAAATCACATCTTAGCAATTCTTGTACATGGCTTTCTTGTACATACACAATATGCAGGACAAAGTAAACACGTGGACTCGAGTTCTCTTCATAATAGGAAATTGACCTATTGTACCACGCTGGTTAGACGTGGTATAGTTTTTTTTTTTTTTTTTCTTTTTATATTTTATATTTTATTATATTTATTTTTATTTCGAGTTTTACTTCTTTGACGTAGATCTTATACATATTATACCTCTTCGACATTTTTCAATATCTACAGAAAAGATAAAAGAAGAATGATAATAATGATAATAACAGTGGTATTCTTGCTCTATCATCACACCGTCTAAATATTTAAATAACGGTACTGTGAAATTTCAATATTATTAGATGATTTTGTAATTAATTTTAATAATCTATTACACGTGTAAATTTTAATAATATTTCTAAATAAAATATAGGAATGAGAGAATGAGAACGAATGACTGAAAGATTAAAAGTAAGATGTGACCCAAGTATGCGTTGTGCTTTTTCAGATGGTATCTCCACGTTCCGGGAAGGACATGTGTCGACCAATAAACTAATTGGCCGCGCTATGCTCAAGCACCGAGATAGGGCATTTATTTTGTTTTTATCTCGCTTCGTTGTGTCATGCGGTGTTGCCCGATAATTAATTACAGGGTCTTACCATATTAAAAAAGTAATAAAGCTTAATTTAGACTGTAAACTGTTTGGTTTCAATTTGAATCTAAAAATGTTTGTGAATCATAGAAAATTTGGGTCATTCAAATAGCAAAGAAACAGTGTGAGGATATTAATTGAATGATAAAATAATATTGAAATTAATTTTTCAAGGCTACTAACTTTTTATTATCTTTATATATGAATTTCTTGTGTACGTGTGTATGACACTGAACTCCTCCTAAACGGCTGGACCGATGTTGATGATATTTTTTGTGTGTTCAAGGGGATTTGAGAATGGTTTAGATTCACAATTGAACCCGGTAGGTGGCGCTGCTATCGATTTCAAGGAGAATTCCTTTTATTTTTTAATTGGAACAGAACAACGTCTGTTGGGTCAGCTAGTTTTATATATAATTTTTTCTTATGGGGACGGTGATACAATTTACTGTCCCATCTTGCCCATAGGTGTCGTAAAAGACGACTAAAAGATATAGTATGCATATAATATTTATGCAAGAGAAAGAAAACCGGTAATAAAGTCATATACTAAGTCATTTGAACAGCGTGGGTAGATCAATTTCGCCCCATTTTGAAGGACTTTCGGCCTGATCAGAGGGACGTATAAAAATCGATATGATTATAAATGAAATAATCTTATTTTCTTCATAAAGTAAATAAATATTATTTAAATTCTTGCGATGAAAAATATTTACCAAAAGTATATTCAAATCGCAACAAAATAAAAATTATAACGAATTTTTGAGTGCTATTATTCTAATAAGATTGTTATCATTAAAATATTTATCGAATTTATAACGAATACGGGGGGAAAACCTAAATATTGTTTTGTAAACAGACAAACATACAATACGAAAAGCTTTTAAATATGTCTGTTAAGATTTATTTTATTCGATAACATTGGCTTGTGTTACCAAGAGCAGAGCAACATACACACTATCCGGCAGATTCCATCTTTTTAAAAGTTAATTAATTTAAATTTGAACGTCCGTATTTCTTACGATAAATATACAGAGTGGTGCGAAATTTTTATAATTCTCTTTTATTGTAAATAAAACTACTTTATGCATTACGGATTACGATTAGGTCGGACAGTCCGCCCGTGAGCATGAATGCTGTAAAGTATTCGAAAGGTAAGGCAATCAAATATCAAATACAAACGCGATAACATCCGTCAAATAGTTTTATTAACCATGTGTATACCTACTTGTACACATCAGAAAACGTTATTTCTCTTTTATTTTATTGTTATCATGGTTACCATCGGTCAAGGCTATTCAACTCTTTCACAGCACGAATATAGTGCGGAGACTGAAACTAAGCATGTTGAGTAAGCTTAGTGAAATTACGCAGAACCTACAGTGAGTGCTATCATTGAAGAACACAGGAACTAAGTGTATTTTCATTATCATTAGAGACTACAAGGAAAGTGTCGATGGACATTTTATTTGCTCTGTAAGTTTTAGCAAATAAGTAATAAGTAATTTAAATTATTTATGAGGCTTAAGGGTTGATTGTAATTATTTTCAGGTAACCATAAAGGTTTCCGTGTGGTGACGGAGTAAAAATACAATTCACCACTCCATATCTTTCCCGTGGATGTCGCAAAAGACGACTAAGGGATATAATATGCACATAACATCTGTGCAAGAGAGGGAAAACTCGAAATGAAACCGTATACTAACATGACCAGCATGGTATAGTAGGTCAAATTCCCTCCCATTGGGCAAGAGGCCCGAGCCCAACAGTAGGACGTATGTGGGCTGCACTGATGATGATGATAATTATTGTGGGTCAAATCTATACAATGAGTGATAACTCTCTGTAATAGCGATGACTTGTTAAACGTTTAACATCTTAGTCCGCCCGTGAACATTAACACTATAAACTGTTGGAAACGTCAGGCAATCAAAAATCGGACTCAAACGCGATAAAATCCGTTATAATAGTTTTATTTATAACTTGTGATACTCGCGTAAACATCAGAAATAATTATGAAACACTCTGTATATAAAGTAAATGTAAGTTAAATTTAGACATCATTCTCATCTTAAATAGATTAAGTTTAAGTGTGTATTAAATTTATTTGTATGACGGTAATAAGGTGTATGGAGGGAATGTCGTATCGTGATGACGAATTTTATAAATTCCAACGGTTTGTGTTGTGTTTGATTAATTAATTTGGAATAGTGAAATGCGTGGAATGTGTCGTTTAATTATTGTTTCGTTATTATATTATAGATATGAAATGTCGTTGAGTTATTTTAAAAGGTTATTGAAAGCTTAGATTGAATTATTATCATCCTGTTGTGTTTGTAAATACTTTGAATCGACTTTTTACTCTTCTACAGTAATATGTAAGTACTATGTAAGTACTACAGAAATATATAAGTAAGATCATAATTTAGTAATAAACTAGCTGACCCAACAGACGCTGTTCTGTTCAAATCTGTAAAAAAATAGAAAATTGAATTCTCCTTGAAATCGATCGCAGCACTACCTACCGGTTCCCATTATTAATCTAAACCGAATGGTTTGGATGTTCTGAATGGCTATACCGATGTATATGAATTCTCACATACAAAAATCATCAAAATTGGTCCAGCCGTTTAGAAGGATTTCAATTACAAACACACGAACAGAAGATTTATATATATGTATAAAGATAGAAAAGTTTATATAGTCGAAAAAATATTACATTAGAAAAGTATATATAAAGGTTAAATTTTCTTAATTTTTTTAATTTTTTGCGCAACTTTCTTATTTTTTTATTTCGTAAAGGACTTTTTTAAAATATTAGAAAACTTAAAAAAAAAGTTGGACGAACTCGGTAAAGTCGTTCTCAAGTTATGTTATTGTCCTGTCCGAACAGCGCCATCTACCGGGTCCAATTGTGAATCTAAACCATCCTCGAGTCCCCTTGAACACACACAAAAAATTTCATCAACATCAGTCCAGTCGTTTAGGAGGAGTACAGTGACATACACACGTACACAAGAAATTTATATATAAAGATATATTAAGTAAGAACATAATTTAGTACTTAATAAATATGTAATTTAGTAATTTTTACTAAATAAATATAATTTATATATATAAATTATTACTAATATAGGTATATAATTAATAATATACTATATATAATTACTAATATATATATAAATAAATTATTATATATATAATTATTACTAAATAAGTATAATTTAGTAATAAATATGTAAGTAAGAATTTAATTTAGTAATCTTTTCTTTTCTGTAGGGCGCTAATTAACGTGCTATTCCGTGCTGGTCAGACGTGTTGGACTAGGGTTTTGTGTTGAGTTTTCCTCCTCTTGCATAGATATTAGGTACCTGTATATTTTCCTTTATCGCCCTTTACCCAGGGGTAAGAGAGGGGGTGGTTAATTGTATTCTTATTCCGTCACCACACGGATAAGAGCAAAATTTATTAAACCTTAATAAGGCCTGCTGTACTATATGGATCGGCATGTTGGCCTGGCAAAGCGACGGTGAAAGGCGACTGTTCCATGTGGTAACGAAGTAAAAATACAATTCCTCACCCCTTTTCTTCCCCATGGATGTCTTAAAAGACGACTAAGGTATTATAATAAAAGATAACATCTATGCAAGAGTCTATCTATTCCGTGTGGTGACGGAGTAAGAATACAATTCACCACTCCCTATCTTGCCCGTGGATGTCGTACAAGACGACTATGGGATATAATAGGCACATAACATCTGTGCAAGATAAGGAAAACTCGAAATGAAACCCTATACCAACATGTCTGACCAGCATGGTATAGTAGGTCAAATTCCTTCCCATTATGGAGGAGGCCCTAGCTCAACAGTGGGACGTATATGGGCTGAGATGATGATGATGATGATGATGCAAGAGAAGGAAAACTTAAAAAAAAACTCGGCACCAACTTGTTTGACCAGTTCGTTTATAGTAGGTCAATTTCCCTCCCATTGAGGAGGAGGATTGAGCCCTACAGTGGGACGTATATGAGCTGTGATGATGATTTATATGAACGTTGACTACATATAGCAGAGATGCGAATGTTGAAATGGACGCAAAATAAGGAATGTTTGGATTTTTTTGGGTGAGTTTTGGTCAGCACACGCACCGTTCATTCTGTTCGGGGTGATGAAAGAGCGGTGCGCGGCCCCATAACCCACCCATAACTTTCCTTCGTCATTGGGCCCACCACCGGTACCGAGCAGAATGATTTTATTAGAGGAATTGCCGGATCTTTCTCAGTGTGGCCGTGCTCCGATCCGGTAATATTATACTAGATTGTTAGGTTTTTTAAATATAAGTACTATTAATTTTAATGTTAAAGAATTACTAATCATAAACAATATAATTTTTTCGTATAAAATCATTTTCTTCTTACACTGGCAATAAATTTGTATTAAAATGTGGGTCAATATTTAATAACTAATTTCTGTATCGGGTAGATAATTATAAATTTTCTGCAGTAACGATGACTTGTTGGACGTGAGACATCTTAGTCTGCCCGTGACCATGAACGCTGCAAGGTGTACGAAACGTCTGGTAATCAAAAATCAAATACAAACGCGATAAAATCCGTAAAGTAGTTTTATTTAAAATTATTAGAGGCAGTTTAAAAGTTGCATCAATTTCGGATATATTGAGGAGTGAACGTTTGATGCGGTATGAACGTGTGAGGAGACAGAATGAAAGTAATGTTGTGAAGAAAGTTTTAAATATGAATGTTGTTTGAGGGTAAAGGAAGACCAAAGAAAAGGTTTTTGATCGTCTTTGTGGTAGGACCACACTGTTAACGGTCTTCTGTTCATAGCCGCGGGCCGGTCCGTTCGGGATAGTACCAAACTCGCACAAAATCCACGTCTGAGTAGTAACAATTTGTTACTATACTCATTTGGGTAAAATGAGTATATTAGGCCTGAAAGTGGCACCAGTGATAGAGAAGATTAGGAGCGCGAGATTGTCTTGGTATGGACATATGATGAGGAGGGATGAAAGACATGTGACGAGGCGGTTTATCGATAAGAATGTGGATGGACGTAAGAAGCGTGGGAGACTTAAAAAGAGATGGATGGATTGTTTGAATGAGGATATGCGTGTGAAAGCAATAAATGCAGATATGACGGCTGATAGGAAGATATGGAAGGTGAGAACATGTTGTGCCGACCCCACTTAGCGTGGGATAAGGGCAGGCAAATGATGACTTCTTTGGGTGAGCGGGAGAGTTCAAATTTCTGAGGATGTTTGCGTGTGATGAGTTTTGATGATGCCTTTAGTCCTTTATGCCTGTCACCTCATTGCACGCATTTACACTTTCTTTTCTTTACGGTAGGCAGAGGCCTAACGAAAGTCCACGAGTGATACAATCTCCCAATAAAATCTCCCACGTACGTGCAAGCTCTGGAATGAACTACCTGCTGCTGTGTTTCCCGAGCGCTATGACATGTCCTTCTTTAAACGAGGTTTAAGAAGAGTATTTCCTTCACGGTAGGCAGCGGCCTGGCTGTGCCCCTGGTATTGCAAAGGTCCATGTGCAGCAGTTTCACTTACCATCAGGTGTGCTGCTTGCTCGTTTGCCACCGTTGGCAATAAAAAAAAAATCACTTACGATCAAGTGTGCTGTTTGCTCATTTGTCACCGTATGAAAGAAATAAAAAAGAGATTAATAGAATACGTGAAGCATGACATGAATAGACAAGGGGTGGTCTCAGAGAGGACGTGTGATAGGGTTGTAATCGCCATAATTATCTCGGCCTATACACGTTACACTGTCGGGCTCGAGCCTTCTTCTCTATGGGAGAGAAATTGACTTACCATACCGCACTACTCAGACGTGTTAATATAGGGTTTTGTTTAAAGTTTTCCTTCCCTTGCATAGATATTATATGCATATTATATTCCTTGGTGGTTTTTAAGACACTCACGGGCAAGAGATGGGGTAGGGAATTGTATTCTTACTCCACGGATTATCCGTGACGGAGTAAGGCTGTATGGAAAAAAATTCCATATCGTGTCGATCTCAATTAGAATAAGGGCATTAAGATTATTTATAATGATAATTCCACAAGCTGCATACAAACACAAGCATATCACAATATCAATAAAATGTTAAAGAAATTGATCATCATCATCGCAGCTCACAAACGTCCCACTGTTGGGCTTGGGCCTCCTCTACAATGGGTGACAATTTCACCTACTATACTATACTGGTTAGACATGTTGATATAGGGTTTCATTTCGAGTTTTACTTCTCTGGCACAGACGTGTGCATATTATATCCCATAATCGTCTTTTACGACATCCACGGGCAAGGTAGGGAGTGGTGATTGGTATCTCCGTCACCACACGGACAATTACGGAAATTACTCCAGATTAATTCACCTGCTTAAACATAATTACTTCCCCGTTACAAAGTTACACCTGCAAAAAAATACATTAAAAACATATGAAATTTTATTGTTCACCTAAAAAGGACCACAAGTGCCATCATTACCATACTCACGGCATGATATTTATGCTCTCACGGTGATACACACTTAAATGTGTTGATGTAAAGATTAAAATATATTTTTTATAGCAATTATTACTTTTGATGGGTCATTACGGCTCGTATATTTTTATATTCTGTATTTATTGGTCTTATTTTTAACCGAATTTAAATATGAGGTCTCATTTCGTATGGTGATGGAGTAAGAATACAATTCAACACTCCCTATCTTGCTCGTAGATATCTTAAAATACAACTAAGGGATGTATTATACAATTAACATCTATGCAAGAGAAGGAAAATTCGAAATAAAACCCTATCCTAACCTGTGTGACCAGCATGGTATAGTAAGGTCAATTTCCCTCCTATTGTGGAGGAGGCTCAAGCCCAATAGTGGAACGAATATGGACTGAGATGATGATGATGATGAAATCACACTGGTCAGGGTTATATAGGATTTTTTACAAGGTTTCTTTCTTTTGACCTTAGTCGAATTTGCGACACCCGCGGTTAAGAGGGCGTTGAATTGTATTCTTACTCCGTTACCAATGAATGAAATATGAGGTCTTAATTCGTATGGTGACGAAGTAAGAATACAATTCAACACTCTCTATCTTGCCCGTGAATGTCTTAAAAGACGACTAAAGGATGTACTCCGCAGATAAAATCTAGGTATGTAAGAGATGGTACTCGATATAAAATCCTATGCTAACACGTTTGTACTTTATGGTAGTAGGTCAATTTCCCTCCCATTCATCATCGTAGCCCACATACGTCCCACTATTGGGCTCGGGCCTCCTCCACAATGGAAGGGAATTTAACCTACTATATAGGTACTATCGGGTGCCGCTTGTGGGATCTGGTCCAGCCATAATCTCTTGAATTGTATTAAATATCTTGCGGTTCGAAGGGCATCACACTAGAGCTAGTTCTTACAAAACATGTACACAATTATATATCTAGTAAGAAGAAAAAAATAATAATTAAAAATTATTGACGAGCCCGCTGAGTTTCTTGCCGGATCTTCTCAGTAGCGGTCGCTTTCCGATCCGCTGGTAGTATATTTTATTTGGAAATTGTAAGCCTGACAATATGTAAGTGCCCTCTTGGGGTTTATGCATAATAAATGATTTGAATTATACCATGCTGGTCAGACATGTTGGTATAGGGTTTGATTTCGAGTTTTCCTTCTCTTGCACAGATGTAATGTGTATATTATATCCCATAGTTGTCTTTTACGACTTCCACGGGCAAGATAGGGAGTGGTGAATTGTATGCTTACTCCGTCACCACACGGAAAATTATCCCTCCTATTATGGAGGTTAGAGCCCAATAGTAAGACTGCGCTGAAATAGTAGGTTTAATCCCTTAGTCGACTGTTACAGCTTTCACGGGTAGGAGAGAGGGTGGTGAATTGTATTCTTACTCCGTCATCACACGGAAATAGTTATTTACAAAAAGCAAATCTAAAAATAAAATATTGCATTCTTAAACAAAATAATGTGTAATTTTTGGAAACCACAAAAAAAAACACTAAAACGAGAAAAGGTAATCATTAATTAAAATAATGTATCTTTATGTATCTCGGAGCCTTATATTTGGCAATTAAGTTGAATTCATGTGTTTTTAACTTAACTAACTCGAGATAATTGCTTATGATAAATAAATTTTGATTAATTCTAAGTTTAATCGTAATTTGAGAAAGTTTCTGCCGTGAATAACATTATGAATTTATGTAATGAAGATGAATTTTACTACACTTTCTAATTACAATATTAAAAAAATATTTACTAATGTTTACGCAAGTATTACACATCCTTATTAATATTATAAATGCAAAAGTAAATTTGTTTGTTTGTTACGCTTTCATGCTTAAATCATCTGATTTCAAAAATAATTTCACCAATGGAACGCTATAATATCAGGAAGTAACATAGGCTATATTTTATCCCGGTATTCCCACGGGAACGGAAACTACGCGGGTGTCAGAAAGCGAAGCGAAGCGAGGGCGGTTTTCTAGTCTATACCAATAAATAAAATTGGAGTGTCTGTTTGTAATGTCAAAATAATAGGCTTTTTTCATGCTCACACGGTTATTTGCACGACACCAATGCCTAAAATACAGATTAAAAAAGAAATGTGGTGTCGTGGGACACCAGGTAGGAACGAAGTTCCTTCGGCTAATGTAGAATCGACACAATTTGCAAAAAAAATCAAAATTCAGGGCTCTTTTAGTTGGTGTCCTTGTTCCGAACATTGTTAGTTTCTAATTATAAAATTTATTGTGACTAAACTATTGGGTGTAGGCTCTTGAAATTTAGGTTTTTTAGTATTAAATCGGTTCTACTGGAAATTCTATGAGGTTTGTCAAAAATCCGCAGTTCCTGCGGTCAAAGATGACTGATTTACGGAAGTTTGGGGTTTGAACGATTCTAATGGGGGGTAGGGGTAGTCCGAGCGGCAATGTAAGGTACAAGGGGGGTCAAAATTTCTATCAAAAATGGTCTAGCACTTATAGTTTTTGAGATACGGCGGTCAAAACAATTGTAGGTTGAACGATGTTACACATCAAAAGAAGGAGGGGGAGGGAAGTTTCTAATGAGGGGTAGGGGTAGTCCGGGCGGCAATGTAAGGTGCAAGGGGGGTCAAAATTTCTAACAAAAATGGTCTAGCACTTATAGTTTTTGAGATACGGCGGTCAAAACAATTTCGTCTCATTTAACGGTTTTAATGCACGCACTTTTTCTTACGGTTTTATTCTTACGGTTTTACTATCACATTTTTTTCAGTTCGGTCGCGCAGCAAAATCCCTATCTCCTCCAAGCCTGCCGTAAGGAACATCGTTCCAAAAATTTTTTTCTGTCTGTTTGTTCCGGGTAATCTTCAAAACGGCTGGACCGATTTCAAAAATTCTTTCACCAATGGAAAGCTATAATATCAGGGCGTAAACTAGGCTATATTTTATCCCAGTATTCCCACGGGAACGGGAACTACGCGGGTAAAACGACTAAAACCGAAGCGAAGCGAGGGCGGGTTGCTAGTTATAAATAAAACTATTTTTCCCATCCATTACAGCTCATAAACGCTCCACTATTGGGCTCGAGCCTTATCCACTGTGGGAGGGAAATTGACCTACTGTACTACGCTGATTAGACGTGTTGGTATACGGTTTTATTTTGAGTTTTCCTTCTCTTGCATAGATATTATATGCATATTATATCCCTTAGTCGTCTTTTACGATACCCACGGGTAAGAGAGGGGATGGTGTATTGTATTCTTACTCCGTCTCTTACTCCGTCACCATACAGGAACATTAGTATTATTTTATTTAAAATTTGCTTCTTTTAAATGTCCCTGTGGTTACGCAGTAAGAATACATTTCATCACCTGCTTTCTTATCCATGGCTGTTGTAAAAGATGACTAAGGAATCTTAGAATAATAACGTATAGAAGGATAGTGTCGGTACTTCGAACGATCGAAACATGAATATAAAAATACTACATGCGTGCAGACACTTACACATGTGTGTAAGCGTCTGCACGCTCACTGTACTGCACGTACGTACGCAACTCTTAAAAAATAAATAGGTAATTATGACGATTTGTGCATTCAAAGGGTGTCACAACACATTTGAAAAACATAAAAAGGTTTTTAACATAACTTTTAAAAGTATTTCAACGATTTATGTTAATAAAAACAAAATTTGATTTCATAATTTGTATAGTGGTGTGCGTGTGTACGTGTGTAAACGCCTGCGCGCATGTAGTATTTTTTGCTTCATGTTTTCGATCGCTTGAAGTACTAGCCACTATCCTTCTATACTTTATTATTCTAAGGCCTTAGTGGTCTTTTACTATGCCCACGGACAAGGTGGTGAATTGTATTCTTACTCCGTCAGAATTATTATAATATAATTATTAAAAGCCTACCTAAGGTAAAGAAATTTTAAACTAATAATTTACAGTTACAAGAAAATATTAATATTATTAATAGTTCCATTAAAACACATCTCCTGATCATTTTAAAAATTAAGTGGTTGTAAAAAACACATTAAATAATTTTACAACTAAACGTTGTACGACAAATAATTAATATTACAATATTTAAGACGGCTGATTAGCATACTAATTAGCCTGCCATCAGCCGTCATATGCGCGTGATTTCTTCATACAATATGACGGAGGTACACTGCGGGGTACCAGCTTTTTTGTTCATGTTTGGCGTGAGATTTGTAATGATTTCAATCAAGTTGCTTTTATATCATGGCTGAGAAATTATTTATAAAATACTTAAACGATTTTATGTTTATTTTTTTTCAGGTCATATACGTCCCACTGTTGGGCCTCCACAATAAAAGAGAACTTGACCTACTAAATCACGCTATCCGTGTGACTGACGGGATTAGAATACAATTCACCACTCCTTATCTTGCCCGGGGATGTCGTAAAATACGATTAAGGGATATAATATCTATGCGAGAGAAGGAAAACTCGAAACAAAACCCTATATCAACCTGTCTGACCAGCATGGTATAGTAAGGTCAATTTCCCTCCCATAGGGGAGGAGGCCCGAGACTAAAAGTGGGACATATATGGGCTGAAATGATGATGATGATTATGATGAAATCACACTGGTCAGACGTATTGGTATAGGGTTTTTTACAAGGTTTCTTTCTCTTGACCTTTCGAATTTGCGACACCCGCGGGTAAGAGGAAGGGCATTGAATTGTATTCTTACTCCGTTACCACGCGAAAAAGTAGAGGAATCTATTTGTTGTATAAATAATAGTTTAAGTAATCTGGATTCTTTAGATTGATGTTTGGACGAAAGAAGAAGAGAGAAGTCACCCTATCAGCGGTCGACTTTTCGGATTTAGTCCGTCACGACGGCCCCGAGGGAGGACATCGAGAGGGGAGGGTACCACTGAAGACAAGGAACTCTGCACCGATGGTAGGCCCAACGATAAAGGCGACGTGCCGCGGGTGGGTCATGGGGCCGCGTGGCGCCCCTCCGTCGCCCGGACGGTGCCGGGCGGCGAGTGAGATGATCATGGCCCACCCCCCGAAAAAAAAAAGCGGACTTTTGAGATTTTTTATTCTTTTGTATTTTTAGTTTTGTTGCATATTATCCGCTAAGTTCCTTTGGATCTTTTATAAAAAAGAAAATAATAGATAGATGTGCAATAAGGTTTTCTGACAAGTTGCCGAATTTACTTCTCAACTTATATAAGGTTTTATGTCGGGTCTTTCTTCTATTTATTGAAAAGCAAAGCAAGTTAGCAAGTATTTTTAACCTTTAATCAAACCTTTTGGTGATAGTTCATGAAGGATTTTTTAATATTTTCAAGTTTTTTTTTATATGTTCACGTTCGGATAGAACAACATCGGGTTTCCTAGTAATTCATAAAATAAAAAAAACGTATCATGGTTAATAAATGACTTAGAAATACTTAAAATGCTGAGTCATATTAGTGAGATGATCAAAGTTATTTAAAATATGGCTACCAAGGAATTGTATCAAATAATAAATCATTAGTGTCAGTATTTATCTGTTTTAATATTTGGGTAGCGGCAAAAATGATGACTCATTCTACCACCAGCAGTTATATCGAGTTACGTATACATTCATCATCATCATCATGTCAGCCCATACACGTCCCACTGTTTGGCGAACCTCCTCCACATTAGGAGGGAAATTAATTTACTGTACCATGCTGGTCAGACGGTTTGGTATAAGGTTTTATTCTGTGGGTATTATACCCCTTAGTCATCTTTTACGACACCCACGGGCAAGAGATTGGTTGTGAAATGTATTCTTACTACGTCACCGTACGGAATATAGGTAAGTACCTTAGAATAATAACGTAAAGAAGGTAAGTTCACGCATAAAAAGTGAAGCATTTCAATTGGAGCCTAATGGAGCTTACGCCGGAACCGTTCCGTAATGTACAAGGTCACTGTACTGCACGTACGTACGCAACTCTTAAAAAATAAATAGGTAGGGGAAGTCCGGGCATAGTGGATAGTCCAGGCAAAGTGAATATACCCTTTATTTCTCGTCCGGAATATGTCGGAACACGTACGCCTCGCGTTATTACACCCACTCCACCATCCGCATTCGTGGGCAAACAGAGCTAGCGCAAGATCGCGTCGCGTTCCAGAGAAAAATCGAAAGAACCAAATATTTAAGTTTTCTTATTACTTTTCAAGGTATGTAATACTTTAATAACTCGTGTAAAAGTTAAACATATTGTTTAGTACGATTATTTCCTTTGCATATTTTCAGGTATTAATTCTGAGAGAACAAATACTTTGTCATCACTTCATTAGATTTTAGCTTAGGTTGAATGAAATGAATAGATAAGTAGTAATAGATAAGTAGTAAGTAGTAAGGCAAAGTGAACACGGGCAAAGTGGATAGGGTATTCGCTTTGCCAAGCAATGAAAAACATGAATATAAATTTAAATACTGCGACAAAGAAAAAGCAAAATACTAAAACCACCAAAAATATAATTGTTAAAGATAAGAGTAAGAATAGCGGCAAGGAAAACAAAAAAGAACAGTGTGTATGCTATTATTTTTGGAAGAACTACATAGAAATAACTAAAATTGGATCCAATGTGATAAATGTAAGCAATGGAGTCACAAAAATATTATTTATGAATGCTTATGAAGGTTTATTTCCTTGTTATATATGCACTGATTAGTTTAAAATTAGGCTACGTATTTGTGTTTACTTCGCTCTATCGTCCTATCCACTTTGCCCGACCTATGGGGCAAAGTGGATACTGGTATATGTTGCAATATTTTTGACAATTAAAATTAAGGAACTACTATTAAGCAATTTTTGTTAATTATATTAAAAACTTTAATACATGTTTTATTCTCATTAAACATTTGTTTTATTTATATGCCTATTGGTTATCTAACTATAGCCCATCAAACATTAAGGTGTCCACTTTGCCCGGACTTCCCCTAATTATGACGGTTTGTGCATTCAAATGTTATCACAACACATTTTATAAACATAAAAAGGTTTGTAACATTACTTTTAAAAGTATGATTTATGTGAATAAAAACAAAATTTGATTTCATAATTTGTATAGTGGTGTGCGTGTGTACGTGTGTAATCGTCTGCGCGCATGTAGTATTTTTAGATTCATATTTCGATCGTTCGAAGTACCAACACTATCCTTCTATACGTTATTATTGTAAGGGTAAATATATTAATTTATAATAATTTAATTTCTATTACCCTGTGGTGATGGAGTAAGAATACAATTCATCACTCTCTATGGTGCCCGTGGATGTTATAAAAGGCGACTAACGCGCATACAATATCTATGCAACAGAAGAAGAAACTCGAAATAAAACCCTATACTAACATCTGTCGGACCAGCGTGGTATAGTAGGGCAAAATCACTCCTATTATTGAGGAGGCTGGTGCCCAACAGTGAGACATGTGGATTGAGATGAGTATGTCTTATCATCATATCACTTTATTTACTTTTTTACGCGTCCCTTATCGTCATCATTTCAGTTCATACTTACAATACCTTCTACACAATAAAGAGATAAGCATAATTTTTAACAAAAAAAACCCAACTTCAAACAGTAAACTAAAAACGTTAAAATTGCCTATAAAATTTTAAGAATTCCACCAATTTCTCAAAGATACCATCATCAGATCCTGACCTGATGACTATGGGACCTCCTGGGAAGTATACCCTATTGAAACAAAAAAAGAATTTTGCGAATCGGTTCAGGCGTCTTTGAGTAATCGGTGAACAAACATAAGAAAAAAAAAATATTCCGGCGTATTGAGAACCTCCTCCTTCTTTGAAGTCGGTTAAAAATTTACCTGCTATAAGGTACCACATTGATCTGGTTGGAATAGGAAGCAAGGAGATGTATAGTAAATATGTCATTATGTTATATTTGTCCTATCTTTTTGGGGATAAGGGCGTAAATAAATATACATCTTTATTTTTTTTTTTTTGTGGGTGGGTCGGGGTCGGCGCCCCTCCGCACCACTCCGTCCGGGGCGACAGAGGGGCTTAAGCACGCAACTCCCGCGACCCACCCAAAAACCACGTCGCCTTCGTCGTTGGGCCAACCACTGGAGCAGCGTTAACTTGTCGTCAGTGGTCGGCCCGACGGAATACCCCCTACGTGGGGTACCCTCCCATCGACCGACGTCTCCCCCTCGGGGAGGACGTCGGTCTTTCCTCACGCGGTCGACCTCTCGGCGGGTGACGGACTAATCTCCGGTCACGTCACCCGCGGCCTCGGCTAGGGCGGCATGAGGCGCAGATAGTTGCGCCTACGCCCCCCCAGTCGCCGGCGGCGGATCTTCTCATCGAGGCTGCGCTCCACGCGCAGACGATCCGACGATCGACGACGATCCTAATTTAAGGATACATTTATCCTTAAATTTAACAAATTGCGGTGAATTAAGGAATATATATCGGGCACAAATTGCACTCAAACTAACAAATAATTTGTCTATCCCTTTTCTCAGTAGACTAAAGAATATAATAAGCATATAACATCTATGTAAGAGAAGGAATTCAAAATCAGCTGCATAAATGGCGTAGTGGTTAAGCCATGCCATACCAATGTTGTGGGTTAGATTTCCACCGGCTTTCCACGAAGAGCAAAAACTTTGTGTGATCCACAAATTATTGTTTTATGTCTGGATATATTTTCTATTCGATAAATTGTTTGCTTATAAAGTCCCCCGCAATATAATATATTTCCTTAGTGCAGGATGTTATTATCTTTTCAAAAAATGATTCTATACTTTTATTAATGATTCCTATACTTTTTTTTTGCGGTGGGTTGCGGTTGGCGCTCTCCTCGCACCATTCCGTCCGGGGCGACAGAGGGGCGTAAGCACGACCACCCGCAACCCACCCGCGATGCACGTCGCCTTCGTCGTTGGGCAGACCACCGGAACAGGGTGACTTGACGTCAGTGGTCGGCCCGACAGAATACCCCCTATTTGGGGTACCCTCCCATCGACCAACGTCCCCCCCCTTCAAGGAGGACGTCGGTCTTTCCTCACGCGGTTGGCCTCTCAGCAATAAATTCCTATACTTTTTTTTTTTTTGTTTTTTTTTTTGTGTGGGTGGGCTGCGGTCGCCGCGCCTCCGCACCACTCCGTCCGGGGAGACAGAGGGGCTTAAGCACGCAACTCCCGCAACTCACCCGAAAACTACCTCGCCTTCGTCATTGGGCCGACCACCGGAGCAGGTTTACTTGTCGTCAGTGGTCGGCCCGACGGAATACCCCCTACGTGGGGTACCCTCCCATCGACCGACGTCCCCCCCTCGGGGAGGACGTCGGTCTTTCCTCACGCGGTCGGCCTCTCGGCGGGTGACGGACTAATCTCCGGTCACGTCACCCGCGGCCTCGGCTAGGGCGGCATGAGGCGCAGATAGTTGCGCCTACGCCCCCCCAGTCGCCGGCGGCGGATCTTCTCATCGAGGCTGCGCTCCACGCGCAGACGATCCGCCGCCTCCATCTGCGAGATCACTGTCTCGCAGAAGGCTGCGACCGCGTCCCAATTCCTGACGCTGTCGACCATCGCCCTAGCGATGGCCGGCAGCGTCAGGTCGGCACCGATGATTGCGACGAGTTCACGGTGCTGCACTGCCCAAGCCGCGCAGGCCTCGAGCGTGTGGCGCGCCGTGTCCTCGTCGCAATCGCAGTGGTGGCAGGACGGTGTACTCTCCCTCCTTACGACCCTGTGCAGGTATTTGGCGAAGCTCCCGTGCCCCGTCAACACCTGCACTAGTCGGAAGGAGAGCACCCCATGTCGCCTTTCCAACCACTGCATCAGCACCGGCCGGAAGGCCTCCACGGTTCGCACCCCGAACCGAGGCCTCTCCAGCCGGACTGGCCAACGGTCAATGACGTCTCGGCGGGCGTCGACGCGCCAGGCGGTGAGCTCCCTTAACGAGATCTCACCGCCCTCCGCTCGCACCCCCGTCACCCGCCGATACAATCCGGCGAGCATCTCCGCCTCCAGGTCCCACGAGGGAGTCCCGGCCAATAGGCACGCTGCCTCCGTCGCCACCGTGCGGTATCCGCGGATGGCCCTGACCGCCATGACCCTCTGTGGTCGCCACAGAAGGGCCCTAAGTCGGACGGTCAAGGACCCCGCCCACACCGGTGCGCCGTACAGGGCCATCGACCGGATGACCCCCGTGTACAGCCGTCGGCACGTAGCGCTCGGTCCGCCCACGTTCGGCATAAGCCACGATAGGGCAGACGCCGCGCCGACGAGCCGCGGAGCGAGCCTGCGGAAATGCTCCCGGAACCACCATTGCCCGTCGAGCACCAGGCCCAAGTACTTCATATGGGCCCGGATGCTGATGTCAACCGATCGGACGGTGATCGAGACGCCGATGGGAGGGCTCATAAGGCGCCCATGGAATAAGAGGGCCTCCGTCTTGTCCAGGGCGACCCTCAACCCCAGCGCCTCGATCCGCCTGACGACCTCTTCTGTGCCATAGGTCGCCAGGCTTACCGCCTCTTCTAGCGTCCCACCACGGGCTGTGACGAGCGTGTCGTCGGCGTAACAAATCACGCCCAGTCCGGGCGGGAGGCTCCCCCGCAACGCCCAGTCGTAGCCGATGTTCCACAGGGTGGGTCCGAGGACCGACCCCTGTGGGACACCGCACGTCATGGGCGTTCGCACAACGTCCCCTGCTCGGTTGGTACAGAGGACGCTGCGCCGCACCAAATAGTCTGCCACTAGCCGCCTCAGGTAAGCTGGCACTCCGTGATACTGGAGCCCTCCCTGATGCAGCTGAATGGCAGACTATTGAATGCGTTGGCGATGTCTAGGGACACCGCCAACAGCACTCCCCCACCAGTGACGGCCTCAGTCGCCACGGCCCTCAGGCGCAACAGAGCCGCGATCGTCGAACGACCCCTCCTAAACCCAAACTAGGCGTCCGACAGATCAGGCCCCGTGCCGACGAGGTGCCGCTCGATGCGGGCAATTACCACCCTCTCCAGTAGCTTGCCCGTGTCATCGAGCAGCACGATAGGCCTGTAGGCCGAAGGCGACCCCGGAGACCGTCCCGGCTTCGGCAGGAACACCAGCCTTCCCTCCTTCCAGCACCCAGGGAACCGTCCGGACGCTAAGCACGCGGCGAATAGCTCCCTGAGGCGGGGACCCAAGTGTTCGAGGACCAGGCCCAACACGCGGTTAGGAACACCGTCGGGCCCGGGAGCGGTGGACTTTGCGCACATGCGTGCCACCGCCACTCCCATCTCGGGTTCCGTGATGGGCGGAACACTGTCGTCGTCAGCCTCCCGGTCAGTGTCTGGCGGAGCCATGACCCGGGGCGTGTGTTCCGCCCGCCGCGGGAACAGGTCCTATACTAACTCGTCTAATCAGCCTAGTACGTCAATTTCACTTCTAATATTGAAGAGGCTCGAGCCCAGCTGTGAAACGTATGTATGCTGACATGTAGGTATATTTCCTGCGTGGAAATCATACTCACAACATTGGTTATAATATTTAAACCACCACGTCATCTAAGCAGTCGAGTATAGATGTGTGATGTGAGACAAGATGAAGAATTCTGTGCGATCCCAAAACGCTGGTCGAGTTGTTATTGAGAGAAAACAAACAACGATCATTATCCGTCATTACCGGCGTGATGTGTGCGTCGTTAATCATCGACTCGTTAGATGACGGTTATGTGATCATTATCTTTAAGGTACCTATTCCTATTAACGTCTGATCAACAATTTTAAAGTGAAAATTTTTGATATTTATTATTGTTCATTACCGTTCCCTACTGACCTAGGATGCGCAGTGGAAGGGAACACCAGGCCAGTGAGGGATACCAAATGGGTAATAACATTGGCTTGCGATTACGCAAGGCTATTTTAAGTTCTCCTAAATGATAGTACAAGAACAGATTTTAACACTTACGAGTAGATACCGCGGAGGTAGCTATAACGTAACCTAACTCAGCGTTCGGTCTGGCCAGACAAATAGAAACTAACTGAGGGGTTACTTAGCTTGTATCCAAAAGCGCGGTGATGACAACGGCCTCGTACACTTCAAGGACCCAGGCTTGCTACTCGTACACACAATTTAATGTTCACAAATATATACTTAACTCTAATTAACTCGCGTATATAAGCGGTACACAAAACAAAGGGTGGCGCGCAATATTACAAATACCACGATTTCACGGCTTTAGTCCACAAAAGACATAGCAATTACAAAATATGTGCGTACGCGACCGTTACTTCCAACGCAAGTCGATCCGCGAACAAAGCGAAAGTGAAAGTGAAAGTAACCAAAAGGGCGGAAACAAAACGACCCCGGGGCCGGCCGACGCGCCGGCCCCGTGCCATCCGCGCACCAAAGTGAAAGTGAAAGTGGCGGCCGGCTCCGAGCCAACCGCGAACCACAAAAAACAGAACTACCCTACATGGATTTAATTATTAAACTAATATAAAAATGTTTGGTACCGAACATCTACCCGCCTCGGACAGGTCTACCTGGCCGCTAATCAATTGGTAAACGGGACAATGTTGCTACCGCTCTCTTCAGTACCGAACCGTCCACCTGAACCTCAGCAAAACGAGGCACATTATCTGCGCCATATGCTAAATTTAAAATTCGGCCGCGACGCCAGCACAGTGGCGGCAAATTGGTATCTTTTATCAAAACGAGGTCACCAACTCGAGGTGGATTAGTCTTGTCAGTCCACTTAACGCGCTGCTGGAGAACATGAAGATATTCTAAGCTCCAACGCTTCCAAAAGCTTTGAGTAAGCTGTTGGACCAACTCAAACCGCGAGAGACGACTTGGTCTCACATCAACAAAGGGGTACTCAGGCAAAGCATTAAGTGGCTGACCAATCAAAAAATGACCCGGTGTGAGAACCTCCAAGTCACTCGGGTCTGAAGAGATCGGACACAACGGTCGCGAGTTCATTACGGCCTCTATCTTACAAAACACAGTTGCGAGTTCTTCAAATGTGAGTACAGACTCACCAATAACTCGTCGCAAATGTGCTTTAGCAACCTTAACTGCGGCTTCGAAAATACCACCCCAATGTGGGCATGCTGCCGGACTAAATTTCCAGGTTATACTACGACTGGTTAGTTTATTACCAATATTTGTGTGATTGCTGGCTAAAAAATCATGTACATCTTTCAAATAATTATTGGTTCCCTTAAAATTTGTGCCACAGTCCGAACGTATCAAAGAAGGCAGTCCTCTCCTTGAAACAAATCTATCAAGTGTCGCAACAAATGCCTCGGTGGAGAGGGATGACACTAATTCAAGGTGCGCCGCTTTAGTTGACAGACATACGAAGACACACAAATAGGCCTTGACTGTTTTACTGTTTCGTAGAGTTGAAGTCTTAACCAAAAAAGGACCTGCAAAGTCGGTGCCTACACCGGCGAACGGCCTCGATTCTCTGACACGATCAGAAGGGAGGTCACCCATCAAAGGTTGCATGGTACTAGCCTTCAGCCTGTAACAAGGCATGCAACGAAATACCACACTGCGAATCGTTCTTCGAGCAGACAAAATCCAAAATTCTCGCTGCAATATGGCTAATAAGGCGTTACAGCCAGCGTGAGAATTTCTAATGTGACGGTCCGTCACCAACAATTGCACAAAATGACCTTGCTTGGGTAACAATATAGGGTGCCGACTACCGTAGGGTAGACTAGAGTTTCTGAGGCGACCTCCAACACGTAAGACACCCGTGTTGTCCAAAAAGGGGCTCAACATACGCAAGGTTCCTGTTAGTTTAGCCTTACCAGCTTTCAAAATTTCAATCTCCCTTTCAAAATATGTATCCTGTACCACACGTATCCAATGGCAAAAAGCCTCCTGTCGTTCTTGTGGTGATAGAAAAGCCTCTAATTTTTTGTTCCGTAAGTGCTTACAGTTGTAATAGAAGCGCTTAATCCAAGCTGTTACACTTACTAATTTATCGAGGGAGCTATACCGATTCAATAAGACATTTGGATCGAATACGCAAGCACGCCTCTCAACAGCGAGCAGTCGCAATCCAGGCAACGGACCTACGTCCAAAACCGGCGTCAGTGGCCATTCAGACTCTGAGCGTAATAACCATTCCGGTCCCCACCAAAGGGAGTGCGTTACCAAGGCGGGGGATGTACAACCCCGAGATGCACAATCAGCTGGGTTAAGCTCACCAGGCACATGCCTCCAAATCAAGGGAGTCTCAGATTTCTGAATTTGGGAGACTCGGTTCGCTACAAATACCTCTAAGGTGTGAACTGAAGCCTTTAACCAGCACAAAACAATTTGGCTGTCAGTCCACGCGTAAGTGGTGCTAATGTTCACAGTATGACGCAACAAATTCGACACGTGATTAAGAAGACGCACAAGCAGGGTAGCCCCTGCCAATTCAAGTTTAGGGATTGTCAAAGCAGTCCGTAGGGGTGCCACCTTGCTCTTCGCCATGACCAGTGAGATCTTCACTTGGCTGTCAGAACCCACCGTACGCAAATATACACAAGTGGCGTAACCCCGTTCAGAGGCGTCCGAGAAACCATGCAGAGTTGCCTGGTACTTTCCTGGAGGAAGCATAGAACGAGGGATCGATACCTCATTGATCGCAGGAAGTGAGGATACAAATTTGGTCCAGTCTTCCATCAAAGCTCCCCGAAGAGGTTCGTCCCAGCCTAGTCCTGCCATCCAAAGCCTTTGTAAAAAGCATTTAGCCCAAAATATGACGGGACATATCCAACCATTTGGATCAAATGTTCTTGCAACCGTGGAAAGCACCAAACGCTTAGTCCAAATGCGCGGCAACTCTAAGTCAACATTGTAAGTGAATATGTCTGGGGCTGGTTTATACTGAATGCCGAGAACAGTCATCATAGCCGGGTTCTCGATATTCTCGAACAAATGCGGATCTTGCTGATGTTCATCCGGAAGTCCCTTCAAAAGCGCAGGTGAGTTGGATATCCACTTCCGTAACTCATAGCCCGCGGTGGCTAAGATGCCTATCAATTCATCCCGTAGAAGGATGGCCTCTTTCTCAGAGGGTCCACCAGTACAAATGTCATCGACATACAAATCCTCTTTCAAAATCGCGGCTGCGCGAGGAAACTTTAAGCGCTCCAGGTCCGCGAGCTCCCACAGAGACCGTATAGCCAAATAGGGGCTTGACTTTAACCCGTACGTGTTTGTATTGAGCTCATAAACAACCATGGGATCCTGGGGGCTTTCACGCCATAGAATCAACTGATACCGACGGTCATCCGGGTGAATAATCGTCTGTCTGAACATCATCCTTATGTCAGCCACAAATACAACCTGATGTCGACGAAACCGAGTGATGACGTCACAGAGATCCTTGATCAATTTAGGACCAGCATACAAACAATTGTTCAACGATACACGCGTTGAAGTTTGCGCAGAACCATCGAATACTGTACGCAATTTGCCATTTGATGCCTTAATTACAGCATGATGCGGTAGAAAGAAGTGATCCACTGTTTGCCAATCTAATTTCCACACAGACATGTGTCCCAACTCCTCATATTCACGCATAAAATCAATGTATTTCTCCTTTAGGAGAGCATCTCGAGCCATTCGGCGCTCCATAGCCAATAGTCGTTTCTCAGCAGCAGGCCGCGAGGTGCCAAGTGGTGGCCGTACGGCGAGAAACGGCAATCGAGTCATAATCTGACCAGTACGTAGGCGACTCGTATTGTTTTGGTAAAACAATTCGCACTCCTCATGCTCCGGATCAGTGCGCGGAGCCTGTGGTGGTTCTTCCACTTCCCAAAACCTCTGAACCGCATCAGAGAGAGCAGAGCCTACCATCAAGCCAATGTCAAGACGGGTATCCGTGAGGACCGGTCCCATCAGTGCAGAGCCAAATATGGTCGGGATGGCTACCATGCCTCCTGGTTGCATGACCTGAATGCTACCCAAGAATATGTTTCCCAGAACATCGGCGCCTAGCAACAAATCGACCGATCCAGGTATACCAAATTTGGGGTCTGCCAAGTTCAAACCCGACGCTAAACCAATAGCATACGGAGACAACTGCTTCTCCGGATGGGTGCCCAAAATATTGTTCATAACAATGGCTGAACACTCAAACAATGGGCTTGACGAGTTTATAGGAGAGAACGCACATAATACTTGGCCTTCAACATTGGCCACAACTGCGTTGCCAACACCTCTAGTGACATGAGGAAAATCACGCATACTTAGGCGTACCTGCCCCACCAACCAAGAAGACGCTATACACCCCTGAGAGCCTGTGTCCAGAATTGCCCGGACCACAACAGAGGCACCTGTCCGTCCCCAGACCCTTACAGAGGCAGTGGGTAGGAGTACGGTTTCAAACGGGGGTGGTGCATGACGGGGGGAGGCGCCGTGTTCCTAATGTCGTCTAGGCAGCGGGTGATTCTCATGTTCACGGGGAGCGTCATCAAAGGTAGGTACCCGCCCGTGACGATACGGGCGCGAATCGTGGTTATCACTCTTGCCACGGGCTTCCGATGACGGCGAGCATTGACCTTGTGGGCGCCTCGCTGCGGCAGAATCTACGACGCGCGGGGGTGAGCGACTAGGTCTCGGACTGCGGTTTTCATACCGGTGCCTTCGCTCATAACTACCCGTAGGTGAGCCTTGACGTTCATGTTCACGACCAATCCCATTATTATTCGCACAAAGAAGTTTCAAATGCTGGCCTCCGCAGTATGTACATGGGCGAGGATTAGGGCAATCGCGCTGGAAATGGTTTCCCAAGCAAGAAAAGCACCAACCTCGAGCCTTAGCCAAACGCCTACGCGAGGCCACGTGCAGCGCAGTAAAATCTGAGCAACTGGCAACTTTATGACTCGGGGACTTGCAATAGGTGCACTCAGGTCGCGACTGTACAGCAGCAAAACGTGGTGGGTGACGAACCTCTGGCCTTCTAAAGGCGTGATTGCGGGTCGGAGCCGATGACCGCGGCAACTGTTGACCAAATGACCTGTCAACGACCGTCATGTCTACCATCCTACACTCGTCTTCCAAAAACTTCTTAAGGTCATCAAAAGCAGGCAAGTGAGTTGCATCATCACCTCCATATTTTTGCTCGAAACGAGCCCTAAGTTCCGCAGGAAGCTTTTTCAAAACAATATGCACCAGCATATATGACCAAGTGCTCACCGGAAGGTCTAACCTTTCCAGTGCGTTGATCGCAATCATCAATGGGTTCAATAAGTCGGACCTTAAAGCCGAGACCCTAGATACCACTGGCAGACCCAAGAGCTGACCAATGTGTGTATCTGCCAGGCAACGCTTATTTTGGTAACGCTTTATGAGAAGGTTACGTGCCACTAGGTAGTTTCCATCATTGATCTCCAGGTGCTGAACTAAACCTCTCGCCTCACCTTCCAACACGGAGAACAGGTAGGCCAATTTTTGAGCGGAACCTAAGTCAGAACGCGCGTGGACTAAGCTCTCAAACAAGTTTATGAAACCTAGCCATTGGTCCAAACGACCATCAAAACGCGGCAGGTCCAAAGTGGGCAGTTTACTCAATAAGCCCGACGTAGAAGGTTTCACATCCCTAGACGCGGGAGACTCACCCCTTTTCGGCGCGGAAATTTCCCTAGCACGCTGTGAGATTCGATCTGCATAATCCATGATCTGGTCATAATCCGCGTGTACCAAGTCACGATACGTTTGTGGGTAATCTTCATCAGAAATATCTAAAATTTTTGTGTTGAAGTTACGGTACACATCATCAACAAATTGTAAGCGCGTATCCAATTTGCTGTACCTATCCAGGAGAGACTCATTTCGATCAGACCTATCAACCAAGGCGGTTGCAGTCGAGAACCATCTCAACTCAGAGCGCAGCTTACCTGCCGAGTCCTTAGCGCTAGCAAAAGCAGCCATAATAATCGAATAAAATAATTAAATTCCAACAACAAAAAAAATATATATATATAATCAACTAAATAAATCAACCAATTGAAACAACAATCAAAAAATACAAATTACAAAATTGAACAACAATTAAATTATTGCGCAAAGGGAAACGTTAATATTTGTCTGTATAAGTACCATAAACAAAACGCAAAATAATATTAAACTAATTGTCTATACAGTTCAATTCATTCGTTCATTCAATCACGAGACTGCACTACTCTGTGGCACAATGTACTACGCAAATTATTTTATTACTCTGTGGCACATTAAGTAAACAATGATATTCAAAATTTCAAATGTTGCAGTGAACTTATTTATATGATATTTTTAATAACTAATAACAATAAGTACACAAATGATCAATCACACAAATATTTAATGTGTATCTTTATACACCAGACTATTTATTAAACTGGGCCGTAATACGTAAAATTCAAGTAATTATATATCGATTTATTTTTCAACACGGGCACTTGTAGATGTCAATACCAAACAAAACTACTAGATTCACTAGAACCACGCTCTGCTACCAGAAAGTATGTTCATTACCGTTCCCTACTGACCTAGGATGCGCAGTGGAAGGGAACACCAGGCCAGTGAGGGATACCAAATGGGTAATAACATTGGCTTGCGATTACGCAAGGCTATTTTAAGTTCTCCTAAATGATAGTACAAGAACAGATTTTAACACTTACGAGTAGATACCGCGGAGGTAGCTATAACGTAACCTAACTCAGCGTTCGGTCTGGCCAGACAAATAGAAACTAACTGAGGGGTTACTTAGCTTGTATCCAAAAGCGCGGTGATGACAACGGCCTCGTACACTTCAAGGACCCAGGCTTGCTACTCGTACACACAATTTAATGTTCACAAATATATACTTAACTCTAATTAACTCGCGTACATAAGCGGTACACAAAACAAAGGGTGGCGCGCAATATTACAAATACCACGATTTCACGGCTTTAGTCCACAAAAGACATAGCAATTACAAAATATGTGCGTACGCGACCGTTACTTCCAACGCAAGTCGATCCGCGAACAAAGCGAAAGTGAAAGTGAAAGTAACCAAAAGGGCGGAAACAAAACGACCCCGGGGCCGGCCGACGCGCCGGCCCCGTGCCATCCGCGCACCAAAGTGAAAGTGAAAGTGGCGGCCGGCTCCGAGCCAACCGCGAACCACAAAAAACAGAACTACCCTACATGGATTTAATTATTAAACTAATATAAAAATGTTTGGTACCGAACAATTATGAAAGGCCTTTTTGTGTAGTGACAATTCACCACCCCTTTCTCTTATTCGTAGGTATTGTATAAAACGATTAAGGGATATAATATGCAGATAATATTAGGTCCTTACATATGAAATTAGCGTTTTATCGTACTGACCACTTTGATCTGAAATATCTTCTCTTTGGTTATGAATTCCTAAATTCAAATTTATAAATTCATTTAGCTGGTACATTTGAGTTTTGAAAAGAGTCATTCATTTGTTTTGCCCTCATTATTTTTTTCTTTGCCGTCGTTTATTACCACACAATATATATGAATATACATATACATGAAATATCGGTATACTTACGAGTACGAGTTCTATCGTGGCACCAGTGCTGCAGAACCACCTCGAAGGATTAATGATGTGTACGACGCTGGTGTCGCAAAAGAAAGCACGGTATGTTTTTGATTTCAACGTTTTTGTTCTGAAAATTTCGACCTTCAGAACCAACCCCAGGGACAGCCGGAGACCAAAGTGGAAAATGAAGAATTAAAGGCTATTGTGGAAGCGGATCCGTTACAAAGCACTTCAGGGATAGCTGCAGGCTTCGGTGTAAGTGACAAAACTGTATTAATCCACTTGAAGCAAATCAGGCAAGTAAAAAAACTTAAACGATGGGTACCTCATGAATTAAGTGAAACGAACTTGCAAACATGCATCGACTCCTGTGTTACTTTGCTCAACCGACACAATAATGAAGGGATTTTAAATCGAATCATTACTTGTGATGAAAAGTGGATAGGTACTGTACGATAATCGGAAACACTCGTCGCAATGGCTGAACCCTGGAGACCCAGCCAAATCCTGCCCTAAACGAAAATTTCTTGTGAGTGTTTGGCGTACTAGCGTGAGATATTACTTCAATATCCTTCCTTCCTTCCTTTATAGTAGATGATGCTCGAGCCCAGTGTGCATACTCTTGAATCTCGATTCCAATCCTAAATCCAATCGCAGTTCGAATTGGAGCAAATTTCGTACTCTTGAAAGCGACACTAGCGCACGATTGGAATCAAATTTGGTGGAACCTTTTTAAACTAAATGAATTTGACTCTCGTCGATTAAGTCAAATATTTGCTACTCCCGACGGGATTTTGACGTAGTTTAAAATTGTTAGTGTTGCATAATTTCAAGAAAGTATCTTTGTGGTGATTAAGTTCGATAACATTATTAATTTAAAGTAAGAAAATACGGCACATTTGGTGAAAATAACAACGGCAAACGCGAAGAATTCATTCTTGATTTTGTTCAAGAGTACCAAATATAAGTTTGGTGAGATTGAAATTGAATCGGATTCGAAATAAGAATTGATTTCAAGAGTAGGCCCACAGTAGTGCGATATATATGAGCTGTGATGATGATAACATTTATACAAGAGAAATAAATCTCAAAATAAATCCCTTAAGCAATCCCACAATTAAATAGATGCTATACCTATGTATATTATAATCTCTTAGTCGTTTTTTACGACGCCCACGGGCAAGAGAGGGGGTGGTAAATTGTATTCTTACTCCGTCACTACATAGAAGATAGATGTTCCTTAGTCATTTTTAAGACTATTAATAAAAATTCAAATAAAACAATCGGTATATTCACCCGACACAAATTTGTGTAACTCGAACCGAATACATGTTGAGTCATAATATTTTTAAATAATTTATTTTAATACAAGCACAAAACTATTTTAATATCATTAGTTTGATATGGTTATTATGATTAAATGAGCTTCCTATTATCCGATGTAAGAACTCCTGTAGATAAACTTGCGTGGGTTGTGTTCTTGATAACTTTAAGTTACTTCATTTCAGCCTACTTAAGTCCCACTGCCCGTGTGCTGACGGAGTAAGAATACAATTCACCACTCCCTATCTTGCCTGTGGATCTCGTAAAAGACGATTAAGGTATATAATATGCACATAACATCTGTGCAAGAGAAGGAAAACTCGAAATGAAACCCTATACCAACATGTCTGACCAGCGTGGTGTAGTGGGTCAAGTCCCCTCCCATTGTAGAGGAGGCCTGAGCCCAACAGTGAGACGTATGTTGGCTGCGATGATGATGAAGTCCAACTGTCCATAGTGAGAGGAAAATTGACCTGCAATGCCGCGCAGGTCAGACGTGTTGGTGTAGGGTTTTTATCTTCCGACGCAAAAAGAGGGGTGTTATAAGTTTGACGTTAATGCCTGTGTATGTGTTTGTCTGTGCATCGTAGCTCTCAAATGGATGGACCGATTTCGATGCATTTGTTTTCAATTGAAAGCCAGTTTCCTTGCGGTGGTTCTCAGCTATGTTTGGTTAATATCGAAATCGAAGAGTATCAGCTCTTTTCCAAAATGATGTAATGACGTATGATTACTCGATTAAGTACTTCACGGATGCCAGTATAATCGTTAAATGATAATTAATTGAAAATTTCTGTTCTGTATTTTCAAAATTTTCAATTTTACTTATATATCGAGTTTTCCTTCTCTTGCATGCATGTTATATAATCATCAGCATCATTTCAGTTCATATACGTCCCACTGTTGGGCTCGAGCCTCCTCCACAATAGGAGGGAAATTGTCCTTACTGTACCATGCTAGTCAGACAGGTTGGTAAAGGGTTTTATTTCGAGTTTTTCTTTTCTTGCATACGTGTTATATGCGTATTGTATCCCTTAGCCGTCTTTTACGACATCCACGGGCAAGATAGGGAGTGGGGATTTGTATTCTTACTCCGTCACTACACAGAAAACAAGGCGTTCGGCGGTAGGTAAATTTTCCCCCTATAGTGTAGGATCTTCGAGCTTAATATCAAGATGTAGTAATGTAGATCTATATACCTACTGTCTGAAATGTTGGCGCTGATGATGATGATATCTTCTCTGGGAGATGTTATCTATCATATCCTGGGTTTTTCCGTGTGGTGACGGAGTAAGAATACAATTCACCACTCCCTATCTTGCCCGTGGATGTCGTACAAGACGACTATGGGATATAATATGCACATAAAATCTGTGCAAGAGAAGGAAAACTCGAAATGAAACCCTATACCAACATGTCTGACCAGCATGGTATAGTAGGTTAAATTCCCTCCCATTATGGAGGAGGCCCGAGCCCAACAGTGGGACGAGTGTGGGCTGCGATGATGATGATGATGATCCTGGGTTAGGAGTGTTTCACATTTTGGTCTTGGTCTGTAATCATCATTGAAGCAGCAATTGTCATTGTGTGTCCAAAAGGGCCCTCGATTGGGGTACCAAAATAAAGAACTTGAACAGGATAATAGTCATCATCATCATTGCAGCCCACATGCGTCCCACTATTAGACTCAGGCCTCCTACACAATGGGAGGGAATTTAACCTACTATACTAGACTAGTGTACTGTGCTGGTCAGACATGTTGTTATAGGGTTTTATTTCGAGTTTTCCTTCTCTTGCACAGGTCTTATATGCATATTATATGCCTTAGTCGTCTGTTACGACATCCACAGGCAAGATAGGGAGTGGTGACTTGTATTCTTAATCCGTCACCACACAGAAATAGTCTGTAATATGCATAGTAATATAATTCATCATCATCATCATTTCACCTGTTACATATATGTCCCACTGTTGGGCATAGTGTTGCCCAAATGCAAGACCAAGACGAGACTTGGACCAGTCTTGGTCTTGCAACAGCGCACCTGGTCTCGCCTTGATCTTGGTATTGCAGCAAGAGTCTCGCAAAGTCTTGCAAGTCTTGCAGTTGGAATAACGTAACAGACATAAATGATAAATCATGGCAATGAAAAATCCAACAAAATTAATCAAATATCATCCTATCCTATCTATCCATCTGCTAGCCTATAGTCCACTATTGAATATAACCCTTACCACTACCACTTCTTCCGATTTATAATAAGTAGGTAGTAGTATAGACAATAATAGTTTTTAATAGGTAATATACCTATGAAGAGGGTCACCAAATGTATGATATTCGTCGTCATCGTCACAACTCATAAAAGTGCCACTGCTGGGCTTAAGCTTCCTTCCAGTAAGAGGAAAATTGATCTACTTATACCACGCTAGTCAGACATGTTGTTATAGGGTTTTATTTCTAGTTTCACTTCTTTTGCACATATGTTATATACACAGGGTGTATCAGGTTATGGGCAACTGTTTGTGTATGTTGTAGTTTAACGGTCATAGATCATAATTAGAATGTATATTACACAAAAACAATATAACACAAAAGTTATAGTGATTACAAAAATGTGCGTCTATGAGTTTATGCCTTAAATTTTACGCATTATGTACATATATCCTGTCTGTACATATTCAGACAGGATATATGTAAGCATGTAAAACTTCGACAGTATAAATAGGTATTAGATTTGCGCGAACCTTTCAATGGTTACGTAGGTACAAAGGTGACTCATCAACGGTCATCGGCCGATCAGTTGCTTTATGTTAAAGCGAAGTTTGTCTTGCTTATGCAAACGTAATCATTGATTTATTCAAATTCTAATGAACATTTAACAAAATACGAATATGTTGCAGATTAAGTATCCTCGCTTTATACATTTCAATCAAATTTACACGAAAAAACGCTGACAAAATTGAAATTGAAAACTTACATGTCTCTCAATTCATTAACGAATCGATATTTTTATTTCAATTTTTTTTCATGGGTTCCTAACACCATTGCCTCGGTCCGATTTGATACGACATCCACTGGCAAGAGAGTGGTGAATTGTATTCGTACTCTGTCCCTACACGGACATTTATGTAGATTAATTGTAGGCATATTTCTATGTCCAACAGTGAACGTCGCTGGGCTTTTTTTTTTTGGGGTGGGTTGCGGTCGTCGCGCTCCTCGCACCACTCCGTCCGAGGCGACAGAGGGGCGTAAGCACGCACATCCGCAACCCACCCGAACACCACGTCGCCTTCGTCGTTGGGCCGACCACCGGAGCAGGATTACTTGTCATCAGTGGTCGAAACGTCGTTGGGCTAATGAATAAACGGATATATAAATATGTATAATGGGCAAGAGCACTCTCGTGATTACGGTATTTTTGTCCTTAAGCCTTTTCGAAGAGTAAATCTGAAAAGCCAACACCAACATTGGGAATCGATTGGCCAATAGATGGATATCTCAAGACTGATTTGACTTGTCGTGTAGTGACGGAGTAAGATTACAATTCATCACTCCCTATTTTACCCGCGACTGCGAACCCACGACTAAGAGCTATAATATATAACATCGGTGCAAGAGAAGGAAAACTTGACATGAAACCCTGTAACAACACGGCCGATCACCGTGGCAATTCCCCTCCGGCCACGACCGATTTCCCTCCTATTATGTAGAAGACACGAGCTCAACCGTATATAAGCTGAAATGGTGATTTGAATTAAATGCAAGACCGCGAGACCCTTGCAGGCTCAGTCTTGGTCTTGCTCAAGTCTTGCAGGGCCAGTCTTGGTCTTGGTCTTGCAAAAATTAAGCGGTCTTGGTCTTGGTCTCGGTCTCGCATTTCTCGCAAGACCAAGACCAAGACCGCAAGACCAAGACTTTTTTGGGCAACACTATTTGGGCACAAGTTTATTCAATGGAGCGAAATGGACTTACTATACGCTGGTCAGACGGATTGGTGTAGGGTTTCATTTCTTACCTTCTATTGGTTGGTTATAATGCGCATGTTGTATCCCATAGTTTATTTACGATAGCCACGGGCAAGATAGATAGTTACAGTGGCAAATAAATCAACTACCAATCAGAGGAAAATAAATATTTGTGAAGAAAGAAAGAAAGAAAGTATTTATTTTGTGCCACAGAGGAGAGACATTAGGAACACACAGAAAAAGAAACCAAAAAAAAACCTTACAATAAATGAAAAACAGATAAAATCTATAGACTAAATAAGAAGACATAATAATTGTGATCGAATGAACGTCTCAGCTGCGACAGAAAAAAGGATAACTGCTCAGCAATTGTTGTGATGTCAATGTAACACCACAATGCTGATTTTCAGCAATGTCCCTTTTCACTTTTTTTTCTTCCGACGTCAGACATCAAAGCCACCAAGTGGTGGCGCATAGTGGCGGCCTTAGGGGGTGGCGAACAGGGCAATCGCCCGGAGCCTCGCGCTTACAGGGGCCTCGCGCTTACAGCGGCCTCACGCAACAACCCAAGCAAATTAAAAAAAAATATAGATTTTAAATTACATTTTTACTTATTAATTATATTTTCACTTTGTTTTCAATATTATAAAACTTAAATTTTATTTATTTGTACAACTTTAGTATTTTTCATCAAAAATGACAAATCCTTAAACAAAACAACCAGACCTACTTTCGTATCTCATACTTTTCACGAAGGACAAAGGGCCTCGCAAAGACCTGTCGCCCGGGGCCTCGCAAAGACCTGCCGTCCGGAGCCTCGCAATGGGTAAGGCCGCCGCTGTGGCGCATTAGAAAGAGATAAACAAAGAAAAACTTACTTGCTAAAGGAAACTTACTATTGTTATTACTTAACTAGTTTCTAGGTTTCTATTATTACTACTTACTACAATTTCCCGTAGCAAATTTGAATAGTATAATAATCGTATATTGAGTGATAGATTAAAATTTTAACAGTCCATTCTTCTACGAAGATGTTTTAAAACATTATCTTAGATAAAACTGTGAACTTACATTAAGCAAACATATTAATCTCCAAACACCTACATAACATTTACGAAGCCACAAACGAACACAAACTCATTTTATCATCAATTTAATCTTAATACAAACATGATAATAGACCCGTCAGGAATGGTAGCCGACTTGACACCCCCCGCCTGCGCGGCCGTCACCACAGGGGTCCATTGTACATCCCAAAATGAATACCCATCTCAACGAGCTTAAATATTATAATTTGATATTTTTAAACGTATAAAGATATTAAAAGTCACGCTCAGAACTGTTTATTTAGCGCGTTCCTGAACGAGTCGTGTTCCTTTTTTTTATATGAGGTGAATGGCCGTTTGATCGATTGGTTTTGACAGGTGTGACGTCATTGTTATATTCAAAATGGCGGTGTAATCATAGTTTATAAACAATTTATAACATATAGATACATAAATCATCAACATCTCGGCTTATATACGTTTTACTTTTCCTTTTTTTTTTGGGTGTGGGTTACGGTCGGCGCGCTCCTCACACCACTCCGTCCGGGGCGAGAGAGGGGCGGGCACACCCGTGACCCATCCGTAACACCACGTCGCCTTCGTCGTTGGGCCGAGCACCGGAGCAGGGTGACTTGTCGTCAGTGGTTGGCCCGACGGAATACCCCTTGAGGAGTACCCTCCCATCGACCGACGTCCCTCCTTTGAGGAGGACGTTGGTCTTTTCTCGCGTGGTCGGCCTCTCGGCGGGTGACGGACTAACTCCCCGGTCTAGTCACCCACGGCCTCGGCTAGGGCGGCACAGGCGCAGATAATCGCGCCTGTGCCGCCCTCCTACTACTGGTTTGGAGCCTTCTCCATAATAAAAGGGATATTATCCTAATATAGCATGCTGGTCAGAGGTGTTGGTATAGGGTTTTACTTCGAGATTATCATCTCTAGCATAGACGTTATATTTGTATTATATCCCTCAGTCGTCTTTTACGACATCCACGGGCAAGATGAATTGTATTCGTACTGTTCAAGGAGTGGTGAACTGTATTCTTACTCCATTACCACAGGGTTATATATGTACATAGATAAAGATTCCTATTTAACCTTGTGGCTTCAGGATAAAAATACAATTATCGCCACACCTTACTTGCCCGTGTAAGTCGTAAGAGTAGGCTAAGAGTTCACCAGGATAGCGGGCAGGGGACAGCTGTTTCGAGTTTTCCATCTCTTGCATAGATGTCATATGTGTAATATATCTCTCAGTCGTCTTTTACGACACCCACGGATATGAGAGGGGGTGGTGAATTGTATTCTTACTCCGTCATCACACAGAAAATTTAATGTATACATTTTTATATTATCCTATCAAGCATCTTTATTTTAGTACCCCAATCGAGGGTCTTGAGAGCATTTTTTTAACCCACATAATAAAGAACCAACAACACTTTCGCCACTTTCCGTGTGTTGACGGAGCAAGAATAAAATTCATCACCGCCTTTCTTGCGTGGATGTCGGAAAAGACGAGTAAGGCATCATATTATGCAGACAACATCTATGAAAGAGAAGGCAAACTCGAAATAGAACCCTACAGCAACCCTTCTGGCCGGTGTGGTACTGTACCACTATTCTTCTCATTATAGAGGAGGCTCGAGCCCAGCAGTGGGACATATATGACCTCTGATGATGATGACACTTACGCCATAATGACACATCTAACCATGCATACCAAACGAACATAACGACGTACAAATAGATATAGACCAAACATACAATCATCATTTTGGCGTAGTCGGTTAATAAAGGCCATTTACTCCGAGACTTAACCTCTCTAACCTCTCCTTGGACACCATAATTACACCATCAAGTACCACTCCCATTGATTATTCAGTCCAGTAATATCCAATACTGACTTTGACAGGTAAAAAATGCTACTGTTGCTTAGTAGAAAGGTATGGTAACAACATCATTAGGAGAGCTCGCCTCAATACAAAAGAGTAAATAGGCACTAAGCTTATGCCTTATTATGGTAGGGTGACCATGCGTAGATCGAAGTTGGGACAACAATAGTGAATAAAAAGGAATGTCCACGTTGATTTTAATACCATGTAGGTAGTAAAATATTATCAAAATGGTTGGGTCCGTTTTGATGCTTACCCGGAATAAATAGACAGTCAGACGGATAGACAGACAAAAATATTTAAACTAGTTTTTAGGTAAAGGTATCGTGTAATCAGCATGAAAAATCTATTATTTTGACATAACAAACGGACACTTACCTACGTGGCGTAGGTTTTATTTATTTGTACCTATAGATGGTAGAAAAATAAAATATGACTACACAGATGGCATAACGGTTAAGATATCAATCCATGGTGCCATGTGTCGTGGGTTCGATTGGTAGACAGGATAATACTTTGTGGGATCCATAATTTGTTGTTCTGCGTAGGCATAATTTTTATGTGTTAACTACACGTAAGGGATACGATATGTAGATAAACAAACAAACGAGAAGGAAAACTCGATATAAAACCTTATGACCAATACGTCTGATTAGCGCGGTAAGTTAGGTTCATTTCTCTTCCATTGTCGAAAAGCTCCCAACCAAATAGTGGGACTTATCGAGATGTGGGTTTAATTTATGTCCGCTAACTGTATGCTTCTAAAGTCCGCCGCAATGCAATGATTATTTCGTTAATTCATGTCTAGTCTCGAGATCATCGTTTGGTCTATCATATAGAATTTGATGTAGACTTTTCTTTCTATTACAGTGAGATAAACTGCTTATATTTTTTAATCTACACACCGAGAAAAGGCGTTGTGAATTGTATTCCAAATTCATCACCATTCAGTAAAAGTTTGCTATTATCAAAATCGACATCACCTATAGCAAATTTGATACACATCATCACTCCCTATCTTGCCCGTGGATATCGTAAATGACGACTAAGGGTTATAACACGCACGTAACATCTACATATACAAGAGAGATATTTAAAATTAAACCTAATACCAACTGTCTGACCAGCATGGTCAATTTCTCTCTTAATCTGAAAGAGTCTCGAGCCTTACAATGGGTCGTATATGAGCTGAAATATTAATGATAGCAAATTTAGCACATTTGAATGCCAAAATCATGGTCACCATAGCAGAGCTGCTTGAATAAACATCGTTAACGGTGATAGATATGGGTAGTTATGAAAATAAACCAAAACTCGCACAACTTAACGAGTCTATGACTACCATAGCTGTGAATATAACGTTTGGTTATGGTTAAATTACTATACATTGACGGATTTATATATACTGCCTTCGTTTGAGACAAATACCCCATTAGTTATCCTATAAGTTAGTTAGTTAATATCTCGTCCTTAAAGTAATTGTTGTGTTATTTGTATGTATTTTAATCATCTTTAGACTACCTCTTTAGTTGCGGCAGTGATTTCAATTCTGCGCCAATCTAATAAAATGGTTATTTGATTTTATGTAATAATAATAATAAGAGATAACATAATAATAACCCTTTGAGCCTGTCGTTATCTCACTATGGGATTAACTCAAACCTCAGAGGAACATTATATGGCTCGGTTCTTTTGATATAAAAGAAAAAATGTATCATAAGATTTATAGGAAAGTCAATAAATCGCAGGGCAGCTTGTGGCATGCTGAATGTGAGTGACGACTGAATGCCCCAGAAAGTTAGCTAGGACCTCGCATCCAGCTCGCATTTACTGGCTGGCTGGAGTGGAAACCGAAGAGTTCCCGCAGGATTCTCAATTCAGGCTTGCCTTAAACGGCTGATCAAAGAGAGGTTGTTAGAACTATATGCTCGGGGGTGAAAGTGTCTTTTTCAAGGACATAATTACGGGGAAACTACCTCAGGTCTCTTTTTATCGGGGACTCGCGATGGTGAAACCGACGTTGCACCGCTCGACAACCCAAGCCACTTGCATCAATGTTGCCCACTGTTTGCCCGTATGGCCGGCCTGTCTATAATATAATATATCCATATTATGCTAATTTAACTCATCAAATTCTTTAGATTGCCCATGCCAACATTAGGACGTATCTTATATCTTTAAACGAGCAATTAGAAAATGTTGTTTTGTCGGTGTATTTAGCTAATCAATACAATGACATAAAATGTTAATAGAATATGGATTCAAATTTCGCCGTCGCCGCCAAGAGCGACAATAGCTCAGTTGAAAAGTTGTCCAGTCGCATTCAAACAGCGTGAGATCGAATCTCGGTGTTACTATTATACTCTTTTTGTAATTTTTGATATTTTTTTCATTAATTCATCATTATTATTTTTTATTAATATACATCTAAATAAGATCGACAAAAATCCAATTTACGAAAAAAAAAATTATACCGAGAAAAGCTCGGTCAACCAGATATTACGAACTGAAAAGAAGTAATAGAAGAACTTAAATATATAGATAGAACTATTACTTATTGGAGAATAAAAACCCATTGCATTTGTAAAAGGACATTGCTTATTAAGTTATCATTAAAGTTGTCACTTATAAAGTGTAATCATGTAATTCTATATTAACGATTAATCATAATTATTGAATTAATAGCTTACGTACAATTAACGGGCCATAGAAAACCCACAAATTCTCACCCGGCAATGTACACCAGGCAGAGCGATACATGCACCCACTGAGAGCACAATCACGATAAGGTAAAGGCCGGGTATGATGCCCTGCTGTGACGTAATAACTCTAACTTTATCCCTCTCACATCAATTGATAATATATTATATTTTGTCCTTTTTGCACGCTGTTAAACAGTTTAGTACCGTGATTGCATGTAGACTTAAGAATATTTAGATATAGCAATATTTTTAAAATTATAAGTAAATTATTTCTTTGTCATTATCTCAGCTTCCATACGTCCCACTGCTGGGATCAAGTCGTCCTTACTATAATAATAACGAATCAGGTACTACTGCGAGTACGTTGTTGGCAGTGTTGAGCTATGATTTTCTTCATAAATTATTAGTTTCTTAATGTATTTAGTTTCGTGATATGAGTTATTGTTCATTAGTAAGTAAGTCGAATTGTCGCCAGCCTAACAGTGGTCCCTAGCCGAGGTCGCGGGTGACGTGACCTGAGAATTAGTTCGCGTCAAGCCGAGAGGCCGACCGCGTGAGGAAAGAGCGACGTCCTCTCCGAGGGGGGGACGTTGGTCGACGGGAGGGTACCCCATTAGAGGGTATTCCGTCGGGCTGACCACTGATGACAAGTAACCCTGCTCCGGAGGTCGGTCCAACGACGAAGGCGACGTGGTGTTCGGTTGGGTTGCGAGTGTGCGTGCTTACGCCCCTCTGTCGCCCCGGACGGAGTGGTGAGAGGAGTACGCCGACCGCGACCCACCCCAAAAATGCATGTCTCCCTCATCCCTTTGTCATATTTTACGACACTTTATGGCATGAAATGGGCATCTTTGGCATCTTTTACGACTTTTTATGGCAAGAAAGGGAGCGGCAAATTGTATTCTTACTTCGCCACTACACGGAACAGTGTTATTCTGATATAACAGAGATACCCTACATCACAGCAGTTCATCAAAACTATTCAAAATATAAACGTCAAAACACTGAAATATTGAATATAATACAAAAGCTACAGACAGGCACAGCATTTTCAAATTACAACCAAAAATCGATCGGTGTTTAACTAAGGTTAGCTTTCAAGACAGCCACTTTCATGAATTCTATCTTTGATCACTTGCCACCTTATACACTTCGAATTTTGGGTTACATCTAAACATAAATAGAATTAGATACATATAAGAAACGTGCTATTTATAATGATACAATGTGGGTGGCTCAAAATCCACAATACAAACCACCCACTAAATGTCAAGATTAACGACTATCATTTAGTCGACTAACATGATATTTTCGGATAAAAAAGAGGCTTCAAAATTTATTCTTAGTTCCTCTATACACGATATAAGAGTATTTGTTGGGAACAGATCTGCGTAAGTAGGGAAGTATGCGGTGGCAGGTGGGTTGGCACTGGTTTCATCGATATCCCAGGAGAATCCTAATTTTTACTTCCACATGAAGGTAAGGAATGGTAACATATTGTATTCTTCCATCCATCAACCTATAGACGTCCACTGTTGGACATAGGCACATGAGAATGCCACTTGGAACGGTCCTGTGCCACTTGCATCCAACGGTTGCCTGCGACTTTCAAAATGTCATCAGTCCATCCAGTAGGGGGTGTACCTACATGGCGTTGTACGGTTCGTGGTCGCCAATCGAGAATCTCTCTTCTCCAGCGGTTATCGGTTCGACGAGCGATGTGACCTATCCATTGCCATTATAATACGCTAATTCTGAAGGCTATGCCGGTTACACCCATTCTTCTACGGATTATCGTATTCCGGATTCTTTCACATAGAGAAATACTTACTTGACCAACTTTGAGTCTTTATATGAGGCCGACATTTAGAGAACACGTTTCACTGGCGTATTCTATTCCGCCATATTCATTATTTTCAAGTCATACACGTTCCACATTTATTCGTGTGGTGACGGAGTAAGAATACAATTCACCACCCCCTATCTTACCCGTGGTTGATCGTACGAGACGACTAAGGGAGATAAAACGCATATAACATCTATGCGAGAGAAGGAGAACTCGAAATAAAACTCTATACCAACACGACTCACCAGCGTATAGTACGTCAATTACCCATCCATTATGGAGGAGGCCCGAGCCCAACAGTGGGACGTATATGGGCTGAGATGATGATGACACGTTCCACTGCTCAACTCAAGCCTCTTCCACAATGGGAGGGATATTAACTGTTCATTACCGTTCCCTACTGACCTAGGATGCGCAGTGGAAGGGAACACCAGGCCAATGAGGGATACCAAATGGGTAATAACATTGGCTTGCGATTACGCAAGGCTATTTTAAGTTCTCCTAAATGATAGTACAAGAACAGATTTTAACACTTACGAGTAGATACCGCGGAGGTAGCTATAACGTAACCTAACTCAGCGTTCGGTCTGGCCAGACAAATAGAAACTAACTGAGGGGTTACTTAGCTTGTATCCAAAAGCGCGGTGATGACAACGGCCTCGTACACTTCAAGGACCCAGGCTTGCTACTCGTACACACAATTTAATGTTCACAAATATATACTTAACTCTAATTAACTCGCGTACATAAGCGGTACACAAAACAAAGGGTGGCGCGCAATATTACAAATACCACGATTTCACGGCTTTAGTCCACAAAAGACATAGCAATTACAAAATATGTGCGTACGGGACCGTTACTTCCAACGCAAGTCGATCCGCGAACAAAGCGAAAGTGAAAGTGAAAGTAACCAAAAGGGCGGAAACAAAACGACCCCGGGGCCGGCCGACGCGCCGGCCCCGTGCCATCCGCGCACCAAAGTGAAAGTCAAAGTGGCGGCCGGCTCCGAGCCAACCGCGAACCACAAAAAACAGAACTACCCTACATGGATTTAATTATTAAACTAATATAAAAATGTTTGGTACCGAACATCTACCCGCCTCGGACAGGTCTACCTGGCCGCTAATCAATTGGTAAACGGGACAATGTTGCTACCGCTCTCTTCAGTACCGAACCGTCCACCTGAACCTCAGCAAAACGAGGCACATTATCTGCGCCATATACTAAATTTAAAATTCGGCCGCGACGCCAGCACAGTGGCGGCAAATTGGTATCTTTTATCAAAACGAGGTCACCAACTCGAGGTGGATTAGTCTTGTCAGTCCACTTAACGCGCTGCTGGAGAACATGAAGATATTCTAAGCTCCAACGCTTCCAAAAGCTTTGAGTAAGCTGTTGGACCAACTCAAACCGCGAGAGACGACTTGGTCTCACATCAACAAAGGGGTACTCAGGCAAAGCATTAAGTGGCTGACCAATCAAAAAATGACCCGGTGTGAGAACCTCCAAGTCACTCGGGTCTGAAGAGATCGGACACAACGGTCGCGAGTTCATTACGGCCTCTATCTTACAAAACACAGTTGCGAGTTCTTCAAATGTGAGTACAGACTCACCAATAACTCGTCGCAAATGTGCTTTAGCAACCTTAACTGCGGCTTCGAAAATACCACCCCAATGTGGGCATGCTGCCGGACTAAATTTCCAGGTTATACTACGACTGGTTAGTTTATTACCAATATTTGTGTGATTGCTGGCTAAAAAATCATGTACATCTTTCAAATAATTATTGGTTCCCTTAAAATTTGTGCCACAGTCCGAACGTATCAAAGAAGGCAGTCCTCTCCTTGAAACAAATCTATCAAGTGTCGCAACAAATGCCTCGGTGGAGAGGGATGACACTAATTCAAGGTGCGCCGCTTTAGTTGACAGACATACGAAGACACACAAATAGGCCTTGACTGTTTTACTGTTTCGTAGAGTTGAAGTCTTAACCAAAAAAGGACCTGCAAAGTCGGTGCCTACACCGGCGAACGGCCTCGATTCTCTGACACGATCAGAAGGGAGGTCACCCATCAAAGGTTGCATGGTACTAGCCTTCAGCCTGTAACAAGGCATGCAACGAAATACCACACTGCGAATCGTTCTTCGAGCAGACAAAATCCAAAATTCTCGCTGCAATATGGCTAATAAGGCGTTACAGCCAGCGTGAGAATTTCTAATGTGACGGTCCGTCACCAACAATTGCACAAAATGACCTTGCTTGGGTAACAATATAGGGTGCCGACTACCGTAGGGTAGACTAGAGTTTCTGAGGCGACCTCCAACACGTAAGACACCCGTGTTGTCCAAAAAGGGGCTCAACATACGCAAGGTTCCTGTTAGTTTAGCCTTACCAGCTTTCAAAATTTCAATCTCCCTTTCAAAATATGTATCCTGTACCACACGTATCCAATGGCAAAAAGCCTCCTGTCGTTCTTGTGGTGATAGAAAAGCCTCTAATTTTTTGTTCCGTAAGTGCTTACAGTTGTAATAGAAGCGCTTAATCCAAGCTGTTACACTTACTAATTTATCGAGGGAGCTATACCGATTCAATAAGACATTTGGATCGAATACGCAAGCACGCCTCTCAACAGCGAGCAGTCGCAATCCAGGCAACGGACCTACGTCCAAAACCGGCGTCAGTGGCCATTCAGACTCTGAGCGTAATAACCATTCCGGTCCCCACCAAAGGGAGTGCGTTACCAAGGCGGGGGATGTACAACCCCGAGATGCACAATCAGCTGGGTTAAGCTCACCAGGCACATGCCTCCAAATCAAGGGAGTCTCAGATTTCTGAATTTGGGAGACTCGGTTCGCTACAAATACCTCTAAGGTGTGAACTGAAGCCTTTAACCAGCACAAAACAATTTGGCTGTCAGTCCACGCGTAAGTGGTGCTAATGTTCACAGTATGACGCAACAAATTCGACACGTGATTAAGAAGACGCACAAGCAGAGTAGCCCCTGCCAATTCAAGTTTAGGGATTGTCAAAGCAGTCCGTAGGGGTGCCACCTTGCTCTTCGCCATGACCAGTGAGATCTTCACTTGGCTGTCAGAACCCACCGTACGCAAATATACACAAGTGGCGTAACCCCGTTCAGAGGCGTCCGAGAAACCATGCAGAGTTGCCTGGTACTTTCCTGGAGGAAGCATAGAACGAGGGATCGATACCTCATTGATCGCAGGAAGTGAGGATACAAATTTGGTCCAGTCTTCCATCAAAGCTCCCCGAAGAGGTTCGTCCCAGCCTAGTCCTGCCATCCAAAGCCTTTGTAAAAAGCATTTAGCCCAAAATATGACGGGACATATCCAACCATTTGGATCAAATGTTCTTGCAACCGTGGAAAGCACCAAACGCTTAGTCCAAATGCGCGGCAACTCTAAGTCAACATTGTAAGTGAATATGTCTGGGGCTGGTTTATACTGAATGCCGAGAACAGTCATCATAGCCGGGTTCTCGATATTCTCGAACAAATGCGGATCTTGCTGATGTTCATCCGGAAGTCCCTTCAAAAGCGCAGGTGAGTTGGATATCCACTTCCGTAACTCATAGCCCGCGGTGGCTAAGATGCCTATCAATTCATCCCGTAGAAGGATGGCCTCTTTCTCAGAGGGTCCACCAGTACAAATGTCATCGACATACAAATCCTCTTTCAAAATCGCGGCTGCGCGAGGAAACTTTAAGCGCTCCAGGTCCGCGAGCTCCCACAGAGACCGTATAGCCAAATAGGGGCTTGACTTTAACCCGTACGTGTTTGTATTGAGCTCATAAACAACCATGGGATCCTGGGGGCTTTCACGCCATAGAATCAACTGATACCGACGGTCATCCGGGTGAATAATCGTCTGTCTGAACATCATCCTTATGTCAGCCACAAATACAACCTGATGTCGACGAAACCGAGTGATGACGTCACAGAGATCCTTGATCAATTTAGGACCAGCATACAAACAATTGTTCAACGATACACGCGTTGAAGTTTGCGCAGAACCATCGAATACTGTACGCAATTTGCCATTTGATGCCTTAATTACAGCATGATGCGGTAGAAAGAAGTGATCCACTGTTTGCCAATCTAATTTCGACACAGACATGTGTCCCAACTCCTCATATTCACGCATAAAATCAATGTATTTCTCCTTTAGGAGAGCATCTCGAGCCATTCGGCGCTCCATAGCCAATAGTCGTTTCTCAGCAGCAGGCCGCGAGGTGCCAAGTGGTGGCCGTACGGCGAGAAACGGCAATCGAGTCATAATCTGACCAGTACGTAGGCGACTCGTATTGTTTTGGTAAAACAATTCGCACTCCTCATGCTCCGGATCAGTGCGCGGAGCCTGTGGTGGTTCTTCCACTTCCCAAAACCTCTGAACCGCATCAGAGAGAGCAGAGCCTACCATCAAGCCAATGTCAAGACGGGTATCCGTGAGGACCGGTCCCATCAGTGCAGAGCCAAATATGGTCGGGATGGCTACCATGCCTCCTGGTTGCATGACCTGAATGCTACCCAAGAATATGTTTCCCAGAACATCGGCGCCTAGCAACAAATCGACCGATCCAGGTATACCAAATTTGGGGTCTGCCAAGTTCAAACCCGACGCTAAACCAATAGCATACGGAGACAACTGCTTCTCCGGATGGGTGCCCAAAATATTGTTCATAACAATGGCTGAACACTCAAACAATGGGCTTGACGAGTTTATAGGAGAGAACGCACATAATACTTGGCCTTCAACATTGGCCACAACTGCGTTGCCAACACCTCTAGTGACATGAGGAAAATCACGCATACTTAGGCGTACCTGCCCCACCAACCAAGAAGACGCTATACACCCCTGAGAGCCTGTGTCCAGAATTGCCCGGACCACAACAGAGGCACCTGTCCGTCCCCAGACCCTTACAGAGGCAGTGGGTAGGAGTACGGTTTCAAACGGGGGTGGTGCATGACGGGGGGAGGCGCCGTGTTCCTAATGTCGTCTAGGCAGCGGGTGATTCTCATGTTCACGGGGAGCGTCATCAAAGGTAGGTACCCGCCCGTGACGATACGGGCGCGAATCGTGGTTATCACTCTTGCCACGGGCTTCCGATGACGGCGAGCATTGACCTTGTGGGCGCCTCGCTGCGGCAGAATCTACGCGGGGTGAGCGACTAGGTCTCGGACTGCGGTTTTCATACCGGTGCCTTCGCTCATAACTACCCGTAGGTGAGCCTTGACGTTCATGTTCACGACCAATCCCATTATTATTCGCACAAAGAAGTTTCAAATGCTGGCCTCCGCAGTATGTACATGGGCGAGGATTAGGGCAATCGCGCTGGAAATGGTTTCCCAAGCAAGAAAAGCACCAACCTCGAGCCTTAGCCAAACGCCTACGCGAGGCCACGTGCAGCGCAGTAAAATCTGAGCAACTGGCAACTTTATGACTCGGGGACTTGCAATAGGTGCACTCAGGTCGCGACTGTACAGCAGCAAAACGTGGTGGGTGACGAACCTCTGGCCTTCTAAAGGCGTGATTGCGGGTCGGAGCCGATGACCGCGGCAACTGTTGACCAAATGACCTGTCAACGACCGTCATGTCTACCATCCTACACTCGTCTTCCAAAAACTTCTTAAGGTCATCAAAAGCAGGCAAGTGAGTTGCATCATCACCTCCATATTTTTGCTCGAAACGAGCCCTAAGTTCCGCAGGAAGCTTTTTCAAAACAATATGCACCAGCATATATGACCAAGTGCTCACCGGAAGGTCTAACCTTTCCAGTGCGTTGATCGCAATCATCAATGGGTTCAATAAGTCGGACCTTAAAGCCGAGACCCTAGATACCACTGGCAGACCCAAGAGCTGACCAATGTGTGTATCTGCCAGGCAACGCTTATTTTGGTAACGCTTTATGAGAAGGTTACGTGCCACTAGGTAGTTTCCATCATTGATCTCCAGGTGCTGAACTAAACCTCTCGCCTCACCTTCCAACACGGAGAACAGGTAGGCCAATTTTTGAGCGGAACCTAAGTCAGAACGCGCGTGGACTAAGCTCTCAAACAAGTTTATGAAACCTAGCCATTGGTCCAAACGACCATCAAAACGCGGCAGGTCCAAAGTGGGCAGTTTACTCAATAAGCCCGACGTAGAAGGTTTCACATCCCTAGACGCGGGAGACTCACCCCTTTTCGGCGCGGAAATTTCCCTAGCACGCTGTGAGATTCGATCTGCATAATCCATGATCTGGTCATAATCCGCGTGTACCAAGTCACGATACGTTTGTGGGTAATCTTCATCAGAAATATCTAAAATTTTTGTGTTGAAGTTACGGTACACATCATCAACAAATTGTAAGCGCGTATCCAATTTGCTGTACCTATCCAGGAGAGACTCATTTCGATCAGACCTATCAACCAAGGCGGTTGCAGTCGAGAACCATCTCAACTCAGAGCGCAGCTTACCTGCCGAGTCCTTAGCGCTAGCAAAAGCAGCCATAATAATCGAATAAAATAATTAAATTCCAACAACAAAAAAAAATATATATATAATCAACTAAATAAATCAACCAATTGAAACAACAATCAAAAAATACAAATTACAAAATTGAACAACAATTAAATTATTGCGCAAAGGGAAACGTTAATATTTGTCTGTATAAGTACCATAAACAAAACGCAAAATAATATTAAACTAATTGTCTATACAGTTCAATTCATTCGTTCATTCAATCACGAGACTGCACTACTCTGTGGCACAATGTACTACGCAAATTATTTTATTACTCTGTGGCACATTAAGTAAACAATGATATTCAAAATTTCAAATGTTGCAGTGAACTTATTTATATGATATTTTTAATAACTAATAACAATAAGTACACAAATGATCAATCACACAAATATTTAATGTGTATCTTTATACACCAGACTATTTATTAAACTGGGCCGTAATACGTAAAATTCAAGTAATTATATATCGATTTATTTTTCAACACGGGCACTTGTAGATGTCAATACCAAACAAAACTACTAGATTCACTAGAACCACGCTCTGCTACCAGAAAGTATGTTCATTACCGTTCCCTACTGACCTAGGATGCGCAGTGGAAGGGAACACCAGGCCAATGAGGGATACCAAATGGGTAATAACATTGGCTTGCGATTACGCAAGGCTATTTTAAGTTCTCCTAAATGATAGTACAAGAACAGATTTTAACACTTACGAGTAGATACCGCGGAGGTAGCTATAACGTAACCTAACTCAGCGTTCGGTCTGGCCAGACAAATAGAAACTAACTGAGGGGTTACTTAGCTTGTATCCAAAAGCGCGGTGATGACAACGGCCTCGTACACTTCAAGGACCCAGGCTTGCTACTCGTACACACAATTTAATGTTCACAAATATATACTTAACTCTAATTAACTCGCGTACATAAGCGGTACACAAAACAAAGGGTGGCGCGCAATATTACAAATACCACGATTTCACGGCTTTAGTCCACAAAAGACATAGCAATTACAAAATATGTGCGTACGGGACCGTTACTTCCAACGCAAGTCGATCCGCGAACAAAGCGAAAGTGAAAGTGAAAGTAACCAAAAGGGCGGAAACAAAACGACCCCGGGGCCGGCCGACGCGCCGGCCCCGTGCCATCCGCGCACCAAAGTGAAAGTCAAAGTGGCGGCCGGCTCCGAGCCAACCGCGAACCACAAAAAACAGAACTACCCTACATGGATTTAATTATTAAACTAATATAAAAATGTTTGGTACCGAACATTAACCTACAATAGCACGTTGAGCAGACGGGTTGGTATAGTAATTCTTGTTGAATTTTCTTCTCTTGCATAGATGTTATCTGTTGTTATAAAATAATCCCTTAGTCGTCTACCCCCAGGTTTAAAAGAGGGTGGTGAATTGTATTCCTACTTTGTTCTCTCTTTCTCTCTCTGGTCGTTCCCTCATAACTGAGGATCGTGGTCATCATTGGCGAATGCTGGTGCAATGGTGCACCTAGATTTTATAATTTGCCTCGATCGGTGCTTATCCATCGCGTCTCTGACAACCGAACAGAATTTGGCTGAAGATGATGCCTTTAGTTGATCGCTCTACCTGGTCCACGGCCTCGTTTACTCTCCGTATTCCCAACAATGATCAGTTTTTCTAGGCATTCATCTCCTCTCCTCACTGTATTCTAACTCTGTTACTAAGCGGAAAAAAACATATCTAAATATTTTTAATTCTATATATGTTATGATCACCCGACGTCTCGCGTGTGAAATACAAAACGAATGAATTAATTACATGCAGCTCCAAGTACCACGATTATTGCTTTTATATTTATACATATAATATTTATATCTGCGTCAGGGTTGCCATATGCATTTATAATATATTTTTTAATTTTTTTTTTTTTTTTTTTTTTTTTTTTATATATTCACGCCTTTTTCCCATAGGGGTAGGCAGAGTCCACTGCCCTCCACCTGCTATGATCTTTGACATATTCAGCGTAGCAAAGCGGTTCTCTGTGGGCCACTTTTCGCCCCCGACGGAAACGAGACGTGACGTGTCGCGAGCCACATCGCCGCCATTCGTACAGTTTTTTTTTAATTTTTGAAACTCATTGCGTTTCCGCGAGAAATACATACACATATAATTAAACGGACACAAATTACATCCAGACTCAGAACAACAATTTGTGGATCGCACAAAGTGTTGTCCTGCGTGGGATTCGAACCCCCGACACTGGCGCTGTAGGTCACTAGCATTAACCACTACGCCATCTGTGCATATTTTTTAATAATTTTATTTATGAACATCGTTACAAAGTCTTTCAGTCGTTGGCATTAATAAATTCATGCTATGAGGTTTTAAAAGGGGCTCTTCTCTCTCGGTAGTCAGTGACGAAGCTTATGGGTGGTAGTTACCACTTACCATAAGGTGAGCTGCTTGCTCATTAACCACCAAATACCAAAAAAAAACTTATCAATCTGAATATAATCAAGTCTTGCACAATTTTCTTTACCATCATCATCCCGCCCTTATCCCAAAACTTGGTGTCGACTCATTATGTAGATTTTCTTTTATATTACCTACATATTTTAAAAGTTATTTATAGTTTCATGATGGACTACCTGCCTGAGGTCAGCCCTATTTAGGAATGTAATTTTCTTTAAGAGTGTATAATTTTCATTATAAGTTTTTAAATAATTTTAATTCAGTAAGTACTTATGTAAATCACTAAAATAAAAGTTTTCTATTAAAATTCCCGAGATACACTTAAGAATGTGACCATAGTACTGTTGAAGGCGACGATTTGACATACTGTCGGATAATGATTAATATGAAGAAACTAATAATTTGTGACAAACATTGTAACTCGTTACTGACAACAATAGCTTGAATTAGTGGGTGATTGCCATTACAAAAGCAAAGATAATGAAACTATACATTTATAATAGTAATTACCTGACACTTCTGTTTATATCTAATAAAAAATTGTATCCATTACCGTCGCTTTGCTCCACATTTTAAATCTTCAGTATCTGCTTGGATATTAATATACGCAATTGCAGTCCATGAAGGTGATTCGATTCTCGGAAAGGCCAAAATTTTAAAAGAGGTTTTATAATGGGGAAAATAGCTCAAATTAATTTTTATATTCACAGAAATCTCGCAGATTTTTGAAGATTACTCAAAGCCAACAGACAGATAAATAAAAAAAAATAAAACTAGTATTTAGGCATAGGTATAGTGCCAGTAACCATGTGAGCGTAAAAAACTTACTATTTTGACAAATAGACACTTCAATTTTATTTATTTGTATAGAAGATATTCCGTGTGGCGTTATTATTCGTGTGGTGACGGAGTAAGAATACAATTTATCATCCCCACTTTCTTGTCCGTGAGTTTCGTAAGAGACGACTAAGGGCTTAATATGTATGAATATCTATGCTCTTGCAGAAAAACTTGAAGTTAAATCCTATGCCAACACGTTTGACCAGAGCGGTATAGTAGATCAATTTCCCTGCTATTGTGGAGGAGGCTCGAGCCTAACAGTGAGACACCTATTTTTTTTTTGTTGAGAATAATCCCACTACACATTCCCACCACTATAACTCCTGTAAGCCAGGATCCACAATGGTCTCCGTATAAGACACTGAGGTTTGATCTTCTGGAAGTTCTGGACAACCCGTGTAATTGTCTTGTGACCCGCAAAAAATTTAATTAGAAAAGAAAAACAGGAGGAGTTGGTAAGGCTCCATTTCCCTCCTTGGCTAATAAGCCAGTAAATAAGAATTTGTACAACTACGTGAAATGCAGCGGTACACCATGGATTGAACAGTGAGACAAATATAAACTAAAATGATAATAAAAGATATAGATTAGATAAAAGCTTTTATATGAAGCAGTAACCCTACAGATCGTGTAGGTATGTGTCGAAAACTAATGAACAAATTCTGATGGCAGTTAAGATCGGGAATGTTTCGAAGTGAGATTAAATGCCTTATTTGATTTCATATGATGTTCACTTGATTTATTAATATTACTCGTATTGGTCAGTAATACCTGTTTGATTTCCAAGTTTATAAATAACTAACTTACACGCATGGATGTACAACTTAAAAGATAAATACCATTGGTTTCTTCAAGTTTTTATTTCATTATTTGTAATATCTTATTATATTTCTTTCAGCCTGCGTGGATATAGGTTATTAAAATGTTACATACATATTATGTTTCTATTCAACTCGTTTATAAATTACTACCAACTCGCCTTCGTTTCGCTTCGATTTCAGTCGCCTTAACCGTGTAGTACCCGTTACTGTGAGAATATCGTGATAAAATATAGCCTATGTTACTCCCCGATATTATAGCTATCCATTGGTGAAAAAATTTTTGAAATCGGTTTGGTGGTTTAGGCGTGAAAGCGTAACAAACTTATTTTGGCATTAATATTAGTAAGGATTTAATGTCATTATCTCAGGTCATATGTGCCTCTGCTTAGTCTTAGCCCTATCCATAATAATAATCCTTACTAATTTTATAAATGTGAAAGTAAGTTTATTTGTTTATTTGTTACGCTTTCACGCTTAAACCACCGAACCGATTTCAAAAATTCTTTCACCAATGGAAAGCTACAATATCAGGGAGTAACATAGGCTATATTCTATCCTGGTATTCCCACAGAAATGGCAACTAAGCGGGTGAGGCGACTGAAACCGAAGCGAAGCGAGGGCGGGTTGCTAGTAATAGGTAAATATATTTTTTTTAATAATAGTCCAATTAGGCAAAAAATAAAACCTTATAATAATATATTTAACCAGCGTGGTATTATAGGTCTATTTTTCCCCTATTGTGGAGGGAGTCCGAGGCTAACAGTGGACTGTGTACGAGCTGAAATCATAATGATAACTAATTATAAATTTTAAATGACATTATCATAATTAAAAAGGATAAATGCATTTAAATAAGTAAACACATAACTCATTATAATAAATGTAACCGTTATTAACACAGCATCCGTAGTAATATGGACCACAAAACCTCACAATAAAGCGACCGTTTAAAATTATCTGATCTACCATTCAAATTAACTTTAAACAAATTGGTTCACTCAAATTGGTACGTTAATCGTTGAGGCCGTTCGTTCGTTCCTGACAAATTTATTCATTCACTCGACGAAGGCTGTATCTTAATTAGTACAGTAATAATGAGATGGATAAATGTTGTTTTTCTAAACGCTTAACATTCGTCTTGAAAATGAGCTTTTGTGTTTTGGTGTTTAAAAGCTTTCACATTTTTGATTTTATTGTAGGTAGCTATTTGTTCTTTTTTTCGGTGTGGTGATGGAGTAAGAATAGAATTCATCACTTTCATGCTTGTGATGTTTCTTGCTGGTTAGTACCTATAGGGTTTTATTTCGAGTTTACCTTCTCTGGCATAATGTTATATTAATATCCCATAATGGCCTTTTATAGTACCTACAGATAAGGGATGATATTGATTATTACCATACGGCATCTGTTTTTAATTAAAATTGAAAATCATTTATTATATAGGGATGCCTACATAATGTCAATTTTATCTTTTTATCTATTAATGATTCGGATGTTGGCATTGTCCAAACTATGTTGGCAAATCCAACGTCTGAAGCTGCAAAGCATTTATATAACCTGTCGGTTCATCGTAGGTAGCAGTTAATTATAGCAATTTTATCTATATTATATTACCTTTATACTGTATTTATATTATATTTGTATATTTAAGTTTAGGATACAATGGGGCTTACATATTCATCTATATCTACCAATAAATAAAATTGGAGTGTTTGTTTGTAATGTCAAAATAATAGGCTTTTTTCATGCTCACACGGTTATTTGCACGACACTTATGCCTAAAATACAGATTAAAAAAAAATTGTCTGTCTGTCTATCTGTTTGTTTCGGGTAATCTTCAAAACGACTGGACCGATTTCAAAAATTCTTTCACCAATGAAAAGCTATAATATCAGGGAGTAACCTTGGCTATATTTTATCCCGGTATTCCCACGGGAACGGGAACTACGCTGGTAAAACGACTAAAACTGAAGCGAAGCGAGGGCGGGTTGCTAGTAAAGAATAAAAGTCCCAAATAAATAAAGAAAAAAAATCTTTTTATCTGAAATTAATCCAATAAATTACCTAGAACTGGATTGGAAGGTGACCGCTACTGAGAAAATCTGGCAAAAGAATCAGCGGGTTCGTCGATATTTCTACTTTTTTATATATTTAAGTAATAACTTCTTTTATACAACATGTTTTATCATCATTTCGTATAGGTACGTGCCACTGTTGGGGGTCGGGGTTGGGCTCGAGCCTCCTTCACAATAGGAGAAAAATTGACCTACTATACCAGGCTTGTTAAACGTGTTGGTATAGGTTTTATTTCGAGTTTTTGTCCTTTGCATAGATGCTATGGATATGCAATCCGTTAGTCATCTTAAGGTTAAGATAGGGGTTGGTGAATTCTATTCTAACTCCGATCCTACACGGAAATTATATAATACGTTTGGTAGATATTAACTCCAGTGTAAGACCTATTGAAAAGCAATATAATATACCTACCTTTTTTTTTATGGGTGGGCTATGGTAAGCGCACACGCGGTCCATTTCGTTCAGGGCGACGAAAAGACAGCGTGCGGGCCCATAACCCACCCGTATCCACGTCGCCTCATTGTTGGGCCGACCACCAGAGTGGTTGGCCCTACGGAATACCCTTTCGGGTACCTTCACCTCTCGACGCCCCTATCCCGGGACGTCGGTCGCCGTCGCGCGGTCAGCCTCTCTGCGGGTGACGGACTAAATTCCCCGGTCCAGTCACCCGCGGCGTCGGCTAGGGATAATATACCTACTAGCGGACCCAACAGACGTTGTACCTAAGTACTGTTCAAATAAATTAAACGGGTTTCTTCTTGAAATTGACAGCAGCGTCACCTACCGGATCCAATTGTGAATCTAAACCATTCTCAAATCCCCTTGAACACATTAAAAAAAATTCATCAATATCAGTCCAGCCGTTTAGGCAAAGTTCAGTGACATACACACGTACACGAAATTTATATATAAGTAAAGATGTGTGTCCAAATATTATAAATGGGGGTCAAAATTTAATACCTAACTAATTTCTGTAGCGGGTAAATAATTATAAATATCTGTAATAATGACTTGTTGGACGTGAGATATCTTAGTCCGCCCGTGACCATGAATGCTGTAAAATATTCGAAACGTCGGGTAATCAAAAATCAAATACAAACGCGATAAAATCCGTAAAATAGTTTAATTTACAACGTGTTCATTACACGTTGTAAATATCAGAAATCATTATATTATAATTTTCAAATATAATACAATAGATTAGGTACCTACGTCTGGACCCACCAGAGGCGAATCATTCCTGCGTAGGAGTTGAATCCATAGCCCACTATTTAATGCTCACATTATTTAAGCCTACTTTCAAAATAGGCCTAAAATTAAAACCGGTAAAGCCTTCGGGCGATAAGGACATAGTGACCAATTTCCAATCATAGTAAAACCATTCGACCATACATAGAAAGAGATAAACTTACCCAATTACTGTATGTGTGAGAGCAACAGACATATATAGACAATAGTGTTCAACCTTGCCGGTTTCTGATTGGTTGAATTGTTAGTTCCAATTATTTTTAAATGCGCAAGAGCACTTGTAGAGTACATTTTTTGTTTTACTCTTAATTTATAGCAATTTTTGACTTTATAATTATATTATTAAAGTATGTTTTAGCTTGTGCTTGTTATAATATATAGAGTTTACTTATTTGTAGTTCTGAAGATTAACACATTGAACCATAGCTACTTTCTGACCCGTAATAGACAGAATAATACGTTTTTAAAGATAACTCAAAGATTGTCCATGTGATGGAATGACTTGATTGTAAGAATACAATTCACCATCCCCTTTCTTGCCCGTGGGTGTTATAAAAGACGACTAGGGGATATAATATGCAAATAACATCTATGCACAAGACGGAAAACTCGAAATTAAACCCTATGTCAACACGTCTGACTAGCGTTGTATAGTAGGTTAATTTCCCTTCTACAGTGAATGAGGATCAAGCCCAACAGTGGTTCGTATGTGATCTGTGATGACGATGATGATGAAAGATAAGGTGAAAAGAAATAAATTTTTGTAATGTAGGACATAAAATCATACTCGGATTTAGAATAATAATTTCTGAAACGCGCAAGGAGTTGTCTTACTTATGTGGGACTTGAACCTGTGATGTGGTTCATTTTAATATGCGGTAGCTATGTGGGGCGGGTCACTCGCTTCCCTCCAATGTAGTTGAGGGGAGTGATGGCTGCTCTAGTAGTTAATCCGTGATCGGGTGCTGCTTGTGGGACCTGGTCCAACCATGTTTTCCTTTCCTTTTCTACTTGAACTAAATTAAAAAATGTAGTTAGGTATATCCTATCTCGAAGGGCATGACACTAGAGCTAAGACTATATGTTGTATACGTAATTGTATTCAAAAGATAGTAAAAAAATGTCAGCCCGCTGAGTTTCTTGCCGGCTCTTCTCAGCTTGTGGCCGCGTTCCGATCCGGTGGTAGATATTGTATTATATTCAAACGATGTATAAATTTGACAATATGTAAGTGCCCTCAAGGGGCCTATGCAGAATAAATGATTGGATTTGAATATCTGAGAAATCAGTTTCGGTAAAACTGCACAGTAAGGAATAAGGAATTGTGCTACGCTAGAATTTATAAACATTACTTTATATCTTCTCGGCTCATAGGTATACGTCCCACTGCTGCCTACTCCACAATGGGTGTGAAATTAATCAACTAATCTTTTATACCACACTGGTTAGACGAAATGGCATAGCTATGATCTTATTTCAAGTTTTAATTCTTTTGCATATATATTATCTCAATACTAATCCCTTGGTTGTCTTTTACGACACCCATGGGCAAGGTATGGAGTGGTGAATCGTATTCTTACTCCGTCACCACAAGGAACCTTAAAGTATGTAAGATTAATAAACACAATGTCCACCTAGACTAGAACGAATAATCTGTGGATTGCACAAAAAATTGGCCTGTACGGGAGATCGAACCCACTACACTCATTTACGCAATTTTATTATATTATTAGCCATGTGGTGACGGAATAAGAATACAATTCACCGCTCCCTTTCTTACCCGTGGATATCATAAAAGACTACTAAGGGATATAATACGCATATAACATCTATGGAAGAGAAGCAATATTTGAAATAAAATCCTACCTATATCAACCTGTCTGAGCAGCATGGTGTAGTAAGGTCAATTTCCCTTCTAATGTGGAGGAGGCTCGAGCCCAACAGTGGGACGTAGGTATATGAGCTGATGATGATGATTCCATTATTCTGTCACTGTAAAGTAAATCTTCAGTGTAGTCACAGATTAAGCATATAATTGCCCGCCGATGGGGTAGGCAATCGTATTAGTGGCCGTGGCTATGCAAAGACAAGGAAAACTCGAAGCAAAATGCTATGCCAAAACTTCTGACGAGCGTGGTATAGTAGGTCAATTCCCTTCTATTGTATATTCTTAGGGAGGCCTACATATATCTAACAGTAGATGCAGATAGTTAGGTACATAAACGCTTGATTAAAATCCAATAGATTTCTAATAAGAATATTTGGTATAAAATAAGAGATTCTTATTTATGATAAGTAATTATAATTATTTATGCAAAACATATTTTTAAAAGGTTTTATTTATTACCATTTCAGGCCATATGCCTCCTATTGTCGGGCACGAGCCTCCTCCGTAGTGGGTAGGAAATCAACCTGGTACCACGCTGGTCAAATAAGTTGCTGTAGGGTTTTATTTCGAGTTTTCTTTCTGTTGTACAGATATAATTTTATATCCTTTAGTCATCTTTTACAATAGCCACGGGCAAGAGAGGTGATGAATTGTATTCTTACTCCGTTTTTCATCATCGCAGTCTACATACGTCCCACTGTTGGGCTCGGGCCTCCTCCACAATGGAAGGGAATTTCACCTACTATCAAACTACTGGTCAAATATGTTGGTATTTTTTTTTTTTATGGTTGGGCTATGGTAAGCGCACGCGCGGTCCGTTCCGTCCAGATATGTTGGTATAGGGTTTCGTTTCGAGTTTTCCTTCTCTTGCACAGATGTTATGTGCATATTATATCTCATAGTCGTCTTTTACGACATCCACGGGCAAGATAGGGAGTGGTGAATTGTATTTTTACTCCACTACACGGGCAAAGGAAAAGGGATTCAATAAAGTCAGCTAGCTTGGTTGAGGTAACTAGAAAGAGATTCGCGGCAGACGACAATTTCAAGCCCATTTCAATGCGTACTAGCTTTTTTCTATCATAAATTAGTATATAATACATTCTATTTTAAGTTTATAAATAAAAATAAAAGACAATTACATGTGTTTTCTATTTCAAATAAACAATATTGTGTTATAACGATCAATAAATTCATAAGTTTATTAATGGCGACAACAGATGGCGTAAGTTGTTGTATGCAGTGGAACGTATTCAAATTAAATATGGAATTATCTTTTCGGAGACGAAGTAAGAATACAATTCATCACCCCCTGCTTTGCCTGTGGGTGTCGTAAAAGATGACTAAGACATTAAATATGCATATCATCTTTGCAAGAGAAAGCAAACACGAAATAAAACCCTAGATCAACCCGACTGACCAGAGTGGTACCTATACTGGATTAATTTTCCTCCTATTATAGAGGAGGCTCGAGCCCAACAGTGAGTCGTATATGAGCTGAAATGATGATGATAATGGAATTATTATAAACCAAAACTAATTTATAATATCTAATCGGGTAGATAGAAAAATGTTGGAGGAGGTCTTTGTCAACTGCCGAACGGACAAACAAAAATGAAAAAAAGCATGATATATGATTACCTACTAATAAAACAAGGACAGAAAATAAGCAGAAAAATATATTATATATAATCATAATTTTTAACAAAAAAACCGACATCAAACAGTAAACTAAAAACGTTTAAATTGCCTATAAAATTTTAAGAATTCCGCATATTCTCAAAGATCATCAGATCCTGACTTGATGACTATGGGACCTGGGAGGTATACCTACCCTATCAAAATAAAAAAAACTTGCAAATCGGTCCAGGCGTCTTTAAGTAGGTAATCGGTGAACATACAAAAAAAAGGAGGGAGTGGTGAATTGTATTTTTACTCCATTACCACACGGAAAACGATAGGTCATCTCATCATCATCTCAGCCCATATACGTCCCACTGTTGGGACGCTGGTCAGACGTGTTGGTATAGGGTTTTATTTCGAGTTTTCCTTCTCTCGCATAGATGTTATATGCGTTTTATATCCCTTAGTCGTCTTGTACGATCAGCCACGGGTAAGATAGGGGTTGGTGAATTGTATTCTTACTCCGTCATCACACGGAAAGCGATAGGTATATTATTTATTAATAAATATAATTAGATTTTAACATTACTAGTTATCAGTATCATCATACCATCATATGAAAATACTTCCACTATTGCAGTAGTTAATAGATAGGTAGTGTATTTTAGTTAATAATTTTTTAATTGTTGTTTTAAAATAAAGTATTTTGCATTTTACAAATTTGAAATACATCTCAAAAGGTGTTTGAAATAAAATAAAATTGGCTTCTTTTTAATTATTATACAAAATAAGTCTTTAACCAACGAAAATCAACATTATGAGACATAATGGCAAGACAATTGCTAGTTACAGAAGTTGTACAAAATGTTATTATGTACTAATCATGTTGGCTTATATAGGTACGTCCTGTTTTCCCCTATGTACTGCTTTTTTTTTGGGGTGGGCTGCGGTCGGCACGCTCCTCGTACCACTCCGTCCGGGGCGACAGAGGGGCGTAAGCACGCACACCCGCAACCCACCCGAACACCACGTCGCCTTCGTCGTTGGGCCGACCACTGGAGCAGGGTTACTTGTCATCAGTGGTCGGCCCGACGAAATACCCTCTATTTGGGGTACCCACCCATCGACCGAGGTCCCCCCTCGGGGAGGACATCGGTCTTTCCTCACGCGGTCGGCCTCTCAGCGGGTGACGGACTAACTCCCCGGTCACGTCACCCGCGGCCTCGGCTAGGGCGGCATGGCGCGCAGGTAGTCGTGCCGGCGCTGCCCCCGTCGCCTATGTACTGCTGGGCTCGAGTCTCCTCCACTACAAGATAGAAATTGACTTACAGAAAAATGCTGATCCGACGTGTTGATACAGGGTTTTATTTGGAGTTTTCTGTCTCTTGCATAGATGTTATATGCATGTTTAAATCCCATACTCCTCTTTATGATACCCGTAGGTAAAATAATGCTATGCTCGAGATTTCTCTGCGAAATAGATTCCGAAATACGGAAATCCGCAGAAGAACGGGTATAACCGAAATAGCACGAAGAATTAGCACGCTGAAGTGGCAATAGGCAGGCCACATTCGCTCGACGAAGCGACAACCGCTGGGGAAGAAAGGTTCTCGGGTGGCGACCACGTATCGGACGACACAGTGTAGGACGCACAACTAGGTGGACCGACGACCTGGTGAATGTTGCTGGGCGTCGTTGGATACAGGCGGTACAGGACCGGACTTTGTGGCGTAACATGAGGGAGGCCTACGTGCAGCAGTGGACGGCGATAGGCTGAAATGATGATGATGATGTAAGATAAGGGTGTTGAGTGGTATTCTCACACAGTCTTCACAAGAAAATACAAAATCTGATACTAGTACAAACTAGCCGTAGATAAAATTAAATAAATAATAGTACAAAAAAACTAAAAAAATACGCTTTTAAAGAAAATCCAACTAAAAAATAGAAAATAAATTTTTAAAAATTTTAATTAAGAATAGTGTATATAAGAAAGAAATATTTTTTATTGTAAAAAAAGCGTGGGGTGCATGTTGTCAATAGTTATAAATATTTTATTGACAGAAATGAGTAGAAGGATTATCATTTTGATAATATCTTAAAAAGCACCCCACGCTTTTTTTACAATATTTTTTTTTCTTACATATAGGTACTATTCTTAATTCAAATTTTTTAAAAATTATTTTCTATTTTTTAGTTGGATTTTCTTTAAAAGCGTATTTTTTAGTTTTTTTGAACTATTATTTATTTTTCATTTTTAGTTGAATTTTCGCTAACCCTGATTATCTTAGTAAGGATAACGGGTCAAACTGTTTAAAATATTGAATTGTCATCGGTCCTTAATAAGTATGCCAAATTTCGAGTTAATTCGACATTTTGAAGGGGGTCAAAATCATGTTCAAATATTCCGTTACATACTAACATACATATGTCTGAAGCTAATAAAAGCGTATTAAAAAAGTGTCTATGCGTGCGCACGTGAAGAGTTATACTTCTTTAGCATAACAAGATAAAAATCTTTCTAAATATATTTCTAATAATTTTATCCTTCGCGTTTTCCTACGCTTGCAGCAAAAACGACATTAATAGTAGAAAAATCAGCCAAGTGCGAGTCGGACTCGTGCACGAAGGGTTCCGTACCATTGACTAGGTAAACAAGTGCCTCCCTATTGCCATTATCGATATTGAGCAAAAAAATCAAGTTTGTTGTATGGAAGCCCCCCTTAAATATTTATATTATTTTGTTTTTAGTATTTGTTGTTATAGCGGCAATAGAAATACATCATTTGTGAAAATTTCAACTGTCTAGCTATCACCGTTCTAGAGATACAGCCTGGTGACAGCCGGACAGACGGACAGACAGACAGCGAAGTCTCTGTAATAGGGTCCCGTTTTTACCCTTTGGGTTTGGAAACCTTAAAAAAGGTATTTAATACATTGAAACTTTTATTATAACGCAATATTTAGTTAACATTTGTGACAAAAGAAGGCATGAGAAGGCAAACATTTGTGAAACTCGAAATAAAATCCTATAGCAACATGTCTGACTAGTTTTAAATAAAACCACTTTACTTATGGTTACGGGCGGACCATGAACGCTCCAAAGTGTTCGAAACGTCGGGCAATCAAAAATCAAATACAAACGCGATAAAATCCGTAAAGTAGTTTTATTTAAAATGTGTAATACTCGCGTAAACATCAGAAATCATTTTATAATAACTCATTACGATTGCCTACTCGCCTAATAAGCAAGGCGACGATGACACTATCTCTACATTTGTGGGAGAACCGTACGTCCAGCTGTGGACAGCGAAATACTAAATGAAGATGAAGACCTTAACATAGAAAAAAAAAAAGATATCAAACAACTGGTAATTTTCAAAATGAATGCGTTAAAAAATTTATACATCTATATAATTATAATTACGAATTAATCGTGCGGAAACGAAAGCGCTATTATAAAGAGATCAAGAAGATCACCTTTCGTGTAACCGTCACGAGAAAATGATAAATGTTTGTTTGTTATTTAATAATCATTTATATATTTAAATAAAATTATATATAATAGTTATATGCGACCTCTAGTGAGGAGACCGGAGTCTTAGAGCTTGACTTCACTTTAAAATCTAACTTCATTTTTTTTTCATTTAAATTTATATAGGACCCACTGATGGGTATACAGGGTGTATCAGGTTATGGGACAACTGTTCGAGTATGTTGTAGTTTAACGGTCATAGATCATAATTAGAATGTACATTACACAAAAAATAATATAATATAAAAATTATAGTGATTTCATAAAAAATGTGTCTAAGAGTCTATGCCTTAAATGTTACGTATTATGTAGGCATGTACAGACAGAATACATGTAGACATGTAAAACTTCAACAGTATAATTTCATTCATTTATACCTAGAAATGCGCAAACGCTTCAATGACATGTAGGTACAACGGCAAGCGGTCAACGCTCATAGGCCGATCAGCTGTTTTAAAGCGAAGTTTGTTTTGCTTATGTCAAATCATTGATTTTTTCATTGTTCTAATGAATATTTAACAAAGTATGAATATGTTGCGTATTAAGTATCATTGATATTTATACTTTATACATTTCAATCAGATTTACACGAAAAAGCGATGATAAAATTGAAAACTTTACATGTCTCTAATTTCTAAACGAATCAATATTTTTCGTTCAAATTTTTTTTATGGGTTCCTACCACCATTGACTAGCCCTCTTTTGACCAGTTGCCCCATAACCTGATACATCCTGTATATTTAATATTCTAATTCCATCACCATACTGAAGAATCTAAATTTACGAAGTCGTAATCTTACCATTTTTCCGTGTGGTGACAGACCAAGAATACATATTTCCTCCTCCCCTCGTATCCATGGGTGTCGCAAGAAAGCACTTAGGTATTAAATATGGTTATAACATCTATGCAAGAGAAGGAAAACTTTAAATTAAATCTTATAGTGTACCTATATACATATAGCGTGGTATAGTAGGTCAATTTCCCTCCTGTTGCGGAGGAGGCTCGAGACCGACGGTGGGATTTGTAGGTATGAGATTCTTTTAAATTATATCGAAATGGTTTAAGTAGTCATTAAGAAGGAAATCAATTACTTCATCTTCACAGTAAGAAGGACATTTTTCAGTAAAAAGAAATCATATCTTTGTGGCAGTGGCCACAAAGATATGATTTCTTTGCTGCTCGCTGTTCGTCTGCTGACTCGCTTCGTCGCCGGCGACCCGGGAGGAAGAGACGACAATATGCGCACCTACTCCCACCGCCCTGAATGACAATCTCTCCGGCACCCCATAAAAGCGCGGAAGGGGCTTTTAATGCTGTGGTTTTTAATGGGTATTCCGGCCGTGGTGGCCGGTGAGTCCCACACAACCCCCGCCCACTGGTGGGAGACAGTGCGTAAATGCATTTATTTCCACAGCGTGAACAAAAAAAAGTGCGGTATAGTAAGCCAACTACTAAGTATATTTATCCAATACAATCAATGAATCCAATTTGTTAATGTGATTCAGTCGGTGGGCGAGAGAGCCGGAAGCCCAACTTTCTAAGGGTGTTTGCGTGTGGTGGGTTTTGGTGATACCTTTAGTATCACCGGACCTCATTGCACGCATTCACACTCCCTTAACTTTCTTTACGGTAGGTAGCGACCTTGCAAAGATCCATGAGCGACAGTAACACTTACCACCAGGTGTAATGTTTGCTCGTTTGCCACCATTTGCAAAAAAAAAACGCTAATGTTTTATAAATAAAACTATTTTTACTGATTTAATCAAGTTTGTAATAAATTTTTGATTGTCCGACGTTTCGAACGCTCATGGTCACGGTGTACTGTCAATAAATATGTGTCAACATGTTGTGTCAAAATTTAATAACTAATTTCTATAGCGGGTAGATATAAATCTATGTAATAGACTTGTTGGACGTGAGACATCTTAGTCTTCTCATGACCATGAAGGCTGTAAAGTGTTCCAAACTTCGGACAATCAAAAATCAATTACAAAAGCGATAAAATCCGTAAAAATAGTTCCAGGTATATTGTGTAATACTCGCGTAAACATCAGAATTCATTACACAATGCGTGTTCTGAATCTAACTGAAACTAATGTCTGTTGACGGGCCATTGTGAAGGAGGCTTGAAACCAGCTGTGATGATGATGATGATTTAACACCATAGCGAAATGCAACATCGTCCATCCGCACCTGTCTCTAGGGCGTGAAGTGTGAGGTGTGATTACCTGCGCCTAGTGCTCGCTCCTTTCTATCATCTGCTGAAGACCGCTAGACTTATCTAGAAAGAGATGTCCATCATCATTAATAATCGAACTGCACCGCATCGTCCGATTTATGGCTGCGGTCGCCACTCAAGAAATATTCTTTTCCATCAATAAACGTCTAGCGATGTGGCCGGTCTATTGCACTTCAGCGTATTAACCCTTCGGGATATATCAGCTTGACGCGTTCTTCTACGAGTTTTATGCCGTAAGGCAATCTCACCCTTCTTTCCGTGTGGTGACAGAGTAAGAATATAATTCACCACCCCCTTTCTTGTCTGTGGGTGTCATAAAAGATGACTAAGGCATTAAACATACATATAACACCAATACAAGAGAAGGAAACCTCGAAATAGAATCCTATACTAACATGTCTGTCCAGCGTAGTTATAGTAGGTCAATTTCTCTCCTGTTGTGGAGGAGGCTCAAGCCCAGCAGTGGGACTTGTATAAGGTGAAATGGTGATTTGACGCGAGACTTGACGGCTCAGCTTTTATGTCAAGTTTTCCTTCTTGCATATGTTATCTGAACATACATTCCTTAGTCGTCTTTTACAATACCCACGGGAAAAGGAATGATTGGAGGAATGATGAATTGTATTCTTAATTCGTCACCACACGGATAATTATTCTTAATATAAATAGTTAAATTTGTTTCCAATTAGTGGATGCCATGAAAACTGCTAATAGAGGCTTAATTAAAATAGGTTTATAGTCGAAAGTGGCAAGCGTGAGTGGTGTTTAACGAGCCACGTATAAATTACGGTAGAATGAAAGACACGCCCCGCGTGGGTTGCTCCGGGCTCTTGGGGTGGGCAAATATCGATGTTATTATTTAATTTATTAACTCACGCCTTATTCTCAAGGAAATATCTATGCAAAAGTATCAAATAATTGGCATATATTTGTTGCCTGTAATTATACTGTATAGTGACGAAGTAAGAATACAATTCACCACCCCCTATCATACCCGTAGGTGTCGTAAAAGACGACTAAGGTATATATTACGCATATGAAATCTATGCTGGAGAAGGAAAACTTGAAATGAAATCCTATACCAACACGTCTGAACAGCTTGGTATAGTAGATCAATTTCCCTCTTATTCTGTAGGAGGGTCGAGCCCAGCAGTGAGACAGCAACATGATGATAATGAAAACTTTGACACTAGAAATATTTTGTCACTCGATTTGATGTGCAAAAATGCACACCAAGACCATAGCTGACGCGCCACTACGTTTACCACAAGGGAGAGGGAGAGAGAGAGAGAGAGAGAGAGAGAGAGAGAGAGAGAGAGAGAGAGACGGTCTTGAGCACCTATAAAGCACATAAAGTTTTCTGTGCTGTATTGTCGAGCCCGATAACGAGATCATTGTAGCATAAAGAATAGCATACAAGGCCCGTGATGCCGCAAGAAATAAGAAACCACGGTTTCATCCACGCCGTCGAGGTGCGAAACCGTATCGCGTGAAAATGAATACAACTTTTGTTGGAACTGCCACTTGATCTCTGCAGAAAGCCGAGGTTCGTTCCCCACAGGGGGTGCCTTTGGGCCACGTTGCTTAAATGTTCTGGCTTGAAAGTCCTTAGTGCTCAACACTAGTCGGCGTAAGGGCATAATAGTCTGAGGCTAGCACTCCTAGTCCAAACAAAAAAAGTGTGCTGTCTTGTCAACTGAAGCTCTCAAAAGGAATATAATTTCTACCAATTCTTACAATATTTTTCATGACAATGTTGCTCGTATTGATCGTAGCGCAATGTTACATTGCATATACTGTTATAGTCTTCCTAGATAAATGAGCTATATAATACTAAAAGATCTTTTAAATTCGATGCAGTAGTTATTGAGATTAGCTCGTTCAAACAAATTAACTGTTCATCATCATTATAGGCAGCGGCAATGGGCTGACGCATTGCCGTTCCCTGCTGGACCTAGGCCTCCCTCATATTTCGCCCCAAAATGCCGTCCTGCGCCGCCCACATCTAACTACCCAACTACCTTCACCAGGTCCAGCTATTTTTGTGCTACGTGGTCGCCACTCGAGAACCTTTCTTCCGCAGCGGTTGTCTAGCGATATGTCCTGCCCACTATCACTTCAGCATGCTAATTCTTTGCGTTATATGGGTTACACCCGTTCTTTTATGAATTTTCGTATTTCGGCTTCTATCTCGCAGAAAAACCCCGAGCATAGCCCGCTCCATAGCACGCGTAACTCTTCAGTTTTATAATATTCGAATAAATCGAGCCATCTCGCAAAGAAATCCCGAGCCTAGTCCGCTTCATAGTATGCGTAACTCTTCAGCTTTATAATAAACTCATTTGCAAAAAAAACGGGCACCTAAGCAATGAACCATTTCAAATGTTAATATTTCTTTGTTTGATAATTATAGGTAGTTTTATCCACACAATTTGCTAAATTAATAAGAAAATAATCGTTTTCATCAGTATTTCATAAAATTTAGATACAATTTATGGGAAATAATGCTAAACCTCGCTAGTAGTGTATATTCGCTAGTAGTGCATATGCTCATGAAGTAAAAATAAAAAAGTTTTTTTGTTTGTTTTTCTTTAATAAAGTAAAAGCAGATAAATGTTTAGTATCGAGTGTGACCCCCTCTAGCTAAAATCACAGCTTGAATTCGTCTGGGCATGCTAGCGAGTATATCCCGGATACTTGCTTGCGGAATACGTTCCCACTCCGCAGTAATCACATTCTTCAGCTCTCTGATGGTCTGCGGAGCCGGGTGTACTGATCTCACACGCCGTTTCAGAACGTCCCAGACATGCTCTATGGGATTGAGGTCGGGACTTCGAGCTGGCCAATCCAAACGATGAATGCCAACCTCTTGCACATACGCATTAACATCGCGGGATCGGTGGGCGCGAGCATTGTCGTCCATAAAAATCGAGTCTTCACCTAGAGCGGCCAATGCGGGTTGTGCATGAGAAATTAGAACTTCCGTTATGTATCGATGCCCAGTCAGTGAGCCGTTTTCAATGAAGACTAACTCTGTACGATCCATTGAATTTATTCCTGCCCAAAACATAACAGAGCCCCCACCATAAGGTGTGATTTCTTCGAAACATGCCTCTGCAAAGCGTTCTCCTTGTCTTCTTAGCACTCGCCGACGTCGATCTTCACCGAACAGAGATATCCTGGCTTCATCAGAGAACAAAACCCTATTCCAATCGTCTTGAGTCCATGATTCACAATTTCTAGCGAACCTAAGCCTGTGAACTCTGTGCTCACGGAGTAATTTGGGGCCGCGGGCCGGGCGGTGACTGCGCATATTGGCAGCGAGAAGCCTCCTCCTGACCGTCCATAGACTAATATGCACATTTCTTACTTCTTGGAGGTTGTTCTTAAGATCCACATACGAAGATTTGCGATTTCTCAATGCGCGACTCACAAGAAAACGATCATCCCGTGGTTGGGTACATGGTTTTCTTCCAGAACCAGGCCTTCTCTCGACGGAACCAGTCTCCTGATATCGCTGCCAGGTCCTTTGGACTGTCGAGCGACTAACATTTAGCCTCCTAGCCACGAAACATTGGCTGCAACCCTCTTCAAGCAGCGCGATAATTTTGGTAGCTTTTACCACTTTATCTACCATTTTTGATACAGCCAAACAGCATTAAATAAAGCTTTGACAGTCAAGGATATGAAATTAATCGATAAAAATTGAATAAAAGTTATGAAAGTCGATGTTAACTTCTGGAACTTCGCGCCAAAAATGTAGGATAAAAAGGGGTTTTCTGTAAAAATGAACATCAAATAAAAAATTGAATTTAGAACGTACTTTTTTAAATACCACAGCATTTTTAAAACCGGCCAGTAACGTGTACAAACGATTGAAACCTTTTTGGTATTGTATCTTTTTAAATATGAATGAAAATCAAAACCGCCCGTTTTTTTTGCAAATGAGTTTATTTCAATCGAGCTAGGACTAACTTATTATGACGTAATAAGTTTATGACGTAATAATTATTAACAACTTATTATGACGTAATAAGTTATTAATAAATTATGATGTCATTTTATATAATGCTGTCTTTTAACAATGCATAATAAACATTCAGGTAACACGTAATTTCTAAGTAATAGTTATGTAGGTTGAAAGTTAAAGCATAATTTTATGCATGTGATGAATTTTAAATTCGTATTGACGTATGTTATCAATCGAAAGTTCATATAGGTAGCATTTTTACTACCAATATTGGCAGAATTTTCCATGATGTTACGGCTTGAGAATAGAAGGTGCCGTATGTGTATTTGCCCGTAAAATGGACGTATTCATTCATGTAAATATTATGCCAATTGGTGACTTTCCGTGTGGTGACGAAGTAAGAATATAAATCGTCACTTTCTTGGCCGAGGATGTCGTAAAAGACGACTAAGGGATATAATACGCATATAATATCTATGCAAGAGAAGGAAAGCTCGAAATAAAACCTTATACCAACCTGTCTCACCAGCATGGCATAGTAAGGTCATTTCCCCTCCTATTGTGGAGGAAGCTCAAGCCCAACAGTGGGACGTATATGAGCTGAAATGATTATGATAAATGATGATGGTGACTTTAGTTATGGCTATATGACGCTTAAGAAAATAAAGATTTGGCACTTGATATCTTAGTAGAATCTTCGAGTTTCACGGATATCTTCCAAGGGAACATACCCCGGTCCCTTGAAAGCTTAAATGGAGATGTGGATCCAACACGCAGGCCTAAACCCTATACAAATACGTCTGACCAATGTGGTTATGGTAGGTCAATTTGTCTCCTACTGAGAAGGAAGCTCGAGGCCAACAGTTGGAAGTAATGATATCTTTTAATATTTATCGAAAAGTTTTTGACCCACTGATTTTTTTTTATTCTATCGACAAATCACAGTTTGGGTTGTCCAACACTAGTCATCTCAGTAACAAGGCAGCATCGAACGATGCATTCCCGGCGATTAACCATTATTATATAAAGTAAATTCAATAATGGCCTGGTGCTAACTTGATGTTTACTGATGACCCATCATCTTTAAAACACAATTTAATACCTTATTGTTAAGACAATAGAATATAAAATAATTTGGTATCGTTTCCACAAATATTGCCATCGACAAACTTATATTTGCAAACAAAAAACTATTTAAAACGTTAAATTTATATGATTATTTTGTTTAAACGACTGCAGATTTTAAATGTTATTGGGTAACATTAAGCAGTGTTGCCCGTATCTCGCAAATTACCAACATAAAGGGTAATTGTGCAAAATTTTAGGGGGATTGCCAGTGATGTGTTCCGAAGTTAATGGCTTTAAGTGCGGACGTTATGCAGTTAAGTTCAATATAAATAGGGAACTTATGTTTACTTATGTACATATTTTGCACGTTAAATACCTTTTTGAGGAATTTTTTATGCCGCTTTTACACATATGCAGTAAAAAGTGTACGTTTTCAAATTTTACGATGTATCGTTTAAAATATTCTCAGAAATAACCACAATACTTCTATGATTCCATATACCTTCACACTGAAAATACTCCTTTTACTCGAATATATCTTTTCTTCATAAATTGTTTGTTTACTAAATCGTAATTACTCTTCATCATCATCGTCATTTCAGCTCATATAGGTACCTACGTCTCACTGTTGGGCTCAAGTCTCCTTCATAACAGGAGAGAAATAGACCTATTATACCATGTTAATCAGGAGTTGGAGGGAATACAGTGGATTATAAGTTCACACGCCGCCCTTCCATCAGCCCGGACGGAATGGATGCGTGCGTACAGACCACAGTCCGCCCAAAAAATGTCATTATATTGTTATATTAGACTAACTTCTTTCCCTTTCTTTTTTTCCTTATAGACCAATAAAGTAGGACACATTTTGACGTAGATGGGTTGAGAGAAGAACGTGAAAAATTATTTCAGCTCATATACGTCTCATTGCTAGGTTTGAGCTTCCTCCTGGATAAGATTGAAATACCACACCAGTTAGACGGGTTGGTACAGAGTTCAAATTCGACTTTTTATAGGAACCAGTGGAAGCCGTGTGGGCGAAATTCGGCCATAATTCATTTTAATTAATTTATCTGCTACATAATTTTCTTTTAATTTTATTTATGTATAATTGTAAATTGAGCAAGCTGTATTTCACTAATAGCTAATATATATGAAAAGTACTAATAAAGTACAAATGCCTATTAGACATTGTCATCATAATTATGATTATTTGACATTCGGTTTGACCAAAGATTTTAACCGTAAACAAAAGTATACACTTTTGTGTGCGACGGCGCATGTGCGCGTGTGTCTGTGTAGCGATTGCGTTGTAATTTGCGTAATGCCTTTTTTAATGAATTTAATGTATTTCTAATCTATTATTATATGAAATTTCAGTTTTATGCACTTCTCCTCATTATATACTTCAATTGTGCCAAATTTCATACTTGTCCATCCACGTAATTTTCGTAAAAAGGGGTACAAAGTTTTGCTTCACGTATTAATATATACATGCATAGGTATGCATGTTGCATCCCTTAATCATCTTCAACGTCACACATGGACAAAATGGTGGTGAATAGTATTGTTACTCCATCACCACACGGAAAAAATTATGGTCCATACAGAATACAAATTCAATGTAGTTTTGTAAATATCTCAAACAGGTAGATTTGTTCAAGAGTATTGTTCGTACAAACATTGTCCTGATAGCCGTTCCATCTGAACAAAACATTACTTTCCTAAGCTAATAGAAGGAAAAAACAGGCATGATCGAGGAAAGTTGAAGTAAAGAATATAGTTGACTACACAAATGGCGTAGTGGTTAACATATTGACCTACGTACTAAGTGTCACTGGTCGATTCTCACGCTGAATGAAAAACTTTATGCAATCTACAAATTGTTGTTCTAAAACTGGCTTGTTTTATTTTACTGCTGGTGGTAAACGAGCAAACAGCACATCTGGTGATAAGTGTCACTGCCGCTTATAGATTTTTGCTAGGTCGCTGCCCACCGTGAAGAAAGTGTGAATGCGCGTAATAAGATTCAATAATACTAAATCACCCTCAGAAAGAAGGGTTTCCGGCTCTCACGCTCGTTGAGACGTTGATTTTCTGCAAGAGCGTGGTAAAACCCCGGACGAACCGGCCCGTGGCTGTAGACAGACGACTGTCAATAGCGTGGTTGGCAGGATCACGCATAAGTTGTGTCCGTTAAATAAATTCTAGGAAAATCTTTTCCAATACAAGGGTTTGTTCTTAAATACAGAATATTTTGAGTCTTAATAGTCAAAAGAACCAATGTACCTTAGGAAGCACGCAAAACAAAGCAGAATATACTTTCAAATTCACAAGCAATATCGATGTGATGCTCCGAATCTTCGTTCCAAGTTCAGACCTACAACTTTTAGTTCGTAGGTTCTCATTTTCATCATCGCAGCCCACATACGTCTCACTGTTGGGCTCGGGCCTCCCCCACAATGGGATGTAATTCGACCCACTATACCACGCTGGTCCGACGTGTTGGTATAGGATTTTATTTCGAGTTTTCTTTCTCTTGTATAGACCATACATAGATATTATATTCTTTAGTCCTTCGTTACGAGACTCACGGGCAGGAGAGAGACCCCCCCCCCCTCTTTTTTGCCCGGGGAGTTGGGGGGTAAATTGTATTCTTACTCCGTCATCATATGGAATATGTGTCATTTCTATCCACTCCTAACTTTTATATGTTCCTTAAATTTTAGGTGTTACCTAAAATTTACGAGTCGATAATGATAATATAACAAATATATAAACTCATAGAACAATGGGGTGATAGGTACATAAACATAGCACGTTTCCACACAAAGAACTCAGTAATAATATAATCAAGAGAGTTTATTTAAACACATTTTTCTCACAGATAATGTCCGCGCGAAGGAAGAAACCACCGTAAAACATATTAAAGGAAATGAAACCAAACAAAAAGGCTATTATTAAAATGCTAATTATAAATAAACTAACCCGACAAGCTATCAATATCAGGTAACCTCGGGACATAAATATATAATTTAAAATATTAATATTAACTAATTATACGTTTAAAAGAAATATTTTATGCATAATGATATGATATAAATCTCGTTTGGGATCATAGTGATGTAGATCAGTCGATGTATTCTCAATAAATTTTATCGATACTTTCAAATATTCGAATGTTACGACTTAAGTTGATAACATCAATTTATAGCTGTTATAAAACAATCAATTCGTCAAGAATTGCCTTTCTTAGCTGGTGATGGTGAAAGAATAGAATTGTTCTTGCCCGTGGATGTCGTAAAAGACGACTAAAGTATGCATATAACATCTCTCTAAGAGACAGGAATTCCTCGAAATAATGGCCTATACCAACCCGTCTGATCAACGAGGTATAGCAGGTCAATTTTCCTCCCTTTGTGAAGGAGGCTCGAGACTAACATTGGGAGGTAGGTATATGAGCTATTAAGCAACTTAATATTATTTCTTTAAATATTTTATTAAATCGTATATCTTTATAATTTCTTATTCTAATAAATGAAAGTCACAAAAATGGTCGTTCTTAATAAGAAGTGATTAAGTTAGTTAATTACTACAAATGATTAATGCAAAATAAAAAAAAATGTTTTAAGTTATATTATTACTAAGTTTTATATAATATTTTATCATCATCATCATCATCTTAGTATATGTAAGTCCCAATATTCGGCTCAAGCCTTCCCAACAACTGGTGATTTGAAAAAGATCTGCTATTCCATGCTGGTCAAACGTATTGGAATAGGATTTTATATAGAAGGAAAACTTTCCTTCTCTAGCATCAATGTTGCATATATTCCGTCTTTTACGACACCCACGGGCAAGATAGGGGGTGGTTAATTGTATTCTTTCTTCCTAACCACACGGATATAACATTTATAATACGAATATTTATCTTAATATGCAGAAATCGTTAATGTTGAATACATGTTGTACCTATTAATGGCGACAGCTACAGGTTTTTAATGACAGTTTGCTTATAATTTTCCTTTGTATAACCACGTATATATTATCAACAGCAACTCACAAGATTCACAACCCATTCTATCGACATTCACATTCAATAAAACATAAACACACGCCCATCGAACAATCAATGCACATAATAAACTGCGAACCAACCAGGGCGTAACTTTAAAACAAATAGTTCCAAGAAACGAAAACTTTCATAACTTTGCCAAATTGACACCTTGTTTGAGACGAGGCAATTCTTGGCGATTTGCGCTGTACGTAAGTGGCCTATTATAAAATTACAAATTTATTTAAAACATCTCAAATATAAATAAATCAACCATATTTCTATATCGATAAAGTTTAATATGAAAGTATCGATAAATTTGTAGAATTGTTCTCAGAATATCGACTCGGAATACATCTCATCGACTAGTTGTTTTGTGTTTTTTTTTCCCATCACGAATATCAATGAAATTTGTTGGGGCCCCAATTATGCGAGCATGCCTTTATTTTCTTACTGAAGATGGTTCCGTAACGATTTTTGTTGTATTAACGCGTTCATTATTGGTAGTTTGTATCGATTGGTGATTAATCAGGGGTGTGGTAGTTATTAAAAGGTGGTGAGGCGTAAATGTGTTTCCTAAGGAGATTATAAAATGGGTTTGGTTTATGTTTCTTTATTTATAAGTTTATAATTTTTGGATTTTGATTATTTGTATCAAATATTTCATATTATTTAGATTATTTGGAATAAATTGTTTTCTTACTATTATGAAAACTATAAACTAACAACTTTATTTTAAAACATTCATTCATTAAAACATATAATTAATTAGCTGACCCAACATACATTGTTCTGTTGAAATAAAATAAAAGAAATTCTCTTTGAAATCAGCAGCAGCGCCATTTACCTAGTCCAATTGTGAATCTAAACTATCCTCGAATCCCCTTGAACATGCATAAAAAATTTCATCAACATCCGTCCAGCCGTTTAGGAGGAGTTCAGTGACATACACACGTACACAAGAAATTTATATATAAAGATAGACAAAAATATATCCAGACTCAAAACAACGATTTCTGGATCACATAAAGCATTGTCCCCGCGCAGTGGGTACTATAGGTCTTTAACTACTAGGCCATTAGTGCAGTCGCTGATTTTAAATTTAGTAAATACTAGCAACCCGCCCTTGCTTCGCTTCGGTTTCAGTCGTCTTTCCTGCGTAGTTCATGTTCCCGTGGGAATAGCTTTCTATTGGTGAAAGAATTTTTGAAATCAGTCCAGCCGTTTTGAAGATTACCCGGAACAGACAGACAGCCAAAAAAATATAAAGTGTATTAGGCATATGTAGGTATAGTGCCAATAACCGTGTGAGCATGAAAAAAGCCCATTATTTTGACATTACAAACAGACACTCCAATTTTATTTATTGGTATAGATCACAATAATAGTTAATGTAGCATATTTAGTTTTTTTATAATGCTAATTCGATTTCTACATATTTTCCGTGTTGTAATAGAGTAAAAATATAATTCATCACTCCTTTTTTGCCCGTGAATATCATAAACGACGAATAAGGGATTATAAATATGCAGATAATATGTATGCAAAAGAAGGAAAACCCGAAATGAAACCGTATAACTTTTTTTTGGGGTGGGTTACGGTCGGCGCACTCCTCGCACCACTCCGTCCGGGGCAACAGAGGGGCGTAAGCACGCACACCCGTAACCCACCCGTGACACGTCATCTTCGTCGTTGGACCGACCACCGGAGCAGGGTAACTTGACGTCAGTGGTCGGCCCGACGGAATAGCCTTTGAGGAGTACTCTCCCAAGAAAAAAAAAATAAAACCGTAGGTATACCTACCAACACCTGTAACCAGCATGGTAAATTGCCTAGGTCAATTTCTCTCTTATTATGGAGAAGACTTGAGCCCAGCACTAGGACGTATATAAGCTGTGATTATCATATATCCTAATATAGGAATGGATACCAGTGGAGATCCAATGGCGATGGTGAGGGAATACGATAGCTTATGAGGCCGTCCTAGCTGAGACCGCGGGTGACTGGACCATGGATTTAGACCATCACCCGCCGAGAGGCCGACCGCGCGACGGCGACTGACGTCCCCAAGGGGGAGACGTCGAGAGGAGAGGGTACTCCGCAAGGGTATTCCGTTGGGCCGACCACTGAAGACAAGTTACTTTGCAACGGTGGTGCATCAATGACGAAGGCGACGTACCACGGGTGGCCCCTCTGTCGCCCCGGACGGAGCCGGGCGGCGGGTGTGCTGACCGAAAAAAAAATAAAAGGTTATGGGGCCGCACGTTACATATCCGTAACCACGGACAGTAATATTCTTATTTCATTACCATACGGAAAATATGATAAATATTTGTTGCCCAAAAATTTTAAGTAATAATATTGAAATTTTTATATATTTTTATGCTAAATTACCTCCAGTAAAGTCTCCTCCAATTCCAACAAGCACGCAGCTAAATTAAAAGCCAATTTTCTCTAATAAACCTGCCCGTGAAATAAGAAAAAGGCATCAACCGGCTCTGACGTCACAATGCGTGCAAGCATCTTTTTTGCTCGCGTGTAATGTTTAAATATTTGTTAATACAGCAGAGCAGTAATAACCCCCTGAGTTATATAATGACCACGCCCAGTACCGATAGCAGCACAGAATTGGCTGTCTATAATATTTAATATCGTTTAAATGCTTTGCTTTATAAAATGTATTTTTATTTATTTCATCCCGTTTTTATTTCACTAGTTCTTGCCCATCCGCACACATAGAAATAATGTGTGTGTCCCATATAAAACAGAATTATAATTTTTGTAAGGTATTCGGATAAAAAGTATCAAAGCATAAATTATTTCCTATTTTACACCCTCAGGAAGGAATATAACTAATTGAGGGTTAATTTACAAAGTACTCCTATTCAGTAACTCTCAACATTATAAAAATAAAACGCTGTTTAATAGTTATTTGTGTCAACTTTTAATTAATTAGAAATCACATAAAAATATCATCGCAAACTTTAATTTCCTGTTTTAGACCTAAAGGTTTAGGGGATGAAAATTTACAAATATAAAGACAGAAAGAAAGAAAAGTACATAAGTGTATTTATTTTGTGCCACAGAGTAGAGACGTTAGGTACACATAGAAAAAAAACCTTACAATAAATGAATAACACATAAAATGAATAAAGTAAATAAGGAGACAATAATTGTGATCGAATGAACGTCTCAGTTGCGGCAGAAAAAAGGATAAATAATTGCTCAGCAATTGTTGTGATGCCAATGTAACACCACAATGCTGATTTTCAGCAGTGTCCCTTTTTTATTCTTGTGTGTTTGACTTATATTACTAAAATGTATACATATTGTGTGTTACCAGTAATGACTTACGGCGCAGAAACGTGGTCCCTAAATGTAGGCCTCATAATCAAGCTCAAAGTCGCTCAGCGTGCTATGGAACGGCTCGGGATTTCTCTGCGTGATAGAATTCGAAATACGGTGTAACCGACATAGCACGAAAAATTAGTACACTGAAGTGGTAATGGGCAGGCCACATCGCTCGACGAACCGACAACCGCTGGGGAAGAAAGGTTCTCGAGTGGCGACCACGTATCGGATCTCCCCAGATAACCACGTATCCACCGTCCACAATGGGAGGTAAATTGACCTACTATACCACGCTGATTAGGCAGATTAACACAGAGTTTTATTTCTAGTTTTCTTTCTATTGCATACATTTCTTTATATATAAACTAGCAACCCACCCTCGCTTCGCTTCGGTTTCAGTCGCCTTATCCGTAGTGCCCATTCCCGTGGGAATACTGGGATAAAATATAGCCTATGTTACTCCCTGATATTATAGCTTTCTATTGGTGAAATAATGTTTTAAATCGATTCGGTGGTTTAATCAACAAACTTACTTTCGCATTTATAATATTAAGTAAGGATTTCTTGTGTATGTGTGTATTTCACTGATCTTCTCCTAAGCGGCTAGACCGATGTTGATGAAATTTTTTGTGCATGTTCAAGGGGATTTGAGAATGGCTTAGATTAACAATTGGACCCAGTATGTGGCGCTTATTTGAACAGAACAACGTCTGTTGGGTCAGCTAGTTGCTAGTGCTAGCAGCAGTAGTAGCAACTGTTCGAGTATGTTGTAGTTTACCGGTCATATATCGTAATTAAAATGTATATTAGTACACAAAAAACAATATAACATAAAAGTTATAGTGATTTCAAAAATATGTGTTAAACAGTCTATGCCTTAAAATGTAACAGACAGGATACATGTAGGCATGTAAAGCTTCGACAGTATAATTTAATTCATACATACCTAGAATTGCGCAAACGCCTCAATGGTAGTGTAAGTACAAACGCTACTCGACGACGGTCATCGACCGATCAGCTGATTTAAAGCGAACTTCGTTTTGCTTATGCGAAAGTAATCATTGATTTTTTCAATTTCTAATGAACGTTTAACAAAATACAAATATGTTGCAGATTAAGTATCACTGATTTTATACATTTCAAGCAGATTTAAACGAAAAAACAATGACAAAATTGAAAACTTTACATGTCTTTAATTCATTAACGAATCCGTATTTTTTTCCAATTTTTTTTATGGGTTGCTACCACTATTGCCTACCTCCCGTTTGACCAGTTGCCCCATAACCTGATACAACCTGTATATAATATAATACCTTATTCGTATTTTGATGATGATGATGATGATGAAATTGTATTTTTAATCAGTCAGTAGATAAGTATTTAATATTAGCGCTTTCAAACAAAGGTGTTTTTGATACGCCATTTGAAGACTTTTTTGCCTTTACAATCAAGAAAAATAAGTAATTATTTAACAATTTATGTTTTCATTCAAAAAAATTAGCTATAAATAATGTTTACCATAAAAATACAAGTTGCGTAATCGAATGTCTCATCAAACACTACTTCTCACTACTTCTGCAATTTAAAATATCAAAGTATTATGGCGGTGTTTTTGATGTGGCTATATATAATGGTGCTAACAGAAATTATGTTAATTTTGTCATTTATATTAAATATAACATCATTCCCTTCCCTCCAATGTGGTTGAGGGGAATGATGGCTGCTCTAATAGTTAACTTGTGATCGAGTGCTGCTTGTGGGATCTGGTCCAACCATGTTTTTCTTTCCTTTTTACTTGATTAAATTAAAAAAGAAATAGTTATATCCTATCTCGAAAGGCATCACACTGGAGCTAAGGCTATATGTTGTATACGTAATTGTATTCAAAAGATGGTAAAACAATGATAGCCTGCTGAGTTTCTTGCCGGATCTTCTCAGCTTGTGGCCGCGTTCCGATCCGGTGGTAGATATTATATTGTATTCAAACGATGTATAAATTTGACAATATGTAAGTGCCCTCAAGAGGCCTATGCAGAATAAATGATTTGATTTGATTTGTGTACTCAGGACTATACTCAGGACAACACTGCGATTCACAAATTGTTGTCCTGGGTCTGCATGTAATTTGTGTCCGTTAATTGTATGTTTTTTTATATTGCCAATGGTGGCAAACGAGCAAGCAGCACACCTGATGGTAAGTGATCCTGCTGCACATAGACTTTTGCAATACCAGGGGCATAGCCAGGCCGTTGCCTACCGTGAAGAAAATAATCTTCTTAAACCTTGTTTAAAGGACATGTCATAGCGCTCGGGAAACACTGAGCAGGTAGTTCATTCCAGAGCCTGCACGTACGTGAGAGAAATGTATGTTTGCAAAATCCCGCGCAATACAAGGATGTCTTAGTGCAAGTTGTCTTTTAATAAAAGAAAAGCATATTTTGCTATCTGTACATTAAAACTACGAAGGATGTACAGATTTACACTCGACTCTAATGATCGCTTGTAATCGCCATCATCTCAACGTGCCGACTTTAAACAACGAATATACATCAGTTAACAAAAGTAATAAATATTACTTTTAATTTGTTTGTTTGGTTTAGTCTAGTGAGAATTAGATATAACGCCCATAGTCTCTGGCCTTTGATAGACTATGAACTGACTATCTCCTAAGTAAGAATACCATTTACCACCCCAATATTGTTCGTGGGTGTCTTAAAAGGCGACTAATTGATAGGATATGCATTTACCGTGGGTGACTGGACCGGGAAATTAGTCCGTCACTCGCCGAGAGGCTGACCGCTTGAGGAAAGACCGACGTCCTCCCCGAGGGGGGGACGTCGGCCGAGGAGAGGGTACTCCGCAAGGGATCTGTTGGGCCGACCACTGACGTCAAATCTCCCTGTTGCGGTGATCGGCCCAACGACGACGGCGACGTGTCGCGGGTTGGTTACAGATGTGCGTGCTTGACTTGAGCCTAGCTGTGGAAAGCGTATGAGCTGAGATAAGTAGATAGATCCCTTGATTGAAAAGTTTGTGACGGCGATAGGGTCCCCAGCGGTGCGTGCGTATAATCTATACTGTTATCATCACTGTTACGATCGCCATTTGGGCTGGCTATAAATATGACTAAAATATAAACTAGGTAAAAATATATATTAAAGATGACATTCATAATTCACATTAAAAATATGACATTATACTGTTTTTCTCAATTATGAATATCGTAATTCTCTATTGTTGTAATTAAAATTATAATTTCCATGTAATTTTTAATCCTTACTAATATTATAAATGCGAAAGTAAGTTTGTTTGTTACGCTTTCACGCTTAAGCCACCAAACCAATTTCAAAAATTCTTTCACCAGTGGAAAGCTATAATATCAGGGAGTAACATAAGCTATATTTTATCTCGGTATTCCCATGGAAACGGGAACTACGCGGGTAAGACGACTGAAACCGAAGCGAAGCGAGGGCGGGTTGCTAGTAATCTATAAATTATACTTTGAACTGTAATATCACACAATTCTAAACAAAATAATTTTATTAGTATGGCAACTTCTAGCGAATCATAAAATTGCTTCCTTAAAAAAAATTGTAACATCTAACTTGTACTTCTTTGAATAATCTAAAAAGAGAGTATTTAAACCGACCTGTCTATAACCAAGGTTCTATAACCAAGCCCAACTTTCTTTTGGAAGGCTAATAACATGCTAAACATTATATTTTTTTAGCCACCGTCAAACGCCCCACAATCTCATAGCCACTACAAATCATCTCGCATTCCGAGAAGGCCATAATTGGCCTGATATTGGTCCAAATAATAGGGTTTAATGTCCAAATTTGGAGGCCATAAAATAATGATCTAATGAATTGTGCCTCGGGCGTTGTGCTTTCAGATTACTAACGAATTTTATACTACACTTATAGTATAGTGATTTAATTTTAAACCGACTTCGAAAAGGGATGACATTCTCAATTCAGTTAAATTCTTTTTTTATATTTTTTAAAGTTCTTTACCCCATAACTTGGTTATTTGTAAAGCGATTTGGAAAATTCGTTCGAATTAATATATTGGAAAGATTGCACTGAATTATTCATATGGTCACGGAGTAAAAATACAATTCATCACCACCTTTCCTGCCCATAAGAGATGATTAAGCGATAATATCTGTGTAACACTGTGGTTGCATTATTTTATTGGTTACAGCAACAGCTACCTTTTTTTTCCTATGCTAATTCCATCTAAAGGCTGCCTTCTTTTTTTTTTTTTTTTTAAAGCTGCCTGGAAGAAATTGCTTATAGCGATAAGGCCGCCCATTGTACTGTATCCATTATATATAGCTTTTCTGTATTCATTACTGGTGTACAATAAAGTTTATAATAAATAAATAACAGAGGGGAAAACTTGACATAAAATCCTATACCAACACGTCTCACCAGCGCGGTGTAGTAGGTTAGTTTCATTGTGGAGGAGCCCAACAGTGGGACTTTTGTATGCTAACGTAATGATGACTGGAAAGATTGGTCCAATCTGTTTAAATTGATTCGCCATTGTGGGTCTACGGCGTTCCAAGATTGAACATTTAAATTTTACAAAAACGGCATTACCTATCACTATTCTAAGATTTTACTTAGCTCATTAAATGTGTAAGCATTGTTTTGATAGATGGCGTGTAAAGCGTCTGCCGTAAAAGAGAACAATAGGAACCCATAATTTGGTTACCATACGTATCCCACAATGGCCTGATTGGTAAGGTGGTTCGAACGGAATAGATGCGTGTTAAAGACCCATTTGTGCTAATTATCTTTCACTGGCAAATAAGTTTTTAAGCAACTCATCATCATCATCACAGCTCATATACGACTCACTGCTGGGCTCGAGCCTCCTCCACAATGTAAGGGAGTGCTCTATTATGTTGATCAGACAAGTTGGTACATAGTTTTATTTTGATTTTCCTTCAGTTGCATAGATGTTGTATAAATATTATAATTCCTTAGTCGTCTTTTACGACACCAACGGGCAAGATAGGGAGTGGTGAATTGTATTCTTACTCCGTCACGACACGGATAAACAGCAAGATGATGGTTTAAATTATGTACTTATATACTTTTAAAGGAAACTTACTTTTACTTTACTTATTTTTACTTTTCAGAAAGAAAACGCGAAATGCAACTCTATATCATCATATCGGGGAATTGTCAGTCACCCGCAAAGAGGCTGACCGCGCGACGGCGACCGACGTCCCAGGACGTCGGGAGGTGAGGTTACTCGAAAGGGTATTCCATCGGGCCGACCACTGACGACAAGTCACATCTGCTCCGGTGGTCGGCCCAACAACGAGGTGACGTGGGTATGGGTGGGTTATGGGCCCGCGCGCCGTCCTTTCATCACCCCGGACGGACTGGACTGCGCGTGCGCTTACCATAGCCCACCCATAAAAAAAAATATATCATATCTGACCAGCATGGTATAGTAGGTCAAATTCTCTGCCATTGTGGAGAAGGCCCGAACCGAACAGTGGGACGTATGAGGGCTACGATGATAATGATACTTTTAACGAGGCAAAAATACGTTTGCAATTTCTGCTAAGCATAGTTTCTTAAGTGTTGATATACCTATCTGAGAGAATAAACTAACTAGTTATAAAATATTTAGTTGTTTTACGATATTATAAGTAAAATATTATGAAGAAATACAATGTTATAGGAGATATAACAAAAAAAAAAACTCTACGTGTGGTGACGGAGTAAGTATACAATCCACCACCCCCTTTCTTGGCCATGGGTGTCGTAAAAGACGACTAAAGTATTAAATTTGCATATAATATCTATGCATGAGAAGGAAAACTCGAAATAAAATCCTATACTAACACGCCTGACCAGCCTGGTATAGTAGAACTATTTCCCTCTCATTGTGAAGAAAGCTGGAGCCCAACAATGGGACGTATATATGAGCTGTGATTATGATGAATAAAAAAAATCTTTAAATACTTCACAACAAGGAAAGAAAATCTTGAATTAAAACACTATATAAATCCAAGCAGTCTAGTATATCAAGTCAACATACTTGTTACTAAGAAGGTATAACGTATGGAACGCGTACAGCTAAAAAAAGAAGTATTGCAGCAATAAACTAAGGAGTCTCCTATGCATTTCCATACCTAACCAAGCACGCTTAACATACAACAAAGTTACTCATATTTATTGATACTGTGGACAAAATTCAATACAAATTTATCGAATATCATTAATATTGTAGTCAGTTACTGGCGTATTACTAATTTTGTATGTGTATTATGTTTGTATAAGTATTAATGTATTTGTATGTATATGTGTATAGTGTTGAGCACAAATTGGCTTCTACTTCGCCTCTGAGCATGAGTTGAGGACCTAGTGGGCGTGGCTAGCGTGGTTAGGGCTGTCACAACAAGTTATTTTTATATATTTATTTAATAAAACCTCTCCATGTGGTGACAGATTAAAAATACAATTCACCGCTACCTATCTTACCCGTAGATGTCGTATAAGACGACTGTGGGATATATGCCCAGCAGTGGGACATTTGTGGGCTACGATAATGACGATGATGAGCATCTTTCATCTGTTCAGGGAGTGAGAACATCATTAGTCCCAGAGTCCTGGCCGTGGGTGTCGTATAAGGCGACTAAGGGATATAATATGTATATAACACTTATGTAACAGAAGGCAAAACGAAATAAAACGCTAAACCAAGCTGTTTGTGGTATAGTAAGTTAATTTCCCTTGTCATGACAAGGAAGTAGGCCGCGGAGTGGGCAAGCGAGGCGCTTGCGTCCTTGACTCGCTCCGCTCGCGGCGACCAGGGAGGAGGAGATGCCGCTATGCGCTTCTCCTCCAATCGCCCTGAATGATGACAGCACGTGACCAGACAGCGTTGGGTTGTCGGAAATAGAATGTTATCAGACGATCTCCCCGGCACCCTATAAAGATAGTGGGATAGTGCGTAAATGCATTTCCAAAGCGTGAAAAAAAAGGTCAAGTTCTATTCTGTTGTGGAGAAGATACGAGCTGATGATGACATTAAGCACAGAATTGATGCAGACAGACTCTCGAGGCTTCTATAGATTAAAAGATAAAAATTATATAAACTTATTAAGGCCTGCTGTACTGTAGGTCAAGAAAAGTGGTCTAAAAGTGACAGACGAGAGACTACTGCAGATACCAGACATTTGAATGGTGAGACGTATTTTTGGTACAACAAGAACGGGTAAAAAAAGAAATGATAATATCAAAAGATAGTGATAGAAAATTTAAAGAGTGATTGTTTGACGTGATATAGGCGTGTAATGAAACGGGATGAAAGTAATAATTTAAGTTACCGATTTCAATCTCATTCTTATCTGTTTTAAAAATATAGTTCAAAAATATTTCTAATCAGTTTTTAAAATATAAAAAAAATAAAATTGATTTCTAATGTTTACACCAGTATCACATATTATAATTAAAACTATTTTTATGTACACACTTTACAGCACTCATGGTCACACTAAGATCTCTCACGTCAAATAAGTCATCGTTATTACAGAGATTTTTTTTTTTTTTTTTTGGGTGGGTCGCGGTCGGCGCGCCTCCGCACCACTCCGTCCGGGGCGACAGAGAGGCTTAAGCACGCAACTCCCGCAACCCACCCGAAAACCACCTCGCCTTCGTCATTGGGCCGACCACCGGAGCAGGTTTACTTGTCGTCAGTAGTCGGCCCGACGGAATACCCCCTACTCGGGGTACCCTCCCGTCGACCGACGTCCCCCCCTCGGGGAGGACGTCGGTCTTTCCTCACGCGGTCGGCCTCTCGGCGGGTGACGGACTAATCCCCGGTCACGTCACCCGCGGCCTCGGCTAGGGCGGCATGAGGCGCAGATAGTTGCGCCTGCGCCGCCCCAGTCGCCGGCGGCGGATCTCCTCATCGAGGCTGCGCTCCACGCGCAGACGATCCGCCGCCTCCTTCTGCGAGATCACTGTCTCGCAGAAGGCTGCGACCGCGTCCCAGTTCCCGACGCTGTCGACCATCGCCCTAGCGATGGCCGGCAGCGTCAGGTCGGCACCGATGATTGCGACGATTTCACGGCGCTGCACTGCCCAAGCCGCGCAGGCCTCGAGCGTGTGACGCGCCGTGTCCTCGTCGCAATCGCAGTGGTGGCAGGACGGTGTACTCTCCCTCCTTACGACCCTGTGCAGGTATTTGGCGAAGCTCCCGTGCCCCGTCAACACCTGCACTAGTCGGAAGGAGAGCACCCCGTGCCGCCTTTCCAACCACTGCATCAGCACCGGCCGGAAGGCCTCCACGGTTCGCACCCCGAACCGAGGCCTCTCCAGCCGGACTGCCCAACGGGCAATGACGTCTCGGCGGGCGTCGACGCGCCAGGCGGTGAGATCCCTTAACGAGATCACACCGCCCTCCCCGCGCACCCCCGACACCCGCCGATACAACTCGGCGAGCATTTCCGCCTCCAGGTCCCACGGGGGAGTCCCGGCCAATAGGCACGCTGCCTCCGTCGCAACCGTGCGGTATCCGCGGATGGCCCTTCGGGAAACTTAAGAGAATCTTCTCGTACAACATACCTCAGTGTCTGAAAACACAGGTCTACGATCAGTGTGTGTTACCAGTGATGACTTACGGCATGGAAACATGGTCCCTAAATGTAGGCCTCATATCAAGGCTCAAAGTCGCTCAGCGTGCTATGGAGCGGGCTATGCTCGGGATTTCTCATCGAGATAGAATCAGGAATACGGAAATCCGCAGAAGAACGGGTGTAATCGACATAGGACGAAGAATTAGCACGCTGAAGTGGCAATGGGCAGGCCACATCGCTCGACGAACTGACAACCGCTGGGGAAGAAAGGTTCTCGAGTGGCGACCACGTATCGGACGACGCAGTGTAGGACGCCCCCCACTAGGTGGAACGATGACCTAGTGAAAGTTGTTGGGCGTCGTTGGATGCAGGCGGAACAGGACCGCACATTGTGGCGCAACATGAGAGAGGCCTACGTCCAGCAGTGGACAGCAATAGGCTGAAATGATTACAGAGATTTATATCTACCCGCAATGTTAATAACTAATTCTGTACGTGTTCGAAACGTCGTCGGGTCCTCAGAAATCCAATACAAACGCGATTATCTCCGTAAAAAAAGTTTTCCATCCATCCATCAACCTACAGATGTCCACTGCTGGACATAGGCTTCCCCACAAGAATGCCACTCGGAACGGTCGCCACTTGCATCCAACGGTTCCCTGTAACTTTGAGAATATCGTCAGTCCACCTAGTGGGGGTCGTCCTACGCTGCGCCATCCCATTCGTGGTCGCCACTCAAGAATCGTTCTTCCCCAACGGTTGTCGGTTTAAAAAAAGGTTTTATTTATAATATAAAATTGTTCGGCCAAGTGGCAACCCTACGAATGCAGCTCGGAGCCATCAATATAACAATTTAACCGGGACGTTTCAACAGCTATAAATTAAATGAGTTAACAGCCTACAAATAGTGGTTACGGACAACCAAACCTCACAACCAGGCGCAAACACACCATCAGTATTATCTCTTGTACATTTAAAAAAATATATTTATGGTTTTAAACTGTTTGAGTTTATCAAGCCATTATGTCCAACGAGTTTCTCTCAAGGATTTCACATTTTAGGATTTATAGAAAAGAAAGAAGTCTTGTTATTTTGAGTCCACAGTAGTAGGGAAATTGACCTATTATACCATGCTAGACAAACATGTTGGTTTAGGGTTTTATTTCAAGTTTTCTTTCACTTGCATATTTGATCCTATAGTCGTTACTTACGACATCCAAGGGCAAGAGAGGGGGGGTTGTGAATGGTATTCTTTCTCCGTCACCACACGGGATGGTATTTATTGTTTTTAAAAAACAGAAAAGAAAATATAATTTTTCTAGAAGACGTATAATAAAATAACCTACTGTTAAATTTTTAGTTAAATGCATGCATTACCTTATGTTTAATCGAGTATAACATTGAACAAAACTATTTCTACGGATTTTACTGTGTTTAGCCTTGATTTTCATTCATAGATACGAGAAGTTTCTTAAAACTATATATGTAAATGAACATTTTAATTTTTGCCGTTTAAGCATTATTTCAGAGTTAATTTTGCTGTTAAAAACTGAAGTTTTATGCTTAAAGTTTGGCCCTAAAAGATACATACCGATATTATAAAAAGCTTAGCGTGCGAAACGCTCAACAAAAATTATATTATTCTCAGCTGAATATAGTTTGTCACGAAGTATAATCTCTTTGTATTAAAGTGCTAACCTCTCCTATGTTCATTTAAGTACTATTATTTGTGTTATACGCGTTTCGTGTTTGTCAAATTTTGTTTTCACTATCAATATTTGAAGTACAATTCCCCATGGAAAATAGTATTGCTCCTGTAATGAAAAATTTGTCATAATATTTTTATATTACCACTTCATAACATCGGAATATTTAGTGAGTTATATAGCTGACAATAAAACTTAACGTGTTCTGAGTAAACTGGATGTTTTTTTTGTTTTATTGCTAACGGAGGCAAACGAGCAAACAGTACACCTGATGGTAAGTGTTGCTGCCGCTCATGGACCTTTACAGGGTCGCTGCATACCGCGAAGAAAGTGAAGGGAGTGTGAATGCATGCATTGAGACTCGGTGATACCAAGGGCACCACCAAAACCCTCCACACACAAACACCCTCAAAAGTTGGTCTTCCGGCTCTCTCGCTCACCGAACGAAGCGCAGTAACAAATTGCTACTACTCAGACGTCGATTTTCTGCGAGAGTGTGGTACTACCCCGGATGTAGCAATGATGCGAATTTTGAGATGGATGTGCACTATAGCAAAAATGGATAAACTAAGGAATGAACGTATAAGGGAAAAAAATCGGCCAAGTGCGAGTCGGACTCGCGCACGAAGAGTTCCATACCATTGATTAGGTAAACAGTAGGTACCTATACAAATTTCATACTGTAACCTTCACCTGTTACCATTTACTGATATCGAGCAAAAATAGGCGAAAAATGGCGTTTGTTGTATGGGAGCCCCCCTCAAATATTTATTTTATTTCGTTTTTAGTATTTGTTGTAATAGCGGCAACAGAAATACATAATTTGTAAAAATTTCAACTATCTATCTATCGCAGTTCTTGAGATACAGCTTGGTACGGATACAGGCGGATGGACAGACGGGCGGACAGACGGGCGGACAGACGGGCGGACAGACGGGCGGACAGACAGTAAAGTCTTAGTAATAGGGTCCCGTTTTTACCCTTTAGGTACAGAGCCCTAAAAAACTACTTTATGGATTTCACAGCGTATTTGATTTTTGATTGCACAAATCATGACTTATTGGACGTGAGACATCTTAGTCCGCCCGTGACCATGAACGTTGTAAAGTGTTCGAAACGTCGGGCAATCAAAGGTCAAATACAAACGTGTTAAAATCCGTAAAATAGTTTCATTTACAATATATAAGGGAAAGTTTAAAAGCTCCGGCAGTGACGAGTGCTATATTTAAAAGCTTTAAGCTTTTTTGGTCAGGATATGATCTGGATACACACCGTCTGTTCCATTTGGGGTGACGAAAGAGCGGCGCGGTCATTGGGCTGAAGATTAGTACTAGGGACCTTAACGACTATGGCCAGCCCGGCGGGTTACCCTTTCGGGTAGCATATCTAAAGTTTAAAAGACGCGCCGCCAGTGGCGGACAAGCTAGAGACGTTTAACGTATTATAGGTATTTGATGTAAGTAATATTGTGAGAAAAGATTTTTAAGTATGAATGTTGAAGGTTTTAGGGGTAATAGGAAATCGAAGAAAAGATAGATTGATAACGTGAAGCATTACATAGAAAGGGAGTAAGCTCGGAGACGACATTTGATAGGATTTTGTGGAAGAACGTATTGAGTCGATTCCAAGTCATCATCATCATCATCATCGCAGCCCACATATGTCCCACTATTGGGCTCGGGCCACCTTCACAATGGGAGGGAATTGGACCTACTATACCTACCATGTTGATCAGACATCAACATGTCTGACCATGTCATACCAACGTATATGGTTTACATTTCGAGTTTGCCTTCTCTTGCACAAATGTTCAAATTCAAATTCATTTATTCACAATAGAGTAAAATAGATGATAAGTACATTAGTATATATATTGCTCATTCCGTTTAGCCGTTGTTTGTCATGTGAAACATAGATTATAGGTTATAATTTATTAAATATTACATTATAGAGAAAAATTTATATGTTACTAGCAGAACCGGCCACGCGTTGACGTGGTTAATATTTTTGTTATATTACATTTTATTAAACTATTTAAGTGGAACTAAACTATTTAGGAGAACATCTGTCATGGAGGTCGTCATATTTTTTACAAATGGCATCTATGTAAAAAAGCAAGTTCAAATCGTATATGACACGTTTGTAGATTTGACATAGCAGCGGCATCTATTAATTAATTACTCAATCCAGTCAACAGATATCGCCATCTGTTAAAATCGTTTGGAGTTAACAGATAATTGTGAATATCAAATAATAGACAAATAATTTGCAATAAAATAATATTGCGACTATAAATTAAGTTGTAAACTATCCTATCTTTCAAGTTGGATCAAACTGCACACGGTGTGCAAATTTGATTAAAATCGGTTAAGTAGTTTAGGAGTCCATCGCGGACAAACAACGTGACACGTAATTTATATATATTAAGATGTGCATATTATATCCCTTAGTCGTCTTTTGCTATAGCCACGGGCAAGATGAGAGTGGTGAATTGTATTCTTACTCTGTTATCACACGGCAATTGAAATAAGAGCACATTGATGATTATGAGACCTCAAATTTGTTCCTACCCTATTTACTCATGGACTAAATTGAGGCAATTAAAGTAACGAACCTCTGAACTCGTGCTATTACTTCATAAAAAAAGACAAGACCATGCATTAAAAAAAATATTTTGTCACGGAGCTTTCATCTCATCATCATCAGCATCATCTCAGCCGATACACGTTCCACTACTGGACTCGAGTCTCCGCCAATATGTGAGGGAAATTGACCTACTATACTACGCTGGTCAGACGTGTTGGTATAGGGTTTTATTTAGAGTTTTCCGTCTCATACATAGATGTTAAAAGCATATTGTATCCTCGTCTTCTACGATAACCACGGGCAAGAAAGAGGTGCAGATCTTAGTTTAAATCCTTACTAATATTATAAATGCGAAAGTAAGCTTGTTTGTTACCCTATCACGCTTAAACCACCGAACCGATTTCAAAAATTCTTTCACCAATGGAAAGCTATAATAATAATATCAGGGAGTAATATAAGCTATATTTTATCCCGGTATTCCCACGGGAACGGGTACTACACGGGTAAGCACCACTGAAATAGAAGCGAAGCGAGGGCGGTTTGCTAGTAATATATAAATAAGTTAATTATTAAATGAATGAAAGGTTGTATAAAGTAAGGAATGCTATGATTCTTTAGCTACTAACTAATAATCTTTTCCACTGAATTCCATGGTAATCCCTTAGCATATCTTTGCTTCTAGCCGAGGCCGCGGATGACGTGACTGGGGAATTAGTCTGTCAACCGCTGAGAGGCTGACCGCGTGAGGAAAGACCGACGTTCTCCCCGAGGGGGGGACCACTGATGACAAGTAACCCTGCTCCGGTGGTCGGGCCAATGACGAAGGCGACGTGGTGTTCGGGTGGGTTGCGGGTGTGTGTGCTTACGCCCCTCTGTCGCCCCGGACAGAGTGGTGCGAGGAATGCGCCGACCGCGACCCACCCAAAAAAAAAAAATTATATATAATAAGTTAATTATTGAATGAATGAAAGCTTGTATAAAGTAAGGAATGTCATGATTCCATAGCCACTAACCAATATATTGACGTAACCAAATGTTGTCTATGATAACAACGGATCACTAACAGGTAGGTGGTCAAATTGCGCGTAAAGTCAACAGGCAGAGGAAACGGATGTCTGTCTGTTTGTCTGTCAACATATTAACCGTTTGGTAAAGTGGTGGTATCGATTGGGTTCGGTGTAGAAAGAAAAATATAATAGAAGAGGCCTGCCAATATTAAGGTATGGAATCCATGTTCAAAGATGTCCGAGGACTTAGCCATTGGCAAATAGACCATCACTATAGGATATAGGCCACCTGAAGAAGAGATATAGACATAAACGACCGCCTTGGTAGGTGGATTCGCCATTTTTAGAATTTCGTACCCAAAGGGTTAAAACGGGACCCTTTTACTAAGACTTCGCTGTCTGTCCGTCTGTCTGTCACCAGGCTGTATCACAAGAACCACGACAGCTAGACAGTTGAAATTTTTAGAAATTATGTACTTCTGTTGCCGCTATAACAACAAATACTAAAAACAAAATAAAATAAATATTTAAGGGGGCTCCCATACAATACGAGCGATTTTTATAGATAATGGTACGGAACCCTTCGTGCGCGACTACGACTCGCACTTAACCGATATTTTTTTAATTCTTTAATTTTTTTATTTAAAGTCAACATCCTGCATTAAGGAAATAATCCTTGTATTGCGGGGGACTTTACAAACATATAATTAAGGGACACAAATTACATCCAGACTCAGAACAACAATTTGTGGATCGCACAAAGTGTTGTCCTGCGTGGGTATCGAACCCGCGACACTGACACTCTAGATCGGTATCTTAACCACTACACCATCTGTGTAGTCAATAAACAACTGCTTGTTAATAGTTTTAAGTTTTCACTTCTGTCAACAGTCTTAATGACTGCATTGTTTTCTTTTGGTTCCTGTCTCATATTTTGCGTAGGAATAGATAACTATTTTCCAACTCTTGCTAATTTGACTGAGTACATCGCTATAGCCACCATTGAAATCGTTTCCTGGAGCTTCCTAAGGTTTGACTACCTAGGTGCCGTCTATGGAAACTATTGAAGATTTTATATTTTGATTTATTATAGGATTTCATCATCATCATCTCAGCCCGTATGCGACCCACTGCTGGGCTCGAGCCTCCCACACGGGAGGGAAGGTGTCCTACTATACCACGCTGATCAGACGTATTGGCATAGGGTTTTATTTCCAAGGTCGGGCCGCGGCCGGCGCCAGCGATTGCGCCGCAGGCGCCGGCCAGCGAACCCGCGACTGCGCCTGCTGCGCTCAGCGCTGCTGCTAGGCTCGAACAGGGCTGGCAGGTGGCTGAGCGTAGCAGGATGGCACGCGGCCAAAAGCGGAGAGCGGCGGCCAAGAGTGCCGCTGTGGCCGCCGCTCCCAAGGCGGGAGCCGGCGGAAAGGGGAAAAGGTCGCGTAGGGGCTTCAAGTCGCCGAAGACGGCTGCGGTGGTAATCACCGTACTGCCTGAAGCGGCTGAGAGGGGCCTAAACTATGAGGCCGTCCTAAGACGCGCCCGGCGGGAGCTGGACGTCTCCGACATCGGGGGCGTCGAGGCGAGGACCCGCAAGGCCCGGACAGGGGCTCGAATACTTGAGTTCCCTGGGGCCGAGGGCGCGAAGACGGCCGATAGTTTAGCCACGATGCTGAGGGGGCTGTTCGGGCCGGAGGATGGAGTCCGAATCGCCAGGCCCGTCAAGTGCGCAGATATGCGCCTCACGGGTCTGGACGACTCCGTGGCGGTGGAGGACATCCGGGAGGCCATTATGGCGCGTACCGGGTGTGCCTCTGACACCGTCCGGATTGGCACCATCCGCCCTGGTCCGGGTGGCGTCGGTGCTGTCTGGGTGCAGTGCCCAGTGAAGTCGGTCAAGCAATTGGCCGACTCAGGCAGGCTCCTCGTGGGCTGGAGTTCGGCGCGGGTAACCGTGCTGGAGCCCCGACCCGCGAGGTGTTATAAGAGGCATCGTGCTCTGCGGTGCCCCACTGCCCCGCGTGTGCGGCGGGCAATAAGCCTGCCAAGCACCGCATGGGCTTTGGGGACTGCAGACCCCCGGCATCGGCCCCAAAGGGGCGGGGCGGCCCATCGACCGGGCCAGTCCCCGCTCCGAGCGCGGCCCGATCGCCCGTTAGCGCGGAGGAGGTGACGATGGATACGGACCGTTAATGGACCCCGTATCCATTCGTCTCCTCCAGGCCAATCTCAACCACTCCGCCGGTGCGCAGGACGTGTTCCTGCAAGCCATGGCGGAGTGGTTGATAAGAGTAGCCGTAGTCGCGGAGCCGTACGTGGTGCCCGACCGGATTAACTGGTTGGGTAGCACCGATGGCACCGTGGCAATCGTCGCCTCCACGTCGTGGCCTTCGTCGTCTCTGACCCTTAGGGACAGGGGCGTCGGATACGTCGCGGCGGACTGGGGGGAGATTACGCTCTTCGGAGTTTATCTCTCCCCTAACTGGAGTGTGACCGATTACGAGACCTTAACTCGTGTTTAGCGTCCGGACGGTTCCCTGGGTGCTGGAAGGAGGGAAGGCTGGTGCTCCTGCTGAAGCCAGGACGGTCTCCGGAGTTGCCTTCGGCCTACAGGCCTATCGTGCTGCTCGATGACACGGGCAAGCTACTGGAGAGGGTGGTAGCTGCCCGCATCGAGCGGCACCTCGTCGGGACGGGGCCCGATCTGTCGGACGCCCAGTTTGGGTTTAGGAGGGGTCGTTCGTCGATCGCAGCTCTGTTGTGCCTGAGGGCTGTGGCGACTGAGGCCGTCACCGGCGGGGGAGTGCTGTTGGTGGTGTCCCTAGACATCGCCAACGCATTCAATAGTCTGCCATTCAGCTGCATCAGGGAGGCTCCGGTATCACGGGGTGCCAGTTTACCTGAGGCGGCTAGTGGCAGACTATTTGGAGGGGCGCAGCGTCCTCTGCACCGACCGAGCAGGGGACGTCGTGTGAACGCCCATGACGTGCGGTGTCCCACAGGGGTCGGTCCTCAGACCCACCCTGTGGAACATCGGCTACGACTGGGCGTTGAGGGGGAGCCTCCCGCCCGGGCCGGGTGTGATTTGTTACGCCGACGACACGCTCGTCACAGCCCGCGGTGGGATGCTAGAAGAGGCGGTAAGCCTGGCGACCTCTGCTAGCGAGGAGGTCGTCAGGCGGATCGAGGCGCTGGGGTTGAGGGTCGCCCTGGACAAGACGGAGGCCCTCTTGTTCCATGGGCGCACTATGAGCCCTCCCATCGGCGTCTCGATCACCGTCCACTCAGTCAACATCAGCATCCGGGCCCATATGAGGTACTTGGGCCTGGTGCTCGACGGACGATGGTGGTTCCGGGAGCATTTCCGCAGGCTCGCTCCACGGCTCGTCGGCGCGGCGTCCGCCCTATCGTGGCTTATGCCGAACGTGGGCGGATCGAGCGCTGCGTGCCGACGGCTGTACGCGGGGGTCATCCGGTCGATGGCCCTGTACGGTGCACTTGTGTGGCTGGGGTCTATGACCGCCCGACTTAGGGCCCTTCTGTGACGACCACAGAGGGTCACGGCGGTCAGGGCCATCCGCGAATACCGCACGGTGGCGACGGAGGCAGCGTGCCTATTGGCCGGGACTCCCCCGTGGGACCTGGAGGCGGAGATGCTCGCCGGACTATATCGGCGGGTGACGGGGGTGCGAGCGGAGGGCGGTGTGGTCTCGTTAAGGGATCTCACCGCCTGGCGCGTCGACGCCCGCCGAGACGTCATCGCCCGTTGGGCAGTCCGGCTGGAGAGGCCTCGGTTCGGGGTGCGAACCGTGGAGGCCTTCCGGCCGGTGCTGATGCAGTGGTTGGAAAGGCGGCACGGGGCGCTCTCCTTCCGACTGGTGCAGGTTTTGACGGGGCATGGGTGCTTCGCCAAATACCTGCACAAGGTCTTTAGGAGGGAGAGTATACCGTCCTGCCACCACTGCGATTGCGACGAGGACACGGCGCGCCATACGCTTGAGGCCTGCGGGGCTTGGGCAGTGCAGCGCTGTGAACTCGTCGCAATCATCGGTACGGACCTGACGCTGCCGGCTATCGCTAGGGCGATGGTCGACAGCGTCGGGAATTGGGACGCGGTCGCAGCCTTCTGCGAGACAGTGATCTCGCGGAAGGAGACGGCGGATCACCTGCGTGAGGAGCGCAGCCTCGATGAGGAGATCCGCCGCCGGCGACTAGGGCGGCGCAGGCGCAACTATCTGCGCCTCATGCCGCCCTAGCCGAGGCTGCGGGTGACGTGACCGGGGATTAGTCCGTCACCCGCCGAGAGGCCGACCGCGTGAGGAAAGACCGACGTCCTCCCCGAGGGGGGGACGTCGGTCGATGGGAGGGTACCCCAATAGGGGGTATTCCGTCGGGCCGACCACTGACGACAAGTTAACGCTGCTCCAGTGGTCGGCCCAACGACGAAGGCGACGTGGTTTTTGGGTGGGTCGCGGGAGTTGCGTGCTTAAGCCCCTCTGTCGGCCCGGACGGAGTGGTGCGGAGGCGCGCCGACCGCAACCCACCCACAAAAAAAAAAAAAAAAATAGGGTTTTATTTCAAGTTTTACTTCTCTTACATAGATGTTATATGCGTCTTTTACGACACCCACGGATAAGAGAGGAGGTGGAGAATTGTATTCTTACTCTGTAACCACACGGACATTATTTACCATAGTAGAAATGTGAGATGGTTTAAAAACTATTAACTAACAAAAAAAAATACCTTTTCCGTGTAGTGACGGAGTAAGAATACAAATAACGACTCCCTATCTTGCCCGTGGATGTCGTAAAAGACGACTAAGGGATATAATACGCATATAACATTTATGCAAGAGATGGTAAACTCGAAATAAAGCCTAATGCCGATCTGTCTGACCAGCATGGTATAGTAAGGTCAATTTCCCTTCTATTGTAGAGGCGGCCCGAGCCCAACAGTGGGACGTATGTGGGCTGCGATGATGAAGTTTATCTTTGGGATTGAGATGATTAGAGGAATTCTCAAGTTGAGAATAATACTTGAGAACCATTAGAACTTAGGAAATAAATATAATATATTCTATTAGCTAAGTCTCAGATATAAAAGCGTGATGTTGTTAGTTATTAGTTGAGAGAACTCGGAGGAAACAATAATAATTTATATTAATTGTTTAGATATCGACGTAAAATAGGTATATTACTAGTTAGGGAGAAATTACATTTGGGAATCATTTTGAAATACCTTTAACATTGTCTGAGTAGTAGCAATTTGTTATTGCATTTCGTTCAACGAACGAGGGTGTCGGCAGCTCAATTTTCTTAGAGTGTTTGTGTGTGGTGGGTTTTGGTGATGCCTTTATTATTAGCGATTTGCATTCACACTTACCTACTATACAGTAGGCAGCAGACTAGTAAAGGTTCAAGAGCGGCAGTATTATTTACCATCAGGTTGTTCTGTTTTCTTGTATGTCATCAAAAGAAATAAAAAAAAATTAATCTTCATCAGGTATAAAGTAAAATTGAATAGGGAAAAGAAAACATTTTTTTTGTTTTATACAGATTTATATACACACGCAATAAAATGCATATAAATTCACATATTTAAAATATCTAGAAAGAATTAACATGTAACTAACGGATGTTTAGAAATTACGCGTTTGAAACGATAAGGTTGAAAATAATTATAGATAACCACCAAATAAAATAATAAACTTAGGCAGTTTCGGAATCTATTTTCGGTTTCTAGTTTCGGAATATATTTTGACAATCTATCAATCTATTCTGATTTCGGAATATATTTTGACAATTAAAATATGTATACAGCATGTCGTGGCGGCCCGTACTCAATAAATGGTTTTACCTGAAAACCAGCGCTGTAACACTTCTGTGCTATAGCTTATGCTGAGGTGGAACCTTTTTGGTGTATTACGGTATTGTTGTTGTTCTTTTTCTTTAATATTATTGTGTTTCTTAATTTTGTATAATATAATAGCCATTAATGGACTTTTTTTTTTACTTTTAGAACATAATGCTGTAGAACCCAAATAAATAACTTTCTTTCGTTCTTTCTTTCTATATATTTTTTAAAAGACATTTGCTGGGCCGTTGCCTAGCGTAAAAAAGTGAATGGATTGCGAATGCGTGTAATGCTGTTTGCTGATACTAAATGCATCGCCAAAACTCACCACACGCAGATACCCTAAAAAAGAAGAGCTTACGATTCTTTCTCATTGCACAAAATGCTGTAACAAATTGCTACTACTCAGATGTCGATTTTCTGCGCGAACGTGGTACTATCCCGGACGGTCCGACCCACGGTCGTAGATAGACAACTGTTGACAGTATGGTCTTAACATATAACTATACTAGCTGCATGCTTATTTCGTTCAATCACACAGTTAATATACAGGTAGAAATGTTAAATATAAAAATAAAACTATTTTTACGGATTTTATCGTGTTTGTATTTGATTTTTGATTGTCCGACGTTTTGAACACTTTACAGCGTTCATGGTCACCTTCAAAAATCTAAATTGAATGAAATCCGTAAAATTAATTTTATTTACAATATGTTATACTCGCGTAAACATCAGAAATCATTAAACAAAAATAAATTTCCCAAATAAGAACAAACCCATTTAGTTTCGAGCTTTATCTGGGGGCGTAACAAAATTATAATATATAGCTTTTAATTAGTTTTCAGACGGGACCACTTTACTTCTAAACCACCAGTAACTCAAATGTTCAATGATTTTAATTACTGCTCCGGTAGAATTGTATTTGTTCATTTGTGAAATATATGGTGAGAGATCGTATTATTTTTTTTATAACTCCTTAAAATTAGAAGGCAAAGGTATTGTTGTAAGTTTTAGTTCATTAAGTATAAGTTTATTACATTTATTTTGTGTGGTGACGGAGTAAGAATACAATTCATCACTCTCTATCTTGCCCATGGATGTAAAAGCGTAAAAGACGACTATGGTATATTATATGCACATAACATCTATGCAAAAGGAAAACTCAAAATGAAACCCCATACCAACATGTCTGACCAACATGGTCGAGTAGATTAAATTCCCTCCCATTGTGGAGGAGGCCCGAGCCCAACAGTGGGACGTATGTGGGCTGCGATAATGATGATGAAGTATAAGTTTTTTCTATTCATCCATTAGCCTATAGATGTCCATTGTTGGACATAGGCCTACCTACGAAAACATCACTCGGAACGGTTCCCTGCCACTTTCAGTCTACCTAGCACCGATTCGTGGTCGCCACTCGAGAATCTGTCTTCCCCAACGGTTGTCGGTTTGACGAGCAATATGTTCTGCCCATCGCCATTTCAACATGCCAATTCTACGGGTTATGTCGGTTACACCCTTCCTTCTACAGATTTCTGTATTCCAGATTTTATCACGTAGAGAAATACCAAGCATAGCCCTGTCTACGACACGTTGAGCGACGTTGATCCTTCTCATAAGGCCAACATTTGGAAACCACAGAAATTTAATGTTAAAATGGGATCTCTACCGATAACACTCTACGTTTGCACATAACACTCATGGACTGCCAACGGTAGGTGTAAAACTATTGTGTAGGTAATGGTGATATCTAAAACTGGATTATGGGGTTGTGGGGTTTAGTGGACTGTTTTACTTGAATTATTGATTTTTAAACTATCGTCTGCCTTCAATAACTTTATACGTCTTAAACTTTGGCAGACGGTGACTCGGCAACTCACTGAATGGGACCTCCCTTATCAGTCACCATAGACACGCAGGCCATACGGGCAACAGGGAGGCAACATTGGTGCAAGTGGCTTGGGGTGTCGAGCAATGCGGCGCCAGTTTCACCATCGCGAGTCGACGATAAACGGAAACCCGCAGTGGTTTCCCCGTAGTTATACCCTTGAAAATAACACTTCCACCCCCGAGCATATAGCTCTGGTGACCCTTCTCTGATCGGCCGTTTAAGGCAAGCCAGAGTTGAGAATCCTGCGGGCACTCTTCCGTTTCCACTCAAGTCAGCCAGTAAAGGCGAGCTGGATACGAGGGCCTGGCCGACTCTCTGGGGCACTAAGGACCGCAGTGTCGCCACTCACATTCAGCACGCCACAAGATGCCCTGCGGTTTATTGGCTTTCTTATAAATCTTGTGATACATTTTTTCTTTTATATCAAAAGAACTTAGAGTGCCATATAATGTTCCTCCGAGGCTTGCGTTAGTCTCATGGTGAGATAACGACTGGCCCAGGGGGTAAGTTATTATTATTACTATTATGTCCTTCTTTAAACGAGGTTTAAGAAGAATATTTACTTCATGGTAGGCAAGAGCCTGGCTGTGCGCCTGGCATTGCAAAGGTCCATGTGCTGCCTCCTCGTTTGCCACCATCGGCAATAAAAAAAGTCATGCTTCACGCAATCCGTGCATCTTTTTTTCGTTCTTGCAGGGTTCGAGCCTCTTTCATAATGGGAGAGAACTTGACCTAACATACCACACTGGTAAGACGTGTTATAGGGTCTCATTATATCTTTAGTCGTCTTTTACGTCCATGGGCAAAAAAAGGGTGGTAAATGGCATTATTATTACCTCAACGGTACTATTATAGTTAAATTTAATGGAAACTGGTCAGTGGGCTTACCCTTGAAATCAATTCTTATTTCGAATCCGATTCAATACAATTTCAATCTCACCAAACTTATATATGGTATCTACTCTTAAACAAAATCGAGAATGAATTTTTCCCGTTTGCCGTTGTTATTTTCACCAAATGTGCCGTATTTTATTACTTTAAATTAATAAAATTAATAAAATCTAAAGATAGAGTATCTTAGAAGAAATAAAGAAAATGAATAATTGATTTTTTTTTTATATACCCCGTACTAAGGAAATAATCCTTGTATTGCGGGGAACTTAACAATCATATAATTAACAGATTGAAATTACATCCAGACTCAGAACAACAATTTGTAGATCGCACAGTGTGTTGTCCTGTGTGGGATTCAAACCCACGATAGTGGCACGGTAGGTCGATATCTTAGTTACTACGCCATCTGTCGATCCATATTAGGTATAAAATGGTGATAATTTAAGAATACAATATATTGTCCTTACTTTTACACGGGATTACTGAAATTGCCTAACTAGCTCCAAGAAAGTGGCTAGAAGCGCTGTGCTGTGCTGGGATACTGATAAAACAACCTACGGATTTCAATGTGTCTGTCAAGCGCGGTCATTATAACAGTTCTGATAGGTTTTAAAATAAAATGTCTAATTGACATTCAAATTGCAAAATCTTATTTGAAATCAGTTCATTTCGATAATGATTACATTTTATTAAGACTTCATTCACATTACATTACTATTATAAACATTTTCGGACATTGTAAACGTTCAAATACTAATAAAAAACTATAAAATCATATATAAAAAGTATATACTGACAGGCTCGGTAGTGTTAATCATTGCAAATTAAATATGTACGTATCACTTTGTCATTTAGTGATTGGTGCAAATCATTAAAGATAGCGATTATAAATATTTGTGTTGCAAGTGCGGGTGTTATCCGTATGGTGACGGAGTAAGAATATAATTCACCAACCCCTTTCTTGCCCGTGGGTGTCGTAAAAAACGACTAAGCTATTTATTATGCATATAATTTCTATGTAAGAGAATGTAAAATTCGAAATAAAACCCTGGCGGGTTGTTATAGAGTTTTATTTCGAGTTTACCTTATCTTGCATTGTTGTTATATGCACAAGATATCCTTTAGTCGTCTTTTACGACATCCACGAGCAAGATAGAGAGTGGTGAATTGTATTCTTACTACGTCACCATAAGAAAAAATGTGTTATATAACTAACTGCTATATAACTAATTAAAGCTGCCAGCGACTATGAATAATACCAATCCATGCACTGCTTATGCCAACTTCATCTCATGCTGTCTTTTTTTTTTTTTTTTTTTTTTTTTTTTATGGGTGGGCTATGGTAAGCGCACGCGCGGTCCTGTCCTTCCGGGGCGATGAAAGGACGGCGCGCGGGCCCATAACCCACCCGTACCCACGTCACCTCGTTGTTGGGCCGACCACCGGAGCAGATGTGACTTGTCATCAGTGGTCGGCCCGACGGAATACCCTTTCGGGTAACCTCTCACCTCTCGACGTACTGGGACGTCGGTCGCCATCGCGCGGTAAGCCTCCCTGCGGGTGACGGACAATTCCCCGGTCCGATCACCCGCGGCCTCGGCTAGGGCGGCATTAGGCGCAGATATTCGCGCCTGCGCCGCCCGAGTCGCCAGCGGCGGAACGTGTCGCCGAATAGGAGCTCTACTCGCACACGATCCGCCGCCTCCTTCCGTGAGATAACGGCCTCACAGAAGGCGGCGACCGCGTCCCAGTTCCTGACGCTGACGAGCATCTCCCTGGCGATGGTCGGCAGCGCCAGGTCGGCACCGATAATTGCGACGAGTTCACGGCGATCCCCCTCCCATGCAGCACACTCCTCGAGCGTGTGCTGCGCCGTGTCCTCGTCGCAACGGCAGTGGTGGCAGGACGGTGTGCTCTCCCTCCTGACAATCTTGTGCAGGTACTTCCCGAAGCAACCGTGCCCCGTCAGCACCTGCACCAGTCGGAAGGAAAGCACCCCGTGCGTCCGCTCCAACCACTCCATCAGCACCGGCCGGAGAGCCTCGACGGTCCTGACACCGTACCGAGGACTCTCCAGCCGGACTGCCCAACGGGCAATGACTTCTCGGCGGGCGTCGACCCGCCAGGCGGTGATCTCTTTGATGGAGACCATGCCGCCGCGGGCGCGCGTCTCCGACACCCGCCGATAAATGTCGGCGAGCATCTCCGCCTCCAGATCCCACGGGGGAGTTCCGGCCAGGAGGCACGCTGCCTCTGTCGCCACCGTGCGGTAACCCCGTATGGCCCTGATCGCCATGACCCTCTGTGGTCGCCACAGGAGGGCCCTAAGACGGACGGTCAGGGACCCCGCCCACACCGGTGCTCCATACAGGGCCATCGACCGGATCACCCCCACGTACAGTTGTCGGCACGTAGCACTGGGTCCGCCCACATTCGGCATCAGCCGCGAAAGGGTGGACGCCGCGCCAACAAGCCGGGGAACAAGTCGATGGAGATGCTCCCGGAACCAAAAATGCCCGTCGAGCACCAGGCCCAAGTACTTCATGTGGGCCTGGATGCTGATGGTGACCGACTTCACGATGATCGAAGCGCCGGCGGGAGGCCCGGCGGTACGGAGGCCATGGAACAAAAGGGCCTCCGTCTTTTGCAGGGCTACTCTCAGCCCCAGCGCTTCGATCCGCCTGACAATCTCCTCGGTGCCGAGAGTTGCCAGGCGTGCCGCCTCCTCTAACGTCCCACCCCGGGCTGTGACGAGTGTATCGTTGGCGTAGCAAATTACGCCCAGCCCGGGTGGGAGGCTTCCTCTCAACGCCCAGTCGTAGCCGATGTTCCACAGGGTCGGACCCAGAACCGACCCCTGTGGGACACCGCACGTCATGGGCGTTCGCACAACGTCCCCTACTCGGTCAACGTAGAGGACGCTGCGCCCCTCCAAGTAGTCTGCCACCAGCCGCCTGAGGTACACGGGCACCCCGTGATATCTCAGCCAAAGTCTCATGCTGTCTGGTCATTAAATGTCATCATCATTTGCCTGCCCTCGTCCCACGCTAAGTGGGGTCCGCACAACATGTTTTTACCTTCCATAGCCTTCTATCAGCCGTCATATCTGCATTCACTACTTTCACATGCATATCCTCATTCACACAATCCATCCATCTCTTTTTAGGCCTGCCACGATTTTTACGTCCATCCACAAACATATTGACAACCCTCCTCGTCACGTGCCCTTCATCCCTCCTCATCAGGTGTCCATACCAAGACAATCTTGCGCTCCTAATCTTCTCTACCATTGGTGCCACTTTCAGACTTCCCCTGATATACTCATTTCTTATTTTATTCAACCTTGTAACTCCACACATCCATCTTAACATACGTATCTCAGTAGAATGCAGTCTTCTTTCATTCGTCTTTTTCGATGCCCAACATTCAGAATCATACATAATAACGGGTCTAATGACGCTCTTGTATATTTTCCCCTTAAGTTTAAGGGGCATCCGCGCATCACATATTATTCCCGAGACCTGCCGCCACTTCATCCATCCTGCATTCATTCTTCTACAAACGTCTCGGTCAATGTTACCATCGTCTTGGAGAAGAGAGCCTAGGTACTTAAAATCGGAGCAAACCGGTAGGAATACTCCATCTAAGGCAATGTGGGAGAATTGGGAAGAGCCACCGAAGTTACAAAACAAATGTTCAGTTTTGGTGCGGCTGATTTTAAGGCCTGCTCTTTCCAACCTCTCCTGCCATTTTCCCAGTCTGCTCTGTACCCCAGCTGCCTCTTCTCCGATGAGGACTATATCGTTTGCAAAAAGCATGCACCACGGTGCCTCCTCCTGTATGTCTGATGTCAGGGCATCCATCACCAGGAGAAACAAGTAAGGTCTCAAAGCCGAACCCTGGTGCAAGCCTATTGTAACATTGAACTCGTCCGTGACTCCAGCTTCGGACCGAACATTCGCGCGCGCTCCTGCATACATAGCTTTCACTAATCTTGCATACTTCCCTGGCACTCCTCGTTTTTTTAAAGCCCACCACAGAACTTCCCTGGGAACTCGGTCGTACGCCTTCTCTAAGTCGATAAAAACCATGTGCAGGTTTTTATGTGCACTTTGGTATTTTCCATGAGTTGGCGTAAGGCAAAAACTGCATCCGTGGTTCCCAGTCCTAGCATAAAACCAAACTGGTTCTGGGTTATTCTACTTTCCTCTCTCATTCTTTTCTCTATCACTTTCTCCCAAATCTTCATGCTATGTGACATGAGCTTTATTCCTCGATAGCTGCTGCATTCTTGCACGTCACCCTTATTTTTAAAGATGGGTACCAGTGTACTGGTACACCATTTTTTAGGGACCAACTCTTCATGCAACAACTTATTGAAGAATAAAGTCAGCCACGCCCATCCCTCCGCTTTCAAAACCTTCCATACCTCTATAGGTATACTGTCTGGGCCAACTGCCTTACCTTTTTTTATATTCTGCGCAGCCATTCTTACTTCATCTACACTTACTTTTCCTACTAAACCCAAATTGGTTGGTTGATCAACTATCTTACCACTCCAATAATTCTCCTCATTCATTAATTTTTCAAAATAACTCTGCCAGCGACCTTTTAGTTTTTCATCGTGCATTAAAATTCTTCCATAAATTCTTTTGGTCATTAAATGTATTCCCAAGTAAAGTTGACTTCAGACGACCAACTATCGCCAATAATTTTGGTAATATATGATTTAACTAGCAATCCGCCCTCGCTTCGCTTCGGATTCAGTCGCCTTACGCGCGCAGTTCCCGTTCCCGTAGGAATACCGGGATAAAATATAGCCTATGTTACTCCCTGATATTATAGCTTTTCAATGATGAAAGAATTTTTAAAATCGGTCCAGTAGTTTTTGAGTTTATTCGTTACATACAAAAATACAAATCTTTCCTCTTTATAATATTAGTGTAGATAATAACAGACAGTTGAGATTTCCTTTTAGGCATGCTCTCAACAAACCACGCACAGACTTGAAAACAATTATGAACAAAGGGAGAGCGACTCGAACACCGTCCGCCTTTACAAAACAAAACAATCGTAATATCGAATAACTCGTGTCGATTATTACGATAGAACGAAGTACGAAACTACGAACATACAAAACAAACGTACAACGAAATTACGATATTTTCGATTATGAGGTATCTATCAACAACAACAACCATGCGAACGAAACAACCGAAACCAATAACCAACTGACATGTAATTTTTAGAACTCCAACTAACGACAACGTGGGCATAATAATTCGAGAGGGTCATCAATCCACGGAAAGTCTTAACACCGCGATTCAGAAAAATGACGTCATTGCAGAACGCCATCTATGGGCAAATAGGTAAAACGTCTGCACAATGAAAGTTATGCTAGGGTCATTTTGCGTTTTAGTAATTTTATATTATCTCCGAAACTGTATGACCAATTGATATACTGTAAATGGCAAATCTTATCTGTATGATGTTCCTGTGATACTGAAATAATTTATTGTCATAAGAATTAATATTTTGTTGCTCAAATAATCAACCAAACGTAACAATGCCGAAAAAAAAATTTTTTAATGCAATAATAGAAGTATAAAAGATAAAATATAAAAGATAGAGATATGGTATCGCTGACTTTTTTGTAGAAATAATTAAGATGAACCAGGTAGCCATACATTCTTTTTAATTTTAAGCAACTGTTTAGGCAGCGCACGCAAATAATTCTGTTTTACGAGGTATTTTTTTCCGACTTGCCAGACAAAAGTTGTGATAGCTCGGTTAATATACATGTTATAGAAACAATTTATAGCCTATAGCACTCAGGAATAATGTAGCTTTCTGCCAGTTAAAATAAAATTAGAATTAGATTATGAGTTCCAGAGATTACCCCCTACATACAAACTTACAAATTTTACCTCTTTATAATATTAGTATAGATATCAATTAAAACATACATTAAAAGGTTTTGTTATGATTTTATTTAAATTTCGTAAGATGTTACCTAAAATGTAGGTGGTTATTAACCGTCTCCTACGAGAAAGGTAATATGGATTGTCTTAATCTCTTTGTCTCTTTCCTAAGACTGTATGATTAATTCTAAGAATCATCACCGCCAACTCGCCTTACATAACCCCCACTGTTGGGCTCTAGTCACTTCCACAATGTAAGTGAAATTAACCTTCTATATCTCGCTGGTCCATCTACGTCTGTGTAGTGACGGAGTAAGAATACAATTCACCACCCCTCTATCTTACCCGTGGGTGATCTTACGAGACGACTAAGGGATATAAAACGCATATAACATCTATGCGAGAGAAGGAAAACTGTAAATAAAACCCTATACCAACACGTCTAATCAGCGTGGTATAGTAAGTTAATTACCCTTTCCTTATGAAGGAGGCCCGAGCCCAACAGTAGGACGTATATGGGCTGAGATGATGATGATGATGATCCCGCTGGTCAGACCTATTGGCATAGGGTTTAATGTCGAATTTTTTTTCTGTTGCAGATAGATAGATATTATTTGCATATCCTATCCCATTCTAAGAATATTGCTATAAAATCGCCTATAACTTATTACTTAAAAAAATAAAGCAAGTATTTTTTATGTGAGCGATTAATTTGGTACTACGCATAATCAATTTTCCATTCGACTGCCTCTTGTACGTATAATTGATACGACACATTCGGGATTACGAATCGTTTGAGTGAATATCTTCGTATTAATCGGTATTATAACGTAATGTATTATTTTTTTAAGGAATTATATGCCTGTGCGTTCTTCTGTCAAGGTAAGCATTGAAATTTAAAGGAATAATTCAAAAAGAATTAAATTTCTATGAGAATGTTTTTTTACCGTGTGGTGATGGAGTAATAATACAATTCTCCACTCCATTTCTTGCCTGCGGGTGTCGTAAAAGACAACTAAGGGATATAATATGCATATAACATCTATACAAAAAAGGAAAACTCGAATCAAAACCCTACGTCTGACCAGCATCGTATAGTAGGTCAATTTCACTCCCATAGTGGAGGAGGCCCGAGTGCTTGAATATTAGATTGGTACTGGCTTTACAATAGGTACTTTTTGAGTCTAAAAGCTGTATACCACCAACCAACAAAAAAAAAATAACTGCCGCCCTAAAGCCTAAAATAAAAGAAACTAAGGTAAATATAATTAGAAATGAAAAAAAAATTAACCATTCTTTCGCCGAAGCAAATTATTACTTGGCCAATTAAAAAACTGTCTAATTAAAACAAGGATTTATGGCCTAAATATGTTTTTAAGCATAAAATCAGATACGAAGTTTTTTAAATTATTGATCGTATGTTATAAGAAGTGATGTGTTCTGCCTGCCTGTAAGAATACTATTTACCACACTTACTAGCTGTACACCTTTTTACTTATTGGCTGACTAGTCATTTTGTTTTCCTGTCTCCCGCTTTGCCTAGGAGGGAAGTGGAATCTCTCTTTCCAACTCCTCCTCTTTAATCTTTTCTAATTAAATTTGTTGCGGGTCCCAAGACAATTAAAATCATATCCCGGGACTGCCTGAGGGTCAAACCTCGGTGTCATTTATGGAGACCATTGTGGATCCTGGCTTACAGGAGTTACAATGGTGGGAATGTGTGGTGGGATTAGTCCCAATATAAAAAAAGAAAAACCCTGACGATACCAACAAACAAACTCTACAGTTGTACCTACTATAATTTATACCTTATGCGGAACTAAATAGTGGCCCAGTGTTGCTAAGGAAGCGCCTGGTGGCCTGAAATACAGGTTTTTTCTAGTTTGGGCATCAGTCCTCCACAATAACTACAATATACGTCCCATTGTTAGGTTCCCATAGTAGGAAAACACCATGCCCTACTTAAAACCCTATTTATTTCGAGTTTGCCTTCTCGTTTTCGTTTTTATCGTTACATGAAAAGTAAAATAATCATTTCGGGCTATCTAGATATAATACAATATTTTCGACAACAATGAAACAATTTGTATATAAACAAGGGTTTTTTTGAAGAACAATCAAAGCAACAAACATGAGTTTTTACGTTACACCCGCCAACATAAAGCATTGTGATTTAAAAGTCAAATAACGGACGGACAGACGCACCGTCGCCCCCAGACGTTGACACACGACGCTTCGTTCGGGAACTGTGTGTAAAATGAAAGAATAAAGGAATTGTTTTTGGTCGAGGCCGCTGGATTCCTCGCATACTTGTACCTCCAATTAAGATCCCGTAAGATTGTCCACCCTTGTTTTTAGTCAAGTGTAGGATGGATATGATTTTGTGATTTCAAAGGACAAATGTAAAAATTTTAATAATGATAAATATTGCATCCATTAATTTTTTGAATGCAAAAAGTTTTGGTTTTTGGACTAATCTGAACTAATTGAAATTGAAATAGAAGTTATATTGCTTTTGTTTATGCGATCGCATAAACATTCTGTATGTATGCAGATACAATATTTTCAAGTCACGATAACTGAATTGATCAGAATTAACTTAAGAGGTTTTCAGAGCAATTTTGCAGTGTAAATATTTCTTTATATTGTAATTAATTATAAATTAATAAATATGATTTTTCTTCTCTTGCAATCTGCATCCGTTAGTAATACGTTTATACAATCACCTACGGGAATCGGATACCTAGTGACCACTGTGTTTTTACTCCTTTACTACACAGATTGAATCCAAGTTTAAGTTTTCATTTTAAGGATTCAATATTATCTGTATAGAAAAATTTAATTTTAAATACTCGTAGTCTCGTCTCATCTCATACACAACTCACTTTTGAGCTCGAGCCTCCTCCCCAAGTGGGAGGCAATTCAACTATACCATGCTGGTCAGACATGTTGGTATAGAGTTTTATATCGAGTTTACCTTCTCTTGCATCGATGTTATATGCATATTATATTCTTTAATTGTTTTCTACGACATCCACAGGCAAAGTAGTGAATTGTGTGTCTTACTCCGTCACTATACGTATATTCATAGAAACTCGTAGATGGGAGGGCATATAATATCTCAGGATAATCATCTTAGCTTATTTACCCATCCCTGTCACGCTACTAATCTTAAGTCTTCTCACAATAGGATGTAAAATGACCCACTATACCACACTGGTCAGACGGCAAGGTTTCATATTTAGATTTTCATCTCTTGCATAGTTTCTATGTCTTTATTAAGTAATTTGTACATTTTCTTTAAGCTATTCTACATATATGATAATTATTAGAAACTAGAATATTGAGTTATAATATTGAGTTAATCTTAATTTAATGTTGTTGTTTTAAATGTTAAAGTTTTACTTTTTTTTATATATTTATCGTTGCTTGATAAGCGACTTCATTGTGCGGGTCCTTCAAAATGAAAGCGGTATAGTATCGTGTACTGTACCATAAACTAAGACGGGTACCATGTTTTGCTTCGTGCATATTCGACTTACGTGTTTTAGTTAGTATTTATTTCTTTCTTTGGTCTCTATACTAATGTGTGAGGTTTATAAAGTAAAATTTCTTACTTTCAATAACAGGACAATATCTATAAAACCATATAAATATATTCACCCTACACTACCAAACGCTTTTTCACCATTTTTATTTCTCCCAATTGGTTTTTTAACACGTTTACGTGTCACAAAGATGTTGTGATAATTACAAAGGTTTCGCATACCATAATGAGCTTGTTTCCAACTAATCTAGATACTGATGATACATTTTATTTGTGTATCAAATAATTATCACCACTCATCACCACATCGGAGCATTATCACAGCTAATATACGTCCCACTGCTGGGCATGAGCCTCCTCCACAATGGCAGGAAAAGAAACCTACTATACCACGCTGGTCAGGCGGGTTAGTATAGGGTTTTATTTCGAGTTTTCCTTCTCTTGCATAGATATTATATGCATATTTTATCTTTTAGTCGTCTTTTACGACATCCACAGACAAGATAGGGGGTGGCGAATTGTATTCTTACTCCGTCACCACACGAAATCATACGTTTATTGGGATTGTGATAATTTATAACATTTACTCTTCTATTTGGGGATTTTGCCCGTGGGTGTCGTAAAAGATGACTAAGATATTAAATATCGTGAGGAAAGATCGACGACTTGGCCGACCACTGAAGTCAAGTTACCCTGCTCTGGTGGTCGGCCCAACAACGAAGGCGACATGCATCGCGGGTGGGTTGCGGGTGTGCATGCTTACGCCCCTCTGTCGCCCCGGACGGAGTGGTGTGAGGAGTGCGCCGACCGCGACCCACCCAAAAAAAAAAAGAAAAAGAAAGGTATTAAATATGCATGTAACTTCTATAAGGGATATACTATGCACAATATATAAGAACTGTCCAGAAAGAGAAAAATTAAATTAAAACCGTATAGGGTTATAATTTAAACAGGATCTGACCAGCATGATATAGTAGGCCGCGGGTGACGTGACCGGGGATTAGTCCGTCACCCGCTGAGAGGCCAACCGCGTGAGGAAAGACCGACGTCCTCCCCGAGGGGGGGACGTCGGTCGATGGGAGGGTACCCCAATTAGGGGTATTCCGTCGGGCCGACCACTGACGACAAGTTAACGCTGCTCCAGTGGTCGGCCCAACGATGAAGGCAACGTGGTTTTTGGGTGGGTCGCGGGAGTTGCGTGCTTAAGCCCCTCTGTCGCCCCGGACGGAGTGGTGCGGAGGCGCGCCGACCGCGGCCCACCCACAAAAAAAAAAAAAGGCATGATATAGTAAGTCAATTTCCCTCCTATTCTGGAGGAGGCTTGAGCTCGACAGTAGGACGTATATTAGCGGAGCTGATGATAATAATTTTACTTAAGAAACGATAGTTTGATAAGTTAATTAGTAATTCCAATACTGAAAATATTGGAGAATTTTCATTCTGTCATTTAATTATCAGGCATTGAATGTCTACTATGGGATTGATGTTTTATTTTTAAAGACTAAGGAAATAAACCTTACACTGGAGGAATTTGTAAAGATACAATTTGAAGGCCACAAATTATCTACACCCATACTCCTCCCACGGGAAAGTAAAGGGCGGTGATACATTGTGTTCTTAACCTGTCACTAACGGAGATATCATTATAATTCATATATGTCCCACTGTTGGGCTCGAGCCTCCTCCACAATAACAGGGAAATTTACCTATTATACCGCGCTAAATCGGGTGGTGCATTCTTACTCCGTCACCACACGAAAGAGTATGAGTCGTAAAATCTTACTGAGTAATTGAGAAAATAGCAGCAGAACTCTTCTATAAAATTTATAAGAGTAGGTAACTGAAATGTCTGTTATGTGCATAATATAATCCTTTTTTTCCTGTTTTTTATAATACGCCCAACTCGAAAAGGCAGTGGTGAATAGTATTCTACTCCGTCATCACACGGAATATATTTATTACTAGCAACCCGCCCTCGCTTCACTTCGGTTGTAGGTTATAGTCGTTTTACCCACGTAGTTCCCGTTCCCGTGGGAATACCGGGATAAAATATAGCCTAGTTTACGCCCTGATATTATTGCTTTCCATTGGTGAAAGAATTTTTGAAATCGGTCCAGCCGTTTTGAAGATTACCCGGAACAAACAGTCAGACAGAAAAAAATTTTTAATTGCTATTTTAGGCATAGGTGTCGTGCAAATAACCGTGTGAGCATGAAAAAAGCCTATTATTTTGACATTACAAACTGACACTCCAATTTTATTTATTGGTATAGATGTTACTGTTTGAGTTTGACAGTTTATTAAGTTTGAGGTTGCATGCACACTTTTTTTTTTCAGTCCCGCAAATCCCGGGCCCGTAATCCCATATCATGCGGGATTGGAAAATGGCGCGGGACACCGCAATACCGAGATCTCAGTATTGCGGGATTGGAAGCCCTAACTTAGACGTGTTGTTATAGGGTTTGATTTTGAATTATCTCCTCGTCGACTTTTACAACACTCGCGGGCAAGAAAGTGGCGATGAATTGTGTACTTACTCCATCAACACTCAAAAGATTACAGTGGGAATCATAAAAACTGATTGAGGAATCAGCACGAAAATAATGGCAGCAGAATTCTTTTGGAAAACTTAAAACAGTTACTGAAATCTCAAACCCGAGTTTCAAGCGTGGCGTTTATTCCATTAACCCTTTTCCCCTTTGTTATGGATGAATGTATGGTTTGAAACTTAATTATATCGCAACTACATCAATTAAACATAAAAACCTATAAAAACAGGAATGTGAGGTCTTTAAAATAAATATCACCCATAAAATACACATGTTCATAAATCGACTCGGGAATCGAACTAACGATACCAAATAGCCTTATGTTAACAAGAAACAGATCGATCTCAGTAATTATTGTATTGCGTTTTATATATATCTGAACATATTACAAATAAAAAAAAATCTAATTTTCTTTACGAAATACTTAAAAGAAATGATAAAAATTGAAGAATATTATAAATAAATACATTTTTTTTAATATTGATATATTTTATATAACAATTGTTGAAGTTTTTAGATGTTTTTTAAATGTTTCCATTAAAAGTTTTGTCTCGTTTTGATCAGTTAATACGGAACAGGAATATGTATTTATTAGTTTTAATTTTGTTATAGGTGTTTAATGAATTCTGAGTAGCCATGTTTATGGCATACCTGGGCTTGTGGGCTAATATATTAATATAGACTACTTATTTAAAGCGTGGAGATGTTACACCGAAGCGAATATTATAAAATAGATTTTCATAAAATTAATTAAGTCCCTGTGGTAACGGAATAAAAATACAATTCACCACTCCCTATCTTGCCCGTGGGTGTCGTAGAAGACGACTAAGGGATATAATACATATATAACATCTATGCAAGAAGAAAAAGGATGGTAAGGTCGATTTCCCATCTATGGTGAAAGAGGCTCGAGCCCAGCAGTGGAACATATATGAGCTGGAATGATGATGATGATGGTGATTAATTCATATATGTATAAATAATACTGTAGGGCTTTTTATCCCTATACTATCTGTTATTGATTTTATAGATATTCATACCTCCTGGTACTCCTCTCTCTGTATTGCAAATGTTTTACGGTTATTTACACGATACCTATTACCGTACACAAGAAAAGAGTGTGTGTACAAAGTACGCATATGAGAAGTGAAACTCCTTTATCCATTATCCCTCATCCTTCATCGTTTATCTCATTCTCTCGCCGGCTGAATCCTATACATTATGTGTTTGTGTCTCTATGGACTCGCTTTTTCGTTTCATCGAGTTTGAAATCACAACAATTCTAAAGAAGTTTCACTTCAAAAAAAATATTATTTTGATATTACAAACTTTGCTTCTTTTACTTATTTGTATAGATAAAATACGTAAATACCACTTTCATTATATTATTTCTCTGCATGATGTATTTTGTATAATTTAACTATAACTATCAAAGTGTTATATATCGGTGTGATTGCATCCTTAATAATAAAGCTCCTGTCTGGCCTTAACAAGGTGCCACTAAACCAATTATTAGGGGCTGTATACGGCAATCAGGGGTATTCACGAATAAACTTAAATACATCTATAGCTTAATGAGTTATTGTAAAACGATTATATTGTTTAATCAATCGATCAATCAGTCTGATTATTGTAGTGTAATATGATCAATCCATGTGGTGACGGAGTAAGAATAAAATTCACCACTTCGCCAATCGTCTTTTACGACATGTGCAAGATAGGGTCTTGCACATGTCGTAAAAGACGATTAAGGGATATAATATGCCCATAAGATCTGTGCAAGAGAAGGAAAACTAGAAATTAAACCCTATACCAACATGTTTGACCAGCACGGTATAGTAAGTTAAATACCCTCCCATTCTGAAGGAGGCCCGAGCCCAACAGTGGGACGTATGTGGGCTGCGATGATGATGATGATGATAAATTTTAAATATTAGGTGACGGAGTAAAAATACAAGTCATTACCACTTATCATCGTTGTTGGTGTAGTAAAAGACCACTAAGGGATATAATCTGACGATCTTCCGTGTGGTGACGGAGTAAGAACGGAATTCACCACCAAGTAGAAGTCGAAGGAGTCGACCAAGTAGGTAATTAGAATAAAAGCAGAATAATGATAATAAGTGGGTGGTTAGTACCATATTTTGACCTTCAAGCCGTTATGACAGTAGTTATGTTCAGGGATGCCTATGCCCAACAGTGGACGTAGATAAATAGATAAACGCTAAAGTTAAAACCCAATAGATTTCTAATAAGAATTTTTCCCTTTCGTGTAGTGTCGGAATAAGAATATAATTCACCAACCCCTATCTCGCCCGTGGGTGTCGTAAAATACGACTTAAGGATATATCATGCATATAACAATTGTGTAAGAGAAGGAAAACTCAGAATAAAACTTTATATCAAACCCGCCTGATCAGCGTGATTTAGTAAGTCAATTTCCCTCTTATTGTGGAGTAGGCTCGAGTATATATACCACATAATTTCGGCGTATTAGAGGATCTTGTTTCCGTGTGGTGGCGGAGTAAGAATACAAGTTACCACCTCCTCTCATATCCGCGAGGGTCGTAAAAGACGACTAAGGGATATATTACGCATATGACATCTATACAAGAGATGGAAAACTCGAAACAAAACCCTATACCAACCTGTCTGACCAGCATGGTATAGTAAGGTCAATTTTTCTTCTATTATGGAGGAGGCTCGAACCCAGCAGTGGGACGTATATAAGTTGAAATGATGATGACGATGAGAGGATCCTGGGACAATGACCAATTCTTTTTTCCAATCTTTATTTCAATTTGTTACAAAATATAACATTAGGTAATTGATTGAATTAGGCGATTCGTGGCGGCAATTTATTATTATTTTAAAATGAATGGAAGGAAGGCAGGGACCCATCACCATAATGGAATGGAAGGAATACGAGATAGGATCAAGGTCAAATGCGCCTTTGGAGCCGAATCGTCCTAAAGATGCCTCGTTCAGAGGCCGAACACGAATTCAACAATTCGAAGTTCTGTATAAAATTGTATGTAGACATTCTTGTGCTCATTGTGTGAGAGTAAGAAAATTGTCTTATCGCCTATACCACCTGATCGGTAGGAAGGGAGATCCACCACTAGAAGGGTTTCCCTTCCATTCTATTTTAAAATAAAATATAACAATAAAATATTTTGACTATTTTCCTTATAGCCTACCATCCACAGTTTTAGAGTTCCAAATGCCTTTTTTTTATGGTCGGTGCACTCCTCGCCCGGCTCCGTCCAGGCTGACAAAGGGGCGTAATTCGCACACCCGTAACCCACCCGTATAGCAAGTCGCCTTCGTCGTTAGGCCAACCACTGGTGCAGATTTCTTTGACTTCAGTGGTCGACCCGATGAATTTCAAATAGTAATGAAATTGTTCTTAATTAATCAAACGCAATGAGGGTCACAGAGGCATAAAGCCGGGACCTACATTACTTCTCGCATCACACAAAATAACTCGACTCATATTACAACAAACACGTATATAGTAGATGTTAATAAAAAATCCTACCATTGCTACTATTTTTATATGTGGCAACCCTAACTTTAATTAGAGTGGTAATTAAAAAACATATCCAGAATAGATCTGATTATCTGTAGCATTATCTTTAGTTAACGTCAATTGATAATTGGTCCGTCACTAATTATTTGAATGTATGGAATTTGTTTTTATTTATTAGTTGTTCGTAATTGGATATTTTAACCTTTTTGGTCTTGATTTGATAAGACTTGTGGATTAGTGGAGAAATATTAGTTATATTTTATTTGAAATATGTAATGCTTAATAGAAATGACTTTTAAACGTACAGGTAATGTTAACTGTATTAAATGTCTTGTTTTTTCCCATGTGCAATTTCTCGATACCAACTTTTAAACATTGGGATTTTGAGAGAGGGCGGTGAACGCCCAGTCGGAAAATTTTCACGTCAATTACTTCACCTAAACTAGCAATATACCTTACATGGCGATGTGGGGTGGTGAAGATACCGCCGTAGTGGCAATTTTTAGGATTTTCTCTGACACACTCTGAAAAATTCTTTATAACTCAAGATCAGTCTTTTTTAGAGTTTTTCAGAGTAAAGTCCTAAAAATTTCCACCAGGGCGACCCATGGTGCCAGTGTCGTGGGTTCAAATGCCTTGCGAGGTAATACTTAATACGATTCACAAACAATTGATCTGAGTCTGGGTGTAATTTGTGTCCGTTAAATATACAAGACCTTGGACGGCGAAGAATGCCATCTCTTCTGCCATTCAGTTAAAAGTTCTTCGTAAACAACGAATTGCGGCGCAAACAATCCAGCGATTTTATTACGATTGCGCGGTAGAAGGAAATCTTTGCTCACAGTTTCCCTGGTAGTGTAATACATTGAAGCCCGTTTCTGAACTTCCAAGTCAACCGGAAGTACACCCGTGAGTACTGACAGGCTTCGGTACTAACTATTCTGTAGGCTTTACATAAGAACATCAAAGCCAATCGTTGGCTTTGTAATAAATATACTATAACTTTAGTTATATATTTATGTACATAGATATCATCGTCGTCATCATTTAGCCTATTGCCGTCAACTATTGAACATAAGCCTCCCTCATGATTCGCTACAAAGTTCAGTCTTGTTCCGCCTGCATTCCACAATGCCAAGGAGCTTTCACCAGGATGTCGGTCCACCTAGTTGGCGTACTATACTGCGTCGTCCGATACGTGGTCGCCACTCGATGGTTCGTCGAGCGATATGGTCTGGCTATATTACATCTACTTATAAGTAATTTTATTTGTTCACTTGGAGGCAATAATCTTTAGTTGGTATGTCTGTCTGTACATATAGAAGTATGTAATAATTGCCATAAACATAACAACACCATGGTATTCTCTGTGTTGTGTATAAACAACAATAACCAAACGTATAATGTTGTGTGTTTCCGGTGGAGAATGTCTAGCTAACTAGATTGTGAATATCAATATACATACAGACAAATCGGTTTATGAGCATAAGTTTTTGTATGGTGACGGAGTTAGAATACAATTCTTGCCCATGGGTGTCGTAAAAGACGACTAAGGTATTAAATAAGCATATAACATCTGTACAAGAGATGGAAAACTCGAAATCAAATCCTATAGCAACACGGCTAACGAGCATTATATAGTAGGTCAATTGCCCTCTTATTTTGGAGGAGGCTCGTGTCCAGCAGTGGGACTTATATGAGCTGAAATGATGAAGTATAAGAACAATATGTTCTCTGATGTTTACGCGAGTGTATTATACATTCTTACTAATACACAGATGGCGTAGTGGTTAAGATAGCGACCTACAGCGCCAGTGTCGGGGGTTCGAATCCCATGCGGGACAACACTTTGTGCGATCCACAAATTGTTGTTCTGAGTCTGGATGTAATTTGTGTCCGTTAATTATATGTTTGTAAAGGCCCCCGCAATACAAGGATTATTGCCTTAGTGCAGGGTGCTGTCTTAATAAAAAAAAAAATATTATAAATGCGAAAGTAAGGATGTGTGTTTGTTCGTTACGCTTTCACGCTTAAACCACCGAACCGATTTCAAAAATTCTTTCACCAATGGAAAGCTATAATATCAGGAAGTAACATAGGCTATATTATAAGGCGACTGAAACCGAAGCGAAGCTAGGGTGGGTTGATATTTATAAATAAAACTATTTTTACGGATTTTTGATTTCTCACTCTAACAGGCGTATTTATTTGCAAATGCCAGTCTGTACTAGTTTATATAATGATTTTTGATGTTCACACGAGTATTGCACATTATAAATCAAATATAAACGCGATAAAAACGATGAAAATATTTTTATTTATGAGTTTGTAATTCCAAAATCGTTTTCTTGGGCATTAGTTATAGTTTATATTGAATATTCGTAAATTGCGAAAATTTTTTTACAAAATTTGGATCTGATAATGCATGATATATTCAAAAAGTGATTTAGACATAGTAATTTTTACTTTTAAAGTGTCAAATTTACAATTTTTAACAGTTGGTACTATTCATTAAAAATGAACAGGACTCAAAATGTTTTTTTTTTTTTTGTTGAAAGTAAGTAATTTTTTTGCCGAAATTGACTATTTCATAAAAAAAAATCCAAATTTCTCAAAAAATAATACATATAATTATATATTTTCAGAGACCTTTGTGTAAAAATGGTTAAAATTATAACAAGTTATACTTAATTATGTAGTAGGTATAGGTATCGAATTCTTAACGATGGAATGCTTTTACGTCATATTTATTAACCGATCTATCCATCTGTATGTCTCAGGTTCAGCTACGTAACGTTCTCGTTCATTTCATTAGCGATCGTGAGCAGATATCGTTGCTGCGTGCCAGTTCGTTAATACAGTATATGTTAATGTACTAGATAAATTTTACTACACGTATTTTATTTGTAAATATATTTTTGTAGATATTACGCGTTTATCTGATTACATTGCGTATTTAAATGAGTTGCAAATCCAAATCATTTATTATGTACCTATAAACTCCACGGGGGCACTTACGCATTGTAATATTTTTCGTATTTTCTCTTAAAATTACCACCGAATCTTAGTAGATTCTTAAACTAAATCTAAATAAACTATTCTGCTGTATCACTATCTAACCGATAGTGAAACTGCTGAATAGTTTATTTCGCAGCAGAATAGTTTATACAAGTGAATTTCTTTTACCATAAGCCACTGAGCTAAGCCTACTTGATAGTTTTTCTATCCTTTTTATTTATTTATTTTTTGTGTGTATAGCTGTTGGTCGCAGATGACCTTGACAGCTTAACGCGGTAGACTCATAGATGGGTGAGCGCTGATGGCTCTCAACCTCGAAAGGTAAATATGAGGCCTCCATTGGAAACTAGCATATCGTCAGTGAAGTTCTAACAGTGCGTAAGTCATTTTTAGACGGTTTAAACATTTTGATGCCATTCGACGAAGAAAGATTGCATGCTAAAACTGACACCGCCAGTTTTATCGAAATAATACAGCGCTATTGGCTAGCTATCTCGTTTCTGATTAGTCGAAAAAAAGCATGTAATCTTTCTTCGTCGAATGGCATGAAATTTATCAAAATGTTTAAACCGTCTAAAAATAACTTACGCACTGTTAGAACTTCACTGACGATATATAGTGATGTATAAAAAGGTGGTTGATTCCACAAGGTCTAGAGTCACGCCATTTATTTTAACATTAATACTCACTTGTCTCACATTGGGTGTAGTAAATTTAATACATTTAGTTTTTGTCTCAATAATAACTAAATTGTTAGAAATAAACCAATGAACAACTATAGATGTTCACATCATCATAATTAAGCATTTTTCTTTTAATTTTAAATAAAAATATATGTTTTCTTCATTTTCTTAGTCCACATAAGTCCCACTGTTGAGTTCGGGCCTCCTTCACAATGAGAGGAAAATTGAACTACTACTACTACTATCGCGCTAGTCAGATGTGTTTGCATAGGGTTTTATGTCGAGTTTTCCTTCTATTGCTTAGATATTACCTATACCTATATTACATCCCTTAGTCCTCTTTTACGATACTCACAGACAAGTGAGATAATTTCCGTGGTGGTGACATAGTTAGAATACAATTCACCACTTCTTATCTTGTCCGTGGATGTCGTAAAAGATGACTATGGAATGTAATAGAAACATAACATCTGTGCAAGGGAAAGAAAACTCGAAATGAAATCCTATACCAACATGTGACCAACACAATATAGTAGGTTAAATCGCCTTCCGTTGTGGAGGAGGCCCGAGCCCAAAACTGGGACTTATGTGGGCTGCGATGATGATGATGACGGAGTTAGAATACAATTCATCATCTCAGCTTATACTCGTCCCACTACTGGGCTCGAGCCTCCTTCACAACAGAATGGAAATTTTAAATAAAACTGCTTTAAACAACAAGTCATCGTTATTGCAGAAAACTTATAATTACCTACGCGATACAGAAATTGTTTTTGAAGATTTGACCCACAATAATAATAGCTAAAGATAATTATATAAATTAAAGTCTCTTAGTAACATAAAGTAAGCCAATAACGATGACTTGTTGGACGTGAGACATCTTAGTCTGCCCGTGACCATGAACGCTGCAAAGTGTTCGAAACATCGGCCAATCAAAAATCAAATACAAACGCGATAAAATCCGTAAAGTAGTTTTATTTAAAATGTATAATACTCGCGTAAACATCAGAAATAAGAATGGAAATTAATCAACTATACCCCAGATGGGCATAAATTTTATTTGGAGTTTCTCTTCTCTTGCAGTGATGTTATCTGCGTCATCATCTCATCATCTCAGCCCATATACGTCCCATTGTTGGGCTCGGGCCTCCTCCATAATGGAAGGGTAATTGACCTACTATACCGCGCTGGTCAGACGTGTTGGTATAAGGTTTTATTTCGAGTTTTCCTTCTCTCGCATAGATGTTATTTGCGTTTTATATCCCTTAGTCGTCTTGTACGATCACCCACGGGTAAGATAGGGGGTGGTGAATTGTATTCTTACTCCGTCACCACACAGAAAATGTTATCTGCGTATCAATTAGTTGACTTTTAGTATACAAACTGATAAAAAATGGGGTAATGAATGGTATTCTTAGTCCGTCACCACACGGAAAATCAATCAATCAATCAAAATTGTTCTTAAAATCTTACATATACTTAGTACAAAACCTACTCGAGTCTAAAACATAAATAAATAATCACATGATTATGTTGAATGAGCCTTAATCATCTGCTAATCACAGTTCTTGATGTACCGTGAGGGTTAATAACGTAATGACGAGTGAAAGAGACAGCTGTATATGTCAGACAGAGACGTGTGTACTTCCCACACGACCACTTCAACTGCGCACACGCAAATTTTAGTGAAAGTCTCTTATTAGTAGCTGTTATGAATCTTTTTGGTATTTGGTTAAGATTTTAATGTGATTTCAAATAATATTTTAAGTGTGAGTTGGAAAATTATAACATTAATTTGGGGCACATTATAGAAATAATAGTTTTAAAAAACAAAAACGCCTATTTGAGCGCCTGTTTCCTGCCTTGCATGAGATAGTCGGTTCTTAGTTTCCAAAAACTGTATCTTTTGAAATTCGGTAACTTATCCGAGAAATAGGTGATCCGCGCGCCTGGTATCTAGTTTCTTTCGTAACTGTCCGAGATATCAACGCGCCTAGTAGTTTCCCTTCTTGGTCACGGCGCAAATACTCTACCGGATTTCAGATACTAAAAAATCGCTAACCCTGAAAATTCTGGTAAAAATAAAGGGGGCTAACTTTAAAATATTGATTTGTCAACAGTCCTCAATAAATATGCCAAATTTCAAGTCAATCTGACGTTTTGAAGGGGTTTAAAAAGATGTTACGTAAACACATAGGCACATAGTAACATACGCATGAAGCTATTAAAAGCTAACAATTTTTATTTAAATATTCATTCATTCCCGGGTTAAGAGCCCTCAGCGCTCACCCATAGTCCGGGCTAAGCTGTGAAAGCCATCTGCGGCTAACATCTATACACACTCAAAAAAAATCATTCATTCATTCATTTTATCTCATTTACGTCCCACTGTTGGGCTCGAGCCTCGTCCACAATAGAAGATAAATTGACCTTACTATAGGTACCATACTGGTTAAACAGGTTGATATAGGATTTTGTTTCCGAGTTTTCCTTCTCTTCTATAAATGTTATGTGCATATTATATCCATTAGTCCTCTTTTACGACACCCACAGCTTAGAAATGGGGTAGTGAATTGTATTTTACTTCGTCACTACACGGACGACAAAACAGGGTGTGGTTATTTGTATTCAAACTGCATCACGGTTTTTTTAACCGGCTTCTAAAATAGGAGGAGGCTCTCAATTCCGATGTTTGTATTTGTTTTTTTTATGTTTGATCGCGCCTAACTCCTTCGCTTGCCAACCGATTCAAAATATTATTTTTTTTTTGTTGCAAAGGATATATATATATATATGGGCATTTTCACAAAAATAAGCAGTACAAAAAAACTTGTGAATTTTTTTAACTTTCATTTCTAGTTGGTATTAGGTATGTATGTTAGAAATGGTCTACTTTATATATTTAACGAAATTCAATTTTTAACTTGGATTCATTGCATAATTTATTAAAAAATGTGTTATTAAAAAAAAATGTGGGCCTAGTCAGACAAAAAGATGTCAGGTTTGATACTTTTTTATAACATGATTAAAATGAAACAATAAATGGAATATCTTTTTTTAATAAAAAACGAAAAGAACATGGTTGAACTACCTAATCATATAGATTCGTCAAAGAAACTTAAAAAAATACTAAAAATATGACACATAAATTCAAAATTGTTATTCTTTTAATATAATTATAATAATAAAACAGTTATATTTCTGAACTTAAGTTAAGTTAAATTACGGTATTAAAGCCCGAAATATAGAAAATAGCCAGAATTTAAGTTGAAATATTTGGGGGACAGTAACAATACTGATGGTAACAAAATTGTAAAGAAACATTTACATTCTCATCAGAATCCAATAATAAGTTCTAAAATCTCTATAATAAAACAAAATGGTAGGCATACATAGGTACCTTTTTTGGTAAGTTGGTAAAAAGTGTAATGTCCAGTCTTCATTATGGTCATTTTTGTTACTTTTTAGGTCATACTATATGTTACCATACAAAACTGACGTAACGTTATCTTACCCTCGCAAGATGATTAATTAATTAAAAAATATACGATTGTGGTGACGACTCATCACGAGTTTTATAAGTTGTATTAGATGATAAATATTTTGAAAATAACCACAAAAATATGTTTACTAATTAATGCATTAAGAAATATTGGTAACTTACCTTGACAAAAAATGTACGTCCGCGCGAAGCACTGAATCAAACATGCACCTGACACGAAATTTTGGAAGAAACTAAACAATATTTACAAATCAGCCGCTGAATAAAAGACTGTTAGGGTTATTATTACATAAAACATCTACAAAAAGAGTAATAATTTCGGAGAAAATGTCGTAACAAAATTGATGTGTCAGGATTTTTAAAAACGCACTACCGTAATCAAATTTAATTTAATTTATTTATTTTACGTCTAGTTAATATATATACATATTTAATAAATTGACCCTACACTATCTACCAGAAAAATAAAATACGGCACTGAGCAAATTATTACAACTAATATGTAAATTCAGTGTTGAAATATCATCTGGCTACAAAGGGACACGATAAAATGATAGCAATCTGTTGTTATATTATTTTTTAATCGAAAAATTATACTATAATTGGCTTAAATAATATTATAAAATATTACTTAAATGTACAATAAACCTAATGTAAAATTTTGTGCTAGTTTCAAATAGAATTAATTGTTTAAAAAAGGTAATGTTTTAGAGGGACAGGCCTGAACACGCCCTTGTACATTTTTATGAAAATGCCCATATACTTTGCAAATGGTCCCATGAAAATTTTATCGAAATCGGACAAGCGGTTTTTGAAAAATCAACAATCTAAAAAACATATCTACATTAACGATCTTTTCGTTTATATAGCGTTTTGTAGGCGGTTTTTTATTTTGCAAAATATATTTTTTTCTTTATTTTCTGGCAGGCTGTGGGTGGCCGCACACCGTCTGTCTCGTCCGGGGCGACGAGGGGCGACGCGCAAACCCATAACCCGGCGTATTCTCTCTCCATCGTCATCGGGCCGACCTCTGGTACCGAATCCTTTTTCAAGCGTTGGGGTGTCGGGGATTGAATGTCATCAGACGATCTCTCCGGCATCCCGTAAAAGCACGGAAGGGGCCGCTGTGGTTTTAGTGGCCGGCGAGTCCCACACACACTCCCCTCGTCTATCGCCGCCGGGGGGATAGTGCATAAATGCATTTCCACAGCGTGAAAAAAAAAAATGGTACCGAATCCTTGACGCCCGTGGCCAGCCCGGTGGGAACTGCATCACGATGCGGATGTCTTAGTATGATTTAGTTCATATTACCATGATGATAAGCTGATGTCTCTCTTCCAACAAAAAGAATAAAATAATGATACGCTATCATTTATATTGACCGAATGTTATGATAGCAGTAGTCAGCTGCTGTTATGTTAATAAGTTCTTGAACCAGTTCTTAATGATCCCGAATTGAATGTAGTCGTTAAATGTTAGGGTTGCCTGGAATCATGGTAATTTTGTTCAAAAAAACAATTTGGTATCGCTTTTAAAAAAAAAGGACGACACTGGTCTAAGACAATAATGATCGTATTTCGCGGGACTTTACAAACATATAATTAACGGACAAAAATTATATGTAGACTCAGAACAACAATTTGTTGATTGCACAACGTGTTGTCCTGCGTGGTATTCGACCCACGACACTGGTATTATAGGTCGGTATATTAACTACTACGCCATCTGTGCAGTGCTTTGGTGTAGTAAAATAAATTTGAGGTCATGGAGTAAGAATACAGTTTATCACTCTCAGATTAGGTGGAGTGAAATAAAAATGGGACGTTATGCTATAGAATAATAAAAAAAAATATTATAGTATTCAAATCGGTGATAATAGACAGAGTAATTGAAAAAGAAGATATGTGCATAATACATAGGTACATATCCTAGTAGTAGAGAATCCGAATATGCGAAGATTTGTAATATGACGTTTTAAAAAATCATATTTTTGAAGTGAAACTTCTTTAGAATCGTTGTGATTTCAAACTCGATGAAACGAAAAAGCGAGTCCATAGAGACACAAACACGTAATATATAGGATTCAGCCGACGAGAGAATGAGATAAAGAATAGAGGACAGAAGATGGAGGATACAGGATAAAGGATGAAGGATAAAGGAGTTTCACTTCCGATGTGCGTACTTTGTACACACACACACACACACACTTTTTTTATATACCTACACATAAGCTCTTCCGTATCCGTGGTGCCGTACTGCTGCGCTATCGTAGCTGTACTCCTGTTTACTTATTGGCTGACTAGTCATTTTGTTTTCCTGTCTCCCGCTTTGCCTGGGAGGGAAGTGGAATCTCTCTTTCCAACTCCTCCTCTTTAATCTTTTCTAATTAAATTTGTTGCGGGTCCCAAGACAATTAAAATCATATCCCGGGACTGCCTGAGGGTCAAACCTCGGTGTCATTTATGGAGACCATTGTGGATCCTGGCTTACAGGAGTTACAATGATGGGAATGTGTGGTGGGATTAGTCCCAAAAAACATACCTACATATGTTGCAAACACTGGCTAAAACTTAGAAGATAAATTAAAATGACGTACCTACTACAAAATTATACATCTTAAAAAGATCTACCAAAAACTCCGTGATAGTGTATGTTTATTTTCTAAAAACAACTCGCAATAGGTAACTATGTTTACCTTTTACATATATATATATATATATCTATATCTATATACATATAATAAATCAGTACAAATCGCGTGTCTGTACATTTGTTAAATTTATTAAAAAATTAATGTAGGCCGTTAAAAAAGACGAATGGAAGACAAACAATATTTTTTTGAATTTTTTGTCTGTCTGTGTGTCTGTATGTATGTATACGCTAATCTCGAAAATTACCGAGCGGATTGTTTCGCAGTTTTCACAAATAGATGAAGCCCAATTCAGGTCAACATTTAGTCTTTGTTTTACTAAAATCTGACGTCAGGAAAAAAGTTATCGTCATTTAAATTTTTAAAATCGGTTGGTTGAAAATCAGCTAATTTCAATCTGAGCCGTCATATTTAAAAGGTCCTTCGTTCAACCCTGTTCAAAGTATTTTAATAAAGAACGAACAGTGTATAAGACTTGGTGTACTCATAAAATATTTATTGTAAATGACGTAATCAAAAATAATTTCGACTATAAACTAAACGTTGTAGCACCTGACCATTGAAAATATAAGCCATTATCAACTTTATACGACAAAAAATAACTATTAAAATTGGTATTTTGATTTTTAGACGCTAATTTTGTACCGCTGTTAGAAATTTATACATATTTGGCGAATTTAAATTTGTTTAAGTGGTAACCATTTAATTGACTGAAATATATTTTATAGTTTTAAAAACATTTCACGTAACAGTAATTTTAAATATATTAATTTCATTTCATTCAATAAGATTGTGAGATGAAACCGTTGTGATAAGAGTTTATGATAAAAAGGACGCCTTTATTCTAATTATTACTCAGATTTCATTAAAATATTTGATTACATATTGATAAAGTATATCCATATAATGCATGATTTGAAAATTGTGTACTGTAAATAAATAAAACTATTTTACGGATTTTATCGGGTTGTGCGGCGCTGAAAAATATTCGAATAATCGGGTAATCAAAAACAATACATCATCATCAATCATCGATCCTGCTCCCATCGACCGACGTCCCCCCCTCGGGGAGGACATCAGTCTTTCCTCAAACGGTCGGCCTCGCGGCCTCGGCTAATTCGCCGGTCACATCATCCGCGGCCTCGGCTAAGGCGGCATGAGGCGCAGATAGTCGTGCCTACGCCGCCCCAGTCGCCGGCGGCGGGTCGCTTCGTCGAGGCTGCGTTCCTCGCGCACGCGACCCGCCGCCTCCTTCCGCGAGACTACTGCTTCGCAGAAGGCTGCGACCGCCACCCAGTTCCTGACGCTGTCGAGCATCGCCCTGGCGATGGTCGGCAGCGTCAGGTATCATCATCAATATAGCTTACATTCGTCCCTCTGTTGGGCTCAAGCCTCCTCAACAATGGGAGGGCAATTGACCTACTATACCATACTCGTCAGACGGTTAAGTATAACGTTTTATTTCGAGTTTTCCTTTTCTTGCATAGATGTTACATGCATATTATATTCCTTAGTCGTCTCTTACGACATCCACGGACAAGATATGGAGATGAATTATGTTATTACTCTCAGCACATAGAAAAAATCAAATACAAATACGATAAAATCCGTAAAAATAGGTTTATTTAAAACTAGGTGGATTGCTTGCTCGTCTATCAATGATGGTAATAGTGCTGGCAACCTCACAACTATAGTATTCGTGATATTAGGTAATGTCGGTAGCATGTACCCTAACCACGTACCTACGCAATGAGCTAACGACCATACATTAGGAGGACATCAAACGCTTTTTGAATCTCTAATTGTATGAAAATTACCCTTTAAGGGCGTACAGGGCTGTCACTATCGGCGTGATTCGGCGTGATGAACTAAATAAAATGTTTAATTCATAATTGTTGCTGTCTAGCAGACCTCATACACGTCACTATATAACGTTATTAGAATAGAAGGCAAACTTGAAATAAATCTGCACTAATCCGTCAAACTGGTGTGATATCAGCTAATCTATATCCCAATGCTGTGCTGAAGCCTCCTCCATAATAGAAGCGAAATTAACCTGACTATACCATGCTCAGATAGGTTAGTATAGGGTTTTATTTTGAGATTTCCTTCGCTTGCGAAGATGTTACACGTGTATTATATACCTTCAACATTATCATAATTGCAGCCTATCGCCGTCCACTGCTGGACGTACGCCTCCCTCATATTACGCTACAAAGCGCGGTCCTGTGCCGCCTGCATCCAACGACGCCCAGCAACTTTCACCAAGTCGTCGGTCCACCTAGTGGGAGGGCGTCCTACACTGCGTCGTCCAATACGTGGTCGCCACTCGAGAACCTTTCTTCTCCAGCGGTTGTCGGTTCGTCGAGCGATGTGGCCTGCCCATTGCCACTTCACTTATATACGTTAGTGGTCTTTTATGCTATACACGGGCAAGATAGGGAGTGGTGAATTGTATTCTTATTCCGTCACCACACGGAATTTCTCTTGCATAGATATGTGCACATTGTACCCCTCAGCCTAAGGGGTTGTGATTTTTATCCTTTACTAGTTCCCTAATTTGTATTCTTTACGAAATAGTGTAATATGTTTGACTTTTTTTTTTTAATTTAATTGACTTGGCAATCGCACTATGTTTAGTACAATTTAATATAATATGTATTACTTGTGAGGTACTTTGTATTTTCATGCGATTGCCAAGTCATTCTATTTATTTAAAACATAAAAGATCTTTAATATTGATATAGTCACTATAAGAAGTTGTTAGGTTAGCTATTTACGTAATAAATTAAGAAGAAAAGTCCCTTAAGCAGGGACTGAATGAGTTAACAGACTTGGAATAACATAGATCTCACAACTTTTTATGGTAGAGGAACTCGGTTGCGAGGCTTGGCTTTTTTTTACAAGTCTTGTATCTAAAATTGACATAAATATATTGATATAAGTTTTATGGACTGTAGCAACCCTAACATCAGCCAGAGACAAATGAGTGACAAATGAACAAAATAAAGCAGTAGCAACACGTAACTGTGTCTCCGATAAAATACAACGACACGGTGTTTATTTAATAGGTGCATCCTTATTGGAATAATTCCATGGAATGTTCCAACTTGATCTAGATGGAAATAATATATTTTTAAATGAAATTAATTTTCCTATTTGCAACCACATATAAGGCCGTTCGACTAAGTGTCATAGATTTTCCGTGTGGTGATGGAGTAAGAATACAATTCGCCACTCCTTATCTTGTGGGTGTCGTACAAGATAACTAGGAGATTAAATATGCCTATAACATCGGTACAAGAGAATTCGATGAAAATTCTTGAAATTGAAATCAACACGTCTGAGCAGCGTCGCTTAGTAAGTCAATTCCTCTACCTTATTGGAGGAGGCCTGATCCCAAAAGTGCAGAAAATTGACGTCTGAAGTAAGCTTTGTTACTGGAGCCGTTCAAATATTTAATTATTATTACATAGTAATTATTATTTAGTAATTATTATTTAGCAATTATTATCTACTAGCTGACCCGGCGAACTTCGTAACGCCGTAATATTTATCGTAAATATATTTTCTAAATTTCCGAAAATATAGTCTCTAATGAAAGAACCATTACAGCTTTGTCGGGAAAGATTCGATAGTTTTGGTCGCAGCATTGTTAATGATGATTCAAAGAGAATACAAATTACTCATTATTGATTTGCGACAAAATTATAATTAACAGATTTTCAACCATACTTAACTATAGACAAAATTTCGTTTAGCTGTCATTTGCATTTTGTTATTACATATCAAATGCGTTTTTATACTACTTTTCATAGTGACTTGTACTCTCTATGACATTTTATGTCACGTCACACAGGAACGTGATCGAACGGGATAAAAGAGTTATTGGCGAAATCTTGTAAACACCATTAAAAAAAAGAAACAGGATAAAAAAGCTACCTTCCCACCAATTTTCAGCCAAATCTGTACAGCCGTTCTTGAGTTATAAATATAGTAACTAACACGACTTTCTTTTATATATATAGATTATTATTTAGATATTAATTATTTGGTATTTAATTAAATAAACCTTTGTTTTTTACATTTATTATGGTGCACATAATTACTTTTATATGGATCAGCTTGCTATGGCGACTTTTAACATAGCCCTTTTATTCGTTTCTTAAAAAATAAGGGTATCCATATTTTTAAGGAATCCCTGAAAATGTGTTTGATTCGTTTTCGAGCATAGAATAGCACAATTGTCACATAACTTAAAATTAAATTTGACTATATTTTATGAAAAAATCCAAAAAAAATTGTAAATCCAAAAAACAAAAAAGAACTATTTCTGGCGTGATCACCACTAAATTATTTTAGGCCTGGCAAGGCCCCTCTCATAGCTTACGTAATACTAAAATGGCCCCACTGTTTGGCGAGAGAGAGGGAGACATCGGCAAATCCAAATCGTACTTCCCATTAGGCAGCAGCCGGGGCTCTGACCTCGGTACTGCAGAAGTTGTTAAGTGGCAATTATTAATTACGATTAGATGGACAAATCACTCTACCAGGAAATAATCTATTATATTAATGGTCTATTATAATACACCTACACTTTCATCTCCATTACAACATAAAATATTGTTAATATTATTCCAATATGGCGTAGCGTGACCAATACGCATAATTCTAAGCTACTAATCTTCTAAACAACTTTATTACTATTGGATTGCTGATGTAAGAAAATATTGATATAATAATTTTATATGTGTGGTGACGTAGTAAGAATACAAGTCTCCACGCCCTATCTTGCACGTGAATATCGTTAAAGACGACTAAGGGATATAATACCCATATATCATCTATGCAAGAGAAAGAAAATTCGAAATAAATCCCTATACCATTCTGTCTGACCAGCATGGTATAGGGATTGTAAGGTCAATTTTACTCCTATTGTGGAGGAGGCTCGAGTCCAACAGTAGGACGTATATGAGCTGATGTTGAAGATGATGATAGAGATATTATTGATAACAGGCAATTTCCCGCAGTTTCTCCCGCGTAGTGGCGATCTCCGTGGAAATATTGGGATAAAATATAGTCTAAGTCACTCCTTGTACACCTACTTGGTAGTAAAATATCGTCATAATCGGTCCAGCCGTTTTGTAGATTACTCAGAACAAACAGACAGACAGACAAGAAATATTTAAAGATGTTTAGATATAGGGATCATATAAATGATGGTTGTTTGAACATGAAATAAACGTATTATTTTGATATTACAAATGGAAACCTATTCGACTTGATTCCCATGCAGGACAAGTCTTTGTGCGATCCACAAATAGTCCTTCTGAGTCTGGGTGTTATTTGTGTTCGTTAAATTATCTTTGTAAAGTTCCTCGCACTACAAGAATTATTTCCTCACTGTTGGGTGTAGTATTATTATAAAAAAAGGTGTATCACCTTTTTTGCATATGGTGAATGATACGATCTCTATATATTGACGATAATGTTGAGAATACATTACGCTACCCTCTTCCTCGCCATGGGATCCTAAAAGACGACTTATGTCCATTTTCACCAACTAATCTTAAATTTTAGATAACACCTAACACAATATAATAACTATGTAGCGGGCTATGCTTGGTATTACTCTGCGAGATAGAATCCAAAATGTGCAAATCCGTAGAACTTATGTCACAGACGTAGCTCGAAGAATTAGCACCCTGAAGCGGCAATGGACAGGCCATAATGCTCACCAGCGCCTAATGTCGCCCTAGCCGAGGCCGCTGGTGATTGGACCGGGGAATAGTTCATCACCCACGGAGAGGCTGACCGTGCGAGTGCAACCGACGTCCCGGAAGGGCGTTGGCAAAAGAGTATAGCCGAAAGGGTATCCCACCGGGCAGGCCAAGGACGACAAGGAACTCTATCCCGGTGGCAAAAAAAAGGGAATACCATGGACTATGAGGCCACGCGCCACCCTTTCAGCACTCCGGAAGAAACGGACGACTAGTGTGCTGACCACAGCCCACCCAAGAAAAAAAAAAGCCATATCGGTCGACGTACCGTCAACCGCTGGGTAGTTCTTGAATGGTGGCCATATATCGGGCGACGCAGCGTAGGAATCTAGGTGGACCGATAAGCTGGTGAAAGTTGCAGCGATAGCAGTGGACAGCGATAGGCTGAATGATAATAATTGAATTGAAGTATTGATGTTAATTGTTGTCAAATAAAATTAAAATTTAATAATGTAACTTTGGACATTCTAAATCACTCTTAAAGTCACATTTATGCGTTATTTTTTATTATTATAGATACTGTGGCAAACGAGGAAACAGTACACCTGATGGTAAGTGGTGCTGCCGCTCATGGACCTTTACAAGGCCGTTGCCTACCGCGAAGAAGGTGAAGGGAGTATGAATACGTGCAATGAGGTTCGGTGAAACCAAAGGCATCGCCAAAACCAACCACACGCAAACACCCTTAGAAAGTTGGGCTTCCGGCTCTGAAATTTTATTTATTTCATCACAGCTCGTATACGTCCCACTGTTGGGCTCAAACCTCCTCTACAATGGGAGGGAAATTGACCTACGATACCACGCTGTTCAAACGGGTCGTTAGTGTTCCATTTCGAGTTTTTCTCCTCTTACATATATGTTGTCTGCATATTATAATTCTTTAGTCGTCTTTAAGACACCCATTGACAAGAAAGGGGGTTGTGAATTGTATTCTTACTCCGTCACTACACGGAAAATATAATATACACCTTAGGTGATACTTAATCTTTACAAATCGTTGGTTAATACAGGCATTCGTTTAAAAAGAGAAAACATTATTACTATAGAAGGAAAACTCGCAAATAAATTTGGGAATACTACTTACATACAGTCAAGTATACTACTTACCACGTAGTATTTTTGGCTATCACCTCTCACAGTACTTGCATGGTTGCATAACTTGTGTAGTTGAGTGATCCAAGTACAGACTTCTTTTGTTGTGTCGTAGTTTCGATCTTCATGTGTGTGATCCACAAATATTTGTGGCTATAATTTTTATCTATAAATATTTTGTGCTGCGATATTGTAAGATAATATAATTACGTTACTGTATATCATAATATAGTCTATGGTAGAAGTTATACTTCGATTTTGTTGACATTATTTTGTCTCTCTCATCTCGAGTTTCGGCGCGAATTTGGAAATGTCATGTTAAGCTCTTTATTATATTAATTTTTTTAGTGTTTTATAGTGTTATATTGAATAATTTTGCTGATATTTTATGTAATATAATATAATTAAGGTGCTGTAGTGTGGTGAATGTGATATAAGAGTGGTTTACGTGTATTTTCATATTCAACCGGAATTCCCAGAGAAATCATCTAATTAGGTTTTCAGCGCCTAATTAATTATAATGACTTGACTTAGTGACGGACAATGGCTATAAATAAGTTAACAAATTTGAAGAAGTAAATAATATGTAAATAAAAAATTGTATCAGACTTGGCTGTATGGGCTTTGATCCATTTGCCTGTCCGTATGGACAAACAGAACCAAAAAAAATGTCCCTCATCTCGTTATGCTGTGTTTTACCTTTAGATAAATAAAACTATTACGTATGCTCCAAAACTGTGACACGTGACTGTATTACAACTAAAAAATCCCAATCCTATATTAATACCCGGAATAAAAAGATTTATTCTTTAGAACATGGCATTATTAAAAAAAAAATAGAACTTTCTATAAGTTTTATTGTAGAAAAATACAATTATTGAACGTAAAATTAAAATTAACAGTTCATTACTATTTACATACGTGACTAAAAACAGCAAATACTGCCTCTTCTTTTTTTTTGTCTTGGCAATCAGCTACAAACACAAGCCCGTTTTGCGAGTGTCGAGATATAATTTTCTTTACAAATTATCTTTTCTTCAAATTAGTCATTGTCTTTCAGTAAGACAAATTGTCACGTTCAACAGTGTTAAGGCCTTAAGAATTTTAGTAGAAACAAAAAGGTATATAAAGCACTTTTATATCATGATCACTATAGCTTAGCAGTTCTTCCGCTACATATTACATAAAGGGACATCAAAATTATTTAATATAACACGTTAAAACACTAAGATATTGAATATAATACAAGAACACCACATGACACTTCTCTATTCCCGCCAAAAGCTCTCCAGCAAATACTGCTATGACAGTTCTAATTTGTTCTACATTTCACCACCTGTCATTTTGAACCGATTATAAAAAAATATTTTAAGAAATCAAAACGTTACCTGTCAAAACTCCCGCCAACTGCGTTTAGTTAATGCATCACTTGCATCCTATGAAATTAAATTCTAAACGCATAACACGAATTAGTTATGTTTAAATGCGTCTTGTGGTCTCGTCATGCATATCTAAGGTCTACTTGACCACACCGAGCGTTCCTGTGACGCTTTGAATTGAATGCAACCATGTTTATTGATAGATACGTCTTGAATATGATATTTTGTAAAGCTGTGGAGTTGCTTTATTTTTATAGGTTCTCAGTAAAAGTTTGGTTCAAGTGAAGTAGTTTAATATTCTAATAAACAATTTTAATAAGATTGATTATCGTCGAACAATATATTTCATTTGGCTGTATAATTATTGTTATCTTAGCTTCAATAATAAATAGTCTTATTTTTCTTTTAAACATATACCTACCTATATTCCATTGTTGATTGGAGTGTTCAAGTGGAGTAGAGTGTGTTTGTAGTGTAGTTGTGTAGTGACAAACGTTATCTTTTGACGAAGTTGCGGTGAAAGGCCAATAGAAGCCATTCATTAAGAATTCAACATTCTTTATTTTACAATGTCAGAAAAAATAGCCAAATACATCCACCCTAAATAGATGCCTTAGCATTTGATTTAATTTCAAATTTCCTTTTTCAAATTGAATAATGTAATCTTCTAGTCGTATGCCACGATATCCTAGGAAACAGAGAAGTAACGTGTGTAGGAGAGAGAGAGAGAGAGCGCCATTTATACTTTAAGGGCACAGAGTTGCAATTGTCTAAGTAATTCAGTCGATTTCTTAAATTTAATCTCTTTTATTAACTATTTTCTGTAGTAATACTTTTTCGGCTTTCATCACGTTTGTCTTATTTTTCCTGGTGTTTCGAACACTTTTCAACGTTCTTGATCACGGGCAAATTAAACGTTGAAAAGTGTTCGAAATACTGGGCAAGTAGGTAAATATTAAATGATGCGTTAAAATTTTTATTTAAAGTGCAATCCTCGCGTAAACATCAGCTATCAATTTTTTTTGTATGTGGATGTATTTTTAAAAATTTAAACTTAAGAGAGAAGATTCTTTTGTAGCTATATATAATTGAATGTAATATTTTTGAATGAAATAATATAATGTATGATGTCATAATGGTCTCATACTTTAAGCTATTTGTAGCCCGCATTACGTCATCCGATTCCGCATGGTGACGCAGTAAGAATACAATTCACAGAGAGGAGGAGCTCCTGTCCGTAGATGTCGTTAAAATATAGATGCGAATATCAAAACCAAGAACATCGATGTACAAAAAACATCGCCCTAACGTCGATATGAGATGTATCGATACATCGACGTTTTTTTAAAGATCTATGACCCTTCTTTATTATCTTTATTATTTATACCATAATTATCTATTAAATAGATAATTTAATAGATAATTAATTTAATAGAAATTTAATAGATAATTTAATAGATAAAAGATAATTAATAAAAAATAATTATCTATTAAATAGGTGCGGTGTGGTAGCGGCTTCGAATACTACCAACCCTTGCTTTACTCGTGGGTGTTGTAAAAGACGACTAAGAGCCCTAGATTGACTCGGACCAACTCCATCTGGTACCATTTGGGTCAACGATTACATTCCCAAGGAGGGTTGACGACAGGCAGGCGGCCGGTCATAAAAGTCATTGCCGAAACTTTTTGCAATATGTCAAAACAGATGACATATTGCGTCGACCCCAAGTAATTGGGATAAGAGCAAGATAATGATGATAGACATGTTTTTAATGCTTATCATTAGCCTATATTGCTAAACTGTTGGCTGACGGATAATAAAAGCATTTGAATAAATATCTGATATCACGTTTTATATGATAATAAATTCGACGTCTGAGTAGTAGCAATTTGTTACTGCGTTTCGTTCAGTGAGCGAGAGAGCCGGAAGCCCAACTTTCTGAGGGTGTTTGTGTGTGGTGGGTTTTGGTGGTGCCTTTGGTATCACCGAGCCTCAATGCACGCATTCACACTCTCTTCACTTTCTTCGCGGTAGGCAGTGACCCTGTAAAGGTCCATGAGCGGCAGCAACACTTACCATCAGGTGTACTGTTTGCTCGTTTGCCACCGTTTACAATAAAAAAAAATTAAAAATACTGTTCTCCGTCCCTATTCCAAACAGTATCCGTGTGGTGACGGAGTAAGAATACAATTCACCACCTCCTCTTTTGCTCGTAGGTATTGTAAAAGGCGGCTAAGAAATACAATATGCATATAAGATCTATGCAAGAGAAGAAAAACTCGATATAAAACACTATGCCAACACGTTAGACCAGCGTGGCATAGTAGGTCATTTTCCCTTCTATTACGGAGGAGGCTATACCCAGCAATAGGGTGATTATCAGCCGACATGATTCCAAACAGTCTGGAGCAATGGAAGCGTGGCACGATCTCGAAAACAGCCGTATTACACCCAACCGCCCATTGAACGTGGCACCGATTTCTTTTCTTCGATAATATTCACTAAGAAAACGATATTTATGTACTGTTTACTTACTTAAGAGAAGGAAGTCTCGAAATAAAACCCTATGCCAGCAGATCTGACCACCCTGGTATAAAAGATCAATTTTTTCTTCCATAGAAAAGGAGGCTCTATCCCAACAGTGGGAGGTAGGTATTTAGGCTGAGATTATGATAACGATATTTACTTACTAAACTATAATGTTAAGAATTCTTAATATTAGTATTGTTTATATTTTATTTTCTTTTATCGTATGCAAATGTGAAGTGACTGGTTAAGAATGAACCTCAGAGGAAAGGGAATGGCTATGGAATCACCAGGAAAGGGGACAGAAACATTCTCCTGGAAAACTTTTTGCCTGCTATTGCCACCTTGTTTATCAAGTGCATCGCGTATAGCATTATTATCCGCCTTAAAGAAGTCTATATCCCACAGTGGACGTCGATAGATTGATGGTATAGATATGAATTTGTCCACAGGAATATAGTTCTGGACATCATTTACTAATTTTAAAGCGAATATGTAACGACATAATTAGGTAAGTAAGGTATTCATTTATAAAAAATATATTTTTTAGGATTTTGTCACAATCGGTACAGCCGTTGTGAAGTACATCGGGAACGCATATTGATTCTTATATAAAAAAATTAATTATTAGCTTATATTTAAAGATTGTTTATGTAAATTTTATTGGCTGCTAATTTAATAAAGAGCTATTTAATAAAACTTAATTAATTTGAAAATATAATTTCCTAATAAAAATCCTAAAAATAAAATGCCAAACTTTGAAAGTTTAACTTAAAAAAAATAACCATTTCCGAATTAAAATTAATGATTAAATTACTTGGGAATCTTGTCATTCAGCCTAATGGTAATTCCTAACAATAAAACTCTTTCGTTTACAACAATTTCGAAGTAAATGAGACAATTTACGAGCAACGGGAGCCACATTTTTTAAATAAAGTGTCGTTCACACGTAACACATCAACACGAGTCATAGACAATTGACATTCACGTTAGGTGTGAATATAATAATTTAATAGGTGCGTCGAATCGTCTTCCTGTGACCGAGCCCACCCTAGTGTGTGCGCAATGCATTATGATGCACTAAGGCACTTGATATTTTTAAGCTGTGGATTATTCAAATAAGGATTCTAATTAGAATTCGTTTAAGTGGAATGTTTTTTATGTGACTGTCAAATAAATTTGAATTTAACACGGGATTGATTCAGGCGGTACCTATGTGCTTAATAATTTTTCCCAAATGCACAAAGTTAATAAAATAAATTTCCCCGTATGCTAATAAGTAAAAAAAAATGACTACTGATGTTTACGCGAATATTACATATTTTTGATTGCCCGACGTTTCGAACACTTTACAGCGTTCATGGTCACGGGTAGACTAAAATGTTTCGCGCCCAAAAAAAAGAGTGTGTGTACGAAGTACGCATATCAGAAGTGAAACTCCTTCATCCTTCATCCGTCATCCTCCATCCTTTATCCTCTTTCCTTCATCTCATTCTCTTGCCAGCTGAATCCTATACATTACGTGTTTGTGTCTCTATGGACTCGCTTTTTCGTTTCATCGAATTTGAAATCACAACGATTCTAAAGAAGTTTTACTTCAACAAGTCATCATTATTTCTGTAAGTGTTCGAAACGTCGGGCAATCAAAAATCAAATACAAACGCAGTAAAATCCGTAAAATAGTTCATTTACAAAAATATAGGGCCCAGTTTTTTTTAATTCTAACTGTAATACCTCTTAGATTTTCTGCTTTTCTTATAGAAGTTACAAATGTCTTCTAATAGGAAAGTAAACATATTTCGTCATCATCATCATCTCAGCTATCTCATCATCATCATCTCAGCTGTCTCGTATGTCTCATAGTTGGGCATGAGCATTCTCCACAATAGGAGGGAAATTGGTCTACTAGGTAAATATACCACGCTCTTCAGATGGTTTGATACATGGTTTGCGAGTTAGCCTTCTCTTGCATGATTGGTATGTGCAAGATGTAAACCTTAGTCATCTTTTACGACACCCATGGGTAAAAATGGTAAATTATGTTCTTACTCCGTCACCAAACAGATAAATATTTGATCACTGCAAAATAATATCTTAGTTCTGGTTATTTTCTATAAAATATCTAAGTCCTAATTTAATGCTATAATTTTTAGTAGTATAACTACTCACAAGTTCGCTGCCAGTAGGTAATCATAGCGTGAGAGGGACTGACAGGAGAGAATCGAGTAGATCGAGAATTTGACGATCCCTACTCTTACAAATTATTCTTGCGCTTAAAGTCATGAGCACTCTTTATTGCCCATACTGCTGTCCATGTTTTTAGCAATTCTTTAGCCGAATTTTACAACTCCTACGAAAAAATAAAGAGTCATTCTTAATACGAGTATTTTAGGTAAATTATCTGGGTTCAACGACATCGTAAACAGTTGTATAACTCCGTTTGTAGCTATCTTAACTTACTATAGATAGATAATGGATAGTCCATCATCATCATCATTTAAGCCTATCGCTGTCCACTGCTGCATAGGCTTCCCTCATGTTACACCATACCGTGCGGTCCTGTGCCACCTGCATCTACACTACTACACCCAGTAACTTTCACCAGGTCATTGATCCACCTAGTCTGTCCAACACTGCGTCGTCCGATCGTGGTCGCCACTCGAGAACCTGTCTTCCCAAGCGGGTGTCGTCGAGTGATGTGGCCTGCCTATTGCTACTTCTTTGTGTTATGTCGGTTACACCCGTTCCTCTGCAGATTGCCGTATTTTCGTTTCTGTGTCGCAGAGAAATCCCGAACATAGCCCGCCTCGTAGCACGCTGAGCATCTTTGAACTTGATTATGAGGCCTAAATTTAAGGACCACGTTTCCATGCCGTAAGTCATCACTAATAATACACACTGGTCGTAGACCTGTTACGTTAATTAAACGTCAAAAAAAAAAAGACTTTGTACCGATGGTTTGCTCAAAGAGTGATAGAGATTTCTTCGTACGGCAGTTCATGGGCAGAAAGGGTGGTATTCACGTCCTTTCTGCTGCCCTGAGTGGTTCGGGTTGGTTGCGTCTGTCCCTGAAAAAATTGGTATAAAATATGAATATATATATTAAGGAAAGGCATTGGTGTAATCAACTTGGCATAGGTAATACTCATCCCAAACATAAACTTTTTGTTCATTACCAACAAAAAATATAAGCCTAAGCATTCCCATCAACAAAATAATGAGATGAGAGGTAACCAACATAATGCAGAAACTCCTATCCAATTTAGAAGTTTTCAGATAAATATCTGTTAAAAATAATATATTACATTTTAATAAATATTCCACGTTCAAGAAAAAAAAGCATACTAAGAACAACAATGAAAAAAAAAGGTTTGTAAAGTGATCTACCGATTTACAAAAACTGTTATTTCAACGAATTAAAATGGGCGTTGGAACTGTCAGGAGCGATATACAAAATCGCCATTTTAATTGCCCGCCTAAAGATGTTTGGTTTCGATATTTGAAACACGTTTCACGGCAAAAAAGGTTGAAAAAAAGAATGCATCTGTCATTTCATTGAGTGATCGATTCGAAATGATACAGGAGATTGTTTTTGTAAATAATAGGAGTTTTCGCTAATTTCTATATTAAATAATAAAAGAAAATAAAATTTTACAAAGGATAATATCCGGTTAAGCCACGTAACTGATAAAATCAATAATGATTTCTGATATTTAGGCAAAGATGAAGTACACATCTTACGATATTCGTACTCATACTGTATAGAGGCGGCAACGAATACTACCAACAACATTGACCGTTCGTGTCGTAATAAGACAACTTAGAGCCTTACATGGACCTGGGCCAACTGAATGTCATGTATTCTGGTTAATCATTACATTTCCAAGGAGGATTGATACCGATAAGTAGTAAATAAAAGTTTGGAAAATCAATAACAGTTTAGTATCTCGCCCTTTGAATTTTCATGCGGGATCTTTCTCAGTGTGGCCGCGCTTCAATCTAATATATTAGACTTCATCAGTTTAAATTAATAAAATGTCATAATTTAATAATTACCATAAATTAATCATTACTGACCAAAATAACAATATATTTATTTTTCAAATATCAAAAAATGTGAGCCAAAATTTATTAATTAAATCTGTAGTGGGTAAGTGTATATCCATGTAATAACGATGAATTAAAACGGACGTGAAACGCCGTAGGCCTCTCGTGACCATGAACGCTGTAAGACGTTTGAAACATTGGGAAATGGAAAAGCAAATAAAAACGCGAAAGAATCTGTAAAAATTGTTTTATCTTAAATCCTTCATTTACTAATCGTTTTAATCCTCTTTTTTTGGGAGGACTAGGGTCAGCGTACAAGCCGTCCGCTCTAACCGGCGCGACGAAAGAGTGGCCTCATAACCCACTGTTATGACTCTCTTTCGCTATTGGGCCTACTGAGTTCCTTGTCAGCCGTGGCCAGCCCCGCGGGATACACCTTGGGGTACCCTTCCGATCGTTTTAATCCTCTGCAGTATAATGCCTTAATGTACTTTAATCGGTCTCACCTACTTAGTACCCTCTGACTATTTTTTTTCATTAAAGTCGTGAGTCTATTAAGTACATTGTAATACTAACTAGGCAGTAGTTTCTATTATCGCAATCATAGTGGCCTTTAATAACGTTCACACACGTTATAAGTAGCGAGGACTTAAGGTTTAGCGCACACTAATTGTTTTTTTTAAGTTTTTTTTTTATTGCTGTTACTGGCAAACGAGCAAACAGCACACCCGATGGTAAGTAATGTCGCTCATAGATTTATATTAGGCCGCCGCCTATCGTGAAGAAAGTGAAGGGAGTGTGAACGCGTACGATGAGGTTCGATGTAAAGGTATCACCAAAACCCATCACTCCCAAAAATCATCAAAAAGATCGGCTGCCGACTCCTTCGTTCGCCAAACGAAGTGTAATATCAAATAGCTTCCTACTCAGATGTCGATTTTCTGCGAGAGTGTGGTACTACCCTCGACGGACCGACCTGCGGTTCTAGACTGACGACTGTCGACAGTGGTACCTACCACATAATATTCCTATTTATTTTACGATTTTGCTGTGTGATAGCGACTACGAAAACTTCATTGCAGCCCACTTAAAACCCACGGTTCCACCCGTTTTAATAGTGGGATGGAAATTTACCTTACAATGCCACGCTGGTAAGGGGGATTGGTATAGGGTTTTATTTCGAGTTTACCTTCTCTTGCATAGATGTTTTATGCACAAGATATCCGTTAGTCGCTTTTTATACACCCACGGGTAAGATAGGCGCTACAGAATTGTGTTCATATTCCGTCATCACACGGAATGATTGATTTGAATTTTGATTAGGTTTTTTATTTTTTTATAACGAATTATTTTTCAATTTATAGTGCGATTTATCGTTATTTTTTTTAAATTATATTTGTAAATAATCGTAGCAGTGCGCTCACCCTTATCTATTTAATATGTATCACAATAAAATCAACGAAATTACTTACTACCGATGCAATAATATTAATCAATTTAGACCTTATTCAGACAGCACAAAGATAATTTTGCAATTGAATGAACAATTTGCCAATCGTCAAATCAGAATTCATACGAGCGACCTAATAAAGATTTCAGATAACAAACTATTGTCACAGTTTAAACAACTACCGCATTGAAATCATGTCAAGTGTGAGTTATAAACATTGATTTATTCAATAATTCAAGGTTACCTACAAGGAATCGCTACAAGGTCAAAATGTATTCATTTAATGCCAATTTTAATGTTGAAATTTTCCCATTGAGGCTTGTTGCTAGGATTTTGGAAGTTACACTTCTTTTAGTGCGTTAGGGAAAAATTATGACTGTAAATCTTTACGATTTACGCACACACCATCACAAAAAACCGACACCCTGAAGTTAGCTAGTCAACATTCTTTACGATGCGTGCACACAGTCACAAATGTCAACTAGATAATGCGTTATAATAAAACTTTCAATGCTTATCTTTACGTGTGTGTCACTGAACTCCTAAACAGCTAGACCGATGTTGATGAAAACTTTTATGCATGTTCAAGGGGTTCGAGAATGGTTTAAATTCACAATTGGACCCGATAAATGGCGCTTATTTGAACAGAACAACAACGTCTGTTGGGTCAGCTAGTCCATACTAATATTATAAATGCGAAAGTAAGGATGTTTGTTTGTTTGTTTGTAACGCTTTCACGCTTAAACCACCGAACCGATTTCAAAAATTTTTTCACCAATGGAAAGCTATAATATCAGGGAGTAACATAGGCTATATTTTATCCCGGTATTCCCACAGAAACGGGAACTACGCCGCGGGTAAAGCGACTGAAACCGAAGCGAAGCGAGGGCGGGTTGCTAGTATATTATAAAACCTTCTGCAAATAGCTTGAATAGAAATATTAACTCCTTACGCGCGTACATATGTACATACACACACACACCTTTTTTTCTCTTATTTTATATACATACTAGCAGACCCGGCCACGCGTTGCTGTGGCTAAGGTTTTTGTTATATTACATTTTAGTAAACTATTTATGCTATTAAATTGTAGCTCATATGACACGTTTGTAGGTTTGACATAGCAGCGCCATCTATTAATTACTTACTCAATCCAGTCAACAGATATCGCTATCTGTTAAAATCGTTTAGAGTTAACAGATAATTGTGAATGTCAAATAATAGACAAATAATTTGCAATAATAATATTGCGACTATAAATTAAGATGTAAGCTATCCTATCTTTCAATTTGTATCAAATTGCACATGGTGTGCAAACTTGATTAAAATCGGTTAAGTAGTTTAGGAGTCCATCGCGGACAAACAACGTGACACGTAATTTATATATATTAAAATATCAATCAGGCATGGATCTCAGCTTATATAGGTACTGTCCCATTGCCAATCTTGGGCCTTCTTTATAATAAGAGTAAAACCTACATATCACACCAAGTCAACTACACCAACTCGTCTGATTGTTCCAGTAATATTTCAAGCTTGACTTATCTTGCGGGAGTACTCCGAGGAACTGTTTGACTTGGTACCACCGTCACCATTCTACCAACGTACCATTCGATATCGTAGCAGGGTTCATCCATATCACCTGGAAACGTTATGGTCTTCAACTGTACGTTTCCAGCGATCATTTCTCCCACGTACGTGCAAGCTCTGGAATTAACTACCTGCTGCTGTGTTTCCCGAGCGCTATGACATGTCCTTCTTTAAACGAGGTTTAAGAAGAAGTATTTTCTTCACGGTAGACAACGGCCTGGCTGTGCCCCTGGTATTGCAAAGGTCCATGCGCGGCAAAATCACTTACCATCAGGTGTGCTACTTGCTCGTTTGGCATTATCGGCAATAAAAAAAAATTGCTTAAATAATATGCATAATATATGTTATTTTATATGACACGCCACGAAAAAAATAAGAGGTGATGAATTGTGGTAAGTATTATTCGGTCAATCGTTCGTTCGTTTCAGCTCATATACTTCCCACTGTTGGGCTCGAGCCTCCTCCCCAATAGGAGGGTGGTTCACTTATTATATCATGTTGGTCAGACATGTTGGTATAGGGTTTTATTGCGAGTTTTCTTTCTCTTAAATACATGTTTCATATCATACCACTTATTCGTCTTTTATGACATCCACGTGCACGATAGTTGGTATATTTTATTCTTACTCCGCCACCACACGGAAATTACCTAGCATCTTAGAATAATAACGTATAGAAGGTAAGTTCGCGCACAAAAAGTGAAGCATTTCAATTGGAGCCTAATGGAGCTTACGCCGGCACCGTTCCGTAATGTACAAGTCATTATACTGCACGTACGTACGCAACTCCTAAAAAATAAATAGGTAATTATGACGGTTTGTGCATTCAAATGGTGTCATAACACATTTGAAAAACTTAAACGGTTTTTAACATTACTTTTAAAAATATTTCGACGATTTATGTTAATAAAAACATAATTTGATTTCATAATTTTTATAGTGGTATGCGTGTGTACGTGTGTAATCGTCTGCGCGCCATTAGTATTTTGAGATTCATATTTCGAACGATCGAAGTATTAACACTATCCTTCTATACGTTATTATTCTAAGCCTAGCATCTATATATTTTATAATTAATATCTGTATATAGTATCTATACCCATATTTTGCCCGTAGATATTGTAAAAGATAACTGAGGGATATAATATGCATATAACATCTATGCAAGAGAAGGAAACTTCGAAATAAAATTCTATACCAACCCGCCTGACTTGCATGAGATAGTCAATATTCCTCCTACTATGGAAGAGGCTCCAGCAGTAGAATGTATATAAGTTGAGATGATAATGATGGTACATGACATACTTAATCACATTTCACAATAATTGTAGATACATATGCCTTAGTTCTATCTGTGTGGTGACGGAGTAAGAATACAATTCACCACTCCCTATCTTAACCGCGAATGTCGTAAAAGACAACTAAGGGATATAATACGCATATAACACCTATGCAAGAGAAGAAAAACTCGAAATAAAACCCTATACCAACCTGTCTGACCAGCATGGTATAGTAAGGTCAATTGCCCTCCTATTGTGGTGGAGGCTCGAGTCCAACGTTGAGACGTATAAGAGCTAAAATGATGATGATGAATGCTAATACCTTAGTTCATTGCAAATCATAAAAGCCGCTGTTTACTAACTACCAACTACTCAAGTCAGTTTCCCTATACTCATATTATTTCCTGTTACAATATATTTTTCGTTAAGCCAATTTAACCTATATTAATTTAAAGTGTGAACGTAAAACCCACAGCTGCCAGGAGCCATATATTCAACAGCGAACAATATTATATACCTCTTGAATTTCATGCTCGTCAATTTTACGATTTCAAGTGAAAATTATTTGTCAAACAACCATTGTTAAAGTAGTTTTTATGAGGACAAAAATATTAATTTTATATTAACACGACCGTGAAAAGGGAATGACAGAACGATGGTATCGTTTTCCACTTCATAAGCGTCATTATAATGTCGGCAAAGTATAATTTTGCACTTGGCTAAATTTGTTTACACTTTAACTAATCTAAAATAGAGTTTAAAATTGTTTGTAAGCTCTTGGCGAGACGTAAATCTTGTACAAACGATCAATAAAATTCACAAAAGGTTAGAGAGGGATGGATTGTTGATTTTTTTTAAACAACTGCCGGGTTCCAAGAAGGTGTAAAGTGGCTCCATGGTTATTTATTTTTATTGTATTGTTAATAAGCAAGCAGGGGAACTTTTCGTAAACTATTAAACGGTTATAACGAACTAAATAGAATATAATGACCGTGTATAATCCGACAATGGACGATGGCAATCAAAGCTCATTGTTAAATCCCCAGTTGACGTCTTTATTCATGAGCAAAGTTATATTTACGCTCGGCAAAGTTTTACACTTCGCAAAGGTATAATATATAAGGTTATAATTTCTATATAAATTGCTTAACAGTACTTGTCGCTTTTATAAACAGATAGATTTCAAATTTGGCAATAATTGTGTCATATGGCGCCTTCTAGGAATGAAATGACAATTTGTTACAAATAATACTACATTGTATTATCTTTTTCGTTTGAAGTGGGTATCTATTGAGTTTATTGGCAAGAGATGGATTGACACTTAGCACATAAAAGACTGCGAATTAGTTTTATTCTATAGCGCTGTAACGAAATAAGGATACGTCATTGACTAAGAAACAAATGTTTATGTCGTCGATAGAATAAATATCCTTATCAATACAAACAAATATGTGGAGACGGAATGAGTTATTGTAAAACGATTATATTCTTTAATCAATCGATCAATCAGTCTGATTATTGTAGTGTAATATGATAAATCCGTATAGTGACGGATTAAAAATACAATTCACCACCCACTCTCTTGCCCGTGGGTGTCGTAAAAGACGACTAAGGCGTATAATATGCATGGAATATCTATGGAAGAGAAGAAATACTTGAAACAAAAGCATATACCAACACGTCTGACCAGCGTCTTATAGTAGTTTAAATTCCCTCCTATAGTTGAGGAGGCCCGAGCCCAACAGTGGGACGTATATGGGCTGAAATGATGATGATGATGATACAAATAAATATAATTAAAGTGTCTGTAATGTCAAAATAATAGGCTTTTTTCATGCTAATACGGTTATTTGCACGATACCTATGCCTAAATACCGCTTTTAAAAATGTTTTGTCTGTCTGTCTGTTTGTTTTGGGTTATCTTCAAAATATTGATAATGTTTTGCTACCAGATAGCTGGCTATATAAGGAGTAACTTAGGCTATAATTTATCCTGATATTTTCATGTGATGACGAAGTAAGAATACAATTCACCACTCCCTATCTTGGCCGTGGATGTAGTAAAAGATGACTAAGGGATTAAATATGCACATAACATCTATACACATAACATCATAGATGTTCTATGCAAGAGAAGGAAAACTCAAAATGAAACCCTTACGTCTGACTAGCGTGGTATAGTAGGGCAATTTCCCTCCTTTTGTAGAGTAGACTTGAGTCCAACAGTGGGTCGTGTATGAGCTGAAATGATAATGATGATGATTCTTACGGGAACGGGAATAAGACGACTGAAACTGAAGCGAAGGGAGGGCGGGTTGCTAGTCTTTAAGTATTTGTTTGTCATTATTATCATTACTAGCAACCCGCCCTCGCTTCGCTTCGGTTTTAGTCGTTTTACCTGCGTAGTGCCCGTTCCCGCGCGAATACCGGGATAAAATATAGCCTAGTTTACACCCTGATATTATAGCTTTCCATTGGTGAAAGAATTTTTGAAATCGGTCCAGCCGTTTTGAAGATTACCCAGAACAAACAGACAGACAGACAAAAAAAATATAAAGTGTATTTTAGGCATATGTATAGTGCAAATAATCGTGTGAGCATGAAAAAAGCCTATTATTTTGACACTAGCAATCCGCCCTCACTTCGCTTCGATTATAGGTTATAGTCGTTTTACCCGCGTAGTTCCCGTGCCCGTGGGAATACCGGGGTAAAATATAGCCTAATTTACGCCCTGATATTATAGCTTTCCATTGGTGAAAGAATTTTTGAAATCGGTCCAGCCGTTTTGAAGATTACCCGGAACAAACAGACAGACAGACAGACAGACAGACAAAAATTTTTTAATCGCGATTTTAGGCATAGGTGTCGTGCAAATAACCGTGTGAGTATGAAAAAAGCCTATTATTTTGACATTACAAACAGACACTCCAATTTTATTTATTGGTATAGATTACAAACAGACACTCCAATTTTATTTATTGGTATAGATTTGAATATTTTATTCGGATTAATTCGTATTGAATTTAAGGAATTTTGCTTCGTGTGGTGACGGTTTAAAAATACAATTCGCCACCCCCCTTTCTAGCTCATGGGTACCGTAGAAGACTAGGGGATATAATATGCACATAACATCTATGCAAGAAAAGGGAAACTCTTAATAAAACCCTATAGTAACACATCTGACCAGTGTGGTATAGTAGGTCAATTTCCTTCCCATAGCGAATGAGGCCAGAGCCCAGCAGTGGGACATGTATGGGCTGGCTGATAATCATGACTCTTACATTGGTCGTACGAGGATATCTTAAGTTACTACAAATTTAAAATGCAAGGTTAATCTAAAACGTAGTGAAACTGAAGCGGGGGCTGGGGCGGATGGCTAGTCTATACATCTATACAAATAAATAAAATTGAAATGTCTGTTTGTAATATCAAAACAAAGGGCTTTTTTCATGTTCACACGGTTATTTGCACGATACCTATAACTTTTTGTTATGGTGCACCACGGTCAGTGCACCCGCCGCCCGGCTCCGTTTGGGGCGACAGAGGGACGGCGCGCGGCCCCGTAACCCACCCGTGGCACGTCGCCTTCGTCGTTGCGTCGACCACCGGTGCAGAGTAACTTGTCTTCAGTGGTCGGCCTGATGGAATACCCCTGCGGAGTACCCTCTCCTCTCGTCGGTCGCCGTCATGTGGTTGGCCTCTCAGCAGGTGATGGACTAAATCCCCGGTCCAGTCACCCGCGCGATACCTATACCTAAAAATCAGTTTAAAAAATGTTTGTCTATCTGTCTGTCTGCTTGTTTTGGGTAATCTTCAAAACGGCTAGACGGATTTTGATATTACCACTAGGTAGCTGTCTATATAAGGAGTAATTTATAATTTATCCCGGTATTCCCACGGAAACGGTAACTACGCGGGCAAGGCGATTGGAAGCGAAGCGAAGGCGTGTGTTAAGTGTATAATAAAATTTCCTTTCTCAAACAATAAATACAAAATCTAACAACCCACATTAAACCAATCAAATCAAACGTATTAACAATAGTAATTCAACGGAAAATGGGGGAGATGGCATCGCGTCCTAATTCAATTTGAACCAATAAATAATCGGTTGCAAACTCAATGGGGGATGCGCATGCGCATATATTCGTGTCAAGTGGGGGGAACTATAAAATGTTATTTGAAATAAATTGTTATTATTATATCTTTATATTATCATCATATTAATCCATATACCCCACTGTTGGGCTCGGGCCTCCTCCACTATGGGGGAGAAATAAATTTTATTTTACCTTTATATTTTTCGTTATTTATTTTTTTAAGAGAAGTAAAACTCGAAACAAAATCTTACGCCAACACGTTTGACCCGGTACAGTAGGTTAATTTGCCTCCCATAGTTGAAGAGGAGAAAGATGAGCTGAGATGACGATTTATTTATTTTTTTAAAAGGACAACACCCTGCACTAAGGATAAAATCCTTGTATTGCGGGGGATTTTACATACATAATGAACGAACACAAATTAAATCAAGACTCGGAACAACCATTTGTTGATCGTATGAAATGTTGTCCTGCGTGGGATTCAAACCCCTAACACTGTAGCTCGGCTCTTAACCACTACGCCATCTGTACAATCACCTAATACACTACGCTGGTCACATTTCGGTACCTATAGGCTTTTGTTTTGAGTTTTCATTTTCTTACATAGATGTATTACATAGATGTCTTAGTCGTCTTCAATCTAGATAGAGCGTAAAATATCTTGCATGCCTTAACAGTTTTCAATTCAATTTAATACCCTAAACTTGAGAACCATTTTTTTTTTGGGGATCGGCGCACTCCTCGCTCTGCTCCGTCCGGGGCGACAAAAGGGCGTAAGCACAAAGAGATACATCGCCATCGTCGTTGAACCGACCACCGGAGCAGGGTGACTTGTCGTCAGTGGTTGGCCTGACGGCATGTCCCTTGAAGAGTACCCTCTCCTCGACCGACGTCCTCCCCCTTGAGAAGGATAAACTTAAGAACCTGAAGCAAACCAAGGGCCTTTCATCAGAATTTGCTACAGGCCCCGCGCTGCCTTAATCCAACACTGGTATTCAAGGAGTATTAAATTCATATTTAAAAATATATATATTTCATATTAGCTGTATTCATATGTGATAGGACCATACTGTCGACAGTCGTCTATCTACAGCCATGGGCCGGTCCGTTCGGGGTAGTACCACACTCTCGCAGAATATCGACGTCTGAGTAGTAGCAATTTGTTACTGTGCTTCGTTCGGTGAGCGAGAGAGCCGGCAATCCAACTTTCTGAAGGTTATTGCGTGTGTAAGATTTTGGTGACGCCTTTAGCATCATTGAACCTCATTGCACACATTTCACTTCCTTCACTTTCTTCACGGTATGTAGAGGCCTTGCAAAGTTACACGAGCGGCTGTAACATTACCAATAAGTATGCTCTTCTCTCGTTTGCCACTGACGCCAATAATAAAAATAACTTCTATTTTAAATTATTATTTTTTATATATTGGAACGGAGTTCCTTATCGCGCGTTGCGGAAGGGGGCTAGTCGGAAAAAATTAAGACCAAAAGTTGTAACGACACTTTTTGCTATAGTTGTAAGCCGTGCGGCGTGCGCGTGTTTCTCTGTCTGTCTTACTCTCTCTCTACCTATTAAAACCTGATTGTTTTGAGTATTCATGTTTCTCACATATATTATGATAATATATATTATGTTATTACATATATATTATTTAATAATATATACCTATAGTATGTAATAAATTACATTATACAAATAAAATAATTATAATGTATATTTATTTATTAAATAATGTAATATTAATATTATATTATTTTTTATTATTTAATATATGAATATATAAAATATAATCTATATACTAATAATTTACATTTACGTAAATGTTTTTATTAATGCTTTAAAATAAAGTTTTATTACAATTCCTTCATTAATTAATCGAAAGGAACTTCGTTCCATCCGGGTGTCCCTTGACACCTCTCAATTTTTTTTTCTTTTAACAACATCCTCCACGAAGAAAATTAATCCTTGTATTGCCTTTCATCATTATTATCTTTTAAAAGACAACACCCTGCACAATAGAAATAATCCTTGTATCGCGGGGAACTTTACAAACATATGTATTGTTTAACGGACACAAATTACATCCAGACTCAGAACAACAATTTGTTCGCATAAAATGTTCTCCTGCGTGGGATACGAACCCTCGACACTGGCACGGTAGGTCAGTATTTTAACCACTACACCATCTGTGCAGTCAAATCTTCTCATATACATTTCCTCGTTAGGACCAAGCCTTCACCATAATGTGAGGGAAAATTACCTACTATACCAGGCTGGTCAGTGGTCAGACGTGTTAGGAGCTTAGGGTTTCGTATAGGGTTTTATTTCAGGTTTATTTCCATTTCATTACAACATATATATGTGCCATATTGTTCGATAACTATCTGCCATCTTGTAGCTCACATGATCACGTTGCTGTAGAAATTTTAAGCAAACCTCGATGGAGTTTTAATACCATTCACCACCCCTTATCTTACCGGTAAATATTATAAAAGTCGATTTAAGGATATAATCTTAATATATATAAATCTGCTGTCACGATGTTAGTCCGCGATGAACTCCTAAACTACTTAACCGATTTTAATCAAATTTGCACCCCGTGTGCAGTTTGCTCCAACTTGAAACATAGGATAACTTAGATCTTTAATTATAGTCGCAATTTTATTTTATTACAAATTATTTGTCTATAATTAATTGACAGTCACAATTATCTGTTAACTCCAAAAGATTCTAACAGATGGCGATATCTGTTGACTGGATTTAAGTAATTTAAGTAATTTGTGTGTGCTCAATGAGATTCGAGAATGGTTTAGATTCACAATTGGACCCGGTAGGTGGCGCTTTATTTGAACAGAACAACGTCTGTTGGGTCAGCTAGTATGTATATAAAACCTGTGCAAGTGAAGGAAAACTCGACATAAAACCATATTTCAACATGTCTCACCAGCGCGTGTAGGTCAATTTCTCTCCTATTGTGGAGGAGCCTCAAGCCCAACAGTGGGACATATAAGCTGATTTAAATAATAAGCAAACAATAAATAAATTAACCTCATCAAAATTCCATTATCAATTACGACAACCACGCATCTGCCCACAAGAGTTTTAATTAAACAGGGATCATTCCCAAATTAAATAATAGCCATTGATTTGACCATAAAGCTACCTTACCCCGTAGTGTAGTCTATAAAACCATGGGGTGCGACGAACGATGACTATGGGATGGGATCCTTAGATAGAAATGTGTATAGATTGACGGGCAGGCGTTAGGAGTGAACCACCCGCTGTGCATAACTATGGAAGAGAACAGGGATGCATTTGATAAATTTAGTTTATTATAATAATAATAATAATTTCATTTATTTCTCACCACAATAATAACTTATAATATTTAGGTTGTACAATTACATATCTGCTAGGTTTATTGTGGGACTGGTGCCCAAAGTAGCGAAAGTACCTGTATTTCGGGCCACCAGGCACTCCCTTAGTGGATAATATTAGATCACTTATAAGATTTAGCATGAGAATGTTATAATCGCAGGTACAACTACAGAGTGTATAATAATTTCGCCGTGTATTGACGGAGTAAGAACATATTTAACCGCGCAGATACTCGCGCCTGCGCCGCCCCAGTCGCCGGCGGCGGAACGTGTCGCCGAATAGGAGCTCTACTCGCACACGATCCGCCGCCTCCTTCCGTGAGATTACGGCCTCACAGAAGGCGGCGACCGCGTCCCAGTTCCTGACGCTGTCGAGCATCTCCCTGGCGATGGTCGGCAGCGCCAGGTCGGCACCGATAATCGCGACGAGTTCACGGCGCTCCCTTTCCCACGCAGTACACTCCTCGAGCGTGTGCTGCGCCGTGTCCTCGTCGCAACTGCAGTAGTGGCAGGACGGTGTGCTCTCCCTCCTGACAATCTTGTGCAGGTACTTCCCAAAACACCCGTGCCCCGTCAGCACCTGCACAAGTCGGAAGGAAAGCACCCCGTGCGTCCGCTCCAACCACTCCATCAGCACCGGCCGGAAGGCCTCGACGGTCCTGACACCGTACCGAGGACTCTCCAGCCGGACTGCCCAACGGGCAATGACTCCTCGGCGGGCGTCGACCCGCCAGGCGGTGATCTCCTGCAAGGAGACCATACCGCCGCGGGCGCGCGTCTCCGACACCCGCCGATAAATGTCGGCGAGCATCCCCGCCTCCAGGTCCCACAGGGGAGTTTCGGCCAGGAGGCACGCTGCCTCCGTCGCCACGGTGCGGTAACCCCGTATGGCCCTGATCGCCATGACCCTCTGTGGTCGCCACAGGAGGGCCCTAAGACGGACGGTCAGGGACCCCGCCCACACCGGTGCGCCATACAGGGCCATCGACCGGATCACCCCCGTGTACAGCTGTCGGCACGTAGCGCTGGGTCCACCCACATTCGGCATCAGCCGCGAAAGGGCGGACGCCGCGCCGACAAGCCGGGGGACAAGTCGATGGAGGTGCTCCCGGAACCAAAAATGCCCGTCGAGCACCAGGCCCAAGTACTTCATGTGGGCCTGGATGCTGATGGTGACCGACTTCACGGTGACCGAAGCGCCGGCGGGAGGCCCGGCGGTACGGAGGCCATGGAACAAAAGGGCCTCCGTCTTTTCCAGGGCTACACTCAACCCCAGCGCTTCGATCCGCCTGACAATCTCCTCGGTGCCGAGAGTTGCCAGGCGTGCCGCCTCCTCTAGTGTCCCACCCCGGGCTGTGACGAGTGTATCGTCGGCGTAGCAAATTACGCCCAGCCCGGGTGTGAGACTTCCTCTCAACGCCCAGTCGTAGCCGATGTTCCACAGGGTCGGACCCAGAACCGACCCCTGTGGGACACCGCACGTCATGGGCGTTCGCACAACGTCCCCTACTCGGTTAACGTAGAGGACGCTGCGCCCCTCCAAGTAGTCTGCCACCAGCCGCCTGAGGTACACGGGCACCCCGTGATACTTCAGTTCCTCCCTGATGCAGCTGAATGGCAGACTGTTGAAGACGTTGGCGATGTCCAGGGACACCGCCAACAGGACTCCTCCGCCGGTGACGGCCTCCGCTACCACGGCCTTCAGGCGCAGCAGGGCCGCGATCGTCGAACGCCCTCTCCGAAAACCAAACTGGGCGTCCGACAGATCGGGCCGGGCAGATGCGGGCAGCCAACACCCTCTCTAGCAGCTTACCCGCATCATCGAGCAGCACGATGGGCCTGTAGGCCGAGGCCGACTCAGGAGACCGTCCCGGCTTCGGCAGGAGAACCAGCCTCCCCTCTTTCAGCACCCAGGGAACTGCCCGGACGTCAAACAAGCGTCGAACAGTCTGAATTGAAGGCAGACCACGCACTGCGGTAAGCCTCGTACAGCTGGCCCTCCCGCTCAGCGTCGCGGTGACGCGCTCGGCTGCGGGTGTTGGCCCTCCGGGCACGTATGCACGCGGCCCGAAGGTCCGCCAATTCTCGGGACCACCAGGGGACCGCACTCTTCGGGGGCAGACGCCGCACACGGGTCATGGCCGCATCGCAGATCTGCGTTAATGCACAGCGGATGCGGCCAGCCTCGGCATCCACCCCGTCCGCCTGGGGCGGTGAGGACAGCCACGACTGAACGATGGCTGCCTCCGCCAACAGGTCCCGATCCAATCGACCCACAGCCCACCGCGGAAACGTGGGAGCTCCGTCCGCCGTGTGACCCCTGCTGGGCTGCAGGAGGGTCCGGGAGACCTCTATCCGGATGTATCGATGGTCGGATAGGGTCTCAACCTCCTTCTGGACGCACCAGCTCCTCACACGTGCTGCAACATTAGGGCTAGCAAACGACAAGTCCACTATCGACCCGCCCTGCTGCCGCACGCACGTTTGCACCGAGCCCCTGTTCAGCAAACAGAGGCCCAGTGCCGCTGCCCACTGTCATTCGTCCTGGGGGACCCCCACGCCGTGGACTTGGCGTTGTAGTCTCCCAGAACGAAGATTTGGCGCGGTGCCAGTCGCCGTATCGAGGCCCCCAGGATGGTGAGGAAGGCCCCGAAATCCGTCGCGCTCCTGTTAGGAGAGAAGTAAACACCAAATAGCGTAACCTCTCCCCATTCCGCCGCGACATACCCGTCGCCCCTGTCCTTGAGCAACAAAGGCGGGGAATGCCACGACGTGGAGGCGATGATTGCCACAGAGCCGTCACTGCTGCCCAGCCAATTGGGCCGGTCAGGCACCACGTACGGCTCCGCGGCTACGGCTGCATCGACCAACCACTCCGCCATGGCTTGCAGGAAAACGTCCTGTGCCTCGGCGGCGTGGTTGAGGTTGGCCTGCAGGAGGTGGTAGGATTCGGTCGCCATTACTGGGCCGTATCCATCACCTCCTCCACGCTGGCGGGCGATCGGGTCGCGCTAGGGGCAGGAGCGGCCGGGGTCGTCGGGCCGCTCCGCCCCTTTGGAGCCGAAGCCGGGGGTCTGCACTCCCTGCCCCCCATGCGGTGCTTGGCGGGCCTATTGCCCGCCGCACACGCGGGGCAGTGGGGAGTGGCGGCACAGGATGCCGCCTTGTGCCCGGGTTGACCGCAGCGGAAGCAGAGATCGCTGCAGTCAAAGCAATTGGTGCATGTTGGCCGAGTGTGTCCGACCACCATGCACTTGTAGCACCTCGCAGGCCGGGACTCCAGCACGGTCACCCGTGCCAAGCTCCAGCCCACGAGGAGCCTGCCTAAGTCGGCCAATTGCTTGGCCGACTCCACCGGGCACTGCACCCAGGCAACACCGACGCCGCCCGGACCAGGGCGGATGGCGCCAATTCGGACGGTGTCCACGGGACACCCGGTTTTCGAGACGATGGCCTCCCGGATGTCATCCACCGTCACGGAGTCGTCCAGACCCACGACGCGTAGTTCTGCGCACTTTACGGGTCTGGCGATTTTGACGCCACCCTCCTCTGCGAACAGACCCCTCAACTTAGCCGCCATGCTATCGGCCGTCTTGGCGTCCTCGGCCCCAGGGAACTCTAAAATCCGAGCCCCTGTCCGGGCCTTGCGGGTCCTGGCTTCGACGCCTCCTAAATCGGAGACGTCAAGCTCCCGCCGGGCGCGACGTAAGACGGCCTCATAGCTGAGGCCGTTTTCGGCCGCCTCAGGCAGCACGGTGATCACCACCGCGGCTGACTTTGGCGGCCGGAGCCTCCTGCGCGACCTCTTATTTGCGGCTCCTGCTTTGGGAGCGGAGGCTTTGGCGGCACTTTTGGCCTCCGCTCTCCTCTTCTGGCCGCGACTTTTTCGGCTGCGCTCGGCTGTCTGCCAAACTTCTTCAGGTGCAGCAGAGGGGCCGGGCACAGCAGTCACGGCCGCGGCTGCGTTGGCTGCTACCGGCGGAGCATTTGCCGGCAGCGGCTGAGGTCCGGCCTGAGCAGGAGCCGGTGCCACCTTCTTCCTCGCGGCGGGCCCTTTGGACTTCGGTCCAGCAACGGCCGCAGCGTAGCTCCCTACGCGCCCGCCCTGACAGGGTAGCGCATCAGGGGCTGACACCGCGGCTTTGGGCCTGTCCGCAGCCAGTGGCGGCCGAAGACGGGGCTCCGGAGGCAGTCTTGACTCCAGAGCCGTCATGCGCGCGTCTAGCATTTTGCCGAAGACGTCCACCATGGCGCGCATGGTCTGGTCCGGCACGCCGTCCACTGCGGGCAGCGGGACCGCTTCGGCCGGCTGGGTCCTCTGGGGACTCGCCGCAGCGCGAGTTGGCGCAATGGGGACGGCGGGGGCGGCGGTAGGGCCGGCGCTTGTCGGCGGCGCGGTCCTCGCCAGTTGCGCGACCTGGCGCCGCAAGTCGGCCATTTGCTTGGCCAACTCGCGGTTCGCCTTCTGCACCGCCGACAACTCCTTTTGTAGGGCCTTATTCTTCTCCTGCAGGGCTGAGACCTCACCACTAAGGCGGGCATTTTCGGCCTGCAGAGTTGCCACATCGGTAGGTGGGGGGTCGACACCTACAGCGGGCTTTGCAGCTGCCGCGCTGGTGGGAGGGATGTCCGCTAACACCCTCATCATCCTCGCGGCAGCCGCCTCATTCGCCCACTTTTGGGCATCGGTCCCCCGCACATGACCAATTGACGCTGGAGCCGTCGACCTCGCCGCCACCACTGCAGCCCCTCGTCCTCTACGAGAGGCTGGAACCTTGGGAGGAGGCATGATAGCACCACTCCCCTCGGAGACGGACTCTGAGCTGCCACCCATATTTAGGGGGCGCTTCCGCACCATCGAGGGGAGGGCCTCCTCCCCAACCTCTAGTGCTGCCGCCAAGGCCGATGCCGGTGACCGGGATGACCCACCGACGGTCTCCACTGCCGACATGTCGGTGTCCGACGGCTCTGCGGCAGTACTGCCGCCCTCGTCAGCAGTCGGAGCGGCTGCCGCGGCCTCTCTAGCCAGCCGCTCCTGCTTGGCCAACTCGCGCCTTTTGACGCTCGTGGCCTTCCCCGTCCCCATGTGCTTTCTCTTTTTTCTCTTCTTAGGCCACTATTTTTGCCGGGCCCTCGGCTGACCTTGGGGCCTCAAGTGTCAGACTAGCAGCAGAGCTGCAGTCGGACGAGGCCTCTCCTTCCTCTGTGCCAGTTTTCCTGTAGCTTGGCAGGGCTTTTGGGTGGGAACTAATTAGATCCTCTGTGGTGGTAATTTTGGGCTTCTCACCCCTCCTATCTACATCAGGTGTGTGTGAACAATAATCCATCGAGTTCCCACGAGTATGGGAGAAATAAATGTCGACCCGGGCAGAGATCTCGATACCCGGGCAAGCGTACATTTGTTTCCCAACACAGGGGGTCCGCAGGTACCCTGGCTGGGGGCGCGCTAACGACTGAACAACCCATCAGCCATGCATCCCCTCGCCGCGCGCCAGAACTTAGGATTCTGGGTGATTGTTTTATAGAGGTTTTCTTCCTCGCGGTCCAGGCGATTAAGCCAAGACCCTCGCTCCTGAATCTAGGCCTCAAGACAAATGTCCCGAAGCAAGAATCAGGTCTACGATTTGTCGCGGTTGGCAAATGCCTGCCCAGTCCTCAAACGAATGAGTGACTGGGCCCGTCGAATTTTCGCGTCCAATACCCTCTACAATTAGAGGGCATGGAGCGAATTTGGGGCATCCCACAAACTGGGCCCCCCCTCGGACCAGATATTTGCCACGAGCGACAATTCCAGAGAGCAGTCCAAGGAATTGTCGCTCGTGCCCAGGGTACACCACGCGGAGGTTTCTGGCGTAGCACCCCAAACTGCTTACATAATACAGCGGTTATGACAGTATGCTCTTTCGCAGGCCTATGTTTAACTGTGGATTGAAAGACTGACTAAAACGGTATTAACTAGTCTAGAAAATTCTCAATAAAGATTTCGAACGCTACAATCTTAAGTTTGAAGTCATAGGGCGTTTTTACGATGAAATTTAAATTTTACAGCAAGCTGTAACAGAATTATAACAATATCAAGTTTTTGTACGTAATATATGACAATTTTCTTGGTAGATCTGGCCACAATTCATTCGAATTATTCTGGCAACAAAAGGGCGGATTGGTCACAACTTACGATATTATCGCTCCCCGTCGATTAACCGGAACACCTGTCAGTATGTCATATTTAAGTTATACAAACAAAATGGTAGTGTAATATATTTTTGCCTACACTTTTGATAGTAAAAGTAGAAGTTAAAAAAAATAGCGACATTTGAATATTGAGTACAGGTACATCGTGATTGAATTTGGACTATCGATATTAGAATAAAATTATATTTAATTATTATTCAATTTGAAAACGCTTAATTTTTTTATTACAAATGCTGGAAAACGGGCAGATAGTACACCTGATGGTGAATGTTGCTGCCGCTCATGGACCTTTACTAGGCCGCTGCCTACTGTGAAGAGAAGTGTGAATGCGAGCAATAAGTTTCGGTGAGAGCAAAAGCATCAACAAAACCCACCACACACAAACACCCTCAGAAAGTTGGGCTGCCGGCATTCTAGCTCACGAAACGAAGTGCAGTAACAAATCGCTACTGCTCAGACTTAAATTTTCTGCGAGAGCGTGATATTACCCTGGACGGCCCGCACCTGTAGAAAGATAAACATCAACAGTGTGGTCCTTTTTTTTTATGGGTGGGCTATGGTAAGCGCACGCGCGGTCCAGTCCGTCCGGGGCGATGAAAGGACGGCGCGCGGGCCCATAACCCACCCGTACCCACGTCACCTCGTTGTTGGGCCGACCACCGGAGCAGATGTGACTTGTCATCAGTGGTTGGAACAGTGTGGTCCTACCACTAGTTTTCTTTAACTTCGGCCAAGTAAAAATCAAATACAAATGTGATAAAAATTATAACAATAGTTTATTCCATTCATTTATTTGGTTTCTCGCTGTCCATTGATGGAAGTAAGCCTCTCTAATTTTTCTCATGTGAGGGGATAATGTCGTAATCGCCACGCTTGGCAGGCGGGTTAGCGATTGCAGTAAGATGTTATACGTTTTTCAGGCGAGAGCCGTGGCCCGCTCTCCTGGTGAACCTTTAACCGATTTTTTCATCTCCCTTGGCAAGCAAGAAGTGGCGAAAATTATAGTTTTAACTTTTTATTTAATATGTGTAATGTACACGTAAACATCAGAAATAAATTAATAATAATACTAGAAATAGGGCAGTCATTTATTTGCTTAATTTAAAATAACTGCGATTAATAACTAAAAAGACAAATTGGTTATATTTTGTTAGTTTTGGGGGAATAATAGCCCGAAACCTAAATCATTTGACAACTCCTTAGTTAAAGATTCATGAAGAGAAAAATAATGGACATAAATATTTTTTCTTATATCGTTGCTCATAGCTCTACTCGCAGCATCGATCATGTGTCAAAAGTTGATACTATAATTCAAAATTGGCAAATTTGTTGTTGATTTTTAGGCTTTCAAGAAATATTAGAAGCAACAACGTACGCCTTGTATACAATGTTTAAAAGCTTTTGGCAGGATATAGGTTTAAACATTAAAAATCTGATCGCAATAGCAACTGATGGAGCTAGTAACCTTTGTGGCAAACATAACCCTCTTTTCACTCTTTTAGACTTTTTTCTTTTTATTGCAAGTAGTGGCAAACGAGCAAACAGTACACCTGATGGTAAGTGTTGCTGCCGCTCATGGACCTTTACAAGGCCATTGCCTACCGTGAAGAAAGTGAAGGGAGTGTGAATGAGTGCATTTAGGCTCGGTGATAACCACCACCAAAACCCTCCATAGGCAAACACCCTCAGAAAGTAGGGCTTCCGGCTCTCTCGCTCACCGAATGAAGCAGATATATCCAATTTACAGCTAGTGTGTATGCCACATCTTCAGCTTATGTGCATTCAAAGTATGCACTGAATTACCGTCTTGCCTTGAAAAGTTTTAGTGTTTGGGCTATATTAGGCTACCTCAACTCAAATTCGGCTACATTAGGCTACTTAAGGTGAGAAAAATGGTGACATTAGGTTCCGAGTCGTTGGCAACACTGGTATCTCGCGGGATATGTATACGTCTTTTATTAACGTATAAAATTATGTACGTACTACATATGTACAGAACCAAAGGCGGTTTTCAAACATTCGATTATCCGGATTTTCCATTAGCCGAATGCCTAACGACAACAATTAGTCCGGTTAATCAAGTTTCTACTGTACTTATTTTAATATTTTGATGTGAAACATCTATAGGCGAGGGTGATCCCGATTGTCGCGTGGCGTTAACGCCACGCTTCGAGACACCATTCTAATTAAATACAAATAAAAAGCCGGATACATGTGTACATTTTTGTAACGAAACCATAGTGCGATTTAAAATTTGTATAACGCCATCTAGTGCGCTTAAAGTAAATTGTTACCTATAATGAAAATAAATGTTTATTGAATAAAAATCATCATTTTCTTGAAAAAAAAAATCGTAATATTATTTTTATTAATGTGCTATTTTAGTTCCTGTCGTAATCTGTTCTTTTATGCATATTTCTATAAAATAATGTATGTTCTATAAAATAATGTAAGTATAATTCTCTAACTTTCCAACATAAGTATACCATATCTACTTACAGTACTTTCACGTACGTAAACTGGACAATCGCTTTTTATAGGTGTTTTATTAGTTTCAGATGTATATTTATTTGTTTGTGTTACAGACTCCTAGGAATTGGATCTTGACTCACTTTCAACAGTCAGATTTCATTTAAAATTTGTTAATTAAGGACCAATGATGATAAAATAATTTAAATAGCTTGTCTCGTTATCATCATCATCATTACAGGATTAGAGATTGCTTTATAAAATATATTTTGTAGCTGAGATTTAGTCTTAGCTCGATAGATGTCGTTATTTCTGTATGCTAGATCACACTTTCTTAACCGATCCTTTTGATTTGAACTACGTAGAAGTGTGTGAGGGAGACGTAGCGCCGCTATGTTAGGTCGTAAGCGACTGAGCGGTGTGAACTAATATCATTTCTTTGTAATATTTTAAATAATAGTAGAAATCGTATTATTTTATTTAATACTTTACATATTAGTTCCTGTCGTAATCTATTTTCTACAAGTATATATGAATAAATCATATATACTTGTAGAAAATAATTTCGAAGTTTCACATCTGCCAGGCGTCCTGAGCGACGGCTTACTTTTTTTATTATACCTATTATTTTTTCTAACTAGCGTGTTCTAGCAATCCAATTAATTTGTCATTGAAATTATTATATTTATTACAGTTGTATAATAAATTCGTCCCTGTAAACCACTTCACCGAAATACAAAAACATAGCCAGTACACCAGGAATCCGCTAATTATTGTGAGAATAATAGCCCAACAAATTTATGGCCTTTACAATAATATATTGCCGTTTAATGGCCTGTCGTAAGCCACAAATGTTCTGTTGTCTTGTATTGTATTTTGGCTCATACAAATTTTGTTGAGACACTTAATTGGCCATGTCAAATTTTGTTGAATCACCGCTTTGTTTATTGATCATTACTTTTATATAATAATCACTATTTAAAAGAGTTTACGTGTGTTAGTTTAGTTTAAGTATGTGTTACCAGTGATAACTTACGGCACGGAAACGTGGGCCCTAAATGTAGGCCTTATATCAAGGCTTAAAGTCGCTCAGCGTGCTATGGAGCGGGCTATGCTCGGGATTTCTCTGCGAGATAGAATCCGGAATATGGAAATCCGCAGAAGAACGGGTGTAACCGACATAGCACGAAGAAGTAGCACGCTGAAGTGGCATTGGGCAGGCCACATCGCTCGACGAACCGACAACCGCTGGGGAAGAATGGTTCTCGAGTGGCGACCACGTATCGGACGACGCAGTGTAGGACGCCCCCCCACTAGGTGGACCGATGACCTAGTGAAAGTAGTTGGGCGTCGTTGGATGCAGGCGGTACAGGCCCGCACATTGTGGCGCAACATGAGGGAGGCCTACGTCCAGTAGTGGACAGCAATAGGCTGAAATGATGATGATGATGAAAAGAGTTTACAATGACTTTTCTTCAGTAACCTATAATAATAATTTATTGACAAAAATAGGTACTTTTATTGCAAACGGTGACAGACGAGCAAACAGTACACCTGATGGTAAGTGTTGCTGCCGCTCATTTACCTTTACAAGGCTGCTGCCTACCGTGAAGATAGTGAAGGGAATATGAATGTGTATATACTAAAGGCATCACTAAAATTCACCATACACAAACACCCTCAGAAAGTTGGGGTGCCAGCTCTCTCGCTCACCGAACGAAGCGCAGTAACAAATTGCTACTACTATAACGCATTATCTAGTTAACATTTGTTACGGTGTGTACGCGTACACACCGTAACATAAAAAAATTTTGACTAGCTAACTTCAGTGCGTTGGTTTTTCGTGACAGTAGGCTCGCGCATCGTAAAAATGTATTCTCATCATTTTACCCTAACGCGCCAAATGTAGTACAACTTCAAAAATGGAAAACTTTCCATAAATAAGAGAGATTGACATCTCCATCTTTAAAAAGTTTGAGCTGGCTAATATTTAGAAAACTTTATCCTCAAATAAATTTATGTTTAGTAACGTTAGGCTTGTTGCTACAAAACTTTCTCTAGCGTGGAAGTTGTTTTGTAACGACTTTAAAAAAAAGTCACTACAACAAAAAGCGATTTAATTTTCAAACCTTAACAAGACCACCTCAAAACCCATATACCACACGCTTTTTTTTCCTCAACAACATCTGTCCCATCCCTATTCCAAGATGGCGTCCCTAAATAATAGAGACATCACGTTGAACAAGATGCCATAACTTATTCAAATTAGTCGTAATGCGATACTCAGGCGTTTGTATACGTGCCTCTTATATCTTATATCTTTGTAGCTTTTTGAATGGTACCTTCTTAAGGGAGAGGTCACAGATATGGACCTTTAGCTAAACTATATGATTGATTTGTTGGTAGAGAAATCATCATCATTTCACCTTATGGACGTCCTACAGCTGGCCTGTGTGTGTTACCAGCGATGACTTACGGTACTGAAACGTAGTCTCTAAATGTAGCCTCATAAAAAAGCTCAAAGTCGCTCAGCGTGCTATGGAGAGGGCTATGCTCGGTATTTCTCTACGTGATACAATACGGAACACGGAAATCCGTAGAAGAACGGGTGTAACCGACATAGCCCACAGAATTAGCGTGTTGAAATGGCAATGGGCAGGCCACATCGCTTCTTGAACCGACAACCGTTGGGGAAGAAAGGTTCTTGAGTGGCGACCACGAATCGGACGGCGCAGTGTAGGACGACCCCCACTAGGTGGACTGACGACATTCTCAAAGTCGCAGGAAACCGTTGGATGCAAGTGGCGCAGGACCGTTCCGAGTGGCATACTCGTGGGGAGGCCTATGTCCAGCAGTGGACGTCTGTAGGCTGATGGATGGATGGATGGATGACAGCTGGCCTTCAGCTCTTCAGTTGAAACAAAGAAAATTTTCTACTAACCCATACCTCACAGATGATGTAGTGGTTAAGATACCGACCTACCGTGCCAGTGTCGTGGGTTTGAATCCCACGCAGGACAGCACTTGGTGCGATACACGAATTTTATCCTTCCCGTTAACCTACGTTTGTAGCAAAAACGACACTAATAATGGAAAAAACCGCCTAAGTGCGTGTCGCAGTCGCGCACGAAGGGTTCCGTACCATTAGCTATAAAAAGGTCAAAAAGAAATCGCTTTTGTTGCATGGGAATATTTATTTTGTTTTTAGTATTTGTTGTTATAGCGGCGACAGAAATACATAATTTATAAAAATTTCAACTGTGTAGCTATCGCGGTTCTTGAGATATAGCCTGGTGATAGACAGACGGACGGACAGACAGCAGAGTCTTAGTAATAGGGTCCCGTTTTTATCCTTTGGGTACAGAACCCTAAAAAAGGTATTTTAGTACTTTGAAAGTTTTATTATAACGCATTATGTAGTTGACATTTGTGACTGTGTGCGTGCGTATCGTAAAAATTTACTCTCAACATTTTTACCTAACCTACCAAAAGAAGTCATTCATTATCATCATTTCAGCCTATCGCCGTCCACTGCTGGACGTAGGCCTCCCTCATGTTACACCACAAAGTGTGGTCTTGTGCTGCCTGCATCCAACAACTCCCGGAAACTTTCACCAGGTCGTCGGTCCGCCTGGTGGGGGGAGTCCTACACGGCATCGTCCGATACGTGGTCGCCACTCGAGGACCTTTCTTCCCCAGCGGTTGTTAGTTCGTCGAGCGATGTGGCCTGCCCATTGCCACTTCAGCGTGCTAATTCATCGTGCTATGTCGGTTACACCCGTTCTTCTGCAGATTTCCATATTCTGGATTCTATCTCGCCAAAAGAAGCATAACTCAAAAATATAGTTTAAAAGATTATAAGCATAAAATATCTTCGCTTTTACTACAGAACAAACTTTAAAAGCACTTTTTCTTTTACAAAAACACGGCGCTTAGTTCATCTGATTTATTTTAAGTTATTTCCTCAAGAATTATACATGGTACGTGTTTATAATATCGAGTTAATGAGTTATTGTGACAACAGACGGACAAACAAACTTATATGATTAGTAGCGGGTAACGTGATAGGTACCTACGTATATATATATATATATATATATATAATGGGTTACGCATTGGGTACATTAGATGGTTGTATTATATTTTCTGAATGATTTATTATTTTATTATATTTAAGGTGCGTGTAGGGCTGGTTATAGGGCTCCGGCGGACTTGTTGTGCATGTGAAAACGGTCCCATGACTTCGCCGTAGCCGAGGGTCAGGAACAGCGTGTGGTTTTTAGCTGGTAGTGGCACTGATAATAAATTGACGTTTAGCCCGGCATACCCTATCTATCAAAGGTGCGTAAAAAATACATTTTCCCACGCGAGAAAAAAAATAGTGCTGGTTATAGAGTTGTCGAGCCGACCACTGAAGATGAGGAACTCTGCACCGGTGGTCGGCCCAACGATGAAGGCGAAGTGTCACGGGCATAACTCCCCCGGACGGAGCCGAGTGGCAGCCCATTCACCAATCCTATAGAGAAAATAAAACTAAAGAAAATAAAAAAAAATTCTGGTTATACACCATCCCTTCCATCACCCCGAATGAATCGGGCGGGATGTTATCATACCACAGCCTCTCCCAAAAAAAAGGTCTTAAATTCCACTATTACACGGACCTCGAGCCCCTAAGTGGGATGTATTTGAGTCGTATATTTCCGTGTGATGACGGACTAAGAATACAATTAAACAGTCCCTCTTGCCTGTAGGTGGGGTAAAAGACGACTAAGGGATATATAGATAACTTTTATGTAACACGAGGAAAACTGGACATGAAACCCCATGTCTGATTAGCGCGGTGCAGTGAGTCGAGTTCCCTCTCATTGTGGAGGAGGTCCAAGCTCAACAGTGGGACTTATATGGTCTGAGATGATAATGATAATGATCTATCTATCAGAAATAATCATTTCATTACTATCATAGTTTCTACTACATTAAATAAAAGTACTTTACGGATTTTATCGCATTTGTATTTGATTTTTGATTGCCGGATGTTTCCAACACTTTACAGCGTTCATGGTCACGGGCGGACTAAGATGTCACACGTCCAACAAGTCATCGTTATAACAGAGATTTATAATTATTTACCTAATCTAATGAAAATTATTATACCATCAAAAACAAAAAAAAGCCAAGCCTCACAACTGAATTCTTCTACCATAAAAATTTGTGAGATCCATGTTATATCAAGACGGTTACTCATTCAGTCCCTGCTTAAGGCACCTTTCTTCTTAAGTTATTACGTAAATAGCTAACCTAACAACTTCTTATAGTGACTATATCAATATTAAAGACCTTTTGTTTTAAATGAACAAAATGACTTGGCAATCGCATGAAAACACACCTCACAAGTAATACATATTATATTATATTGTATTAAACATAGTGCGATTACTAAAAATTCAGGTTTCTAATTTTATTAACAACGAAGTTATAGGGGGCCTGAATGGCTTCGAGAAAAGTATGTTACGACAGTTTTGTGTTTTGCCCGACTTTTTTTTTGCTCGACTTGGCGGGGGCACGGCACGACAGATAGTGGTTGAGCCACACTTGACAATTATCTGTTTACAGCCGCGGGCCGGTCCGTCTGGGGTAGTACCACATTAAGCAGAAAACCGACGTCCGAGGAGAAGTAATTTGTTACTTCGCTTCGTTTGGTAAGCGAGAGAGCCGGCAGCCCAACTTTCTGAGGGTGATTGCGTGTGTTGGGTTATAGTGATGCCTTGCACGCATTCACACTCCCTTCACTTTCTTCGCGGTAGGCAGCGCCCTTGCAAAGGTTCATGAGCGGCAGCAACACTTACCATCAGGTGTAATGGAATGGAATCTTCATGGGAATGGTCACCGCCGGCCACCTGCCGGTCAGCAGGGGACCCGAACCCAGGATCATCCTCCCTGGGAGGCTGTCCCACCAACCGGCGAAAATCCCGTTGGGTAGTCGTCGTGCCGGTGTGGGAAACCGGAGTGGACCTCGGCGGCTACACACGGGGGGGCATCGGGGGCCCTTCCGTGCTTCGTGTCAGCTCCTCACAACACTCTCGACCATGCACAATGCCCTGCCTTTTTTTTTGGTATCACCAAACTCCGTTATACACATTCACACTCCCTTCCTCCTCTTCTTAAATTAAAAATCATGGCCAAGAAAGTTAAAAAGAGACGATTTTCTACGGCGGTCCCCTTATCCACATTTGATGTAGATTTTTGCAATATCAGGGGTTTACATAGCAATCTCGACGCCGTCCACCATCACCTCGAGACGGCGCGGCCTGCCTTACTCTTTTTAACGGAGACGCAGATAGGTGCTCCGGATGACATTTCGTACCTAAATTACCCCGGCTACGAGTTGGAGCATACCTTCCGTCGTAAAGCCGGGGTGTGCGTATTCATCCGAGGTGATATCTGCTGTCGCCGCCTTTGGGCCCTCGAACATGGTGACTTGTCAATCCTGTGGCTACGCGTAGACTATGGAGGGCTTACCCGCATCTACGCATGCCTCTACAGGTCCCATGGCAGTGATCCGGGGTCAATTCAATTATTTGAGAACGTCCAATGGGGGATTGACGAAATATTGGAGCAGTGTCCATCAGCGGAGGTGGTGGTTCTTGGAGACTTCAACGCTCATCATAAAGAGTGGCTGGGGTCCCGAACCACCGACCTCCAGGGTCGATATCTCTTCAATATGGTCTCGGCCTATGGTCTCTCACAACTGGTGACACAGCCCACCCGTATCCCAGATATTGAGAGCCATGAGTCTTCTTTACTGGATCTTCTGCTGACTACACACCAGCACGGATATCAGGTAGTGGTTGAAGCGCCTCTTGGATCTTCTGACCACTGCTTGGTCCGTAGCAGTGCCCCTGTTGTAAGGCCTAGTCGTTCTAAGGCGACTGGGACTCGCAGAGTCTGGCAATATAAGTCAGCAGATTGGGATGGACTGCGCGAGTTTTACGCATCCTACCCATGGAAGCGGCTTTGCTTCGCCTCTGGGGACCCTGGCGTCTGTGCGGACTGCGTTACCGAAACGGTTATTACGGGGATGGAATTATTCATCCCCAACACCAAAATACCCGTCGGTGGCCGCAGCCGACCCTGGTTTAACAAAACCTACAGGACGGCTGCATGCCAGAAACAGTCCGCATATCGGGCCTGGAATAGGGCCAAAAAATGCCAGGACCCGAACGCCAAAGAGGTGAAGCGGAAATTTAACGCCGCTTCTAGATCTAGTAAGAAGGCTATTGCCAGAGCCAAGGCGGAACATGTTGCCAAAATTGGTGAGCGATTGCAAAGCTATCCTGCTGGGAGTCGTGCATTCTGGTCGCTCGCCAAGGCTGCACAAGGCAACTTCTGCCAGCCCAATCTCCCACCACTGCAGAAACACGATGGTAGTCTGGCCCACAGCGCAAAGGAGAAGGCCGATCTTCTAGGTCAATTCTTTGCCTGTAACTCGACTTTGGATGCCGGAGCTGCCACACCACCTACCATCCCACGGTGTGAAAGCTCACTGCCCGAAATCCGCATCACGCAGCGAGCGGTTAGGCGGGAGCTGCGGCTTTTAGACGTCCATAAGTCGAGTGGACCGGATGGCATCCCTGCAGTGGTACTAAAGACGTGCGCCCCTGAATTGACTCCCATCCTCACGCGCCTATACCGACTTTCCTACGCTACTAATAGGGTTCCGTCTTCGTGGAAGGTAGCCCATGTCCACCCGATCCCTAAAAAGGGAGACCGGTCTGACCCATCGAATTACAGGCCAATTGCGATAACATCCTTGCTCTCCAAGATAATGGAGAAGGTTATAAACCGTCAGCTTCTGCAGTACCTTGAGGATCGCCAGCTTATCAGTGATCGCCAATACGGCTTTCGTCATGGTCGGTCGGCTGGTGATCTTCTAGTGTACCTCACACACCGTTGGGCAGAGGCCTTGGAGGGCAAGGGTGAGGCGCTGGCGTTCAGCCTAGATATCGCAAAGGCGTTCGATAGGGTCTGGCACAGGGCACTTCTATCGAAGCTACCATCATACGGAATCCCCGAGGGACTCTGTAATTGGATTGCCAGCTTTTTGGATGGTCGGAGTATAAAAGTCGTCGTAGATGGCTCCTGCTCCGATACCATGACCATTAATGCTGGTGTACCACAAGGCTCGGTGCTCTCCCCGACGTTGTTTATCCTGCATATCAATGACATGCTCTCTATCGAGAGTATGCGTTGCTATGCGGATGACAGTACGGGTGATGAGCGGTACACTGAGCAACGGAATATCCCTCGGAGTATTCAGGAAAGAAGGGTTCAACTTGTGTCTGAAGTCGAGCGCTCTCTGGGGCGGGCCTCGGAATGGGGTGAATGGAACCTAGTCCAGTTCAACCCCACAAAGACACAAGTTTGCGCGTTCACTGCAAAGAAGGACCCATTTGTCATGGCGCCTCTGTTCCAAGGAGTAACTCTTCTGAGAAAAAAATAAATTACTGAGAGTATTGGGATTCTCGGCGTCAAAATATCGAGCAAAGTCCAGTTTGGGAGTCATTTGGAGGACAAAGCCAAATTGGCAAGCAAAAAGTTGGGCGTCCTGAACAGAGCCAGGCGGTACTTCACACCGAGACAGCGTCTTGTGCTATACAAAGCACAAGTTCGTCCTCATGTGGAGTACTGCTCACATCTCTGGGCAGGTGCGCCCAAATATCAGCTAGACCCACTTGACTCCCTGCAAAGACGGGCTGTTCGAATCGTCGGGGATCCCAATCTTACGGACAGATTGGAGTCGCTGGAGCAGCGGAGAGACTTTGGGTCACTCTGTGTACTCTACCGACTCTTTCACGGGGAGTGCTCCGAGGAACTGTTTGACTTGGTACCACCGTCACCATTCTACCAACGTACCACTCGACATCGCAGCAGGGTTCATCCATTTCACCTGGAAACGTTATGGTCTTCAACTGTACGTTTCCAGCGATCATTTCTCCCACGTACGTGCAAGCTCTGGAATGAACTACCTGCTGCTGTGTTTCCCGAGCGCTATGACATGTCCTTCTTTAAACGAGGTTTAAGAAGAGTATTTCCTTCACGGTAGGCAGCGGCCTGGCTGTGCCCCTGGTATTGCAATGGTCCATGTGCAGCAGTTTCACTTACCATCAGGTGTGCTGCTTGCTCGTTTGCCACCGTTGGCAATAAAAAAAAAAAAAAAAGGTGTACTATTTGCTCGTTTGCCACCGTATGCAATAAAAAAAAAATTACAATGTGTAATGTTCACGTAAAAAGCAGAAATTATTACCACTACATCAAGTTTTTTAAACATTTTTTTAATTCAATGATTCTATCATTTTATTATTTCAGCTCAAATACAGCCCACTGTTGGGCTTGAGCCTTCTCCACATTGAGAAGGAAATTAACGTAATATATCACGCTGGTCAGGCAAGGTTGGTACAGGGTTTTTATTTCACCACTGCGATTGCGACGAGGACACGGCGCGCCATACGCTCGAGGCCTGTGGGGCTTGGGCAGTGCAGCGCTGTGAACTCGTCGCAATCATCGGTGCCGACCTGACGCTGCCGGCTATCGCTAGGGCGATGGTCGACAGCGTTGGGAATTGGGACGCGGTCGTAGCCTTCTGCGAGATAGTGATCTCGCGGAAGGAGGTGTCGGATAGCCGGCGCGAGGAGTGCAGCCTCGATGAGGCGATCCACCGCCAGCGACTGGAGCGGCGTAGGCGCCAATACCTGCGCCTCATGCCACCCTAGCCGAGGCCGCGGGAGACGTGACCGGGGAATTAGTCCGTCACCCGCTGAGAGGCCGACCGCATGAGGAAAGACCGACGTCCTCCCCGAGGGGGGGACTTCGGTCGATGGGAGGGTACCCCAAGTAGGAGGTATTCCATCGTGCCGACCACTGATGTCAAGTAATCCTGCTCCGGTGTTCGGCCCAACGACGAAGGCGACGTGCATCGTGGGTGGGTTGCGGGAGTTGTGTGCTTGCGCCCCTCTGTCGCCCCGGACGGAGTGGTGCGAGGAGTGCGCCGACCGCAACCCACCCCAAAAAAAAAGGGTTTTATTTCGAGTTATCTTTCTCTTGCATAGATGTTATATGAATACCCATAGTCGTCTTGTACGATATCCACAGGCAAGATAGATAGTGTTGAATTGAATTTTTACTCTGTCACCACACTGAATATGATTCTATACATATCGCCAACAATAGTTATAAAATATAACAATATATTAGGCTCAATAAATTGATGGCGTCCCGTCGTTTTATGTACAAACTATAGCCCCATACACAATTGTATGGTAGCCATACGGCTACTACTAGGAAATATCTATAATTTTTTTAATATTATACTTTTAATATTTATTTCTGTTTGTTTAATATTTTTCATAAAACATTAGCGCTTTAAATATTATCCCTGTGGTGACAGAGTAAGAATACAATTCACCACTCCCTATCTTACCCGTGGACTAAGGGATATAATATGCACATAACATCCGTATAAGAGAAGGAAAACTCTAAATGAAACCCTATACTAACATGTCTGACCTATATGGTATAATAGATCAAATTCCCTCCCATTGTGGAGGAGGCCCGAGCCCAACGGTGGGATGTACCGCTCATCACGGAACCCGAGATGGAGTGGCGGTGGCGCGCATGCTCGGCAAATCCACCGCCCCCGGGCTGCTCCGGTGGTCGGCCCAACAACGAAGGCGACGTGGTGTTCGGGTGGGTTGTGGGTGTGCGTGCTTACGTCCCTCTGTCGCCCTGGACGGAGTGGTGCGAGGAGTGCGCCGACCGCAGCCCATCCCAAAAAAAAAAAGCCCAACAGTGGGACGTATATGGGTTGCGATGATGATAATTATCGTTTTAATCATTAAATATTTGTGTCTTATTATCATTATCATCAGCTCGGGCCTCTCGTATAGGAGAGAAATTGAAATAATATACCACGCTGGTCAGACGTGTTGGTATAAGGTTTTATATCGAGTTTTTGTTCCCTTACATAGATATTATCAATATTTAAACTCATATACCTTCTACCTACCTACTATTTTAACATTACAGACACTTAAATTTTATTTATATAGATCATGCAAGCAAAACCATGGACAAAATCTATGAGAAAATAAAGATGTTTTCTCAAAATTTCTTGTATAATATTAAACATATATAGTTGTCTACTTTATAAGATTTATCAACCATTAGGGATTTTTGCTCCGGTTTTTTGTTATGTTAATATTCTATTCAAATTTTAGTAAAATATTGTAATTTTATTGTCATATTTGGTTCCATATGAAGGCAGGAAGTTGACGTAAGAAACCATTCGCTTTTACAATACACAATCCGATAAATATTGATGTTAAAAATTTTATAATTTAACGTATTGTTGATATAAATTTTATTTTTCTTTATTGCCAAGTAATTTTACTATGTGGTGGGTTATAAATACTACCAATTCTTATAATGCTCCGTTAAGCCTGATTAAGGGTTATACAATGACGTTATCAAATTCTACCTAGACATGTGAATTAATTGTCTAAGAAGTTTGAAGTAAGGGCGATGTCCTGGAAGGTTCGTCAGGGAGAGGCGATTTCCGAAAGGATATCCCGTTGGGCTGGCCACGGAAGACAAGGTACCAATGGACGATTCAATGGTGGGTTATGGGGCCGCGTGCCATCCTTGTGTCGCCCTTGAATGGAATCGATCTGTGCTGATCATAGCCCGCCCATAAAAAAGGCATAATTTCAGCTCATATATGTCCATCTGCTGGGCTCCGAAACTCCTCCATAATAGGAAGATTTTTTTTTATTGCAAACGGTGACAAACGAGTAAACAATACACCTGGTGGTAAGTGTTGCTGCCGCTCATGGACCTTTACAAGGCCGCTGCCTACCGCGAGGAAAGTGAAGGGAGTGTGAATGCGTGCATTGAGGCTCGGTGATACCAAGGGCACCACCAAAACACTCCACACGCGAACACCCTCAGAAAGCTAGTCTTCCGGCTCTCTCGCTCATCAAACGAAGCGCAGTAATAAATTGCTACTACTCAGACGTCGATTTTCTGCTCACTGTGGTACTACCTCGGACGGACCGGCCCGCTGCTGTAGACAGATAACTGTCGACAGTGTGGTCCTACCACTCTTAAAATATTGACCTTACTATATTATACTGGTCAGACAGGTTGGTATAGGGTTTTATTTCGAGTTTTCCTTCTCTTGTATAGATGTCATATGCGTAATATATCTCTTAGTCGTCTTTTATGACAGCCATGGGTAAGATAGGGACTGAATTGTATTCACCGCATAGAAAAACTATAGTGTATAAAAAAATAAAAGTTATTCAACATGATAAATATAAAATATAACATAATAAATAAATAAATTGGATAACTTACATTTACAATGTTTAAGAATCAATAAGTAATGTCATAATTCAAATTTAACGCAAAATTAACACTCTATAGACACGAACACCATTAAATTATCACAATAGGGGACAGATGTTCCTACAACTGACATAAAAAAGATACGCCATGATGGCTACTCTATTAGTTAACTTGTGATTAGGCGCTTGTGGGATCTGATCCAGTCATTTTCTGTGTTACATTTTCAGGAAAAAGGTAAAGGTAAGAGCACCAGTAATTGACCATTTAAGGACGTAGAATTTCCTTTCTTATTGCTCAATCATAATTTTCGCCCGTATTCAATTATTGTTTCTTTTTCTCAACTCTGCGGAAGTTTTCAATGACATTAATGGTTACGCTTGTACAATGATGAAAGAAATAAAAAAAAAAATAAAAAACCTACAGTGTGAGAATCGGTAGTTTAAAATTTTCATATTTCACATACAATGATAAAGTTATTAATCCCAAACAAATAAAAAAAGAGAAAACCATTACAAGGTCACTAAATTGTTAATATTTCACTTTAAAATATTAGAATCCTTAAAAAAATTTAAGAAAAAGTAAATTATTTATATGTGCGTCGCTTGAAAAACAATTGGACTTAACTCAGTGGTTAAGATACCGACCTTCCGTGCCAGTATCGTTGGTATTGAATCCCGTGCAGCACAACACTTAGTGCGATCCACAAATTGTTCTTCTGACTCTAAATGTAATTTGTGTCTATTAATTCATCATCATCATCATTTCAGCCCATATACGTCCCACTGTTGGGCTTGGGCCTCCTCTATAACGGAAGGGTAATTGACCTACTATACCACGCTGGTCAGACGTGTTGGTATAGGGTTTTATTTCGAGTTTGCCTTCTCTCGCATAGATGTTATATGCGTTTTATCTCCCTTAGTCGTCTCGTACGATCACCCACGGGTAAGATAGGGGGTGGTGAATTGTATTCTTACTCCGTCACCACACGGAAGACGGTCTATTAATTACGTTTGTAAAATCCCTCGCAATACAAGGATTACTGTCTCAGTGCCAGGGTATTGTCTTCATAGAAAAAAAAAGTCTATGACATATTATATATTCCTTTTTTTTAAACATATTCAAACATGTGCAAGGTGGTTGAAATGTGATAGATTAATGTATTGTCAGCTTTCAATGTGTCGACACGCTGGTATGTTTATTTTGTTAAGTATTTCAAGTGAAAGTTATAATATATAAGCACCTGGTTATATTTTTAATTGACCTGATTTAACCATTGCTTTGTAATAAATTAAGAGTTTTCTATTTCATTTAGACTAAATAATTTCTAACGTATATTATTGCCCGTGTGGTTACAGAATTAGAATACTATTTACTACCTACCCTCTTTGCCGTGGGTGTCATAAAATACGATTAAGGGATTAAATATGATTATAACATATATGCAAGAGAAGGAAACCTTGAAATAAAACCCTATACCAACATATCTAACCAATTTCCTCCAGGGAATTACCTAGGAGGGAAGTGGAATCTCTCTTTCCAACTCCTCCTCTTTAATCTTTTCTAATTAAATTTGTTGCGGGTCCCAAGACAATTAAAATCATATCCCGGGACTGCCTGAGGGTCAAACCTCGGTGTCATTTATGGAGACCATTGTGGATCCTGGCTTACAGGAGTTACAATGGTGGGAATGTGTGGTGGGATTAGTCCCATTACATTATGTCTAACCAATGGAGTATAGTGGGTACCTAATTTTTTCCCTATTGTAGAAGAGGCTTGAGCCCAACAGTGTGACGTATATGCGCTGAAATGATGATGATGATTTATCTTCCTCGTGTCATAAAAAATTACTAAATATAATATCTATACAAGAGAGGGAAAACTTGAAAGCCTATACCAACACGTCTAACCAAAACAGTATAGTATGGTTAATTTCCTTCCCATATTGGAAGAGGCCGTCGCCCAACAGTGGGACATAGATGGGCTGAGATGAATGATGAATGAAATTCTTCGCTAAAATCACGGAGTAAGAATATAATGCATGGCGCCTATTTTGCCCATGGGGGTCGTAAAAGACGGCTGAGGGATATAAAATGCATTTAACATATATGCACTGCAACTCGGAATAAAACTCTCTACCAACCTGACTGTATAGTAGGTCGATTACCTTCCTATTATGGAGAAGCTTTGGTTCCAACAGTATAAGCTGAAACGCTGATGCCTGATATCATCGCCATCATCATCATCGCAGCCTACATACGTCCCACTGTTGGGCTCGGGCCTCCTCCACAATGGGAGAGAATTTAACCTACTATATGCTGGTCAGACGTCAGACATGTTGGTTTTTTTTTTTTTATTATGGTTGGGCTATGGTAAGCGCACGCGCGGTCCGTTCCGTCCGGGGCGATGAAAAGACATGTTGGTTTAGGGTTTAATTTCGAGTTTTACTTCTCTTGTACAGATGTTATGTGTTATATCCCTTAGTCATCTTTTACGACATCTATGGACAAGAAAGGGAGTGGTGAATTGTATTCTTACTCCGTCGCCACAAGAAAAACGGTGATAATGTGGATGAAAAAAGAATCATAGACATTTTCATTAAAAATAACCAAAACAGTCAATTATAACGCCATTGCTAATGTCTATCGAGCAACAAATTAAAAACTAACTTTTAAAAGTCTATTTTAAAGTGTCCATATCAGTATACTATAACAATGTAACAAAGAGGCGGCTAATTGAAATCGACACTACACAATACAAGAGTCTTATTGTTAGATTCGGTAGCAAAAAAATTGACATCTGCACGATAAAATGTACGAGGGAATGATGTGCGAGCTTTTGGTCCAGCCATAATCGTTTGAATTATATTACGTATCTTGTGGTTTGAAGGGCATCACACTGGAGCTAGTGCTTACAAGACCTGTTGTACATAATTTTATATCTAGTAAGAAAAATAATAAAAATAATAGACAAGCCCCCTGAGTTTCTTGCCGGATCTTTTCAATAGCGGTCGCGTTCCGGTCCAGTGGCAATTATTTTATTGCATTATTTGATTTAATTTAGTTGAAATTAACAAAGTGTAAGTGCCCTCTCGGGATTTAGGCATAATAAATGATTTGAATGTAATTGCTATATTAAATAAACTGGGAGTGCATAAATTTCCTTACCGGGTTGAAAGCCCTCAGCGCTCACCTATAGGCTGGGTTAAGCTTTTATAGCCATCTGCGGCTAACAGTTATAGTCGGGAAAAAACACGAATTTTGACATTAAAAGGCTTATTCAAAGGCTTCAAAGGCATACTTCATCATCACAGCTCACACATCGCCCTCTTCTAGGCCCGAGCCTCCTCTAAGAAGGAAACTGACCTACTAAACCACGGGCAGACGAGTTAAGAGAGGGTTTTATTTCAAGTTTTCTTTCTCTTGCATAGATGTATGCATTTTATAATGCTTTAGTTGTCTTTTACCATACACACGGGTAAGAAAGGGTATGGTGAATCATATACTTACTCTGCAACCACACGGAGATTTTATTAAAAATGCACACTAAATTAGCGCGTATTCATTAATTTATACAAATAATTTCTTAACAATTGAGTTTGAAATGTATTCACACCGTGCCCGTATGTAACGATCAATAAATAAAAGCTTCATTGGTTTAGATCTGAAAATACACCAAAGCGTAAGATACTACTATATTTATCATTATCTTAGCTCATAAGCAAAGGTCTGAACCTCTTTTAAAATGAGAAGGAAATTTGACCACATTGATAGTAGAGCTTACTCCACAATGGAAAGGAAATTGATCTACCGTACCATGCTGATCATATAGTATTGTGTAGGGTTAGTGTAGGGTTTTATTTCAAGATTTCCATCACTTGCGTAGTTATGGGAGGGTACCCCACGGAGGGGGTATTCCGTCGGGCCGACCACTGATGACAAGTAACCCTGCTCCGGTGGTCAGCCGAACGACGATGGTCAGCCGAACGACGAAGGCGACGTGCATCGTGGGTGGGTTGCGGGAGTTGCGTGCTTAAGCCCCTCTGTCGCCCCGGACGGAGTGGTGCGGAGGCGCGCCGACCGCAACCCACCCCCTAAAAAAAAAAAATCACTTGCGTAGTTGTTATATATATCTTAGTCGTTTTTACGGCATCCACGTGCAAGACAGGTTATGGTGAAACGTATGGCTACATAAACTCAAAAATATACGAAATATAAAAAAGTTAAAATTATATACAGAGGTATATATAATAAATATATAAAAAAGGATATAATATGCATATAAGATCTGTGCAAGAAAAGTGAAACTCGAAATATAACCCTGTACTAACATGTTTGACCAGCGTGGTATAGTAAGTTAATTTCTTTCCTATTGGGGAGAAGGCTCGAGCCCAGGGGTCGGACATGTGTGAGCTATATAATAGACGACGAAGACTATGACAAAAAATTATATGATTATTTCAAACGCGATTAATTTGCAAAATTAATTTTATTTCATATATTAATTTTTTGTTACACTTTGGTGTGATAAAATCCACTTTTATTACATTAACATTGAGTGTTTGTATTTAATCATGTCAAAAATGCACACCCTTGAGGACAATTCTCACCCATTTCACGGCATTTAAGAGATCGATTCATGTTTCGCCGCAAAAGTCGAACTTGCATTTTTTGCTGAATTTTTTTTGTTCGCAATTTTAGAAGCATTTTGCGTCGAGCTTTTTGCTGTGTTTAAGATAAAGTTTTTGTTAGCTTTGTGTAGTTAAACCAATTAGTTATGGCGGATTAAGATATGCTTGAAATTGAGGGTAGAAGTGATTATTCGCTTAATGAGTTTGAAGTATTCGGGCTTGTTTTGTTTTTTATTACGATTTGTACCTACTATGAAATTTTACAACGCTATTTTTATTTTCATGATTTATAATTCGTATACAAAAATTACCTCTATTCTAATAGTTCAAAAATACAGTGTCTCATAATCTATTAAATTTCTACAGAATCGTAAATACTGTATTTAATTTAATTATTACTTTATAATATTTGCTATAGTCGCAACCACCTAAAAATCGGTCAAATGCGAATGCAAGTACGAACTTGTTCTTGCAAAAGATATTGGCAATTGTTATATGACCGGACGCCTATCAGACGTCAACTCTCCTTGGACTTATAATTTTGACCCGACCACATCAGGTAGAGTTGGCCTAAGCCAATGCAAAACTCTTAGTCATATTTTACAACACCTGCAAGCAATATAAGGGTTGATAATATTCATAACCACCAAAACACATCACAGATTTTGAGTCTGGATATTATTTTAATCTTATGCAATTGCATGCTCCGTGTGGTGACGGAGTAAGAATACAATTCACCTTTTTCTTACCCGTGGATGTCATAAAAGACGACTAAAGGATAGGTGTAATATGCTAATAACGTCGCAAGAGAAGGAAAACTCGAAATAAAATCGTAGATATACCAATCTATCTGACCAGCGTATCAATAGTCAATAGTCTTCCTATTTCGGAGAAGACTCGAGCTCAGCAGTGAAACGTATATGACCCGAAATGATAAATTGCATGTTTAGTAATTCCCCGCGACGAATAGGTTTTATTCCTCAGTGAAGGGTCTTAGTATTAAAAAAAAAAAGAAAGAAATATCTAAATATATGTGTATCTGAGAGGTCACACGTAAGTCACATGACGATTGCTCCTCATTTGTTGTTATCATACATCTGAACGCATACGCGGAACTATTTAGATAAGCTGAGGTAATTGTGGTGTGTTCCAGTTGCGTCGACACGAATTACCATCCCATACCACTCGATGAACACTGCACAGATGGCGTAGTGGTTAAGATATCGACCTACCGTGCCAATGTCGCGGGTTCGAATCCCACGCAGGACAATATTTTGTGCGGTCCAAAATTTTTGTTCTGAGTCTGGATGTAATTTGTGTCCGTTAATTATATGTTTGTAAAGTCTCCCGCAACACAAGGATTATAGTCTTAGTGCAGGACGCTGTCTTAAAAAAATATTTTCTTGTTCTCGACTTAATACACCATTTTAGCTCACGTGGTATAATTTTCGGACTAGCTTGATGCCAAATAATACTTATAACTTGATAGATCTTTACCATTATGTATTTTCACATTTATATTAATTCTGTCCAGTGAGCATCTCTGTTCATGGACTCTTTATCATCTACCTAGTAGCCACGCTATCAATGGCGTCGTTAATCTTTCAATGTAATAATAGGTTAAATTGCAATAACCTTCTTTATCATAATTCTTTTCTATAGGTTTTAGTGACAGGCGAGTCAACCCACCTAATGGTAAGATCATATTTTGGCAAATCCAGGGGCACTTATTTCTGCCATTTACGCTTACATACATAAAAGTTATAGACAATATTTATGGCTGAATTAATGCGTTATAATTGATATTATTTTTTATTAAACCAAGCTATTTACGTTGTAAATGAACAATATACAGAGGAAAATCTGATACAAATAAACACAAATATAGGTCAAAAGTCGACACGATGAAACGACATTGGAAAAGCACCTTCTAGATTGTGTGGCGTGTGACAACTTTAGCCAGATTTCTGTCAATTCTAAAAAGAGGTAGGTTTACATAGAGGTATTCGGATAATTTTCAAAGGGGGAGAGGAAGAGAGATTCACCTTGCCTACGACTAATCAATATACTGCACATCTCAAGATAGAAAGTAATACGTGACAGGGGCAAGGTAGGATAGATAATTTCACATTACAATTTTCAGTAGAAAATAGGCTTATATTTTTAATAAACTTTATTTATACTTATTTTACATCGACGTTATTTATATTCTATTACTTAATTAATCGTCTTTAAGGAGACCTACGGGTAGGAACTGTAGTATACATACTAACTTCTTCATAAAGCACTATTTGAATACTTCTTTCTTTCTTTCTTTTTCTCTAAAGTTATTAATAGATGACGGAGATCTAGGAGATATAATCAAAGTTTTTATACTTGTTGCTTCTCCGTGTGGTCACGGAGTAAGAATACAATTCACCAATCCCTATCTTGCCCGTGGATATCGTAAAAGTGCAAGAAAAGGAAAACTCGTAATGAAACCCTATACCTACCAACATGTCTGACCAGCATGTACGTCAAATGCCCTCCCATTGTGGAATAGGCCCGAGCCCAAGAGTGGGACGTATGTGGGCTGCAATGATAATGATAATGAATAAACTAGCTCGCCTAATAGACGTTATTCTGTATAATTCTAAACAAAATAACAATTCTTTAAAATCGATCAAAGCGCCACCTACTGGATTGATTTAAATTATTCTTGAAACCACCTGATAACTGACACAGAAAAAATATATCAAAAGCGATCCAAGAGGAATTCAGTCATAGACACATATGCGGAATTATTACATTTATAAACATTTATCCGATGACGTCACAACACCATGTAAGCCTATCCTAACTGTATGTGTAGTTACATTTATTAAGCTCATAACAGGACACGTCACACGGTATCGCGTAGAACATTACGGACATAAGTCGCTATTAGCACAAAACTACACGCTGCACTGGGAAAATTGTTGTATCTACATTGTAAGGTGACCATTATTTATGAGATTTCTAAGGATTTCTTTTTATAAAGACCAAGCAATAAATTCTCACATTACAGATGATTACATAAAAGAAATGAATAGATCCAAATCACACTCAGACTCAGAACTATTATACAAATTGTCTTAGGTAGTCTGTGGTATATCTATTAATGTAACTATGTGCCGCCAAAAGTTAACGATGGCAATAAAGAGTGTGTCGTATCTGTAAATTGTTTTCGTCTATATCCTTAGCATAAACAACAAGATTTTTTTTCTGGACGCTCAACTTTCTGCGGGTGTTTCCGGTGCTAGATTTTAACCGGATTGCTCGTATTCACACTCCCTTCACTTTCTTCAGCATTCTAGTAAAGGTCCATGAGTGGCAGTACAATTTACCACCAAGTGTCCTGTTTGCTCGTTTGCCACGAACAACAATAAAAAAAAAAATGCAATTAGGGTTCTGTACTTCGAAAAGAAAAAACGGAAACCTTATAGGATCACTGTGTTGTCCGTCCGTCGGTCTGTCTGTAAAGACCCTTGTCCTCAGGAACGTGTGGAGGTATCAAGCTGAAATTTATATCAAATATTCAAATCTCTACCTCGTAAAGCTGTGAAAAAATCAAACTTCTAAGCCAACGCAATCAAAAGGTAGCTATTTATGCCGCCAATTTTTGCAAATTAACGACGCCCGTAAGAGAATCAAAACCTACACAGTGTACTTCCCGTGAACTCAGAATCTTGACATTTAGTACGAAGCAACTTCTTATAGTACAGATAATAGAAAAATTGCAAAAATTATAATTAATAATATAATAAATAAACAAATAAATTAATTTTATAATATATCTATACCAATAAATAAAATTGGAGTGTCTGTTTGTAATGTCAAAATAATAGGCTTATTTCATGCTCACGCGGTTATTTGCACGACACCTAAATACAAATAGCAAATACAAATAGCAATTAAAAAATGGTTTTCTGTCTGTCTGTCTGTTTGTTCCGGGTAATCTTCAAAACGGCTGGACCGATTTCAAAAATTCTTTCACCAATGGAAAGCTATAATATCAGGGCGTAAACTAGGCTATATTTTATCCCTGTATGCCCACGGGAACGGGAACTACGCGGGTAAACGACTATAACCTATAACCGAAGCGAAGCGAGGGCGGATTGCTAGTATATAATAATTCCATGTGATGACGGAATAAGAATACAATTCACCACCCCCTATCTTACCCGTGGGTGATCGTACGAGACGACTAAGGGATATAAAACGCATATAACATCTATGCGAGAGAAGGAAAACTCGAAATAAAACCCTATACCAACACGTCTGACCAGCGTGGTATAGTGGGTCAATTACCCTTCCATTATGGAGGCGGCCCGAGCCCAACAGTGGGAAGTATATGGGCTGAGATGATGATGATGATGATATAATAATTTAATTAATTAATTTTATAATCTTTGTCCTAAGTCAGCATAAATCCTGGTGAACCCACTCCACGTACAACCTATGAAGATTTTTGGGGAAATCGGAACCAAAATGCCCGTTTTCAAAAACCAGTTCAACAAGACAATTGTCGTTATAATACGGTAATATTCTCTTTATTGTTGATTTATATTGCGATAGTGACGTATTGTGTTCGAGGAATTTCGCGGGTTCGACTCCCGGTTTATGCAGTCATTAGTTAGGCTGTGGGAAAATATATATTATTATTTATAAATGTTGGCTTGCATACCAGGTCATCAGCTCAGCTCATATTCGTCTCATTGCTGGGTTTGAGCCTCCTGCAAAATCGGAGTGAAATTGACCACACTGGTCAGACGCGTTAGTTGATTTTATTACCATACTAGCAACCCGCCCTCGCTTCGCTTCGGTTTTAGTAGTTTTACCCACGTAGTTGCCGTTCCCGTGGGAATGCCAGGATAAAATATAGCCTAGTTCACGCGCTGATATTATAGCTTTCCATTGGTGAAAGAATTTTTGAAATCGGTCCAGCCGTTTTGAAGATTACCCGGAACAAACAGACAGACAGTCAGACAAAAATTTTTTAATCTGTATTTTAGGCATAGGTATCGTGCAAATAACCATGAGAGCATGAAAAAATCCTATTATTTTGACATTACAAACAGACACTCCAATTTTATTTATTGGTATAGATTTCTTTCTCTTGCATAGATGTAATCATCATTTCGGCTCACATGCGTCCCACTACTGGGCTCGAACCTCCTCCATAATAGGAGGGAAATTGACCTTACTATATACCATGCTGGTACTACTATAAACTATCCTGGTTTAGGGTTTTTTTTCGAGTTTTCCATTTCTTGCATAGATGTCATATCATCATCATCTTGCTCTTATCCCAATTACTTGGGGTCGACGCAATATGTCATCTGTTTTGACATATTGCAAAAATTTTCGGCAATGACTTTTATGACCGGCCGCCTGCCTGACGTCAACCCTCCTTGGGAATGTAATAGTTGACCCAAATGGTACCAGATGGAGTTTGTCCGGGTCAATCTAGGGCTCTTAGTCGTCTTTTACGACACCCACGAGCAAAGCAAGGATTGGTAGTATTCGAAGCCGCTACCACACAGCACATTGCATTGCATAGATGGCATATGCGTAATATATATCCCTCAGTCGTCTTTTAAGACACCCACGGGTATGAGAAGGGGTGGTCAATTATATTCTTCCGTCACCACAAGGAGATGACACAACATTGGTGTTAATAAAATATGTTGATGTTAATTAAATGAAAGTATGCCTAATTAAAATTTTAGGTAACCCTTAAGGCGCTAAACATGAAAACACTGATTTTTCGTGTTATTTATATAAAATTCAAATTTTATAGAATTTTATCGGTAATATCGAGCAATTACCTACATTGTTAATTGATGTTAGATATTTCTCCGTACGCTGACGCAGTAAGAATACAATTCACTGCCCCCTCCCTTGTCCATGGATATCGCAAAAGACGACTGAGGGATATTACTTGCAATTGATCTATGCACGCTTAACGTAGAGCAACTCATCGCGATATCACACTCGCTTAACGTAGAGCCTACACGGCCCACAATGCCATTACACGTAAATACCCGCAGTTCCGCCCACGCCGTCGAGGTGTGAAACCGCGTCACGCAAAATTCATAGACCAAAACATGGGCACGCCCACTTTATCTCCAGCGACGCCCCAAGCCGAGGTCCGTTCCCCACAGGGGCGATGTCACCTAGTTTATTTTCACCGGATTGAGAGCCCTCAACGCTCACCCAGAGCCCGCGTCAAGCTGTCAAAGCCATCTGCGGCTAACAGCTGTACGCACACAAAAAAAAACTATGCATAAAAAGAAAAACTCGACATAAAACCCAAACCTTGGACTAGCGTGGTATAGTAGGTCAATTTCCCTCCCATTATGGAGGAGGTCCGAGCTTTACAGTGTGATTTATATAATTTGAAATGATGATGATGATATATTATTTAATATGACTGCACAGATGGCGTAGTGGTTAAAATACCTACCCTCATATCTCAAGGGTCGTAGGTCCAATTACCGCACAGGACTATATCTACTTTGCGCGATCTATGAATTCTTATTCTGAGTCTTTCTTTATTGCGAATAGTGACTAACGAGCAAACAGTACACCTGATGATAAGTGTTGCTATCGCTCATGAACCTTTGCTAGGCCGCTGCCTACCGTGAAGAAAGTGTGAAGGTGTACAATGGGGTTCGGTAATACTAAAGGCATCACCAAAACCCACCAATCGCAAACACCCTCAGAAAGTTGGGCTGTAAATTGGGATTAATCCCACCACACATTCCCACCACTGTAACTCCTGTAAGCCAGGAGCCACAATGGTCTCCGTATAAGACACTGAGGCTTGACCCTCAGGAAGTCCCGGGAATCGCTTTTAATTGTCTTGGGACCCGCAACAAATTTAATTAGAAAAGAAAACAGGAGGAGTTGGAAAGATTCCACTTCCCTCCTATACAAAGCGGGAGACATGAAGCAAAGTTGGCTGATAAGCCAGTAAATAAGAGTTTGTACAACTACGTGAAAAACGCAGCGGTACAGCACCACGGATTGAACAAAGCTTAATGGACCTATTTGTGAGCTTTAAGTTTGATTACAGTAATAGGTATGGCAAAAACACCTAAACGCACGGAAATTTTCTCGAGTTGCTACAAGATCCGAATAGTATACTACCCCAGACGTGACATGCATATTATCTAACATGACGTTCCGCTCGTTGCGCCAGAGAATGCACTCCCAAAAGATGTGATGAGCTGTTTGTTCAAAATCGGAGTTGTTCAAAATCGGAAAGTTGGGCTGCCGGATCTATCACTCACCGAACGAAGCGCAGTAAAAAATTGCTACTACTCAGACGTCGATTATCTGCTCAGTGTGGTACTACCCCGGACGGACCGGCCCGCGGCTGTAGACAGGCAACTGTCAATAATATAGTCCTACCACTGGGTGAAATTTGTGTATATGTTTGTATAGTCCTCCGCAACACAAAGATTAGTTCCTTAGTACAGAGTATTGGTTTTTGTATAATAAAAAACTGGCTAAGTGCGAGTCGGCATCGCATAGGAAGGGATCCGTACCATTACCTATAAAATCGAGTTTGTTGTGTGGGAGCCCCCCTATATTTATTTTCTTTTGTTTTCAGTGTTTGTTATTATAGCGGCATCAGAAATACATAATTTGTAAAAATTTCAACTCTCTAGCTATCGCGGTTCTTGAGATAAAGCCTGGTAATAAACAGATGGACAGACAGACAGCGACCTTAGTAATAGGGTCCTATTTTTACCCTTTGGGAATAGAACCCTAAAAAAGTTACTTTGTTGATTAAAAGTGTTATTTAAAATTTAGGTCGTGAAAATGGTCACCAAAATCACCACCTATTTAATTTTCGTAGCTAAGAAATAAAATTAATAACATTACAGCTTAGCAATTTAAATTAAATAAATATATTCAGTTGACTCGCATTCTGACTATTTTACAATGAAATTACATTCAAATGAACTAAATGACCGAATTGTTTTGTTTTCTGAGAACGAAAGTTAGAAATTTAATTGCGTATCACAGTGTTATCCTTTGAATTGGTAACTTAAGCATGAAGTCCACTACGAGCTATGACAATAATACGCTATAATTCCGTTTCGGCCGCTAAATACTTCTATATTTTGCCTTAATATTATCCTCTTAGAATAATAACGTATAGAAGGATAGTATCAGTACTTAGGCGATCAAAAACATGAAGCCAAAAATACTACACGCACACCACTATACAATATAGTTGCCTTGCGCACACAGTGACCTTCTACACCGGCTTTTACTTGGAGGCATTTGCATAGACGTGTGTTAGGGCTTAAAATTTTTCTTTCTTGTTCTATACTACAGTCCAAGACTCTTAACAATATTTCTTATAAGTACCATATTAACTATGTATAAACAAATATCATTGTATTATTAACAGCTAATTTATGATAAGTTTTTCAATTACCAATCAAAGTTAACAATGTGAGGTTATAATTACACATATTCCTCGATTTACACTGAAGATAGGATCCCGATAAAACTGCGTAAAATAAAATTGACAATATTGCTATGTAGAACAGTGTAAAAGGAAATAATGTGCCAATATGTGCTCAATACAGTCTATCTATTTAAATAATACAAAATAAAAGTATCTTATAAACCCTAAACATTGATTTCATTATGTATTAGGAACGAAAATAAAAAAGAGGAATCTTCAATTTTGAATTCTTCTAGAAACTAAATATATTGTAAGGAACTACCCTCGCACATAGCCGACCAACGCCTCGACATTTTATAAATAACTACCCTTATACGCCGCCGACAAACGTTTCACCGTCTATAAAAGGCGATTGAATTGAACAATTCGGGATTCGGGTTGAGAGCCCTCAGCGCTCACTCACCAGTCCGAGTAAAGTTGTCACAGCTATCTGCAGCTAACAACTAAGTCACACACCAAACAAAACCAATTCGGGATAGTAGTTTGCTGGCGCTCGTAGTGATCGGAAGTCTCTAGAATCAGTCGTTGGTCGTCTTAAAGGTTGTATAAGACATTTTTAGAGTGTAATTAGTGTTGATATTACAAAGTAAACAATTATTGTTTCTTTGTAAATTTGAATTGTGTAAATATGAGTATTGTTGTTATTTAATTTAACCTTATTTTATTGCTGTAATAGACGGATATCTTGTTGATGTTTGGTTTTTTAAAGAAAATCTTATTTGCATCTTAAAAATGTAATAAGATTATACGCTCTCATAACTTTCATAAACGACTATGTTTCCGTATGTACATATTAAGGGTACATATTTTTTAAATGTATATTATATTTCACAATAAGGGGCGACCCTCGTTATTGCCATCAGTATTGCCAAATGAATGAAACCCCAAAAATGTTTTTAACGTTATGTATTTGCGAATATGCAATCATATATTATGATGTATGGCAGTAGCTACGAATATTACCAATACTTATATTGCTCGTAAGTGTCGTAAAAGTAGACTAAGAACTGATCCAACTCCTTCTGATGCCATCTGACCAACAATTATATTTTTTTTATTACAAACGGTGGCAAACGAGCAAACAGTACACCTGATGGTAAGTGTTACTGCCGCTCATGGACCCTTGTTAGACCACTACATACCGCGAAGAAAGTGAAGGGAGCGTGAATGCGTGCAATGAGGTTCGGTGACACTAAAAACATCACTGAAAAACAACCACACGCAAACACTCTTCGAAAGTTGGGCTTCCGGCTCTCTCGCTCACCGAAAGAAGTGCTATAACAAATTGCTACTACTCGGACGTCGATTTTCTGCAAGAGTGTGGTATCGAACCGATCGGCCCGCTGTAGACAGACAACTGTCAGCGGTGTGTTCTTACCTACCTACGATTATCAAGAAGCGTTGATATCATACACGCGGCTGGATATAAAATAATGTCATTTGTAATGCGTAAGAATTGGGATAGTGGCTCCCCCTAAGAATTGGGATAAGAACAAGATGACAGTAATATATATTTTTATAAGTTTATCTATAACCATTTAAAAGCGAAATCGTATACAAACAGGTACCGTGTAAATACTCGATAATTATATTATGTTATATCTTCTTCTTCTTCTTGATTAATGGCAATGAGCTGCAATAACATGGGCTATTGGTGCCAATCTCGAGTTATAATTAATTAATTAGTCACGTCTTTAGTCTTCGTAAGTAGTCCGTCGTTAGCATTGATTTGGTGTTGATAGCCAAATCAAGCTTCTTCTGGGAAATTTGGCAGAAGGTGAAAATACACGCAATTCGCTATTATATCATATTCACTATATATCAGCATTCTATAAACATTATATTACATAAAATATCAACAAAATTATCCAATATAACACCGTAAAATACTAAAATAATGAAAAAAATATAAAAGCGCTACATGACATTTTGACATTCGCGTCAAAAGTCCATTATGTTATATCTCTAGCTACTGCACAAACCTAACCTTTACTATGCTTATCATGTGACGTTATAGCTTGCCACTAAACTGAAGTGCGTGTATCGAATGCTTGTTGATATTAACGGGTCGCTTAGATAACGTACACACGTGCGATCACTCCTACTTCTCAGTACGTCCCAATATGGTGTGAAATTAGGCTGTATACATCATAGAAATTCTAGTGAATTGGATTTGGTTATGAGATTCTTTGAATTTAATTGTATAATAACTTCTAGTAATAAATTATGTGTATTTATTGTCTACTAGTTTCTGTTGACGAATAGGCTCTCGTAAAATTTAACTTCATTTCAGCTTAAACAAACCTCACTGTAAAGCTTGGACCTTCTACCCAATAGGAGGAACATCGATTTACTATATTGCTGGTCATGCTGGTCTGATATAGGGTTTTATTTTGAGTTTTCCTTCATCTCAGATAGGTTATCCTATAACTCTGATATTCTTCGTGTAGTGACAGCCCCGTGATTGTCGTGAAAGACCAAGGAATATACAATTGCAGATGACATTTATTTATGGGAATTATAAATAGAAATATAGCGCTTTATTTACACATCTGACTAGCGCGGTATAGTGGGTCCATTTCCCATCAATTGAGAAAGGCTAGAGCCTTATAATGTTATGTATATAAGTTAATATGATAATAATAATAACTCAGAATTAAAACTGCAAGCTAATCCACCACAAATAAAAAACTTTATTACAATATATTAAATATTTACAAAGTTGTAAAGAAACTACTTTACGGATTTTATCGAGTTTGTTTTTGATTTTCGATTGCCCGACGTTTCGAACACTTTACAGCGTTCATGGTCACGGGCGGACTAAGATGTCTCACGTCCAACAAGTCAACGATGACTTGGCAATCAAATACAAACGCGATAAAATCCATAAAGTAGTTTTATTTAAAATGTGTATCTAATACTTGCGTAAACATCAGAAATCATTAGTTACCAAGTTACTAAGATTTAAAATCTCTATCTCTAATAAAAGAACTGACATATATTGTATCCTAGACTTAACATTTTTCAAAGATGCAAATAGAATACATTTTATTATTGGACTGTCAAAATTTATTGACAGGAGGACGTCCATTGGTTATTGTAGTTAATTCATAGAAACCATAGACAAACGACAAGTAAATAGCGTCCAATAAGCCTGCATTGTACATCCTGCTTCATATTGTTTTTGGATTCTAAATTGGTTAATTAAAGTGCTAGGTATTTTTTTCTATGTGGGCGTTTTACGCGCCTCTTGTACATTAACAAACAATGGCGGAATAATGATGAATAAAATATGCATAAGCAAAAAAAAAAAGACTAAATAACTTCGTATTTCAAATGAAAAAATATTTTTACGGATTTTATCGCGTCTGCATTTGTTTGTCTTTTATTGCCCCGATTATTAAAATGTTTTAGGACGTAGTAAAATTAAAAAAAGATGGAAAATTCGAGACAAAACCTTGAGCAGCTCCACATTCAGGCATTTCCTAATTATGTATTTCAATGAAAGGTATTACATACATGTTTATTTTGTTGTTGCTACTATAATAATTGTAAAGCGTAGCGTGTTTTGCCAAACGAATTTGTTATTTGATCTGTGTTTTACGTTTGTGGCAAATGGTATTGGTCAGGCTGACTGAAGGGTCTACTTACGGTAGCTACTAGGAACGGGTCACTCCCTTCCCTTCATTGTGGTTGCGGGGATTGATGGCTGCTCTAGTGGTTAACTCGTGATCGGGTGCCACTTGCGGTATCTCGTCCAGTCATGATACTTTTTCATTATATTTAATAACTGTATTATATCATGGTTCAAAGGCATCACACTGGAGCTATCAATAGGCACGTTATTATATGCAATTTTATTTAAATAAAACTAGTAAATGAATAAAAAATAAGACCATCATAATGAGTTTCTTGCCAGATTTTCTTAGTGCGGTCGCGTTTCGATCCGGTAGTATTTTAAGGTAAAATGTAAAAAAAAATGACAATATGTACGTGCTCTCGCGAGGTTTAGGTATGCATGATAAATAATTTGAATTGGTATTTATGAGCAGCATAGTATAGTAAGGTCAATTTCTCTCTTATTGTGGAGGAGACTTGAGCGCAGCAGGCATGTATGAGCCGAAATGATAAAAATCAAGAATGAACGTATTTTTTTATTGCTATTGACGGCAAACGACAAACAGCACACCTGATGGTAAGTGATGCTGCCGCTCGTCGACCTTTGTTGGGCCATGACGTACCATAAAGAAAGTCAAGGGAAAGTGAATCTGTGCAATGAGATTCGATTATACTACAGGCATCACCAAAACCTGCATCTGATGCCGCCCTAGCCGAGGTTGCGGGTGACTGGACCGGGGAATTAGTCCGTCACCCGCAGAGAGGCTGACCGCGTGACGGCGACCGACTTCCCCGAGAGGGAACGTTGAGACGAGTAGGTACCCCGCGACCGGGGTATTCCGTCGGGCCGACCACTGAAGACAAGTTACCCTACATCGGTGGTCGGTCCAACAACGAAGACGACATGTCACGGGTGGGTCATGGGGCCGCGCACCGCCCCTGTGTCGCCGCGGACGGATCCGGGCGGCGGATGCCCACACTATGGCCCACCCCCCAAAAAAACGCTTCACCTAAAGCACATGGAAACATCCTCAGAAAGATGGCCTTCCGACTCTCTCACTCATCAAACAAAGTGAAGACTAAGAGGTTGATTTTCTACGAGAGTGTAATACTGTCCCGGACGGACGGGCTCGCGGCTGTAGACAGACAACTATCAACAGTGTAAGTCCTACTACATATAAAACTAAAGCTTTAATATATAAAAGTTATTTTTAATCTTAGAATAATAACGTATAGAAGGATAGTGTCAATACTTCGAACTTTCAAAATTTTAATCTAAAATATTAATGGCGGGCAGACGATAACACACGTACACACGCACACCACTATACAAATTATGAAATCAAATTCTGTTTTTATTAACATAAATCGTCGAAATACTTTTAAAAGTAATGTTAAAAACCTTTTTAGGTTTTTCAAATGTGTTGTGACACCATTTGAATGCACAAACCGTCATAATTATCAATTGTACTTGTACATTACGGAACGGTTCCGGCATAAGCTCCATTAGGCTCCAATTGAAATGCCTCACTTTTTGTGCGTGAACTTACCTTCTAAACGTTATTATTCTAAGTTTTTAATATACGAGTAATACATTCCGGGTGGTGACGGAGTAAGAATACAATTTCACTATATCTTGCCCGTGGATATCGTAAAAGACGGTTAAGGGATATACTCGTAACACGCATATAAATACTACACAAAAGAAGGGAAATTAGAAACAAAACCTTATACGAATCTGTCTGACCAGCATGGTATAGTTAAGTAAATTTCCTTCCTATTGTTTTTTTTTTATTGCCAACGGTGGCAAACGAGCGAGCAGCACACCTGATGGTAAGTGAAACTGCTGCACATGGACCTTTGCAATACCAGGGGCACAGCCAGGCCGCTGCCTATCGTGAAGGAAATACTCTTCTCAAACCTCGTTTAAAGAAGGACATGTGAAGGAGCAAGCTCAACAGTGGATATGAGCTAAAATTATGGCATTCCGTGTGGTGACAGAGTAAGAATACAATTCACTATCCTCTATCATGGCCGTGAGTGTCGTAAAAGACTGCTATGTGATATGATATGATATGCGGGGTGCTACGCCAGAAACCTCCGCGTGGTGTACCCTGGGCACGAGCGACAATTCCTTGGACTGCTCTCTGGAGTTGTCGCTCGTGGCAAATATCTGGCCCGAGGGGGGGCCCAGTTTGTGGGATGCCCCAAATTCGCTCCATGCCCTCTAATTGTAGAGGGTATTGGACGCGAAAATTCGACGGGCCCAGTCACTCATTCGTTTGAGGACTGGGCAGGCATTTGCCAACCGCGACAAATCGTAGACCTGATTCTTGCTTCGGGACATTTGTCTTGAGGCTTAGATTCAGGAGCGAGGGTCTTGGCTTAACCGCCTGGACCGCGAGGAAGAAAACCTCTATAAAACAATCACCCAGAATCCTAAGTTCTGGCGCGCGGCGAGAGGATGCATGGCTGATGGGTTGTTCAGTCGTTAGCGCGCCCCCAGCCAGGGTACCTGCGGACCCCCTGTGTTGGGAAACAAATGTACGCTTGCCCGGGTATCGGGATCTCTGCCCGGGTGGACCGTCACTTCTCCCTTACTCGTGGGAACTATATGGATTTCTCAACAAACATTGATGCAGACAGGAGGGGTGAGATGCCCAAAACCAAGAATGGGGAGTCTTGTTCCCACAATAAAGCCCAGCCAAGCTACAGCAAAACTGGCTTAGAAGACCTGGATGCCTCGTCGGACTGCAGTTCCGTACTGGAGGCATCCAAATCAGCCGAGGGCCCGGCGAAAATTGAGGCCCGAAAGAAGAAGAGGGGGGGGAAACCCACCCCTGCAACGAAGCGCGCCAGACGGCGCGCAGCGCAGAAGCGACGGGCGGAGCTGAAGGCACTGCGTACTGCTGACGTTTCACTCAGTGACGCCAGCGTCTCTGACGCAGGCAGCATTGCGACGGCGGAGACCGACGCGACCGTGGAGCAGTCGACGGACGAGGGCGGCAATGCCGCAGGGCCGTCGGATACCGAAGGCGGCAGCATGTCGGCTGCTGAGACCGTCGCTGAGTCATCGCAGTCTCTGGCGTCGGTCCTGACGGCGGCCCTAGCAGTCAGGGAGGAGGTCCTCCCCTCGCAGGTGCGGAAGCGCCCCCTGAACGAGGGTGGAAGTTCGGGATCCTCCGAGGGGAGTGGCACCATCATGCCTCCTCCCAAAGTTCCGGCCTCTCGCAGGGGACGAGGGGGCGCAGTAGTGGCGGCAAGGTCGGTGACGCCATCGCCGGCCGGCGCAGTACAGGGGACTGAGGCCCAGAAGCGGGCAAATGAGGCGGCTGCCGCGAGGATGATGAGGGTGTTGTCAGACATCCCTCCCACCGACATGGCGGTTGCTGAGTCCGCTGTAGGTGGCGACCCCCGAGCTGCCAATGTGGCCACCCTGCAGGCTGAAAACACCCGCCTTAGTGGTGAGGTCTCAGGCCTGCAGGAGAAAAACAAGGCGCTACAAAAAGAGCTGTCGGCGGTGCAGAAGGCGAACCGCGAGTTGGCAAGACAAATGGCCGACTTGCGGAGCCAGGTCGCGCAGCTGGCGAAGACCTCGCCGCCGACAAGCGTCGGCCCTGCGGCCGCCCCCGCCGTCCCCGTTGCGCCAACTCGCGCTGCGGCGAGTCGCCAGAGGGCCCAGCCGGCCGAAGTGATCCCGCTGCCCGCAGTGGACGGCGTGCCGGACCAGACCATGCGCGCCGTAGTGGAGGTTGTCGGCAAAATGCTCGACGCGCGCATGGCGGCTATGGAGGAGAGATTGTCTCTGCCTCCGGAGCCCCGCCTCCGGCCGCCCCTCGCTGCGGACAGGCCGAAGGTCGTGGCGTCAGCCCCTACCGCGCTACCCTGCCAGGGAGGGCGCGTAGGAAGCTACGCTGCGGCTGTTGCTGGGCCGAAGCCCAAAGGACCCGCCGCGAAGAAGAAGGTGGCACCGGCTCCTGCCAAGGCCGGACCTCAGCCGCTGCTGGCAAATGCACCGCCGGCGGCGGCCAATGCAGCCTCGGCCGTGACTGCTGTGCCCGGCACCCCTGCTGCGCCTGAAGAGGGTTGGCAGACGGCCGAGCGCAGCCGAAAGAGTCGCGGCCAGAAGAGAAGAGCGGAGGCCAAAAACGCCGCCAAAGCCTCCGCTCCAAAGGCAGGAGCCGGAAACAAGAGGTCGCGCAGGAGGCTCCGGCCGCCAAAGTCAGCCGCGGTGGTGATCACCGTGCTGCCTGAGGCGGCCGAAAACGGCCTCAGCTATGAGGCTGTCTTACGTCGCGCCCGGCGGGAGCTTGACGTCTCCGATTTAGGAGGCGTTGAAGCCAGGACCCGCAAGGCCCGGACAGGGGCTCGGATTTTAGAGTTCCCTGGGGCCGAGGGCGCCAAGACGGCCGATAGCATGGCGGCCAAGTTGAGGGGTTTGTTCGCAGAGGAGGGTGGCGTCAAAATCGCCAGACCCGTAAAGTGCGCAGAACTACGCGTCGCGGGTCTGGACGACTCCGTCACGGTGGATGACATCCGGGAGGCCATCGTCTCGAAAACCGGGTGTCCCGTGGACACCGTCCGAATTGGCGCCATCCGCCCTGGTCCGGGCGGCGTCGGTGCTGCCTGGGTGCAGTGCCCGGTGGAGTCGGCCAAGCAACTGGCCGACTCAGGCAGGCTCCTCGTGGGCTGGAGCTCGGCACGGGTGTCCGTGCTAGAGTCCCGGCCTGCGAGGTGCTACAAGTGCATGGCGGTCGGACACACTCGGCCGACATGCACTAACTGCTTTGACTGCAGCGACCTTTGTTTCCGCTGCGGTCAACACGGGCATAAGGCGGCATCGTGCGCCGCCACTCCCCACTGCCCCGCGTGTGCGGCGGGCAATAGGCCCGCAAAACACCGCATGGGGGGCAGGGAGTGCAGACCCCCGGCTTCGGCCCCAAAGGGGCGGAGCGGCCTGACGACCCCGGCCGCTCCCGCCCCTAGCGCGACCCGATCGCCTGCCAGCGTGGAGGAGGTGATGGATACGGCCCACTAATGGCGGCCGAATCTTACCACCTCCTGCAGGCCAACCTCAACCACGCTGCCGAGGCACAGGACGTTTTCCTGCAAGCCATGGCGGAGTGGTTGATCGGTGCAGCCGTAGCCGCGGAGCCGTACGTGGTGCCTGACCGGCCCAATTGGCTGGGCAGCAGTGACGGCTCTGTGGCAATCGTCGCCTCTACGTCATGGCATTCCCCGCCCTTGATGCTCAAGGACAGGGGCGATGGGTATGTCGCGGCGGAATGGGGAGAGGTTACGCTATTTGGTGTTTACTTCTCCCCTAACAGGAGCGCGACGGATTTCGGGGCCTTCCTCACCATCCTGGGGGCCTCGATACGGCGACTGGCACCGCGCCAAGTCTTCGTTCTGGGGGACTACAACGCCAAGTCCACGGCGTGGGGGTCCCCCAGGACGAATGACCGCGGGCGGGCGGTCGAAGAGTGGGCGGCGGCACTGGGCCTCTGTTTGCTGAACAGGGGCTCGGTGCAAACGTGCGTGCGGCAGCAGGGCGGGTCGATAGTGGACTTGTCGTTCGCTAGCCCTAATGTCGCAGCACGTGTGAGGAGCTGGTGCGTCCAGGAGGAGGTTGAGACCCTATCCGACCACCGATACATCCGGATAGAGGTCTCCCGGACCCTCCTGCAGCCCAGCAGGGGTCACACGGCGGACGGAGCTCCCGCGTTTCCGCGGTGGGCTGTGGGTCGATTGGATCGGGACCTGTTGGCGGAGGCAGCCATCGTTCAGTCGTGGCTGTCCTCACCGCCCCAGGCGGACGGGGTGGATGCCGAGGCTGGCCGCATCCGCTGTGCGTTAACGCAGATCTGCGATGCGGCCATGCCCCGTGTGCGGCGTCTGCCCCCGAAGAATGCGGTCCCCTGGTGGTCCCGAGAATTGGCGGACCTTCGGGTCGCGTGCATACGTGCCCGGAGGGCTTACACCCGCAGCCGAGCGCGTCACCGCGACGCTGAGCGGGAGGGCCAGCTGTACGAGGCTTACCGTAGTGCGCGGTCTGCCTTCAGGCTGGCCGTCCGTACCGCCAAGGACGTTAGTCGGCGGGAGATGCTGGACAGTCTCGAGCGTGACCCCTGGGGTCGCCCCTACCTCGCGGCGCTGAACAAGCTCCGCGGGCGGGGCCCCCCCCTCACCGAGACTCTCCAGCCCAGCCTCCTCACCAGAGTTGTCGAGGACCTCTTTCCACAGCGGGCGGAGCACACGCCCCCGGTCATGGCTTCGCCGGACAGTGACCGGGAGGCCGACGATGAAAGTGCTCCGCCCATCACGGAGCCGGAAATGGGGGTGGCGGTGGCGCGTATGCGAATCAAATCCACCGCCCCCGGGCCCGACGGTATTCCGAACCGTGTGCTGGCCCTGGTCCTCGAGCACCTGGGACCACGCCTCAGGGGACTGTTCGACGCCTGTTTGACGTCCGGGCAGTTCCCTGGGTGCTGGAAAGAGGGGAGGCTGGTTCTTCTGCCGAAGCCGGGACGGTCTCCCGAGTCGGCCTCGGCCTACAGGCCCATCGTGCTGCTCGATGATGCGGGCAAGCTGCTGGAGAGGGTGTTGGCTGCCCGCATCGAGCGGCACCTCGTCGGGGACGGGCCCGATTTGTCGGACGCCCAGTTTGGTTTTCGGAGAGGGCGTTCGACGATCGCGGCCCTGCTGCGCCTGAAGGCCGTGGTAGCGGAGGCCGTCACCGGCGGAGGAGTCCTGTTGGCGGTGTCCCTGGACATCGCCAACGCCTTCAACAGTCTGCCATTCAGCTGCATCAGGGAGGGGCTGAGGTATCACGGGGTGCCCGTGTACCTCAGGCGGCTGGTGGCAGACTACTTGGAGGGGCGCAGCGTCCTCTACGTTGACCGAGTAGGGGACGTTGTGCGAACGCCCATGACGTGCGGTGTCCCACAGGGGTCGGTTCTGGGTCCGACCCTGTGGAACATCGGCTACGACTGGGCGTTGAGAGGAAGCCTCCCAACCGGGCTGGGCGTAATTTGCTACGCCGACGATACACTCGTCACAGCCCGGGGTGGGACGCTAGAGGAGGCGGCACGTCTGGCAACTCTCGGCACCGAGGAGATTGTCAGGCGGATCGAAGCGCTGGGGTTGAGGGTAGCCCTGGAAAAGACGGAGGCCCTTTTATTCCATGGCCTCCGTACCGCCGGGCCTCCCGCCGGCGCTTCGATCACTGTGAAGTCGGTCACCATCAGCATCCAGGCCCACATGAAGTACTTGGGCCTGGTGCTCGACGGGCATTTTTGGTTCCGGGAGCATCTCCATCGACTTGTTCCCCGGCTTGTCGGCGCGGCGTCCGCCCTTTCGCGGCTGATGCCGAATGTGGGCGGACCCAGCTCTACGTGCCGACAGCTGTACACGGGGGTGATCCGGTCGATGGCTCTGTACGGCGCACCGGTGTGGGCGGGGTCCCTGACCGTCCGGCTGAGGGCCCTCTTGAGGCGACCACAGAGGGTCATGGCGGTCAGGGCCATACGCGGTTACCGCACGGTGTCGACGGAGGCAGCGTGCCTCCTGGCCGGAACTCCCCCTTGGGACCTGGAGGCGGAGATGCTCGCCGAGATTTATCGGCGGGTGTCTGAGACGCGCACCCGCGGCGGCATGGTCTCCATGCAGGAGATCACCGCCTGGCGGGTCGACGCCCGCCGAGGAGTCATTGCCCGTTGGGCAGTCCGGCTGAAGAGTCCTCGGTACGGTGTCAGGACCGTCGAGGCCTTCCGGCCGATGCTGATGGAGTGGTTGGAGCGGACGCACGGGGTGCTTTCCTTCCGACTGGTGCAGGTGCTTACAGGGCACGGGTGTTTTGGGAAGTACCTGCACAAGATTGTCAGGAGGGAGAGCACACCGTCCTGCCACCACTGCAGTTGCGACGAGGACACGGCGCAGCACACGCTCGAGGAGTGTGCTGCATGGGAGGGAGAGCGCCGTGAACTCGTCGCGATTATCGGTGCCGACCTGGCGCTGCCGACCATCGCCAGGGAGATGCTCGACAGCGTCAGGAACTGGGACGCGGTCGCCGCCTTCTGTGAGGCCGTAATCTCACGGAAGGAGGCGGCGGATCGTGTGCGAGTAGAGCTCCTATTCGGCGACACGTTCCGCCGCCGGCGACTCGGGCGGCGCAGGCGCGAGTATCTGCGCCTAATGCCGCCCTAGCCGAGGCCGTGGGTGATCGGACCGGGGAATTGTCCGTCACCCGCAGAGAGGCTGACCGCGCGATGGCGACCGACGTCCCAGTACGTCGAGAGGTGAGGTTACCCGAAAGGTATTCCGTCGGGCCGACCACTGATGACAAGTCACATCTGCTCCGGTGGTCGGCCCAACAACGAGGTGACGTGGGTACGGGTGGGTTATGGGCTTGCGCGCCGTCCTTTCATCGCCCCGGAGGGACAGGACCGCGCGTGCGCTTACCATAGCCCACCCATTAAAAAAAAAAAAATGTGATATGATATGCATGAAATCCATATAAGAGAAGAAAAACTCGAAGTAAAAACTTATACCTTGTTAAATTAAAGTGATTTTAAGGAAAAACTTACCTTTATATGAGAGGTCTGTACCCGGAATGTAATTAAATACTATTTTACGGATTTTATCGTGTTTGTATTTGATTTTAATTGTTAAATCGTGAATCCCATAAAGTGTTCGAAACGTTAGGCAATCAAAAATCAAACACAATTGCGATAAAACCCTTGTGGTGACGGAGTAAGAATACAATTCAACACTCTATCTTGGCCGTGGATATCGTAAAGGGCAAGAGAAAGGGGGGGCGCCGAAGTGTAGTCTTACTCCGTCCTCATAGGGAAAGAAATTAACGACAATAAAACTTTTTCAAATCATTCTGGACAAAAAAACGACTACAACCATTTTCTCATCGATGCCATCGTCAGAATTAAACCAAATTTTGGATCACACGAGAAGCACCAGATTTCAAATAAAAAAATAATTATCAAAATCTGTTTACCCAGTCGAAAGTTAACAGGTAACAAACAAAAAACAAAAAAAAACAGTCGAATTGGCAACCTCCTTTTTTGAAGACGGTTAAAAATAAATAATTACTATAACTAGTATTTTACAGTTAATTATAAACGTAATCGTTTTACTCGATCTTAAGAAATGCAATTTATTCTCAGTCCCCCAAGGGAACGATTAACTTAAACTGGTATTTAAATACACAAAAATGCTCATATTTCAAGTACAGAAATATTCTACGTTCAACTATTTCATTTTTACATAAAATTTAAATAAAAAATATTTTATATCTATTATCAGTAATATAAAATCGTTAAGTTTCAATTCAAATTTATTAATTCAAATGCTACTGGGAGAACTATAATAATATAGACATTTTACTTGTTTTATTAAGGCGTAAAACACATTACCTATCTCTCCGGTAGTCGGTTATGGGGCCCCATACTGCGGCCATAATATACCCATAGAGTTATAGACCAGTAAAAATTCCTTCTCTGTAGAAAAAAAAAAACGTTTTGTTTATATAAATAATTCAATGTCTATGGTAGCGGATATGGGAAAATTTGTTGAATTTAATAGTATAGTAGTAGTAGGGAATAATATATGGGAATATAATAAGGGAATAGGGAATAAAAACAGTAATAGTAGGGAATAAAAACAGTAATAGTAGGGAAAAGTATTTTGTTGAATTTGATAGTGTAAAAGTTTTTCGTATTGTAACAGAGTAAGATTACAATTCACCACTCCCTATCTTGCCCGTGGATGTCGTAAAAGACGACGATTTAATATGCACATAACATCTGCGCAAGAGAAGGAAATCTCGAAATGAAACCCTATATCAACATGTCTGACTAGCATGGTATAGTAGGAAAATTTCATTTAAATTCCCTTCCATTGTGGAGAAGGCCCAAGCTCAAGTGAGACGTATATGGGCTGCGATGATGATGATGATGAATAATGTAAAAACATAATCTTAGTCCATATACGTCCCAACGCTGGGCTCGATTCTCGTTTATAGTGGGGAATGTCTTATACATTGACCTGCTATACCAAGCTAGTTAGACTGATAGGCATCGAATTTTCATTCTATTCCATCCATCAGCCCGTAGAAGTCTACTCTTGGATATAGGCCTCTTCTCGAGAAAGCCACTCGGAACGGTCCTATGCCAGTTGAATCCAACGGTTCCCGGCGACTTTTAAGATGTTATCAGTCCACCTAGTACGGGTCTCTTCAGATTGTGCCAAGGTCCTCCATGGATTCTGCCATAACGACGATATCGTCTGCAAATCGATATATTCGCCCTTAATGTTGATGCCGAGTCCAGTCCAGTCTAAGAGCTAACTAGTACCTAATAGTAAAATATTATTAAAATCAGTACTGCCTTTTGGAAAATTACCCGGAACAGACAGGCAGAGAGAAAAAAAAAAAATATATTCAGTGGTTTTCAGGCAGAGATATCGTGTAGATAACCGCGTGAACATGATAAAAATGTATTGTTTTATACATAGACACATCAATTTTATTTATTTGTATAGATGAATGTCAATCAGGCTTAGTTTTAAACATACCTACTAAACCCACTCAACGAGGCCTGCGACACGTTACAATTCATCGACACGAAAATAATGTGACACTATTAACATAGATCTTCTGTTAAAACGACCATAAAACCTTCTAATCGCCATTAATAAACTCCAAAGTGACATTTATTACTGAACTAAATACCAGCTCGTCTACGAACGAACACACTGCCCACAATTCAACGTATTTCTTATACAAACTATAATTTATCTATATTTTAAATGGGATTAATCAAATACTTATATTTGATGGCAATATATATGAGATTAGTCTGTAAGAGAGTCTCTGTGATGACGGAGAAAGAATACAATTCCCACCTCCATATTTTATTGGTAGTGGAAGGACCACACTCTTGATAGACGTCTACAGCCGCGGGCAGGTCCGTCCGGGGTACTGCGCTTCGTTCGGTGAGCGAGAGAGCCGGAAACCCAACTTTCTGAGAATGTTTGCGTGTGTTGGGTATTAGTGATGCCTTTAGCATCACCGAACCTCAATGCACGCATTCACACTCCCTCCACTTTCTTCACGGTAGGCAGCGGCCTTGCAAAGGTCCATGAGCGGCAGCAACACTTACCATCAGGTGTACTGTTTACTCGTTTGCCATCGTTTGCAATAAAAACACGTGGATGTCGTAAAAGACAATGCTTTAAATTAGCGTTTCATCATGGGTATCTTTTTGGACAAGTCTTTTCAGTGGTTTAATGGATATTCCAGCCGTGCAGATGACCAACGAGTCCCAAACAGGAAAACATATACCAATCTGTCTCGTTAAGGTACCCACCTTAATATTAGAGCAATTTCTTTCTCTTTGTTAAATATTGAAATTTGTGGTCTCACGAAAAAGTACTAAAGTATATGTGGTAATTTTTAATTTATTAACCCCTCAAGCGCTTTTGGGACACCATTAGACACAAAAAAAATGTGCTCAAAGCGCTTTTGGGACACACGTTGACCCAAAAAAATACTTTACAATTAGCAATTACTTTTAGTACATTTATTTAAATCAACCAATCAAAAGCTATTAATATATAACGAAGGAGGTACCTCCTTCGTATTTTTACATAGCATGACGTCATCATTTCTGACGTCAGTACTGTCTACTCCACGATGACTCATAATTGGTTCTTCAAAAGAAAACTACAAGTACTGGATAATAACTTCGTCTAATCTGCGAACAGCGTAACGATTTAACAGAGAGGTTCTTATTGTACGTCGACTTGATCACGAAGCACGAATGTACCAAGCGTCCTTTTTTTTTTTTTTTTTGTTGTGTGTGTACAGCTGTTGGCCGCAGATGGCCTTGACAGCTTGACGCGGACTATGGGTGAGCGCTGAGGGCTCTCAACCCGGAGAAAAGTATGCTAAGCGACATCGCCCAAGGGCTCCCCCTGTGGGGAACGGACCTCGGCTTGGGGCGTCACTGGAGGCAAAGTGGGCGTGCCCACGTTTTTAGTAGTGACTTTTGCGCGGCGCGGTTTCGCACCTCGACGGCGAGGGCGGAACCGCGGATATTTATTTGTTAAGGCCTCGCGGGCCGTGTAGGCTCTTTGTTGAGCGAGTCTGATATTGTCGTCCTCTTCGTCGAGGACGTGACGAGGACGTCGGATGGAGTACCAAGCGTCGACAGTGCGGCCGTATTTGTAGACCACATACGCGTGTATAAAACATGTGCATTACGATACACATTTACTGTACACGTGAGCGATGCAGTTTGACGGTTCACGTGCGAAAGACACGTGTGTGCTTTCTTAAGTAACCGGTAAACTGTTATGCGCCGATATATATATTTTATTTCATATTTCCTTGTCATATAGCAACAATAATAGTTTACGTAAAGGTGTTTGCGTATGGTGGGTTTTCGTGATCTCTTTAATATAACCGAACCTCATTGCACGCATTCACACTCCCTTCACTTTCTTCACGGTTGGCAGCAAAAATCCAAGAGCGGCAGTAGGTATCATTTATCATCAAGTGCGCAGTGTATTTGTCTGCTTTAAAAAAAATAAATTGCTATATATTTTGTAAAGTATAAATAACAATTAAAGTAATATATTAAAATGTCACTTATATTACCCCAATAAGTCTAAAAGTGATGTATAAGTTGAATATGTCGTGAGAATTGGGCTTGTTATAAACTAAGCGATTGTACAACATTGATTTACTACCATTGTAATTGTAACCGGATTTATAATAAATATATTATGTGGTCAAATAGTGACACTTCGGCAGTTCATCCACCTGAGAGTGTCGTGAACATCGGCTAAGTAGACTCAAGTTGGAATGATCTCAGGCTGACATAAATCCCTTCTGTAAGCTACTTATCTCACAGAAGGGGCCGGCGTATCGTGCGCAGGAGAAACTCCACTACGGCGATACGGTGCCGCCCTAGCCGAGGCCGTGGGTGACTGGACCAGGTAGTAGTCCGTCAACGTCAGAGAGACTGACTGCGTGAGAGCGACGCTAATTTCTCAATTACATATGATCTTTTGTATTAAACTAAAGGAACATTGACTTACCTTTTTTGATAAGCGCCAAACTATTCGCCTCACAAATATTGTTGTCTTTTCATGTGAAAATGGAGTAAGAATACAATTTACCACCCCCCCCCCCCCCCCCCCATCTTACTTGTGAGTATCGTAATAGATGACTGAGCGGCATTATAGCATATAACATCGATACAAGAGAAAGAAAACAATCTTTCCTGTGGAAGTAACAGAGTAAAGAGGCATAATTATCATTATAATCATCATTTCAGCTCATATGTGTCCCAATGTTGGGCTCGAGCCTTCTCCACAATAGAAGGAAAATTAACCTGACTATACCATGCTGGTCAGATAGGTTGGTATAAGGTTTTATTTCGAGTTTTCCATCCATAAGAGGCATAATAGCATGTAGCATATATGCAAAAGAAGAAAAATTCGAAAGAAAATCCTATACCAATGGTTCTGACCAGCATGGTATAGTAAGTTAATTTTCTTCGCATTATGCAGGAGGCTAGAGACCAGCCGTGGGAGGAATAGAAGCTAAGATTAATGAATTAATTATGAGTATTAATGTCACTTTCCGTGTGGTGACGGGGTAAGAATCTTGCTCGCGGGTGTCGTAAAAGACGACTAAGGGATATAATATGCATATAATATCTATGTAAGAGAAGGAAATGTCGAAACAAACCCTATATCGACACATCTGACCAGCGTGTTATAGTAGGTCAATTTCCCTTCCATTATGGAGAAGATCTGGGCCCAACAATAGGTAATATATAGACTGAGATGATGATGATGATGAATATTGTCACCTAAAAATGATAATTGCCATATGACCATTTGCGAGTGAAAAAAAATAAAACTCGTACATGGACAAAAATACACACGAAAAGCACTAATATTGCAGCGAGCGTCCATTAATTCTGAGAAACAGTTTATTTTATTATAATGTAGTAAAACAAGCACACAAATGCCATATTCAAAGTATCAGGTGACAGTTTTGAACTCAGACTTACGAAACTAATGAAGTCGGCATATTAAAAAGTTTTTGTAAGTGAAAACTTTTATAGGCAGGTTTATATGGAGAATAAATGCATGTTTTTTTTGAAGTGAAACTTCTTTGCACGCATGAGGGTAAATTTTTTACGGATGAAACGCAATTTAACGTCACGAAGATGTGCAGCATTTTTGTCGAAGAAGAGGGAGAGAGCGATTGAGACCGTTTGAGAGAGAGTGAGAAAGGACGAACATAGCATGAAGCACAGCCATGGGGTGAGAGTAGGGAGCAAGCGAGTGAGAAATATCGAGAGATTTTTTTTTTATTTTTGTTTTTTTATTTAATACTAATAAAAAAACACACGGAACCAAGAAGTTTCACTTCTGACATGCGTAGGTACTTAGTACTCACGCTATTTTTTTATTGCAAACGGTGGTAAACGAGCAAACAGTACATCTGATGGTAAGTATTGCTGCCGCTCATAGACCTTTGCTAGACCGCTGCCTACCATGGCACAGAAACCGCTCGAGGTTTGTGCCGCCTGGGCAGAGCAGCATCGTGAACTCGTCGCAATCATCGGTGCCGACTTGACGCTGCCCACCATCGCCAGGATGCTTAACAGCGTCAGGAACTGAGACGCGGTCGCAGCCTTCTGCGAGGCAGTAGTCTCGTGGTTATGAAGTCATCCGTGTGGTTACGGACTAAGAATTCAATTAACCATTCCCTCTTTGGCCCGTGGGTGACGTGAAAGATGACCAAGAAATATGTGCATCAGGTAACATCAATGCAAGAGAAGGAAAACTTTAAATAAAACCCTAATCCAACACGTCTGACCAGCATGGAATACTATTACATAGTGATTTACCCTCCCATTGTCAAGTGTCATCAGTGTGATATAGTTAAATACCCCTTTTTTGTGGAGGGGGCTCGAGCCCAGCAGTGGGACGTATATGAGCTGAAATGATGATAATACCTTATCCTTTCCTACATTCATATATTAAAGTTTTTAAAGCACATTTTGTAGAACAACGCAACTATTTCGCTGCCCACACATACAAAATCCATTTCATCTTAAATCCATACAATCAAAAATAAACTTTATTTAATAATTATAAGGTTTATTTTATATTTCATTTATGTTGTACATGAATCTTTAGGTTACAATCTTATTTATTGTGACTGAGAACTTTTTATGAGGTTGAGACAAAAGAGAATGGATTTTGATGAAGCCATAAGATCCTATGACAAGTCCGCTATTAAGTTGGTTATGGGATTATAAGGAGGTTTTAAGGTTCTTTGGTTATAAAAAAATGGAACTGGTATTCATTTCAAAAGCAGTGAGATGAGAATACGGTTCTATTTCATTGGGACGTTACCATCTGGAACCCACATAAGTCCCACTATTGGATTCAGGCTTTCTCCGCAACAGAAGAGAAACAGGTCTACCATACCACACTGGTCAGCATAGGGTTTTATTCCGAGTTTTTCTTGTGTCAACGTCATCTCCATACCGTGTTGCTTAGGTAACTGTCTTTTGCGACACGGACGTCAAGATAGGGAGTAGTGAATTGTATTCTTACTCCATCACGACAAAGACAACGAGGCATTTTTTAAGAATCTCTGCACCTTTGATTAAAGTCCAGATTGTTTTCATTCCACAGCTCTCTCCCTAATTTTATGGGATACATTTAATTTTAACCCATTAACCATATTTTTTAAAGAACCAAATCATACACATAATAAAATTATAATAATTTTAACATCAGTTAAAATTGTATAGTAATAGTCTATACATTATATATATTAAAAAAAAACTTAACTGTATTACCTTCCATTGCAAAACTTAGTTGATAAATTATTAGAAAAATTGGCAGAAGCACTATCTTCTGTCATTAACAACACCAATACCAATCCTCAAAATTTACTACACTAATACCAATCCTCACTATTTTAAACACCAATGAAGATTTTGACAAATTACAACACCAACACTAATCCTTACAATGTAGAACACTAAGGCCAATCCTTACTATTTACAACACCAATGCCAAACCTCACAATTTACAACATCAATGCCAGTCCTCACAATTTACAACACTAATGCTAATCTTGATAATTTACAACAGCAACACTAATCCTTAGAATGTACAACACTAATGCGATTTCTCATTATGTACAACACCAATGGCAATCTTGACAATTTACAGCACCAACACTAACCATCCCAATGTATAACACTAATGCCAATCCTTACTATTTACAACACCAATTCCAATCTTCACAATTTACAACATCAATTCCAGTCCTCATAATTCACAACACTAATCTTGATAATTTATAACACCAATACTAATCCTCGCAATGTAAAACATCAATGTCAATCCTCGCAATGTACATCACCAATGCAAATTTTCACAATTTACAACACCAATGCCAATCCTCACAATTTACAACACCAATTCCAATCTTCACAATTTACAACACCAATGGCAATCCTCACAATTCACAACAACAAAGTCAATCTCATAGGAAATTAAGAGGTAATTGACACAATTTGTTCTTAATACGGAGAAGTAGATACGCATCGCCCTAACTCATATACAATTACTCTTTTCTCCTTTCCCGGGCACAGAACCGCAAATGTGGCTATTAAAGCTTATTATATTACTTTATATTTTATAATAATACATATTTGATTTAATATTATATTATAATGCCAACCATAAGTCCTTCACAATTATCTTGTAAAACAAACTGTGGCTTTATAAACTAACGCGATAGTACCTATACGTTGTATAAGTTCTATTAATATGGATAAGGCTCGTTGTTGCGTTCAAAAACAGACAAAGTAATCATGGGGACTGTCAACAGAAGTGAAAACATAAAACTATTAATAAACATAATGATTGCCGATGTTTACGCGAGTATGACGCATTGTAAATCAAATTACTTTACGGATATAATCTAGTAAGGAAAAGTGAGCCGCCCTTGAAAAATTAATAATTATTTAGCACTAGCAATCCGCCCTCGCTTCGCTTCGGTTATAGGTTATAGTCGTTTTACCCGCGTAGTTCCCGTTCCCGTGGGAATACCGGGATAAAATAGTCTAGTTTACGCCCTGATATTATAGCTTTCCATCGGTGAAAGAATTTTTGAAATCGGTTCAGCCGTTTTGAAGATTACCCGGAACAAACAGACAGACAAAAATTTTTTAATTGCTATTTTAGGCATAGGTGTCGTGCAAATAACCGTGTCAGCATGAAAAAAGCCTATTATTTTGACATTACAAACAGACACTCCAATTTTATTTATTGGAATAGATTATGCGTTTTCTTGTCGGATTATTTTCAGTGTTGCCGCGTTTCGATCCAGTGGTAGTTTTAAATTAATCAACTGTTATAAAATTGTAAGTACTATAGTACAATTTAATATTACAATTTAATATTGAATAATTACTGACCAATAACAATATATATTTTTTATATACAATGTTTTTTTTGACCTTGCAACAAATTTTATATCAAAATGTGGATCAAAATTTTATAACTAATTTCTGTAGCTTGATAGATATAAATATTTGTAATAACGATAACTTATTGGACCTAAAGTGTCCGTTCCAGTTATTTTTTTTTATTATTTTTTTTTTTTTTTTTTTATTTAAGACAACACCCTGCACTAAGGAAATAATCCTTGTATTGCGGGGGACTTTACAAACATATAATTAACGGACACATATTACATCCAGACTCATATTTATAATGTTTATGTTCCTATCTTGCCCGTGAGTATGGTATAAGACGACTAAGGGATATATTTTGCATTCAATGCAACAGAAGGAAACCTCAAACAAAATTTAGTAGGTCAAAGTAACTCACATTAGGGAAGCCGCTTGAGCCGTAGCAGTGGGACGTTAAGACGACGATGAAATCCACACAGAGAATTAAGTCAGTTATAAAACGATCAAAATGAAGCCATTTCCATACTATGTGTTGTTTGTAAGACATTTATATTAAGTCAGGAATAAGTTATCACACTTATCATAATCTAACAAAGGATCACAATGGACTGTTACAGCATCATCAATATATTACTATGTAATATTATTTTACAATCTTGATACTTGATTTAACGATAAAAATGATTGTATAGTTTTATGAAACCACGGTAAAAGTAAAACTTTTTTACGCATTGTATACATTTAACTAAACATTTTTGGAAAAATATTCTATTTAGGGTATTAAAATCGCACCATCAATCTTAATTTTATAGCAACATTAAACACTGATAAAAACATTACACTACACGGTCAGCTGATGTGAACCAAAATGCCGCCATATTGGCCTCGGCTGCTCTGTCGAGCGCTTTTCTCTTTGACCCTACTCCGCGGCCGACCGTCACGCGACATGCAATAGATGATAGATAAACCTAATGTATAGACAACCAATTTTTTAAATTGAAATCTTTGGCGCACCGCACACAGACTTTTTCCTGGGCTATAAGTGAGAGTGTTTCGTCACGAGGTGAAAGGCTCAATCGGGTGAACTCGAGACCGCCGAGTGTACCCGAACAAGAAATGTACTGCTGGTCTGCATTGCTGTGTCGCTGTATTTACTATACTCAATGTATATATAATAATTGTTATTATTAATTATTATCAATTACTCAATAATGATATCTGATGTTTACGCGAGCACTACACATTGTAAATAAAACTGAGTTTTCTTGCCGGATCTTTCTCAGTGTGGCCGCGTTCCGATCCGGAGGTAGTATATTAGTTTTGTTAGTTTTAAATCAACAAATTGTAATAATAATTGCTACAAATTTAATAATTAATAATTACTAACCATAAACAATATAATTTTTTTCATATAGATTCATTTTCTTCTTACACTGGCAATAAATTTGTACTAAAATGTGGGTAACAATTTAATAAATAACTATTTTCTGTATCGGGTAGATAATTGTAAATGTCTGTAATAACGATTACTTGTTGGACGTGAGACACCTTAGTCCGCCCGTGACCATGAATGCTGCAAAGTGTTCGAAACGTCGGGCAATCATAAATCAAATACAAACGCGATATAATCCGTAAAAGTAGTTTTATTTACAATTACTCAATAGTTATTATTAATATGTAATAATAATTATTTGAAAAAATCATTTCGTTTACATTTGCCAATGAAGTTTTCACTTCTGCCGTACGGTCTTAAACACACGCATATTATTTTCTTTCGCCAATGATATTGTGTTGTGAAATTAGTTAAGCAGCTGCCTAGCCTTTAGTATTGCAAAGGTCCATGTCGGCAGTATAATTTATCATCAAGTGTGCTGCTTGCTCATTTGCCATCATCTATAATAGAAAAACCGTGCATATGAGACATTAATTTAGTTGCTGTCAAGTATCAAAATGGTTGAGTCTTCCACGACAATCGCGTCGAGGTGTGACCAGCGTGAATTACAGTCGCAGCGGGAGCTCGAACCCGCGGGATTGAGGGGTTCGGAGAAGCGATGCCAGATACCAGCCACACTGGCATTTTGATGATCTATCCAACTATGCGCTGCAATTTTGATTACGTCACACATCATTATTACCTTCATATACGTCCCACTATTGGGCTCGAACCTCCTCCATAATAGGAGGGAAATTGACCTTCTATACTGGTCAGACGTATTGGTAAAGGGTTTCATTTCCAATTTTTCCTCTCCGGTGGTGTTGATGCATATTTAAACGCTTAGGTGTCTACATCCCTAACCCGCTATCCGTACCGGGCGACAACGGGGAGGCGCACGGCCCCATAACCCACCGTAACTCGTCGCCTTGGTCGTGGGGCCGACCACCGCTACCGAATTCCTTGCCCTTTATGGTCAGCCCGAAGGAATACCTTGAGGTACCCTCTCTTCTCGACGTCCCTTTCCCGGGACGTTGGTCGCCGTCGCGCGGTTCACTTCTCCGCGGGTGACGTACTAATCCCCGATCCGATCACCCGCGACTATACCTATGTCTGAAAACCAGTTTAATTTTTTTTAAGCTGTTGGTGTGTTTGTTCCGGATAATGTTTTAAACGTCTGAACTGATTTTGATAATATTTTACTATATAAAGAGTAATATAAGCTATTTTTCATCTCAAAAAACTCCAAATTTTGGGCGGTCGGGACTCAAATCTCGGGTTCGAACCCGAGACCATATCTTTGAAAATTATAGATTTAAAATGCGAGAGTTTCAGCCGAAAAGCGACTGGAACCGAAGCAAAGCAAGGGCAGGTCGCTAGTCGAGAATAAAAATGAAAAAAATAAAAAAACACACACAATCCAATCGAAACCGAAAAACATCTTAAAACGCGTAACCCAATCGTAACCAAAGGAAAAAAAGAACACAATTTTTACGGTAAACTCTAATTGCGATCGTAAAATAGACGAACATGTTTATCTATACGTCTTTGTTCAACTACAAAACCATTCGTTCACATCAGAACTCCTTGATAGTGTTGTACAGATCATATTACACAACATAATGGCTCTATTCGTAATTAGTATAAAGTTACATTCAATATTAGTAAATATTTGTCCGAGAAATTTTGTAAAGAATCACATTATTATTCAATAGATACGTAGATAATGACTTATAGTGAATATTGAATAAGGTAGCTTATAAAATACTAGACATCTCTTAACTCCATCAATATCGGAATCAAATCCAGCCTAAATTATTCCTTATATATAGACAGCTTGGAGGCGGAGATGCTCGCCGGGCCCACTGAAAAAGGCGGATGTCGGAGACGCGCGCCCGCGGCGGCATGGTCTCCATCAAAGAGATCACCGCCTGGCGAGTCGACGCCCGCCGAGAAGTCATTGCCCGTTGGGCAGTCCGGCTGGAGAGTCCTCGGTACGGTGTCAGGACCATCGAGGCCCTCCGGCCGGTGCTGATGGAGTAGTTGGAGCGGACGCACGGGGTGCTTTCCTTCCGACTGGTGCAGGTGCTGACGGGGCACGATTGTTTCGGGAAGTACCTGCACAAGATTGTCAGGAGGGAGAGCACATCGTCCTGCCACCACTGCAGTTGCGACGAGGACACGGCGCAGCACACGCTCGAGGAGTGTGCTGCATGGGAGGGGAATCGCCGTGAACTCGTCGCAATTATCAGTGCCTACCTGGCGCTGCCGACCATCGCCAGGGAGATGCTCGACAGCGTCAGGAACTGGGACGCGGTCGCCGCCTTCTGTGAAGTCGTAATCTCACAGAAGGAGGCGGCGGATCGTGTGCGAGTAGAGATCCTATTCGGCGACACGTTCCGCCGCCGGCGACTCGGGCGGCGCAGGCGCGAGTATCTGCGCCTAATGCCGCCCTAGCCGAGGCCACGGGTGATCGGACCGGGGAATTGTCCGTCACCCGCGGAGAGGCTGACCGGGCGACGGTGGCCGACGTCCCAGGACGTCGAGAGGTGAGGTTACCCGAAAGGGTACTCCGTCAGGCCGCCCACTGACGACAAGTCACATCTGCTCCGGTGGTCGGCCCAACAACGAGGTGACCTGGGTACGGGTGGGTTATGGGCCCGCGCGCCGTCCTTTCATCGCCCCGGACGGACTGGACCGCGCGTGCGCTTACCATAGCCCACCCATAAAAAAAAAAAAAAAGTATATAGACAGCTTGGTAGTAAAATATTATCAATATCGTTTCAATTCTTTTGATGATTACTCGGAACAACCAGACAGACAAATTTTTTTTAAACTAATGATATCTGATGTTTACGCGAGCACTACACATTGTAAATAAAACTACTTTTACGGATTATATCGCGTTTGTATTTGATTTATGATTGCCCGACGTTTCGAACACTTTGCAGCATTCACATTTCAGACAAATGTCTGTAATAACGATTACTTGTTGGACGTGAGACACCTTAGTCCGCCCGTGACCATGAATGCTGCAAAGTGTTCGAAACGTCGGGCAATCATAAATCAAATACAAACGCGATATAATCCGTAAAAGTAGTTTTTTTAAACTAGTTTTTTTTTATTGCAGTTGGCAAACAAGCCGACAGTACACCTGATGGTAGGTGTTGCTGCTATGAACCTTTGCAAGGCCTTTGTTGCCAAAGACCTTTGCCTACCGCAAAGAAAGTGAAGGGAGTGTGAATGCATGCATTGAGGTTCAGTGATGCTAAAGGTATCACTAACACCCACCACATGCCACTAACACCCACCACATGCAAACACCCTCAGAAAGTTGGGACGTGATGGAGTTGGGAGTTGGACGTTGGGAGTGACGACGTGAGACACCTTAGTCCACCCGTGATCATGAATGCTGCAAAGTGTTCGAAACGTCGGGTAATCAAAAATCAAATTCAAACGCGATAAAATCCGTAAAGAAGTTTTATTTAAAATAGATCGTCAACTTAAATACAAGTTCAGCAGTGCCGAACTCAAGTTGCCTACTTAACAGGAAAGAAATTGACTTACCTCGCTGGTCAGACATGTTGGTATAGGGTTTTATTTTGAGTTTTCCATCTTCTGTAGTGATGCATCTGCAATTTTATCGTTTTTCTCTTTCTTCTATTTCTTTATCGTCTTTTACGACACCTATGGGAAAGAAATAGGGTAATTGCATTCTCAATCCGCCACCACACGGCAATAAAATAATACTTCTCTCATATTACTGCAAGTTAACTCATATTATCCGTGTAGTGACGGAGTAAGAATACAATTCACCACTCCCTATCTTGTTGCTGTTTTACGACATCCACGGGGATGTCGTAAAACACGACTCATCATCATCATCTTGCTCTTATCCCAATTACTTGGGGTCGACGCAATATGTCATCTGTTTTGACATATTGCAAAAAGTTTCGGCAATGACTTTTATGACCGACCGCCTGCCTGACGTCAACCCTCCTTGGGAATGTAATCGTTGACCCAAATGGTACCAGATGGAGTTGGTCCGGGTCAATCTAGTAAAACACGACTATGGGATATAATATGCACATAACATCTGCGCAAGAGAAGGAAAACTCGAAATAAAACTCTATATCAACATGTCTGACCAGCATGGTATAGTAGGTCAAATTCCCTCCCATTGTGGAGGAGGCCTGAGCCCAATAGTGGGACGTATGTGGGCTGCAATGATGATGATTACTGCAAGTAATTTAAATATTTTTATTAATAGTAAAAAACCTTTTATAAATCGAGCATTTATTTAAATGATCCAAAATGCAAACTAGAAAAATACTTTAAAATTACTTTTACTATTAAATTACTAATTAGTTTATTATTTCGCATAATTTATATGTTATAAAAGTTTATCACGAGATTTAAATATTTTATCAAATGTGACATTATTTTTTAAATCATCATCATCTTGCTCTTATCCCAATTACTTGGGGTCGACGCAATATGTCATCTGTTTTGACATATTGCAAAAAGTTTCGGCAATGACTTTTATGACCGGCCGCCTGCCTGACGTCAACCCTCCTTGGGAATGTAATCGTTGACCCAAATGGTACCAGATAGAGTTGGTCCGGGTCAATCTAGGGCTCTTAGTCGTCTTTTACGACACCCACGAGTTTTTCTCTGAAAATGATGATTTTATTCAATAATTTTTATTTTTATTAATATACACTATAGGTATATGTTTAGGTTAATAATTTATTTTGAGCTCCCTAGATGGCGTTGAGAATTCTAAAACAAGTTATGGTTTCGTTACACAAATGTACACACTCAAGCGTGGCGTTAACGCCACGCCAACGATCAGGTTTACCCTCGCCTATTGATATTATTGTTTCACATCAAAAGTATTTTATTCTAAGCAAAATAAAATCACACACAGATATAAAAACTACAACATCAAAGTTGAACGCCCTTAAAAATATGCTAAAAAGCGTTCAAGTAACAATTTGGTTAACAATTACTGAGGCCATAATTCGTGTGGAGAGATATGTTTAGCGAGGATTACCGACGGACAGACAGACAAATTTATAAGCAGGCGCTAACGAGATATATAGAGCTGGACAATATAAGTATAAGGGCTTAAATGAATATTAACTTATCATTCATATCTTATTGAGACATCAAGATGTCATCATCTCCAGTATTTGCTCTTGGCAATATGTACCTACTCTTCCTTCATCATCATCATCATCGCAGTCCACATACGTCCCATTGTTGGACTCAGGCGTCTTCCACAATGGGAGGGCTTTTGACCTACTATATAATGCTGGTCAGACATTTATTTATTTATTTGGACAACCAAGAATTGCTACAATTACATATACAAACTTAATAAACACTAGCAACCCGCCCTCGCTTCGCTTCGGTTTCTGCCGCCTTATACCCGTAGTTACCGTTCCCGTAGGAATACCGGGATAAAATATAGCCTAGTTTACTCCCTGATATTATAGCATTCCGTTGGTGAAAGAATTTTTTAAATCGTTCCAGCCGTTTTGAAGATTACCCGGAACAAACAGAAAGACAGACAAAAAAATATAAAGTGATTTTTAGGCATATGTATAGTGCAAATAACCATGTGAGCATGAAAGAGGCCTATTATTTTGAAATTACAAACAGACACTCCAATTTTATTTATTGGTATAGATTATTATGAAAAATAAACTAGATTAGTTGCACAATTTTAAAAGTGCCACATGCACTATAAAAAGGTAGGTACATTATTTCAATTCATAGGTAATTAACATAATTTCTTTTTTTTTTTTTTATATCTTCACGCCTTTTTCCCATAGGGGTAGGCAGAGTCCATTGCCCTCCACCTGCTACGATCTTTGACATATTCAGCGTAGCAAAGCGGTTCTCTGTGGGCCACTTTTCGCCCCCGACGGAAACGAGACGTGACGTGTCGCGAACCACATCGCCGCCATTCGTACAGTTTTAATTTTTTTTTTTTGAAACTCATTGCGTTTCCGCGAGAAATACATACACATATAATTAACGAACACAAATTACATCCAGACTCAGAACAACAATTTGTGGATCGCACAAAGTGTTGTCCTGCGTGGGATTCGAACCCCCGACACTGGCGCTGTAGGTCACTAGCATTAACCACTACGCCATCTGTGCAGTCAGTTAACATAATATTTAGATATAATTGTAAAAAAAAAAAATTAATGTGGAAATATGAGGAGAAAAAGAAATAACTAACTAAATTGAAAAAAAATAATTTACACTACATCGTATGTATAACCTTCAGCGAATACCTCTTGGTAATTCTGAGTATAAGGTACGCTACCCTTGTCGACACACTCTCGATCCTCTCCACGTTGTCTATGAGAGACTTACGAACGATAAACCCTATACCACCTTGGGACGGGTGATCGCCCTCCCGGTAGAAGAGCAAGTTTCCAGACTGGAGGAATATCGTGCCCTCGCCCTCTCTTCGCACTTCTGATAATCCTACAATGTCCCAGCGGATTTTGCTCAATTCCTCTTCCAGCTCGATGACCCTCTCGTCAGTCCTGAGTGTCCGAATGTTGTGCGTTACCAGGGCCAAGGGTCGTTTTTATTGGTAGCCGGATCGCTGCCGGAGATTCCTCGCACCCCCCGCTCCACCACTACTGGGCCCGCCACCAAAATGAGCCCGTAGAGTACCTGAGCCGCCGTGACTGGGGGCCATTTTTTTATTGTACGCCATTTCTAACAAAGGGGATATTGCAATTTTCCGGAGAAGGAAAGCTTCTTTATGATGAATTCCTTCTTCAGGAAGCAGCCACAAAGGAAATGGACCTGGATTAGCCCCGATGGTTCAACAAAAAACGAGATAGACTTCATCTTGTCAGACAAACGACAGATATTCAATGATGTCTCAGTGATCAGCAGGATTAAAACTGGGAGCGATCACCGGATGGTACGAGCCACATTGAATATCCACACAAAAGTCGAGCGGTCACGCTTGATGAAGTCTACACTCCGACCTACATCTGTCCAATACCAGAACCTCGAAGGCTTTCAACTCGAATTACACAATCGCTTCCAATGTCTGGATGAATGCGAATCTCCGAACGATATGAACAACAGGTTCGTGGAAACTGTCCACGCGGTTGGGTCGAAATTTTTCAAGGCTCACCGCGTTAATAGACCTAAAAAACTTTCTGACCAGACTCTGGAGCTCATGGGACGGAGAAAAGAAATGACGGTGCAGTCTTCAGCCGATTGGTCCAAACATAGGCAGATAAATAGGCAGATCTCTAGGTCTGTGCGTCGCGATATTCGCCGATTTAATACGCTCCGTATTAAAGAAGCGATAGAGCGGAATCGTGGCTCAAAAGTGTTCGCACAAGATCTGTCTATTGGGCAAATCCAAATGACTAAGCTGAAGACCGACGATGGCACTGTCATTTCATCCCAAAGTGAGATCTTGGGAGAGGTCGAAAGGTTCTATGGACAGTTATACAAATCATCCCGAAATCCCGTTGTCGGCTTGGTCCAAGATCCCAGATCCAAGCTAACTCGGCACTATACCGAAGAAATCCCGGACATTAGCTTGTACGAGATCAGAATGGCTCTCAAACAACTACGTAACGGTAAGGCACCGGGAGATGACGGAATTACGGCAGAGCTTCTGAAGGCGGGCGGCAAGCCAGTCTTAATAGCCCTTCAAAAGCTATTTAATTCCGTTATCCTCGGGGGCGACGTTCCAGAGTCGTGGACCAGGAGTGTGGTGGTGCTGTTCTTCTAGAAGGGTGACAAAGCTCTTCTAAAGAACTACAGACCCATCTCACTCCTGAGCCATGTTTATAAGTTGTTCTCGAGGGTCATTACCTATCGACTCTCGCGCAAGCTCGATGACTTCCAGCCGCCCGAACAAGCCAGCTTCCGAAAAGGCTATAGCACCATAGACCATATCCTCACGCTTCGGCAGATTATACAAAAGACCGAGGAGTATAATCGGCCCCTGTGCTTAGCGTTTGTGGACTATGAGAAAGCCTTTGATTCAGTCGAAACTTGGGCGGTGCTGCAGTCCCTTCAGCGGTGCCAAATCGACTATCGCTAGATCGAAGTGCTGAAGTGTTTGTATAGGAACGCCACAATGTCAGTCCGTATCCGGGATAAGAGTACGAAACCGATCAAGTTGCAGAAAGGCGTGAGACAGGGAGATGTTATCTCTCCGAAACTGTTCACCACTGCACTGGAAGATGTCTTCAAGCTCTTAGACTGGACTGGACTCGGCATCAACATTAACGGCGAATACATCACTCACCTTCGATTTGCGGACGATATAGTCGTTATGGCAGAATCCATGGAGGACCTTGGCACAATACTCAATGATCTCAGCAGGGTATCCCAACTAGTGGGTTTACGAATGAACATGGACAAGACGAAAGTCATGTCAAATGCCCATGTCATTCCTGTACCGGTCCTAGTTGGCAATGCGATTCTTGAAGTTGTCGATCACTATGTTTACCTAGGACAAACAGTCCAGTTAGGTAGATCCAATTTCGAGAAAGAGATCAGCCGACGAATCCAACTCGGTTGGGCAGCGTTCGGGAAACTTAAGAGGATCTTTTCGTCCAACATACCTCAGTGTCTGAAAACACAGGTCTTTGACCAGTGTGTGTTACCAGTGATGACTTACGGCACGGAAACGTGGTCCCTAAATGTAGGCCTCATATCAAGGCTCGTTGGCGTCGGCGTCGGGCGTCGTTGGATGCAGGCGGCACAGGACCGCTCATTGTGGCGCAACATGAGGGAGGCCTACGTCCAGCAGTGGACGGCGATAGGCTGAAATGATGATGATGATGAATGATGATATTCAATTACTTCCAGTACAGTTTTCGTAACAGTCTCAGTACAGACATGTTGGTATAGGGTTTCATTTCCAGCCTCGATGAGGCGATCCGCCGCCGGCGACTGGGGCGGCGTAGGCGCGAATACCTGCGCCTCATGCCGCCCTAGCCGAGGCCACGGGTGACGTGACCGGGGATTAATCCGTCACCCGCCGAAAGACCGACGTCCTCCCCGAGGGGGGGACGTCGGTCGATGAGAGGGTACCCCAAGTAGGGGGTATTCCGTCGGGCCGACCACTGATGTCAAGTAACCCTGCTCCAGTGGTCGGCCCAACGACGAAGGTGACGTGCATCGTGGGTGGGTTGCGGGAGTTGCGTGCTTACGCCCCTCTGTCGCCCCGGACGGAGTGGTGCGAGGAGAGCGCCGACCACAACCCACCCCAAAAAAAAAAATTGGTTTCATTTCGAGGTTTCCTTCTCTTACATAGCTCTTATGTGCATATTTGTCGTTATCCTTTAGTCGTCTTATAGAAGACTACTAACTAGAAATAGATGGATAACGTAGTCTTTTATTTTGAGTTTGCCTTCTCTTGTATAAATTTTATCTGCGAGCATTCCAAGGGTTGGGAATAATTATATTATTCCTCTTTCATCACACGGAGAAAAAATCGGCTAAGTACGAGTTGGAGTCGCGCATGAAGGGTGCCGCACCATTATCAATAAAAAGGGCAAAGAAATGGCGTTTGTTGTATGGGAGCACCAATAAATATTTATTTTATTTTGTTTTTAGTATTTTTTGTTATAACGGCAACATATATACATAATTTGTAAAAATTTCAACTGTCTAGCTATCGCGGTTCTTGAGATACAGCCTGGTGACAGACAGACGGGGGAACAGATGGACGGTCAGACGGAGGAACAGATGGACAGTCTTAGTAATAGAGTCCCGTTTTTACCCTTTGGGTACGGAGCCTGAAAACAATAAAGATTGTTATTAATAGTAACATTTAATAATATTTAATAATTTATTTGCCCTTCTAGAACTGTAAAGAAGAGTTGTGATTACTACTGACCATTGGCGTCCTTAAAACTACAAAGCCGCAAGGAATAAAAAAATACCTTAAACCCAATTAGTTCGTTGCATCCAAAAAATCATCAACACATTTGAACTTCTCTTTTATTTTGTATACCTTTCCTCATTAAGGCACAGTATAGTTAAAAATTCACATCAAATAAAATGGCTTTACAAATTAAAATTGGGTTACTTACATAAGCATTTCACCCTAACTATAACTATAAAGATAAAAACATCTGTAAAAAAAATGGCTCCAATTTATCAGTTACACCTTTATACTTAACGACCATCTTAAAAATAAAACAACGGACAACAAATAAACACAATAACGCGCAGGTGTGAATGGGCATAGGCTGCTGGAGGGACAGAGATACAAGATACAAATACGCAAGAATAAGTAAGAGACAGCGATAACGACAGACTACAGATTGTATAGAGAAGCCACAGAATAATTGGTTTGGAAATATTTGTTTGGCTTATGGAAATTACGTTTTGTGTTTTGACGGACATTTTGTTCATCTAAAGATTAATCAAAATTGAATGCATAAAATATTGTTGTATCAAGTGTTCGGGAAACCTAAGAGTTCTCATCCAACATACCTCAGTGTCTGAAAACACATGTCTACGACCAGTGTGTGTTACCAACGATGACTTACGGCACGGAAACGTGGTCTCTAAATGTAGGCCTCATAACAAGGCTCAAAGTCGCTCAACGTACTATGGAACAGGCTATGCTCGGAATTTCTCTGCGAAATAGAATCATGAATACGGAAATCCGCAGAAGAACGGGTGTAACCGACATAGCACGAAGAATTAGCATGCTGAAGTGGCAATGGGCAGGCCACATCGCTCGACGAACCGGCAACCGCTGGGGAAGAAAGGTTCTCGAGTGGCGACCACGTATCGGACGACGCAGTGTAGGACGCCCCCCACTAGCTGGACTGACGACCTAGTGAAAGATGCTGGGCGTCGTTGGATGCAGGCGGCATAGGACCGCACGTTGTGGCGTAACATGAGGGAGGCCCAGCAATGGACAGCAATAGGCTGAAATGATGATGATCAAGTGTATTTTTTAAGTTTGACCCCTTTGAACATAGGCGTATTTAAAAGGGGGTCTAGTGCCCACCTTAGACTGGAGTTTTTATTATATTCCGTATGACGTATTAAGAATATATTTCACCACTCCCTATCTTGGCCGTGGATGTCGGAAAAGACGTCTAAGGGATTAAATATGCATGTAAAAGCTATGTAAGAGAAAAAAACGGTAAAATAATTGCACCCAGACTCGTCCAAAGTATTGTCCTGCGTAGGAACTCAAAAATCACGGTTTTAAATAAAACTACTTTACGGATTTTATCGCGTTTGTATTTGATTTTTGATTGCCCGACGTTTCGAACACTTTGCGATGTTCATGGTCACGGGTGGAATAAGATGTCTCACGTCCAACAAGTCATCGTTACTGCAGAAAATTTATAATTATCTACCCGATACAGAAATTAGTTATTAAATATTGACCCACATTTTGATACAAATTTATTGCCAGTGTAAGAAGGAAATGATTATACCTATATGAAAAAATTAAATTGTTTATGGTTAGTAATTATTTAACATTAAAATTAATAATAATTATTTAAAAGACTTTTGACGCGAATGTCAAAATGTCTTGTAGCGCCTTTATATTTTTTTCATTATTTTAGTGTTTTACGGTGTTATATTGAATAATTTTGTTGATATTTTATGTAATATAATGTTGATAGAATGCTGATATATAGTGAATATGATATAATAGCGAATTGCGTGTATTTTCACATTCTGCCAAATTTCCCAGAAGAAGCTTGATTTGGCTATCAACACCAAATCAATGCTAACGACGGACTACTTACGAAGACTAAAGACGTGACTAATTAATTTAATTAATTATAACTCGACATTGGCACCAATATTGGCTCATATTATTGCAGCTCATTGCCATTAATCAAAAAGAAGAAGAATTATTTAAAATGTGTAATACTCGCGTAAACATCAGGAATCATTGTAAAATCATCGTGCTAACACGTTAGACCTCTATTTAAACCACTGCATCATTTGTGTAATAAAAATATTGATTTATAATTCCAGATACAACATTTATTGCCGAATATTGAGCTGAATTACCATTTTCGAAATTCTTAACGACAATTTTATACTCGTTAAGCGTTTGTATTGTAAAACCTAGTACACACTTGCGAGACGTATCTTCTTCCAATACGTAATCTCCACTCAAGAACCTTTCTTCCCCAGCGGTTGTCGGATCGTTAAGCTACATGGCCATTACCACTTCAGCGTGCTAATTATTCGTGCTATGTTAGTTACACCCATCCTTCTACAGGATTCTATCTCAGAGTGAAATACCTCTCTATAGATTGTGATAAAAAAATGGCTTGAGTACTAAGTATGCATGTCAGAAGTGAAACTTCTTTGGTTCCATGTATTTTTATCAGTATTAAAAAAAATTTTGAAAGTAAAAGGAAAAAATTAAAAAAAAATCTCTCGATCTCTCTCACTCGCTTGTTTCCTACTCTCGCCCCATGGCTGTGCTTCGTGCTATGTTCGCCCTTTCTCACTCTCTCTCAATCAGTCTCAACCGCTCTCTCCCTCTTCTTCGACAAAAACGCTGCACATCTTCGTGACGCTAAATTGCGTTTCATCCGTAAAAAATTTACCCTCAAGCGCACAAAGATGATTAGTACTCACGCTATTTTTTAATACGCTTTTATTAGCTTCAGACGTATGTATGTTAGTATGTAACGGAATCTTTGAACATGATTTTGACCCCTTTCAAAACGTCGGATTAACTCGAAATTTGGCATACTTATTAAGGACCGATGACAATTCAATATTCTAAACAGTTGATCCGTTATCCTTACTAGGATAATCATGATTAGCAATTTAAGCGTATTTTTTTAGTTTTACTATTATAAAACTTGTTAAACTATTATATTTATTAATGATACGCCCATTTAGAACCATACAATTTGGAACAAAATCTACGTCCGATGTAACCGAACTAAATCAGGTCTCAAACATGACGAGGGTTTGCACTAAAGAGGTTCGTTTTGAGTCATTATTCCGCTTTTAATAAACCAACATTAAAATTTATGACAATGATTCATTTGGTACTTAAATACTGTTTACTTCACAGGTAGCGTAGTGGTCAATATATTGAGGCCGCGGGTGACGTGATCGGGGAATTAGTCCGTCACCCGCCGAAAGGCCGACCACGTGAGGAAAGACCGACGTCCTCCCCGAGGGGGAGACGTCGGTCGATGGGAGAGTACCCCAAATAGGGGGTATTCCATCGGGCCGACCACTGATGACAAGTAACCCTGCTCCGGTGGTCAGCCCAACGACGAAGGCGACGTGCACGTGAGTGGCTCGCGGGTGTGCGTACTTACGCCCCTCTGTCGCCCCGGACGGAGTGTTGCGAGGAGCGCGTCGACCGCAACCCACCCCCAAAAAAAAAAGTGGTCAATATATCGATATGTGATACCAGGTGTAATGAATTCGAGAGCAGGATAGTTTTTTGTGCGCTGCAAAGTTGTTATTCGCAGTCGGATTGTTATATTTCTAAAATAATGGTAACGGAGTAAGAATAGGTACAATTCACCGCCCCCTTTCTTGCCCGTGGGTGTCTTAAAAGACGACTAAGGGATATAATATGCATATAACATCTATGCAAGAGAAGGAAAACGCGAATAAAACTTTATACCAACACGTCTGACCAGCTGGTACAGTAGGTCAATTGCCCTCCCATTGTGGGGGAGGCTCGATCCTAACAGTGGGACGTATATGAGTGTAATGATGATGATGATGAATTATAAAATCATCATCTTTCATTCAGTCTATCACCGTCAAACGTATCCCTCCCTCATATTTCGCCACAAAGTCCTGTCAACGCCCAGCAACTTTCACCAGGTCGTCGGTCCACCCAGTATGTTCATGTAGAACATCATCATCATCATCATCATCCGATATGTGATGCCCACTCGAGAACCTTTCTTCTCCAATAGTTGTCGTATCGTCGAGCGATACTGCTGGTCAGATGTGTTGATATTTGGTCTTACTTCGAGTTTTCTTTCTCTTGTATTTATGTTATATTAAAATCCTTTAGTCGTCTTTTACGATACCCACGGGTAAGTAAGGGGTGATCAATTGTATTCATACTCCGACCCCATAATGAATACATATAATAGTTAGGTATGTACTTATATACCTACATTAACTTTTACATTACAACTATTAAATGCGAAAGTAAGTTTGTTTGATTTTTTTTTGCTTTCACACTTAAACCACTGAACCGATTTCAACAATTCTTTCACCAATGGAAAGCTATAATATTAGAGAACAACGTAGGCTATATTTTAGACGACTGAAACCGATGTGAAGCGAGGGCGGGTTGCTAGTATGTTATAAATATACATAGCGTTATTTATGTGGAGCTTAGAATAATAACGTATAAAAGGATAGTATCAGTACTTAGAACTTTAAAAATTTGAATCTAGAAATACTAATGGCGGGCAGACGATTACACACGTACACACGGAAACCACTATACAAATTATGAAATCAAATTTTGTTTTTATTAACATAAATCGTCGAAATACTTTTAAAAGTAATGTTAAAAACCTTTTTATGTTTTTCAAATGTGTTGTGGCACCATTTGAATGCACAAGCCGTCATAATTACCTATTTATTTTTTAAGAGTTGCGTACGTTCGTGCAGTACAATGACTTGTACATTACGGGACTGTTCCGGCGTAGGCTCCATTAGGCTCCAATCGAAATGCCTCACTTTTTGTGTGTGGATTTACCTTCTATATGTTATTGTTCTAAGATGTGGAGTTTACGTTTTATTACGAAATGATTTATTACCGAGTATGGATTCAAAATGGCGGCTTTTAGTATTCACTTCTATATTGTTTACTAGCAACCCGCCCTCGCTTCGCTTCGGTTTCATTGGCCTTACCCGCGTGGTTTCCAATCCCGTGCGAATACTGCGATAAAATATAGCCTATATTACTCCCTGATATTACCTATAGCTTTCCCTTGATGAAAGAATTTTTGAAATCAGTCCAGCCGTTTTGAAGATTACCCGGAACAAACAGACAGACAGACAAAAAAATATAAAGTGATTTTTAGGCATACGTATAGTGCAAATAACCGTGTGGGCATGAAAAAAGACTATTATTTTGACATTACAAACAGACACTCCAATTTTATTTATTGATATAGATGAGGTGAGCCATGAAATCAATAATTTTATTTTACCATGTCGAAGTTTTTTAAAATTCTAAATTAGGTATGAAAAAAACATTGAATTATTAAAAATCTGTTATATTTACAGTAGTGTACGTACTCCTTGAGCAATACGACAGGTCATCTGGTTAATAAAATGTTTAAAATACCACAAATGTCATAAAATTAGTTAATATTTCAGTAAATATCGGCAAGTATTAAATTACATCATCCAACAAGGTATTTTAAAACAGTGGATATCTCCAATTTCTCACAAATAAGTTATAATATGATTAAAAATAAAATTCGATTCTCTTTTCGAATCAAATATTTTATGACATGTGACGTTTAAAATATTTAAACGAAACTCGTATAAATTCATGCGTTCACAAAATGATATCATTAAATGCACTACATTGCTTTTAAACAACTTTCGACTGCACATTATTTTTTAACTTAAAATATAAACATTTGAACGAAACATGTTCTTCTTTCTTATTTTAATGATGCGAGCTTGCATTTACGTTTGCCCAAACGGCTAAAAGATAAACTGAAAATGAAACCCTATACCAAGATGACTGACCAGCATGGAATAGTAGGTTAAATTCCCTGCCATTGTGAAGGAGACCCCGAGTCCAAAAAAGGGTAGGGTGCATGGTTTAAATATGTAGTTATAAATATTTTATTGACAGATATGAGTAGAAGGATTATCATTTTAATAATATGTTAAAAAGTACCCCACGCATTTTTTTACTATAGATTATTTTTTTTCTTACATCATTTTTAATTTAAATTTTATTAAAATATATTTTCTATTTTTTAGTTTGGTTTTCTAAAGAAACGTGTTTTAGTTGCTTTTTTTAACTAGGTAGGTACTATTTACTTTTCGCTGGTTTGCAAGAATATCGACGTAACTCAAAATGATATAAATTTGAATATTGTGTGCCAAATGATCCTTGATATGCAAAATCCTTGATTTTTTATGGTGAATAGATGAATTTTTGATTAATCAGTATAGTCACAACCTCAATACATCATTTAGATATTATGGTATGCACTAAAACGTTTATAAAAATAATTTAAAAAAAAATCATCATCATTCATCATTTCATCCTATCGCCGTCCACTGCTGGACGTAGGCCTGCCTCATGTTACGCCACAACGTGCAGTTCTGTGCCACCTGCATCCAACGACGCCCAGCAACTTTCACCAGGTCATCAGTCCACCCAATGGGGGGGCGTCCTACACTGCGCCGTCTGATACGTGGTCGCCACTCGAGAACCTTTCTTCCCCAGCGGTTGTTGGGTTGTCAAGCGATGTGGCCTGCCCATTGCCACTTCAGCGTGCTAATTCTTCGTGCTATGTCGGTTACATCCGTTCTTCTGCGGATTTCCGTATTTCGGAATCTATCTCGCAGAAAAATCCCAAGCAGAGCCCGCTTCATAGCACGCTGAGAGACTTTGAGCCTTGTTATGTCTACATTTAGAGACCATGTTTCCGTGCCGTAAGTCATCACTGGTAACACACACTGGTCGTAGACCTGTGTTTTCAGAGGCTAAGGTATGTTGGACGAGAAGATCCTCTCAAGTTGCCCGAACGCTCTCTCAAACGCCCGAGCAATGCTTCGGTTAAGTCGTTTTACCTGCGTAGTTCCCGTTCCCGTGGGAATACCGGGATAAAATATAGCCTAGTTTACGGCCTGATATTATAGCTTTCCATTGGTGAAAGAATTTTTGAAATCGGTCCAGCCGTTTTGAAGATTACCCGGAACAAACAGACAGACAGACAGACAAAAAATTTTTAATTGCTATTTTAGGCATAGGTGTCGTGCAAATAACCGTGTGAGCATGAAAAAAGCCTATTATTTTGACATGACAAACAGACACTCCAATTTTATTTATTGGTATAGAAGATAATATGTAGGTATAATGTTTAATACCTATACAATTCACCACTCCCTATCTTGCCCGTGGATGTCGTACAAGACGACTAAGGGATATAATATGCACATAAGATCTGTGCGAGAGAAGGAAAACTCGAAATGAAACCCTATACCAACTTGTCTGACCAGCATGGTATAGTAGGTCAGATTCCCTCCCATTGTGGAGGAGGCCCGAGCCCAAAAGTGGGACGTATGTGGGCTGCGATGATGATGATGATGATAATGTTTAATACCTACTCACGTTCCGTGTGTGTTTCCGTGTAGTGACGGAGTAAGAATACAATTCACCACTCCCTATCTTACCCGTGTATGTCGTAAAAGACGACTAAGGGATATAATACGCATATAACATCAATGCAAGAGAAAACACTCGAAACAGAACCCTATATCAACCTGTCTGACCAGCATGATATAGTAAGGTCAATCTCCCTCCTATTGTGGAGGAGGCTCAAGCCCAACAGTGGGACGAATATGAGCTAAAATGATGATGAATGTTTGCGTAATTATCAGACATCATAACAATTTGTAAATCGCAACATGTATTGTCCTGCACGGGAATCGAAACTATGGCATAACGTGCCAGTACCTTAATTATTACGCAGGTCAATGTTTTCAAGATTATTTCTTTCGATACATTCGATGGAGGCCTTTTAAAAACAAATACGCGAACTGCTCATTTTGGAAATTTAATAAAATCGTGTTGGAAACGACCAATAAATATCGACAATCGTTTAATCTTGAACGTACCAGAGACAAGAAGGCGCATAATATAAAAATTAATTTTCTGAAGATAAAAAGACCTTATTTGAAACTCAATGGGTTTGGTGTCGCCTGTCATTTTATGTTTTTAAGAATGCGTCATTACGTTTTTTTTTTATTTTATTGAGCTTGGTGAATGAGTGTGATAAATACAATATTGCATAACCACATTTTTTATATTTTTTTTATTGCTGCCGGTCTTCGGCAATGCCAGAAGTACAGCCAAATTGCTACTTACCGTAAATGCTAATTGGAAGAGAATGGAATGGATGTGAATGAACAGGGAGCGGGTTTAGTTCTTTAGTTCATTCACTCATCACATATGAAAAAAAACCAGAGATCATTCATCTCATTATCATCATCTCAGCCTATATACCTACGTCCCACTGTTGGGTTCGGACCTCCTCCTATGGGGGGAAATTGACCTACTATAGGTACCACGCTGGTTAGACATGTCAGTATAGGATTTTGTTTCGAGTTGAGTTGAGTTTGTGCATATTATATCCCTTAGTCGTCTTTTACGACACCCACGGACAGGAGACAGGAGTTAATTGTATTGTTACTTCGTCATCCTCCTTAACCCTCTTTATTATAGGTATTTAGAACGAAGAATTAGCACGCTAAAATGGCAATGAGCAGGCCACATCGCTCAACGAACCAACAACCGCTGGAAAAGAAAATTTCTCAAGTGGCGACCACGTATCTGATGTCGCAGTATAGGACGCCCCTCACTAGGTGGACCGATGACCTGGTGAAAGTCGCTGGGCAACTCTGTGGCGTAACATGAGGGAGGCCTTCGTCCAGCAGTAGACGGCGACAGATAGATGCAAAAGAAGGATAATTAGAAACAAAACCCTATACCAACCTGTTTGATTAAGATGATATAGTAGATCCATTTCCCTCTCGTTGTGTAGGAGGTTAGAGTCCAACAGTAGGATATGAAACTGAAATGTGAATGAATCTTAGAATAATAACGTATAGAAGTTAAGTTCATGCACAAAAAGTGAGGCATTTCAATTGGAGCCTAATGGAGCTTACGCCGGAACCGTTCCGTAATGTACAAGTCATTGTACTGCACGTACGTATGCAACTCTTAAAAAATAAATAGGTAATTATGACGATTTGTGCATTCAAATGGTGTCATAACACATTTGAAAAGTTTAAAAAGGTTTTTAACATAACTTTTAAAAGTATTTCGACGATTTATGTTAATAAAAACAAAATTTGATTTCATAATTTGTATAGTGGTGTGCGTGTGTACGTGTGTAATCGTCTGCGCACCATTAGTATATTTAGATTCAAATTTCGAACGTTCGATGTACTGACACTATCCTTCTATACGTTATTATTCTAAAGAATGAATATTATAAAATTTATTGGACAATATATTCATTAGACATATTTAATTTTGTGACAGTTATTATGAGTAAATGTTCTGGACAGCTGTATAGTAGGTACCTATTATAAAAGTAGTTTCGCAACCAACTTATTAATTAAATTGTAAAAATTAAATAAATTATTTGTATCGTAAAATATTTTATAGGTTAAATGAGGGCTTTATAGTGGGAATTAAAAGAATAATGTTTTCTCTATAATTATCTTTCGTAAATTTTGTACCTATAGTCCATAAAATATAGCTTGATCTCTGTGACAGATGTCAACGAAACCAACGGAATAAGTTTGAACGAGCGACATGTTAACAATTTCATTTTGTATCAAATATATTTCCATTCTTTTCGTACCAATTTTATTGCAACTGAATTGCAATATATTATAAATATAAAAATATTAATATTCATGCCTAAAATGTACCTCGTAAGTGCTGAAATAACTAGTAAACATTTTATACATAAATGACGCTTACGCACGTACAAAATCATACTGGACTGAAAATAAAAAAGAGATGGGACAGTCGATATACGTAAATCGATAACCGATCCCCATTAAATTATTCATAAAAGAAATAAACCCAATACAGTACCTACATAAGGCTTTCAACATATTTTTTACAATTAAAATACAGTTACACTATAAAATACATAAATTGAATTAATTAAACATTAAAAAACTACTTTTTGTCTCAAAGTAATTGATAATATTTTGTACGCATTATTATCAATAAACTAGACATATTTATTTATAAAACAGTCGTAATTGATCGACTGATCAAACGACTGTCGCTATTTCGTTAAAAATAATAAATGTTCTAGCAGGAACGCTCCAGTGATGACGATAATAGTGACCTAGACCTTGATTGTCTTGACCTTTTGAATAATTAAAACAGTCAAAAAACAGTTTTGTTTGAAATAAATTCAAAAAGATTTTCATTGATTGTATTTCAACTATAATATAAAATCACAATTTTAAAAATAAAGAGTTTTATCGATATCAAACTACGGACTTCATCGTAAGCGTGACAGCACTAGGGACAACTGTCACAGAGATCAAGCTATATTTTATGGACTATAATTATATTTATGTATATTTAGGTACAAAATTCTTCTATATAGAAGCATGAAGAATTAGGACATTGAAGTGGCAATGGACTGGCCACATCGCTCGTCGAACCGACAGTCACTGCGGCAGAAAAGTTCTTGAGTGGCGACCACGTATCAAAAGGCGTAGTGTAGGACGCTCCCTATTTTGGCCAGCAATTTATGACGACCGACCTAACGTTAACTGTCCCTGGGAATGACAGTCAGTGGCGTGGCAAGGGGGGGGGCGGAGGGGCGGACCGCCCCGGGCGCCACTATTAGAAGGGCGGCAAAATTGGAAGAAAAATATTTTGTGCGGACACTTTTTTATTTTTTGAGTTACGGTCGGCGCACTCCTCGCACCACTCCGTCCAGGGCGCCATAGGGGCATAAGCACGCACACCCGTAACCCATGACCGTGACGGACTAAATCCCCGGTCCAGTCACCCGCGGCCTCGGCTGGGGCGACATGAGGCGCAGGTAGTCGCGCCTACGCCGCCCCAGTCACCGGCGGCCGCCGTCCGCCGCCCCCTTCCGCGAGACTACTGCCTCGCAAAGGCTGAGACCGCGTCTCAGTTCACCCAGCACTGAACACAAACAAACCTCGAGCGTATGCTGCGCCGTGTCCTCGTCGCAATCGCAGTGGTGGCAGACAGGTGTACTCTCCCTTCTAACGACCGTGTACAGGTATTTGGCGATGCATCCCTGCCCGTCAAAACCTGTACCAGTCGGAAGGAGAGCACCCCGTGCCGCCGTTTTAACCACTGCATCAACACCGGCTGGAAGGCCTCCATGGTCCGCACACCAAACCGAGGCCTCTCCAGCCGGACTGCCCAACGGGTAATGACGTCTCAGCGGGTGTCGACGCGCCAGGCGCTGAGCTCCCTCAAAGAGATCACACCGCCCTCCACTCGCACCCCCGACACCTGCCGATATAAACCGGCTAGCATTACCGCCTCCAGGTCCCACGGGGGAGTCCCGGCCAACAGGCACGCTGCCTCCGTCGACACCGTGCGGTATCCACGTATGGCCCTGGCCGCCATGGCCCTTTGTGGTCGCCACAGTAGAGCCCTGAGTCGGACGGTCAGCTACCCCGCCCACACCGGCGCGCCATACAGGGCCATCGACCAGATGACCCTCGCGTACAGCCGTCGACATGTAGTGCTCGGTCCGCCCACGTTCGGCATATGCCACGATTTGGCGGACGCCGCGCCGATGAGCCGTAGAGCAAGCCTGCGGGAATGCTCTCGGAACCACCAATGCCCGTCGAACACCAGGCCCAAATACTTCATATACGCCCGGATGCTGATATCAACCGAATTGGCGGTGATCGAGACGTCGATGGCAGGGCCCATGCGGGGCCTTTGGAACAGGATGGCCTCCATCTTGTCCAGGGCTACCCTCAACCCCCACACCCCGAACCGCCTTTTTTTTTTTTTTTATGGGTGGGCTATGGTAAGCGCACGCGCGGTCCAGTCCGTCCGGGGCGATGAAAGGACGGCGCGCGGGGCCATAACCCACCCGTACCCACGTCACCTCGTTGTTGGGCCGACCACCGGAGCAGATGTGACTTGTCGTCAGTGGTCGGCCCGACGGAATACCCTTTCGGGTACCCTCACCTCTCGACGTCCTGGGACGTCGGTCGCCGTTGCGCGGTTAGCCTCTCCGCGGGTGACGGACAATTCCCCGGTCCGATCACCCGCGGCCTCGGCTAGGGCGGCATTAGGCGCAGATACTTGCGCCTGCGCCGCCCGAGTCACCGGGGCGGAACGTGTCGCCGAATAGGATCTCTACTCGCACACGATCCGCCTGACGATCTCTTTGGTGCCTAGAGTCGCCAGGCTTGCCGCCTCATCTAGCGTCCCACCGCGGGCTGTGACGAGCCCGCCAAATCACGCCCAACCCGGGCGGGAGGTTCCCCCTCCAACGCCCAGTCGTACCCGATGTTACACAGGGTGGGTCCAAGGACCAAATAAATGATTTCGCTGCGCGTAAGTCGCGAAAAGTAGCGTTTTAGACTGTTTAGACTTTATTAAACATTAATTTTATAGTGTAAATTATTGTGGTCGGCCCAACAACGAAGGCGACGCGCACGTGGGTGGGTTGCGGGTGTGCGTGCTTACGTCCCTCTGTCGTCCCGGACGGAGTGGTGCGAGGAGCGCGCCGACCGCAACCCACCGAAAAAAAATAAATAGTGTAAATTATTAAAGTTCACACAGTCATGTTACTTACACATGTACTTACTTACATAGTTTTGAAATAAATATTTTTCACTCAATTCTTTCATTTCGTTACGTTTTTTCTTACCAACACCAACAATTATTATTTTTACGATGTCAAAAGGGCGGTAAATTATAACTCCGCCCCGGGCGACAGTGACACACGCTACACCACTGATGACAGTCTTGACCAGACATCAGAATCAAATGGCCCAGACTCAGGAGTAGTATAATAGTTGATAGCCGGAGACACAGCATATGTTCGTTAATTATATGTTTGTAAAATATTATAGAAAAAAAAATTAAAAAAATTCGCTTTTAAAGAAAATCCAACTAAAAAATAGAAAATATTTTTTTTTAAATTTGAATTAAGAATAGTGTATAAGAAAACAATATTTTTTATTTTAAAAAAGCGTGGGGTCAGGGGTGCATGTTAACAATAGTTATAAATATTTTATTGATAGATATGAGTAGAAGGATTATCATTTTGATAATATGTTAAAAAGCACCCCACACTTTTTTTACAATTAAAAATTAATTCAAATTTTAAAAAAATATTTTCTATTTTTTAGTTGGATTTTCTTTAAAAGCGTATTTTTTTAGTTTTTTTGAACTAATATTTAATTTTTCATTTTTAGTTGAATTTTCGATAATCCTGATTATCCTAGCAAAGATAACGAGTCAAACTGTTTAAAATATTTACACAATTCATGTCATCGGTCCTTAATAAGTATGCCAAATTTCGAGTTAATGCGACGTTTTGAAGGGGATCAAAATCATGTTCAAAGATTCCGTTACATACTAACATACATATGTCTGAAGCTAATAAAAGCGTATTAAAAATATAAGTATTAGCTCCTTACCTCAGGTTGTCTTTAAAAAATATTCTGTTTAAAGCCGAGATGGTATTCGTTATCACATCAGCCAGAGCCTACTCAACAGTTGGACAAAGTAGACCTACTATTGGTATAGTAAGTCTACTTTAGTTCAAATCATAGGTCTATATCAGTGTGGTCATTTATCAGACATATTGGTATAGGGTTGTATGTCGAGTGGTGCTTCTCTTGCATAGATATTATTTGCATATTATATCTCTTATTGACGTGACAACGTCTAATAAATCGATGAACGCGGGCTGCATGCACGAAAAAGTGTCCCGTTGCGCTCATTCTCCCGTTACGCTTCTTGTCCCGTTACGCCGATTCAATTTTATTCATAAAAGTATGCAGTCATTTCATCAATGTTTTGTTATGACGTTGTCACGTTAAACTATCTTCCGTAAACTAACTTTACAGACAACAATGTTTATTTTTTGTTAGTTTTGGCTTGTACGACATCCGCGGGCAAGATAGGGGGTGGTAAATTATATTCTTACCTACTTCGTCAGTATACGTAAAAATATGATATTACAAAGATAAAACTGAATAAAGAAATTATATCTTTATAAAGTATGAAGTAAAATTTACTTATTAGGGTTTCGTACCCAAGGGGTAAAAACGGAACCCTATTATTAAGACTTCGCTGTCTGTCCGTCCGTCTGTCTGTCCGTCTCTCTGTCCCCAGGCTGTATCTCAAGAATCGCGATAGCTGGACAGTAGAAATTTTTACAAATTATGTATTTCTGTAACCGCTACAACAACAAATACTGAAAACAAAACAAAATAAGTATTTAAGGGGGGCTCCCATACAACAAACGCGATTTTTATAGATAACTAGCAACCCGCCCTCGCTTCGCTTCGGTTTCAGTCTTTCCTGCGTAGTTCCCGTTCCCGTGGAAATACCGGCATAAAATATAGCCTAGTTTACTCCCTGATATTATAGCTTTCCATTGGTGAAAGAATTTTTGAAATCGGTCCAGCCGTTTTGAAGATTACCCTGAACAAACAGACAGACAGACAAAAAACTATAAAGTGTATTTTAGGCATATGTATAGTGCAAATAACCGTGTGAGCATGAAAAAAGCCTATTATTTTGACACTCCAATTTTATTTATTGGTATAGATAGCACTAGCATTGTCAGTGTGGTGACGGAGTAAGAATACAATTCACCACTCCCTATCTTGCCCGTGGATGTCGTATAAGACGACTATGGGATATAATGTGCACATAACATCTGTGCAAGAGAAGGAAAACTCGAAATGAAACCCTATACCAACATATCTGACCAGCATGGTATAGTAGGTCAAATTCCCTCCGATTATGGAGGAGGCCCGAGCCCAAGAGTGGGACGTATGTGGGCTGCGATGATGATGATGATAGATAGCACGGAACCCTAGGTACGTACGAACCCAACTCGCACATAGCCGATTTTTTTTTTACTTTTATCTTTCATTCGAGTATAGAGACACGTCGTTATTAGTAATTATTTCCGACGTTTAGGCGAATATTACCTACACATTAAAAAAAAATATTACGTATTTTTTCGCGGATTATTTTTACGGATTTTTGTAGTGAGTTGTTGGACGTGAGACATCTTAGTCCGCCCGTGATCATAAACGCTGAAAAGAGTTCGAAACATCGGAAAATCGACAATGAAATACAAACACGATGAAATCCGCAAAAATAACTTTACGCTAATATCGTTATTCTTAGCGATGTTCTGACAAAGACGAAGAAAACTTATCAAACATGATCCTTAAACATTTAAATAAACTTTTAAACTAAAATAATCGCATTTAAAATAAATATTTTAAACGCTTTTTATTTTTGCCACCGAGTCGTTACAGCGATGCCTTCGTTTTTTGAATAGGAGCACACAGATTATAATATATCTCTCTCTAACACGTGTATAAGTTATCTATAGAATGTTCTTGTCTCGTTCCCCCGTCTGGGCAATTTGCCGACATGTAGTTAGGCTGCAATCAATTGCCATGCGCAAACAGACGCCTATGATATATCCAATTAAGTTGTGCTCAAAGATAAAGACTTAAGTAAAAATTTATTACAATGATTTTTTTTTTCATTTAAATTCATTTAAATTAGCACAGTGTAATATTCTTTTTAAGATGTTTTTGTAGTTCCTATGGGCATCCGTGACATCGATCACAGGTTCCATTTGAAAAACAGCGCCAGCATTTTGTACCTGGCATATGCTGAAATGGACTCCTGGTTGATACATTTCAAACACACGTTGTATGTTCTTTTATTATATTTTGCATATTTATATTAATGGAATGTATGAATAAACTATTCTTTATTTATTTTAATAATTATAGAGCGAATTGTGATGAAAACTTCAATCTCGCAAACTGAGGAATAGTGAAACATAGCGTATGTCGCTATATTGTCACATTCACATTTTTTTAATAAACATATTCTCTTAGAATAATAACACATAGAAGGTAAGTCCACGCACAAAAAGTGAGGCATTTCAATTGGAGCCTAATGGAGCCTACGCCGGAACAGTCCCGTAATGTAAAAGTCATTGCACTGCACGAAAGTACGCAACTCTTAAAAAATAAATAGGTGATTATGACGGCTTGTGCATTCAAATGGTGTCACAACACATTCGAAAAACATAAAAAGGTTTTTTAACATTACTTTTAAAAGTATTTCGACGATTTATGTTAATAAAAACAAAATTTGATTTCATAATTTGTATAGTGGTTTCCGTGTGTACGTGTGTGATCGTCTGCCCGCCATTAGTATTTTTAGATTCAAATTTTTAAAGTTATAAGTACTGACACTATCCTTCTATACGTTATTATTCTAAGCATATTCTATACTATTCAAAAGTGATTGATGAATAATTAAAATTCATTAATTTTAGCCTATATAAGGACCACTGTTGAACTCAAGCCTTCTCCATAATAGGAAGGGAATTGACATATTATTATCCATCCTCCGTCACCACACGAATAAATAATGTTTGCCTGTAATACATAATCGTGTTATTATGAATCGTGTTTGAAGACACATTATCACCAGTATAGATAAAGGATTTATTATTTTATTTATTTATTTATTTAAGACAACACCCTGCACTAAGGAAATAATCCTTGTATTGCGGGGGACTTTACAAACATACAATTAACGGACACAAATTACATCCAGACTCAGAACAACAATTTGTGGATCGCACAAAGTGTTGTCCCGCGTGGGATTCGAACCCCCGACACTGGCGCTGTAGGTCGCTATCTTAACCACTACGCCATCTGTGCAGTCAAAATTTAGTTTTATATTTATTATTATTAAAATAACTTAAAATTATTAGATTTTCTTTCCATGTGGTAAATGAGTAAGAATACAATTCACCATTTCTTTTGTTGTCCCTAGGTGTCATTAAAAACGACTAAGGGATATAACATATTCAGCATATGAAAACATATAGCTATGCAAGTGAAAGAAAACTCTAAGTAAAACCTTATACCACCTTCTCTGATCAGCTTGGTATAGAAAACTAATTTTCCTCACAATGTGGAAGCAGCTCGATTCCAACAAGAGTACGTATAAAAGCCAAGAAGATGGTTTATTATTATTATTGTTTTCTTTTTTCTAAAGTCAATATTAAGTATTTATTATAAATTAGACTTTTATTTAATGTTAAAGTAACTGCGCCGAATTTGTATACAGGAAAACTATTTAGAATAAAAATTTGTACTTACACCATTTTCACTGTCGCTCGTCTGCCAGGTAAACTTGGAAGAAATTTACCGAGTATTAAATCTTTGAACAAACAAGTTGTTCGCGCTTACACACACATACAAAGTGTACACACATTCAAATCAAATATAGTGTATTTATACAGATCACGCACACAACCGCAGAGCCGTTAAGGAGAAGATATTTTTGTAAGGAAATTAACTAGATATTTTGTAAAAACTTATTTGTCATTATCATTCAGTAAAAAGAACTGCTTTACGAAAGACGTTCCACAAGATATAGAAAATGTTTTAAGCTCCCACATTTTTCGCTCGTTAATAACCTGGTGAAAGGTGCTGAGAGTCGTTGGATGCAGGCGGCACTGAACCGCACTTTATAGCGAAACATGAAAGAGGTCTACATCCAGCAGTAAATGCAATAGGCTGACTGATGACGATATCTTAAAAAAAAAAGAGCGTGTGTATGTCAGAAGTGAAACTTCTTTATCCTTTTTCCATTACTCTTCATCCTTTATCTCATTCTCTCGTCGCCTGAATCCTATACATTTACGTGTTTGTGTCTCTATTAACTCATTTTATCGTTTCATCGAGTTTGAAATCACAACGATTCTAAAGAGGTTTCACTTCAAAAAATAAATAAAATGCCTTAGTCATCATCATCATTTTGCTCTTATCCCAATTACTTGGGGTCGACGCAATATGTCATCTGTTTTGACATATTGCGAAAAGTTTCGGCAATGCCTTTTTTGACCGGCCGCCTGCCTAACGTCAACCCTCCTTAGGAATGTAATCGTTGACCCAAATGGTACCAGATGGAGTTGGTTCGGGTCAATCTAGGGCTCGTCGCCTTTTACGACACCCACGAGCAAAGCAAGGGTTGGTAGTATTCGAAGCCGCTACCACACAGCACAAGTCTTAGTACCAAACTCATTATTAACTGCTTTGCTCCATTTATAATTGTCTTTATACTAAACTCATTTGCAAAAAAAACGGGCGGTTTTGATTTTCATTCATATTTAAAAAGATACAATACCAAAAAGGTTTCAATCGTTTGTACACGTTACTGGCCGGTTTTAAAAATGCTGTGGTATTTAAAAAAGTACGTTCTAAATTCAATTTTTCATTTGATGTTCATTTTTACAGAAAACCCCTTTTTATCCTACATTTTTGGCGCGAAGTTCCAGAAGTTAACATCGACTTTCATAACTTTTATTCAATTTTTATCGATTAATTTCATATCCTTGACTGTCAAAGCTTTATTTAATGCTGTTTGGCTGTATCAAAAATGGTAGATAAAGTGGTAAAAGCTACCAAAATTATCGCGCTGCTTGAAGAGGGTTGCAGCCAATGTTTCGTGGCTAGGAGGCTAAATGTTAGTCGCTCGACAGTCCAAAGGACCTGGCAGCGATATCAGGAGACTGGTTCCGTCGAGAGAAGGCCTGGTTCTGGAAGAAAACCATGTACCCAACCACGGGATGATCGTTTTCTTGTGAGTCGCGCATTGAGAAATCGCAAATCTTCGTATGTGGATCTTAAGAACAACCTCCAAGAAGTAAGAAATGTGCATATTAGTCTATGGACGGTCAGGAGGAGGCTTCTCGCTGCCAATATACGCAGTCACCGCCCGGCCCGCGGCCCCAAATTACTCCGTGAGCACAGAGTTCACAGGCTTAGGTTCGCTAGAAATTGTGAATCATGGACTCAAGACGATTGGAATAGGGTTTTGTTCTCTGATGAAGCCAGGATATCTCTGTTCGGTGAAGATCGACGTCGGCGAGTGCTAAGAAGACAAGGAGAACGCTTTGCAGAGGCATGTTTCGAAGAAATCACACCTTATGGTGGGGGCTCTGTTATGTTTTGGGCAGGAATAAATTCAATGGATCGTACAGAGTTAGTCTTCATTGAAAACGGCTCACTGACTGGGCATCGATACATAACGGAAGTTCTAATTTCTCATGCACAACCCGCATTGGCCGCTCTAGGTGAAGACTCGATTTTTATGGACGACAATGCTCGCGCCCACCGATCCCGCGATGTTAATGCGTATGTGCAAGAGGTCGGCATTCGTCGTTTGGATTGGCCAGCTCGAAGTCCCGACCTCAATCCCATAGAGCATGTCTGGGACGTTCTGAAACGGCGTGTGAGATCAGTACACCCGGCTCCGCAGACCATCAGAGAGCTGAAGAATGTGATTACTGCGGAGTGGGATCGTATTCCGCAAGCAAGTATCCGGGATATACTCGCTAGCATGCCCAGACGAATTCAAGCTGTGATTTTAGCTAGAGGGGGTCACACTCGATACTAAACATTTATCTGCTTTTACTTTATTAAAGAAAAACAAACAAAAAAACTTTTTTATTTTTACTTCATGAGCATATGCACTACTAGCGAATATACACTACTAGCGAGGTTTAGCATTATTTCCCATAAATTGTATCTAAATTTTATGAAATACTGATGAAAACGATTATTTTCTTATTAATTTAGCAAATTGTGTGGATAAAACTACCTATAATTATCAAACAAAGAAATATTAACATTTGAAATGGTTCAATGCTTAGGTGCCCGTTTTTTTTGCAAATGAGTGTATATTTATTGCGCGTAGATACCTTAACCAAAGGTGCAAGAATTGCTAATTTAATTTATCATGTTCCCTTCTTCAATTATGTTCTTTAATCTGCATTTTGTTTAAGGAAAATAATTTATACTATATAAATAACACGATTATTATAACACCTCAAGTGAATAATATGTGTAAATGTGTTAACGACTTAGAATAAAAAAGAGCGTGCTTACACAGTACGCATGTTAAAAATTAAACTTCTTTGGTGCCACGTGTTTTTCGTCAATATTAAAAAAAAAAATAAAGAAAAACAATAATTTAAAAAAATGTACTCTCTCTCTCTCTCTCTCTCGATCTTGCTCACTCGCTTGCTCCCTACTCTCGCTCCATGGCTGTGCTTCGTGGTATGTTCACCCTTTCTCATTCCCTCTCAATCGGTCTCAATCGCTCTCTCCCTCTTCTTGGACAAAAACGTCCCACATTTTCGTGTCACTAAATTGTATTTCATCCATAAAAAAGCACCCTTATGCGCCCAAAGAAGTTTCACTTCACAAATATCATCATTACAGCTCATATTATTCCCACTGATGAATTCAAGCCTCGCCATAATAGGAAATAAATTGATAAAGAATACCTCGCTGATCAGACAGATAGATGGAGGATTTTATTTTGCAAGAAAATGATAGCTGAATTGTATTCTTACTCCGTCATCACAGGATCTTTCCGTTGCATTGAAGAATTGAATGAATTAAAATTGAATTAAAAAAACAATGACATTGATTTTCAGTATTGATTTTCGTAACTCACTTAAAATAATAAAAAAAAATATTCTCTGTACCTTTGTTTTAAAAAAATATGGCAAATACTTTATTTTCAATATTTCCCTTGTGCTGACCGAGTCTTAAATTCTATTATCACTATTGGGTAGGTATAGGCGTGGCGGAACGGAATTAATCTATAATAATTTAGTTTACCTATGGTAATGGAATAAAAATACAAATGGCCACCCTCATATCTTATACGTGGGTGTTCTAAAAGATGACTCAAGGATGTAATATATATAAAATAACTACACAAGAGAAGATAAACTCGAAATACAAGCCTATACCAACCCATCCGACTTCCTTGATAAGGTAGGTTAATTTCCCTCCTATTTTGGAGGAGGCTCGAGCCCAACAGTGGGACGTATACCTATAAGATCTGATGATGTTTTTCCTTAAAACAACTAGGTCAATTTCCCTCTCATTGTAGAGTAAGCTTATGCCCAACAGTGGGACGTTTATGATCTAAAATGATAACTTAAATATTGAAAAATGCCAAAAGTTTATACTAAATTAACTACAGTAATATATGTCAAGGCAGAAGATCTAATCCTCCCCTTAACACACGCACACAGCTAAAAACTTGTGTAACACAATATTAAAAAAAATAACAAGGGTAACTCCCACCCCATTAGTGCTCAACTAGTTAAACACAATTGGTTAATAACTTTACACGATTTCATTATACAATTCGTTGGACTATGGCAACCCTTGTAGCCAATAAAAAGTTATAAAACCTACCTAAATGTTTATATAAGGTAATCTTTCCGTGTGGTGACGGAATAAGAAAACTGTTCACCACCGTTTTTCCCGTGGATGTCGTAAAAGAAGATTAAAGATTAAGAAAACTGGAAATGAAATCCTATACCAACCCGTCTTACCAGCATAGTATAGGCGAGTTTGCAGATTTTTCAATTGTAATTTCACTCCTATCCAAAAGGAGTCTCAAACCCAGCAGGGGCATGTATATGAGCTGAAATAATGCTTATGAATTATGATATCTATAAAAGAATAGGCACTCTATATGAAACCCTATAACAACCCATATGACCAGAGTGATATAGTAGGTAAACTACCCTCCTAGTGTGGAGGAGGCTCAATCCCCAGTAGTGGGATGCATATAAACTGAATTGAAATGAATGAAGTAAGAAAAGAAAATTCTCCATAGCTGCGCCAAGTCTACAAATATTTAGCAGGACAGCATTACAACAGTGTTACAGTGTAAGGCATACCGAACAGTTAGCATCGAAGCCTTACCAGTACTTGCAGGTGTACTCCCGGTCGACTTGGAGATACAAAGGCATGCGTCCATGTATTATTCCACTAGGAAAACCGTGATTAACAATTTTCTTTTACCACGCGATCGTAAAAAAATTACTAGACTTTTTGCGCCGCAATCCGTCGTATACGATAAGCTCCTGACCGAATGGCAGGAAAGGTGGGATTCGTCAACAAAGGGTCGCCATCTATATCTATTCTTTCCCTCTGTTCGTGAACTTTTAGAGAAAGCTTGGCTAGAAATTGACCACTATGTAGCCCAATTCCTCACAGGCCATGGGAATTTTAGAAGTAAATTATTCTATTTTAAACTAGCAGATTCACCATTTTGTCAATGTTTGACCTCAAACTCCGATTTTGAACAAACAGCTCATCACATCCTTTTGGAGTGCATTCTCTGGAGCAACGAGCGCGACTTCATGTTAGACTATCTGCATGTCACGTCTGGGGTAGGTAATATACTATTCGGACCTTGTAGCAACTGGAGAAATTTTATTTTTTTTTTTATTGCCAACGGTGGCAAACGAGCAAGCAGCTCACCTGATGGTAAGTAAAACTGCTGCACATGGACCTTTGCAATACCAGGGGCACAGCCAGGCCGCTGCCTACCGTGAAGGAAATACTCTTCTTAAACCTCGTTTAAAGAAGGACATGTCATAGCGCTCGGGAAACACAGCAGCAGGTAGTTCATTCCAGAGCTTGCACGTACGTGGGAGAAATGATCGCTGGAAACGTACAGTTGAAGACCATAACGTTTCCAGGTGAAATGGATGAACCCTGCTGCGATGTCGAGTGGTACGTTGGTAGAATGGTGACGGTGGTACCAAGTCAAACAGTTCCTCGGAGCACTCCCCGTGAAAGAGTCGGTAGAGTACACAGAGTGACCCAAAGTCTCTCCGCTGCTCCAGCGACTCCAATCTGTCCGTAAGATTGGGATCCTCGACGATTCGAACAGCCCGTCTTTGCAGGGAGTCAAGTGGGTCTAGCTGATATTTGGGCGCACCTGCCCAGAGATGTGAGCAGTACTCCACATGAGGACGAACTTGTGCTTTGTATAGCACAAGACGCTGTCTCGGTGTGAAGTACCGCTTGGCTCTGTTCAGGACGCCCAACTTTTTGCTTACCAATTTGGCTTTGTCCTCCAAATGACTCCCAAACTGGACTTTGCTCGATATTTTGACGCCGAGAATCCCAATACTCTCAGAAATTGGAAGTTACTCCTTGGAACTGAGGCGCCATGACAAACGGGTCCTTCTTTGCAGTGAACGCGCAAACTTGTGTCTTTGTGGGGTTGAACTGGACTAGGTTCCGTTCACCCCATTCCGAGGCCCGCCCCAGAGAGCGCAAATTACCGTATGTTCAGGCGCTTTTGCCATACCTATTATTGTAACCAAACCTAAAGCTCACAAACAGGTCCATTAGGCTCTGTTCAATCCGTGGTGCTGTACCGGCGCATTTAGTAGTTGTATAAATTCTTATTTACTGGCTTATTAGCCAACTTTGCTTCATATCTCCCGTTTTGCATAGGAGGGAAATGGAATCTTTCCAACTCCTCCTGTTTTTCTTTTCTAATTAAATTTGTTGCGGGTTCCAAGACAATTAAAAGCGTTTCCCGGGACTTCCTGAGGATCAAACCTCGGTGTCTTATACGGAGACCATTATGGATCCTGGCTTATAGGAGTTAGAGTGGTGGGAATGTGTGACGGGATTAGGACAGCATTACAAACTAAATTACATCCAAGCAATCAATTTGTAGAGGACATAAAAAAGACACCCAAGATATGGGTTCACAAATAGTGAACTTGTTTTTTTTTTTGGGGTTGGTGTGGTCGGCGCGCTTCCACACCACTCTGTCCGGGGCGACAGAGGGGCTTATGCACGCAACACCCGCAACCCACCCGAACACCACGTTGCCATCGTCGTTGAACCGACCACCGGAGTAGGGTTACTTGTCATCAGTGATCGGCCCGACGGAATACCCCCTACTTGGGATACCCTCCCATCGACCGACGTCCCCTCCTCGGGAAGGACGTCGGTCTTTCCTCACGCGGTTGGCCTCTCGGCGGGTGACGGACTAACTCCCCGGTCACGTCACCCGCGGACTCGGCTAGGGCGGCCATGGCACGCAGGTAGTCGCGTCTGCGCCCCCCCAGTCGCCGGCGGCGGGACGCTTCGTCGAGGCTGTGCTCCTCGCGTTCGCGACCCGCCGCCTCCTTCTGCGAGATAACTGCCTCGCAGAAGAATGCGACCGCGTCCCAGTTCCTGATGCTGCCGAGCATCTCCCTAGCGATGGTCGGCAGCGTCAGGTCGGCACCGATGATTGCGACGAGTTCGCGGCGCTGCTCTGCCCAAGCGGCACAGACCTCGAGCGTATGCTGCGCCGTGTCCTCGTCGCAAATGGGTTCACTACTTGAGTAATATGATATATATTGCTCAAGTAGTGAACCCATACTCTTTTCTAGTGATAGGACCACACTGTTGACAGTTGAACGTCTACAGTCGCAGGCTGGTCCACCCGGGGTAGTACTACACTGATCAGAAAATCGACGTCCGAGTAGTAGCAATATGATTCAAATTTTGTCAACTCAAAAGTTACTTAAGATAATGTTAATAATAATATTTCTAATAATATCTTCCTACCATTACTTGTTTAAAGCTTCATGAAAAAAAAAACCTAATTTTAAAGGTGCAATACATTTAAAGTTATAATTTGGGTTCAGTTAACCACTTTAAATGAGGCTACACCCCAAACAACTGTCTTGAAACAAAAGGCCCCAAGGAAATAAACGTTATTAACTAATAAATTGACTTATAACGAGTATTTGGGATAATATTTTAAAAGAGCTTATTCGTATTTATTAAAATTGGGGTACGGCTAAACTGAATGCGCTTTACCATTGTCATACGATAACGACGGACCGAGAATCTCGCTTGCAGATCGATATCAATTCTCTTCAAATCATTATTATTATTTTGGCTCATATACGTGCTATTGTTGGTCATCAGCCTCTTCCACAATAAGAGGGAAATAGACCTACGATATCACACTGATTAGACATGTTGGTATAGAGTTTTGTTTAGAATTTTTCTTCTCTTACTCGAAATAACACTTATGCCAACCCACCTGACTAGCCTGATATAAATTTTTAAACAGTTTGCAACAGCTTGGCTCTATGGTATTCCTAAAGTCTATTAGAGTTAGCACTTATCGCTTATTAGGTAAGCAACTTCTACGTCGAGCTTTCTTTTTGTATGGACTAGAGATGTTAATCTGGCATGGTTGTTACACCCTTATGTGGAGTAGCAGTGAGCTCAGAGGGCTCTCAACCCAACATTTTCCGCAAGGGAGCCCAGGAGCATTTCATTTTCAACAAGGGAGCCCAAGAGCATTTCTTTTGAGAAATGAACCCCTGCTTGGAGTTTTGCTGAGGGCAAAGTGGAAGTTCTAATATTAGACTCATTTACGTGAATCACCATAGACCAGCGGTCCGAAACTGCGAACCGGGTGCAGACCGCGAATATTTTGTAAATAAGTTCGTTTTTATTTCTACTTTGGTGGTTATTTTTCTAGTTGTAAAGCCCAAACATATAAAAATAATGAAATACCATGTTTTAATAATTTTAATAACATTTTCATTTTTCTATGGGATATGACCAATTAAACATAGTAGAGTCTAGCATTAATATCACAAGCGTGGCTCGCCTTTAGTTTATTTTGCCACCGTGTGGCCCTTGCCCACCAAAAGGTTTTCTATCACTACCATAGACAATAAAAATAATTATGTAAAGATTATTAAAATCCATTAAAAAAGTCTATGGTTTTTCTAATAACTAGATCAAATATTTAACTGTTTACAATGGAAACACACATACCGGCGCCATCCCATTTACCAGCAACAGTCGCTGATGGGTTAAGTGGGTGTTTAAATCCCCATTTTCGGGGTAATTTCCCTTAAACACGCCCCTTACCTGTCGAGAAGCGCCTCAACTATTAGTCATCATATAAACTAGCTATTAGAAAATTAAGTATTAGTTAATTGGAAATGGTATTAAAATGGAGTTTGCTTTGCTTGGGAAGTGTTTTTTTTTTTTATCAGAAGTAGCGTGTGTTATAATTGGATATTACACAGATGGTGTTGTGGCTTAGACATTCACTTCTTGTGTCAAATGCAATGGGTTCGATCCCCATGTAAGTCTTGGTCTTGGTCTTGCAACAGCACACCTGCTCTCGTCTTGGTCTTGGTATTGCACACTCGAGTCTTGGTCTTGGTCTTGGTATTGCAGCAAGAGTCTCGCAAAGTCTTGCAAGTCTTGCAGTTGAAATAACGTAACAGTTATTTATCATGGCAATGAAAAATCCAACTAAATTAATCAAATATCATCCTATCCTATCTATCCATCTGCTCACCTATAGTCCACTATTAATTATAACTCTTACCACTGGAGAAAATTACTGTCCTATTCCCCTGGTGTTACATTAGACAGAGTTACTACTCCTATGACAAAGGAAGGAATTTTGACCCTGTTTTTTTAAGACGTCACCACACGGGGCAGTTGATACAATAAATTTTATGTCATTTAACATTACCCTTTTCCAACAAAAAAGATTTTTTCAATTTGATTGGCAAGCGACGGAGTTATTTGACCACTGACGACAAGTCACCCTGCTCTGGTGGTCGGCCCAACAACGAGGTGACGTGGGTACGGGTGGGTTATGGGCCCGCGCGCCGTATTTTCATCGCCCCGGACGGAATGGACCGCGCGTGTGCTTACCATAGCCCACCCATAAAAAAAATAATAATGGCTTCCTAACACCATTGCCTCTGTCCGATTTGAAACGACATCCACGGGTAAGAGAGTGGTGAATTGTATTCGTACTCTGTCCCTACACGGACATTTATGTAGATTAATTGTAGGCATATTTCTATGTCCAACAGTGAACGTCGTTGGGTTAATGAATAAACGGATATATAAATATGTATAATGGGCAAGAGCACTCTCGTGATTACGGTATTTTTATCCTTAAGCCTTTCCGAAGAGTAATTCTAAAAAGCCAACACCAACATTGGGAATCGATTGGCCAATAGATGGATATCTCAAGACTGATTTGACTTGCCGTGTAATGACGGAGTAAGAATACAATTCATCACCCCCCTATTTTACCCGCGAGTGCGAACCCACGACTAAGGGCTATAATATATAACATCGGTGCAAGAGAAGGAAAACTTGACATGAAACCCTGTAACAACACGACCGATCACCGTGACCATTCCTCTCCAGCCACGGCCGATTTCCCTCCTATTACGTAGAAGACACGAGCTCCACCATATATAAGCTGGAATGGTGATTTGAATTAAATGCAAGACCGCGAGACTCTTGCAGGCCCAGTCTTGGTCTTGCTCAAGTCTTGCAGGGCCAGTCTTGGTCTTGGTCTTGCAAAAATTAAGCGGTCTTGGTCTTGGTCTCGGTCTCGCATTTCTCGCAAGACCAAGACCGCAAGACCAAGACTTTTTTGGGCAACACTAGCAGGGTTCATCCATTTCACCTGAAAACGTTATGGTCTTCAACTGTACGTTTCCAGCGATCATTTCTCCCACGTACGTGCAAGCTCTGGAATGAACTACCTGCTGCTGTGTTTCCCGAGCGCTATGACATGTCCTTCTTTAAACGAGGTTTAAGAAGAGTATTTCCTTCACGGTAGGCAGCGGCCTGGCTGTGCCCCTGGTATTGCAAAGGTCCATGTGCAGCAGTTTCACTTACCATCAGGTGTGCTGCTTGCCCGTTTGCCACCGTTGGCATTAAAAAAAATAATAATTTGCAATCAAATTAGCACTCATATTGGATAGAATCACACAATTTTTATCGGCTCTCGATATTTAGATTTAGCATCAATATTTATTTCAAGAAAATGAGACTTTCGGAGGCTGAAGAAGATCATTTAATTAATCTTATTACAAAATATCCTGTTCTTTTTGATACAGGCTACATGAAATATAAAAATAATGTGGCTAAACATACCGTCTGGAAGGAATTAGCCGCAGCCAGCCTCGGTATCACTATCGGCTGAGAATGCAGGCAGCGGCTGCGTGTCATGCATGTGCTACCTGCGTTCGCAGCCTGCAGCCGAGGTCGGAATGGCACCCTTACATACTGACACCTCTGATCAGCGTGGTATAGTAGGTTGGTTTCCTTCTCATCGCGAAGGAGGCTCGAGCCCAACAGTAAGACATATATGAGCTGTGATGGATGGATGGGTATTACACGATTCAGAGATGATCGTTCAAAGTGTAAATTGTATATTTTTAATGTATATTTGCGAACTCCCTTGAGGGTTCCGTGCAGTGAATTGCTGTAAATACAATTCAATAACCCCCTTACCTTACCCATAGTAAAAGGCGGCTAAGTTATAATATATTCCGTCGGGCCGACCACTGATGACAAGTAAGCCTGCTCCGGTGGTCGGCCCAACGACGAAGGCGACGTGCACGTGGGTGGGTTGCGGGTTTGCGTGCTTACGCCCCTCTGTCGCCCCGGACGGAGTGGTGCGAGGAGCGCGCCGACCGCAACCCACCCCCCAAAAAAAAAAGTTATAATATATATCCGATAACATCTTTGCAAGAAGAAGGAGAAACTCGTAATAAAATCCTATACCAACAACCAACATGTCTGATTCATCATCATCATCATCTAGCCTATATACCTCCCACTGTTGGGCTCAGGCCTCCTCCATAATGGGAGAGGAATTGACCTGCTATTCTACGCTGGTCAGACGTGTTGGAATGGGGTTTTGTTTCGAGTTTTCCTTCTCTTTCACAGTTGTTATATGCATATTATGTCCCATAATCGTCTCTTACGACATCCACGGGCAAAATAGGGAGTGGTGAATTGTATTCTTACTCCGTCACCATACGGACTTGTTGTGTTGATGTCTGATTAGCGTAATGTAATAAGTCAGTTTCGTTCCAAGTTTCTTAGTCTTCTCTCAGGACACCTTTGTCGAAGAAATGATGTACTTACTTATTATCTTATTCTATTCTTACATAGAAAACCTTTATTCATCATCATTCAGCCTATCACTGTCGATTAGGGATGTGAAAAATAATCGATTTTTATAATAATCGATTTTTAATCGATTTTTTATTATTCGTAATTCGATCGAAATTAATCGATTATCACGATACTGCGTGGAGTATTTCAAAAAGGTCATCATAATCCTGTTGGGAGACAAAATCGATTATTTTGTAATCGATTATTTTATAATCGATTTATTTTAAAGAACAAAAAATCGATTATTTAAAATATTGATTATTTGCCCTCCAAGTCACATCCCTACTGTCGACTACTGGACGTAGGCTTCCCTCATGTTTTTCCAGAAAAAGCGGTCCTGTGCCGCCTGCATTCAGCGACGCCCAGCACCTTTCACCAGGTCATCGATTCACCTAGTTGGGAGGTACCTGTCTGACATTGCGTCTTTCGATACGTGGTCGCCACTCGAGAACCTTTCTTCCACAGCGGTTCTCGGTTCGTAGAGCGATGTGGCCTGCCCATTGCCACTTCAGCGTGCTAATTCTTTGTACTATGTCAGTTACACCCGTTCTTTTACGAATTTCCGTATTTCGGATTCTATCTCGCAGAGAAATCTTTATTACGTGGTTCTAAAAGTTATATAGCGACATGTTAGTATGTGAACGTTTTACTCTTAATCTTTTGATAAACAATTGAAGCTCTTTAAAGCCTTATTTATAATTTAAAGTTACATATATACAAAATGCATCATCATCATTATTATTGCAGCCCACATACGTCCCATTGTTGGGCTCGGGCCTCCTCCATAATGGGAGGGAATTTGACCTACTATACCATGCTGGTCAGACATGTTGGTATAGGGTTTTGTTTCAAGTCTTCTTTCTCTTGCACAGATGTTATGTGCATATTATATCCCTAAGTCATCTTTTCCGACACTCACGAATATGATCCTGACGCTGCTGACTGTCGCTAGGGCGATGGTTGGTAGCGTCAGGAATTGGGACGCAGTTGCAGCCTTCTGCAAGGCAGTGATCTCGCAGAAGGAGGCGGCGGATCGCCTGCGCGAGGAGCGCAGCCTTGATCTCATGCCGCCCTAGCCGAGGCCGCGGGTGACGTGATCGGGAAATTAGTACGTCACCCGCCTAGAGGCCGACCGCGTGAGGAAAGACCGACGTTCTCCCTGAGGGGGGGACGTCGGTCGATGGGAGGGTACCCCAAATAGGGGGTATTCCGTCGGGCCGACCACTAATGACAAGTAACCCTGCTTCGGTGGTCGGCCCAACGACGAAGGCGACGTGCACGTGGGTGGGTTGCTGGTGTGCGTGCTTACGCCCCTCTGTCGCCCTGGATGGAGTGGTGCGAGGAGCGCGCCGACCGCAACCCATCCCAAAAAAAAAAACCCACGAATAAGATAGGGGGTGGTGAATTGTATTCTTATTTCGTCACCACACTGATAAATATTTTAATATATAATTATTAGGTATAAGATGCAATTCTTAAGTCCACAAAGACAAAGTCGCGGTCAGATGCTAGTTATTAAATAAATACAAACTACCGTGATAAACCAAATAACAATAATGGACTATAAAATTACACACATAGCCGGCAATTAACTTTCAAAGAGTACGTATAACGCCTTTCCCATAGATAACAACTTAGTCTATGATCCAAGTGTTGCCACATACTCGGCAATGTTACCAGTAATAATAGCAGTTGCTACACGTATCAATCACAGATAATGAGGCTTATTTCATATTTATTGGTTTAATAAGTGATGAAATTTAGATGCATATGGTACCATTAAATTTTCTACTAGCATATTACCGCGGTTTCACCTACGTAGTTTACGTTCCCGTGGGAATACCGGGTTAGAATATAGAATAATACAGATAGCTACTAAGTAGAAAATTATTATCAAAAAAGGTCCAGCCGTTTTGAAGATTACCCAGAATAAACGGACAGACAGACAAAAATATTTAAAATGGTTTTTAGGCATAGGTATCATGTCCAGGACCGAGCAAAATATCTATAAAGGGTTTTTCTGAGAGGAAAAATAACCTATCTAGTCCTTATACAGACAGCTGGTAAAATATTAACAAAATCGGTCCAGTCGTTTTGAAGATTACACAGAAAAAACAGACAAATAGACAGCCAAAAATGTTTTAGGCTGGTTTTTAGGCATATGTATCGCGCAAATAACTGCGTGAGCACGAAAGTTCTTTTCGTTTTATTTTGACATTACAAACAGACAATTCATTAATTTTTTCATAGTTTTTAAAACTGGTAATAAGTAATATCTCAAAAGACCTTTGTGCTTACTTAAATCAATACGCGTTGGAATTGAGAAAGACTGTTTTAACTAGCCCATAATATCTGTTTAATGGTAACCTTTTTGTTTGGTAATTCACTAATACCATCGCAGTCAAGCAATAATTGCCTTTGCCCGAGAGAGGAAATATGGTAAGATATGAAACACTGCATTGTTCATCCATCGCCCCAGATGGATCCGGCAGGGTATGGACAAATCTATAGCTTTTTAAAAAAATGTATGTGTGTACTTATATACGCAGAAAGAAGTTGTAGTTCTTTGGTGAAGCAAGATAAAAATCTTTGTAAAATGTTATTCTCCGCGTTATCTTACGTGAGTAGAAAAATTTATACAAATATCAGAAAAAAGCTATTTAATACATTGTTCAGTTTTATTATAACGCATTATCTAGTTGACATTTGTGACGGTGTACGCGCGCTAAGTAAAAAATGTTGACTAGCTAACTTCGGAATGTCGGTTTATCGTAGGGATGTAAAAAAATAATCGATTTGTATAATAATCTATTATTAATCGATTAATTTATTGTAATAAACGATTTTTGCAATCGATTATCAAAATAATAAAAAATTATTAATCGATTTTTTATTATTCGAAATTCGATCGAAATTAATTGATTATCACGATACTGCGTGCAGTGTTTCATACTATATTAGAAAATAAAGCTCACCTTTGCCTAAAAAAAAGGTCATCATAATCCATAGCCGAGGCCGCGGGCGATCGGACCGGGGAATTGTCCGTCACCCGCAGAGAGGCTGACCGCGCGACGGCGACCAGCGTCCCAGGACGTCGAAAGGTTAGGTTACCCGAAAGGGTATTAGGGCCCGACGGAATACCCCCAAATAGGGGGTATTCCGTCGGGCCGACCACTGATGACAAGTCACATCTGCTCCGGTGGTCGTCCCAACAACGAGGTGACGATTATTTTATAATCGATTTATTTTGAAGAACAAAAAATACATTATTTTCCCTCCAAGTCACATCGCTAGTTTATGGTGACGATGGGAAAGGGCCTCCTCCACAATGGGAGGGCATTTGACCTACTATAACATGCTGGTCAAACATGTTGGTTCTCTTGCACAGATGCTATGTGCATATTATCCCATAATCGTCCTTTATTACATCCACGGGCAAGATAGGGAGTGGTTAATTGTATTCTTACTCCGTCACCACACGGATGGCGGATTCCCTAATGCGCCGAAAGTAGCTTCAAAAATGCACCATTGTCTCGATTCTTATTCCAATTACATGGGGTCGATGCAATACTCCGGCTCATTCTTATCCTTACTTCCTTACTAATATTATAAACTAGCGAGGGCGGATTGCCCTCGCTTCGCTTCGGTTTTAGTCGTTTTACCCGCGTAGTTCCCGTTCCTGTGGGAATACCGGGATAAAATATAGCCTAAGTTACTCCCTGGTATTATAGCTTTCCACTGGTGAAAAAATTTTTAAAATCGGTCCAGCCGTTTTGAAGTTTACCCGGAACAAACAGACAGACAAAAAAATATAAAGTGATTTTTAGGCATATGTATAGTGCAAGTAACCGTGTGAGCATGAAAAGGGCCTATTATTTTGACATTACAAACAGACAATCCAATTTTATTTATTGGTATAGATTCTGAAGATTGGTGAGTTTGCGTGTAGTGAGTTTTGGTGATGCCTTTGGTATCATTGATGAGGTTCAATTACACGCATTCATACTCCTTTCACTTTCTTCACGGTCCAAAAGTCCATGAGCGGTAGAATCACTCACCATCAAGTCTGCTTTTTGCTCGGTTATGGTCTATTTAAAGCCTTTAATCCTCTTTTACGAGTGGGTAGTATTCATGGTCACTACTGCCACATAGCACTGTAGCGAAAGGTTGAATGAATATGATAAATAATACCTATAAAACATAATCGCTATTTGCTTTTAAAAAAAAGTCTATTCTACTTCTCAAATCAAATGTCGAATTTCTATTGGTTTTCTCTCAAATGACGTCACTCATCCCATAGACAACTCATCTAGATAACCTAATCAAATTATTTGAACTAATAGAACGACAAATTTATATTTGTAATCAAGTTATACGAAAATCAACTTTATTTACAAGATTTTAAGCGTTTTCCTGTAGTTTGTGAGTGCAAAGTTATCTGTGTCAATTTGTTGCTTTATATCGCTTAATCTCAGCCCGTTGACAGCGGTTTAGGCGTTAAGGGGAAACTCAATTTAGTTGTACAAATATCTTTGGTAATATCTGACGTTATATTGTTTGCTTGTCAGCCATATTTAGTTTGGAAAACGTTTATTAACGGGACTGTGTTAGCAAAATGAAACTGTTAAATAATTAATAAGAAGATTAAATATAATAGGTACATATATACTAAACAACATCGGAAATATTGTGACAGGTTCAGAATATATTGTGACACCACCCCCCATTTTGCACATAACAGCACGTTCCGAAGAAACTTATGATATCAATTGTATTTGCATCGTAATTATGACATTATCCCTCTATGGGAGAAAGGTGGTCTATGTGTAACAGAGAATTTCGGTAAGCTAATGGATAAATGACGATGATGCCTGGACGGGCCACTGATGACAAGGTCGGGTACCGGTGGCCCGTTCATTTGGCGCTTGAAGGTCCTGGCCGACCATGGGCTCAATCGTCGCCCCCTCTCGTCGCCCCGGATGGATCGGACGGTGAACGAAGCACCATGGCCTACCGCCAAAAGAAAAAAAAGCTAATGGATAAATAGATAGATGAAAATAACAAAATTAGAATACTTAGGGTCCTATAACACATGATGTGCTCACTCTTCGTTATTTTAAGGGACCATAGGATCAATGGGTTCAACTTTGTGTTCTACTTGGTGGTTTTGAAAAGGTATATTCGCACCCAAGGCTATACAGATGAAAAGGTATATTCGCACCCAAGGCTATACAGATGAAAAGGTATATTCGCACCCAAGGCTATACAGATGAAAAGGTATATTCGCACCCAAGGCTATACAGATGAAAAGGTATATTCGCACCCAAGGCTATACAGATGAAAAGGTATATTCGCACCCAAGGCTATACAGATGAAAAGGTATATTCGCACCCAAGGCTATACAGATGAAAAGGTATATTCGCACCCAAGGCTATACAGATGAAAAGGTATATTCGCACCCAAGGCTATACAGATGAAAAGGTATATTCGCACCCAAGGCCGTACAGATAAGGCCTTGAGCCTTATCTTTGACTAAACTGTATGTAACCATCCGGCACTTGTGATTAATATTACTTATTCGAGGTATGCAACTCATGATTATCGATATAATTCTTATTTCTTTCCGCAGTAAAGGAATACATAAAAGTTCACAATAGCTACATAATAATTCAAATACACAGAAGTAAAGAGAATACAACAACAAGCACAGAATATCGGTAACCAGTCCGTCTAATGGCGATTAGTAGGTAACATACATAGCCTGTAGAATCCCCGGTATCCATGATTCTGGCAAATCAGCGTAACTTCTGTTCTTATTAACCAAGGCATCGGTTACAACTGCAGCCTTTTTTCGGTCCCCGTCTAACCTAATTCTATAATACATTTGGATTGCGGAGTTAACCTACACGCCACGACGTTACGCTCCAGGCGCTATTGCCTTAACGACTTGGACCATAACGTCTGCTAATAAGTATTTCTCAATACGTGATTAATATATTCACAGAGAACATTCCAATAATAAAACTCTTTTACTCTTTAACTTTTCGTCTTTTATAAGATAACACCTCACATTAAGAAAGAAAATCTTAAACCTTATAAATAAATAATTAACGAACACAAAAAATATTCAGATTCTTTTAATCATTTGTGAATCATACAAAGAATTGTTAAAACGAATTGGGTCAAGTCCATCTGACTCCGTCTGATTATCCTTAAGGAATTTGACGTCAGGCATGCCCAAACTATTTGCAATATAACTACTAGGATACGAACAAGATGAGTTTTTTTTTTGGTGGTGGATTGCGTTCCGCGCACTCCTCGCACCACTCCGTCCGGGACGACAGAGGGGTGTAAGCAGGCACACCCGCAATCCACCCGAACCCCTGAGGAGTACCCTCCCATCGACCGAGACAGTCACCCGCGGCCTCGGCTAGGAAGAACAAGATGATGACAAAGAGTTGTGCTGTGTGCGGATCGAACATTCAGATTGCGAAGAACCTAGAGCACTATTAATCTGTGTTGGCAATATATTAGGGTAGGCCTATAAAATATAGCATGTCCCTTAAAAGTATGTTCCGCTTCAATGTTCATTGACCATAATTAATTAATGCGCGGTCACCGTTGACAACTTTGACACATGTCAAACTTGTCGCCATGCCTCAAACAAAAGGTAGACAGTAGCTGTCAAAATTTATTTTCAACCCTATTCCCAATACAGTAAGAATAAAAAATGTATTAGTATTTGGTATATTATCGTTTGGTGATTTTGTCTGTGATGTGTGCCGAAACAAAATGATTTTAATGTTATTAATTAGTGTTACTTTGTGTTTTGATTGGACAATGTTGTTAGATATGATAAAAACGTTATGGTTAGGGTTATAACTAGGTAGTTGATAAATTATTTACGAATATTTTTTTTTAAATACACAGTATTTTATTATAATAATTTTACCATTATCATCATCATTGCAGAAATGGCATAGATGTCTAAGGATCAATTTCGCATAACAAGGGTCGTAATGCAATGCCCCTACAGGACAGTTCTTTGTATGATATACAAACTATTGTCCCAAGTCTGGGTGTAATTTGTGTCCTTTAATTATATATTTATAAGTCACGTGTGACACAAAGGTTTATTTATTCCTAAGAGTGCGATGATATACTTTTAAAAGATTTACAATACTGTAACGTAAGTCGGCGTCGCATTTATTTTTTACTAGCAACCCGCTCTTGCTTCGCTTCAGTTTGAGTCGCTTTACCCGCGTAGTTTCTGTTTCCGTGGGAATACCGGGATAGAATATAGCCTATGTTACTCCCTGATATTATAGCTTTCCATTGGTCAAAGAATTTTTGAAATCGGTTTGGTGGTTTAAGCGTGAAAGCGTAACAAACAAACAAATAAACAAACAAACAAACAACCTTACTTTCGCATTTATAATATTAGTAAGGATAAGATTTCTTGGCGAATGCTGCTGCCTTTTCTCTTGGTGATATCTCAGTAAAGTTTTACAACCTATAAAGAAAAATAAGGAGTAGTGACGTATTACAAGATTAACCTGTCATTACATTCTCAGAATATTAAGGTTCAATTCTTAAAAAAAATGTCCTCAACAGTCGAAATAAGAAGTTGTTACAAAAGTCAAATCACTATTGTTAATGAAACAAAAACCGTTAGCTAGTCTCGGCTTTTGAGTGATTAACTTTTTGGGTGTGCTTAACCAAAGCCTTTTAAACGATTAACTTAGAGTAGTTTATTTAAAAATTAAACCCTATTAAATGACTAAAAGGACCGCATTGCTAATCAGTTTTAGAAAAATATTACCGCCTTCAAAATGCCGCCAAACAATTCAAACATTTGAAATTTAGAATGCTCTATTCATTAGTTTTGTCATCATGTAAGTTTTTTTTTTTAAGTAGACGACATTAACTCATGTTAATAATTATTGTAATTGATATTAAGCTAGTTTACTATAAGTTGCCGTTATCAAATCCATGAGTGGAAATAAAATTTTAATTCTGCGATTCTAAAAACCACTAAGCCGTTTTAGCTGCCTACAAAGGCAGCTAAAACGACTTCCAAGGACTTACACGAAAACGACTTACAAAACATTTAGAGAAAGAATATAAATTGTCATAATTATTTTTATTCCACTAGATTATACTAGGTTCTTACATATGAAATTGGCGTTTTGTACAGAAGGAATATAAAGTCCTATTTTTGTAAAATACATTTAATTAATCAAAGTATGTACCGTTGTTATCTATGCACTTTTGCCACCTCATATGTAGTTCATTGATCCCTTTAATAAAAAAAAACCATGGGGGGCGAGAATCAATAAACTGTTTGAAGGCGGTTTGGACTGCCTGGTCAACCATGTGGCATGTTGGTATAGGGTTTTGGTCAAATTCCTTCCTATTGTAGAGGAGGGCCGAGCACAACAATGGAACGTATGTAAGCTACGATGATGATGATGTAGGGAAAATAGAAAAAAAGAGGGGTGGAAAATCGTCTCGTTGAAGGTCTGCCTATCCATCTATGTCTGCGAATCCGTCCATCCATCTAAAGTGATAAAATGAAACCTGTATGTGTATATTTTGGTAAATCGCCATGAGCATATAGCGACAGTATGCACTTGACTGTTATTTTTTTTTTCTTAACATCAATTCCGCCGTAACGCGTTTATATTGTAAAGCATACACTTACACCAAAGTCGCGTCAAAAGAAATTTTATTTCAAACGACAAAAACCATCTCAATAGCTGCCGAATACTAGTTAATTTTAACAAAAAAAAAAATAAAACTTATCTTAAGTTAGTTTGTGAAATCTTTAATACCTACGTAAATAAAGAGCCACCCGCATCGCTTCGCAGAAAATTGCTTTACATCAATCAAGACTCGGTCCCACTTACCTGATAATCCTTTTAACTGTTTGACTGTTCGCGCCTCAATAAATATGTACCTTTTAAGCTATTTTAGAAATAAATTAGCTTTTTATAAAATACGGTCGCTTTCTTTGGTAAATCTGTAAAAATGTGAGAATTTCAGAAAAAAACCCTTTGCGGTTAAATAAAAGGATAGATATTTTTATTTTATAACTAAAATGGATAATATACGCCTCACAAAGCACAGCGTATGGCTGATCCTTGTAAAATGATGTCGTGCCAGAATTATCCTTTATAAAAAAGCTAAAATTTAACACTAAACTAAATTGTCATCATCATCATTTTATTTATTTGTATTTATCACTCTTTATTTATATAAAATTATGAAAAAGACAAGAGCGTATGTCTCACTCTTCACAAATTCGCGAGAAAAAGTACTTAAGCGACTGTCATATTGCGTATTTACGTGTATACACGCCATGTAGCAGTCGCCTAAGCACTTTTTTTCGTAAACTTCTCACAACATGCACAGATACATGGGCTGGCCATGGAGAACAAGGAACTCGATGGTGGTGAACGGCTCAACGGCGAAGGAGAGGAGCTACGGCAGGTTATGCGACCGTGCGCCGCCCCTTCGTCATCCCGGACGGAGCTGGAGGGCGGCTGTGCTATGGTTACATAGCCCTCTCAAAAAAAATATAGGTTGCGGATTTTCAAAACCCTTCCATTAGAAATTTCACTTCATTATCATTATTATTCAGCCTATCGCCGTTCACTGCTGGATGTAGGCCTCCCTCATGTTTTACTACAAAGTGCGCAGGGTGCCGCCTGCATTCAACGACTCCCAGCAACTTTCGCCAGGTTATCGGTCCACCTAGTCTATACCAATAAATAAAATTGGAGTGTCTGTTTGTAATGTCAAAATGATAGGCTTTTTTCATGCTCACACGGTTATTTGCACGACACCTATGCCTAAAATAGCAATTAAAAAATTTTTGTCTGTCTGTCTGTCTGTCTGTTTGTTCCGGGTAATCTTCAAAACGGCTGGACCGATTTCAAAAATTCTTTCACCAATGGAAAGCTATAATATCAGGGCGTAAACTAGGCTATATTTTATCCCGGTATTCTCACGGGAACGGGAACTACGCGGGTAAAACGACTATAACCTATAACAGAAGCGAACCGAGGGCGGGTTGCTAGTATCGTAATATAACTGCTGTTTTTAAATAAAACCTTATGTGAACACTTCTAAATCAGCTTGATTTGATAGAAAATTTACTTGAACTACAAGAGGCCATCACCCGGGTAGTACTTTTATAAGCTTGCTTTGGTAATGAAGAAGGTGAAGCGATACTAAGATGGTCATCTCATTATCCATCGTTGGACATATCTCTCCGCCAAGAAAAATTAATTATTATTTTATTATTAGTAGTGCTGTAATGATTAATAAGTGTAATTCAATTTTTATTGTTTTTTAAGATATATCTACTTCTTTTGAAGAGTGTCATTAGACCTGTTGCTATGTATGGATCTGAATGTTGGGCATTGCAAACAATGGATGAGAGAAGATTGCATACTACAGAGATTCGTATACTAAGATGGATGTGTGAGGTCACAAGGTTAGATAAGATAAGAAATGAGTATATTAGGAGAAACCTGAAAGTGGCACCAGTGATAGAAAAGATTAGGAGCGCGGGATTGTCTTGGTATGAACATGTGATGAGGAGGGATGAAGGGCATATGACAAGGCGGGTTATCGATATGATGTTGTGCGAACCCCACTTAGCGTGAGATCGGGCAGGCAATTCATGATGATACTTCTTATGAGGCTTTATGGAAAAATGACGAAAGTATATTTTTAAGATGCGCGCGTTCACCGATACGAAAAACCGACACTGAAATTAGCTAGACAACACTTTATGGGATGCGTATACCGTCACAAATGTCAACTAGATAAAGCGTTATAATAAAACTGAACAATGTATTCAATACCTTTTTTTATCTATTATTAGTGTGGTTTTTTTTCTTCAAACGTAGAATATCGTAAAGGATAGAACTTTTATAAATAATTTTATCTTGTTACGCCAAAGAAATATAACTTCTTACATGAATACATAAGTCTCCATACACACACTTTATTTATTTATTAATACGCTTTTATTAGCTTCAGACGTATCTATGTTAGTATGTTAGTATGTAACGGAATCTTTGAACATGATTTTGACCTCCTTCAAAACGTCGGATTAACTCGGAATTTGGCATACTTATTAAGGACCGATTACAATTCAATATTTTAAACAGTTTGACCCGTTATCCTTACTAGGATAATCAGGATTAGCGATTTAAGCGTATTTTTTTTAGTTTTTTTGAACTATTATATTTATTTTGGATTTGTACATCGGTTAGCTAGTGTATTTTTTTTAAACAAATGCCTCCCAATAATTAATAAATATATCTTTGTATCGCGAATATCTTTTCAAACATAGGTACATCATCATCATCGTATCAGCCCATACACGTCCCACTGTTGGGCTCGGGCCTCTTCCATCATGGCAGGCAAATTGACCTACTATACCAAGCTAGTCAAACGTGTTGGTATAGGGTTTTGTTTCGAGTTTTCCTTCTCTTGCATAGAGATTATATGAAACATACAATTACTATTATATTCTTAGTTATCAAAAAATATAAATACATAATAGTTTAAAGATTAGGGAAAAATTCAATCTGTTATATAAGTGTGAGAATTTAGTCTTAATGTACAAAATAAATACTTTTTTATTATATTTTATATCATAAATTTGTAGGACAATTATTTATTATGAAATATGTATTATAATATAATTTATAATAACTGTATTATGATAATGTATTCGTTATAACGCATAAATGTTAATAGTTATTTGAAATAAAACAAATTTTCGGATTTTATAGCGTTTTTATTTAATTTTAAATTGCCCGCCGTTTCGAATGCTTTACAGCGTTCATGGGCATGGGTCCAAAGGATCTCACGTCCTATAAGTGGTCGTTATTACATAAATTTATATCTACCCGCTATAGAATTAGTTATTGAATTCGTAGCCTACATTATTGATGCAAATTCATTAGCAGCACAACCGGGGTCATGAATCTTCCGTAGAGTCTACAATATTACGGTGGCGACGGAGGCAGCGTGCCTCCTGGCCGGAACTCCCCCGTGGGACCTGGAGGCGGAGATGGTCACCGACATTTGTTGGCGGGCGTCGGAGACGCGCGCCCGCGGCGGCATGGTCTCCATCAAAGAGATCACCGCCTGGCGGGTCGACGCCCGCCGAGAAGTCATTGCCCGTTAGGCAGTCCGGCTGGAGAGTCCTCGGTACGGTGTCAAGACCGTCGAGGCCCTCCGGCCGGTGCTGATGGAGTGGTTGGAGCGGACGCACGGGGTGCTTTCCTTCCGACTGGTGCAGGTGCTGACGGGGCACGGTTGCTTCGGGAAGTACCTGCACAAGATTGTCAGGAGGGAGAGCACACCGTCCTGCCACCACTGCAGTTATGACGAGGACACGGCGCAGCACACACTCGAGGAGTGTGCTGCATGGGAGGGGGATCGCCGTGAACTCGTCGCAATTATCGGTGCCGACCTGGCGCTGCCGACCATCGCCAGGGAGATGCTCGTCAGCGTCAGGAACTGGGACGCGGTCGCCGCCTTCTGTGAGGCCGTAATCTTACGGAAGGAGGCGGCGAATCGTGTGCGAGTAGAGCTCCTATTCGGCGACACGTTCCGCCGCCGCCGACTCGGGCGGCGCAGGCGCGAGTATCTGCGCTTAATGCTGCCTTAGCCGAGGCCGCGGGTGATCGGACCCGGGAATTGTCCGTCACCGGCAGAGAGGCTGACCGCGCGACGGCGACCGACGTCCCAGGACGTCGAGAGGTGAGGTTAACCGAAAGGGTATTCCGTTGGGCCGACCACTGACGACAAGTCACATCTGCTCCGGTAGTCGGCCCAACGAGGTGACGTGAGTACGGGTGGGTTATGGGCCCGCGCACCGTCCTTTCATCGCCCCGGACGGACTGGACCGCGCGTGCGCTTACCATAGCCCACCTAAAAAAAAAAAAAAAAAGGAGTCTACCATATTCGATAGGAGGATACTCCTCAGGGGGTATTCCGTCGGGCCAACCACTGACGACATGTAACCCTGCTCCGGTGGTCGGTCCAACGACGAAGGCGACGTGGTGTTCGGGTGGGTTGCGGGTGTGCGTGCTTACGCCCCTCTGTCGCCCCGGGCGGAGTGGTGCGAGGAATGCACCGACCGTAACCCACCCCAAAAAAAAAGAGTCTTCCATATCAAATTTTGCGTAGAAGCTATTATTGTCATCTCTTGAAGAAGAGACCAGAAACCCACCTCATTTTTATATTGAATTATCTAGGATCACAACAATGGTAAATTTGTTCAGTTATGATTAAACATTAAATTTGTGGTAATTGTATAATTATGACAAAATTTTATATTAATATAATAAGCTGCCATCGGATCGGCAGGCAGCAATACTAAATAAGATTACGCATAACTAATTAGTATTGACTTTTAAGAGGCAGCTTTCTTTGATTTACTAAAATATTTTTTGAAATAATCTTTTTCTCATACTTATATTCTGCCTGATCGGGCGTCCCTAGCAGGCTGCGAGTGACCGGACCGGGGATTTAGTCCAACACCCGCGGAGAGGTTAGCCTCGCGACGGCGATCGGCGTCTCGGGGGCACGTCGATTAGATAGGGTACTCCCTCGGGGTATTCGACCACTGAAGTCAAGGAACTCTGCACCGGTGGTCGGCCCAACGACGAAGGTGACGTGCTTTTTGGGCGAGTTATGGGGCCGCGCGCCGCCCCTCTGTCGCTCCGGACGGAGCTGGGCGGCGGGTGCACCGACCGTAGCCCACCCCAAAAAAGAAAACTGTATTCTTTAAATAAAATAATGACTGAGAATGAAGCACGTGTGTTGACAGAGTAAAAATACAATTCACCACCCCCACTCTTGCCCGTGGGTATCGTAAAAAACGATTAAGAGATTAAATATGCATATATTTATTCAAAAGAAGAAAACCTCGAAATATAAATCCTATACCAACACGTCTTTTTTTTTTTTTTCACGCTGTGGAAATGCATTTACGCACACTCCCCCACCGGTGACAGACGGAAGAGTGTGTGGGACTCACCAGCCATTGCGTGACCGGAATACCCACTAAAACCACAGCGGCCCCTTCCGCGCTTTTACGGGGTGCCAGAGAGATCGTCTGATGACACTCGATCCCCGACACCCCTACGCATGGCCATTTAGCCACGTCCTATCGTCATTCAAGGCGGTGGAAGGAGTTGCGCATATCGGCGTCTCCTCCTCCCTAGCCGCCGCCGACGGAGCGAGTCAGCGGATGCAAGCGCCTCGCGTCCTCGCTCCGCAGCCTCCTTCCTAGTAATGACGGCCTCACAGAATGAGGCCATCAACGACCAACACCTGTCGCTGTCGAGCATCTGTGAAACGATGGTCGACAACGACAGGTCTATTCCGAGTTCCATCGATAGGTCGTGGAGCTGGGACCTCCAGGCGGGGCAAACTTCCAATGTGTGGCGCGAATCGTCGATTGCTGCGCCACATTCATGGCATCCTGGGGTCCCTTCTCTTCTAATTTTATGCAGGTACTTACCGAAGACCCCATGTCCGGTAAGCACCTGCACCATCCTAAAGGTATACCAACACGTCTGACCAGCGTGGTATAGTAGGTCAATTTAGTAGAACATACAATCACGGTATATTAGTAGTTGTAGTTCGTTTTGTTTTTTTTTTTATGGTTTGGTCATGCTCACTGAATAAGGTTCTGCTTGCGGCAGCTATGTGGGGCGGGTCGCCCCCTTCCCTCTAATTTGGTTGAGGAGAGTGATGGCTGCTCTAGTAGTTAACTCGTGATCGGGTGCTGCTTGTGGGATCTGGTTCAGCTATATTTTCTTCCTTTCTTTATGCTTTAATTTTTTTTTGTCTTGCATTAAATCATGAAAATTTATACATATATTTAATTTCGAAGGGCATCACACTGGAGCTAATTCCATATATGTTGTACGAAGCATAATATTATGTACATTTAAGAGATTAAGAAAAAAAATGACAGCCCGCTGAGTTTCTTACCGGATCTTCTCAGTCTGTGGCCGCGTGCCGATCCGGTGGTAGATTATTGTATTGTATTCAAACGTGTAATTTGACAATATGTAAGTGCCCTTAAGGGGCCTATGCAGAATAAATGATTTGATTTGTATAAAAATAACTTCTAGATTCAGAGCAACAATTTTCCCTTCGCAAAATATTGACCTGCATGCGAATCGAACCCGTGGCATTTGGAATAATGTAATCTTTACGCTATTTGTGCAGTCACTTCTTTCAAGATAGTTTGTTCTAAGCCTGAGTAAAATATTCGTCCGTTGATCCCCACTTCGCGAAGATTTATGCAGGAAAAAATACGTAACTATAAAAACCTTTAAACAATTTTATTACCTCACGTTTAAGTACTAAACAACCCCAACAAAGAACCCACAAATTATTCCTAAACATTAAAAAAAACAAATAAATAAAACAATCACACATTTAATGCCATAAAAATAAATTATCTGATGAACTAAACGTAAACATAAAAGAAGAACATCGAACATAAAACCTTAGAGTATTAAAAGTATAGAAATGACAATAGTATCTAATCGATATCCTTCTGTTCCTCAGAACAAAAGGATATCGATTAGATACTATTAGAGAATACAATTCACCACCCTCTCTCCTACCCGTGGGTGTCGTAAAAGATGATAAAGGGATATATTACGCATATAACATCTATGCAAGAGATGGAAAACTCGCAACAAAACCCTATACCAACCTGTCTGACCAGCATGGTATAGTAAAGTCAATTTCCCTCCTATTATAAAGGAGGCTCGAGCCCAGGAGTGGAACGTATATAAGACGAAATGATGAATGATTTATATTCCTTAGTCGCCTTTTACGGTATCCATTAAAGTTGGTGTATTATATTCTTAACCTTACCACACGAAAATATAGCGAAATTCAGACTAATACACATAATTCTCTTTTTTATTTTGTACTCTAAGGTACAAAAATAAAATTGACTGATAATCAAAAATATTCCATTTGTCAATCGATTATTCGAGTCACGTCCCTACTCGGCATTCATCACATCACTAGTGTTGTCATCGTATCGATGCATACTGGCTGATGACGTCACCGTGCTGTTTGTGTGGTCTGTTGCAATTTTCAATACCTACTCACTTGAATCTTCTTGTATAAGCAGACACATTTTTTATAGCATGCTAAAGGGTTTAAGCTGCTTTTTCATCTCAGCTGGTATCTGTCCCACTGCTGGGTTTGGGCCTTATTAGGAGGGCAATGGACCTACTGTACCATGCTAGTCAGACATGTTGGTATCGAGTTTATTTCAAGTTTTCCTTCTCTTGCACAGATGTTATGTGCCTATTATATCCCATAGTCGTCTTTTACGACATCCACGGGCAAGATAGGGAGTGGTGAATTGTATTATTACTTCATTACCCCACGGAATAGCTGCTTATCATCTACATGGAAAGGCAATGATCATCTTCATCTGAATTCATATACGTCTCACTTCTAAGCTAAAGCCTCTTTCACAATAGATTTGCGATCTAACTAACTAACATCCTATACCATGTTAGTCAGAGGTGTTAATTTAGATAACAGAACATATATTTACACCTACTATCTATATATAAAAACTAGCAACCCGCCCTCGCTTCGCTTCGGTTATAGGTTATAGTCGTTTTACAAGCGTAGTTCCCGTTCCCGTGGGAATACCCGGATAGAATATAGCCTAGTTTACGCCCTGATATTATAGCTTTCCATTGGTGAAAGAATTTTTGAAATCGGTCCAGCCGTTTTGAAGATTACCTGGAACAAACAGACAGACAGACAAAATTTTTTTAATTGCTATTTTAGGCATAGGTGTCGTGCAAATAACCGTGTGAGCATGAAAAAAGCCTATTATTTTGACATTACAAACAGACACTACAATTTTATTTATGGGTATAGATGAATGTCTGTATGTGCTTTATAGAATCGTAAACTGCATTTGATCATGTGATGATCTTCGACAAAGTGTTGCGCATGAGCCCACGAAGGTTTCTGAGTTAGTATGATCCAACCTAGTGGAACCGGTAGGTGGCGTGGTGATCAATTTCAAGGTGAATTCCTTTCCTATTTTTTTTTATTTGTACAGAACAACAGAACAAAAATCTATTGGGTTAGCTAGTTTAATATTAGGGCTTTATCTATGAAATCGCCGTTATGTATGAAAAAAATTAAACGATTTTTTTCATGTATTTTTTATTTGTATTAATCGAAGTAATCACCCATGCAATCAATGCATCTTTGCCAACGCAGCGGCAGTTTATTGATGCCCTTCTTAAAGAAATCAGCTGGATGGGAGGCAACAAATTCTTCAAAGGCATTTTGTACTGCCTCTCGGGTATTGAATTTCTTTCCCGCCAAAAAGTTATCCAAATCCTGGAAAAAGAAGTAGTCTATAGGTGCAAGGTCTGGTGAGTATGGCGGATGACGGAGAGCTTCCAACCGCAGTTCTTGCAACTTGGAGACCGTCTGCTGTGCAGTATGAGGTCGCGCATTGTCGTGCAGGAGCAGCGGAGACGAACGATTGACCAATGCTGGTTAGAGATGTGCCAGCTTCTCCATCATTGTGTTCAGTTCTTCACAGTACACATCTGCAGTAATGCTCACCCCGTTTGGTAAGAAGCTGTGATGAATCACACCGGCGCTAGACTACCAAACAGTGACCATCACTTTTCTAGGGGTAAGTTTTCGTTTAGGGCATTGTTTAGGTGCTGAACCAGGATCCAAACAACTTGCTGAGCGCTTGCGGTTATCAAACAGAATCCATTTTTCATCGCAAGTAACAATGCGTTTCAAAATGCCTTCATTTGTGTGTCTGTTGAGCAATGCAAGGCATGTCTCGACGCGTACTTCGCGCTGGCGATCATTGAGTTCGTGGGGCACCCATTTGTCAAGCTTTCTTACCTTGCCAATTTGACGCAAATGGGCCAATATTGTTTTGACGCTAACGTCGAAAGCTACTGCTAATTCAGCCGTAGACTGTGTATCATCGGCTTTCACGATCGCCTTTAATTCGTCATTGTCGACCAAAGTCTTTAGACGACCGCGAGGTTCATTTTTCAGGTCGAAATTTCCGGAACGGAAGCGAGCAAACCAATAACAGACGCACAGTGGTCCGGTTTTGCAATTTGGTGGACATTCGACCTAAAGTGACGTTTTGATGTCGAAAAAAATTTCATTAGGCAGGTTTTTACATAAATAACAACAAATGTTCTACGACTTTTTATAGAAATTAGGTTTTATAGGTGGAAAAAAATATTAAAGAAAAAAATATATGGGCGAAAAGCTATACATTTTTTTTCACGAAGGTTTTACGGAGTGTAGCAGTCTAACCTCAAAATATGTTAAGTGCTAGTGTTATATAAAATTTAAAAAAATATAACGTGCGCGGTCACCTGCGTCCCTGCCCGCAAGGGAGGTTTCAAGTTTCAACTTTTTTATAGTATATTTCTCTTAATATATTACATTTTTATATTTTTTTTCCTTATTTAATATTATTTTGACTCAAAAAAAAAAATATCGGTTTGGTATAGCAACAAAAAAACGTTTTTTTTTAAATAATGTTTATTTAGAAAACCCTCGCTTTAAAGCTCGACAGCAACTGCAATAACAATTAAAAATATAGTTTTGTTACTCCATCCGATGCCAAGGGAGAAATCCCCCAATATCGGCCCAATGGTGATTAGTCAAACATTTACAAATAAATCATGTAAAAGGGGGTGATTTATAGAAAATTGGTAATTGGTAGTGTTTATAGGTTTTTATTTAGACATAATAACATGTTTAAATACATGGTTTTTACTTACAACTGTATCTACAAATGCACTGCCTTAACTTATAATCATATTAACAATAAATCTGAAATATTTTCACCTAATGCAACGACTTCATTTTCTTCAAGTTCTGCTGGAGCCTCTTCCTTGATGCAGTATCCAACGGCAAACTAGCTTTCTCACACCAAGCGCTTCATGCAAGATCTTCTGAATGGTTGTCGCTGAGATGCCTAATAGAGCCTCTATCTCTCGATACGTCATATGACGATCTTCGAGAATGTCCACGCTGGAATTCTAAATACCAGCGTTCGACAGTCCGCAGACATGGAGCTTCATCACTGAACATAATTGTTAGCTCTTCAAAACATTGAAGCCGTGTCAGGCCTCTTCTAAAGTTGTAGAAAATTATTGCACGAACATTTTCCTTAGAAAGATTCATTTATTTTCGTACGTAACCTGACAGATTCCAATCGACGCTGTGACTAAACAATAGCATTAATCCTAATACTTTCAACTGTTTTGAGATTCAAAATTTAAACACATTCGAATATAGTACAGTTCCAAATTCAAAATTGCCGGGAAATATGGAAACGACAGAACTTAAAAGGCATGCCTAGTAATCTTAGAATAATAATGTATAGAAGGATAGTGTCAATACTTCGAAGGTTCGATATTTGAATCTAAAAACACTAATGGCGCGAAGACGATTACACACGTACACACGCACACCACTATACAAATTATGAAATCAAATTCTGTTTTTATTAACATAAATCGTCGAAATACTTTTCGTTAAAAACCTTTTTAAGTTTTACAAATGTGTTATGACACCATTTGAATGCACAAACCGTCATAATTACCTATACATTTTTTAAGAGTTGCGTACGTACATGCAGTACAATGACTTGTACATTAGGAAACGGTTCCGGCGTAAGCTCCATTAGGCTCCAGTTGAAATGCTACTTTTTGTGCGCGAACTTACCTTCTATATGTTATTGTTCTAAGCTAATAATAAAATTTTTGTTCAGATCTCTTCACGGAAGGTATCATATGAGTTAAATATATATCTCTGCTTCTAGTATATTTTTTTAGGGTCCTGTACCCAAAAGGTATAAAGGGGACCTTATTACTAAGACTTCGCTGTCTATCCGTCCGTCTGTCTTTCACCAGGCTGTATCTCAAGAATATATGTATATGTATGGTAGACCCCCTTAAATATTTATTTTATTTTATATTTAGTATTTGTTGTTATAGCGGCAGTAGAAATACATCATCTGTGAAAATTTCAACGGTCTAGCTATCACCGTTCTTTTTCCATTTTTCTTTTTCCATTAGCTATCACCGTTCATCCAGTGTGCTGCTTGCGTTTGCCACCATCGGCAATAAATAAAAAATCTTACTTGGGAGCCATATTTAATATGTATTGATGAGAGTATGTATTTTGAAATAATGGCATGATTTGGAGGAAGATCATGAAAATCTCTACATAAGATAGGATGACGAGTTTCGCATCACTAATAGACCTTATTCCGAATGTGACTGTCTACTGTCCTTATCTATTTTATATATTCACTAGCAACCCGCCCTCGCTTCACTTCGGATTCAGTCGCCTTAACTGCGTAGTTCCCGTTCCCGTGGGAATACCGGGATAAAATATAGACTATGTTACTCCCTGATATTATAGCTTTCCATTGATGAAAGAATTTTTGAAATCGGTTCGGTGGTTTAAACGTGAAAACGTAACAAACAAACTTACTTTCGCATTTATAATATTAGTAAGGATATTCTGTCAGCCCATATACCTATGTATCTGCTACAATTGGACCCCAAACTCCGATATTATAGGAGAAAAATCACCTACAATACCACGCCGAATCAGACGGATTGGTGGAATCTCTTGCCTAGATATTGTCTGCAAATAATATACCTTAGTCGTTACGACACCCATGGAATAAATAAATAAATTCATCAAACAAGATTAAAATTTTCTTATTAACCATCCCACATTGGATTCTTTGGAATTCTATTCTAATTTCAGATCCATTGTGTGTTTATTCAGACTAATTAGTAAGTTTAACTTCCTACAAATAATAAAATACTACTGCACAGATTAATGACCATAAATCAGGCCTCAGAGCAACTATTCCAAAATCACACAAAGAATTCTGGATGGAAATAAAACAGATCACTTGCGACCATTACATTATTCTCGCGGGAAAAATACTTTCAATTTTCAGTTAATCTTATTAACCAAGGATTTTTCTGTAAAAACTTAGGTAAATGTAAAAAAAAAACAACATTTATATATGAGTAAAAACATATATTTTATATATCACTCAATGATTTCAAGTTACTGCTTCCGTACTACAGAAAAATAAAATCGGTCACGGGTTACTATAGGAGAGAATTTATTCAATATACACACAATACAATTTAAACTGTATTATTTATCAACTAAACACACATATGTACAAATTTAATACCCGTAAAATGGAGTGCATACAACTCAAAGACTTATTCTTCTTTTTTGTAGTGACAATCACCTACGAGCCATTTTTGCCAGTGTCGAGTTATAATTTTCTTTATTATACAAATTATCAGTTTCTTATAATTAGTCATTGTCTGTCAGTAAGTCAAATTGTCGCCTTCAACAGTGTTATGGCCACTGTTAACGGTATCTTCTGCGGTCTTTGGTGAAAACGAAAAGGTATGTAAAGCATTTTTATGTCATTCGCAATACCTCAGCAATTCCTCCGTCACACATTACATAAAACGCCATTAATTTTTTTTAATATAACACGTTAAACCACTAAGATATTGAATAAAATACAAGATGACCACATGACACTTCCACATTCCCACCAAAAACTCCTCAAAGATAGACGATCATTTTTATTTCGTTCAAAACATTCCTTTTTCTTTTAAAAAATATTCTCTATTCTAAGAAAGGTCATAGACACAAAGACTCATACTCTTTCACTTAATTAACAAAGCAACGTATAATGGTAATTTAAAAAAACCGATTACAGCTTTATATTTTTTTTTATGATGCCTTAAGATGAATTCGCTCCGTTTTACAGATTTTTTTTTAATATTAAGGAAACAATGTACAATTAGCCTACAAGATTTTAATGTTATTAATTTATTTACAATATTAACTATAGTGTGAAGGAACATTTTTATCTAATGTAGGGAATTTTATAATACTAATGGGCGGTTTTCCAACCATCAAATAAAGTTATATACGAAATTAAGTAAACACTGACTGGGTACAATTGGAATATATTATTCACAGAACTCTATTTTATTTTCATAATTACGATATTTTGATACTATGAATAAAATTGTATTCGATTACTATTTGGAATCACCACTAAATGGGCATATATGGAACTACTAATTATGTAAACATCTAAAAAGATACAATTGGCGGGTACAAAAATTCGTCTAAACTCGGAAAAGTATTTCTAAATCACTACAATATTTGTTTTGAGTAGGAATCAAAATTGTAATAAATTACTATTAATATCATTTTTATGAAAACAAAGGTCAGATTTAAGTAGTTCAATTATTGTGATACCTACTCATAAAAAATAGATACCATAATTTAAAAAAAATATAGATAAACTGACTTGCAATTAAAAAATATATAAAACGTATTACAAAATCAAACAGAATTTTGAATGACGTTTTGTTATTTTAACAAGTCATTTGTAACAATGTATCAATCAAAATATTATTTTAAAAAGATAAAGAACTAAATTGTTGTAATTCAATCGGTATCTACGTTTTGTTGGCTTTAAAAACGCTCAATCTATTCACAATTTCCTTATTAAGTACAAAGTAAGTAATAAATAGTTTTATTTACAATTCTCTTTATTCTTATTATTCTCATACAATACTTAACGCTAAAATTAAACTTATTTTATTTTTAATTACAAATGAAATATGTACTTTGAAATAATTACAATGTAACTTTAATAACTGCAAATTTAAATTAAGTAGTTTTTAGAATGTTCTGTCATCAAATGAACGAATGACTAAGAATGCTTGATCTCATTCGCTCGTTGCCTGAGAATAGACGAGTAAATTTTAAATGTAATCTTTTTTGATTATAAATTTAGATATTACAATATATAATGTTATTTATCATCATCTTTATCATTTGCAAATACGTTAGTTAAAAAAATCCAATTAGAGCGTCTAATCAAATGGTCTATTAAGAAAAAAAACAAAATATGATATGTGATAGTGAAAATTTTTATAATATGGAAATATTTTCATTATTTAGTCGTCACTTTTGAATAACATAGATATAGTTTAACATTAATTTATTTACACAAAATTATGAAAGTGAGAATAGAAAGGAGCGTATGGCTAATTCTTCAGCGTATGCATATGGCTAATATCCGAAAGTGAGACATTCCTCTCCCACTTTACCCGTCTTAGTGTTTGTCTCCACCACTTTGTGCTACAGAAAAAAAAATTTATGAATTCCAAAACTTCAAAAGTTTCATTTTAATAAATAACAACAGCAATCAGCTTCCAATTTGACTTCAAAATAATTAGATAAGTTACGTTAGGTTAGTTATTAGGTAAGTTACGTTACTATACGGACCAATTGCTATGTGAATGTATTATAAAAATAGGTTCATATATAAGGGTAATGATATTCTAGAATAAGACTACATACTTAAGTGCACTGATTACCAATCGATAGCGATTATATTTTATTAGTCTATGGAGAAAGACTACTCATGGTAGTAGACAATTGCTATTTATTTAAAAAAAACTGTTTGTACGGCTAGATAAAACTAATAGAAAAATACTAGGTTAAAGTAACTCATCACTCGGCCGTGTCTTTCCGTTAATAGACGAACACATTGTTATTGAATCGAATAAATTTGATATTTGTGTATAAATATAGCCAAAAAAATAATAGGCACAAATCATTCATTCAATATTTCAAATAATAAAGAGATATTCTTTTTATTTAATTTCAGCAACTGTACCTATTGACCTACCTACCTGAAACTATTGTTAAGGCTGAGGTGGGGTGATCAGCATTGCCCGTTACTTATAAAATAAATAGTATTATTGAGAATGACGCCATTTTGAAAAATGCAGAATCAAAGTCACAGTATTAAAATAATCAATACAGTTTGATAGATATTTTATAAACATTTTAATCTAAAGGAACTGGCTTAATAAACCTACTAAATTATTTGAGCGAATTTTAACTTCATAATGTGTATTAAAGTGTAGGTATCTATTACTATATAATTTTAGCTACAAAATCTACCGGTCAGTTTCATGTAAACTATTTTAAATTATGCATAAATTTCGTCCTTTATTTTGGTAAAATTAAATAATATAGATTCTCTTGGACATAAATAAAGATTACTATAAGACATAATTGAAATTATACTCTATATTCCATGAAACTAACCGTGCAGAATGTCTATTAAGATAAATAATCTTCACAAAACATTATCATTCAAATCACTATAATGAATTCAAAACGGAGTGGTTTTATCTCAACGTCGTATGACTCCAATAAACGTTATATTGTCACATAAATAGCGAATTAAAAGCAATCAATGCGAATGTAATTAAAAACGAACCTTTACGAAAGAAATACATCATATAATATCGACATGCTTGCTAATCGCAAACACTTAATGAATAAAATCGATAATTAAAATCGCCTAAGAGTTAATTGAGCTGAAAATGGAATCTAGATTTCAAATTACGAATGGTGTGGGCTGAACTCTGGCATTATGCTTTTTTTTATATGATTCTTCTTCTTTTTTATCTTGGCAATCAGCTACAAATACGAGCCAATTTTGCCAGTGTCGAGTTATAATTATCTTTTCAAGTTCTCAGTTTCTTCATGTCAGTAATGGTCTGTCAGTAAGTCAAAGTGTCGCCCTCAACAGTATAATGGCCACTGTTAAGGGTATCTTCTGAGAATTTTGGTGGCAACAAAAAGGTATGTATAGCAGTTTTACATCATATTCACTACACCTCAGCAATTCTGTCGCTATATATTACATAAAATGCCATCAAGATTATTGAATATAACACGTTAAAACACTAAGATATTGAATATAATACAAGAACACCACATGACACTTCCAGATTCCCGCCAAAAATCTCTTTTATATGATTCTTCTTCTTTTTTTGTCTTGGCAATCAGCTATTAATACAAGCCATTTTTGCCAGTGTCGAGTTATAATTTTCTTTTCAAATTATCAATTTCTTCATGTCAGTCTTTTATATGATTCGCGCGCCTGAAGGGACTAGTGAGGTAGTACATTCCAATGATCGTTTTTGATTTGAAAACTTCTATAGATAGATTTGGATAGGAAATAAATACATGTAAGTCGGCATGGACATAGTCACGTGACGTGTTAACGCGAACACTATATCTGTAGCTATGTCAATGTCACTATGTCTGTGCCGAGAGATTGCAAAACCAGATAAATGTAATAAGTTTTAATTTATAAATTTTAACTTAAGATCATACAGATAATTTTATATTTATTTATTTTTTGTATTTTGTTTTTGTATTTGGTGTACAAATAAAGAATTATCTATCTATCTATAATTTGAATATAAAAAAACGACTATTTGTACATAGTTTTTAATTTTCACAGAACATCAGTGTAATACTCATGATTACATTGTTTTGGACTTCTATTTTTCAATTCGCGTACCTGTGGAGACTAGTGATATTGATATTGATTGATAGTGATAACACATTCCAATGATCAATTTTATTTTTATTTTTTTGATAAATTGAATCGGAATCTATTTTGCTTCAGTAAACTTTTTAAATTCTCAATAGAACGCTTTAATTTCAATTTATTTTTATTGATATAAAGAGGGAAGTATTTCAAAAATATATAATTAATTTATACTTCTTTTTAAATTACATTCAAGCTACAAGCCGTAACTATACGGTATCAAATAAAAACAAAAGTTATTTCTACTTAAAATCGATTCACTCGGTAAATCGATTCGGTGAGAACTCGATACTCGTAATCGTAAATCATAAGAACAAAAGACGGAAAGGAAAATACAAATTAGCCTTATAATCGGTCGTTTTAACTTAAGTTTGAGAATACAGGCCAGAACATAGTGAACAATACATCTACTTCGAATATAATTTAATAAAAAAACAGTTTGAAAAGGTACCTTAAGCGTATGTAGGTTAAATGTTACCACAAAACAAATATCAATTAAATTCATAGAGTAACTCTGAGTATATATTTAGTACTCTATATAATATAATGAACTTTTATTTGCACTCATATGGATAAAAAAATATTACTAAATTGAACACTGCTAATTTCATTACAAAATCCAGAATAAATTAATAAACAATATATGTATATATATCCAACTTTTATTTTTAGATAGCAATCAGCTGCTAATAGGGCCGAGTCAAAATTTTCTTCATAAATTGTCAGTTTCTTCATTGTAGTCCTTAGAATAATAACGTATAGAAGGTAAGTTCGCGCACAAAAAGTGAAGCATTTCAATTGGAGCCTAATGGAGCTTACGCCGGCACCGTTCCGTATTGTACAAGTCATTGTATTGCACGAACGTACGCAACTCTTAAAAAATAAATAGGTAATTATGACGGTTTGTGCATTCAAATGGTGTCACAACACATTTGAAAAACTTAAAAAGGTTTTTAATAGGTATTTCTTTTAAAATTATTTCGACGATTTATGTTAATAAAAACAAAATTTGATTTCATAATTTGTATAGTGGTGTGAGTGTGTACGTGTGTAATCGTCTACGCGCCATTAATATTTTGAGATTCATGTTTCGAACGTTCGAAGCACTGACTGGACTGGACTATCCTTCTATACGTTATTATTCTAAGTTTTAGTCATTGTTCATCAGTAACTCAAATCGTTGTCTTAGTGCTATGGCCAAACTCCAAATGGTTATATTCTATGCATTTTATGGAAAATGAAAACATTTATTAAGTACTTTATATTTTACACTACACCTCAGTAGTTCCTCAGCATCAAATGTGATGTTGAGGAATAATGATATTAAATAATATTTAAAGTATTTAATATAACACGTTAAAACATTAAGATATTGAATTTAGTATATCTAAGACCATGAATTTAGTATATGACGTTTTCACATTCCCGTCAAAAATCGAATATTGTATCAATAATTGTAAAGGCTCAGTTACAAAAATAATCTAAAAAGTGAAGAAAAACAAAACATTTATAGAGAAATTTCCATGGCGTGCAAAAAAAATATATTGCTTTGTAATGGGCAAATTTTTTTGAGATGGAATTTCTTTATATTTATTACCTGTCTCATATTATTTTGTCTATTTTCATATTATATTTTTTTTAACATACCCTTAAGGCTCTCGGTAATTTTGTCAGAATTTTTTACAAAAGCTTCTATCAAGTGTCTTTAACACCATATAATTTTATCTAGGTCTAAATGTAACATCCGCTTTTCCTTTCTCCGTTTAAGTTTCATAATTGAGGAATAGCTAGTATAGTAGGTGTATCATTAGTAACTATAGTTACAAATGAAAGGAGCAAGTGTAGATGAAATGGCCTAGGGTTTACTTTCTAGTTTTCCCCTTGTCACTGTGGTGGGTAGCTATAGATAGGTTTACGTACGTTAATCCTTTCAAATGATATTGACAGGAAAGAAAGAGGAGTGGGGGATGATATTAACATACTGTATTCTACTGTCATCCTATTAGGAATAACTAATTATTACCAACTACAATAAGATTGAAGCAAATCAAATATTTTTTATCGAAACATGACAAATGAATAATTTCAATCTGTTTAGATCTGACTTCAAAACGATTAACGGAGGTGAACGGTCTTTAAAATTTAAAAAGAATGTGACACATAAAACAATGGTCCCAACACGTCGTTAGTCAAGTTAGGCAACGCGTCAAAACCATCATCAACAACAAATAGATTCATATCAACTAATCCTGACGCATAGACAAATAGCCGTTGAGAACAATCGTCAGAGACTTATAAAACAATTTAGTTACGTCGCGAGCAATTACGAAACGCGATCCGAGACCACGATAGTTTCTGAACGCATCTCTTAATAATAGGGCCCTGAACGCACCCATAATCGACTTCATCTTTATATTCTACATATCTCCCTCTAACATAAACGCTTATAATTTCTCCATCCTTATCCATCGTTGTCAGCGCTCGTTGAGAAACCACAAAAACCCTAGTTATCAACGTTTCAAATCTAAAATGTCTAATTATACCCACATCACTGAGTGAACATGGAAAAAAAGAGCCATTTTTAATTAATTTAAAACCCCCAAACTATTATAATACGGTCAATTTTGTTATCTAATAAAGCATGACGCTAACAAGACTTCGGCCACCATTTTGTAACCGTTGAATTAAAGTGGCCGATTTAATGGTTTTAGAATTGATATAAATTATTGCGAACGCCAACTAACGCCTACTTTTTGAAGATTGATCATATTGAATTTTAATGAATAAGCTTTGTGTAAGGCTCATATAAATTATAATTAAATTTGCCGTTTTGATTGCAATTAATTATTTGAAATGTTTATAACTGATTCTGTATTACAAAACTTGAGTTTTCCGTTGAAATATTATGCTGTATATTAATCATGAACGCTGCTGTGTAGTAGCTACGAACACTTAATAAGCCGGCCATTTCTTGTATCATAAAAAATACTAAGAGCTTTAGAGCTACCAAGGTTAACTCTATCTGATGTCGTCTAATCAAAAACGGTTGACGTCAGGAAGGTGGCCGGTCATAAAACGATTGCATTATGTACGATCGATGAGGAGCACATATCGACCCCATGCAATTGGGAGAAGAGCAGGACAATGATAGTCACGAACATCACCAATACAAAATCTACTCACAGTTATCGTAAAAGTGCTCAGCCCATATACATGTCATTATTAGCCTCGAGCCACTATGGGAAAGAAATTGACCTCTTATATCACGCTGGTTAGGCGTGTTGGCATAGATTGGCGATCATTTCTCCCATGTACGTGCAGGCTCTGGAATGAACTACCTGCTGCTTTTAGGTAGTTTATTGTAAAAATGTATACTTTGCCCCATGAAAGACCTACTAATTCTTTCTAGACGAGTATTATGAATATCCTTATTCCTAGTGTTTACATGATTAATGTCACTGTACTTTTCAAATTTATCAAAATTCTTTTTTATCTGTTTTGATTTTTGAATATGAATTGTGGTACAACAGTTAGAATGTTTATTTCTTTGAACTTTTTCCGAAGTGAAGCTTGGTCCTAGATTATAAATAGAGCGGACAGCCCGTTTTTGGAAAATAAAGATGGTATTTAAATCCGCGGCACATCCCCAAAGCAGTATGGTATAGAACTTATGTCCTATGAAAATAAGAGAAATAAACTATTCTAGCCGTTTCAATGTCAATTACCATTCGAATTTTCTTTACAGCATAAGCCGCTGAGCTAAGTCTATTTAACAATTTCGCAATATGAGGGCCGACTGGAGTTTCGCATATATGGTGATACCTAAAAAAACCGTGCACCTCACTAGGTCTATGGCCACACCATTCATTTGAACATTGGTTTCTACTTATCTCACATTAGGTGTGGTAAATTTAATACACTTTCTTTTCTTCTCATTAAGAACAAGATTGTTTATATTGAACCAATGAACCAACGTTAGACAGTGTGTTGTTCATATAGTCATAACTAAGCATTTATCTTTTGACTTTAAATAATAACGGGGTATCATCCGCGAACAATACAATGTCTTGATTGTCCCCTATATAATAAGTCATTAATATATACAAGGAATAGAAATTGCCCCAAAATGGATCCTTGCGGCACGCCCATTTTTATATCAGAATCAGATAATGGCACACCATTTACATCAACCCTCTGTATTCTGTTAGACTTTAAAAGTTCCAGAGTTTTGTTCCTGATCCCATAGTGATGTAATTTCTTGATGAGGGTTTCGTGGTGTATACAATCAAACGCCTTAGATAAATCGCAAAATATACCCAAAGCACCGTGCGATTTCACCCAGGTTGCAAAGATATATTTTAATAATTCTACATCCGCATCAGTAGAGCGATTCTTGGTAAAGCCAAACTGATTTTTGTGAAAGATGCCATGTTTATTAAAATGGCTCAGCATTTGGTTAAGAATATTTTTTTTCGAAAACTCTACTGAATCTAGGTAGTATGTAAATAGGTCGAAAGTTATTAATATCTGACATACTGCCCGCCTTGAATAAAGGAATCACTCTACAAATTTTCATGAGTTAAGAAATACTGCTCGAGCAACATAACCATTAAACACAGATGCCCAATAGGAAGCAATAATATCAATCATATATAGAATTAATTGACTTAACATACAAGCCCCACGAATCTGCAGTCTTCTTAATATTAAGATTTTTAAAAGTGTTAATGATAACCTTCGAACTAAGATCTGAAAATTTTAAGGATGTGTCGCATTTTGCAGTACATTGTATCAGCAGCGATTCTGCTAACATAGGAGACGATGTCAATGATCTAGTGGTTAGTATAGATATATTAGTGAAATAATGTTCAAATTCCATTGCAACGTCATTGTCCACACATACATTTTTATCGCCAGTTTTCAAATTAAAAGTCCTTCTTCCATACAGTATTCCTATCAGTTTCACTATTTATCACTTTCCAAGTTATTGTAACTTACTAGATTATTTGATTTTATATTTCAAATAAACAGATTTAGCACATGAACAGGCACGTTTGAATATTTAGGAATATTTTTTTACATATACTAAAATACTGGATTATGATTATACGATTTTTCATGATAAAGATGATATAACCTTTATCTGCTCTTATAGATACTACAAGTAGCCCATTCATTAAAACTCCTGAAAACAGAGCTTGGGGTTTAAATATTTTATTAAACCCATCATCAATTATGTGGAATAAGGACGTATATGTGGCACTTTCAAACTCATATTGTATTTAAAATGCTCTAAGCGGCTTACATTCATAGGAACAAAGATAAGTTCACGTTGAACCCTATTGCTATAACCCTATATTGTTTTTAGAAATACAACAAGTTGTCCACAATGATCTGATCCTAATTTATTTAAAATAGATTTACTAATACGTTTAACATTTAGAAAGATATTATCTATACAAGTTGCACTTCCATCGGTTATCCTAGTAAGTCCCAAGAAAGCATTATACAAATTATAAGATTTCATTTAATTCATAAACTTGTGTTATATTTTATAATAAATTTATGTTAAAATCCCCACATATAACTATTGTTTTATTTGAGACTAGCAATCCGCCCTCGCTTCGCTTCGGTTATAGGTTATAGGTTATAGTCGTTTTACCCGCGTAGTTCCCGTTCCCGTGGGAATACCGGGATAAAATATAGCCTAGTTTACGCCCTGATATTATAGCTTTCCATTGGTGAAAGAATTTTTGAAATCGGTCCAGCCGTTTTGAAGATTACCCGGAACAAACAGACAGACAGACAGACAGACAGACAGACAAGCAGCAAATAACCGTGTGAGCATGAAAAAAGCCTATTATTTTGACATTACAAACAGACACTCCAATTTTATTTATTGGTATAGATAGAGGTTTTGAATAAAATATCCTCCATGCATCTCTCAAAACCTTCATATGGGGAACACGGGGGTCTGTATATACACATAACTAAAAACTGCTCAGGCTCAATACAAGCAATTTCAATAACACGCTCAACAGAGAGTTTCACAATATCTTTTCTTTCTTTATATTTAATCATATTGTTTAAGATTATCAATGAACCACTTCGTTTCATATTAGTTCTATTGAGCGAGCTAACAACCTAGTGATTGAGAAAATTGGACATTAAATGGTTAATTTTAAGCCATTATTCAGTTATGCAGAGAAAATCTATCTGGCAAACATTCAAAAACAATTCAATCTCCAAATCTTTACATAACAAGAGTGTCATCAGACCTGCTGCTATGAATGAATCTGAATGTTAGGCATTGAAAAGACGGATGAGAGAAGCGTGCATGCCACAGAGATTCGTATGCTAAGATGGATGTGTGTGGTCACAAGGTTAGATAAGAAATGAGTAGATTAGGGGAAGCCTGAAAGTGCGGGTGCTGCCTCTGGGATCTGGTCGAGCCATATTTTCTTTCTTTTTCTTTAAATTTTCTTAGCACTAAATTTTTAAAAATTCATACACGTATACAATTTGGAATGGCTCACTGGATCCAATACCATATGTTGTACGAAGTATACTATTATATATATTTAAAAGATTAAAAAAAAAATTACAGCCAGCTGAGTTTCTTGCCGGATCTTCTCAGCTTGTGGCCGCGTACCGATCTGGTGGTAGAATAATCTACCATTGGATTATTTCTAACTATGTATAAATTTGACAATATGTAAGTGCCCTTAAGGCGCTTATGCAGAATAAGCAGACTAATAATGATTTGATTTTTTTAGACGGGCCGCACACTGTTCGTGCCGTCCGGGGTGACGAAAGGACATCACCCAGCCCCCATAACCCATCTTATTGCCTCCCCTTCACCATTGGGTCGACCACTGGTATCGAATTCCTTGACGTTCGTGTTCAGCCAGCAAAATAGGTATTCTTATATTTACACGGTTATTTGCACGAGATCTATGTCTAAGTGCCAGTTTAAAAAATGTCGTCTATCTGTCTTTTTCTTCCGGGTAATCATCAAAACGGACGGACCGATATTGATAATATTTTAATACCAGGTAACTATCTATATAAGGAGTAACTTGGGCAATATTTGCTCCCGATATTCCGACGGGAACAGGAACGTCGTTTGATATTTTTTCTAATATAACGTATCTTAGAGTCATCGATAGATAAAACCAATACCAATAACGACGATATAACTTCATAAATAAATAAAACTAATTAATTTAAACATTACATTAATATTTACAATGTTAATATCACTAGTCACATTCCTACGTTTCATTTTCACTTTCACTAAGTTCATCCATGTCCATATCGATAAGTTCTTCATCATCGTCTTCGTAGGAGTTATTAAGTTGGCTACCGTCATCCGGCTTCATGTTTGAAGAGCCAGACTTACCACCTGTCTTTGCCTCCTCCTCCTGCTGCATTCGTTTGTGTTTCGTTCTTCTATTTTGGAACCACACTTTGACCTGTTGACAAAAAATATAATAAAATTAACTTATTATATGGAAAATGTTTATCTATATTTCTTTAATTGATTTAATTATTTCATCTCGATCTATAGGTAAAAGTCCTACTGTTGGGGTCGGGCCTCCTCCACGATGGAGAAGAAATTGATCTACTATACCATGCTGGTTATGCGTATTGGTATAGAGTTTAATGTCGAGTTGTTCTTCTCTTGCGTAGATATTATCTGCACATAATATCCTTTAGTCGTATTTTACGACACCCACGCGTAAGAGAGAGGTTGAAAATTGATCTAGTTATCGGGTAAATATTGTAAGTCAAAGTTTGTCAATGCAAATCCGTCTAATAAAAAAAGAACATTATTTCAATAAAATTTTATTCAAAAGAAAGAATCTTATTGATTGATTCATGACATTACGTTATATGGGTTCTTAGTAAAGCCTCCATGTACATAAATCATATCCAAACTAAATATAAGTAGATATCTATGTCTAATCTTGCACTTATTTCTGTTGGGAAAATAAATCGGGAAACGATAGGCACCTAGGTTAAGCCACTATTTAAATAAATCATTACAGATTACTACCATAATGCTACAGTATTTACTAAAAGCTGAACTTTTTTAAATGACAAAAATTTTTCGATTAAACATAAAAGATTTATTTAACAATGCCCATGAGTCCAGTCTATGTGAGGTAAGAAATACAATTCTAACTTTTAGGTAGTGAGGTGTACAAAACATAGATACCTAGATACTCAAAGAAAAAGAAAAAAATTAAAAAAAGGAATAAAAATATGCTAATCTAAAAATTCTTTTATAACATAACGAACTCTACGAAGTTGTTACAACGCAAAGATCAAAACGGTTAATCTTAAAGGATTAAATGGAATAACATAACGTAATAAAAAAGACTATATTATAGTTACCTAACCTATTTTTCATATACAGCTAAGCCATACAGAAATAACGATTTGAACATGATTTTACGGTCGACATACGCCCATAAAGGATTAAAGGAACTAACCAATAAAAAACTATTCATGCCACCCTCCTATCATATATCACTATGTATTGAAAGAAAAATCCATTGTCAAATTTTTCTGCGCGGCAACAACAGATTTCCCGCCCAAAAAAGCAGCCGCCATTTTGTTCAGCGATTTGTCACGTGGTTAATGGCTTGCAAAATGTATTCACGTCGGGCTTTTGAGATATTACTGCTAATGCAAACTTTGTATTTCTGTGTTATTCTGCCAGAATGGCTACTATGTATTATTTGTATCAGCAATTATTTAAATTTATCTAAGTGTGCAGTTGTGTGCAATAATTTAAATAGTCAAGAGATAAAATATTAATTTATTGATAAATTCTTAGAATAATAACGTATAGAAGGATAGTGTCAATACTTCGAACTTTCAAAACTTGAATCTAAAATACTAATGGCGCGCAGACGATTACACACGTACACACGCACACCACTATACAAATTATGAAATCAAATTTTGTTTTTATTAACATAAATCGAGAAATAATTTTAAAAGTAGGTAATATTAAAAACCTTTTTAAGTTTTTCAAATGTTTTATGACACCATTTGAATGCACAAACCGTCATAATTACCTATTTATATTTTAGGAGTTGCGTACGTACGTACAGTACAATGACTTGTACATTACGGAACGGTTCCGGCGTAAGCTCCATTAGGCTCCAATTGAAATGCTTCACTTTTTGTGCGCTAACTTACCTTCTATACGTTATTATTCTAAGAGTGTAAGACTCATCATCTTGTTCTTATCCCAATTACTTGGGGTCGACGCAATATGTCATCTGTTTTGACATATGGCAAAAAGTTTCGGCAATGACTTTTATGACCGGCCGCCTGCCTGACGTCAACCTTCCTTGGGAATGTAATCGTTGACCCAAATGGTACCAGGTGGAGTTGGTCCGGGTCAATCTAGGGCTCTTAGTCTTCTTTTACGACACCCACGAGCAAAGCAAGGTAGGAAGTAGTATTCGAAGCCGCTACCACACAGCATTAAGAGTGTAAGACTATTATTAGGTAATATTATAACTTATTTAAATATAAAAACGATTTAATTTTAAATGCGTCTTATTATATGAATTTTAATAATATGATGTTAATAAGTATATTGTATGTTGTTATAATAATATAATTATAAATTAAATTATATACTTAGATATTTATGTAAAATAATTAGGAAAAAGATAAATTTATTTTATCCTCGAAAAGTTAGACATACGTTTAACATAAGTACCTACCTATTCTTGAAGCTTTTGAATTTAATAGAATTAAAATCTGAAAAAATCAAGTATATAATAGACAAAACAACATATTATGTAATATTTTTATCTATTGTATACTTGTTTTTTTTACAACTACAGATTCTGTACAAATATTTCCTTGAAAAAAAAAATTGCCTGTCTAATGTAGATAATCTACATATTTTATGTCCACGCTGTGTGATGGCGGCTGCAAATAACCAACCTTTACATTCCGTGTTATAACGCAGTAATAATACAATTCACCACTCCCTTTTTAGCCGTAGATGTCGTAAAATACGACTAAGAGATATAATATACATCTATTTATGAGAAGAGTATTTCCTTCACGGTAGGCAGCGGCCTGGCTGTGCCCCTGGTATTGCAAAGGTCCATGTGCAGCAGTTTCACTTACCATCAGGTGTGCTGCTTGCTCGTTTGCCACCGCTGGCAATAAAAAAGAAAAGGAAAACTCGAAATAAAACCCTATGCCAACCTATCTGACTAGTATGGTATAGTAAGGTCAATGTTATACGGATATAATATCCGTTAGTAATTTTTTACGACACCCACGGGCAAGAAAGGGCGTGGTGAATTGTATTCTTACTCCGTCACGTTCGAAAGTAATGTTATAGGTTTATATAACGTATGACATGTATATAACATCGAATAATATTTAAAACCTTAGAATAATAACGTATAGAAGGTAAGTCCGCGCACAAAAAATGAAGCATTTAAATTGGAGCCTAATGGAGCTTAAGCCGGACCGTTCCGTAATGTACAAGAGCACAGTTTTTTTTTATTGCAAGCAGTGGCAAACGAGCAAACAGTACACCTGATGGTAAGTGTTGCTGCCGCTCATGGACCTTTACAGGGTCACTGCCTACCGCGAAGAAAGTGGAGGGAGTGTGAATGAGTGCATTGAGGCTCGGTGATACCAAAGACACCACCAAAACCCTAAGCACGCAAACACCCTCAGAAAGTTGGGCTGCCGGCTCACTCGGTCACCGAACGAAGCGTAGTAACAAATTGTTACTACTCAGACGTCGATTTTCTGCTAGAGCATGGTACTGCCCCGGACGGACCGGCCCGCGGCTGTAGACAGATAACTGTTGACAGTGTGGTCCTACCACTAGGGAACCCTACCACTGTGCTGCATGTAAGTACGCAAATCTTAAAAAATAAATAGGTAATTATGACGGTTTGTGTATTCAAATGTTGTCTATCACAACACATTTTGAAAAACGAAAAAAGTGTATTAACATAACTTTTAAAAGTATATCGACGATTTATGTTAATAAAAACAAAATTTGATTTCATAATTTGTATAGTGGTGTGCTTGTGTAGGTACATGCGTAATCGCCTGCGCGCATGTAGTCTTTTTTGCTTCATGTTTTTGATCGCGTAAGTACCGACATCTACTATCCTTCTATACTTTATTATTCTACGATTAGAACAAAAATAATTAATGAAGTTATTGTTTGCAAATATAAAAAAGTAAATTGTGAATTTTCCGCATAATAAAATTGTCGAATAGCATTATATTATTATGATTAGATTTTTATGTTTGAAGGCAATAATAAGTGTTTTGCATTGAAATTGATATGCATCAATAAAATGGCGAATGTATACATTAAACTATATGTTACTAGCCGACCCGACGAATTTCGTACCGCCATAATTTTTTTCGTAAATATATTTTCTAAATTTCCGAAAATATAGTCTGTCTATAGCTGTCATTTGCGTTTTGTTATTACATGATAGATGCGTTTTTATTATACCACGTTTTATATTGACTTGTATTCTCTTTGAAGTTCTATGTCAAGTCCCACGGGAACCCGGTCAAACGGAATAAAAAGTATCCTATGTCCGGCTCCTGGTTCTAAGCTACCTCCCCGCCAATTTTCAGGTAAATCGGTACAGCCGCTCTTGAGTTATAAATAGTGTAACAAACACGACTTTTTTATATATATATATATATATATATATATATATATATATATATATATATATAAATATAAATATATATTAAATATTCTTTTATATATATATATATATAATATATATATAAATGAATATATATATATATATATAGATTATACAGAATAGATTACATCTTTTCTTCATTTTATTCTCCAATCCGTATTTTCTCCGTGTGGTGACGGAGTAAGAATACAATTCACTACCCCCTCTCTTGCCCGTGGGTGTCGTAAAACACGACTAAGAGATATATGCAGATAACATCAATGCAAGAGAAGGAAACTTTAAATAAAACCCTATACCAACGCGTCTGACCAGCGTGGAATAGTAGGTCAATTTTCCTCCCATTGTGGGGGAAGCCCGAGCTCAGCAATGGCAAGTATATGGGCTGAAATGATGAATCCGTATTTTTAGATTATAGCATTCTCTCCATGCCTGGCCACGGACGACCAGGAACTCGGTTGCGGTGGCTGGTCAGATGGTGAAGGGAAGGAAATATAGGGCCGCGCGTTGCCTTTGCGTCGCCTCTTAAGAAATGGATGCCATGTGGGCTGACCATAGCCCACCAGAAAAAAAAAACCTAAAACGGATTCTCCTCCATAACTAGCTCTAAAAATAACCTTCGCGTCGAATTATTATTTCATCTTAGAATAATAACGTATAGAAGGTAAGTTTGTGCACAAAAATTGAAGCATTTCAATTGGAGCCTAATGGAGCTTACGCCGGAACAGTTCCGTAATGTCACTGTCACTGCACGTACATACGCAACTCTTAAAAATAAATAGGTAATTATTACGATTTGTGCATTCAAACGGTGTCACAATACATCTTAAAAACATAAAAAGGTTTTTAACATTACTTTTAAAAGTATATCGACGATTTATGTTAATAAAAACAAAATTTAATTTCATAATTTGTATAGTGGTGTGCGTGTATATGTGTGTAATCGTCTGGGCGCATGTAGTATTTTTAGATTCATATTTCGATCGTTCGAAGTACCAAAACTATCCTTCTATACGTTATTATTACAAGTATTTCATATACAAAAAAATCATAAAAGTTAGTGCTACTAAATATCTTGGTTACTCCATATTTAATACGGGTTTTATGCCTCCCAGACGGTAAGTAAAAGGTCCACCGAGGTTAAGGAATTGTTCAGTGTTCACTTCAATGGTGATTTATAGGGAATACGATAGGTTATGGGACCGGGCGCCATCCTTCCGTCGTCCCATATGGTTAAACTAAGTACATATGTCCAGACCATCATCATCGCAGCCCACATACGTCCCACTGTTGGGCTCGGGCCTCCTCCACAATGGGAGGGAAATTGACCTTACTATACCATACTGGTCAGACAGGTTGCTATAGTGTTTTTTTTTCGAGTTTTTCTTCTCTTGTATAAATGTTATATGCGTATTATATCTGTCTTAGTCTTCGAAACGTCGGGCAATCAAAAAAATTAATCAAATACAAACGCAATAAAATCCGTAAAGTTTTATTTACAATGAAAAATGAACTCCGAATTATCGTGAGAATGATATCAAAACTTGTCTAATCACAATCCCCACTCATCCCCTATAAACTACGAGGGTCTGAACCCCTCTCGTTACAGTCACGGTACATTATCTCCAGTATCGACATCGAATATCAATCAAGTAGTTTCCTGCCACCCTTTAGACATAATGATGCGTGATATAATTCATTGTACATATCTGCTTATGTTATATTTGAGTCGATAAACAACAAAAGTTTAGTATAGACAACAAAATAGATAAAAAAAGTGTGTTTCTTCTTCTTCTTCTGTCTGTCTGTTTGTTCCGAGTAATCTTCAAAACTGCTGGACCGATTTCAAAATTTCTTTCACCAATGGAAAGCTATATTATCAGGTAGTAACCTAGGCTATATTTTATCCCGGTATTCCCACGAGAACGGGAACTACGCGAGTAAAACGACCAAAACCGAAACGAAGCGAGGGCGGGTTGCTGGTATTGAATATAATACAAGAACGCCACATGACACTTCCAGATTCCCGCCAAAAAGTCAAAAAGTGTGATTATAGATACTTATGTACTCACGTAAGAAGTTATACTTCTTTGACATAACAAGATAAAAATCTTTGTAAAAAAATTATCTTTCACGTTATCCTATGCTTATAGAAAAAACGACACTAATAATAGAAAAATAAAGTCGGTTTACTGACGATAGTTGAACGTGTCAACGTCATAAGAAAATACTGATGGAATGGTTTCATTTTTCAAAAGAAAATTTTAATTTTATTTGTTTGATAGATATTTTGTATGATACGTCATGATTTTTCGTTTGTGCAGCCGGCTCTATCGAATTATAAGACGTTGTCACATCAAAAAGGTATTTAATACTTTGAAAGTTTTATTATAACGCATTATCTAGTTAACATTTGTGATGGTGTGCGTAGAACTTCTAAGAGTGGAGTAATATTTTTTTTAATAATTTAATTGGCAGAAGTAGTAGTTTATCTGTAGAACTACACTGTTGACAGTCGTCTGTCTACAGCCGCAAGTCCGTCCGTCCAGGGTACCATACTCTCGCAGAAAATTGACATCTGATTAGTAGCACTTGTTACTGTACTTTGTTTGGTAAGCGATTGTCGGAAGCATAAATTTCGGAGGGTGTTTGCGTGTGGAGGGTTTTGGTGGTGCCTTTGGTATCACCGAGCCTCATTGCACGCATTCACACTCCCTTCACCTTCTTCACGGTAGGCAACGGTATTGCAAAGGTCCATGAGCGGCAGCAACACTTACCATCAGATGTACTGTTTGCTCATTTGCCAGCATTTGCAAGAAAAAACCGATCAGTTATTAGTATAGGGTTTTATATTGAACTACCAACTTCGTTTCGCTTGGGTTCCAGTCGCTTTGCAATTTAAATATGCAGTATCTCTAAAGTTTTTCTGAGAAAAAAACAGCCTAAGCTACTCGTTATATAAAATGTTATCAAAATCAGTCCAGCAGTTTTGAAGATTACCCAGAACAAACAGACAGAAAAAAAATAAACTGTTTTTAGGCATAGGTGTCGTACAAATAACCGCTTGAGTGTGAAAAAAACCTACCATTTTGACATTACAGATATTTCAATTTAGATTTCTGATCATTACGAAAGTATTGTATGTAAATAACACTAGTTTTACAGATTTTATCGCGTTTGAATTTGCTTTCCCGACGTTTCGTAAATATTACAACGTTCATATTCACGAACAGACTGTCCGCCCGTAAACTTTAATTTTATTTATGTATATTTCCTTTTCTTAATAACTATGTATACGCAAATATTCATTCAGTAAAATATGCTTTAAGGCGTTATAATCTTTTATTTTAAATATTTATAGTTTATTTAACGAGTTCCTTTCAAAACAGTAACATTTAACCTATGTTTATCTGTAATAAATCTTATTGAAGAACATAATAGATACTATTGCATACCTTTTGTGTCATTGTTGAATGTTCTTTATAGACATTACCGAGAACAACTTTGTTAAATGTGCCTTTGTAGCCATCTTTATAAATGCGTTTAAATGTAACTTAAAACTAATTTTATCTGTGGTGAGTTTCTCAACATAGCGTTAACTGATCATGAAAGTTAGATTTTATAAAAATCATTGTCATAATTATGGAGAAAATAGTTTTATCTGCTTATAAAGGATATAAAAATTGTAAATTAATATCTTCTTGTTTTTTTTTATTGTTTAAACGTTTGGCGATAGATAGCGCACATCTTTCGTAAAGACGACAATATGACTGACAATTTGGTTGACATACGTCAGCCTACGCTCGTGCAATTCGTTGATAGATTGGAACGAATCACTTATAGATTTGGGTTCAAGTTCCATGTGTTAATCAACTTCTACAGTTAAAAAAATTCTATTAATAACTTGCACGATAAATGCTATTTCTATGTGGTAATGGAATAAAAATACAATTTACCTCCCCCTATCTTACCCATGGGTGTTGTAAAAGATAGCTAAGGAATTAAATATGCATATAACATTTATGCAAGAGAAGAAAAACTTGAAATAAATCCCTACCATCCATACCAACCCGTCTGACCAACGTGATTAGTACATCAATTTCCCTTCTATCGTAGAGGTGTCTCGTGCCCAGCAGTGGGACATATATGAGCTGAAATGATGATGATGAATGAATGTTAAATGCTAAATCACAGTGATTTAAATAAACTACTCGTCACATCCCTTTCATCCCTCCCCATCATATGTTCATACCCAGATAATCTCACACTATCCTCACAAAACATTAATCACCATCATCATCATCGCAGCCCACATACGTCCCACTGTTGGGTTCGAGCCTCTTCCACAATGGGAGGGAATTTGACTTACTAAAATATGCTGGTCAGACATGCTGACAGACTGCACAGACGGCGTAGTGGTTAAGATAGCGACCTACAGCGCCAGTGTCAGGGGTTCGAATCCCACGCGGGACAACACTTTGTGCGATCCACAAATTGTTGTTCTGAGTCTGGATGTAATTTGTGTCCGTTAATTATATGTTTGTAAAGTCCCCCGCAATACAAGGATTATTTCCTTAGTGCAGGGTGTGTGTTGTCTTAAATAAATAAATAATAAAAAAAAAATGCTGGTATAGGGTTTCATTTTGAGTTTTCCTTCTCTTGCACAGATGTTATGTGCATATTGTACTCCATAGTTATCTTTTACGACATCCACGGGCAAGATAGGGGGTGGTGAATTGTATTCTTACTCCGTCATCACACTGAAATAATAATACAATATAATAATTAATACAATTATATAATTCTTTTACCATGATACCTCATAATATAAGGGCAGGGAGTCTCGGGAGCTCCCATAGGACCATTGGCTATAGAACATTCGGTAACATCCATCATACCGTATTTCATACCCTAGGGATATAAATAACTATATAATCTTACGGTAGTATTTTATCCTAGCCGAGGCCGCGGGTGACGTGACCGGGGATTAGTCCGTCACCCGCCGAGAGGCCGACCGCGTGAAGAAAGATCGACGTCCTCCCCGAGGGGGGGGACGTCGGTCGATGGGAGGGTACCCCAATAGGGGGTATTCCGTCGGGCCGACCACTGACGACAAGTTAACGCTGCTCCAGTGATCGGCCCAACGACGAAGGCGACGTGGTTTTCGGGTGGGTCGCGGAAGTTGCGTGCTTAAGCCCCTCTGTCGCCCCGGACGGAGTGGTGCGGAGGCGCGCTGACCGCGGCCCACCCACAAAAAAAAAAAAAAAAAAAAAACGGTAGTATTTTATATTGGTAACTTTATTTATTGTACTTTATCCTATTCCTATATTATATATTTTAATATTATAAATGCGAAAGTAAGTTTGTTTGTTTATTTGTTACGCTTTCACGCTAAAACCACCAAAACTATTTCAAAAATTATTTCACCAATGGAAAGCTATAATATCAGAGAGTAACATCGGCTATATTTTATCTCGGTTTTCCCACGGGAATGGGAACTACGCGGGTCAGGCGACTGAAACCGAAGCGAAGCGAGGGCGAGTTGCTAGTATTATATACAGATAAACAAAATTGAAATGTCCAATTGTAATATCAAAATTGTCCATATGATAACGGAATAAGAATATATCCCTTGTCTCATAACAGATAAACAGACTGCCGCCTGTTATGAGACAAGGGATATAATATTTATAAAATATCAATACACCAACCCGCTTGTACTGGTACCATTTGGGTCAACGATTACATTCCCAAGGAGGGTTGACGTCAGGCAGACGGCCGGTCATAAAAGTCATTGCCGAAACTTTTTGCAATATGTCAAAACAGATGACATATTGCGTCGACCCCAAGTAATTGGGATAAGAGCAAGATGATGATGATGATGACACCAACCCGCTTGACCAATGTAGTGTAGTAGATCATTTGCCCTCCTATTGTGAAGAAGGCTTATAATATATGCGTGAAAATGCGTCAAAATACATTTTTTTATGAATGGATGTCATACGGTACTTACAATAATATAAATAAAAACATTTCTGTCTAAGCCATCTGAAGAAATTTCAACAAATTGACAAAGTTGTTCCGAGTCTGGATGTAATTTGTGTCCGTTGATTATATGTTTGTAAAGTCCCCCGCAATACAAGGATTATTTCCTTAGTGCAGGGTGATGTCTTTAAAAAAAAAAAAAGTGTAGTGACGGAGTAAGAATATATGTAATTCACCACTTCATCTTGGCCGTGGAAGTCGTAAAAAATGGCTAAGGGATATAATATGTATATAACATCTATGTAAGATAAGAAAAACTCAAAATGAAACCCTATACCAACATGTCTGACCAGCATGTTTTAGTACGTCAAATTCCCTCCCACTCCCACTGAAAACAAAGGCCTATGCCAACATATCCGATTAGCATAGTCTAGTAGGTCAATTTTCCTCCTATTATGGAGAAGGCTCGAACCCAGCAGTGGAACGTGTATGAACTGAGACGGAAAAAAAGGCAGATTTTTTTTTTAAATCATTTACTGGCGCAACACTTATGACTATACCTTCGTCTAACCACATCAATTGTGCCTACTTGCTATTATAATAAGTAAAATAGATATGTATCATTGTTACTTTGTATAATTATCTACCACCTAGGTATAATACGAGATCCTTAACTCGAAACTGCAATTAATTGTACCTCCCGAAACACTCATAAAAAAAACAAAAATATAACCAAATTATTTAACAATTACCGAAACAAAACATTAACCGCCATACAGACTCAGCGTACCAAACTATTATAGCGTTTTGATGCAAATTTAATGTACTAAACACTTACCGTACAGAGATCAAATTTAATTCCCACACATCTGTTCAAAAACTACCGTAAAATAAACCCTCGTTAAACTATATTACTTTAACAATAGAGCTCTAACAACCATGGACGTTAAAGTCAAACAATGCTTTTAATACGAAAAGGGCTTCGGAATCTCTTGTACTAAATAAATAGGGGTGTCGTTCACAAGCGCCGAAATGCGATTAAGTGCTTATATACGCGATTATACCTCTCCCAGTGGATTAAAGAGCAAACGAAACGGAAATACAATATCTATAATGAACGAACGAGATGGCAATAACTAGGGGAGATACGCAATTATAGCACCGCGCGAATTTGGGGGCAAATTTAAATGGATCGGTGTATTACTTTATTGTAGAGCTATTAGGGTGCGAGTGAGATGGATATAATTTAGAAAGAGACTTTACAATGACAAATTGGGGTTGTTAGATATTTGTAGCAGGGTTGTCGAGTTTTAATTGGATGTTAATAAAGTGATTTTGTGTTAGTATTTTTGTTGTTAGGGTTGTCATTTGTTTTGTTAATTTTTAGTAACTCCAAAAATATATTTTATAATCTCGTTAAATTATTGTTTAATTTAATCACGTTATATTTTTATATGGTAGAAGCACATGTCAACAGTCGTGTGTCTACAACCGTAGGCTGTAGGGAAAATTGACGTCTGTGTAGTGGTTATTTGTTACCTACTGCACTTCGATCGTAGAACAAGAGAGCTGGTGGCATAACTTTCTGAGGGTGTTTGTGTGTGAAGGGTTTTGTAATGCCTTTAGTATCACCGAACCTTATTGTACACATCCACACTCCGTGTCTTCACGGCAGGCAACGACCTAGAAAAGGCCCATGAACAGCGGTATCACTTATCATCAGGTATTCTTATCACCATTAGACTGATCGTTCATTTTCTATCAACAGCAATATATAAATCATTCTTCTCCTTTTTCAATCCTTTTACATGCCAGTATTGTGTTACTCCATCTCTGCTTCATTTTATTTTGAAGTATCTATTTCTTACAGGAATATTGTCGCCATATTTAAGTACATCACTAAATTTTGTTTAACACATTTATTGTATTATAAATATTTAATCTCTATTAGATGTTTTTACCATCTAGTAGATGTTTTAAAAACATTATCGTATTACTTTTTCTTAGCTCAATTACATCCCTCTATTATACACGAAATTAGTCCACTATCACGGAGGTCAAGTTGATTGGCATTGGATTTTACTTTCAGTTTTTCTTCTTCCACGAATGTTGTCCATTTACAAACCCTTTCTTTTGACAGGCTTGGATGGTTTGGATACATCTAGCCTAAATTAGGGGCTACTGAAAGACGGAATGCAGCTCTATAACCTGCTGAATTACCTCATCGTCACTATTTGGGCTGACGGTTGGTAGAGATTCCTTGACTTCAGTAGTATCTGTTTGCAACACGTAATCAATTTACTGATACCCTCACCCAAAGGAAAGAGGACTGACTATATTTTTGTACTTTGTGACCACGTGGAGAATGCACTATCCTCATCCTCACGGCTTATAAACGTCTCACTGCTGGGCTCGAGCCATCTCCATAGTGAAAGGGAAATTGACCTACTATATCATGCTGGTCAGACATATAGGATTCTATTTCGAATTTTCCCTCTCTGGCACAGATTTTATATGCACATACTATCCCTTAGTCGTCTTTTACGACATCCACTGGTAAGATAGGGAGTGGTGCATTGTGTCCATATTCCGTCACCACACGGGTTGGAATAGGGTTTTATTGGTCAGAGGGATTCGTACAGGGTTTTATTTCGAGTTTTCCTTCTCTTACATAAATGGTGTATGCATATTGTAATCTCTTAGTTGTATTTTACGATTCCCACGGGCAAGAAGGGTTCTTTTTTGTGTGTGTTAGCCTCAGATGGCTTTCACAGCTTTGCCCAGGACTATGGGTGAGCGCTGATGGCTCTCAACCCGGGAAAAAGGGGGTGGTGAGTTGTATTTTTACTCCGTCACCAAACAGAACGATAATAATAAGTATAATTTCATATATCTAAATATGAAAGAACATCCTAAAAAATTTATTCACATAATTTTCTAAACGTTATTTTTGTGTTTTTTTATGATCCTATTTATGTGTAATCAAATATCTATGAATGTAATTAAAAAATTCGCGGCAATCAAAACATTAAGAGGCTAACAACCCTGCGGGCGTGCGAAAGAGACAACACACTTAATTGGCAGATAATAAAGGTATGCGAACGGGTTAACATCAGTGATTAATCGTCAAAGTTCGTTCGGCGGCCATTTTGAAATATAGCCTTTGTTTTTTATTCATATAGTCGCGAAATACCTACTCTAAATGATGTAACCATTTTACTGAAACTGAAAATAGCAATTCAAATCACATGAAATCAATATATTAAAAAAATCTCTACGTCGCAATTTTATTGATAACAGAAAGCTGTACCATAACATCGTCATCACAGCTCAGATACGTCCCACTGTTGGGCATGGGCCTCCTCCACAATGGGAGGGAAATTGACCTACTATACCGAGCTAATAAGTTGTGTTAATATAGAGTTTTATATCGAGTCACCGAGTGGTCTAAATACGGCCCTAGTTGATTTAAATCAATTTTTCCGCTACCACTTTTCTTTTAATATTATTTATGTATAATTGTATATTAAGCAAGCTTTATATTCACTAATAACTAATATATAAGTACAAGTGTATCATAATTATGATTGTTTGACATTCAGTTCGACCAGAGATTTTAACCGTAAACAAAAGTATATAAATAAGCATTGGTGTGTGTAGCGAGTGCATGGTGGTGTGCGTAATGCCTTTTTTAATTAATTTAATCTATTTCTAATCTATTTTTAAATGAAATTTCAGTTTTATGCGTCTCCTCATTATATACTTCAACTGTGCAAAATTTCATACTTATCCATACACGTAATTTTCGTAAAAAGGGGTACAAAGTTTTTGCTTCACGTATCAATATATAGATATACATTATATACATTAGTCGTATTTTACGACATCCACGGACAATGGAGTGGTAAATTATATTCTTACTCCATTATTTTAAAAACACCAGAATTAAATATAATAAAAGACAGATGACATTTTCACGTTACTTCTAAAACACAATTTCGTTTGAAGAAAATTTAGTTTAGAAAAATTCCTTCTTAACGGTAATAAACTGTAGTAGAATTAGCACATTAATTTCTACCATTGGCTCGACTCGAGTTTCCTTTGCCCGATAGCATTCCACGATAAACGCAAAAGTCAATCGCGAACGGATGTGGAAAAGCGCCCGCTTACGTCGTTTCCGGCCGCCATTAGCGCGCTCCACAGATTAGCTTAATATACCTAATTGTTACATTTGTATTGCTAGATTTATTTAGTTAAATAGCAATAGATAAACATATTCAGTATGATGACGGAGTTATAATACTATTCACCGCTCCCTATCTTGCCCGTGGATATCGTAAAAGACGACTATGAGATATAATATGCATATAACATCTGTGCAAGAGATGGAAAACTCGAAATAAAACCTTATACCAACATGTCTGACCAGCATGGTATAGTAGGTCAAATTCCCTCCCATTGTGTAGGAGGTTCGAGCCCAATAGTGGGACGTATGTGGGCTGCGATGATGATGATGATGATGGGATAAACATAAATTCAAAAATACAGCTCATTTACGTCCCACTGCTGGGCTTGAGCCTACTCCACAATAGAATGGATAGATTAGTATATGATTCCATTTCAAGATTTCTCCAGCGTATTACCTATAATATACAACATCTGTCATCATCATCATCTTAACTCTTATACATCCCACTGTTGGGCTCCAGCCTCCTCAATAATAGGAGGAAAATTGACCTTTCTATACCATGCTGGTCAGATAGGTTGGCTTAGGGTTTTATTTCGAATTTTCTTTTTCTTACATAGATATTATAAGCGTATTATTGTAGTCTTAGAATAATAACGTATAGAGGGTAAATTCGCGCACAAAAAGTGAAACATTTCAATTGGAGCCTAACGGAGCTTACGCCGGAACCGTTCCGTGATGTACAAGTCATTGTACTGCACGTACGTACGCAACTCTTAAAAAATAAATAGGTAATTATGACGGTTTGTGCATTCAAATGGTGTCACAACACATTTGAAAAATATAAAAAGGTTTTTAACATTACTTTTAAAAGTATTTCAACTATTTATGTTAATAAAAATAAAATTTGATTTCATAATTTGTATAGTGGTGTGCGTGTGTACGTGTGTAATCGTCTGCGCGCATGTAGTATTTTTAGATTCATGTTTCGAACGTTCGAAGTACCAACACTATCCTTCTATACGTTATTATTCTAAGATTATAGTCTTGTTTTACGTCACCCACGGGCAAGGGGTCTTGAATTGTATTCTTATTCCATTATCACACGGAAAGCCCGTGAACATGTACGATGTAAAATGTTCGAAACGTTAGACAATTAAAAATACAGCAGGACGTATATGAATTCAAAAATACATCCTTTTGTTAAATTAATAGAATTAAATAATATAAAAAAAAAACCTTTTATACTAAAACGCAATATGGTTATTTCCTATGTTGCCATGCTTGACTGATTTAATGATGTTACCGAATTAAAAAAATCTACCATGTTCAAACCGCGTCGGCATTTACATAATAATATCTTATTACTAGAATACTCACATTATAATCCATTAATCTTTCAAATAATTTAAACACACATAGGTATATAATTATACAATATACTTTAAAATACTATTATTATCATTCAAATTTTAATATGACCAAACAGACGCTGTTTTGTTCAAATCTAAAAAAAAACAGTAATAAGAATTCTCCTTGAAATCAATCGCATTGTCATCTACCGGTTACAATTATTAATGTAATCCATTCTCATATCTATCGGTATAGCCACAAAAATCATCAAAATCGGTCCAACCGTTTAAAAGGAATTCAATTAGAAACACACGACCAGAAGATTTATACATACTTATAGTGGTCGCCGTGTGGTTGAAATTCGGCCATGATTCATTTTAATTAATTTTTCTGCTACACAATTTTCTTTTAATTTTATTTATGTATAATTGTAAATTGAGCAAGCTGTATTTCACTAATATATATCATCATCTTGCTCTTATCCCAATTACTTGGGGTCGACGCAATATGTCATCTGTTTTGACATATTGCAAAAAGTTTCGGCAATGACTTTTATGACCGGCCGCATGCCTGACGTAAACCCTCCTTGGGAATATAATCGTTGACCCAAATGGAGTTGGTCCGGGTCAATCTAGGGCTCTGAGTCGTCTTTTACGACACCCACGAGCAAAGCAAGGGTTGGTAGTATTCGAAGCCGCTACCACACAGCACCAGCAAGCTGTATTTCACTAATCCATACTAATATTATAAATGCGAAAGTAAGGATGTTTGTTTGTTTGTTTGTTTGTAACGCTTTCACACTTAAACCACCGAACCGATTTCAAAAATTCTTTCACCAATGGAAAGCTATAATATCAGGGAGTAACATAGGCTATATTTTATCCCAATATTCCCACGAGAACGGGAACTACGCAGGTAAGACTGAAACCGAAGCGAAGCGAGGGCGGTTGCTAGTAACTAATATATAAGCACAAATCTCTATTAGACATTGTCATAATAATTATGAATGTTCGACATTCAGTTCGACCAGAGATTTTAACCGTAAACAAAAGTGTATAAACGTTTCTACACACACACTTACACAAACGTGTGTGTGTGTGTGTAGCGATTGCGTTGTAGTGTGCGTAATGCCTTTTTTAATGAATTTAATGTATTTCTAATCCATTATTGTATGAAATTTCAGTTTTATGCACTTCTCCTCATTATATACTTCAACTGTGCCAAATTTCATACTTGTCCATCCACGTAATTTTCGTAAAAAGGGGTACAAAGTTTTTGCTTCACGTATTAATATATAGATAACTAGCTGACCCAACAGACGTTGTTCTGTTCAAATAAAGCGCCACCTACCGGGTCCAATTGTGAATCTAAACTATTCTTGAATCCCCTTGAACACGTACAAAAAATTTCATTATCATCGGTGCCGCAGTTTAGGAGGAGTTCAGTAACATAGACACGTTTACAAGACATTTATATATGAAGAAGATAAACAAACAGCACAAATGATATCCGTGTGGTGACGGAATAAGAATACAATTCACTGCCTAACTTGTGGGTGTCGTAAAAGACGACTAAGGGATATAATACGCATATAACATCTATGCAAGAGAATGAAAACTTGTAATAAAACTAGATGGCGGTGGTGGTCTCTAAATGTCGGCCTCATAAAAAAGCTCAAAGTCGCTCAGCGTGCTATGGAGAGGGCTATGCTACGGTATTTCTCTATGTGATAAAATCCGGAACACGGAAATCCGTAGAAGAACGGGTGTAACCGATATAGCCCGCAGAATTAGCACGTTGAAATGACAATGGGCTGGCCTGATCGCTCGTCGAACCGACAACCGTTGGGGAAGAAAGGTTCTTGAGTGGCGACCACGAATCGAACAGCGCAGTGTAGGACGACCCTCACTAGGAGGATGACGACATTCTCAAAGTCGCAAGGAACCGTTGAATGCAAGTGGCGCAGGACCGTTCCGAATGGCTTTCTCGTGGGGAGGTCTATGTCCAGCAGTGGACGTCTGTAGACTGATGGATGGATGGAATAAAACTAGAAAAAACATCTGACAAAAGTAGTAAGTAAAGAAGTGTAGGTATAATTATTAATTTTCCCTCCCATTGTGGTCGAGCCCATTACATAATGTATAAGGGCAGATATAATTATGGTTTTTAAGATACCTAATTCACACCTATCTTAGCTCCCACCCCCTATCTTGCCCGTGGGTATCGTAAAAACGACTAAGGGATAGGTATAATATGACCACTGACGACAAGTCACATCTGCCCCGGTGGTCGGCCCAACAACGAGGTGACGTGGGTACGGGTGGGGTATGAGCCCGCGCGCCGTTCTTTCATCGCCCCGGACAGACAGGACCGCGCGTGCGCTTACCATAGCCCACCCATAAAAAAAAAAAGTAAGTATATAATATGCATATACCTAACATCTATGCAAGAGATACGCGAACGCGATAAAATCCGTAAAAGTAGTTTTATTTACAATATTTAGTGCTTTTTTTTGGGGGTGGACTGCGGTCGGCGCGCTGCTCGCACCACTCCGTCCGGGGCGACAGAGGGGCGTAAGCACGCACACCCGTAACCCACCCACGATGCACGTCGCCTTCGTCGTTGGGCTGACCACCGGAGCAGGGTGACTTGACGTCAGTGGTCAGCCCGACGGAATATCCCCTATTTGGGGTATCTTCCCATCGATCGACGTCCCTCCCTCGGGGAGGACGTCTTTCCTTACGCGGTCAGCCTCTCGGCGGGTGACAGACTAATTCCCCGGTCACGTCACCCGCGGCTTCGGCTAGGTGCGCAGATATTCGCGCTTACGCCGCCCCAGTCGCCGACGGCGGATCGCCTCATCGAGGCTGCGCTGCTCACGCAGGCGATCCGCCGCCTCGCAATATTTAGTACTGGCGTAAACATCAGAAAGCTTAATGATTTCTTTCTATATTAATGAGAAGAAAAACTCGAAATAAAACCCAATACCAACACAGACCATTTCCCTCCCATAGCGATGGATTCTCGAGGGTTCTATTTCGAATTTGCCCGCTCTAGCACAGATTTTATATACACACTATATCCCCCTTTTTTGGGTGGGCTACGGTTAACGCACCCACCGCCCGGCACCCTCAGGGGCGATATCCATAACCCACCCATATAGCACGTTGCCTTCGTCGTTGGGCCGACCACCGGTGCAGATTTCCTCGACTTCAGTGGTTGGCCCGAGTATCATATTCCTTAATAGTCTTACGACATCCACGTTTAAGATAGGGAGTGATGAATTGTCTTCTTACTCCGCCACCATACGGGTTGTTATAGGGTATTTTTTTTTTAATTTTCTTTCATTTAAATAGATGTTATATGCATATTTAATCCTTTATTCGTCTTTTTAGACACCCACGGGCAAGTTGTTCAATTATATTCTTACTCCGTCACCACACAATATATTGTACCTAACGTATATACAATTATGTAAATTATAATCTAAACAAGTATAATTATAATAAGCTCAATGAATTTATAATATTGACACTTAAAAGAGTTCATTGACTGCTAATAATTACTTAAAGGCGGGTCTACTCGTTGAAAGTTTATACATATTTGTGTTCAATTTTTGAAGTAAAACTTCTTTGGAATCGTTGTGATTTCAAACTCCATGAAACGAAAAAGCGAGTCCATAGAGACATAAACGCGTAAATTTATAGAATTCAGCCGCCGAGACAATGAGATAAAGGATAAAGGATGACGGTCGACGGACGCTCTTTTTGAAATGAACTTCTTTAGAATCGTTGTGATTTCAAACTCGATGAACCGAAAAAGTGAGTTCATAGAGACACAAAGGTGAGAGAATGAGATATAGTATAAAGGATGATAAAGGATAAAGAAGTTTCACTTCTGTTACACTTCTTTGTACACACGCTCTTTTTTTTTTTGCCTATTGTTTTTAAGTCTAACTTAAAATACTTTTATATTATCATCATCATTTCAACCCATATAAACCCCACTGTTGGGCTTGGATCTCTTCGATGATGGAAGGGAATTTGACCTATTATATCGCGCTGGTCAGATGTGAGAGGATTAGTCCTCCACAGACAGAGAGGCCAACTGCCTGAGGGCAACGTGAGCAATACTGTTTTGTAGCGTCGAAAGGAATAGTACCCGAAAGAGTAATCCGTCGACCATGGATGTGAATAAATCGGTACCAGTGGTTGGGCCAATGATGATAGGGAGAGAATACGTTAGGGTTGTGAGACCACCCGTCGCCTTGAAAAGATTAAGTAGAGTGTTGGACGATCGAGACGAGATTTGAAACGGTCATGTGCCACTTGCATCCAAAGGTTCCCTGCGACTTTCAAGATGTCGTCAATGCATCTAGTACAGTATTTTTATCCTATCCTACTAATATTATAAACGCGAAAGTTTGGGGGTTGGGGGGTCGTCAGCGCTCACCCACCAGTCCGGGTAAAGTCTCTTTTTTTTTATGAAAAACTCCCTTTTTTATATTATTATTAAATTATTAAATTAAATTAAAAATATTCTATAATAGTAGAACGTTCGGCAGAAGCTTTTATATAGTGCTCGGCCGACATTCTAAGATTACGCTCGGCCGCTGCTCGGGTCCTATGCTCAGCCGATCATAGGATCCGATATCGGGATGGCGTTACAGCCCATTACTCGCCCAGCCTTGGCCCGACGACATATTGTAATTCTTGGCCGATGCTTTTCAATCGGCTGCCAGTCTTGGCCCATTAATGGACCATTTTTTGTATGGGTATCAGAATAACACATAGGCTATAATTTATCGCGATATTCCCACTGGAAGAGGAACTGCGGATGAAACCGCAGGGCGCTGCTAGTACAACAATAACGTCATTTAACAGATACAATACGCTAGACTATGGTGCTGCACACTGTTCCTTCCATTGCTCTGAATAGTTTAGGCATGATGGTGGATGAACGGTGATTTATTAGAAAAGCAGATATCTGTACAAATATATGTTTAAATCTAGTTATTTATATGGAAAAAAAAATTGAACGTCCCGTTTTTCCCGGATTGCCATAATATACGATTCCAGACATGTCTTGACAACTGAAAAATTATGTCCGATTATAAATTCAAAGTAATCAATCAATATCATTGAACTTCTGTTAATATTCGATTTAGTACCGGATATAATGAACAGTAACGGAAACTGAAGTCATAAATAGTGATAGAAAAACGTACACTTTGTTACATTCGTGTCGACGCAAATGGAAAACGCTTCTAAATTAATTTTAATTATTTTTAAATATGGTCCGTGTGGTGACGGACTAAGAATACAATTCACCACTCCCTATCTTACCCGTGGGTGATCGTACGAGACGACTAAGGGATATATAAAACGCATATAACATCTATGAGAGAGAAGGAAAACTCGAAATAAAACCCTATACCAACGTCTGAGCAGCGTGGTATAGTAGGTCAATTACCCTTCCATTATGGAGGAGGCCCGAGCCCAACAGTGGGACGTATATGGGCTGAGATGATGATGATGATGATGATGATGATCTTTAAATATATATTTCTTGTGTGCGTATGTCACTGAACTCCTCCTAAACGGCTGGACCGATGTTGATGAATTTTTTTGTGTGAGTTCAAGGGGATTCAAGAATGGTTTTGATTCACAATTGGACCAGGTAGGTGGCGCTGCTGTCGATTTCAAGGAGAATTCCTTTTATATTATTTGAACAGAACAGCGTCTGTTGGGTCAGCTAGTTTTATTTAATTTTAATTATAGACCAACGTCTATCTCATATTATATTTAATTTCGTATTTATTCGAAGAGAGAGAATTTACTTATTGCCACAATACCAAACTGTCAATGCCGACTTTTAAATTCGTATCCTGAATCAATCAAGTTGTATTAACTTCGGCAACCTCACAAAAATATCTCAATAGCAGGAACAATAAGTGAGCAGTAATGCTAACCTTCCAAAATTAAATTTTCGGTCTTAGTCATGATCATCATCCATCTAAATTCTACTACAGGGTTCTGGTCTCCTCTATAATGCAAGGCAATTTGACCTATCACATCGCGTTGGTTAGACATGTTGGTATAAAGTTTTATTCCCAGCATTTATGCTCAGAGCCCGCCTACATTCACGGATTGGAAACGAGACGCCTCGGGAATGTAGGCGCGCTCTGAGCATAAATGCTAGGTCCCTTCGAGTTTTCCTTCCCTTGCATTTATACCTATTATGTATTTGCATATCTACTTATACGGAATAACACATTTACATCATTCGTATCGAGTGAAATACATAACTTAGGAATAGAAATAAATTTCTAATCTCATCATCATTATAACGGATTATTATATTCTGAAAAAAAAATGTAAATACAATAGCGATAATTTTATTCATTGATACTCCTTTATATAAACCAATTTTCTTTTAGTAAGTATATAATATACGAAATGTGACCGGAACAAAACAATAAATGTGTATAAAAATGAACGTGTCGACATCCGACATCGTAACGTAAGTGGAAAACGCCACGGATGTTCCGGCGTAGACATTGTATTGTCTGTATTTTTTTATTACATTTATTTATTATGTATTAAATGTATATCCATTAATAATCGTAATATCACGTCATGGACTATGCATATATGGTGTCTTCATATTTTAAATGGAGTGATATATTACGTGTATTTACGACTGAAATTAATATTCAACCTTCATATTTTTATGTATAAATCATTCATGTACAAAATATGGAAGGTGGACTTCGTGTTATATAGTTTTTTATATATCCCCACATTTTTTAAGATAAAACACCCTAGACTAAGAAAATAATCCTTGTATTGTGAAGACTTTACAGACGTCTATCTGTCTGATCTGTCAATCTAGCGGACACAAATTACATCCAGTCTCAGAAGAACAATTTGTAGATTGCATAAAGTGTGGTCCTGCGTGGGATTCGAACCCCCGGCACTGGCACGGTAGGTCGGTCTCTTAACCACTACACCATCTGTGCAGTCAAAAATAGTTGTTTGTTGTTAAAATTTATTCATGAAAATGAATACAAAAATGTTAGTTTAATAATTCACCAAAATGATCCATCAGTAGTCTTTGTACTACACTTGAGAACTTTCTCTGCGTTATATTAGGTACATAAAATACCGCCTAATTATTCAATATAACACTGTAAATCACTAAAATAATGAATAAAATATAAGAGCGCCACATGACATTTTTACATTTCCGCTAAAACTCTTTCACCAATAAAAAAAGTAAAAAGTGGCAAGCGAACTAAAAAGAAACCTTAGAAACTATTTATGAAAATCATGGTATTATCACAATATCCATTTTTTAAAAGATTAGCTATACTAAAGAAATAATCATTGTATTGCGGTATATAAGGATATACATATTAAAATTTAACGCATACCTTACACAGAAATACCGGATGAATAGTCATAAAAGTGTACAAAATGTGTCGATATCCGACATAACGATTAAATGGAAAACTACACGAAGTCTATCTATTATAGACATATAGATTTATATTTATAAAACAATAGCTGACCCAACAGACGTTGTTCTGTTAAAATAAAGCGCCACTTACCGGGTCCAATTGTGAATCTAAACCATTCTCGAATCTCATTGAGCACACACAAATTACTTAAATTACTTAAATCCAGTCAACAGATATCGCCATCTGTTAGAATCTTTTGGAGTTAACAGATAATTGTGACTGTCAATTAATTATAGACAAATAATTTGTAATAAAATAAAATTGCGACTATAATTAAAGATCTAAGCTATCCTATTTCTCAAGTTGGACCAGACTGCTCACGGTGTGCCAATTTAATTTAAAATCGGTTAAGTAGTTTAGGAATCCATCGCGGACAAACATCGTGACAGGAGATTTATATATATAAGATTTTATAACAAATCACCACCATCTTTCCCCTGGGTAGTTATCGTAAAAGACTAACTAAGGGATACAATTTACATACAACATTTATGCCAGACAATGAAAGCTCGAAATCAAACACTTTTTTTTTTTGGGTGGGTTGCGGTCGGCACGATCCTCGCACCACTCCGTCCGGGGCGACAGAGGGGCGTAAGCAAGCACACCCACAACCCACCCACGACGCACGTCGCCTTCGTCGTTGGGCCGACCACCAGAACTTGACGTGACAGAGTGACTTGACGTCAGTGGTCGGCCCGACGGAATACGAAATCAAACCCTGTACCAACCCGTCTAACTACCACAGTAAATCGGTATCTCTCATCGTGAAGGAGGCTCGCGCCGAATAGTGGAATGAGTTAACATAAAGAATACTGTAATGTTGACATTTCCACACTAATATTAAAGAGGATAAATTTGTATTTTTGTGTGTGTGTATGTTTGTAATGAATAAACTCAAAACCTACTGTGCCGATTTCAAAAATTCTTTGACCAAACGAAAGCTATAATATCAGGGAGTAATATAGGCTATATTTTATCCCGGTATTTCCACGGGAACGGGAACTACGCGGATAAGGCAACTGAAACTGAAACGAAGCGAGGGCGGGTTGTTAGTACTATATAATTTGGTTTATTAAATTCCTAGTTGAGAGAATAAATCAAAGGAGAAAACAGAAGCATTAAAGGTAAAAGGAGAGTTTGGTAACAAGCAACATTTATAGGGTACTAGGAACCCGCCCTCGCTTCGCTTCGGTTTCAGATGCTTTACCCGCGGCGTAGTGCCCGTTCCTGTGGGAATACCGGGATAAAATATAGCCTATGTTATGCCCTGATATTATAGCTTTCCATTGGTGAAAGAATTTTGAAATCGGTTCTGTGGTTTAAGCGTGAAAGCGTTACAAACAAACAAACATCCTTACTTTCGCATTTATAATATTAGTATGGATATATGAACGGAAGTGTTCGAAGTGGAAGACCAAGGTAGACGTTCCACGTAGAGATCGGAGATGTTCTTAAGAAAGACGAAGTTAAAAGTACCTTAAACCGAAGAAGATGCATAAGGAGATTAATAAATGTGAAGGCGGCGAAAGTGGTAGGTATGTCAAGATCGTAGCAAGTAGGTCTCTTCACGACTATGGGAAAGAGGCTTATGCTTCAGTATATGCTTGTTTTCTCTACACCTGATGGTAAGTATTGCTGCCGCTCATGGAGCTTTACCAGGCGGCTGCCTACCGTGAAGAAAGTGAAGGGAATGAGAATGCATGCATACGGTTCAGTGAAACTAAAGGTACAACCCACCACACGCGAACACCCTCAGAAAATTGGGCTACCAGCTCTTCCGCTCACCGAACAAAGCGCAATAACAAATTGCTACTACTCAGACGTTGATTATCTGCTCAGTGTGGTACTACCCCGGACGGACCGGCCCGCGGCTGTAGACACACAACTGTCGACAGTGAGGTCCTACCACTGAGAAAAATTATGTATGTATGTAAATTTCTAACGAATTACATAAATTAATAAAAAACAGAAATACAACAATCAATAATATTTTAAATAAAACTACTTTACGGATTTCATCGCGTTTGTATTTGATTTTTGATTGCCCGACGTTTCGAACACTTTGCAGCGTTCCTGGTCACGGGTGGACTAAGATGTCTCACGTCCAACAAGTCATCGTTATTGCGGAAAATTTTATAATTATCTACCCGATACAGAAATTAGTTAATAAATATTGACCCACATTTTGATACAAATTTATTGCCGGTGTAAGAAGAAAATGATTCTATATGAAAAAAATATATTGTTAATTTTATTGTTAAATAATTACTAACCATGGTTAGTAATTATTTAACAATAAAATTAATACTAATTATATTTAAAAACCTAACAACAGTATTCTAGCACCGGATCGGAACACGATAAAATCCGTAAAGTAGTTTTATTTAAAACTAGCAACCCACCCTCGCTTCGCTTCGGTTTTAATCGTTTTACCCGCGTAGTTCCCGTTCCCGTGGGAATACCAGAATAAAATATAGCCTAGTTTACGCGCTGATATTATAGCTTTCCATTGGAGAAAGAATTTTTGAAATTGGTCCAGCCGTTTTGAAGATTACCCGTCACAAACAAATAGACAGACAAAAATTTTTTAATCTGTATTTTAGGCATAGGTGTCGTGCAAATAACCGTGTGAGCATGAAAAAAGCCTATTATTTTGACATTACAAACAGACACTCCAATTTTATTTATTGGTATAGATGTGTAATACTCGCGTAAACATCAGAAATCATTTATCAATAATATGTTGCGCGTGTTATAAAAAATCAAAATAATATCTATGGCAGCCTGTTCTCAATTACCTTTATCTCGTATGAAACATAATCTGTGATACAATTTGATCTGCCCGAACCTCCCCTATCATTTCACCCCTACGCTCCGCCCCTAAATTAAACGCATGCGTCATAGAGCGCAGTCGATATTTGCTATTTTTTCTATTTACTTTATCAAGTTTATTTTGAAAATTGATGTTTGAAATTAATACATAGATTATTTATTTATTTTTATTGTAGGTACAGAAATTTTTATGTGTGGTGACGAAGAATTTTTTACTCGCGGATGTCGTAAAAGACGACTAAGGGATATAATATGCATATAAAATGTATGCAAGAGAAGAAAAACTCGAAATAAAACCCTATACCAACATGTCTGACCAGCATGGTATAGTAGATCAACTTTTCTCCTATTGGGAAGGAGGCTCGAGCCCAACAGTGGGACATATATGAGCTGAGACGCCGATGATACAGGAGTTGCGTTGTATGGTAGCGGTTACGAATACTACCAACTCCTACATTACTCGTGGATGGGGAAGAAAAAAAGATAGACAGAAAAAAATAGGAACCGTCGCCCGAGACGTCACCCATGACATGTCGCCTTCGTCGTTGGGCTGACCACCGGAGCAGAGTGACTTGTCGTCAGTGGTCGGCCCGACGAAATACCCTCTTCTCGACCGACGTCCCCACCTCGAGGAAGAAGTCGGTCTTTCCTCGCGCAGTCAGCCTCTCGGCGAGTGATGGACTAATTCCCCGGTCCAGTCACCCGCGGCCGCCCGGGATGCCTAGCAGATGTGACACATTGAAATTATTTTGTACAAGTAATAAGTATGCATAAAAGAACAGAACAGGAACTAATATGTCATAGTGTAAAAATAAAACATCACGATTTTTTTCTAGAAAATGATGATTTTTATTCAATAAACATTTTGCTCCATTAAATACAAGAATTGAAAATTCAAAATTATATCAAATTGTGACAATTCAATTCTTTTAATCAGTGACTTCGATAATAATATAACATAATAGTTATATTCGATGGCTCTGACGGACGATATTACTGTGACAATTGGTTCGAACTACAATTACTCTTATATAACATCGCCACGGAATGCGTCGCCACGCTAGGGATCAATTTTACATGCGACTATAGATGTTTCACATCAAAATGGTTTATTTCTCTCTATCAGGGGGATACGTATTTGTACAACTTAGATGACTGCGGGCTGGGCAGATCATAAAGTTTTATGCTGATATTTCCTTCTCTTGCATAGACCTATCCGCATAATATATTTCTTAGTCTTCTTTTACGACATCCACGGGCAAGATAGGGAGTGGTGATTAGTATTCTTACTCCGTCACCACACGGACAACGATTTATCTATATTACCGCATAATAAACTTTCATAAATGCAATGGCAACATGCAAAAATTTTCCGTTTATAAATCGATTAGGATTAATTTAAACTTTTTTAATTACTGGCAACTAGCAACGCTGTTATAACGTAATCAATTTGAACACCTATTGAAGTTTTTTATTACCAAAATTTAATTAACTATTACTTTAAATTAATGTTCAGAGGCTTAAATTCAAAATCATCTAATATGTATAAGCATATTAGCTTCTGTGTGGTGACGGAGTAAGAATACAATTCACCACTCCCTATCTTGTCCGTGGATGTCGTAAAACACGACTCATCATCATCATCTTGCTCTTATCCCAATTACTTGGGGTCGACGCAATATGTCATCTGTTTTGACATATTGCAAAAAGTTTCGGCAATGACTTTTATGACCGGCCGCCTGCCTGACGTCAACCCTCCTTGGGAATGTAATCGTTGACCCAAATGGTACCAGATGGAGTTGGTCCGGGTCAATCTAGGGCTCTTAGTCGTCTTTTACGACACCCACGAGCAAAGCAAGGGTTGGTAGTATTCGAAGCCGCTACCACAGCAGACGTAAAAGTAATCGTAAAAGACGACTAAGGGATATAATATGCATATAACATCCCATCGACCGACGTCCTCCCCGAGGGGGGGACGTCGGTCGATGGGAGGGATACTCTTCAGGAGGTACTCCGGACCGACCACTGACGTCAAGTCACCCTGCTCCGGTGGTCGGTCCAACGACGAAGGCGACGTGGTGTTCGGGTGGGTGTCGGGTGCGCGTGCTTACGCCCCTCTGTCGCCCCGGACGGAGTGGTACGAGGAGTGCACCGACCGCAACCCACCCAAAAAAAAAGGTCATTTTTCCATCCTACTATGGAAGAGCGCCGATACCAACAATGGAACATATTTATTATATTAACGGAGGTTAACTCGAATCAAAACTCAACACTCATCGTCAACAACAACATCACAACTCAACATCATCATCGCAACCCATATACGTCCCACTGTTGGGCTCGGCCTCATCCAGAATGGGAGGGAATTTGACCTACTATAGCATGCTGGTCAAACATGTTGGTATAAGGTTTCATTTCGAGTTTTCCTTCTCTTACACAAATGTTACGTGCATATTATATCCCTTAGTCGACTTTTACGACATCCACGAGCAAGATAAGGTGTCGTGAATTGTATTTTTATTCCGTCACCACACGGAAAGCCTTAACGTAAAACCATTACTATATTTATTACATTTGCTTTAAAAATGACAGTAGCTTATAAAACAATAATTATAAATAACAGTAGATATTTACTTTAAACACACAAAATATAAATATTTAGATTAGTTAGCTTTTTTTTAATACAGCCGTCACTTTTACGACATACATATTTTCATTATAAATGACGTTTACAACAAAAGGTGTGAAAATAAGAACACACCTGCACTGTTACGTAAAAATCAATGATATACAGAATATATACAGCTGTATATTATATTGCTCTATATTTAACGAGAATTACCAATTATTATTATTAAAAAAAATCACTTACGATAAAACAAAGTTATAAAAAAGCAATATATATCGTATTATTGAGAACAGTATCGCAAAACGATATATTTAAAATAAAAATTTGCATACGTAATCAAAAACAAACCTGTAAAATTTTAAAAAACGAACATTATAAATTCGCGTGGCAAATACTTTAAAAATTATTGGTAATTAAAAAAAAATATCAACGAACCTAACAAGCGAAATTAAAAAAATAAAGAAATCCAAAGAGCATTTTCCCTCGAAAATTACTTTTTCACGAGTTCGAATAATCGAATTATGTATGGTAAACATTTTATTTTAATAGTCGACTATATACGAACATACGAATGGGCCAGCTGCGTGTAATTTAGTTAATAATATAAAATTACTTGTATCGAGTATAACCTGTCCTGACTGTACGTCATCGTCGCTTGACTTAAATAAAAAGTTATTGGATTATAAACCTCTATGATGTTAAAAGTTAACACGCTTTCTTTAATGATTTCTGATGTTTACCCGAGTTATTACACATTTTAAATAAAACTACAGATTTTATCGCGTTTGTATTTGATTTTTGATTGCCCGACGTTTCGAACACTGCAAAATGCGTGGGCCAATATTTACTAACTAATTTGGTAGATAATTATAAATTTTGCAATAACGATGACTTGTTGGACGTACGGTATCTTAGTCCGCCCGTGACCATGAACGCTGCAAAGTGTTCTAAACATTTAGCAATTAAAAATCAAATACGTACAATTAGGTACAAATTTATTAGCAGTATGAGAAGAAATTTAATTAAAATATATAATACTCGCGTGGTGACAGACGGAAACGGTTTCCGTGTGGTGACGGAGTAAGAATACTATTCACCACCCCCTATCTTACCCGTGGGTGATCGTACGAGACGACTAAGGGATATAAAACGCATATAACATCTATGCGAGAGAAGGAAAACTCGAAATAAAACCCTATACCAACACGTCTAACCAGCGTGGTATAGTAGGTCAATTACTCTTCCATTATGGAGGAGGCCCGAGCCCAACAGTGGGACGTATATGGGCTAAGATGATGATGATGATGAATACTCGCGTAAATATTAGGAATCAAAATGTAAAAATAACAAATATTTATTCAAAGTTTTAAGTTTTCACTACTGTTGGCAATCCCCATAACTGCTTTGTGTTCCTTTTCTTTTTGTATTGCACATTGCATAAATATCTTTTTTTTTTTTGTTCTGTTTGTCCATACGGACAGGCAAAGGGATCAAAGCCCATACAGCCAAGTCTGATACAATTTTTCTTTACATATTATTTACGTCTTCATATTGTATAACTTATTTATAGTTATTGTCCGTCAGTAAGTCAAATCGTTATCATTAATTAGGTGCTGAAAACCTAATTAGATGATTTCTCTGGGAATTCCGGTTGAATATGAAAATACACATAAACCACTCTTATATCACATTCACCACACTTCAGCACCTTAATTATATTATATTACATAAAATATGAGCAAAATTATTCAATATAACACTATAAAACACTAAAAAAATGAATATAATACAAGAGCTTAACATGACATCTCCAAATTCGCGCCGAAAACCCATTGCATAAATATATTTTACAATACATACAGTAAAACGATTAGTCGCGGCTTTTTTTTTTGCTGGGTATACCATAAGACAACTATGAAAAAATACCACTGTATTTTCAACATAACGAAATAAGGAATGTTCATGAAATATAAAATCATATATGTCCGGTGTATGATGATGTTTAGTAATAATTCTCGTTTAAAAATCATAAAAACAATAATTGTCTTTACATAGAATCATATGCGCCATAAATTATAAAGTTTCAAGCCTCATTACACTATAATTCTCTATGCTAATCGATAAAATAGACGCATCATATTATGCTCAGTATAATGATTTCAACTAAATCGGTGAAGACATGACTTTAGAGATCCGTGTAAATCATAGATCATTTTTCTTAATAAAAATGTAGAAGTAGGCAATAGCTGATAACCTCTCGCTTGAGACTATTTTAGAATTTAATTAATACTAGCAAATAGCTCGTGGTTTTACCCACGCACTTCCGATTTGCGTGAGCATACCGGGATCAAATACAGCCAAGTTATTCCTTATAGAGGTTGTAAAATATTGTCAATATCGGTCCAGTCGTTTTGAAAACCGCTCGACATAAATAAATAGACAGACAGACAAAAAAGCAGGCAAGAGGACAACCGACAGAAGTGAAAACTTAAAACTATGAACATACTGTTGTTATTTTTGGGTCTTCAATTAAAATTATCAATTAATCAATCAAAATGAAAACTCGAAATAAAACCCTATACCAACACGTTTGACAAGCGTGATTCAGTCAGTCAATTTCCCTCCCATTGTGGAGGAGGCTCGAGGCCAGCAGTGGGACGCACATGAGTCGTAACGATGATGAGGATAACTTATTTATGACTGCAAATAGAAATTATTATATTATTTATTTAAAAAAATATTTTTTCTTTTAGTCGCATTCAATAAAAAACGGCTAGATTTTTTTTTCCAGTCACTAGTACACTAAAAAGTCATACTCTATTACTTTATCACTAAACTAAATAAATTAATCTACGGAACCTTTCGATTAAGCTCATTAATAGACCCCTATTTTTTACGCGTTCAACAGCCTTGCGTGATATGATTAGCCCGCGCTAATTCCTTTCTCCCGCCTTAATCAACTGTGTAGCCATGTGTTTTTTTACTACTAAATTGGTAGTTTTTTTTAACATTTATACAGGCCTAACTAACTATACTACATTTAAACTGTATGTCTGATTACGTGTACAACATCATCAAGCGTGTTGTGTGTGACCTTTTAATCAGTAATTTATTTATTATTTCCTTCTTTAGCAATATAATTCATAAAGGAATAACTAAGTATGCTTATTTTTACTATAGGCATAGGTAATTTGCGTGTTGCCCGCTTGGAATACCTACTATCAACCCTTGCATTGCTCGTGGGTGTCGTAAAAACGACTTAGAGCTTCACACCGAACCGGGTCAAAGCCATCTGGTCAATAATTATATTTTCAACTAGCAACCTGCCCTCGCTTCGCTTCGGTTATAGGTTATAGTCGTTTTACCCGCGTAGTTCCCGTTCCCGTGCGAATATCGGGATAAAATATAGCCTAGTTTACGCCCTGATATTATAGCTTTCCATTGGTGAAAGAATTTTTGAAATCGGTCCAGCCGTTTTGAAGATTACCCGGAACAAACAGACAGACAGACAGACAGACAAAATTTTTTTAATTGCTATTTTAGGCATAGGTGTCGTGCAAATAATCGTGTGAGCATGAAAAAAGCCTATTATTTTGACATTACAAACAGACACTCCAATTTTATTTATTGGTATAGACTAGCAACCCGCCCTCGCTTCGCTTCGGTTATAGGTTATAGTCGTTTTACCCGCGTAGTTCCCGTTCCCGTGGGAATACCGGGATAAAATATAGCCTAGTTTACGCCCTGATATTATAGCTTTCCATTGGTGAAAGAATTTTTGAAATCAGTCTAGCCGTTTTGAAGATTACCCGGAACAAACAGACAGACAGACAAAAATTTTTTAATTGCTATTTTAGGCATAGGTGTCGTGCAAATAACCGTGTGAGCATGAAAAAAGCCTATTAATTTGACATTACAAACAGACACTCCAATTTTATTTATTGATATAGAAGACGTTTGATGTCAGGCAGGCGGCCGGTAGCAGCGGTATTTAACACGATCGCCGTGTTATCATCATCACAGCTTATATACTGTCTACTACTGGGCTCAAGCCTCCTCTACAATGGAAAGGAAGTTGACCTGCCTACGCTGGTAAGACGGGTTGGTACAGGGTATTGTTTTCAATTTTTCTTCTCTTGCATAGATGTTGTACGCATAATTAATCCCTTAGTCGTTTTAAAATACCCACGGGCAAGAAATGAGGTTACCATACGCATCCCTGTGTTAGATAGCGTAGTGTGTTAGATAATTAGCAACTCGCCCTCGCTTCGCTTCGGTTTCAGTCGCCTTAACCGCGTAGTTCCCGTTCCCGTGGGAATACCGCGATAAAATATAGCCTATGTTATTCCCTGATAGTATAGCTTTCTATTGGTGAAAGAATTTTTGAAATCGGTCCAGTAGTTTCGGTGCCTATTCGTTACAAACATACATACAAACCTTTCCTCTTTATAATATTACTAGCGACCCGCCCCGGCTGGGTGCAATGCTGATATTAAATACACTACAGAAAAACTGTGAACGTTGTATATAATAAATTATAGTTTAAAAAACTAAAAAAAAAACACGATTTCAAAGTTGATTGAATTAAAAAATTTAAAATGAAACTATAGTAATCAATTGAAAAATTGATATTATTGAACAAAACACGGGGTGCTTGTGATAATAACTACAGATATAATAAACTATTGATAAAATATTAACAACAGTTAAAATCAAGCCCCCCACGCTTTCTGTACAATAATATAAATTTTTCAATTGATTACTACAGTTTTATTTTTAATTCAATAAATTTTAAAAGTGTTATTTTTTTTTAGTTTTTTAAACTATAATTTATTTTTTACTTTTTAGTTTGGTTTATTAGAGAACGTAGCTACATTGAAAGTCTCTGGCTCTGTTGTGCCGAGCCGAGTGCCACACCAACGCTACATCCCGCAATTTTTAAATCTGTAATATCTTCGAAAATATTCATTTAAATCATATGCTGTAAAGGGCCATATAGATCTATATTAAATCTAAAATGTATTTAAGGTATTTAATTGGATAAGGATTAATACTAAAATTGCTTCGAAAATTAGCCATTATTTGTCGTAAAAAGTAAATGACAAAAAAATGTTATTAAGGGATATCCATAAGAGATAGACATATACCATCGCGGAGTTTTCTATAGACCTTTTCAATGTGTACAATACTTAGTACATTATTTTGATAAATCTCGTAGGGTTCAGCCTGCGTTTGCAATGTAAGCGGGAAAAATGTGATTATTTACGACATCACATTAGAAACCTCAAAAATAACAATATTTCTCCACTATTTAATGGATGTTATTCTACATATAAACCTTCCTCTTCAATCACTCTATCTATTAAAAAAAACCGCATCAAAATCCGTTGTGTAGTTTTGAAGATTTAAGCATACATAGGGACATGGGGACAGAGAAAGCGACTTTGTTTTATACTATGTAGTGAAGTACTAGCCGACCCGGCGAACTTCGTACCGCCATAATTTTTTTCGTAAATATATTTTCTAAATTTCCTTAAATCCTCTAAATATCTTACATACATACATACATCAACTTATTGACCACTGCTGAAGAGGGCCTCCCCCTTTTTTTTTTTTGAGGGAATAAGGCCTCCCCTATGAAGGTTATGGCCATAAACTTCACGCTTGACAAGTGAGGTAATAAAAGCTTTAGATAAAAAGTATTTCAAGAGAATGCTACTGACTATAGCTATTTTTCCAATAATCCCTCAGCTATTTTCTACGACTGTGGAAGTCGTAGAAAATTATCAAATACTAGCTGACCCAACAGACGTCGTTCTGTTCAAATAAAATAAAAGGAATTCTCTTTGAAATCGACAGCAGCGCCACCTACCGGGTCCAATTATGAATCTAAACCATTCGCGAATCCCCTTGAACATGCTCAAAAAATTTCACCAACATCGGTCCAGCCGTTTAGGAGGAGTTCAGTGACATACGCAAGTACACAAGAAATTTAAGCGTACGCCTTTTTTATCCTCAATTTCAAAAGAATAATTTTCATCATCATTTTCACGCCATACACGTCCCACTGCTGGGCTCTCCTCAATAATAGGAAGGAAATTGACCTACATGCATGCTGATGAGACGTATTGTCATAGGATTTCATTTCGAGTTTCCCTTCTCTTGCATGTCATATGCATTTTTAACCCCATAGTCATTTTTTACGACACCCACGGGCAAGAGAGGTATGGTGAATCGTATTCTTAGTCCATCAACACAAAGATAAATTAAAAACTATTAAAAATTAAACAATTAGCATAGATTACTTAATATGTTATTAGTACAATATAAATCAGCTGTAACATGCCAAAAGAAAATAATTCATACAATTTACTTGTTGCATTAGATTCATTTAATTACTGATAAAAACACTTAAATTGTTTAGAAACTAGGTTGTATTATTAGTATTAGTAAGCGGCCACACCCGACCGGATTGCATTTTAGTGGAGCGTCAGCAAAATAATTTTAAAGTTATCAACCGATATATCCTTGTGGAATAAGAATACAATTCGTCCCAATCATGCCCGTGGATTTTGTAAAAGATGTCTAAGGGGTATAACACGCATATTATTATAACATCTATGCAAGAGAAAGAAAACTCAAAACAAAACCCTAGCAACTTGTCTGACCAGCATTATACAGTAAGATCAATTTCCCTCTATACTGTGGCGGAAGCTCGAGCCCTGCACTGGGGGCATATATGAGCCGAGCTGATGATAATGATTATTCTGTGTGGCGACAGGATCAAAAATATAACGTATCCCTTAATTTTAGATGGGACCTGGAGGCGTAAATGCTCGTCGAGTTGTATCGGCGGGTGTCGGGGGTGCGCAGGGAGGGCGGTGTTGTTTCCTTGAGGGAGCTCACCGCCTGGCGCGTCGACGCCCGCCGAGACGTCATTGCCCGTTGGGCAGTCCGGCTGGAGAGGCCTCGGTTCGGGGTGCGAACCGTGGAGGCCTTCCGGCCGATGCTGATGCAATGGTTGGAAAGGCGGCACGGGGTGCTCTCCTTCCGACTAGTGCAGGTGTTGACGGGGCATGGGAGCTTCGCCAAATACCTGTACAAGGTCGTAAGGAGGGAGAGTACACAGTCCTGCCACCACTGCGATTGCGACGAGGACACGACGCAGCATACGCTCGAGGCCTGCGCCGCTTGGGCCACGCAGCGCCGTGAACTCGTTGCAATCATCGGTGCCGACCATCGCTAGGGCGATGGTCGACAGCGTCGGCAATTGGAACCCGGTCGCAGCCTTCTGCGAGATAGTGATCTCGCAGAAGGAGGCGGCGGATCGCCTGCGCGAGGAGCGCAGCCTCGATGAGGAGATCCGTCACCGGCGACTGGGGCGGCGTAGGCGCGACTATCTGCGCCTCATGCCGCCCTAGCCGAGGCCGCGGGTGACGTGACCGGGGATTAGTCCGTCACCCACCGAGAGGCCGACCGCGTGAGGAAAGACCGACGTCCCTTAGATCCCTTAATTTTAGGTGAAGTTCTTGAAAAATAGTTGATAGATTACTGGTAATCTGTGTATGTTGCGATCCAATTCTTAATAATACTGAGGGTGCTCCTGTTTATTCAAGGGTTTTGTTTTTTTTTTAAACCAAGGGTGGCGATTATATTATTATACTTATATCAGAAGATCCACACTAAATTATCATTTCTGATTAGTTTAAATGCTTTCTTAAAGTATACTATCCCTCCATCGAAAGCCTTTCAAAATCCTCTGTTATGATTATCACAGCAGCAGGCAATAATTCCGTAATCATGTCACTTATCAAATAGATTGCTGTTAGTATTATAAATTTGCCAGAACAGTGCTGCTGCTCTTTCTCTTGTTCTCTTTGCTCGTGCTCCCTCAGTCATTTTTAATGACATCCGCGAAAATAAAAAGTGATAAAACGTTATATCCTTAATCCTATACCACGCGGGTAAAAAAAAGAACCGAAACTCCTCTAATGACCATGAATTGGTGGAAACTATTTGAAATATCAGCAAAGTAGAAATTAAACACAAACGCGTATAAAATTCATGAAAATAGTTTTATTTTATACATGCAAGTATACATCAGAAACTAAAATTGGTGCTTGTATAATATGTAAAGCATTATTATTTATGTTAATACGAAAATGACAATCGACGTCTGAGTAGTAGCAATTTGTTACTGCGCTTCGTTCGGTGAACGAGAGAGCCGGAAGCCCAACTTTCGGAGGGTGTTTGCGTGTGGAGGGTTTTGATGGTGCCTTTAGTATCACCGAGCCTCAATGCACGCATTCACACTCCCTTCACTTTCTTCGCGGTAGGCAGCAGCCTTGTAAAGGTCCATGAGCAGCAGCAACACTTATCATCAGGTGTACTGTTTGCTCGTGATTGTCGACAAAAAATAAACTATATTAAATCTGCAGTGTTTTTTTTTACTATCTGTACAAGCGCACACGCACGCCAGCGTGCCTAATGATCCAGTAATTAAAGTTGTTTTTTTTTTCATTCAGTTTCGAACAATTAGACGTAACGCTTGATACTCTTATCGCGATTTCATTATTACGATAATGTCGGCTATTAAGTCATTTCCATCCATCCATTAGCCTATAGAAGTCTAATAGGACATCCTACTGGACATAGCCCTCTCCATAAAGATCAATAACATATTCAGTGAGTTAGCAATCGCAATTGGTGTTATGCGTTTCTTTCTGCTACTTACCCAAGCGTACGCTCAGGCAGCTGTTACGACAGCTTTGAGAAAATATTAGGTGATAAAATATTATATTTTTAACCCGACCCAGATGGGGAGTCGCTGTCATTAAGACTGCTTACATATTTAAGTGTCTAATTAGTTTTAATGATGTAAGGTTATCGATAATAGGTTAGCGAATTTTATTCCGTGTGGTGACGGAATAAGTAATAATAAGACGGAATAATACAATTTACCACTCCCTGTCTTGCCCGTGGATGTCGTCAATTAAAAGACGACGGAAGAATACGCATATAATATCTATGGAAGAGAAGACCAATAAATGCACGTAAATCACCTTTATATCACATTCACCAAACTTCAGAATTTTCTCTGCATTATATTACATAAAATACCGGGTGAATTAGTAAATATAATAATGTAAATCACTAAAATAATGAATAAAACATAAGAGCGCCACATGACATTTTAACATTCCCGCCAAAACTTCCTAATGTGTGAAGTAAAACTAAATGTTGCCACTTCTACAGAACGGTTGACAACTATTCTAGATTAATTGCATGCACGAACAGATTAGCTTGTCTAACAAAGCTACCAAATTTAAAACCCAATAGTTTCTCATTAAGCACCATAGACAAAAACTACTAATAATTTTTATTTACAATATGGCGTCGAAACATCGGCGTGGTATTTGTTATCGTTTCATTTAATCTTAAATGTTTGTATAAAGGGCTTCCTTTTAAGGCATAATTAATGCATTTCATGGGACCGATATTATGCTGGCTATTAATTAATCTACATAATAAAGTCCCAGTTGGTTTGTTATAATTTCTTATCACATGGAATGTTGCTAGACTCCATTCGGAAAGTAAGTGTACAATATTTTAATATTATTAAGTAGAGCAGTAATTCGGCCTGTCCGACATGTTTTTATATAGTTGTCTTTACGGTAATTATGAACCAGATAAGCGTAAATCTAAAGAGAGACAGACAATGTAGATGTAACCATAAACCAAATGCTTGATTAAAACTTCATTGAGTAATATAAAAATAATAAAAGAATAAATAAAAAATCTGACATTAAATTAAAGAAATAAAATACCCGTCTAAATGTATATCTTAAAAGTCTTAAATAGCTTATTAGTTGAAATTAAGAATGATATACATACATTTGTCACGCGTATTTGTGTTTTGATCACGTTTTAGAACGGTATAAATATCGTGACAAAATGGCGGCAGAAACAGTTATTAAATAAATATTATATTACAGTACAGTATAATTATGATAAATTAGCTATTTTAATGCGATTAATGCTTAATGGTTTACCTGGGTATTGTTATAAAAAGTGTAACTGCCTATATTTTTTTGTTCTTTTTTCTATGACTTGGATACTTAAAATTAATATGATGTGGACTATCATAAAAAATTAGCAAGTAGCATTTTGGCTTGGCATCCGGATAGCTTATTGTGTTAAGTGAATACCAATATCAAGTGTCATAGGTTTGATGCCTACTGAAAATAGTTATTTGTATATTATATAATTGTTACTTATGTACTTCTCGTTTTGTGTAATTCTGTGTAGTGACGGAGTAAGAATGCAATTCTCCATCCTCTAACTTACCCGTGGATGTCGTATAGGACGATTAGTATGGAATCTGAAGTGGTAGGACCACAATATCGACAGTCTTCTGCCTACAGCCGCGGGCCAATCTGTCCAGGGTAGAACAACACTCTCGCTTAAAATCGACGTCTAAGTAGTAGCAATTTGTGACTGCATTTCATTCGGTGAGCGAGAGAGCCGGAAGTCTAATATTCTGAGCGCCTTTGCGTGTTGTGGTGATGCCTTTAGTATCACCGAACCTCATTGCACACATTTACACTCTCTGCACTTCTTTCACGGTAGGCAGCACCCTAGCAGAGGTCCCTAAGCGACAGTATCGCTTACTATCAGGTGTGCTGTTTGCCCGTTTTCCACCAACACCTAAAAATAAGATGTTTGTAACCAACCTGCGTCTCCGTTAGACTCAATGCTTGGGCTAACTGCTTCCTCTCAGCACCAACGACGTAATGATTCTTCTCGAAGGCATGCTCGAGCTTCAGCAGTTGTGAAGGGGAGAAGGCTGTCCGAATCCGCTTCGGTTTCCGGAACGGTTGCAGTAGAAATCCTGGGATATCTGGACCTGAAAAATTAATATATTTTTTATATCATCATTATAATTTCGTGTGGTGACGGAGTAAGAATACAATTCACCACTCCCTATCTTGCCCGTGAATGTCATAAAAGACGACTATGGGATATAATAGGCACATAACATCGCAAGAGAAGGAACACTCGAAATAAAACCCTTTACCAAGATGACCAGCATGGTATAGTAGGTCAAATTCCCTTCCATTGTGGAGGAGGCCCGAGCTTAACAATGGGACGTATGTTGGCTGCGATGATTATGATTTCAGCTCATATACGTTCCATTCCTGGGCTTGAACCTTCTGAAACTAGCTACCGGATAGGCTACCTATAGATAGTGGGAGAGAAAAGAAACTGATCTATAGCCACGTTGATCTATCGAGTAGCTATAATTTATGATGAGTTATCCTTCTCCTCGCGTCTCTTACTCGTCTTTTACGATTATCCATGGGAAAGGAAGAAATGGTGATATATTAAATTCCTACTCAGTCACCATACGGATAGATATTTTTTTTATTAATCGCAAATGGCTTTTACGTCTTGATCCGGACTATAGGTGAGGGTTTCCAACTTGAAGAAAGTAGGTAGGTAAGCATAACCACATCGCCCAATGGCTCCCCCCGTGAGAACGGACTTTAGAGCGTTGCTGGAGGCACAATGGAAGTGCTAGATATTTTATGTTAGCTTTTATATTTCAATGTTTTAATACTAATTGAAGATATTTTATATTACATAGTTACAGCTTATAAAATAAATATTATAAAATTAATGTTTTCATTCCAAAAATCATATCTATCTCTTACGCACGTATTCTACGTTAAGAAAGAACGTTTGTTCTTAATATAAATAAATCGTTGAAAATTTACAGTTATATACGTAATAAATCCTTTATTAACAGTGCGAAATATTCATAAAGGCTTTAAAAAATAAAGATTGGTAATATAATAACGTCTATTCTATTTGTTATTATCATGCCCACCTTATAAGTAATACCTATATCTTAGAATAATAACATATAGAAGGTAAGTCCACGCACAAAAAGTGAGGCATTTCAATTGGAGCCTAATGGAGCCTACGCCGGAACAGTCCCGTAATGTACAAGTCATTGCACTGCACGAACGTACGCAACTCTTAAAAAATAAATAGGTAGGTAATTATGACGGCTTGTGCATTCAAATGGTGCCACAACACATTTGAAAAATATAAAAAGGTTTTTAACATTACTTTTAAAAGTATTTCGACGATTTTAATTAATAAAACCAAAATTTGATTTTATAATTTGTATAGTGGTTTCCATGTGTACGTGTGTAATCGTCTGCCCGCCATTAGTATTTTTAGATTCAAATTTTTAAAGTTCGAAGTACTGATACTATCCTTCTATACGTTATTATTCTAAGACCTTTATATTATCTGCCAATAAATTAAACTAAGTTGCCATAGGAGTATCAACTAGTAATGAAATTAATATATGTTGGAATGTATGTACTATTGCGGATTTAAACAAAACCTATACTAATCAGCCATAACATCTATAAATAAATAACTATCTAGCTGCAATTTTACCCGCGTAAAAATTATGTGCGAGGTCCCTGTTAAATATAATTTTTATTATTTGTGTTGTACAGTAGTAATATAAAATAAAAATATTCATTCCATATTTTTCGCCCTCAGTAAGGAATATATCCTCTGAGGGGCTGATAAGAATATTATCAAGTAATTTATAATTATTAATAAAAAATATGTTGACTAGTACTTTAAGTATTATACGTTTACCAGGATAGGGTTGCTGCCAGTCTCCTGGTAAAACCCTCAATCGATTTATACTAAGACAAATTACACCACAAAGACCCGTACATCCACCAGGATAATACGTTATAGCATTCATTACAATCATTACATAGCATCATTTACAACTTTCATAAGCAAGGAGTTGGCGACAATTGTATTCTTAGCCCGTCACCGTAGGGGTATAAAAATGGAAAGTTATAACTTCAATTTGATGTATTTCATTAGGTAAATATTTTTTTCTTAGTACGTGAAATAATACAAGTAGTTGATGGATTATACCCCCGAGGGCCTCAACCGTTTAGTGGTAATCTTTGTTTAATTTATATTTAATAATAGCTCACTACAAGGTTAGCGCGGTCGGCATTTAACTTTTGTTTATCGGGAATAAGGTAATATTATTTTAATAGTATATTTAGAATTTAATTTCACTTTTATAAATGGTGATAATTTGGACGTCTGTTATCAAAACGAACAGTCTACAGTTTTTGAATAGAAAGGTGTAATTTAAGGAAATTGTGTTATTTTTTGTTGTCGAATAATTTGAAAGTAATAATAGAAAAGTAATAATCAAATATATCCACCATTCAACAAAGAGTTCCACTCTTCATCTCCTGCCTCATTTATGTCGAGTTTTCCTTCTCTTGCATAGATAATATATGCATATTATTTACCCTTAGTCGTCTTTTACAACACGGGCGAAAGACAGGGTAATGAATTGTATTTCTGTCACCACACGAAGATTTTTGTATTATTAGTGCGATTGAAATATGTTTTTAAATTTTAATTAAAAATAATATAATATATATTTTATTTTTCCGCGTGGTGACGGAGTAAGAATACAATTCACCGCCCCATCTCCTGCCCGTGGATGTCGTATAAAACGACTAAGGGATATTTTTGTACTTATGTCAACTATGCAAGAGAAGGAAAACTCGAAATAAATCCCTACCACAATCTGTCTGACCAGCATGGTATATTAAGGTCAATTTCCCTCCTATAGTGGAGAAGGCTCGAGCCCAGCAGTGGGATGTATACGAATAGAAATGATGATTCGTATCGTTACCGAGACCAATTTATATGGGATTTGGAGCAACGCCTCTATCGGACAGTAAGTGTACTGCTTCAAAACTATACAAATTCATCTCGTATACACAGGGTGTATCGGGTTATGGGGCAACTGATCGAGTACATTGTAGTTTACCGATCATAGATCGTAATTAAAATGTATTTTACACAATAAACAATATAACACAAAAGTTATAGTGATTTCAAAAATGTGTGTTAAACAGTCTATGCCTTAAATGTTACGTATGATGTAGGCATGTATAGACAGGATACATGTAGGCATGTAAAGCTTCGACAATATGAATAGGTAGGAATTGCGCAAACGCTTCAATGGTAGCGTAGGTAAAAACGCGACTCGGCGACGGTCATCGGTCGATCAGCTGATTTAAAGCGAAGTTTTTGCTTATGTGAACGTAATCATTGATTTTTTTCAATTTCTAATGAACATTTAACAAAGTACAAATATGTTGCAGATTAAGTATCACTTTACACATTTCAATCAGATTTACACGAAAAAGTGATGACCAAATTGAAAACTTTATGTCTCTAATTCATTAACGAATCGATATTTTTCCTTCAAATTTTTTATGGGTTCCTACCACCATTGCCTATCTCCCATTTGAGCAGTTGCCCCATAACCTGATACATCCTGTATAATAATAAATTCTCGTAATAAATTCTCTCTGTGAGTCTCCTTTCATTCATTTTCTCTATATAACCAAACCAACTTAACATACCTTTCTCAAGCCTTGTCACTACATCTACTTTCATACCACAACGTAAAACCAACACTCCTTAATACAATAACAATTATCCGTATGACCAATTTAGGCATATCAAAACAGCAGCAAAAGGCTTCTAAATTAAAAAAATTAATAGGCCATTAGTTAAGAAATAAATATTACTATAATACACTTGAGTATATAACATACGAGAGCCGCACGCAGCAACCTTGTTGCGTCGTGACATTTGCTAATGGCATTATAATTGCACCAACGTCCAACATATAAAGACCTATCTTGTCCAGTTCAGGATTTCTCTAGCACAATACAATCCACTTGGCATTACGCCTTTTTATAATGGCTGTCATATTTTTTATGTGGCATTTAAATGTGTAATATCAATTACATTGTGTTTGTATTGCTTTAAAGGCATTGAGATGTTATCTTAACTACTTATGTGTCTAGCTAATTGTTTCTCCGTGTGATGACAGGGTAAGAATTCTTCATTATCATCATCATCAAATAATATAAGTCTCTCTGCTCGAGCCTCCTCTATGGGAAAGAAATTCACCTTCTCGAATATATTCTATACATCGGTAGTGGTAGGACTACATTGTTAACAGTTGTCGGTCTACAGCCGCGGGCCGGTCCGTCAGGAGTAGTACCACACTGAGCAGAAAATCGATGTCCGGGTAGCAATTTGTTACCGCGGTTTGTTCGGTGAGCGAAAGAGCTGACAGCCCAACTTTCTGAGAGTATTTACTTGTGCTGGGTTTTATTGATCTCATTGCACGCATTCACACTCTCTTCACTTTCATTGCTGTAGGCAAAAGGTCTATGAACGGCAACAACACTTAACATCAGGTTCCCTGTTTGCTCGTTTGCCACCGTTTGTAATAAAAAGATGCTGGTCGGTAGTCGGGTGAGTTGCTATAGGCTTTTATGTAGAGTTTCTTCTATTTTGTATAGTTTAGTCGTCTTTTGCGAAATCTATGTGCAAGATAGAGGATGCTGAATTGTATTGTTACTCCGTCACTACATAGAAAATTCATTTATCTACCAAAAAATATATGTGAATATCAATAAATTTTTCACCTCGTTTGATCCCCTAGTTCGTAAAAAAAGTAGCAGTATCAAACTTAGTCAGTCATTCAGTTCATAGATAATTTAGGAATAAATTGAACTACACTTAAGGTGTATTGATTTTAGTACCAACCTCTCCTATCAAGTATCGTAGGTTTGATTCACATGAATCAGGCTTTTGAGTCTCTGTTTAAAGTCTATTTAGTATATGATTGTAAAGTCTCAACCTGCAAAATAATAATCATCATCATCACAGATGTCCCACTGTTGGGCTCGAGCCTACTCCACAGTGGGAGGGCAATTGACCAACTATACCATGCTGGCAAGACGTGCTAGTATAGGGTTTTATTTCGAGTTTACATTCTCTTGCATATCTAAATGTAATATGGATATTATATCCCTTAGTCTTCTTTTACAACACCCACAGGCAAGCGAGGGGGTGGTGAATTGTATTCTTATTCCATGACCACACAAAAAGTACAAAATAATGTATTCCTTAAATGCGTCGTGTGTTTGAAAATAAATAAAAATTGTTGTGCAAGTATTAATCAAGAGGATTATTTTTTTGATCAAGATAAAACTATCGTAATTCAAGGTGCTTCATACATTGTTAGGATTGTAATACTATTTAATGTCAACGATAATTATGACATGACTACGTGAGGTAGATTAAAATAGGTAGTTAAAACTGTAAAACACGCTTTTTAAGTACCTGAATTATCTTGTGTACGCCATTAAAAAAATATCTCAACTTAAAAGTGCGATGCACAAAATAGGGATAGTGACATCTATCGAGTCATGCTAAAATGTCAGCTGTGGATATAAAAAAATCGCTAGTCTTGTAAAGATCATGAAACAAACTATATAAGTTATTACATTGTCATGACTCTTTATCTATCCTTAAAACTACATATATATTAAATAATCTTGTGCTAAGACTATATATACTTTATTGGGAGCTGAAGACCATCACAAATTAGTGTGCCTACTCTTGAATCTCGATTGCAATCCTAAATCCAATCGCACCTCGAATTTGACCAATTTGGTACTCTTGAAAGCGACACTAGCGCGCGATTGGAATCATTCGAGGTGGAATTTTTTTAAACTAAATGAATTCGACTCTCGTCGATAAGTCGAATATTTGCTACTCCGGACGTGATTTTGAGTTAGTTTAAAATCGTTAATGTTGCACAATTTGAAGAAAGTGGCTTTGTGGTGATCGAGTTCGATAACGTTATTAATTTAAAGTTTTAAAGTAATAAAATACAGTACATTTGATGAAAATAACAACGGCAAACGCGAAGAATTCATTTTTGATTTTGATTTAGAGTACCAAATATAAGTTTGGTGAGATTGGAATTGAATCGGATTCGAAATTAGAATTGATTTCAAAAGTAGGCCCATAGGTAACCCATAGGTCCTTATTAAGAGTACAAAGCTTCAAAATTTTAAGGGATTGAATGTGATGACCCTTTTTAATCGTCAGAAAAATTTGAAAAAGTAAAAATCAGGGACAAAGATTCCGTTATATATAAACCAAGTTAATATAAGCTTGTTAAAAATGTCATAATACAAGTACCTACTATAATTCAACTCCATTCAAGAACTTTTGCCGTCTGCTCTTGAACACCTTTTAAGAAGGTTAATATAACATTAACCCCTTATTTGTTACACCATAGCCGGCATATTGAGTAGTGATGCTCCCCGTTCTCCTAATGATTCCTCAGCTGATTTTTTCTCGCACCAGCGCGTACTGGTAGTGTCACCAAATTAATATTTTTTCCGTGTGGTGACGGAGCAGGTATGTAATTCATTAGCATCTATCCTCCTACCTATTAGCTGAGATAATGATGATAAATCTGGGATGTTCTTCTTACTGAAGAAAAACATTTGCAATTTAAAAAAGTTGAAGCAACCATGAAAATATAGAAAAAGCACTGTTATTTTATATTAATTGCAGATGTATTTATTTAAAATGTCATTAAATTTCTTCAATATAACGCTTTCAGTATAGTAAGCCTGAAATTACAAAATCTATAATTGTCTATTTATATTCGTTGCCTCTACTATACTATTGCTACTACTATGTATATAATACACAAAAGAGGTTTTGGTGGGCAAGTAAAAGCTACATGTAGTGAGATTGCATTATATCCAACAATCTAAGATGATAACGTATTTTATAAAATAATTTTGATACCCATTTGTAGTGCAATACAGAGACTGTGCTAAAGGGTAGTAAATATGGCATAAAATGCTATATATATTTTCATTTTCATCAAGTTCCCAGAAGATATCATTAACAGTATGACCATGGCAATATTGAAGGTGACGATTTAATATTCTGCCAGAAAATTACTTTAAATAAAGTGCTAATTTATAAATAATCACTTAGCGTAAAGGTCTTCGTGATCATAAAATAAAAAATAATTTAAAAATATGGATAAGACCGCCATATTGTAATATGTGACGGAGGAACTGCTGAGGTATAGTGAATATGATATAAAAGTGCTTTACATACTTTTTTTTTCCACCAAAAAGCTCAGAAGACAATCGTTAACAGTGGCCATAACACTGTTAAAGGCGACAATTTGACCTACTGACAGACAATGACTAATTAGAAGAAACAAATAATTTGTAAAGAAAATTATAACTCAACACTGGCAAAAAAACCGGCTAAGTACTAGTCGGAGTCGCGCACGAAGGGTTCCGTACCATTATCTATTAAAATCGCGTTTGTCGTATGGAAACCCCCTTAAATATTTGTTGTTATAGCGGCAATAAAAATACATAATTTGTAAAAATTTCAACCATCTAGTTATCGCGGTTCTGGTGATACAGCCTGGTGACAGCCGGACGGACAGACAGCGAAGTCTCAGTAATAGGGTCCCGTTTTTACCCTTTGGGTATGACACCCTAAAAATGGCTCTAGCAAAAAAATGTATTAATAGCTGATTGCTAAGACAATAAGAAGAGAAAGTCCGCCATATTATATTATCAAGTTCCCACCAAAAGTTGATAACGATTAGCGTATTTTACGAAAAAAAAAACAGAATGTATCAATTAATTCAATTGAATAGTCTCTCGTAAACTCTAATTTTATCATTAATATATACCTTATATCAGCTGCCTCTTATGAACATATTGGGACTGATTGCAACATTAAGACGTCGACGTTAACGGATACATATAATAACATAATTACATAGAACATTGTTGGAATAAAGTAGCTATTCAACTTAAATTATCTTCATAAAAACATGGCGAATATTTGCGGCGAATATTTTTTTGTCTTGTCACTGCGTATTTAGTCAATTAGAATAATTTAATATCAGGTTGACCGAGCTTTGCTCGGAGTATTTTTGTAGCATTTATTCAGATATATATTAATAAAAAATAAATAATGAAAATTATATAAAAAATTACAAAATAGAATAATAATAACACCGAGATTCGATCCGACGGCGTTTGTCGCCGATGCCAAAAATAAAATGAAACCTGACTACTTCGCCACTGAGCTACCGTAACTCATGACATTGATGGCAAAATTTGAATTCATATTCTTTTAAAATTTAATGTCATTATATTGTCTGCCAAAAACACTGACAAAACAACATTTTCTATACATAAAACCTAGCTAGACCGATTTTTTGGGCCCGAATCCTCTAGTATGCCAAGTTTCAACAAAATCGTTGGAGCCGTTTCTGAGATCCTGAAAATATATATATATATATATTTACAAGAATTGCTCGTTTAAAGATATAAGATATAGAGTTACGATTGACATTTGACATTTAATTATTAATACACTTGTTTATTTGTTAATTAAGCTATCATGCTTTAGTCGAGCAATGACTACATTAGGTAATTTTTTTCCGTGTGGTGATAGGGCATGGTAAATATAATCCACCATTCCCTATCGTACCCGTGGGTATCGTAAAAGGCGAGTGAGGGATATAGGGATATAATGCGCATATAACACCTATGCAAGAAAAGGAAAATTCGAAATAAACCCCTACAACAACACGTCGGACTATAATAACGTCCGGTTATGAATTTCTTTTATAATACCAAAGAAATTTAGACAAAAATAACAACATTGGCATAGAGAAATTTAGCCAAAAATAACACATTGGCGTAGAGAAATCTAGCCAAAAACAACACATTGGCATAGAGAACTTAATCCAAAAATTTGGTATAAAGTGATTTCGCCAAAATTATATCATTACAAAAATTTACAAATCACTACCACCTATTTTGTCCGTGTGTATCGTAAAAGACGACTAAGAGATGCAAAAGAAAAAGAAAATCCTATACCAACCCGTCTGACCGGCGTGGTATAGTAAGTTAATTTCCCTCCCATAGTGGAGGAGGTGGTAGTGGTAGGACCACACTGCTGACAGTCTATCTATAGCCACGGGTCAGTCCATCCGGGGTACTACCACACGAAGCAGAAAATCGACGTGTGAATACTATCAATTTGTGACTACACTTTGTTCGGTGAGCGAGAGAGACGGAATCCCAATTTTCTGAGGTTGTTGCGTTTTGGTGATGCCTTTAGTATCATCGAACCTCATTGCACGCATTTACACTCTCTTCACTTTCTTCGCGGTAGGCAGCGACCTTGCAAAAGTCCATGAGCGGCAGCAACATTTACCATCAGGTGTACTGTTTGCTCGTTTGCCACCGTAAGCAATAAAAAAAAAGTTCCAACCCGAAGAGCGGTACGTCTATAAACTGACAGCGTGGTATGAGGGCAGAGGAAATAGAATTTTACGGATATATATAAATTCTGCTGTTTGGTGACGGCTTCGAATACTACCAACACTTACGTATGTCGTAAAAGGCAACTAAGAGCATTACATAGCGGAACGGATTGTCGTATTTCAGATCTTATCCCGTTTAAAAATACCGAGCAAAGCCCTCTACATAGCACATTTAGCGACTTTACGCTTTTTTATGAGTTCAACCTTAATTATTAACGACAATTTAATTACAAGGTGTCTTTATGTCATCGTTAATATAAATTTCGCGTGATTACCGTTGATGTTCATGGAAAATGTAGCAATTTATTTAATATAATGTGTTTATACAAGTTATATCTGTTCAATTTGCTTTTAATTTATTATCACAGATCAAATAATTCACCAGAGTTTCTCAAATTGATCATTTTCATTTCAGATCATATACGTCCCATTATTGGGCTCGAGCCTTCTTCAAAATGCAAGTCAAATGGACGTTAGTGGTCTGTCTATAGATACGAGCCGCTCCGTCCGGGGTAGTACCACACTGAGCAGAAAATCGACGTCCGAGTAGTAGCAATTTGTTACTACGCTTCTTTCTATGAGCGAGAGAGCTGGAAGCCCAGTTTTCTGAGAGTGCTTGAGTGTAGTGGGTTTTGGTGATGCTTTTTAGTATCACCGAACTTTATTGCACGCATTCATACTTTCTTCACTCTCTTCGCGGTAGGCAGCGGCCTACCTAAAAGAAAACTCAAGTTTTGATTTTCTTGCATACATGTTACCTGCATATTATATTCCTTAGTAAGGATAATTTCGGAGCTTCGTTCGGGTAAATAGTAACTACCTCAAGATAAAATTGCATACAAACCAAAGTTAAACTATTAGCTCAAGTGAATATATTATCAAAATATAAAGTATCCTATGTTATGCCAGAAAATGGTTGGACGGACCAGGGACTGCTACCCGCAGACTGTATAAGAACGGTACCCGAAAGGTTAGTCCGCCGGGTCGGCCACGAATGTTGGTACCAATGGTCGACCCACTGGTGATAGAGATGAAATACGATAGGTTATGTGGCTGCACGCCGCCCGTCACCCCGATCAGATTGGGTGGGGTGTGTCCAGACAAAAAAAAAGTATAAATGAAGTTAAAATAAATTTAATACAGATAAAAAATATTTGTGTCAAAAAACAATCTGTTCTCTTAATTGAAACGTCTCGATACATATTAATAAAGAAACTTAAAAAAATACATTGTTATCATTTCCGATAACACGAAGTGTCACAGAACACATAAAATTTTACTTTTACGATCGTACGAGACGAGATAATTACAATGACGTTTGTATCACAACCAATTAAATATCCCTTAAAAATTATGATAAAGTAAACATGAAGATAAAACGGATATAATTATCAAGTACAGGTTGATTTATTTTGAGAATAAAAGATTGATTATTTATATAAACCTCTGTGTAGTAGCGGTTACGAATACTAACCAACTATTACTCTTAGGTATCGAAAAGACCCGGGCCAACTTTGTCTAATGCTGTCTGATCAACATTCGAGGGTTGACGTCAGGCTGACGGCTGGTCATAAAACTATTGACAACTTAGCTATATATATGAAATAAAATAACTCAAAGCTATGAAATAAAAGTAGATATGGGCCTACGCTAAGGAATTAGAATAAGAAAAGGGTAATGATGATGAGATTGATTAGTTTTAGAATAACAAATTTATTTATAATGTAAAATATAATAATTATTTTTGAGATAGCAGATTGATTACTTAAAGAATAACAAATTGAGATTATAAATTGATTATTTTTGAAATAATTAAACTAGAAAATTATAAATCTATTATTTTTTTGGAATAAAGGTCAGATTATTTTATAAATAACAGATTGATTATTACTGGAATAAAAAATATATTTTTGGAATTAAAAAGTGATTATTTTGGTTATAGTTATGAATATAATATTTCACCATTTTTAACTTGCCTGTGAGAGTCGTAAAAATGACGAACATAAGGGAAATGAAAAGCAACAATATCCTGGTAAACTCATAACTCTAACTGTAAACGTCAAACCGCTTGCCATGCGTGAATTTTAAGGGCATTATCACTTTTTGATCTATGCCCAATACGGACAATAATGTGTTGATCGATCACTGAATGCCTTTAGCTTAACAAGATATATGCAAGCTTAACACAACATTAGCCTTACAATTTTCCCTCGTCTACCCACATATAACATCAAAATGACTAAGAGTTCCAGCTCTTCATCTCATCATCTCGGCTCATATACGTCCCCCTTTTGGGTTCGAGCCACCTCCAAAATAAGAGGGAAATTGAACTTACTATACTATGCTGGTCAAATACATTATTATAGGGTTTTATTTAGAGTTATAACATCTATGCAAGAGATGGAAATCTCTTGCATAGATGTGTATGCGTATATTGTATTCCTTAGTCGTCTTTAACGACATCCATGGCAAGATAGGGAGTGGTGAATTGTATTCTTACTCCGTCACCACACGGAAGAAGAAAAAGTCTAGCTTTTAAAGTTGGTATTAATAGTGTCGTTATTATACAGTAAATAAATAAGTAAACAAACAGAACGTGAACACTCTGTATATAAAATAATAAAATCTTAATTAATGAAGTCGCTAGAGGTCAGCGTTGTGAACTATCTTATTAAATGGTTTATATCGAACGATCAATAATTAAATTAACACAATATATAAAATTTATCAATAAAAAATGCATGTCATCAATTAAAATTAGATTTAGATACAATTGAAATAGTTGTCCGGTGCCTTGGTGAGAATTTAAAAAGTTATGTTCAGTACTCTATGTGTTTAGTCGACATTTTTTATTACTACTTATAATAATAGCTTCATTAGCTGTCAATTTCTTTTTAAATTTGTTGCGGCTTCTAAGACAATTAAAAGTGTTTCCCGGGACTTTCTGAGGGTCAAACGTCAGTGTTTTATACGGAGACCATTGTTGATCCTGGCTTACAGGAGTTACAGTGGTGGGATTGTGTGGTGGTCCCATAGATAGGTCCCATAAAAAAAATAGCTGTCAATGTTAATATTTATTATTATCTCGTATTTTGCCAACTATTGAGGTTGAGACTCCTCCACAATAGAAGAGAAATTGACCTACTATGCCACGCTGATCAGACATGTTGGTGTAGAGTTTTATTTCGAGTTTTCCGTTTCTTAGATCTATACCAATAAATAAAATTGGAGTATCTGTTTGTAATGTCAAAATAATAGGCTTTTTTCATGCTCACACGGTTATTTGCACTATACATTTGCCTAAAATACGCTTTATATTTTTTTTGTCTGTCTGTCTATCTGTCTGTCTGTTCGTTCCGGGTAATCTTCAAAATGGCTGGCCTGATTTCAAAAATTCTTTCACCAATGGAAAGCTATAATATCAGGGAGTAACCTAGAATATATTTTATCTCGGTATTCCCACGGGAACTACGCAAGAAAGACTACTGAAACCGTAGCGAAGCGAGGGCGGGTTGCTAATAGATAATAATATTATATGCGAGTTACTTCCCTTAGTCATCTTTTACAACACTAATAGAATAATATTCTTACTCCGTCACCATACGGAAAACGACAACAACATATTTATAAAGACTTTTATTGACAGTTTTCTATCTCTTGTACAGTTATATGGATAGTATGTCCCTTAGCCATCTTTTATTATGCTTAAATTTTTCAAGTAACACCTAAATCAATATAAATTTCACGTATAATAAATTTTGTGTTTTTATATTGCTTAAAATTTCGGGGTGATTGATTAAAACGGGATATTAAAATACTATTTATCTCTATCTCTTGATTTCTAGTGTGTTGTAAACCAGATAACATAAGCAGATAACGTCACTACACTTCTCAAATAATCCTTTACCTACTATAAGAAAAATCGAGAATAATCCTAACATTCACACACCTAGCCAAAAATATTCGATCAATTTTACTACCATTAATTAGGCGCGACTTTTATACAAACGCACCCTCCAATAGAGAGACAGAAAATTCTTTAAAATAGCAATGAGATATTCTTTTTTTATAAAGATATAATTTATAAACCAACAACAATAACTTAATTAATCTAGTTTTCGTTACTGTCCACAATCGTCGACATTGTAAATCATTTGTCTAACTACCGGGTCGCATCACTAACAAAATGGCTGCTCACTCAATGTTACCAACATAACAATCATTATAAATCGTTGCTTTTAAACGTCAGTTAATCGTCGCACAGTCGCTCGACAACAAAGCCAGCTCAAATTACATCCAATTATAAGCTATTCAATCCTTTTAGTAGAAATATGATAAAAAAACAACACCATACTTTAACAATATGTGATAATTAAGAAAAAAAGCGCGCGTAACGAAAGTTGTGACGTTCAGTGCTACCAAAATGCTTAACGAGGCGTAGTGATGTACTTATATCGATAAAGTGGGACGATTGATAATGACATGCAAATAAGAAACTAATTAGCGTAGCGATTTAAACGAAGCATTCACTTGACGAGCTTTTACACTACACCAGTAGTTCAATCATGTAGTTTTTTATGAATACATAATTACGAATAGCCACAAATAATCTTAACAATTATCTGACTCGGTTAATATATATATTAATCATGCGTTCTAGTGTAGAAAGTTGATAGAGTGTGGACTTAATGATATTATTTCATGGCTCGAAAAAAAACTTTCTACATTATAATTAACAACTATTGGGTATCATGAGATCTTAATCACTAATTAGGTTTACCGTTGCCTCTACTAATCAAATGTTTGAAATATTCTAATTTAACGTAATCATCATCAACATTTTACGATCTTATTAGATGCCACGGATTTCCTCTCGGAATGAGGGAGTACAGGTTCTTTTTTTATATTATTAACAACACTAATATTGTACATATAGTTGGAATATTTAATTCAACACCGTGAATATCTTTTAATCATAATCGTTAATTGTGAGATTGATTTAATCTATACTAATATATAAAGCGGAAGGGTTTGTTTGTTTGAACGCGCTAATATCAGGAACTACTGGTCCGATTTGAAAAATCCTTTCAGTGTTAAATAGCCCATTTATCGAGGAAGGCTATAAATTATATGTCATCACGTTAAGACCAATAAAAGCGGAGCAACAATGAAAAATGTTTCAAAATCGCGTTTTTTTTCCTTTTGAAGGCTTCCACTGCGTGCACTACATAAACGGTTAGGTTTCGCAAAAATCATGTGTGACAGAATTGTATTATTTAAAAATATTTTCACCTTCTACGTAAACAAAGTCGTGGGCTAAAGTTAGCATTAGCCAAAAGTATCTGTTCCACGCGGACGAAGTCGCGGGCATAAGCTAGTTAATTATATAAAGATGTATATAACTTGGAAGAAAGGTTCTCGATTGACGACTTATCGGACGACGCAGTATAGAACGCCCTTCATTAGGTGGAAATTGCTGGATCGTTGGATACAGGTAGCACAGGAGCGCACTTTGTAGCGAGATATGAGGAAGGCTTACGTTCACTGGTAGACGCAAAAAGGATGAATAATGATGATGATTTGTATAATTTCAATTGTAAAAATCTTGAACATATGTATGAAATACATACTGCATGTATGTATTTTTCTTCCATGTTGTAAAAGTAGTCTTAAAAAAAAAAAAAAAAAAGTGTAAAAGTCGTCTTTTATGACACCTAAGAGCAGTGCAAAAATTCTTCGCGCCACAACTCAGTTGAAATGCATTTCACCTGTATCATGTTTCGTCACAAAATGAAATCCTCTGCCGCCTGCATACAACACCGACCAAACATGCGTAAAATACGTAAAAATGAATTATTTGGTGTGGTGACGGAGTAACAATACAATTCACCACCCCCTCTCTTGCCCGTGGGTGTCGTAAAAGACGACTAAGGAATATCTTGTGCATATAACAACAATACAAGAGAAAGAAAACTCGAAATAAAACCCTATACCAACCCGACTGACCAGCGGGGGATGGTAGGTCAATTTCCCTCCCAATATGAGGAGACTCGAGCTCAGTTGTGGGGAACTGTTAAATTATTACGAATTTCAAATTCATAAATTACTAAAGTTTCTACATATCGAATAAAAAGCAACACTATAAAATAATCAAATTTCGAACAACAATGGCGTCAGTAGGTAATAATGAACCGTTCAGTCCCCGCTCAGTCACATAAAACGTCCTTTATCAAAACGCTTATTAGTTTTGTATGAAAAAGAATATTATTTTTATTATTTCCTCAGTTTTTTATCCATTTTTGACGGACGAGACGTGCGTTAAGCCAGTTTAATTAAATTCGAGTTCTTTATAGTGTCGGTGGGTTCATAAAAATAACATTGTCACACTAGGGTAGCCGTAGAGAAAAATGGGGACCATAGAGCTTAGCTGTAGCTTTTATTATGATGAATATTTACTCTATGGAAGGAGGGACAAATTATTATTGCGTTCTTTTGTTGACTTAAATAATGGCGTGAAATTGAGAAGGGTCGACTACCATTTTATTGTAAATAATCTACTAATAATTAAGTATATGGCTTAATATATTTTATATTTGTGCATGAACTTTACATGATAAGATTTTGCACTGTAAATACCATAGGATTATATTTTAATTCATTTTGGGAAGAAGAATTGCTGTGTGGTGGCAGATTTGAATATTACTGGGGTGACGCAGGTGAGATTACCTGCGTCTGATGCTACCCTAGCCGAGGCCGCGGGTGACTGGACCGGGGATTTAGTCCTTCACCCGCCGAGAGGCCGACCGCGCAACGACGACTGACGTCCCCGAGGGGGGGACGTCAGTCGAGGAGAGAGTACTCCTCAGGGGTATTCCGACCACTGACGACAAGTCAACCTGCACCTGTAGTCGGTCCAACGACGAAGGCGACGTGCCACGGGTGGTTTACGGGGCCGCGCGCCGCCCCTCTGTCGCCGGACGGAGCCGGCCGGCGAGTATACTGACCGTAGCCAAGGTAGCCAACCCCCCAAAACAAAAGATTTGAATATTACCAACACTTACATTGCTTACACAGCTTAATATGATTACCAGTCCCTATGATGGCAAGTGGTAACTAACCCACATGGACCTCTGCAATACCAGAGCCATAGCCAAGTCGCTACCTACCGTATGTAAAGTTTGGGCTTTTTTTTGCATTATTTTATAGTTCTTTATCCGTGTGAGAAGAGTACATATTAGGTACTTTGACTCTGAAATAATTGGAATAAAAGCAGGATGTGGATGCTTTCATGTGGTGACGGAGTAAGAATACAACTCACCAACCCTTTCTTGCCCGTGGGTATCTTAAAAATACAACTAATAATATCTGATGTTTACACGAAAACTACACATTGTAAATAAAACTACTTTTACGGATTATATCGTGTTTGTATTTGATTTATGACTGCTCGACGTTTTGAATACTTTACAGCATTCATGGTCACGGGCGGACTAAGATGTCTGACGTCCAAACAAGTCAACGTTGTTACAGATTTTTAATTTATTAAAAATCGTTGTTACAGAACAAGTCAACATTATTACAGATTTTTAATTTATTAAAAATCATTATTACAGAACAAGTCAACATTATTACAGATTTTTAATTTATTAAAAATCGTTATTACAGAACAAATTAACGTTGTTAGATACAGATTTTTAATTTATTAAAAATCGTTGACTTGTTTGGACTTCAGACATCTTAGTCTGCCCATGACCATTAATGCTGTAAAGTACCTATTCGAAACGTCGGGCAATCATAAATCAAATACAAATGCGATATAATCCGTAAAAGTTGGTTTATTTACAACTAAGGGATTATAATACGCAGATAACGTCTATGAAAAAGAAGAAAACTCTAAATAAAACCCTTTGGTTATCATCATCAGCATAGCCCACATACGTCCCACTGTTAGGCTCGGGCCTCCTTCACAATGGGAGGGAAATTGAGCTACTATACCATCATGGTCAAACATGATGATATAAGGTTTTATTTCGAGTTTCCCTTCTCTTGCACAGATGTTATGTGCATATTATATATCCCATAGTCGTCTTTTACAACATCCACGAGCAAGATAGGGAGTGGTGAATTGTATTCTTACTCTGTCACCACACGGAAATTCGACTCCGAAATTCCTTTTGTTATATTGGGTTATTTCCTCTAATTGTAAACGAGACTTTACACTTTAGCTCAGGAGTGGCATACCTTCCTATATATGTGCTGTGATGATGATGACGATTCAGATTAATAAGCTTTTATTAAAAAGGTAAGGTAAAGGTTCTATTAAATTATAGTGGCAGGACCACACTGTTGACAGCTGTTTGTCTACAGCCGCGGGCCAGTCCATCCGGGGTAGTACCACACTGAGCAGAAAATCGACGTCCGAGTAGTAGCAATTTGTTACTACGCTTCATTCGATGAGCGAGTGAGCAGGAAGCCCAACTTTCTGAGGGTGTTTGCGTCTGGTGGCTTCAATATCACCGAACCTCATTGCATGCATTCACACTCCCTTCGCGGTAGGCAGCAGCCTTGCAAAGCTCCATGAGCGGCAGCAACACTTACCATAAGGTGTACTGTTTGCTCGTTTACCACCGTTTGCGATAATAAAAAAATAACTAAGTTGCTATCAAGAAAATTAAAATCTCGACCTATATCAGAGAAATAAACTGTAAATTTATATTATCAAATATAATTATGTTATCGTTGGTTTAATTGCAACTAATGGGTTGATAGTTACATTGTAACCGGGTCGGGGGTTATCTATGAATGTAAAGAAACTTTACAATCAGACAGCTCGGTGATATGATTTCAAAATAGTTTTTATGGCTGTCGTAAATTATTTTAATAAAAGGTGTTATTAACTTATCGCCAATATTTCTGAATAAATGGGATTGTTATACTTATTAACGTTTCGATTTACTTAGGTGTTGCCAAATGTCAGTCGACGTAATAGAACATTTAAATAATGTATATTGTCATCCGCCATTTTAAATCCGTTAAAGAACAGAAAACATTAAAAATAAGTATACTACTATGAAAAAACAAAAAGTTCACGAATCTAAACTTACGCGTCTAAGACATATTAACTGGTAATTTAAGTTAGGATCCATTTGAACTAAACCCATTGGGTTTAGTTAATGAATTCTATAAAACCCTGAATTGGCACCTGAGGGTTGCCCTTTTTAATCCGTTAAAAGATTACAGAATTGCAAATAGGGAAATATACCCATATACTAATAATTTTTCGCAGTTTTAGACAGAGAATAGTGTCTAATGCATAAAATTAGGCATGTTTCGAATATAAAATTTCAGATCTAGATATGGATATTAGAATGAAATTATAGCGCGTCCGGAGTCGGTTACGGATATGAAATTATTTCAGACTTTTTTTTTGGGGTGGGTTGCGGTCGGCGAGCTCTTCGCACCACTCCGTCCGAGGCGACAGAGGGGCATAAGCACGCACACCCAAAACCCGCCCGAACACCACGTCACCTTCGTCGTTGGGCCGACCACAGGAGCAGGGTTACTTGTCATCAGTGATCGGCCCGACGGAATACCCCCTGCTTGGGGCACCCTCTCGTCGACTGACGTCCTTCTCTCGGGGAGGACATCGGTCTTTCCTCACGCGGTCGGCCTCTCGACGGGTGACAGACTAACTCCCCGGTCGCCTAACGCCACCCGCGGCCTCGGCTAGGGCGGCATGATGCGCAGGTAGTCGCGCTTGCACCACCCCAGTCGCCGGCGGCGGATCGCTTCGTCGAGGCTGAAATTATTTCAGACTAGCAATCCGTCCTCGCTTCGCTTCGGTTTCAGTCACGTTACCCGCATAGTTCACGTTCCCGTGGGAATACCAGGATAAGATATAACCTATGTTACTCCCTGATATTAAGTATAGCTTTCTATTGGTGAAAGAATTTTTGAAATCGGTCCAGTAGTTTCGAAGCCTATTCAATACAAACAAACAAACAAATCTTTCGTCTTTATAATATTAGTATAGACTAGCAATCCGCCCTCGCTTCGCTTCGGTTTCAGTCGCCTTACTCGCGTAGTTCCCGTTCCCGTGGGAATACTGGGATAAAATATAGCTTACGTTACTCCCTGAATTTATTTATAGCTTTCCATTGGTGAAAGAAATCTTGAAATCGGCCCAGTAGTTTCGGAGCTTATTCAATACAAATAAACAAACAAGATTTGTCCTCTTTATAATATTAGTATAGATTAGGGACCCGATAGTTTCGAATAGTTTCAGTTACAAATACTGGATTTTTATGAAATCTCAAAAGGAAAATGCTAATTCGGATGATTATCATGTTATTCTGCGTTGGAGAGGCTTACGTTTATTACCGTCGTAATAATTATGAGACTAAAAAGAAACAGACTCGTCTGAAAATATTCGAAAATTTGTATCAATTTCGATTTCTAATATACCTATTTTAATTTCGTTTTCAGATAGTTAGAGCTAAGATTACGAAGCTTCATAAAATCCCTACATAAAAAAGTAATTTAATAAAATTTCAGAATCTTATTTCTGAAAAGTAGATATAATTGCGAACAGTCTTGATTTTTTGAATAAAATCCATCATACTTCTTATTTCTTTGTTTTACTTAAATCTATCAACTAACGAGGCCTTTATTACTAGTGTAGAGAGAATTTCTATCTCAAGTTCCATCATCATCACAGCTGACATACGTTCCACTATTAAATCCGAACCTCCTCTAAAATAGGAAAGCAATTGTTCCTGCTCTCTGGAATCGGAATCTTTACCAGTGGCCATGGTACCTAAATTATGGGGCCGCACGCCGCCCATCTATTGGCTTGAACGGAATAGATGAGATATGTCCAGACCATAGACTGTTCAGAAAAAGAACACAAAGCATTCATGAGGACTGACGACAGAAGTGAAAACTTAAAACAATTGTACAAACAATTGTTATTTTTGAATATAAAATTAAAGAAGAAGAAAATCCGTAGAAGAACGGATGTAACCAAGATAACCTGATGAATTAGCACGTTGAAATGGCAATGGGCTACATGATGTGGCTACATCGCTCGTCGAACTGACAATAATTGGGAAAGACGACGACCACCTACTAGGTGGACTGACAACATCTTGAAAATCGCAGGGAAACGTTGAATGGCACAGGACCGTTCCGAGTGGCATTCTCGTAGAAGACCTATGTTCAACAGTAGAGATCTATGGGCTGATGGATTCACTAAACAAAAAATTACATTGAAAAATTTAAAATAACAAAATTCACATTGAATCCTAGAGACGACGGCCTTTTTTTTTGGGGTGGGCTGCGGTCGGCGCGCTCCACGCACCACTCCGTCTGGGACAACAGAGGGGCGTATAACACGCAACACCCGCAACCCACCCGAACACCACGTCGCCTTCGTCGTTGGGCCGACCACCGGAGCAGGGTTACTTGTCATCAGTGGTCGGCCCGACGGAATACCCCCTACCTGGGGTACCCTCCCATCGACCGACGTCCCCCCCTCGGGGAGGACGTTGGTCTTTCCTCACGCGGTCGGCCTCTCGGCGGGTGACGGACTAATCCCCGGTCACGTCACCTGCGGCTTCGGCTAGGTCGGCATGGCACGTAGGTAGTCCCGCCTGCGCCGCCCCAGTCGCTGGCGGCGAGTCGCTTCGTCGAGGCTGTGCTCCTCGCGATCGCGACCCGCCGCCTCCTTCTGCGAGATAACTGCCTCGCAGAAGGATGCGACCGCGTGCCAGTTCCTGATGCTACCGAGCATCTCTCTAGCGATGGTCGACAGCGTCAAGTCGGCACCGATGATTGCGACGAGTTCACGACTCTGCTCTGCCCAAGCGGCACAGACCTCGAGCATATGCTGCGCCGTGTCCTCGTCGCAATCGCAGTGGTGGCAGGACGGTGTTCTCTCCCTCCTAGCGACCCTGTACTTGCCGAAGCATCCATGTCCCGTCAAGACCTGTACCAGTCGGAAGGAGAGCACACCATGCCGCCGTTCCAACCACTGCATCAGCACCAGCCGGAAGGCCTCCACGGTCCAGACACCGTATCGAGGGCTCTCCAGCCGGTCTGCCCAACGGGCGATGACGTCTCGGCGGGCGTCGACGCGCCAGGCGGTGAGCTCCATTAAGGAAACAACACCGCTCTCCCCTCGCACTCCCGACTCCCGCCGATACAGGTCGGCGAGCATTTCCGCCTCCAGGTCCCACGGGGGAGTCCCGGCCAATAGACACGCCACCTCCGTCGCCACCGTGGGGTACCCGCGGATGATCCTGACTGCCACGGCCTTCTTTGGACGCCACAGAAGGGCCCTGAGTCGGGCGGTCATGGACCCCGCCCACACCGGAGCGCCGTAGAGGGCCATCGACCGGATGACGCCCGCGCATAGCTATCGGCATGCAGCACGCGGTCCGCCCACATTCGGCATAAGCCATGATAGGGCGGACGCCACGCCGACGAGCCGCGGGACGAGCCTGCGGAAATGCTCTCGAATGAGAAACGACGGCCTGATCGGTTTCCTCATATTTAACGTTAATTAAATATTATTACATACAGGAAATCTACGTAACATAACACTTTAAAGAATTAAAATATAATAAAAAGAACATATGACTTTTTCATGTTCCCGCCAAAGATTCTAGAGTAATAGTTAATCACAGCGGGCACAGAGTAATAAATATACTAATAAGGATTTACACTCCTCGTTTAAATAAATCTAACATTCGAAACTAAACAACAAGTAGGTAGATAATTATGAACGAATCTTTGTAATTAAGTAATAAAATTTTAATTGACTCCATCATGTGAATTATAAATTTTTAATTACTCTAAATCTATCACTTAAAATATCATATGCATTTATATAGGTACCATCGTAAATAGCTACTACACAATGTACATGAAATAAATTCCAAGCAAATGATGATTATCTCTGTGATAGAATAAGAATACAATTCATCATCATCATCATCACAGCTCCTATAGGTACGTCTCACTTCTGGGCTCGAGACTCCTCTATATTGGGGGGAAAATTGATCAAATTCAAATCATTTATTATGCATAAACGCTGAGAAGGCACTTACATATTGTCAGGTTTACAATTACCAAAAAAAACATACTACCACCAGATCGGAACGCGACCGCTACTGAGAAGATCCGGCAAGAAACTCAGCGGGCTTGTCTATAATTTTCATTTTTTTTTCTTCTTACTAGATATAAATTGTGTACAACAAGTTTTGTAAGAACTAGCTCCAGTGTGATGCCCTTCGAACCACAAGATACGTAATATAATTCAAACGATTATGGCTGGACCAGATCCCACAAGCGGCACCCGATCACGAGTTAACTACTAGAGCAGCCATCACTCCCCTCAACCACTATGGAGGGAAGGGAGAGACCCGCTTCACGCAGCTACCGCAAGTAGATCCTCCCGTGAGCATGACCAACACCATAATATGTTACAAACGCTGAAAATACAAAATTTCGTTAAGCAAAACATGCTACACTTTACCATAAAAGTTAAAAGGAAAACAGTATATTTAAAATAACAAGGAAACTGCTGAATGAGGAGCTGTCAGACGGGTTGGTACGTACGTATCGAGTTTTGTTTCTCTTGCATAGATGTTATATACATTCCTATTATAATCCCTTAGTCGTCTTTTACACCACCCACAGGCAAGAAAGGGGGTGGCAAATTGTATTCTTAGGTCCACCATTTTCTATCTTACTCGCTGGTATCCTGGCTTATTAACCGATTTCAAAAAAAGGAGGAGGTTCTCAATTCGTCGGAATATTTTTTTTTTATGTAGGATTGTTAACCGATTACTCAAAGACGCCTGGACCGATTTGCAAAATTCTTTTTTTGTTTGATAGAATATACTTACCAGGTGGTACCATATTCATCAGGTCAGGATCTGTTGATGGTATCCTTGAGAAATTGGTGGAATTCTTAAAATTTTATAGGCAATTTTAATTAGTTTACTGTTTGAAGTCGGTTTTTTTTTTTTGTTAATATGAGCAAAATATCTAAGAGAAAGAAAACTCTATATAAAACCCTGTATCAGCTTATCTGACCAGCTTCGTATAATAAGTCAACTTCTCTCCTATATCGGAGAAAGCTCGAACACAACAGTGGTACCAGAGCTGATATGATGAAAACGATGATGAAATGATGATGATAGTGATAAGCGTTTTTTATGGTCTGACCATACCACGCAGGCGAGTTTGAATCCCATAACTCCATGAATAATCTCTCTCTCCATCTTATTATTGACCCACTGACATTATAAGGATTTTATACTTCAAGTCTTTAAAGTCCTTGAACGAGATCCAGATGCAGTTTAGAATATTAACACCACCTTCTTTTACATAGATATTATATGTGTGTTATATCCATTAGTTGATTTTTACGACATTCAAAGACAAGATATGGAGTGATGAATAGTATTCTTACATCGCCACCTCACGGAAAAAACACACAACATCACTGAAAAACAAACAAAAACCAAAAATAAAATTTTATCCTAATTCGTCTGAACAGCATGGTAATTTAATAACCTTTCATCTACGCAGGTGAAGATGATGATGAATATAGAACGAGTCTATTGTATCTCCTAGGATCAATTTCAGATCCTAGAACTTCAAAATGAGCAGAGGTATGTTCTAGATATATGATTTGGCAGTTTTTAAGAGTTTCTTGATGTCAAAACATTAATAGGCGGGGGTGAACCTGATCGTTGGCGTGGCGTTAACGCCACGCTTGGATATGTACATTTGTAGGTATAAAGAAACCATAATCTGTTTTAGAATTTTGTACAACGCCATCTAGTGAGCTCAAAATAAATTATTAACCTAAACACATACCTACCTATAATATACCTACCTATACTAATGGCAATAAAAGTTTATTGAATAAAAATCTTCATTTTCTAGAAAAATAAACGTATCTAATATTTTATTAATATTTTATGCCATGTTAGTTTCTGTTGTAATCTGTTTTTCAAAGCATATATAGGTACCTACTTGTACAACATGGTTTGAATGTTTCACATCCGCCAGGCGTCCTGAGCGACGGCTCCCTATTTTATACCTAATTAATATCTACTCCTCATATTGCTTTGTCGTGGGGATTACAAATAGGTACTACCAACCCTTGCAATTCTCGTGAATGTGTTAGGTATAAGACGAAAAGGTTATAGGTATAGACCTATACTAACTTCATCTGATGCTATCTGTTACTTCGGGTCAATACAATGTGTACTCCCATTGTGCGTGTTGCTAAAGTTTTGGCAATAGTTCTATGGCCTGCCACCTGGCTGATATCAACCCTTCTTGGGAATATAATTTTTGACCAAATGACATCAGACGGCATTTACCCAAGCAAAGCTCTTAGTCGTCTTTTATTATACGAGTAATGTAAGAGTTGATAGTATTTGTGGCAGCTACCACATAGTAAGTTCCAATAAAGGCGATATCTGTATCAAATATTGTGTTCGAATTAAATAAGCAATATACCCACCTAGATTTAAAAAAAGCAACCGTTACTATCGTAACAGCACCTGTAGAAATAACGGCATATATTTATGTTTAATAGATAAAAACAAACCGTAACGGTAATTTTACAATAGTTGAGGAGCTTAAAAAGGATAATCCGACATTTACAAGACAATAGAAAAACAAACTTATTTCAATAAAAACATTTTCTTGTGCCATACTTACAACTATAAAAAAAAGTTAAAAGGCGTTTGCCTCCAAACATTGAAACAAAAAAAAGACAAATGGCGGCATAAGTTAACTATTTAAAAATACACCTCATCCTTTTAGGAATTCCTAATTAGACTTGTCAAATGATCTTTTAAAGATCATCATTAGATCTATTGACATTTTTCAATAAATAAATTAACTTACTAAGTATATTTTATTACTAAATTGTAGGAAGTTATTTATAATTAATGTGAGCGACGCCATTTTATGATATAATTTGACAATCAATATACATAATTAAATTTTATGAAACTGATACAACGTGGTTCTATTAAAAATATAGCGTGTACATAAAATAAACAAAATATAGATAAATATTTATTTAATTCGTACCAACGTAAAAAGTTAGGTAAGTAATCTAGGGCAAAAGATGGCGGGCTGTCAAAAGACAACCTTTATTCCCGCCAATAGGATTTATTCTGTTACTTTCTTTTTACAAACATAGATAATCATCTGGCCGCGCATAGATAACGGACGGTTTTATCTTAATGGCCCCATGTTCTAGATAAGCTACTACTTCTTTTAAGTTTTTATTTTCTGTCAACGGTGTATCTCTACACGCGAGGCTAAATAAACGATAATATTCAGTAAAACATTCAATGTATAATAGATATTATGCTTTAGTACTTTTTTATATGCAAGCTGGTGTTATTTTTAATTTTCTATGGTCATTAAAAGCAAGCCTTTTCAACCTACTATGTTGTTAAGTAAATGCATAATTATAGTAGGTATAGGTATCTACTGCACCTATTTATAATTTTTAAGCTCCATTTTTTAAATATTAGAGATTTGGCTTTAACTCCTTAGCCTAATGGAGAATAACGGATCGACATAGTAGGGAACGGACTCTCTCGGTGTCAGTGTTCGGCCCAATGGTGGAGGGGAGGGAATACGATGAGTTATGGGGCCGCACACCGCTCTTTCGTCACCCCGGACGGAATAAATGCCATGCGTCCAGACTATAGCCCACCCAAAAAATCAATGGAACGAACTTCATTTCAATCTCTCATTCATCACCACCACAGTTCACATTCATCACATTACTCAGAACAAGCCTCGTTCGAAACGGAAGGGAAATTGTACCTATTGTACAGCGCCGGTCGGACAGGTTGGTATACCTAGGACCTTAGAATAATACCTAACGAAGTTCGTGTATAAAAAGTGAAGCATTTCAATTGGAGCCTAATGGAGCTTACGCCGGAACCGTTCCGTAATGTACAAGTCACTGTACTGCACGTACGTACGCAACTCTTAAAAAATAAATAGGTAATTATGACGGTTTGTGCATTCAAATGGTGTCATAACACATTTGAAAAACTTAAAAAGGTTTTTAACATTACTTTTAAAAGTATATCGACGATTTATGTTAATAAAAATAATATTTGATTTCATAACTCATATAGTGGTGTGCGTGTGTAGGTACGTGTGTAATCGTCTGCGCGCTTGTACCTAATATTTTTAGATTCAAGTTTCGAACTTTCGAAGTATCGACACTATCCTTCTATACGTTATTATTCTAAACCTAGGACTTTATATGGAGATTGCCTTCTCTTGCGTAGATGTCATATTTTACGATATCAAATTCAAATAATTTATTTTGCATAAACCCCGAGAGGGCACTTACATATTGTCAGGTTTATAATTTCCAAAAAAAAAATATACCACCACCGGATCGGAACGCGACCGCTACTGAGAAGATCTGGCAAGAAACTCAGCGGGCTCTTCTATTATTTTTATTTTTTTTTCTTCTTACTAGATATAGGTACCTACAGTTGTGTACATGTTTTGTAAGAACTAGTTCCAGTGTGATGCCCTTCGTACCGCAAGATCTATACCAATAAATAAAATTGGAGTGTCTGTTTGTAATGTCAAAATAATAGGCTTTTTTCATGCTCACACGGTTATTTGCATTATACACATGCCTAAAAATCACTTTATATTTTTTTTTGTGTCTGTCTGTCTGTTTGTTCCGGTTAATCTTCAAAACGGCTGGTCCGATTTCAAAAATTCTTTCACCAGTGGAAAGCTATATTATCAGGGCGTAAACTAAGCTATATTTTATCCCGGTATTCCCACGGGAACGGGAACTACGCGGGTAAAACGACTAAAACCGAAGCGAAGCAAGGGCGGGTTGCTAATACTTAATATAATTCAAACGATTATGGCTGGACCAGATCCCACAAGCGGCACCCGATCACACTACTAGAGCAGCCATCACTCCCCTATCGACAGGCAGGACACTCCTACTCCGTCACAAGGAAGAAGGTAGCTCTGATTTTTTTTAATTATTTATATGTGTAGGTAATAAAATCTTGATTAAGTAGGTATGTTAAGGCAAATTGTAACACTAAGAATTCCAAATAACAAATTTTTGAAGATATTTGAAATTTATGGCTGCTGCTTGTGCTAAGGAGGTTTTTACGATTTCCTCAACAACGTTAGAGATCACCCATCACCAAAACTTAAATGTGTACGATACCTAGTTACCTAAAGAGCGGGTGTTTTCCCTCAAGCAATGGTGACTAAGGCGAGTGGTAGCTGCTCTAGTGGTTAACTCGAGATCGGTGCCGCTTGTGGGATAGATCTCAAAAAAAAAATGAATAAAATTATGATTGGACCAGAGTCCATCCATTTTATCAGGCGAGTGCTAGCTGCTCTAGTGGTTAACTCGAGATCGGTGCCGCTTGTGGGATAGATCTCAAAAAAAAAATGAATAAAATTATGATTGGACCAGAGTCCATCCATTTTATCAGGCGAGTGCTAGCTGCTCTAGTGGTTAACTCGAGATCGCTGCCGCTTGTGGGATAGATCTCAAAAAAAAAATGAATAAAATTATGATTGGACCAGAGTCCATCCATTTTATCAGGCGAGTGCTAGCTGCTCTAGTGGTTAACTCGAGATCGGTGTCGCTTGTGGGATAGATCTCAAAAAAAAAATGAATAAAATTATGATTGGACCGGAGTCCATCCATTTTATCAGGCGAGTGCTAGCTGCTCTAGTGGTTAACTCGAGATCGGTGTCGCTTGTGGGATAGATCTCAAAAAAAAAATGAATAAAATTATGATTGGACCAGAGTCCATCCATTTTATCAGGCGAGTGCTAGCTGCTCTAGTGGTTAACTCGAGATCGGTGCCGCTTGTGGGATAGATCTCAAAAAAAAAATGAATAAAATTATGATTGGACCAGAGTCCATCCATTTTATCAGGCGAGTGCTAGCTGCTCTAGTGGTTAACTCGAGATCGGTGTCGCTTGTGGGATAGATCTCAAAAAAAAAATGAATAAAATTATGATTGGACCAGAGTCCATCCATTTTATCAGGCGAGTGCTAGCTGCTCTAGTGGTTAACTCGAGATCGGTGCCGCTTGTGGGATAGATCTCAAAAAAAAATGAATAAAATTATGATTGGACCAGAGTCCATCCATTTTATCAGGCGAGTGCTAGCTGCTCTAGTGGTTAACTCGAGATCGGTGTCGCTTGTGGGATAGATCTTAAGAAAAATGAATAAAATTATGATTGGACCAGAGTGCATCCATTTTACCTGAGAATTTTATTACATCGTGGTTCGAAGGGCATCACACTGGTACTTCTTATTACTTTAGGTACATATTATATGCAATTTTGTTTAAAACAAGTCAGTAAAATATAAAAATATAAACAAACTGGCTGATTTTGTTGCTGAGTCTTCTCAGTGCGATCGCGTTTCGGTCGATAGGTATTTGAATCAATTTAAGGTAAAATGTAAAAATTGATAATATGTAGGTATCTAAGTGCCCTCGCAGGGTTCATAATAAATTGTGCCTGATGCCGCCCTAACTGAGTCTGCGAATGACGGGACCGGGGAATTACTCCGTAACCCGCCGAGAAGCTGATCACGTGACGGCGATCGACGTCCTGAACGTCAAAAGAAGAGGGTACCCCATAGGGTATTCCGTTGGGCTGGCTACGGAGGACAAGGAACTCGGTAGGTACCGGTGGTCGGCCCAACAACGAAGGAGAGGAACTACGGCGGGTTATAGGGCCGCGCAGCGCCCCTTCGTCGCCCCGCCATTGTTAGCCAACAATAATATTTCATTGTCTGCTATATTACGTATACGTACCTGTCGGACTACAAGGTAGGTACTCTTTGTAAAAAAAGCCGGACTATAAAGGTTACTAGGCAGTAGGTACTCTATAATCCGACAATTTCGATAGTCCGACACTGCCGTGCAAAACGTATGTCGGATTACCGGAGGTCCACTGTATTGTAAAATTATAGCGACAGCTCAGTAGCTGAGATGGATCACTTCCCCTTCTCGTTCAATTCATTATCGTCCGATATAATAATTTGAAACTCGCTTGGTCAGACTACACCGATTGCGTTGTGGTAAATATATGTCCCGTGCCAATATCGCGGCTTCTACTCCAATGCAGAATGTAAATACTTTCTATGTGCGATCCAGAAATTGTTTGTTTGTTCCTTCGCAATAGGTACAAGAATTATTTACTTCGTCTGTTTAAGAAAAAACAATATTCTCTCCATTTGTGAAGGAAGCTCGAATCCAACATTGGGACCCGCTCAGGGTGTTCCGTCGGACCGACTGCTGACGACAAGGAACTCTGCACCGGTGGTCGGCCCAACGACGAAGGCGACGTGCTATCGGGTGGGTTACAGGGCCGCGCGTTGCCCCTCTGTCGCCCCCGGACGGAGCCGGGCAGCGAGTGTGCTGATCATAGGTAGATAAAAATTGATCTAATTAGCTTTAATTTAATAGAAAATCTCAATTTTATCAATGTTTTTGGGCATTAAAAACATACAATTAAAATTTTAAAGCAAATTTAACCAATTTCCATCGAGAATTATAATAGCGCAGTTGAGATAGGTATATACTAAACAATTTCTTAAACCAAACAGCCCCGATCCTTGACTACCCTATTTCTAAATATATTTTTTGTGAAAAATAAAAAAAATAAAAAGCTATTAATATCTAAATATATTTTAATTTTTTATATGAGAAGAAAAACTCAAAATAAAACCTTTTTTGTTTGGGGGTGGTTTGCGGTCGTCGCGCTCCTCGCACCACTCCGTCCGGGGCGACAGAGGGGCGTAAGCACGCACACCCGCAACCCACCCACGATGCACGTCGCCTTCGTCGTTGGGCCGACCACCGGAGCAGGGTGACTTGACGTCAGTGGTCGGCCCGACGGTATACCCCCTATTTGGGGTACTCTCCCATCGACCGACGTCCCCCCCTCGGGGAGGACATCGGTCTTTCCTCACGCGGTCAAAATAAAACCTTATACCGATACGTCTGAACAGCGTGGTGTAGGTATCTATACCTATTTGTATTAATTTTTATGGTGAAGGCTCGAGGCCTACAATGGGACGTATATTATATGAGCTGTTGATGATGGTATTTTCTTAAAAAGAAACACAATTTACCATTGATTGAAATAGACAATACTTACTTTAGTATTGTAACTTAAGTAAGTAATACTTAAGTTACTTACTTTTGTATGTATTGTACCTATACGTATGTCTCGGCAAACCATTAATATTTTAAAATGGAGGAAGGGAATGGTAGGAGACCACTATGGCACGATTGTATACGGCACACCTTGGGAAAGGAACGAATCAAAGTTGAATAGGATATAAGAAAGTCTTTCTACTCCTCTATGATGGGCTGCCATCAGAACTTGAACTTGCAATTTGCCATAGAACTTCGAATATAGATTCGACACGTTATTTGCCTCTGAATTTTTAATGTGTCCGTGTACGTACGATTCTCTTGCTAATGTTTGTGGTTAAATGGCTATAAAGAAAGCTATAAATAAGCCTTTCCTTTTTTTGGTTAGCTATGATCTGGACACACATCCGTCCAATCTGTCCGGGACAACATTTCGACATCAATTTTAAATAAATCGTTTTTTTTATATTAAAATAAATCAATTATATTAGATTTTTTTTACAAATCGAATTATTTTAATGAAGAAAAAAAACGATTATTTATTAATAGATTTTTCCCCTCCAAGTCACATCCCTACCCCATAACCTACCGTATTCAATCCCAATCTCCATTGGGCCACTGCTAACTGTCAATAAGCCGAAGATTTTTTTTATGTATCACAAAGATACCATATAAAAAATATATGTTTCTTAATCATTTGACCTCAAAATAATTTTCCAAACTGTTTGTTTTTTTAATTAGGTATGTAGGCATTTAATTAAATTTTGTTCGACAATTTTTTAATGTATTTCTGTAATAATTACAACAGGTCATTTTGCAATAGGCGTGAGGTACCTAGGTATATTAATTACGCATACCTACTATTTCAAAATGTCCCACATAAGGTTTAAAAATCTTTTTGCTAGTAGGTACCTATATATGGCACTTTCCGTACGGTGACGAAGTAAGAATATAATTTATCACTCCCTATAATGCCCGTGGGTGTCATAAAAGACGATTAAGGGATTATATATAGCATACCTATATGTAAGAGAAGGAAAACTCAAAATAAAAACCTATATCAACACGTCTGATCTGGTATAGGTAGTAATTTTCCCACTGAAATCAAGGAACTCTGCACCGGTGGTCGGCTCAACGACGAAGGCGACGTATCACGGGTGGGTTACGGGCTCACGCGCTACCCCTCTGTCGCCCCGGACGGAGTCAGGCGACGGGTGCGGAGACCGTAGCCCACTCCAAAAAAAAAAAGGGGAAATAATTATTAGAAGATTTAGGGGCGAAAATTAAATAGGACCTAAGTCCATAATTGCAAAGCAACATTAATGACTAAATCATAGAAAATCATCACCATTATAATCATCTCAGTTCATAGGTACATTGTTGGGCTTGAGCAAATTCAAATTCAAATCATTTATTATGCATAAACCCCGAGAGGGCACTTACATATTGTAAAAACCTGACAATATGGTTTACAATTTCCAAAAAAAAATAAATATACCACCACCGGATCGGAACGCGACCGCTACTGAGAAGATCCGGCAAGAAACTCAGCGGGCTTTATTTTTTTTTTTTAATGGGTGGGCTATGGTAAACGCACGCGCGGTCCTGTCCGTCCGGGGCGATGTAAGGACGGCGCGCGGGCCCATAACCCACCCGTACCCACGTCACCTCGTTGTTGAGCCAACCACCGCAGCAGATGTGATTTGTCGTCAGTGGTCGGCCCGACGGAATACCCTTTCAGGTAACCTCACCTCTCGACGTCCTGGGACGTCGGTCGCCGTCGCGCGATCAGCCTCTCTGCGGGTGACGGACAATTCCCCGGACCGATCACCCGCGGCCTCGGCTAGGGAAACTCAGCGGGCTTGTCTATAATTTTATTTTTTTTTTTCTTCTTACTACTTAGATATAAATTGTGAACCTACAACAAGTTTTGTAAGACCTAGTTCCAGTGTGATGCCCTTCGAACCACAAGATACGTAATATAATTCAAATGATTATGACTGGACCTGATCCCACAAGCGGCATCCGATCACGAGTTAACTACTAGAACAGCCATCACTCACCTCCATAGTTGAAGAAAATTTGACCCACCTACTATACCACACTGGTCAGACGGGTAGTAGGGTTTTATTTCGAGTTGCTCTTCTCTTGCACATATATGCATTTTATATTCTTTAATCGTTTTTTACGATGCCTGCGAGCAAAGTAGGGAGTGATGTATTGTATTCTCCCTCACCAAACGAAAAGTAGGTAGTAGATATTATCTGAATTAAAACCTATCCTAATGCTTGTAGGCGATGTCAATATCATAAATTATTAATTCCAGCAGTAACATTTATATATTAATACGTGAAGGCAAAACTTTGTACCACTTTTTACGAAAATCCCGGCGATCGACCAGTATGAAATTTGTCACAGTGAAAGAATAGGTATATTAAGGAGAAGTGCATAAAACCAAAATTTGATATAATGGATCTAAAAATACTAATGGCGCGCAGACGATTACACACATACACACGTAAACCACTATACAAATTATGAAATCAAATTTTGTTTCTATTAACATAAATCGTCGAAATACTTTTAAAAGTAATGTTAAAAACCTTTTTAAGTTTTTCAAATGTGTTGTGACACCATTTGAACGCACAAACCGTCATAATTACCTATTTATTTTTTAAGAGTTGCGTACGGTCGTGCAGTACAGTGACCTTGTACATTACGGAACGGTTCCGGCGTAAGCTCCAATAGGCTCCGATTGAAATGCCTCACTTTTTGTGCGTGAACTTACCTTCTATACGTTATTATTGTAAGAGAAATACATTAAATACATTAATAAAGGCATTACGCACACTACCACGCAATTGCACACCCAACACACACACAAACGCTTAAACACTTTTGTTTAGGTACGGTTAAAATCTGGTCGAACTGAATGTCAAACTATCATAATTATGATTACAATGTCTAACAGACATTTGTACTTATATCTTAGAATAATAACGTATAGAAGGATAGTGTCAGTACTTCGAACTTTGAAAATTTGAATCTAAAAATACTAATGGCGGGCAGACGATTACACTCGTTCACACGCACACCACTATACAAATTATGAAATCAAATTTTGTTTTTATTAACATAAAGCGTCGAAATACTTTTAAAAGTAATGTTAAAAACCTTTTTATGTTTTTCAAATGTGTTGTGGCACCATTTGAATGCACAAGCCGTCATAATTACCTATTTATTTTTTAAGAGTTGCATACGTTCGTGCAGTGCAATGACTTGTACATTACGGGACTGTTCCGGCGTAGGCTCCATTAGGCTCCAATTGAAATGCCTCACTTTTTGTGCGTGGACTTACCTTCTATAGGTATGTTATTATTCTAAGACTTATATACTTAGAATAACGTATAAAACGTATAGAAAATATAAACGTATAGAAGGTAAGTTCACGCATAAAAAGTGAGCGGTTTGTGCATTCAAATGGTGTCACAACACATTTGAAAAACTTAAAAAGGTTTTAAAAACAAAATTTGATCTCATAATTTTTATAGTGATTTGCGTGTCATCATCATCATCTTGCTCTTATCCCAATTACTTGGGGTCGACGCAATATGTCATCTGTTTTGACATATTGCAAAAAGTTTCGGCAATAACTTTTATGACCGGCCGCCGGCCTGACGTCAACCCTCCCTGGGAATGTAATCGTTGACCCAAATGGTACCAGATGGAGTTGGTCCGGGTCAATCTAGGGCTCTTAGTCGTCTTTTACGACACCCACGAGCAAAGCAAGGGTTGGTAGTATTCGAAGCCGCTACCACACAGCAAAGCACATAGTGATTTGCGTGTGTACGTGTATAATCGTCTGCGCGCCATTTGTATTTTTAGATTCAAATTTCGAACGTTCGAAGTATTGACACTATTCTTCTATACGTTATTATTCTAAGCTTATATATTACTTATTAGTGAAATACAGCTTACTCGATATACGTAACTAAAATTAAAAGAAAATTGTGTATCAGAAAAAATAATTTAAATGAATTATGGCCGAATTTCGACCACTCAGCGACCACTAATAAAATTAAAAATGAATCCGCTTCTGCGGAAGCCATCTTTATTAACAATCGGCAAGTTAGTAAGTAGCTATAGATAATTACCGCCATTCCAATCCAATTAGCCAACAATAATTCATTTTCCGTGTAGTAACAGAGTAAGAATATAACTTAGCACACCTTTATCTTGCCCGTGGGTGTCATAAAAGACGATTAAAGGATATATAATGCATATAATATCTATATAACGTAATATGTTATAGGTATAATAGGCATATATGTACATAGAAAGCTATGTCAACCCGTTTGACGAGATATAATAGGCCAAATTCTCTCCTATTATAGGGGAGGCTCAAGCCCAACAGTGGGATAATATGAGCTAAAATTATAATGATGATGAATTCATATTAATATAAATAAAAATACGTCAAGGACATACGTAATCCTATTAATTACTTTTCAATAGATATAGGAACTATGCTTGAACTTTTATTTTAGGTGATTAATTGATTAAAAAATAAAACTATTCGTTAAAATAAATAGATTTTTTTAAATTTAATAGTAACGTATTCATTAATACAGGTAAATAGGTTTTACATTTTTTTTTCTTTTAATCCTATTATAAATAAAGACAACAACACTAACGCAATAAGTTCTCGTAAAAAGGCTTCGTACATTTTCAAAAAACGTATAATAATCCTGTTTCAAAATACTTATTTATGGATTGTACAAAGAATTACTTTGCGTGTATGTAAATTGAATTTATAACACGGAATTTAATGCATAGAACACTGCACCATAAATACAAGTAATATTTTTATGTTCAGGTTAATATCGCACAGGCGTTCATTCATACAGCCAAATAATTTTACTCTTTAAAATTTTCCCAACTAATAATTGTCTTTAATAACTTTATTAGATAGATAGTTTAGGTAACTAATTAACATAAACGGTCCATATACCTAACAGAAAATCTTCAAAAAGGTTTTTCTCACACAAAACAGTTACGCATAACTGTTTTATTTAAATAAATTAATTGTGAGAATATCTCAAACCGTGTAACTCCCTGCTAAACTGTAATTATATTATGTAATTAATCATACTCATCAGCCTAATTATCAATGATTAATATTTTTTTAAGAACGTAATTACGATTAAACTATTCAATTTGGTATTGTTGTGATCAAAATGAACTAGCGTAATTTCATTGTGAATAAAATAATTTTTGGTCACGGACGGACCGTGAACGCTGTAAAATATTCGAAACAAGCAATCAAAAATCAAATACAAATTAGATAAAATCAGCAAAAATTGTTTTTTTTTTTATAATAGGTAGGTAGGTACTCGCGTAAACGTCAGAAATCATTAAGAAAAATTCCACTAACCTCCAGGAAATCTGTGGGGAAATATCCTGCCGTGCCTACTCATGAGCCATGGATATAATGTGTAGGACTCTCGGGGCATCGGTGGGGTTGGATGCGGCGGTGGATGAGGCGGTAATGGAGCTCCAAATCCTTGCTGCTGATGTGCTAAAGCCGCCGCTAACGCAGCTCCTTGAAAATGAGCCAAGAATTGATGATGATGATTCTGAGCGTCCAAATATGACAGTCTCTTCAACTCGGGTGAAGGAAAAACGGCGGGCAAAGCATTCGGCCTCAACAGCGGTCTCGGTGAAGGACTACGAGGTGACGCGACTGGGGAAGGCGAGCCCGGGCTTGCTAACGGAGGCGAAGCCTGTTTCGGCCTCTCCGAACCACCCACTATACTGTCTATGCTGAATCCGATTTTCGGTTTCGATGGCACCGCCACCACAGGGGTCGGTGCGAGAGGCATCATGCTTTTACACACAGTGGGTCCGGCACAAAAAAAAATAAAACACCAGATCAGAAGCACATGTCACACAATACACAATCCATCGTGACGCGAGCGCGCGATACGTACGCCAAGGCGGCGCGCGGCCGAATGAACCCTCCGCACTTGCCTGACGCCCGTTGATGCAGATAAAAAAATAACGAACATGGACTCCTCAACAGCTATTGGGCGAAGCTTGGCAAGAGGTGGGGCGGCGAGGAGAGCTTGCACTCTTTATTTAAAAATCTGTCATGTTATTGGTCAACAACCTTAAGGAGGTGTTATTTGAATTTGGAACGCTTTACCAGTGGGCGGTTTGTATTAAGAGCTTGTGATTTAACCGGCTATATGGAGGATTACATCAGATTTGAACGAGGCTACTTATAGAGTGGTGCTTTTGAATTTAGTTGGTTATGATTCAATTAAGGCGTCGATTGGGGCGCGCGAGTCGGATTGCTCGTTTTGGACGAAACGGCGCGAGCTGTGCTCACCGCTTGCCTGTCGTATTTATACACACAACCGAGTAATACTTTTTAATTAACGCCGATGCTTTATTAGCTTAATGTCGCGAGATAAACGTGAATTTTTCACCGATTCCCGCCTGTAATTGATTCGAACAAAATGGCGGACGTTTACGGCCGCATTCGGTTTAATTATTTTTTATCGATAATAAAATAATTAGTTGCATTGGGCACACGATGGGTTTCTTATGAAGTTGTATTAAATTTTAATGCAACACGATAAAGTTTTAAATTTCACGGATATTTGCCACTATTACAAACTAAAGAGTGTTTGGTAAATAGTTTGATTTTTAATTAAAATTTGTTTTACCTATTTTGTACTCTATGGTGCGTTATGATTGATTTTTGTTTATTAATTATGAAAATTATTTCCTGATTAGATAGAAACAGTTGAATTGGTCAAGGTAGCAAGGCAAACTAAACCACCGAAGACAAGGACTAAGTACCCACTAGTGGTCCGCCGAAAATAGGATAGAGACGGCCGGTTATTGGGTTAATTTCATCCGATCGTAGTGCGTCATAGATACCTACACCTATAGCAAGTTATGAAGTTGCATTCCTTCCCTTCCACCGGTTCTCATGCTTTGAACGGATTGTTACGGCACCATAGCCTATCCCGGTATTTTTTTTTAGGATTCCGTACCCAAAGGGTAAAAACGGGACCCTATTATTGACTCTACCCTTACCCTACTTCGCTGTCCGTCCGTCCCTCCGTCCGTCCGTCCTTCTGTCATCAGGCTGTATCTCAAGAACGGTGATAGCTAGACAGTTGAAATTTTCACAGATGATGTATATCTATTGCTATAATAACATATATCTACTAAAAATAAAATAAATATTTACGGGATACTCCCATACAACAAACTTGATTTTTTTACAGATTATGTATTTCTGTTGTCGCTATAACAACAAACATTAAAAATTAAATAAAATCAATATTTAAGGGGGCCGCCCACATAAAAAACGCCATTTTCTTGCCTATTTTTACTCGATATTATAGATGGTACGGAACCCTTCGTATGCGACTCCGACTCGCACTTAGCCGGTTTTTATTGTTTACGTTGGCAAACGTGCAAGAAATAAGTACCTACACTTGATGGTTAGTGAATCTGCTGCTCATGGACCTTTGTAATACCAGAAACACAATCAGACCGCTGGATACGATAAAAAAGTACCTACCTACTCTTCTTAAAGCTCGTTTAAAATGAGATATCATAGCGCTCGAGCAACACAGCAGCAGAGACTTATTGCTGGAGGAGGATCGCACAGTTGAAGACCATAACTTTTTCAGGTAAAATGAATGAGTTCTGCTACGGCCCGTAAATGTTCACTGTTGGACGTAGACTTCCCTACAAGAATGCTACTCAGAACGGTCTTGTGCCGCTTGCATCCAATCGTTCCTTGCAACTTTTGAAATGTCGTCAGTCCACCTAGTAGCGGACCGTCCTATCCCATCTTGGGTGTACCTACTCAACAAATACCTAGGTGGATAGCTAGGTACCCCTACCCACTTTGCCTTTAGGTTTTGTTTTAATATAGAAAGGAGACAAGCGTAGATTATATTTTTTGTTATTCTCATCATTATTATCATTATCATACCTACTGCTCTTATTCCAATAGCTTGGGGGTTTATGAGCGGTCACCTGCTTGACGTCACTCTTCTTCGGAAGGTAATTATTGATCAGCACCAGAGTCCATTGGCCCAGATCAATATAAAGCTCTTAGCCGTCTTTTACGACATCTACAGTTCAAAAATAATAGAAAAAAGTCATAAACATAATCAACTTTTATTGAAACGTAAACTATGCTTACCTATCTACTTATTGATAACAAAACGAGTCTCCAAAATCAACGTTTTATTATAAATATTAATAAACTAAAAAACAATAGCGTTCCTTTTTACCTGATACCATATGAGAATTGAGATCGTCCCGCGGGGAAAATGGGAACTGTACGGGGTAAATAGGATCGACACAATTAAATCTCGATAATAACTACAGATCGTTTGATTGCCACATATCACACATGTAACCTTGAATAGTCTCGCCGGCAGTGCATTTTTCATATGCCCAGAGTTTACATATGGTGCACATGATCCAAATCCTCTGTCGGTGGTGACTTATATTTTTCGTTACACATTATGCAGTAAAACTCCTCTTCGTCTTCATTTTCTAAAGCCTTCTTCAAATTTCTTACGACTGTGTAGTTTTAATGTGTATTTTTAATTCTTTAATCGTAATATTTTCTTTTTTAGCTTTTCTCTGACTTTGTCTCCTCTGTTTTTCCTCGAGTTTAATTTTTATTGGTGTGCTAGATAAAATCTGAGAATGCCTCTTATTCTGTTCTGTAGAGGTGGTCCCTTTTTTAGGAATCACAGGCGTATTGATTATTTCGGCAAGGGGCACTGAAGTGAATGGAGAAGGAGTATTAACAGTAGGTATCACTCAAATCATTGGTATTTTTGGAAGTAAAAGGTGCATCCTGTGTTGATGTTTGACTCTGGCTGACAGTGTTAACGGACTCATTAAAACTTTGTTCAGATGCAGTTTGGTGGACATTGCATTTTTGAGTTTTACTTGTGTAGGTCTGATCGGATAGGTACTATATTGTCAATGATATAATTAGATTTGTCTGCATTAATAATATTGCAAGGCAAAGATCTTCAATTTTGTATTTTGTTTCAATCTTACGAACATAATTTCGGGGCATCTAAAACAATATGAAACGTTAATACATTTCTACACAATCAACTAACACCACTGCGGGTAATTAATAATGCAAGGGATAATTAGAAATGTTTTCAATTACCATCCTGATGCCGTTCCCAATTGCCCGAAGTAGTCAATATAAATCAAAATGGCCGTCATGCTCAATAGAATTTTTGGCGTACTTCAAGAAGCATAAGGTTTGAAAACATACAGTACGTACATGATAGTAACTAAATGGAGTGCCTTTTGAACTCAAAAATATGATAGTAACATCTATTGTAATATATGTCAAAAATTACATGAAAAACATAATAAAAATTTTCTGACTTACCGTGACAGCATGCTTGTGGTCTTTCACTCTCGCTGTTGCGAACGAACTAAGAGGCGCTGGAAGCATGCGTTGAAAAATATCGGGATGATGTAGTGCGGGGGGAAGTAGTACTTACCTAGCTATTCCCAATTACCCGCCGTTCTCAATTCCCCCACTCTCCCCTATCACCTATTTTTTTTATTGTAAAGAACTGTTAGGCGACAATTAAAATTTAATCCTTAATCAAAATTAAACCTTAAACACTTAAGTAGGGAACTGTAACTAAATTATTTTTTTAAAGAAATGTGCATAAGAAACCTTCCCGTTTACTTTAAACATAGTTTTTTAAAATTAAATTATACTAGTATTACCTACATATATCATTTGAGATTTAGGGATCTCTTATTCTGTTAAACTTAAGTCTAATTATGGAGATTTTTTTTACAATATTGTGATTACTTATAAGCCAAAAATAATAATCTAAATTAATAGGTTCATCATCATCGTCATCTCGGCTCATATAGATTGATCGTCCTACGTCCCACTGCTGGGCTTGGGCCTCCTCCACAACAGGGGGGAAATTGACTGACATGCTGGTCAGACAGGTTGATATAGGGTTTTGTTTCAAGTTTTCCTTCTCTTGCATAGATGTTATATGCGTATTATACCCCTTAGTCGTCTTTTACGTCATCCACGGGCAAGATAGGGAGTGGTGAATTGTAGTCTTACTCCGTCACCACACAGATAAATTAATAGGTTATAGATAGCTACTTATTTATTAGACAATGTGTAGTGTAATTAAAAATTTTGTGCTTTGTGTTTGTGGATTTGAAAGCAAAAAGCTTTCTCGAGACAGGCATTCGTCCATTTGATGACGATGACGCGAGTTTTATGATTTTTAACCGAATTCAAAAAGGAGGGGGTTTCTCAATTCGTCCGTAGGTATGTACCTATGCTTTATTATGTTTGTTCGCGGATAACTTCGTCGTATTTTAACGGATTTTGATGATTTTTTTTTTGTTAGAAAGAAGATATTCCAAAGGTGGTCTCATCCCATAACAAAGTGAGAATTTGATGATGGCAGACCAGTGAAATCGAGGGAAACTTTCTAAAATCGTAGGGGCGACTAGTGCGTTTGTAAGTTTTTCATTAAGTAAGTAGGTACCTATTTTGTTTTTTTTTTTTTTTTTATTGCTAACGGTGGCAAACGAGCAAACAGTACACCTGATGGTAAGTGTTGCTGCCGCTCATGGACCTTTACAAGGCCGTTGCCTACCGCGAAGGGAGTGTGAATGCGTGCATTGAGGCTCGGTGATACCAAGGGCACCACCAAAACACTCCACACGCAATCACCCTCAGAAAGTTGGGCTTCCGGCTCTCTCGCTCACCGAACGAAGCGCAGTAACAAATTGCTACTACTCAGACGTCGATTTTCTGCGAGAGTATGGTACTGCCCCGGACGGACCGGCCCGCGGCTGTAGACAGATAACTGTCGACAGTGTGGTCCTACCACTCCTTGTTAAAACACTATAATTTTTCTTTTCAGTTTACTGTTTGAAGCCGTTTTTTGTTAAAAATTATTATTGTTCAAGCAAATGACACAAATTCAACGATTTTTGTTAAAAAAAAGTGCTTAATACGCCTAAAGAAGTTTCATTTTTAAAATTATTCATTTAATTTTTTCTATTTAGACGTGGTAGGTACCTATTTATATCAACGTTTTAATTTGTATGTCAGTACTTATCTAACTACCTACAATATGTATTGCCTGACTTCAGTCGCTAAATAAAATATTTTCTATAGGTAGGTATTTCTTTCTGCAAGTAATTTCTGCATCTATTACCTACTTAGTCAACATGGGCACCATAAATACCTACCACATAATTATCCACATTCATCTAATTTCATAAGCAATATCATACCTATTTTTCAATGGAAACTTGCCACCTACAAGTAGTCTTCGTTATTTTCATACCATAGGTATACGCAAATAAACAGGTCTTCTATGTACCTAATATTAGGTAACTTGAGATCAGGTATCCCTTCTGGGATTCGGTCCAGTTATAATCTTTTGTATTTTGCAACTATTTTTTATCTTGGCAATCAAAGTAATATGAGCCATTTTTGTCAGTCATCATAAGACGACTAGGTAAAGGATATATTCAAGGGCGTTGCCAGCTTATGACTAATTGGCAACGGACGTTTTGTCATGTGATGTGGAATTTATTAATAGGTAAGGAAGTCAATTGCTCGCACTTTGGTCGATATGACATCTATGCAAGACATGGAAAACTCGAAACAAAACCCTATACCAACCTGTCTGACCAGCATGGTATAGTAGGTCAAATTCCCTCCCATTTTGGAGGAGGTACCAGCCCAACAGTGGGACGTATGTGGGCTGCGATGACGATGATGATTATCAGTAGTTTTATGACCGACCGGACTGACTGATGTTAATCCTCTTTGTGAATGTATTATAGATCAGACAGCATCAAATTTAGTTGGTACAGATCAATGTAAAAGTCTTCATCGTCTCTTACGACATTCATCTCTGAGGAACTGTTTGATTTGGTACCACCGTCACCGTTTTACCACGACACGTAGCAAGGTTCATATATTTCACCTGGAAACGTTATGCTTTTCAACTGTAGGTACGTTTCCAGCGATTTCGCCCACGTACGTGCAAGCTCTGGAATGAACTACCTGATACTGTGTTGCCCGAGCGCTATGACATGTCTTTTTTCAAACGAGGTTTAAGGAGAGTATTATTTTTACGATAAGCAACGGTCTGGCTGTTCCTCTGGTATTGCAAAGGTGTCGGCAGGTATCACTTATCATCAGGTGTGCTACTTGCTCGTTTGTCACCGGCAATAAAAATAAAATTCACGAGCAATGTTAGGTTAGGTATAATAGGTACTCGGAAACGGTAGCATAGCTTGATTTGAATTAATTTAAGGTGAAATTTTCGGAGTAAGAATACAATTCACCCTATAGCAACACGTCTAGCTTGATACAGTACGTCAATTTCCTTCGTTTTGTGGAGGAAGTAGTAGACAAGGATGTGTTGCGTCACCATGACTGTTTAACCTATTTATGGATAATTGCTTGACTGATTAAAAAGAGAGTGAATACGGACTGAGAATGAATGGGTTACTTGTCAAATGTCTTCTCTACGCTGACGATCAAGTTCTACTTGCTTCGTCGGTGGATGAGTTGCAAAAGATGGCAACAATAATGCGTGACGCTTTTGAAAAAAAAGGGAAAGAAAATTAACGTAAAGAAGATGAAAGTTGTAGTATTTGTAAGGGGAGAATGTATGACGGAGTGCAAGATACGTATAGAAGAGGAAATATTAGAACAAGTACAAGAGTTTGTATATCTGGGATCTACTTTTGCGAGAGATGATAAATGTGAAAATAATATTGAAAGAAGAGTGTGTAACGGAAATATGGTGAATGGTGCTTTGCGCACCTTTATGGGCAGCCAGAGCCTGTCTAAGAAGGCTCGCCTGGCTGTGCATAGAGGAGTCCTTATACCAACCCTAACGTATGGAAGTGAGAGCTGGGTAAGGCAGAAGGAACACGAAAGTGGAATAAATGCTGTGGAAATGAGAGCGCTGAGGAGCATGATTGGTGTGAAACTGAGTGATAGAATTAAGAACAGTGTAATCAGGGAACGTTGTGCTATGAATGTTGATGTAGTGACAAGGATTGAGAAAGGTATGTTAAGTTGGTTTGGTCATGTAGAGAGAATGATTGAAAAGAGATTGACAAGAAGAATTTATAAGGCGACTCTGAGCGGAAGTGTTAGAAGGGGAAGACCAAGGCGGACGTTCCACGATCAAATCGGGGACGTTCTTAAGAAAGGCCAGGTTAGAAGTACCTACCCTAAACCGAAGAATATGCATGAAGAGGTTAATGAATGTGGAGAAGGCGAAAGTAGTATGTCAAGATCGTAGCAAGTGGAAGGAAGTGGCCTCTGCCTACCGCTATGGAAAAAAGGCGTGAATATATGTATGTGTGGAGGAAGCTTGAGCCCAACAGTGGGACGTATGTGAACTGAGATATTAAGGTGAAACGTAATAAGACATTTGTTATAAAAAAAAACCGACTTCAAAAAACCCTAAAAGTGCAAAAAAGCTAAAAATATGCAGATTACCTAAACGAAAAGATCGTTGATGTAGACAATGTAGATAAATTTTTAAATTTTTGTTGGTTTTTCAAAAACTGCTTGTCCGATTTCGATAAAATGTTCATGGGATCATTTGGGAAGTACCTATATCCTTTCTAACATAAAAGAGTTTTTCAAATCGGTTGACAAGCGGCGGAGTACAGTTGCGCGAACAAACTTAAAAAAAAAAGAGTTAGTCATTTATTTGACTGGTTTCCATATCAAGTTCACAGTTTTTTACATTTTAAGCCACATATACAGCATAATTATCTATTAGGTCTAGGTGAAGATGAAACAAAAATTGTGACTTTTATTCAGAAGCTGCAGAAGACATATATTTGTAACGACAGACAAACTATTGGTAATAATTTTTTTTAGATAATTTTACTTATCTATGTTTTAAAAGCCCTACGATACCAAATATCCATTTCTTAGCGTAGAAATATCATCAATCTGGTCTTATCCCAATTCATCATCATCTCAGCCCATACACGTCCCACTGTTGGGCTCGGGCCTCCTCCATAATGGAAGGGTGATTGACCTACTACCTATACCACGTTGGTCAGACGTGTTGGTATAGGGTTTTATTTCGAGTTTTCCTTCTCTCGCATAGATGTTATATGCGTTTTATATCCCTTAGTCGTCTCGTACGATCACCCACGGGTAAGATGGATTTAAAGAAAAAGAATAAGACATGACAATTTACGAGTTAACAGACCTGTGAGGACAAATTAATCCAAATTCATTACCATTTTAGCTCGAGTACTTTCCACTGTTGGGCCCGAGGCTCCTCTGTAATGGGAAAAGAAATTGAACTACTGTACCATGCTGGTGAGAGGGGTTGGTACAGGGTATTATTTCGATTTTTCCTTCCCTTGCATACCACTGTATTATCTACGTATTAGGTATATCCTTGAGCTAGCTTTTACGACAGCCACGAGCGAGAAAGAGGTTGGTGAATTGTATTTTTACTCCGTCACCACGCAGAAGGGAATAAAAAAAAATATATGTGCATCTATGTTTTTCCGTGTCTAAGAGATATAATAATTATGCATATAACATGTGTACCAGAAAAGAAAATCTCGAAATAAAACGCTATCTATACCTACCAACATCTCTAACCCATATTGCCCAATAGTGGGACGTATAAGAGCTGTAATAATGATGAAGTAATTGGGATAATTTTTCGTGTGGTGACGGAGTAATAACACAATTTACCACCCCCTTTCTTGCCCGTGGGTGTCGTAAGAGACAACTAAGGGATGTAATATCGGGTGACCGGACCCGCAGAGAAGCTGACCGCGCGACGGCGACCGAAGTCCCGGGAAAGAGACGTCAAGAGGAGAGGGTACCCCCTCGGAGTATTCCATTGGGTCGACCACTGAAGACAAGAACTCGGCACCGCTAGTCGGCCCAACGACGAAGGTGACGTGCTATGGGTGGGCTATGGGGCTGCGCCGCCCCTCTGTCGCCCCGGACGGAGCCGGGCGTGGGTGCGATGACCATAACCCACTCCAAAAAAAAAGGGGATGTAATATGCATATAACATCTATGCAAAAGAAGTAAAATACGAAATAAAACCCTATACCAACACGTCTGACCAGCGTGGTATAGTAGATTAATTTCCCTCCCATTGTGGAGGAGACTCGAACCCAGCAGTGGGACGTATGTATCATATACATATGCCGTGACTGCATGATGTGACGACAATTAAAATAAGAAAAGAAGAAATTTACGGTACAGTGAAATACTTCAAGGACTCATAAGAAATTCATAAAAATGAGACAATTTTGTTACCTATGCGCAGTTTAATAATAGAAATAAATAATTAATTCTTTACTAAGTTGTTTGCAAATACCTTTCTATAAATGAAACATTAATTAAATCATAATAAGTTTAATTAGTTACGTAAAATTAACACTTTAATTAAAGTTAATTATCTAGAATTACATTGTAATATTGATTGACCGTTCTTGGATATCAATTATCTTGTATGGTGACAAGCATTCGAATAAAATTTCTTTTTATGGCTAACTGTAGCAATCGAGCAAACAGGTAATGGTAAGTATTGCTGCCGCTCATGACCTTTGTAAGGCTTACCACGAAGAAGGGGAAGGGAGTGTGAACGCGTGCAATGAGGTTCGTTGACACTAAAGGCATCACTAAAACCCACCAAACGCAAATACCCTCAGAAGGGGTTTTTTGGCGGGAATTTGGAAGTGTCATGTGGTGTTCTTGTATTATATTCAATATCTTAGTGTTTTAACCTGTTACCTATGTTAAATAATTTTGATGGCATTTTATCTACACTAATATTACAAAGAGGAAATATTTGTATTTTTGTATGTAACGAATAAACTCAAAAAGTACTAGACCGATTTTAAAAATTATTTCACCATTGGAAAGCTATAATATCAGGGAGTAACATAGGCTATATTTTATCCCGGTATTCCCACGGGAACGGGAACTACGCGCGTAAGACGACTGATTCCGAAGCGAAGCGAGGGCGGATTGCTAGTGTAATATATAGTGGCAAAACTGCTGAGGTGTAGTGAATATGATATAAAAATGCTATACGTACCTTTTTGTTTCCACTAAAATTCTCAGAAGATACCCCTAACAGTGGCCATTACACTGTTGGAGCCGACACTTTGACTTACTGACGGACCATTACTGACATGAAGAAATTGATAATTTGAAAAGTAAATTATAGCTCGACACTGGCAAAAATGGCTTGTATTAATAGCTGATTGCCAAGACAAAAAAATAAGAAGAAGAATCCCCTCAGAAAGTTGGTCTTCCTACTCTCTCGCTCACTGAACGAAGCGCAGTAACAAATTGCTACTACTCAGACGTTGATTTTCTGCGAGAGTGTGGTACTACCACAACTCCAGCTGAGCTTCAGCCTCCTTCGTAATAGGAGGGCATTCGACTACTATACCACGTTGGTTAGGGGGCGTTCATAAAATGCGTGAGATGTTTAAGAGGGGGAGGGGGTCGAGTCAAATCTCATCTAATCTTACGTTGGAGAGAGAGGGCGTCTCGGCAAATATCACGCAATTTTTTTTCTGATTGAACCAAAAAAAATTGTTAAATTTTTATTACACTTATAATTAAACTCTTAGCAATATTGATTACTAGTCTTAACTAGTCGTAAATAAAAGCACGAAGCAATTTTTTTTTTCTTTTTACAATAACAATCCAACGCGTTTACGTAAGAAACCCACATTTTGAAAAATCTCACGTGAGATTAGGGGATGGGGTTGAATAAAATCTCACGACATCTCACCAGGGGGAGAGGGAGGGACAGAAAATTTAAAAAAACACCTCACGTAATTTATGGACGCCCCCTTAGACGTGTTGGTATAGAGTTTTTCTTTGAGTTATCCTTTTTTGGCATAGACGTTATTTGTATATTTAGGCATACCTAATAGTACGAGATCCGACTGCAGGATCACTACGTTCATCACGTACATAATCAAACTCAGATTCTTACATAAATTTATGATTAGGAGAATACATTGATAACAGGCTGCCAGTCAATAAGTGGCCGCAAGTAATTTTAATTAAATTTTTGTTAATAAATTTTTGCTGTGTGGTAGCGGCTTCGAATACTACCAACCCTTGCTTTGCTCTTGGGTGTCGTAAAAGACGACTAAGAGCTCTAGATTGACCCGGACCAACTCCATCTGGTACAATTTGGGTCAACGATTACATTCCCAAGGAGGATTGACGTCAAGCAGGCGGCCGGTCATAAAAGTCATTGCTGAAACTTTTTGCAATATGTCAAAACAGATGACATATTGCGTCGACCCCAAGTAATTGGGATAAGAGCAAGATGATGATGATGTTAATAAATTTTTGGAACAAAATTACGTTCACTTGTTTTTTAAATAAAATATCATCCACATCCAAAGAAGTAGTAGTAGAAATACGCCAAAATATTACCTGCTTAGACCTGGCTGCCAAGTAGTTGCGGCCAAATGTGCAATGGCACCCATCGATTTTCAAATTCTTTACATACATTGCTATGATGTGGATGATATTATATTTAAAAAACAAGTGAACGTAATTTTGTTCCAAAAATTTATTAACAAAAATTTAATTAAAATTACTTGCGGCCACTTATTGACTGGCAGCCTGTTATCAATGTATTCTCCTAATCATAAATTTATGTAAGAATCTGAGTTTGATTATGTACGCGATGAACGTAGTGATCCTGCAGCCGGATCTTAGTTCATAAGTCGTTTTTTACAATTATCCACGGACAGGAAGGGGTGACTTGTATTGTTATTCCATCACCATACGGATGCTGACCTATATTTAGGTATATTTTAGTGATCTAGAATGTTTTTTCGTGTGTAACGTAGTAAGAATACAAATCACCGTTCCCTATCTTGCCCGTGGATGTCGTAAAAGACGACTAATAATATTACGCATATAACATCTATGCAAAAGAAGGAAAACTCGAAACAAAACCCTAAGTATTTCAATACGTCTAACCAGTATAGTAAGGTTAATTTCCCTCCTATTGTGGAGGAGGCTCGAGCCCAACATATACGTATATGAGCCAAAACGATGACTCTATCATTACATGAAAAATTGTAAAATCTATGTAAATATAAGATTCTATCAAATTATTAGATACATTATCACGCTTTCGTGCGAAAAACGTGACTTAATCTGAATACCTAAATACCAGCTTTAAGTAAACTAACCGAGTTCAAATGCTAACTCAGACGTACCTACCTAGCGGCAACGTCCTGGGAAGGGGACGTCGATGGGAGAGGGTACTCCCTCGGGGTATACCGACGGGTCGACCACTGAAGTCAAGGAACTCTTCATCGGTCGGTTCAACGACGAAGGCGACGGGCGTCGTGCTATCGGGTGAGTTACGGGGCTGCGCTCCGCCCCTCTGTCGCCCCGGACGGAGCCGGACGGCAGATGCGCTGACCGTAACCCACCCCCCAAAAAAAAAACAAAGAAAAAAAGACGTACCTACCTTCTATAGATATATGTTTTCATTACCTACCATTCGATTCTAAATAAAACCTATTAATCTATATAAGTGTTTGTTTCGTGTGGTGACGGAGTAAAAATACAATTCACCACTTCTTATCTTGCCCGCGGATGTCGTAAAAGACGATTATGGGATATATTATGTACATATAACAACTGTGCAAAAGAAGGGAATCTTGAAATAAAACCCTATACCCACCCGCTTGACCAGCATGGTGTGGTAGGTCAATTTCCTTCCCGTAGTGGATGAAGCCCGAGCCCAGCAGTGGGACATATATGGGCTGTGATTATAATGATTATGAATCTATATATTAATACGTGAAGCAAAAACTTTGTACTCCTTCTTACGAAAATTACGTGGATGGACAAGTATGAAATTTGGCACAATTGGATTATATAATGAGGAGAAGTGCATAAAACTGAAATTTCATATAAAAATGGATTAGAAATACATTAAATTCATTAAAAAAGGCATTACGCACACTACCACGCAATCGCTACACACACACACAAACGTTTGCGTGAGTGTGTTGCGCAGCAACGCTTATACACTTTTGTTTACGGTTAAAATCTCTGGTCGAACTGAATGTCAAACAATCATAATTATTATGACTATGTCTAATAGAGATTTGTACTTATATATTAGTTACTAGCAACCCGCCCTCACTACGCTTCGGTTTCAGTCGCTTTACCCGCGGCGTAGTGCCCGTTCCTGTGGGAATACCGGGATAAAATATAGCCTATGTTACTCCCTGATATTATAGCTTTCCATTGGTGAAATAATTTTTGAAATCGGTTCGGTGGTTTAAGCGTGAAAGCGTTACAAACAAACATCCTTACTTTCGCATTTATAATATTAGTATGGATTAGTGAAATACAGCTTGCTCAATTTATAATTATACATAAATAAAATTAAAAGAAAATTGTGCAGCAGCAAAATTAATTAAAATGAATTATGGTCGAATTTCGACCACACTGCGACTACTAGTCTATATAAAACCACATCACAATTCATTATCATCTCAGCTCATATGCATCTCACTACTGAGCTTGGGTCTACTCCATCGTGAGATGGAATTTCATCTACTATACCACGCTGGCCAGATATGTCAGCGTAGGGTTTTATTTCGAGTTTTGCTTATCTTGTATTGATGTTTTTTTATATCCTTTAGTTGTCTTTTAGGACACCCACGGGAAAGAGTGGGGGTGAAGGCACAGGGTCGGCCACGGATGTCAAACAATCGATCCCAGTGTCCCAGTGGGAATGGAGGAAATACGGTAAGCTATAGGGCCCCACGCCGCCCATTCATCGGCTAGGGAAAACGTATCTACCTAGCGTCAAATTAATGCATCAATTTAAAACTGGTACATCTGAGTTAACTCTTATACACAATTACAAAATATTGATAGTATCTCTGCAATATGGCAGCGTAATAACCAATAACTAGTAGGTATGTATCAATTACGTTACCTGTTTCGTGAATAAATAAGTCTGTTATACGTGAGAACCGACAACGCCTCCTAGTGTTTGCTTTATGAATAACAATTGTTATGCCTGGTTCCTATGATCCAATAATGTCTGGAGTAATTGTAAATGGTTGAACTGGCCAGGGATCAGTTTGCTACCTATAAGAAGGATGACAGAGAGAGGCATTCCAGTCCATGGATATGTGTTCGACAAATTAATTTTGTTTGGGTGTCTTCAAAGTTCTGCCTTTTATATTGTGAATTTTGACAATACTGTCATGGTGTCATTTCCTATGTAGTCATTTTCCCGTGCGGTCACAGAGTAACAATATAATTAATCACCTCTCTTTTACGGTGGGTGTGGTAAAAGGCAACTAAACAATATTTTTTACTGTTAATAGATTCATTTGTATAAAACAAAAAGACGCCAGCTTCTGTTTTTTCAATCCATATATATTGCAGTGTTAGCCACGCCTTTGAGTAGGCTCCTGACCAAGCACAGTCTTAAGCTCTATAGTAGTCTCAATGATAATAATGATGGCTGCTCTAATAGTTAATTCGTGATCGAGTACTGCTTATGAGATCTAGTCCAGCCATTTTTTCTCTTTTTTTTTCTATTTTTTTTGCGCTGTGCTAAATATTGAAAATTTATACGTATACAATTTCGAAGCTCATCAGACTGGAGCTAATACCGTATGTTGTATGAAGTATATAATTATATATATTTAAAAGAGTTAAAAAAAATGCTAGCCCGATGAGTTTCTTGTCGGATCTTCTCAGCTTGTGGCCGCTTTCCGATCCTGTGGTAGATTAATGGATTGTTTCAAACGATATGTAAATTTGACAATATGTAAGTGCCCTTAAGAGGCTTATGCAGAATAAATGATTTGATTTGAATATTCTAACCGATAAATCTCAATAGACCTTTGGCTCTGAAAATGAAACTCATAATCTCGCGGCCACAAGTCACTGCTAGAGCAATAAAGTAGGGTATTCGTACATTTTTAATCGTGACAAAGTGACCCATAGTGTAGTTAGCTTGGTTACAATCTGAATGCATTTATATGTTTAGTGATGAACCGCTTACATAAACCAATTATATCGATAAAGGTGATTCCAGAATTTCTGTCCTATTCAATATGCCTTCTGAGTAAAACAACACAATGGGCAAGATCAGAAAAATTAAATATTCTCATTTTTATGATTAATAACAGCAATAATTATTCCTTGCAATTCGCTAACTGTCCGCAGCTCACCCACGCTTGATTACGACTGGAAAAAAAAAAGAGGTTCAACACGGAGACGATATTTCGGACGGGAGTTGAAGACTCAACCATTACAACTGATTTTATATACACTTATATATTAATATTAAATACCGTGTGGTGACGGAGTCAGTATATATTTCACCACTCCCTCTGCTTGCCCGTGGATGTCGTAAAAGACGACTAAGGGATAAGGGCTCTATATCCCTTAGAAGCAAAAGAAAACGCGGAATAAAACCCTATATCAACATGTCTGACCAGCATAGTATAGTAGATCAATTTCCCTCCTATTGAGGAAGAGGCTCGAGCCCAGCAGTAGCATGTTTATGACGATTACGAATATTAAATATCTTGAATAACTAGAGGTTTGTGAAAATATTATCCCTACTACCATAGTTAACTAAGTAACAAAAATAATAAGCACTGTGATTTAAGCCCAGTAACACGTTATAACTAACCTTTTATAGATATTCTCGGTAGGCAAGTTTTCAACATGTGTATATAAAAATATAACAATTAGAAAAATTATATTCCTGTGAGTGTATTTTAACAAATACGACGATTAGTTCTAGGTATCGTAAAAGATGACTGAAAGTTCTATATCGGTCTAGACCAACTACAACTGATATTATCTGATCAACAATTACATCTCCAAGGAGATTTAATATCAGGAAGATGGCGGGTCATAAAATTTTTGCAATATGTAACCCGTAAGAGGGGTTCGCATTGCATCGACAACAGAAATATTAATACTTTAGAAAGGCCCTGGCTCATATTCTGTACTAGAACCAGTGTCGCCGCATTTCCCCCTCTACATAATGTTAACACATACGCAAGATCTATATTCACAACAATTTCACACTAACATAACACACAAACACACTCATACACACACACATCAATCTCAAAACTGCAGTTTGAAACTATAACTAATTTCTATAGCCAACGTACACTCACACATGAAAAAATCACGTGCACGTTAATGCTACCGCGGTGTTATCACGATGCTCGATGATATTCCATTGAACACAATGCATTGCGCGGTTGCTCAAAGAATAAAAAAATGATCCATATATGGCAGACGATGTATAATGTATGGCTCTGTTTGCGATTTTTATCGTTGTTGTCTATAAACGACATAATACTATTACAACATTAACAAATATTACTGAATTAATAAGTTTATACACTTACCGATGAAAATAAATTCTTTCTTAGACGACATTAGGTACACAACTGGCTTCTTTTTCGTTACGTTATAACAGCACAAGATGCTATACTTTTCCTTTGTCAGAGCTTCATTCAAGGTCACTATATGAGGGCGACTATTAGCTGGTAAAGCGGATTTCTACAATATTGTGAACAATTGCTCATAATTGCGGCACACCTGTCCCACCCACAAGACCAAGACCTTTCTATCTTATTAATTTTTCTGTGGCATCGAACCCTAGAAATTGGGATAAAAGCAAAAACAAGATGATAATGTTGATGATGAATTAGAAAAGTCTTAGATGTATTTCAATTGATATACCGATTAAAATAATCGTTAAAAAAGTATAATAATTTTTGTGTAGTGTGTAATTTCGGTAATTTCTAATACTTGTCGTATATTGAAAAAGCCAATGAAACATTTACGATTCATATTGATTTAATAACTTCCTTTTAATGCTAAATTTGGATGACTTTCTGTGTGGTATAGGAGTAAGAATACAATTCACCACCCTATCTCTTCTCCGCGGGTGACATAAAATACGTTTATGATATGTCTATATATAGGATATGATATGTCTATACCATCCATGCAAGAGAAGGCAAACTCGACAAGTAACCCTATGCCAATGCGCCTGACCAGCATGGTATAGTAGAGGATAGAGAATAAGGCACGAGCCTAATAGAGTGGGACGTATATGTGTTAAAATGATGGTGAATGACTTTCAAATTTATTTTATTTAAAAATTTATCGATATACTTACTTCCCATCATTAATAGCATCAATCATATAAACGTCGTTATGAAACAATAGCGGTGTGGGGGCGACGCGGGCGGTCCGCGACACATTAGCAACAGTTCAATTCCCAACTGTGTTACACCAATTTATCGATAGAGGTACAACACTCAGATTTATTACTATTGGAGGGAAAAGTTTCGCTTTAGTGATGATTATTAAATACTTAAGGATGGTGACAGAGTAAGAAAACAATTCACCAGTCATCATCATCATCATTTCAGCTCATATACATTCCACTGTTGGGGTCGAGCCTCCTCCACAATAGAAGGGAAAATTGATCTAACTATACCATGCTGACCTAATGAAAGTTGCTGGGCGTCATTGGATACAGGTGGCACAGGACCTAGCTACTTTGTGGCGTAACATGAGGAAAACCTACGTTCAGCAGTAGACGGCGATAGGCTGAAATGATGATGATGATATCATGCTGGTCAGACAGTTTGGCATGGGGTTTTGTTTCGAGTTTTTCTTCTCTTGAATAGATGTTATATGCGTATTATATCACCTAGTCGTCTTTTACGACATCCACGGGCGAAAGCATGGTTTAATAGGTCTAACTTCCTTTACCATTATGGATGAGGCTCGAACTTAGCAGTGGGATGTATTTGAGCTGAGATGATGAAACGCTTAAAATAAAGAAAGAAAGAAAAAATAGACACACAGATTTTGTAAAGATAGGTTAAAAACATGAAAAAAGAATTGATATCCTATATCAAAAGAGCGCTCAACTGTTGTTAAAGTTATTTACTTAACCTAGCTTAACGCTGATTGATTCCTGATGTTTACGCGAGTATATACACGTTGTACATAAAACGACTTTTTACAGCTTTTCTTCTTCTTCTTCTTCTTATGGCAATGAGCTACAATAATATGAGCTATTGGTGCCAGTGTCGAGTTATTATATTGATTGTTCACGTCTTTAGTCTTAGTCTTTCAGTTAGTCGTTAGCATGATTTGGTGCTGTTCAAGTCATGCCTTCTCTGGGAATTTTGGCAGAATGTCAAAATGCACACAATTCACTATTATATCATATTCACTACATTTCAGAATTTTATCTGCATTATATTACATAAAATATCAGCAAAATTATTCAATATAACATTTCAAAACACTAAAATAATGAAAAAAATATAAAAGCGCTACCTGACATTTTGACATTCGCGTCAAAAGTCTTTTACAGCTTTTATCGCGTTTGTATTTGATTTTTGATTGACTGACGTTTCGGACACTTTGTATCCATCAAAACAATAAGATAACACCTGTCCAAACTGAATGAAAAAATATCTCAAAATATTGAACTAATTATTCAAGACTTTTAATAGAATCCGTTAAAAAGTGCTAGTCTATGCTCTTCAACTAACAGTCATTTAAAAAAGTATTCAATTACGTCTACCCTAGGACTATGTAAAATAAAACAGTTTGCTGATGTACAATATATTTTTATTAATCTAGATAGAATTTTTGTGAAAGCGTTAACATTGATAGACCTTTTGTGGTAGGCTATGGTCTGGACACACCCCACCCAAACTATCCGGGGCGACGGATGAGCGGCGTGCTACCCCATAACCTAATATATTCTCCCTCCCCATTGCCATTGGGCCGACTACTAGTACCGATTCCTTGACACCCGTGGCCGGCCCCGCGGGTTACCCTTTTGGATACCGTCCCTTTTGATGCCTCGGCCGCATTGCAGTGTTGCCGGCTAGGACGTCACATTCACGCGGCCGGCCTCTCTACGGGTAGCGGCATAATCCCCGGTCCATCCACCCTCGGCTTCGGTTAGGGTGGCATCAGGAGCAAGTACCTACTCGCGCTTGCGCCGTCCAACGCGCTGACGGCGCTGACTGTTGTGGTAGAGGAATTCCTCCCAGACCCGCTTCGTCGCCTCCTTCTGCGAGATCACTCGCAGAAGGCGGTGACCGAGTCCCAGTTCCTGACGCTGTCGAGCATCCCTCTGGCAATGGTCGGCACCGATGACTGAGTTTATGGCGCTGCTCTGCTTAGGCCACGCAGACCTCGAACGTGTGCTGCTCCGTGTCCTCATCGCAATCGCAGTAGTGGGAGAACGGCCTCTAACCTAACCTAACTTAATAATAATTTAAATTTGTATTACATAAGAAATAAGTATGATCAAATAATTAATCGAACAATGTAATGTTAAATTATCGATATCGACATCCCGCTCAAAATATCGGCCATTTTATAAAACGCTACATTTACGAGTACCGGTTGCGAGCTCAACAAATGCGTTCAGAAATTAATTTAATATTTTGTAATTGATGTTTTTACTTCCGTTGCAATTTTAATGAGATTTTGTTTTGATTTTATTTTATTGGTTTTAAACGGAGTGTACTTCAGTTGTATTACTCGGTTTATACGCTACGCGTGTGGTCTTTCGGGTTTATTACTTAATCCTTTGAATACTTTAAATTTAAAAATATAAAAGTGTGTCTACTTATGTATGCACATAAAAAATTATACTTTTTTTGGAGTAACAAGATAAAAATCTTTCTAAAAATTTAAACCTCCGCGTTAGCCTAAGTTTGTAGAAATAACGACACTAATAATAGAAAAAAAATTGTATTTAATACGTTGATAGTTTTATTATAACGCCTTATATAGTTAACATTTGTGACGGTGTGCGCGCGCATCGTAAAAAACTCTCATGATTTTTCCTAACGCGCCAAAAGTACGACAAAACTATTAAAAAAAAACCGTCTAAATGCGAGTCGGGATCGCGCACCTAGGGTTCCGTACCATTATCTATAAAAATCGTGTTTGTTTTATGGTAACCCCCCTTAAACATTTATTTTATTTTGTTATTAGTATTTTTTGTTATAGCGACAATAGAAATACATAATTTGTAAAAATTTCAACTGTCTAGCTATCACGGTTCTTGAGATACAGCCTGGTGACAGACAGGCGAACGGACAGACAGCGAAGTCTTAGTAATACAGTTCCGTTTTTACCCTTTAGGTACGGAACTCTAAAAATTACAGGCCTGATCATATTGAAATTTTGTATTCTATTATTGTAATGATATTGCCCGAGTTAGAAGATATCCCAAGCTTAACTCATTTACGGCAGATTGAATGCCATTGATTAGGTCCCAAATTGATATTAAAGTATGAAAGCCAATTCAATTGTTGTTCGTTCAGGCTTTTTTGCCATACCTATTACTATTGCTATGCGGCTGCGCTTATCCTCACTGCACATCAGGGGTCCGCAGTGGTTTTAGATGGGGACCAGATACTGTGGCAAAATTTTAACAAGAAAAACAACTGATAATAATGAAGTGCTATTTATTGTACGTATAGTCTATACCAATAAATAAAATTGGAGTGTCTGTTTGTAATGTCAAAATAATAGGCTTTTTTCATGCTCACACAGTTATTTGCACGACACCTATGCCTAAAATAACAATTAAAAAATTTTTGTCTGTCTGTCTGTTTGTTCCGAGTAATCAACAAAACGGCTGGACCGATTTCAAAAATTCTTTCACCAATGGAAAGCTATAATATCAGGGCGTAAACTAGGCTATATTTTATCCCGGTATTCCCACGGGAACGGGAACTACGCGGGTAAAACGAATGTAACCTATAACCGAAGCGAAGCGAGGGTGGGTTGCTAGTTTCAAATAAAATTCTGATTTATAAAACATAATATCTAAAAGTAATGTGAGAAACTGCGCCGACGGTGTTAAGCCAGCCTTTTATAGCTTGGTTCTTGAGAAGAACAGCAAATTCGACGAATTTGTACCACATATTACAATATTTGGCGGTTCAGGTACGATCTTTCGTGGTCTGCAAACGGACTGTGGTCCTCCTGTTCCTAGTCATTGCTGTACACCCTCTTATTTACTGAATAGTTAATTTTACTACCTGTCAATGCGGGAGCATTGCACAGGAGAGAACTGGAATCATTCTTCTCCAACTTCTCCTCTTTAACTTTTCTATTTAAATTTTTTGCGGGTCCTAAGATAATTTAAAATATTTTCTAGGACTCTATAATGATCAAATCTCGGTATTATCTATGGAGAGCATTGTAGATCCTGACTTATAAGAGTTACAATGGTAGGAATGTGTTTTGGGATTAATCCGAAAAGAAAATATTACTAGGTATTTTAACATTAAATTAAATTCTGTCCTTCACAAATGAGTTAACCAGCCTTAATTATCATCATTAAAACAGTCGAAAATCAATCTCCCCTCGGGGACATCGGTCTTCGTCGCGCGGTCGGCCTCTCGGGGGGTGACGGTCTAACTCTCCGGTCCAGTCAGCCTAAGCCTCGGCTAAAATTAAAACAATACCTACAAAGAGATGTCGTTATTTAAGCGATTCAGACAGTTTTGTGTTATTTTTATGAATATATCTTTACAAATTCTATATTATTATCATAAGCCCAACTTTCTGAGGGTGATTGCGTGTGGAGGGTTTTGGTGGTGTCCTTGGTATCACCGAGCCTCAATGCACGCATTCACACTCCCTTCGCTTTCTTCGCGGTAGGCAACGGCCTTGTAAAGGTCCATGAGCGGCAGCAACACTTACCATCAGGTGTACTGTTTGCTCGCTTGCCACCGTTTGCAATAAAAAAAAATAAAAAAAATTGTCATTCTGTATACTTTATTTTGGAATAAATATTTGAAATGCATAGAAGCCATGTGTGCTTGTTTTTTATACCTTACCATTATAACAGCTTTTCCGTGTGGTGACAGAGTAAGAATACAATTCACCACGCCCTCCCGCCCGTGGGTGCTGTAAAAGACGGCTAAAGAATTAAATATGCAATTATATGCTATGCAAATTTGAAATGAATCCCTTCACGAACGCGCCTGACAAGCGTGGTATAGTAGGTCAATTGACCTCCTATTGTGGAGGAGGCCTGAACTCAAAAATGGAAAGTATAGTATATGAGCTGAAATGATGAAACATGAATGAGAATAATGCTTGGTTGAAGAAGATTTTTCTGTGTATCTAATTCATTGACGGGGATTGTTTAACGGTTACCACTCGCTATCATGTGGGATGTGGCTACTAACCTCACCTGTCACCGTCCGCTACAAATAAAACAAATAACTTTGTTTAAACATTTTAATTGTTAACAATTTTAGATCAGAAATGGCTTGATATCTTTCAAACTGACCTAAAATTCTATGTCCAGGAAAACGTTAATTACTCGCAAACGCGATTGGATCCAAATTTGGAAGTAGTTATTAAGCTAAATATGTTTGAATTGCTAATTAATCGACGTGAAACTACCACTACGCACGCCATTGCGCGCCCAAATTAATGGCGGACAATATGGCGTCGATTAGCTATTGTTTTCGTTTTAAAATTATGTACTTAGTTGGGATGGAAATGCTGTTATAATTTTTATTACTGGCTATTTATTGTAATAATTGATCAACTTTATGGTTACAAGGATAAAGTATTGTTGTTTGAGCATTATTAACGTGACCATATTGCCCGTTCTTAATGGGACAGCCTTAGAATAATAACGTTTAGAAGGTAAGTTCAATCACAAAAAGTGAAGCATTTCCATTGGAGCCTAATGGAGCTTACGCCGGAACCGTTCCGTAATGTCAAGTCATTATACTGCACGAACGTACGCAACTCTTAAAAAATAAATAGGTAACTATGACGGTTTGTGCATTCAAATGGTGTCATAACACATTTGAAAAACTTAAAAAGGTTTTTAACATTACTTTTAAAAGTATTTCGATGATTTATGTTAATAAAGACAAAATTTGATTTCATAATTTGTATAATGTTTTGCGTGTGTACGTGTATAATCGTCCTCGCGCCATTAGTATTTTTAGATTCAAATTTCAAAGGTTCGAAGTATTGACACTATCCTTCTATACGTTATTATTCTAAGGGGACAGTCCTGTTTTTAGGTTATTTATCTCGTTATTCCCAAGCACAAACAAAAATTTAGCGTTTTTGGCAAACGGTCCACAAATTATTATTTGTTATACTGATACGAACGTGTACTTGCTTATTATTATTTTTTTTAAATTGTAGAAATAGGTAGATAAAACGAAATGTAAGCCTCATACCCAAGCTCAAAGTCCCTCAGCGTGCTATGGAGCAAGTTTAGCTCCGATTTTCTCTGCGATATAGAATCCGAAATACGGAAGAACGAATGTAACCAACATAGCACAAAGAGCACGCTAATTTCAGTTTTATTACTACGAACTTAAGTTCTTAATTTTAACTATACCTGCAAGATTTTTCACGTGTCCTTATTTTGTTTTTAGATTTTAAATTTATGTTTCTCCTATTTCTGAAAAAGAGAGTTTTTAAGACCTCTAGAGGGCGCCATATTAGATTCAGTGAAACATCATAATTATAACTTATAACCAGCAGACAACCAAGACGCTTCTAACAATACCTCATTTGTCCGGTTCTAATAAGTAATTGAGGAGCTATGAGGGAACAGATGAACATACATACATAGCCTGTCAAAATCATAACCCTCCGTAGTCGGGTAAAAATAATGGTGACGCAGGCGTCCCGTTTTGAAGTAAAAACAATATGGACACATTAAGTATTACGTATATGGCAACACCTACATATCAATATAATAATTAGGTGTCTAATTAAATTTATGGTTCTATTTGAATAAATTTAAAACTTTATAGGTTAATTATATGTTATAATTGTCAATGATTCCTATTTGAAATTAATTGTGATATTAGGGACCACACACTATCGTAACTAGTAATTGGACAGTCAAGAAACTTCCGTGTAGTGATGGAGTAAGAATACAATTCGCCACGCCTTTTCTTGTCCGTGGCTGTCGTAAAAGACGACCGAGGGTACTATAATAAGCAGATAACATATATGCAAGAGAAGGTAAACTCGAAATATGACCCTATACCAACCGGTTTTGTCAGCCAGGTTATAGTAGGTCAATTTCCCTCCTATTTTTAAAGAGGCTTGAGCCCGCAGGGAGACATATAATATGAGCTTTAATGATAATAATGATGAAAAAAGTAATTATCCTTGCAGACTTTAACATTCTTAATTGTATTGATGTAGGCTTTCTTAGCTAAGTAATATCAGTAGCAATTGTTTCCTGTGCTGGCGTAGTAGACATAGAATTCACCATTCCCATAATACCTGTGACTGTCGTAAAAATGACTAATGGACATAATATGCTAGAAAAACATTCAAAATGAAACACAACCCTGATCTGATTAGCGTATTATGTAGGTCAATATTCCTCCTCTTGTAGAGACAACCAGAGCCCAGTAAGGACATCATTTCTGCTCATATACCACTGCTGGGCTCGAGCCTCCTCCACAATGAGAGGGAAATTGACCTTAATATATCACGCTGGTCAGACAGGTTTTTTTTTTATGGGTGGGCTATGGTAAGCGCACGCGCGGTCCTGTCCGTCCGGGGCGATGAAAGGACGGCGCGCGGGAACGTCACCTCGTTGTTGGGCCGACCACCAGAGCAGATGTGACTTGTCATCAGTGGTCGGCCCGACGGAATACCCTTTCGGGTAACCTCACCTCTCGACGTACTGGGACGTCGGTCGCCATCGCGCGGTCAGCCTCTCTGCGGGTGATGGACTGTGCCCGGGTGAGTGATTGGGCCCATCAAATTTTCGCGTCCAATACCCTCTACAATTAGAGGGCATGGAGCGAATTTGGGGCATCCCACAAACTGGGCCCCCCCTCGGGCCAGATATTTGCGAGCAACAATTCCAGAGAACAGTCCAAGGAATTGTCACTCGTGCCCAGGGTACACCACGCGGAGGTTTCTGGCGTAGCACCCCTGGTCAGACAGATTAGCATAGGGTTTTGTTTTGAGTTTGTCTTGTTGATGTTATATGCATATTTATTTCCTTAGTCGTCTTTTATGACATCCACGGGTATCATAGGGTGTGGTGAATTGTATTCTTACTCCGTCACCACACGTTAAGTTGAATATATATTCTATTTCATCACCATCTTCGTTATTCAACATTTCGTCGTCCACTGCTGGACATAGGCCTACTTTATGCTTCGCCATTCAGTGCGGTCCTGTGTCGTTTGCATTCAAAGACGCCCAGCAACTACTACCTACGTCACTCGAGAACCTTTCTTCCTCACTGGTTGTCGATTCAAGCAATGTGTCCTGCCCATTACCACTTCAGCTTGTTAATTCTTCGTGCTATTTCGATTACGTCCGTTCTTCTACAGATTTCCGTGTTTCGGATTCTATTTCATGGCACATTGAACAACTTTGACTTTAGTTATGAGGCCCACATTTAGAGACCACGTTTCCGTGTCGTAGGTAAGTCGTCACATTATATTGGCCATCCTCCTATCCATAATTCATACACCATATGGAAATAAATTATTAGCTGTCGCTTCACCTTCCGGAAAGTACTATAGACCACATCCTCATGCTTCGTCAGATTATCCAGTAATGTCGTTGGATGCAGGCGGCACAGCACCCCACTTTGTGGCCAAACGTGAGGGAAGCCTTAGTACAGCAGTGGACGGAGATAGGCAGGATGATGATAATACAATCGTAAGAATATTAAGAAATTTTGTTATTAAAACCCTAGTTCTAAAAACTGTAACTGCAGTAAGGGATCATACGAATATTACGTGACCTATTTTTTAGATTTTTGGACCCTCCTTTCCCTCAGTGGCCACTCGTAGTATATGCCAAGACCCCCCTCTCCTCCTTTAGTTTTCACGTAGTAATTCATAATTGTGATTTTTAATCAATTCACAGACAAAAAGTGAAAAAAGAATAATTTGGCTCGTACTCGTCTTTATTGCATTAGATTGCATGCATACTTAAATTACTAATGAATTATATATTATGAAAAATTATTCGGATATAGGTAAAAAATACGAGATTTCTTTAAGTAAAATCGACTACGTGACAAAAACCTGAGCCATCCCTCCGCTCCTGTGACTAACCCTAGTATTTTAAGGACTTCACCCCCAACCAGAACGGGTCACATAGTGTGGGTACGTTCCTAAGGGGTTATAAGGTATCTAGGTATAATTAATATTCCTTCCATTGTGAGCCATAAAGAAAGTAATAATAATTAGATAAACCTGTACGTATATTACAACAGCAGCTTAAAGAATTATGTGCTATTTGCATTAATTGCAAACTCATTATAAAGATCGGCCATTTTAACTTGTGTGTATAGGAATTAACAGCAATTAAATATGATAGCTGCTCACGGCACGATATGTCAACAATAAATATTAATTTAACACACACTAACATAAGAAACGAACAATTAATTAAGTAAACTTTTTATAACCGCCTTAATTGCACGGTTGAGGTTATGCTGTTGTCAGTTGGGTTGCCAGTATTGAAAAGTTAAATTAACCAATTCAACTGATATCTTTTTGTTTATTTTAAATAGATACGATATTGTCAAATAATCTTTAAATGTTCTTCTACGGTGATTTTAAGCAAAAACATGAATCATAAAAATGCCCTATTACCTCTACCTAAGCAGTTTTATACTATGTACTATCATAAAAAAAATCAACGTATAGGATATACTATATACTAATTCAAAATGCATCATTTAACTATTCAAAATGAAAGTACCCATTATTATAATATTATTTTTACTTTCTAAATAAAATAAAATTCACAACAACCTCGTCTAGACCGTGAGTATCATAACACAAAGGGATATGATATGTAGATACTGTCTATGTAAGGACGGATAACTCGACATAAAACCCTATGCCAATACCTCTAACCAGCGCGATAGAGTAAGACCATTTCCCTCCCACCACGGAGGAGTTCTGAAGTCTGAACCCAACAATGTGACTTATTGTGCGACGAGGTGATGATGATGATGATAATACTTGTTATTACATATTCTTATTGTACCTATTTAGTTATAGCTACTAAAATAATTGTATGAAAAAATGTGTGTATAAATTTATGTCTTACCTAGTTTCGGGGAAAATTTTTCAGACTCCAAATCTAGGGTATATCCGTGGCCAACGGGCGAGCGATATAAAAAAATATAAAATCTGTTTCACGCAGCCATTCATCAACGTCCAAAGTCAAAGATAAGTTCACAAAATATCTACTTTTAACATTGAGTTACGCTTACGTCTTACTTATAAGTATTTATCAATAAGTTGAAAGAATTGCCACTGTAGCGTCCCTGTGCTTATGTATATTTAAAAAAGTAAATAATTGACTGTTATAAGTTTACTGTAAGTAATTAACAGGAAAGCAAGGGATGTTGTTTTCTCATTATTTACATTACGCCCGGAGGCCTTGCTATAATTAATATTCGTTGCTATTTGCTTTGTGCATGAAAACGTGATATAAATATGAAATTAGCACTATTATTGTGTATTATTTAATTTTCTTTGTATTTAGATCTTATCTGAGTTTTAGTTTGTTATCATGGGTAGGTTACTTGTGTGCGGTTTTTTTATTAATGAATAATTTGAATTGAAAAATAATAAAACATTTTTATAGCTGAAACTCACCTAAATCAATGTCAAAAGTTATGTATTTTATGATGCGTCAAGTATTTAATAATAAATTTCTTGTTAAAACAAATATAATTATAATAAAACAATTATATTTAAACAGTTAGGTAGATACATTAAAACCACGAAAAATAAGTAAGGTGGGTGGACCATGGAAGGCCATGCTCCTTTGAAGGCCAACTGTAAAAAAGTCATAGTTCCTATCATGTGATAACAAATTCCTTTCACTCATATTAAGATCCATTAATCTCAATCACACAGACGTGGCGGCGAGTCACTCGCGTCGCTATTTTGTTCGTAGGGTCCCTCTCTTTGTAGACTTCAGTCAACGACGCTACAATTGTAATTTCCGCTCACAGCAATAAAGTCATTTTTATATAAATATCCTATTGCTATTATATATTTCGGCTGTGTGGTAGCGGCTTCGAATACTACCAACCCTTGCTTTGCTCGTGGGTGTCGTAAAAGACGACTAAGAGCTAGATTGACCCGGACCAACTCCATCTGGTACCATTTGGGTCAACGATTACATTCCCAAGGAGGGTTGACGTCAGGCAGGCGGCCGGTCATAAAAGTCATTGCCGAAACTTTTTGCAATATGTCAAAACAGATAACATATTGCGTCGACCCCAAGTAATTGGGATAAGAGCAAGATGATGATGATATTATATATTTTGTTTCTGAATTGAATACAATAAATAATTACTTTTAGACATTTACAATTATCTGTTAATTTGCATATGGTCAATTAATATTAAATGACAAGGAAGCCATTGCTATTATATTTTTGTAAATTGTAAATTGTTATGTAAGACTTTGTTGTGACCCTAAAGAAGACAATAATAATTTTGCATCGATTTTAGTTAAAATATCGGTAATTTTCCTATGAAAGCCGGTGGTTCCTTGTAAGGCCAATCAAAAAAACCAAGCAATCATAACAGCTGATGGCCCTGCTAGGGGACATAGAACAACAAACCAACAAAAGATTGAAAATAGAGATGAAGGAAAGTGCAGAAGGTCAAGAAAAGAAATGGCGCATGTCGCGAGTGTGGAATCGAAGACATGAGGCAACCAAGGCAAGCAGATGTAGCCAAGGTCAAAAGTGGTATCACATCTAATATTTTTATGCTCAGATTTTGATTAAATATGCAAAACTATTATTTTTTTTAGTTTATAAGTTTGTTTCAAAACTTAAGTTATTATTTTCTTATATTTTCATATTATAATCGCAGTAATGGTTGATTTTAAATAATATGCCTGAATACAAGACTGGCAAGTGTCATTATAAGTGCGTTACAATTAGAGAAATTAGTTGTTAGTTAGTAGTTAATATCTATTAATTTATTAAATATAAAAAAGTATGTCACAATATTACATAATTATCAGTTTGGCCTTCTTCGGAACATTTTGGCCTTACAAAGAACGATCCCCTAAGAAGGCCATTATGGGTAATTTCTTTTTTTTTATAATTTCATTCTAAAGCGCATTGGCAACTTATTTTTTATCGATATAATACTCCTTACTATAAATTTTAAATAATTTCTATTAATATATTCTTAGTTATACGATGTTGTTCATGCAATGTTCGGTGATTTTGTTAAAGAAGATTATTATACGTTAAGCATTAATTGTTTCGTTTAAATGAAAGAGCTTTTTATATAGTTTTAGTAAAAGCAAATATTTTGATTATTACAACGCTAGTTTTATGTTAAACAACTGATTTATAATATTGGCCTTGTATGGAGCCCTGTTCCTTGCAAGGCCGTTTGGAAGAGCTTATTAAAAGTGTCGATTTAATGTATAATAATTACATCTAGAATAAAAGAAAGTAATTTATATGTTACACAATAAAACAGTGTAAGTGTTAATTAGTAATTTGTTTGTTTAATTGATTCTGTAAATGAACGAATAAAAACTGTTTATTCGTTAGAGTGGCCATCCATGGTCCACCCGCCTTATCAGTTAAGAAAAATATTCAAGGAGTAAGAATACAATTCACCACTTAATCTTACCCGTGGGTGTAAAATACGACTGTGGGATATAATCTATACCAATAAATAAAATTGGAGTGTCTGTTTGTAATGGCAAAATAATAGGCTTTTTTCATGCTCACACGGTTATTTGCACGACACCTATGCCTAAAATAGCAATTAAAAAATGTTTGTCAAATCTTCAAAACGGCTGGACCGATTTCAAAAATTCTTTCACCAATGGAAAGCTATAATATCAGGGCGTAAACTAGGCTATATTTTATCCCGGTATTCCCACGGGAACGGGGGTAAAATGACTATAACCTATAACCGAAGCGAAGCGAGGGCGGATTGCTAGTATGCACATAACATCTGTGCAAGAGAAGGAAAACTCAAAATGAAACCCAATACCACATGTCTGACCAGCATGGTATAATAGGTCAAATTCCCTCCCATTGTGGAGGAGGCCCGAGCCCAACAGTGGGACTTATGTGGGCTGCGATGATGATGACTATATAGTAAAAATCTAGTAGGTATATAGATTTGCAAGAAAAGGTGAACTCAAAATAAAACCCTATACCAACACTTCTGACCAACGTGGTGTAAGTGAATTTCCCTGTTATTGTGAAGGGTGGCCTCATGTCAACTCTTCTTTAGAACGTAATTGTTACCACTGAAGTAACCCAATGACGAAGGCGACATGCTATACGGGTGGGTTACGGGTCTGCGTGCTTACGCCCCCTCTGTCGCACCGGACGGAGTGGTGCGAGGAGTGCGCCGACCGTAACCGACTCAAAAAAAAAGAACGTAATTATTAAGCAATTTTTTTTTTGTGGGTGGACTGCGGTCGGCACGCCTCCGCACCACTCCGTCCGGGGCGACAGAGGGGCTTAAGCACGCAACTCCCGCAACCCACCTGAAAACTACGTCGCCTTCGTCGTTGGGCCGACCACCGGAGCAGGGTTAACTTGTCATCAGTGGTCGGCCCGACGGCATACCCCCTACTTGGGGTACCCTCCCATCGACCGACGCCCCTCCCTCTGGAAGGACGTCGGTCTTTCCTCACGCGGTCGGCCTCTCGGCGGGTGACGGACTAATCCCCGGTCACGTCACCCGCGGCCTCGGCTAGGGCGGCATGAGGCGCAGGTAGTTGCGCCTACGCCGCCCCAGTCGCTGGCGGCGGATCTCCTTATCGAGGCTGCAATCCTCGCGCAGACGATCCGCCGCAATTATTAAGCAAATGACATCAGATGAAGTTGGCCTAGGTTGATGTAAGGCTTTCAGTCATCCTTTACGACACCATGAATAAATTACCCCAATTGATTCAGCTCAGCAGGATATCCTAACTACTGGGTTTACAAATGAACATGGACGAGAGGAAAGTCATGTCAAGTGCCCATATCATTACTGTACCGTTCCTAGTTGGCAATGCGATTCTCAAAGTTAGAATCGGATCGGAGACAAATCCAACTTGGCTGGGCAGCGTTCGGGTAACTTTAGAGGATCATGTCATCCAACATACCTCAGTATGTGAAAACATAGGTCTACGACCAAAATGTGTCACTAATGATGACTTACGGCACGTAGGTGATCGTGGATCCTAAATATAGCCCTCATAATCGAACTCAAAGTCGCTCAACGTACTACTTAGAATGTCTTTGCTTAGGATATCTTTGAGAGATAGAATAGAAAATATGGAAATCTGCAGAAGAACGGGTGTAACCGACACAGCACTAAGAATTAGTACGCTGAGGGCAGGCCACATTAATCGACGAACCGACAAGCGCTGGGAAGAAAAGGTTATCGAATGGCGAGCACGGCTCAGACGACGCAGTATAGGACGCACCTAGTAGGTGGACCAGCGACCTGATGAAAGTTGCTGGGCGTCGTTGGATGCAGGCGGTATAGGACTGCACTTTGTAGCGCCAACAGTGACAGGCCTACGTCCAGCAATTGAGGGTGATAGGCTGAATGATGAATTGATTCAAATTTAATTTACATATAATTTATTTAGTATATTGGATTTTCAATACAATCAAAGCAATAAAAATGCACTACTTGATGTAATTTGTTTCGACAGCAATTTTCTCCTCTAAACGCAAATCCGGGTCATTCCAACCCTGGGTGTGATCCGTCGCCGGTCCTTTTGGCTCTCTTCTCTATCATTTCTTCAGAAGCATATTTCAATTCGTATGCCCAACCAATTTTTTCCATAGCATCAATGAACAACTTGGTCAAATTAAATGAGTATCCACCCAGTTCCGCTGTTCTGTAATCCCATGGGAATGTATGATGGTAATTGTGGAAACTCTCTCCAACGGTCAGCAAAGACATCATCTGATTTTCAGCTGCTTTCATTTGTTTATCGTAAGGTTTGTTACCCCATTTGTGAGCGACTGAATTTACGCAAAATGTTGTATGCATTGTGAGAATTTGACGGAAGAATGCTGTCACGAAAATTGCAGTCCATACAGGTTCACCCCACAGTGTTGCAATGTATATTGGTGCGATGATACCAATTAGAAGTAGAAGTTCTAAGTAATTTCTGGAAAAAAAATCATCGTTATGAATCTCCTCGTATCACAATTACTAGGCGCAATGTCCCCTTCTTTCTACAAAACCTTATCAAATGTCATCTCTGCGTTTACTCCCTTGAAAGATTGATGAATTATCTGAAGCATGAAATGGGGTGGCCATTTCATACTTCAGATAATTCATCAATCTTTTCTTCGGTATTCCTTTACTACTAAAGCCTTCGACATTTATACCTACTTAAGACATTACTCACAAACTTACTTTTATACCCTCTCATCAGACCTATCTCATCAGCTTGCTGCTAATTACAGTGTGAGGAAGATCGAAAGTCGTGTTAGGTAAATAATTTTATATTATAGTAACAACTAATAATAATACTAATACGCCAAATTTCAAGACGTATAAAGCCATTGAAGGCAGAAGACAGCTATAAAATCAATAGTTTTTAGTTAAACTAGTCCATCAAACTTCAAACCCCATAAGCAGATATTAGATACCATCATCAAACGTGTGTGTGTGTGTTGCATCCATATCCTCATGTAAGCTTATCAAAAGACCGGATATCTTCCCTTGGAAGATATCCGGTGATACTAATACTAACATGACTATTTACAATTTTAAATAATTTATGAACATACTAGCTGACCCGGCAAACGTTGTTTTGCCATGTAAATAATTTCTAGAGAATTTCTTATGTAGAAAAAAAATAACTAACTTATTGCAAGTGTGTAAGGATGTAGTATATGAGTGAATAAGGCATGGAGCGCTGTGAACTATGAGGGAATATAAAAATAACAAAACACCAAACATTATTCTTTTTTTAATTTATTGTAATTTATTTTAAGTAATAATTATTTAAATCATTAATTCATTACATAATATTAATCTCTTAATGATACAGCGTGAATAATATTTTTTGTTAGCCTGTCTTCAGCTAATACAAACAAACTTGATGGTTTACCCACTCGAGAGCATGCAACGTACAATTGTCCGTGTGAAAAACATGGTGTGCTCATATCTAAGCCACAAACAGACATTGTTTGGACTTGGGATTTATTAATAGTCATTGTAGATGCCGATCTAATCGGAAATTGAATACGCTTACATTGAATTGGCACATCTATGGGTATAATAGGTATTCATGGTATTAATATATTTTCACCTCGAACCTTGCCATTTAAAATGGTGGCTTCGCGAAAACTGTAGAGGGAGTGAGAGAAGGCTTATTGTTTGAGAGAAACAGGAGACCATCTTCATTGACATCCCTACTCCGTGCTGTTTACTGGGTGAGAAGTGACACCGGCAGACACATGGAGGGGATAACTTACCAAGTGATAATAATTGATGTTATCGAGCGGGATAAAAAGTGATCAATTTATTAAAATAACTATTAAAAAGCAGGGGTTGGTGATAGAATAGTGAAAATTTAGGGTTGTATATATTTTTAATGCCACATAATAAAAAAATTATACGAAAAATTAAAAAAAAAATTTGGGGTGGACACCCCTTACCACTTAGGGGTTTGAAAAATAGATAGTAGCCGATTCTCAGACTTACTGAATATGCATAAAAAATTTCATAAAAATCGGTCAAGCCGCTTCGGAGGAGTATGGGAACGAACATTGTGACACGAGATTTTTATATATTAGATTAATTGAAACTCTTCTGTGCTTGCATTTTGTGACCTGTAACTAATCTAAGGCTGCAGTTGAAAATCTGCGCTAAAATTTTATATAGCATATGCTGAGCTGTTGCCTTATGGACACTAATACCTGAAACTTCGATTGTATACTACGATTATTTTAATCATTAATACCTTCGTCTTCGTTTTGTATATCATTTTGTTTACATTTTAAAGTATTTATAACTATAGTCCAATAAATCTTATTAATAAATCTCTTAATAAATCTTATTTTCTTTATTTTTTTAGATATCCATGCCATTACAGACATTCACTCTTCAACTTTGCCATCACTGGCGCAACTTTCAAACTTTCTCTTAAACTTTCATTCCTTGATTTAAACGGCAAAAAAAAATAAATACCTTTAATATCATCCATTTATCTAAGTTCACTGTGACACTTATTTTCGTGTGGTAATGGAGTAAGAATACAAATTACCACCCTTTTTCTTCCCCGTGGGTGTCGTAAAGGACCAATAAGAGATATATGTGCGGATAATATTTTTGCAAGAGAAAGGAATCTCAACATAGCCAGCGTGGTATATTAGTTCAATTTTTCTGCCACTGTGGAGAGGGCTCGAGCCTAGTGATGGAACGTATATGAGCTGTGATGATGATGCTGTGAAAATTGATGGTCATCAGCAAAATCATCATCGCTTATATACGTGTCAATGCTGGGTTCCAGCCTCCTCTGCAATAGGAGGGAAATTGCCCTACTATATTACACTGGTCAGACATACTGGTACAGGCTTTTACAGGGTGTCGGGGATATAATGTCATCAGACGATCTCTGCAGCACCCCGTAAAAGCGCGGAAGGGGCCGCTGTGTTTATAGTGGGTATGCTGGTCGCTTATGTGGCCGGCAAATCCCACACACCCCCGTCTACCACCGGCGGGGGGATTGTGCGTAAATGCATTTGCACAAAGTTAACAAAAAAAATTGTTCAGACATGTTGGTACAGGATTTTATCCCGAATTCTTTTACTTACTCGTCTTGAAATCGGAGTAACGGATCTTTTAAAAGATCAGTCATGTCAATGGATGGCTTTTTAGCTTTAAACTCCGGGTGTGGCTTAACCATTGTCCAACCTATGTGTGAATAAAAGAAGCCTCGTAATGAATTGTGTGGATCAGCGTCTGTCTCGCTGTATTTGTGGTGCATACGATGTGCACGAGACCAACGTATTACAGAGTTCTGAAATTATATATTTAAATTAAGCACACTCTCTGTGTGGTGACGGAGTAAAAATACAATTCACCACCTCCTTTTCTTGCCCGTGGGTGTCGTAAAAGACGATTAAGTGATATAATATGCATATAACATCTGTTCAATGCACATTGAACATGCAACGCAGCAAATTCATAAGTAGAGCATTTCAACATACAACAGCGCAGATTTCCAAGATTTGCACTGACATAATTAAAGATGCTGCGTCACACTTCACACTTACGACACACTAACACAAAATGGTATATGAGTGTATTAGCAATAAATAGTATATAAGGTGTAAATATTGTAAAATAAATCAGATTTGAATTTATTCATCTCTCAGTTACTACACTCTCACTGCGGCCAAGACACCCTTAGCCGTCAGTTCTGATCGGTCTTGTGAGTCTGCTTGACCGGCAGTGAGAATTACCAATCCTCCACCCAAACCTCCATCACACTGTGGTCAAGACACCCTTAGCCGTCAGTTCTGATCGGTCTTGTGAGTCTGCTTGACCGGCAGTGAGAATTACCAATCCACCCAAACATCCATCTCACATCTACCTATCACCTTAGGTAGCGCGGTGCAGGTATCCCATCAGATAGGCTAGGAACTTAAGGGCTTTAGGTACATCAAACTATAACCTTAGGTCTTCTGTCAAACACGGCGTTAGTCCATAAGCCCATACGACGCCGTACAACATCTATGCAAGAGAGAGAAAACTCTAAATAAAACCCTATACCAACTCGTCTCAATAACGTCGTATAGTAGGTCAATTTGCCTCCCATTGTGGACGAATCTCAAGCACAACAGTGGGATGTATATGAACTATGATGGTAATGATGATAAACCAAATTGATAACGTCAAATAGAAATATTTCAAAATATACAAAAGGTTGATAGATGAATCGTATCATAGGGAGGGATCATCAGGGAGTAACATAGGCTATATTTTATCTCGGTATTCCCACGGCAACGGGAATTATGCGAGTAAGGCGACTGAAACCGAAGTGAAGCTAGGGCGGGTTGCTGGTTCAAAATAAAAAAAAAACATCTTAAGTATTTGGCGTTTGATCGTAAATTAGATGTTGTAATAACCTTCTGTGCGATGACGGAGTAAGAATACAATTCACATTCCCCACTATGGCCGTGGATGTCGTAAAAGACGACTAATGGACATGTTATGCACGAAAGATCGATACAAAAGATTGAAAACTCGTAACGAACCCTATTGTTACGTTACGAGTTTTGCAAGAGTTTGCCAATACGTCCGACCATCGTGGTATAATATTTCTCTTCCCGTAAAAGTGACCTGTAAGGCTATTTGTGTTTACGTACCTGTCCTGCCAAAGTAAACAATATAAGAAGTATCATACGTAAAGGTAATTTGGCCTTGTAAGCTTTGTGAGACCACAGTCTGTGAACACCCGCCGATATTCCAATCATGGCGAATACATGCAGAATCAATACTACAATAAAAATAAATATTATTAGCGTTGTATTGTAGTTGACAAAGTAAGAATACAATACACCACTCCCTGTCTTGCCCGTGGTTATTGTAAACATTGCAAAAGAAGGTAATCTCGAATTAAAACTTTACATAAAATTAATGAGAATTAGCATTTTAGCCTTAACCTATTCCGAAAGATGGCGTGTTGAACATCTGCCACAAAAATGGACACAGGCGACAATTTGATTGTCATACGTAAACCCACACTGGTCTAGTTGGTAAGACGATTAAAACGGATTTCCGATACAGGTGGTTTCAGGTCCCAGGTATGACAAACGTTATTCTTTTGTAAATATTTTTTTATCATCATCATCATTTCAGCTCATATACGTCCCATTGTCGGGCTCGAGCCTCCTCCACAATAGGAGGGAAATTGACTTTAATATACCATGCTGGTCAGAGAGGTTGATATAGGGTTTTATTTCGAATTTTCCTTCTCTCCCAGACGACATATGCGTATTATATCCCTTAGTCGCCTTTTATGACATCCACAAGCAAGATAGTGAGTAATCATTTGTATTCTTACTCCATCACCACACAGGTTCTGATCTGCTTAATATGGTAATTCATTTGCCCTCTGATTATAAAGGAAGCTCGAGCCTTTTTTTTTTGTTAACGCTGTGGAAATGCAATTTACGTACTACCCCTCGCCGGTAACATACGAGGGGGGTGTGTGGGACTCACCAGTCGCCTATGCAACCGGAATACCCACTAAAACCAACAGCGGTCCCTTCCGCGCTTTTACGGAGTGCCGGAGAGATCGTCTAATGACATTCGATCCCCGACACTCCTACGCAAGGCCGTCGGGCCACGTCCTGTCGTCACTCAAGGCGGTGGGAGGAGACGCGCATATCGGCGCCTCCCCCTCTCTGGCCGCCGCCTACGGAGCGAGTTAGCGGACGCAAGTGCCTCGCGTTCCCGCTCCGTGGCCTCCTTCCAGGCGATGACCTCCTCGCAGAAAGAGGTCATCGCCGACCAGCACCTGTCGCTGTCGAGCATCTTTGTTATGATGGTCAACAATGACAAGCCCGTTCCTATGACCGCCGACAGGTCACGGCGCTGAGGGCCCCAGGTGGGACATACCTCCAGGGTGTGACGCACATCATCATTTGGCGCGCCACACTCATGGCGTCCGGGGGCCTCCTCACGCTTGATTCTATGCAGGTACTTACCAAAAACCCCGTGTCGGGTAAGTACCTGCGTCATCCGGAAGGTCAGGTTGCCGTGCTTTCGTTTCATCCAGCGGTGGAGGTGGGGCGCAATCGCCTCTACAGTCCCCCATCCTGCTACAGGGGACTCCAATTCCTCCCTCCAGCGCCGGATAACTATCCTTCGGGCCGTTTTTATTGCCCTACTCAGTCCCCTTGTGGTGATACCTCCGCCACTGACCCGCGCCGCAGCGCAGAGTCGGTAGACCTCTGCAAGCGCCCTAGCTTGTAGAGGCCAGGATGGATCGCCCGCCAGCAGTGTGGCTGCAGTCCAGGACACTATACGGTATCCTCGTATTGTTCTCACCGCCATGGCTCTCTGCGCCTTTCGCAATTTAGCCTTATTGGAGGCGGTGAGAGACTCCGCCCAGATAAGGAAGGCTGAAATGCATATTCATTGAGAATAAGCAATTTCGTATTCCCCGTCCGATTACTAGTTAATAATACCTACAAGGAGTCCCTACTTCCCCAGCCGAGGCTGCGGGTGACGTGACCGGGAAATTAGTCCGTCACCCGCCGATAGGCCGACCGCGTGAGGAAAGACTGACGTCCTCCCCGAGGGGGGTCAAGGGGAGGGTACCCCACTAGAGGATATTCCGTCGGGCCGACCACTAACGTCAAGTAATCCTGCTCCAGTGGTCGGTCCAACGACGAAGTCGACGTGGTTTTCGGGTGGGTTGCGAGTGTGCGTACTTACGTCCCTCTGTCGCCCCGGACGGAGTGGTGCGAGGAGTGCGCCGACCGCAGCCCACCCAAAAGAAAAAAAAAGGGGATCCCTACTTTTCACATTTTCGTGGGAGTTTTAAAATTCATCAAAAGCATACTCAACAGAAATTGCAGCAGCACTCTTCGAACTACGTAGATGTCGATGAATATTTATGAATAGAAATAGAAAGAATATAAAAGAGACTTTCCATGTGATGGAGTAAGACTACAATCCATCACCCCCGCTATCTTGCCTGTGGATACGGTGCAAGATGACTAAGGAATATAATATGCATATAACATCTATCTCATAATCAGAAAAACTTAAAATAGAATTATCTAACTATCCCCTATCAGATATCGTAAAAGATTACTAAGAGATATAATACGCAAATAACATCTATGCAAAAGAAGGAAACCCCTAAATAAAACCCTATACCAATACGTCTGTTAGTCCGTCACCCGCAGAGAGTCTGACCGCGCGACGGCGACCGACGTCCCAGGACGTCGAGAGGTGAGGGTACCCGAAAGGGTATTCCGTCGGGCCGACCACTGACGACAAGTCGCCCTGCTCCGGTGGTCGGCTCAACAACGAAGTGACGTGTGAACGGGTGGGTTATGGTCCCGCGCGCCATCCTTTCGTCGCCCCGAACGGAATGGACGGCGCGTGTACTTACCATAGCCCTCCCATAACCTGACCAACGTAGTATGGTAGGTTAAATTCCCTCTCATACAGAAGAAGGCGCAGGCTTAAAAATGGGATCTATACCTATTTTTCCGTGTGGTGACGGAGTAAGAATACAATTCACCACCCCCTATCTTACCCGTGGGTGATCGTACGAGACGACTAAGGGATATAAAACGCATATAACATATATGCGAGAGAAGGAAAACTTGAAATAAAACCCTATACCAACACGTCTGACCAGCGTGGTATAGTAGGTCAATTACCCTTCCATTATGGAGGAGGCCCGAGCCCAACAGTGGGACGTATGTGGGCTGAGATGATGATACCTATTAGGGATGGAAACGATACATCAATGTTTCTGAAACATCGACATTTCAGTAGAAAATATCGATGTTCATTATTGCGAAACCAATTACAGCTATTATTACCTACAGGTTACCCCAATGCAATAGTGTAAGTCAACATAAACCATTAATAATAATGTCAACATAATAATTACATAAACAATTAATTAATTTATACATTTTATATCATACTAGCAACCCGCCCTCGCTTCGCTTCGGTTTTAGTCGTTTTACCCGCGTAGTTCCCGTTCCCGTGGGAATACCGGGATAAAATATAGCCTAGTTTACGCCCTGATGTTATAGCTTTCCATTGGTGAAAGAATTTTTGAAATCGGTCCAGCCGTTTTGAAGATTACCCAGAACAAACAGACAGACAGACAGACAGACAAACATTTTTTAATCTGTATTTTAGGCATAGGTGTCGTGCGAGTAACCGTGTGAGCATGAAAAAAGTCTATTATTTTGACATTACAAACAGACACTCCAATTTTATTTATTGGTATAGATATAGATGTAAGTTAAAAAATATTATAATCTACAATTCTAAAATCTATGCTAAAATAGGATATTATTAAATTATCAACGAGAGTCATAACATCGATCTATCGATGTTATTTTCTACGATATTTTAACATCGATGTTTTGCCTGCCATCTGTTTGAAATGTACCTATGGTTATTTTAACAAAAGCTGCGTGACAGTTTAGTTATCACTTACCTATGATTTTGTCAAAACTGTTATTTTAAACTCTATTTTTAAATTAATTTTCGAGTGGTAGGACCACATTGTTGACAGTTATCTGTCTACAGCCGCGGGCCGGTCCGTCCGGGGTAGTACCACACTCTCGCAGAAAATCGACGTCTGAGTAGTAGCAATTTGTTACTGCGCTTCGTTCGGTGAGCGAGAGAGCCGGCAGCCCAACTTTCTGAGGGTGTATGCGTGTGGAGGGTTTTGGTGGTGCCATTGGTATCACCGAGCCTCAATATACGCATTCACACTCCCTTCACGGTAGGCAGCGGCCTGTAAGGGTACATGAGCGGCAGCAACACTTACAATCAGGTGTACTGTTTGCTCGTTTGCCACCGTTTGCAATAAAAAAAAACCTGCCACAGTTAAGCTTGTAATAATTTTACTAAATAGAGAAATATCTGTTAAATATAACTTTATGTGCTCAACTTTACATCTTCCTTGTTCGATAGACTTATTCAATGATTATTACTTACCAAACAAACGTGTTAACCATAGAGCTTCTGTCACTAAAAGATACGCGCCATAAACGGCAGCAACATGAACTAATACAAATATAATTGTAAATTTCCATAATACTTCATATTTCCTTGGAGCAATTGATTCAGTATTACCTTTTAGATTTATTTGATAAAACTTATTATAAATTAATGAAAGTGACAGCATATTAAATGTATTCACTAGTTATAATGTAATAAATACTTCGAATAAAACTGTATTTATAAGGTAAGGCTATGACCACAGATATGATTGTGGATTGCGTAAAGCGACAAGCGGAGCGTTTGTCGCAGACACATTTAAAAAGAGCCTTCTCCTTATGGCCATGGAGTAAGAATACATTTCACCACCCTCTTTCTTGCCTGTGGGTGTCATAAAGGACCGGTAAGGTACTTAATATGGATTTAAAATCTATGCAAAACAGGGCAACAAACTCGAAAAACTTGAAATGAAACCATAGATCAAACCACCCGCCCCGCGTTGTTTAACCGTCCGCCAACAAGTGGAACTTAAGAGATATAAATTTATACAGCCCGATAGTGGGGGTGAGAGGTTATATACCTCTATGATAAAAAATATTTAAGAGCCCAAATACTGGTAAGTACAGAAAAAAGTCACACAATAAAATAGCTATGGTTCTGATGTATTGTATTAGTCAATATCGCTCTTTACGTAAGTTATGTATGATTTGAAATTGAGACTTAAGATATTTCGCGGCATTAAGCTATTTTAAAAAAGAAATTAAAAGTGGTTACGTAAATATTTCGTGAGGGTGACGGAGTAAGAATATAATTCACCACCCCCTTTCATGCCTTTGGGTGTCGTAAAAGACGACTGATGGATTATTGCAGATGACATCTAGGTATACAAGAGAAGGAAAGCTCGAAATAAAACCCTATACCAAATCGTCTGACTAGAGTGGTATAGTATATCAATTTCCTTCCCATTGAGGAGGAGGCTCAAACCCAGCAGTGGGTCTTATGCGAGCTGTGATTATAATACATGTAAATACTTCATCATTATCAGTCTAGCCACGTCCGCTGTTAGCCATAGGTACCAGGTGTCTGACAGTTTAGCGAGTGTGTTTGGTTCTATAAGTTAATAAATCTATCCTACGTTTGTATTTAACGCGAGGAACCCTATTACGGGTACCCTTTCGTCGATTGGGCTATGGTTGGTTTGCGGGACTTCAGGTGCAAGTTACCTGCAAAAACCTCAAGGTGTTCCGTCATCTGCCTATTGCCGGGTTAGAGGGTTATCTTCATTACATTTAGAATACTGTATATTCTTCTGATGACCCTTTAATCAGTTTCTATTCAAGATTAAGGGGTCAATCACCACACGGGTAAAAAGAATAATAGAACTTTTGTTGAAAATTTTTCAATTATTGTCCACCGCACTTCGCAAAGCGCCGCTCATGACTGTAGTCTAGATCTTAAGGATTAATAGACTTTTATGCAAATTTTTTTACAATGTAATTAATTACTGCGTTAGAGATTATATATTAAATATGTGTAAATTACACATTTCCGTATGGTAACGGAGTAAGAATACAATTAACCGTGGGTGTCGTAGAAGACGACTAAGGGATATATTACGCATATGACATCTATGCAAGACATTGAAAACTCAAAACAAAACCCTATACCAATTTGTCTTACGAGTCATCATCATCATCATCATTTCAGCCTATTGCCGTCCACTGCTGGACGTAGGCCTCCCTCATATTGCGCCACAATGTGCGGTCCTGTGCCGCCTGCATCCAACGACGCCCAGCAACTTTCACTAGGTCGTCGGTCCACCTAGTGGGGGGGCGTCCTACACTGCGTCGTCCGATGCGTGGTCGCCACTCGAGAACCTTTCTTCCCCAGCGGTTGTCGGTTCGTCGAGCGATGTGGCCTGCCCATTGCCACTTCAGCGTGCTAATTCTTCGTGCTATGTCGGTTACACCCGTTCTTCTGCGGATTTCTGTATTCCGGATTCTATCTCGCAGAGAAATCCCGAGCATAGCCCGTTCCATAGCACGCTGAGCGACTTTGAGCCTTGATATGAGGCCTACATTTAGGGACCACGTTTCCGTGCCGTAAGTCATCACTGGTAACACACACTGGTCGTAGACCTGTGTTTTCAGACACTGAGGTATGTTGGACGAGAAGATCCTCTTAAGTTTCCCGAACGCTGCCCAACCAAGTTGGATTCGTCGGCTGATCTCTTTCTCGAAATTGGATCTACCTAACTGGACTGTTTGTCCTAGGTAAACATAGTGATTGACAATTTCGAGAATCGCATTGCCAACTAGGACCGGTACAGGAATGACATGGGTATTTGACATGACTTTCGTCTTGTCCATGTTCATTCGTAGACCCACTAGTTGGGATACCCTGCTGAGATCATTGAGCATAGTGCCAAGGTCCTCCATGGATTCTGCCATAACGACGATATCGTCTGCGAATCGAAGGTGAGTGATGTATTCGCCGTTAATGTTGATGCAGAGTCCAGTCCAGTCTAAGAGCTTGAAGACATCTTCCAGTGCAGTGGTGAACAGTTTCGGAGAGATGACATCTCCCTGTCTCACGCCTTTCTGCAACTGGATCGGTTTCGTACTCTTATCCCGGATACGGACTGACATTGTGGCGTTCCTATACAAACACTTCAGCACTTCGATATAGCGATGGTCGATTTGGCACCGCTGGAGGGACTGCAGCACCGCCCAAGTTTCGACTGAATCAAAGGCTTTCTCATAGTCCACAAACGCTAAGCACAGGGGCCGATTATACTCCTCGGTCTTTTGTATAATCTGCCAAAGCGTGAGGATATGGTCTATGGTGCTATAGCCTTTTCGGAAGCCGGCTTGTTCGGGCGGCTGGAAGTCATCGAGCTTGCGCGTGAGTCGATTGGTAATGACCCTCGAAAACAACTTATAAACATGGCTCAGGAGTGAGATGGGTCTGTAGTTCTTTAAAAGAGCTTTGTCACCCTTCTTGAAGAACAGCACCACCACACTCCTGGTCCACGACTCTGGAACGTCGCCCCCGAGGATAACGGAATTAAATAGCTTCTGAAGGGCTATTAATACCGGCTTGCCGCCCGCCTTCAAAAGCTCTGCCGTAATTCCGTCATCTCCCGGTGCCTTACCGTTACGTAGTTGTTTGAGAGCCATTCTGATCTCGTACAAGCTGATGTCCGGGATTTCTTCGGTATAGTGCCGAGTTAGCTTGGATCTGGGATCTTGGACCAAGCCGACAACAGGATTTCGGGATGATTTGTATAACTGTCCATAGAACCTTTCGACCTCTCCCAAGATCTCACTTTGGGATGAAATGACAGTGCCGTCATCGGTCTTCAGCTTAGTCATTTGGCTTTTCCCAATAGACAGATCTTGTGCGAACACTTTCGAGCCACGATTCCGCTCTATCGCTTCTTTAATACGGAACGTATTAAATCGGCGAATATCGCGACGCACAGACCTGGAGATCTGTCTATTTAGCTGCCTATGTTTGGACCAATCGGCTGCAGACTGCACCGTCATCTCTTTTCTCCGCTCCATGAGCTCGAGAGTCTGGTCAGAAAGTTTTTTAGGTCTATTAACGCGGTGAGCCTTGAAAAATTTCGACCGAACCGCGTGGACAGTTTCCACGAACCTGTTGTTCATATCGTTCGGAGATTCGCACTCGTCCAGACATTGGAAGCGATTATGTAGTTCGAGTTGAAAGTTTTCGAGGTTCTGGTATTGGACAGATGTAGGTCGGAGTGTAGACTTCATCAAGCGTGACCGCTCGACTTTTGTATGGATATTCAATGTGCCTCGTACCATCCGGTGATCGCTCCCAGTTTTAATTCTGCTGATCACTGAGACATCATTGAATATCTGTCGTTTGTCTGACAAGATGAAGTCTATCTCGTTTTTTGTTGAACCATCGGGGCTAATCCAGGTCCATTTCCTTTGTGGCTGCTTCCTGAAGAAGGAATTCATCATAAAGAGGCTTTCCTTCTCCAGAAAATCAGCCAGTTTCTGGCCCCTCTGGTTTCTCTGTCCATATCCATGTTTCCCCACTCTCAACTCATCATCACTCCCTTTGCCTAGTTTCGCGTTAAAACCCTATACCAATTTGTCTTACGAGTATGGTATAGTAAAGTCATCTTGCCTCCTATTGTGGAGGAGGCTCGAGCCCAGCAGTGGGATGTGTATGAGCCGAAAAAAAAAAGAGCGTGTGTACAAAGTACGCATGGCAGAAGTGAAACTTCTTTATCCTTTATCATACCTTATCCTTTATCTCATTCTCTCGCTGGCTGCATCCTATACATTTACATGTTTGTGTCTCTATGGACTTGCTTTTTCATTTCATCGAGTTTGAATTCACAACGATTCTAAAGAAGTTTAACTTCAAAATATACACAGGAAAAATAAATTGTCTTTAACAAAGTATTATATATTAAAAATTATTATAAGTATAGTATTAAGAATTTCTTGCATAAGCAGAATGCAGCACTGAATCCAGTGCCGATACTCTTAAACAGTGCAGTCTTTGATACATAAGAGTAAGGACTGCCTATGTAATGTCTATAATAATATATAATAAATTGCCCATAACTTTAAAAAATGGCATTGTAAAAAAATTAAAGGTGTTTTTATTTTAAGAAAATGTTACTACATTGTCAATGATTATTTAAATGATATCATTTAACTGGGTGTAGGTTTAATAACGTCCATACGTATATTAATAATTAATTTTAATAATGACAGTATTAAAATAATAATAATTCTATTAAATCACGTATGTGTAAAAGCATCATAAAATTATCGATCCATCCATCCATTAGCCTACAGACGTCCACTGCTGGATAGGCCTCCCCACGAGAATGCCACTCGGAACGGTCCTGCGCCACTTGCATCAATTGCCTGCGACTTGAAAATGTCGTCAGTCCACCTAGTGGGGTGTCGTCCTGCACTGCGCCGTCCGATTCGTGGTCGCCACTCAAGAACCTTTCTTCCCCAACGGTTGTCGTTTCTACGAGCGATGTGGCCTGCCCATTGCCATTTCAACGTGCTGATTCTGCGAGCTATGTCGGTTACACCCATTCTTCTACGGATTGCCGTGTTTCGGATTTTATCACGTAGAGAAATACCGAGCCCATAGCATATTGAGCAACCCTCTCCATAGCACGTTGAGCAACTTTGAGCTTTTTTATGAGACCGACATTTAGAGACCACGTTTCAGTGCCGTAAGTCATCACTGGTAACACACTGGTTATAAACCTTTGTTTTCAGACACTGCGGAATATTGGACCGTAATCGGATGATAAGATTATAACAATTTATAAAAATGTTCCTCTCTTCTGCGACGAGTGTCTTCACCTCTATATCCCACAGCCGTATTGCGCCCAACCGGTACCCTGTTTCGGTCACTACCACGCGGTACGTGCTTATGATCCTAACTTCCATGGTCCACTGTGGTCGCCACAAATAAGGAATTACAACTAGGGTAAGCCAAAAACTCTTACCTAAATAAGTAAGCTTACTTTTATATTTTATCGTGCATTATGGAACCGCCGCTAAAAAAGAAAATTAATTACCATATGTGGTTTATAAATCATCATCATATCAGCCCCTACATGTCCCACTATTAGGCTCGGGCCTCTTCCACTATGGGAAGAAATACAGACATGTTGGTATATGGTTTTGTTTCAACTTTTCTTTCTTTTGTATAGATACATATTATAGGTATCCTTTAGTCGTCTTTTATCACACCCATGGGCAAAGAGACTGGGCGGTGAATTGTATTATTATTCCGTCACCCCACGGATTATAAATAACTTTCTAAAATTTCATCATATTTAACAAACTTGATCTACTGGTCCCAAGATATAAGATAAACTGTATTCGTTATAACTACGAGAGGATATACATTACTGTCCTCAAAAGCAAACTAAAACAATCGTTTGCCAGGGCATCGAAGGGGATGGTATTCGAAAGGGCAATCATAGCCTACCAAAAAAAAGGCTCCTCTAGCCTATTCTAGCCTTTGCCGATAATATGGCATTTTGAACAAGAGTTCGTATCAATTCGTATCGTAATCAATTATTTAAATCTGAAAAACTGCTATACCTCCAAACATTGTTTTTACCTAATTGTAAAAATAAAATCCCTATATAGAAAACAATACAATTTCTTAGTACGATCACAATCATTTATTGAGGGGAGTATTCTACAAAATTATGTCCAAATAACTTTTTAGAATACTACTAGTCTAGCTATGGTAAAATTAAACTGCCAAATATTAACTTCGTAATGTGCTGCTACATCTATAAGAAGTTTAAGTCTAAAATTCATTTACGCAATGATTGGATTGTGCGTTTAGCGCTCCAATGTATTACAGGCGTTCTTGAAAATACCATCGTGCTTTAGAAACTTGTTTTTTCAAAAAAATAAAAACTAAATTATGGTGAAACCTTAAGTAGTGGGCAGATTTTGCTGAAAGCTCTTTATATCACTCCAGTGGATATCTTGATATCAGTGATTCTGTTAATTCTATCAGAAATCCAGGTTGAAATGCAATGACTCGTCTAAGATGCCATTTCAATGGTGGAAGATTTTCCTTCTTCGCATCAATCAGAGAATTTAATATTAAAGTATCCCAATTCAATTGCCACTTAGTATATTGTTGCATTTCGACAACATACTCTTTACCTACTCCATCTAAAGCTAAAGTGGTGACGAAGTTGTCCAATGCGTTGGAAAAGTGTGAGCAGCGTAGTTTTGGTGGTATGAATATAAATAAGCTTCGTGAGGATACTCGTGAAATAGACTGGGGTCCTCTTATTGACTCTCATAGTGTTGATGAAAAAGTCAATATATTTACCTCAAAACTTATCCATCTGTACGATGTCCATGCTCCCATCCGTAAAATTAAGGTGAAGCACCTACCAGCTCCTTGGCTGACCAAAAATATTAAACTTATAATGGCTAAAAAATCTGCAGCTAAATCTAGATGCAAATACAAACCGACTCCTCTAAATTTGGAAAAGTATATTGCCATTAGAAATCACTGCAATAAGTTGTGTAGAAATGCACAACGTCAACACATACATAATACTGTGGAAAACGGAGACCCAACTAAAGTTTGGAAATTCTTAAAAACATTGGGAGTGGGCAAATCACAAGAAGACTCTATTCATACTAATCTTGACATTGATTCACTGAACAAATATTTTTCATCTTCACCTAATTTTAATCGTATCATTAAAGAATCTACCCTACAATATCTTTCTTCTTTTTCTTCTCACACGTATTCATCTTTTGTCATTAATCCATTTACTACTAGTGATGTGAAAAAGAGCATTCTTTCTATTTCTTCGAACGCAGTAGGTCAGGACTGTATAAGTCGAAATATGATTATCCCTATCCTGGATGAAATTTTAGCTATTCTCTGCCATATACTGAACTTCTCTATTTCTTCTACTACATTCCCTTCTTTGTGGAAAGAGTCACAAATTATTCCTTTGCCCAAAAAGACTAAACCTTTATGCTTCGCTGACTATCGTCCAGTATCTATCTTACCTTTCCTTTCCAAATCTCTATAACATCTCATACACACTCAACTTAGCTCTTTTCTCTATTCAAACCAACTTCTAAGCCCCTTTCAATCTGGATTTCGACCAGGTCATAGTACTACTTCGGCACTTGTTCACATCACAGACGATCTCAGATCAGGTATGGAAAATGGCCATTTAACCGTTCTATGTCTTTTAGATTTTTCCAATGCATTCAATAATGTTGACTATGACATTTTACTTAGTTTACTACGCTCAATTAACTTATCCTCATCGGCGATCGACTGGTTTCGAAGTTACCTATTTGGCCGCCGGCAACGCATACATTTCAAAGATTCCTTCTCTTCTTGGTGTAATACCTGTGCAGGTGTGCCACAGGGTGGAGTTTTATCCCCTCTGCTCTTTACAATATTCATCAATTCGATTGCTAAACAATTAGTGTCAGCCTACCACCTTTACGCAGATGATCTTCAAATTTATAGGCAAGCTCCTTACGATAAACTCACGGACGCAATTACAACTATTAATACAGACTTAGCGCAAATAGCCAAATGGAGTAGTAGATATGGACTTACGGTAAATCCTGCGAAGACCCAAGTTATAGTTGTTGGGAGTACCAGGATGCTCTCTAAGGTTACTTGGACTGATATACCTCCAATTATATTTGATGGATCTATTATAACAATTAGTGACAAAGTCAACGATTTAGGCATCTATATTGACAGTACGTTATCTTGGAGTCCACAGATACAAGAAGTTAGTCGTAAATTGTACGCATCAGCTAGAGCTTTGCAGAGACTGCGAAATTTTCTTCCAATTGCCACCAAAATCGCGCTTGCAAAAACCCTCCTTCTTCCTATTCTCGACTATGCAGATGTCTGCTACCTTGATCTTACAGAGGCACAACTCGATAAATTGGAGCGGCTCCAAAATTTCTGTATTCGTTTCATTTATGGACTACGTAAGTATGATCACATTTCTGAGTTTCGGCAAAAGCTTCAGTGGCTTCCAATTCGCCTACGCCGCAATTTTCATACACTTGCGTTGTTGTATAACATTCTATTTAGTCCAACGACTCCTTTTTATCTTAAAGAGCGATTTAATTACCTCCATGATACTCACACAAGATCCTTGAGATCATCGGAGAATCTGAAAATAAAGATACCAACCCACTACACGGATTTCATGGGTAAATCTTTTACTGTAAAGGCTACTTTACTATGGAATGCATTGCCCGTAACAATTGGACAAAACCAAACTTTAGCTGCTTTTAAAAAAAAGTTGACCGATCACTACTTGTCGCTGTAATATTTATTTATTGTTTCTTTTAAGTACCTATTATGCAAGTCCCTAATATATATATAGATGTGTACGTATGTGTATGTGAATGTCTGCATATGTAGGTATTAGGTGTATATCTATGTGTGTAATGTGTATATGTATATATATTTATGTCTCTTATTATGTACTATTTATTGTTTTATATTGTTTTTATTTTACAAGTTATACAATTTATTATATAGTCGTTATCTATGACTTATAAATATTATTTACACTGATCTCCATTACTACCAGCAGTAAACTACCTACCATCTCTCTGTTCTACCATTTCCATCCCAAGGTTGCCTGGAAGAGATCGCTTATAGCGATAAGGCCGCCCTTTGTACATTCTGTGTTATGTTAGTATTTAAGTTTTTGTATTTTGTTTTGTAATCGGTGTACAAATAAAGAGTTATCTATCTATCTATCTATGACCTTTGAAAAAGAAGGTAATCTCGAATAAAATCTTATAACAATCTGTTGCGTAAAGGTCTTTCATCATTCATCATTTCAGCTCATATACGTCCCACTGTTGGGCTTGAACCTCCTCCACAATAATAAGAAAGTTGACCTTACTATACCATGCTGGTCAGACAGGTTGGCATAGGGTTTTATTTCGAGATTTCCTTCTCTTGCATAGATGTCGTATGCATCTTGTAATCTCTTAGCCGTCTTTTACTTATACGTCTTATTTGCGTATTATATCCCTTAGTCGTCTTTTACGACATCCACGGGCAAGATAGGGAGTGGTGATTGGTATTCTTATTCCGTCACCACACGGAAACTGTCTTTACAGTAGGTGTATTACCATCCTATTGTGGAAAAGGTTTCAGCTGGTTGAAACGTATTTAATCTGAGATGATAATGATAAGAGTATATTACTGAAAGGTGATTTTGCTCTCTCTTCATACTTTCATCGAGCCAGACGTAAGGCCAAAGTAGGGTTGGACCGCAATCGGGAATATAAAAACTCCCCATTTTCCTATATGTACTTAATCTTTTTACTATTGTAAATAAAACTACTTTACGGATTTTATCTCGTTTGTATTTGATTTTTGATTGCCCGACGTTTCGAACACTTTGTAGCGGTCATGGTCACGGGCGGACTTAGTGCACGCTTTTACTAGTGATAGAACATTTATAATTTTTTGCCAAATAGGGACAGTCGTTAGATCAATCAATCAATTACCACTGTTTTATAAATAAATATGTCTAGTTTATTGACAATAATTCGTACGTAATATTATCATCTACTCTGAGACGAAAAATAGTTTTTTAATTCAATTTATGTATTTTATAATGTAACTCTGTTTAAATTGTAAAAAATTAGTGTTGCCCAAAAAAGTCTTGGTCTTGGTCTTGCGAGAAATGCGAGACCGAGACCAAGACCAAGACCGCTTAATTTTTGCAAGACCAAGACCAAGACTGGCCCTGCAAGACTTGAGCAAGACCAAGACTGAGCCTGCAAGAGTCTCGCAGTCTTGCATTTAATGCAAATCACCATTTTAGCTTATATACGGCCAACTGTTGAGCTCGTGTCTTCGACGTAATAGGAGGGAAATCGGCCGTGGCCGGAGGGGAATCGCCACGGGGATCGGCCGTGTTGGTACAGGGTTTCATATTAAGTTTTCCTTCTCTTCCACCGATGTTATATATTATAGCCCTTAGTCGTCTTTTAAGACACTCGCGGGTAAAATAAGGGGTGATGAATTGTATTCTTACTCCGGCACTACACGGCAAGTCAAATCAGTCTTGAGATAGCCATCTATTGGCCAATCGATTCCCAATGTTGGCGTTGGCTTTTCAGAATTACTCTTCGGAAAGGCTTAAGGACAAAAATACCGTAATCGTCACCCTGTGAGTTAGTTTTGATAAGTTTCACACGAGAGTGCTCTTGCCCATTATACATATTTATATATCCGTTTATTCATTAGCCCAACGACGTTCACTGTTGAACATAGAAATATACCTACAATTAATCTACATAAATAACACCCACACTCGCAAAAAGAATTATTATGCGTAGATCGGTATGCGTACATAATGATCGCAATGTAATAATTTTGCGTGTAGGGACAGAGTACGAATACAATTCACCACTCTCTTACCCGTGGATGTCATATCAAATCGGACCGAGGCAATGGTGCTATGAACAAAAATTGAAATAAAAATATCGATTCGTTAATGAATTGAGAGACATGTAAAGTTTTCAATTTCTTCATCGCTTTTTCGTCTAAATCTGATTGAAATGTATAAGGGCAATGATACTTAATCTGCAACATATTCGTATTTTGTTAAATGTTCATTAGATATTGAATTACGATTACGTTCGCATAAGCAAGACAAATTTCGCTTTAACATAAATCAGCTGATCGCCCGACGACCGTTGACGAGTCGCTTTTGTACCTACGTAACCATTGAAAGGTTCGCCCAAATCTAATGCCTATTTGTACTGTCGAAGCTTTACATGCCTACATATATCCTGTCTGTACATGCCTACATAATGCGTAAAATTTAAGACATAAACTCTTAGACACACATTTTTGCAATCACTATAACTTTTATGCTATATTGTTTTTGTGTAATATACATTCTAATTATAATCTATGACCGTTGAACTACAACATACTCGAACAGTTGCCCCATAACCTGATACACCGTGTGTATATAACATATGTGCAAGAGAAGTGAAACTAGAAATAAAAATCTATATCAACATGTCTGACCAGCGTGGTATAGTAGATCAATTTTCCTCTTACTGGAAGGAAGCTTAAGCCCAGCAGTGGTACTTTTATGAGCTGTGACGATGACGACGAATATCATACATTTGGTGACCCTCTTCATAGGTATATTACCTATTAAAAACTATTATTATCCTATTAAAACTATTATTAATAGTAGACTATAGGCTAGCAGATGAATAAATAGGATAGGATGATATTTGAGTAATTTAGTGGGATTTTTCATTGCCATGATAAATGACTGTTACGTTATTCCAACTGCAAGACTTGCAAGACTTTGCGAGACTCTTGCTGCAATACCAAGACCAAGACTCGAGTGCGCAATACCAAGACCAAGACGAGACCAGGTGTGCTGTTGCAAGACCAAGACCAAGACTGGTCCAAGTCTCGTCTTGGTCTTGCATTTGGGCAACACTATAAAAAATATGTTGAAAGTTTTATATAAAACTTGTATTGGGTTTAGTTCTTTTATGAATAACTAGCTTTTGCCCGCGGCTTCGCCCGCGTAAAAATTTACTTGCATATTGAACTATTATCGCAAAGAATATTATCGACATAAAAAGTATTACATTTCTTAATTTAAGAAATACTCTATCTACGTGTCAATTTTCATCCAAATCTGCTCAACAGTTTAAGCGTGATTGAGTAACAAACATCCAAATATCTTCACAAACTTTCACATTTGAATATTACTTCCAGCCTTGTAGTTCAGATTGCCATGCAAATACGATGGTATTGTGGCCTTTCCTTAGTCTCTGATAACGTACTTTCCATTGGTGAAAAAAAATTATATCAATCAAACACCCGCAGTTTCATTCACGTAGACCCCATTCCCATGCCAATACCGAGATAAAAAATGCCTATGTAACTTGCTGATATTATAAATTTACATGGGTAAAAAAAAAATATATAAATCCCAGAAATATCAGAGATATAAATTGCCTATGCTACTCGCTGACAACATAGGTAGCTTTCCATTGGTGAAAGAATTTTAAAAATTGGTCAACATCCCCCGGTATAGTTGTCGTTCCTGGGCAAATACCGGGATGAAAATAGCCTTTATATGGTATTCACTGATAATATAGCTTTTCATTAGTGAATTAATTTTTTAAACCATTATATTCCCGTGATTTCACCGGCATTGTACCCGATCCCGTAGGAATATCGGGATAAAAATTGCTTAAATATGTTACTCGCTTAAAAATAGCTTTCCATTAGTGAAATAATTTTAAAATCGACTTAATTCATCCACACCGGGATAAAATATAGCCTGAGATAAAATAGTCTAAGTTATTCCTTATGTACGACTGGTAGACCTGATGGTAAAATATAATCAATATCGGTCCAGCCATTTTGAAGATTACCTGTAACGAATAGACAGACAGACAAAAAAATTTGGACCGTATTGTGTGAGCATAAATAAAACCTATTATTTTGATAGACAAACAGACGCTTCAAATTTATTTCTTTGTAGAGATAGAAAATTGTAATAATATTTTGATTGTAACTTACTGTCTGGTAGCTGCTAGAAATATTACCACGTTTTCATTGTTCGTGGGTGTCGCAAAAAATTCTACTAGGACAAAGATTTACATCGACCTGGACCAATTGGTGATGCCGTCTGGCCAACAATGTCGGCCAGGTCATAAAATGTTGCTAGAACCTTTGCAATATATCTACGATGGCAGTAGTAGGTACCCTACCTACATATCGCGTCGATCCAAAGTAATTAGGATAAGAGCAAGATAATGATGATATATCATTGGCTGGGTGTCTTCGACTATATGCGTTTTATCCTTTTGGGGCAGCCCAAAATTGTTTCTTAGTGCGTGCTTACCCCAAATAACCGAAATCGGTATACAAAATTTCACATTCTTAGGCCCGGTATCTTTGGCTATACGCTTTCAACCTCTTAGGGGTTGAATTGCCAAAAATTCTTTGTTAGAGCTCGCTTATCCTTGCCAAAATTTTTTTCATAGTGCTTGGTAAGTGAGCACTAAGAAAATCTGGGGGTAATCCAAGAAAGCCAACCGTGTACTAAAATGATCCTTCCTAGGCTCAGTGATTTCGGTTAAACGCTTTTCACCCCCTTAGGGCTAAAATATCAAAAATCTCTCTTCCCCCAAGAAAGCCAACTTTATACAAAATTCCATGTTTCTAGGCCTAATGATTTCGGCTATATATTTTGCACCCCTTTAGGAGTTGATTTTAATAAAATAATTTCTTAGAGCTCACTTAAAACAAAGGAAAGAGAATTGCATAGAAAGTTTTACGTTCCTAGCTCCAAGAGTTTCGTCTATACGCTTTTCACTCACTTAAGGGGGTGATTTTCCAAAAATCCTTTGCTAGTGCTCGTGTACCCCAAGAAATAAGACGACGTAAAAAGAAAATACTTTCCCCTATTTCAACCACTTATACCTATTTTTTCGCAATAAAAAGTAGCCTTATACTTTCTCAATTTTTAGTTCATCTCTGTACCAAATTTCATCAAAATCGGTTAAGTGGTTTCGACGTGAAAGACTATATGCTTTTCAATCCCCTTTTTTTGGGGTGAACTGCGGTCAGCGCGTTCCTCGCACCACTCCGTCCGGGGCGACAGAGGGGCGTAAGCACGCAACACCCGCAACCCACCCGAACACCATGTCGCCTTCGTTGTTGGACCGACCACCGGAGCAGGGTTACTTGTGCTTTTCAACCCCTTAAGGAGGTGAATTACCAAAAATCCTTTGCTAGTAATCGGGAACCCCCAAGAAATACGATGGTGTAAAAAAAGTACGTTTCTAGGCCCAGTGGTTTCGGCTGTATGCTTTTTGGTATTTTAGGGGTTGACTTTCATCCCTATGTAAGTGAAACTACCAAAACGCTAGAACGAATATTTATTTATTTATTATCAGGTGCCTTCATACAAAGATTCACGGTTCTATCATCGAAAATGATGAATTTCCATACAAAATATCATCCCCTATTTCAACCCCTTATACCCATTTTTCCCAATAAAAAGTAGCCTATATCCTTTCTCAAGCTTCAGTCCATCTCTGTATCAAATTTCATCAAAATCGGCTTAGACGTGAGAGGCTATATGCTTTTCACCCCCTTAAGGGGGTGAATTTCCAAAAATCCTTTGCTAGTGCTCGTGCACCCCAAGAAATACGATGGTGTAAAAAAAATACGTTTCTAGGCCCAGTGGTTTCGGCTGTATGCTTTTGGTATTTTAGGGGTTGAATTTCATCCCCATGTAAGTGAAACTACCAAAACGCTAGAACGAATATTTATTTATTTATTATTAGGTGCCTCAATACAAAGATTCGTGGTTCGATCATCGAAAATGACGAATTTCCATACAAAATGTCATCCCCTATTTCAACCCCTTATACCTATTTTTTTGTGATAAAAAGTAGCCTATATCCTTTCTCAAGCTTTAGTCCATCTTTGTACCAAATTTCATCAAAATCGGTTTCGACGTGAAAGGCTATATGCTTTTCAACCCCTTAAAGGGGTGAATTTCCAAAAATCCTTTGCTAGTACTCGTGCACCCCAAGAAATACAATGGTGTAAAAAAAATACGTTTCTAGGCATAGTGGTTTCGGCTGTATGCTTTTTGGTATTTTAGGGGTTGAATTCCATCCCCATGTAAATGAAATTTCCAAAACGCTTGAACGAATATTTATTTATTTATTGTCAGGTGCCTTAATACAAAGATTCGTGGTTCTATCATCGAAAATGACGAATTTCCATACAAAATGTCATCCCCTATTTCAACCCCTTATACCCATTTTTTCACGATAAAAAGTAGCCCATGTCCTTTCTCAAGCTTTAGTCCATCTCTGTACCAAATTTCATCAAAATCGGTTTCGACGTGAAAGGCTATTTGCTTTTCAACCCCTTAAAGGGGTGAATTTCAAAAAATCCTTTGCTAGTACTCGTGCACCCCAAGAAATACGATGGTGTAAAAAAAATACGTTTCTAGGCCCAGTGGTTTCGGCTGTATGCTTTTGGTATTTTAGGGGTTGAATTTCATCCCCATGTAAGTGAAACTACCAAAACGCTAGAACGAATATTTATTTATTATCAGGTGCCTTAATACAAAGATTCACGGTTCTATCATCAAAAATTACGAATTTCCATACAAAATATCATCCCCTATTTCAACCCCTTATACCCATTTTTTCGCGATAAAAAGTAGCCTATGTCCTTTCTCAAGCTTTAGTCCATCTCTGTACCAAATTTCATCAAAATCGGTTTAGACGTGAAAGACTATATGTTTTCACCCCCTTAAGGGGGTGAATTTCCAAAAATCCTTTGCTAGTGCTCGTGTACCCCAAGAAATACGATGGTGTAAAAAAGAAATACGTTTCTAGGCCCAGTGGTTTCGGCTGTATGCTTTTTGATATTTTAGGGGTTGAATTTCATCCCCATGTAAATGAAATTTCCAAAACGCTTGAACGAATATTTATTTATTTATTGTCAGGTGCCTTAATACAAAGATTCGTGGTTCTATCATCGAAAATGACGAATTTCCATACAAAATGTCATCCCCTATTTCAACCCCTTATACCCATTTTTTCGCGATAAAAAGTAGCCTATGTCCTTTCTCAAGCTTTAGTCCATCTCTGTACCAAATTTCATCAAAATCGGTCCAGTGGTTTAGACGTGAAAGCGTAGCAGACAGACAGACAGACAGACAGACAGACAGACAGACAGACAGACAGACAGACAGACAGACAGAGTTACTTTCGCATTTATAATATTAGTAAGGATTTAATAAAGATCGGTTATCGATTTACGTATATCAACTGTCCCATCTCTTTTTTATTTTCAGTTATAAAATGTTTACTAGGTATTTTAGTACTTATGAGGTACATTTTAGGCATGAATATTAATATTTTTTCCTTCCGTGTGGTGACGGACTTCCGTGTGGTGACGGAGTAAGAATACAATTCACCACCATCTTGCCCGTGGGTGTCGTAAAAGACAACTATGGGATATAATATGCACATAACCTGTGCAAGAGAAGGGAAACTCGAAATGAAAAAAATCTTACCCGTGGGTGATCGTACGAGATGACTAACTGATATAAAACGCATATAACATCTATGCAAGAGAAGGAAAACTCGAAATAAAACCCTGTACCAACACGTCTGACCAGCGTGGTATAGTAGGTCAATTACCCTTCCATTGTGGTGGAGGCCCGGGCCCAACAGTGGGACGTATATGGGCTGAGATGATGATGATGATTAATATTTTTATATTTATAATATACTGCAATTCGGTTGTAATAAAACCGGCACGAAAAGAATGAAAATATATTTGATACAAAATGAAATTGTAAAAATGTCGCTCGTTCAAACTTACTTCGTTGGTTTCTTTGACATCTGTCACAGAGATCAAGCTATATTTTATGGACTATAATTCTCTGTATCTGGTAGATAATTATCAATGTCTGTAATAACGATGACTTGTTGGACGTGAGACACCTTAGTCCGCCCGTGACCGTGAATGCTGCAAAGTGTTCGAAACGTCGGGCAATCATAAATCAAATACAAACGCGATATAATCCGTAAAGGTAGTTTTATTTACAATGTGTAGTGCTCGCGTAAACACCAGATATCATTATTTCTTTTATATAAAAGTGTTTATAATAGTTTTGTAAATACTAGCTCCCTTTGAATCACAAGATACCTAATTCCATTATATAATTCAAACGATTATGTCAGGTCCAGATTCCACAAGCTGTATTAGATCACGAGTTAACTAGAGCAGCCATCAATTCTCTCAATTGAGGAAAAAGGATTCAGCCGGCGAGAGAATGAGATAGAGAGAGGATGAAGGATGAAGAATGAATGATGAAGGATGAAGTATAAACGATGATGGATGAAGGATGAACGATGAAGGATAAAGGAGTTTCAGATATGCGTACTTTGTACACACACTCTTTTTTTAAACTTATGGAATAGCATGTCTCAGATATTTTAGGCACGTTATTATAGAAGCGTATGCCGGTAAAAACATAAATGTGAAATAAGCAACTAAGTTCAATATTATGGCAATTATAGTGTGATTGTCGACTTCACTGACAAAAAACTTGAAATACTAATGGATACCAAGTTCTGTAGATTAATCTGAAATTTATTCATTAGAAGAACGTACAATATTTTTAATTAAATTTAAAACACAATTTTTAGTTTTCTTCTACTAAAAAGTGTTTGCTAGTTTCCGTGTGGTGACGGAGTAAGAATACAATTCACCACTATCTTGCTCGTGGATATTGTATAAGACGACTAAGGGATATAATATACACATAAGATCTGTGCAAGAGAAAGAAAACTTGAAACGAACCCCGATATCAACATGGCTGACCAGCATGGTAGAGTAGGTCAAAGTTTCTCCCATTATGGAGGAGGCCCGAGCCCAACAGTGGGACGTATGTGGGCTGCAATGATGATGATGATTTAAAAATACGACATTTTAAAATGTAATTTTCAGAATAACTCATGTATTATTACACCTCAACATTTGCCTAGACTAGTTTTCAAATCCACTGACGACAATTAACCCTGCTCCAGTGGTCGGTCCAACGACGAAAGCAACGTGTTGTTACGGGTGGGTTGCGGGTGTGCGTGCTTACGCCCCTCTGTCACCCCGGACGGAGTGGTGCGAGGAGTGCGCCGACCGCAACCCATCCCCAAAAAAAAACCAAAAAAGACTAATTTTCAGATGCAACTAGCATCTGAAAATTAGTCTTTTTTGGTTTTTTAAGTTTATATTATATCTATTAGTTAGTTTATATTATATCTACTATATCAGCGGGCTATGCTCGGGATTTCTCTACGAGATAGAATCCGAAATACGGAAATCCAAAGAAAAACGGGTGTGATCGACATAGCACGAAAAATTAGCACGCTAAAGTGACTTAATGTAGGACCCTTACTAAATGGACCGACGACCTGGTGAAAGTTGCTGGGTGTCGTTGGATGCAGGCGGCACAGGACCGCCTTCTGTGGCGTAGCGTGAGGGAGGCCTATGTTCAGCAGTGGACGGTGATGAGCTGAAATGATGATGATGAAATGACTATAAGATGGTTTATCTTACTTTTACTTTCTAAAACAATTAATCGTTTGGAAATATTTCTATTTCGTTCAACTTTCGCGTTGACTATCTATGCCTATCTTTAGTTGTGTACTTAAAGTCTACTACTAAAGATAGAATAGTCTTTGAAAGGACCGGGACTTTACCCCCCAACTGCAAAAGGGCTACTGCGGGAGAGTGTCGCCTTGACAATCAAGGAAGTGTAGACCAGGGGGACAATACTAGAAAGGGTACCCCGTCGGGCCGGCCATGGAGATCAAGGAACACCAGTGGTCGGCCTAATAGCAATGGGGATATGGTAGGTTATGGGGCCGCTTCCGTCCTCCCGGACCGATTGAGCAGGGTGTGTCTAGACAATAGCCTAACAAAAAAAATATACTCTATACTACCTTTTGCAATAGTCTGTCATTTTAAACAAGAGTTTAAATGCTTTGCCGAAGAATCGTGTTTAGTTACGGCCAAATATATAACTGTATATAAATCTGAAAAACTGACGGTAAAAACTAAACTGTTTTTACTTTATTGTAAAAATAAAATACCTACATAAAAAACAATACAGTTTCTGACGGCCACTATCATATCATTCTCATTGAAAACTCAATGACTAAATGAAACGATCACACTCATTTATTGAGGGGAGTATTCTACAAAATTATATCCAAATAGCTTTTTAGAATACTACTAGTCTAGCTATGGTAAAAATAAACTGCCAACTTCGTTATGTGCTGTTACATCTATAGGAAGTCTAAGTCTAAAATTCATTTACGCAACAATTGGATTGTGCGCGTTGCGCTCCAATGTATTGCAGGCGTTCATGAAAATACCACCGTGCTATAGAAACTTATCTTTTAAAAAAATAAGAATAAAATTATGGTAAAACCTCAGATAGTGGGCAAATTTTACTGAAAGTTCCTCTATCTCTCGATATCTTGATGCAGGTTGTAATGCAATGATTCGATTGATTTGTCCAAGATGTCATTTCAATAGTGGAAGATTTTCCTTCTTCACAACAATCAGAAAATTTAATATTAAAGTATCCCAATTCAATTGCCACTTACAGTTAGTATGTTGTTGCGTTTCGACAACATATTCATTACTCCATCTAAGGCTAAAATGGTAACGAAGTTGTTCAATGCATTGGAAATACCAGGATTATAAACTCCCCCACAATACAAGGATTATTCCCCTAGTGCATGGCGTTGTCACTTAAAAAAAAAGATTCACCAGGAGGTGGGCAGCAGGTCTTTTCGGGTAAATATATGATATTTCACTGCGATCGAAAACTCGTCTGCCAAATGTGGCGATTACGGCATTATTCCTCATATGGCGAACAGAAATGAGGCCTAGTAATGGCAGCTCTCTTCGATGGCGGGCCCGGTAGCGGTGGAACACTGGGTGCGAAGAATCTCTAGCAACGATCTGGCTACTAAACAAAACGACTTTTGACGAAGGTAGCACACAGCATTTGGACACTTAGGACTGATGAAAAGGTCATCGAGCTGGAAGAGGTATCGAGCAATATACAGCGGCAAATAGTAGGATTATCAGAAATCTGCTCTTTTACGTTGGGGCGATCACTCGTCCTAAGACGGTATAGGGTTTCTCGATCGCAAGTCTCTCGTATACAACGTGGAAAGGACGAGAGTGTGTCAACAAGCGTAGCGTACTAAAATTACCAAGAAGTATTCTTTGAAGGTCATGTATGTAAAGAGTCTTGTAGGACTTTAAATGAGTGGACTGTATTTAAGTAGGTACTAGTATTTATTTCGCCTTTAGGCAACAGAATCACACAAACAAATAAGATATAATAAAACTAAGATGGGTCGGTCCGTTCACGGCGAAGCCCTATCGCAAGTGAGTTGTCGCTCCGCTCGCTGCTCGCGGCTGCTCCCACGCGTCCCCTCCTCCGCGCAGACCGCACGGCCCGCGCTATTGTGGCGAGTGTTGTACCGCAACATGCTCCCCGGGTTGAAGGCTGCAATCTTCAAATACTGGAAGGGGACATATATTAGTATATGCCCTACGAATGATGCCTCCCTTTGTTTTAATGTCCGCTACCCTGGTGATGCCATCACTGCCTGGATAGAGCTCTGTCACTCTACCTAATGACCAGAGAAGAGGAGGAAGAGCTTTATCTTTTATAAGAACGAGAGATCCACGTTTTAACTCGGATTTTGTAAATTTCCATTTGGTCTTCGTCTGTAACAATGATACGTATTCCAAGCTAAAATGCTGCCAGAAGTGCTGCTTAATAAACTGTATTCTCTTGTAGCGTTCAAGCACATTGATGTTAGTAGCTGATATTGCTGGCTGTAGGACAGACATTAGTGGTCGTCCAATTAAAAAATGAGCAGGAGTAAGAGCGGAGAAATCCAGAGGATCTGAGGAGAGTGGAGTGAGAGGACGGGAATTCAAAACCGCCTCTATTTGTGAAAGGCACGTAGTTAACTCCTCATACGTAAAGTTAGTGAGTTGTAGCAATCTACGTAAATGGTGTTTGGTTGACCGAACCGCAGCCTCCGCTAATCCATTGAAATGGGGAGAATATGCAGGCACGAACTTAAATTCAATGCCTTGTTGAGCAATACGACCTTCGAGATCAACTTGGGAGAGAAATCTAGATAACTCATTAAAGGCGCCCACAAAGTTAGTGCCATTATCAGATGTGATACTCGAGGGCTTACCGCGGCGTGACACAAACCGATTCAATGCAGCTATATATGCTTCTGTCGATAGCGCCGTGACGAGCTCGATATGACAGGCCTTTACAGAATTGCAAATAAAGATAGCCAAATAAGATTTAATGAGCTTGCAACCCCTTCCTTTACGGTCTGCTATCATCACTGGCCCTGCATAGTCCACAGAACAGTGTAAGAAAGGAAACTCTAAATCAGTTCGAGAGGCAGGTAATTGCCCCATGATAGGCTGAATAGTTTCGGCTTTATATCTGCAACATGTTACACATTTTTTAACAACGGTTTTAGATAGGTTTTTACCACCTAAAGGCCAGTAAGTTTGTCTGATATTTGCTAAAAGATTGTGGGCCGGCGTGTAAGTACTTCAAATGAAAATGATCGAATAAAATCTTACTAAAGTGATGTTTGCTACATATTAAGATTGGATATTTGATATCATAACTATACGGTGAATTACTCAGCCTTCCACCTACACGAATAATTTTATTTAAATCTAGAAATGGAGACAGAGATGTTAGTCGATTTTTAGCTGGCAATGTTTTTCCAGAAGATAAAATGTCATATTCCTCAGGGAACATCTCTAGTTGAACTTTATGTATAATCAAATTCGTGGCATTTTTAAGTTTCAATGTTGACAAATGTCCTTTCAATTTTATTTTATTTCTACAATTATGAATAAATCTTTGTAAATATGTTATAGACCTTTGTAAAAGAGTGAGTTTTGATATTTTATTAATTAAATTAGTTATTAAGTCACAATGTACATTATTAAGTGTAAGTGAACATGAAATTAATTCAGGTAGGTCTTGCTTGCCGGTGACATTTGGCATTTTTGGCCATTTATCTTCATTTTGTAATAAAAATGAAGGGCCTGACCACCACAGAGTATTACTACTGATGGAGTCAGCCTTCACCCCGCGAGAAACAAGATCCGCCGGGTTATCTTTCGAAGCAACATAACCCCACGGGTGACCTGCTGTGGTCTCTTGAATCTCATGAACATGATTTCGAATGAAATTTTTTAAATGAAGTGGTGATAAATTCAACCACCCTAGGACGATTGTCGAATCACACCAAAATCTACACCTATTAATATTTAAAGTCAATGATCCGCGTACCTTACTACTTTTTTTTTTTTTTTTTATGGGTGGGCTATGGTAAGCGCACGCGCGGTCCAGTCCGTCCGGGGAGATGAAAGGACGGCGCACACTCCTCGAGCGTGTGCTGCGCCGTGTCCTCGTCGCAACTGCAGTGGTGGCAGGACGGTGTGCTCTCTCTCCTGACAATCTTGTGCAGGTACTTTGCGAAGCATCCGTGCCCCGTCAGCACCTGCACCAGTCGGAAGGAAAGCACCCCGTGCGTCCGCTCCAACCACTCCATCAGCACCGGCCGGAAGGCCTCGACGGTCCTGACACCGTACCGAGGACTCTCCAGCCGGACTGCCCAACGGGCAATGACTCCACGGCGGGCGTCGACCCGCCAGGCGGTGATCTCCTGCAGGGAGACCATACCGCCGCGGGCGCGCGTCTCCGACACCCGCCGATAAATGTCGGCGAGCATCTCCGCCTCCAGGTCCCACGGGGGAGTTCCGGCCAAGAGGCACGCTGCCTCCGTCGACATGGTGCGGTAACCGCGTATGGCCCTGACCGCCATTACCCTCTGTGGTCGCCTCAAGAGGGCCCTCAGCCGGACGGTCAGGGACCCCGCCCACACCGGTGCGCCGTACAGAGCCATCGACCGGATCACCCCCGCGTACACCTGTCGGCACGTAGCGCTGGGTCCGCCCACATTCGGCATCAGCCGCGAAAGGGCGGACGCCGCGCCGACAAGCTGGGGAACAAGTCGATGGAGATGCTCCCGGAACCAAAGATGCCCGTCGAGCACCAGGCCCAAGTACTTCATGTGGGCCTGGATGCTGATGGTGACCGACTTCACGGTGATCGAAGCGCCGACGGGAGGACGGAGGCCATGGAACAAAAGGGCCTCCGTCTTTTCCAGGGCTACCCTCAACCCCAGCGCTTCGATCCGCCTGACAATCTCCTCGGTGCCGAGAGTTGCCAGGCGTGCCGCCTCCTCTAGCGTCCCACTCCGGGCTGTGACGAGTGTATCGTCGGCGTAGCAAATTACGCCCAGCCCGGGTGGGAGGCTTCCTCTCAACGCCCAGTCGTAGCCGATGTTGCACAGGGTCAGACCCAGAACCGACCCCTGTGGGACACCGCACGTCATGGGCGTTCGCACAACGTCCCCTACTCGGTCAACGTAGAGGACGCTGCGCCCCTCCAAGTAGTCTGCCACCAGCTGCCTGAGGTACACGGGCACCCCGTGATAACTCAGCCCCTCCCTGATGCAGCTGAATGGCAGACTGTTGAAGGCGTTGGCGATGTCCAGGGACATCGCCAACAGGACTCCTCCGCCGGTGACGGCCTCCGCTACCACGGCCTTCAGGCGCAGCAGGGCCGCAATCGTCGAACGCCCTCTCCGAAAACCAAACTGGGCGTCTGACAAATCGGGCCCGACCCCGACGAGGTGCCGCTCGATGCGGGCAGCCAACACCCTCTCCAGCAGCTTGCCCGCATCATCGAGCAGCACGATGGGCCTGGAGGCCGAGGCCGACTCGGGAGACCGTCCCGGCTTCGGCAGGAGAACCAGCCCCCCTATTTCCAGCACCCAGGGAACTGCCCGGACGTCAAACAAGCGTCGAACAGTCCCCTGAGGCGTGGTCCCAGGTGTTCGAGGACCAGGGCAGGGCCAGCACATGGTTCGGAATACCGTCGGGCCCGGGGGCGGTGGATTTAACTCGCATACGCGCCACCGCCGCCCCCATTTCCGGCTCCGTGATGGGCGGAGCACTTTCATCGTCGGCCTCCCGGTCACTGTCCGGCGAAGCCATGACCGGGGGCGTGTGCTCCGCCCGCCGTGGAAAGAGGTCCTCGACAACTCTGGTGAGGAGGCTGGGCTGGAGAGTCTCGGTGAGGGAGAGGACCCCGCCCGCGGAGCTTGTTCAGCGCCGCGAGGTAGGGGCGACCCCAGGGGTCACGCTCAAGACTGTCCAGCATCTCCCGCCGACTAACGTCCTTGGCGGTACGGACGGCCAGCCTGAAGGCAGACCGCGCACTGCGGTAAGCCTCGTACAGCTGGCCCTCCCGCTCAGCGTCGCGGTGACGCGCTCGGCTACGGGTGTAGGCCCTCCGGGCACGTATACACGCGGCCCGAAGGTCCGCCAATTCTCGGGACCACCAGGGGACCGCACTCTTCGGGGGCAGACGCCGCACACGGGGAATGGCCGCATCGCAGATCTGCGTTAACGCACAGCGGATGCGGCCAGCCTCGGCATCCACCCCGTCCGCCTGGGGCGGTGAGGACAGCCACGACTGAACGATGGCTGCCTCCGCCAACAGGTCCCGATTCAATCGACCCACAGCCCACCGCGGAAACGCGGGAGCTCCGTCCGCCGTGTGACCCCTGCTGGGCTGCAGGAGGGTCCGGGAGACCTCTATCCGGATGTATCGGTGGTCGGATAGGGTCTCAACCTCCTCCTGGACGCACCAGCTCCTCACACGTGCTGCGACATTAGGGCTAGCGAACGACAAGTCCACTATCGACCCGCCCTGCTGCCGCACGCACGTTTGCACTGAGCCCCTGTTCAGCAAACAGAGGCCCAGTGCCGCCGCCCACTCTTCGAGCGCCCGCCCGCGGTCATTCGTCCTGGGGGACCCCCACGCCGTGGACTTGGCGTTGTAGTCCCCCAGAACGAAGACTTGGCGCGGTGCCAGTCGCCGTATCGAGGCCCCCAGGATGGTGAGGAAGGCCCCGAAGTCCGTCGCGCTCCTGTTAGGGGAGAAGTAAACACCAAATAGCGTAACCTCTCCCCATTCCGCTGCGACATACGCATCGCCCCTGTCCTTGAGCAACAAAGGCGGGGAATGCCACGACGTGGAGGCGACGATTGCCACAGAGCCGTCACTGCTGCCCAGCCAATTGGGCCGGTCAGGCACCACGTACGACTCCGCGGCTACGGCTGCGTGTACCTTACTATATAGCCTTGCACCTAGTAAAGCTCCACAAAGCTCAAGACGAGGCATTGTCATTGGTTTTAACGGCGCTATTTTATTTTTAGAGGTTAAGAGATGTACGGATACTCGCCCTGATTTATGTACAGAACGTATGTACAAACAAGCACCGTATGCTCGCTGTGAGGCGTCTGAAAAAATATGGATTTCAAAATTGTCGCAATGATCACCAAGAATCCAACGAGGGATTTTTAATTCATTCAGAGAAGGCAAGACATTTACAAACTCTAACCAAAGGTTTTTAATTTCAATTGATACTTCATCATCCCATGTGTATTGATCAATCCACAACCTCTGCATTATCATTTTGGCTTCAACAATGCAAGGGCCCACAAGACCTAGTGGGTCAAAAATTTGACTAACCACAGAAAGTATATGGCGTTTAGTAACTATTTTAGGAATTTGAGTATCAATAGAATATGAAAGAATGTCTGAGTTACATACCCAGTTAAGTCCCAAGGTTTTAGAAGCCATGTTATTAGAAGTATCTGAAAAATTTAAAATATTGTTCATTGTATCATGAGATGAAGATAATTCTTTTAAAATTAATTGACTATTGGATCTTAATTTTCTTAAATTAAATTTTGCAGATTTTAAAGTGAATATTACACCTCTACATAATGCAATGGTTTCAGAGAGCGTTGAAGAACCACCCAAATAATCATCCACATAAAAATCTCTCTGTATGGACCTTTTCACATCAATATTAGATGCACTATTTGCTAAACTGACTAAACACTTTGTGGCTAAGTATGGTGCAGACGCTGTGCCATAAGTTACAGTGTTAAGTGTGTAAGTTTTTAAAGGTTCATTTGAATTATAACGAATCATTATTTGTTGAAGAGAGCGTTGAGAAGGATTGAGTTCAATTGCTCTATACATTTTTTCTACATCTCCTGTGACAACATATTTATACTGACGGAAACGCAATAAAATTGAATAGAGATCTTCCTGTACAGTTGGACCGATCATCTGCATATCATTGAGTGATAAACCAGTAGAAGTGACCGCAGAAGCGTCGAAGACTGTACGAAGCTTAGTTGTAAGGCTCGATTCACGGAGAACACCGTGATGAGGTAAAAAGTAACTGCCTGATTGAAGAGTATTAGGAAAAAAATCCTTATTTTCAGTCATATGACCCAAATTCTCATATTCTTTCATAAAGTTAATGTACATATCTTTAAAGACAGAGTCTCTAAGAAACTTACGTTCTAATGATAAAAAACGATATTTTGCCTTATGATAAGACTCACCTAATACTGAAGGATCTTTTTTCAGTGGCATAGACACCATAAAGCGACCATCATTTTTGTGAGAAGTATTCGCTAAGAAATGCTGCTCACAAGCATGCTCTTCTGGTGATAAAGAATACTGAGCGGCTATGGTATCTAAATCCCAGAAGCGTGACAAGTCTGGGTTCGATTCCTGATTTAAAAAATTACAAATGGGAGAAGAGTTGCACTGGTTAGGACGGGCAACATACCCAGATACTAGCCAACCTAGTTTTGTTTCATATAATTTAGGCAAATTTTTACCTAAATCTATTGAATTTTTGCCTAAGACCGACCAGAATATGTGAGCCCCAACCAATATATCTATGGTCGACGGCTCGTTAAAGGAAGAGTCGGCTAAACATAATCCCGAAGGAATAGGGAAATCATTGATGTTTATGAATGAAGACGGCAATGTTTTAGTTAATTGAGGCAAGATATGACAATTTATCTTTTCCTTGTAGTCATTGTATAGTGACTTTAAAGTGAGAGTACACATTTGAGGACTTACTGTGGTATTATTATTAATTCCCGTCACCGTGGCACTGTCATTTCTTCGTGACAAGCCGAGCTTATCGCATAAAGATGAGGTGATAAAGTTGGCGGTGCTGCCGTTATCCAACAACACCCTCGCAATACGCGTGATGCCCTTGCTGTCGACCACCTTCACGCGCGCTGTGGACATCAAGACGTGTGGAGGAGTAGTAAGCTGATGAGTTGAGTTAGCGAAATTATTTATGGGAACAGTAGGCTCAGAAGGTTCAGGAGTATGTGAATGTAAAAGTGTATTGTGCATTTTCCTACAATATTTGCAAGAAGTGAGAAAACATTTACTTTCTATATGACCTGGCCGTAAACAATTAAGACAGACTTTAGTCTCTTTAGCTTTTTTTTAACCGATCATCAACAGAAAGAGATCGAAAAGATTCACAATTATATAAAAAATTATTTTTCGTACATATAGGACAACTTAATGACTTTTTGTAGATATTATTATTTTTTTTATTACTAGAATTGTTTGTATTTTGATTTATGTCTGTAAGGAAATTAGAATAACGTTTATTTTCGTATTTATGTGAAATTATGACTTTACTTTCTTGAAGTGTTTCTAATAAGTCTGCTCTGTTGCTGAGGAATGTTATAAATATATCAAGTGAAGGAGGATCGCTAAAGGTATTTCTATGTGTTGCCCATTCCCTGCAAGTAGTGCTATCAAGCTTATCAGCCATCATATGTATGATTAACGTATCCCAATGCTGGGTAGGCTGGTCTAATGTAGACAGAGCACGTAGATTTTTATTTGTGATGTCTATGAGGTGACGAATAGCACTAGAAGACTCCCTTTGTAATATTTCAACATTAAATAATGCCTGAACGTGATTATTCACAAGCAACCGTTTGTTGTCATACCTATTACATAACAACCGCCATGCGTTCATATAATTATCGCCTTTCACATCTAAGCTATCAATAATCAGCAAAGCACTGCCTTTTAGTGATGCGCGAAGATAATGCAACTTATTAATATTATCCATATCAGTTTTCGAGTGTATTAGAGAAATAAAAGTGTCCCGGTATTCAAGCCAGTTTTGATAGTGACCTTTGAAAGTGGGTAGTTCAATTTTCGGCAATCTAACGCAATTATATTTAGGACCACCTGCCTGAACATCCTCGAAGCTCGTCAGGGAGCCATCGCGTAGCTCACACTGCTGGGAGGGTCGCTCACCAAGCAGGTTACGGGTTTCAGCCACCAGCTTATGGTACAGATTTTCAAACAGTTCGCGCTCTTTACATTCATCGTCTAAATTCTCCGATGCCATCTCAATGTCACACTGTAATTGATCGAAATGGGTATATAAGGCATTGAATTTATTAAATCTGCTGTCTAAATCTAATAGTTGTAAAGGGCTAAGTTCTTTAGAACTTTTCAGCAAGTTTATGTAATTACTAAAAATAGTTAGCTTAGACTTAATTCCGCCGCGTTTTTTAATTAGCTTATCTATACTTGTTTCGGCCATAGCGATAGATAAAGCGATAGGATAGTTAAGTTAAAGAAAAAAAACTACTCACAATAATATAAAAATATAAAATGCAACGATAAGAATACAATGTTGCAAGAACAAAAGATTAGCGAACACCTGCGTGCGGCCGATTAGCTATTTTAAATTCTAACGGTAAATTGAAAGCGAGCGAACAAATACAAATGCGCACGGTACTAATTTGAAAATGCACTAACAAATCAAAATATATTACTATAACACATAAGAAGATTGTATTTATTTAAATGAAGCGGTTAAGCAATATATGTTTATATGATTCAATGAAATAAAGGCAATTTTAAATTTATGAGATTAAGTAAGACGAAAAATAGGAAAGATAAATAAAGGAATAAATTGGAACGAACTCACTAATGTATATTTATCCATTCGCTATTCATATTCTTCTTCGTACTTTGTATACCCTTGTTATTAATAAAGATGACTAGCAAGGTTCAAAGTCCGTATAGCGGTGACCCCTAAGTGTTTTTAGCCGAAGCGCGTGTAGATGCTATGCCAAATCCTTTTCCTCGGTAAGAACTTGCACTGCTGAAGTCCACACTGAAGAGCTTCGGATGTTATATCTTCTTCTGCGACCAAAATATGTACCCAAAATCGGCGAGAATCCTAAAGGACCATTGTAAATCAACCCCCCATCACACGCGCGTAGTCAGCAAGACGTGTGACGTCTACCCCCTTTCACACGCGCTGTAGTCAGCAAGACGTGTGAAAACGACCCCCTTCACACGCGCTGTAGTCAGCAAGACGTGTGAAGGGGTATTAAACAAGTTTAATTCTCCTTTTGGCTACATATTCGCACAATAAGGGAAGGATAATAAAAACTAAGACGGGTCGGTCCGTTCACGGCGAAGCCCTATCGCAAGTGAGTTGTCGCTCCGCTCGCTGCTCGCGGCTGCTCCCACGCGTCCCCTCCTCCACGCAGACCGCACGGCCCGCGCTATTGTGGCGAGTGTTGTACCGCAACATGTAGGTTTACCCACCGACCTCGGCATACTCCGACGACGAGGTGGAGGCTTTATACGTGGACATCTTGAAAGCCATACACGTGTCTAAAAATCACTTCACGGTGGTTATACAAGACTTTAACGCGAAACTAAGTGGGTGATAATGAATTGAGGGTGGAGCAACAGAGGTGTGGTCAGAGCAACCAGAGTGTCAGAAACTGGCTGATTTTCTGGAGAAGGAAAGCCTCTTTATAATGAATTTCTTATTCAGGAAGTAGGCACAAAAGAAATGGACCTGGATTAGCCCCGACGATTCAACAAAAAACGATATAGACTTCATCTTATCGGATAAACAACAGATATTCAATAATCTTTCAGTATTCAGCAGGATTAAAACTAGGAGCGAGTACTGCAGTACAAAGCGCATTGAAAATCCACACAAAGGTTGGGCGATCACGCTTAATGAAGTCTACTTTTCGACTTACCCCTATCCAATATCAGAACCTCGCAAGCTTTCAACTGGAGCTACACAATCGCTTGCAATGTCTAGATGACTGGCAATCTCCGAACGATATGAACAACAGGTTCGTGGAAACTAGCTTGTCGAACCGGCAACTGCTGAGTAAAAAAGGTTTTCGAGTGGGGACCACGTATCGGATGACGCGGTGTACGATGCTCCCCAACTAGACGGACTGGACGGACGACGTGGTGAAAGTTGCAGGGCGTCATTGAATGCAGGCGCCACAGTACCGCACTTTGTGGTGGAACATGCGGGAAACCCACGCCCAGCAGTGGATGGCGAGAGACTGAATAATGAATGGAATAATAGGTGTAGATATATACCGAGATATAATTATGTTCAAAGATAACTTGTAAAATGGTCAATCAACGGAATCAAAAAGCAGGAATAGGATATGACTTATGAAGTTGTACCAAAATCGGCCAAATTAATAAGTAGACCAATATTCACATGAAAAAAGTACACTAATAATAGTAAGGCCTAGCTTTGGTGGAAATAAATCAAGTGGACAGGAGAGATGTAAAATTTTTCAGAGAGTGGGCTTTAAGAAAATCCTTTGTTGATATTCAAGAAGTAGAAGGTATCGGGAGGTAAAATAAGTATGAGTATCTACAAAAAAAAATGAGATGCCATCAAAAACAAAACTTGTAAAAAAATCAAGCCCCGCAACTGAGTTCTTCTACCATAAAAGTTGTGAGATCCATGTAATACCAAGTCGGTTAATTTATTCAGTCCCTACTTAAGGGACCTTCTGTCTTAAGTTATTGCGTAATTAGCTAACCTAACAATTTCTTATAGTGACCATATCAATATTAAAGATCTTTTATGTTTTGAATAAATAGATTAGCACCCTTTGAACCACAAGATATACGTAATTTAATTCTAACGATTACGGCAGGGCCAGATCCCACAAGCAGCATCCAATCACGAGTTAACTGCTAGAACAGCCATCAATTCCCTCAATCACTATGGAGGGAAAGGATAGATAGGAGATAGGTATGCCCAACACTATTTGTTACAAACGAAGACCATGGTCAAAATACCAAAAATTAAATAGATCATAAGCTATTTCGTCATCATCACCTTAGTTTCGCCGTCCACTGGACTTAAGTGCTTGCTAATTCAAAGAAGACGAATAATATACAACTGTTTTTGTCCTTGAACAACGGTTCTTGTCCTTATGAAGTTACATCAACACAACAATACATGAAGTCACATTAGTGTAGTGACATTTATTTATTATCTTTAAAACATTATCGATTTTTTTACGTATAATGTATTTTCATATTGTACAATGTAAATTGATTTACATATGACTTTATTAATGTTATATATAATTAATGCGTAAGTCACTTAGGCATTAAAAAGTTTACGTAAGTTTATATTATTCGTTTAGACCACGACAACAGCTATGAGCATTGCTTGATTAACGTGCATTGAGCGAGAAACGAAAATTAACTCTAAGCTTCGAGTCTTTTATTTCGCCAAATGGTGAAAATAATAGTGTGTCACTACCCCTAAATCCCATGTAACAACTATTAATAGGATCACCAGGAGTGTCGACATCATTCTGAATGTAATCAATGTAATCCACACACCTGGCAATAACTAAACAAAAGAACACCTCAAATCACCAGGTAAGAGACACTGATTGCTAGGTGGACTGACATCTTGAAAGTTGCAGGGAACCGTTGGATGAAAGTAGCACAAATCTGTTCCAAGTGACTGTTCCATGAGAATTCATGGAGAGGCACAGACGTTCACAATTTAGAGAAATCGAGGACTAACCCTTCAATCACCGTAATTACGTGATACTTGATACTAATCACCGTAAATACGAGAGTTATCTTAAACATTTTATGTAGGTGCAATCTTATAATCTATTAAACCACATAAATACATCCTAAGACAGACAAAATATGTAGTCAACCTACATATTTTGTCTGTCTGCTACTCGTACGGTTCCACACAATCGCTAGTGTTGTTTATAGGTACTTGTTATACTTAACATAAAATGGTATTTAGTAAAATGTTACTATTGTTATTGTGGCGATGGATCGCCTGCGCGAGGAGTGCAGCCTCGATGAGGCGATCCGCCGCCGGCAACTGGGGCGGCGAAGGCGCAATACCTACGCCTCATGCCGCGCTAGCCGAGGCCGCGGGTAACGTGACCGGGGAATTAGTCCGTCACCCGCCGAGAGGCCGACCGCATGAGGAAAGGCCGACATCCTCCCCGAGGGGGGGGGGACGTCGGTCGATGGGAGGGTACCCCAAGTAGGGGGCATTCCGTCGGGCCGACCACTGATGACAAGTAACCCCGCTCCGGTGGTCGGCCCAACGACGAAGGCGACATGCGTCGTGGGTGGGTTGCGGGTGTGCGTGCTTACGCCCCTCTGTCGCCCCGGACGGAATGGTGCAAGGAGCGCGCCGACAGCAACCCACCCCAAAAAAAAAAACTGTTGTTATTGTGTTTCAAGACTGAAAATAAAAGTATTTGCTTTCTTTTCTTCTTTAAATTCGCAATGAAATACAACATTTAAATATCACTTTTGTTTTTATTTTAAATCAACAATAATTTACGTGAAAACCAATATTGATCTGAGACATCAAAACTATCTTGCGACTTTTTACAAGCGTTTATTTACTTTTACCTCTTCCACTGTTCGTCTGTGTGTGTTCAGTGGATCACATTTTCTTTTCAAACCTCTTAATTTAGATAACAAGTGCAAGGGCTTGAAGAGCTTGATGGCTAAACTAGGCTTACAAACGAAAAGGTGATATCGATAATAATGGCTAATGTAGTTATTTTATTGCCACGTAACATTAAAATTTACAAATAAAATACAATTAAGAAATATTTTTAAAAGTAATCTTTCATTTTGATTAGAAGTACTAAAAAGTTAAATAATCTAGTTTCACAATAAGAACTAGTTATATTTAAAATTTTAGAATATGTAACGAGTGTTTATTTTACCAATAGATTATTATAAAATTATTTATCTAAATAAACACTTCATAAATACGCTCCGCTCCGCCTTTCGCTTTACGGTACACATGGCCTTAACTGTGACAAAAACCACCTTATAAATACTGTTTTATTAGGAATAGTCATTAAATAAACTATATTGCTGTGTTGGCGCCTATTTTCACTTTAAATAATTATATCTATAACATTGTCCCTTCAAATAATTTTTAATAAATTTAATAAATAAATATGGAAGGTAATACTGAATCAATTGCTCCGAGGAAATATGAAGTATTGTGGAAATTTACAATTATATTTGTATTAGTTCATGTTGCTGCCGTTTATGGCGCGTATTTGTTAGTGACAGAAGCTTTATGGCAAACACGTATTTATGGTAAGAATCAATAGTTACATTATCTTCATCATTTCAACTCATATACGCTCCACTGTTGAGGTAGAGCCTCCACCATAATAGAAGGGCGATTCGACCTACTATACCACGCCGGTCAGAGGGATTGATATAGAGATTTTTGTCGAATTTTCCTAATCTTCCTTAGATGTTAAATGCATATTTAATCCCTTAGTCGTCTTTTACGATATTCACGGGCAAGAGAGGGAACGATGAAAAGTATTCTTATTCCGACACCACATAAAAAATTTGTAAGCCAACTCCAATAATTTATTAATAGGGGGAATTCTTCCTCATTTTGCTCTGACCAGCGATATCTCCGACATCTCTCTGTTCTATTGTTGATATTTTCGTGGACCCTTCAACGTACATTGTGTTTCCTTCCTGTGCATGGAAATTTTCTGCGTGTTATATCCCTTAGTCGTCTTTTAAGACACCCACGGGTAAGGTAGGGAGTAGTGAATAGCATTCTTACTCCGTTACCATACGGAAAATATGGCTGCAGACTTAGAACAATAACGTAGGTATAGAAGGATAGTGTCAATACTTCGAACGTTTGAAATTTGAATCTAAAAATACTAATGGCGCGCAGACGATTACACACGTACAAACGCACACCACTATACAAACTTTTTTTTTTTATTGCAAACGGTGGCAAACGAGCAAACACTACACCTGATGGTAAGTGTTGCTGCCGCTCATGGACCTTTACAGGGTCGCTGCCTACCGCGAAGAAAGTGAAGGGAGTGTGAATGCGTGCATTGAGACTCGGTGATACCAAGGGCACCACCAAAACCCTCCGCACACAAACACCCTCATAAAGTTGGGCTGCCGGCTCTCTCGCTCACCGAACGAAACGCAGTAACAAATTGCTACTACTTAGATGTCGATTTTCTGCGAGAGTGTGGTACTGCCCCGGACGGACCGGCCCGCGGCTGTAGACAGATAACTGTCGATAGTGTGGTCCTACCACTCTAAAAATCATATATATAAAATATGAAATCAAATTTTGTTTTTATTAACATAAATCGTCGAAATACTTTTAAAAGAAATGTTAAAAGCCTTTTTAAGTTTTTCAAATGTGTTATGACACCATTTGAATGCATAAACCGTTATAGTTACCTATTTATTTTTTAAGAGTTGCGTACGTTCGTGCAGTACAATGACTTGTACATTACGGAACGGTTCCGGCGTAAGCTCCATTAGGCTCCAATTGAAATGCCTCACTTTTTGTGCGTGAACTTACCTTCTATACGTTATTATTCTAAGGCTGCAGATTAAAAACTATCAGCAATGTGGTTCTACTACTAAAGGGGAACATCTATACAAAAAAATAAAATTGAAGTGTCTATTTGTAATGTCAAAATACTGTGCTTATTAATGCTCACACACTTATTTGCACGTCACCTATGTCTAAAATACAGATTGAATTTTTTTGTCTTTCTATCTGTATGTTTGTTTGAGGTAATCTTCAAAACGGTTAAACTGATTTTGATAATACTTTACTACCAGGTAGCTGTCTATATAAGGAGTAACTTAGGCTATATTGTATCCCGGTATTCGCACGGGAACTAGGTGGGTAAGAGGACTAAAACCGTATCGAACCGGGGGCGGTTTGCTAGTTTGAAATTAATCAAGCTGTTCTAATATTACGGTTTATAGGTTTATATAAACTCTAAATACAGTAGAACCCGTTTAATACGATTTTGCGTCAGTCCCAGCAACTTGAGACATGTTTTCGTACATTTCTTAACGCTTAATACGATCGTCATCCCGTTTAATACGCCAACACGTGCTACTCAAATACACATATTTCTCCTTGTGGCTAAGTGATAATGACCAAGAAGAAGATGAGTCAACTCCAATTTTGTCGCACGCCCAGGCACTATCAGCAGTTAATGATTTAAGACGCTATGTAACTTCTTTGAATCAAAGCACTGCAAAAATTAAATTAAGTTCGTTGAAAATCTTGTAATTGCTAATGCCTCAAAATCTTTTTGTCAAACTAAAATAAGTGATTACTTGAAGTAACGTAATAATAATAATAAACAACATTTTTTTATATTTTTAAACATTTTTTATTTTTCATATTTAACAATGTATCTAGTAGTAAGTATATTAAATAAAGAAAATAATCAACATTTTATTTAGGTAATCTTTAAATGTTAAATTCAATACTTAGGTATTCAAAATAATAATGGAATATAATAAATAAAAATGGCACGTTTTGTCCCTTTCCCGCATAAAGCGTCCCGGGGAAAGCGTATTAGGCGGGAGCCTAAGACGCGTTTTTGGCCGGGTCCCTGCGAAATTGTCTTAAACGGGTTTTACTGCAATAATATTTCTTGTTTATTATAGTTTTCATTCTGCAAGTGTTTATGATGTATGGCATAACCGCGGGTGCTCACAGACTTTGGGCCCACAAATGTTACAAGGCCAAATTACCACTTCGTGTGATTCTCCTCATATGTAATACATTAGCAGGACAGGTACGTTAAGGTCTTCCATCTCATACATTTCGCGGGTGGGTATTTCATAATTTTTTTATAATCTAGACTATAAACTGATGGTTTAAGAAATTTAGTTCTTTGTTATTTTAATCATGGTTTTCGGTCCTGTGGTTATAAATATGTGGTGATGGAGTTGGCAGTGTGTTACCAGTGATGACATACGGCACTGAAACATGGTCTCTTAATCCTTACTATTCTCCGGCCGCTCTGAGTTTGCGTTCCTGACAGGTCGTGACAGAATGGGCGATGTAACTTTGAACTGCCGTACTATTTATGGCACAATTTTAAATATCTTATATTTACCTTATTAACGAGTAATAACATTAAAATTTAATAATTATGCCAACTTACAATAAACGTATTAATTTTCGGCTAAAATTATTAACAATTACTCAATTAACAAATATAAAAACAATAGTTTTAAAAATCAAAACATGTCAAACTGCACTGTTTCAAGGTTTTATCTTATGTTTGTTTTTGTAGTGATGGGACAAAATAACGAGACAATTGTAATCGCATATTTTTATAATCTTAATATAATCTGGCGGTATAATATTAATAAAACGTTATAATTTTATTTTATAATATATAATGTATTTACTATTTAATAAAGTTAGTAATACGACAAAGGTACACCCAATCAAAACTTAAGAAAATAAATATCGTGATAACAATCACATCTACAAAAAAAAAATGAAAATAAAATGACTTACTACTTTATGTTACTAGTGAAAAATAGCTACCCGTAATAGCGTTGTGGGGACCGCCATTTTATGACAGTCACAAAGAGTCATTTCTTGTCGTCTCGCGCGCATAGACTACGTTCTCCAGTGTTTCTCAATATGTATTTTCTCGTGACTGTTATTGTTGTTTATTTGACTGATTCTCCTTGTTATGTGAGTAAGAGATCAGCCTCTGCGCTAATCTAGACTTTTGTTGTGTATCGTATATTACCGTTCTACACTTTCTGTGCAAAATAATAATGCCGAAACACGGTTAAATATTGAAAAGTGAAACACGAGAACTAATTATCAAGCTTCAATATTACCTTGAGCTTGAAAGACAAAATGGCGGACCCCGTAATTATAACAAGACAAGAGCGCATCTCTCAGGCGCTTAGAATAAGCAAACGGACAATAACAAATATTAATACAGAAAATTTCGGCTCCTCGGGCACTGGAGAAAATATTTTACGAACACCGAAAAAGGAAATGCAGAAATGAACCTATAACAGACAATGATAGCTTTGAGGCTGATGCTATAAGGAATCACATTCATTTATCATCACTCACCATAGTTCATAAACACCCAAGTACTGAGCTCGAGCGTCCTCCACAATCGGAGGGAAATTGACCAACTGTACCACGCTAGTTAGACGTATTGGTATAGGGTTTTATTTCAAATTTTCCTTCTCTTGCTTAGATATTGTACGCATATTATAATCCCTTAATCGTCTTTTACGACACCTACTGGCAGTAAAAGGGGGTGGTGAATTGTATTATTATTCCGTCATCACACGGAAGCATATATATAGCAGTTATTATCCCAGAAGTGAATACCTTAATAGATCGTTGGTTCTAGCATCTTTGAAAGCAGCTGATTTGTTTCTTCTGGAAAATTCTTTTAGAAAGGAATAACATAATTTTAAAAACAATTAACTTTTTGAAAGAAGCGAAAAATATTGATAATTGGGACAATACCGCTTTCATCGACGAGATAAGGCTAAACCCCAACCACACGCTTTCTCGTTCTTGGACAAATGACACTCAAGCGTCATCGTCGAAAGTGCCAATGGGTAAAGGAACACGACTCATAATATGCCACGCTGGTTGTGCGAAGTACGTTTTTGTAGAAAACGGTTTATTGGTTTTTGAGTAAAAAACTACTACTGACTACCACGAAGAAATGAATGCGACTGCATTCAAGGAGTGGTTCCAGGATGTGTTGCTACCTGGCCTCCCAGAGCCTTTAGTTATGTTAATGGATAACACCCCTAATCATTCGGTGCAATTAAATAAAGCACCTACCAAAGCTAATAAAAAGAGGAATCGGTGGCTGCAAAGACGTGGCAATGACGAAAATATGTCTAGACTAAAAGCAGAGTTGATGAAATTAGTCAATGACCATAAGCCGGCATAAGTTCGTTATGTTTTAGATGAAGTGGCTCTGGATAACGCTTATTGCGTTCTTCGAATTCCCCTATTCCACTGCCAGTACAATACCATAGAGCTAATCTGAGCTCAAATTAAAGATTATGGAGCTGGCCATAATACTTCTTCACCGTATAGCATAAAAAAGATGAAGGCACTTTAAAAAAAACATGCGAAATAATTCCTATAAATTTAACAAAATCTATATTGAATTTAATAAATAAGCATAATGAATGCAATAAATAACGTTATTAAATATAATGAATGTTATTTATTGTACATCACTAGTTATGCCGAATTAACATGTGTCAGGAACGCAAACTCAGAGCGGCCGAAGTATAATATCATAAATGCGAAAGTAAGTTTGTTTGTGAAAGCGTATTTCACGCTTAAACTAAGGAACCGATTTCAAAAATTCTTTCATCAATGGAAAGCACGTCCTCATCATCATTTCAGCCCATATACGTCCCACTATTGGGCCCAGGCCTCCTCCATAACGGAAGGGTAATTGACCTACTATACCACGCTGGTCAGACGTGTTGGTTTAGGGTTTTATTTCAAGTTTTCCTTCTCTCGCATAGATGTTATATTCGTTTTATATCCCTTAGTCGTCTCGTACGATCACCCACGCTTATGTATATAATTAATTATTTTATTTAGAAACGATTCTCGTTGGTCGAATAAATAAATGAATGATAATAATAACAAAAAGGCTCAAAGTCTCTCAATGTGCTATGGTGAAGGCTAAGCAAATGGCACAGGACCGTTCCAAGGGGCATTCTCATGGGGACGCCTATGTTCAACAATGGACATCTATGAGTTAATGGATGGATGGAATAAGATCACAATTCACCACTGCCCTAAGTATCATAAAATATGACTAAGTTATACCTAATATGCATCTGTGTAAGAAAAGGGAAACTAAAAATAAAACTTATAAGGTTTTCGTTCCTTTTTATACACATTTTAAGTAGTAGAAAATTTTATCTGCTGGACCTAAGCAAGACCACTTAGGTTCATTACAGAATAATTGGTTCAGTGCCGTAAAAACAAAACGTCGCGCTCTTTTTATCTTTTTTAGGAATAAGATAACGTGGGCTTTAAGTACGTGGGTCTATAGAAATATTTTCTTTATGTTCTTGCATTTTTTGAGTTTTTAATGTAAGCATCAGACACTATCCATTTATTTAATTTAAATATATAATTTCAGCTCTCTGTAATACGTTGGTCTCGTGCACATCGTATGCACCACAAATACAGTGAGACAGACGCTGATCCACACAATTCATTACGAGGCTTCTTCTATTCACATATCGGTTGGACAATGGTTAAGCCACACCCGGACTATAAAGCTAAAAAGTCATCCATTGACATGACTGACCTTTTGGAAGATCCTTTACTTCGGTTCCAAGACGAGTAAGTATTTCCGTGTGGTGACGGAGTAATAATACAATTCACCACCTCCTCTCATACTCGTAGGCGTCGTAAGAGACGACTAAGGGATACATTACGCACTAGCAACCCGCCCTCACTCCGCTTCGGTTTCAGTCGTCTTTCCTGCGTAGTTGCCGTTCCCGTGGGAATACCGGGATAAAATATAGCCTTGTTTACTCCCTGATATTATAGCTTTCCATTAGTGAAAGAATTTTTGAAATCCTGGACCGATTTCAAAAATTCTTTTTTTCCGTTTTGAAGATTACCCGGAACAAACAGACAGACAGACAAAAAAATATAAAGTGTATTTTAGGCATATGTATAGTGCAAATAACTGTTTGAGCATGAAAAAAGTCTATTATTTTGACATTACAAACAGACACTCCAATTTTATTTATTGGTATAGATATGACATCTATACAAGTGATGGAAATCTCGAAACAAAACCCTATATCAACCTGTCTGACCAGTATGATATAGTAAGGTCGGTTTCCCTCCTATTGTGGAGGAGGCTCGACCCCAATAGTGAGATGTATATGTGCTGAAATTATGATGATATGTGGAGTTGGAATGAGAATAGTCAATTGTCGTCATTCTTTGCTTGCCCATGGGAGTCAGAAAAATCGGTTGGGTATCACCAGTCCCATAATTTCCTGCGGGGATTGGAAAATTGGATAAGAGTACAGTAGGAGAGTAGATAGCATCTAAATATTGGGATGCTGAAAGCCATTTTACCATCACTTAACAAGACCAAATAGTTTTATGAAATCAGAACTGTTGCCAGTTTGATCATAGATTAAGAAAAAAGAAGAAATAATATCAAGAAAGAAAAATGTAAAACGAAATTTCGCCATGTTTCTACTTATTTTTAGACCATTAAAAATAGTGAATGTAACGTGGGACTTCGTAGACTAAAAATACACAAAAGGTTGCATCTTACACGACTCATTGACAGAAACCTAATGAACCATGCACCACCCATTTGCGATTCTAATAATGTAACCTAAACCTATTTGAAAAGATTGAACGAGCAAAAAAAAATCGCGTTCAAGAGGCAAGCAAGCTCCAAAAACTGGGGTAACTTGCAATAAGGAGATTCTGTCAGCAGGTATGATTAGAAGGGCTCTAACCAAAACGATCGATTCGAATCTATACTGCTAACAGCTGCTGAGACTGCAGTAAGAAATAAAAAAATACTGAATTAATCCATAGAGATGATCCATATAGTTTTCCGTCATGATAACGCCAAACCACACACATTTTAACAACTCAATAAATATTGAGAGAATTTGTTGGAGGAGTATTATTCAATCCACTATATAGCATTAAACTTGCACCCTCAGGTTTACACTTGTTTGAAAACTATTTTTTTTATCAAAAGTCCCAAAATTTCTACAGAAATGGGATTATCTCTCTATCTAGAAAATTTCAGTTTGGCGTTATGCCTTCCTCTACGGGCCATATAAACCCGCTAAGGGGTTACCAAGAATATGATCAGGAGTTTTGGGAAACTAAAACATCAAGTGCGATCAATCCGAATGCTAAGCTAAGCAATTTTATCGTTCCTAGGCTATACTCAATATGTCCACTACGATGAGAAATTAATTTTAATTAATGTGATTTTTCCAGAAATTACGTAATACTTATAATTATAATTGGTGGTTTGGTGCCAATATACATCGCAACACTATGGGGTGAAACTATTTGGATTGCAATTTTTGTGACAGTGATATACCGCATTCTTCTCCCATTACAAGTAGCATTTTGTGTAAATTCAGTCGCTCATAAATGGGGATACAAACCTTACGATAAATACATTAAAGCAGTCGAAAATCAGATGATGTCTTTTGTGACTGGCGGAGAGGGTTTCCACAATTACCATCATATATTCCCATGGGATTACAGAACAACGGAACTAGATGGAGTCTTATTTAACCAGACCAAGTTGTTTATTGATGTTATGGAGAAAATTGGTTGGGCATATGACTTGAAATGTGCTCCTGAAGAAATGATAGAGAAGCGAGCCAAAAGGACCGGCGATGGATCACACCCGGTGTGGGGCTGGAATGACCCGGACTTGTGTTCAGAGGAGAAAATGGCTGTTGAGAGAAATTACTCAAAACATTTCTAATTTTTAGATTATATTTAAAATCAATTTCTCAAATGTACCAAATGTATCAATGAAATATTATAAATTAAATGTGAAACAATTGTATTAATGTATTTATGTTTTTATTTATATTTCACCGGGTCATCTACCCAGTGAACTTCGTATCACCTACATTTATTTATGTATATATATTTCTATTGTGTTTATTTTTTGCACGTCACGGTTTAGGCATTATGTTTAAATATTTATGTCAAGAAATAAATAACTGCTTACATTTTTTTCTTTCGTTACCTACTAGTTGTGTCACATTGGTCCTCGAATACTTTCTTTTCTTTTTTTTTTGTGGGCTATAGTCAGCACACGCCATTTCGTCCGAGGCGACGAACGGGCGAAACGCGGCCCTGTACCCGCCATATCTCCTCTCCTTCGTCATTGGGCCGGTACCGAGTTCCTTGTCGTCCATGGCCAGTCCATGGATACCCTTTCGGGTACCCTCCTTTTCCAACGCCCCTCCCGGGACGTTGATTGCCCTCGGCCCTAGGTCCAGTCACGCGGCCTTGGCTAGGGCGGCATCAGGCGCAGGTACTTGCGCCTGCGCCACCGAAGTCGCCGATAGTGGACCGTGTTACCGTAGCGGAGTCCTCTCGCGCACGCTCCGCCACCTCCTTCCGTAAGATGATTGCCTCACAGAAGGCGGTGACCGCGTCTCAGTTCCTGACACTGTCGAGCATCTCCCTAGCGATGGTCGGCAGCGTCAGAGCGGCACCGATAGTATGACCCTCTGTGGACGCCGCAAGATCGCCCTCAGACGGCTAGTCAGCGACCCCGTCCACACCGGTGCACCGCACAAGGCTATCGACCAAATCACCTACGCGTACAGCCATCGGATCCTCGAATACCTGGCATTACACCTCAGGGGAGAGTACAATACATCTGTACCTGTACGGTTCCCTGGGCGTTCGAAGCAGGGGAAGCTGAAGCTCCTGCCGAAGCCGAGATGGTCGCAGAACTCAGCCGCGGCCTACATGCCCATTGCGCTACTGGACGATACGGTAAAAACTATTGCAGATGTCCGCATCGGCACCTTAACAAGGTTCGCTCCGACCCGTCGGTCGAATTGGTAATTCGATTTCTAGAAGGGTCATTCCGTTGAACGCGCCCTTGCTGAGCGCTGTGGTTGAGGTGCCCATCATCGCTAACACATTCAATAATCTACCATTCAAGTGTATCACGCCATTGCTGGGCTCCAGCGTCCTCCACAATAGCACAGCAATTGACCCATTATATCACACTGATCAGGAAGTTTGATAGGTACATATATGATATTATTTCGAGTTCTTCTTCTCTTGCATATTATATGCATATTATATTCCTAAGTCGTCTCTACGACACCCACGGGTGAAATAGAGGGTGGTAACTTGTATTCTTACTCCGCCACCGCACGAAAAAATTTTTATAAATACCTGACTATAAATTTACTAAATAAACATAATCAATTAGTCAGCATTCTTTTCTACTGTAGCTATTGATTATGAGTTTTTATAACTGATACCGTGTTTTAGCGATAATAATTATCACAAACTTTACCGGTAATTTAAGTAGTAGATAAATACCATGAAAGGTAGTATCAAGAAGTTTTAGTTAACATGAAAATTTTGATAGAGTCTATCCGTGTGATTATCTTTTCTGATAGCTGGCTGCTACTGAGATATTAAATTGTATATTGTTCATAAGTGTTTATGATAGACATTACATTTACATTGAAGTTTTATATATATATTTATAATTCTCGTACGTTATTCTTTGAAAAACACTCAATATCGTACTTATATATATATATAAAAGAAAGTCGTGTTAGTTACACTATTTATAACTCAAAAACGACTGCACTGATTTGGCTGAAAATTGGTGGGAAGGTAGCTTAGATCCAGGAGACGGGCATAGGATAATTTTTATCCCGTTCGATCGCATTCCCGTGTGACGTAACATGAAACGTCGAAGAGGATACAGGTCACTATGAAACGTGGTATAACAAAAACGCATCTGACATGTAATAATATAACACAAATGACAGCTATAGACAGACTACCTATATTTTCGAAAATTTAGAAAATATATTTACGAAAAATATTATGGCGGTAGGAAGTTCGCCGGGTCAGCTAGTAACGTAAAAAAGTCATTTAAAAACCACTCATTTATATTGTCCAATTTATAGCGTGTTAGATTTTTAATGACGTAAGTGAGCCTGTATTCACGCATCCTTAACATCCTGCTACTATCCTAATTGCTTGGGTAGACGCAATATGTACTCCTCTTCCATTGTACGTATTGCAAAAGTTATTGCCAAGGTTTTCGATCAGCTGCTGAACTGACGTTTAATCCCTCATATAATGTTATGACATTAATGATATTGACAGGTCACTACGTTGAACGAAACGACGGTGTTACTGTCATGTCTACGTTGTCGAATTAAAATTCTTAATTTATAACTTAAAATATCATATATACACGCAAATAATGCTTTACAATAATCATTATACATATATTTGATAATAAGCATTAATGTGTCGTGGTATAACTTTAATGGGTTATAGAATAAGTGCTTCAAAATGTCTCTGTGTATGCCTGCTATTAACCTTAGTTATGGGTTGTTATTTGGCCGCATTACCTATTCAATTCGGTGAGTTAAAGTTTTGAAACATGTATTTTACTAATTATCGCATGAAATTCTCTTATTGACTAATATGTAAATGTATTTAATTTTGTAGAACGGGAAGCGTTACCTGACCCCGTACGACAACGTATAATGTTAAAAGAATCTCCAAAAAAGCGACTAGCTGTGCTGGTACCATTCAGAGATCGTTTTGAAGAGCTCCTAGAATTCGTTCCTCATATGTACAACTTTTTAAACAAACAAAAAATACCATTTCATATATTTATTGTACAACAAAAAGATAATAATAGATTTAACAGAGCTTCCTTAATTAATGTTGGTTTTCTTTACACTCAGAAGGATTTCGATTACATTGCGATGCACGATGTTGACTTATTACCAATTAATGACAACTTGAAATATGATTACCCGATATCGGGCCCATTACATATCTCATCACCAAAAACTCATCCTAAATATCATTACGATACTTTTATTGGTGGTATATTATTAGTGAAGAAAGAGGATTATATGCTGGTTAATGGTATGTCAAATAACTATTGGGGATGGGGGCTCGAAGATGATGAATTTTATGTGAGATTAAAAGATGCCAATTTGACTGTGACAAGACCAGGCAATATTACTACTGGGATAGACAATACTTTCAGGTAAATTGACTGTTATGTATGTATATTATAATTTACTCTTTGTTTGTCACAATCTAATTTGTTTATTTAATAAAAAAATAAAAAATAAGTATGATTTTCTAAGTCAACAATAAAAATTTTATTATACATTATAAAGTTTGATAAAACAATATTTGAATATCTGCATTTTTATTAGGAAGTAATAGTATTTATTCAAATATAAACTAAATTATAAAATGATTAAAGCTAACAATTAATTAAAATAAAAAATATATACTTATTACTAATGTAAAACCTAAAATATATTTTTAATAAAACCTAACAATTTTTTTTTTAATAAACACTGCACTAAAGATACAATCCTTACATTGTAAGGGACTTTACAAATATATAATTAACGGACACAAATTGCATCCAGACTCAAAACAACAATTTGTATGTATATTGAACAAAGTATTGTTCTATGTGTGAATTAAATCCATAAAACTGGCAAGGTAAGTTGGTATCTTAACCACTACACCATATGTGCAGTTATATAGCTGTATGACTGGGCTAATATTAATAACCGCTTTAAATATAAATTTCAAATAATAGTACAATTAAAATGTAACATGTAACTTTGTGCATATACATCCCTCGACTGAGCAGAGAGATCCGCCACAAAATAAAGTAAATGGACCACCAAAACCACATTAAATCAAATGAATTGATATAAGGTTTTATTTTATGTTTTCCCACTCTTGCATAGATGTCAACTGTGTATCATGTCCTTAATTATTTTTTAAGACACCCGTGGGCAAGAAATGGAGTGGTGAATTGTATTTTTACTCTGTCAACACGAGAACTTAAAATTTAAGAACTTTTGTTTATCTTAATGTATAAACATACTGTTATATATTAGTTTGGTAATAATAAGTAGTAATTATTAATACAGTGATAGTGCACAAAATAACATTTAAAAACAAAGAATAAACAGTGCTAGGGAATGGGTGACCATTCCCTTTATTATGCATATAAATATGTTTTAAATCTTTAACTCTGTTAGAAGTATTTGTATAGGTATTCTAATCATAACAATTATTGCACTGCAATAGTATGATTATTTTGTTTCTAAACCGTTTAGTAAACTATTTTCGACCATATTTTACTCACGTCTGTGTCATTCAAAATTGGTTCATATTATTTCAGACATATCCATGACAAAACATACCGCAAACGAGACATGCGTAAATGCTACAATCAACAGGAAGTGACGCGAAGACGAGACAGAAGGACCGGTCTGCTTGATGTGAACTACAAGCTACTCGGCACCAACTCTGTAGCTATTGACGGCTTAAATATAACTGTGTTGAATGTGGAATTAATTTGTGATGTTAGCAGAACACCATGGTGTCAGTGCCCAGAACCAGTCAAACCAAAGTCTGCTAAAGTCAAGAAGTCATAGGTAATTAAAACTATCTTTCCGGTCATCACCAAAACTTTTTATGCATGTAGATAGTGAATCTATATACCGGTCCTAGAAAGCATAAAAATATAAAATTAAAATTGCACAGTAGAGTAGCAAAATCCTTTTATTTTTCATTTAAAAATTTTTAACTTTCATAGAAGCCCAACTTTCTGAGGGTGATTGCGTGTGGAGGGTCTTGGTGGTGTCCTTGGTATCACCGAGCCTCAATGCACGCATTCACACTCCCATCTCTTTCTTCGCAGTAGGCAACGGCCTTGTAAAGATCCAGCGGCAGCAACACTTACCATCAGGTGTACTGTTTGCTCGTTTGCCACTGTTTGCAATAAAAAAAAAAATTGTGAATCTATTTGTGGGTAATTCCCAAAAACGACAACTCTAGATTAAATTTTTTTATTGTTTTGTGGGTTACTGGCTTTATGCATTCTAGCTTTGATATTCTTTCCCAAAGTTCACTGTTATAAATAGTAGCTGAAACAATATTGTAAATTTAACAAATAATTTATAAAAAGAGAAATTTATAAAATAAGAATAAAAATGTATATTAAAATAGACTAAAAAACTAAGTTGAGTTGTGCGCAACACACAACATATATTGAGCTATATAATTACAAGCATTTCAATGTTAATAATTAGACAAGGAGAGCAAATACAACTAATATAAGGTCAATGACGCAATACTAGTATGTATCCGCCTTTTTTTTCTTGGATAGGCTAAGGTCTGCTCCTAGTGGAAGGATCACACTGTCGACAGTTATCTGTCTATAGCCGCGGGCCGGTCCGTCCGGGGTAGTACCACGCTCGGAGAAAATTGACGTCTTGAGTAGTAGCAATTTGTTACTGCGCTTCGTTCTGTGAGCGAGAGAGCACCGGAAGCCCAACTTTCTGAGGGTGTTCGCATGTGGAGGGTTTTGGTGGTGCCTTTGGTATCACCGAGCCTCAATGCACGCATTCACACTCCCTTCACTTTCTTCGCGGTAGGCAGCGGCCTTCTAAAGGTCCATGAGCAGCAGCAACACCTACCATCAGGTGTACTATTTGCTCGTTTGCCACTGCTTGCAATAAAAAAAAAAATACCCCGTCCTACCCGTTCGGTGTGACAGAAGACGGCCCGCGGCCCCATACCATATCCCCGCCCCATTACCAGGACTAACCACTGGCTATTGGACTCCCCATCTGCGTCCAACCTAAATAAACAAAGTGCAAGAAAGGAAAAAATGTACACCACCTAATAACTTCAAAAACTAGTGTAATCATTGTTCCGTGTTGTTTTTTTAAATGGTGTCCTCGTTTTTTTCTCAAAACGTGTATTTAATAAATATTACTAGCTAATAATTTGATATTAGTGAAATACATAATTACAAGCCTTTTTTCTACAATGACTTTTGATTGCACGATTATTACCCATAATGAGATAAAACTATTTTTACGAATTTTAACGCATTTGTATTTTCCCGCCTCTGACCATAGATTTTAAGGGTTTGAAATGCCGCGAAAGAAGACAACTATAAATACGATACAAATCGCAAAGATAGTTTTTTAGTAAAAGCCTTTTTTTAGGCTATGGTGTGGGCACACCCCGCCCAGTTTGTCCGGGGCGATGGATGGGCAGCGTGCGACCCCATAACCTACCGTATTCCTTCCCCGTCGCCATAGGGCCGACCACTAGTAGCAATGCCTTGACATCCGTGGCCGGCCCAGCCGGTTACCCTTTCGGGTACCGTCGCTTTGATGCCTCGGCAACAACGCAATGTTGCCGGCCAGGGCGTCACCCTCACGCGGTCGGCTTCTCTGCGGATGGCGGACTAATCCCCAATCCGTACACCCCGATTTTTAGTAAAAGCCTGAAATTATTTATCAAAATACTTATTGTTTTATATCAATAAATAAGATCTTACCGACTTAAGGGAATATCTTCCTTTTCTTCCGTACTATTTACTACTGGCAATAACAACTGTACTTTCATTTATAAGTTTGACGTTTTACATTTTTTTAATTAGCTTCTCAAATATGCAAAGGTTTGCATAATTTATTTTGTATAAAATTTAGATATAGGTAACGTGTCATACTCTTAAGTACTAGTCGATTTACTTCTAAAATGAATATGTTATTACTTTAGTCTTGGTTTTCTAATTATAGGGTTCTGTCCTACTAATATTATAAACGCGAGTTTGTATGTGAAGATGTTTGTTGCTCTTTCACGCAAAAACTACTGAATGGATTTTAATGAAACTTCACAATGATATATCATACATACATACATACATACATATCAAAGTAATACTTAGGCTATAATTTATCCCGATATTCCCTACGAGAAGGGGAACTATGCGGGTAAAACCGCAGGGCGCTGCTAGTATGCTATAAAATAGAAAGATACGGTACATTTTAGTCATACAGGTAAAGGCATCATTTTAAAATACTTAAGTGATAAACGGCCTTCGCCTCAAAATTAATTATGTATTTTTTTTAGATCCATAAATTATATACTCAAAGCAAATGTGTTGCATTCATTACCCCAGACAACTTTAAAAATATTACCTTTTATCCAGAACAGTTTCGTATTTCTGGAATAGTATTTACTTTGTTGACGGCAAATCCAGAAACATTATCCGAATTATTCCCATATGGCACCTTCTCGTCTTTCCACATTTGATCAACATCATCAATTCTTTTTTTAAGTTTTCACTGGCGAGGTAGTCTATATATTAAATAAAATGTAAATAAAATAATATTGTAAATAAATAAACCATTTATTTTGGAAAGCTTAGTTAGTTACACAGGAATATTATGTTATGATTTAGAAATATTAATCTAATTTATAGCGACTAAATAATATTTTAATAAATCGCATCAATGGCAAGCCCGGACAGCCCTAACCGACTAAGAAACCCTCAAATCACGAGATGCACTTCGAATTTTGGAAACATTTAGGATCCAACCCGTCTTTAATCCTTTAATCTTTACACTGTATTTTCAGATGTCTATTCGATGATAGTCAAGTTCTAAGGACTTATACCCCGTGATAGTAACAATACCAATTATATGTAAGCTTTATGGCAATATTAAAACTTATATCACCGAGATCATGCCATAACCAAGCTCACTTTGTACCCGCTGAATGGTGTTTTGGAGGGTTAATATTGTCGCTCAAAAGGCTTAGTGCACCAAGGCGCATCAACATTTTTACTACCGTTTAAAACACATATAATATTACAAGTCTGCTAAATTTTTATAGCAATTAAAAATGTTATTTAGTCGCTATAATACCATAAAATGTAATATATTCGTAAGTATAGTAATTATGTATTATTGTTTAGGTGGAATGGTGATATAAACAAGCAATTGAACTAGATTTATATATATTTTTGTAATAAAATATAAATTATAAAACAACGCCACCTAGTTGAGTTTTTGTTGAACCTCATATTCATAAATTAAAAATAAAATTTGTTCAGAGGCAGGAGGGGTCTTCAAAAATGTTATGCTCGCACAAAATTGGACCTTGGCAGTATAGAAAAATCTTCATCAAGGTTTGAGATTAAATTTACAAAAAATGGCTCACCTTGTATGGGCAAGTTCCTAAATCATACGTGTGGCCTCTTATTACAAAAGTTCAAGGAGTATTATGAAGTAATACTTTGATTTCTGATGTTTACGCGAGCATTAAATACAAATGTAAATAAAACTATTTTACGGATTTTATAGCGTTTGTGTTTGATTTTTGATTGGTCGACGTTTCGAACATTTTGCAACGTTCATGGTCACGGGCGGACTAAGATGTCTCACACGGCCACGGCCAGCAAATCGTTATTACAGAAATTTATAATTATCTACCTGCTACAAAAACGACGGGCAATCAAAAATCAAATACAAATGCGATAAGATTTGCAATGTAGTTTTATTTACAAGTCGGACTTTATTAACATGGTATTTTTGCTGGCATATCGAAACCACAGCCAGAATCTTAGAATTTAGCGGCGGACCTGACTTTTATCCGTCAGTGTTCAATAATTGATTATAAATAAACATACTATTGGTGATAGTTTATTTACAAACATGTCAACTATTATACTTCGTAATAAATAATATAATAATAAAAAATATAAACAAAGTTAAACCGCTGTTAATTACATATTTTACTAAATTAATTGGATCTAAGTAGGTAACTATGACAATATTCTTAACACATATTTGTTCGTATGCAAGCTTAGTAAATTAAAACAAACCCAAATTAGAAAATATCTAAAAAATAAAATCAATCACTATAGTTTCTGAATGAGTAACTATTACATGGCAAAATTTTATAATTTTCTATGATATTCAGTGAAACCTGGTTACACGGGACCTGGATTAGTGAGAAACCTCGTATTATTGAGAGTTGCAATGAGGTCCCGCCAATTTTTCATCGAACTACTTCCGTTAATGACCGACTTTCCGAACCTGGGTAAACGAGATTTGATTCTAGGATTTTTTAGGTTTTTTTTAAGACCACCCTGCAATAAGCAAATAATCCTCGAGTTGCGGGGGACATTAAAAACATAATTAACGGACACAAGTTACATGCAGACTCAGATCCACAATTTCTTGATCGTACAAAGGAGGGTTCGAACCTATGACACTGGCCCCCCGGGCCAGTATCTTAACCACTGCGCCATCTGTGCAGTCAAAAGTTTACCCGCCGTAATGGGGACTGTAGCTCAATTCCCTGTATAAGTGAATCAGGTTGAGACAGGTTTCAACGGGTCAGGAATTTGTAATTTTGAAACCTGTCTCTATATGAAAAATCGGATAAATGAAAACCTTTTTAAACGTAACAATATCTTTGGTCCCCTGAGATTTTAGATAACCAGATTGCCACTGTATATACCACAGTGGATATAGATTTACATGAATGTGTAATTTTTATTACTAATTAAGGCGTTGAAGTATGTTTATTTATTTCTTACAGCCCATACTTCTTAAAGAAAGTCATAAATAGCCAGAAAAATACAATTTAAGTACAATTTCTGATGTGAAACATCTTTAGGCGGGGGGACGAACCTGATCCTTGACGTGGCGTTAACGCCACGCTTAGATATATATAAAATAAAAAAGAAATATGTACGCATTTGTGTAACGAAACCACAACCTGTTTTATAATTCTGTACAACGCCATCTAGTAAGCTCAAAATAAATTATTTCCTATACTGTGTACTAATGAAAATAAATGTTTATTGAATAAACTTTTACAATCATTATTTTCTGGAAAACAATCGTATTATCTTATTAATACTTTATGTCATATTAGTTCCTGTCGTAGTTTTTTATTTTATGTATATATACTTGTACAAAATAATTTCGATGCTTCACATCTGCCAGGCGTCCTGAACGACGGCTCACTTTTTATTTTACAATATGTTTTCGATGTAAATTTAGCTTAACAATAATATAACAACACAAATAAATGCAACTAATAAACAACTATTGTGATCATTGTACTCGGGGTAAATTATGCTGCTAACAGTGTTGCCAACTCGAGTGTTAAAAAATATGTACGACTTCCTCAAAAAATTGGTAGAATTTGTAAAAATACACACTGTTGACAGTTTTCTGTCTACAGCAGCGGGCCGGTCCGTCCGGGGTAATACCACACTGAGCGGATAATCGACGTCTGAACAGTAGCAATTTGTTACTGCGCTTCGTTCGGTGAGCGAGAGAGCCGGAAGCCCAACTTTCTGAGGGTGTTTGCGTGTGGTGTGTTTTGGTGATACCTTTAGTATCATCGAACCTCATTGCACGTGGGCACACTTCCTTCAGTTTCTTCACGGTAGGCAGCGACCTAGCAAATGTCCATGAGCGGCAGCAACACTTACCATCAGGTGTACTGTTTGCTCGTTTGCCACCACCGTTTGCAATAAATAAAAAAAATATCCCATAATCGCCTTTTACGACACCAAAAAGTAAGAAGAATTCATCACGTTGCACGTGAAATTTCATTTCATGTATCATTAAAATTCTTCGTTAAATAAGTTCATAACCTTAGAATAATAACGTATAGAAGGTAAGTTCGCGCATAAAAAGTGAAGCATTTCAATTGGAACCTAATGGAGCTTATGCCGGAACCGTTCCGTAATGTACTAGGTCACTGTAATGCGCGTACGTACGCAACTCTTAAAAAATAAATAGACAATTATGACGATTTGTGCATTCAATTGGTGTCACAACACATTTGAAAAACATAAAAAGGTTTTTAACATTACTTTTGAAAGTATTTCGACGATTAATGTTAATAAAAACAAAATTTGATTTCATAATGTGTATAGTGGGTGTGTTTCATAGTTTATTTCTAGTTTTAGTTTTCTAATTTATTATTGAAAACAAAGACATAATTTGTGATGGCAACACTGTGAGAAGCAATTTCTTATTGAAACAACAGTATCTAACCAAAAGTTTCTAAGTAAAATGACCATTTTTTGGGAATCTCTGAAGTTCAAACAACATATACAATAGACAGAATAAAAATAATTTTACCGCATTTAATGGCGACTTGAGACATTACTATGAGGTACGAGTTATTGAAAAAGTTACATCTGCCAGCGAATTTGTTAAAACGTGGCTATCATGCGACAATTTATCGAGATCTAATAAACAATTAATTTATTAGATTCTCAATTTTAAGTACAAGAAAAATCAAATAGCGAGTATCTGCTACCTATACATTCAACTAAATAATTATGCTATAGAATAAAAACTTACAATTTTACATATATGTTAGAAACCGAATAGTATAAAGCAAAGCTTAGAATAACAACTCATAGAAACTAACTCAGTGCAAAAATATTTAAAGCATTTAAATTGAAGCCAGTTCCGTAGTATACAAGGTCACTGCGTACAAGGCAACTCTATTGTATAGTGGTGTGTGTGTGTAATCGCTTGCACGCATGTAGTATTTTTTGGCTTCACGTTTTTGATCACTTAAGTACCGACACTATCCTTCTATACGTTATTATTCTAAGCAAGCAAAGTATAAATAATTGTAAATTCCTATGAAACATAATAGGGGCAAGTAGTTTATTTTTATCATGCAACAATTCAAAAATAATCAAATTATAATGGCAATCTTAATACTTTCTATCAAAATTATCCGTACATCTGCTAATTGACAGAATACCAGCGCTATTTCTTTAAAAAGAAGTAGCAGGAACTAAGCCTTTTTGTTTCTTAAATTATTTTATGTAAGAAGTTCTTTGTTTGGATTTTTATTAGATTTAACTAGAACAGAATAAATGTTTTTGAAGTGAAACTTCTTTACAATCATTGTGATTTCAAACTCGATGAAACAAAAAAGCGAATCCGGCGAGAGAATGAGATAGAACACATTCGCGTAACGTCGCCACTGCGTCCACTAATGTACGATTTACTACTTACGAGTAACGATTTACGATTAAGATTTACGTATTTTGATTTACGATAAAGGATAAATGAAAACACGTGGAGCCAAAGAAGTTTCACTTCTGACATGCGTACTTTGTACGTACGCCCTTTTTCCCAATTATGTGAAAAATAACTTGGAATTGATTATAAAACAAATTAATTGTTACAAAAACCCAAATTCACTTTTACATAAGACATAAAAACATTTTAAATTTACCCGTTATTTTAATGACATATTTGCATATCATACATTTACAAATTGGTACATTAGGCTATTGTGATAACAATAAAACTGCTGCGAAAAAACCTTTGACAATCATGCTGAAAATATTTAGGCACCAAGCAAATTATTTTTTTTGTAAACTGGAATGGCATATTTGTACTCTAAACATTCACAATTAGTTTAGCTGGCTATTATTATAACAATATAGTTACAGTAGAAACTCGATTAACCGGACTAATTGTTTTCGGTAAGCATTCGGATAATCGAAAATCCGGATAATCGAATGTATGAAAAACCTCCTTCGGTTTTGTGCATATATAGTATGTAAATAATTTTATGCGTTTATTAAAAGACGAATACATATCCCGCGAGGCATGCTAATAACTAAAACAATATTGAAACGCGTGGGGGCAGCGATCCCGCGGGGCGCAGGCGAGACGTTCCATTTCTGACACCTTACAATACATAGGTCGCGGTTAGCAGTCCGGACAATCGCGAATCCCTATAACCGAGGGCCGGATAATCGAGTTTCTACTGTACTGCAAAAAAAAACTTGACAACCATGTTGAAAATATAACCCAAGCAAAATAAAAATGTTTTTTGTTATGTAAATTCTTATAAACAAAATATATAAAGATAAATAAATATATTTCCAACAAGATCACTAGATTTAAAACATTGAAATGGATAAAGGTACATTAAAATGGTTAAAGGTCATCAATGCATGCCTACATAAAAGCCAAACGAACATTGCGCCGCAATTTTTACCGAGCTTGAAGTTTTTTAAGTACATAAAAATAGTTGTTTTGTACTCTTCTTTTATTAGTACATATGCAACAGTTAATGACAATAGTTTTATGACCGGTCGTCTGTATGACGTCAATACTCCTTGGGAATGTAATTATTGACGGCATCAAATTGAATTGGCTCAAGTCGATGAAAAAATCCTTAGTCATCTTTTACGACACCCACGAGTAATGTTGGTAATATTCGTAGCCGCTACCACACAGCTTATCTCTATAGAAAATAAATGGAATGGTCAACCGATTTCTTTTTTGTGGAGTATACAGAGGTTAGACGCAGAAGGCTTTGACATGTTGACGCGGACTATGAGTAAGCGCTGAGGCTGTTAAGCCGGTGAAAGTAAAATCAGCGATATTGCCTAAGGACTTATGGGGAACGGACATCGGGTTGAGGTCGATGGAGGCAAAGTGGACGTGCGCATTTTAGTATGACTTTTAGGCATCGCGGTTTCGCACCAGAGCGGTAAGGATGGAGACGCGGATTTTTTTTTTTTGTAATGGCCTCACGGGCTGTGTACGCTCTACGTTGAGCGAATGTGATAAAGGATTCCTGGTTAACTGATAGTATGTTAGTGCTAAAGCTTCGATTGTCGAGGTTTATCAGCCTGCATAAACATATACGGACCAATAACCAAAAATATTGTAGTGGATTTGTTAAGAGTTCACCATTTTTGCGAGAAGTATATGGAGGTATCAAAGTATTGCAATATGTTAAGAGCCATAGTATAAAGAACATTTGCTATAGGCGTAAAAAAAACGATACATCGTTGATTAAATTTCTCCAGCCAATATCAAAGACAAACCACGTTTTATTTGTTGTTAAACTTCAAACTCGGTCTTCAGTTTTGTGGCTACTAGTAAACAGTATCACTTTTAAAATATTAAATCTATGCAAACTGAAAAATTCTGCTCTACACATTTTATAATTTTTATATAAAATTATCATCTAAAAATATGTAATAAAGCACAACATTACTATCACGTACCCTTACTACAAGTAGAAAATAAAAAGAACTACGTAAATCGCACGAAATCAGTATTAATTAACCCTTATTAATCATAATAACCAAATTATTCATATTTCTATTTTCAGATTTTGACTTGGGCAAAAATGGTTTATAAATTCTTTGATTCGTAATTTTGCTAATGATTTCTAATCAACACACTATAAAACACATCATATTTAAAACAATTTTTACTGATTTAATGGCGTTTTTATTTGATTTTCCGATGTTTCGAACACTTTCTACAGTGTTTTACGCGACGAGCGTTCATTGTCACGGGTGGACTATAAACGCCCACCACGATCCATAAAAGTGGTTTTATTTATATGTAGTAATTTTATTTTCATTCCAAGTTTAAAATAATTACAAGACAAAAGCTTTCACACTCAATTTTAAAACAAAACATAAGCCCTTAACAATTAACTAGGAAGTACTTCTCGAAAGCAAGTTGGAATAAACGTTTATTAGTGATGTGACTCGAGTTCAAGTAACTAATCATATCGACAAGTTATTAATTAGTACACTAAAAATCCGTTAAATTCATATGACATATATTAATACTCGAGATTTTTTTTAATAGTCAATTACAACAAAAATCGTTTCACATCACTAATAATTTTAGTCCCGCACTAGTGGACACATAAAATGCACTACATAAACATCACATATATTTAATTAAGTATTGTGTCGCGCGCTGCCGCATAGTTCCTTTTTTATATCTCACCAATATATTCATAACTGCTAAACCACCATTAGTTTTCGGTCCCAAAATAGACTATAACGACTTTTAAATTTGCATATCGGAACATAAAGCCGCTAAAAATGCATTTTAACTTGTTTCCGTTACAGCTTCTTTAGTTCCGTTACAGCCCTCTACAGTGCCGTTACAGCCCACTATAGTTTCGTTACCGCCCCCTTACTTGTAGTCTTGTCGCAGCGCGCGCAACACGTCAGCTACAGCGGGCAACCGCCTCCCTACACAAGACAACACCCAAGTTAGGAAAAAAGAAAATAGGAATAAAAAAATTGCTAAGTTTTAATAACAGGGATACTAAGGTACATGATGCAATCTAAATAACAATAGGAACGTCAATGATCATTGACAAGCGATCACTTAAAATTTAACTTACTTTTATCAAAAGTCATAATTAATTGATCCAAAATTACTTTCGAATTATATGACCTGATAGACATATAGCCATCTGTGGCCTAAAAGCAAATTATTTATTTTTTTAATAGCGTTCACAGATTTACACCAACTTCTTAAAAGTATGAATCATTAAAATGACAGGTGACAGAATTCAATGACGTTTCTGACAGGGGACAGAAATCAATGACGTTTCTAATTTGGAAAAAGGGGGCTTCTACAGATATCAAAGTACACAAAATACATTACGACTTGATATAGTAAAAGTATTACAATCACAAAATCTGATGTTTTACAAGCATTATTTGTCAGTAAGATAGGCATGCCTGATTTTAGCAATTTCAAGGTAATATACACTTAATTACGTAATAATTTAGTATAAAGGTCAATTGAGTGTCTTTTAAATTTGAACACTTAGAAATGACTCTCACAAGAAGACACAGAAGTTTACAAAACGGACTATATTTTAGTACTTGACACAATTATTTTAAATATACATTTAAAAAGCACAGTTTTACTCTATACAATTTAATGACAGTATTATGGTATTTAATTGGATTTTAATGTTTTTATATCAATATAAATTTATTGAACATTTTCATAAAAATACCAATCAAATGGATCTATTTATCTATAGTTCGTATTAATTTAATGTAGTAATCTGACGCGTTATAATTACTCCCAATATATTACATTATCAACGCAATGTTCGTTATAAATATGCGTTATTCATAACATAATAGATCAAGAGGAGTCACGGCATGTTCAATGTATTTTTTCAATTTAATATTCTCCAAAAAATAATTAATCTTATTATTTAATGCCAGTAGTATTGTAATTACGGATTAACATTAATAAATAAAATAAAATCCACAACTAATATTAGACAAAAGTATTGTTATAAGTACAAAACTCCATACACGCACTAAATAGCACCAGAAAAAAAATACTACCGATCAAAATAAAAAAAATACACTAATTAAATTACACATATCGAGCAAAAACACATAAAACACTTTAAAATCAGCACAACATAGTAACAGGTTAAATTTAAATGACGAATATTTAATGAAATAGAATTTACAAAAAAATTTTAAACCTTTTAAATTCTGTCTTTAATTTACGTAGATTCAACATCTAGACAGACACTAAATGTTTTTTAAGACAATTGATTTATAGGTTTAAAAAAATGTGTGTGTACAAAGTATATAAGAAGTGAAACTCCTTTATCATTCATCCTCTATCCTTTATCTCATTCTCTCGCCGGCTGAATCTTATACATTTACGTGTTTGTGTATCTATAGACTCGCGTTTTCGTTTCATCCGAGTTTGAAATCACAACGATTCTAAAAAAGTTCCACTTAAAAAAAATGATCCTACTTCCTTAAAGGTATTGCTAATTACTACCTAAATAGTTCGTTTAAAACATTATTGAAAACACCATAGAAGAATTGGTAAACGTAATTGGCAAATTGTCTATATATATTTGATAGGATCCTAATAAAAGGAGACGATCCAGTTGAAGGTAAGAATGGAGAACTAATTAAATTAGGCGATATATAATTAAAAGCCCATTATTTTGAAACTGAGGAAGCAAAGTATGTAACTCATGATTTTTAATGTTTACGCGAGTTACATTATAAAACTATTTTTATATATTTTATCGTATTAGTACGGGGCAGACAGTCCGCCCATGACCATGAATGCTGAAGTTTTCTAGACGCGGGCAATCAAAAATCAAATACAAACGCGATAAAATCAATAAAAATAGTTTCATTTATGTTACGCCGCACGTCATGCCTCGTTGTCTCGTTTAGAGACGAAACACGTGTCGAATCAAAATTCGAAATTCTGCTGAAAATTGCTAGTTGAGAATCTGGAGACATTACATAGGCGTAAAAGGTTGCTTTATATCCCATTCCATCTTGATCCTATCCAATATTGTAATTAAAACTATTTTACGGATTTTGATTTGCCGAAGTTTCGAACACTTTACAGCATTCATGGTCGCGGGCAGACCTAACCAGTATTACTTCCTTCCTTCAGGCAGTATATTGATTAACAATGGGATGATAGTGGGTCTTCCCTCCTTTTCTACATCTCAAAATGATAATAATGGCCTTAACATTTTTAATGTAGATAAATAATAAAATGGATACCACAGGGTAATCAACTCTCACCTTTGACATTTAATGTTATAATGATTTCGTATATAAATAAAAATATTAATTACATATTTTAAAAAATAGTAACTTTGTAGGTTATGATGTAAAGCTGTGTCAATAAAGATTTAATAGTTAACTTATTGAACTTTATTTTTTTTTAATAAATTCGATCATACAATTACAAGGGCAGTGGTCAGGATTATAAGTATAGGTTAACAATGCTACAATTAGATATACTTTAAAATATCTCATAAACAAAATAAAAATAAACTATATTAACAGGGGCACAATATCCAATTTTGCGTATTTATTTATTTATACATACTACCTCTATATATTTATTTATTTCCACAGAGGCTTCAGACGATTAGTGTGCTACACTTCTGTTCTGCTTCTTCGTACCATTAAACCAATGGTAGGAAGTACACATACGAAGTTTTTGCTAATATACTATATATTATTATCTTCCAAAATATATTTACGTAATACAATTACATTTATTTTTATATATAAGTAACAAATAGACAGTTATACTGAAATAATGAAACATTTTAGTAGGACTAACCTGGTATAAATTGCAATATAATTAATTTATATAATGTATGTTATTTAATTATACATCGTGGAATCTAATTGGCTGTTTTCCCCAAACGTACATACTCAGTAAATGATATAAAACCATACTATAGCATTTATTCAATAAAATAAAAACATAAATTCTTGTCATTTGCCATCCCGGACGTTTTCTTAAAATATCATTTTTGCATAACTGTAACATGTGCCCTTAACGCATCGACCGTAGGTACGGTAGCGTGCTAACTGACCTATTAAAGCATAGACCAAGGTCACGCGATACTGGCGCATCACAAAAGAAGAAAGGGGTGCAGGGCGCGAGCAGGTAACGTGCGAAACCGAGCTCCAAGGTGTTATGCCCAAAATTATTTTGTTTTACCTATTATTGCCATTTAATAGGAATACTATGTCGTAGGCATGTTGGGAACAATCCCGTTGCATGTCAGGCAAACTTAAGAGTGTCTAATTATCAGACTTTTTATCTAATTGTATTATGTTTTTAGTTATGTGGGGGGTATTAAGAATGATTAACTGAGTACATATGTTTCAGGAAAACAGACAATTAGATTCCACGGTGTATAATATACATATACATAATATGTTCTATTAATTTATTTTATGCATTGTGAAATAAACTCATAAACAATGTTTCACTTCATTAAATTTGGAAATTGACCTATTATAGCAATCTGGCCAGAAATGAGCTCAGTGTTTTATTTAGAGTTTTCCTTCTACAATACAATAACCTATCATCAAAATGATATTTAGTAGGTAGCTATAAATACTATATATATTTGCGAGGGTCTTATATAAAAAGATAAATTATAATTTGGAAAATTGTATAACATTATATTTTATACAGGTTACATAAATATCTTATTACATTTATAATTGTATTAATTTTATACATATATTCTAATTTTACTCAAATTAATTGAATAAATTGAAATGCGTTATATAAATTCTCTCTCTCATTCATCTGTATTTTTTTATATTTTGAAATGAACCAACACATAGCTGTATCATTTCAGCTCATATACGTCCCACTGCTGGGCTCGAACCTCCTCCACAAAGAAGAAGGCTCAGTTCTTCCATAATGTGCTGCTCAGATGGGTTAGGATTTTATATTAATTTACTACAACATTTATTATAAATTTAATATTTACTACTAATTTATAATTAAAGTTATTTATTTTAAATATTCTTTTTTATAACTTCTACTGTTATTTAAATACTTTAATTTTTTTAAACGTTAATTAAATTTTATAGAATGCAATACAATGAATAGGAACGACGTATTATTGGCACTATATTGCTAAATATCACAAAAATTTGGCGAAAGATAAAATTATTTTGTGCAGTGGTAACAATTGTGTTAAGAAATATATAGTAATTAATTATAAGCCTTACTTAATGTTATAAATACGAAAGTAAGTTTATTTGTTTCGCTTTCACGCTTAAACCACCGAACCGAATTCAAAAAGTCTTTCACCAATGGAAAGCTATAATATCGAGGAGTAACATAGGCTATATTTTATCACGGTATTCCCACAGGAACGAGAACTACGCGGGTAAGGCAACTGAAACCGAAGCGAGGGCGGGTTGCTAATAATACTATAATTCCTAAAGAAAGTTTATTTGTTACACTTTCACGTTTAAACCACTAAAGCGATTTTAAAGATTCTGCCTCCAGGGTAAAGCTGTATATAGTCTGTAATCAGCGTAACATAGGTTATATTATATCTCAATATTCCCGCGGCAACGGGAACTACGCAGATTAAAGGGATTTAACTTTTTTATCCTTACATTTTGGGTATATGCTATCCCATGGGAACGAATACTACGTGCGTGAAACCGCGAGAAATTGCTAGTATATTAATAAATATATACTTAAATAGATATTAGAATCACTTTAGTTATTATTTAATTAAAAGTTTTTGAAAATATTTTTATTTAAGTGCAATATTTTAAAGTGAAACTTTTGCGACGAGAAATGCGGGTAACTTTGAAATTTTGACGAAAAGCGGTGGAAGTAACTACTGCTTTTTTCTTTCGGTTAATGGAGAGACATACGATGTTCTCGGTTTCATAATTTTATATAAATAAATAATAATACAATCAAACGCTATACAAAAGCGATTGGTGAAATAATTAGAATGTTTTCTTTAATACAAAAGTTTCACTTCCATTGTGCGTCTTTGCGATACTGATTTTTTTTTATGCGATCAATTCTTTAACAATACTGCAAGCATTATAAACAAGCAATATTAATTGTTACGTTTTATTATGTATAAAAGGTTATAGTTTAATATTTAGACTAAATACTCGTGAGTTTTTAAATAGGAATTACTTTTTATAACATGACGGTAGTCGAACTTTTCTACAGAAAAATGGAAGATACATTTACTAATTACATGACAAAATACGTATAAATAGTTGACACTACCTAATACTTGACAACATCACTTATGGTTTTACTACTACTAAATCAAAAACTACAAATCTTATTACCGGTAGTATATTCCTACCTGTAATTTTGGTGCATTAGTCTTAGGGATAAAATTTATTAATACAATATCAGTCATAAAAACAGACAATTCCGTATAAATTGACTATATTACAATAAGTATATCAATTGATGCGTATGTAAAGAAAAGCTGTTAAGGCAAGAGTATCGACTGTTTGAATGCATTTTAATTAAAAAAAAAACTACATAAAGTATTTAAACAAACAACGGCAACACTAGTTTTATTTTGTGCAGTCGTTAATGGCAACACTTAAACGTCATACGAGCTTAAACCACGAAATTAACGTGTAAAGAAAGCTGCCTACCTGTAAACTCGATAAATAAACACAGCCAACCAGTAATAAAAATTTGGAGAGCATTGGCCAATGTAATTCATAGGTTTTCTTTACTATGTTTTTTATCTTATACAACCCTAATACACTCGAAAAATACTTTTTTTTTAAACTATAGCTTCAGTATCGCTAATAACATGTATACCGTGTTTAGTCAAAATCAATCTCACAATATCATTACAACTACGAGTTTTATAATTCTTAGCGCCATCTTTAATTTTAATACTTTTCATTTTGTCACATAATTTGTGGACCTCGGATTTACTCTTCTTCATTTCCTCAGGGTTTAATTTTCTTATAGTTGAAGAACATCGCTTCTTCGTCGCAATTTCTGGCTCATTCTTCTCCACATTACCTTCACTGACGCGTCTTTTATAAAGATCGTAGTCATAATCTTTTGACAGATAACTATCTAATGATTTATATGTGTTTTCATACGTTACCTTGTCTAATTTGTGGTCAGTCACATCGCTGACTATCTTGACAGCTTTCCCTGGGACGTAGCTCGATGGTACTTTATCGTTAAAAGCGATTTTAGGCTTTATGCCATCGGTTATGGGGCTCACAGAATCTGTATGAGAATTCGGCATGAGGTAATTGGATTTCCTAGCCCTTTTCACTGTAATGGTTTCGTCGACTATAGAAGGTTTATCCCTTATAGATATCAGAATATTTTTGATGCTCGCTTCTTCAGGTGACATCATAACCACGTCTTGTGGAGATCTCTTGTCATAATTGGCGATTAATTCGTTGAGGAAGTTATACTCACTGTATCCGGGCAGCGTGAAACAGGGATTCGTTATTTATCTCTGCACGAGTTTATATTAGATGTTAAAATTTAAATCTTAAGATGAATGAATATTGATTTTAGTTGTTTTAATGAATCTAATGTCATTGATTTGTTGGAATACAATGTGACACCACTCATTGCTATCCTGTGGCAGTCGTAAAAATTGCCTGTAGGGTCACCCTAGGAAAGAGAAAATCGATTAATATGGCTTCGTAGAGCATTGTCCCTGTCGCACACTACCTCTTTGACGTCTCAAGAAAACACTAACAGTCTGGGTATCTATTAGCAGTTGTTAAAACAAAATTACCATTCTTTGTTATTAAATAAAATACACCTATCCTACAAACTTTTTTTCTAAATTGTAGAAGCTGAACAACTCTATACATATATTTGACTGGACGCGACTACACTCTCTCGCACTTATACAACGACTGACAAACGTCACAGCACACAGGTAGTGTGCCAGAGAGATGACGCTCTACAAAACCAAAATCAACCTATTATCTCTTTCCAAATACCGATGTGCAATATTTATTTTCGTTTACAGTATGTGTGTGTATGTATGGATATATCTTCAGGAATACTTACGTGGTGAGATGCATTGCTCCATAAAGCTTGTGCTGTCTAATGTAAGCTAACACGGCATCGTCGGTTAAGTACTTGGCGCTCTCACCGCGACGGACCAGTCGGCGGATCACCGTGGAACTGACGTCATTCGCTATGTAATTTGTGACTAGTAGAATATTTTTCTGAAAATAGGAAATGCTTAGGTACAGTAAATTTATAATCTACTCTGGAGCCCGTGTGGTTTAAGGATATTTGTTTATAAATTGGGACTAATTCACCACGCAGTTCCACTTTAATAACTCCTATAAACCATAGTCCACAATAGTCTTTATAGATCACATTAAAGTTTGACCCTCAGGCTGTTCCAGACCCCACCCAATTGGCGCAAGATGTACGCAGTACGCACCCGGCGGGCTATAGTCTCTTTCGCCGCCCCCTCGTCACCCCGATCGGATCGAACTGTGCGCGACGTACCATGGTCTATCGCCAAAAAAGGCCATTACGGACTCTACTATCTTGAGACATGAATACAATGAAAGAAAGAAAGAAACCACTTTCTTTATTTTGTAAACCCCACAGAGTAATATAGATCACAGAAACACATGAATCAAAAATGCGCTATAATGGCGATAACACAATTAAGTTAAAGCAACTGATGCACCGTTTTAAAAAATTATAGACTGCATTCTATTTTTTCTTTCTATCTAAAATAGCTTCTACTTTATCGTTAATGGTCGCTTTGTTGCGGTGGTTAAGTCGGAATATTCAACATATGGTCCTTCGAACCGGATTTCTCTATTAGAAGTTAATAAACCTATGCTGTCAACTATTATACTTTTTTGAGGGTTATGTATGTATTGATGCCTTATATCTTTACCTATAGGTTTATAAATTATTTTACTTACCCTATGTTTGTAAAGCATGTCAGATTCGTATATAAACCGACTAGGGTCACCGCCCGCCCTCGTTACCACCACCAAACCGTGACGACCTACTATATTCTCTATCTGAAATAAAATTCGAATAATCATTAGCAATATTGCAGCTCAAATACGCCCCCCTGCAGGACTTGCTCTACAAAGTTAAGGTAATTGACCTACAATACCACGTTGGTCACATGTTTTCATATAGTATTTTAATTTGAGTTTTCTCTTTTAGTGATGTGATCGTTTCCGTGTGGTGACGGAGTAAGAATACAATTTAGTACCCCCTATCCTGCCTGTGGGTGTCGTAAAAAGCGACTAAGGGATATAGTATGCAGATAACATCGATGCAAGAGAAGGAAAACTCGATATAAAACCCTATGCCAACATGTCTGACTAGCGTGGTGTAGTAGACCAAATTTCTTCCCAAAGTAGAGAAGGCCTGAGGACTGTCAATGAAATGTTACACAGACAAATTATAGTCTGAAATAGAACATAGGCAAATTTCTATCACCGAACCGGCCATGGAAGTTAAGGGCTCGGCGCAATGGCGCAGAGAAGGGAATACGAAGGGTTATGGAGCCGCACGCCGACCTTGCGTCACCCTGGACAGAATGAACAGCTAGCGTCCAGGCCATAGCTCGATCCAAAAAAGGCTCATTTTTATGTGGGAAAATCACATTCGAGAATTAAGAAGAGCAAAATCGCGGTTATAACTAATTATTTTACTGACTACTAAAAAGGAGAAAGTTCGAAATCGACTGTATTTTTGATGTGAAACATTTATAGGCGAGGGTGAACCTCATTGTTGGCGAATATCTGCGCCTAATGCCGCCCTAGCCGAGGCCGCGGGTGATCGGACCGGGGAATTTAGCCCGTCACCCGCGGAGAGGCTGACCGCGCGACGGCGACCGAGGTCCCAGGACGTCGAGAGGTGAGGGTACCCGAAAGGGTATTCCGTCGGGCCGACCACTGACGACAAGTCACCCTGCTCCGATGGTCGGCCCATCAACGAGGTGACGTGGGTACGGGTGGGTTATGGGCCCGCGCGCCGTCCTTTCGTCGCCTCGGAGGGAATGGACTGCGCGTGCGCTTACCATAGCCCACCCATAAAAATAAAAATAAAAATGCCATATTAGTTCCTATTGTAATCTGTTCTTTTATGCATATATACTTATACAAAATAATTTCGATATTTTACATCTGCCAGGCGTCTTGAGCGCAGACTCGTTTTTTTTGTTACCTAACTTGCAACTGGATAAACTAATGTTGATGATTATTTTTTATTTGAAAGTTGGTGCTTCTCGTGTGGTCCCGTTTCAATTTGGTCTAATACAAGTTGTTGTTTTTTTTAAATAAAACTACTTTAGGGATTTTATCGCGTTTGTATTTGATTTTTGAATGCCTGACGTTTCGAACACTTTGCAGCATTCATGGTCACAGGCGGACTCGTCGGGCAATCAAAAATCAAATACAAACGCGATAAAATCCGTAAAGTAGTTTTATTTAAAACGTGTAATACTCGCGTAAACACCAGAAAACATTATTGTTGTTTTTTTTTTTTTGGAAAATTATTGGAAATATATTTTGGCATCAGTTTAAGAAATGAGAAAACCATATAGGGACACAACATTTAAAATTACTTACATCCTCGTCCGACCACAGTCCAGGTGTTGCGAATGATTCCAATAAATCGGCTCCACACAAAAGTTTCAATGTTACTTTATCATCTACCCGATTACCATTGAGCTTCTCCATCAGATTGTCTGGTTCATCTATGCTATTCAGGTTAATCAAATCATCTGGCAACCAATTAGGTGGATCCGGATCGTTTATGTAATTGTTTATTGTATCCTGAAAACGGTGAACTTATTTTCATTCATTTTAATTTAGCTAACAGAGTATCTTCATCATTCCATCATCATTCAGCATTTCACCGTCAACTGTTGGATGTAGGTCTCCCCAAAGAATCATATGATGGAATAACCGTGTGACCGGACCTAGGGATTTAGTCCGCCACCCGCGGAATCTAGCCTCGCGACGGCGATCGACGTCCCGGAAAGGGGACATCGAAGGGAGAGCGTACCGCAGGCCGACCACTGAAGTCAAGGAACTCTGCACCGGTGGTCGGCCCAAGGACGAAGACGACGCGCTACGTTACGGGGCCGCGCGCCGCCCCTCTGTTGGCTCGGACGGAGCCGGGCGGCGGATGCGCTGACCGTAAACCCACTCCAAAAAAATAAAACTATGGAATAATAGAATTTTAGTATTGAAATTATCGTGAGATTGATACATATTATAATATTTATAACGGCCGGGGTCTCGCACATGCAGTTGCGCCCTGATGATGAGCATCGGATATGCTCGAAACCTGGGGCGACGTAATCGATCTCAGTACGTGAATTGCCGTTGTAGATATTATAATGGAATAATCTTAGAATAATAACGTATAGAAGGTAAGTTCGCGCACAAAAAGTAAGGCATTTCAATTGGAGCCTAATGGAGCTTACGCCGGAACCGTTCCGTAATGTACATGTCATTGTACTGCACGTACGTACGCAACTCTTAAAAAATAAATAGGTAATTATGACGGTTTGTGCATCCAAATCGTTATACACGTATTATATCCCTCCGTCGTATTTACGACATCTACGGGTAAGATAAAGAGTGGTAAATTGTATTCTTACTCTATCACCACACAGAAAACTGCTATACACTCCACAAAAAAAGGTTATCCTTAACAGTTAAGCCATAATTGCCACGTTTCGCAGTGTTACCTAAATGTTTCTCAAAACACTGCCGAGTCTCTTGTTTTTTTTTTGTCACAGTTTTTACCCACAACAAAAGTGACACTTGAAGTGCTCCTTGATACAGACTGTATAATTACTTACAAACGCGACTATTCGAAACCAGTAACACGTGTATATTGATTAAAACCAATTTAGCTTCTCGAACTCCAAAAATTTCACTTTTATAACCTTACTCCATATCGCAAGCCCAAATAACTGCCACTGTTGCGCTCGAACCTTCTCCACAATGGGAGTTAAATTGATCTGCTATATCGCGCTGTCATTTTGCACCGCATGATGCTGTCTAAATACCACATGCCTTAGCCATCTTTTACGACACCAATGGGCAAGAAAGGAGCTGGTGAATTGGATTTTTAATCCGTCACCACAGGGAAGAGAATCAAATAGTACCTGATGATATTGTAAGGAGATCCTAGTTCGTGTCCACCCTGACTGTTGTGTCTCCCAATCTGAGATTTTTATCCACGATGATGACCGCAGCGCTAGCTTCAGCATTGCTATCCTGAAAATACAATTTGGTTTATAATATTAATAATTAAAATATTTTTTATCTATCCAGTAAGCCATTGGCATTCACTGTTAGACATTTTTCGCCATACGGGAAATAATGCTATTGACCCCATGCATGACAAGAATGTTGGATAACCAATCGGTATCACAAATTATCCAAGACAGTGCAAACATTCCGTGTATGCAGTAGTCGAGCCAATAGCGATAGGGACGGAATACGGTAGGTTATGGATTCGCACGCCGCCCAAACTAAAAAAAAAAGGAGAGTGCATACATTCCGCCTGGTGATCCCTTATCCAGTTTTTACGACTCACTTGTCAATGTGAAGTTTGCGACACATTGCATTCTTAACCCTTCAACAAGCGGTAAAATTAAATCAAAACATTAAAGCTACAAACACTTTTCAACAACCAAGGCCGGATTATCCATAAGGCGGACTAGGCAATTGCTTAGGGGCCACGAGAATGCACCAAGAAAAAAACAACACATCGAGTGATTTTTGTTTTAAATTTGCATACTTCCTCAATATCATTATTTTTTAATAGCTGTTGGTGGCAAAAGAGAAAATAGCGCACCTGATGATAATTGATACTGCTGTTTATAGACCTCGGACCATGGAGATGAGAATTGCATTGCCAAATAGGGGCCCTGATAAGGTTAATTCGGCCCTATCAACAACAAACAACAGCATCACTTACCATCAGGTGCCACCATAAGCAATATAAAAATCACTGGTAACTATTTTCAAATATTAAACAAAAGAAAATTACTGTCTGCCACTTTACAGAGAATCATCGCATCATCGCAGCCCACATACGTCCCACTATTGGGCTCGGGCCTCCTCCACAATGGGAGTGAACTTGACCTACTATACCATGCTGGTCAGACATGTTGATATAAGGTTTCATATCGAGTTTTCCTTCTCTTGCACAGATGTTATGTGCCTATTATATCCCATAGTCGTCTTTTACGACATCTACGGGTAAGATAGGGAGTGGTGATTTGTATTCTTACTCTGTCACCACACGGAAAATATTTCACAGACAATAATTTTACATAATAAAGTCATAGGAAAACATTGATAAAAATTGCATACTTTTATGAATTTAATTATTATCACTGAATTATCATTATTTTGTTAAAAGGAATTGATTGAAATTAAATTTTATTCAAAAGTTAACATTTATTTGCATTTGTTAATTGAAATATTTTTTTTATTTCCATCCATCCATTCATCAGCCTTCATACGTCCACTGCTGTACATAGGCCTCCCACAAGAATGCCACTTGGAACGGTTGAGCGATTTGCATCCAACGGTTCCCTACGCCTTTGAGAATGTCGTTAGTCCAGCTAGTGGGGAGTCGTCCTACGCTGCGCCATTATTTTACTATTTAAACTAGCAACCCGCCCTCGCTTCACTTCGATTTTAGTCGTTTTACCCATTCCCGTAGGAATACCGGGATAAAATATAGCCTAGGGTACTCCCTGATATTATAGATTTCCATTGGTGAAATTATTTTTGAAATCGGTCCAGCCGTTTTGAAGATTACCCAGAACAAACAGACAGACCAAAAAAAATATAAAGTGATTTTTAGGCATGTGTATAGTTCAAATAAGCGTGTGAACATGAAAAAAGCCTATTATTTTGACATTACAAACAGACACTCCAATTTTATTTATTGGTATAGATCTGTCTCAATGTATAAACATTTCAGATGATTCATCATCATCATCATTTTAGCTTATGTATGTCCCACCGTTGGGCTTGAGCCACCTTTACAATAGGAGGTAAATTCACCTTACTATACCATTATAGGTTGGTATAGAGTTTTATTTCAAGTTTTCCTTATCTTGCATATATGTTATATGCATATTAAATCTCTTAGTCATCTCTTACGACATCCATGGGCAAGATAGGGAATTGTGGTGACTCAGTAAACCAACCTGTACTCATATATAAGGAAAATTTTTAGCACATAATCATCTGGTTATGTGCTAAAAAATATCCTTATATATATGAGTACAGGTTGGTTTATCCTCGGTTTTCTGAAACAGGACATTTTTGTACAGAGTGGGACAGATAACTTAAAAATAGACCATATAGTCACTTTAACTAAAGTAGACTTGACTTGCAAACTCTCTAAAAGGCTAAAAGGTGTGCAAAAAATGCTGGCATTTAAATTAAATTTTTATATGAAAAAAACTTTGAATAATAAAGTCTGATTACACAATGCTATCATTAAAACTGCAAACAAATATTATTAAACACAATATTTGCTAGTCATTCAAGGTCAAGATAAGGGTGTAGATATATTAATTGTTACTCCAATTTGATAATAATATTTAATGAATCATTTAATTATCATGGATATGTTATTATTTGTTTTTGAAGATAACACTCCTTACATACTAATCAATGAATCCTTATGTTGCAGACTCTTTACAATATATACACCGTAGAATCTAATTGGCTGTTTTCCTGAAACATATGTACTCAGTTCATCATTTTTAATATCCCCACATAACTAAAAACATAAGTAATACAATTAGAAAAAATGTCTCTAAAGTAGACATTCTTAAATTTGTCTGATATGCAATGTTCCCAACATGCATAGGACATAGCATTAGTATTAAATCGCAATAATAGGTAAAACAAAATAATTTTAGGCATAGTACCTCGGCGCCGTGCCCGCACCGCTTTCCTCTTTTGTGATGCACCCGAGTCGCGCGACCTTCGTCTATGTTTTAATAGGTCAGGTAGCATGCTACCGTACCTATGGTCGATGCCCTTAACCACGTGTTACAGTTATGCAAAAATGATATTTTAAGGTAACATCCGGGATTGCAAATGACAAGAATTTATGTTTTTATATTAGATAAATGCCATAGTATGGTTTTATATCATTAACTGAGTATGTATGTATCAGGAAAACAGCCAATTAGATTCCACAGTGTATAGTTAAAAGAAATTGAAAATACAATAATAAGTCAAATGCAAAAGTGAAAAATAATTCTTAATATAGGAATGAAATATTAAGAATTATTTTTCACTTAGGTATTTAAATAATTATTAATATAGGAATGAAATATTAAGAATTATTTTCCCTTATTTAAATAATTCTTAATATAGGAATGAAATGTTCCGTATGGTGACGGGAGTAAGAATACAATCCACCACTCCCTATCTTGCTGGTGGATGTTGTAAGAGACGACTAAGGGATACAATATGCATATAGCATCTATGTAAAAGAAGGAAAACTCGGAATAAAACTCTATACCAAACTGTCTGACACATAACATCTTTGCAAGAGAAAGAAAACTCGAAACGAAACGCTATACCAACATGTCTGACCAGCATGGTATAGTGGGTCAAATTCCCTCCCATTGTGGAAGAGGCCAGAGCCCAACAGTGGGACATATGTGGGCTGTGATGATGATGATAGGAATGAAATACTTGGCGAAAAAAGCGTGAGTCGCTTTGTGTCTTATCTTCCATACCATTTCTGGACTAATCATACCAATCGAATATTTTCGAGACCAGATTTATCAAGTAGCATCCCTTTCTTTCTTAAACTAATCCTAATTTCTATTAAATATTAATATGGCATTATAAAAATATCATTGACAGGGACCTTTGGAATACCAGGGGGCAATGAGTATAGAATATTGTGAAGAAAATGCTCTTCTTCTTTATAGGAGGTTTACTCTTGTAAAAATAACATAGCCCTCAATAAACAATAATAATATTCACCACTAGGTGAGTTTCTGTTGTTTAATAGCCATTGGGATAGATAAAATTACCATTAAAATTTAGGATAAATATTACCTGTGATGAGCTGCAACCAAATCTTTTTTTCCATAAGCATCATGGACTGGAGAAACCAAGCCTCCTACTACAGAACCAAGGCCCAAGGACTGAATATAGTCTTTGGCGATTTCTGAAATTTTTTCATAGTACATATTATTTATTTCAAGTAAGTTACGATCACATTCACACTTTCAATTTCAAAAAGTTTTTAATTATAATTACGCATTCAAAATCGATCGAGTTTACTTACCAAACATTCGAAGGTGCATGTATGTTGGAGGGCTGAAACTGCCGCAAGCCATCAAAACGATCTTTCCGTGAGACATTGTGCATCGGTTGTCTGAACCTAAACGACAGAAATGTTGTAATTCCTATATTTGTGTAGTTTTCGTCATATCACAAAAATCTAAATCATCACTACTTCAAGTTCACTTGCTCACTATTTTTTTTTATTTTCCTTTTGAGCTTTGGCTTGTCACCAGTGTTTCCACTATCACGTTGTAGTTTTACCCTAAATATTTTCATTAATTTGCCCTAAATACTACAGATGAGACGTATTTACGTTACCAGGTTTTAAAACCAGGGTTTCCCTTCGAAGTACGGCGCCCTGGTACGAGCGGACAATACTTGCTAGTATTAAAGTATTTGCTATAGGTCGAATGTGCTACGAACTTTAAACAGTACACCTAAAAATACTTGCACAGGAAAACAATCTGTATAACAATGTGAATAAGAAACACAATCTAATTTGTAAATGAAAAATACTTTGAACTTCAAAGTATTTTTTTATTCATATGATTTTGACACGATTTTTATTACGACCACATGGAATAAGGGTCAAATTCCTATGCATGTATTTTCAAATATGAACGCCGCCCCGCCTGGACACTTTAAAGTATCCAGCCGCGTAAATACTCACGTTCGCTAGCAGCGCGGGGCTCAGTACAAGTACAGTGCAATAAAAAGTAGGAAGGAAATATTTCATTTCATAAACAAAAACCGTTCAAAATTGCGGCACAAAAACTACAATCCATACCAAACAAAGATTTCTATGTTTACTAAATATTTTAAGTATAGGTTAATGTTTAGTATGCATAGAAGTTAGCAGTCCTCCTTGGTACTAACATAGTTTAATACTTTCAAGTATTTTAAAACCTGGTTTTCGACCCTGGTATTTTTATGTACTCGTACTTAGAAGCCCTGGTATGGAATTTTGCAAGTATATCTCATCTCTACTAAATACCTTAGTCAGTCTCCGAAAATCCTTGATTTAGGGCGCAAAATTTAAATGAGTTCGAAATAAAACAAAACTTGATGGTTTGATTTTTATTTTAATTCTCATCTATTAATGAGAGTTAGTAAACATTTAATCATAAAAAGAACTTATTGTAATCTATGGAAGAAGTAGATGGTGAACAATATGATGCTGATGTTGAAGCATTGGGCTTAAGGTTTTTAGCTGCACTCAACATTTGTCTGTCGGGTTCTAAAATCGAGTCAGTCATATTTAGTTTGGAGTGCAACAAACCGTTGAGGGTTTCACTGTGAAGCTTTTTTTGGGTTGTGTTGTTTTTTTGGGCCAGCGCACACTCCATCTATTTCTTCCAGGAGATGAAAAGGTGGCGCAGGCCTCATAATCAACTGTATTCCCTCCCCTTCGCCATTAGGCTGATGAATCCTCGTCGCAATCGCAACGTTGGCCGGACGATGTGCTCTCCCTCCTCACGACCGTACTTGGCGAAGTAACCGTGCGTCGTCACTACTTACACCAATCGGAAAAAAGTAACTCGTGCCTCCGATCTCACTACTCCATGAGCACCGGCCGGAAGGCCTTGACGACCCGAACATCGTACCTAGGCCTTTCCAGCCAGTCTGCCCAACAGGCAATGATTTCACGGCGGGCCTCGGCCCGCCAGGCGGCCAGCTCTTTCATAGAGACTTTTGAATCGAATCGAATTTTCCTATAGCAGTTATGAATTTAAATTCTACTATCGTGTCTTACACAAAGTAATTTCGGTGAACTCTAGGAACCCATTGAGGGTAACCATTGTGTGTGGGGAGTTTTTGACGGGAATCTGAAGTGTCATGTGGAGTTCTTGTATTATATTCAATATCTTAGTGTTTTAACGTGTTATATTAAATAATTTTGATGGCATTTTATGTAATATATAGTGGCAAAACTGCTGAGGTGTAGTGAATATGATATAAAATTGCTATATATACCTTTTTGTTTCCACCAAAATTCTCAGAAGATACCCTTAACAGTGGCCATTACACTGTTGAGGGCGACACTTTGACTTACTGACAGACCATTACTGACATGAAGAAACTGAGAACTTAAAAAGATAATTATAACTCGACACTGGCAAAAATGGCTCGTATTTGTAGCTGATTGCCAAGACAAAAAGAAGATTTGTTTGTGGTCGGCAAAGTCTATGGTAAAATAGTGTTTGTTATTTTTATATTCAATTTTACCTCAAATTACCCTAAATCCCTAAAAATATTAAATAGCCCTAAGCCATATTCTAAATTAGTAGTTTCGCCCTAAAAAAGGGCGAAATCCCTAAAAGTGGAAACACTGCTGGTCACTACAGTAGCAGTAGGTACTAGCGATGTGCCGAGTACGGTTTGACTCGAGTCAGACTCGATTCCTACTTTGGACTCGCCTACTCGAATACCAATTTATTTTGATTCGAGTACGCCGGACTCGATTCCGGTACTCGAGTCAGGAAAAATCGATTCATACTCGCCAACTCGATTCTATTTATGCAAGTCCAACTTGAGTCTAGTATCCGAGTTTGGTTAACTCGCTCGTACTCGCAAACTGTTTACTTAAGCAATGAAGTGGCGCGGGCCTAATAATGCAAACAAGTTTAAACTTGCAACTTTTTGTTTTGATTTCTTTGTTTTGTGTCAGTTAGCATTTATTGTTTTACTGAGTGAATTTATTTAATTGTTTATTAATACTGAAAGTGAAGTGATTTGTTTGTAATTAACTTTATTACGGAATGTCGCCGAAAAAACCTCAGGTGTATGGAAGTGTTTTAAGAAAGTGGACGGCAATAAAATAAAGTGCAAAAACTGTGACCCCGTATTTAAAGATTTCAAAACCACAAATTATTTGTTAAAGCACCTAAAAAAATCTCATCCTATTATTTACACAACTCAGATTGACAATTCTTCAACTACCCCCTCCCGCTCAAAGTGATTCCGATTTATTAAGTGTAGCTTCTGGTTCTGGAGATGGAACGGCAGTCAACGAGGACAAGAACTCCAATCTATTCCAGTCAATGACAGACGGTGAAACACCACCAGTACCTCCACCACGTAAACGGCAACTTAAGATAATGTTTATGATTATCTTTCATTAAAAATGATTGATTTATTATTTTTGTGTCAGTATTATGCTTAACCTAACCTACACTCTGTTTGAAGTTAACTTCTTTTCATTTTTCCTTTTTGTTCTAAAATCGGACTCTAGTTCTGGACTAGAATTGCCAGGCTCGAATTCTGGACTCAAATTTCTAGACACGAGTCTAGCCGGACTCGAGTCAATATTCGAATACCAAACATAGAATTCGAGTACTGGGCTCGAATCAGGGAATCGAGTCATGATTCGAATACCGTATAAACTGAATCGAATCGACTCGATCCACCAAAACAGCGACTCGGTACATCATTAGTAGGTACTACACCAAACCATTTCAGGGTTGCCAGCTTTATTTTTAACAGCGTCATACCATACACAACGGAACGTTATTATACATTTCAATCATTTTTCAACTTTCCTTTTTTTTTTTACCGATAATCACTAGAGATATGCTCGACAGCGTCAAGAATTCATTCATGATTTAAGGTTTAATGGCATCTGAATTACTTATTTATTCAAATATTTTATCAGGTGTCTAATTCGTTGTGCTTTGAATAAGGTACAGGTTAGGAACGGTAAATAACATGGTAATATAATATTTAGGTCACATCTCTATTTCATATTTGTGAATTTATTGTCAAATTGTTACGCAAAGTACTGGGCAATAGGGGTGTTGATTTTTTTTTAAATACAGTTTTTGGATAAATCAATATTCTTAAATATGATAGAGTTTGATATATCGAAAAAAAAAATCGATATTTCGATATTTTTTTGCATTACCACTTTAGCTTCGTTCTTTGCGGGGTTGTCGTGATAAGCTTTTTTTTAGTTAATTCTGGGTGTAAGAGATAACTTATCATTAAATATATGTCGGCATTCTTACAGTAGAATAAGTTTAAGGTGATTTTGTATATTACATACTTTACAACAGTCCGGTTAGGTTGATCCAATTTCGAGAAATAAATCAGCTGACGAATCCAACTCGGTTGGTCAGCGTTCGGGAAACTTAAGAGGATCTTCTCGTCCAACATACCTCAGTGTCTGAAAACACAGGTCTACGACCAGTATGTGTTACCAGTGATGACTTACGGCACGGAAACGTGGTCGCTAAATGTAGGCTTCATAACAAGGCTCAAAGTCGCTCAGCGTGCTATGGAAAGGACTATGCTTGAGATTTCTTTGCGAGATAGAATCCGAAATACGGAAATTCTCAGAAGAACGGATGTAACTAACATAGCACGAAGAATTAGCACGCTGAAGTAGCAATGGGCAGGCCACATCGCTCGACGAAGCGACAACCGCTGGGAAAGAAAGGTTCTCAAGTGGCGACCACGTATTGGACGACGCAGTGTAGGATGCCCCCCACTAGGTGGACCGAGGATCTGGTGAAAGTTGCTGGGTGTCGTTGGATGCAGGCGGCACAGGACCGCACTTTGTGGCATAACATGAGGGAGACCTACGTCCAGCAGTGGACGGCAATGGCCTGAAATGATGATAATGATGATGATGATGATACTTTACAAAAAATGATAAAACAACAAATTTAATTAAATAAATATCGACCCTCGATACTTACTTTTTAGTATCAAACTATCGATATATCGTTTAAAAAATATCGGTAATAAGTATCGATATTTTTAAATAATAATATCGATATTTTATCAACAGGTACAGCCCTACTAGGTAAATGCAAGTATTTATGAATTATACATACTATTTGCTCTAATTCAGTTAAAAGTTTTTACATTATTGATACTACAAATAAAGGATTCTGAAACTATAAATGCATTGCGATAATGTATATCATAAATGTGTATTGACTTATATAAGATAACAATTGTTATTATTTAAAAATAACCTTATCGGTGATCAGCTGGGTAAACAAGTCGGTGGTAATTGTCGAAAAAATGAGACTTTCTTTGCGTTTACTTTCATCTGTAGTGCAAAGAACGCCTTTCTATGTCACCACACCAATATTTTATGTTAACGCGGGTAAGAATTTAACTTAATTATACAGAAATTATATTAAAAAAAAAAAAAATGAAATTGTAATGTAAAACTTATAACGAGTGTTCTATTTTTTTTAATTTTTCATTTGAATTTCAGCGCCGCACTTGGGACATTTATATTCTGCCTTGGTAGCGGATGCTATACAAAGGTTTGAGAAGCTTACGAATCCAACTTATCAAGTAATATTTAGTACAGGTATATAATTAACAAATACATAATATTATTATAATTAACCTACTGTAACGTGCTAGTCAGGTGGGTTGACTTATGGTTTTATTTCAAGTTTTTCATCTCTTGCATAGATGCGACGCCTACAGGTAGCGTTGCCAGGCGTCCGGATAAAGCCAGACATAGGTAGGGTTTTTAATTGCGTGTCCGGCCAAAATAATCGATGTCTGGCTTTTAATAGGCTTTTTACATTTTGCAAACGAGCTAGTGCCGAGCGTAGCCGAGTGCAGGCAAGTCGACTGTTGTCATAATAATCCAAAAAGCTTAATTTTACATTTATTTTTTTGTCATTCCTAATAATACTAAAACACAAAATCCTCAATAATGTAGGGTGTTGGGCCTTTCTACCCAAATGTCTAGCCAAACTGGCTGGTCTGTCCGGCTATTAGGTTTGACGACCTGGCAACCCTACCTACAGGCAAGAAATAGGGTGGTATTTTGTATTTGTACTCTGTCATCACACTGTTTTATTTAACGCTACTTCTCTTAGGGTTGTTAGAAAATTCACTTTGAACATGCACAATGTACTTGTTATTCGAATTTGCCTCTATTCGAAGTATTATATTATTTAACCGAAAGTAACTTTCTAATAAAGTGTATACTATTTTAACTTTCTAAAAGTAACAAGTAGAATAAGATTTATAAATTCATACACGTGTATACTCAAGCTATTTGTAGGGGTAAACCAAAACTATGAATTTTAATTTGCCATAATTCTGACACATTTCTTTCGCTTCATTTGGATTCATCACTGCTTTAGTTATTAATTAATTTACTATGTTTTTCTGAAAGAGTTGTCTTTTTACCAAGAGAAAATGATTTGTACAGATTTTCACAGTAACTTATTTATTTGTGTGGTAAACAGTACATTAAATGCTACACTAATTCCGTATGGTTACTGAGTGAGAATACAATTCATCACCCTGTTTCTTCTTGCTCGTGTCGTAAAATACAACTAAGAGATATAATATGCATACAATATCTACGCAAGGGAAAACAAACTCGAAACGAAATCCTATACCAACACATCTGACCAGCATGATTCAGTGTGCCTACTCTTGAATCTCGATTCCAATCCTAAATCCAATCACAGCTCGAATTTTAGCAATTTGGTACTCTTGAAAGCGACACTAGCGCATCAAATTCGGTGGATTTTTTTAAACTAAACGTATTCGACTCTCATCGATTTAGTAAAATATTTGCAACACCCGACATGATTTTGGGCGTAGTTTAAAATCGTTAATGTTGCACAATTTCAAGAAAGCGTCTTTGTGGTCATCGAGTTCAGGAACATTATTAATTAAATGTAATAAAATATGGCACATTTGGTGAAAATAACAACGCCAAACATGACAAATTCATTCTCGATTTTGTTTAAGAGTACCAAATATAAGTTTGGTGAGATTAGAATTGAATCGGATTCGAAATTAGAATTGATTTCAAATGTAGTCCCACTGGTCAATTAACCTGCGGGACCCGAAACCATTAGTATATTTTTTGTATCATCATTATTTCAGATCATATACATCCCACTGTTGGGCTTAAGCCTCCTCCACAATAGGAGGGAAATTGACCTTACTATACCATGCTGGTCAAACAGGCTGGTATACGATATTATTTCGAGTTTTCCTCCTCTTGCACAGATATTACATGCATGTATATATTTTAGGATGTATATATTTTTCTTATTCTTTCTGCTGCTCAATATTACTAACTTTTATATATTTTTTATAGGTACAGATGAACATGGCACTAAAATCCAACAGGCGTCTGCTAGGGCTAAAATGTCACCGTTGGAGTATTGCACTAACATATCTAATGAATACAAGGGACTGTTTAAGGAATTTGATGTGGAGTACACAGATTTTATACGCACCACTGAGGAGAGGCATAAAACCGCTGTGCAGCATTTTTGGGTGAGAATTTTGTATTCATGCTGTTTATTTTCCGTGTGCTGACGGAACAAGAATACAATTCACCACTCCCTATCTTGCCTGTGGATGTCGTAAAAGACGACTAAAGGATATAATATAAGGCTCGACCAAGATCTCGGTCTCGGCATTCTCGGCCACAAATCCAACCGAGAAATTTGTCTCGGTTCTCGGCTAATTATAGCCGAGATTCTCGGTCATGACCGAGATTGTAACTTTGTTCGGATCGGCATTCAAATTTTACTGCGCGTGGCCATACGCCGCAGCGCGAAGTCGATTGGTGTAAGTGCGCGAGAGAGCTGAATTGTGAATCAGATTCTCATGAGACCACATGGGCATCTTCAACTAACTCGTCAAACATGGCTACAACAAATCAATTCAACTTATGGGCAGCTCATGATTCGATAGAGTTGGAAGACGAGCCAATGACCAATGACGAATACAGTTCAAGCTCTGTGATCGAAATAGCGCTAGAAAGCTTCCTTAGAGAGCCAAGACTGCAAAGAAATGCTTATAATTTTATTTGTATTGGTTTTCGTCACCTTATAAGGTGCGTAAGCCTGCAGCAAATAAGTTTTTATCTGCGCCGCTACTAGCGTAGCAAGTGAACAACTGTTTAGCGAAGCTGAACAATCGTATGACGAGAGGCGACACTCTTTGAAAGGCGAAAATGCCGAAAAATTGCTTTTTTTAATGTTATATATAATATGATGTTATTTAGCTTTGATTATTAAAACAGTTAATTTTGTTAAACAATTAGTAGTGTATTAAAAAGTTAACAGTTTTAAAATTTTTTTTTCACGCCTTATCTATTCTCGGTCTCGGCCGAGATATTATTTTATTCTCGGTCTCGGCCGAGAACGAAAAACCCATCTCGGTCGAGCCTTAATATAATATGCATATAACATCTATGCAAGAGAAGGAAAACTCGAAATAAAACTCTATACCAACCTGTCTGACCAGCGTGATATAGAAAGGTCAATTACCCTCCTATTGTGGAGGAGGCTCGGGCCCAACAATGGGACGTATAGAGCTAAAATGATGATGATGATGATGCTGTTTATCTTGTACTTGTGCAAATTGCACAAATACTTGTTTCACCTGTGTAGTTCTTGTTACCATGGGAATACTGGGATAAAATTCAAAAGACAGCTTACCTTGTAGTAAAATATTATCAAACTTGATAGAGTGGTTTTTGATGATTATCCGGAACAAACTAACAGACAAAAAAATATTTAAGCTGGTTTTTAGGCAATGGGTATTGCGGATATGATAGTATGAGCGTAAAAAGAACCTATTATTTTGACATTATAAACCGAGACATTTTATTTATTTGTGTAGGTTACAAATACCATATTAGATATTTACTGAATAATTAGTAAGTCTATCCATCCTTCAGCTTCTTGATGGTCCCTGTGGGGCATATCCCTCCCCATATAGGTGATGATAATAAACTCATTTGCAAAAAAAACGGGCGGTTTTGATTTTCATTCATATTTAAAAAGATACAATACCAAAAAGGTTTCAATCGTTTGTACACGTTACTGGCCGGTTTTAAAAATGCTGTGGTATTTAAAAAAGTACGTTCTAAATTCAATTTTTCATTTGATGTTCATTTTTACAGAAAACCCCTTTTTATCCTACATTTTTGGCGCGAAGTTCCAGAAGTTAACATCGACTTTCATAACTTTTATTCAATTTTTATCGATTAATTTCATATCCTTGACTGTCAAAGCTTTATTTAATGCTGTTTGGCTGTATCAAAAATGGTAGATAAAGTGGTAAAAGCTACCAAAATTATGGCGCTGCTTGAAGAGGGTTGCAGCCAATGTTTCGTGGCTAGGAGGCTAAATGTTAGTCGCTCGACAGTCCAAAGGACCTGGCAGCGATATCAGGAGACTGGTTCCGTCGAGAGAAGGCCTGGTTCTGGAAGAAAACCATGTACCCAACCACGGGATGATCGTTTTCTTGTGAGTCGCGCATTGAGAAATCGCAAATCTTCGTATGTGGATCTTAAGAACAACCTCCAAGAAGTAAGAAATGTGCATATTAGTCTATGGACGGTCAGGAGGAGGCTTCTCGCTGCCAATATACGCAGTCACCGCCCGGCCCGCGGCCCCAAATTACTCCGTGAGCACAGAGTTCACAGGCTTAGGTTCGCTAGAAATTGTGAATCATGGACTCAAGACGATTGGAATAGGGTTTTGTTCTCTGATGAAGCCAGGATATCTCTGTTCGGTGAAGATCGACGTCGGCGAGTGCTAAGAAGACAAGGAGAACGCTTTGCAGAGGCATGTTTCGAAGAAATCACACCTTATGGTGGGGGCTCTGTTATGTTTTGGGCAGGAATAAATTCAATGGATCGTACAGAGTTAGTCTTCATTGAAAACGGCTCACTGACTGGGCATCGATACATAACGGAAGTTCTAATTTCTCATGCACAACCCGCATTGGCCGCTCTAGGTGAAGACTCGATTTTTATGGACGACAATGCTCGCGCCCTCCGATCCCGCGATGTTAATGCGTATGTGCAAGAGGTCGGCATTCGTCGTTTGGATTGGGCAGCTCGAAGTCCCGACCTCAATCCCATAGAGCATGTCTGGGACGTTCTGAAACGGCGTGTGAGATCAGTACACCCGGCTCCGCAGACCATCAGAGAGCTGAAGAATGTGATTACTGCGGAGTGGGAACGTATTCCGCAAGCAAGTATCCGGGATATACTCGCTAGCATGCCCAGACGAATTCAAGCTGTGATTTTAGCTAGAGGGGGTCACACTCGATACTAAACATTTATCTGCTTTTACTTTATTAAAGAAAAACAAACAAAAAAACTTTTTTATTTTTACTTCATGAGCATATGCACTACTAGCGAATATACACTACTAGCGAGGTTTAGCATTATTTCCCATAAATTGTATCTAAATTTTATGAAATACTGATGAAAACGATTATTTTCTTATTAATTTAGCAAATTGTGTGGATAAAACTACCTATAATTATCAAACAAAGAAATATTAACATTTGAAATGGTTCATTGCTTAGGTGCCCGTTTTTTTTGCAAATGAGTGTATTATAAGCCCTTTTACAGTATTAGAAGGATATAGTACTACTAGTATTAATATTTGTTTTGCTTGATTTTATGGTTGCCTGCCTGACGATAACCCTCGAATGTTAAAAAAGTACACAATTTCCGCAGTTGCGGCCGTTGAAGCCTAAATATGTATAATAAAAAAATATTTTAATGAAATTATTTACAGAAAAAATTAGTACAAGGTGATTATGTGTACAAATCTAAATATGGCGGCTGGTACAGCGTGAACGATGAAGCCTTCGTACCTGAAACACATGTCAAGGATGAAATTAGAAATGGAGAACAGGTTAATAATATTATTCTTTTCTTCTTTGTTTTTTAGGATTTAGCGACCCAGAATTTTGAGTTTTAATTCTCTTGTAGTGATGTTATTTACTTCAACATAATAATCGATTTTTTTATGTTCTTTACCTCAAAATTTTCGACTGGGGAAACCGATATTGATGATTCTTTTTTATATGAAAGCTGGTGCTTTCCGTGTGGTCTCATTTCAATCTGGTCCAGTTGAAGTCAGAGAGAGATTATTGGAGATAACATCGATGCAAGAGAAGAAAAAATCTAAATAAAACCTTATATAACCCGTCATCCCTGTGGTGAACCGAGTAAGAATACAATTCACCACTCCCTATCATGCCCGTGGATGTCGTAAAAGACGACTATGGGATATAATAAGCATATAACATATATGCAAGAGAAGGATAACTCAAAACCCTATACCAACCTGCCTGACTAGCATGGTATAGTAAGGTCAATTTCCTTCCTATTGTGGAGGAGGCCTGAGCCTAACAGTGGGATGTATATGAGCTGAAATGATGGTGAATGATGATTAACCAACCTCACCAGCGTGCTATAGTAGGTCAATTTCCCTCCCATTATAGAGGAGGCTCGAGATGTGATTATGATGATATTATTCGCGTTTGTTAATGTCCAACAATTTCCATGTGGTACGGAGTAAGAATACAATTCACCACTCCCTATCTTGCCCGTGGATGTCGTAAACGACGACTATGGGATATAATATGTACATAAGACCTGTGCAAGAGAAGGAAAACTCGAAATGAAACCCTATACCAGCATGTCTGATCAGCATGGTATAGTAGGTCAAATTCCCTTCCATTGTGGAGGAGGCCTAAGACCAACAGTGGGACTTATGTGGGCTGCGATGATGATGATGATGATGATGAATGTCCAATGACGCAACGATTAATTAATTAATGCGAGACTGTACTTTAAAAAAACTTATCACCAGGTCAAAGTATCAATAGAATCAGGTCACAGAGTGGAATGGACAGAAGAAACAAATTACATGTTCAGATTAAGTGCATTTAAAACACATCTGCAGAGTTGGCTGAAAAAGGGTAAGTGATTTTTGTAGTGAAAACTTCCATAGGTGGGTTTGAATTGGAAGTAAATTCCTGTAAGTCTTCATCGACATGATTCCTAGCTAATATTATAAATGCGAAAGTAAGTTTGTTTGTTTTTTACACTTTTACGTTGAAACCAGAGAACCGATTTCAAAAATACTTTCACCAATGGAAAACTATAATTTCAGGGAGTAACATAGGCTATATTTTATCTCGGTATTCCCACGGGAACGGGAACTACGCGGGTAAGATGACTGAAACCGAAGCGAAGCGAGGGCGGGTTGCCATTACATAATATATTAGTAGCTATGTCAATGTCACTATAATCTGTGCAGGTAGATGTGAAAACTAGATAAATGTAAAGAGTTTCAATTTACAAATTTCCAAGATCAAACAATTTATTAAATATCCAAAAATAACAATTGTATGTTTATAGTTTTAAGTGTTCACTTCTGTCGGCAGTACTCATGACGGCTTTTTTTTTATTCATTTTTTATAGGCGGTGTTTTTAATTTTCAAATTTTAAGTTTCAGCCATCCATCAGCCGCGCTTACCATGAAATATAGGCCTCCCTACCAAAGACTTCTTAACGTCATAATATCATCACGCTCAATGTGTGCGTGGGTGGAATTTTAATATCAATCTGCCGACCTAATATACCACGCTGGTCAGACGGGTTGCTATAGGGTTTTATTTCAAGTTTTCCTCCTCTCGCATTGATATTATCTGCAATAATCGCTTAGTCGTCTTTTGCAACACCCACGGGCAAGAGAGGGCGTGGTGAATTGTATTCTTACTCCGTCACCACACGGGGAACTTCAACTTTATAATATAACTTCTAATGGTAGGATCACGCTGTTGACAGTTGTTTGTCTACCGGGATCGGCCCATCCGGGGTAGTACCACACTGAGCAGAAAATCGACGTCCGAGTAGTAGCAATTTGTTACTGCGCTTCGTTCGGTGAGCGAGAGAGCCGGAAGGCCAACTTTTTGAGGGTATTTGCTTGTGGTAGGTTTTAGTGATGCTTTTAGGATCATTGAACCTCATTGCACGCACTCACACTCTTTGCAACACAAGAATATGGACAAGATGAAAGTCATGTCAAATGCCCATGTCATTCCTGTACCGGTCCTAGTTGGCGTTTCTCGAAGTTGTCGATCATTATGTTTACCTAGGACAAACAGTCCAGTTAGGTAGATCCAATTTCGAGAAAGAAATCAGCCGACGAATCCAACTAGGTTGGGCAACGTTCGGGCAACTTAAGAGGATCTTCTCGTCCAACATACCTCAGTGTCTGAAAACACAGGTCTACGACCATTGTGTGTTACCAGTGATGACTTACGGCACGGAAACGTGGTCCCTAAATGTAGGCCTCATAACAAGGCTCAAAGTCGCTCAGCGTGCTATGGTGCGGGCTATGCTCAGGATTTCTCTGCGAGATAGAATCCGGAATACAGAAATCCGCAGAAGAACGGGTGTAACCGACATAGCTCGAAGAATTAGCGCACTGAAGTGGCAATGGGCAGGCCACATCGCTCGACGAACCGACAACCGCTGGGGAAGAAAGGTTCTCGAGTGGCGACCACATATCGGACGGTGGCGCAGTGTAGGACATCCCCGACTAGGTGGACCGACGACCTAGTGAAAGTTGTTGGGCGTCGTTGGATGCAGGCAGCACAGGACCGCACATTGTGGCGTAACATGAGGGAGGCCTACGTCCAGCAGTGGACGGCAATAGGCTGAAACGATGATGACACTCTCTTCACTTTCTTCGTGGTGGGCAACGGCCTTACAAAGGTCCATAGTGCCGGCAACACTTACCGTCAGGTGTACTGTTTGCTTGTTTGCCACTGTTTGTAATAAAAAAAAAGAGAATGTACAAAGTACGCATATCAGAAGCGAAACTCCTTTATCCTTCATCTTTCGTCCTTCATCCTTTATCTCATTCTCTCGCCGGCTGAATCCATTTACGTGTTTGTGTCTTTATGGACTCGCTTTTACGTTTCATCGAGTTTGAAATCACAACGATTCCAAATAAGTTTCACTTGAAAACTTCATTTGCAGAGGGACTGATAACGCCGTTCAAGTTTCAGAAGCACCTACAAGACATGTTAAATAATGAAACATATTTACCCGATATATCAGTTAGTAGGCCGGCGAATAGAGTGCACTGGGCTATTCCGGTAAGTCTTCTCCAAAAAAATAAAAAGAAAGTATCTGTGTAGTTATATACGCACGTAAGAAGTTATTACTACTTTGGCGTAATAAGATAATCTTTCTAAAATATTTATCCTTCGTGATATCCTACTTTTGTAGAAAAAACTACATTATAGTCCATAAAATATAGCTTGATCTCTGTGACAGATGTCAACGAAACCAACGAAGTAAGTTTGAACGATCGACATATTTACAATTTCATTTTGTATCAAATATATTTTCATTATTTTTGTGCCAGTTATATTGCTACTGAATTGCAATATATTATAAATATAAAAATATTAATATTCATACCTAAAATGTACCTCGTAAGTACTGAAATACCTAGTAACCATTTTATACATAAATGACGCTTACGCACATACAAGGTCATACTGGACTGAAAATAAAAAAGAGATGGGACAGTCGATATACGTAAATCGATAACCGATCTTTATTAAATTATTCATAAAAGAAATAAACCCATAAAAATCTATAAAAACTTTCAATATATTTTTTACAATTAAAACAGACAGTTACATTATAAAATATATCAATTGAATAAATAAAACATTAAAAAACTACTTTTCGTCTCAGAGTAAATAATAATATTATACGCATTATTATCAATAAACTAGACATATTTATTTATAAAACAGTCGTAATTGATCGATTGATCTAACGACTGTCCCTATTTTGGCAAAATATGATAAATGTTCTAGCAGGAACGCTCCAGTGATGACGATAATAGTGACCTAGAACTTGATTGTCTTCACCTTTTGAATAATTTAAACAGTAAAAAACAGTTTTGTTTGAAACAAATTCAAAAAGATTTTCATTGATTGTATTTTAATTATAATAGAAAATCACAATAATAAAAATAAAGAGTTTTATCGTTAAAAACTATGGACTTTATCGTAAGCGTGACAGCACTAGTGACAACTGTCACAGAGAGCATCCTATATTTTATGGACTATAATAATAGAAGAAATGGTATTTAATACATTGAAAGTTTTATTATTACGCATTATTGACATTTATGACGTTGTGCGCCCGCATCGTAAAAATTTATTTATTTATTTAAAACTTCTGCACACAAAAAAGGTACATGGCGGACTTAATGCCTTAGGCATTTTCTACCAGCCAACCTGGGGTGGAGCAGAAATAAATTAGGCAGGTGCAATGCAATGTGAGCAATGAAATCAGAAATTTGGTTATCCAAATGTACCAAATTATTACTAACTTATACCTAATACATAAACAATACATATATACATAGATATATATACATACATAAATACATATATATATATATATATATATACACACATAAATACACATATTACATATATATAAATTTTATAAACAGTAGAGGTAATTCATCACTTTTTTTTTTTTGTGGGTTTGTCGCGGTCGGCGCGCCTCCGCACCACTCTGTCCGGGGCGACAGAGGGGCTTAAGCACGCAACTCCCGCGACCCACCCAAAAACCACGTCGCCTTCGTCGTTGGGCCGACCACTGGAGCAGCGTTAACTTGTCGTCAGTGGTCGGCCCGACGGAATACACCTAATTGGGGTACACTCCCATCGACCGACGTACCCCCCTCGGGGAGGACGTCGGTCTTGCCTCACGCGGTCGGCCTCTCAGCGGGTGACGGACTAATCCCCGGTCACGTCACCCGCGGCCTCGGCTAGGGCGGCATGAGGCGCAGATAGTTGCGCCTACGCCGCCCCAGTCGCCGGCGGCGGATCTCCCCATCGAGGCTGCGCTCCTCGCGCAGGCGATCCGCCGCCTCAGGTAATTCATCACTGAAGAGTTGATTCTATCAGAAGATCCATGTGTAGACGTTTCACCATAGCCTTAAAACTATTACGACTAGCGGCCATTTTGATCTGTAACGGCAACGCATTCCAGAGAAGAATAGCTTGGATATAAAAGGAAGAGTGTACAAGATTAGAGGAATGAGGAGGACAGTGAAGAAGAAGATTTTTGGAGGAACGAAGATTACGGTCATGGGTGGAGCAGAGAAATTGAAAGTGAAGTTTTAAGTAAGGAGGAGCATTAGGAGAGTTTAAAGTAGAGTACAGTAAAGAAAGAGTTCGCAAGATTCGTCTTTGCCTGATTGGTAGCCATTTAAGCTGAGAACGATATGTGGATACATGGTCGAATTTACGCAGCTTAAAAACGAATCGAATGCAATTGTTGAGAAGTCGGTCCAGTTTATTGAGCAAATCTGCATTCAGGTCGAGGTAGCACACATCAGCATAATCGATGATAGGAAGGATTAAGGTTTGAACCAGCGCTGTCTTGGTCTTCATAGGAAGAAAGTTCTTTAAACGATATAGCGAGCGAAGTGATCGTGTAACTTTATTTGATATGGCAGTGATCTGCGTTTGCCACTCCATCGTCGAGTCTAGAAATAGGCCGAGATTCTTGACGTGTTGACTATAAGGGATCACTGTTCCATTATAGACAATGGATGGCAAACCATGAGGATCAAATCTGCTGATTATCCGAGGACTGCCGAGTACAATACATTGACACTTCTCTGCATTCACTGCCAAGCCAAACCTTGCAGCCCAAACGCTTATAGCAGTTAGATCAGAGTTGACATTTGCAATAGCTGACTGTACATCATTCAACCTGGCATGAGAGTACAGTACAGTATAAAAATTTCCTTTCTACCTTCTTCCTTTTAGCTCCTACTGTTGGGCTCGAGCCTCGTCCACCATAGGAGGGAAATAGACCTTGTACAGTGCAACCGCACTGTATACTTGCGCCGTCATCAATATTGCATTATATAAATCGACATTCATTCAATTTATAAGCAGTTCGTACTATCGACTCACAGCAATCATATTAGCATTAGATCATTAGTTTATTATCGCGAATATACGGTAACTGTAACAACTTATCGTTTTATTCTTATCATATATTGGCCTAATTCAATGGACAAGCCTTTTGAGCACAATAAAAAATAAAGAAAGTATAGTAAAAACCTTAACGATGATTATGCTGCCATCTAATGAATATTCCTTGTATCACTTATAGGCCACCTTGATTCTATCAAAATGTTCAATTATATCTGTAAAAAATCATAAACTCAATACTATAAAAAATTAGTTATGCCACTATGGTTCTCATGGCCTCATATCATATCATCTAACATATCATTTCAAATTCAAATCATTTATTATGCATAAACCCCGAGAGGGCACGTACATATTGTCAGGTTTACGATTTCCAAAAAAAAAATACTACCACCGGATCGCAACGCGACCGCTACTGAGAAGATCCGGCAAGAAACTCAGCGGGCTTGTCTATAATTTTAATTATTTTTCTTCTTACTAGATATAAATTGTGTACAACAAGTTTTGTGAGACCTAACTCCAGTGTGATGCCCTTCGAACCACAAGATACGTAATATAATTCAAACGATTATGGCTGGACCAGAACCTCTCTAGATCCAACATATCAAAAGGTTATAGGACGTATTGGTATAGGATTTCATTTCAAGTTTTCTTCTCTTGCATAGATTTTATATGCATATTTTATTGCTTAGTCGTCTTTTACGACACCCACGGGCAAGAGATGGGGTGGTAAAAATATACTCTCATAATTTTTGCCTAAAGCGCTAAAAGAAGTATAACTTTAAAAATAAGTGCGTCCTAAAGACACGACAAAAGTGAAACCAGTATTACAGCAAGTCATTTTAATTCTTTATCGATCATTTTTGAATAGCAATTATTTTTGTTTATTGTTCATTGATTTACATAAAATTATGAAAGCGAGTTGAGCGTGTCTAACTCTTCTCAAATTCGTGATATAGCTGTCACTTAAGATGTCTTCATGCGAACTTTTTGTCCCAGAAAAGGTTGAGGATTAGAATTTTAAAGTTTGAATAATATCTTGTGTAGATGTTATAGTTATATTACATCCCTTAGTCATCTTTTACGACACCCATGGACACCCTTGATTTCTTTCATAGATATTTCTCCTCGATTTAATCCTTTTGCCTCTCGATTTATTCCTTTAATTTTTACCTAATAAGGGGCATGTTTTTTAAAAAAGCATATAAAAATGGTGATTAAATGTATAATTTTGTTCATCAGGTACCAAACGACGAAGAACAGAGTATATACGTGTGGTTGGATGCTCTAATCAACTATCTCTCAGTGATTGGATACCCTAACGAGGATCTGATGATGGAACGCGGCAGGCCATGGCCGGCTGACGTGCACGTCGTCGGCAAGGATATACTCAAGTGAGATTTTATAACATTTATTCTTATATCCATCCGCATGTAGTAACGGATTAAAAATATTTTGTATCACAATTTCTTACTTAGGAGTCGTAAAAGCCACCTAAGAGATCATAGGATAATAAACAGCAGTACTTTGCCGAGTTTTCCTTGTGGTGATCGAATATGAATACAGTTCGTCATCTTTTCTACCCGTGGGTAAAAAACACCAACAGCAACCTGTCTACCAGCGTATATGAGCTAATGATGATAAAAATGACTACTAAGTAGGTTATAATTCTAAAAAGGGAGCTATCGCTCAGGACGCCTGTCAGATGTGAAATATCGGATTTATTTTGTACAAGTATATACACATAAAAGAACAGATTACGTCAGGAACTAATATGGCATAATTTGTAAATAAAATATTACGGTTTATATCCAGAAAATGATGGTCGATGGCCGTCCAGAGGGTGCCACTACCAGTTGTCTGTCTGTCAACGGATTAGTGTCACTACGGGTGCGCGATCCCGGACTGCTCTAGCTGCTGCTGTCGTCTCTATCCTATACCCCATGACAGTAGTATCCTTAACCCACTTTATCCCATAGGTATCCACCATATCCCCATCCTTTATCCCCAGTAACGAGAATTCCTGAGGAGGGTTGGCGCCAGGCAGGCGGCCGACCTTAAAAAAAATTGCCGTATCTTTTACAACATGGTTTTATATGGAGGCTAGAAGGTAAAAACATGTTGTGCCGACCCCACTTAGCGTGGGATGAGGGCAGGCAAATGATGATGAGGATTTCCAGAAAATGATGATTGATGATTCAATAAACATTTATTTTCATTAAACACAAGATTTAAAAATATTTCAAATTGTGACAACTCAATTCTTTTAATCAGTGTTTTTTGTAATAATATAATAAATAGTTACATTCAATGCCTCTGACGATATTACTATGACAATTGGTCGGAACTACATTTACGATCATATAACGTGGCGAGGCCTCGCCACGACATGCGTCGCTTTACGCCACCGCCTATAGATTTTTCAGATCAAAATTATAAATGTAGTCTATAAATTTTATATGTATATTACTAAAAATTTGTCACGCGTGGGCGATAGATTGATGAGAGATCGTATAATTTGACCAGGTTTCATGGTATCTACTGGCCGGCGTTTCTGATGGCGGTCAAATGGCACCCACCACGAAGACTTGTCTGCCACTCCCACTGGACAGTAGATGGCAGCAAGATGTCCAAGTCGCTGGGTAATGTGGTCTGCCCGAGGTCCACGCCAGTAGGCAATGAAGCTCTACGTTATTTGCTGTTGAGAGAAGCTACGATGACTTCCGATGCTAGTGAGTATTTCTCTATTATTTTAGTAAGATTTAAGGTCATGATGCTGGGTTTTATGGCGTTTCACGCCGTCGCTGCCGCAGCCGCGGGGGGTTTGTGCTTAGGGTTGCCACCTATTTGTATAAATAAAGTACATTGGTTAATTTATATGGAAAAAAGTATTTTGCGTCCAAATAAAATACCGTTAACCGTGTGAGCATGATGAAAATGCGTATGATGATAGCTCATGTTTACACATTGTAAGTACAACTACAGTGTAAACTATATAACGACACTCAGGGACTGTGAATATCTTGACGTTATAGAGAGTTGTCGTTAAATGGAGTGAAAACATAATTGATATTATTTTACTATTCTGATATTTATTTCAAACAAAATGCAAAATTTACAAACGTAAGAACTACTATGACTAGGATAACGTTTAACAACCTAATGATAGGCCAGTGGCTGAAGTAAACATGTGCAAGATAAATATACAAAAAACAAAAGAGAGAATTTTTTACAATGTTCAGTACGTCAGTTGAGGTAAATAAGTGTTAGATAATAAAATAACAAAACAACAAACAGAATATAGAGAGCTGCAGTTCTTACTAATTTTGGTAATTTGAAAAGTACTGCTTAATACTTGAGATAATGTCGTATTATCACCGTTATTTCGAGTGAACATGATGCTATATAGAGTGTATCATTGTATGGATAATATGGCAAACCAACCAAAATCAAGTCATGTCGACGTTTTAAAGAGTTTGTTGTTAAATCGAGTGACGTTATAAAGAGTTTACACTGTACTTTACGGAACCGTAGTTTTATTTAAGAAAACGTATTATTTTGACATTACAGACACTTAAATATTTACCTTTTTTTCTTTTTACGCTTAAACCACCGAACCGCTTTCAAAAATTCTTTCACTAATGGAAAGCTAAATATCAGGCAATAACATAGGCTATATTTTATCCTGATATTCTCACAGGAACGGGAACCACGCGGGTAAGGCGACTGAAACCGAAGCGAAGCGAGGGCGGGTCGCTAGTATTTTTTTTTTATGGGTGGGCTATGGTAAGCGCACGCGCGGTCCTGTCCATCCGGGGCGATGAAAGGACGGCGCGCGGGCCCATAACCCACCCGTACCCACGTCACCTCGTTGTTGGGCTGACCACCGGAGCAGGGTGACTTGTCGTCAGTGGTAATCCTGTAAAAAGGCGAGTCACTAGTATAGATATAAAACAATAAACTCCAACAAATTTTCTCGTCTTCAGATTACAGCGAGACGAAATTAATAAATGTGGCGAACTCCGAGTTAGCGGATACGCTAGGTAATCTTGCGTCACGTTGTTGCGGCACGGCGCTGAACCCGAGACAGGAGCACCCTGCGCTACACGCCGCCGAACTGGCCGCCATATCTAATGAGGAACACGCCGCTATGCTCATGAAATATGTCGAGGAGTTACCAGGTAAATATATAAACGTGTGTCAAATAAAAAAAAAACAGTGTGTACAAAGTATGCATGGTAGAAGTGAAACTTTTTTATCCTTTATCTCATTCTCTCGCCGGCTGAATTCTATACATTTACGTGTTTGTGTCTCTATTGACTCGCTTTTTCGTTTCATCAAATTTGAAATCACAACGATTCTAAAAAAGTTTCACTTCAAATTAGATAACTTACGACGAAAAGTAATTATGTACTTCGTAGTTATATATTCAACATTATCATCATTTTGGCTCATAGGCATCCCACCGCTGGGCTTAAGCCTTCTTCTCCTCGTACCATTATCATCGGAGCCCACATACGTCCCACTGTTAGACTCGGGCTTCCTCCACAATGGGAGTGAAATTGACCTACTATATCAAGCTGGTCAGACATGTTGGTATAGGGTTTCATTTCGAGTTTTTCTTCTCTTGCACAGATCTTATGTGCATATTATAGCCCTTAGTCGTCTTTTACGACATCCACGGGCAAGATAGAGAGTGGTGAATTGTATTCTTACTTCGTCACCACACGGAAATTTTCCATAATCTGCCGTATTGTACATTTCTATCCCCAATTGGATGAATCATCGGAGTCCTTTTGTGACATATGTTCCTAATTCTAAAATATTGTATACTAGCAACCCGCCTTCGCTACGAATCAGTTTCAGTCGCCTTACCCGCGTAGTTCCTGTTCCCGTGGGAATACCGTATTAAAATATAGCCTATGTTACACTCTGATATTATAGCTTTCCATTGGTGAAAGAATTTTTATAATCGGTCCGGTGGTTTAAGCGTGAAAGCGTAACAAACAAACAAATTTACTTTCTCATTTATAATATTAGTAAGGATATCTCAAGGCATTCATCCTCGTCAAAATATAATATTTTTTCTAATAGTTATATGCCTAAGTAGTCTAGACAGCCGATCAAATTGTTGTGAATAATAGACACTCGGGAGATAGACTTACGAAATTTGTCGATTTATCACAATGTGGTTTGATTTATATATTTCTTTACAGAATTATGTCACGTCCACTACAGAAACTACCAATTCTACAAAGTGGTGGACGCCGTGGTTAAAGTACTACATCTAGCCAATTTGTTTTTCGAAACTCAAAAACCGTGGGAACTACGCAAAAAACCCGAACAACAAAAAGAATTGGATGTTATTCTACACATCACTATGGAGACACTGAGGATATGTGCAATAATTCTACAGCCAATAATACCACTTATGTCTTGTAAATTATTAGATAAATTACAAATTAGTAGAGACTGTCGCACTTGGCAACACTGTGAGACGCCATCTTGGAGGATAAAAGGCGCGATTTACGAAACGAAGAAAATACAAAGCGGTAAATTTGTGTTATTTCAAAGGATTTATGATAAAAAGAATGTTCAGAAGAAAAAAGTTAACGCATAGTGTTAATATAGATTATTTATTAGAACAATCGAAGCCAAAATAACAACTTGTATCTGTATGTTCGTACACATATTACAGAAATACTACGTAATTGAATGCAGTTTTGAAGTGAAAACATAAAACTATAAACAAACAGTTGTTATTTTTAGATATTCAGATTAATTATTTTGTCTTACAAGAAAATTAAAACTTTTACATATACATATAAAGGGACGGTACCCGGAAGGGGAACCCGCCGGACCGGCCACGGAAGTCAAGGAAACGGCACCAGTGGTCGGCTCAGCGGCTATAGGGAGGCAACATGGGGTTGCACGCCACTCATTCGTCACCTCCGACAAGTTGGGCGTGGTGTGTCCAAACTATAGCCTTGCAAAAAAGGTATTACCTAATGTTTAGCTGTCATTGGTGTGAACGAGCAGTACTAGTTCTTTCTATGACCTTTTTGTCTACTGAGATTCTATGTTAGTTTGTAAGTTTGTTAAATTTAGTGCATTTTGTGATTCTCAAGTTATATCTTTATGATATTTATATATACTTTATGTAATAGCAATTAGATATGTGTTGAATAAATTGTTGAATTTGAACAATTTCTGTTTTTATTAATATTTTATTTTGCCAAAGGCATTTGATGGACACAATAAAATTAACAATTCCTTCTATATAAGATATTTTTGATCATTAGTATTTTTTGCATTAGCAACGGAAAGGCGTTACGGCGGGAATGATTCCTTTAACGTGCGAAACCTTAAAATGACCACTCGACATCCCTTCAACTTTTGAGCTGAATATCGATTTGGATTTGTCAGTTTTTTTCTCAACCCATATAAATCGCAATGTTGAGCTTTGGTCTCCTCCAAATGAAGAAAAGCCTACGCCGTGCATACTCCAGACTTTTCTGATGATTTTGCAAAATATGTTGCGTTTTATTACTTTAGATGGATGAATGGGCGAGCACATGTGGGTTGATTTTGGGTATATGGGCAGATTGACGGCAGCATTTTAGAAACTGGCTGAAAATACCAAAAACGAACACAAAAAGGAAATAAATTGGTAAATGTGACAACAACGTTTTCTTCTTCTTATTTAATGGCAATGAGCTACAATAATATGAGCTATTGGTGCCAGTGTCGAGTATTATATTAATTATTCACGTCTTTAAGTCTCTTCGTCTTTCAGTCAGTCGTTAGCATGATTTGGTACTGATCAAGTCATGCCTTCCCTGGGAATTATGCCAGAATGTCAAAATGCACGCAATTCACTATTATATCATATTCACTATATTTCAGAATTTTATCCGCATTAAATTACATAAAATATCAGCAAAATTATTCAATATAACACTGTAAAACACTAAAATAATGAAAAAAATATAAAAGCGCTACATGACATTTTGAAATTCGCGTCAAAAGTCCCAACAACATTTTTATCTTTGTCATCGGGAATGATGTCAAAGAAGTTACACGCACTAACTTTTTTCAACGTTAGTTCAGAGTAAAATGAGCACAAAAATTATATGTTTAATATTAGGTTTTAGATTGGCCAAAGTGTATGGCTTATTAACTTAAGATACAGTCTCAATTGTATGTATGCTGTTACGATTGAGATATTTTAAGTTTGATTTCAAATTTGTCCGTGTGGTGTCGGATAAGAAAACAATTCACCACTTCCTATCTTGCCCGTGAATGTCTTAAAACACGATTAAGGGATATAATACCTGTGTAAGAGAAGGAAAACCCTAAACAAAACCCAAACTGTCTGATCAGCATGGTATAGTAAGGTCAATTGCCCTCTTATTGTATAGGAAACTCGAGCTCAGCAGTAGGATGCATATAAGCTGAGATGAAAATGATCAACAATTAGTACTTAATCACTTAATAGAGATTTCTCTAATAGGATAGGAATTATTACGCTGCTAAGTTTCAATAAAACCACTTTTTTATCCGGAGTCAATTTATTTACGAATATGCTTATTAAATAATAATATTTGCATCAAAATACTGCAATAACGACTAACAGTATGAAGGGAAGCTAACCATAACACTACAAAGCTACATACAGCAACGAGTCGATCGCATTGCAACCGTAGTCATAACTTAAGGTAGCACGACATATCGATTAACTTCATATCACTATAATATCTCGCACGAATGTCATCTCGTGAGAGAGTCGTTTTGTCCTTATCTCACAAACGAACAGTGGGCGTACCATCAACTTTTAGAATAATATTTTTTGTTTCAATTTTAAAATAATATTACAGTAGAAACTCGATTATCCGGCCTTCGGTTATACGGATTCGCGATTATCCGGACTACCAACCGCGACCTTATCGTACAAATCGCCCCACGCATTTCATTATTGTTTTAGAAACGCATCAAATGATGTACATACTACATTTGTAGAAAGCCGAAAGAAGTTTTTCATACATTCGATTATTCGAATGCATACCGACAACCATTAGTCCGGTTAATTGAGGTTCTACTGTACTTAGTTTCGCACCGTGACAAAATAGTTTTATTCTTATAATATCTAAGGATACCAGAACAATATTAATACTGTCTTATTCTCTTAAAAAATTAACGATATCAAATGACATTTTAAAACTGCTTGGTGGTTGCGATAGTAAAGTAAGCTTACTTTTGTCACCTGATAAAACAAAATTGTATTGTAAGACTGAAATAATTCTACCATGAGAGATGGTAGTAGCCCTACTGTCCTTGCTAAGATATATGCACTGCCAACTGATGGGTGAATCGGTTTCTCGGCGACCAAATATCACGCGGGCGACCGGCGACCACGTACGTAAACATCTATTTAAATTATAGACAAACATAGTCACCAACAAACTAGTTCGTAAAAAACAATCGACAGTACACATAAATAATAAACCTTTGATCGAAGATTATCCAGCAATTTTATCTTACTCGGCTGTAATAAAAATCCTTTAATAAAATAAAAAAGTGACGGTTAATCCAACATGGCGAACATACTGAACTGTCAAATAGACATGTGTAAAATTAATAAAACCGCGGTTTAGACAGTAAAATATCTCTATAATATCAAACTCTTCATGAAAATGTCAACGATCAATCGTGCTACGCATACAACGTTCATAAAGTCGAAATGCCTTAAATGAGTATGATACAGGTCCGAGACTAATCATTATTTTAAATATATAAATATATATAAATTCTTACAAAATTCGGTGACACATACATCCCCATAAATGCTTATAATAAAATATACTAACAAAAAAACCTCTCAAAACATTCAAAATTTAGAGTACAAACTTGCTGGACTCTATTGGCCTTAGCATTAGAAGCTCGGGGCCCACTCTAGTTTAAGCAATATATTTGTCATTGAGAACTCGACTATTCGGATTTATATAAACGACAATATAGGTCTCCCATATTTTCTACTTCTAAAACTATACTTTGGAATTGACAGCAGATTTGATTAAAATGTTTTATGTTGCACTGTAACCCCATTCTAAACAAAACATTAGCTACGCCGAAGTTGTCTCATCAGAACTATACATCGTTAATTACATCAATCAAAATTTACATTCGATTACAAAATCACAAAATTTACTGGAGTTAAAAATATATTCTACGCTCTTTAATGTAAAAAAATATAATACGCAAAACGTCGATTTCAAAAATATAGAAATTATTTAAGTTAAATTAATAGTTTGGGCGCATGACGGTCAACATATGATTTATTTAGACATTATTTACAATGGTAATAAATGCTAAAAATTGAAATAATTAATCACCTTTAATCCAATACCGTCACTATCCTAAATAAGCAAATTTTACAGGAGAGCTATTTAAAGATTTATGACAAATATTAACTAACTAGCAACCCGACCTCGCTTCGCTTTTATTCGTTTTACCCGCGTAGTTCCCGTTCCCGTGGGAATACCGGGATAAAATATAGCCTAAGTTACTCCCTGATATTATAGTTTTCCATTGGTGGCAGAATTTTTGAAATCGGTCCAGCCGTTTTGAAGATTACCCGGAACAAACAGACAGACAAAAATTTTTTAATCGGTATTTTAGGCATATGTATAGTGCAAATAACCGTGTGAGCATGAAAAAAGCCTATTATTTTGACATTACAAACAGACACTCCAATTTTATTTATTGGTATAGATATAAATAAGAGTATATTAGCGTTTCAGGAATAATTGTCTTTTATTTTTATTTTATTAATTAGCAACCTGCCCTCGCTTCGGTTTTAGTTGTCTTTCCTGTGTAGTTCCCGTTTCCGTGGAAATACCGAGGTAAAATATAACCTAATTTACTCCCTGATATTATAGCTTTCCATTGGTGAAAGAATTTTTGAAATCGGTCCAGCCGTTTTGAAGATTACCCGGAACAAACAGACAGACAAAAAAAATATTAAGAGTATTTTAGGCATATGTATAGTGCAAATAACCATGTGAGCATGAAAAAAGCCTATTATTTTGACATTACAAACAGACACTCCAATTTTATTTATTGGTATAGACAACTATTATTCCTATTAAAAACCTTTTTTTTCATTTTAATTATTATTAATTAGTGGATATAAATAATTTAAAATATTAGTGACATACACATTTTCGAAAAAATTTAAAAAGTTAAGTGAATTTAAAGTATATAAATTGAAGCAATGTGTAAATTCAGTACTCAGCAAATAGATGGCATTAAAAACAGTTTTTCGAAAAATTTCGTTTAGTGACGGTATTGGATTAAAGGTGCCATATATTGATTGATAGTCACCAACTATAATTGTGCGAACTAAAGTCCACATCACCAAAAAATGTCCGCGCCATTACTTGGGACTAAAAATGACGTTGCCGCCAATGTTGCCAATTTAGAGACTGTTGACAAAACTGACGACTTTTGTTTCATTTGGGTGATACTGTTAATATAGTGATTGTACTATGAGCAGTCCTTTACGTGACAATTAATTTTATAAAATATAAGAATTAGATATAAATAAAAATGTAATTTGACATTCGTATGTATTTCACTCATAAATTTGTTCTTTGTGCGAATTATTATGTTAAACTATTAAATACAAATCTGAACAATAAAAAAAATCAACTAGATGTATCACTGCGTCTATGGGACAAATTTGGTGGTGTGAACTATAGTTGTAAATGTTTAACATTTGTATTGCTATACCAAGGAAAAGCACAGCATTCATGATGTAGTGGTTCTATTTAGAGTATGTAACACAGCCACATTTTGCCACGTAAAATAATTCTTTAATAACGATGTTAAATGACATAAAACCTTCGTAAAAATGTGTGTTGTTCCTTGCAAATATGTGTGTTAAAATGAAAATACTCGGACATTAATAAACTACGTATTCTCTGATATCTATAATAAAGTAATTGTATTATTTTATTACAAAATAAATTATTTAAAATTTGCATTTATACTCGAATCTCAATTATTTATTCAATCATTCACCTTAGCCTGGAATACAAAACATGAAAATAATATAGAGATTTAGATTTAAAAATCAAAATATTTAAAAGCGCATGGTGGACACAAATTACACATACATGACACTTTTCGTTAAAGTCATTCATTCCTCAATAGGAACTCTCACACTGACTAAAATATACAACTTTTTTTAAGGAATTTTCAACTTTAGTACCGCAAGCATTCATAATGAATGATCATATGTATATTAATTATAATGTTAGTAGTTCACTATAATTACGTTAAGGCTTTTAAGCCATTATGAAACTTAGATCAAAACCCGTAATAATTTTAACATCCCTATAATACATTAATATATTTGTAGTCTCATTACTTTTAGACCAAGCAAATACATTTTAAAAAGGTTCACAACATATAGTGAATAGTATAATAAAATCTTATATTACTTTTATAAATGTAGGATCTCATAAAAAGCTCAAAATGTCAATTTCGATTTGACATATGTCATTGCAAAAACACGCAACGATCCGATCTCATACAGCCGCTCGCGGCAAATATGAATCTCAAAATTTCCACCACACGCTTTTAATACCCACGAAATGGTATTCAAATATATAATAACAAAAAGTTACACATCAAAATGTATCAATGCTTATCTCTAGAACATGCAATTGACAAACAAACAAAACAAAAATATCCACGAATTTGTGCGATTTATTCACAATTTTCATAAAGATCTTATTCAATTTTAGTTTTTTTTTTCACAATTACTTAACATTACGTTTCTATCACGACAAAGAGGGATTTGATACATACATTATTATCGATCTTTTTTTCTATATTTTCACTTATTATTGCTCGATTCTAATCTAATGTGCAACAATATTAGCAAACGTCCAAAACATAAACTTTACTCGCCAACTGTTTTTATAACAAAGTATAGTTTGCAAGTATAAATATTTTTAATATCTTTCTTAATCATTGATTCAAAGTTATTCCATATACAAGGAATTTGATCATAAATATAAAAATATAAGAAGCCTTTTTATTAACGCAATTGTCATTTATGTTATAACCTATTCTATTTAACTAGTTTTCTTAATAGGTGAAATTTTTAAAGTACTGTATTCAAACTTTATTGAGTACTGTTTCAAGCCCTAAATGACCATAAAATCCTGTGACTATGAAAAATATCGCGGCAAAACACAAATAAACACTAACGCTTTGTACGAATTATGTTGACGCACAAAGCTACAACATTAAGGATATTGCGAAAACGAAACGTCTTTTAATAAATATATTTATTTTTATTTAAACAAAATGATGTAATTTGTGTCCGTTAATTATATGTGTATGTATTTCTCGCGGAAACGCAATGAGTTTCAAAAATTAAAAAACTGTACGAATGGCGGCGATGTGGCTCGCGACACGTCACGTCTCGTTTCCGTCGGGGGCGAAAAGTGGCCCACAGAGAACCGCTTTGCTACGCTGAATATGTCAAAGATCGTAGTAGGTGGAGGGCAGTGGACTCTGCCTACCCCTATGGGAAAAAGGCGTGAATATATAAAAAAAAAAAAAAAAAAAAAAAAAAAAATAAACAAAATGAAAGTAATATTTTTTGAACGGTCAAGAATAGTTCCAAGAGTCTTGGGAGTATTTATGACACAACTTTTTTAAATAAAAATATTTATATTTTTAACGTTACGCCTTAATCACCAAATGTTCTTTACTTTTTTGTCAGCGACCACGAATACTGCCGAAACTAATTGCTTGTGAAAGCCGACTGAGATATAATAGCGATCTGCCTGTGCCCTGGTGTTACTGTGGTAAATAAGCGTACTTGTTGGCCACAAAAATAAAAAAGCTGTGCACCGACTGATTGCATATCCAGAGTTAACGTCAGGAAGGGGGAACGATCCTTTAACTTAATCTATGCAGCATGTTTTGTTTCTCCGTTTGTTTGGAAGATTTTCAGCGCTGATTAAAAGTAAATGGGGAGAAGGATATGTTGGAATATCATATATACTTCTAACCCGAAATGTTATCAATGGGAGGCCCTACTAAGGTTATATTTTGCCATGCAAATTGTGTCCTAGGACTAGTGTCGGGGCTGACAGTGGTCTCTGAACGTAGCATTAAACTTCAGAAAAATTACAATAAAACCCATTATTGAACCACTATTCACAATACCTTTTGCCCATCCAGAATTACTTGAAACCTCATCATAGCAAAGAGGCAAATAAAACTCAATTTGTGAATAAAATTATTAATAACGATGAATTTGCTTAAAACTAAAATCAAGACTAAAAAAATCTTAAATAATATGTACATGTAAGAAGGCGAACCATAAAAACATAACAAATTATGGAAGCATTTCTGCCGCTCCATACTATTGCAAGGAAAAATTGTATTTTTTTTTAATATCAAACTGCTGATTTTTATAACTGTCACATATGACACATACTTGTCAAATCATGACATGTCTTGTCATGTAAGTTTGTAATGTCATGATAGTTGAAGCTCATCACATGTACAAAAAATATTTGCGTCTATGAAATAGCAACGCTTGAAGCATTTCAGTAACGTGAAGACGTAACAAGTTTGTGATATAAACAAAAAGCAGTCTTAAAAAAATAGATTATCACAAGGGTGATTTTGGTTCGCTATTTATTTGCTTTATTATGTACATTTTGTATCTATGTGAATAGTGGTTTTATTAAATAACAGCAGCTAGTATGAATATAATAATTCCATAACTATTATATTTCGATGATATAAAATATGTATGAGGTAAATAAATTGCAAATAATACCACATAATTAATTCTGTCTGAAAAGCTTATATTGGCATTCATTTTCAACGATGTCATCACTAAATAAAAACAAAAATATTTTTATTTCTTTTTTTAATTAATTGTGAGTTGTCATACTACCATTTACCATCTATCAATCGTCATTTTAGATGGCAACATAATATTAAATCGTATTCAATCTTGCTTTAATAATAACTAGATATTTTTTATGTCATCAATTATAATACTAGAGTAAATAATAATATCAACAAATAAGAAATATAATAATAAAGTGTATATACAAAATAATGATAATAATTTTTGTTCTTTTATTTCATGTGTTGTATTGAGTTAAATGCATTGTGATTACAGAATAATATCAGTCGATAAAAAAACGCATTTATTGGCCGTTGCAAGTGTCATGTTCAAAATAAATAATATGTTGGGCGAAACTGCATATAACGAGACGATATTGCATGAAATTTGATGAAAAGAGACGATAGTGCATGGAGTTAGATGAAACGAGACGATATTGCATGTAGTTGGATGAAATGAGACATTGCATGAAACTAGGCCCAATAGGCTTTATATTATCAATAAACAATGATCAAATTATAACGTAAACTGAAAACTGTTTCAAATAATTTAATATTATGAAATAATTCTTATACATGACACACAATTGCCAAATAAATGCAACTAGTGTATATTATAAATAATTGAATCTTAAATTAAATTGTTCATGATTTGTTTTTTTTTTTCAACAGGTAACACTTAAAACTTAATATAAAGTCGATGTGAAATTGGTTGTCTTACAAATATTTTCTCTTTTAACAGATTTGTATGATTTAACTACAATATTTCTATCAAATTTAATTTTAAATACGCAAGTATGTATGTCTTTGAATATGAGTAATTAATTATTGGATAATCAAAAACCTATATTACCGCGTATGTGAAAAAATAAATTACATTGATAAAAATTAAATGACCGTTGAAAATATTAGCGGGCGGACAATCCACGTTCCATCTTGCGAAGTTTGAGACATAAGAAACCTGCAGATTGATGGCGTTAGCCGTGACTACAAATGGACCGGGCAGAAACCTGTAGATTTCTTAACCCGAGACTTCAAGATGGGCCGGGCAAGAAACTTTTAGATTTCTTATGCGCTTTATCCAAGACCTCGAGATTTGACAGGGACCGTTTGCCCGCCGAATGGGCCATAATATGGGTACACATTCAAAATAATAATTTATAATCAATGCATGTGATTTCGATAATCCAAATCACTTTTTATCCAAACCGATATGTCATCATGTATTCGGTTTTTTTAAATATTTGTAAGCCACACATGTTTTGTGAAACATTTGAAACATTTCTCGATAGGTACAAAGAAAAATGCATCATATTTCGTACGTATATATGTCATTTTCGTGTAAAAAAAAACACAGTTACGTTATTACATTTTCAAAATATACATGTTTCTTACACGCAAATGTAGGGTATGAAAATTATAACCACGGGACTGATGACTCGGGGGTATACTCGAACTGGTAACGTCACAAATCGCCTTCGAAACTTCAAGGATGTATATAGCTACTTGCCTATCGTAAAAATTCTAAGGTTAAAGAGTGGGGATAGAGGCAGTTCTTCGTACAGAGAAAATTATATCATTATCTTAAGTCTATAGGCGTCCTATTATTTAGGTCGGGCCTCTTCCAGAATAAGAGGGAAATTGACCTACTATGCGACGCTGTTCAGACGTGTTGGCATAGTTTTGTGTCGGGTTTTCTTCTCTTGCATTAGTATTATATGGGGGTGCTGAATTGTATTTTTACTCCATTACCACACGGGCAAAAAGGCTTCTGCATCATCTAGATAGTACCTAGTAACTTTCACGGCAAATATTAAAAACTATTCATCATCTGATGGATATTAAAATGTATCGTCACGTATGGCAATAACCAGTGTAGGTCCAAAACTATATGGTTATTTATAATTGCATATAATAACCTATTTCATCAACAATAACTATATTTTATTTTTATTATTTTTCTTTATTGCAAACGGTGGCAAACGAGTAAACAGTACACCTGATGGTAAGTGTTGCTGCCACTCATGGACTTTTGCTAGGTCGTTGCCTACCGTGAAGAAAGTGAATGGAGTCTGAATGTGTTGAATGAGGTTCGATGATACTAAAGGCATCACCAAAACCAACCACACGCAAACACCCTCAGAAAGTTGAGTTTATGTAATTCACCTTAGGTGTTACCTACATTTTAGGTGTCATTTAAAATTTGTAGTGTGGTGACGGAGAATACAATTTACCACTCTCTCTCATGTCTGTGGTTGACGTAACAGATGTATAAGATATACGATATGCAGATAACATTTTTGCGAGAGATAAAGTCCTATAGCATCTCGTCTGACCTGCATGGTATACTAGGCCTGAGCTCAACAGTGGGACATATATAGGCTGAGATGATGATGATAAGTAAAATTAAATACCCATTTCGACGGTACATAAAGACATGTCAAAAATGGCCTTTTTTTTATTGTATTCTTTAGGTTTCTTTTTATTGTATTCTTTAGGATTTAGATTTTCAATACATATGCAGTATGAAATGTGCGTATTGAAAATCTAAAGCCTAAAAAATACAATAAAAAAGCATGAGGAATACAATAAAAAAATGCCATTTTTGACATGTCTTTATGTATGTAGGGACAGTCGATTTAAGCGATTTAGACTTACGCGATTCCTTAGCTTCTATCGCGTAAATCAAGGTTATTATCGTATTTTAAAAGAAGCTTAAATGCTCTTATTAATTTATAATCAGACGATAAAATAACAATTAAAATGTCTCGAAAACTTTAAAACAACTGCTTCACATTTTCAAAAACTCAAACTTGTCAATTGTACTCGTGAATAAATTTGGATTAAATCTAAATATTATTAACCGACTTCATATTTTCATTCAAATTTTAATCCACTTTGTGGAATCGTCACAAATTCTACATTAGCATACGCATGCGTATTAAAAGGAACTTATATATAAAAAGTCAAGGTTTTAACCCTGGTTTAAATTGTGTGCTCATTGGTCAATTAGGGGTTACCCATAAAATACGTCACACTAATTCTGTAAGATTTTAACCCCGTCCCTGTCACAATTACTACATTTGTGACAGTCCAACATGCCGTCTGACGTCTTTCCTTAGTGTAACGTCAAATATTTTGCAATTTTACATTAAGATACTATTGAATTCGTAATTAGTTTTATTTTCATTTAATTTATTTGTTAATATAATCAAGATCGAATCAATTATTTGAATGACAAAAAATGATAAAACAATGAATTATTAATTATCAGTGACACTAACATTTATAATATTTTAAATTTGACGTCACGAAACTTATGTACTCTTCCAATCCCTTGCCACATTTCCTCGACTCCCTCCCTTGACGTGTGACGTACTTTATGGATGGACCCTTATTTCAGACCAGCTATTTTATACAAAGATGAAGAATTATTTGAATTCGTCCATTAATAACATTCCTAAAGGTATCAATAGAATGTACTGTCGACAAAATGTAATAAGTTGAAGTTTGAGACATTACTGATAGTCTCCAAGACATCAGTTGCTAAATTATAAGTTGGAATTCAACAAAATAACAAGGTAGGATAATAACCATACAATTTTAAGATAATGTCTTAAATATTAATAGTTAAAATCCGATTATTAATATTTGTTTGCATCGAAACATTAAACAAGAACATTTACACAAAACTTTCGTCTTATTATATGAGGCCATGAGAACCATAGTGGCCCAACTAATTTTTTATAGTATTGAGTTTATGATTTTTTACAGATATAATTGAACATTTTGTTAGAACCAAGGTGGCCTAAAAGTGATACAACGAATACTCACTAGATGGCAGCACAATCATTGTTAAGGTTTTTATTTTCTATGGTGTTCAAAAGGCTTGTCCATTGAATTAGGCCAATATGGTTCTCATGACCTCGTATAGCGTTGAGCGTTTCTGATTAAAAGCCTTGGTGATCATAGTCCTTCATCATCATCATCATCATCACCATGCTCTTATCTCAATTACTTGGTGTCGACACAATATATCCTCTTCTTCCATAAAGATTTCATCTCAGTATCACCTTCTTTCAATATGTATGCTTCACACAAACTATCATTTTTTTCCTCACCCCTGAAGCATTCAACATTCATACTTAAAACTTTCATCACAATATTACTTTCAACTCTTCCTATCACATATCCATACCACGTCAGGCGTTATTTTTTCATTTTTCGTTACGCGCAAAATGTTCAATCTTTCCGTTATACGTTTATTCTTCTGATATATGGACTATACCTATCCTCGAAATAGTCTCATTCGTTATTTTAAAGTCTTAAGCCCTTGCCAAGTTTTATGTAGCAATAGAGAGCAGAAAAAATCCTTGATATAAATAAGTGAATCAAATATAGTCAAATTAATAATAAACTAGATGTTTTTATTTGTAAAAAACACTATTATTGTGATCCCCACAATACATTTTTACTATGGTAACTTCTATCACAACAGTAACTATATATAAATTACACAGAGGTTCGCACCTTAGAAAATCCCGGCAAAAGCTTTTAGTTGTCATGGGACCCGCAATAAATTTAATTCGAAAATAGAAATTGTAATGATTCCACTTCTGAAAAATATTATATATATACAAAATATTTTGTGTAAATGTTTATTTTAAATGTTTTGATTGAAAACACTAAAGAGAAAACCGGCTTAACATTGCTAATACAACCATTTAGGGTTCACCCATAAAGTACGTCACACTAGTTTCGTGATTTGTTGACCCCTTGCCCGTCCTTGTCACAATTGATCAGATTTGTGAGACCCCTCCCTGTGTGACGTCACATATTTTGTAATTTTACAAAATATAAATAGTAAAATTACGGCGAAACGTGGCGTATGTGGCAGCATTTTCAAAGAGCTAATAAAAACTGCTGAAGAGAAGGGTTAGAAATATTTTTACATTTTTCATTAATAATTCAAGTTTGGCATATAAATACTTAGATATATAAGAATTTGAAAAATACGGTCACGAAACTTAGGAGCCCTGTCAACTTTTGTCACACAATGCCACTTCGTCGACATCCTCCCTCCCCTTTATATGTGACGTAATTTACGGATGTCCCTTAAACTAGAAACGGTAATGTCGAATTATTGATACAGTTAAAGATGGTCATTATCACATAATGGTGGTCAGCTGACCTCTGGCTGAGGGTTCGGAGGGGGGGAAGAAGGTGCTAACAGATGTTCTGGAACTGGAACCGCACGGAGACGCGCTGATACTTTCTTTTGAGGGCACAATACCTGAAAAGATATTAAAATTAATAAACTTTTTCATAGAGTAAGAATACAATTCACAAGCCTCTTTCTCATCATACGTATGTGACGCATATGAGCTGTGATGATGATGATGATGATATTTTTTAATGAATTTGCATTAAAAAAAGACCGTGCGTCAAAGTGCGGATGACAGAAGTGAAACTTCTTTGGTGCCGTAGTCAATATTAAAAAATAAAATGTCAACGTTATATAAAATAAAAAAACATTAAATAATAAATGTCAATATTAAAAAAAAGAAAAATAATAAAACTGTTGGTTTTATTATTTTTCTTTTTTTTAAAATTATATAAAAACATAATAAAAAAAATTGCACTCTCTCGATCTTTCTCAGTCGCTTGCTCCCCACTCTCGCTCAATGGCTATGTTCGCCTTTCTCACTCTCTCTCAATCGGTGTCTAACTCTTCTTGGACAAAAGCGTCCCACATTTTCGTGTCATTAAATTGCACTTCATCCGTAAAAAATAATTACTCTCATGCGCGCAAAGAAGTTTCACTTCAAAAACTGACTCACCCGTCTAGCAAACATAAAGCATCCCTTTTCCTCCTCTTGCGTGTTGATAGCAGGAACTAGTTGTAGGTCCACAGTGGGAGCTTCCCTGCTGTCCTCACCTATAAATAACACAATATAACAATAAATAATATATGTGTGGTGATGGAGTAAGAATATAATCCATTTCTTGCCCGTGAATGTCGTATAAGACGACTAAGGCAGAGGTGCCTAAACTTTAAAGATAACGGATCCCCAACCGAATACCTTTTACTTTATAGATCCCCAACCAAATTACCTTTTATTTTATGGAACCCCATATGAAATGCTATCAAGTAATGAACGACTCTGTACCATTCAGGTCTAATTCTTGTTATCTGTCTATATACACAATAGTAATGAGTTCTCCCCATCACTAATTTTGCATCATTTTAAGTTAATATTTGTACCCGTGGTGTTATTTCACAGCCAAACTACTAAAATTAAAAGCTATTTAATTTTGACGGAACCCTGATGATTACGGAACCCCTAGGTTCTGCGGAACATACTTTGAGAATCCCTGGACTAAGGGATATAACATTCATACAAAATCTTTATAAGAGATGAATAACTGGCAAAAAAATCCTATACCAACCGGTGTGACCAGCGTGGTATAGTAAGTTAATTTACCTTCTATTGTCCACAATAGAAGGACACCTTCTAGTGTTGTGATGGAGTAAGAATACAATTCAACACCTACTATATTACTCGTGGATGTCGTGAATAACGATTAAGCGATATATTATGTATACAATGATAGTACAAGAGAAGGAAAACGGTGTACCAACCCTCCTGATCAGTGTGGTGTAATAGATCAATATCCCTCCCACTGTGGAGGAGGCTCGAGCCCAGCAGTGGGACATATATGAGCTATAATGATGACGATGATTAACAGAAAACCAAACTAAAAGGTTAAAAACTCAAGTGCGCTAACACGGAACATAGGGAAAGCAACATCTATAGAGTCACGTCAAAATCTCGGCCACAGATATAAAAACATATTAATCTTGTAAGACTCAGAACAACAATTTGTGGATCGAAGTGTGGTCCCGCGTAGGATTCGAACCCACGACACTGGCACTGGTCGGTATCTTAACCATTACACAATCTGTGCAGTCATTGTATGACAAGAGGTGGGCCGAGTTCCAAATTTCGTCACTTCAAAATCCTATACAAGTATTAAAATGCCTCAAATAATTCGGATAAGAGCAGGATAATAAATGATGGTGATGATGATGTACCTCTGGCAAATATATTGAGCTCTTTGAAGCATCCCGTCTCAATCATCTCCGTCTGCCATGGTATGCTGACGGAACCCGTGTTGAACTTCCCGTAGAAAGTGTCGTCGCCCGCATCCAAGTTCACACCCTTCACTGTGCTGAACTGTTCTATATCCAACACATCCTTCGCGTACACCGCATGGGGCTGTGAAAACAATAATTTAAATTGTCAACAGTTTGTTTTTAAAAAAATCCGTTCCGTGACGGAGTAAGAATACAATTCACCGCTCCCTATCTTGCCCTTGGGTGTCATAAAAGACGAGTAAGGAAAACTTGAAACAAACCAAAACGTCTGACCAGCGTGGTATAGTAGGTCAATTTTTCTCCTATTTTGAAGGAGGCTTGAGCCCAACAGTGGGACGTATATGAGCCGAAATGATGATTAAAAAGAATAAGGATCCCACGGAGAAGATTATTCATAAGGTTAAGAATACCATTTGTCACGACTGTACTTTCCACTGTGAATCGTAAAACCTGTCTGAGGGATCACCAGGAAAATAACACCAACTTGACAAACCAAGGGCAAGGTAACACCAACCGCGATTGCCTACCTACCCCTTCTATCTATATTCTGGCATTAATCTCCTTTAGAGAGTTCTATGTCCAACAGTGGACATCCATAATTTGATGAATAGTATGGAAAGACCCAAGATACTCACATCAGGTACAAATGGTGCACCAACCATGCCCGCTTCAAGCCTCGCCCAGTTGAGGTTATTGAAGAATCGATGCTCCTTGACCTGTTTGGCTCCTTTCCTCGCGGCGTTACACCCAAGCCTGGCTGTCGGGCTCTTCGCTAATAATGCGCTGCACAAAGCCCGTGCGCAATCGCTGAACTTGCTTGAGTATTTCTCTTGTTCATGCTGTTCTTAAAAGAATTAAATTTATAGATAATATGTTGCTACTGTAATTATGTTATTCGTTTGATTTTTTATTTTTTATTTATGTTTTCGTTTGATTGTGAATGCAATGGTCTTTGCCTACCATTCTAGGTAGGTAAATGACAACTGCCGCGGGTGACTGGACCGGAGATTTAGTCCGTCACCCGCCGAGAGCCAACCGTGCGACGGCGACCGACGTCCCCGAGGGGAGAATGTTATGAGGAGAGGGTACTCTGTAGGAATATTCCGTCGGGCCGACCACTGAAGACAAGTTACTCTGCACCGGTGGTCGTCCCAACGACGAAGGCGACGTGCCACGGGTGGATTACAGGGCCGCGCGCCACCCTTCTGTCGCCCTGGACGGAGCCCGGCGGCGGGTGCGCTGACCGTAACTCACCCAAAAAAAAAAAGGTGAATGACAACTAAAAGTTCGGAAACATAACATCGCATAAGAGCTACCTGTTTGACCAACGTGGTATAATAGGTCAATTTTACTTCCAGTGTTGGAAGCCCAAGACTAGTAGGTCGTATATGAGCTGAGATGATGATGACGATGATGCTGTTGGTCCTTCTGGTGATGGAGTAAGTTATTATTTAAGAACTGGAACACAGAAAGCAAAAGATAATCAACATCGGTGTGGTGGAGGCGAAAGAATACAATTTACCAACCGCTTTCTTGCCCATGGGTGTCGTAAAAGACGACTAAAAGATTACAAGATGCATACGATATGAATACAAGAGAAGGAGAACTCGAAATAAAACCCTGTACCAACCCGTCTGACCGGCGTGGTATAAGTAGGTCAATTTCCCTCCCATTGTGGAGGAGGCCCGAGCCTAACAAGGCCGAGGCCAGCAGTGGGACGTATATGAGCTGTGATGATGATGAATGAATCGAAAAACCAGTGATGCGTCTAAGAACTCTGCAAGTAATCCAGTTGGTTATCCCTGTTGGTCATTATATATGGAAAACTAAATATGTGCAGATACTGACCTTCACCCTCCTGTCGACTTCCTCCCTCTTGACCTTCTCTTTACGCGCTCGGAAGGGCGCGCGACCTTCGATCATTTCGTACGCCAAACAACCGAAAGAGAACCAGTCCGGACTGAACGCATACCGCTCATTGTCTATCACCTTAAAAAATTTAATACAAAATATTAATGGGTAGTTCTTTAAAAATAACCTTAGAAAGTCGTTCGTTCGATCAATACAAAAAATATGTTAGAAATGTGACAAAATGGTATAAGTTCCTAAATATTTTTGTCAATACAAGTGAGTATTATTTGCAAAGTCAATTCAATAAAAAATATTTTATTGAAAAGGCAGTCAACTGATTTGTGACAGAATTGCCATCAAATCCACTTTCTAGATCCTGAAAATCTTAAAAAAAAAATATTAACTTCGGGGCTTAATTTTTTTTAGATAGAATGGACATTCAACTACCATTAAAAACTATAAGTTCTACAAAAAAAGCTTTAATTTTTTTTTTACAAATTTCAGCTAATATTTTAATAAACTGTAGGTTAAAAAAGAGAATGATATAATACACTTCTCCCTGTGATATGTCTAAGGCAAAACTACAACAAAATGTTCATAACCATACCTCAGGTGCCATGTAGCCCACAGTCCCGACTCGTCCTCTAACCGTGCCACCTTCGGGCACGTCCACAGCCAATCCGAGGTCAGAGATACGAACATGACCCGCGTCGTCTAGCAGAATATTCTCTGGTTTGCAATCCCTGAATATATGAAATGTTAAAAAATAATTCTCATACAACTGTAATAAGATTTTTTGTTTATATGTTAATAATGAATAGGCTCCGAAGCTAATGGGCTTATTAAAATCATTTTATCACGAATAGAAAGCTAAATGGGCATCGTTGGATGCAAGCGCCACAGGACCGCATTGTAGCAAAATATGAGGGCGGACTTACGTCCAGCAGTAGACGGCGATAGACTGAATTATGATCATGAACATAGGATATGATATCTTTAAAACCTTAAAAAAATTGCAACATCCAAGGTTAAAAATCAATAGAATTTATAGGCGCTTCAGAAATATCTATAACAAAATAATGTATTACGAATTTTTAGGTCTCATAAATATCTACAAAAAAGTTTACCAGGTTATATATCTATTGTAATTAAGTCACAATAGCGGCTATTATTTTTTAAATCCAAGATATAAAAACGAATTTTTATAGGCGAGCGCTTCAAAAATTGTACAGAATAAAATAATGTGGTATGAATTTATTTTAGGTCTTATTAATATCTTCAAAATAGTCTGCGAGGGTCTTAGTATTTTAGTTAAGCTACAATAGCAGGTTTTATATTCTAGAATTTAATTAGATCGCCGATAGAAATAAAAGTTAGATACATTTATATCGTGGCATTAATTCTTATCCAAATAAATAATTTTCTCATCCAGGGTTATCACGTAATTGGAATCTGAAATTTTATTTAGAAATCAAGAGTATATAAATAAAATTTCATCTTAAGAAATATACTTTATACGAACTCGCGGGCTGAACCTTTTTCTGTCCGATTTCTCTGCAAGATAGAATCCGAAATACGGCAATCCGTAGAAGAACTTGTGTAGCTGAGATAGCACGAATAATAAGCACACTGAAGCGACAGGCCACATCACTCGAAGAATCGACATCGCTGGGGAAGAGGGGTTCTTGAGTGACGACCACGTATCATACAGTGTAGGACAAACAAGGTGGACGGACGACCTGATGAAAGTTGCTGGGCGTTGTTGGAGGTAGGCGGCACCGAACCGTACTCTCTGACGAAACATGAAGGAAGCCTATCTCCAGCAGTGGACGACTAACTATGATGATGAAGTGACATAGTTGATGTTACCTGTAAACAATGCCCATTTTGTGTAAGTGTTCGAGCCCGCACGCGACCTGAGCCGCATAGAACCGGGCCCGCTCGAGACCAAGGCCTGTTTCAGCGCCGCACATGTTGTAGATGTGGAACTTGAGATCGCCACCTATAAGTACAAAAAAAAAACTTAAATATCGAAGTAAATTTAATACAAATTCATTTCTAGTTATCCTATAAAAGTCTGTTAAATATTACCAATGGGAAAGATTGTGATAATTAATGATTGCTTTTTCCTAACATTACGGCAAAACGCTTAGATTTAAATGAAATTCAGTAACTTAGAAATTCAGTAACTTAGAACTTCAACAGAATAAAACATTTATATTTGTGTATTAAATATTAATGATGTCGAAATTGAATACGCCGAAACCTTTTAATTATTTATTAAAATGGTTCCAGATAGATCCCTTGCAATAACTTTTTAAGTTCCATCTCTTAATATTAATAATTATTCCATCTCTTAATATTAATAATTATTTACAGCAATAAAGGATTATATAAAAAATGCTTTAGTATAATATGCGATATAATAATCAATGAAATCCTTTAAACACAGCTACAATACTGTGCAATACGATGACGTGACTCGCCAATAGACCGAATAAGTCAAAACTAATAAGGCGTAATAAAAATTATATTTCAGATATTTTTGGATTTTCAAAAGGTAAAACAAATATTTATAAACAATAAAAACCTATAAGTTTAGGTTATCAGAAATCATATGTTCAACTAGAAGATTTTATAACTGACGGTTCTAATAAGCCCCTCTAATGGATTTCAAATAATCGTCAGACTTGGCAGAGAGGTTCGTGATCACAGTTAGTGCTATCAGTTTCACAGGAAAGCATTGTTTCCTGCTGTTGGTCCATTAGCCACTTTTCCGACAGTCAAAAGGAAGTAAGATATACTCGTGGATTGTATTCTGAAATCCCTACTGGGAATCCGGATATTATTTAAATTCCAAAGATAAGAATTTCTCTGATATTAACCTTTATTATAACACGTCCTCGCTTCGCTTCAGTTTCAACCACTTAACCCGCGTAGTTCCCGTTCCCGTGAAAATACCAGGATCAAATATAGCCTAGGTTACTCCCTGATATTATAGCTTTCCATTGGTGAAAGAATTTTTGAAATCGGTTCAGTGGTTTAAGCGTAAAAGCATAACAAACAAACGAACTTTCGCATTTATAATATTAGTAAGGATAAGGATTTCTAAGGAACAACTGTTTAACTTACCATTCATAATCGTGAGTACTAAACAGAGCGCGTCTTTTGTCTCATACGCATAAGCGAGATTTACGACAAACCGCGAGTTGATCCGCTGTAATATTTGCTTCTCTGTCAGCACCATCGCTTCACCCTTTCGTTTCTTTATGCGTTTCTTTTCTAACTTTTTGCATGCGTACATTTTTCCTGTCGCGCGAACCTGTAGGTGAAAATATTATTATAACCTCAATTACAGTTTCCATTGTAGACGTGTACCGTTACACATAGGCCTCCTCACGAAAATATCATTCAGAACTACTGTTCTGAGTGGTATTATAAAGTCGCACGGAACCATTGAATACCGTATTCAATGGTTGGTCCGTGCAACTTTTTATAAAAAAGAAAATAGTTTGTCGTATGCTAAATCTTATCATTCCATCAATTTGTCAATAAGGCAGAAAGGAAACCTATACTGAGTAATAGGATATATAAGGTTTATTGCAAAATAATCATATTCATTCTCTTAACGATCCCTTATCATGGTTTTACGACTACCGCATGAAAGTAATAAATGGCGATATGTGATATCCTTAACATGTCAACACATAGTCTCCATACGGTTATCTGATTATATTAATCCAATATCCAAAAAAGTTGCTACAGAAAGACCTTACTCCTATTTCCAGCTGTCCGAAACAGGTAATTAAATCAATAAAAAAAGAGCGAAAGCAGATGCCTAATTAGACGACATTCCCAAACTGGCAATCCTAAACATAATATACAATACCCGGAGGGTCAATTTACTGGAAAAATATATACCTAGAAGGTACGATACGGTACCATACTGATTTTTATGGATAAAGTTCATTAGGTACGAACGTACTAGGGATGATCGATGTTAACATCGATGTCAACATCGAAAGCCCAACATCGATGTTCGATGTTTATCACACCGAACATCGATGTTACAGAAATATCGATATCATCGAAGTTGTATAACATCGATGTTATATAAAACTCGTGGCATATTTTGATGAGCTTTTTTTTTTTAGGTAATCTGTCGAATGTTTTTGACATCGATGTTACTACGGGAACATAAAATCTTCCAGGCAAATTTTGATGACCTTTTTTTTTACATCGATCGACATTGATGTTACGGCGACGATATAAAATCCTGCGGGCAATGAGCTTAATGAATTTTTTTTTTTAGGAAATTTCCTTCGCAGCTGCGTTTCCGTTATTACCCCGACATTCCACGATGTTTCCTTTTCGACATCGATGTTTTCCTTTCAACATCGATGTTTCCCTTTTCAACATCGATGTTTTCTTTTCAACATCGATGTTTTTCCTTTCAACATCGATGATCATCGAACATCGATGTTCATGGAGCATCCCTAGTACGTACCCCTGGGACCCGTATGAAACACCTTTATGTTTTATTTAAAAGAATACTGTCGACCGTAAGAAATACATCTGAATATAGAAATTAGTTTTATTTATATTCAGGTCTAAAAATATCTTATCGGTGAAAATTGTACGTCTTATATAGAATACATACATTCCGTGTGGTGACTGAGTTAGAATAAAATTCACCACCCGCTCTTTTGTCCGTGAGTATCGTAAAAAGCGACTAAGGGATATCTTGTGCATATAACAACTATGCAAGAGAAGGACAGACCGGTAGGTCAATTTTCCTCCCAATGTGGAGGAGACTCGAGCCCAGTAGTGGGACGTATATGAATTGTGATGATATAAAATACACTAATTAAATTGTAGAAGTTGGAATAACATTGAGAAGATGAAATATTGGTTGATGGAGTATCCGAGAAAATCGAAACAATCACGCATTACTGACACTACATTCCTTATACCATACATCGTTTTACACAAGAGTCATCTAAAGCAACTAAGGAATGCTTCATCTGCAGATCTATTTCCACAGTACCTGGTAGAGTTTAATGTTAGATTGTGTAAAGGTTAAGAAGGACATAGAAGATGTAAGTGCCATAATCTGACAGAAATCATTCATCTATCATATTATCGACAATCAGTATTAATTTATATAGAGCATTCCAAGGGTCGACAGTAACATAATTAGCAACATAGCGGGCATAGTAATCACGGTTGGTGTTGATCTACTGGTGACACTTGGATGGGTTTCACAACTCCCAGGTAAAAACAAGGAGTGGTAACATATTGTATTCTTTAGACGCGATCATGCGGAGAACGTGAAGTGACCCGACTCAAGTAAGAAGTATCACCATCCTCATCGAAGCCCACATATGTTCCATTGTTGGGCTCGTGCCTCTTCCACAGTGGAAGGGAATTTGACGTACTATACCGCTCTGTTCAGACGTCTTGGTATAAGCTCATTTCGAATTTTCCTTCTCTTGCACAGATGTTATGTGCAAATTATATTCCTTAATCATCTTTTACGACATCCACGGGCAAGATAGGGAGTGGTGAATTGTATTTTTATTCCGTCACCACACGGCAAAGTAATAGAAATATGTGTATAAAAAAAGGCATCCATAAGGCTGTATCCACTATTGGACCTAGAATAGAGTAAGTCAGCCCACGAATATACCACTCAGAACGGTGCTATGCCACTTGCATCCAATGGTTACCAACGACTTTCAAAATGTCGTTGGTAACTGTAACCTGGTAGGGAATAATATGTCGTCAGTCACCTAATAATGATTCGGTATAGGGTTATCATTTTTAGTCACCGCGATAAATTACGTATGTATGTATGTAATTACGTATTTATGTTGAAATTGTAATTTTTGGTTTTCCTGCTGATAATATTGTATAGTAGATAGTCAAAATTTAATTATTAAACCTGTTATTTGAATGAAACACAAAATTATATATACAATATTATATAGGTACAGTGGTGGATATATAATTAGAAACACCAAATATGACTTTAATTTTTAATGCTAATACGGTTAATAATAAATGTTTCATATATATTATCGTGGGCTAACACTTATTAATCTATAACGTATACATATTAATAAGTATTATTATATGAGATTTTTAAATAACATGCAATAATTTATGTATAAATTGATATATTTAATAAAATAAAAACAGGGACACGAAGTATTAAGATGGACAACTAATTAGAAACAGATAAAAATATCAAGCGTGAATATTAATAAAATTAGCGAACATGCCTATTTTTTTTATTTGGTAACTTTTCGCGTTATTTTATGAAGTTTTGATCATTTCTGTTTATCTTTATTGTTAAAAATGGGTAAAAATAAAAGTTGTGATGCATCTGTACATAAAATATGCACTGTATATAAAATTATTCTAAAAAAATATCTGTAATAAAAAGATTATTAAAACGGTACAATATTCGTAAAAATATTTGTTTTCGTGTATCTTATACTCAGATGTGACATACAGTATTTTCATGTGCGTAATATAATAACAGGAATATGTGTATAAAATTATGAAGAGTTACCTGACAGGCGCAGACCTCGCCAAAGCCGCCCTTGCCGAGTACTCGGTACATTCTGAAGGTGTGCTGAGTGACCGGCTGCGCCTCGAGCCATTTCCATTGAAGGTACCGGTGGAAGTACATCGAACGTTCGAACTCCGCGAAAGGAGAACCCGCGAGAAAATTTTTCACACATCGAACACATTCTATAAATATGTCTTTGTAACCAGCTGAAATAATATAACATTTAATAAGTGGATATACATTTTATTTTAATGAATAGGATACGAATTACTGCCTCATGATCAATATTCAGTAATACCTGCGTCAACAAAAATATTATTGGCAAATACGTAAGACGGTAGCGAAAAACATATGCCAGATTTTTGAGGTATCGGTATAACATTAGGGCGTTTTAGTTTTATTAGTTTAATTACATTTACTAAGCACAGTAAAATAATATATTTACTAGAAGATGAATTCTAAATCACAACAAAATTACTATATTTCAATTTTTCGCTGGAAAGCAAGATATTAAACTCATGACAGGAAGATGGCAGGATATAACGTAGGTACGTTATATACGATGATACAATTCTGATATATATATACGATATTAAGATTTCCTTGATGGGAAAATGAATAAAGCCTGATCCGGGATTCTAATACTCTGGAGACTGATGAGGAAATCTTGTGATAGGTTGTGATAGGAACAAAATAGATTCATTAATTCGGTCCGATATGTGATCCCTGTGGTACCCCTTAAAAGTTTTTACTGCTTTTCGTACATAAATGAATAGTTTTACATACCATGAATAAGATTATAGGAGGCATCGATGACCTCTTTACTGACGACATCAGTGACTGCTTCGCAATCGTCCGTCTTGAGGTACTTGCCGAATACCTCGGACGCTAGCGCTGTACGCGCCTCGTCCACCTCCACCTCGTACTGGTCTGTCTGCGAGCAAAACTATGTACCTTCAAGCAGGGATAATATCGGGACCATAGGTGTGTCCAATACGTGCATAGGTGACTGGAAAGGCCCTTGAATTTGTTTTTGAAGTGAAACTTCTTTAGAATCGTTGTGATTGCAAACTCGATGAAACGAAAAAACAAGCCCATAGAGACATAAACACGTAAATGTATAGGATTCAGCCGGCGAGAGAATGAGATAAGGGATGAAGAATGAAGCATATAGGATAAAGGAGATGGAGATGGAGTAGGTACTTTATACACACACTCTTTTTTTTTTATTTCAAGCGTAACTTCATAAATAAAATGAAAATGTCAATTTGTAACGACAAAAAACAATAAATTCGTATGTACAGTAAACATTTTTTTTTGTGTTTATTCCTTTGTTCCTTATAATCTTTGTTATATGACTAGAGGGATTTAGGCGGGATTTTGACTTTGACATAAAGAAAAAAAATATTACCGTTTAGTGTTTTTCGTTGAGTTCATTAATTGTGTGCAGGAGAGTAAATTATAACTCTTGAGATTTACTAAAATATAAATAATATACATATATCGAGAGCTTATACAGTGAGCTTGGCAAGAATATTTGCGGCTTGTAGAGCCTCTATCGAACAATATGGGGACTGTTCCAAAGTCATTCAAATTGGTTTCGATAACGTTACGAATATTTTGACGTTAATATTCCCGCTAAGCCCACAGTTACATGTTATTCGTTACAAAGCTCTAGCAACCACTGAAGTTTATGGGGACCGTGGACGACTCGGCCTTAAGTACACATAACAATATCAATCATTACTTTCATCAATCAACACTCTTTGAATCGCAGCCGCTATAACCCTCTTTAGAAGTAAAAAAATTAAAAGACCCTAAATTGTATACAGTTCATATCCACAAAAGTGACGTTTTAATGAATTTACCACAAAATAAACAAAAATTTAAACTATATCAAACGTTGTACTATGGGAGTGAAGAATCTTATAGTTGGAATAAAAAAAAAATATGTATGATGACGCAGTAAGAACACAATTAATCCCTTTTATATCCAGCTTGTGTTGTAAAATACGACTTAGACGTTAGTGTAAGCTAATAACATCATTGCAAGAGAAGGGTACCTCGAATTAGAAACATGCCAACCTGCGTGACCAGCGCGGTATAGTGCCTCAATTTCTTTCTCGTTCCCATGTCTCACCAGATGGCTTTGCTCGCAGGTTCCAATAGCTTGCAAGTATTTTGGAATCGTAATTTTCACATATCTTCTAGAACATTCCCTACCCATACCAATAAATAAACACTTAGAACATTTTAATCTCTTTGAAATACGGTCAACATTGCTAAAATTGCATACTTTAGGTATAGGTCGCTTTGGCACTTCAATAGTAAGACCGTTGTTGATTTATAGTGGATAAGCCAACTCTATCCTCGGAGTCGGTAAATCCCCATACGAACTCCCTTGCTATAAACATGCAGGGGATGCACAAATGCACTTGCTACATCGCACATAGAAAGACCAATCGACGGTTTGTTTGAAATTTGCAATTGCAAGAATGGGCAACCATTCTATTTGCAGTAGAAAGTTGAATTAGAAATAATACGTAAGAATAAAGGCTGGAAAGCTTCAGACGGACAAGCGAACTAAAGGAATCGGTAAAAATGTACAGTCCAATGGCGATAGGAAGGTGATACAGTTGGTCGGCCGCAGACCGTCCTTTTATTGCTGCATACGGCTCGGGTAAAGCTTGCTACAAAAAATTGGGCTAGAAGGATGATAGAACACATGGGAGGCGCCATGTACACTCTGTTTTACACTCTACTCTGTATCAACTGCGATGTCAAAAATCTCCAAAAACATTATTTATTGTAGATACTAACCGCATCGAGGAAGTTATTGTATTTGTGATATTGTGGACGATTCCTCTCGCAGAACTGCCTGAACAGCAGCTTCCCGATCGGCTGCTGGTCTACCACGTAATCGTAACCTACATCTGAAACAAGGAAATACAGAAAACGTCAATACAAAGTATTCTGTTATCGAAAATGTTTCTATAATCAATGCATCCAAATAATTATAAAGACGGTACCAAGACATCATCATCATCATCTTGCTCTTATCCCAATTACTTGGGGTCGACGCAATATGTCATTATTTTGACATATTGCAAAAAGTTTCGGCAATGACTTTTATGACCGGCCGCCTGCCTGACGTCAACCCTCCTTGGGAATGTAATCGTTGACCCAAATGGTACCAGATGGAGTTGGTCCGGGTCAATCTAGGGCTCTTAGTCGTCTTTTACGACACCCACGAGCAAAGCAAGGGTTGGTAGTATTCGAAGCCGCTACCACACAGTACCAAGACGTGGACATAAATTAGGGTTGGTCCAAAATATTTAAAGCTGCTCAGCCCGTGACAGTTAACGAACTCAGAATAAGATCCACTTTCGAGTTGGCCTTCCTATGATGTTAAAAGGCTTTTTAAAAATCCGCAGCATTACAAGTTCATTTCATCACCACACGGAAATGGTTATCGTAAATGATATTAGGTTGAAGATTTGATATAGATCTTTCGATACAGACAATAAGACTGAAGAACCTTCTTCATTCTTCACCAACTTCAATCTCCATATATAACCGTAACACTCCTTATATTTATGCCATCGCACGCCTTGGTCTGACAACTACAAAATTTGTTATAGACCTAAATATGGGGGGCGAGGCCGGAGCACCTCCTCGTGGTGCTCCCTGGTAACGTCCATTTGGACGTCACGCGTCCATTTGAACGGCCAAGATTCCGGCAGGGGGGGTCTCCGCGTGCGGCTCTGGTGGCAGAGCGCACGGCGGATCTGACCCGGGGCCAATGGGGCGGATGTGCCTCATGGCACTCCGTCGCCAGGGACGGTTGCGTCACGGCCCGGGGGCGTGACGGGTCGGTCGCTCGCGAGCGGCCAGACCCGGAAGGCCCAAACCGTAATCCTGAGCAGGGGGGTCAGGACCAGGGGTCTTCGGACCGCGGAGAAGAAAACCCCTATAAAAAATTACCCCAATCTTAAGTTTGGCCACTCGGCGAGGAGATGTATGACTGGTGGGTTAAGAAGCGCGTGAGCGTCCAGTCGTTAGAGTGGTAGTCAAGGCAAGACTTAAAAACGTCCAACAACATGGCAGAAGTCAAGACAAGTAGTACTTCACCAGAGGGTATTTTGGGGATTCCCCGGCCTGGCCGGGGCCAGGCCGGGGAATCCCTTGCTGTGCCGGTGCTTGCGCGCGACGTCCATTTGGAGTCGCGCCCAAGTCCCGGCACAGTCAGTCCCCAATCGTATGGGTGGGAGACAACTACTGCCTCAGAAGCCGAGAGCCCGGCTCAACACCAAGTGGCTCAGGGGGGGAAGGGGAAAGAGGAGGAGGTGCGGAAGAAGACCCGGAGGACGAAGCCGAGGCATTCCGCCGCTGCGCGAGTCCGCATTAGCGCCACTGCATCTAAGGCGAGGCGGGAGCGGAAAAAGGCTGAAGCCATTGCCGCACGTGACGAGGGCGGCAGCATTGCTGTTGCAGGGCCGTCGCGCGACGGGGGTAGGGGTCCTGCTCAGCCGTCGGATGAAGAAAGGATAGAGACCTCTACAGGGCCGCCGCGCGAGGAGAACGGCAGCAGCGAGTCCCAGCACGAGGGCGGCATTGCCGCAGAGCCGTGCACAAGATTAGCAGGCGACAGCTCAGAAACGAGGCTGTCAAGCGATGAGGGCGGCTCTGCCGCAGGGCCATCCAAAGGTCTGGAGACCGACACGGCCTCTGAGATGGTGCTAACGGACGTGGGCAGAAGCGCCGCAGAGCAGTCCGCCGACGAGAGCAGCACCACCTCCTGGATACAGGTCGATCGGAGAAAGGGCAAGGGCGGAATTCGCCGTGGATAGGGAGGTAATGGGCGGGCCGTCGGTTGAGAGTTCACGTAGGCCGTCGTCGTCGCCAAGGAAGGAGAAGGAGAGGGATGGGGAGGCGGCAAAGGCGCCAGCCCCATGTGCAAGGAAGAGGGAGGAGGCCCTCCCCCCGAGACCCTGGAAGCGCCCCCTGCGAGAGGATGGCTGCTCCAACACTGACTCAGAGGGGAGTTCCGTCGTCATGCCTCCTCCCAAGGTCCCGACCACGCGCAGGGGGCGTAGAGGTCGCGGATCGGCGGTGGTAGCGAGATCGGGGACCCCGGTCCGGCTGGCCACGGCGGCGAGGTGGCGGCCCTACAGGCCGCGAACGCCCGCCTTAGTGAGGAGGTCTCCGGCTTGCGGGAACGCAACCGCAAGCTGGAGACGGAGCTATCGGCGGTGCGACGGGAGAACCGTGGGTTGGCCAAGGAGATGGCCGACCTGCGGGCCCAGTTCGCGCGCCTGGCGCCGGCCACGCCGCCAATGCCGGCCTCGCCACCGAAACGGGCTGCGCCGGGGAGGGCGGGCCCGTCGTCGGCGTCCGTGGCGCTGGCTGCGCCCATCGCAGCTGCTGCGCCCGTAGCGGCTGCTGCGCCAGCTGCGCCCGTCGCGGCCTCGGCGCTTCCTCCCCTCGTCGTGGTCCCTCCGCCGGCTCGTGGCCGCGGGAGACCTCGGAAGGGGGAGGAGCCGCCGCCCGACGAGGTGCACGGCGTGTCGGAGTCGGCGGTACGCGTCATCCTTGCCCGAGTAGGGGTGATGGTGGATACGCGTATTGCCGCCGTAGCGGCCAGGCTCCCGCCTGAGCCGCCCCTCCAGCCGCCGCTCGCCGCGGACGGGGCGAGGCGGCCGCAAGCGTCAGCTCCCACCCCGCTGCCCTGTCAGGGTGGCCGCGTGGTGAGCTACGCTGCGGCCGCGGCCGGGCCCAAGGGGGCCAAGAAGGCCGGCAAGGTGCCGGCTCCCGCCAAGGCCGGGCCGCGGCCGCTCCTGCTGCGCTCAGCGCTGCTGCCAGGCCCGAACAGGGCTGGCAGGTGGCTGAGCGGAGCAGGAAGGCACGCGGCCAGAAGCGGAGAGCGGCGGCCAAGAGTGCCGCCGTGGCCGCCGCTCCCCAGGCGGGAGCCGGCAGAAAGGGGAAAAGATCGCGCAGGGGCCTCAAGTCGCCGAAGACGGCCGCGGTTGTCATCACCGTGCTGCCTGAGGTGGCTGAGAGGGGCCTCAACTATGAGGCCGTCCTAAAACGCGCCCGGCGGGAGCTGGACGTATCCGACATCGGGGGCGTCGAGGCGAGGACCCGCAAGGCCCGGACAGGGGCTCGAATACTCGAGTTCCCTGGGGCCGAGGGCGCGAAGACGACCGATAGTTTGGCCACGATGCTGAGGGGGCTGTTCGGGCCGGAGGGTGGTGTCCGAATCGCCAGGCCTGTCAAGTGCGCAGAGATGCGCCTGATGGGCTTGGACGATTCCGTGACGGTGGAGGACGTCCGGGAGGCCATTATGGCGCGTACCGGATGTGGCTCGGACACCGTCCGGATTGGCACCATCCGCACTGGTCCGGACGGCGTCGGGGCTGCCTGGGTGCAGTGTCCGGTGGAGTCGGTCAAGCAATTGGCCGACTCAGGCAGGCTCCTCGTGGGCTGGAGCTCGGCGCGGGTAACCGTGCTAGAGCCCCGGCCCGCGAAGTGTTACAAATGCATGGCGGTCGGGCATACCCGACCGACATGCAAAAACTGCTTTGACTGCAGGGGGCTATGTTTCCGTTGCGGTCAGACCGGACACCAGGCGGCATCGTGCTCTGCGGTGCCCCACTGCCCCGCGTGTGCGGCAGGCAATAGGCCTGCCAAACACCGCATGGGCTCTGGGGACTACAGACCCCCGGCATCGGCCCCGAAGGGGCGGGACGACCCATCGACCGGGCCAGTCCCCGCTCCGAGCGCGGCCCGATCGCCCGTCAGCGCGGAGGAGGTGACGATGGATACGGACCGTTAATGGACCCCGTATCCATTCGTCTCCTCCAGGCCAACCTCAACCACACCGCCGGTGCGCAGGACGTGTTCCTGCAAGCCATGGCGGAGTGGTTGATAGGAGTAGCCGTAGCCGCGGAGCCGTACGTGGTGCCCGACCGGCCTAACTGGTTGGGTAGCACCGATGGCACCGTGGCAATCGTCGCCTCCACGTCGTGGCCTTCGTCGCCTCTGACCCTTAGGGACAGGGGCGTCGGATACGTCGCGGCGGACTGGGGGGAGATTACGCTCCTCGGAGTCTATCTCTCCCCTAACTGGAGTGTGACCGATTTCGAGGCCTCCCTCACCATCATGGAGGCCTCGTTACGGCGAATGGCATCGCGCCAGGTCTTCGTCTTGGGGGACTTCAACGCCAAGTCCGTGGCGTGGGGGTCTCCCCGGACGAACGACCGAGAACGGGCGATCGAGGAGTGGGCGGCGGCACTGGGCCTCTGTTTGCTGAACAGGGGCTCGGTGCATACGTGCGTGCGACAACGGGGCGGGTCGATAGTGGACCTTTCGTTCGCTAGCCCCGAGGTCGCCGCACGCGTGGGGAGCTAGCGCGTCGTGTATCGGGATGGAGGTCTCCCCGGCAATCCCGACGCCCAGCAGGGTCACGGGGCGGATGGACGTCCTGCGTTCCCGCGATGGGCTGTGGGTTGCTTAGACCGGGACCAGCTGGCGGAGACAGCCATCGTTTACTCGTGGCTGTCCTCTGCCAACCAGTCGGACGGGGTGGACGCCGAGGCTGGCCGCATCCGCAGTGCGTTGACGCAGATCTGCGATGCGGCCATGCCCCGGGTACGGCGTCCGCTCCCGAGGAGGGCGGTCCACTGGTGGTCCCGGGAGCTGGCGGATCTCCGGGCCGCGTGCATTCACGCCCGGAGGGCCTACACCCGCAGCCGGCGGCGCCAACGCGACGCGGAGCGAGAGGCCTTGCTGTATGAGGGCTACCGCAATGCGCGGTCGGCCTTCAGGCTGGCCGTCCGCTCCGCCAAGGACGTCAGTCAGCAGGAGATGCTGGACGGTCTCGACCGTGACCCCTGGGAACGCCCCTATCGCGCGGTACTGAATAAGTTCCGCGCGCGGGGCCTTCCCCTCACCGAGACTCTCCAGCCCAGCCTTCTCACCCGGGTCGTCGAGGACCTGTTCCCGCGGCGGGCGGAACACACGCCCCCGGTTATGGCTCCGCCAGACACTGACCGGGAGGCCGACGACGACAGTGTTCCGCCCATCACGGAACCCGAGATGGGAGTGGCGGTGGCGCGCATGTGCGCAAAGTCCACCGCCCCCGGGCCCGACGGTGTTCCTAACCGCGTGTTGGGCCTGGTCCTCGACCACCTGGGTCCCCGCCTCAGGGAGCTGTTCGACGCGTGTTTAGCGTCCGGACGGTTCCCTGGGTGCTGGAAGGAGGGAAGGTAGGTGCTCCTGCCGAATCCGGGACGGTCTCCGGGGTCGCCTTCGGCCTACAGGCCTATCGTTCTGCTCGATGACACGGGCAAGCTACTGGAGAGGGTGGTAGCTGCCCGCATCGAGCGGCACCTCGTCGGCACGGGGCCCGATCTGTCGGACGCCCAGTTTGGGTTTAGGAGGGGTCGTTCGACCATCGCGACTCTGTTGCGCCTGAGGGCCGTGGCGACTGAGGCCGTCACCGGTGGGGGAGTGCTGTTGGCGGTGTCCCTAGACATCGCCAACGCATTCAATAGTCTGCCATTCAGCTGCATCAGGGAGGCGCTCCGGTATCACCGAGTGCCAGCTTACCTGAGGCGGCTAGTGGCAGACTATTTGGTGGGGCGCAGCGTCCTCTGTACCAACCGAGCAGGGGACGTTGTGCGAACGCCCATGACGTGCGGTGTCCCACAGGGGTCGGTCCTCGGCCCACCCTGTGGAACATCGGCTACGACTGGGCGTTGCGGGGGAGCCTCCCGCCCGGGCTGGGCGTGATTTGTTACGCCGACGACACGCTCGTCACAGCCCGCGGTGGGACGCTAGAAGAGGCGGTAAGCCTGGCGACCTATGGCACCGAAGAGGTCGTCAGGCGGATCGAGGCGCTGGGGTTGAGGGTCGCCCTGGACAAGACGGAGGCCCTCTTGTTCCATGGGCGCCTTATGAGCCCTCCCATCGGCGTCTCGATCACCGTCCGATCGGTTGACATCAGCATCCGGGCCCATATGAGGTACTTGGGCCTGGTGCTCGACGGGCAATGGTGGTTCCGGGAGCATTTCCGCAGGCTCGCTCCGCGGCTCGTCGGCGCGGCGTCCGCCCTATCGTCGCTTATGCCGAACGTGGGCGGACCGAGCGCTACGTGCCGACGGCTGTACACGGGGGTCATCCGGTCGATGGCCCTGTACGGCGCACCGGTGTGGGCGGGGTCCTTGACCGTCCGACTTAGGGCCCTTCTGTGGCGACCACAGAGGGTCATGGCGGTCAGGGCCATTCGCGGATATCGCACGGTGGCGACGGAGGCAGTGTGCCTATTGGCCGGGACTCCCCCGTGGGACCTGGAGGCGGAGATGCTCGCCGGATTGTATCGGCGGGTGACGGGGGTACGAGCGGAGGGCGGTGAGATCTCGTTAAGGGAGCTCACCGCCTGGCGCGTCGACGCCCGCCGAGACGTCATTGCCCGTTGGGCAGTCCGGCTGGAGAGGCCTCGGTTCGGGGTGCGAACCGTGGAGGCCTTCCGGCCGGTGCTGATGCAGTGGTTGGAAAGGCGGCACGGAGTGCTCTCCTTCCGACTAGTGCAGGTGTTGACGGGGCACGGGAGCTTCGCCAAATACCTGCACAGGGTCGTAAGGAGGGAGAGTACACCGTCCTGCCACCACTGCGATTGCGACGAGGACACGGCGCGCCACACGCTCGAGGCCTGCGCGGCTTGGGCAGTGCAGCGCCGTGAACTCGTCGCAATCATCGGTGCCGACCTGACGCTGCCGGCCATCGCTAGGGCAATGGTCGACAGCGTCGGGAATTGGGACGCGGTCGCAGCCTTCTGCGAGACAGTGATCTCGCAGAAGGAGGCGGCGGATCGTCTGCTGAATGTCCGCCAATGTTTGCACTGCCACAACTTGTATTTATTTAATTTGCACAGGAAAAAGTACATTAGCGTACGTACGGTTCAATGTCAGACAGAAGAGAGCGCGAGAGTTGACAGTTATAAAAAATATAATACATATTTGTTGGAGTTGCCAACAACCGTTGAAATTTTCACAGATGATGTATTTCTATTGCCGCTATAACAACAAATACTAAAAATAAAATAAAATAAATATTTAATAGGGGCTCCCATACAACAAACTTGATTTTATGCTTTTATATCGATAATGGCAATAGGGAGGCACTTGTTTATCTAGTCAATGGTAGGGAACCCTTCGTGCGTAAGTCCGACTCGCACTTGTCCAATTTTTATATCGAGTTTTCCCTCTGTTGCATATATGAATCTGCAAATTATAATCCCTTAGTCGTCTTTTACGAAACCCATGGGCAAGAAAGGTTGTGGTGAATTATACTCTTACTCCGTCACCATACGGCAAAATCTCACTATACGAGGCTGATTTTCCCGCAATTTTTCCTCATCTGTCTGTATGGTGACAGAGTAAGAATATAATTCAACACTCCCTCTCTTGTCCGTGGTTGTCGTAAAAGCATATAATATCTATGCAAGAGAAGGATAACCCGCAACAAAACCCTATACGAAAACGTCTGATCAGCGTGGTACAGTGGATCAATTTCCGTCCCATAGGAAGCCCGGGCCCAGCAGTGGGACTTATTTGAGCTGTGATGATGATGATGATGATGATTATTTCCTCCTCGTGCATATATATTACGACACCAACAAGCAAGAAAGGGGGTGTTCAATCGTATTCTTATACCATTACGGCACAGAACATTCGGAGATCATGTTGAATGTAACAAAAAATAACTCATTACACAATGTACATATCGCTTTCACTGTACAGATGACCAAATTTGCATACAATCGTACACAGACATAATAGGATATGTTATATCGATCATAATTTACATACAATATGACAGACAGATATTCACATTTAAGACTCGTAATATATGGTTATAGAAGGACAATTTTGGAAATTCTTGTTACATGTTTTTGTTTTTCGTCCGTGTGGTAATGAAGTAAGAATACAAGAACAATTCATTGCTAGCTTTTTTGCCTGTGGGTTTCGTAAATATTGACTAAGAGATAATATATAGGAATTTTAGCTATATATATGTAAAGCTGATAGGTGTTATTGTCGAGATCTAATTTTTTTTTACTTATTCATCATCATCATCATTTCAGCCTATTGCCGTCCACTGCTGGACGTAGGCCTCCCTCATGTTACGCCACAATGTGCGGTCCTGTGCCGCCTGCATCCAACGACGCCCAACATCTTTTACTAGGTCATCGGTGCACCTAGTGGGGGGGCGTCCTAGACTGCGTCGTCCGATACGTGGTCGCCACTCGAGAACCTTTCTTCCCCAGCGGTTGTCGATTCGTCGAGCGATGTGGCCTGCCCATTGCCACTCCAGCGTCCTAATTCTTCGTGCTATGTCACACCCGTTCTTCTGCGGATTGCCGTGTTCCGGATTCTATCTCGCAGAGAAATCCCGAGCATAGCTCGCTCCATAGCACGCTGAGCGACTTTGAGCCTTGTTATGAGGCCTACATTTAGGGACCACGTTTCCGTGCCGTAAGTCATCACTGGTAACACACACTGGTCGTAGACCTGTGTGTTCAGACACAGGTATTTTTTACTTATTACTGACTTTTTTTCATTATAATGATAAAAGAATTCTCCGTGTGGTGACGAAGTAAGAATATAATTCACCATCCACTATCTTGCCCGTGGGTGTCATTAAGGACAACTAAAGCATTAAATATACATATAACATCTACATGCAAGAAAAGAAAAAGTCGAAATAAAACCCTATACAAATCCATCTAACCAGCGTGGTATAATCAATTTCACTCCTATTTTAGAGAAGGCTCGAGCCGAACACTGGGCCGTATATGAGAAGAACCACAAAATCTGTCGGATTATCCTATTCTATCTATTAACCCATTCATGAGTTTACTTACATCCATTATACATAGACCGGCAGATCTTATTTTATAGGCCTTTTTAATGCCATAATCGTGGCGTTCGAAATTGGTATTATATGCTATTTATTATATGTTGCTATTCATTCCCTTGGTGATTCTACAGCCGGCTTTTATGACTCCCCCGTAAAGGTGGAGGAAGGAAGGTGGGATAGGAAGACAATATAGGAGTCCGGGACACTTGCACATATGGTAAACTTGACTCAAAAGAGAGAAAACTCTTAACCCGTCAGACCTGATGACCACTAATAATCGTCATCATCCTGCTCTTAAGTAATAAGTATGTGGAGTCTGAATAAAGCATATACAGGGTGTATCAGGTTATGGGGCAACTGGTCAAAATGGAGCTAGGCAATGGTGGTAGGAACCCATAAAAAAAATTTGAACGAAAAATATCGTTTCGTTAAGAAATTAGAGACATGTAAAGTTTTCAATTTTGTCATCGCTTTTTCATGTAAATCTGATTGAAATGTATAAAGTCAATGATACTTAATACGCAACGTATTCATACTTTGTTAAATATTCATTAGAAATTGAATAAATCAATGAGTACGTTCACATAAGCAAGACAAACTTCGCTTCAAAACAGCTGATCGGCCTATGGCCGTTGACGGCTTGCCGTTGTACCTACATGTCATTGAAGCGTTTGCGCAATTCTAGATATGTATGAATGAAATTATACTGTCGAAGCTTTACATGCCTACATGTATTCTGTCTGTACATGCCTACCTACATAATACGTAACATTTAAGGCATAGACTCTTAGACACATTTTTTTGAAATCACTATAACTTTTATGTTATATTGTTTTTTGTGTAATGTACATTCTAATTACGATCTATGACCGTTAAACTATACTCGAACAGTTGTCCCATAACCTTATACACCTGTATAGTACCTATAGTCATCCTTACAACTTACGTTATCCCTAAATATTTCCATCATAGCCTGAAACTTTTGAATCTACCACAACATACATTTATAAATATACAAAAAGCAGCAATCTTAAATACATGTCGTATAGTGAGAAAATTTATGCAGATTGCCGAAACAACCTTAATTATCAGCAATTAGATTAACACACTAATCTTAGCCACAAAATGTCGGTTACTTGGTCCTGACCCGTAACGGGCATTCTGAAACCGGCTAACAACTGAGTATTTTTAAAATTAAGCTAATAGTTTTAATATCAACTCTAGTTTGCTAAAAACACATACAAGCATTTCCGTGGAAAATTTGATACTCAACTAAATCTCGAAGCTCGTTAAACATCAAAAGTCAATATTAATACGATTGGGAATAACAAAGTTAAGGGGAATTATTATTTAATAATTAAATCAAATTGACTTTAAGGATACAAAATTAATTAATAGATTTACAGCTAGTATTAGTTTCGTACATTTTGGTAATGTATGTTTAATAAGTAAACTTTAAAATTAATTATAATGCACGTTAACCGCGGTGCTATGGTTAGTCTGCGTAGACGATAGAGCAGGGGTCAAATTTCATCATCATCATCTCAGCTCATTTACGTCCCTATGGTGGGCTTGAGCCTCCTCTACAATAAAAAGGAAATTGACCTTACTATATCCTGCTGGTCATACAGGTTTGTATAAGGTTTTATTTCGAGTTTTCCTTCTCTTGCATAAATGTTATATGCGTAGAACATCTTAGTCGTCTTTCACGACATACTCGGACAAGATAGAGTGTGAATTGTATTCTTACTCCATCACCACATGGAAGCTTCCCTGTTACTTCTTCAATTTCTTAGTCTTATAAAGTCAGATTGACGCGACTAAAAAGAGATCGTCAATATCTTGCTGCTATCCCAATCGCATGGGGTCGTAGTTATATGTACTCCTCTATGATAGAGCCATATTACAAAAAAATTGACAACAGTGTTACGACCGGCCGCCGGCCTGACGTGAAACCTGTATAGGAATGTAACTGTTGACCAGACGGCAATGTAGCAGTTGCTATTATTCGTAGCCACCCCAGTGTAAGCGAGAGATTGGTTTTAATTTAGTTTCAGACTTAAATCCTTACCAAATGAACAATACTCCAGCGTTGCCGGTCTCCGATTTTACCGCTGAAGTTATTAATATTCCAGCCTTAACTACGAATAATCCTTTGATTTATATTATAATATGCGAATATACATTTCATTTCACGGCTCGAAGGTTCTATCCAAACTTTAAGAATAAACAAACTATATACAATAATAAAATGTATAGTAAGTAGGGTTACCAAATATCGCGAATTGTTGGGACTTAGCCTAATATTTAAACTTCTTTTATTATTTTTAGACGACATTGGGACTATTCGTTGTTATACATCAATCCAGCTATTCATGTATCAGTTCATAGAACGTGTAAGGAACCCAAGATTGCTGATACTCCTGGTCGCCTTAGTCGATTTTTAGGACTCTCGTAGAAGAGGTAACACATTGTATTCTTCACCCGTGGATTAGTACACTAGCAGATAAAACCCACACGTAGCGTTTTATATCATTGGGCAATTTCTATTCTGACTTAACAAAAGTAACATGTTTTTTTCAGTTTAGTAACAAATATTTGAACTTAAACCTTTATTCTAGATATCAATTTGAAAGAGTTTGTTTGAGCGTGGTAATCTCTATACTAAATTTAAAAAGGAAAATTCTGTTTATACTGAATATAAAACCGCAAGCAAGTAGAATATTGTAAGAGCTATCGTCAGCCATCTGTGTACCGGATGAAAATCGTGATTTATCAAATAAAATTTATCTGCCTTATCTTGTCTGTTAATTAATTATAGCTATGAGCATATTTTAAGCGGCAACGGTATTTTATCGGTCCCTATGTCGAACAGTGGGTGTTAATATTGAAAATTCTGACAGAGGGATGGGTATATGACCGTTAGACGGCTGCCTACGTGGTTATATTATGTGGTTATATTTGGAGGTGATCTTCGAAAATAAGCATAAATATAACAATATTAAAGTTATCCCGTATTATTTTACACAAAATTGGTAACCCTAGTATTACATCCACAAACTAAAACTTCTTCGCAAAAGAAATAACATAAAGAAACATGTATATTGCAAAAAAAATGTTGGTAACAAAAGCAATATTTGCCTAGGGAAGGAGGGTCTTTTGTCGTATTGTAACAAGCTAGGTCATGTCTGTTCCTGTTAGGTACAAACTTAATGCAGTGAACTCGAGGCTTGTTATTCTCTTATATTCATTATGAGAAATATTACTCGATGAGGAACGAAAAATTCTTAGCAGGAGCTTTGTTATGAGATGATAAAATATTGCATTTCGGGTTCGGGTGCCGCTTGTGGGATCTGGTCCAGCCATAATCAACTGAATTATATATGTGAATTATACTACGTATGTTGTGGTTTGAAGGACATCACGCTGGAGCTGGTAGTTACAAGACATGTTGTATACAATTTTATATAAAAAACGTTAGAAAAAAACAGGCACATAATAGACAAGCCCTATAGAGTTTCTTGCCGGATCTTCTCAGTAGCGTTCGCGTTCCGATCTGGTGGTACTTTATTGGATTGATTAGTGTTAAAATATTTTTCTAATTTATATCTGATAAGAAGTTAGTGTTGAGAGTTGTTGTACCCATTGCCAATGGTCTTTTAAATAAAACCGGCTAAGTGCGAGTCGGAGTCGCGCACGTAGGGTTCCGTACCATTATCTATAAAAACGCGTTTGTTGTATGGGAGCCCCCTAAAACAATTATTTTGTTTTTAGTATTTGTTGTTATAGCGGCAACAGAAATACATAATTTGTAAATTTTTCAACTGTCTAGCTATCGCGGTTCTTGAGATACAGCCTGGTGACAGACAGACGGACGGACAGACAGCGAAATCTTAGTAATAGTGTTCAGTTTTTACCCTTTGGGTAAGGCACCCTAAAAAGATAACTAAACGTTTTCCTTTTAATTTTTTTTTAACGACCCTGCACTAAGGAAATAATCCTTGAGTTGCGGGGGACTTTAGAAACATATAATTAACAGACACCATACACATCCAAACTCAGAACAACAATTAGTTGACCGCACAGTGTCGTCCTGCGTTGGATACAAGCCCGTGACACTGGCACACATCTGGATATCTTAACCACTGCGCCAACTGTGCAGTCAAAAGTATACTACAATGTATTCCTGTAACACTTCTCACGGCATTATTCAAGTAGATATTACACAAATCAAACGCTTTCCCACGCCGGTGTAATTGGTGTAGCTTATAATGTGATAAAAAGTGTTCTGTATCCGGTTTTGAATAGCTTATTAATAGATATATTAATTAATTACTTTTAGAAAGGTTTTATATTGTTATCTTTCTGAATATAAGTGTATCAAGAAGCTGGTTGACTTACTCGTCAGCGCCAAAAACTGGCGTATCTAGGGATAACCCTCTAGATACGCCAGTCTTACAAGGGAAGCCTTGGGCCCTCTATTCCAAAAAAAGTATGCATGTCAAAAAATACCCGTAATGGCTTACAATCAATATTATTCAACGCCAAATGAGTTGATTCACATTAAACGTGTATGAGCTGAGACGAGACGATGACGATGAGACGGTAGTGCTGGGTTTCCCTATTTAATGCCAAAGCCGGTTCATATTTATTTAAAAGCAAAGACAATTTGTGGTAAAGTGTAGCTTGTATTCGTTAATTAAATATTTGTAAACTCTCCCGTGAAACAAAGATTTATTTATTCATTACTGTGGAATATTCTACTTTAAAAAAATATATCTCCGCCCAAACGATGACAGCCGTTTCACTTCCCCATCTCACCTGTTCCCAATAACGAGAATATATATTTCCCCGCCGGCGACTTAATTATCTCAGCTCGACATTTTACCTGCTCGGGGAGCGTCACTTCCTCGAGACTTTATTTCCATCAAATTAAGTTTGCTCTTATTTTTCATCAAGCAAGATTTACGAAAAAATTCGCTCACCTCTATTAATTTTTCTGCGAATTACCTAAAGTTTATTATTCTTGAATTATTCATCTACATTTCACGAATGGAGAAAAGTATGAATGAAATAATATTTCATATATTATTATAGAAATAACGAATTCGATGCCCAAGTCGTATTATTGTAATACAGTCGTAATATTTTGTACGATTTACTAAAGTTGAGATAATTCGAATCCTTTAATTAAATAATTGTAAACTCTCCATTGAGACAAGGATTTATTCTTGATCATCACAGCTCATTTACGTCCTACTGCCGGGCTAGAGTCTACTCCACATTAAAGGTTAGTCTACTTACCACCCTGGTCAGACGTGTCGGTATAGCGTTTTATTTCCTGTCTGAACAGCGAGGTATAGTAGTTCAATTTCCCTCCTATTACGGAGGACGCTCGAGCCCAGCAGTGGGGTGAAATGATGATGATGATATTATTATCTAAAGAAAGGGAGAGAACCACTCCAGATAGCTACTGCAAGAGCTAAGACTTCATTAGTGAACATGACCAGCCTATAACCTGAACACTATAGTCACAATATTAAGATAACAAAAACTAGCGTAGCATTTTGCTACGCTGTACAATTATAACAATAACAAAAAAGTGTGCGTGTGTGTGTGTGTGTGTGTGTGTGTGTACTTTGTACGCACTTAAGAAGTTATACTGTTTTGGCGTAACAAGATAAAAATCTTTCTTAAAATTTTATTCTTCGCATTAACCTAATATTGTAGGAAAAACGACACCAATAATAAAAAAAGGTATTTATTATAGCTGCGCATTCGCCCTGATGATGAGTATCGGATATGCTCGAAACCCGGATCGACGTAATCGATCTCAGTACGTGTGTGTTTTGCCGTTATAGATATTATATATGTATCAATCTCATGATAATTTCAATACTAAAAAAGTATTTAATATATTTAAAGTTTTATTGTAACACATTATCTAGTTGACATTTGTGACGGTGTGCATTGTAAAAAATGTTGACTAGCTAACTTCAGGGTGTTAAGGTTTTCGCACCCAAGTAAAATTTTACTCCCATAATTTTTCCTTAACGCTCCACAAGAAAATTCGTAAATAAAATTGTTTCCCGAATTTTATCCTGTTTGTATTTGATTTTTGAATGCCCGACGTTTCGAATACTTTACAGCGTTCACGTTAGTGTTAAAATAAATGCATATTTGTAGTGTTAAATTAGCTTTATTTACAAGGTGTAATACTCGCTTAAACATCAGAATTCAATATGTATAACTTAAAAAAAATAATTGTGCATTTAGACGCCATAAAACTGTAAAAGAATAAAATAAAGACATTGTTGAATGAAGAGCTGCTCATAACCATTCTGTATTATTATCTAGATAATCTAAAATTTGTATAATAACGTTAGGCGTAACGATATAAACTCGAAGCGGTACGCATAAAAGGCTTAGTTACTGTACTAAAGCTAATTGTAATTATATAGTACAGTTAATGTACTAGTACTAATGTCAAAAAGTCAACAAAATATAATTGTTTATAGCTTCGTAAATATGGTTTACAAGTTTTATTAATTAGAATTAATTTAGATTATTTGTTACAATTTAATACGAAAGTCGTGTGTTACCATAGCGTGATGGATATTATTATGTATACGTCAAATTTGTAAATATTTACAAGTATATTTAAGTTGAAAATATAACATGTGTAAAATAATTAAGATAAAACAATGCTATATTTCGTTTACAATTAATTATAATAGTAATTTTATCGCCATTGCGAATACTCCAGGATTCATTGTGTTACCTGGATTTGGCGTAGTAAGTAAGAGAATATTGAAGTGGCAATGGGCAGGCCACATCACTCGACTAATCGACAACCGCTGGGAAAGAAAGGTTCTGGAGTGACGACCACGTCTCTCGATGACGCAGTGTACGACGCCCCCAAAGTAGATGGACCGACGACCTGGTGAGATTTGCTGGGTGTCTTTGGATGCAGGCAGCACAGGACCGCACTTTGTAGCGTAACATGAGGGAGGCCTACGTCCAGCAGTGGACGGCGATAGGCTGACACGATGATGATGAAGAAAATACTAACGGGGCGTTCATAAAATACGTGAGATGTTTAAGAGGGGGGGAGGGGGTCGAGTCAAATTTCATCTAATCTTACGTTGGAGAGAGGGGGGTCTCGGCAAATATCACGCAATTTTTTTTTCTGATTGAAACAAAAAAAATAGTCAAATTTTTATTACACTTATAATTAAACTCTCAGCAATATTGATTACTAGTCTTAAATAAAAGCACGAAGCAATTTTTTTTCCTTTTTACAATAACAATCCAACGCGTTTACATAAGAAACCCACATTTTGAAAATCTCACGTGAGATTGGGGGATGGGGGAGGCGGTTGAATAAAATCTCACGACATCTCACCAGGGGGGGAGGGAGGTACAGAAAATTAAAAAAAACACCTCACGTAATTTATGGACGCCCCCTAAGTGACTAAGAAACGAAAGCAGAACATATAATAACAATAGAAGAAAACCTTTAAATAAAACCTTATGCTGAGCTATATGTTAAGCAAAATTTCCTTCGCTTTTTACATTATATTTTACATTTGCCTGTGATAACGTTTCTTCTTTTCCGTCTAACCACGAGTTTCAGTCTCGTATGAAGGACGATATAGAATTATAGTCGGCAGATCAAGAACTTGTACACAGTTGCCGCCTTTTGCAATATGATGACGACAGAGCAAGCGCTCAATGTCCACGCTGAATTACAAGTTGAAAATATTCATTACATTAGGATAAACTGTCAAGTTACCAGTGAAATCTGTTTTAATCCACGACTGCATATGTAAAATATTGTCTCAGCTCATAAACGTATCAACCACGGGCAAGATAGGGAGTGGTGAATTGTATTCTTAATCCGTCACCACACAGAAAATTGCACACATATATTTATTAAATGAATAGTACACATTTAACAAATTAAAGCAATTTCATGAGTTATTTGACAAATTGATAAGAAATCCCTAAACCCCCTAAAACCTATTTGCCAACAAGGTGTCATTACGTAAGGTGGCTGACGAGTACTTGTACTTGAAGAGGTCCTTATCAAGGAGACTGATGGAGATGAGCCGTGGGGCAGTCTCAACAATAGCAGTTAAGTGTACCGTATAAGTGCGAAATTTTGGAGACGTTTCTTTGAGTGGATCCTCGGCACTGAACCGGTGCCGCTAATCCGCAACAAATAACGAGTTATTGGGCCGAGTACCGTTCTAGAGTACGTACGTACGACAATGCGGGTGTGGCCTTTTTTGGCCTCATGCCATGGGTCACACACACTCTTCAATGCGTTCGCAGCGACAAGGGAGCGGCGATGGGCCACCAGTATCCAACGGTTGCAGTTTGGCTATAGCCTTCCTAAATCCAAAAAAGGTCGTGGACTATCACAAAAGATTTAAGAGTGTACTTTAAAATAAATCAACATCACAGCTTTATATACGTCCCACTGTTAGTATCGAGGCTCCGCCATAATGGGAAACAAAGTGACTAGGGATTTATTTGCTATAGGTTTTTATTTCGAATTTTGCTTCTCTTGCATAGACGTTATCTGTAAGCAATCCCTTAGTCGTCTTTTACGACCCCCACGGGCAAGAAAGAGGACGGAGAATTGTATTCTTACTGCGTCCCCACACGGAATATAAAAATATACTATAGAAATAAAATATATGAACTTATAAACTGATCCCTTTAGGCATTGTTGCCAACGGTCAATAACCGATTTATATAAAAAAAGCTTTACAATGACGGAGGGGAAATCCACGATAAATATAAATCTGTAGGGGAGCCGACCGAGTATGGGATTTTCTTGTAACCCATCAGTTATAACTATTATTGCCAGCCCTAATCCTATATACTATCGCCGGATAAACGCTTTATTTTTTTTCTTGCTCTGTTATATTTCCTTTTAGGTTTATTAAATCACATATTTTAGCTAAAGCCTAACAATATATGAAGTTAGACATGATTAAGTATTTACGCCATAGCGTAAAATAGACAAATGGATGCATATATCCTTACTAATATTATAAATCCAAAAGCAAGTTTGTTTGTTTGTTACTCTTAAAGCAAAGATCCGAATTCAAAAATTTTTCACCAATGGAAAGCTATAATATCAGGGAGTAACATAGACTATATTTTATCCCGTTATTCCCACGGTACAAACCGAAGCGAAGCGGGGCCGGCTTGCTAGTATTAAAAATTTCCTAGTGTGGCAACTGAATAAGATTGCAATTCACTATAACGTTGCCAGTGAGTGTCATAAAAGACAACTAAGGGATATAATATGCATGTGACATCTATGCAAGGGAAGGAAAACTCGAAACAACAACTCGAGACATCGTAAATAACTATAGATTTCAAGTTATCGTAAACACAATTTTCACCCATTGTTGCTAAAATTATGTCCAGCATATAATGTAGGGTCTGTAAGGAAGAGATTTCTATCTTCTCTTAGACATATTACGGTACAATAATTAATGTCCTTAGAATATCAAAAAAAAAAGAACGCGTATCAGACGTGAAACTCCTTTATCCTTCATCCTTCATTGTTCATCCTTTATCTTCTATCCTTTATCTCATTCTCTCGCCGGCTGAATCCTATACATTTACGTGTTTGTGTCTCTATGGACTCGCTTTTTCGTTTCATCGAGTTTGAAATCACAACGATTCTAAAGAAGTTTCACTTCAATAAAAGAACATAGTTCAATAGACGTAGGATCATGCTGTTGATAGCTGTCTGTCTACAGCCGCGGTCCGGCCCGTCCGGGGTAATACCACACTGAACAGAAAATCCACGTCCGAGCAATTTGTTACTGCGCTTCGTTCGGTGAGCGACAGAGTTTGAAACCCAACTTTCTGAGGGTGTTTGCGTGTGGTGAGTATTAGCCATGCCTTTAGTAACACCGAACCTTAATGCACGCATTCACACCCCTTCACTTTCTTTAAGGTAGGCAGCGGCTTTGCAAAGGTCCATGAGCAGCAGCAATACTTACCATGAGGTATACTGTTTGCTCGTTTGCCACCGTTAGCAATAAAAAAGAAAACAAAATAAGCTGGACAACATTTTTATAAATATATCGCCAATTGGAAAACGGTATCGCTGTTTCACTTCGTCGACCGTGCTATTGGGACTATAGAAACACGGTCCCTTTTTTTGTCCTTGTTTGCGAATCAAATCTTGTACTATCTTCAATTTATATCCCTACGGTGTCATCTCGTCGGGTTGTTATGGGGAAGTATTCGAGATTGAAATAACTTATCAAAACGTTCAGTTTCGATATTATGATTTCTTTGGATAAAGTAGAGCGTACAGTTTATCATCAAAATCTTTTTTTTTATTAGGTACGGTATGGCAGGGGCTACGAATGCTACAAACTGTATACTGTAAAATATGACTGAGAGCTTTACCTCGGTCTAGGCCATTCCATCCGAAACCGTCTGGTCAACAAATAGAAATCCAAGGCGGGTTGACATCAGATAAACTACCGGTCATAAAGCTACTGTCACCAACTTTAGGTTGTATGCCTATGCTATGTGCTATGGAAGACGAGTATCAACCCCCAAATAATTAGTATAAAAGGAGGATGAAGAACTTTTATTCTTTGCCCACTGGTCCTTTCTTGACTTTCTTAGCTACTATTGCTCTTGACAATAATACATTGTCAAACAACAAACATTTTGAGGAGGAGGAGTTCAATACACACGGACAGATAATATAATATATCATCATCATTTCAGTTCGTATACGTCCCACTGTTGGGCTCGAGCCTCCTTCACAGTAGGAGGGAAGTTAAGATTACTATACCATGCTAGTCAGCCAGGTTGGTATATGGTTTTATTACGACTTTTCCTTCTCTTGCATAGATGTTATGTGCGTATTATATCCCTTAGCCGTCTTTTACAACATCCACGGGCAAAATACGGAGTGGTGAATTGTATTCTTACTCCGTCAGCACAAAGAAAAAAAATACCATATATTTATTTATTGTATGCGGACACGATGTTTGCTCCAACAATATTTTGTTGGGAAACAATTATCTCGTTATAACATCACGGCTTCAATATACGTACTACGAAATCAATCTCGGCTGTTTATTTAGCTGTAAATGGAAATATACTCAGTAATCAGATAGCTTTCGTGGATGGGGAACGGTTATTATATTACTTCACTACAAGCCTGGAGGGTCGATCACTAGACTCGCACGTAATCATTCGAAGATTGTTTTTAAAGAACAGTACTTTTTATTTTGTCATAGTTTGGAGAACACTCGTTGGAAGAGCAGCGCGTGGTTCCCTTCTCCCCACTGATCACTGTACCGATTCCTTAACCTCAATGACCAGCGGGTTACACTTTCGGATACCGTACTGACCCAATCAAAAACCCGTGTGGATACAGATCACGAATACAATGTGGTAGTTAAAAAACAAGCTAAGGAGCAGAGCATCAGGTAAATGGGCTGCAGGAAAATTATTTCAATGTTTATCGAATATCAAGGTGATTATGCCTCCTGCTCTAACCCGGACAAATTTTGGTCCACAATCCTTATTGTATAATACAACATACAAATGATTACGAATCATCCGACAGTTTCGGATGCTTTCAATTACGGGTATTGGATTTTTAAGAAATTTTAAAAGGGAAATTCTAAGCATGGTGATTATCGTATTATTTCCCTATGTAGAGACTTACGTTTAGGCTGTTAGTTCGATTCCCTAGCCGAGACCGCGCGTGACTGGACCTTGGGATTTAGTCTGTCACCCGCTGGGAGGCCGACTGCGCGACGGTGACCGACGTCCCCGAGGATGGACGTCGTGAGGGGAGGGTACCCCGTGATCGGGGTATTCCATCAGGCCGACCACTGAAGACAAGGAACTCTGCGCCGGTGGTTAGCACAAAGACGAAGGCGATGTGCCACGCGTGAGTCATGTGGCCGTGCGGCGCCCCTTTGTCGCCCCGGATGGAGCCTGGCGGCGAGCATGCTGACCATGGCCCAGCCTCAATTAAAAAAATGCTGTTAGTTCGGTTGGTTGAAAGGAAATCAATTGTAACGTGTCTCATACAGATACCGACCCTATCCGAAATCATTCGAAACTTTTATATCAGATTCGAATATATTTTCATTTATAAGATAGTTATGGTTACGCAGCTCCATCACATACCAATTAGTGTGGATGACGAATAGACAGCTACACATAAAGCAATAAACATTAACAACAATTGGTACAAACATTACACAAAGCAAATATAACTAATAGCACTATTAAAGTAACTTATAAATTATAATAACATGTAAAAATGTTGTATCTTGATTAATAATTTTGTATCGCACAATCTGAACAAATTTTGTTACGTAAACGATTAGTATTTTATTTTAATAAATGTTTAGTATTTTTTTATTTAACTTAACATTTCCTGAAAATCTTAATCAGTCACGGATTAAGAATTCAAATTGCCATTACATTTACTTAAAGTGGAAAATGTGTAAATCGGTTAAGGAAGCATTAGGACTTCATTATAACTAATTAAATGGGTTCAGAAAGGTGCAATACAGCAGGTTATAGGGACTATAGACCGTCTTCTCTATCACCCTGGAAGGTATTCAACAGACCGTAGTCTCTCAGAAAGATAAGCTGCTCCTCTAGGACGCTTATCACATGTTACTGTGATCGATATAAAGTGTCGCTTATAAAGTGTGATGCTTATATTAATAGCCTCTTCAATGATTGTTAGACCATATGGCATTCTATGGGTATTCCAGTCATCATTTCAGCTCATATCCACTGTCGAGCTCGAGTCTTCGCCACAATAGGAGGGAAATTGACCTAACACGATGGTCAAACGTGTTGGTACAGGGTTTTATTTCGAGTGTGACATGAAGATGGGTAGGAAGTAAAATATACATGTATGAAAGTGAATAGTAAATAATTTTTATGTCTTTGTTTTGTGTTCGGGAGGGCAGTATAACATAGGCTTTTTAGTTTGTAAGTTTGGCTTGGGCTGAAAATCAACGGCAGGGGTGCGTGCGCATCCCAACCACAAGTTGAGCCCAAGTCCATTTTGTTTTTACGTTTTTTTTTGTTCCTTGATTTTTATGTTTTTTCAAGCACTGTAAAAACAAATAAAGATCTTTTCTTTCTTTTTTTCTTTATTCTTTTGCATATATCGGTGCCGATCTGACGCTACCGACCATCGCTAGGACGATGCTCGATCAGTATCCCGTTTGGCAATCTATCTTTTCGAGTAACATCACATGTCCAGACCCCAATAACTATCATCAGCGTCATCTTCTGTAAATCAGCCTCTGTCAGTTGACGAACTAATCGACGATCCGAACACTAAGAATATAAGAGGATATCAAATATGTATCATATAATAGATTTATACATTCACAATTCTGGCCTTATACCTAGGGCGTTCACAACATTATTTTGTTATTATATTATTTCTCCAATGCTTCGTAAGAGATCCATTGTACATCGTTATTCTATCACGTAACGGTCGGTTTATCGCCATATTGTTTACTAGCTCTTTGCACGCGGCTACCCTCAAATCATGCCATCACTTATATGTCTTTATATACATATATGTATATTACTAGCAACCCGCCCTCGCTTCGCTTCCGTTTCAGTCACCTTACCCACGTAGTTCTCGTTCCCGTGGGAACATTGGGACAAAATATAGCTTATGTTACTCCCTGATATTACAGCCATCGGTGAAAGAATTTTTGAAATCGGTTCGGTAGTTTAGGCGTGAAAGCGTAACAAGCAAACAAACATACTTTCGCATTTATAATATTAGCAAGGACTAACTAAAGTATTTTAAGTTCCTATATCTAATCTTTAAAAAACCAAATCTTATCCGTGTGGTGACGGACTAAGAATACTAATCACCACTCCCTATCTTGCCAGTGGATGTCGTAAAAGACGACTAAGGGATATAATACGCATATAACATCTACGCAAGAGAAGGAAAACTCGAAATAAAACCCTATACTAACTTGTTTGACCAGCATGGTTTTTAATTCTCGATATTGAGAATTAAAATACATACGATAACTTATTGGACTCGTCGTGACGTGTAGAAAAAATGTGCGAATATTTCAAAAACAGCATATAAACAATTTCAATTAAATAGTTATATAATTAAAGAGTCTTGATAATGGGATTCCAAAAATGAGAAATTTTTCACACCTTAATTTTATATTTAATATGTTTAAATAATATTTTTATGCTGTTTTTAGCTTAGGCAAGCTAGTTGCCGTTTTCCGTACTACTTTCACCTTTATGGGCAAATTATAAATATTCATCATTAATGCCGGCAGTTGAGACTTATTTTAGGAAATTTGTTCTCCTTTCAGAACTTCCTTGTTTTAATTCCTCTAGTACCAATAGTTATTGAGTTATTTCCAAAAATGTAGACGTCTTTTTTTTGAATTATTAACTGTCCGAGGTAATACCACAATCTAACAGAGAATGGACGTCAGAATAGTGGCTAATTGCTACTGCACATCGTTCGGTGAACGAGAGGGCCGAAGCACTAAAGAAACTTACGGTATGGAATGATTACCGGCAGACTAATCTCTTGTTCGTAGCTCTCCCCCTCACGTTTCCCCCACAAAGTACGGTACTGTGTCGCCTGCATCCAACGACGCCCAGCAACTTTCACCAGGTCGTCAATACTATCTCTCCGGCACCTCGTAAAAGCGCGGAAGGGGCCGCTGTGGTTTTAGTGGGTATTTCGGTCACTTCTGTAGCCGGTGAGTCCCACACACACTCCCCCGTCTGTTTTCAACCAGCGGGGGATAGTGCGTAAATGCATTTCCACAGCGTGAAAAAAAAAAAAGAAAAATGATCGTCAATACTGCTACGACCAAAGGGAGCGGGCACATGTTGCAAAAACGAGGAAAAATTATTTCTTTTAAGTCTCTTATACGTCGCAGACGAAACTGAGCAGATCAGCCAGTTGTTTCATAAAATTGGTATTAGCTCCACGGTTATATCATCGAAGACAAATATTCAATACCGCTGTTACGCCCAAAAGGCGATGGTGAGGTTATTCAGGCGTCCTGGATGTTTCGGGCGATATGTGACCGTTACATATCCTGTTAAAAACAAAACAAGGCCCACTAGTATTTAATAAGAGCACGTTACATTTCTTTAATTACAAATGCCAATCAACCGCCCGGTGGCTTATTCAATGTGTATGACGTAGCTCCCCCCTAGCCAGCACAAAGGGGCGTTAACTACCAACATTTGATTAAAACTCCCACCTATGTAATTAAGTACACATGTTAATTTAATTAATTTCTTGCGATACTGTATGGCTTTAAATGCATAAGTGATGTACAGATGGCGTATTAATCGACATAACGGCCTTCCATGACGAGTGTTTGAGATCGATTTTCAGAACGATATGCTTACTAATTTACATAGTGAATTCAATATTTATTTATTTCGTTCACCAATAGATTATTTACACAGATACTCAACAATCATCATCATCATCTCAGCCCATATACGTCCCACTGTTGGGCTCGGGGCTCCTCCATAATGGAAGGGTAACTGACCTACTATACTAGGCTGGTCAGACGTGTTGGTATAGGGTTTTATTTAGGGTTTTCCTTTTCTCGCATAGATGTTATATGCGTTTTTCTCTTAGTCGTCTCATACGATCACCCACGGGTAAGATAGGGTGATAGGTGGTGAATTGTATTCTTACGACGTCACCACACGGAAGACTGAAGATACTCAACAATATACATATTTGTGGTGCTTAAGTAATATATTTTCACGTCGTCGTCACGTCGGGGTCACCAATGTAAGTGTTTATATCTTACACGTGGATGTCGACAAAGACTGTAAGTGTTTATGTGGCTATTTAGTAATGAGTCATATATTGAACTAGCAACCCGCCCTCGCTTCGCTTCGGTTATAGGTTATAGTCGTTTTACCCGCGTAGTTCCCGTTCCCGTGGGAATACCGGGATAAAATATAGCCTAGTTTACGCCCTGATATTATAGCTTTCCATTGGTGAAAGAATTTTTGAAATCGGTCCAGGCGTTTTGAAGATTACCCGGAACAAAGAGACAGACAGACAAACAAAAATTTTTTAATTGCTATTTTAGGCATAGGTGTCGTGCAAATAACCGTGTGAGCATGAAAAAAGCCTATTATTTTGACATTACAAACAGACACTCCAATTTTATTTATTGGTATAGATAAAACAACTAGTTGACACGACCGCGTGTGTATGACTGACCTAATATATTTTCAATCTATAACATTACAATAATTTGACCTAGATATGTGCTTAGGTAATGCATTACCTAAGCACCACATCTATACCAATAAATAAAATTGGTGTGTCTGTTTGTAATGTCAAAATAATAGGATTTTTTCATGCTCACACGGTTATTTGCACGACACCTATGCCTAAAATAGCAATTAAAAAATTTTTGTCTGTCTGTCTGTCTGTTTGTTCCGGGTAATTTTCAAAACGGCTGGACCGATTTCAAAAATTCTTTCACCAATGGAAAGCTATAATATCAGTGCGTAAACTAGGCTATATTTTATCCCGGTATTCCCATGGGAACGGGAACTACGCGGGTAAAACGACTATAACCTATAACCGAAGCGAAGCGAGGGCGGGTTGCTAGTATTAAAATACAAATGGTAATGTAACATCTAATTAAAGATAAACACCACATGCACATTCAATATGATTTTTTGAGTAGACAGAAAATATAAATCTTAAGAGACTACCGCGCACCCTTTACGACATACCTGACAATATACACATAGTGACACATACCTATCATACGCTGTCGCACAACATACGGTTTATTTAAACTCGTAAATACGTTATAACTTCATAGCTTATTAGTACTAGAAAATATTTATGGAACCATCAGACAGGTATAAATTTGACTTTAAAAGCAAGGATTGAAGACTATGACGGGTTAAGAATACGATATGTCACAACTGCTTTACTTTTTATCGTGATAGTTGTAAATACCGGTTAAGGCCATTGGTTCGCCGCTGGCGACTGGAGCGGCGCAGGCGCGATTACCTACGCCTGATGCCGCCCTAGCCGAGGCTGCGGGTGACTGGATCGGGGAATTAGTCCGTCACCCGCCGAGAGGCTGACCGCGTGAAGAAAGTGAGGAAAGTCTATCGCCCCGGACGGAGTGGCGCGAGGAGTGGGCCGACCGCAACCCACGCCCCAAAAAAAAAAACAAAAAAATAAGGGCATCAGTTGAACAATCAGAAGCAAAATAATAGGAAAATTATATAGGTCTTAAACTTGAACGGTCACTGACCGATCAGCTGATATTCAGGCGAAGTTTGTCTTGCTTATATGAACGTGATCATTGATTGACACAATGGAGGAGACCCGAGCCCAGCAGTGGGACGTGTATCGGCTGAAATGTTAACGATGACGATGATGATTTAAGATCACTAAAGTAATGCATTAAGCATTTTCGGTCCATTCATGAAATCGATATTTACTGCTTTCTCATCATCTTAGCTAATATACGGGATGTATCCCACTAATGGTTTCAAGCCTCCTCCAAAATAGGAGGAAAATTAATTACTATAACGCGCTGGTATTAGGTTTTACTTCGAGTTTTCCTTCTTTTGTATAGATATAGTATGCATTTTGTATCCCTCAGTCGGCTTTTTTGACACCCAAGGATAAGAAAGTGAGTGGCGAAGTATATTACTCCGTCACCACACGGAGATACCCCTTTTTAATTAAAGCTCACTAAACCAATACAAAGCGAGGTCGAGTCCGTAATTTCTAAAATATAACATATATTTAACATTAAAATTGTAAATAGTCGCTACATAATATTGTTAAGGGATGTCTCGTTCCCCAAATGTAATTGTTATGAATTTGTAACAATACATACACACAATAATTAAAGCGGCCTGAATAAATAATTCATTAATGAAGTTTCTGAAGAAATATAAGAGCTCTCATGAAATAAAACAATTTTTATGTATCCTTACTAATATTATAAATGCGAAAGTTTCTTTGTTTGTTTGTTACGCTTTCACGTTTAAACCACCAAACCGATTTCAAAAATTCTTTCACCAATGGAAAGCTATAATATCAGGGAGTAACATAGGCTATATTTCATCACGGTATTCCCACGAGAACTACGCGGCTAAGACTGAAACCGAAGCGAAGCGAGGGCGAGTTGCTAGTATAAAATACATAGTAGTTTAGAATTTGTCTTTTATTTTGTTGACGTTTCAAACACTTATAAATAAAACGATCTGTCGGATTTTGTCGCGTCTGCATTTGACTTTTGTATAACCGACGCGACGTTTCGAACACTTTACAGCGTTCATGGTCGCGGATGGACTGGTTTCAAACACTTTTCAACGTTCATGATCACGGGAGGACCTTTATTTCAAATGTGTAATACCCGCGTAAACATCAGAAAACTCCCTTTCTATCCACGTACATCGTAAAAGAACATTAAGGAATATAATATATAGTTGACATTTATACAAGAAAAGGAATACTCGACGTTAAACCCTATACCAACATGGCTGACCGGCGTGATGTGTCATCGTCATCGCAGCTCATTTACATCCCACTGCTGGGCTCGAGCTTCCTCCGTAATAGGAGAGAAATTGATCTATTAAACCATACTGGTTGTTGGGGCGGGTCGGTGTAGGGTTTTATTTCGAGTTTTTTTTTTCTCTTGCATAGATGTTATCTGCATATCCCTTTTTTGGGTAGGCTATGGTCTGGCCACACCCCGCCCATTCCGCTCCGGGGCGACGGATGGACAACGTGCGACCCGTTCGCCATTGGGCCGACCACTAGTACCAATTCCTTGACATCTGTGGTCGGCCCGGTGGGTTACCCTTTCGGGTATCCTCCCTTTCGACGCCCCGGTAACAATACAGTGTTGGCGGAGCATCGCCCTCACGCGGTCGGCCTCTCTGCGGCGGCCTAATCTGCGAGATAACTGCCTCGCAGAAGGCGGCGACCGCGTCCTCGTTCCTGACGCTCGAGCATCGTTCTGGCGATGGTCGGCATCGATGACTGCATCATATTATAATCCCTTAGTCGTCTTTTACGCCACCCATAAATAAGAAAGGGGGTGATAAATTGTATTCTTACTTTGTCACCACACGGAAAAGACTATATCAACGTGGTTATACTAAGTCAATTTCTCTCCCACTGTAGTGGAATCCCGGACCCAAGAGTCCAGTTCCATTTATATCAGCAGAAATGATGTTATTTAACCTTAAAATTGTAAATAACCACAACATTGCTAAGGGACGACCTAAATCCCCGGTTGTAATTGGTATCAATTAGTAATAATTAATTAATGCAGACCACCCATTGCGTGGATGTTTAATAAATTGTGTATCGTTGACATGGTTGAGAACGTCACAACTCAGTAACAGATGTCGCCTGTTATGAAGGGTTAGATTACAGTATGCCTCGTAAATAATTAAATTGGAGAGCCACATCGATGATGCGTGAGGACGGAGTAAGAATACAATACACCTCCTTTTTTGCCCATGGATGTCGTAAAGGACGACTAAGGGATATAATATGCATATATTATTTATACAAGAGAAGGAAAACACGAAACAAAACCCTATACCTACCAACACGTCTGACCAGCGTGGTATTGTAGGTCAATTTCCCTCCCATTGAGGCGGAGGCCCAAGCCCAATAGTGGAACGTAAATGGATTGAGGTAATGGGATTATACAGTTACCGACTCCCAAAACTAAAAAAAGAAAGAAAATATTCAGCTAGTTTTATCGCCAATCAAACCACTCAATCGTTAGCGTAAATTACTCTATACCTTTATACTAATAAAGATGTATTAAGGTCTGAAGCTATGTTAAAAAAACTAACCAGCTGTGTTGCCACCAATCAATTTTATGGACCATTGAGTATCTAATTTTATTGGAGTTTTACCGCTAATATGTCTCACAGACTGCCTATAAATAAAAGGTTATTTTTGTTATAAACTTGTAATTGCTTCTAGAAATGGAAGCTATTAATGTACTAGCCGATTTATAGTCTAAAAGCGCTAGACTACTAAGTAGTTGTTTTGTAGCAGATGGATCGCTTTCTAAAAAAATGTATTCAGGATTACTATTTTAATGGACAAAACGCTCAAAACGCTGAAGGTTCAGCGTTCGTACATAAATACAGCTCAAGTAGATATATTTTAAAAACGACATTACTTTGCAGCTTTCAGCTGCGTGACTTAACACCTCTTTACATTTCTTACAAGTAAGATGTAGTCTAAAAATGTGTAGAGAGTCCCCTACTACTAATATATAATCGAAGGGATATTCAAAACGTGTACTACACGTACACGCGTATGTTACAAATGTAGATGTAGGCTTGCGTCAAAGTATTCGTATCGTTATCGAGACCAATTTATATGGGATTTGGAGCAGCGCCTCTATCGGACGATAGGGAACCAGTTCAAATCCATAAAAAGGTCTAGATAATGCTACGAATACTTTGGCAAAAATATTCGTGCTACGCCTACTGTTTGCCCAGGGCAAAATGCTGAGTTCAGTTGGACGAATCTAATTTTGAGAAAAACGTCAACTAACGAACACAACTCGACTGAGTGATAGAGAAACTTAGAAGGATTTTCTCCTCTAATATATCTCAGCATTTCCCAACCATCTATGACCAGTGTGTGTTATCAACGATGACTTAAAGCATGGAAACGTGACATACACGTCTCGGTCTGATATCCAAGTCCAAAGCCGATTAGTATGGAAATTTGGAAATTCGTCCAGGTGTAATCGACATAGTAAGAAGAATTAGTACGCTCTTGTGGAAGGGAACAGACCGCTTCGTCTTATAGCACAAAAAATAAAAGGTTTATTTTCAGAATCGTGATAGAGTAAGAATACAATTCACTACCAGTTCATCTCCAACGAGTGTTATAAAGGACGACTAATAATAAAAAAATATAAATAAAATACTAAGATATAAATATTCAGACAATGACATTTTATTTCACATACGATAAAAATGTATACGCGCCCTAATGCCTTGAACAACGTACCCGTATGAGTGTTCTTTCATAAAAAACTTAGTTGGACAGAGGACGCTTTCACAAAGGACAACGCACATATATTATTTATATTATAGTAGGTTTACCCCGAGATTGTATCACTGCGAACAGTGACTGTTCTACCGAGAGTTTTCACGCTCCACGGAGTAAGGATCTCCATAAATATGATTTGAAATGCAGTTTCTTGGGACACTGGAAGCTAAATTTGAAATTCGGTATTTTTGACACAAGCTTTTACCATATTTTTTTATGTTACTAATAGGTTTGCATTAAAAAAACTCAGATCTATAAATATTACAGCTACGCCTAAGACAGGCGTAGCTGACATAGAGCGTCCGTGGATGTAGTAAAAAATGACTAAGTGGTGTAACATCATCATCATAATATCTAGCAAGAGAACGAGAACTCGAAATAAAATCCTATACTAACCCGTCTGACCAGCGTGGTATAGTACGTTAATTACACTTTCTAGGAGGAGGCTCGAGGCCAGCGCTCGACATATAAGAGCTGAAATGAAAATGAAATGTTGGCTACACCTGTTCTATGGTTTTTTATATCATACTAGTTGCTGCGCGCGACTTCGGCCGCGTGGAATAGTTACTTTCGGCTAACGCTAACTTTAACCCGCGAATTTGTTTACGTAGAAGGTGAAAATATTTTTAAATAATACGATTGTGTCATATATGATAATTTTTGCGAAACTAACCGTTTACGTAGAGCACGCAGCGGCAGTTCTCACTAGGAAAAATACTCCGATTTTTAATCATTCTTCACTTCTGCGCCACTCCTACTGATCTTAGCCTATAGCTTACCTTGATAAATGGGCTATCTAACACTGAAAGAATTATTCAAATCGGACCAGTAGTTCCTGTGATTAGTACGTTCCAACAAACTCTTCAGCTTTATACCTATATTAGTATAGAGTATTGTGAAATTTTCGAGCTTCTTTATGACACCGACATTTAGAGGTCACGTTTCAGTGCCATAAGTCATTGCTGATACACACAATTATCACAGACGGATGTTTTTAAACATTACGAAACTAACTTTAATTATGCTGTTTTAAAGTAAATAAATTATTTTATTAAGCTATCATCAATTCACATTAAAACTTAATACAACATTATATCCTTAATGCTTTTTTTTTTGGGTGGGTCGCTGTCGGCGCACTCTTCGCACCACACCGTCCGAGGCGTAAGCACGCACACCCGCAACCCACCCGAACACCACGTCGCCTTCGTTGTTGGATCGACACCGGAGCAGGGTTAGTTGTCATCAGTGGTCGGCCCGACGGAATACCCCCTAGTGGAGTACCCTCCCATCGACCGACGTCCCCCCCTCGGGGAGGACATCGGTCTTTCCTCACGCGGTCAGTCTCTCGGCGGGTGACGGACTAATTCCCCGGTTATGTCACCCACCAGCTCGGCTAGGGCGGCCTGACGCGCAGGTAGTCGCGCCTACGCTGCCCCAGTCGCCGGTGGCGGGTCGCTTCGTCGAGGCTGCGTTCCTCGCACGCACGACCCGCCGTCTCCTTCTGCGTGATCACTGCCTAGCAGAAGGCTGCGACCGCGTCCCAATTTCTGACGCTGTCGAGCATCGCCCTGGCGATGGTCGGCAGCGTCAGATCAGCACCGATGGTTGCGACGAGTTCACGACGCTGCTCTGCCCAGGCGGCACAAACCTCGAGTGTATGCTGCGCCGTGTCCTCGTCGCAATCACAGTGGTGGCAGGACGGTGTACTCTCCCTCCTAGCGACCGTGTACAGATAGGTACTTGCTGAAGCATCCATATTCTTAATGCTAGCAACAATGTTTTAATGGTAAGCACCGATTGTGAGAGAAATAATCACATCATCATTTGCCTGCCCTTATCCCACGCTAAGTGGGGTCGGCACAACATGTACTTACCTTCCATAACCTCCTATCGGCCGTCATATCTGCACTCACCCTTTTCATACGCATGTCCTCGTTCACACAGTCTATCCATTTCTTTTTGGGTCGCCCACGCTTCTTTCGTCCATCCACATTCATATCGATAACCCGCCTTATCACATGGCTTTCATCCCTCCTCATCACATGTCCATACCAAGACAACCTCGCGCTCCTAATCTTCTCTATCACTGGTGCTACTTTCAGGCTTCCCCTAATATACTCATTTCTTATCTTATCTAACCTTGTGACCCCACACATCCATCTTAGCATACGCATCTCTGTGGCATGCAATCTTCTCTCATCCGTCTTTTTCAATGCCCAACATTCAGATCCATATATAGCAACAGGTCTGATGACACTCTTGTATATTTTCCCCTTAAGTTTAAGGGGCATCCGTGCATCGCAAATTGTTCCCGAGACCTGTCGCCACTTCATCCATCCTGCATTCATTCTACGATTTACCTCCCGGTCGATGTTGCCGTCGTCTTGGAGAAGGGAGCCTAAGTACTTAAAGTCGGAGCAAACCGGTAGGGGTATCCCATCTAGGCCAATGTGAGAGAATTGGGAAGAGTCACCAAAGCTGCAGAACAGATGTTCAGTCTTGGTGCGGCTGATCCTAAGGCCTACTCTCTCCAACCTCTCCCGCCATTTCTCCAGTCTACTCTGTACTCCAGCTGCCTCCTCTCCAACGAGGACAATGTCATCTGCAAACAGCATACACCACGGTGCTTCCTCCTGTATGTCTGATGTCAGAGCATCCATCACCAGGAGGAACAAATAAGGGCTTATGGCCGAACCCTGGTGCAAGCCTACAGTGACACTGAACTCATCAGTGACACCGGCTTCTGACCGGACATTCGTACGCGCTCCTGCATACATAGCTTTCACTAATCTTACATACTTCCCCGGAGAGAAATAATCACCATATATAAAAAAATATAAAAATACCTACAGTAAGCTATAGGCAAGTAACAGTTAATCGCGTGACTAATGAAGCTATTTTATTATAGTTCTCACTAGCAGACCGCCCTCGCTTCGCTTCGCTTTCAGTTGTCTTATCCGCGTAGCTCCCGTGCCCGTGGGAATACAATAAAATATAGCCTATGTTACTCAGGGATAACGTAGCATTCTAATGGTGAAAGAATTATCGAAATCCGTCCAGTAGTTTTTGAGTTTATTCGTAACAAACACAACGTTTCCTATTTATAATATTATTGTAGATAAATTGTTTTATCCGTGTGGTGACGTTTTCCGTGGAGTAAGAATACCGTCTTTTGCCCGTGGGAGTCGTAATAAGCGATTAAGGGATGTAATATGCATATAACATCTATGCAAGACATGGAAAACTCGAAATGGAACCCTATACCAATACGTCTGACCAGCGTGGCATAGTAGGTCAATTTCTCTCCCATTATAAAGGAGGCTCGAGCCCAGCAGTGGAAGGTTTACGAGATGGAATGAGCATTCAAAATATTGTGTGTGCAACGTATATGCAAACTCAAATTACGAGATTCTGAAATGTGAAAGATGCTCGTTAATAATTGCAAACATACTAGTTATTAAACTAACAAGTCTATATAAATTCACAAATTATCACAGACATAAGGAAAACTAACTGTAATTAGTAAAAGGCAATGACCCCATTCGTATGTTAGTTAGACGAAAACATAGATGAATAACCTGTACAAATGTAATTATTTCATACCTAACACTGCAATTTCAACTGTCTGGAAGAACTGGACCACTCTTATACTCGACCCAGGATAAAACAGGATTTTTCAATGAAGATTTCTTTAGTCGAATTGGACACTTTTTGGTAGGGAAATATTTAATGGGTTCGCGTCATCGACATGCTCCTGACTGGCACACGCGCAGTGTGACCGTAGACTCTTTTTGCATGAGTGGAATTTCGTGCTTCGCGTCACCGACATGCTTATAGCAGTATAATTATAGCTATATCTGAAGTATAGTTCTGTGTATATCTTATAAGTGAATTCGAATAGATTTAGTGAAAAGTTCAATATGTATATATGTACTGTGTATTGTTGAAAGTGTTTTTGTTTGATTATTTTTATCTTATGGAATCTTAAATAAAATACAGACATCGTACTAATCAATAACTTATGGTTCAAATACCAGATAATTTTAATTGAAGATCCAAAAATAGCAACTGTATGTTCATAGTTTTAAGTTTTCACTTCTGTCGGCTGTCCTCTTGACTGCTTTGTTTTTTTATTGTCGATGGTGGTAAATGAGCAAGCAGCAACGCAATACCAAGGGCATATCGATGGTACTGTCCCCTTACCTGGAGGGAGAAGCCCACGTCATAGGGCGTCAAGAAAATAGGGACAACAACATCTATCAAGTCAAGCCAGAATCTCAATCACGGATATAAAAAATCGCTGATCCTGTAAGGATATTGGGACAAACCATTTAAATTATTGCATTGTCTTGTCATCTTCGTGTGGTGACAGAATAAGAAGACAATTGACCACCATCCCTCTTGCCCGTGAGTGTCGTAAAACACGACTAAGGGATGTAATATACCAATCAGCGCGATATAGTAGGTCAACTTCCCTTCAATTATGGAGCGGATTTTGCGAATTATGTGAGTTGAAAACATCGGTCCCTGATAAGTATGCAATGTTTACTACTACACTAATATTAAATAAAACCTTTACTAATATTATAAAGAGGAAAGATTTGTTTGTTTGTATTGAATAGGCTGCGAAACTACAGGATTGATTTCAAAAAATCTTTCACCAATGGAATGCTATAATATCAGGGAGTAACATATGCTATATTTTATCCCAGTATTCACACAGGAACGGGAACTACACGGGTATGACGACGGAAACCGAAGGGAAGTGAGGGCAGGTTGCTATAACAAATAAACCAAATTAATACAAGCATTTTATTTTATTTTTTTGTGTGGTGACGGAGTAAGAATACAATTTGCCACACCCTCTCTTGCTCGTGGGTGTCATAAAAACGATTAAGGGATACAATATGCATATAATATCTGTGCAAGAGAAGAAAAACTCGATATAAAACCCTATACCAACCAGTTTGACCAGTTTGGTAAAGTAGACCAATTTCTCTCCCATAGTGGAGGAGGCCCGAGCCTAACAATGGGACGTGTATGGTCTGAAATGATGGAAAAATAATATTATAAGTTATCAAGCGAAGCTTCTTGTAACAATAAGTCAAAGTCAAACTTGAACGGTAAAAATATTGTAACAATACTTCAAACTTATTTATTACGGACATAAAAAAGTTATCGTATCCGATCTAAAGTAGAACTTTGAAATATTGACGTTACATATCTATATATATTAATACAAATTGAATTGTCAGTTTGTAACTATCAAAATAAATTTTTAAGCTTGTTTTGATTACAATATCTCATCATCTCGGCTCATGTATGTCCCACTGCTGGGCTCGAGCCTCTTCTACAGTAGGAGGGAAATTGATTTACTATGTCACGCTGGTCAGACATGTTTGCATAGGGTTTAATTTCAAGTTTGCTATCTCTTGCACAAACCTTATCGGCATATTACAACACTTAGTCGTCTTTTACGACACCCACCGAGAAGGTGTGGTGGTGAATTGTATTCTAAAAATTCCCACAAGCGGAGCTATGGACCTAACTAGTCTATATGAATGAAATTTAAGACGGACTTTAATCACGAGTGTCATTTGGGTACCATTTTTTTAAAGGCGAGCTTTTACACCGTTCGTCTTGTAATGGTTGACATTGATCGAGATCGGTGTACGCTAAACGCAGTTCAAGTTTTAAATATATTATCAGATCAAATCGAATGTCTCATCTCAAAATCAATATTAATCAAGAATTAAAAAAGAAACATTAGCACTAGATTTAAAAAATTACGTAGTGATATTTTCGATGTGGCGGCACTTTAAGAATTGGAGTATTTCTTATCCTTGGATATATCGGGTGACCGGGCCGGGGATTTAGTCCGGCGATCGGCGTCCCGGTAGGGGACGTCGAAGGGAGAGGGTACTCCCTCGGTGTATTCCGTCGGGTCGACCACTGAAGTCAAGGAACTCTGCACCTGTGTGGGTCGGCCCATGAAGGCGACATGCTATATGGGTGGATTATGGGTGTGCGTGCTTACGTCCCTCTGGCGCCCCGGACGGAGTCGGGCGACGAGTGCGCCGACCGTAGCCCAATCCCAAAAAAAAATCTTTGGATATATACAGGAAGGAGGAGAGAAAAATGGGTACCAGCAGTCTCCTGGGATATTTATCAACACCAAATGCGAACGCAAATCAATTTTTTAAGCACGATGAGACCTAAAACCCAAGAGACTGCCTGCACAGATGGAGTAGTAGTTAAGATATTGACTTATTGCGCCAATCTCGTGGTTTCGAATACCACGCAGAACAACACTTTGTGATCCACAAATTGTTGTTTTGAGTCTGGATGTAATTTGTGTCCGTTAATTATATTTTCGTGGATCTGTGTTTTCAGACACTGAGGTATGTTGGGACTCACACAAGTCTACGACCAGTGGGTGTTACAGTGATGACTTATGGCACGGAAATATGGTCCCTAAATCCATCCATCCATCAGCCTACAGACGTCCACTGCTGGACATAGGCCTCCCTACGAGAATGCCACTCGGAACGGTCATGCGCCACTTGCATCCAACGGTTCTCTGCGACTTTGAGAATGTAGTCAGTCCACTTAGTAGGGGGTCGTCCTACGCTGCGCCGTCTGATTCGTGGTCGCCACTCAAGAACCTTTCTTTCCCAACGGTTGCCGGTTCGACGAGCGATGTGGCTTGCCCATTGCCATTTCAACGTGCTAATTCTGCGGGCTATGTCGGTTACACACGTTCTTCTACTGATTTCCGTGTTCCGGATTTTATCATGTAGAGAAATGCTGAGCATAGCCCTATGGAAAGCCATAGCACGTTGAGCGACTTTGAGCTTTTTTATGAGGCCGACATTTAGAGACCACGTTGCTATAAGTCATCGCTGATAACACCCACTAGTTATAAACCTTTGTTTTCAGACACTGCGGAATATTGGACGAGAAGATCTTCTTAAGTTTCCCGTGTCCCTAAATGCAGGCCTCATAACAAGGCTCAAAGTCGCTCAGCGTGCTATAGAACATTCTACCCTCGGGATTTCTCTGCGAGATAGAATCCGGAAGACGGTAATCCCCAGAAGAACGGGTGTAACCGACATAGCACGAAGAAGTAGCACGCTGAAGTGGCAATGGGCAGGTCAGATCGCTCGACAAACTGACAACCGCTGGGGAAGAACGGTTCTCGAATGGCCACCACGTATCGAACGAACTAGGTGGACCGACGACCTGGTGAAATTTGCTGGGCATCGTTGGATGCAGGCGGCATAGAACCGCACTTTGTGACGTAATATGAAGGAAGCCCACGTCCAGCAGTGGACGGCGATATGGTGAAATGATGATGAATTATATTTTCTGTGTAGTGACGGAGTAATACAATTCACCACTCCCTGTACGCTGTCAAGTGTCAGAAACGTCAGGCAATCAAAAAAACAAATACCAACGCAATAAAATTCGTAAAGTAGTTTTATTTGCGACTGGGGCGGCGCAGGCGCAACTACCTGCGCCTCATGCCGCCCTAGCCGAGGCCGCGGGTGACGTGACCGGGGATTAGTCCGTCACCCGCCGAGAGGCCGACCGCGTGAGGAAAGACCGACGTCCTCCCCGAGGGGGGGACGTCGGTCGATGGGAGGGTACCCCACGTAGGGGGTATTCCGTCGGGCCGACCACTGACGACAAGTAAACCTGCTCCGGTGGTCGGCCCAACGACGAAGGCGAGGTGGTTTTCGGGTGGGTTGCGGGAGTTGCGTGCTTAAGCCCCTCTGTCGCCCCGGACGGAGTGGTGCGGAGGCGCGCCGACCGCAGCCCACACACCAAAAAAAAAAAAAAAGTAGTTTTATTTACAATGTGTTATACTCGCGTAGACATCAGAATTCATTACGTACTGTGACATTTTAGAAGATAATATAGTTTGCCAATAATGAATTAATAAATCGTTTTACGATGAATGTTGTTCAGTAAATCGAATACTCAACATCAGTGAACCATGAAACAATAAATATAAGAGTCTCAATAAAAACAATTCGACAGAAAAACTAATTTATCTGGAACACAAGACAAGTAGAGCTTACACTAGTAAAATAATTTATTGAAGCAAGAATAAATACCAAATAAATTCGTCAACGCTACTTTCACTGAAAAATATTGAGACTACTTTTATATGTCTGTATTACAATTGTTTATAAGGCACAATACATATCTTTATATACATATTTCTTGTGTACATGTGTATGTCACTGAACTCCTCCTAAACGGTTGGACCGATGTTGATGTAATTTTTTGTGTGTGTTCAAGGAGATTCAGGAATGGTTTAGATTCACAATTGGACCCGGTAGGTGGCAATGCTGTCGATTTCAAGTAGAATTTATTTTATTTGAACAGAACAACGTCTGTTGGGTCAACTAATTAAATATACAGAGTGTATCAGGTTATGGGGCAACTGTTCGAGTATGTTGTAGTTTAACGGTCACAGATCGTAATTAGAATGTACATTATACAAAAAATAATATAACATAAAAGTTATAGTGATTTCAAAAAATGTGTCTAAGAGTCTATGCCTTAAATGTTACGTATTATGTAGGCATGTACAGACAGAATACATGTAGGCATGTAAAGATTCGACAGTATAATTTCATTCATTCATACCTAGAATTGCGCAAACGTTTCAATAACATCGTAGGTACAACGGCGAGCGATAAACGATCATAGGCCGATCAGCTGTTTTAAAGCGAAGTTTGTTTTGCTTATGTGAATGTAATCATTGATTTATTCAATTTCTAATGAACATTTAACAAAGTATGAATATGTTGCGTATTAAGTATCATTGACTTTATATATTTCAATCGGATTTACACGAAAAAGCGATGACAAAATTGAAAACGTTACATGTCTCTAATTCCTTAACAAATCGATATTTTTCGTTCAAATTTTTTTCATGGGTGCCTACCACCATTGCCTAGCTCCCTTTTGACCAGTTGCCCCATAACCTGATACACCTTGTACATATAATATCGCGTAATTTCTTATTATTTGCTGAACGTCATATTATGAGTTTCCGAGTGATGACAGAGTAAGTATACAATTAATCACCTTGCCCGTGGGTGTCGTAAAAGATGACTAAGGGATACTTGTATATGCAGATTATACCTAAGCAAGACAAGGCAAACTCGAAATAAAACCCTATAGCAACACGTTCGACCAGCGAGACACACTAGGCCATATCCTTCGAGGACCTATTGTCGAGGACGCTCGAGCTAAACAGTAGGGACGTGTATGAGCTGAAATGATGATGATTAATATTTTAGAAGATTAAGGGTAAGGTAAGCCTAGTTGCTAGGTATCCATACTGTGGATACTTTTTCTCTACGGTAAAGTCATCATCATTATTTCAGCTCCTATCAGAATGGAGATTAAGCTTACTATATCTTGCTGGTCAGACAGGTTGATATCGGGTTCTGTTTCGAGTTTTCCTTCTTCTTGCTTAGATATTATATGCGTATTATATCCTTTAGTCGTCTTTTACGACATCCACGGGCAAGATAGGGAGTGGTGAATTGTATTCTTACTTCAACACAGAAACGGTACGGTAAAATATGACAGTCAAATTTTTTAACTCAATATTCATGTACATATTCACAATACATACATATATCATCTTCTACAAAACGAAAATTGGAAATTAAAATTTAATTTAAAAGTTACAAACGTCTGAACAATCACAACTTTGCTGCGATTTTAACCAAAGTTCGAGAGTAAATACATATCATCCATACTAATATTATAAATGCGAAAGTAAGGATGTTTGTTTGTTTGTAACGCTTTCACGCTTAAACCACCGAACCGATTTCAAAAATTCTTTCACCAATGGAAAGCTATAATATCTGGGAGTAACATAGGCTATATTTTATCCCGGTATTCCCACAGGAACGGGAACTACGCCGCGAGTAAAGCGACTGAAACCGAAGCGTAGCGAGGGCGGGTTGCTAGTAAAATATATAAAAATTCCTTAATCACTCTCATCTCAGCTTGTACACGTTCCACAGCTTAAATCAGACCTCCTACAAAATAGGAGTGCAATTAATCTATTATACCACGCTAACAGGGTTTTATTTTCCCCTAGCCAAAGCCGTGGGTGACCGGACCGGGTATTAGTCCGTCACCAGCAGAAAGGCTGACCGCGCGTCGGAGAGGGTACCCACAGGGTATCCCGCCGCGCCGGCCACGGAGGACAATGAACTCGATAACTGTGGTCGGCCCAAGGTCGAAGGAGAGGAGACGGTAGGTTATGGGATTGCGTGCCGCTCCTTCGTCACTCCGGACGGAGCTGAACGGCGTGTGCGCTGCCTATAGTCCACCCACCCCAAAAAAAAGGATTTTATTTTGAGTTTTCCTTCTATTGCTTACAGATATTTAATGCATATTATAATCCCTTAATCGTCTTTTACGACACCCACAGGCAAGAAAGGGGGTGGTGAATTATTTTCTTATTCCGTTACCACACGAAAAGCTACATACAAATATTTTATATTTAGCCGTATAGAAAAGGGGTCTTCGTATGATAAGTTTACTTATCTCCCTATTGTGGATGAGACTTGTGCCTAATAGAGGAATATGAGCATTGAGCAGAACAAGAAGAAAAAACGGACAACTTCATAAACTGGCATAAAAATGGATACTCTATCATAAATATACAGAGGCCTTTACTGTAACATAAACATTTCCAATGTTTTCATTGTTGAAATGTTACATCTCGTGAAATATGGCTACACAAATATTGTTACAGCAAACACAGTTTTTTCACTTTAGCGACGGATAATTTTAATGCAAAGAAAATTTTCTTCAATGTACGTGTCTAGTTTTAAGCGAGTATTTTTGACGTGACGGACTAACAGAACACAATTACCGAATCCCTATCTTGTCCGTGGGTGTCGTAAAAGACGACTAAGTGATATAACATGCATATAAAATCTATGCAAGAAGAGGAAACTTCGAAATAAAGCGCTATAATAACTCGTTAGACCAGCGTGGTTTAGTAGGTCAATCTCACTTCTATTGTGGAGGAGGTTCGGGCCTAGCAGTTTTTCGATTAGTAAACTGTAATCATATCCATGTGGTGATGGCGTAAGAAGACCAGGCAATCTCTTGCTCGTGAGTGTTGTAAAAGACGTCTAAGGAATATTTGCAGGTTATATCTATGCAAGAGAAGGAAATTCGATATAAAACGCAACAGCTCTGATCAGCGGGGTATAGCAGGTTAATGCCTCTCCCTGTGAAAATATGGAGGAGGCTCACGCCTAACAGTGGAGCGTATATGAGCCAAAATCATAGTGAAAAATAGCATTAGTCACTCAAGTATACTGTACAAAAGTGCATTTTAAATAAAACTACTTTACGGATTTTATCGCGTTTGTATTTGATTTTTGATTACCTAACGTTTCGAACACCTTGCAGCGTTCATGGTCACGGGCGGACTAAGATGTCTCACGTCCAACAAGTCATCGTTACTGCAGAAAAATTTTAATTATCTACCCAATACAGAAATTAGTTATTAAATATTGACCCACATTTTGATACAAATTTATTGCCAGTGTAAGAAGAAAATGATTCTATATGAAAAAAAATTATTGTTTATGGTTAGTAATTATTTAACATTAAAATTAATAGTAATTATATTTATAAACCTAACAATCTAGTATACTACCACCGGATCGGAACACGGTCACACTGAGAAAGATCCGGCAAGAAAACTCAGGTGACATGATGCTAAATTAATATTAATTTTGAAGGCGGCGTACTTTATGTTACTAAGAGGTTTTAATTTATAAAATTATCTTTAGTTATTATTATTGTGAGTCAAATCTATACAATATGAGCTCACGGTGTCTTTCAGTCTTGTGGTGGTCTTTTTGGATTTGTTTTTAGTAATGTTTATAACAGGATCCCAGCTTGATGGTAACACCCAGCCATCCTCTCTATTGAAATTTTTGTGTTTTTTAATCTCAATAGCCTCGCGTACCATTCTAGGCAGGTATCGGTGTTCTTTTGCGAGGATTTGTGGTTTCTCAAACCTGATGTTATGGTGGGCGCGGTCCTATGTTCACAGACTGCAGACTTAGTGTGACGGCGGTGCTTCACATCATGTGTGTGCATGTGAAACTTAATATTTATATATCTATCCATACTAATATTATAAATGCGAAAGTAAGGATGTTTGTTTGTTTGTTTGTAACGCTTTCACGCTTAAACCACCGAACCGATTTCAAAAATTCTTTCACCAATGGAAAGCTATAATATCAGGGAGTAACATAGGCTACATTTTAGCCCGGTATTCCCACGGGAACAGGAACTACGCGGGTTCAAGTGACTGAAACCGAAGCGAAGCGAGGGCGGGTTGCTAGTACACAATATTGACAATAATACTTATGCAATTGACCTATAAATTATCAAAGTATCATTTAAAGCATCAAATAATGCCGCTGAACTAAAATCATAAGAAGCACATCGCATAAGAAACCATTTAGATAAGGAATACATTAATATCATACTCTGCCAAGAGTCGGTTGATATAATACCCTTTCAATACTAACATCGTCATCATTTTGCTCTTATACCAATGACTTGGGGTCAACTCAATATGTACAGTTCTTTTATAGTAGGAATACATTACAAAGAATTTTCCGTGTGGTGACGGAGTAAGAATACAATTCACCACAATCTATCTTGCTCGTGGATGTCGTAAAATACGTCGAACAGATACACAGTACATATGAAATATATGCAAGTAAAGGAAAACTCGAAATAAAACCTTATTCCAACATGTTTGACCAGCATGTAGTAAGTCAATTATCCTCCTATTGTGAAGGAGGCTCGTGCCCAGCAGTAGTGCGGGTACGAGCTGAGACGATATATTGCAAAAGTAATTGGCAATAGTTTTATTATTAGCCGCCTGCCTAACGTCAATCATTCTTGGGAATGTAAATGGTATAGGCCCGGGTGGATATAAAGCTCTTAGTAGTCTTCTTTTTTACATACATCACAGCCCATATAACTTGCAGTATTGGGCTCGGGCTTCCTCCACAATAGGAGGGAAACAGACTACTATAAGTTATATAAATAATATAAATAAATATTAATTTTCTTGCATAAATGTTAATATCAGATTGACCGAGCTTCGCTCGGAATATTTTTGTAGAATTTATTTAGATATCTAATATATATAAATTGCGTGTCACGTTGTTTGTCCGTGATGGACTCCTAAACTACTCAACCGATTTTAATCAAATTTGCACACCATGTGCAGTTTGATCCAACTTGAAAGATAGGATAGCTTACATCTTAATTTATAGTCGCAATATTATTTTATTGCAAATTATTTGTCTATTATTTGACATTCACAATTATCTGTTAACTCCAAACGATTTTAACAGATGGCGATATCTGTTGACTGGATTGAGTAAGTAATTAATAGATGGCGCTGCTATGTCAAACCTACAAACGTGTCATATAAGCTACAATTCAATAGCATAAATAGTTTACTAAAATGTAATATAACAAAAATCTTAGCCACAGCAACGCGTGGCCGAGTCTGCTAGTATATTAATAAAAATAAAAATTATATAAAAAAATTACAAAAAGAGAATAATAATAACACCGAGATTCGAGCCGACGCTGTTTGGATGCTACAAAACTCAAAATTAAAACCAGCCGTCTCCCAACTGAGCTGCCGTATCTCTTGACATTTACTACGAAATTTGAATTCATATTCATTTAAAATTTAATGCCATTGTTTGTTTTGCTAAAAACACGGACAAAATAACATTTTCTATAAATAAAACCATTTCCAAGATCCTGAATATATATATATATATACAAGAATTGCTCGTTTAAAGATATAAGAATATCTGGTTGACCGAGCTTCGCTCGGAATATTTTTATAGAATTTATTTAGATATATTAATAAAAACTGAAAATTATATAAAAAAATTACAAAAAGAGAATAATAATAACACCGAGATTCGAACCGACGCTGTTTGGATGCTACAAAAGTCAAAATTAAAACCGGCCGTCCCCCAACTGAGCTACCGGAACTCTTGACATTTACAACGAAATTTGAATTCATATTCTTTTAAAATTTAATGTCATTTATTGTTATGCTAAAAACACCGACAAAAGAACATTTTCTATAAATAAAACCTAGCTAGATCGATTTTTTGGACCCGAATCCTCTAGTATGCCAAGTTTCAACAAAATCGTTGGAGCCGTTTCCGAGATCCTGAATATATATATATATACAAGAATTGCTCGTTTAAAGATATACGATATGCATATTAAATCCCTTAATCGTCTTTTACGTAAGCCGCGGCAAGAATGTAGGTGGTTGTATTCTTATTCCATCACCACACGGATAAGTCGTCTTTTACGATATACGAAAATTGCTCGGAAGGGTTATAAGTCTTCGTAGCCACAGCATAGCACGTTGAGTTTGAGTGTTCTTCTTTATAATTTGAAAATACAATTAAATCCGATAGATCCGTAATCGCGTTTACATGAAATAATGGAAGAATATCTTTTTAGTGACTTGAAAGTCATCATTTTCCATATTTTTTCATATTCCTTTACGATACTATGTCTGTCGGTTCAGATAGTCGGTTCTACATGGTAGGACCACACTGTTGACAGTTATCTGTCTACAACCGCGGGCCGGTGCGTTCGGGGTAGTACAACACTCTCGCAGAAAATCGTCGTCGATAGTAGCAATTTGTTACTGCGCTTCGTTCGATGAGCGAGAGAGCCGGCACCCCAACTTTATGAGGGTGTTTGCGTGTAGTGTGTTTTGGTGATGTCTTTAGTTTCACCGGATCCTATTGCACGCATTCACACTCCCTTCACTTTCTTCACGGTAGGCAGCGGCCTAGCAAAGGTCTATGAGCGGCAGCAACACCAGGTGTACTGTTTGCTCGTTTGCCACCGTTTGCAATAAAAAGAAGGTATATATACAGTTACACTTTTAACGTGCTTTATTCTTTTATCATCATCATCTCAGCCCATATACGTCACAATGCTGGGTTCGAGCCTCCTCCACAACAGGAGGAAAACTTACTTCCTATAGCATGTTGGTGCAGGGTTTTACTACGAATTTTCGTTCACTTACATAGATACTATATGCATTATATATCGCTTTTTTTTTTGGGTGAGCTATGGCTCAGCTCTAGCGTCTAATTCGTCCGTAATAACGAAAGAACGGCGCGTGGCCCCATAACCCAGCGTATTCCCTCCCCTTCGCTATTAGGCCGACCACCGGTACTGAGTTCCTTGTCGTCCGTGACCAGCCCGGTGGGATACCTTTTCAGGTACCCTCCGTGCCTGACGCCCCTCCAGGGACGTTGGTCGTCCTCACGCGATCAGCGTCTCTGCGGGTGAAGGACTATTCCCCGCTGCTGTCATCCGAGGCCCCAGCTAGTATTTTATATACCTTAGTCTATTTCCATAACACCCAAAGCCCTGATAAGGGCTAGTGAACTGTATTCCCACTCCGTCACCATTGAGAATATATATTATATTATATTCTTTATTCTGCTTGTATATTTCAAATAACTCGTAACTAAAACAGGTCAGGACAACGTCTGTCGAGTCAACAAGAGCTGTATGAATTTCATGAATACTAAAGCAGTTGCATAGTAATAAGATTCCATCTCAATGTGTATGTAGCGTCTGATATCAAATATTTTGATAACAATTTATTGTATTCATTCTATAGTACTATATTTTCTGTATAGTAACGAAATAAGAACAGAATTCGCCACTCCGTGTCTTCTCCGTAGGTGTCTTAAAAGACGATTAAGGGATATAAAACGCTTATAATATAGATGCAAGAGACAGAAAAATCGAAATATAACTCTTATACAGCATAGTAAGGTCAATTTCCTTCCTATTGTGGAGGAGGCTCGAGCCCAATAGTGGGACGTGTATGAGTTGAAATTATGAAAGTGATAACGATATTTTCTGTATGTTGACAGAGTAAGAATACAATTTACCACTCCGCCTCTTGCCTATAGGTGTCGTAGAAGACGAGTAAGGAATATGATATGCAGATAACATCTAAGCAAAAGAACATTCGACACAAAACCCTGTGCCAACGCGTCTCAAATCAAATCATTTATTCTGCATAAGCCCCTTAAGGGCACTTACATATTGTCAAGTTTAAACATTGTTTGAACACAATACAATAATCTACCACCGGATCGTAACGCGGCCACAAGCTGAGAAGATGTGGCAAGAAACTCAGCGGGCTGTCACTTTTTTTTTAGTCTTTTAATGTATATAACTTTATACTTCGTACAACATATAGTATTAGCTCCAGTGTGATGCCCTTCGAAATTGTATACATGTATAAATTTTCAAATATTAGTACAAAACAAAAAAAAAATAAAGAAAAGAGCTTAGAATAATAACGTATAGAAGGTAAGTTCGCGCACAAAAAGTGAAGCATTTCAATTGGAGCCTAATGGAGCTTACGCCGGAACCGTTCCGTAATGTACAGGTCATTGTACTGAACGTACGTACGCAACTCTTAAAAAATAAATAGGTAATTATGACGGTTTGTGCATTCAAATGGTGTCATAACACATTTGTAAAACTTAAAAAGGTTTTTAACATTACTTTTAAAAGTATTTCGACGATTTATGTTTATAAAAACATAATTTGATTTCATAATTTGTATAGTGGTGTGCGTGTGTACGTGTGTAATTGTCTGCGCGCCATTAATATTTTTAGATTCATGTTTCGAACCTTCGAAGTATTGACACTATCCTTCTATAAGTTTATTCTAAGGAAAAGAGAAAAAAAATCTAATGAGCGCGGTATAGTAAGTCAATTTTCCTTCCATTGTTGAGAAGGCCTAACCAAGTACTGGGATTATCTGTGACATAGCATGATAGGTCTTGGTCTCAATAGTATAGAATCTTCATTCATCAGCATCATTTCAGCTAATATATGTCCCACTGTTGGGCTCGAGCCCCCTCCACAATAGGAGGGAAATTGACCTTACTATAACATGCTGTTCAGACGTGTAGATATAGGGTTTCATTTCAAGTTCTCCATCTTCTGCACAAATATTATACGGGTAATCCCTTAGGACACCCACGGGCAAGTGACGGAGTGGTGGATTGTATTCTTACTCCGTCACCACACGGATAGAAAATACAAGAATAACCTTACCTATATAACAATATTATTTTATTTGAACAACCGTATCGTAAGGTGGTAACAATACTATTACCTAACAAATCTATACCAATAAATAAAATTGGAGTGTCTGTTTGTAATGTCAAAATAATAGGCTTGTTTCATGCTCACACGGTTATTTGCACGACACCTATGCCTAAAATAGCAATTAAAAATTTTTGTCTGTCTGTCTGTTTGTTCCGGGTAATCTTCAAAACGGCTGGGCCGATTTCAAAAATTCTTTCACCAATGGAAAGCTATAATATCAGGGCGTAAACTAGGCTATATTTTATCCCGGTATTCCCACGGGAACGGGAACTACGCGGGTAAAACGACTATAACCTATAGCCGAAGCGAAGCGAGGGCGGGTTGCTAGTCAATTATAATATTTGTTATCTCAATAGTTGTTATTATATTTTGCCTGATTTGTTAACATATACAGTGCAACCTCGATATAACAAATCCGACGGGAACTCGTAAATATTTGTTATATCAAATAATTTGTTAAACTGAGGTTTGTTATATTGAGGTAAGGTTGGTCTAAAATTTGTTATAAAGAGGTAAAGAAAATAGTTTTATTCACCTCAACATTTTTACATTCGGCAACTAGAATCTTCAACAAGAGTGCAGCACTGTTTACATTATTTTCCATCAAACGACTTCAATTTTTTTACGAAAAAAACGTGCCGAAACATGTCGCGAATTACATACTATGGGATTAAGGGTCATATAGAGGTATTTACTTTTTTTTATAGTTGAAAATTTGTTATAAAGAGGTTGTTCGTAAAAAAAAAACGTAATGTAAAGGTATTATTTACACTGACTCTTATGGACAATTCAAGGGGATTACGAAAAATTTGTTAAATCGAGGAAGTCGTTAAATTGAGGTTCGTTATATTAAGGTTGCACTGTATATAGGTACATTGCTCCGCTCCTAATTGTCACGGCGTTTTGTATTATAGTGATTTATAATAGCCATGGTTGGAATCCTTCCAAGTGGTAAGTTCTTGAGATTAACGCGTTCAAATAGACAAATTCATCCGTTTAATAATATGTAGTAACTAGCAACCCGCCCTCGCTTAGCTTCGGTTATAGGTTTTAGTCGTTTTACCCGCGTAGTTCCCGTTCCTGTGGGAATACCGGGATAAAATATAGCCTAGTTTACGCCCTGATATTATAGCTTCCTATTGGTGAAAGAATTTTTGAAATCGATCCGGCCATTTTGAAGATTACCCGGAACAAACAGACAGACAAAAATTTTTTAATTGCTATTTTAGGCATAGGTGTCGTGCAAATAATCGTGTGAGCATGAAAAACGCCTATTATTTTGACATTACAAACAGACACTCCAATTTTATTTATTGGTATAGATATAAATTGCAGTGCTAACCGAATGGGAGAAAAATAGATCCTTACGGAGATGTCTTAGGTTTAAAATCGTAAATCTATAATATTATAAAGTGGAAAGATTTGTTTGTGCGTTTGTACTGAATAGGCTCCGAAACTACTGGGCCGATTTCAAAAATTCTTTCACCAATGCAATGCTATAATATCAGGGAATAACATAGGCTATATTTTATCCCGGTATTCTCACGGGAACTTTACCCGCGTGGTAAAGCGACTGAAACCGAAGCGAAGCGAGAGCGGGTTGTTAATTGTTAATAAATTTTCGTGAAGTAACTGTGAAGGAAAACGTCACGAGGAAGCCAGTATATCGGAGTTAAAAAAAAACTAGTAGGTGTGTCAAGCCTGTGCCATGGAGGGCACGCTAAGTTATCAGTCCCGGCTGTATTCCGAAACAATTGCTATGAGAAGTCAGTCAATTCTTCAAATATACCCAATACGCTAGTACTAGAACTAATGTTCTATAATATTATTCCTTTGGACTACGCACGCAAACGCTCCCTTGAATAATAATATCCGAAATTGATTAGAATAGAAAGTCGACCCCAATATGATTAGGAATAAATATCTGGATGACCGAACAGAGCTCGATAAGATAACCAATGAATGAAAATTTGAAGGAAGGAAAAATAAAAGTCAAGGTAGAAAGCCAACAATCGTATCGTTTGAATTAGAGACTATTTGATTACCCAACATTTTTATTCTTGACTAGCAACCCGCCCTCGCTTCGCTTCGGTTTCTATCGCCTTATCCCCGTAGTTCCCGTTCCCGTAGGAATATAAAATAAAATATAGCCTAGTTTACTCCCGGATATTATAGCTTTCCATTGGTGAATGAATTTTTTAAATCGATCCAGCCGTTTTGAAGATTACCCAGAACAAACAGACAGACAAAAAAAAATATAAAGTGATTTTTAGGCATATGTATAGTGCAAATAACCGTGTGAGCATGAAAAAGAGCTATTATTTTGACATTACAAACCGACACTCCAATATTATTTATTGGTATAGATGCCAAAATTTATCTTCATATGATTCTTCTTCCGTGTGGTGACGGAGTAAGAACACAAATCACCATCTTGACCGTGAATGTCGTAAAAGTCGACTAAGGGATATAATATGCATATAACGTGTATGCAGGAGAAGGATAACGCGAAATAAAACTCTATACCACCCTGTCTGACCAGTATGATATAGTAAGGTCAATTTCCCCCCCTGTTGTGGAGGAGACTCGAACCCAACAGTGGGACGTATATGAGCTGAAATGATGATGATGATGATTCTTCTTCTGATAACATTTTTTTTTCATCACCTGAAGACATTGTTAAAATGAGGTTAGATAAATTCCATCATCGTCATCACAGCTCATATACAACTACTGGATTCAAACCTCCTCTGCAATCGGGCGGAAATTGACCTACTATACGACGCTGGTTAGACGGATTGGCATAGGGTTTTATTTCGAGTTGGATAGATGGTATTTCATCATCATCATCATCTTGCTCTTATCCCAATTACTTGGGGTCGACGCAATATGTCATCTGTTTTGACATATTGCAAAAGGTTTCGGCAATGACTTTTATGACCGGCCGCCTGCCTGACGTCAACCCTCCTTGGGAATGTAATCGTTGACCCAAATGGTACTAGATGGAGTTGGTCCGGGTCAATCTAGGGCTCTTAGTCGTCTTTTACGACACCCACGAGCAAAGCAAGGGTTGGTAGTATTCGAAGCCGCTACCACACAGCAGTGGATAGATGGTATTTGCATATCGTAATCTTTTACGACACCCACGGTTAAAAAAGGGTTGGTAAGTTGTATTCTTACTCCGTCACCGTACGCAAGAGATAGATTTATCGTCTCAGGAACCTGCGCACTAAATTTCATGAAAATCGTAGGAGCCGTTACAGACTTTCAGAAACTTGCTATATTAAATATTGAAGTTTTGATAATAGTTCTATGATCGGCTACATCTAACGTCAACCCTTCTTCGTATTCTAGTAGTTGACGAGCCACCATCAGATAGAGTTGCCCAGGTCGATGTAAAGCACGTAGATATTTTTTATGACACCCACGAGCAAAATAAGATTTCGTAATATTCGTAGCCGCTAAAACATAGCACAAATTAACAGTCTGAATAACGACCTGTATAGAATTTTAATCTTATACAAGATAGGTTCTAACTCGACTAGACTTAAATAAAAAAGTGTATGTACTTATGTCCGCACTTAAGAAGTTATACGTCTTCGGCGTAATAAGATAAAAATCTTTCTAAAATTTTATCCTTTGCTTTTTTTTATAGTAGGCCATGGTAAGCGCACGCGCCGCCTGGCTCCATCCGGGGCGACAGAGGGTCGACGCGCGGCCCCATGACGCACCCGTGACACGTCACCTTCGTCGTTGGGCCGACCACCGGTGCAGGGTAACATGTCTTCAGTGGTCGGCCCGACAGAATACCCCGGCCGCGGGGTACCCGCTTCTCTCGACGTTCCCCCTCGGGGACGTCAGTCACCGTCGCGCGGTCAGCCTCTCCGCGGATGACGGACTAAATCCCCGGTCCGATCACCCGCGGCCTCGGCTAGGGCGGCATTAGGCGCAGGTACTCGCGCCTGCGCCGCCCGAGTCGCCGCCATATCCTACGTTTATACAAAAGACGACACTAATAATAGAAAAAAAAAGATATTTAATAAATTCAAAGATTTATTATACTGCATTATCTAGTTGACATTTGTGACGGTGTGCGCGCGTATCGTAAAAAATGTTAACTAGCTAACTTCAGGGTGTCGGGTTTTCGTGACGATGTGCGCTCTCTTCGTAAAAATATACTCTCATCACTTTTTTCTAACGCGCCAAAAGAAGTACCTATAACTTCAGAATTTCAATGTAATATAAACTTTCGTTACAAGTACTGATGATAAAGTTATTTAGTTGGTTTTCGATTTAGTAACAAAGTTTCTCGGGCTTATTAGAAACTTGATCAAACATGCTTTATAAATTAACTAATGAATTAATAATGGATAACATATACATACATTATTTTCGTGTGGTGACCGAGTAAGAATATAATTAATCATCATCATTTCAGCCTATCGCCATCCACTGCTGGACGTAAGCCTCTCATATTACGCCACAGAGTGCGGTCTTGTGCCAACTGCACCCAACGACGCCCGGCAACTTTCACCAGGTCATCGGTCCATCTAGTGGGGGGCGTCCTACACTGCGTCGTCCGATACGTAGTTGTCACTCGAGAACCTTTCTTCCCCAGCGGTTGTCGGTTTGTCGAGCGATGTAGTCTGCCCATTGCCACTTCAGCTTGCTAATTCTTCGTGCTATGTCGGTTACACCCATTCATCTACGGATTGTCATATTCTGGATTCTATCTCGCAGAGAAATCCCAAGCATAGAACGCTCCATAGCACGCTGAGCGACTTTGAGTCTCGTTATGAGGCCTACATTTAGGTACCACGTTTGCGTGCCGTAAGTTATCACTGGTAACACAAACTGGTCGTAGACCTGTGCTTTCCCTGTGTGAGTACAATTCACCGCTCCCTATTTTGTTCGTGGATATCGTAAAAGACGACTAAGGGACATAATATGTATGCAACATCTATGCAAGAGAAGGAAAACTCGAAGTTAAACCCTATACCAACATGTTTGACCAGCATGGTGTAGTAGGCCAATTGCCCACCCTTTGGGAAAGTGGCTCGAGCCTAGTAAAGGAACGTGTGTGAGAGACGACGACGAGACGATTGATATACCGGTAACAGGTTAAGAATACAATTGTCATCAACCCTTACTTACCCATGGCCGTCGTAAAAAGCTGCTAATGCTTTACTGACAAACGTATATGACACCTTCATGGGATCGCCAAGAGCTCGTCAAGCGTGGCGATCATGGCAGTATCTCCTCATTTCTAAAGAAGTTCACGTCCCACGTCCAACAGTGGACTGCGAAATAACGATGATAATACAATTTATGTTGTACAGTTACAAAGTGCGTTAAATTCTGTAATTTTAGTGCAAAACGAGGCGTTTCCTCCATCCGCTCATTGGGCTCTTACTTAAATTAGGTAAGTCATTATACTATAATCTTGTCATACTCGCGTTTGGAATAATGCTCGAAATAATAGTGTCTTAGATAATACCTAGACGTGTCACTATATATTATTTCTTTATTCCGTGTGGTGATAGAGTAAGATTACAATTCACCACCCCTTCTCTTACCAGTGGGTGTCGTAAAAGACGACTAAGGGATTAATATTCAGATAATATCGATGCAAGAAATGGAAAAATTGACATGAAACCGTATACCAAGACGTCTGACCAGTGTGGTAGGTCAAATTCCCTCCTACAATGGAGGAAGCCCGAGCCCAACAATGGGACGTATATGGCCTCAGCTGGTCAGAATGGCTTAGTTTTTTATTCCAAGTTCTCCTATTATCCCTTAGTCGTTTAAAAGACGACACCCTTTAAAGACACCCACGGACAAGAAAGGAGAGGTGATAAATTGTTTTCTTCCTCTGTCGCTGCAAGGAAAGAAACCCTTTTAATATAAAATCATTAGAACTTAGAATAATAACGTATAGAAGGATAGCGTCCATACTTTGAATTTTCAAAATTTGAATCTAAAAATACTAATGGCGCGCAGACGATTACACACGTACACACGCACACCACTATACAAATTATAAAATCAAATTTTGTTTTTATTAACATAAATCGTCGAAATACTTTTAAAAGTAATGTTAAAAACCTTTTTAAGTTTTTCAAATGTGTTATGACACCACTTGAATGCACGGACAGTCATAATGACCTATTTATTTTTTTAAGAGTTGCGTACGTACGTGCAGTACAATGACTTGTACATTACGGAACGGTTCCGGCGTAAGCTCCATTAGGCTCCAATTGATATGCTTCACTTTTTGTACGCGAACTTACCTTCTATACGTTATTATTCTAAGATAAAATCATTTATTTGTCTTTTGCCACAGTCGCCTCAATGTCGCAGAAATAAGGTATAATAAATGATATATTCGTTCTAATTACCATAGACTAGAAATAGTCATCATTTTCATATTTTCATTAATCACGTTTCTATTATCATTAAGTGTAAGGTTATGAATAGAATTTTGTCAGAAATGTTAAAATGTCGTGGCGATCTATTTAATACTAACTCAGTAGCTTCGCTTGCTTGGAATACTTAAGTAGCGCCTTTATTTTGTTGAAACACCCAAATTGTCCTGTGACATTAATTATATTATCAACATCCATACTAATATTATAAATGCGAAAGTAAGGATGTTTGTTTGTTTGTTACGCTTTCACGCTTAAACCACCGAACCGATTTCAAAAATTCTTTCACCAATGGAAAGCTATAATATCAGGGAGTAACATAGGCTATATTTTATCCCGATATTTCCACGGGAACGGGAATTACGCGAGTAAGACTGAAATCGAAGCGAAGCGAGGGCGGTTGCTAGTAATAAATAATCATAATACTTCAAATCACATTTTTTGTTTTCTCAGTAGTTGTCATGACTACAGTGCCCAACAGAACGCTTGGTGGACCTTACTATGTTTTGATCAATTTGTTGACATTTAGAGACACAACTCCGCTCGTATTTGTTACAACATATGTATATGTATAAATCTACTATTTGTGTGTTTGTTTAAACTCATTCTAAACCGCTGGAACGATTTTTGTAGCTGTTCCGATGGATATGAGAATGGTTTAGATTAATAATTGGAACCTGTAGGTGGCGCTGCGAACGATTTCAAGGAGATTCGGACAAGAATTTCCATCACTCAAAAAGTGTTGCGAATCAGAATTTCAAAGCCCTCCCATAAAACTTTCACCTCAAAAATTAACGTGTACATTACGTCACGCACAAAAATTGCCCGTTATAATAACAAAATTAACCCGTTTAACTAATCGCTTAAATAATTAACTGGATAATGCCTCTGTTATTGATGCTAAGAATATTTATTTTTAACTTACAACTAATTATTTTGTTTAAGAGCATAGGACGCTGAAGCGAACACTGCATAGGTAGCTCAGTGATTTAAGTAATAAATTGCTATTGCTATTATTTCGAGTTTTCCTTCTCTTGTATAGATGTTCTATATAAGAGAAGGAAAGCTCTAAATAAAACCCTATACCAACCTGTCTGACCAGCATGGTACAGTAAGCTCAATTTCGCTCCTATTGTGGAGGAGACTCCAGCCCAATAGTGGGATGTATATGAGCTAAAATGATGTGTAATTTGGTTAATGCAAGTGATAAAATCCGTGACCGGTTCAAATCTGTGAGTCACCGAGTGCAACACATTATGTTAGTTCGTCCCGTATCATTACATCAATTGATCCCAAAGACCACTGACAGTTTAACGTGCCGCTGTCCCACTGGTATACTTACTAGTGTCCCAAATGTAAGATACAATTTATTGTACGACTTGATTTTTAGTTATGTAGCCCCTATTAATCATTTCAATGATTACGTACCTAAAAATTTCAAATTTACCGACTGAATAAGCCCCTAAATCATTCTGTACTGTTTTTTTAAAACACTTAACATAAAACTTTGGTTGCCTAGATGAGTGCATAGATAGCGTAGTGCTTAAGATACCGACATACAGTGCAAGTGTCGGGGTTCGAATCTCATGCAGGACAATATTGCGTCCGGGCACCCGCGGAGAGGTAAGCCTTGGGACGGCGATCCTCAGGGTATTCCGTCGGGCCGACCACTGACGTCAAGTCACCCTGCTCCGGTGGTCGGCCCAACGACGAAGGCGACGTGTCGCAGGTGGGTTACGGGTGTGTGTGCTTACGCCCTGTCGCCCCGGACGGAGTGGTGCGAGGAGTGCGCCGAGCGTAACCAACCCCAAAAAAAGGACAATACTGTGCGATCCACAAATTGTTGTTATGAGTCTAAATGTAATTTGTGTTCGTTAGTTATATGTTTGTAAAGTACCCGCAATAGAAAAATTATTATAATTGCTTACCAAACGAAGCACGATAGCAAATTGTTACTACTCAGACGTCTATTTTCTACTAGAATTTAGTACCCGGATGAGTTGATCTATTTATGACTGAAGACAAAAACCATTAACAGCATGGCCCTAGCATTAGGTCTTTTCCCCATCATTATTTGATCCTCAATTATACTCTTATATTACATATTGCAAAACTTATAGGCAACGACGACGAGCCCTGAACTTGACTGGAAGGCATCAGATATAGTTGGCCCACGTTTAACTAACGCTCTTAGTTGTCTTTCTTTCGTATTCGTACCCACCAACAGTATCATTTTTCTTATAGTAATTTAACGGCTTCAAAAAGAAATTCTTAGTCAACACGGATGAATCACTATGATATATTTACTTCGCAGTAATAGTATTACCGTATATAATTATAAAAAAAAAAAAACAAATAAAATCAAAGCACCACTACGCTAGTTAATATGGCGCAATAAATTAACCAACCAAATGTACTAGAGCCGCAGCTAACTACGATACGGAGAATGTCGGAAACGAAACGGCCAATAAATTTAGATCAAAAACACAAGATTGGACGTGTAAAAAGAAAAATCTTTATAGATAGACAATCTTTATAGTGAGATAGTTTTCATTTGTGTATTCGTTGTGTCACACTTCTCCCTCCATAGGGTGGAGTAGTGTCAAAGAGGAAAGGGGGATAAATTTATTTCACAAGCTTACTGCAGCAAAATGTTTTCTGCCAATCTTAATAAATTATTCTCAATGTCATACTATTCATTCTAATATGGAAAATCTTTTTTATATATATTTTCATTCCTTCGTTCATCTCATCTTAGTCCGTGTGGTGACAGAATAAGAATACACATTCAGCACCTTTCTCATTCGTGGGTGTCGTAAAGGACGATTAAGGAGTATAATATTATTTTTTATTGCTGTTAATGGCAAACGAGCAAACAGCACACCTGGTGGTAAGTGATTTTGCCGCTCATTATTAGGCCACTGCCTATCGTGAAGAAAGTGAAGCGAGTGTGAATGTGTGCAATGAGATTCGGTGATACCAAAAGTATCACCAAAACCCTCCACACGTAAACACCCTCAGAAAATTGGGCTTTCGGCTCTCTCACTCACCGTACGAAGCGTAATAACAAATTGCTACTACTCAGACATTGATTTATTTTTATTGCCAACGGTGGCAAACGAGCAAGCAGCACATCTGATGGTAAGTGAAACTGCTGCACATGGACCTTTGCAATACCAGGGGCACAGCCAGGCCGCTGCCTACCGTGAAGGAAATACTCTTCTTAAACCTCGTTTAAAGAAGGACATGTCATAGCACTCGGGAAACAGCAGCAGGTAGTTCATTCCAGAGCTTGCACGTACGTGGGAGAAATGATCGCTGGTAACGTACAGTTGAAGACCATAACGTTTCCAGGTGAAATGGATGAATCCTGCTACGATGTCGAGTGGTACGATATCACTAACTAGATAGAGTACACAGAGTGACCCAAAGTCTGCGAAATGAAAAAAAAAATTTTCAAATCCATTTTCTGCGAGAGTGTGGTACTACTTGTAGACCGGCCCGCGAGTAGACAAACGACTGTCCACAGTGTGGTACTACCTACAGGTAGTAGTAGTCCTTGTACACAAGGATAATATCTATGCAAGAGCAGTAAATCTCGAAATAAAACCCTATACCAACACGTATGAGGCGTGTGTTATAGAAGGTCAATTTCTCTCCCATTGTGAAGGAGGCTCGAACTCAGTTGTAGGGAACTGTGTAGCTATGATCATGAGATACTCATCTCAACTCGTATACGTCCAATTCCTTAGATCGAGCCTTCTCTGCAATTGAAGGGATATTGAATTGACCACGCTGGTCAGACGTGATGGGGTTTTGTTTCTTTTTCAGTGTGTTTTTTGTGATCACCTACGGGAAAAGTAAGAATAGAGTAGCCGCAGACAACGACTGTAAATGTAAACTATGTACTGTAATACGATAGATTATGGGGCCGCACGCCTCCCCTTCGTCACCCTGGACAGCTGGTGCGAGGTGTGCCTAGACCAAAGCCTACCACAAAAAAGTGGGAACGCTGTTGCCTAGTGATCTCTCAGAAAATGTTTACAACTCGTAATGTGACAGTAAGGGGACGACATATTGTATCCTTAACCAGTCACCACGCGGGAACAATAAAGGCAATAAAAAAAGATATTATCTAAACGAACAATAAATTTGAAACAGAAAGAACAAGGCCAGACGAAGAATAGACATATCTTTACGACATAGTTTATTCATATATTCGTTACGCCACGTATTTTTTCGCGAGGGACAAAAATGGGGATACCTTTTTTTATTATGCAAAAGAATCCTTTTTTTGGATGTATTTCGTAATCAAATATTTCTCATATATCACAGAATTCTTTGGCCGTAGCTATTGGAAGGTTACGAACAGATTTTGACCTCTTGTTATATGAATTACCTATTGACATTTGGAGACAAATATTTTCTATCAAGACGCATCTACTTAAATACTTCAAGAACTGGTAGAGCCGTTTCGTCATATATTATTTATTTAACCCTAACTCTCTAGCATTTATTTAAAGTCCTAATGCTTGTTTTCACCAACGAAACCTACATTTTAGGCAAGAACTAAAACTCGTATAATTAAAGATAACATGGCTGTTAATTAATTTTATAGTGCTAAATAAAGTTACTTAAATAAAATTAAAATTTTAGATAGCAAGTATATGATATAGAAGACTTATAAAATTAATTTCATGACCTATTTATATTGCCTACAATATTACCCAAAATTTAGAGGTCACTGATTTAAAACGGGCATAAATCTATAGTTACACAATTATTATTCAAAAGTCGGCAATCAAATATAATTTTTTTTATATTGGTGGCAACATTTACATTTTATTTGTATTGCAATACTTATTATTATTCTTGTTAATCCATAGAGGCATCACTGTCGGCTTTCTATAAATTAGACCACAGCACGAACCCCACGGGTTTTATTTCGAAATTTTCTTTCTGCTCCTGTTGCTCATAAGCGGTTATTAACAGCTTTTTATTCCGGCTAAAAGTTTCGCATTTAACGATGCTCAAATATGTACCAAAACAACAATAACATCTTAATAGTAAAAAAATTGAGCGTAATTTTTAACTGACTTCAAAAAAAGAGGAGTTTCTCAATTCGATGATTTTTGTTTGTTCGCGGATAATTTAGACATTTATAAACCCATTTTGAGGATTATTTTTTGTTGGAAAGGTTTTCTTTTCCTAAACGGTTCCATAAAAATTTTATCGAAATCGGACAAGCGGTTTTTGAAAAATCAACAAAAATTTAAAATAATATCTACATTGTCTACATCATTGTAGGCGGTTTCTTCTTTTTACAAAAAATAATTATTTCAGCTCATATACGTCCCACTGTTGGGCTCGAGCCTCCTCCACTGTGGGAGGAGAATTAACCTACTACACCAAGCTGGTCAGACGTGTTGACATAGGGTTTTGTTTCAAGTTTTCCTTCTCTTGCATATATATTATATTATGCATATTTAATCCCTTAGTCGTCTTTTACGACATCCACAGACAAGATAGTGAGCGGTAAATTGTGTTCTTACTCCGTCACCACTCGGAAAACTTTAAAATATTACTTTTTTTACTTAACTTATTTTTTTAAATATCAAATCGAAAAAATATGGCACCGTTTAGGCAGCCTTGAAAAGGCTTATTTTCCATCACAAGACGATCATAAGCTATTTAATGAATGAAAAAAAAATACATCATTAAGGAATTACCACCCTTCTATTGTTAGAAGCTAACACGCTACAAACACCCTTCTATTGTTAGAAGGAACCTCTTTGAAGTTAATGAAATACATTTTTGAAGTTATGCCGTGTTATTGAACCGTTAACGGTACCTACTTATTACACGCAATCGATTTCGCGTGTACAACTAGTCTATGCATGAACGTATTCCAAAGACGTTCCAACCATTATATTACATAAGGCTTGTACATTTGCATACTCATATATATTTTTATGACACTATTACTGCACGAAGATGGGTTTTATAACCACGCTAGGAAATGGTTTGATATATAGACCAGGTTTATTACGTACTAGCTGGTGTCCATAACTTTGTCTAAGTGAAATTTACTATTATTAAGTAATCTTGTTTAATAATTACATTTAACTACCACTTTTGATGTGAAACATCTATAGCCGCACCTAAAACCGATTGCCGACATGGCGACGGATGCTGTGGGGAGGCCTCGCCACGCTATATTATTATATAGCGATATTATATAAACGTAGATCCGACCAATTGTCACAGTAATATCGTCACAGGCATCGAATATAACTATTGTAAAAATAATCCTTCCTTTTTTTCCTTTTGAGAGCTTCCGCTGCGTAAACGGCAAAATTTCCGCAAAAATCATGATCACAGAATCGTATTATTAAAAAATATTATCACCCTCTACGTAAACAAAGTCTTATGTTAAAGTTAGCGTTAGCCCAAAGTATCTATACCACGCGAACGAAGTCGCGAGCAGAAGTTAGTTACCTTATAAATGATGTTATATAAACCATATGCAATAGTTATGGTATAAAATTACTATCGTGTTGGCAAAATATTGCAAATTAATATGGTAGGACCACACTGTCGACAGTTATCTGTCTACAGCCGCGGGCCGGTCCGTCCGGGGCAGTACCATGCTCTCGCAGAAAATCGACGTCTGAGTAGTAGCAATTTGTTACTGCGCTTCGTTCGGTGAGCGAGAGAGTCGGAAGCCCAACTTTCTGAGGGTGATTGCGTGTGGAGGGTTTTGGTGGTGCCCTTGGTATCACCGAGCATCAATGCACGCATTCATACTCCCTTCGCTTTCTTCGCGGTAGGCAACGGCCTTGTAAAGGTCCATGAGCGGCAGCAACACTTACCATCAGGTGTACTGTTTGCTCATTTGCCACCGTTTGCAATAAAAAAAAAAAAATTAAAATGATTAAATTTTTATCGACGTATCCTAGAAAATAAACATTGTATAATGTGTGTAATGTTAGATTACAAAATGTACTGGGGGCGTACGGTCTTTGTTATTTAACTTCATTGCCTTTCAATCAATTTTAAACCTCTTTTCAATTTTAAAGATTATTGTACAAGCCATTCATCATCACAGCCCACATACGTGCCACTATTGGGCTCGAGCCTCCTCCACAATGGAAGGGAATTTGACCTACTATACCATGCTGGTCAGACATGTTGGTATAAGGTTTCATTTCGAGTTTTCCTTCTCTTGCATAGATGTTATGTGCATATTATATCCCTTAGTCGCCATTTACGACATCCACGGGCAAGATAGAGAATGGTACACAAGCCATTACAGGTTCTGAAATTGTGGTGATCATTAATATTCACGAGATTATGATTAACGGGCTTTATACCATGTTTTTTATTACTGATGATTTGCCGGTTATTCGCGACTGTTACTAGCAGCACCATCACGGGAGAAATGAATATCGCTACTACCTACTAGCTACGTCAGTTAAATTCAATAGTATCTACTCATAAATCACGCATATCACTTGTGACTTTTTTTGTGTGTGTACAACTATTGGCCGCAGATGGCCTTGACAGATTGACCCGGACTATGGGTGAGCGCTGAGGGCTCTCAACCCGGAGGAAAGTATGCTAAGCGACATCGCCCAAGGGCTCCCTCTGTGGGGAATGGACCTCGGTTTGGGGCGTCGCTGGAGGCAAAGTGGGCGTGCCCACGTTTTGTTACGTGACTTTTACCCGGTGCGGTTTCGCACCTCGGCGGCGAGGGCGGATTCGCGGATGTTTATGTGTTAAGGCCTCGCGGGTCGTATAGGCTCTATGTTGAGCGGAGTGTGATATTGTCGGTATCTTCGTCAAGGACCTCGGATGGAGGCTTATATGACGAGGAACACATCTTTTTATCGCTAGGCATAGCTCTGGACACACCCTACCCAATCTGTCCGAGGCGATGAATGAGTGGCATGCGAACCCACAACCTACCGTATTACTTTCCCCACAGCCATTGGGCCGACCACTGGAACCGATTCCTTGACTTCAGTGGCCGGCCTAGGAATAGATCCTAGAAGGACTACAACGTATACAGACGGTATTACGAAAAAATGGCTACAAAGGGAAGCTGTCCACCGCGACACATAGAAGACTAGTCCTAGCGAGGCAGAACGACAACCAGCTTATTCACCATATTTCAAAGAAGTTACAAGGTCGCAAGCATTCTTCAACAACACAACTAATCAGTTGACATTTCTGTGTTCACTCCCTGATTGTCAATATCATGCTTCAGACAGACCTTACTCCTAAGGCGTTCAATATTCATACTTAAAACTACTCATAATGTCTCGTCACATTTACATACCATCTTAGGCATTTCACCTTAACTTTTACGTGCACACAACTTCAACATTCATTACTTATTTTATTTATTACCCAATAACCCGTAAATTATAATATAAAATATAGCTAAATAGAAATTAACTAAGCGCTATTAATGAATCCCACGGAATACCACACATGGTCGCTTTATTTTCTACAATGCGAACTGCTATTATAATTACAGACGCATTGTCTTGGGATTAATATTAGGGCTGTAAGGGCACGTACGTAGAATGTTTATCAAGAATACTAATATAGGGACAGGTTCCATCATGAACATATAAGCGTTTTAATGTATACTATTGATGCATTTGCTTGTATTAATAAGTATTATTTTTGGGCGAGCTATGGCTAGCTCATACGTCGTCCACCACTCCAGCCAAGGGGATGCAAGGGCGGCGCGCGGCCCTATAACACATCTTATTTCTTTTCCTTCACCATTGCATTGGGCCGACCACTGGTACCGTGTTCCTTGTCGCCCATGGCCAGCCCGGCGGGATATCCTTTCGGGAATCGCCCTCCCCGACGCCCTCGCCTTCATGCCGTCAGCCTCTGCGGGTGACGGACTATTCAGTTATGTATACTTGTGATCAACCGTAGGATATATAAAGATTAAGAAGACATAAGAAGAGTGGTTGTAAAAGGGTAAATAATTTAACAGTTTGAATAAAACAACTTCATCGCAATGGAGAATCGTTCTAAGTATAGAAATACAAGTTTGAATCTATGAATGTTTATTACCTACTCAATTACGTCAGAAAAGCTTACCGATGTTATTTAGCACAGAAATGTCGTAGTTAGGAATACCATATCCTGGCGAAATATACGCCGTTGCGAGATAAATTTGATTGGAAATACCTAGGTTAACGCGGATAATTTGTTGTATTAAATTTCCCGCTATCACTTGTCGCTTAATAAACCGCTACTCGCCACCAATGTGACAGAACATTACATAGAGTAACGAGTTCGCAGACTATATACTACACGTACTATGGCACAGCTAAATGTTGGGGGGAGGGAGAGAGAGAGAGCAAAGGGAACATAAGACGTAATTAGAATTTTGTGCGATCTTACGTAATTAAAATTGTTTAGGTATTTTACAGAGCGAGATCGCACATAGAGGTTATTAATAATAAAAACATTCCCGCTTGCTTTCGAAATTTCTTCATTATCTCTTTTTCAGGCGAACCTAAACGTGGGCTAAGTAATATTTAGCGTTGTAAAAACCATTCATACGGTTATTTATACGATACCTATGCCTAACATATACCTAATTTAAAAAAAATATCTATCTGTTTGTTCCGGGAAATCTTCAAAACGGCTGGATCGATATTAGTAATATTTTACTACCAGTTAGCTGGCTCATTTCAACTCCTAAACGTCCCACTGTTGGGCTCGAGCCTCCTCAACAATCGGAGCCCGGAGGATCATGCTGATCAAACAGGTTGGTATAGGGTTTTATTTCGAGTTTGCCTTCTCTTGCATATATGTTATATCCATTAGTCGTTTTTACGACATCCACGGGCAAGAGAGGGAGTGGTGAAGTGTATTCTTACTTCGTCACTACACGGTAAAATAGGTAGCTGTCTATATAAGAAATAATTTAGGCTATATTTTATTCTGATATTCCCACGGGAGAAAGTACACGGGTGAAACCGCAGGCATTTGGTAGTTGTATATAAAATTGCACAATACAATAATAAAACAAGAAATACAATAAAGAAATAGCTCATCAAAAATTTGTATGGATCCTTAGCGACTAAACTTGCGCCTGATGCCGGCCTAGCTGAGATCGCGGGTAGATGGACCAGGGATTAGCCCGGCAACCGCAGAAAGGTCAACTGCGTGAGGGCGACGTCCCGTCAACATTGTTTTTTTTTTTATTGAAAACAGTGGCAAACGAGCAGACAACACACTTGATGGTAAGTGTTGCTACCGCTCATGGACCTTGCAAGGCCGCTGCCTACCGCCAAGAAAGTGAAGGGAGTGTAAATGCGTGCAATGATGTTTAGCGATATCTACTAAAGGCATCACTAAAACCCACCACGCACAAACACCCTTAGAAAGTTGGGTTATTGGCAGTTGCCGGGGCGTCGAATGGGAAGGTACCCGGAATGGTAGTCCACCGGGTCGGTCACGGATGTCAAGGAATCCGTACCAGTGGTTGGCCCAACGGCGATGGGGATAGATTATGGCAGACAGGTTGGACGGGATGCGTCCATCTAGGTCTAACAGAAAAAAGTTATCAATTATATTTCAGAGTAAAACTATAAATTCAAGCGCTTAATGGAAACCTACATGATCAGTGATTAACAATTAAATCCTTACTAGTATTATAATTGCAAAAGTAAGTTTGTTTGTTTGTTACGCTTTATCCACCCAACCGATTTCAAAAATCCTTTCACCAACGGAAAGTAACATAGGCTACATTTCATCCCAGTATTCCCACGGGAACAAGAACTACGCGAGTTAGGCGACTGAAACCGAGGCGAAGCGAGGGCGAGTTGCTAGTAGATTATATTTTATGCCGGTATTCCCACGGGAAATAGAATCGATACAGGTGAAACCGCGGCAATTTGCTACTTAAACATAAAACCACCCTGCCTCTTATCCAAATTACTTGGGGTCCATGTATTACATAACTAGCTTCTGCCCGCGACTTCGTCCGCGGAAAATTTCTTGTTTTAACATAAGATTACACTCGATTGATATTACTGTATTTAATTTTATTAGTAAAATATTTTTTGGAATCAGATCAGTAACTTAAAAGATTACCGAAGTTCTATTTTCTGCTCAAGGTAACTTAACCCTTAGTTGCCTTTTACTTATTTTATTTATTTGTTTAAGTTAGGTATCTATTTAATTTAAAGCTTCTCTATATACAATGTTTGAGGTTGTTTTATTTTCCGGTAACAGAATAATCTGCCTTTCGGATGATCCCACTCTTGATAGACCAACATATAATTGCCCATGGGAAAAACATTCTTTTCGTAGGTCAATGCCAACCAAAGAGAATGTTTGTCCCTGGGACTTATTAATAGTCAGGGCAAATGATGTTTTTATTGGAAACTGGAGTCGTTTAAACGGTATGGGTAGGTCCGTCGGAATCATTGGAATTCTTGGGATGTGCGCCAACTGGCCAGCTCCTGGGCCGATGAGAATGGTCGCCACAATTAGGTTGTCTTTTAAATCTTTTATTAGTAGCCTTGTGCCATTGCACAGGTTAGGTGGGCTTAAATTTCTTAAAAGCATGATAGGTGTCCCGGATTTCAACAGCAGTTCGTGAGGTGGCAGACCAGATGGTTTAAGGGAATTTAAAAATTCCTGCGGATAGTGGACTGCATCCTCGATATTACACACTGTATCAATTGACTTGTAGATTTTACCATGGCCGGGAACTTTTTGTAAAATTAGATTATTGATTTCATTGACTGTATCGTTCCTTGGTGAGACGATAGCCCTTGAACAATGCCAATGAATGTCTCTATCTAGTAAATATTCGAGGTCAGGATATACTGCATCTATAAGATGCTGTAGACTGTGAACTATACGACCCAGAGTCTCATTTATAACGATTTCCGCAGAGTTAGAGTCCAAGGTTCGAGAAGAAAAAGACCCTTCTCCAATTTTGAGCAGCTGTTGTGGAAAATCGTTATCCATATTTCCAATAACGTGGACTCTCATGTTCGTACGTAAATTCAAAGTTTGGACTATACTCCATAGGGGCGATGATTTTAGACATGCCTTTATGATATCCGCACGTGTACCTCTTGTGACGACGGGAAGTGTCTGACGAAAGTCACCTGCAAACACAAAAGTGACACCACCCATGACAGCGACTGAGTTTCTCAAGTCCTTAAGTGTTCGATCCACTGCTTCAACATGAGCTCTATGACTCATGGTACATTCGTCCCACATTATCAACGACGTATTCTGTAACAATTGACCAATGGGCCCATTTTTGCGTATCGAACATACCGACTGTTGCTCCAATGAAACTGTCAATGGGAGTTTGAAGGTAGAGTGAGCAGTTTTACCGTCACTCAATAAAGTAGCCGCAATCCCAGAAGAAGCCACTGCCAAAGCTATTTTTCCGGATTGCCTAACATGTGCTAATATTAAATTAGCGAGGAATGTTTTCCCTGTGCCTCCTGGGGCGTCTAAAAAAAAAATTTTTCCTTTATTATTCGTTACGCTATCAATAATTTCATCAAAAGCCTGTTTTTGGTCTGTGACTAATTTAGGCAAATTTTCATTTACAAAAGTAGCTAATTCACTGATGTTGTGCGGATGTACCAACATTGTATCTATTGCATCATTTACAGGGCGAACTGGAGACGGTAATCCAAAGTCACTCAATGTTTTATCATTCAATGCTAAAAGTTTGTTTTCAATTTGTATTAAACCTTCATTGTACATAACATCATTAAAAGGCATGGTAAAGTCCTGATTTTGTTGTCGATTTCTATGTCTGATATCTTCACAAAAATTGTCCTTGAAGATATCCCATAGTTTTAACGGTTCAGATGGCTGACAAAATAGCAGTATCACCACAAATAACTCCCTAAGTTTCAATGAACATTCCGACATCGAAGCTTCTCTTAATGTCTTCTCCCAGTGATCATCATTTTCCAGCAAACCTCTGTCCCGGCAAGCCGCTTGATACGTCTCCTTGACCACTCCATTTATAGTTTTCAAATCTTTGAATGATGTGGGACCGCGTACGTGGTGCAATAAAATTCTTAGATAAAAGCATTCTGATTGTGACGGATGTACACCGTACACTCTTCCCAAAGCTTCATCTCTTTTTATTTCTGGATGCCCATCGACGTCTTGACCGCGCCTTCGTCTTGAAAATTTGTTATTAGCCCACGTATAATAGTGTGGAACTTCGTGGTACAACAGCGTTTTTGCAAATTCGTCGGTATTGCAGAGTTCAAAAAACGCTAATAGAGTGGTTTTGCGCGGATTTTGGGCAACTTGTCGCGCAGTTCCTGGTGTGAAAAACACCCTTTGCCCGTTTTCTAAGTGCACGGCCAAATGCACGACCGTGGGATGTCGGTCGTGGATCGGAAATTCGAGTATTCGCCAGACGGCTTCCGATGTACTTATATATCGCCCATTTAAATAATTTTCCACCTCATCATGCGGATTTCTAACGCTGAACGTGGCTTGATCGGAACCTTTATTTATATATTTACATATATATTTTATAGCCTGAACTGAATGGCAGTATTCGACGTTAATGTGGGCGTTAAATGACCTGCACAACATTGGAGAGTATGGTACAATCCATCTGTTATCTATTGTAATCGGCCTCCCTCTGATGTTTACAACTGCGACTTGACCACCATTTTCAGCATTACGACGACGATATACAGGATAACCATCCTCGCCTGTCTGAGTATCGGTGACGAATCGCCGAGGATATTTCTTTGAACATATACCGTTCTTCATACACGGTGATGATAAATTGTGCTCCCCACAAGGTCCATGGATCATGTTTTTGGTGATAATATCGAATAATATTGGGTCATCATCTTTGTTTGGTAGTTCAGCAACTATTATACTGTCTATTTCATCTGGTTGTATTTTTTGTGCAAACCAAAACAGCATATGACAGTGTGGTAGTCCGCGTTTTTGCCATTCAACACTAAGCATATGGCATTTGACTTTGCCGAATACCTCGTCTTTAGTGAACGACTTGATCATTTTCTTCATCTTTAAATGAAAAACCCTAGCAATAATGTCATGACGGTCGAAAGAACGTTGGCCAGCAAATAGCTCTTTCTTAATTTCTGGCCACTCCGGATTGCAAGTGAACGTCACAAATAAATCGGGTCTTCCATAGTTGCGTACATACGTCATTGCATCTTGGGTTTTTTCATGCATGTAACGCGGAGAGCCGGTGAAAGATGAAGGCAAGATGACATGTTGGCCAATATTTGCAGCGTTGACATTAGCATCCTGATTTATAGCGTCTCTTAAATGGATATAGTCATCAGCTCTCAGTTGTTGTTGATTGCGACTTATGTAACTTAGTCTCTCTGTTATCATTTTAGCCATCATGTCAACACAGTATTGACTAAACAAATCCCGATAATAATGAAGGGGATTAAAACTGTTGGCCCTGGTCATCAATCTATACATATAAAATTGCATACACGAAACTGTTTTATTTCGCGCTGAATTTTGTAGAGGGATAGTCAAATAATAACCATCTTCACCGTTAACAAACATCAAAGGGTATTGTAAGGGATCGTAAGCTCTGTGTAATTCAGAAACTCTTTTCAGTTGACCATCTTTGCAATGAAGGACTATATCTCTAGGTCCCTTATCTTCGTCCACCAATAATACTGCAACTTCGTTTGCTGTAGGTGAATTGTATCTTCCACGATGTTGATTTTGTGGAGTGCGGTCAGCGTGAATGATTAATTTTAAGTTTTCAGATGAAGAGTTATGTTCTAAATTGTATTTGAAACTGCGAATATAAATGTTATGACTATTTAACGACGTCTGTAAATCATTGATTAAATCGATATTTAGGTTAGGAGCAATATTAGACCGCAACGAAAGTTGGTCGGCATCAGAAATGAAATAAATTTGTAGAAACTGCGGGCTTTGCCCTGGCGAAGGGAGTAGACTACCAATTAAGTGATAAACTTGCCCTTCTACTTTAAATGTAGGCATAAAGTTTCCTTCGCGAATTTCTTTAGCACCGAATGACGTCATTTGGAAGAGTGTATTATACTTTCGTATGTTTTTTAAAAAATGCGCAGATAATAGATGATTGCCCAGTAATAGATCTTTTATTGGTTGTGGTGGTGCCTGGATATCAGGAAGAACCACTTTTCCTGCAGCACAACACATACCATTTGGTTCATCGCTCCATTTATTTGCAAAACACTTAGGACATGTTTTATTCATTTCGCCTATTTTCACAGTGTTTTGCTGAGCATAATCTATATTGGCATCGTAATTGAAGGCTGATCTATTTCCTTGGGCTATATTCCGATTACGCGCTCTGACTGTAGCTGCTCGCTGTCTTTCTGTTGCTAGGCGCTGCGAGCGCTCAGTGCTAGTCTCCCTATCCCTTGTCTCACAGACATGCTGCCTTAACTCAGATAGACGGTGCGCACGTTCAGCGCTAGTTTCTCGAGCACGGGCCCGCGTCGTCCTCACATTTTGGCTTGCGAGGCGCTGTGAGCGCTCGGAGCTAGATTCTCTAGCGCGTGCTTGCGAAATATATTCTCTATTTCTCGAGAGGCGTTGCTCATTTTCAGGGGCAGATTCTTCCGTACGGCGTACTCGATCGGCTCTTGTCTGTGATGTCTGCCGAGACAGTTGAGATTTCCTTTTAGGCATGCTCTCAACAAACCACGCACAGACTTGAAAACAATTATGAACAAAGGGAGAGCGACTCGAACACCGTCCGCCTTTACAAAACAAAACAATCGTAATATCGAATAACTCGTGTCGATTATTACGATAGAACGAAGTACGAAACTACGAACATACAAAACAAACGTACAACGAAATTACGATATTTTCGATTATGAGGTATCTATCAACAACAACAACCATGCGAACGAAACAACCGAAACCAATAACCAACTGACATGTAATTTTTAGAACTCCAACTAACGACAACGTGGGCATAATAATTCGAGAGGGTCATCAATCCACGGAAAGTCTTAACACCGCGATTCAGAAAAATGACGTCATTGCAGAACGCCATCTATGGGCAAATAGGTAAAACGTCTGCACAATGAAAGTTATGCTAGGGTCATTTTGCGTTTTAGTAATTTTATATTATCTCCGAAACTTTATGACCAATTGATATACTGTAAATGGCAAATCTTATCTGTATGATGTTCCTGTGATACTGAAATAATTTATTGTCATAAGAATTAATATTTTGTTGCTCAAATAATCAACCAAACGTAACAATGCCGAAAAAAAAATTTTTTAATGCAATAATAGAAGTATAAAAGATAAAATATAAAAGATAGAGATATGGTATCGCTGACTTTTTTGTAGAAATAATTAAGATGAACCAGGTAGCCATACATTCTTTTTAATTTTAAGCAACTGTTTAGGCAGCGCACGCAAATAATTCTGTTTTACGAGGTATTTTTTTCCGACTTGCCAGACAAAAGTTGTGATAGCTCGGTTAATATACATGTTATAGAAACAATTTATAGCCTATAGCACTCAGGAATAATGTAGCTTTCTGCCAGTTAAAATAAAATTAGAATTAGATTATGAGTTCCAGAGATTACCCCCTGCATACAAACTTACAAATTTTACCTCTTTATAATATTAGTATAGAAGTATAGATTTATTACCAATAGTTTTATGACCGGCCGTCTGCCTAAAGTCAACTCCTTAATAATGTAATTGTTGACCAGATGTAGTTGGCCCAGATCTTGGGCGCCTTCACAATACCCACGAGCAACGTAAGGGTTGGTAGTATAAAACGTCACATATAAACTGAACGAGAAATTGATTACTAGACGTGGATAGCATTGAAGCTTAACTAGTAAAAAGCATTGTAAATAGAACTACAGATTTTATCGCGTTTGTATTTGATTTTTGATTGCCCGACGTTTCGAACACTTTACAGCTTTCATGGTGACGGGCGGACTAAGATTTAATTTTAATAACTAATTTCTGTAGCGGGTAGATAATTATAAATATCTGTTTGTAATAACGTTTACTTGTTGAGAGACAACAATTATAATGATTAAAAGTACTTTGTAAAGAATTTTCAAAATATATGGTTTTAATAAAATCATTCTCGTGGTAATAATTGTCAAGTTGATTGCTTATTAAAACAAAATGTGACTGCTCAGATGGAGTAGTAGTTAAGAGAACTTACAGTTCCAGTGTTGGGAGTTCGAATACCACGCAGGTCAACACTTTGTGCGATCCACAAATTGTTGTTCCGAGTCTGCATATAATTTGTGTCCGCTAGTTATATGTTTATAAGGTCCCCCGCTATACAAGGATTATTTCCTTTGTGCAGTGTTGTATTTAAAAAAAATATATGTCAGAATATCTTTGTACCATAGACAGCTAGGTAGGTAGGTACACAGAATAAAAACATGGCTTTGAAACGTACGTTTGTTTCCAAAACTACAAATTTAATTAACATATCTTTTGTGCGTCGTTTCAAAGGATTCACTGTCTATATAGTCTGTACATCGTTTTGTAAAATATATTTTCGTTTAAACACCACTTAGTGTAATGAAAATTAAATATAGCTTTACATTTCTTTTTTCTAGTATAATGATTTGAAATTATCCTTTCCTGTGGTGATTGTAAGAATAGAATGTGTCATCACACCTTCCATTCCCGTGAGTTATCATAAAAGACGAAAGTACTACGTCAAATTATCTGGATGGCCCAGCTTAAGTGGGTGATTCTTCTATTAAAGTACTTTTTAAATATAAAAATTAAGAAGTGAAAAAAAAAAATCAAAAAGGAGAGAAAAGGACGGGGAGGAAATCGAACCCGAAAGAATCGGACTTGTCGTACCCGCAGCGTTTTGCGTACTAAATTGATTGATTGATTGAAATAACAACTGTATTTTCATAATTTTAAGTTTTCACTTCTGGCGGCATTCCGCTGTTTGTTTTCATATCTTAAGTTTACAATATTGCAATTTTCTTAAGGATCTGTGGCACTTCCTTTTTTAAATAAATTACAGCATGTGTTACTTTCTGATAATTTAGCTTTCCATTGGTAACAAAATCGTTAAAATTGCTCCAGTATCGGGGCCTATTCATTATGAACAAACATACAAACGATTGGTCCGTTAAAAGGTATTAAATAGGGATACAGCCGTAGTAGACAAATTTCTCCACAGACTAAAGGAAGATTATGCCCAGCAGTGGGATTAATACAGGCTGAAAATACAGAAACAACTTACGTATAAATATAAACATGTCGCTCACCTGTGTAAATTTTAATATCCAATAATAATAGACGAGGCTATTATCTTCTACAAAACACATAACCAAACTCCGTGAGAGAATTTATATTATGGTTTAATATCCAAACACATTTTCTCCAGCCTCGGTGGCGAGGGTACAGAGATAAACATTCTTGTAACGCAAAATTTCTTCTATACATAAGAAGTAAAATATAATGTACAATGGAATTTGATACGAGCGCCTAATTCTGGTGTACGATTACGGTTTTGAACCCCTTATTCCGGGCAAAGGTTATGCGAAAAACATATCCAAGTATAAAACTATATATTTAACCTATATGTAGGGTTCGCAATCTATCGGCCAATTACATTTTTTTTTATATTATATACGAATTGTAGGTGAATAGATTTTTTCTTGCCGTTGGTGGCAAACTATCATACGCCACACCCGATGGCAAGGGATACTGCCGCACGTGGACCTCTGCTAAGCTACTATCTATCGTGGAAAAAGTAAAGCGAGTGTGAATGTGTGCAATGAGGTTCGGTGATACTTAAGACTTCACCAAAACCCACCATACGCAAACACCCTTAGAAATATAGGCTTTCGGCTCTGTCGCTCACCGAAAGATATGCAGTAAGAAATTGTTAATACACAGATGTCGATTTTCTACGAGTGTGGTACTACCCCGGACGGACCGACCTGCAGCTCTAGACAAATGACTGCCGACGGTACCACACTATCGAATCTATAACATAAAACCATATATTTGGAAATTTACTGTTATTTTTTTTTAGCCTAGATGTCACCATATTTTAAACTAGATTTCTAGTAACGCATCGGTGAAAACTGTGTTCATCTGTTTTCAAAACATCGGTGAAAATTCTTTTTCATGTAGTAGTTTTTGCGTCTTTCCGTGTGGTGACGAAACAAGAATACCATTCATTTCCTATACTGTCCGTGGGTGTTGTAAAAGACGACCAAGGGATTAATACAGATACATAATATAACAACTATGCAAGAGAGGGCAAACTCGGCATAAAACTCTATACCCACACGTATGACCAACGCGGTTGAGTAGTCAGTTTTCCTCCAATTTCGTAAGAAGCCTGAACTCAATAAAGGGGCATATGGGTTGAGATGATGATAATGATGAATAAAATAAATCTTAATGCCATTTTATAAGCCCATAATATAATAAGCCCAAGCCCATATAATAAGCCCAACTTTCTGAGGGTGATTGCGTGTGGAAGGTTTTGGTGGTGTCCTTGGTATCACCGAGCCTCAAAGCACGCATTCACACTCCCTTCGCTTTCTTCGCAGTAGGCAACGGCCTTGTAAAGATCCATGAGCGGCAGCAACTCTTACCATCAGGTGTACTGTTTGTTCGTTTGCCACCGTTTGCAATAAAAAAATGATCAACGCAAACTAAACGACAAGCACAGCAATTATATTATAAAATAAAATATAATATAGATACATACATAACTCTACATCAGTATAATCACGGCATGTATTGCAGGCAATACTAATTGAATCATATCAATCATAGTTACACACACACACACGCACACATATAAATATATGTAATTCTTCTATAAAAGTGAAGAGAAAAGAGACTGAACTTTTCCAAAACGGCTGGTCATATTCTCCTAAGAGACCGTGCATCGTGCCAACCCTAACAAAATGTCTACGACCATGCATCGCTTTTACGATACGCTTTAAAACTAAAATATTAACACTAAGATAAAACTCACAAGGGAATAAGAGCACGCACTAAAGGGTGGCCCCATCGTTCCCGCCTGTGTACTATTTATATTGCACTAAAAGTTTATGTTAGGGCACGATCCCACTAGATATATTGCTTATGAAAATGTAGAAAGACGTTATAGCTACACAAATAAGATATTCGTTGTCGTTCAAAGTATAGTGTGTCTTTATTATATTATTTTACTAGCTAACCTGCCCCATTTCTTCTGAGTCACAGAAAAGAGGGAGGTTGTTAGAATAATGCGTCGTAGGCACCCATAATGCGTAAAGCACGTAAGGGCAGCTCTAAAAAGGAATATTTATCCTGTTTGTAGTATTTTTCATTTCTACTTCGCTCCTATTGGTAATAGCGTGATGCTAGATAAACTCTAACCATCCTTGATAAATGGGCTTACCAAATTGAAAGAATTTTTCTTCTTGAAAGAGTTTGAACCAGTAGTTACTGAGATTAGTGCGTTCAATCAAACTCTCTCTCTTCTTCTTCTCTTTGTAATGTTAGAGTATAGAAAGCAGTACATGGTAAATTAATAGTTTATTTAACAATCAACTCCCCGGTGGTGACAGGTTGGAATAAAAATATTAATATCCGCCCAAACCGGGCGGAGGAAAGAGCAGTCTGCGGCTCCATAACCTACCGTATTTCCTCCCCATCGTCATTTGGCTGAACACAAACACCGATTCCTCGGCCTCGGTGGTCAGCCTGGCCATCCATCCACCGTGGACACCCCGGCAATAAATAACAGTGTAGCACTTGCGCGGTCCATACCGCGGCCACAGCCTGCATACTATTTCATTAAATATTTTACAATACATACGGCTAAGGGAGTGGTGAACTGTATTTTGAACTCATCATAGGAAGAACATAGTAATATACTAGCAACCAGCTCTCGCTTCGCTTAGGTTTCTGTTGTTTTATCCCCGTAGTTCCCGTTCCCGTGGGAATACCGGGATAAAATATAGCCTAGTTTACTCCCTGACATTATAGAATTCCATCGGTGAAAGAATTTTTTAAATAGGTTCAGCCGTTTTGAAGATTACCCGGCACAAACAAACAGACATACAGACAAAAAAAAATATATAAAGTGATTTTTAGGCATATGTATAGTGCAAATAACCGTGTGAGCATGAAAAAAGCCTATTATTTTGACATTACAAACAGACACTCCAATTTTATTTGTTGGTATAGATATTACTTTTAGATCACAATTTGTGTATGTACGCAGTATATGTCAAGTACATATACTGTTTATTACTTATTTTTCAAGGGCGATGTCGCGTTCTAAATGCAGAGTAAAATAAAAATAAATAGTACTGTTCGGTTAGTGAAATCGTTCCCTAAGTAGTGTTTACGTTGAGCAACTGTTAGCGCACCGTTTGACGGTCGGGGACGAGTGACGACCCAACAAGCAATTAGGGTTGGTATTAACATACTTGGCTACGCTATTTTTATTTTTGTAAAGGTTCTTCATTCAGTCGTTTTGGTGCCTTGTATAATGACAGGTTAAGAATATAATGTATCACGCCCGGACGATTCCCATTGAAATGGTTCATCATCGTTCATCATTTCAGCCTATCGCCGTCCACTGCTGGACGTAGGCCTCCCTCATGTTACGCCACAACGTGCGGTCCTGTGCCGCCTGCATCCAACGACGCCCAGCAACTTTCACTAGCTCGTCAGTCCACCTAGTAGGGGGGGCGTCCTACACTGCATCGTCCGATACGTGGTCGCCACTCGAGAACCTTTCTTCCACAGCGGTTGTCGGTTCGTCGAGCGATGTGGTCTGCCCATTGCCACTTAGGCGTGCTAATTCTTCGAGCTATGTCAGTTACACCCGTTCTTCTGCGGATTTCCGTATTTCGGATTCTATCTAGCAGAGAAATACCGAGCATAGCCCACTCCATAGCACGCTGTGCGACTTTTAGCCTTGTTATGAGGTCTACATTTAGGGACCACGTTTCCGTGCCGTAAGTCATTACTAGTAACACACACTGGTCGTAGGCCTGTGTTTTCTGACACTTAGGTATGTTAGAATGATTGGCCTATCGGAATCATTAAAGCCGGCTAATGATTCACCATGGAAACGGGCAGCATTATTCTCTGAAAAATGTATAACACCATCTGCAATAACCGAACAGCACCAAACTTGGCGATTATTGAATTGCTCATGTATTTTTTTGGAAGATTGAGATCTGAACACACCACGATCAACTGATCCAGGGTGACGGAATATATAACCTGCCGTATCTCCTCCATATCATCACTGGATTGACCACTGTGAACGATTTCTTGATTTCGTCGGCAACATTAATCATCTTGGGGAGAACTATGTCTAACAGCGAACATCGAGAAAATTCGATTGAGTAGTGCCACTATACCCATAAAACATGGGTATAGACTAATTATATATTTTTCTGTATTAGCAATGAATATTTTCGAGATACATCTACTAGAAATGCGTACAATTTAGCACTGTTCGTGGATTTATTACGTATATAACTATAACCTAGACTCTAGAAACTCTAGAATTAACTATTTTTTTAATGCTTGTGACAACGAGCAAACATTGATCTTTGCAATACCAGAGACGCAATTAGGCCACTGCGTACTAAGAAGAAAGTGTTCTTCTTAAAACTCGTTTAAAGAACGACATGTCATAGATCAAGTTCATTGCAGATCTTGCATTTACGATGGAGAAATAATCGCTGGAAACGTACTGTTGAAGACTGTAACGTTTCCAGATGAAATAAGTGAAAATGGCAGACCATTAGATACTTGAACGCAAATTTTTGCAATGAGTTAATCATCTATTTTAACGAGACTATATTTCGCAATTACATATTTATTTATTTTGCTTTATGTCAACCAAAATCCTGTTCTCTTCAAATATTACTTTGACCTTTCCTTCTAGTTAGTATAATTTGATAAATAATTTTCCTCTTCACAAAAACATGGCAATATTCTAATAAAGCAAACAAATTGTACGACTTCGCTCAACTTGTGACATTATAATTATAATTCTAATTTGCCGCTCGAGGCAGTTTATAATCTCATGAATTATGAAAGTGACAACCCTAGGCGTTCGTGGGCTCGGAGCACCCATTGGTATAAAGTAGGGACATCCTCCCCGTTACTCTACCCATAAGAATTTAAATTTAACGCTAAATGCTTTTTGAATAAACCGGCTGAGTGCCTGCCATCATTTTATGTATATTTTACGCAAATCAAACAAGTTCGTGCTAAATATTAAGATAAAATAAAATATTAATTCTGTCGATAACGGTACAACGGTTCGTCTTATTGGAAAATATTGCGGTATACTTATCAGTAGGTATAATATAACGATGCCTATGTACTTATACCTAATTAAAAATAAAATTTTAATAGCTACCATCTCTGGCTTTCCACGGAGGTTTTGACGTTTTTGACGTAATAATAATAAAATTCACCACTTTGTAATTCACTATCATATCATATTCTATACACTTCAGCATTTTCTCTGTGTTATATCACATAAAATAACAAAAAAAAATCATTCTAACCACTAAAATAATTAATAAAATTTTAGAACCAAAACTGGTAATTCGTACATTTTAAGTGTTGTCAGTAAAATTAAGTAAAAAATAATAAAAAGATAATTTATTCATCACTTGGTACACCTCAATAAACGTTACAATTTTAAGAAAAACGTAATAATTTTAAAATGAGCAGATGGTTACAAGTAAAATAATTAAACACACTTCATAAATGTCCGAACTATTCGCACAGGGCTTCTAATATATACTCACGTATACCCAATAATAAAAATATCATTAGAAGCTATTTCTAAGCACAAAAATTTAACTAAAGACCGTAAAGTTCTCGGTCCCTATTTGTTGAATTAAAAGTTACACAAAGATTTAAGTATATCCATTATCCATGTGTTTATTTTTACAATTTACTACCTTCTTCCTTGCCCGTGGGTGTCGTAAAAGACGACTAAGGGATGTAATATGCATATAACAAATACGCAAGAGAAGAAAACTTGGAATAGAACCCTAAACCAACACGTTTCATGATATAAACTCTCATATTCTGTAGGAAGCTCGAGCTCAACGGTGGGATTTCTCTAAACCTAAATGAACTAACTAAATTGCTCCGTGATTACTTCTAAAACCATACTTAATTCCATCTACAAGTCTATTGAAGTCCACTATTAAACAAAAGCTTCATAAGAAACACAGACAATGTCATAACCAACCACAATCGTCAGGCGAGTCGACGATAGCCGCTATAAGGTTCGTAACAAATTACTGCATACTTTTGGTGATTTCTCTGTCGGTTTTGACTCCAACGAAGGTAGGGGCACACAGGTATATTCTTAACCCGTCACCACTTAGGAAAAGGATATTATACATATTGGAGCAAAGTTAACTGATACTACAGAACAATAAGTCGACGCGAATAAGAGATTAGTAACAATACAACAGACACAAGGAAATCGTTGCATTGACGTCAGATAGAACGGGAAATATCCTTGTACTTTGGAGGTCGTTCAGGATGCGATATGCATTCCTATAAATATAAATAACTAATTGTCCCATCGAATATACATTTCGCCTTATTTTTAAGGAGTAAATAATAATTTAAGTGTGTGTTACCAGCGATGATATACGGCACTGAAACGTGGTCTCGAAATATCGGTCTCATAAAAAGGCTCAAAATCGCTCAACGTACTATGGAAAGAGCTATGCTTGGGATTTCTCTACGTGATAAAATCCGGAACACGGCAATCCGTAGAAGAACGGGTGTAACCGACATAGCCCGCAGAATTACTACGTTGAAATGGTAATGGGCAGACCACACAGAGAGAGGTTCTCGAGTGGCAACTACGAATCGGACAACGCAGTGTAGGACGATCCCCTACTAGGTGGACTGACGACTTTTTCGAAGTCGCAGGGAACCTTTTGCTTTCCGTGTGGTGACGGATTAAGAATACAAGTCACCACTCCCTACCTTGCCCGTGGATGTTGAAAAAGACGACCAAGGGATACAATATGCATATAATATCTATGTAAAAGAAGGAAAACTTGGAATAAAACCCTATATCAAACTGACTGGCTTAACATGGTATAGTAAGGTCAATTTCTCTCCTATTTTGGAGGAGGTTCGAGCCCAGCAGTGGGACGTATATGAGCTGAAATGATGATGATGAGAGAACCGTTGGATGCAAATGGCACAGGACCGTTGCGAGTGGCATTCTAGTAGGGAGGCCTAAGTCCAGCAGTGGACGTTTGTAGGCTGGATGGATGGAAGTAATAATTTAAAATTAGGGCTGTTTGCACACAGAGGATATTTCTATATTTCTTTCATCATCATCATCATCGCAGCCCACATATTTCTTTAGCATTAATAAATCTGTTTCCATGTGGTGAGGGAGTAAGAATACAATTCACCACCCTCTCTCTTGCCTGTGAGTGCGTAAAGGACAACTAAGGGATATAATTTGCACATATTATCTTTGCAAGAAAAGGAAAACTCGACTAGTTTTATATCAAGTTTTCCTTCTCTAGCATAGATACTATTTGCATATTATAACCCTTAGTCGTCTTCTATGATAACCCACTAGCAAGATTCTATCACCATACGGATAGGGTAGATATATAAATCCCTGTAATAATGATGACTAGTTGGACGTGAGACACCTTAGGGCCTACGCAGACCGGGACCGGGATTTAAATTTTTACTCTTTAAAATGATGCCGTGGCATCGAAAGGGATTTCATTGCACGGCATTGAAAGACGCGCCACGGGCTCCCGCGGCGGAATGCCGTGGCGTACTGCGGGTGGGCAATGGCAACCAGCGTTAGCAACTTGAAGTGGACTGACTATCGTACCAGTGGCGTAAAATTATCGTACATGGATCGAAATTATCGTATTTTTAGGATAATGTCTATTATAGATAAATAAATCATATAAATTGTAATATTGATACGCATGCAAGTACTCTATAGTTTATCTTTATTAAACCACCGCTGTCAAATCAACAGAACACTGAAACCCAAATGTTTTACACGTGGTAGTATTGGTAGATGCTATACTAACCAATATGAAAGCGTGTACACCAGGCGCTGGATAAAGTTACAGTATCGGCAGTGGTGAAACTTAGCAGAGCGGATCGTAAGAACCAATAGGAATAGAGAACTTGTATTTCGCGGTATTTTCCCAAGATTTTATTGGACAAAATAAAATCATGCTACTGCGATTTAGACTATCAGCGCATAAGTGAAATAATATAAATTCTCAAATTTTGCATCATGATAGAAATTATCGTACAATCTGCGTACGATAATAATATGCTATCGTACATCGTACGTAGGCACAAAATTATCGTATGTGTACGATAATTATCGTACGGTTCCGAACGCTGATGGCAACTGAAGACTAAAAGGGTATCGGGCAGCAGGAATTGCCGAATTGTGCTTTGTCGCGCCGTGGCAAGGTGCTGGAATGTCGCAGTATCTAAGCGGCTAATGTGCTCTGAGTGACGGCAAAGTCCCTTGCCATGCCGTACCGGTCTTTTTTTTTTTTTTTTGGGGTGGGCTATGGTAAGCGCACGCGTGGTCCAGTCGGTCCGGGGCCATGAAAATGCCGTACCGGTCTGTGTAGACCTTTAGTCCGCCCGTGTTCATGAACGTTAAAAAGTCTTCAAAATGTCAATAAACTAAAAATCAAATACAAACGCTATATAATTCGTGAAAACAATTTTATTTGTAACTAGCAACCCGCTCTCGCTTCGCTTCGGTTTCTGTCGCCTTATCCCCGTAGTTCGTGTTCCCGTGGGTATATCGGAATGAAATATAGCCTAGTTTACTCCCCGATATTATAACTTTCCACTGCTGAAAGAATTTTTGAAATCGGTCCAGCCGTTTGGAAGATTACCCGGAACAAACAGACAGACAGACAAAAAAAATATAAAGTTACTAGCAACTCGCCCTCGCTTCGCTTCGGTTATAGGTTATAGTCGTTTTACCCGCGTAGTTCCCGTTCCCGTGGGAATACCGGGATAAAATATAGCCTAGTTTACGCCCTGACATTATAGCTTTCCATCGGTGAAAGAATTTTTGAAATCGGTCCAGCCGTTTTGAAGATTACTCGGAACAAACAGACAGACAACAATTTTTTAATTGCTATTTTAGGCATAGGTGTCGTGTAAATAATCGTGTGAGCATGAAAAAAGCCTATTATTTTGACATTACAAACAGACACTCCAATTTTATTTATTGGTATAGATATGGATATATTCCCCCAACATATGATACAACTAATTTCTCTTTCCATTCCTTGTTATTTTCGGTTCAACCAAATTAGTTTTAACAGTAATAATTAGTTATAATAGTTTTAGTAATTAGTATTTAGTGAGCCCAAGCTTTTATGTATACGTTTACCCATCTTTAGATACACGTGGAGGTCAAAGTTCACGTTATATATATAAAAGGTCGAGCCCCAACCCCTTATTCAGATATTCGCCCTTATATCACAAAGGAATAAATAAGTGTACAATATTGACGTTTTTATTACGCGCGAAAGGATTTCAGCGCTAAATCTTCTAGAAGGATACTGGTATATTTTTACACAAATATGGCTGAACTAAGATAAGTTATGGCTGGATGGATGGATGGGTTATATGTTACGTGAAAGGGATTTTGTATTATAAAATATCGGCCAAGTGCGAGTCGGACTCGCGCACGAATGGTTTCGTACCATTGACTAACATCATCATCTTGCTCTTATCCCAATTACTTGGGGTCGACGCAATATGTCATCTGTTTTGACATATTGCAAAAAATTTCGGCAATGACTTTTATGACCGGCCGCCTGCCTGACGTCAACCCTCCTTGGGAATGTAATCGTTGACCCAAATGGTACCAGATGGAGTTGGTCCGGGTCAATCTAGGGCTTTTAGTCGTCTTTTACGACACCCACGAGCAAAGCAAGGGTTGGTAGTATTCGAAGCCGCTACCACACAGTACCCGTACCATTGACTAACAATAAGTAAAAAATCGCGTTTGTTGTATGAGCCCTTAAATATTTATTTTATTTTGTTTTTAGTATTTGTTGTTATAGTGGCAACAGAAATACATGATATGTAAAAATTTCAACTGTCTAGCTATCGCGGTTCTTGATATACAGCCTGGTGACAGACAGACAGCGAAGTCTTAGTAACAGGGTTTCGTTTTTACCCTTTGGGTAGCGCACCCTACAAAGATGATGCTTATTATATCGAGTAGGGGTGTCAAGAATCATCATCATCATCATCGCAGCCCACATACGTCCCACTGTTGGGCTCGGGCCTCCTCCAAAATGGGAGGGAATTTGACCTACTATACCATGCTAGTCAGACATGTTGGTATAGGGTTTCATTTCGAGTTTTCCTTCTCTTGCACAGATGTTATGTGCACATTATATCCCATAGTCGTCTTATACGACATCCACGGGCAAGATAGGGAGTGGTGAATTGTATTCTTACTCCGTCACCACACGGACAAGTCAAGAATCACCTGTGGGGAAATTATGCAACATGCTTGTCAATCGCGTTAATCATCATCATCACAGGTCATATACATTCCACTGCTGGGGTCGAGCCTACTATGCAATGGGAGGGAAATCGACATGCTATACCACGCTGTTCAGACGGCTTGGTATAGAGACATGTTGATATAGAGTTATATTTCGAATTTTCCTTCTGTTGCATAGATGTTACTTATATGCATGTTATATATCTTAGTCATCTTTGACGAAATCCAAGGGCAAGATGGTGTTGTAAATTGTATTCTTACTACGTCACCATACGGAAGGAGTCAAATATAAGAACAAAACATGTAACTCCCACAAACGAAGTGGGTGTCGTAAATGACGACAAAGGGATATAAACGTCATCATCATCTCAGCCCAAACACGTCCCACTGTTGGACTCGGGTCTCCTCCAATATGAGAGGGAAATTGACCTACACTCATACACTGGTGAGATATGTTGGTATAGGGTTTTGTTTCGAGTTTTCCTTGTGTTGCCTAGATTTTCTATGCCTTGGTCGTCTTTTACGAAATCCATGGGCAAGATGGTGTGGTGAATTGTATTCTTACTCCGTCACTACACGCACTTCTCACAAGCGAAGCCGCTGTCAGAACTAGTGATTTATAATTAAACATGAGTAGGTATAGTACTAAACACGTATTCGTACTATGCCTACTGATTCAGAAATTTAATTGGTATTTCTATATTAGTTTCAGCGGCAACCGTGTGTACCTTGGTACAATTATGTTTACGTGCTCATTACAAACGTACGGAAACAGTTTGCGTATTGTTTCTAATAATTTAACATTATAATGTATACTAGGAAATTCACGCCGCGGTAGGGATGATTCGATGATCATCGATGTTGAAAGGAAAAACATCGATGTTGAAAGGAAAACATCGATGTTGAAAGGAAAACAAATCGATGTTGAAGCGAATCAAAATTTGCCTGGAAGATTTTACTAGATTTTACTTCATCGTCGTAATATCGATGTCAAAAATATTCGACAGATGTCCTAAAAAAAAAAGTTCATCAAAATTTGCCTGGAAGATTTTACTTCATCGTCGTAACATCGATGTCAAAAATATTCGACAGATGTCCTAAAAAAAAACTCATCAAAATTTGCCTGGAAGATTTTACTAGATTTTACTTCATCGTCGTAACATCGATGTCAAAAATATTCGACAGGTGTCCTAAAAAAAAAAGCTCATCAAAATTTGCCACGAGAATTTATATCGTAACATCGATGTTCGGTGTTCGATGAACATCGAACATCGATGTTGGGCTTTCGATGTTGACATCGATGTTTTTCTGACATCGATCATCCCTACGCCGCGGTTTCACACGCGCTGTTAAAATATAGAATAAGCTGCTTATGCTTACATGATCATCATTTCAGCTCATATACGCCCCAATTTTGGGCACGATACTCTTCCACAATAGGAGAGAAATTGACCTTACTACATGTATGTATGTATGTTCCAGGCATAGGTATCGTGTAAATAACCGCGTGGGCATGAAAAAACATTTTTTTTTTACTTTTAGGATGCCGTACCCAAAGGGTAAAAACGGGACCCTATTACTAAAACTTCACTGTCTGTCCGTGCGTCTGTCTGTCACCAGGCTGTATCTCAAGAACCGTGACAGCTAGACAGTTGAAATTTTTACAAATTATGTACTTCCGTGTGGTGACGGAGTAAGAATACAATTCACCACCCCCTAACTTACCCGTGGGTGATCGTACGAGACGACTAAGGGATATAAAACGCATATAACATTTATGCGAGAGAAGGAAAACTCGAAATAAAACCCTATACCAACACGTCTGACCAGCGTGGTATAGTAGGTCTATTACCCTTCCATTATGAAGGAGCCCAACAGTGGGACGTATATGGGCTGAGATGATGTATTTCTGTTGCCACTACAACAAGTACTAAAAACAAAATAAAATAAATATTTAGGGGGGCTCCCATACAACAAACGCGATTTTTATAGATAACGGTACGGAACCCTAAGTGCTCGACTCCGACTATCATTAGCCGGTTTTTTAAAAAGCCTACTAAACTTAGGAAATAATCCTTCTATTGCGGTAGACTTTACAAACAATTAACGGACACAAATTACATCCAAACCCAGAACAACAATTCGTGGATCACACAAAGTGTTGTCCTGCGTAGGATTCGAATCCACGACACTGGCACAGCAGCTTAACCACTACACCATCTGTGCATTACTTTCACATTACAAATTCTTCTGGGAAACGTTTAACACCTCAGCGCGATCGCCTGCCAAGCGTGGTGATTATGGCATTATCGTCTCATTCATAGGGGAGGCCTATCCTGCAGTGGACTGCGATAAGATGAATGATAATGAATACATCTTCATTCGTATTTCGTAGTAGACTCTCAATACACATGTAAATCTTTTTCTTTCTTAACTCTTCACCACAGAATTACATATCTAACGAGCAACAACAGCCATCACGCACGAAGCGTACTGCGTCACACTTATTATAGCAACTGCTGAGATAACGAAATTGGTGATTGATATTTTGTGTTTTTTTTTTAATTATAATGAAGTTTTTATATTGATATTATTATTAATGCTACTCGATGGGACATGTAAATTCATGCAAACGAAGCTGCTAGCGCAGTTACTATCGATATAAACTTCAACTATAGACATCGTGTACATCAGACACGTAAATTTAACAGCATGCAATAGACGTAAGTCTTTAACAGCCTTGTTTACTATCCCCCCGTTCCTCCTTTAACTACCTTTAAAGTCTGCGAATTGTGTACAGCTAAGAAACGCGGGTTTACACAAACATGAAACAGTTTTACGAGCGTCGAGTGAACGTGTGAAAATTTAAATAGGAATATTTCAAATGTAATTTATTAGTGAGAGTTTCACGGTTAGAATGTACTACACTGTGAGCTGGGAGATATACTGAGGACCTGAGCGATCATGTACTGAATGTAGTCTATCAGTGAACTGAAATTAATTCAGTGAACTGAAATTTAGCTAGGAAGAGCGGGTCACTCCCTTCCCTCCATTATGGTTGAGGGGAGTGATGGCTGTTCTAGTGGTTAACTCGTGATCGGGTGCCGCTTGCGGGATCTGGTACAGCCATAATCTTCTCATTATATTTGTGATTATTATTATATTTGTGAATTGTATTATATAATATTTCGAATGGCATCACACTGGAACTATTAATAAACATGTTGTAAGATGTAATTTTATTTAAGTGAAATTAGAAAATAAGAAAATAGACAATCCCGCTGAGTTTCTTGCCGGATCTTCTCAGTGCGGTCGGCATAGTTTTAGGAAAAAACGTAAAAAAAATTACAATATGTAAGTGCCCCCGCGGGGTTTATACATAATAAATGATTTGAATTTGAATTCGACAAAAATTCACAGATAAATCTCTTATCTCGTAAGTATATTCATCATCATCACCACAGCCGACAATTGAGCTCGGGTCTCCTCTACAATAGGAGTGAAATTGACGTACTATTTTGCGCTAGTCATTCATCGCCAATTAGGCTGAGAGATAGATAGATAGACCACTGGTATCAATTCCTTAATTTCAGAGGCCCACCTAGAAGATATAAAGTTCTAGTAATTCCGTCATATATTTTTTTAAAGTTATATCGTGTCTGCTCACTGAATGCGTATATATATTTTTCAAGATTAAAAATCATTTCCTATGAAAATTCTGTTAGGCCTTGTGTACATTATACATAGCCCAATTCACAAGCAATGGGTACACGCTAGATCAGCCACCAAACGCAATGTTCTGTAAACGTACCAACTGAAATATCTGTACAAATAGAATTAAGACGTTTGTTTGTAATAGCAAAAAAAAGAACAAAAAGCAGTCATGAACACTGCCCGCAGAAGTGAAAACTTAAAATATGAACAAACAGTTGTTATTTATGTATCATCAACATCACAGCTCACACACGACCGACTGTAGGGCTCGAGCCTCCTGCACAGTGGGAGGCAAATTGATCTATACTACGTTGGTTAGACGGGTTGGTATAGGGTTTTATTTCGAGTTTGTGTTCTCTTGCATAGATGTTATCTGCACATTATTATAATGTCCTTAGTCGTTTTTTATGACACGAACAAAAAAGGAGGGTGGTGAATTGTATACTTACTCCATCACTACATGGCAAATTTGGATATTCAAATTAATTGTTTGATCTTAAACGAAAATATAAATTAAAACTTTTTACATTTATCTGGTATTTGACATCTATCGGCACGGATATAGTGACATTGACATAGCTACAGATAAAATGTTAGCGTTAACACGTCATGTGACCATGTCGATGACGACTTACGTTAATTTACTCTCCACCCAAACCTACTTATAGAAGATATCACTTCAAAAAAAAAAATTATCATCAACACAACTGGTAAACATCCCACTGCTACTGAGGTCAGGCCTCGTCCACAATAGGAGACAAATTGATCTATTATACCACACTGATGAAATGGATATTATTTCTAGTTTGCCTTCTCTTACAGTGATGTTTTCTGCTTGCGTCCCTTAATATCAAATCATTTATTCTGCATAGGCCCCTTAAGGGCACTTACATATTGTCAAATTACACGTTTGAATACAATACAATAATCTACCACCGGATCGGAACGCGGCCACAAACAGAAGATCCGGCAGAAGAAACTTAGCGGGCAGTCATTTTTTTTTCTTAATCCTTTAAATATATATAATATTATGCTTCGTACAACATATATGGTATTAGCTCCAGTGTGATGCCCTTCGAAATTAAATATATGTATAAATTTTCAAGATTTAATACAAGACAAAAAAGCATAAAGCATAAAGAAAAGAAGAAAATATGGCTGGACCAGATCCCACAAGCAGCACCCGATCACGAGTTAACTACTAGAGCAGCCATCACTCTCCACAACCAAATTAGAGGGAAGGGAGCGACCCGCTCCACATAGCTACCGCAAGCAGAACCTTATTCAATGAGCATGACCAAACCATAAATAGAAAAAACAAAACGAACTACAACTACTAATATACCTACTATAAAAGTAGTTTTTTACACCTGCCGCACATGCCCACATTCGCATTGGCCGTCACGAGCCGTGTGCGAGTGGCAGTATTTAAAACCTATGGCGCCGTACCAAACTCGGCTATAGTCCGCGTCAAACTGTCAAGTCTATCTGCGGTCAACAGCTGTACACAACACAAAAAAAAACCCAAACTCCGCATTTGCTCTCACGTGTCAACGCAGGCACGTACATGAGCTTTTTTTTTTTTTGTGTGACTTAGTTGTTAGCCGCAGATGGCTGTGACAACTTTACCCGGACTGGTGGGTGACTGCTGAGGGCTATCAACCCGTACGTATATGAGCGTGTACGCCATAGGTTTTAAATACTGTCACTCGCACGGCTCGTGACGGCCAATGCGAGTCTGGGCATGTGCGGCGGGTGTTACTATTGCCCACGGGAAAAACTTTTTTTATATTTATGAGTGTGATTTGCGTCCATCTTTATATATAAACTAGCAACCCGCCCTCGCTTCGGTTATAGGTTATAGTCGTTTTACCCGCGTAGTTCCTGTTCCCGTGGGAATACCGGGATAAAATTATAGCCTAGTTTACGCCCTGATATTATAGCTTTCCATAGGTGAAAGAATTTTTGAAATCGGTCCAGCCGTTTTGAAGATTACCCGGAACAAACAGACAGACAGACAAAAATTTTTTAATTGCTATTTTAGGCATAGGTGTCGTGCAAATAACCGTGTGAGCATGAAAAAAGCTTATTATTTTGACATTACAAACAGACACTCCAATTTTATTTATTGGTATAGATTTCTTGTGTACGTGTGTATGTCACTGAACTCCTCTAAACCGCTGGACTGATGTTGATGAAATTTTTTGTGTGTGTTCAAGGCGATTCGAGAATGGTTTAGGTTCACAATTGGACCCGGTAGTTGACGCTGCTATCGATTTCAAGGAGAAATTCCTTTTATTTTATTTGAATTCTGTTCAACGTCTGTTGGGTCAGCTAGTTAATTACATTATTGCAAAATCTTCGTGACACTTTTCATGTGGTGATAGAATAAGTATATTAATCAGCACTATCTTGCCCGTGGATGTCGTAACAGACGACTAAGGGATATCTCATGCATATAACAATTATGCAAAAGAATGAAAACTCGAAATAAAACCGTATACCAACCCGTCTGACCAGCGGCTTATAGTAGGATTTTCCCTCCTATTGTTGAGAAGCCTAGACCCCAGTAGTGGTACGTGTCTGGGCTGGAATGATGACGAAAATCTGGTACAATACAAGGATTCATTCCTAAGTATGTCAGCTTTAAAAATAAACATAAATAAATGTTGACGAATCCCAGATATGAACTAGTATATTATATTAAGCCAATAACGTGAAGCCAAAAGAGAAATGTCGAAATTACTTTTTTTGTGGAGCGTCTAAGTTTTAGAAGAATTTCTTTATTCGATAAAAAAATCTCTCTTTGGCATGGTCCCTTGACTTCAGTCGTCGTAACCTAATATATATTTCGGTAATAAAACTTTTAACCTTGGACAATTTTATTTTCCATTTACATTTGCTAATATTAGAAAATACACTGTCTTTAAACAATCCCTTTTACCGAGATAAAAATTCATCACCATTATCATATAGCGTATTGTCGTTCACTGCTGGACGTAGGCCTCCCTCATGCTTCGCCACAAAGTGCGGTCCTGTGCCGCCTGTATCCAACGACGCCCAACAACTTTCACTAGGTTGTCGGTCTGCCTAGTGGGTTGCGTCCTAAACTGCGTCAATCGATACCTGGTCGCCAGTCGAAAACCTTTCTTCCCCAGCGGTTGTCGGTTCGTCGAGCAATGTGCCTATTGCCACTTTAGCGAACTAATTCTTCGTACTATGTCGATTACACCCGTAGTATAGCCCGCTCCATGGTACGATGAACGACTTTGAGTTTAGTTATGAGGCCATTTCGGGACCACGTTTACGTGCCGTAAATCATCACTCGTAAAACACAAAGGTCGCGCAGACCTCTGTTTTCAGACACCTAGGTATGTTGGATGAGAAGCTGTTCTTAAGTTTCCCGAACGCTACCCAACCAAGTTGAATGAAAATTATTCCTCGTTAATCTACGTTTATCCGTGTGGTGACGGAGTAAGAATTTTTTTTTATTGCCAATGGTGGCAAACGAGCAAGCAGCACACCTGATGGTAAGTGATACTGCCGCACATGGACCTTTGCGATACTAGGGGCACAGCCAGGCCGTTGCCTACCGTGAAGGAAATACTCTTCTTAAACCTCGTTTAAAGAAGGACATGTCATAGCGCTCGGGAAACACAGCAGCAGGTAGTTCATTCATAGAATATAATTCACCACCTCCCGTTGCTCGTGGGTGTCGTAAAAGACCACTAAGGGATATAATATGAATATAATATGTATGCAAGAGAAGAAAAACTTGAAACAAAACCCAACACATTTGACCAGCGTGGTATAACAGGTAAATTTCTCTCCCATAGTGGAGGAGGCCCAAGCCCAACAGTGAGACGTGTATGGTCTGAGATAATCACCACACGGCAAATGTAAAATATCATGATATTTAGTTTTTTCTTCAACTGCGATAAAATGGAAGGGTTATATTTTAATATTATTTACGTATGTTCCATCTTTACGCCTGCAATACTCATTCCATTTTAATAAATAAATTGTCAATTTATTCGTTGAATGTACTATAGGACATATTTTATGCGAATAATATTAAAACAGACGCTCAAAAAAGTAAAGTTCTTCAATTTATTATTTCGTATATCAGATGAATGAGGCAAAGTTCAGAATTCACACAATCCTCATCTGTCATTCATTCATCAATCCGTCAGTCATCAACGTGCACTGTTAATATAGCCAAAGATGAATACATTAAAATCATCATCATAATCTCGGCACATATACATCCCATTGCACAACTCGTGCCTCCTCCACAGTGAGAATTTTATCTAGTATACCGTGCTAGTCAAACGTGTTAATTGGTAGAGTATTGTTTTCAGGCTTCCTTTTCTTGTATAGGCATTATGTGCGTATTATATTTCTTAATCGTCTTTTACAACATCTACGAGCAAGAGGGAGAGAATCGTCGTCGCCTTAGCTCATACATGTTCCACTGCTGGGATAGAGCCTCCTCGCCAGTAGAATCTACTATAGGTACTATGTTGGTCAGATATGTTAGTATGCATATTGTTTTATTTCCAGTGTTTCTTCCCTTGAAGCATATTATATCCCTTAGTCGTCTCGTACGACATCCACAGACAAAATAGGCAAGGGTGAATTTTAATTTCGTCACGAAACGGAAAAAAAAAACAATATTAAATAAACGATGTTCTGTGGTGGGCTATGAAAGAACGAAGAGTGCCAGGGAAGTATGTAAGATTAGTGAAAGCTATGTATGCAGGAGCGTGCACGAATGTCCGGTCGGAAGCCTGTGTCACTGATGAGTTCAGTGTCACTGTAGGCTTGCACCAGGATTCGGTTTTGAGCCCTTATCTATTCCTCCTGGTGATGGATGCGCTGACATCGCACATACAGGAGGAAGCCCCGTGGTGCATGCTATTTGCAGATGACATTGTCCTTGTCTGGGAAGAGGCAGCTGGGGTACAGAACAGACTGGGGCAATGGCGTGAGAGGTTGGAAAGAGTAGGCCTTAAGATCAGCCGCACCAAGAGTGAACATTTGTTCTGTAAATACGGGCCTCTTCCAAATTCTCTCACATTGCCCTAGATGGGGTATCCCTACCGGTTTGCTCCGATTTCAAGTATCTAGGCTCGCTTCTCCAAGAGCGAGCGAGGTTAATATTAGAATGAATGCAGGATGGATGAAGTGGCGGCAGGTCTTGGGAACAATTTGTGACGCACGGTTACCTCTTAAACTTAAGGGGAAAATATACAAGAGTGTCATCAGACCTGTTGCTATGTATGGATCTGGATGTTGGGCTTTGAAAAAGACGGATGAGAGAAGAGTGCCAGAGATGCGAATGCTAAGATGGATGTGTGGGGTTACAAGGTTAGATAAAATAAGAAACGAGTATATCAGGGCAAGCCTAAAAGTGGCACCAGTGATAGAGAAGATTAGGAGCGCGAGAGTGTCATGGTATGGACATGTGAGGAGGAGGGATGAAAGGCATGTGACAAGGAGGGTTGTCAATATGATTGTGGATGGACGAAAGAAGCGTAGGAGACCCAAGAAGAGATGGATGGACTGGAAAGCAATGAGTGCCCATATGACGGCTGATAGGAGCCTATGGAAGGTAAAAACATGTTGTGCCGACCCCACTTAGCGTGGGATGAGGGCAGGCAAATGATGATGATGATGATGATTAAATAAACGATGTACTAAATCGCAGATAATTGTAATTTCATTATATTTTAGTTTCTCTGTATGTTTTTACTAAAATTATTTCGTTTTCAACGCATATCTTGCCATTGGCTACTGTACTTCTCTAGAATAAAAGAAAAATGTCTTATTATTCGTTGTCCAGGCGACAAAGCGGTTTATTCTCTTATATCCCTTAATCGTTTTACAGAACACCTGTGTAAAAGTAATGGATGTGAATTGTACCAATTGTACCTCGTGTATTTTTATTTTTCTTAATCGCTTATATAACGTCCATTGTTGGTAAGGTTCTCCTCCAGATGAGGACAAATAGCGCACTCCACCACCAGTTTTATTTCGAAATTTTCTTCACTTGCTTAATAGCTTGATCTAGCCCAGCAATCATTTTTTAATTGCAAAGTATATCGTGGTTCGAAGGATATCACACTGGAACTAATACTTAATTAAAAAGGTTTTAAATATTTTTTAAGAAAGAAGTCAGACAAACTCGCTGAGTTTCTTGTCGGATCTTCTCAGTGCGGTTGCACTAAGACCCGATGGTAGATTTTTTTAATTAAAGGTAAAATCTAGAAAAAGAAGAGAGGATCGTGAAGAGATCATTACATTATTATTCCTTCATCACCTAAAACCTACCTCATCGCTTAGACACCCCAAATAAATTGTCAATTAACGAAGTCAATTATTAAAGTATTTTTAGGTACGTCCCTTTAAATTACATTACAAATTCGTCATTCGTTTTTTAATCTATAATTTACGAGTTGATTAAAAAACGTACTTCATAATTTGTGTAAAATATTTAAATTATAGTTAGCAGTTAATTAAATTTCGATGACCAATTTGTTTTTGAAGTCGAGATATTACGGATTGTGAATGGAAAAAATGTCCGTGTGGCGACGAAGAAAGAATATAATTCACCACTATCTTGCCCGTGGATGTCGTAAAAGACGACCAAGGGTTATAATCCTTACTAATATTATAAATGCGAAAGTTTGTTTGTTTGTTACGCTTTCACGCTTAAACGACCGAACCGATTTCAAAAATTCTTTCACCAATGGAAAGCTGTAATATCAGGGAGTAACATAGGGAGCATAGTAGCATTAACATAAATCCATGTCAGTCGTCATCGACATGGTCACCTGACGTGTTAACAGTAACACTATATCTGCAGCCATGTCGATGTGAGTACATCTGTGCTGATAGATATCAAAACCAGATAAATGTAAGAAATCTTAATATTCAAATTTTATTTTAAGATTAATTTGAGTATCCAAAAATAACAACTGTTTGTTCAGTTTTAAATTATCACTTTTATCGCCAGCCCTTACGACTGCTAATTAAAAAAGAACACATTTTCTTTTTATTTTATTTTTATACTTGTTTTATTTTTTATACTTGTTGTGGAGCCTAAAAGTATATTAAACAGTTAGGTAATAAATAATCACCAAGTTAGCTATTTATTTTCTTGCCCAACGTTGAATAAATTGTCATAATAAAAAACCTTGAGACGTTCGACAATGAATAGTCAATGGGCTTTACATTTGTCTTTGCACACCGAAGGCCGTTTATCAACGTTGTAATTTTTTTCTTTATTTTTTTTTATTAACAGATCTAGCTAAAGAATACATCGTTAACTTTGTCAAGACGTAATCATAGACATTTCCTGTGTGCTCGGGTTAAGAATACAATATGTCACCACCGCATACTTTCTCGCGAAATTAGCAAAAAAGGTTTAAAGAATGAGGAGAATACATGGGAAACCTATAACGTTATAACACCAACTACGATGGCCAATGGACCTGGTTCTCTGGCTCACAAATAAAATATCAGACGGGAACGCCAGTCTGGTATTTCAAATGTTCAATTTCTTAATTTTTTAAGGTATTATATTAAATAATTTACAAATTATTTTTTAATACAACGCGGAGGACCTGCTGGCGTGTAGTCAATATGATATAAAATGCTTTACGAATGTTATCGTATTCCACCAAAATTACTAGAAGGTATTTTTAAAAGTGTGGCTGTACTACTGCTGAAAGCGACGATTTGTCTCTGACCAACAATGGCTAATATGAAGGTCGTAAAAAGGTGAATACACTGATAATTTGTGAAGAAAATTGTAACTCGATACTGACAACATGGAGCGGTTCGTATAAGTGGTTGATTAGAAATTAAAAAGAAAATTTTAATTAAAAAATAAGTAAAAAGAAGGGAATATCAACAGGATTGAGTAATAAACTACTCTGACATCAATTTTCTGTTAGAGCGTGTTACTATCTAAAAGACCAGTGAGCCATCTTACGACTGCCGACGGACTTACAACTGTTAGTAGCATGATCCTATCACTATTTACACATGCACATGCAATTTCCAACGGATTTTAGATAAGCATAAACTGTATTTGGTTAACAGAGGGGTTTTCATCACCAACTTAAAGTAATAGCGCAAAGTAGAAAACCCCGAAACACATGATGTCCATCAACAGCAATGGCACATGGAACAGCGCTCAACTCAACTTCAAGTCTATCTTAACATCTAACTGTAATAAAGCCACTTGAAGAATAACTTGAATTATATAAACTCACCTTAACAATTAAACACAAAAAAAGTAACAAAGGCACGGACAATAAGTCTGTGGACCATCAACAAAAAGAGAAAAAAAAAAATCTATTTAATCTGGTAATGTTGCTTTGTTGTTGTGTGTCAAGACGGTGATAATAAAAGCATTTTCTTTCTTTCTTATTTATATACAATAGGTATTTTTCACCCATCACAGCACAGGTTAAAATGAAAAAAAAAAAAAGAAATCACATTAAAATGCTTACAAAATCCCATATTGTCTAGTCACTGTTTACCGAAACACATCGTAAATATATTCAAAACAAAACTAGAACACAGGAATAATTCCAAACCACATGTTACAGATTGACACTTGAAAGGAACGATTTTGTGGTACCAACGAAATTCCAGTACGATAATAAGGAACGAGAAATCCACAAGTTAACACTTGATATTGCTTAATAGTATAGGAGCCGCAGTAAGATCGACCTTCACCCATCTGGTTACCGGATAAAAATTATATTATTATCATATCATCATCATATCGGCTCATATACGTCCCACTGCTGGGCTCGAGGCTCCTCCATGATAGGAGGGAAATTGATCTAACTATACCAAACTATTCATACAAGTAGGTATAGGATTTTGTATTATATCCCTTAGTAGTCTTTAACGACATCCACGGGGAAGATATGGAGTGGTGAATTGTATTCTTAGTTCATCACCACACGGACGTATTATGTACAATAGATCTCAACACAAAACATATTTAAGACTATAATTAAAAATAAAAATATGCTGTGTGGTAGCGGCTTCGAATACTACCAACCCTTGCTTTGCTCGTGGGTGTCGTAAAAGACGACTAAGAGCCCTAGATTGACCCGGACCAACTCCATCTGGTACCATTTGGGTCAACGATTACATTCTCCAGGAGGGTTGACGTCAGGCAGGCGGCCGGTCATAAAAGTCATTGCCGAAACTTTTTGCAATATGTCAAAACAGATGACATATTGCGTCGACCCCAAGTAATTGGGATAAGAGCAAGATGATGATGATGAATTAAAAATAAAAAAAATAAAAAAGAAAGTATATAATTAATTTAAAAAAAAATGAATGTTCTTTTGTTACAATGAATCCACTCTTTTATGGGGTTCATCTGTGTGGGATAACATACAGATAAGATCTATATAAAAGGGAAGCTAGACAAAAATCTCTATGGCAACACCATCGAGGTATACCACGGTAGGTCCATTTCCCTCCTACAGTGGTGGAAGCTCGAGCGCAGCAATAGAATATATATGATCACAGAGGGTGATAATATATAATATAAAAAAATCTTCAAATTTTAATTATAGCCATAAACACAAGATCCACAATTCGTTGAAAAGATTTTTTATGTGTGTGCCACGATTACTCGAACATGCCTGGGCCAACTTGGATTTCATTTTCACAAAATATAATTTTCATTAGATAACCAAATAGAAAAGAATCTTACTTCGGCTTTTAGATTCAGCATCATCATTTTACTCTTTTCCCAATTATTTGGAGTCAAAGCAATCTTCTTCTTCTTCCATCATACGTATTGCAAGAGTTTTGGCAATAGTTTTATGACCAGCCCCCTCCCTGACGTCAAGCCTTCTTGGCAATGTTATTGTTGACCAGATAACATGAGATGGAGTAGAGCCAGTACAATGTAAAGCTCTAATTCGTCTTTTACGACATCAATGAGCAATGTAAGGGCTGGTAGTATTCTTAGTCGCCACTAAACTGTAGGATTCGGATCTTAGACTATAATAATAATTCTACTGGGACGTTAGTAATTTAGTTCTACGTAGAGAAATCTATTTGAATATTGATCCATCCTCCAAGACAGTTTCCAATTAAGATCTGGCTCCAAGTTTTAACACAGTTTACTGGGTAACGTGAGTATCAATTTCCGTTGGAGCCGTAATTAAATTCTAATTAACTTGGTGAGAATATATTATACTTCCTTTGGTTTCCATTGTATTTTAAAATCCACAGTTAGTATAGTGATATAAGTAGTTACTGTTCTAAGTCTGGGTTGTCATGTGGGATAGTTAATTGTGTTTTTAAAATCACCTGCGACACAAGAATTTATTTATTAGTGCGGGGTGTTGTTCTTTATAAAAACTGGCTAAGTGCGAGTCGGTGTCGCGCACGAAGGGTTCTGTACTATTATCTATAAAAAAGGGCAAAGAATCGCGTTTGTGGTATGGGAGCCGCCTTAATTTTGTTTTTAGTATTTGTTGTTATAGCGACAACAAAAATACATAATTTGTAAAAATTTCAACTGTTCAGCTATCACGGTTCTTGAGATACAGCCTGGTGACAGACAGACGGACGGACAGACAGCAAAGTCTTAGTAATAGGGTCCCGTTCTTACCCTTTGAGTACGGAACCCTAAAAAGTTTTATCCAAATTCGTTTCAGATCGAATTAAGTATGTTAGGTTATAGAGCCACACTCCGCTCTTGCGTTGTCACGGATGGAATGGACGGGTTATGTCGGGACTATAGCCTGCCAAAAAAAAGTTATCACAACCAAAGGCTAACAATGAAAATTTCCGTGTGGTGACAGAGTAAGAATACAATTCACCACACCCTCTCTTGCCCGCGACTTTCCTAAAAGATGACTAAGAGATTAAATATGCTTATAACATATGTATATGTAAGAGAGGGAAAGCTCGAAATAAAACCCTATGGCAACCCATCCGAGCAACGTGGTTTGGTAGATTAATTTACCTCCCATCGTGGAGGAGGCTCGAGCCCAACAGTGGGACTTATATGAGATTATGATGATGATCTAGATTAGTTTCAAATTTAATGATAAAAAAGAGCGGATTATTGCATTGTCATCGGTCTTTGATAGATGTGCAAAGTTTAAAAAAATCTGATCGCTTAAAGTAGGGCAAAATCGAGCTCAAAGGTGGACGTTACAAACAAACATACAGGTAAAACTAATAAAAGCGTGTTAAAAACGTAAACATCAGCCATATTTATCATAGTTCGCGTTAATTTAATCCTTCCGCCTTCTATATAATCGGAGATAAATTGAACTAGTATACCTACCACGCTGGTCAGACGTGTTGGTATAGGGTTTTATGCCAAGTTTTCCTTCTCTTACATAGATGTTATCTGCATATTATATCCCTTAGTCGTCTTTTACGACACCCAAGGCCAAGATAGAGTGGTGCATTGTATTCCTACTTCGTCACCATACGGAAAGTAAGAACCGTACTTAATTTATTGGATAGTTATGAAAGATTCAAGACCCACTGCTGGTCATTAGCTTCTTAAAGAATGGGTTTATTTATTTCGAGTTTTTTTCCCGTAATAACGAATATTATATTATCAGAAACATTCGCATTTATAATTTTGTAATATAATAACAGAAAGCCGTCAGTTTGTTTGAAATATTAGTTATTAGTTTAACGGATAGCTTTATCTAATAAAATTACAAGCGGCCAAAATAGAAGAGGGTAAAATAGTTTATATTAATCTAATTGAAAACTTGATAAAGGTCAATATAATAATTTAATCGTGTTTAGACTTGATTTCATTATTACTATCATCATCTTCATCAGCTTATTGGTATCCACTTTTGGGCATAGGTCTCTCCGTAGCTCCACAGGCAATCGCCATAATCATCACAGTAGAATCAAAAGTTTTGCAAGAGAGTTACCAACTCATCTGATCAGCGTGGTATAGTAGGTTAATTTCTGTCATATCTTGAAGGATGTTTGAGCCCAGCAGTGGGCGTGTATAAGTTGTGATGATTATGATGGTAAATTAAGCTACTCTTTGTAGTGAGAGAAGTGACTGGATGAGAGTGAATAAAAACTATCGTCATCCCTTAATTTCTTATGGAATTGCCAATCGCTCTTAGGAAATTCTTAACATGCTGCAATCGCCAATATTCTTACTGCGGTTCTCGCCTTGTCCTCTTTACGTGAACAGGCCTATATACCTTGAAAGTTTTCCTAAGTTTGATAGAGATAATCAATCCTTATTTATGTTAACTAATAATTAAACTTCATTAAAATTCGATCAAATCCTTCAAATATTATTTTTGATTTTTAAATCACGATATTACTCTTAGCTTAAAAACAAGTTAGAATTAGAATGGAAAAACTTAGAAAGGTCAAACTATGAATTATTGATATGAAACCGAGACTGTGTAAATTACTAGTCTTCAGATTGTGACACTCAGCCTCTTCATAATCTTATGATTATTATCTCAGCCCACAGAAGTCCCGTTGTTGGGCGCGGGCCCTCCTACACAATGGGAGGGAAATTGACCTACCTATGTAGAGGAGGCTCGATCCCAGCAGTTTTTGACATGACAACGTCTTATAATTCGATGGAGCCGGCTGCACACACGAAAAAAAATGACATATGCGGCGTTACCTCGCTCTGAGGCGTTCCATTTAAGGCTTAATCCATACAAAATATCTATCAAACAAATAAAATTAAAATTTTCTTTTGAAAAATGAAACCATTCCATCAGTATTTTCTTATGACGTTGTCACGTTCAACTATCGTCAGTAAACCGACTTTACAGACAACCGACTTTTTTTTTTTTTAAAATGGGCTATGGTCAGCGCACCGACCACCCAGCTCCATCCGGGGCGACGAAGAGGCGGTGCGCGGCCCCATAACCCCATAGCACGTCGACGTCCCTTTCCCGGGACGTGACGGATTAAAATCTCCGGTCCAGTCACCCACGGCCTCGACTAGGGCGGCATCAGACGCATCGAGCCCAGCAGTGGGACGTATATGAGCTGTGATGAATGAACAAATGAATATGGAATCATTTTGCTTGTATTTTATGTAACTTATTATCTGTATTATGTGTGAAGTGTAGTGATAATGGTACAATATTGGTTCACGTATATGTTTATGTTCTACCAAATTCCCAAATGAATCGTTAAATCGTCGTCGTTTGTCAATTACTTACTGACGGACTGATATTATGAATAAGCTATGTGAAGAAAAGAATATTATTTTATAAGTTACTAAGAAAATTGTACGAGACTTTGTTATATTCAGATTTTTAAATTAATCATGTTTTTGACTAAAGGACTTTGTGTCTCATGAATAAATATTATCTATATCAATAAATAAAATTGGAGTGTCTGTTTGTAATGTCAAAATAATAGGTTTTTTTCATGCTCACACGGTTATTTGCACGACACCTATGCCTAAAATAGCAATTAAAAAATTTTTGTCTGTCTGTCTGTTTGTTCCGGGTAATCTTCAAAACGGCTGGACCGATTTCAAAAATTCTTTCACCTATGGAAAGCTATAATATCAGGGCGTAAACTAGGCTATATTTTATCCCGGTATTCCCACGGGAACGGGACCTACGCGGGTAAAACGACTATAACCTATAACCGAAGCGAAGCGAGGGCGGGTTGCTAGTTAAAAATAAAATTGATATGCTGTACCATTACACATTTTATGAAATTTAAAAAATTGGCTCCACGTATTTCTTTAGCGCTCTTTATTTAAATAAAGTGAGATATATTCCATAAAAAAAATAAATGTAAAAATAAGATCCAAGTTTAATGTTATAATAACGGTGTGGTTATAGACTTCACTGATAAAGACTTGAGATATAATCGGATGCCAAGTTCTGGAGACAATCTCGAAATTTATGTATTTGAAGAACGTATAACATTTTTTAGTATATTTAAAATACAATTGCCCGTTTACTTTTCTACGCGAAAATATTTTTTTATTTATGAACTAGCAACCCGCCCTCGCTTCGCTTCGGTTATAGGTTATAATCGTTTTACCCGCGTAGTGCCCGTTCCCGTGGGAATACCGGGATAAAATATAGCCTAGTTTACGCCCTGATATTATAGCTTTCTATTGGTGAAAGAATTTTTGAAATCGGTCCAGCCGTTTTGAAGATTACCCGGAACAAACAGACAGACAGACAAAAATTTTTTAATTGCTATTTTAGGCATAGGTGTCGTGCAAATAACCGTGTGAGCATGAAAAAAGCCTATTATTTTGACATTACAAACAGACACTCCATTTTTATTTATTGGTATAGATATAGATTTTTAAATTCCAATAATCAACAGTCGCCGGCCGTGGATCTGTCTGCCAGGGTAGTACCACCACACTCGCAGAAAATCGACGTCTGAATAGTAACAATTTGTTATTGCACTTCGTTCGGTAAGCGAGAGAGCCGGCAGCCCAACTTTCTGAGGGTGTCTTTTTGTGGAGAGTGTTGGTGATGCCTTTAGTATCACCGAACCTCGTTGCAGGCATTCACACGCCCTTCATTTTCTTCACGATAGGCAGCGGCCCAGCAAAGGTCCATGAGCGGCAGTATCACTTAACATCAGGTGTACTATTTGCTCATTTACCACCAACAACAATAAAAAAAAAACTTGTGATCTATTTAATTTCAATATTTGACGTGAAAATAAAGATTTTTGCACGTTATTTTCTAAAGAAGCTGTGTTTATAAAAGCTATAATGGGGTCAAAAGTGGCGCGAAATATTTTGATTCGTATGAAATACACACGTAATGCGACCCTCAATTCTCTGTTTGAATTTGTTTTGATCCGCTACCACGTGACTAAACAACTATATGTAGTAAACATGTGTCCGATATAACGAAACGTAGCCGAAAACGGTTGACAAGCCTCTAACGTATCGCATCATTCGCATCGGTATTGACATAACTAATATCATTTATCTGGGTACAAACAGCTGACAATGACGCGACATTACAATATCACAACAAACAACAACAAGAATATCGGTATTGATACCAAATACCGGTTAGTAGCCGTTGCCAGAATCAGCCGATAACACCCATGTCTAATATGAAGTCTATAGAACAGTAATAACAAAATATACAATTCATATCATTTTCAAACAATCATTTCAATATTAACATATATTACCTATCGAAAGAAAATATAAGTCTGTTCGATTACTCACATCGAGCCATCACAAATCAATTGTGTATCGGAAATCAATCAATCTTCCGGTCCGAAGGCACCGAATCAAGTATTTCGTTAGCTCTTTGCACGTCATTACAGACAAATGGCTACAATTCACCGTACAATCTTACTTCTTAATATCGTTAACTGGAGTATGGAGTTAGTAAATTTTTTATATTGATGATCTCTCCTAATAGCATATGTCATTAGTACTTGTAAAACTGTCTGAAACTAATATAGTGGGCTAAGTAACCGCTTGTTTTTGCACATCTAAATAGACAACCCAAGACGACATAGGGCCTTGTAACCTTATTACTCCGGTTTATCATTAAACGCCCTCTTCGCGAGTAACATCATGAGTCACTAAGTCTCTGCCTCAGGTCTAACTATCCAGCTGCGCCTGATGCCGCCCTAGACGAGGCCGCGGGTGACTGGAGATTAGAGAAGGGATTATTCCGTCACCCGCAGAGAGGTCAGCCTCTCTACGGGTCAGCCGCGTGAGGGCCACCGAACCATTAGAAAGAGAGGGTACCCGAAAAGGTATCCCGCCGGGCTTGCCACGAACGATAAGAAACTCGGTACCGGTGGTCGGCCCAATGGCGACGGAGAGGAGATACGGTAGCTTATGGGGCCGCATTCCGCCCTTTCGTCGCCCCGGATGGAATGGACAGCGTGTGCTGACCATGTCCCACCGTAAAAAAGGTCTAACTATCTTTGGTCCGTCCATCCGCATCATTGGCTTTTAGCTCAGAGATGAAAATTAAATAGATTCGCTTGCACGCCACGTAATCGGGGTTCTCATGAATTAAGTAATATCTATTCGACTCTATTCAGCACTACTATTATATAATTATATTATCATTATTCAACGTCTCACTGCTGGGGTCGAACCTTCTCCACAATAGAAGGGATATTGACCTACCACGCTGGTTAGAAGGATTGGGTATTATTTCGAGTTTACCTTCTCTTGCATAGATGTTATGTGTATATTATATTCCTTAGTCATCCTTAACGACTCCCAAGGGCATGAGAGGGGTGGTGAATTGTATTCTTACTCCTTCACCACACACAATGAATTATATTTACGAAATATGTATAACATTTAGATACACTAAATTCATTTTCTTTCAGAATAACTCGTACTGAATTCACGGCAATCTTTACAAATAAATAAAACTGACGTGTTTGTTTTGAACGTTTTTTTGCTCACACAGTTATTTGCACGATACCTATGCTTAAAACAAGTTTAAAAAAAATTGTAAGGCTGTTTGTTCCGGATAATTTTCAAAACGGGTGGACTAATTTTCATAATATTTTACTGACAGGTATCTACAACAGCCATAGCTATAGTCTATATAAAAAGTAACTTAGGCTATTTTTCCTATCAGTAAAACCCTATAAAATTTTGCCCTGTCTGGGAAACGAATCCCAGGCCTCATGGACTATAGTTGCATGCGATAATATCTTAGGAAGTATTGAATATTTAAAATCGACTGAAATCCAAGCGGAGCGTGGGCGAGTCGCTAGGTACAAATAAATCCATTAATTACCGGTACTTTTTAAGATTATTGGTAGTTATATGTGTTTTTCTTCCTTTATTCATCGTGTCGCTTGCTGCTATTTTTCGAAAACTTTGCTAGTGTCAAAATATTTTTCGAAATTTTAAAATTTATATACGACTGGCACAATAAATTGCGGAACTGTGTTCTAAACTTGTTACGAGATAAATGTTAGTGATTGTTGACTTACCTATTTTTGTTTTTATATCTAAGCATTGTGATATGTGGGGGAACTGTAGTATTTTACGCCACTTCTTGCTCTTGCCCTTATTGCTATCGGAACCTCCTGGAACAAACAAAAAACATATTATTGAAATACCGTCAATTTCTTTTGTCATACATGTTTTCTATTCCAGAACAAAAAAAAACGTTGGGTCCAACAAAAAATAAATTATAAAGTCAAATTACATTATTTCTGGTTCTTCTTTAACAATTTTAAATGGAACTTGTAAATACATGTCGTGTCTTGTGCCCAGTTTTATTTATTGTTCTCAATTATATTGAAATCGGCTATTAATTATGACCAGATCCATAACAAAATTCACATACTGAATGCCTCAATTTCGCCAACAAAAACGACAAATATATGCTAAGGTTAAACTAGATTTTAGTATATTTAAGGATACTTGATAGTTTGGAAATATAGAAAGAATGAACGAAGAGGGGTTAACGAAGCTAGTTTACAAGGGGAAGAATTTGGCATACTGGCGAAAGATGATATTAAAAATATGTGTAACCGCAGAGCTTGCCTGAACATTGTAATGTGTGTGAAGCGATAGAGATATGCCAGGTTCGTGCCCTGCGACAACCCGTAGTCTCTGCCTAGCCTTCTGGGAAATAGGCGTAAGACTATGTATGTATGTACTAACAGTCTACGTGAAAGAGCAGAGGAATTTATATATATTAATATTCATAAATCAATTTTAAGTGATAGGACATCATTGTCAGTCACTGACAATCGTCTGTCTAGAGACGCCAACCGGTACGTCCGGGGAAGAACCACATTTTCGCAGAAAATCAGCCGTCTGAATAGTAACAATTTGTTACTGCACTTCGTTTAGTGAGCGAGAGAGCCGGAAGCCTAACTATCCGCGAATGTTTGCGCGCGGTTTTGATGATGCCTTTAATATCACCGAACCTTATTACACGTACTCACACTCCCTTCACGTTCTTCACGGTAAGCAGCAGCTTAGCAAAGTTCCATGATCGGCAGTACCACTTACCATCGGGTGATCTGTTTGCTCATTTGCCACCAACGGCAATAAAGAAAATAGATTTGAAATATTCCAAATTAAAAAAAAAAACCTACATATCATCAACATTGTAGTTATTTTTGTCATATTTGTTTCTGAAAGCACTTAGAAGACTAAAGATTTATATCCATAAACAGACATTTATCTACAAATAGAACAATTTCTATTAGACACTCGTGTCGTGTATACATTTCACAGTTTATACAGCGGCTATAAAATGTATCTGTTGGATTATGCAGTAATAAAATATTAACGGCACGTTTTGTCTGACTAGCGAGTTTACATTTTGTAGTTCTATTGCTTTAAGTAAATTGAGAAATGTCTTAATGCCTAGGTTCTCAACCTTATTTTGCCAAATGCTCACTACGAGAACAAAGCACAGATGCATTTTCATAGGACAATTCTTTATGCGATCCATAAATTATTGTTCTAAGTCTGGGTGCTATTTGTGTCATTTTCTTATTTTTGTAAAGTGGACGAACAGAAGGATTATTTTAATAGGTTGTCTTAAAAAAAAAGCATATGACGTGATTAGTCATTGGAGAGGCTATTGATACAATCACCACATTTAATAAGCGGACTAGCAATCGCAGTAACATTATAACATGTTACGCCCCGTCTGGTGAAAAATCTTCATGGTAAAATTCCTTAATGGGGTGACCTGGTGACGTCCTTAAAAAAATTTGCTATTAAAGAACGTTCGAATATTTTTCAGGATTTCATTGCGTTCATATTTGAGTTATAATGTCCCGACGACTCAAACACTTCTCAGAGTTCATGGTCACGGGCGGACTAAAATGTTATATAACAAGTCAATTCCAGCGCCCCTCCTTTATCCTCTCAGTGCCCCTTAATTTTCTTCCAAATCTCAGCCTCAGTACCGCTTCTTTTTCGTTTCAGAATGTCTTAATTTTCTCACGGTGTTCTGCTTTAATGAAGGTCTCCAATGCCCACTAGAGGGCTTTATTGCCCATATTGAGAATCTATGGTTTAATGCAATCAAGTTGATAGTCTCATTTCAACGAGAGCCATCACAAAAATTTACATAACATAAAAGTTATTTATTAAATAAATTATTATTCGAGCCAAATTATTTATACATCTTGGTTACAACGTTGGATTTAACTTAATATCTTTTATTAGTTTACAGAAAAACGAAAACATTGTTGGAGCAGGTGAAAGTAGGGACCTACTTGCGCCTGATGCAACCTTAGCTGAGGCGGGTGATCAGATCAGGTTATTTGTCTGTCAGAACGACGTTGTGGCAGCTAACCATAAAGGTACGTTAACGGGTAACATGCCGGATAAGCCACTGAAAACGAGGACTTGATATCGGTGGCACGCCCTCATTGTCAAAGAGAGGAACAGCTGCACGTTACCGTTGTTCTCGGCCGGTTTGGACAGAATGTAATCAGGCCCGTACCATAGCCCGTCCCCAAAAAACGGCATCGGGCGACAATTGCCTTTTGAATTGTGATTCAGGTTCAACGATTTCCAGTCGAATATGCGAAAAACCAAAGGAACTACACATTTTATATAATGTATTGTTTTTCAATCGAAATAATCGGATGAAACATCACATCGATAACTTTAGTAATTAATTACTAATCAGTTGTTTAAAATGTTAATAGAAAATGACTCGAACGTGTTACTCGACAGCATTAGTAAACAATAGTAAACTAGTTATTTTTGTTTAGTCCCACGCGTTTATCTTAAAAAAAGTAGGCAGAATTTACGTAATAGGTTACAAACCAGAGTTTTGTTTTTCTTCAAATGAAGTCAAAATATTTCTATACTACTCGTGCTATAATTTAAACCACGATTTTTGAACCACGAACCATGAAACGTCACTACCTACTTTACCAATTATTTTCTCATTTTCCACGCTGTTTTTAAGGAGCATTATATAATTTCGATATGTTGAACAAATTTACCGATTCCAATCATATCTAAAGATAAGTATCATTGTACTCAAAAGGTGTTTAAGTAATCTTAGATCGAAACATACGATTGTTGCACAATTCAACTAATGAGTTTTTCGAACAGAAATCGATTAATTATTTCGCAATGTTTTAATTTACTTTTTAAATGTGACCTAGATTTAGACAATTTTAAGACTCAACGTGGTGGAACGTATAGTTTTTATCCATATATTCATCAACCTTTAGACGTCCACTGTTGGACATAGGCCTTGCCACGAGAATGCCACTTAGAATGATTTTGTGACACCCGCGGCGAACGATTTCCTGCGACATCTGCTTGCAGTAGCTATGTGGAGCGAGTCTTTCAGTTTCCTGCGATTTGGTTGTAGGTTGCCTGCTCTATTAGTTAGTTAGTTAGTACCTGATCAGGAACCGCTTGTGGGATGTCTTTTGCATTATATTTGAGAATTATATCGTATCGTGGTTGGAAGGGGATCACACTGGATCACAATATGTTATAATTTTGTATAAAAATTGTCGATTTCATTCATTTCAGCTAATGTACATCCCACTACTGGGCTCGAAATTGTAATTCTCTACCTTAGTCTAAAAAAATAAAACGGCTGACCAGTATGACCAGCCGTTTTATTTTTTTTAGACAATGTGTAAGGGCACCTTGGAGTTTAAATACAATAAATATTTTTGAATTTATATTGTTGTCAGTCTCCCTGGTATTACCGTACTACTCTTGCATCATCCGAGTTATCCTTCTTTTACTTTTATATACCATTATATTATCTGCTTGTACTCTTTAGTCGTCTTCGTGAAAATAAAGAGATGACGAATTGTATTCTGACACCGCCGGAACAAGGCAAAGTACCACGAGTAAGGCTGCAGATTTATACCCAATTCATTGGGTATGTGTTTTTTTTATTAGGACTAATCCGACCACACATTCCCACCATTGTAACTCCTGTAATCCACAATTGGTCTGTGGTTATAAAGTAAATTGTGAGTTACGTTTGAAAACAGGCTTTTAACAACACTTCTCAGTCTAATAATTGGAAGTTGAGCTACCTGAGTAGCGACAAGATTAAAATACAAGTGTCGTCACCCCTTCCTTGCCAATGGGCGTCGTAAAAATCAGCTAAGGGTCTCATCAGGAGAGTGCTCAGCAACTATCTTCTGAGAAACTTATAACTCTTACTGCCATCGCCAACCCATTTGCCAAGCGTGACGATTATGGTATTATTCTACCGCCAGTGGGGAGACCTACTGTTCAATTATTGACGGCTTCAGATTGATAGATGGGCGAATCCCTGAGCACTAGTCTAAAATATAACGATTACTAATTCTAGCTATAAATGGACTGTGGCCATTTACTGACTGAACCGCTCAATGTAAAACTCCATTAAATATGATTGGAGATCATTAAATACCCTCAATTGCTCCATTTAAATTAATGAAATCGTTTTGTCCTCGATCAAATTGAATTGTAAACTAATGGATTACTATTTCGTTGATCTGAATCTATATAGAACATATTAATGTTTTCATAACACATATTCGTTATCCGGTTTTATCCGTGCGGTGACTGAGCATACATACATATAATCACGCTTCTTTGCCATAGGGGTAGGCAGAGACCACTTCCTACGATCTTGACATACCACTTTCGCCTCCTCCACATTCATTAATCTCCTCATAGATGTTCCGCGGTTCAGGGTACTCCTAACCTGGCCTTTCTTAAGAACGTCCCCAATTTGATTGTGGAACGCCGCCTCGGTCTTCCCCTTCCAGCACTTCCGTTCACATTCGCCTTATAAATTCTCCTTGTTAATCTTCTTTCATTCATTCTCACTACATGGCCGAACCAACTTAATATACCTTTCTCAATCCTTGTCACTACATCCACATTCATACCACAACGTTCCCCAATCTGTGGTAACTGAGCAAGAATAAAATAATCTACAACCCCTTCCTTTCTGACCATAAAAGAACAAGGGACACAAGTAGATAGCATCACAGCAAAGGAAAATTTGAAATGAGTGTAGTAGATCAATGTCCTTCTCCCCTTGGAGGAGACTCGCACGGTAGGCATCGGCCTGGCTGTGCCCCTGGTATTGCAAAGGTCCATGTGCGGCAGTATCACTTGCCATCATGTGTGCTGCTTGCTCATTTGCCAACATTGGCAATAAAAAATGAAAAAAAACTTAAGCGCAATAGTGAATAGTGGGACATGTAGCTCAGCTGATCAGCTAATGATCAATGCCAATGACCTTCCAAGTTGGAGATAAGAGAATTTACCCATACTAGGTAACCTGTTTATGTGGAAAGGATATTCAATAATAGATGTTATATGCATATTAAATCCCTTATTCGTCTTTTACGACACCCACGGGTTCATACCACGGTGGTGAATGGGTATTCTTACTCCGTCACCAAGCAGAAAATATAATACACAATCACTCCCAAATAATTTCTGATTCACTTAACGATGTCCATTAAAGTTTATAAAGGTTCAACCCTTTAGGGCGCTCTCTCGGGCCATTACAAGGACAATGGTGTCAAAACATCAACTCAACTTTGGATGGGTAAGTTACGAGTTCAAGTTTGTTTGTTTTGGACATGTTGTTTAAATATTAATTTGATGATAAAATTTGTCGCCAAACCATTACCGTTTCGTTGGTGGCTCAGAGGTATAAAATATTTATCTATATATTAATACGTGAAGCAAAAACTTTGTACTCCTTTTTACGAAAATCATGCAGATGGACAAATATGAAATTTGGCACAGTTAAAGAATATATTGAGGAGAAGTGCATAAAACTAAAATTTCATATAATAATTATACATTAAATTCAAATTTCATATAATAATTATACATTAAATCATCAATACATTAAATTCATTAAAAAAGGCATTACGCACACTAATGCAATCGATACACATACACTCACACACTTTTGTTTCAAATCTCTGGTCAACCTGACTGTCAAACAATCATAATTATGATGAAAATGTCTAATAACTATTTGTACTTTACTTATATTTTAGTTATTAGTGAAATACAGCTTGCTTAATATACAATTATATGTACATACTTACATATATTTAAAAGAAAATTGTGTAGCAGAAAAATTTATTAAGATGAATTATGGCCGATTTTCGACCACACGCCGACCACTAGTATATATAAATGAGTGAATTTGAAGTGTTTATTTGTAATGTCAATGTTTTAACCATGCTCACAACGGTTATTTGCACGATACCTATGCCTAAAAACCAGAAAAACCACTTTAATTTTTTCTTGTCTGTCTGTTTGTTACGGATAATCTTTAAAATGGCTGGACCTAATTCGATAATATTTTACTACCAGATAGCTGTCTATATAAGGAGTAACTTAGGATATTAATCTCAGAAAAACCTTTAAAAATTTTACCTCGTCCTGGAATTGCACCCGAGGCCATATCTTAGGAGATATTGCAAATTAAAAATACAAGGGCAAAACGGCTGGAACCGAAGCCAGGGCAGGTCTCTAGTATTAATAATCATGTTTATGTATATTTTATATCTATTGTGAGCGATTTTTTTTTGCTGTGGGGTGGTGACTACGAATACTCCAAATCCTACATTGCTCAAGGGTATCATAAAAGACGACGAAACAGAATTTGGACTAAGTGCGTTAGAATTATCCGTGTGGTGATGGAGTAAGAATACCATTCACCACTCCATATCTTTTGCCCGTGGACGTCGTAAAAGACGACTAAGGGATATAATACGCAAATAATATCTATGCAAGAGAAGTAAAACTTGAAATAAAACCCTATACCAACCTGTCTGACTAGCATGGTATTGTAAAGTCGATTTCCCTCCTATTGTGGAGGAGGCTCGAGCCCAACAGTGGGACGTATATGAGCTGAAATGATGATGACGACGTGAGAATTGACGTATGGATTCAATGCTCTCTTTGATTAATCCTTTTGTATTAAAAACCCCTAGTTGTCTGGATATATTTATAAATACTAGCGTATCCAACTGACTGGGCTTGCCCTGAAAGGCAGCACTACATTAAATATAATATTGTGCAGCCAATTATACAACAGGTTAAATTTGGTGACATACCGGCAGCAGTCCAATTGTGTTTTCTAACCATCCTAACACCATTTTTTTTAAAGTTAACACCTGTACAATAGAAATAAACCTTGTATTGCGGGGGACTTCAAACTTTCTTTAAACATAATTTAACGGACACAGTGGATCGCACAAAGTGTAGTCCTGCGTAGAATTCGAACCAGCGACACTGGCGCGGAAAGGTATCTTAACTACTACGCGACCTGTGAAGTGTAGTTCAGTCGAAATATACGCACAAACCTTTATCTAATTTGATCCAGCTGTTGAGGAGTAGTTAGATAACAAACACACATGTAGAAGAATTATATGTTAAGATATATCCTTGCCATATAAAACTCTCGTATAGCAAGAGTTAATCATACTTAACACGGAAAGTGTCCAGTCCCCGAACGTCTTTATAACTTCGCTTCAATAATTAATATGATGTTTCCGGTTTGCAGATTGTGATGGAATCCAATGATGTTTTCCTTCACCGTTTTAAGTTAGTCATAATTAATTACTAATACGTATGTGATTTCGAAAAGTTATAACCTTGTATTCGCTTGTGAGATTTATGATTTGGCAGTACATGGTCGTGTTTAGGGCTGTCAAATATTTTACATGTTTTTACTTTAAACTTGTTTTCGTTTTTTTTTTGGCGGCAGACCATGTTGCATCGCGCACCGTCCAATCCGTCCGGAGCGACGGGAAGAAGAGGTGAACGTGCCCATATCCCGCCCGGTATCTCTCTCATCGCCATGTGGGCGGGTCATGGTTACCCAAAATTGTAATCAGTAGCATACATTCCAATGCTGCGAGTGAAATTGACCTACTATACCACGCTGGTCACGTGTTGGTTGGGGTATAAAGGGTTGGTATAGAGTATTATTTCGAGCTCTCCTCTTGCATATTTTATGTGCAGTAGTCGTTCTTTACTACACGCACAAACAAGAAAGAAGCTAGTGCATTGTATTCTTACTCTGTCATATACAAAACAAGAATTTCGCTTTTAATAAAAATGGACCCCCATTTTTCGTGTGGTGACAGAGTAAGAAAATTCACTTCTGCCTATGTTACAAGAACATAAAAAGTCGAACAAATCCCAACCCGTGGAATGCAGTGAGATTTATGGTTATATAAAGATAATAATAACGGTGTACTAATATTAGCCGTGTGGCGACGGTTTAGCCGTGTGGCGACGGTTTGAGAATACATGTGTCGCCACCCCTTACTTGCCCGTGGGAGTCGTAAAAATCGGCTGAGGGTTCACCAGGAGAGTGGGCAGCAGCTCTCTCCTGGGAAACGTAAAACATCCATACTGCGATCGCCAACCCGCCTGCCAAGCGTGGCGATTACGGCAATATCCCCTTTTTAAAAATGGCGTACAACAAAAAAATGGCCCCCAGTCACGGCGGCTCCGGTACCCTACGGGCTCATTTTGGTGGCGGGCCCAGTAGTGGTGGAGCGGGGGGTGCGAGGAATCTCCGGCAGCGATCCGGCTACCAACAAAAACGACCCTTGGCCCTGGTAACACACAACATTCGGACACTCGGGACTGACGAGAGGGTCATCGAGCTGGAAGAGGAATTGAGCAAAATCCGCTGGGACATTGTAGGATTATCAGAAGTGCGAAGAGAGGGCGAGGGCACGATAATCCTCCAGTCTGGAAACTTGCTCTTCTACCGGGAGGGCGATCACCCGTCCCAAGGTGGTATAGGGTTTATCGTTCGTAAGTCTCTCATAGACAACGTGGAGAGGATCGAGAGTGTGTCGACAAGGGTAGCGTACCTTATACTCAGAATTACCAAGAGGTATTCGCTGAAGGTTATACAGGTATACGCACCGACCTCGACATACTCCGACGACGAGGTGGAGGCATTTTACGAGGACATCTCGAAAGCCATACACGCGTCCAAAACCCACTTCACGGTGGTTATGGGAGACTTTAACGCGAAACTAGGCAAAGGGAGTGATGATGAGTTGAGAGTGGGGAAACATGGATATGGACAGAGAAACCAGAGGGGCCAGAAACTGGCTGATTTTCTGGAGAAGGAAAGCCTCTTTATGATGAATTCCTTCTTCAGGAAGCAGCCACAAAGGAAATGGACCTGGATTAGCCCCGATGGTTCAACAAAAAACGAGATAGACTTCATCTTGTCAGACAAACGACAGATATTCAATGATGTCTCGGTGATCAGCAGAATTAAAACTGGGAGCGATCACCGGATGGTACGAGGCACATTGAATATCCATACAAAAGTCGAGCGGTCACGCTTGATGAAGTCTACACTCCGACCTACATCTGTCCAATACCAGAACCTCGAAAACTTTCAACTCGAACTACATAATCGCTTCCAATGTCTGGACGAGTGCGAATCTCCGAACGTTATGAACAACAGGTTCGTGGAAACTGTCCACGCGGTTGGGTCGAAATTTTTCAAGGCTCACCGCGTTAATAGACCTAAAAAACTTTCTGACCAGACTCTCGAGCTCATGGAGCGGAGAAAAGAGATGACGGTGCAGTCTGCAGCCGATTGGTCCAAACATAGGCAGCTAAATAGACAGATCTCCAGGTCTGTGCGTCGCGATATTCGCCGATTTAATACGTTCCGTATTAAAGAAGCGATAGAGCGGAATCGTGGCTCGAAAGTGTTCGCACAAGATCTGTCTATTGGGAAAAGCCAAATGACTAAGCTGAAGACCGATGACGGCACTGTCATTTCATCCCAAAGTGAGATCTTGGGAGAGGTCGAAAGGTTCTATGGACAGTTATACAAATCATCCCGAAATCCTGTTGTCGGCTTGGTCCAAGATCCCAGATCCAAGCTAACTCGGCACTATACCGAAGAAATCCCGGACATCAGCTAGTACGAGATCAGAATGGCTCTCAAACAACTACGTAACGGTAAGGCACCGGGAGATGACGGAATTACGGCAGAGCTTTTGAAGGCGGGCGGCAAGCCGGTATTAATAGCCCTTCAGAAGCTATTTAATTCCGTTATCCTCGGGGGCGACGTTCCAGAGTCGTGGACCAGGAGTGTGGTGGTGCTGTTCTTCAAGAAGGGTGACAAAGCTCTTTTAAAGAACTACAGACCCATCTCACTCCTGAGCCATGTTTATAAGTTGTTTTCGAGGGTCATTACCAATCGACTCACGCGCAAGCTCGATGACTTCCAGCCGCCCGAACAAGCCGGCTTCCGAAAAGGCTATAGCACCATAGACCATATCCTCACGCTTCGGCAGATTATACAAAAGACCGAGGAGTATAATCGGCCCCTGTGCTTAGCGTTTGTGGACTATGAGAAAGCCTTTGATTCAGTCGAAACTTGGGCGGTGCTGCAGTCCCTTCAGCGGTGCCAAATCGACCATCGCTATATCGAAGTGCTGAAGTGTTTGTATAGGAACGCCACAATGTCAGTCCGTATCCGGGATAAGAGTACGAAACCGATCCAGTTGCAGAAAGGCGTGAGACAGGGAGATGTCATCTCTCCGAAACTGTTCACCACTGCACTGGAAGATGTCTTCAAGCTCTTAGACTGGACTGGACTCGGCATCAACATTAACGGCGAATACATCACTCACCTTCGATTCGCAGACGATATCGTCGTTATGGCAGAATCCATGGAGGACCTTGGCACTATGCTCAATGATCTCAGCAGGGTATCCCAACTAGTGGGTCTACGAATGAACATGGACAAGACGAAAGTCATGTCAAATACCCATGTCATTCCTGTACCGGTCCTAGTTGGCAATGCGATTCTCGAAGTTGTCAATCACTATGTTTACCTAGGACAAACAGTCCAGTTAGGTAGATCCAATTTCGAGAAAGAGATCAGCCGACGAATCCAACTCGGTTGGGCAGCGTTCGGGAAACTTAAGAGGATCTTCTCGTCCAACATACCTCAGTGTCTGAAAACACAGGTCTACGACCAGAGTGTGTTACCAGTGATGACTTACGGCACGGAAACGTGGTCCCTAAATGTAGGCCTCATATCAAGGCTCAAAGTCGCTCAGCGTGCTATGGAACGGGCTATGCTCGGGATTTCTCTGCGAGATAGAATCCGGAATACAGAAATCCGTAGAAGAACGGGTGTAACCGACATAGCACGAAGAATTAGCACGCTGAAGTGGCAATGGGCAGGCCACATCGCTCGACGAACCGACAACCGCTGGGGAAGAAAGGTTCTCGAGTGGCGACCACGCATCGGACGACGCAGTGTAGGACGCCCCCCCACTAGGTGGACCGACGACCTAGTGAAAGTTGCTGGGCGTCGTTGGATGCAGGCGGCACAGGACCGCACATTGTGGCGCAATATGAGGGAGGCCTACGTCCAGCAGTGGACGGCAATAGGCTGAAATGATGATGATGATGATGATGAATATTTGCACGGGATAATTTTTTGTGATACGTTTGACAACCCTGTTGATATAATCACTAAGCTGTCAAGGCAATTAAGATTTTTATTGTAACGGTCGGTGATACATAACGTTATCACAATGTTTCTTATTATATATGTATCGGGACACACCCTCAAGTTATTTATAGTTACAAACGATTTTTTTTGCACAAATGGCTTAGTGGATTCTACACGGGATATTTTTTTTGTTCGATACACAGATTTCGTGTGGTGACGGAGTAAGGATACAATTCACTACCACATCTTGCTCGTAGGTATCGTTAAAGACGACTAAGGGATATAATGTGCATATAATATCTATGAAAGAGAATGCAAACTTGAAAATCAACCCTGGATTGGTAATCGATTTGAACATAATAGGTTCTCTCCTATTGTAGAAACCAAGCACTGGGGCGTATATGAGCTGAGATTATGATGGTGGATACAGATTTTTCTAAAAAAAAGCAAAATTGGCTTAAATTAAATAGCTTAATAGGCGGGGATTAGTCTGCACTCCGCAGAGAGGCTAACTGTGTGAGAGCGACTAATCAACAGAGTTGCTAACCAAAAGTGTAAGCCATCAGGTAAGGAATCGGACCTGATGGCCCGCTGAATTGGAGGTGAGAGATGTTATCACGGAAGGTAGACGAGGCGCACCCCGCGCTTACGGCACTCCGGATCAGAGCCTATCAAAAAGGGATTATCCTTAAGTGGAGGAAACTGGTTACAACTTTGAGATTTTACTTCAATACATCTCCGAATTCCCGTTAATCAATAATTGAAGACTAAAAACTTCGTTTGGAGCTATAGACTACTCAGCATGTTTGTATATTCTGTGGTCTGCCAATATATTTTAATTAACCAATAAAACTAGAAGCATCGCTAATTAAAAAAATAAAATTCGTTAGAATACTGGCTACAACTGTTTATTTTTAAATGTAAAACGGTTTATTTTGATTTGGTAATATACTTTTTTTATGACTAAACATCGTATTGACTCAGCGATGTGTTTGTGAGAATGTGATCGTTGTTTTAGTCCGTTCATCTATCGGCCATTGGACATCCGCCTTCCCACAAGGAAGATAATTACATAATCTTCGCGATTGGCAAGCGATTTTACGGTCTCAATTATTGTTAGAAGAGTACTTCTACCCATCCTTCCTGTTCTCTCGTAGACGGTTTTACGACTCCCGAGGGAAAGAAAGGTGTTATGAACTGTATTATTTATCTCTAAAAATAGAGAAACAAAAAATATTAATCTATACCAATAAATAAAATTGGAGTGTTTGTAATGTCAAAATAATAGGCTTTTTTCATGCTCACACGGTTATTTGCACGACACCTATGCCTAAAATAGCAATTAAAAAATTTTTGTCTGTCTGTCTGTCTGCCCGTCTGTCTGTCTGTTTGTTCCGGGTAATCTTCAAAACGGCTGGACCGATTTCAAAAATTCTTTCACCAATGGAAAGCTATAACATCAGGGCGTAAACTAGGCTATATTTTATCCCGGTATTCCCACGGGAACGGGAACTACGCGGGTAAAACGACTATAACCTATAACCTATAACCGAAGCGAAGCGAGGGCGGATTGCTAGTAAAAAATAAATAAAAACAAGTTTTTATTTAAATGCTCTAAACAAAAGTGCTTGTCAAGACTATTATAACGAGTCCAAACTCGGCGGTTTATTTTGTTTAGTTTATTTTTTACTAGCAACCCGCCCTCGCTTCGCTTCGGTTTCAGTCGCTATACTCGCGGCGTATTTCCCGTTCCTGTAAGAATACCGGGATAAAATATAGCCTATGTTACTCCCTGATATTATAGCTTTCCATTGGTGAAAGAATTTTTGAAATCGGTTCGGTGGTTTAAGCGTGAAAGCGTTACAAACAAACAAACAAACATCCTTACTTTCGCATTTATAATATTAGCATGGATTTAATTCTATATTCTCTATTCTATGCCGCATGGTAACCAAGTAAGAATACAATTCAACATCCCTTTCTTGCCCACGGGTGTCGTAAAAATACATGGATATAATATTCATTTACAATCTATGCAAGAGTAGCAAAACCCACACCAACCCGTCTGACCCCAAGCAATCATCATCATCATCGTCGTGGCTCACATACGTCCCACTGCTGGGCTCGGGCCTCTTCCACAATGGAAGGGAATTTGACCTATTATACCATGCTGGTCAGACATATTGGTAAAGGATTTCATTTCGAGTTGTCCTTCTCTTGCATAGATGTTATGTGCATATTATACATATACCATAATCGTCTTTTACGACATCCACGGGCAAGATAGGGAGTGGTGAATTGTATTCTTACCCCCACAGGGGACATCCCAAGCAATAATACCATATTACGATAACGATTATTTCTTTATTTTATTAAAGAAGAAAAATATAAATCGCTACGATGCTAAAGAAGTGAACACTACTCAATATTTTTTCAAACATTACAGTCGATGCATACAAAACCGTATATTATTTAATGTTGATAATAGATGGCGTTACGCGTTACAATGACTCAGAAATAACTGTAACAGTAACGGTAATATTTGTAACCTTATATCCGACCGGCGAAGGTAAATAAACTCATTACGGTTATGCCCAAAACATTCAACATACATAACAATGTAATTGTTAATAATATAGAGTTTAAATGTGAATTTTGTATTTATTTTGTTGCATTGTATTTCCGTGTGGTGACGGAGTAAGAATACAATTCACCACTTCCTATCTTGCCCGTGGACGTCGTAAAAGACGACTAAGGGATATAATACGCATATAACAACTATGCAAGAGAAGGAAAACTCGAAATGAAACCCTATACCAACATGTCTGACCAGCATGGTATAGTAGGTCAAATTCCCTCCCATTGTGGAGGAGGCCCAAGCCCAACAGTGGGATGTATGTGGGCTACGATGATGATGATGATGATGATTGTATCGTCCGTGATGGTGTAGGAACACAATTAGGCATCACATTCCTTTGCCATTGATATTAGTAAAAGCATATATATAATTTGCAGATAACATCAATGCAAGAGAAGAAAACCTCGAAATACTACAGCTATACCCACTTAACTCCCTTTTTGAAGTGAAACTTGTTTAGAATCGTTGTGATTTCAAACTCGATAAAACGAAAAAGCGAATCCATAAAGACACACACGTAAATGTATAGGATTCAGCCGGCGAGAGAATGAGATAAAGGATAGAAGATAAAGGATGAAGAATGAAGGATAAATGAGTTTCACTTCTGATATGCGTACTTTGTACACACACTCTTTTTTTTTTATTAACCGACTTCAAAAAAGGAGGAGGTTCTCAATTCGTCGGAATATTTTTTTTTTTACGTATGTTCTCCGATTACTCAAAGACGCCTGGACCGATTTGCAAAATTCTTTTTTTGTTTGATAGGGTATATTGCCCAGGTTGTCCCATAGTCATCAAGTCAGGATCTGATGATGGTATCCTTGATAAATTGGTGGAATTCTTAAAATTTTATAGGCAATTTTAACGTTTTTCTTATACTTCGTAAAGTTTTTTGCTTTTTAGTTTACTGTTTGAAGTTGGTTTTTTTTTTTGTTAAAAATTTGTTATTTCTGGTAGGCTATGTTCTGAAAACACCCCGCCCAATCCGCCCGGGGCGACGGATGGGCGGCGTGCGACCCCATAGCCTACCGTATTCTCTCCCCATCATCATTGAGCCGACCAACCCACTTAACTCCTTGCGAAGGCGTGCTATTCGAATCATCGGGATCTCAGTCTTACGAACAGGTTGGAGTCTGGAGCAGCGAAGAGACTGGATCACTCTATGTACTCTACCAGCTTTTTCACAGGGAGTACTCTGAAGAGCCATTTGCCTTGGTACCACCACCACCGTTTTACCAACGTACCACTCGATACCGTAGCAGTGTTCATCCATTTCACCTGGAGACGTTATGGTCTTCTACGCACGAGCAGGCTCAGGAATGAACTAACTTCCCAGCGCTGTGACATGTCCTTCTTTAAGCGAAGTTTAAAAACATGTCTGACCAGCGTCGCATATTAGATCAATTTCTCTCTCCCTCAAATCATGATGGAGGCTCGAGTTCAGCAGTGAAACGTACATACCTTAGTTGTTTTTGCGATAGGTACTCAAACATAAGATACACTCCGTCACCACGCGGGAACTTGCAATAATCTACAATAATATTACTTTTAATATAACTAGAGAGAAAGTAATGCGACAGCATTATGTGACTTGTGCCGTGGAACAAAGAAATAATACGTAAGGTAGAATACGCCGTCGTAATAAAAATATGAAAGGGCTTATACTATAAGGTTATAAACACACCTTTAGCGCTTATAATAAAAACAGACATTTATTTTATATTATAGTTTCACTAATTAATAAGTTTTAAGCGTCCATTGCTGGATGTAAAGGTACATTGCCGTGCATTGCGACCAATCGCATTGCGTCGCAGCCGCGCACATCATGAATCGCATGCGGCTGCGATGTACATATTACATCCCTTAGTCGTCTTTTATGACATCCACGGGCAAGATAGAGAGTGGTGAACTGTATTCTTACTCCGTCACCACACGGAATAAGGAAGACATTACCGAGACAAAAAAATTCAGGCAATGATCTATTTATGAGCCAATTTATATCCAAACCTGTTACTTGTGATGGAATAACAAACATCCAAAAATCTTCACCAGCTTTCACATTTGTAGTATTGGTAGGAAATAGAGAAAAGTAACAATGCGCTGTACTGCACAATTGCGCCAACTCAATTCACTGCGCAGGATGTTAACACATCTTCAAAATGAGTTGGCGCACAGCGCAGGACCAGGAAATTAGAACAACCCCATGAAATGTAAATTAGGTTAACTTTTTTTTAGAAATTGAGTTATAAGATCGCGCATTTCGTTGCTCACTTGGTGTGTATTCATTTCGTTGCGCAATTTAGAGTTAACGCAATGAGACGGTGCAGTTTACTGCGCCTGAGTTACTGAGTTCACGCAAGGATTTTCGCTGTGTTACCCATGTCTGAAATGATACAAATAAAGATAGTCTGCTATCTTTATTTGTATCATTTCAGACATGGGTACTTTGGGCTTTGGGTACTTTGAGCTGTTCGCAAGCTCTATACAGTCCAATCCTAAACATCGCACAAAACGCTCACGCACCCCTAAGCCCTAAACATGTTACATAAAAGTATTTTATTGTATTACCATCGATGTAGTTTTGCGAAAGTTTCGCAACTAACTTGGGAATACCATTCTGTTCACTTGTACGATACAATAAGAATTTATTTTTGTACATTGTCATATTATACGGATTTCATCTTTTTTTTGTTAGTATTTTTTCCTTTTCGTTTTAGGGTTCAATAGCCGCGTAGGGCTGAGGGCCGAGTTCAAGGTATCGGTACCAATTGTCAGTCCAATGGCGATGAGGAGAAAATACGGTTGGTTATGGTGCCACGAGACACCTTTCCGTCCCCCGCCCGTCCCTATTAATAAATCTAGGCTGCTCGCTCTTCTGTTTTCCAGTGGCTTATATTTCAGGAACGGTGTCATAGACAGTTAAAAATGTAATATATCATTTTTTTTCATAGACATAATAAACATTCTACCATCCCTTTCAAGAGGGCGTCGCTAAAGACGACTAAGTGATGTAAACATAATACATTGCAAGGAAATAAAAAAGTTAAATAAAACCCTATGTCAAAACGTCCGACTAGCGTTGAGTTAGAACGTTATTTATCTTGCCATTATAGAGGAAACGAGAGAAAGGAAGGTTTACAATAATATCTTTTTTTTTTGCAAACGATGGCACACGAGCAAACAGTACACCTGATGGTAAGTGTTGCTGCCGCTTATGGAACTTTGCAAGGCCGCTGCCTACAGCGAAGAAAGTGAAGGGAGTGTGAATGAGGTACGGTGATGATACGAAAGGCATCACTAAAACCCACCACACACAAACACCCTCAGAAAGTTGGGCTTCCGGCTCTCTCGCTCAACGAACGAAGCGCAGTAACAAATTAGTACTCGGACGTCGATTTTCTGCGAGTGTGGTACTACCACGGACGGACCGGTCTGCGGCTGTAGACAGATGACTGTCAATAATGTAGTCCTACCACTATTAATATATCTATTATATTTTTACTTTACAAGAATAAATAATCATGTTCTTCCAGCGTATATACGTCCCATTGTTGGGCTGGAGGAGCTACTATTGGAGAAAAATCGCCCTACTATATCACGCCGGTCAGACGGGTTGTATAGGATTTTATTTCGAGTTTCCTTTCTCTTGCATAGATGCTATCTGTGTATAAAGGATATTCCTTTAGTCGTTCTTTACGACACCCACGGGAGAGAAGGTGAACTGTACTGTACTGTTCTTACTCCGTCACCACATGGAAATATATTAATTAAAATAATCTTGAAAATGAGTCCTGACACGTTATTTAGCGTTCCTTTTTTTTCTATTTTATAAAAATGTATAAAGTATGAAAATATTTAAAAAATATATAATCTTATACAGTATAATCTCACTAATCCGGCACTTCAATAGACCGACACGTCCAATAATCCGGCACCCTCCGCTCATGCCTTCCTCCCCCGATTACAATATTATATTCAATTATTCTTCGTAATATGCGAGAGAAGGTTTTTAAGCAAGGACTTCCAAGTTGCACAAAAGCAGACCTCAATTAAAGATTATTATGTACTTTAAAACTATGCAATTACTTAATAATATGTAAATGATAGAGTAAGAATACATATTTGATAGAGTAAGAATACATATTTTTTATTTATTTAAGACAACACCCTGCACTAAGGAAATAATCCTTGTATTGCGGGGGACTTTACAAACATATAATTAACGGACACAAATTACATCCAGACTCAGAACAACAATTTGTGGATCGCACAAAATGTTGTCCCGCGTGGGATTCGAACCCCTGACACTGGCGCTGTAGGTCGCTATCTTAACCACTACGCCATTTGTGCAGTATAATACATTATACGTATTCTTTCTATGAAATGTTTTATTTTATGTGATTTTTCTCTATAATCCAGTAATCCGAACATTCCAATAATTCCACACCCTCTGATATTTATTGTGCCGGATTAGATTGTTCTGTATATCCGTGTGGTGACTGAGTAAGAATACAATTCAACACCCCTTACCTTACCTGTGAGTGTCGAAAAACATGATTAGAGGATTACAATACGCAGATAACATTAATGCAAGAGAAGGAAAACTAGAAATAAAACCATAGGGTTTTATTTCTAACACGTCTGATCAGCATGGCATCAGTAAGGCCAATTTCCCTCCTATTATGGAGGAGGCTCGAACCCAACAGTGGAACGCATACGAGCTAAAATGATGAAATTTATAGTACCTAATTATTTTATTATAATAATTTATTAATTTAAATATAACAAATCTAATATACAACCACCGGAACTGATTTCTTTAACATTATTAAGCAGGCGCTTAGGCAGTCGCATAGATGGCGTGAATACGCAAAAAATCAACTTACAAACGGTACTTCCTCTAACATACCCTTTTCTTACCTATATTGTGTATTCGCGTCACATATTTAGTTCTGACAAATAGAACGTATACTTATATAAATAGCATAAGAATAAAAGAAATGTGTCATATTTTCTCAGATTCAATATTAAATCCGTAGAAGATTTAACCGACATAGGCGAAAGAGTGAGCACGCCTAGGTATAACAACTATTAGTTATTCAAATCGCTGTCGTCTCAGCTCATAAGCTTCGCACTTCGAACCTCCTCCTCAATAGGAGAGAAATTGACCTACTATACTATGCTGGTGTCTGATCGATGTGTTCATTCATTTCGGCTTATATACGTCCCACTGTTGGACTCGAGCCTCCTTCACAATAGGATGGTAATTGACCTAATACCGCACTGGTCAGACGCATTGATATAGCCTTTTTTTAGTTTAATTTCTTTTGCACAGATGTTATATACATATTTTAATTACAGTCAAACCTGGGTAAGTGAGAACTTGATAAGTGAGAAAACTCTATAAGTGAGACTAATAGACAGGACCCGTCATTTTAAGCTCCCAAAACCTCTATTAGCGAGAAACAGAAACCTCTGTAAGAGAGAGTCGTTTTTCCCTCATGGACCTCCGTAAGTGAGACTGCTACTTATCTATACCTCTATAAGCGACAGTAGAGCTTTATTTATATTATTTAGGATGAACTATACAATAAAAATACATACATATATAAAAGATACACACATACAGTAACAAATGACAAAACACATTACAAATTTAACATCTGCAAACATTCAAAATACAAAAACAGAAACCCAAACGAAATTGATGGATTTTTTAAGTGTAAATAAGTTCTAAATAAAATAAAATTACATAGTGCATGAATTTTTGTTTTGTTTTCGTAAGCGTCTTGATACCTACTAAGCTATAAAGTACTTATATGTCGAAATCTAATGAACGTAACATATACACACTATTAAAAATATATATGTACATAATATATGTTGTGCATATTATGCACACACTTTTATCATATTACATACATATTTACTACATTCGTACTTGCTGTGACTTGTTATTGCTGCGTACCTCTATAAGAGAGAAACGCTACCCATGTACCTGCATTAGCGAGAAACTCGGGTTAGTGAGAAACCTCTATAAGCGAGAATGAGATTGTGGTCCCTTGAACTCTCGCTAATCCAGGTTTGACTGTAATTAGTTTTCTTTTACGACACCCACGGGCAAGGGAGGTAAATTGTATTCTTGCTCTGTTACCACACGGCACGTGTTATAATAATATTAATTAATAATTTCCCCCTTCCAATGGGGAGGAGACAACCCCACAAAAAATTTCACGAAGAAAGCTCTCGATAACGATAATCACCGAAATAGAAACCAGAGCGTTTAATTAACCTTTATATTAATACGATTAGACAAATTAAAACACAAAAAAAATCATTAGCAAGGTAAATACATCATTAACATTTAATTTATTACAGTGTAAGTATTTTATTACGTAAAAAATACATATAAAGGCATCGCAAAACTAGGCCCTGTCAATCAAAGCGTCTGAACACCACTAACATGGGGATAACATGGCCATCGAACTAAATAGGATTTGATAGGTATCAATTAAGACCCCTAAGAACATAGTTGGCGTGCTAAATAAAGGTCTCAATTAGAGTTTATTATCAAAATTGATTAATTAATCAATCCGTTTCTATTTAACACGCTTTTATTAGCTGGTTAGGGAACGTACCCAAATTACGTGGATCATTTAGAGGGGAGGAGGGTCTTTAAAAATCAACAACACATGGTCACAGGGGCGGGCGTTCGGGTCTTAGGTTTTGTCGCGTAGTCGAATAATATCTTTTTAATTTTTACTTTCCCGGCGCTTTAAATGGTTTTAGCATCCATGGTCATAGGAGAACTGACGGGTTCTAAAAAGGGAAAAATAATTAGTGACAATACTATGCTATGTATTATAGAAGGCCGTAAGGCGGTTCCATTAATTACGTGAGGCAATTGAGATTTTTTTTCAGATTGTATATTTTTAATGGAAATTAATTCATTTGTGTAAATAAATAGATATTTGTTTAGATCGTTGAATAAAAAGTGAACCAAAACACTTTTTATACCCATAACCGTAATTTCAATAGAAGATTTCATTAGATTAAGTAAATCAATAATCTTTTATAAAAATATAGAGAAGGCAAAAATAATTCTCATAGAATGTTTGTAATAAGTTACAAAATATTGAAGCGAAAATTATTAATACGTCACATCTTTATTAAAAAAAAGTTATAAGATTATTTGTTCATGAATGATGTTCATATCACAGCTTATGTATCAGGTCATTCAATAAGTCCGTAGGATAAGTACGGAAAAAAACAAAATTTTGTTAAAACTCTATTTTTATTATTCAACATGGTTGCCTTCGAGGGCGATACAACGAGTATAGCGATTTTACAACATTTCGATACCACTTTTATGGTACGATTTCTCATTCTCGTCAAAATAGGCCTTACTTTCAGCGATTACTTCATCGTTGGACTTCCAACGAGCATTCTCCTGAAATCTGGGAATAGGAAAAAGTCGCCGCGGGTTAAATCTGGACAATACGGTGGGTGGGTAAGCAATTCGAAGCCTAATTCTTTTAATTTTGCCATCGTTTTCAATGATTTGTGACACGTTGCGTTGTCTTGGTGAAACAACACTTTTTTCTTTTGCAAATGTGGGCGTTTCTTTGCGATTTCAGTCTTCAATCTATCCAAAAGTGCACAGTAATTGTCGTTGTTGATGGTGGTTTGCTGGTTCCTCTTTGGAGATATTCAATGAATATTATTCCTTTCGTATCCCAAAATACAGACGCCATCCCGTTACCGACCGACTGTTGGGTCTTTGCTCGCTTTGGATTCTGTTCGTCAACTGCTGTTCACTCAGCTGACTGTCTTTTGGATTCTAATGTATAATAGTGAAGCCATGTTTCATTCATTGTTACATATCGACGATAGAATTCGCTTTTATTGCGGTTTAACAGCATCAAACACTCATCTGAAGCATCAACTCGTTGTTTTTGGTCGACCGTGAGCTCACGCGGCACCCACTTTGCACATAGCTTTCGCATACCCAAATGTTTATGGCAAAGGGTAAAAACATTACCATCTGATATCTTTACAGTATCAGCTAGTTCGTGCATCTTCAATTTTCGATCGTTCATAACCAATTTGTGGATTCTTTTATGTACTCTGGAATAACAGCCTCATTTGGGCGACTACGGCGCTCTGCATCATTTGTGCTGGTACGACCACGTTTAAATTCACTAATCCACTTTTCTACCGTTTGTCTCCATGGAGCAGAATTCGGATAATGTTTATCAAGCCTTTGTTTCGTTCCCACTGTTTTTTTTTTCATCATAAGGTAACCAATTTTACTCCAAGTTTTCCTTCTCTTGCACAGATGTTATATGCATATTATATCCCTAATCCTTTAGTGAATTGTATTATTACTCCGTCACCACAGGGAAAAACAAGATATATTCACGCAATTTTACAATGTTTTTTTGCGGCATAAAAATGATATTTCTCGAGACCACTCTCTACCCCACATGAGATTAGGTGAGATTTAGGTTGACCACTCCCTCCCCTAATCGCCTCACGTAATTAATAGACGCCCCCTAACCATAATCGAACCTATCCGAAATGAATTCTCTCTGAAACCGTAACCGAATCTGATATTAGATTTTCTATTGATCCTAGATGCGAGTCGGTGTCTGTATGAGACAAAAAGAAAATACTATAATCACTGCGTTTAGCAACTCCCTTTTACATTTCTTTAAAAACCCATAATCCGTAACTGAAACTATACGAAACTGTCGGTCAATACGAAATGATTTGATATTCGTAGCCTTATCTGAAATCGATATAATATTATTCCAATATCCGTAGTATCCGTTTCCAGGTCGGAAATTTTATATTCGTATCCCTGGCATTGAGAAAGTAAATAATATTTGGCAATAAATAATATGTTAGAAAATTATTGTTCGGACACATTACGCGATTGATGCTGTAATCGATCAACAAATGTACTTCTCTCGCTTAAGTGCTTTCACGTGTGTTTTTACTTAATACATCATACCATATTTATTAAATACACAATGAATTTCCTGTGTGTATGTGTGCACGTGCGTGCGTGCGCGCGTGTGCGTTCGTGCGTGTGTATGTGTGTATAATCACATCATCATCCTCACCCCGCTCTCACGCTCGATTACTCTTCTACCATCCATCATATAGCAAAAGTTTTAACGATTGTTTTATCACGGTCAGACGTCAACTCTTCTACGGAATGTAATTGTTGACTAGACGCTAGCAAATGCAGTTGCCCCAGATAAAAGTAAATACCTCGTCCAAGGTAGTAGCAGTATCGTAGAAAATAGACGTTACAGTAGTAATAATTTGCCGAGGCCGCGGGTGACGTGACCGGGGATTAGTCCGTCACCCGCCGAGAGGCCGACCGCGCGAGGAAAGACCGACGTCCTCCCCGAGGGGGTCGCGGGAGTTGCGTGCTTAAGCCCTTCTGTCGCCCCGGACGGAGTGGTGCGGAGGCGCGCCGACCGCGACCCACCCACAAAAAAAAAAAAAAACAGTAGTAATAATTTATCACAGCACTGCGTTCGATGAGTGAGAGAACCGAAGACTCAAACGCCACCTTAATCTAGATCGAAACCAAGTTGCTGTCTACAGCGACCTGGTTTCGCCCTTGGTATTGCTGAGGTCCAAGACCGATACTTGTTCCTTGCCTTGAGGTTCTCTGCTCGTTTCCTGCCATAGTGGCAATATTCCGAGTAACGTTTTTTGATAAGAAATACATTTAGCTAGTAGCCGCCTGCTGCGTGATTAGCAGTCGTAGATAGAACAGATGGATAGATTTAGATAGTTAACCTCCCCAAGGAGTGGATCCTTCAAAAGTATGCGCGATAACATGCACGCTCTTGCCCAAGTCGCGGATGGTTAGAGAGGCAATGAACAGCATTCATAAAGGCGAGTGCACTATATGCACATTCGCGCAGGTGCTCTGCGCCGTTTTACAAATTTTCGATCAGGTCACGTGTTCTGACGCGAGTTAAACATTTTTTACCCATGCTAAAAAAAGTGAAGTAAAGAAGTTTTCATTTCAAAAATTTTAGATAACATCTAATGAAATCGAGAAAAGAAAACCTCGAAATAAAACAGTTATAGCAATTGAGCGGGCGTTTGAGCAGCGTGGTATTAGGTATAGTAGGTCAATTTCCCTCCTATTATTATGGAGGACGCTCGAGTGCAGAAGTGGGAGTTATGTGAACTGTGATAATAATGAATGAAATGTGTATGTAAAAGAACATTAATTATTACTTTTAATGTTGTCATTCAATATGTAACATTCATTTATATTGCCTTAAGGTCCGCCGCACATGCCCACACTCGCACTCGTTCACGACACTGCGCCAATGTCGCTTTGACATTGGTGGACACGTGTGTCTCCGCAATTGCTTTCACTAGTCGTACATCACTCAGTGTCTCTATAGAACAGCTTCAATAAGTTCCTCCATTTTGCAAATACGCGCGACACTGGCACTCGAAAACAATGTCTCGGTCACCTAGCCGACACGCGCTGGTTTTTTTCTTTTTTCTTTTGTGTGTGTATAGCTGTTGGCCGCAGATGGCTTTGACAGCTTAGCCCGGACTATGGGTGAGCGCTGATGGCTCTCAACCTGGTATTAGGAGTTTGGTACTGCGCCATAGGTTTTAAATACTGCCAATCGCACACGGCTCGTGACGGCCAATGCGAATGTGGGCATGTGTTGCGGACCTAATGGTTGTCTAAAATGTATGTATCATTGGTGAAAGGCTACATAATCTACTAAAAGAGCATGGCTTACGCTGATGAAAAGGGTTACCTATAAGGCTGAATGACAACACAAAGAAGCCCTATGGCTTCTTTGTGTTGTCATTCAGCCTCAAATCTGTTAGCCATTCCACACAGATAAAATGCTTGTTTTTTTTTTCAATCAAAGAGGTTTCCCTTCATAAATATTAAGTAGAGGCGTCCTTATAAGAACTAACATTCATGTTACTTACGTCAAACTAAAATAGTTCTTGACATATCGAGATAACGATACTATTAGTTTGAACACGACCCGCCCGCCTATGACCTACATTAGAATGTTAATTCTAATAACTTAATCACTATGTAAGAACACGTGTAATTATTTTAATTAATGACCTCATCGAGCTTCAATCAAAATTGTGAAATTGCAAGATAGGCGAAGTGATTTAAATAGTCGCATCTCATAATATTAACAGATTAAATCTTATATCAAATTAGCTTCTGCTCGCGACTTCGTTCGCGTGGTATAGATACTCTGGGGTAACGCTAACTTTAACCTAAGACTTTGTTTTCGTAGGTGAAAATATTTTTTAATAATACGATTTTATCACACATGATTTTTGCGAAAATTTACACGTTTGCGCAGCGGAAGCTCTCAAAAGGAAAAAAACCCGATTATGAAATGTTCTTCATTGGTGCTCCGCCCCTATAGGTCTTAGCGTGATGATAATAGGCTAACTAGGCTATCTAGCACTGAAATAATTGTTCAAATCGTACCAGTAGTTCCTGAGATTAGCGCGTTGAAACAAACAAACTCCTCAGCTTTATATATTAGTATAGATATTTGTTATTACAGGATATTAACTCTATTTTTTTTTTTTTTTTGTGGGTGGGCTGCGGTCGGCGCGCCTCCGCACCACTCCGTCCGGGGCGACAGAGGGGCTTAAGCACGCAACTCCCGCAACCCGCCCGAAAACCACCTCGCCTTCGTCATTGGGCCGACCACCGGAGCAGGTTTACTTGTCGTCAGTGGTCGGCCCGACGGAATACCAAGAGGATATTAACTCTATAGTAGTACAACAGGCCTTTTAAAGGTTTCTAGATGTTTCTTGTAGATATATCCCTTTAAGAGGTACTGAGGAATCGCATGTTGTGTTTTTTTATGTGTTCCATGCGCAAATAAAAAAAAATTAATAATTCAATTTAAAGCAGAAGTATTGTTACCTACTGCTAGCGCCGGGTAGTCACACCCCGCTTAGAAACAAATTTCCCCGGGTCGGTAAACTTTTCCTAGAATTTCATTAAGATCCTACAAAGACCTCGGGGGCTCGTTTGAACATGATAATGATTTACGAAATATTTTAGCCGCTTCGTTAAACACAAGTTTGTGTTGTAATATAACAAATAACATGTTTTCCATACGTTAGCTCTAGTGATATACCCTTCGAACTATGATGTAACATAATCTATACTAATATTATAAAGAGGAAAGGTTTGTTTGTTTGTATTAAATAGGCTCCGAAACTACTGGACCGATTTCACTAATGGAAAGCTATAATATCTGTGAGTAGCATAGGCTAAATTTTCCCGGTATTTCCACGGGAACGGGAACTACGCGGGTAAGACGACTGAAACCGAAGCGAAGCGAGGGCAGGTTGCTTGTTCACAAATTTATTTCGTTTCATTTTTATATATTTGATATTATTTCATTAGGTCGTCGGTCCTCCTAGTGCGGCGTCCTACACTGCGTCGTCTGATACGTGGTCGCCACTTGAGAACCTTTCTTCCCCAGCGGTTATCGGTCCGTCAAGCGATGTGGCCTACCCATTACCACTTGCCCACCCCACTAGGCGGACCGACGACCTAGTGAAAGTTGCTGGGCGTCGTTGGATGCAGGCGGCTCAGGACCGCATTTTGTAGCGTAACATGAGGGAAGCCGTCCAGCAGTGGAATGGTGATGAATGATGATGATAAAAAAGGACACTGTTGAAAATCAGCGTTGTGGTGTTACATTGACATCACAATAATTGCCGAGCAGTTATCCTTTTTTCTGACGCAGCTGACATGTTCATTTTATCACAATTATTATGTCTCATTTAGTTTATCGATTTTATGTGCTTTTCATTTATTGTAAATTTTTTTTTTCTTTTTCTGTGTTCCTAAGCCTAACGTCTCTCCTCTGTGGCACAAAATAAATACTTTTCTTTCTTTCTTTATATTATTTTGATTTTGGATGAACCAGACCCTTCCAACCAACCATATGTTAATCACTCCCCTCAACCACCTTGGAGGGCAGAGACTCGCTCCACGCATTTATCTCTTTGCCAATTGGTTTATTCAGAATAATACTAATCACAAGGGAACACACAAAATATTAAATAAGATATATTTTCTATGTCGTAATCAGCTCAATTATTTCTGTAGCAAGTAAACATCGTACTATTAGATGACCCAAAATCTTATTGATATTTACCAATGGGATATAAGGATATTATCATTAGGACAAAATACGTATTAGATAGAAATGTGCTCACCAGGTTTGGGTAATTTCCCGGGTCGGCCACGAATGTCAAGGAATCGCTCCTAGTGGTCGACCAAATGGCGTTAGGGAGAGAACACTGTAGGTTTGGGCACGCCGCCCCTCGGTCGCACCGGATAGATTGGGCGGAGTTTGTCCACACAATGATCCATAACATACCATTAAAAAAAGGGATTGACTAATTTATTATCACTAAAACCACGTTCAAACGGGTGTAATATATATATATATATATATATATATATACATACACACACAAGAATTGCTCGTTTAAAGATATAAGATTACATGAACTTAAATTCAAATTAGTAAATTAAAACCTTTTAAATTTATCTGGTTTTGACATCTATCGGGACAGATATAGTGATATTGACATAGCTACTGATAGCTAGCGATAGTTAGCGTTAACACGGCACGTGATCATGTCGATGGTGACTTTCATGAATTTACTCTACACCCAAACCTACCTATAGAAGTGATCACTTCAAAAATATATACTCTTTGGTGTGCTAAAATAGTAAAAGTACCACCCCTTTCTTGACCCTGGGTGTTGTAAAAGTCGACTAAGGGATTATAATGCAAGAGAAGGTAAACTCGAATACCAAACGGTTTGACCAGCATAGTACCGGGATTCCCAAAGTGTGTTCCGTGAAACCTAGAAGTTCTATAGAATAGTCATCCGGATTCCGCCAAAATTAAATACCTTTTAATTTTAGTAATGTGAATATTATTTTTGATTACAAATATTACATTGAAATAACGTAAAATTTGTGATAAGAACTCATTACTACTATGTAAGTAGGTAAATAGAAAGAATTCAGCTCCGATTATGGCGCAGCAGCGCGCGTAGCTAGGGACATTGCGCCATGCTCCGCGACGGATTCGGACCCTCACACACGTTTAAATGTATTATCATTTGATATAGGGTTCCATAAAATAAAAGTTATTTGGTTGGTGTTCCGTTATCTTTAAAGTTTAGGAACTCTTGGTATTGTAGGTAAATATCCCTCCTATTGTGGAGAAGGCTTCGAGCTCAGCAGTGGGACGTTATGAGCTGAAATTATGATGATATTGAAACACTTTATTTAATCTTGAAGAGTCGAAATATAACAAAATGAAAAGCAGAAAACTTAATACTAAGTTTAATATAAAAAATCTATCTTAACTAAAATTGGTCAGCCCTAGTTCAGAGATACGAGAGTTTCTGTCACTTCTAGTTATTTCTTTCCTCGATTGACCTTTGGCAGCGTTAAAAGAACGCTTTGACGCTTTTCTCATTATCTCGTCTTACATTTTATTTCGGAGAGGTTGATTTGAATTGAAGAGTCTTAGCTGGAGATGAATATTTTATTACAAAAGAAACAATTATGACGTAATGGTTTAAATAATTATTTGAAATGCCGAGTGTTTCGGAACAATTTGCATACAGGACAAATATTTTTATCTTCTGTTCACAGATTTCTGATTTTACATAAATCTCTATAGTCTTATACATCTATACAAATAAATAAAATTGAAGTGTCCGTTTGTAATTAATGTCAAAATACTGGGCTTTTTTTCATGCTCACACGGTTATTTATGTATACGACACCTATGCCTGAAATAGTTTGTCTGTATGTTTGAGGTAATCTTCAAAACGGTTGAACCGATTTTCATAATACTTTACTACGAGGTAGCTGTTTATACATATACCTAAGCTGAGCTATTTCATCCCAATATTCCCACGAGAACGGGAACTATGCGGGTAAGGCGACTGAAACCGATGCGAAGCGAGGGCGGGTTGCTAGTCTATACCAATAAATAAAATTGGAGTGTCTGTTTGTAATGTCAAAATAATAGGCTTTTTTCATGCTCACACGGTTATTTGCACGACACCTAGGTATGCATAAAATAGCAATTAAAAAATTTTTGTCTGTCTGTCTGTTTGTTCCGGGTAATCTTCAAAACGGCTGGACCGATTTCAAAAATTCTTTCACCAATGGAAAGCTATAATATCAGGGCGTAAACTAGACTATATTTTATCCCGATATTCCCACGGGAACGGAAACTACGCGGGTAAAACGATTATAACCTATAACTGAAGCGAAGCGAGGGCGGGTTGCTAGTGGTAAATAAAATTTAAATGTTTGTTTGTTTTATTAATATAACAGTTTTTTTACTAACTTCATATGCAGTACCTACGAATACTACCAACCCATAAATTGCTCGTGGGTGTCGTAATTGTAGTCTAAGAGCTCAATATCGACCTGGGCCAACTCCATCTGATGCTGTCTGGTAAACAATCACATTCTTAAGGAAGCTTGACATTAGAGATGCGGCCGGCCATAAAGCTATTGACAATTTTTATAATATATATCTACTATGAAAGAAGAGTACATATTAAGTGAAGCCAAATAAAACGGGATAATAAGGGCAGGTGATAATATATCAATATATATGATACTCTTTATATAAAAAAAAACATTTACAAAAGTATAATGTTCGTTTAGTTCCAGGTAAAAAATAGCTGCACCGATTTTGAAGAAACTTTCGCTGTTGTGATCTGATCTTATAGAGAAAATTGACTACTTTAATTTTAGGAAAATAAAATTTATATTTGTGAAATTCCTACACTACAACGCATCGTACCATCAGTAGAGACTTTATTACGTATAAAACTGTAACCTAGAAACAGTATGTTTAGAGACTTTGATAGCCATACATTAAGAACATATAACTTTGCCTGCACAGAGGTAGTAGTGGTAAAAAACAGACCTACAGTGCCAGAGTCATAGGTTCGAGCAACGAGCAACACTTCGTGCCATTCATCAAATAACTATTTGTGGATACAAATGGTTATTTTAGATATTCAGATTTAAAATAACCATTTGTGGATACCAATGGTTATTTTAAATCTGAATGTTTCTGTTAATTTGTGGCTGTTACTTATATATTTTTAAAGTCCCCTGCAATACAAGGATTACTTTCGTAAGTCCATGACGCTGTCTTTAGAAAAAAAAGAATAGAAAATTAATTATATTTTATATAGAGACTTATCAAGAGGCGTCTTAACGCGAAATATAACTTCAAGATATCGCTACAAAAATGACCAAAAGGTTTAATGACTTTCACGAGTTATTATTCGTACAAAGATTAATCGTGGCCGGACGACCTTCGAACGACATTCGTTATGTCCGGTATGTAAAACCACATAACAACTGATCACTGACCATGTGGCAACAGATAAATTGGTTATCACGCTGCGGTCGGGGTATTATCCTAATATAGTTACGAAATCTATTTAAATTGAAAATAATAATGTGGTTTGGATTTATCTTAATTTTAATTGCGCAATAATTATATGAAATTAACTTTTTGTATTACACGATTTCACATTAAGTAATTAACAAATATTGCATTTGCTTTTTAGATTTTTTGTTCCGTGGGATAATAAAGTAAGGATACAACTCACCACTACCCTATTGCCCTTAGGTATCGTAAAAGACAAGGGATATACTATCCGGGCTAGCCAAGGAATTCGGCACCAGTGGTCGACCCATTAGCGAAGGGAAAGAGGATACGATGGGTTTTGGGGCCGCGCGCCGCCGTTGCCTGCCCCGAACGGACTGGACGACATGTGTTCTGATCATAGCCCGCAAAAAAGAGATTTAGTATGCAGTATGCAGATAACACCAAAGCAAGAAAAAGAACACTCAACATAAAACCTTATGCCAACACGTTTGACAGCGTGGAATATTAAGTAATTTTGCCTCTCAATATGGAGGAGGCGCGAGCCCAACAGATCAACCTATGTGGGCAGAAATGATGATTATGGTAATATTATCTAAGACTTACCCTTATTGTAATAATTTCTTTATGAATTGATTATATTTGAGACACCGTATGAAAGAGATGTTAGTCCGAGAGGCAAAACATCAAAAACAGTTGATAGTCATATTAACCAACGAAAAATCTAATTACAGCGCAGAAGTTTTAAATAATATTTACATTTAATGAATATAAAAATACTAAAAGCAAATTGAAGTTTGATCACAAAGTGGTCCGTTAATAAGGTGGATAGGGGGCGGACGACAAGCTGCCCTCCTGCTTTTACAGACGCCTGCTATGGGCCAGACGATATTGTCTGATTTTTCGATATTATGTGCACGTTAATTGATGTGCTAGTTCGCAATGTTGCAAACATTGCGAACTAGCACATCAAAAAAGTGCTTATTGAAAAATAAAACATTTTAAATCCCTTCTGTAAGACGAAAGCAAATTAATTGTTCCTTTATGAGAACTGGAGTCAGTACTAGGCTTGAGACCAGTATTACAAATCTTCAGCCCTCCTCTTCAGATCTTAGATGGGTTTGTAACATAATTGATATTGTAACATTCATTGTTCATTCGCAGACAGTATTTTAATCTTTATTTCTTGTGTACCTACGTGTGTATGTCACTGACCTCCTCCGAAACGGCTGGACCGATGTTGACGAAATTTTTTGTGTGTATTCAAGGGGATTCGAGAATGGTTTAGATTCACATTTTGGACCCGGTAAGTGACGATGCAATCGATTTCAAGGAGAATTCCTTTTACTATTTTTTTAGATTTAAACCGAACAACGTCTCTTGGATCAGCTAGTCATTTATGTATTTTCTACAGACTGAAACAGACATTTTTTTGTTATTTCAAACGATGGCAAACGTGCAAGTGCTCATGGACTTTTGCTAGGCCACTGACTACCGTGAAGAAAAGGAAGAGAGTTTGAATGCGTGCAATAAGGTTCGGTGATACTAAACGCATTACCAAAACTCACCACACGCAAACGCCCTGAGACAGTTGGGCTCCGTATAAACCACGTATAGTAAAGCCGTGGAAATAATGTGACTCACCAATATGGCGAAACCGATGATAGTTACCGAGGATGGGAGTGCGTCTTTTTCGCACCCCTCTCGTTTCGGACGAGGTGCGAGTCTGTTTGCCAAAATAACAAAAGTAGTACATATTGAATAAATTTATCACAATATAAGTATGGTCTATAAGAGATTAACATAAAAAAGATTTTAGAAATAGATTAAGCTCCGCTTTCGCAAACGTTTAGGCTTTGTTTAATTAAAATCTGATAACAATTTATTCGTTTCATTAAAATTTGAATCTGGTAAAAGTTATCGCCATTAAAAGAGGATTATCAAACAGGGATGCGTACTCAAAGTGAATTTCACGCGAAGTCCCGAGATTCAGCTACTGTTAAATAATTATTATGAAACACCAATGTGAAATAAAAGTCTATTTCTCGTGTAAAAAAAAGATATTATGAACTCGCCCAATTCAATTCTCTGCCGAATATTCCCTTAGCGACATAAAAAGACGCCAAGTTTAAGAATTCCACTACCGTTGCTATTATAAAATGATCTAATCTTTATGTTGCTGACTTGTGCTTCCTTCCATATTTCCGGGAACTGTTTGTTTTGATAGGAGCTTTGCCGGGAGAATCTTGAGGAATTTATTTCGATTGTTAGAAAAAACAAAGGAATTATTTTAGGATATAATAATATAACAGGATATATCAGCTACTATATGATGTCGGAGTAAGAATAATTCATCACTCTCTATCCTGCCCTTAAGTATTGCTAAAGACAGTTATAAAGGTATATTATGCAAGAGAAAGAAAACTCGATAGAAACCTATAACAACAAATCTGATCAGCGTGTTATAGTAGGCAATTTCTTTCCAATTGTGAAGACTCCAGCCCAGCAATGGGACGTATATGATTCATCATCATCATCATCATCATCATCGCAGCCCACATACGTCCCACTGTTGGGTTCGGGCCTCCTTCGCAATGGGAGGGAATTTAACCTACTATACCGTGCTGATCAGACATGTAGGTATAGGTTCATTTCGAGTCTTCCTTCTCTTGCACAGATCTTATGTGCATATAATATCCCTTAGCCATCTTATACACATCCACGGGCAAGATATGTGAATTGTATTCTTAATCCGTCATCACATAGAAATTATATGATTAGAGATGATGATATATTAGTGATGCCCACCGTTCTAACAAAGATTAATATCCCATTGGATATCTGTTAAGAGCTAAATGTAATTGCTGGCCACGGATAACAAGAACCTCGGTACCAGTGGTCGGCCCAATGACGAAGGGGAGGGAATACGGTGGGTTATGGGCCTGCACTCCGCCCTTTCGTCGCCCCCGACCATCGCCCACTGAAAAAAAAGTGCTAAATGTAAGGCCTACATTCTAGAGATGGGCGATCTTTCTGAAAAAGATCGATTCTTGAATCGATTCGAATTGTTGTCTAAAGAATCGATTCACAAGAAAACTGAGGTCTGAAGGATCGATGCCCGATTAATCGATCTATCAATCTTTTCTTTTGGACAGGTTTGTGATGACCTTTTTTATTCGAGCAAATCTGGAGAGTAAATATTGTGATCAACTTTTTTGTTTTAGAAAATCTGAATCTATAAATAATTAACGTACTTAGTATCGTGTGGGCAGAAAAAATCGAATGACAATTCTCTAGGGTAAAGTATCGATTCAGTCCTTCGTATCGATTTATAAAATCGATTTTTTGGGCCTGAAAAATCAATTCTTCGATTAATCGATCTCAGATCGCCATCCCTACTACATTCCATATTTATAAATACTTAGCCATAATCTCTTGTGGTTGCTAGCATATCATTACAACCATTAAACAAATATTTACACCTATTAATACTCGTACGTGACTAATGATCGTAAATTTTTATAGTTACATGATCTTACGCAAATTTAATTAAACCGCATTACATTTATGACAACCAATATGGTTAGTAAATGGAATGTTTATATTTATGACTAGCGACCCGCCTTGCTACGCTTCGATTCCAGTTGCTTTGGCCCTGCATTTTAAGTGTGCTATATTTCCTAAAATATGGCCTCGGGTTCAAGTCCCCGGATCGGGTAAAATTTTTTAGGGATTTCTGAGAAGAAAAATAGTCTTAAGTTACTCCTTATACAGCCAGCCAGTAAAATATCAAAATCGGTTGAGCCGTTTTAAAGATTACTCAGAACAAATAGAGAGAGAGAGAGAGAGAAACAGATAAAAAAAGAGCGTGTGTACAAAGAACGCATATCAGAAGTGAAACTCCTTTATCCTTCATCCATCATCCTTTATTCTTCATCCATCATCCTTTATCCTTCATCCATCATCCTTTATCCTTCATCCTCTATCCTTTATTTCATTCTCTCGCTGGCTGAATCCTATACATTTACGTGTTCGTGTCTCTATCGACTCGCTTTTTTGTTTCACCGAGTTTGAAATCACAATTCTAAAGAAGTTTCACAACAAAAATAAAATTTTTCGACATAAGTATGGCATATGCAAATAACTGTATGTACATAGAAAAATTTACTATTTTACATTACACCCAGACATTTCAATTTTATTAATTTGTATAAATTTTAAAATTTTATCTACATATATACAGAATAGTAGTATAAATTAAGTTCTTCATCTATACCAATAAATAAAATTGAAGTGTCTGTTTGTAATGTCAAAATAATAGGCTTTTTTCATGCTCACACGGTTATTTGCACGACACCTATGCCTAAAATAGCAAAAAAAAAATTTTTGTCTGTCTGTCTGTCTGTTTGTTCCGGGTAATCCTCAAAACGGCTGGACCGATTTCAAAAATTCTTTCACCAATGGAAAGCTATAATATCAGGGCGTAAACTAGGCTATATTTTATCCCGGTATTCTCACGGGAACGGGAACTACGCGGGTGAAACGACTATAACCTATAACCGAAGCGAAGCGAGGGCGGATTGCTAGTTATAAAATATAATGGAAAAGCTTAAAACTAATTCTTAAGTATATTTTGAAATCTAATTTAGGTAGACAGTGTTTCATGTATAACGTTCATAAAAATATGATATCAAAAAGTAAAAGTTTAAGCATACAACAAGAGTAAATATTAAACTACGTTTACAAAAAAAGCGGATTATTGCATTTTCATCGGTCTTTGATAAGTGTGCAAAGTTTAAAGAAAATCTGATCGCTCAAAGTAGGGAAAAATCGAGCTCAAAGAGTTTGATTACAAGCAAGCATACTATACAGGTGAAACTAAAAAAGCGTGTTAAAAATTCATCATCATTTCGACTTTTATACGTCCCACTGCTAGACTGTAGCCTCCTTCATAATAAGTGAGATATTGGCCTAATGTGCTACGCTAATCAGACGGGTTAATATAGGGTTTTATTTCGAGTTTTCTTCAGACGTTATCCTATTATATCCCTTAGTCGTCTTTTATGACATCCACGGCTAACGAGGTCTCTACGAGAGAGAGTAGTGAATTGTATTCTTGCTACGTCACCACACGGATGTTAAAACAATCGATGTTAAATTTATTTTACTTTAATACTAGCAACCCGCCCTCGCTTAGCTTCGGTTTTAGTCGCCTCACTCGCGTAGTTCCCGTTCACGTGGCAATACCGGGATAAAATATAGGCCAAGTTACCTCTTATATAGACAGCTACATGATAGTAAAATATTAGCAAAATCGGCCCAGCCATTTTGAAAATTGCCCAAAACAGACAGACAAAAAAATTAAACCGTTTTTTAGGCATAAGTATCGTGTAAATAACGCTGTGAGCATGAAAAAAGTGCATTATTATTTCATTAAAAACAGACTCTTCAATTTTATTTGTATAGATGTATAGACAATCAATAACTTCTCTGTATCTTCATAAGACATTTTTTACAATGCTTTTTTGAGCTCGTTTTTGTATTTGTTATAATTCGCGATGTAAACATTTACAATGGCAATTAGGTAATTCTAAATCTCAAATATGACTGTATCGTTCACCACGCTTACTGGACAAAAAGTGAAAATCTTCTTTACAATATTCATCATGATTATCACTTATCCCAATTACTTGGGGGTCGACGCAATACAGTACCTTCTTCTATCGTCGTCGTTTAAGCGTCTCAGCTCATTGGGATCGAACCTCCTCCCAATAAGAGAGAAATTGACCTACTGGAGGCGGCGGATCGCCTGCGCGAGAAGCGCAACTCGATGAAGCGATCCGCCGCCGGCGACTGGGGCGTCGTAGGTGCGAGTACTTGCGCCTCATGCCGCCCTAGCCAAGGCTACGCGTGACGTGACCGGGGATTAGTCCGTCACCCGCCGAGAGGCCGACCGCGTGAGGAAAGACCGACGTCCTCCCCCGGGGGACGTCGGTCGATGGGAGGTACCCCAAATAGAGGGTATTCCGTCGGGTCGACCACTGATGACGAGTAATCCTGCTCCGGTGGTCGGCCCAACGACGAAGGCGACGTGCACGTGGGTGGGTGCGGGTGTGCGTGCTTACGCCCCTCTGTCGCCCCGAACGGAGTGGTGCGAGGAGCGCGCCGACCGCAACCCACCCCACCCATAAAATAAAAAAAAGAATCGTACATATTGCTAATAGTTGGGATTGGGATAGCAGTTGTTGGCCAGAAGGCATAAAGCGGAGTTGGCCCAAGTCGATGTAAAATTCTTGGTCGTCTAAAATTTAAATAATCCTTTGATGTTTACGCGAGTATTACACATTTTAAATAAAACTACTTTGCGGATTTTATCACGTTTGTATTTGATCTTTGATTGCCCGACGTTTCGAACACTTTGCAGTGTTCATGATCACGGTCGGACTAAGACGTTCAACAAGTCGTCGTTATTGCAGAAAATTTTATAATTATCTACCCGATACAGAAATTAGTTATTAAATATTGACCCATATTTTGATACAAATTTATTGCCATATTGTAAGAAGAAAATGATTCCATATAAAAAAAAATATTGTTTATGGTTAGCAATTATTTAACATTAAAATTAATAATAATTATATTTAAATTATATTTACAAATACAAACGCGATAAAATCCGTAAAGTTGTTTTATTTAAATAATCCATCATTAATATTGACTTATGTATCACCTAAATTTTAGCGACCTTTGGGAAGCATGTTCAATAGTTTAAATGAAACTGTCGTAAATAATAAATCTAATTTATTCGTTCATTCAAGGCAGTTGTTGATAACAGACAGGATGTGATATCAAGCAAAGCATACAGGAAATGTAAAATTAAATAATAAAAAATATAAAAGAAAACTTTTAACGATAAAATATTAAAATTTACTAAAAAGGAAAATAAGTTCTGCCAAAATCATCATCATTACTGTGTTTGTATGACTGTTGATGACATGAATACAAAAATATCGTGAAGAAATACGTCAGACATATTTTGTTTGAAATAAATATATTTGATATCCAAAATAATAAGATATATAAACTTTGTCAATTAAAAATGTTAAATTTGAAGTATTCATAATACGCCCCTCTGTCGCCCCGGACGGAGTGGTGCGAGGAGCGCACCGAGCCAGCCACCCCAAAAAAAAAGCCATCAAACGTTCTGTTAAAATCTAAAAAAAATGTAAAAGGATTTCTCTTTGAAATCAATCGCAGCGCCACCTACTGGGTCCAAATATTAATTTAAACCATTTTCCAACCCACTTAAACACATAAAAAGTTTTTCTGAGTCTAGATGTATGTAATTTATGTACGTTAACTATAACGATGTTTGCAAAGTCCCCCGCAACACAAGGATTATTGCCTTAGTGAAGAATGTTGTCTTATATTCGTCGAAAAGAAAAAATCCTTGTGTCAAGAGCGAATACGAACATACAATTGGCAGACACAAATTACATTTAAACTTCAACTAACCGTCTATGCATTATACAAAGAATTATCCTGTGTAGGAATCGTTGCCACAATTTTGCACGAAAAACCGTTACGTCATCTGTGCAAAGAATATAATATTATTTCATCGTCATCATCATCATTGCAGCTTGTATACGTCCCACTGTTGAGCTCGAGCCTCCTCCACAATAGAAAGGAAATTGACCTACGATACTACGCTGATCAAATGGATTAGTATAGGGTTTCATTTTAAATCCTTCTCTTGCATAGAAGTTATATCCATATATAATCCCTTCTTTTTTTTTCGGGATGGGTCGCGGTCGGCGCACTCCTCGCATTACTCCGTCCCTCCCCTCCCCTCGGGCAGGACGTCGGTCTTTCCTCACGCGGTCGGCCTCTCGGCGGGTGACGGACTAATTCCCCGGTCACATCACCCGCGGCCTCGGCTAGGGCGGCATGACGCGCAGGTAGTCGCGCCTACGCCGCCCCAGTCGCCGGCAGCGGATCGCTTCGTCGAGGCTGCACTCCTCGCGCGCGACCAGCCGCCTTCTTCTGGGAAGTCACTGCCTCACAGAAGGCTGCGGGCGCGTCCCAGTTCCTGACTTGTTCGTCAGATCGCCACCGATGATTGCGACGAGTTCAAGACGCTGCTCTGCCCAGGCGGCACAAACCTCGAGCGTATGCTGCGCCGTGTCCTCGTCGCAATCGCAGTGGTAGCAGGATGGTGTACTCTCTCTCCTAGCGACCGTGTACAAGTACTTGCCGAAACATCCATGCCCCGTCAAGACCTGCATCACTCGGAACGAAAGCACCCCGTGCCGCCGTTTTAGCCCCCCGCTCGCACCCCCGACACCCGCCGATACAAATCGGCGAGCATTTTCGCCTAAAGGGCCCACGAGGAAGTCCCGGCCAACAGGCACGCCGCCTCCGACGCCACCGTGCGGTATCCGCGGATATCCCTGATCGCCATGGCCCTCTCTGATATATAATCCCTTAGTCGTCTTTTACGACACCCACATGCAAGATATGGGATTTGTATTCTTACTCCCGTCACCACACAGAGAGTATAATATTATTTCATCATTTCAGCTCATATACGTCCCACTGTTGAGCTCGAGCCTCCTCCACAATAGGAAACAAATTGATCTACGATACTAAGCTGATCAAACGTATTGGTATAATGTTTCATTTCAAGTATTACTTTTGCATGGAACTTATATGCATATTTAATTACTTAGTCGCCTTTTACGACACCCACAGGCAATATATGGGGTAGTATATTGTATTCTTCGTCACCACACGGAGAGTATGATATTATATACAAACGTATTATATATTTATTGATATCTTAAGTGTCACAAGATAAGAAAAAAAGAACTCTGAGTTAACGACTGATAAGGTCCATTTTGACATGATATTATATCATATCAAATGGACTTGCCCAAGTCTATTATTTCCTGAGTAGGCTCTTAACTGATACAGAAATAAAAAAATTGCAACAAGTTCAAGTACGAACGATAAAGCGCTAGGACTATTGTCCGTGTGGTAACAGAATAAGAATACAATTCACGACTCCATATCTTTCCCGTGGATGTCGTAAAAGACGACTGAGATCTTTACATGAACTTGGACTTGCCAAGAAGAGTTGGAGTCAGGCAGTCAGCTAATCATGTACTGGTTGCCGATGGCCTCTTTCTGCGAGAAGGACATCTCTAGGAAGAAGGCTGCAGAGCGGGAACGCGAGGCACTTGCCTCCGTTGAATCACTCCGCAGGCAACGACCAGGTACGGGGAGGCGCCGATATGCGCATCTCCGCCCACCGCCTTGAAAGACGAAAGGTCGTGGCCGGACGTCCTTGCCTAGTGATGTTGGGGTTCGAATGTCAATAGACGATCTCTCCGGCGCTCTGTAAAAGCGCGGAATGGATCGCCGTTGGTTTTAGTGGGTATTCCGGTTGCAATGACCGGCGAGTCGCACACAGCCCCTCGCCTATTACTGGCGGGGGACAGTGCGTAAATGCATTTCTACAGCGTTAATAAAAATAAAGGCAGCTAGTCATAAAATTTATGCCAAGACTTTTGCAATAATAATCATTAAAATTGAAAATTTTGAATAACCCCCAAAACAACTTGAATAATAAAAAAAATAGTGTTACGTTCTTTTTTGTGTTTAAATTTCGAAGAGTTGGGTTCTCCAGAGACCATTCTGGTTACAGCATCAAGTCGAAGATCTTAATTAATTATCATTTGACGATTATACTAGCACGCTTGAAGCACTTAATCGAAAAACCATACGCCATTACATCATCTTGGAGCTGATACTCTTACACTACTGAACCGACATTAACCAAATATAGCTAGGAACCACCGCCACGAAACTGGCTTTCGAATGAAAAAAACCGCATCGAAATCGGTCCATCCGTTTGAGAGCTACGATGCTACAGACATATACACACACAGACAGACATCGACGTCAAACTTATAACACCCCTCTGTTTCGCCGGGGGTTATAAAAGAGTATATATTGATATCGATGATAATATTCATCATCATCATCATATCATCCCATAGACGTATCACTGCTAGGCTCGAGCCTCCATCCACTATAGGAGGGAAATTTACCTACCATACCACGCTGCTCAGACGTGTTGGAATAGTGTTTTACCTCGAGTCTTCCTTCTCTTACATAGATGTTATATGCATGTTATATCCCTTAATCGTCTTTTACGACAGCCACAGTCAAGATAGGTGGCAAATTTTTTTATTATTCCGTCACCACACGAATATATTAGCACTTATTGTTAATTTATTTCATTCTTAATTTAATGTTACTATTTCAAATATGTATTACTGTTTAACTTTTTTTAAATATATTTGTTTTGCATATATTGTTGCTTCCGCGACTTGATTGTACGGGCCCATCAGAATATCAGCGGTGTAGTATCATATTTACTGTACCATAAGCTGAGATGGGCACCATATTTTGGCCTCACATATTCGACTCCTTGTTTTTAGTTAGTAGTTCTTATTTCTTTCGTTGGTGTCTATATTGTGTGAGGTTTACAAAATAAAATTTCTTTCTTTCTTTATTTCACTCTTTTTATTTACTTCATAGTTATACTTTAAGAATATCTACTATTCAAGTTAAGATAATCACCCATCAAATTCTGAGCCTAGTACACGGTTGCACAATCTCGTACATCGTTAAATTGTATTTACACATTGCTCATTACTTAACGCTATTCGCACCAGTAGATCAACAAACGTGGCGATTGTTTGCCGCGGCGCGTTAACGTTTCGGATTGGCTCGTTATAGTTTATGTGAACGTTAAATTTGGTAATGCTATCTTCGTATCGGTAAATAACATCGTTACTACTAAATCCAACGGCTTAGTTTTCCACCTTAGATTTAATGAACTTTCCTAGTTTTTTTTTTTCTTTATGTATAAAAGCTCGTGCAGAATAGTTAAAGTGCTAAAATCGGCATTTGTTAGATGGCGTGATAAAGAATCCTTACTAATATTATAAATGCGAAAGTAACTCTGTCTGTCTGTCTGCTACGCTTTCACGTCTAAACCACTGGACCGATTTTGATGAAATTTGGTACAGAGATGAACTAAAGCTTGAGAAAGGACATAGGCTACTTTTTATCGCGAAAAAATGGGTATAAGGGGTTGAAATAGGGGATGACATTTTGTATGGAAATTCGTCATTTTCGATGATAGAACCACGAATCTGTGTATTAAGACACCTAATAATAAATAAATAAATATTTATTCAAGCGTTTTGGAAATTTCATTTACATGGGGATGAAATTCAACCCCTAAATTACCAAAAAGCATACAGCCGAAACCACTGGGCCTAGAAACGTATTTTTTTTTACACCATCGTATTTCTTGGGGTGCACGAGCACTAGCAAAGGATTTTTGGAAATTCACCCCCTTAAGGGGGTGAAAAACATATAGTCTTTCGCGTCTAAACCGATTTTGATGAAATTTGGTACAGAGATGGACTAAAGCTTGAAAAAGGATATAGGCTACTTTTTATTGCGAAAAAATGGGTATAAGGGGTTGAAATAGGGGATGACATTTTGTATGGAAATTCGTCATTTTCGATGATTGAACCACGAATCTTTGCATTGAGGCACCTAATAATAAATAAATAAATATTCGCTCAAGCGTTTTGGAAATTCCATTTGCATGCAGATGAAATTCAACCCCTAAAATACCAAAAAGCATACAGCCGAAACCACTGGACCTAGAAACGTATTTTTTTTTACACCATCGTATTTCTTGGGGTGCACGAGCACTAGCAAAGGATTTTTGGAAATTCACCCCCTTAAGGGGGTGAAAACATATAGTCTTTCGCGTCTAAACCGATTTTGATGAAATTTGGTACAGAGATGGACTAAAGCTTGAAAAAGGATATAGGCTACTTTTTATTGCGAAAAAATGGGTATAAGGGGTTGAAATAGGGGATGACATTTTGTATGGAAATTCGTCATTTTCGATTATTGAACCACGAATCTTTGCATTGAGGCACCTAATAATAAATAAATAAATATTCGCTCAAGCGTTTTGGAAATTCCATTTGCATGGAGATGAAATTCAACCCCTAAAATACCAAAAAGCATACAGCCGAAACCACTGGACCTAGAAACGTATTTTTTTTTACACCATCGTATTTCTTGGGGTGCACGAGCACTAGCAAAGGATTTTTGGGCATTCACCCCCTTAAGGAGGTGAAAAACATATAGTCTTTCACGTCTAAACCGATTTTGATGAAATTTGGTACAGAGATGAACTAAAGCTTGAGAAAGGATATAAAGCTACTTTTTATCGCGAAAAAATAGGTATAAGGGGTTGAAATAGGGGAAAGTATTTTCTTTTTACGTCGTCTTATTTCTTGGGGTACACGAGCACTAGCAAAGGATTTTTGGATAATCACCCCCTTAAGTGGGTGAAAAGCGTATAGACGAAACTCTTGGAGCTAGGAACGTAAAACTTTCTATGCAATTCTCTTTCTTTTGTTGTAAGTGAGCTCTAAGAAATTATTTTATTAAAATCAACTCCTAAAGGGGTGCAAAATATATAGCCGAAATCATTAGGCCTAGAAACATGGAATTTTTTATAAAGTTTCCTTTCTTGGGGAAAGAGAGATTTTTTCAATTTTAGCCCTAAGGGGGTGAAAAGTGTTTAACCGAAATCACTGAGCCTAGGAAGGATCATTTTAGTACACGGTCGGCTTTCTTGGATTACCCCCAGATTTTCTTAGTGCTCACTTACCAAGCACTATGAAACAATTTTTGGCAAGGATAAGCGAGCTCTAACAAAGAATTTTTGGAAATTCAACCCCTAAGAGGCTGAAAGTGTATAGCCAGAGATACCGGGCCTAAGAATGTGAAATTTTGTATACCGATCGGTTATTTGGGGTAAGCACTCACTAAGAAACAATTTTGGGCTGCCCCAAAAGGATAAAACACATATAGTCGAAGACACCCAGCCAATGATATATCATCATTATCTTGCTCTTATCCTAATTACTTTGGATCGACGCGATATGTAGGTACTCTTCTGCCATCGTAGATATATTGCAAAGGTTCTAGCAATATTTTATGACCTGGCGCACGACATTGTTGGCCAGACGGCATCACCGGTCCAGGTCGATGTAAATCTTTGTCTTAGTAGTATTTTGCGATACCCACGAACAATGAAAGCGTGGTAATATTTCTAGCAGCTACCAGACAGTAAGTTACAATCAAGATATTATTCCAATTTTCTATCTCTACAAATAAATAAATTTGAAGCGTCTGTTTGTCTATCAAAATAATAGGTTTTATTTATGCTCACACAATACGGTCCAAATTTTTTTGTCTGTCTGTCTATTCGTTACAGGTAATCTTCAAAATGGCTGGACCGATATTGATTATATTTTACCATCAGGTCTACCAGTCGTACATAAGGAATAACTTAGACTATATTTTATCCCAGGTTATATTTTATCCCAGGTTATATTTTATCCCGGTGTGGCTGAATTAAGTCGATTTTAAAATTATTTCACTAATGGAAAGCTATTTTTAAGCGAGTAACATATTTAAGCTATTTTTATCCTGATATTCCTACGGGATCGGGTACAATGTCGGTGAAATCACGGGAATTTAATGGTTTTAAAAATTAATTCACTAATGAAAAGCTATATTATCAGTGAAAGGCTATTTTCATCCCGGTATTTGCCCAGGAACGAGAACTATACCGGGGGATGTCGAGCAATTTTTAAAATTCTTTCACCAATGGAAAGCTACCTATGTTGTCAACGAGTAACATAGGCAATTTATATCTCTGATATTTCTGGGATTTATATTATTTTTTTTTTTTGGTATGTGTATAAATTTATAATATCAGCGAATAACATAGGCATTTTTTATCTCGGTATTGGCATGGGAATTTCTACGTGAATGAAACTGCGGGTGTTTGATTGATATAATTTTTTTTTCACCAATGGAAAAGTACGTTATCAGAGACTAAAGAAAGGCATATTTATCATCGTATTTGCACGGCAATCTGAACTACAAGACTGGAAGTAATATTCAAATGTGAAAGTTTGTGAAGATATTTGGATGTTTGTTACTCAATCACGCTTAAACTGTTGAGCAGATTTGGATGAAAATTGACACGTAGATAGAGTATTTCTTAAATACTCTATTCTTCTATTAAGAAATGTAATACTCTTTATGCTGATAATATTCTTTGCGATAATAGTTCAATATGCAAGTAAATTTTTACGCGGGCGTAGTCGCGGGCAAAAGCTAGTCTGCCATAAAGACCAAAGAATCAACCAAAAATATATTAATAGACGCAGCCGCCATATTAGTTTAATAAAAATTTGGATCGAATTGCCAGTAATTGCGATATGTGGTGTGGTAACCCCTTTTCTACCCACAAATAAATTGTTATAAAAAAACCTAGCATGTCAAATCCACTGAACATACCTAATAAATAATTTTGAACTTTTCATGTACTTGTTCATGAAAAAGCCAGAACAAAGAAAGCTTATTATATTGAAAAATTAAAAAATTGACATTGGTCAACTAGCAACCGCCTATTGTAACATGAGTCTGAATACCCAGTCGAGACGAAGTTCTTCTGTTTAAGAATTTTCTTGAGGAACTGTCAAAGTCTTAATACAGCTTGTTTTCCTTCACTTACAAGGCATTAGAATGAAGACCAACTTAAACCAGCTTGGCTTAGGCTTCCTGCAATACAAACTGACCCCAATAATCTTTCGTGTGCTGACAGAGTAAGGTTACAGATCACCGCCCCTCTCTTACCAGTGGGTGTCGTAAAAGATGACTAAGGGATGGGATGATATGCAGATAACATCTACGCAAGAGAAAAAAAAAAACTCGACATACAACCCTATGCCAACTAATCTGACCAGGGTGATATAGTAGATCAATTTCCCTTCAAATATGGAGAATCCCCGAGCACAACGGTGAACTGTCAAAATCTTCGCAAGCCTTTTTATTCAGAATTAAGAATATTCACTTGCATAAATCTCCCCTTTGATTAAACCTGCGAAGATTGACCTTAGCATTCGTAGTAACAATCGTGTTTATAGTACCATTCTACATCTTAAGTATAGAGTTATGAGACTTTTATAGTGAATTGACATTAAAACCTTTTTAGAAAAGACTATGTAATGAAAACATTTTTGTTTAAATTAATTCACTGACACGTCGGAAAAGACGATTAAGGGATACAACACGCACATAATATCTCCGTCGGGCCGACCACTGATGTCAAGTAACCCTGCTCCGGTGGTCGGCCCAACGACGAAGGCGACGTGGTTTTCGGGTGGGTTGCGGGTGTTGCGTGCTTACGCCCCTTTGTCGCCCCGGACAGAGTGGTACGAGGAGAGCGCCGACCACCGCACACCCAAAAAAAAAAAAAAAAACGCACATAATATCTATGCAAGTCGTCCCATGTGAACAGCGTGCAAGTCAATTTCACTCCTAGGAGGAGGCCCGAGTTCAGTAATAGGACTTATACGAGCTGAAATTATGATGATGATTAGGGATGTGAAAAAATAATCGATTTTTATAAAAATCGATTATTAATCGATTAGTTTTTTGTAATAATCGATTTTTACAATCGATTATCAAAATAATAAAAATCGATTATTAATCTATTTTTTACTATTCGAAATTAATCGATTATTCAAGGCCAAATTTCCTAAAAAAAAAGGTCATCACGGTTGTCTCATAGTAGAAAAAAAGCTCACATTTCCTAAAAAAAAAGTCACAATCCTGTTGGGAGAAAAAATCGATTATTTACTTTAAAATAATCAATTATTTTATAATCAATTTATTTTAAAAAACAAAAGATCGATTATTTTCCTTCCAGGTCACATCCCTAATGATGATAATAATTCTCTATAGTTTGGCGAGAGATAAAATACAACACTTGCTCCGATAAAATGTGAAGATAAAATATTATGCACAGTTAGCATATCGATAAGTTGCAATCTCTCATCTTTATGGGATCGATTCCCAGGCACGATTTAAAATCCACAAATAATTGCAATACATGTGGATATAAATACTAAAGTAGCCTTTCCTACATAACAATGGGACAATCAATCAATCAAAGATCGTCCAATATTTAAAATTCTGAACGGACAAACATTATAAAGTATTTATGTAGATGTTATTGACATCGAATGCACTAAACTTGAAAGTTCTTCAACATGGTCAACTCGTGGGTGAACGCGTCTATGTGACATTGAAACCAGTCAACAATATTTGGTTAGACCGATTTCAAGTGACCAACGGATATATATAAATTATAAACGCTAAAGGTTATATTTATTTGTTTGATATATAAATATTATTAGATATTGCTGTATAAACATGAATAAAATTTGGATAACTTGTTATCTATATCTATACCAATAAATAAAATTGGAGTATCTGTTTGTAATGTCAAAATAATAGGCTTTTTTCATGCTCACACGGTTATTTGCACGACACCTATGCTTAAAATACAGATTAAAAATTTTTTGTCTGTCTGTCTGTTTGTTCCGGGTAATCTTCAAAACGGCTGGACCGATTTCAAAAATTCTTTCACCAATGGAAAGCTATAATATCAGCGCGTAAACTAGGCTATATTTTATCCTGGTATTCCCACGGGATCGGGAACTACGCGGGTAAAATGACTAAAGCCGAAGCGAAGCGAGGGCGCGTTGCTAGTTAGAAATAAAACACTAATAGTATCACTGCAAGATAGAAAAGGACAAGAGAAATCAACCTGGAATTTAAAGACAACTTCGCTAAATTCGCCCATAGAACATATCAATTCATACATTACTGATCTACGCCTAATGTTGGTCATTAGAATCTCAAGAAAAGAAGAGAACTGAAGGACATGGTCATGCAGTCCTCGTCGAGCATCTCCACGACGTTTCGTAACGGAGGCAATACTACGAAATTCGAACAAAGACAGATTTTTAGGCAATTACCGCTCATGGACCTCTGTAGTACAAATTGCAGTCTGCTGTCTTGCGTCATGTGATTTTTATGAATCTGACTATCACTGATCAAAAGAAGCGCTGCAGTAAAATTAATATTACTCAAAATTCGATTTGCCGTAAAATTGCGGTTAATACCCCGTTATAGCCGAACCGTTTATGGTTACAGAAAACCCGAACTATATTTCTTCCTTTATATTATCCTTATCATTTGTTTCCCTAATAACAAATTATTTCATATTCTCCCATCGAACGATTTGCGATTGGACACATTAGTCATAAAGCTTCAATTTTGAGGCAGCAATCAAGGAGTGTTGGATACATCCGAAACATTTGACTTACGAATTTAATAGAAGAACCTCAGAAACCTAACTTTTTGTTGATATGTGTCAAATCACCGTATCTACATCGAATTGTTCGTGTGGTGAGGGAGTAAGAATACAATTCGCCACTCCTTATCTTGCCCGCAGATGTCGTAAAAGACGACTAAGGGTTGTAATATGCATATAACATATAAGCAAGAGATGGAAAACTCAATACCAACCCGTTTAACCAGCATTATAGCGAGATAGTAGGCAAATTTCACTCCTATTGTGGACGAGACCCGAGCCCAATAGTGGGCTGGGATGATGATGACGATGATTGCAACCAACACCCAATAGAACATATCAATCTATTCATCATCCATCTAAGTCTTGGACATAAAAATGTCAAAAAAAAGAACAGGCCTAGAGGACATGTTCACAGAGTCCTCCTGTGACCATGAATGGTGTAAAGTATTCGAACATAAAATTCGCAAAAATAGTTGTATGTGTAATACTCGCCTAAACATCAGAAATCATTAATTAATATTAACAATATATGAATATATATAAGCTCTGGTAATAATGGTAATTATATATATGCCATCATCATCTTCATTATCCTAAACCATATACGTCCTCCTGCTGGACTCGAGTCTCCACCAGAATAGGAGAGAAATTGATTATGCTACGCTAGCCGAACGTGTTGGTATACAATTTTATGCCAAGGTTTCCTTCTCTCACTCTATATAAGTAGAGTGTACGGCGTCGTATGGGCTTATGGACAAACGCCGTGTTTGACAGAAGAACCTAAGGTTATAGTTTGATGTACCTAAAGCCCTTAAGTTCCTAGCCTATCTGATGTGATACCTGCACCACGCTACCTAAGGTGACAGGTAGATGTGAGATGGATGTTTGGGTGGAGGATTGGTAATTCTCACTGCCGGTCAAGCAGACTCACAGGACTGATCAGAACTGACGGCTAAGGGTGTCTTGGCCGCAGTGAGAGGGAGGTTTGGGTGGAGGATTGGTAATTCTCACTGCCGGTCAAGCAGACTCACAGGACCGATCAGAACTGACGGCTAAGGGTGTCTTGGCCGCAGTGAGAGTGTAGTAACTGAGAGATGAATAAAATCAAATCTGATATATTTTACAATATTTACACCTTATATACTATTTATTGCTAATACACACATATACCATTTTGTGTTAGTGTGTCGTAAGTGTAAAGTATAACTTTAATTATGTCAGTGCAAATCTTGCAAATCTACGCTGGTGTATGTTGACATGCTCTACTTGTATGGTGACATGCTCTACTTATGAATTTGCTGCGTTGCATGTTCAATGTGCATTGAACATAGAGTAAGAGAAGGAGTACCATATATAAATATGGTATACATATATGTGCATATATAAGTAGGTTCTGCCACCAAATGGCAATTGTTTAATAATACAATCTGATGCCATCACTTTTATTCTCTACTAGCAACCCGCCCTCGCTTCGCTTCGGTTTCAAGCGCCTTACCCGCGTAGTTCCCGTGGGAATACCGGGATAAAATATAGCCTATGTTACTCCCTGATATTATAGCTTCCCAATGGTGAAAAAATTTTTGAAATCGGTTCGGTGTTTAAGCGTGAAAGCGTAACAAACAAACAAATAAACAAATGGCGTAGTGGTTAAGATAGCGACCTACAGCGCCAGTGTCGCGGGTTCGAATCCCACGCGGGACAACACTTTGTGCGATCCACAAATTGTTGTTCTGAGTCTGGATGTGTGAATTTGTGTCCGTTAATTATATGTTTGTAAAGTCCCCCGCAATACAAGGATTATTTCCTTAGTGCAGGGTGTTGTCTTAAATGAATAATAATAAAAAAAAACATCCATACTTTCACATTTATAATACTAGTAAGGATTGGGAGTCGTAAAAATAGACTAGGAGGTGAAAAAAAACCGACTGCGGTCATCAACTCATGATGCGTGATGATCATGGCATTACTCCCTTCACATAAAATCCCATAAACCAAAATAACATCAACTAAATTCGTATTTAACTAAAGTGATATTTGTACAATCACCCGCATAGTCAGCTTCCGCAATCACATCTTATATTGATCGGAGGGATTCGGATGCTGGACTACATAAATGGACGCCCACATAGTCAATAATAAAGGAACTAAAATATACAATACGGTATAACGATGTATCCGGCTAGCAAGATGTCTGAAGTGACGGGGTAATTATGCGGAAAAAAATCACCACCGGAAAATAACTAGAAGCTCAACGACGCTATCACGCTCGCCCAGATAGAGGCGTAGGTACACAACCCTCGAGGTCCTAACGAGTAAGGTTTCCTCGAAGTCGAGATCGGAAATCGTATCGTGATAACATCCTAAGCATGAGTAAAACAGGCCGAGGTCCGTACGCCACGGGAGATATCCTAGAGGCATACTGACATGCCATAGGTAAGGCATCACTGGTAACACAGGCCTTCAAATATTAAGACATATTGGATAAGAAAATATTTAATTTTTCCGAATCGAAGCCAGGAAAAGTATTAATACAGGACACTATTTCAAGCCTGCATTACCATCTCTTGCAGTTTCTTTAGATCTTTAGATCATGACTATTTATTTATTTGCAATTTTTTTAGATCATGACTATTTATTTATTTCCCGAAATCAGTATACGATTATGTTAAGATACGAACTGTTTTTGTTACCGGGGCGTGGAAAGGCACGGTGCCCAAAACGATAATCCGGCGGACCGGCCACATCTGTCAAGAAATCGATACCAGAGGTTGACCCAATGACTATAGGGAGGGAATACGGCAGATTATGGGGTCGCACACCGCCCTTCCATCGCCCTGGATAGATTGGACGGAGTGTGTCCAGACCATAACCTACCCTAAAACTATTCTAATGGAAGATAATGCCACTATTGACACGCAGGTTAACTTTTGTAGTTGGTCTATATCTATGTTATCTGCACATTATATCCCTTACTACCCACGGATAAGAATGCGATGGCGAGTATTCTTATCCGTACAGATCTAATGTTTAATAACATAAATTACGCATAAACGCAATAAAATTCGAATGACGCAATTTAACAGGATAAATATATTGTGATTACAATAAATAAATATGTATACCTAGTTACCTGTTATTGACGAGCACCTCTGTGAACTTGGCAGCCGACTTTTAGAAAAAAATTTTTTGTTATTCTCATAGGATTCCACATCGTTTGTACCCGTATGTACCACTTTGATTTTCGTTTGTACCTCAAACCAAAAAAAGTTACAGCGTTTTCAAAATTTGACCCGCAGCCGACTTTGGAAAATTAAAAATTTAGAAAAGGGGTCTGATTCGGGATCGTTTGTACCCGTTTGTACCACCTTCATTTTTAATTTTTCTCAAAACCCAAAAAAGTTACAGAAGTTTGAAAATTTCAAAAAACCAATTTCCACAATTTTTAGATTTTCGAAAATCTGCAAACGCAGATCAACGCTGAATCGTTTGTACCCGCAGAAATCACTTGTCTTTTCGTTTGTACCTCAAACCAAAAAATTTAGGGAGGTTTTCTAATTTTTCACAAATAAAATCCATGTAATTTCTGTAATTTTTGAGATATCTCAATTCTGCAAACGGGGTTCGATAAGGGACGGCGTCGTGAGGTTTGTACCGCTTTAAGTTTCGTTTGTACCTCAAACCCAAAAAAAATGCGAGCGTTTTAAAAATTAAAAAAAAAAATAAAAAAAAACAATTTTCAGATTTTCGAAAATCTGAAAACGTGAATCGACGCTGAATCGTTTGTACCCGCAGAAATCACTTGTCTTTTCGTTTGTACCTCAAACCAAAAAATTTTTGGGGGTTTTCTAATTTTTCAAAAATAACATCCAAGTAATTTCTGTAATTTTTGAGATATCTCAATTCTGCAAACGGGGTTCGATAAGGGACGGCGTCGTGAGGTTTGTACCGCTTTAAGTTTCGTTTGTACCTCAAACCCAAAAAAAATGCGAGTGTTTTAAAAATTAAAAAAAAAAATAAAAAAAAACAATTTTCAGATTTTCGAAAATCTGAAAACGTGAATCGACGCTGAATCGTTTGTACCCGCAGAAATCACTTGTCTTTTCGTTTGTACCTCAAACCAAAAAATTTTAGGGGGTTTTCTAATTTTTCAAAAATAAAATCCATGTAATTTCTGTAATTTTTGAGATATCTCAATTCTGCAAACGGGGTTCGATAAGGGACGGCGTCGTGAGGTTTGTACCGCTTCAAGTTTCGTTTGTACCTCAAACCCAAAAAAAATGCGAGCGTTTTAAAAATTAAAAAAAAAAAAAAAAAAAACCATTTTTAGATTTTCGAAAATCTGAAAACGTGAATCGATGCTGAATCGTTTGTACCCGCAGAAATCACTTGTCTTTTCGTTTGTACCTCAAACCAAAAAATTTTGGGGGGTTTTCTAATTTTTCAAAAATAAAATCCATGTAATTTTTGTAATTTTTGAGATATCTCAATTCTGCAAACGGGGTTCGATAAGGGACGGCGTCGTGAGGTTTGTACCGCTTTAAGTTTCGTTTGTACCTCAAACCAAAAAATTTTGGGGGGTTTTCTAATTTTTCAAAAATAAAATCCATGTAATTTCTGTAATTTTTGAGATATCTCAATTCTGCAAACGGGGTTCGATAAGGGACGGCGTCGTGAGGTTTGTACCGCTTTAAGTTTCGTTTGTACCTCAAACCCAAAAAAAATGCGAGCGTTTTAAAAATTAAAAAAAAAAATAAAAAAAACAATTTTCAGATTTTCGAAAATCTGAAAACGTGAATCGACGCTGAATCGTTTGTACCCGCAGAAATCACTTGTCTTTTCGTTTGTACCTCAAACCAAAAAATTTTAGGGGGTTTTCTAATTGTTCAAAAATAAAATCCATGTAATTTCTGTAATTTTTGAGATATCTCAATTCTGCAAACGGGGTTCGATAAGGGACGGCGTCGTGAGGTTTGTACCGCTTTAAGTTTCGTTTGTACCTCAAACCCAAAAAAAATGCGAGCGTTTTAAAAATTAAAAAAAAAAATAAAAAAAACAATTTTCTGATTTTCGAAAATCTGAAAACGTGAATCGATGCTGAATCGTTTGTACCCGCAGAAATCACTTGTCTTTTCGTTTGTACCTCAAACCAAAAAATTTTGGGGAGTTTTCTAATTTTTCAAAAATAAAATCCATGTAATTTCTGTAATTTTTGAGATATCTCAATTCTGCAAACGGGGTTCGATAAGGGACGGCGTCGTGAGGTTTGTACCGCTTTAAGTTTCGTTTGTACCTCAAACCAAAAAATTTTGGGGGTTTTCTAATTTTTCAAAAATAAAATCCATGTAATTTCTGTAATTTTTGAGATATCTCAATTCTGCAAACGGGGTTCGATAAGGGACGGCGTCGTGAGGTTTGTACCGCTTTAAGTTTCGTTTGTACCTCAAACCCAAAAAAAATGCGAGCGTTTTAAAAATAAAAAAAAAAAAAATAAAAAAAACAATTTTCAGATTTTCGAAAATATGAAAACGTGCATCGACGCTGAATCGTTTGTACCCGCAGAAATCACTTGTCTTTTCGTTTCTACCTCAAACCAAAAAATTTTACGGGGGATTTCTAATTTTTCAAAAATAAAATCCATGTAATTTCTGTAATTTTTGAGATATCTCAATTCTGCAAACGGGGTTCGATAAGGGACGGCGTCGTGAGGTTTGTACCGCTTTAAGTTTCGTTTGTACCTCAAACCAAAAAAAAATGCGAGCGTTTTAAAAATAAAAAAAAAAATAATAATAAAAACGGCTGTACACGGGGGTCATCCGCTCGATGGCCCTGTACGGCGCACCGGTGTGGGCGGGGTCCTTGACCGTCCGACTTAGGGTCCTTCTGTGGCGACCACAGAGGGTCCTGGCGGTCAGGGCCATCCGCGGATACCGCACGGTGGCGACGGAGGCAGCGTGCCTATTGGCCGGGACTCCCCCGTGGGACCTGGAGGCGGAAATGCTCGCCGGATTGTATCGGCGGGTGACGGGGGTGCGAGCGGAGGGCGGTGAGATCTCGTTAAGGGAGCTCACCGCCTGGCGCGTCGACGCCCGCCGAGACGTCATTACCCGTTGGGCAGTCCGGCTGGAGAGGCCTCGGTTCGGGGTGCGAACCGTGGAGGCCTTCCGGCCGGTGCTGGTGCAGTGGTTGGAAAGGCGGCACGGGGTGCTCTCCTTCCGACTAGTGCAGGTGTTGACGGGGCACGGGAGCTTCGCCAAATACCTGCACAGGGTCGTGAGGAGGGAGAGTACACCGTCCTGCCACCACTGCGATTGCGACGAGGACACGGCGCGCCACACGCTCGAGGCCTGCGCGGCTTGGGCAGTGCAGCGCCGTGAACTCGTCGCAATCATCGGTGCCGACCTGACGCTGCCGGCCATCGCTAGGGCGATGGTCGACAGCGTCGGGAATTGGGACGCGGTCGCAGCCTTCTGCGAGACAGTGATCTCGCAGGAGGCGGCGGATCGTTTGCGCATGGAGCGCAGCCTCGATGAGGAGATCCGCCGCCGGCGACTGGGGCGGCGCAGGCGCAACTACCTGCGCCTCATGCCGCCCTAGCCGAGGCCGCGGGTGACGTGACCGGGGATTAGTCCGTCACCCGCCGAGAGGCCGACCGCGTGAGGAAAGACCGACGTCCTCCCCGAGGGGGGGACGTCGGTCGATGGGAGGGTACCACAATAGGGGGTATTCCGTCGGGCCGACCACTGACGACAAGTTAACGCTGCTCCAGTGGTCGGCCCAACGACGAAGGCGACGTGGTTTTCGGGTGGGTCGCGGGAGTTGCGTGCTTAAGCCCCTCTCTCGCCCCGGACGGAGTGGTGCGGAGGCGCGCCGACCGCAGACCACCCACAAAAAAAAAAAAAAAAGGTAAACTTTTAAGCAGTAAAATCGCTCTTATTTTTGTTTTTATTCTCTCTCAACATTTTTGTACCGGATCCTGTCCTTATTTCGCACCCATCTAATATTGCGTCCTAATACGAATACGTCAGTACCCCATAAGTGGGGTTTTGAGACGTTGCACACCCGGTTTTGTTCCCACCCACCCATTTTTGTTAACAAAAATAGCATACTCTCCTCTATAACTTTTTCAACTTTTATCCGATCACCTTCTAATTGCCACTTTTCAATAGATCTAATCGAGACGAATCTTTAGACACATCATTCGCGGTTTTACGTAGTTTGTGAGTTTTATAATAATTAAAAAACTATTAAAAATTAGAAAACCCCCCAAAATTTTTTGATTTGAGGTACAAACGAAAAGACAAATGATTTCTGCGGGTACAAACGATTCAGCGTCGATTCACGTTTTCAGATTTTCGAAAATCTGAAAATTGTTTTTTTTATTTTTTTTTTTTTATTTTAAAACGCTAGCATTTTTTTTGGGTTTGAGGTACAAACGAAACTTAAAGCGGTACAAACCTCACGACGCCGTCCCATATCGAACCCCGTTTGCAGAATTGAGATATCTCAAAAATTACAGAAATTACATGGATTTTATTTTTGAAAAATTAGAAAACCCCCTAAAATTTTTTGGTTTGAGGTACAAACGAAAAGATAAGTGATTTCTGCGGGTACAAACGATTCAGCGTCGATTCACGTTTTCAGATTTTCGAAAATCTGAAAATTGTTTTTTTTATTTTTTTTTTAATTTTTAAAACGCTCGCATTTTTTTTGGGTTTGAGGTAAAAACGAAACTTAAAGCGGTACAAACCTCACGACGCCGTCCCTTATCGAACCCCGTTTGCAGAATTGAGATATCTCAAAAATTACAGAATTTACATGGATTTTATTTTTGAAAAATTAGAAAACCCCCAAAATTTTTTGGTTTGAGGTACAAACGAAACTTAAAGCGGTACAAACCTCACGACGCCGTCCCTTATCGAACCCCGTTTGCAGAATTGAGATATCTAAAAAATTACAGAAATTACGTGGATTTTATTTTTGAAAAATTAGAAAACCCCCAAAATTTTTTGGTTTGAGGTACAAACGAAATTTAAAGCGGTACAAACCTCACGACGCCGTCCCTTATCGAACCCCGTTTGCAGAATTGAGATATCTCAAAAATTACAGTAATTACATGGATTTTATTTTTGAAAAATTAGAAAACCCCCCAAAATTTTTTGGTTTGAGGTACAAACGAAAAGACAAGTGATTTCTGCGGGTACAAACGATTCAGCGTCGATTCACGTTTTCAGATTTTCGAAAATCTGAAAATTGTTTTTTTTTTTTTTTTTTTAATTTTTAAAACGCTCGCATTTTTTTTGAGTTTGAGGTACAAACGAAACTTAAAGCGGTACAAACCTCACGACGCCGTCCCATATCGAACCCCGTTTGCAGAATTGAGATATCTCAAAAATTACAGAAATTACATGGATTTTATTTTTGAAAAATTAGAAAACCCCCTAAAATTTTTTGGTTTGAGGTACAAACGAAAAGATAAGTGATTTCTGCGGGTACAAACGATTCAGCGTCGATTCACGTTTTCAGATTTTCGAAAATCTGAAAATTGTTTTTTTTATTTTTTTTTTAATTTTTAAAACGCTCGCATTTTTTTTGGGTTTGAGGTAAAAACGAAACTTAAAGCGGTACAAACCTCACGACGCCGTCCCTTATCGAACCCCGTTTGCAGAATTGAGATATCTCAAAAATTACAGAATTTACATGGATTTTATTTTTGAAAAATTAGAAAACCCCCAAAATTTTTTGGTTTGAGGTACAAACGAAACTTAAAGCGGTACAAACCTCACGACGCCGTCCCTTATCGAACCCCGTTTGCAGAATTGAGATATCTAAAAAATTACAGAAATTACGTGGATTTTATTTTTGAAAAATTAGAAAACCCCCAAAATTTTTTGGTTTGAGGTACAAACGAAATTTAAAGCGGTACAAACCTCACGACGCCGTCCCTTATCGAACCCCGTTTGCAGAATTGAGATATCTCAAAAATTACAGTAATTACATGGATTTTATTTTTGAAAAATTAGAAAACCCCCCCTAAAATTTTTTGGTTTGAGGTACAAACGAAAAGACAAGTGATTTCTGGGGGTACAAACGATTCAGCGTCGATTCACGTTTTCAGATTTTCGAAAATCTGAAAATTGTTTTTTTTATTTTTTTTTTTTATTTTTAAAACGCTCGCATTTTTTTTGGGTTTGAGGTACAAACGAAACTTAAAGCGGTACAAACCTCACGACGCCGTCCCTTATCGAACCCCGTTTGCAGAATTGAGATATCTCAAAAATTACAGAAATTACGTGGATGTTATTTTTGAAAAATTAGAAAACCCCCAAAAATTTTTTGGTTTGAGGTACAAACGAAAAGACAAGTGATTTCTGCGGGTACAAACGATTCAGCGTCGATTCACGTTTTCAGATTTTCGAAAATCTGAAAATTGTTTTTTTTATTTTTTTTTTTAATTTTTAAAACGCTCGCATTTTTTTTGGGTTTGAGGTACAAACGAAACTTAAAGCGGTACAAACCTCACGACGCCGTCCCTTATTGAACTCCGTTTGCAGAATTGAGATATCTCAAAAATTACAGAAATTACATGGATTTTATTTTTGAAAAATTAGAAAACCCCCTAAATTTTTTGGTTTGAGGTACAAACGAAACTTAAAGCGGTACAAACCTCACGACGCCGTCCCTTATCGAACCCCGTTTGCAGAATTGAGATATCTAAAAAATTACAGAAATTACGTGGATTTTATTTTTGAAAAATTAGAAAACCCCCCAAAATTTTTTGGTTTGAGGTACAAACGAAATTTAAAGCGGTACAAACCTCACGACGCCGTCCCTTATCGAACCCCGTTTGCAGAATTGAGATATCTCAAAAATTACAGAAATTACATGGATTTTATTTTTGAAAAATTAGAAAACCCCCTAAAATTTTTTGGTTTGAGGTACAAACGAAAAGACAAGTGATTTCTGCGGGTACAAACGATTCAGCGTCGATGCACGTTTTCAGATTTACGAAAATCTGAAAATTGTTTTTTTTATTTTTTTTTTTTAATTTTTAAAACGCTCGCATTTTTTTTGGGTTTGAGGTACAAACGAAACTTAAAGCGGTACAAACCTCACGACGCCGTCCCATATCGAACCCCGTTTGCAGAATTGAGATATCTCAAAAATTACAGAAATTACATGGATTTTATTTTTGAAAAATTAGAAAAACCCCAAAATTTTTTGGTTTGAGGTACAAACGAAACTTAAAGCGGTACAAACCTCACGACGCCGTCCCTTATCGAACCCCGTTTGCAGAATTGAGATATCTCAAAAATTACAGAAATTACGTGGATGGTATTTTTGAAAAATTAGAAAACCCCCCAAATTTTTTTGGTTTGAGGTACAAACGAAAAGACAAGTGATTTCTGCGGGTACAAACGATTCAGCGTCGATTCACGTTTTCAGATTTTCGAAAATCTGAAAATTGTTTTTTTATTTTTTTTTTTTTAATTTTTAAAACGCTCGCATTTTTTTTGGGTTTGAGGTACAAACGAAACTTAAAGCGGTACAAACCTCACGACGCCGTCCCTTATCGAACCCCGTTTGCAGAATTGAGATATCTCAAAAATTACAGAAATTACGTGGATGTTATTTTTGAAAAATTAGAAAACCCCCAAAAATTTTTTGGTTTGAGGTACAAACGAAAAGACAAGTGATTTCTGCGGGTACAAACGATTCAGCGTCGATTCACGTTTTCAGATTTTCGAAAATCTGAAAATTGTTTTTTTTATTTTTTTTTTTAATTTTTAAAACGCTCGCATTTTTTTTGGGTTTGAGGTACAAACGAAACTTAAAGCGGTACAAACCTCACGACGCCGTCCCTTATTGAACTCCGTTTGCAGAATTGAGATATCTCAAAAATTACAGAAATTACATGGATTTTATTTTTGAAAAATTAGAAAACCCCCTAAATTTTTTGGTTTGAGGTACAAACGAAACTTAAAGCGGTACAAACCTCACGACGCCGTCCCTTATCGAACCCCGTTTGCAGAATTGAGATATCTAAAAAATTACAGAAATTACGTGGATTTTATTTTTGAAAAATTAGAAAACCCCCCAAAATTTTTTGGTTTGAGGTACAAACGAAATTTAAAGCGGTACAAACCTCACGACGCCGTCCCTTATCGAACCCCGTTTGCAGAATTGAGATATCTCAAAAATTACAGAAATTACATGGATTTTATTTTTGAAAAATTAGAAAACCCCCTAAAATTTTTTGGTTTGAGGTACAAACGAAAAGACAAGTGATTTCTGCGGGTACAAACGATTCAGCGTCGATTCACGTTTTCAGATTTTCGAAAATCTGAAAATTGTTTTTTTTTTTTTTTTTTTTTAATTTTTAAAACACTCGCATTTTTTTTGGGTTTGAGGTACAAACGAAACTTAAAGCGGTACAAACCTCACGACGCCGTCCCTTATCGAACCCCGTTTGCAGAATTGAGATATCTCAAAAATTACAGAAATTACTTGGATGTTATTTTTGAAAAATTAGAAAACCCCCAAAAATTTTTTGGTTTGAGGTACAAACGAAAAGACAAGTGATTTCTGCGGGTACAAACGATTCAGCGTCGATTCACGTTTTCAGATTTTCGAAAATCTGAAAATTGTTTTTTTTTATTTTTTTTTTTAATTTTTAAAACGCTCGCATTTTTTTTGGGTTTGAGGTACAAACGAAACTTAAAGCGGTACAAACCTCACGACGCCGTCCCTTATCGAACCCCGTTTGCAGAATTGAGATATCTCAAAAATTACAGAAATTACATGGATTTTATTTTTGAAAAATTAGAAAACCCCCAAAAATTTTTTGGTTTGAGGTACAAACGAAAAGACAAGTGATTTCTGCGGGTACAAACGATTCAGCGTCGATGCACGTTTTCAGATTTTCGAAAATCTGAAAATTGTTTTTTTTATTTTTTTTTTTAATTTTTAAAACGCTCGCATTTTTTTTGGGTTTGAGGTACAAACGAAACTTAAAGCGGTACAAACCTCACGACGCCGTCCCTTATCGAACCCCGTTTGCAGAATTGAGATATCTCAAAAATTACAGAAATTACATGGATTTTATTTGTGAAAAATTAGAAAACCTCCCTAAATTTTTTGGTTTGAGGTACAAACGAAACTTAAAGCGGTACAAACCTCACGACGCCGTCCCTTATCGAACCCCGTTTGCAGAATTGAGATATCTCAAAAATTACAGAAATTACATGGATTTTATTTTTGAAAAATTAGAAAACCCCCCAAAATTTTTTGGTTTGAGGTACAAACGAAAAGACAAGTGATTTCTGCGGGTACAAACGATTCAGCATCGATTCACGTTTTCAGATTTTCGAAAATCTAAAAATTGTTTTTTTTTTTTTTTTTTAAATTTTTAAAACGCTCGCATTTTTTTGGGTTTGAGGTACAAACGAAACTTGAAGCGGTACAAACCTCACGACGCCGTCCCTTATCGAACCCCGTTTGCAGAATTGAGATATCTCAAAAATTACAGAAATTACATGGATTTTATTTTTGAAAAATTAGAAAACCCCCTAAAATTTTTTGGTTTGAGGTACAAACGAAAAGACAAGTGATTTCTGCGGGTACAAACGATTCAGCGTCGATTCACGTTTTCAGATTTTCGAAAATCTGAAAATTGTTTTTTTTTATTTTTTTTTTTAATTTTTAAAACACTCGCATTTTTTTTGGGTTTGAGGTACAAACGAAACTTAAAGCGGTACAAACCTCACGACGCCGTCCCTTATCGAACCCCGTTTGCAGAATTGAGATATCTCAAAAATTACAGAAATTACTTGGATGTTATTTTTGAAAAATTAGAAAACCCCCAAAAATTTTTTGGTTTGAGGTACAAACGAAAAGACAAGTGATTTCTGCGGGTACAAACGATTCAGCGTCGATTCACGTTTTCAGATTTTCGAAAATCTGAAAATTGTTTTTTTTTATTTTTTTTTTTAATTTTTAAAACGCTCGCATTTTTTTTGGGTTTGAGGTACAAACGAAACTTAAAGCGGTACAAACCTCACGACGCCGTCCCTTATCGAACCCCGTTTGCAGAATTGAGATATCTCAAAAATTACAGAAATTACATGGATTTTATTTTTGAAAAATTAGAAAACCCCCAAAAATTTTTTGGTTTGAGGTACAAACGAAAAGACAAGTGATTTCTGCGGGTACAAACGATTCAGCGTCGATGCACGTTTTCAGATTTTCGAAAATCTGAAAATTGTTTTTTTTATTTTTTTTTTTAATTTTTAAAACGCTCGCATTTTTTTTGGGTTTGAGGTACAAACGAAACTTAAAGCGGTACAAACCTCACGACGCCGTCCCTTATCGAACCCCGTTTGCAGAATTGAGATATCTCAAAAATTACAGAAATTACATGGATTTTATTTGTGAAAAATTAGAAAACCTCCCTAAATTTTTTGGTTTGAGGTACAAACGAAAAGACAAGTGATTTCTGCGGGTACAAACGATTCAGCGTTGATCTGCGTTTGCAGATTTTCGAAAATCTAAAAATTGTGGAAATTGGTTTTTTGAAATTTTCAAACTTCTGTAACTTTTTTGGGTTTTGAGAAAAATTAAAAATGAAGGTGGTACAAACGGGTACAAACGATCCCGAATCAGACCCCTTTTCTAAATTTTTAATTTTCCAAAGTCGGCTGCGGGTCAAATTTTGAAAACGCTGTAACTTTTTTTGGTTTGAGGTACAAACGAAAATCAAAGTGGTACATACGGGTACAAACGATGTGGAATCCTATGAGAATAACAAAAAATTTTTTTCTAAAAGTCGGCTGCCAAGTTCACAGAGGTTTGACGAGCATATGTTTATTTTAAACGACTCTGTTCATAGACACTCATTTATCCTTGAAAAGGATAAGGGGAGTTATATGACCACATTTGGCGTAACTACTCATTTAAATACACAAAAGAGGTTAATCCATTTTTTTAAAGAGAACACAGTATTTAAGAACTACTCCTTGGATCGCTGGTGACTTTACAAACATACAATGACACAAATTATATCTAGATTCAAAACAATTTGTGGATCGTACAATGTACTGTCTTTCTGTGGGACTTGGACTATGATAAAACTTAGCCAAAGCGCTACACAGCATGTACTGATCCTATTACACTCATACTGGAGGGTAGAGACACCCCGAACCGACGACTACATGTAGTCGACGGCAATCTATACCAATAAATAAAATCGGAGTGTCTGTTTGTAATGTCAAAATAATAGGCTTTTTTCATGCTCACACGGTTATTTGCACGACACCTATGCCTAAAATAGCAATTAAAAAATTTTTGTCTGTCTGTCTGTTTGTTCCGGGTAATCTTCAAAACGGCTGGACCGATTTCAAAAATTCTTTCACCAGTGGAAAGCTATAATATCAGGGCGTAAACTAGGCTATATTTTATCCCGGTATTCCCACGGGAACGGGAACTACGCGGGCAAAACGACTATAACCTATAACCGAAGCGAGGACTGGTTGCTAGTATGTATATAAATTGAACGAGAAAACATTTATATATTGATTTAAATATTAAAAAGCCATATCGTGTAGTGCAGGCACACTGAAACGTGGTCTCTAAATGTCTGCCTCATAAAAAAACTCAAAGTCGCTCAGCTTGCTATGGAGAGGGCTATGATCCGTATTTCTCTACGTGATAAAAGCCGGCACACGGAAATCCGTAGAAGAACGGGTGTAACCGACATAGCCCGCAGAATTAGCACGTTAAAATGGCAATGGGCAGGCCACATCGCTCGTCGCACCGACAACCGTTGGAGAAGAAAGGTTCTTGAGTGGCGCCCACGAATCGGACGGCGCAGCGTAGGACGTCCCCCCACTAGGTGGACTGACGACATTCTCAAAGTCACAGGGAACCATTGGATGTGACCGTACCGAGTGGCATTCTCGTGGTGAGGCCTATGTCCAGCAGTGGACATCTGTAGGCTGATGGATGGATGGATATCGTGTAGTATCAAATTAAGAATACAATTGACAACCTCTCTGGATGTCGTTAAAAGAGGATTTCCTTAGTCGTCTTATATTTTAAACTTTTATATTATATATTATGCAGATAACATCCTATGTAAGAGAAAGAAAACTCAAAATAAAAACACCTACAGAGTTACTGTACGTTTGCCCAGCATGGTATGGTAGGGAAAGTTACCTCCTTGTAGGCTTACGTGGGGTGCGATGATGATGATTAAAAAGTCAAGTATTCGCCTAAAATATCCCATAGTAAAAGTTGCACGTAATTAATTTCTGTTATGCATAGTGCTAGTAATTTCCCACTTAAACACTTCAATAGAATTTTAGACAAATTCTCTGCAGATCGCAGATTAAGGTTAGGCCTAGAACAAATTACAATTGGCACAATCTCAGCTCTTTAAACCAAAGTAACTCTCAAAGAATGGTTAAAGTATCATCAACTCAGCCCATATATGTCCCACTGTTGGGCTCAGGCCTCCTCCGCTATGGGAGGGAAATTGACCTACTATACCACGCTGGTCAGACGTAATGGCTTAATTCAGATTTGTTTCAAGTTTGCTTGCTTTTGCATAGATATTATATGCATATCATATTCCTTAGTCGCCTTTTACGACATTCACGGGGAAGATAGGGGGTGGTGAATTGTATTCTTACTACGTCAACACGCGTAATGTAGTGTAGTATAAAAAAAATGTGGCTGATCTTTGTCATTTTTTTACGTATTATGTAGGGGAGACCGGGGCTGGATGTTACAGGGGTAGGTTGTTATAGTGGCAATGGCTGCGAAACAGGGAGTGCAATATTAACGTTAAAAAGAGACAAATACTCTCGTCGCCGCTGGCTAGCGTGCCGCGAGAGCCAGTGGCGCCAGCATTTTTGTGAGAGGAGCTCGCGCATGTTGCCATTAAAATTGCAGGTTAGTAAAATTTTACACTTTTAGTAATATTGGTTTACAAGCTATGTTTCATAATGTCAGAGATGTCCTTGTTGTGATTTTTACTCCCTAATGCTTTCGTTTTGTAATGAATATACGCGTTTACAGCTATATTTATTAATGTTTTTACTGCATCACCTTAAATGGTCAGATTTGGCGTTGGGGCTAAAAGTTACATTTGCTCGGGGCAGGTTGTGACATCATTTGTGTTACATAGTTTTTGTCTTTTTTATAGGCTGAGGTCGTATGTACGAAAAACTGAGCGGAGAAAAATATCTAAAGACATTTACGAACAAGCAGCAACTATATTGGAGGAGGACAAAACGAAAAAAGTTCGTGGTATCGCAAAAGACTTCGAGATTATGTCATATGTCCCTAAAAAGATACATAAAAAAAGAAAAGAAGCAAAAGGGAAGGGCATACCAGTGGAATCTCTCACAGTCGGCTACCAAAGGAATAGACAAGTTTTCGACGATGAGCAAGAGGACATACGAGGCAATACGTATTGTTGATGAATATGTACAAGAGTCTTCACTTTGTTTTTACAAATATTAAATTTGTATTTTCGTTTCATTTTAGATTATTATGTTTTCGTTGTAATGAGGTAAGACTGCTTTCTCGACATATGTTATTTAAATTAAGAAAAGTAGGTAATTATGATGATTGTTCCTAATAAAAACCTATTCAATACGTTTGTTTTTTATTGGAACAACTAGCCCCATGTAGTGTAACAATCAGCCCCAAGCACGGGGTTGAATGTTACACGGTTTTTTTTTCCACAAATCACACAATTATGTCATCACTATTAGTCTACAACTTAACATTTATTTTAAATAAAGATCCTGAATAGTTACTTTACCAAACAAGCCAATACTAAGGTAAAACAATCAAACCAATTCAAAAATATGGCAGTTTGTAAAAAAAATGTCACTACCAGCCCCGGTCTCCCCTAGCGATGGCTCATGTTACTTATGATAGGTTAGGAATGCAATATGAATCGCTCCCTAACTTCTCGCAGGAGTCGTAAAACTGACCGAAGATATTACTAAATTTCATACTTCTGGGCAAATATACCAAAGAGCTTGTCAAGCGTCGCCTTTTTTTGTTATTCTAACTACCTTGCTTCATCAGCATATGTACATTGTACATATATTCACTGCTTGACATAGGGAGGTCTATATCAAACAGTAAATAACATATGCTGATGAATACATGAATTATTGCTGTTAACAGCGATTTTCAATATTTTAGCATGCTTTCAAAATAGCGATATAATTACGATAGAAAATTTAAAAATTCGAGATGATCTGTAGAAAAAATGTAAATTTTTTTTATAGCGTTTACGTTTCGAAGTCAGATCAAATATAGAAACGTACCTTTTTTTTTAAAGGATATAGTCGCGTCCTGAAATGATAATGGGCAAGCCACATCACGAAACGACAACCGCTGGGGAAGAAATGTTTCCGAGTGGTGACCTCGTATCGACGACGTAGTGTACTAAGACCTGTTGAAAGTTGATAGGCGTCTTTGGATGCAGGTGGTATAGTGCCATACTTTGTGGCGAAACATGAGGAAAGCCTACATCCAGTAGTGAACGGCGATAGGCTAAACGATGATGAAAATGGTGGGGGCTGAATATAAGCTGATGGAAGGATGTATATTCAACTGGATCAACAAGATAAAGATATTATTGTCGTTCTAGACACAGAGCCATTATATACCTCTTTTGGTTCCATAAAGCTGATTTAATCTAGTTCGTGTTCGTGGCACTAATTCTCATTATTTATTCATATAAAACTTGATAATCATTTGACACAGACGCTGACCTATGAATATATTTAGGTTTATTATTTATAAGTAGTAAATTCACGCGGTTTCACCCGCGTAGTTCCTGTGAGAATAGAAAGATAATATATAATTTTACTTACACAGGGTAATAAAATATTATCAAAATCGGTAAAGCCGATGGAGATACATGGAACAAACAGACAGACAGACAGAAAAAAAGACAAAAACCATTTAAACTGATTTTTCAGGCATAAGTATCGTGACAATTATGGTATGGTGAAAAAAAACGTTGATGAAAAAACTTTGATGTTACATTTAAATTTTATTTTTTATATAGACTAGCTTTAACCGTAACTTCGGTCGTTTTTAATACTTGCTCACCTTGCAGAAACAAATAATATATTCAGAATAAAACTAACTATTAATACGCCTTATAAATTATCTCCATTGTGAATTAACCGTGTAAGCAATGAACTTCAAACTGAAATGTCAAGTTGCGAATTCTGCCATAATCCGTAAAATGGTAGAACTGTATGAAATTATGAATAGAGAAAATGAAACCTTTATAAAATAAAAAATATTAAACACATATTATTAATCTTATATATTATTTCTCTTGTCTGTTTTCTTGTCGCTCCACAAGTTCTTTTCTATTCTTTTATCAAATTCTAGGAATTACCAATCATTTTTAATCTTATCTTGTCTGCTAATGACGAAAAATGGACAGACGATCGAAAAATGTACTGTCATCTAAGAATCTTTAGCGCGCACCGTGGCATTCTGCACGCCGTTATGACTTTGATAAAAACATGTGTAGTAATTATGAAATGAATACAAATAAAAGAAGAAAATCTATACCAATAAATAAAATTGGAGTGTCTGTTTGTCATGTCAAAATAATAGGCTTTTTTCATGCTCACACGGTTATTTGCACTATACATTATGCCTAAAATACATTTTATAATTTTTTTGTCTGTCTGTTTGTTCTGGGTAATCTTCAAAACGCCTGGACCGATTTCAAAAATTCTTTCACTAATGGAAAGCTATAATATCAGGGAGTAAACTAGGCTATAGGAAACCTCGAAACAAAACCTTATACCAACACGTCTGACCAGCATAGTATAGTAGGTCAATTTCCCTCCCATAGGCGGCCAGAGCCCAACAGTGGGACGTGTATAGGCCAAGATGAGATGATGATATCAGATTAAAACAATTACATATGTCATTTGATAGATCGTCACAAAGCCTATTGTCTTACAAGGTAAGATGGTAATAAGCCCCAATCATTTGTTACTTGAATACCCCGCCACTTAGTGCTACACTTACATGCGGACAATTTTACACTTTGTCTGAAATTCATTTAATAGTCTACCACCGGATCGGTACGCAGCGGTAAGCTGAGAAGATCCGAAAAGAAATTCGGAGAGCACGCCATTTTTTACGTCTACGTCAATCAACGTAACATGTTTAGTAAATACTAGCAACCCGCCCTCGCTTCGCTTCGGTTATAGGTTATAGTCGTTTTACTCGCGTAGTTCCCGTTCCCGTGGGAATACCGGGCTAAAATATAGCCTAGTTTACGCCCTGATATTATAGCTTTCCATTGGTGAAAGAATTTCTGAAATCGGTCCAGCCGTTTTGAAGATTACCCGGTACAAACAGACAGACAGACAGACAAATTTTTTTAATTGCTATTTTAGGCATATGTATCGTGCAAATAACCGTGTGAGCATGAAAAAAGCCTATTACTTTGACATTACAAACAGACACTCCAATTTTATTTATTGGTATAGATATATTTCTTGTGAATGTGTGTCTGTCACTGAACTCCTCCTAAACGGCTGGACCGATGTTGATGAAATTTTCTATGAACACATAGGGGATTCAAGAATGGCATAGATTCACAATTGGACTCGGTAGATGGCGCTGCTGTTTTAAGGAGAGTTCCTATTATTTTATTTGAACAAAACAACGTCTGTTGGGTCAGCTAGCATTATATTATAATCAAGGTCGATTTTCTAATTCTAACCTTAGAATACGATTTAGCAAATGCGATTTTTAAGTTGTACTAGTTTTGGCGCGCTAGGAAAAATTATGAGAGTAAATTTTTACGATACGCGCGCACACCGTCACGAAAAACGGACACACTGAAGTTAGCTAGTCAACGATTTTTTACGATGCGCGCAAACCTTCACAAACGTCAACTAGATAATGTCTTATAATAAAACTTTCAATGTTTTAAATACCTTTGTTTCTATTATTAGTGTTGTTTTTCCACAAACGTTTGATAACGCGATATATAAAATTTTAGAAAGGTTTTTTATCTTGTTACGCCAAAGAAGTATAACTTCTTACGTGCTTGCGAAAGATTGTTGCTTAAGAAAATGCATTCTTTATGGTTGCGCTCCTCTGTCAGAAGAGATGGGGTATGCCAGGCTCAGTGTGCCTACTCTTGAATCTCGATTCCAATCCTAAATCCAATCGCAGCTCGAATTTGAGCAATTTGGTACTCTTAAAAGCGACGCTAGCGCATGATTGGAATCAAATTCGGTGGAATTCATTTAAACTAAATGAATTCGACTCTCGTCGATTAAGTCAAATATTTGCTACTCCCGACGTGATTTTGACGTAGTTTAAAATCGTTGTTGCACAATTTCAATAAAGCGTCTTTGTGGTGGTCGAGTTCAGTAACGTTATTAATTTAAAGTAATAAAACACGGCACATTTGGTGAAAATAACAACGGCAAATGCGAAAAATTCATTCTCGATTTTGTTTAAGAGTAGGTAGCAAATATAAGTTTGATGAGATTGGAATTGGAATCGAATTCGAAATTAGAATTAATTTCAAGAGTAGGCACACAGGATGGACTAAGTACGTGTCAGCACCACTGCCCACTAAAGAACTCCATGCTGTTCCTGCCTCTTGGTTAGCCACTGCCACCTAACCTTACCTAACCCATCCATATATTGTTCTCCCTTGATCATTTACATTCCCTTATTGGACTTGAGGCTCCATTATACGCTAATCAGCATTTTGAGTTTTCCTACTTTTGCTTTTATATGGTTTATTTGATACCTTAGTCATCTTTAATATTGCTGTCATATACCAAGATAAGCATTAGAGTCGTGTGCCTAAAAGAAATATCTTTAGTGCCCTACAATAGTAGGGGTTGTAAAGCCATTGTCAGCTTTTAGAGAGTATTATGGTACAGATCAGTAAAAAAATATTATATTACACATATCATGAGACTATAGATGTCCAACATAGAACACAGACCTCCCTAATTAAAGGGGGGGGGATAAAAACATGAACTCCCATTCTTGGCAATCTTGTTAGAAATTAGTGTTATCCACTGCCCACTTCTTTAGTAATCACTCAGCTGCTTTTGAAGATCTCAACTTGAATAGGCTGATGTTTAAATAAAAATAAAATGTAAGTAGTGCCCTGTTTTAGAACAAATTGCACAGATGGTGCAGAGGTTAAGATTTTAATTTATCATGAAAATGTCATAGGTTCGATTCCCTCGCAGAATCATACTTTTGCATCTACAAATTTTTGTACAAAGTCGGGGTGTTAAATTGTGCGATTTAAATATGTGTCTCCATAATATTTTTTTTTGTGGCTGGGCTATGGCAAGCGCACCCACGGTCCGTTCCGTACAGAGCGATGGAAGGACGGAGCACAGGCCCATAGCACAGCCGTACCCACGTCGCCGATATATAAAACGATAATAAGGCAACAGCACCCATTAATTTCATGTTGGAGTCATATAAAATGGGATCTAAGGAATCACTAGGAGGAGGGACTGCAGCAGCGTTCCTGGGAGACTTATAATACCAACTGGTAAAAGACAACTCAGTGTCTATGTCATTTGCTTCTTAGTGACAACTATATCCAACAGTGAAAAATAACAGACTTGTGGATAGACAAATAAACATATATAGAATACAGTAAAATTGTAAAATCTTAAAACAATAATTGAAATACCATTTTAAATTATCAATCAAATAAAACTAATACATCCATCAACACATTCCATAAACATACAAAACAACTGCATGTTTACTTTTAACAATAAAACAATATTTAATATTTATCTAAGCATGTTGTTCAAACTTATACCACAAATATACCTATATAGGTAATTACTAATGCTTTGTAAGGTCAAAAGGGTGAATTATATTAACAATTATAAACCAAAACACTTCGTAAATTAATCAACTAAAACATTCTAAATTAGAATTTAAATGTCTTAGAAGCATGTATTACTAAATATATTCTTTTTTTAAGATTTTCATAAACACTAGATACCGAAATACCATTGAAAGCAGAAGTTTATTCAAAATATGTAAAATTTAAATTTCGAATTTAAGTCAAAACAGTGTATAGTGATTTAGGAGACATACCCTCTCTGGCTTTCAAGTAGACAGTGTTCGCGACGATATTCTCCAATTCCATCAGTTCCAGTGTGGCTGATTATATCGTAGACCCTCCACGAAGCAAGAACCCGCCGGTGCGGCCTCTCAGCCGCGTCCCTCGCAAGCACAAAACTGCCCATCAATGTTTCCAGTGTGCTTCAATACAACGATTACACCGGCTAACTTATACACATAACACTACACCGTACACAGAATTACGCGATCCAAGGGACAAATAGCCACAAAAAACGGCCGGAGGCGATAAACACGCGACAGTTCACGTCCACAATTTACGATATCCAAGGGTGTGGTGGAAAGAACGGTATCATGACAATTTACTAGCGGTAAATGATGGCGCTAACGCTCTTGTATGTCGGCGTCTAAGATAAGTAATTACTTTCTTTCAGATTAAGCGTAAATGGAGCACACGCCCGAATTACGCGAGTTATTGATGACGGACAGCAATACGCTACAAAATTACCAATTTTACAATGTAAAATCTTTCCAGTTGCTATAGCGTTATACAAAAAAACTACCATGAAATAATTTAATAAAAAAAGTTTCGTATCGTTTCTTGTCATTCATTACCCATGTTTGCGTATATAATAGTATTACCTATGTTGTAATATATGTAACATATTTTAAAACATTTATAATCTTCACAGCTTATAAAATATTTAAAATTTACAGCACATTAAAAATACTAAATTTAACGAATATGTGCAACTTGTAGAATTGTATATTTTTACCATCGCTAAATGTTAATTCGTTTAGTTACAAAGTTACTGCTAATGTATAAATAACATACCTAACGTCCTACTCTAGTACAAGTCGTACAAAAAAAAATATTTTTAAGTCAAGCAAAACCATCATTATAATATTTAATAAAAGAAAAGGACACCTTATTGACATCCTACCTGCTTAAAAAAAAGAGTTGTTACATATATTATGACATTTAAAGCACATAATTTGTTACAAAACGATTACTTCTAATGTTTAATTTTTACATACAATTCTGGATGTCCAAACCTCTTAAACACTCACAAATTATATTACTGTTACAGTTAAAATCTTGCTACAGTCATAAACTAATAATAAAAATTACTTTTCAAATAACACAATAAAATTAAAAACCAAACTATAATAAACTAGCAGATCCGGCCACGCATTGCTGTGGCTATTGTTTTTGTTATATTACATTTTATTAAACTATTTAAGTGGAACTATAGGAGAATATCTGTCATGGAGGTCGTCATTTTTTTTTACAAATGGCATCTAAGTAAAAAAGCAAGTTAAAATCGTATATGACACGTTTGTAAGTTTGACATAACAGCGCCATCTATTATTTAATTACTCAATCCAGTCAACAGATATCGCCATCTGTTAAAATCGTTTGGAGTTAACAGATAATTGTGAATGTCAAATAATAGGTATATATAGGTAATACAAATAATTTGCAATAAAATAATATTGCGACTATAAATTAAGATGTAAGCTATCCTATCTTTCAAGTTGGATCAAACTGCACACGGTATGCAAATTTGATTGAAATCGGTTAAGTAGTTTAGGAGTCCATCGTGGACAAACAACGTGACACGTAATATTATGAATTTAAAAGTCAATGTATCGATCAGTGTGATGTCGGTATCAACCCAAAAACCTAGGTAAGAGATGGCCTACTTTCACAATCTCTTCATAAGCAAAACAACCCCAAACCGGTAAATTTCATTATGACATTCACCTGGAATCAGCATCTCTCCTTTAAACCTATCAGTGGATATTTTTTGGAGTAAATCTTACTTTTGTTAATAATCGCGTGTTGATACACTTAGTGCCTTTTTGTGTAATGATTTTTTTAATTGTTTATATTTCTATTTTTGATGTATGAAGTTTAGTGCTTAAATAAACACTAAGGATTACTTACGTTACGTTACTAAGGGACCATCCATAAAGTACGTCACACGTCAAGGGGTGGGAGGGAGTCGAGGAAATGTGGCAAGGCATGGAAGAGAACATAAGTTTCGTGACGTCAAATTTAAAATATTATAAATGTTAGTATCACTGATAATTAATAATTCATCGTTTTATCATTTTTTGTCATTCAAATAATTGATTCGATCTTGATTATATTAACAAATAAATTAAATAAAAATAAAACTAATTACGAATTCAATAGTATCTTAATGTAAAATTGCAAAATATTTGACGTTACACTAAGGAAAGACGTCAGATGGCATGTTGGAATGTCACAAATGTAGTAATTGTGACAGGAACGGGGTTAAAATCTTACAGAATTAGTGTGAAGTATTTTATGGATAACCCCTAAGTTAGTACACAGTTAGTATCTATACTAAACTCGCTGTCGCTATCTTATCGTCATGTAAACTATAAAACTTGCAGACTGTATAAGGAATAAGAAGAGACAAGCAAGGAAGACTAAATTAATTTAAATCAATGGCATGTTGTCATACGAGGGGCGGCTGATAAGTTCGCGGCCTAGGTTACTTAATGAAAGAAAAGTTTAATTTTTAATTTTAATTTTCAATATAATCACCCTTAAGTGAAATACACTTCTCACATCGTGAATACAATGCCTTTAAACCATTGAAATAATATTCTGAAGATTTCTCTTGAAAATGACTCTCCACAGCTGACATCATCTCATTGTCATCTGAAAATCTTCGCCCCCTTAACTACTTTTCCAGTTTCGAAAAAAGGAAAAAGTCACTGGGAGCCAGGTCTGGACTATAGGAGGGATGGTCAATTTCTGTGAACCCAGTGGCTTTTAAAGCATCTCTCGAAACGCGAGTGGTGTGAACGGGCACGTTGTCTTGCAGAAACAACACGCCGCGCGCCAATTTGCCACGTCTCTTCTGTACGACTGCTTCACATGTCTGACCTAATAAATTAGCGTAGTATTGACCATTCATAGTAGTTCCTTTAGGCAAGTAATCAATTAATAAAATTCCCCCGCTATCCCAGTAAATAGTCGCCATAATCTTAGAGGCTGACTTTTCCACTTTAAACTTCTTTGGTGATCTTTCTCCTTTTTTAATCTACTGCATAAACTCTTGTTTGGACTTCGGATCATACTGGCGAATCCAGGTTTCGTCTATTGTCACAATGTGGTTATAAATTTCGTCCAAATCGTTCTGACACAACTCCAAAAAATCCTTACAACTCGCCAGTCATCGTTGTTTGTCGAGTGGTGTGAGCATTCGCGGTACCCAACGCGCATTAATTTGTTTAATGTGTAAATTTTGGTAAAAAATTTCTCCGATTCGCTCTTTACTAATCTGTAACTCTTCAGCTATCGGCCACAATTTTATTCTTCGATCGGCCAATACTAACTTTTAACTTTCGAACATTTTCTTCGGTTACTACCGTCACAGGGCGGCTCGGGTGGGGGTCGTCTTGACTCTCTCAGCTCTTTCTTCCTTGTTTAAAAAGTAGAGCCCATTTTTTTACCATTGTATATGATGGCCCAGAATCCTGAAGACCCGAATGTCTTTCGGCGAATTTCCTCTTTTTACAAGGAATTTAATCACTGCGCGGTGCTCAAAATTGCGAGAATTTTCAGTTTCGATCGACATCGTATTGTTGCTTGTTCCAGGTTTGAAGTGTTAATGAACCAAATTGAACAAATGGGTGTTATTTATACTATCAATAAGTGCCGCAAGTTGTGTTATCAGTAACGAGATGATACCTTTTTGTTAAGTACCTTAGGGCGCGAACTTATCAGGCGCCCCTCGTAAGTCAAGTCAGCAGCAAGGCTTTTCTAGCACCAGGTTTGAAGTCACCTTATATTGTTGTATCAATATAAGAAATTGAGATATCAAATTTTTCTCATATTAATCAATGGCTATCTAAAATATTCTGAATAGTTTCTATTGATGTAGTTGAATTGTTATCTGCATTTTTTTTTATATTTAGAGGGTACTGCGGCTCCAACGTCAGCACCGTGGCATGAAGTGATAACTCTCATACTAAAATAGATCGTAAGTGTAAAAAGTAGCGCAGTAATAACTTGATAATTTTTTTTTTTTTTTTTTTTGTGTGTACAGCTGTTGGCCGCAGATGGCCTTGACAGCTTGACGCGGACTATGGGTGAGCGCTGAGGGCTCTCAACCCGGAGAATAACTTGATAATCCATCAACCAGAACTAAATTCTTCTAGGTGCCTATGAGTTCCCCATTTTCATAGCACATATATTTAATTCAACTGGAAACTTCACATTCATTATTTTTTTTTAACAAATTTAAAAAAACTCGTAGATATATTTTAAAATAATATATTTCTATTTTAGTATTATTTTAATTAATGGTCGTAGCGCGATCACGTCAAACTTATCACATATATGTATTGCCAAAGTTAGTGCCTTTTTTAATTTATAAGGCTTATAAAAATACTAACATTCTTCAATGCACTTTTGTATAATAATATATAATATACATAATAATATACAAATATTTAAAAAGTGCCTAATAGGTATTTAATCAGTGACGGTTCCGTTTTCTTAAAGTATATTACGATTTTATAACTAGTAACTTTTGCATATTGTTCATGACATTGTCAAACTATGACATTATTGACATTTGACATTGACAGTGGGTTCAATGCATGCAATTATGCATGTGAATGTCGTGCACATTGGCGCGTATTTGCGCGCATGCATTATGGTGTATTTTATACATGCTGTTGCTCGCTATAACATGAATGGCATGTATGATACCTGGCATTGAATGCGCCATATTCGTGGTGGTATTTGTTTATAAAGAACTGAAAAGACCTTACTAGCAACAACAAAATTTATTGTAATAATATTTTTTTTTTGTGAGTGACTATAACTATTTGCCGCAGATGACTTTAACACCATAACCTGGACTGTAGGTGAGCTCTAAGGGCTCTCAACCTGGTAAATTGCAATAATAACCAAGAGGGTGCTTAAATTTAAAATGGAAACTTCAGCTGATCCATGTGGCGTGTGTGGAGGTAACGAAACTAAGTTAATAGATGGATTTTATTATTGTGTCGAATGTGGTACTCAAAACACCAATGTTAGAGAAACAATTTTAGAAGAGAGAATCTTAGCAGATGGTACGTTTGCACACTCCAATAGAAAGAAAATTATTAAGATACAAAAAGAAGGAATTGAAAGTAAGTTTATAATTTATTTCTTTCATGCATCATGTCCAACATTAAATAAATAATTATGATTATCATCATTATTTATTCTATTTTTCACATTTTTATCAATTATATTTTTTCTTGTGTATTATCTAGTCAATAAGTGCTTTTTTGGTCAGCTTATTTTAGTAGCTTCAAAAAAATATGGTTGGAGGGTCATTTGATGTGGAATAGCGTCTATATGACTGAAAAAATTGAAATACCGCTGGCAAAAATATCAAATGTTCTTTGGCAACTTCAAAAACTATTTGCGATATTTCAAATTTGAAACAAAAAATCAAAATTAAGCCACAAGTTCTGTAGACTTTTTGCAAAATTATGTTTGTATGTTGTCAGATGAAAACCATTTCAATATGAAAAATAAAATAAGTAAATCGGAAGTAGATATTACTGCTCTGAAACATACGGTTCAAGGAGTTCTTGCACTTGGACAATTCATTATTTACGAGTTCCAATACACTAACTAGCAGTCCAAGACCGTATTCTAGTTTGATCACAAGTCAAAATTTTCTTTCAAAAATTCAGCGAAAAGAGGACAACAAAATTGCCCGGAAACGTTGCAATGGATGCTACAAAGAGTTGAGAAAAGATCGTACAAGCTGGGAAATTGTGGCTAAAAAGTCTAATAGATACAGAGTGTTTGCAATGTAAAAAAACTTTTTGTTTACCATGTTTCAGAAACAAACATAATTAGGGAGAATTTTGCAAGAATTTTAATTTCATAAAAAAATAAACCACCAAATCCAAAACCAAAAAATAAAGCACCAGCTCGTCCCGTAGAAATTTTTGCTATAGAAATTGTATATGTCGTCTGACGCACATATGGCTCAGGAACGTATTAGTGCTTTCCAAACGCAAGTTCTCTAAGCCATATGTGGTTCAGCAGACAGGAAACGTGTTAATAAAAGAGGAGGGAATTCTGCAAAAGAAGTCTTCACTCCCAGAATTGTACACCAATATTTATAACCATTTTGGATTTTTATAATTAGTTAAACATAATAAATATTTTTACTTTATATTTTAAAATTTTTAATTAAAAGAGTTGAAAAAATTCAAGCACCTCCTGGACAAATGAATGTTCCGAATTCATTGATAACATTTGTGTTGGTTTCGGTTAGGGTTTCCGATGTATTTTCATTTTGGACATACAATACTTTCAGTTATGGTGAGGAAGCTTCATAACATCCATAGTCTGAACCATAGAATGTCTTAATTTCAACTATTTTAATAATAGGTATTACTAGATATATCTCCGTTACCACACGGATAAGTCGTGACAGAGTTTTTCGTGTAGTGACGATGTAAGAATACAAATCAGCACCCCCTATCTTGCCCGTGGATGTCATAAAAGACAACTACGAGATATAATATGCATATAACATCTATGCAAGAGAAGTAAAACTCGAAATAAAATCTTATACCAACCTGTCTGACCAGCATGGTATAGTAAGGTCAATTTCTCTCCTATTGTGGAGGAGGCTCGAGCCTGATAGTGGGACATATATGTGCTGAAATGATTACTAGATATATTTTTTTTTTATTTTCAGTGAGTGGAGAATGGTACAAGTGGCATGTGTATAACTTCATAATTTCTGGACTAGCAGATGAGCTGATAGCACTTGGAGCCAAGAGCTCTTTTAAAATCAAACTTCTGTGGATATGGACAAGATATATAAAGAAGTATCAGAATAAATCCGAATTAAAGTATGTCACTTATTGCTTTTCTTCTCTTCTTTGTTGTAGTCATTTCATTTATTATCATAAAAACATTACATAGATATGTGGGAATCTCTGGCTCCTACGCTAGTTGTATACTGTGTTGCAGGAGCCAGTGTCCTCCCCATTATAAAAGACACATTTTATAATAAATAAATACAAAGCAATGACTACAGTAGGTGAATACAATGTAAATAATCATAATAGAAAGAAAAACAAAAATCTATGAGTGTGCGTGTGCGTGCGTGCGTGCGTGCGTGCGTGCGTGCGTGCGTGCGTGCGTGCGTGCGTGCGTGTGTGTGAGTGTGAGTATGCATGTTGCATTTGTGTATGTGTGAGCATATGAGTGTGTGTTATATAGGTGATTACATTTACTTTATCAACAGTAGGAGATTCTCAATTTCTGTATAACCAAGGCTTCTCAGCCAATTAAAAACTAAAGTTTAGAATTTATTACTGTTTAGTCGATTTACTTTATGTATCTTGCACAGTTGGTTGTATATATAGGGTGCTAGAAAATTAAAATGACGTTGCCCGTAAGTTGTTTTCATTTGAGGCACTGGGTATTTCACCACTCGCCTTGTTAAAGTAGGTAAATAGGGCACAAATTCTCTATGATACCTACGCAAAACTTCATAAATGTACATCTGTCTTACAGATAGTACACCAGCCTTTTCATATACCGCAGTTGTAGCATGCCTATAAGGTAATTGCATGAGAACTTTTAAGACCACTCTTTGTGCTCGTTCCGAACTTATAAGAATGGTCTTACCAGCACTTCCCCACGCACAAATGCAGTAACTTATAAGACATTCTCCAAGGGCTTTGTAAATTTGGATTAAAAGGTTCATATCCCTAACCATGCGCAATTTCTTAAATATGTGTATAAGCTTTCTCACTCTAGCTGTAGTGGCCATTACGTGGTCTTTCCACTTAAGCTGATCATCTACTATTACACCTAGATATCTAATGGATGTCGCCCGAGTAAGAGTCACACAATTACAATTTAAATGTCCTTTCTTGCATGGGTAGGCATGTATCTTTAAACATATGTCTGGAGAAGGTTTATCCATAGCTTAGTAGTAGTGTAAAGGAACCAGATGGCTTATTGTTTCATTGGAAGTTTTCTTTCTATTTAGTTCTTTTTTAAATAATGCTTAGCTCAGTCACCCAAGTGACAAAAGGGCAGAAACTCCATACCATGTTACCCCTTTCTGTCTATTGAATAGAACACTACTTTGAATTAGGTCATCATCATTTCATGGCCAGCATTTTCCTCTTAATATGTTATCATTAAAAGCAAATAATAATTAATTTCTCCATGGAGTGACGAAGAAACAATATAATTCATCAAATTGGACTACTGTTGGGCTCAGGGCTCCTTCATAATGCGAGGGGATTTGTTCTACTATTCCACACTGGTCAGACGTGTTGGAATAGGGTTTTGTTTGGAGTGGTATAGTAGATCAATTTCCTTCCCATAGTGGAAGAAGCCCGAGTCCAGAAGTGGAACATATGTATATGGGCTGTGATGATGTTGAAGAAGTTATTTTAATATGCTATTACTATTATTTCAGTAGTACTCTTATTTAATTTTGTAATTTAACAGATAGAAATTCATAAATAAAATAAATTCCTTATCAGGCTGTCTACTCCTTGCTATATCTATTAAAATTATAACTTTATTCACAGCATGAATGGGGTTAGTCAAGATGAGAATAACCAAAGTGCTCTACCGAGTTTTATGGCTGAACAAAATAGTAATCCTGTTGAGGAAATATCTGAAGATGTTTGTAGAAAAAAAGTAAACCGTTTTGATATAGATGGTTCTAGTCGTGACATAAAATTACTGTCTAAAGGAGTTATAGTAGCTATGTTATATTTAGCTTTAAATTTAGATAAGAGTGACATACAACTGTCCAATTTATATAGATTTATTGTAGAAAAGCACTTGAATATTTCAAATGTAAATAGATTTATCCCAGCTGATATTAATCTAAAGAAAATTCCAAATTGGAAGAACTTTATGTGTAGTAGATTATGTACACAGCATCAGGTGCGTGCACTAGCTATGTCTTTATTAAGAAAACTTAAATTAGGTCCACCTAAAATACCTAATTTGAGGCAAATTGTTGATAACTTTATATCTGAACTCAGTCTACCAAATGATATGAAGCCCTTTGTGTATTCTTTGATACATTTTCGCAGATGTGATTTTCTTGATATTGATGAGGTAACCCAAAAACGCCTTATTCGAATGCCAGATTATGAAGGCACGGTTATGGCTTTTGTTGTAGTTGCTTTAAAAATATGCTTTGGCTTAGATGGCAATTATGAAGTTAAATTGTCTAATGTGGTTGAAAAAGTTAATGAGGAAAGAAATTACCAAAAATCATATAGAATTGGTAGATATTCTGAACCAAGTAATAGACTTTTCTCATTCAGGGAATGGTGTAGTTACTTGGAATTTAGAAAGATAATTCTTGTGAAACATAATTTAAACATTGCCAATAATAACTTCTTAGACACTGATGATTATGTATATTTGGAACACATGGAGGCAAGACCTAAAAATAATGAACAATTAACAGATAAAATATCAATAGAAATAATTAACAAGTTGCCCCAAGAAGACCATGTGAATGTTATTCCAAAAGAGAATTTTTTACCATCTCTAACTCCTATGTACGATTACACAGATATTGTAATAGATTACTATCAGGACCCAGAAGTTAAATTACTCTTAGCGGAAGATTTTAGGAATTATTCACTCAAATATGCATGCGAATACCTATCTTTTTTGGATTCACACTATGAAAATATAATTAGTGGTGTGAGTAACGATAAGAAAACAAAAAGTAATGTTATATTAGGATCAATTGTGACAAAAAAAGCAAATAACAAAATGGTTTATGTTAAAAATTGTGAAAATAGGAATTGGACTATAACAAATCCACCCACAATTGAACATGTTACTACAGTTGAAACAGAAGATGAACAAAATGATAAAGATAGTGATCATGGTTATGATTCAGGATGTTCACCAAAAGAAAAAGAAATGCATAATGGCTCAGAGGACACTGTGGCTGATGATGCTATAAGAGATGATAATATATTTGAAGAAAAAGTTACTAAAGAGTTAGAGATTCCAAGTATAATATTAGAAGAACATGAACATGAAAATATATTTGATGATTGTTTTGACGATTTAACCTTTAAAGAAGAATGTGAAAAGTATAACTTTGTTGAAAATCATATGAATGAAGATGATAATGTAGTTAATCAACTTCAAAACATGGCTAGCCCAAATGTAGATTTCGATCAAAGAAGTGATATATCAAATGACACATTTGTTCCTATATTTAATCCTGATACTTTTGATAGGGAAAATACAATCAAAGAATTAATTTTATTTGCATGTAAGAAATATAAAATAGCTATACCGGCTGAATATAGAACTAGAGAGCCTAGGAAAAGGAAACAGGCTATGTTCAACAATGAAGTTGGCACGGAAAAAAGGCGTAAAAGAGCTAAATATGATGGCAAATTTACTGTTGAAAATATACTTAGCAGTTATCATAATCATGTACAGTTGGATTTCGTTACGAAAATACAGCAAGAAATGAGTTTAGCCATTCGCAATTCTGAACATCAGAATCAAACTCTTGAACAAAGCTTATTAAATAATACGGATTTACAAGAAAACACAGGTCAATTTAACACTGATAGAAATAGCCCTATTAATGGGGGTGATGAACATAGTTTTTCAGAAATAGCCGATAAAACGGGTATAAGTGATGGTGAAGATGTAATGAATGAAAACGTAGAAAATGAGCTGTTTCAAGAAGATAAAGAAATGAACTTGGATGATTTGATTCCAAAAGGTGATCCAAAATTTAATGAGGATAAGTATGATATAGATCAACTATACATCGAAGTTAAGGATGTAAAGTCGCACACATGTTTTGATATTAAAGATGACCCAGATATTGATAAAATACTGTCAAAAAATGTTGAAGAAATTGAAAATGACACGAAATTAGTTGAAATAAATCAGACACCAAAAGAGGATAGCGTTGAAAGCAAAGAGGAAAGTAATTCCGAAGATGAAACACCTTTAAGTGTTATTAAAGAAGAGATAATGTTAATAGAAGAGATGTATCGTCAAGAAGAAAGTTTTGAGCGGTTAATTAAATCTGAGGATATACCTGAATTTAAATATTGGGTCAGGCATTACGATCGACGTTTTATGGATCGATCTATAGATTTACACGTAAAGTTTAATGAAGAATTGAAAGAGAATGTACCACTAAGTTTTTATTTTGTCCTCCAAGAATGTGCATCTATATTGAATTGTACAAATTTCTATTTGTATAAACAGTTGCAGCTTGTAGAAGAATATATCATTTGTAAATCTAAGAAACTGGATTTTGATGTTGATGCAACGAGTGAGAGGCAAGCTTTTGATTCCGGTGGCACACTGGATTGAAACAGGATATTGCTTATTTTATAAATGAAATTATTGTGACATAGACTTTCTTCGTCTATAGGATTTAGTAAATTCAATGAGGGGAAGGGGCAATGGTCAGGCCATATCGTTCGACAAACTGACAACCGCAGGGAAAGAAAGGGTCTCGAGTGGCGAGCACATATCGAACGATGCAGTGTAGGACGTCATCCTCACTAGCGGGACCGACGACCTAGTGAAAGTTGCTGGGCGTCGTTGGATGCAGGTGGCAAAACACAGCACTTTGTTGCGAAACATAAGGGAAGCCTATGTCCAGTAGTTGATGGCGATATGCAAAATAATATTAATAATGACGATGATGATGACGGCGATGATGATGATGAGCAAATTTAATTGATCCTCAATCTGATCCTCCTAATCTGTTGATGTTGTTTATATAACTCAATATTTAACATAAATTTTATAAAGATAAAATGATTGCTTCGTTTTGTATAAATCGAAAACAATTGCAATACTTTAAATATTATTAGAAGAAGAAGAACATATTTTGAAATGCCAATAGATGGGTATATGACTAGGCATAATAAATGATTACTAATACTTTGCATAATAATGATTATTTTGTATAGAATTGTGTTGTGTGGTAGCTACGAATTTTATTAACCCTTTACATCGACCTGGGCCTTCATTTGATCCCGTCTGTTCGACAATTTTATTACCAAGAGAGTTGACGTCAGTCAGGTGGCCGGAAATAAAAGTATTGCTGAAACTTTTCCAATATCTATGATAAAAGAACAGTACTTATTGCATCGATTCTTAAGTAACTGGGATAAGAACATAATAATCATAATTTCATATAACAAAACATGTAGATTTAAGAATTAATTACACCTTATCCACCTGTGAACATGAATGCTGAAAATGTCATAAAAATTAGTCAATCCCTATGTAATTTTGTGTCGCGCCAAAACGAATCATGTTTTAATCATTGGAATAGTCTGCTGCAATTTCAAAATTACTTTTATATTGTAAATAATCCTTACTAATATTATAAATGCGAAAGTAACTGTCTGTCTGTCTGTCTGTCTGTCTGTCTGTCTGTCTGTCTGTCTGTCTGCTACGCTTTCACGTCTAAACCACTGGACCGATTTTGATGAAATTTGGTACAGAGATGGACTAAAGCTTGAGAAAGGACATAGGCTACTTTTTATTGCGAAAAAATGGGTATAAGGGGTTGAAATAGGGGATGACATTTTGTATGGAAATTCGTCATTTTCGATGATAGAACCACGAATTTTTGTATTAAGGTACCTGATAATAAATAAATAAATATTCGTTCAAGCGTTTTGGAAATTTCATTTACATGGGGATGAAATTCAACCCCTAAAATACCAAAAAGCATACAGCCGAAACCACTGGGCCTAGAAACGCATTTTTTTTTACACCATCGTATTTCTTGGGGTGCACGAGCACTAGCAAAGGATTTTTGGAAATTCACCCCCTTAAGGGGGGTGAAAAGCATATAGTCTTTCACGTCTAAACCGATTTTGATGAAATTTGGTACAGAGATGGACTAAAGCTTGAGAAAGAACATAGGCTACTTTTTATTGCGAAAAAATGGGTATAAGGGGTTGAAATAGGGGATGACATTTTGTATGGAAATTCGTCATTTTCGATGATAGAACCACGAATCTTTGTATTAAGGTACCTGATAATAAATAAATATTGGTTCAAGCGTTTTGGAAATTTTATTTACATGGGGATGAAATTCAACCCCTAAAATACCAATAAGCATACAGCCGAAACCACTGGGCCTAGAAACGTATTTTTTTTTTCACCATCGTATTTCTTGGGGTGCACGAGCACTAGCAAAGGATTTTTGGAAATTCACCCCCTTAAGGGGGTGAAAAGCATATAGTCTTTCACGTCTAAACCGATTTTGATGAAATTTGATACAGAGATGGACTAAAGCTTGAGAAAGGACATAGGCTACTTTTTATTGCGAAAAAATGAGTATAAGGGGTTGAAATAGGGGATGACATTTTGTATGGAAATTCGTCATTTTCGATGATAGAACCACGAATCTTTGTATTAAGGTACCTGATAATAAATAAATATTGGTTCAAGCGTTTTGGAAATTTCATTTACATGGGGATGAAATTCAACCCCTAAAATACCAAAAAGCATACAGCCGAAACCACTGGGCCTAGAAACGCATTTTTTTACACCATCGTATTTCTTGGGGTGCACGAGCACTAGCAAAGGATTTTTGGAAATTCACCCCCTTAAGGGGGTGAAAAGCATATAGTCTTTCACGTCTAAACCGATTTTGATGAAATTTGGTACAGAGATGGACTAAAGCTTGAGAAAGAACATAGGCTACTTTTTATTGCGAAAAAATGGGTATAAGGGGTTGAAATAGGGGATGACATTTTGTATGGAAATTCGTCATTTTCGATGATAGAACCACGAATCTTTGTATTAAGGTACCTGATAATAAATAAATATTGGTTCAAGCGTTTTGGAAATTTTATTTACATGGGGATGAAATTCAACCCCTAAAATACCAATAAGCATACAGCCGAAACCACTGGGCCTAGAAACGTATTTTTTTTTTCACCATCGTATTTCTTGGGGTGCACGAGCACTAGCAAAGGATTTTTGGAAATTCACCCCCTTAAGGGGGTGAAAAGCATATAGTCTTTCACGTCTAAACCGATTTTGATGAAATTTGATACAGAGATGGACTAAAGCTTGAGAAAGAACATAGGCTACTTTTTATTGCGAAAAAATGAGTATAAGGGGTTGAAATAGGGGATGACATTTTGTATGGAAATTCGTCATTTTCGATGATAAAACCGTGAATCTTTGTATTAAGGCTCCTGATAATAAATAAATAAATATTCGTTCTAGCGTTTTGGTAGTTTCACTTACATGGGGATGAAATTCAACCCCCAAAATATCAATAGCATACAGCCGAAACCACTGGGCCTAGAAACGTATTTTTTTACACCATCGTATTTCTTGGGGTGCACGAGCACTAGCAAAGGATTTTTGGAAATTCACCCCCTTAAGGGGGTGAAAAGCATATAGTCTTTCACGTCTAAACCGATTTTGATGAAATTTGGTACAGAGATGGACTAAAGCTTGAGAAAGAATATAGGCTACTTTTTATTGCGAAAAAATGGGTATAAGGGGTTGAAATAGGGGATGACATTTTGTATGGAAATTCGTCATTTTCGATGATAGAACCACGAATCTTTGTATTAAGGTACCTGATAATAAATAAATATTGGTTCAAGCGTTTTGGAAATTTTATTTACATGGGGATGAAATTCAACCCCTAAAATACCAATAAGCATACAGCCGAAACCACTGGGCCTAGAAACGTATTTTTTTTTTCACCATCGTATTTCTTGGGGTGCACGAGCACTAGCAAAGGATTTTTGGAAATTCACCCCCTTAAGGGGGTGAAAAGCATATAGTCTTTCACGTCTAAACCGATTTTGATGAAATTTGGTACAGAGATGGACTAAAGCTTGAGAAAGAACATAGGCTACTTTTTATTGCGAAAAAATGGGTATAAGGGGTTGAAATAGGGGATGACATTTTGTATGGAAATTCGTCATTTTCGATGATAGAACCACGAATCTTTGTATTAAGGTACCTGATAATAAATAAATATTGGTTCAAGCGTTTTGGAAATTTTATTTACATGGGGATGAAATTCAACCCCTAAAATACCAATAAGCATACAGCCGAAACCACTGGGCCTAGAAACGTATTTTTTTTTTCACCATCGTATTTCTTGGGGTGCACGAGCACTAGCAAAGGATTTTTGGAAATTCACCCCCTTAAGGGGGTGAAAAGCATATAGTCTTTCACGTCTAAACCGATTTTGATGAAATTTGATACAGAGATGGACTAAAGCTTGAGAAAGGACATAGGCTACTTTTTATTGCGAAAAAATGAGTATAAGGGGTTGAAATAGGGGATGACATTTTGTATGGAAATTCGTCATTTTCGATGATAGAACCACGAATCTTTGTATTAAGGTACCTGATAATAAATAAATATTGGTTCAAGCGTTTTGGAAATTTCATTTACATGGGGATGAAATTCAACCCCTAAAATACCAAAAAGCATACAGCCGAAACCACTGGGCCTAGAAACGCATTTTTTTACACCATCGTATTTCTTGGGGTGCACGAGCACTAGCAAAGGATTTTTGGAAATTCACCCCCTTAAGGGGGTGAAAAGCATATAGTCTTTCACGTCTAAACCGATTTTGATGAAATTTGGTACAGAGATGGACTAAAGCTTGAGAAAGAACATAGGCTACTTTTTATTGCGAAAAAATGGGTATAAGGGGTTGAAATAGGGGATGACATTTTGTATGGAAATTCGTCATTTTCGATGATAGAACCACGAATCTTTGTATTAAGGTACCTGATAATAAATAAATATTGGTTCAAGCGTTTTGGAAATTTTATTTACATGGGGATGAAATTCAACCCCTAAAATACCAATAAGCATACAGCCGAAACCACTGGGCCTAGAAACGTATTTTTTTTTTCACCATCGTATTTCTTGGGGTGCACGAGCACTAGCAAAGGATTTTTGGAAATTCACCCCCTTAAGGGGGTGAAAAGCATATAGTCTTTCACGTCTAAACCGATTTTGATGAAATTTGATACAGAGATGGACTAAAGCTTGAGAAAGAACATAGGCTACTTTTTATTGCGAAAAAATGAGTATAAGGGGTTGAAATAGGGGATGACATTTTGTATGGAAATTCGTCATTTTCGATGATAAAACCGTGAATCTTTGTATTAAGGCTCCTGATAATAAATAAATAAATATTCGTTCTAGCGTTTTGGTAGTTTCACTTACATGGGGATGAAATTCAACCCCCAAAATATCAATAGCATACAGCCGAAACCACTGGGCCTAGAAACGTATTTTTTTACACCATCGTATTTCTTGGGGTGCACGAGCACTAGCAAAGGATTTTTGGAAATTCACCCCCTTAAGGGGGTGAAAAGCATATAGTCTTTCACGTCTAAACCGATTTTGATGAAATTTGGTACAGAGATGGACTAAAGCTTGAGAAAGAATATAGGCTACTTTTTATTGCGAAAAAATGGGTATAAGGGGTTGAAATAGGGGATGACATTTTGTATGGAAATTCGTCATTTTCGATGATAGAACCACGAATCTTTGTATTAAGGTACCTGATAATAAATAAATATTGGTTCAAGCGTTTTGGAAATTTTATTTACATGGGGATGAAATTCAACCCCTAAAATACCAATAAGCATACAGCCGAAACCACTGGGCCTAGAAACGTATTTTTTTTTTCACCATCGTATTTCTTGGGGTGCACGAGCACTAGCAAAGGATTTTTGGAAATTCACCCCCTTAAGGGGGTGAAAAGCATATAGTCTTTCACGTCTAAACCGATTTTGATGAAATTTGATACAGAGATGGACTAAAGCTTGAGAAAGAACATAGGCTACTTTTTATTGCGAAAAAATGAGTATAAGGGGTTGAAATAGGGGATGACATTTTGTATGGAAATTCGTCATTTTCGATGATAGAACCACGAATCTTTGTATTAAGGTACCTGATAATAAATAAATATTGGTTCAAGCGTTTTGGAAATTTCATTTACATGGGGATGAAATTCAACCCCTAAAATACCAATAAGCATACAGCCGAAACCACTGGGCCTAGAAACCTATTTTTTTACACCATCGTATTTCTTGGGGTGCACGAGCACTAGCAAAGGATTTTTGGAAATTCACCCCCTTAAGGGGATGAAAAGCATATAGTCTTTCACGTCTAAACCGATTTTGATGAAATTTGATACAGAGATGGACTAAAGCTTGAGAAAGAACATAGGCTACTTTTTATTGCGAAAAAATGAGTATAAGGGGTTGAAATAGGGGATGACATTTTGTATGGAAATTTGTCATTTTCGATGATAAAACCGTGAATCTTTGTATTAAGGCTCCTGATAATAAATAAATAAATATTCGTTCTAGCGTTTTGGTAGTTTCACTTACATGGGGATGAAATTCAACCCCCAAAATATCAATAGCATACAGCCGAAACCACTGGGCCTAGAAACGTTTTTTTTTTCACCATCGTATTTCTTGGGGTGCACGAGTACTAGCAAAAGATTTTTAGAAATTCACTCCCTTAAGGGGTTGAAAAGCATATAGCCTTTCACGTCGAAACCACTTAACCGATTTTGATGAAATTTGGTACAGAGATGGACTGAAGCTTGAAAAGGATATAGGCTACTTTTTATCGCAAAAAAATGGGTATAAGAGGTTGAAATAGGGGATGACATTTTGTATGGAAATTCGTCATTTTCGATGATAGAACCACGAATCTTTGTATTCAGGCACCTAATAATAAATAAATAAACATTCGCTCAAGCGTTTTGGAAATTCCATTTACATGGGGATGAAATTCAACCCCTAAAATACCAAAAAGCATACAGCCGAAACCACTGGGCCTAGAAAAGTATTTTTTTACACCATCGTATTTCTTGGGGTTCACGAGCACTAGCAAAGGATTTTTGGAAATTCACCCCCTTAAGGGGTTGAAAAGCATATAGCCTTTCACGTCGAAACCACTTAACCAATTTTGATTAAATTTGGTACAGATATGTACTAAAGCTTGAGGAAGGATATAAGGCTACTTTTTATCGCGAAAAAATAGGTATAAGGGGTTGAAATAGGGGAAAGTATTTTCTTTTTACATCGTCTTCTTTCTTGGGGTATACGAGCACTAGCAAAGGATTTTTGGAAAATCACCCCCTGAAGGGGGTGAAAAGCGTATAGACTAAACTATTAGTGCTAGGAACGTAAAACTTTCTATGCAATTCTCTTTCTTTTGTTGTAAGTGAGCTCTAAGAAATTATTTTATTAAAATCAACTCCTAAAGGGGTGCAAAATATATAGCCGAAATCATTAGGCCTAGAAACATGGAATTTTGTATAAAGTTGCTTTTCTTGGGGAAAGAGAGATTTTTGCAATTTTAGCCCTAAGGGGGTGAACAGCGTTTAACCGAAATCACTGAGCCTACGAAGGATCATTTTAGTACACGGTCGGCTTTCTTGGATTACCCCAAGATTTTCTTAGTGCTCACTTACCAAGCACTATGAAAAAATTTTTGGCAAGGATAAGCGAGCTCTAACAAAGAATTTTTGGAAATTCAACCCCTAAGAGGGTGAAAGTGTATAGCCAAAGATACTGGGCCTAAGAATGTGAAATTTTGTATACCGATCGGTTATTTGGGGTAAGCACTCACTAAGAAACAATTTTGGGCTGCCCCAAAGGGATAAAACGCATATAGTCGAAGACACCCAGCCAATGATATATCATCATTATTTTGCGCTTATCCTAATTACTTTGGATCGACGCGATATGAAGGCACTCTTTTGCCATCGTAGATATATTGCAAAGGTTCTAGCAACATTTTATGACCTGGCAGACGACATTGTTGGCCAGACGGCATCACCAATTGGTCCAGGTTGATGTAAATCTTTGTCTTAGTAGTATTTTGCGACACCCACGAACAATGAAAGCGTGGTAATATTTCTAGCAGCTACCAGACAGTAAGTTACAATCAAGATATTATTCCAATTTTCTATGTCTACAAATAAATAAATTTGAAGCGTCTGTTTGTCTATCAAAATAATAGGTTTTATTTATGCTCACATAATACGGTCCAAATTTTTTTGTCTGTCTGTCTATTCGTTACAGTTAATCTTCAAAATGGCTGGACCCATATTGATTACATTTTACCATCAGGTCTACCAGGCATACATAAGGAATAACTTAAGACTATACTTTATCCTAGGCTATATTTTATCCCGGTGTGGCTGGAGCAACCTTGAGAATTAGGTCGATTTTAAAATTATTTCATTAATGGAAAGCTATTTTTAAGCCAGTAACATATTTAAGCTATTTTTATCCTGATATTCCTACGGGGTCGGGTACAATGGCGAGGAAATCACGGGAATTTAATGGTTTTAAAAATTAATTCACTAATGAAAAGCTATATTATCAGTGAATACCATATAAAGGCTATTTTCATCCCAATATTTGCCCGGGAACGAGAACTAAACCGGGGAATGACGACCAATTTTTAAAATTCTTTCACCAATGGAATGCTACCGATGTTATCAGCGAGTAACATAGGCAATTTTTATCTCTGATATTTCTGTGATTTATATATTTTTTTCAGCCATGTAAATTTATAATATCAGCGAGTAACATAGGCATTTTTTATCTCGGTATTGGCATGAAAATGGGGTCTACGTGAATGAAACTGCGGGTGTTTGATTGATATAATTTTTTTTCACCAATGGAAAATTACGTTATCAGAGACTAAGGAAAGGCATATTTATCATCGTATTTCCACGGGAATCTGAACTATAAGGCTGGAAGTAATATTCAAATGTGAAAGTTTGTGAAGATATTTGGATGTTTGTTACTCAATCACGCTTAAACTGTTGAGCAGATTTGGATGAAAATTGACACGTAGATAGAGTATTTCTTAAATTAAGAAATGTAATACTTTTTATGCCGATAATATTCTTTGCGATAATAGTTCAATATTCAAGTAAATTTTACGCGGGCGAAGCCGCGGGCAAAAGCTAGTAGTAGATATTTTAAAGAGCTGTGATGTAATATTATAATTATGAGTTTGGTTGTATTTAGTTTTTATAAGAATAATTAACAAGTTTCATTCATAAAGCTCTTCCTTGTTTTAATATTGTACCTAAATATTGTGGGGTCAGCTGTCATAAAGGAAGCCTGTCTAAGCTAAGCTGGTCTAAGTTGATTATCATTCAGATATATGTACCTGCCCATAGAGGGCAGAGTAAAATGAACTGTATCAAGATATTTCGTGTGGGAGTAAAAATGCAATTTAGCATCCCCTTTTTTACCCGTGGGTGTCGTAAAAGACGACTAAGGGATATAATATCTATGCAAGAGTAGGAAAATTAGATATAAAACCTTATTATATTATATAGTTGGTCAATTTCCCTTCAAAGTGGAGGAGGCCCGAACCTAACAGTGGGTCTTATATGGGCTGAGATAATGAGATGATTGTTATAACTCATGTTCATGGTGTCTTGCTGCCAAGAGTTTTACAAATCCTACCCCAGTGCGCGGTCTGCTTTCAGACTGTCTTTCGTGCAAAAGACGCGAGTCGGCAGTAAAGGCTGAATTCTTTTGAGTGTAACCTTGGGGTCGCTCGTATCTTGCGGCACCAAGTGAGCTCCTCAATCAAACTTCTTGGTCGCCGCCGGCGGAGCGAGTCAGCCGACGCAAGCGTTTTGCTTTCTCGCTCCGCGGCCTCCTTTCCTTTCATGATGGCCTCATTCTGTGAGGTTTGACGACCAGCACCTGTCGCTGTTGAATACTTAAGATGATGGTCGGCAACGACAAGTCTATTCCAAATTCCATTGACAGGACGTGGCGCATGGGGCCCCCAGGCGGGGCATACTACCAATGTGTGGCGCAAATCGCTGATTGATGCACCGCCCTCATTTCCTTCCAATTAGTAACGCCTAATAACTCTCACCACCATTACCCTCTACGGCTGTAAGGGGGCCCTGTTCCGGGCAGTCTCCGACTATAGGGACGTCGCACAACGCCATGGACCACATGATTCTGGTGTAGAGACGGCGACAGGACGACCCAGGGCCACCAGTGTTTGGCAGCAGCCGACTTGGCCTCGGGACGAGCTGGACAATGTGTAGCCCGAAGATTTCTATCGAGGTGCAGGCCCAGATATTTCATCTGAGCCCTTATAGGCACGGTAACTGCAGAAACAGATGTGTGCTCTTCGTTACTCCGACGTGGCCCATGGAATAAGAGGGTCATGGTTTTAGTCAACGAGACTCGTGGACCTACATGTGGCATTACAATCCGGTCTAGGACAAGCGCTACTGCCTCCTTTGCCAATTGGAAGGTCCCCTGGAAGTCGGCCATCTTCACCGTGATGAGGATGACATCTAGATAACCCTCCATACCGGGAAGGCGGCGACCGCTCAGGAACCAGTCGATCCCGACGTTCCACAGGATCCGACAGAGGACTGAGCTCTGTGGGGCACCGCACTCTACTCGATGGCGATGAATGCGCCTATCGGACCCCTCCCAGAGCACAGAAAATACAATAAACTAACCTAACTCAGCGAAAGTAGATAATTGCAATATTTCGACGCTACAAACGAGTCAGCAATAATAACTGTTTTTAGAGATGTTTGTTTTCTTTTACGTTTTTTTTTATTGCAAACGATCAAACAGTACACCTGATGGTAAATGATGCTGTCGCTCATGGACCTTTGCTAGGCCACTGCCTATCGTGAAAAAGGTGAAGGGAGTGTGAATGCGTGCAATTAGTGATACTAAAGGCATCACCAAAACCCACCACACACAAACACCCTCAGAAAATTGGGCTTCCGACTCTCTAGTTCATCGAACGGAGCGCAGTAACAAATTGCTACTAATCAGACGTCGATTATCTGCGAGAGTGTAGGTACTACCCTGGACGGACTGGCCCGCAGCTGTAGCCAAACAACTGTCAACAATTTTCCTTGATTCCCAGGCGTCCACTTTCATAGTATTCTTTTAAGCCATTACTAAAAATCGCGTGCCGTGGCAAAGTAACGTTAAAAAAATTATAAAATCATAATAAAACCTCTATAAATTGCATGTATTTGGCTGAAATGATAATGTTCGACGTTTTCCGCAAACTTTTTTGTTTTTAAACAAAAGAATATTATTTGACATAATATTATTGATATTTTCTCTATTAATAAAATATTGTAATAACTCGTTTAAAATGATTATAAAAAGATGTGGAACGCTATTAAGGACAGCTCTATTGCCAAGTAGTGTTTTCAATCGCAATTTCGGGCAAGTGGGCATTATAATGTCGACTCCAGCTAGGGTGAAGTGTTCTTGGGGAGTAAGTATATTTTTAATTTAGAAAATCCCTACTCAACAAATTATATTTGTTAATAATTAATAAACGTTCTATTTTATTTTTAAGGAAAAGTTTCTACACATCTTCTTCATGCTTGGAGTGTGGCTAACGCCTATTGCTTATTTTCATACACAGTTGAAGGTTTGGAAACACGAATATATAGAATAAAAGGTAATAATTTGCGATACAGTTTTTCGTAAAGCACCTATTAAAGAAATTTTGAACTTTTTAATGTTATTTTATTCACGTTATTGAATGAGGGTCTGAGTTTCTGGAAATAAAAGGCCGTAATTCAATAATGACATGCAAAATAGCAAATACGTGTATTCATCTAATTATTTTTACCTGGAGTAATGCAATTACGTTTCGGTGGGCGTCGATGCGCCGTCGATGTCGCCCCGGCTCGCGTCTCCGATACCCGCCGGTACAACCCGGCAAGTACCTCCGCCTGCAGGTCCTATGGGGAAGTCTCGGCCAACAGGCACCACCGTGTAGTAACCGCGTATGGCTCTGACCGCCAAGGCTCTCTGTGGACGCCGCAGTACAGTCCTAAGACGAACGGTCAGGGATCCTACCCAGTACACCGGTGCGCCGTACAGGGCCATCGACTGGATGACCCCCGCGTACAGTCGTCGACAAATAAATCTCGTGCCAACATGCCTGGCCAACGTAGCGTAGTAGGTAAATTTCCCTCTTATTGTGCAGGAAGTCCGAGCCTAGTAGTGGGACGTATATGAGCAGAGTGCAGACATGCTGAATGCAAAGTAAATAAAAGAGGATTAACTTTCCAATATATAGTATTACTCATGGGATTAACATTAAACATATATTGCTATATGTTTTTTGTTTTCCCAAAATTCCCAGAGAACAAACCAGTGGCCCCAATCATTACAGTAGGCAGCGACGTAGTTGTACCCGTGGTATAGCAGAGGTGCATGAGTGGCGGGTGGTCTGTGACAAGGCTTTTGCATAAATCTTGGAAGGCAAATTGAAAACTTGAAATTTATGTTACCATACTTTTGTATGTTTTAACTTGTACGAGATTTTTACGTGTGATCGGTGTCCAAAAAACATCGCCCTAAACACAACGATGTATCGAAATATCGATGTTTTTATTAATGATCATAACCCTAAATCATGCAAACGATCTTAAATAAAATTACTAAACACAGCTAATTTTTTAAATGAAAATATGAAGGCCTTGATAGGTAGTAAATTGAGGTAAGTCGTGATCGAAATTGTTGGGTGACGTGTTAATATCAACATTATATCTGTACCTATATCAATGTCACTAAAACTGTGCTGATTGATGTCAAAACCAGATAAATGTAAAATCAAAAATAGTATGCAATATTTCATTTAAAATCAATCGGTAACTATATTTAATTGCATACTTACTTTGCAAAATACATTCGGACCTTAGTTTTCGTAATAGCAGTAGGCGATGGTAGGCAAAATGTCGCATAAAATAATATCGATGTTTTGTAATGGTAAAATCGATATTTTTTCTAAATATCGATGTATCGTTTGTTTTCATCCCTATTTATTTGTTGTTGTTGCGGCTAAATATCTCAGTTATTGCGATTTCAAATATTTAAAAAAATGAAAGAACCCAAATCCACACAAGCTCCTATAGAAGATCTTTCAGAGTTACGAAGTTATTTCGCGTCGCACAATGTTGTTCGTGAATATATAGCTCACACTTCTAAAGTGCATTCCGTGGGTTGGTCTTGTGATGGAAGACGACTCGCTTCAGGTTCATTTGATAAAAGCGTTGCTGTTTTTAATTTAGAAAGGAATAGACTGGTAAGTGTAGAAATGATTACATATAACTAGTCTCGCTAATGTTATGATAATTAAAAATTTCAGGTTATGTTTACTTTTTTAAATACCATATAAATACAAAACAGTAGAAACCTCTTGTACAGCCAATGCCTTTTATTTTTGTTTTAGGTGCAAGATTTCATATTTAGAGGTCACACAGGGTCTGTAGATCAGCTCTGCTGGCATGCTTCACACCCTGACCTGTTGAGCACAGCTAGTGGTGATAAATCTGTTCGGATATGGGATACAAGGTGCGATTAACTTAAACTTTCTAAATTAATTGAATTCATAGCGTAAGAGAAGTCATTAATCCAACCATTGTTCTAACTAATTAGTAAATTTATAGTCAAATATTTTTAGTTTAATATAATATTGGCCTTTATTGGCTCTGATGCAGTCTGTACAATAATAATCATAACTTGATGAAAAGGTAGTTGTATTCTCCTGGGAAAATATGACGGCAACTGAGATTACTATCTGGCCTGTTAAGCTTGGTATAAGTCATCATCATTATCACACTCTTAGCCTATGTTTGGGGTCAATATCATATGTACACTTATTCCTCCATTCATATTGCGAAGTTTTGGCAATAGTTATATGACCTGCCTGATATTAATCCCTATTGTGAACGTAATTGTTGACAACACTGCATTAAATAGAGTTGCCCCAAACCGCAGGTTACATAAGCAATGTAAGGGTTCGTGGTATTCATACCCACCTTCATATAGCGACTGTATGTGTAATAAAAGTTTATTTAATAAATCAATATTATATAAAATGATTTCTGATGTTTACGCGAGCATTACATTACAGTAAATAAAATAGTGGGTCAAAATTGAATAATGAAATTTCTGTAGTGTATACAAATCTCTGTAATAACAATGACTTGTTGGACATGAGCCATCTTAGTCTGCCCCCTGGCCTGAATGCTGTAAAGTGTTTGAAACTTCAGGCAATAAAAAATCAAATACAAACCTAATAAAATCTGTAAAATAGTTTTATTTACAATAATATTTAATGATCGTAACACTTATATTAATCTAATTTTAGAACACACAAGTGTGCAGCAACTATATCAACTAAAGGCGAGAACATTAATATAGCATGGTCTCCAAATGGCAGCACTATTGCTGTCGGAAATAAAGAAGACCTAGTCTCATTCATAGACACAAAAACTTATAAAGTGGTAAGTTGGCTACATTTTGCTTTGTATGAATTAACTGTGTCCATTTAGAGTTAGATTCATTAAGTTGAGGTGTGATTGCACTGGATGCCATTTGTTTAGGAGTAACATTAATTAATTAGGCATTACACTACTATCTTAATTTCTTTTTCACAATGCATAAACCTCATGCAATAATAATAAAAAAATGTACACAATTTAAGAAGTTACAAGCTCTTGAAGACTTTCCTGTGGGACTTGGAGAGATGCTGGGCAGCATTAGGAACTGGGACGCGGTTGTTGTCTTTTGCGAGGAAGGCATCTCGCGGAAGGAGGCGGCGGATCGTGTGCGGGAGGTATTTCCTTATGGCGGCATGATTCACCGCCGGTGACTTGGACGGCGCAGGGGCGAGTACCTACGCCTGATGCCGCTCTAGATGAGGTCGCGGGTGACCGGGCCGGAGAATAGTCCGTCCTCATAGTAATAGTCCGTCATCTGCTGGGAGGCTAACCGCGTGAGGGCGACGGCCAGGGTGGCGTCGGGAAGGAAGGGTACCGGAAAGGACATTCCGCCGGGCTGGAAAAAAGAAAGTTCTGGGCTTGCCATGGATGTAACAGAATCGGTTGTCGATTTAACAGCGATAGAGAGGGAACACAGTGGGTTATGTCGTCACATACCACGCTTGTATCGCCCCGGACGGATTGGTGTGTCCAAATCACAGAAATATTAATACTTTAGAATGCCCTTCGCTCGTATTTTGTACTAAAACCAGTGTCACCGCATTTCTCCCCCCCGTTTAACGTTAACACATATGCAAGGTGCATGTTTATAACAATACCGCATACTAACATAACACACACACACATAAATCTCATTGTTGCAATTGGTAGGTTTCTGTAGGCAGCATGACATAGTAGGATAATTTCAGTCCTACCCAGAAGAGGTTCAGCAGTGGGACGTATATGAGCTGTGACGATGATGATGTTTACTTTCTAGTAAAATGCTCTTATTATTCTCTCAGGTAGTTGAGGAGCAGTTCAACTTTGAAGTAAATGAGATTTCATGGAATAACACATCAGATTTGTTCTTCTTGACAAATGGACTTGGCTGTGTACATATACTGTCGTAAGTTTACTATTTATGGAAACCTTCGGTCCAGGTTTAGAAATAAGAAGAGAGGGATAGCTTATGGTTCTACTGAAATGGAGTATTTGAAAATTATCAAAGTGTTAAATTATTACTATTATTTAAGAACAACGTGAAGTAATAAGTAATTAAAATTCGTGTGGTGATGAAGTAAAATTACAATTCATCACTCCCTATGCTCGGGCTTTCTCTGCAAGATAGAATCCGGAATACGGAATTCTGCAGCAGAACGGGTGTAACCGACAGCGCGAAGAATTAGCACACTGAAGTGGCAATGGGCAGGCCACATCGCTTGACGAACCGACAACCGCTGGGGAAGAAAGGTTCTCGAGTGGCGACCACGTATCGGACGTTGCAGTGTAGGACGCCCCCCACTAGGTGGACCGACGACTTGGTAAAAGTTGCTGGGCGTCGTTGGATGCAGGCGGCACAGGACCGCACATTATGGCGTAATATGAGAGAAGCCTACGTCCAGCATTGGACGGCGATAGGCTGAAATGATGATGATGAATGATGACTCCCTATCATGCCTGTGGGTGTCATAAATGTCCAATAATATAATGTGTATATAGCATCTATGCAAGAAAAGGAAAACTTAAAAACTGATACCCTGGGTGGGTATCAGTTTTTCCCCCACCCATCTGACCAAATTAATATAGTAGATCAATTTCTCTCCTATTGTGGAGCAAGCTAACAGTGAGATGAATATGAGATAAGATGACGATAAATTAAATAAAAGACATATGTCTATTGTCTACGTTTATAAAGTTATTATGGGGGCATATTCAGTCCCTTACGCGTACAATGAAATTTATTTGAAACTAGCAACCCGCCCTCGCTTCGCTTTTAGTCGTTTTAACCGCGTAGTTCCCGTGGGAATACCGGGATAAAATATAGCCTAGTTTACTACCTGATATTATAGCTTTCCATTGGTGAAAGGATTTTTGAAATCGGTCCAGCCATTTTGAAGATTATCCGGAACAAACAGACAGACAGACAAACATTTTTTAATCTGTATTTTAGGCATAGGTGTCGTGCAAATAACCGTGTGAGCATGAAAAAAGCCTATTATTTTGACATTACAAACAGACACTCCAATTTTATTTATTGGTATAGATCTAATATGGCTCCTATGAGTGGTGCATTCACTGTACGAATTTCTGTCTTTATCTGAATGGTTTTACCAAGCTATTATAAAAATATATATGTATATATTCCAATTTACTAAGTTTTCATTTAGAATTGCATTAAATAATAAGTTCCATTTTGATCCCTGATGTTTATGCGAGTAGTACACATGTAAATAAAACTACTTTTACGTATTGCGTTTGTATTTGATTGCCAGATCTTTCGAACACTTTACATCTTAGTCCGCCCGTGACCATGACACGGCCGGACAAAGATATTGGACGTGAGACATCTTAAATCACATATACACGTGATGAAATCCGTAAAAATAGTTTTATTTATAATAAGTTTCATTATTAAAACTTTTAATATTTTTACAGCTACCCGTCACTAGAGTTACAGACAGTATTGAAGGCACACCCGGGCACGTGTATATGTATAGAACACGATCCGACTGGTCGGTACTTCGCCACTGGTTCTGCAGACGCTCTCGTCTCGTTATGGGATGTGAATGAATTGGCATGTCTGAGGGTATTCTCCAGGTAAGTTATCGCAAATTTGCCGTTTGCGATCTATGTTATCCTTCAATTTGAACTTATATATCTCCCCCTACTGAATTTCCTCTACAATAGAAGTCAATTTGACATAGTATAGCTTGCTGGTCAGACAATTTGGTTTAGGGATGAGTATCGAATTTTCCTTCTCTTGTCATATGCATATTATATCCCTTAACCGTCTTATGATTTTCACCAGGGCCGGATTAACCCTATCAGGGCCCTTAGGCAATGTAATACTGGAGCCCTTTTCCTTTACCCTTTTCTTACTTTTTAAAATATATAATGAACAGGTTTACCCTCGCATATTACGTTATATAGCGTGGCGTTGCGTCGCTGCGCCCTGTTCATGCCACGCCAACAATCAGGTTTACCCTCGCCTATGGATATATCACATCAAAAAATGAGCAACATTGAGGAAGTATACAAATTCTCAAAAAAATTATTCGATGAAATTTTTTCTTGGTGCTTGCTCTGGGCCCCTAATCGATACGGGGCCCCCTAGGCAGTTGCCTAATCCGCCTTATGTATAATCCGGCCCCGATTTTCACAGACGAGATAGGGGGTGATGAATGGTATTCTTACTCTGTCACCACACGGAAAATATGTCTGTTGTAATTTGGAATTGTATTTTATACAATTCGTACATCTATAGGCTTATTTATGGAGATCCATCGTTGAATACAGGCGTCTTTGATGAGGGTTTTGAGGCCATAATCACCATACTTGTTTATCGAAGTTGTTGTTATACGTGCCCAGGAGTTTGCTGCTGCATATTGTCGTGATGATCTCTGAACCGATTTTCTTGATTCGTCCAGGAAATTAAGAGTTAATGACACATTGTTTTCATAATCCGTAACCACACGAAGAATTGAAATTCAAGTCAATTATTTTGTCGTTACACGAGGAACACCTTAGACCTCTTGTGATGGACCGAGAAGGAGACCGAGAGACCGTTAGGAAGAGCTGACCGTTTGGGGCGACGCGCCGGAAGAACTGTTTTTTATTGCCGGGCCGTCGCCGCGAATAATACCCGAATGAGTAATCAGCCGGCTTGGCCATGAATCTTAAAGAATCGTACTAGTAAACAGCATCCGATTACTAGGTTCAGTACTAGACCAGCCATCACATAGTAAATGTTTCACTGTTTTTGTTTGATAAAAATAAAATTATTGTAAACAGATTAGAATGGCCGGTCCGTACGTTGTCGTTTAGTTTCGACGGGCGGCTCCTCGCTTCCGCTAGTGAAGACCACGTCATCGATATTGGAGACACAGAGACTGGTAAGTAATAACAATCTACAAACTTATTCAATAGACGGCGCGGCTTTCTGATAATGTGAAACATAACTAAATAAAGTAGCGAATGGTTTTTTTTTCTGTCAGCTCATTTTCGTCACATTGGTTGTGTGGAGGCGGCCAAAAGTACATTGGTCGTGGATATCGTAAAGAATTGGCTGTGTGGAGGCGGCTAAGAGTTTTACGATCTGGGCCGACTGGCCAATATTTGGGTGGCAATGAAGCAACATTATGGAGGATAAAAAATATGAACGCTTGGTACAGTCGAAAGCATGAAGCGTTACACTTTGGAAGTCTTTGTCTCGATGACGATTGAAATTAGTGTTGCCCAAAAAAATCTTGGTCTTGCGGTCTTGGTCTTGCGAGAAATGCGAGACCAAGACCAAGACCGCTTAATTTTTGCAAGACCAAGACTGGCCCTGCAAGACTTGAGCAAGACCAAGACTGAGCCTGCAAGTCTCGCGGTCTTGCATTTAATTCAAATCACCATTCCAGCTTGTATACGGTGGAGCTCGTGTCTTCTACATAATAGGAGGGAAATCGGCCGTGGCCGGAGAGGAATCGCCACGGTGATCGGCCGTGTTGTTACAGGGTTTCATGTCAAGTTTTCCTTCTCTTGCACTGATGTTATATATTATAGCCCTTAGTCGTGGGTTCGCACTCGCGGGTAAAATAGGGGGGTGATGAATTGTATTCTTACTCCTTCACTACACGGCAAGTCATATCAGTCTTGAGATATCCATCTATTGGCCAATCGATTCCCAATGTTGGTGTTGACTTTTCAGAATTACTCTTCGGAAAGGCTTAAGGACAAAAATATCGTAATCACGAGAGTGCTCTTGCCCATTATACATATTTATATATCCGTTTATACATTAGCCTAACGACGTTCACTGTTGGACATAGAAATATGCCTACAATTAATCTACATAAATGTCCGTGTAGGGACAGAGCACGAATACAATTCACCACTCTCTTACCCGTGGATGTCGTATCAAATCGGACCGAGGCAATGGTGTTAGGAAGGCATTATTTTTTTTTTATGGGTGGGCTATGGTACACACGCAGGGTCCATTCCGTCCGGGACGATGAAAGGACGGCGCGCGGGCCCATAACCCACCCGTACCCACGTCGCCTCGTTGTTGGGCCGACCACCAGAGCAGGGTGACTTGTCGTCAGTGGTCAAATAACTCCGTCGCTTGCCAATCAAATTGAAAAATCTTTTTTGTTGGAAAGGGGGAAAATGTTAAATGACATAAAATTTATTGTATCAACTGCCCCGTGTGGTGACGTCTTAAGAAAACAGGGTCGAAATTCCTTCCTTTGTCATAGGAATAGTAACTCTGTCTAACACCAGGGGAATAGGAGAGTAATTTTCCCCAGTGGTAAGCGTTATATTCAATAGTGGACTATAGGCTAGCAGATGGATAGGATGATATTTGATATATGGACAGATAGGATGATATTTGATTAATTTAGTTGGATTTTTCATTGCCATGATAAATGACTGTTACGTTATTCCAACTGCAAGACTTGCAAGACTTTGCGAGACTCTTGCTGCAATACCAAGACTCGAGTGAGCAATACCAAGACCAAGACGAGACCAGGTGTGCTGTTGCAAGACCAAGACTGATTCAAGTCTCGTCTAGGTCTTGCATTTGGGCAACACTAATTGAAATAAGAATGGTTCTAATATCAATGTACAAAACTTCACAAGCCCTCGACAACACAATAACTAAATCAATTTGATCTCTATTGGGCAACTGCCCTCCCCCTTGCCCCCCCTTGGCGACACCCTTGGGTAGGAGTACTTTGTTGATAGTTGTCTGTCTACAGCCGCGGGCAGTCCGTCCGGGGTAGTACCACACTGAGCAGAAAATCGCCGTCTGAGTAGTAGCAATTTGTTACTACGTTTCGTTCGGTGAACGAGAGAGCTAGAAGCCCAACTTTCTGAGGGCGTTCACTCCTTTCCCTTTCTTCACCGTTAGACAGCGGCCTAGCAAAGGTCCATGAGCGGCAGCAACACTTAGTATCAGGTGTGTTGTTTGTTCATTTACCACTGTTGGCAAGAAAAAAGTCGTGCTCGAGCCTCCTCCACAATGGGAGAGAAATCGACCAATTAAGGTTTTATTTCGAGTTTTCCGTCTGGAAGGACTTTATCTGCACACTATAAGACTAAGGGATATAATACGCATATAACATCTATGCAAGAGAAGGGAAACTCGAAATAAAACCCTGTACCAACCTGTCTGACCAGCATGGTATAGTAAGGTCAATTTCCCTCCTATTGCGGAGCAGGCTCGAGCCCAACAGTGGGACGTAAATGAGCTGAAATGATGGTGAATGTGGGCAAGATAGGGGTTAGTGAATGGTATTCTTACTCCCTCATCACACGAATAATATCTTGCTGCATAATACCATTAGTCCAAATTATTCTATTGTTATTGGAAGTCAACATTAAGTTAGAATACAATAAAGAGGATGATACATTTGCCAACAGGTGAAAAGGTAGCAGAGATTCCGGTAGCAGCATCCACATTCACAGTCGCATGGCATCCCTCACGGTACCTTGTAGCGTTTGCGTGCGAGGACAAGGAGCCCCCGGAGAGGAAACGGGACGCTGGAAACCTCAAGTTGTGGGGATTACCTAACGACAAATAGTTAATGACTTTAAGTGAAAATGAATGATTGTGGTGTTTTTATAGAGAATAGTGCAAGATGTTTATTTCTTGTAAAAAACTTAATAAGTTATATTTAAATAACTTCCTTTCATAATGATTTCTGATGTTTACGCGAGTAGGTATTATACATTGTAAATAAAACAACGGATTTTATCGCGTTTGTATTTGATTGCCCTACGCTTCGAACCTTAGTCCGCTCGTGACCATGAATGCTGTAAAGTGTTCGAAAGGTCAGGCAATCAAAAATAAAATACAAACGCGATAAAATCCGTAAAGTAATTTTAACTTCTTTTCTTTATTACTGAGCAAGTAGCCCAGCTTGTGGTAAGTGGTAACTACTGCTCATGAATCTTTGCTATGTCAAGGGCACAGTCATGTCGCTGTCCACTGTAACGTTTTGGGCCTCCGCCTATTTCGCTCAATGAACTTAAAGAATTTAACTGTAGCCAACATAAGCGTGGTGCAGTAAGTCCATTTTTCTGATATGGAGGAGGCTCGAGCCCAGCAGTGGGTGGTATATGAGCTGAGATGGTGATGATTAGTGATAAAAAATCACTACTAACAATAATTTTGGCTCAACCCATGGACATCCTTGTGTCAATAGAAACATCATCATCATTGTAGCCCACATACGTCCCACTGTTGGGCTCGGGCCTCCTCCAAAATAAGAGAGAATTTGACCTACCTACTATATCATGCTGGTCAGACTTGGTATAGGGTTTCATTTCGACTTTTTCTTCTCTTGCACAGATGTTATGTGCATATTATATACCTCAGTCGTCTTTTACGATATCCATGGTCAAGGTAGGGAGTGGTGAATTGTATTCTTACTCCGTCACCACACGGAATCAGTAGAAACATGTTTCAATATTATTTTTAAATAAAATATATTTTCATATCAACCTATGGTTTATTTATTACATCACTATGTTAAGTTCAAATAAATTTTATCTTGATTCTTATTTCATGTAGTGATAGGACCACACTGTTGACATTTGTCTGTCTACAGCGGGCTGGTCCGTCGGGGGTAGTACCACACTGAGCAGAAAATCAACGTCCGAGCAGTAGCAATTTGTTACTGCGCTTCGTTCTGTGAGCGAGAGGGCTGGAAGCCAAACTTTCTGAGGGTGTTTGCGTGTGGTGAGTTTTGATGATGTGTTTAATATCGCCGAACCTCATTGCACGCATTCATACTCTCTTCACGGTAAGCAGCGTCCTAGCAAAGGTCCATGTGCGGCAGTATCACAGCATCAGGTGTACTGTTAGTTTTCAATAAAAAATAATATCATAATCTTCATTTTAACATCATTTCACCTTAGGGGGCGTTCATAAAATACGTGAGATGTTTAAGGGGGGGGGGGGGGAGGTGGTCGAGTCAAATCTCATCTAATCTTACGTTGGAGAGAGGGGGGGTCTCGGCAAATATCACGCAATTTTTTTCTGATTGAAATAAAAAAAATATATCCTATTTTGGTCCATTTAATCCAGATTGTACATGCTTAAGATTTAATCTTAAGGATTATTACATTTCACAGATTTATTACACTTATAATTAAACTCTCAGCAATATTGATTGCTAGTCTTAACTAGTCGTAAATAAAAGCACGAAGCATTCTCTATGCTAACACGCCTAACTAGCGCAGTATAGGTGGTCAATTTCCTTTCCATTATAGAGAAGGTCTGAGCTCAATATTAGGACTTATATGGGTTGAGATGTTGATAAGATACCACGTTGGTCAGTTGGGTTGGTATAGGATTTTAACTTTTCTCTTACATAAATGTTATATGGTATTATACCACAGCCGTCTTTTACGCCATTCTCGGGCAAGATATGGGTTGGTGAATAATATTTTTTTATTCCGTCACCAAATGAACGGTAACACATAAACCCAGACAATAATAACGTATAGAAGGATAGTGTTCATACGTAAGCCATCAAAAATATGAAGCAAACAATACTACAAGCGTGCGGGCGATTATATACGTACACACGCACACCATTATACAAATTATGAAATCAAATTTTGTTTTTATTGACATAAATCGTCTAAATACTTTTAAAGGTAGTAAAAATCTTTTTATGCTTTTCAAATGTGGTGTGACACCATTTGAATGCGCAAACCGTCATAATTACCTATTTCTTTTTTAAGAGTTGCGTACGTACGTGCAGTACAGTGACCTTGTACATTACGGAACGGTTCCGGCGTAAGCTCCATTAGGCTCCAATTGAAATGCTTCACTTTTTGTGCGCGAACTTACCTTCTATACGTTATTATCTTAAGCATAAACATTTCCGCGTGGTGACGGAGAAAAATACAATTCACATGTCCTTGCTCGTGGGTGTCTTGGAGTTAGACGACGACTAATGTATCATTTCAGACCATCGCTGTCCACTGCTGGACGTAGGCCTCCCTCATGTTGCGTCATAATGCACGGTCATGTGCCGCCTGCATCCAATGACGCCCAGCAACTTTCACCAGGTCGTCGGTCCACCTAGTGGGGGGCATGTATGGCATACGTCTCACCGTTGGGTTCAGACCTCCTCCACAATGAGAAGGAATTTGACCTACTATACCATGCTGGTCAGACATGTCGGTATAGAATTTCATTTTGAGTGTTCTCTTACACAGATGTTATGTGCATATTATACCCCATAGTCGCCTTTTACGACATCCTCGGGTAAGATAGGAAGTGAATTGCTTTCTTATTCTCCTCCACAATGAGAGGGAAATTGACTTACTATACCTAGCTGGTCAAACGTGTTGGTACAGGGTTTTATTTAGATTTTTCCTTCTCTTGTATAAATGTAATCTTCATATAATTAATCTCTGAATAATGTTTTACCACATCCACGGGCATTAAATTGGGTAGTGAACGGTTTTTTTTACTCTGTCGCCATGCAGATATCATAACCGTCACAAGGAAATTAAAAAAAAAAACAAATTAAATTAATGTCATTTATTTGCTTTATAAAAATACGTTACATGTGAAAAATATCAATTGTATTTATTTATTGCTAATATTGCTTAAGTTTGAACATTATATACAGGGTGTATCAAGTTATGGGACAACTGTTCGAGTATGTTGTAGTTTAAAGGTCATAGATCGTAATTAGAATGTACATTACACAAAAAACAATATAACATAAAAGTTATAGTGATTTCAAAAAATGTGTCTAAGAGTCTATGCCTTAAATGTTACGTATTATGTAGGCATGTACAGACAGAATACATGTAGGCATGTAAAGCTTCGACAGTATAATTTCATTCATACATACCTAGAATTGCGCAAACGCTTCAATGAGCGTAGGTAACAACGGCGAGCCGTCATCGGTCATCGGCCGATCAGCTATTTTAAAGCGAAGTTTGTCTTGCTTATGCGAACGTAATCATTGATTTATTCAATTTCTAATGAACATTTAACAAAGTATGAATATGTTGCGTATTAAGTATCATTGACTTTATACGTTTCAATCGGATTTACACGAAAAAGCGATGACAAAATTGAAAACTTTACATGTCTAATTCCTTAACGAATCGATATTTTTCGTTCAAATTTTTTTCATGGGTTCCTACCACCATTGCCTAGCTCTCTTTTGACTAGTTGCCCCATAACCTGATACATCCTGTATATAAATACATAAACCATTGCACTACAATGCAAATATATGAGGTACTAGAAATGGTAACCCGTTGTAGTCAAGTACTTATATTTAGTCTTCTTATGTCAGTAATCCACTCAAAATATATGGCGAAGTGCACAGTGGATTTTGGGGACACCATGCTATCGCGTTGTTACCCCCAAAGGACGGCCGCGATTAGGGATGCAAACGATACATTAATGTTTTTAGGGAGATGTATTTTGCCCATCAATGTTTGTTCTGAAACATCGATATATCGATGTTCTTGGTTTCGATATTTGCATCCCTAACCGCGATACATTGTGAACAAAGATAAAAAAGATGCAGTAAAGAAAACTATTATAAATTGAGATAAAACAATGCGTATGTACTCTACGCAAGAAGCGAAACTTTTACAGTGAGCTTAGCACGAATATTTACGTCGAAGTATTCGTATGGTGATCGAGAACATTTTGTATGGGATTTGAAGCACACGGAAGGAGGCGGCGGATCGTGTGCGAGTAGAGATCTTATTCGGCGACACGTTACGCCGCCGGCGACTCGGGCGGCGCAGGCGCGAGTATCTGCGCCTAATGCCGCCCTAGCCGAGGTCGCGGGTGATCGGACCGGGGAATAGGCGTGACGACAGTATAAAAGAATCGATGCATTAATGATTTTAGGGGAAAATACATATCAAAAAAAATTAATACGTTAGTTTAGATTTATCTAAATAATTGAGATTATTAAAATTTTCAATAAATTAAATCATTAAAATACTGCATTCGGCCATTTTGGCTGAAACACCAATCACAGTGTATTACGTCACGTTAAGGTAAACTACTCTGTTTGTTGTTCTCAGTACTACTGATTATGCATTTGGATTGATTTTTTATTTGTTTACGTGTGATTTACCGACTCCACTCGATTATTACAATGGAACCAAGCTTTGTTAAAGGAAACAGCTCAAATTTGCCCAGGATTGGTGTATTGATGTTGGGTAATTTCCTCGCTACAAATAAAGAATTTTGCTCGCCTGAGTTTAGAAACGTAAAAACTTCTTTGTAAGTAAATTTTTGTTTATCTTTACCACCATGTTTCTAGTAACCTAATCTCTAGTACCAACTTAGATATAATCTAACTCGTTTTGAACTGATGTGAGTTTATTTTATTTTCATAGCTTATTTTTACATTAAACTTGTCATTGTTTATTCTTGAGGTTAGCTCCCTCACAGCTTTGCGAGCTTAAACCACTTAACTCTTATTATTTTCTTGTTAGGAACATGTACAAATATTTTGTTCGGGGTTTTTATTGATGTATTTTTGCACTGAGGTACTGCACACCACTTATAAACTTTGGAATTCATTTTTATCACAAGAATTAATTTAATGTTTTGCTTACTTTCTTCGCTACACATAGACACAAGGACGTGTTTACCTCAACGTGACGTAACAGCCGACGCCATGACACCGGCGAGCTGTTTTCGCGCAATATTAAAAAAATATTGAAAATTTGTTTTAAACTTCTTTAAACATAAATTTATTACCGAAATATAGGTTTTTTCGTAAATAGTAAGTGTGTGCCCACATTACGAAAAAGGATTTCAAAATCTTTCGTCACGCCTATTGTCCGTCACACGCAGAGAGGCTGACCGCGCGATGGCGACCGACGTCCCAGTACGTCGAGAGGTGAGAGGTTACCCGAAAGGGTATTCCGTCGGGCCGACCACTGATGACAAGTCACATCTGCTCCGGTGGTCGGCCCAACAACGAGGTGACGTGGATACGGGTGGGTTATGGGCCCGCGCGCCGTCCTTTCATCGCCCCGGCCGGACAGGACAGCGCGTGCGCTTGCCATAGCCCACCCATAAAAAAAAAGAAATAAAAAAATGGGATTTGAAGCAGCGCCTCTATCGGATGATAGCGATACTGCTTGAAATCCATTCAAATCATCATAACAACGCGAATACTTTGAAGCAATTATTTGTGCTAAGCTCACTGGTTATCGATATTTAAAAAAAATATTTTTCGACCAATTTCGAACGGGTGAGAGCCCTCAACGCTCACCCATAGGCCGGGCAAAGCTGTGAAAGCCATCTGCGGCTAACAGCTATACACAAAAAAATGGAATATTATTATCATAAGGTAAGAGACGTAAGGTAGAGAAGACTAGCGTAACGTTACTTTTACCAAAATCGTAACGCAAATAAATTTTTTACCTCGTATGGCATGCTTAAAGGTTGCACTTCAATAATTTTACTGCTGTCTTTACCAAGTTTCAACCTGTAATCTTCCAACATCTTCCATTTTCTTCAGTAATACTTTAGCTTCTTCCCCATCATAACCGCCACATTTCACCAATATTTGTATTAAAGCATCTCTCACACTGTCGGGCATATTTTTCGCGTTGCCAGAGATGTATACATGTGCATTATTGTTTATCAGACGCCATATTAAGTCACTATATTCCTCTATTTTGTGTTGTACATAGCTGTAATTAGAGGTATCAATTTATTAACGCTCAGACGGCTGCCCATTCTCCTTATGATCCCTGAGCCGATATTTACTACTTCCCCGGCAAATTAAAGTAAGATAACCATATTCTTAATCACAAAAATGTAAATTATCATCATTTCAGCGTATTGCGCTCCACTTTTGAACGTAGGCCTCTCTCATGTTACGCGACAGAATGCGGTCCTGTGCCGCCTGTATCCAACAACACCCAGCAATTTTCACCAGGTCATCGGTCCACCTAGTGAGGGGCGTCCTACACCGAATGGGAATATAATAAGTATAAATGTCTCATTTATCCACGTGGTGACGGAGTAAGAATACAATTCACCACTCTTTATCTTGGCCGTCCATGTAGTAAAGGACGACTAAGAGATATCATTATCGCAGCCCACATACGTCCCACTGTTGGGCTCGGGCCTCCTCCACAATGAGAGGGAATTTGACCTACTATACCATGCTGGTCAGACATGTTGGTATAGGGTTTCATTTCGAGTTTTCCTTCTCTTGCACAGATCTTATGTGCATATTATATCCCTTAGTCATCTTGTACGACATCGACATAATACGCGTATAACATCCATGCACGAGAAGAAACTCTAAATATGGTTTCATATACCAATCTGTCTAACCAGCATGATATAGTAAGGAGTCCAACAGTGGGACACGTATGTGAGCTGAAATGATGATGAAATAAGTCTCACTGCTGGCTTTGAGTCTACTCCATAATCGGAGGGAAATTGACCTTCTGATAAACGCTGGTTAGACAGGATAGTATAAGGTTTTCTTTCGAGTTTTTTATCTCTTGCGTAAATGTTTTATACGTGGCCAAGGGATATAATCTCTTGCCTTTTTTTTTACGACACCCATGGTGGTGTTGGAGTTTATTGTTATTCCCCCACCATACTGAAAATACTTATTATACTTACATCTTATTCTCTTGGTCCCTCGAAAAAGCACAATATAAGCTCAATTTATCTTCTTTTACCATCCTCTCTAATTCTCTTCTACAATGGAAGTCTTTTTCTCTATAGCGACAGCCGAATATCAAGTGCAGTACATCCTTAGAAGCAGTATTGTGAAATTCTCTCTCTTGAAGTAGACTTCTGAATGGAGCCAAACCAGTTCCCGGGCCGATTAAAATATATGGAATGTTCTGTAGTATAATGTAATTAATTTTAAGTAGACGGACAGACATTTTATTGATTTTTTAAGAGAAATCGTTTTCAGCATATAAAAGTTATACTATTAGGCATGGGAATTTTTCACAAACGACGAGGAAGTTACGTCCGTTCCCACCAACACCATATGCGTCGTTGGTTAAAACGGCCATTGCTGTGTCGAATGCTGAATCAACAATAATTATTCAATAATATCCATCTGAGATATAATCTACCTATATAGAATAACTATAGCCCAACTGAACGTCAGTTTTGTACATACCTAAAAAAATAGTAAAAGGAATTTTCCTTGTAATTCGCAGCGCCACTTACCGATTTCAATTATAAATCTAAACCATTCTCATATCCATCGGAACAGCCACAAAAAAAAATTAAAATCAGCCCAGTTAGAACGAGTTCAATTACAAACACGAACAGAAAACACATATTATATATATTATAATTTTTTTTTGTTTATTTAAGACAACACCCTGCACTAAGGAAATAATACTTGTATTGCGGGGGACTTTACAAACATATAATTAACGGACACAAATTACATCCAGACTCAGAACAACAATTTGTGGATCGCAACAAAGTGTTGTCCCGCGTGGGATTCGAACCCCCGACACTAGCGCTGTAGGTGTCGCTTTGTATATATATATATATATATATATATATATAGTGATTCAGTATTTGACAGAACATTGAACATTTGAAAATAGCTGACAAAACTGGTTGACAAATTTTTCAAACCGCGCTCTCAATTTTATGTGCCATGAAAACTTTACGCATTCAGCTGACGATTTAAATCATTGCCCCATACTTCTTCAGACATGTCAGAATAAGTATATGCCAACAAATTTGTGGAGGAGAGAGAGAGAGCTCTCTTTTTGGATCTCCTAGTAGTTATTTCGGATTTTTTAATAGTTAATGTTCGACCGTGCCTTCACTGGCAATGTTAGGTGTCGTGATCATCACATCCTATCTTGATAACAGTGGGACTACCTCACGAGTTCATTTTTTGGAATGAACAAACAATATAAATCAGTCCACAATTGACAGAGATATCGGTGAACATACATAATAAAAATACAGTGAAACTCTTTTTTAAAGACGGTTGAAAATGAATTTCACAGGTAGCTTGCTAGTTAATTTTGAAATTCACTGCTTTTATGGTGAGTCCTCTAATTAAATCTTCGTATCACAAAATAATATTAATCTAATTCCAAAACTATTAAAAACAAAAAAAAAAAACCAATTTATACTCACAATATCGTCAGGAAATACTAAAGTGCCTTGCTTGATCCAACCGAAAACCATGTCACCTATCCTCAAATCCCTCAACCAATTCGAAGCCAAACCTAACCTTGGTTTCTTCATATTGGTGCGATAATTTACCACGGCCACGAGGAGTTCTATGGAGCGACCACGCGATGATAATGAGCTGCTTGCTATCGAGAAAGAACGTGGTTTGATTGTGGAGAATAACTCGAAAATAATTTCCAGTGTGAGTTTCGAGGCAGATTTGTGAAAATCATGTAGCACCTGGAATGTTAAAAACAATTTTGATATGATTTCACAACAATCATCATCATTTCAGCTCATATACGTCCCACTGTTGGGCTCGAGCCACATCCATAATAGGAGGCTAAATGACCTTACTACGCTGGTCAGACAGGTTGGTATAGGGTTTTATTTCGAATTATCCTTCTTTTTTTACGATATCCACGGGCAAGATAGGGAGTGGTGAAGTTGTATTCTTACTTCGTCAACACACGAAAAACTGGCTATTATGTTCTTAGAAAATACTTTGCAATCTAAGAACGCTACCGTAACAAGGCATTCTTGTCCAATATATATTTTTTTATACTACGCCTGAAGGGAGTGTGAATGCATGCAATGAGTTCGGTAATACTAAAGGAATGACCAAAACTATACGCAAAAACTTCTAGAAAGTTGGGCTGTCCGCTCTCTCGCTCATTGAACGAAGCGCAGTAACAAATTGCTACTACTCAGACGTCGATTTTCTGCGCGAGTGTGGTACTACCCCAGACGGACAAGTCCGCGGCTGTAGACAGTCGACAGCGTGGTCCTACCGCATAAGAAAAGATTCAACCTACGACTTAAGCAAATGCATGCATAGGTGAGTGGACGTATTAAATGCTTGTGGGATCTGGTCTAGCCATATTTTCTTTCTTTTCTTTATTTTTTTTGTATTAATATTTGAAGCTTTATACATGTATACGATTTCGAAGGGCATCACACTGGAGCTAATACCATATGTTGTACGAAGTATAAAATTATATATATTTAAATGATTTAAAAAAAAATGACAGCCCGCTTAGTATAGTATACATACACATACAGCTTAGTATATGGTAGGACCACACTGTCGACAGTTATCTGTTTACAGCCGCGGGCCGGTCCGTCCGGGGTAGTACCACGCTCTCGCAGAAAATCGACGTCTGAGCAGTAGCAATTTATTACTGCGCTTGGTTTGGTGAGCGAGAGAGCCGGAAGCCCAACTTTCTGAGGGTGTTTGCGTGTGGAGGGTTTTGGTGATGCCTTTGGTATCACCGAGCCTAAATGCACGCATTCACACTCCCTTCACTTTCTTCGCGGTAGGCAGCGGCCTTGTATAGGTTCATGAGCGGCAGCAACACTTACCACCAGGTGTACTCTCTGCTTGTTTGCCACTGCTTGCAATAACAAAAAAAAAAGTTTCTTGCCGGATCTTCTCAGCTTGTGGCCGCGTTCCGATCCGGTAGTAGATTATTGTATTGTATTCAAACGATGTATAAATTTGACAATATGTAAGTGCCCTTAAGGGGCTTATGCAGAATAAACGATTTGATTTGAAAAACAGTTTGGTGACACCCGTAATAGCATAGGTTTAAAGTTGGTCTTTCCAAATAGATAATACCATAATTAGCGCGGTTGGATAGCTTGGTTTCGAAGCCCAGTCTCCCTAACTGGATTTTATGAATTCCACTATCAGAGTATAAGGTGTATATACAAAAATCAACATCCACCAAAAAAATTGCTGTTTAAACATTCTTACTTCAAGCACTGTTCTTTTTGGTCTTCTACAATAATTCAACCATTCCTCTTGTCCCTCGGGGGAACTAAGTTCTATACACTTGTCTCTCTCTAGCCTATCTTCGGAGACCTGGGCAAGAAGAGAGAAAAAATATTGTGTTGGGTAACACCTGAGGTCCCAGTACTGCTCGGCAATTACGTAGATAGTTAGCTGTTGTTGAAGGAATTGTGGGACGGGCATATCTGCAACAATATTATTCATATCAATCATAGAAATACGGCCTCGCTTGCCTACAGTTTTCTGCCAGCAGCAGTAAATAGCTCGTCTAATGTTAAAATATCAACTTTTTACCAAATACATCCATCATCATCTCAGCTCGTAACCATACAAAAAAATAACTTCTATTTATCATCATCATTTCAGCTCATATACATAGCACTGTTGGGCTCGAGCCTCCTCTAAAATAGGAGGGAAATTGACCTTACTATACCATGCTGATTAGATAGGTTGGTATATGGTTCTATTTCGAGATTTTCTTCTCTCGCATAGATGTTATATGCTTATTATATCCCATAGTCGTCTTTTGCAACATCCGCGGGCAAGATAGGGAGTGGTGAATTGTATTCTTACTCCATCACCACGCGACAAGTCGTCACGTCCTAACAATCTAATTTTCAACAACAAACGTTCCTTTTTTGTTTTTTTTTAACACCCTGCACTAAGGAAATAATCCTTGTATTGCGGGGGACTTTACAAACATATAATTAACGGACACAAATTACATCCAGACTCAGAACAACAATTTGTGGATCGCACAAAGTGTTGTCCCGCGTGGGATTCGAACCTCGACACTGGCACTGTAGGTCGCTATCTTAACCACTACGCCATCTGTGCAGTCAATTAATTTAAACTTACGCGTTTATCTAAGACGTCGTATTTTTTTTAGTACAATTTGTATTGAGTCGATAGTATTTTGCCCGATAACTATGAAATTGAAATTATTTGCGGTACGTCTATGATTTTCAGAATGACCTTAGACATCTATACCAATAAATAAAATTGGAGTGTCTGTTTGTAATGTCAAAATAATAGACTTTTTTCATGCTCACACGGTTATTTGCACGACACCTATGCCTAAAATACAGATTAAAAAATTTTTGTCTGTCTGTCTATTTGTTCCGGGTAATCTTCAAAACGGCTGGACCGATTTCAAAAATTCTTTCACCAATGGGAAGCTATAATATCAGGGCGTAACCTAGGCTATATTTTATCCCGGTATTCCCATGGGAACGGGAACTACGCGGGTAAAACGACTAAAACCGAAGCGAGGGCGGGTTGCTAGTTTCATTATAAAAAAGACGCCAGCGAGAGTAGCGCGGTGTGGAGGGAGGGTCAAGGCACTACGCGTGAGGACGCATTTCTCTCTTAAGTTATAAACAGTGTGTATGTTCTGGTAGATCACGGGCCGCCTCGGCGTTCCGATGATACTTTGCCGTGCCCGTCAAGAGGGCATCAGTCCTAAGTTGTCTTTTACGACCTGGCATGACCCTGGGTCATGAAAAGGGAGTGATGAATTGTATTCTTATTCTGTCAGGACACGGAGAGAAAATAAATCAATCCATTGGAACCTATATTATTCAGATTATACTATTGACCATATATATTATTCGGATTATATGATTTTCGTGTGGTGATGGAGTAAAAATACAATTCACCACCCCCCTCTCTTGCCCGTGGGTGTCGTAAAAGACGACTAAGGTATGTATTATGCATACCTATAAGATTTAAGCAAAAGGTAACCTCGATACAAAACCCTATGCCAGCACATCTGACCAGCGTGGTATAGTAGGTTAATTTCCCTCCCATAGTGGAGGAGGCCGGAGCCCAGCAGTGGGATGTATATGGGCTGAGATGATGATTATTGACGACAATATTTTAACATCAATCCGATGTATTTCACGCAGAATAATCTTCTAATAAAATTATATATTTTTCATTACCCGAAAACACTGATAAAATGAGGTTATCTATAAAAGAAACCTAGCTAGATTGATTTATCGCCCATGAAACTTGCATATTAAATTTCAAATAAATCTTAAGGCAATAATATCACTAAGGAATCATCCAAAAAACAGTAGCAGCACATTTATAACAATCTTCAAAATCGTCCAAGCTTGGCGATTATAGCATTTTCCCATCAAGGCAAGCCCACAGTGTCCTAGGGATGTGACCTGGAGGGAAAATAATCGATTTTTAAATAATCTATTGTTTGTTCGTTAAAATAAATCGATTTTAAAATAATCGATTATTAAAAAAAAATGATTTTAAAATAATCGACGTTTTTCTGCCAACAGGATTGTGATGACCTTATTTTTTTTTTTTAGGAAATTTAAGCTTTATTTTCTAATATAGTATGAAAACGATTCTGATGACCTTTTTTTTAGGCAATGTGAGCTATATTTTGTAATATAGTATGAAAACACACCTGAAACAATCCTGATGACCTTTTTTTTTTAGGAAATCTGGCCATGAATAATCGCTTAATTTCGAATAGTAAAAAATCAATTATTAATCGATTTTTCTCATTTTCATAATCGATTTTAAAAATCGATTATTACAAAAAAAATAATCGATTAATAATCTATTTTTATAAAAATCGATTATTTTCACATCCCTACAGTGTCCCACAGTGGAGGTCATTATTGTGATGAATGGATGTCTTTTTTTATTGCAAATGTTGGCAAACGAGCAGACAGTACACCTGATGGTAAGTGTCGCTACCGTTCCATACCGTACCGTCGCTACCTTTGCAAGGCCGCTGCCAACCGTGAAGAAAGTGTGAATGCGTGCAATTAGGTTCGCTGATACTAAAAGCATCACTAAAACCTACCACACGCAAACATCCTCAAAAAGTTGGGCTTCCGACTCTCTCGCTCACCGAACGATGCACAGTAACAAATTGCTACTACTCGGACGTTGATTTTCTGCTCAGTGTGGTACTACCCCGGACGGACCGGCCCGCGGCTGTAGACACACAACTGTCAACAGCGTGGTCCTACCATGCTCATTGAACAACTTTGGTTAAAGGAAATAAAACACATATTTATAAAAAAAATATTTTTATTAATCTATTCGTCATCCTGCCACCCATCTTCGAGGCTTAAGAATCTCCTCTTATTGGCCGTATTCATGTAGGGGCGTAGGGCCCATTCTGTATCAGCAGCGTCCAAAGATTCAAGAGTACCCAGCTTTATAGAATACAGCTTCATTTGGAAACGAGGACCTATTTCTGATAGTTCTATATCCTTGCCTGCCTGGAAATAGAATAGTTTAATTAGAGTAATTATTTTCTTTCATTGCAATTAATCCAACAACACATTCTACTAACAACTAAAGCTCAATGTGAGCGACATTCGAAGAGAAGAAAATATGGCAGGTTATTAGGTACCATGATGGTTTTCTGTGCAATGAACTGATCATAGTTCGCCGCTGACGGCAAAAAAGTGTACATACTTTGTATGGTCCATTTTCTCTTATAGAAAATCTTTTTCTTATAATAATAATGTCATTACTTCTCAGTCATGTTTATAACTCCCGCGGCAGTATGTGTGGAAGTTTCTTACTCCGTCAACACATAGATAATGGAAATAAAAAATAAAAATCATATATCTATCAACCTATTCTGTATGGCGATAGAGTAAGAATACAGCATCATCGCCCGTTGGTGTCGTAAAAGACACAAGTCCATACAAGAGAAGGAAAACTTGAAACGAAACCCTATTCCAACCCGTATGACCAGCATGGTATAATAGATCAATTATCCTCTCACTTTAGAGCAGGCTGGAGCTCAGCTGTGGGATGTATATGAGCTGAGATTAACATCAACCTATACAAGTGACATTACTTCTCAGTCATGTTTATGACTAAGAATGACAGGCACGTGCGTCTAGTGCATTCTTTTTTTGGACCCTCTATTGTCTGAATGCACGCCGTCCGTGCCGTTCGGGGTGGGAAGGAGTGGGGCGCGGCTTTATAACCCAGCGCATTTTCTCCCTTTCGATATTGGACCGATTTCCTTGACATTCGAGGTCAACGCGCCGGGTGCCTCCTCAACGCCGCACTTGGAGCGTCGCCCTCACACGGTCAGCATCTCCGCGGTTGATGGACTATTCTCCGGTCCAATCAGCCCCTGTGTAGAGCATTCTTAGCTGGTTTTTATGATCCCGTGAGAAAGTAAGGTTATACAGTATATTTAACCTATCACCATACAGCTCGCAAAATGTATATCATCATCATCATTTCTGCTTATATACGTCCCACTGTTGGGCTCAAGCCGCCTCCACAATGGGAGGGAGATTGACCCTACTATACCATACTGGTCTGACAGTTTGGCATAGGGCTTTATTTCAAGTTTTCCTTCTCTTGCTAAGATATTATGTGCGTATTATATCCCTTAGTCGTCTATTACCACATCCACAGGCAAGATAGGGAGTGGTGATTTTTATTCTTACTCTGTTACGACACGGAAAAAAAGAACATATATACTAGAGACATATATTAAATACCTTTTTGTAAGTGTGTTGACGAAAGCAGATGTAATCATCGTGGTTTGCAAATGATATTACACGTTTAGAATCAGTTTTCGGTACTGGAAATAAGTATTTCAATATGCTCATTGTCCTTAGACCTGGAACATAATATTTATAATTAGAATAAAAAATAATAATTCGTTTTTAAAATTTTTAAGTGAAACTTCTTTAGAATCGTTGGATTTCAGACTCGATGAAACGAAAAAGCGAGTCCATAAAGACACAAACACGTAAATGTATAGGTTTCAGCTGGCGAGAGAATGAGGTAAAGGATAGAAGATAAAGGATGAAGGAATTTCACTTCTGATATGCCTCCATTAGAATGCAATTATTGACCAGACGGCATCATATGCAGTTGGCTCAGGTTGATGTAAAGCACTTAGTCGTCTTTTACGACATCCACGCCACAAGCAAAGTAAGTGTTAGTAGTATTCATAGCCTGCCACCATACATTGTCACTATAGAATCCCCAATGATATCTTACTCTTCTTCGGCCCTTATATGTTGAGTGGTGGCTTCTCTAGTAGTTATTTTTTGTCTAGTATTAGTATATGATCAGATTCCGTTTATGAGATCTAGTCCAGTTGTACAATAATTCTTTATTGCATACCAGTCAAATTTAAAAGAAATTAAAAAACGATATTTGAACATTGGAAACAATTAGGCGGTGTATAATATTCTTTAATAGTATTTAACTTTTTTGTAGTACTGTGTGGTTGTGGCTACAAATACCACCGACCCTTACATTGTTAATCAGTATCTAGGTAGAACTCAGGTGAGTTCACTGCATTTGATGTTATGTTAATATTTACATGCCCAAGAAGGGTTGAAGTCAATGAGGCGGCCGTTCATAAAATTATTGCCAACAATGCAATATGTACTTGAATGAAGACTACATAATTGATTGAATTAGGCGATACATAGCGGAAATCCATCTTTATTTCTGTTTTAAAATGCGCGCATTTGAAGCTGAACCGTCCTGAAGATGCCTCGTTTAAAGGCGAAACACGTGTCGAATAAATATTCGAAGTTCTGCGGCAAATTGCAAGTTGATGTTCTGGAAGGTGCTCATCACGTGAGGGTAAGATTTCCTTATTTCCTAGTCCTAATACCGACAAAAACTGTGTGACACTGACCAAAGCTGTGTGACGTCGATCAAGGCTAGGTATCGTCAATCAAAGCCATGTGACCAATCAAAGCTGTGCGACGCCCAATCAAAAACCTTAATCCTATCCCGTACTCCTTTTATTGTGGTGTGCGGTATATTGATTACTGTGGGAAAGTGGTGGGCCTCCCTTCCTTCGATTTTAAAACAAAAATAAGAAGACTACATATTGAGTCGATTCCAAGTAACCGAGATAATAGCACACTCTAACTACGAGTCTCCCCAGACTTTATAATTAGTATGTAGACATAGGAAAGTGCGCAAATTATAACAAATAATAAAAAAGTAGGCTACACAACTGCTTTCTAACTTAATTGTTATCGTAACTATAGCACATGAATCGTCGTACATGTACACGCTAACTGAACTCAACCAAACTATCAGCCGATAAAAAATTGTAATCTTTTTTTTTTTTTTTTTTGTGGGTGGGTTGCGGTCGGTGCGCCTCCGCACCACTCCGTCCGGGGCGACAGAGGGGCTTAAGTACGCAACTCCCGCAACCCACCCGAAAACCACGTCGCCTTCGTCGTGGGCCGACAAAAAAAAAAAAAAAAAAAAATTGTAGCCTACAGGGATTCAAATGCTTACTAAACGCATTGCAAATAATTTTATACAGTAGACATAATTACGATATAAGACAGGCCTAATGAGTTTTCTTATTGGCTTTTTTTCAATGGTGGTCACGTACCAATCGGGCCATAGATTATAATTTTTGAAGTGAAAACTTCTATAGCAGGTTTGCACTGGGAGTAAATTTATATAAGTTGTCATTGACATGGCCATGTGACGTGTTAATACTAACACTATATCTATAGCCATGTCAATGTTACTATAACTGTGCTGATAGTATAATTCAAGATCAAACAATTAATTTGAATATGCAAAAAAAAAAGAAACAGTTTGTTTATAGTTTTAAGTTTTCACTTCTGTTGACAGTCCTCATAACTACTATCCATTTTCTTTTCCAAATAGAATGCAATAAGGTTAATCCTGTATCAGATTATAGAAGCAGCAGCAAGACTCTGTTATACATACCAAGGTCAGTCTTGAAGTTATGGAATATTAAGTGTGGATATTGTTCACTCATTGGTCCAATATCAGGTATGTCATGTCGCATCACTACACCAGATAATGTAAATGATGCTGTAGGCCCATATGGTAAATGACATATTACCTGTGAAAAATTAAGTTGATTCATCATCTCAGCTGACATAAGTCCCAATAGGGAGGGGAGGGGAGGAAAATTGATCTACTATACCACACAGGTCAGAATTAATCTACTATACCATGCAGGTAAGACTTTTTGGTATAGGGTTTCAAGTCAAGCTTTCTTTCTCTGACATAGGTATTATCTGCATACCAATTATCCGTTATTCGTCTTTTATGACACCCACAGGCAAGAGAGGGGGTGGTGAATTGTATTTTTACGCTGTCACCATACGGAGTTGTTTATTTGAGTTATGTTAGCAGTTAAATGTTTAGTCATACAGAGATAGCAAGTTAAAGTACTACTGTAACTTCCTTAGTCAAATCCATTGCCAGAAAGATTATTAGGGATTGTCCTGTATCTGGTAAAATCAAAGCAGTAGTAGGTACTACTAGCTTGTGTGGTAATAGAGATCCATGCCATCACTCTATTCCTTGGATGTTAAGGTGGAGTGGAGCAGGGTAAAAAAGATAAAAACTTGTAAATCTATACCAATAAATAAAATTGGAGTGTCTGTTTGTAATGTCAAAATAATAGGCCTTTTTCAGGCTCACACGGTTATTTGCACGACACCTATGCCTAAAATAGCAATTAAAAAATTTTTGTCTGTCTGTTTGTTCCGGGTAATTTTCAAAACGGCTGGACCGATTTCAAAAATTCTTTCACCAATGGAAAGCTATAATATCAGGGCGTAAACTAGGCTATATTTTATCCCGGTATTCCCACGGGAACTACGCGGGTAAAACGACTATAACCGAAGCGAGGGCGGGTTGCTAGTTATAATATAAAATGAGATAGCAAGTTTATTATCCCACGCCTTTTTTTTGGGGTCGGCTATGGTCAGCATACCCGCGGTCCGGCTCCATCCAAAGCGACAAAGGGGCGGCGCGCGGCCCCGTAAATGATTCTACGCGACGCTCAAAAAAAAAATTCAATTTGAATTTCAAATGACTTTTCTAATCTTTTTTTTTTGTACTAGTTATTAATTTTAGATACCCAGCACTTGTGTCACGGGGACTTTAAGGGGAATTACTTGGCAGTCAATATTTATAACTCTATGCTATATTTACAATATATAATTTCATGACTTACTAAACTGTCCGGTACACCTCTATGTTCATGTACTACAATAAAATCTGTCACTTCATTAGCCCGACATGCATGAATCAGCTGTGACATCTCATAGCCACCACGGTTCATTCTTTGACTGTTCGGAAATATTAACCTGCAATTAAGTAGTGCATACAGTTATTTCACATGTTCATATCGACTCATATATGTAACAATGCTGGGCTTGAGTCTCCTCCATAATACGAGAGTAATGAACTTACTACACCATGCTGGTCAGACAGGTTGTTATTGTTTTATATTATCATGTTTTAAATTCTGCATGTGGTGCCGCCACCCTCAATCTCGTCTGTGGTTGTCATAAAAGGCAACTAAGTGATATAATATACATTATAACACATCTGCAAGAGAAGAAAAACTCAAAATGAAATTCTAAATCAATTCATCTGATCATGATTCAAGAAATCTCTGTAATTTATTGTTTAAACCATAAGATCACAAAAATAATGCCAGTAGGGTAAGTGTGGGTATTACCGTGGGTGCAAGTATTACCGCGGATTTTTTTCATTACATTACAAACTAATTACACACAATTGTTTGTAATTTCAAAAAAATTCAGCAATAAATATATTAATTCTAAAATGTAATTAACAAACGACCCGGTATGAAATTTAATTATTTAGTTTGTTATAAATGATTGAAAACTGATTGATCGTTTGAAAAGAAAATGTCATCTTTTTTTTGCAGTTAGTGTGCAATTGTAGGTTCGATTAAAATGTGTTTTTCTATAAATTAATGTTTTGAGATCTATATTTATTACATCTCAGAGTAAGATTATACTTTTTAATGCTCAAAAAATCTAGCAAATATTGAATTTTAATTGATTATCACTTTTAATTTACTGCCGCGGTAATTGTCACGGACTTTTGAAGCATGTCAGTATTACCGCGGTTTTCGTACTTTACTGAATATTAATCAATTTATATTTATATTAATCAATTTTTTTGAATATTAATCAATTTGTATGTATATTAATCCATTTTTTTTTAATATTAATCAATTTTTTTCTGCCGCGATAATAATCTAGATCATTAATTGGTGTGTTTGAACATCAACTGATAGAATTTAAGAAATTTATAAATCATGTTTCAAATAAAAAAAAAAATAATTACGAATTATACAGGCTGTTTTATGATTCATATATAATAATATTTTTAATGAAAAATTTTCAGGATATGTCAAAAGATGATGAGACTATGGAAAAAGATAACGTTGATTTGTTATTGGGATTGACGTTTGATATGAATGGAAATCTGATTCAGGATTTAAATGCAACAGAGCAATTGACTGCGAATTTCCTGACCCCAGAATTACCAGTTGTGATTGACTCTGACCAATCTACGGACATTCTTTCCTCAACACCAGTCCCCGAAGATTCTGTCCTCTCCAATCAAGAAACGCCAAGCATTTCACTAATACCACCAGAACCACGACTTTTGGTGATTGAAGAAACTCCAAATATCGCTTCAGACGCTACGGAGATAGAAGTACCTGAATCAGGAGAAGTTATTCCTGAAAAGTCACTAGTCATAAGACCAAACGTTCTAGAATTAGAAATTCCTAGTTTTGATGAAGCTCTAGCAACGTCTGAAAATTTTGACAGGGAAAAAATTCTCCCACTTGAAGATGTCTCTAATAATTGTGACCTAGAAGTTGGAAAATTCTCTGATCCATTTCAAAAACTGTTACATTGGCCAAGGTGTGATCTTTCAACAAAAAATAAAAAACGTGCAACTAATTCGATGAAAATTCCATCTGTGCTGACCAGCACTCAATGGCAATCGATTAAAAAAGCCAAAGAAAACGAAATACAGTCAAAGAAAGAAGCAATAGTTTTAAGAAGAAAAATTAAAATTGAAAAACAAGAGATTATGAAAGAAGAAAAAGAAAAAAAGCGTGTTCGAAAAGAAGAAGAAATACTTAGAAAGGAGCAAATAAAACTCGAGAAAGAGAAACAAAAAATCATAAAACAAGAACAAAAGATAAAAGAAATTGAAATTAAAAACAAAATAAAAGAAGAGTCATTATTGAAAAAAAAAGAAGCAGCTGAATTGAAAAGACAAATCGCTGAACTTCAAAAAAAAGAAGCTGAAATGAAAAATAATGATATTGACTGAATTAAATATTTTTATATATCTAATAGTTTTAATTGTATTAGTCAGCTATACCAAAATTGAAACATGCTGTGCCTTATTAAAGTTAATTTTTTATAAAAAAAACTATTGTTTTTACTAAACGTTTGTCCTTATAATTTATTCTATTAATTTTTTTTCTATCTGATTCCGCGGTAATTGTCACACGGTAATTGTAACATCCACGGTAATTGTAGCGCGGTAATTGTCACAAGTCATTTTAAGGTCCACGGTAATACTAGCACTTACAATTTCTTTTCAAATGTTAATTATTTAATGAATTCAACATAAAATCATACTCTTAATTTTTTTCAAAGTTTAAAATAAGTTGATTATCGATAAGAAAAAAAAATTAAGACGATATTTTATAGTAAATCTTTAAAATATGCTTTTAAAGTTAGACGTTCACATCTAGCCGCGGTAATACCCACACTTACCCTATTGGCTTGGGGTTTCTGTTTAGTTGAAGTAAAATATATTTCTAGTTTTCCTTAGGTCCAGGTGCTAATAATTGATATCTAACCTATAAATACGAGCGTGAAACTAATTAATGTAATAGATATATTTTGCAGATTTTGAAAGATAGGTTAGAAGTTAGAAGAAGAATTATCTTTTCATGAAATGTCTGTAAAGTTTATAGCAATATATATATACTGCTTTGAAAGCTTCACTTCAAACTATACATTTTAATATGTAAATGTTAATGATACTTACCTAAGTTCTTTAACAAACATCTTAAGTCTAGCACTGGGTTCTCTTGAAGTAGTAATCATGATTTTAGGGTCTTCAACACCAGCATATCGGTACTCATCATCTTGTGAGTTTTGTGTATTAGCTCCACCACTAAAACTACCTATAACTGCAGCTTTCTCAGGGCCTACAAATGAATGTACATGAAACTATAAAATAAAAGAAATTATATGAGAAGATGTATATTATCAATTCAAGCTGTTAATATAATAAAGACGTGTAGTTTTTTATGATAACAAACAGAGTAGTTTATCATTTTAGGTTATAAGAATTTACGATCCTATGTAAACAAAACAAATTATTTAAATATACGAATGAAATAACTTACCTTTGTCTTCATAATCTATTCTTTTTTGCAAAGCAATGGCCTCTTTTCTTAAATCTCCATGGATAGGAATGTTTTCTTCCAAACTTTTCTTAATTTGATCTTTTTTTGCTTGTATACTCTTTTGTTTGTCTTCGACAGACTTCCTGTATAGATATTCGCGGCGCAAACGCGCCTGCCGACGCAGCATTTTTTGGTTTTATGTTATTTTAGATTATATTTGAGATTTTAATTCAATAAATACACCACACATTTACACGCCAAGGACAGATTGACAGCTCCACACGTGTTTAATGACAATGTCAGAGTGACAGTGACAGATAATAACGCGTTTAAAAATAATGAGTGTTTAGTACAAATTTCAGCATTCAAAAATCTACGCACATTAAAATTATTAATTTATCTAAGTTTTTTCGGCGCGAATTTGGAAATGTCATGTTAAGCTCTTGTATTATATTCATTTTTTTAGTGTTTTATAGTGTTATATTGAATAATTTTGCTGATATTTTATGTAATATAATATATTTAAGGTGCTGAAGTGTGGTGAATGTGATACAAGAGTGGTTTACGTGTATTTTCATATTCAACCGGAATTCCCAGAGAAATCATCTAATTATGTTTTCGGCGCCTAATTAATGATAACGACTTGACTAACTGACGGACTGACTATAAATAAGTTATACAATATGAAGAAGTAAATAATTTGAGAACTTATAATTAATTTTGTAATTTGGCTTAAGCTGATGGCTTTGTTGCCAAAGCTTCATTAAATAAAAAGAAAAAATAATAATTTATCTAAGAATTTTCATAACAATAATGTTTTAAAATACGATAGTTTTATGAATATTGAAATAGATAAAAAAAATACCTTCATGACATTCTTCCACCAACAATTCGTAATGAGGTTTTATATCAATATTGTGTTCCACAAATATATTGAACAAATCAGCTATGTCTTCTCTACAATTGCGAGGACGAATATTAAAGACATCTCCTGGTTTATAATGTAACTCAGTGTCACCTGCTACTCTTAGTGACAGAAGTCTCACATCCTAAAAAAGTTAAAACAGTATATTAATACATATACGAACCATTTTCATTTGGTGGTTGCTTTAAAATTTTTCGCAACAAAACTGAATTTTATTACAAATATTGTGATTCCTTCTTTGTTCACTGAAACCAAATATAAATTAATAAGTAACTCATAAATTAATATTTCGTTTTTCAATTTCTTTACAATGGTAAATTAAATATCAATAATGCATACATACTGTCAATTGTAGGATATGGTTTTTACTGTGAAGGAAATTTATAATTTACTAATAAAATGTGGTTATACAATGAACAAACCATAAGGATGTAGAGAATATTGTTAGTTCACTCAAATGACAAACTTGCTAGTGAACATAGTTATTACAAAGAGACAATATTATAAATTTTAACGAAGAAAAAGCCAACTTCAACTGAACCAAATTGAAATGGGACCCTACGGGAAGCACTAGCTTTCAACTAAAAAACGATCATCAACACCAGTTCAACCAGTAAAAGGAACTGAGGTAACTAACAAAAATAAATAAAATACAGTGGAATTAAGGACTTTCTACTTTTTGAAATCACTTAAAAATATATTTCCATCTCTTAATGGTTTGCATCATTTCTTTACAACACTATCTGTTTTGAGCAATAGCTTACACTCACTTGGAAATGTAATTCATCTGTAGTCCTATCGTTACTCTGTACTTCAAATGGGCAAGCACCTAAATACGAATCCATAATTCCGTTATCAAAATATATATCTTTGGTAAAAATATTGTCCGTGACCCATTCTTGTTCTTTAATTAAAGATACTTTCCATCTTGGTACAAAAGTAGTTGTAGATCTGTTCACTTGAATTTGGGGATAGTATTGTTTTAATTTTGAGAAGTACTCTTCAATCCATGGTGCCATGACTGCATCATGTCCTAAGTCATGTTGATAGTCACATAGTCCTAGAAAAAATAAAAACTAAGACAACTATTAAAGTGACTAATTTCTATAAAAAAAAATAAAGTAAGTGGTTTAAATATGTCAATTTCTAGAACTATTGATTGTATTTATTTTTTTAATTAATTTAATACTATATTAACCCTCATGCACTACGGCAACATTTAACCTGCAAGTAAATAAAAAGACATCTACAAAATCTAGTTTACTTTTTTTTACAAGTTTAAAAGATAGAAATTTTTAAAAAATAATCCCCAAAGATTCTTGCCCTTATATTAAAAATCAGAGTGAAAATAGTATAAAATGTTATTGCTATTTGAAAGATAAAAAAGAATTATTTCTGTTTTGAAAGAAGAACTGTTAATCAATATTGATATCTATAGCATTTGATTTTTTTATTCAATGCCCTGTATATTATGAAAACTAGGTCAAATAATAAGCAGCCATAAGAACACAGCAGTGCCCTAAAAATCAATAAAGATTTCTTTTTTTTTATTGCAAAAAGTGGCAAACGAGTAAACAGTACAAATGATGGTAAGTGTTGCTGCCGCTCATGGACCTTTGCAAGGCCACTGCTTACTACGAAGAAAGTGAGGGGAGTGTGAATGCGTGCAATGAGGTTCGGTGATACTAAAGGCATCACTAAAACACATCATATACGCAAAAACTCTCACAGAGTTGGGCTTCCAGCAATAAATTTAGATTTACAATAAATATGGAATATTAACATTGTCTAAGATTATTCAAAATAAGAAGTTGGGGCATTAAGCAATAGTGGCTATATTATCATGCAAAAAGTTATAAATTATTGATCACTTTTATTAAATTAGAATTTGGCATTTATGTCTTGCACTTGTCTTACAAATTATAAATTCATAAATTTACCTATAAAAGCCTATAAAAATTTACTATTAAAAGCTTATAAATTTACCTATATCAATTAAAGGTGTTGCGCCCAACTGCATCAGTCTTTTGTGAAGCTTTTTTGCTGCAAAATTGAATTTTGTGTACGAGGAATCGCCAAAACCAAGTACACCATATTTTAAATTTGCTAAAGAGCTGGTAGGCAGGTTTCTACGTAGGAGGAATTTCCAAAATCGTTTCATATTGTCAGGTTCTTCGCCTTGGCCAGTTGTAGCAACTATAAATATAGCCAATTCTTCATGAATAAGCTGAGATATCGGATAATCATCCAACGATTGAACCGGTCCCCTAAATCGCAAAATCTTTGTCTTCCGCCATATTCTTTCTGCTGCTTCTTGAGCTGTAAACGTCTGGCTGCCGTACAACACGATAAGCCTGGCTAATTCACTCATTTTAGATATTTAATTTCACCTTAAAAATATTCACTAAGCCTACTTGAACACAATATTGTCAGCTGTTTATGACACGAATGACATTAACTTTAGTCAGACAAAGGAAATCAAGTCCATACTGCCCAGTTTTATGTAGTATTTTATATGTAAAATAACGCTCTTTCATAGTTTAATATGTTTTTATTTGAACGATATAAAAAAACATTAAAATATTAAATTTGTATGTGGCAATACGATTTGCCAGTGGCACAATATAAGGAAATTGATCTACCACACTAGTCAGATGGATTGGTACATAGGTATAGCCGTATAGAGTATATTTTATTCTTGCACACACAGCTCAAACTAGATGTGCACGCAGAAGGCTTGCCGATGTTGTTACGTACTCGAAACCAGGGTTAGTGTAATATATAATTCTAATATTTAGGTTCTTGTTTGACAAATAGTACGCTTAAAAATTACATTAAAAATCATTATTAGGTTTTGCCAACAGACAGCAGCATTTTCAATTTACTGCATATTATCGACAATAGTTAAATAAACATTGAAATTGTAATTTTTGAATGAAAACATTAATTCAAATAAATATATCAATTAATTATTTGCTGTTTGTGATTGAAAGAACATGTTTTTTTAAATGGTGAAATACACTGTCAAATACAAGCAGTGTTGTGGCAGATTTTGCATTAACAGAAAAAATAATTTAAAAAACTATAGGTACAGCGATTATTATATTTATCTCTCGAATTTGCTACATTCCGTGTGGTGACGGAGTAAAAATAGAATTCACCACCACCTTTCTTGCCCATCAATGTCGTAAAAGATGACTAAGCGATTACAATATGCAAGGGAAGAAAAACTCGAAATAAAATCCTATGTGGACCTGCCTGATCAGCGTGGTATAGTAGATAAATTTCTATCCCATTGTGGAGGAAGCTCGACCCCATCAGAGAGTCACATATAAGGGATGAGATGAGAATTGGCAATAAATATTAAGTTAAGAGTTAAGGTGAAGATTAGCAATAAACATATCTAATTATATAATAATATTTAAATACTTGTCCGATTTTTTCAAAATGATAAGCAAAGGCCAGAATTACTTAGGCTAAAGTATGATACTAATTTATTTACTACTATTTATGCTTGGTTTGCGGTTAAAAAAAGTTAATATGTGTATCGTCCACCTTTTTTTGCAGCCAATGCAAAGATCTGTCAGCAGGTTGCAGGAGGTTAAAAAAATGTGATATGAGCGTATTATCCGACCAATGAATCGATGAAGTATTATCATGGGGATTTCACAATGCTTAGTGGAAGTTGTCAACGTGAGTTTGACATAATGTACGACTTTAAGAGAATTGATATTTATTACCCGAAATGCAAAATTGAATATTTGAACGTTCAATAGGAAACTTTTTAATATTTAGATAGCAATATCAATAGATGTGAAGCTGTCATGCATTTCCTTTAACACTACTTACGATTGTACCTATACCCGAGTGACCGGGTCAGCATGGGCAGTCAATCGGTCGCTCTAATTAAGTCTGGATTAGACTGGACTGACTCTCTTGTAATAAGCTATTTTAATATTTATGTGTGATTTTCGCTAAAGTGACTACAGCGACTCGAAGATCGCTATGCCATTTTGCTTTCTATAATCATGTAAGCTAAGATTAGTAAGCTAACGAAATTAAAATAAGCTTTAAGCTCATATTTTTAGGGTCTCTTTCTTGTCAAGTTCCATTTTTTAAACAATTAACGGTACTGGAAGTCCTTAGTTTTTTTTTTATTACTAACAAATAAAATTTGCAGTTAGAAAAAAAATGCCAACCCCCTTGTAACATCCCCGTTCAATACTAGAAAATACAGTTTTCTCTATTGCACATTAAGGGAACTTATCTTGCATCTCGCAGTAAGTTGGCGCACGGCAGTCTCGCGGTCCGTGTTGGCGGGCTTAGTCGCTCTGAGAGTAAAAGGCGCGAAACTGTTTCAGTGTAGTGACTTTTTATTAGCGAAGCTTATTTAGTGGATTGATAGAATTTTATTAAATCAAAATGTGAGTAGATATTTTATGTTAAGAAAATTGCGAATCTATACACTACATGTGTATTATTTTAAATATAATTATTTTAAATATTACCTTTGACATTTAGCTATAATGTCTTTCTGAACTTATTAAGTTTTAATAAAATTCACTTAAAAATGATGAAAACACAAAAGAATTAGCTTACAACGATTTACAACAATTCGATGGATAATATTAGTTTAAATTTTAAAGTATTTTTCTGTGCGTGGTATATTACAAATATAATTTCGCTAAGCAAGCTTTTGCATCACGTTTCGATAAAAAAAAATTAAGAACCTTATGTAGGTTACTACCTACATAAGGTTCTTATTTTTTCTACCTACTACTGTAGGTAGATACTTAAAAAATTAATTAACCAATTTTTCTAATTATTTAACAAAAGTACATTAGTGTTTGTATTCAACTAACTCAGTTTAAAAGAACGTGGTCTTTATTTTTATGTTTTGTATGGATTTATTAAGGGGATTGTTATTGCATATTATTTTTAATCCTGGAGTTATTTTATGGACTTTCTAACAAAATATTTGCATATTAATTATACGTCTGCATATATCTAAGTAGGTATTGATAGGTATATTTAAGACATGTTTTTTTCAATATTTATTTATTTATTTGGGAAACACCTGAAACAACATAGCTATTGGATACCCGAATCATTGATTTCATCAAAATTGTAATACCGATCTTACAAAATAACTACTCATATAGCTTTTATATTTTTAAATTGATATAGATTTTTCATTGTAACAAATCGTTTTTATTCTCTATGAATTAAATTGATTCCATTTTCAATTTAGCTGATTAATTCCCGCGTTAAAAGTGTCGGATGTTGCGTCAGATGAAACACGTGGCGTCATCGATCGACTTCCACCCTCCCCTTTCTACAAATTTAGGTGGATACTACGTAGGTACCCTCTGCAAGCCCGATATGTCCTTTACCTTTGACCCTTAGAGTCGAATTTTTGGAGGAAAATGTAGCTAATATTCTATAAGTTATCATAAATGAAAGATAACATGAATTTATATTTTTCAAAAAGAAAGAAAAATAGAAATACCTAGTTGCTTTGATTTATAAATACCTTTAAATTTAATTGAACTTGCTTCAATCTATGTAAAAATATTTTGCTATAAATAAAGAAAAGTTAACCGAGGCTATGTATGTTTAAAAAAAGCACCGCTTTTTTAAATATTTTTCTTTACGGCCTAGATTCGTTATTTATCGTACATAGATTTTTTAGTATACCTATGTGTAGTGTAATAATAATTTAGTGTAATAATAAGAGGCAATTTTTATTAAGCTGGTAACATATTTTTTTGTACATTTAATATGTGTCAATTTTGATCCTCACTTAAAATTCATAATGTCTGTATATACCTTTTTAATTGACGTTTTTGGCATCTGTTTTAAAGTGCCAAAGACTAAATCGCAACGAAATACGTGAATGAGTAAAATTTTTTTATGTCAAAAAATAAATATGTGTGAAGTAGGTACCGTTGTATTTATCATCATCTCATATAGGTCATATAAGTCTACTGGGCTGGAGCCTCCTTTATAATAGGAGGGAAATTGACCTACTTTACCACGTTAGTCAGGCGAGTTGATATAGTGTTTTATTTCGAGTTTTCCTTCTCTTGTATGACGTTACATGCATTTCCTTTAGACGTCTTTTATTGCTGTGTTTATATTTTATTTACGTAATGGTAAATCTTGAGGGATTAAAAAGAAACTAGTAAATTACTCTGTAGTTCATTGCACGGTAAGCTCTCCGCAATAATTTAGCTTGTGAAACTTGTTTATGTTTTTCACAAATATTAACTTAAAAGCTAAAAAAAAACAAGAGTAGGTACTTGAAAAGCGTATAGAACCCGCCCAGTCCGTATAACAAATGATCATTTGTGGTCTGTTTGTAAAACGGGACATTTTTGTTACGGCTGGGGGGTGACTAATATTGAAAAACGAGACTGTTCAAATTAGAACGGGACATGAGGTATGGTCATGTTAGCGATGAGTTTCTCAGGAGAGTGCTGGTGACTATTCTCTGAGTGACCCTTCAGCTGGTTTAACGACTCCCATGGAAAACTAAGGAATTGTGACACAGTGTGTATTTGTAGAATTTGATGGTAATATTTGTAAAAAAAGCATTGCATTGAAGTAAAAAAAAAAAAAAATAGAGAGAATGGCCGAGCTTTTTAAGAAACACATTTTAAATATTTTCTTGAAACTATCAATCCTATTTATTATTTTAAGTTACATTTTTTATTATACAAATAATTAAATTTAGTATTTTAAGTTACTTAAATATAAAAATAAGACCTAAATCCGAAGAATAACATAAAATGTCATATTTCGACAAGTACCTAAAGTTCAATTAAAAAATATAAATGTATATCCATACTAATATTATAAATGCGAAAGTAAGGATGTTTGTTTGTTTGTAACGCTTTCACGCTTAAACCACCGAAACGATTTCAAAAATTCTTTCACCAATGGAAAGCTATAATATCAGGGAGTAACATAGGCTATATTTTATCCCGGTATTCCCACGGGAACGGGAACTACGCGGCGGGTAAAGCGACTGAAACCGAAGCGAAGCGAGAGCGGGTTGCTAGTCTCCTATAAGTATCTATAATAACTATTAACCAATTTCAGAGCTTTAATTTCTCCGCTGATCACTTCACCTGAAACGCCTTATTTGCAAATGATTTAATATAGATTTGAAAATAACATGAACGTCAAACAAACTTGTTTGCATTGCTATTTCCAATCAGGACGTAGTTCGAACCAAGAGGGTGAGTTTGCAAAGAATACCCGTAGGGTTAGATTTCGCCACCCCGTGTTTAACTCATTCTATAGGGTGACGCAATATTCCACTTACTGAAACATTCCTTTTTTACCCCCTTTTATTCTTTCATACCGTCTGTAGTAATGATGTAATAAGTCGTGTACAGAATGTAATTTATTTAGTGTTTTATGTATTTATAGATAAGATCTGAGTGGTTAAAATTATATTTTATAATCGGTGAAATATATAGACAAAGGAATATATTTTTTTATATTTGTTAAACTTTTCTTTAATCTAATTTAATATGTATACAATAAAATACTTCGTGTCTTTTAAAAAACTTACAAAGGTATCTTCTCATAATTATTTTGTCTTCGTATTTTTAACACGCCACTTAATATTTTGAGTGTCTTCAGTCGTAAGATTATTGAACAAAGCGGAGAATATCATCATCATTATGTTATAACAGTTTCATCAAAATAGTTGGTGCCGTTTTCGAGATCCTGAATATATAGGTATATATATATATATATATATACAAGAATTGCTCATTTAAAGATATAAGATATAATACAAGAATTGCTCGTTTAAAGATATAAGATAGAGAGGAACTTACAGTATCTGCTTGTAATAAAATCTAGTCGAAACTTTCATCATTGATAATGATTTGTAACATAAATTGTGCAGCAATCCAATGATGATGTGTCGTCAGCTATTGAATGATTTAAACAGTCACTAGCGGTGCAAGGCTAATGAAAGACCTTAACATTGATAGCTGGTTAACGTTAGAGCATGTTTGGCGCAGATGTTTCTTTTTTTTGTAATATTGTAAAAGTTTATTCATTAATTTTGTTCTGACCAATAGAGATGTTTTAATTTTAAATTTGTTAATTTACGTAATATTTTTTATGTGTGGTCATGGAGTAAGAATACAATTCACCACTCCCTCTCTTGCCCGTGGATGTCGTAAAAGACGAGTATGGGATACAATATGCATACAAAATGTAGGCAAAAAAAAGAAACCTCGAAATAAAACCCTATACCAATATGTTAGATCAGCGTGGTATAGTAGGCCAATTACCCTTCCTTTTAATTTATGCGTTTTAATTTGACGATCTTATAAATATGTACTAAAATAATCACATGGAGAATTAATTTAAGGTATTTGACGTTTACCATGGTGTCATTATTACAGAGATTTTTATTTATCAAGTTATAGTTGTCAAAGATAAGGTTGTATATACTTACGTTTTTTTATCTACTACTATATCACGTTGGTCAGACGGGTTGGTATAGGGTTTTATTTTGAGTTCGGTAGACGTTATATATAACTGTATATATATACATATCATCCTTCACTCGTCTTTTACGATATCCACGGGCAAGATGGGGAGTGGGGAATTATATTGTTATTCCGTCACCACACGGTTATAAAAAATATAGAAATTACTATAACTCTTTCATTTATCATTAATTTAACAACGAAGTTATAAAAATAATAGACGCAGAAACAGTATGCGGCCATATTCTGAAACATTCGGTAAGAAACAATAAGGCATGATTATAGGGCAAATGTGAACAAACGTGTTGTAAGGGGAAGACTAAAGCAGACGTTCCACACTCAGATCGGGGACGTTCTTAAGAAAGGCTAGGTAGAAGTACCATGTACCCTGCACCGGTTTTTTTTTTTTTTTTATTGCAAACGGTGGTAAACGAGCAAACAGTACTGACCTGTACCTGATGGTAAGTGTTGCTGCTGCTCATGGACCTTTACAAGGCCGTTGCCTACCGCGAAGAAAGTGAAGGGAGTGTGAATGCTTGCATTGAGGCTCGGTGATACCAAGAGCGCTACCAAAACCCTCCACACGCAAAACATCACTCGGTGGTCGGCCTAACGACGAAAGCGTCGTGTTTTTTTTTATTGCAACCAGTGGCACACGAGCAAACAGTACACCTGATGGTAAGTGTTGCTGCCGCTCATGGACCTTTACAAGGCCGCTGCCTACCGCGAAGAAAGTGAAGGGAGTGTGAATGCGTGCATTGAGGCTCGGTGATACCAAAGGCACTACCATAACCTTCCACACGCAAACACCCTCAGAAAGTTGGGCTTCCGGCTCTCTCGCTCACCGAACGAAGCGCAGTAACAAATTGCTACTACTCAGACGTCGATTTTCTGCGAGAGCGTGGTACTACCCCGGACGCACCGGCCCGCGGCTGTAGATAGATAACTGTCGACAGTGTGGTCTTACCACTAGGACTGTCATGGGTGGGTCACGGGGCCGCGCGCCGCCCTGCTGTCGCCCCGGGCGGCGGGGGCGCTGACCATGGCCCACCCCTTAAAAAAAGGTTAGAAGTACCATAAACCCAAGAACATGCATGAGGAGATTAATAAATATGGAGGAAGCGAAATTGGTATGTCAAGATCGTAGGGGAGGGAAGTGCAGGGTCAGATGAAACTTATCGGGGCCCCTAGGCAATGCCATTCTCGGGTCCATGGTCCAAGGTCTATGAGCAGCGGAGTCACTTAACATCAGGTGTGCTGTTTTCTTTTTTGTCACCAACAACAATGAAAAAAATTTAATAATATTGAGGGAGTATACAAATTTAAAAAAAAAATGCGTTCGATATATTTTTTTGTTCCTTGGTGCATACTCGGGGCCCCTAGTCGGTGTGCGGGAGGCGTAGTCGGTGCGGTGACCCTAGTTGGTGCGAGTCCCCTAGGCAGTTGCCCAATCCGCCTTATGGATAATCCGGCCCTGGGGAAGTGGTCCCTGCTCCTTCCCCTATAGGAAAGAGGCGTGAATATGTATAATGCATTGTATTTAATGATGATATACGCGAAGTACATTGAAGGTTACTTCAACCAAACTAAACATTTATTATTTTTTGTTGACTTTACATTTAAAACTTTTTATATAACTCGTTAGTGAATTAAATAACTAATGTATATTAATATATAACGCCGAAGAGTTTGTTTGTTTGAACGCGCTAATCTCAGGAACTACTGGTTCGATTTGAAAAATTATTTCAGTGTTAGCTAACCCAATTTATCGAGGAAGGCTATATATATCATCACGCTAAGACCAATAGGAGCGGAGCACCAATGAAGAATGTTTCAAAATCGGGGTTTTGTTCCTTTTAAACGTAAATGATAAAATTTTCACAACAGTCTTGTGTGACAGAATCGTATTCTTAAAAAATATTTTTACCTTCTACGTAAACAAAGTCTTAGAATAAAGTAAGCATTAACCATCTATACCACACGGACGAAGTCGCGAGCAGAAGCTAGTATTTTATAAATAAAATAAAAAATTAATACAAATCTTTTGTATAGTTTCAATGTTTAAAATTATCATCATCTCAGCTAATACACGTGCACTGCTGGGTTCGAGCCTCGTCCTCAATGAGAGTGAAAATTACCTATTGTCATACCACGCTGGTCAGTAGGATTGGTTATTTGGGGTTTTATTACGAGTATCACCACATTTTCGGCCGTAAAATGAAATTTAAAATGCGATAAAATTTCTAAATGTTATGTATTTTATTTCTATTCAACGTTGATATTATTTGATTATTATGGTTACTATTTGTCTACACTAATATTATAAAGGAAAAATTTGTATTTTTGTATGTATGTATGTATGTTTGTAATGAATAAACGCAAAAACTACTGTGCCGATTTCAAAAATTCTTTCTTTCAAAAATCCCTGGGTAATAGCTATATTTTATACCGGTATTCCCACGGGAACGGGAACTACGCGGGTAAGGCGACTATAACCGAAGCGAAGCGAGGGCGGGTTGCTAGTATTTAATATCTCGAGTGCAAAGATTTTGATGATTAGCATTTTTTTAATATTATAGTTGATTTGTTCTGGGTAATCTTCGCAACGGCTGGACTGATTTTGATAATATTTTATCACTAGGTAGCTGTCTATATAAGGGGTAACCTAGGTTATATTTTATCCCGGTATTCCTACGGAAGCGGCAATTATGCGAGTAAGGCGACTAGCCCGCTCTAGCTTCGCTTCGAGGGCGGGCTGCTATTTCAAAATAAAAAGTGGCTGGAGTCTTTTATGTGTCGTTGTGTACGGCGAGTTTTGGAATATGCTTATGGAATACCTTTAAATGGAATAATACCAACATATGGAATACCTTTAAATGATTCTAGCTATTATAAGAGCTACAATCATAAGTTACTACCTGGGTGCTAATAATAATTATTTTTTGCAAAAAAGAAACCGCCCTCAATAATGTAGACAATGTAGAATTTTTTTTAGATTTTTTGTTGATTTTTCAAACAAACGCCTGTCCGATTTCGATAAAATTTTCATGGGATCATTTGGGAAGTATACCCTTTCCAACAAAAAAAGAATCATCAAAATCGGTTGATAAATGACGAAGTTATCTGCGAACAAACATAAAAAAAGCACATATACTTACGGTCGAATTGAGAAACCTCCTCTTTATTTGAAGTCGGTTAAAATCATAATCATTTAATAATATAATCATTCATCAATGGCTTGAATAGATTTGTCAAATTTATCATTACGTGTTGCCTGTTTTGTAAAGCTAAGTTCACATTAAAATTAGAAGAGACTTCAGATGAAGAGCGGTAACGCGCGTTGCGAGATTTTCTTTTTTTTTGTGTGTGTGTATAGTTGTATAGCTGTTAGTCGCAGATAGCTTTCACAGCTTAGCCCGGACTATGGGTGAGTGCTGAAGACTCTCAACCCGGTAAGAAATTTAAGTGAACATCGCCCGAGGGCTACCGTTGTGGTTAACGGACCACGACTCGGGGCATCGCTGAGAGGTGCATTGTGAGAGTACTTGTCACTATTACTCAGTCTAGTTCAGTAGCACTTAAAAAATGAACGTGAATATTACCTATTATAATATATTATTTTGTGGTTATATCACAAAGATTTTAAATGCGAAAAGAATATATGATTATGAAAATTAACAAAAAATACCAAAAGAAGTACGTGCGATCGCAACTGAACAGCAAGCGGCGGTTATATTAATATATATAAATTACGTGTCACATTGTTTGTCCGCGATGGAATCCTAAACTACTTAACCGATTTTAATCAAATTTGCACACCATGTGCAGTTTGATTCAACTTGAAAGATAGGATAGCTTACATCTTAATTTATAGTCGCAAAATTATTTTATTGCAAATTATTTGTCTATTATTTGACATTCACAATTATCTGTTAATTCCAAACGGTTTTAACAGATGGCGATATCTGTTGACTGGATTGAGTAAGTAATTAACAGATGGCGCTGCTATGTAAAACCTGTCATATAAACTACAATTTAATAGCATAAATAGTTTCATCATTCATCATAATCATTTCAGCCTATCGCCGTCCACTGCTGGACATAGGCCTCCCTCATGTTGCGCCACAATGAGCGGTCCTGTGCCGCCTGCATCCAACGACGCCCAGCTACTTTCACTAGGTCATCGGTCCACCTAGTGGGGGGGCGTCCTACACTGCGTCGTCCGATACGTGGTCGCCACTCGAGAACCTTTCTTCCCCAGCGGTTGTCGGTTCGTCGAGCGATGTGGCCTGCCCATTGCCACTTCAGCGTGCTAATTCTTCGTGCTATGTCGGCTACACCCGTTCTTCTGCGGATTTCCGTATTCCGGATTCTATCTCGCAGAGAAATCCCGAAGCATAGCCCGCTCCATAGCACGTTGAGCGACTTTGAGCCTTGATATGAGGCCTACATTTAGGGACCACGTTTCCGTGCCGTAAATAAATAGTTTACTTAACTTAATAGTTAACTATTTACTTTATAAATAGTTTATAAATAGTTTACTAAAATGTAATATAACAAAAACCTTAGTCACAGTAACGCGTGGCCGGGTCTGCTAGTATTAATATAAAACTGTCGCGATCGTCTGTGCTTAGAAACTTTTCTCAGAGTTCTATATTGACGCGTGTTAAGGCGCGCTTGTGATTGATTAGTTGTTGGGTAAATACTAGGATATCTAAACGTGCGATTTGTAAATGACCGTCATAATTTAGCCATTTGAACATAGCCTTAAAACTCATATTTTGCAAGCATTGAATCATTCAATGAAGAAGCATTGCGTCTTAACTCACAGATACAAATTTCCGAAGTAAAATTTTACAATCATTGGTATAATATTTGTAAAGAAATTTATTTATTGTTGAACTTTTATATTTTCGCTTTTTTGTAGTTTACTCTAAGTCGATTGTTTGCCATTTGTATATTGGCCTAATTTCCCGAGGTCATTGCGCTATCGACACGTGAGAGTTCATATTAATAATTGTCACATTATTATCACTTTGAAAGGTGAACTTTTGAACTGCTTTTGTTAAACAGCATTCCATTATTATCAATTCCCTATTAGATGTATGGCAATATTGTCTTTACAGTAATTACAAACAGGGTTCGTGTGCAGGATATCACTCTGACTAGAATTCCGAAAGTGTAGACACTTTAAATACAATTATATATCTCTTTTAATTAGACAATAAGAATTAAACATATCTAACCAACGTTTCTAGATGGTGACGGAGCAGGAATAAAATTCACCGCCCCACTCCTGCCCTGTGGGTGTCGTAAAAGACGACTAAGGGATTAAATATGCATATAACATCTAGGTCAGAGAAAGAGAACTCGAAATAAAGCCCTTAACACGCCTGAACAGTATGTTATAGTGGGCCAATTGCCCTCCTGGAGGAGGTTCGGCCCCAACAGTGGGTCCCACATTTTAGTATGCCTAAATGCCTCAGTGTGGCCAAAAATGGCGCTGTACATACGTTGTTTCATACATATTGTAACAGAATAAACCAGGCAGTAGTAAATAAAACTACTTAATGGATTTTTTCGCGTTAGTATTTGACTAGTATGTGACCATGACTGCAAAGTGTTTGAAACGTCGGACAATCAAAAATCAGATACGCGATAAAATCCGTAAAGTAGTTTTATTTACAACTAGCTTCTGTTTGCGACTTCGTCCGCGTAGTATAGCTACTTTGGGCTAACTGCTACCTTTAAACTAAGACTTTGTTTACGTAGAAGCTGAAAATATTTTTTAATAATACGATTCTGTCACACATGATTTTTGCGAAAATTTAGCCGTTTCCGCAGCGGAAGTTCTCAAAACGAAAAAAATCCCGATTTTGAAACATTCTTCATTGGTGCTCCGCTTCTGTTGGTCTTAGCGTGATAGTATATAGCCTTGCCTAGCCTATAGCCTTCCTCTATAAATGAGCTATCTAAAACTGAAAGAATTTTCAAATCGGAGCAGTAGTTCCTGAGATTAGCGCGTTCAAGCAAACAAACTCTTCAGCTTTATATATTAGTATATAGATGTGTAAGTAACTCACGTGAACGTCAAAAATCATTATGTAAACTAGGCAGTACAGTACAGACCAGTAGTCTGGCTGATGGGTTGTTATAGCGTTATATTATGAATCTGCCTTCTATTGTAGTGATGTTATTTCTTTTTACTTTTTTAAATGTATATATGGCGACGGTAAGGTGTAACTGGTATCAGCTAATTATATGTTTGTTAAGTCACCCGCATTACAATGATTATTTACTAAGTGCAGTGTTGTCATAAAAAAATTAATGATATTCTTTAATACTCTATTCATTAAAAACCAGCTGCATTAAAACTGAGTTTATTCTCAATTTGTTTAAACATGATATTAAATTTGTGAATTGGCAAATCATGCAAACAGCATGCTTAGTGTGCGGTCAGCAATTTAAGTCTTTTTTTTAATCCTAATCACTTTAGGAAGTAAATAACTTCTTGTGTATTTATGATAGGATTGTCCACTCGTGGTTGTTTTATTGCTATCGGTGGTAAACGGCAAACAGTACACCTGATGGTAAGTGATGTTGCCGCTCATGGAGCTTTGCCTACCGTAAAGAAAGTGTAGAGAGAGTGAATGCGTGCAATGAGGTTCGATGATACTAAAGACATCACCAAAACCATCCATACGCAAACACCCTAAGAAAGTTGGATTTCCAGCTCTCTCGCGCTGCAGATATCTGCCTCCTCAGTGTTGAAATTACATCAATCTTTTGTGTCCATAGACACCTTAAAAACTCGACAATTCAATGAGGAAAACTAAAGCGCCGAGGAGGCAAACTTTAAGTTCTTGTCTTTTCCTTGAACACGAAAACTTGTAGGTAAATTAAATCATGTAGATATCTGTTACTTAATGATATAAATACTCGATCACATGACTCGCGTTTGTTATTAAAATTGAATTATCTATACAAATAAATAAAATTTAAGTGTATGTTTTTAATGTTAAAATAATACTTTTTTTTTCATGCTCACATGATTATTTACACAATACCTATGCCTAAAATTAGTTTATTGTTGTGTCTATATGTTTGATCCGGGTAATCTTAAAAACGGCTGGATCGACTTTGATAATAATAAGGAGCAAATTGGGCTATATTTTATTCTGGTATTTTCACAAGAACGGGAACTACACGGATAAAACCACAGGAAGAGGTTAGTTGTAAATAAATTATTAATTTCGTGTGGTGACGGTGTAGGAATACAATTCATCACCCTGTCTTGCCGTTGTTGTTTCTTTTTTTTTTGGCGAGAGGGCGGTGAAAGAGCCCAGATCCCTTAGCCCTCTATGTGCGTACCTGTCTCAAGTGTTACGTGGGCTACCAGTACCCAGACCTTACCATCAGTGACTCGTCTAGGCGGGTTCGCCTTTCGGGTACTGTCGCCTCGCTCTCACGCAATCGACCTCTCCTTAGGTGAACAGATTATAAATCCCTGGTCCAGTCTCTCAGTGCCACGGTTGGGGCATCAGGCGCAAGTAATCCTGGCGGTGGCTGTCGTAAGACTAAGGGATATGATGCAAGAGAAGCAAAACTCGAAACAAAATATTATACCGGCCTGACCAGCATAGTATAGTAGGTCAATTTCTCTCTTATTGTGGAGGTGACTCAAAACCAGCTAGGGTATATGAGCTGGGAGGGACGTCGGTCGATGGGAAGGTACCCCAAATAGGGGGTATTCCGTCGGACCGACCACTGACGTCAAGTCACCCTGCTCCGGTGGTCAGTCCAACGTCGAAGGCGACGTGGTGTTCGGGTGGGTTCCGGATGTGCGTGTTTACGCCCCTCTGTCGCCCCGGACGGAGTGGTGTGAGGAGTGCGCCGACCGCAAGCCAACCCGAAAAAAAAAGGGGGGGATATGAGCTGACATGAAATTATTAACTACCATATGGTTGGTAGTATTCGTAGGGTGTTTAGTCGTCTTTTACGAAAAGAACGACTAAAGACATCGACTTGGGACTTCACCTGATGCCGTCTGATCAATAACTACATTCTCAAGGAGGGTTGATGTCAGGCATGTGGCCGGTCATAAAACTATTGCTAATCACTTTTGTCATGTGTAAGATTTAGAAGACGTATTGCGTCGACCTCAAGCAATTGGCATAAGAGCAAGATGATGATGATCATTGCCTTCGATATTAAATTAAGTAGTTAGCAAGTAGTTATCCGTGTGGTGACGGAGTAAGAATTATCCGTGTGGTGACGGAGCAGGAATACAATTCACCACTCTCTATCTTACCCGTGGATATTGACTAAGGGATATAATACGCACATAACACCTATGCAAGAGAAGGAAAACTCGAAATAAAACCCTATACCAACCTGTCTGGCCAGCATGGTATAGTAGGTCAATCTCCTTCCTATTGTGAAGGAGGCTCGAGCTCAACAGTGGGACTTATTTGAGCTGAAATGATGAAGTAGTTAAACATGCAAACAACATAAGAGAAGGAAAACTCGAAATAAAACCCTAAAACATCACGTCTGACCAGCGTGATATAGTAGATCATTTTTCCTCCCTCGATCTCGGAACCTCGAGCCCACCATTGTGGAGGCTCAGTAGTGGGATATAGCTGTAATGATGTAATAACTTAAACTTTTATGAATATGTACAAATACAACTATGTATAAATAAAAATATGTAAAAGAAGGAAAACACGACACAAAACCAACACGTGTTACCTGTGTGGTATTTGTAGATAGATTTACCTCATTATAAAGGAGGCTCGACCACAACTTTGATAATTGTATGGACGGGGATGATGATGATGATGGTGATAATCAAGATTATGATGATATATACTGATTACATGATACAATTATAGATCATTGTCATATTGAAGCCATGGTAATCGCACCGATGGCTTCTTCAATAGATGGAAAAGGGAACACGGCAGGTATTGAGATCCCAAACAGCTTTTCTATCGGCCTATACCGCTCAAGAAAAGCTAGTCTTATTATCTTATTATCTAAAGCTATTCGTATTATCTTATATTAATAAAACTCTTTAAAATAAAGAAGTCATCATTTTGCCTGCCCTCATCCCACGTTAACTGGGGTCGGCACAACATGTTTCTTCCCTAGGCTCCTATCATCTGTCATATCTGCTGTCACTGCTTTCATACGCATATCCTCATTCACATAATCCATCCATCTCTTTTTGATAACTCTCCTTCACATACCTTTCATTTCTCCTCATCACATGTTCATACGAAGATAATTTTGCGTTTTAAGTGTGGGTGTTAAATTATTATAATAAGCTCCTAATTTACAGTTTGATAAGTAATTTCAACATATAATTTGAAATAAGAGAAACGTTCTTGGCGAACATTTCAACAGATAACCCAATTTTGAATGTTACATATTAAAATTCGCATATTAATCAAGGTTAATATATCAGTAGTAATGAAACACTCTGCGTATGGTGACTGAGTAAGAATATAATTCACCACTTTTTTTTTTGCGGTGTGTTGCGGTCGGTGCGCTCCTCGCACCACTCCGTCCGGGGCGACAGAGGGGCGTAAGCACGCACACCCGCAACCCACCCACGATGCACGTCGCCTTCGTCGTTGGGCCGACCACCGGAGCAGGGTTACTTGTCATCAGTGGTCGGCCCGACGGAATACCCCCTACTTGGGGTACTCTCCCATTGACCGACTTCCCCCCCCTCGGGGAGGACGTCGGTCTTTCCTCACGCGGTTGGCCTCTCGGCGGGTGACGGACCAATTCCCCGGTCACGTCACCCGCGAATAATTCGCCACTTGCCACGTAAAAGAGAGTTATAATATGCATATAATATCTATGCAAGACAAGAAAAACTCAAATAAAACCCTTCACCAAAATATCTGACTAGCAGGTCAATTTCCCTCTTATTGGGGAAGAGGCTCGAGCCTAGCGTTGCCAGGCGTCCGGATAAAGCCGGACATAGGTAGGCTTTTTAATTGCGTGTCCGGTCAAAATAATCGGTGTCCGGCTTTTATTAGACTTTTTTCATTTCGCAAACGAGCTAGCGCCAAGCGTGGTCAAGCGCAGGCGAGTCGACTGTTGTCATAATAATCCAAAAAGCTTAATTTTACATACATTTTCTTTTCGTACCTAATAATACTAAAACACAAAATCCTCAATAATGTAGGGTGTCCAGCCTTTCTACCCAAATGTCCGGCCAAACTGGCTGGTCTGTCCGGCTATTAGGTTTGACGACTTGGCAATCCTACTCGAGCCCAACAGTGGAACGTGTATGAGCTGGAACCACAATGACACACCAGCCTTTGTGGCAATGATTTAGTTATGCACAATATCAGTACAGATTACCACCAGAATTTGGAGAGCATCAAGGGTTGAAAGGCTATAAAATTCTTCGTCATTATATTTTCGCTGTATATTAAATTATAAGCAATGTAATTCATAATACAGGTATAATGTTCGAGATTTTGTTCTGTGATAGCTGTTAGCCGCAGATGACTTTCATTGCTTCGGACTATGGGTCAGCGCTGAGGGCTGTCAACCCGGTCAAAGTAAGCTAAGCGACATCGCCCAAGGGGAACGAACATTATCTGATACGTACAGAGCTCATCCTCGCCACTTCGTTTATGTCACATTAGAGGGAGATAGGATGGGAGAAAGAGAGAGAGAGAGCACATTGTAGGCAACCTATAACGTGCAGGGCACACAAAGGCAGCTTTTAAAAGAAATAGGCATTGCCGTTTTTGTAACATTTTTTAGTAATGCTTTCCTCCTATTGATCGTAGCGTGATGTTATATAACCTATAACCTTCCTCAACAAATAGGCTATCCATCAATAAAAAAGATATTCAATTCGTACCAGTAGCTCCTGAGATTAGCATATTCAAACAAACTTTTCAAATTTTTAATATTACTACAGATAACTCTAAAATAACATTTTCCTTCAATCTTAAACAAGCGATAAATAAGTAAAAATTTACGAATTAACAAGTCCTTTACCCAGGTTTCTTGGAATTGTTATAAGTAAAACAGAAGAACGTACGTAATGTTACTATATATAAATTGTAATTGCCAAGGTAACATAATTAAATAGTAATAAATTTTATTATTGTCTATACTTACTAATAAAGTTAAAGAATTTGTTTGATTGAACGCCCGTTCTCAGGTATTACGGGTACGAATTGAAAAAAAAATAGTGTTAGATAGGCCATTGGTCTAGGAGGGCTTATCGCGCTTATTTCAAATTCAAATTTCATATTTTTATTTGCTCAATAATAGGGTGTACATGGTTTTAAGGAATATTTGAAATTAGATCACCTATTTGGCCATTAAAATAATAGCATGCAAATATAAATACTTAAAAACTATTTTTAAACTACATGCCTCATTCCATACTACTTACTCTTTATAGGTACGTCAAAAATTCATCAATTGAGTAAAATGCCTTTTCTAAGAGCCACTTTTTTAGAGTTAACTTAAAAGAACTAATCTCAACACACATCCACATCATTGTAGCTCCTCTAAGCCAGGATTCATAATGGCATATATGTATAGCTCCGAGGTTTGACCCTCGGCAAGTCCCAAGAAATGCTTTTAATTCTCTTGGGATCCGCAACAAATTAAATTAGAAAAGCAAGCGAAGTTGAAAAATTCATTTTCTCTCTTATATAAAGTGGGTGACATGAACTAAAATTGACTAATAAGCCAATAAATAAGAGGGTCACAGCTATGAGAGAAGCACAGCATTAAAGTACCACGGATATGATAAGAACTTAAGAGGCTTGTATGTGAGCCTTAACATTAATTGCAGTAGTAGATTTGGCAGATACAGCAGACGGCACGGCAACTTTCACAAGATCTGGAGGTTACTACAATGGCCATGTAGTTTAAATACTAGGGCTTATGAATTGATGACACCAACTGCGATTTGCAACTCAACTGCCAAACGTGGCGATTGTTTTTGACACGCGGTGGCATAGTAATTTGCAACTTGACTAATGCGTGGAGTCAAAAGATTATGGAATTACCCCATGAAGAGGCTTTACGCCTAATAGTGATCTACATTTGCTTCATTTATGCACGTGTTCTCAGCTTATAAATTGAAGTCAATAGTTTTGCGTGGTATGGATACCCCATTTCGGTATTGTTGCTTCTAGACTATAAAAAAGAACTGCGTATAAAAATCAATAACACATATATTGTTTCAAGCTCCTAACGTTAACTTCAGGTCTAAAGATCGATATGTTGTGCTAGAATAAGCGGGTTAGTAGGTCGTAACAAGTAAAGCCGAAATAGAACTACCGATCCAATTATTAGAAATAGTTTTAATTTTTATACTTGGCGAAAAGTCTTTTAAAAGTAAACATTCCTCTTCTATACCAATAAATAAAATTGGAGTGTCTGTTTGTAATGTCAAAATAATAGGCTTTCTTCATGCTCACACGGTTCTTTGCACGACACCTATGCCTAAAATAGCAATTAAAAAATTTTTGTCTGTCTGTTTGTTCCGGGTAATCTTCAAAACGGCTGGACCGATTTTAAAAATTCTTTCACCAATGGAAAGCTATCATATCAGGGCGTAAACTAGGCTATATTTTATCCCGGTATTCCCACGGGAACGGGAACTACGCGGGTAAAACGACTATAACCTATAACCGAAGCGAAGCGAGGGCGGGTTGCTAGTTAGGAATAAAATCTTACCCGTTTGAATAATGACTGCACAGGTGGCGTAGTGGTTAAGATACTGCCTACCTTGCTAGTGTCTAGTGTCATGGGTTCGTATCTCATGCAGGACAATACTGTGCGATCTAAAAATTGTTGTTCTTAGTTTGAATATAATTTGTTGCCGTTAATTATGTGTTTGTAAAGACCCCCACAACACAAGGATTGTTTCTGTAATGCAGGGTGTTATCTTTTTTAAGGTTCCGTACCCAAGGGTACGTACCAAACCGGGACCCTATTACTAAGACTTCGCTGTCTGTCCGTCCGTGTCTGTCTGTCAACAGGCTGTATCTCAAGAACCGCGATAACTAGTCAGTCGAAATTCTTACAGATTATGTATTTCTGTGCCGGATATCACAATAAATACTAAAAACAAAATAAAATTAATATTAAAGGTTCGTACAACAAACACGATTTTTTTGTCCTTTTTTGCTCAATGGTACGGAACCCTTCGTGCGCGAGTCCGACTCGTACTTGGCCATTTTTTTAAAATATCAATACTTTCATTTATTAGCCTATTAACGTTCTTTATTATCATCATCATCACAATGCATATACGTCTTATTGTTGAGCTTGAACCTCGTTTACAATCACAGGAAAATTGTCCTACTATGCCTCGCTGGTTAAACGAGTTGGTATAGGGTTTTATTTCGAGCTTTCCTTTTCTTGTAATGTTTTTTTTATTATTGCAAATGGTAGCAAACAAGCAAACAGTACCTCTTTTTTTTGGGGTTTTTGGGGGGTTGGGTTACGGTCGGCGCACTCTTCGCACCACTCCGTCCGGGGCGACAGAGGAGCGTAAGCACGCACACCCACAACCCACCCGTGATACGATGCCTTCGTCGTTGGACCGACAACCGGAGCAGGGTGACTTGTTGTCAGTGGTCGGCCCGACGGCATACTCCTTGAGGAGGATTCTCCCATCGACCGACGTCACTCCCTCGGGGAGGACGTCACTCTTTCCTCACGCGATCGGCCTCTCGGCGGGTCACGGACTAACTCCCCGGTCCAGTCACCCGCTAAAACCTCGGCTAAAACAGTACCTCATTGTTAGACCGCTGCTTCCCGGAAGTAAATGAAGTGTGAATGCGTGCAATGATACTAAAATCATTACCAAAATCTAACACACGCAAACACTCAGAACATTGGGCTGCCGGCTTTCTCGCTCACCGAATGAAGCGCAGTAACAAATTGCTACTACTCATACATACGTACATTCACGCCTCTTTCCCATAGAGGTAGGCAGAGACCACTTCTCTCCACTTGCTACGATCTTGACATACCACTTTTGCCTCCTCCCCATTAATGCATCTGCTCATGCATGTTCTTCCGTTTAGGGTACTTTTAACCTGACCTTTCTTAAGAACGTCGCCGATTTGATCGTGGAACGGCCACCTTGGTCTTCGCTTCCCAACACTTTCGTCCACATTCGCCATATAATTTCTTTTTGTCAATCTCCTTTCATTCATTCTCTCTACATGATCAAACCAACTTAACATAACTTTTTCAATCCTTGTCACTACATCTACTTTCATAACATAACGTTCTCTAATCACTCTGTTCTTAATTCTATCACTTAATTTCACATCAACCATGCTCCTCAGCGCTCTCATTTCCACAGAATTTACACTACTTTCGACCGACACTCTATTATATTCCTCAGCCTTACCTAACTTCATATGCTTCATCGCAGTTACAATCTCATCTGTACTGATCTCGGAATCATAATAACTTTGCTCCTGTTCTCGCTTCTGAGGCAGTTCTTCGTCCCTTTTAAATAAAGTTTCAAAATATTTCTTCCACTCCTTCAACACGCAGTCTGGTCCTTTTATTCAAATTCAAATCATTTATTATGTATAAACCCCGCGGGGGCACGTACATATTGTCATTTTTTTACAATTTTTTTAAAGTTATAATTACCGCCGGATCGGAACGCGACCGCACTGAGAAGATCCGGCAAGAAACTCAGCGGGATTGTCTATTTTTCATTTTTTTTTTAATTTCTTTTAAATAAAATTACATCTTACAACATGCTTATTAATAGTTCCAGTGTAATGCCATTCGAAATATTATATAATATAGTTCACAAATATAATAATAATCACAAATGCAATGAAAAAATTATGGTTGGACCAGATCCCGCAAGCGGCACCCGATCACGAGTTAACTACTAGAGCAGCCATCACTCCCCTCAACCATAATGGAGGGAAGGGAGTGACGGGTCACTCCCTTCCCTCCATTATGCATCCTCTCATCTTCCTCATAGCTACCGCTAGCAGACCCTTCAGTGAGCATGACCAATACCATTTGCCACAAACATAAAACACTGATCCAATAAAAAAATCGTTTGGCAAAACACGCTACACTTAACAATTATAGTAGCAACAATAAAAAAATAATAATAATAAACATGTGCGTAATTTCTATCATTGTAATAATGAGGAAATTCCTGTATGAGGAGCTGCTCATTGCCAGTCCGAGTTATCATCAAGATTATAATACTTCCATTCTGACTTCTGATTTTGGTTAGCTCTGAGTTCGTAGACCTCCCTCGAGCAATCCTTATGGATACTCAAACGTTGATTTTCGAGATACCCCGGATGGGCCCGGCCTGCGTTCTTGCGTTATTTAGTCGTCTTTAACGGGAAAGAAAGGGCTGAATGTACTCTTAACTCGTCACCACACTTATCATTTACTTTGCTATATACCTATATTTTATCCACCTAAAAATGCCTTTACTTTAGTGCGCACTTCAGAAATGAGAAATATAACATATATTAGCACTCAAACGTATATTATATTAGGTTAAAGTAATTTTCGTTGTATCTGAGGTATTATGGCACATCTATAATCGTTATCTCCGTCCTTGGTACACGTCACAAGTCTGTTAGGCGCCATGGTAATGTATTATAAACAGGAATCTAGATTTTTTTTTTTATGATTTGTATATTTTTTGTTACTGCTTTACAGCTTAATAACAGTCCACTATTAAATAACTAGACTCCGTAAATTCAAATTTAAATAATTTATTACATAAGTTCGGAGGTTTATGGATATATTGATCTTTTTTATGTAACGTAATTATAAATTTACAATTTGATCTTATTTTTTTACTTCTGTTATAAAATTTAGCGTCATGCTAAATTTCATAATTATAAACTCATTTGCAAAAAAAACGGGCGGTTTTGATTTTCATTCATATTTAAAAAGATACAATACCAAAAAGGTTTCAATCGTTTGTACACGTTACTGGCCGGTTTTAAAAATGCTGTGGTATTTAAAAAAGTACGTTCTAAATTCAATTTTTCATTTGATGTTCATTTTTACAGAAAACCCCTTTTTATCCTACATTTTTGGCGCGAAGTTCCAGAAGTTAACATCGACTTTCATAACTTTTATTCAATTTTTATCGATTAATTTCATATCCTTGACTGTCAAAGCTTTATTTAATGCTGTTTGGCTGTATCAAAAATGGTAGATAAAGTGGTAAAAGCTACCAAAATTATCGCGCTGCTTGAAGAGGGTTGCAGCCAATGTTTCGTGGCTAGGAGGCTAAATGTTAGTCGCTCGACAGTCCAAAGGACCTGGCAGCGATATCAGGAGACTGGTTCCGTCGAGAGAAGGCCTGGTTCTGGAAGAAAACCATGTACCCAACCACGGGATGATCGTTTTCTTGTGAGTCGCGCATTGAGAAATCGCAAATCTTCGTATGTGGATCTTAAGAACAACCTCCAAGAAGTAAGAAATGTGCATATTAGTCTATGGACGGTCAGGAGGAGGCTTCTCGCTGCCAATATACGCAGTCACCGCCCGGCCCGCGGCCCCAAATTACTCCGTGAGCACAGAGTTCACAGGCTTAGGTTCGCTAGAAATTGTGAATCATGGACTCAAGACGATTGGAATAGGGTTTTGTTCTCTGATGAAGCCAGGATATCTCTGTTCGGTGAAGATCGACGTCGGCGAGTGCTAAGAAGACAAGGAGAACGCTTTGCAGAGGCATGTTTCGAAGAAATCACACCTTATGGTGGGGGCTCTGTTATGTTTTGGGCAGGAATAAATTCAATGGATCGTACAGAGTTAGTCTTCATTGAAAACGGCTCACTGACTGGGCATCGATACATAACGGAAGTTCTAATTTATCATGCACAACCCGCATTGGCCGCTCTAGGTGAAGACTCGATTTTTATGGACGACAATGCTCGCGCCCACCGATCCCGCGATGTTAATGCGTATGTGCAAGAGGTCGGCATTCGTCGTTTGGATTGGCCAGCTCGAAGTCCCGACCTCAATCCCATAGAGCATGTCTGGGACGTTCTGAAACGGCGTGTGAGATCAGTACACCCGGCTCCGCAGACCATCAGAGAGCTGAAGAATGTGATTACTGCGGAGTGGGAACGTATTCCGCAAGCAAGTATCCGGGATATACTCGCTAGCATGCCCAGACGAATTCAAGCTGTGATTTTAGCTAGAGGGGGTCACACTCGATACTAAACATTTATCTGCTTTTACTTTATTAAAGAAAAACAAACAAAAAAACTTTTTTATTTTTACTTCATGAGCATATGCACTACTAGCGAATATACACTACTAGCGAGGTTTAGCATTATTTCCCATAAATTGTATCTAAATTTTATGAAATATTGATGAAAACGATTATTTTCTTATTAATTTAGCAAATTGTGTGGATAAAACTACCTATAATTATCAAACAAAGAAATATTAACATTTGAAATGGTTCATTGCTTAGGTGCCCGTTTTTTTTGCAAATGAGTGTATATAAAAAAGCCTTTAGATTTTGATTAGATTGTAAAAAAGTCACAGAAATGAATGGCAAAAGCTTTGAATATTGTTAATTAAAAAAAATATTTTCTTACAGTTTTCGGATACCATAGATAAAAAATTTTAGTATAAATTTCGACTTGATTCCTAGTTCTTGAGAAAACTAGCATAACTATCAAAATAAAGATAAATTGATCGCGTAAGGGTCCACGTAGTATACATACAACCCTAAACATAACCTAAAAGTTTGCAAAGTCGCGTCGTCATTTTCTCACCCTCTAGAAAATAACCCTTTTAGTATATCTAGGTCATGAATGGGCAGCTGTGATGTTTTTTATTGTGCTGTAAGCTCAGCGTACCCCTTATTATGTTCTATAACCAGATTTGTTCAGGCATTGAACGAAGTCCAGTCTACTACTGGGCACAGTTAAATTAATAATAATGATATCCAAATAAAATAATTTATTTAATATATTCATATATTTTAAAGTCTTTTTTCTTCTCAGCTCATAGACGTCCCCACTGCTGTGCAGAAGCCTCCTCCGCTATAGGAGGGCAACTGATCTCATATGCCATGCTGGTCAGATACGTTCATCATCATGTCAGCTCCTACACGTTCAGACGTGTTGGTATAGGATTTTGGCTTTTGCGTAGATCTTATATGCATATTACATACCTTAATGGTTTTTTAGGACACACACGAGCAATATAGGGCGTGGTGAATTGTATTCTTTCACCGTCACCATATGGATATGTGGGTATGGGGATTTATTACGAGTTATCTTTCTGTTAGAGTGATGTTATCTGCTTTCGAATTTAATACTTGTTTTCACTAACGACACTAAGTTTAGTTAACCCTTAAACTAATTTATAACGCATCACTAATGTCATTCTCCCGTAAATCCCACAACAAGTTTTATTTGGTTGCCATTTTTTTTTGGTGGGTTATGGTCAGCGTAACCGACGCCCGGCTCCGTCCGGGGCGACAGAGTGTCGGCGCGCGGCCCCGTAATCCACCCATATAGCACGTCGCCTTCGTCATTGGGCCGACCACTGGTGCAAAATTCCTTGACTTCACTGGCCGACTCCACGGAATACCCCGAGGGAGTACCCTCTTCCATCGACGTCCCCTTACCGGGATGCCGATCGCCGTCGCGAGGCTAACCTCTCCGCGGGTGCCGGACTAAGTCCCTGGTCCGGTCATCCGTAATATTTGGTTACCATGAGAGTGATGGTGAAATATTTTTTATTTGTTACTACACGGAAAAAGAAGTACCTGGTTAATATTTTTAATAACTTGCAATTTTATTATAATTTTAAGCAAGGTTATCGATTGTAAATCAAACCGGTTTCTAATTCAATGAATTAAAATGATTATCGTTGTTGATGCTTGATGTTTACGTGAATATTATACATAAGTAGGTATACGAAATATAGAAATATATATTTTTTTTAATTTTATGGGAGTTTGTAAATGACTTTTTTTTAATCCTCGAAGTTAAGTTTAAGTTGTAGTTCATTAAAAGATTAGTTAGTGGTTTAAATTAATAAATTGTCATTATATATTAATTGCCATAAGTTTAATGGATGCCTTCTAGTTACTCTTACAAACACAATTATATTCCCAACGAGGGTTGACGTCATGTAGGCGGCCGATCACTGGTCATAAAAGTATTACCAATAAATTTTTCATATATACGATGGGAGAGGAGCATATAATGCGTTGACCTCAAGAAATTGGGATAAAATAAGAATAATTAACTATAAATTAATGAATTCTGACATTAACGCGAAAGTTACACAAAAAAAAACTGATTTTATCGCGTTTGTATTTGATTTTTAATTTCTCAACGTTACAAACACTTTAAAGCGTTCGTTTCCCCGTGACCATGAATGCTGTGAAATCTTCGAAACATCGGGTACTTAAAAATCCTTATACTGATATTATAAATGCGAAAGTAAGGATGTTTGTTTGTTTGTTTGTTACGCTTTCACGCTTAAACCACCGAACCGATTTCAAAAATTCTTTCACCAATGGAAAGCTATAATATCAGGGAGTAACATAGGCTATATTTTATCCCGGTATTCGCACGCTAACGGGAACTGTGCCGCGGGTAAGGCGACTGAAACCGAAGCGAAGCGAGGGCGGGTTGCTAGTCAAATATAAACGTGATCATCATCATTATTTCAGCTCATATACGTTCCACTGTTGGGCTCGAACCTCTTCCAGACCAGGAGGGAAATTAACCTTACCTACTATACTATTCCATGCTGGTCAGAAAGGTTGGTATAGGGTTGTATTTCGTGTTTTCCTTCTCTTGGATAGATGTCATATGCATGTTATTTCCATTAATACGTCTCGTCGTCTTTTACGACACCTACGGGCAAGACAGGGACGGGACGGGTGATGAATGGTATATTATCTTACTCCGTATCCACACGGTAATGTTAAGGTATAAATTATTATAATTATGATCGGTAGTAAACTACCAAACTTGTGTTCTTATCATTGAACCAATGAACTCTGATATAACTTGTTTTGATATGAACTAGAACCGATTGGATGAGTAAATATGTGATCGATTTCGTGTGGTATAAAGTCCTCCTATATCCTGAGCATGTAAACACAAAGAGCTTGCTTATATTACTCTTTAGAAACAATACATACATACATATATTCACGCCTCTTTCCAATAGGGGTAGGCAGAGACCACTTCCCTCCACTTGCTACGATCTTGACATACCAATTTCGCCTCCTCCACATTCATTAGTCTCTTCATGCATATTCTTCGGTTTAGGGTACTTATAACCTGGCCTTTCTTAAGAACATCCCCGATTTGATCGTGGAACGTCCGCCTCGGTCTTCCCCTTCTAACATTTCCGCTCAGATTGCCTTATAAATTCTTCTTGTTAATCTCCTTTCATTCATTCTCTCTACGTTAGAAACAATAATCAATAAAAACAATAAAGATACCCGGCAAGATCCAAGCTTCTTGCGGGTTTTTCTTAGTGCAGTCGCGTGCCGATCCGGTGATAGTTATTTCAATCAATTTAAGGTAAAATGTAAACATTGACAATATGCAAGTGGCCTCGCGCGGCTTACGCCTTAATAAATGATTTGAATGTTTAATTGAATATTTAGGTTATAGGCGCAAAATTATTTTCTCACTTTTATCACTGTCTGAAGAGCCGAGGCTGATTGTAGAGAGAGAGAGCAGTGGTGATCTTCTAATAATAGACACAAATATTTGAATATTGATAAGACGATACGTCTATTGAGGGAGCCTTCTAAGAGTTCCTAAAAAATCGTTTAAGAAATTTGTGCCTAAGAAGCTATTAAGTTTTGGTAAAACTTAACAATTGATACTTTTTTTATCTCCGTTCACCAAAAGCTAGCTCAATAAGTGTTAATTTTTTATTGTTTATGGACATCAATAAAACAATACGACAGTCGTGCTCTACCTGAAGCGAGAAAGACGCCCTTCATAAACTTACATTGAATACTATTTACAGCGTTTAAAATAAACAGAATTGTCATTGATTTTTTTTAATCATTTTTTTAATTCGTACCTAGTTTACTCTTTTTTTTTTGGGGTGGGTCGCGGTTGGCGCACTCCTCGCACCACTCCGTCCGGGGCGACACCTGTACTTACTATTCAGTATTAGATCTAATTTAAAAGAACATTTTATAATCTAATTACAGTCATTAAATGGATAATTAGACATTTATAGATAAATATTTACACATTTTTAAAAGCCTATTAGGAACCTTTTAAATGTATTATTATTAGTTGTTAAGTAATTATGCGTATTATTACGTGCTTACACTTACTAATCCATATTAAATTTAACTTAAAATAACTTAAGAGAATAAAAATAAAGCTTTTTATATTAATATATTTTTTAATTTTATTGATCCAATTATTTCGGAGAATTGCAACTTTATGCACATGTTCATAGCATCAAATGATAGTAGACTAGACAAGGTTTAAGGAACAAAAGGTTTAAAAGCGGGATCTAACGATACTTAGCAGAAATTTAACTTTATCTGATCAGCTCCATACAAAAAAAATCAGAATATTTTTTTCTGCCCAAACCATCAAGTTTAGGAAAAATCTTCTAAGGGCAATTATTATTGACGTTAACGAGCTCTATCCATCCGCACTAAGAAAAAAATAAAAAACCAAAGTTGGTCCCTAAGTCCCTAAAATCTTGCTTTCGACCCACTGTGCGTCGCCTTCGTCATTGGACCGACCACCGGAGCAGGGTTACTTGTCGTCAGTGGTCAGCCCGACGGAATACCCCCCTAGTGGGGTACCCTCCCATCCGCAGTTTACTCTAGTAGTAATTTCATTGTTTAAAAAATTTGGATGTGAGAAGTGCGTGTTAATGAACCCATCATATCACAAGTCGTTGATTCATCGTCTAGTACCGCTTATCTCTATTCAGAATGATATTCCAGTACATTTACTAACTTATCTTTATTCTCGTAATTACTATCATGCTCTGTTCAATCTCAACGCTGAAAGCCTGACTTTTAGATGATTTAAAAAATAATGTAATATCCATCATTAAATCATTTTCTCAACCCGCCTGTCAACCGGGGCCATTAGACGCCTATGTCTCACAGTTGTCATCAATAGGCTGAACCTTTTTTTGCCTTATGGTGCGGTGACATACGGTTTTTCGTGTGGTAATGGTCCGGGTAAGTGCGAGTCAGAGTCGAGCATGTAGGGTTCCGTACCATTATATTCCGTATCTTAGCCACATTATTCTTATATTTCATGTGGCTTGTATCAAAAAGAATAGGATATTTTGTTACAAGATTACCTAACTGATCTTTTTCAGCCTCTGAAAATCTCGTTTTCTTGAAATAAATATTGATACTAAATCTAAATATCGAGAGCTGATAAAAATAATAACCAATATGAGCGCTAATTTGATTGCAAATTAAGTTTGGTGAGATTGGCTCCGAGTAGCGACTACTTGGGACTTGTCTCAACAGGTTGGAGTGACGTAATTACGTGCGCATCGACTTGCAACCGCAGCACTACTGGTCTGCGATCGGCTGCGGCTGCAAGTCGCAGCAGCACTTGCAGCTGAGACTCGGTAGCACGTGCAGCCGCAGCCGCATTCGGAATGTTTTTCACAGAAATCCATACTACTACATAGAAAACCAGTCGTGCAGCCGCAGCCGGCTTCGTGCAGCCGCTGCATGTGCTGCCTGCAGGCTGCAGACACGCAGTCGCTGCCTGTATTCGCAGCCGATAGTGATTCCGAGGCTGGCTGCACTGCACCTGCTGCGGCAGGCAGTGGCGACCATAGAGCCGATAAAAATTCTATGATTCTATTCAATATGAGCGCTAATTGGAGCCGATAAAAATTCTATGATTCTATTCAATATGAGTGCTAATTGGAGCCGATAAAAATTCTATGATTCTATTCAATATGAGCGCTAATTGGATTCCAAATTAAGTTTGGTGAAATTGTTGGCTCCGAGGAGCGACTACTTCGGACTTGTCTCAACAGGTTGGATAGCACCTTTAAGCTCAAAAGTAGGACGTATATGAGCTGGTGCCGTTGCTTTGATATCGGTGCTCAGTGTGAAGGGATGCTTCAGGCTGCCATTCTACTGTCGTTTGATATATTCCGGTTTTCTCTAATAAAATACTTTATTCGCGCAAATTTATCAATTCGAACAAGTTCATCTAGCAACAGCTGGTTTATCTGGAAAACGTATGATTGTATCAAAAATAATTTGATCTCACAATCTTGACGAATTCACAATTAATTGCAACGATTATTAACATTTTGTCCTCTATGAACCTGTTTTTGTAAATTTTTTTAACTTTTATTTCCGCCATGAATTCTTCGTAGTTTTTGAATTTTATTATTTATAAGAATTCAAAACATATGGTATAACAGCGGTCCAAGTTAGTATACTGGCTTTTCTTGAAGAATTTCTTTGCCTATCTCCAAAACTAACAGAGCAGATTTTTATGGTTATCAAATAGAAAATTTCTAAATAAATTGCTTAACAAAAAAAAGCATTTGGAAAATGCGACAATATACGCCTAATATAGGCGCCTTGTTGATACACACCATTCTATTCTTATAACCAACAACCATTTTCAAATTTTGCGGCATTGCCACTTTTCTTTCATAGTACGTTTTGCAAAGGTTATTGAGAATGTAATTGTGGTCCAGACGATATCAAGTTCCTTCGGACCGACCACTGAAGACAAGAAACTCTGCACCGGTGGTTGGCCCAACGACGAAGGCGACGTGCTATCGGTTGGGTTACGGAGCCGCGGGCCGCCCCTCTTTTGCCCCGGACGGAGCCGGGCAGCAGGTGCGCTGACCATAGCCCACTCAAAAAAAAAAAATACGACATCACGCGCAGTTTGCCTAGGTTTATGTAAAGCTCGTAGTCGTCTTTTACGACACCTATATATTTTTCGTCTTTTACGACACCTATATCTTTTTCGTCTTTTACGAATGTAAGGCTTGTTTATTTATAAACTAGCAATCCGCCCTCGCTTCGCTTCGGATTCAGTCGCCTTACGCGCGTAGTTCCCGTTCCCGTGGGAATACCGGGATAAAATATAGCCTATGTTACTCCCTGATATTATAGCTTTCCAATGGTGAAAGAATTTTTAAAATCGGTCCAGTACTTTTTGAGTTTATTCGTTACATACAAACTTACAAATTTTACCTCTTTATAATATTAGTATAGATGGATACTTATGTAGTAGATGTCCAGACCAAAAGTACGATGCAGAAAATAAGGACAGCGACATTTAGCGGGTCCCGTCAAAATCTCAATCGGGGCTATAAAAAAATCGCTAATCCTGTAATGATAATGAGAACGAGAAACTATTTAAATGATTGCATTGTCATCGGTCCGTAAATGTGCGAAGTTTCAAATTAATGCGACGTCTCGATGTTAATGAAAATCACGTTAAAAGATTCCGTTACATACAAAGCAAAGTAATATAAACGTGTTAATAACTAAACGCACCGAATTACTTATCCATTTAGTTTAGGAAACATCGAATTAAAATTCTAAAGATAATAAAAAAATCTCTATATGTTAAATTTTGCGCAGGTATTCGTGACAGATCTATAAATACAGACATATCGCCCATGGTACTTTTATTTTTAATTGTTTTTTACACAAAGTAAAATTAATGTTCTTTAAAAATATCAAAAGTGTTAAAACGAGGGCTTATTCATGACTTGCCTGTTATTCAATAAGTGCAAAAGGAATAGAATAAAGATAATTTTAGTTTAAGCCATTCCTTGATTCCGATAAGGCAAGAAGTAGAGTATTTTTTCAACGCAAAGCATTGATGCGTGTAGAATTATATAAATATCCAAATTGAGAATATATTTTTTTAAACTCGAGTAAATAGAATAATAATTTAATTATGATTTAGGCTGACTCTGAACTAATAACTGCGATCCTGGGTTCTAAATAAAATAAGTCACAACCCCTTAATTTTCCGTGGCCGAAGTAACTGTAGGAATCACAAGGACACGCTTGACAAAAGGATTAAAGATCGTAGTTATTATCAGCTCAGGAGCGCTCCGGTCCGTCCTCTTGATGACCCTTTAGCCAGTTTTTACGATGTCTGGAGATAAGTAAGGGGTGATAAATGTGATGTGCATTCTTAACCCGTCACCGCATAGGGAAATGCTTATGTTACCGTTAATTTATGTAAATTAAATTTTATGAACAACTAAATGACTTACCTGGAAAATATAATGATTTCCTCTTCCCAATAATAATATTAATAATTAATATTTTAGACAAAAATGTTCAAAAGAGGAAAAATAACCTGTATAATAATGGAACGGGTATTTGTCCTTGTGTGACCCTATCAATTTTTTTCGCCGTTCTTTGTCATTCGTTCTTTTGATTGAGCATAAAAGGCATCTGGGAATCTGAGAATTGCAATGTTCTCATTCCTTTCCTAATTGTTTTATTATTCTCATTGTTAACGGGTTTTCGAATTTGCAAATATGTAGAAGTATTTCTTTAACAAAATATTTATTACCTTTCATCCGCATAGCAGTGAGAATACAATTTATCACCTTTATCTTGCCTGAAGGTATCGTAAAAGGCGACTAACGGATATAATAAACATTGAACATCTATGCAAGAGAAGGAAAATCTATACCAATAAATAAAATTGGGGTGTCTGTTTGTAATGTCAAAATAATTGGCATTTTTCATGCTCACACGGTTATTTGCACCATACATATGCCTAAAAATCACTTTATATTTTGTCTGACAGACAGACTGTTTGTTTCGGGTAATCTTCAAAACAGCTGGACCGATTACAAAAATTCTTTCACCAATGGAAAGCTATAATATCAGGGAGTAATATAGGCTATATTTTATTCCGGTATTCCCACGGGATTAGGAACCACGCGAGTAAGGCCACTGAAACCGAAGCCAAGCGAGGGCGGGTTGCTATTACTAAATATAGTTCTAAATCAACATGCCTAAACAGCTTGGTATAGTAGATCAATTTCCCTCCAATTGTGGAGGAGGCTTCAGCCCAATAGTGGGATGTATATGAGCTGAGATGATGATGATTTAATCCTTCTTTATTATTGAAGACGAAGTCCAATATCTTTTACAAGTCATAGGTCAGCGTTGTAGGATTTATTATGACTCGAAATTAATGAGTGCCCATAGATTATATACACTGCATCAGTCCGAATAAAGTCTCACCTAATGTGAGTAATGAAATAAGTTGTTAACTTAGAATTCCTTTATCTTATGTTTTACAGAATATGTTAATATTAAGTTAATGTTAACGTTGACTGCACAGATGGCGTAGTGTTTAAGATACCGTCCTACAGTGCCAGAGTCGTGGGTTTGAATCCCACGCGGGACATCATTTTGTATGATCCACATATTGTTATATCAGAACTCTGGATACAATTTGTGTCTCTCAGTTATATGTTTGTAAAGTCTTCTACAATACAAGGATTATTTTCTTTAGTGAAGGGTGAAGGAAGGATTATTTTCCTTAGTGAAGGGTGCCTTTAAAAAATGTTGATTTTATATATAGTTACAAAAAGAGTAAATAAGTTGTTATTAAGTGAATGTGATTGATCTCTGACGATACCTCTTTCAGAAAGAAACCTCATTGAATAAATAAATAAACTTTTGCATCTAAATATAAAGTTTTGTTTTTTTGTATCCGTCTTAATTAATTTATTTAATACTCGCAAATGCCCGCAAGTTCACCCGCGTGGGTTCTATTCCCGTAGGAAAACTGGGATCAAATATTGCCTAAGATATTCCTTATATCTATAAAGCTGCGTCTTTGTAAAATATTATAAATATCGGTCCAGCCGTTTTGAAGATCACCAGGAACAAACAGACACTAATTTTTTTAACTGGTTTTTAGGCTTAGGTATCGTGCAAATAGCCGAGTAAGCATGAAAAGAAGCTACTATTTTGACATTACAAACACATACTCAATTATATTTGTATTTATGGATATTTATTATTTGCTCTTTATAGTGTGGCAACATTTATATCGATAAGAGTCTTACTATATTTCACTATGTTATTTTTCAATACAAGTAACACTGGGTGGGATTTCTATCGTTTTATTTAGACAGTAGTAACCCGATTCGCTAATCCACTTTTAAGAAGAATGGATTAACTTAACGTCGATTTAGTGAAAAATGATGTCATAATTCGCTATTATAACATATGGAACAACATTTTTTATGGATATATGAAATTCGGTCCGCCGCCGGCGACTCGGACGGCGCAGCCGCGGGTCACGGGTGATGTGACCGGGGATTAGTCGGCGACCGACGTCTCGGAGGAGGGACCTCGAGAGGAAAGGGTACCCTGCGGGGATATTCAAGGAATTCTGCTCCAGTGGTCGGTCCAACGACGAAGGCGACGTGCTACGGGTGGATCATGGGGTCGTGCGCCGGCCCTCTGTCGCCCCGGACGGAGACGAGCGGCGGAGACGCTGACCATGGCCCACCCCAAAAAAAAAACAAAAAAAAAATTGGATAAATTAAATTGATTTTGACTCTGAGACTCTCAGATGGTTATTGGCATACCATGCAAGTGGATTACAACTGAAACAACTGAAATAATGAAATTTTAGCTAACTCATACTTTATATAACTCAGCCTTTGTTGGTACTGTCTCTATAGCGCAACCCATTTCAGCAAAATTCGTTTGGGAACTACCTACTGCCATTTATTTTCCGCAACGCAAAGATGACTGACCTCACATATCGACGATGGCCTTCATGACGGACGGAATAAAGGGTTTAACGAATTCTCCGAAGCACTGATTTCACATATCTTCGAGAACCTCTTTTTATGGTCTCCAAGAAACATGACAAAGTTTTACGATGTTTAATTCTGTTTAACAATTTATAATTTAATATATGTATATAATGAACAGTCACAAATACGCCAAACTTTTAACTCTAGCATATCTAATCCCGATTTTGACGAGAACCTTTTCTTTGAAGATATACATTAATCAATTATTAGGTCAGGGGGAAGGGTCTTTATATCATATCAGCCCACGTAAGTCCCACTGTTGAGCTTGGGCTTCTTCCACAATCGCAGAGAATTTGACCTGCAATACCGCGCTGGTCAGACGTGTTGTTATAGAGTTTAATGTCGAATTTTCCTTTTCTTGGATAGATGTTATCTGCATATCATATTCCTTAATCGTCTTTTACGACATGCACGAGCAAGAGGGTGATGAAATGTATTCTTCTTCTGTCACCCCACGGGGTTTTTATAAGTGTAAAGTTATTGGGTTCAAATAATGTGTGGACCGCTCACTGAATTGCTCTATGTTGAAATGAAATCCACGATATTCAGCATTGGAGGTCCAGGTGGTGTGGAGGTGGAACGCTACACCATTTATGCCTTATTTTAGTCGTTTGTTATAAAGATATTGTTGGTTTAGGTTAGAAATTTCCTATGAAAGTAGCGTAGAGGTTTGAAGCTACGCGACTACGAATTCCATATGGAACGTGACTACATACACACACACATAGATACAAAGATATTCGTACGTCTTAATCCAATTATGAGTTAAACCGCTGACTGCCGGCGAAATGCAATACGATAGCGGAAATCACAGTTTAACGTTCGCTACTACTTAATCGACTTCCACGGACGTTATATTATTAGCTATTAACAACGGATACGCTCGCGTGCACTAATTTTAAACCTTCTTTTAAGACCAGCCGTCTGGTACATTGGAAAGACGGATTGAGCTCCATAATCTGCAATCTTCACCTTTTTGCTAGTTCAATAGTGGTTCAATATGAGGAGGCATTAATACCCCGTCCGATCACCCATAACTCCGCCTTGGGTTGGCACTAAAAACCTTTGCAAATGATGATAATTATGACTAAATATTGCGTTATGCCATTAGACAAAGGGTATGGGGAAGGTATCTCACTTCGCTCCAATATTATTGAGGAGAGCCATGGCTATTCTAGTAGTTAACTTATGATCGAGTGCCGCTTGTGGAATCTGGTTCAGCCATGTTTTTTTTTATATTTTGGAAAAAAAAATGTATCCTATTTCAAAGGGAGCACACTGTAGCTCTACCTGCTTCTGGTACCACCCTAGCCGAGGCCGCGGGTGACTGCCCGTCATGTTTTAGGTTGCAACCGGGGCGTTGATCGGGATGGTACCTGAAAAAACGGGGTTCCTGAGTTTCTTGCCGGATCTTCACAGCTTGTGGCCGCGTACCATTCCGGTGATAAATTGTTAGATTAAAAACACATAAAATGTAAAATTGATTGAAATTGACAATGTTTAAGTGTCCTTATGCCCTATAAGGGCACTTAAATAAGTATTTAAGTGCTCTTATAGGGCATAAGGACACTTAAACATTGTATACTTAATAAAAGATTTGATTTAAATTATAATAATACTAGCAACCCGCCCTCGCTTCGCTTCGGTTTTAGTGGTTTTACCCGCGTAATTCCCGTTCCCGTTAGAATAACGGGATAAAATATAGCCTAGTTTATGCCCTGATATTATAGCTTTCCATTGGTGAAAGAATTTTTGAAATCGATCTAGCCGTTTTGAAGATTACCCGGAACAAACAGACAGACAAAAATTTTTTAATCTATATTTTAGGCATAGGTGTCGTGCAAATAACCATGTGAGCATGAAAAAAGCCTATTATTTTGACATTACAAATAGACACTCTAATTTTATTTATTGTTATAGATTGTTATTTTCCTCGCAAACGCAAACGCTACGTCCCGCAATTTTTAAATCTGTAATATCTTCGAAAATATTCATTTAAATCATATACTGTAAGGGCCATATTGATCTATATTAAATCAATAATGTATTTAAGGTATTTAATTGGATAAGGATTAATGCTGTGTTGGTTAAAATCGCTTCGAAAATTAGCCATTATTTGTCGTAAAAAGTAAATAACAAAAAAATTTTATTGTGGGATATCCATAAGAAATAGACATATACCATCGCGGAGTTTTCTGTAGACCTTTTCAATGTGTACAATACTTAGTACATTATTTTGATAAATCTCGTAGGGTTCAAGCCTGCGTTTGCAATGTAAGCGGAAAAAAATTAAATTATTTACGACATCACATTAGAAACCTGAAAAATAACAGTATTTCTCCACTATTTAATGGATGTTATTATACATATAAACCTTCCTCTTCAATCACTCTATCTATTAAACAAAACCGCATCAAAATCCGTTGCGTAGTTTTAAAGATTTAAGCATACATAGGGACATGGGGACAGAGAAAGCGACTTTGTTTTATAATATGTAGTGATTTGCCATGAGTACTCAATTTTCTTTATTTGATAACCGCTAGCTATATTTGCCAGAAATACCCAATTTTCTTTATTTGACAAACGCTAACGCATGGTGATCAGTAAATAAAATTGATGTGTTGTTTTGTAATGTCGAAATAGTGGGCTTTTTTCATTCTCAAACGGTTAGTTGCATGATACCTATGCAAAAAAAAAAAATATTTTAATAATGTTTATCTGTCTGTCTGTTTGTTTCGTGTAATCTTCAAAATGGCTAAAGTGATTTTGATAATATTTTACCATGTAGCTTTCTAAATAAGGTGTAACATAGGCTATATTTTATCCCGATATATCCACGGGGACGAGAACTATGTCGGTGACAACGCGTGTAATTGCCAGTCCTCAATGTAAGGAATGTATAATTTCCATTTCTATGTTACTACCGGTTCCATAAACAAGTATATCCATTGCTCTACGTAGCTATGTAGGTTAGAACGAAGTCCTTGACTTCAAAACATTAATTCTTTTCAAGTTAAATACGATAATGAGAAAACTGTAATTGTTTAATTTATTCTGAAGTCACATCATTAGTTTTACGATAAACGATTGTTTTAATTTAACCGTGAGAAGGAATTCTAACATAGGTACTATTTTTTTTATGTATAAATTTAGGTATTGAGTATGCTTCTTAAGTCTATCAATGGCGTATATAGGTATAAACCCATGAATTTTGGTCTTAGAGCGTCATCATGATTTTAAACAATCATTGAAACCAAAAAGTATAATCGCAGTGGGGACGGATGATCAGCGTGCGGCTCCATAAGTCATAACCTACCGTATTCCTTCCCCATCGCCATTGGGGCCTACCACCGATTCCTTGACATTTATGGCCGTCCTAAATCTAACTTAATACCTACCGATACTCGAAAATGTCTACTCTAAACGTTAAATCTTTTTGGATCCCTTAACAAACTATAATATAGTAGCGACCCCCTAAGTGCATACAAAATGGTGATTTTAACGACTAAATTACTAATTTTCTTTTTTTGGAAGTTATTTTAATTAAAACAATCAAGTTCTTATGAGAATTCTGTAGATAATTAGTTAGTACCCAACTAGGTAAAAAATAATTTAATGACACACAAATATCTTAAAAACAGAGCCGCGGTTTGACAAAATATTTGGAAAATGAACGAACGATACTTCTTAATCTTCTCATTGTAACGTTTTCTTTTTATTATGGCGCGGTTGTCTACCTAATGATACTTATATTTTTCTTTCGCTGGCATCCCACTAAGTAAGGCTTGGCGACCTCTTAGGGGAATTTTCCTTCTATTGCATAGATGCTATATACATATTTAATATCTTACTTGTTTTTTATGACACTCACGGGAAAGCTTGGGGGGTGATAATTTGTATTCTTACTCCGTCACCCCACGAGGAATAATAATTGTGTTGTAAAAAATATATAAACGGTCAACCACCTTATCACAATAAAATGTTAAAGTGAAGACTTCGACGAATTTGATTAAACCGCTGTTGTTTCATTGACCTGCCAGATCGCCTATCAGATGTACTAAAAGTATTTATCTTAGTAATATAAAAAAAATACATCATATGGTTGCTGCGAAACATATATTTGATTTATACGTTTGTAGTGAAGAATTTTTAATTTAAAAAAGAAAACATGGTTGTCTGTAAAGTCGGTTTACGGACGATAGTTTAACGTGACAACGACATAACAAAACATTGATGAAATGACTGGATACTTTTATGAATCAAATTGAATCAGCGTAACGGGACAATGAGCGTAACGGGACACATTTTCGGGCATGGAGCCAGCGTTCATCATCATTCATAAAAACATGAAAAAAATTTAAAAAAAAATCTCTCGATCTTTCTCACTCGCTTGCTCCCTAATCTCGCATCATGGCTGTGCTTCGTGCTATGTTCGCCCTTTCTCACTCTCTCTCAATCGGTCTCAATCGCTCTCTCCCTCTTCTTCGACAAAAACACTGCACATCTTCGTGACGCTAAATTGCATTTCATTCGTAAAATAATTACCCTCATGCGCGCAAAGAAGTTTCATTTCAAAAGGTATTTAATACTTTGAAAGTTTTATTATAACGCATTATCTAGCTGACATCTGTGACGGTGTGCGTACGCATCGTAAAAATGTTGACTACAGACTGGATTGTTAGAATTTGTTGTTTTAATTTGAGATTTCCTTCACTTGCATTAATGTTACCTACATTTTTTTTTTTTTGTTCACGCTGTGGAAATGCATTTACGCACTGTCCCCCGCCAGTGACGGACGGGGGGGGGGGGGGGGGCGTGTGGGACTCACCGACCACATCCGCGGCCGGAATACCCACTAAAACCACAGCGGCCCCTTCCGCGCTTTTACGGGGTGCCGGAGAGATCGTCTGATGACATTCAATCCCCGACACCCCAACGCATGGCCGTCTGGCCACGTCCTGTCATTACTGTTCAGAGCGGTGGGAGTAGGTGGGCATATTGTCGCCTCCTCCTCCCGGGTCGCCGGCGACGAAGCGAGTCAGCAGACGCAAGCGCCTCGCGTTCCCGCTCCGCCACTTCCTTCCTTGATATGATGGCCTCACAAAATGAGGCCATCGACGACCAGCACCTGTCGCTGCCAAGCATCTTTGCGATAACGGTCGGCAGCGACAGGTCCGCTCCAAGTACCGCCGACAGGTCGTGGCGCTGAGACCCCCAGGCGGGGCATATCTCTAATGTGTGACGCGCATCATCAGTTGGCGCGCCACACTCATGACATCCGGGGGTCTCTTCTCTTCTAATCATATGCAGGTACTTACCTAATGTTACCTACATGCCATCCCTCTTCTCATTTTTTTTATTTCAAACGGTGTCTGACGAACAAACAGTACACCTGATGGCAAGTGTTGCTGTCGCTCATGGAACTTTGCTAGGCCGCTGTCTACCGTGAAGTGAAGGGAGTTTAATGCGTGCAATGAGTTTCGGCGAAACTAAAAGCATAACCCACCACACGCAAACACCGTCAGAAAGCTGGGCTTCCGGCTCTCTCGCTCACCGAACGAAGTGCAGTAACAAATTGCTATTACTTGGACGTCGATTTTCTGCGAGAGTGTGGTACTACCCCGGACGGACCGGCCCGCGGCTGTAGACAGACAACTGTTAACAGTATCTTTTAAGACACCTACGGACTACACAGGAAATGGTGAATTGTACTACAACTTCGTCACTATACAAAACATCAACAGTAAACATCGGTGAATTAATGGTTGGATAGAAATCTCCAATAAATAAACACAAAAATCTAACTTCCAGAAGGATATTTTTAGTTCATCAATTTATCGTGTCTACAAGTAACAAAAGCCATTATTCAATAAATGGCGTCCTGTGTCGCTGACCCGGATTCGTCATCTATCGTCGTCGTCTCAGCGCATATATGTCCCACTGTTGGGCTCGATCCTCCCCCCCAAGATGAGAATTCACCTAATAAACCATGCTAGTCAGACATTTTAGTAATGGGTTTTATTTCTTGTTTTTCCTTTTCTAGCACAGATGTAATGTGCATATTATATCCCTTAGTCGTCTTTTACGGCATCCACGGGCAAAGATAGGGATCTTTGCCCGTGTATTCTTACTCCGTCTTCACACGGAAAAGTTTATTTGTTCAGATTTTTATAAAGCTCTTAGTAGTCTTTTACGACACTCACGAGCCATGTTAGGGTTGGTAGTAGATTATATTTATCAGTTCAAAGTTTAAGTTTCTGAGATTCTAATATATAAGTTTTCATTCACAGGTCACCAAAAGTTAAAGGCGACGACTGCGAAAGCGTCAACCTAAAATCTGATCTTGAAGCAGAAGAGAATAAAGATGGCGGCGCTCTTGAAGCAAAGATGTCTTTGATGAACGGCATCACAGTTATAGTGGGCTCCATCATCGGTAGCGGTATCTTCGTGTCTCCTACTGGTGTATTGAAGTATACCGGTTCTGTAAACGCTAGTCTTCTTGTTTGGGTTGCTTCTGGAGTTTTCAGTATGGTAAGAGTTTTGAATGCTGTTGTAGTAAACTTAATTAATTTAATTAAATAAAATTATGCCAAATTAGTACATCGTCATAATCTCATATATGTGTACGTCCCACTGTTAGATTTAAACATTTTCCCAAAATGTGAGAGAAATCACCTACTCTACCTTGTTGGTCAGACCGTTTGGTCTTATTTCAAGTATTGCTCTTTGGCCAAAAATGATATTAACCTTAGTCGACTTTTATGACACCTACAGGCTCTGGTCCGTAGAGGGTGGTAAATTGTATTCTTACTTCTACACTACACCGAAATCAGAAAGAAAGAAAGAAGTTCCCTGTTTTCGTTCTTGAAATCAGAAAGGGTGAATAGATGAATTCTTTCAACATAATAGGGACGAGACCATTTCCAAATGTGTTCATTTTCTAATGAAAATATCCCGAGAAAATTTGGAAGAGTAAGAATAGCTTCAAAAATATCCAATAACACTTTTGCCGATACGGGCTTCCCGCTCAAGGCTGCTATGTCGCCCAACGACCTTGTATATAGATTAGTATAATTTGAAGGAAGAAAGAGAATTATCATTTCAAAGATTATTTTTCATAAGAATATAAGTACAGTCTGTGTGCAGAATGTACTTATTTTATTCTCTTGAATTTCGCGACCGTAATTTATTATCTTGCTTTGAAAATTATACTTGAAGACATGGGTGCATTTTATGACAGAATTCCGTATTCAGTTGTCAGAATTCTATATGTCCATTATGTCTTTTGGACACACTGGATTACCAGAATGATGCCGTCCATAGTTAAAATGCTTTAAAAAAATCAATCGCAGATGTTGTCCGTGTGGTGACGAAGTAAGAATACAATTCACCACCCCCTTTCTTGCCAGTGAGTGTCGTAAAAGACGACTAAGGTATTATAATATGCATATAACATCTATGCAAGAGAAGGAAACCTCGAAAGAAACCCTATACCAACCCGTTTGATCAGCGTAATAAAATAGGTAAATTTTTTGCTGCTGTGTTTTCCGAGCGCCATGACATGTCCTTTAAACGAGGTTTAAGAAGAGTATTAGTAAGGTTTAGTAAGAGTAGTATCACTTACCATCAGGTGTGCTCGTTTGCCACCGTTGGCAATAAAAAAAATTCCTCCCGTTGTGTAGTAGGCTCGAGCCCAGCATTGGGAAGTGTATAAGCCGTAATGAGGTTGATGAATCATATTTTTTTTATTTATTTTGTATAGCGCGTTAATTGCGTGGGTTATTTTTTTTAATCAAAAATATTTGTTGCATCGCAATGCTATTAATAATAACAATGATCAATACTCCAGAGGATGCGATATAAATGACAGTCCCTACAGACGACAGATAAAAGCTTTCGCTTTAAACTAATGTTAACAGTCAGGGGAACAATTAAAATATCATTTTGTTAAAAACTCACTGGGACTATTTTTTATCTTAAGTAAAATTGAAAATGTTGAATAACCCCCGATTCAAACTAAAATAATAGAGGATAAAAAGGGAGCCGTCGCTCAGGACGCCTGGCAGATGTGAAACATCGAAATTATTTTGTACAAGTAAATACAATATGCATAAAAGAACAGATTACGACAGTAACTAATATGGCATAAAATGTTAATAAAATAATACGATTTTTTTTCCAGAAAAAGATTTTTATTCAATAAACATTTATTTTCATTAGTATACGCTATAGGTATGTGTTTATGTTAATAATTTATTTTGAGCTCACTAGATAACATTGTACAAAATTTTAAAACAGGTAATGGTTTCGTTATACATATGTACATATCCAAGCGTGGCGTTCAACGCCATGCCAACGATGAGTTTCACTCTCGCCTATAGATGTTTCACATCAAAAGTATTACGGTCTCTTCAACAGGAATTATCAATTAATTGTCATTTAATGATTATACTGGCACGCGTAAACCATTTAATCGAGTTATACGTCATTACATCATTTTGGAAAAGAGCGGATGCTCTTACACTGCTACACTGATATTAACCAAACATAGCTAAGAACCACTGAAAGAAAATTGGTTTTCAAATGAACAAAACCGCATCGAAATCGATCCATCCGTTTGAGAGCTACCATACCACAGACAGACACATACACACACACAGACAGACAGAAATCGACGTCAAACTTATAACATCCCTCTTTTCGCGTCGGGGTTTAAAAATATGCATTTATACAAATTAATTTAAAGATGAATATTTTGTTAATCGTCTCTAAACATTTTGTATCCTTGGTTATAAACATATCCATTGTTTCCTTTATTAATACAAATGTAGATAATGTGTTAATTTCATATTTGCATCATATTGCATCCTGTTTATCAGCCTATCAATAATCATTGTTTTACATAGATCTCATTCCGTGTGGTGACGGAGTAAGAATACATTTCACCATCCCCTCTCTCTTGCTCATGGATGTCGTAAAAGTCGACTAAAGGAAACAATATGCATATAATATCAATGTAAGAGAAGAAACAATCGAAACAAAACTCTGTACCAACACGTCTGACCAGCGTGGTATAGTAGATCAATTTCGGAGGAGGCTCGAGCCCAACAGTGGGACGTGTATGAGCTGAGACGTGGATATAAAGTTTTAAAGTTATTTAAAAATGTTGATATTTTTACGTAAATATTTTTTGGTAATATATGGTAACACATTTATTTATTCGTTTTGACAAGCAAAGGGAACGAAGCACTTACAGCCGAATATTATTTTCTTTATTCTGCTATTGTTTAAATTCATTCACTAATTGGATCTTATATCAATCAGAGAGCTTTGAGACGTTGCTGTAATAAAGTAAAGTAGCTTTTCCTGATTGGAATTCATTAGCTCAAAACAATGTTCCCTTTTAAGTAAGCTCTCGGGGACTTATTATGAGGTTTAAAAATTCTTTGGAATGATTGTTAACTTTTTTCATTATTTCTGTTATGTTTAAAGGAAAGACAGTAATTATTAAGTGATCATATATTTTTTAACTCAAAACGGGACGCTTGAACAATTGATTAATCAAAATGGGACACTTGCAAAAATAAGTAAACTTGTGCAATTAAAAGCTAAAAAATCGAGAACACGTAAAGAGTCAGCAATAGTTACCTATTATAAAAAAACGTCCCTGTCAGTATAATAAATGACCAATTAGACTCTGTTTGTAAAACGGAACATTTTTGTACGGGTTTGAATTCGGGACAACGGGATAGAATACTTGAAAACGGGACTTTCCCCTTCGAAACGGGACGTATGGTCACTTTAGGTAACTATAACGTTATATATGGTTATTTTTCGTAGATATAGTAGCTGTATAAGGAGTTTTGAGTTTAACCGAATCGCAATGTAACTTAAGAAAGCCGTGAAATGTATTTTTACTCTGTCACCACGTGTAAAAATGTTACTTTTTTTATGGGTGGGCTATGGTAAGCGCACGCGCGGTCCAGTCCGTCCGGGGCGATGAAAGGACGGCGCGCGCGCCCATAACCCACCCGCACCCACGTCATCTCGTTGTTGGGCCGACCACCGGAGCAGGGTGACTTGTCGTCAGTGGTAATCCTGTAAAAAAAAAATGTTACTAACATTTTTACATGTTATCATTATCATTTAAGCTTATATACGTCTCACTACTGCCCAGTCTACTAGTGGGATAATAGGAGGGCAATTGATCTTACTATACCGCGTTGGTGAGACAGGTTGCTATAGGGTTTTATTTCGAGTTTTCTTTCTCTCTATTATATCCATCAGCCGTCTTTTGAAGGTAGGGTAGTGGTTAATTGTATTCGGTCGATGGGAGGGTACCCCAAATAGGGGGTATTCCGTCGGGCCGACCACTGACGTCAAGTCACCCTGCTCCGGTAGTTGGCTCAACGACGAAGGCGACGTGCATCGTGGGTGGGTTGCGGGTGTGCGTGCTTACGCTCCTCTGTCGCCCCGGACGGAGTGGTGCGAGGAGCGCGTCGACCGCAACCAATTCCCAAAAAAAAAAGTGGTTAATTGTGGTTAATGTTTATTTTGTCACCACACGGGTACTATTCAGTACTCAAATAAAATACTAATATACATATGTGTGTGATATAAATCAACGTATTAGCGATAAAGATGAGTCATTTTGTTAGTTTGTCAGTCGGGACTGCTGCGGGGTTTTTTTTACTTGACTATGGCTATTCATTTACTCCCCCATAACTTTAAACTACATATAGTATTTTGAGAAATGAGGCGTCAAAGAAAACGTGTTGAACGTACGTTACTTATATGTAGCTTATAACAAACTGAATTCAATATGGCGTTCTCTACATCATTATTATCATCTCAACCCGTTCCACTGTTGGGCTCGGGTCTCCTCCACTATGGGAGGGAAATTGATCTACTATACAACGGTGGTCAGATGTGTTGCTATAGGTTTTGTTTCGAGTTTAGATTCTCCTGCATAGATATTACTAGCAACCCGCCCTCGCTTCGCTTCGGTTATAGGTTATAGTCGTTTTACCCGCGTAGTTCCCGTTCCTGTGGGAATACAGGGATAAAATATAGCCTAGTTTACGCCCTGATATTATAGCTTTCCATTGGTGAAAGAATTTTTGAAATCGGTCCAGCCGTTTTGAAGATTACTTGGAACAAACAGACAGACAGACAGACAAAAATTTTTTAATTGCTATTTTAGGCATAGGTGTCGTGCAAATAACCGTGTGAGCATGAAAAAAGCCTATTATTTTGACATTACAAACAGACACTCCAATTTTATTATATATTTTTTATTGGTATAGATTATGTCCCTTGGTCGTCTTTAACGACACTCACGGGCAAGAGAGGGGTGGTGAATGGTGTTCTTACTCCGTCATCACTATTAATAAAAAAAACCTATTTGAACTATTTTATATTCATCATCATCATCTCAACCCACATACGTCCCACTGTTGGGCTAGGGCCTCCTCCATAATGGGAGGGAATTTGACCTACTATACCATGATGGTCAGACATGTTGGTATAGGGTTTCATTTCGAGTTTTCCTTCTCTTGCACAGATGTTATGTGCCTATTATATCCCATAGTCGTCTTGTACGACATCCACGGGCAAGATAGGGAGTGATGAATTGTATTCTTACTCCGTCACCACACGGAATTTTATATTATTCATTGAATAACAAGTAAAAGGACTATTTAAGCAGCAAAGCATATAAGCAAGCATATAAATTACTTTGATGATTTGTTAACTGTTTTGCTTAAATACCTTGCAAAAATTATTTTCGATTAAAAAGTTACATATAAATATATGTCCTGAATTATTTGCTAATTTGATCACTCTTTTTATATTGTAACGATGAATTCATCGTCATCATCATGATCTTGAAATTATTTATATTTAATAAATTGATTAAATTAAAATAAAACAACGATTTAAATACAAAAAATAAAACACAAAACTGTTATGAGAACTGCTGATAGAAGCAAAAACATAAAAATATGAACAAATAGTTGTTGTTTTTGGACATTCAAATTAATTGATTGATCTTAAATTATTTTTTTTTTAACTTCTACATTTATCTGATTTTTGCATCTATGAGGACAGATATAGTGACATTGAGATAGCTACAAACAAAGTTACGGATTAGCATTAACATGTTACGTGACCATGTCGATGACGACTTACATGAATTTACTGCCCATTAAAATCTTTCTACATAAGTATTTACTTCAAAAATATGTCAAAACAAGATAAAAGTAAAAACTAAAACCCAACTACTACAAAAAACGAGCTATCGGATAAATACGGATAAAATCACGAGCAAATGCTAATAATCTTATATCTAAATTTCTAGCGTACGTGTGTATGTCACTGAACTCCTCCTAAACGGCTGGACCGATGTTGACGAAATTTTTCGTGTGTATTCAAGGGGATTCGAGGATGGTTTAGATTCACAATTGGACCCGGTAGGTGGCGCTGTTCGGGCAGGACAATAACATAACTTGAGAACGACTACATCGATCTTTCTTTTTAATTTTTCTAATACTTTGAAAAAGGCTTTTAAGGGAAAAAAATAAGAAAGTTGCGCATAAAATCAGAGAATTCAAGAAAACTTAACCACTGGGTATCTAGGTTATTTATCTATACTGCAACTAAACGGCTAGATGGATTTGAATGAATTTTTGTGAATGCATTCAAGTGGGGGCCTGAATCATTTAGATTCACAAATCAGCGCGGGAGATGGCGCTGCAGTCAGTCAGTCCCTATTACTGCTGTCAATTTCAAGGAGAATTCCGTTTCTGTTATACAGAACAACGTCTGTTGGGTCAGCTAATCTATACCAATAAATAAAATTGGAGTGTCTGTTTGTAATGTCAAAATAATAGACTTTTTTCATGCTCACACGGTTATTTGCACGACACCTATGCCTAAAATAGCAATTAAAAAATTTTTGTGTCTGTCTGTCTGTCTGTTTGTTCTGGGTAGTCTTCAAAACAGCTGGACCGATTTCAAAAATTCTTTCACCAATGGAAAGCTATAATATCAGGGCGTGAACTAGGCTATATTTTATCCCGGTATTCCCACGGGAACGTGAACTACGCGGGTAAAACGACTATAACCTATAACTGAAGCGAAGCGAGGGCGGGTTGCTAGTATACATATATATTTGAAATGTACAAGTAACGCCTTTTCCAATGATATGAAACACGACATATTTGCCGTAAATAAATTTTTTAACACATTACTTTAAGACATATAGAGGGCGCTATATTAGATTCAGTGACACATTATATAGCCTATAATCAGCGGACGAATAAGACGCTTCGAACGATATCTTATTTGTCCGGTTTCAATAAGTAGTTGAGGAGCTGTGAGGGAACAGATGAACATACATACATACATAGCCTGTCAAAATCATAACCCTCCGTAGTCGGGTAAATATATAAAACTAAAGCCTCATTACAAACAAATCGCTATTTAAAAATGATTAGGAACAAGAAAATATTTAAGATAACAATGATCAGTCTTGTGCGTCAGTTTATTCAAATTAAAATTTTTATTAGCTTAAAAATAGGGTGCACAATGGTCTTAAAAGTATTTTTAAATTTAAATCACCTATTTGTCTATTAAACAATAGCATGCAAATATAAAGCCTGCAAAACTAATTTAAACTATACGCCTCATTCCATACTACTTTTTCTTTCATGACAGCTCATATATACGTCCCACTGCTGGGCTCAAGCCTCCTCCACAATGGGAGGGAAATTGACCTAGTATATCACGCTGGTCAGACGTATTAGTAACGGGTTATATTTTTCCTTAGATTTCCTTCTAGCTACAACATCTACGTTGTATGCACATTATAATCCCGTTGTCGTCGTCGAGTCTTCTTTTAAGCGGCCCATATACACAACGATCCGTCTGTACGATACATCGTATCAATATTGTGACGATCGATCGCTTAAAATTTGTCGCTCACACACGAAACGATTGGCCGTAACGATCGATCATTTACTGTTTGAAACGGAAGGATAAAGACGTGCTCAAATAATTCAATACGGTACGTATTCAGTCGATTCATCGTCACGATATTTATGATTGCATGGTATTTGGTTGCGATCTCCGATATCGTCTTCAATGAAGTAAATCGTTAACGTTCTTCACATACACTATCGATCCGTCGTTTCGATCGGTCTGAAACGACGGATCGTACAGACGGATCGTATCGTATATTTTCCTTTACGACATCTACGGGCAAGAAAGGGGGTAGTGAATTGTGTGTGTATTCTTAGTCCGTCACCACACGGAAAACTAATTACTTTATACGATGAAATTTGTCAAGAATCGAAGGCCTTCTCTAAGGACCGTTTTTTAAGTGTTATTTGAAATGAATTAAGTACGTATTGTTATAATATTTATTTTTTTCTGAAACGTTGTTATAGATCATGTGACAATTTTTTTTTGCATTCTATTGCTTTTTGTAACCTCTTTTCTCTTATATAGTACATATTATATAGACACTATTCATGCGAAAACCTTATCGACCAATCTACGAATTAATTGTTAGCTCATAAGATATCGAGTAATCTAATATATTCTCTAAGATAATAAATATGTAAAGATTCAATTTAAATATCATGAAATTAATAAAAAATTACACAAATTCTTAACATATGCGAAATATTACCTTATGTTTGTTTAGTAAGTCAGGAACTGGGACGCGGTCGCCGCCTTCTGTGAGGCCGTAATCTCACGGAAGGAGGTGGCGGATCGTGTGCGAGTAGAGCTCCTATTCGGCGACACGTTCCGCCGCCGGCGACTCGGGCGTCGCAGGCGCGAGTATCTGCGCCTAATGTCGCCCTAGCCGAGGCCGCGGGTGATCGGACCGGGGAATTGTCCGTCACCCGCGGAGAGGCTAACCGCGCGACGGTGACCGACGTCCCAGGACGTCGAAAGGTGAGGTTATTCCGTCAGGCCGACCACTGACGACAAGTCACATCTGTTCCGGTGGTCGGCTCAACAACGAGGTGACGTGGGTACGGGTGGGTTATGGGCTCGCGCGCCGTCCTTTCATCGCCCCGGACGGACTGGACCGCGCGTGCGCTTACCATATCCTCCCACCCATAAAAAAAAAATGTTTGTTTAGTAAAATAAATAAAATGATAAACTTTTCAGTGTAAGGTTGTAATCAGTTACTACATTCGTTAAAAACGCCTAAGGGCTTTACATCGACTTGGGCCAACTTCATCTGATGCTATCTGTTTAACAATCATATTTTTAAGAAGGGGTGACGTCATGCAGACGTAGAGTCATAAAACCGTTGCCAAAACTTTTCAATATCCATCCATCCATCACTCAGCCTATAATTTCAATACCAAATTTAATTCGAATTCAAATTTAAATCAAATTCAAAAAAAAAATTAAGTACTAGCAACCCGCCCTCGCTTCGCTTCAGTTTCAGTCGCTTTACCCGCGCAGTTCCTGTTCCCGTGGGAATACCGGCATAAAATATAGCCTATGTTACTCCCTGATAGTATGGCTTTCCATTGGTGAAAGAATTTTTTAAATCGGTTCGGTAGTTTATACGTGGAAGCGTAACAAACAAACAAACAAATAAACAAACTTACTTTCGCATTTATAATATTAGTAAGGATAAATCCCGTGGGGGCGTTTACATATTGTCATTTTTTACATTTTTCCTTAAAATTACCATCGATCGGAACGCGACTGCACTGAGAAGATCCGGCAAGAAATTCAGCGGAATTGTCTATTTTTTATTAATTTACAAGTTCATTTAAATAAAATTACATGCAACAATATGCTTATTGATAGATCCAGTGCAATGCCTTTCGAAATATGGTATGATAAAAACAAAATATAATGAAAAGATTATGGCTGGACTAGATCCCGCAAGCGGCACACGATCACGAGTTAATCACTAGAGCAGCCATCATTCCCCTCAAACATATTGGAGGCTGGAGTGACCCGCTCCTCGTAGCTACCACAAGCAGACCTTTCAGTGAGCATGACCATTTGCCACAAACATAAACTACAGGTAAACTAAAGAAATTCGTTTGGCAAAACACATTACAATTATAATAGCAGCAATAAAATAAACATGTGCGTAATACCTCCCATTGCAACTGAGGAAATTCCTGAATGAAGAAATTAAGAGTATATATTGCATCTACCGAGCATGTGGTAGAAGGAAGATAATGATGTTTCTAGAGCTAAATATGACCGCAGACTCGTATTTTTCTAGCATTGATAACAATCCTATTATCATTTAAAACAAGATGTCTTATCTGAACTTTTGACATCACGTGACATATCATGTAATATGTTCATAATTTTTTATCTGTGGCATTTAAATAATGTGTTTTATTTACTGCTTTGTACGTAGGTACATATTATAGATATGATGTCTATTTATAACCAAATCATCATCATTCTTATTCCGGGGTTGACGAAATATATATGTATGTATATATTAAAAAAAAACAACACCCTGCATTAATGAAATAATCCTTGTATTGTAAGAGACTATATAATTAACGGAAAAAAATTACATCCAGACTCAGAGCAACAATTTGTGGATCGCACAAACAGTTGTCCTTTTTTTGGGGTGTAGCTTCTGCTGCTTCTGAAGCACTGTAGCTTCTCTCCTTCGCCGTTGGGCCGACCACTGGTACCTAGTTCCTTGTCCTCCATGGCTGGCCCGACGGATAATCTTGCGGGCTACCCTCCCCTTCGATCTTCCGTCCCTCCTGGGACGTTGATCGCCGTCGCACGGTTAGCCTGGTCTCTGCGGGTGACGGACTAATCCCCGATCTGGTCACCTGCGGCCTCGGCTAGGGCGGTATCAAGTGCAGGTGCTCGCGCCTGGGCCCTACGAGTCGCTAGCCGCGGACCGTGTCGTCGTGGAGACGTTTCTCCCGCGCACGGTCCGCTACCTCCTTCCACGAGATGACTGAAACTGCGTCGCAGAAGCCGTTGACCGCGTCCCAATTACAATGTGTGTTTTTTTTTCCCGCCGGAGGATCGCCGTCCGGCTTCGTCCGGGGCGGCAGTGGGGCGGCGCGCGCATCAATCGTTTCTCTGATAAAATTACTCACAATACAAGGCCTATTTCCTTAGTGCCAAGTGTGGCCTATAAAAAAAAGAAAAAAAAATGCTAATCATTCGGCGAATACGAGTAAAGATTTATGTTCTTACTATAATTACTTGTAAATGATTATAAACTAAACATCGTGTGACATAAAATTGAGTACGTAATAAAGCATGGTTATCAGTAACACATGGCTGATAGGACATAACTCGTTGGTAACAGTTACTATGTATTGATAAAGTAGTTATTATTGGATCGCAACTCTTTGTTCGTATTTAGTTTTTTTAAAGAATAGCTTCAAGGACCTCTTTGTATACTGACGGCTTATGAATATGTTTATCATGAGAATGATGAAAATCGGATGAGAGGAGAAGCATTCTTTCTGATTATAAAATAAAAACTATATTTACGGACTTTTTAGCGTTCATGGTCACGCTCACGGATGGACTAAGATGTCTCATGTCCAACAAGTCATCGATAACTTGTTGGACGTGAGATATCTTAATCTGCCCGTGACCAAGTGCTCGAAACGTCGGGCAATCAAAGACCAAATACCAACGTTATAAAATATTTTTTTTTTTATAATGTGTAACACTCGTGTAAATGTCAGAAATCATAATTCTTTCTGATTTTATTCTTATGAGAAAATCACAAGATCAAACCACGATTGTCATCCGGACTTTTATTTTTTGGAATTAATCCCACCAGAGATTCCTACTACCGTAAGTCAGTGTCCACAGTAGTTTCTATAAACGACATCGAAGACCCTCAGTAAGTCTAGGGAAATGTACACCTGATGGTAAGTGATACTGCCGCTCAGAAACTTTTGCTAGGCCGCTGCCTATCGTGAAAACAGTAAAGGGAGTGTGAATGCGTACAGTGAGGTTCGGTGATACTAAAGGCATCATAAAAACTCACCACACACAAACACCCTCAAAAAGTTTGGCTTCCGGCTCTCTCGAGCACTTTTTTTTTCTCTCGACCACTTGCCTACTATGCAAAAAAATATGTTTCATATGTAGCAAATTTGACTGTGGATGTAACCCTACAAGATGCCCATCCCATTGAAGTATCCCGTATAAAAATTGATAAATTTGTAGGAAACTCTGACTACACCTATTTTAAAGAACTTGTCCGATCAACAAATTCAGCACGTCGTTGAAACTGGAGGTAAGGTAGAGCTGCTGTTTCTGAGACTTCCCTGTAATACTCAAGTCGTTGTACGGGCAGTAAAAATATCAATTGAAGCATTGAAAATGCACAAGAAAAGCCCGCTTGCGTGCAATAAAAGTCAAATTGGAGTCAAGGAAAATAATGCCAAAATTTGACTCGAAAGGAGATTTTTCGTAAATAAAACTACTTTTACGGATTATATCACGTTTGTATTTGATTTATGAAGCATTCATGGTCACGGGCGTCCGCCCGTGACCATGAATAGTATTTTATTCGGGCTGCCCATCACTTGCATAGATATGTGCATCGTCGTTTACACATCCACAGGCATGATAGGATAGTGAATTGTATTCTTATTCCATTACCGCAGGGCAAAACACAGATAAATAATATAAGGAATATTTAAATTTATAAGGAATATTAATACCTAGTTACGACTTGTTACCTGATACCTGAATAGAAGGTAAAATAATGAATATTAGTCGTTCGTTCTGTACCTATTAATTATTTTACAGAAAAACATTTTACTTATTGGTCATTTAGAATGTTTTATTCCCATAGTTGACTCATTAATTTCAAAGTTGGGAAGTCTAATAACTTACGCAATTTTTATCATGGGCATGAAGTTAAGAATGAATTAATGATAAGAATAGTAAGAAGAATATAATATATTCATGATTATTTTTATCATATAACTACCGCAAACTTACATTGACCTGGGCCAACATTTGCCTTATTTTGATTAGATCTATTTATTTGTACAAGTGCAAATGTCTATAGACATTGTCATCATAATTATGATTGTTTGACATTCAGTTAGACCAGAGATTCTAAAAGTGTATAAGCGCGCGCAAGTGTGTGTGTGTGTGTGTAGCGATTGTATGGTGGTGTGCGTAATGCATTTTTTAATGAATTCCATGTATTTCTAATCCATTATTATATGAAATTTCAGTTTTATGCACTTCTCCTTATATGTATACTTCAACTGTGCCAAACTTCATACTTATCCATCCACGTAATTTTCGTAAAAAGAGGTACAAAGATTTTGCTTCACGTACTTAATATATATAACTTGGCATTATCTTTAGCAAGTCTTTGTCCTGCTTATCAGGTATTCTGGCAAATTCGTATATATATTTTAAATCTGCCAATGTAATTGTAACAAAACTTATATTTATTTTAAAATCAGCCAATTTGGTTTTTAACTTAACTCAATATTTATTTCGTAACCCTGAAATATAACAATGTCAAAGTAACAATTCAAGCCTACTTAACAAATTGTACCTATATAAAATAAACTAAGATAATAATGGGTAATTATAATAACAATGTCTAGTTTTGTACTTAATAACAATACTTTAAAAGGATAACTGAAGAATAATGCCTATTATTATTTATGGTTAATAATTAATAAAGCCGAAGGTGAGTACTTAACAATTACGAAGTATTTTAACAATATATTTACAATACTTCCGTGTGGTGCCGGAGTAAGAATACAATTCACCATCCCCTATCCTGCCCGTGGGTGTCGTAAAAGACGACTGAGGGATATAATAATATGCATACAGCTATGCAAGAGAAGGAAATCTCGAAATGAAATCTTTTCCAACACGTCTGACCAGCATAGTATAGTAGGTCGATTTCCCTCTTAATGTGGAGGAGGCTCGAATTTATACGAGGTGAAATGCTGAATGATGATGATGATTTACAATACTTGTGAATACTGACAATCGTCACATAACAAGCCGATACTCAAAAACAGCATTGTGGTGTTACTACAAAATTAAGTTTTTTTTTTGTTGTTGTGTGTGTAGCTGTTGGTCGCAGATGACCTTGACAGCTTAACGCGGTCAATGGGCGAGCGCAGATGGCTCTCAACCCGGTAAGTAAGTTAAGCGAACATCGCCCGAGGGCTCCCCCTGTGGGGAACGAACCTCGGCTCAGGGCGTCGCTGAAAGCAAAGTGGGCGTGGCCACGTTTAGGTTAATGACTTTTACGCGGCACGGTTTTCGACCTCGACGGCGAGGCCGATACCGCGGAGTTTTATTTGTTATCGCTGCGCGAGCTGTGTAGGCCCTTTCTTGGGCGATCGTAATAGCGTTATCCTGTTCTTCAAGAAGATGACGAGGACGTCGGACCGCGGATATTTTTGAGAGGACGTAGCTTAGCACCCCAACCATTAGTGGATTGGGGTGAGTCGTGGCAGAGTCAAAATAGCACTGGGAGCAACGCTTGCCTACGCTACTGCCTGATGGTCGGCAATTCGAGATCGATGTGAAGATCGACATTGTGAATGAACCACGGTGCTCCCGTTGCCCGTCGCATAAATCTATTTTGTAGTGCTTGTAACCTGCGGATCCTGTGTGGGACAATACACAAAATTAAGTTGAGTAGCGATCTTTTTATTCGCTTGCGGATGGGACCCCAGCTCTTATATCTATCTATCATATAAAGTAAGTTATACAAATATGTATCCCCCTGCGAGAAAAAAATAAACGATTTTTCTTTCTGTCTAAATAAGAACTATTTTAACGGATTCTATAGCGTTTGTATTGGATTTTTACTCTTGCGATGTTTCGAATACAGGGTTAATTGTAATGGCAGAGTTCATATGACAAAAACTGAGGCCACGGGTGACTGGATCGTTGAATAGTTCGTCACCCGCAGACCGTGTGAGGGAGACACCCCCAGCGGATGGTGCCCAAAAGGATAACCCGCAGGGCTGGCCACGTCAAGGATTCGTTACCAGTGGTCGGTCCAATGGCGAACGGGTTACCCCGGACGTAACGTCTGCTGACCATAACCCATCCAAAAATAAAGTTCTAAAGTGTTTCGTGACCATGAAAAGCATTTCGAACAGATATAGTAAAGTAATAAAAAATGATATAAAATTGCAATAAAATCCGTAAAAGTAATTTTATTTCAAACACGTAAATATCAAAAGTTACTTAAACTGAACAGCTTACAACTTAACAATTACTTAACATGTACTTGGCAAGTACCTTAACAATTATTCTTGATGAAGACGCTATTTTATATGTATAATAATATAATTCCAGGTGGTGATGGAGTAAGAATACAATTCACTTACCCGTGGATGTCGTAAAAGACAATTAAGAGATATAATACGTATATAGTATCTATGCAAGAGAAAGAAAACCCGAAATAAAACCCTATACCTGCCTGACCAACAGACTTTACTATACCATTTAGTAAGGTCAGTTTCCCTCTTATTGTGGAGGAGGCTTGAGCCCAATAGTGGGACGTATATGAGTTGAAATGATGATGAATAATATAATTTGGAGTATTGAATATCATAAAGACGTTTTATGGACTGACCCTGCTGCCCATTTAACTTTGATTTTTGCGTGGTAAATCATGACTGTATCTTCGGTAATCCCAATAAAGATAGAGACCAACTCTGCTATTAACCTTGTGAATCTTTAACAGGTTAACTGTCCGTGCTCCAGAGTGGGTATGGTTCCGTATGTCCGTCGTATGTAAAATATGTTAAACGATAAAATTTCGAAAAAAATTTTTCATACCATGTACAAAAAGAAATATCGTAATTGCCTATGTCCCAGCACTTTTTATAATCCTTACGATGTGTCCTACTAAGTCCACATCTATACCAATAAATAAAATTGAAGTGTCTGTTTGTAATGTCAAAATAATAGGCTTTTTCATGCTCACACGGTTATTTGCACGACACCTATGCCTAAAATACAAATTAAAAAAAAATTATCTGTCTGTCTGTTTGTTCTGGGTAATCTTCAAAACGGCTGGACCGATTTCAAAAATTCTTTCACCGATGGAAAGCTATAATCTCAGGGCGTAAACTAGGCTATATTTTATTCCGGTATTCCCACGGGAACGGGAACTACGCGGGTAAAACCACTAAAACCGAAGCGAAGCGAGGGCGGGTTGCTAGTAAAATATAAGAAATTATTCTTACGTCCACAGCTCCAGATGGCTTAGAATTTGTATGGATGAGCATACCACATATGGTCTGTGGACTGGTACGCAAGTCTGTCTATAGACCATATATGGTCTGTAGACAGACTTGCGTAACCTATTAACATATTAAACCTGTCACCTGTATAGTAAATTACTAAATATTTATTTTGTTCAACAGGTAGGCGCTTACTGCTATGCGGAACTCGGCACTATGATCCGACTGAGCGGCGCTGACTATGCGTACATCATGGAGACGTTTGGACCTTTCGCCGCCTTCGTTCGTCTCTGGATTGAGTGTATGATAGTCAGACCTTGTTCACAGGTAATTAGTTATTTTCTAAACTTTATAATTTCCTATTATATTAATGTTTCATATATGGTAGGAGCATACTGTTGAGAGTCTTCTGTCTACGCGGGTTGGTCCCTCCGGGGTGGTACCACACTCTCGCAGAAAATCAACATTTGAGCAGTAGCAATTTGTTACTGCGCTTATAATAACGACGACAAAGAAGGAAAATTGGAAACCCTATGACTACTTATCTGACCAGCGTGGTATGGTAAGGTCAGTTTTCCTCCTACCGTGGAAGAAGCTCGAGCTCATCAACGGGACCTACATGAGATAATGATGGCTCGTAGGCATGGTGGTTTCTGACTTGAGATAACATCTTAACAAAAGGCGACGGTAGCATCTTAGTTCCTGATTCCACGGTACAACGCTGCTAGCGACCCTACGAAGAGCTATGACGTTATTGCTATACATTAATATAAATAAAAAAATTTAATAAATTCTGTTACGTGACAACCCTACGTAATACAGTTCCAGTAAATTGAAAAATAAAGGTAAACTGTAGCAACCTTGACGAAAAACTTTCCGGCTTTTGTTTGCTCTTCACTCATTACCACGCATTAGGCAATTGTATCGATTCGAATATCGTTATGATGGTAATACTAGAATGTTTAGTCATGATTTCTGTATAATACTCATGTAACTGTTCGAATGTATACCTACGTGCTGTAACCCTACAGCTTTTTTTTTATTGCCGTTGGTGGCAAACGAGCAAGCAGCACACCTGATGGTACCTTTGCAATACCAGGGGCACAGCTAAGCCGTTGTCTACCATGAAGGAAAAGCTCTTCTTATACCTCGTTTAAAGAAGGACATGTCATAGTCTAATGATATTTACTTTGTCTATTCTTAAATGTGTCTGCCTCATTCCATTGTCCGTGGGTGTCGTTTTCCGTGTGGTGACGGACTAAGAATACAATTCACCACTACTTAAATTGCCTGTGGATGTCGTAAAAGACGATTAAGGGTTATAATACACATAACACATATACGCAAAAGAAGGAAAACTCGAAATAAAACCTTATACAAACCTATCTGACCAGCATGGTATAGTAAAGTCATTTCCCTCCTATTGTGGAGGAGGCTCGAGCTTAAGCAATGGGATGTATAGAAGTTGAAATGAATGAATAAAATGGGTTTTGTAAAAGACGACTATGGAATATAACATGCATAATATCTGGTTGACCGAGCACCGCTCGGTATATTTTTGTTGTATTTTTGTCGAATTTATTTAGATATATATTAATAAAATATAAAAATTAAATAATGAAAAAATATCAAAAATTACAAAAAGTGAATAATAATAACACCGAGATTCGATCCCACACTGTTTGAATGCGAAAACAAAACAAAAATAAAACTGGACAACTTCTCAACTGAGCTATTATAACTCTTGATGTTGACGATGAAATTTGAATTCATATTCTTTTAAAATTTAATTTCATTGTATTGTTTTGCGACAAAACAACATTTTCTATAGATAAAACCTAGCTAGATCGATTTTTTGGCCCCGAAACCTCTAGAATGCCTAGTGTCATCAAAATCGTTGGAGTCGTTTCCGAGATCCTGAATATATATATATATATACATATACAAGAATTGCTCGTTTAAAGATATAAGATAAGATTTATTCAAGAGAAGAAAACCTCAAGTGCGACGAGTGTGGCTTTAGCACATGTTACAGCTGTGATAGAACCACACTGTTGGTAGTTGTCTATCTACAGCCGCGGGCCGGTCCGTTCGGGGTAGTAACAAACTCTCGCAGAAAATCGACTTCTGAGTAGTAGCAATTTGATGCTGAACGAGATAGCTGGCAGCCCAAATTTCTGAGGCCTTTAGTATCACCGAACCTCACTGCACGCATTCTTTCTCCCTTTACTTTCTTTCTTCCCGGCTAATTAGCAGTCTAGTAAAAGCCCATGAACAGCGTCGCTTACCATCAGGTGTGCTGTTTGCTCGTTTGCCATCAACAGCAATAAAAAAAATGTTCTGCCACCTTTCGATGGACTATAGCAAAACTCTACAGAGCGTAGGCTACTGTTTCTTTTTTTTTTTTTTTTTTTTGAGGTGGGTTGCGGTCTGCGCGCTCCACGCACCACTCCGTCCGGGGCGACAGAGGGGCGTATAGCACGCAACTACCGCAACCCACCCGAACACCACTAGGCTACTGCTAAACTTTGTTTTATAATAGACTAGCAACCCGCCCTCGCTTCGCTTCGGTTTCTGTCACCTTATCCCCGTAGTGCCCGTTCCCGTGGGAATACCGGGATAAAATATAGCCTAGTTTACTCCCTGATATTATAGCTTCCCATTGGTGAAAGAATTTTTTAAATCGGTCCAGACGTTTGGAAGATTACCCAGAACAAACAGACAGACAGACAAAAAAAATATAAAGTTATTTTTAGGCATATGTATAGTGCAAATAACCGTGTGAGTATGAAAAAGGTCTATTACTTTGACATTACAAACAGACATTACAATTTTATTTATTGGTATAGATTTAATATTGTACCTAAAAAAAATCAGTCGTATATTTGTTTGTCAACCCTATGGTAAAACTCAGTTGACGTAAGAGATCCGTCCATATCGTTAACTATTCTTATTGTGTACAACAGATTGAATAAGAATATAAATTGAGTGAATTACTATTTTCAGCGTACGCATTACGGACCGACAAGGGTTCTTATGTTAGCTCCATGAACTAATATTAAAAAAGTAAAAATATATACGGTCACGGAGGTTATGTACAATAAAATATCAAATAATTTGAAATTTAATTTACGAATAAATATCATTTTTCTTGTGGTCATGGAGTAAGAATACAATTCAGATAAGGAAAACTTCATATAAAACATTATGCTAACACGTCTGACCTGCGCGTTATAGTAGGTCAATTTCCCTTCCATTGTGAACAAGGCCTAAGCTCAATAGTGGGACTTATGTGGGCTGAAATGAGATGAAAATTGACTACCCCTATCTTGCCTGTGGATAATAAGAGGAGTAAGGGATATCGTATGCGTATAACACATATGCAAGAGAAGGAAAATTCGAAATGAAAACATGAACCTGCTAACATCTCTGACCAGTGTGGTGTAGTGAGTAAATTTCCATCACATTTCTTTTTTTTATTATTCTGGACGAAGTTTAGCTTCAGCAGTATAATGTACATTCATCATCATCATCATCGCAGCCCACATACGTCCCACTGTTGGGCTCGGGCCTCCACCACAATGGGAGGGAATTTGACCTACTATACCATGCTGGTCAGACATGTTGGTATAGGGTTTCATTTCGAGTTTTCCTTCTCTTGCACAGGTCTTATGTACATATTATATCCCTTAGTCGTCTTGTACGACATCCACAGGCATGATAGGGAGTGGTGAATTGTATTCTTACTCCGTCACCACACGGAAACGGAATTATTAATGTACATTAATAATAATAAAATAAGAAAGGCCCATGTTGGGCCCCAATATCGTTCAACATCAAGCTAAATAAATTATATACCATTTATCCATCATCTTATATATGTCGTGGCTGGATGTGGTCAATGCAGTTTAGATTATAAAGCTTAGGAGAGTGCTGCTGGTCATCCTGATGATTCCTCAGTCAGTTTTTATAACTTCCACGGGCCACACCAAATTTAAAGGGGCACTTTTCTTCACATCTGACTAAACGGAGAATTTATACTTCTATTGATCATTTCAGCTCATATACGTCCCACTGTTGGGTTCGAGCCTCCTCAACAATAGGAGGGAGATTGACCTTACTATATCATGTTGGTCAGACAGGTTGGTATAAGGTTCTGTTTCGAGTTTTTCTTCTCTTACATAGATGTTATATGCGTATTGTATCCCTCAGTCGTCTTTTACGACATCCACGGCCAGGATAGGGAGTGGTAAATTGTATTATTACTCCGTCACCACACGGAAACTATTATATTTCTTTATATTTTTCTAGAATGCTTCTATTATTTCTTTAGATTCTCTGTCATATCCATGCAATAACAGTACAACGCTTACCATCTCTTCCTTAAGGGGGTATTCTGGTCTAGAAGCCTAAATCTTAGGCATTTTTCAAACTAGGATAAAAAAAATGAAAAGCATTTTTACTATGGATTTTTTATATGATTTTTATTGACATTTTAAGAATATAAAACCAAAATTAAAATAAAAAAATCAAAAAATCGTTTAAATTCAAGCCTGTGCAGGCAAGTGGGGGCTGCAAAAAAAACGGCGCTTACTGGTTGTCATGATGTCAATCCTTGTAGTGATCCAAATCAAACAAATTAAGAAAATTCTTCATTAGTAAAGATGTCGCTATGACCTTGACCTCTGCCAAAGAAAAAAAAAGAAAATTCACAAAATGGCGTCGTCATAAAAAAGAAACTTTTTGTACCCTCTTTTTTCGACCGTTTCGAATTTTTTAAAATTACTTAAAATCTATTATTTTTTAAATCCAAAGCAGGGGTCATAGATAGATATATAAAGAAGATATATACATAAAACTTCAAAGGAATTAGTCATGTAGAACTTGAGATATCATGTCAACCACCTCGAAAAAAGTAGTTTTGAAAAAAAAAAACTGTTTTAAAGCTTAAGAAACGATTTCCGTAGAATAACTCAGATAATAACATTTAGTACTCACTTTAGATTAATCGGTGATTCCAGATCCGATTGTAAAAATGTTTTTTATTTCTTTTTTATCTTTGTTTGAAAAATGCCTAAAACTTAGGCTTTCTAGACCAGAATACTCCCTTAATTAAGACTAAGTATTAAAATTGGAAATATTGTCCAATACCAAACCGTCTGTTTAGCTTGGTATGTTAGATCAAATTCTTTTAAGTTATGGAGGAGGCTGAAGCCAAACAGTGGCAGGCATATATGAGCTGAAATCATGATGTCTGTTCTCTGTAATTTAAAAATACTGTTAGACGAACTATATGTAATCTTTATCAAATAGATTTTTTTTTGCAGTCATTATTTATTTATGACAACACCCTACACTAAGGAAATAATCCTTGTATTGCGGGGGACTTTACAAACATATAATTAACGGACACAAATTTCATCCAGACTCAGAACAACAATTTGTGGTTCGCACAAAGTGTTGTCCCGCGTGGGATTCGAACCCCCGACACTGGCGCTGTAGGTCGCTATCTTAACCACTACGCCATCTGTGCATTTACGTTATCGATTATAAACGTGGGTTGTAGATGTCAATAATTTTTTTTTTTTTTTTTTTTTTTTTTTTTTTTTTTATATATTCACGCCTTTTTCCCATAGGGGTAGGCAGAGTCCACTGCCCTCCACCTGCTACGATCTTTGACATATTCAGCGTAGCAAAGCGGTTCTCTGTGGGCCACTTTTCGCCCCCGACGGAAACGAGACGTGACGTGTCGCGAGCCACATCGCCGCCATTCGTACAGTTTTTTAATATTTTTTTTTTTTTTGAAACTCATTGCGTTTCCGCGAGAAATACATACACATATAATTAACGGACACAAATTACATCCAGACTCAGAACAACAATTTGTGGATCGCACAAAGTGTTGTCCTGCGTGGGATTCGAACCCCCGACACTGGCGCTGTAGGTCACTAGCATTAACCACTACGCCATCTGTGCAGTTTCAGTTCTGTCAATAATATCGCCCCTATTTATAGCACAAAGCCTTAGTCGCCTTGAATATGTATAAATTTATTTGTGGACGTACATTACGTACCATATTATTACGTTGTGCGGTAATAGCTTTATTTTTAGACTAGCAACCCGCCCTCGCTTCGCTTCAGTTTGACCCGCGTAGTTCCCGTTCCCGTGGGAATACCGAGATAAAATATGGCCGAGGTTACTCCCTGATATTATAGCTTTCCATTGGTGAAAGAATTTTTGAAATCGGTCCAGCCATTTTGAAGATTACCCGGAACAAACAGACAGACAGACAAAAATTTTTTAATCTGTATTTTAGGCATAGGTGTCGTGCAAATAACCATGTGAGCATGAAAAAAGCTTATTATTTTGACATTACAAACAGACACTCTAATTTTATTTATTGGTATAGATAGAAATAAATGTATGGGTTTATAACTGCAATAGCCGACCTTTTTCTTTTCTTGGTTCTGTTCTTGGCTTCAAACACCCTGTCCAATCTGTCCGGGGTGGTGGGAGGCGAAAGGGCTCATAACCTACCGTATTCCTTTCCCATTGTCATTGGGCCGACCGATTCTTTGACGTCCGTGGCCAGAGATAGCTCTGGATACCCGAAAGGGTAAACCATAGGGTTTACCCTTTCGGGTATCGTTTTTTACGACGCTTTCGGGGCGTCGCTTTCATGCGGTTGGTCTCTCTGCAGCCTTTGTTTGTGGTAGGACTACACCAATTGCTGCAGCTGTTGACAGTTGTCTGTCTACAGCCGCGGGCCGGTCCATCCGGGGTAGTATCACATTCTCGCAGAAAATCGACATCCGAGTAGTAGTAATTTGTTACTGTGCTTCGTTCGGTGAGCGAGAGAGCTCAACTTTCTGAGGGTGTTTGCGTGTGGTAGGTTTTAGTGATACCTTTAGTATCACCGAACCTCAATGCACGCATTCACACTCTCTTCACTTTCTTGGCGGTAGGCAGCGGCCTTGCAAAGGTCTATGAGTGGTAGCAACACTTACCATCAGGTGTACTGTTTGCCACCGTTTGCAAATAAAAAAGTAACGAACTAATGCTTGGTCAGGCTAGATGACCTATACAAATTTATCTGCGTCACATACCTAAAAAAGAGAGAAAACAGGAGTGGTAGGACCACACTGTCGACAGTTATCTGTCTACAGCCGCGGGCCGGTCCGTCCGGGGCAGTACCATGCTCTCGCAGAAAATCGACGTCTGAGTAGTAGCAATTTGTTACTGCGCTTCGTTCGGTGAGCGAGAGAGCCGGAAGCCCAACTTTCTGAGGGTGATTACGTGTGGAGGGTTTTGGTGGTGCCCTTGGTATCACCGAGCCTCAATGCACGCATTCACACTCCCTTCGCTTTCTTTGCGGTAGGCAACAGCCTTGTAAAGGTCCATGAGCGGCAGCAACACTTACCATCAGGTGTACTGTTTGCTCGTTTGCCACCGTTTGCAATAAAAAAAAAAAAAAAAAAAAAAAACAAAGAATGGGTCGTAAGAATTTATAAGGCGCAATGCATAGTAAGCAAGCTTTTTCTTTTTGGCTGTCCTATGGTCATCAGTGGGCTATAGAAGCTTTCTATAAGAACAAATTTTACCCATTTTTACAATATCTTTTCTTGATGGTCGCAACGTGTTGTTATGTAGCCTATACCCTCAACACATCGGTTATCCAACACTGAAATACTTTTTCGATTCAAACCCGTAGTTGCCGAGATTATCTATAATGATTTCATTCATCAATCATTTCATCATCATTTCAGCTCATATACGTCCCACTGTTGGGCTCGAGCCTCCTCCACAAAAGGAGGGAAATTGACCTATTACACCATGCTAGTCAGGCGTGTTGATATAGGGGTTTGTTTTGAGTTTTTCTTGCATAGATGTTATATGTATATTTTATCCTTTAGTCGTCTTTTACGACACCCAAGGGCAAGATAGATGGGGTGGTGAATTGTATTCTTACTCCGTTATCACATGGACAATTATTTCATTACTCGCGAAAATGCTCTTTTGCTCGATAAGTGAATATTCTGTATTAATATTGAGTTTCATTTACATTTATAATAATAATGATTTATTTATCAAGAATTATCTATGTCCAATCTCGGGGCGCTGTTGTTTAATGATAAGGGAAAAGGTAAAAAATATAGGTATTTTAATTGTATTGAAAAAATATTAATGAAATAAAATATTAACATTAAAATTATACTACGAATTTTATTCTGAATAAAAAAATAATATAAATCATCATCTCAGCCCATATACGTCCCATTGTTGGGCTCGGACCTCCTTACGAGAGGGAATTTGACCTACTACATCACGCTGCTCAGACGTGTTGGCATAGGGTTTCATTAGAAACATTCCTTCGCTTGCATCAATGTTATCTGCATATTATATCCCTTAGTCGGTTTACGACAACCATGGACGAGAAAGGGGCTGGTGAATGGTATTCTTACTCCGTCACCACGTAGAAAATATATTACATCATAGTTGTGAAATACAACTGCCTTAGTAACTCGAGACCGGTTCTGATGATGTGTGAATATTTAATCTCGTGATTTAATAAAAACTTGCTCTTATAATCGTGAAAATATCTGGTTGACCGAGCTTCGCTCGAAATATTTTTGTTGTATTTTTATCGAATTTATTTAGATATATATTAATCCATACTTCCATACTAATATTATAAATGCGAAAGTAAGGATGTTTGTTTGTTTGTTTGTTTGTAACGCTTTCACGCTTAAACCACTGAACCGATTTCAAAAATTCTTTCACCAATGGAAATCTATAATATTAGGGAGTAACATAGGCTATATTTTATCCTGGTATTCCCACAGGAATGGGAACTACGCCGCGGGTAAAGCGACTGAAACCGAAGCGAAGCGAGGGCGGGTTGCTAATAAAAAATAAAAATTAAATAATGAAAAAAATATAAAAAGAAACAAAACAAAAAGAGAACTGAACAACTTCCCAAATGAGCTACTACGCTACGCTGGTCAGACGTGTTGGTATTGGGTTTTGTTACGAGTTCTCCTTCTCTTGCACAGATGTTATATGCTTATTAGTCCCTTAGTAGTCTTTAACAACTCCCACGGGCAAGAGAGTAGGTTGTATTCTTATTCCTTTACCATAAAGTTTTATTTATATCACTATGAAACAGTAATTACTGTTTCCCTTGATACCCACGGGAAAGGAGCAGTAGTGATTGTATTATTACTCTGTCACCTCGCGCATTATAATGTACAAAACGATCAGTAGTCCTTAAAAATATTCGCTTTGTCAATTAACAAAATTCTCGGTTGGAATAGTTACTACAAACTTGTAAATAGTTATCCTACTAATTGTCAATACTAATGATGTAGTTGCTCATAAAAGCGTACCTATGGCTGGCATTTGCGAGATCCCGAGTATTAATTCTGGGTTAGAGAAAGTATTACAGAACTACATCAAGAGATTTCCACCAATCGGCACTAAGTAACACATTGTGCTCATTAGACGACCACACACCTGACTAGTATAAGATACGTGAGATGAAGATGTTAGCTGATTCTCGAAATTGTCGATTGCTATGTTCACCTAGAACAAAAAGTCTGGTTAGGTAGGCCCAATTTCGGGAAAGACGTCATCCGATAAATTCGATTCGGCTGACCCGCGTTCGGAAAATTTAACAGGATGTTTTCATACAATAACTGTATTATACCCTCATTTCATTCACTTCAGCCCACACACATCCCACCGCAGCTCCACAATAGGAGGCAAATTGACCTTAATATACCACACTGGTCAGATAGGTTGGTATAAGGTTTTGTTTCGAGTTTTCCATCTCTTGCATAGATGTCATATGAGTAATATATCTCTTAGTCGTCTTTCACGACTCACACGGGTATGAGAGGGGGTGGTGAATTCTATTCTTACTCGATCATCACACGGAAAGTACGTATCTGAATAAAAAAAAAATATCTATCACCAAGGTATTTCCAATGATGACTTTTAGTACTAAAACGTGGTCTCTCCCATAAATAAGCAAAATTTTTCTCAGCGTTATGTGGAGAGAGCTAAGCTAGACATTTCTCAACGAGATAACTGCCGAGATGTAGTATTCCGTAGAAGAATTAGCACGCTTAAGTCGCATTGTGTAGGCCACATCATTCGACGAACTAGTAATCGGACGTAAGGCTCTCGAATGGAATCCGACGATGGCGACGCAGCGTTAGAAGGCCATCCTCCGTGTAGAGTGACGATATTAAAAAGGCCGTAGAGAACAGTTGAATGATATAGAACCGTTCCTAGCGGCATTCTCATCGGGAGACCGATGTCAAAACATTAATAGGCTAATAAACAGATGGAAGAATTTTTTTTAAACGTTATCTACAATTTAATCCGTTCATGTAAAACGCCCTGATACTATCAATGGATTAGTTCTCATCATCACTCTGCTCTTGTCCTAATTACTTGGACTCGACTCATTATATATTCTTCACCTGACAGCATCAGGTAACTTTGACCCAGGTATTTAAAAAACCTTATAGTCGTCTTTTACGACACCCACGAGTAATTTAAGGGTTGGTAGTATTTTTATTTTTACATAACTAAGTTACTGATAAAGAAGATAAATCATCATTCATCATTTCAGCTCATACATTTTCCAATGTTGGGCTCTAGCTTCCTCCACTAGGAGAAAAATTTACCTTATTATACCATGCCGGTCAGTCATGTTAGAATTTTTTTTTATGGGTGGGCATGGTAAGCGCACACGCGGTCCATTCCGTCCGGGGCGACGAAAGGACGGCGCGCGGGCCAATAACCCACCCGTATCCACGTTGCCTTCGTCGTTGGGCCGACCGCCGGAGCAGGGTGACTTGTCGTCATTGGTCAGACATGTTAGTATAGGGTTTTATTTCGAGATTTTCATCTCTTGCATAGTTGTTATGTGCATATTATATCCCATAGTCGTCTTGTAGGACATCCACAAGCAAGATAGGAAGTGGCGAATTGTATTCTTACTCCGTCACCACACGAAAAAGAAGATAAATAAACAAAATCATTTATAAAAACGGATGGCCTAAAACAATTTCATGAACCTATAAACTGTGTTTTATTTCGTTTGATATTGTCACGTTATTGGCGCCCGTTGTGGGGCTTATGCAAATTTTGTTGTTATTTGTTTTAAATTCTATTTATTGCTACAATAACTTCAGCTTTGTGTTTATTGAACGGGTATAAAGAAGATATAAATTGTTATTCAAGATTGTAAGTAAAAAATTTTAATTTCCAGACCCCTATAGCTATTTATTGTAGCTCAGATTGAGGATTTGTCCTTATATTAGATTTTATTAGATTTTTTTTATTTGAAGTTACAGAGAATATGTCTTGAAATCCTTTCATTTTTGTTTTGCTTTTATTAAAAAATAACCTCGGATTCTATAGGTATATTTTTTGTGATATTTATTTTGAAATGAAATGATGAAGACTGTCTTTTCCCTGTCTTCATTTAGAAGGACAATATTTAAAATTTATCATCATCATCAGTACAGATCATAAACGTCCCACTGCTGAGCTCGGGCCTCCTCTGCTATGGGAGGGAAATTGAGTTAATGCACTACGTTCGTTAGTCGGGTGGGTATAGGGTTTTATTTCGAGTTTTCCCTCTATTCTTACTCTGTCATCACAAGGAAATATATATCTCCATTTTTTCTTCTCAACCTATGGGAAATAGAAATTCATTCATTCCAACGTTGGTAAGACGTATTGTCATAGTGTTTTAAATCGAATGATTTTTTATGTGTATACGAAGGGCAGGCCCGCCGTAAGCGGGTGTGCAACGCGGGCACTGCACGCGGCCGGCACGTCCAGGGGGGCGGCAAATCGAGCGACCCATCACTTAATTCGTGTCATAAAATCCACTCATTTTAAGTATAGGAAATGTCGTCGCATGGAAAAAAAATAGACCGATTGGCGTTAACACCGCCATCAATTGCCATCCGTTAAAACTAGGATGCAATACCAAACCTTCGTCTGTCAGCAGCCAGCACTTACGCAGGTTCGGTGGTCCCAGTCTGTCGGACGTCCAGTTCGATTTTAGAAAGGGGCGTTCGACGATCGCGGTATTGCTGAGCATAAGGGCCACGCCTACGCAGACCGAATAGTGGACGTTGTGTGGACGTCCATGTCGTGCAGTGATCCGCAGGGATCGGCCATAGGGCTGACTCTTTGGAATATCGGCTACGACTGGGCGTTGCGAGGCTCCCCTCCCGGGCCGGGCGTAATTTACTACGTCGACGACACGCTCATTACAAGACGCTAGAAGAGGCGGCACCGAGGAGATTGTGAGGCGGATCGAGGCGCTGGGGCCATGAACTCGTCGCAATCATCAGTGCCCACCTGACGCTGCCAACCATCGCTAGGGAGATGCTCAACAGCGTCAGGAACTGGGACGCGGTCGCCGTCTTCTGTGAGATAGTCATCTCACGGAAGGAGGCAGTGGAGCATGCGCGAGAGGAACGGCGACACGGTTCGCCGCTGGCAACTCGGGCAGCACAGGCACGGGTACCTGCGCCTGATGCTGCCCTAGCCGAGGATGTGGGTGAATGGACCGGTGATTAGTCCGTCACCCGCAGAGTGGCTGCCCGCGCGAGTGCGACTGACGTCCCGGGAGGGCGTTGAAAAGGGAGAGTACTCGAAAGAGTATTCCGCCGGGCTGGCTACGGACGTCAAGGAACTCGTTACCGGTGGTCGGCCCAATGGCGAAGGAGAGGGATTAAGGTGGGTTATGGGGCCACGCACCGTCCTTTTGTCGCTCTGAACGGACTGGACGGCGTAGGCGCTGACGGTAGCCTCCCACTCTGTGCGGCGTCTGCCCTTTCGTAGCTGATGCCGAATGTGGGCGGACCCAGTGCTAAGTGCCGACGGCTATACGCGGGGATGGTTCGGTCCATGGCCCTATACGACGCACCGTGTAGGTGGAGTCCCTGACTGTCTCACCCGGAAGACGTGGCGATGGAGGCAGCGTGCCAGCATCCGCTGGTAGGAACTCCCCCTTGGGACTTGGAGGCGGAGATACTTGCTGATTTTTACTGACGGGTCTCGGCGAAGCTGGCAAAGGGCGGCTATGTTTCACTACGGAAGCTAGCCGCCTGGCAGGGCAACATCCGCCAGAATGTCATTGCCCGTTGGGCACTCCATCTGCAAAGGCCTCAGTTCGGTGTTCGAACCATCGAAGCCTTCCGGCTGGTGCTGATAGAGTGGTTGCATCGGCGGCTCGGGGTCCTTTTTTTACGGACTGATGCAGGTCTTGTCGAGGTATGGTTGTTTCGGCAAGTACCTGCAGCAGGTCGCGAGGAGGGAGAAGACGCCTTCCTACCACCACTACGATTGCGACGAGGACACGGCGCAGCACACGCTCGAGGTCTCCGTGGCCTGGGGAGAGCAGCGCTGTGAACTCGTCGCAGTCATCCGTACCGAGTTGATGCTGCTGATTAGCGCTAGAACGATGCTCGAACGATGAACGACAACGTTAGAAACTAGGACGCGGTCGTCGCTGAGGCGACGGAGCGGGTCTGGGAGTAATTCCTCTACCACGACATACTCCACTGCCACAGATTGGGCGTGGTGTGCCTTCCAAAAAAAGAGGCGGCATAATCGGTATTGCACGCGGGCGATGAAACAGCTAGCGGCGGGCCTGACGAAGGGAAGGGGTGGTGGCCATTATATTCTTTATCTGGCACTAAATGGAAAGACGTATCATCGTAATTATCCTACTTTTATCAAAAATACCTAAAGTGGGAGAAATATGTACACTTGAACTTGAATACACACAAAAAAATTCATCAAAATCGGTCCAGCCGTTTAGAAGGAGTTCAATTACAAACACACGAACAGAAGATTTATATATATAAAGATACTAGCTGACCCAGCGAACGTTGTTCTGTTCAATTAAAATAAAATTAATTCTCCTTGAAATCGATAGCAGCGTCACCTACCGGCTCCAATTATTAATCTAAACCGATAAAATTATTAATCTAATTCTCGAACCCAAAACACAAAAAAGTCATCAAAAATGGTCCAGCCGCCAGCAGAAGGAGTTCATTTACAAAAACAAGAATAGAAGATTTATATTATATCTTAATATATAAATTACATCTCATGTTATTTGTCCGCGATGGACTCCTAAGTTACTTAACCGATTTTAATCAAATTTGCACACCGTGTGCAGTTTGATCCAACTTGAAAAATAGGATAGCTTACGTCTTAATTTATAGTCCCAATATTGTTTTATTGCAAATTATTTGTCTATTATTTGACATTCACAATTATCTGTTAACTCCAAACGATTTTAATAGATGGCGATATCTGTTGACTGGATTGAGTAATTAATTAATAGATGGCGCTGCTATGTCGAACCTACAAACGTGGCATATACGATTTTAACTTGCTTTTTTACATAGATGCCATTTGTAAAAAAATATGACGACCTCCATGACAGATGTTCTCCTACAGTTCCACTTAAATAGTTTAATAAAATGTAATATAACATAAACATTAGCCACAGCAACGCGAATTACGTTAGCAGCAGCCAAAGGATCGAAAAAAAAAACAAAATTACTATAAAATTATTTAATTATACTCCGGCCGCTCTGAGTTTGTGTTCCTGACACAGTCAATTCGTCATAACTAGTGATGTACAATAAATAACATTCATTATATTTTATTCAATTCAATATAGATTTTGTTAAATTTATTAAATATATAGGAATTATTTCGCATGTTTTTTTTTAAAAGTGCCTTCATCTTTTTATGCTATACAGTGAAGAAGTATTATGGCCGGCTTCATAATCTTTAATTTGAGCCCAGATTAGCTCTATGGTATTGTACTGGCAGTGGAATGGGGGAATTCGAAGAACGCAATAAGCGTTCTCCCGAGCCAGCTCATCTAAAACATAACGAACTTATGCCGGCTTATGGTCATTGACTAATTTCATCAACTCTGCTTTTAGTGTAGACATATTTTCGTCATTGCCACGTCTTTGCAGCCACCGATTCCTCTTTTTATTAGCTTTGGTAGGTTTTTTTTTTTTATTGCAAACGGTGGCAAACGAGCAAACAGTACACCTGATGGTAAGTGTTGCTGCCGCTCATGGACCTTTACAAGGCCGTTGTCTACCGCGAAGAAAGTGAAGGGAGTGTGAATGTGTGCATTGAGGCTCGGTGATACCAAGGGCACCACTAAAACCCTCCACACGCAAACACCCTCAGAAAGTAGGGCTTCCGGCTCGCTCGCTCACCGAACGAAGCGCAGTAACAAACCGCTACTACTCAGACGTCGATTTTCTGCGAGAGTGTGGTACTGCCCCGGACGGACCGGCCCGCGGCTGTAGACAGATAACTGTCGACATACACTGTCCTACCACTCTTAGGTGCTTTATTTTATTGCACCGAATGATTAGGGGCGTTATCCATTAACATAACTAAAGGCTCTGGGAGGCCAGGTAGCAACACATCCTGGAACCACTCCTTGAATTCATTTCTTCGAATGTCGCAGTCGCATTCATTTCTTCGTGGTAGTTTTTGACTCAAAAACTAATAAACCATTATCCACAAAACCGTACTTCGCACAAGCAGCGTGGCATATTATGAGTTGTGTTCCTTTACCCATTGGCACTTTCGACGATGACGCTTGAGTGTCATTTGTCTAAGAACGAGAAAGCGTGTGGTTGGGGTTTAGCCTTGTCTCGTCGATAAAAACGGTATTGTCCCAATTATCAATATTTTTGGCTTCTTTCAAAAAGTTAATTCTTTTTAAAATTATGTTATTCCTTTCTAAAAGAATTTTCCAGAAGAAACAAATGAGCTGCTTTCAAAGATGCTAGAAACGACGACCTATTAAGGTATTCACTTCTGGGATAATAACTACTATATGTATGCTTCCGTATGATGGAATAATAATACAATTCACCACCCCCTTTGCTGCCCGTGGGTATCGTAAAAGACGATTAAGGGATTATAATATACAAACAACATCTAAGCAAAAGAAGGAAAATTTGAAATAAAACCCTATACCAATACATCTAACTAGCGTGGTGCAGTTGGTCAATTTCCCTCCCATTGTGGAGGAAGCTCGAGCTCAGTAGTTGGATCTTTATGAACTATGGTGAGTGATGATGAATCAATGTGATTCCTTATAGCATCAGCCTCAAAGTTATTATTGTCTGTTATAAGTTCATTTCCTTTTTTGGTGTTCGTAAAATATTTTCTCCAGTGCCCGAGGAGCCGAACTTTTCTGTATTAATATTTGTTATTGTCCGTTCGCTTACTCTAACTCGCCTGAGAGATGCGCTCTTGTTTTGTTATAATTACGGGGTCCGCCATTTTGTCTTTCAAGCTCAAGGTAATATTGAAGCTTGATAATTAGTTCTCGTGTTACACTTTTCAATATTTAATCGTGTTTTGGCATTATTATTTTGCACCGAAAGTGCAAAACAGTAATATACGATACACAACAAAAGTCTAGATTAGCGCAGAGGCTGACCACTTACTCACATAACAAGGAGAATCAGTCAAATAAACAACAATAACAGTCACGAGAAAATACATATTGAGAAACACTGGAGAATGTAGTCTATGCGCGCGAGACGACAAGAAATGACTCATTGTGACTGTCATAAAATGGCGGTCCCCACAACGTTATTACGGGCATTTTTCACTAGTAATATAAAGTAGTAAGTCATTTTATTTTCTTTTTTTTTTAATAGATCTGATTGTTATCACGATATTTATTTTCTTAAGTTTTGCTTGGGCGTACCTTTGTCATATTACTAACTTTATTAAAGAGTAAATACATTTTATATTATAAAATAAAATTGTAACGTTTTATTAATATTATACCGACAGATTATATTAAGATTATAAAAATATGCGATTACAATTGTCTCGTTATTTTGTCCCATCACTACAAAAACAAACATAAGACAAAACCTTGAAACAGTGCAGTTTGACATGTTTTGATTTTCAAAACTATTGCTTCTATATTTGTTAATTGAGTAATTGTTAATAATTTTAGCCGAAAATTAATACGTTTATTGTAAGTTGGCATAATTATTAAATTTTTAATGTTATTACTCGTTAATAAGGTAAATATAAGATATTTAAAATTGTGCCGTAAATAGAACGCCAGTTCAAAGTTACATCGCCCATTCTATCATGACCTGTCAGGAACGCAATGTCTGAGCGGCTGGACTGTAATTATAAAAATTACATAGATCTAATTAACCTAACCTATTCGAAGTATGAATATGGAATGATTGATTTTATTATAAAACTAGCAACCCGCCCTCGCTTCGCTTCGGTTATAGGTTATAGTCGTTTTACCCGCGTAGTTCCCGTTCCCGTGGGAATACCGGGCTAAAATATAGCCTAGTTTACGCCCTGATATTATAGCTTTCCATTGGTGAAAGAATTTTTGAAATCGGTCCAGCCGTTTTGAACATTACCCGGTACAAACAGACAGACAGACAGACAAAAATTTTTAATTGCTATTTTAGGCATATGTATCGTGCAAATAACCGTGTGAGCATGAAAAAAGCCTATTATTTTGACATTACAAACAGACACTCCAACTTTATTTATTGGTATAGACTACGTAAGTGCAATCGGTGTCAACTGCAACGTCAGCTCTCGGATTCCGGCGACAGGGCGGCGGCGGCGGCCAAGCATTGCTTGCGTAGTTGCTGATTTAGTACAATAATGAATGCATATTAACTGCTGCTGAATCCGCGGTCTGCCTGGATTATTAATATATATAACGCGTGGCCGGGTCTGCTAGTAAACATATATGTATCTTTGTCGCAGGCCATCGTAGCTCTAACATTCAGCGTGTACGTATTGAAGCCAATCTTCCCTGAATGTGATCCACCTGAAGACGCCACCAGACTACTGGCTGCTTGCTGTATATGTAAGTATTCATACGATTCATCATCTTCATCATTATACGTTTCTAAGTACGGTTTTTTTTAAATACGCTACCCTGCAGTGAGATTTTCTAAACGTTGATATTTTCCGAAAGATGAAATTACCGATTCCGAAAGATGAACTTGAATTGTTATCATATTTTTATTGTAAACTAGCAACCCGCCCTCGCTTCGCTTCGGTTTCAGTCTTTCTTGCGTAGTTCCCGTACCCGAAACAAACAGACAGACAAATTTTTTTTAATCTGTATTTTAGGCATAGGTGTCGTGCAAATAACCGTGTGAGCATGAAAAAAGGCTGTTATTTTGACATTACAAACAGACACTCCAATTTTATTTATTGGTATAGATTACAAGCTATGGCCTTGGCTCCGTACTGAATGAAAATCTATTGTATCAAATGATATACATACATATATCTAATAAGCTCTACTATTATCTAATAATTTTACTTAAAAAAAACAATGATAAATCGAATTAAAAGTGAAAATATTTTTTTAACATATAAAAATAAATAAAAAAAGAAACAAATAAATAAAATTGAAGTCTCTGTTTGTAATGTCAAAATAATTTTTTTTTTCATGCTCACACGATTATTTGCACGATAGTTATGCCTAAAATCCAGTTTTATTTTTTTTTAGTTTGCCTGTTTGTTCCAGGTAACCTTCAAAATGGCTGGTCCGATGTTGATAATATTTTGCTACCAAGTAGCTGTCTATATAGGAACTTAGGCTATTTTTCCTCACAGAACAACCCTTATAAAATTTTGTCTGGTCCGGGACTCGAACTCGAGGCCATATCTTAGGCGATATTGCAGATGTAAAATGCGGGGGCAAAGCGGCTGGAACCGAAGCGAAGCAAGCGCGCGTAGGTTGCTAGATAGGAATTAAATAATGAAAGAAAACTGTTATAGTGTTTTTTGAGCTTGGGGCGCTTTGTGTCATATCTTCAGTACCATTTTTGGACTAATCGTACAGACTCCATATTTTCGACAACTTATTTATCGAGTACCCCACCTTTCTTTCACAATATATTAAGTCGCATGTTTCTGTCTGTCTCTCTCTCTCTTATAGAAAGCAAGCCAGATATTTTCATTTCTATTTCGCATTGAACAGTGTGGTGTCGCGACGATTATTTTTGTTGAGTGTATACAGGTTTTTTGTAAATAATAAATAATAAAAAATAATAATAATAATGAATCCTGACAATGTTTCTGCACAAGTTCCGGATATTGCTGATGGAGTTAGGTAAGTAGAGATTATATACAGATAATAATATGTTATTTTAATATTATTATAACTTAAAAAAAATAAAATTTTATTACAATTCCTTCACTAATTAATCGAAAGGAACTTCGTTCCATCCGGGTGTCCCTTGACACCTCTCAATTTTATTTTTTATGGTCAGCGCACACGCCGTCCATTCCATTTGGGGCGACGAAAGGACGGGGCACAGGCCCATAACCCACCCGTACCCATGTCACCTTCGTCGTTGGGTCGGCCACCATGCTGAGTTCCTTGTCCTCAGTGGTCGGCCCGACGGAATACCTTTTCGGGTACCCTCACCTCTTGACGTCCCTGTCCCGGGTCGTCGGTCGCCGTCGCGCGGTCAGCCTCTCTGCGGGTGACGGACAAAAGTTCCCGGCATCAGGCGCAGGTAGTCACGCCTGCGCCGCTGCCGCTTCTCGCACACGATCCGCCGACTCCTGCACGACGCAAAAGGTGCCGTCCATTAGTCACGTGAGGCTCAAAAGGGTTTTGGCAAAAATCACGAAATATCACAAGAGGGGTGGAGGGTATAGTAAGATATCACGTGTATTTATTTTCTCGTCAATCGCGCGAATTATAAATCAGTCCTTTAATATTATTTTTATACCAGTCAAAAAACTAAAAATCATTCTGTCTAGACATTTTATCATGGTCCTTAATTGCCGAATAAAATTAGATTATACTTAATATTCTCGTATTCTCGATTATACTCGTATTTAAAGGTAATATTCTAAAAAAAAATAAGTTTCTTTGTAGGAACTAATAAATGCACGTGATTTTAATTTACGTAGTCTCAAACCTCGCCACTATTATGGGGGAGGAAGAGGGAGGAGGGGTGTTACTAAAGAACACCCCGTGATTAATGGACGGCCCCAAATATCTAATGGTGCGGGTGTTATTTTAAAAACATTAATGAGTAACATTAGAGGATATTTCTTCGAATGTTCATTTCGTGGTTTTCCTCCTTTTATTATTTACATTTCTGACGGTCTATTGACATGTCTTAAAGATAAAAATTTTAAACCACAACCGCAGACCTAACTCTATATTATGCCATATTACAATGTGATGCCCCGCACTCTATTAATATTAAAATATTTCTTCATTTTGCGTTTATATTCTCTTATTATTAGAATGGGAATAACAAGAAATATATTTATATATTAGGTATGAAATACTTGTGGTTTCTGTTATATTGTACGCAGGTAAATCCCCATACGTTACTCACGAAAGGATCTTATAATCAAAATTAAACAACTTACAAGTGACTAAACGCTATTACTTTTTGCAATAACCTTGACTTAGGGACTTTACCTACAACATATTTGCTGCTTGCAGTACGAAATAAATAACGAATTTAAATTTATCATATCCGTTTTCCTTTTGGCATAAAAAAAGTACCGTGAATCTCCATAAACTGAATATATTATTCCTGAGTGGCGACAGGTCTCGGGCATAATTTGTAATGCATGGATGCTCCTCAAATTTAAAGGAAAAATATATAAAAGTGTCATTAGACCTGTCATTATGTATGATTCTGAATATTGGTCATTGAAAAAGACGAATGAAAGAAGACTGCATTCTACTGAGATGCGTATGCTAAGATAGATGTGTGGAGTTACAAGGTTGGATAAAATAAGAAATGAGAATATTAGGGGCAGTCTGAAAGCACCAGTGATAGCGAAGTTTAGGAGCGCGTGATTGTCTTGGTTGGACACGTGATGAGGAGGGATGAAGGGCATGTGACAAGGAGCGTTGTCAATATGTTTGTGGATGGACGTAAGAATCGTGGGAGACATAATAAATGATGGATGGATTGTGTGAATGAGGATATGCGTATAAAAGTGGTGAGCGCAGATATGACGGTTGATAGAAGGTTATGGAAGGTAAGTACATGTTGTGCCGACCCCACTTAGCTTGGGATGAGGGCAGGCAAATGATGATGATTATTCCTGAGTACCACATTTTTTTTATTGCCTACGGTGGCAAATGAGCAACCAACACACCTGATGGTAAGTGATACTGCCGCACATGGACCTTTGCCATACCAGGGGCATAGTTAGACCGTTGCCTACCGTGAAGAAAGACTCTTCTTAAACCTCGTTTAAAGAACAGAACCTTGTTTAACATTCAAGTCACCTTTTTGTTTTATAATTACCTAATAATTATAAAATCAAAAAGATATATGATAAAAATAGGTAATAAATCCCTTGTTTACAGTACAAGCAATTCGTACGGTTTTTCTAGTATTTATAATCATTATCATCATCTCAGCTCATATACGTCCCACTGTTGGGCTCAGGTCTCCTTCATTGTGGGAAGGAATTTCACTGGTAATATCACGCTGGTGAAACATGTCATAGTGTTTTATTAAGAGTTTTCCTTCTCTTAAATCGATGTTATCTGCATATTATATCCCTTAATCGTCTTATGCGACACCCATGGGTAAGAGAGGTTGTGGTGAATTGTATTCTTACTCAGTCATCAAACGAAAATAATTTATAATTTTATTAAAAAAGTCATTTAAAATACAAAAAAGGCCTACTGGTTTATTTTGCAGAATCTTATCAGCATTGCGTTCTAGTAGTTTATTTAAATAATTTGAAGTACATTTAAATTTCTAAGATTTAGCAATTAACATGCTAAATCTACACTAAAATTATAAAGAGGAAAAATTTGTATTTTTGTATGTGTGTAGGTTTGTAATGAATAAACTCAAAAGCTACTACTACTGTGCCGATTTCAAAAATTCTTTCACCATTGGAAAGCTACTTTATCCCTGAGTAATATAGGCTATATTTTATCCCAGTTTTCCCACAGGAAGGGGAACTATGCGGGTAAGGCGACTGTAACCGAAGCGAAGCGAGGGCGGCTTGCTAGTTATTTATAAAAAAGTTATTTACGCGTGAAATATTACCACGCGTGGAATTCAAAACCCGTTTCGATCGTCCTAGATTACATTTCCAAAGAGGGTTGACTTCAGTTTGGTGGCCGATCATAAAACTTTTGCAATAAGTACGTTGGAAGAAGAGCACATATTGTGTCGAGCCCCAGTAATTAGGATAAGAATAGACCGCTGATGATAATTATTTTTATCATTTTGAAGATTCACTTCGTTGTCAACAGTACTCCTGACTTTCGTGAATTGCTGGTCAGTCCGCGCCGCCACCAGGGTTCAAGATTGGTTCACGTACGCCAAGCTTCTCGCGCTCTTCATCATCATAGCAGCTGGTATCTACCAGCTGTGCAGAGGTATGTATGCAATTTATTTTGATATATCTATTTTACCATCATTAGCGTTCGGCCTTTCGCCATCGCCATTGAACATATGCTTCCTCTATAAATGAGAGAAGCGATTGCAGTGAGGTGACATAATAAGAGAGAACTGCTGCAGACTCTTCTTTTGAGACCCCTATCGATATTTTCGAGTCCCATGAGCAAGGCAGAAGATAGATAATTGAATTCTTACTCCATCGCCACATTTTTTTTTTTTTTTTTTTGTGTGACTTAGTTGTTAGCCTCAGATGGCTGTGACAACTTTACCCGGACTGGTGGGTGAGCGCTGAGGGCTCTCAACCCGCTTAAAGTTAAGCGACCCATCCCGAGGGCACCCCCTGTGGGGTACGGACCTCGGCTCGGGCGGTCGCTGGCAAAGTGGGCACTCCCACGTTTATGATTTTAACGCGACACGTCTTCCTTCCCCGTCGGCGGGGGCGGTAACGTGGATATTTACTACTATTTGTCAAGGCCGCGCGGGCTGTGTATGCCTCAGTCTGGGCGAGCGTTATAGTGTCGTCGGGTTCGTCGAGTATTAGTCGCGGTTGTTTAATCGCGGACATTTTAGAGGGGATGTAAGAAGCCGCCCTTACCACTAATGGGTTCGGGTGTGTCGCGGCAGAGTCGAAGTAGCGGCGGGAGCACTGTTTCATGAATTGCCTGATGGTCGGCAAGCCAAGATCTATGTGAAGATCCACATTGCGCATGTACCACGGTGCTCCCGTCGCTCGGCGCATGAACCTATTCTGTAATGCCTGTAGCCGATGTAGCCTGCGTGGCTTCGCTTGTGTAAACACTACACTTGCATACGTCATGATAGGACGTATACAAGCGGTGTATAATCTAACTTTTCCATCGCCACACGAAAAACTACTATTAAGTAGTCTTGCGCCTAGTCGGTCACCAATGAGAGCGCTCAATTTAGTTTCCAATCCAATAGCGAACTAGTTCGCTCTTTTAGTTCATTAGTTCTTTTTTTTTAATAATTTAATTTAGGAAAATGATAAAGGAAAAGAACATTTATAATTATTGCAAGTTCTGTTTATTTTTATTTAAATTATGATGAATTCCTTTCGAGTTTATCTTCTTTACCTACTTTAAAACTTAAATAACTGTAGTTTGAAATTTACAAATAAATTATTCTTATTATATTAATAGCGATATGTATGTCCTTGCTGCACTTCGTTACCAGACGCATTTTGAAACTGTAATATCTCCTAAGATGTGGCCTCGGGTTCGGATCCTGGACCGGGCAAAATTTTACAGGATTCTTTTAAGAGGAAAATAGCCTAAGTTCTATTCCTATATCTTCTATAGACCTAAAAGTAAAATATCATCAAAATTGATCCACCCGTTTAGAAGAATACCCAGAGCAAACAGGCAGACAACAAATTAATGTACACTGGTTTTTAGGCATAGGTATAGTACAATTAACTGCGTGAGCATAAAAAACTTACTACTTTGTGTGTAATAATACACACAGAAACCTCAATTTTATTTATATGTATAAATTTATACAAAGAATAACACGATTATATGCAAATTCAACTATTTATTGAAGCAACAAAACTGTCAATAAATTTTAATATAAATTGCATAATTTAATATTCAATCGAAAACCAGTTAGTTATTTAGTTCAAGGTCGATTTGATAAAAGAACCGTTGATAAGGCTCGATCTGCGAGTTAATAGAAGTCGCTTACAGACCCCCCAGTGATTGGTTCTTGAGTGGTTTGCGAAAATGAGGTATCGGGTAAAGTGGAAATATACTTATATTAAAAACTAGCAACCCGCCCTCGCTTCGCTTCGGTTATAGGTTATAGACGTTTTACCCGCGTAGTTCCCGTTCCCGTGGGAATACCGGGATTAAATATAGCCTAGTTTACGCCCTGATATTATAGCTTTCCATTGGTGAAAGAATTTTTGAAATCGGTCCAGCCGTTTTGAAGATTACCCGGAACAAACAGACAGACAGACAGACAAAAATTTTTTAAATGCTATTTTAGGCATAGGTGTCCTGCAAATAACCGTGTGAGCATGAAAAAAGCCTATTATTTTAACATTACAAACAGACACTCCAATTTTATTTATTGGTATAGATATGAATTTACTTAACCATTGTTATTGGCTAGTGACTATGGCTGCGGTATCTCTCGCGTTAATGGGTTTTCTATTCCCTGGGGGCAGTATTTTGTTCACGGATGATGTTAACGTATATACTTTTGTATTCCTAATATAACGATCAGTGGTGTATTTGAGTGAAAGCATCAAATTTGAGAATTGTAGCATGGTTCGAAAGGCATCACACTAAAGTTACTAGAAGTTTTATATGTAACTAGCAACCCGCCCTCGTTTCGCTTCGGTTTCTGTCGCCTTATCCCCGTAGTTCTCGTTCCCGTGGGCATACCGGGATAAAATATAGCCTAGTGTACACCCTGATATTATAGCTTTCCATTGGTGAAAGAATTTTTGAAATCGGTCCAGCCGTTTTGAAGATTACCCGGAACAAACAGACAGACAGATAGACAAAAAAAATATAAAGTGATTTTTAGGCATATGTATAGTACAAATAATCGTGTGAGCATGAAAAAAGCCTATTATTTTGACATTACAAACAGACACTCCCATTTTATTCATTGGTATAGATTGTATTCAAAGAAGAGTGGGTGTCGTAAAAGACGACTAAGGGATCAAATATGCACTGCTTAATGTCAATTGATATGTAATGACTGCTTTTGATAATAAACTTTAATAATAATAATAAAAATAGGAAAGTCTGCCAAAGTTCAAGACATGATGGTATTGGAGGCAGACGACAGTTTTTAAATAAATACTTAAGACAAGTTCACCAGTCCATCGAACCTCCAACGCCACAATCAGGTTTTAGATATGATCATTACACAATAGTTTTACACCTACCGTTGGCAGTCCACAGATGTGCAAGTGTAGAGTGTCATCGGTAGACATCCCAACTCATTTTTAGATTTAATTTCTCCAAAGGCCTCTGCGTATTGGATCCATATCCCCACGAAAGTCTTTCAAAGGACAGGTTATCGTCTCTGGGGAAGATCCAGTGAACGTAAAGGAGATGCATAAATATAAAAAAACATTTATGCAAATTCAAATCATTTATTATGTATAAACCCCGTGAGATGGAAATGAGCCGGAAGCCCAACTTTCTGAGGGTGTTTGCGTGTGGAGGGTTTTGGTGGTGCCCTTGGTATCACCGAGCCTCAATGCACGCATTCACACTCCCTTCACTTTCTTCGCGGTAGGCAGCGGCCTTGTAAAGGTCCATGAGCGGCAGCAACACTTACCATCAGGTGTACTGTTTGCTCGTTTGCCACCGTTTGCAATAAAAAAAGACATATTTGATATTCATTTCTATTCATTCCTATTGAAAATAATAGGATGTGACTGAAGATTGTTCATCAAATAACACAATATTATACAGAACGAAATGCGTAAAGAATTGTTTAACATAATTTACTAAGCCTGTGAAGACAGACGCCTTTCAAGGGCATTAATAATTCAATAATACTTACGTAGGCTATTCATTCGTTACTAAAACAGTTGTTTATACACCTATGTATATTGAAGGATATGTAATCAAATGCAAGTGACATGTGTTAGCTGTAAATAAAGCGAAATTATTGTGACTAAAAAGGCCATGTTTGATAGGACAGCAGTTTTTATTAATACCTTAAGTTTACGATAGACCTTGCGATTGCTGTATGTATGTATAGTACAAAACAAACTCGTCACCGTCTTCTGGGTTAGTCTTAGGGTTAGATCTTTTATCCTACGTGACTAATGTTAATTCGTCAATAGATTCAAGAGAAAATCAGAGTAATTCTAGAGAAAGGTTAATAATAATAAACATTTTATAATCGAAAAAAAAGCCCTTCTCTCGCTAACAGCTCGCTAAGGTGTTGGCCAATATGGGCAGCCAGGATCCTCTACAACGAATTTCTGGCATCGCCCAGCAACACGATGAGTCTATAGGTCCAGCGACAGTCCGTCAGTTCAGCCCGTCAGCCTCCTTTCCTTTTGACATGCCGAGGAACTGCTGAGAGGCTAGATATGCGTGCTAGAATAAGTGCCGAGATTTGACAGAATAAAATATCTCTGGTAAAGCGGACTTTGCAACGCCATTTCATCCAAGTGTTGCATCATTCAAGAGACAGATAGTTTTATCTGTGCATACTCAATACTTAGAATTATTATTCTAACAATAAGACAAAATAGAACTTTATTTATTGTGGCCGCGTTCCGATCCGGTCGGTGGTAATATATTAGATTTTGCAAAGTTTAAATTACTAAATCGATATTTTTAATAATATATCCAATAATTACTACAAATTTAATGTTTAATAATTACTGACCAAAAATAATTTACTTTTTTTGATATACAATCGTTTTCTTTTTGGCAATAAATTGTATCAAAATTCGAGTCAAAATTAGAGCTACCTATTAACGCTGAAAAGTGTTCGAAACGCCAGAAAAACGTCAAACAGACGCGATAAAATCCGTAAAAAATAGTTTAATTTATAAAGTGTATGTATATTCGCGTAAACATTAGAAATCACAATTTACATATATATTTTCTCGGGAGATTTTCTTTCAATGTTAAAATAAATGATAATTAATTTAAACTTCTAACAAATTAAACTTTATTACTCATTCAACGTTCTAATCCTGTATATAACTATAGAAGACTGATTCTTTTCACACGGATGCCCTCGTCCAGACGTAAGCAATCATCCAATAAGACTCTTTGTGCCTCCTACGTCGCTAAGGAAACGCAAATTACAATTGAAATTCGTGCATTGTGCATATGTGGTTTACGCGTTCTAGATTCAATAGACAACTAGAAGAACATAAGTGGAATCAAAATATAGTTTTTTTTATTGCAAACCGTGGCAAAAGAGCAAACAGTACCCCTGCTGTTAAGTGTTGCTGCTGCTTATGGACCTTTGCAATACCAGGGGCCGCTACTTACCGCGAAGGTAGTAAACGGAATGTGAATACGTGCAATGAGGTTCGATGTTACTAAAGACATCACTAAAACCCACCACATGCAAACACCCTCAGAAATTTGGGCTGCCGGTTTTCTTGCTCACTAAACGAAGCACGGTAACTTGCGGTAGCTATGTGGGGCGGGTCACTCCCTTCCCTCCAATGTGGTTGAGGGGAGTGATGGCTGCTCTAGTAGTTAACTCGTGATTGGGTGCTGCTTGTGGGATCTGGTCCAACCATATTATTATCCTTTCCTCTTTTATTTGAGCTAAATTAAAAAAAAATTGTTATATCCTATCTCGAAGGGCATCATACTGGAGCTAAGACTATATGTTGTATACGTAATTTTATTCAAAAGATGATAAAAAATGACAGTCCGCTGAGTTTCTTGCCGGATCTTCTCAGCTTGTGGTCGCGTTCCGATCCGGTGCTAGATATTGATATATTCAAACGATGTATAAATTTGATAATATGTAAGTGCCCTCAAGGGGCCTATGCAGAATAAATGATTTGATTTAACAAATTGCTACAACTCGAACGTCAATTTTCTGCGTGAGTGTGGTACTATCCCGGACGGACCGGCCCGCGGCTGTAGACAACTATCAACAATGTGAACCTACCACTATATATTATACACATACGAGGGTTGTTCAAATATAAACTCGAATTTTTTAATAAAGGCGTGAAAAATTTTGTGTCATTAAAATGGCTGCACTAGATGTTAGACTAGTCGGTTACGAGGCGCAGAGAACAGCTGGGACCGCGTAACCTAGCTTTTTAGTGTGTTATAGCCATGAGCGAGAAGGATGTACCAGTGTCTGTTGCGCAACGCATCTTTATTCGTTTTTTGGTCAAAAATAATGTAAAATGCGCTGAAATTTATCGAAAATTACTCGAGCAGTTCGGGGATGAGTGCCTCTCCAAGACTCAAATGTATGAATAGTGTTCCGCTTTCCGAAAAGGCCGAGAAGCGGTGACAAACTTGCCACATGTGCGGTGCCCCAGAACAAGTGTTACCGATGAGAACGTCAGTGCTATAGAAAAACTTATTTTGGAAGATCGAATCGTAATTGCGGTTGATTTTCTCATTGAAAAACGAACTGTGAACGCGCTTATTATAGTAACCTCCTAAAAACACGATGAAACCTACCTACAGATCAAAACGACGCGATATTCCAATCCGTAGTGCAATATTGTTGGAAGATAACGCCAGACCGCATACAGCTCGGCTTACGATGCAAACATTAAACCAATTGGGTTGGGAAACACTGGAACATCCTCCTTATAGTCCCGATTTGTCGCCATGCGCCTATCATTTATTTGGTCCATTGTAAGAGGCACTTGGTGGACTGCAATTCGAAAGCAATGCGGAGGTAGAATCCTTCGTGCGCGAATGTTTACGTGACCAGCCGAGAGATTTTTACGAAAAAGGCTTCTAAAAGCTTCCGGAAAGGTGGCAAAAGTATGTACCTAGAGTGTGACGGAGACTATCTAGAAAAACTGTAAAAATTTCAGCTCTGTAACTTAATAATAAAATTTTTATAGCAAAATTCCGGTTTATATTTGAACCACCCTCGTAATTTCTGTATTACCGTATTTCGAAAATAGAAATATTTCACATCTATATAGGCGTTGCCGTGTAGTGTCGGAGTAATAATACTATTTATCTATGTATCTCTCTATATTCTATCTAATGCCGTCTGGTCAAGGAGGGTTGACGTCAGACAGGCGGCCGCCGGTTAAAAGAGTAATAATAACCATTCGATATATATTTCCGTGCGGTGACAGAGTAAGAATACATTTCACCACCCCCTTTCTTACCCGTGGGTGTCGTAAAAGACGATTAAGGGATATAATATGCATATAATATCTATGCAAGAGAACGAAACCTCGAAATATAATCCTATACCAACCTGTCTGACCAGCATGGTATAGTAAGGTCAATTTCCCTCCTATTGTCCACAATCCACACACACAAGCCTCCTCCAGGAGGCACAAGTCCACAAGCCTCCTTCAGGAAGTTCGAGCCCAACAGTGGGACGTGTATGAGCTAAAATGATGATGATGATGATGAATGATATACTATGAAAGAAGCGTACATATTGAATGGACCCCACAGAAGAAATAATAAGAGTAGTAGTAATATTTCTGTGGTGGGACCTAAGTAAATGAGATAAAAGGTGATAATGACGATAGACGTAGGGGAAGGTATATTTTTTACAGTATTTATTCATGACCATGGATTTTATATCCGTGGTCATGAAGTCCTGAGTCCTTTTGTCTAATGCAATGCTTAATTAACAATTTGAATATGACCAATTTTTTGTAACGAATCTAGATAACTATAGTCATCTAGTCATCTGGTTTCAATTTTCAGTCCCTTAGTCTTTTATTATGATTAAAGTTGGATGTGAAAGAATGGTAACACATGCCATCCTTAACTGTTCATTAGTGCTGCTAGAACTGTTCATATCATTATTATCATCTCAGGGTAGGGAAATTGACCTACTATACGACCATTGTCAAACATTTTGGTATAGGGATTTTTCTTTTTCTTGCATATTTTTTTTTGGGACTAATCCCACCACACATTCCCACCATTGTAAGTCCTGTAAGCCAGGATTTCTTGCATATATGTTATCTGTATGTCCTATCCTTTACGACACATAAAAATGAATTTAAAAGATTAAAAGAATGAGTATCTTACAATATAAATAACATTTATTGACCCGATTATTAAACATAGCCACGATAAATTTAAGCTCACTTTGTGATGACAGCTAAGAGTAGGTAGAATCCAATATAACTTTCTACAACATTCTTTAGAGAAATTTATAACATGATTACAATCGTTAATCGCCTCTCAAGCGCATTAATTATGACATTACTGGCTCCTTATAGGCCTATGTTTAAGTATAATGCGGATAGGCTACTGGACAATGGGTGCTGGAAATTAAGGCACTCTCTTAGGGATCCTTCAACTGTGTTTACCCAGCTCCCACGGGAATGTAACACATTTATTTTTAAAGCCTTCACCACAAAGGGAATGTTCTCATCATCATCATCTTAGCCCATACACGTCCCACTGTTAGGCTCGGGCCTCCTCCGCTATGGGAAGGAAATTGACCTGCTATAGGTACCATGCCGGTCAGACGTGTTGGTATGGGTTGTATGTCTGGTTTTCTTTCTCTTGCACAGATGTCATCTGCGTATCTTATCCCTTGGTCGCCTTTTTACGACATCCACAGGTATCTAAGAAAGGGGTGGAGAATTGTATTCGTACTCCGTCACTACACGGATGGATAATGGATGATGAAGGAAATTAAGGCACTTTCTTAGTGATTCCTCAACTATGTTTTTGCTGCTTCCACGGCTGCACGGGAATGTAACCTATTTATTTTTAAACCCTTCATCACAAAGGGTTCTATGATGAATCTTGTTATCACGGTATCTATGTTTTCAGGCGAGATCCACAATTTCACCTTCGAAGGTACTACCAGTGACGTGACGTCCATAGCGCTGTCTTTCTACTCGGGATTATTCGCTTATAACGGATGGTAAGTAAGAGGTTAAGAAGGGATACTAGTCTATGTAACGACCTTGCAATGTTATGGCTTCAACCTGAACCTGAATATTTGTTAAAATAATTACCTAATGCTGAATATATTTTTCCATGTGATGACGGAGTAAAAATACAATTCACCACTCCCTTCATCTTCCCCGTGGATATCGTAAAAGACGAGTCAGGCACATTATGCACATAAGATCTGTGCAAGAGAAGGAAAATTCGAAATAAAACACTATACCAATACAGTAATACCCCGACTTACGCTACCCCGTTTTACGCGAATTCTAAGATACGTGGTTTTCTCTTGGAGTGTTCAGGCCTTAGATTTACTTTTGTATTTATAAAATTTTAATTATTAACACGCTTTTATTAGCTTTAGACGTATGTATGTTAGTATGTAACGGAATCTTTGAACATGATTTTGACTCCCTTCAAAACGTCGGCTTAACTCGAAATTTGACATACTTATTAAGGACCGATGACAATTCAATATTTTAAACAGTTTGACCCGTTATTCTTACTAGGATAATCAGGATTAGCGATTTTTTGTTTTCCTGAGACCGGAGTGTAAAGCGTATTTTTTTTGTTTTTTTGAACGGTTTTCTATTATTTTTTATCTAATATTTCGGCCATATTCTTTAACATTATTGTCTTCTTTGAACTAGTTTCAGATAACCAATTTTTTTGTACATGTAATATTAGCAAAATTAATACTCGACTTACGCGATTATCACTCGGTCCCACCTATCGCGTAAGTCCAGGTTATTACTGTATTTTTGACCAGCATGGTATAGTAGGTCAAATTCCCTCACATTGTGGAGGAGGCCCGAGACCAACAGTGGGACGTATGTGGGCTGTGATGATGATGATGAATATAGTTTGTGAATAAGAGGAAGAAGGGAGTAAATCTTAATTTTGAGCCAGTCGTTTTTGTTTTTCAAAGACACGTGTTCCCTTTCTTAATTAACTTTGCCTGCTTTCTTAAGTAACTACCCCACCTTTACACTGCTTGTGGGGGGTCGTAAAGACAAGTAAAAATTCTACATCTATCTGATTCAAGTCCATCTAATGTCATCTGGGGAACAATTACCTACTTTTGACAGAAGGGTTCATGACAGACAAGCGGTCGGTTATTAAACTATTGTCCATCATCATCATCATCATCATCATTTCAGCCCATCATTTCATCAAGGATATTATTTCAAGTTTTCCTTCTCTTGCGTAGATGTTAAGTATATTTAATCCCTTAGCCGTTTTTTTACGACACCCGCGGGCAACAGATAGGGTGGTATTCCTACTATTCCTACTCCGTGACCACAAGGAAAGCCAATAACTTTCACACCTAGTATGAAAGAAGAGTATATATTAAGTAGATCCCAAGCAATTAGGATAAGAGCAAGGTGATGAGGAAAAGAAAAGCGTAACTAAGTAAAATACTTCTATCGCCAGGAATTACCTCAACTTCATCATTGAAGAATTAAAGGATCCGGTAAAGAATCTTCCTCGCGCCATTGCTATCTCCTGCGCGCTGGTCACCGTGGTTTACACATTCACCAACGTTGCTTTCTATACTACGCTGTCTCCTACAGAGGTGAGATTATTGAAATTAACACTAAGAATAAGAAAAAACTCATCCGTGTGGTGACGAAGTAAAAATACAACTCACCACCCTTCATCTTGCCTTTATTTTGCCGTGGGTGTCGTAAAATATGACTAAGAGGATATAATAGGTATGTAACATACTAGCAGCGACCTGCGGTTTCACCCGCATAGGTCCCTTTCCCGTGGGAATATCGAGATAAATTATAGCCTTTCTTTTTTTGTGTGGGCTAAGATCAGCTCACCCACCGCCCGGCTCCGTCCAGGACGACAGAGGGGCGGCGCGTAGCCCTGTAACCCACCCATATAGCACGTCGCCTTCGTCGTTGAGCCGGCCACCGGTGCAGGGTTCCTTGACTTCAGTGTTCAACCCGACGAAATACACCAAGGGAGTACCCTCTCCTGTCGACGTCGCCGTCGCGAGGCTAACCTCTCCGCGGGTACCAGACTAAGTCCCCGGTCCGGTCACCTGCAGCTTCTGTTAGGCCGGCAACAGGCGCAAAATAAATTATAGCCTATGTTTTATTTTGATATGTAAGCTATAATATTGTGAAGTTTCATCCAAATCTATTCAGTAGCTTTTGCGTGAAAGAGCAACAAACATCTTCACATACTCACATACAAAACTTTCGCGTTTATAATATTAGTAAGATATGCAAGTGAAAGAAAACTCGAAAACTGTCTGAAAAGTGTGATAAAGTATGTTAATTTCTCTCCTATTATGGATGAACAGTGGAACGTTTATGAGCTAAGATGAAGGAATTACTACTGAAGATAAGGAACTCTGCACAGGTGGTCGACCCAACGACGAAGGCGACGTCCTATACGGGTAGGTTACGGGTGTGCGTGCTTGCACCCCTCTGTCGCCCCGGACAGGATGGTGCGAGGAGCGCCGACAGTATCCCACCGCCAAAAAAAAAGATGAAGCAATATTTTATAAACTTTATCATCATTCACTGGCCGGCCACTGCTGTTTGTAGAAATTTCCTATAAAACACGGCCATCTGCAATACCACATAGCGCGATCATTCTTTGGTGGAGTTATTGCCATAAGCGCTACTCTCGATAAACGGATTGGCGATCGATAAAATAAATAGACTAACAAACAAACAGTAAATATTATATTGAATTTTTATGATTAATTACGTATAAGTATTCGTGTAAAGGAAGCAATTAAATTAATATCCCAAGGTAAACTCTACAACGTACAGGAATTACGATAGATTTGATACAGTTATTTAATACTAGACTAATGAATAAATCTGCATTGCACTGATAGCGTAGTAGTTATAACACTGGCCTAGCATACCAAATGTAGTGAATTCGATTCCCATGCAGGACTAAAACTGGTACGATACACAAGTTGTTATTCTGAATAAGAGTGTAAATTGTGTCCATTAATAATATGTTCGTATGATGACGGAGTAAGAATACCATTCGCACTCCCTTTCTTGCTCGTGGGTGTCGTTAAAGCCGACTAAGGGATATATTGCGCATATAAAAACTAGGCGAAAGGCGGAAATCTTGAAATAAAACTCTATACCAACACGTCTGACCAGCGTGGTATAGTCAAATCAAATAATTTATTCTGCATGAGCCCCTTAAGGGCACTTGCATATTATCACGATTAAACATCTTTTGAATACAATACAATAATCTACCACCGGATCGGAACGCGGCCACAAGCTGAGAAAATGCGGTAAGAAACTCAGCGGACTGTCACTTTTTTTTAGTCTTTTAAATATATATTATATACCTATATAACTTTATACTTCATACAACATATATTATTAGCTCCAGTGTGATGCCCTTCGAAATTGTATACATGTATAAATTTTCAAATATTAGTACAAAACAAAAAAAAAATAAAGAAAAGAGATAAAAATATGCCTGGACCAGATCTCACAAGCAGCACCCGATCACAAGTTAACTACTAAAGCAGCCATCACTCCCCTCAACCACATTAGAGGTAAGGGAGCGCCCACGTAGCTCAATTTCCCTCCTATTACGAAGGAGGCTCGAGCCCGACAGTGGGAGGTATGTGAGCTGTGATGATAATGATGAATGACCAGTAAGCCGTTCATACATTTAACGTATACTTTTTCCATACAGGTGTTAGGTTCAGCAGCTGTGGCGGTAACATTTGCTGAGCGTTTGTTCGGTTGGTTCGCTCTCTCAATACCGCTATTCGTAGCAGCATCGACTTTCGGAGCTGTCAACGGTGTACTACTCACATCGTCACGGTAAATTACAAGATATACAAATTAATAAAAAAATAACTGAGTAAGAATACAATTCACCACTCCCTATCTTGCCCGTGAATGTCGTAAAAAACGACTAAGGGATGTAAAATGCATATAAGATCTGTGCAAGAGAGGACAAACTCGAAATGAAACCCTATATCAACGTGTCTGACCAGTGTGGTATAGTACGACAAATTCCCTCCCATTGTGGAGGAGGTCCGAGCCCAACAGTGGGACGTATGTGGGCTGCGATGATGATGATGATGATGAACTGATTACGTATGGTGACTGAGTAAGAATACAATACATATAAAAAAAAAATACAATACCCACACCCTCTCTTGCTCGTGGGTGTCGTAAAAGACAATTAAAGGATATCTTGTGCATATAAAAACTATGCAAGAGAAGGAAAACTTGGAATAAAACGCTATACCGGCGTGGCTAGCTCAATTTTCTTCCCAATATGCAGGATGAAGAGACTCGAGCTCAGTAGTGGGACGAATATAAGCTGTGATGATGATGAAGGGATTAAAATATACATATAACATCTATGCAAGAGAAGGAAAACACGAAATAAAATCCTATACCAATCCGCCTGACCAGTGTGGTATAGGGTCAATTTCTCTACCAATGTGGAGGAGACTCGAGTTCAGTAATGGAACGTATATGACCTGTGATCACGCTGATCAGGCGGGTTGGTATAGTTTTATTTAGAGTTTTCCTTCCTTCCTTCCTTCTCTTGCATCGTTGTTATGTACACAAAATATCTTGTAAATAAAACTATTTTTACGGATTATATCGCGTTTGTATTTGATTTATGATTGCCCGACGTTTCGAACACTTTACAGTATTCATGGTCACGGGCGGACTAAGATGTCTGACGTCCAAACAAGTCAACGTTATTATAATAATTATTGCCAGTAGAAGAAGAAAATAATTCTTTATGGAAAATTTCTTCTTGTACTAGCAATAAACTTGTATCAAAAATGTGGGTCATAACCTAATAACTAATTTTCTATAGCTGGTAGATAGTTATAAAAATCTGTAATAACATTGACTTGTTTGGACGTCAGACATCTTAGTCTGCTTGTGACCATGAACGCTGTAAAGTATTCGAAACGTCGGGCAATCATAAATCAAATACAAACGCGATATAATCTTTTTTTTTTTTTTTTTTTTTTTTTTTTCACGCTGTGGAAATGCATTTACGCACTATCCCCCGCCGGTTACAGACAGGGGAGTGTGTGTGGGACTCGCCGGCCACAGAAGTGACCGAAATACCCACTAAAACCACAGCGGCCCCTTCCGCGCTTTTACGAGGTGCCGGAGAGATCGTCTGATGACATTCTATCCCCGACACCCCAACGCTTGGCCGTCTGGCCACGTCCTGTCATCATTCAGGGCGGTGGAAGGAGGAGCGCATAACGGCGTCTCCTCCTCCCTGGTCGCCGCCGGCGGAGCGAGTCTGCGGACGCAAGTGCCTCGCGTGCCCGCTCCGCGGCCTCCTTCCTTGTAATGACAGCCTCACAGAAGGAGGCCATCGACGACCAACAGCTGTCGCTGCCGAGCATCTTCGAGATGATGGTCGACAACGACAGGTCCGCTGTTCCCATGTCCGTTGACAGGACGTGGCGCTGAGGCCCCCAGGCGGGGCATACTTCTAGTGTGTGGCGCGCATCGTCGATTAGCGCGCCACACTCATGGCATCCTGGGGCCTCTTCTCTTCCAATTTTGTGCAGGTACTTACCGAAGACCCCATGTCCGGTAAGCACCTGCACCATCCTAAATGTAAGGCTGCCGTGCCTTCTCCTGAGCCAGCGGTGGAGATGCGGCGCAACCGCCTCCACAGTCCCCCGCCCTGCTACGGGGGACTCCAGCTCTTCCCTCCACCGCCGGACTACTTCCCTTCGGGCCACTTCCTGGGCTCTGCCCAGTCCCCTTATGGACACTTGCTCTCCGTTGGCTCGTGCTGTGGCGCGGAACCGGTATATTTCTGCCAACGCTTCCGCCACCAGTGCCCAAGGGGGGTCGCCCGCCAGCAGTGTTGCCGCAGTCCAGGATACAGTACGGTAGCCCCTAATAGCCCTTACCGCGATGACCCTCTGCGGTCGACGCAGGAGGGCTCTGTTGCGGGCGGTGAGGGACTCGGACCAGATAAAACGCGATATAATCTGTAAAAGTAGTTTTATTTACAAAGTGTAGTGCTCGAGTAAACATTAGATATCATTACACAAAATATATCTTTAAAGACACTCACGGTCAAGAGACGGGGTGGTAAATTGTATTCTTACTCCGTCACCACACGGAACATCTACCAAATACCAATGATAATCCCTATGGTATAAAAGAACTAAACTTTGAATATTTCGACAGACTGTTTTACGCCGGCGCAGCCCAGGGTCAGATGCCGGTCATGCTGACGATGGTCAGTGAACGTTCAACACCAGCCCCGGCCGTCATTGCTGTTGCTCTTCTAAGTCTTCTGTACCTCACCGTGTCTGACATTTATGCTCTAATCAACTACGTAGGCTTTGCGACTTGGGTAAGTTACTTATTTATACAACGTATGACCGTTATCACTCTGTATTACAACATAAAAATCCCACGTATTTTTGTCTTATGGAAAATGGATATGAATGCAATTGTCTTCACCCCCCTTACTTTCTCGCGGAGGGTCTCATCAAGGAAATTTTAATAATATTAAATTTTCAAACGCCAAAATAAATACGAGTATTTAAAATAATTGTCTGTTATATACTTTTTTTAAGGGTAAAAACGGGACCCTATTACTAAGACTTTGCTGTTTGTCTGTATCTCAAGAACTGCGATAGCTAAACCGTTGAAATTTTTACAAATTATGTATTTCTGTTGCCGGTAGAACAACAAATACTAAAAACAAAATAAAATAAAATAAATATTTAAGGGGGCTCCCATACAACAAACGCGACTTTATTTACCCCTTTTTGCTCGATATCGATAATGGCAACAAGTAGGCACTTGAAATATTCACAAAACACTCAGTTGTATTTTTACTTTAATAATAAATAATAAAATTAAACTAAAATACATATTTAAGGGGGGCTCACATACAAAAGAAACGCAAAATTTTATTGATAATGGCACGGAACCCTTCGTGCGTGAGTACAACTCTTATTTAGCCGGTTTTATGTTAAGAATATTGGTGTATTTATCTAGTACTGACTACTTTACTGCAAAAAGATATTTCAATCGACAACGATTCAAATAATAATCAAACAAATACACTCTTTCAACAATGCACAGTATATATCTGTGGCCATAGGTCAGAATATGATAAATACATATTCATTCATCAATATCCACATGAATACTACGCATCGCACAATGAATTTTAAGTAATTTTACAAATTAGTAATACATTTCCTTAATTTTAAAAATATTTTTTGTCATATATACCGAGTGTCTCATATTTTAATAGTCCTTTCAAGATTTCTCAATAATTTAATTTGCTTGTCCTGTAAAGTAATGAATTTGTATTTATCATATTCTGACCTATGGCCACAGATATATACATCGAACTTTAAAGCCATTCTATACATCAGCTGTATAGCATAAGAATGTCAGTGACGCCACCGCAGATTTCGTGGCTTAGGCGGACAGCACACTGCGCGTGCGCCAGTTATGAGCATGTCGGTAACGCGAATCCATAAGATTTTCCTCTACCAAAAAATGCCTAAACGCGGTTAAAAAAGTTTTCGCTTCAAAAATTAAATATAACACATGTTTCTAGTAGTACATTTACGAAACTAACTACAAAGCGTTCTCCGGTTTGTTATTTCTTAAAACATACTATTTCAAATTAAACCTCAATCAAGTTAAAATTTAAAAGTTAACATAATATTAACTAAAGTTACTTAACTTACTTGTATGTGCCTGTCACATTAAAATATGCCATCTTTACGAGGATTCATTGACCTGTCTTAAAACCAGTATCAATTACGAGAGAAAAATTTAAGTAGATATTTCTGAATGACAAACTCATATCTGGTTGAAATGTCTGCTATCTTCTTCTGCTGCTATTACATGTTCTACTCTTAAATATGATTCAGAAGCCAATGAGAGGGGTTTTGGTCTACTGTAATTTGCTTATCCTTGTGGTGTCGGAATAAAAATACAATTAACCACCTCCTCTCTTGCCCGTGGGTATCGTAAAAGACGACTAAGGGATATATGCAGGCAATATCGGTACAAGAGAAGGCAAATGATATACAAGGCTCTATTCCAATACGTCTGACCAGCGTGGAATATTGGGTTAATTGTCCTCCCAGTGTGGAGAAGCACTGAGGCCAACAGTGAGAGCTATAAAAGCTGTTTTTGTTTAGAATAAAAAAGCGGTGACTGAGTACGAATATAATTCACCAACTTATCTTGCTTATCTTAATTATTTAATTATCATAATTATTAATTATAAATAATTAATTATCATAAGTATTAGTCATAATCAATTAATTATCAATCAATTTATTACTTTATTAATTAATTATGTTAATTAATGAATTAACATAATTGTCAACTTATCTTGCTTATCTTAACTCATCTTGCCCGTGAGTGTTATAAGAGATGACGAAGGGATATAATATGCAGTTAATATTTATGCAAGAGGAAGCAAACTCGAAATAAAAAGCATATAGTAACCCATCTGACCAGCATGGTATTATCATCAACATCATCATAACTCATATTCCCAATGCTGGCTCCGAACCTCTTCCACAATGGGAGGGGAATAGACCTACTATACCATGCTAATCAGACGGGTTGTTATAGGGTTTTGGAATGTAGGATATTATAAAAAAAAAAACATGGCATCAAAAACTTTAGATAAGTCTAATATTATGCGCTATTTATATAAAAAGAGATGAAAATTAGCAATGATTTTCATGTTCCTACCGAACGTATGTAGATATACTTGCTTAATACATATTTTTTTTTGTACAATTTCCAGTTAAGTATCGGCGCGGCTGTATTATGTGTACCTGTATTGAGATTCACCAGGCCTGATCTCGAGAGACCAATTAAAGTCAACCTGTTTTTCCCCAGTAAGTGTTTCCAGTTTCTATCCTATAGGTAATAAGTAATACTTAGCAGCTGCCACTAAGTAGATTTTACACATACCGTAGATTTAGTCTTAACTGTAGTTTGAAGCAGTGATAGCTGACTAGTAGACATACTGTATCTTTATATATTAATACGTGAAGCAAAAACTTTTTATCCCTTTTTACGAAAATTACGTGAATGGACAAGTATGAAATGTGGCACAGTTGAAGTATATAATGAGGAGAAGTGCATAAAACTGAAATTTCATATAATAATGAATTAGAAATACATTAAATTCATTAAAAAAGGGCATTACGCACACTACAACGCAATTGGCACATATGCGCGCGCTTGTATAAGCGCGCGCATATGTGCGTGTGTGTGTAACGATTGCGTGTGTATACTTGTTTACGGTTAAAATCTCTGGTGAAACCGAATGTCAAATAATCAAATTTATGATGACAATGTCTAATAGGCATTTGTACTTAGTACTTTATATATTAGTTATTAGTGAAATACAGCTTGCTCAATTTACAATTATACATAAATAAAATTAAAGAAAATTGTGTAGCAGAAAAATTAACGACAAAAAAGGTCAACCTTTTTTTTATTATTACCATAACTCTTTAAATTCTAATGAAATACAACAAATTATAAAGCCTAATAAAAGCTAGACAAGCCGGACACCGTTTATTTTGGCCGGACATGGAAAACCTATGTCTGGCTTTATCCGGACACCTGGCAACGTTACACGAGAGATATTTGCGCGATTCATAATTTAGTTTTCATACGTACCTTACCGACATTGGTCTAATTGGTAAAGAGGTTAGAACGGATTTACAATAAATGTGAGTTCAAGTCCCACATATGGTAATCAGTTTTTGTTCGTAAATAAGTTTTTAAGTAAATTACTTTTATAAGTATAATAAAGCAATTTAATTATATATTCATTTAATTAATGAAGTTATACTGCTTTTGTCGCATTAGGGAAAAATTATGAGAGTAAAATTTTACGATGTGCGCGCCCACCATCATGAAAATCCAACACTCTGAAGTTAGCTAGTCAAAATGTTTTACAATGCGCGCGCATACCGTGACTAATGTCAACTTCAACTTTTTTATATTATTAACTAGCAACCCGCCCTCGCTTCGGTTTCAGATGTCTTTCCTGAATAGTGCCCGTAGGGATACCGGGATAAAATATAGCCTATGTTACTCCCTGATATTATAGCTTTCCATTGGTGAATGAATTTTTGAAATCACTTCAGCCGTTTTGAAGATTACCCGGAACAAACAGACAGATAAAAAAACTATAAAGTGTATATTAGGCAAATATATATTTATTTATTTTCATAAAATTTATTTACATAAAATAACCGTGCGAACATGAAAAAATCCTATTATTTTGACATTACAAACAGACACTCCAATTTTATTTATTGGTATAGATGTCGTTTTTTTCTACAAACATAGGGATAACGCGAAGGATAAAATTTTTAGATAGATTTTTATTTTGTTACGACAAAGATCCGTACGTCGTACGAATAACTTTTTACGTGCTTAGACACACACTTTTAAAATTATATATTTATTTAATTTATTGTATGCAATAATTATAGGGTAGTAACATCACTAATTTTTTTTTTCAGTAATCTACATAATTTGCACGATTCTGGTGATCGCATTCCCAGCGTGGGCGTCCCCCGCGGAGACAGGAGTTGGTTGCCTCATGATTCTCACGGCTGTGCCGATATATCTGCTTTTACTTCACCCTAGGACGAAGATGGGCTGTCTCGGTTCTATTACCGGTAAGTATTATATCTGTGACCAAAAAATCTATCTAGAACACTTCATGCTGCATTTTCTGTTAATACCTATACAGAGGTAAACGAAATCCTCACGAGAATATTCATTAACAATTAACATTGCCATCAAATTCTTAACTTTTGTAGAGACTTTTGAACTTGAGTTTACTTATTTATACTTTTCCTTTCTTCATCATAAGGTTCATTCCCGTGCATCGCGGCCTGAACAGACAGACAAAAAAGAATAAAGTGGTTTTTAAGCATAGATCATATCGCGTCAATAATCGTGTTTCGCGCATAAAAAAACATATTATTATGACATTTCAATTTTGTTTATTTGTATAGATTTACATCCATTATGTTTACATTATCTCTCAGCCTATAGAATCCATTTTTGGGCTTAGCCCTCCTCCATAATGGAATGGGAAACTGACCTACTATTCCACGCTGGTCAGACGTATTGGAATAGGGTTTGGTTTCGAGGTTTCCTTCTCTTGCATAGATCTTATATACTTATTATATCCCTGAGTCGTCTTTTATGACATCTACGGGCAAGATAGGGAAAGGTGAATTGTATTCTTACTCTTGTGTTTACATTAAGAGCACCTAAATTTTAGGTAATATTTAATACAATTTAAACACATTACATGTTGAGGGACATATAACATGAAACGATCATTGATGCTATCCGTCGCATAGATTGCCTTAGCTCTTACAAAAATTTAGGTGGCTTTGGTGAAAACAGGAAATCGTCTCTTAGGGCACCCGTTAAAAAGGAAAGGGAGGTGAATTGTATTCATAAAGACTATTTTAGAACTTAAAGGTGAATTTCCGTTTTTTTACAGATGCCGCAACAGTTTTAATGCAAAAGTTGACGTTATCTGTACATCCCAAAACGAAGGTAATTATTATGTACTGTTTTTAGGTATATGCGTTTCCTGGAACTGCCTGAGGTAACCGTCACGCAATCCCAGGAAACGCTTCGATATCTTTTTTGGAGACCATTGTGTATGCTGTTTTACAAGATACTTGCGTGAATACTTTCATTTCCTTTTTTGTTTTTATGAAACATCTCAGATATGAATAGATGGTTGGTTATAGTTGGAACCGGTAGATGACTCTGTTATTGAAGATTTTTTACGTTTCGACTAAAGCTGTTCAAACTTTTATTTTATTATCAATCACAAATTGGTTCAAGTAATATTTATTATAAGGAAATCGACCTTATAATAAATATTACTGCGATCATTTTTAAGATAAAAAATCTAAGGCAATACATAAAACTGTTATTAACTTGTCTTTTATTTCGAGTTAATCTTCTTTACATATCTTATATGCATATAATATCATTTTGCCGCCTTTAACAACTCTCGCGGGGAAGAGAGTGGGGTTGTGAATATTCTTAATTATATTATTCTTACTTACGAAAAACATAAAAAAAATAGTTAATAAAACTATGCTAGGACTAATTATTGCGACCACTGAAGTCAAGGAACTCTGCACCGGTGGTCAGCCCAACGACGAAGGCGACGTGCTATATGGATGGGTTATGGGGCCGCGCGCCACCCCTCTGTCGCCCCGGACGGAGCCGGGCGGAGGGGGCGCTGACCTACCCCAAAAAAAGGCCTAATTATGTTCATTATGACTAAGGGATTGTTATCCTTATTACTAATTCTAACGCAACTTATTATAACACTAGCAACTCGCCCTCGCTTCGCTTCGGTTTTAGTAGTTTTACCCGCGTAGTTCCCGTTCCCGTGGGCATACCGGGATAAAATATAGCCTAGTTTACGCCATGATATTATAGCTTTCCATTGGTGAAAGAATTTTTGAAATCGGTCCAGCCGTTTTGAAGATTACCCGGAACAAACAGACAGACAGACAAAAATTTTTTAATCGCTATTTTAGGCATAGGTGTCGTGCAAATAACCGTATGAGCATGAAAAAAGCCTATTATTTTGACATTACAAACAGACACTCCAATTTTATTTATTGGTATAGATGTGGTGTACATTTTGGCCAATTTATTAATTTTTGTTCACACGATTCTATAAAGTAATATTAATGGAAGATTTTCTTTTTTCAGTGAATGCATTAAACAACGTTTGCATCCGACGCCATATTAATATCGGACCACCATCGGTTAGGCTTACAATATGTATGAATATCACCGTTTCACACTTGAATGCGCGGGAAATTAATTGCCATGCAAAAAAAAATAAATATGGTAGAAAATTATCATCAATTCTCGCTGTGAAATATAGCATAAACTAATCGTGTTTGAAAAATAATGCTATAGTCTATTGGTCAAGTGTGATCCGGTTGTTATATAAGCTGTTACAATGTTCAATGTATATTACATGATGCGCGGATCTCTTACATATTTGCAACGGAATTAAGGTTATCTATAGTACTACCGCGTAAATCATTACGCACAAATGTCTTGGATAAATGAAATAACTTGTCCTTATTACCGTAGCACGTAAAGCGTGAGAGGATGCCAATTTTAGACTAGTCACGCTGTACCTTATAACTAGTGATGCAACGGAAGTGTCATGACAGCAACGAATACGGAAACAGATATAAGAAATGAAATTTATTAACCGTAAGCGTCAACCAACATAAAAAATTTCTGTTGTTTTTACTTGAAATTTTAACTGAAATTAATATTTCAATTTAGTGTGTTATATTTTACTTGGTTCGGCCATTATTATGCATAAAAATCTGTTTGATGCATTCTAACATTTGTAATACATCATTGATGATGAAGTAAGTTGGACTTCATACTCCCCTCAAGCCTCGTGAAGTATCCTTAAAAACCTTCATTATAAAATTTGCGTCAATAGAAATGGAAACTCATGGTAAAGAACTTCTAAGCAGCAGAATCTGTTGCATCACTACTTATAACTTAATTGCGTGTAATTAAATTTCGCAATTGTGCTACTTAAAATCCATAGATAAAATGGCAAAAAGGGACGATGTATCAGTTTCTCTAATGAGAAGAGAGAAAGATCTAATAAGAGAGAAATTGATAAATTCTCTAGTGATATATGCAGAGGGCAAAAAAAAACAGGAACACGTGAGATATCTTGCGAGATGGACTTCGAACCTAAAAAAAGAACACGTCCATGTCTGAATAACGAATGATCATTTTTTGCTCAGTTTGTAAAAACGGGACAGCCGTACAGGTTTGGGACAACAGGATAGAAAACCCGAAAGCGGGCCTGTCCCATTCAAAACGGGATACTAAACCTGCCGTTGCATATATGTTTGGGATCTATTTGTTAAGTGTTTATGTAATCAATTATCAGAGAAATATGTATTTATACATAATGTAAAAGTATTTTTAGAATTAGTGTGAGCATTAAAGCTTATTTTTTTAAGTGTTAGATAAATATCTGAAGTAAATTGTTTGAGGTCTCTTTAGAAACTGCTAAATATGTGTGTGACTTGAATTACCGAAAGCTTGCTACATAATTTTAAATTAGTAATAATTATGATTTTTATGAAAATTAATTTAAATTGTATAATATTTTTTTGTTATTTTTGTACATGTAATGATGAAATATAGTCAGTTAAGGAAAAACACTTTTAATTATTAATTTTTGTTTTAAGTTTTGTACATATATTCAACGTACGTTTCTGTGTTCTATAATAGAAAAATCACAGTAACGGGCATAAAACAGTTGATACGAGTATACTTTTTGTTTAATATGCCAGTGATTAATTTAAATTTATAATTATTTTATTGTCTAAATACCTTTTACTGCAAATGTTCTTTACAGTATGAACTAAACAATGAATGTTTATATATAAGGATTTATTACTGTGCAATACTCATTGTTAACGGTAAAGTGCCGATTCTACTTTTACCAAACAGACCTTGTGTTGCTACCTAAAATTTTGCCTACTCCCTTATCCCTCGATATTATATGAAAGGCAGCGTAAGTGTTTTCAGTTTTATAGTCTCCATATTACGTGTATAGAAATAAAAAAAGAAACACACAGTGCGTAAATAAAAAATAAACTCGAATATTTGTTATATTTGAAGGTAAAAGTCTCCCAAATTTTGTTTAAAGGTTTATTCGATTTATGTCCTACTTTAATACGTTTTTAGAAAAAAAAAAATACACATATGAGGACCATTGAATTCAACATCACATAAAATAATAATATGTAATAATAATACACTAATAATGTCTAACTGTTGATCGTAGCTTTTTTATGCCTATACCAGTTTTACGGGTATCAAGTGTATAAAAAACATGGAAGTAGCAAGTAGTTGTAGTAAAATTTAAACTCGGTTTAAACTGTACTGTCGGGCTCAGCATACTGCAATTGATGTGTAATAAAAAAGTAAGAAAAATATTTCCTTACTACCGTGAATTCAAACTGAGTTATAGATATGTATGTTCCTTTGTATGTATGTTCATTTCTTTCGTCCTCTAAGATGGCGACATATGGTGCCCTCTAAGAAAAATAATGTATATCAAATAAAAATGCTTTAACAGCATATTTTAAATATCACAAGTGCTGCTTGCAGCTTTGCTTGCGTTTGCTCAATAATTGCATAAAATGATGCCGGTGCCAGCCAAACAGGAATTAAGAACATATTGTTAAATTGATATATTTTAAGTTCTATTATATATATCTTTAAAATTAAAATCCAAAATAATATAAATAGAAATAAGTTAAAAAAATAAAAATTCATGTAATTATCATACAAACCATTTTATAATAAATTATAATATAAATCATAAAATATCAAATAAAGAAAATTGCAATTCAACACTGGCAACATTGAGTTCGTAGTAGTTATTTGCCATTTAAAATAAAAGATGTACTGCCAGAAATGAACTAGAGGTATTTATAGAAGACAATCAATGTAATAAGTTAATAACTCGACACTGGCACCAATAGCTCATATTATTGTAACTCATTGCCATTAAATAATAATAATAATAAGAAGGTCAAGTGGTCGTATTTTTCATGATTATGTAGTTACAAAATAGTTTTTTTTTTATTTCGTAGTCAAGTGTTAAGAAGATTTACAAGTTTCGTGACACTCGAGTTGTTTTATTTTTGGATATATTTATTAGTTTGTCAGCATGGCTGTGCTACGTTTAAGTGTTTCTGCCATTTCCAAAGTTTTATTATTAAGTTAATAATAGTTTCATTGGAAAGTTAGGTTCAATTTCAAAAATTTTGTGTTCGTTTTTCATAAACTATAGTACCTATATACAACAGTTCGCTTACAGAACAAAATCAATCTTAATTTGTACTTTTAAAATAGTAAATGTTGCTAGCCTATGGTTCGTTATTAGTACCTCTTACATTAATAATAGACAAAAAAAAATGGTTTCTTTATTTAAACCGTACAAGTATTAAAATACACAAAGTATTTAATAATACTATCAAAACTCCTCAAACAAATCATTGACTGTTATTTTTTTTTTGTAGTTTTCTTTGTTTATTTTATATTTAATCTAGGAATGTATTTAATTTTTAAAAAAGTGTGTTTGTTAATTTTTAATCATTATCAGTCTTTCGAGGTCCATTAATGGACATTGGGCTCTTCAAGAGGGCAATAGTGCCATAATCACCACTCTTGGTATATGGGATGGCGATCGTAGTTGTTTTTATGGAAGAGTAAGGCGTTAATATGTTTATATTGTAATCTTAATTCGTCACCACGCGAGTTGATATCTCTGTTTCATTCTAATTTATGTACCGCTAATATCTATAACACGATCATCTATTTTAAGAGAAAATTAATTTAAGTGTAATTCTTAAAACGTTATTTTGTTATATTATTTTAAGCCAGCTGCAGAGTAGATATAATTTAATATTAAAAAAATAATTATTAATGACTTATAATATCTAGATAATTTTTCAATGTATCACTGGATATTTATTTAACTACATAAACGAGAAGGACTTGCTGAGTAATTTTGAATTATGAGTAAATTGGAAAATATTGTCTGCGAAATTTAATATTTAAACACATTAACATACTGATTTTTTAAGTAGGCAACACATCAATAGTAGTTTTAGGGATTCTTTGATGAACTAGGTGTAACATTTACATGTGACCTATGGAGGGTAGACATAAGGTGAAGCATCTCATTTGGGAGAAAAGTTGAAAAAGTGTCCAGCTGTATACTATAAATAATAGTTCAAAAAGCTTCCAGAATGACCCTGGTGTAAACAAAGGGTATGGTGTGAATGTAGCAATTGTAGATGAACTGAAATATGCCGAGTTAAAAAAAAGCATTTTTGTCTTAAGCAGTTCTTTATTGAAAATTTCAACAACTTTCGTTGTACAAAATTATGTAGTAAATATAACTTCAAAGAATTATTATGAGAACACGTGCACCTAGAGTGATTTTATTTAGTAAAAAGTAAATAGTACGCTTATTGATTATTTAACAAAATTGTGCCTATACCCTGATGCTAATGTGGCGCCACCCTTATTTAAAGCATTTCGACTGACACTTTTTCATATACACAGATGGTTCTTTTTACTTCTACCTCCATAATATGACCAGAGTTCAACAAAACCTACCTCTTTTTTTCTCTATAAATAAATTCTTTACATTTATCTATAGTTAAAACTCCGTAATTAGTATTTATGTTAATAAATTAATGAATAATAACACACTCAGAAATTTCATTACAGCAACCGTTTAATATTTTTATAATTATAAAATTTACCATAAGCTGAAATTAATCTATACAACTTATAATAAATCAGCATTTTAATTCACATAATTTAAAATATGATTTAATAAAACTGATAAATTGATTTTTGTACATGGCAATTCGGGATTAATTTACATTTATGGTATTAACAAAAATAATGCCAAATTGAATGTATTAATGTTTTGAACAGCATATCAACGGAGACTACATTTAATGTTGGCTTCAATTGATATTCTAGTCGGATGAAAAGGGGGATATAATCTCTTCAATCTCTGTGTAAAGAATCTCCATAAAAAAGTATTACATCCCTTTTATATAGTACATGTGTTTGTACTAACTTACAAAACTACATATTTTGATGAAAACTTATGCATTTATTTTGCTTATATTTTATATAATAATGCATAATCAAGTTTATAAATATTCTTTTGGTCGAATTAGACTGTAGGGTAATCCATGTATCATAATTATATGTATGTCGTTGTTTCTGTTAGGCGTAAATGTCTTAAGGAGGCGATGTGACAATAATAAATTATTGAAGAAAGTTGTTTTTATTTTTATAATTACGGTGTTATATTACTTTACGGATCCCCATATCTTGTGAACTTTATTATCATCTTGGATCATATATGTACATAAGTCCCACTGTTGGGCTCGAACCTCCTCCATAATAGGAGGGAAATTGACCCACTATACCTAATTGGTCGCATGCGTTTTTTTTTAGGGTGGGCTATGGTAAACGCACACGCGGTCCATTCCGTCCGGGGTGACGAAAGGACGGCGCGCCCATAACCCACCCGTACCGTCGCCTTCATCGTTGGGTCGATCACCGGAGAAGGGTAACTTGTCGTCAGTGGTCGGCCCGACGGAATAACCATTCGAGTACCCTCGCCTCTCGACGTCCCTGTCTCGGGACGTCGGTCGCCGTCGCGCGTTCAGCCTCTCTGCGGGTGACGCACTAAAATCCGGTCCAGTCACCCGCGGCCTCGCCTAGGGTGGCATCAGGCGCAGGTACTCACAGCTGCGCCGCCCGAATCACTGGCGGCGGAACGTGTCACCGAAGAGGAGCTCCTCTCGCGCCCGATCCGCCGCCTCCTTCCGTGAGATGACGGCCTCCCAGAAAGCGGCGACCGCGTCCCAGTTCCTGACGCTGTCGAGCATCTCCCTGGCGATGCTCGGCAGCGTCAGGTCGGCACCGATGATCGCGACGAGTTCACGGCGCTCCCCCGCTGACGCGGCACACACCTCGAGCATGTATTGCGCCGTGTTCTCATCGCAATCGCAGTGGTGGCAGGACGGTATATCGCCGGATCGCACGGGTTGGTATAGGGTTTCATTACGTGTTTTCCTTCACTTCAATGACGTTATACATATAAGTATTATATCGCTCAGACATTTTTTACGGGCAAGACAGGGAATAGTGAAAGGTATTCTGACTCCATCGCCATTCAAATAACAAAACTTACCTAAGATAATTTGTAGACTTCATCATCATCCTGCTCTCATCCCGAGTACTTGGGATAAGTACATTATGTATCAGACCGCATGAGATATTCACAAGCAATGTAAGGATTGGTATTATTCATAGCCGCTACTACAAAGCTCATCTTTCGGTGACGCTGGCGAGGGGCGGCTATGTTTCGTTCCGAAAACTGGCCGCCTGGGGGGATGACCCCCGCCGGGTTGTCATTGCCCGTTGAACAGTGGGGCTGCAAAAGATCTCGATTCGATGTTTGCATCGCCGTGGTTGGGTCGGCAGCACGGGATCCTCACCTTTCGACTGATCCATGTCTTGTTGTCCGTGATAGTTTCGGCAAGTACCTGCACAAGTTCGTAAGGAGGGAGTGGATCCTGCCACCACTGCGATTGCGATTAGGATACGGCACAGCACGACACTCGAGGTCTGCTTGGCCTGGGCAAAACAGCATCGTGAACTTGTCGCAATAATCGGTACCTGCACAAGTTCGTAAGGAGGGAGTGGATCCTGCCACCACTGTGATTGCGATTAGGATACGACACAGCACGACGCTCGGGGTCTGCGTGGCCTGGGCAAAGCGGCATCGTGAACTTGTCACAATAATCGGTGCCGACCAGCCAGAACGATGCTCGACAGCGTCAGGAACTGAGACGCGGAGACAACTGCTTCGGAGAAAGAGGCGGCGGCGAGTGGGTCCGGGAAGAATTCCTGTCCTACGACACGCTCCGCTGCTGGTGCGTTGGGGGGGCGGAGGCGCGAGTACTTGCGCCTGGTGTCGCCCTAGCAGATGTCCCGAGTGGACGGACCAGGGACCCACCCACACCGCCACCACCCACCGCCGACCACGTGAGGGTGACTTCCTGGCCGGCATCACTGCAATGTTGCCGAGGCATCAAAGGGGACGGCATCCGAAAGAATAATTCGCCGGGCCAGTCACGGATGTCAGAAAATCGGTCCCATGACGACGGGGAGGGTATCGTCGCCACTGTCAGATTGAGCGGGACGTATCTAGACCAAAACTTACCGAAAAAAAGGTCTGGCAAAATTATGCTCTATCAAAAATTAGAGAGATTGTCAAGTTGCGCCCTTAAATTTTATTTATCATTTTAGTTTTATAGAACCACTATACATATTCATCATCAGGAGCTTAACTATATTATATTACAAAAAAGATCATCAAAATTATTCAATATAAGTAACACTATAAAATACTTAAAATCAATATAATTCAAAAGCGTGACAAAGCTCTTTCATATTCTCGCCGAAATTAAGCAAAAATAATTCAAATATACTTTAATGTGTTCAACTGCAACACTCTCTCCACAAACCAATGTTTTTTTGGTTGGATCGCCCTTACGGGCAGGCTAAAGTCTTTTCGACAATACTGCCTTGTCTTACGTAGCTTACAAATAATTTTCTTTACATATTATTTACTTTGTCATACTTATGGAGGGTAGAGGTAAGGAGAACCGTCTCTGTCTGTGAAAAAGTGTCCGTTAAATTCTGCTAAATAAGGGTGGCGCTACAGTAGCGACAGGGTAAATTTTTAAAAAAGGCACTGAAAGTTATTAGAATAAGATAGAGAAATAAAAAAGGACGAAAGAACTTCCGTCTTGTTTTGGCGCACTTTTCAAAATAAGAATAAAATGAAAACCGAAGTCTTAGAATAATAACATATAGAAGGTAAGTCCACGCACAAAAAATGAGGCATTTCAATTGGAGCCTAATGGAGCCTACGCCAGAACAGTCCCGTAATGTACAAGTCATTGCACTGCACGAAAGTACGCAACTGTTAAAAAATAAATGGGTAATTATGACAGCTTGTGCATTCAAATGGTGCCACAACACATTTGAAAAACAAAAAGGTTTTTAACATTACTTTTAAAAGTATTTCGACGATTTATGTTAATAAAAACAAAATTTGATTTCATAATTTGTATAGTGGTTTCCGTGTGTACGTGTGTAATTGTCTGCCCGCCATTAGTATTTTTAGATTCAAATTTTTAAAGTTCGAAGTACTGACACTATCCTTCTATACGTTATTATTCTAAGACCGAAGTTTTATAATTAATTGTGTGCTTATCATTTCTTAACGCTTGATCAATATAACATGTAGGAAGTAATACATAAATAAACTGTGCGAATTGCATTTGAAAAAGTAGAAAACAAAAGTTCTTAAAAAGCAAAATAATAAAAGTAAATTTCATACACTGTCACAACTGTCACTATTAATGAAGAATATAAAAAGAATTGATATTGACACTGTCACTAACTTAACTCAGCATACTTCAATCAGTTAACATCTGCTCAATTTATATCATACTCTGTGCCTATGCTAGCGTCATTCTGGAGGATTTTTGAACTGTTATTTAGTGCTGAAAGTGGGACACTTTTTCAAGCTTCCTCCCATATGAGACGGTTCTCCTTACCTCTACCCTCCATAGTCATACTGTATAACTTATTAATAGTCATTGTCCGTCAATAAGTCAAGTCGTTATCATTAATTAGGCGCTGAAAACCTAATTAAATGACTACTCTGGGAATTTCGGTAGAATATGAAAATACACGTAAACCACTCTTATATCACATTCACCACACTTCAGCACCTTAATTGTATTATATTACATAAAACATCAGGCAAATTATTCAATAGAACACTATAACACACAAAAAAATGAATATAATACAAAAGCTTAACATGACATTTCCATATTCCCGCCGAAACTCTCCACAAACCAAGTAGTAATAGCTCCATAGACAATTCACTATAAAAATAAGAAATAGCTCCCTCTGTGTTTTTTTTCACAATCGCTCGCTGGGTAAAGGATACACAGCATATATGTAAGTAATACAAATTTCTTCAACAATGAGCTTAGCATGAATATTTACGTTAAGGTATCCGTATCGTATAGTAGGAGAAGGAAAACTCGAAATTAAACCCTATACCAACACGTCTGACCAGCGTGGTATAGTAGGTCAATTTCCTTCCCGAAGTGGAGGAGTCCTAAGCCCAACAGTGGGATGTGTTTGGGGTGAGATGATAAGAGATGATGATGATCCGTACCGTTATCGATACCAATTTATAGGGGATCTAGAGAAGCACCTCTATCGAACGGACGTTGTTCCAAATCCATACTAATTGTTCTTGATAAGGTTAAAAATAATTCGATGCAAATATTCGTGCTAATAATATTCGCAAGTCATAAAATGTAAAATATTATTTAATAATTTTAATATCATAGGTCGTTACAAGTCACTTGTACAAAAATAGATTATTGCTTCCAAATAAGCCATTATTACATAGTTATAGATCCCACACTAAATTTTGGCAAGCAATGAAAATACTTGTAATTGTTTTACGACTGTTATTTTGTATTCACTAAACTTTAGTAATATGTCTACATTTTATTTAATATAACACTAAGAATGTAATGTATTAATTTAAGAGAACTATAATATAATAGTTAACATTTGTTGTTGCCGCCTAAATCCTTTGCGCTATAGATATTTTTTTTGGTTCTGTTTGTCCATTCAGACAGGCAGAGGGTTCAAAGCTCTTACAGCCAAGTTTGATACAAATTCCTTCATATTATTCAACATTTCTTTATATAGAATAGCTTATTTATAGTCATTGTCTACCAGTAAGTCAAGTCGTTACCATTAATTAGGCGCTAAAAACTTAATTAAATGATTCCTCTGTGAATTTCGGTAGAATATGCAAATACAGGTTAACCACTCTTATATCACATTTACCACACTTAAGCACCTTAATTGTATTATATTACGTAAAACTTCAGCAAAATTATTCAATATAACACTATAAAACACTATAATAATGAATATAATGAATATAACACAAGAGCTTCAACATGAAATTTCCATATTCGCGCCGAAAAAACTGTGCTATAGACAATAAGTCTGCATTTGTCTATTCTTTCTTCAGCCATTTTGTATTGTTTGTCGTTCATATTTCCGCTTGTCTGGGCGTCGTGCATTGTGCTATTGATTCTGTTTTATGAAGAATATAAGTATATAGAAGCTGTAACCTGTATTAAGAAATTATTTTATCGTGAGTATAACGATATATTTATGGATAATTTAGCCTAGGGTTCGTTATGTATCGTGTTGTATTTCTAAGATGAAAATCAATAATGCTATTATGTACGTAGGCAACGCTTCATTAGATTATGCTTCAATTTATTACTTGGATATTTATGTATAACTAAACATTCTTAATCGGATGTGTTCTTTAGTACTAAAAAATTGCTTGTTGTTTGCATTCACACGGTATAAAAATAGATATGTGTGGCATTTTTTTATTGCCGGCCGGATAACAATGGCTATGTATTAATCGTGTCAATTTTCTATATTAAGCAGCATATTCTGATATCTTCCACAATTATATCTTATAATTGTTCCAGAAACATAACCAGGTCAATATAAAAACCTACTGAATAAATTTACTTGTTTGTTGCTCCTTTTAATCTATTGTATAAGCAGTAGTTTTCTTTTCATCATTCATCTCGGCTCATACACATCTCACTGTTGGGCTTGGGCCTTCTCTATTGTGGGAGGGAAAATTTCTTATTATACTACGCTGGTTAGACTTGTTGGTATAGGGTTTTGTTTCTTATACCTAAATAAAGAAATATTAGGCATCAATTTACTATAACCAGCGACCAAATAAATAAAAACCAAATTTAACTACTTAATCAATGGTTGGAAGATTCAATTAAAAAAAAGACAAAATAACTAAAAAGAATGTTTGACAAAGAATGAGAACACACTATTCTTTTGGGCCTTACCAGCAATTTAATAATCTTACAAGCATTTTTGTCTCCCAAAATTTTCTTTGCTGTCTCTAGTCGTCCCATTTGGACATTTTTTAAATTCCTTTTTTTAATTTTTGTTTCTTGATCTCCAAAAAAATAAGATGTAACATTCACACCATCTCTTTTGAGAAAGAAAACTTGTATGACACCATTTTAGTACAGAGTCAAATTCAATACGTGTTAATGTCACAGAGAAGAAAAAATTTCATGCTATTTAAGTATGATATTTTTTTATTACTTAAGAATAAAATAACAAAACTCAATTCAATGAAAATAAATTTGACTTCAAGGACTCAATAAAAAAAATGGATATTTCTGATGACAATTCTAAAAAGTCTCATCCTTTCTATTAAAGGTATCACCAATGAGACCATTCTCTCTCACAACAGCAATAAGTTTTTTGTATACCTCCATGTCCATACAGTTTATTCTTAGTTGGTTTCTATGGGTAATTTTGTAGGTGAATTGTATTTTATTTTAGTAGATAAAATGCAACAGTAGTCTGTTGCTAACAGTTCAGTTAATTTGCTCACTTCATCTATACCATAAAGGATGATAGGTGGAGGTTTGTAGATCTTTTTAGCTTGGATTTCAGTGTTATTATCTTCAGTTAAATCTATGGGTAGTTCACTGAATCTGTTAAAAGTAGATGTTTGTTTAGGTGATGGTGTCTCGGACATCTTTTTATGTTTTGTTCCTTCGATAAGGAACCTGTTGCCTCGAGGGGAGAGGTTTAGTAGCTTCCCCGTCTGCAGATTCTATTATAATAGTTTTCTCTTTGCTTTGTGTTGTCTGTATTTCTGAGGGATTTATATCCCCATGAGACGAGGTTCTGCCCAGAGAGGCACTTCTAGGTCTGTTACGAAACAAACTCCGATGGAATGCTTGTTGCATTAATTTCTTGTTACTAGTAGCAGTAACTGCCACAGGAGCCTGGTCGCCCATTCTTTTAACTGTAGAGAATTGTAAACATATAATTAACCAACACAAATCACAACAATAATTTCTGGATCGCACAAAGTATTGTCCCTTGTAGGAAGTGAACCTTGGCATAGTAAGTTAGTTTTGTAACAAGCATTCCATCTGTGCAAGGAAAACATGAAATAAAAGCCTATATCAACCTATTCCACACAGATGAGATATAATTGAAACACCCATGGAAAATATGTGCAAGAGATATTTGATTTAAAATCCTACTAACACATCTAACTAGCATGGTAAAGTAGGTCAATTGCCCTCCTATTGTGGAGGAGGTTTGACAAACCCAACAGTGGAGTGTATAGGAGCCGAGAAGAACTCTAATTCCATAAGTTATATTATCAGTCTGTCCATTGTCCAAAAAATTTAAATACAATCATCCAAATTTTTTGTTATATGCAGTGAAACTGCACGTCATCATTTTAACTTGCCACTTTTGGGCTCGAGCCTTCTGCATAATAGGAGGGAAATTGACCTAATATACAATGCTGGTCAGACAAGTTTGTATATGATTTAATTTAAAGTCTTCCTTCTCTTGCATAGACGTTATATGCATTTTGGGTCCTTTAGTCATCTTTTACAACAACCACAGGTAAAAGATTGTATAGGGGTTGGGGGTTAGTGAATTGTATTCTTGTTCTGTCACCACATGGTCCTTTTTTATATATATTAGCAATGTTCTTTTGTTATATTAATTTTTTTCTTGTTTGTGAGCAATTATTGTGACTATGATAATTTATTATATTCATAGCAAACATGCAATACTTTTCTATATAATATTTACAATAACTGCTATAACAATGCTAACAGTTTATTATACAAATAAACAGCAGTAAATGCATAATTAAATATAATGCAATTATATAATGGAAATCAATAAAATTACCAACTGAATCAACTGTAACCAATTATATTGTTTGAAGGTCAACAATAACTTATTCTCATTGACACTCCATATTGTGAAGAATTCATAATATGTGTTGCCTACCCATTACTGCCCATGCTGGTCATTAAATCCAGCCGAGTGATTGATTTGACTCCGCATATGGCAGAGTGGTTAACTTACTTACTGTGTAAGGTGATAATAATAATAATTCAGGGCAGGCAGCGCATATGGCAGAGTGGTTAACTTACTTACTGTGTAAGGTGATAATATAAATAATTCAGGGCAGGCAGGCCAGGGCATTACTTTGTGAAATTCACGAGCTGTTTCGAGTCTGGGTATAATTTCTCCGTTAAGTTACATGGTTTGTTATCTGTGTGGTGATGGAGTGAGAATACAATTCAACACTTCTGTCATATAAATCTTGTTCTGATTGCCATAAAAGACTACTAAGAGATATTGCATATTACATCTATGCAAAAGTTAGTAAACTTGAAATGAAACCCTATATCATCAACATGTCCGAAGGAGATGGTCATTCCCTATTGGGCAGTCGGGCTGGAGAGACCTCAGTATGTTCTCCGAATGTTGAGGCCTTCCGGAGGATGCTGATGGATTGGTTGAGTCGGAAGCATAGGGTGCTTTCCTTCCGACTGGTGCAGGTATTGACGGCGCACGGTTGTTTCGCCAAGTACCTGCACAAAGTCAGCAGTCTTAGAGAGCACACCGTCCTGCCACCACTGCGATTGCGACGAGGACAAGGCGCAGCAGACGCTTGAAGTGTGTGCCACATGGACAGAGCAGTGCTGTGAACTCGCAATCATCAGTGCCAATTTGACGCTGCTGACCAACGCTTAGGAGATGCTTGGCAGCGTCAGGAATTGGGACGCGTTCGTCGCCTGCCTGCCCTGGCAGTCTTCTCGCAGAAGGAGGCGGCGGATTGCGCGCGAGAGGAACTTCTCTACGGCGACACGGTCCGCCGCCGGCGATTTAGGCGGTGCAGGCGCGAGTACCTGCGCCCGATTCCGCCGTAGCCGAGGCCGTGGGTGACTGGACCAGGGTATTGTTCGTCATTCGCAGAGAGGCTGACTGCGTGATTAAGGTAACTGAAAGGGTATCCCGCTGTATTGACCACGACAAGAAACTCTGTATCAGAAGTGGCCCAATTGCGGAGCGGAGAGATTATGGTGGGTTATAGAACCGCGCGCCGGACTTGCGTCGTACCGAACGGAGTGGACGGCGTGTGTGCTGATCATAACCCAAAAAAACATATCTGACCAGCGCGGTATTGTAGGTTAATTTCATTTCTAATGTGGAGTAGGCCCAGGTTTAGTGGGATGTATATGAGCTGTGATAATGAAAGCTATATTTTGCATTAACTCTTACGAGCAATTCTGGGGAATGTCGAAAAGTTCGTTAAATCGAAGATATCTTTTTATATTAAGGTCACAGTATTTATTAAATTGTATGTTCTTAGGTTGTAATGGCAAACCGAAGACCACAGCTTGGAGGAGGTGGGCGTCGCGTTGATTTCACGCGTAATGATCGCGTGAAAAACTTCGGTCGTAGCGGCGTGTCGCCTTGGCAGGGCGGAGGTCCAGGTGGTGGATTGCCCAACTTGCTGCCCCTCTCCGGAGCGGGCTCTACTGAGGCTACACTGGCTCTCGCCAGCAACATCATAAATTTACTTCAACCGCGACAGAACCCTGTCCCTTCACTCCTCGACATGCCTATTAGACGGGACTTCGGTCCCAATGTAGGTCGGTATGACCGTGGTTATGGACCCAATAGGGTAAGTGCTAATTATTTGTTGAAAAAATTATAACATGTTGAGGTTAAATATTTTCTTAACAGTTAAAAAACATCCAAAATGGTTTTAAGACCAGCTCATTTTTAATTATTTATTCAATGAAGTATACAACTTGCAAATTGTAATTCTCAAACAATTTCATGCATGAAAATATAATCAATTGGATGATCTTTTACATTGGATTCTTCAATGCTCATTTTTAATTGATTAATAATCACATTTTTTAATGTAAAACCTCAAGCATTTAAAATTTCAGCGCCTCTTCGTGGCTCTGAGAGCCTAGCAGCTTTCCTACTAACCAAAAAATGTTCTGATCAATCCCTTTAGATGGGCAATCATGGTAATTTTCGGCGTACGGGCAATTACAATCGCTCCGGTGAGCGTATCAACAACAATCGTAAACAGTTCAAGCCCAATGATGGGCAAAGGCAACAAAACAAGAGCTCCCCGAAAAAGGAGGCCGATTCCAAGGCTAAACCTGTCAAGGAGAGGTAAGGAACCCTGAATGTTTCCTTCCGGTGGTAACACCGAATTTCTTGGACTCAATGAGATCCGCCTATACATAATTAGTTTCCTTTATTGTTACGTTCACCGGCATCTGTTCCGCCGAATTGGCATGATGTAAGTTTCTGCCTCTATGAGGTACGAATGCCGACCCGTAAATCTCGGTTTTACATCTCTGTGGCATTGTCTTCACTGTAGGCAGTTACTGCCTATGCAACAGTCACCCGAACCGCTTTCTACGTTAACAAGTAGGGTGCGAGACCTGTCAAAGTTGTTTGCACCCACTTTTGATAAATGCTTGCATAAATCTTAAGGACTTCTGTGGAATGATTATGTTTTTGAATTGAGGGTAAGTGTGTATTGTGTACCTATAATCATAGCTATATGTTTTATTGTATATTAATTAACTTGTAGTACCTAAGTATGATTTCAATCGAGTTGAAAAACAGAAATCCTCCTGTAGTTCAGATTTTAATCTCATTTTGTATCGGCCCTATTATTTATTTCACCTATGATAATACTTCAATTAAAATCAATTTCTAATCCAAAAGTTTAACCTACAGTAATGTAAGTTTACGTAAAAAAACTGTTGCAATCCAATATTGAATTAAATGCAACATAAATGTCCTGATATGGACATATTAAGTTAGAATAGAAATTATTAATTGCCACAAGGGTAGCTGGGTGTTAATTTTTAAAAATTGATTAATGAAGATTCAGCAGTGACAACGAAGAAAGATTCTTGTTATTTATAATACTCAAGTTATGTAAACGATCATAGAACTAGGCGATTTTAATTTTGAAAAAAAAAAAGCTCTATAGGACTAATATTAATGGTTCACGATTATTGAACTCCGTTTCGTTGTGACAGTTTAGAGGACCCATCATTAGAATACTTCAATTAAAATCAATTTCTAATCCAAAAGTTTAACCTACAGTAATGTAAGTTTACGTAAAAAAACTGTTGCAATCCAATATTGAATTAAATGCAACATAAATGTCCTGATATGGACATATTAAGTTAGAATAGAAATTATTAATTGCCACAAGGGTAGCTGGGTGTTAATTTTTAAAAATTGATTAATGAAGATTCAGCAGTGACAACGAAGAAAGATTCTTGTTATTTATAATACTCAAGTTATGTAAACGATCATAGAACTAGGCGATTTTAATTTTGAAAAAAAAAAAGCTCTATAGGACTAATATTAATGGTTCACGATTATTGAACTCCGTTTCGTTGTGACAGTTTAGAGGACCCATCATTAGCAAACGTATTTAAAATTGCCACATACCGTCTCATTATTCGGTATTTTCGATTTGTTTGTCTTGTTTTTTTAATTAGTCTAAATCTAATAGGACGCGACTACGTTAAATGCCACCTAAGGCTAAACTAGTGTTAGGTTAGTGTTTGGTCTTGTGATTCACATGCCACGGTAATGCGGCCCAGTCTTTACTTGACGCTTTATTTAACGATCGTGACGTTTGGCAATAGGTGTCTTGAATGTCTTTATATATCATAAATATAATGAATTGCCATGTCGAGAAATGACAAACTCTTTGTGTACAATCGTATTTCAAGCATTTGATTAAGTATGCCAAATGTAAAAAATATGCTGATTCAAGGAATTATAGATAATTAACACAAATTATTAGAATTATAGGTGTGTAAGTGATAGATATCAAACAGTAGAAATTATAACAAATAATTTCTGCTGCTAATGACTAAATAAGATGAAACGTTAGCCTAAGATAAGAAACCTTGAATATGGCGTTCAGCAAGGAAGCATTCTAGTGCCGCTTTATTTTTTTTATTGTTAATATAAATAATTTACCGCAAGCTATACAACATATAAAGGCCCTTTGTAAAATATAATTATTGCTATTTTTTACTGGACGTGATTTTGGACACAATTGAATCTGACATGTCAACATTATAGACTGGATTTACATTGAATAATTTTCTTATGAGTATCAAATACAATTCAAGGAATTGGATAGTTAAATTATATGAGAAGGAAAATACAATATCCAAACAGTCAAGTCAGTATTCATATGTTCTATAAAATCTAATCAGAAGTTGTTAATATATGAAATGTGCTAAATACATAAACATACTGTGTGCTTAGGACTCGTTAAACGTTAATTCAAACAAAAAAAAAATAGAATTCTTCATTCAAAGACGTGATATTTCTGTATACTATAAAATCAGAACTGAATAAAATGAATTAGATACATATTAGTGTCGTTTATTTACATCAGACCAAGAAAATATGCTAAGTGACTCTTTGAAACACCCAACTAAATCAGACAATTTATTTGCATCTAAAAATACCAAATAACGTAATCCTAATAGTTTAGAAATATAACTTCCTTTCTATTTTAGTAGTTGATAAGCCTTTAACTATTTGCTTTTGATTCACCTGTCGGTTTTGAAGTCGGCATTATATTATTGTTTTCTATTGAGTATTAAGGCCTCCACACATAGGCGATATGAAATTAGCATTAGGGGTTGACAATATTCACTAAGAAAATATCTTTAAACTTGTTGGTTTGAGAAATTCCAAAAATATTTTTTTTTATAAAAGGTATATTAAAATATTCACTATTCGACTCTAATTTTTTAAGAATTCATTCTGTAACATTGTCATTCTTACTATGTCGATATTAACCGGCGGCATTCTTTGATTCACTTACAGCGGTTTGCAACTAATCATTTCTTACTCTATATGATAGAAGATTTCTTATTCTTAAACAAGGCTATATCGATGATAAAATAACGGCCTTAATATCGCCTCTGTGTGGAATAGGCATTACTACTCTAGCTTTAACATTCAATAGACTAATTTTTTGGTTCACCTACAGTGAAACTGAAGATGCAACTGAAGAACAAGTAGACCAGGACAAAGAGAAGACTGAAGATACGAAAAAGGAGACACCTAAGACTCGTTACGATGACATTAACCCTCAACTGTTGAAGTGTCATATTTGCAACAAGAGTATGTGGGATGGTCGTTCGTTTGAGAATCATCTGAATGGGCGCGCTCATGCTATTATGATGCAGAAGACTGCTGAGAGTTATGCCCTTACAGCTGATACTATGAGACAGGAGTTTAAGGTTGGTCATACATAGTACTTATCCAGTGAGAGGTTTTGTATTCATGTTTTATCTCAGCTCATAAATGTCCCTTTGTTGGGCTCGAGTCACCTCTGTATCATCATCATCGCAGCCCACATATGTACCACTGTTGGGCTCGGGCCTCTTCCACATTGGGAGGGAATTTGACCTACTATACCATGCTGGTCGGACATGTTGGTATAGGATTTCATTTCGAGTTTTTCCTCTCTTGCACAGATGTCATGTGCATAATTATTAAATCCCACAGTCTTCTTTTACGACGTCTACGGGCAAGATTGATGAATTGTATTTTTACTCTGTCACCACACGGATGGGTGACAGAGTAAGTCACGCCTCTGTAATAAGAGCTAATTTCTTTTTTTTTAAGAGCTTGAAGATTTTTTAAAGAAATTCACTGGTACTGGCCTATACCACGCTGGTCAGATGGGTTGATATAGTGTTTTATTTCGAGTGTAAGAAAAAGAACCTTTTCTTGTATAGATGTTATATCCCACCTTCTTGGAGATCTTAACCGGATTTCACGACTTCTACAAACTAATAATATTATCTGTGTGGTGACAGAATTAAAATACAATTCACCACTCCTTATCTTGCTCGTTGGTGTCGTAAAAGACGATCAAGGGATATAATAGGCATATAACATCTATGTCAAAGAAGGGAAACTCGAAAAAAATATCAACCTGTCTGACCAGCATGGTATAGTAAGATCAACCTCCTTCCTATCGTCAAAGCTAGTAGTGAGAAGTATATGATACAAAATGTTGAAAAAAAATTGAAAATGTTTTATCATCAACAGATCCGTGAAATGAAACGCACTCGTAAGGCTGGACAGCCACAGCCTCGGGACTTCTACTGCGCCATGTGCGACATGTACGCTGTTGATGGTGGTGTACATCGCACTACTGTAGGCCATCGCAAGCTCAAGAAGTACCTACACCCTTCCTGTATCTCATGCCGCAAGGAGATGCCTACTAGGATCGAATTGGATGAGCACCGGCTCACCGCTGAACATCTCAGGCATATTCAGGATAAGCAGGAGATTGTCTCTAAGCCTAAACCAGAAGGTAAGCTGTCATACTAATCTAAATTACATATCTGTTCTTATCAGTTTTGGTTCCTATTCAAATTGTTAGAATAAAACAATAATAGTACATGTTGGAAGACTGGAAATCTGTTATACCTTTGTGTTCATATCATCATCAACTTTATTACGACTTCCATGGGGTCTCCTGGTGGTGGGTTAGATTATAATATGTCACCACGATTTACCTTCCTGTGAGAGTTAGCCGCCTGCACTACAGAGTGACTGGTAAAAGATTGTACATATTGAAGGGGAGGGTATTCAGTACTCGATTCTGATACCGAATATATAAAAAATATTGGTACTTAAATTTTGAACTAATTATCTTATAAAAACATTTAGTTATGAACACATGGGATAGGTCAACGTACGTCAGCACTTGTAGGTACTAAACAGTTCGCGTGACATTGAACTAGTTACATTTTAGGTAAATATTCTACCTATGCGACTCGACGCAGTAGGTATTTTTTTGCGTCGCGGGCCGCAGACAGAGGTCAACGTACGCTGGCAAACCTATTGTTTTGATTAGAAACAAATCACTTTATCTCAGGATTGGTAAGAGCTATGAATCTGCAACTAACTTTAGTGTTTTTATGACATTATTCCTACACCTAGCTTTAGTAATTCTAGTAATAAATGTCCAAAATCTTGACAACAGTACTAACAAAACTTTTACTCGATCATATCGCCAGTAGGGTGACAATATTTTTGGAAGTCTTGTAACACTAATATTGCTGATGTTTACTATGTAGTTAAATTATTATCTTCCTTTTACACTTTTATTAGTTACATGTGGCCATTATCTATCGTTTCCTTCAAGATGTACAATCTTTTACCAGTCATACTGTATAATACCACGCTAGGAGATGATAATTGATGTCTAAAATATTTTACGAATGATAAATGGCTTATCAAAAGTCAGACTTGATACACATTAGCAAATGGCGCAGTTTTGTTGGGATTTACTGGCAAGTGAAAATATTGAAAAAAAAATCCGTTCTGCCTTAGCAACAGCGCCACCTATAGCAAAATATAAACAAAGCGACTAACACAGTAATTGCGAAAATCTCATTATTACTGTGTCCAAAAACAGGTACAGGTATATTTTGGATGACTGGAAACATGCAATATATTATAATTTGTTATCCCTGTCGTGTGAGTGAGAATACAATTCACTACCCTCCTACCCGTGGGTGAGACGACTAGGGGATTAAATATGCATTAACATCTATTAGGATAACATGAAATGAGAGCCTATGGCAACACCTTTGACCAGCGTGGTTTCGTAGGTGAATTGCCTTCCTATTGTGGAGGTCCAAGCTCGGCAGTGGGTTGTGTATGAGCTGCGATGATGATGATGAATTTGTTTCAGTGATGGTGATATCCACTTTGAACATGGAGCAGCTGTATTTGCGCGAGGATCGCCAGCGCAGGCGTCGCGGTGGAGAGCGCCATGATGCTGATAAGGAGGAGGAACCCCAGGTGAAGGAAGAAGATGGTGAACAACAGGTGAGATACAATCATTAGCCAGCTGGGGTTTCTTATATCTTGCCGAAGGACAGCATACTACATGCAGGTTTTTCGTCCATAATCAAACCATATTTGTGTTATTATAACAAAAAATTTAAATAACAAACATTTTTGAATAATTATATAATTTACTAGCAACTCGGCCTCGCTTCGCTTAGGTTTCAGTCGCCTTACCCGCGTAGTTCCCGTGGGATTACCGGGATAAAATATAGCCTATGTTACTCCCTGATATTATAGCTTTCCATTGATGAAAGAAGTTTTGAAATCTGTCCAGTAGTTTCGGAGCCAATTAGTTACAAACATACATACAAACCTTTCCTCTTTATAATATTAGTATAGATTAATCATTCCGTGTGGTGACAGAGTAAGCATACAATTCACCACCCCCTTATCTTGCGCGTGGGTGTCGTAAAAGACGACTAAGGGATATAATATGCTTACAACATCTATGCAAGAGAAGGAAAACTCGAGATGAAACCCTATACCAATATGTATGACCAGCATGGTATAGTAGTCAATTTCTCTCCTAATGTGGTGGAGGCTCGAGCCCGACAGTGGGACGTATTTGAGCCGAAATGATGATGATGTTATATTAATCATAGCTCTCGAGGTCCCTTTAGCTCTATTTAACCTGTGGTGCTGTACTGCTGTGCTTCATATAATTGTACAGCCTCTTATTTACTGGCCTACTTTGTTTCATCCCGCATTGCATAGGAGGGCAGTGGAATCTTCCCAAGTCCTCCTCTTTTTCTTTTCTAATTAAATTTGTTGCGGGTCTCAAGACAATTAAAAGCATTTCCCGGGACTGCCTGAGGGTCAAAACTCGGTGTCTTATAAGGAGACCATTGTGGATCTTGGCTTACAGGAGTTATAGTGTTGGGAATGTGTGGTGGGATTACTTCCATGTAAAATATTGTATCAATTTCTTAGGAGGAAACAGAAGGCGAGAAGGAAGATGGCGAGCCGAAAGAGGAGGTGGAAGCTGAGGTTGAAGTGAAGAAGGAGAGCATTGACAATGAGAACACTGTGGTGGATTACAAGGAGGGTGACGACCTGACCAACGTTACTACGGAGCAGTTCCCTGCTTATAGGTGAGTACTTTATAACTTTTGTTATATGATCTATGACGAAGATGAAAGTTTATAACTATTTTTAAGGCTTTTATTGTGATTGTATTGAATTTTTGTTTTGTCGATGTTTCAAATACTTCAGCATCCACAGCCGGACTAAGATGTCTCACGTCCGATTTGGTAGTAGTATTAAGGTGCCGTACCCAAAACGTAAAAACGTGACCTTATTACTAAGACTTCGCTATCTGTCCGTCCGTCTTTCTGTCACTAGGCTGTATCTCAAGAACTGCGATAGCTATACAGTAGATATGTGTCGTTCATTCAATTTTAGAGATTCAGATCAATACTGACCTGTTGACAAAATGATCCGGTTCGTGCGACCCGTTCAGTCGAACGATTCGTTCACTAAAGTACTCAAACGTTCGTGAGCTAGTTGCGTACCTTCCAAGTACATACAACCAAGCGGGTCGTACTTATTTATATACAGGCAGGTAATAGAAAAAAAAACATCCCAAAAAGTTGAAGTTGAGTTCTCTTCTGATTCGTAGGTTTTGTTAAACGAATCGATCTAGTGAACGACTTGCATTTTCGAAGTGACCCCATCGTTCGCGCAGATCTTGAGACCGGGGCCTTTGATTCGTTCGTTCGCGAACGACACATATTTACTAGACAGTTTAAATTTTTACAAATTATTTATTTCTGTTGCCGCTATAACAGTAAATAGTAAAACAAAATAAAATAAATATTTAAAGGGGGTCCCATACAGCAAACGCGATTCTTTTGCTCATTATAGGTAATGCTGCGGGAACCCTTCGTGTGCGACTGCAACTCGCACTTAGTTGGTTTTTTAGATTTGTTAGGTTTAAATTAATAAAATGTCATAATACAATAATTACTATAAATTTAATGTTTAATAGTTACTGACCAATAACAATTAAAATTTCATATAGTCATTTTCATTCAATTCATCAATCGCCCGTGGGTGTCGTGAATGACGACTAAGGGAACCAAATAAGAGGAGGAAATCTCATAATAAAACCCTATAACAAGTTTAAGAACCGGTCTGACCAGCATAGCATAGGTCTTTGGCCTCCTATTATGGAGGCTCGAGCCCTACACTGAACCATTTATTAGCTGAAATGATATCATAATATTTTTAAAACGTCCTTCTTTTTGGAAACTTTTGCAGGACTTCCTTGTTCTTGATTTTTTAAAATATTATGCCTATTTTTTTCGTCAAATGTCCCGTTTTGACATAAAAAATAACGTCATTGAAATTTCACTCGCCGTTCTCGTCTATACATTGATATCATTGATTCCCTAGATTGACCCGGACCAACTCCATCTGGTACCATTTGGGTCAATGATTACATTCCCAAGGAGGGTTGACGTCAGGCAGGCGGCCGGTCATAAAAGTCATTGCCGAAACTTTTTGCAATATGTCAAAACAGATGACATATTGCGTCGACCCCAAGTAATTGGGATAAGAGCAAGATGATGATGATGTTCTCGTCTATACCTATTTGGATTATCGAATCGCCGCCTAAGAAGTTTCACTTTAAAAACAACGAGACACTTCATCAAATGTCCTGTTTTGACGTACATAATATATAGTCACATTAAATATATTTTATGAGCTTATTTCTTCACCTAAAATTTAGAAATCGTTGGTTATAACTGGCTTAGCCCATCACTTGATTTTAATCAGCCCAACCCTGCTAGGGTTGGGCTGATTAAAATCAAGTGATTAAAATCACGATTAAAATCATGATTTAAATCAATTTTTTTCCCTTTTTATTCAGAACCAGATAACAACATAACATAAAAGTTTTCTCAAAAATCAAAAGAAGTATCTGCTTTTAGCAAAAACAACAAAAAAGAAGTACATAATTCCAAATTCTTAAACTAAACGTAACACCTAAATTTTATTACCGTATATTTTCAGTCTATTCATTTTCGTTATACAATTTAAACAAAAACACTAGTTTTCCTCCTTTTTCTAGAATAGAATAGCATTTATTGTCACATAATAACTAATAAATAATACATGTTTTTAATTAATTTTGACAATAGGGGAATGCTCAGCATTGTGCTGCATAGAAATTATGCAGGGCTGGTTTTCAGCAAACCCCTTTCCTCAAACATATAAGAAAGAAAAAATAACAAAAAAAAAGAAAAAAAGAAAAGGAATAAAAATAACTTACAATATGAATGATAACAATATAAATAACATTAATGAATTTAATTATGAAGGATGTGCTTTTGTATGATGAGTTCGCTTTTCCATTTTTGTGTGTATGAGTGTTGAGTGTTTGTTTGCGTGTGTGAATGTGTGTATGTGTGTGCGTATGCGTGTATGTGGGCAGCGATTGACGTATCTATTTGTTGCAAATTTGTAAGTTATGTCATGTAATTTCTATGCCTAATCTGTTTCTAACATCCGAGTGTACAAGACCAAAAGAGCTAAATACGCGTTCTACTGAAGCTGAAGAAGCAGTTGCACACAGGAACTGTTTTATTATTGGCATCTGTTTCAAGATTTCCGGCTCATCATTTTGTGTTAACCACCATTGTAGTCCGTTTACATTTTTTATTACTTCGTCCGAAAACATAACTTGCTTAAATGGAACACTGCGGGCATTTAACTTTATTACTAAAGGTAACAGTCCATTGTTTTCATGTAACTCTTTAATTGTTTCTAAAGCAATATTCTTTTCTTCTGGTGTTAACTGGTATTTTGTTTTTTGTGGATTCAACATATACGCTATAAAATGATATGGCGTTAGTGCTTGCTTATATCGATTATTAAATTGTTGTGTTTTTTGTAATGGTAATTCCACAGATTCATCAAAGATATATTGTAAATGTTTCCACTGCTCTACAGTATCTGCGATAGTAGCATTTTTCCTCTGCACAGTATCAAGAGCAACTGATATAGGTTTTAAAATGTTTAAATAATCTTGCGCTGCATGTTTAATCGCAATATTTGAAACTTTTCGGTAGATAGTGGAATCAATCTCGTTTTTATTTTCTTTGCAGATTTTTAATATGATGTCCCACTGAGTGACATACATCTCTAAGCAGTTGCCAAGGCTATTCCATCTCACATCGCTTGAAAGGACTTAAGTGCTGCCTCCTGCTTGGCTGAATTTAGCTCTAGCCAAATGGTTATTTCGAAAATATTTAACAATTTGGACCACATGTTCTATAACGTCTTTAACTTGAAAGTCCTTGCACAGTAAATTAAAAATATGTGCAGAGCAGCCATAAGTTATAACTTTTGCGTTCGTTTTTTCTTCTAATGTTTTTCTCATAAGTGTCATATTTGCGGCATTGTCTGTCACAAAAGATTTTACTTCACATTTTTCTTTATTTTAATTCACATGAAGAAATCAGGTCACAAACTATTTGAGTTAAATATTCTGAAGTATGTGGATTTCCTGATGTGTCTATAGTTTCGTATAGGAGGGCTTGTCCATCTTCAGTGGTTATCGTTGCGCATATCACTGGTTCGTTGTGCAAGTTTGACCACCCATCAATTGACATATTTACGGACTGTCCTGAAAGGGAGGAGAAATATTTTTCTTTTTCCTCTTCATAGATTTCGTCCAAAAGACTTGTTGCTACCGTTTTTCTCGAGGGCGGTGTATAACCAGGCCTTAATAACTGAATGGCTTTTTTCACCTCTAAATTCTCAATACATCTGAAGCTCGAATTAGTAGCAAAAATAGCCTTTGCTATTTGTTTGTCAATTTTATGTTTTGCAGCAGTTGAAGTCCGCATTACAAAACTACTCATGGTACTCATGGTAGGTTGAGTTTCGATTGCTTTCTTTTTTTGGACTGGCTCAAAAGTTGTTGGACTTGTTGGTGTTGGTACTTTCGTCATGAGTGAACTACAACTTGAGGCAGATGATGTGCTAGCAAAACTGTCACGCGACATTCGACTCTCTGGAAAGAGAAAAAAACATAACTGAAAATTGAAATTGATTAATTATAATTGATGATATATTGATATAGTATTGAATTATTGATTTTAAAATAAAGTTAAAATGTTCAGTAGAGATGTAAAAGCAAATTTATTTTTTAAGTTGAAAAAATTAAAAATTACGTAAGTATAGAAGAGTAAAGATAATCTTTAATTAATTCTGGAAAGCCTGATTAAACCTGGGAAAGGTCGCGTTAAAAAAGTTACATTAAAGGCCATGCCACGTGTTAGATTTCACCTAACATTTAAAAACAAAAAACAATCATATATGCCTAAAATATAAATAAAATAAAATTAATAATTTAATTACCTGTAATTCCTCTCTTGATAATTACAAATATCGTGGTGGCCCTACACCCCAATTTATTTGGATTTGTTGTCTTAATATAGAACTGCCATATTGGGTCCTCTTTTCTTCCACTCATTTTACTTTATTTATATGTTTTCACTTCACTTAACTAACTTAACTAAACTAGCGAAATGCGCAAACGTCAATTTATAGGTTGAAAAGGAAAACAAGCCTTGACACGACACGACAGGAATATTCTTGCAAAAAGCACAACAAACGCGTTCGTGCCTCACTCGGCACTGTATAGTGAGTGAGTGTATAGGACAGAAGGAAAACAAATCGCGACAAGAATTTTCTTGCAAGAAGCAAAAAGCGCGACAAATGCGTTGTCACAAGTTTTTGAGGCGCAAATTGTATTATAATTTTTAGACTTATACATTAAAATAATCCTTACTTCCTTACTAATATTATAAATGCGAAAGTAACTCTGTCTGTCTGTCTGTCTGCTACGCTTTCACGTCTAAACCACTGGACCGATTTTGATAAAATTTGGTACAGAGATGGACTAAAGCTTGAGAAAGGACATAGGCTACTTTTTATCGCGAAAAAAATGGGTATAAAGGGTTGAAATAGGGGACGCCATTTTGTATGGAAATTCGTCATTTTCGATGATAGAACCACGAATCTTTGTATTAAGGCACCTGATAATGAATAAATAAATATTCGTTCAAGCGTTTTGAAAATTTCATTTACATGGGGATGAAATTCAACCCCTAAAATACCAAAAAGCGTACAGCCGAAACCACTGGGCCTACAAACGTATTTTTTTTACACCATCGTATTTCTTGGGGTGTACGAGCACTTGCAAAGGATGTTTGGCAATTCACCCCCAGAAGGGGGTGAAAAGCACGTAGTCTTTCACGTCTAAACTGATTTTGATAAAATTTGGTACAGAGATGGACTAAAGCTTGAGAATGGACATAGGCTAATTTTTATCGCGAAAAAATGGGTATAAGGGATTGAAATAGGGGATGACATTTTGTATGGCAATTAGTCATTTTCGATGATAGAACCACGAATCTTTGTATTAAGGCACTTAATAATAAATATACGTTCAAGCGTTTTGGAAATTTCATTTACATGGGGATGAAATTCAACCCCTAAAATACCAAAAAGCATACAGCCGAAACCACTGGGCCTAGAAACGTATTTTTTTCCGGCTGCCTGGCGGACGACATTGTTGGCCAGATGGCATCACCAATTGGTCCAGGTCGATGTAAATCTTTGTCTTAGTAGTATTTTGCGACACCCACGAACAATGAAAGCTTGGTAATATTTCTAGCAGCTACCAGACAGTAAGTTACAATCAAGATATTATTCCAACTTTCTATCTCTACAAAGGCTGGACCGATATTGATTATATTTTACCATCAGGTCTACCAGACATACATAAGGTATAGACTATATTTTATCCCAGACTATATTTTATTCCGGTGTGGCTGGACCAACCTTGAGAAGTAAGCCGATTTTAAAATTATTTTACTAATGGAACGCTATTTTTAAGCGAGTAACATATTTAAGCTATTTTTATCCCGGTATTCCTACAGGACCGGGTACAATGCCGGTGAAATTACGGGAATTTAATGGTTTTAAAAATTAATTCACTAATGAAAAGCTATATTATCAGTGAATAACATATAAAGGCTATTTTCATCCCGGTATTTGCCCGGGAACGAGAACTAAACCGCGGGATGTCGACCAATTTTTAAAATTCTTTCACCAATGGAAAGCTACCTATGTTATCAGCGAGTAAGATAGGCAATTTTTATCTCTGATATTTCTGGGATTTTTTTTTCACACATGTAAATTTATAATATCAGCGAGTAACATAGCCATTTTTTATCTCGACATTGGCACGGGAATGGGGTCTACGTGAATAAAACTGCGGGTATTTGATTGAAATAATTTTTTTTCACCAACGGAAAAGTACGTTATCAGAGACTAAGGAAAGGCATATTTATCATCGTATTTGCACGGGAATCTGAACTACAAGGCTGGAAGTAGTATCCAAATGTGAAAGTTTGTGAAGATATTTGGATGTTTGTTACTCAATCACGCGTAAACTGTTGAGCAGATTTAGATGAAAATTGACACGTAGATAGAGTATTTCTTAAATTAAGAAATGTAATACTTTTTATGCCGATAATATTCTTTGCGATAATAGTTCAATATACAAGTAATTTCTTACGCGGGCGAAGCCGCGGGCAAAAGCTAGTTAACAATAATTTCAAAGAATCAAAATGTTCAAATTTTATGTTCAAATTTAAAAAATCAAATAAATCATGATTTTTTTTAAAAAATCAATGGTTTTTGATTTTTTTAATAAAAATCAGATTTTGCCCAACCCTGCTTATTAGTCTGCTACCAAAGAAATTACTTTTATTTATTTTTTTCCACGTATCAGACGACACAGTGTAGGATGCCCAACTAGGTGGACCGTCGACCTGGTGTAGGTTTCTGGGCGTCGTTGAATGCAGAAGGCACAGGACCGCACTTAGCGACGCCTACGACCAGCAGTGGACGGCGATAGGTTGAAATGAATGATTTTTTTTCTATTTTTATAATATTTGTGTGTTTATCAGCACTGAGCGCGGCGTGGGCGCGTCGTTCCTGTCCGAATTCCGTTGCGTCCAATGTCGCTTGTGCCGCAAGTTGCTCGACAGCGATGAGACCGCCGCCGTGCACCTGCGCACCTGGAGACACCACCAGCTCTTCACTCGTCTGCTCACAGAAAAGACCACTAAGCAGGTCAGTTATCATCATACATATACCTCGTTTGGTATCAGTATCAGATACCAAATCTACAAATCATTACTCTAAATTCCAGTATAATTTGTGTTTTTGTATGTTTGTTTTTTTTTGTGACTTGTTAGCCACAGATGGCTGTGACAACTTTACCCGGACTGGTGGGTGAGCGCTGAGGGCTATCAACCCGTACTCTAATAGCTTTTTTTTTTTTTTTTGTGTGTGACTTAGTTGTTAGCCTCAGATGGCTGTGACAACTTTACCCGGACTGGTGGGTGAGCGCTGAGGGCTCTCAACCCGGCTCTAATAGCGGTTGCGATCTTGTTTTATAGGCCTCAGCCGCGCTAAAAAAATATTTGAACACCATCACTTGAAAAATAAAAAGTACCCCGTTATTAATGTTATGATGATACAATTATATCCAACATTTTTAACATCGTAACAATATGATCTGAGGTAATGATGATGGTATGTTTATAGACGACTGAGGAACCTGCTCCGAACAAGCGCAAGCTCAACCCAGACGACGATGGCAACTTCAAACGTCGCAAGGTCAGCGACAATGATGAACAGAATGGTCATGATGATGATGACAACGAGAATGATATTAAAAGTAAGTTTATATATTAGGGTTTTGTTATTATTTACTTATGCACAGTTAAATTTTAGATAATACCTATGACAATCTATGATGTACAACATTAAATGGAAATGATGTTACGCGTCAATCAACATTGATGTTTAAATTGCCTTAGGTGTTTCCTAAAATTTAGGTGTTGGTGAAAACTTACATTAGTCAATCAATTGTATATCATAGCGATAGTCAATGCGAGGCCCCTAGAACGTTGCCTAACCCGCCTTATAGATAATCCGGCCCTGGTCTTGGCAATCAATTTGCCTCCCTTGGGACTCAATAGTCTTGCCTGAATGAAATGGATTTCCATTACCCCAGACACGTGTGAAATTTTAAGATGGTTAAGTAGTTAAGGTGTGAAAGCTTAACACAAACATTAATTCGCATTTTTAATATTAGAATTATATTGATCACATACAACACCACTATGCTTGCCCTTCCTATTGTGGTGATGAGCTAAAAATACAGTGTGTCTCGCTATCCGTGCCACTCGTAAGAATTGGCGGAGGGAATATCAAGAGAATAGGCTGCATCACTTTCCTAGATAACTAATAACACCAACTACAAACTTCCAACTTGTCGGCCAAGTCCAGCCAATACAACATAGTCCCTCATCGGGTAGGCCTAAGTCCTATGACAAATGGATGATATTTAAACTTAACCCTTTCTCTATAATTCATCTCGGCTCATTTATGTCCCACTGGTGGGCTCAAGCCTTCTCCACAATAGGAGGGAAATTGACCTTATTACTATACAATGCTGGTCAGACAGGTTGGTATATCTATACAGTGGAACCGTGGTAATCCGGCCCCTGTTTAATCCGGCACCCCTTGTAATCCGACATGTCCTAGTGTTATTGAATATTTTTTCATCAACTTTTGCTAATGTAAGTTATGTATGATTGAACAGGTTACAACTTGTATGTGGCACTACTATTGTGCTTTTGTGTTGATTCTGATTGTTTAGTTTGAATTTGACTGCATGTAATAAATAGCATAATAGTCATAGTTAAATATCTGATTGTATATTACGTATTATAAGTCAGATTACAAGGTACTCTTTTGTAAAAAAAGCCAGACTGTAAGGGGTTCTTAGTAGATATGGGCGTTTTCTGTTTGTGCCACAAACGGTTATGTATCCGATATACAGTTTGCATATCGATTTAGAAAACGGTTTTCTGATATCGATATCAGTAGTACAGTTTTCAAACGTTAACATTGATATTAAAATGAGCAAACTTGTCCATATTGTGACAACTCAAATTCAACCTTATGACTTCGAAGTTTAGTTCCATTTTGTAGACTAAGTGTCTCACTAATATCGAGTAGCCGTAGCCGCCAGAAACGTTATCATAACTATAACTATACAATGGAAACTAAACCTTATTGCTAGTGCAGTAAGATATATTAACCACGTAAACATGGCTAAAGTTATTTCATATTCTCTTCATCTCTTTTATACTAATAAAATAATATATACTTAGAACGAGAGGAACGAATATGGTTTCATATCTTAATATTGTTTGTGAAGTTTGCGTTTTGTCCGTACGTGATCACATTGTTATAGTTTTAAGTTTTGACTTAATAGTTCTCGCATGTTAGTAGAAGTTTTGCTCGATACAGTTTTTGTGATATTGGCTACATTGATATAGATATCGATATGGTATGATATCTAACACATATCTGATATAAGTTACGTTTTGATATATCGAACTCATCATTAGTTCTTAGGCAGTACTCTATAATCCGACAAATTCGATAGTCCGACACTGCCGTGCAAAACGTTTGTCGGATAGTCATCCACGGGCAAGATAGGGAGTGGTGAATTGTATTCTTGCTCTGTCACCACACGGACTCTATAATTAAAAGGTGAAAATTTGATTGTAAAACACAAGTTTCGTGTTTAAGGCTGATTTCCAGACTGCTTTTAAAAAATAATGTTCTTCACAGATGAAACCCAGGATGGAGAGGGTGAGGATCATGCCCTGGAAGATGGAGACGCGGAGATGCCACCGGCTAATGAGCTCGAGAACTGGGAGCAAACTGTTGACGAGATTCTGCAGGATGAACAGAACTCTGCAGGTGAATACTAAACACTTATTAATGATGAAATAACAAGTAGAATAAAGACTATTAGCAAAAATATTTGCAATTTCGGTGATAATTATGGAAAATTGTTCTCACTAGATTACGGGGTTCCACTATAAAGTATATAAGGAGAACTTATAGGCCTGCTGTATTGTATGGGTCAGCATATTAGTTAGGGCTATGATAATGAGAGACGACTGCCTGTAGTAGAGATGTGAATGTTGAGATTGACGTGCGCTAGAATGGATAAAATAAGGTATGAGAGACAGTTTGAAAGTTGCACTAGTGACGGCAAAGTTAAAGACTGAAGCCTAACCTGGTATGGACATGTGAGAGGATGAAAGTAATATTGTGAGAAAAGATTTAAATATGAATGTTAAAGGCTTTAGGGGTAAGAGAAGACCAAAGAAAAGATAGATGGATGGCGTGAACTAGACATGATTGGAAAAGGAACAAAAGTAGACTGACAAGGTTGTCTGGAAGACGAGAACATATTTTTTGCTTCAAATCAATTAGGATGAGAGCAGGGTGATGAGATGATGATGAATTATACATATGTTGTGCTTGGTTTTTATGAAGGCTTTTAAAATTCACAATATGTAAACATTTAATGGTTGACAGTGCAGTAAACTGTTTGTGTTTATCACATTTATGTACATATATTTACTAACCCCTCGAGCGCTTTTGGGACACCATTAGACCCAAAAAAAAATATTCTGGAGGAGGCTCGAGCCCAACAGTGGTATGTATGTGAGCTGAAATAATCATGATGATGATGAAGTTACAGTTGTATATGTAATAAATCCTCTACTAACAGTGCAAAGTATTCTTCTATTTAATAATTATTCTTCTATTAATAATAACTTCTAATAATAACATTTATTTCAGGTAAAAATGTGATTAGTACATATCAAGTTTTTAACAATAAGCATATATTATTCACAGAACAGGAACAGGAGGAGAATCAAGAAGATGATGCTGGTAAAGAGGAACCAAATTCAGAGGAGGTATCGAAACCAAATTCAGAGGAGGTATCAAAACCAAATTCAGAGGAGGTATCAAAACCAAATGAGCCGGTGAAGCCTTCCCCTGTACAGTCCCCCGCCCCCGTGTCGGTCCCCGCTACACCGACGCGGGGCAACAGCACCCCCGCGTCGCGTGGTACACCACGTGGTCGCGCGCGAGGCAGGGGACGTGCTAGGGGACGATATTAATTATATCGTAAACCAGCTACCAATATTCTATTGTTTGTCCCATATTTGTGTTAAAAAACAAAATTAATGTGAATTGAAGCTTCTTACTTGAAGCATTTTAATGATTTTTTAATAAGTATTGTAGATTACAATAAAAATTACATTTTTTAATTATAAAGAATACATCTTCGACCAGAAAAATTCAGTAGATTTTTCTGCCCTATTGGCGTAGTATTCAGTTATTAGTTATTTACTGCGAACTACAAGCTTAAGCATTTTATTGATTTCAGAGGAAAGCATTAAAAAATTACACTGCTGTAATATAAAGATTTCATATTTTTGAACGTTTATATAACACTGACCCAACAGACATTGTTCTATTCAAATAAAATAGAAAGGAATTCTCCTTGAGGTGACATCAGCGCCACCTACCGGGTCCAATTGTGAATCTAAACCATTTTTGAATTCCTTTAAACACACAAAAAAAATATCAACGGTCCAGCCGTTTAGGAGAATAGTGACATACACACATGCACAAAAAATATAATTATAAAGATGATAGATAGACTAAACAGGTCTGTCTTCAAGACACAATGGAATAGAAACTTTCGTATTACAAGGAAAGATTTTAATTATTCATCAATCTCATTGGAATATTTCATAGGATTGTGCTTTTCATTCATTTATTATCATAAAATGATAAGTATGTCTGAATTTACTTGCAATCTTATCATACACAAAAAAGTTGCAGTTTAGAATTTTAAAAGCCTCCTATAAGTTTCACTTCAAAAAACGTTAATAAAGAACATAGAATATTGGGCATTATTCAATTTTTGATTAAAATAAGGTAATGGGACAATATGTTTTTGGATAAAATTCATCAATTTAGCCAAAAACATAGATAGAATATAAATTGCTTATATATACCAGCAATCCATTCTTTTGAAGAAAGTGGGAGGTATTTCCTTCCTCTTCTTAATTTCAAAATAGCAGATAATTAAAAAAAATCCAAGAGGGTTGTTGTTTTTATATGTTAATAATTATTATAATCTCGTAGTTTTAGATTTAGTTTAACTTGGAAATTTTGCCACTAAAATTTTTCCCCAGTTAAATTTTATTCCCTTGATTGCAAAGAGAATTACTATTGTAGTGGGTCGAAAAAGTTAAGGTCTGATAAATACATACATGCCTGTAAGGCCATCTTAGGTCACGTGGGGGCTACTTGGGCACACAAGAATTTGGTGTCCAGTGGGCAATAAAAAGAAGTTTAATCATAATAAAACATTTCAAAACAAGTAAAAATATCCTGCAGCTTGAAAATACCCACAATCTGTTTAAAATATAAGTAACATCCTTGGTATAGTGTAAGCGAAACCTACTGCCTTGCCGGACCCTCGTCAAATTGGAGTCCTTGGCAAGGGCCTCGCACCCTTTTATATTTTAGACCGTAATATTTGTCTGTAACATTAGGTTACAAGTGGCAGGTATAATGTCTCGGTAACATATTATACGTTATCGTCATAATCATCATTTCGGCTCATATACATCCCACTGCTGGGCTTGAGCCTCCTCCATAATAGGAGAAAAATTGACCTTATACCATGCGCAGACAGGTTGGTATAGGGTTTTCTTTCGAGGTTTCCTTCTCTTGCATAGATGTCATATGCGTAATATATCCCTTAGTCGTCTTATATAACAGGGGGTGGTGAATTATATTTTTACTCAGTCATCACACTGATAAATGAAATGATGAACTCCATATACAGGTGTATCAGGTTATGGGGCAACTGAGTCAAACGGGAGCTAGGCAATGGTGGTAGGAACACAAAAAAAAATTGAGATAAAAATATCGATTCGTTAATGAATTAGAGACATGTAAAGTTTTCAATTTTGTCATCGCGATACTTAATCTGCCATATATTTGTGCTTTGGTAAATGTTCATTAGAAATAGAATAAATCAATGATTACGTTCACATAAGCAAGACAAACTTCGCTTCAAATCAGCTGATCGGCCGATGAGCGATGACGAGTCGCCTATTGTACCTACCTTGCCATTGAAGCACGGTAATATTATCAATCAGTAATCCAACTTCATACAAACGGACGAAACGCGAGCTATACCTATGCGCCTCGATCTCGGCATGCAGACAGTCGCGACTGTGCTGCAGTGACGAGCGAACGGTTTGTTGTTTTTTTAACAATAACTGCGCGAATTTTTCACTAAAATTCATAATTATACACATATTTAATATGACAAGTAGGGTATATTGTGCTGTTTTTGGTTGCATGAATTCGTCAATAACGAATCCAGAGATAACTTTATTTTAGATTACCTGCAAACTCTGAAATCTTACCTATTATAAAATAATTTTACTTACTATTAGGTAGGTACATAATGTGTGTCGTTTTAATGTATAAGTATTTCCTTTATTCTCCCGAAAAAAAGTTGTCTGGATTAATAAATAAAGTGATTGACACGAGTGAAATAGGTAGTTATAGGCGGTTCATGAATCATGTTACGGTAGGTACGCTTGTGTTAAAACTCATAATGTGTTTTGTTAGTTTATATAATTCAAAGTAAAGACGTGGTATTTTATTATTAATAATAACAGATGTCTATTGTACTGTGTATGTGAATAGTACTAGAAAAACATAATTTGACCGCCTGTCTGTTACTAGCTTTTGTTATTTAAACATAAACATGTTTTTTTTTATTAAAAACTACCAATCAAAAATCAACACGCATTCTTATTGAACACTTCCTATTCACAAAGTATTTTATTTGTTTATATAAGAAAAGTATATACAAAACTAAATGGAAACACAAAGTAGGCAAATGTAATTAAAATGCTGGAGGCGGGCAGCCCTATCACATGTTTACATACCGCATGGATGTAGGCATTTAATTCAAGGTTACGGCCGAGATACATATATACTGTGACTATACTGTGATTGAAGCATTCGCAAATGCCTACGTGTATTCTGTCTGTACATGCCTACATAATACGTAACATTTAAGGCACAGACTCTTTGACACACATTTTTATAATCACTATAACTTTTATGTTTTATTGTTTTTTGTGTAATATATATTCTAATTACGATATATGACCGTTAAACTACAACATACTCGAACAGTTGCCCCATAACCTGAATATACTCTTCTTTCATAATACATAGGTATTGCTAAAGTTTTGGCAATACTTTTATACTGGCTGCTTGCCTGATGTCAACTCTTCTCGGGAATGCAATTGTTAAATAGACTGCATCAAAGAGTTGCCCAGGTGGTGCAGCTCTTAGTCGTTTTTGTGACTGTATTAACTGAATACAATCTTACACTGAAGAGTTCATAATTATATCTATTCTACTAAACATATATAAGGAAATATTTTGCCTCTATTAAGAATTTGTAATTGTAAATTTTTATTAATTTCATGTTATTTAAATTGAATCTTTACATAATACTATTATATTTTGGAGAATATAAACTCATTTGCAAAAAAAACGGGCGGTTTTGATTTTCATTCATATTTAAAAAGATACAATACCAAAAAGGTTTCAATCGTTTGTACACGTTACTGGCCGGTTTTAAAAATGCTGTGGTATTTAAAAAAGTACGTTCTAAATTCAATTTTTCATTTGACGTTCATTTTTACAGAAAACCCCTTTTTATCCTACATTTTTGGCGCGAAGTTCCAGAAGTTAACATCGACTTTCATAACTTTTATTCAATTTTTATCGATTAATTTCATATCCTTGACTGTCAAAGCTTTATTTAATGCTGTTTGGCTGTATCAAAAATGGTAGATAAAGTGGTAAAAGCTACCAAAATTATCGCGCTGCTTGTGTTGTTTCGTGGCTAGGAGGCTAAATGTTAGTCGCTCGACAGTCCAAAGGACCTGGCAGCGATATCAGGAGACTGGTTCCGTCGAGAGAAGGCCTGGTTCTGGAAGAAAACCATGTACCCAACCACGGGATGATCGTTTTCTTGTGAGTCGCGCATTGAGAAATCGCAAATCTTCGTATGTGGATCTTAAGAACAACCTCCAAGAAGTAAGAAATGTGCATATTAGTCTATGGACGGTCAGGAGGAGGCTTCTCGCTGCCAATATACGCAGTCACCGCCCGGCCCGCGGCCCCAAATTACTCCGTGAGCACAGAGTTCACAGGCTTAGGTTCGCTAGAAATTGTGAATCATGGACTCAAGACGATTGGAATAGGGTTTTGTTCTCTGATGAAGCCAGGATATCTCTGTTCGGTGAAGATCGACGTCGGCGAGTGCTAAGAAGACAAGGAGAACGCTTTGCAGAGGCATGTTTCGAAGAAATCACACCTTATGGTGGGGGCTCTGTTATGTTTTGGGCAGGAATAAATTCAATGGATCGTACAGAGTTAGTCTTCATTGAAAACGGCTCACTGACTGGGCATCGATACATAACGGAAGTTCTAATTTCTCATGCACAACCCGCATTGGCCGCTCTAGGTGAAGACTCGATTTTTATGGACGACAATGCTCGCGCCCACCGATCCCGCGATGTTAATGCGTATGTGCAAGAGGTCGGCATTCGTCGTTTGGATTGGCCAGCTCGAAGTCCCGACCTCAATCCCATAGAGCATGTCTGGGACGTTCTGAAACGGCGTGTGAGATCAGTACACCCGGCTCCGCAGACCATCAGAGAGCTGAAGAATGTGATTACTGCGGAGTGGGAACGTATTCCGCAAGCAAGTATCCGGGATATACTCGCTAGCATGCCCAGACGAATTCAAGCTGTGATTTTAGCTAGAGGGGGTCACACTCGATACTAAACATTTATCTGCTTTTACTTTATTAAAGAAAAACAAACAAAAAAACTTTTTTATTTTTACTTCATGAGCATATGCACTACTAGCGAATATACACTACTAGCGAGGTTTAGCATTATTTCCCATAAATTGTATCTAAATTTTATGAAATACTGATGAAAACGATTATTTTCTTATTAATTTAGCAAATTGTGTGGATAAAACTACCTATAATTATCAAACAAAGAAATATTAACATTTGAAATGGTTCATTGCTTAGGTGCCCGTTTTTTTTGCAAATGAGTGTATTAGGTATAATTACTTGATTTCTAGTTTACGAAAAAAATATTCGTATATTGGTTGATTCGGTTTTCGCATAAATACTGTGTGTAAGGATTTTTACTATCTAAGTTTTAAGAACATTTTATTTCAACCTTAAAGTAATATTACTGTTATACCATGAATTTTAGAAAGTAATATTTTTTTTTAATGTCATAAAATGAACCAGATCATTAATAATAATACAGTCAGCAATATGAGAGATTGTAACAAAATTTTTTGATTGGCATTTCCAAATTTTAGTTGTTGAAAATAAAAATTAGTTACTACCCGTACAGATAAAGAATGGGATTATAAATGGCGGCCAATTTTGACGGTACTGTCAGCATACACAGGATCTATAACGACAACCCAAAATAACAATATATTTTAAAGTAACGTTATAGGGATATATATTGCTTTTGATCTTTATAAATCTATGTATATCTATAACATTATATTAAAACATATTATTATTAGCAGATTGTCATCTAATTGAATTACCTATGCGGAAGTAGGTATATGAATATTTAATATAAATCTATACCAATAAATAAAATTGGAGTGTCTGTTTGTAATGTCAAAATAATGGGCCTTTTTCATGCTCACACGGTTATTTACACTATACATATGCCTAAAATACACTTTATATTTTTTTTGTCTGTCATAACATATCTTAATATATAATATATATAAATTACGTGTCACGTTGTTTGTTCGCGATGGACTCCTAAACTATTGAACCGATTTTAATCAAATTTGCACACCGTGTGCAGTTTGATCCAACTTGAAAGATATAGCTTACATCTTAATTTATAGTCGCAATATTATTTTATTGCAAATTATTTGTCTATTATTTGACATTTATAATTATCTGTTCAAACGATTTTATTCCAAACGATTTTAACAGATGGCGATATCTGTTGACTGGATTGAGTAAGTAAAATTACTTAGCAAATGTGCCCCTTTGATTCTTTTCGGTTCAGTTTCAATGCGTGAAAAAGTTTTTTTTAATTAAACATTAGTGTAAGTCTCATCATTCATCATCTCAACTCATATGTGTCCCACTACTGGGCTTGAGCTTCCTCAGCAATATCAGGGATATTGACCTATTAAACCACGCTGGTCAGATATGTTAGTACAGGGTTTTATTTTGAGTTTTCCTTCTCAAGCATACATGTTGTAGGCGTATTATATAATTCCTTGCTTCTTTTGTGACAGCCCGGGGCAAGTGTGGTGAACTGCATTCTTACTCTGTCACCACACATAATCACTCATTGCACTTGATTTTTTTAATAATATTTAAGAAACTAATACTTTCTAAGTATCAAATTTATTGATTTAGTATTTATCTATAAATGTAATCATAATGTTCAACATTGTAATATTGAATTGATATAAATAAAGATATTCAGCTTCCTTTGTTTATTTTATTGAGGCTATCAATACCCAATGTTGGATGTAGACCTCCCATGAAAGAGTGATAGTGCCATAATGGCTATCTTGGTAACCAGATTAGTTGGGGATATAGGTTGCCCAGAAGAACGCTGTTGCCCTGGTAATGTAACTAAGCTATAAGGAGTACTATGTATTATACAAAACATTTGCATGCCTAAACGGTAGAATGTACTAGGCTCTTATTTATAATGTTTGTCACCTAATTGTAACTACCTGCATTCCAGCAAATAAAATTATTATTATTATTAATGTGGCACCTCTTTACCGCCCCTATGGAAAATTTAGGGATAATATAACTCTTACCTGTCTTATGGTGATTTTTCAAAATCATAATTGATGAAATAATGTTTAGTGATATTCATGCAATTTTTATTTTGTCCGTTCTGTCCAGAGCATAGAGTAGTACTATATATTGGAAAGTCTGGAGTGACAGAAGGGCGGTGACATAACACACCGTATTGCCTTGCCATTGACCAATCACCAGTATGGAGTCCTTGATGCCCGTGGCCAGCCTCCTGAGCTATTATTGTATGGAGGTCATTATATTTAAAAGGGTTCAACTATTTTACTTGCATGTATACCTATACATTAGCAGTAAAGTACCTACTTCAATGTCTGGATGTTGCTCTAGGTATTTGAGTAGTTTTGCTGGGTCAGCTCTAAATAGGAATGATAAGGGTATATACTACTTGGTAATGATGGAGTAAAAATACCAGTTATTTTTTACCTGCAACAACTAAGGAATCAAGGTAAATAATGTTGCTGTAAAATTTTGGCAACTAGTGTATTTATATTAGGAATTACTGTATTTAAATACAGATACCTTAAAAACATGTATACCCTTTGTCGGTAACTTTACTATAAAAAAAAGGAAGTTGGTTTTACACATTTAGCAGTAGTTCGTGATAACTCAAACCCAAAATGCTTAAGGCAGTGATTGCACTAACTTAGATAAACATTACAAAAAAAATAAAAATGTCTATTAATTACAAATAAAAATATATTACATAATTACAATACGACAACTAAGTGAAACAAAACTCATCTATTCTTCTTCATCAAACTTAATAATAACTTGGTATCGTTTATTTGTGTCTTCTGTCGCTTCTTATGTTTCTCCACGGGTTTCAACTTGGCCTTCGGTGATTGCGTTGCAGTTTTTTTATTTCGTTTGTTGGGTACTTTCTTTGAAAGTTCATTTAATATTAGTTCCTTTGCTGTTACATTCTTTACAAGTGTTTTATCGTTGATTGCAGATTCTTTAAGTAAAACTTCTTTCTGAAAGCTAACCTTTTTGTCTGCATTTATTTTCTTTTTTAATATCTTATTCGATGTACTAGGGGATGTTGTTGCTAATTTCTGACTTTTAGCGATTTTGTTTAAAGCCTTAAATTTATTTTTCCCAAACTTAACCATGTTTATCAAAGTTTATTATTATAAAAACGAAATAAATTATCACATTAGAGACGCATTTGACAGATAGATAATGTAGTGATGCCGAACGATAGTTACTAAACTACTAGAACTATAGCAAACCGTATGTATTCGGTACTAAGTAACGGGTGCGGCATTTAGTACGAAGTAACGAAACGTTACTCACGAATCCATTTCGTTACTCGCATGTTTCGTATTATGGGTACCTACACTGTTTTAGTTCACAAAAGTAACGTTGATGCCTATAACGTTTGCTGATCGTATATATTATGCATTCGCGCGCTTATTCTGTATATTTAAAGATGTACGTTACAAAGAACTATGTTTGATAAGTAATATATAATCTGGCAATTCGTCTTTAAATTTTTACTGTTTGTTGAATGTATTGCGTTTGTAAACAAAGTTTAAGATTAGAAATAACATAAGCTCATTGTCAACATTTTTAAAATAATAAATCCATTGCAAAATTTGTAGATTCTGTTAATAGTTCATTTGTAGTTTTACACGTTACCTATTCAATGAATCTAAATTTAGAATAACTTTAACACAAATCGGGTTCAACATACGGTAAAGTGAAAAATGCACCTTACGTAGCTTGGTATACAAATGTATTCTACAAATAACGAATGTTGCTATGCCGTGACGTTATACTGTAAGGGTACGGAATACGACTCGATTCGGTGTCCTAAGATACACGTATCAAAAGTAACGAGTAACGTAACGATACGAAAGTAACGAGTACTCATTCTTCTAGTAACGAATACATATGGGTACGCTTTCTTTCGTTACTTTTACACCATTATAAACAACTATCGATAGTGCAGTCATAGTTGGAATATTGATAGTTTACTATTGATAGTAAATTTGTCATGGGTGACAACAGTATCGATACTATAGTCCATAAAATATAGGCTGACTTTTTTTTTTTTTTTTGTTTGGATCGCCCTTACGGGCAGGCTAAAGTCTTTTCGACCATACTGCCTTGTCTTACGTAGCTTATTTCTTTACATATTATTTATTTCTTCATATTGTATAACTTATTAACAGTCATTGTCCGTCAGTAAGTCAAGTCGTTATCATTAATTAGGCGCTGAGAACCTAATTAGATGATTTCTCTGGGAATTTCGGTTGAATATGAAAATACACGTAAACCACTCTTATATCACATTCACCACACTTCAGCACCTTAGTTATATTATATTACATAAAACATCAGCAAAATTATACAATATAACACTATAAAACACTAAAAAAATGAATATAATACAAGAGCTTAACATGACATTTCCATATTCGCGCCGAAACTCCAAATATAGGATGATCTCTGTGACAGTTGCCCCTATTGCTGTCACGCTTACGATAAAGTCCGTAATTTTTTATCGATGAAACTCTTTATTTTTATAATTATGATTTTCTATTATAATTAAAATACAATCAATGAAAATCTTTATGAATTAATTGCAAACAAAGACTCTTTTTTAACTGTTTTAATTATTCAAAAGGAGTACAATCAAGGTCTAGGTCACTATTATCGTTATCACTGGAGTGTTCCTGCTAGAACATATATCATTTTTTGCCAAAATAGGGATAGTCACTAGATCAATCGATCAATTACGACTGTTTTATAAATAAATATGTCTAGTTATTGACAATAATGCGTACATAATATTATCATTTACTCTGAGACGAAAAATAGTTTTTTAATGTTTAATTAAGACAATTTATGTATTTTATAATGTAACTGTCTGTTTTAATTGTAAAAAATATGTTGAAAGTTTTATATAGGTACTGTATTGGGTTTATTTCTTTTATGAATAATTTAATAAAAATCAGTTATCGATTTACGTATATCGACTGTCCCATCTCTTTTTTATTTTCAGTCCAGTATGACCTAGTACGTGCGTAAGCGTCATTTATGTATATGTAAGATGTTAACTATATATTTCAGTACTTACGAGGTACATTTTAGGCATGAATATTAATATTTTTATGTTTATAATATGTTGCAATTCAGTTGAAATAAAACTGACACGAAAAGAATGAAATATATTTGATACAAAATAAACATGTCGCTCATTCGAACTTACTTCGTTGGTTTCGTTGACATATGTAACAGAGATCAAGCTATATTTTATGGACTATATGGATAGAGAAGTTATCAGGGATGAATCAACGTGTTAATTCTGCAGGCTATGTCGGTTACACCCGTTCTTTTACGGATTTCCGTGTTCCGGATTTTATCACGTAGAGAAATACTGAGCATAGCCCTCTCCATAACACGTTGAGCGACTTTGAGCTTTTTTATGAGGCCGACATTTAGAGACCACGTTTCAGTACCGTAAGTCATCGCTGATAACACACTGGTTATACAACTTTGTTTTCAGACACTGCGGAATATTGGACGAGAAGATCCTCTTAAGTTGCCCGAACGCTGCTCAGCCGAATTGGATTCGTCGGCTGACCTCTTTCTCGAAATTGGATCGACCTAATTGGACTGCTTGTCCTAGGTAAACATAATGATCCACAACTTTGCATTTCCAACTAGGACCGGTACAGGAATGACTACTATATAAATGATCAAAATATAATCGATTAGTATTAATTACATTAATACTTATTTGCAACCATATTTAGTTGTTTTTACGCAATAAACATTGCAATTTGTTTCTTCTTACAGCGCCATCTATTGAACACTATATGAGAAGAAGTGGAAAACTCGAAATAAAAACATATACCTACCAACGTGTCTGACCAGCATGGTATACTAGATCAATTTCCCCTATTGGGGAGGAAGCTCAAACCCAGCAGTGGGAGGGGTATGAGCCTAAAAAAAAGAGCGTGCGTACAAGATACGCATGTCAGAAGTGGAACTTCTTTGGTGCCACGTATTTTTTGTCAATATTAATTTTAAAAAAAAAAACGAAAAATAAATATTAAAAATGCATTAACAATAAACGCTTGCTTTATATTTAAGTTTTCTAATACGCAGGTGCAAACACACGTATTAAACACATACTAATATAAAATACACGTAGAACGCTCGGAACTGGAGCAAGATATAGATATGTTGCGTTTTATACGAGCACCAGGCCCAAATACTTCATATGGGCCCGGATGCCGATCTCAACTGAATGGACGGTGATCGAGACGCCGATGGGAGGACCCATGCGGGGCCCATGGTACAAGAGGGCCTCCGTCTTGTCCAGGGCCACCCTCAACCCCAAAGCCTCGATCCGCCTAACGATCTCTTCAGTGCCTAGAGTCGCCAGGCTTGCCGCCTCTTCTAACGTCTCACCGCGGGCTGTGACGAGCGTGTCGTCGGCGTAACAAATCACGCCCAGCCCGGGCGGGAGGCTCCCCCTCAACGTCCAGTCGTAGCCGATGTTCCACAGGGTGGGTCCGAGGACCGACCCCTGTGGGACACCGTACGTCATGGACGTTCGCACAACGTCCCCTACTTTGTTGACGTAGAGGACGCTGCGCCCCTCCAAATAGTCTGCCACTAGCCGCCTCAGGTAAACTGGCACTCCGTGGTATCGGAGCGCCTCCCTGATGCAGCTGAATGGCAGACAACACTTCTAGTGTTAGCCTCAGATGGCTGTTACATCCTTATGCGGACTAGTGGTGAGCGCTGAGGGCTCTCTACCCAATTGACTATCCCTCTACACAGGAGCATACATATGGACAATGCTTAGTAGACGATAGAGGGGACGCTACGCGAATGTCTTCTATCTCATTCTCTCGCCGGTTGAATCCTATACATTTACGTATTTGTGTCTCTACGGACTCGCTTTTTCGTTTCATCGAGTTTGAAATCACAACGATTCTAAAGAAGTTTCACTTGAATACTGTATTACTTAATCGTCTTTACGATACTCCACGGGTGAGAGAGTGAGCGGTGCATTGTATTCTTACCCCGTCACCTCTCACAATATAAAATTAACGCACATAAATTACACAATATCAAAACAACAATTTGTGGATAGCGCAAAGTAATAGAGAATGAAAACTTCAAATAAAGCTCTGTATTAACCTGACCAGCGTGGTATAGTTGGTAAATTTTCCCTCTCATTGTGGAGGAGGTTTGAGCCCAGCATTGAGACGTATAAGAGCTGTGATGATGATGACGACAGAGTATTGTCTTGGATGTGAATTGCAATTACGACACTTGACATGTTAAGCACTACACAGCACTATGCACCATCTGTGCAGTTTTATTTCGAGTTTTCCTTCTTTTGCATAGATGTTATATGCTTATTATATCCCTTAGCAGTTATGATATATATGCATTGCTCAATATTTTAGGAGGAGAAATATATAATCAACGTTAAAACTCTCCTTACTTCATTACTGATTATTTATTTACCTAATTAAAATACAAGCGTGAAGTCACAGTAGGCTCGTTTCGGCAATAACATCTAAGTATGTAATAAAAACACATGGTGACCTCCTTTGTACAGCTGATCAAGTACCACAATAGTTGTACGTCAAAATATTTATGGTATACCTAGGTACTAATATTGGATTTGATTCTAATGGTCGGTATACACGACAACGATATATCATAGCGATTTAAGTGCGTAAACCGTTTGTCCAGTTTTATCGATAGTGTGGACGAAAATCGACGCAGTTATCGTTGACGTGTGTACGCTCGGTTTGCGCAGTCAGATCGCTACGATATATCGTTGTCGTGTATACATACCGACCTTAATGGTTTATCTTTATAATAATAAGGTATAGAAGGTACGTCCGAGCACAAAAATGAAGCATTTAAATTGGAGCCTAATGGAGCTTACGCCGGAACTATTCTGTAATGTAGGTCACTGTACTGCACGTACATACGAAACTATTAAAAAAGTAATAGGTAATTATGACGATTTGTGCATTTAAATGGTGTCACAACTAGGGTTCATGATTTCTCGAGGTTTTCAAATTCTCGGGTCTCGAGAACTCTCGAGGCTAATTTCTCGAGGCTTCTCGGGTTGTCGAGAAATTTACATTTACGTACGTTTTCTTATCTTATTTGGTTCCAATAACGTCAACAAATTTATTGGTTTTCCTCTCAAATAAAAGTATCAAATTAATTATAAAACTTATTGATTATATTCAAAAAAATTAATCTTATGAATAGGCTAAATAACTTAAAAAAAATACAGAAATAATATTATTCAGACTCATAATTATAATGACAGCACCATTTTGGCTGGTTACTTTCATACCCAGGCCTACTTTTTTTCGGTGCACTCACACCGGAACTTGTAGATGCTTCAGATTCGGATTCTTCTTGGGTCCCGCATTTAGTAATACTGATTTTATGCACATGTGCTAAACCCGCTAGTATTTGAACTTTTGCAAGCAATGGTTTTTGGGCACTTTAGGCATCGCGCATTTGCAGATTCCTTATTTTTTTTGAAATATTTCCATACTTTTGATGCTTCCATCTTTACTGTTATACTGACGTTTCGGTAAAATCTATAACAAACGCAATTCAAATTAATAATAAGCCCTTGGATTAATATGTGATACACACACAACACAACTGGCAATATTCGTCTCACAAATTTAAAATGACACATTAATTAATTTCAAATTACTTACATAAGAAAAACATATCAGAATAATTAAAAACTAAGCTTGTGTGTTGTTGTTTACAAAAATAGGAAATATAATAAAGCTAAGTACTATAATTAATGTATCGTTAGTTATTTATGTATTAACGTTTAACTAAAAATAATAGAAAAGAACAGATAGGTATTCGTACCTAGTAAAATCGTTGGTCGTCGTCGCGCGGTCGGCCTCTCGGCGGGTGATGGACTATCTCCCCGGTCCAGTCACACGCGGCCTCGGCTAGGGCGGCATCAGGCGCAGGTAATCGCGCCTGCGCCGCCCCAAATTGAGATGTGTAAGCATAACTCCTTTTGGCAGTCCTGTTCTTCCCGAGGAGTACAATATAAAAGCTGTGTCTGTCCAGCCCTGGACTTCTTCTGGTTCATACTCTACTGTCTAATCGTAGTCATCAGTATCATCGAAGGTGTCAGATCGCGGAGATGTTTGATGGCGAATAGTTAAGCGCCTCTAGATCTACCAATAAGGGGTAGTGGTGAGTCATAGGAGGTCGAGGCCGAGCTCGAGCCTCCTCCACAACGGGAGGGAAATTGACCTACTATATCACGCTGCTCAGGCGGGTTGGTATTTTTTTTTTTTTTGGGGTGGGCTATGGTAAGCGCACGCGCGGTCCAGTCCGTCCGGGGCGATGAAAAGACAGCGCGCGGGCCCATAACCCACCCGTACCCACGTCACCTCATTGTTGGGCCGACCACCGGAGCAGATGTGACTTGTCGTCAGTGGTCGGCCCAACGGAATACCCTTTCGGGTAACCTCACCTCTCGACGTCCTGGGACGTCTGTCGCCGCCGCGCGGTCAGCCTCTCTGCGGGTGACGGACAATTCCCCGGTCCGATCACCCGCGGCCTCGGCTAGGGCGGCATTAGGCGCAGATACTCGCGCCTGCGCCGCCCGAGTCGCCGGCGGCGGAACGTGTCGCCGAATAGGAGCTCTACTCGCACACGATCCGCTGCCTCCTTCCGTGAGATTACGGCCTCACAGAAGGCGGCGACCGCGTCCCAGTTCCTGACGCTGACGAGCATCTCCCTGGCGATGGTCGGCAGCACCAGGTCGGCACCGATAATTGCGACGAGTTCACGGCGATCCCCCTTCCATGCAGCACACTCCTCGAGCGTGTGCTGCGCCGTGTCCTCGTCGCAGGCGGGTTGGTATAGGGTTTTATTTCGAGTTTTCCTTCTCTTGCATAGATGTTGTATGCATAATACATTTTTTAGGTGTTGAATGAGTTGTTACATACCCTCGGCAACAGCTCATTCGAGTAAAGTGGGCTTGCATGGACTAACTGATCCCTAATACCATAACCACCAGGTCATGGGTATCGTTAGAGCAAAATTTAATACATCAGTATTTTTTTATCATTATCATGATCACAACCAAGGTTAGATAAGAAACGTGTATATCAGGGGCAGCCTGAAAGTGGCACCAGTGATAGAGAACATTAGGAGGGCGAGATTGTCTTGGTATGGACATGTGATGAGGAGGGATGAAAGACATGTGACAAGGAGAATTATCAATATGATTGTGGATGTACAAAATCAACAAAAACAGATTGTGTGAATGAGCGTATGAAAACAATGAGTGCACATATGACGGCTGATAGGAGGCTATGGAAAGTAAGATATTATTGTGATGACCCAGCTCAGCTTGGGATGAGGGCAGGCAAATGATGGTGAATGATGTCATCATCACAGCCCACTACGAGGCTCCTAATGGGAGGGAAATTTACCTACAATAATGCGCTAGTCAGGGTTGGTACAGGGTTTATGTCGAGTTTTTCTTCTCTTGCATAGCTGTTGTCTGCCTATTATAATCCCTTAGCCGTCTTTTACAACTCCTACGAGGAGTAGTCGGAGTGGTGTATTCTATTCTTACTCCGTCACCACACGAAAAAAGGATTTAATTATTATTTATTAATTAAAGTATCATTTCACAGATTAAAGAAGTTTCATAGATCATTTCGAAGTCCTTTTGCTTACTGTGTAATGGGTTTGGTAACCATATCTCTTACTATTATTGTCTCCTAAATATTTTTTTTATGTGCCATTGGCTGGACAAGTACCAACTTATCGTGGAATGGTTTCACCTCGATATTTGTTAGTCAATCAGTTCAGTCTTCCATCTTGAATACTAAATAGGCAATTCAGAAATAAACGAAGTCACTATATCTGCTTATTTAGGACAAAGTGACCCATGGGGACCTTTATAATTATTATGTTGGTCTATCATTAATATTCAAATATTTCTGGTTATGGTCTTTGCTTATTAATATTAATTTATATATGCGCTGGTTCAAGTTCAAAGACTTTTGTACGATACTAGTTTACCCAGTAGATACTGCTGTATAAATTAAAAAAAAAAACTGTATTCCATTTTAATCATCATCATCATTTCAGTTTATATTCACCAGATGTGTTGCTATAGGGCTTTATTTCACCTGCTCCAGTGGTCGGCCCAACGACGAAGGCGACGGGTCTTACGGGTGGGTTACGGGTGTGTGTGCTTACGTCCCTCTGTCGTCCCGGACGGAGCAGACGAGGAGTGCACCGACTGTAGCCCACCCAAAAAGAAGGGTTTTATTTCGAATTTCCTTCTCTTGCATAGATGTTAAAATATGCGTTTTATATATTCCTGTTACGGCATCCACGGGCAAGATAGGGAGTGTTATATAACACTCCGACTGACCATGTCGTGACCTTGTCCATGCCCTTGGTGACGTAATTTTTGTAAATAAAATCTATTTGATGGAAATCATAAAATTTGTTGAGATGATAAGTACCTATTTCAAATGTGTCTCTATACTAATAATCTTTGTGTCACAATTTACTCGCATTGAGGCGCTCCAGCGTGATTCACATCACCCATCCAAACTTCCCCATTTATAATAGCGGTATAGTTAAAGAAATAAATAATACGTTCATTCTGACAAAAATATACTACCTAACCAAACAAATAATCATTTCATCTCATCTCGACTTATCACGTCCCACTGCTGGGCTCCAGCCTCCTCCACAATAGGTGGAAAATTGACCTTATTATACCATGCTGATCAGACAGATTAGTATAGGGTTTTCTTTTTAATTTTCCTTCGCTTGCATACTTAGATGTTATATGCGTATTTATCCCTTAGTCGTCTTTTACGACATCTTATTATGACAGACAGGGACTAGTGAATTGTATTCTTATTCCGTTACCACACGGAAAACAAACGATATCTTTAGAAATAATAATTTGATTAACAATTGTCATTATCATACTCAAAACTCATCATCACCATCCTGTTCTTATCGCAATTAATTTGTGTTTATGCAATATGTTACCTTTCTCCTTCGTTCATATTGCATAAGATTTTAGCCTTAGAATACTAACGTATAGAAGGTAAGTTCACGCACAAAAAGTGAGGCATTTCAATTGGAACCTAATGGAGCTTACACCGGAACCGTTCCGTAATGTACAAGTCATTGTACTGCACGAACGTACGCAACTCTTAAAAAATAAATAGGTAATTATGACGGTTTGTGCATTCAAATGGTGTCACAACACATTTGAAAAATATAAAAAGATTATTAACATTACTTTTAAAGGTAATTCGACGATTTATGTTAATAAAAACAAAATTTGATTTTATAATTTGTATAGTGGTGTGCGTATATACGTGTGTAATCGTCTGCACGCCATTAGCATTTTTAGATTAAAATTTTGAAAGTTCGAAGTATTGACACTATCCTTCTATACGTTATTATTCTAAGGTTTTAGCAATAAGTTTATGACCAGCTAGCGGCCTACCTGACTTCAAACCTTGAGAATGCAATTGTTGAGCCAGAGATGGCTACGGTCGATTAAAATAACATATTTGTCGCTTTTTACGACATCGACGACTAATATGAGGGTTGGTAGTAGTCGTAGCAGCTATCACATAGTGTCATACTCTATATTGTAAAAGATGTATAAAAGAGATTTCGTTTAGTTGGGGATTAAATATGCACCGTGAAATCTAATCGGCTATTTACCTGAAATGTATGTACCGAGTTAATCATTGTTAATATCCTATTTTTTTTTTGGGGTGGGCTGCGGTCGGCGCGCCTCCGCAGCACTCCGTTCGGGGCGACAGAGGGGCTTAAGCACGCAACACCCGCAACCCACCCGAACACCACGTCGCCTTCGTCTTTGGGCCGACCACTGGAGCAGGGTTACTTGTCATCAGTGGTCAGCCCGACAGAATACCCCCTACCCGGGGTACCCTCCCATCGACCGACGTCCCCCCCTCGGGGAGGACGTCGGTCTTTCCTCACGCGGTCGGCCTCTCGGTGGATGACGGACTAATCCCCGGTCACGTCACCCGCGGCCTCGGCTAGGGCGGCATGGCACGCAGGTAGTCGCACCTGCGCCGCCCCAGTCGCCGGCAGCGGGTCGCATCATTGAGGCTGTGCACCTCGCGCTCGCGACCCGCCGCCTCCTTCTGCGAGATAACTGCCTCGCAGAAGGCTGCGACCGCGTCCCAATTTCTAATGCTGCCGAGCATCTCCCTAGCGATGGTCGGCAGTGTCAGGTCGGCACCAATGATTGCGACGAGTTCACGACGCGGCTCTGCCCAAGCGGCACAGACCTCGAGTGTATGCTGCGCCGTGTCCTCGTCGCAATCGCAGTGGTGGCAGGACGGAGTTCTCTCTCTCCTAGCGACCCTGTACAGGTACTTGCCGAAGCATCCATGCCCCGTCAAGACCTGTATGAGTCGGAAGGAGAGCACACCGTGCCGCCGTTCCAACCACTGCATCAGCACTGGCCGGAAGGCCTCCACGGTCCAGACACCGTATCGAGGCCTCTCCAGCCGGTCTGCCCAACGGGCGATGACGTCTCGGCGGGCGTCGACGCGCCAGGCGGTGAGCTCCCTATTCTTAATATCCTCACATAACTAAATCAATACATTTAAAAAAAAAGTCTGATAAAAAGACATTCTTAAGTTTGTCTGATATGCAACGGTATTGTTCGCAACATGCCTACGACATAGCATTCGTATTAAATCGCAATAATAAGTAAAACAAAATAATTTTAGGCATAGTAACTTGAGACTCGCTCGCACCTCGCCCGTGCACCGCACAAAACACGTTACAGTTATGCAAAAATGATATTTTAAGGAAACGTCCGGGATTGCAAATTACTGGAATTTATGTTTTTATTTTAGTAAATAAATGCTAAAGTATAGTTTTATATCATTGACTGTGTATATACGTTTCGGGTAAACAGCCAATAAGATTCCACGTCGTATAAAACCGGTGGCGAAAAAAAAAAACAGCAATACTAATTTATAGCATCATTTGCGTTCGCCAACCTGGTTACTAAACCACCTTCCTGACACTCATGCATGCCCAACAATGGCCGTCGATGAGCTGATAGATGCATTGCTGGAAAGGCGATGGTTTAAGCTAGTAATGCAATAGATTTACGCTTCAGCACCTCTGGAAGTTGTTCAAGTGTTTTTGATATCCTTGATGATTTCTGCTTTTGTTGCTGTATTCATAGATTTTCAATGAAATTTGTGATGTTTCAGAGGAGAATGAAGTCCAACCTACGCCTGTATAAATGACAATATTGATTACTACTATTCAGTGGTGTAGCAAGGGGGGGGCGGAGGGGCGGACCGCCCCGGGCGCCACTATTAGAAGGGCGGCAAAATTGGCAGAAAAATATTTTGTGCGGACACTTTTTTATTTGGGGGGTTGAGTTACGGTCGGCGCACTCCTCGCACCACTCCATCCAGGGCGCCATAGGGGCATAAGCACGCACACCCGTAACCCATGACCGTGACGGACTAAATCCCCGGTCCAGTCACCCGCGGCCTCGATTGGGGCGACATGAGGCGCAGGTAGTCGCGCCTACGCCGCCCCAGTCACCGGCGGCGGTTCGCGTCGTCGAGGAGACGCTCCTCGCGCACGCGCTCCGCCGCTCCCTTCCGCGAGACTACTGCCTCGCAAAGGCTGAGGCCGCGTCTCAGTTCACCCAGCACCGAACACAAACTCACAAACCTCGAGCGTATGCTGCACCGTGTCCTCGTCGCAATCGCAGTGGTGGCAGGACGGTGTACTCTCCCTCCTAACGACCGTGTACAGGTATTTGGCGATGCATCCCTGCCCCGACAAAACCTGCACCAGTCAGAAGGAGAGCACCCCGTGCCGCCGTTTTAACCACTGCATCAACACCGGCTGGAAGGCCTCCATGGTCCGCACACCGAACCGAGGCCTCTCCAGCCGGACTGCCTAACGGGTAATGACGTCTCAGCGGGTGTCGACGCGCCAGGCGCTGAGCTTCCTCAAAGAGATCACATCGCCCTCCACTCGCACCCCCGACACCCGCTGATACAAACCGGCGAGCATTTCCGCCTCCAGGTCTCACGGGGGAGTCCCGGCCAACAGGCACGCTGCCTCCGTCGACACCGTGCGGTATCCACGTATGGCCCTGGCCGCCATGGCCTTTTGTGGTCGCCACAGTAGAACCCTGAGTCTGACGATCAGCTACCCCGCCCACACCGGCGCGCCATACAGGGCCATCGACCAGATAACCCTCGCGTACAGCTGTCGACACGTAGTGCTCGGTCCGCCCACGTTCGGCATATGCCACGATAGGGCGGATGCCGCGCCGATGAGCCGTAGAGCAAGCCTGCGGCAATGCTCTCGGAACCACCAATGCCCGTCGAACACCTTCATATGCGGATGCTGATATCAACCGAATTAGCGGTGATCGAGACGTCGATGGGAGGGCCCATGCGGGGCCTTTGGGACAGGATGGCCTCCATTTTGTCCAGGGCTACTCTCAACCCCAACGCCCCGATCCGCCTGATGATCTCTTTGGTACCTAGAGTCGCCAGGCTTGCCGCCTCCTCTAGCGTCCCACCGCGGGCTGTGAGGAGCCCGCCAAATTACGCCCAACCCGGGCGGGAGGCTCCCCCTCCAACGCCCAGTCATACCCGATGTTACACAGAGTGGGTCCAAGGACCGAATAAATGATTTCGCTGCGCGTAAGTCGCGAAAAGTAGAGTTTTAGACTGTTTAGATTTTATTAAACATTAATTTTATAGTGTAAATTATTGTGGTCGGCCCAACAACGAAGGCGACGTGCACGTGGGTGGGTTGCGGGTGTGCGTGCTTACTCCCCTCTGTCGCCCCGGACGGAGTGGTGCGAGGAGCGCGCCGGCCGGACCGCAACCCACCCGAATAAAAAATAGAAAAAAATAGTGTAGATTATTAAAGTTTTAACACAGTCATGTTACTTACATAGTTTTGAAATAAATATTTTTCACTCAATTCTTTCATTTCGTTACGTTTTTTCTTACCAACACCAACAATTATTATTTTTACAATGTCAAAAGGGCGGCAAATTATAACTCCGCCCCGGGCGACAGTGACACACGCTACGCCACTGCTTTTTCATTCATTATTACAAATGTTGCCCATCATCCAGATAATATGGCCAAACTATTTTTCGTTAAATATAATTTACAATTACTTTTTGAATATTATTTGGACACTAGCGAACCACCCTCCCTGGGTTCTAGTTCCAGCCGCTTTGCCGCCGCATCTTAAATCTGCAATATCTCCTAGGATATGGCGTCGGGTTCGAGGCCCAGGCAGGACAAAATTTAGTAGTTTTCTCAGAGTAGGAAAAATAGCCTAAGTTACTCCTTCTATAGGTTGTAAAATAGCCTATATCTGGTAGTAAAATAATATCAAATTCAGTCCATTTTGAAGATTACCCGGACCAATCAGACAGACAGACAGAAAAAATCTAAACTGTTCTTTAGGCATAGGTATCAGGCAAATAACCATGTGAACATGAAAAAAACGTAGGCACTATTTTGACATTACAAACCGACACTTCAATTTTATTTATTTGTATAGATTAAATTCAGTAAAAATTGCTAAAAAAATAGAGTGTATTGACACTTTCATTTCCACTTGTGTGATTCTATTTCCGTAAAATTTACTTTATACATCTGTTTCCGTTTCCGTTAGCACTTCCGTGGTACTTCCATTGCATCACTAGTTTAAACAAAAAAGTGAATCTCTGCGAGCGTCTTAACAGATGTGAAACTTTAAGAACGCGGTTTCTATTTTTAACATCGGCCAATGACCGAGCGGCCACATCTATAGTATTTCTAATTTTATCGACTTGGTTTAAAACTATATACGGTGATGGGTTAAGAATACAATATTTACCTTTAACAATACAATATGCTCTACGTTTCCGAGGCAGTTGTAAAGCTGACTTCCTTAGTCAGCTTTACAACTGCCTATGGGAAGACAAGTATGATTTGGATACACTCCAAACCATCTGGTTTTTATTGTTGCTAATGGTGGCGAACGAGCAAACAGTACACCGGTTGGTAGGTGTTGCTGCCGCTCATGGACCTTTGCAAGGCCACTGCCTACCGCAAAGAAAGTGAAGGGAGTGTGAATACGTACAGAGCTTCCATGATACTAAAGGTATCACTAAAACCCACCACACGCAAACACCCTTAGAAAGTTGGTCTTCCAGCTCTCTCGCTCACCAAACGAAGTGCAGTAACAAATTGCTATTACTCGAAAGTCGATTTTCTGCTCAATTTGGTACTACCCCGGACAGACCGGCCCGTGGCTTTAGACAGACAATTGTCAACAGTGTGGTTCTGCTACTAATAAATATTGCAATGAAATCGCACGTGGTCCCATAATTTGTCGTATTATCTTCCAATCATCATTAGGACGGACTGTTATCGAATCCTTGACTTCAGAATCTGCCTGAAGCATCGGCACTCTTATGGAATACAAATATGATCATCAATAAGCGCCGTTCCACCGCTGTGGGTACGATAGGCATACCTACCCACAAGAACATCATTTAGCATTCATTATCATCATTCAGCCTTTCACTATCCATTGCTGGACGTAGGCCTCCCTTATGTATCATTATAAAGTGCGGTCCTATGCTGCTTGCATCCAACCGCCCATTAAAAATAAAAATTACAATCAATGCTTTAGTAAAAAGAGAGAAATCTGCCTGATTGGTACGAAGCGAGGCATTTTGCAGCGGTCCAAATTACGCACGAATCTGTGGTTAAGTAAGTCCATACGCCGACTTCCACTTGGTTGATTTTGGGGGTTGTGTCTACTACTTTTTTTGAAGGCTGAATCCGCTTTTGATCTCCAACTTGTCTATCAAGCGTGGTAAATATGGTATTCTCCTCCCTCGAATAGGCCTGTATTCAACAATAATCGTGAATACGGCTTAATGCCTGGATTTGAGATTTTCGATTTCGTAAACGAAATTTACGCGGTTTAACAAATACATTGCACGTCCATGAATGCAAATTATCTATAGAATAAGGGCAAGCGTGTTTTGCTATCATTATTCTTGCCTGATGCGTAATAAAACCAGTTTTATGTGGACTTTAGTCTAGTTATATAAAATTCCTTTGACAACGAGACGGACTATACACGGTGACATTTTTATCGCCTTACAAAAAAAAAACCATAAAAGTATCCGACCAAAGAAACATATCTAACATATTTAAATGTTCAATAGTGGCAGTTATAAAAAATAATAAAATAAAATAAATTAGTATATTAGTAGTTAATAGTTAGTAGCATTAGTAGTTAATATTTTGTAACAGTCTGTTTATCATGTTTACATTTTAAACAAAAGCAATCTTGCGAAATTTCGTTAGCCAATCATAGGCATGAAGTCCACGTGGACGGCTTTTACAAAGCGTAATTCCCTACGCTAGATACCTAACAAGTATCCTTTGCGTTGCCCTGTTGGCACAGCGGTCAAGTGGTCGTAGTACCTACATACTACATCAGCTGTGTTAAGTACCTATGCGCTCGCTACAAACCGTTTCCTTACTATTTTAATTAGTAATTATTTATAATAACTTTTATTAAAAAATATTCTATTAAATATTGTTTTTAACCTTTTAATTGTATGAATGAATAGTAGATACTGGATACTTTAATTGACCTGCTTTTGTAAGACGACATAAATCTCACCGTGTATGTATCAATCTTCTGTTTGTGTGTTTTTTAATTGAACTCCTCCTAAAGGCTGGACAGATTTTGATGATTTTTTTATGTGCTTCAGTGGGATCGAGAATTAATAATCAGACCCGGTAGGTGGCGCTTTTCCGGTGAGTAGTTGTAATTTGTTACTGCACTTCCTTCAGTGAGCGAAAGAGCCGCAAACATAGCTTTCTGTTGGTGTTTGCGTGTGGTGGTGGGTTTTAGTGATGCTTTTAGTATCACCGAACCTCATTGCACGCATTCATAATTTCTTCACGATAGGCGGCGGCGTAGCAAAGGTTCATAAGCGGTAATAGCACTTACTGTCAAGCGATCTGTTTGGTCGTTTGGCACCAAAAGCACCGAAAAACAAAAAAATACTTAAAATTTAAGAGGCAATGAGAGCACTTTAAGAGGGAATTTTAGCAATTGAATCCTACTTGTTTCGGGTTAAATCCTTATCCTTACTAATATTATAAATGCGAATGTAAGTTTGTTTGTTTGTTACGCTTTCTCACTTAAACCACCCAAAAATTCTTTCACCAATGAAAAGCTCCGCCTATGTTACTCCCTGATATTATATACCAGGAAGTTACATAGGCTATATTTTATCCTGATACTTCCACAGGAACAGGAACTACGCGGTGAAGACAATTGAAACCGAAGCGAAGCGAGGGCGGGTTGATAGTAGATACTCATTTTCTTTTACAATTTTCTCAGCTTTTGAGTTATCGAAATTTCACTGCATGTGTATTGATTAATGAATTTTAACAAATTTTAGCTCATATGCTTTCCAATACTGGGCTCGAGCCTCCTCCACAAAAGAAGAGAAATTGACCTACTTTTGGAATTTTGTTTCGAATTTTTCTTCTCTTGCATAGATGTTACATTCATATTATATACCTAACTCTTCTTTTACGACATCCACGGGCAAGATAAGAAGTGGTGAATAGTATTCTTACTCCGTCACCGTTGAATGAATACATAAATATGTGCATAAATGACTGCACAGATGGCGTAGTGGTTAAGATAGCGACCTACAGCGCCAGTGTCGGGGGTTCGAATCCCACGCGGGACAACACTTTGTGCGATCCACAAATTGTTGTTCTGATTCTGGATGTAATTTGTGTCCGTTAATTATATGTTTGTAAAGTCCCCCGCAATACAAGGATTATTTCCTTAGTGCAGGGTGTGTTGTCTTAAAAAAAAAAAAAAATATCGTTATAATAATGACGTCTTAGAATAATAACATAAGTATACGGAAGGTAAGTCGGGTAGTAACGTAAGAAGGTAAGTCCGCGCACAATAATGAAGCATTTCAATTGGAGCCTAGTGGAGCTTACGCCGGAACCGTTCCGTAATGTACAAGGTACTGCACGTACATACGCAACTCTTAAAAAATAAATAGGTAATTATGACGGCTTGTGCATTCAAATGGTGTCACAACACATTTGAAAAACATAAAAAGGTTTATAACATTACTTTTAAAAGTATTTCGACAATTTATGTTAATAAAAATAAAATTTGATTTTATAATTTGTATAGTGGTGTGCGTGTGTACGTGTGTAATCGTCTGCGCGCATGTAGTATTTTTAGATTCATGTTTCGATCGTTCGAAGTACCGACACTATCCTTCTATACGTTATTATTCTAAGAGTGACGTTGATTTACTAATAGTGATTATAATTTCTGAGAAAGTGAACAATTAGTAATTTAATAAAGGTATTGCAAATTTGCAATAATAGGAATAGAAGAGGCACGTTGTAATAACTACTAACATTTTATCGCGATTCCGTCATTTAAACACTTTGACGCATTTTATCATTTCGTCATAATTCCAGCTAATATGCGTCCCATTGTTGGGTTCGAGCCTCCTCCATAATAGGAGGGAAATTGACCTTACTATAGGAGATATAGCAACCCGCCCTCGTTTCGCTTCGGTTTTAGTCGTTTTACCCACGTAGTTCCCGTTCCCGTGGGAATACCGGGATAAAATATAGCCTAGTTTACGCCCTGATATTATAGCTTTCCATTGGTGAAAGAATTTTTGAAATCGGTCCAGCCGTTTTTAAGATTACCCGGAACAAACAGACAGACAGACAGACAAAAATTTTTTAATCGCTATTTTAGGCATAGGTGTCGTGCCAATAACCGTGTGAGCATGAAAAAAATCTATTATTTTGACATTACAAACAGACACTCCAATTTTATTTATTGGTATAGATTATACCTTTTATTCTTAGAAGGTAAAAATCTGTGCTGCGATATTGCAATCATCATCATTACAGCTCATATACGTCCCACTACTGGGCTCGAGCCTCCTCCATATTGGGAGGGACACTGATCTTCTATACCACGCGGTTATGTGGTCATGCGGGTTGGTATAGGGTTTTATTTCGAGTTTTCCTTGTCTTGAATAGTTGTTACGCACGAGATATCCCTTAGTCATCTTTTACGACACCCACGGGGAAGAGAGGTGAATTGTATTTTACAATAATTGCATTTAATAAATTTGGTAAGGATAGTAGATTATCTGACTTATGTAACAGCTTTGTGCGGGTAATATAAGGAGATTGAAAATTTAGGATCAAAAGGAACAAAAAAAAAACTTATAGGCAAAGTGCTTACAGTTACAGCTTTATTAATCGGAGATAGTTATGCAAACTAGAACCAACTCTCAAAATGTTGCTTTTGAGACGGTTGGATTTTTGTTTCAAATGTGTTTTCAAGGCAATACGTGAGTGGTTTTGAAAAAACCGATTAGTAACGTTATGAATATTGTTAGTTATTTTCCGTGTGGTGGCGGAGTAAGAATACAATTCACTACCGCCCTTTCTTGCTTATGGATGTCGTAAAAGACGACTAAGGGATATAATACGCATATCACATTCATGCAAGTGAAGGAAATCTTAAAATAAAACCCTATACCAACCCGTCTTACCTGCGCCAGATGCCGCCCTAGCCGAGGCCGCGGGTGACCGGACCGGAGATTTTAGTCTGTCACTCGCAGAGAGGCTGACCGCGCGACTGCAACCGCCGTCCCGGGACAGGGACGTCAAGAGCTGAGGGTACCCGAAAGGGTATTCCGTCGGGCCTACCATTGACGACAAGTCACCCTGCTCCGGTGGTGGGCCAACGTGGGTACGGGTGTTATTGCCGACGGCTGTACGCGGGGGTCATCCGGTCGATGGCCCTGTACGGCGCACCGATGTGGGCGGGGTCCATGACCGTCCGACTTAGGGCTCTTTTGTGGCGACCACAGAGGGCCATGGCGGTCAGGGCCATCCGCAGATACTGCACGGTAGCGACGGAGGCAGCGTGTCTGTTGGCCGGGACTCCTCCGTGGGACCTGGAGGCGGAAATGCTCCCGGATTGTATTGGCGGGTGACGAGGGTGCGAGCGGAGGGCGGTGTGGTCTCGTTAAGGGAGCTCACCGCCTGGCGCGTTGACGCCCGCCGAGACGTCATTGCCCGTTGGGCAGTCCGGCTGGAGAGGCCTCGGTTTGGGGTTCGAACCGTGGAGGCCTTCCGGCCGGTGCTGATGCAGTGGTTGGAAAGGCGGCACGGGGTGCTCTTCTTCCGACTAGTGCAGGTGTTGACGGGGCATGGGTGCTTCGCCAAATACCTGCACAAGGTCGTAAGGAGGGAGAGTACACCTTCCTGCCACCACTGCGATTGCGACGAAGACACGGTGAGGCATACGCACGAGGCCTGCGCCGCTTGGGCCACGCAGCGCCGCGAACTCGTCGCAATCATCGGTGCCGACCTGGCGCTGCCGGCCATCGCTAGGGCGATGGTTGACAGCGTCGGGAATTGGGACGCGGTCGCAGCTTCCTACGAGACAGTGATCTCGCAGAAGGAGGTGGCGGATCGCCTGCGCGAGGAGCGCAGCCTCGATGAGGAGATCTGCCGCCGGCGACTGGGGCGGTGCAGGCGCGACTACCTGCGCCTCATGCCGTCCTAGCCGAGGCCGCGGGTGACGTGACCGGGGATTAGTCCGTCACCCGACGAGAGGCCGACCGCGTGAGGAAAGACCGACGTCCACCCCCGAGGGGGGGACGTCGGTCGATGGGAGGGTACCCCAAGTAGGGGGTATTCCGTCGGGCCGACCACTGATGACAAGTAACCCAGCTCCAGTGGCCGGCCCAACGACGAAGGCGACGTGGTGTTTGGGTGGGTTGCGGGAGTTGCGTGCTTAAGCCCCTCTGTCGCCCCGGACGGAGTGGTGCGGAGGTGCGCCGACCGCAGCCCACCCCAAAAGCAAAAAAAAAAAAAAAAAAAACGGGTGAGTTATGGGCCCGCGCGCCGTCCTTTCGTCGCCCCGGACGGAATGGACCGCGTGTGCGCTTATAACCCACCTATAAAAAAAATACCAACCCGTCTGACGAGAATGGTATAGTAAGGGCATTTTCCCTCCTGTCGTGGAGGAGGCTCGAGTCCAACAGTGGGACATATATGAGCTGAAATTATGATGACGATGATGATGTGTAGTATCGATTACGATACAGGAAAATAGTTTTATGTGATTTTGTTCTTTGTTTTAATATTTTTATTAAGATCAATTAATAGTTCCTTAATACAAAATTAGTATTTTAGGGGTTAGTTACCCAAATCAGTAATTTAGGGCTTTGCAGGTAAACAAATAAAATTTAATTTTCTTTTCTTCTGTTGTGGCTTGGTATTTTGACCAATATCTTTTCTGAGAAGGTGAAGCATGCGGTGGATGCCTATCTAAATAAGAAACTCAATTTCGATCAAAATGTGAGTTGGTTCTTGTATGCATAACTACGTTCAACTGTTATTTAAAGTATAAGTAATTACAGACATTACAATTCAAATATATTAAAGATACTTCATGTAATAACTAGATACTCATGATCCCTTTATCCACGGCGATAATATCTATTTGATGTAGACAAGCCCTTACTGTTAATTAACCAATTACTATCAACGTCATAATGCTATGACGTTTAAGGAAAATACAGGATTGTATTTAAACTACATTTGAACTTGGAACACTGCATTAATGATCGGGTTGAGAGCCCTCAGCGCTCACCCACCAGTCCGGGTAAAGTTGTCACAGCTAAGGCTAACAACTAAGTCACACACAAAAAAAAAAAAAAAGCTTTACTGAAATTAATTTCATGTCACGCACATGTAAGGCAATTCTTATTCATTTTCTTTGAATATTCTGTTAGTTTAATAGGAAAAATTGCATAATTTATCCTACGTAACTGCTACGCATAAAAATAACAGCTTTGTATGCGGTACTTTTATATGTTCGGCGCGCGTCAGTGTTCTGAAAACGCGCGAAGCGTACGCGTCTCTGCCCAGGAGACAGTTTGCGGAGCGCGCCTAGTCGCCTACTCGGCGTCTGACATTATATAATTTTAAAGTGTTTTAAAACTAATCGTGCTGTGTTTTGTGTAAAAAGCTGCATGTATTTATCTATTAGATATTTATATTGGTAAGTGCTTTTAAAATATTTTTTATACATATATAGTAAATTCTGATAAAAGTTTTTTAAATGACGCGACGAAAGCTCCCGTCTTAATAAATTGCTTCAGCCAATTGTTAAATAAAATAAAGCTTATATATTTTAATTTTTTTATCACGGTAAATTTATATGATTACCTTATTATTTGTAAGATTGTGTTTTTAGGTTAAATTCGTTGATTATAAAAATCTTCATAATATTTTGCGTAAGTAGGTACATCGGTATTTAAATTCACACTTGTGTCCGAACAGGACAAGGTTACCTACGAATTTGGAACCTAAAATACGTTAACGAAATACCACAGTAAATATTTTGTTAAATGCGTCAATATTTAGTAGTTAGATACTTCCTAATTCCTAATCCACATTTGAACCGTAAAAAAACTTCATAATAAAAAGTTAATAAAATGCGAAAGTCATTGCTTATATTTATTACTCAATCACGATATTAAAAAAAATACTATACAAATTTGTTTTACGTGTATGTTGTTCATAGATTAACAGACGTTTGATAATCTGAGACAGAAATATGGGTTATTTAAACACGCTTTCTAATTGAGTAAACAAATTTTTCACCGGACGTTAAAACGATATAAATGTTTGACTATGGAGTTAGTTATGAATAAGAAAATAAAAAAATAAACTGCTGAACTAAATTTATCCGTGGTGGTGACAGAGTAAGAATATAATTCCTAGTTCATGCCCTATATTGTCTCTGGGTGTTGTAAAATGTGATTAAGGCATATACTATGCCTATGTCATCGATGCAAGAAAAGGATACCTGGAAATAAATTCCTGCACCAACCCATCTGATCGCGTGTTAATGACTCGATTTCCCTCCTATTGTGGACAAATAAATTGTATTTTGCAAATCATCACCACGGAGCCATTCCTTATTACATGGAAATAAAAAATGTGTAGCGAAGCATGAATTTACACTTTTGCTTATATGGCAAGGCAAAAATGAGTATTTTTTTTTTATTAAATTGAAACTGACAAGGAGCCACAAATTTAAACCTAATTACAAAATTCACAAGACTTCGTAATCTATTATAGAAATTTTCAATGACAATTTATTTTTATCAATTCTATTAAAAAATATTCTATTTATCTATCGATCTAAAAACTATTAATATGTAAATGTTACGCAAATAGACGCTTGAAATATATGTTTATATTTCTAATGGCATAATAGATATTGCTATATTCTGTATTTCTATTCACTTGTATAGCCGTGATGGAAAAAACAATAAATGCCCTCTAAGAAGGTCATATGTGCGTGGGTTTACATTTATGTTTTTTTTTTATACTCATTTTACACGCATGAAAATATGCAAAAGTATTTATGTAAGGTCATGTGGCCGGTTAGGTTGGTACTTTTTTTCATAAATAACCGGACAGCTGTTATTTATTGCTACCGATATTAAGGAACTAAGGAAGACTAGAACCAGTGGCACGGTGATCAGGCGGTACAACACCAAGTTATGGAGGTCAAACTTCGGCTTTCTGTCGGTCCCGTCGGTTGAACGGGTTGTGGGAACGTCAACTGTTGCATATAGACCTTCCCACGAAGAAGAAAATAATCGTTACGCTTAGCAAGTGGATTGGACCACAGTTCGTGTTTTTAGTTACTCCACCATACCAGACCATAGTCGGCCAGGAATTGACGACTGATGGGCTATGATAGGCTATTGATGATGGGGAACCGACTCCGTGCTATCAGAGCTTTGATTGCAATGTGGACACGATGCGGTATACCCTTGAGTTCAGCGTGGCCTGGACAGTGTAGCTCTATGAACTTGGGGTAATCATTGGAGCCGATCTGTCATTGTCGGTAGTCGCAAAACTGATGAACGGCTGTAACAATAATTGGGACCTAGTTGCCGCATTTAGCGATACTGCGCTGTTATCCTGTAGAAGTACGAAGCGGAGTAGATCAGAAAGAAAAGCTTCAAGGTTAATCTCTTCCAGCGCTGATGTGTGGGGCGGTGTAGGTTGGATTAGGTATAAGTCCACCACCCACAGTGGGCTTACCATTTGAAGATTATGGCCCAGCACTTTGAAGGGACGGGCCGAACAGACAAGAAAGTACGAACAAAATAGTCATTTTTCAATAATCAATCCAACCATGCAGTGAAAGGTTACAGTAGTCACCACCATTTCCTTTCCCGTGGGTGATCGTTACAGAGGAATAAGGGTAATTGAAATTATTATAATATGTATAAACTCCGCAAAACCACTTACATATTGTCAATTTTAACATTATTAACTGAAATTAATCCGATAAACTGCTATCGAATCGGAACACGAATTTTCTCTTATGAAAATTCGGCAAGAAACTCAGTGGGTTTCTCTATTATCTATACTCTATACTAATATACAAAAGCGAAAGAGTTTGTTTGTTTGATCTCGGTAATCTCAGGCACTACTGGTCCGATTTGAAAAATTCTGTCAGTGTTAGATAGCTCATTTATCTGGTACTCCCTGATATTATAGCTTTCCATTGGTGAAAGAATTTTTGAAATCGGTTCAGCTTGAAAGCGTAATAAGCAAACTTATTTTTGCATTTATAATATTAGTAAGGATATAACCCTTAGTTTTCGGTCCAATGGTGCTAGGGAGAGAATACAGCAGGTTATTGGGTCGCGCGCTGCTGTTTCGTCGGAATGGACAGCGGGCGTCCACATTATAGGCTGCCAAAAAAATATACGTTTGTTGTTACTGTCGATAGTACGAATAGTATTTCCTGTTAATAATATATTAGTTAATCGTCGAACAAGGATAGATTGTCCGCACGATTGTGAATCGTTATCTATCTATAATCAATTGCAATCTCTGTTATATTATTAAAAACGTTATAAATCAAAGCTTAGATACTATAGCTACTTAGAGAGTATAATAGGGTTTTTTATTATTAATATACCTACCTATTACAATAGATATATACCTATTATCATATATAAAAGTAAAATATTATCTTCCGTCAATTTTATCGACGTCAAATATTGTACATATTCGTCAAATATTGTTCGTAGTACCAACCCAAATATTGTGCGTAGTACCAACCCAAATATTGTTCGTAGTACCAACTCAAATATTGTTCGTAGTACCAACCCAAATATTGTTCGTAGTACCAACCCAAATATTGTTCGTAGTACCAACCCAAATATTGTTCGTAGTAACAACCCAAATATTGTTCGTAGTACCAACCCAAATATTGTTCATAGTACCAACCCAAATATTGTTCGTAGTAACAACCCAAATATTGTTCGTAGTGCCAACCCAAATATTGTTCGTAGTACCAACCCAAATATTGTTCGTAGTAACAACCCAAATATTATACACTGTACCCAGATAGTAGTAGTGTAGGACGCAACTAGGTGGACCGATGACATATTTTAAGTTGCTGGGCGTAGTTGGTTGCAGGCAGCACAGGACCACACTCTGTGGCGTAACATGAGGGAGGTCTAAGTCTAGCAGTAAACGGCGATAGGCTGAAATGATGAATGATAATGAAATATTATTTCAACCAAACCAAAGTAATTGGGATAAAAGCAGAATAATGGTGATGTGTCCTCCTTTGGCTCATCAACATTCCATTTTTGGGAGTTTATCGTATAGTTTTATCGTCTTTATTCCATCATCACAGGAGAAGATAAAATAAAATTTGTATTAATAGAAAAACTATGTATTCCACCATGACTTGTCTTTTTTTTCTATTGCTGTTGGTGGAAACGAACAAACAGCACATTTGATGGTTACCTTGAAGGAATTGAAGGGGGTGGACGGCCCGCACGCAAACACTAAAGGAAGGGAAGACGAAAGAAGTGACATGAGAGATAGCTATGGGCATTGGCAGAAGTATTCTCTTGAAAACTAATCGTTCCTCGTCCAAAATTCCAAAGTCCGAACAGGTCAGATTGACAATCACTTGCACTAACGATAACTGTTTTTTGATAAGTCGTTTAAGAAAAGCTGTAGACATCTGACCTTTGCTTCTAATTGAACATTTTGTGGCAACTCGATAAGAAATATCTGAGCAATTGACAATATACACAAAATTTACATCATGCATTACGCGACCATGCGTTCGATTTTTGACGGGGCAGTCTCGTTTTCAGACTGTCTGTCTCGCTGACCCCATCATCATCATTATAATCGCAGCTCATATACGACTCACTGTTGGGCTCTGACCTTCTCCACTATGGAAGGGCAATTTTCCCATTATACCGAGCTGATCGGATGTATTGGCATACGGTTATATTTCGAGTTTTTTTTTTCTCTTGGATAGATATTATATGCATATTATATCCCTTAGTCGTCTTTTACGACATCCACGGCGTAGATAGTGTGAATTGTATTCTTACTTCGTCACCACAAGGAAACCTGACCCCAGTCAAGACAAAAATTTGCCCTTTCCAAACACATCAAATAAATATTTGTTCTAATTACCATTCCATCTACTTACCACTCCATCTACTACAAAGACCTTTTTAGCAAAGGATACGGACGTTTTCACTTTTCACATGTCCTTAATTTTTAATGTTTAGGTTTTAAGTTCATATTTTTACTCTTTTTTTGCAAGTGTCACTTTTTGACAAAAAAAAAGTTATACAAGCGACGCAAAACGATACAAAAAATAACAACTTTTAACACTTATTGCTGGCTTTTTCGCAAATTTTTACGGCATTTCCAATAAAAATTGCAATGCCAACGATCATTCCCCACCAACCCAAGTTCCTAGCAAAGAATCTATTTTAGAGTAGTAATAAGAAAATCCTATCGAGTACATATATAACGAAGTATTTTTTTAGCCTAGTTGCTAGGGCTTGCACTGTAGCCTGAGAGCAGAATAATATAGAGGGTAGAAAAAAATAAAGAGTAGGTACTTAGGTGACAGTAATTTTATCCAAGATGATTCTCGTATTCCTAATTTCAAAATAAATGTTGCTTTTGGAGCTTTATGGAGCTATTTGGAGTCTACTGGAGCTTAGATGTGAGATGGTACTCGAAAAAGTAACCCGCATCAATGCCACCGATGAAAAGGATGGGTTCTTGTGTAACCAACCCATATGGCGCCAGAGTCCCTTCCGTCGCCACAGATGGATCAGGCGGGGCGAGACCTCATCATAACCTGCCCCGAAAAAAAAACAGTACCTTAATGTCTTTATAGTACTCTTATACTCACTCTACTCTATACTTCCATCCATTTTCCATTCATTCTTTCCATCCTCTCATCCATCCATCATCATAGTGTAATACTAGCAGCTGATTGCTAAGGTTTAAAAAAAGAACCGAAAGGTTTATCAGTGCTGTGGCAAAAACAATCTAAAATTACTTTTTTTAGGCAACGGATTGACATTCAGCCAAATACAGTGAAATGTTATATTTTTATCTTCACAGATAAAATATGGTATGGGGTGCGCACGTGTGTGCAATGATAACGGGTAAAACGATATCATTGTGGCCCAATATCGATTTTATAACTGCAATAATATTTGAACAATATTAATTTTAAATGGCTTTAAAAATCAGTTTTTATTAAAAATGCTATATACAATTTTTTATTGTTCAGTAATAAAAAGTATAATCAAGTCGAGTGGAGAAATCCTTGTTTTAACAGACTTATATTGTAGTAACTATATTGGAATTAACTGCTGTTATTTTTAGCTGTCATTGTTGCTAAATATCTCCACAACTATCTAGCTGTTTCCACTTTCGCCATAAGTGTGAAGTTCGACGACATTCCTATAATGATTCTAATAAAAATCTTGTTTCGATCCGAAACTTATTTATTGGTCTCCCCGTTCTCTTTAGATCTTTAAACAGAATTTTTAGCTGAAACAGAAACCTAATCTTTGGCGTCAGCTTCAGTTTCAGCCAAAACCGCATTAGTTTGGATAATATTTCCAATAATGATAATGTAACATTGTTTGTCTGCCAAAATTTTTTACTATTCACAGTTTGGCCATGATATTGTGGAAGGTGACGATTTGTCTTACTAATACAACTAGTTGTTGTCACTTAAAATGAAATAATAATTTATAAGTAATGGCTTGGTTTTAAAATGCAGGAAGGGAATGGAGACCCACAGCACGCACACCATAAGAATGAAAGGACTGCGGGATAAGAATAGGATATAAATGGAGTAGGAAATAAGGAAGTCTGCCCATATGTAATGAGATGTCTCCAGAATTTCAATTTATAATTTGCCACAGAATATAAATTCGACACGTGTATCGTCTCTGAATAAAGGAGAGGAGTTTGAATTATTAATATTCCTTAAAAAAGCATTCAGTATTATTTATTAAACTATTAATTTATGATAATAAGCAGTCGTTGAACATCACGTTGGACCCACTCAACTAAAGCCTAATATATTATCCAATATCAAAGGATTTAGTTTAAGCCACGTATTATCACAGTATTCAATGGTTTAAATAATGATAACGTTACTATCTAAAACAGTAGCGAAACCGTGGACTATGTAAAGCCGATTGTGATAACAGTAAGAAAAAGATTGTATGCTAAAGAAAAACTTGTGTTATGATTGATATTTTTAGCTCCACGTATGGCAATAGCATAAAAATACAATTATTCACCTCAGCCTATATGTGGTACTGTTGGGCTCAGACCTCCTCCATAATGGGAGGGGAGTTGACCTACTGTTCCACGCTGGTCAAACTTGTTGGAATAGGGTTTTGTTTCGAGTTTTCATTCTCTTGTACAGATGTTATATGCATATTATATCCCTTGGTCGTCTTTTACGACATCCACGGGCAAGATTGGGAGTGGTGAATTGTATTCTTACTCCGTCACCACACAGATTATAAATACAATTATTGATACAAAAATACAATTATACCTCTATGATACCTCTTATTTGCTTTTGTGAATCAAAAAATCGGCTAAGGGTTTTTCCAGGAGAGTGGGCATCAGATCTTTACTTAAGAAACGAGCTTGGCGATTAACTACCTCCTCATTTGTAAAAGAGCCGATATTCAGCAGTGGACGGTGAAGGCTGAATGATGGTTGATAGTTTTTGTTCGAATGAAACTGACAGAAATGAGTTTTGGCAGGACTGTGAGTGTTGTATTATTTTCAATATCTTAATGTTATTTTGAGGACTTTTTTTTAATTTGATGCGGAAGAACTGCTGAAGTATAATGAATATGATATAAAAATTCTTTACAAATGATTTCGTTTGCCACCAAAATACCGAGAACGTATTATTAACAGTGTGGTTTATATATGGTGTATATTAGTGTTGAAGATAACGATTTGACTTATTAACGGGTATTAACTAACATCAAGTAAATAAAGATCTGGCGAAACGGATAATTTGTGAAGAAAATTGTAACTCGACACTGGCAACAACGGGCTCGTATTGGCCGCTGATTGCCAATACAAAAAAAGAAAAACTGTACATAAATGGATCTATTATCACAAAAATAAATACGTAAATATTCAAAGTGTTAATTAAATAATAGAAGACACTTAGCTTTATATACATATGTTTATTCGTATATTAGCGATTTCCTAAATGAGCAAAATCACATACCTATATGAAGATATTTTTAAGTTCAACGGACATATGGACACTGTCGGCAGTATGAACATTAATAAAACAGCTATAATCAAACTGCTTACATATAAATATCCCAAGTCACCAGAGATAAATATTGTCCATGTGGCGATGAAGTAAGAATACTTGAGCCTCTTTTACAATAGAAGTAAAATTGCCCTACATCACGCTGGTCAGTCAGGTAGGTATAGGGTTTTATTTCGGGTTTTCAGAGTAGTAGATTGTATTCTTACCCCTCAATACACGGAATAGTAAACTAAAGAAATTAATATAATAAAAATACTGTGCTTTATAGCCGCAGTGATTTGTAGCAATATCACTTTGATATGGACGATATCTATTTTTTTATGGACTATCTTATGAGTTAGATTATTATCAAACCTAGTAGGTATGTTATTAGAAAGAGTTATGTTGAAACTAAATATTCCTCGTAACATACTGATTACACTATCGAAATATACGTTACATAATGATAACATCGTAATTTGTAATGATAAGAACATGGACTGCCAATTTAAAGGTATCAGGTGCAATTGTTAGACTGAGGTAACGAACTTCATCATTCATCCTCATTTTAGCCTATCGCCGTCCACTGCTGAACGTAGGCCTCCCTCATGTTACGCCACAATGTGCGGTCCTGTGTCGCCTGCATCCAACGACGCCCAGCAATTTTACCAGGTCGTCGGTCCACCTAGTGGGGGGCGTCCTACACTGCGTCGTCCGATACGTGGTCACCACTCGAGAACCTTTCTTCCCCATCGGTTGTCGGTTCGTCGGACGATGTGGCCTGCCCATTGCCACTTCAGTGTGCTAATTCTTCGTGCTATGTCGGTTACACCCGTTCTTCTGTGGATTTCCGTATTTCGGATTCTATCTCGCAGAGAAATCCCGAGCATAGCCCGCTCCGTAGCACGCTGAGCGACATTGAGCCTTGTTATGAGCCTACATTTAGGGGCCACATTCCGTAAGTTATCACTGGTTTGAATTTGAACTTATATGGTTTATTTTAAACGTATATTACAAATATTGAAGGGCAAATGATTTTATTTTAAAACCACATCCTGTGTTAGGGAAGTAATCCTTGTATTGCGGGGGCAATAATCCTTATATTTCCGTCCCGTGGGTGTCGTAATACGACTAAAAGATATGCATATAACATCTAAGACAAGAAAAACTCGAAACAAAATAATATACTCTTTTTTTTTTTTCTTTTTGTGGGTGGGCTGCGGTCGGCACGCCTCCGCACCACTCCGTCCGGGGCGACAGAGGGGCTTAAGCACGCAACTCCCGCAACTCACCCGAAAACCACGTCGCCTTCGTCGTTGGGCCGACCACCGGAGCAGGGTTACTTGACATCAGTGGTCGGCCCGACGGAATACCCCCTATTGGGGTACCCTCCCATCGACCGACGTCCCCCCCTCGGGGAGGACGTCGGTCTTTCCTCACGCGGTCGGAACAAAATCCTATACTAACCCATCTGACCTGCTTGGTATATAGTAGGTCAATTCCTTCCTATTGTGGTGGGCGCTCGAGTTTGACAGTGGCACTTCAGGTTGTATCAGGTTATAGAGCAACTGTGCGAGTATGTTGTCGTTTAACGGTCATAGATCGCAATTAGAATGTACAAAAAACAATATAACATAAAAGTTACAGTGATTTCAAAAATGTGTGTCTATATGCCTTAAATGTTACGTATTATGTAAGCATGTACAGACAGGATACATGTAGGCATGTAAAGCTTCGACAATTTTTTTTCATGAGTTCTTACCTAACTCCCATTTGACCAGTTGCCCGATAACCTGATACAACCTGTATAAGACGAGATCATGAACAAAATTGACTCTAATTTTGCACTACGATTGTTACAGAAGGTGAAAGGGTTTTGAAAATTGTAAAAATAGGTCGCTTATTGTGGTTACGTTCCCTAATGTAAATATTAGATGGCGAGTACCTGATTGTGCCAAATCTTGACGTTATCTATTCCTGTGATAACCGCTAATGGATCGATCACAAAACTGTCAAAATGGTATACTTAAGTGTTTTGACCTTGAATATATAACGAGATATAGTATTTAGAAAGATTTCCTCGACATCGAAAGCCGAAACCCAGATGCGTAGTAGTCAATTCAGTTTACTTTGGCAGATCCACTTTGCCTTCAGCGATGCCTCAAGTTGGTTTCTGTTGACATGACGTGGCTTTGCTTAAATGTTTTCGCTGGAGAACCCTCTGCACCCATTACTATTACATTATCATCATCACCCTGTTCTTATCCAAACCACTCTTTTGTTATTAATATTTTTTAGAGGGAGGGCCATGGTCAGCGCACCTGCCGCCCGGCTCCGTCCGGGGCGACGTAGGGGCGGCGCGCGGCCCCGTGACCCACCCGTAGCCGATCGCCTTCGTTATTGGGTCGATCACCGGAGCAGGGTGACTTGTCGTCAGTGGTCGGCCCGACGGAATACTCCGGTCGCGGGGTAATCTCTGCTCTCGGCGTTCCCCTCGGGGACATCGGTCGCCGTCGCGATCCAATCACTCTGGGTCGACTCAGTTTGTACTCTTCTTTCATACTGCAAAAGTCATTGCTAATAGTTTTATAACCGGCCGTCAGCCTGATGTCAACCCTTCTTGGGAATGCCATTGTTGACCAGGATGGCATAAGTTGAAGCTGGGTAGTCATCAGTTCTTCATAAGTGCAAAGTTTCAAATAAAAACATCCTTACTAATATTATAAATAAATAAAATAAAAGATTGTTTGTTTATTTGTTTGTTACGCTTTCACGCTTAAACCACCGAACCAATTTTAAGAATTCTTTCACCAATGGAAAGCTATAATATCAGGAAGTTTTTGTTTTTTCTCCTCGCACCACTCCGTCCGGGGGGACAGAGGGGCGTAAGCACGCACACCCGCAATAGATTAATTTGAACAAAAATATAAAATTACAAATATAGGGTTACAGGGTTTATACATAATTACGGGTGGGATTAGTTCGTCACCCGCAGAGAGATCCACCCCTCGCCAACACTACCTTGTTGTCGAGGCATTGACGGGGACGGTACCCAAAAGGGTAATCCGCCGGACCGGTCATGGATGTCAAGGAATCGGCACCAATCCACCTAATAAGGATTAGGAGGGAATACGGTAAGTTATGGGGCCGCGCACTGCCCAACCGTCGCCCCGAACAGATTGGGCTGGGTGTGTCCAAACCATAGCCTAGAACCAAAAAAGGGTTTATACATAATGAATGATATTATTCTTAAAAAACCCTATATAAATCATTCCATTTGGAGGGCGGCGCCCAGTTGCCGGTTGCGGTGGGTGTGTGGTTAATCTGACCGTCAATGGACGTAACCTCATTACGTCATAGCACTTGGGTGTCAATTTTCTCGTGTTATCATTAGTTTGTTGTTTTATTTATGCAGTAGTTACACTCTTGCCCAAGCAACTTTTCAATACATCTCGGTTCGGTAAGACGTTTCCTTTTATCAAGACATTGACTATACATTTTAGCATATATTTCCTTTGTGTTATATACAAGTGATTATACTGAGTCTTGGTATTATTTGTGTGTTTGTTTAATCTACCGGTATACAAAGATTTATTCCAGTCATAATTGTTATTTTTGCCGAATATCATATAAATAATAAGTATATTTTATTTCCTTCAGCAATTAAGTGATTAATCATTCTAACATATTAATATGTGCTCACAGCAAATTCTGGCAATTTAAGCTTGCACAATACATAAGATTTAAGATTTTACACTTTATTTTACATAAGATTTAAATAAGATTAAACGAGTGAGGTGAATTAGAAGGATGTCTTAGGCGATGACAGAATTTTTCAGCAAAATAAAATAAGACGGAATAATTAAAAAAAGATACCTCTGCTTTATAATTGGTAGAAATCAAATATATTTTCATAATTGCATATTCTAGGTGGTTTAAATTACTTATTATTCATTGCCCTTTACATAAAATAAATAAGACATTTGTAGGCATAGTGTAATTGAATATTTATGTTCTATTTATGTTCGCGTTCGGTCTGCCATTGAGGATTCTCGACGATAGTGTACTGCTAGTACAATGATTTCACTTACGTATTGTTTTTTTTTAACAGTGGAGTGCGTAAATGACATCTTAATCTACACGACCTTAGCAAATTAAGATAAAATTCGCTATGTAAATGGATATACGTACGGATGTTTTTTTTAAAGACAACACTTTGTATAATGTATCTATTGTTGCATGTGACTTACGACTGTTTCCACCATAGACCTCTAAAATGTATATATGAAACGGGAATAATTCAATGTTACTTGGGCAATTTATCAACTTAAATGTTACCTATTTTTTTATTTTATTTTACTTAATAACATCCTTAAATTTAATTAGCATCAAGGATATATGTATTTCATCTTAGGTGTCACCTAAAATTTAGGACTGAAAATAGTTATTAAACATATAGTTCTATCCATCAGAATATCAGACGTACTTTATTGGACATAGGCCCCCCTACAAGGGGAATGGTATTACCTATTAGGACCGGCGGGTCATGGTAGACGGATTGACGATCGACTCATTATCAGACTCGGTTCTACTGCTAGGCTCTAGCGTAAAAGAATTAATTTCTTAACGCGAGGTGGCTTTAAAAAAAAAATGTTTTTCGAGTCCTATGATATGTCTTTCTTTAAACGAGGTTTAAGAAGAACACTTTCTTCATGGTACACAAGGATAAAGTTGTGCTCCTGGTATTCTTAAGGTCCATAAGCGTTCCATATCATCAAGTTTGCGGCTTGCTTGTTGCCATCTAAGACGATGAAAAAAAAATATTAAGATCATAAATCATCATCATTTCATAAGCTGAAATATATGCTGTATACGTCCCGGTGCTAGGCTCGAGCCTCCCCCAAAATCTGAGGGAAATTGCCCTAGTATACTACGCTGGTCAGACGGATTGGTACAGAGCTTTATTTCGAATTTTCCTTCTAATGCATAGATGTTTTATGTATATCACAATTTCTTAATCGTCTTTTACGACACAAGATGGGGGGTGGTGAATTGTATTCTTACTCCGTCACCATACAGAAAAAAGAAAAAATAAAGACTAAAATATACGCTCCGGTCCCAAGTGCTTTTGTTCAAACGGAAACACGGCTAACACCATTTTTAAATATATTTATTCAAATTCCGTTTGCCATTATCGGCCTTGAATCTATGAACAACAAGCAGGATGTGGCCATATTTGTACTATTGTGTAAAGTCTATTCATTAGCTTGCGATAAGGATAGTGTTTATTTACACTATTAAACAGAGACAAATAATTTTTTTTATTAGGTAATACATAGCCACTCATGTATACAATTGTCGCCACTTATGAAGAGCAGCCCTCTCCATCAGGCTATTTACATCATCCGCCATAAAATATAGTCTTAAGTTACTCCTTATATAGGCAGTTATCTATACCAATAAATAAAATTGGAGTGTCTGTTTGTAATGTCAAAATAATAGGCTTTTTTCATGCTCACACGGTTATTTGCACGACACCTATGCCTAAAATAGCAATTAAAAAATTTTTGTCTGTCTGTCTGTCTGTTTGTTCCGGGTAATCTTCAAAACGGCTGGAACGATTTCAAAAATTCTTTCACCAATGGAAAGCTATAATATCAGGGCGTAAACTAGGCTATATTTTATCCCGGTATTCCCACGGGAACGGGAACTACGCGGGTAAAACGACTATAACCTATAACCGAAGCGAAGCGAGGGCGGGTTGCTAGTCTGGTAATAAAATATTTACAAAATCGGTGCAGATGTTTTGAAGATTACTCAAAACAAACAAAACAACATTTTTAAATTGGTTTTTAGGCATATGTATCGTGCAAATAACCGTGTGAGCATTAAAAAAGTCCAGTATTTTGACATTACAAACAGACACTTTAATTTTATTTATTTGTTTAGATGTATAAATGTGAAATACACGTGGCAACATCAGAAATATTTTTAGTTGTATTACTGTAGTTAATGTTAGTCACTTTGTTTGTCCGCGATGGGCTCCTAAAGTACTTAACCGATTTTAATCAAATTTGCATACCGTGTGCAGTTTTATCCAACTTGAAAGATAGGATAGCTTACGTCTTAATTTATAGTCGTAATATTATTTTATTGCAAATTATTTGCCTATCATTTGACATTCATAATTATCTGTTAACTCCAGACGATTTTAACAGATGGCGATATCTGTTGACTGGATTGAGTAATTAATTAATAGATGGCGCTGCTATGTCAAACCTACAAACATGTCATATACGATTTTACATAGATGCCATTTGTAAAAAAATATGACGACCTCCATGGCAGATGTTCTCCTACCGTTCCACTTAAATAGTTTAATAAAATGTAATATAACAAAAACATTAGCCACAGCAACGCGTGGCCGGGTCTGCTAGTTTATCTATACCAATAAATAAAATTGGAGTGTCTGTTTGTAATGTCAAAATAATAGGCTTTTTTCATGCTTACACGGTTATTTGCACGACACCTATGCCTAAAATAGCAATTAAAAAATTTTTGTCTGTCAATCTGTCTGTCTGTTTGTTCCGGGTAATCTTCAAAACGGCTGAAACGATTTCAAAAAATCTTTCACCAATGGAAAGCTATAATATCAGGGCGTAAACTAGGCTATATTTTATCCCGGTATTCCCACGGGAACGGGAACTACGCGGGTAAAACGACTATAACCTATAACTGAAGCGAAGCGAGGGCGGGTTGCTAGTTTATATATACATCAACGGTTTCTGAATAAACATTTAACCGTGGATTCAAAGGTCGGTCGATAACTCTATATTGCGTTTAAAGTTAACAGAAAACATATCAGGATTGTGTAATTTTGACTAGTGTAAACGAGTTGACAATATGGCGGCTTATAAAATTTAGTCAATATAGGTTGTTTTTTTTATTGCCGATGGTGGCAAACGAGCAGGCAGCACACCTGATGGTAAGTGATGCTGCCGCACATGAACCTTTGCAATACTAGGAGCACAGCCAGGCCGTTGCCTACCGTGAAGTAAATGCTCTTCTTAAACCTCGTTTAAAGAAGGACATGTCATAGCGTTCGAGTAGCAGCAGCAGGTAGTTCATTCCAGAGCTTGCACGTACGTGGGAGAAATGATCGCTGGAAACGTACAGTTGAGGACCATTTCGTTTCCAGGTGAAGTGAATGAACCCTGCTGCGGTGTTGCGTGGTACACTGGTAAAACGGTGACGGTGACGATAGTTTTTAAATAACTTCTGAAGAGAAGATCCTCAAATCGGATCTTAATATATCATCATTACAGTTTATATAAGTTTCGCTGCTACTACTATACCATGCTGGTCAAACGGGTTCATCAATTCAGCTCATATACGTACCAGTGTTGGGCTTGAGCCTCCTCCACAATAGGAGGGAAATTGACTCTATTTATATCATGCTGGTCAGACAGGTTCGTATAGGGTTATTTCGAATTTTTCTTCTCTTGCATAGATATTATATGCGTATTATATCCCTTAGTCGTCTTTTACGACATCCACGGGTAAGAAAGGGAGTGGTGAATTATATTCATACTCCGTCACCACACTGTAGTATAGGGCTTTATTCGGCATTTTCCTTGTCTTGCAACATCTATATGTTATACTAGCAACCCGCCCTCGCTTCGCTTCGGTTTTAGTCGTTTTACCCGCGTAGTGCCCGTTCCCGTGGGAATACCGGGATAAAATATAACCTAGTTTACGCCCTGATATTATAGCTTTTCATTGGTGAAAGAATTTTTGAAATCGGTCCAGCCGTTTTGAAGATTACCCGGAACAAACAGACAGACAGACATACAAAATTTTTTTAATCTGTATTTTAGGCATAGGTGTCGTGCAAATAACCGTGTGAGCATGAAAAAAGCCTATTATTTTGACATTACAAACAGACACTCCAATTTTATTTATTGGTATAGATGCAGACTATATACATATAATTTCTTAGTCGTTTTTAAGTAAATTTTATAACATACACATACATATATGACACAAACACACACACACACACACACACACACAGATATCGTGTTTGCATACTTATCCCCTAGTCGACTTTTACGATACACGCGGGCAAGATAGAGGGTGGTGAATTGTATTCTTATTTCTATTCCGTCACCAGTAGATCTAAAAGCTAAAGGTTATCTTAAAATGTATTTATGTAAGCATTTGTTCTTATGAAATTAATTATCGGGGAAAAACAGTGATAGCGTTCATTAACCGCCCGAAGTGAATAGAGGGCGTGTCATTTCTTTATATTTAACTAGAAACTCGCCCTCGCTTCGCTTCGGTTTCAGTCGCTTTACCTGCGTAGTTCCCATTCCCGTGGAAATACCGGGATAAAATATAGCCTATGTTACTCAGGGATAATGTAGCATTGTAATGGTGAAAGAATTTTTTAAATCGGTCCTGTAGGTACTTTTTGAGCCAATTCGTTATAAACATACTTACGTACAAGCCTTTCCTCTTTATAATATTAGTATAGACTACCAACCCGCCCTCGTTTCACTTCGCTTTCAATCGCCTTATCCCCGTAGTTCCCGTTCCCGTGGGAGTATTGGGATAAAATGTAGCCTCTGTTACTCCCTGATATTATAGCTTTCCAATGGTGAAAGAATTTTTGAAATCGGTTCAGTGGTTTAAACGTGAAAGCGTAACAAACAAACAAACAAACATCCTTACTTTCGCATTTATAATATTAGTATGGATGAAGGATAAATATATATAAAAACATATACGTTCAGATCACTAGATTGACCCGGACCAACTCCATCTGGTACCATTTGGGTCAACGATTACATTCCCAAGGAGGGTTGACGTCAGGCAGGTGGCCGGTCATAAAAGTCATTGCTGAAACTTTTTGCAATATGTCAAACAGATGACATATTGTGTCGACCCCAAGTAATTGGGATAAGAGCAAGATGATGATACGTTCAGATCAAGTATCCTTTTTAAAGACAGTTAAAATAAAATTTTTTCGAAATCTTCGGTGCAGAATTTTTTATTTCCATTAGTGGCAAACTGAACACATAGTGGTAAGTGATATTGCCCCTCATAGACTTTTACAAGGCCGCTGCCTACCCTGAAGAAAGTGAAGGGAGTGTGAATGCGTGCTTCATTCGGTGATACTAAAGGTATCACCAAAATCGACCACACGTAATAACCCTCAGAAATCCATACTAATATTATAAATGCGAAAGTAAGGATGTTTGTTTGTTTGTTTGTAACGCTTTCACGCTTAAACCACCGAACCGATTCCAAAAATTCTTTCACCAATGGAAAGCTATAATATCAGGGAGTAACATAGGCTATATTTTATCCCGGTATTCTCACAGGAACGGGAACTACGCCGCGGGTAAAGCGACTGAAACCGAAGCGAAGCAAGGGCGGGTTGCTAGTTGTAAATAAAACTACTTTTACGGATTATATCGCGTTTGTATTTGATTTATGACTGCCCAACGTTTCGAACACTTTGCAGCGTTAATGGTCATTCTGTCACGACTCACCCCAATCCACTAGTGGCTGGGGCGGTAAACTACGTCCGCGTAAAAATATCCGCGGTCCGACGTCCTCGTCATCTTCTTGAAGAAGGGGATGATGCTATTACGATCGCCCAAGAAAGGGCCTACACAGCTCGCGCAGCGATAACACAAAAAACTCCGCGGTATCGGCCTCGCCGACGAGGTCGAGAACCGCGGCGCGTAAAAGTCATTATCCTAAACGTGGCCACGCCCACTTTGCTTTCAGCGACGCCCCGAGCCGAGGTCCGTTCCCCACAGGGGGAGCCTTCGGGCGATGTTCGCTTAACTTACTTACCGGGTTGAGAGCCTTCCGCTGGCCCATTGACCGTGTTAAGCTGTCAAGGGCATCTGCGACCAACAGCTACACACACAACAAAAAAAAAAAAAGTTAATGGTCACTGACGGCGGACTGTCCCTGTCCGCCCGTGACGCGATATAATCCGTAAAAGTAGTTTTAATTACAATGTGTAGTGCTCGCGTAATCATTAGATATCATTATGTAAACCCTCAGAAGGTTGTTGGACAGTTGGACCTCCAGCTCTCTCGCTCACCTAACGAAGCACTGAAACAAATTATTACTATTCAAACATCGATTTTCTGCTCTGTGTGGTACTACCCCGGACGGACCGGACCGCGGCTGTCAACAGGGTGGTCTTACCACATACGATTCATTACGCACACAACATAAGATTTATTATGCCTCTTCTTTACTAATAATTATGAAAAGTCAACTAGCTTTGACATTATTTAATGAATTTTTGACATTTTACCTCCTTTATAATTTGACATTATATGACTTGCTGACCACAATAATAATAATAAAATGAATTCACCTTGAAATCGATCATTACGCCACCTACCGGTTACACCAGATCGGGTCGTACTAACTCGGAAACCTTCGTAGACATGCACAACAAAGTGCTGAAGATCATCACACCATCAAATGCATAGTTTGCGATTCTATAAAGGACATACAGACATTCATCTTTTAGGGTACCGTACCCAAAGGGTAAAACGGGACCCTATTACTATAGTCCATAAAATATAGCTTGATCTCTGTGACAGCTGTCAACGAAACCGACGAAGTAAATTTAAACGAGCGACATGTTTATAATTTTATTTTGTTTCACATATATTTTCATTCTTTTCTTGCCAGTTTTATTGTAACTGAAGTGCAATCATCATCATCATCATCTTGCTCTTATCCCAATTACTTGGGGTCGACGCAATATGTCATCTGTTTTGACATATTGCAAAAAGTTTCGGCAATGACTTTTATGACCGACCGTCTCTGCCTGACGTCAACCCTCCTTGGGAATGTAATCGTTGACCCAAATGGTACCAGATGGAGTTGGTCCGGGTCAATCTAGGGCTCTTAGTCGTCTTTTACGACACCCACGAGCAAAGCAAGGGTTGGTAGTATTCGAAGCCGCTACCACACAATATGTATGCAATATATTGTAAATACAAAAATATTAATATTCATGCCTAAAATGTATATCGTAAGCACTGAAATACCTAGTAAACATTTTATAGAAAATTGACGCTTCCGCACATACAAGGTCATGCTGGACTGAAAATAAAAAAGAGACGGGACAGTCGATATACGTAAATCGATAACCGATATTTATAAATTATTCATAAAAGATATATACCCAAAACAGTACCAATATAACACTTTCAACATATTTTTTACAATTACAACAGACAGTTACAGTATAAAACATATAAATTGAATTAATTAGACATTAAAATATTACTTTTTGTCTCAGAGTATATGATAGTATTATGCACGCATTATTATCAATAAACTAAATATATTTATTCATAAATCAGTCGCAATTGATCGATTGATCTAACGACTACCGTCTTTGGCAAAAATGATAGATGTTCTAGCAGGAACGCTCCAGTGATGACGATAATAGTGACGTTGATCTTGATTGTACTCCTTTCGAATAATCAAAACTGTCAAAAAACAGTTTTTGCTTGAAATAAATTCAAAAAGATTTTCATTGACTGTCTTTCAATTATAATAGAAAATCACAATTATAAAAATAAAGAGTTTTATCGATAAAAAAACTACGAACTTCATCGTAAGCGTGATAGCACTAGTGACAACTGTCACAGAGATCAAGCTATATTTTATGGACTATAAGACTTCGCTGTCTGTCAGTTCGTCTGTCTGTCGCCAGGGTGTATAGCGCGATAGCTAGATGGTTGAAATTTTTACAAATTATGTATTTCTGTTGCCACTATAACAACAAAAACTAAAATAAAATAAATATTTAAGGTAACTCCCATACAGCAAACGCGATTTTTTAGCGCTTTTTATAGATAATGGTACGGTACCCTTCGTGCGCGACTCTGGTTCGAACTTATTATGTATATAGATTAAATTTGAAAAGGTTCGACAATTTTAAACACTAGAAAAAGTTAAAAAACACACCTAAAATAATTTAACCTTATTATTTGCATGCCCAATAGGTAAAACGTAGCGATTCGTTTACCATAATTCTGTTTACTAAGACCATATATCATCTATGTTCATCAAATAGATTATGTTAATATTATTATTATTATCCAGCCAATTTATTCCTCCAGTTGAGTCCCATAATTTACCTACTCTGATCTCTTGCGTTGATATTTTATGTACAGTACATACATACCGCCACTTACTTCGAAGATACGCGGTTTTTTATTTAAGAGCTCCTTAGATTTAATTATTTATTCAGAAAATGACAATTATTTTTCATTTAATTTTTAATTAATAACATTATTTAAAACTTCTTTGAACAAGTTCCAAATAAACATTTTTTTTTGTACACATTTAAGCTAAGTAAAATTAACTCCCGACTTACGCGAATTCGACTTACGCGATTATCGCTCGGTCCCACTTATCGCGTAAGTCCACCTCGGACTTACGCATCACTGTATGTATTTCTCAGTCCTCTTTTCCTACATAGAATAGAGAGAGGGTGGTGAATTTTTTTTTATTTATTTAAGACAACACCCTGCACTAAGGAAATTTGTGTTGCGGTGGACTTTACAAACATATCATTAACGGACACAAATTACATCCAGACTCGGAACAACAATTTGTGGACCGCACAAAGTGTTGTCCCGCATGGGATTCGAACCTCTGACACTGGCGCTGCAAGTCGCTATCTTAACCACTACGCCATCTGTGCAGTCATGTATTGTATTATTACTCCGTCATCATACGGATATAGTCTCGATATCATATATTAACATAATACAAATCTATTCATTACACAGTATTAAAAATAAATATCATATGTTTAATTATGATAATCTAACATATGACCTTCATATGACCGTTACGTCAATGCTAATACTAATAATTGTGCTAATTTCTTGTCCATACATATTATGACATAATATTGAGATTTACGTACGGATCGAGAGTCAAACTTGACGATCTATGTCATTAGGATAAAAAAAGTTTTTTTTTGTTTGACTATAATGGTTAGTCGTAGATGGCAGTGACAACTTTACCCGGACAGCGAACTATAAGTGCTAAGGGCTCCTTACCCGAAAAAAAAAACGCACGATAGAATTCATACTTTATCTTTGGGTAACAATAAAAAACCTTTCTAAAATGTTATCCTTCGCGTTATCCCATGTTTGTAGAAAAAACCGACACTAATAATACAAAAAGGGGTCTTTAATACATTGAAAGTTTTATTATAACGTATTATTTAGTTGACATTTGTGACAGTGTGCGCTCGCAACGTACAAAATCTTGACAAGCTAACTTCAGGGTGTAGGATTATTGTTTTTTGGTCGGGGAAGACTACAATTCATTAGATTCCCAAGAGAGCTGGGGCCACATGGCCTAGTGTACCCTTTTTTTTTCTTTTTTTTTAGGCGTGGCCCATGGGCCCACTAGCCGCCCACTCTATCCGAGGGGCGGCGTGTGGCCTCATGACTCACTCGTGGCACGTCGCCTCCGTCGTTGGACCGATCACCGGTGCAGAGTAACTTGTTTTCAGTGGCCGACCCGACGGAATATCCCGGTAGCGGGGTATCCTCTCCTCTCGACGTCCTCCCTCTGGGACGTCGGTCTCCGTCACGCGGTCAGACTCTGCGGGTGACGGACTAAGTCCCCGTTCAGTCACTCACGGCCTCGGCTAGGGCGGCATTAGGCACAGATACTCGCGCCTGCGCCGTCCAATTCGCTGGCGGTGAATTGCGTCGTCGTGGAGGCGTTCCTCCCGCATGCGCTTCGCTGCCTCCTTCCGCAAGACGACTGCCTCGCAGAAGGCGGCGACCACGTCCCAGTTCCTAATACTGCCGAGCATCTCCCTAGCGATGGTCGGCAGTCTCGGCGTCCACCGCGTCCACCTGGGGCGAGCCTAGTGTACCCTGAGTTGATTTTCAACATATTGAGGATGTCGACTCTTTATATTCCTAACACTTTACGACATGTTTATTATTTCCTTAAATATAATTGTAAGTAAAACTAATTTACGGATTTTATCGCGTTTGTATTTGATTTTTGATTGCCCGACGTTTCGAACACTTTGCAGCGTTCATGGTCACTGGCGAACTAGTTCGTAGTTTTATTTACAATGTGTAATACTCGCGTAAACATCAGAAATCGTTATTTAAATATGATTTTTATTGTTACAGAATGCGTGCCTTATATTAACAAAAATATAAAAGATGGATAAACCTACTATGCATATGCTCTCCGTCCAGGAGAAGGGCGGAGCAACTAGAAGGGGTACACAGTACTTAGCAGCTGTTGCAGGTATGATTTTATTTTTCTTTTTCTTATAACTGATATCTGCCTAAGGAAATAATCTTTGTATTGCGGGGGACATTACCAACATATAATTCATCATCATCATCATCATTTCAGCCCATCGCCGTCCACTGCTGGACGTAGGCCTCCCTCATGTTACGCCACAAAGTGCGGTCCTGTGCCGCCTGCATCCAACGACGCCCAGCAACTCTCACCAGGTCGTCGGTCCACCTGGTCGGAGGACGTCCTACATTGCGTCGTCCGATACGTGGTCGCCACTCGAGAACCTTTCTTCCCCATCGGTTGTCGGTTCGTCGAGCGATGTGGCCTGCCCGTTGCCACTTCAGCGTGCTAATTCTTCGTGCTATGTCGGTTACACCCGTTCTTCTGCGGATTTCCGTATCCCAGATTCTATATCGCAGAGAAATCCCGAGCGTAGCCCTCTCCATAGCACGCTGAGCGACTTTGAGCCTTGTTATGAGGCCTACATTTAGGGACCACATTTCCGTGCCGTAAGTCATCACTGGTAACACACACTGGTCGTAGACCTTTGTTTTCAGACACTAAGGTATGTTGGACGAGAAGATCCTCTTAAGTTTCCCGAACGCTGTCCAACCGAGTTGGATTCGTCGGCTGATCTCTTTCTCGAAATTGGATCTACCTAACTGGACATTATGTCCTAGGTAAACATAATGATCGACAATTTCGAGAATCGCATTGCCAACTAGGACCGGTACATATAATTAAGAGACACAAATTACAGTCAGACTCAGAACAACAATCTGTGGATCTCATTATGTATTATCCTGTGTGCAATTTGAACCAGCGACACTGGCACGGTGGGTCGGTATCTTGACCATCACGCCATCTGTGTAGTTAATTGTACGGTCATTCCATCGCCAAAATAAGTTTATTGGGTATATCATAACGCCAATAGCGGATCTAACTCGTGAAAATATTTCCCGTATCGATAATCGCCAAGTCGAGCAAAAAAAAAGTCGGGCAAAACGCAACACTGCCGTAACATACTTTTCTTGAAGCCATTCAGGCCACTTTCGACCCCCTATAACTGCGTTGTTAATAAAACTAGAAACCTGAATTTTTAGTAACCTAGCAGGTATTGTATACACATTGTGTATTTCAAATTTCATTCAATTTGAACCAATAGTTTAAGAATTATAACTAGTTAAAATTTCGTAATTTTGTCACTCACTGACTGACTGACCGATCATCAATATTAAAGAGGCACTTCTAGCAGACATAGAAGCTTCAAATTTAGAATACAATTAGTGTTTAATGTATAAATAAAGGAAAAATTATGAAACATTATAATTTTCATTCAGTTGCCGAGATATACTAACTGCATAAATAATTTTGTAAGCTCATATAAATATATAGGGTTACAAAGTTACATTTACAGTCAATAAAATGTAACTTTGTATAAAATAAGAATACATTTGTCGACATCATTGCTTCTCTATGGGAATCGTAACAACCGGCTAAAGACTGCGCAGATGACGTAGTGGTTAAGATACTAACGTACCGTGGTAGTGGCACGGGTTCGAATCCCATGCAAGACAACACCTTGTACGATCCACAAATTGTTGTTCTGAGAGTCTGAATGTAATTTGTGTCGGTTAATTATATGTTCTTTCCGTATGGTGACGAAGTAAGAATACAATTCACCACTCTCATCTTGCCCGTGGATATCGTATAAGACGACTATGGGATATAATATGCATATACCACCTGTGCAAGAGAAGGAAAACTCGAAATGAAACCCTGTATCAACATGTCTGACCAGCATGGTATAGTGGGTTAAATTCCCTCCCATTGTGGAGGAGGCCCAAACCCAACAGTGGGACATATGAGGGCTGCGATGATGATGCGATGTTGAATTATATGTTTGTAAAGTCCCCCACAATATAAGGATTATTATTCCCTTAGTGCAAGGCGTTGTCATTTAAAAAAAAGATTCAACAGGAAGGAGAGTAGGCAGCAACTCTCGCCGGGGAAATGTATGATATCTCACTGCGAAACCAACCCGCCTACCAAACGTGGCGACTTCGTCATTATTCCTTATATGGCGAAGAAAAATGAGCTCTAGTCATGGTAACTCTGTTACCCTTGAGCGTCGTTGGATGCAGGTGCCACAGTACGGCACTTTATGGTGAAGCATGAGGGGGGTCTATGTTCTACAGTGGACGGCGATAGGCTGTATGATGATTGGCATAATAGGTGTAGACAGATCCCTATATACAATTATATTCAAAGACAACTTGTAAAATAGTCAATCAATTTAATGAAAAAGCAAGAGTGGGACATGTCTTATGCAATTGTACCAAAATCTTCCAAAGTATTAAGCAAACTAAATTGCCTGAAATTTATCTGAAAGAAAGAACGCCATCATTAGGCTCGATTGCCATCAAAGCGGAGAGGAGACTAGAGGAGATGTGTTTCGAAAAACCAATCAAATTTCTTTATTTCCACATCTCTCCGCTTAGTTTAGGTAGAAGTGACTCAAACAGAAAGGAGAGATGTGTCATTTTTCAGAGAGTGGGCTCTAAGAAAATCCGCTGTTTGTATTCAAGAAGTAGAAGGTACCGGAAAGGAAAATAAGTATAGGTCTATCTACAAAAAGAAATGAGATACCATCAAAAACAAAACATGTAAAAAAAAAGCCAAGCCTCGCAACCGAGTTCTTCTACCATAAAAAGTTGTGAGATCTATGTTATTCCAAGTCGGTTAACTCGTTCAGTCCCTGCTTAAGGGACCTTTCTTCTTAAGTTATTACGTAAATAGCTAAACTAACAACTTCTTATAGTGACTATATCAATATTAAAGATCTTTTATGTTTTAAATAAATAGATTGACTTGGCAAACGCACTATGTTTAGTACAATAATACGTATTACTTGTGAGGTACATTGTGTTTTCATGCGATTGCCAAGTCATTCTGTTTATGTAAAACATAAAAGATCTTTAATATTGATATAGTCACTATAAGAAGTTGTTAGTTTAGCTATTTACGTAATAACTTAAGAAGAAAGGTCCCTTAAGCAGGGACTGAATGAGTTAACCGACTTGGAATAACATAGATCTCACAACTTTTTATGGTAGAAGAACTCAGTTGCGAGGCTTGGCTTTTTTTTTACAAGTTTTGTTTTTGATGGTATTATAGATATTCGTAATGATGTTCATGATTAAGCTAGGATTTATAATTAGGGTGATTTTTGAAGTAGGAAATGCTGTGGAATTTAGTATCGCTGGTTATTAAGCTTTCTGTCCATTCCTTCTTACTCATTATCTTGCTATCATAATCTGCTTAGTACACCCGTGACTGCTACCTAATCCAATTAAAAAGATCTATAATTGTTAACCGTATTTTTAAAATCAATAGGCAAAACAACAATTGAATATAGGACCGGCTGTGTTTTATTCATTTTTTTTTTGTTTTTAATTCAATTTATAAATTTCATCTTAAGTCACATAAGTCCCACAATTGGGCTTCAGCCTCCTCCCTAATAGGAGACTGCTGGTCAGACATTTTGGTAAAGGGTTTTATTTTGAGTTTGCTTTCTCTTGCCCAGATGTTATGCCTCTTCTACACTACTCGCGAAGTTCCTCGGCGAAGTACTCTAGAAACTTTGGCTGAAGTCCGAAGTGTGTCACTACACACTCGTTCAACTTCGCGATGAGCTCATTCATTCTGTGGTGCCCATAGTAATGGACGCTCAAGTAGAAACTGCTGTAGCAATGTGCACGCATATTTATCAACAAACAACATAATTTGCTCCAGTGACCACTGCGTGCACTAATTATAACCTAAATCATGCACCGGCAGTACAGTAGCACACACGACGACTGAATGAGTACCAATGAAATACTGAAGTCGGCCGAGTAGTGTAGAGAGGTACTTAGTGAACGCACTTCGTACAACTTCGGGCCCTTTGACTCGGGCGCAAAAACCGACAATAAAATGGAAGTCACTCGAGGCAAAGTAAAGTTTGACGAGGTAAGCCGAAGTGCCTCTCTACACTATCGTAGTCATCTAACTTCGTTCAACTTCGCGAGTAGTGTAGAGGAGGCATTATATGTACATTACACCCTTTAGTCGTCTTTTACAACATCCATGGGAAAGATGGAGAGTGATGAATTGTATTCTTATTCCGTCACCATACGGAAATATATATTTAAATGTCTTAATTAAAATTATTCAAAATATTAAAGGGTTTTAGTAGTTTTTGCTTAGTGCAACAATAAATTAATACACCAATACTAATTTTTAGACTTTATTATATATGAGATTCTAAATCTAAAGTAAACCATCGTTTAGCTTTAATTCGTGGCATCTAACGGACACTTAAAACGTCACGTCACGTTGCTGCTTCAAATACTCGGGATCAATGAAATGTCTTTTCAAACAAATGTTGTCCTCTTTAGCCATTATTATTATTATTGTAGTAGGAGCATACTGTTGACAGTTGTCTGTCTACAGCCGTGGGCCGGTTCGTCTGTGGTACTATCACATCGAGCAGAAAATCAACGTCTGAGTAGTAGAAATTTGTTAGATACTGCACTTGGTTCGGTGAACGAGAGAGCCAAAACTCCAACTTTCTGAGTGTGTTTGCGTGGGTTTTGATGATGCCTTTAGTATCACCGAACGTCATTGCACGCACTTATACTCCCTTCAGTTTCTTAGCAAAGGTCTATGAGCGGCAGCATCACTTACCATCAAGTGTACTGTTTGCTCGTTTGGTACCTTTTGCAAATAATAAAGAATACGAGTGCTTCCCATGTCATCATTATTATTTAGTCATTTGCAGTCTACTCCTAGACATAGCTTCCACAGGATTGCGCCTAGTGACCGTTCTATAGAACAGTGAACAACCGTCGAGATTTTTTTTTTCAATCTTTATTTATTTGGGAGCTTTTAGCCTCAAGGCCATGCCAGCTCCATCATAACTTAATCTTACATTAGCTGCCTTATGTCACCTTAGATTAATCCTATTTACTAACTTATGAACTAAAACGGCTGCCTCAGAGAGAGGCTTTGATATGATAGTTAAGAATACTCTAATATTTTTCACACGTATTTCAAAATTGTGCACTAAAGTTTCCCTTAAAATTTTGATTTGGACACATTCCACCAACAAGTGATGGACGTTTTCAGGAGTACCGCACTCTGAGCGATTGGTCCGTTGAGATAAAAATGTATAATATTGTGATAAAAATAGAATTTATATTCTTGAAATGATAAAACTAGAAGAATTTCATTAAGACATCTTCAAAACAACTCAAGTGAATGTCATGTCATTTTGATTTATAATTAGATAATAATATAAGTTTTGACCTTTGGATATTTAAGAAACTTTGCGATACATTCAATCAGCGACATCCGCGTGGATTTTCTATTTAACTAAATAAACTTTACACTTTGATGTAGTAGGACCGTAAGACTTTTGGTAAATATTGAATGACCTGTCCGTAAGAATATAAGTAGGTATAAAATGTGGTACCATCCCTTACTTATATATTAGGGTGTCCGTTATTTCCCAAATTGGATTTTATTCTGTAAACGCCCCTCAAATTTTTAGATTATGACCTAAAAAAAAATATCAGACCCAAACCAGCCCTTAATATTTACATTAACCCGTGCCTAAATCATAATACATTTCCCATATAAATAACATGGGATTTTTGCACTTTTTGCAGTTAATTTTTTTCCACTGAAACAAATGGAGCTAACAATACTTAAACAGCTATTTCTTGTAGAAAATTTAACGCTCTACAAAAAAGATCTGAATGCTTTTTTCGATAAAACTTACCGTTTGAAAGTTATTCAACGATAAAGTTGTATTCATAGTGTTAAATTTATCGTTTTCGTATTTTTTATTTACTATCGCTTTTTGTTCGCAATAAAATTATGGAGTAACTCTAATAGGCGGTATATTTGCGTACTTCTACATAAATTTGAGTGTTTAAATAATTTTCTTTTTTAAAATTTGTGAATTTGAGGCAATAAAACAAAAAGTTAAGCGCAATCACGTTTTAAGTTGTGTTTTTTTATTGAAAAATATAAAAATACACGAAGGCCTTGGGATATCCCAATTCAGCCTCAACAAACTTTTACATAAATTTTTAATCTTAATAACTAATTATAGTAATTATAATGGATAACTTATGTATTTTCAAATAAACTTAGTATATCTTAAAACTATTAGCGCACATTTACAACTACAATTAAATACTTTAGAGAGTTTAGTTTACTTTACGTGAGATTAAAAATTTAGAAAAGAAGGGTATTGATTATTTTATTAATTCAAATTCCTTAAAATTTTTCGATATATTTAATATTAGTAAAGATTTTTTAGAAACTAATGCCGATACGTGAATTAGAAATAATAATACGTGGATTAATTATTTAAATGGACTGGCAATTGTTAATAATCTGCAAGTAGTAAACGATGTAGCCGAAAGAGCTGTTCAATTAACACAAGATTATATCAATAGATTAACTACTCAAGAAGATCAAAAACAATACTTGATTCAAGTTGTAAGCGAATACAGAGCCAAATATCCTACTGCAACTAAAAAATGTTTGACAAAAAAATTAGTAGAAATGAAAAAAGGACTATAAATATTTTGATACTATCATTTATAAGCAATAATATACTTTATTTTGGATCCAACTTTTGTATTTATTTATTACCTATCTGTATGCGTTTAGTTTGATATAAATAAAAATTATGGTGGAAATTAATAAAAACGATGAATTTAACTATGAGTACAACTTTGTTGTTGAATAACTTTTAAACGGTGAATTTTATCGAAAAAAGCGTTCAGATCTTTTTTGTAGAGCGTTAAATTTCCTACAAGAAATAGCTGTTTAAGTATTTTAAGCTACATTTGTTTCAGTGGAAAAAAAATAACTGCAAAAAGTGCAAAAATCCCATGTTATTTAAATGGGAAATGTATTATGATTTAGGCACGGGTTAATGTAAATATTAAGGGCTGGTTTGGGTCTGATATTTTTATTTAGGTCATAATCTAAAAATTTGAGGGGCGTTTACAGAATAAAATCCAATTTGGGAAATAACGGACACCCTATTATATATAGTACCATAACCAGCTAAGTGACAATTAAGAGAATAAGCTGAATTCGCCGGGAAAACGTATAACAGTATTCTACTAATAAAAAAAGAGTAACAAAATTCAAATATAATCCTATGCTAATCCATCTGACCAGCGTGGGTCAATTGCCTTTCTATTGAGGAGGAGCCTATAGTGGGATGTCTATGATGGATGATGGAACTTTTTCTTAATAATTGCCGATATTTGCTTACGCGAGTATTACATATTCGAAATAAAACTATATTTACGGATTTTATCGCGTTTTTATTTTATTTTGCGACTGCGAATATTTTTTATTGCGTAAATAAATATTAAATACTAGTTAATCTTTTCGCAAGTATGTTACTAATTTGAACCCGAAACATACGTCGTAGTGTTTCCCCTGTAATCGTCCCATTTAGAGTTGACACCCGTATATCATTACAAAGGATTGTACGTTATTTTGGGTAATTGTTCTTTCTACTTTATGTAAACAATAAAGTACGAGAAAACACTCTATTTCGCACGAGATGATTTCTCTAGTATTAATTTTGAAATAAAACCACGTTTGAATTAGATCTGGAAAAATAATATTCGTTTATTTTAATATTAATATAGAGAACAAAGATGCCGTTTACCAGTGGTTATTATTTATAGAAATTTGTTAAAAACATTCAAATATAGGTTTTAAAGCAAAATAATATGATAAATCGTACTTTATTTGGACACAAAATATTTTTTTATCTTTCTTCATTAACCAACGTACGTTTTTTACACCAAAAAAGGTGACAATTCGTTTTGTTTTTTTTGGGCAGGCTATCCTTAGTGCGCATTGCCCGTTCTATCCGAGGATAGGTGACAACCCTATTCCAATTCACAGCTACTTTGTATATTACTTTGTATAGTAGTACCACGGTAATATAATCTACCAGTAATCCAACTTCATACAAACGGTCTAAACGCGAGCTATACCTACGCGCCTCGATCTCGGCATGCGCTCGGCATGCAGACAGTCGCGACTGTGCTGCAGTGACGAACGAACGGTGTGTTGTTTTTTTAACAATAACTGCGCGAATTTTTCACTAAAATACATAATTATACACATATTTAATATGACAAGTAGGGTATATTGTGCTGTTTTTGGTTGCATGAATTCGTCAATAACGAATCCAGAGATAACTTTTTTAGATTACCTGGAAACTCTGAAAGGTAAGATTATAAAATAATTTTACTTACTAGTAGGTAGGTACATAATGTGTCTTTTTAATTTCCTTTTATCTCCCGAAAAAAAGTGGTCTGGATTAATAAATAAAGTGAATAAACTGATTGACACGAGTGAAATAGGTAGTTATAGGCGGTTCATGAATCATGTTACGGTAGGTACGCTTGTGTTAAAACTCATAATGTGTTTTGTTTTGTTAGTTTATATAATTCAAAGTAAACACGTGGTATTTTATTATTAATAATATATGTTTATTGTACTATGTGTATGAATAGTACTAGAAAAAAATAATTTGACCGTCTGTCTGTCACTATATAATTTAAATTTATAGACCGATTTGTTATTTAAACATAAACATATTTTTTTTAAATTAAAACTACCAATCAAAAATCAACACGCATTCTTATTGAACACTTCCTGTAGTGAAACACACGCAAGTTGGTTCAATACTGATTTATTATTTTAATACCCTCCACCTAGTTACAATTAATGTACTGACAATATACTACATCTTCCTCCTTTTATAGAAAAAGAAAAATAATAATAGAAGGAAAAAACATAAACTCATTTTAATATTAACTTAAACGTAACTTACATAGGTACTACAGATACTTATATAATTACTTGTCTATTAATTACATTTTTTTTATAGATATATTTAATTAAATATAGTATAGTACGTATAGTTATTATCTACTTAAATGCATGTAAAAGCTGAGAAAAGCAACCTAATCAAATTGTAAATTGGCCAACATTCGTGCAGTTCTTTCCTTCGACCTTGTAATAAGTACCGCAGGTGGAGACGGAGACGACGATGTAGCCGACATATCGTCCTCACTTCGCGGACTTTCAAATTTGTCACTGTCGTTCAGTATTGCTGTCTTACCATCACTGGTCACAGTGTTTGGCGACAAACTACCTGTAGCCTGTCTAAGCTCATGTAATGACGAAGTATTTTCGCTGTTTACAGTAATTGTCTGCTGTTCCTTAGCTACTCTCGCGTGTCTACGTCTACGAATAATACCAGAACTCTGAAACCGATCAATGACGGTTGCAGCCTGAAATACACCCGGTTGCGATAAATGATAGCTTTTACTCGTGCCAGAGCGGCGTGTTGTTCGGACAACTAATTGACTTTGCGTACGACGGAAGCGATTCCCGTATTCGTCTTCTACAAAATAAGACCGAGGTTGAGACGCATGACCAACAACAGTAACCGACTTCCTAACACCATTATTAATCAGAGTTGCATTGTCTCCTAACGAAAATGGTTTAACTGACTTTGCCGATTTATCGTAGTGTTTTTTAATATTCTCCCTATTTGTCATTAACACTTTGTAATTGCGTTCATTGTCAACCTTCTCCGTCAATAATCCGGAAGTAATAGGTAGCCTTGTATTTAAGCGTCTACCCATAAGGATTTGTGCCGGTGAGTCTAACCCATTTCGTGGCGTTGCCCTAAAATTTAAGAGAGACAAACGATAATCCTGGCCAGAATCAACACACCTTTTTAACATATTTTTTACCGATTGAACGGTTCTCTCACTTTTCCCATTTGATTGCGGGTATAGTGGGGAGGAAGTCTCTTGTTCTATTTCCCACTCACGTAAGAATTTCTTAAATTCTAGCGAACTGTAAGCCGGCCCATTATCAGTTACTAATATTGCCGGTATACCGTGACGCGCGAACTGATCTATCATAAAATCGATAACATGTCCTTTTTTTTTTTTTTTAATGGGTGGGCTATGGTGAGCGCACGCGCGGTCCTGTCCCTCCGGGGCGATGAAAGGACGGCGCGCAGGCCCATAACCCACCCGTACCCACGTCACCTCGTTGTTGGGCCGACCACCGGAGCAGATGTGACTTGTCATCAGTGGTCGGCCCGACGGAATACCTTTCGGGTAACCTCACCTCTCGACGTACTGGGACGTCGGTCGCCATCGCGCGGTTAGCCTCTCTGCGGGTGACGGACAATTCCCCGGTCCGATCACCCGCGGCCTCGGCTAGGGCGGCATTAGGCGCAGATACTCGCGCCTGCGCCGCCCGAGTCGCCGGCGGCGGAACGTGTCGCCGAATAGGAGCTCTACTCGCACACGATCCGCCGCCTCCTTCCGTGAGATTACGGCCTCACAGAAGGCGGCGACCGCGTCCCAGTTCCTGACGCTGTCGAGCATCGCCCTGGCGATGGTCGGCAGCGCCAGGTCGGCACCGATAATCGCGACGAGTTCACGGCGCTCTCCCTCCCATGCAGCACACTCCTCGAGCGTGTGCTGCGCCGTGTCCTCGTCGCAACTGCAGTGGTGGCAGGACGGTGTGCTCTCCCTCCTGACAATCTTGTGCAGGTACTTCCCAAAACACCCGTGCCCTGTAAGCACCTGCACCAGTCGGAAGGAAAGCACCCCGTGCGTCCGCTCCAACCACTCCATCAGCATCGGCCGGAAGGCCTCGACGGTCCTGACACCGTACCGAGGACTCTCCAGCCGGACTGCCCAACGGGCAATGACTCCTCGGCGGGCGTCGACCCGCCAGGCGGTGATCTCCTGCAGGGAGACCATGCCGCCGCGGGTGCGCGTCTCAGACACCCGCCGATAAATCTCGGCAAGCATCTCCGCCTCCAGGTCCCAAGGGGGAGTTCCGGCCAGGAGGCACGCTGCCTCCGTCGACACCGTGCGGTAACCGCGTATGGCCCTGACCGCCATGACCCTCCGTGGTCGCCTCAAAAGGGCCCTCAGCCGGACGGTCAGGGACCCCGCCCACACCGGTGCGCCGTACAGAGCCATCGACCGGATCACCCCCGTGTACAGCTGTCGGCACGTAGAGCTGGGTCCGCCCACATTCGGCATCAGCCGCGAAAGGGCGGACGCCGCGCCGACAAGCCGGGGAACAAGTCGATGGAGATGCTCCCGGAACCAAAAATGCCCGTCGAGCACCAGGCCCAAGTACTTCATGTGGGCCTGGATGCTGATGGTGACCGACTTCACAGTGATCGAAGCGCCGGCGGGAGGCCCGGCGGTACGGAGGCCATGGAATAAAAGGGCCTCCGTCTTTTCCAGGGCTATCCTCAACCCCAGCGCTTCGATCCGCCTGACAATCTCCTCGGTGCCGAGAGTTGCCAGACGTGCCGCCTCCTCTAGCGTCCCACCCCGGGCTGTGACGAGTGTATCGTCGGCGTAGCAAATTACGCCCAGCCCGGTTGGGAGGCTTCCTCTCAACGCCCAGTCGTAGCCGATGTTCCACAGGGTCGGACCCAGAACCGACCCCTGTGGGACACCGCACGTCATGGGCGTTCGCACAGCGTCCCCTACTCGGTCAACGTAGAGGACGCTGCGCCCCTCCAAGTAGTCTGCCACCAGCCGCCTGAGGTACACGGGCACCCCGTGATATCTCAGCCCCTCCCTGATGCAGCTGAATGGCAGACTGTTGAAGGCGTTGGCGATGTCCAGAGACACCGCCAACAGGACTCCTCCGCCGGCGACGGCCTCCGCTACCACGGCCTTCAGGCGCAGCAGGGCCGCGACCGTCGAACGCCCTCGCCGAAAACCAAACTGGGCGTCCGACAAATCGGGCCCGACCCCGACGAGGTGCCGCTCGATGCGGGCAGCCAACACCCTCTCCAGCAGCTTGCCCGCATCATCGAGCAGCACGATGGGCCTATAGGCCGAGGCCGACTCGGGAGACCGTCCCGGCTTCGGCAGGAGAACCAGCCTCCCCTCTTTCCAGCACCCAGGGAACTGCCCGGACGTCAAACAAGCGTCGAACAGTCCCCTGAGGCGTGGTCCCAGGTGCTCGAGGACCAGGGCCAGCACACGGTTCGGAATACCGTCGGGCCCGGGGGCGGTGGATTTGATTCGCATACGCGCCACCGCCACCCCCATTTCCGGCTCTGTGATGGGCGGAGCACTTTCATCGTCGGCCCCCCGGTCACTGTCCGGCGAAGCCATGACCGGGGGCGTGTGCTCCGCCCGCTGTGGAAAGAGGTCCTCGACAACTCTGGTGAGGAGGCTGTGGGCTGGAGAGTCTCGGTGAGGGGGGGGGCCCGCCCGCGGAGCTTGTTCAGCGCCGCGAGGTAGGGGCGACCCCAGGGGTCACGCTCGAGACTGTCCAGCATCTCCCGCCGACTAACGTCCTTGGCGGTACGGACGGCCAGCCTGAAGGCAGACCGCGCACTACGGTAAGCCTCGTACAGCTGGCCCTCCCGCTCAGCGTCGCGGTGACGCGCTCGGCTGCGGGTGTAAGCCCTCCGGGCACGTATGCACGCGACCCGAAGGTCCGCCGATTCTCGGGACCACCAGGGGACCGCATTCTTCGGGGGCAGACGCCGCACACGGGGCATGGCCGCATCGCAGATCTGCGTTAACGCACAGCGGAATCGACCCACAGCCCACCGCGGAAACGCGGGAGCTCCGTCCGCCGTGTGACCCCTGCTGGGCTGCAGGAGGGTCCGGGAGACCTCTATCCGGATGTATCGGTGGTCGGATAGGGTCTCAACCTCCTCCTGGACGCACCAGCTCCTCACACGTGCTGCGACATTAGGGCTAGCGAACGACAAGTCCACTATCGACCCGCCCTGCTGCCGCACGCACGTTTGCACCGAGCCCCTGTTCAGCAAACAGAGGCCCAGTGCCGCCGCCCACTCTTCGACCGCCCGCCCGCGGTCATTCGTCCTGGGGGACCCCCACGCCGTGGACTTGGCGTTGTAGTCCCCCATGACGAAGACCTGGCGCGGTGCCAGTCGCCGTATCGAGGCCCCCAGGATGGTGAGGAAGGCCCCGAAATCCGTCGCGCTCCTGTTAGGGGAGAAGTAAACACCAAATAGCGTAACCTCTCCCCATTCCGCCGCGACATACCCATCGCCCCTGTCCTTGAGCATCAAGGGCGGGGAATGCCATGACGTAGAGGCGACGATTGCCACAGAGCCGTCACTGCTGCCCAGCCAATTGGGCCGGTCAGGCACCACGTACGGCTCCGCGGCTACGGCTGCACCGATCAACCACTCCGCCATGGCTTGCAGGAAAACGTCCTGTGCCTCGGCGGCGTGGTTGAGGTTGGCCTGCAGGAGGTGGTAAGATTCGGCCGCCATTAGTGGGCCGTATCCATCACCTCCTCCACGCTGGCAGGCGATCGGGTCGCGCTAGGGGCGGGAGCGGCCGGGGTCGTCAGGCCGCTCCGCCCCTTTGGGGCCGGAGCCGGGGGTCTGCACTCCCTGCCCCCCATGCGGTGTTTTGCGGGCCTATTGCCCGCCGCACACGCGGGGCAGTGGGGAGTGGCGGCGCACGATGCCGCCTTATGCCCGTGTTGACCGCAGCGGAAACAAAGGTCGCTGCAGTCAAAGCAGTTAGTGCATGTCGGCCGAGTGTGTCCGACCGCCATGCACTTGTAGCACCTCGCAGGCCGGGACTCTAGCACGGACACCCGTGCCGAGCTCCAGCCCACGAGGAGCCTGCCTGAGTCGGCCAGTTGCTTGGCCGACTCCACCGGGCACTGCACCCAGGCAGCACCGACGCCGCCCGGACCAGGGCGGATGGCGCCAATTCGGACGGTGTCCACGGGACACCCGGTTTTCGAGACGATGGCCTCCCGGATGTCATCCACCGTGACGGAGTCGTCCAGACCCGCGATGCGTAGTTCTGCGCACTTTACGGGTCTGGCGATTTTGACGCCACCCTCCTCTGCGAACAAACCCCTCAACTTGGCCGCCATGCTATCGGCCGTCTTGGCGCCCTCGGCCCCAGGGAACTCTAAAATCCGAGCCCCTGTCCGGGCCTTGCGGGTCCTGGCTTCAACGCCTCCTAAATCGGAGACGTCAAGCTCCCGCCGGGCGCGACGTAAGACAGCCTCATAGCTGAGGCCGTTTTCGGCCGCCTCAGGCAGCACGGTGATCACCACCGCGGCTGACTTTGGCGGCCGGAGCCTCCTGCGCGACCTCTTGTTTCCGGCTCCTGCCTTTGGAGCGGAGGCTTTGGCGGCGTTTTTGGCCTCCGCTCTTCTCTTCTGGCCGCGACTCTTTCGGCTGCGCTCGGCCGTCTGCCAACCCTCTTCAGGCGCAGCAGGGGTGCCGGGCACAGCAGTCACGGCCGAGGCTGCATTGGCCGCCGCCGGCGGTGCATTTGCCGGCAGCGGCTGAGGTCCGGCCTTGGCAGGAGCCGGTGCCACCTTCTTCTTCGCGGCGGGTCCTTTGGGCTTCGGCCCAGCAACAGCCGCAGCGTAGCTTCCTACGCGCCCTCCCTGGCAGGGTAGCGCGGTAGGGGCTGACGCCACGACCTTCGGCCTGTCCGCAGCGAGGGGCGGCCGGAGGCGGGGCTCCGGAGGCAGAGACAATCTCTCCTCCATAGCCGCCATGCGCGCGTCGAGCATTTTGCCGACAACCTCCACTACGACGCGCATGGTCTGGTCCGGCACGCCGTCCACTGCGGGCAGCGGGATCACTTCGGCCGGCTGGGCCCTCTGGCGACTCGCCGCAGCGCGAGTTGGCGCAACGGGGACGGCGGGGGCGGCCGCAGGGCCGACGCTTGTCGGCGGCGAGGTCTTCGCCAGCTGCGCGACCTGGCTCCGCAAGTCGGCCATTTGTCTTGCCAACTCGCGGTTCGCCTTCTGCACCGCCGACAGCTCTTTTTGTAGCGCCTTGTTTTTCTCCTGCAGGCCTGAGACCTCACCACTAAGGCGGGTGTTTTCAGCCTGCAGGGTGGCCACATTGGCAGCTCGGGGGTCGCCACCTACAGCGGACTCAGCAGCCGCCATGTCGGTGGGAGGGATGTCTGACAACACCCTCATCATCCTCGCGGCAGCCGCCTCATTTGCCCGCTTCTGGGCCTCAGTCCCCTGTACTGCGCCGGCCGGCGATGGCGTCACCGACCTTGCCGCCACTACTGCGCCCCCTCGTCCCCTGCGAGAGGCCGGAACTTTGGGAGGAGGCATGATGGTGCCACTCCCCTCGGAGGATCCCGAACTTCCACCCTCGTTCAGGGAGCGCTTCCGCACCTGCGAGGGGAGGACCTCCTCCCTGACTGCTAGGGCCGCCGTCAGGACCGACGCCAGAGACTGCGATGACTCAGCGACGGTCTCAGCAGCCGACATGCTGCCGCCTTCGGTATCCGACGGCCCTGCGGCATTGCCGCCCTCGTCCGTCGACTGCTCCACGGTCGCGTCGGTCTCCGCCGTCGCAATGCTGCCTGCGTCAGAGACGCTGGCGTCACTGAGCGAAACGTCAGCAGTACGCAGTGCCTTCAGCTCCGCCCGTCGCTTCTGCGCTGCGCGCCGTCTGGCGCGCTCCGTTGCAGGGGTGGGTTTCCCCCCCCTCTTCTTCTTTCGGGCCTCAATTTTCGCCGGGCCCTCGGCTGATTTGGATGCCTCCAGTACGGAACTGCAGTCCGACGAGGCATCCAGGTCTTCTAAGCCAGTTTTGCTGTAGCTTGGCTGGGCTTTATTGTGGGAACAAGACTCCCCATTCTTGGTTTTGGGCATCTCACCCCTCCTGTCTGCATCAATGTTTGTTGAGAAATCCATATAGTTCCCACGAGTAAGGGAGAAGTGACGGTCCACCCGGGCAGAGATCCCGATACCCGGGCAAGCGTACATTTGTTTCCCAACACAGGGGGTCCGCAGGTACCCTGGCTGGGGGCGCGCTAGCGACTGAACAACCCATCAGCCATGCATCCTCTCGCCGCGCGCCAGAACTTAGGATTCTGGGTGATTGTTTTATAGAGGTTTTCTTCCTCGCGGTCCAGGCGGTTAAGCCAAGACCCTCGCTCCTGAATCTAAGCCTCAAGACAAATGTCCCGAAGCAAGAATCAGGTCTACGATTTGTCGCGGTTGGCAAATGCCTGCCCAGTCCTCAAACGAATGAGTGACTGGGCCCGTCGAATTTTCGCGTCCAATACCCTCTACAATTAGAGGGCATGGAGCGAATTTGGGGCATCCCACAAACTGGGCCCCCCCTCGGGCCAGATATTTGCCACGAGCGACAATTCCAGAGAGCAGTCCAAGGAATTGTCGCTCGTGCCCAGGGTACACCACGCGGAGGTTTCTGGCGTAGCACCCCTCGATAACATGTCTAGAGGTAATTCCCGCCAACTGTCCGACTTCCATATAATTAGAAAAGTAGTCTACTAAAATAATATATTTTTTCTTTCTATATTCAAATATATCTGAAGCTAATTTGTGCCATGGCAACGCGGGCACCTCGTGCTGTAGTAGCGGCAAGCGCCGCGGTCGGGGTGCGTATAGCGCACACGCAGCGCAGTCGCGCACCGTGCGCTCGATGTCAGCGCTCATGCCTGGCCAGAACATGACGTCACGCGCACGTCGCTTGCACCTCTCTATACCCAAGTGACCCTCGTGTATCCGCGCCAACAGTAGGTTACGTAAAACGCGCGGTATGAACACACGCTCCGCTTTGAAAATAATACCGTCGACATAATGAAGCTCCCCGCGATAAGGCCAAAAGACATTTAACGTATTGTCAATATCACGCCTACTCCTAGGCCAGCCATTCTTTATATATCCTACTAGCTTTTGACCGCGGCTTCGCCCGCGTAAAAATTTACTTGCATATTAATACTTGCATAGTAATAACTATTATCGTAAAGAATATTATCGGCATAAAGAGTATTATATTTCTTAATTTAAGAAATACTCTATCTACGTGTCAATTTTCATCCAAATCTGCTCAACAGTTTAAGCGTGATTGAGTAACAAACATCCAAATATCTTCACAAACTTTCACATTTGAATATTACTTCAGCCTTATAGTTCAGATTGCCGTGCAAATACGATGATAAATATGCCTTTCTTTAGTCTCTGATAACGTACTTTTCCATTGGTGAAAAAAAAAATTATATCAATCAAACACCCGCAGTTTCATTCACGTAGAAATTCCCATGCCAATACCGAGATAAAAAATGTTACTCGCTGATATTATAAATTTACACACATACATACCAAAAAAAAAAAAAAATTATTAATCCCAGAAATATCAGAGATATAAATTGCCTATGTTACTCGCTGACAACATAGGTAGCTTTCCATTGGTGAAAGAATTTTAAAAATTGTTCGACATCCCCCGGTATAGTTCTCGTTCCTGGGCAAATACCGGAATGAAAATAGCCTTTCACTGATAATATAGCTTTTCATTAGTGAATTAATTTTTAAAACCATTAAATTCCCGTGATTTCATCGACATTGTACCCGATCCCATAGGAATATCGGGATAAAAATAGCTTAAATATGTTACTCGCTTAAAAATAGCTTTCCATTAGTGAAATAATTTTAAAATCGACTTAATTCAGCCACACCGGGATAAAATATAACCTGGGATAAAATATAGTCTAAGTTATTCCTTATGTACGACTGGTAGACCTGATGGTAAAATATAATAAATATCGGTCCAGCCATTTTGAAGATTACCTGTAACGAATAGACAGACAGACAAAAAAATTTGGACCGTATTGTGTGAGCATAAATAAAACCTATTATTTTGATAGACAAACAGACGCTTCAAATTTATTTATTTGTAGAGATAGAAAATTGGAATAATATCTTGATTGTAACTTACTGTCTGGTAGCTGCTAGAAATATTACCACGCTTTCATTGTTCGTGGGTATCGCAAAATACTACTAAGACAAAGATTTACATCGACCTGGACCGGTGATGCCGTCTGGCCAACAATGTCGTGCGCCAGGTCATAAAATGTTGCTAGAACCTTTGCAATATATCTACGATGGCAGAAGAGTACCTACATATCGCGTCGATCCAAAGTAATTAGGATAAGAGCAAGATAATGATGATATATCATTGGCAAGACACCCAGTCTTCGACTATATGTGTTTTATCCTTTTGGGGCAGCCCAAAATTGTTTTTTAGTGAGTGCTTACCCCAAATAACCGATCGGTATACGAAATTTCACATTTTTAGGCCCGGTATCTTTGGCTATACACTTTCACCCTCTTAGGGGTTGAATTTCCAAAAATTCTTTGTTAGAGCTCGCTTATCCTTGCCAAAAATTGTTTCATAGTGCTTGGTAAGTGAGCACTAAGAAAATCTGGGGGTAATCCAAGAAAGCCGACCGTGTAATAAAATGATCCTTCCTAGGCTCAGTGATTTCGGTTAAACACTTTTCACCCCCTTAGGGCTAAAATTGCAAAAATCTCTTACCCCAAGAAAGGAAACTTTATACAAAATTCCATGTTTCTAGGCCTAATGATTTCGGCTATATATTTTGCACCCCTTTAGGAGTTGATTTTAATAAAATAATTTCTTAGAGCTCACTTACAACAAAAGAAAGAGAATTGCATAGAAAGTTTTACGTTCCTAGCTCCAAGAGTTTCGTCTATACGCTTTTCACCCACTTAATGATGATTTTCCAAAAATCCTTTGCTAGTGCTCGTGTACCCCAAGAAATAAGACGACGTAAAAAGAAAATACTTTCCCCTATTTCAACCCCTTATACCTATTTTTTCGCGATAAAAAGTAGCCTTATATCCTTTCTCTAGCTTTAGTTCATCTCTGTACCAAATTTCATCAAAATCGGTTAAAGTGGTTTCGACGTAAAAGGCTATATGCTTTTCAACCCCTATTTTTTTTTTGGGTTGGGCTGCGGTTGGCGCGCTCCTCGCACCACTCCGTCCGGGCACCCCAAGAAATACGATGGTGTAAAAAAAAATACGTTTCCAGGCTCAGTGGTTTCGGCTGTATGCTTTTTGGTGTTTTAGGGGTTGAATTTCATCCCCATGTAAATGGAATTTCCAAAACGCTTGAGCGAATATTTATTTATTTATTATTAGGTGCCTCAATACAAAGATTCGTGGTTCGGTCATCGAAAATGACGAATTTCCATACAAAATGTCATCCCCTATTTCAACCCCTTATACACATTTTTTTGCGATAAAAAGTAGCCTATATCCTTTCTCAAGCTTTAGTCCATCTCTGTACCAAATTTCATCAAAATCGGTTTAGACGTGAAAGACTATATGTTTTTCACCCCCTTAAGGGGGTGAATTGCCAAAAATCCTTTGCTAGTGCTCGTGTACCCCAAGAAATACGACGGTGTAAAAAAAATACGTTTCTAGGTCCAGTGGTTTCGGCTGTATGCTTTTTGGTATTTTAGGGGTTGAATTTCATCCCCATGTAAATGAAATTTCCAAAACGCTTGAACAAATATTTATTTATTTATTATGAGGTGTCTTAATACAAAGATTCACGGTTCTATCATCAAAAATTACGAATTTCCATACAAAATATCATCCCCTATTTCAACCCCTTATACACATTTTTTTGCGATAAAAAGTAGCCTATATCCTTTCTCAAGCTTTAGTCCATCTCTGTACCAAATTTCATCAAAATCGGTTTAGACGTGAAAGACTATATGTTTTTCACCCCCTTAAGGGGGTGAATTGCCAAAAATCCTTTGCTAGTGCTCGTGTACCCCAAGAAATACGACGGTGTAAAAAAAATACGTTTCTAGGTCCAGTGGTTTCGGCTGTATGCTTTTTGGTATTTTAGGGGTTGAATTTCATCCCCATGTAAATGAAATTTCCAAAACGCTTGAACAAATATTTATTTATTTATTATGAGGTGTCTTAATACAAAGATTCACGGTTCTATCATCAAAAATTACGAATTTCCATACAAAATATCATCCCCTATTTCAACCCCTTATACACATTTTTTTGCGATAAAAAGTAGCCTATATCCTTTCTCAAGCTTTAGTCCATCTCTGTACCAAATTTCATCAAAATCGGTTTAGACGTGAAAGACTATATGTTTTTCACCCCCTTAAGGGGGTGAATTTCCAAAAATTCTTTGCTAGTGCTCGTGCACCCTAAGAAATACGACGGTGTAAAAAAAAATACGTTTCTAGGTCCAGTGGTTTCGGCTGTATGCTTTTTGGTATTTTAGGGGTTGAATTTCATCCCTATGTAAATGAAATTTCCAAAACGCTTGAACAAATATTTATTTATTTATTATTAGGTGTCTTAATACAAAGATTCGTGGTTCTATCATCGAAAATGACGAATTTCCATACAAAATGTCATCCCCTATTTCAACCCCTTATACCCATTTTTTCGCGATAAAAAGTAGCCTATGTCCTTTCTCAAGCTTTAGTCCATCTCTGTACCAAATTTCATCAAAATCGGTCCAGTGGTTTAGACGTGAAAGCGTAGCAGACAGACAGACAGACAGACAGACAGACACAGACAGAGTTACTTTCGCATTTATAATATTAGTAAGGATTAGTAATTTACAATCCCCATCTATCTCTGTTTCTTTTCTAATAACGTTTAATTTCTGATTACTGTACGGTACATGATCTATCATGAAACACGATTGCACTTCGACTTCATCAGAAAGACTATCAGACATCTTATCATTCAAGGGGGCCCGCGACAGCGTATCTGCTATGTACATACTTTTCCCCGGAGTATATACTACTTTAAATTCGTACCCTTGCACTCTCATCATCATTCTTTGTAACCTAGCTGGGACCGAGACTAACGGCTTGCAAAACAAACTCTCTAGGGGTTTATGGTCCGTATATACGGTGACGTCAGACCTGCCATAAATATATTGCCTGAAACGTTCAACCCCAAAAACAATGGCTAACATCTCCTTCTCAATATGCGCGTATCTAGCTTGTGTGTCAGTGAGCGTCAGCGAGGCGAACTCGACGGGACGACCCCCCTGCAGTAACACCGCCCCCACAGCTACGCTGGACGCGTCCACTGACACCACCAGTGGCAGTCTGTCGCTGTACAACGCCAGAACTGGCGCGCTGCCTAACTTGCTTTTAAGCTTATCCACTGCTTCAGAATGTTGACAATCCCATAACCACTCGGAATTCTTTTTTAATAGCGACCTTAACACATTCACACTTTCAGAGTAGTTAGGAATGAACTTAGATAAATAATTAACCATACCTAAAAATCTTTCAAGGCTCTTTCTATCCGATGGATACGGCATTTCCATGATTGCCTTCACTTTTGAATCATCAGCCTGCATTCCTGACGCGTTAAATTTGTGACCTAAATAAGTAATCTCCTGTACCCCAAATTTACATTTTGTACGATTGAATTTAATGCCTACATCCTTAGCGCGTCGTAAAAGATTTTCGAGTCGACGGTCATGCTCGTCCCTATTGTGTCCCCACACTATAATATCGTCGATAAAGGAATCGACACCCTCTAAATTTTCTAAGTGTTGTCTTAGCTTCGCATGGAAAACTTCTGGTGCACAATTAATTCCATAAGGTAAACGTAAAAATTCATAACGACCAAAGGGTGTGCTAAACGTACAGAGGTCAGCACTGGCGTCATCGATCGTCACCATCCAAAAACCACAGCGCGCGTCCAGCACACTGAACACGGCGGCACCACGCAGTCGCGCCGCCAGTTCGCCCACCGTGGGCAATGTATAATGCGCACGCCGTACTGCACGGTTCAAAGGACGAGGATCTAAACACACACGAATACCGCCGTCCTTTTTTGCTACTAAAACAATAGCATTAACCCAGTCCGTCGGATGAGTAACTTTCCTTACTACGCCTAAACCTTCCATTCTACGTAACTCATGTAACAACTTATCTTTAAGACCTAAGGGAATTTTTCGTGTTGGACATATAACTGGTTGCACATTTTTATTCAAAATAATCTTATATTTACCCGGTAACCGTCCCAAACCTTTGAACAAGTCAGTATATTTATCAATATTTATTGCATTAATCTGATTAATTAATCCTAAAGAAATACAACCTTCCAGACCGAGTACATTCTGACAGTTTATATTAGCAACAACAAATGATAAACAATACTCTTTACCGTTAAATATAAAAGTTAGTTGATTTGTACCTACAATAGGTAATCTCTCACCTGTAAAGGATTGTACACGTTTTGTGAACGGCATAAGGTTGTCAATTGAGAAACCTAAGTTTACATACTCTGCTATAGAAATAACATTTATCATTGAGCCGGTATCTATTTTTAATGAAATAATTTTGCCGTTACACTTTATTATTTCAACCCATTCCTTAGCAGAACGCTTACATGTTTTTTTATAATCTTCGATTGTGCCTACGTAAAATATTTCTTCACTATCACTTGTTACGCTATCTACACTTAGATTTAGCACTTTTTGATTTGTTTTCTTCACATCACACACTCGCGAGAAGTGACCTTTCGTCTCACAAACGTAACATAACGCGTCTCGCGCCGGGCACCGCTCGGCGTCCGCGCATCGGGCGTTACCACACCTACGACAGACGCTCCGCTGAAGCTGCACGCGCGCCGGACGTGGCCCGGTGTTACCGCCGCGTCGTCTTGCCCCAGCGCCGTCACGTCGTCGTCCGCTACCACTCTGGACAGCATTCACTTGCATCCCTTCTGAAGGTCCCTCGATGCACTTACTTTCTTCCTTAGACATTTCGGCTGCTTGACACATTTGTATCGTCTTGTTTAATGTTAAATCGTCTGTGCGGAGAAGGCGATCCCTCACCGTGTTATTAACAATGCCACACACTATTTTATCTCGCAACAAGCTCTCCTGCAGCTCACCGAACTCGCACTGCTGACTCAATACCCGTAACGCCGTTACATATTGGTCAACGTTTTCGCCATCTTCTTGGTTGCGGGTAAAAAACTTAAATCGCCTGACAGTAATATTCGGTTTAGCACCAAAATACTTATCAAACTTCTTCAACACACAGTCGATGTCATCCTCACTTTCACCTTCATTAAATGTGAAGGTAGTGTACACTTCGTATCCAGCCGACCCTATGAGATTAACCAACAAGCTAGCCTGAACTTCTTTAGGCTCTTTGCTCACTCCAGATGCTTTTAAAAATACTTCAAATAGCTTCTTCCATTTTCGCCACGCCTCGGACCGCGTGGCTGGACCGCCATCGAGTGACAATTCTATTGGAGGACGTGCGTGTTCCATGTCGATAGTTTATTTTAATAACTATTTCGTAAATTGATGAAAATGATGGTTCGGGGGTTTCTATTTATCTTTTTATCACTTTTTAACCCATTAAAATACACACCGCTGTCACCATGTAGTGAAACACACGCAAGTTGGTTCAATACTGATTTATTATTTTAATACCCTCCACCTAGTTACAATTAATGTACTGACAATATACTACACTTCCTATTCAATTCACAAAGTATTTTATTTGTTTATATAAGAAAAGTATATACAAAACTAAATGGAAACACAAAGTAGGCAAATGTAATTAAAATGCTGGAGGCGGGCAGCCCTATCACATGTTTACGTTTAGGCATTTAATTCAAGGTTACGGCCGAGATACATTACTGGATGATTATATTACCGTGGTAGTACTAAATGTCTTTAGGTATTGTGGCTGCTATCTTATCGATCAAAGGTTAAAATAAATTTATATTCATGTCAGTTCATATAGGTCATACAGCCCAGTGCTTCAACCTCCACATACAAGGAAATTTGTATTACGCTATGCTGATCAGAGATGTTGATATAGAATTTTATTTTGAGTTTATCTTCTGTTCTATAAATGTTATATACATACTATATGCCTTAGTCGTCTTCTACGACACCCATTAGTAAGATAAGCGGTGAATTGTCTTCTTACTCCGTTACTACACGAAAAATATTATATATAACTAGCTGGCCCAACAGACGTTGTTCTGTTCAATTAAAATAACCCCACCTACCGGGTCCAATTGTGAATCTAAACCATTTTCGAATCCCCTTGAACACACAAAATATTTCGACGACATCGGTCCAGCCGTTTAGAAGTCCGTCGGGCCGACCACTGATGACAAGTAACCCTGCTCCGGTGGTCGGCCCAACGACGAAAGCGATGTGGTGTTCGGGTGGGTTGCGGGTGTGCGTGCTTACGCCCCTCTGTCGCCCCGGACGGAGTGGTGCGAGGAGTGCGTCGACCGCAGCCCACCCCAAAAAAAAAGCCGTTTAGTAGAAGTAGTAGTTCAGTGACATACACACGTACTCAAGAAATTTTTATTTAAAGATAATCTCTGATGTTTACGCGAGTAATATACATTATAGATGAAACTGTTTTTAAAAAATTTTTCGCATTTTGTATTAGATTTTTTATTGTCTTGATGTTTCGAACACGATAAAATCCGTAAACATAGTTTTATTTATAATTTTATTTGTTTTTACGCCCACATTTTGAAGGAATTTTAGCGGAAATCTATTTATTATGACATTGCTACGAATAGGTGTTTGGATAGTAACAATTTAATATGCAATAAAGGTGTGTCCGTAGCGATCGTAATATATTTTGATTTACTAATAAATATTCATGTATTTGAACCGGTCGTGTAGGGGGCCGGGACATATTTATGCATATTTTTTTAAATTTATAATTAGTATGAAAGTGAACGTCTTATTTGATCTAATATCATAAGTATGCGACAGTTGACCTTGACTTCTAAGACGTATTCGAGTATGAGAAGTCTAAAGTTCGATTCGAAGGTTGGCCGGTGAATTTTTCATTAAGAGTTTCTTACTTAATAAATTCTGTGAGTTGATGGGTATATAATTCACCACTCCCTATGTTCTTCGAAGGGGTCGTAAAAGTTGACTAGGAAATATAATGCGAAGATACCATCTATGCTAGAGAAGGAAGACTTGATATAAAACCCTATGACGACCCGTTGACCCGCATGGTATACGTAGTATGTCAACTTGACTTCTATTGAGGAGGATACCCGAGCCTAACAGTGAGACGTATATAAGTTGAGACGACAACAACTGATAATATTTCCCCACATGACGATGGGATAAGAAGAGAACAATTGCCACCCTTTACTTGCCCTTAACAGCTAGGTCTCACAGTTGGCAGCAGCCTTGCCCTCATAGGGGAGGCATCCGTCCAATAGTGACAGACGAGAGTGAATGATGTTGAATGATAAGTGTTTTTTGGATAATTTTATTTAAAAGATTTAAGGAATAACATGCGCTAATTTTTTGCCACATCTTATCAACTGGTGGCCGCGTTCCGAAACAGTCATAGGTTATTGGATTGGCGTCTCCTCGACGACGCGAACCGCCGCCAGTGACTGGGGCGGCGCAGGCGCGATTACCTGCGCCTGATGACGCCTTAGCCGAGGCCGCGAGTGACTGGACTGGAGAGTTAGTCCATCACCCGCCGAAAGGCCGACCGCGTGAGGAAAGACCGAAGTCCTCCCCGAGGGGGGGACCTTGGTCGATGGGAGAGTACTCCTCAGGGGGTATTCCGTCGGGGCGACCACTGACGACAGGTCACCCTGCTCCGGTGGTCGGTCCAATGACGAAGGCGACGTGTCACGGATGGGTTACGGATGTGCGTGCTTAGGCCCCTCTGTCGCCCCGGACGGAGTGGAGCGAGGAGCGCCGACTCCCCTCCAAAAAAAAAAAGATTATGGGATTGTTTCAAACGATGTGTAAAGTTGACAATATGTAAGTGCCCTTAAGGGGCTTATGCAGAATAAATGACTTGTTTGGATTTGATTTGCCAGCAGCAATATCTTAAGAGCGTTATCGGTAATAAGCGGCCGTAAACCCAAAAATGTGGTTTTTTGAGGACTGGTTACTCGTTCATCATAATAGCTTACTAAAAATTTATATAACCACTACATTAAACACATCTTTATATTGTGCTTGTACAGAATTATAACTCAATATTGTAACTATTTTATTAAAAGGCAAGGGTATTTTGAACTTAAGTTAATGAGATTTTACGAAAACGCTGAGTTTTGAAGTTCAGGTACGAATAAACGATAAGTCGTGGCAGCTCGAAAAAAATTGTAGATGTTAAAAAAATTACTGTTCTTGGGTATGTATAAAATGAAATTCAAGATTTCTTCCTTTTAAAACTAAAAAAAAAAATATTTCCTTAAGATTAATTTGACGAAAATGGCTCCTGTAAAACATTTAATTTTGTGAATAATACTAACCTTGGAATATTTAAAAAAATATCCACTATTTGTTCGACTATTGTAGAAGCAGTAAAAAAAAAACCAAATTGAAATACGAATAGTCACCCTCGTAATTAAATTTTAAATATTACTATAAATTGAACGGCATAATTGTTCATAAGCCATCCATCCGACGTCCTCGTCACGTCCTCGACGAAGAGGACGACATTATCACACTCGCTCAACAAAGAGCCTACACGGCCCGCGAGGCCTTAACAAATAAATATCCGCGGTTCCGCCCTCGCCGTCGAGGTGCGAAACCGCGCCGCGCAAAAATCACTACCAAAAACGTGGGCACGCCCACTTTGCCTCCAGCGACGCCCCAAGCCGAGGTCCGTTCCCCACAGGGGGAGCCCTTGGGCGATGTCGCTTAGCATACTTTTCTCCGGGTTGAGAGCCCTCAGCGCTCACCCATAGTCCGCGTCAAGCTGTCAAGGCCATCTGCGGCCAACAGCTGTACACACAAAAAAAAAAAAAAAAAAAGTTCATAAGCCAGTCGCGCCTTGGCGCTTAACGGAGCAGGGTCACGTCGCTCGAGCTCTCCGCTCACAGCGTAAAAGACGACAATACGAACTTGAGCGTATACTGCGACTGATCGGTTTTGATTCGTAAGTATTTATTACTACCTAATTCTTTTAATAACTTTCATGCGATCTCTATAAAGAATAATATAGAATCTTTTTACGTTTTAGGTGATGGGTCGAAAAAGCAGATTGTATCTTTGGAACAAAATCGGTTACAAGGCAAGGAAAAAGAGAACACACGATTTTTTTTTTTTTGTGTGTGTGTACAGCTGTTGGCCACAGATGGCCTTGACAGCTTGACGCGGACTATGGGTGAGCGCTGAGGGCTCTCAACCCGGAGAAAAGTATGCTAAGCGACATAGCCCAAGGGCTCCCCCTGTGGGGAACGGACCTCGGCTTGGGGCGTCGCTGGAGGCAAAGTGAGCGTGCCCACGTTTTTAGTGGTGACTTTTGCGCGGCGCGGTTTCGCACCTCGACGGCGGGGGCGGAACCGCGGATATTTATTTGTTAAGGCCTCGCGGGCCGTGTAGGCTCTTTGTTGAGCGAGTGTGATATTGTCGTCCTCTTCGTCGAGGACGTCGGATGGATGAGATTTTGGAGGGTCTATAGGAAGCCGCCCCAACCACTAGTTGGTTGGGGTGTGTCATGGCAGAGTCAAAGTAGCTCTGAGAGCACCGTTTCATAATCTGCTTGATGGTCGGCAGTTCGAGGTCGATGTGGAGATCGACGTTTCGTATGAACCACGGTGCTCCCGTAGCTCGGCGCATGAAACGATTTTGTAGTGTCTGTAGCCTGTGGATCCCGTGTGGCTTTACGTGCGCAAACACCACGCTGGCATAGGTCATGATAGGCCGTATGCAGGTGGTGTAAAGTCGGACTTTGAGAACACACGACAAAACTGTAAGGTACTTATAGTTTCAAAAGAGTAAACGAAAAGAGAAGTGAGCCGTCACTCAGGACACCTGGCAGACGTGAAACATCAAAATTATTTTGAAGTCGTTACCGCAAAGTGTGGCGTTAACGCCGCTTTTAATGCCACGCGACGATCAGGTTCACCCCGCCTATAGATATTTCACATCAAAAATCCGAACGGAACATTTATGCAGCCTCATCTTCTGAAGATTATCAGCTAACTCAAATTTAATGTTTAATAATTACTAACCATACACAATATAATTTTTTCGTAGAGAATCATTTTCTTCTTGTACTAGCAATAAATATGTAGCAAAATGTGGATCAAAATTTAATAACTAATTTCTGTAGTGGGTAGATTTAAATCTCTGACTGGACTTGTTAGACATCCATGGCCATGGCGATTAGGGCCATACTCGACTACTGCACGGCAGCCACGGAGGCAGCGTGCCTCTTGGCCGGAACTCTCCGGTGGGACCTGCAGGCGGAGGTACTCGCCGAGCTTTACCTGCGAGTATCAGAGACGCGAGCCACATATAGCCTCAATCAAGGTGATTGCCGCCTGGCGGGTCGATGCCCGCCGAGACGTCATTGCTCGTTGGGCAATCGGACTGGAGAAGCCTCAATACGGTATCAGGACCGTCGAGTCCTTTCAGCTGGTGCTGATGGGGTGGTTGGGTCGGCAGCACGGGGTACATTCCTTCCGACTGGTGCAGGTATTGATGGGTCACGATAGCCAAGTACCTGCGCAAGCTCGTTAGGAGGGAGAGCACACCACCATCCTGCTACCACTGCGATTGCGACGTGAGCACGGCGCAGCACAGGCTCGAGGTGTGTGCCTCGTGGGCAGAGCAGCGCCTTGAATTCGTTGCAATCACCGGTGCCCACCGGACCCTGCCGACCATCACTAGGGAGATGCTCAGCAGCGTCAGGAACTGGAACGCGGTCACCGCCTTCTGTGAGGCTGTCATCTCACGAAAGGAGAAGCCGGCTCGTGTGTGATCAATCTTTGGTCACACGTTCCGCCACTGGCGACTCGGGCGGCGCAGATACGAGTATCCGCGCCTCACGCCGCCCTAGGCGAGTCCGCGGGTGACCGGACCGGGGACTTTAGTGTGTCACCCGCAGAGAGCCTGACCGTGTGACGGCGACCGACGTCCCGGGATAGGGACGTCGATTGGGGTTTTTTTATTTTTTTTTTTAATTATTACACAATAATGTGATAATTTAAAAAAAATAAGTTGTCGACTCTCGAACCCGAGACCAGAGTGCCCGCCGGCGAGCACGTTACCACGAGATTACCGCTTGTTGGCGATTCGACTTTGAATTTTTCTAGTACATAAATTACCCATCCAACTTTGACCCTTAAAATCTTTTTAACGAGGGCCCAGTTGACCCTAATATTTGGTAGTTGTGATACCCTCGTGCCCCCTCTACCACCCCACCAAAAATCATGGAAATCCCCGACCCACACGTCTGAGGGTCTCCTTGTAAGTTATACTCTGTGGCTATATTTTACTATTTCCTGTACTTTGCATATTAAAAATACAATTTTAACCGTTTTACTATTATGAGATTTGGTTTTTAATTAAAAATTTTAAAATTTACATCATGTTGATTTTTGAAAATCTACTTCTCCGAAGAATATATTAGAGATTGATTATTATAAGCGCCAAGGCTCAAGACTGGTCATTCTATGAACTCACGTGTGTGTAGTGCATTAGTGTGCGTCGATATTGGACCGTAGCAAAAAACCTAAAATGCGAGAAGTGACGATTACCGATAACGCTCTTACAAATATATTAGGTGAAATGGTACAATAAGTGGCTTGTCGTTTGCTAGCCTCAATGTTACCCTCTTCATCAAATACCAGTAGTGGCATCTTCTCTTTATTTATTACAACTGGTGTCACCTTTAGACTTAATCCTATTCCATATAGCAAATCATGTGTTTAGACCTAATAAATATGGACTAACGAAGACTGGACTGAGAAATAGATATAATTGTATTTTTTCTTTTCACAGCGGCGATTGGAGCTGTAGTAGGTGGTACTTTCTTGGCGTGGACCTCACCCGCAAACCCGCAACTTCAGATGCCAAATGTAACCGAAACTGCCGTGAATGCCACCCTCAACAATATTACCTTATTACTCAACAAGACCATCAACGACAACACCGCCTTCACTATCAACTTGAACAATACTGTTGAAATCAACAATTCAACGAGTGATTTCCATCTTACAAGCACAGAAAGTGAGTAAAATTTTATATTTTTTAGTGTATGAATATTTAATTTTCTATATATTTATGTCTATTTGATGTAACTGTATCTAAATGGCTGTATAGATTTTGATGAAATTATGCTACCGTCTAGATCAGGGGTTCCTAAACTTTAAAAATAATGGAACCCCAACTGAATACCTTTTATTTTATGGAACCCCATATCAAATGATATCAAGCAAAGAACGGTTCTGTGCCATAGTTTAGGCTTAATTCTTGCCATCTATCTACTTACGTAATAGTAATGAGTTCTTCTCATCACAAATTTTGCGCTATTTCGAAATAATATTTGTAATCGTGTTATTATTTCATATCAAAATTACTAAAATTAAAAACTATTGAATTTTGGCGTAAACCTAATGACTATTCGACGGAACAGGGATTCCCTAAGTGTGTGCCGCGGCACACACTTAGGGAATCCCTGGTCTAGATGACCTAAGGGAATGTACAAATAGTACGTACACTTTTTTACAATTTTCAACCCCTCCCACCTTTCAGTGATCATCTGGAGTTCAAAATAAAACATAATATTGATTAAGTGGTAGTTAAAAATCTCTTCCCTTTCAAATATTTACATAATATATAGGGATAAAAGCAAGCTGATGATGATATTAGTATCTGCGAGTTTCACGGATATCTTCCAAGGGAAGATAGGCGGTCCTTTGGTAGGCTTACATGGGGATATGAATCCAACACGCAGAAGCCTTTGGAGAAATTTAATTTAAAAATGGGATGGAACGTCTACCGATGACACTACGCCTGCACATAACACTCGTAAACTGCCAACGGTAGGTGTAAAACTATTGTGTGATGATGGCATCTAATAACTGTTTATGGGGTTGGAGGTTCGATGGACTGATTTAAATAAAAACTATTGATTTTAAAACTGTTGCTGCCTGCCTGCCTTTAATACCTTTATACGTCTTGAACTTTGGCAGACGGTGACTCGCCAACTCACCGAATGAGCCCCCCTAAACGGTCGCCACAGACACGCCATACGGGCAACAGGGGGCAATATTGGGGCAAGTTTCTTGGGGTATCGAGCGGTACGGCACAGATTTCACCATTGCAAGTCCCCGATAAACGGCGACCCGCAGTAGTTTCCCCGTAATTTAATAATAATAATAAAGCCATTTATTCCAAATCTCTTTCGATATGCATCTATTACAATCGTTGTAAGTAAATTATTGCTTACATTTGAGCATGCTTACTTATAATTAAGGTTAGTATGTTAGTATTTATGAGATTTGGTCCCCTGTTTGGGTAAAGGGCTCCTCCATCCTTTTCCATAACTCCCTGTCCTTCCCTGACCTTATCCAGTCGTTTCCTGCGACGTGTGTTATGTCATCAGCCCACCGTCTTAATTGTCGACCAACATTCTTTTCCCCATTGGTCCTTTCCATCGTGTGGCTTCAATGGTTCATCTTTTGTCTGGGTAACGTGAGATGTGTCTGGCCCATCTCCACTTGAGTAAGAGTGCCCCGTTCCCCGTAGTTATGTCCTTGAAAATGACACTTCCATCCCCGAACATATAGCTCTGGCAACCCCTCTCTGATCAGCCGGGCACTCTTCGGTTACCACTCCAGCAAACCAGTAAAGGCGAGCTGGATACAAGGCCCTGGTCGACTCTCTGGGGCATTCAGGACCACAGTGCCGCTACTATATTAGTATTATAATTATATTTATAGTACAGAAGGTAGGTAGGAGCAATTAATGAAAATACATAAATTATAAAACAGGAAAATCATTCAGTAATTGAACATGGGAATTAAATTGTTGGAATTCCAAGTATTATGATATAAAGGGAAACGCGGTACGTGACGATTGACAGCTCAACGTCAATGGTCACACCCCACGTTTAGTCACTTTATTATTGTATATCTTCGTACCCATGCCGTAGTGGGTATCCATTAGTCATCATTTCCGTCCACATAAGCCCCACTATTGGGCTCAGGTGTCTTTCATAATGGGGTAGAAGTTGACATGTTATGGTCAAATGTGATAGCCAGGGCAGGGTTTCTTAAAGTGGGGTCCACGGACGCTTAGAAATCCGTAGCATGTGTATCAGGGGATCGCAGTACGTTAATCTGTGAATATAATTATTAGGAAATTGTGTAGTAAACTTGATGAGTAGCATTGTCGTTATTGATTGGCGAATTCTATGAGTAATTAATACTCACTCTCTTCTTGTCAGGCGAGCTGTCTGTTCTGATAACATTTGCTATTACGAATCTTAGCGAGGCAGGGTTCTTGGTTCAAGTGTCGATAAAAAGAAAGGGTTGTGAAAGACAATCTCACAATTTATCGTTCTCATTGAGGCCGAACAGCAGCACCCTTCTCATTAACTTATTAGTAAGTGTAATGAACGTACAAATAAAATTATTTTTATTAATAATTAAAAGGAAGCTTTTTTTTCCTAAACTAAAATATCTTTTGACAAAGCTCCATGGAGATGTTTAAATTGTGAAAGGGGTCCGTGACTGCAAAAAGTTTAAGAAACCCTGGCCTATGGTATTATGCCGAGTTTTTCTTCTCTGGCATGTATGTTATCTGCATGAAATGTCTCTTTTTTGTTTTTTTTTTCGGGGTAGGCCACGGTCAATGTACCCTCCGTCCGGGACGACGAGTGCTCGATAGCACGTCGCCTTCGTCGTTGGGCCGACCACCGGTACAGAGTTCCTTGACTTCAGTGGTCGGCCCGACGGAATATCCTGAGTACCCTCTCTCGTCGACGTCCCCTTACCGGGACACCGATCGCCGTCGCTAAGCTAACCTCTTCGCGGGTGCCGGACTAAATCCCCGGTCCGGTATAAAATATCCCTTAGTCGTTTTTTACGATACCCACGGGCAGGAAAAGGGGAGGTAATTTGTATTCTTACTCCGTCACCACACGGACGGTGGGTATTAATATCTATTAATATTACAGATAAAGATTAGACATTTTAAAATTATTTTACCTATAATTATCCAAATACATACACATTCCAACAATTATCATTTTTCTTTTCCCTGATTGGTTAAGCTTGGTCACACTGAATGGACGAAGACATGCGTGTTAAATAGATGGATATGTGCTTTTAAAACTAATCGACATTAGCATGATTACGTCATCCTTGCACAATTGCAGCATGTAATGAATCCATGGCGCCAGAAATTTGTAATCATTTGCCAAAGTCTTTTAACAACATTGTAAACATTAATTTATTCAAAATACTACTGATTTTTTTACTATAGAACCATATTATACTATCGACTAACAAATTCACACGGTTTCACCTACGCAGCTCTCGTTCGCGTGGGAATTATCATCGCAGCCCACATACGTCTCACTGTTAGGCATGGGCCTCCACAATGGGAGGGAATTTGACCTACTATACCATGCTGGTCAGACATGATGGTATAGGGTTTCATTTCGAGTTTTCCTTCTCTTGCACAGATATTATGTGCATAGTATATCTCATAGTCGTCTATACGACATCCACGGGCAAGGTGTGTGGTGAATTGTACTCTTACTCCGTCACCACACGGAAAACCCGAGATAAAATATAACCCATGTTACTCTTTTTCCTTTTCCGTATGGTGAAGGAATAATAATATAATTCACCACTCCCTATCTTGCTCGTGGATGTTGTAAAAGATAACTAAGGGATATAATATCTTTTCTTTTTTGTTCACGCTGTGGAAATGCATTTACGCACTATCCCCCGCCAGTGGGCGGGGGTTGTGTGGGACTCGCCGGCCACATTTGCGGCCGGAATATCCACTAAAACCACAGCGGCCCCTGCCGCGCTTTTACGGAGTGCCGGAGAGATCGTCTGATGGCATTCTATCCCCGGCACCCCAACGCATGGCCGTCTGGCCACGTCCTGTCGTCATTATTCAGAGCGGTGGGAGTAGGTGCGCATATTGTCGTCTCCTCCTCCCGGGTCGCCGGCGACGAAGCGAGTCAGCAGAAACAAGCGCCTCGCGTTCCCGCTCTGCTGCTTCCTTCCTGGATATGAGGGCCTCGCAAAATGAGGCCATCGACGACCAGCACCTGTCGCTGCCGAGTATTTTTGCGATAACGGTTACGGCGGTCCGACAGCGACAGGTCCGCTCCAAGTACCACCGATAAGTCGTAGCGCTGAGGCCGCCAAGCGGGGCACATCACCAGTGTGCGACGCGCATCATTAGTTGGCGCGCCACACTTATGACATCCGGGGGCCTCTTCTCTTCTAATCATATGCAGGTACTTACCGAAGACTCCGTGTCCGGTAAGCACCATCCTAAATATTAGGTTGCCATGCTTCCATGTGAGCCAGCGGTGGAGATGCCGCGCAATCGCCTTTACAGTGCCCCGCCCTGCTACGGGGGACTCCAGGTCTGCCCTTTACCGCCGGATAACCTCCCTCCGGGCCACTTCTTGTGCTCTGCCCAGTCTCCTTGCAGAGATTTGCTCGCCGTTGGCCCGCGCTGTGGCATGGAGCTGGTAAACTTCCGCCAACGCCTCAGCCACAAGCGGCCAAGGCGCCTGCCAGTAGCGTCACTACAGTTCAAGATACTGTACTGCTATGACTTTCTGCGGTCGACGCAGGAGGGCCTTGTTGCGAGCGGCGAGGGACTCCGACCAGATAGGGGCACCATACAGCGCTATGGACTGTAGGATTCCAGCGTAGAGATGCCGACAGGACGACCCAGGTCTGCCAGTGTTTGTCAGAAGCCTTCCCAACGCTGCGGCTGACTTGGTGAGCCTAAGGACGAGCTGGGCAAAGTGTGGCCCGAAATTCCATTACTATCGAGGTGCATGCCCAGATATTTCATCTGGGCCCGCACCGGCACGGCAACCCCAGACACGCTGATATGTGCTCCGCGGGGGGATGCCTATAACATCTATGCAAGAGATGGAAAACTCGAAATGAAACTATACCAACGCGTCCAATCAGCGTGGTTATAGTAACTCATTTTCTCTGCTATTGCGAAGGAGGCCCGGACTTCTGTGGGCTGAGATAAGATGAAATAAGTTGAAATTGAAACATAACAAAATTAAAGATTTTGCGAGTAATTCTTATTTAATATTCTAACATAGGAATTGAAGCGACCGCGTTTTATTTCATAGTATACATATGTACCTATACTGAGAAAATTCCACTAAGTAAACGTTAGCCGCTGTAACACGTTGATATAATAATATTGTATGTTTGTTTATCGCTGTATTTAATGTCTTATCACATCCATATTTTAGTTTCCTTCATAAATCAAAGACAGACATTAATTTTATCGACATGCGCCTGAATTTATAACATTCAAAACGAAATATTGTAAGCTTGTAATATAACATTCGATTTAGTAATAGAAATCTGACTTTTTAAATTATTTCTCTTTCATGGTGTCTTTATGTCATCGTTATCTCAATCCACATATGTCCCACTTTTGGGTTCGGGCTCCTCCACAACGGGAGGAAAATTGACCGCGTTACTCAGATGTGTTAATATAGGGTTTTATGTCGAATTTTGCTCCTTAGTCGTCTTTTACGACATTCCCGGGCAAGACAAGAGGTAGTGAATTTGTATTCTTACTCCGTCACCACACAGAAAATATTATTTAGCTTTAAGCTAATAAAATATGCTAAATTTTTAAAAAGCACTGAATAATATATTTTTCAATGATATGTATTAAAAACACGGAAACTGTTTAGGAGGAAAACAAGAAAACTTTTTTTTATTACGCAACGACTCATTATGAAATATCGTTAGAAAAACCGTTGAAAATAATAAATGATATTTAGTATCTGTTCCAATTGTGTATGAACAAATGATAGATCAATTTTTATATAGTAAAAAGATATTTTCACTTATTTTATTAACCACTGGCTCAGGCCTCCTTCATTATAGAAGAGAAATTTACCTTCTATACTCCGTTGGTTGATATAGGGTAACATTTTGAGTTTTTCTTCTTTCGCATAGATGTTATATGCACATTATATCCCTTAGTCATCTTTTATAACATCCACAAGCAAGAAAGGGTGTGGTGAATTGTGTTCTCCGTCACCACAAGGAGAATTAACGCTTAAACATAAACGATTAATATATAAATATTCAAAATTATAAAATGGACGATTAACTATTAGCATAGTCTTCCGTGCGATAATAGAGTACGAATACAATTCGCTACTCCCTCTCTTCTCCGTGGGTGTCGTATAAGACGACTAAGGGATATAATATGCATATAATACCAATGCAAGAGAAGGAAAACTCGACATAAAAAGTCTATGCCAACACGTCTGACCTATGCGGTATAGTAAGTCAAATTTCTTTCTATTGTGGAAGTAACCCAAGCCCAATAGTAGGCATTATATGGGCTGAGTTGAACTATTATTTTGATTATAATACATGAAGTTATCACGTTCACTATTGGGCATACATCCTCCAATTGGGGATGCTACGTTAGACTATTGGTTTGGCTATCGCATTAGGCGTTATAAGTTACTCAGCAAAATACTAGCCCATTCTCGTGGTGATTTGTCAGTCGTATTTTATTCCTCTCGCGGCAAAGTAAGGGGTTTAGTAAAACATATTGAATAAATTAAAAACGAATATATACTATACATTCTATATATTGTATAGATTAACGATAACTAGCCGCCATTCGTGAAATGCGTATGATATTGATAACCTATCAAATCGAAAACAGGAAAATTTAAACGTATACTAAGAATTAAATGCATAAAAAAATTCCATGATACAGTAAGAATCTTTTGAACATTTATTATTGTCAATTTTAATAGGATCGGCTTTCTTTTTTTTTTGTAAGACTACTTATGATATAACCTATTTTCACTAAGAAAATAATATTTGTATTGCGGAAGACTTTACAAGCATATAATTTATGGGTATAAATTACATGCAGACTCAGAATGGATCTCATAAAATATTGCTCTGCTTGGGAATCGAACGCCAACACCTGGCACAGTAGGTCGGTATGCTAACCTATGCTGTCAAGTCGCCATCAGCTTTATAACCTCATTAGTTTCAGTCGAATACCGTTTTGAGTTATTGAGGTCCATTTGAACTCAATTGGACAAATATATTATACGAATTCAACGGCTGTAAGAATATTTGAGGATACCGAATCCTCAAATAGAGACAACAGCCAGTATCTATCAGCCGATCGGGATAGCAGACAACAACGGCTTCACATGATTTGCGACATTTCACCCGAATTTCAAATATCTACTAGAATGTTAGATATCTATGTAGTTTTCTTAATATTATCTTTTAAATTATCCGTATGGTGACAGAGTAAAAATACAATTCAACACCCCGCCATTTTACTAATAAGTGTCATTAAAGAACACTAAAGGATCTCATAAGCGTAACGAAAACTTGAATTAAAATCCATTTGACCAGACTATAGGAGTCAATTTCCCTCCCATTTTATAAAAGACTCCAGCTCAGCACTGTGACGTATATACACATATAATAAAAATAAAATATAATAAACTGTTTAATTATTTCCCCGTTTTTTTTTGGGGTGGGTTGCTGTCGGCGCGCTCCTCGCACCAATCCGTCCGGGGCGACAGAGGGGCGTAAGCACGCACTCCCGCAACCTACCCGCGATGCACATCGTCTTTGTCGTTGGGCCGACCACCGGAGCAGGGTGACTTGACGTCAGTGGTCGGCCCGAAATTATTTCCCCATGTGGAAAACATGACATGTTAAGAATACAATGTTTCATAACTTCTTTACTGTTTTTGGGAGTTGTTCAAATTCAGATTATAATCAAGAAAGCGGGCTACAGTAACCCACTAGCCAAGGATAGCGATTATGGTATCATCTCCCCTCATAGGGCGGTTTATAGCCACAGTAGAAATTGATAGATGCATGAACGGATGGCACTGTTTATTTAAAAATAGCGGAGCATGGCTCAAGGAGCATTTATAGGTCCCTGAAGTCAAATTTATATCGACATAGAAAAGTAATAAGTTAATCTTTTATTATGTTCTGAAAAGTTCTTTTTTGTATGGGCCAAGTAAACAATGCGCGTTCAACTTTAGAAACTAGCAGCTTAACTTTGAAGAGCCCACCTTTCTAAACGATGACGTCCCGGTGCACTTACGACATGAATCAGCGGTAAGCTATATTGTGGATTGTTCCTCCCTTTTTCTTGAAATAGCTATGGTCTGATCATACCCTGGTCAAGTCATCCAGGGCATGTCTTGTAATCCTTGTTTTGTCAGATTGTCCCCTAAATGATAATATATTTTCTGTGTTCACTCTCTTATGGAACAGAGTAAAGGCATAAGATGAAATATTCTTTCAAACACATATTTATTTACAGTTTTCAGTGCCAAGTTTTGATTGTGGGCGTTTGGCTCGGCTCCCAACTATTTCTGTACGCAAAAAACACACCTCCCATTAACTGGGTATACGTTATTTAACTGACCCCGTGACGTATATACCAATCATTTATAATATTTATGTGTTGCATGTGATACGAAGTAGTGATTGTATTTTTTTAAATTTATTTAAACAATAAATTACTGGGATTTTGCATTTAGAATGCTAGGTTATTTATAAAAAACTTGTTTACGAGTGAAAAATGAATGTCACGCGCGTATATTTTAACACTTGTAAATACAAAAAATACTTATATATAATGAAAAAGAAAAAAACAATATATTGTCCGTGTGGTGATGGAATAAGAATACAATTTATCACTCCCTGTTTTGGCCGAGGATGTTGTAAAAGATGATTGTGGCGCCACAAGGTTGGATAAAATGAGAAATAAGTATATTAAAGGAAATCTGCAAGCGGCACCGCGGTAAACAAGATTATGAGCGCTAAATTGTCTTGGTATGGTATGAGGAGTGATGAATGTGACAAGGAGGGTTGTCAGTATGTTTGTGGATCGATGTAAGAATCGAGGGAGGCCCAAAAAGAGATAAATGTATTTTATGAATGAGAATTTGCGTATAAAAGCATTGAGGGCAGGTGTGACGTCTGATAGGAGGCTATGGCAGGTAAGAACATGTTGTGGCCAACCCCATTAGCGTAGGATGAGTGCGATGATGACAAGTCATCCTGCTCCGGTGGTCGGCCCAACGACGAAGGTGACGTGGGTATGGCTGGGTTATGGGCCCGCGCGCCGTCCTTTCGTTGCCCCGAACGGGATGAACCGCGTGTGCGCTTACCATAGCTCACCCATTAAAGAAAAAGCAGTCGAGTCATGAAATGTAATATAGTGTCGAAATTGTTGATTATATCAATGATTTCTAATAGTTAAGTGTAACTAGGTGCGGTTCTCCGTATATCGACTGATAAAAAATACAACTCACCACCCCTTTTCTTCCCATGGGTATCGTAAAAGACGACTAAGGGATATAATATGCATAAAACATCTATGCAAAAGTAGGAAAACTCGAAATAAAACCCTATACCAACAGGTCACGGATAAAATGTAGCCTAAGTTACTTCTTCTATAGACAGCTACTTGATAGTAAAATATTATCGAAATCTGTGTAGCCGTTAAGAAGATTGCCTGGAACAGAGAGACAGACAAGGGCGTGAAAAAGATCCCATTATTTTGACATTACAAACAGACACTTCAATTTTATTTATTGTTATAAATTTGTTACAAATATTGTGTATATTTATCAAAATAAACGTAAATAATTGTACTTATAATAATTTAATATTTAATTATAAGAAGTTCTCCTTAACCCCATATGTTTTTATAGTGCAAGTACTTCAACCAGTATATTTACCTGTTTACTTGACTTTGAATTCCTCAGGCAATTTATCCTCAGTTGAACTAGTAATAAATATTAGCATTAATATTATAATATATATCATATTGCTAATAAATATTAGCAACTATAGTTGATCTATCCGATTTGTTTCGACTAAATGTAGGTACATTTAGATATAAGTTATATTTTGTAAATAAAACTACAGATTTTATCGCGTTTGTATTTGATTTGTCACGGGCGGACTAAGAGTTAGTTCGCCCGTGACAAATCAACCATGAACGCTGTAAACTGTTCAAAACGTTGGGCAATCAAAAATCAAATACAAACGCGATAAAATTCGTAAAATAATTTTATTTAGAATGTGTAATACTCGCGTAAACATCAAAAATCATTATAATAAGTTATATTATTCACTTCACTTGATCTTATATACGTCCCACTCTTGGGCTCCAGACGCCTCCACAAAAGAGGCACATTAACTACCAGGTTGGTCAGACGTATTGTATTGACGTATTATAGGGTTTTATTTTCTAGTTTTCTTTCTCTTGCATACATATTATATGCATATTTAATTCTTTAGCCATCTTTTACAAAATCCACGGGCAAAAAAAGGGATAGTGAAATGCATTCTCTCTCCGTCATGACATGGAAAGATTATTATGACGGTTATTTTGAACAAAATGTCTCTTTATCTCAGCCTATACACCACTCACAACTGGGCTTAGACTTCCTCTACCATTTTTTTTTTTTTTGGGTGGGCTATGGTAAGCGCGCGCGCTGTCCTGCCCGTTCGGGGCGATGAAAGGACGGCGCGCGGGCCCATAACTCACCCGTACCCACGTCACCTCGTTGTTTGTTAGGCCGACCACCGGAGCAGATGTGACTTGTCATCAGTGGTCGGCCCGACGGAATACCCTTTCGGGTAACCTCACGTCTCGACGTACTGGCACGTCGGTCGCCATCGCGCGGTCAGCCTCTCTGCGGGTGACGGACAATTCCCCGGTCCGATCACCCGCGGCGTCGGCTAGGGAGGAAGGACCATAGGAAGGAAATTGATATATACCACGCTGAGCAGGCCTTTTTTAGGTAGGGCCATGGTCAGCGCACCCGCCGTCCAACCGGGTTGAGAGCCCTCAGCGTTCACCCATAGTCCGGGCTAAGCTGTGAACGCCATCTGCGGCTAACAGCTATACACACATAAAAAAAAAAGCCCGCCGTCCGCTTTCGTCCGGAAAGCGAGCGAGCGTGCGGCGACGGCGGGGCGACGCGCGGCCCATAATACACCGTAGCTCGTCGCCTTCGTCGTTCAGGGCCGGTCATCGGTATCGAGTTCCTTGTCCTCCGTAATCGGCCCGATACCGTGGTCGGCCTGAACGCTGATCAGGCCTGATAACATCTTAAAAGTCACAGGGAGCGGTTGGTTGCAAATGGTGCAAGACTGTTCTGAATGGCATTTTTGCGCGGAGGCTTGTGTCTAACATTGAATGTCTAGAGGCCGCTAGATGGATGGACGGAGTAAGAATACAATTCACCATCCCCCATCATGACGTGGGTTTCGTAAAGGATGACTAAGAAAGGATGACCAAATGTAAACCCTATACGAACTTGTCTGACCGGCGTATCATTTTCGGCAGTCAATTTCTCTTCTATTGTAGAGTGATTAGAGCCCCACAGTAGAACGTATATGACTTGAGATTATGATGATGGAAAGAAGATACCTTTGAGAAGTTATTTCCTTCCTTTCCAAAGGATATTTTTTAATAGACAAGTTATAAGAACTAGTCCTTTAAAAAAATATCCTTTGTTAAAAAAATAAAAATATAGAAGAACTAGCAGCACCCTGCGCTTTTACCCGCATTTATACATATTCTTGTGGGAATATCGGGATAAATTATAGTCTATATGTTATTCTTTTTTTTTTTATTGCAAGCAGTGGCAAACGAGCAAACAGTACACCTGATGATAAGTGTTGCTGCCGCTCATGGACCTTTACAAGGCCGCTGCCTACCGCGAAGAAAGTGAAGGGAGTGTGAATGCGTACATTGAGGCTCGGTGATACTAAAGGCATCATCAAAACCCTCCACACGCAAACACCCTCAGAAAGTTGGGCTTCCGGCTCTCTCGCTCACCGAACGAAGCGCAGTAACAAATTGCTACTACTCGGACGTCGATTTTTTGCGAGAGCGTGGTACTGCCCCGGACGGATCGGCCCGCGGCTGTAGACAGATAACTGTCGACAGTGTGGTCCTACCACTATTCTGATATGTAAGCGATATTATTGTAAAATTTCATAAGTTCCATAAAGTAGTTTTTGCGTGAAAGAGCAACAAACATCCTCACACACATCCTCACAAACTTTCGCGTTTATAATATTAGTAGGAGATATTATTCACTATCATTTACAAAAGACCTTTGAACGTATTCACGACACGAGAATAACATCGATCATAATTGCAAACAACGGGATCGTTCATTAAACCGCGATAACGTCATGGTAACAGAATAATATTTGGCACACACCCATGATATGACGTAGTATCACGCGGACACTGTTATGAGACACGCCCCCGTAACGGAAAACGAAAACATAATAAAATTAAGAGTTGTACGTTGATATTTATTTAATTTCATATCAAAAATGATCTTTTATATTTCTTTTAGTTTATAATGATGTCCCTGTTGGCGATGGGTTAGGGATACAATTGTCGGCACTCCTTGCTCACCTATGGGAGTTGTAAAAATCGGCGGAAGTGTGGACCAGGGCCGTACTATCTATAAAGTAGATTAGGCAATTGCCTAGGGGCCCCGAGCATGTACTAAGAAAAAAAAAACATTTCATTGAATTTTTTTTTTAAATTGTATACTTCCTCAACATTATTCCTTTTTTTATTACTGTTGGTAGCAAAAGAGAAAACAGCATACCTGATGGTAAGTGATACTACTGCTCATAGACTTTGGACCATGGACCCGAGTATCGCACTGTCTAGGGGTCCTGATAGGGTTAATCCATGGTGTGGACTCTGACCTGGGAAACGTGTTAAACGCCCGCGTGCCATGTGTGGCGATTATGACAGTTTCGCCTTATTTGCGGAGCAGGTCTTTTTAAGACAATGTCCTGCCAAAATAATCCTTTTATTGCTGGAGACTTTACAACATATAGGCATAATAGCAGACAGTGAATGACTGAAAGATGATATTAAAATAAATCTATCCATCCATCCATCATTCTGCTGATATCCATTGTTGAATATCATCACCTCAGCATATATAAGCCCCACTGCTGGGCTCGAATTGCCTCCAATAAACAAAAATCTGAATCTGTTTTTTTTTTCTAGATTTCCTTCCCTTGTTAATGTTATATGCGTAGGTAATATATTCTTTAGTAGTCTTTTCCTAAATCCACTGACTTGGGGTTGGTGAATTATAATCTTACTCCGTCACCACCCGGTTGAAAAAGCCTCACAAAAAGGGAATTGCGTAATTGCTATGAAATTGCAATTTATTGTTATACATTTGAAACGAAGGCATGTTGACAAATTGTAGTCACTTTATACAAAATATAAAGTTAAAGTAAATGCACGGCAGTAGACCAATAGAATAGCAAATGTCACGGTCATGCATAGGAGGGGTTATCGTTATTATACTATAATAACCACGTTCAGCAAACGGGATGGTGATGGCTCTTCTGATACATTTTCCAAGAAAGAGCTGCTGCCCATTTCCTAATTGTCCTTTAACCAATGTTTATTTTCTTCATAAGCAATTAAAGGATGGCGATAACTAAATTACGACTGTCCAGATAGCGCAGTAGTTAAAATATCGAACTACGTTGCCAGCGTCGTGGGTTAAATTCGGCGGTTAGTGAAGGCTGCTCTAGTAGTTAACTCGTGATCGGGTGCCGCTTGTGGAATCTGGTCCAGCCATAATCCTTTGAATTATATTAAGTATCTTGCAGTTCGAAGGGCATCACACTGGAGTTAGTTCTTACAAAACATGTAGGTACACAATTGTGTATCTAGTAAGAAGAAAAAAAAATAAAAATAATAGACAAGCCCGCTGAGTTTCTTGCCGGATCTTCTCAGTAGCGGTCGCGTTCCGATCCGGTGGTAGTTTATTTTTTTTTTGGATAATTTAATTTTATTTTGTAAAATTGACAATATATTAGTGCCCCCTCGGGGTCTATGCATAATAAATGATTTGAATTTGAATTACCACGCAGGACCATATCTTGTACGATTCACAAATTAGTGTACCGGGTCCGAGTGTAATTTATGTAAATACATTAAATTACATGTTTGTAGAGTCCTCAATACCAGCATTATTTATTTAGTGTAAGGTGTTGTCGTAAAAAATTCTTAACACCACGGGGAAATTAAAAAAAAATAAATGCTGAGAAATTGATTTTGTTTGTTTTTTATTAATTATATTTTTATTATTATCTGCCTTTTATGCTGTATACCTTGAAACGACTATTATGTAACCATTACAGAGCTCAGTTTCGGTTGTCTCTCTCTTTCGCTCTATTTTTTGCTTCTTCTTCTACTTCAGCCCACATATCTTTTTCACATTCTTCTATTCAGCCACGTTCGCTTCGGTTTCAGTCTTCTCACCCGCATAGTTCCTGTTCCCGTGAAAATGCTGGGATAAAATATAGCCTATATTACTCTCTGATATTATAGCTTTCTTTTGGTGAAAGAATTTTGGAAATCGGTTCACTACTTTTCGAGTCAATTCATTACAAACATACATACAAATCTTTCCTTTTTATAATATTAGTATAGATGGATTCTCTATAATGAAAGAGGAAAATGGATTACCGCTAGTCAGATAGGTTGGTATAGGGTTTTATTTCGAGTTTTCTCTGTCTCGCAGTAAGGTTATATACCGTCTTTAACCATACCTACAGGCAAAGTAGGGAATGGTGAATTGTATTATTACTCCGTCATGACACGTAAAACTTATTATTAACTGGTATGTTTATATAATAGATAAAAAGGTCAACCGGTTTTGATAAAAATATTTTATCATTCATTATTATCTCCTCTGTTAAAAAAACAAGTCAAGTGTGAATCAATCTCATTTTGAAGAGTAGATATTTTACTGTTGAACTCAGCTCATATACATCTTATTGGCGGCCTCGAGACTCCTCCATCATCATCACCCCTGCCCACATACGTCCCACTGTTAGGTTCAGGCCTCCTCCACAATGGGAGGGAATTTGACTTACTACTCAGATCAGTTGACATAGGTAGGTAGGTCAGACATGTTGACATAGGGTTTCATTTCAAATTTTCCTTCTCTTGCACAGATCTTATGTGCATATCTCTTAGTCGTCTTGTACGACATCCACGGACAAGATAGGGAGTGGTGAATTGTATTCTTACTCTGTAACCACACGGAAACTCGAGACTCCTCCATAATAGCAAGGAAATTGATCTACTATATCACGCTGGTCAGGTGCGTTAGTATAGGGTTTTATTTCGAGTTTACCTTTTCTTGCACTTATGTTATATACATATTATATCCTCAATGTTTTACGACACCACAGGCAAGATAGGGGGTGTTGATTTGTATTTTTACTCCGTCACTAAGTAGAACGAGCAAGTGCTCGTTCATAAATTTGTGCAAGGTAATTTTTTTTGCTTGCTATTGCTACGTCACTGCATGCTAGTTCAAAGACCATTAGATTGGTGGGTTAGAATCCCTCGTGTGCCGTACATTTTTCACTCGCAAACAAATTATTTTAAGTCGTTAAGACGATAAGAAAATATTAAGTGAAAGTTTAAGGTAACTACTATTAAGTTCCTAGCTCAGATTAAGTCCGTGAGGTGACAGAGTAAGAATACAATTCACCACCCCTTCTCAGATCCGTGGGTATCGTAAAAGATGACTAAGGGATATATTACGCATATGCAAGAGATGGAAAACTCGAAACAAAATCCTATACCGACCTGTCTGATCAGCATGATATAGTAAGGTTAATTTCCCTCCTATTATGGAGGAGGCTCGAGCCCAACAGTGGGACATATGAGCCGAAATGATGATGATGACTTATTAAGCTAAGTATTGATTGATGCGAAATCAGACAATGAAGGCTTAGATTTACTTTCTCTTTGAGTAGGGAACCCTAAAACGATATCAGTATTTATAAAAGTTTATTATCCAGTCTACTACTGGATAATAAACTTTGTGTGTGTTCCTGTTCGGCGCGAATCCAAATATTTCTTACTAGCTCTTGCCCGCGTAAGAAAATTAATTTCCAAAGTTGAACTATTATATCAAGATGACACATTAGGGGAAAGTGGGGGAAATACGAACACCTAAGGGAAAACTTAAATAAAACAGTAGAATTTGATCACAGATATTCTTATTTTTTTAATTACCAAGTTTACTTATCTATCTAACTAATTCACTTATCAACATTTATATTTTTTTAATAAATTGCAACAATATGAAAGAAAAACAAAACCCTTAGTGTTCGGATTTACCCGACTTATGTCGGGTAAATGCGAACACCAAGTGGGGTAATTACGAACTAATATTATTAACGACAAAAATCACATTTAAAACCCAACGATGTTAACTGTCCGTCAGAACAACTCTCGGGAGCCCATTTTTGGCACACAGTGCTCCGTGTGCAACCGAGAATCTATATATTTATCTCTACAAAAAATACAAAAAAAAATAGTCTTCAGTTTTCCTTTTGTCTTTTTTTTTCGTTTTTAGACTAGTCACTAAAGTCTTTTATATTGTTGAAATTCTTTAACAATCTTTTAATCACCTTGTTTAAAGGTGTTTTCTTACTAAATTTCCGTCTTTTTATTTGGGTTCCTTTTTTTGGCATATTTTCATTTTCTCTTAATTTCTTCTGCTTTAGCTCTTTTCTGTTTTTCTTTTCCTCTAACTGATCTTTTATAGGTGTACTTGAAAGAATAGTAGAATTTTCTTCTTGGTATTGCGTTTTGATGCTTTTGGAGAAATAATACGCAATTCAACGACTTCTGACGATAGGAGAACTACATGCGTGCTTGCATCATCGCTTTGTGAATTATCAGGACGTATATTAGCAGCTTGAACATCATGTTCTTCGTCACGATGATCTTGAGTTGCTGGGGTTACATGATTGTCTATAGCCTTTTTGAGATCTTGTAAACTGTATTTCAGCAAACTGTCGTCAGAAGTCTTTCTTTTGTAAGTACGAGGCATCTAAAACAATAATAAAACAGTTGAACGTCAACAAACGTGAGTGGGGTAATCCCGAATGTTCGAGATTGCCCGACATGGAGTGTTCGTCTTTACCCCGCGGGATTGAAAATAATAAATGGTCATAAAACAAATCGGATTATATTTCTTTTGCCATTCGTTTCATTGTCATTTAGATACTTAATAAGTGATTATACCACTATGTAAAATCTAAATTACTATTGTAGATAAAAACAAAGCTACACTAACTTGAATTTATCAAAAAATTACATCTAAAACATACAAAATATTGAAAAATGCATACCTTGATAAGTACGTACATACGCGTCTCGTGTATTGTTGTCTGGCACTAGTGGTAACGTGATCTCTGAAATGGCGGCAAGTAAAATATGGCTATCTGTTTCTAACATATTAGAACCATTGAATTCGGCATTACCCCGCGTTCGGGTTTCCCCCACTTTCCCCTACATGAATAAAAAGTATCTGATGTATCCAGGAAATGCTTTATCTATGTGCCATTTTTTATCCAAATATATTCAACGACCATTTGAGAGAGAAAATGCCCTACTTAGTACTTAATCACCTTTTCATAGTAGTAGGACCACACTATTGACAGTTGTCTGTCTACAACAGAGGGGCGGTCCGTCCGGAGTAGTACCACACTCTCGCAGAAAATCGACGTCCGAGTAGTAGCAATTTGTAACTGCGCTTCGTTCGATGAGCCACAGTGCCGACAGCCCAACTTTCAAAGGGTGTTTGCGTGTGCTGGGTTTTAGGGGTGCCTTTAGTTATCGAGCCTCATTGCAAGCATTCACACTCCCTTCACTTTCTTCGCGGTAGGCAGCGGCCTTGTAAAGGTCCATGAGCGGCAGCAACAATTACCATTAGGTGTTTGCTAGTTTGCCATCGTTTACAATAAAAAAATACTATACCATACTGGCTAAATCGGTTACTATAGTTTCGAGTTCTTCCTTCCTCTTCATTGTAATGTTAGTTATATTTACCCGCGAGAAATGGTGATAAATTGTATTCCTTATCAATTATTGCATAGTTAAGAGTTTAAATATAATCAAAAATAGGTAAAGTATGTTAAACGAACTAGAGAGTGTGTGTAAGTAAAGACACACGATGGAACTTTTGTATTACAGGGATATATTTTGATTATTCATCAATCATTTTTATATAACATATTTTGTGTTTCTCAATCAACCATATAAATAATTAAAAAAGATACATATTCATACATAATTCATTTCCTGCTGATGTATTTCCCAACAGCTATGACATGTCCTTCTTTAAACGAGGTTTCAGAAGAGCATTTTCTTCACGGTAGGTAACCGCCTAGCTGTGCCCCTGGTATTGCAAAGGTCCATGCGCGGCAGTATCACTTACTATCAGGTGTGCCGCTTGCTCTTTACTACCATGGGCAATAAAAAAAACACAATTATGAAACCCAAAAAAGGGTATATCTCACACTTCTTCGATACAATAAAGCAAGCGAAACACTGCTCCTCTCCACCTGACATGGTTATTACGATTTTTTGTTACACAAAAACGTTGCATTTGAAAGATGCAGATCAGTGTGCCTACTCTTGAAATCAATTATAATTTCGAATCCGATTCAATCTCTCCAAACTTATGTTTGGTACTCTTGAACAAAATCGAGAATGAATTCTTCGCGCTTGCCGTTGTTATTTTCACCAAATGTGTCGTATTTTCTCACTTTAAATGAATAACGTTATCGAACTCGATCACCACTAGTGTTGCCCAAAAAAGTCTTGGTCTTGCGGTCTTGGTCTTGGTCTTGCGAGAAATGCGAGACCGAGACCAAGACCAAGACCGCTTAATTTTTGCAAGACCAAGACCAAGACTGGCCCTGCAAGACTTGAGCAAGACCAAGACTGGGCCTGCAAGAGTCTCGCGGTCTTGCATTTAATTCAAATCACCATTTCAGCTTATATACGGTTGAGCTCGTGTCTTCTACATAACAGGAGGAGAATCGGCCGTGGCCGGAGGGGAATCGCCACGGTGATCGGCCGTGTTGTTACAGGTCATACATGTCAAGTTTTCCTTCTCTTGCACCGATGTTATATATTATAGCCCTTAGTCGTGGGTTCGCAGTCACGGGTAAAATAGGGGGTGATGAATTATATTCTTACTCCGTCACTACACGGCAAGTCAAATCAGTCTTGAGATATCCATCTATTGGCCAATCGATTCCCAATGTTGGTGTTGGCTTTTCAGAATTACTCTTCGGAAAGGCTTAAGGACAAAAATACCGTAATCACGAGAGTGCTCTTGCCCATTATACATATTTATATATCCGTTTATTTATTAGCCCAACGACGTTCACTGTTGGACATAGAAATATGCCTACAATTAATCTATATAAATGTCCATGTAGGGACAGAGTACGATCACCATCAGGCAGTACATGAAGCGTTGCTCCCAGCGCTATTTTGCCTCTGCCACGACTCACCCCAATCCACTAGTGGTTGGGGCGGTAAACTACGTCCCCTCAAAAATATCCGTGGTCCGACGTCCTCGTCATCTTCTTGAAGAAGAAGATGACGCTATTATGATCGCCCAAGAAAGAACCTACACAGCTCGCGCAGCGATAACAGATAAAACTCCGCGGTATCGGCCTCGCCGTCGAGGTCGAAAACCGCGTCGCGTAAAAGTCATTAACCTAAACTTGGCCACGCCCACTTTGCTCTCAGCGACGCCCCGAGCCGAGGTCCGTTCCCCAAAGGGGGGAGCCCTCGGGCGATGTTCGCTTAACTTACTTACCGGGTTGAGAGCCATCAGCGCTCACCCATTGACCGCGTTAAGCTGTCAAGGTCATCTGCGACCAACAGCTACACACACACAAAAAAAAGACAGAGTACGAATATAATTCACCACTCTCTTACCCGTGGATGTCGTATCAAATCGGATAGGGCAATGGTGTTAGGAACCCATGAAAAAAAATTGAAATAAAAATATCGATTCGTTAATGAATTGAGAGACATCTAAGTTCTCAATTTTGTCATCGTTTTTTCGTGTAAATTGATTAAAATGTATAAAGGAATGATACTTAATCTACAACATATTCGTATTTTGTTAAATGTTCATTAGAATTTGAATAAATCAATGATTACGTTTGCATGAGCAAGACAAACTTCGCTTTAACATAAATCAGCTGATCGGCCGATGACCGTTGATGAGTCGCCTTTGTACCTACGTAACCATTGAAAGGTTCGCGCAAATCTAATACCTATTTATACTGTCGAAATTTTACATGCTTACATATATCCTGTCTGTACATACCTACATAATGCATAAAATTTAAGGCATACAATTTAAGGCATAAACTCTTAGACACACATTTTGTAATCACTATAACTTTTACGTTATATTGTTTTTGTGTAATATACATTCTAATTATGATCTATGACTATTGAACTACAACATACATGAACAGTTGTCCCATAACCTGATACATCTTGTGTATATAACATATGTGCAAGAGAAGTGAAACTAGAAAGAAAACCCTGTACCAACATGTCTGACCAGCGTGGTATAGTAGATAAATTTTCCTCTTACTGGAAGGAAGCTTAAGCCCAGCAGTGGCACTTTTATGAGCTGTGACGATGACGACGAATATCATACATTTTACAAGTATTAAAACCATAAAATTTTAAATCAGTTTTATATGTTCTTGAATAAATAGTATATTAAGAGCTACATGGATCCAGCGGCCAAAGTATTTATATAGGCAATAGAGCAACAGGTTTTTTCAAGTATCCAGAGTATCAGTAACTAAACTGGAAATACAATAGATACATACCACTTAACTTGAAGGGGAATATAAACAATCGCATTAATTGTAAAATATCGCATTGATTATAAAATGACATAAAATTTATTGTATCAACTGCCTCGTGTGGTGACGTCTTAAGAAAATAGGGTCGAAAGTCCTGTCATAAGAGTAGTAACGCTGTCTAATGGAACACCAGGGGAATAGAAGAGTAATTTTCTCCAGTGGTAAGTATTGTATTCAATAGTGAACTATAGGCTAGCAGATGGATAGATAGGATAGGATATTTGATTAATTTAGTTAGATTTTTCATTGCCATGATAAATTACTGTTACGTTATTCTAACTGCAAAACTTTGCGAGACTCTTGCTGCAATACCAAGACTCGGGTGCGCAAGACCAAGACCAAGACTCGGGTGCGCAAGACCAAGACCAAGACGAGACCAGGTGTGATGTTGCAAGACCAAGACCAAGACCAGTCCAAGTCTCGTCTTGGTCTTGCATTTGGGCAACACTAATCACCACAAAGACGCTTTCTTGAAAGTCTGCAACATTAACGATTTTAAACTACATCAAAATCACGTCGGGAGTAGCAAATATTTGATTTCATCGAGGAGATTCGAATTCATTTAGTTCTAAAGATATTCCACCGAATTTGATTCTAATCGTGCGCTAGTATCGCTTTCAAGAGTACCAAATTTGCTGAAATTCGACCTGCGATTGGATTTAGGATTGGATTCGAGATTCAGGAGTAGGCACACAGAATTCCCATAAAATATTTTACTTCAAAAAGCCATCCATAAATTAAGTGGCAATTGTTATCATTGCATGTGTTTATGGAATTTTAAAATATTAAATCACCATCATCATCTCAGCCCATATACATCCCGCTTTTGGCCTCGGTCCTCCTTCATTATGAGCAGACATTTGACTTACTATGTCACCCTGGTCAGACGTGTTGGCAAAGGGTTTCGTTACGAGTTTACCCTCTTTTGCTTCGATGTTATCTGCATATGATATCCCTTAGTCGTCTTTTAGGACACCCGCGAGGGTGGTGAATTGTGTTTTTACTTTGTCAACACACGGAGAAAATATTTAATTAACAAGCTGATCTTATAATAATTTGTTTTTTTTATTTCAGTTGTTGTGGTATCTTCGATTTTGGCTGTTGGAGCGGCCATCGTTGCGATTCCCGTCGGTGTATTAGCTCAGAAAGTTGGTAGACGCATGACGGTTCTCATCCTGGCTATTCCATTCATGCTGAGCTGGCTGCTTACTATTTTTGCCAATGGAGCCGGCATGTTAATTGCTGGAAGATTTGTCGCCGGATTGGGCACAGGTAACATCTCTTGTTCTTCTATTCTTCTTCTAAGACCACAGTTGGAAGGAAGCCACATAAGGAGACAAATTAACCAACTACAACATATTGACTAGAAAGTTAGCCATTAAGATTTATATTAGGTTTTCCTTCTGTTGCAAGTGATCTGTTGATCGTCTTTTACGATCACATACGAGGAAGGAAGGGTTTGTGAGATATATCTTCTTAGTCCATCACCACGTTATTATACCAAACTCATCATCATCATCATCGCAGCCTACATACGTCCCACTGTTAGGCTCGGGCCTTCTCCACTATAGCCCTCCTATTGTTTGTAGAAGAATTTGAACTACTATTGGTATAGTAGGTCAAATTCTGCATTCTGCTGGTCAGACATGTTGATATAGGGTTTCATTTCGAGTTTTCCTTCTCTTGCACACATGTTATGTGCATAATTTATCCCTTAGTCGTCTTTACGACATCCACGGGCAAGATAGAGAGTGGTGATTTGTATTCTTACTCCATCACCACGTATTGTACCAAAGTAATATCAAAATTTCAAAGATTTAGCTTTTAATTGCTAGGTTATTTATAAAACATTGTTTACGAGTGAAAAATGAATGCTGCACGCGGGATTGGAACTTACATCTATTGGCATTATTTTTCAATCATCCTACCAATTGGACCAGCGTGGATTAACGTATAATAGTTAAATGTTACTGGTCTTCGTGGTATTTATGGGAGACGTGCAATATCTATCAAAAAATGTTTTATAAATAAAACTACACGTTTTCTATTTGATTTTTGATTGCCCGGTGTTCCGAATACTTTAGCGTTCATTATCACGGGCGGACTGAGATTTCTCACATCCAGCAAGTCATCGTTATTACAGAGATTTATTTCTACCCGCTACAGAAAAAGTTATTTCTTTTACCTATATTTTTATTTAAATTTATTGGCAATGATTTTTTATATGAAATAAATGTTGTTTTGTTTTTGGTCAGTAATTATTAAATGTGTCGTAATCTTTATGTTATGAAGTTTTTTAGCTTTATTAATTAATTGTAAATAAAATTACTTATACGGATTATATCACGACATGTATAATTATCTACCCGATACAGAAAATTAGTTATTAAATTTATTAATTTTTGACCCACATTTTAGTAGAAATTTATTGCGAGTGTAAGAAGAAAATGATTCTATATATGAAAAAATTATATTATTTATGGTTAGTAACTATTAATTAAAAATTAATTTTCTGTATCGGGTAGATAATTATAAATGTCTGTAATAATGATGACTTGTTGGACGTAAGACACCTTAGTCCACTCGTGACCATGAATGCTGCAAATTGTTTGAAACGTAGGGCAATCATAAATCAAATACAAACGCAATATAATGTGTAAAAGTAGTTTTATTTACAATGTGTAGTGCTCGCGTAAACATCAGATATCTTTATTAATTAATATTTAAATATACTGGCAATCAATTTCTGAATCATTACGAAAATATTTTACATATTATTCTGATCTAATATTATCCATTCTCTAACTCCGATAATTAATATCATCAATTTTCACCAGGTGGCATTTGCGTGGCGGCTCCAATGTACATAGGAGAAATCGCCGAGACTTCTATCCGTGGTACTCTGGGCGCATTTTTCCAGCTATTCCTTACTCTTGGAATCCTATTCGTGTATGTAGTCGGAGGCTGGACTCATTGGAGGACTCTGTCCATCATCTGCGCCGTGTTTCCTATACTGTTGGTCGCTGTTTTATGGTTAGTAAATTTAGATTATTTTTTTAAGGGCAGCAATGCGCATAAATACTTCTGCCGTGGACCTCACAACTAAAACTCATGTCATCATCTCGTCTCAAATCTCATGTCGCACTGTTGGGCTTAAGCCTTCACTACAATAGAATGGAAATTCACTTAGTATGCAATGCCAGTCGTCTGAGTCGCAACCCATCTGGGTTCAGACCCTATACCAATATGGTTTTATTTACATACTAGCGCTATTTCTTTAAAAAGTAGTAAGAGATAAGCCAATAGCGTTTTTGTTCTTGATTAAAATATATACTTTATATTAGAAGTTCTTTTCTTTAATTATGTTTATATTTTTTTATTATTAGATTTAACGAGCACACAATTAATGCTTTCTTCCTTTTTCTTTCTTAGATTTATCTTTTTCGTAGCGTAGATGTTATCTGCATATAATAATCGCTTATTCAGTTTTAGCGACATCCACGGGTGTCTTACCCGTGAGGATTGAAAAGTATTCTTACTCCGTCGTTAGACGGAATAATACTATATATTGTTATATACATACCAATTAAATATCCACAAAAAGATAAATATAATAAAATAGTAAATCTTGACAGCACAAAGTGTCATGCCACTTGCCGTCACGCAATGTGACTTTTTACCTCCAAAAAATTCAAACAGACATCTTATTTGAAATATTGAGTATATACATATTTCGGTGGTGTTTTATCTCTTGGACTTTCTAAATGCTATAAAAACGGGTTGAAACTAGTTTGGCTTAAGTTAAAGGTATTAAGAATACAATTTAATACCTGTTTATGGTCGATAACACACCCGTTATTGATAGTTAATCATTGATAAGTATTTTATATTTTTTTATTTATTTTAATCAAAGGTGCGATTATGTCACATCTTATTCGTTCATCTTAGTTCGTTTATGTCCCACTGTTGGGCTCAAATCTGTCCCACAATCGAATGGAAATTGACATACTATAATGTATTTTTAAAATATTTTATTATTTCAACGTCGTGAAACTATTTTAATGAAATAGAATTTGCATAAAAAAAATAAAAATTTTGAATAACATTCATTACGATAAAAAAACAACTGATTTAATTTAATGCTGAAAATGCTTACAAAATTTTTGAAAAGAGATGATACACTTCAAAATTTTTGATAGATTTTTACCAGAGAGGGAAAGGACTATCGCAAGGAAATTCACTTTCACATAAAAAAAATCGCGGCTGTATCTCAAGAACCGCGATAGCTAGACAGTTGAACTTTTTACAAATTATGTATTTCTGTTGTCGCTATAACAACAAATACTAAAAACAATATAAATATTTAAGGGGTGTTCCCATATAACAAGCGCGATTTTTTCCCCTTTTTATAGATAATGGTACGGAACCCTTCATGAGCGACTCCGACTCGCACTTAGCCAGATTTTTCATTCAGAGAGAGCTAAATTACCATTGATTGTTATATGGTCATATTGTTTCGAGTAAATTGTAAGGATATGGGTTTATTTTTTCGGAAAATTGATTGTATCTATTGTATATAACAGAAAGAAAATAGTCTTTTTTGTTTTATAGTTTTCTTTTTTGTAAACGTTAAAGTTTGTTCTTTGCCTAAGAGTTTAAAGACATATTTTCATGATAACGAGAATGAGGTCTTTCTCGCTTCCTGAACTAAACTAAGTTTCCTGTAGTAATTTCTCGTAGATTGATTAGAAGAAAGAGATCAAACAATATCATAATGTTTCTCTTTGCACGCTCCAGGTGGATGCCCGAAACTCCACAATTTTTGTTGAGTAAAAATCGTAGGCGTGATGCTGAAAAATCTCTTAGATGGCTGCGAGGACCTGATGCTGACCTATCTCTGGAATTGGAGGAAATGCAGAAAGATGTGAGTTTTTTTCTTTTATATCAAGACAGTATATAGTAATCATTTCAGTACACAAATCTTTGTATATAAAAGACCGCTACTTTGACCAAATATGTACGATATTTGATCTCAATTTTGCTTCACAATAAGCGAGTTAATTAATAAAAACGATAGCAAATAAATAAATCGAATAACCCTTTTGGCCTTGAATCCAATGGCTCCCTACTACTTTCAAGACGTCAGTGTATCTAGTAGGGGGCCGTCCTACACGAAATGACGTATTAGAACCCAAAACTGGGTCACAAACATGTGAAGATTATAATAATGATAGATAAATGTAATGTCAGCTGGGATTTTACAAACTATTTTAACATCGTAATGAATTGGCTATCGTAAAATAATATCGTCCTCTGTATTAGAAAATAGAGATCAGCATAAAGGTAATAATCTTTTGTCACAAAGGGCTTTACATAAATACAATTAACGGGCAAAAATACTTCTACTCGGAACAATTCTTTGAAATAAAACTACATATTTGAAAATATTTTATCGCGATTGTTATTCATTTTTAATTTCTCGATGTTTCGAAGACTTTCGAAGACTGAAAGGAAGGATATCCTCTTATCTAACGGGTTGAAACTATTGAGAGATCTGGTTTGTAAAATTTCCACAAACCATAGGATCATAAAACATTCTATTTTTAACTCGTAAATGAAGTGAAATGCCTCGTACATATGTCCCACTATTGGGCTCGAGTCTCCTCCACAATAAGAATATAATTGACCTGAATATCACGCTAGTCAGACTTGTTGATATCATCCTCATCTCGGCTCATATACGTCCCACTGCTGGGCTCGAGCCTCCTCCACAATAGGAGGGAAATTGAACTTACAGACAGGTTGGTATAGGGGTTTGTTTGAAGTTTTTCTTCCCTTGCATAGATGTTATATATTTACTATATCCCTTTGTCGTCTTTTACGATATCCACAGATAAGGAGTGTTGAATTGTATTCTTACTCCTGTTGGTTAAAATTACTTTTTCATTTCCAGGTTGATAACGCGGCTCGTCAGCGTGCAGGTCTCAAGAGCATGGTAACTAACCGTGCCTCTCGTAAAGCCCTCATCTGTGGTTTGGGTCTTATGTTCTTCCAGCAGTTCAGCGGTATCAACGCCGTCATCTTCTACACCAACGATATCTTCAAATCAGCTGGTTCTAATATCTCACCTGTTATTGCAACTATAGTTGTTGGTGTAGTCCAGTCTATTGCTACCTATATCTCCTCCGTTCTTGTCGATAAAGCTGGCCGTAGAATCCTTTTGCTCCAAAGCTGCATCATTATGGGACTCTGTCTTGTTGTTTTGGGAATCTACTTCAGGCTTCAAGAAGTTGGTTACGCGGTTGCTTCGATTGGTTGGCTTCCTCTCCTCTGCATGGTTCTCTTTATCATTTCCTTCTCAATGGGCTTCGGGCCTATACCTTGGATGATGATGGCTGAGTTGTTCTCTGTAGAATTTAGAGGTACCGCCACTGGTTTTACTGTTGTTACCAACTGGTTATTGGTGTTCGTTGTGACCTTATGCTTCCCAATTATGAAAGATGCGATCGGCATATACAGCTGTTTCTGGTTTTTCGCTGCCATAATGGTGGTTTGCGTGTTTTTCGTCTTCTTCCTCATACCTGAGACTAAGGGTAAGACTGTGGCGCAAATTCAAGTAATTTTGGGTGGCAAGTAAATCTAACTATTTTAAATTTGTAATCTTTATACTGCCAAAGGAATTTCGAATACAGCCTAAAAATCATACTTTGTAATTTTTTAACTGGATTCTTTGTTTTTCATTGCTCAAAAGTAAAAAAAAATATATATATTCTTTCATAAGCCAATTTTGTTATCCCATTTTGTTCTGTTCTATTTTGACTTATAAGCTAATACTCATACTATTTTGTAATTGAATTAGTTCAAGTCATATTATCACCAAAATAATTGCTTCAATCATTGCAAATAAAGTAGGTTTAGTAATTCCTTTAAAAATATATGTAGCATATGTCATTTTAATATACTTATATATTTTTCATAATGCATGCAAGATTGGCAGTTACAATCATTACATTTCATTTTTTTACAATTATCACAGTCTATTTTAAATTTTATTGCTTGTACGATTATTCTCTTGGGTCCTTTATTCTGTATTCAGAGGTTTTGGTATTTCATGATTAGTCGGTCTTATGTAACTGCCAATCGATAATGTAAGTTCATTGGGTGAGACAGTGTCAGAGTTCTTTGTTTAATTGTCTTCATTTGAGAGAACTACTCTGGGAAATTCAGGGCAAGCTTGAAATTTGGGTTGGGTGACTGATTAACAAAAATGTGTTTGCTTTCTGAGGTTCCTCTTCCAGATTAGCCTCCGAAGTCCTGTGTAATGTAACTTATGGTTAAGTTCAAACCTTGGGTGGAGCAAAAGGCGTCGGAGTTCTTTGTTAATTGTTTTTAATTGGGCAAATTACTTACGGCAATTCACGACAGGCTTGAACTTTGGAAATGTGACTTATTAAACAATTTCGTTCCCTATTGCAATAAAACTAAGTCATAAAAATACATTGACACTTTTTACCCTTTTGGGGATGAAGTCTTGTTCATAATAAAACGTGAAATGTATGTAAAATAATTGTAATTATAGTAATTTAGATAATAGAATAAGTATGTAAATAACATAATTGTATATGTCGTGACATGTTTGTATGACTACATCTAAGTATGTCGCAGTGGTTTTATGTGTTCAATCCGCACAATGTATGTGGATTCAAGTCCTGATGTGTTTTGGGTGTATATAGTTCGTTTTTTGCATGTACTTATAATTACTTAGGAATTTGTAATTTGCTACTTTTTTTTTAAATATAAAAATCGAAATAAGCTTCTATAACACGAGTGTCGTTGCGTCATACTGAAAATTTAATGCCCGTATTCACTTAAATTTTAGGTAACATCTAAGGCGTATTTGACATCAGATCAATGAACAATGTCTTATTCAACATAAAATATTGATGTTCAAATTCCGTTAAGTGTAACTTAAAATTTAGGTGTAGTCTTTCCATCAAGCATCACTAACGCCTTTGTATCGTAGTCGCTAAGACCAAGTAAACAAATAACATAGTCACGTTACGATATTTATGAGAAATAAATGTGTAATAATATTCTTAATGACTTTTTGGTTATTTATGTTTTAGTTATAAGCGTGTTATGACGTCACGCGTTATTGGTGTGTTGTCTATCATAGCGAATCAAGGCCTAGATCGAAAGTACACCTTTAAATAGAAACATTTAAAAAAAAAAATTAATTTTTTATGCCGGGCTGTGAACATAGTTCTTGGAATGTTAATCAGCAGGGCAAGCAAAAGTGTATACCGCGATAGACTTGAGTCGCGTTACCGTAGCATGTAACGAGCGTGTGACTGTCAATCTTGTCACCGACTCTAGTAGTTAAGATAACGACCTACTCTGCCGTAAGTCTGTTTCCCACACATGAAAATCCTTCGTACGATCTAAAAATTTATGTTCCGAGTCTGGGTGTAATTTGTGTCTGTGAATTGTATGTTTATAAAGTCCTACGTAATAAAAGGATTATTTTCGTAATACAGTGAAAGGCATAAAATATCTAAGTGCAAAGATTGATGTTTACTCGCGCCGTCATGCTACTCCTATTGATTAGCCTATCTGATTGAACGTCAAAATAAAATAAATATTAATAGGAGCCGATTCTTCAATAATCAGAAAAAAAATATCTAAATATTGAATTTAGAAATGAAATATTTGAATGATTTATACTTTATAATTTTTAATTTGAATTATATTTATTTTGTGAATACATTTTAACTGATCATTGAGGAATCGATTCATAATAAATATTATTTTAATGTTTATTATTATTTTTTTTAATTATTTATATTACATGTGTTAGATTATATAAGTCGAAGTTATAATTCATTTATTTAAAACATATATTAATTACATAAATTTTATTAATTTTATTATAGAATCGAATATATTTATTTATGCATGTAGTAATTTTAATTAAGCCTTTTTAATAAATATAGATATTATTTTTAACATGCATATTGGTTTGTATGTAAAGTAATTTTTGAACGTAATTTTCACACTCGTCTAAAGGTCGGATTAATTGGAAACTTCACGGTAGTCAACGGCCTAGCTGTGCCTCTGGTATTGCAAAGGTTCCTGTGCGACAGTATCCCTTACCATCAGGTGTGCTGTTTGCTCGATTGCCAACATCGGCAATACAAAAAAAACTTTGCATATTTATCAAGTACCGAGGTAAAATTTTTTTAATATATATATAAAATTTTGAATTGTGGAACTGTATAAATAATGTAAATTATAAAAACAAAATTTAAAGTCCTAAATGTAATAGGATTAATTTCCTACTATCACCTAGTCGTTTAATTTTTATTAATATAGAATTAATTGAATTCGTAAATAAAAATATTGAAGATTAATTACAGTGCTTTTAAAACAATATCCCTAAATAATAGAGGCGTTTATAAATTATGAACGGTTTGATTTTCTAAGTTGCAAGTAAGAGACACACTTAGTCATATTTACACATATTTAGTTAAAAAATTAATGTGGTAAATTATTTCGAGTTGAGTATGGCAACAAATAGCGAATGAAATATTATTATATGTAATATTATAACAATATTTTGGTAGGATAATAATTAATTTATCTTGGTAGTTAATTAATTAACCTTGTAACGTATGAGTAGGATAATATCACAATAATTATTAATTTAAACTATTTATAACTGGCAATTCACAGAAATGAGACAAGAAAATATGTCCGTGTTGTTGACAGAGTAAAAATGCAATTAACCTTTCGCTATCAGGACGAAGTAAGACTAACATTAATTTCTAACAACGACCCCCAAAAATTAAGTAATATTTATAGAAATATAAATAACAGAACATCAATGGTATTTCCGTCGACTCAGGGTTCTCTTGTGGCAACCACATAGGGCCATGGGGGTCAGGACCATTCACGGATACTGCAGGGTGGCGATGGGGGCAACGTGCCTGTTGATCAGAATTCTGGCCCACCCCCGCCGACATCTGTCGATAAAGACAGGCGAGCATCTGGAGGAGTCCCAGCCAACAGGCACGCTGCCTCCGTCGCTACTGTGTGATATCCACGTATTGAGCCTGACCACATGGTCCTCTGTGGGCGCCACAAGAGAGCTCTGAGGCGGATAGTTAGGACCTCACCCTTACCGAAGCACTGTACAGGACCATTGACCAGATATATATATCTAATCCCCTAGTCGTCTTTAAGTATACCCACGGGCACGAGAGGGGACGGTGAATTGTATTCTTACTCCGTCACCACAAGGAAAAATATGTTCAACAGTTAAAGATTTCAGTAATTTATATGAATAAAGCGATTGAAATATATTCTATTTAAATGTTAAGGTCTTATAATAATAACGTATAGAAAGATAGTGTCGGTACTTAAGCGAATAAAAACGTGAAGCCAAAAATACTACATGCGTGCAAGCGATTATACACATACACACGCACACCACTATACAATAGAGTTGCCTTATACACAGTGAACTTGACACTACGCCATGATCCGGCATAGGGAGCCATTCTGGCTCCAATTTAGAAGCGTCATTTTTTGTGTGCAGAGTTACCTTCTATGAGTTATTATTCTAAGGTTAAGGTATTTATTGTTAGTTCGTAAGGTAATTCGTGCCAAATGTATATTTATATATGTGCTAGATATTTTTATACGTTTTAGTTGTATTAATGTCAATAAAATTGTTAAATAATATTAAGTTGCTTTTATTTTTTACCCGACTATGGAGGGCTATAATTTTGACAGGCTATGTATGTATGTTCATCTGTTCCATAATAGCTCTTCAACTCTTTATTAGAACCGGACAAATGAGGTATCGTTAGAAGCGTTTTGATTGTCCGCTGGATATAGGCTATATGATGTGTCACTGAATCTAATATGGCGCCCTTTACAGGTCTTAAAGTACTGTGTTACAAAATAAATTTGAGACAAATATGTCGTGTTCCGTATCATTGAAAAGGGCGTTACTTGTACATTTCAAAAATATGTATATTACTAGCATTTGCTCGGGACTTTATCCCATATTTATCCAATAACTCGTTTTTTGTCGTAGTTGGGTTTTAGTTTTTACTTTTATCTTGTTAATAGTTAATGATCTAATGATTAGTAATCGTCACAATTTTTCCAAATTCTTATTCTGTGTTGGCAATCAACTAAAATTACAAGCTATTGGTGTCAGTGTCGAGTTATAATTTTCTTTACAAATTGTTAGTTTTCACGTCTTTAATGCCTTTGTATTAGTCATAGTTGTTACCAAGAAATCCCGAGGATAGCCCGCTCCATAGCTCGCTGAGCGATTTTTGAGGCCTTGGTTATGAGGCCTACATTTAGAGACCACGTTTCTATGCTGTAAGTCATCACTGGTAAAATTTTCCGAATACTGTCCAAGCGAGTTGGATTCGTTGGCTGACGTCTTTCTCTTTAAGGGATACTATATGCAAATAACATAAATCTATACAAGACAAGGCAAACTCGAAATAAAACCCTATATCAATCCGTCTGACCAGCCCGGTATAGTAGGTCAATTGCCCTTCTACTAAAATGGAGGCTCGTGCCCAACTATGGAACATATATGATTTGAAATGATGATGACGAATGCAGAGAAATGACTAAAGTGCAGCTAATAAAATTGAACAGTGCTTTACGTGTATTTTCCCCTTTGAAAAAATAAGATGATCATTATTTCGCCTGATATACGTCCCACTGCTGGGCTCGAGCCTCCTCCGTAATAGGAGGGATGGGACTTTACTATACCACGCTGGTCAGACGGCTTGGTATAGAGCTTTATTTCGAGTTTCCCTTCTTTTGCACAGACGTTATATGTATATTATATCCCTTAGAGACCTCCTAAGAGACGACTCTTACGACATCCACGAGTAAGAAAGGGAGTGGCGAATTGCATTCTTACTCCGTCACCACACGGACGATATGATGAGATGATAAGTTATACTTTTAATTTGTATTCACATTTTACGACTATGTCTGTCCACAGCCGCGGGCCGGTCTGTCCGGGGTAGTACCAGTCACTGAGCAGAAAATCGACGTCCGAGTAGTAGTAATTTGTTACTGCGCTTCGTTCGGTGAGCGAGAGAGCTCAACTTTCTGAGGGTGTTTGCGTGTGATAAGTTTTAGTGATGCCTTTAGTATCACCGAACGTCATCGCACGCATTCACACTCCTTCCACTTTTTTTACGGTAAGTAGCGGCCTTGCAAAGGTCCATGAGCGGCAGCAACACTTATCATCAGGTGTAGGTACTGTTTGCTCGTTTGCCACCGATTGCAAAAAAGAAAACAGAAACACTATCATAATTATGTTTTATCCGAATATCAAAACATGTCCATGATAATATTGCCACACCAAATGTAGTGTATAAAAAGATAAAATCTGTTGATTTCTTGATTGCGATATTAATAAATGGATGACCGAATTTTGCTTGGCTTATTGGCTTATACGTCTATACAAATAATTAAAATTTAAGTGTCTCTTTGTAATGTCAAAATAATAGACTTTTTTCATGCTGATATGGTTATTTGCAGATACTTATGCCTAAAAACCGGTTTAAAATTTTTTTGACTGTCTGTCTGTCCGTCTGTCTGTTTGTTTGGGGTAATCTTCAAAACGGCTGGACCGATTTTGATATTTTACTACCAGGTAGCTGTTTATATAAGGGGTAACTTGGCTACATTTTATCCCGATATTTCCACGGGAACAGGAACTACGCGAGTAAGGCGACTAAAATCGAAGCGAAGCGAGGTCACGGGTTGCTAGTTTTTACTAAATTACTAGCGACCCGGCCTAGCTGTGCTTTGGCGTTCACATTTTAAATTTGCAATAGCTCCTAAAATGTGGGCTCGGGTTAGAGTACCAGATCGAGGAAAATTTTATATGGTTTTTCGGAGAGGAATAGCCTAAGTTACTCCTTATTTAGATGGCTACGTGATAGTAAAATATTATCGAAATTGCTTTTTGTTATTGCAATCGGTGGCAAACGCGCAAATAGTACACCTGATGGTAAGTCATGCTGCCGCTCATGGACCTTTACAACGCTGCTGCCTACCGCGAAGAAAGTGAATGAGATGCGTGAATTCTTTAAATGTACTGTCTGTGTCTTTTAACTACCAAAGGGTAGTTTATTTTAACGGTAGTAATATATGTTTATGGCCTTTATAGACTTTATTCTCATAAATATCCAATCGGCCGATGAGGTTTAAATTCATTCCTGGAGTCCCTAGTTATAACTTCCTAGTATAATTGAAAGTATTGTGAAATTAGTTTTACAAAAACACTAAGTTGCCTAATATACACGCAAACCAGAGGTAGGATATGAAATTTTTTAAACAATGGCTTGCAGCTGCCAGTGAACCAGGATCAACAGATCGCTCTTACACACTTCTTTTGAATTCGATAAACTTTTTCAATCTCTACCAAGTTTCCCCATAGCACGATATCATATGAAAGCACGGAAGAAACGTATCCATGGTACGTAGTTAGAGCGGTTTCCGATGAGACAGTTTGTCGCAACCGATGGAGAGCAAAAACAAAACGGTCGAAACGGTCATATTCAACGTGTTGCACTCCGTTCAATGAGTGAGAGAGCCGGAAGCCCAACTTTCTAAGGATGTCTGCGTGTGGTGTGTTTTGGTGATCCCTTTAGTATCACCGAACCGAACTACATGCATTCACATTCTCTTCTCTTTTTTAACCGTAGAAAGCGACCTATCAAAGGTCCATGAGCGGAAGCATCACTTACCATCAGGTGTACTGTTTGCTCGTTTACTACCAACAGCAATAATGTATTTTTTTTTTTTTTGGTGGTGGGCTGCGGTGGTCGCGTTCCTCGCACCACTCCGTCCGGGGCGACAGAGGGGCGTAAGCACGCACACCAGCAACCCACCCACGATGCACGTCACCTTCGTTGTTGGGCCTACCACCGGAGCAGGGTGACTTGACGTCAGTGGTCACTAAATAATGTATACCAAGACTACCAAGTTGAATATCTAAAAAAAAATCTATTAATAGTTTTATCCACACTTATTGCAATAAATAAACTGAACAAAGTGCAGTAACAAATTGTAAAACTCAGACGTCGATTTTCTGCGGCTCGCGGAGACGTCTGTCGACATTGTGGTCGTCCATCATACAAATTGTTGTATTTGGATTATTGTTTTTCTATAATTTACATGTCTTGTAGCATTATGTATATCATTAGGCACTTTCAAAATTTACCCAGTACATTAACATCATCACAAACATCTTTCATTTTATTCGCTTCAGTAAATCCTGTATTTTATACGTCCTTCTGCATTGGAACAGTAAAACAGGCGGACGACGGGCCAAATTGCTGCCCAGCTGGATGGCATAAGCAATTTGGCTATACCAATAATGGAGGAAAACACGTATTTGTGTTTTAGTAATTAAATCCCACTTACCAACATTTTGTTGACTATTATCATTTAAATAAAAAATGCGACTAAAATATTAAACTATATTAACAAAAAACATTTTTAGTTCTCAAAACAAAGATGAAGAGAGAGACGGGCATGCCTTACAAATAGCCCGTTTCTCTATGTCGTCCACTCTAGTTGACAACTCCGAGATCTGCTTTTCTATGGCCTTCACGTCAGTCCTGAAACCGCTAACGGTAGCGTCCAACTCTGTTAGAAATTGAATCTTGGTGCAAAGCTCATCGTACTTCTGAGATATAAAATCTCTTGCGTTTTGTGAATCTAATAACTCTTTCTCTATCTTGTGAATTATTTCATATTTTAACTCGTCAAATTTTGATTCTAGGCTCGGTCCTAATAGGGGATCGACTTTGATTCCTGGAACTTCATCCTGAACTTTATTTATTTTCGTGTGACATGACATAATTCAATGCTTAGGTACATGGACTCTGAATAAATTTATGTTTTGATAATTATTTCGCATTTTTAATTGCCAAATATTTACTAAAATCACTAAAATTCTGTTTTATGCCGAATAAAATTAGAATAGATATTTAAAAATGTCAGATTTGATCCTAATTTCTTTTTAATTGGTACCAAACTGGTTATCTTTTACACACACCAAAGAGGAGGTTTTATAAATTCGATGAAGGAATAAATTATGAGGAAAGGCATCAATGAAAATAATCCATTCGCGATATTCCAAAGGACTGAATGAGAGATTTCTAAAAAGCTTAGAGTTGAATAAAAGTATTATTGCGGCTTTTATTGTTTTTATATTTGCGTATTTAACCGTTTTATCTTTTACGATACCCACAGGCAAGAGGGGGGGATAGAATTCTTATTCCATCACCACTCCAAATTTTATATTTGCATATTAAGTATATGGCTAATTATAAAATGTATTAGGGGAGAGCAGGTAGGATTCGTACACTTTTTACATTAGGTCATATAAAAGCAAAACTAATCGCTATTTCCAGATAAATTTAATGGTACTGAATTGTCTACCTATCTGGCTTTAACAGTAATGTAGTTCAGATTTGATATAATGTAACATGACAAAGCTATGAAAAAAATTGCGAAAAATGGAAATCGTACGAAAGCACCCCACACGCGGGGTAGCTTCGTACAGTGAAGAGGGTACATTCGTACATAGTGGGGAGCCTCCGTACACAGAAATTGAGAACACTATTTGTATGAAATTAAACTTTTATTGAGATCCAAATTACGACAGAATACACCTTAAACGTCGTGATAATTAACAATAAGTATAAGTTACTTAAATTCTTTAACAAACAGCTTTTTAAAATGTACGTCATAAAATCAATATTTAAATTAACGATTAGGGTAATATTACAATCACATAACAAATCTAATGCACATTGTACAACATAGTAAGATCTTTTAAATATATAAATATTAGCTGTTTTTGCTGTAGCAGCAGATTTTGGCAGCGGCAATACATAGACCACGTCTGATAAGTATACTGTGCTGTCGTCTTGGTATCAGGAAAAACAAATTTCCTAGCACACTTCTTTCTCAAAAATTAAACTTTATATTCCATGGAACTGTATTTCATTAGAACCTGTCCTATATAATGTAAAACAGTCTTCGTCTCCTCGAATTTACCCAAAACAAAGCTTTTTCTTTAATATTTACCGTCATAACTGGCTTTTCGTTCTCAATTTCAAAACCTTCAGACATTTCTTCGAAGAAATAATACTAACATTCTCTCAAACTTATATCTGTCTGGTCTTCACTGTCATTTTCTATAGTTTTTTATGCTTCTTTGGTTTGGTTTCTTTATTATCCAATAGCAAATTCAGCGCTCATTTCATTTTCTTAGCCTTAGCTTTTCTTTCTTGCTCCTGTTTCTTCATCGCTTTTGATTTTTTTATTTCTATCAGTCTATTTTTCTCAGGAGTATCTGTATATATCCTGGCATGATCCTAAAATGATAATATTTTAACTTAACGAATTTTCTGAACTAACGCAGGGTGCATTCGTACAGTACGAATCCACCCCATTTACGCTGTACGAAGGTACCTCATACGAAACATTCATAATATAATTTCAAAATAAAAATAACAATTATTAACAGTTACTACAAAATTTATGTTTACATATTAATCTAAAGTACTTATTCAAAAACTATTATAAATTACTTTAACAATTTTAGCATAACTTATTGATAATAAATGTTTTCAAAGATGAATCAAAAAATTACTTACGCTGTCTAAAAACATGTATCGACTTGTCTCAACGAAGTACAGTGCGGCAGTGCTACCTGGTTTACCTGGGAGCCTTTGCGCATATGTGGGCCTTACATGCACACAAATAAAAACGCGTCAACATGTAGAATAGTATAGATATGACTCCTGTACGAATGCTCCCTCTGTACGAATCCTACCTGCTCTCCCCTATACTAAAATAATAACTAACTACTGGGGATTATACGATTGTACATTTATCAGGACCACACAATCCGATAATCATATTTTGTAATTGTTAATTTACGTCGCATCGTCTGATAATTACCTGAAATAATTGAATATTGAGAAATTAAATCGCGTGAATCGGAGTACACGTGACAAAATTAAAACTTCGTTAACTGATAAAATTTAAAGCCGATCAAGTGATTATCAGTCTATAGTATAGGATTATTTAGTGGAAAATTCCTATGTATATTTTATATGTCATCATTCATCATCATTTCAGCTCACACCCATCCCATTGTTGGGCTGGAGCCTAATCCACAATAGAAGAAAAATTGACCTACTATACCATGCTGGTTGGGCGTATTGGTTTAGGGATTCATTTCAAGTTTTCCTTCTCTTACCTATATGTTATAAGCATATTTGATCCCTTAGTCGTCTTTTACGATACATAAACATAATGACTAGTTTAACAATTAGACAGATTTACACTAATAGATGACGTCACGGTTCGAAATCTCATACTAATCTAGGCCTGACCTAAACAAAACATTGTTTTGCGACGAAAAGATAAAATATGTGTCTTTCAATAAATTCAATAGCTTGTAATTTCTTTTAAAAAGTTAATATTTAAATTTGATATAGGATTTATCTTTCAATAAGCATATAAATATCTTTTTTATCTATTAGTGTTATTATTTATTATTAGCCGTTGGCGACGGGATATGAATACAATTGTCACCGGGGTGGTTCCTTGTCCGTGAGATTCGTAAATATCGGCTAATAGTTCACCAAGAAAACCGGCAGGAACTCTCTTCTGGGCAGTGTATAACACCTCCCTGCGATCGCCAACTCACCTGCCAAGCTTGGCGATTTTTAATATCACTATCCCCTCTTAAGAGTAACAAAATAGAAACGGCTCCCAGTCACGGCAGTTCCGCTATCCTACGGGCTCATTTTGACCAACAGTTTGGAGGAGAGGCGTTGGATGCAGGCGGCACAGTACCCCACTTTATGGCGAAAAATAAAGAAGGCCAACGTCCACTACTTCGAAACGCTGAATTATGATGATATTATAGAATATTTTTTGTGATGTGGGATTTATTCCCAAATTATTCCAAATTCCAAATTATTCCTAAGCCAGTTTTTATAACTGGCTTAGGAATAATTTGGAAATGTAGCAATTTACTGGGAAACTTGTAACACCAATTGCAATGGCCAAGCTGCCTACCAAAAATTATGATAATAGCGTCTATAGGCTGATAGTAAGCTGGATAGATATAAAGATAACCGCATTTTTTTTACTTTGCTGTTCTCATTGATCGCTTAGGGAATTAATGCAGGAAGGAGTGCGAAGAGCTGAAAATCGTTCTCTGAACCGACATTTTTATAAATACTTTTTTATTTGTGATGGGAAAACATTTTTATCATTATTATTGATTTTTTAGACTTTATTTAAGCTCCAAAATATTTATGTAGATGCTTTAGACGCGCCTCATCTGACACTAAATCTATAGTGGCCGACTTAACATTGAAAACACGAGAAAACGGAGACGTTGGTTCAGGTCCTATGTATGGTAATAATTCAGCGAATAAGTTTTTATAAATTACCTTACATGTCAGATACTGGCAGCTGCAGGACGGGCTAGGAAGGAATTGGCAGAGCATCAACAGGAGATGTTACCCGAAAGGCCAGCTCGCCGGTTGGGCTACCAAAGACGAGGTTTCAGCACCGGCGGTACGCCTAAATGAACTTAGAGATAGAGACTACCGGACGATAGTCTCTCCCCAAAATAGACTTACCCTAAAAAGTATATCAAATGCTAAGTATCAGTAATTTATTAGGACGTGTCATTTTTGGTTTGATGACCGCATAAGAATACAATTCAACACCAGCTTGATACTGATGGATATGCTAATAACACAATTTACGCACATTTATGCAAAAAATGGAAAACTTGAAATAAAATCTATCTGATCAGTGTAGTAGGTATAGTAGATCAATTTCCCTCTTATTACAGAGGACCCATGTGGTGACAGAGTAAGAATAAAATTTATGAACCCCCTATCTAAACCGTGGACATCGTAAAAGACGCCTAAGAGATATAAGATGCAATTAATATCTATGCAGGAGAAGGAAAACTCCAAATAAAACGTCTACGGCGTGTTATAGTAGATCAATTTACCTTGTATTATGAATGAGGCTTAAGCCCAGCAGTGGGACATATATGAGCTGAAATGATGATTACGATCATGTGCAGAAGGTTCGACCTGAGCAATGGGACGTATACCTATAAAATGAAAAGTTGAGGCCAGCGCCGGATTTACCCTATCAGAGCCCCTAGGCAATGGAATTCTCAGGGCCCCTTTCCTTTACCCTTTTTCTTACTTTTAAAATATATATTTTCTATACCAAAGTCTAGTCGATCAGATCAACTTTTTTAGTATCCTGTTACTTCAATCGCTTGTTGCAACAACATACCTCATCACCTCACAAGCCTGACTCATTACTTTTTACTCTCATTGAAATTATTTTAATAGGTAAAAATACAATTAAAAATTAAATTATTTATTGTAGTTAAATGATGATTCAGGTCCTATGATTGAGTAGGCAAGAGAAATAAGAATTTTCAACAAATCGTTGCTCGGGGCCCTAGTCAACGCGGGGCCCCTACTCAGTTGCCTAATCCGCCTTATGGATAATCCAGCCCTGATGGGGTCGTGTCTTTGCTTGATATAATTCTAGCTGAAATATTAGAGTATTATGTTAGAACAATGTGTAAATATTTCGTAATAAATAGGTCGAAAAACTGCCTCCCCTAAAGACGATAACGCAAGTTATAATTAGGTTATCATATGTACCTATACTGGCCTATTTGATAAGGCGTTTAGAATGGTTTTTCAAAAAGTTCAAATCCTACGTATAGTAACCATTTTTCGCTCATAAATAAGTCTTTATAAATAGCATATTCTTGTGTGCTGATTGAATAAGAATATAATTCACTAACAATCGCCAACAATCTTGTCCACGGTTGTCGTAAAAGACTACTATGTGATATAATATTCATATAACAAGAATAGGAAGACGTTTTTCTTTTCAAATCAAAAAAATAGTAAAAGGAAAGGTCTCTTTGAAATCGATCACCACGCCACCTACCCCTTGCACCAAATCGGGTCGTACTAACTCAGAAACCTTCGTGGGCTCATGCACAACACTTTGCTGAAGATCATCATATGATCAAATGTATAGTTTACGATTCTATAAAGGATATACAGACAAACATTCCAACAACATCCAATCCAACATGTGGATTGCCACAGCCTCTGCCTACCCCTTTGGGAAGGCGTGAAGCTAGGTATGTATATATAAACAATACGTTCAACGAACGTATGTTTGTAAATTGTACTGCATGACCTTGATGAACAAAGAATATTAATAATTTTAAATACCAGATACGTATCTTATTGTTTGATTTTGTATTATTTACACCTTACGGGGACAAATATTTGTGGTATGTATATGGCTATTAATAAGATTCTAGATTTGACTACTTTATTTATTTCGTGTGAGTCATTCCTCTATCATATTCCGTATCGTATTAGGTAAACAAAACAATGTGTCATCGTCAGCTTATATGTGACTAACAACCTGCCCTAGTACCCGCGTAGTTCCCATTTCCGTGGGAAGATCGGAATAAAATATAGCCTATGTTACTCCCTGATTCTGATAGCTTTCCATTGGTGAAAGAATTTTTGACATCGGTCGAGTAGTTTCGGAGCCTATTCAAGATAAACAAACAAACAAATCTTTTCTCTTTATAATATTAGTATAGACTATCAACCCGCCTTCGCTTCGCTTCGGTTTTAGTCACCTTATTCGCGTAGTTCTCATTCCCGTGGGAATATCGGGATAAAATATAGCCTATGTTACTCCCTGATATTATAGCTTTCCAGTGGTGAAAGAATTTTTGAAATCGTTCCAGTAGTTTCGGAGGCTATTCAATATAAACAAACAAACAAATCTTTTCTCTTTATAATATTAGTATAGACTAGCAACCCGCCTTCGCTTCGGTTTTAATCGCCTTATTCGCGTAGTTCTCGTTCCCCTGGGAATAACGGCATAAAATATAGCCTAAGTTATCCCTTATAGACAGCAGTAGTAAAATATTATAAAAACGGTTCAGTCGTTTTGAAGATTACCCAAAACAAACAGACAGACATCACAGACAGACGGACAGACAGACAAAAATTTTTAAATCAGTTTTTAGGCGTACGTATCGTGCAAATAACCGTATCAGCATGAAAAAAGCCCATTATTTTGACATTACAAACAGACACTACAATTTTATTTACATATTTGTATCATCATCATCATCATCGCAGCCCACATACGTCCCACTGTTGGGCTCGTCCTCCACAATGGGAGGGAATTTGACCTACTATACCATGCTGGTCAGACATGTTGGTATAGGGTTTCATTTCGAGTTTTTCTTCTCTTGCACAGATGTTATGTGCATATTATATCCCATAGACGTCTTTTACGACATAGGGAGTGATGAATTGTATTCTTACTCCGTCACCACACGGAGTTTATTTGTATAGATATATAGATTTAATTACGTTCCATTGCTGGACGATAGCCTGCATCACAGTAGGAAAGAAATTTGACCTACTATACCATGCTATTTAGACTGGCTGGTATAGTTTTGTTTCAAATCCTCCTTGTCTTACAAGCATCTTGTTAATATTACCCTTACTCGTCTTTTACGACATTCAAGGGTGATGAATTCATCACTCCATCCAACTCCATCACATCGAAAAAATAATATGCCCTCGTTAATTTACCGTGGCAGGCGTGAAAACCTGCTCAAAGATCACCAGTTGAATGGAGAGTAGCACTCTCCTGGGAAAATTATAACGGCAAATATGATTAACTCTTATACGTGGCGATTGTAGTACATATCTAATGGTGGACGTCGATGGGCTGATGGATGGAGAACCATTCCTCCATCCATCAGCCCATCGACACTTCTATTTCCATCATATACAGGCTGTATCAGGTTATGGGGCAACTGGTCAAACGGGAGTTAGGCAATGGTGGTATGAACCCATGAAAAAAATTTAAAGGAAAAATATTGATTCGTTAATAAAATAGAGACATGTTAAGTTTTAAATTTTGTCATCGCTTTTTCGTGTAAATCTGATTGAAATGTATAAAATCAGTGATACTTAAACTGCAACATATTCGCACTTTGTTAAAATGTTCATTAGAAATTGAATAGATCAATGATTACGTTCGCATAAGCAAGACAAACTTCGCTTTAAATCAGCTGATCGGCCGATGGCCTTTGTACCTACGCTATCATTGAAGCATTTGCGCAATTCTAGGTACGAATGTATGAAATTATACTAACGAAGCTTTACGTGCCTACATGTATCCTGTCCGTACATGTCTACATAATACGTAACATTTAAGGCGTAGACTCTTAGACACACATTTTTGTAATCACTATAACTTTTATGTTTTATTACTTTTTGTGTAATATACATTCTAATTATGATCTATGACCGTTAAACTACAACATACTCGAACAGTTACCCCATAACCTGAGACAGCCTGTATATTACAAAAGGTTTTGGCATTAGTTTTGATAACCGGCCGCCTGCCTGATATTAACCCTCCTTGGGAATGTAAATACAGACCACGGAATAAGACAGAGTTGACTAAGGACGATTTAAAGCAAAAAATCCAATGCAATGTTAGGGTTAGTAGTATATTGCCAAGACGTCATTGCCCGTTGGGCAGTCCGGCTAGAGAGGCCTCGGTTCGGTGTCCGGACTGTTAAGGCCTTCTGGACGGTGCTGGCGCAGTGGTTGAAGCAGCGGCACGGGGTGCTTTCATTCCGACTGGTGCAGGTTTTGACGGGCATGGTTGCTTCGCCTGCACACGGTCGTTAGGAGGGAGAGTACATCGTTAATTCGTTATTCTACCACTGTGATTGAGAGTAGGACACGGCGCAGCACACGCTCGAGGTGCGTGCCGCGTGGGTTGAGCAGCGCCGTGAACTCGACGCTGCCGATCATCGCTAGGGAGATGCTCGGCAGCATCAGGAACTGGGGCACGGTCGCCACCTTCTGCGAGGCAGTCGTCTCGCCGAAGGAGGTGGCGGAGCGCGCGCAGGAGGAACACCTCCATGACGACGCAGTTCGCCGCCGGCAACTGGAGTGGCGCAGGCGCGAATAATTCAATTCAATTCATTTAATTTGCTAAAATATGGTTATTACAGGTGTTTACAAGTCTATAGAGTACATCATATTCTGCCCCGTGGGGCGTGCAAATGGTTATATAATATAATGCTATTTTATATTAATTACATGTCAAAAATATAATTTTAATGTCAATAATATAATTTGTATAAAAAATATAAAAAAATACCTGCGCCTAATGCCGCCCTAGCTGAGGCCGCGGGTGACTGGACCAGGGATTTAGTCCGTCACCCGTCGAGAGGCCAACCGCGCTACGGTGACCGACGTTCACGAGCGAGGATGTCGTAAGGGGAGGGTACCCCGCGATCGAAGTATTCCGTCGGGCCGACCACTGACGACAAGGAACTCTGCACCGGTGGTCGGCCCAACAACGAAGGCGACGTTATGGGGCCACGTGGCATCCCTCTGCTGCCCTGAACTGACCACGGCCCATCTCCGAGAAAAGAAAAAGAATTGTTAGTAGTATACTGCGCCTGATGCCACCCTAGACGAGGCCAAGGGTGGCTGGACCGGGGGGGGTCCATCACCCGCAGATAGGCTGACCGCACGAGGGCGATCGATGTCCCGGGAGGGGCGTTAGGAAGGGAGGGTACCCGAAAGGGAATCTCGCCGGGCTGGCCACGGATGATAAGAAATTCGGTACCGGTGGTTGGCCTAATAGCGAAGGAGAGGGAATACGGTGGGTTATTGACTGCGCTCTGCCGTTTCGTCACCCTAGACGGACTGGATGGCGTGTATACTGAACATGGCTCACCCAAAAATGGGTTACAAATATTCGTAGCCGTCGTAATGCGTAGTGTTTTCATTATGTGGACCGTTTTCTTTATGCTGCGCAATTTGTTTAAAATCATTGTAACTAAAGTCAATGCCTTTAGTACAGCGATGAATACATAATTAAAAGAGTACAATCGAAATTTTGACATAATATGAAAACAAACGTATAGGGAGCACTTGGTATAATGAATATTGTATGATTAGACATGGATTTATTCATTAAAGCGATGTGGATTTTAAATAACGATAACATTATCAGACTATCTTAAATATCGATTGGTTTGATTATTTATCAGTCAACCAAACTTAACTTGAAAAATATAGTAAAAGAGGGAAAAGGAAAAGAGGAAAAATATATGCAAAATTTAATAATTAAAGCATTTTATTTCTTTATACAATTATCATCATTTCAGCTTCCCATTGGTTGAGGTCAAGCATTCTTCGCAATGCGACGGAAATTGCTTACTAGATTATATGTTGGCTTTACTCTGAGTTTTCTTTCTCTTAGATGTTATCTAAATATGACATACATACAAGCGAGAAAGGAAGTGTGCCCCTACCCAAAGCGGAAAAGTTAATGACGTGTTTTTGTCGAAATTTCGGGTAGCTTAGAAATAAGACCATTCAACTCTTCCAGAGCGTCCTTTTCACAACTATTTATTTAATTAATTCGCATCACTATGCAAACGACACAGTATTATTTTGTATTTTAAACAATGATCGTTATCCTCTGTGTGGCGACGGGATGTTAACATAAGGGTTGTAAAAATCGCCTAAGTCTCACCAGGAGTGGAACGTAGCTCTCTCCAAAGAATCGTATTAAAAACACACTGCAATTGCCGACTCATTTACCAAGCTTAGTACTTACTCTCTCGTTTGTGGAGGCTAAATAATTATGATAAAAAATAATTAGTAAGTTTATAATTAAGTTTAGTGTAGCACTATCGCATTGGGTTTTTAACCTGTAAATAGATAGTAATAAATAAATAAATAAAGTACCCGATAGATGTCACTTGGGACAATATTTGTAATTACCGTGAAGAAATCTAACCTAATCCTGGATTATAATCTACGATATCTTGAACTGCAGTCGTATATAGGCCATGCGTGGTGACGGAGTAAGTATATAATTCACAACCGGGGGTGTCGTAAAATACCACTTATAATATATAACAATAAACCTCTAAATATAATTCTATACTAACCAATCTGGCCAGCGTGATTTACTAAGCCAAACTCTCGTTTCAGGAGGCCCGAACCCTTTCTTTTCCGTGGCTGTCATACACAACGATTTGATTACAATATGCAATTCACAAACATTTATAGAATAGAAGGCAAACTCGAAATAAAGCCCTATGCTAACCTGCCTTTTCACGGACTATCATTGCTTACCACGCCACCTACAATAGCTAGTAGACATTTTTCATTCCTATTATGGAGGAGATTCGCGCCCAGCAGTAGGGAATAAACGAATGAATGAATACGCCACGCAATCAACAAAACAGGTAAAAATAGTATCCACGAGATTTCGACAAATCCATAACTAAATAATATGAAGTTTGACGACCCAGTATGTATATTTAGATTGAGTCTTTGTGATTTTATTCGCAGAGTATACTTTTGCCCTACGTCGGGACTGCTAGGGTATTGAGTTGATATTGATAGCAATAATATAACGTTTTAAATATTCGTTTATCAATTGCCAGTATACGGTTGATAGCAGGCGGACTCTACCGTTTACACCCACACATTCACCACTTTTTATCAGCTGTCGTAATATAGAAATACAAAGGACAATTGGTTTAAATTCCAACAAGATTTTAGCTGAAAATATATGTAAGTAATTTATTTTATTTATTTCTGCTAATTATTATAATAATATATGTAAAGAAAACCGTTTCATAGTTATACGAATGCTTTACTATAGTTTGTCTTTAGTATATAATAATCGAAGAAGCTCACGAATGATATAGAATATTAAATAAAACGTTTCTTTGATATTTCAGAGAAACGTAATTACATCTTTCTTTAATTATTCGCAATAATTGGGGAGTAATAACTTTATAAAACAACAAAGCCTTTACTTCCGGTATTTTTAATATATTATAAATATTTCTTGCAAAACTATCTATCACATTTTGTTTATTCCAAATGACAATCGTGAGCTTCGTCGATTATATGGTAAAAACAAACTGTAGTAAAGATTTCTTATATCTATTAAACAGGTTTCTTTACATATATTCTACAATTGTTAGGAATTTGATACATAATTGTACATATGTGTTTATTTTCTTTTTGCAAGAGAAGGAATTTATTGATTCAGCATTGTGGTGATTTATTTTTAAATTAAAGTCAAAAATACATGTTCAATTAAAACTGAATATGGTTGAATATTAAAAATGAAAATTATTAAGTATTTAGCGTGTTGAAAGTGTTGATCAACGTAAGATTTTTATGGTTGATATCCACTTAAAAGCGGTTTTTATAACTCAATATTATGCGATAAAGTTTATTATATAGAGTATTAAATGCAACTTGTCCACAGATTATTGATAATTGAACAAAAAAATATGACAATTATCATCATCCTCATCTTGCTCTTGTCCCAATTACTTGGGGTCGACGCAATATGTCATCTGTTTTGACATATTGCAAAAATTTTCGGCAATGACTTTTATGACCGGCCGCCTGCCTGACGTCAACCCTCCTTGGGAATGTAATCGTTGACCCAAATGGTACCAGATGGATGAACAAAAAAATATGACAATAATGATGAATTTAATTAGAGCTTTAATATAAATATTAAATCTTATGTATATTAAATTTTTTATGGTTCTTCCAAGATCCCGATAAAATAAACGATAAAATAAATACCCTAAAATGAATTCCTTACATATAATACTCGCCAAAACATAAGAAAATAATGCTTTTAAACTCCCAATCTAATTTTAAAGACTCGTCATTGGAATTATAAATATCCAACTATAATAACATCATAAAAAAGCTTATTGTTCCTCATTTCAATAGTGAAATTTAGTGTTATATTATCTGTAATTTCTTATTTGTTTCTGTTAGATGTCACGGTGTATCTAAAATGACTAGTGGTCGTCAAGTGGTCGAAATTCGACCATAATTCATTTACATAAATTTTTCTGCTACACAATTTTCTTTTAATAATATTTATGTATAATTGTATATTGAGCAAGCTGTATTTCACTAATGACTAATGTATAAATACAAATGTCTATTAGACATTGTGATCATAATTATGATTGTTTGACATTCAGTCTGAGCAGAGATTTTAACCGTAAATAAAAGTGTATAAGCGTGTGTTGTATGTGTGTGTATCGATTGCACGGTAGTGTGCGTAATACATTTTTTAATGAATTTAATGTATTTCTAATGGATTATTATATGAAATTTCAGTATTATGCACTTCTCCTCATTATAGACTTCAACTGTGCCAAATTTCATAGTTGTCCATCCACGTAATTGCCGTAAAAACGGGTACAAAGTTTTTGCTTCACGTATTAATATACAGGCTGACTGGTAAAATATTGTACATATTGAAGGAAGCCAAGGAAGGTATTAAGTACTCGATTCTGATACCGAATATATAAAAAAAATTGGTACTTAAAATTTGAACTAATAATCTTATAAAAATATTTAGTTATGGACACATGGGATAGGTCAACGTACGTCAGCAATTGTATGTACTAAACAGTTCGCGCATTGAACTAGTTACATTTTAGGTAAATATTCTATCTATGCGACTCGACCCAGTAGGTATTTTTTTTCGTCGCGGGCCGCAGACAGAGGTCAACGTACGCTGGCAAACCTATTGTTGTGATTAGAAACAAATCACTTTATCTCAGGATTGGTAAGAGCTATGAATCTGCAAATAACTTTAGTGTTTTATGACATTATTATTACACCTAGTTTAAGTAATTCTAGTAATAAATATCCAAAATCTTGACAACAGTGCTAACAAAACTGTTACTCGATATCGGTATCGGTGTATCGGCAGTAGGGTGACAATATTTTTGGAAGTCTTGTAACACTAATATTGTTGATGTTTACTATGTAGTTAATTAATATTATCTTCTTTTTACACTTTTATTAGTTACATGTGGCCATTATCTATCGTTTCCTTCAATATGTACAATCTTTTACCAGTCATACTGTATAGATGTGAAGTATTAGCAAACAACGAACGATTAACAATAGGATTGTCAACATTTAAAATAAAATAACGTATCCAATTATGCAATAATCTGAATAAATAATTTTAAATTGGTGATGTAGTAAGAAAACAATTCATCAGTTACCTTTTTGTCAGTGGATATTGAAGTTGCTAGAAAAATGATGAATCCTCTATTAGTAGTGCGAAGACGAATGGCTATTCTAAATTTTTTATAAGTCAAATATAAAAACAAATATTAAAAAGTATAAACGTTACCTGCCAACATATTTAGAACTGAGCACCCTTCATATGACCTGACGTACAGAACAAAATTACAAAAACACATTCCTTTTCGCGAAGTGAACATACGTACACATGCCGATGTGTACGTATGTTTATATATTTAATGAATAGAGATTGCCAAATATTCGTGATATCCTTATTAATATTTTAAATGCGAAAGTAAGTTTGTTTGTTTGTTACTCTTTCACGCTTAAACCACCGAACCGATTTCACGGAGTAACATAGGCTATATTTCATCCCGGTATTCCCACGGAAACGGGAACTATCCGAGTAAGACGACTGAAACCAAGCGAAGCGAGGGCGGGTTACTAGTATGATTATAAGACGTTAAGGTCTGAATCCAAATAATAATTTTATTCTAGAATTATAGTATTCATGAAATATTCAATGTTACCAACAACAGAAGCTTTCTGAAAGAGAATTATCCCTAAACAGACAGCCAGTGCTAATTAACTTGATGAATGATTTTATTTTTATTTCATTTATTGCCGATGGTAGCCAACGAGCAAAGTGGGTGTGGAAGGTAAAGTGATACTGCCCAAGATGGACTTTTGCAGTACCAGGGGGGTAAGTCACTGCCTACAGTGAATCCGACGTTTTGAAGAGGGTAAAAATCATGTTCAAAGATTCCGTTACATAATAACATACTAACATACATACGTCTGAAGCTAATAAAAGCGTATTAAAAAGGCGCACGTTCGGTATTCAATTCAGCTCACACCTACGTCTCACTGTCAAGTGCCAGTCTCCTCCACAATAGGAGGGAAATTGACTATTTTCTGTGTAGCGACGCAGTAAGAATACAATTCACCACTCCCTATCTTGCCCGTGGATGTCGTACAAGACGATTTAGGGATATAATATGCATATAACATCTGTGCAAGAGAAGGCAAACTCGAAATGAAACCCTATACCAATCTCTGACCAGCATGATATAGTAAGTCAAATTCCCTTCCATTATGGAGAAGACTCGAGCCCGACAGAGGAACGTGTGTGGTCTGCGATGATGATCATCATGATGAACTGCTATACTGGTTAGACGTTATAGGGTTAGGGGGTATTCCGTCGGGCCGACCACTGATGACAAGTAACCCTGCTTCAGTGGTCGGCCCAACGACGAAGGCGACGGCGACGTGGTGTTCGGGTGGGTTGCGGGTGTTGCGTGCTTAAGCCCCTCTGTCGCCCCGGATGGAGTGGTGCGAAGGCGCGCCGACCGTAGCCCACCCATAAAAAAAAAAGACGTTATAGGGTTTGAATTCGAGTTTTCTTTTTTGTTGAACAGATGTAATGTTATATATTTCAATCGGCTTTTATGACACCCACGGTTAAGAAAGGAACAATGAATTGTATTCTTACTACATCACCACACGACCGGTATTAATAGACGCTATGTTTTTCCATTCGTGGAAAATTCCAAGTACCGGTAAAATATATTTAAACTGGTTTTTAAGAATAGTTATCGTGTAAATAACCGCGTGAGCATGAATTAAACCTACTATTTTGAGATTACAATCAGACACTTAAATTATATATATTTACTAGCAACCCGCCCTCGCTTCGCTTCGGTTATAGGTTATAGTCGTTTTATCCGCGTAGTTCCCGTTCCCGTGGGAATACCGGGATAAAATATAGCCTAGTTTATGCCCTGATATTATAGCTTTCCATTAGTGAAAGAATTTTTGAAATCGGTCCAGCCGTTTTGAAGATTACCCGGAACAAACAGACAGACAGACAAAAATTTTTTAATTGCTATTTTAGGCATAGGTGTCGTGCAAATAACCGTGTGAGCATGAAAAAAGCCTATTATTTTGACATTACAAACAGACACTCCAATTTTATTTATTGGTATAGATAATTTGACTTTACATAAAGAATTAAGAGTGTCACCACCGCATGTTGGAACGCGACAATCATAAAAATTGGCTGCAAAATGATACAACGCCCTACTAGAAAACCTTTTTCTTTTTTATGGGGTGGGCTATGGTTAGCGCACGTCGCCGTCCAGCTCTGTCCAGGGTGACGAAGGGCTACAATAACCCACCGTAGCTTCTCATCTTCGCCATTGAGCTGACCACCGGTACCGAGTTCCTTGACCTCCGTGGCCGGACGGAATACCCTGTGGGGTGCCCCCTCCTTCCAACATCCAGGACGTGAATCGCCGTCGTGTGGTCAATCTCTCTGCGGGTGACGGACCAATCCCTGGTCCGGTCACCCACGGCCTCGACTAGGAAGGAAACCTTCCTCTTGACATGAGATTTACATCAAATAGTGTGACGTGATTGGTTGAAAAATTTTTTTTTGTATTCCCCTTTTTTCGACCTTTTCGATTTTTTTAAAATTACTTAAATTCAATTCTTTTTTAAATCCAAGGTAGGGGTCATAGATAGATATATAAAGAAGATATATATAAAATTTCAAAGGAATCAGTCATGTAGAACTTGAGATATCATGTCAACCACCTCGAAAAAAGTAGTTTTGAAAAAAACCCGTTTAAAGTTTAAGAAACGATTGCCGTAGAATAACTCAGATAATAACATTTATTTACTCACTTTGGATTAATCGGCGATTCCAGATCCGATAGTAAAAATGAAACAAAGAAAAAAAAGAAATAAAAATTTCTTTTTTTTCTTTGTTTGAAAAATGCCTAAAACTTAGGCTTTCTAGACCAAAATTCCCCCTTAAGAGGCTCTGTTCCGTACATCATCATCATCATCACAGCTTATTTATGTCTCACTTTTAGGTTTTAACCTTCTTTAAAATGAGAGAGAAATTAACCTACTATACGACGCTGGTCAGACGGGTTGAAATAGAGTGATAAGGTTTTATTTTCAGATTAACTTTTTTTTGCATAGATATTATCTACGAGTACATATTATTCTTAATTTATAAATAGAGATTCATCATCATCACAAATCATAAACGTCCCACTACTGGGCTCGAACCTCCTCCATATTGGGAGGGAAAATGACTCACTATACCACGCTGGTCAGCCGGGTTGGTATATGGCTTTATTTCGAATTTTTCTTCTCTTGCATAGATATTACATGCGTATTTTATCCCTTAATTATCTTTTACGACATCCACGGGCAAGATAGATTTGAATCCAACGAATGATTTTATTTTAGAACTAGCAACCCGCCCTCGCTTCGCTTCGGTTTCAGTCGCTTTACCCGCGGCCTAGTTCCTGTTCCTGTGGGAATACCGGGATAAAATATAGCCTATGTTACTCCCTGATATTATAGCTTTCCATTGGTGAAAGAATTTTTGAAATCGGTTAGGTGGTTTAAGCGTGAAAGCCTTACAAACAAACAAACATCCTTACTTTCACATTTATAATATTAATATGGATTAATATAGATTAGATTATGGTATTCATGAAATATATAACAACAGAAGCATTCTGAAAGAGAATTATTCCTAGGTAGATGCCGGTGCCATTAATGTGAAAGTTTTTTTTTATTTGATTTATTACTGATGTGGCAAACGAGCAATCAGCGCGCCTGATGATAAGTGCTACATGGACCTTTGCAATACCAGGAGCACAGCTAGGCCGTTACCTATCGTGAAGAAAATACTCTTCTTAAACCTCGTTTAAAGAAAGATATGTCATAACACATGCTAGATATACATAAACAGTTAACATGTTATGAATATCAATATTTAATCTGTGTAGACTATGTCATATTAAATAAATATAAAGTTTAACACTTAGCTCACAAAGCTAACAATAAATCTGTAAAACAAATCCGTTACAGCCATTTTATCTCGAACTTTGAAATGTCGGGATGGTAAAAAAAATATATAATTTCGCTTTTAAAATAATTACTAATTACTTGTTACATTTATACAAATTATAGTGGTAGGATCACACCGTTGATAGTGGTCTGTCTACAGCCGCGGGCCGGTCCGTCCATGGTAGTACCGCACTGAGCATAAAATCGACGTCCGACGATCGACGTAGTAGCAATTTTTTACTGCGCTTCGTTTGGTGAGCGAAAGAGCCGGCAGCTGAACTTTCTGAGCTTTGGCGTTAGTATCATCGAACCTCGTTGCACGAATTCACATTCCCTTCACTTTCTTCACAGTAGGCAGCGGCCTTGCAGTCCATGAGCGGCAGCAACATTTACCATCAGTTGTACTATTTGCTCGTTTGTCACAGTTTGCAACAAACATTTCTTTTTCATCACAATATCAGTTATAGTTAAGCGGGCGACTTGATACTAACAGTGATGGCCTAACATATTTATGGCTGTAGACAAAAACGTTTTTGTGGCAGAACCACACTATTGACAGTCGCCTGTTTACAGCCGCGAGCCGGACGGAGTAGTTATTATAATCTCGCTCTCAAATTACTTACGCCAAAGCAAAATACGGCAACTAAACAAATCATATCTTTAAAAATAATTATTAAAATAATGTCCGTGTGGTGACGGAGTAAGAATACAATTCAACATCTTGCTTGTGGATGTCGTAAAAGACGGAGATATAATATGCATATAACATCTGGCTAAGAGAAGAAAAACTCGAAACAAAACCCTATACCAATCTGTCGGACCAAATTGGCATAGTAAAGTTACTTTTCCTCCTATTGTGGCAGACGCTCGAGCCCAGCAGTGGGACGTATATGAGCCGAGATGATGATGATTAAAATTTTACAAATCATGCATCGTGCGCAATTTTGACACAATCTGGTTCTAATTGAGCAATATAGCGGCACCAGATAAATACTCTTCTTTCACATAACCCTCTCAGATATGAACTCTGCCTTCACTCTCTATCTAACCATATCATATTTCACGCAATACATCCATCATTTCTTTAATCTTCTTTTATCTATAAAGCCTTCGACATTCATACTTAAACTTTTCTTACAACATAAGTTCGGTTCAGTCACTTATATTCCGTGTGGCGACGATAAAAGAATTCACCAATCTTTCTCAGCCATGGGTGTCGTAAAAGACGACAAAAGGATATGATATGCATATAATATCTTTCGGGTGGGTCGCGGGAGTTGCGTGCTTAAGCCCCTCTGTCGCCCCGGACGGAGTGGTGCGGAGGCGCGCCGACCGCGGCCCACCCACAAAAAAAAAAAAAAAAATGCATATAATATCTACGCAAGATAAGGAAAATTTGACATAAAAGGTTATGCCAATTCGACTTATACGTATAGTAGGTCAATTTCCCTCCCATTGTGGAGGCGGCTCCAGCCGAATTATGAATCACCGATAAAAAGCACCAAATACATAGATATATATATACTTTTTGACTTTGCCAATAAATCCAACACTTAATTTGCTAATCAAGATTATATGTACTTAAGATAATCATTTAAAATATTAATATAAAATTAGTATTACGTATATTATTATCATATTATTATAAGTTCACGTGCAAAATTAATTACTATATCAATAGGTATGATTAAGATTATTGTGAGGTGGCGATTACGTTTACTAGTAACCCTAACATGCCTTGCAGGTGATGTAAATGACCACTAAGAGCTTTAAATCGATCTGTATTAACTCCATTTGACGTTTGGTTAACAATTACATTCGCGAGGACAAGATTACAATGTGCTTTCACCTCTTGTTTTCTCTTGGGAGTCATATAAATTGAAATATCTGGATAGCTTTGTATTTTTAGATAATTTTAAAAAACTGTTATGGTAATAATGAAAAAAAAAGTAATTTAAACGACAAAATAATAAAAACGAGAATATAATCGAAGAACTCAATTGGGGATGTGTAGATTAAGGTAAACTGTTGGATTTCTCAAGCAAGCTATTTTTATACTTGATTGCAGTTGCTAAATACTTTCATATTCTAGATTTATTTTTATTCCTTGCCTGAAACTACCGACCAAAGGAAATTTTCCGCAAATGAAACCCTAAATATATCGATTTATAATTCCCGAAACCTCTTGCATCCTAAATTCCGTTGAAATCGTTGCAGCCCTTTCCTAATTCTGAATATTTGGATATTATTTTTTACAAATATACAAAAGTTGCTCGTTTATAGATATGAGTATGAGATAAAGGAGTAACAGAGGAGTGTGGCATTACTCCTAATTCTATCATCACGTGATATAATTTCAGCGAATATTTTGAGTATATAGTTCGGTATATCTAAGTTTGTAGTTTAGTTAACAATTATAGTTCCGTATTACAGAAGCAAGTTGGAAAGCAGTTAAATCTAAGTGAGAAATATGCTACTGACTCATTTTTAACTATAGATAGAAAACTGGCAACATGGATATACCAATAGGAATATGTTAATAGCTACCTATATTTTTTTCAGTTATTAGAGAACACATACAAATTCTTTAAGTAAGTAAAGTCGGTTTAATGATGATAATTTTAGATAAAGTTATAAGAAAACTTAATGAAAATTTTTAATGTACCTAATTATTATCACTGAATTAACATTATTTTGTTGTATAATATAAAGAAGGAGTTAATTGAAAATTAAATTTTTTCGACAAATTAACATATTTTGTACTCGTTAATTCAAATATTTTGAGAGATAGATGCGTCACAAGCCGGTTAGGCCGATCGTGCGTCTCTATCGCTTATTCTGCCCTTTCGCTTACACGCTCAGCTCGGACGGAACGTGACAATGAGTCAAATGTTTTCGTGCGTGCAGTCGGCGTTCATCGATTTATAACACGTCATCAAGTAAAAAACTAGAAAGATTGTGTCGTAAAAACACGATAAAAACAGTACGTTTGTATTACAGGAAAACTTTATAATTTTATTCATCAATCAATTTGTATAACATAGATTGTGCTTATCATTTATTTATTTACATATAATTATAAAATAGTGCGTATGTAGGACGTGCGTGTATACAATTATAAAATAGTGCATACAATTATAATATAGTGCCTATGTCTCACTTTATACAAGTCCGCGCGAAAAAGAACTTGAGCGCATGTTCAACCACGTAATTACGCATATTCATTACTCAATTAAAATTATGCGGCAAATACGCGCTGAAGCCCTTTTCTGACGAAGTTTTCATAAAAAAAAAAACGTGTACGTCTCGGGATGCCCGACAGAAGAGATATCTTAAACTAAAACCTAGGTTATTACTTACATTTTATTTCTATATGATAATGTAAGAAAAGGTTTTTGATAGTCTTTTATTGATTATAAAATATAATTTATTGTTAATTGCAATTCTTGAATATGTACATTAGAATTTTGTGTATACATTATTAGTATCATTATTTAATTCTATAAAAGTACAGACTGGCGCTGTAAGGCGTTATGTAACGAAACGAGTTACTCTCCCATAGGTAAGAAGTTATCATCATCATCATTTCGGCTCATATAGGTCCCACTGCTGGGCTTGAGCCTCCCCCATAATAAGAGAGAAATTGACCTTACTATAACATGCTGGTCAGACAAGTTGGTATGGGGTTTTTTTTTTCGAGTTTTCCATCTCTTGCATAGATATAATATGCGTAATATATCCCTTAGTCGTCTTTTACGACACCCACAGGTATGAGAGGGGGTGGTGAATTGTATTCTTACTTCGTCACCACACGGAAAGTTATCAGTTCAAAAAAAATATGGATGTAAAATTGAAAGCCTTTTAGTATCACTCCAAGAAATCATTTCTGTTTTTTTTTTTATTTAAAAAGTATCTTTTTTCTAATTTAATATATCTTATATCTAAAAATCTGACCCTCCATTATATTAGTTGGCTTAAAAATATTTTAACAGCTTTTATTAAAAGCGGGGTATGGAGTTTATGGAATACGAGTTAATTAGAGAGAAGGTCGAAAAATAGCTACAAATAAATATTCACACATAAACAAAGTAATGTGTACCTATGTGTGTAGATCTAATCGATTCCTCATTAGATATGTCTATAATTTAGTCAATTATTGATACAATGTAATCGCAATTAAATATCTTACAATTAGCGATAATATTTTGCAATATTATCAATTAATATCTAATGTTAAATATACCTATTAATTTATTTACATTAAAACATATTGAATCGTTTATTATGTATAAGCACTGCGAGAACACGAGTTATCTATTAGAGAAACCGTCACACTTCTCAACTGAATTAGCCTTTTTCCTGGGAAGATTTAAAAAAGACTCGCTAGGGGCAGCACCAGTGGGGGGGGGGGGGGGGGGGGTAGAAATGTTTTGAAGTCTCTATTGACAACAACGTCAAACGTACGTCTTATTATTATCGGAATAAATAAATATTGTGCTGAAAAAATTAAAACTAAAATTGTCATGCCTACAAAACATTGTGCATTCGCTAATTGTACGAAAATTTAAGAACCAACTAACCTCTCAACTAGGACATTTTTATTAAATGACACGGCTAAGCCACGACTTGCAAGCCATCGTTTTAAGTCCCGGACAAGATGATCTTCCACTGTACAAATTTTAATTTCGCTCCAGGTACATCATCTTCCGTTAATTCCATTGTAATTCTATACGTTTGACGTTGTTGTCAATAGAGAATTCAAAATATTTGTACCCCCCACTGGTGCTGCCCCTAGCGGATCTTTTATGAATCTTCCCAGGAAAAAGGCTAATTGCAGGGAAGGGACACACCCATACCACATAATAAGTACCGCATTACCAACCTAAATTAAATAATGATTTCTGATGTTTATGTAAGTATGACACATTGTAAATAAAACTACTTTACGGATTCTATCGCGTTTGTATTTGATTTTGGATTGCCCGACGTTTCGAACACTTTGCAACGTTCATGGTTTTTTTTTCTTGGGTGGCCTATGATTAGCGCCGTCCGGGGCTACAGAGGGGCGATGCGCGGCTCCGTAACCCACCTGTAGCACGTCGCCACCGTCGTTGGGTCGAGTTCGTTGTTCTCCGTGGTATATATACACACATATAATCCTTATCTATAATCTATATCCATTTGAGTAAAATACTTTAATTTCTTAAGGTATTATAGAGAAGAAATCAGAAGGACGCCGTCTTTGCTTCTGTGAGACAATTGTCTCATGTAATGTCAAAATATTTGCGATTGATATAATCCTAGCTGAGATTGCGGGTGTCCCGATCGGGTAATAGTCTGTCATTCCCCAAAAGACCTATCGCATTATAGTCATTATCATCATTATTATTACAGCTTATATACATCCCCCTACTGAGCTCGAACCTCCTCCACAAAGGGAAAAATTGATCTACATACCATAGGTACTGGTCAGACGGGTTGACATAGGGTTTCATTACGAGATTCCCATCTCTTGCATAGATGTTACTGCATATAATATCACTTAGTCATCTTATACTACACCCATGGGCAAGTTAATGTTTGGTTAATTGTATTCTTACTTCGTTAGCACACGAAAAGGCAAGCAACGATAGTATGATTGAATAATATAATAATGTTAGCGCCTGTTAAGAAAAATATAGCAACAAATCACATATGAAAGAGGTTGGTATGATCTTATCCATCCATCGAAAGATCTTTTAACGTCTACTATTTAATATAAGCCTGTAAAAGGGTAATGCCATAACCTTTATTTCTCTCTCCCATAATCTCTATTTTCGTTATTTAACAGAACATGTTAAGAACCAAGATGGGCCTCTAGGCGATGGAATTCTCAGGTCTATAGTCCAAGGTACATGAACAGTAGTACTTAGACTTACCATCATGTGTGCTGTTAACTCTTTTGCTACCAAAAACAATAAAAATGGAATAATATTGTTGCAGTATACAAATTAAAAAAACAATGTTGAATGAATGAATGAAATAGATATTTGTTTTTCTTGGCACATGCTCGGGGCCCTTAGTCGGTGCTAGGCAGTTGCCTAGTCCGCCTTATGGATAATCCGGCCCTGGATTTCTCCTTAATTTAACAGTTTACTGTTAATCTCTGATCTCATCATCATCATCATCTCAGCTCATATACGACCCACTGCTGGGCTCGGGCCTCCTTCACAATTTGAGAGAAATTGATCTACTACTACACATTAGTTAGGCCGGCTGGTATAAGTTTGTATTTTAAGCTTCCTTCTCTTGCATCGATGTTTTCTCCATGTCATATCCCTTGACCCTCGTCTTATACGACATCCATGGGCAAGATAGTGGTAAAATGTATTATTAATCCGTTACCACAAGGAGATGTATACATACTTCATCTTTTTATGTTTTCTTACATTTTAAAGATAGTCGAACTCGTTCTTTTTATTCCGTGCAATTACTTGGAACGTTTAGTGATTTAATTTCATAAACGCCTGGTAAAATACTTGGAGCAATTTGAAGAGACTCGTTGAACTGATTTTTAATATTGAACAATTTAATGTGGTGACAGAATAAGTATCTCTTGTAGTGAAAGTTATAGGCAGTCATGCATCGCAACAATTAGATCCATAGATATTGGCATTGAGAGATGAAAGTATTAGTTAGGTTAACAGTTAGGTTTAAATTGTGATAAATTGATAATGCATTATTCATTTTGTTATTCCCATAGGACGAAGTGGTCGCTGTGGGACAAAGACCGTAAAATACATAAAAAAAATAATCTTGTACCTTTCCTATGATTGTAAAAACCAGCTAGAGGAACAACTACTGGTTAATTTAAAATACCAACCACAATCAACAACAACAAGATATATTTCTTGGCGGGATTGTTCGAAACGGAGGGTACCCGAAAGGGTAACCAGGCGGGTTACCCCGGACGGACCAGCCTACGGCTGTAGACAGACAAAGGTCAACAGTGTGGTCCTACCACTATTAAGTAAAAATTAGGAATAATTTTTATAGTCGATAAGGCTACAAATTTATTTAACCCGAACCGATATCCGATGCTTACGACAGTGATATTTATTTACGCTTAAGATCTTTGTCGCTTTTGTATCTGAAAGGATAAGCAGAGGTGTAAATATAGCCACTGTTATCTAGATAATATTAACACCATTTTTTTTTTTTTTTTTATGTGGTTGGGCTGCGGTCGGCGCGCCTCCGCACCACTCCGTCCGGGGCGACAGAGGGGCTTAAGCACGCAATTCCCGCAACCCACCCGAAAACCACGTCGCCTTCGTCGTTGGGCCAACCACCGGAGCAGGGTTACTTGACATCAGTGGTCGGCCCGACGAAATACCCCCTATTGGGGTACCCTCCCATCGACCGACGTCCCCCCCCTCGGGGAGGACGTCGGTCTTTCCTCACGCGTTCGGCCTCTTAGCGGGTGACGGACTAATCCCCGGTCACGTCACCCGCGGCCTCGGCTAGGGCGGCATGAGGCGCAGGTAGTTGCGCCTACGCCGCCCCAGTCGCCGGCGGCGGATCTCCTCATCGAGGCTGCGCTCCTCGCGCAGGCGATCCGCCGCCTCAATATTAACACCATATGATAGGATTGTCACCAACACGAAACAGTTTCAAATTTCATGCTTGCTTGTGAGAATTTCTCAAGAAAATACCAGACGCTTGAGCAAATTCAATACCCTATTATACCATTACCGACTTCGTTATATTACGTCCAACTGCTAGCCTTCCTCCACGCTGGTCAAACGAGTTAGTATTGCTTCTATAGTCTTGCTTTTCACTATTTGCTTAGAAATCAAGTTCATTTCCTTAAGAATAACCTTGGAGATCCTTGTTATCAATTTAATTCATGAATTATAAAGGTCAGACGTTAATAGTACGTGAATAAAATATATAAAGAATGTGGTACGATGTTATTTAGATATGTTTTTCCTTCTTCTGTATATTAACTCCTAATAACTTGTTTTTTATATTTATACATCTTCAATTTTGTATCAACAATATGTTTTTCCTCTTATATTTGCAAGACTCGTTTTGTGTTATTTTGTTTTTTACTCAGCCCATAAGTCTTACTATTAGGCCTCATTCATAATAGGGAGGTTACTGACCTACTATACCGCACTGGTCAGACGTGTTGGCATTTTTTTTTCTTTTTTATGGATGGTAAGTGCGTACGCGGTCCATTCTGTCCGGGGCGACGAAAGGACGGCGCGCGGGCCTATAACCCACCCGTACCCACGTCACGTCGCCTTCGTCGTTGGGTCGACCACCGGAGCAGGTTGACTTGTCGTTAGTGGTGAAGACGTGTTGGCATAGGGTTTTATGTCGAGTTTTCTTTCTCTTGCATAGATATTATCTGCATATTATATTGCTTAATCTTCTTTTACGATACCCACGGTTTCTGTTAATAATAATTAAAGATTTTTTGTTGATTTTGTTAATATATTTTTGTCCACCATCCTTCTTTCCTGGATGAAAGGTACCCATCATTTCTATATTCGTGACAAAGTATATGGAAAATTTCAAACACGATCAGTTGATCTGTTGGTCATTTAAGACAGTGTCAGAAAATACACGTTTTTATTATTATTATTTTTATATTAGTTACAACAAGAAATAAAATTAATTTTTGTTAATTTTATCATAGGTATTTCTACTTGATTATTACTTTTCCAATGTTTCGAACATTTTTTAGATTGCTCTAGTAACCATGAATACTGAATTTGTGTAATATTTTCGAAAACATCTGAAATGTGGAATCTTTAAATATTTTAGACATTTAGCAAACCCTCTTGCTAAAAATATTACACGATGCAGGTAAAATTTTTTATTAGTAACTCTCCGCCGAATGCCCTAGAGTTAACCTCTGTCGTCGCTGGAAGACCAGTCTTTAATAAAATTATATACATGTTACTTGGTTAAAAATATAAATTGTTACCACCCTTTTGAACATGACTATCATCATCATCATCATCATCATCTTGCTCTTATCCCAATTACTTGGGGTCGACGCAATATGTCATCTGTTTTGACATATTGCAAAAAGTTTCGGCAATGACTTTTATGACCGGCCGCCTGCCTGACGTCAACCCTCCTTGGGAATGTAATCGTTGACCCAAATGGTACCAGATGGAGTTGGTCTGGGTCAATCTAGGGCTCTTAGTCGTCTTTTACGACACCCACGAGCAAAGCAAGGGTTGGTAGTATTCGAAGCCGCTACCACACAGCACTTGAACGTGACTATCATATTAATTAATTAAAAATAAATTGATAAAATGGGCAGAAATACTCCGATGGCTTAGGATATGTCAACTCGCCTACCAAAACTGGAGAGTACCTCATTATTTCCATCGATCAAGTAAACGTAAAATAGTTGATGGATCGGTGGATGGATGAAAGTCTAAACACAAACTAGTTATATCAAGATTGTATGATAATTAATTTTGATTAAATTATTTACTTACACAGTACTATCCTACTTCGATAGAGCGATTGAATGAATGATAATAATTTTATATCATAATTATTTAAGATAATCATCAAATATGCGTAAATTACGTCACAACATAAGATTGTTTTTGACAAAATAGTAAATATCATATAATTCAAGGACACATACCTATCGATTAATTGAATGTGATAGCATACTATTAAGGACTTCGATATTATTATTAATATTTAGATTGAAAGCATACGCACAGTTTCCTGATTAGGAATTCAGATTCGGAAACCGGAATGCCCCGCTTACGTAGATAAGCCCTCCCATCGACCGACGTCCTCCCCGAGGGGAGGACGTCGGTCGATGGGGTACCCCAAATAGGGGGTATCCCGTCGGGCCGACCACTGGTGTCAAGTAACCCTGCTCCGGTGGTCGGCCCAACGACGAAAGCGACGTGCATCGTGGGTGTGTTGCGGGTGTGCGTGCTTACGCCCCTCTGTCGCCCCATACGGAGTGGTGCGAGGAGCGCGCCGACCGCAACCCACCCCCCCCCAAAAAAAAAGTCAGACAAATATTGTCTTAATAATTCAATTTTGATATCTTAAATAAACAATAAATGAAGTCGGTACATTTCATCATCTCAGACCCAGGACCTTTATACAACTAGAATAGTTTACATACTAAAAAAATAATTAAAATAACGTAAGAACTCCCACAATCTTTTAAACCCACCACTGTAACTCCTGTAAGCCAGAATTCAGAAAGGTCTCTGTACGGCGTCGAATGGGCTTATGGACCGACGCTGTGTTTGACAGGAGAACCTAAGGTTATAGTTTGAGGTACCTAAAGTCCTTAAGTTCCTAGCCTATCTGATGGGATACCTGCACCGCGCTACCTAAGGTGACAGATAGATGTGAGATGGATGTTTGGGTGGAGGATTGGTAATTCTCACTGCCGGTCAAGCGGACTCACAAGACCGATCAGAACTGACGGCTAAGGGTGTCTTGGCCACAGTGAGAGTGTAGTAACTGAGAGATGAATAAATTCAAATCTGATTTATTTTACAATATTTACACCTTATATACTATTTATTGCTAATACACACATATACCATTTTGTGTAGTGTGTCGTAAGTGTGAGGTGTAACGCAGCATCTTTAGTCACGTCCGTGCAAATCTTGCAAATCTGCGCTGTTGCATGTTGAATGCTCTTTGAAAGTACGTCCGTGGCTATTTATGAATTTGCTGCGTTGCATGTTCAATGTGCATTGAACAGTCTCCGTATAAAACACCGAGATTTGACTCTCAGGAAGTACTGAGAAACGTTTTTAATTGTCTTGGAACCCTCAAATTAAATACTCCAAGTATTTCATTGCCACATTGTCTTCAGCAACGCCACAGATCGAGGTTTGTACCCCACAGGGGATGCTTTTGAGCCCCGTTGCTTAAATGTTTTGGGTTGAGAGCCCTTTGCGTGTACCACTAGTCTGGGTAAGGTTGTAACAGCCATCCAAGGTTAACACCTCTTACAAAGAAAAAAAAACAAACCACGAGCAATATTTTTTTCCTCATCTCATGCTCATATACGTTCCACTGCTGGGCTCGAGCCTCTACCACAATCGGCGGGAAAATTTACCTATTATACCACACTGGTCAGGCGTATTGATCTCTTGCATAGATGTTATCTGTATATTGCAATCTCTTAGTCGCCTTTTACGACACCCACGGGCGGGAAAGGGGGTCGTAAATTGTATTCTTATTTCTTCACCACACGGAAATTGAATAACGATATTTTATTGATTGATTTCTGAGCAAATTCGTCGAGAGAACTTTAATAGCATAGACATCGCTTATTAATGTAAGGAATTTACTCACAAACGATAATTTTAAGCCTTAGAGGTAATCAAACGTAAAAAAATAAATTTAAATACATATTAACAACGAAGGCAGGTAATTTTATATCTGTTTGCCAATAACAAAAGTTAAGAATCGCCTCTAAAAATGGGTAGGTATATTTAGTATTTTTAAGGCTTTTATATAAAACAGATAAATTATTTTGTTAATAACATTTGAATATTAGCATTTAATTTCATATTGCTTCCTTTTTTATAAAGACAACAACTGCCACTAAGAACCTAATCCTTTTGTTGCGGAGGCTTACAATCTATATTCTATATCTATATTCTATATACCTATACAGTAAAACCCGTTGAAGACGATTTCGCAGGGACCGGACCAAAAACGCGTCTTAGGCGGGAAAGCGTATTATGCAGGAAAGGAAAAAACGTGTCATTATTATTTATTACTAGCAACCCGCCCTCGCTTCACTTTGGTTTCAGTCGCTTTACCCGCGGCGTAGTACCCGTTCCTGTGGGAATACCGGTATAAAATATAGCCTATGTTACTCCCTGATATTATAGCTTTCCATTGGTGAAAGAATTTTTGAAATCGGTTCTGTGGTTTAAGCGTGATAGCGCTACAAACAAACAAACAAACATCCTTACTTTCGCATTTATAATATTAGTATGGGTATTCTATTATTATTTTGAATACCTATGTATTGAATTTAACATTTAAAAATTACCTAAATAAAATGTTGTTTATTTTCTTTATTTAATATACTTACTACTAGATACATTTTTAAATTATAAAAAATAAAAAAATATTTAAAAATATAAAAAAAAATGTTGTTTATTATTATTAAGTTAGGGGCCGTTCATAAAATACGTCACGCTATAATCAACTTTTCTTCACCCCCTCCCCCCTATTGTCACGCTGTGTCACACTTTCTGTGACCCCCATGTAAATATTTCGTCACAAAAACTAAGAAACAAGGTGAGCCGAACAGAAAAGAACAGGGTGAGCCGAAGCTACTGAAGCTAGAAAAATGAAATTTGGACCATAGTTTCATTTCGTGACGTAGGCACCCACTAAGAAAAGATTTTTTGAAATTCCACCCCTAAAGGAGTGAAACGCAACGGTAAAGTTTGTATGGTAAGAAATAAAATCTTTAGCTACTGTCTTAGAGTTAATCACAAATACTCTTTAATAAAAATAAATAAACACGTGTTTCAGCGTTTGTCCATTTTCATCCTCTAAGGGTGTAAAATAGGTAGAAAGGTGTCTGTTTACTGACTTATCACAGAGCTAAAACTACTGAAGCCAGAATCATGAAATTTTGACATTAGTTTCTTTGCGTGATTTAGAAATCCACTAAGAAAGGGTTTTTTGAAATTCAACCCCTAGGGGGTAAACCGCAGTAACAAAGTTTGTATAAGGAGAAAAAAAAATCTACATCGATTTTCTTCAAATTCTCCAAAAATTACTCTTTAGTAAAAATAAATAAACACGTGTTTTTTTTTAATTTTCACCCTCTAAGGGTGTAATCTACACTAATATTATAAAGAAGAAACGTTCCTAAAGAGGAAAAGCTCCTGGACTGATTTCGATAATTCTTTCACCATTAGAATTTTACAGTATCCCTAAGTAACATAGGCTATATTTTATCCCAGTATTCTCACGGGAACGGGAACTACGCGAGTAAGGCGACTGAAACCGAAGCGAAGCGAGGGCGGATTGCTAGTTATGTATAAATCATTATTTTCATCATAGCTCATATACGTCCTATTGCTGGGCTCGAGCCTCCTCCACAATAGGAGGGAAATTGACCTATAGCGCACTGGTCAGACGTGTTGGTATAGGGTTTTATTTCGAGTTCCCCTTCTCTTGCTAAGACAACATCTATATATTATCTTCATTTTACTAGTACTACTCTACTAGATATTATCTGAATGTTATAATACCTTCAACGTCTTTTATGACACCCACGGGCGCCCCCCCACTAGGTGGACCGATGACCTGGTAAAAGATCCTGGGCATCGTTGGATGCAGGCGATACAGGACCGCACTTTCTGGCGTAGCATGAGGGAGGCTTACGTCCAGCCGTGGATGGCGATACACTGAAATGATGATGATGATAAAATATCCCTCACATTTTTATTTTCATAATAACACCCAGATTCAGAACAACAATTTGTAGATCGCACAAAATATTGTTCGTTTTAGAATCGAATCCACAACACTGACAAGCTAGGTTGATATTTTAACTCCTACACTATCTGTACAATCATATTTAGCTACTTACAAAAGTCCATTTAATAACAATTAGATAGAGAAAGCTATATGCAAATATGACGACACAGCTTGCAATCTCCGTTCTAATCTACATCTGCCTCAAACAAGTCAATGTTTTGAGAGAAAGAGATAAAATATTATTATCTGATAACAATAAAAGCTTATAACTTCTTTAATTGTAATATCAGCAAATAAAATGTGTCTATAGCACAACATTTCTTAAATTTCATCATCATCACGTGTCAGTTAGAACCTCTTTTACAATAGGAATGCCATGTATAAAGGTATATTTTTGAATGTGCAGTATTTACCAAAATGAATATAGAGATATAACGTCAGCGGGATGTATTAGAGGAAATACTCGAAATCCAAATCGATTGGTACTAGAAGAGGTGCCGGAATGTAGTCGAATGCAAAAAATTGTTACGTGATGTATAGAAATATTAATAATAACATTCCAGAAAAAAAAATAGATTAGGTACTAAGTTCTTTTAAGGTACCTAACACTAAAAATATGGCTCTTAAGCCCCCACTACACGGCGGCAGATGCGTCCGCAGATGTCATCGGCGGACGCGTCCGCCGACGTGTAGAGGGGGTGATTTGCTCGTCTGTGGTAGGTATTTGATGTCTGCAGATGCATCCGGCACTCATCCGTTAGTTGTCGGTTTTTGTAGCACGGATCAAAGGGTTTCTACGCCAGCGCTGAGTGTTGCGTCCACACGTCTGACGACGCATCAGTGTTCATCGGGAAGCGGATGAGAATGCACGCGTGATTTCTGCAGTATTTTTTCGTTCTTTCTTTTTTACTTGCTCGTTACCATTGTAATTGCTAACACGAGCACTGACAAAACATTCAAATTCCTGGAGCTGTATCAAGCAGAAATTTGAACAAAATTATCAAATTCTCGGGATGGCTCTGCATATATGTAGTTCTAAAAGCTAGTTATCCACGCTATTCCTGCGAAAAAAAATGGCGTCCAGGAGGATGTGTTAAAAAAAATTGCAATAAATCATCATCTTCATCATCTCAGCCCATATACGTCCCTCTGTTGGGCTCGGGCCTCCTCCATAATGGAAGGGTATTTGACTACTATACCACGCTGGTCAGACGTGTCGGTATAGGTTGGTATAGGGTTTTATTTCGAGTTTTCCTTCGCATAGATGTTATATGCGTTTTATATCTCTTAGTCGTCTCGTACGATCACCCACGGGTAAGAATGAATGTGTGGGGGATGGTGGTGAATTTTATTCTTACTCCGTCACTACACGGAAGGCAAAAAATACATTACGGAAATGATTTTTTTTCCACATTATTCGGTTTCTATGTATGCTTATTACAGCGTCCACCACGTTCCTCTTCTCAATTTTTTTTTTTTACACTACTGCGATGGACACTTAAATAGTACTTAAAGGTCCTAAATAAATAAATAGCTGCAACAGCTACGGTCTCAATATCCATTTCGCGTGCGTACGCACGTACGTGTTGCGTCCGTCAAGAATCAACACAGACTGATCGGCCTGCAGACGTGTGGACGGTGCACAGAGATCCATCCACTGATGCATCTGACGACGTCTGCGGACGCATCTGCCGACGTGTAGTGGGGGCTTTATAAAAGGCGTTTTACTCGATTAATTAATTTTTGACGTATAAAGAGTAAGTAGTATGGATTGAGGCATGTAGTTTAAAATAGTTTCTAAATATTTATATTTGCATGCTATTATTTAATGGCGAAATAGACGATTCAATTTCAAATATTTCTTAAGACCATGTACACCTTATTATTGAGCAAATAAAAAAATTATATTTGAAAATTACCTACTAATAAGGTATTCAAATGGGTTAGTATTGAGTTTTCGTAGCGTCAGGAACTGGGACGCGGTCGCAACCTTCTGCGAGGCAGTGATCTCGCAGAAGGCGGCGGATCGCCTCGATGAGGCGATCCGCCGCCGGCGACTGGGGTGGCGTAGGCGTAGCGAGTACTTGCGCCTCATGCCGTCCTAGCCGAGGCCGCGGGTGAAGTGACCAGGGAATCAATCCGTCACCCGCCGAGAGGCCGACCGCGTAAGGAAAGACCGACGTCCTCCCCGAGGGGGGGACGTCGGTCGATGGGAGGGTACGCCAAATAGGGGGTATTCCGTCGGGCCGACCACTGATGACAAGTAACCCTGCTCCGGTGGTCGGCCCAATGACGAAGGCGACGTGCATCGTGGGCGGGTTGCGGGTGTGCGTACTTACGCCCCTCTGTTGCCCCGTACGGAGTGGTGCGAGGAGTGCGCTGACCGCAGCCCACCCCTAAAAAAAAAAGTATTGAGTACCTATTCGTGTTTTCATATTTCCTTTTCGCATTTACACAGAGAGTTAGTTTATTATAATCATAACCATTTCAGCTCATATACGTCCCACTGCTGTGCTGGAGCCTCCTCCACAATAGGAGGGAAATTAACACGCTGGTAAGACGTGTTGGTATAGGGTTTTATTTCGAGTTTGCATTCTCATGTATGGCTATTATGTTGTGTCCCTTAGTTGTCTTTTACGACACCCACGGGCCAGGAGGTGGTGATTTGTATCTTTATTCCGTCACGATACGGCGAAGTTCAGTATATTTTTTTTAAAAGAACTCTGCCCTTTTTTTTTGTGGTGGGTTACGGTCAGGGCACCCGTCGCCTGGCTGCGTTCGGGGCGACAGAGGAGCAGCGCGTGCGGTCCCGTAACCCACCCGTAACACGTCGCCTTCGTCGTGTGCCACCGGTGCAGGGTGACTTGTCGTCAATGGTCGGCCCGACGGAATCCCCTTTGAGGAGTACCCTCTCCTCGACCCACGTTCCCCCGCTGTTCGGAAACGTCGCTCGTCGTTGCGCGGTTGGCCTCAGCGGGTGACGGACAAACTCCCCGGTCCAGTCACCCGCAATAATTCCTGTATCTGGAACTAAACAAACTATTAACAGTCACAAATTATATCCAAACTTAGAACAATAAATTGTGAATAGTACAAAATTATTCACGTGTGGTAATCAAACTCGGAATCCTTTGGCTCGGTAGGTATTTAATATTGATTTCACAGATAGTGGGTTAATAAACCCATTATCTGTGAAATGAATATTAAATACCAACACTTATCAATTGAAAATATTGTATTTTATGACCTAGCTGTATGTAATCTTTTGTTCAATGACGCAATTCGATTATCCACTGACCTTAAAGAAAGTACGATAAAAACCGTATGTTTATTGGTTACTATGTAAACGTAGGGTGAGTGCGTGCTTCAGTAAGCTATTAAATCACCCTAGTTAATAGCTATAGTAGCTTTTTTCTGCTGTAAATATTCATCAATATTCTCAATAAGTTCGCTTTGAGATTATTCTTTATTTTTCTCATTTTATAAACTTCCCACTGTGGGGTTTCATTCTCCTCAACAGACTAAGACATAAACATAGCTCAAGTTACTTCTTTTAAAAGCAGTTATCTAATAATTAAATCTCGTCACAATCGAGCCAACTATTTCAGAAATTATCCGCAACAAAGTGAAACCAAAATTAAAGAAAGAGTTATCTTCATCATCATTATTTCAGTATTTATATCAACGTTTTAAAGCTGGGATAAGTCTTCAGATTCAGTCCGTTCACAATTAAATTCCCAAGGTGGGTGAATGCCAGTCACTATTGCCGAAACCTTTGCAATATGTACAATGAGGTTTTGGCAAGAATCTCGAAGTGTCATGTGGTGTTCTTGTATTATATTCATGATCTTAGAGTTTTAATGTGTTATATTAAATAATTTTGATGGCATTTTATGTAATAGATAGCGTCAGAACTGCTGAGGTGTAGTGAATCTATACTAATATTATAAAGAGGTAAAATTTGTAAGTTTGTATGCAGGGGGTAATCTCTGGAACTCATAATCTAATTCTAATTTTATTTTAACTGGCAGAAAGCTACATTATTCCTGAGTGCTATAGGCTATAAATTGTTTCTATAACATGTATATTAACCGAGCTATCACAACTTTTGTCTGGCAAGTCGGAAAAAAATACCTCGTAAAACAGAATTATTTGCGTGCGCTGCCTAAACAGTTGCTTAAAATTAAAAAGAATGTATGGCTACCTGGTTCATCTTAATTATTTCTACAAAAAAGTCAGCGATACCATATCTCTATCTTTTATATTTTATCTTTTATACTTCTATTATTGCATTAAAAAATTTTTTTTTCGGCATTGTTACGTTTGGTTGATTATTTGAGCAACAAAATATTAATTCTTATGACAATAAATTATTTCAGTATCACAGGAACATCATACAGATAAGATTTGCCATTTACAGTATATCAATTGGTCATAAAGTTTCGGAGATAATATAAAATTACTAAAACGCAAAATGACCCTAGCATAACTTTCATTGTGCAGACGTTTTACCTATTTGCCCATAGATGGCGTTCTGCAATGACGTCATTTTTCTGAATCGCGGTGTTAAGACTTTCCGTGGATTGATGACCCTCTCGAATTATTATGCCCACGTTGTCGTTAGTTGGAGTTCTAAAAATTACATGTCAGTTGGTTATTGGTTTCGGTTGTTTCGTTCGCATGGTTGTTGTTGTTGATAGATACCTCATAATCGAAAATATCGTAATTTCGTTGTACGTTTGTTTTGTATGTTCGTAGTTTCGTACTTCGTTCTATCGTAATAATCGACACGAGTTATTCGATATTACGATTGTTTTGTTTTGTAAAGGCGGACGGTGTTCGAGTCGCTCTCCCTTTGTTCATAATTGTTTTCAAGTCTGTGCGTGGTTTGTTGAGAGCATGCCTAAAAGGAAATCTCAACTGTCTCGGCAGACATCACAGACAAGAGCCGATCGAGTACGCCGTACGGAAGAATCTGCCCCTGAAAATGAGCAACGCCTCTCGAGAAATAGAGAATATATTTCGCAAGCACGCGCTAGAGAATCTAGCTCCGAGCGCTCACAGCGCCTCGCAAGCCAAAATGTGAGGACGACGCGGGCCCGTGCTCGAGAAACTAGCGCTGAACGTGCGCACCGTCTATCTGAGTTAAGGCAGCATGTCTGTGAGACAAGGGATAGGGAGACTAGCACTGAGCGCTCGCAGCGCCTAGCAACAGAAAGACAGCGAGCAGCTACAGTCAGAGCGCGTAATCGGAATATAGCCCAAGGAAATAGATCAGCCTTCAATTACGATGCCAATATAGATTATGCTCAGCAAAACACTGTGAAAATAGGCGAAATGAATAAAACATGTCCTAAGTGTTTTGCAAATAAATGGAGCGATGAACCAAATGGTATGTGTTGTGCTGCAGGAAAAGTGGTTCTTCCTGATATCCAGGCACCACCACAACCAATAAAAGATCTATTACTGGGCAATCATCTATTATCTGCGCATTTTTTAAAAAACATACGAAAGTATAATACACTCTTCCAAATGACGTCATTCGGTGCTAAAGAAATTCGCGAAGGAAACTTTATGCCTACATTTAAAGTAGAAGGGCAAGTTTATCACTTAATTGGTAGTCTACTCCCTTCGCCAGGGCAAAGCCCGCAGTTTCTACAAATTTATTTCATTTCTGATGCCGACCAACTTTCGTTGCGGTCTAATATTGCTCCTAACCTAAATATCGATTTAATCAATGATTTACAGACGTCGTTAAATAGTCATAACATTTATATTCGCAGTTTCAAATACAATTTAGAACATAACTCTTCATCTGAAAACTTAAAATTAATCATTCACGCTGACCGCACTCCACAAAATCAACATCGTGGAAGATACAATTCACCTACAGCAAACGAAGTTGCAGTATTATTGGTGGACGAAGATAAGGGACCTAGAGATATAGTCCTTCATTGCAAAGATGGTCAACTGAAAAGAGTTTCTGAATTACACAGAGCTTACGATCCCTTACAATACCCTTTGATGTTTGTTAACGGTGAAGATGGTTATTATTTGACTATCCCTCTACAAAATTCAGCGCGAAATAAAACAGTTTCGTGTATGCAATTTTATATGTATAGATTGATGACCAGGGCCAACAGTTTTAATCCCCTTCATTATTATCGGGATTTGTTTAGTCAATACTGTGTTGACATGATGGCTAAAATGATAACAGAGAGACTAAGTTACATAAGTCGCAATCAACAACAACTGAGAGCTGATGACTATATCCATTTAAGAGACGCTATAAATCAGGATGCTAATGTCAACGCTGCAAATATTGGCCAACATGTCATCTTGCCTTCATCTTTCACCGGCTCTCCGCGTTACATGCATGAAAAAACCCAAGATGCAATGACGTATGTACGCAACTATGGAAGACCCGATTTATTTGTGACGTTCACTTGCAATCCGGAGTGGCCAGAAATTAAGAAAGAGCTATTTGCTGGCCAACGTTCTTTCGACCGTCATGACATTATTGCTAGGGTTTTTCATTTAAAGATGAAGAAAATGATCAAGTCGTTCACTAAAGACGAGGTATTCGGCAAAGTCAAATGCCATATGCTTAGTGTTGAATGGCAAAAACGCGGACTACCACACTGTCATATGCTGTTTTGGTTTGCACAAAAAATACAACCAGATGAAATAGACAGTATAATAGTTGCTGAACTACCAAACAAAGATGATGACCCAATATTATTCGATATTATCACCAAAAACATGATCCATGGACCTTGTGGGGAGCACAATTTATCATCACCGTGTATGAAGAACGGTATATGTTCAAAGAAATATCCTCGGCGATTCGTCACCGATACTCAGACAGGCGAGGATGGTTATCCTGTATATCGTCGTCGTAATGCTGAAAATGGTGGTCAAGTCGCAGTTGTAAACATCAGAGGGAGGCCGATTACAATAGATAACAGATGGATTGTACCATACTCTCCAATGTTGTGCAGGTCATTTAACGCCCACATTAACGTCGAATACTGCCATTCAGTTCAGGCTATAAAATATATATGTAAATATATAAATAAAGGTTCCGATCAAGCCACGTTCAGCGTTAGAAATCCGCATGATGAGGTGGAAAATTATTTAAATGGGCGATATATAAGTACATCGGAAGCCGTCTGGCGAATACTCGAATTTCCGATCCACGACCGACATCCCACGGTCGTGCATTTGGCCGTGCACTTAGAAAACGGGCAAAGGGTGTTTTTCACACCAGGAACTGCGCGACAAGTTGCCCAAAATCCGCGCAAAACCACTCTATTAGCGTTTTTTGAACTCTGCAATACCGACGAATTTGCAAAAACGCTGTTGTACCACGAAGTTCCACACTATTATACGTGGGCTAATAACAAATTTTCAAGACGAAGGCGCGGTCAAGACGTCGATGGGCATCCAGAAATAAAAAGAGATGAAGCTTTGGGAAGAGTGTACGGTGTACATCCGTCACAATCAGAATGCTTTTATCTAAGAATTTTATTGCACCACGTACGCGGTCCCACATCATTCAAAGATTTGAAAACTATAAATGGAGTGGTCAAGGAGACGTATCAAGCGGCTTGCCGGGACAGAGGTTTGCTGGAAAATGATGATCACTGGGAGAAGACATTAAGAGAAGCTTCGATGTCGGAATGTTCATTGAAACTTAGGGAGTTATTTGTGGTGATACTGCTATTTTGTCAGCCATCTGAACCGTTAAAACTATGGGATATCTTCAAGGACAATTTTTGTGAAGATATCAGACATAGAAATCGACAACAAAATCAGGACTTTACCATGCCTTTTAATGATGTTATGTACAATGAAGGTTTAATACAAATTGAAAACAAACTTTTAGCATTGAATGATAAAACATTGAGTGACTTTGGATTACCGTCTCCAGTTCGCCCTGTAAATGATGCAATAGATACAATGTTGGTACATCCGCACAACATCAGTGAATTAGCTACTTTTGTAAATGAAAATTTGCCTAAATTAGTCACAGACCAAAAACAGGCTTTTGATGAAATTATTGATAGCGTAACGAATAATAAAGGAAAAATTTTTTTTTTAGACGCCCCAGGAGGCACAGGGAAAACATTCCTCGCTAATTTAATATTAGCACATGTTAGGCAATCCGGAAAAATAGCTTTGGCAGTGGCTTCTTCTGGGATTGCGGCTACTTTATTGAGTGACGGTAAAACTGCTCACTCTACCTTCAAACTCCCATTGACAGTTTCATTGGAGCAACAGTCGGTATGTTCGATACGCAAAAATGGGCCCATTGGTCAATTGTTACAGAATACGTCGTTGATAATGTGGGACGAATGTACCATGAGTCATAGAGCTCATGTTGAAGCAGTGGATCGAACACTTAAGGACTTGAGAAACTCAGTCGCTGTCATGGGTGGTGTCACTTTTGTGTTTGCAGGTGACTTTCGTCAGACACTTCCCGTCGTCACAAGAGGTACACGTGCGGATATCATAAAGGCATGTCTAAAATCATCGCCCCTATGGAGTATAGTCCAAACTTTGAATTTACGTACGAACATGAGAGTCCACGTTATTGGAAATATGGATAACGATTTTCCACAACAGCTGCTCAAAATTGGAGAAGGGTCTTTTTCTTCTCGAACCTTGGACTCTAACTCTGCGGAAATCGTTATAAATGAGACTCTGGGTCGTATAGTTCACAGTCTACAGCATCTTATAGATGCAGTATATCCTGACCTCGAATATTTACTAGATAGAGACATTCATTGGCATTGTTCAAGGGCTATCGTCTCACCAAGGAACGATACAGTCAATGAAATCAATAATCTAATTTTACAAAAAGTTCCCGGCCATGGTAAAATCTACAAGTCAATTGATACAGTGTGTAATATCGAGGATGCAGTCCACTATCCGCAGGAATTTTTAAATTCCCTTAAACCATCTGGTCTGCCACCTCACGAACTGCTGTTGAAATCCGGGACACCTATCATGCTTTTAAGAAATTTAAGCCCACCTAACCTGTGCAATGGCACAAGGCTACTAATAAAAGATTTAAAAGACAACCTAATTGTGGCGACCATTCTCATCGGCCCAGGAGCTGGCCAGTTGGCGCACATCCCAAGAATTCCAATGATTCCGACGGACCTACCCATACCGTTTAAACGACTCCAGTTTCCAATAAAAACATCATTTGCCCTGACTATTAATAAGTCCCAGGGACAAACATTCTCTTTGGTTGGCATTGACCTACGAAAAGAATGTTTTTCCCATGGGCAATTATATGTTGGTCTATCAAGAGTGGGATCATCCGAAAGGCAGATTATTCTGTTACCGGAAAATAAAACAACCTCAAACATTGTATATAGAGAAGCTTTAAATTAAATAGATACCTAACTTAAACAAATAAATAAAATAAGTAAAAGGCAACTAAGGGTTAAGTTACCTTGAGCAGAAAATAGAACTTCGGTAATCTTTTAAGTTACTGATCTGATTCCAAAAAATATTTTACTAATAAAATTAAATACAGTAATATCAATCGAGTGTAATCTTATGTTAAAACAAGAAATTTTCCGCGGACGAAGTCGCGGGCAGAAGCTATATGATATAAAACTGCTATACATACCTTTTTGTTTCCCCCAAAATTCTCAGCAGATATCCTTAACAGTGTTCAGGAAAACTAACATAATACGTGATAATTATTTTAAAATAATATTGTGAAGGAAAGCGGAAATTATTTAGATGCCATTTGTCATCTCTTCATGTCACTTCCTGCGTAGAATTGTGGCGCGAATATTAATTGTCTTTGGATATATTTATATTTTTAATGATGGTATTGTTTTACGTTTATAATTGGCATTGCTTATTGTTTAATGTATGTGGTAGGCCAGTTTATTTTATTAGATTTTTTCTATTTATTATTGTAATAATATTTTAATTACAATATATTTAAATAATATATTACATACACGTTATTAAAATTTATGGTCGTTAACCTTAACTGGTGGGACCTATAGATATACAAGATATTTAAAAAGACACCAAGACATAAATCAATTGGTATTAAAAAGTAATTAATTTATACCTAGTATGCCACACAAAATGTCTTTCTATGATTCCATAAGTCTGAGTACAAATTTGGCTGGAGCTGAAGAACGTATATACGTATCTATGTATCGTAAAGGGTAAATACGTATATATATATATATATATATATATATATATATATATCTCACACGGTTATTTGCACGACACCTACGCCTAAAATAGAGATTAAAAAAATTTTGTGTCTGTCTATCTGTCTGTTTGTTTCGGGTAATCTTGAAAACGGCTGGACCGATTTCAAAAATTCTTTCACCAATAGAAAGCTATAATATCAGCGCATAAACTAGGCTATATTTTATCCTAGTATTCCAACGGGAACGGGAACTACGCGGGTAAATCGACTAAAACCGAAGCGAAGCGAGGGCGGGTTGCTAGTATATATACATATATGTGTGTGTGTGTGTGTGTGTGTGGAAAACGGGCATACGACAGCATGCGGTCTATGAATTTTTAGGGATTTATGGAGAAAATCTTAATATGTAATATAGAATCTTAATATAGAATAACAATCCTTCTCCACGTGGGGATGGGTTAAGAATACACTGTATCACTATACGTTACTTTGCCGTGAAAAACTTAAGAGCCAACTGATGCAATACTGGGCAGCCTGAGCAAGGCCTCTTTGAAAAAAAAAAATAATAAATCATAACAGCACTTCCGATCGCCAAAAAGATCGCCGTGCTGTGTGGTAGCGGCTTCGAATACTACCAACCCTTGCTTTGCTCGTGGGTGTCGTAAAAGACGACTAAGAGCCCTAGATTGACCTGAACCAACTCCATCTGGTACCATTTGGGTCAACGATTACATTCCCAAGGAGGGTTGACGTCAGGCAGGCGGCCGGTCATAAAAGTCATTGCCCAAACTTTTTGCAATATGTCAAAACAGATGACATATTGCGTCGACCCCAAGTAATTGGGATAAGAGCAAGATGATGATGATGACTTCCGATCGCCAAAAGTGACCTGTATACAATAGTGGACGTCAAGGATGGATGGATATTTAATATTTTATCATCCTCAGCTGGATTTATAAAGCTTAAATATATAATCGAATGATAAGGCGTATCAATGTTAATTAGTTCAATTAATTCTATGATTATAACATTTCATTCATTCTTGCATCCTTTAAAACATATCCGAATGGCCATAGCATTAGTTAATTCGCTGATCAGCTCGTATACGTCCTAATGCTGGTTTCGGGTCTCCTCCACAATCGGAGGGAAATTGACCTGCTATACTAAACCATACCATAGATTTTTATCTGCATATCCTATCCCTTAATCGTCTTTTACGGCAGTCACGGGCAAAAAAGAGGGTAGTGTATTAATTTCTTACTACGGTCTTAAATTTACTATCTATTGATTAGTAAGTCAAGTGGCCGAGTATTTTTTTAGTAAAACTACGGTCATTTACTGAAAGAGCAGGTTATAATTTGTCACATAATGCCAAGTGAATAGTTGCTCTACAAAATATCAAAAATCAATTTCATCACCATAATTATCAGCGCAGCTCATCATCATCAGGAGGCTTACGCCCAACAGTGGGACACTGCTGGACAGTAGGACACTGTAGGGCCCGAGCCTCCTCCATAGTGGGAGGGAAATCGACCTAATATATCACGCTGGTCAGACTTGTTTTTATAGGGTTTTATTTCAAGCTGTTCTTCTCTTGCATAGATGTTTTATACATATTCAATCCTCAGTCGTCTTTTACAACACCCGCGGGCAAGAAAGAGGTTAAGTGTCTTACTCCGTCACCACACGGAATCGATTTCCTTTTGATTGAAATATCAGACTATCGATTAAACGCTCTTCTATTGATATTGGGAATCTTACTGAAAAGACTAGACAAAGCCAAAAATCGACTATATCAATTGCACTTATAACGAATAAATTTTTTTTTTTTTTTTTTTGCAAGCAGTGGCAAACGAGTACACCTGATGGTAAGTGTTGCTGCCGCTCATGGACCTTTATAAGGCCGCTGCCTACCGTGAAGTAAGTGAAGGGAGTGTGAATGCGTGCATTGAGGCTCGGTGATACTAAAGGCACCATCAAAACCCTCCACACGCAAACACCCTCAGAAAGTTGGGCTACCGGCTCTCTCGCTCACTGAATGAAGCGCAGTAACAAATTGCTACTACTCAGACGTCGATTTTCTGAGAGAGCGTGGTACTGCCCCGGACGGACCGGCCCGCGGCTGTAGACAGATAACTGTCGACAGTGTGGTCCTACCACTCCTAATCATTTGGTTGTGTGAAATTTACGAGAAATACTGTGGTAATGATTGCATAGATGGCATAATGGGTAAAATATTGACCTAACGTAGGTACCAGTGCTCCAAACCGTGGGTTTGATTTCCACCCAGAACAATAGTTTGTGCGATACACAAATTGTTGTTTTGAGTTTTGGTGTAATTTTTTTTATATAAATTTATTTGGATGGTGTTCCATTATGATTAAAGTTTAGAAACCCCTGGTCTACTCTATTTGCTGGGTCTTAGATGTCTAAGTGTACAAGCCGCATTGCGTCATAGTGACTGCTATTTTGCTTCCTACAGTAAGCATAATTATTTTAATACTTAAGAAAATATTTATAAAATTAGTAACACATTATCACACTTACTAAAAGTTGTAAGCAAATATAATAATAAAATAAACAAATAATAAATAAATAAAAAACGTTTTGAACGCCATAAAATTTGTATGAATTTTAATCATATATCAACGTTGTATGTTGTAAAAGCATTATATTATACTATTTTAAGATTTTCGAGATAAAAAAGTTCCAACGCATCAATGATGTCATATCTTATATATATTTACTTTTTATCTTTTGTAATGAATTACGTAAATTGCATATTATTATGTCATTGCGAAAATTAAATAATTTCCTATTTTTGTAGCAAAATATTATCCGTGTGGTGCCGGAGTAAGAATACAATTCACCACTCCCTATCTTGCCCGTGGATGTCGTAAAAGACGACAAAGGGATATAATAAGCATATAACATAATTATGTGGAAGAGACAGCAAACTCGAAACAAAACCCTATTCCAATACATCTTACCAGCGTGGAATATGTAGGTCGATTTCCCTCCCACTATAGGGGGCCGAGCCCAACAGTAGGACCTATATGGTCTGAGACGATGATGATGATTATCACTGAATTATCGTTATTTCGTATAATACAAAGAAGGAGTTAATTGAATTTTTTTTTTTAAAAATTAACATTCATTTGCAGTTGTTAATTCAAATATTTTTTTTTATTTAACATCGCAAGGTTCGTTTGTTTCGTGCTCTTGCTTGAACGCTCGGCTCAGGCGGAACGTGACAAAATTAAACTATTTCGTACGTACAGCCGGCGTTCATCGATTTGTAAGATCACGTCAAAAAATCACTCTGTATTCAAAGTAAATTATAGCTATCACGCAGATATTTCTACACACCTAAGTAGTCGTAGATTAATAAAACTAGATAAGATTACCGCGTCACATAGTGGGGTTGTTATATTGATAAAAAGATATAATATTAAAAACTAATCATAATTATCTATTCTTTTAACAGATAAAACTTCACAGAAATGCATTTAAAAAGCTTAAAAATATACATAATAGTTTAGTATGAATACAAATTTCAATGTCATAATTGCCAGAGAGTTCTTTCTAGAAATATATAAAAAAAATATGGAAGATGTCCCAGCTTAAAACAGTCATCATTATTTCAGCCCATTGCCGTCCACTGCTGGACGTAGGCCTTCCTCATGGTACGCCACAGAGTGCGTTCGCGTGACGTCTGCATCCAACGACACCCAGCAACTTTCACCAGGTCATCAGTCCATCTAATGGGGGGCGTCCTACACTGCATCGTCCGATACTTGGTCGTCACTCGAGAATTTTCATCCCTAGCGGTTGTCGGTTCGTCGATCGATGTGGCCTGCCCATTGCCAATTCAGCGTTCCAATTCTTCGTGCTATGTTGGTTACACCCATTCTTCTGCGGATGTTCGTATTTCGGATATTATCTCGCAGAGTATTAAAATCATAGACCGCACCATAGCACGCTGAGCGACTTTGAGCTTGGTTATAAGGCTTACAGCTTAAAACGGTACCAGAATAGAAATTGATTGTGACTAATAGTGCTTAAAGTTACTCTTTAAATTACTTGGCTCGGCTTCCCCTAATATTATGCTTACAATTCTCCTCTGTAGCATATTTTATCTATTCATTTTCAGCTTTTTTCTGGGACGATCTATGATCAGTCCACATGCCGTCCATTCCGTTCGGGGCGACACAAGGGCAGCGCGCAGCAAATCCAATTCACCTTTCTCGTGGGTGTCGTAATAGACGACTAAGGTATATGTATATGACATTTATGCAAGAACAGAAAAACTCAAAATAGAACCCTGTACCAACATATCTTACCAGCGTGGTATAGTAGGTACAGTTTCCTTCCTATCGTGGAGGAGTTTCCAGCCGATCAGTGGACGTATATGAGCTGAAATGAAAGATGAATGAATGAATGAATAATTTTTTCGTCGTCTTTCACCCACCAGTAAGAATTAAGTATATTCCAACTCCGTCACCACACGAAACGTCTCTATCATTATTATCAACATAAATTTAAAAAAATGTAATCGATTCTATACAAATAAATAAAATTGAAGTGTCTGTTTGTAATCTCAAGATACTGGGCTTTTTTCACGCTCACACGGTTATTTAAACGACACCGATGCCTAAAGCACAGTTAAAAATTTTTTGTCTATCTATCTGTCTGTCTGTTTATGGTAATCTTCAACGGCTGGCGCGATTTTTGATAATATTTTACTATCAGGTAGCTGTATGTATAAAGAGTAACTTGAGCAATAATTTATTCCGGTATTTCCACGGGAACTTGGCGGGTAAGGCGACTGAAATCGAAGCGAAGCGAGGGCGAGTTCCTAGTTTTTATATAAAATTGAATTACAGCTGTTATCAAATTTGATGATATTATTCGATTTACAAGGCGACGTTTAAAGAAATAATTTCATCCTTAAGATTAAGATTATTAAATTGGCTACGGATTATGATAATTTTATATCATCATATCTGAATATTAAAATTATTGCATTAATTATTATCGGATAACCTAGGCTCATGTGTGTTTGAATTGTGAGATTGTATTGTTTTTTGTTATTGCAAACGGTAGCAAACGAGCAAACAGTACACCTGAATGTATTTACATTCAGTGATGCTGCTTTGCTAAGCTGCTGCCTACTGAAAGTGAAGGGAGTGTGAATGCATGCAATAAGGTTCGGTGATATTAAAGGCATCACCAAAATACACCACACGCAAACACCCTCAGAAAGTTAGGCTTGCGGCTCTCTCGCTCACCGAATGAAGTGCAGTACCAAATTACTACTATTCAGACGTTGATTTTCTGCTCAGTGTGGTACTACCCCGGGCGGACAGACCCACGGCTTAGGGATGAGCGATATTAGTAAAATATCGATATTGATATCCATAAGTCGATATTATCGAACACAAAATATCAATATTTTATAATATCGAAAGTAAAGGAAAAGAAAATTCTCCGGACAAATTTTTTTTTTAGGAAATTTGTCTGGATGTCTAGGAATCACATATTTTATCAAATTATGTTATCAATAATTTTTCATTGCAAAAGCGATATCGTGTTAATAATATCGATATCGTGTTCATAATATCGATATGCCGATATTTCAAAGTTATAAATATCGATATTGAAATATCGATATTTCGGCGGCTAATATCGATATTTCTACAATATTGATAAATATACCACATCCCTACCACGGCTATAGACAGACAACTATCAATAGTGACCAATGAAATTGTATATTATTCTGAAGATATTCTCAGATTGAACGTTGAAAATGAAGTCCTCCATTTTGATAATTTTTATTTCTGTAGTATGGCACGAAAATTTAACTACTAGGATGCTGGCCGAGATTTCTTTCTATGCCAGTTACCTACACCTGTCATTTATAATTTTACAAGATGATTGAGAAAGGACAGTTTGTAACCTGTTATTTTATTCCGTCACTATATTAAATATTGTCAGTATTACGAGTAAATCCAATATTTTTCAACAGGCGTTGCACTTTTTATTTAAAAATGCATTATTGAAGTGAAAACTTCATTAGGCGTGATGGACATTTTTGGGGTGAGAAAAATAATTGAACACGCGACACCATTACCGTTACAGACGTATGGGCTTGTTTGCACGAGAGTTGAGTTTAGGTTGGAATACATAATATAACTGTATATAATATAAACATATATTGTGTATATATGTATAACATAGATATACAATATTTATGTTGGAACTTTTCGAATCGATAAAACCAATATTTTTCCTGTTGAGCCACAAATTGTTGTTCCGAGTCTCAAAATAATGTTCGTTAAATCATATCCTCTCTGTGTATGGTATAATTAAGAAAAGAGAAATAACACTTTTTATTTAATACCGATATTTTTTTAAGTATTTCCTGTACAATAAGATATTTCATGACGATTCAAAAAATACCCACGTATTTGTTCAAGTTTACTCTTTTGTCGACTAGTGGAGTGCCACTTTTATGTACTATTATGCTTTATTGATGATTTTTATGTTAATAAATGCCATTAAAACTAGCCAGGATCAGTATCCTGGCTAATTTTAATTTAAAAACGGGCATTACATGAAGTTTGTTTCAAATATATTACAACGTGAAATATGCAAGTAGATACTTACACTTCCGGTAATAAAAGCAGGAAATTAAATATATATTGTATCACGAAAGGACTCGTAAATTATTTAAAATTGTAAGTGAAATATTCACATATATATTTTTAAAAAGGAAAAATTAATGATTCTGTGAATATTATTTTTATTTAAAAGATTTAAGATGTCTTTATATAAATTTTTTGTGTTCGTGTATATGTCACTGAGCGCCTCCTGGCTGGCTGGATGTTGATGAAATTTTTTGTGTGTATTCAAGGGCATTCGAGAATGATTTAGATTCACAATTGGACCCGGTAGGTAGGCGGTATTTTGTTTGAACAGAAGAACGTCTGTTGGATCAGCTAGTTTATTATATTTTTAAAAGGCGCACTGGGCTCGAGCCTCCTTAATGATAAAAGGAAAATTTAACAACTATACTACGGTGGTCAAACGTGTTGCCACAGGATTTTTAGATCCAGTTTTCTTTCTATTGCATAGATGTTATATGCAGATCCTTAAGTAGTAGGTGGTGAATTGTATTCTTACTCCGTCACAATACAGAAAAAAAGTTATGTTAAGTGACGTTAAAACACATTGTAGATAATTTTATGTGATTGGAACACATTGCCGACAGTTGTCTGTCTACAGACGCGGACCCGTCCGTCTAGGGCAGTATCACACTGAGCAGTAAATTGACGTCTGAGTAATAGCAATTTATTACTGCGCTTAATTCGGTGAGAGAGAGATCCGGAAGCCCAGCTTTCTGAGGGTATTTGCATTTGGCGGGTTTTAGTGATGCTTTTAGTATCAACGAAACTCATTGCACGCATTCACACTCCCTTCACTTTCTTCACGGTAAGTAGCGGCCTAACAAAGGTCCAGGTTGTGCTGTTTGCTCATTTGCCACGAAGAGCAATAAAAAAGATGATGTCTCAAAAATATAGTCTTTATTAATAAAAAAACCATCAATAGCGTCAGTCAAATGACAATTACGGCATAACGTCATGATTTTGCACATAAACAGTTTTACCTCCAAAATCTAAAGCAGATCGCTACGTAAAAAACAATTTTGAATGAATGATTTTTATAGTTTTTCTTATGGATTGAAACAGGTTAATAACATGCTTCAATGACAATTGCCTATTTAGTGTATCAATGTTATTAATATGACTGCAAAGCGGGAAGACTGTGCTTGGTTTGAGGGTCGAAAAACACTTCAAAATAGCTTTCGTATAAATGAAGGATTAAAAAGATACGTATTACGTTTCCGTGTGGTAATAGAATAAGAATATAATTCACCATTCCCTATCTTACCCGTGGATGTCGTAAACATATAATATCTATGTAAGAGAAGGAACACTCTTAATAAAACCCTATACCAACCTGTCTGACCAGCACGGTATTGTAAGGTCAATTGCTCTCGTATTGTGGAGGAGGTTCGAGCCCAGCAGTGGGACATATGTGAGTCGAGATGTTGATGATGACGCATTAAGTTCCTTATTGATCTAAAGGCATATGTATGTTGATGGCCAATCTTGGATTCGAATTGTTTCTGGGGCAATACCATGGTTACACAGAATCTACTAATCCATACTTATTCCTTCAGTGAGGTTCCTACCTACACAGTAAAGTCACACCAAGGTATTAAGGCTTTATTGTGGGTAGTGAAATATTCTCTTAACCTACAGTTTTCCTTTTGAGGCTTTTTTGGGGGTGGGCTATGGTCAGAGTACCTGCTGCCTGGCTTCGACTGGAGCGACAGAGGGGCTGGGCGCGGCCCCATAACCCACCGTAGCACGTCGCCTTCATCTTTGGGCCGACCACCGGTACCAAGTTCCTTGTCCTCCGTGGTCGGCCCGAGAAAAAAAATCTGAAAATAAACAATACAATATCGTGACTATACTATGACGTAGTCTATGGTCAAAAAAATTTAAGTTTTCTTTTTTGTTTTATTACAGTTGTGGTAGAATCATAGACTGCCGAAGCTCCAAGTTTAAGCCGTGTCAACGTATACAAGATCGTAGCACGTTTCGTGTTATACCACGTGACGTATGGCAGATAGGAATTACGCGTACGACCCGGTGGTGACCGGCGCGCCTTCAGTCAACCAACAACACTACAGAATGGAGGAGGGACAATTGTGGCGCCAATATGTCATCGCCGGCATCGGTACGTCTTCTATTTTCAAATTGATTTAAAAAAATGTTTTATTATCTGTGTTGAGTGTGAAAATGAATCGTGTCTTGTTTCTGTGCCCTGTTTAAATTCTAATTTTAAAAAAATATATTGTTTTGTAAATTGGTAAGTGTTATTTTTATAAGATTTTTTTTTTAGAATTAATAGTTATTATTATCATATTTATTAAATATTCTAATGCAAATGAAATTATTGAGGAAACAAAGAGGTTTAGTAGATAGGCGATTCAACTAAATACTACTCACAATAATTTAACCATCTACTATGTAATAAAAATGCATTCAACCGCAGTGCGCAATAATCCGGTATTTTTAACGCTTTTTTAATTTGCCTGCTTAGGTACTTACTTTAATATTGACACTAGGTATTTTGTGAATGTTTGCTGAAGCAGAACAGGTTTCTGGTTTGTTTAACAAAATTAATTGACGATCATTGGTATATACAGTTTTTATAATTTGTTTACGTTCCTTTGTTTGTTAATTTTTATTTAAATTATTTGTGTTTTATTTAATATTTAATTTTTTGTGTAGTGACGAAGTAAGAATACAATTCAACAATCCTGCTCTTGCCTAAAGATGTCGTAAAAAACGATAAAGGGATGTAATATGCGGATGACATCGACGTGAGAGTAGGAATATATATATATATATTTATGCACGCCTCTTTCCCATAGGGTTAGGTAGAGACCACTTCCCTCCACTTTCTACGATCTTGACATACCCCGTTCGCCTCTTCCCCATTCAATAACTTCTTCACATAGAGCAAACTCGATATGATACTCTTGTACTTGTACATTAAGTAGGTACAAGTACAACGGTATCATAGGTATCTCCTGGTATAGAGCTCCTATTCGGCGACACTTTCCGCCGCCGGCGACTCGGGCGGCGCAGGTGCGAGTATCTGCGCCTAATGCCGCCCAAGCCGAGGTCGCGGGTGATCGGACTGGGGAATTGTCCGTCACCCGCGGAGAGCCTGACCGCGCGACGGTGACCGACGTCCCAGGACGTCGAGAGGTGAGGTTACCCGAAAGGGTATTCCGTCAGGCCGACCACTGACGACAAGTCACATCTGCTCCGGTGGTCGGCCCAACAACAACCAGGTGACGTGGGTACGGGTGAGTTATGGGCCCGCGCGCCATCCTTTCATCGCCCCGGACGGACTGGACCGCGCGTGCACTTACCATAGCCCATCTATAAAAAGAAAAGGTATCTCCTGGTATAGTACGTCAATTTCCCTTCCACAGTAGGGCCCGTGGCCAATAGTGTATGGGCTGAAATGAGATGAGATTTAAATTCTTTTTCATCATCATCGTCTCAGTCAACATAAGTCGGCAGCACTGTTTGAAAAAAAAATTTTTACTGTTTAGTAGTAATAAGAGTTTAATTTTTTTGTCTATCTTTCTCTTTGTGCCGGGTAACCTTCAAAACAGCTAGGCCGATTTTGATAACATTTTATATTTTTATATATAACAAGCAACTTAGGACATTTTTTCTCTCAGAAAAACCCTATTAAATGTTGTAAGAGCCGGGATTTGGATCCGTAGCCATATTTTAGGAGATATTGGTGATTTAAAATGCGTTAATGCTAGTTTTATATATACATATATTTGGAAGAAAAGTGCAAAATCCCATTTACTCGAAGCCTTGGCTTAACCTGGCGTTAATGGGATTTAGTTAGGCACAGAAACAGCTCGATAGTATTGCATTAACCGGAACATAGTTCACCATAAATCTTCAATTTACAAACATTCATGCACAGATGATGTAGTGGTTAAGATACCGACCTACCGTGCTAGTGTCGCGGGTTCGAATCCTACGCGGGACAATACTTTGTGCGATCCAAAATTGTTGTTCTGAGTCTGGATGTAATCTGCGTCTGTTAATTATATGTTTGCAAAGTCCCCTGCAATACAAGGATTATTTTCTTAGTGCAGGTCGCTATCTTTTAAAAAAAAAATCTTTTATGTAATTGTTAGGCTGGGTAATAAAAAAAATTAACTGATCTGAGGGTGTACTCTGCCACTCCTGTTGGACATAATATACACACCCACTTTCTAGTTTGCCTGATAACGCCTCCTCATGCCGGCTCCAAGCCCACTTATAGGAGGGAAACTGACTTACCATGCCACGCTGGTGAGACATGTTAGTACAGGATTTAATTTCGAGTTTTCCTTCTCATGCCGGGTACACTGTTGTTGTATAGATATGAAAACTTTCTCTGACGTATGTCGAGTTGTGTGTTGTTAATACCTGCTTCAGCTTTAGTCATCATAAGTGACACTTTTTTTTTTGGTGTTGGGTTGCGGTCGGCGCACTCCTCGCACCATTCCGTCCGGGGCATCAGAGGGGGGTAAGCACGCACACCCGTAACTCACCCGCGCGACACCTCACCTTCGTCGTTGGGTCGACCACCGGAGCAGGGTGATTTGACGTCAGTGGTCGGCCCAACGGAATACCCACATGAATCATAAGTGACACCTTTTTTTTTTTTTGTTCACGCTGTGGAAATGCATTTACGCACAGTCGCCCGCCAGTGGGCGGGGGTTGTGTGGGACTCACCGGCCACGTCCGCAGCTGGAATACCCACTAAAACCACAGCGGCCCCTTCCGCGCTTTTACGGGGTGCCGGAGAGATCGTCTGATGACATTCAATCCCCGGCACCGCAACGCATGGCCGCCTGGCCACGTCCTGTCGTCATTATTTAGGCCGGTGGGAGTAGGTGCGCATATTGTCGCCTCTTCCTCCCGGGTCGCCGGCGATGGAGCGAGTCAGTAGAGGCGCTTGCCTCGCGTTCCCGCTCTGCCGCTTCCTTCCTGGATATGACGGCCTCGCAAAATGAGGCCATCGACGACCAGCACCTGTCGCTGCCGAGCATCTTTGCGATAACGGTCGACAGCGACAGGTCCGCTCCGAGAACCGCCGACAGGTCGTGGCGCTGAGGCCCCCAGGCGGGGCATACTTCCAATGTGTGACGCGCATCATCAGTTGGCGCACCACACTCATGACATCCGGGGGCCTCTTCTCTTCTAATCATATGCAGGTACTTACCGAAGACCCCGTGTCCGGTAAGCACCTGCGCCATCCTAAATGTTAGGTTGCCGTGCTTCCTTGTGAGCCAGCGGTGGAGATGCGGCGCAACCGCCTCCACAGTCCCCCGCCCTGCTACGGGGGACTCCAGGTCTTCCCTCCACCGCCGGATAACCTCCCCGCGGTGCATAAGTGACACCTACGGAAAATTGAAAATAAAGAATCATGAAATATTTTCTTACATCGTCATTAGAAGGAAAATTATGACTTGAAATATTAAACATACGCTTCTACAATAGGTACTTACTCATGAACGAATTATCATTCCATTTTAATGACAGACACGTAAGTAGTAATAAATTCACATAATAATTTACATAGCTGTTTGATTATGTATAAAAACAAAGGTTAAGGAATGTAAATAGAATAAGATTTTCAACATTTTAACCCAATATACAATATTTACAAATTTTCAATGTGGTGACGGAGTAAGAATACAATTTACCACACACTCTTTCGCCTGTGACTGTCGTAAATACGACTCAGGGATTAAATATGCAACTTGAAATGAAACTCTATACTAACATGTCTGACCAGCGTGGTATCATCATCATCATCGCATACCTACCTACGTACACCTACATACGTCCCGTTGGGCTCGGGCCTCCTCCACAATAGGAGGGAATTTGACCTACTACACCATGCTGGTCACACATGTTTGTGTGTGTCCGGGTGTGTTGCAAAATTTACGTCTGTACGTACCGGATCGCTATGTGTGGAGGCGAAAGCGCTCACCACTGCTGGCCCTGCCAACGGCTAGAACAAACCTGTTAACCAGAACACCAATAACGCGAGCACTTGGAACCATAAATGAAGTTCACACGAAAACTGATATTTTTACATATCAATTGAGTGAATTTAATAAGACACTTCTTTTCATACTGTGTTTAAATGATTAAGTTTCTTTTTTTTTTTTTTATTGCATCCTGTGGCAAACGAGCAAACAGTACACCTGATGGTAAGTGTTGCTGCCGCTCATGGACCTTTACAAGGCCGCTGCCTACTGCGAGGAAAGTGAAGGGAGTGTGAATGCGTGCATTGAGGCTCGGAGATACCAAAGGCACTACCATAACCTTAACCTTCCACACGCAAACACCCTCATAAAGTTGGGCTTCCGGCTCTCTCGCTCACCGAACGAAGCGCAGTAACAAATTGCTACTACTCAGACGTCGATTTTCTGCGAGAGCGTGATACTACCCCGGACGGACCGGCCCGCGGCTTTAGATAGATAACTGTCGACAGTGTGGTCCTACCACTAGGAAAAAGTTAAAAGTAGATATAGATTAATGGTAAATTAGAGAAGTAAGCTTAGAATTAAGTTTAGTGTAGCACTATCGCATTGGGTTTTTAACCTGTAAATAGATAGTAATAAATAAAATAGTATAAGGTTTCATTTCGAGTCTTCCTTCTCCTGCGAAGATGTTATGTACATGTTATGTGCCTTAGTCATCTTTTACGACACCCATGGGCAAGATAGATAGTGGTGAATTGTATTTTTACTCTGTTACCACACGGAAAAGCGTGGTATAATACGTCAATTTCCCTTCTATTGTAGAGGAGGCTCCAGCCCAACAATAGGTCGCATATGAGCTGAAATTATGATACAATATTTTCCCCTGTCCCCAATATTTGACCCTTTTTCTGCGTCATTTTTAACACGTCGGGATTAGACCGACCACGGAGGACAAAGAATTCGGTGACGGTGGTCGGCTCAACGACGAAGGCGACGTGCTACGGTGGGTTATGGGGTGCCGCCCCTCTGTCGCCCCGCAAAAAAGCACGTCGGGATATAAAAGATCCACGTTATCCTATTAATCAGGGTTATCTTGGAGTCAATCATTATCATATATATCCCACTGTGGCGCTCGGATTGCCTCGAAAATAATAGGGAAATTGAAATACTGTATCAAGTTGGTGAAGGATATTGTTTCAAGTTAACCTTCTCTTGCATAGATGTTATATACATATCTAATCCTTTAGTCATATTTTACGGCATCCACGGATAATAGAGAGGGAGTCTTACACAATCACTATACGAATATTTTCAGATTTTCTAGTATTTTATTGTTACTTTTTTTCTTTGGGGTGGGTTACGGTCGGCGCACTTCTCGTCCGACTCCGTCCGGGGTGACAGAGGGACGTAAGCAGACACACCCGTAACCCACCCGTGCCACGTCGCCTTTATCGTTGGGCCGACCACCGGAGCAGGTGACTTGACGTCAGTGGTCGGCCCGACGGAATACCCCCTGAGGAGTCCCCTCTCCTTCACCGAAGGGGGTCCTCCCTGAAGGGGGGACGTCGGTCTTTCCTCACGCGGCCGGCATCTCGGCAGGTGACGGACTAACTTCCTGGTCCAGTCACCCGCGGCCTCGACTAGGGCGGCATCAGGCGCAGGTGGTCGCGCCTGCGCTGCCCCAGTCGCCGGCGGCGGTTTGCGTCGATTTTATTGTTACAGTAATATTATACTTATATTCTAATAATAATAACGTATAGAAAGATAGTGTCGGTACTTAAGCGATCAAAAACGCGAAGCCAAAAATACTACATGCCTGCAAGCGATTACATACGTATACATGCACACCAGTATATAATAGAGTTGCCTTGCATACGCAGTGACCTTATACACTACGGAACGGTCCGGCGTAGGGCTCCAATTGGCTACAATTTAAATGCTTCATCTTTGTGCGCGAAGTTACCTTCTATGAGTTATTATTCTAATATATTATAGTGGCTTTTTACGACACCCGTGGGAAAAGAAAGTGTGTTGAATGGTATTCTTAATTCGTCTTTGCAAGGTGACCTAGTGTTTGAATATGTATCGCGACTTTTTACGTATAACAAATGGATGGATAATCAAATACTTGTTTGTTGATATATAAAAACAAGTTACAATGAAACAGGAAAACGTCGAAACATAAACAAAATCACAAAAGCGATTTGAATTAAATTTTGTGATTTACACAGATTGTGCCACTTTTAAATATTTTATTTAATAATTTTTCAACGTGGTGACGGAGTAAGAATACAATTCACCGCTCCCTATCTTGCCTGTGAATGTCTTAAAAGATGACCCCACCCTCTTTTGCCCATGGATATTGTAAAAACGACTAAGCCATATAATAATACCCTCCAAAGAACCTCAAAATAATTATTTAGTTATTGGTACCTACTGGGAAATACAGACAATTGAGATCTTAAATATTTCTACGTTTCACAGCAGCTTTCACAGCGTTTTTTAGGCCCCCTAGAGCGGGTCCTAGTGCGGATGCCCCTTTTTTTTCATTGTGGGCCATCATCAGCGTACCCACAGCCCGGCCCCGTCCTGGGCAACAGAGGGGCGGCGCAAGCTATGACCCACCCGTAGCACGTCACCTTCCTCGTTGGTCCGACCACCGGTGCAGTGTTCCTTGTCGTCAGTGGTACCCTCTCCTCTCGAAGTCTCCCCTCTGGGACGTCGATCGCCGTCAGCCTCTCTACAGGTGTCAAACTAATCCCCGATCACGTCACCCGCAGCTTCGGCTTGGGGTGTGGACGGCCCTGCCTCCAAGTCCGTTCCTACTATCGTCATACAATTTATTGTATTTACCCAGCGATTCTAAAATTGTAAATGATTACTCTGATTATAAAAATATTCCAAGGCCATTATATAAATATGAATTAATTTGAAAATGTTAACGTCATTTGTTGACTATCGTCCGTACAATGTTATGATGCAGTTATAGTACAATGGTCATCGTCAAACTGTGTTATTTTTTAAACAGTAACCGAACCGTTGAGTTCGGGCCTCCTCCAAAATGGGAAGGAATTTGACATATTATACTATGCTGGTCAAACATATTAGTATAGGGTTTCATTTGGAGTTTTGCTTCTCTTGCACAGATGTTATTTACGTATTATATCTCTTAGTCGTCTTTTACGACATCCACGGACAAGATAGGGAGTGATGAAGGGTATTCTTGCTGCGTCTATATTTTTACGTTATTAGCAATAGTTATCGAATGGGCCGCCTACCGAATGTCCACCCACCCTCCTTGGAAATGTAATTGATATCCAGACGGCATCAGATAGTTGGTTCAGGCCTATCTAAAGCTCTTAGTCGTCGGTACGAGTGCTGTAAAGTTTGGTAGGATTCGTAACCGCCACCACAAAATATTAAAACGTATTTGTACTAATATTCTAAATAATATTTTATAAAATGTATTTTTAGTAAACTTATAAATTTAATTATTATATAGCGACCATCTAAGCTTTACTTTTTTTTTATTTTTTTCTTCCTTTGACGCGATAACGTCTTATAAATCGGTGCCGAACGAACGCTGGCTGCACGCACGAAAAAACATGACTCATTGTCACATTCCGCCTGAGCCTAGCGTGCAAGCGAGTGCGCGAACAAAGCGGTAGAGAGACACAATCGACCTAAGCGTTCGGCTTGTGACACATCTATTTATATAAGAATATATTCGAATTAAAGAGTGCAATTCAATGCTAATTTATCGAGGAAAATGTAATTTTTAATTAACTCCTTCTTTGTATTATACAAAACAATGATAATTAAGTGATAAGAATTCAGTTTATAAAAGAATGCAGTTTTTCATCAATGTTTTCTTATGAATGAATCACGTATATTTATCGTTCGTAAACCGTCTTGACAGACAACCAAATTCTTTATGGTTTAAATTTTAAAAACGGCATTCTATTTTACCATAAATAAATTAGCTTTCATAGAGTTTATTGTTTTCGTTTACACGTAACATGATTGGTTTTGGTCACTGTACGCTTATGCGATATATATTTGCATATTTTACGGTTAATAAAATACGATAACAAAACAATATTTAAGTAGTTACGTATGAAATATAATTATTTATGTTATAAAAACATTAAAATTTATATTATATATCTAATCGAGGCTCGTATAAAAAATATACCTCTTAATACCAGCCATATATGTATATCTAATCAGCTTACACTGACTTAGTTTATCTAAAATATCATTCGCTGGCAATATTCAAACTGATTGCCGAAGAAGCTCAAGGAGGTATATCACGTCGCGGATGATAAGTAATTTATACCCATGTCTTGCACAGCTTTTTCCCCGACTGCGCCAATGCTAAAGGGTTACCATTTTGACAGGCTATGTTCATCTGTTCCGTCATAACTCCTCAAATACTTATTAGAACCGGACAAGTGAGGTATCGTTAGAAGGGTCTTGATTGTCCGTTGGTTATAGGCTATATGACTTTTCACTGAATCTAATGTGGGGCTCTCTAGTGGTCATAAAGTACTGTGATAAAAAAATTTTTTGAGGTAAATTTGCCAACTTTCGTTACATTTAAAAAAAATATGTATCTATATACGAATGCGGAGTTCGGGCCTATTCCACTGTGGAAGAGGAAATCACCTACGCTACTTTAGTCAAACGTGTTGGTATAGGGTTTTATTTCAAGTTGGAATTGTTAGGACCACAATATTGACAGTTGTATGTCTAAAGCTGCGGGTCGATTCGTCCAGGGTAGAATTATATTCTCGAAAAAGTCCACGTCTGAGTTTGTAGCAATTTGTTATTGCACTACGTTCGATGAGCGAGAGAGTCGAAAGCCTCAATTTCTGAGGGTTTATGTGTGTGATGGGTTTTAGTGATGCCTTTAGTATCACCGAACCCCATTGCACGCATTCACACTCTTTTCATATTGATGTTATTTGAACATCACATCAATTAGACGGTATTTTATGACATCCACGGGCAAAAGAGGGAGTGAATTGTATTCTCCTTTACCATACGGTTTAATATCAAATATGTAATATTCGCGTAAACATCAAAAGTGAATCTGTCAATATTACAGATAGGTAAACATGGCCAGATAATTGCGTTCTGTTCGCCTATTGTAACATTATCCGATGTGTACACGCGTTTTGTCATTAACGTTCTTGATAAACTAGCGCACTTTTATTGATAAGGTTATTATTTAGTCTGATATACATAATTACGACGCCAAAGCCCGACAAGGCCCGCTGTACTTAATCACAGTTCATGTACGTCCGATTCGTAGGCTCGAACCTCTACCACATAGGAAGAGAAATCGAGACTATACTACCTCGTTTAAAGAAGGACATGTCATAACGCTCGGGAAACACAGCAGCAGATAGTTCATTCCAGAGCTTGCACGTACGTGGGAGAAATGATCGCTGAAAACGTACAGTTGGAGACCATAACGTTTCCAGCTAAAATTGATGAACCCTGCTATTTTTTGTGCAACTTAGTTGTTAGCCGCAGATGGCGATGACAACTTTACCCGGACTGGTGGGTGAGCGCCGAAAGCTCTCAATCCGATTGTATTACAGTAAATTGAATAGAATACATTTAGTAAGTAACCTGTGGGCTTAGCACTAATATTAATGTCAATTGTCCTCGTTTTGTAGAATGTGCTCGAATTCAACAGTGAGAAGTATATGAACTACGATGATGACGATGATAAGGTTAGTTAATACCCCATATGATAAGCAAGAAAATATATAATGACGTATTCAACAGTAGTTTCTCGATGCAGAACAATTTACTATAATCATTATAACGACCAATTTCCTTTGGCAATCTTGAACATGCAGAATCAGACGACAAACTATATTTTTTCTTGTATTTGTACTTATATACGTAGGTATATTATGTACCTATTGGATGGGATAGCTTAAGTACCTATTTGATGTAATTATTTCGTTTTTTTTTTGCTTTTAGTAAGAAAACTCATCATCATTTTAGGGTACTTTATTTTGACACAATGTACTTTATTTTTCTAATTTCATTAACCAGTGTGCTTTATTTACACGAAAAAAAGGTGTTAACCCTAACCACTGGTGCCACTTTCAGACTTCTGCTCAAATTATCTGCATATCCCTTAGTCGTCTTTTACGACATCCACGGCAAGATAGGGAGTGGTGAAATGTATTCTTACTCAGTCACCACACGGCAAATATAAAGATAATGTGTTCATTGTGTTTTTCTATTTCATATTGTCTCATGAACAGACCTTGAAATAATTTAATCAAGAAATTTATCTATCACCAATGTTTGACATATTTCTTAATAATCACGTTAATTAATGCTCGTGATATCGATGCGGAGAATTAATAAGATTAATCAGATAATATTATTATCAGTAAACAATACGAAATATGTAGGTTAAATGAAGAACTATTACAGTGTGCCGGTGGTTACGAATGTTACCAACACGTTGGATGTGACTGTCGTAAAAGACGACTAAGAGTTTTACGACTAACTTACATCTGATGCCGTCTTGTCATTTATTATATTACCAAGGGGACGTCAGGGAGGGGGTTGGTGATATATGTATATATATGTACTAGCTGACCCAGCAGATGTTCTGTTTAAATAAAATAAAAGCAGCGCCACCTACCGGGTCCAATTGTGAATCTAAACCATTCTCGAATCCCCTTTAACACACACACAAAATTTATCAACATCGGCCCTGCCGTTTAGGAGTTCAGTAACATACATACGTACACAAGAAATTTGTATATAAAGATACATATATTTTTTAATTCCGCGCTGGTCAGATAGAGGGCGGATGTAGCCTGACGGTACGGACGACCTCACGGAAAATTATAGCTATTTTATTATAATCATACTACTTTCGATATTCTCATAAATAAAAAAAATAGGCATAAGTCTTAGTCATTATAAATAATGGGCTTCGTTTGCCCACGCTTAGCCATGCGAGCATTAATTCTTTTTCAAGGTCGCGTGGAGTTGGTTTTCTTACTGGGAAAGTCCTCAGTAGCAATTTTTTAAATATTGACGTCATTATTATCATCTCAGCTCATATTTATCCCACTGCTGGGCTTTAGCTTGCTCCGTAATAGGAGGAAGCGGATCGTACGTCGGAGGAACTCCTTCACGGCGACACGTTCTGCCATCGGCGACTTGGGCACTAGTACTTGTGCCTGATGCCACCCTAGTCGAGGCCACGCGTGACCGGGGAATAGTCCGTCACCCGCAGACAGGCTTTCCGCATGAGAGTTACGCCCCGTGGAGGCATTGGGGAGGGACGATACCCGAAAGGGTAACCCGCCGGGCTGGCCACTGACATCAAAGATTCCATACCAGTGGTCGGCCCAATAGCTAAGGGGATGATATACAATAGGTTATGGGGCTGCCTTTCATCACTTCGGAAGGAACACGTGTCGTACATCCGGACTATACCTAAGCAGCCCATAAAAAAATTTACCGGACATTATCATGTACCAACGACTGAGGAACTGTTGCCGGAGTATCGCCCTCCAGCTGTCGACCTTTCCTCGTATCAAATAAAATTACTGCAGTATTATATAAGACATTTCATAATTAAAAAACACCTTTGAGGCATAATATAGTCATAGATAACCTTTTTAAGTATAGTTCATTTCAATGAAAAGGGTATCCAGAGTTCGCGCTACATGCGATAAAAGTTCAAATGCACGAGAAGAAATAAATAATAAAAAAAGATTTTTTTTTATTGCTAACGGTGGCAAACGAGCAAATAAATCTGATGGTAAGTGTTGCTGTCGCTCATGGACCTTTGCAAGGTCGCTGCCTACCGCGAAGAAAGTGAAGGGAGTATGAATGCGTGCATTGAGGCTCGGTGATACTAAAGGCATAAAACCCACTACACGCAAATACCCTCAGAAAGTTGAGCTACCGGCTCTCTCGCTCACTAAACAAAGCGCAGTAACAAATTGCTACTACTTGGACGTCGACTTTATTATTATTTTGTTTTTATAGTGTAGTACTACCCCGGACGGATCGATTCGCGGCTGTAGAAAGTTGCTAACCAAAAGAGTCTGGCTACTAACGGAAAGAGTATGTCGGTTTCTGTGTGGTGACGGAGTAAGAATACAATTCACCCATATCTTGCCCATAAGTGTTGTAAAAGACGACTAAGGGATATAATATGCATATAACATTTATATAACAGAAGGAAAGCTTGAAAGAAAATACTAACTCGTGTGATCAGCGTTTAAGAAGAGTATTTTCTTCACGGTAGGCAACGGCCTACTTGTGTCCCTGGTATTGCAAAGGTTCATGTGTAGCAGTTTCACTTACCATCAGGTGTGCTGCTTGCTCGTTTGCCACCATTGGCAATTAAAAAAAAACTGTAATACTGTATCTAAATCTAAGTGACAATAAATAGTACTTTCCTTGTTACCATTTTAAAAAATGGTATGCTTACTAAATTGACAATGGGCAACATTGCTTTACAAATAAAGCAATACCACATATATTTGTAATAATAATAATATTTACAAAATATTAATGCACGCCAAATGATTTTTTATGCAATGGGGTTATGACGCCATTATAAACCACCATATAGTTTGCGTTCGTAACATACCAATCGGTATTACATAGATACTGTAACTATTCTAATTAATCTGAAAATCAGTTTGTTTATATTATATGATGGTTCGAAAGGCATCACACTGGAGCTATTAATGGACATGTTGTTGTATATTATCTTATTAAAAAAAAATAGTAAATGAATAAAAAAGAAGACAAGTCCACTGAGTTTCTTGTCGGATCTTCTCAGTGCGGTCGTGTTCCGATCCGGTAGTAGTGTAAGGTAAAATGTAAAAAAGTGACCATATGTAAGTGCCCCCGCGGGGTTTATGCATAATAAAGTATTTGAATTTGAATTATTACGCTTTAATACATCAATTAGAAAAACGTTGGATGCAAGTGGCGCAGGATCGTTCCGAGTGGAATTCTCGTGGGGTGGCCTATGTCCAGCAGTGGACGTCTGTAGGTTGGTGGTTGGATGGAATACCTCAATTACTAAACCATGTCAGTGATGAAAAAAAAGTGTGTGTAGGTACACTTATGTACGCACGTATGAAGTTGTACTTCTTTGGTAACAAGAGAAAAAAAAAATAGCGTGAGTGCTAAGTACAGATGTCAGATGTGAAACTTTTTTGGTTCCATGTGTTTATTATCAGTATTAAAAAAAAAGAAAATCTCTCGATCTTTCTCACTCGCTTGCTACCTAATCTCGGCCCATGACTGTGCTTCGTGCTATGTTCGCCCTTTCTCATTCTCTCTCAATCGATCTCAATCGCTCTCTCCCTCTTCTTCGACAAAAAAGCTGCACATCTTCGTGACGCTAAATTGCGTTTCATCCGTAAAAAATTACCCTCATGCGCGCAAAGATGTTTCACTTCAAAAATCTTTCTCAAAAATTTTATCCATCGCGTTTGTAGCAAAAACCACATTAATCATAGAAAAAAAAGTTATTTAATACATTGAAAGTTTTATTATAACGCATTATCTAGCTGACATTTGAGACAATGTGCGTGCGAATCGTAAAAAAAATTGACTAGCTAACTTCAGGGTGTCCGTTTCTCGTGACTGTCTGCGTAAAAATTTACTCTTATCATTTTTCCCTAATGCGCCAAAAGAAGTGTAACTTCAAAAATATAGGGTACTTTTCATCAAGAATAAGTAGTCTTCCAGAAGCATTGCATATATTAATTCATTTTTAAAAGCAAACAGTAATAAATATGCTATGCTAATCCTCATCTCATCGTCACCCTCTTCTCTCAAATAAATCCTATTGTTGGACTCTATCCTCCTCCACAATACGAGGACATCTACAATACCACGGTGTTGCTATTTTTTTTTATGGGTGGGCCATGGGAAGCGCACGCGCGGTCCTGTCCGTCCGGGGCGATGAAAGGACGGCGCGCGGGCCCATAACCCACCCGTACCCACGTCACCTCGTTGTTGGACCGACCACCGGGGCAGATGTGACTTGTCGTCAGTGGTCGGCCCGACGGAATACCCTTTCGGGTAACCTCACCTCTCAACGTCCTGGGACGTCGGTCGCCGTCGCGCGGTTAGCCACACTGCGGGTGAGGGACAATTCCCCGGTCCGATCACCCGCGGCCTCGGCTAGGGTGGCATTAGGCGCAGATACTCGCGCCTGCGCCGCCCGAGTCGCCGGCGGCGGAACGTGTCGCCGAATAGGAGCTCTACTCGCACACGATCCGCCGCCTCCTTCCGTGAGACGGTGTTGCTATAGGGTTTTATTTCAAGTTTTCCTTCTCTTGCATAGATATAATGTGCAAATTATATCCCTTAGTCGTCTTTTACGACACCCACAGGCAAGAGAGGGGTGAATTATATTCTTACTCTGTCAACACACGGCAGTGAAAATAATCGTGTATAATGAATGCTATTGGAACAATTAGGTAAATATGTGTCGACTAGTTCATATGAATATTTAAAAGGACATTCAACTGACTTAATACAGATATATATTAAAGAATTCTATTACGTAATTTCTTTGTCTGGCTTTTATAGCGATTTGTAAGGACCAAGGAAGAATAAATTCACCACTACATTTCTTGGCCGCATAGTCAAAGACGGTTGATACTAATATTATAAATGCGAAAGTAAGGATGTTTGTTTGTTTGTTTGTAACACTTTCACGCTTAAACCACTGAACCGATTTCAAAAATTCTTTTACCAATGGAAAGCTATAATATCAGGGAGTAACATAGGCTATATTTTATCCCGGTATTCCCACAGGAACGGGAACTACGCCGCGGGTAAAACGACTATAACCTATCACCCTATCGCCCTCGCTTAGCTTCGGTTATAGGTTATAGTCGTTTTACCCGCGTAGTTCCCGTTTCCGTGGGAATACCGGGATAAAATATAGCCTAGTTTACGTCCTAATATAGCTTTCTATTGGTGAAAGAATTTTTGAAATCGGTCCAGCCGTTTTGAAGATTACCCGGAACAAACAGACAGACAGACAGACAGACAAAAAAATTTTAATTGCTATTTTAGGCATAGGTGTCGTGCAAATAACCGTGTGAGCATGAAAAAAGCCTATTATTTTGACATTACAAACATTCACTCCAATTTTATTTATTGGTATAGATATATCTTACTATATTATAACTTGTAAATAAAACTACTTTACAGATTTTATCGCGTTTGCATTTGATTTTTAATTACCCGACGTTCTTTACTCGCGTGAACATCAGAAATCATTCTTACTAATATTGTAAATGCGAAAGTAAGTTTGCTTGATTGTTTGTTACGCTCACACGCATAAACCACTAAACCGATATCAAAAATTCTTTCACCAATAGAAAGATATAATATCAGAGAGTAACATAGACTATATTTTATTGCGGTATTCCCACGGGAACTACGAGGATAAGGCGACTAAAACCAAAGCGTAGCGAAGGTGGGTTATTAGTATATTATGACTATTATAAACAGCTTTATATGTTTAGAATTTTATAAATAAATAGATGGCTCCTAGGCTCCCACGTATAGTGAGTCATCTAAAAAATTCCAATTTTACAGGGGAGCGTGTCAAAAATAAAATGTTTACATTTTTTCAAATTTTTGTTCTAGGATTTTTAAGTTTTTGTATTGACTACGACGTGATTCATTGGACATTTAAATAGTTAACGGGATCAAACCATTCTCTATAGAGGGCAAACATCTTAGGAAACGACAAGGATACATCCAAATATTTACGATTTGTATCTTTGCGGGTGTAATGAGCTTCCACGGGAGAAAAAGCTTCAATGATTTTCTACAATGATTTTTTAAATTTTTATGACCGAGATTGATGAATAAGTTTATTTTTTAATCATTTCATGAAAAAAATACAAATACCTAAAAATGTTAGTTGACTCACTATACTTAGGAGCCATCGAAATGATTCAAGGTATCTATACCAATAAATAAAATTGGAGTGTCTGTTTGTAATGTCAAAATAATAGGCTTTTTTCATGCTCACACGGTTATTTGCACGACACCTATGCCTAAAATAGCAATTAAAAAATTTTTGTCTGTCTGTCTGTTTGTTCCGAGTAATCTTCAAAACGGCTGGACCGATTTCAAAAATTCTTTGACCAATGGAAAGTTATAATATCAGGGCGTAAACTAGGCTATATTTTATCCCGGTATTCCCACGGGAACGGGAACTACGCGGGTAAAACGACTATAACCTATAACCGAAGCGAAGCGAGGGCGGGTTGCTAGTGTACAATAAAAATAACAACCGTAATTGAATCTTTAGAAGGGGCAATTGAATCTCTTGAATGAAACACATCTTCTATCTATGGACAGGAAATTGCAAATATAGTTTTATATTAGGTAATTTACTACGGCGTGGTCCGTGTAGTAACGGATTAAGAATACAATCTGCCACCTTAGTTACTTTGGGGAGGCCATTGATTTGATTGAGATTCATTAGGGGATAATTGGCTACATGGAACGAGGAACTGTTTGACTTGGTACCACCGTCACCATTCTACCAACGTACCACTCGACATCGTAGCAGGGTTCATCCATTTCACCTGGAAACGTTATGGTCTTCAACTGTACGTTTCCAGCGATCATTTCTCCCACGTACGTGCAAGCTCTGGAATGAACTACCTGCTGCTGTGTTTCCCGATCGCTATGACATGTCCTTCTTTAAACGAGGTTTAAGAAGAGTATTTCCTTCACGGTAGGCAGCGGCCTGGCTGTGCCCCTGGTATTGCAAAGGTCCATGTGCAGCAGTTTCACTTACCATCAGGTGTGCTGCTTGCTCGTTTGCCACCGTTGGCAATAAAAAAAAAAAAACATGGTTTAGCTTTTTAAAACTGATAAATAAAAGATCTATTCTCAGCAAATTACAAGGAAAAGAGAATTATTAATTTACCGTGTGGTGACGGAGTAAGAGTGCAACTCACCACTCCCTTACTTACCCATGGATGTCGTAAACGACGATTAAGGGATTGTAGTATGCATACAACATCTACGCAAGAGAAGGAGAACTCGAAATAAAACCCTATACCAACCCGCCTCCGACGTCCCAGTACGTCGAGAGGTGAGGATACCCGAAAGAGTATTCCGTCGGGCCGACCACAGACGACAAGTCACATCTGCTCCGGTGATCGGTCCAACAACGAGGTGACGTGGGTACGGGTGAGTTATGAGCCCGCGCGCCGTCATTTCATCGCCCCGGACGGATTGGACCGCGCGTGCTCTTACCATAGCCCACACATAAAAAAAAAAATACCAACCCGCCTGACCAGCGTTGTATAGTAGGTCAATTACCCTCCCGTTGTGTTGGAGGCTCGAGCCCAGCAGTGGGATGTATATGAGCTGATGATGATGATAAATTTAACTATGAATGTCTTTCAATTGATAACACTTCACTCTTCCAGTTCACCAATAGGATTCGATATATCTCAAGCGAATTCTCTAAGTACCGGCAAACATTTTACTTACATGCAATTTACTTATTTTAGAACTAGCAATCCGCCCTCGCTTCGCTTCGGTTATAGGTTATAGTCGTTTTACCCGCGTAGTTCCCGTTCCCGTGGGAATACCGAGATAAAATATAGCCTAGTTTACGCCCTGATATTATAGCTTTCCATTGGTGAAAGAATTTTTGAAATCGGTCCAGCCGTTTTGAAGATTACCCGGAACAGACAGACAGACAGACAGACAAAAATTTTTTGATTGCTATTTTAGGCATAGGTGTCGTGCAAATAACCTTGTGAGCATGAAAAAAACCTATTACTTTGACATTACAAACAGACACTCCAATTTTATTTATTGGTATAGATAGACTCCTAGTAATGGTGACAATTATTTATCTAACCGTTTACTAAATCGTATATAAATAAGAGTTTTATTTATATACCCTGCATAATGATATTGATACTATTTGTTTTACGATTAAATTCATTAATTAAAATCTATTATATATTGTAATACTAGCAACCCGGCCTCACTTCGCTTCGGTTTTAGTCGTTTTACCCGCGTAGTTCCCGTACCCGTGGGCATACCGGGATAAAATATAGCCTAGTTTACGCCCTGATAATATAGCTGTCCATTGGTGAAAGAATTTTTGAAATTGGTCTAGCCGTTTTGAAGATTACCCGGAACAAACAGACAGATAGACAAAAAATATAAAGTGATAGGAAAATAAAACTGCTATCATCATCATCGCAGCCTATATAGGTCCCACTGTTGGGCCCGAGCCTCTACCATAATAGGAGGGAAATTGACCTTACTACACCACGCTCAGACTGGTTGCTATAGGGTGTTATTTCGAGATTTCCTTCTCTTGCGTCGATGTTTTATTTATATTTAATCCCTTTTTTGTTTTATTTTTGGGGTGGGTCGCGGTCGGCGCACTCTTCGCACCACTCCGTCCGGGGCGACAGAGGGGCGTAAGCACGCACTCCCGCAACCCACCCGAACACTACGTCGCCTTCGTCGTTGGACCGATCACCGGAGCAGGGTTACTTGTCATCAGTGGTCTATGGCATACCCCCATATTTAATCCCTTAGTCGTCTTTCACGAAACTCACAGGCAATATAAGGGGATTATGACGCATATTAAATTAGAATTAAATATGTATATAAATAATGCTGTGTGGTAGCGGCTTCGAATACTACCAACCCTTGCTTTGCTCGTGGGTGTCGTAAAAGACGACTAAGAGACCTAGATTAACCCGGACCAACTCCATCTGGTACCATTTGGGTCAACGATTACATTGCCAAGGAGGGTTGACGTCAGGCAGGCGGCTGGTCATAAAAGTCATTGCCGAAACTTTTTGCAATATGTCAAAACAGATGACATATTGTGTCGACCCCAAGTAATTGGGATAAGAGCAAGATGATGATGATGATTAAATTAGAATTAAATATATATGGAACTCTAAAGATAATTACTAAGTAATAATTGTTCAAATAAACTTAATTTATACGTACGAATCCGGTGAATGTTTACTTTTTGATAAAATTATCATATTATTTAAATAACAATCATACATAATTAAATTTATTTTTCATATAATGGCTAATTTATTATTGTAATAACATTATTATCAAGCTGTGTGGTATCAACAATACTCTTGATAATATTTTTGCCACTTAAAAGTACAATATTGTACTATTCCTAAAAATAGTTTTAAAAATGGCATATTTTAATAGGAAAAAAGATGTTTAATGCATTGAAAGTTTTCTTCTTCTCGTTGTTGTTTAATGGCAATGAGCTACAATAATATGAGCTATTGGTGCCAGTGTCGAGTTATTGTATTGATTATTCACGTCTTTAGTCTTAGTCTTTTAGTCAGTCGTTAGCAATGATTTGGAGCTGATACCCAAATTAGCTTCCTTTGGGAGTTTGGCAGAATGTGAAAATGCACGCAATTCGCTATTATATAATATTCACTACATTTCAGTATTTCACCGAGATTATATTACACTAGCAACCCGCCCTCGCTTCGCTTCGGTTTTAGTCGTTTTACCCGCGTAGTTCCCGTTCCCGTGGGAATACCGGGATAAAATATAGCCTAATTTACGCCCTGATATTATAGCTTTCCATGGGTGAAAGAATTTTTGAAATCGGTCCAGCCGTTTTGAAGATTACCCGGAACAAACAGACAGACAGACAGACAAAAATTTTTTAATTTGTATTTCAGGCATAGGTGTCGTACAAATAACCGCGTGAGCATGAAAAATGCCTATTATTTTGACATTACAAACAGACACTCCAATTTTATTTATTGGTATAGATAAGCTATTAATTCAATTTCTGACAGAGTAAGAATATAATTCACCAATACCTATATAATTCACCAATATATATACCACCATGTCTGGTGATATCGTTGATTTTTTATGGGGTGGGCTATGGTCAGCTCACACGCCGTCCGCCCCGTCCGGGCAAGAAGAAGCAGAGGAAAGAAGAAAAGGAAAACGTGAAATAAAACTTTATACCAACACGTCTGATCAGCGTGTTATAGTAGGTCTCTTTTCTTATATTGTAGACGAGGCGCTGTGAGCGCTCGGAGCTAGATTCTCTAGCGCGTGCTTGCGAAATATATTCTCTATTTCTCGAGAGGCGTTGCTCATTTTCAGGGGCAGATTCTTCCGTACGGCGTACTCGAGCGGCTCTTGTCTGTGATGTCTGCCGAGACAGTTGAGATTTCCTTTTAGGCATGCTCTCAACAAACCACGCACAGACTTGAAAACAATTATGAACAAAGGGAGAGCGACTCGAACACCGTCCGCCTTTACAAAACAAAACAATCGTAATATCGAATAACTCGTGTCGATTATTACGATAGAACGAAGTACGAAACTACGAACATACAAAACAAACGTACAACGAAATTACGATATTTTCGATTATGAGGTATCTATCAACAACAACAACCATGCGAACGAAACAACCGAAACCAATAACCAACTGACATGTAATTTTTAGAACTCCAACTAACGACAACGTGGGCATAATAATTCGAGAGGGTCATCAATCCACGGAAAGTCTTAACACCGCGATTCAGAAAAATGACGTCATTGCAGAACGCCATCTATGGGCAAATAGGTAAAACGTCTGCACAATGAAAGTTATGCTAGGGTCATTTTGCGTTTTAGTAATTTTATATTATCTCCGAAACTGTATGACCAATTGATATACTGTAAATGGCAAATCTTATCTGTATGATGTTCCTGTGATACTGAAATAATTTATTGTCATAAGAATTAATATTTTGTTGCTCAAATAATCAACCAAACGTAACAATGCCGAAAAAAAAATTTTTTAATGCAATAATAGAAGTATAAAAGATAAAATATAAAAGATAGAGATATGGTATCGCTGACTTTTTTGTAGAAATAATTAAGATGAACCAGGTAGCCATACATTCTTTTTAATTTTAAGCAACTGTTTAGGCAGCGCACGCAAATAATTCTGTTTTACGAGGTATTTTTTTCCGACTTGCCAGACAAAAGTTGTGATAGCTCGGTTAATATACATGTTATAGAAACAATTTATAGCCTATAGCACTCAGGAATAATGTAGCTTTCTGCCAGTTAAAATAAAATTAGAATTAGATTATGAGTTCCAGAGATTACCCCCTGCATACAAACTTACAAATTTTACCTCTTTATAATATTAGTATAGATAAAATATCAGCAAAATGATTCAAAATAACACTTTTAAAATAATGAAAAAAATATAAAAGCGCTACATGACATTTTAATATGCGCGTCAAAAAATTGAAAGTTTTATTATAACGCATAGTTGACATATTTCAATGCCATTAAAGCAAGAAGAAGAAGAAGATATAAGTTACGGTGTGCGCGCGCATCTTAAAAAAATGTTGACTTAGCTAGTCAACATTTTCTCCTTCAATTTAAGGGTGTCGCTTTTTCGTGACGTTGCACGCGCATCCTAAAAATTTACTCTCATCATTCATCCATAACGCACCAAAAGAATTGTAACTTCAAAAAAGAAAAAAAAATTACATTAAGACTTTTAAATCGTAATTGGTTACACGGGACAGATTTTTTACAGCAATTATAAAATCCCTCTTGTTATGGAGGGGGCTCGCGTCCAGCAGTGGGACTATATGAGCTGAGATGATGATGGACCTCAAAGTTGTTGGGCTCGAGCCTCCTCCACAATAGAAGGGAAATCAACCTTACTGCTGGTCAACCATGCTGGTCAGACAGGTTGGTATAGGGTTTTGTTTCAAGCTTTCCTTCTCTTGCATAGATGTCATATGCGTAATATATCCCTTAGTCATCTTTTACGACATCCACAGGCTAAAACTTGGCCAACAATTTTTTATTTATTTTTAAAGTACCAACAAACTACAGAAGAGATATTTTTAAAACAACTTCAAAAAGGAGGCGGTTCTCAATTCGATTGTCTTTTTTAAGCTTAATGATTTCTGATGTTTACGCGAGTATTATACATTTTAAATAAAACTACTTTACGGATTTTATCGCATTTGTATTTGATTTTTGATTACCCGACGTTTCGAACACTACTGCAGAAAATTTTCTGCAGTAACGATGACTTGTTGGACATGAGACATCTTAGCCCACTCGTGACCATGAACGCTGTAAAGTGTTCGAAACGTCGGGTTATCAAAAATCAAATACAAACGCGATAAAATCCGTAAAGTAGTTTTTTTTAAGCTTGTCATATCAGAACTTTCGACTGGATGAACCGATTTTGATGATCTTTTTTAATTGAAAGTTGGCGCTTCTTGTAATGTTTTCATTTCATTTGTATGCACACATTTGTATGGTCCGTGTGATGACGAAGTAAGAATACAATTCACCACCCCCTCTCTTGCCCATGGGTGTCGTAAAAGACGACTAAGGTATTTAATATGCACATAATATTTATCAAGGAAAACAAAATCTTATACTAACACGCCTGATCACGGTTTCCTAACACCTTTGCCTCGGTTCGATTTGATACGACATCCACGGGTAAGAGAGTGGTGAATTGTATTCGTACTCTGTCCCTACACGGACATTTATGTAGATTAATTGTAGGCATATTTCTATGTCCAACAGTGAACGTCGTTGGGCTAATTAATAAACGGATCAACTTCCCTCTAATAATAGAGAAGGCCCAAACACAAATCTTATATCTTTAAACGAGCAATTCTTGTATAATATATATATTAAGGATCTCGGAAACGGCTCCAACGATTTTGATGAAATTTGATATGCTAGATAGAGGCTTCGGGGCGAAAAAATTGATCTAGCTATGTTTTATTTATAGAAAATGTTGTTTTCTCGGTGTTTTCAGCTAATCAATACAATGACATAAAATGTCAATAGAATATGGATTCAAATTTCGCAGTCAACGCCAAGAGTTGCGATAGCTCAGTTGGAAAGTTGTCGAGTTCTGTTTTTGTTTTGTTTTGACATTCAAACAGCGTCGGATCGAATCTCGGTGTTATTATTATTCTCTTTTTGTAATTTTTTATATTTTTTTCATTATTTAATTTATATTTTTTATTAATATACACTCCCTCCTCTCCCTTCTTTGATCGCTCATATCTCGAAAACTCAAGAAAACACAATTTTTTTCACTAATATGACCATAATTTCATTTACAATACTTATAAAAAATCGTCCGACCGCTCAATTTGAAGGTTTTGGCATTAGCTATCAAATGACGTTGGATATTTTAATGTAAGATAAGTGCTTCTAAAACTGTGGGAACTTTCATGCGCATTGAAAATTTCGAATTTTTTATTGATTAAAAACATAAATTCTTCATTTTTTTAAATCGACCATATCATTTTTTGAAGGTTTTGGTTCGTAGATTAAGATCCCGTTGAAATTTTTGAGCTGCGATGAATCCTCTAGAAGATATAAAACTTTTAGCTCTGCACTATTTTGCTTAAGGATGGCAAAAGCATGTGGAGGGGAGTGTATATTTAAATAAATTCGACAAAAATACAACAAAAACATTCCAAGCGAAGCTCGGTCAATCAGATATTTTTTGTTTAAATAAGAAATATTAACCGATGATTTATATTTTTACAGCAAATATCGCGATCGCTTCGACTGGTTTCTGTATGGGATGGACGTCCCCGGTTAATCAGAAGTTATCCAATGTCACCACATCACCCTTGGACCATGTCGCTACAGCTGACCAAGAAGCATGGATAGGATCGCTGCTCACCGTTGGTGCCATTTTTGGTAAGATCATCTATACCAATAAATAAAATTGGAGTGTCTGTTTGTAATGTCAAAATAATAGGTTTTTTTCATGCTCACACTGTTATTTGCATGACACCTATGCCTAAAATAGCAATTAAAAAATTTTTGTCTGTCTGTCTGTCTGTGTCTGTTTGTTCCGGGTAATCTTCAAAACCGCTGGACCGATTTCAAAAATTCTTTCACTAATGGGAAGCTATAATATCATGGCGTAAACTAGGCTATATTTTATCCCGGTATTCCCACGGGAACGGGAACTACGCGGGTAAAACGACTAAAACCGAAGCGAAGCGAGGGCGGGTTGCTAGTTTATTTATAAAGCAACAACTTACACTAAGACAAACAAATATATGAAGAGAATTTGACAGACATAACGAAGAGATTCCTAGTAAGATATGAATTTATTAAAACACTAGCAAGCCGCCCTCGCTTCGCTTCGGTTATAGGTTATGGTCGTTTTACCCGCGTAGTTCCCGTTCCCGTGGGAATACCGGAATAAAATATAGCCTAGTTTACGCCCTGATATTATAGGTTTCCATTGGTGAAAGAATTTTTGAAATCGGTCCAGCCGTTTTGAAGATTACCCGGAACAAACAGACAGACAGACAGACAGACAACAATTAGGCTATTTTAGGCAATTAAGCTATTTTAGGCATAGGTGTCGTGCAAATAACCGTGTGAGCATGAAAAAAGTCTATTATTTTGACATTACAAACAGGCACTCCAATTTTATTTATTGGTATAGATAAGTCCCTCTAATTTGCATATATTATCTATGCTAGAGAAGGAATACTCGGAACAAAACCCTAAATCAACATGTCTGACCAGCGTGGTATAGTAGGTCAATTCCCTCCCATAGTGGAAGAGGCCCGAGCCCAATAGTAAGACGTGATAGGCTGAGATGATGATAACCCCTCGCACTGAGGTGTGTGGTGATGGAGTAAGAATACAATTCACCATTCCCTATCTTGTTCATGGATATCGTGAAAGACGACTAAGAGATACACATACATAACATCTATGCAAGAGAAAGAAAACTCCAAATAAAACCTTATACCAACCCATCTGACCAGCGCGGTAGGTGAATATCCCTCCGATTATAGAGGAGGCTTGAGCCCAGCAGTGGGACGTTTATAAGCTGAAATGATGATTATGACAATTTATTAGTTTAAACCTTAGAATAATAACGTATAGAAGGATAGTGTCAACACTACGAACGTTCGAAACTTGAATCTAAATATACTAATGGCGCGCAGACGATTACACACATACACACGCACACCACTATACAAATTATGAAATTTTGTTTTTATAAACATAAATCGTCGAAATACTTTTAAAAGTAATGTTAAAAACCTTTTTAAGTTTTCCAAATGTGTTGTGACACCATTTGAATGCACAAACCGTCATAATTACCTATTTATTTTTTAAGAGTTGCGTACATAGGTGCAGTACAATGACTTGTAAATTACGGAACGGTGCCGGCGTAAGCTCCATTAGGCTCCAATTTAAATGCCTCACTTTTTGTACGCGAACTTACCTTCTATACGTTATTATTCTAAGGTTTAAACCTAAAAAATCTAATTTTCAATTGACAGGTCCATTCATCGGAGGTTTTGCAGCTGGGAGTGTTGGTCGAAAATGGGGTCTACTAAGTTGTTCTATACCCTTGTTCGTTGGTTGGATTTTAATAACAGTAGCATCAAACGTCGCCATGTTGTATTCTGGCAGAATCTTCTGGGGTGTTGGTGTGGGAATGTTATTCACAATTTCTCCGATGTACTGTGCTGAAATTGCTACGGTAAGTGCTCCTTATAAAGCAATGGTTCCCAACCAATGGTCCATAGACCACTAGTGGTCCACAGAAGCTAAAATATGGTCTGCGAATGAATTTATTACACAACTTATTTATGTGAACATTATTTTCTGCTTCGTTGATAATTAAAAACAAGGCGAGGGATCGCTTAAAAGTACGTAATGATTTGCGTGTAACTTAGAGTAACAAGATAATATAGTAGAACTTAGCGTTGCCAGGCGTCCGGATAAAGCCGGACATAGGTAGGCTTTTTAATTGCATGTCCGGCCAAAATAATCGGTGTCCAGCTTGTCCGGCTTTTTACATTTCGCAAACAAGCTAGCGCCGAGCGTGGCCGAGCGCAGGCGAGTCTACTGTTGTCATAATAATCCAAAAAGCTTAATTTTACATATATTTTTTTTGTCGTACCTTATAATACTAAAATACAAAATCCTTAATAATGCAGTGTGTCCGGCCTTTCTACACAAATATCCGGCCAAGCTGGCTGGTTTGTCCGGTTATTAGGTTTGACGACCTGGCAACCCTAGTCGAACTCATGCAAAAGATGCAAGCTCAAAAATCACATTAATACAAAATAAGTTTATCTTAAAAATATTATTATTTCTTTTTACGTAATTTCCTATTGAGTTTTTAAGTTTCAATTTGATTATTACAGTTTATTTTTATTATATTTAAATAGTGGTCCCTGCTAACAAGAATAATACAAAAATGGTCCCTGACCAAAAAAAGGTTGGGAACCCCTGTTGTAAAGTAACTTATATGGAAGACATATTATTACCTCACCTTAGTCCATACACATACCATTATTGAGCTCGGGTTTCTTCCACTATGGGAGGGAAATTGACCTACTATATATACCACGCTGGTCAGACGTGTTGGTTTTATTTCGAGTTTGCCTTCTCTTGCATAGATATTGTTATAAGTTTTATTTAGTTAATGAAATAACATCTATGTGGTGACGGAATAAGAATACAATTCACCACTCTCTTGCCCGTGGGCGTAAAGGATTAAAATATGTAGATAATTATAAAAGTATATAAAAGAAGGAAAATTCGACATAAAATTCTATATCAACTTTCTGTCAACGTCTGACTAGCGTGGTATAGTAGGTCAATTTCCCTCCCATTATGGCGGAGGCCCTTGCCCCACAGTGGGACTCGTGTAGTTTGCGATGATAATAAATTTACAATTTTAATTTTTTCGTGTAATGACAGAGAAAAATTCATCAACATTATCATCTGAGACCACAAACGTCACACTGTTGGGCTCTGGCCTCCTCAGGGAACATGATCTACTGCACCACACTGGTCAGAAGTATTTGTATAAGGTTTTATGTCTACATATTATATCCCTTATCATCTTGAACCCCCGGCAAGAGAGAGGAGGAAGTAAGAGTTATAGTGATAGGAGCACAGTGTTGACAGTTGTCTATCTACAGCCGCGGCCCGGTTCATCCGGGGTAGTACCACACTGAGCAGAAAATCTACGTCCGAGTAGTAGCAATTTGTTACTGCGCTTCGTTCTGTGAGCGAGAGAGCTGGCAGCCCAACTTTCTGAGGGTGTTCGCGTGTGGTGGGATTTAGTGATGCTTTTAGTATCACTAAACGTCATTGCATGCATTCACATTCCCTCCACTTACTTCGCGGTAGGCAGCGGCTTTGGAAAAGTCCATGAGCGGCAGCAACACTTACCATCAGGTGTACTGTTTGCTCGTTTGCCACAATCTATCTATACCAATAAATAAAATTGGAGTGTCTGTTTGTAATGTCAAAATAATAGGCTTTTTTCATGCTCACACGGTTATTTGCACGACACCTATGCCTAAAATAGCAATTAAAAAATTTTTGTCTGTCTGTCTGTTTGTTCCGGGAAATCTTCAAAACGGCTGGACCGATTTCAAAAATTCTTTCACCAATGGAAAGCTATAATATCAGGGCGTAAACTAGGCTATATTTTATCCCGGTATTGCCACGGGAACGGGAACTACGCGGGTAAAACGACTATAACCTATAACCGAAGCGAAGCGAGGGTGGGTTGCTAGTTTGCAATAAAAAAAAATACAATTCACCAACCCTTTCTCCACATAGAGGCAGAGTGGGTTGGTTATACACTTTGCATTACTATAGGTATATGATGATTTCTGATGTTTACGCGAGTATTATACATTTTAAATAAAACTACTTTACGGATTTTATCGCGTTTGTATTTGATTTTTGATTACCCGACGTTTCGAACACTACTGCAGAAAATTTTCTGCAGTAACGATGACTTGTTGGACGTGAGACATCTTAGTCCACCCGTGATCATGAACGCTGTAAAGTGTTCGAAACGTCGGGTAATCAAAAATCAAATACAAACGCGATAAAATCCGTAAAGTAGTTTTATTTAAAATATACGTATATGAGTTAATTTTTTTTCCAGGATGACTCAAGAGGTGCATTGGGTTCATTCGTACAAGTGTTCGTCACGGCTGGTTTTCTCATGGTGTACGCTATAGGACCCTACGTGACGTATGACGTCCTCTCGTACGTGGGTATAGTGTTCACAGCTGTATTCGTCATATGTTTCTTCTCCATGCCTGAAACACCAATGTATCATTTAGCTAAAGGTAAGCTTTCTTTCTCGTGTAAGTTATAATAAGAATCATCATTTCAGCCTATCGCCGTCCACTGCTGGACGTAGGCCTCCCTCATGTTACACCACAAAATGTAGTCCTGTGCCGCCTGCATCCAACGACGCCCAGCAACTTTCACCAAGTCGTCGGTCCACCTAGTGGGAGGGTGTCCTACACTGCGCCGTCCGAAACGTGGTCGCCACTCGAGAACCTTTCTTCCCCAGCGGTTGTCGGTTCGTCGAGTGATGAGGCCTGCCCATTGCCACTTCAGCGTGCTAATTCTTCGTGCTATGTCGGTTACACCCGTTCTTCTACGGATTGCCGTATTTCGGATTCTATCTCGGAGAGAAATCCCAAGCATAGCCCACTCCATAGCACGCTGTGCAACTTTGGGCCTTGGGCTATAAGAATACAATTCCACATTCGCTCTTTGACGTAATAATGTCTTATAAATCGATGAACGTGATGCACGCACGAAAAAGCATGATTTATTCGTTCCCCCTGAGCAGAGCGTGCAAGCGAGAGCACGGATCAAGTTATAAAGACGCACGATTGGCCTAAGCGTTCGGCTTGTGACGTATCTATTTTTCTTCAAAAATATTTGAATTAACGAGTGCAAATAAATGTTATTTTATAGAAAAGATTGTAATTTTCAATCAGCTCCTTCTTTGTAATATACAAAATAATAATAATTCAGTGATAATAATTCAATTCATAAAAGCTTGCAATTTTTTATTAATGTTTTGTTATGACGTTATCACCTGTTCCACTGAAGTCAAGGAACTCTGGACCGATGGTCGGCCCCACGACGAAGGACATCTAGAAAGAGAGAGCGAAGAGAAGTTCAGGAAACAAGTTAACAAGGCCTCGTCGAAAGTTTCTGAACCAAATTGGAGACGTATTGGCGAATGGCGATGTTAAGAGTACACGTAACCGTTTAGCATGCATGAGGACTGATGTGTGTAAATTAAATGATAGAAGTATGCCAAAATCGTGGTATGTAGCAATCTGTGGTCTCTAACTATCTCTCTGGTAAACAAGCGTGAGGCTATATAGTTATTTGTTTAAAAGATTCACTGTATATGACTTGTATTGCGAGGGATTTGATAAATATATAATTAAGTTGGAAAATGGGAATCACACAAAGCCTACCAAGGGTATTTGGTTCCTCACGCCGAATTACCGTCAGCCCGTAAGGCTGAATGGGTCTGCCGAACGACAAAAGGCCAAATTAAAAAGGGCTATATAGCAACTAACTTGTATGTTTGTATGAGTGCATCTGTCTTCTGTACAAATCTCACCAAAATCGGTTGAGCCGTTTACACCTGCAAAAGAATATCTGTATGTAATTTGTGTCCATTAATTATATGTTTGTAAAGTCCCCCGTAACATAAGGATTATTTCCTTTATCTTTTAAAAAAATATATAAAAATAGCATCTCCCTTTCCAGACGATATCGATGCTGCTACCGACTGCCTTTGCAAAATCCGCGGCCGTTCCCGTGAAGCGGTACAATCTGAAATAGAGAAGATGGCCTCCGAAGTCAAGGCCTCCATGGCCAAAAAAGCAACGGTAAATTTACATTATTATTATAAAGTTGAATAATTGGTTTAAAATCACTGAACCTGGAATTTGCAATTGGATTTCAAAAAGTATTTTTTTAAGGAAATTTATAAGTTGCTAGCAAATCCCGGCGGTTAGACGTGCGTAGTGCCTGTTCCCGAAAGAATACCGAGATAAAATATCTCATATGTTATTATCTGATAACCTTTGAATTTACGAAAGAATTTTTAAAATCGGTTTAGTAGTTTAGGCGTGAAAGCGAAACAAACTTACTTTCACATTTATAATATTAATTACAATAATACGTAGCGCTACTAGAAATAAAAAAGTTAATTATCCTATCTGTGTGGTGACGGGATAAGAATACAATTCACCACTCCCTATCTTACCCGTGGATGTCGTAAGACTACTAAGGGATATAATAAGCATATAACATCTATGCAAAAGAAAGAAAGCTCGAAATAAAACCGTATACCAACATGTCTGACCAGCATGATGGTCAAATTCCCTCCTATTGTGGAGGAGGCCCGAGCCCAATAGTGGGACATACATGGGTTGCGATGATGATGATAATGAAACTTGTAAATAAAACTACTTTACGGATTTAATCGCGTTTGTATTTGATTTTTGATTGCCCGACGTTTCGAACACTTTACAGCATTCATGGTCACGGGTGGACTAAAATATCTGACGTCCAACAAGTCACCGTTATTGCAGATATTTATAATTATGGACCCGCTATAGAAATTAGTTATTAAATTTTGTCCCACACTTTGTTATAAATTTATTGCCCGTACAAAAAGGAAATGATTCTGTGTGAGAATCAACAATCAAATACAAAAGCGATAATATCCGTAAAATAGTTTTATTTACAATGTGTAATACTTGCGTAAACATCGGAAATCATTACCTTAACTTGTTGTTATGACTTTAGTAACATAGGACCAGTTTGCTGATTAAACTTTAAAATTGTTATTTAAATTCTTGAATATCAGTACCACCATTGTCTATTTTTCAGATCGCTGATATATTCCGTGGAGGCAATTTCAAAGCGTTCTACATCTCTTGCGCGCTGGTCTTCTTCCAACAGTTCAGCGGTATTAACGCTGTTCTGTTCTACATGAGCAATATCTTCGAGGCGTCTGGAGCGGCACTTGATTCAGCTATAGCTACTATCATTATTGGTGCTGTTCAAGTGAGTCTGAACATTCTCGTTAATTATCAAGTATACCAAATTGGAAGACCTAAATAACAGTTTAATCTCTCGAGAATCAAACTTATCAACTATATAAATTAAATAATAATTTATTGACGTTCTCTGATGTCAACAGTTTGGTGCATCAGCCCTCACACCCTTCATGGTAGATAGGCTTGGACGTAGACTCCTACTGCTTATCTCATCCTGCGGTACTGCTGTGGGTCTTGTAAGTATTATAAACAACCATGATATTTTTCATTATATTTTTTTATATAGACAACATCCTGCATTAAGGTAAATAATCTTTGTATTGCGGGAGGCTTTACGGACATAAGTAAAGGACCCAAATTACATCCAGACTCGGAACAAAAATTAGTGGATAATCTATCTCACTTCTTATTTACTAGCTTATTAGCCAACTTTGCTTCATGTCTCCCGCTTTGCATAGGAGGGAAGTGGAATCTTTCCAACTCCTCCTGTTTTTCTTTTCTAATTAAATTTGTTGCGGGTCCCAAGACAATTAAAAGCTTTTCCCGGGACTTCCTGAGGGTCAAACCTCGGTGTCTTATACGGAGACCATTGTGGATCCTGGCTTACATGGGTTATACTGATGGGAATGTGTGGTGGGATTAGTCCCAAAAAAAAAATCTGTCTCACTATTGTCTCCCTAGCCCGTGGATGTCGTAAGAGACGACTAAGGAATATGATATGCCTATAATATCTATGCAAAAGAAGAAAACTAGGCGTAGATTCCTATATCAACACGTCTGACCATCATGGTATAATAAGGTCAATTTCCCTCGTATTATGGAGGAGGCTCGAGCCCAACAGTGGGACGTATATGAGCCGAAATGATGATGATGATCTTTAAAAACAAAATCTAGTTCATCATTTCAACCTATCGCCGTCCACTGCTGGACGTAGGTCTCCCTCATGTTACGCTACAACGTGCGGTCCTGTGCCGCTTGCATCCAACGACGCCCAGCAACTTTCACCAGGTCGTCGGTCCACCTAGTGGGGGGCGTCCTACACTGCGTCGTCCGATACGTGGTCGCCACTCGAGAACCTTTCTTCCCCAGCGGCGTCCTACATTGCGTCGTCCGATACGTGGTCGCCACTCGAGAACCTTTCTTCCCCAGCGGTTGTCGGTTCGTCGAGCGATGTGGCCTGCCCATTGCCATTTCTGTTTGCTAATTCTTCGTGTTATGTCGGTTACACCCGTTTTTCTGTGTATTACCGTATTCGGGATTCCATCTCGCAGAGAAATCCTGAGCATAGCCTACTCCATAGCACGCTGAGCGACTTTGAGCCTTGTCATGAGGCCTACATTTAGGGACCACGTTTCCGTGCCGTAAGTCATCACTGGTAACACATACTGGTCGTAGGCCTGTGTTTTCAGACACTAAGGTATGTTGGACGAGAAGATCTTCTTAAGTTACCCGAATCTGGTTATATACTAATTTCTTAATGACACTTTTGTAGGGTCTGTTGGGTATGTTCTTCGTACTCTCCGACAGCGGGCATCCAGTAACAGAGAGTATCGGCTTCTTGCCAGTCCTCTCTCTGGTCTTGTTCATCATTACGTACTGCTGGGGTCTAGGACCGCTGCCATGGGCTGTAATGTCAGAGCTGTTCCCTATTGAAGTGAAAACTGTGGCCGCACCTATTGCGACTGCCTTCTGCTGGGCCTTATCATTCTTAGTCACCAGGTAAATATAAATATGTTTATTTATAGCGTGTAAGTATGCCCCTATGGCAATAAGTCTGACCAGTGGGGTATAATAGGTTAATTGCCCTTCAATAGAAGGGGCCGAGTCCAACAGTGGAACGTCGGAACACGGTATCGATTAGAAAGTATCGATACTATACTCATGGGTAGTATCGAAAAAAAAGTATCGTACTCACTAAAGTATCAAAGCTAAAGTATCGATACTTCAAAGTATCAAGTACTGAGTCCTTTTCCTAGAATCTATGTTATAATGAGCTTTTGTTTTAGAAATTTGGCCGTCTGTGAACGGATTAAAATATTTCAAGGCACGTTTTAGGAGGTTAATTACATTTGAACTAGATGGCGTTACCATATACATGAGCCGTAAGATCAACATGGATAATTTCTACAATTTATTCGATACGATACCTGCCAAAAAGTACTCATAGAGTAAAAGTATCGAGTACAAAAGTATCGGTAACGAAAGAAAAGTACTAGATATCTAAAGTATCGATACTTTTTTTGTGTCCCTAAACGTCGTCGGAGAAATTATGATCAGAAGAAATATAATAAAATAATCTTTATTTAACTATCCGTATAAGTTGGCCACGGACGTTAAGGAGCTCTGGTGGCCGGTCTAATGCCGAAGGGTGGATTATTGAGCCGCGCGTCGCCCTTTCGTCACCCTGGTTGAAACGCATGTATGCTGAATATACCCCATCCAAAAATATATGGGGGTGGTCTACGAATACTACCAACACATTGCTCGAGGGTGTCTACAGTGATATCTTCTGGATATAACAACTATGCAAGAGAAGGAAAACTCGAAATAAAACCTTATACCAACCCGCCTGAACAGCGTGGTTTAGTAGGTCAAATTGCCTCCCATTATGGAGGAGGCTTGAGCACATTAGGGGGACGTATATGAGCTGTGATGATAATGATGATGAGGTATGCTTATATCCAGCAGTGGACTTGGATATATTGTTAGTTGGAAGGACAAAGCTTGAATCTTTAAATATTTAATTACAGATACTTCAGCGCTGTGGCTGAAGCGGTCGGTATGGGTCCGACGTTCTTTATCTTCGGCGTGTGCTGCGTGATATCATTCTTCTTCACACTATTCCTAGTGCCAGAGACAAAAGGCAAGAGTTTCCAGGAGATCTCAGAAATGTTATCTGGAAAGTACGTATTATTTTTTTAATGAAACCTTCGTTACTTTGTACTCAATATAGGCAATTAAACATCTCAATAAAAATATTTCCAATATTTTTTTTAAAGATAATTATGAAATAACATATTTTTTTCGTGTGGTAAGATTATAATTTACCACCTATCTTGACGATAAGTGTCGTAAAAGGCGATCACAAAAAGACCATCTATAAAGGAGATATCTTCGTGGAATTATTATTTTTGGCATTTCCACGTAATATTTACTTCAACTCGTTACTTAAGCTACAACTTTCCGTGTGGTGACGAAGTAAGAATACAATTCACCACTCCCTATCTTACCCGTGGATGTCGTAAAAGACGACTAAGGGATATAATAAGCATATAACACCCCATGCTAGAGAAGGAAAACTCGAAATAAAACCAAGTAAGGTCAATTGCCCTCCTATTATGGATGAGGCTCGAGCCCAACAGTAGGACATATATGAGCTGAAATGATGATGATGATGATTTACTTCAACGTTACTCTGTATAATTATTAGAACAGATCTGAGTAATCTATACTAATATTATAAAGAGGAAAGATTGTTTGTTTTGTATTGAATAGGCTCCGAAACTACTCGACGCTGGCTGGAAACTATCAGGGAGTAACATAGGCTATATTTTATCCCGGTATACCCACTATCTTACCCGTGGATGTCGTAAAAGACGACTAAGGGATATAATAAGCATATAACACCCCATGCTAGCGAAGGAAAACTCGAAATAAAACCCTATACCAACACGTCTGACCAGCGTGGTATAGTAGGTCAATTACCCTTCCATTATGGAGGAGGCCCGAGCCCAACGGTGGGACGTATATGGGCTGAGATGATGATGATAATGATGATACCCACGGGAACGGGAACTTTGCGGGTAAAGCGACTGAAACCGAAGCGAAGCGAGGGCGGGTTGCTAAAAGAATGTCATTGCTTAATTAATAACCTTTATAATTTTATTTCTTTGTTCACAGATCGAACAAGTCCGAAAAAGCCTGAGCTAAAATAAATCCGAATTCATAATTATAGATACCATAATTTATTAAATCATCTAGTTTAAATATGAATTGCAAGTTGAATCATGTGAATAATAAAATAAATACCCGCTACTTTATTACTACAGTATTTCATCAAGAAAGGGCGCTCCTTTTAAAATACAAAAGCGGAAAGAATGGAAGTAAACGCAAATTGTTGACCAACAAAATATACTGCAAATATACTTGAAGAGTATGACGTAGAATTATACTTCAAGAGTATAACGTTAAATTTCACGACATGCCTCATTTCAACATTGAAATTTTGGCGGCAGATTTATTGAATTGAAACTTCTAATGCGACTTCCAACATGGTTGCGTTAAACGTTTAACGCTACCATGGAGGGGGTTATGAAAGCACTGTTGCGTTAAACGTTTAATGCTACATGAATAGAAAGAGACAGAGCGTGAGTGAATGCGTGGCACTTGAACGCATGCGCACAGTATACCTATTGTTTTTTTTTTAACATTGACAAAAAACTCGTGGCGCCAAGGCAGTTTCACTTCCGACATGCTTACTTTGTACGCATGCCCTTTTTTAAATGAATTCAATCATTATAATTGAAATAAAGACCGAATATGAGTTGCAATGGTAATACGTAAACGTTTAGTATCAGAATATTGTAAGATAATAAAGTTATTTAAACTAATTATTCTTAAACGCGTTGTAGTTTTGATTTTCGGGTATAGAGTTACATAATAGAGTTGAGGTCGAATTTCAAAATCAAATTTCTATTTAAATAAGTTTCTAATGTTGCCATATACAATAGTAATAATTGAGTTAAGAATAAAAAACCAGGAATAGGTAGTACTTATAGTTAGTAATATTTCAATTGAAATTTTTTTCAGTTCAGACGCATAATTCTAATTGTGAGAGTTTTAAATAAAATCCTAAGTCTGTTTTTCATATTTATTTATCTATCATTTCATATATAACAAAAAAAACTATGTTATTTTACAAATTGTTTCCCTGACAATAAGTTTATTATGTTTATTAAGCAAAATTTTTTTGACAGATCCCCGCAAAAATTTAGTCAAATCAATCCAAATAAAAACGAATTTATTATAAATTAAAAATAAACGTAATTTACTTAGAATAATAACGTATAGAAGGTAAGTCCGCGCACAAAAAATGAAGCATTTAGATTGGAGCCTAATGAAGCTTACGCCGGATCGTTCCGTAATGTACAAGGTCACTGTACCGCACGTACGTACGCAACTCTTAAAAAATAGATAGATAGAATAGATAATTAAGACAGTTTAGGCATTCAAATGGTGGCACAACACATTTGAAAAAAATAAAAAGTATATTAACATTACTTTTAAAAGTATTTCGACGATTTATGTTAATAAAAACAAAATTTGATTTCATAATTTGCATAATGGTGTACGTGTGTAATCGCCTGCGCGCATGTAGTATTTTTGGTTTCATGTTTTCGATCGCTTTAAGTACCGACACTATCCTGCTATACGTTATTATTCTAAGGTAATTTAATACATTCTAAATTAATAATAATTCATTTTAGTTTAATTATTATTTATTTATACTCGTTAGTCATAGGATAAATATAAGTGTTATCACGGCAAGTGCCTTAATTATAAGAATATCTGTATGAAAAAGGCTAAAAGTACAAATTAGTGAACGCTAGTGCGCCGGAGAAGTGATAATATAAACATATCATTATCATTGTACATAAATATTTTTAAATTATATTTTATTAATAATAAATTGTTATATATTTATTTTTAATTATGGTCTTTTATTTCTTTAGTCCTTACCGTCACTTATGCTTTTCTTTTCGGGTTGGGCCATGGACGGCGCACTCGTCGCCCTGCTCCGTCCGGGGCGACAGAGGAGCGTAAGCACGCACACCCCTAACCCACCCGTATAGCACGTCGCCTTCGTCGTTAGGTCGACCACCGGTGCAGAATTCCTTGACTTCAGTTGTCGACCCGACAGAATACCCCGGGGGAGTCCCATCGACGTTCCCTACCGAAACCGTCACACATGCTACGGAAACGTGGTCTCTAAATATAGATCTAATCATCGTCATCATCTCAGCCCATATACGTCCCACTGTTGGGCTCGGGCCTCCTCCATAATGGAAGGGTCATTGACCTACTATACCACGCTGGTCAGACGTGTTGGTATAGGGTTTTATTTCGAGTTTTCCTTCTCTCGCATAGATGTTATATGCGTTTTATATCCCTTAGTCGTCTCGTACGATCACCCACGGGTAAGATAGGGGGTGGTGAATTGTATTCTTACTCCGTCACCACACGGAAGATAGATCTAATAACCAAGCTTAAAGTCGCTCAACATGCTATGGAGCGGGCTATAGTCGGGTTTTCTCTCCGAGATAGAATCTCAAATACGAAAAGCCGTAGAATAACAGGTGTAACCGACATAGAATAAAAAATTAGCACTCTGAATTTTTTTTCTAGTTATGATTTAACTTAACAGTTACTTCATAATTACAATCTAGCTATGAGGCTAATAAGTAATTTAAATCTAAGTTAATTTGCTAAGACTTACAGAGTAAAGAATGTGTCCATTGGCACTTTTCTTATTGTCTCTAATAATAATAGAATACACTTTGTTCTTGTGTTCTTCAAGGACAGCACTCACTGCACTATTTATCACTAAATTCACTAAACTAACTCAAAAGGCTTAGTCCTTTTCAGTCTCCTTACTATGTCCGTGGTGTCGAGGAGCTGGATAGCCTCGACATTTACGTGTTGTATTAGTCTTTGTTCCGTGTTGTTTCTTCCGTGTGGTGACGGAGTAAGAATACAATTCACCACCCCCTATCTTACCCGTGGGTGATCGTATGAGACGACTAAGGGAGATAAAACGCATATAACATCTATGCGAGAGAAGGCAAACTCGAAATAAAACCCTATACCAACACGTCTGATCAGCGTGGTATAGTCAATTACCCTTCCGTTATGGAGGAGGCCCGAGCCCAGCAGTGGGACGTATATGGACTGAAATGATGATGATGATGATGATTAGTCTTTGTTTATGTGCCTCAGCATATTTTTTTATAACATTGGTAACAAGGTCCACTCCTAAATCACGGTGATGTCCTCATTTCTAATATACTAGGGAGCGTTTACTATACTCCGAAGTACTTTGTTTTGGAATCTTTGGATTATATCAACATTGGTGCGTTTTGTACAACCCCAAAGTTGAATGCCGTATGCCCATACAGGCATAAGTATTTGTTTGTATAGAAGTACTTTGTTGCATGGACGTACCCAGGTAGGGGCAGAAGGTAGGGGCCCCCTAGAAGATAAAATAAACGTTAATTTTCCTGGCAAGTGGGAATTAAAAACGTGTTACCTACTCTGCGCAAAATGAAGTGTTGGAAACAAAACATCTTTTCAGTCAGATATTTTGATTTAATATTTTTTATCTATAATTAAATACGGGTTTATGTCTGATGAGCGTACATTGCAATTATTTAAAAGAAAACAGTGAGTTTATTCAAAAGACTGTCATAGACAATTTTTCGGCAAATCCGAGATTTTTTTTTTTTTTTTTATTGCCAACGGTGGCAAACGAGCAAGCAGCACACCTGATGGTAAGTGAAACTGCTGCACATGGACCATTGCAATACCAGGGGCACAGCCAGGCCGCTGCCTACCGTGAAGGAAATACTCTTCTTAAACCTCGTTTAAAGAAGGACATGTCATAGCGCTCGGGGAACACATTACTGTTGAGTAGCCAGTGCATTTTCTGATAGCATAGATCTAACTCCTGACGTTTCTTTTTGACATGTGCCTTCCAGCGAAGCTTTGCGTCAAGCGTCATACCCAGATATTTTGCCGTATTTTCATATGTTACAAGCGGCCATTAATGTATACCGGTGTACAATTTGGTTTTTTATTTGAAAAGTCTATATCTCTGCACTCTGAAATGATAATCGGCAGGACATGAACAACGAACCGACAACCGTGGGGGAAGAAAGGCGAGATTAGGTTGGTTGTAGGCGGCACAGGACCGTATTTTATGGCGAAACATGAAGGAGGCCAGCAGTGGATGGGAATATGCTGAATGATGATGATAATGATTTCTATAGTACCTATCTCTATAGAATCCTTCTAGTTAAGACAAAAAAGGCTACTATATCATCATCATCGCAGCCCACACATGTCCCACTGCTGGGCTCGGACCTCCTCCACAATGGGAGGGAATTTATGAGTGGTAGGACCACACTGTCGACAGATGTCTATCTACAACCGCGGGCCTGTCCGTCCGGGGCAGTACCACACTCTCACAGAAAATCGACGTCTGAGTAGTAGCAATTAGTTACTGCGCTTCGTTTGGTGAGCGAGAGAGCCGGAAGCCCAACTTTCTGATGGTGTTTGCGTGTGGAGACTTTTGGTGGTGCCCTTGGTATCACCGAGCCTCAACGCACTCATTCATACTCCCTTCACTTTCTTCGCGGTAGGCAGGGGCCTTGTAAAGGTCCATGAGCGGCAGCAACACTTACCATCAGGTGTACTGTTTGCTCGTTTGCCACCGTTTGCAATTAAAAAAAAATTAACCTACTATACCGTGCTGGTAAGACATGTTGGTATAGGGTTATAGGGTTTTATTTCGAGTTTTCCTTCTCTTGCACAGATCTTATGTGCATGTTATATCCCTTAGTCGTCTTTTATGACATCCACGGGCAAGATAGCGAGTGGTGAATTAAGTATTCTTAATCCGTCACCACAAGGAAGCCTACTATATGACTACCGTGAAATGTTGGCCAAACAGGTGGGAAAGGATTATATTTCAAATTTGCCTTACAAAAACATTATTTGCTTACATATTTTAAACGCTTTTTACAACATCAATAGGATAGTAAGAATGGTAATCATTATATCCAACTATGTCCTGTTTATTTTTTTAGATTGCAAACCGACCTGTATATAATCGATATGGTGACAAGAGTTATTGTCTATGAAACGTGTTTTGATGTGAAACATCTATGGGCGAAGGTAAACCTGATCGTTGGCATGGCGTAAAGCTACGCGTGGCGTGAAGCTGCGTGTGGCGTGAAGCTACGCGTGGCTTAAAGCTACGCGTGGCTTAAAGCTACGCGTGGCTTAAAGCTATGCGTGGCTTAAAGCTATGCGTGGCTTAAAGCTACGCGTGGCTTAAAGCTACGCGTGGCGTAAAGCTACGCGTGGTGTAAAGCTACACTTGGCTGTTACAATTTGAAATATGTTTGAATTTATAAATCTTGTATTTAATGAATATAAATGTTTATTTAATAAAAATCATAATTTTCTGGAAAAAAGGTATCTAATATTTTTATTTCTACATTATAATATAATAAGAATCTTTATTTAGGACACATAATCCATAGATTGCTAGTGAATTACTAACATTGTGCTTGTATATTATGTTAGTACTAATTTACCTACAATTTCTTTCTTAAAATATTAATTACGTAATCCTAGTCTTAGGTATCATTGCTGAGACACGCCTCTGACGACAATGCGTGAGATAAGAGCCAACAAGCCTGGATGCTATCATCATCAGGACTGTGTTGGTACTGGCGCGCACCCTGCTCACCAACGATGCGGATCGCTTACGCAGTTGCAGACCGTGTATGCGTCTGCAAACATAAACATTATGCCATATTAGTTCCTATCGTAATCTGTTATTTTATGCATATATACAAAATAATTTCGATGTTTCATATCTGCCAGGCATACTGAGCGACGGCTAAATTTTTTTTATCTATAATATGCCATTTTGAAAAATATTTTTATTCTATTTCATCACAGGCGGACTGTGTCCGCCCGTGTAAAATAATTTTATTTACAATGGCAGTGAGGACTGTTAACATAGAGTATGATGTCAAGTTTTCATTGTCTTACATAGATGTTATCTGCATATTATATCCCTTACTCGTCTTTTACGACACCCACGGGTAAGAGAGGAAGTGGGGAATTGTATTCTTACTCCGTCACTACACAGAAGAGTATAGGCATATATACTAGCTGACCCAGCAATTTAAAATATAAGAAATTCTCCTTGAAATCATTGCAACGTCATCTACCGGGTCTAATTATTAATCTAAACCATGAAACGGAATCGAATCAAATTGAATCCACTGACACACACAAAAAAATCATCAAAATGTTGAAATCGGTCCAGTTGTATAGGAACAATGGTGATGGACTAAGAATACAATTCACCACCCCCTCTTTCACCAGTGAGTGTCATAAAAACGACTAAGGGATATATTACGCATATGATATCTATGCACTATGCAAGAGATGGAAAATGAGAAACAAAATCCTTCACCAACCTGCCTGACCAGCATGGTATTGTAAGGTGAATTTCCCTCCTATTATGGAGGTGTCTCGAGTCCAGCAGCAGCCCAGGACGTATATGAGCCAAAATGATGATATATGCGTCGTGCAAACTGTATTTTCGCATATTATAATCTGTATAAACTTTTAATAAAATCTCTTTGGCTATACTAGTTATATCTGGCTGGTTTTGATACCATTAAAAAGGTTACATTTCAAGAAAGAAACAATTTAATAAGATGATTTTGTCCCACCGTTTTCCATTTGTTTTTCTTTTTGTCAAAATTAAGTTGAAAATTTCAAAACTAATGAAGAAATTCGATAGAATTTAACACTTTATTAAAAAAAAAATGCAACGTAGTCTTTCGCACGTTCGTATCGTACGTAATCCATTTTTCTCACCAGTTATCAATCTCTTCAAAAACGGTTCAGTTTCGTCCGATTACGTCTCAATAAGGAATCGCAAATGGGTACACGATTAATGTTTTTGGCGGGAATCTGGAAGTGTGGTGGTATGGTGGTGTGGTGTTCTTGTATTATATTCAATATCTTAGTGTTTTAATGTGTTATATTCAATAATCTTGATGGCATTTTATGTAATATATAGCGGCAGAACTGCTGAGGTGTAGTGAATATGATATAAAACTGCTATACATACCTTTTTGTTTCCACCAAAATTCTCAGAAGATACCCTTAACAGTGGCCATTCCACTGTTGAGGGCGACACTTTGACTTACTGACAGATCATTACTGACATGAAGAAACTGATAACTTGAAAACATAATTATAACTCGACACTGGCAAAAATAGCTCGTATTTGTAGCTGATTTCCAAGACAAAAAAGAAGAAGAAGAAGAGTACACGATTCATTAGATTTCTTTCAGTGTGCTCGTGTAGCAACCAAACGTCGAAGTTTTTTGTATACACAGTTTTTTTCAAATGTGTCAAAACTATTTTGTGGTGAATTCTCTGATCTTCAGCTACATCGTAACGACTGAGTTGTCGATCTTGCTCCCACTGTTACAAAAATGTAGTAAATTTTATCAGTGATAGGGCGACTAAAGCGAGGTGTCTCCTTGACATGAACATTTTTGCTACTCTTACTGACATTGCATTTAGTCCATAAACGTCATAAATCTTTTCGCGGCTTGCGTTGCATTTTTTCCTTTTTTATAGTAAAATATGAATCAAACGTCTTCATTGGATTCACTCATTTTGACAGAAAGAAAAACAAATAAAAAACGGCGGGAAACAATTTTTTACAAAATGTTTCTTTTTTTGAAATGTACCCTCTTTAATGGCATCAAAACCAGCCAGATACAATTAGTACAGCCAAAGAGATGTTATAGAGATTTTATACAGTTATGCGAAAAGACTTTGGCCTCGACCTGATATTATGTATATTATATATGTAAGTATTACTATATCGCCATACGGTAAATTACATAAATACCCATTGAATTGCATAATTACTGTCATACATTTAATCTTACTAATACGTTAACCCCAATGAGTCAATAAACTGGATAATCTTAAATGGTAATAGTGCCTTCGGAGGTGTGGCCGGGGCTTTTTGATAACCATACTTATAACTGTAATAATTTTCCTGTTTGCCTGTATATTTCATAACAACAACGTAGTACGTCATAGCCCATTCAAAAACATAACATGAAAATATATAGGGATTTTCCCTTAACATATTTTATAGCTGTAATGAATTATTTTAAGTATATTGTATAAGTACACGTTGAATCATATTGCTGACTAGCAATCCGCCCTCGCTTCGCTTCGGTTATAAGTTATAGGTTATAGTCGTTTTACCCACGTAGTTCCCGTTCCCGTGGGAATACCGGGATTAAATATAGCCTAGTTTACGCCCTGATATTATAGCTTTCCATTGGTGAAAGAATTTTTGAAATCGGTCCAGCCGTTTTGAAGATTACCCGGAACAAACAGACAGACAGACAGACAGACAAAAATTTTTTAATTGCTATTTTAGGCATAGGTGTCGTGCAAATAACCGTGTGAGCATGAAAAAAGCCTATTAATTTGACATTACAAACAGACACTCCAATTTTATTTATTGGTATATATCAATTTCATACTCATTTTCATCGCTTTTGGGTGAGTGAAACTTTAAATATATTGCTCCCAATCATGAAATGCCCAAGATCGACTTGCTGGTTGCGCGATTCTTTCTAATCTCACGAAAAATAAGAGGGCCTTAGAATAATAACGTATAGAAGGTAAGTCCGCGCACAAAAAATTAAGCATTTAATTTCGAGCCTAATGGAGCTTACGTACTGCGCCTACGTATGCAACTTTTAAAAAATAAATAGGTAATTATGACGGTTTGTGCATTCAAATGGTGTCACAACACATTTAAAAAGCCTAAAACGGTTTAACATTACTTTTAAAAGTATTTTGACGATTTATGTTAATAAAAACAAAATTTGATTTCATAATTTGTATAGTGGTGTGCTTGTGCACGTGTGTAATCGCCTGCGGGCATGTAGTATATATGGCTTCATGTTTTTGATCGCTCGAAGTACCGACACTATACTTCTATATGTTATTACTCTAAGAGGGGCAGCCTTGTAAGATTATATTTTTAAGCAAAGAATAATCATTGTACACGTAAAATGAATTTGTTAATATTATCATCATCATTTCAGCTCATAATACGTCCCACTGTTGGGCTCGAATCTTCTCCACAATAGAAGGGAAATAGACCTACTATACCACGCTGGTCAGACGGGTTGGTATAGGGTTTTATTTACAGATTTCCTTCTAGATTCTAGAGGTTAAATGCATAACTAACCCTTAGTCGTCTTTTACGACACCCACGGGTAGGAGAGGGGTTGGTGAATTGTATTCTTACTCCGTCACCAAGGGTAAAGTATGTTAATATGTCACTACCTATTTATTGAGAAAGAGTTTTCAAAAATACCACGCTTGGTCAAATTTGCATTTTGTTCGGGTACTACAGATAGGCGATAGGGGAGATGCGAGTCATTTTTTTTTAAATCGGTCATATATTATGGTATGTTTCCTAACCCCCTCACAATAGGTTTTTAGTAAAATATTAAATCTAAAGTAAACCAATAGGTAGCCTGATATTTTATTGTAGAACTAATAACTGGTAATGTCCCTTTTTATTACCTTGGGATTATAGTTTATCTTTACTTTTTGTAGTCAATCAAGCATGCTCCGTAGAAAGGATTTAGTTACAAATTGATCATAAACAAGTTTTATCCGAGCCAAGCCGTGTACAGAAACTAGTGTAAAATAAAATTAACAACAACCTAAAGTATGAACCAAGACCAATATCAAAAAATCGTGAAGTAAATTCCATTTCTACTTGAAAAGAAGACACGATATTTTAAACCCGAACCAAATGGGAATGAGATTACAATGGTCAATGTTAATTAATGTTAATTATCTTCATACGACGTTGATCAATAAAAGCCGAGCGACTTAACAAGTTCAGGCGGGTTGAAAGCCCTCAGCCCGGATTGAGAGTCATGCGCTTAATTCGGTCAATGGGACCACACTGTTGACAGTTGTCTGTCTATAGCCGCGGGCCGGTCTGTCCGAGTTAGTACCACACTCTCGCAGAAAATCGACGTCTGAGTAGTACCAACTTGTTACTGCGCTTCGTTCGATGAGCGAGAGAGTCGGAAGCCCAACTTCCTGAGGGTGTTTGTGTGTGGTGGGTTTTGGTGATGCTTTTAGTATCACCAAACCTCATTGCACGCATTCACACTCCCTTCAATTTCTTCAGGGTAGGCAGCAAAGGTCCATGAGCGGCAGCAACACTTACCATCAGGTGCACTGTCTGCTCGTTTGCCACCGTTTGCAATTTAAAAAAACCATCTATGGCTAAATGCTATACAGACAAAAAAAACACTTCTGACATATCTTGCTGGCGCTCGTCGTGATCGTAAGTCTCCCAGAACCAGTAAAGCTCACGTGAACCATTCTTAAAGTGTTAAAGTGTTGAATTTACAAAGTATGCAATTATTATTTCGTTGTGAATTATGTTAAAGTGAGTATTATTGTTGTTTAATCTCAGATTTTGCTGTAATAAACAGACTTCTTGTTAATGTCTATTTTTTTAAAGGAAATCTAATCTGTATCCTAAAAACTATAATCATTCTATTCAGTATGGTGACGGAGTAAGAATACAATTCACCATCACTTCTCTTACCCGTGGCTGCCGCCAAAAACGACTAAGGGATTAAATATGCATATAACATAGCACGAGCAGAAAAACTCGAAATGTTACCTTATACCAACACGTCTGACGGCACGGCACCTATAGTAGGTCAATTTACCTTCTATTATGGAGGAGGATTGGACAGTGGGACGTATATGAGCTGAAATTATGATTAATAATGATGTAATAATAATTATTACACATTTTCCACATTGTTTTTTTATAAATTCATATTAATATAAGTTCCTATTTCTTACCTATTGCTGCAAGTCCAAGTTTGACGAAGAGAAATATGGTTACTTATTGGCCACCTCAATATTTAGGACAAACACATGTTGGCGCGTACCATAAATAAAAGGTATTTATCGCATTTTATCGCATTTGTGTTTGATTTTTGATTGCCTGACGTTTCGAACACTACAACGTTCACGATCATGAGCGGATTGTTACGACCACTTTACGCTGTAAAATGTCTGTCTGATGTCCGCAATCAAAAAATAAATACAAACGCGTAGTAGTTTTCTTTACCATGTGGATTACTCACGTACACACATGCTTTCCATTCCTTAGTCTTTTTCTCTTTAGTCTCTTTTACGATATGGTGATAGATACAATTCGAGTAAGAATACAATTCACCACCCCGTTTCTTATCCGTGGGTGTAGTAAAAGACGGCTAAGGGATATAATATGTTCAAATTTAAATTCAAATCATTTATTAATTAGATTAGATTAGATTTAAAATTGTGTACAAGTTTTGTAAGAACTAGCTCCAGTGTGTGTAACAAGATTACTACTAATATAAAAATATTAAACGATTTTAAATAAAACTACTTTACGGATTTTATCGCGTTTGTATTTGATTTTTGATTACCCGACGTTTCGAACACTTTATAGCGTTCATGAACGCTATAAAGTGTTCGAAAAGTGTTCGGGTTTAGTAGGTTAATGTCCTTCTCATAGTGGAGGAGGCCCGAGGCCAATAGTGGGACGTATATGGGATGAAATGATGAAGATATTTTTTGATATTATACATAAGTACGACTACATATAGGGTGACAGGAATCAAATTATTTACGATGCATATCTACAAGTAAGTAGTGGTGTAAATTTGAAAATATCATCATTTGTGTTGAGCGAAATTATCACATGAAACGCGTCTTATAGCAATGGATGTCAACCGTGTTATGGCGAAGAGACCAACGTGTGGACGCTATTGGCCGAGCGCAGGCGAGTGTCGTTGATTTGTGCATGAAAACCGACATTGATCCGAAGGAAAGCAAGTGATCACGAACGATGACCAGTGAAGGCAATTCGCGTCAAATCAGCTGTACATGTTGGAGCTTGTTTTCATTCAGCAAACTAGGCAAGCCACACCGAGCGTTGACCATGCAAAGCAAATTGGGTGTACACACGACGGCGTTGGCCATTGCTCGGCAACGCTCAGCTCACATGTATAGGCCTTTAAGTTATGGGGATACATTGGGCGGGGTATGTCTAGACTTACCATAAAAAAGAACTATCAAATTATTTTTTAACCTTTAATAAATTATGAAATAACTAGAAGCACCCTGCGGTTTTACCCGCATAGTTTCCCTTCCCGTGGGAATATCAAGATAAATTATAGCCTATGTATTATTCTGATATGTAAGCTATATTATTGTGAAGTTTCATCAAAATTCATTCAGTAGTTTTTGCGTGAAAGATCAACAAACATTTGGGCAATAAAAAATCGAATACAAACGCAATAAAATGCGTGGTTTGATTTAAAAACATCGATTTGTTAATTTCAGACTTTCAATTTTGTTATCGCTTTTTCGTGTAATTTTGATTGAGATGTATAAAATCAGTGATATTTAATCTCCAACAGATTCATATTTTGTTAAATGTTCATTAGAAATTGAATAAATCAATGATTACGTTCGCATAAGCAAGACAAACTTCGCCTTAATATTAGCAGATAGGTCATCGACCCTTATTCGCCGCCGTTCCGTACCTACTTTTATGGTTGACGCGACTCACAATACCTACATGTATCTTATTCATAACATGTAATATTTAAGGCATAGATTCTTAGACACACATTTTTGAAATCACTGTAACTATTACGTTGTAATTGTTTTTTATTACTTTGCAAATTAAGAGCCATGACCGTTAAACTACAACATACTGGAACAGTTGTTCCATAACTTGATATACCGGTATATACCACAGGTAGCTTCACAGTGCACTCTGAAGTCTATTGCTTATACAGTAAATCAGAACTAAATACTAGACGTCCAATTTTATTATCACGTGAACATATGAGCTGAGAAGAAGGAAAAAGATGTACTAGTTTCAACTGACCTGCATAACAAATAAAAGTGAAGGGTTTACCTATATAGGTACGTGTGACCGCTGTTGTTATCCAGACAATTAGTAGACAGATTAATTTTCCTGTTTTTCAATTAATTTAATTATTCGTGTCTGTTGTTTCCCGCACAGAAAATTTTCCATCTCGTGCCATATGCATTTTATAAGCTTTGGTTGTTATTTGGTTGTTATAATAGTATGGCTTTCATCATTCATCATCATCATCATTTCAGCCTACAGCCGTCCACTGCTGGACGTAGGCCTCCCTCATGTTGCGCCACAATGTGCGGTCCTGTGCCGCCTGCATCCAACGACGCCCAGCAACTTTCACTAGGTCATCGGTCCACCTAGTGGGGGGGCGTCCTACAGTGCGTCGTCCGATACGTGGTCGCCACTCGAGAACCTTTCTTCCCCAGCGGTTGTCGGTTCGTCGAGCGATGTGGCCTGCCCATTGCCACTTCAGCGTGCTAATTCTTCGTGCTATGTCGGTTACACCCTTTCTTCTACGGATTTCCGTATGCCGGATTCTATCTCGCAGAGAAATCCCGAGCATAGCCCGCTCCATAGCACGCTGAGCGACTTTGAGCCTTGATATAAGGCCTACATTTAGGGACCACGTTTCCGTGCCGTAAGTCATCACTGGTAATACACACTGGTCGTAGACCTGTGTTTTCAGACACTGAGGTATGTTGGACGAGAAGATCCTCTTAAGTTTCCCGGACGCTGCCCAACCGAGTTGGATTCGTCGGCTGATTTCTTTCTCGAAATTGGATCTACCTAACTGGACTGTTTGTCCGAGGTAAACATAGTGATCGACAACTTCGAGAATCGCATTGCCAACTAGGACCGGTACAGGAATGACATGGGCATTTGACATGACTTTCGTCTTGTCCATGTTCATTCGTAAACCCACTAGTTGGGATACCCTGCTGAGATCATTGAGCATTGTGCCAAGGTCCTCCATGGAGTCTGCCATAACGACTATATCGTCCGCAAATCGAAGGTGAGTGATGTATTCGCCGTTAATGTTGATGCCCAGTCCAGTCCAGTCTAAGAGCTTGAAGACATCTTCCAGTGCAGTGGTGAACAGTTTCGGAGATATGACATCTCCCTGTCTCACGCCTTTCTGCAACTGGATCGGTTTCGTACTCTTATCCCGGATACGGACTGACATTGTGGCGTTCCTATACAAACACTTCAGCACTTTGATATAGCGATAGTCGATTTGGCACCGCTGAAGGGACTGCAGCACCGCCCAAGTTTTGACTGAATCAAAGGCTTTCTCATAGTCCACAAACGCTAAGCACAGGGACTGATTATACTCCTCGGTCTTTTGTATAATCTGCCGAAGCGTGAGGATATGGTCTATGGTGCTATAGCCTTTTCGGAAGCCGGCTTGTTCGGGCGGCTGGAAGTCATCGAGCTTGCGCGAGAGTCGATTGGTAATGACCCTCGAGAACAACTTATAAACATGACTCAGGAGTGAGATGGGTCTGTAGTTCTTTAGAAGAGCTTTGTCACCCTTCTTGAAGAACAGCACCACCACACTCCTGGTCCACGACTCTGGGACGTCGCCCCCGAGGATAACGGAATTAAATAGCTTCTGAAGGGCTATTAAGACTGGCTTGCCGCCCGCCTTCAGAATCTCTGCCGTAATTCCGTCATCTCCCGGTGCCTTACCGTTACGTAGTTGTTGGAGAGCCATTATGATCTCGTACAAGCTGATGTCCGGGATTTCTTCGGTATAGTGCCGAGTTAGCTTGGATCTGGGATCTTGGACCAAGCCGACAACAGGATTACGGGATGATTTGTATAACTGTCCATAGAACCTTTCGATCTCTCCCAAGATCTCACTTTGGGATGAAATGACAGTGCCATCGTCGGTCTTCAGCTTAGTCATTTGGCTTTGCCCAATAGACAGATCTTGTGCGAACACTTTTAAGCCACGATTCCGCTCTATCGCTTCTTTAATACGGAGCGTATTAAATCGGCGAATATCGCGACGCACAAACCTGGAGATCTGCCTATTTAGCTGCCTATGTTTGGACCAATCGGCTGGTATGGCTTTATCCTTTTAATATTCACCATTCTTTCTTGCCCGTGGGTATCGTAAAAGATGACTAAGGAATTATTATATGCATACAACATCAATGCAAGAGAAGGCAATCTCGAAATAAAATTCTGTACCAACCCGTCTCACCAGCGTGGTATAGTAGGTCAATTTTCTCTCCTATTGTGGAGCAAGTAGTGGGATGTATATGAGCTGTGATGATGATGATGATTCACCATTATATTCATTTAGCCTTTCGTCGTCTACTAGACGCAGGCCTTTCACAGAAATGGACGAGATGGCATCGTATCGTACGTTTACCAAAAGAGAGCTGCAAACTATTCTTTTGATGATAAAACGATTGTTAAACTTGACGATAAAATGGGTAAGGAACCCGTTTTACGACTCCAAAGAGAGGCGGTAAGGCCGCGTTTACACGGCAAGAAAAATCGCCGTGTCTATGCAAGAATTTGTGTCGTTTCTACACACGACTAGTCTACACTGCGTCGGCGCTGCACAAGACAAAAATCTTATCTGCGCCAGACACGACGCGATCTGTAGAGAGCGGGGGGGCGGAATTTTTCATCATACTGTCGCAGTTCACATTATAAGAAACAAACTCATGTTTTAGAATTTTGCATGCAGCCAGATTTTCTCTTGGAATTAGTTTTCCTTTTAATTTTTCTATACATATAATAGACAATCACCTTTTTTTTTGCTTGGTAGTTAACATTATTTCCCACAATTACACGACACGATGTACACCCTACAATGTCTCAACCACAACTGAACGAAATAATTCGTACCGTGTACTTACAAAATTTTTCTTGTCTACAACAGACATGACATTCTTTCGTGCATAGCTCCGACCAAATTCTTCTCATGTACATGAATATTTTCATCTTGTCTGTAGACGACACGACAAATTTGTTGCCGTGGAGACGCGGCCTAAGGGGTGACGATCACAGCATTCTTGTCCCCTCTCTACAGGGAGAAAATAACCTATAGCGTGAGTTTCTTAGGTACGAAACAATAGGGAAACAACCTTTTTTGGTAGTCAACAATTTAACAATGTAACAATTACACGCGGTTGAAGTAAAAGTTTTTATCGTCGTGACAGGTGATGATAAATTTAGAAAAAAAAAACAACAATCATTGTGCTACAAAATTTAAAATATCCAAGACGCTATTTTATAGGTGCCTATAATTAAATATTCCGTTTAAGATTTTTATTCTATTATTATTATAACATCAGCATTATAATATTTGATTGAAACTATAAACTAATATATAAATAAACCATGTGTTCATCACACCGTAGTTAGACTAGAGCCGCTAAACTGGCGTGCCACCAGATTCTGGTTTGTCATATTAATGCGCAACTGGCAACCCGCCAGTATCTGGTGCATAACACCACGATTTAAATGGATCATAAAATGAAATACAAAACTATATTCATCCTTTTCTAACTTATAAGAATCAAATAGAGGATAGTCAAGTGTAGGTTTGTCAACCATAGTACAGACATCATTTCATAAAAATTTCTTATACAATCGAGTCGACATTTTGGCGGTTAGTCGGATCACTTCTCCGTGGTGAACTGTTGTCTGTTTTTTTATTGTTATAATTAAGTATTTGTGAAAACTGCAGCTTACAACATGGATCGGTACTATTATGTCATGTAAATAGGAATGAATACATTAAAATAAACCATTATCTTTTTTTATACGATATTGAACCCAAAAACCGGTAAAATGTATTTACCCTAACTTTAAACCAGATTTATAGTACTTAAAATGATTTATTTTCACGAAATAATGATATCAGATTAATCTACAAACAGTAAAATTAAAAATTATTTGTGTAAAAAAGAAGTTCCTATAGCATTTTTTTTCTTATACATTATTTTAATGTAGGTACGTCACTTCCGTCCGAAAACTGTTAGTGCCATTCGAAAAAAAATCTGAGTCTCTCCTAAATTTTACTTCAGCCAGAATTTATTATTTACTAGCTGACACTCAACATTGCCTGCGTTATTTGAAAGAGCGAGGGTTAGAGGGACTGCATTGAAGGCACCTATGACGCGTAGAATACACAACAGAAGTTCTCAGCAGAAAAAACGTTCCGTTTTTGCTGGAGATGAGAAATTTCCAGGGATATATTGACTCATCACTATATCTCTTGAACCATAAGGCGTACAGACTTGAAATTTGGCAGAAACATTCCTTTCGTCGAGTAGAGGTCAGCTAATAACGGATTTTACGAAATTCCACTTACAAGGGATGTTGTGGGACCTCGGCCAGGGCGGCATCAGGCGCAGGTAATCGCGCCTGCGCCACCCCAGTCGCCGGCGGCGGTTCGCGTCGTCGAGGAGACGCTCCTCGCGCCCGCGCTCCACCGCCTCCTTATGCGAGACTACTGCCTCGCAGAAGGCTGCGACCGCGTCCCAGTTCCTCGGCACCGATGATTACGACGAGTTCACGACGATGCTTTGCCCAAGCGACACAAACCTCGAGCGTATGCAGCGCCGTGTCCTCGTCGCAATCGCAGTGGTGGCAGGACGGTGTACTCTCTCTCCTAACGACCGTGTACAGGTATTTGGCGAAGCACCCATGCCCCGTCAAAACCTGCACCAGTTGGAAGGAGAGCAGCCCGTGCCGCTGCTTTGCCGCTGGAAGAGGCCTTCCGGCCGGTGCTGATGTAGTGAAAAATCTTCATCGATTTACATCAAATTCTCTACAAATACTTTGTGATAAAAATAAATAAATACGTGTTTCAGCATTTTTTAATTTTCATCCTCTAAGGGTGTAATCTACACTAATATTATAAAGAGGAAACTTTGTATGTTTGTTACGAATAAACTCAAAAACTACTAGACGGATTTTGATAATTCTTTTACCATTAGAATGCTACATTGTCTCTGAGTAACACAGGCTATATTTTATCCTGGTATTCCTACGAGAACGGGCACTACGCGGGTAAGGCGACTGAAACCGAAGCGAAGCGAGGGCGGGTTGCTAGTTACATATATTATTGCACAATGTTAAGTAATTGTTGAGGTTAATTTAAATCTGTATTTAAATAACATATTGTTGTATTAATTTAAGAGGTATTATTTCAGATGTTAAGACTTACAGGTGGTGTCTGTTTTTAAGCAGCATTAAACAGCATAATGTGTTCGTATACCAACTACTATAATAATTGTGGTCGACTCAAAATGTACTCTTCTCATCATTTCATTACCAGTTATAAATCTCTTCAAAAATGGTTCAGTTTCATTACGTGTCAAAAAAGAATCGCAAATGAATACACGGTTCATTAGATTTCTTTCAGTGAAGTCGACTGGCAACCAAATATCGAGGGTTTTGGTATACTCAGCTTTTTTCAAATGAGCCAGATCTTCAGCTACGTCGTAACTACTGATTGCCGAACTTTTTTGCCCATTTTTTGTTAGAAATGACGTTGATATTATCAGTGATAGGGCGACCAGACTGACGTGTATCTTTAACATAAAAATTCTCGAATTGGAAACGTTTAAACCAACCTTATGCTAATTTTAGATTTAACTCATTTAGACAGAAAGAAAAGCAAATGAAAAACGGCGGGCAAAAATACTTTACTAAATTGACTCCTGTTTTGAAATGTTACCTTTTTAGTTAAGTATATCAAAACCAACCAGATACAGCTGGTACAGCAAAGAGATTTTATTAAAAATCTATATAGACTATATGCGAAGACTTTTTCCTCGGTCTATTATAATACATGATTTGTAACTCATCCTGTACTTTTAACAGGAAAATAATATTCGCCCATAAGGAAATACGTTAATAAAATTTACTCATCTAATTTACTCATCTAACCTAACCATTATTGTATCCCTGTATTTACCAATCCTAGTATTTACCAATCCTAGTGTAGTCCATTCCGTCCGGGGCGGTGAAAAGACAGCGCGCGGGTCCATAACCCACCCGTACCCAAGTCGCCTTCGTCGTTGGGCCGACCACCAGTGTCGAGTTCCTTGTCCTCAGTAGTCGGTCCGACGGAATCCAACCGATGTCTAGACCGGTTTCTTCCGACCACTGACAAGGAACAAGGTTATGGAGCCGCGCGCCACCCCTCTGACGCCCCGGATGGAGCTGGGCGGTGGATGCGCTGATCATGGCCCACCCCCAAAATAAAAAAGACCGATTTCATCAGAAAAGCAAATGATGATAATGCAAAGATGGTTTAAAGTTCTTGTCCGGGCGACCATTTTCCTTTTCTACTCCGGCAAGAACATAGTCTTGAAGTAGAATACTACATAGTCCTGTCACCACTGCAACGCCGACGAGAACATTTCAGTACTTGTTCTAGATCTGCATGACTTGAATAGAGCAGCGCCGTGAACTCTTAGCAATTATCAATGCAGACCTAACGCTGCGGACCATTGCCAAGAAGATGCAGCATCAGAAACTGGGACGCAATCGTCGCCTTCTGTGGTCTCGAAGAACTGACACCGGAATGGGTCAGAAGCAAATGCTCCACGTTGACACAATCGAGTGGCGCAAAAGTTATTGGCAATAGTTTAAGGACCGGCCGCCTGTCTGATATCAATCCTCTTTGAGAATGTAATTCTTGACCGGACAGCATCCGCTGGAGTTGACCGTAGTCAGTACAAAGCTCGTCTGCGTCTGACCAGCGTGGTATAGTAGATCAATTTCTCCTTCCATTGTGAAAATATCGAGCCCAGTGGGACGTATATGAGCTGTGATGTTGATGATGATTGCCAGCTCTGATGATGGCTTAAGATTGAGATAGATGTGTCATCGCTCCTTACTTTCGAGTGGGGTAACTTTAATAACTTTTTTTCAGCTTTATTTATTTGTCTTTGTTCTGATGTAGCAGTTACGAATACATATACAGCACAAAATAAAATAACAACTCTGGTTTAATATCTTTTTCTTTTAAAGATACCCTGTACTCTAATGTAACTCAGGATTAGTGCCTCTAATCCTTAGGTTACAGAGGACTTTACGAACATCTTTATCTTTACTAATATTACAAACTAGCAAACCGCCCTCGCTTCGCTTCGTTTTCAGTCGCCTTAGCCGCGTTGTTTTCGTCCCCGTGGGAATACCGGGATAAAATATAGCCTATGTTACTTCCTGATATTATAGCTTTCCAATGCTGAAAGAATTTTTGAAATCGGGTCGGTGGTTTAAACGTGAAAGCGTAACAAACAAACAAACTTACTTTCGCATTTTTAATATTAGTACGGATAAAGGGTAAGGATAAAGGATAAAGTAACATAGGCTATTTTTATTGCGGTATTCCCACGGAAACGGAAACTATGCGGGTAAGACTGAAACCGAAGCGGGGGCGAGTTGCTAATTATTAATACAGCACAAATTTACATATATACTCAGAGCAACAATTTGCGAATTGCAACAAATATTGTCCTGCGTGGAAGGTCAACTTGTAACCCTTGGAATGTAGATCTGCATCCTATCTACTACGTTATCTACGGCATCTGTGTTTTATTGTCATTTACTTTTTATTAATTACAGCTCATATACGTCCCATGGCTGGGCTGGAACCTCCTTTGCAAAGGGAGGTAACTTGACTTACTATACCACGCTGATTAGACGTGCTAGTATAGAGTTCTATTTCATTTTGCGTCCCACTATTAAACTCGAAGCTCGTCCATAGTGGAGGAAAACTTCACCTACGGTGAAATAGGCTACATGCGACGGGGTGAAAGGCCCAAAAATATCTACCATTTCTCGGTTTAATCAAAAAATAAGACAGTTTCTAATCTAACAAACTAAACAGGAATATCCGTTCCGTCTTTTATAAATCAAATTACAAATAATATCTTTAATTATGGTATATGTCTACATTTTACCTTATATAGTTTATAAATAAATAAATATTGGTTCCTATTTCCTTTATAGTATAATTATTACGCACGGTAAATCTGTGGTTAGGACAGTGTTGTAATTATTTATTGTTAGTATCCGGATAACTGAGTGTAATTTTGTCAAATTATATTTTTTTTGGAAAATATTTTCAAATGATATTAGTTAATTGGTAAGGGTAATTGACCTATGCCAGTCAGATTGTGCCACTTAAGTCACACAGGTTGGTATAGTTTTACCTATTTTGAATTTTCCTTCTCTTGCAAAGCTGTTATATACCCAAGATATCCCTTAGTTGTCTTTTGCGACACCTACGGGCAAGAGAGATGATGATGAATTTTATTCCTACTCCGTTACCACACGGAAAAGTTATTCTTACAAAAGAATAATGTTTTTGTCACAAAAAAGAAACTTGAATAAAGGGAAAATCAAGGTTGGAACTCGAGTACTTTAAGCTAAACAGCCCCTGTCTAGATTAAAGGACTGCTCGATTAAACTACTTTTATTTTCAGCTAATATTAATTCCACCGCTGGGCTCAAGCCTCCTCCATAATAAGAAATTGACATACTAACCCACGCTGATCAGACGAGTTGGTATATGGTTTTATTTCGAGTTTTCTTTCTCTTGCATAGACTTTATTTGCATATGCTTATTTACTTTTAGTCGTTTTTACAATACCTAGAACTCTGTTACTCTGTCACAACACTGAGATTTTTTATCATTAAACTACATATTATATTTTTTCATTGCCTGAAAACACATATGAAACGACATTCCATCATATTAAATTCTATTCTATAACAATAAATAAAATTGGAGTGTCTGTTTGTAATGTCAAAATAATAGGCTTTTTTCATGCTCACACGGTTATTTGCACGACACCTATGCCTAAAATAGCAATTAAAAAATTTTGTCTGTCTGTTTGTTCCGGGAAATCTTCAAAACGGCTGGACCGATTTCAAAAATTCTTTCACCAATGGAAATATTATTAGTATAATATTATTAGTATTCCCACGGGAACGGGAACTACGCGGGTAAAACGACTATAACCTATAACCGAAGCGAAGCGAGGGCGGATTGCTAGTTTACACTAAATTTTATGGAAATCGTTGCAGCCGTTAGCTATTATGAATAGGTAGAAATATACAACAATTGTTTGTTTAAAGATTAGTTTTAAATACTTGGTTACCTACACGTACACAGCCCAGTGCATGTGTCCTTCATCACGTAGTTCTTTTATTTTTCTGTTTCTACTCACAGTATTGTGATATGTGTGCTGAAACAGTAGTAGTATTAAATAGTTGAAGAAGTAGGAGAATAGAGTATAGTAGATAGATTGTTCACTGGGGGGTTTTGGCGGGAATCTGGAAGTGTCATGTGGTGTTCTTGTATTATTAAGTATTAAATATCTTAGTGTTTTAACGTATTATATTAAATAATTTTGATGGCATTTTATGTAATATATCGCGGCAGAACTGCTGAGGTGTAGTGAATATAATATAAAACTGCTATACATTCCTTTTTGTTTCCACCAAAATTCTCAGAAGATACCCTTAACAGTGGCCATTACTCTGTTAAGGGCGACATTTTGACTTACTGACGGACCATTACTAACATGAAGAAACTGATAATTTGAAAAGATAATTATAACTCGACACTGGCAAAAATGGCTCGTATTCGTAGCTGATTGCCAAAACAAAAAAGAAGAAAAAAATTGTTCACTGCGCAGGCTACTCTGAAAGTATTGCGAAAAAAAATATACATATATGTTGGACTGGCCAGTTATAAACTGTTTTGAAAATATAATATAAGTAAAATAAGTATAATATAAGTAAAAATAGGTACGTTCTAATTTCAAAATTGTCCTCCAAAATTTTTATGGGCTAATTCAAATTATCATGTCTCTTTGAAAAATGAATCTGCGCCGAGAACATTTTCGCGCTTTGTATTTTTACGATTTCAAGTGTCGCCTGAAATCGGATGTATCATAAGATATACTTTAAATGGCATTTATGGATGAAAGCCCTTCCAAGGCAACCGTGTATCATTGGTATAATAAATTCAAGTGCGGTCGAATAACTTTGGGGGATAAAGAAAGAAATTGCTCTTTGACCACTGTTATAGAAGAAAACGTGCTAGCAGTGAAAAATTTCATCAGTCTTACTCCTTCAGTGCACACATCGCAATGCTGTGAGTAGAAACAAAAGAATAAAGGAGCTACGTGATGAAGAACATGTACAAAGGGCACGTGTACATGTAAGTAACCAACTATTTAAATCTAATATCCTTAGAATAATAACGTATAGAAGGTAAGTTCGCGCACAAAAAGTGAAACATTTCAATTGGAGCCTAATGGAGCTTACGCCGGAACCGTTTCATAATGTACAAGTCATTGTACTGCACGTACGTACGCAATTCTTAAAAAATAAATAGGTAATTATGACGGTTTGTGCATTCAAATGGTGTCATAACACATTTGAAAAGCTTAAAAAGGTTTTTAACATTACTTCTAAAAGTATTTCGACGATTTATGTTAATAAAAACAAAATTTGTTTTCATAATTTGTATAGTGGTGTGCGTGTGTACGTGTGTAATCGTCTGCGCGCCTTTAGTATTTTGAGATTCATGGTTCGAACGTTCGAAGTATTGACACTATCCTTCTATACGTTATTATTCTAAACTAATATCTTTAAACGAACAATTAATATATATTAATTGTAATAAAAAACCTCGGCAACCAATCTAAAGATTTTCATAAAAAATTGTATGATATAAAATTTTAAATGAGGAAATCTGGTTTTATCAGTTTTTTGAAGCAAATATAATATGGTGTATGGTGACGTAGTAAGAGTACAATTTATCACCCCCCTATTTTGCTCGTGGGTATTGTAAAAGACAACTAAAGGATATAAAAGCATAACCTCTACGCAAGAGAAGGAAATTGGAAAAGCACTATACCAACACGTCTGAACAAATGTGGCTAACTGCCTACTGTGGAGGAAACTCGAGCTCAGCAGTGAGATGTTTTTGAGCTGAGATAATGATGATGAAGTTAATTTAGCCACTACAATTGGGAATAAAAATGGTTCGGTCAAGCAGTCCTTTAATCTAGACATCCCCTAGACATGCTGTGTTTCCCGAGCGCTATGACTTGTCCTTCTTTAAACGTGGTTTAAGAAGAGCATTTTCTTCACGGTAGGCAATGGCCTGGCTGTCCATGTGCGGCAGTATCACTTACCATCAGGTGTGCTACCTGCTCGTTTGCCACCATCGGCAATAAAAAAAAAATTCCCAGTTCTACCCTTGGTTTTACCTTTATTCAAGTGTCTTTTTAACCCCCGACGCAAAAAAAGGGGTGTTATAAGTTGGACGTCGATGGCTATCTGGTTGTGTGTGTGCATATGTATCTGTCTGTGGCATCGTAGCTCTCAAATGGATGAACCGATTTTGATGTGGTTTTTTTTTTCATTTTAAAGTCACGTTTCTTTGGGGTGGTTCTTAGCTATGTTTAATATCGGTCCAGCAGTGTAAGATTATCAGCTCTTTTCCAAAATGATGTAATGGCGGATGATTACTCGATTAAGTGCTTCACGCGTGCCAGTATAATAGTTAAATTAGTTGATAATTCCCATTAAAGAGAACGTATTACTTTTATTTATTATTTTTGTATTATTGTATATTACAATTTTATTTGTGATAAAAACATGTCTTCTTTTTGAGAACTCCTAATATTACCTGAATATATTGGGCAGCGTTCGGGAAACTTAAGAGGATCTTCTCGTCCAACATACCTCAGTGTCTGAAAACACAGGTCTACGACCAGAGTGTGTTACCAGTGATGACTTACGGCACGGAAACGTGGTCCCTAAATGTAGGCCTCATATCAAGGCTCAAAGTCGCTCAGCGTGCTATGGAGCGGGCTATGCTCGGGATTTCTCTGCGAGATAGAATCCGGAATACGGAAATCCGCAGAAGAACGGGTGTAACCGATATAGCACGAAGAATTAGCACGCTGAAGTGGCAATGGGCAGGCCACATCGCTCGACGAACCGACAACCGCTGGGGAAGAAATGTTCTCGAGTGGCGACCACGTATCAGACGACGCAGTGTAGGACGCCCCCCCACTAGGTGGACCGATGACCTAGTGAAAGTAGCTGGGCGTCGTTGGATGCAGGCGGCACAGGACCGCTCATTGTGGCGCAACATGAGGGAGACCTACGTCCAGCAGTGGACGGCGATAGGCTGAAATGATGATGATGATGATGATATTGGTGTACCTGAATATATTACTGGAATAGGTGGACCGATGACCTAGTGAAAGTTGTTGGGCGTCGTTGGATGCAGGCGGCACAGGACCGCACATTGTGGTGTAACATGAGGGATGCCTACGTCCAGCAGTGGGCGGCAATAGGCTGAAATGATGATGATGAATGATGATATTTTGTAAAGAATAAAATTTACCAAAACTACGCACAGTCAGCCGGACCCTAACAATAAATAGGTACAAAACTGCGATTTTATAATAACCCTTTTTATAAAATCTAAAACCCTCCCTCATAAGAGGCAGCCCGATCCCAAGAGTGAAACGTATATGGGCTGAGATGATATCAGCTGATACTCGTATAAACATTAGAAATTACCCTTCGCTATTGGGCCTCTTCACTGGACCGAGTTCTTTGACGTCCATGGCCAGTCCGACGAGTCATTCTTTCGCATACCGTCCCTCCCACGCGGTCAGACTCTCTACGGGTGACGGACTATTGCCCGGTCCGGTCAACCGCGGCCTCGGCTTGGACTAACTCTTGCCATTTTGGCTCATGGCTAACAATATAATGTTACAAACCAAAACAGTAAAATATAGAGTTATTCTCACATTATTACAAAACTGTTTGAATGCGCTCAAATCATCATTATTATCATCGTCAGAGCTCATATATGTCCCACTGCTGTGCCTACGCTACAGTAGAAGGGAAATTAACCTACTATAACCACGCTTTCAGATGGGTTGGTATCCTGACGATCTTGTGCAGGTACTTGGCGAGGCTACCGTGCCCCGTCAGCACCTGCACCAGTCGGAAAGAAAGCACCCCGTGCGTCCGCTCCAACCACTACATCAGCACCGGCCGGAAGGCCTCGACCGTCCAGACACCGTACCGAGGCCTCTCCAGCCGGACTGCCCAACGAGCAATGACGTCTCGAAAGGGGGTGGTGAATTGTATTCTAACTCCGTCTCCACACGGAAAGTACAGAAAGTATATTGTATTAAGCCTATTCGAGAAAGGTTATGAAATATAGTACTAAATTAGATAGGGACCGAGCAGTGACCATAAATGATAACAAAACAATACAATACATATGGATAAATTCATCATCATATCAACCTAAGGCTGTTGACAAAATATCGATATATCGAGATATCGATATTAATCACCGATATGCTTTTGGACGATATATCGATAGTTTGATGCTAAAAAGTAAGTATTGAGAGGATATTTATTTCAATAAATTCGTTGTTTTATCGTTTTTTATAAAGTATGTATTTTACAAAATCACCGTAAACTTAATCTACTGTAAAAATGCCGGTTATGACTAACGCCTAGAATGTAGCTAAAAAAAAAGCTCATCACGGAAACCCTGCAATTAACGAATCAAAAAATGTGGAAAGATATCGATAAATCGAAATATCGATATTTTTTTCGATATACCGAACGCCGATATTGACATATTTAAAAATATCGATATCTCGAAAAAACTCCCTATATCAACACATAAAGTGTCCTTCTGGGCACAGGTCTCCCCAAGAGAACCTATAACAAGGCTTGGGGGAATTGAAATAAACGCTTGCCAGGCGGATTGGCGATAGCAGTAAGTTGTAGTACACAGAATAACACTGCTGCCCGTTCTCTGATATAAAAACCCCTTAATCACCTTAACGACACCCACAGGAAGAGATGGGGTGGTACTGTTCTCGAGCTGGCACCACAAAGCAATTGTTTTATCTAATTTAGGAGATTTTAGCCTCAAAGCTATGGCATCTCCAAACCAATTACCCTAACGTAGGTAGTTATGATCAGAACTTGGCTTACACTACCTTAGATTAATCGTATTTCATCATTCATCATTGTCATTTCAGCTCATATACGTCCCACTGCTGGGCTCGAGCCTCCTCCAAGGAGGGAGATTGACCTTAGTATATCCTTATATGATCAAACAAGTTGATATAGGCTTCCGTTTCGATTTTTCCTTGTGTTACATAGATGTTATATGCGTATTGTATCCCTTAGTCGTCTTTTACGGTATCCACGGTCTTGCCCGTCTATATGACTACTTGTCTGCCTGTCTGTCTATTCTGCCTGTTTTTTCTTGATAATCTTTAAAACAGCTGTACCGATTTTAATAATATTTTACTACCAGGTAGCTGTCTATACATATAAGAAGTAACATCTTACTAACATTATAAACGTGAAAGTTTGTGAGTATGTTTGTTGCTCTTTCACGCAAAAACTACGGAATGGATTGTGATAAAATTTCACAATAATATAGCTTACATATCAGAATAAAACATGACCTATAATTTATCACGATATTCCCACGGGAAGGCGAACTATGCGGATAAAATCGCAGGGTGCTGCTAGTATATTATATTTCCTCACTGAAAAACTCTATAAAATTTTGCCTAGTCTGGGAATTAAAACCGAGGCCTTATGGACTGTAGTCACGTACGGTAATATCTTAGGAGATATTGGATATTTAAAATACGAAATCAAAGCGAAGAGAGGGCGGGGCGTTAGTCATTTATAAATATTACATCAAGCATAAATAAAATAATAGTTCATTCTATAAAAAATTATTTAATGATGAGTATAGTTAAATATTCTAAGAAATGTGACGCAAACGACAAATACCACTGACAACAATAGCTAAAAAGAATTAATATATATACAATTATATGGGTAAAAACCCAACTTTGAAAATTACCTCGGACGTTAACGAATTAGGATTCTCTAGGTAAGATGTGTCATTTAGACTCTGTAACACTGAAACATAATAACGTCTTAAAATATTTTTTTCCCGGGTATGATGCAATGTCATTATTACTATTATTCTCCGCGTGATGACTAAATAAGAATAACAATCACTACTCTCTTTTCTAGCCCGTAAGTGTCGTAAGAGATGACAAAAGGATATGATTTGTAGATTAAAGTTTCACATTTCACCTGGAAACGTTATGGTCTTCAACTGTACGTTTCCAGCGATAATTTCTTCTACGTACGAGAGCCTGCAGCTCTGGAATGAACTACCTGTAGCCGTGTTTGCAGAGCTCTGTGATGTGTTCTTTTTTTTTGTGTGTGTGTGTGTGTGTGTGTGTAGCTGTTGGTTGCAGATGACCTTGACAGCTTAACGCGGTCAATGGGTGAGCGCGGATGGCTCTCAACCCGGTAAGTAACTTAAGCGAACATCGCCCGAGGGCTCCCCCTGTGGGGTATATGATGTGTCCTTCTTCAAACGAGGTTTAATTAGAACTTTTTCTTCCATCAGATGTGCTGCTCGCGCGTTTGCTACCATCGACAATAAAATAAATACAAAAGAAAAATACATACAGTCGAATTGAAAAACTTCCCCCTTTTTTTCAAGTTAAAAAACAAGGAACTCGATATAAAATCCGTTGACATGGATATTATAAGCACAAATTCCTTCCTATTGTACTGTTATCAAGTAGTACTTCCGGCCTCACATATACGGCTAATTCGGGTACACCTTAATTATTAACCGACTTGATTATCGTTTTATAATGTAATTGATAATTTTATAATTGAGTCGAGTTGATTCATATTGTAAGTTGATATAATTTTCATACAATGGGCGCGTTCGCCTTGTCAGCTTCCGGCGCGACTACTAAATAGTGTTTGATATAGATCTTGTTACTTTCTTAATACATAATCCTGCATAACATTTGCACGTAAATAATTATTAGAAAATTAAGATATTTTATATTTAGTATTTTAAATTAAGATATTATCTATTAATTGTGTGAATTTAGTATTAGCTCAGGCCACATGTACCACTGTACCAATAAATAAAATTGGAGTGTCTGTTTGTAATGTCAAAATAATAGGCTTTTTTCATTCTCACACGGTTATTTGCACGACACCTATGCCTAAAATAGCAATTAAAAAATTTTTGTCTGTCTGTCTGTTTGTTCCGGGTAATCTTCAAAACGGCTGGACCGATTTCAAAAATTCTTTCACCAATGGAAAGCTATAATATCAGGGCGTAAACTAGGCTATATTTTATCTCGGTATTCCCACGGGAACGGGAACTACGCGGGTAAAACGACTATAACCTATAACCGAAGCGAAGCGAGGGCAGGTTGCTAGTGAATGTATAAATACCGCCAGTTAGAATGTCTTAGGTGATTCTCATTAATGGTAAGCGCTATAAAGTGAGTTACAAGTTGGAAAGTATATCGTGTTCCCTCATTATCTTCGCCACCACCCTTGCTATCTTCATTGTACAGTACGTATGTGAGCTAAAATGATGATTACTATCTTATATCTTTAAACGAGCAATTCTTATATATATATATATATATATATATAAGAATTGCTCGTTTTAATTAATATATATATATATTTATTTTATTTTTAATTAATATATATAATATTTAATTTAATATATATATATATATATATATATATATATATCTTGGAAACGGCACCAACGATTTTGATGAAACATGACATACTAGAGGTTTCGGGTTCAAAAAAATCGATCTAGCTAGGTTTTATTTATAGAAAATGTTGTTTTGTCGGTGTTTTAGTAAAACAATATAATGACATTAAATTTTAAAAGAATATGAATTCAAATTTCGTTGTCAACGTCATGAGTTACGATAGCTCAGTCGGGAAGTTGTCCAGTTCTGTTTTTGTTTTGTTTTGACATTCAAACAGCGTCGGATCGAATCTCGTTGTTATTATTATTCTCTTTTTGTAATTTTTTATATATTTTTCATTAATTAATTTTTATTTTTTATTAATATTCATCTACACAAATTCAACAAAAATACAACAAAAATATTCCGAGCGAAGCTCGGTCAACCAGATATTCATTATTTAAGGCAGTCAAAACAGCAATTGACTGCAAAGATAACGGAGTGGTATATTGTGGCGAATGTCGTGGATTCAATTAAATAGTCTTTAACTGCACAGATGGCGTACTGGTTATTACAGTGCCAGTGTCAGAGGTTACCGGGTTGAGAGCCTTCCGCTCGCCCATTGCCCGCGTTAAGCTGTCAAGGTCATCTGCGACCAACAGCTAAATACACACACAAAAAAAAAAAAAAAAAAGTGTCAGAGGTTCGAATCCTATACAGGACAACACTTTGTGCGATCCACAAATTGTTGTTTTAGTCTGGATGTATATTATGTTCGTTAGTTATATGTATGTATAGAATTAATTACATCCTTACACATATACAAACAAACGCGCGCATACACAAATGCACATCCAAATACTAGTTAAGTTTTGTTAATTATTTTTAAAATATATATACCAGGTGTTGCCAGAATACCAGCGCTGTTTCTTTAAAGATAATTAGCACGAGGCGAGGCAAAAGCCTTTTTGTTATTCTTTAAAATTAAATAATTTTATGTAACAAGTTCTTTTCTATATGTTTGTGTTTCGTTATTAGAGTTAATAATATTTTTTTTCTTTCTTTCTTAAAAAATTACTATTTTCGAGTATATCGGGTTGATACAATGATTTCTGATATTTATTATAACAGTAGTAACTGTTGCTGGTCATAAATAATATCATCATCATCATCATCGCAGCCCACATACGTCCCATTGAGGGGCTCGGGCCTGCTCCACAATGGGAGAGAATTCGACTTACTATACCATACTGGTCAGACATGTTGGTATAGGGTTTTATTTCGAGTTTTCCTTATCTTGCACAGATCTTATGTGCATATTATATCCCTTAGTCGTCTTTTACGACACCCACGGGCAAGATAGGGAGTGGTGAATTGTATTCTTACTCCGTCACCACACGAAAACATTGATAATATAATAGATCAAAATTGGTAGATGTACGAAAAAGAATTAGATTATTAAAACGGCAATGGGCTGGTCATATACAGTGGTGGACATATAATTAAAAACACCAAATACAACTTTAATTTTTAATGCTAATACGGTTAATAATAAACGTTTTATATATTATCGTGGACTAACACTTATTAATCTATAACGTATACATATTAATAAGTATTATTATATGAGACTTTTAAATAACATGCAATCACTTATGTATAAATTGATATATTTAATAAAATAAAAACAAAGACACGAAGTATTAAGATGGACAACTAATTAGAAACAAATAAAAATATCAAGCATGAATATTAATAAAATTAGCGATCATGCCTATTTTTTTATTTAGTCACTTTTCGCGCTATTTTCTGAAGTTTTGATCATTTCTGTTTGTTTATTGTTAAAAATGGGTAAAAATAAGAGTTGTGATGCATCAACAAGAAAAAATATCGTAAATTTGCATTTCAATCAAAATTGGAACTACCGGGATATTGCAAATCATTGAGAACGTTCCATGAAAAAGGTGTATAACGCTATAGCATATTTTAAACAACACAGTACAACTAATAAGATTCCTAGAAAATTCCTAGGAGTGGCAGGACCACACTGTCGACAGTTATCTGTCTACAGCCGCGGGCCGGTCCGTCCGGGGCAGTACCATGCTCTCGCAGAAAATCGACGTCTGAGTAGTAGCAATTTGTTACTGCGCTTCGTTCGGTGAGCGAGAGAGCCGGAAGCCCAACTTTCTGAGGGTGATTGCGTGTGGAGGGTTTTGGTGGTGCCCTTGGTATCACCGAGCCTCAATGCACGCATTCACACTCCCTTCGCGGTAGGCAACGGCCTTGTAAAGGTCCATGAGCGGCAGCAACACTTACCATCAGGTGTACTGTTTGCTCGTTTGCCACCGTATGCATAAAAAAAAAAAAAAAAAAAAAAAAGTTCGGTCACGGATGATCACAATCCGAGAGGACAAGCTGATTATTCGTTTGGTTAAGTCGGTTCCTTTTAAAGGCTCCAATGAAATTCGAAAAGAAGTATCTTCTCAAGGCGACCCATGAAACATAACCACGGGACTAGTCCGCAGGCGATTATTTGAAGCAAAGTTGTTTGGGAGTGTCTCGAGAAAAGTACCACTTCTTCTTCCTCTTACCAAGCAACAGAAAAAATCGCATTAGCTTTGCTAGAAAGTATTGTAATTGGGCAGTCCGCCAATGGAAAAAGTTTTATTTTCTGACGAAACCAAAATAAATTTAATAAGTTCTGATGACAAACGACACGTGCGCCGACCAATTAACGAAGCATTAAATAACAAGTTTACGAAAAAAGATGGTTAAGCATGGCGGTGGAAACATTAAGGTGTGGGGGTGTTTTTCAGGATACAGAGTTGGTCCAGTAAGAAAGATTGAGGGGATGTTAGATCAGTTCCAATATAAAAGTATATAAGATGGGACAATGACCATATTGTGGCGAAAATTTACCAATAATGTGGATTTTTCAACACAACTATTGTTGTGTTGAAAAATCCGAAACAACAGCAAACAGTTTAAAGAATTTTTAAGAAAGTAATTAGTGAATGTTTTAGATTGGCCGGCAAATAGTCCCGATTTAAACGCAATCGAGAATTTGTGGTTTATTGTAATAAAAACATTGTCTAATAAACGTATCACGAATATCACAAAACTTTATGATGCATTTGAAGAAACAAATTGGAGAAATATTCCTATGGCAACTTGTGAAAAAGTAGTAGAATCAATGCCATGTCGTTGTAAAGCTGTAATTGACAGCAGAGGCTACAACCAAATATTAATTACTGCATATTATTAAGATGTTTGTACTATTAAAAAATATTTTTTTGCTTTCCAGTAATTTTATTAATATTCATGCTTAATATTTTTATCTGTTTCTAATTCGTTGTCCATCTTAATACTTCGTGTCCCTGTTTTTATTTTATTAAATACTAGCTTTTGCCCGCGGCTTCGCCCGCGTAAAATTTACTTGAATATTGAACTATTATCGCAAAAAATATTATCGGCATAAAAAGTATTACATTTCTTAATTTAAGAAATACTCTATCTACGTGTCAATTTTCATCCAAATCTGCTCAACAGTTTAAGCGTGATTGAGTAACAAACATCCAAATATCTTCACAAACTTTCACATTTGAATATTACTTCCAGCCTTATAGTTCAGATTCCCGTGGAAATACGATGATAAATATGCCTTTCCTTAGTCTCTGATAACGTAATTTTCCATTGGTGAAAAAAATTATATCAATCAAACACCCGCAGTTTCATTCACGTAGACCCCATTTTCATGCCAATACCGAGATAAAAAATGCCTATGTTACTCGCTGATATTATAAATTTACATGGGTGAAAAAAAAAATATAAATCCCAGAAATATCAGAGATAAAAATTGTCTATGTTACTCGCTGATAACATCGGTAGCATTCCATTGGTGAAAGAATTTTAAAAATTGGTCGTCATCCCCCGGTTTAGTTCTCGTTCCCGGGCAAATACTGGGATGAAAATAGCCTTTATATGGTATTCACTGATAATATAGCTTTTCATTAGTGAATTAATTTTTAAAACCATTAAATTCCAGTGATTTCACCGGCATTGTACCCGATCCCGTAGGAATATCAGGCTAAAAATAGCTTAAATATGTTACTGGCTTAAAAATAGCTTTCCATTAGTGAAATAATTTTAAAATCGACCTAATTCTCAAGGTTGCTCCAGCCACACCGCTGGGATAAAATATAGTCTTAAGTTATTCCTTATGTACGCCTGGTAGACCTGATGGCAAAATGTAATCAATATGGGTCCAGGCATTTTGATGATTAACTGTAACGAATAGACAGACAGACAAAAAAATTTGGACCGTATTATGTGAGCATAAATAAAACCTATTATTTTGATAGACAAACAGACGCTTCAAATTTATTTATTTGTAGAGATAGAAAATTGGAATAATATCTTGATTGTAACTTACTGTCTGGTAGCTGCTAGAAATATTACCACGCTTTCATTGTTCGTGGGTGTCGCAAAATACTACTAAGACAAAGATTTACATCAACCTGGACCAATTGGTGATGCCGTCTGGCCAACAATGTCGTCCGCCAAGTCATAAAATGTTGCTAGAACCTTTGCAATATATCTACGATGGCAGAAGAGTGCCTTCATATCGCGTCGATCCAAAGTAATTAGGATAAGCGCAAAATAATGATGATATATCATTGGCTGGGTGTCTTCGACTATATGCGTTTTATCCCTTTGGGGCAGCCCAAAATTGTTTCTTAGTGAGTGCTTACCCCAAATAACCGATCGGTATACAAAATTTCACATTCTTAGGCCCAGTATCTTTGGCTATACACTTTCACCCTCTTAGGGATTGAATTTCCAAAAATTCTTTGTTAGAGCTCGCTTATCCTTGCCAAAAATTTTTTCATAGTGCTTGGTAAGTGAGCACTAAGAATATTTTGGGGTAATCCAAGAAAGCCGACCGTGTACTAAAATGATCCTTCGTAGGCTCAGTGATTTCGGTTAAACGCTGTTCACCCCCTTAGGGCTAAAATTGCAAAAATCTCTCTTTCCCCAAGAAAAGCAACTTTATACAAAATTCCATGTTTCTAGGCCTAATGATTTCGGCTATATATTTTGCACCCCTTTAGGAGTTGATTTTAATAAAATAATTTCTTAGAACTCACTTACAACAAAAGAAAGAGAATTGCATAGAAAGTTTTACGTTCCTAGCACTAATAGTTTAGTCTATACACTTTTCACCCCCTTCAGGGGGTGATTTTCCAAAAATCTTTTGCTAGTGCTCGTATACCCCAAGAAATAAGACGATGTAAAAAGAAAATACTTTCCCCTATTTCAACCCCTTATACCTATTTTTTCGCGATAAAAAGTAGCCTTATATCTTTTCTCAAGCTTTAGTACATATCTGTACCAAATTTAATCAAAATTGGTTAAGTGGTTTCGACGTGAAAGGCTATATGCTTTTCAACCCCTTAAGAGGGTGAATTTCCAAAAATCCTTTGCTAGTGCTCGTGAACCCCAAGAAATACGATGGTGTAAAAAAATACGTTTCTAGGCCCAGTGGTTTCGGCTGTATGCTTTTTGATATTTTAGGGGTTGAATTTCATCCTTATGTAAATGGAATTTCCAAAACGCTTGAGCGAATATTTATTTATTTATTATTAGGTGCCTGAATACAAAAATTCGTGGTTCTATCATCGAAAATGACGAATTTCCATATAAAATGTCATCCCCTATTTCAACCCCTTATACCCAATTTTTTGCGACGAAAAGTAGCCTATATCCTTTCTCAAGCTTTAGTCCATCTCTGTACCAAATTTCATCAAAATCGGTTAAGTGGTTTCGACGTGAAAGGCTATATGCTTTTCAACCCCTTAAGGGAGTGAATTTCTAAAAATCTTTTGCTAGTACTTGTGCACCCCAAGAAATACGATGGTGAAAAAAAAAACGTTTCTAGGCCCAGTGGTTTCGGCTGTATGCTTTTGATATTTTAGGGGTTGAATTTCATCCCCATGTAAGTGAAACTACCAAAACGCTAGAACGAATATTTATTTATTTATTATCAGGAGCCTTAATACAAAGATTCACGGTTCTATCATCGAAAATAACGAATTTCCATACAAAATGTCATCCCCTATTTCAACCCCTTTTACCTATTTTTTCACAATAAAAAGTAGCCTATGTTCTTTCTCAAGCTTTAGTCCATCTCTGTACCAAATTTCATCAAAATCGGTTTAGACGTGAAAGACTATATGCTTTTCACCCCCTTAAGGGGTGAATTTCCAAAAATCCTTTGCTAGTGCTCTTGCACCCCAAGAAATACGATGGTGTAAAAAAAAATACGTTTCTAGGCCCAGTGGTTTCGGCTGTATGCTTTTTGGTATTTTAGGGGTTGAATTTCATCCCCATGTAAATGAAATTTCCAAAACGCTTGAACCAATATTTATTTATTATCAGGTACCTTAATACAAAGATTCGTGGTTCTATCATCGAAAATGACGAATTTCCATACAAAATGTCATCCCCTATTTCAACCCCTTATACCCATTTTTTCGCAATAAAAAGTAGCCTATGTTCTTTCTCAAGCTTTAGTCCATCTCTGTACCAAATTTCATCAAAATCGGTTTAGACGTGAAAAACTATATGCTTTTCACCCCCTTAAGGGGGTGAATTTCCAAAAATACTTTACTAGTGCTCGTGCACCCCAAGAAATACGATGGTGTAAAAAAAAATACGTTTCTAGGCCCAGTGGTTTCGGCTGTATGCTTTTTGGTATTTTAGGGGTTGAATTTCATCCCCATGTAAATGAAATTTCCAAAACGCTTGAACCAATATTTATTTATTATCAGGTACCTTAATACAAAGATTCGTGGTTCTATCATCGAAAATGACGAATTTCCATACAAAATGTCATCCCCTATTTCAACCCCTTATACCCATTTTTTCGCAATAAAAAGTAGCCTATGTTCTTTCTCAAGCTTTAGTCCATCTCTGTACCAAATTTCATCAAAATCGGTTTAGACGTGAAAAACTATATGCTTTTCACCCCCTTAAGGGGGTGAATTTCCAAAAATACTTTGCTAGTGCTCGTGCACCCCAAGAAATACGATGGTGTAAAAAAAAATACGTTTCTAGGCCCAGTGGTTTCGGCTGTATGCTTTTTGGTATTTTAGGGGTTGAATTTCATCCCCATGTGAATGAAATTTCCAAAACGCTTGAACGAATATTTATTTATTTATTATCAGGTACCTTAATACAAAGATTCGTGGTTCTATCATCGAAAATGACGAATTTCCATACAAAATGTCATCCCCTATTTCAACCCCTTATACCCATTTTTTCGCAATAAAAAGTAGCCTATGTTCTTTCTCAAGCTTTAGTCCATCTCTGTACCAAATTTCATCAAAATCGGTTTAGACGTGAAAGACTATATGCTTTTCACCCCCTTAAGGGGGTGAATTTCCAAAAATCCTTTGCTAGTGCTCGTGCACCCCAAGAAATACGATGGTATAAAAAAAATACGTTTCTAGGCCCAGTGGTTTCGGCTGTATGCTTTTTGGTATTTTAGGGGTTGAATTTCATCCCCATGCGAATGAAATTTCCAAAACGCTTGAACGAATATTTATTTATTTATTATCAGGTACCTTAATACAAAAATTCGTGGTTCTATCATCGAAAATGACGAATTTCCATACAAAATGTCATCCCCTATTTCAACCCTTTATACCCATTTTTTCGCAATAAAAAGTAGCCTATGTCCTTTCTCAAGCTTTAGTCCATCTCTGTACCAAATTTCATCAAAATCGGTCCAGTGGTTTAGACGTGAAAGCGTAGCAGACAGACAGACAGACAGACAGACAGACAGACAGTTACTTTCGCATTTATAATATTAGTAAGGAAAGTAAGGAATATCAATTTATACATAAATGATTGTATGTTATTTAAAAATCTCATATAATAATACTTATTAATATGTATACGTTATACATTAATAAGTGTTAGCCCACGATAATATATAAAATCTGTCGGACGCCCAGTTTAGGTTTAGGAGGGGTCGTTCGACGATCGCGGCTCTGTTGCGCCTGAGGGCCGTGGCGACTGAGGCCGTCACCGGTGGGGGAGTGCTGTTGGCGGTGTCCCTAGACATCGCCAACGCATTCAATAGTCTGCCATTCAGCTGCATCAGGGAGGCGCTCCGGTATCACGGAGTGCCAGCTTACCTGAGGCGGCTAGTGGCAGACTATTTGGTGGGGCGCAGCGTCCTCTGTACCAACCGAGCAGGGGACGTTGTGCGAACGCCCATGACGTGCGGTGTCCCACAGGGGTCGGTCCTCGGACCCACCCTGTGGAACATCGGCTACGACTGGGCGCTGCGGGGGAGCCTCCCGCCCGGGCTGGGCGTGATTTGTTACGCCGACGACACGCTCGTCACAGCCCGCGGTGGGACGCTAGAAGAGGCGGTAAGCCTGGCGACCTATGGCACCGAAGAGGTCGTCAGGCGGATCGAGGCGCTGGGGTTGAGGGTCGCCCTGGACAAGACGGAGGCCCTCTTGTTCCATGGGCGCCTTATGAGCCCTCCCATCGGCGTCTCGATCACCGTCCGATCGGTTGACATCAGCATCCGGGCCCATATGAGGTACTTGGGCCTGGTGCTCGACGGGCAATGGTGGTTCCGGGAGCATTTCCGCAGGCTAGCTCCGCGGCTCGTCGGCGCGGCGTCCGCCCTATCGTGGCTTATGCCGAACGTGGGCGGACCGAGCGCTACGTGCCGACGGCTGTACACGGGGGTCATCCGGTCGATGGCCCTGTACGGCGCACCGGTGTGGGCGGGGTCCTTGACCGTCCGACTTAGGGCCCTTCTGTGGCGACCACAGAGGGTCATGGCGGTCAGGGCCATCCGCGGATACCGCAAGGTGGCGACGGAGGCAGCGTGCCTATTGGCCGGGACTCCCCCGTGGGACCTGGAGGCGGAAATGCTCGCCGAGTTGTATCGGCGGGTGTCGGGGGTGCGCGGGGAGGGCGGTGTGATCTCGTTAAGGGATCTCACCGCCTGGCGCATCGACGCCCGCCGAGACGTCATTGCCCGTTGGGCAGTCCGGCTGGAGAGGCCTCGGTTCGGGGTGCGAACCGTGGAGGCCTTCCGGCCGGTGCTGATGCAGTGGTTGGAAAGGCGGCACGTGCTCTCCTTCCGACTGGTGCAGGTGTTGACGGGGCACGGGAGCTTCGCCAAATACCTGCACAGGGTCGTAAGGAGGGAGAGTACACCGTCCTGCCACCACTGCGATTGCGACGATGACACGGCGCGCCACACGCTCGAGGCCTGCGCGGCTTAGGCAGTGCAGCGCCGTGAACTCGTCGCAATCATCGGTGAACTGGGACGCGGTCGCAGCCTTCTGCGAGACAGTGATCTCGCAGAAGGAGGCGGCGGATCGTCTGCGCGTGGAGCGCAGCCTCGATGAGGAGATCCGCCACCGGCGACTGGGGCGGCGCAGGCGCAACTATCTACGCCTCATGCCGCCCTAGCCGAGGCCGCGGGTGACGTGACCGGGGATTAGTCCGTCACCCGCCGAGAGGCCGACCGCGTGAGGAAAGACCGACGTCCTCCCCGAGGGGGGGACGTCGGTCGATGGGAGGGTACCCGTAGGGGGTATTCCGTCGGGCCGACCACTGACGACAAGTAAACCTGCTCCGGTGGTCGGCCCAATGACGAAGGCGAGGTGGTTTTCGGGTGGGTTGCGGGAGTTGCGTGCTTAAGCCCCTCTGTCGCCCCGGACGGAGTGGTGCGGAGGCGCGCCGACCGCGAACCAACCAAAAAAAAAAAAAAAAACACGATAATATATAAAACATTTATTATTAACCGTATTAGCATTAAAAATTAAAGTCGTATTTGGTGTTTCTAATTATATGTCCACCACTGTATATATGGTCATATGTAGAGACATTTTTATTCAAATATGTGGCATAAATTGGATGCAAAATGCGCGTGAAAAAGAAGCTTGAAACTAATTAACAAAAAAGTTTAGTTTTACAGTAATAGCTAATTTAATAAGTGCATTTAATATTATATAAGTTATGCTTTAGTTATTTAATTAATTTTTATATATTGTATAAGGTAGTAAAAATAAAGGCTATTTTATTTATTTTATAGTACCTACAACAGTTTTAAATTGTAAAAATAAAGTACCTATGATCGATAGATTAAGTTATCCTTTCGCTTAACTTTACCAATGTTTGTATGCTGTTGAATGTGCTCATGACGTGACTATAATTATTATATGCCCCGATGGTTCAACAAAAAACGAGATAGACTTCATCTTGTCAGAAAAACGACAGATATTCAATGATGTCTCAGTGATCAGCAGGATTAATACTGGAAGCGATCACCGGATGGTACGACCCACATTGAATATCCACACAAAAGTCGAGCGGTCACGCTTGATGAAGTCTACACTCTGACCTACATCTGTCCAATACCAGAACCTCGAAGGCTTTCAACTCGAATTACACAATCGCTTCCAATGTCTGGACGAATGCGAATCTCCGAACGATATGAACAACAGGTTCGTGGAAACTGTCCACGCGGTTGGGTCGAAATTTTTCAAGGCTCATCGCGTTAATAGACCTAAAAAACTTTCTGACCAGACTCTCGAGCTCATGGGGCGGAGAAAAGAAATGACGGTGCAGTCTTCAGCCGATTGGTCCAAACATAGGCAGCTAAATAGGCAGATCTCCAGGTCTGTGCGTCGCGATATTCGCCGATTTAATACGCTCCGTATTAAAGAAGCGATAGAGCGGAATCGTGGCTCAAAAGTGTTCGCACAAGATCTGTCTATTGGGCAGAGCCAAATGACTAAGCTGAAGACCGACGATGGCACTGTCATTTCATCCCAAAGTGAGATCTTGGGAGAGGTCGAAAGGTTCTATGGACAGTTATACAAATCATCCCGAAATCCTGTTGTCGGCTTGGTGCAAGATCCCAGATCCAAGCTAACTCGGCACCGGGAGATGACGGAATTACGGCAGAGCTTCTGAAGGCGGGCGGCAAGCCAGTCTTAATAGCCCTTCAAAAGCTATTTAATTCCGTTATCCTCGGGGGCGACGTTCCAGAGTCGTGGACCAGGAGTGTGGTGGCGCTGTTCTTCAAGAAGGGTGACAAAGCTCTTCTAAAGAACTACAAACCCATCTCACTCCTGAGCCATGTTTATAAGTTGTTCTCGAGGGTCATTACCAATCGACTCTCGCGCAAGTTCGATGACTTCCAGCCGCCCGAACAAGCCGGCTTCCGAAAAGGCTATAGCACCATAGACCATATCCTCACGCTTCGGCAGATTATACAAAAGACCGAGGAGTATAATCGGCCCCTGTGCTTAGCGTTTGTGGACTATGAGAAAGCCTTTGATTCAGTCGAAACTTGGGCGGTGCTGCAGTCCCTTCAGCGGTGCCAAATCGACTATCGCTATATCGAAGTGCTGAAGTGTTTGTATAGGAACGCCACAATGTCAGTCCGTATCCGGGATAAGAGTACAAAACCGATCCAGTTGCAGAAAGGCGTGAGAGAGGGAGATGTTATCTCTCCGAAACTGTTCACCACTGCACTGGAAGATGTCTTCAAGCTCTTAGACTGGACTGGACTCGGCATCAACATTAACGGCGAATACATCACTCACCTTCGATTTGCGGACGATATAGTCGTTATGGCAGACTCCATGGAGGACCTTGGCACAATGCTCAATGATCTCAGCAGGGTATCCCAACTAGTGGGTTTACGAATGAACATGGACAAGACGAAAGTCATGTCAAATGCCCATGTCATTCCTGTACCGGTCCTAGTTGGCAATGCGATTCTTGAAGTTGTCGATCACTATGTTTACCTCGGACAAACAGTCCAGTTAGGTAGATCCAATTTCGAGAGAGATCAGCCGACGAATCCAACTCGGTTGGGCAGCGTTCGGGAAACTTAAGAGGATCTTCTCGTCCAACATACCTCAGTGTCTGAAAACATAGGTCTTTGACCAGTGTGTGTTACCAGTGATGACTTACGGCACGGAAACGTGGTCCCTAAATGTAGGCCTCATATCAAGGCTCAAAGTCGTGCTATGGAGCGGGCTATGCTCGGGATTTCTCTGCGAGATAGAATCCGGAATACGGAAATCCGCAGAAGAACGGGTGTAACCGACATAGCACGAAGAATTAGCACGCTGAAGTGGCAATGGGCAGGCCACATCGCTCGACGAACCGACAACCGCTGGGGAAGAAAGGTTCTCGAGTGGCGACCACGTATCGGACGACGCACTGTAGGACGCCCCCCCACTAGGTGGACCGATGACCTAGTGAAAGTTGCTGGGCGTCGTTGGATGCAGGCGGCACAGGACCGCACATTGTGGCGCAACATGAGGGAGGCCTACGTCCAGCAGTTGACGGCAATAGGCTGAAATGATGATGATGATGATGAATGTTTTAGCATCATTTCAGCCCATCGCCGTCCACTGCTGGACGTAGACCTTCCTCATGTTACGCCACAGCTTATGATCCTGTGCCGCCTGCATCCAATGACGCCCAGCAACTTTCACCAAGTCATTAGTCCACCTAGTTTATTGAATAAAAATAACTATTTTCTAGGAGTAAATCGTAATATTTATACATTATGACTATATTAGTTCCTGTCGTAATCTGTTCTTTTCTGCATACATACAAAATAATTTGGATGTTTCATATCTGCCAGGCTTCCTGAGCGATGGCTCACTCTTTTTCTATACTTTTATCTACATCTGCTTTGACTTTTTAAGTGTCCCGTTCTGATACAAAATATAATCACGTTATACAAATGAATATGGTCAAATTAGTAAGTAAGGATGAGCGATATTAGTAAAATATCGATATTGAAATCGATAATGATATCGATAGCCAAATATCGATAAGTCGATAGTATCGGCCACAAAATATCTAATTTTATAATATCGATCGAAAGTAATAATTCTCCGGACAAATTTTGATGAGCTTTTTTTTTTCTGAACATATGTCCGGATGTATTAAGATCCTACAGGACTTACGACGAAATAAAATCCTCAGGATAATTTTTGATGAGCTTTTTTTTTAGGATATTTGTTCGGATGTCTAGCCATCACATTTTTTATCAAAATTATTTTATTAGGTAATATTTTTTTTTTCATTTCATTGCAAAAGCAATATCGATATCGTTTTCATAATATCGATATGGCGATATTTCAAAGTTATAATTATCGATATTGAAATATCGATATTATGGCGGTTAATATCGATATTTCAACGATATCGATAAATGTCGCACATCCCTATCAGTAAGATGCTTGTTGGATTTTCAACAGGTCATTAAGTTCGGCTGAGTCATTACGTTTCAGTTAGACACTGCGGCACGTTTAAAACAATAAGGAAATAACATTATCGCTGCACAGGAAGGATATCTTAAATTAAATGCAAATGGGTTCGATCAGCAAATATGTATTATATAGAATATATAGTCAAATCATAGATCAATATCTATTACGTTGTAGAGGTCATTCATGTCTAACGGTATATAACTTGAAAGAGAAAACCAGTTGTCGTTTGACGTCAACCAATGTCGTATCTTATATCTTTAAACGAGCAATTCTTGTATATTATATATATATATATACAGTAGAATCCGGATATAGCGACCTTTAAGGGACCGGCGATACTATGTCGTACTAACCGGATGACATTCAAAACGGCAGGATTATTTCTTAAGTACATAAGTACATACTTAACTTACAAATACATATGTACACGTGTATTATAATTGAGAAAGTTTGTTTGGTTGCATTTGATTCACCGGCTTCTAATTGGTGTAATATTGCACTTCTTTCTTCAATTGTAAAACACTTTTGCTTCACAGAACTCATTTTGTCGAGCTTTGAGAACTTTTCATAGTAAGTGATAAACACTAACTGTGATTTACGCGCGCCAATAAGGAAAGGTGAAGCGCGCGGGGCGGGATGAAGTTGGGGCGCCGAAGTATTGGTTCGTAGGTTGTATAAACAAAACATTGCGCGTCGTTTTAACCGGACGTATTATCATAAAAAATGGTCGCTATAAGCAGTTGGTCGTTTAAACCGGAGTCGCACTAAACGGTTATATTTTCTCAGTACCTAACTATGAAACCTAACTTGAGTAAACAATAGCGTCGTTAAAAACGGTTGGTCGTTATAAGCGAAGTCGTTATATATGAATTATATGAATGAATTCTACATACAGTAGTATGTATTTGGTTTGGTGCCGTGTAGTTGGTGCAGTTTCCGAGATCCTGAATATATATATATATATATGTATATATATATATATATATATATATATATATAATTACAAGTTAGTTACAAGTTAGAGTTACAAGTTGGAAAGTATATCGTGTTCCCTCATTATCTTCGCCACCACCCTTGTTATCTTCATTGTACAGTACGTATGTGAGCTAAAATGATGATTACTATCTTATATCTTTAAAGCAATTCTTGTGTATATATATATATATATATTCAGAATCTTGGAAACGGCACCAACGATTTTGATGAAACTTGGCATACTAGAGGTTTCGAGGCCAAAAAATCGATCTAACCAGGTTTTATTTATAGAAAATGTTGTTTTGTCCGTGTTTTTAGCAAAACAATACAATGATATTAAATTTTAAAAGAATATGAATTCAAATTTCGCTGTCAACGTCGTGAGTCAAACAGCGTCGGTTCGAATCTCGGTGTTATTATTATTCTCTTTTTGTAATTTTTTGTATTTTTTTCATTATTTAATTTTTATTTTTTATTAATATATATCTAAATAAATTCGACAAAAATACAATAAAAATATTCCGAGCGAAGCTCGTTCAAGCAGATATTACATTTATCTTATATCTTTAAACGAGCAATTCTTGTATATATATATATATATATATATATATATATATATATATATATATATATATATTCAGGATCTCGGAAACGGCTCCAACGATTTTGTTGAAACTTGGCATACTAGAGGTTTCGGGTCCAAAAAATCGATCTAGCTAGGTTTTATTTATAGAAAATGTTGTTTTGTCCGTGTTTTTAACAAAACAAACAATGACATTAAATTTTAAAAGAATATGAATTCAAATTTCGTTGTCAACGTCATGAGTTCCGATAGCTCAGGTGGGGAGGCGGGCGGTATTAATTTTGGATTATGTGACATTTAAACAGCGTCGCCGTCGGTTCGAGTCTCGGTGTTATTATTATTCTCTTTTTGTAGTTTTTTATATAACTTTCATTATTTATTTTTTATTTTTTAGTAATATATATTAAATAAATTCGATAAAAATATGCCGAGCGAAGCTTGGTCAACCAGATATTAATAAAAATAAGAAGAAGACAATACGTAACAGTTCCATGTGGTGACGCAGTAAGAATACAAATCACCACTCCCTATCCTGCCCGTGGATGTCGCAAAAAACGACTTATCGAAAAATTAATTGGGTTTTAAATCATCATTGTATTAGTAAATAATTTTAGAATAACGCAGGACCTACAAGCAGCATCCGATCATCTGAGCTATTATTAAAAAGCAGCCACAATAGCTAATACTGACTAGACAAACTCGACTAGAACCATTTAACTATTTAAGTGTGGTTAAGAATACAATTCACCACTCCCTATTCTGCCCGTCGATGTCGCAAAAGACGACTTATCGAAAAATTAATTGGGTTTTAAATAATCATTGTATTAGTAAATAATTTTAGAATAACGCAGGACTTACAAGCAGCATCCGATCATCTGAGCTATTATTAAAAAAGCAGCCTTGCCCGTGGAAGTCGTAAAAGACGATTAAAGGATATAATATGCATGTAACATCTATGCAAGAGAAGTAAAATCCGAAATAAAAGCCTATACCAACACGTTGACCAGCATAGTATAGTAAGGACAATCTTCCGCCCATTACGGAGGAGGCTCAAGCCCAACAGTGAGACGGGGACGTATAGATAGACGTAACTTAAAATTAAAAAAAAAAAAAAACAAGTTAAAAGTAAATGTAATATATACCAATAAATAAAATTGGAGTGTCTGTTTGTAATGTCAAAATAATAGGCTTTTTTCATGCTCACACGGTTATTTGCCCTATCATCATCTCAGCCCATATACGTCCCACTGTTGGGCTCGGGCCTCCTCCAAAATGGAAGGGTAATTGACGTACTATACCACGCTGGTCAGACGTGTTGGTATTTTTTTTTATGGGTGGGCTATGGTAAGCGCACGCGCGGTCCAGTCCGTCCGGGGCGATGAAAGGACGGCGCGCGGGCCCATAACCCACCCGTACCCACGTCACCTCGTTGTTGGGCCGACCACCGGAGCAGATGTGACTTGTCGTCAGTGGTCGGCCCGACGGAATACCCTTTCGGGTACCCTCACCTCTCGACGTCCTGGGACGTCGGTCGCCGTCGCGCGGTTAGCCACACTGCGGGTGACGGACAATTCCCCGGTCCGATCACCCGCGGCCTCGGCTAGGGCGGCATTAGGCGCAGATACTCGCGCCTGCGCCGCCCGAGTCGCCGGTGGCGGAACGTGTCACCGAATAGGATCTCTACTCGCACACGATCCGCCACCTCCTTCCGTGAGATAAAGGCCTCACAGAAGGCGGCGACCGCGTCCCAGTTCCTGACGCTGACGAGCATCTCCCTGGCGATGGTCGGCAGCGCCAGGTCGGCACCGATAGTCGCGACGAGTTCACGGCGCTCCCCCTCCCACGCAGTACACTCCTCGAGCGTGTGCTGCGCCGTGTCCTCGTCGCAACTGCAGTGGTGGCAGGACGGTGTGCTCTCCCTCCTGACAATCTTGTGCAGGTACTTCCCAAAACACCCGTGCCCCGTCAGCACCTGCACAAGCCGGAAGGAAAGCACCCCATGCGTCCGCTCCAACCACTCCATCAGCACCGGCCGGAAGGCCTCGATGGTCCTGACACCGTACCGAGGACTCTCCAGCCGGATTGCCCAACGGGCAATGATTCCACGGCGGGCGTCGACCCGCCAGGCGGTGATCTCCTGCAGGGAGACCAGACCGCCGCGGGCGCGCGTCTCCGACACCCGCCGATAAATGTCGGCGAGCATCTCCGCCTCCAGGTCCCACGGGGGAGCTCCGGCCAGGAGGCACGCTGCCTCCGTCGACACCGTGCGGTAACCGCGTATGGCCCTGACCGCCATGACCCTCTGTGGCCGCCTCAAGAGGGCCCTCAGCCGGACGGTCAGGGACCCCGCCCACACCGGTGCGCCGTACAGAGCCATCGACTGGATCAGACGTGTTGGTATAGGGTTTTATTTCGCGTTTTCCTTCTCTCGCATAGATGTTATATGCGTTTTATATCCCTTAGTCATCTCGTACGATCACCCACGGGTAAGATAGGGAGTGGTGAATTGTATTCTTACTCCGTCACCACACGGAAAATGTGCACTATACATATGCCTAAAATACACTTTATATTTTTTTGTCTGTCCGTCTGTCTGTTTGTTCCGGGTAATCTTCAAAACGGCTGCACCGATTTCAAAAATTATTTCACCAATGGAAAGGTATAAATAATATATCAGGGAGTAATATAGGCTATATTTTATCCCGGTATTCCCACGGGAACGGGAACTACGCAGGAATGACGACTGAAACCGATGCGAAGCGAGGGCGGGTTGCTAGTCAAAAATAAAATAAAATGTCAAATTAGCAAAAGGCTACCGTTAATCAATTATTGCCATTTATTGACGGAGTATAGTTCATCTTGCGCGTGGATGTCGTATAAAACGACTAAGCGATATAATATGCGTATAATATCTATGCAAGAGAAGAAACACTCGAAATACAACCCTATACCAACCTAATCTGACCAGCGTGTCTATAGTAAATCAATTTGCCTCCTATTGTGGAGAGGACTCGAGCCCAGTAGGTAGACGTAATGAGTAAAGATAAATCAAAAATCATTATCGAGTTTGTATTTGATTTTTGATTCCCCGACGTTTCGAACACTTTGCAGCGTTCATGGTCACGGGCGGTCTGAATGCTGAAAAGTGTTCGAAACGTCGGGGAATCAAAAATCAAATACAAACGCGATAAAATCCGTAAAGTAGTTTTATTTAAAACTAGCAACCCACCCTCGCTTCGCTTCGGTTTTAGTTGTTTTACCCGCGTAGTTCCCGTGAGAATACCAGGATAAAATATAGCCTAGTTTACGCGCTGATATTATAGCTTTCCATTGGTGAAAGAATTTTTGAAATCGGTCCAGCCGTTTTGAAGATTACCCGGAACAAACAGACAGACAGACAAAAAAAATATAAAATGATTTTTAGGCTTATGTATAGTGCAAATAACCGTGTGAGCATGAAAAAAGCCTATTATTTTGACATTACAAACAGACACTTTTTTTTTTCTTTTCAATTTTATTTATTGGTATAGATATAGATGTGTAATACTCGCGTAAACATCAGATATCATCAAAAATTACTAATTACCTAATATTAATTTTGACTCGGCAGACTATTTATAGAGAGCGATTGAAACGAATTGCCAATGGTTGTGGTATTTATTAGACAATTCTATATTTTAATATCCTTTGCGACACAGGAGATTTTCCATTAGTGCAGTGTATTTATTATAAAAAAGATATCCTATTTTCCTTTCGTTGGTAATAGGCAACATAAAGATTTTATTTCTATTGTTATGTAAAAAATAATAATAAAACAAAAATACAGGTTAGATTCTCAGGGGTGAAGGTGGGTACAACACGCCCTCGGTCTTAGCTTTGCCAGACAATGGCCTACGAAAATGCCTGTTATGGAGACAGAGATAGAAGCGGCAGTGGTACAAATGCGTACCAAGACCACCGCTTCTGGGATGGACGATGTGTCTGACCTTATGTTGGCCCTGATCCTCGAAAACTTTGATTGTACAGTTGCCTAGGTGCTGGAAGGAAGAGAGCTCCTGTCAAAGTCGAGACGGACTAAAGACTCAACAACTGTATACAGACACATCGTTCTGCTGAGCGACCTAGGCAAGCTTTAGGAGTGAATCCAGGCTGCCTCCAATAGCCAGCACCTAGGAAGATTGAAGGACTATTGAACGCTTTTAATAATCTGCCATTTATTTGCATTAGGAGGGCGCTCCGATATCATAGGGTGCCTCTATACCTGAGGCGGCTAAGGGCAGACTATTTGGACTGGCTTTGCTCTACGTGGACAGAACGGGGGACGGGGGACATTGTACGGACGCGAATGTGTTTCGCAGGAATTGATCTTAGGGCTAACTCTATCAAACATTGGCTACGAGTGGGCGTTGCGAACACTCCTACCTCCTGGGCTGTGCGCAATTTGCTACACAAACGACACCATCCTTACATCCCATGGTAGGACCCTAGAAGACGTGGCATGCCTGGCAACCCTTGGCACCGAGGAAATTATCACGTAGATCGATGCGGTGGGCTTTAAGATGGCCTTAAATAAGACAGTGACCCTGTTATTCCAAGGGCCCCGCAACGGTCTACCTGCCGCGATTTGGCTACCATACTTTCATCTCCATTAACATGATGAAATATCAAGGTCTGACATTCGATAGATGATGGAGATTACCGAGAGTTTTTTTTTCGCCAACTTGTTTTATAGCTTGTCGGTGTCCATCTTTTCGTGCCAAATGTAGACGGACCCAGTGCTATGTGGTTCGGTTGATGGAGAGGGCGGCTTCTGACCGTCCGCCTCAGGGCCCTCTTGTGGCAACCACAAATGGCCATGGTGGTCAAGGCCATAGCCGAATACAGCACATTGGTTACGGAAACAGAATGCCTGTTGACCGGCGCTCCTCCGCCGGACTTGGAGGCTATGATGTTCGGTCTTTACGAGCTGTCAATCTGTCAGACCAACATCGGACGGGCCCTTCCTAGTCTCTTTTATGACACCCATGAAAATCATAAGGATTGGTAGTATTCGTAACGGCCACCAGAATATAACCCTATCACTACACATTTCAATATTATGAGCGCTTTAACGAAAATTACGTTACGATCAAATTTTTAGATAAAATAGAAATTATTAGTCTATTTCTTCGTTAGTTTTGCCAATCGACTACTACTAGTGGTGGTCGTTGAATGAATGAACAGTTTTTTCGACTATTTCTTTGCCGTAAACTAATAAACTACATACATATGTAGTTTGTAAGTTGACTGATAAACATGTTTTGTATGAACGGCTTCGCGAATCGGTCGTCGCATCAACGAATGAGACGAACGCGACGACGACTTGCGAGTGTTCGAAAGCACCCGAATCGGCCCGAAGTTCGACGACGCGATGCGCGCGCGACCGCACGGCTCGCTACGCTCCTTACCCGCCCCGCAAACCTCACCGCCCGTGGGCGCGAGTCGAGCCGAAATCATAACGCATAGATAGATTGAATTGCAATTCATTGAACTCTGCTATCATGTAATGGGACTATCATATCATTACATATTGAAGCGTCAATGTACATTGTACAATGAAAGATTTTTAGTTTTAATACTTAGACTGAGCTTATTGCTAGATCAAAATAGACTCTATTTTGATTAGTGTAAATATATTTTGTGCTACATTTATTATAAACAAAGTATTGGGTTAGAAATTTAAATTTTGTTTTTTTAGTTTCATTTGTATGCGTCACGCGTAGCGCAGGTCAAAGGTGACTGCAAAAAAGAGTATCACGAACTCGAATTGTTAAATTGTGTATATATTTTATATTGTGTAAATAAGCTAGGACTTTTTATTAAGTTTAATTGTAGGTAAATATTTAGTGTTAGAGTGTTAATATCTAGTGTTTAGTACGTATACCTAAGTACGTATTCAGTAATTATGTCGGTTCGTGGCAACTCATATAATATATATAAAGATATTCTCAGTTATAAATCTTCTTCTGCAAAATGAACTTCTAAATACGCCGGGTTCATAATATTGAACTTAAATAATTTAATCTTATTATTTCCTATTAGCTATCTATACCAATACCAAAAATTGGAGTGTCTGTTTGTAATGTCAAAATAATAGGCTTTTTTCATGCTCACACGGTTATTTGCACGACACCTATGCCTAAAATAGCAATTAAAAAATTTTTGTCTGTCTGTCTGTCTGTTTGTTCTGGGTAATCTTCAAAACGGCTGGACCGATTTCAAAAATTCTTTCACCAATGGAAATCTATAATATCAGGGCGTAAACTAGGCTATATTTTATCCCGGTATTCCCACGGAAACGGGAACTACGCAGATACAACGACTATAACCTATAACCGAAGCGAAGCGAGGGCGGGTTGCTAGTCTAAAATAATAAAACTGCCAGTTCTAAGCCTGGAAAAAGTATGAAAGGGTTCATTTCAACATGCTCGTAAATATTAAATACATATTGTTGTCTAATAAAATTTGTTGAAGTTTCGTTGTCCTTTACCAATGGACGATCAACGTACGTCATAATATAAACTAAACGTCTCGTCTTGTCTAAGCGTCTACGATATAAACTAGTCGAAAATTAGACTGTTTTTCAACTAGTTTATCATCGACGATAAACGGTCTCGTTGCATCGACTGTAAAATCGTCGACGACCCACTACTAACTATTACTATTTGCTAATTATATCAGCCCATATAAATCCCACTGTTGGGCTTGAAATGGACCTAATATACCGCGCTGGTCAGACGTGGTGGCATAGAGTTTTATGTCGATTTTTCCTTCTCTTGCATAGATATTATCTCCATATTACCTATATCCCTTAGTCGACTTTTACAACACCCACGGGGATAGAAGGGGTGGTGAATTGCATTCTTCTCTCTCTTCACTATCTTCTCTTGTTCTCTTCTTTTTTTCTTTCTTCTTCTTCCTTCCTTTTCTTCTTCTTGTCTTCTTTTTAATTGTATTCTTACTCCATCATAACATGTAATATTCACTAGGAGGCAGTATTATTTGAATTTACCATATAAGTTGATTTTACATTAGACATTGAGGTAAGTACATTTGTCTCCATGAGAACTTACGGGTAGACTAACGTGACCATACGTCCCGCTTTGAACGGACAGTCCCATTATAAATAAAATTATTTTTACGGATTATATAAACGCGACAAGCGTTTATATTTGATTTTTGATTGCAAACCTATGGTTGCAAAACTTTTCACATGTTCTTGTTTTCGGTTTTTAATATTTTCATATCGTTACCTATATTTACTAGTATCCATTTCTGACACAAACTGCACAATCACTCAAATGTGCTATTTTGACCTAAAAAGACGGTCACATTAGGATGCTGCCAACTGGATTTATAATAATGCGAGGAAAACGTCGCATAGTTAGTTATTTATAAATAACTAAATATAACTTTAATAGAAAACCCCCGTAAATAATTGGTAGAGTTGTAAATTTCCGCGCTGATCACACACGTCAAAGATTCGGTAACAATTTCAGCACAATGGTGATGGGGAGAGATTACAGAGTAATGAGGAGGGGAATACAGAGTAAATACGTCGGGCAATCAAAAATCATATAAGCACAAACGCGATAAATCTGTAAAAATAGTTTTATTTATAACGTTATTGATTTTGAAGTGCGACCATATAACTTATTTATATATTAATATATAATTTTTAATTAAATATTATACATTAATGTTATAATAATAATAAAATACTAACAATCGAGTTATTTAATTGTAGTTTTATTAATACTTTAATCAAATATTTAGTCCGCCTTGTACCTTTGTTTGTGCAAAAGATATAAATAAATAAATATTAATAATACTATATACTTAGAGTAATTACCAACACATTTAGCTTGCCCGCCGCTTAGAATAATAACGTATAGAAGGTAGGTCCGCGCACTAAAAATTAAGCATTTCAATTGGGGCCTAGTGGAGCTTACGCCGGAACCGTTACGTAATGTACAAAGTCACTGTACTGCACGTACGTACGCAACTCTTAAAAATAAATAGATAATTATGACGGTTTGTGCATTCAAATGGTGTTACAACACATTTGAAAAACGTAAAAAGGTTTTTAACATTACTTTTAAAAGTATTTAGATGCTATGTTAATAAAAACAAAATTTTATTTCATAATTTGTATAGTGGTGTGCGTGTGTAGTGTGTACGTATGCAATCGACTGCGCGCATATAATATTTTTGGCGTCATCTTTTCGATCGCTCAAAGTACCGACACTATCCTTCAAATTCAAATTAATATTCAAAGACTATTATAATACTTTAATAAAACATACGTACCTATTGTAAGTATATTTAGTTAACATGATGCCCACTATTTCATAATTTGCTACAGAAATTGATGATACTTACAATTTGTTCATTTATGCATAATTCTAGGTTTTATTGTACTAAATTGGTGTACTGTATTTGAAAGCTATAAATAAATTATTATTATTATATAATATATATAAAGTAAGAGCACTAATAGTTGACCACTTAGAATAATAACGTATAGAAGGTAAGTTCGCGCACAAAAAGTGAAGCATTTCAATTGGAGCCTAATGGAGCTTACGCCGAGAACCGTTCCGTAATGTACAAGGTCACTGTACTGCACGTACGTACGCATCTCTTAAATAATAAATAGGCAATTATGACGGTTTGTGCATTCAAATGGTGTCACAACACATTTGAAAAACTTAAAAAGGTTTTTAACATTACTTTTAAAATTATTTCGACGATTTACTCGTATGTTACAAAAAACAAAATTTGATTTCATAATTTGTATAGTGGTGTACGTGTGTACGTGTGTAATCGTCTGCGCGCATGTAGTATTTTTAGATTCACGTTTCGAATGTTTGAAGTAGGGACACTATCCTTCTATACGTTTTTATTCTAAGAGTTGACCATTTAAAGCCTTTGGGAAAGGCTTTCCTTGTTTATTGCTGAATCTTAATTTTCACTCGAATTCAATTAGTGTTTCTTTTTCCAAGCTCTGTGGAAGTTTTTCGACGACATTAAACTAGTGGTCTTACTTATACAAAATTTAAAAATTAAAATAAAACCAACAACTTGAGAATCAGTAGTTGACCACTCCACATAGTGATGACTTTGTAAATATTGTTTTTCATATTTAACATACAAGGTTACCTTAATTAATCTGAAACAACTAAAAAACCAAACATTTACTTTTAAAAAAATCACTTTTGAAATTGTTAGATTTCACTTTAAAATTTTACAATCCTTAAAAAAATGTTTAGTAAAAGCTAATTATATGTTTAGAGTGCGTCGTTTAAAAAATAATTGGAGTGATTTGAAATCTTAGAATAATAACGTATAGAAGGTAAGTTCACGCACAAAAATTGAGGCATTTCAATTGGAGCCTAATGGAGCTTACGCCGGAACCGTTCCGTAATGTACAAGTCATTATACTGCACGTACGTACGCAACTCTTAAAAAATAAATTGATAATTATGACGGTTTGTGCATTCAAATGGTGTCACAACAGATTTGAAAAACTTAAAAAGGTTTTTAACATTACTTTTAAAAGTATTTCAACGATTTATGTTAATAAAAACATAAGATTTCAAACTTAAGATTTCAAACTTAAGATTTCAAACTTAGATTTCAAACATAAGATTTCAGAATAATAACGTATAGAAGGATAGTGTCAATACTTCGAACTTTCAAAATTTGAATCTAAAAATACTAATGGCGCGCAGACGATTACATACGTACACACGCACACCACTATACAAATTATGAAATCGAATTTTGTTTTTATTAACATAAATCGTCGAAATACTTTTAAAAGTAATGTTAAAAACCTTTTTATGTTTTTCAAATGTGTTGTGGCACCATTTGAATGCACAAGCCGTCATAATTACCTATTTATTTTTTAAGAGTTGCGTACGTTCGTGCAGTGCAATGACTTGTACATTACGGGACTGTTCCGGTGTAAGCTCCATTAAGCTCCAATTGAAATGCCTTACTTTTTGTGCGTGAACTTACCTTCTATATGTTATTATTCTAAGTTTGAAATATTAAAAAATTAGAGAATGCGTAGTTTGCACGATTCGATGACTAAATACCAGCATCGACTATTTAATATGAAATTAGTTTAAAAACAGGCCTAAATTCTTATTTTATGGAATTATATGCATTAGTGGTCAACTACAGGTACATAGCCCATTACTAGTGTCCTTACTTTATATTATGTTTATAAATATAACCGAATAATAAAGGCTAAAATTTTAACTCAACCGCGAATAAAAGTTACACGAACTCTATTTCTTTAATTAATCTTTGGTCTTCGGTAAGTTAGACATCTGTAAAATGGCACCTTTGATTTTTTAAATTTGGAAGCATATTTATTGCTGTTGTTTTTTATTTAAACAGCGTCTAACAAGCCAGTTAGTTATAGATATTGAATAAAAACTAATATAGGAGTTTTTTTTTTTTGAGTATGTGCCTTTACCCTTAGTTTAATTACTACGATGCACCTTTACCTGCCAATGACGTAATTCCCTCAAACCACAACTATTATGCATTAAACATAATTGGTCTACGAGATATTTATTTAATTAATTTATAAGGATACAAATAATACAATTTTTATTACTCTATAATAATAATATGTTATTTTCCCGTATGATGACGAGGTAAGAATATAATTCACTGGCCCCTTCATTTCCTGAAGGTGTAATAAAAATAGTAAATCATATAAGCAAATAACATCATTACAAGAGAAGGAAAACTCGAATCAAAACTCTATGCTTCATTATCTCATCACGAAAGGTCACATTTCCTCCCATTTCAAGATGGCCCAGATTCAATAGAGAGCTATAGAAATATAATATCTCATATGTAATGATTTCTGATATTTAAGTACGTGAGTACTACACATTGTAAATATGAGTAAAACATTGTAAATAAAATAACTTTACGGATTTTATCGCGTTTGTATCTGAATTTTGATTGCACGACGTTTCGAACACTTTTATAGTGTTCATGGTCGCGGGCGGACTAAGATGTCACACGTCCAACAAATCATCGTTATTACAGAGATTTATAATTATCTACACGCTATAGAAAATTATATAGTTATTAAATTTTGACCCATATTTTGGTACAAATTTAGTGCCAGTATAAGAAGAAAATTATTCTATACTAGCAACCCGCCCTCGCTTCGCTTCGGTTTCAGTCGTCTTTCCTGAATAGTTCCCGTTTCCGTGGGAATACCGGGATAAAATATAGCCAGTTTACACCCTGATATTATAGCTTTCCATTGGTGAAAGAATTTTTGAAATCGGTACAGCCGTTTTGAAGATTACCCGGAACAAACAGACGGACAAAAAAATATAAAGTGCGTTTTAGGCATATGTATAATGCAAATAACCGTGTGAGCATGATTGAGAAATTGGAGTGTCTGTTTGTAATGTCAAAATAATAGGCTTTTTTCATGCTCACACGGTTATTTGCACGACACCTATGCCTAAAATAGCAATTAAAAAATTTTTGTCTGTCTGTCTGTCTGTCTGTTTGTTCCGGGTAATCTTCAAAACGGCTGGACTGATTTCAAAAATTCTTTCATCAATGGAAAGCTATAATATCAGGGCGTAAACTAGGCTATATTTTATCCCGGTATTCCCACGGGAACGGGAACTACGTGGGTAAAACGACTATAACCTATAACCTATAACCGAAGCGAAGCGAGGGCGGATTGCTAGTTACTATTAATTTTAATGTTTAATTATTACTAACCATAAACAAAAAAAAAATGTTTTCATATAGAATCATTTTCTTCTTACACTGGCAATAAATTTTGTATCAAAATGTGGGTCAATATTTAATAACTAATTTCTGTATCGGGTAGATAATTATAAATTTTCTGCAGTAACGATGACTTGTTGGACGTGAGACATCTTAGTCCACCCGTGACCATGAACGCTGTAAAGTGTTCGAAACGTCGGGTAATCAAAAATCGAATAAAACGCGATAAAATCCGTAAAGTAGTTTTATTTAAAAGACCAAGTAATATCTTATGAGGGCCAAGGAGAGATAAATCTCTCCTGAGAGAAAGTAATGGTCAAAGATGTCAAGGATTCGATACTTGTGGCCGGACCAATGGTGAAGAGGAAGAAATACAGTAAATTATGGGGACACGCGTCGCCCTTGCATCGCCCTGAATAGAATAAACGGCGTGTGTGCTGACTATCAACTTAGCCTATATATGTCCCACTGTTGGGCTTAGGCCTCCTCCATAATGGGAGTGGGAATTGACCTACTATTCCACACTGATCAGACGTGTTGGTATAGGGTTTTGTTTCGAGTTTTCCTACTCTTGCATAGATGTTATATACGTATTATATCCCTTAGTCGTCTTTTACGACGTCCACGGTTACGATAGGGAGTGAATTGTATTCTTACTCCGTCACCACACGGACGATGTGTGCCGACTATAGGCCACCCAAGAAAAAAAAGAAAGTAATTATAAAATCTTACTTGAAAAAGGTTTAATGCAACCGGCAACTCTTCTTCCATCCATTCCTCCAGATATCATACGGTGAAACTCGACCAGCTAATTTATTTTATTAGGTACCTATGTGATGTGTTCATTCTCTACTTTTTAAAACAATAGCGCATGATACCAATAATAGATTGGTATTTTAATGGTAATAATAGATTGGCTTACACGTGGGTGTCGTGTCTGCCCCAGGTTTCGAGCATATCTTATGCTCATCATCACGGCGAGTGTGAAGTTGTGTTTGCGAGCCCTCGGCGTAAGCTGATGTTTTGCCGTAATATATAGTTCTAATATGTATCAAACTCACCATAAATTCAATATTAAAATCAAATAAAATTTGCTGCAAAAACAGACAGTAACTTGATTTTTGATTGCCTGAAGTTTCGAACATTTTATAGCGTTCATGATCACGGGCGGACTAAGATGTCTGACGTCCAATAAGTCACCGTTATTACAGATACATATTTATAATTATCTACCCACTACAGAAATTATTTATTAAATTTTGACCCACATTTTTGGTACAAATTTATTGCTAATCTATACCAATAAATAAAATTGGAGTGTCTGTTTGTAATGTCAAAATAATAGACTTTTTTCATGTTCACACGGTTATTTGCACGACACCTATGCCTAAAATAGCAATTAAAAAATTTTTGTCGGTCTGTCTGTTTGTTCCGGGTAATCTTCAAAACGGCTGGACCGATTTCAAAAATTCTTTCACCAATGGAAAGCTATAATATCAGTGCGTAACCTAGGCTATATTTTATCCCGGTATTCCCACGGGAACGGGAACTACGCGGGTAAAACGACTATAACCTATATGACCCTATATACCCTTTCACATATGTAAAACTATAGACCTTAGGTTGTAATAAAATATCTTAACCGAAGACGCTAGTGGACGGATGGGGGATTAGTCCGCTATACGCAGACAAAACAACCATGTCAGACCGAAGCGCTGAAACGGTAACCCTTCGGGATGGACACCGAGGTCAAGGAAACGCGACTAGGAGCCAATTCAATGACGATGGGGAGTGGATACGGTAGGTTATAGTGTACGTCGTCCTTAACGGCTAACAGCCTATCCAAAATAAAACAAACGGACGACCTGAGTCCGCAACATGGTCTGCCAAAAAAATGAGTACCTAACCTTGGCTGGGACGTCATTCGATCGCCCCCTTGGTGGGTAAGAGACTAATACTCAGTCCGTCCACTTTCACTCATCATTTTAAAAAATTTTACAGGAAGTAAAGGAAATCAATTAAAGGAACAGAAATAAAACATTGTATTAAGAACCGGTCACACGAGGAAAATGTCGACAAAACTCAGTATACCTAATGCACTTATTAGTATGCAAGCGTATATAAACAGATTAGGCGACAATTTATGATTATTTAAAAGATGTCTCTGCTACGTAATTCTAAAGAGGACGGATTGCATTATGAATCATTTGATTTATTAACACCAAAATCATTCATATGCACCTTGAAGTGTACATTTGAACTTCTAATTCATTCATCTCAGCCTACATAAGTCCAATTGTTGGACTCGAACCTCCTCCACAATAGGAGTGAAATTAACCTACCATATCATGTTAGTTTTAATTTGAGTATTCCTTCTCTTGCATAGATGTTATATATTTATCTTATTGCTAACGGCGGTAAATGAGTAAACAGTACACCTAATGATAAGTGTTGCTACCGCTTATGGAGTTTCACAAGGCTGTTGCCTACCACGAAGAATGTGAAGGGAGTGTGAATGCGTTCAATGAGTATCGGTAATACTAAAGTCATCATCAAAACCCACCACATGCAAACATCCTCAAAAAGTTTGGCTTCCGGCTCTCTTGCTCACCGAACGAAGCGCAGTAACAAATTGCTACTACTCGGACGTCGATTTTCTGCTTAGTGTGGTACTACCCCGGAGGGACCGGCCCGCGGCTGTAGACAGACAACTGTCAACAGTGTAGTCCTACCACTATTAAAATGCGTATTATTTCTCTTAGTTGTCTTTTACGACACTCACGGGCAAGGTGAATTGTATTCTTATTCCACACTTACCTACTATCTAATTAGTAATGAATTTATTTATTACTAGCAATCCGCCCTCGCTTCGCTTCGGTTTTAGTCGTTTTACCCGCATAGTTCCCGTTCCCGTGGGAATACCAGGATAAAATATTGCCTAATTTCCGCGCTGCTATTATAGCTTCCCATTGGTGAAAGAATTTTTGAAATCGGTCCAGCCGTTTTGAAGATTACCCGGAACAAACAGACAGACAGGCAGACAAAAAATTTCTAATCTGTATTTTAGGCGTAGGTGTCGTGCAAATAACCGTGTGAGCATGAAAAAAGCCTATTATTTTGATATTACAAACAGACACTCCAATTTTATTTATTGGTATAGATTATGCTAATAATATTAATGAATGAATCTTGGATTTATTTAATTTTAATTTTCTGTATGGTAACAGAGTGAATATACAATTCATCATTCCTGTCTTGCCTATACTAATCCGTCTGATCAGCGTGGTATGGTTTGCAAATTTTCTGGCTATTTTGGAGAAGGCTTGAACCCGGTAGTAGCGCGGGAATGGATAAACGAGTACTAACTTTGAAGCTCCTAAGCTGGACCGATGTTGACGAAAATTTTTGTGTGTGTTCAAGGGGATTCGAGAATGGTTTAGATTCACAAGTGTACCCGGTAGGTGGCGCTGCGATCGATTTAACTTTTTACTGTTTTTATATTTAAACAGAACAACTTCTCTTGGGTCAGCTAGTTATATATACGACATGTGAATCAAATTTCACTCTACCATCATCGTGGCTGCAAGAATGGTTGCTATCGGCGTTGTAATCGGCGGGTGTCGGAGACGCGCGCCCGCGGCGGCATGGTCTCCCTGCAGGAGATCACCGCCTGGCGGGTCGACGCCCGCCAAGGAGTCATTGCCCGTTGGGCAGTACGGCTGGAGAGTCCTCGGTACGGTGTCAGGACCGTCGAGGCCTTCCGGCCGGTGCTGATGGAGTGGTTGGAGCGGACGCACGGGGTGCTTTCCTTCCGACTGTTGCAGGTGCTTACGGGGCACGGGTGTTTCGGGAAGTACCTGCACAAGATTGTCAGGAGGGAGAGCACACCGTCCTGCCACCACTGCAGTTGCGACGAGGATACGGCGCAGCACACGCTCGAGGAGTGTGCTGCATGGGAGGGGGAGCGCCGTGAACTCGTCGCGATTATCGGTGCCGACCTGGCGCTGCCGACCATCGCCAGGGAGATGCTCGACAGCGTCAGGAACTGGGACGCGGTCGCCGCCTTCTGTGAGGCCATAATCTCACGGAAGGAGGCGGCGGATCGTGTGCGAGTAGAGCTCCTATTCAGCGACACGTTCCGCCGCCGGTGACTCGGGCGGCGCAGGCGCGAGTATCTGCGCCTAATGCCACCCTAGCCGAGGCCGCGGGTGATCGGACCGGGGAATTGTCCGTCACCCGCAGAGAGGCTGACCGCGCGATTGTGACCGACGTCCTAGTACGTCGAGAGGTGAGGTTACCCGAAAGGGTATTCCGTCGGGCCGACCACTGATGACAAGTCACATCTGCTCCGGTGGTCGGCCCAACAACGAGGTGAAGTGAGTACGGGTGGGTTATGGGCCCGCGCGCCGTCCTCTCATCGCCCCGGACGACAGGACCGCGCGTGCGCTTACCATAGCCCACCCATAAAAAAAAAAAAAAAAAAAATCTTGGAATCAAATTACGTGTTCTTATTAGTGGCCGATGAGCAATGAGTTTACCTGATGGTAAGTGATCAGAAATACCAGAGGCACAGCTAAGTAGCGACCTACCATAGCTAATAAAGGATTGGAACTAACAGAATGAGAATAGAAAGATAACGGAGAGAGTTTACCCTTTCGACTCTTAATAATAAAGTAAATATCCTATTGTCTGCATTTTCCTTAAAATTATTTGTTAATCGGAGTTCATTACTTAAAATAAACATTTATTTATGCTCTGTTTACAATTCAATAAAAAAGCAATTAAAATCTCGATGAAATTTCGTTATTTCTACAGGAAAACGTGCCGAGTATTAACAACATTTCAAAAAATTATCATAATGTATTTAAAATTCCTGTTTAGTTTTTACAGTTTTTTCCTCGTTTCTTTGATTGTTGCATTCAACGTAATAATAAAAAACAGGTTGCATTATAAATCGAGATAACGTTCATAATATTGATCTTGTCCTAATAAAAAGTTGCATAATTATTAACTAGTGACGTATCAACTGACGTATCATTCATTAAAATCATATGCGCAATAGGGATTGCGATCTGAGATGGATTAATCGAGGAATCGATTTTTAAGGCCCAAAAAATCAATTTTATAAATCGATACGAAGCAGTGAATCGATTCGGTGAATCGATACTTTACCCTAGAAAATCGTCATTCGATATCTTTCTGCTCATTCGATACTAAGTGCTCAGTATCGAATGTTAGTGTTTTATACTATATTATAAGATTAATAACACTTTCAGATTTCCTAAAAGAAAAAAAACTCATCACATATTTACCTACCAGATTTCCCAAAGAAAAAAGCTCATCACAATCCAGTCGAAAAAAAGATCGATAGATCGAGTAATCGGAAATCGATCCTTCAGACCTCGATTTTCTTGTGAATCGATCCTTTGGACGACGATTCAAATCGATTCAAGAAGCGATCTTTTTCAGAAAGATCGCCCATTCCTAATACGCAATGTTGTGATTACGTAAACACATCTCGTGAGAGAATTAGTTTATCCTGCTCATATCCAACATGTAATTACTCTTCTACCTATTGCAAAAGTTTTGGCAATTATTTTAGGACTGGCCAACCGCGTGACGTCAACGCCCGCTTGACGTCAAGCCCCTTTCTTTTTTATATTATGAAAATGCATTTACGCACTAACCCACTCCGATGACATACATCGGGGGGTTTATGGGACTCGCCGGCAAGTTGTGCAAATGGAATAACCACTAAACCACAGCGATCCTTTCCGTATCTTTACGGGATGCCGAACAGATCGTCTATTGACATTCGACGCCCGACACCCCAAGCACACCACGCAAGACCGACTGATCACGTACCGACGTCGCTCAAGTCGGTAGGAGGAGATGCACATATCGGCACCTCCTCCCCGAACCGCAGTTACCGCTCTGCGGCCTCCTTGAAAAGGATGACCTCCACGCAAAAAGAGGCCATTGACAACCAACATCTACTGCTTTCGAGCATTTTTAAGATGTTGGTCAACAACGACTAGTCTATGCTTATGACCGCCGACAGGTCGTAGAGATGGAGATGCCCAGGTCTACATAAAGGTCATTTACGACAACCTCATATACTGCAAGGGTAGATAGTATTCGTAGCCACTACAGAGAATAATAATATGAATAACAAACATTACGTAATTGCGGCCATAAGGTTTGTACGCAATAAACAATTTGAGATTTATAATAAGCACTCTCTGCATTATTTTCACCAAATGAAAGAGCTTTCCTAGAAGTGTTGACGTACAGCCGTCGCCCTGGTTTATAACCACATACCACACAAAAAATAGTGCAAATTATCCTGCTATTAAAACTATTACAGAAGACAACGATTTATAGATTCGTATAAATGTAGAGACTTATCAGTGAAAGAGACATTTTTTTTTCAATTGTTTACTTAAAATATTTCTAAAAAATACTAAACAGATCATGAACAAACAAGGAAAACTCGATTTGTAAACATATTTGTGCTCAACAAATGTGTTTTGAGACATTTAGGTGACATATAAAGTTAATGCAAGCTTTTATTTTTATCTTTGACCTATCGCGGTTTATATCTGTAAACAAATCTTGAACGTTAAAGTTATATATAGGTACTTAAATTTTGATGATAATGTAAAATTCAACATTTCAATATCGGCGTTTTTCCAATATGAAAAATTGATTTTTTTTTCAACCCTGTTTATATGGATATCAAATGAAAGGGTGTAGGAAGGTGTACGAAAAAAATAAGTACACTAATTTTTTTTTTTTGACGTGCGTCGCGGTCGTCGTGCTCCTCGCACCACTCCGTCGGGGGCGACAGAGGGGCGTAAGCACGCACACCCGCAACCCGCCCACGATGCACGTCGCCTTCGTCGTTGGGCCGACCACCGGAGCAGGGTTACTTGTCATCAGTGGTCGGCTCGACCCCTATTTGGGGTACCCTCCCATCGACCGACGTCCCCCCCTCGGGGAGGACGTCGGTCTTTCCTCACGCGGTCGGCCTCTCGGTGGGTGACGGATGGACGGATGGGTCACGTCACCCGCGGCCTCAGCTAGGGCGGCATGAGGCGCAAGTACTCGCGCCTACGCCGCCCCAGTCGCCGGCGGCGGATCGCCTCATCGAGGCTGCGCTCCTCGCGCAGGCGATCCGCCGAATTCTAAATTCTACATGGACACCGTTCCAAGATTACATTTTTCTTTTCAAGTTCCTTAATATGTATATCAAATGAAAGACCTTGCAACAGCAGAAAACTTATCATTCTCTGCTTTACGCTAAAACGTTTCCATTAGAGTGAAAGGATTGAGATGTAAAATTTAACTACTTCATAAATTCATTAAACATTAATTATAATTTATTAAAATAGTTATTTTACAATCTCATTACCTAATAAAAAGAATAAAAATAAAATTATCGTAAAAAATAATTATTTAAAGTAAGCTTTATTTAATTATAACGTTAAAAATAATCTGTTACTAAAACAAAAGCGTGTTAAATTTAACAGCAGCAGAGTGTAAAACCGTCTTTACTTTGGTTTTTATGATATTTTTTTTTTATTTTATAATCATAAACAAATAAATACAATACTAGTTTTATTAGTTAATCAACTATTTTGCAAACAACGAGACTAGACAGTGTGGAGCCGGTTACTTTAGAAGCAAAATAAGGATACTGTTAATATACGTAGGCAATGACGTTAAGCGTTCACCGACGCACGGCAAATGGGAAAATCGCATACAGATAAAATGTCTCACACAAACACGATGCAGACAGGATTACATTATATATAACGGTCCATTAAGCATACAGCTTTATTAACTTCAGCAACGTTTGAAAATCCACAGTCGTGCAACAATGGCTAAGGAGACAGGTCAATTATGGCGCCAATATATTATTGCCGGCATTGGTATGTTAGAATTTTAAAATATATCAATGTTATATAAATATATTTTAATAAATTTAGTTTAAATAATATTTCTCTTAAATAAAAGATATATTTTGGCTAATTTATTATACCAACATAATAATATTAAATTAAAGTTATATGTATATTTATATTTTTATAATATAATGTTTTTTTTTACTTTATTCCAAATGAATTATTATTCAAATCGAAAACACTTTACATAAAAAAAATATAAATTAATCATTCAAAATATATAAACTAATGAACTTTGAAAATATTTGAAAGTTTAGTTTTCAATTTTAGTTTTGTTCATAAAAATTAATAAAACTAAACTAAATAACTTAGAATAATAACGTATAGAAGGATAGTGTCCATACGTAAACCATCAAAAATATGAAGCAAACAATACTACATACTTAGAATAATAACGTATAGAAGGATAGTGTCAATACTTCGAACTTTCAAAATTTTGAATCTAAAATACTAATGGCGCGCAGATGATTACACACGTACACACGCAAACCACTATTCAAATTATGAAATCAAATTTTGTTTTTATTAACATAAATCGTCGGCATACTTTTAAAAGTAATCTTAATATACTTTTTATGTTTTTCAAATGTGTTGTGACACCATTTGAATGCACAAACCGCCATAATTACCTATTTATTTTTGAAGAGTTGCGTACGTACATGCAATACAGTGACCTTGTACATTACGGAACGGTTCCGGCGTAAGCTCCATTAGGCTCCAATTGAAATGCTTCACTTTTAGTGCGCGAACTTACCTTCTATACGTTATTATTCTAAGCTAAATAATTATTTTATGCTGATATAAATAAAGATACTTATCTTTAAACGCTGTTTAATGTTAATTTTTATATGAAAAGTCTGTCATTTACAGTCAGATTTTGTTCAGATAAACATAGATTATAGAGTTGAAGCAACATCAGCGAAATTAATACAACATTTTTGAACGAATATTCGACGCTTAAAATATTTTATTATGTATTATAAATCGGAATTAATTTTATATTTTAATTGCTTTTATTACTTTAATAGTAAGGATATGATATAGTAATCTTAACAATAGGCAAATATAAAGTTGTAATCTTCTAGTCATGGTCAAAATAACACGCAATTTATCACTTCTTATTAACATAGAACAATAGTGTTTTCGTAATATTTTCTTCACTGTTAGTTCTACCCTCTTTTTTGTGACCCGGCTATGATGTAACTATATATGAAAACATTTTATTCCCCACATTAATTTAGATCACAGAAAAAAAAAAGCATTATCTAAACATATGATTCAAAAAAGCGCGATGCTATAATATGGTGGCCATTTCAGCTTATGTTGTAGTCTACAAGATACTACGGCAAAGACAGTGTAGCTTTATTTTTAAAAGAGAAAATTTATAAAAGAAAATTTATAAAAGAAAATATTAGATAAAAAAGTCTTTAAAAATATGTACGATCCGTTTATTTTAAATTTTCCCCTCTAAAGTAGGTATACTTACTCTTAGTCGCCTTTTATGACACTCAAGATCAAAATAAGAGGTGGTGAATTATTCTTACACCATCGTCGTCTCCTCGTCTCGTCGTCTCAGCCCATACAAGTCCCACTGTTGGGCTTAAGCCTCCTCCGCAATAGGAGAGAAATTGGTCTACTATACTATGCTGATCAGACACGTTGATACAGGGTTTTATTTCAAGTTTTCCTTCTCTTGCACAGATGTTAGATGCATATTATATCCTTTAGTCGTCTTTTACGACTTCCACAGCCAAGATTGGGAGTGGTGAATTGTATTCTTAACCACACTTAAATAGTTGAATGGTTCTAGTTGAGTCTGTCTAGTCAGTATTAGCTATTTTGGCTACTTTTTTAATAATAGTTCAGATGATCGGGTGCCGCTTGTAAGTCCTGCGTCGTTCTAAAATTATTTACTAACACAATGATTATTTAAAACCCAATTAATTTTTCGATAAAACGAAAATTTAATGCTTTAAAATAGTTTCTCGAAATATCAATCCTCATATAATAACAATTAATTAAATAACATCGATGCAACGAATTTTATTTCTACTTATTTAATTGCATCAGTTAATCCTTAAAAATATTTTTCAATTAACCCGTTCTTTCATAATGTCTCTTTTTATGCTACAACCGTTTTTTGCTAGACTATTTTGTCCATTACAGTCATTTAAATGTGAATTAATTAAAATATTTAAATTAGTTAATATATAAAAAAAAACGTAAAGATGAGACAATACGTCTTTTACGATACGCAAGGGCAAGACACGTGGTGAATTGTATTCTTACTCGGTCATCACACGAATAATGTGTATTGCCTTGAATTAGTTAATTATTATTCTAATTTTGCATATCATTAAACAGAAACAACATGTTGTTTCATAACATAACCTGTTGTAAAAGCTCATTTTGTGCATTTTGAGACAACATAAAAATATTTTTTCTTACCTCAAGTTGGGTTCAAGTTTTTATAGATGATTCAAATGATAGACAATTTCTGTTTTTTTTAAGATAATACTCTGCACTAAGGAATTAATCCTTGTATAGCGAGAGACTTTACAAACATATAATTAACGGATACAAATTATATCCAGACTTAGAACAACAATTTGTGGATCGCACAAAGTGTTGTCCTGCGTGGTATCTTAACCACCACGCCATCTGTGCAGTCGTTTTCGCATCAACAAGAAGTAGTTAATTAGTAATTACTATTTAATAACGATTTATTGTTATTATTTTAGCTAATATCGCCACAACATCGATTGGTTACGGCATGGGATGGACTTCACCAGTGAGTCCGAAGTTAGCGAACATCACCACAACACCCCTGGACCACGCAATCACCTCTGATGAAGACGCCTGGATTGGATCTCTACTCAATATTGGCGCAATATTCAGTAAGAATTTGCTATTATATTGAATTTTTTTTTATCATTATCATCACAGCTAATATATGTTCCACTGCAGGAACTGCCTTCTCCACAATATGAGGGAAACCTACTATACGCTGGTCAATGGTAGTATAAAGATTTATTTCTAGTTTTTCATCTCTTGCACAAATGTTATCTGCATATTAAAATCCCTTAGTCATTTTTGACGACACCCGCGGGCATGAAATGGGATAGTTAATGGCGTTCCTAAATGCGAAAGTCACTTTGTTTGTTTGTTACGGTTTCACGCTTAAAAAATTCTTTCATCAATGGAAAGCTATAATATCAGGGAGTAACATGGGCTATATTTATCACGGTATTCTCACGGGAACGGGAACTGCGCGGATAAGGCGACTGAAACCGAAGCGAAGCGAGGGCCGATTGCTAGTATTTTATATTCCTCTTCGTACACTATGTTTATTATCCGAACTGAGAATCGAACCTATATATATTATTGCGATTAAAATCATCATCATCCTGATTTAATCCCAATTACTTGGATAATACTTATTCTCCTTGTCAGTTAATGTGACATAAGTTTTGACAATAGTTTTACGACTAGCTGTTTGCCTGACGTCATCTGCTTAGAAATATAATATTTGACCAGATTGCATGGATGGAGTTCGTACCTGGTCGATGTAAAACTCTTAGTCGATGATGTAAAGCTTTTATTCGTTGTCGCCACCACACAACAAGCAAGTATACGAGTGTTAAAATAAAAATACAAAAAGATATTCTAGCAGTTGAAATATCATCATTATCAGCCTCTCAGACGTCAACTCTTGGACATAGGCCTCCCTAAAAAGAGGGATAATTCGATAATCACCACTCTTGGCAGGCGGGTTAGTAATCGTAGTAGGTGCTTAAAGGTTCTCAGAAAATTCGGCAATGCATTCTTCTGATGCCCTTCAACCGCTGTTTATGAGCCCAAGTTGAATTATACAAATTAATAAATTTTTCCTAATCTATAGGTCCATTCTTGGCTGGATATGCTGCATCCCATATTGGTCGAAAATGGAGTCTTTGGAGTGTTTCTATACCTATGCTCATCGGTTGGATACTGGTAGCCTTCGCTTCAAATGTATTTATGATTTACGCTGCGAGATTGTTTTGGGGACTTGGTATAGGAATCACGTTTACAGTACTGCCAATATACACAACTGAAATTGCTACCGTAAGTAAAGAATTTTATTGCCACACTTGTAATCTTAATCAGTTTTTTTTCGAACAATCTATATAATCTATAACTTCTTTAAATAAAGAAGCTAGTTGATTGACTCGACGTGATGATGAAAGTCGTGAAGTACCTACAAACGCTAAATGTATATGGAAAAAAAAGCAACACGTACATTGTTTTCAAACTATGCACAAATACTTAGTAATAATTAAAAAAAGAAATAAAGGCCGCGTAATAATTATACGCGTTTGAAGTAAAACTTATTTGATATCGTGACAGATGATGATTAATTTAGAAAAAAAAATAATAGAAAAAAAATGTTTAAAAATAGAAAAACAGCAGCAATAGATGTGCTTCCAAATTTAAAATTACAAAACCGCCATGTTACTAGCCTAAGATTAAGTAACATTGAGTTAGTTTATTATTATTATAACATAAATAATTATAAATTTATACGCTAATGCGGGGCGCATTAGCGTATAGATCCACTACTTCTGATATGAAATAAATGAAAAATATTTATTTTTTATTCTAGGATGACCGTAGAGGTGCTCTAGGATCAATGATGGTTGGTTTCATAACGATCGGATTCTTGATGGTGTACAGTATAGGACCTTATGTATCATACGACGTGGTGGCATGGGTTGGCACCGTGTGTAGCGCCGTCTTCGCTGTTTTATTCTTCTTCATGCCAGAATCACCGATATATCATCTGTCTAAAGGTAAATTTAAGTTAAATTTTATTTAAGTCTACAGAAATAGCGTAGTGGTCGCGAGTTCGATTCTCGCGTAACGTAAGACAGTACTTTATGCGATCCATAAACTGTTGTTCGGGGTCTAGATGTAATTTTTGTCTGTTAACTATACGTTTGTAAACTCCCCCGCAATACGCGGATTATTTACTTAGTGCAGAGTGTTACCTTTTAAAAAAAATGTTTATGTGATAGCATTTTCAGTAAATTAAATTATACAGAAATCAATATCCTTATGTGTTTATTTTCAGGCAATGTGGAAGAGGCTGCTAAATGTCTTGCTATAATTCGCGGCATGTCTCGTGATGGCATTCAAGCTGATATTGACAGAATGGCTGAAGAAGTTCGCTTCAGTATGGCAAAAAAGGCTAAGGTAAATAAAATATTTAAATACTAAAATAATATAAAACATCTATTATATGGTTAGTCCATCAGCACATAGGCAAGGGATATCTATACTTACATATATTTCCTCTTCCAGCTCTCAGACGTGTTCCGCGGTGGCAACTTGAAGGCGTTCTACATCTCGTGTACGCTGTTATTCTTCCAACAGTTCTGTGGCATCAATGCCGTTCTCTTCAATTTAGGAACTATTTTCAATGCGGCTAAGGCTAGCCTCGATTCCTCCATTTCTCCCATCATTATCGCTGCTTTACAGGTAAGCTATTGATTGTTTATAACGGCAATTTTGCTAGCGAAAAGGTTTTAAACTAGAGCTCAATCTAATATGCCGAACCATCACTGTTTGACAGACATTACAAGCTTAGGAAAGATTCTTAGAAATGCGCTTCCTTCTTGATGACGTTTTCATTCACTATTTAAACTATCCCCTGACAACATAACGTGAACATTTCCAAGTCGTATACGCACAGCGTAGATCTTAAATCGAAACCTCTGCTTGTTCTTGATATTACGTGCTATTTAGTTTCTGTTTCTCTATTTTATTGCCAATAGTGGCAGATAGACCAACAGCCCACCTGATGGTGGATAGTAACTTCTGCTCTTGGACCTTGATAATGCATACGAACAAGTCTACCAATCCATTGATCCATCAGATTATCGACATTCACTGTTAGACATAGATATTTCCAAGGCAGAATAACATGCCATTCAGGTCAAAGGAATCGGTATCGTTGGTGAACAGTAGCATTTGGATAATAAGGTAGATTTTGGAGCCACACACCGCCCTACCCTTGCCCCTGATGCATAGGGAAGGGTGTGTCCAGACCATAGCGTGCCATAAAGAAAGAGGACGCGATCAGCATATAAATGTCCTAGTTATTAATATTTCGCTATATCATGGATATTGTTTTGTGAATTAACAGCTTGGCGCAGCGTGTTTCACCCCGTACTTAGTCGAGAGGGCTGGACGTAGACTTCTGCTTCTCATCTCAACCAGCGGTACTGCACTCAGCCTTGTAAGTAACTACACTCTTTTACATCCCACTGTTGGGTACCTCCTCCAAAATGGGAGAAAATTTGACCTACTATACCACGCCAATCAGACGGATTGTTACAGGATTTTATTTCGAGTTTGCCTTTTCGTGCATACATCTTTATATGCTTATTAAAATCCCTTAGTCGTCTTTTACGATATCCACGAGCAATGTTAAAAGTCGGTACTATTCGTAACCGCTATCACGTAGCATATCTTTTAATTATTATTTGAAAAAAAGATCCTGGTTCAAAGGTCATGCTTGTTGTAAACAATTTTATTTGAGCCCTCTAAATTTCTTGACGAATCTTGATTGAAGATATTAACTAATATTTTATTTTCAGGGTTTCCTAGGCATGTATTTCATCCTCGTCGAAAACAAAAGCCCAGTGGTTGAGATATTGGGTGTATTGCCGATTCTGTCACTGGCCGTGTTCATCGTCGCGTACAGTTGGGGCATTGGACCGCTACCTGTGGCCATCATGGCGGAACTGTTCCCAATTGAAGTTAAAGCCGTCGCTGCGCCTATAGCTACAGCCTTCTGTTGGACGTTATCATTTTTAATTACCAGGTAAATAAAGATCTCGATATATTCCGCGTGGTAACAGAGTAAGAATACCTCTCCCCTCTCTTGGCCGAGGGTATCGTAAATCCCGACTAAAGGATTAAATATGCAAGATAAAGAAAACTACAAATAGAATCCTATTTCACTTCACTTTTTTCACGACAGGTAGCGGCCTAGCAAAGATCCATTAGCGGCAGTATCACTTAACATCAGGTGTGCTATTTGCTGGTTTGTCATAAACAGCAATAAAAAAATATTTACACACTGTTCCCGTTTAATACTCTCGAAGCTTTTTAGCTATAGTTTTTGTTTATCCCAATAAGTAGATATATATGTCATTTTTCGCTCGCACATAAGTTTTTTTTTTAAGTTTAATTTGTTAGTTATTTGTACTAATAGCAACTCTTTAACCGTCTTAATTATTTCGTCGTCTTTCGCACCACCCTTTGGACAAAGTTGACATTATACCCTGCTCAAGCTGTCATTCTTATTCCGTCACAGACAATAAATAAAAACTAAAATGTAATTTATCTATTATCAGGTACTTCAGTGTAGTCTCAGAAATGGCGGGAATGGGATCCACGTTCTTCATGTTCGGTGTATTCTGTGTCGCGGCTTTCTTCTTCACACTATTTCTGGTGCCGGAGACTAAGGGCAAGAGTTTCCAGGATATACAACAGATGTTAGCTGGCAAGTGAGTATCACACGTTCTTATTTAGATCATATTCATTGGTATAACCGATTCTGATGTTCCGTGTGGTGATGGAGTAAGAATATAATTCAACCCTCCATATTTGACACATGATTCCTATGAAAAAGTATGAAATGATACAACCTTAGAATAATAACATATAGAAGGAAAGTTCACGCACAAAAAGTGAGGCATTTCAATTGGAGCCTAATGGAGCTTACGCCGGAACCGTTCCGTAATGTACAAGTCATTGTACTGCACGACCGTACGCAACTCTTAAAAAATAAATAAGTAATTATGACGGTTTGTACATTCAAATGGTGTCACAACACATTTGAAAAATATAAAAAGATTATTAACATTACTTTTAAAGGTAATTCGACGATTTATGTTAATAAAAACAATATTTGATTTCATAATTTGTATAGTGGTGTGCGTGTGTACGTGTGTAATCGTCTGCGCGCCATTAGTATTTTTAGATTCAAATTTTGAAAGTTCGAAGTATTGACACTATCCTTCTATACGTTATTATTCTAAGGATACAACATTGTTACTTATAATAGTATCACACAGTTTTCTTGTGGTGACGGGCGTTAGAATATTCACCGCTTCTCCTGAATTTGAGGTTTGAAATTAACAAAATTTCCCTCCCATGCTGAAGGAGGCCCAAACCTAACAGTGGCATACGTATGGGCTGACGATGAAGAAGTCCTTAATAATACTTTGAGTTACTTATAAAATTTTTCAACGATAACTATTTTGTTCACAGATCTACAGATTCAGAAAAAGTTTAAACATCAATACAAGAAAGAATTCTTATGACAACGATTAGAAAACGACCGACTTGAAACGATGACGCGTCAAAACCGTGATATGGTTTTTGAGTTATCCAGCAGAAACTCATTCAAGTCAGTTTAGTTATCAAGTTTAGAAGAATACAACCCACCGAGAGATATAATATCGTATTTTTAATAACGAATAGAAACATTTTTAACGGTTAATCAGTAAAGTATATTATCGTGCCTGCAAAATTGAGTCTCCGCTTACCATCAGGTGCACAGACTTACACTAATAATATCATCATACTTTGTTTTCAAAGATTGAAATATTCCATAAAGAGTTATTATAAAATAAATTCAGAATTGTAAAAAAAAATTGCAGAAACTGATACAGTGCATATTGCCAAACGCGCATTTGGACACCACTATTATTCCCAAGTTGAGAATTTTAGCGGGAATGTCAAAATAACATGTGGCGCTCTTTTTAGTGCTTTATAGAGTTATGCTAAATAACTTGCCTGATATTATATGTAATATAATGCAGAGAAAATGTAGTAAATATGAAAATAGGGAGCTACGTGCATTTTCATGTTCTGCCCAAATTCCCAGTGGAATCATAATTCGTTTATCAACACCCAATCAATGGTAACGACTTGACTTACTGACCGACTGTTGAATTGTTAAGCTAACAATGTAATCGAGTGAAAGACTTTGTATTCGTGGCTATGAATAAATTTGAATACTAGAAAAAAATAACAAAAAATAAGATCATACTATGATTTTGCCGTGGGTTAACAGAGTAAAAATATTATTCACCACTTCATGCTATTGCCCATAGGTATCATAAAAGACAACTAAGGCATTTACGTCTGACCAGCGCGATATAGTAGGTCAAATTTCCTTCCATTGTAGAGGAGGCCCAAAGCCAGTAAGTAAGACTTACATTGTATATATTAGAATAATAAGTGTTTTTGTTTATGAATGTTATTGGATGACTGTTATTGTTATATTAAAGTGAATCTTCTTTAGGAATTAAAAGTAATCCTTTATGCTCTTTCTCTATCTAATCAAATAGTGTATAGAGAAGTTTACACTTCAACTAGCTTCTGTATCACCTAAGAAGGTTCACTTATGTGTGAATCACATTTAAACGTATAAAACTGTATTATATTAATACAGTAATGTTTTGTTATTGTTATGTAAACGCTTATAGTATGTATTAAGTCCGCCTATAATAAAATCATTTTCTAGAATAATATCATCTAACTTATTAAAATCTAATGAGGTTTTTGACAGTGATTAAGTAAAATTAATTTCAAGGTGATTATTAACACTTTAAGTGCATAAAACCAAAATAAATTTGAAATTAATTCTAAAGTATTGAATCAATGCTTCGCGTCGTTCTGTCATATCATAATCCAATTCTTTTAATGAAAATTCTATCAGAGTCGAGTAAAACTAGTGTATTTCTATAGGAAAATGAAGGGCATAAATCATGTGACTAATATTTCTCTATAATACTTTACAAGTAACAGTGTAAAAAGTTTTTAAATCATCAAATGTAACCTGAATTGATACAAGGTGACTAAAATCATATTACTTACACTGTCAAATTAAATAAAACCTTATAAATGTTGATAAAAAAAATGATATTCTGTCATGTAGATGTAGGTACTTAGATACCAACGTCTTATAATTATTGTATGACTTAATGATGAAATTAATTACTGTTATCTGAATAAGCTAATTTATTTATAAAATATAAGCGAGTGTTTTTATTTTGTAGACTGTTAATAAAACTAAAACTGTTTTAAATATATTGTTATTTGGTTTAGTTTTGTGTGTAATGAGGCCTTAGATATGATGAAAAATGGTCTTATTTGTATATTATATATATATATATATATATATATATATATATATATATATATATATATATATATATATATATATTTAAGCTATAAGCCTTAAATATGTTGTTATTTTTTTATTTTTTTGTACTTAACATTAACATAGTTCTTTTGTATATAAGTTATATATTTTAAAAAATCTCAATAAATTATTGATGAACTTTATTTTTTTTATTTTAACATATGTACATTAGTAAGCACACATTTAAGATATGTACCTCACATATTTTAATTCATTTGAAGGCAACACGGTTGCACAGTTTAAAATAGTGCGAATAAAAATTAATTTTCTTCGTTGCTCGGTTCGCAAAGACTTGGCCTTGAGTCCCTGCACGTATTTGGGCGAAATTATATTTGAAAACGTATAGTTATAGTAATTATTAGATACCAGGCCCGCTTACCCAGGCCATCCAGGGGGGCAGCAAATCAAGCGACTCAACACGTAATTCATGTCATAATATTCATCCTACCATAAGTATAATTGTTACAGAGAATTATCTAAACGTAAAATCGAATTAAATAAAAGAAACGTTTTTTCTCAGGCGACAGACACATATATTATTTTTGGTATCCATGACAACTACAACAATAGATAAAAAAAGCTAGTCAGCCTTTTTTAACAATAATAACGTCCAGGGGGCGGCATATCGAGCGACCCATCACGTAATTCATGTAATATTCACCCTACCATAAGTATAATAAATTTCACCGCATGGAAAAAAACCGACCGATGGGCGTTAACACCGCCATCAATTGGCATCCGTTAAATCTAAGATGCAATACCAAACGTTTGTCTGTCAGCAGGTTGAACCATACGTCCCCGCTGGGTGTCACCCCAAGTATCACCCCATTGAAAAGCAGGACTGAAAGCTAGGGCATTTCCCTCTGAGCATAGGTATAGTGAGTAAGTTAGGTACCTACCTGTACTTGGGTACTTGTACACATTCGAAGAGCATTATGGTGGATAAACAATAACAATGGCAATTTGAATTATAATTATTTTGTTAATAGTTCTTTTGATAATTATTTTGTTAATAGTTTCCACATAATTATTGATATTTAAACTTGTGTGATTATCCTTCAATTTGCCGTCAGTGTAATACAGAACGCGCTGCGCGGTGCCGAGCGTCAGAACGGCAAGCACTAGAGGCTGATGTCGTTCCTCCCAACGACGAAGGTGGCAGGCGTCACACGGCGGACGCAGCTACCGCGTTTCCACGGCGGGCTGTGGGTCGAATGGATTGGGACCTATTGGTGGAGACAGCCATCGTTCACTCATGGCTGTCCTCAACGCCCCAGGCAGACGAGGTGGCCGCCGAGGCTAGCCGTATTCGCTGTGCGTTAAAGTAAATTTGTAATGCGGCCATGCCTCGTGTGCGATGTCTCCCTTTGAGCAGGGTGGTCCCCTGGTGTTCCGGAGAGTTGGCAGATCTCCAGGCCGCGTGCGTACGCGCCCGGAGAAACTACAGGCTACACCCGCAGCCGGCGGTACCATCGCACCGCAGAGCGGGAGGGCCAGCTGTACGAAGGTTATCGGAGTGCGCGGTTGGCCGTCTGTCTCACCAAAGACGTCAGTCGGCAGGAAATGCTAGACAGTCTCGAGGGTGACCCCTTTTTTTCAGGGGGTGGGCCATGGCCAGCGCACCCGCCGCCCGGCTCCGTCCAGGGCAACGGAGGCGTGGCGCGCAGCCCCATGACCCATCCGTGACACGTCGTATTCGCCGTTGAGCCCCCCACCAGTGCGTAGTAACTTGCCTTCGGTGGTCGGCCCGACGGAATACCCCGGTCGCGGCGTACCCTCTCCTCTCGGTGTTCCCTCTCGGGGACTTTGGTCACTGTCGCGCGGTCAGCCTCTCTGGTCCTCCCCGGTCCAGTCACCCGCAGCCTCGGCTGGTCACCCGCGGCCTAGAGCGGCTAGCCGAGGCTGCGGGTGTATCTACTCGCGCCTGCGCCGCCCGAGTCTGCGGCAGCGGATTGCGTCGTCGTGGAGGCGTTCCTCCCACGCGCGTCTTTCCGCGAGACGTCTGCCCCGCAGAAGGCGATGAGAGTTCCCAGTTCCTGACGCTGCATCCGAGCATCTCCCTAGTGATAGTCGGCAACGTCAGGTCGGCACCGATGATTGCGACGAGATCACGGTACTGCTCAACCCACGCAACACATATCTTGAGTGTGTGCAGTGCCGTAACCTCGTCGCAGTCGCAGTGGTGGCAGGCCGGTGTACTCTCCTTCCTTACGACCGTGTGCAGGTATTTGCCGTAGCAACCGTACCCGTCAAGACCTGCACCAGTCGGAAGGAAAGCACCCCGTGCGTCCGCTCCAACCACTATCAGCACCAGCCGGAAGGCCTCGACGGTCCTGACACCGTACCAAAGCCTCTCCAGCGACCAGCGACCATGACCCATACAGGGCCCGTGGAACAAGAGGACCTCCGTCTTGTCCAGGGCCACCCTCAACTCCATTATACGAATCCCCGTTATACGAACGCCCATAACGTGCGGTGTCCCACAGGGGTCGGTCCTCGGACACACACTGTGGAACATCGGCTAAGACTGAACGTTGAGAGGGAGCCTCCTACCCGGGCTGGGTGTAATTTATTACGGCCGACGATACGATCGTCATAGCCCGGGGTGGGAAGTTGAATAAAGTGGCAAGTCTAGCAACTCTTAGCACCAAGGAGATTGTCAGGAGGTGAATCGAGGCGCTGTAGTTGAGGATGGCTCTGGACAAGACGTAGGCCCTCTTGTACCACGGGCCCCGTATCGGTCCTCCACTTGGGTCTGGTGCTCGACGGGCATTGGTGGTTCCGGTATCATTACCGCGGACTTGCTCCGCAGCTGTTTCGCGCGGCGACCGCCTTCTCTTGGCTGATGCTGAACGTGAGCGAACCCAGCGCTGCGTATCGATTGCTGTACGCGGGGGTCTGCTGGTCGGTGGCCCTGTACGGCTCACCAGTGTGGGTGGGGTCCCTGACCGTCCATCTTATGGCTGTCCTGTGGCGTCCACGGAGTGCTATGGTGGTCAGGGCCATATGCGGATACCGCTTGGTTGCGACGGAGGCAGCGTGCCTATTAGCCGGGACTCCTCCGTGGGACCTGGAAGCGCAGATGCTTGCCGAGTTATAGTGACGGGTGTCGAAGACGCAAGTCGGAGGTGGCATGGTCTCCATCAAGGAGTGCTGTAGGTGGAACGGTATCCGACAGGGTAACCCGCCGAGCCGGCCACGGATATCAAGGAATCGTTACTACTGGGGTCAGCCCACTGGCGACGGGGAGAGGGTAGGTTATGCGGTCGCATGACGCTCATCCATCGTGCTGGACGGATTAAGCGGGATCTGCCCAGACTATCCGACCGCCTACCGAAAAAAGGGATGGCATAATCGGTATTGCACGCGGGTGGTGGAACAGCTAGCGGCGGGCCTGTTAGATACCTACATTTATAGTCAATATTTAGTTCACAATGTAACGCCATACAGCCAGCATAAGATTTTATAGCGATTTTTAACCAACTTCAAAAAAAGAAGATTCTACATTACCTTACTGTTTTATTATAATCTGTGATCATTTAGTTCATATAGCTGTGACATGATCTGTGATATTTTTTGACCGCACTTGAAGTCCGAATTTTAAACTGAACCGGTTACTATTAATCTGTCAATGTCAAGACACTATAGGACATGTTCCAAACACTGTACAAACCTTACTAAAATTTCCATCACTGTATATTGCTTTGTATAATTTTATTGTAAGCACAATTGGAAATGTATGATATATAAGATAATTTAAGATTATTATTGTATCGTATAATGTAAATATTACTGTTCCGAATCTTATGTAGTTTTTAAGTTTCTGTTAGGCTGATGGTTCTGCCAAAGCCTTTAATAAATTAAAAAAAAAAAAAAAAAAATGACCGCACTTGTGAAATGTCAAACTTGTGAAGTTGTGAATCTGTAAGATTCGTATTTCGTAATATTCTTCTCCAGAACTATCTATTAATGTAAATCTATATTTGAGTTTATGTAAATTCCATCATATTCTTAATCTTATTTTACTACTATTGTGCATAAAAATGGAGAAAAATGAAGATGTAGAAAATGAAAACGAAGTAAAACGTACAAAGGTAACCGATATTTTTTTTAGAAATATGTTCAAAAGAATATTTTACTTAACAAGTACTGGTTAACAAAAATAAGAATAAACTATGTTAGTTACATTGTAAAATTTGTTAGATTTAATAGCTAGCGGCATTACTAAACAAGCATTTTGTCGTACAAAGTTAAATACAAGAAAAATACCACTTTTTTAATTCAATTTATTTACTTTGTAAAGTATTGACTTATCGTTGAAATTATATCTCCGTAAATACTTTGATGTCTATTAAAGTCGCGTAGAAATTATACAGCTTCGACCTTTGCAATCATTTGTTAACCTTGTATTTAGTCAAATAGCGCTAATCAAATAGTCCTCAAATTGACAAAAATTTTAAGGTAAAATTGATTTTACAGCTTTGAGTTTCCGCTTTCATTTACTTATCAGAAGTCATATCACACTAGATGAATATTAACTATGGTAGTAAAAATTCCATATTCTCCATAATCGCACCAAAATGCCAGTTAAACTTCCACTTTATAATAACTAAGTAATGTACTCCCATAGAACAGTGGTTACATCTATATTTTCATTCATACCAACAATGCAATGTGATTAAAACTAAATTATGGGTAGTTGTATAAAAATCTATGATATTCTAAATAAAATGAAGACACCCTACATTGTTTAGTTGAGATAATCGGCCACTTGAGAACTTTTTTCTAGAATTTTGATTGATCATTCATTAAAATGATCTATCCATTGCTACTTAAAGATGAACGCACACTTATCCGCACCGAAGGAGTCGAACCGATCGAATTTTAGAATTTTGTATAGAAATTGTCTTCCTGATGCGAACGATTCGACGCGGTCAAGTGTGCGAGGTTTCATGAGATTTCATATACAGAATTCTAAAATTTGTTTCGTTCAACTCATTCAGTGCAGATAAGTATGTGTTCACCTTTAGCATACTGATCCATCCAATAGATTGAATTAGAGTAAATATAGTGAAATAATAAATAAATTAAGGCTCAGAATTTAGAATTTTCTGTGTGGTGATGGAATAAGAATACTGTTCACCGTCCCCCTCTCTTGCGTGGGTGTCGTAAAAGGTGATACAAGACAAGGAAAACTCAAAATAAAACAATCTACCAACCAGCCTGGCCAACATGGTATAGTAGATCAATTTCTTTCCAATAGTGAGACATATATTAGCTGTGATGATATAAAGCTTGAAATTCTGATAACTTTTCCAGAGTCGTAGTCCATCACCTGGCATCAAATCAACTGCAGTTGTGAAGTACACTGCGTTTCAAAGCCCCGTAGAATATGCTCGGCTGCAATGTAATACAGACCTCAACATGCCACCTTCTAATTGGGGTGCGGCTATTGATTCATATGGCTTAAAGCAAATACTGACTAGAGGCACTGGACTTTCAAGGTATGTATATCCTGGTGGTTTTTTTCTTTATAGTATTGAATGCACAGATGGCCTAGTGCCTGAGATACTTACCTACTGTGCCAGTGTTAGGGGGTTCGAATCTCACGCAAGACATCACAACAGAACTTTGTTTTGAACCAGGATATAATATGCATATGTTAATTCTATGGTTGTAAAAGTCCCCTGCAACATAAGGATTATTTCCATAGTACAGGTGTTGTTGTCATTAAAAAAAAATAGAACAAAAGGCCTATAAATTGACGATTGTGGTAATAGTAAAGGAGCCTGAAACAAACACAGACAGTTGTTAATATTAAAGATAAAATAAATAATATTATAAATAATTCCAAATTAAATAGATCATAGTTTTATTTTGTTAGCATTTATAAATTTAATTATAGCATTAATTATATGGCAGTTGGGGAATAATGACAAGAGGTGACGGACATTAACTGGTCTCTGAATTCTTAACTTATTAAATTCAAATTCTTTATTATGCATAAACCCCACGGAGGCACTTACATATGGTCACTTTTTTACATTCTACCTTAAATTACTACCGGATTGGAACGCGACCGCACTTAGAAGATCCGGCAAGAAACTCAGTGGGATTGTCTTCTTTTTTATTTATTTACTTTTTTTTTTTTAATAAGATAATATAATAAGATTAATACTAGAGAATAGGCACTGTTCCTAGGGCAGTTAAGAAGAATATGGTTAATAGTACCTTCATCCAGGCCACATTCACACAGTGAGCTATCACATATTCTGATTTTATGCAAAAAGATTGGCGTGCAGCAATGGCCAAGACATACTCTACAGACTACTGATGAGATTAATTTTGACACTTTTCTGTAAAATACATATTCATCATCATCCTGCTCTAATTCCAATTACTTAAGGTTGTTTCAATACGCACTCTTCTTTCATATATTGCAAAAATGTTGACTATAATTTATGACTGGCTGGCTGCCTGATGTCAACCTCTCTTGGGAATGTAATTGTGACTGTAATTGAGCATCAGATTTAGTGGCCCAGGTTGATGTAATTTAATTTTGGATTTGTTATTGATGAAATTGCTTCCTTGTGGTGACAGTAAGAATTCAATTCACCACATCTTATTTTACCCAGGGTTGTCGTAAAAAATTACTAAAGAACATAATATGCATATAACATCTATCCATGAGATGGAAAACTTGAAATAAAAGCCTATACCAACCTGTCTGACAAGCATCCTCCTATTGTGGAGGAAGCTCAAGCCCTGCAGTGTGATATATATCAGCCGAGATGATAATGACTTGGTATTGATAGAAATGGTAATGCGTCTATTAAGAAAATGATTTATTAAGAAAAATATCTGGTTGACCGAGCTTCGCTCGGAATATTTTTGTCAAATTTATATAGATATATTAATAAAAAATAAATAATGAAAATTATATAAAAAACTACAAAAAGAGAATAATAGTAACACCGAGATTCGAACCGACGCTGTTTAAATGTCACATAATCCAAAATTAAAACTGCCCGCCTCCCCACCTGAGCTATCGGAACTTATGACGTTGACAACGAAATTTGAATTCGCATTCTTTTAAAATTTAATATCATTGTTTGTTTTGCTAAAAACACGGACAAAACAACATTTTCTATAAATAAAACCTAGCTAGATCGATTTTTTGGACCCGAAACCTCTAGTATGCCAAGTTTCAACAAAATCGTTGGAGCCGTTTCCGAGATCCTGAATATATATATACAAGAATTGCTCGTTTAAAGATATAAGATGATTTATTAAAACACGTTTCTGTTATTTTCACAGCTTCAGAATGGCGCACATGTTTCCTGATACTGTGGGTGAAGTGGACGTGATATCAGGAGCTGAGTGCATCAAGAAACTTCTCAAATTACCCTATCAACCCAACGGAACGGTAAGCTTTATAGTTTTCGCATACAGTAGAAACTCGATTAACCGGACTAATTGTTGTCGTCAGGCATTCGGATAATCGAAAATCTGGATAATCAAATGTATGAAAAATATCCTTTAGTTTTGTGCATATTTAGTATGTAAATAATTTTATGCGTTTATTAAAAGTGAGTACATATCCTGCAGGGCACACATGTCAGAGCAGAGTAAAAATTCATCATCATGATCATCATCGCAGCTCACATACGTCTCACTGTTGGGCTCCGCCCTCCTCCACAATGGGAGGGAATTCTACCTACTATACCATCATGGTATCACGGGCAAGATGGAGAGAGTAACAATTACTAACTAATAAAATACTGAATACTGAAATGCGATACCGTGAAGTGCGGGCGAGACATGCCATATCAGACACGCTCATGCTTGCATAAATGTAATTGGTAGGTACAATACATAGGTTGCGGTTGGTAGACCGGATAATCGCGAATCCGGATAACTAAGGGCCGGATAATCGAGTTTCTACTGTATTAAATTAAATATTGGTTGTATGTAAAGTCAGTTTTTGGACAATCCTTTTAAGTGATAACATATAAAAACATCGATGGAACTTGCATACTTTTATGAATTGAATTATTATCACTGATTTGTATATTTTTTTTTTATAATAGAAAAAAGTTAATTGAAATTACATTTTTTTCGATAATTTAACAGTTACTCGCTAATTCAATTTTTTTTTAAGATACTTGTGTCACTAGCCGTCCACGTATGCCATAAACCGATTGTGGCTCTCTATCGCTGGTCACGCATTTCCCTGGATTCAGCTGCCGTTCATCGATTTATATGACATTATCATGTCAGAAATAGTCCAAATACCTCATTGATGTACCATAAGTGTTATACTAGGTTGGAGTCACTTGTCAAATGTGTAAAATGTGTAATTTCAAAATTATTAATTACTTTTTGTATGACATGTTAAGTTAGGATATATCCTGTTGTAACTATAGCTTGGCAAACTTATACATGGTTGTGTTTTTATATACATATGCGGTGACGGAACAAGAATACAATTTGCCAACCCCTACCTTGCCTATGGGTGTCGTAAGAAACAACTAAGGATATACTATGAATATAGGTATAGAAGGAAATTTCTAAATAGAACCCTATGAACCCGTCTGACAAGGGTACTATAGTAGGTTAATATCCCTCCCATAGTGGAGGTGACCCAAGCAAAGCAGTAGGGCGTGTATGGACTGAGATGATGATGACGGATTAAGAATATTATGTGTAATTGTTCCTTACTTCTTTGGATGAGAGCTGTAAAAACCCGCTTAGCGATCACCAGGAGTAACACCTTCCTGGAAAATGTACAACGCCAACTGCTATCAGCGATACGTCTGCCGTGGCTATTCTAGCGTTATTAATATAGTATTGATACAAATTCTTTTCCTCTATTCTCCAGGTCAGCATGATGGTGCACCGTGTTGAGAATACTCTACTTCTGGATGATTTCGACGTGTACGACTATCTTATGAAGTCTGAATGGTCCTGGCTCAAGGATTTCTTCTACGAGAACATATTGAAAACCATGTCAGAGCAGGTGTGTTGGGCTCTTTATAAAAAAATCGGTACTAGTCACAATACCAGTATAGTTAAATGCAATTTAATATAATGTGTTAATAAAATACTGTCCCTGTAAGCTCTGTATACTTTGAAAATCTATTTGTTACTTTTTTTTCTAAATGTCAATCTGTTTTTTTTTTTTATTTTTCCATTTCTCGGTTAAGATTTTGTTATATTGCGCCTTTTGAAAGATTTCCAATAACTAATTCGACCAAATAAATTCATATAAATATCGAACTTTCTAACAAAATGTTATGAGATTCAGCTAAGGAATGCGATTTGTAGAGCAATACATCTGGACATCCGACAATATTTTTACTCAATCTATGTTGAAAAGCTATGGTAATAGATAGTGGTGGTCGTTGAATAAACGAACAGTTTTTTTCGACTGTTTCTTTGCCGTGAACTAATAAACCAGTTTATAATTGACTGATAAACATGTTTACGTATGAACGGCTTCGCGAAACGGTCGTCGTATCAACGAATGACGCGAACGCGACGACTTGCGACTATTCGAAAGCGCCCGAATCGGCCCGAACTTGGAAGACGAGATGCGCGCGCGCTCGCACGGCTCGCTACGCTTTTTACCCGCCCCGCAATAAAAATCGGGTGTAAGAACGTTTTACAATCGAGTTATACAAGCAATAAATTACATATAATAGTAAAACTGTAGTATTATATTAAGATTAAACGTAAAAACGTTTATAGAGAGTGTCTCAGCTTATGGAACAACTGGTCAAAAGGGAGGTATAGCGGTAGTAACCCATGAAAAAAATTTCAAGTAAGAATATCGTTTCGTTAATGAATTAGAGACATGTAAAGTTTTAAATTTTGTCATCGCTCTTTCGTGTGAATCTGATTGAAATGTATAAAGTCAGTGATACTTAATCTACAACATATTCTTACTTTTTTAAATGTTCATTAGTAATTGATTAAATCAATGATTACTTCGCATAAGCAAGACAAACTTCACCTTAATATCAGCTGATCAGCCCATGACGTTTAGCTGCATGCGACGGCGCGTTCGGTCGTGCCAACTTATACCACCGACGCGACTTAAATACCTACATGTATCCTGTTCATAATATACAGCATTTAAGGCATAGACTCTTAGATACACATTTTTGAAATCACTGTAACTATTATGTTTTGTTGTTTTTAGTGTAATATACATTCTAATTATGATCGATGATTGTTAAACTGCGACGTACTCGAACAGTTGTTCCATAACCTGAAATAATCTGTATATTGCAAAATTTGTAAACGACAATAGAGAATATGCATGATCGTTTTTTTTTTAAACGTTTCTACTAGTTATTACATTACTATAAATAAATATAACACATCCAAAATATAAACCATTACGCTAAAAAAAAATTTTTAAATCACTATCATTTATGGGTGATGTAAACGCTACTACTTCGGCATGCGTATTCTGTGACGTCAGAGTACTCGACACTCGTACAATATGGAGGGTAGAAGTAAGGAGAACCATCTCGGTGTATTAAAAAGTGTCTGTTGAAAGGGAGCAAACTAAGGTGGCGCTATAGTAACAAGTGGAAGAATTTTAAAGTGCCTCGTAACGTTACTTTCAAACCAATTGAAGTACTTTTTGACACTGGTTATTTCTTTTTCAAGATTTCCCCCATTTTGAAATACGTAAATAATTGAGATTTTAAATACTGCATATTTCTTAACTACTGAAGTCAAGAGAAATATTCAACTTTTCAACTCGGCACACTTCACTCTATTTATAACTGCTAAGTTCATTTCATTTCCACTTGCTACACTAGCGCTATTTCGGTGAGAGTTCGAACAATAATTTGCTGTTTATAAGTGAACACTTTTTCGACTAATCCCCCATACAAGACGATCCTCCTTACTTTTACCCTCCATATCGTACAAGTTGCTAGGGCTGTCAACTAGGGCTGCTGATATTTTTATAAATATCATTTTTCTACATATCGATGTTTTACAATGTATCAATATCAGGGTTCGCTATATCGGACAAAATATCGATAAATTACGATTATTAACTATATTATATCTTATTTACCTTGCAGCTTTTATTCCTCCGAGTTTAACAGACATTAACAGACTCCTTTTTATCTTAAAGAGCGATTACCTCCATGATACTCACACAAGATCCTTGAGATCATCGGAGAATCTGAAATTAAAGATACCAACCCACTACACGGATTTCATGGGTAAATCTTTTACTGTAAAGGCTACTTTACTATGGAATGCATTGCCCGTAACAATTAGACAAAGCCAAACTTTAGCTGCTTTTAAAAAAAAGTTGACCGATCACTACTTGTCGCTGTAATATTTATTTATTGTTTCTTTTAAGTACCTATTATGCAAGTCCCTAATATATATATAGATGTGTACGTATATGTATGTGAATGTCTGCATATGTAGGTATTAGGTGTATATCTATGTGTGTAATGTGTATATGTATATATATTTATGTCTCTTATTATGTACTATTTATTGTTTTATATTGTTTTTATTTTACAAGTTATACAATTTATTATATAGTCGTTATCTATGACTTATAAATATTATTTACACTGATCTCCATTACTACCAGCAGTAAACTACCTACCATCTCTCTGTTCTACCATTTCCATCCCAAGGTTGCCTGGAAGAGATCGCTTATAGCGATAAGGCCGCCCTTTGTACATTCTGTGTTATGTTAGTATTTAAGTTTTTGTATTTTGTTTTGTAATCGGTGTACAAATAAAGAGTTATCTATCTATCTATCTATTAAATCTGAATTAGACGCGAAATACGTTGTCATCATATACACGTCTATTTTAGGAAGATTATTTGACTGTACTTTGACGAAACCGGTTTCAGTCATTGTAATAAGACTTTTATTCGCAAAGATTAATAATTGAACACAGAAAACTAATAACTTATTATGAAATAACTGGGTAACAATACAAAATAATCACTAGAAACATACAAACAACAACTTGATATCAGAAGGAGGAGGAGGGCTATTGATAAAATATCGATATGTCAAAATATCGATATTATTATTTAAAAATATCGATACTTAATACTGATCTTTTTTTTTTGGACGATATATCGATAATAAAAAGTAAGTATCGAGGGTCGACATTGTTTTGAATAAATTTGGTGTTTCAACTTTTCTTGTAAAGTATTTATTCTACAAAATCACCGTAAACTTAATCTACTATAAAAGCGCTGGCATGAAATTGATGATCAGTTTTCACTTACTCCTAGAATTTGATAAAAAAAGCTCGGCACGGCAACCACGCAATGAACGAAGTTAAAGAGTGGTCATGGGGAAAATATTGATGTATCGATATTTTTTTTCGTTATATCGAACTCCGATATTGATATATTTAAAAATATTGATATATCGAATTTTTTTTTTTTAAATATCGACAGCCCTAACTAGAAGACTCTGGTGTCACGTGTTCAAACCGTGACATCATAGTCACGGTAATATAATCTACCAGTAATCCAACTTCATACAAACGGACGAAACGCGAGCTATACCTACGCGCCTCGATCTCGGCATGTAGACAGTCACGACTGTGCTGCAGTGACGAACGAACGGTGTGTTGTTTTTTTAACAATAACTGTGCGAATTTTTCACTAAAACACATAATTATACACATATTTAATATGACAAGTAGGATATATTGTGCTGTTTTTGGTTGCATGAATTCGTCAATAACGAATCCAGAGATAACTTTTTTTAGATTACCTGCAAACTCTGAAAGGTAAGATTATAAAATAATTTTACTTACTAGTAGGTAGGTACATAATGTGTGTCGTTTTAATTTCCTTTTATCTCCCGAAAAAAAGTTGTCTGAATTAATAAATAAAGTGAATAAAGTGATTGACATGAGTGAAATAGGTAGTTATAGGCGGTTCATGAATCATGTTACGGTACGCTTGTGTTAAAACTCATAATGTGTTTTGTTAGTTTATATAATTCAAAGTAAAGACGTGGTATTTTATTATTAATAATAACAGATGTCTATTGTACTGTGTATGTGAATAGTACTAGAAAAAAATAATTTGACCGTCTGCCTGTCACTAGATAATTTAAATTTATAGACCGATTTGTTATTTAAACATAAACATATTTTTTTTTTTTATTAAAACTACCAATCAAAAATCAACACGCATTCTTATTGAACACTTCCTATTCAATTCACAAAGTATTTTATTTGTTTATATAAGAAAAGTATATACAAAACTAAATGGAAACACAAAGTAGGCAAATGTAATTAAAATGCTGGAGGCGGGCAGCCCTATCACATGTTTACGTTTAGGCATTTAATTCAAGGTTACGGCTGAGATACATTACTGGATAGATGACTATACTGTGTCATAGACCTCCAACCAATGCGGTGCGTTTCAGAACATTTTTCGCGCGAATCTCAAAATAGGCACTTTTTGATAATTAAATTTAATTATTAAATATTGATAAAATTAAAAAATAATTGCATAGGTACCTTTTTTAAGCAATAAAGATTACAAATAAAAATAATTTGTTCATTTTGGACTTTCGTGCATATTCCCACTTACTATGAAATGAGATGCAGAACACCTGCGCACTAAATAAAACGTAGCTAATATTTATAGGCCCTAACCATAGCCATTCTTAATCACAGTGAAAAACTATCGAAAGAAAATCCCTTCCCTTAAACTTTTCTATTTCCAGGAACTGACAAAGCTGATGCTCGCCCCATCACCAAGTTCAGGTCTGCAATTAACAAACAAGTTCCTGTCTCATAGCGTGCCTAAAACTCAACTAGCTGAGGGTTCTAAACCGCAGCCATTACCGGTCATACACACGCCTATGAGTATTACCGGTATGTCATCTTTGTTTAGGTAAACTTTTTAAATAATAATGTATGTCTTAGGCATTATGTTTATAATACATCACCACATGTATTCCGTGTAGAAACGATACAATTTACCACCCCCTCTTTTCCCGTGGGTGTCGTAAAAGACGACTAAAGGATATCATATGTAGATAACCCTAGCAGAAGCCGAGGGTGACGTGACCGGGGAATTAGTCCGTCACCCGCCGAGAGGCCGGCCGCGTGAGGAAAGACCGACGTCCTCCCCGATGGGGGGACGGTGGTCGATGGGAGGGTACCCCACTAGGGGGTATTCCGTCGGGCCGACCACTGATGACAAGTAGCCCTACTCCGGTGGTTGGTCCAACGACGAAGGCGACGTGGTGTTCGGGTGGGTCAGGGTTGTGCGTGCTTACGCCCCTCTGTCGCCCCGGACGGAGTGGTGCGAGGAGTGCGCCGACCGCAGCCCACCCCCAAAAAAAAAAAAAGAAAAATCATGTAGATAACATCTATGAAAGAGAAGGAAACAAGTTGCTGATGAGCGTGGTATAGTAGGCGAGTTTGCTTTCTATTATGGAGGAGACCCAAGCCCAATAGTGGAATATATAGGTTGAGATGATAAACATGATGATGTATTCTTCATCATCATCCTAATCTTATCCCAATTATTTGGGTTCCACTCGATATGTATTTTCATTTGTATCATAAAGGAAAAGATGGAATTATATACACACAAACTTCTGGCCTCGGCTTCTTTCCCAAAAGTGAAATGTTAGCCAAATCCATTTAACTAATTGTTTGAGTATACAAATTATATCCATAAGGAGTATTATCCATATGAACTATTATACCAAGAGAATACATTATCGGGATAAAAAGTATCTAATGTGTTAATCCAGGAAATGGTCTATTTGTGTCAATGTTTATCCATATCTATTCAATGGTTACTCAATCACGTAGATTGAGTAACAAACACCCAAACGTCTTCACAAACATTCATAATTTTAGTAGTATTGGTAGGAATATTCAGCACCCTATATCTTACCCATGGGTGTTGTAAAAGACGACAAAAATACATAATATATGAAATGCATATTATACAAGACAAGGCAAACTCGAAACGACTCCTATACCAATCCGTCCGGTGTAGGGACACGAAAAAATGAGTAGTTTTTGGCAGGTATCGTATCGAATAAATAGTAATGAGTACCCATGTTAAACTTGACTTCACAGCTTATAGTAACGCCATCTAGTTCAAACGTAATGAACCTTCTAAAATGTGGCTCGCAATATTTTAATCCGTTTACAGACGATCAAATTTCCTAAAAAAAAAAGCTCATCAGAGACAGATTCCAGGCAAAGTACTCAGTACTCGATACTTTAGAGTATCGATACTTTTGTTTCGATACTTTATTGAGTACGATACTTTTTCTTCGATACTACTCATGAGTACAGTATCGATACTTTCTGTTCGATATCGTATCCCTAATCCGGTGGTATAGCCGCTAATTTTCCTTTCTATTTTGAAGGAGGCTTAAGCCTATATATAAGCTGGAATGATGGTAGAATTATACTAAAAAGTCACTAAAATAAATTCAAACCAGAATGTTTAATTAAATCTTCAAATCAAAACTCCAATATTGAATATCATCATCATCACAGCTTCTTTACGACGCACAGCTGGGCTCGAGCCTCCTCCACAATAGGAAGGAAATTAACCTACTATCAGTATATTAGGCCAATTGCCCTCCTATGGCCCTGGTCAGATATGTTGGCATAGAATTTTATTTCGAGTTTTTCCTCTCTTGCATAGATGTCATCTGCATATTCCCTTAGTTGTCTTTTACAACAACAATGATTAAGACACGGATTGAATGTATCTCTTAATTTTTAGGTCCATTTCTACCGGAACCTGAAACTAAAGCCAAACCAGAGGAACCACCAACTGAACATTTGTACAATCGTAATGTCCTATGGACGTTTGAAGACATACATATGCTTATAGGTTCTGATTTACCAATATTTGGTGATAAAGACCGACCCTGTGTGAGTTTGAGACTAAGAGATGCAAGGGAACCAATAAACGTATTAACAGGAATTGATTATTGGTTGGATAATCTTATGTGTAATGTACCAGAAGTCCTTATGTGCTATCATTTAGATGGAATCGTCCAGAAATATGAACCGATGAAGACAGAAGACTTACCAAATATGGAGAACTCCAAATTCTCACCGAAGGTCATCCGAAATGTTGCCCAAAATATATTATCATTTTTAAAATCTAATGCGACTAAGGCTGGTCATACTTATTGGCTTTTTAAAGGTCCACATGATGATGTGGTCAAACTTTACGACTTGACCTCGTTATGCCCTGATAGTCTGGATAATCCATTCACAACTCCGGTCGCGATGTTGTTATACAGGGTGGCTAGAAATATGCGCATGACGAACAGGTCCAAACATGTCAAGCAATTGCTGGAACATGTTATAGAGCTGTTAAAAGTTGAGAGATATCCACAAATTGTGGCGTCGAGTCACTACATGTTGGCCGATTTGTATGTACCGGCCACTACTAATCCTGCTAATCCAGATTTTAAAGGTGAGAATTATTTATTGTTTGCCTCACTGATTTGAAAATGAGTGTATAGATGGCATAGTGATTAACACCGTGCCAGTGTTGTGGGTTCGATGCCCACGCATGTCAACGCTTTCTGTGAGCGTCCAATTGCTATTCGGCATCTAGGTGTAATTGTAAAGCGATTAAAAAAGTGCAATGACGTGCATTTTCCGTATGGTGTCGTAAGAAGATTATTCTATAGGTTACACCACCAACTACCTTTCTTTCCTGTGCTAATTCCATCCAAATATTGCCTAGAAGAAATTACTTACAGCGATAAGGCCGCCTATTGTACTGTATGCAATATATATATAGCTCTTTTGTATTCAATACTGGTGTACAATAAAGCGTATAATAAATAAGAAAATGTTTCTCCACCCCACTATACCTGTGCTTAAAAGACGATTATATGCATATAAGATCTATGCAAGTGAAGGAAAACACGAAATAAAGGCTATTTCAATCCATATACGTACCACTGTTGGGTTGAAAGTTTCTTTACAATAGGAGGCAAATTTACATATTTCCACGCTAAGGTTGTGGCCTACCCATGGTTTCCTCCATCCATTATATCCCCTCAATCGTCTTTTACGACACCCATACGAGGTATAGTCCATAAAACATAGCTTGATCTCTGTGACAGATGTCAACGAAACCAACGAAGTAAGTTTGAACGAACGACATGCTTACAATTTCATTTTATCTATACCAATAAATAAAATTGGAGTGTCTGTTTGTAATGTCAAAATAATAGGCTTTTTTCATGCTCACACGGTTATTTGCACGACACCTATGCCTAAAATAGCAATTAAAAAATTTTTGTCTGTCTGTCTGTCTGTTTGTTCCGGGTAATCTTCAAAACGGTTGGACCGATTTCAAAAATTCTTTCACCAATGGAAAGCTATAATATCAGGGCGTAAACTAGGCTATATTTTATCCTTGTATTCCCACGGGAACGGGAACTACGCGGGTAAAACGACTATAACCTATAACCGAAGCGAAGCGAGGGCGGATTGCTAGTATCAAATATATGTTCATTCTTTTCGTGCCAGTTTTATTGCAACTGAATTGCAATATATTATAAATATAAAAATATTAATATTCATGCTTAAAATGTACCTCGTAAGTACTGAAATATTTAGTAAACATTTTATACATAAATGATGCTTACGCACGTACAAGGTCATACTGGACTGAAAATAAAAAAGACACAAGGACACCACAACACACAAAAGGACAGTCTATATACGTAAATTGATAACCGATCTTTATTAAATTATTCATAAAAGAAATAAACCAAAACTTTCAACATATTTTTTACAATTAAAACAGACAGTTATATTATAAAATACATAAATTGACTTAATTAAACATCAAAAAACTGCTTTTCGTCTCAGAGTAAATGATAATATTATGTACGCATTATTGTTAATGAACTAGACATATTTATTTATAAAACAGTCGTAATTGATCGATTGATCTAGTGACTGTCCCTATTTTGGCAAAAAATGGTAAATGCTCGAGCAGGAACGCTCCAGTGATGACGATAATAGTGACCTAGATCTTCATTGTACTCCTTTTGAATAAATAAAAGTCACAAAACAGTTTTTTTTTAAATAAAATCAAAAAGATTTTCATTGATTGTATTTTAATTATAATAGAAAATCACAATTATAAAAATAAAGAGTTTTGTCGATAAAAAAACTATGGACTTTATCGTAAGCGTGACAGCACTAGGGACAACTGTCACAGAGATCATCCTATATTTTATGGCCTATAGTAAATTGTATTCTTACTCCGTCACCACACCACATACTTGCACTAAAATAAATGGCAATTATATGACAGTAATTTAAAAAAAAAATATTTTAAATAAAACTACTTTACGGATTTTATCGCGTTTGTAATTGATTTTTGATTGCCCGACATTTCGAACACTTTACAGCGTTCATGGTCACGGGTGGACTGAACGCTGTAAAGTGTTCGAAACGTCGGGTAATCAAAAATCAATTACAAACGCAATAAAATCCGTAAAGTAGTTTTATTTAAAATGTATAATACTCGCGTAAACATCAGAAATCAAAAAAATATTTGTTATTGAAATGAAACTTCTTTAGAATCGTGATTTCAAACTCGAGTCCATAGAGACACAAACACGTAAATGTATAGGATTCAGCCGGCGAGAGAATGAGATAAAGGATAGAAGAATGAAGGATAAAGGAATTTCACTTCTTTGTACACATTTTTTTTTTAATTTTAGACGATAATGCCGACTCGGATTGTGATGATACCGATTTCTTTGACTTTCCACCGCACACGGACGATATCCGCGAGGTGCCTGTCGATGTGACTGAAACACAAACTGAAGATACACCAGAGAAAGACGAATCTGATAGCCAGACAGATGTGAATAAGTCACTCGCCGTACAAATACGAGGACTGGCACTTAAAGAGATAGGAGATAGAGTTAGAGATAATACGACAGTGAGTACCAATAGAATTTAATTTAAGCACAATCCGTTGAACGGATATACACATACATATGCTTAAGAGCATTGTCATCTTCTTAGCTCATATGCTTCTTACTGCTGTGGGCATCACACTGGAGCTAGGTCTTACAAAACATGTACACAAATTTATATCTAGTAAGAAGAAAAAAAAAATTACAATAATAGACAAGCCCGCTGAGTTTCTTGCCGGATCTTCTCAGTAGCGGTCGCGTTCCGATCCGGTGGTAGTTTATTTTTATTGGATAATTTAATTTTATTTTATAAAATTGACAATATGTAAGTGCCCTCTCGGGGTCTATGCATAATAAATGATTTGAATTTGTGGTCGAGTCTCCTATATATGAGAGAAATTGACCTACTATAAACACGCTGCTCAAACGGGTTGATATAGGCTTTTGTTTCGAGTTTTCCTTCTCTTGCATAGATGCTATATGCATATTACAATTCTTACAGTATTAGATAGCCCATTTATCGAGGAAGGCTATAAGCTATTTATCATCCCGCTAAGACGGAGAGCGGAGTGCCAATGAAGAACGTTTCAAAATCGGTGTTTTTTTTTCCTTTTGAGAGCTTCCGCTGCGTAAACGGCTAAATTTTCGCAAAAATCATGTGTGACAGAATCGTATTATTGAAAATATTTTCACCTACGCAAACAAAGTTTTAGGTTATAGTTAGCGTTAGTCCAAAGTATTTATACCACGCGGACGAAGTCGCGAGCAGAAGTTAGTATTCCATAAACTGTCATTATCTTTCCAAAAAATAAAATTGAAGTGTCTGTTTGTAATGTCAAAATACCGGGCTCTTTTCATGCTCACACGGTTATTTGCACGACACCTATGTCTAGAAACCAGTTTAAAAAAAATCCGTCTCTCTATTTGTTTTAAAACGGTTGGACCGATTTTGATAATATTTTTCTACCAGGTACCTGTCTATATAAGGAGTAACTTAGCCTATATTTTATTCCGATATTCCCACGGGAACGGGCACTATGCGGGTAAGGCGACTGAAAGCGAAGCCGCGTTGCTAGTTAATAATAAGACACGGACTGCTTGATCCTTGGCTCCACTGCTAGTGGGTCTCCGCACTTTTTACATTTTTAAATATTTTCTTTTTATCTATTTAAAAATGTACTTATTTGTTAAGAAATTAAATAAAAATAATAATAATATAATAAATCTATTAGAAGTTGCACTCCAAAAAATAACTATATTATTGTAAATAAAACTACTTTTACGGAATTTATCACGTTTGTATTTGATTATGATTGCCCGACGTTTGGAACACTTTACAGCATTCATGGTCACGGGCAGACTAACAGTCCGCCTGTGACCATGTTTTACAACAATATGTAGTGCTCGTTAGTTTTATTTACAATGTGTAGTGCTCGCGTAAACACCAGATATCACTAATTATATTATTATTATATAGGATCATAAACGTCACAGTATGAATAATGGCACTATGCCAAGTACACCACCTGAACGTTGTGGACGAGCGTTGCAGCATGCCCTCAAAGGTCTACTGGCTCTTCACAATGTTACAATACACAAATGTAAAGTAAGTAAACAGTTTGTAGATAATCATCATGTACTGCCCACAGCTGGGCTCAAGCCTCCTCCACAATAGGAGGTATATTGCCGTACTATACCACGCTGGTCAGACGGATTGGTATAGTTTTATTTCAAGTATCTTTCTCTTCCATAGATGTTTAGATGTTACGTGAGTATTATATTCTTTGATCGTCTTTTACAATATCCACAGGAGAAACGGGGGTGGTGAATTGTATTCTTACTCTGTCACCACACAAAAATAAGGTTGTAGGCTTAGAATAATAACGTATAGAAGGTAAGTTCACGCCCAAAACGTGAGGCATTTCAATTGGAGCCTAATGGAGCTTACGCCGGAACCGTTCCGTAATGTACAAGTCATTGTACTGCACGTAAGTACGCAACTCTTAAAAAATAAATAGGTAATTATGACGGTTTGTGCATTCAAATGGTGTCACAACACATTTGAAAAACTTAAATAGGCTTTTAACATTACTTTTAAAAGTATTTCGACGATTTATGTTAATAAAAACAAAATTTGATTTCATAATTTGTATAGTGGTGTGCGTGTGTACGTGTGTAATCGTCTGCGCGCCATTAGTATTTTTAGATTCAAATTTTGAAAGTTCGAAGTATTGACACTATCCTTCTATACGTTATTATTCTAAGGTTGTAGGTATTCATCATCATCTCAGCTCATATACGTCACAGTGTTGGGCTCGAGCCTCCTCCACAATAGGAGCGAAATATTATGCTGGTCATACAGGTTGGCACAACAAAACAAAACTCTATTTGGTTTTGTTTCGAGTTTTACTTCTCTTGCATAGATGTTATGTGCGAATTATATCCCTTAATCGTGTTTTACGACATCCTCGGGCAAGATAGGTAGTGGTGATTTGTATTCTTACTCCGTCACTACACGGAACAGGTATTATTTGAGCTTGTTGATTTCATAAAGGGCGTACTGGTTATCATACCGACGCTTAGTGTCAAGTGTCACGCACATTTTACACATTGTAAAAGATTTGGTAATATAGTAAAACCCGTTTAAGACGATTTCGCAGGGACCCAATCAAAAACGCGTCTTAGGCGGGAAAGGGGAAAAACGTGCCATTATTATTTATTATATTCTATTAGTGTTTTGAATACCTACGTATTGAATTTAACATTTAAAAATTACCTAAATAAAATGTTGTTTATTTTCTTTATTTAATATACTTACTACTAGATACATTTTTAAATATTAAAAATAAATAATATTTAAATATATAAAAAAAATGTTGTTTATTATTATTACATTACTTAAAGTAATCACTTATTTTAGTTTGAGAAAAAGATTTTGAGGCATTAGCAATTACAAGATTTTCAACGTAATTTAATTTTCGCAGTACGTCTTCGCTTGATTCAAAGAAGTTACATAGCGTCTTAAATCATTAACTGCTGATAATTCCTGGGCGTGTGACAAGATCGGAGTCGATTCAGCTTCTTCTTGGTCATTATCACTTAGGATCGCTCGACAGTCGTCACTCCGTCAGCCGCTGCCGCAAGGGGTAATATGTGTATTTGAGTGGCACGTGTTGGCGTATTAAACGGGATGACAATCGTATTAAGCGTTAAGAAATGTATGAAAACATGTCTCAAGTTGCTGGGACTGACGCAAAATGGCGTATTCTGCGGGAAATCGTATTAAATGTGATCGTATTAAACGGGTTCTACTTAGTTTTATGACCGGCCGACTGCTTGACATCAACCCTCCTTGGTAATGTAATTGTTAAGAAGACGGTATCAGATGGTATTGGCCCAAGTGTACCTGAAGCTTTTTACGACGCCTACCATTAAAGTAAAGATTGATAGTGTTCGTATTTGTAGCCTTTCTCGTGTGGTGACGAAATAAGAATACAATTCACCATCCCTCTCTTGCCTGTGGGTGTCGTAAAAGAAGACTAAGGGATTTATCAAGCATAAATCTATCCAAAAAAAGGAAAACTCGAAATAAAACCCATTACCAACCCGTCTGACCAGCGTGGTATAATATAATTAATATAATTTTACTCCTATCTAGGGCGAAGCTGGAGCCCAGCAATGGAACGTATATGAGCTGAAATGCATGAGCATTCATAGCCCACACAGCCTAACGAAATGAATAAACAATCATTTTCATCATCATCAGAGCTAACATACGTTCCACTGCAGGGCTTGAACCTCCTCCACACTGGGAGGGAATTTGACCTACTATACCGCCCTTGTCAGACGGGTGGGAATAGACTTTCATTTCGAGTTTTTCTTCTCTTGCATAGATGTCATCTGCAGCTTAGTCGTATTTTATGACACCCACGAGCAAGAAAGGGGGTGATGAATTGTCTTCTTACTCCGTCACCACATGGAGTTAGCTACAATATTTTTAACCGTCTTCTAAAAAAGGGGGAGGTTCTCAATTCGTATGTTTGTTCGCGCATAACTCCATCGCTTGCCAATAGAATTGAAAATTATTTTTTGTTGGAAAGGGTTTTTGAATATCTACCAAAATCTAAAAAAAATATCTACATTGGAGTCGGTTTTCTTTTAACGAAAAATATTTTCTTATTATATACATATATTTATTTCAATAGGAAGAAGAACGTGAACGTTTGAAACAACAAGTTATAATAGAAGAACAGTATCCCAAAATGGCTAATCCATACGAACCAATAAAAATGAAATACGAACCAATAGCAAAAAATAAAACAAACAAGGAACAGACTTCACGCGGCCGCCGCAAGAAACGCGAACGTAAAGCCGCCGATAAAACCGGCAATTGCCTAATTGAATCCAAATCGGGCATAGACAAAAACGCGATTCAAGTATTAAAAGACAAGAAAGTCTATCCAACATGGCACGAACCGAATCGCGACGATAATTTCGCTTGGAAATTACATTTGAAGACTTTATTGTATGAGAAGATATGTTTGGCATACGCTACAATGGCTGAATATAGTTATGCGGATGAACAGTATGGCTTTTCGTTAAAATATATTGATATTGCAAGCAAATGTCAGAAGTTATTGTGTAATATGATTATTAAAAGTAAAGTTGTTGATGCCGGATGTCTTATTGGACGAGTGGGAGATAACTACTTTCAAATGAGCAAGAATTGGCAGCATATGGATAGGTAAATATTTTAAAACGTCTATAGATTTATATTTTCCGTGTGGTGATGGAGTAAGAATACAATTCATCACTCCCTTTCTTGCCCGTGGATATCGTAAGAGAAGTCTATGGCATATAAAATGCACCTGTGCAAGAGAAGGAAAACTCGAAATGAAACCCTATACCAACATGTCTTACCAGCACGGTATAGTAGGTTCTTTTTTTTTTTTTATTGCAAGCAGTGGCAAACGAGCAAACAGTACACCTGATGGTAAGTGTTGCTGCCGCTCATTGACCTTTACAAGGCCGCTGTCTACCGCGAAGAAAGTGACAGATAACGGTCGACAGTGTGGTCCTACCACTAGGTAAGGTGAAATAAAATTCCCTCCCATTGTGAAAGAGGCGCGAGTCCAACAGTGGGACGTATGTGGACTGCGATGATGATAGGTTTGTATAGGGAATAAATTCATGTAAGTCGTCATCGACATAGTCAGATGGTGTGTTAACGCTTACACTATATTCGACGTGGTGACCGAGTAAGAATATAATTCACCACCCCCTTTCCTACGCGTGGATGTCGTATAAGACGAGTAAGGAACTACAACATGCAGATAACACCTATGCAAGAGGAGGAAAAGTCGAAATAAATCCCTATTTCCGACCTATTGGATTTTACTCCCGGATTTTACTATTGTATTATCAATCCGTGTGGTTTTTTTTTTTTTATTGCGGTCGGTGCGCTCCTCGCGCTACTCCGTCCGGGGCGACAGAGGGGCGTAAGCACGCACACCCCCAAGCCACCCACGTGCACGTCGCCTTCGTCGTTGGGCCGACCACCGGAGCAGGGTTACTTGTCATCAGTGGTCGGCATCAATCCGTGTGGTAACGGAGTAAGAATATAATTTACCACCCATTCTCTTGTTCGTAGGTGTCGTAAAAAATATCTAAGCTATTTGATATACAAATACCATCTACCTGAGAGATAAAAAATTCGAAATAAAACCCTATACCAACACGCCTGACTAACGTGGTATAATAGGTCAATTTCCCTCCCATTGTGGAATAGGCACGAGCCCAGCAGTGGGAAGTATATGAGCCGTGAGGATATCGATGTCACTATATATGTGCTGATAGATGTTAAAATCAAATAATTTAATTACCCAAAAATAACAACTGTTTGTTCATAGTTTTAAGTTTTCACTTCTATCGACGGTTCTCTTGACCGCCTTGTGTTCTTTTTACATAATTTGGTCTATACCACTAAACTTTTGCCTCATAACTCAGTCACTCAACGTGCTTTAAAGAAGGCTATACTTGATATTGTTGTACGAAATCAAATCCGTAATACGAAAAACCGTAGAAGAATAGACATAACCGACCTAGCCAGAATTAGCACGTTGAAATGTCAACGAGCAACTCACTCACTTCCGACAACCTTTAGGAAGAAATTATTTCGTGTTGCGATCATGAATCGGACGCCGCGACATAGGACGAACCTCCATTAGGGCCGGCTCTCACTTGACGGGATGGCACGGCAAAGGATTTTTGTAAGAGAAAAGGATTATGAATCTTATTTTCATACTATTAGCACACATCATTCTTTATCATTTCGTTTCATATACGTCTCACTGTTGGGCAATCCTCCTCCACAATCAGAGGGAAATTAACCTACCATGCTGGTCAGACATGTTGGTATAGGGTTTTCTTTCAAGTTCTCCTTCTCTTGCACATGCTTTATGCAAATTTAATGCCTTAGTCGGCTTTCACGATACCCACGTAGACGGGGTGGTGAACTGTATCTTATATCTTTAAACGAGCAATTCTTGTATATATATATTCAGGATCTCGGAAACGGCTCCAACGATTTTGTTGAAACTTGGCATATTAGAGGTTTCGGGTCCTAAAAATCGATCTAGCTAGGTTTTATTTATAGAAAATGTAGTTTTATCCGTGTTTTTAGCAAAACAAACAATGACATTAAATTTTAAAAGAATATGAATTCAAATTTCGTTGTCAACGTCATGAGTTACGATAGCTCAGATGGGAAGTTGACGGGTTCTAATTTTGATTTTGTTGACATTCAAACAGCGTCGGTTCGAATCTCGGTGTTATTATTATTCTCTTTTTGTAATTTTTTATATATTTTGCATTATTTATTTTTTATTAATATATGTATTATCTAAATAAATTCGATAAAAATATTCCGAGCGAAGCTCGGTCAACCAGTTATTTCTTACTATGACTCCACACGAAAAATGCTTGTAATGGTGAGACTAAAATAAAATTAAAACTTTATTTTATAGATACAAGAAACAGTTTGTAACTGACCACGATGTTGACACTAAGATCCGATTGGAGATTGAGAATGACATGATAGAAGAAGTAGATGATGTAACAGCAGATGAGCTTGATCTTGGTAAGTAGATTAACTTTCAATGTCAGCTTATAGTTCACTTTCAATCCACTGTTGGGTATGAGTCTCTTCCTCAATAAGTGAACTTTTGACCCTATACCAAGCTCACCAGATTGGTTAGAATCGTCTCAGCTCATACATGTCCGTCTGTTGTATATGTGCTGTATATGTATCAGGTTATGGGGCAACTGTTCTAGTATGTTGTAGTTTAACGGTCATAGATCGTAATGAGAATTTGATATCCAGGCTATTCTTCTGTGGAATGCATTACCTCTAGACACTAGAATGGCTGCTAGTCGTGACATTTTCAAGGCTAAAGTTAAGCGACTTAGATTTTCTGGCGGAGTCAACTCATCTGTGACGGCTCACATCCATTTTTATGTATGTATGTATGTATACTTATGTATATATGTATTTATATAGTATATATATTCATATTTATATATTTGTATCAATTGGTAATTATATATAAATTCTGATCTTCCACTATCTGTATTGCACCTGCCTTGAATTGCTCCACCCTCGGTCGATTGATTGAGAATGCCTAAGGCATTAAGTCCGCCGTGTACCTTTGTTTGTGCAAAAGTTTTAAAATAAATAAATATGTTACACAAAAAACAATGTAACATAAAAGTTATAGTGATTTCAAAAATGTGTGTCTACTTAAATATTATTTAGGCATGTACAGACAGACAGGACACATGTAGGCAGGTAAAGCTTCGATAGTATAAACAGGTATCATTTGCGCGAAGTCTTCAATGGTAACGTAGGTACGAAGGCGACTCGTCAACGGTCACTGGCCGATCAGCTAATTAAAAGCGAAGTTTGTCTCGCTTATGCGAATGTAATCATTGATTTATTCAATTTCTAATTAACATTTAACAAAGTATGAATATGTTGCAGATTAAGTATCATTGACTCTATACATTTCAATCAGATTTACACGAAAAAGCGATGACAAAATTGAAAACTTTACATATCTCTAATTCATTAACGAATCAAATTTTTTTCATGGGTTCTTCCCACCATTGCCTAGCTCCCATTTAACAAGTTGCCCCTGATACAGCCTGTATATACCTACCTATATGAAAAAATATATTGTTGTTAGTTAAAATATATTGTTCTAAGTTATTATTAAACATTAAATTGTATTATATTATGACAATTTATTAATTTAAATCTAATATGCTACCGTCGGATAGGAACGCGGAAATCAAATACAAACCCGATAACACCCGCAAAAGTGATTTTATTTATGTATAATACTCGAACATCAGAAATGATTAAATTTATTATATGTGCTATTTATTTGTTCCCAGACATATGTCTGCCAACAAGCGAGTTATCAGCAATGCTGTGCTCCTGTGCTGTGTACAGAAAGGCCGCCGCTGCTGCTCACGAGCGACGCGATGAACTGTTACGGAGACTTGCCTCTGTGAATAACGAGCTTGCTGTCAGATATATGAACGATGCACAACGTGAGTAAATATCTACTTGCAGGAGCTAACGTGGAGCGGTTTTGCCCCTTTCCTCCATAGTGATTGAGTGATGGCTACTCTAGTAGTTAGCTGATTATCGAGTGCTGCTTGTGAGTTATCATCATTGCAGCCCACATACGTCCCACTGCTGGACTCGGGCCTCCTCCATAACGGGTGGGAATTGACTTACTATATACTGGTCAGACATGTTTTTAATAGGGTTTCATTTCGAGTTTTCCTGTGGGTGTTATCAGCATGATTGTGGATGGATGTAAGAATCGTGGGAGACTCAAAAAAAGATGGATGGGTTGTGTGAATGAAGATATATATGTAAAAGCAGTGAGTACAAATATGACGGATAATAGGAGGTTATGGAAGGTAAGAACACGTTGTGGTGATCTTACTTAGCCTGTGATGAAGGCAGACAAATGATGATGATGTTGTATGCATACAAGTACATACATACCTGAGACACCAGTGTGCTTACTCTTGAATCTCGATTCCAATCCTAAATCCGATCGCAGCTCGAATTTGAGCAATTTGCTACTCTTGAAAGCGACACTAGCGCACGATTGGAATCAAATTCGGTGGATTTTTTTTAAACTAAATGAATTCGACTCTCGTCGATTAAGTCAAATATTTGCTACTCCCGACGTGATTTTAACGTAATTTAAATCGTTAATGTTGCACAATTTCAAGAAAGCGTCTTTGAAGTGATCGAGTTCTGTAACGTTATTAATTTAAAATAACATTTACTGAAAATAACAACGGCAAATGCGAATAATTCATTCTCGATTTTGTTTAAGAGTACCAAATATAAGTTTGGTGAGATTGGAATTGAATCGGATTCGAAATTAGGATTGATTTAAAGGGTAAGCCCACTGTATATAAAGATAATGTATTTCTTATCCTTACCAGAGGTCTACATAAAATACGTTGAGGAGAGTGATCAGAAAAAAGAACAACTTCTGCTGAAGCAATTCTTTGCGATGTCAGACAAGTCATTCGAATGCCTTGAAGAGGCGACGGAGATATTCAAACAAGTCAACGACCTACCTAACTTGGCTTTGTTGTATTGCAACAAAGGTAGATATTTGAGGTTCAAGGCTCACTGCGATCAAGGAAGCTTTAAGTAAGTGGCAATAAGATCTATGCTAAAATTATATAGTTGATGATTTTTTTTTTAAAGACAACAACTTGCACTAAAGAAATAATCCTTGTATTGCGGTGAGACTTTACAAATATATAATTAACGGACACAAATTACATCCAGATTCAGAATAACAATTTGTGGATCGCACAAAGTATTGTGTAGGTGTCTTATCCACTACGCCATCTGTGCAGTCACTGTTTGTGTTTGTACGTGCTAATTTCAGGAACGAATGGGCCGAATTGCAAAATTCTTTAAATGTTAGATAGCTCATTTATTGTGAAATGCAGGCTATGCCTTGAGGTATGGTGACAGACTAAGAATTCAACTCAGTACCCCCTATCTTGAGTGTCGTAAAAGAGGATTAAAGAAAATAATATCCATAAAACATCAATACACGAACAGAAAAACTCGAAATAAAGTCCTATATCAACACATCTAACAAGTATACTAGGCTATGTGTGTGATTAGACATAGTCGACAATTTCAAGATTAACGAATTTTGTCAAATTGTATGAGAAAAAAACTGGAAATAAAACCAATAGGCCAGGATCAATCAATCAATCAATTTATTATTGCGAAATATGGGTACGTAAGATGTTACAATCAGTGGCAGCTGGTGGGTCATCAAAGTGGAGGTGCACTTTACTTCCTCACTAAGTATTAAGATCAGAAATTGCAATGGAACAACAATTTACGTAATTTTTTTTTTAATTATTTTTGAACGCATTACATTTTGTAGGTGTACTTGTGAAGAAAAATAGGTATTTTGTTTGTTTTTCACACTTTAAAAAATATTTATAAAAGAGAGCCTTGGCGGTCCCGCCAATTTATATCAACTTTATTTTAAAAAGTTTTGTTATTGTCTTTAATATAGTCTATACAAGTTGTATGGGCAGTCCCCGTGCGCTCGCCTCAGCGCACGAGATTTTTTTTACAAGGGATATAAGTTTTAATAGTTTAGTAATGCGCTTATATTGTTTCGTCATAATTTGAAATTTTATTTGTTATATGTTTTTTATGTTCAAAGAATAAATATTAATGGTAATTTAAACGTAAGATGAAGTTAAATTTTGTAGTTTTTAAATATTTTGATTTGGTAGTTCAGCGCACGAACGCACTTAAGGTACAAATTCAAATTCAAATTATTTTATTATGCATAAACCCTGAGAGGGCACTTACATATTGTCAGGTTTACAATTTCCAAAAAAAATATACTACCACCGAATCGGAACGCGACCGCTACTGAGAAGATCCGGCAAGAAACTCAGCGGGCTTGTCATTATTTTTAATTTCTTTTTTTTTTTTTTTTACAGCCGCCACTGGTTACAAATAATATAAGTCTCACCATAGTCGACCTTACGGCATGCAATTAATGTACAATATTAACATAACCACCATATCACAATATTAACATAACCACCATACCATAATCCACCGTACATTTTTTTATTTGATTACTAACAAGCTAATTTTTCGTGAGTAGCTTTATCTTGATGAGACGCCCAACAATATCTGTACGAAAACTCAATTGTGGTAGGTTTCGGAGGTAGGAGGGATAGAATACATATGTCCATTTGGTGGTTCTCAAAAATTTATTACTAACAGGGTGATTTTTGGTATATCTCAAGATAATTATCTAAATTATCTAAAAAAAAATTCTGCTGCAAAATCTATGGTTACATTACAGAGTCCCCTGCTTCCAACATGTATCGATAACGAGGTCATCAAAAGTACTACAAGCCTATCTACCTAGTAACAAGCTGATTTTTCCTTTCTTATTTAATCTATACCAATAAATAAAATTGGGAGTGTCTGTTTGTAATGTCAAAATAATAGGCTTTTTTCATGCTCACACGATTATTTGCACGACACCTATGCCTAAAATAGCAATTAAAAAATTTTTGTCTGTCTGTCTGTTTGTTCCGGGTAATCTTCAAAACGGCTGGACCGATTTCAAAAATTCTTTCACCAATGGAAAGCTATAATATCAGGGCGTAAACTAGGCTATATTTTATCCCGGTATTCCCACGGGAACGGGAACTACGCGGGTAAAACGACTATAACCTATAACCGATGCGAAGCGAGGGCGGGTTGCTAGTGTTTATATAAATTAACAGTCATATTGTCCTACAAATTGCGTGGTACGTTATCCCAGTCCTATGCTCAGAAATTGTTAATACCACAATACCATTTGTCTCATTACATTAAGCCTTGCATTAAGGGCATAATCATTGTATTGCGGGCGACAAACATACAATTTTGGACATAAATTACACCACAACCCCGAACAGCAATTTGTGGATCACATAAACTATGCGTGGAAATTGAACCTTTCCAATTTGAAAAGGTAGGTCAGTATTTTAAGCACTACAATACATGGGTGCATTCAACAATGATATCTGTTAAGTACATATATCATTATCATCATCTCAGCCCATAAACATCCCACTGTTGGGCTTGGGCCTTCTCCACGATGGTAGAGCAATGGACCCATGCTTGTCAGACATGTTGATGTAGGGTTTTGTTTAGAGTTTTGCTTCTCTTGCATCTATGCAATTATATTATAGCCCTTAGTTGTCTCTTACAACATCCACGGACAATATAGGGGGTGGTGAATTGTATTCTTACTCCATCACCACACTGAAGACATACATATACTTTATATTTTTTTTTATGTGGTATAGTGCAGAAAAACGGCGCCTATACAGCGAGGCGGACGAGCTTTACCAGTCAGCTTTGAAACTGTTGGGACCAAGGGAGACATGTGGAGCGACTTCCATCTGGGAGCTGGTGGCGTGGGAACTGTCCTGTCATCTATATACCAAAGCTGTTCTTATGCAGGAGTCACCGGAAATATATTCTAATGTTAGTATCATCATCTCAGCCAACATACCATCCCATTGTTGGGCTCGGGCCTCCTCCACGATGGGAAGGAAGTTGGCCTTATATACAGTGTCTTGGCCTTAAAGTTGACCTTATATAAATGTTATCTGCCTTATACAGAATGTCTTAGGTTATGGAACAACTGGTCAAACGGAAGTTAGGCATATAAATATCGAATCGTTAATGAATTAGAGACATGTAAAATTTTCATGTCATCGCTTTTTCGTGAAAAGCTGATTGAAATATATAAAGTCGATGATACTTAATCTGTAACATATTCTTACTTTCTTAAAAGTTCATTAGAAATTGAATATATCAATGATTATGTTCGCATAAGCAACACAAACTTCGCCTTAATATCAGCTGACCGTTGGCGCCGCGCCTTCGTACATTCTTATACATGTATCCTGTTATTAATATGTAGCATTTAAGGCATAGACTCTTAGACACAAATTTTGGAAATCACTAACGTTTTATTGTTTTTTTGTATTATTATAAGTGCCTACGATGCTCTCCCTGTGACTAAGATCCCCTCCCCCAATTCTTTTCTCTCTCTCTCTCAGCTCATGCTCATAATAAATATTATATTTAAAGGAGGCGACAGATGTGGCGGATGCATTGAAGCATGCGTTGAAGCATTGTCTGTTAAGTCCTGGACCACGACAATACTTGTACCAGTTCCGAGCAGCGATGATCTATCATCGACTTGGATCTTTATATCATTCGCAGTATAGGTGAGTGCGTTACTGTTTCATTTCGGATCATATACGTCCCACTATTAGGCTCCAGCCTTCTCCGTATTAGGAAGGATATTGACCTACTATACCATGCTGGTCAGATGGGTTTGGTATTTTTTTTTTTTTTTATGGGTGGGCTATGGTAAGCGCACGCGCGGTCCAGTTCATCCGGGGCGATGAAAGGACGGCGCGCGGGCCCATAACCCACCCGTACCCACGTCACCTCGTTGTTGGGCCGACCACCGGAGCAGATGTCACTTGTCGTCAGTGGTCGGCCCGACGGAATACCCTTTCGGGTAACCTCACCTCTCGACGTCCTGGGACGTCGGTCGCCGTCGCGCGGTCAGCCTCTCTGCGGGTGATGGACAATTCCCCGGTCCGATCACCCGCGGCCTCGGTTAGGGCGGCATTAGGCGCAGATACTCGCGCCTGCGCCGCCCGAGTCGCCGACGGCGGAACGTGTCGCCGAATAGAAGCTCTACTCGCACACGATCCGCCGCCTCCTTCCGTGAGATAACGGCCTCACAGAAGGCGGCGACCGCGTCCCAGTTCCTGACGCTGACGAGCATCTCCCTGGCGATGGTCGGCAGCGCCAGGTCGGCACCGATAATTGCGACGAGGTCACGGCGATCTCCCTTCCATGCAGCACACTCCTCGAGCGTGTGCTGCGCCGTGTCCTCATCGCAACTGCAGTGGTGGCAGGACGGTGTGCTCTCCCTCCTGACAATCTTGTGCAGGTACTTCCCGAAGCAACCGTGCCCCGTCAGCACCTGCACCAGTCGGAAGGAAAGCACCCCGTGCGTCCGCTCCAACCACTCCATCAGCACCGGTCGGAGGGCCTCGACGGTCCTGACACCATACCGAGGACTCTCCAGCCGGACTGCCCAACGGGCAATGACTTCTCGGCGGGCGTCGACCCGCCAGGCGGTGATCTCTGTGATGGAGACCATGCCGCCGCGGGCGCACGTCTCCGACACCCGCCGATAAATGTCGGCGAGCATCTCCGCCTCCAGGTCCCACGGGGGAGTTCCGGCCAGGAGGCACGCTGCCTCCGTCGCCACCGTGTGGTAACCCCGTACGGCCCTGATCGCCATGACCCTCTGTGGTCGCCACAGGAGGGCCCTAAGACGGACGGTCAGCGACCCCGCCTACACCGGTGCGCCATACAGGGCCATCGACCGGATCACCCCCACGTACAGCTGTCGGCACGTAGCACTGGGTCCGCCCACATTCGGCATCAGCCGCGAAAGGGCGGACGCCGCGCCGACAAGCCGGGAAACAAGTCGATGTAGATGCTCCCGGAACCAAAAATGCCCGTCGAGCATCAGGCCCAAGTACTTCATGTGGGCCTGGATGCTGATGGTGACCGACTTCACGGTGATCGAAGCGCCGGCAGGAGGCCCGGCGGTACGGAGGCCATGGAACAAAAGGGCCTCCGTCTTTTCCAGGACTACCCTCAACCCCAGCGCTTCGATCCGCCTGACAATCTCCTCGGTGCCGAGAGTTGCCAGGCGTGCCGCCTCCTCTAGCGTCCCACCTCGGGCTGTAACGAGTGTATCGTCAGCGTAGCAAATTACGCCCAGCCCGGGTGGGAGGCTTCCTCTCAACGCCCAGTCGTAGCCGATGTTCCACAGGGTCGGACCCAGAACCGACCCCTGTGGGACACCGCACGTCATGGGCGTTCGCACAACGTCCCCTACTCGGTCAACGTAGAAGACGCTGCGCCCCTCCAAGTAGTCTGCCACCAGCCGCCTGAGGTACACCGGCACCCCGTGGTACCTCAGCCCCTCCCTGATGCAGCTGAATGGCAGACTGTTGAAGGCGTTGGCAATGTCCAGGGACACCGCCAACAGGACTCCTCCGCCGGTGACGGCCTCCGCTACCACGGCCTTCAGGCGCAGTAGGGCCGCGATCGTCGAACGCCCCCTCCGAAAACCAAACTGGGCGTCCGACAGATCGGGCCCGACCCCGACGAGGTGCCGCTCGATGCGGGCAGCCAACACCCTCTCCAGCAGCTTGCCCGCATCATCGAGCAACACGATGGGCCTGTAGGCCGAGGCCGACTCGGGAGACCGTCCCGGCTTCGGCAGGAGAACCAGCCTCCCCTCTTTCCAGCACCCAGGGAACTGCCCGGACATCAAACAGGCGTCGAACAGTCCCCTGAGGCGTGGTCCCAGGTGCTCGAGGACCAGGGCCAGCACACGGTTCGGAATACCGTCGGGCCCGGGGGCGGTGGATTTCACTCGCGTACGCGCCACCACCGCCCCCATTTCCGGATCCGTGATGGGCGGAGCACTTTCATCGTCGGCCTCCCGGTCTCTGTCCGGCGAAGCCATGACCGGGGGCGCGTGCTCCGCCCGCCGTGGAAAGAGGTCCTCGACAACTCTGGTGAGGAGGCTGGGCTGGAGAGTCTCGGTGAGGGGGGGGGGGGCCGCCCGCGGAGCTTGTTCAGCGCTGCGAGGTAAGGGCGACCCCAGGGGTCACGCTCGAGACTGTCCAGCATCTCCCGCCGACTAACGTCCTTGGCGGCACGGACGGCCAGCCTGAAGGCAGACCGCGCACTGCGGTAAGCCTCGTACAGCTGGCCCTCCCGCTCAGCGTCGCGGTGACGCGCTCGGCTGCGGGTGTAGGCCCTCCGGGCACGTATGCACGCGGCCCGAAGGTCCGCCAATTCTCGGGACCACCAGGGGACCGCATTCTTTGGGGGCAGACGCCGCACACGGGGCATGGCCGCATCGCAGATCTGCGTTAGCGCACAGCGGATGCGGCCAGTCTCGGCATCCACCCCGTCCGCCTGGGGTGGTGAGGACAGCCACGACTGAACGATGGCTGCCTCCGCCAACAGGTCCTCCAATCGACAAATCGAAATCCAATCGACCCACAGCCCACCGCGGAAACGCGGGAGCTCCGTCCGCCGTGTGACCCCTGCTGGGCTGCAGGAGGGTCTGGGAGACCTCTATCCGGATGTATCGGTGGTCGGATAGGGTCTCAACATCCTCCTGGACGCACCAGCTCCTCACACGTGCTGCGACATTAGGGCTAGCGAACGACAAGTCCACTATCGACCCGCCCTGCTGCCGCACGCACGTTTGCACCGAGCCCCTGTTCAGCAAACAGAGGCCCAGTGCCGCCGCCCACTCTTCGACCGCCCGCCCGCGGTCATTCGTCCTGGGGGACCCCCACGCCGTGGACTTGGCGTTGCAGTCCCCCAGAACGAAGACTTGGCGCGGTGCCAGTCGCCGTATCGAGGCCCCCAGGATGGTGAGGAAGGCCCCGAAATCCGTCGCGCTCCTGTTAGGGGAGAAGTAAACACCAAATGGCGTAACCTCTCCCCATTCCGCCGCGACATACCCATCGCCCCTGTCCTTGAGCAACAAAGGCGGGGAATGCCACGACGTGGAGGCGACGATTGCCACAGAGCCGTCACTGCTGCCCAGCCAATTGGGCCGGTCAGGCACCACGTACGGCTCCGCGGCTACGGCTGCACCGATCAACCACTCCGCCATGGCTTGCAGGAAAACGTCCTGTGCCTCGGCGGCGTGGTTGAGGTTGGCCTGCAGAAGGTAGTAGGATTCAGTCGCCATTAGTGGGCCGTATCCATCACCTCCTCCACGCTGGCGGGCGATCGGGTCGCGCTAGGGGCGGGAGCGGCCGGGGTCGTCGGCCCGCTCCGCCCCTTTGGGGCCGAGCCGGGGGTCCGCACTCCCTGCCCCCCATGCGGTGTGTGGCGGGCCTATTGCCCGCCGCACATGCGGGGCAGTGGGGGGTGGCGGCGCAGGATGCCGCCTTATGCCCGGGTTGACCGCAGCGGAAACAAAGGGCCGAGTGTGTCCGACCGCCATGCACTTGTAGCACCTCGCAGGCCGGGACTCCAGCACGGTCACCCGCGCCGAGCTCCAGCCCACGAGGAGCCTGCCTGAGTCGGCCCGTTGCTTGGCCGACTCCACCGGGCACTGCACCCAGGCAGCACCGACGCCGCCCGGACCAGGGCGGATGGCGCCAATTCGGACGGTGTCCACGGGACACCCGGTTTTCGAGACGATGGCCTCCCGGATGTCATCCACCGTCACAGAGTCGTCCAGACCCGCGACGCGCAGTTCTGCACACTTGACGGGTCTGGCGATCTTGACGCCATCCTCCGCAGAGAACAATCCCCGCAGCTTGGCCGCCATGCTATCCTCTTGGGGCCCGCCGCAGCGCGAGTCGGCGCAACGGGGACGGCAGGGGCGGTGGTTGCCGGCGGCACAGTCTTCGTCAGCTGCGCGACCTGGCGCCGCAAGTCGGCCATTTGCTTGGCCAACTCGCGGTTCGCCTTCTGCACCGCCGACAGTTCCTTCGCCAAGGCCTTGTTCTCCTCCTGCAGGCCTGAAACTTCGCCACCAAGGCGAGCGTTTTCGGCCTGCAGGGTGGCCATATTGGCAGCTGGGGGATCGCCACCCACAGCGGGCTCAGCAGCCGCCGTGTCGGTGGGAGGGATGTCCGCCAGCACCCTCATCATCCTTTCGGCAGCCGCCTCATTTGCCCGTTTATGGGCCTCGGTCCCGCGTGCCATGCTGATCGGAGATGGAGTTGCCGACCTTGCCGCTACTACCGCGCCGCCTCGCCCCCTGCGAGAGGCCGGGACTTTGGGAGGAGGCATAATGGTGCTACTCCCCTCTGAGGATCCCGAGCTGCCACCCATATTCAAGGGGCGCTTCCGCACCGTCGAGGGGAGGGCCTCCTCCCCAACCTCTAGGGCTGCCGCCAGGGCCGATGCTGGAGACCGGGATGACCCACCAACGGTCTCTACAGCCGACATGTCGGTGTCCGACGGCTCTGCGGCAGTACTGCCGCCCTCGTCAGCAGTTGGAGTGGCTGCAGCAGCCTCCCTAGCCAGTCGCTCCTGCCTGGCCAACTCGCGCCTCTTGATGCTAGTGGCCTTCCCCGTCCCCATGTTTTTGCGCTTTTTCCTCTTTTTTGGGACCACTTGTGTCGCCGGGCCCTCGGCTGATCTTGGAGCCTCAAGTGCCAGACTAGCAGCAGAGCTGCAGTCGGACGAGGCATCTCCCTCCTCTGTGCCAGTTTTGCTGTAGCATGGCAAGGCTTTAATGTGGGAACTAGAATTCCCGTTCCTGTGGATGGTATTGGGCGTCTCACCCCTCCTATCTGCAACGTCGTTTGAGAAACAAGTATCCATAACAGTTCCCACGAGTATGGGAGAAAAGAGGTCGACCCGGGCAGAGATCCCGATACCCGGGCAAGCGTACATTTGTATCCCAACACAGGGGGTCCGCAGGTACCCTGGCTGAGGGCGCGCTAACGACTGAACAACCCATCAGCCATGCATCCTCTCGCCGCGCGCCAGAACTTAGGATTCTGGGTGATTGTTTTATAGAGGTTTTTTAGTAATACTCGTATAAACCTCAGAAATCAATACGTACATTACCTATGTAATATTGACCACTAAAATCAAGGAACTCTGCACCGGTGGTCGGCCCAATGACGAAGGCGGCGTGCTATACGGGTGTGCGTGCTTAGGCCCCTCTGTCGCCACGGACGGAGTGGAGCTAGGATTGCGCTGACCGTAACCCACCCACAAAAAAACCTATGATTTTTTTTTTTTTTTAACATAGTCCATTTTTTTACATAGATAACGACATACCTCCCACTGTTGGGCTCGAGTCTCCTCCACAATAGTAGAGAAATTGACCTTACTATACCATCAGACAGATTCGTATAGGGTTTTATTTCGACTTTTCCTTCTCTTGCATAGATGTTATATGGCGATATTATATGCCTTAGTCGTCATCTTCGACATTCACCGGCAAGATAGAGAGTAGTGAATTGTATTCTTATTCTGTTCTCCACATGGAGAAATACTACAGTATTGTAGATGTTGTTATTTTTAATATTATTGTTATTAGTAGTCTTTTTTATTTTTTGTATAATAGAATAGCTGTTAATTGTTTGTCTTTACTTAGAAAATTACGTTGTAGAACCCACATAAATAATTTTCTTTATTTTTCTTAAATAATCTATATTTTACAGAATAACTCAAGAAGAGGGCCCAAAACGCCGTACTTTATTCAACACGACGAGAAAGAACTACGAGCAAGCTGCCAACATGTTTGCTGGACTTGAAGATGCCGCCATGTACCTCACAGTTCAAATGGAACATGTTGCAGTGCTTGAGACACAGGCTGCTGGTAAATGAAATTCTTAAGCTTATTACTCCACAAGCTTCCCAAAAAATGACAGCAATCATCATTACAGCTCATAGACGTCCCACTGTTGGGCTCGAGTCTTCCCCACAATGGGAGGGAAATTGTCCTACTATACCACACTAGTCAAACATGTTCGGTATAGGGTTTTATATCGAGTTTTCCTTCTCTTGCATAGATGGTATATGCATAGTATAGCCCTTAGTTGTCTTTTACGACACCCACAGCCAAGAGAGAGGGGGTGGTGTATTGTTTTCTTAGTCTGTCACTACACAGATAAATGACAGGAATATTGAACGAATATCATCATGTTATATATATCCCAATGGTGAGCTCAAGCCAGCCCCAAAATAGGAGAGACATTGACCTACTGCACAATACCGGTCAGACGGGTAGGTATTTTCTTTTGGCGGGCTATGATCAGCACACAAGCCGTCCATTATTACGTCCTTGGTGGCGAGGGGCTCCCAGCGTACTTGTACTCCTTCGTCATTAGGCGGACCACTGGTTCCGAGTGCCTTGACGTCCGTGGCCAGTCTGGCGGGATATCTTTTCAGGTACTGTCCCTCCCCGATGCCACTACCACAGCCTCTGCGGGTGACTAGCGGTCAGCCTCTGCGGGTGACTGGCGGTCAGCCTCTGCGGGTGACTGGCGGTCAGCCTCTGTGATGGTCCAGTCACGCGTTCCATATAATGTTTTATGCATATTATATCACATAGTCGTCTTTTACGACACCCATGGACGAGGTGTAGGGTGGAGAATCATATTCTTACTCCATCACCATATAGAAAATTCCTATCCAGTCTCTTTCTCATACAATTTGCTAAAATACCTTACTTAAAATTGGCAAATGTTTTTCACATACTCACCTACATATAGCATGCTTGTCAGACATGTTGATTCAGGACTTTATTTCGAGTTTCCCTTATATTGAATTGATATAAGGATATTCATCATCATTATAATCGCAGCTCACTTACGTCCCAGTGTTGGGCTCTGGCCTCCTGCACAATGGGAGGGAATTTGACCTACTATACCATGCTGGTCAGACCTGTTGGTATAGGGTTTTTACAGAGTTTTCCTTCTCTTGCAGAGATGTTATGTACATATTATATCCCTTAGTCGTCTTTTACTACATCCACGGGCAAGATATATGTTTCCCAAGCACTATGACATTTCCTTTAAATGAGGTTTAATACCAACACTGTCTCTATGCCAGCAGCTTGACCGTACCCCTGATATTTCAAAGGTTCGTGAGCGACAGTACCACTCACCATTAGGTGTGCTGCTTGCTCGTTTGCCACCATAACAAATCATCATCTCATCTCAGCCCACATAAGTACTATTGTTGGGCTCTGTCATCCACAATAGGAGGGTAATTGGCATACTTTGCTGTGCTTTAGTGACACATTTAGTGTTGGCATAGGGTTTTATGTCGAGAGTTTCTTCTCTTGCATAGATATTATCTGCTTATCATATATCTTAGTCAGCCTTTACGACAACCATGAGTACTAACACAAACAGTGAAATCTATCGTACAGATAATTATTAAAAATATATTTTTTTATTCTAATTATATTGTCTGCAGTATCGCCGAATCTCAAACTGAAATCATTGCAATCAGCCATACAACTTCTACGTCAGTGCCACTCAGTCATGAAACTACTAAAAGACAAAGAGCCAGAAGACCAAAAAGAATCCCCGGAACCGGAAGAAAAGGCCGACAAAACCATAAAGAACGAGCATAGTCTATTAACGCTATTTGAAAACCGTCTAAACTATATATTAAAAAGTATAATACAATATTGTCGATCGAAATCCAACAAAGATTATGAGAAAATCACAGATTTATACAAGAAATTGTACTGTGCTGGTCTTCAAATAAAAAAGGATGATGACATAAGGATATATGCGTCAAGTATATGTGATGTTTTGTTGTCTATGGATGAAATAGATCAAGAATTTAAATGAATATACAGTAATACCGAGACTTACGCTACCCCGTTTTACGCGAGTTCAACGATACGCGGTTTTCTCTTGGAGTGTTCAGGCCTTAAATTTACTTGTTTATTCATAAAATTTCAATTATTTTTTATATAATATTTTGACCATATTCTTAAAATATTGTCTTCTTTAAACTAGTTTCAAATAACCATTTTTTGTGCATTTAATATAAGCAAAATTAAATCCCGACTTACGCGGTTATCGCTCGGTCCCACCTATCGCGTAAGTCCAGGGTATTACTGTATATATAATCTGATCGTGCCAAGATTTAAAAAAATTGCTTTTTATGTCATTTTATAATTTTTACATTTGATCTACTTGCTTCTTATGACGTCACGTCTATTGGCGTGCAATCTCAAGATGACTAAAATCCAGAAAACACTGACATATTCTACTAGTGGGTATCACGGTAGTTTCATACTTTGTAAGATGGTGAGCATGCACTTAATTTCAAATATCAATATTTTAGATAATTTTTTTTATAGCGCCATCTATTGTATATCTATGTACACTTCGCTACAATACAGCTCACTAGGAACCATAACGGAAATAAGCAGAACTGATGTTGGCTTTCAAATTTACTCACAGGTTAACAAATCATCATAATTTAGCCTTTTTTGTGTATATTGTGTAAAAAAGTGACGTGTACGCTTGTACTAGCGAAAAGCCAAGCTTATTTAGAACATGACAATTTAAATTGTCTACGAAAAGATTTTAATCAGATTATTTTTTCGTCCATTGTTTCAACATTATTGAGATCTTTCGAATCATTTTTATGCCATATTGTATTCGATGTGCAAATGACGATAAATTCTGAAAAATAATATAAATTATGATGTTTCGCGAATTGCACATTATAAATAAAAATCTATTTTTACGGATTTTATGATCATATAAAGACTAAAGTGAAAACGTTGGGCAATCAAAAATCAAATACAAACGCGTAAAAGTCGCTCATAGAGAGTTCAATTGCGTGAACCGGCCGAGCGACGCCGACGCCCCGGCCATACTGTTGCTGTTGCTGGAGCGTCGACGGGGATGATACTCGAAGGAATAAACCGCCGGGCTGGCCACATATATCAATAAATCAGTACTAGTCCGGTCCAGACGGTATGGATGGCGTACGTTCAGAGCCTGCAAAAAAATAAAAAGGAGTCTTTTGTTTGTATTGCAGGGAAATATTTTATAAATTATCACTTGAATGATATAGATTAATATTAAACTACGACTGTTTAAAAGTACGTGACGAATACACATAAGTACGCGATATAGTGGTCGCTTAAGCTATTTTTCTCGTGAACCAATGAACACATAAAAATGTTGCGAATCTGAACTTCTCATAAGTAAAAATGGTGTAATCCTAATGATATCTTTAATTGTAAGTGCTTTCGCTATACAGACAAGTTATATGTACATATTAAATTTCTGTGTCTCGCCATTATGATAAGCTGAATATAAGACTGATGAGTGTGTCTGTATGTATTACTGATAAATATGCACTTTATAAATACAATGTGTTTTTATTTCTCCTTCATTGCTGTATACGGCCATATTTGACAAGAAACTATACCATAATAAATAGAATACCTATCAGTTTATTATACTAAGAATATACAGGGTGACTGGTAAAAGATTGTACATATTGAAGGAGGGTATTCAGTACTCGATTCTGATACCGAATATATAAAAAAATTGGTACTTAAATTTTGAACTAATTATCTTATAAAAATATTTAGTTATGGACACATGGGATAGGTCAACGTACGTCAGCAATTGTAGGTACTAAACAGTTCGCGCATTGAACTAGTTACATTTTAGGTAAATATTCTACCTATGCGACTCGACCCAGTAGGTATTTTTTTTTTCGTCGTGGGCCGCAGACAGGTCAACGTACACTGGCAAACCTATTGTTGTGATTAGAAACAAATCACTTTATCTCAGGATTGGTAAGAGCTATGAATCTGCAACTAACTTTAGTGTTTTATGACATTATTCTTACACCTAGTTTAAGTAATTCTAGTAGTAAATACCCAAAATCTTGACAACAGTGCTAACAAAACTGTTACTCGATATCGGTATCGGTGTATCGCCAGTAGGGTGACAATATTTTTGGAAGTCTTGTACCACCAATATTGTTGATGTTTACTATGTAGTTAATAAATATTATCTTCTTTTTACATTTTTATTAGTTACATGTGGCCATTATCTATAGTTTCCTTGAATATGTACAATCTTTTACCAGTCATACTGTAGAATGTGTCACACCTATCCCCTACTACCCTACTTCTCGCGGGAGTTGTAAAATGGAGAAGCGTGTATCACTTGAGATTCATAGACTAAATTTCTACTAAGCCATTGAAAAAAACATTTGTCGATGATCCAAAAATTGTTCTACGTACAAATTAAACTCGCAAGAGACCCTAAGACGTGTGTGGGTCGGGGATTTCCATGATTTTTGGTGGAGTTACCACCCCACCTGGGTCAACTGGGCCCTCGTTAAAAAGATTTTAAGGGTCAAAGTTGGATGGGTAATTTACTCGTATGTAATAGAGAAATTCACACTTGAAACGCAAGTTGGCGGTAGCCTCGTGGTAACATGCTCGCCTGTTAAATCTATGGTCTCGGGTTCGAGACCTCATATTTTTTTTTAAATGATCACAATATTGTGTAAAATTTGTAGTTTTTTTTTTTCATAATTTTACGCAGAATTATAACTTATTTTCCTTATTTCACGATCTCCCTTTCTCGCTCTCTGCCACATGGCAGAAGAGCTGATACATATCAGCTCTTCAATATGAAAACTGAGGCGTTAGGGAACGAAAATAATTATAAAATTGTGAAAAATTCAATATTTATATTTATCGTATAAATATACATTTTTCATACATTCTTAACATGCTTACAAATTTTTGGATGGAATACGACGAATTCCTTCCAAAAATTTGCATGAAAAAAGCTTATTATTTTGACATTACAAACAGACACTCCAATTTTATTTATTGGTATAGATTACTCGAAGCTAGGGATGATCGATGAACATCGATGTTCGATGGTCATGGATGTTGAAAGGAAAAACATCGATGTTTTAACATATTGATGTTGCTATGGGCAAAACATCGTAACATCGATGTTAACTGTTTTTAACATCGATAAAATAATTGATTTTTTCTCCCAATAAGATTATGATGACCTTTTTTTTATTAGGAAATGTGAGTTTTATTTTCTAATATAGTACGAAACACTGCACGCAGTATCGTGATCCTTTTTTTTTTTAGGAAACCTGACAGTGATTTTATTGTGAACAAAAAAGGAAATACTAAAATAATAGATTAATTTTAATATAATAAAATCGATTTTTTATTATTTTGATTATCGATTATTGAAATCGACTATTACAAATAAAAATCGATTATTATAAAAATCGATTTTTTGTTATTTTGATTATTACATCCTTATTTGTTTTGCACTAATCTGTGTTTCGCACGTGTACTTATGCGAAATATGATGATTGCTGAATTATTATATTAAGTTTAAGTGTAATTTTCATAAACAAGAATTCACAAACAAAATGGATTTGAAGAAAATAGCGAATAATCCTTCGTTAGCATATACAAGTAATCCAGACTACAGAAAACCACCAAAAATCGCTAACCCGGTAGTTAACCTATTCTATTGTTTACGTTTTTGAACATTTTATTTTCGTGTTGAGGCTTTTAAATTTGTTATTGTAACGTATCATAAAAAACCCGTATTAAATTATAGATTGTAAAGTGATAGATCCTGAATTGATACGAAACTATTGTATTTTAATTTTATAAACTATATCATTGTGATCATAATGTAAACAAATCTAATAATCTATCACAAGTATTAAGTGACAATTAGTTTGTTCTTTAATAACGTTTATTAAGATTTCTCTAGCAATTACCGAAACAAATTGCTATAATTCTTAAAACAACTATACTCTGATAAAGTCGTAGATGTGAATGATAAGTTGATTTGGGTTGAGAGCCCCAGCGCTCAATCACAGTCCGGGCTAAGCTGTGAAAGCCATTTGCCATACACACAAATAAAAAAAGGAAGGGATAAGTTGATCATTTGAAACATTTTTTTTTCTAAGACAAATTTTCTAAGACAAATTCAATATAGACTACCTCTATAAAGCGGGCGAGTGAGGTTAGACACTAGCAGAGATTATTTTTGGTCAGGGTCAATTAACATTTAAGGAGGTCTAATACCCATCTGAAATCATCATCACCATCATTATTTCAGCTCATATACATCCCACTGTTGGGCTCGAACCTCCACAATAGGAGGGTAATGGATCTATATAACACACTGGTCAGAAGTGTTGATATAGGATTTTATTTTGAGTTTTCCTTCTCTTGCATAGATCTTATATGCATGTTATAGTTGTCTTATACAACACCATTGGGCAAGAGAGGGGGTGGTGAACTAAACTCTTACTCTGTCATCACATGGTCTTCATTTGAGATACTCATAAATTCTTTATTAGATCAAGATAAAATTTAAAACTCTTAAGGCACCACTTATTATTTTTCTAACAATATAATATTTTCTTTACAGTATTTACAATGTCTTGGTTCACCTCATATAGACTCTTTCAACTATATGCTACAAGATGGGCTGAAAGCAGCTATCGCGGATCTTGTTCCAGCAGAATTTGAGTTACCAAGTGGCGAAAGAGTTAAGATTACTATTGATGAAGCTGCATTTGCTAAACCAAGTGTACCTATGGAAGCTATTGGAGTTAAAAATCAGACAGTATTGCCTACTGAATGTAGACAAAGAGCCACTACATACAAAGGTGATTTCAAGATTAGAATAACATTGGCTATTGGTGAGAAGACCGTAACAGTGGATAGGTCTTTAGGATCGCTACCAGTTATGGTTAAGGTATAATATTACAGAATTATCTATCTATAAAACCTTTATATCTCCTACTGTTTGGAAAATCAAAAAGAGGCAAGGAAATATTTTACTTCACCACTCTTATTGTTTGTTTCAAATCTTCCTTCTTTTCATAATATCGGCTCATTTACATCTCACTGCTAGGCTCAAGCTTCCTCCATCATCATCATCATCGCACCCCACATACATCCCACTGTTGGGCTTAAGCCTCCTCCATAATGGGAGGGAACTTGACCTACTACACCATACTAGTCAGACATGTTGGTATAGGGTTTCATTTCGAGTTTTCCTTCTCTTGCACAGATTTTATGTGCATATTATATCCCTTAGTCATGTTTTATAACATCCACGGGCAAGATATTGAGTGCTGAATTGTATTCTAACTCGGTCACCACACGGAGAAAGTAAGCTTTCTCCATAATTAGAGAAAACTATGCTATACCTGGTCAGACGTATTGGTATAAAATTCTATTTCGAGTTTTACTACTTTTGCATCAATGTCATCTCATATCACCGAGTCATCTTTTACAATACATAAGCAAAAAAAGGTGGTTCTATTCTCCGTGTTCCAAAAATGTTATATTCCCAAGAATTAACAAGAGGTGAAGATAACCTACACATGAGAAATTAAGCTAATATATTTTTATTCCAGTCCAAAATATGTCACTTAGCTGATCTGTCCCCTCAAGAACTGGTGGAGCACAATGAACATGCAGATGAATGGGGAGGATATTTTATTATAAAGGTAATATTATAAAATATTTTTTTCTGAGTACCTATATAAATTCCTATCCCAAATATAATACAATGCAACCTTGATATAACAAATCCGATAGGAACTCGTAAATATTCGTTATATCAAGTAATTCATTAAACTGCGGTTTGTTATATTGAGGTAAGGTTGGTCTAAAATTTTTTATAAAGAGGTAAAGATATAGTTTCAATAACCTCAACATTTTTGCATTCAGCAACTAGAATCATCAAAAATAGAGACGAGTTGCACTGTTTACATTACTTCCATCAAAGGACTTCAATTGTTTTACGAAAAAAACGTGTTGAAACCTGTCGCGACTGAATCACGTACTACAGGATTAGGGGTCATATAGAGATATTTACACTTTATTTTTTGATAATTGAAAATTCCTTGCAAAGTGGTTGTTCGTAAAAAAATTCGTAATGTAAAGGTATTATTTACACTGACTCTTATGGACAATTCAAGGGGATTACGAAAAATTTGTTAAATCGAGGCAGTCGTTAAATTGAGGTTCGTTATATTAAGGTTGCACTGTAAATGGTTTGCTGTTCTTTTTTGCAAAGAATTAACTTTATTGTCATCTTTAGGGTCATGAACGCCTAGCCCGTATGTTGTTAGTAACCAGACGGAATTACCCAGTGGCCATTAAGAGGTCAGGCTGGAAGATGAGAGGCAACCTGTTCTCAGATTGTGGAGTCATGGTTCGTTGTGTTACTTCTGATCAGACAAGTACGGTATGTTTCATTGTATACTACAGTTTTTATTTTTCCTCTTGGCTACACAGCTTATAATTTTCTCCACTTCTGATATGTATCAAACTCCTAGGATGATATAGCAGCAATACACAATGCCATCTGCCTATGGAATGGCTTATTTGTATTATAATGAAAAGTATTAGAAAAACATAATGATATTGACTTTATAAGAACCTTGAAATTTGCTAAAAATTTGGCTGAGACAATTTTAGAATAACCTTCTTTCAAACAGGAAAAGGATTTTGCAATATATGATCATGTATAAAAAAGTGAGTTGTCGCTCAGGATTTTTTTTTCCAGAAAGTGATGATTTTTATTCAATAAACATTCATTTTCATTAAATACAAGATTTAAAAATTCAAAAATATTTCAATTTGTAACAATTCTTTTAATCAGTGATTTCTGTGATAATGTAATACAATATTTAATTATATTTGATGCCTCTGACAATATTATTACTGTGACAATTGGTTGGAACTAAAGTTACGATCGTGGAGCGTGACGAGGTTTCGCCACGGCATGCGTCGTTTTACGCCACGCCATGCGTCGTTTTACGCCACGCCATGCGTCGCTTTACGCCATGCCAACGATCAGGTTTACCATTGCTTATAGATGATACACATCAAAAAAAAAATTCAACTTAAAATTGAGAACCTCATATGTGTAATAACATTGTAAAGGGACAATGTTTGTACATTATAGATATTGAAGAAAACTAATGTGGTTATCCTTATTAGAGCTACAGAAGCTAATATTTCTTTATATTTTTTTTTTGTTGTCTGTTTGTTTGTATCGTGTAACAACTAATGCCTGGAACTGAATTTAGTGTCCATCTAAAACAAACAATAACAATAAAAAATAACAGTTAATCTTAAGATAAATATTTAATTAGTCAAGGCAATCGAAATGACAACTTATAATAAAAAAAAATTAAACAACATCATAAAAAGTATGTATGTATGTTATATATCTTTTTAGTGCAACCATTTTAAGGTGGTTAATGCTGTGTGGTAGCGGCTTCGAATACTACCAACCCTTGCTTTGCTCGTGGGTGTCGTAAAAGACGACTAAGAGCCCTAGATTGACCCGGACCAACTCCATCTGATACAATTTGGGTCAACGATTACATTCCCAAGGAGGGTTGACGTCAGGCAGGCGGCCGGTCATAAAAGTCATTGCCGAAACTTTTTGCAATATGTCAAACCAGATGACATATTGCGTCGACCCCAAGTAATTGGGATAAGAGCAAGATGATGATTTTAAGGTGGTTAAAAATATTAATTTCAATAAACATTTATCCATTACAGAACAATGTCCTCCATTTTCTAACAAATGGTACATGCAAGTTGATGTTTTCATATCGGAAAATGATGTACTATGCACCACTTTTACTCATCATGAAGTGTCTAATCGACTGGCCTGATCATTACATATACAGATTACTATTACATGGAAAGAAAAATGATCTATACTATGTCAAGTAAGTTCATCATGTTAATTTCTACCCGCCGAGAGGCCGACCGCGTGAGGAAAGACCGACGTCCTCCCCGAGGGGGGGACGTCGGTCGATGGGAGGGTACCCCAATAGGGGGTATTCCGTCGGGCCGACCACTGATGTCAAGTAACCCTGCTCCGGTGGTCGGCCCAACGACGTAGGCGACGTGATTTTCGGGTGGGTTGCGGGAGTTGCGTGCTTAAGCCCCGCTGTCACCCCGGACGGAGTGGTGCGGAGGCGCGCCGACCGCAGCCTACCCACAAAAAAAAAATGTTAATTTCTACATTTGTTTCATTTTAATCTATATTCCAGATTCTCCATCTGGTGATGGAGTAAGAATACAATTCACCGCCTCCTTTCTTGTCCATGGGGGTCGTAAGAGGTGACTCAGGGGTATAATATATTATGCATATAACACATATGTGCAAGAGAAGGAAATCTCGAAATAAAACCCTATATCAACACGTCTGATCAGCATGGTATAGTAAGGTCAATTTCTCTCCTATTTTTGAGGTGAGTTGAGCCCACGAATGGGACGTATATGAGCTGAAATAATAATGACAATCATGATTATTGCTTGTTTTTTTAACAGTTGTATCCAAAACATGCTTCGAGAGCTCCACGAGGAAGGTCTCCACTCTTCATTGGAATGCCGTTCATACTTAGGTCGGATGTTCAAACCCAAATTATACGAACTGCCACCTTGGGCCTCTGATCTTGATGCCGCGGACTTCCTCATCAACCGCTGCGTGATGATACACCTCGCTGATCATAAGGACAAGTTCAACGCTCTAGTCTTCATGGCGCAGAAGTTGTATGATTTAGTTCAAAATAAATGCAAGGTAATTTTTCAATTAACAAAATTACTTTATTTCTTACAGATAATATTGAATCTTTATCGTCGAAGGGTCAATGTCTCTTGCAAGACGCATCCGTGTGGTGACGGAATAAGAATACAATTCATCACCCCCTCCTAAGGGATATTTTGTGCACCAGCACCAGCCTATCTGACCAGCACGGTAGTAGATCAATTTTCCTCTCAATGTGTCCTCCCATTATAGAGGAGGCGCGAGCCCACTAGTGGGACGTATATGGGCATTTTCACAAAAATAAGCAGTACAAAAAAAATTGTGAATTTTTTTAACTTTCATTTCTAGTTGGTATTATGTATGTTAGAAATGGTCTAATTTATATATTTAACGAAATTCAATTTTTAACTTGGATTCATTGCATAATTTATTAAAAATAAGCAAAAATGTGGGCCTAGTCACACAAAAAGATGTCAGATTTGATACTTTTTTATAACATGATTAAAATGAAACAATAAATGGAACATCTTTTTTTAATAAAAAACGAAAAGAACATGGTTGAACTACCTAATCATATAGATTCGTCAAAGAAACTTAAAAAAATACTAAAAATATGACACATAAATTCAAAATTGTGTTACCATTGGTAACAGAAGGAACACTTAACTTTAATTTTTTTTTATGTAAAGCTATGGTTCTTTTAATATAATAATAAAACAGTTATCATATTTCTGAACTTAAGTCAAGTTAAATTACGGTATTAAAACTCGAAATATAGAAAATAGTCAGAATTTAAGTTGAAATATTTGGAGGACAGTAACAATACTGACGGTAACAAAATTGTAAAGAAACATTTACATTCTCATCAGAATCCAATAATAAGTTCTAAAATCTCTATAATAAAATAAAATGGTAGGCATACATAGGTACCTTCTTTGGTAAGTTGGTAAAAAGTGTAATGTCCAGTATTCTTTATGGTCAGTTTTGTTACTTTTTAGATCATACTATATGTTACTATACAAAACTGACGTAACGCTATCTTACCCTCGCAAGATGATTAATTATTTAAAAAATATACGATTGTGGTGACGACTCATCACGAGTTTTATAAGTTGTATTAGATGATAAATATTTTGAAAATAACCACAAAAATATGTTTACTAATTAATGCATTAAGAAATATTGGTAACTTACCTTGACAAAAAATGTACGTCCGCGCGAAGCACTGAATCAAACGTGCACCTGACACGAAATTTTGGAAGAAACTAAACAATATTTACAAATCAGCCGCTGAATAAAAAACTGTTAGTGTTATTATTACATAAAACATCTACAAAAAGAGTAGTATTTCGGAGAAAATGTGGTAACAAAACTGATGTGTCAGGATTTTTAAAAACGCACTACGGTAATCAAATTCTATTTAATTTATTTATTTTACGTCTAGTTAATATATATTTTTAATAAATTGACCCTACACTATCTACCAGAAAAATAAAATACGGCACTGAGCAAATTATTACAACTAATAGATAAATTCAGTGTTGAAATATCATCTGGCTACAAAGGGACACGATAAAATGATAGCAATCTGTTGTTATATTATTTTTTAATAGAAAAATTATACTATAATTGGCTTAAATAATATTATAAAATATTACTTAAATGTACAATAAACCTAATGTAAAATTTTGTGCTAGTTTCAAATAAAATTAATTGTTCAAAAAAGGTAATGTTTTAGAGGGACAGGCCTGAAAACGCCCTTGTACATTTTTATGAAAATGCCCATATGGGCTAAGATGATGATGATAATTATATAGACAGAGAAAAATTAACGATAATATAATGATGATGATAATATCTTTGCTGCGTAGTGGCCGCTACAAAAACTACCAACCCTTACATTGCCCATGCGGTTTTTTTTTTGTGTATAGCTGTTAGCCTCAGATGGCTTTCACAGCTTAGCCCGGACTATGGGTGAGCGCTAATGGCTCTCAACCCGGAGGTTGCCCATGGGTGTTGTAAAAGACACCAATAGCTTAAGTGAACTTGGACTAACTGCATTTGATGTTATCTGTTCTACAATTACATTACCAAGGAGGCTTGCAATTACATTACCACGCTGGTAAGACGTGATGGTATAGTGTTTTATTTCGAGTTTTCCTTCTCTTGCATAGATGTTATCTGCGTATTATAATCCCTTAGTCATCTTGTACGACACCCATGGGCAAGATAGGGAGTGGTGATTAGTATTCTTACTCCGTCACCACATGGAAACGTTTATATGTATAATGTGGAGTGAAAATTAATGAAATTGTTTATTATTAGGTGGAAGGCGCTGATGCCGTGATGGTTCAAGAATTGCTGGTGGGGGGCCACCTTTACCTCCAAGTATTGAAAGAAAGACTCCAGCAACTAATTTCCGTAGTGAGAATACAGATAATCAAGAAAGCGAAAACTACAAAGAAACTCTTCATTGGACAGGTATTTTCTTATCTGCACTACTTACTACTAATAAAGCGGCAGAGTTTGTTTGTTTGAACATGCTAATCTCATGAACTACTGGTCCGATTTGAAAAATTCTTTCAGTGCATTTCTATCAATGCCCATTTATCGAGGAAGGCTATAGGCTATATATCATCACGCTAAGACTAATAGGAGCGGAGCAACAATGGAAAATGTTTCAGAATCGTTTTTATTTTAATTTTGAGAGCTTCCACTGCGTGCACTACATAATCGGTTAGGTCTCGCAAAAGTCATGTGTAACAGAATTGTAGTATTTAAAAATATTTTCACCTTCTACGTAAACAAGGTCGCGGGTTAAAGTTAGCATTAGCCCAAAGTAATTGTTCCACGTGGACGTAGTCGCAGGCATAAGCTAGTTTAGAATAACTTACTAGGTTAACACGTTGACTGCGATTATATAGCCCATATATATATACATACTACGATGTTGCTAAAACACATACGTCGTGTGCGGCCGCACAGCCGTAACAGTTGATAAAATTCAGTAATATCTTTTGTCAGCCGGTAACTACCACATCACCCTTATTTGGCGGTGTTACGCGCGGTAGAAAACAGATGGCGCTTTATTATAAGCTAAACTGTATTACATCATACCAATTATCTAAAATTCAAGAAAAGTGACATCCATAAGGTCTCATATAACCCTGTCATCATAACTTTTCACAAGCGAGATTAGTTTCTTCTCTAGTCTCATTTTTTGAAATGCCGGATATTTGGGATTAAGATAGGGATGTGACCTGGAGGGAAAATAATCGATTTTTTCTGCCAACAGGATTGTGATGACCTTTTTTTTTTTTAGGAAATGTAAGCATTATTTTCTAATTTAGTATGAAAACGATTCTGATGACCCTTTTTTTAGGAAAAGGAAATCTGGCCATGAATAATCGCTTAATTTCGAATAGTAAAAAATCGATTAATAATTTTTTCGTTTTCATAATCGATTAAAAAATCGATTATTACAAAAAAAATTCACATCCCTAGATTAAGATAGTTTCTTTTAAAACGCTGTCTGTTCTTCACCACGTGTAACACTGTCAAATAAGATAATGGCGATATGGTACTACGCACTGCTGACAAATGGAATAGATAGTCATGAACTTCCAAAATAATCAATAAGAAAAACCTATACAAACAGTGTTTTTTACACATTTGTATGAAAACACTCCAGGCGTGTAGTCGCAGCACTCGCCTGAGTAAACGAAGACACAGCGTGTGTGTTTTCCACAAATTGTTAATTCATCAATCAGCCTGTATTCGTCAGCCTGCCTTTGTAATACTAGGAACATAGCTAGATCGCTGCCTACGTTAACAGGTTTAAGAAGAGCACTTACCAGTGAACTGCTCTTCTTAAAATCTATTTTAAAAAGTGCATGTCATAGCGCTTGGGGAACAAAACAGCAACAATTCATTGCAGATCCTGCATTTACAAGGGTAGATATGATCGCTGCAAACTTACAATTACATGATGAACACTGCTACGGTGTCGAGTGGTATTTCCCTCGGTAAAGTAAGACATTACATGTCAGATGTTGCAAAATGTACTATTCAAAATATTGGGTTTATTTAATCACTTTCGTGGTTGCAATGTGTTTAAATAAACCCAGATTTTCAATCATAAATCTGAGGACAATTTCGCCAACGATCTGATCAGTCCACTATTAATAGATCTATATCTATACCAATAAATAAAATTGGAGTGTCTGTTTGTAATGTCAAAATAATAGGCTTTTTTCATGCTCACACGGTTATTTGCACGACACCTATGCCTAAAATAGCAATTAAAAAATTTTTGTCTGTCTGTCTGTCTGTTTGTTCCGGGTAATTTTCAAAACGGCTGGACCGATTTCAAAAATTCTTTCACCAATGGAAAGCTATAATATCAGGGCGTAAACTAGGCTATTTTTTATCCCGGTATTCCCACGGGAACGGGAACTACGCGGGTAAAACGACTAACCTATAACCGAAGCGAAGCGAGGGCGGATTGCTAGTCAATAAATAAGATTAGAGTGTCTGTATGTAATGTCAAAATAATTGGTATTTTTTCATGCTCATACGGTTATTTGCACTATACATATGCCTAAAATACACTTTATATTTTTTTTATCTGTCTGTCTGTCTGTTTGTTCCGGGTAATCTTCAAAACAGCTGGACCGATTTCAAAAATTGTTTCACCAATAGAAAACTATAATATTAGGGAGTAAACTAGGCTCTATTTTATCCTGGTATTCCCACGGGAACAGGCACTACGCAGGAAAGAGTGAAACTGAAGCGAAGCAAGGGCGGGTTGCTAGTAATAAATAAAATAATAACATTGGTCTGGTATAAAATTTATCTGGTATTCATAAATATTTCCGTGTGGTATACACGATAACGCAAAAGAGTTTTACATCAAGTTATCCTTGTCCTAAGTTAGAGACATTGTATTCTTAACCCGTCACACTTGAAAGTCTCTTCCTAATTCAGTAACATTTAAGATATAACTTTAAAATAAACGCTTCTTAATTTCATGAAGAACGAGTTACAACAAATACTCCGAAGTTCAGGCAACTTGGAACAGAAGATGGAGACGTTCCTTGCTACTGGTAATGCACCATCAAATAACGTGAACCTCGCTCAATACAAGGGTCTCACCATAGTAGCTGAGAATATCAACAGGATGAGATATATGTCGCATTTCAAGTGAGTTTATTCATCATCATCAAAAGAGCTCATATATGTTCCACTGCTGGGCTAGAGCCTCCTCCATAATATGATGGAAATTGACCTACTATCAGGGTTGGAAAAAACATATTTATTTAAAAAGAACAAAACACCATGTATTATTTGAAAAACAAAAAAAAACATGTTTTTTATTAATGCTCCATTGCTGTTTTAATTGCCTTGTTTTAAACATGTTTTAATCACGTTTTAAACATGTTTTAAACACGTACATACGTAAAAAATTAAAAAATAATAATAGTTTAATATCAAAAAGTACTTTATTGTAATCATAATTATTATTTATTTAAAACAACAGTTTCCAAGTTAATATGCAATCAAGTTCAATCAACTTCCCTTCTCTTATCTTCAACTCAACCCTCAACTTCCATGATCTGAAGTTTCTCAAGCGAATTAGTTAGTTCGGCTTTCATTCTATCAAGTAAGCCGGGAAATCCCCCCGTTGTATGAACATTCACCGCATTACCGCTAGTCAGTCAGGGTAATCGCAGCTAGTTATATCGAAGTTGCTAACTCTTTGGTAAAGAACATGCCATAAAATGAGTTTCTTAATTTTTTCTAACTATACTCGTTCCAACCATTTATTTTACTTTTGACACATGCTTTAGGACGTAACTGTTTCATTATACGCAATTTTTAACTTTGAAACGAGTGAACAGAGAAAAGCTATATAATAAACTAATAAACTGCCCAATAATATTTATATATCTTAATTATTACCCACTAAATACATTAATATGCCGTAAATAGCTCTATTCATAAAATTTAAGTGATAATTCATTTCCGTTATAAAAAAAGTTACGTTCTATCGCATCTAGTGACAGGATCAAAAGTATTCGGTGCAAACTAATGAATCGCAAATAATCGATTACACTTATTTGCAGTTAAGTCAGCTGACAACTGAGTTTTGAATTGTTGTAATAGACAACACGTTAAAATTGTATCAGGGAGATATAAATATCTTCTCATCATACCTATAACATGAAATAAAACAACCAAAATATTTTAATATTATTTTATTATAACGAATCGTCGGATTCTTCATACGAACTCGAATCGTCGCTTGAATCATCTGCAGTGTTTATTATTAACTCTTGTGTAGGTATGTTGTCAAATTCAATTTCCCGATCCCAATCAGAGAATATTATATTTTTTGTCTTGTTGACGACACTCGCCCAGTTTTCAGGCGTCACACTAGCACATGCGTTTTTTAAAAGTTCAAGCATTTTATTTGCTGTGAAAGGAGGAGTTGTATTGTTTCTTGCGGCGTGTCTTTTGACTTGTGCCCAGATCATTTCAATTGGATTATATTGACAGTGGTACGGAGGAATTCTGATTACAACATGCCTATATTCTGCTGCCATTTCGTCGATGACATATCGTTTTGGCTGCTTTTTACTTTTTAATATTTTAAGTAATTCTACTTTTAGTAGGGATTCGTCCACATCTTCCCCATTATCACGAAGCCAGTTTATAATCTCGTGTTTTTTGTTGGCCTGTGTTGGCATTTTATTAATTTGGCGAGAGTGATAGGGTGCATTATCAATAAATATTGTTGATGGCTCTTCAAGTGATGTAAGCATTTCTCTGAACCACTTTTCATACACGTCCGCATTCATCTCCTCATGATAGTCTCCTGTTTTTTTTTGATTTGAACGCTAACAGAGCGTCTGGTACAAATCCCTTTGTAGTTCCCGCATGGCAAATGATGAGGCGTTCACCTTTCCCCATTGGCACTGCAGAAGTAGAAGCAGCAGTATCGTCAGTCCAACCTTTTGATATGGAATGATTGGCATTGAGCCAAGTTTCATCTGTGAAAACGACATTCGACCAGTCTTCTATTTTCTTCGCCTGTCTTAAAAATTCACAGCGAGACAAGGCTATATCACGACGTTCCATTAAAATTTTTCTTTTGTCGGATTTCTTATACAAGAACCCGATTTGGTGCAGCACCTTTGACAAAGAAGATTTTTGACCACGAAACAAGCCACAATTTCGTAGAGACGCTACTAATTTTTTCAAAGTAGGAATCTCTTTGCTTGTGTAATAATTGTATATATGACGACGAATAGCATCAGTATCAAAACTGTCAATTGCTGTCACTTTACGGGGCTGACGTTTTTTCTTAGGCGTAGATAGCTTGTTCTGTTCAATACCACTACTACCATAGGCTTCTTTAGTGATTTTCGCCACCGTTGGAGCACTAATACCTAATGCTGCTGCAACACGGTCTCTAACTTGGGTTACTGGTATAAGGAATCCGCCATTGCGGCTTTCCTTTTCAAAAGATTCACGAAGCCGCAGCACTAACTCTCTGGATTGTCCTTTAAGCACCATACCTTTCGGCATTTTGCAAGTAAAATCTTACTGGGAGGAACGATACGCTCAACTCAATCAAAGTAAGAACAATGAAATCAATACGGTGGAATATAAATACTCAACACAGCGTATGAAAAATATGAAAGAGCACTCAGCGAACAGAAATGTGACTAGCACGGGAGTCTTGTTGCGAGTGACAGACAACACAACAAAATGGCGTCGCCGGCGCGCCGTTCAGTGTTGCCAATTCGGCTTAAAAAAAGGGGTAGGCTGGATGAGAAAATTAGTGATTTACTACTGCAGACGAGGGCGCCATTGTCTCTAAGTAAAGTTTGGAGCAGCGGACCCCGCTTAATGGAAAAGTGCTTCATAAAGTAGTTATTTTTTATTTTGCAAAGTACAAAGTAAAATATTTTGGGAGGACTGAATTAGTGGGTATGCAAAAATTAATGTGCCCAAATAACAAATATATTTACAGAAGTGAAGTTTTTAAATAATATGAAATATGTATTTAAGCAAAAATAAAATATCCGTGTTAAATCGATTAAAAGTTCTTCCTGACTAAAATCGATTATTACAAAACATAGTATCCGTAATACATTGGTACAACACTAATCGATCAGAATTCGACCTGCCAAAAGTAAAATAAATGGTTGGAACGAGTATAAAAGTATAATGTGTTTTTTTATGTGTTTTAAACATGTAATTTGTATGTAATTTGTATGTATGTATGTATGTATGTAATTTGTGTCCGTTAATTATATGTGTATGTATTTCTCGCGGAAACGCAATGAGTTTCAAAAATAAAAAAAAAAATAAAAAAACTGTACGAATGGCGGCGATGTGGTTCGCGACACGTCACGTCTCGTTTCCGTCGGGGGCGAAAAGTGGCCCACAGAGAACCGCTCTGCTACGCTGAATATGTCAAAGATCGTAGCAGGTGGAGGGCAGTGGACTCTGCCTACCCCTATGGGAAAAAGGCGTGAATATATAAAAAAAAAAAAAAAAAAAAAAAAAACATGTTTAAAACAAATTGTTTTTAATTATATTTTAAACGTGCTATGTATTTTTGTATTGTTTTAATAAGTGTTTTAAACATGTTTAAAAGAAATGTTTTAAACATTGCCAACCCTGCCTACTATACCACGCTGGCTAAACGGGTTGGTATAGAGTTTCATTTCGATTTTTGAGTCTTGGGCGTGTATGAGTGAGCTTGAATGTGAAAACATGTGCTTGAATGTGAATGAGTGTGACTGAAAGCGAATAATTGTGCTTGAATATGAATGACTGTACCTTAAAGGGAACGATTGTACTTGAATGTGAATGAATGAGTACAAGTAGTGCGTTCCTGTGAGTCGGCACCAACTTCGAACCGCTCAGTAGGCCTTCTTTCCAACAAAAAAATTAAAACCGATCTATAATGGGGAAAGAACTCGATGACTACTACACCTACATAAATAAATAGGTACCTACAATGGAACGTAGAAACTATGGATGTTGTGGAGTCCTGTAACCGAAACTATCGCATATCGGAAACCGATAAGGACCGGTTCCGTGTGAAGATTAAGAATACAATTCACCACCTAGGGGGTGGGTCTTGCCCATGGGTGTCGTAAAAGACGACTAAGGTGTATGATATGCAGATTTCTTTTTGTCAGTAAAAAATAAATACCAACTGCATTACCCTAATGGAAAATTAATTTTCTTACTCAGATCAATACATCGAGGTTCATTCTTCATGGAGATGAGGACTACGGAGGCTCGTCAGCTATTACCAGACGCTTGGGGCTTCGTATGTCCAGTGCACACTCCCGACGGAGCACCCTGCGGCCTCCTTAACCATCTGACTTCTACTGCACAGGTTAGACTATGTTCAGGGGTTAATACAGTCAAGGGTGGACAGACCGGGGATTAGTCCGTCACCCGCAGAGTGGCCGACCGCGCGAGGGCGACGCTTCGGCAACACTGTCTTGTTGCTTGGGCGTCGAATGACAGGGTACCCGAATGGTTAACTCGCCGGGCTGGCCACGGATGTCATGGAATCGATACCGGTGGTCGACCCAATGGCAATATGGGGAATACTGTAGGTTATGGGGCCGCACGTCGCTCATCCGTCGCCTCGGGCGGCTTAGGCGGGGTGTCCAGGCCTACCAAATAAATCGAAATAATTATTTCTTGCAAAAAAAGAAACCGCCTGCAATAATGTAGACAATGCATATAATTTTTTAGCTTTTTGTTGATTTTTCAAAAACCACTTGTCCGATTTCGATAAAACTTTCATGGGACCATTTGGGAACTATATCCTTTCCAACAAAAAAAAAATCATCACAATTGGTTCATAAACAACCATACAAAACAAACATAAAAAAGCATATATACGATCGAATTGAGAAACCTCCTCCTTTTTGAAGTCGGTTAAAAAGGCGTATATATATATATATATATGATTTGTATTTTTAAATGACTTCAAAAAGTAGAGGTTCTCAATTCGAGGGGTTTTTTTTATGTATTTTAAACGATGTACCGCCAGTTATGAATCGATTTTGATAATTCTTTTTTGTTTGGTAGATCATAATTCAGACGTAGCCCATATAAATTCGATTAAGATTTAGTAGCCTTTGAGTTCTTTGACTTACGCAGACGGACTGACCCGCGGCTGTAGACAGAACTGTCGACAGCGGTCCTACCTCATAATTTATTGCTGGATCAGTGGCGGTCACGTTCCGATGCGGTAGTATTTTATTGCATTAAAATTTGCCAACATGTAAGTGCCAACTAATGGGATTTACACATAATAAATTCCGTGTGGTGATGGAGTAAAAATACACTTCACCGCGCCTTATCATGCCCGTGGATACCCTAAAAGACGACTAAAGGATATGATATGCATTTAATATCTATGCAAAAGAAGGAAAACTTAAAATAAATTTCTATACCAATCTGTCTGACCAGCATGGTATAGTAGGTTAATTTCCCTTCAATGATAGAGGAGGCTCGCGCCCAGTAGTAGGACATATATGAGCTGTGATGATGATGATGAAATGATTTTAAAAATTATTTGCTGTGAAAATAACTTCTAGCTCCTCATTCTTTCAAAAACTAATGGTTTGAATTTGTAGTGAATGACAAATATTGCCTATAACAAATAGTAAGAGTTCCCAACTTCCCCTGAATTAAAAATGTGACCTATTAACTTAATTTCGGGTTATTTTTAGGTGACCCAGCATCCAGATCCGAAGCAAGTGGCCAATTTGCCACATGTCCTGGAGGGATGTGGTAAGTTTACATTTCCTAAATACTATTGAAAGGCTACAAGTTAAATCATCGGTTAATTAGCTCGACAATTGACCTAATCTCAGAATCCTTCTCTAAATGTGGCCTCAAAATGAAACCCTATACCAACATGTCCAACCAGCATGGTATTGTAGGTCAAATTCCTTCCCATTGTGGAGGAGGCCCGAGTCCAACAGTGGGACGTATGTGGGCTGCAATAATGATGATCGTGCAAATAACCGTGTGTGCATTTAACAACCTATTATTTTGACATTACACACTTCAATTTTATTTATTTGTATACCTAATACATAATTTTAATTTATTTAAATTATAATAACTTCTCAGGAATGGAACCAATAAGTTCAATTGCTCAGACCAGTCTATCTCGAGATATCTACAAGTATCCGGTGTTGGTTGATGGACGTCTGGTCGGCTACCTTGCCGAAGATACTGTGGAGAAATCAGCCGCTTACCTCCGAACATTAAAAATCAAGGGCGAAGAACTACCAATCACAACTGAAATTGTTGTCGTGCCAAAGAAACAGGTAATATTTCTATATCTTTATTAAAACGACAGTATAATAAAAAGATTGGGTGTACAAAGTATGCATATGAGAAGTGAAACTCCTTTATCCTTCATCCATCATCTTTTTTTTTTTTGGGGTGGGCTGCGGTCGGCGCGCTCCTCGCACCACTGTTCGGGGCGACAGAGGGGCGTAAGCACGCAACACCCGCAACCCACCCGAACACCACGTCGCCTTCGTCGTTGGACCGACCGCCGGAGCAGGGTTACTTGTCATTAGTGGTCATCCATCATCCTTTATCTCATTCTTTCGCCGGCTGAATCCTATACATTTACGTGTTTGTGTCTCTATGAAAGAAAAAAAGAGATTTTGTTTTGTAAACCTCACACAATATAGACACCAACGAAAGAAATAAGAACTACCATCTAAAAAAAAGGAGTCGAATATGTGAGGCCAAAATATGGTGCCCATCTCAGCTTATGGTACAGTAAACATGATACTACACCGCTGATATTCTGATGGACCCGTACAATCAAGTCGCGGAAGCAACAATATATGCAAAACAAATATATTTAAAAAAGTTAAACAGTAATATTTGAAATAGTAACATTAAATTAAGAATAAAATAAATTAATACTATACTATATCATATTCTAGTTTGTAAAAAATATAATTATCACATAGAACAGCTTAAGTGAAACAAACAAATTATTTAATAAAAACATATAGAATACAAAATAAAATAAATATGGACTCGCATTTTCATTTTATCGAGTTTGAACTCACAACGATTCTAAAGAAGTTTTATTTCAAAAAGCTCTATGATGGCGGCTACGAATACTACCAACTTACATTATTCGTGGGTGTCGTAAAACTCACAGACCATTTCCTGAATTAACTTTTTTTATTGCAAATGGTGGCAAACGAGCAAACAGTACACCTGATGGTAAGTGATGCTGCCGCTCATGGTCCTTTGCCAGGCCGCTGCCTACCGTGAAGAAATTGAAGGGAGTGTGAATGCGTGCAATGAGGTTCGGTGATACTGGTTTATTTATAATAACAATGAAGACTGCTATGACACACTCCAACTTAACGCTACACCACGGTGCCACCCTACCACCAACGGCCACCTTAGTGGTTGGGGCGATCAACTTTCAAAGATTGCTGCGATCAGACGTGCCGAACATATTACGAGTATATTACGGACACTGAGCTAAGAGCACGCGAGGCCATAAAATGTAAATATCCGAAGGAAGGGAGACGGCGGAGCTCCTTTCTTCCCCGGTAACGGTACGGTACCGCCCTTGCCGTTAACGTAACAGTCAATAATGTAAACTTGGGCACGCCCACTTTGCTATTAGCCACTCCCCAAGCGGAGGCCAGTTCCTCACAGGTGAAGCCCTTGAACGATATCACTTAAAGCGTTCGCCGGGTTGAGAGGCCTCAGCGTTCACCCATAGTCTGGGTAAAGCTGTTAAACCATCTGCGGCTAACAACTATAGACGCATAAAAAAGAAGCACCTTTGAGAAACAACATAGACAGATTTTAATCTATTTTTTTAAAACATCAATTATTATATATTTCTTGGGATATCTATTTCATCTATCTATTCTATTTATTTCTTAGATCATCTATAGTAATCTCTAATTTATTTGCAGGTTTGTGCTCAATATCCCGGTGTATTTCTGATGACGAGCGAGGCTAGAATGATGCGACCTGTCATCAATTTATCTACTGGTCAGCTGGAACTCATTGGTACAATGGAACAATTATACCTGGACATTGCAGTTACACAAGATGAAATACATAAAGGTAAATTTATACTGGCTCAGGTGCAGTCACGGGTTTGATGCACACGTGGGTCAATGTCAATCTATTGCACAGATGGCGTAGTGGTTAAACTACCGACCTACCGTGCCAGTGTCGTGGGTTCAAATCCCACGCAGGACAACACTTCGTGCAATCCACAAATTGTTGTTCCGAGTCTGAATGTTTATTGTGTTCGTTAATTATGTTTGTAAAGCTCCCCGCACAAAGATAGTTCTTTAGTGCAGGGTGTTGTCTTTTTAAAAAAGAAAACACTAAAATAAAAAAATCGGCCAAGTGCGAGTTGGACTCGCGCACGAAGGGTTCCATACCATTGACTAGGTAGACAAGTACGTACCTGTTGCCATTATCGATATCGAGCAAAAAGGGCAAAAAAATCGCATTTGTTGTATGGGAGCACCCCTTAAATATTTATTTCATTTTTAGTATTTGTTGTTATAGCAGCAACAGAAATACATAATTTGTAAAAATTTCAACTGTCTAGCTAATGCGGTTTGGGAGATACAGTCTACTGACAGACAGTGAAGTCGTTGGGGCAGGGGACAGGGAACAGGGGCCCGTTTCTACCCTTTGGGTACGAAACCCTAAAAACATTATTAAAATGTTTTGTGCGATTCACAAATTTTTGTCTGGACATTTTTATGTCCTTCAGCTATGTTTGTAATTTCCACCGCCGTTATATTTACAAATAAAATTTACAGACACAAATTACATCCAGATTCAGAACAACAATTTGAGGATCACACAGATTATAGATATTATTGTTTATTATCATTTCGCTGATAGATATTATTGTTCCGCATGGCATCGAACTCATGACACTGCCACTGTAGCCCGGTATCTAAATCGCTACGCCATCTTTGCAATCATAATAAAGCAGTTTGCAAACAGTGGATCTTTTATACGTGTGGTTTCAATACCTGCCTGCGATAATCTCTTTTTCGTTCACAGACACAGTTCGCTCACAGTTTATAAGTTTTTTTTAAATCTCGTTTGCAGGCAAAACTACCCACATGGAGTTGTCCAAGTCAGCGTTCATGAGTAATTTGGCACAGCTGGTCCCCATGCCGGACTGTAATCAATCGCCTCGGTTAGTCGCTTTATGTTTTTTTTAAACTTGATAAGTCTATCACGCACATCGCTCGACGAACCGACAACCGCTGGGGAACGAAGATTCTCGACTGGCGACTATATATCGGAACGACGTAGTGTAGTATGACTCTCTACTAGGTGGACTGACAATATTTTAAAAATCGTAGGGTACCATTGGATGCAAATGGCGCAGTACCGTTCCGTGTGGCATTTTCGTGGAGAGGTCTATGGCCTACAGTGGACGTTTGTGGGCTGATGGATGGATAACATTTATCCAAGAAAAAGAGAACACGAAACAGTGGGCTTAGGGCAAATATTTGTGTCAAAGTATGCGTATCGTTATAGAGATCAATTTGTATGAGATTTGGAGCAGCGCCTCTATCGGACGACAGGAGTACTATTCCAAATTGGTCTTGATGTGTTGGGCTCGAGCCTCCTCCACAATGGCAGGGAAATTGACTTCCATACCACGATGGTCAGCCGTGTTGGTATAGGGTTTCATTTCAAGTTTGCCTTATCTTGCAAAGATGTTATATGTATATATAATCCCTTAGTCGTCATCTATGATACCCACGGGCAAGAGTGGGGGTAGTGAATTTTATTCTTACTCCGTCGCCATACGGAAATTTAATTAGTTATTTATTTTTTCAGTAACATGTATCAATGTCAAATGGGTAAACAAACAATGGGTACTCCGATTCATACGTGGCTGACGAACGGTGAGACAAAGCTGTACCGACTTCAGACCCCTGCCACCCCACTATTTAGGCCAACTCACTATGACAATGTCGGGCTTGACGATTATCCAATGGGAACTAATGCTATTGTCGCCGTCATATCATATACGGTTAGTTGATTTAATTTTTCTTTTTGTAATTAATACTTCTTCAGCGCGATCTTGATTTGAAACCCGAGGAAACGAGAAAGCGAATACACATTTGAAATAAAACTACGATTATGGATTTTACCGCGTTTGTATTTGATTTAAAATAATTTTCAGTGTTCGTGAGCGAGTATGTGCGTCTGTAAGAACGTACACAAGGGCGTATGTATGTGCCTGCGTGAGGGCATACGTAAGTGCGTGTGTATATGCGTCTGTGATTGCGTGCGTAGGAACGTCCGTGAAGGCGTGCTTGTACGTGAGTGCGTGCGTATGTTCGCTGTGAGGGCGTACGTGAGTGCGTGCGTATATGCGTCCGTAAGAGTGTGCGTACATGCGTATGTCTCTTATTCTTTCAGAGTAGAGTTTTCATTTTATTTGTATCCCTTGAAAACAGTAATTGTTTTTTTAATTGCAACCAATATGCTCCTGTGCCTAACTCAATTCAAATAGATGTTGGTGAAGCATCTTTTTCTTTTTGACCACGTTACATTAAAAAATAATATATATTTTCAGGGCTATGATATGGAAGACGCGATGATTATAAACAAATCCGCTTACGAGCGCGGCTTCGCGGCCGGTTCGGTTTACAAATCGGACTTCGTCGAGTTGCAACACACAGCTTCTTATTTCTGTAGAGACAGTAGCAAACCCGACTTGGCTCAGTATATAGATGAGGATGGTTTACCTGCTGTAGGAGCCAGGGTTAAGCCTGAAGATCCGTTTTATTCGTGAGTGCCGATATATGTACTATTTTTTTTTTAAATGCATGTTTATCGACGCCACAACCACAGAAATTCGTTACTGCTTTTTATATGATGAGTGAAAGCCAGAGGTGTCTTTTAGGTAGCCTGTACCAGGTTTCCCAAAATATATCATTTTTTCAGAGCTATCAATAGCAACAAGTCTTCCCTAAGTATTTAAGAGTAGTTTGCCCGAGTACTTCTTGAAAAGTAGTCCGCCTACCAACAGTAAATCTATTAGGGGTGGTCTATAACAGTTAAATTATGAAACCTGTGACACCTGTTTCAGATTTAGTGAAATAACAGTTTCAGAAACCTGTTCCATAATAACAGCCTGTTGTGCTTTGTTGTGTCGATACGCACACACATTATTTCATTAGGTAACGATACGTAGATATAAAATAAGAAAACATTAAACTACTAAAGTTTCTGATCATTCGTTTTTCATTAGGCGGTTTTTACAACACCAATTGATAGAGTTTGTGAATATATTTTTACAGTTATTACGACGGTGAGAAGAATCAGTTCGTTGTGTCCCGTTATCACGGCAAGGAAGAGGTGTTCGTTGATAGCGTGAGACTCTGCGGGGACTTCAGTTCAAGGCCTCTGAAGAAGGCCTGTATTGTTTTAAGATTGCAGGTTAGTCAACCAAACTGAATACCAACATTATACAAACTGCGTAGCAGTTTTAATAGCATCTCCCGTGCCTTGTGTTCTTGATTCGATTTCCATTAAAATAAGACTATTTTTATATCATCATCATCATCACAGCTCATTATACGTCCGACTGTTGTGCTCGAGCTTTCACGGCCATACTGATGATAAGAGGAGTAGCTACATTTTTGTAGACGTAAATGGGCGGAGAGTTTAATAATGATATTTACATATTGACTAAAAACTATGCAGATTTGTCAAAATAAAATAATATTTATTTTCATATTTAGATAGTTATAAGTATTTGAAATTGAATAAATAGAGAAAGTGATAATATAAGGTGACGTCATATGGTATATCTCTCTCTTCTCTATTTAGCGGTTTAGGGGAGTGATGTGTCTAATATAATATGTATTTAATTATATTCCGCAGCGTAATCCAACGGTTGGTGATAAGTTCGCTTCTCGGGCCGGACAAAAAGGTATTTGCTCGCAGAAATGGGCAGCTGAGGATCTACCATTCACAGAGTCGGGGCTAGTGCCAGATATTTTATTCAACCCCCACGGATTCCCATCCAGAATGACAATAGCTATGATGATAGAATGTATGGCGGGGAAGGCTGCTAGCATGCACGGACATGTAAGTATTTCTGAGGCGTATTCTAAATATATTTATACAGTAGAAAGTCGATTACCCGGCCCTCGGTTATACTAATCAATTTGCGATTATCCGGATTATCAACCGCGACCTTATTGTACCTACAAATCGAATTTATGCAAGCATGAACGTGTCTGAAATGAAATGTCCCGCCCGCGCCTCATTATTGTTTTACTTAGTAATTCTTACGCTGCTCTGAGGTGCTTGCCCCGCGGGATATGTATTCATTTTTTAATACACATAAAATTATGTACATATGCACATAACTGAAGCAGGTTTTTCATACATTTAATTATCCTGATTGTTGATTATTCGAATGCCTACCGACCACAATTAGTCCGGTTAATCAAGTTTCTACTGTATATCTGTGTATTAATACGTGAAGCAAAAACTTTGTACCCCTTTTTACGAAAATTACGTGGATGAACAACTAAGAAATTTGGCACAGGTGAAGACTAACATTTCATATAATATTGGATTAGAAATATGTACATTAAATTTATTAAAAAAGGCATTACGCACACTACCGCGCAATCGATGCACGCGCACACGCACACATACACACGCACACATACACACACACATATACACACACACACACACACACACACACACACATACACACACACACGCGCGCGCGCACACATACACACACACACACGCGCACACATACACACACACACACACACACACATGCACTTATTCACTTTTGTTGACAGTTAAAATCTCTCCCTGGTTGCACTGAATGTCAAACCATCATAATTATGATGACAATGTCTCGGATATGCGTACTTACATATTAGTGAACAGTTTGTACAATATATAATTATATACATAAATATAATTCTAAAATAATTGTGTAGCAGAAAAATTAATTTAAAGGAATTATGGCCGAATTTTGACCATTCGGCGACCACTAGTAGAAATAATTAGATGAACAGAAAATAATTTTATTTAGCGTAGCTCGGGAACACTATGATAGATATACATATAAAACTTGAAATAAAAAAAAAAACCAAGTATGGATTTTTGGACAGAAAAATAAAAGAGAAAATAAAAAATTAAATAAAGGTAATGCAACTACTACTATTCCTATCCTACTAATATTATAAATTCGAAGGTTTGTGAGGATGTATGGATGCTTGTTATACTTTTACGCAATAAGTACGGAACGGGTTTTGATGAAACTTTACACTAATATAGCTTATGGGGCAAATGGTAAAACGGGAATTAGACAACGGTAGTAGGAACCCATGGAAAAAATTTGAAGAAAAAAATATCGATTCGTTAACGAATTAGAGACGTAAATTTTTCAATCTTTTCATCGCTTTTTCGTGTAAATCTGATTGAAATGTATATAGTTAGTGATACTTAATCAGCAACATATTCGTACTTTGTTAAATGTTCAATAGAAATTGAATGAATCAATGATTACGTTCGCATAAGCAAGGCAAACTTCGCTTTAAATCAGCTGATCGGTCGATGCGTTACCATTGAAGCGTTTGCGCAATTCCTACCTATTTATACTGTCGAAACTTTACATGCATACATGTATCCTGTTTGTGCATGCCGACATAATACGTAACATTTAAGGTATAGACTCTTAGACACATATTTTTGAAATCGCTATAACTTTTATGCTATATTGTTTTTGTGTAATATACATTCTAATTACGATCTATGCCCGTTAAACCATAACATACTCAAAGAGTTGACAACAACCCATAACCTGATACATTCTGTATATCAGAATAATATAGGCTACAATTTAAAAAAAAATGTAATTTGGCTATAATATTAAGATAAGTATCAATTAATCAGGCGAAATTTCGTGTGGTGATACACCACTCCATATTCTACCCGTGGGTGTCGTAAAAGACGACTAAGGGATATCATATAACATTTATGTAAGTAGACATTAATTCGGATTGGAAATAAGGCAACTCTGTTTTTTGACTAATTTTGACCGCCTATGGTTTAGGCACAGCCCGCCAAAACCGTTCGGTGTAACGTAGGGTGCATCGTGCGGTCTCATAACCCACTGTATCCACTTCCAATCGCCATTGGAGTGATTACTTGCACAAATACCTTGGTCTCTGTAGCCAAGCCGTATATAAGATAACTCTATTAATGTTTTTTTTTTAAACACAGGTTCACGACGCAACACCGTTTCGTTTCAACGAGAAGGATACCGCGATTAATTACTTCGGACGCTTGCTCGAAGTAGCCGGCTACAATTACTACGGCACTGAGAGGATGTACAGCGGTGTTGATGGTCGAGAGATGACGGCTGATATATTCTTCGGTGTCATACACTATCAACGATTACGACACATGGTTTCTGATAAATGGCAGGTATGATAAACGAAAATTAAGTCAACGGTACGATCTGATGCTCCCGACATTTGCTAAACTAGGCAACGGACGCTCAACAAACAACATACACGGCTCGCGACGCCATAACTCTTAAATATCCGTGGTACCGCCCTCGCAGTCGGAGTCCGCGACTGCGGCACCTGACCTAAATGCGGGCACGACCAATTTGCCTCTCAGCCGAATTCCGTTCCCTACAGGGGGAGCCCTTGCGCGATGTCGCTTAACGCTTCACCGGGTTTAGAACCCTCAGCGCTCACCCATAGACTGGGCAAAGCTGTGAAAGCCATCCGCGGGTAAAGGCTACACATAAAAAAACCTATAACGGTCCGAGCACATTGAAGCTGAAGATTGAACTGGGTGAGGTCGGACCTTTACCGCCCTAAAAATAAAACAACACAATTTCTTGAAAAGCGATCGTGATTTCGCGGAAGAAGGTGAGGGAGAAACAAGAAGGAAAACCTCTCACCAGCATTTCAGCTCTTACATGTCCCATCGCTCGAAGCAGCAGCTAGTCAGATGGATATTATTTTGAGTTTTCCTTCCCTTGCATAAATTGCATTGATGGTCTTATACGACACTAACGACCAAGAAAGGTTGTAAGCGGAAAACCTGGACCTGATGCCATCCTAGTCGATGCCGAGAATAGATGGACTTGAGTCCATCCGTCACCAATAAGGCCTACCATTTAAGCTCGACTTTTTAGAAAGTGGCGAGATGACGGTAAGGGGATGGATATCGAAGGACTAGCAACCCGCCCTCGCTTCGGTTATAGTCGCCTTAGCCGTGTAGTTACCGTTCCCGTGGGAATACCAGGATAAAATATAGTCTTTGTTACTCAGGTATAATGTAGCTTTCTAATGGTGAAAAAATTTTAAATCGGCACAGTCGTTTTTGAGTTTATTCAATACAACACACACACAAAAATACAATTTTTTCCTTTATAATATTAGTGTAGATATTGTATATTTTCGTGTGGTGAGCAAGAATACAATTCGTCACCTTCTTGTCCGTGGGTGTCGTAAAAGACGACTGAGGGATATCACATGTATACATATATCTACAAAAGAAGGAAAATTCAAAATAAAACCCTATACCAACGCGTCTGACCAGCGTGATAGATCAATATCCCTCCCATTGTGGAGGAGGCTCGAGCCCAGTAATCTAATCAAAATATGAAGGACAACCATTCCTTGGACGTATTCAAATCATATTCCCACTATAAAGAAAAATAAAAAGTTGCTTTTAATATTTAACAAAAATCTAGTTTTTCCGTTCAACACACCTATTATTATATAATTCGATTATGTTGCTCAATAATATCACAAAAACTATATTGCATCCCTGGTGGGGATCGAACCCACGACCTTTGGATTAGAAGTCCAACGCGCTATCCTCTGCGCCACAGGGACGATGGTATTGCCCACAAAATAAGTATACACAAATAATTTAATCAAAACAAATCTAGTACTATCTTTAAATAATCTTATTTCAATCTTACTATACAATTTCATATCGTAGTTACTAAAATAAACCGAATAAAGTGGCTAATTAATTATGAGTCACTTATTGACGCACCTATATATTGCCAAGGTCTTACGGTAACAATGGCGTCGCAGCGATAAAGGTGTCGGCAAGTTAAATATAAATATCTATACCAATAAATAAAATTGGAGTGTCTGTTTGTAATGTCAAAATAATAGGCTTTTTTCATGCTCACACGGTTATTTGCACGACACCTATGCCTAAAATACAGATTAAAAAATTTATGTCTGTCTGTCTGTTTGTTCCGGGTAATCTTCAAAACGGCTGGACCGATTTAAAAAAATCTTTCACCAATGTAAAGCTATAATATCAGGGAGTAACCTAGGCTATATTTTATCCCGGTATTCCCACGGGAACGGGAACTACGCGGGTAAAACGACTAAAAGCGAAGCGAGGGCGGGTTGCTAGTTTATTATATACTAGCAACCCGCCCTCGCTTCGCATCGGTTATAGTCGTTTTACCCGCGTAGTTCCCGTTCCCGTGGGAATACCGGGATAAAATATAGCCTAGTTTACGCCCTGATATTATAGCTTTCCATTGGTGAAAGAATTTTTGAAATCAGTCCAGCCGTTTTGAAGATTACCCGGAACAAACAGACAGACAGACAAAAATTTTTTAATTGCTATTTTAGGCATAGGTGTCGTGCAAATAACCGTGTGAGCATGAAAAAAACCTATTATTTTGACATTACAAACAGACACTCCAATTTTATTTATTGGTATAGATTCATTTCAGCCTCCATATGTCCCTGCTGGGCTCGTGTTTCTCCCATAATAGTAGAGAAATTGACTAACCACGCTGGTCAGACGTTTTGGTATAATGTTCCATTTAGAGTTTTTCTTTTCGTGCATCGTTGTTATACACGTCTATCTATACCAATAAATAAAATTGGGAGTGTCTGTTTGTAATGTCAAAATAGTAGACTTTTTTCATGCTCACACGGTTATTTGCACTATACATATTATGCCTAAAAATCACTTTATATTTTTTTGTGTCTGTCTGTTTGTTCCGGGTAATCTTCAAAATGACTGGACTGATTTAAAAAATTCTTTCACTAATGAAAAGCTATAATATCAGGGAGTAAACTAGGCTATATTTTATCCCGGTATTCACACGGGAACGGAAACTACGGGGATAAGGCGACAGAAACCGAAGCGAAGCGAGGGCGGGTTGCTAGTATTATATATACCTCTTAGTCTTCTTTTACGGCACCCACGGGCAAGACACGGAAGAGAATACTTAGTTATTTTAAGGTTTAAATGAAACTATTTTAAAACTTTATTTTGTAAGATGGCATACCAACTTATGTTATGCCTTTATTATCTTTCTGATCACCCCAAAATGTCCAATTTCTGAGCAAGGGTCACCTCTGAATAAGGTTAATTAGCTCAGCCACGCTGCTAACCAGACAGGTTTAATTCCAAGACTTCGTTCACAGTGGTGTTATCTGTTTAAGAAACGTGACCTTTTACAAATTTTTAACCCTCGGTTATGACCCGTTGTCTGTGTGTTGACGGAGTATGAATACAATTGACCACTCCTCGTGGGTGTCGTATAAGACGATTTAGAGATATCTTGTGCATATAACAACTATGCAAGAGAAGGTAACTTCGAAATAAAATCCTATACGAACCCGCCGGACCAGAGTTTTATAGTAGGTCAATTTCCCTCCTAATGTGAAGGAGGGTTAAGCCCAGTTGTGGGACGTATATGAGCTGTGATGATGGCCCACGTGAAAGTAGAAGAGATGGTGATCAATTTTATTCTTAAATTGTCATCACCCAAAGTTAGTTTCATCTTCTATATCTATTCTAATATATAAAGCGGAAGAATTTGTTTGTTTGAACGCGCTAATCTCATGAACTTCTGGTCTGATTTAAATAATTCAGTGTTAGATAGCCCATTTATCGAGGAAAGCTATATATTATCACGCTAAGACCAATAGGAGCGGAGCAAGAATGAAAAATAAATCGAGTTTTTTTGCCTTTTGAGAGCTTCCGTTGCGTGCACCACATAACGGTTAGGTTTCGCAAAAATCATGTGTGACAGAATTGGATTATTTAAAAATATTTTCACCTTCTACGTAAACAAAGTCACGGGTAAAAGTTAGCATTAGCCCAAGTTAACTGTTCCACGCGGACGAAGCCGCGGGCATAAGCTAGTAACTTTTTTATCAGGTGCGTACAACTGGTGCAGTCGATATGCTGACCCGTCAGCCTGTGAAAGGTCGCCGACGAGGTGGTGGCGTCCGGCTGGGTGAGATGGAACGTGACGCTTTAGCCTCCCACGGTGCTGCCTTCATCCTCCACGACCGTCTCTTCCATTGCTCCGATGAGACCGAGGTAACATTTATCCATATTTCTTTTTTTGAGTTATACTTCTTTTAATCACATCACACTGTCACGAAAAATTGACACCCTAAAGTTAGCTATTCATCATTATTTACGATGCGCGCGCACGCCGTCACAAATGTTAACTAGATAATGCGTTATAATAAAACTTTTATTGAATCAAAACCTTTTGAAGTGAAACTTCTTTAGAATCGTTGTGATTTTAACTCGATGAAACGAAAAAGCGAGTCCATAGAGACATAAACACGTAAATGTATAGGATTCAGCCGGCGAGAGAATGAGATAGAGGAAGGACAACGTCTATAGTATAGGATCCCGCTATACAACGACCTTCACCGAGATGCTTATTTGATGAAACTTATTTTTTATGTAATTTAATATGTCAATAAATATATTGCATATGGGTTGCCTAACAAATTTTAGTCCAGAGTATGATTAATTAATAATTAAAAAAAAAACTTTTTTTGAACATTGCCCGGTTTGATTATTAGACAAATTCTATACCAATCGAAAGTATGAAGCCCATAGAATATGCAAACGTTAGATTGCCTATTCTTTTCCGGTCACAACTCTCGGGTAGCCAGGTATAAACAGATAAGAGTGGTAGGACCACACTGTCGACAGTTATCTGTCTACAGCCGCGGGCCGGTCCGTCCGGGGTAGTACCACACTCGTAGAAAATCGACGTCTGAGTAGTAGCAATTAGTTACTGCGCTTCGTTCGGTGAGCGAGAGAGCCGGCAGCTCAACTTTCTGAGGGTGTTTGCGTGTGGAGGGTTTTGGTGGTGCCCTTGGTATCACCGAGCCTCAATGCACTCATTCACACTTTCTTCGCGGTAGGCAGCGGCCTTGTAAAGGTCCATGAGCGGCAGCAACACTTACCATCAGGTGTACTGTTTGCTCGTTTGTCACCGTTTGCAATAAAAAAACAAAAAAGATAAATCGATACTAGCATTTTGCACCAATCTGATCGACGTTTGCATATTCTATGGGCTTCATACTTTCGATTGGTATAGAATTTGTCTAATAATCGAACCGGTGCAATGCACAAAAAAAAATATGAATCATACTCTGGACTAAAATTTGTTAGGCAACCCAAACCCATATGCAATATATTTATTGATATATTAAGTTACATAAAAAATAAGTTTCATCAAATAAGCATCTCGGTGAAGGTCGTTGTATAGCGGGATCTTAGACCACTATGCAAGAGAAGGAAAACTCGAAGTAAACCCCCTATACAAACCCGTTACATCAGCATGGTACACTACGATCTTTAACGGGCAAGAGTGATAATTATAACCTTATAACCGCCCTGACCTCCCTTTTTACTGATAAATGGAGTGTAAAATGTCTCCCGTCAACATGATATAATACGAGTCACAATTTGATTATCATACGTACACACCTACACTGGCCTAACTGCTAAGGCGGTTGAAACGGATATCCAATAGATATGGCTTCACGTCCAAATTGTAGTAATCTACACTAATATTATAAAGAGGAAAGATTTGTATTTTTGTATGTAACGAATAAACTCAAAAAGTACTGGACCGATTTTAAAAATTCTTTCACCATTGGAAAGCTATAATATCTGGGAGTAACATAGGCTATATTTTATCCCGGTATTCCTACGGGAACGGGAACTACGCGCGTAAGGCGACTGAATCCGAAGCGAAGCGAGGGCGGATTGCTAGTAATTTATAACTCGCAAATGTTATGTGTTTTTTCCTGTGGTGACGGAGTAAAAATATAATTCACCACGGTCCTTTCTTGCCCGTGGGTGGCGTCAAAGGCGACTAAGGGATATTTTGTGCATATAACAAATATGCAAGAGACGGAAAACCAGCATGGTATAGTAGGTCAATTGCCCTCCCAATATGGAGGAGGCTCGAGCCCAGTAGTGGGACGTATATGAGCTGTGATGATAATGAAATAAGTATTCGTGCGCGCTCCTCGCACCACTCCGTCCGGGGCGACAGAGGGGCGTAAGCACCCGCAACCCACTCGAACATCATGTCGCCTTCGTCGTTGGATCGACCACCGGAGCAGGGTTACTTGTCATCAGTAGTCGGCCCGACGGAATACCTCCTATTTGGGATACCCTCCCGTCGATCGACGTCCCCCCACCGGGGAGGACGTCGGTCTTTCCTCACGCAGTCGGCCTCTCGGCGGGTGACGGACTAACTCGCCGGTCACGTCACCCGCGGCCTCTGCTAGGGCGGCATGACGCGATAAAATAAATATTTTTAATTATCTTTATTTCACAGGCAACTCTATGCTCCAAATGCGGTACTCTTCTAGGCCCCATTATCGGTAGAAGTGAACAGAGCAAGGAGACATGTCGGTTATGCGGTGAAGGTAACCTGGTGTCAGTGGCCATACCTTATATCTTCAAGTTCTTCGTCACTCAACTCGCTTGTGTCAATATAAATGTCAAAATCAACTGTAGCGAGAATCATAACCGAGCTATTACCGCCGGAGTTTAAATTGTTATAATAAATATTTTGTATATTATTCGTTGCTTTTTATTGATTCAGCAGACATACTAAGTAGGGTTGCCAATCATACTTTATAATAAAGTATCCTACTTTATTTTTAGTCAATATACTTTATACTCTTGCATACCAATAAATTATGTGCATTGTTTACAAAAAGTAACTGTAATTTGTAATAAATGTAAATATAATTAAACTATTAATTATATTTTGCTGCTACCTATACATTGCTGCCGAATAACAGCGTTACGGTATCTATCTTATAGTAGATGCCCTAACATTATGCTGAGCAGCGCTCCTTTTTCTCTTTTGCGAAGGGGACACCAGTGTTGATATCAATTTCCCTTTTATGATTTTTGTTTTTATTTATTGTCTTATTTATATTGTACTCATATTTTAAGCCTTTGTGATGTTTCCCTCACGTAAAGGAGAAATAAATTATTTTTCTTTCTTTTTTATGTAAAAATACTTTATTTGTCGAACTTTCAGTGATGCATAAAACAAAACATTATGGCTATCGAACATAAGTGAAAACGGACGACAGGAACGATTTATAATTACTAAACGAAATATTAGAAGTCAGATGTGGTGTGAATTAGAACCTTATATGTACTAAAAGCACACAAATTACGTTTTTAAGACAATAAAAACACAAAATTTTAAAAATACTTTTTCTTCCACATAGCTTATTTTTTCCAAACCAAATTATTTTATACTTTTTTTTTTGTCAAAAAAGACGGCAGCCCTAATTCTAGGCTATTCATAGAACTCATTTGATAGTCAAGAAACAGTTTGTAACAGGTTGCCTAGTCAAATAATTTAGGTTTCGGTGTGGAAATTATTACTTACATAATGATTTCTGATGTTTACGCGAGTATTATGCATTGTAAATAAAACTATTTTACGGATTTTATCGCGTTACAAACGCGATAAAATCTTTGATTGCCCGACGTTTCCAACACTTCACACCGTTCATAATCACGGGCGGACTAAGATGTCTCACGTCTAAGTTATTATTATTATAGAGATTTATATCTACCCGCTACAGAAATTAGTTACTAAAATTTGACCCATATTTTGGTACAAATCATGTTTACCTAGTATTTTATATGTAGAAAATGGATTTATTTTTAGGTATTACAGAATTGAATGTTTTGATCATAGAGAAAATATAATGTCTATGGTATTGCTAAAAAGTTTATTTTATCATTCCTTGCCAGTGGTGTAGCGTAGTTGCATTATCCACGAAAGTAATGGTGATTGATTATTATTATATTTTTTTTGTTACAATTTGCTAGCTTACTTTAAATTGCTAGTAACGTTATGTACCTAATATTGATATTGTGCTAACAGTATCCGGTGTCCAGAGGATGACCTAATTTTATAGACACTCTGCATTAAAGAAATAATTATACAATGATCATTTCTTTACCGAGAACTTCCATCAATTCATTCATTCATCTTAGCTCTATTTCGTCCCACTACTGGGCCCCAACTTCTTCTACACTCATTTGCAAAAAAAACGGGCACCTAAGCAATGAACCATTTCAAATGTTAATATTTCTTTGTTTGATAATTATAGGTAGTTTTATCCACACAATTTGCTAAATTAATAAGAAAATAATCGTTTTCATCAGTATTTCATAAAATTTAGATACAATTTATGGGAAATAATGCTAAACCTCGCTAGTAGTGTATATTCGCTAGTAGTGCATATGCTCATGAAGTAAAAATAAAAAAGTTTTTTTGTTTGTTTTTCTTTAATAAAGTAAAAGCAGATAAATGTTTAGTATCGAGTGTGACCCCCTCTAGCTAAAATCACAGCTTGAATTCGTCTGGGCATGCTAGCGAGTATATCCCGGATACTTGCTTGCGGAATACGTTCCCACTCCGCAGTAATCACATTCTTCAGCTCTCTGATGGTCTGCGGAGCCGGGTGTACTGATCTCACACGCCGTTTCAGAACGTCCCAGACATGCTCTATGGGATTGAGGTCGGGACTTCGAGCTGGCCAATCCAAACGACGAATGCCGACCTCTTGCACATACGCATTAACATCGCGGGATCGGTGGGCGCGAGCATTGTCGTCCATAAAAATCGAGTCTTCACCTAGAGCGGCCAATGCGGGTTGTGCATGAGAAATTAGAACTTCCGTTATGTATCGATGCCCAGTCAGTGAGCCGTTTTCAATGAAGACTAACTCTGTACGATCCATTGAATTTATTCCTGCCCAAAACATAACAGAGCCCCCACCATAAGGTGTGATTTCTTCGAAACATGCCTCTGCAAAGCGTTCTCCTTGTCTTCTTAGCACTCGCCGACGTCGATCTTCACCGAACAGAGATATCCTGGCTTCATCAGAGAACAAAACCCTATTCCAATCGTCTTGAGTCCATGATTCACAATTTCTAGCGAACCTAAGCCTGTGAACTCTGTGCTCACGGAGTAATTTGGGGCCGCGGGCCGGGCGGTGACTGCGTATATTGGCAGCGAGAAGCCTCCTCCTGACCGTCCATAGACTAATATGCACATTTCTTACTTCTTGGAGGTTGTTCTTAAGATCCACATACGAAGATTTGCGATTTCTCAATGCGCGACTCACAAGAAAACGATCATCCCGTGGTTGGGTACATGGTTTTCTTCCAAAACCAGGCCTTCTCTCGACGGAACCAGTCTCCTGATATCGCTGCCAGGTCCTTTGGACTGTCGAGCGACTAACATTTAGCCTCCTAGCCACGAAACATTGGCTGCAACCCTCTTCAAGCAGCGCGATAATTTTGGTAGCTTTTACCACTTTATCTACCATTTTTGATACAGCCAAACAGCATTAAATAAAGCTTTGACAGTCAAGGATATGAAATTAATCGATAAAAATTGAATAAAAGTTATGAAAGTCGATGTTAACTTCTGGAACTTCGCGCCAAAAATGTAGGATAAAAAGGGGTTTTCTGTAAAAATGAACATCAAATGAAAAATTTAATTTAGAACGTACTTTTTTAAATACCACAGCATTTTTAAAACCGGCCAGTAACGTGTACAAACGATTGAAACCTTTTTGGTATTGTATCTTTTTAAATATGAATGAAAATCAAAACCGCCCGTTTTTTTTGCAAATGAGTTTATAAGAGGGAAAATGACCTACTCTATACCACCCTGGTCAAATATGTTAGAGAAATTTATTTCTATTTTCTTTCTTTTCCATAGATGTTAAATGCATATTATATTCTTTAATCGTCTTTTACGAACATCCACAGGCAAGATGGGAGATGGTGATTTGTATTCTTATTCCGTTACCACACAGAAATAAACTCTTTACAAATATACAGTTAACGGACACAGATAACACTTGGATTTAAAATAATGGTTTGTGCACAACAATGTCCTGAGTACGAACCCACAACCCTGGCACGATAACTGCTACGTCTTCTATGATGATAAAATTAGTAATTAATATAGAAACAAGTTAAAAATAAAACACGAAATAAACTTTTTACTTATTTACTTCCAATGTACTTACAGCTATAAAAATAGAAGTCTCTTATTTATTAGTTTATGAACAGATACCAAAGAGAAGTTAATTCAAATGCCGTATCTCGTATTTGCTTTTACATTTATAATAAAATAAATGAAATTTGGATTGTGTACAATTACGTAAACAATTTTATTTGGATCCATTCCAAATGGAAGCATTTTACATTGTTTGTAGAATATTTCAATCAAAATTATCTATTGATTTAGGGAAAATTTAAATGCAAATTTGTGTTATATAAGTATTTTTATATTCGGCATATACATAAAAGACTGTTTGAAATTTGGTTGGATTGTATCATTACATATACATACATATTTATTTTGGGTCCATTCCAAATGTCATGGTCCCGAACAAGGGAGAGACACAATACGAAAAGGGCCATTTAAGAGCGTTATCGGTAATCGGCACTTCTCGCATTTTTGGTTTTTTGCTACGGTTCGATATCGACGCACACTAATGCACTACACACACGCGAGTTCATAGAATGACCAGTCTTGAGCCTTGGCGCTTATAATCAATCTCTAATATATTCTTCGGAGAAGTAGATTTTCAAAAATCAACATGATGTAAATTTTAAAATTTTTAATTAAAAACCAAATCTCATAACAGTAAAACTGTTAAAATTATATTTTTAATATGCAAAGTACAGGAAATAGTAAAATATAGGCACAGAGTATAACTTACAAGGAGACCCTCAGACGTGTGGGTCGGGGATTTCCATGATTTTTGGTGGGGTGGTAGAGAGGGCACGAGGGTATCACAACTACCAAATATTAGGGTCAACTGGGCCCTCGTTAAAAAGATTTTAAGGGTCAAAGTTGGATGGGTAATTTATGTACTAGAAAAATTCAAAGTCGAATCGCCAACAAGCGGTAATCTCGTGGTAACGTGCTCGCCGGCGGGAACTCTGGTCTCGGGTTCGAGACTCGACAACTTATTTTTTTTAAATTATCACATTAATGTGTAATAATTTTAAGAAAATAAAAAGACCCCAATCGACGTCGGTCGCCGTCACACGGTCAGGCTCTCTGCGGGTGACACACTAAAGTCCCCGGTCCGGTCACCTGCGGACTCGCCTAGGGCGGCGTGAGGCGCGGATACTCGTATCTGCGCCGCCCGAGTCGCCGGTGGCGGAACGTGTGACCAAAGATTGATCACACACGAGCCGGCTTCTCCTTTCGTGAGATGACAGCCTCAGAGAAGGCGGTGACCGCGTTCCAGTTCCTGACGCTGCTGAGCATCTCCCTAGTGATGGTCGGCAGGGTCCGGTGGGCACCGGTGATTGCAACGAGTTCACGGCGCTTCTCTGCCCACGAGGCACACACCTCGAGCCTGTGCTGCGCCGTGCTCACGTCGCAATAGCAGTGGTGGCAGGATGGTGTGCTCTCCCTCCTAACGAGCTTGCGCAGGTACTTGGCTATCGTGACCCATCAATACCTGCACCAGTCGGAAGGAATGTACCCCGTGCTGCCGACCCAACCACCCCATCAGCACCAGCTGAAAGGACTCGACGGTCCTGATACCGTATTGAGGCTTCTCCAGTCCGATTGCCCAACGAGCAATGGCGTCTCGGCGGGCGTCGACCCGCCAGGCGGCAATCACCTTGATTGAGGCTATATGTGGCTCGCGTCTCTGATACTCGCAGGTAAAGCTCGGCGAGTACCTCCGCCTGCAGGTCCCACCGGAGAGTTCCGGCCAAGAGGCACGCTGCCTCCGTGGCTGCCGTGCAGTAGTCGAGTATGGCCCCAGTCCCTATGGCCATGGATGTCTAACAAGTCCAGTCAGAGATTTAAATCTACCCACTACAGAAATTAGTTATTAAATTTTGATCCACACTTTACTACATATTTATTGCTAGTACAAGAAGAAAATGATTCTCTATGAAAAAATTATATTGTGTATGGTTAGTATTATTAAACATTAAATTTGAGTTAGCTGATAATCTTCAGAAGATGAGGCTGCTTAAATGTTCCGTTCAGATTTTTGATGTGAAATATCTATAGGCGGGGTGAACCTGATCGTCGCGTGGCATTAAAAGCGGCGTTAACGCCACGCTTTGTGGTAACGACTTCAAAATCATTTTGATGTTTCACATCTGCCAGGCGTCCTGAGTGACGGCTCACTTCTCTTTTCGTTTACTCTTTTGAAACTATAAGTACCTTACAGTTTTGTCGTGTGTTCTCAAAGTCCGACTTTACACCACCTGCATACGGCCTATCATGACCTATGCCAGCGTGGTGTTCGCGCACGTAAAGCCACACAGGATCCACAGGCTACAGACACTACAAAATCATTTCATGCGCCGAGCTACGGGAGCACCGTGGTTCATACGAAACGTCGATCTCCATCCTCCATCGACCTCGAACTGCCGACCATCAAGCAGTTTATGAAACGGTGCTCTCAGAGCTACTTTGACTCTGCCATGACACACCCCAACCAACTAGTGGTTGGGGCGGCTTCCTATAGACCCTCCAAAATCTCATCCATCCGACGTCCTCAACGAAGAGGACGACAATATCACACTCGCTCAACAAAGAGCCTACACGGCCCGCGAGGCCTTAACAAATAAATATCCACGGTTCCGCCCTCGCCGTAGAGGTGCGAAACCGTGCCGCGCAAAAATCACGACTAAAAACGTAAAAAGATTCTATATTATTCTTTATAGAGATCGCATGAAAGTAATTAAAAGAATTAGGTAGTAATAAATACTTACGAATCAAAACCGATCAGTCGCAGTATACACTGAAGTTCGTATTGTCGTCTTTTACGCTGTGAGCGGAGAACTCGAGCGACGTGACCCTGCTCCGTTGAGCGCCAAGGCGCGACTGGCTTACGAACAATTATGCCGTTCAATTTATAGTAATATTTAAAATTTAATTACGAGGGTGACTATTCGTATTTCAATTTGGTTTTTTTTTTACTGCTTCTACAATAGTCGAACAAATAGTGGATATTTTTTTAAATATTCCAAGGTTAGTATTATTCACAAAATTAAATGTTTTACAGGAGCCATTTTCGTCAAATTAATCTTAAGGAAATATTTTTTTTTTTAGTTTTAAAAGGAAGAAATCTTGAATTTCATTTTATACATACCCAAGAACAGTAATTTTCCTAACATCTACAATTTTTTTCGAGCTGCCACGACTTATCGTTTATTCGTACCTGAACTTCAAAACTCAGCGTTTTCGTAAAATCTCATTAACTTAAGTTCAAAATACCCTTGCCTTTTAATAAAATAGTTACAATATTGAGTTATAATTCTGTACAAGCACAATATAAAGATGTGTTTAATGTAGTGGTTATATAAATTTTTAGTAAGCTATTATGATGAACGAGTAACCAGTCCTCAAAAAACCACATTTTTGGGTTTACGGCCGCTTATTACCGATAACGCTCTTAAGAACATAATATTGTATTCTAAATTAGACTTAAAAATTAAAAAGTACATTTTTTACTTTTGTTTTAATCCTCATCCATTGCTTCTTCTGCTTCCTTCTTCTTCTTCTTCTTTTTCTTCTTCTTGGCACTCGCTTCGGCCTCGACGGCCTGCTGAAGTTCGTCTAACGCTTCCTTCATAACTTCTATATTCTTTTTAGGTACATCACCAGTTTCATAGAATTTCAGACGATCCTCTACTTGCTGACGAAGCTTTTCGCCGAAGACTGACGACTGAACCTCTGTAAACAGCAAACACATATAATTCTCCCTTTTTCTTAAAGGCAGTACCCGATACATACTAAGGAATAAATCCTTGTCGCTGAGGACTATAAAAATATATATCATCATTGCAGCTCTTAAGAGGATCTTCTCGTTCAACATACCTCAGTGTCTGAAAACACAGGTCTACGACCAGTGTGTTACCAGTGATGACTTACAGCATGGAAACGTGATCCCTAAATGTAGGTCTCATAACCAAGCTCAAAGTTGTGCAACGTGTTAAGGAGCGGGCTATGCTCGGCATTTCTCTGCGAGATAGAATCCGAAATACGGAAATCCGCAGAAGAGTGGGTGTAAACGACAGACATAGCATGAAGAATTAGCACGCTGAAGTGGCAATGGGCAGGCCACATCGCTCGACGAACCGACAACTGCTGGGGAAGAAAGGTTCTCGAGTGGCGACCACGTATCAAACGTCGCAGTGTCCGATACGCGGACGCCCCCCACTAGGTGGACCGACAGCCTGGTGAAAGTTGCTGGACATTGTTAGATGCAGGCGGCACAGGAACGCACATTGTAGCGTAACATGAGGGAGGCCTACGTCCAGCAGTGGACGGCGATAGGCTGAAATAATGATGATGATGACAGCTCACTGCTTGTTATTCCACAATAGGAGTGAAATTAACCTACTATAGCAGATATGTTGGTATAGGGTTTCATTTCGAGTTTTCCATTTCTAGCATAGATGTTATATGCATATTATAGCTATTATTTGTCTTTTACGATTCTCACGGACAAGATAGGATGGTATTTTTACCCTGTCACCACATGGACTATAAATACAATTAACAGATGCAAATTGCTCTCAGACTCTTAGCGGTATGTGGATCTCATGAAACTTGCCTAGCCGAGACTATATGTAATCTCTGTTCTATGTTTGCTATCTCTTGCTGCTTTAATCATCTTTTTCGATATCCATAAGGTTTTATTTGTAAACCCTAGTTGGGCAATTGTTACGTTGAAGCTGGTCTTCAGTGCCCGTAGCTCGATCTGCAGGCGCAATAGGTATACGTGGTGTCTTATTGGACCCCACACCTTTCTGTCACATCGGACGGTGAAAATGGATGATGGAGAAAGATTAGATGATGAAAATTCTTGGTCCTACTACTATCTCTGTGTAATGAGGTAGATTTTACTCTAGAAGGTATCTAGTCTCTAAATGGTCACTGCCTCTCCTTTCTCGAGATTATTGTAATTTTTTTAGGGAATATAAGTATATACTGTCATAGAAAGAGAAGGAAAATTTGAAATAAATAATTATGCCAAATATTCTACTGGCTAGACTGATGTAATTGACTAATTACCCTCATGTGGAGGAAGTCCATGGCCATCTTTGTGAGGTATGCATCAGCAGCAGAACTCACTGGGTTTAACATTGGCACCGGTCTCACATATTAAAAACTATGTAGCAGATTTTAATACACAAAGTTTATAAAAAAATCTTGTGTTTTAAATATTACTGCATTTATCTAGCACAACGGTTATTACCAATAGTGAAATTATAGCACTAGAGATAGATCAAAGTGTGCCACAGATTAAGGCCTTTTCAAACAACTGCTACCCATTCAAACCGAAGATTCTTATATGTTAAGTAGCACATAAGGTAATGTAAATGTCATATAATATTGATGTTAATTAATATGTTTGATGTTACGTGAAGATTTAGGACCACTTAATGCGATAGAATTAACTAAAATTTAGGAAGTGTTGGGGAAGATAGACATAGAAAAGACTCACAAATATTTGTGGATAGCATAGACAATTGCCCTGTTTAAGAATTGAACCCATGATAATCATATCATGGCATTTATGATTCTCAACTAAGCTAACTTTTTTTTAAAAGACATCACCCTGCACTCAGGAAATAATTTTTGCAGGGAACTGTACAAGCATATAACTAACGGACACAAATTACATCCAGACTGAGAACAACAATTTGTAGATCGCACAAAGTATTGTTCTGCGTAGGATTCAAATACTGGCATCGTAGGTCGGTATCATAACCACTACGCCATCTGTGCTAATGAGCCAACTTGAACATACACTTTCCTATTTTGTTTACCATCTCTCACTCGTAAAACTTTCTTGGTAGGCAGGTGGAATCTCAATGATCCATCTTCACTAGGTAGTTTGGCTTTTAAACATTCTTACCTGAGAAACAATCAATCCTGGACGCTATTGAGCATTTGTTGGCTAGGTACCGACTGATGCGGCCCTTGTTCTTTAATCCTGCACGACCAATGAACGTGGAATGGTACAAAAGACCATACTTTGGAGTGTTTGAACGGGTCTTCAGAGCACGGAAGAGGGCCTTTTCAGCTCCTGGAAATTACATATTTTCATTATTTATTCATACTGAACTTGGATTAAGTACAGTAGGAAATAATTATGATTTGCAGACATACCTAATATCTGGAGTGTAGAGGCAGGATATTTTGCGAGACTGGTGAGAGAGCCAGCTTTAGAGATCAGTCTAGCACCGACTTGATCACCAACCAATGTTGTTAAATTCGGGGCGACAGATTGCATCTTTGAGTGAAGGTACTCCGATATTTGCTTCCTAAAAAGAACACAAATTTGGATAATATTATTAAAAAATTCAACAAGAATACATTCTATAAATACTACCTAGAACATTTACAGGCAAAAGGATGGTAATAACCAAACTTTTAACAGGTTATGGCCACATTAGCCAATCGGCCTTAAGTACCCATGAATAATATCACAAAATGCCTTACCTATAATTACTAAGAGCCACAACTCTTCCAGCAAACATCTGAATATTAATCAAATCAACAGGTGATATATCCATTCCCATAGACATTTTAGAAGCATCTATAATAGCCTGGGCTTTCTCAGAGTCTCCAAGGATCTCGGTGAGTGGTTCCACAGACTCTTCACTAAGTGATTTCCTGTCTTTGATGAATTCTGTGCACTTGGTATAGAGATGGTTTTCTGGCACAATGTTGATAAGCTCCGGGAAATGGTAGGAGTACCACTCTCTGTGAATAGAAATATAAATTAAACTTTTCTATTCCTATGGAAACTTAATTTTAGACAAAGATGAGAAATATTTTTATATTAAAAATCATTACCAAGAGTAACAAACACTTTTACAGAGGTACTACTACTATAAAACTATTTTCACAGATTTTATCGCGATTTGATTTATAATTTTGGAAATGAATTTAGTCATTTGAAATGTCAATTCATAAAATTCATTATTGGTCTTAACTGTTTTGGCGAGCGCAACCTCGAAACTGTAATGCGACATAAAATAGACGGACTAAAAATCTTAATAGACGATGGAAAATCAGTTTCACTTCAACAAACAGACATCCCTATAAATATACCAAATGAATATTTTTGTTGTATGATAAACTGGCTAGATATGAAAAGCATTGTCTGGCAAGTTTTGATTTAACAAAAAGAAACTTTTGAAATAGGTAAAATATTTTTTGCGGATTTTATCGCGTTCGTATTTGATTATTAATTTAACGCCTGACCGAACCTCTAAGTGCCTTCAGCGACGCCCCACGCCGCTTAAATTTATTACCGGATTGAGAGCCCTCAGCGCTCACCCATAGTCCGGTTAAACTGTCAAAGGCATCTGCGGCCAATAGCAATTGTCACAAAAAAAAATAAAAAATAAAGAACCTCTAGTGACCATGAGTACAAAAACCGCTTTTCAGTGATGAACACTGACATGAAAAAGTGTCAGAAATGTCTGGAAATTAAAAAACAAATACAAATGCGATGAAGCCCGTAAAAACAGTTTTATTTTAAATAAAACTCACCTTATTCTCATCGAAAATGTATTAACATCTTTATCAAGTTGATCCAACAGTGCTATGGATTGTATTATCATGTTGTCTACTCTGTGCACATTGAATTTGACCCGGGCACGTGAATACGAGTGGCCGAGACCAAGCTGAGCAACACTGCATGCCTTCAGAGTGAGCCCTTTGATGAGTGAATGAAAATGATAACGGATACCTGTTGATAAACAAAGTCTTATTACATCCTATATTATTAAAAAAAAACCAACAAAAGAAACTCGATTAACCGGACTAATTGTTAGGCATTCGGATAATCGAATGTATGAAAAACCTATGGTTTTGTACATATGTAGTACGTACATACTTTTATGCGTTTATTAAAAGACGAATACATATCCCACGGAGTACATACGTCAAAGCGGGGTAACAATTACGAACTAAAACAATAACGTAACGCGTGGCGCAGAGATCCCCCAGGAAATGTCATTTCATACACGTTCATGCTTGCATAAATTCAATTTGTAGATACAATATATAAGTCGCGGTTGGTAGTCCGGATAATCGCGAATCCATATAACCGAGGTCCAGATAATCGACTTTTTACTGTATTTATTTTTCTGCGTGGCAAACCTGTTAAGAATAGTATGTCATCACTCATTATTGTCACATATAGGGATGCAACATCGCTCATAAAAAACATCGATGTTTTGAAAAGTAAAACATCGATGTTTATGAACGATGTTCGATGTTTATCGAAAACCATACATCGATGTTACAACTAAGAAATAAAATTCTCCGGACAAATTTTGATAAGCTTTTTTTTTTAGGAAATTTATGTATCGTCGATGTTTTGATTTCAAAATCGATGTTTATGAACGATACATCGATGTTTATGAATGATACATCGATGTTTATGAACGATACATCGATGTTCATAAACGATATATCAATGTTAGGAAAAGATCCAACATCAATGTTACGTTACTGAGTAATAAAATCCTCGGAGCAAATTTTGATGAGCTTTTTTTTTAAGAAGTTCGTCGGATATTTTAACTACAGCGGGATGACATCGATGTTACGACGAAGAAATAAGATCCTCCACACAAATTTTAATAAGCTTATGATAAAACATAAAACATCGATGTTTATGAACGATACATCAATGTTTGAAAACATCGATGTTTTTTTTGCATCCCTAGTCACATGAGACTTAAACATGGGAAGGAGCGGCAGGCAAAGTGAGTAATTTATAACACCAACTGAGATCGTGAACTCTTCTTCTTCTTCAAAGAACAGTGATTACGATATTATTCCTAGGGAGGCCTGTGTCCAAAAATGGAGGTTAATAGATAGATATGGATATGTTTCTAATGAGGGTATCTCTATTAAAGAAAACACCCTGCATTAAGGAAACAATCCTTGTATTGGAAGGTGCTTTACAAACATATAATTTAATAGACGTAAATTGCAGTCATTCTCAGAACCACTATTAATGGATCTCACAAATATTGTACTACATTGGAATTGAATCTGGGACACTTGGCACTGTAGCACCTTAGTTACACCTTGTTGGCACCTTAATTAGGTGCAATTGATACCTATAACTATTAAGTATTGGAATCTATTTTAGAAATTCCTTTACTATCTTAAAATAAAATAATAATAAATAGATTATAATAACTTTGGCCATATAAAGTTATGCCGATGGAGTCGGAGTCTGATTAATTATCATACATCACTGATCTATTGGTAATACGAAATCTGATTTGGTGTTAACTGAGAGAAAATTTGCCTTCTTACAGAGAATCCAGAGTTGGTTTTTGAAAAGCTCTAGATGTGTTAATCATTATTTGCTGGCAAATAATTTATCAGAAATTTCCAAGCAGGTCAAATGCTCCTAATGGAATCCACAGGAGACTGGACTGGATAGTCTGTCCTCCCCAGAGAGGTAGATAGAGTTAAGGTGACACGAAGTGGAACAGTACTCGAAAGAGTAACCCGCCAAGCTGGACACAGACGTCAAGGACTTCAGGTACCAGTGGTCAGACCAATGACAAAGGGGAGGGAATATGGTAGGTTATAGGGTGGCGCACCACCTTTTAGCTACTACGGACGGTACAATTAGTGTGCGAACCAAAAAAAAACTAATTTAAAAAAAAAAATAGTGCTCACCTCTCAATATTTCGGGCACAGCACCTGTATGAGAACATGGTATTTCTAGTGCTTCACTAATGGCAGCTCCAAGTTTAGGGTCCAATACACCTAGAGTACATTTGCCACGTTTCTTACGCTTAGGGAGTGCTCCCTCCAGAAAAAGGTTCAAATCTTCTGGTACTATGCCTATGTGGAAAAATTAAAATCACATATTACTGTCCAGCCTGCTTATGAGCCTCCACAGACTACAGATTTTCCATTGGCATGTAGTTTGGTTGGTTTTATGATCAATATGAAGATATAGACAAGTGCACATATTTAATAGCCTACACCAGAGATTCCTAAAGTGTGTTCCGCGGAAACTAGAGGTTCCATAGAATAGTCATGGGGGTTCCGCCAAAATTTAATAGCTTTTAATTTTAGTAATTTGGCTGTGCAATAATACCACGGTTACAAATATTATTTTAAAATAGTGTAAATTTAGTGATGAGAAGACCTCATTATTATTATGTAAGTAGACAGCAAGAATTAGGCCTGAACTATGGCACAGAAGCACATGTAGCTAAAGCAATGCACGATGATGCACGTAGGGCTTTATCCCCACCCGCGCCCTGTTCACTATTTAATGTCATTTGATATGGAGTTCCATAAAATAAAACGTATTCAGTTGGGATTCCGTTATATTTAAAGTTTAGGAACCCCTGGGCTACACAATTGTATTCCAACTGAACCATATTATGCAAATCATCATACATGTAAACACCGACTCAACCAAACCATTGGCAGATAGATATTTGTATTCTGTGGGGGTTCTTGCTATTTAAGTAAATGTCATAAAAATTACTTTAATCTGTGAAATGTTACTACTGATTAAATAATACATTTATTTCACTGCCCATGTGGTGATAAAGTAAGAGTAGAATTCACTACACCTCTCGACCATGGGAGCTATAAAGATTTACCACTAATATTAGCATAATGTAATAAATACAATACACTAATATAGCGGTGTAGAATTTTTAGTTAGTTTTTACAATGTTTTTATGTATTTTTAATAATTGTTTTGGCTAATGGCCATTAGCCAAACAATATATATATAATATATAACAATTGGTTTTATCTTTTAAATATAATTACGTTCCATCATCAATGGAACGTAATTATATTTAAAAGATAAAACCAATACACGAGGTAAGTAAAACTAACCTTCCGATACAGCATTGATATTTTCTAAAGCAGTCACAGCCGATTTGAATGGTTGAAAAGCAATCAGCGTCACTACAGAATTGAAACGTTGTAGGTCAGTCACAGACTCCTCTACTTGAGGCAAAAATGCTGCAAGCTCTTCAAATTCAGCCACACGGAACAACGCGAATCCCGCGCTGTGTTCGTACAGCACATATAACTTACTCTGAAATAAACAGACGACTCAAACAATATAGAATTGCGATAACTTAAAAAACTAGAAAATATTTACACACCATTATTAGTTATATTTATTATATTTTCATTTTACAGTGATATAAAATAAACACGTGAACGCTGTAATCACCGACGCAACTTTTAAATTATTTATAAAATGAATTAGGTTATGTTGTTCCTAATCACGCAAAACGTCAAAGTTGTGAATTTCAAAATATTATTTCACAGTTTTCGAACTAAAAATAATAATTTGAAAAAAAAAAAATCACGTTAACATTCTATATTATTTTAATTACGAACTCTTCAATTAGATTATTATCATGCTCCTTCATAATCGTACTAAGTACTGAGTATTTCGTTCTTAGTTTTTTTACTATTTATAAATTTACTACCATCAGCTCGCACCTTCGCCGCTGAAACTTTTTTATAAAGAAATTTTATCGAAATCCTTTTTAAGATGAATCTTGAATTAATTAAAATAGTAAAATTGAATTTTTATGTAATCCAAAAGAACATATTACCTGGACAAAAAGTTAATGGTATATATCAAATTTCATTCCGTTCTCTTTTATGGTTTGCGCGTATGATACAAGCATTCAAATATCTTCACAAACTTTTACATTTATAATATTACTTAAGATTAGAATTTTATAAACGTAGTAATACGTAGGTCTGTAGCAAATAAATCGATTTGTCAGAATAATATAATGAGAATTTCATCGGTTATACAATACATTTTTTGTGTGGTGAGATGTGGTGTGACTAGGGCCAGATTAACACCATAAGGGCCCTTCGGCAATGAAATTCCCAAGTCCATTGGCCCAAGGCTCATGACCAGTAGTATCACTTACCATCAGGTTAGTTATCTTCTCTTTTACCACCAACAACGATAAAAAAGGCATAATATTCGGGCAGGAAACAAATAAAAAAAAATCGTTCGTTGAAATGTTTTTCTTTTTGGTGCATGCTCGGGGCCCCTAGTTGGTGCAGGGCCCTTAGTTGGTGCAGGGCTCCTAGGCACTTGCCTAGTCCACTATGGACAATTTGGCCCTGGTGGTGACAGACGATAAATTTCATTCAACGCACCTATGTTGCGAGTGGGTGTGTTAAAAGAAGACTAAGGAATTTAATTTGCATATAACAACTAGATAAGGGAAATAAAAACCGAAATGAAGTCTATTTCAACCCGTCCGACCAGCGTGGAATAGTGGTTCAACGTCACTCTTATTATAGAGAGGGCTCGAACATAATAATTGTGGGACTTATATGAGCTGAGATGATAATGAATAAACATTATGTAATGGATTACCCTTGCGGATTTAGTTATGAACTTCAGAATGGACTGCCACGTTGCCTGTAAAATCTACTTTAATTCATCATAGTGTGCTTGTATTTTTCGTATACCTATACCTACCGATATACGAAAAATATAAATAAAGAAGTAATTGTTGTTACTTATATATTCTAATAAGTGTATTAAAATAGAGAGTTATTTTGAAGATTTAATGGAATACAACAGAATTTCTCTCTATTCATTTAAACCGCATACATTCTTCATCTTACTTACACATCCAGCCAATAAACGATTACAAACCTCTTTCAGTAATTTAATAAACGAGTAAAAATATATTTTTAATAATATGTACCATTTCACAGATTAAACTGATCGCATAGATATGTAAGATCGTTACGAATCTCAATTACTCATATAGTGAAAGGTTTGTGCTTCTTTATGCAAATTCTTCACTAAGCTTCTTCTTCGTATCGATTTATAAAATCGATTCTGGACCCTGAAAAATCGATTCCTCCATTAATCGATTTCAGAGCGCCTTCCCTATATGAAGCGTCAAGTTCAAGCGTCAACGGAAAATTTGACGTTTAATTATTTGAATTTCTCTGTAGGGTATCTAAAAGTGGTTTGTGTATTTATTTGCTATATTAGCTTATAATAATGTGAAGTTGTAACATGATGGGTAATTATTAATTTATAAACATAGTGTGTGAAAATAAAATAATCATATCGTGGAAAGTGGAGTGCACATTCGCGGTCAAAACATGGCCACTATAGTGACCCAAAGAGATCTTGTTGTGGCACTGAAAAGAGAAACTATTTTGACCATTGGAATTCTCAGTAAGCTACGTCCTATGTCAGTGGAGTTGAATAACCTACTGAAAGAAAATGCTCTAGAAAAACCAGCACAAAACCTCTTCTATCACCTTTCACAGTATTTAGTGTTAATAATTGATAATCAATTAGGATGCGGGTTGTCCTGGCCTTTATACGATATAAAAACAGAGAAAGCTTTCAGAAACGGCTTATCCAAGTTCATTAATGTTTATAGTAGCAAAGGTTTGTTGTCTCCAGTCATGTCTTCATATTTAGTTAATCCTGGTAGCTACAAAATCATATTACTGGTCTTCCAAATGTCTCAACTGGCTTTACAAAAGACATTGTTGTCAAAGATGCACAGAGAGAGTCAGAAAAAGCTCTATGATGATATGACAAAGAATTATAAAACGCAAGATAAAGAAAATTTTATGAAAAATATTGAGAAAGAGACCACAGTTCTGTTTAGTAAGTTTTCACATTATATAAGTAAAAAAGAAAAAATTGTAAAGATAGCGGCAGTGATGTGCAATCGTATAAAAGAGATGGAAGATAAACTGGCTTCATTAGAAGCTCAGAAATATATAAACGAGTTGGTTGATGGATTTATTAAAAAATATGAAGTAGATAATCTTACTAAGAAGGAAATATTAAATATTAAAAATGTATCAAAGCCTTCCATGTTTATTGAGGCTTGGTTATCCAATGTGGATGAAAAAATAGTTCAGTTAGAAACGGAATGGTCTAGAAAAATGTGTCCATTTTTAACACTCGCATCCACTACAGAAAATTGTACTGAAATATTAATTGGTAGATTAACAGGCAAAGCAGAAAAAAGCACGTATATGTTGGAATATAATCCTAAAACAGACAATATATGCACAAAAGAATTACAGAATCAAGTTAACAGTGAACAGAAATATATATTAAAAAATATAGTTAAAAATAACCAATTGAGTTTTCCAAATCTTGTTCGTGGTTTTCTTGTTGCTGTATCATTCATACAAAAGGATGCTGAACTAGGCAGTGAGATTTATAAGTTTAATGAATACTTGGATGGGGGACGAAGGAATTTCTCCGAGATGGTGAATGCTGTAAGGATCCTTTTGGATAGAGTTACAATCATTGAAACTAAACTGCAAGTAAGATACTTTTTTTTTTCATTTATTTATTATCTTTAGGCTTTCTGTTTCTATATTTTGGTAGAAAAAAAGTAATGTAGGTGAATGCTGAATGAACATCTAAATTAGTAAATTTTCAGAAGCTCTCTACATCAGGAATCATTCCATTCCCTCCTATAGATTATGCATATTAGTAGTATGGCTATCTTTGAAATCCATGACTAGCAATTGTCACTTACCAACAGATGGCCTGCTTGCCCTTTTGCCACTAAGGCCAATGCAATAAATTAAAAAGATACAGATGGCTTCTATTTTTAGACATCTATAGAAAGTCCAGGCTTATTTGTACTTAAGCTTGCTTTTCATGCGGCATACATTTGCCTGCCTATATTTACCAGCTAATTGTTCAGTATCAGTAAACTTGAGTGTCATCATAGTTTTTCAATTATTGCAATGAATAATGTACTAGTCTAGTGGCTTAAGCACGCAGCTGATAACTGCGACATCAGGTTTTCATATCTTTAATGGGATGAAAAGGGCATTTTATCACCAAAACTTTCAATAGATGATGAAAGTTCACTGAACAAGGTTGTGCTTGCAGTAGCTATGTAGGGCGGGTCACTCCCTTCCCTCCAATGTGGTTGAGTGGAGTGATGGCTGCTCTAGTAGTTAACTCATAATCGGGTGCTGCTTGTGGGATCTGGTCCAATCATGGTTTCCTTTCCTATTTGAACAAAATTAAAAAAAATATATAGTTATATCCTATCTCGAAGAGGATCACACTGGAGCTAAGACTATGTTGTATACGTGTAATTTTATTCAGAAGATGCTAAAAAAATGACAACCCGCTCAGTGCCCTCAAGCTGTCCCTATGCAGAATAAATGATTTGATTTGAAAGCTGTGTATAGTACACAGTACTGTGTGTGCTGTGTGTAGCTGTGTGTTGTGCTGTGCTGTGTGCTTTGGATATGCATCAGCTCATATACATCCCACTGTTGGATCAGAGTCCTCTCCACAATAGGAGAGGAATTGACATAGGGGTTTAATGTCGAGTATTGCATCTCTTACATAAATATTATCTGGCCATTATATCTTTTAGTCATCTTTTACAACACCCACAGCCAAGATAGGAGTTGAATTGTATTCATATTTTTTCATCATAGGTAAAGAGATAGACGATGACGACGATGAGATGCTTTATCTTTATAAAGGTGTCTGGCTATACAAGAACTCTTTCATATTAGACTAGACTTTTTCTCATTCGCATTAAAAAGATTGTTATATTTTCTTCTGCATCGGGCCTCTCCATAATGAGAAGGAAATTGATCTATTATACCCTGCTGTTCAGGTAGGGTTAGCATAATATTGAGGTTTTTTACCCTTGCCAATGTTGTGGTCCATTTTTTTGGCTTAGATGTCTAATGTTAATGCAAACTACATCTGCAGGCAAAGAAGGGCGACACATTCATTCTCTTTTAAGAATAATTGAGGGTTATATGCAGATAAAATTCTGAAGCAGGCTCATTAGAAGTGTACAATTTGGAAGCTTACTAATATGTTTCTTTATTTTTTTCAGTCTACACCACGTATTTGCAATCAATTTACGTCACCGAGAACATACTCTGAAATACCATTATTACCCGATCTCTCAGATCTCAAGATGGGAAAGGATTTACAGTCACAAACATATGATTCTTTTACACCACTTAACATATCCAAGTACCAATTTAACTTACGAAGAAAAACAAACACAGTATTTACCAAACCTCAGTCAAGATCTATGCTTATTACTCCCCTCTACCAAGGTCCTCGAGATGACTTCCTCAAAGGTCTGATATCATGTCGAGTTAGTTCTTATGATCAACCAAATACAACACAAAACTTCAATATGTCTGTATATTCACAAACTAATCTTAGGAATAATGAAACTATTGCCGAATGTTCATCGGGATTCACCCAACAACAGATTTTGAGATTATTATCAACCAAGAAGTCTAGTAGCTCGAAAAAGTTTAAATATAAGCTTGAAAGACCTAACAATGCAATCAATATCAAGAAAGGTGGTCTATTTAACGAATCCCACACTTCTACGGATAGCAATGGTTTGTACAGAAGTTATTCATCACCAAATCTTTATGAACATAGAGAAAAGAAGTCTAAGGTGGGAAGAAAATTGTCTATAATGCAGGAAGATTGTCCTCTTTTAGAAGTTTCTGGAATATTAGCATTAGAGAAAGATGGTAGTTATTCTACACCAGAAGGTGTGCGTTTAGCAAATTCAAGAAAAATATTTAATGAGCCTAGCTTGCCAGTTATAACCTCGGGATTAGACAATATAAATACAATTGATGTTAAGAAAATATCACCAATGGTAGGTTTTGCAGATGTCAACCTATCCAAGTTAAAAGAAACTGATTTAGATGCAGCGGAATCAAAGACTGAAACACCCAAAAATAATACACAGTTAATTAGAAAAACGAATTCCTTAGAAAAAATAATTAATAGGTTTAAGAAAGTAAGAGCTAGTGTACTGCCTGATAGTGAAAAAGAGGATGAATTTAAAACTATAGTTGAAGAAAAGAATATAAATGCTGATACGGATGTATTTAATGCAAATAGGATCTTATTGCCAGATCTTTTAAGTCCTAGTTACAGTGTGATATCTAAAAAATCATTGGACTATTTGGATCCTATTCTTGATGTTGATGAAATAGTTACTAGGCGGCCAAGGGAAAGTCTAGGAACTGCATTGGGCGTAGACAACACATTTCTTGATCAATTTGATTTGATTGATTAACTTTTATAAGAATATATAAAAAAATTAGAATAGTTTTTCTATAGTGTATATTTATTTCCATTTCCAATATAAGTAATTAAAAAAAAACAGATTAAGTAATCTATTTTTATTATTAAATTGATTGATTGATATTATTTCTTCTTTTCATTAGCGACGGAGTAAGAATACAATTCACCACTCCCTATCTTACACATGGGTGTCGTGAAAGGCGTCTAAGCGACATAATGTGCATATAACATCTATGCAAGAGATGGAAAACTCAGGCCACATTTGGGACTCAAACCCACACCTATTAGAAATCTGTTCCAAAAATCCTACCAACCAGAGTATTAAATCAGAGTAATATGTAAATGTGATGGCAGAGTAAGAATGTACTCCCTATTACCCGTGAGCGTCGTAAAAAACGTCTATTTGATCAAATATGTATACATTGGTATACATCGCACCTTTATTCCAATACCGTCACTATCCTAAATAAGTAAATTATACAGGAGAGCTATTTAAAGATTTATTACAAATATTAACTAATATAAATAAGAGTATATTAGCGTTTCTGGAATAATTGTCTTTTTTTTAAATTTCATTAGCAACTATTATTCCTATTAAAACACATTTGTTTTTCATTTTAATTATTATTAATTAGTAGATATAAATAATTTAAAATATTAGTGACGCACACATATTCGGAAAAAGTTAAGTGGAATTAAAATATAAATTGAAGCAATGTGTAAAGTCAGTGCTCAGCAAATAGATGGCATTAAAAACAGTTTTTCGAAAAATTTCGTTTAGTGACGGTATTGGATTAAGGGTGCGACATGTATGGAATCTATACATTGGTATAGGGTTTGAGGTTTGATGAATTGACCTATTGTACCCCGCTGGTCAGATGGGTTGCCATCTGGTGTAGTAGGTTAATTTGCGTTTTATTATGAGAAGGCTCGCGCCCAGAAGTAAGAGCCCATAGATGGCGTTTGAAACATCTCCCGTAAATACTACAATACGAGTGAGAAATTGTCATATGCAAGTCCACGCTAGTCTACTTACCTACCAATTGGTAGGACCGTAGGACGACTGTAACGGATTTTTAATGGGTGTGGGTTCGAGTCCCAAGGAAGAGTTTGTCATATAATTTTATTTCGTATAGTTTAAAAATATGGGCATGTTGTTGTCAACTTTAATAAAAGTGTATGAAATCCTGACCCTTAGATGTCAGAGTAAAAAGATGGACTAAGTAGCACGTGCTGATTGTTAAAAGGATTCTATTCCAACGCTTTTTTGCTTATGTATAGCGCTGAGGACTCTGACCCTACTTCGACCAACTGCAAGGCAAAACAAGCCATTTTACAATTTACAAATGATTATTCTGAGTCAGAATGTTATTTACGCCCGATATTTTTTTCCTAAAGTCCTCCAAGACGATGGATTATTTTTTGTTTAATGCGCATGTTGTCGAAAAAATATGTTTTGTCCGAGATTAAAGTATTTATTTATATGTAATTACTAATCAAAAGCTTTACAAATATTAGATGTATTTTAGTTTTAATTGACGTAGATTATTTATGTATATAATAAGCCGTATTTGTCAATAAATAATTTGTATAAAAGGAACGTTTTTTTATTTATGATATGGGCACAAGTAAATGTAGAAAAGTGTTTCTTTTATTTACATACAAAACAGTTAAAACACTGTCTTTTAAACGACTAACTACTTGCATACAAACCTTATCCATAATGGGCGCTAATTGGACAACTACTCCACGCAGGTGTGACCTCCTTGGTTACGTATACGCGTACCTACTTAATACTTTTACTTCAAGTTTTCTTTCTCTTGCGAGACTATTACGAATATGCATACAATCCTTAGTTCTCTTTTGCTACACTCGTGAGAAAGGTATGTTCGATAATATCTATACCTAATTATTCTTATTTTGTTACAAAGTCAACCGATACGTCATTATTTGTCATCATTTCAGCTCATATACGTTCCACTGTTGGGTTCAAGCTTCTTCCACAATAGAAGGAAAATTGACCCGCTGTACCGCGCTGGCCAAACGTATTGATAGAGTTTTAGAAGGAAAACCCGTAGTAAACCCCTATATTGACACGTTTGACCAGTATGGTATAGTAAGATCAATTTCCCTCCTATTGTGGAGGTGGTTCAAACTCATTAGTGAGATGTAGGTATATGAGCTGAAATGATGATGATGGGCTTAATACTAAAAAATTACTAAAACATGTGCCTATCACTATAGCAAATGTTCATTTATACTCTGTTTGCAAAATCGGGCCAGTTATGTATAGCTGGAAAAAACGGGACAGACACCCTGAAAACGGGACGTATAGTATACCTTAGTAATAACCCCCACGTGAGGGGTGAAGAATAGGTACAATGCGTCATCATGACTTTCTTTTCTAAGGGGAAAAACCGACTGAGGGAACATCAAAGAAGTAAATTGGTAATCAAAATTTTGATTAGTATTTATAAAAAAAGTTTATTGAATAAAAAAGCTACAAAAATGTTATGTTTAAAACGTGGCATGCGATATTTTATTCACCATAGTTAATTATAATTATATATATGCATTTAATACTAAAAGTAATCGTTTCAATAATAAATAAAATTAATGACTAAATTTAGAATATCTTGATTTAAATCCTAGGATCATTCTCTTCCAACTTGACAAGTTTCTCAGAAATCTCCCAAAATTTCTTCGCCCTGTTCATATCGCTAACCGATGATGACAAGCTACTTTCTCTACAATCTGAATAATATTTGCCCGTTACGTTTTCTAATTTATCATCAGATGCCAACATGACTGTAGTCTGGCAACCCTGCAGCGGAGTCTTAAAGAAACATTTTTTGATTACAGCAAGTCCCCAGCTTAATGGTACGGGCACAGATCTCCAAATTCCTGAATCAATTAAACCGGGATGCAGGCAGTTGACAGTAACGCCTGTGCCTTCTAGTCTTCGAGCCAGTTCTTGAGCAAAAAGTATATTGGCTTCTTTGGATACATAATACAAATACGCGGGTAGGCTATCTACTGGATTGGGGTTTTCTAAATTCACAGAGGCGAGGCGGTATAAAGATGAAGCTACTACCACAATCCTGGATGGAGCGCTTTTCTTGAGTAAGTCTATCAAAAGATGTGTCAGTAAAAATGGTCCATAATGGTTGGTCTCCATAGTCATTTCAAGATCGTCGACTGTACGTTGCTTCTTGAATGTTTCTGCGTAACCAGCATTGTGGATTAAGACGTCCAACTTCTGTTCTGTATTCTTAAGGTCTTCAGCAAATGCTCGGATGGAGGCGAAGGAGCTCAGGTCCAGTTTCTTGACGATTACTTTTGTGTTCCTCGTCGAGTCGATTATATCCTCTGTAAATGGAAAGAAAGAATTAAATATTTTTGAATAAAATTTCTGCTATTACATAACCCTGTTATGGACGTAAATTTCTTCCTAAGTAGAAGGGAATTCGGATTAGGTACTTTACCTTTACTTTACTTTAGGTACTATACATTGCAAAGGGTTTTTATTTCGCAGTTTTCTTTTAATGATGCTAAATGATTATAGACTCATAGTATCTTATGAAGATTCTAGATATCCGTAGAGTAGGAAGAGGTGAGATATTTTAGTTCCTAACCACCTTATATGTCTAAAGTCACCTAATATTGGTCTTGGTTGCCCGTGTGGTGACGGATTGAGAATACATTTGTCGCCATCCCTTACTTGCCTGTGGGAGTCGTAAAAATCGGCTGAGGGTTCACCAGGAGAGTGGGTAGCAGCTTTCTCCTGGGAAACGTAAAACATCTAAACTGCGAACCCCAACCCGCCTGCCAAGCATGGCGATTACGGCAATATCCCCTTAAATAAAAATGACGTACAAAGCAAAAATGGCCCCCAGTCATGGCGGCTCCGGTACCCTACGGCCTCATTTTGGTGGCGGGCCCAGTAGTGGTGGAGCAGGGGGTGCGAGGAATCTCCGGCAGCGATCCGGCTACCAACAAAAACGACCCTTGGCCCTGATAATACACAACATTCGGACACTCAGGACTGGAGGGTCATCGAGCTGGAAGAGGAATTGAGCAAAATCCGCTGGGACATTGTAGGATTATCAGAAGTGCAAAGAGAGGGCGAGGGCACGATAATCCTCCGGTCTGGAAACTTGCTCTTCTACCGAGAGGGCGATCACCCGTCCCAAGGTGGTATAGGATTTATCGTTCGTAAGTCTCTCGTAGACAACGTGGAGAGGATGGAGAGTGTGTCGACAAGGGTAGCGTACCTTATACTCAGAATTACCAAGAGGTATACGCTGAAGGTTATACAGGTATACGCACCGACCTCGGCATACTCCGACGACGAGGTGGAGGCATTTTACGAGGACATCTCGAAAGCCATACACGCGTCCAAAACCCACTTCACTGTGGTTATGGGAGACTTTAACGCAAAACTAGGCAAAGGGAGTGATGATGAGTGGAGAGAGGGGGAAACATGGATATGGACAGAGAAACCAGAGGAGCCAGAAACTGGCTGACTTTCGGGAGAAGGAAAGCCTCTTCATGATGAATTCCTTCTTCAGGAAGCAGTCACAAAGGAAATGGACCTGGATTAGCCCCGATGGTTCAACAAAAAACGAGATAGACTTCATCTTGTCAGACAAACGACACATATTCAATGATGTCTCAGTGATCAGCAGGATTAAAACTGGGAGCGATCACCGGATGGTACGAGGCACATTGAATATCCATACAAAAGTCGAGCGGTCACGCTTGATGAAGTCTACACTCCGACCTACATCTGTCCAATACCAGAACCTCGAAAGCTTTTAACTCGAACTACACAATCGCTTCCAATGTCTGGACGAGTGCGAATCTCCGAACGATATGAATAACAGGTTTGTGGAAACTGTCCATGCGGTTGGGTCGAAATTTTTCAAGGCTTACCGCGTTAATAGACTTAAAAAACTTTCTGACTAGACTCTCGAGCTCATGGAGCGGAGAAAAGAAATGACGGTGCAGACTTCAGCCGATTGGTCCGAACGTAGGCAGCTAAATAGGCAGATCTCCAGGTCTGTGCGTCGCGATATTCGCCGATTTAATACGCACCGTATTAAAGAAGCGATAGAGCGGAATCGTGGCTCGAAAGTGTTCGCAAAAAATCTGTTCATTGAGCAAAGCCAAATGACTAAGCTGAAGACCGATGACGGCACTGTCATTTCATCCCAAAGTGAGATCTTGGGAGAGGTCGAAAGGTTCTATGGACAGTTATATAAATCATTCCGAAATCCTGTTGTCGGCTTGGTCCAAGATCCCAGATCCAAGCTAACTCGGCACTATACCGAAGAAATCCCGGACATCAGCTTGTACGAGATTAGAATGGCTCTCAAACAACTACGTAACGGTAAGGCACCGGGAGATGATGGAATTACGGCAGAACTTCTGAAGGCAGGCGGTAAGACGGTCTTAAAAGCCCTTCAGAAGCTATTTAATTCCGTTACCCTCGGGGGCGACGTCCCAGAGTCGTGGACCAGGAGTGTGGTGGTACTGTTCTTCAAGAAGGGTGACAAAGTTCTTTTAAAGAACTACAGACCCATCTCACTCCTGAGCCACATTTATAAGTTGTTTTCGAGGGTCATTACCAATCGACTCACGCGCAAGCTCGATGACTTCCAGCCGCCCGAACAAGCCGGCTTCCGAAAAGGCTATAGCACCATAGACCATATCCTCACGCTTCGGCAGATTATACAAAAGACCGAGGAGTATAATCGGCCCCCTGTGTTTAGCGTTTGTGGACTATGAGAAAGCCTTGATTCAGTCGAAACTTGGGCGGTGCTGCAGTCCCTTCAGCGGTGCGAAATTGACCATTGCTACATCGAAGTACTGAAGTGTTTATATAGGAACGCCACAATGCCAGTCCGTGTCTGGGATAAGAGTACGAAACCGACCCAGTTGCAGAAAGGCGTGAGACAGGGAGATGTCATCTCTCCGAAACTGTTCACCACTGCACTGGAAGATGTCTTCAAGCTCTTAGACTGGACTGGACTCGGCATCAATATTAACGGCGAATACATCACTCACCTTCGATTTGCGGACGATATTATCGTTATGGCAGAATCCATGGAGGGCCTTGGCACAATGCTCAATGATCTCAGCAGGGTATCCCAACTAGTGGGCTTACGAATCAACATGGACAAGAGGAAAGTCATGTCAAATGCCCATGTCATTCCTGTACTGGTCCTAGTTGGCAATGCGATTCTCGAAGTTGTCGATCATTATATTTACCTAGGACCAACAGTCCAGTTAGGTAGATTCAATTTCGAGAAAGAGATCAGGAGACGAATCCAACTCGGTTGGGCAGCGTTCGGGAAACTTAAGAGGATCTTCTCGTCCAACATACCTCAGTGTCTGAAAACACAGGTCTACGACCAGAGTGTGATACCAGTGATGACTTACGGTACGGAAACGTGGTCCCTAAATGTAGGCCTCATAACAAGGCTCAAAGTCGCTCAGCGTGCTATTATGGAGCGTGCTATGCTCGGAATTTCTCTGCGAGATAGAATCCGGAATACGGCAATCCGCAGAAGAATGGGTGTAACCGACATAGCACGAAGAATTAGCACGCTGAAGTGGCAAAACAGGCCACATCGCTCGACGAACCGACAACCGCTGGGGAAGAAAGGTTCTCGAGTGGCGACCACGTATCAGACGACGCAGTGTAGGACGCCCCCCCACTAGGTGGACCGATGACCTAGTGAAAGTTGCTGGGCGTCGTTCGATGCAGGCGGCACAGGATCGCACATTGTGGCGTAACATGAGGGAGGCCTACGTTCAGCAGTGGATGGCAATAGGCTGAAATGATGATGATGATGATATTGGTCTACGATGAATAATTAAGTATATAGAAGCTAAAAACCTAAGACTCATTACCTCGTATATAGAAAGTGAAACTTGAGCAGTATTACGAAACGTGAGACAGAGTTAAAGTGTTGAACTGTGGGCTTAGCATGAATATTTGTGTTAAAGTATTCGTATTGTTATCGACCCCGATTTCTATGGGATTTGGAGCAGCGCCTCCATCGGACGATTGCTGCTCTGAGAGATTGACGATTGCTGCACTGCTCCAAATCTATACAAATTGGTAACTATGTATAGGTCTACGGTATGAAGGTATATCCATATTCACGTACTATCCTCCTATATAGATAGAGTTTGGTGAAATTTTCGTTGTAATGATATGTTCTAGTAATCGAGTTCTAGAAATTTTAGCTGTAAGTAAATAGGAAAATGGCTGACCAACAATAGTTAACTCAGAAAATGAATAAAAGTAAAAGAAACCTTTGATCTTTTCTGCGGCCTCCATATTCCTGCATGCCATGATGACTCTGGCTCCTCTATTCGCTAGATTCCTCGCAGTCTCCTTCCCAATGCCACTGGTGCAACCGGTGATGACAACTGTCTTTCCGTCCATTCTGGTAGGTTTCCTGTATTCTCCACAAGAGTATAGGACGAATAGTCTCAACGCAAAAAGCGATGCGAAAAGACCGATGAATCCCAGCACGGCTAGGACAATGATGACAATTGGGAAGACCCAATACAGGTAGCTCACCTGCCAAGCTTCTGCCACAATCATATCTGGAAAGATAAAATAGTATGTTACCAATACCTATATATTTATATGAGATGAAGGTGTAAGAATACAAGGCATTAGTACAAGGCAAGAATACAAAGAAAATATGATATTTTCTTTTCTCACTGATAAAAGATGACTAACGGACGTAAGTAGGGACACGATATCGAAAAGAAAGTATCGATACTGTACTCATGAGTTGTACCGAAGAAAAAGTATCGTACTCATTAAAGTATCAAAACAAAACTATCGATACTTCAAAGTATCGACTGAGTACTTTTTTTAGAATCTATATCGTGATGAGCTTTTTTTTTTTTGGGATTGTGAACGGATTAAAATATTTCGAACCACATTTTACCACAAACATGAGCCGTAAAGTTAAGTTTAACATAGATAATTTCTACTATTTATTCGATACGATACCTGCGAAAAAGTACTCATTGAGTAAAAGTATCGAATGCAAAGTATCGAGTACAGAAATATCGGTATCGAAAGAAAAGTACTCGATACCTAAAAGTATCGATACTTTTTGCGTGTCCCTAGACGTAAGCAGATAACTTTACTGCAAGTCAAGGAGAACGTAATGAAAAATTTTCCTTTCGTTATGGAGCAGACCGTGCGGTGACGAAGTAAACATAATTCGCCACTCCCTTTCCTGGTTGAAGGCATAAAGGACGTCTAAGGGATAAGATATGTTGATCATCTAAGATAACATGTATTTAAGAGAGGAACTCTTGAAATAAAACCCTATACCAACCCACCTGACTAACGTGGTATGTCAACCTTCCTTCCTCTTGTGGAGGAGGCTCGAGCTCAGCTGCGAATATTTGAACTGAGATGATGGAGTAAGCTTAAGCCCAGGGAGGGATCTAAACTGAGAGGATAATGCCGATTTTAACCTTAACACTGCTTCCAGACACTAAGAGAATTGCCATAAAAATGTCGCCCCATTATTGAAATTACCTGCATAAAGTTTTTTATGAAAAGTGCAATAAACCAAAATAAAAAAAAATCATCATCTTCGCAGCCCACATACGTCCCACTGTTGGGCTCGGGCCTCTTTCACAATGGGAGGGAGTTTGACCTACTGTACCATGCTGGTCAGACATGTTGATATAGGGTTTCTTTTCGAGTTTTCCTTCTCTTGCACAGATCTTATGTGCATATTATATCCCTTAGTCGTCTTTTACGACATTCACGGGTCACTACACGGAAAAATAAAAAAAAATCGGTTAATTACAATTTTTTTTTAAAGTTTCTAATGCGCATCATATGCAATATCTATGCAAGAGAATAAAAACTTGAAATAAAACTCTATGCCAACTCGTCTGACCACCGTAGCATAGTAACAGGTTAATTTTCTCTTAATGCAGAGATGATAAAAAATATACACAAAAGTTACAAAATTTTGAAATTATCCCTAAATTTATATACCTATTTATATTCTAACCCTTTCTCACGCCTTATTAACATGGAGATAGTACGTTGGAGATAATATTTAGAAAGATAGACAGTAGATTCTTGTTTTTTTTTGTGTATTCTTATTCCGTCACCACATGGTTAGTTATCATTAACATAAGTAACAAAAGCGCTAACTAATCAATATTACAATGATTTCCTAATGGGTATCGGACAATGGAATCGGCGATTTCGTAATAATGTCGAGTCGTTAATTTGAATTAATTGCGACATATTACTGCGAAGGTCGTCGGACCAGAATATTATGGGACTGTTCTTGGAAGCGATGAGCAAATACTAACGTGTCTTATATGTAAGGATTCGCACGTGGTTTAAAAGATTGTGGATTATAAGATACCGTTGAAATGAATATTATTATAATGATATGAATAGTATTATATTTACCTTGACCTATCACTACCCTGTTTTTTTACCTTAACCATATAGTGAAAAGATAAGAATACACTTTACTATTCCCTTAATTGTCTGTGGGTTTCGTAAAAGACGACTAAGGGATATGATATGCATATAAGATCTATGCAAGAGGAGCCAAACTCTTAATCAAACCAACCTGTCTGACTAGCGTGGTATAGTAAGTCAATTTGTCTTTCTTTTTTGGAGGAGGCTCGAGCCCAGTGAGACATATTAGGTGAGATGAAGATGACTAGACCAAGAGTCTGAGGCGGAACACTTCTGCAGCCCCACTCTTAATTTACCGCTGTTAAAATAGCTCAAACTATTTTTATCTAATTTAAATTGATAGGTCATTCTTATCAATTCTTACTGACTAGTTAGGTTATTCTTACCAAAACACATTTCGGTAAAAATTACTTTTCTAGGTGCCAGCGCCGTGGTTTCGCTAGAACAGTTCCCTAGTTATTAACCTCTTTGAAACTAACGCATAGATATAAGATTTATCTAGTATTGCTACTAATCGTCTATTAAAATTTATAATATTTAATAATTGATCTTATCAATCGATGCCTAATTATTTAAAAGAAAGATTCGATACTTACAATAGTTAAATAAATCCAAGAACGCACTTTACTAAAAGTATTAAACTTATGACGATGAAATAAGGTAAGTATATTGTCAAGAAAATAAGTTATGTTTATATAAAATACAGAGTAATAAGACGTCTCTAATGAACTGGAATCAGTAATTCACTGAACGTGAATACGAATATAAAAATTACGTTTTCCGTGTTCTTTAATACATTTATTGTTATAAAAACAGGTTGCAAGGTTAAAAGTTGATTATTAACGTGTTTTTTAATGCGATATAATAGGCATGTCCGTATTACAACCTAAGAATACATAATGGCAATTGGTTTTATTTTATTTTATTATGTAAGCATATCACGCTCAAGTAGCATGAGTGTCTTCAGCATTATTTTAAAAGTACAGGCAGTCCTCGTACTTACGGCATGTTAGGTTCTCGAAATACGCGATGTAAATCGAAACGACGTAAGTCGAGACATATTTTTTCACTAGCAACCCGCCCTCGCTTCACTTCGTTTATAGGTTATAGTCGTTTTACCCGCGTAGTTCCCGTTCCCGTGGGCATACCGGGATAAAATATAGCCTAGTTTACGCCCTGATATTATAGCTTTCCATTGGTGAAAGAATTTTTGAAATCGGTCCAGCCGTTTTGAAGATTACCCGGAACAAACAGACAGACAGACAGACAAAATTTTTTTAATTGCTATTTTAGGCATAGGTGTCGTGCAAATAATCGTGTGACCATAAAAAAAGCCTATTATTTTGACATTACAAACAGACACTCCAATTTTATTTATTGGTATAGATATGTTTACATACATGTAAAACTCAAGGCTTAGGATCCACACAGACACAAAGTAAAAAAAAAAAACTGCATTTATAACAAAGGATAATAATGATAAAACTTTAATATGTAATCAAATCCCAAACCCCACGGACATTGACCTCGTGAAAAGTGAATTCTCCTATGCCGGAAATCGAAATAATTGACGTATGTTTGAGGAATAGTGTCAAAACATTGTTCGACGTAACTTGAAACGACGTAAATCGAATCGACGTAAGTCGAGGACTGCTTGTAGTTGCATTCATATCTACAAAGACGACTCCACATAGCATCTTTATCTTCAGTGTTTATATAAAAATAGCATAGGAGGTTAGGATATTTGGATAACAATTTAGATAACAATCCAGGAATGGTAGGACCACACTGTCGACAGTTATCTGTCTACAGCCCCGGGCCGGTCCGTCCGGGGCAGTACCATGCTCTCGCAGAAAATCGACGTCTGAGTAGTAGCAATTTATTACTGCGCTTCGTTCGGTGAGCGAGAGAGCCAGAAGCCCAACTTTCTGAGGGTGATTGCGTGTGGAGGGTTTTGGTGGTGCCCTTAGTATCACCGAGCCTCAATGCACGCATTCACACTCCCTTCGCTTTCTTCGCGGTAGGCAACGGCCTTGTTAAGGTCCATGAGCGGCAGCAACATTTACCATCAGGTGTACCTACTGTTTGCTCGTTCGCCACCGTTTGCAATAAAAAAAAAAAAGACGCTTTTAAATTTTTATTCAAAATAGATATTTGATAAAATTAAAATATTTTATTATATGCATTTTCTAAGTATTATCATCCGTGCAGTAAGGGGGTAAGAATACAATTCAAGACTCCCCTTTATTGTCCGTGGGCGTCATAAATGGCAACTAGGGGACATAATATGCGTACATCGTACATCGCAAGAGAAGGAAAACTCGAAGTGAAACCTTATAACTAGGTATACGTTTGACGAGCGTGGTATAATAGGTCAATGTTCTTCCCTCAGTGGAGGAGGCCCAGGGCTCAATAGTGGGCCGTTATGAGTTAATATGACGATGTTTAATCATATATGCCAACGTGAACGCCTTTATTATGTATACTAAATAATCTAATTACATTGCATATTTTATATGGATCGTAAATAACCTTGAATTTAGATATATTTTTTAAACTATTTGAATTTATACTTTTTTATATTTTCTTCTGTGCAAGAGAAGAAAATCTAGAAATAAAACCCTATACCAACGTATCTGACCAGCATGGTATAGTAGGTCAAATTCCCTCCCATTGTGGAGGTGGTCGGAGCTCAACAGTGGGACGTATGTGGGCTGCGATGATGATGATACTTTTTTAAGCGTGTAATATGAGAGAGAATTTTTATTCGATTCATCCAAACTACGGTATGAAGTTGCGCGCAAGTGGATCAGCAAGTCACTTCCAGATTACTCATTATTGATATGCAAATTCACTCATTACGGGAAAAAGCTTAAGCTTAGTCAACGGAATATATATTCTTCTTTCATAGTACCTAATTATCACCATCATTACAGTATCATATACGTCCCTAGTGTTTCGAGCGGACAAATATCCAATTACTGGCTAGTTAAATATATTTTACCGGTTAAATAGCCAAATAATGCAAAAAATTCGATCTCGGAAATTGGAGTTACGAAACTCCTGATTTATTGATGTTACTAAAGTATTAGGAATATTGACAGAATTATACACATAAGCTGGGTATTTGAAGAGCTTCATAATTAATTATTACCTATCAATATTAATTAATATAATAATTAATTTTAATAATTATATATAGGTAATTTATAACTTTTTATTCGTTAATTAATATATTTATAGTGTATATAAGGTAAATTCTTATTAGCCTGTACTATACATATTCTCAATCACGTATCAACCCAACCATGAGGCAAAAAAAGTACTTTGGTTAATTATCCGGTAAATTACCGACTGCACGTTGGTAAAATAAGTAAAATGTGTATTTTACCGGTAAATTCTCTTCTCTATACGTCCCCCTGCTGGGCTCAAGCCTCCTTCACGATAGGAGGAAAATTGATCAACTATACCAGGTTGGTCAGACGTGCTGTTACAAGGTTTTATTTCGAGTTTTTCTTCTCTTGCTTAGATTTTATTATGACGATGATGAATACCAAATTAATGTCGAAACAATATGGGTTTTAATTGTATTAACCTTTAAATAAGTAAATACGTAGAACGTGTGAATGCAGTTATTGAATGTCTCGTTTATTTACTGACTTTCACTATACCTTTTATGTTTTATAATTATATTGTTGAACAACCTGTTATTTGACTAACTTCGTGGTAATGAGGATTTCCTGTCGACTGATGATTGGATAATATTTACTTGGCTGACTAAAAAATCCATCGTGATTTCCGTATGGTGACCGCGTAAGAACACAATTCACTTCTCGATTTTGTATGTTGTAAAAATTTAAATAAAATCCTATAACCAATAGGTCTGATCAGTGCAGTAGGTCAATTACCCTCTTATTGAAGGAAGCTCGTGTTCAACATTGGGATGTAGGTATATGTATGAGCTGATATTATGCTGAACTCATCGTCAGGACCGGATTAGTTCTATCAGGGCCTCTAGGCAATACGATTTTCGGGTCCATGGTCCAAAGTCTATGAGCAGTAGTATCACTTACCATCAGGTATGCTATTTTTTCTATTGCCAACAACAAAAAAAAAAAAAGAATGATGAGGAAGTATACAATTTTTCAAAAAAATCGTTCAGTGCGGGGCCCCTAGGCAGTTGCCTAATCCGCCTTATGGATAACCCGGCCCTTCTGCCGAGAGGGCGACCGCGTGAGGAAAGACCGACGTCCTTCCCGAGGGGGGGTCGTCGGTCCATGGGAGGGTACTCCTCAAGTATTCCGTCGGGCCGACCACTGACGATATGTCACCCTGTTCCGGTGGTCGGCCCAACGACGAAGGCGACGTGTCACGGGTGGGTTACGGGTGTGCGTGCTTACGCTCCTCTGTAGCCCCGGACGGAGTGGTGCGAGGAGCGCGCCGACCGTAACCCACCCCAAAAAAAAAAACAAAAGAAAAATGGATAATCCGGCCCTCCTCATCGTAAAGTTTTATTTTCTCTATATATTGTTTCAATTTCAGCTTTCAGTTACTGAAATCTACGGGCAACATATTGAGAGGTGAATTGTATTCTTACTTCGTCACCATAAGGAAAGAAAAGAATGAAATATATTCATATAGAAACTCATTTACTCTAGACATTAAAAAATTATTGTCTACCCTGAAACATTTAATTAATTTATATAATTAGTTACACTAGGTTTATAATTTAGATGAATTACGATTTCTAAACTCAACAGAGCGATAAAATGTGAAAGCTATCATTTTTGCAAAAGTAAATGTTATTTTAATATATATTTAGGCACTTGAATCTGAAATTATGAGCACACTTTTATTTACGTTTGAGTAAGAATACAATTGAATACCTGTCAACCGTTCATTCATTTAATGTAACTTCTTTCACTGTTAGACATAAACCTCTTCAAGAGACCATACTGCAGCAACATTTTCATGGAAAACTTACAAAATTTACTGACAATACTAAGCCGCTGATCAAGCGTGAGTATTTTGGTATTATTTGCCATTCTGCTATTCCCAATAAAGTTTGATAGGCTCAGAAATGGATACATATCCATCAATTATTTCTAATTAATAAAAAAAGTCCGTGTGGTGATGGAATAAGAATACAGTTCACCTCCTTTCTAACCTGTGGGTATTGTAAAAGACGACTAAGGGATTACAATATGCAGATTAAATGTTTTCAAGAAGAGGAAAATTTTAAGTAAAAGTTAAACCAACACGTCTGACCTACTGTTGGCCACGTTGGCCTACTGTTCTACGCCGGTAACACGTGTTGGAATAGGGTTTTATATCGAATTTTCCCTATCCTGCATAGAGGGTTATCTATATTTATCTTGCCCGTGGATGCCGTAAAAGACGACTAAGGTATAAGTGTGCATACTTACTAATATTATAAATGCGAAAATAAGTTTATTTGTTACGCTTTCACGCTTAAAACTCCGAACCGATTTCAAAAATTCTTTCACCAATGGAAAGTTATAATATCAGTAACATAGGCTATATTTTATCTCGGTATTCCCACGGGAACTACGCGCATAAGGCGACTGAAGCCGAAGCGAAACGAAGGCGGGTTGCTAGTATAACAATATGCAAGAGAAGGAAAATTTGAAATGAAACCCTATATTAACACACGCAACAGCGTGGGTCAATTTCTCTTCTATTGTGCAGGAGAATCAAGCCCGATAGTGTGACGTATATGAGCGGAAGTGATTATTAATGAATTTGCCTGTGGGTATCGTAAAACATCCCTAAGGGTGTAACGCTCATCGCCAAGGCGATGCTTGACAGCGTCAGGAACTGGGACGCGGTCTCAACCTTCTGCGAGGCAGTAGTCTCGCGGAGGGAGGCAGCGGGGCGCGTGCGCGAGGAGCGTCTCCTCGACGACGCGAGCCGCCGGCGACTAGGGCGGCGTAGGCGCGATTACCTGCGCTTGATACCGCCCTAGCCGAGGCCGCGGGTGACTGGATCTGGGAATCAGTCCGTCACCCGCTGAGAGCCTGACCGCGTGAGGAAATATCGACGTTCTCCCCTCGGGGAGGTCGATGGGATGGTACTCCTCAGGGGGTATTCCGTCGGGCCGACTACTGACTACCAGTAATCCTGCTCCGGTTGTCGGTCCAACGACGAAGGCGACGTGGTGTTCGGGTGGGTTGCGGATGTGCGTGCTTACGCCCCTCTGTCGCCCCAGACGGAGTGGTGCAAGGAGAGCGCCGACCGCAAACCACCCCACACAAAAAAAGAATATTGGTATAACGCCCTTAGTCGTATATGCGAATTATATGCATCTATTCAAGAGAGAATTGTGGAATAGGCTTCAAAATACCACGCTTGGATACAGAGGCAGAGACCGGTGGTTAGGTTTTCGTCACATAGTCAAACTAATCGCAGTCATCATGAAGCTCAAGCAGGTTTATTTATCTTTCTGTATTATTTAATATCATACTAGTAATATACTAGGTAAATAGAGAGGGGGTGGGGGTCTTGGTGTATACTATAGTTGATCACCGAGGGATGGTAGGAGATAAATAAATTTAAATAATAGGTTATTTCTTTAGGTACCGCTCATTGGACAAAGTTGGGAATATACGGTAGATTAGAAACCATACTCCACTCTTCCGTCGCTTCGAATGATATAAGCAGGGTGCACCAAACAGTAAAACCAAAAAAATGGCATACTTAATGTGATCATATTTTTTACGTCAAAACGAGACGCTTCCACAACGTGACCAATATTATTTTCTATCAGAACACACTATCGCAGAAATTGATAATAATTTTAAAACTTAAAAAATGTAAGAAAATAAAAATGGAATGTGTTAAATCCGTGAAGTAAGAACGCAACTAACCACCCTCTCTGTTGTCCGTAGGCATCGTAAAAGCCCACTAAAGGATATATGTAGTAACAACAATGCCAGAGAAGAAAACTCGATATAAAACCGTTTGAGCGGCGTGGAATAGTAGTAGCCTAGGTATAGCTAGAGGCGACCTAAGCCCAACAATGTGGGCAGGCTGAGATGAATAAGATTAAAAAGAAAGAGATGACATTACAAAGAAATATAGTAATTTCACAGACAAGTGTTGTGGGTTCGGTTGCCATGCAGAATAATAATTATTTTTGCGATCAAATGATGATTATTAACGGAGCAAGAACACAATTTTCGATACTCTGTCTTTCCGTGGGTATTGGACAACTAATCAATATAATATGCACATAAAACACATTCAATAGATGGAAAACTCGAAATAAGGCTCGAACTCGACACGTCAAACCAGCGTGGTAGATCAATTTCTCTCTTATATTTGGCGAGAGGAGATGTTCCGTGTGGTGACGGAGTAAGAATATAAGTCACAACTCCCTATCTTGCCCGTGGATGTCGTAAAAGACGACTATGGGATATAATATGCACATAACATCTGTGCAAGAGAAGGAAAACTCGAAATGAAACCCTATACCAATATGTCTGACCAGCATGGTATAGTACGTCAAATTCGCTTGAAAAGTGGAGGACGCCCGAGCCCAACAGTGGGACGTATGTGGGCTGCAATGATGATGATTTGGAGATAGCTCAAGCTCAGCAGTGCGATGTATATGAGCTGAGATGATGATAATTGTATATTTGCAAAATGGCTTGCGGCATAATCATCAATTTCTTAGGACGGGTTATTGCATTAAAAATAAAAAAGAATATTAAACAATTAAACCTACCTTTATTTTTTTATCTACGGCGGCTCACAAACAAGTTTCTATAACACTGTACACAATAAACGTGCGCCCTTCTCAACTGCTGTCTTGATACTGGTAACGGAGGGTCGAGTCGACTTTCTACAGTGAATAAGAGACCGCGGGAAATACGAGCTGGGTCAGCGATTCCCAAAATTTACTATACCCACATCCACCCTACTCAATTTTATTTATAATCCGTTATCATATGAAAAAGATGTTATAGACACCAAAGATAAATAATTCCGTGTGGTGACGGAGTAAGAATAAAATTCACCACCCCCTTTCTTGCCCGTGGATCTCGTAAAAGACGACTAGGGGATTAGGATAGGCAGATATAACACAGACATCTATTTAAGAGAAGGCTAGCTTGAAATAAAAACCTATGCCAACCCGCTTCACCAGTGTGGTATAGTAGGTCAATTTCCCTCCCACAATCTCAGCTTATTTACCTACTTACCACTACTGGGCTCAAGCTTCCTCCATAATAAAAGGGAAATTGAGCTACTATATCACGCTGGTCAGACAGGTTGCTATAGGTAAAACTACTTTTTTTTTTGGAGTGGGTTGCGGTCGGCGAGCTCCTCGCACCTCTCCGTCCGGTGCGACAAAGGGGCGTAAGCACGCACACCCGCAACCCACCCACGATGCACGTCGCCTTCGTCGTTGGGCCGACCACCGGATCAGGGTTACTTGTCATCAGTGGTCGGCCCGACGGAATACCCCCTACTTGGGGTACCCTCCCATCGACCGACGTCCCCCCCTCGGGAGGACGTCGGTCGGTAAAACTACTTTACGGATTTTATCGCGTTTGTATTAAATATTTATTACCTCATGTTTTAAACACTTTGTAACGTTCATGATCACGGGCAAACCGGGTGACGCGATAAAATCCGTAGTTTTATTTACAATGTGTAATACTCGCGTAACGTGTGGTGACGGAGTAAGAATACAATTCACCACCCCCTATGTTGCCCGAGGATGTCGTAAAAGACGGCTATGGGATATAATATGCACATAGTATCTATGCAAGTGAAGGACAACTAGAAATGAAACGCTATACCAACATGTTTGACCAGCATGGTATAGTAGATCAAATTCCCTACCATTGTGAAGGAGGCCCGAGCCCGAGAACAGTGGAACGTATGTCGGCTGCGATGATGAATGCTCGTTTAAATATCAGAAATCATTAAATTCAAATCATTTATTATGTATAAACCCCGAGGGGGCACTTACATATTGTCATTTTTTTTACATTTTTCTTAAAGTTATAATTAACGCCGGATCGGAACGCGACCGCACTGAGAAGATCCGGCAAGAAACTCAGCGGGATTGTCTATTTTTTATTTACTTTTCTAATTTCTTTTAAATAAAATAAATTAATAAATTAGGTTGCTATAGGGTTTTTATTTCGAGTTTGCCTTCTCTTACACATATGTTATACAATTATACGATTGTTATACGAAATACAATTTACTTCGCTCTATCTTACTCCTAATCCTAAAAGACGGTTGCAGGATACTCACGGTCGACTCAAGATGTAGGTAATCTTCTTTCGTCAAAAGTTACTGGCAATAGTTTTACGTAATTCCCTGTGGTGATAGAGTAAGAATATAGTTCACCACCCCTTCCACACAGCAGTGTGGAAGAGGCTGATGTTGACGATATTAAAAATACTATTTATAGACACCTAAACAGTGCGTGAATGTTTGAAATAACAACTTTGAGAAGTGCTGGCTGTTTTATATGTTTGATGATCTAGGGTTAGCACGTACAAGAAAAGCAACAGTTTTTTATTTATAAAATTGTCTTACGTAGATAAGATAGATTGTGAATACAAACAACTATCCCCATTCTTGCGCGTGGGTGGCGTAGACGTCTAAGAGATTACCGAGGAGGGCTACCGAACCAGTGGTGAATTGTATTCTTACGCCGTCACCACATCGAAGATTAAGATTTATACGGTATTAAGATGTATATAAAATTGGAATATATATGAAGCAAAAACCGGCTAAGTGCGAGAGGGAGTCGCGCACGAAGGGTTTTGTACCAGTATTTATAAAAAGGCAAAAAAAAAAAAATACGTTCGTTGTATGGGAGCCCTCCTTAAATATTTATTTTATTTTTAGTATTTGTTGTTATAGCGGCAGCAGAAATACGTAATATGTAAAAATTTCAACTGTCTAGCTATCGCGGTTCTTGAGATACAGCCTGGTGATAAACAGACGGACGGACAGATAGCGAAGTCTTAGTAATAGGGTCGTTTTTACCCTTTGATTACGGAACCCTAAAGATAAGGAGTATTGATTTACTAATGTTTTAGTATTATAGTAATATTTAGTTTAAGGTTAGTATTTATTGATGCCACGTCCCATTTTCATAATAAAATGTACTTGAATACAAAATAAACTCTATTTGTTCCATTGTCTTCATTATAATGTCTCTTTGTGTTTCTAGATTAGAAATATGTTATACAGCAATGTTGTAAGCATCTCTAATGGCCTTTTTTATATGCTTTTAAAGACAACACCCTATTTTTGGCAGGCTATAGTCCTAGGCGACAGCACATAGCTTCATAATTTACCGTATACCCTCCGAAACGCCAATGGATGGCTACTGGTAATGTTGCCGCGATCTCGGTAATCCGGCCGACAACATACTTTACTAAGAAACTAAGCCTTATAATTAGTGTTGCCCAAATGCAAGACCAAGACGAGACTTGGACCGGTCTTGGTCTTGGTCTTGCAACATCACACCTGGTCTCGTCTTGGTCTTGGTCTTGCGCACCCGGGTCTTGGTCTTGGTCTTGGTCTTGCGCACCCGAGTCTTGGTATTGCAGCAAGAGTCTCGCAAAGTTTTGCAGTTAGAATAACGTAACAGTAATTTATCATGGCAATGAAAAATCCAACTAAATTAATCAAATATCCTATCCTATCTATCCATCTGTTAGCCTATAGTTCACTATTAAATACAATACTTACCACTGGAGAAAATTACTCTTCTATTCCCCTGGTGTTCCATTAGACAGCGTTACTACTCTTATGACAGGACTTTCGACCCTATTTTCTTAAGACGTCACCACACGAGGCAGTTGATACAATAAATTTTATGTCATTTTATAATCAATGCGATATTTTACAATTAATGCGATTGTTTATATTCCCCTTCAAGTTAAGTGGTATGTATCTATTGTATTTCCAGTTTAGTTACTGATACTCTGGATACTTGAAAAAACCTGTTGCTCTATTGCCTATATAAATACTTTGGCCGCTGGATCCATGTAGCTCTTAATATACTATTTATTCAAGAACATATAAAACTGATTTAAAATTTTATGGTTTTAATACTTGTAAAATGTATGATATTCGTCGTCATCGTCACAGCTCATAAAAGTGCCACTGCTGGGCTTAAGCTTCCTTCCAGTAAGAGGAAAATTGATCTACTATACCACGCTGGTCAGACATGTTGGTACAGGGTTTTCTTTCTAGTTTCACTTCTCTTGCACATATGTTATATACACAGGGTGTATCAGGTTATGGGACAACTGTTCATGTATGTTGTAGTTCAACAGTCATAGATCATAATTAGAATGTATATTACACAAAAACAATATAACGTAAAAGTTATAGTGATTACAAAAATGTGTGTCTAAGAGTTTATGCCTTAAATTTTATGCATTATGTAGGTATGTACAGACAGGATATATGTAAGCATGTAAAATTTCGACAGTATAAATAGGTATTAGATTTGCGCGAACCTTTCAATGGTTACGTAGGTACAAAGGCGACTCATCAACGGTCATCGGCCGATCAGCTGATTTATGTTAAAGCGAAGTTTGTCTTGCTTATGCAAACGTAATCATTGATTTATTCAAATTCTTATGAACATTTAACAAAATACGAATATGTTGTAGATTAAGTATCATTCCTTTATACATTTTAATCAATTTACACGAAAAAACGATGACAAAATTGAGAACTTACATGTCTCTCAATTCATTAACGAATCGATATTTTTATTTCAATTTTTTTTCATGGGTTCCTAACACCATTGCCCGATCCGATTTGATACGACATCCACGGGTAAGAGAGTGGTGAATTATATTCGTACTCTTTTTTTTTTTTTTGTGTGTGTGTAGCTGTTGGTCGCAGATGACCTTGACAGCTTAATGCGGTCAATGGGTGAGCGCTGATGGCTCTCAACCCGGTAAGTAAGTTAAGCGAACATCGCCCGAGGGCTCCCCCCTGTGAGGAACGGACCTCGGCTCGGGGCGTTGCTGAGAGCAAAGTGGGCGTGGCCAAGTTTAGGTTAATGACTTTTACGCGGCGCGGTTTTCGACCTCGACGGCGAGGCCGATACCGCGGCGTTTTATCTGTTATCGCTGCGCGAGCTGTGTAGGTCCTTTCTTGGGCGATCATAATAGCGTCATCTTCTTCAAGAAAATGACGAGGACGTCGGACCACGGATATTTTTGAGGGGACGTAGTTTACCGCCCCAACCACTAGTGGATTGAGGTGAGTCGTGGCAGAGGCAAAATAGCGCTGGGAGCAACGCTTCATGTACTGCCTGATGGTGATCGTACTCTGTCCCTACATGGACATTTATATAGATTAATTGTAGGCATATTTCTATGTCCAACAGTGAACGTCGTTGGGCTAATGAATAAACGGATATATAAATATGTATAATGGGCAAGAGCACTCTCGTGATTACGGTATTTTTGTCCTTAAGCCTTTCCGAAGAGCAATTCTGAAAAGCCAACACCAACATTGGGAATCGATTGGCCAATAGATGGATATCTCAAGACTGATTTGACTTGCCGTGTAGTGACGGAGTAAGAATATAATTCATCACCCCCTATTTTACCCGTGACTGCGAACCCACGACTAAGGGCTATAATATATAACATCGGTGCAAGAGAAGGAAAACTTGACATGTATGACCTGTAACAACACGGCCGATCACCGTGGCGATTCCCCTCCGGCCACGGCCGATTCTCCTCCTGTTATGTAGAAGACACGAGCTCAATTGTATATAAGCTGAAATGGTGATTTGAATTAAATGCAAGACCGCGAGACTCTTGCAGGCACAGTCTTGGTCTTGCTCAAGTCTTGCAGGGCCAGTCTTGGTCTTGGTCTTGCAAAAATTAAGCGGTCTTGGTCTTGGTCTCGGTCTCGCATTTCTCGCAAGACCAAGACCAAGACCGCAAGACCAAGACTTTTTTGGGCAACACTACTTATAATACGGGGTACTTAACCAACATACAATTAATGGTTACAAATTACATCCAGAATCAGAACGGCAATTATTGGATCGTTCAAAGTATTGTTTGCCCTTGCAATCGTGCCTGCGACACTTGACTTCGTTGTGTGGTTCATAATCACTAAGTTATCTGTGCAGTCACGATTCGCACGCCTTTTTTAAGCAACCAATGTTCGAATGAATGGTGCGGATCTGGATCTTGTGGAATCCATCACCTTTTTATGCATCACTATAGAGGCATATTGAAAATTGTCAAGTAGGTTTAGTTCAGTGGTTTATGCGGTAAAAAGTCGCGTATTAACCGATAATGAAACGGAGACAAAAAATGATTTCGCTTACTTTCATAGTAGCCTTATGTCATACGGCATAATACTGTGGGGGTTGCTCCGCAGAATTCAATACAAATCTTAGTTTTACAAAAAGGGGCTGTCCGTGCAATTTATAATCTTGTTGCACTAGGAGAGAAATTTAAAGAAGTGGATATTCCGACTGTTTCATTACAATATATGTAAGAAAATGTCTTAATATATGAAAAAAAAAATCCTTACTTTTTATTGCAGATTGTGGCAAACGAGTAAACAGTACACCTGATGGTAAGTGACGCTGCCGCTCATGGCCTTTGCTAGTTTGCCAGGCCACTGTCTGGCGTGAAAAAAGTGTGAATGCGAGCAATGAGATTCGGTGATACTAAAGGCATTACCAAAATCCACCACACGCAAACACCCTCAGAAAGTTCGGCTTCCGGCTCTCTCGCGTACCGAACGAAGCGCAGTAACAAATTGCTACTACTCGGGCGTCGATTTTCTGCTCAGTGTGGTACTACCCCGAACGGACTGGCCTGCGGCTGTAGACAGACAACTATCAACAGTATAGTCCTACCAGTAGTAAAGTACAAATTAGTTGTACGTAGTACTCGTCTCCAAAGATAAAGATAAAACTGTTTTATTGACACTTAGCTTAAATTTAGATATTAAAGTAAGTCGAATGAAATATAAAGGTTTTATAAGAAAATTAAAATAATAGCTAAACTTAACTGTAAATACAACATAAAGAAGAAAAACAAAATATGATAAGTGTCAATGAGGTTCCCATTCAGCAATAATGCTACACTGCAACGCTGATTTTCAATGGGTACCTTAATGACGTACGAATTATTCAAACGAACAAAAAGCCTAAGCGACAAGATAGCAGTTACATAAATATACAGATACATAATAAGAATTTAATAAATAAGAAGTATATTTTAATAACAATTTAATACAAAAGAAGAATGTAATTATAAGAATTAGGTATATTGATTGGTTTCAGCCAAAAGTATTACTATGAGAAAGTTAAAGTATTACTAAAGAGTTAACAGGTCTTTCATAGGGCAATGTATACCCCTAGCCGAGGCCGCGGGTGCCTGAACCGGGGAGTTAGTCCGTCAGCCGCCGATAGGCCGACTGCGCGAGGAAAGACCGACGTCCTCCCCGAGGGGGAGACGTAAGTCGATGGGAGGGTACTCCTCAGGGAGAATTCCGTCGGGCCGACCACTGACGTCAGGTAAACCTGTTCCGGTGGTCGGTCCAACGACGAAGGCGACGTGGTGTCACGGGTGGGTTGCGGGTGTGCGTGCTTACGTCCCTCTATCGCCCCAGACGGAGTGGTACGAGGAGTGCGCCGACCGCAACCCACCGCCCAAAAAAAAAGGGCAATGTATACGTTTCTACAATAAGCTACTTAAAATCATCCGAGATATGTCAGTGAATAAGTTTAAAAATCAACCAAAAGTAGATTTCGTAGAAAAGGTTATAATGAAATCTCGGGTTACCTAGACGATGATGGACGATATTGGTTATGAGAAGCTTCTTATTCAGCAATTTCCTCATAATTCCAATGATAGCGTCACACGTATTTACTTTGTTGTTACTATTGTTATTGTAAAGCGCAGCGTTTATTGTCAAACGAATTTTATTATTTTGTGTGCGGTTTATACTGAAATGTCTGCTTCTGGTAGCTATAAGGAGCGGTTCTCTCCTTTCCCTCCATTGTGGTTGAAGAGAGTAATGGCGGTTCTATTGGTTAATTTGTGATCGGTTGCCGTTTGCGGTATCTGGTGCGGCCATAATCTATTTGAAATGTATTTGAAAATTGTATTATATCAAAGGGCATTACACTGGACCTATTAATAGGCATGTTGCATAAATTTTTTTTAAAAGAGATCGGTTAAAAAAATAAAAATAAATAAACCCGCTGAGTTTCTTGCCGGATCTTCTCGGTGTTGCGTTTCGATCCGGTAGTGGTGGTTTTAATTGGTTTAAGGTAAGATGTAAAAATTGAGAATATGTAAGTGCCCCCGCGTAGGTTATGCTTTAAAAAAGATTGGAATTTGAAGGTGGTTTCGACTAAAGTAATCTTCAGTTTTTCCTCTTAATGGTATTTTACGGTACCCGGTGAAGAAATTGGTGTGAATTGTATTTTTACTTCATTGCCAGACGTAAAAAGGTATAAAAATCCAAATTAAATTAAAATATAAAATAAATAGAGATAAAAACATGAATGAAGTGACTATACGTGACTCATAAGAATGAAATCTGACATCTGTCTACGCGCGATTGTGAAATCGCGAACAACCGCAAAATATAGGGTTGCCAACTTTTTACAAATATTTCGTATCGTAACTAAACTCCATTGAAAGCAGACTCGATGCAGCTGGCCCACCCAATTGGCAAGAGAGAAATAATGCAATGGTTATGGACTTGTGGCAGCGGGTAATTGGACCGGGGATTAGTCCGTTACCCAAGTTGGCCCGCCTTTATGGCGTTTGCAGAGGTACGTGTACGACAGGTGAAGGGATCGCACGCCATCTCTTCTATCGCCTCAGGCTTATCCGAAGGAGTCTCATCATATTTGCGCCTAATGCCGCCCTAGCCGGGTGACCGGATTGGGGATTTTAGTCCGTCACCCGCAGACATGCTGAGCACGCTACGGCGATCGGCGTCCCGGGACAGGGACATCGAGAGGTGAGGGTACCCGAAAGGATATTCCGCCGGGCCGACCACTAAGGACAAGGAACTCGGCACTGGTGGTTGGCCCAGCGACGAAGGCGACGTGGCTACGGGTGGATTATGGACTCGCGTGTTGTCCTTTCGTCGCCCTGGATGGAATGGACGTCGTGTGCACTGACCATAGCCCAACCATAACAAAAAAAGAAAAGAAAAAAGGGGTCTAATCATACCATAGACCCTACCTATATAACCCTAAAATAACTACGGGTTTGTTTGTTGTCCCTTTCGATGTCTCAGGTGATTTAGGCGGAACCTGGGCTACAGTCTGTCTCCAGAAAAAAAAGGGAAAGTAAGAATATCTACAATGTGTCACCACCCCTTCCGTTGTCTCGGGTATCATCCGACCGATGAACGTAATCTATACAAATAAATAAAATTGAAGTGTCTGTTTGTAATGTCAAAATAATGGATCTTTTTTATGCTGATACGGTTATTTGCATGGTACTTATGCCTAAAATCCGGTTTAGAACTTTTGTCTGTCTGTTTGTCTGTTTGTTTTGGATAATTGTTTGAGGTAATCTTCAAAACGGCTGGACGGATTTTGCTAATATTTTAGTAAGGTAGCTAAATAAGGAGACCGAGGCTATGTTTTATCCCGGTATTCCCACGGGAACGGGACTTACATGGGTAAGGCGACTGAAACCGAAGCGAAGCGAGGGCGTGTTGCTAGTAGTAAAATAAAATAAACTATTGCAAGAAAAGTAAAAACAAATTCCTATGAGGTTTGACGACTTCTGGGTAGCGACGTCTCATCATCATCAGCTCATATACGTCCGACCATGCAGCTCGAGCCTTATTTGCAATAGGAGGTTATTTGACTTACTATACAACGCTAGTTATAAGTGTTGAGTTTTATTTTAAGTTTTCTTTCTCTTGCACATATGTTATCCATCTATCCATCAGCCCATAGATGTCCACTGCTGGACATAGCCCTTCCCACGAGAATGCCACTCGGAACGGTTCCGTGCCACTGTCATCCAATGCTTCTGTGAGACTTTCAAGATGTCGTCAGTCCACCTAGTAGGGGAAATGTTATTATCATCATCAGCTCATATACGTCCCACTATTGGACTCGAGCTGCCTCCACAATAGGAGGGAAATTGACCTTGCTATACCATGCTGGTCAGACAGATTGGTATAGGTTTGTATTTCGAGATTTCCTTCTCTTGCATAGATGTTATATACATATTTTATTCCTTAGTCGTCTTTTACGACATCCACGGGGAAGATAAGGAGTGGTGAATTGTATTCTTACTCCATACGGAACTATAGTGTAAGTAATGAAACTATACCGGTATATACTCGCATATTGTGAAGGAAACTCACACGTTCGCGTCTATAAAAAAAAAAAGATATACCTCTTACGGTATTCTATTAAAAAGTTCTTAAAGTACTGCAATTATTTTATATTAGATGCGTTTACAGTGCAATGACTTATGCAAACTATATTTTAATACTATTTGTGTTCAGTGCTATGGTTGCGTTGATCCAGTTTATTATTTGGCGATTTCGTCTTAGCTTGTGCACGGTCCACTGCTGGGCTCGAGCCTCCTCCCTATTAGGAGGGAAATTGACATACTATACCATGATGGTCAGACATGTTGGTATAGGGTTACACTTCGAATTTTCTTCCTCTTGAACATATTTTATACAAGCAACCCGCCCTCGCTTCGCTTCGGTTTTAGTCGTTTTACCCGCGTAGTTTCCGTGCCCGTGGGAATACCGGAATAAAATATAGCCTAGGTTGCTCCTTGATATTATAGCTTTCCATTGGTGAAAAATTTTTGAAATCGGTCCAGCTGTTTTGAAGATTACCCGGAACAAACAGACAGACAGACAGACAGACAGACAAAAATTTTTTAATCTGTATTTTAGGCATAGGTGTCGTGCAAATAACCGTGTGTGCATGAAAAAAGCCTATTATTTTGACATTACAAACAGACACTCCAATTTTATTTATTGGTATAGATGTATATATCCCTTAGTCGTATTTTACGATACCCACGCGGGCAAGATAGGGAGTGGTGAATTGTATTCTTACTATGTCACCACACGGAGAAGGTTTGAGATTTATTATTATTTATTTATCCCAGATGATACACTATATTTTAAGATGTACCTCTAAAAATATCGGTGAAAATTCCATTATATTTCATGCTACTGCATTTTTGCGTAGTGCATCTAAATACATGTAGGCAGATAGATAAAAATAATAATAAAATTGTCTTGGCTTCTTTTCAACTCGACTCGTATACGTCTCCCTGTTAGGCTCGAGCCTCCTCCATAATAAGAAGGAAATTGACCTCACTATGAGCTGGTCAGACTGGTTAGTATAGAGTTTTGTTTTTCTTGGATAGATGTTACATGCTTATTATATCCCTGAGTAATTTCTTACGACGTCCACGCCGGCAAGATAGGTAGTGGGGATATTTTTTTATTGCAAACGGTGGCAAACGAGCAAACAGTATACCTGATGGTAAGTGTTGCTGCCGCTCATGGACCAACAAGGCCGCTGCCTACCGCGAAGAAAGTGAAGGGAGTGTGAATGCGTGCATTGAGGCTCGGTGATACCAAGGGCACCACCGCAACCCTCCACACGCAAACACCCTCAGAAAGTTAGGCTCCTGGCTCTCCTGCTCCCCGAGCGAAGCGTAGTAACAAATTGCTACTACTCAGACGTCGATATTCTGCGAGAGCGTGGTATTGCCCCGGACGGACCGGCCCGCGGCTGTAGACAGATAACTGTCGACAGTGTGGTCCTACCACTGACAACCAACAATACAATTGTATTCTTATTCCGTTATCACATGGATAATAGTCTTCTATTGCTCTAATAAAACTCAAATTAGTTTTTATACAATATTTATCCGGGCTGACCACTGACGACAAGTCACCCTGCTCCGGTGGTCGGTCCAACGACGAAGGCGACGTGTCGCGGGTGGGTTACGGGTGTGCGTGCTTACGCCGCTCTGTCGCCCCGGACGGAGTGGTGCAAGGAATGCGCCGACCGTAACCCACTCCAAAAAAAAAAATACAATATTTATAAATTACAGACATTGGCCCATTACAATTTCATTTTATGTATAGCCTGAAATTTCAACACCGCCTGCATTGGAATGTTATTTCGTAACTAAAAACAATTATATAATTTCATAACGATTATATAAACATAGGCTGAAAAGAAAAGAGGTTTAAATATTATATTTAATTAACAAAATAATACCTACATAGCCTCACGACTGCTTCCTAGATGGGTAGGCAGAGACTACGAATTGCGACAAGCCATGATCTTGACATACTTTCATTGCTACACTCACAACCATCAAAGTCTTTATGCATCCTCTACGTTTACGCATACTCTTAACATAACCTTTCCTCAGCTCCTCCTCTTCGTCTCTGATTTGATCCAGAAACGTACAGTATGGTGTTTCTCTAGTAACTTTATTGCGATAATATCTCATCCATCGAAGACAAGGGTTCCGGGATCCTTCCGGACATCGATATGCAGATATGGCTGGTTAAATAGTTGCACGCCGTCAGCTCAGTTGCAAAGAACGGTTTGGCCGAGGTGTAGGGCCAAGACTGTCAGCAAAAAAAATCATGATTCTTTATCATCATCAATATCATTTAGCCAGTTGTAGTTGCCACCGCTAGAGGTCTGTCTCATATCATGGGAGGATTATGGCGTATTCGAAACGCTTGGTAGGCGGGTTAACGGACACTGAGAAGTATGCTTTAAACCAATGGTTCCCAACCAGTGGTCTGTGGACCACCAGTGCTAAAATATGGTCCGCGAATGATTATTACATAACTTATTTATGTGAATAAGGATTTTCTGCTTTGTTGATAATTAAAAACAAGGCAAGGAATCGCTTAAAAATATCTGATGATTTGCGTGTAACTTTGAGTAACAGTATTAGGCCTAAGATAGCCGAACTCGTGCAAAAGATGCAAGCTAAAAAATCACATTAATACAAAATAAGTTTATATTAAAAATATTATTATTTCTTTTGATGTAATTTCCTATTGAGTTTTTAATTTAGAGTTTCAGTTTGATTATTACAGTTTATTTTTATTATACTTACATAGTGATCCCTGCTAATAAGAATAATACAAAAGTGGTCCCTGACAAAAAGGGTTGGGAACCCCTGCTTTAAACAGAGAGAACTCGGTCCCCTGGTGAATCCTCTGTACATTTTGCCGACCCCAAAGGGTAGGTAACGGCCACTCTTTCGTATTCTTATTCCGTCGCTGCACCTGAAGGTTATTCAAACTTTTGTCTATATTAATAGTTGATAGATGGATCTTTAGGGTGGTTTATTTTTATCATTTTTTTTGTAGTCTATAGTCTATCCGGCCATTTCAAGCTGCCCTAATTCTAAAAACTAATACTCTGCGGTTACAGTAGCATACTTGTACTTCTGGACCAATAGAAAAAAGAAAAAGCTGCTGGATTTCTACAAAAAAAGGTACTTGACTGGCGACAATGTATTGGACGACACAGAGTAGGACGTCCCGCACTAAGTGCACGACGACCTGATGAAAATTGCTGACCGTCGTTGAATGCAGGCGGCATAGCACCGCGCTCTGTGTCTATCCCTTAGTCGTTTTTTCGACACCCCGGGTAATAGTGTACGGTAAGTTCTATTCATAGTAGGCATAAATATATTAAATGCTTACTTGCAGGTATGCAATTGTGTTAAAATGTTTTCGGTTAATGACCTCAAAACTAACGTGATATTGTTCCGGTCCACGGGTGAAAACACTAATAATGTTGCCTGTATAATGAATGAGAGGCGAACGAGTAGCGTAATATTTAATCAACGCCTTCCTAGCCTTAGTCATTCCTAATTATATTACTACAAACTACATTCAACAGTAGGTACCTACACTACAGAATAAAAATTATAACAATTACCTCATCAGTAAGATTCTAGAAGTTATTAATTAATTTTCAACTTGAAGACGGGTTTCGTTTTTCGTTGTACATACAAATATCAAAGACCCTATTTTTAACACGCTTTTATTAGTTTCACCTGTATGTATATATCTATGTATATAACGGAATCTTTGAACGTCGTTTTGCCCTACTTTGAACAAACAGATTTTATTTAAACTTTGCACACTTATCAAAGGCCCATGACAATGTAATAATTCGATCAAAATAGGTGAATATCCTGATTAGATTCCCCAGGGTTTAGAAATTTCTAATCGTATCCTTTGCATAAGAGTAAGTGAGATAGAGCTAGTGTGCGAACTACGCATGCGCGAAATTCGAAACGTCTATGATTCGGGCTGTCAGCTTATAAGCGTATTTTTTAGTTTTTAAACTATAATTTTCTATTATTTGTTATCGAACAGTGCCATTTTGAATCCTAATTCCATTTACATTTTTTCCAGTCCAATTTTAAATTCAATATCCAGTTATCTATTTCAGCTCATAAACATCCCACTACTGGGCTCGAGCCATCTCCAAGGCAAATAGATCTAGTAAAACCCGCTGTAGTTTAGGATTTTCTTCATTTTTTTATTCTCTTGCAGAGATTTGCTTGCGTAACTTAGGTGAATTCTATAATCACACACGGGATATTAAAGATTGGTGTCCATGGCATTCTTAATCTGTTACCAATTGGATAAATGGTACACAAAATAAAAAAAAAAAGTACAGCGTAACTGCCATCAGATGTCTGCAATCCAAAAGAATAACTGTATACTACAATTAGATTTAATTAACTGTTACAGAAGTAATTTATCAAGATGGAGTTAATTGCCATAGAATATGTATGATCAGATCAGATGAATCAGGACCGACTAAGAGTTTAAGAGCCTCCGCAGACCACAAACTTTCTAACGGTCGACAGCTTGGTCGGGTTTATAATCTAGAATTTTCCGTGTGGTGACGGAGTAAGAATACAATTCACCACCCCCTATCTTACCCGTAGGTGATCGTACGAGATGACTAAGGGATATAAAACGCATATAACATATATGCGAGAGAAGGAAAACTCGAAATAAAACCCTATACCAACACGTCTGACCAGCGTGGTATAGTAGGTCCATTACCCTTCCATTATGGAGGAGGCCCGAGCCCAACAGTGGGATGTATATGGGCTGAGATGATGATGATAATCTAGAAACGCGGCAGGGCGTCAAGCTAAATTCAAGCAAAGAGCGTGGCAATGTATAAAATTTACACGGACCATTTCTAGCCGTTTTTAACTCCTTGATAATTCAAAAACTGTTTAATATAAAAACACCAATTTTGGCTTATATATTGAGACTTACCAAATAAGCTAGATTATATCTAAATTTTATAAATACAGCTTCAATAATTATTTAGATATTAACGTCCAAAAATCGTAATTTTTATGATTTACTGACAGACACAATGTTCAAAAACTTAATCAACTTCCAGATGACCTATAAAGTTCACATTTGGCATCCAGGCATTTGTGTGTATACAAAGGAAAAATCCAAAATAGCTAATTTATAAAATTTGAATAATTTTCCATACAATAGATAGAGATTACGTATAAAAGTTATCGGCTTCCATAATTATAATCACAAAAGCTTCTTCGTTATCTATACCAATAAATAAAATTGGAGTGTCTGTTTGTAATGTCAAAATAATAGACTTTTTTCATGCTCACACGGTTATTTGCACAACACCTATGCCTAAAATAGCAATTAAAAAATTTTTGTCTGTCTGTTTGTTCCAGGTAATCTTCAAAACGGCTGGACCGATTTCAAAAATTCTTTCACCAATGGAAAGCTATAATATCAGGGCGTAAACTAAGCTATATTTTATCCCGGTATTCCCACGGGAACGAGAACTACGCGGGTAAAACGACTGTAACCTATAACCGAAGCGAAGCGAGGGCGGGTTGCTAGTAGCAGAATAAGTTTCATCAGGTTAGTTTTATTTTTGTAGGTACTTTAATTTCATTATTTATAAATATTACTTTAATGCTTTTAGGATTGTGTACCCAAAGGGTAAAAACGGGACATCTATACCAATAAATAAAATTGGAGTGTCTGTTTGTAATGTCAAAATAATAGGCTTATTTCATGCTCACACGGTTATTTGCACGACACCTATGCCTAAAATAGCAATTAAAAAATTTTTGTCTGTCTGTCTGTCTGTCTGTTTGTTCCGGGTAATCTTCAAAACGGCTGGACCGATTTCAAAAATTCTTTCACCAATGGAAAGCTATAATATCAGGGCGTAAACTAGGCTATATTTTATCCTGGTATTCCCACGGGAACGGGAACTACGCGGGTAAAACGACTATAACCTATAACCGAAGCGAAGCGAGGGCGGATTGCTAGTAATTACTAAGACTTCACTGTCTGTCCGTCCATCTGTCTGTCATAAGGCTGTATCTCAAGAACCGTGATAGCTAGACAGTTGAAATTTTTACAAATTATGTACTTCTGTTGCCACTATAACAACAAATACTAAAAACAAAATAAAATAAATATTTAAGGGGGGCTCCCATATAACAAACGCGATTTATTTGCCCTTTTTTGCTCAATGGTACGGAACCCTTCGTGCGCAAGTCCGAATCGCACTTGGCTGATTTTTTAATATTATTAAGTGTAACTTGGTCTTAGTTGGCAATGCAATTCTCGAAGTTGTCGATCACTATGTTAACCTAGAACAAGCAAATCAGATAGGTAGATCCAATTTTCAGAAAGAGGCCAGCCGACGAATCCAACTCGTCTGGGCAACGTTGGGAAACTAAAAAGATATTTCCGTCAAATATGCCGTAGTGTCTGAAAACAAAGATTTATAATCAGTGTGTGTTACCAGCAAAGACAGACGGTACTTAATTAAACGTATTCTAAAGGCTGAAAGTCACTCAACGTGTTATGCCTCTATGGATTGCCATATAGCTTATGGATTGCCATATGAGCTTTGTATTTCTCTACGAGATAAATTCCCAAATACGGAAAACTGAAGTAAAACAGGTGTAACCGTTATAGCCCGTAGAATTAGCGCGCTGATATGGCAATGCGAAGGCCACATCGCTTGTTGAACCTACAATCATTGGGGAAGAAAGAAAGTGTCAATAAATTTCAGTTACAACTTAAGGAACACATGTTCAAATAAAAACAATAACTAGCATAATAAAGAATATAAGTTGACTAAAGTTGTATAAAGTAACTAAGTATTTGAAAAATAATGTGTTTTAAATTTATCTTATAATTTTATACGTTTTTCTTATAAATACATTTCAGGACAGCTAGTATAGTTCAGATAAGATAGTGGTAGGACCATACTGTTAACAGTTGTCTGTCTTCAGCCGAGGGCCGGTCCGTCCGGAGTAGTAGCACACTGAGCAGAAAATCGACGTCCGAGTAGTATCAATTTGTTACTGCGCTTCGTTCGGTGAGCGAGAGAGCCGGACGCCCAACTTTCTGAGGGTGGTTGCGTCTTGTGGGTGTGATGCCTTTAATATCACCGAATTTCATTGCACGTATTTACACTCCCTTCACTTTGTTCGTGGTAGGCAGCGGCTTTGTAAAGGTTCATGAGCGGCAACAACACTTACCATCAGGTGTATTGTTTGCTCGTGAAGTCGACAGCTACTCTATTATTATTATAAACTTGGCTGCCTTTTTCACAGTTATGTTGTAACGGGAATATCATTTATAAATATAATACAAAAGACTATGGCTAGGCTAGATCCCACAAGCGGCACTCAATCACGAGTTAACTACTAGCGCAGTCAAGTGTAAATCGTATTAAGATCATTGACCACTTTCGGCAGAATATTATTTTCTCCGGAGTGATTGTGTGGTGACGAAGTAAGAATATAATAAATATTTACCTAGGGGGTGTCGTAAAAGGGCAAAGGGATTTAATGTACATATAACATCAGTGTAAAAGAAGGAAACTTGAAATATAACCCTATATCAAACTGTCTGACCAGCGTGGTATAGTACCTGAATTTCCTTCTTATTACAACAATACTATGCATTTTCGTGTGGTGACGGAGTAAAAATACAAATCACCACTCTCTATCTTACCCGCGGATGTCGTAAAAGACTATTAAGGGATATTATACAAATATAACATCTTTGCAAGAGAAGGAAAACTCGAAATAAAACCTATATCAATCTGTCTGACCAGCATGGTATTGCAAGGTCCATCTTACTGTGGAGGAGGCTCGAAACCCAACAGAGGGTCGTATATGAGCTGAAATGATGATGCATACGAGCAGAAATTGTGATGCTGATTGATATAACTTAAATTCTTTTTTATAAATTACAATTAATATGAAAATCTCCCTAATAATCTATATGAGTATATCCTTACTAATATTATAAATGCGAAAGTAAGTTTGATTGTTTGTTACGCTTTCACGCTTAAACCACCGAATCGATTTCAAAAGTTCTTTCACCGATGGAAAGCTATGGTATTAGGGAGTAACATAGGCTATATTTTATTCCGGTATTCCCATGGGAACGGAAACTACATGAGTAAGTCGACTGAAACCGAAGCGAAGCGAGGGCGGGTTGCTAGTATGCGTATGGTATAAAGTATAAATTAAAGTAAATTTAAAACCATTCAGCCGATGTACCCCAAAGCAGTTTCGTTAGAAAATCAAAATCAATAATGCGAAGATGGTTTCAGACCGCTAACACTACGCATTAGGACTCGGCGGGCAAACTAGCGCCGTCAACTCGTCGCAATCATTAGTGTCGACCTGATACTGCCGACCATCGCTAGCGAGATGATCGACAGCGTCAGGAACAGGGACGCGGTCGCCGCCTTCTGTGAGGCAGTCATCTCACAGAAGGAGGCGGTGGAGCGAGCACGAGAGGAATTCCCCTATGGCGACACGATCCGCCGCCGACGAATTGGGCGACTCAGAAGCGAGTACCTGCGACGGATATCACCCTAGCCGCGGGTAACTGGACCGGGGGGCTGGCCACGAATGACAAGAAACTCGGTAACGGTGGTCAGCCCAAAGACGAAGGAGAGGAATTACTGTGTGTTATGGGACCACGCGCCATCCTTTAATCGCTCGGGACGGAATGGACGGCATGTACGCTGACCTTAGCCTACCCATGCAAAATCGACTGCGATCGATTTCATTGATATCCATTTTATATTATTCTACTAGCAACCCGCCCTCGCTTCGCTTCGGTTTTAGTCGTTTTACCCACGTAGTTCCCGTTCCCGTGGGAATACAGGGATAAAATATAGCGTGGTTTACGCCCTGATATTATAGCTTTCCATTGGTGAAAGAATTTTTGAAATCGGTCTAGCGGTTTTGAAGATTACCCGGAACAAACAGACAGACAGACAAAAAATTTTTTAATTGCTATTTTAGGCATAGGTGGCGTGCAAATAACCGTGTGAGCATGAAAAAAGCCTATTTTGACATTACAAACAGACACTCCAATTTTATTTATTGGTAAAGACTAGCAACCCGCCCTCGCTTCGCTTCGGTTTTAGTCATTTTACCCACGTAGTTCCCGTTCCCGTGGGAATACCGGGATAAAATATGGCGTAGTTTACGCCCTGATATTATAGCTTTCCATTGGTGAAAGAATTTTTGAAATCGGTCCAGTCGGTTTGAAGATTACCCGGAACAGACAGACAGACAGACAAAAATTTTTTAATCTGTATTTTAGTCATAGGTGTTGTGCAAATAACCATGTGAGCATGAAAAAAGCCTAGTATTTTGACATTAGGTACAAACAGACACTCCAATTTTATTTATTGGTATAGAAGATTTCTAAAGGAATTCTATCTATAGAGAACAGCGTCTGTTAGTAACATATGGAAACTACTTATAAGGATTCCGTGTGGTGACGGAGTAACATTTCAATTCGGCACCCCCTTTTTTGCCCGTGGGTATCGTAAGAGACGACTAAGGGATATCTTATGCTCCGAGGAACTGTTTGACTTGGTACCACCGTCACCATTCTATCAACGTACTACTCGACATCGTATCAGGGTTCATCCATTTCACCTGGAAACGTTATGGTCTTCAACTGTACGTTTCCAGCGATCATTTCTCCCACGTACGTGCAAGCTCTGGAATGAACTATCTGCTGCTGTGTTTCCCGAGCGTTATGACATGTCCTTCTTTAAACGAGGTTTAAGAAGAGTATTTTCTTCACGGTAGGCAGCGGCCTGGCTGTGCCCCTGGTATTGCAAAGGTCCATGTGTAGCAGTTTCACTTACCATCAGGTGTGCTGCTTGCTCGTTTGCCACCGTTGGCAATAAAAAAAAATGCAACTATGCAGTAGAACGAAAATTCGAAATAAAACCCTATACCCGTCTGACTAGCATGGTCAAATTCCTTCCCAATATGGAGAAGCCTCGAGCCCAGTAAGACGTATATGAGCTGTGATGACGATGATGATGATGATGATACAATATCAAAGTAATATAATAGAATTCCAATTAAATATGTGCTGATATGCATACAGAGAATTTTATATAGATAGTACTTATAGTCACCTTAGAATAATAAAGTATAGAAGGTACGTCCGTGCACAAAAAATGAAGCATTTAAATTGGAGCCTAATGGAGATTACGCCGGAACCGTTTCGTAATGTACAAGGTCATTGTACTGCACGTACGTACGCAACTCTTAAATAATAAATAGGTAATTATGACGGTTTGTGCATTCAAATGGTGTCACAACATATTTGAAAAACATAAAAAGTGTATTAACATTACTTTTAAAAGTATTTCGACGATTTATGTTAATAAAAACAAAATTTGATTTAATAATTTGTATAGGTGTGCATGTGTATGTGTGTAATCGCCTGCGCGCATGTAGTATTTTTAGCATCATGTTTTTGATCGCTTAAGTACCGACACTATCCTTCTATATGTTATTATTCTAAGATAATCACCTTATAAATTACCTAAGCATAGTTATATCCCATAGAAATGGTAAGTACGTATGTACCTAACATATTGTCGCACATACGACGATTAGAAAGTGGAATTTCTATAGAGTATCTACAGTTAAAGTACCGTCATTTGTGCCCACATTACTTTGAGAGCTCAGAATGTATCAATGTTTTAAAATTTTGTATACGGTATGAGGTAATTGCAGGTCTATTTATTCTAGTTGCTGCATCGTTATACAGTAAATGCCATACAGTCTAGAGTCGATTTCTTTTTTCACTAAACAAATTAATATGGTTTAGTTCATAAGATACCTTGTAAAGGTTTTTAACACTTCATAATATTTTAATTACTCAACCACCGTCATCATTTTACCGACGTACCACTCGACACCGCAGCAGGAATCATCCATTTCACCTGGAAACGTTATGGTCTTCAACTGTACGTTTCCAGCGATCATTTCTCCCACGTACATGCAAGCTCTGGAATGAACTACCTGCTGCTTTGTTTCTATGATATGCGCTATGTCCTTCTTTATACGAGGTTTAAGAAGTATTTTCTTCTTCTTGGCTTTTTCACGATAGGCAACGGCCTATCGTGAAGAAGCCAGGCCGTTTCCTGGCTGTGCCCCTAAATATTGCAAAGGTCCATGTGTGGCAGCGTCACTTACCATCAGGTATGCTGCTTGCTTGTTTGCCACCATTGGTAATAAATAAAAAAAAAATTGTACAATTTCGTGGAACCATTTCTAGTGAAAAATATTTGAAAATCTGTTACTAAAATACATTTTGTTAGTAGATAATGTAACAAAGGATGGTTTTCATTTTGACTACACTCTTTATTTTTTATATGATAAAGTAATAATTAATTTTATTACCCATTACAAAACACCAAGATAATAATAATGCTTCTCGGCCTTTTAGTTAAGATCAAAGTGTAGAATTTATGGGTGCCATGACACTTTCACATTCCCGCCAAAATTGACGCGCGTGATTTCTCTTTTTTTACTATGATGATAGCCTCTTTGGTATTAAAACAACATACTGGCCCTATATTAAATATTATTGTGAAATAATTTCTTAAAATGTTACTTGAAGTGACAGCAAAACTTAAAATTATAAATGTCAAACAATCAACACTTTAAAATTAATAATACAATTTGTCAACAAACATTTTCATAACATTATGTCGCATATCGAGTCACCTATACCTTTGTCTGACATCGAGAATGTCTTAGGATGGGTCGACAGTTTCAAGCTTTCTAGAGCTACAAAAAAGATTAATAGGGACTTTTCTGACGCTGGTAAGCATCCCATAAACACTTTTTTAGTAAATTCTTGTCGTACTCAGTGGCATATTTACCCTTGATATGGTCTACATGGCTTAAAATCCAATTTATGAAACAGATTGATATTTTTGAACTTACTATTAGTTTCACCTGTATGTTTGTTTGTATTTAATCGACTTTATTGAACTTGATTTGGACTTAGTCAGATTTTTTTTAAACTTTGATAATTATCAAGAATTGATGACAATAGAAAAAATCGATAAGGTTATCTTATTATTGTGAAAAAAGCGTGGGGGCGTTATTGTGAAAAACTCAGCTATCGAAAACATTGGAACGGCACGCTTAGTCCAAAAATAGTACAAAAGACAAAGGGATCCCACGCTTTTTCCCCAAGAATACAAATATTTTTCGTTCATTATTTTTTTCATTAAAGGGTATTTTTTAGTTTATTAAATTCGATTTTCTTTATTCATTTATGACTACCTTCAATTTGAGAATCAAATCCGTAATTTCACGGAAACAGCATATGCAACGCTCTGCTTCGCTGACGCGTCCGTACATTTTACTGTAATTTTAATTAATTTGTTTTAAAAATAATGATTATTTGCCTGGATGTATGCCATGTAGGGTTTTATGTGCCAGTTTAAGAAGGTTGATTGCAGAGGATCGCCTGCCTAACGTCATCCTTTTTAAGGAACTAAATATAATATTCTATGATATAATATTATTCTAATTTCTCTCTTAATTTCTGTAGCCAACGTTCACTCACTCACACATGAAAAAAACACCTGCACGTTAGTGCTACCTCTGTGTTATCGCGGTGCTCGGTGATATCGCATTGAACACAGGACATTGCCCGGTTGCTCAACTATATAACTATTCTATGTATAATGTTTGGCTCTGTTTGCGATTTTTATCGTTGTTGTCTATAAACGACACAATACTATTACTAATATACAAAGTTAACAAATATCACTGAATTAATAAGTTTATGGACTTACCGATGAAAAGAAATTCCTTCTTGGACGTCACTACACAACCGACTTATTTTTCGATACGTTATATGAGCACAAGACGGCATACTTCTCTTTTTTATCAGAGCTTTGTTCAAGATCACTATGTAAGTGCGACTATTGGCCGGAAAAACGATTCTCGTCAATATTATGGACAATTGCTCACAATTGCGGCACGCATGCCGCTGTGTCTATTTATGTCCATACTTCATGTAGTCTATTCATCTTTTTTGGACTGCCCTTACCCCTAAAGACTTATTTAAGACGTAGGGGATGTTAAATCTTCAACTTAGCTCATACACATCTCACTGCTCGAGCCTCATTTCTATCCTCTTTGAGTCTCATTCACAATGGAAGACTATAAAACTGCTATACCATGTTGATCAGACGGGTTGGTATAGGGTTTTATTTCCAGCTTTCCTCCTCTTGTATAGGCCCTCTTGTATCAGCATATTATATCCTTTAGTCGACTTTCATGGCATCTACGTGCGAAAAATGGGGTGATGGGCTGTATTCTTACTCCGTCACCACACGGAATGAGATGAAGACACAAAAGATGACATTAAATCACGAGATATTCTTGTTTTAGCTTTTGTTTTAAAAACTTCATACTTTCATTATGGTTTTTCAATAGTTGTTGTACTCAACATAAAGAATATACTGTTTTTTTTAAGAATCCCTATGCCTTTGGAGACATTACAAACATACAATTAAACGGACACAAATTATACTCGGATTCAAAACAATCACATAAAGAACCGTCCTACAAGGGATCGAACCGACGATAGTCGGCATGAGAGATCGCTACCTAAATCATTTCACCACTTGTGTAGTCAATTAGTATTTCGGCGTCATCTCAGCTAAGGGGCCATCCATTAATCACGTGAGGCTTGAAAGGGGGGGAGGGCTTTGACAAAAATCACGAGATATCACAAGGGGGGAGGGGGGGTGTAGTAAGGTAACACGTGTATTTATTTTTTCGTCAAACGTGCGATTTTTAAACCGATAGACATGATGTCTAGACATTTTTATCATAGTCCTTAATTTCAGAATAAAATAAGATCATACATTATACCTGTATTAAAAGATAATACTCTAAAAATTTTAAGATTCTTTGGAGGTACTAAAAATAGGTACACGTGATGTTTTGTAGTTTTAAATCTCACCACGTATCACCAAGGGGGAGGGGGGGTTAAAATGCTTAAAAAAAGATCACGTGATTAATGCACGGCCCCTAATATACATCACATTATTGGCCTCCAGCCTCCTCAGTAGTGGGCGGGAAATTGACCTAATATATCACACTAGTCTGACGAGTTGGTATACGGTTTTACATCCAGTTTCCCTTCACTCGCATAGATATTATCTGCTAACTGAATAAGTCCATTAAACTCTGTTCAATCCGTGGTGCTGTACCGCTGCGTTTCACGTAGTTGTACATAGTTTTATTTACTGGCCAAAGCCAACTTTGCTGCATGTCTCCCGCTTTACATAGAAGGGAAGTGGAATCTTTCCAACTCCTCCTGTTTTTCTTTTCCAATTAAATTTGCTGCGGGTCCCAAGACAATTAAAAGCGTTTCCCGGGACTTTCTGAGGGTCAAACCTCGGTATCTTATACAGAGACCATAGTAGATCCTGACTTACAAGAGTTACGGTAGTGGGAATGTGTGGTTCACCCTGCTCCGGTGGTCGGCCCAACAACGAGGTGACGTGGGCACGGGTGGGTTATGAGTCCGCGCGCCGTCCTTTCATCGCCCCGGACGGAATGGACCGCGCGTGCGCTTACCATAGCACACCCATAAAAAAAAGGTGGGAATGTGTGGTAGGATTAGTCCCAAAAAAAAAAAATCTGCTAACTGTACCTCTTAGTCATCTTTTACGATACCCACGGGTAAAAAAAAAGGGGGTGATGAATTGTATTCTCATACCGTCATTAAACGCAAAGTTGTCAGTTAACGTGGTATAAATTTAACTTAAGAGAAGAGATAATTCTAGATCTCTTATCTTCGTCTTCCTCCTGCACTTATCCCAATTAATTCTGTTCGACTCAATATGTATATATTCTTATTTCATAGATTTCATACATATTGCAATCCGTGTGGTGACGGAGTAAGAATACAATTCACCAACCCCTTGCCCCTGGGTGTCATAAAACGCGACTAAGGGATATCTGGCGTAAGAAAAGCTGTGTCTTATGTGTGTGTGTGTGTATGTAAGAGAAGGAAATTAACCAACCAACAAAAAAAATAAACCAACCCACCTTTTTTTTTGTGGTCTACGGCTGGCGCACTCCTCGCACCACTCCGTCCGGGCGACAGAGGGGCGTAAGCACGCACACCCGTAACCCACCCGTGACACGGGTGACTTGTCGTCAGTGATCGGTCCGACGAAATACTCCTTAAGGAGTACCCTCCCATCGATTTTTTCCACACGCAGTCGGCCTCTCGGCGGGTGACGGGCTAAATCCCCGGTCCAGTCACCCGCGGCCTCGGCTAGGGCGGCATCAGGCGCAGGTAATCGCGCCTGCGCCGCCAAAGCCAATCCACCTGACTAGCGTGGTGGATCAATTACCCTCAGTCCAGGCTCGAGCCCAGTATTGGGACTTATATGAGCTGAGATGAATGAACTGCAAAGTTATTGGCAATAGTTTTATGACCAGCCGCCTACCTTTAAGAGTTGGTAGTATTCGTAGACTTTACCACACATTGTAATATAAAAGTGTTTTATACTTTATATCATTAAAGAAGGCTGAAAATTCGGCATTTTTTTTGTCTTGGGGGCGGGCTACGGTCAGCGCACCTTCCGTCCGGCTCCGTCCGGGGCGGCAGAGTGGCGGCGCGCGGCCCCGTAACTCATCCGATAGCACACCGCCTTCGTCATTGGGCCGACCACCAGCACATAGTTCCTTATCTTCAGTGGGCGGCCCGACGGCATACCTTGAGGGGATATCCTCTCTCATCGACGTCCACTTCCCGGGACGTCAGTCGCTATCGCGAGTTCAGCCTCTCCGCAGGTGACGGACTAAAATCCCCGGTTCTGACACCCGTAGCCTCTGTTAGAACGGCATCAGGCAAAATTCGGCATAAAAAATCTTCTACAGCCGTCTCTACAGCTTAGTATAGTAAATTTTAATTGTTTAAGAGGCCTTATTTAAGAATTCTCTAACTCTTATCAATAAAATATTAATATCATTATTTGTAGGTAGTAGTTTAAATATTTTAATATTTATACCTTCATAAGATCTCTGCTTAAAAATATAAGTAGGTACTAGTTTTACGTTAATTAAACGCATTAGTTTTAAATGCCACAGTTTTAGTGAAAGTGTTAATAATTTTATTTAACGTACTGCACTAAATACTTTTTGGAGTAATTATTATTAATATCTGTGTATTAAGTTATAAGTTTTAGAAATGGAGAATATTTTTGTATGGCTTGAGAATTTTACGCTATCTAGACCTGTTAGTACGATTAAGAGTAGGGCTTTTCATAGGGCTTTTTCAGATGCTGGTAAGTTGCTCTGTTTTATTAGAGAATTATTGTGTTAAGAATTTGTTTTGCATTAATGTCATTCTTAATTAAGACGTTTTTTTTTCTTTATTGGCATTGTACATGACGGCAGACATAGTTGAAGCGGTCTAGGTACTAATATTTTGTGGCAAGTTTCGTGGGTTTCATTTATTTTATTTTATTTATTTGATTTTATTAGGAAGACCAACAACTAATAAGAATATTATAAGTTGAACAAATAAAAAGCTAATAATAGGTCTCCACGCTTATGCAGCAGCACAAAAACAAGTCACCTGATTATATAATATAATAAGTTAATAAAAAAATAAACAAAATGAGAAAGCAACATTAAACATATGTATTTTGCAAAAACTCTAAACTAAGCATCCGTTTTATTGGTTCCATCTTGGTTACAAATACGTCAAAATTTAATGTTTTAGTTTGATTATTCAAATAGTTGCTCCCTCGCCACAGAAATGCATTTTGAAGATAGATGGTGGGTGCTGGTGGAAGTTGGGATTGATGTATAGCGTCTAACAGATTTTGTTGGTACATTAAATTCAATTTTAGAAAGAAGATTGGGATTGATTCTTACCTAAGACAATTGAGATGTTAAAACACTTATTTTATGGCATATCTTTATATATAAATTTCTTGTGTACGTGTGTGTCACTGAACTCCTTCTAAACGGCTGAACCGATGTTGACGAAATTTTTTTCTATGTGTTCAAGGGGATTCGAGAAGGGTTTAGATTCAAAATTGGACCCGGTAGGTGGCGCTGCGATCGATTTCAAAGAGGATTCCTTTTATTTTTAGACTAGCTGACCCGGTGAACTTCGTACCACCATAATTTTTTTCGTAAATATATTTTCTAAATTGCCGAATATATGTACCTACTATAGTACATATGAGTCATATAAAAGCAAAGGCAGCAATATCCATATCTGATAGTTAGGTTATAATCGCCTTTTTATAGTTCATCACATAGTTACTTCATCAAGAAATAGAAATTAAACATTGACGGCAAATAGAATTATTAATATATTTTAAAATAAAATTCGTAATAAATTAGTAATTTGCCAAAAATAGCCAATTCAATATCGACTGTTTTTTTTTTCATTCTAGAATTATATGTATGTTGCTGATTTTGCTTTTATATGACTCATATATTCGGCATAGTGTCTAATGGAAGAACCATTACGGCTTTGTCAGGAAAGATTCGATCGTCTTGGTCGCGGCATTTTTAATGATTATTCAAAGAGAATACTAATTACCTACTGCTTTTTGACAAAATTATAATTATCAAATTTTTAACCATACTTGACTATAGGCAAAATTACGTTTAGCTGTCATTTGCGTTTTGTTGTTACATATCAAATGCGTTTTTGTTATCTTATGTTTCTTTGTGACTTATATTCTCGGTGAGTTTCGGTGCGAATATGGAAATGTCATGTTAAGCTCTTGTATTATATTCATTTTTTTAGTGTTTTATAGTGTTATATAGAATATTTTTGCTGATATTTTATGTAGTATACTACAGTTAAGGTGCTGAATTGTGGTGAATGTGATATAAGAGTGATTTACGTATATTTTCATATTCTACGGAAATTCCCAGAGGAATCATTTAATTAAGTTTTCAGCGCCTAATTAATGGTAACGACTTGACTTACTGATGGACATGACTATAAATAAGCTATTATAAATAAAGAAATGTTAAATAATATGAAAAATATTGTATCAGACTTGGCTGTATGGGCTTTGATCCATTTGCCCGTCCGAATGAACAAACAGAAACAAAAAAAAACCAAAAACAAAAAAAATTACATTTTATGTCACGTCACACGGGAACGCGATCGAATGGGATAAAAAGTAGCTCATTGCCATTAAGAAGAAGAATAAGATAAACGGGATAAAAATCCTATGTCCGTCTCCTAGTTCTAAGCTACCTCCCCACCAATTTTGAGCCAAATCTGTACAGCCGTTCTTGAGTTATAAATAGTGTAACTAAAACGACTTTCTTTTATATATATATATAGATTTAAACAGAACATTGTCTGTTGGGTCAGCTAGTATGTATATAAAATAGATTAAAAATCATATCGATTTGTGAATTTAAGATAATATTTACTTCCATATTGAGATAGTAACAAGTATTTAAATTCTATTGATTATATGAAAAATGTGTGCTTTAAATATATAAATATATTGTATTTACAGTTCTTTTAGCTGAAATCCTCAGCGTCTATTATCCAAAGCTGGTCGAGATGCATAACTATCCACCACGGAACAGCCACTCGTTGAAGCTGAATAACTGGATGACACTCAACAAGAAAGTACTGAAAAAACTCAAGCTTGGACTGTGTTGTAATACTATGGAACAGCTTGCGAACTGCACTCCTGGAGTTATCGAAAGAGTTCTTGTTATGGGTATTGTAGTTCTAATTTCATTGTTATATCAGCTTATATTAAGTCCAATTGCTGGGCAAGGACAAGGAGTCTCAGCTCCTTCAAAACGAAAGAGAAATTGACCTTCTATAGCATGCATGAAAGAAATCAAAATAAAACCCTACAACAACTGAATGCAGTTGTTGTAGGGTTTTATTTTGATTTTTTGTCATTTGCTTAGTTGTTATATACCTTAGTAATCTTTTAAGACACCCTCGGGTAAGACTGGGGTTGGTAAATTGTAGATATTCTATCAGCACATGGAAAATATTTATATATTGTAAGGCAAATGTAAGTTTTCCCTACAGAATCCTATGCCAACTCGTTTCACTAGCACGGGCTAGGCATAGGCCCGAAACCAGTAGTGGGATATACATTTATGAGCTAAGGTAATGATAAGTTTCTAGGTCTCCCCGTGTGGTAAAAGGTAAAAAATACAATATATCTCCAGCAATTACTTCTACCTTGGGACGTAGTCACCGCTTTCTACGAGGCAGTAGTCTTGTGGGAAGGAAACAGGAGAATGGTTCTGCGTCGAGATGGACTATACTGGCACACTCCGCCACCAGCGCCTAGATCAGCGCAGGCGGAAATACTCGCACCTCATGCTGCCCTGGTCAAAACCGCGAATGACTAATAGTCCAGCACTCGCAGTAAGGGCGATGTCCTGGGTTGGATGTCCGGGAGGGAGAAAAGTACTTACTTCTTTTAGGAAATCGTAAAACTGGACTGAGGGATCATAAGGAGAACTGATGCACTCCCCTGGGAAACAAAATAGGCCAACTGCGATTAATATCTTTTGCGTGTGTTAATTTTTTTAATTACTATCGAATATATAATAATAAGAAAAGTTAATAAAGATTAATATAAGAAAGGTATTTGAGTGGCGACCACGTATCGGACGACGCAGTGCAGGACGCCCCCCACCAGGTGGACCGACGACCTGGTGAAAGTTGCTGGGCGTCGTTGGATGCAGGCGGCACAAGACCGCACTCTGTGGTGTAACATGAAAGAGGCCTACGTCCACCAGTGGACAGTGATAGGCTGAAATGATGATGATGATATAATAATAGGCTTAGCTTAGTAGCTCTGCCCGGACTATGGGTGAGCGGTGAGGACCCTTAACTCCTGACGCAGTTTATATAACTACAACGTAGTTATTATTTATATAATTCTAGATAGCAAAATTAAATGTAATGCAAGCTATCTTGTGGTATTTTATCGAATCCGCATTTTATATAACATACATATAAGTGCGTATACGAACATTTCTTCCGTATAATATTACATAACAACGTAACAACTGCCTTGTGGTGACAGAGTAAGAATACAATTCACCTTGTTGTTCGCAACAACCTGTTGTTTAACATAGCCCCAGAGTACAAGCCGTAATATTGTATAACAAATTATCTGCCGATTTTAAAATTATTCAAAATCACACTATATTTAAAAATAAATTGAAGTCGCATTTATTGAAAAAATGTTAAGTACTATAGCGTAGATAAATATCTCAGAGATCGAAGCTGAATAATCTATCAATTTCCAAAATAAAAATAGAATAATTATTATGCATAACAAAAACAATTTTGAATATACTCACCTTACGTTTATAAAAACAGAAATATTATAGACTAAGTAATATTATAAATTATGTAGTTGTTTTTCTGATAGGATTTTTTTTTGGGGGTGGGTTGCGGTCGGTGCGCTCCTCGCACCACTCCGTCCGGGGCGACAGAGGGGCGTAAGCACGCACACCCGCAACCTACCCCACGTGCACGTCGCCTTCGTCGTTGGGCCGACCACCGGAGCAGGGTAAGGATAAGCATGTAACATTAATTTAGGTACTGTTATTATATTTTCGACACAAATATAAATTTGTTATGAAATAAATGTCTTATGCCCACCCCCTCTATTGTCCGTGGGTGTCGTAAAAAGATAACCACATGGTAAAGTGTCATCATTAACATCATCGGGACACCTCCACAATAGGAGAGAAATTGACCTACTATATATATACCACGTTGATTAGTCATGTTGGCTTAGGATTTTATGTCGAGTTTGCCGTCTCTTTCATAGATATAAATAGTTTGGATATCATCCCTTAGTTGTATGTTCCATCCGACGTCCTCGTCACGTCCTCGACGAAGAGGACGACAATATCACACTCACTCAACAAAGAGTCTACACGGCCCGCGAGGCCTTAACAAATAAATATCCGCGGTTCCGCCCTCGCCGTTGAGGTGCGAAACCGCGCCGCGCATAAGTTACTACTAAAAACGTGGGCACGCCCACTTTGCCTCCAGCGACGCCCCAAGCCGAGGTCCGTTCCCCACAGGGGGAGCCCTTGGGCGATGTCGCTTAGCATACTTTTCTCCGGGTTGAGAGCCCTCAGCGCTCACCCATAGTCCGCGTCAAGCTGTCGAGGCCATCTGCGGCCAACAGCTGTACACACAAAAAAAAAAAACCCTTAGTTGTATTTTACGACAACCGCGAGCAAGACAAGAGTGAATTGTATTCTTCCTTGGTCACACGGAGAAAATGGTGATAAAGTGTATCATTCACAAATGTGTTTTCGTCCATCTAAATAAGTCAATCCGAATTTCATTTGTATATAAAATTAGCTTGCGCCTTCGTCCGCGTGGCATAGATAATTGGGTTTTTGAAAAAAAATATATATGTACCTATTTTAAAACTTTATTAATAATAATATTGATATTTGGTGCAGAAAATTTTAAAAAGATTTTTTCAATTAATTATAAACATTTAAAAATTATCAACATTTGAATAAAAATCACGTGACAATGAACGCGCTTAGACTGAGTAGTGACGTCATAATGTTAAAGCTATTTTATAACAGTACAGTGTATACAGCTATTACCCATGAGTTGACAATAATATTGGTAATTTACTAAAAAACTATTTTTTGTTACTTATATTTAATTATTTAACAATGACAGCAGAATGAAATAGATCAAAACATTGTACTTATTATCTCGTTTTAAATAAAACTACTTTACGGATTTTATCGCGTTTGTATTTGATTTTTGATTACCCGACGTTTCGAACACTTTACAGCGTTCATGGTCACGGGTGGACTAAGATGTCTCACGTCCAACAAGTCATCGTTACTGCAGAAAATTTATAATTATCTACCCGATACAGAAATTTGTTATTAAATATTGACCCACATTTTGATACAAAATTTATTGCCAGTGTAAGAAGAAAATGATTCTAAATGAAAAAATTATATTGTTTATGGTTAGTAATAACTAAACATTAAAATTAATAGTAATTATATTTAAAAAAAACTAACTAACAATCTAGTATACTACCACCGGATCGGAACACGGTCACACTGAGAAAGATCCGGCAAGAAAACTCAGATGACATGAAATAAATGCTAAATTAATGTTAATTTTGAAGGCGGCTTACTTTATGTTACTATGAAGAACACCATATCGTGAATTGTCATTCAAACTAAACGTGTATACAAAATTTCAGCTCAATCGGTGGCAGATATCTACTTCAAAATTGAGTTCAAAGATTCCACCTTAACAAACATACTTACATAGTTACATTGCAAGTTAAATATAAGCTTTTAAAAAAGAACCCCGATTTTGAAATATTATTCATCGGTACTCCGCTCCTGTTGGTCTTAGCGTGATGATATGTAGCGTATAGCCTTCCTCGATAAATGGGCTATCTAATACTGAAAGAATTTTTCAAATTGGACCAGTTCTTGAGATTAGCGCGTTCAAACAAACTCTTCAGCTTTATATAAAGGTAAAAGGTACATAGAAGATTATATTGAATTTTTAACATTTAAAACGGTTACAGTTCGGGACAAGATACGTCGCGATGAAGAAGCGAATAGATCTGCAAAGGAGGAGGCAACCAACATATCAAGCGGAGGAAGCTACTACGAGGCATGCGGTGATGATGGTAATAATTAAGAAATGCATTACATCCAATTGTCATAATAGATAATGATATCTGCTGTTTACACGAGTATTACCTACACATCTATACCAATAAATAAAATTGGAGTGTCTGTAATCTATACCAATAAATAAAATTGGAGTGTTTGTTTGTAATGTCAAAATAATAGGCTTTTTTCATGCTCACACGGTTATTTGTACGACACCTATGCCATACAGATTAAAAAATTTTTGTCTGTCTGTCTGTCTGTTTGTTCCGGGTAATCTTCAAAACGGCTGGACCGATTTCAAAAATTCTTTCACCAATGGAAAGCTATAATATCAGGAAGTAACCTAGGCTATATTTTATCCTGGTATTCCCACGGGAACGGGCACTACGCGGGTAAAACGACTAAAACCGAAGCGAAGCGAGGGCGGGTTGCTAGTGTCAAAATAATAGGCTTTTTTCACGCTCACACGGTTATTTGCACTATACGTCTGTCTGTCTGTCTGTCTGTCTGTCTGTCTGTCTGTTTGTTCCGGGTAATCTTCAAAACGGCTGGACCGATTTCAAAAATTCTTTCACCAATGGAAAGCTATAATATCAGGGAGTAACCTAGGCTATATTTTTTTCCGCTATTGCCACGGGAACGGGAACTAAGCAGAAAAGACGACTGAAACTGAAGCAAAGCGAGGGCGGGTTGCTAGTTGTAAATAAAACTACGGATTTTATCGCGTGTGTACACTGTGGACTGCCACTGCCCCCGTAACTATGAACGCTGTAAAGTGTTCGAAACCTCGGGCAATATATCAAATACCAACGCGATAAAATCCGTAGTGTCATAATACAATTGATTGGATAAACGATGTAGTGGTCTAAGTAAATAATTCATATTTAGTATTGCGGGTACATTACTCGTGCAGGATAGTTCTTTCCACAGATAATATTTGTGAAATTCCTGCGACATTTGTGCGATCCATAAATTATATTGTTCTGAATCTGGGTGTTATGTGTTCATCAAATAAAGTTTGTGAAGTTCCCACGACAAAAGAAGTGATTCCTTAGTGAGGAATGTTGTTTAAAAATAGAACTATAAGTACCTACGCAATCGGATGGCGGAACTAAATGTTGTTGTTTTCTCTACTACAAGAAAATATTAAGCATTTAACTAAATCATCATCCACCATAATCTCAAAGTCATTTTCTCAGTTGATATATCACATACGTTTAATCCAATACCGTCATTAAACAAAATTTTTCGAATAACTGTTTGTAATGCTATCTATTTGCTGAGTACTGAATTTATATATTGTTTCAATTTATATATTTTAATTTCACTTAATTGTTTCAATTTTTTCGAAAATGTGCACGTCACTAATACTTAAAATTATTTGTATCCACTAATTAATAATAACTAAAATTAAAAAAAAATGTGTTTTAATAGGAATAACAGTTTGTTAATAAAATAAAAATAAAAGACAATTATTCCTGAAACGTTAATATACTCTTATTTATAATATTTGTAATATATCTTTAAATAGCTCTTCTGTATAATTTGCTTATTTAGGATAGTGACGGTATTGGAATAAAGGTGCGATATGAGTCGTATAAAACCAAAGGCGACAACCAAACCAACCTCTGATAACCAAAGCGGCCTCAAAACCCTTAAAAATCATGACATGATTGAAGATTGATGTAGATTTGAATTAATTTTTTTTGTATTCTCATATAAATAATTCAATTTCGACTATCATCCTACTTTGCCGCCTTTGGTTTTAAACGACTCATATGTCCCACTGCTAAGCTTGCGCCTCTTTCACAATGGAAGTGACATTGATCTCCTATACCAGGCTGGTCCAACGGGTTGGTATAGGGTTTTATTTTGAGATTTTCTTTTCTGGCATAGATGTTATCATCATATCACTTAGTCGTCTTTTACGACACCCACGAGCGAGAATGGGGATGATGATTTGTATTCCTATCAGCACACTTTAACTGAATATTATAAAATAGATCACGTGCTGGTAGTGCCAGTAAAGACAAGGATCAATGGAGTTTTGGAGACGCTGCAGCAGAAGGTAATCCGCTATGAGGCGTACTGCAGTCAAAAGGTGGAACTGAAGGATGCTGTTGAAGCTAATGAAACATTGAAACGAAAGGTCAGTGCTATAATAAATATTTAAATATTTATTTGCCAATAATATAGTTTAGACAATGTTATAATATTATCTATACTAATATATAAAGCTGAAGAATTTGTTTGTTTGAACGCGCTAATCTCAGGAACTACTGGTCCGATTTAAAAAATTATTTCAGTGTTGGATGGCCCATTTATCGAGGAATGCTATAGGCTATATATCATCACGCTTAGACCCACAGGAGCGGAGCACTAGTGAAGAATGTTTTAAAATGGGGGTTCTTTTTTTCCTTTTGATAGCTTCCGCTGAGTAAACTGCTAAATTTTTGCAAAAATCATGTGTGAGAGAATCGTATTATTAAAAAATATTTTCACCTTCTACATAAACGAAGTCTTAGATTAAAGTTAACGTCAGCCCAAAGTATCTATAACACGCGGACGAAGACGAGAGCAGAAGCTAGTGTCCAATAAAGCGTGCAAATTTAAGGTTAAATCTAATGGCGGACCAATTGGCGAGGAGTAGTAACCTGGATATTTCGTTGCGCCCGATAGTTTGGATGGGAAATGACACAATAATAATTAATTAACAAGAAGCTACATTTTAGACAGTAAAACTATATTTAACATATAAAATTAATTTGAAACAAGCCAAGTGTTAGTTCAAATCTAAATTATTTAATATTACTAAATAATTTCATTTCATTTTGGAGTATACTTTTGATTGTTATCCACATCAATGTAACGGTTCTTATGATGATTGATTTGAGCATCTAAACTACTCGTATACCTTCAACGTGTTACTATCCAAAATTACTTGTCGTATTCATTTTGAAATCCGTGTGGTGACGGAGTAAGAATACTATTCACCACTCCCTATCTTGCCCGTGGATGTCATAAAAGACGACTATGGGATATAATATGCACATAACATCTGTGCAAGAGAAGGAAAACTCGAAATAAAACCCTATATCAACATGTCTGACCAGCATGGTATAGTAGGTCAAATTCCCTCCCATTGTGGAGGAGGCCCGAGCCCAACAGTGGGATGTATGTGGGCTGCGATGATGATGATGATGATGATTCATTTTGAATATAATAATCCTACAACCAATTTAATTATTATAAATATTTGTTTTTACTAACATCTTATTTCATGGAGGTTTAGAGATAACAATTTTAAAAGTATAAATGTTTAAAAATAGGTTTAAAGCTAACTAAAAGTTAATATGTTTATATGTTTCTTATTCCGTAGGATCTGCAATATGATATAATATGCTTAAAAACCGGTCGAACGTTAATAATAATAGCCAAATGAGATAGATTTAAAATCAAAGTAATTTTTGTTTGCTTGATATCCATAATTTTTTTCAGGTAGAACATCTAGAGAATATGATTAAATTGAATGAGGAGAGAATCAATGAATTGCAAAAACAACTCGAACGAAAACAGACGCGACGAAAAGAAATCGAGGCATTACAGAATATTTTATCTGTTCCATTCGAAACTGTACCAAGTCCTCGCGTTATAAATGATATCAAGACTCCAATGAAAGTACTGTCTCTCCAATCAGTGGATTCTAGAAAAAATTCTGAAGAACAAGAAAATAAACCAGAAGAAATAAAAGATAGATTAGAGGAATCTGCAGCAAGGTTTGTAGATTCTAAAGTTAAATTTGAAGAGTCTAGAATACCGGTTGCAAAAGAATCAACCAAAACATTTCCAAAGCCTTGTTTAAATGATATCAATAGTAAAGTTGATGCAGATATTGGTGAGAAAAGTATGAATACCATCGATAAAGAAATAAAAGTGGTCATGTTAAACGAGTTACAACCCGAAGAGAAATCCGAAGCTAGTATAGATTTTGAAGAGTTCAAAGATAGTGAACAGAATGAAGTTATTATTGAAGATGAAATAATTAAAAAATAAATTAAATAATAAGTTATGCTTGGGAAGTACAGCGTATGGATTTTATTACTGACAATAATAATACTGAAAACTATATGATGATAATTTTATATGTATTGGAAATTATAAATCAACGCAACGCTTTTATGCAATGTTCATATACAAAACAAAACTAATATTTTTTATAAGAATTTTAATCTAGTATCTATTTTTGGTTAATATAATAAGATTATTAGTACTTTCTTTTTATTAAAGGTACATAGATTCGCATTCAGAGAGCTACCAACAAATCGTAAGGCCAACAATATCAACCAACCAACTAACAATCCAAAAATCTTGTATACACGACCTTGTAGCAATATGAGAAAATTTCTGTGCGTTTAGGCGTTTTTGCCATATCTACAATTGTAACGAATCTTATAGCTCCCATATAAACCCTTTAATCACTGTTAAATCGTGGTGCTGTACTGCTGCGCTTCACATAGCCGTATACTTTCTTAAAATCCATTAGTTCATTAGCTAAATTTCCTTCATGTCTCTCGTTTTTCATTAGAAAGAAGTGGAATCTTTTCAACTTAACTAAGGGTTTTCATCTTTAAAGAAATCGACTACTTTTCTCAGATGTATCAGAAATCTAATTAATTATCATAGGTATTAATTAAAAAGTATTTGTTTGTGAAAATGTTTTTATTAGTTTTTAGTTTGCTTGTTACGTATTAAAATTTAGAAATAAAATTGTACAACATGTATTTATTTTAACATTGTGCGTTCCCTTGGAAAATGTCTAGGAAGCTGGGATGTTGCATTAAAATCTTGGTTATCTCCTGTTTTCTGATCTGCTTGAATTCTAACTGTGTGTTTTCTTCTTCCCTGGAAAGGAAATAGGTGTATATAAAAGATCTGAAGTCTTCCACCATCTATGATCGTCTACCACCTTAAACAGTCTTCTTTCAATGATATAATACGATTTTGTACTATGATGTGACTAATATAAGGATACTTTAATATGAAAACAGTTAAAAAAATTTGGAGAGGTCAAATGACGTTCCTTCACTCTTGTAAGAACGAGACACATCTATAATCATATACATCTCATTGCTGGGCTCGAGGGTCCTCCACAATAGAAAGACAATTAACTTACTACACCACTTTGATAAGGTTGGTTCAGTATTTTATTGCCGAGTTCTCTTGCACAGATGTTATGTGCATCTTATATCCTTTAGTCGTCGTTAACAACATCCACGGGCAAGATTTAACACACAATTATTTCGTCACCATACAGAAAGACGGAGATCGGAGATTTATATAGCCATGAAGAGTATATAACCTCTAGTTAAACGTATAGAACTTATAATTTCGCATAAAATGCAACATCTAATACTGCAGGGACTTGAAGAGCTAAAATTAGTAATAGTTTAAATTAAATCGTAAATAAAACTTGAATTAAATTGTAAATAAAACTACGGATTTTATCGCGTCTGTATTTGATTTTTGATTGCCCGACTTTTCGAACACTTTGCAGCGTTCATGGTCATGGGTGGACTAAGGTGTGTCACGTCCAACGAGTCATCGTTATTACAGAAAATTTATAATTATCTACCCGATACAGAAAATTAGTTAGATATTAAATATTGGCCGACATTTTGATACAAATTTATTGCCAGTGTAAGAAGAACGAAAATGATTCCATATGTTATCACGTTTAAAAATATCTTACATATTGTAGTCACTTTTCTTTCCAACAACTTTGAATCTATTGAAGTCGATTCTGTCGTCGAAGAGACATTCTTTTTGGATAGCATCTATTGCTAGCTTCATTGGTATCAAATCTTGAACTGGAAGATTAGAAATATTATTAATATTATCCGTGTGGTGACGGAGTAAGAGTATACAATTTACCACCTATCTTGCCCGTGGATGTCGTAAAAGATGATTAAGGGATATAATGTGCATCTAACATTCATACAAAAGAAGGGATCCGAAATAAAATCTACTCTTTGACCAGCATATTACAGTAGGTCAATTCCCCTCCTAGTATGGAGGAGGCTTGAATTGACTACTATAGCATGCTGGTCAGACAGGTTGGTATAGGGTTTTGATTCGAGTTTTCCATCTCTTGCATAGATGTTATATGCGTAATGTATCCCTTAGCCGTCTTTTACGACACCCACGGGCAAAATAGGGAGTGGTGAATTGTATTGTTACTTCGTCACCGCACGCAAGCCGGTCCATTATTTTATCTATGTTTGCAAGACACGTTTTCTTCTTTATTGACGAGATAACGTCTTATAAATCGATAAACGCTGGCTATAAGATCGAAAAAGCATGACTCATTGTCACGTTTCGCCAGAGCCGAGCCTGCAAGAGAGAGAGAGCGTGGAACAAGCGATAGAGAGACACGATCGATATTTGTATTAACGAGTGATATTTGTATTAACGAGTGCAAATAAGTGTTAATTTATCGACAAATTGTAATTTGCAATTAATTTCTTTGTATTATACTTACTAATATTATAAATGCGAAAGTAAGATTGTTTATTTGTTACGTTTTCACGCTTAAACCACCGAACCGATTTCAAAAATTCTTTCACCAATGGAAAGATATAATATCAAGAAGTAATATAGGCTATGTTCTATCCCGGTATTTCCACGGGAACGGGATCTATGCTGATAAGGCGACTGAAGTCGAAGTGAGGGCGGGTTGCTAGTAAAAAAAAATAATAATTCGGTGATAATAAAAGTATGCAACGTTTTCTTATGATGTTACCACTTATAATTATCGTCCATAAACAGACTTTATAGACTACCAATTTTTGTGGTTTCTCTTTTTTTTACCAATCTCTGTAAATGTTTCATTCTGACACAAAAAAAAAAACGGTGCAGTTATCCAAACTTCGCATTTTGAAAAAAAAAAATTGATGTATTCTCATCATCATCATCATCGCAGCCCACATACGTCCCACTATTGGGCTCGGGCCTTCTCTACAATGGGAGGGAATTTAACTTACTATACCATTCACCACTCCCTATCTTGCCCGTGGATGTCGTAAAAGACGACTATGGGATATAAAATGCACATAACATCTATGCAAGAGAAGAAAAATGAAACCCTATACCAACATGTCTGACCGGAATGGTATAGTAGGTCATATTCCCTCCCATTGTGGAGGAGGCCCCAACCCAATAATGGGACTTATGTGGGCTGCGATGATGATGATGATAATACCATGCTGGTCAGACATGTTGGTATAGGGTTTCATTTCGAATTTTCCTTTTCGTGTACAGATTTTATGTGCATATTATATCCCTTAGTCGTCTTGTACGACATCCACGGGCAAGATAGGGAGTGGTGAATTGTATTCTTATTCAGTCACCACATAGTTAAATTAAACATACCATCAAAAACAACTTGGCTGCGTATTGTTGAAGAGCTTCCCATACAAGTGCATGGTGGGCTCAGAGACTGAACAGAGGTCTGCGTCGCGATGCCTCTGCACCATTCTTTTAAGGGAGACTCGCTACGAAATATCTCTTCATTGGAATATTTCTTCGTCTTCCTGGTTTCTAAACGTTGCTTTAGGATTTCAAGCTGCTCTGAAATTCATATGATAATTATTCGAATGTGTAGATGGCGTAGTACCTACTTTAAATAGAGACCTTCATGCCGATTGTCATGGGTTCAATGCCCATGCAAAACAGTTCTGTATGGAATTCGCAAATTATTGTTCTAAGTGGTGCGTGTAATTTGAATCAGTTAATTGTATGGTTTATGAAGTACCCCGCGATGCAAAGATTTGTTCCTTAAGGTTGTGTATTTTCAAAAATAAAATAATTATAATAATTAATAATAATTTTATAATAATTTTAAGACAACACCATGTACTAAGGAAATAATCCTTGTATTGCTGGGAACTTTACAAACATATAATTAACGGACAAAAATTACATCCAGACTCAGAACAACAAGTTGTGGATCACACAAAGTGTTGTCCCGCGTGGGATTCGAACCCCCTACACTGGCGTTCTAAGTCGCTATCTTAACCACTACGCCATCTGTGCAGTCATTATGAATCTCTCTCTTATCATCATCTCAGCCCATATATGTCCCACTGTTGGGCTCGGGCCTCCTCCATAATGGAAGGGTACTTGACCTACTATACCACGCTGGTCAGACGTGTTGGTATAGGGTTTTATTTCGAGTTTTCCTTCTCTCGCATAGATGATATATGCGTTTTATATCCCTTAGTCGTCTCGTACGATCACCCACGGGTAAGATAGGGGGTGGTGAATTGTATTCTTACTCCGTCACCACACGGAAGCTCTCTCTTATATACCATCGAAAATAAACGTGAAAATGGAATTCATTATTATGATAATTAGGGTGTAGTTGCCGATTTCATTGAGAAAAGTCTTGCAATGTAAATATGCAGATGCCAATTTCTATAGGCCATCGTAAAATTTAATTTGTTAAAAGAACCTATAACATTCTTAAGTAAATTAAAATTACATTTATTTGTTCTGCTACAAAAATATTTGCTATTTATTATTATGACTTCTTAAATAGAAATATTCAACCAAGTCAAATATCGAGGTTAGATCATAGGTTATTACCAGAAAATCAAATATTTAAAGAAATAGAATCTTACGATATAAAGTAAATCACTTGCATATAAGACAAAATTAATAAGTTGATTAGGTAAATTTAAGATCACTAGTATCTGAAAACTAGATTGATGTGTTTACATTAACATATTTTATTCCGTGTGGTGACGGAGTAAGAATACAATTCACCACCCTCTCTCTCTCCCGTGAGTATCGTTAAAGATGTAGAGGTATGATAAACAGACATGATTGCAAGAAATGAAAAATTCGGCATACATCTGACTGGCGGGTTATAGTAGCTCCATTTCCCTCCTATTGTGGAGGAGGTCCAAGCCCAACAGTGGGATCTATGTGGGCTGAAATGATGATGATATTAAATAATTTTTGAGTTATGAAGAAATCAAAAGCATAAACTTACACATGGTGGGGCTCGCCAGTTCTCCTTGCTGGAACTTGATAGGCTACCGCGTGTCTAGATTACATTGAGTCCGTAGTTATTTTTCTTAATTGATGGATAGGTAGATAGATGGATAGAAGATTAAGGCAAACCTGGTGTACAAGTCTCGTATGCTTCGAATGTTTGCTGAAAATGAACGAACGGATTGGCTCTCATATATGGAGGGAGACTTCTCATGAAGTCATCAACTTGCATTCGCTTACACTCCTCTACAGGACATACCTGGAAATATATAAGATGTTTTAGCCTCATCAGTAATCATCACCAATCGACCAGCCATTTCTTAAATTATGTCTACCACACATTCCCATCATTGCGACTCTTATAAACCGGGATCCACTATCGTCTCTTCTTCTCTCAGGTAGTTTTGGACAACGTTGTCTTGGGACCCACATCAAAGTTAATTTTTTTTTATTTTTTTTTTATTTAAGACAACACCCTGCACTAAGGAAATGATCCTTGTATTGCGGGGGACTTTACAAACATATAGTTAACGGACACAAATTACATCCAGTCTCAGAACAACAATTTGTGGATCGCACAAAGTGTTGTCCCGCGTGGGATTCGAACCCCTGACACTGGCGCTGTAAGTTGCTATCTTAACCACTACGCCATCTGTGCAGTCAAATTAGAAAAGTTAAACAGGAGTAGTTGGAAACGATTGACTCCAGGTCTTAGATATCCAGGAGACAGGAAGCAAAATTGACCATTAAACCAATTTAAATTTTAACAGTGGTATCGACAGTTGTCTGTCTTCAGCCGCGGGCCGGTCCGTCCAAAGTAGTACCACACTCTCGCAGAAAATCGACGTCTGAGTAGTAAAAATTTGTTACTGGGCTTTGTTATCGTTCGATGGGCGAGAGAGCCGGAAGCTCAACTTTCTGAGGGTGAGTGCGTGTGATGGGCTTTGGTGATAACCGAACCTTATAGCACGCAATCACATTGCATTAAATTTCTTCACATAGACAGCCGCCTAACAAAGGTCAATAAGCGGCAGTATCGCTTACCATCATATGTTGTGTTCTTTGTTCATTTGCTACTAACAGCAATAAAAAAATATACAGCGGAACACCTATTTTTGCGACAGAGGGGCGGCGCACGGCCCCATAACCCACCCGGAGCTACGTCGCCTTCGTTGCTGGGCCGACCACCGGTGCCGAGTTCTTTGTCTTTAGTGCTCGGCCCGACGGAATACCATGAGGGGGTATCCTCTCCTCTCAACGTCCCTTTCCAGGGACGTCAATCAAAGTGGTACAACTAAGATAAGCGTAGCTGCACAGGACTGCGGAACGGGAAAGCTCATCATAATAATGGCTCTTATACGTCCCGCTGTTGAGCTCAAGCCTTGAGGAGTTGAACCACTATAGCAGGCTGATCAGACGGGTGGATAATAGGGCTTTAAGTTTTTCTTCTCTTGCATAGATCTGTATATTAAAATCCATTAGTCGTCTTTTGCAACACCTATGAGCAGGATAGGGGATGATGAATTGTATTCTTACTCCTAGTGATCATTAATCGCAGCCCATATACGTCCTACTGTTGGGCTTGAGCCTCCTCCACAATGGGAGCGAATTTGACCTAGTATACCATGCTGGTCAGACATGTTGGTATAGTGTTTAATTTCAAGTTTTCTTTCTCTAGAATAGATGTTATATGCATATTAATCCCTTAGTCGCCTTTTACTATACCTTCATGGGAAAGATGATTGAATTCTTACATCGTCGCCACAGGGAATAGAGATTTAATTATAATTCTGAAATAAGCAACACGCCCTCGCTACGCTTCGGTTTCAGTTGCCTATCTGCATAGTTCCCGTTCCCATGAGAATACCGGTATAAAATATAGCCTAATTTACTCCTTATATAGACAGCTACCTGTTAGTAAAATATTATCAAAATCGGTCCAACCGTTTGAAAGATTACCTCAGACAAACAGACAGACAGATATAATAATGTTTAAATTGTTTTTTGCGGGGGGCCACCGAGCGTGTATGTTGTGGAGAAGTTTTATTATAAAATTTTATACGCCAACAATTACTCTTAAACAATTATATTAAATACTATTGACATACAAATTATATTAACTCTACAACAGAGATTCTGTGAGTTTTGCAAACTATATTAAATCAGCAAATAGTAATTACCAACAGACACTTAAAATTTATTTATTTGTTAGGATAAAAAAAGATAACAAAAAATATATATTTTAATACAAACCCTTTCGTAGTTGATTTTGTGATCTCTATCTGGTTTGTGATTTTGTATAACTTGCAAGCTATCGTTGTGTTGACTCCTAATGAAATATATATATCATTAATAATCTCCATTTAACCATTAGCTTATCAATATATTCCTAGCCGAGGCTGCGGGTGACTTGACCGGGGATTAGTCCGTCACCCACTGAGAGGCCGACCGCGTGAGGAAAGACCGACGTCCTCCCCGAGGGGGGGACGTCGGTCGATGGGAGGGTACCCCAATTAGGGGTATTCCGTCGGGCCGACCACTGACGACAAGTTAACGCTGCTCCAGTAGTCGGCCCAACGACGAAGGCGACGTGGTTTTTGGGTGCGTCGCGGGAGTTGCGTGCTTAAGCCCCTCTGTCGCCCCGGACGGAGTGGTGCAGAGGCGCGCCGACCGCGACCCACCCACATAATAAAAAAGCTTATCAATATATGTTGGGGTGGCATAGGAAATATCCAAAAGTACATCAATAAAAACTCCTAACAAACTGTTTGTTTACGTGCCACACAATAAAACAGTAAGATATAAGTGGCTTAATCTTGCACGGCGAAATTCATAGTCATAAATTTTAATTAATAAATAGGAGACTATTTATTTCTGTGAAGATCATTTTGACGTAAGTAATTACTTTATATCGTATATTTTATTTGGTGTGTGATTTTATTTAACTGCAGTTTAATACCAAGTTTACAAAAGCATTATTTAAATAACATAACCAATATTTAAATAACATATTTTTAAATATTATTTAAATAACATATTTTTAAATAGATTTTAAATTATTGGTGTTAGAAGATTATTAATCAATATTTTATTTACATCGTAGTTTTGACATTTCTAAATTCTGCTGAACAGAAGTCTTTATTTGATGCTAGGTACTCTCCCAGCATTAACAAATCAACTCTAGGCAAATTAGAGCTGTTTGCCTTGGTGAATCCTTCTTCCATGACTTACATTTTTAGTAAGAACACAGAAGTAAGCAAGAGATCGATAAAAACCACGAAATACTCTTTAAATGCAAGTTAAAACAATTAATAAGTGTAACGATCGTAGAGTTTGGTACAGAATTTGCGATGATAATGACAGGTGTACATAGGAGTGACGTATCTCAACTTGATTGGTGTTTAGCTGAGCATGGCGGACTTGTGTATTTTGTAGTTTTATTTTATTAAATAAATTAATAATCTCATCTTATAAAAGAAAATAAATATTTATTTCAAGATATATTATTTGTGTTACAGTAGATAAACACATTATTTTAGTGATTTTTGGTTACTGTCATCATGCCTATTGTGAATCTAAACCATTCTCGAATCCCCTTGAACACACACAAAAAATTTCCTCAACATCGGTCCAGTCGCTTAGGAGGAGTTCAGTGACATAAGAAATTTATATATAAAGAAGATATAAACTACATTTAATATCGTAAATCCTAAAAAAATCTCAGAAATTTGTTATAAATATCAGGATTTTTCTCCAGAATTGTAAATTTTCTATTTTTAAATAAACTCATTTTTTATTAACTCTAATATTGTAAAGCGTAGCGTGTTTCGCCTAACGAAATTTTGTATTTTCATCGTTCGTAACATATGGTCTTGGTCATGCTCACTGAAGGATCTGCTTGCGGTAGCTGCGTGGAGCGGGTCTCTCCCTTCCCTCCATAGTGGTTGAGGGGAGTGATGGCTGCTCTAGTAGTTAACTCGTGATCGGGTGCCGCTTGTGGGATCTGGTCCAGCCATAATCGTTTGAATTATATTAAGTATCTTGCAGTTTGAAGGGCATCACACTGGAGCTAGTTCTTAATAAACATGTACACAATTGTATATCTAAGAAGAAAAAAAAATTAAAAATAATAGACAAGCTCGCTGAGTTTCTTGCCGGATCTTCTCAGTAGCGGTCGCGTTCCGATCCGGTGGTAGTTTATTTTTTTGGATAATTTAATTTTATATTGTAAAATTGACAATATGTAAGTGTCCTCTCGGGGTCTATGCATAATAAATGATTTGAATTTGGTAACTCGACCTAAGGGATAAGGACGCAATCAACATCCCTGGTGTTGACGTTCGTAATTGTTATTACAAATAAGTTTCCCGTGAGAATATTGCTACTACTTCTACAATTTTCAAGTAAGAATTTATCACTATTACAGTTTATATATGTCCTACTGCTGGCCTCGAGCCTCCTCCAAATTAGGGGTAGGGAGGGGGGAAATGACCTACTATACCACGCTGATAGTGTTGTTATACGGTTTTATGTCGAGTTTTCATTCTCTTATATAAATGTTATTTGCATATAATGTTCTATAGTCATCTTTAACGACACCCACGGTTGTGAAAGCTCGTTGATGAATTGTATTCAAACGCCATCACCACACAAGGCAAATACCAAGTATTTCGTATTAACATAACTTAAGACAGTTTTTTAACAACGTTTTGTCTTATAATCTTTAATCAACATGCTGAACTTTCTTTACACGCAATTCCTTTGGATAAAAGAAGGAACCCTAGGCTAGAAATGTTTTAAGACTAATTAGCGACCCACCCTCCCCTCGCTTCGGTTTCCACCGTGTATTGAACGCACAAAATGTTATCAAAATTGGTTCAGACGCTTAAGAGAACATAGTCGAATACATACAAAAAAAAACGTCTTGGGTTGCTAGTAAATCTATTTACTGCACCCCGCTCTGTCACTTGTCACGAACATTTAAGAAATATACAATTACTTGATAGAATTTACATCCCGGCTATTTATAGATCGCATAAATATTTTGCCTACTCGAGAATCAAACCCATGTTACATGGATTATAGACTGTAGATCATCATGTAGTAAACCGATTTAGTAAAATGTCAACATACCCAAGTGTCGAATAAATACATTCTTCCGATTCTTTCTCATGTTTCTTATCGCAGCGTTTTCTGGTTAAATGAAAATTAAAAAGAAATTGAAGTGGACAAAATAAAGACTTATAGATAGGCTTTTAACTTTTATCCAAAGAAGCCTACTGTTTAAAAGGGCGTTTTAAAAGATATAAGGTCTGGAAGTGTCGCCCTCTGAAAATCTTAAACCAGTCCAGGCGATTTCAGAGTATTCGGGAGCATTCTACAACATTTCAGAATATTCTGATATACTTTAAAATGTTTTAAATATGTATTTAAAATAGAATGTTCTGTAAAATCTTACATCATTATGGTACATTCCAGAAAACATTCTAATGTATGTATAGAATATTCTGGAACATGGTGGATTTCAATACTTTTATATTTTAAGGTTTATCATTTTATTCCAACTATTACAAAATTTCGTAAGCTAAATCAGATACCCCAGTTCATTATCATCATCGCAGCCCACATACGTCCCACTGTTGGGCTCGGGCCTCCTCCACAATGGGAGGGAATTTGACTATACCATGTTGGTCAGACATGTTGGATAGGGTTTCATTTCGAGATTTCCTTCTCTTGCACAGTTGTTATGTGCATATTATATCCCATAGTCTTCTTATACGACATTCACGGGCAAGATAGAGAGTGGTGAATTGTATTCTTACTCCGTCACCACCGACACCCCAGTTAGAAAATAAAAGCATAAAATTTGTTAATAAAAGGATAAATAAAACTTACTGAATTTGAGCTGCTTTTTCAGTCTCTTCTTGCTTTTGCTGAATTAGCTCCTCGAAACGATGTATCTGAAAACATACAAAGACTTTTAAATTTAGGTAAGTATACTAAGATTATCACAATTTAAAAAATATGTGGTGTATATAGCGTTTAAGTTCTTTTTTATTGCAATCGATGTCAAACGAGCAAACAGTACACTTGATAGTAAGTGTTGCTGCCGCTCATGGACTTATGTAAGGCCGCCGCTTACCGTGAAGAAAGTGAAGGGAGTGTGAATGCGTGCAATAAGGTTCGGTGATACTAAAGGCGTCACTAAAACCCTCCACACGCAAACACCCTCAGAAAGTTCCCTGTCCCTCGCTCACCGAACGAAGAGCAGTAACAAATCGATACTACTCGGACGTCAATTTTCTGCAAGAGTGTAGTACATAATGGGCAATTAAGCCTTCTATGTTTCCATCCGTTCGTTCGTTTATTAGTACCGTAACGGTCTTAGCTCACTTACACCACCCCATCATTGCTCCCGCTCAACATAACTTTCAACGGAGATCACTACTCGCTGTCCACGTGCCGACAGCTAACAAACCACTAGCTGTCCACGTATTTGCAGCTGTCAGGCAACTATTCCGCACTGATACCTAACAGTCAACTACATTACAGTTAACGTTGAAGAGAATAGCTCGGGCAATAACATATAACAAACATTTAAAGTATATGAAATGCTTTAGGCAAGGTACGTTCTTCATGCGAGCAGTCTGCGTGCATACATCGCACGGGTCGCCCGCTTGAAGCGCATGGTCAGCATTGGGTAAGCCAGCTAGCTATTGAATGGTACGATCTCTTCTTTTTTTTTGGGGCTGGGTTGCGGTCGGCGCGCTCCTCGCACCACTCCGTCCGGGGCGACAGAGGGGCGTAAGCAAGCACACCCACAACTCACCCACGATGCACGTCGCCTTCGTCGTTGGGCCGACCACCGGAGCAGGGTGACTTGACGTGCCTCTCAGCGGGTGACGGACTAATTCCCCGGTCACGTCACCCGCGGCCACAGCTAGGGCGGCATGGTACGATAACGGTAAGCCAACTTACAGTTAGCTGTCTGTTAGTTTATATTGCCTATGTAAAATTGTCTACCGAGGACACCCTTCAGTTCACATTTTAATCTATACAAATAAATAAAATTGAAGTGTCTGTTCGTAATGTCATAATATGGCAACATGTAAACATATAAACAATGGGCTTTTTGCATGCTGATACGATAATACTTATCCCTAAACGCCGTTTTAAAAAAATATCTTCTGTCTGTTTGTTTTGGGTAATTTTCAAAACGGCTGGATCGATTTTGATAATATTTTACTACCAGGTAGCTATCTTTTATCCCGGTATTTCCACGGGAACAGACATTATGCGGGTATGGCGACACCGAAGCGTAGCGAGGGCGGGTTGCTAGTAAAAAATATTTTTCCGTGTGGAAGCGGTGTTGTAAAAATCCGTTACGACCTTAACGCTAAATTGCTAGATCCAGTAGTTTGCTCAATATTTAGGTAGATGCACAATCTTTTAAATGAAAAAATATCAGTGTAAACTTACATGTCTCTTGTTAATATCAAGCTTGAGTATTTCCTTGCTATGCGACTTAGTTGCGCGCGATTCAGATCGGTTATTCGAATTGCTCCTCTGAAAATTGTGAAAAAGTTGATTATAAATTCTAAACTACATATGTTGAGCAACTATTCCTTTTTCATTATTATCGTAAAAATCTATTTAGAGATTTAAGTGGAGGCAACATTACTGCAAGTGATGAACTCGAAATGAAATTTGGCCAGAGTGGGAGTAGGTTAATGATCCTTATCTGCAGGATTTCCGAAGGCAGCAGTGGAAGTGTCGAAGACAAGAATTTATAGCGATGGCTGGCCACTCGAAGATGGAAAGTTAGATGTACAGCAGGTTATAGGGTTGCACAACATTCCTTCTGCCGCCCCGGACGGTCTGGGCGTGGTGGGATCATATAGTCTGTCCCAAAAAAAGCATATAAAATAGTCAAATATTAAAACATATTTAGCTATCAATTGCTCGGTAATAAAATAATTATTAAACAAAAAATATTGATCTTTGCGTGCTTTGGAGCGGGCTATGCTCGGAATTTCTCTGCGAGATAGAATCCGGAATACGGAAATCCGCAGAAGAACGGGTGTAACCGACATAGCACGAAGAATTAGCATGCTGAAGTGGCAATGGGCAGGCCACATCGCTCGACGAACTGACAACCGCTGGGGAAGAAAGGTTCTCGAGTGGCGACCACGTATTGGACGACGCAGTGTAGGACGCCCCTCCCCCACTAGGTGGACCGACGACCTGGTGAAAGTTGCTGGGCGTCGTTGGATGCAGGCGGCATAGAACCACACTTTGTGGCGTAACATGAGGGAGGCCTACGTCCAGCAGTGGACGCCGATAGGCTGAAATGATGATGATGATGATTGAACTTTCATTTATCTCTAGCTCATATACTCACTGCTGAACTTGAGCTTTCTCCATAATAGGAGAGATTTTTTCTATTGCTGATGGTGGCAAACGAGCAAGCAGCACACGTGATGGTAAGTGATTTTGCCGCACATGGACCTTTGCAATACCATGGGCACAGCTAGCCCGTTACCTACCGTGAAGATAATTCTCTTCTTAAACCTCGTTTAAAGAAGGACATGTCATAGCGCTCGGGAAACACAGCAACAGGTAGTTCATTCCAGAGCCTGCACGTACGTGAGAGTGACATTTGTGACGTAGCATTGAAACTAATGGCCACGTATTAATAGCTATTTGACAAAGAAGAAGAAACTGTATTTAGGCCTTACCAATCGGGTTGCAGAAGCAATCTCCATGGAATCTTTTGCGCCAAGTAAAGCTGCTTTGTCAGGTAGTTGACGGGTATTTGCTGATGTTCTACAAATATGATTAGGTTACTTCTTTTTTATTTATTACAAACGGTGACAAACGAGCGAGCTAAGTGTTGCTGAGGAGTGTGTGAGGAGGGCTGCAGTGCTGCAGGACCGGTGCAGAGTCCAGATGCGGCCGAGGAGATGTCCGCGGACGAGGGCGGTGGGACCGCAGGGCCGTCCGATGACGAAGGGCTGTGTACAGCAGGGCCGTCCGGGATGATGGTTGGTGGGCCGTCCGGGATGGTAGGTAGGGATGTCGCTGGTAGGGAGGTGGATAGGGGAGCCGCCGCTCTGACGGCGGCTCTTAGTGTTGGGAGGGGAAGGGAGGAGGCCCGGCCCCCGACGAAGGATCGGAAGCGCCCCCTGCCAAAGGGTGGCAGCTCCGCATCCGAATCGGAGGGGAGCGATACTATCAGGCCTCCCCCCAAGGTTGCGACCGCGCGCCGGGGGCGCAGGGGTCGGGGAGGTGCGGTGGCGGCCAGACCGGCGACGCCGTGTCCGGCCGACCAAGGAGGCGAGGTGGCGGCCCTTCAGGCCGCAAACGCCCGCCTAAGCGAGGAGGTCTCCGGCTTGCGGGAGCGAAACCGCAGGCTGGAGACGGAACTTTCGGCGGTGCGGAGAGAGAACCGCGGGTTGGCCAAGGACGTGGCTGACCTGCGGTCTCAATTCGAGCGCCTGGTGCAGGCTGTGGCGTCGGCGCCGGCCCCGCCGCCGAAACGGGTCGCGCCAGCGAGGGCGGGCCCATCGTCTGCGCCCGTGGCGCCGGCTGCGCCCGTCGCGGCTTCGCCGCTGCCTCCCCTCGTCGTGGTCCCTCCGCCGGCTCGTAGCCGCGGGAGATCTCAGAAGGGGGAGGAGCCACTGCCCGACGAGGTGCATGGCGTGTCGGAGTCGGCGATACGCGTCATCCTAGCCCGAGTAGGGGTAATGATGGATGCGCGTATCGAGGCCGTAGCGGCCAGGCTCCCGCTGCCCTGTCAGGGTGGCCGCGTGGTGAGCTACGCTGCGGCCGCGGCGGGACCCAAGGGGGCCAAGAAGGCCGGCAAGGTGCCGGCTCCCGCCAAGGCCGGGCCGCGGCCGGCACCAGCGATTGCACCGCAGGCGCCGGCCGGCGAACCCGCGACTGCGCCTGCTGCGCTCAGCGCTGCTGCTAGGCTCAAACAGGGCTGGCAGGTGGCTGAGCGTAGCAGGAAGGCACGCGGCCAAAAGCGGAGAGCGGCGGCCAAGAGTGCCGCTGTGGCCGCCGCTCCTCAGGCGGGAGCCGGCGGAAAGGGAAAAAGGTCGCGTAGGGGCCTCAAGTCGCCGAAGACGGCTGCGGTGGTAATCACCGTACTGCCTGAGGCGGCTGAGAGGGGCCTAAACTATGAGGCCGTCCTAAGACGCGCCCGGCGGGAGCTGGACGTCTCCGACATCGGGGGCGTCGAGGCGAGGACCCGCAAAGCCCGGACAGGGGCTCGAATACTCGAGTTCCCTGGGGCCGAGGGCGCGAAGACGGCCGATAGTTTGGCCACGATGCTGAGGGGGCTGTTCGGACCGGAGGATGGAGTCCGAATCGCCAGGCCCGTTAAGTGCGCAGATATGCGCCTCACGGGTCTGGACGACTCCATGGCGGTGGAGGACATCCGGGAGGCCATTATGGCGCGTACCGGGTGTGCCTCGGACACCGTCTGGATTGGCACCATCCGCCCTGGTCCGGGCGGCGTCGGTGCTGTCTGGGTGCAGTGCCCAGTGGAGTCGGTCAAGCAATTGGCCGACTCAGGCAGGCTTCTCGTGGGCTGGAGTTCGGCGCGGGTAACCGTGCTGGAGCCCCGGCCCGCGAGGTGTTATAAGTGCATGGCGGTCGGGCATACCCGACCGACGTGTCGCAACTGCTTTGACTGCAGCGGGCTATGTTTCCGTTGCGGTCAAGCTGGACACCAGGCGGCATCGTGCTCTGCGGTGCCCCACTGCCCCGCGTGTGCGGCGGGCAATAAGCCTGCCAAGCATCGCATGGGCTCTGGGGACTGCAGAACCCCGGCATCGGCCCCAAAGGGGCGGGGCGGCCCATCGACCGGGCCAGTCCCCGCTCCGAGCGCGGCCCGATCGCCCGTTAGCGCGGAGGAGGTGACGATGGATACGGACCGTTAATGGACCCTCTATCCATTCGTCTCCTCCAGGCCAATCTCAACCACTCCGCCGGTGCGCAGGACGTGTTCCTGCAAGCCATGGCGGAGTGGTTGATAGGAGTAGCCGTAGTCGCGGAGTCGTACGTGGTGCCCGACCGGATTAACTGGTTGGGTAGCGCCGATGGCACCGTGGCAATCGTCGCCTCCACGTCGTGGCCTTCGTCGTCTCTGACCCTTAGGGACAGGGGCATCGGATACGTCGCGGCGGACTGGGGGGAGATTACGCTCTTCGGAGTTTATCTCTCCCCTAACTGGAGTGTGACCGATTTCGAGGCCTCCCTCACCATCATGGAGGCCTCGTTACGGCGACTAGCATCGCGCCAGGTCTTCGTCCTGGGGGACTTTAACGCCAAGTCCGTGGCGTGGGGGTCCCCTAGGACGGATGACCGAGGACGGGCGATCGAGGAGTGGGCGGCGGCACTGGGCCTCTGTTTGTTGAACAAGGGCTCGGTGCATACGTGCGTGCGACAACGGGGCGGGTCGATAGTGGACCTTTCGTTCGCTAGCCCCGGGGTCACCGCACGCGTGGGGAGCTGGCGCGTTGTGCAGGAGGTCGAGACCTTGTCGGACCACCTGTATATCCGGATGGAGGTCTCCCTGGCAATCCCGACGCCCAGCAGGGGTCACGGGGCGGATAGGCGTCCTGCGTTCCCGCGATGGGCTGTGGGTCGCTTAGACCGGGACCAGCTGGCGGAGACAGCCATCGTATACTCGTGGCTGTCCTCTGCCCACCAGTCGGACGGGGTAGATGCCGAGGCTGGCCGCATCCGCAGTGCGTTGACGCAGATCTGCGATGCGGCCATGCCCCGGGTACGGCGTCTGCCCCCGAGGAGGGGTGTCCACTGGTGGTCCCGGGAGCTGGCGGATCTCCGGGCCGCGTGTATCCGCGCCCGGAGGGCCTATACCCGCAGCCGGCGACGCCATCGCGATGCGGAGCGGGAGCCCGTGCTTTACGAGGGCTACCGCAATGCGCGGTCGGCCTTCAGGCTGGCCGTCCGCTCCGCCAAGGACGTCAGTCGGCAGGAGATGCTGGACGGTCTCGACCGTGACCCCTGGGGACGCCCCTATCGCGCGGTGCTGAATAGGCTACGCGCGCAGGGCCCTCCCCTCACCGAGACTCTCCAGCCCGGCCTTCTCACCCGGGTCATCGAGGATCTGTTCCCGCGGCGGGCGGAACACACGCCCCCGGTCATGGCTCCGCCAGACACTGACCGGGAGGCCGACGACGACAGTGTTCCGCCCATCACGGAACCCGAGATGGGGCCACCCCCGGGCCCGACGGTGTTCCTAACCGCGTGCTGGCCCTAGTCCTCGAACACCTGGGACCCCGCCTCAGGGAGCTGTTCGACGCGTGTTTAGCGTCCGGACGGTTCCCTGGGTGCTGGAAGGAGGGAAGGCTGGTGCTCCTGCCGAAGCCGGGACGGTCTCCGGAGTCGCCTTCGGCCTACAGACCTATCGTGCTGCTCGATGACACGGGCAAGCTACTGGAGAGGGTGGTAGCTGCCCGCATCGAGCGGCACCTCGTCAGCACGGGGCCGATCTGTCGGACGCCCAGTTTGGGTTTAGGAGGGGTCGTTCGACGATCGCGGCTCTGTTGCGTCTGAGGGCCGTGGCGACTGAGGCCGTCACCGGCGGGGGAGTGCTGTTGGTGGTGTCCCTAGACATCGCCAACGCATTCAATAGTCTGCCATTCAGCTGCATCAGGGAGGCGCTCCGTTATCACGGGGTGCCAGTTTACCTGAGGCGGCTAGTGGCAGACTATTTGGAGGGGCGCAGCGTCCTCTGCACCGACCGAGCAGGGGACGTCGTGCGAACGCCCATGACGTGCGGTGTCCCACAGGGGTCGGTCCTCGGACCCACCCTGTGGAACATCGGCTACGACTGGGCGTTGAGGGGGAGCCTCCCGCCCGGGCTGGGCGTGATTTGTTACGCCGACGACACGCTCGTCACAGCCCGCGGTGGGACGCTAGAAGAGGCGGTAAGCCTGGCGACCTCGGGTACCGAGGAGGTCGTCAGACGGATCGAGGCGCTGGGGTTGAGGGTCGCCCTGGACAAGACCCTCTTGTTCCATGGGCGCACTATGAGCCCTCCCATCGGCGTCTCGATCACCGTCCACTCGGTCGACATCAGCATCCGGGCCCATATGAGGTACTTGGGCCTGGTGCTCGACGGGCGATGGTGGTTCCGGGAGCATTTCCGCAGGCTCGCTCCGCGGCTCGTCGGCGCGGCGTCCGCCCTATCGTGGCTTATGCCGAACGTGGGCGGACCGACCGCTGCGTGCCGACGGCTGTACGCGGGGGTCATCCGGTCGATGGCCCTGTACGGCGCACCGGTGTGGGCGGGGTCCATGACCGCCCGACTTAGGGCCCTTCTGTGGCGACCACAGAGGGTCACGGCGGTCAGGGCCATCCGCGGATACCGCACGGTGGCGACGGAGGCAGCGTGCCTATTGGCCGGGACTCCCCCGTGGGACCTGGAGGCGGAGATACTCGCCAGATTGTATCGGCGGGTGACGGGGATGCGAGCGGAGGGCGGTGAGATCTCGTTAAGGGAGCTCACCGCTTGGCGCGTCGACGCCCGCCGAGACGTCATTGCCCGTTGGGCAGTCCGGCTGGAGAGGCCTCGGTTCGGGGTGCGAACCGTGGAGGCCTTCCGGCCGGTGCTGATGCAGTGGTTGGAAAGGCGGCACGGGGTGCTCTCCTTCCGACTAGTGCAGGTGTTGACGGGGCACGGGAGCTTCGCCAAATACCTGCACAAGGTCGTAAGGAGGGAGAGTACACCGTCCTGCCACCACTGCGATTGCGACGAGGACACGGCGCGCCACACGCTCGAGGCCTGCGCGGCTTGGGCAGTGCAGCGCCGTGAACTCGTCGCAATCATCGGTGCCGACTTGACGCTGCCGGCCATCGCTAGGGCGATGGTCGACAGCGTCGGGAATTGGGACGCGGTCGCAGCCTTCTGCAAGACAGTGATCTCGCAGAAGGAGGCGGCGGATTGTCTGCGCGTGGAGCGCAGCCTCGATGAGGAGATCTGCCGCCGGCGACTGGGGCGGCGCAGGCGCAACTACCTGCGCCTCATGCCGCCCTAGCCGAGGCCGCGGGTGACGTGACCGGGGATTAGTCACCCGCCGAGAGGCCGACCGCGTGAGGAAAGACCGACGTCCTCCCCGAGGGGGGGACGTCGGTCGATGGGAGGGTACCCCACGTAGGGGGTGTTCCGTCGGGCCGGCCACTGACGACCAGTAAACCTGCTCCAGTGGTCGGCCCAATGACGAAGGCGAGGTGGTTTTCGGGTGGGTTCCATACAACAAACGCGATTTTTATAGATAATGGTACGGCACCCCTCGTGCGCGACTCCAACCTGCACTTAGCCGGTTTTTTCTTGCTCACAACCGTATTTGCATGACATCTATGCCTAAAGGCCAGTTTAAAATTTTTTGTCTGTCTGTTTGTTTGAGGTAATCTTCAAAACGGCCGATTTTGATAATATTTTACTACCAGATATCTGTCTGTATAAAGAGTAACTTAAGCTATATATTATCCTGGTATTCCCACGGGAACGAGAACTATACGGGTAAGGCGACTAAAACCGAAGCGAAGCGAGGGCGGGTTGCTAGTTAAACCTATATAAACACTAATGTTCATAAAATACTTATATATTTCAGGTAATAAACAGGTCTATCTGTAAATATTCAATGAGGTAATCAGCTAATCGTTTACTAAATAAATTTCTGTAGGTTGCGTCTGCGCCGACGATACACCCAAGTCATCAATCAACATAAGTCAAGACAACCCGGACGTCACGCCGATGAACCGTGGAGTAAGAGGATAGAAATGCACCCGGAATCGCTGCCACTCGTCGAACATCAAGCGTCAATCTTTCTTTTGAGTTTGAATGATAATAGAGACCGATTTGACGGAAATAGAGGCATACGGCGGCTGTTATTTGTGAATCTTACAAAAAGTCACCGCCGCCATTTATTTGCGTAGATCTTTTAAAATACACAAATCATTTTAAATGCAGTTCAACACGTTCACTGCTAAGTCATTTTTATGGACCTAGTGCGTATGAGGTCTATTCGAGGCAAGTTTGAACTTCTTTACAGTGCGTAAGAGACCATTTCGGCCTCATAAAACGATGTTTTTAAAAAATGCTTTAATTGTAGTCCAAAAGTGACAATATTTGCTTGAAACTTCACCATTCCAAGCCTAAATCTTATATTTTTAAACGAGCAATTCTTGTATATACTAGCTGACCCAACAGATGTTCTGTTCAAATAAAATAAAAGGATTCCTCTTTGAAATCGACAGCAGCACCGCATACCGAGTCCAATTGTGTGTCTAAACCATTCTGGAATCCCCTTGAACACACACAAAAAATTTAATCACACATCGGTCCAGCCGTTTAGGAGGAGCTCAGTGACATACACACGTACAACTGTCTAAATAAGGAATAACTTGGGCTATATTTGATCTCTGTATTCCCATGGAAACAGTAACTATGCGAATGAAACCATTTGTTAGTTTATAAATACATAACTAGCAGCCCCCCCTCGCTTCGCTTCGGGTTCAGTCGCCTTACCCTCGTAGCTATCGTTCCCGTGGGAATATCGGCGTCGGAATAATAATAGGTAAAGGGCAATTATGTAGTGCATGAAATGCTTAAGGTAATTAACGTATTTTATTTGATAAGGATTAATATCCTATGCGTCTAAATAACTTTCAAATTATCACGTTATAGTGTGGCCATTTTCTTAAACATTAAAATGGGTATTGTACGTTATCCGTAAAAGATAGACATGTGCTATCCTTTTTTGTAGACCTATAAAAGATACACAATTCCACCATACATTGTTTTGATTTATCTCCAACGGATCAGTCAGCGTTTTCGATAAAAGCGCCCGAGCGGCTTGACTTTTGCCTACCTCTTCGACAATTATCATCATATTTCAACCAATTTACACAAAACATTGATGTATTATGCATAAAAACCTTCCCCATAAACCACATTATTTGGTGAAAACCGCACGAAAATCTGTTCAGTAGTTTTTGAATTCATCGCGTTCAGACAGACAGAGGCCGCCGGGGACGTTGTTTTATAATATTTAAAGAAATTGAATTTTGGATCTGTGTACTCACATAATTCTTAATATCGATCCCATGCCAATATCAGCACCTCGGTAATCCACACTTGCAGCTGTTTGACGTCGACTTCCCAATGACTAAAATTAAGAAATGAAAAGCCTTTGTTTAAACCTACCTTATATTTGGGTGATCGGTTTCATTATAAAAAAATCAGTTTTATTTACAACTAGCAACCCGCCCTCGCTTCGCTTCGGTTTCAGTCGCCTTACCTGCATAACTCCCGTTCCCGTGGGAATATTGAGATAAAATAAAGCCTACGTTACTCCTTATATAGACAAGCTACCTGGTAGTAAATTATTATCAAAATCAGTCCAGCCGTTTTGAAGATTACCTCAAACAGACAGCTATATCGACAGATAGCCAGAATTTTTAAACTGTATTTTAAGCATAGGTGTCGTGCAAATAACCGTGTGAGCATGAAAAAAGCCCAGTATTTTGACATAAAAAAAAAGACACTGCAATTTTATTTATTTATAAAGTTATTAATCTATATATTATTTAAGAAAAGTTACAAATTACTATTGCTAATGTTAATAAAAGATTGCTATTAAATTAACAATGTATAATTATATCTATTTCTTTTTTTTTAAAGAATGACAACGCCCTATACTAAGGAAATAATCTCTGTATTGTGGGGGACTTTTTTTTTATTTTTTTTTTATTGCAAACGGTGGCAAACGAGCAAACAGTACATCTGATGGTAAGTGTTGCTGCCGCTCATGGGCCTTTACAAGGCCGTTGCCTACCGCAAAGAAAGCGAAGGGAGTGTGAATGCGTGCATTGAGGCTCGGTGATACCAAGGGTACCACCAAAACCCTCCACACGCAATCACCCTCAGAAAGTTGGGCTTCCGGCTCTTTCGCTCACCGAACGAAGCGCAGTAACAAATTGCTACTACTCAGACGTCGATTTACAAACATTTAATTAACGGACACAAATTACATCCAGAGTCAGCACAACAATTTGTGAATCACACAAAGTGTTGACCTGCACGGGATTCGAACCTACGATATTTGGCACGGTAGGTCGGTATCTTAACTTATTCTTAACAAATACTTTATTTCGCATTTGATTTGTCTAGGATTAATTTTAATCGTAGTGTTGGTAGTGATAATTATCTATTGAAATTCTCTAAATCTAACAAAAGATGTGTTATAAAATAAAATAATATAATGGAATTTATTTGGACATAAAGTACTTTTGAAGTAAAACTTCTTTAGCTGCGACTTAGAAGTATGACGTAGGAGTATAGTATCTTTTTCCGACGGAAATAACAGTTATCTGTTGTCTGTAAGGGGGGACCTGGTAATCTGTCAGACAGAATTATTATCTTAGTGCAGATACCAGTCTCTCACAAAGACTAACTAAACTAAACTTGAAACAATTGTAAAAATATAGAAATTAGTTCGTAAGTACCTTTGTGTCAGAAAATAAATAAATAGATTATCAATTAATGTTATAATAATAATAATTTTAACCCTCTGAGCCAGTCGTTATTTCACCATGAGACTAACGTAAACCTCGGAGGAACATTATATGACTCTCTAAGTACTTTGATATAAAGGAAAAATGTATCACATGATTTATAGGAAAGCCAATAAACCGCAGGGCAGCTTGTGGCGGGCTGAATATGAGTGGCGACACTGCGGTCTTGAGTGCCCCAGAGAGTCGGTCAGGGCCTCGTATCCAGCTCGCCTTTATTGGCTGGCTGGGGTGGAAAGCAACGAGTGCCCGCAGAACTCTCAACTCTGGTTTGCCTTAAACGGCTGGTCAGAGAGGGGTCGCCAGAGCTATATGCTCGGGGGTGGAAGTGTCATTTTCAAAGGCATAACTACGAGGAAACCACAGCGGGTCGCCGTTTATCAGCCACTTGCAATGGTGAAACCGGCGCCGCACCGCTCGACACCCTAAGCCACTTACACCAATGTTGCTCCCCTGTTGCCTGTGTATCTGGGGCGACAGATTAGAGGGCCCATTCAGTGAGTTGGCGAGTCACCGTGTGCCAAAGTTCAAGATGTATAAAGGTATTGAAAGCAGGCGACAGTTTTAAAATCAACAATTTTTAGTTAAACCAGTCCATCAAACCTCCAATCCCATAATATCAGTTACCACCATCACACAATAGTTTTACACCTACCGTTGGCAGTCCACGCGTGTTATGTGCAAACGTGGAGTGTCATTGATCATCTCATCCCATTTTAACATTAAATTTCTCCAAAGGCCTTTGCATGTTGCATTCATATCTCCATGTAAGCCTTTCAAAGGACCGGGTATCTTCTCTGTAGAAGATACCGTGAACCAAAAGGAGATACATATAATAATTGAATTAGTTAACTGTAATATTCAGTATTTGTAAAATGGCGTCTTTGATATTTTAAATTTGCAAGTTCTTTTATGTGCTGTTGCTTTTCTAATTTTAAATTTATCATCATCTGTCACGATAATGAAAAAGTTTTACTCCAACCGCGTGTAACTGTAACGGGCGCTTTACTTTTCTTTATCTTCATTCATTAACAAATATATTTATGCAACAAATATTATGGCAATTAGGGTTACTAACCATTCTTATGGTAATTACTTAGCTTTTATAACACCCACAGATGTATTCCTTAGAATAACAACGTATAGAAAGATTACTTAGTACGTAAGCCATCAAAAATATGAAGCAAACAATACCTACTACAAGCGCGCGGGCAATTACACACGTATCACGCACACCACTATACAAATTATGAAATCAAATTTTGTTTTTATTTTTTTCAAATGTGTTGTGACACTATTTGAATGCACAAACCGTCATAATTACCTTTTTTTTAGAGAGTTGCGTACGTACGTGCGGTACAGTGATCTTGTACATTACGAAACGGTTCCGGCGTAAGTTCCATTAGGCCCCAATTGAAATGCTTCACTTTTTGTGCGCGAACTTACCTTCTACATGTTATTATTCTAAGGATGTATTCATTCTTAATCCGTCCCCACATGGCCATGTATATATATATAACCTTTCATTAGTGAATTATTTCTTAAGCGCCTAAATTAAATTTATTAGCAATCTGCTGTAAAGCACTTAAAAAATAACACAATTATAAATAAAACAACTTTTACGCATTTTATCGCATTTGTAATTCATTATCATTTCAGCTCATAAACGTCCCACTGTTGAGCTCGAGCCTCCTCCACAATAGGAGGGCAATTGATTGATTTTCGAAAATGATTTCTTGATACGAAAAAATAAGGGAGGACGGTAATGCCGATCCAAAGTACATAGTATCATATGTTCTTCTCATTTTGGCTCATAATTCCACAGCTGGGTTCGAGCCTCCTCCACAATAAGAGGGAAATTAATCTTACTATACCATGCTGGTTAGACAGGTTGGTATAGGATTTTGTTTCGAGTTTTTCTTCTCTTGCATAGATGTTAGATGCTTATTATATCCTTTAGTCATCTTTTACGACATCCAAGGGCAAGATAGGGAGTGGTGAATCGTATTCTCCTTCTGTCACTACACGGACATAAGTATTTAAGGCATATCAATCTTACCATCTTGGATACACCGTTTCTTCCTTCTGGAACTTCAGGATAATCGCAATAGTTGAACACAGACCGACGATCAGAATATGGATATACGTCCTTTATTATATCCGTATTCTCACACGATCTCTTTAAGAACATATCATTGAATACTGGGAACAGAAATTAATTGTGTATTAAAGAAAATTATATACAAACATATCGAGGGGTGAAAGGCTATTTGGTTTAAGCGATATCTAGGGTGATATTGAGTTATATACATATTTGGAATCAGCGAATTTTTCTCCTTCAAATGATACTGGATTCATTAAAATCAGAGCACTTTTTTCATACGCTGAACTCTTTTACACTTTCCATACGCTAAAAAACGAGGGCTTAAGGCAATTTTTATTAAGCGACATTTATCTTTGTAACTAAAGGTACGTTTTATTTAGTATTAGCATCAAGAATTCGATGTTATTAATTGAATTTTAATTAAATTTACCTCATTCAAATAGCTCAAGAAGTTATTTTATTATGATTTTTTTTCTAAATGACTCTCCTATAGAGTTACAAAAATGTAGCTTAAACCAAATAGCCTTTCACCCCTCGATATGTATATAGATTTTCGCAGGTTATGGAACAACTGATCAAACGGGAGTTAGGCAATGATGGTAGGATCGCATGAAAAAAAATTTGAAGTAAAATATTGATTCGTTAATAAAATTATTGTAATTGTAGAAATCTAAAATATATGAATCTTAGTAGTATAGCGTTTGAGACGATTAATTCCTCCACCCTGCGCCCTCGGTGAATGCGCCCAGTCCCTTAGTGCCATGATGGCTCGCTGAAGCCACACATTCCCCTAACACGCCCGCCTATTTTCCTGTGGTAACAGATTGTTTTTACAATATATAGGTTCCACTAAAACAAGGAGGGGTAATAACACAGGTTATGGGGTTGCAAACCGCTCTTCCGTTGCCCCAGATGGTATTTTTTTTATTGCAAACGGTGGCAAACGAGCAAACCCTACACCTGATGGTGTTACTCCCGCTCATGGACCTTTGCAAGGCCGCTGCCTACCGCGAAGAAAATGAAGGGAGTGTGAATGCGTGCAATGAGGTTCGGTGATACTAAAGGCATCACTAAAACCCACCAGACGCAAACACTCTTGGAAAGTTGGGCTTCCGGCTCTCTAGCTCACCGAACGAAGCGCAGTAACAAATTTGCTACTACTCGAACGTAGACTTTCTGCTCAGTGTGGTACTACCCCGGACGGACTGGCCCGCGGCTGTAGACAGACAACTATCAACAGTGTGGTCCTACCTGTATAGTGACATATATTATAAATAAAAAAGAATTGGCGCTAACCCTTCTTTTGGCAAGTGACGTAAGAACTAAGAAACAGGCGGAACTGTGTTAGGTCATGCCGCGACCCTTGGATTTCAAGGTTTTAATGCCTCAGTCTTTTATTTTCTTTTATGTGACCCACGGGCAAGAAAGAGAAGGGTTGGTGAAATGTATTCGTACTCGGACATCACACGGAAAAAAAAAACATTAAATGGATACAAATTATAGCCAGACTTATAATTACTTTGGGCCTTCTCCATACTGGAAAAGAGATTGGCCTAATATACCATGCTGGTCAGACAATTTGTTTAATTATGGTTTAAGGTTTAACCCTTTTTTTTTACGGTGAGTGCACTCCTCGCTCCACTCCATCCGGGGTGACAAGGGGTGTAAGCATGCACACCCGTAACCCACCCGTATAGCACGTCGCCTTCGTCGTTGGGTCGACCACCGGTGCAGAGTTCCTTGAGGTCAGTGGTCGACCGATGGAATACCTCAAGGGAGTACCCTCTCCCGTAAGGTTTTAGGCCTAAGGGGATTTCAAGTTGCCCATCTGTGTGATCTACATTATCATCCTTTACTAGTCTTTCACTACACACAGGCAAGATAGGGAGTGACGAATTCTATTCTTACTCCGTCATCACAGGGAAAAAAGAAGGTATATTACTGTATGTTTAAAATGACATTCTAAAGGGAAGCGAGTATAAAATCAGCTTACCATACTCCTTCCAAACTTTAGGTGCTGTCTTAACAGCCTTAACAGTTTTCAGGACCTGTCTTCGCTGTGGTGGTTTGAAGTCACACATGTCACCAAACATTACAAAAGGACGGTTTTCGCCTTCCAACATCTCCCACCACATCTTCTCATGGGCTGAAGGAATTTATATATATTTTAGTTTTTTATCTATTCTCAAGATTAACCAATATACCGCACACCTTCAAGAGCGGGTTAAGATCAAAGTGAAATCGGATATAAAGAAATTATCTTGCTCCTATGTGATGAGAAACCTCCTGAACCTCAACTTGCATTTTGCCGCAGAACTTTCAATATTGATTCGACACGTTTGCCTCAAAACGAGGCATCCTCAGGAAGAATCCTCGGCATATTCCGTCCATTCTATCGTTTGGAGCCGTTTGGGGCCAAAACGTCCTGTGGATGTCTCGTTTGGAAAATGTTGGCTACTCGATTCCTTCCCTTTTTTAAAATATCTGTGCAAAAATATATTACCTGTAGTTGCGTCTCTACTGTCTCTCCACAAACCAGGAGACGGAGCCAGAGTCAAAGAGCTACCTGCCGCCAACGGTAAACCAAGTAGGTACCATATATTATCATTCTAGTACCTATCTTATTCGATTCCTTTTCTTCAATAACTTCCTCATCACATGGATCTTCTTTGGGATCAATTTCGGTTGGAGCTTCTGTCTTCAATAGTTTTGGTAAGTCTATGAGGAACTGGTTTGTTTCTGGAGGGCCTCCAGCAAAGTGGTAGATGAAATTCATGAACTATAATGTGTTAATAAAAGAGAATCATTATCACACACGCACGTATGCGTTTCACTGCTGAGTTTTTTATTTCCATATCGTTTCCTTTAGTCCCACTACTAGGTGAACCTCTACAATTCACCACTCCCTTTCTTGCCCGTGGGTGTTGTAGAAGACGACTAAGGAATTATAATACGCAGATAATATCGCGGATACGATTTTTTTTTTGTTAGTGTGTGTACAGCTGTTAGGCGCAGATGACTTTTACAGCTTGACGCGGACTATGGGTGAGCGCTGAGGGCTCTCAACCCGGAGAAATGCTAAGCGACATCGCCCGAGGGCTCCCCCTGTGGGGAACGGACTTCGGCTTCGGGTGTCGCTGGAGGCAAAGTTGGCATACCCACGTTTTAGTTCATGACTTTTGCGCGGCGCGGTTTCGCACCTCGACGGCGAGGGCGGAACCGTGGGTATTTGCGTGTAATGGCCTCGCGGACCGTGTAGGCTCTACGTTGAGCGAGTGTGATTGTGTCGTCCTCTTCGTCGAGGACGTGACGAAAACGTCGGATGGAATCGCGGATACGACCTATAATGTCGGCTTATATAGATCCCACTACTAGGCTCGAGCCTCTTTCACAATTGGAAGCATATTGACATACTATACCACGCTGTTCAGACGGGTTGGAATAGGGTTTTATTTCGAGTTTTCCTTCTCTTGTATAGATGTTACTTGCTTATATCCCTTAATCGTCTTTAACAACACCTACGGGCAAGATAGGGGGTGGTGAATTGTATGCTTACTCCGTTACCATACAGACATATTACACAAAAACTACTTAGCAGTGGCCAAGTTGCAGGCGTGTTTGATGCATTTTCGCTTATCTATACCAATAAATAAAAATGGAGGGTCTGTTTGTAATGTCAAAATAATAGGCTTTTTTCATGCTCACACGGTTATTTGCACGACACCTATGCCTAAAATACAGATTAAAAATTTTTTGTCTGTCTGTCTGTCTGTCAAAATATAAATATGTACACAGTATACAAGGAAGCGTGCGGTGACGATGACGTGAGTGTCATGATTTTTGTTCACACAAATAGGGATGTGACTTAGAGGGAAAATAATCGATTAATTAAATAATCGACTTTTTGTTTTTTTTTAAATATCGATTATAAAATAATCGATTATTTAAAAATAAAGAATCGATTATAAAATAATCGATTTTTCTCCCAAAGTATGAAATACTGCACGCGGTATCGTGATGACATTTTTTTTTTCGGAAATCTGGCAGTGAAATAATCGATTAAATTATTTTGACAATCGAATATAAAAATCTTATTACAAAAAAATAATCGATTAATAATCGATTATTTTTTCATATCCCTACACACTAGTGATGTAACGAATATTCGCATTCGCATCGCGAATATTCGCATATGTTTCTAACATTCGCAATCCCATTCGCATTCGCAATTAACGATGCGAATGTTTGGCGAATATATTTGACAAACTAAAAACAAATTATAATATTTATTATTTTTATTTACTCATTATATTTCAATAAAACAATATTATGGAACAATCGGGTCGGCAACTAAATTAGAAATACTGTCTCTCTTATTTTTGTCAGTCTAATATAAACTAATGAATGGGGAGCCGGTTTTTTGTTCGGTTATACTGCGAAAACCACTGAACGATCAGAATAATATTTATACCATAAGATGCAGCATGTTTCGGAGAAAGATTTAGTATATGATATGTTGGTGAATACTTATCCGTAATTTATATTTGTTTTTGACGTGACAACGTCTTATAATTCGATAGAGCCAGCTGCACACACGAAAAAACATGACGTATGCGGCGTTACCTCGCTCTGAGGCGTTCCATTTAAGGCCTTTTTTTTTTGAGGTGGGCTACGGTCGGCGCGCTTCCGCACTACTCTGTCCGGGGCGACAGAGGAGCTTAAGCACGCAACACCCGCAACCCACCCGAACACCACGTCGCCTTCGTCGTTGGACCGACCACCGGAGCAGGATTACTTGTCATCAGTGGTCGGCCCGACGGAATACCCCCTACCCGGAGTACCCTCTCATCGTCCTCCCCGAGCGGGGGACGTCGGTCTTTCCTCACGCGGTCGGCCTCTCGGCGGGTGACGGACTAACTCCCCGGTCACGTCACCCGCGGCCTCGGCTAGGGCGGCATGGGACGCAGGTAGTTGTGCCTGCGCCGCTCCAGTCGCTGGCGGCGAGTTGCTTCGTCGAGGCTGTGCTCCTCGCGTTCGCGACCCGCCGCCTCCTTCTGCGAGATAACTGCCTCGCAGAAGGATGCGACCGCGTCCCAGTTCCTGATGCTGCCGAGCATCTCCCTAGCGATGGTCGGCAGCGTCAGGTCGGCACCGATGATTGCGACGAGTTCACGGCGCTGCTCTGCCCAAGCGGCACAGACCACAAGCGTATGCTGCGCCGTGTCCTCGTCGCAATCGCAGTGGTGGCAGGACGGTGTTCTCTCCCTTCTAGCGACCCTATACAGGTACTTGCCGAAGCATCCATGTCCCGTCAAGACCTGCACGAATCGGAAGGAGAGCACACCGTCCCGCCGTTCCAACCACTGCATCAGCACCGGCCGGAAGGCCTCCACGGTCCAAACACCGTATCGAGGCCTCTTTAGCCGGTCTGCCCAACGGGCGATGACATCTCGATGGGCGTTGACGCGCCAGGCGGTGAGCTCCCTTAAGGAAACAACAGCGCCCTCCCCTCGCACCTCCGACACCCGCCGATACAATTCGGCGAGCACTTCCGCCTCCAGTTTCATTTAAGGCTTGCCATACAAAATATCTATCAAATAAATAAAATTAAAATATTCTTTTGAAAATGAAATCATTCCATTAGTATTTTCTTATGACGTTGTCACGTTCAACTATCGTCAGTAAACAGACTTTACAGACAACCGATTTTTTGTGTGAATGAATAATGAATTTTGCCAATAAAAAAAGAACGTGATTTTTTATGAAAAAAATACATTATTTTTGTTAAGTAATCATTAAACTTTTTGACATACACTTAACACTCTCAGCGTCACAAATTGTGAAATAACTCTACACTTCAGTAACATGTGCTTTACTCATGTTTGTAAATTTGACATATACAATAATAATAATAAACTCATGTCAATTTACAACGAACATTTTCGAACGAATCTGATTAGTTTCATTCGTTCAACTTGTAACGGTTAACCTTTGCTATATTTGGCTTAAACATGGCTGGTACGAAATGTTAAACCCGTATGATATTTTGCACGCCCTTTATTTGAAAGTCAATATTCATATATATTATATTCGTATTCGTATTCGCGAATGTTGGAGATAAATATCTGCACTCACATTCGCATTCGCGAATGTCTCAATCCTAACATTCGTTACATCACTACTACACACATATAAAAAATACTCGTCGCGGTTTTTTGGCGGGAATCTGAAGTGTCATGTGGTGTTCTTGTATTATATTCAATATCTTAGTATTTTAACGTGTTATATTAAATAATTTTGATGGCATTTTATATAATATATAGTGGCAAAACTGCTGAGGTGTAGTGAATATGATATAAAATTGCTATACATACCTTTTTGTTTCCACCAAAATTCTCAGAAGATACCCTTAACAGTGGCCATTACACTGTTGAGGGCGACACTTTGACTTACTGACAGACCATTAGTGACATGAAGAAACTGAGAACTTGAAAAGATAATTATAACTCGACACTGGCAAAAATGGCTCGTATTTGTAGCTGATTGCCAAGACAAAAAAGAAGAAGAAGAATACTCGTCGCGCCTAAAGAAGTTTTTACTTCAAAAATTATAATACGTTAACTTACCTCACTGACAACTTTTTTCATTTTAATACGCCATTCATTGTCTACTCGTGCGGCCGCTTTATATCCACGTGACAGCGACAATATTATCTGCTGTCCTTCTATCAGTAGATCTTGGAGACCTCTTATATATGTTGTATATTCTGTTGAGCAACAATAAACTCTAAACTTTAATATTTAAGATTGATTATCCTTTGTGTTATTTTCATTTATCCATCTATTGGCCTATTGATAGGTATCCAGTGTTAAACACAGGTCTTTTCAAAGAACGATAATGTCGTCTCAGCTCATATACGTCTCACTGTTGGGCTCGAGCCTCCTCCACAATAGGAGGGAAATTGACCTACTATACCATGCTGGTGAGATATGTTGGTTAGGGCTATATTTCGAGATTTCCTTCTCTTGCATAGATGTTATGTGCATATCGTCTTAAGTCGTATCGTCTTAGTCGTCTTTTACGACATCCACGGGTAAGATAGGGAGTGGTCACTTGTATTCTTACTCCATCACCACCCGGAATTAATACATAAGATTAAATATAAAAATATTTTATTAAGCGAATCATCATCGTCATCATCATGTGAGCTCTAGTTTCTTCCACGGTGCTATGACCCTTTTTGGGGTGGACTATAGTCAGCGCACCCTATAACCCACCTAATAAAAGGGGTTGGCAATTTTTTGCGCAATTACAGGAGGTTGGATGTTGAAACTAGATGAAAAAATGCATTGTGTGCGAAAATAAAGTATGTATTTGTTTTAATGTATCATTTTGCTTAAGTTGTTTTCCATTACTTTTAGCAACTATTAGCAAATAATTATCACTACTAAGTATATGCACATTATTTTTGCAGTCTATATTTACCTAAGTTAAAGCACTTACGTAATTAATTTATTGTATTTTATTTAGAGACGCTTTTTCATCTTATATGTTACAGTAACGCAAGGGGAATTCATAGTAAATATGATACAGTATAGAAACTCGATTAACCGGACTAATTGTTGTCGGTAGGCATTCGGATAAACGAAAATTCGCATAATCGAATGTACTTATAAAAAACCTCTTTCGGTTTTGTGCATATGTCGTATGTACATAATTTTATGCATATATTAAAATACGAATACATATCCCAAAGGGCATGTAACTCACAGCCTTTGATAATATACACGTGTCTGTAATCAAAGCTCACAGTGTAGTAAAAATTACTAACCAAAACAATAATGAAACGCGTGAGGCAGCGATGCCGCAGGGCGCGGGCGGGACATTCCATTTCAGATACGTTCACGCTTGCATAAATTCGATTTGTAGGTACAATATACATAGCACGAAGAATTAGCACGCTGCAGTGGCAATGGGCAGGCCACATCGCTCGACGAACCGACAACCGCTGGGGAAGAAAGGTTCTCAAGTGGCGACCACGTATCGGACGAGGCAGTGTAGGACGCCCCCCCACTAAATGGACCGATGACCTAGTGAAAGTTGCTGAGCGTCGTTGGACACAGGCAGCACAGGACCGCACATTGTGGCGTAACATGAGGGAGGCCTACGTCCAGCAATGAACGGCAATAGGCTGAAATGATGATGATGAGGTACAATATATAGGTCGCGGTTGGTAATCCGGATAACCACAAATCCGCATAACCGAGAGCCGGATAATCGAGTTTCTACTGTATTAATGTCTCAAAAAGAAGTGTTAAATTGAATCCCAGTGAAATTAATTCATGTGAAGTAAAATATTTTTCGTATGGTGATTGAATAAGAATACAATTCACTACTCCCTTACCTACCTGCCTGTGGGTATCGTAAAAGACGACTAAGGGATAAGAGGGCAGATAACATTTATGAGTGAGAAAAAAAAAGGAGCGTGTCAAAAGTGAAACTTCTTTGGTGCCACGTGTTTGTTGAAGTGAAACTACTTTGCGCGCATGAGGGTAAAATTTTTACGCATGAAATGCAATTTAGTAACACGAAAATGTGAAACATTTTTGTCTAAGAAGAAGGCGAGAGCAATTGAGGTCGATTAAGAGAGAATGAGAAAGGGCGGACATAGCACGAAGCACATAGCCATGGAGCGAGAGTAGGGAGCAAGCGGGCGAGAAAGATATCGATAATCTAATATTCTCTGAGCGGAAGTGTAATGGTAAGCATTACACTTCCGCTCAGAGAATATTAGGTAATAGTTCCAAGTTTTGATATAAAAAAAAAATAACATAAGATTTATAGGACAGCCTATAGACCGCAGGGTGGCTTGTGGCGAACAGAATGAGAGTTGCAACACTGAGAGCCTGAATGCCTCAGAAAGTCGGCCGAGGTCTCCTATCCAGCTCGCCTTTATTGGTTGGCTGGAGTGGAAACTAAAAGTACCCGCAGGATTCTCAACCTTACCTTAAACGACTGGTCAGAGAGGATTTGTCAGAACTCTATGCTCAGAGGTGAAGCGTAATTTTCAAGGACATAACGGAGAAACCGTTGCGGGTCTATGTTAATTGGAGATCTGCGGTGGTGAAACCGGCACCAAAATTGTCTCACGCATTGGCGTGAGACAGTTGCCCGCTGCTGCCTCTTGTTGCCCGTATGGCTTGCGACTGTCCATTCGGTGAATTGGTAGGCAACTTACCGTCTGCTAAAGTTTAAGACTAATATGTATTGAATACCAATATCTGTATATTGAAGGCAGACAACATTTTACAATTTAATAGAAGAAGACAAACCAGTCCCATAAACACTCAACCCTATAGCTAGATTTTAAATAACATCACGCAATAGTTTTACATCTACCGTTGGCAGTCCACGAGTATTATGTGCGGTAGACGTCCCAACCCATTTTTAAATTAAATTTCTCTCAAGGCCTCTGCGTTTTGACCCCATATCTCCATGTAAGCCTCCTAAAAGAGGTTTCTTTCCAATTGGAAGATCCCGTGAAAACAGGAGATACATAGGTATAGGTAATTAGTACATAATAATAAAACGTATTTAATTATAGGATTATGGAGACATGAAGTAGGTACTTATTACAATATTACTTCGTTAGTTATTATACAATAGGTATACTTAGATAAATCATCCTTACAAATATAACTTATAACACTTCATTTAATATGTTTGTGATACTGACTCACAAACTAAGCGAAGCTTGTTTTTTTGTGAGTCAGGCACTTACAACAGCTATTGCCGCATGAAAATGCTATCAGCACAGCGGCGAAATAAAGACTAAATTTATTTGGATTTGTTAAACACTAGTTCATTATTTTTTTATGAAATCGAAGTGTTGTAGTAACATTCAATGATAGTTAATAATCACTTGTTTCGAACAAGTGGTTATTAACTAACTATCCATAACATAAGATACTTTATAATAAAGTATGGATTTCACCTCTATTTAGCTACAGTATTTCATTCGTCCAATCAATCCAGGCTGGCCACAGAGGACAAGGAATTCGGTACTGATGATGGGCCCAATGCCGAAGGTACTGTGGGTTATGGGGCCGCACGCCGCCCTTTCGTCATTCTGGACGGAGAGGACGGCGTGTACGCTGAGTCGCTGACTAATCTATAGACCACCAAAAAAAATAAAAAAAATTTGCCAATCTATGCGTATTGACTAAAATTTGTTTACAAACATGTGACATCATTTAGCGTTTTGGAGGCTTTTTAATAATTTAAACTTGAATTTCTATAGACAATTCCATAAAGAATTAGTGAAATTGCAAGTTTGTTATGCTTTAAACAATTTGAGATATTTTTTAAACTTGTCCAATACTCAATTATGTGCTAAAGAGAATCGTATAAACCGCATATCTAGTTGTGATCTATGCTTTCATGTCTAGAAACACTATGTATATGTAGATTATGGAGTGTACTTCTACACTCCATAATGTAGATATCTATTACTAAATCATTAAACTGTGGACAGTGCATATAGAATTTCACATCGGTACCACCTGCGTGGTGATTTGATTAATGGGTTGCCAGAATACAATTCAAAGGGAACATTAAATGAATATAAAAGTATCGATTAAAGTTTTATAATTGATAACAATTAAAACTGTGCTTAATGATGAAATTTGATTATAGCTAAAAATAACTTTAATTAATACATACCTTTAATTAATACAAACCTTTAATAATTTGTAATTTTTCTAATTTACTTCTCGATCTTTCAGCACACATGACATACATTAAAGCTGCTAAGTTCTTGCACTGCAATTGACTTTCCAATGCTCTTATTTTTTCTTGTCTTTCTCGATGTGCTTCGCGTAGCATATAAGATGCACGCATTTGTTCATTCCTAGTTTCAATGTAAGAATTAGAAGGTGACGATAATTTCAACAAATTAAAAAATATAACTTTCAAAGTTTGTCGTTACAGATTACGAAAATTTACTAAGAATCCTTCTCTCGTCATTGGGACTAGTTAAAATTCTTTATATCTAAAAGAAATATTTGCAAAAAAAATACCTACTGTAGTATAAAATCAAATCGTTCTTTTATCAAAGCAATCTCTTTCATTAAAATTGAATCATATTCTATTCGTAACTCTGCTTCTTTTTTATTTACCAAATCTTGCACTTGAACAGTATTTAATGGTAGCATCTGAAATATTATTATTATATATTTTTTATATTATTTATATTCAATAAAAATTAAATAATATGTAATGCGATCTATGTAATTTATGACCTAACGACTTGTAACGTTAGTATTAGTAAAGAATACTATAGTACTACTATTCGACTACTATGAAAAATAAGATTTAAGTATATAATATGATTATTTGGCTAATTGTCGATAACTTACCCAAATAAACTACCTAATAATGTTAAAAGTATAAAAAAATCATAAACTAATTAAGTTGTTCTCATAAACTCATTTACATTATCCAGCCCGCAATAAATTTGAATAGTCTTTAAATGAAAATCCTATAAATAAGCCCAAGGTAACACGAGGTTATTAATTATCAATAATTTATGGTTACTTACCGTATGGTCACGGAGTAAGAATACAATTCACCATACTCACTTGCCCGTGGGTGTCGTAAAAGATGACTAAGGGAATATGGAGATAATGTCTATGCAAGAGAAGGCAAACTCGAAATATAATCCTATACCAATATGGAAATACGTCTGACCAGCGGGGTATAGTTGGCCAATTTCCCTCTTATTATAGAAGAGGCTTGAGCACAGCAGTGGGACGCCAATGAGCTGTGATGAATTTATGGCTACATAAAAACAATATTTGGAAGTGAAAAATGGTTACGGTAATGGTCATGATGGAGTGATGATAATAACATAATATAAAGATGTCATATTAACGAGATAGTTAATAAAACAAAAACATTTAAACGGAACAAAATACATAAGTATATATTTTTTCGATGATAATTCTGAATTTCTGTTGCCCTTTTTTGCAGGTTGTGATCGGGTCATATTCATGGCATCTGATATGATGGATGAGCTGCGCAGAGCCTCATAATCGGCTTTATTATACCTATTATCAATGATGCTGGTCATCGGAACTGATTATTTGACTTCAGTTAATTCATATTGTTCAAATTATACATGATAGATGTAACAGTATGATATAAACATAAATAGCACTATAATAACTAATCTTATTTTAAGTTATCAATGCAATAACAAAAAAAAAATAATAACTTACCCCAGTTTGAAAGCAATCACATTGTACCTCTAAGGTTTTCTGCCTTTTTTGGGTTGCAGGTAACTTATGACATTGAGTTGATGACTGTGTTTTAACAGAAACTGTTGTAAGTGAATTTTGTTCTTCTTTAAAAACTTCTAAAACTTCAACATCATCTACGATTTTTACTACTAATTCCCTATATTGTGGTTGTAATATCGCCATCTGTAAGTAATATTATTTTTACACCGAATGAATTTACTAATAATGCTAGCGAATTTGTTTTCATGTATTCAGCAGTGCAATAAAACTCCTAAAATAAATATCCTTAATTCCTAAATTAGTTGTAGAGATTCAACTAGGTTGAAGAAAACTAAGTTTTTATAGAATAACAATTTATTTTAGATTTCATTTTAGTCATAGTAATACCTACTAAGTAAAATTAAATAATTGATTCACTAAAACAAACGTCATCTGTCTGATATACTGTTCATTCTAAATATCTAATGGTTGTTAATTGCTATGTGTAACTCTGCAATAATCTCGTCATGAAATATGAGACAAGGAACCTTGACTAAAAAGATGAAAAGACATCGATACCTAATCAAGTCATCGATTGTTAGACTTATATGTCAAACGATGGTTGACATCTATCAAGTTGATGATGGCAACACGTAGTATTGCTGTCGTGAAGTTCGTAACATGTGATGTTTCGTGAAAAGTGTTAATTTTTACGAGAAATCTTTTATAAATTACGCGTAGTGAATATTAAAAGTGTTGAAAACTTGCATTTGTGTGTTTTGTGCAGTGTATAATGTGTTAAGAGTCTCGGAACAGCGTAACAAAAATTACATGGATAAAGCCGTCACCTGAGGTTGTAAAGGTTAGTGCTTTTTTTCATCTGTTGTTTGTCTTAAAATAGATTTCTGTGCGGGTCGCAATGATATTTCAGTTTTGTTTCTGTAACATCTTCATGTGACTTCAATTTTTTCATCAGACCTTGAACTAGAAATCTATCGCAGTGCCGTGATCAAGGTTAGGTTCGCGCGGGCGATTCCCTTCGCGTCATCCTTGTTTATTTCTCTATTACAGATAGTAAACATGGATCATATCATTTAACAACGAAGAAAATATGTATTCGCAATATTTAAGACGTCTCGGAGTAAGTTTAGATGAGAAAATCTGTTTTCGTGTACTTAACCTAAAAACTATTGTATTTAGTGCATTTTTTTGCAAGTAAGAAATAACCGTTATCTCGGTCGAGTTCGCTTTATTAAGGCTATTGGCTCTTAAGTAATGCGGTTTGATTCGTTTCATATCGGATGCGATGCAGATCACGTGAATATTCTCGATTTTACACATGGTTTGACAGTACTATAAGATTATTTTGGTCCTTATCGGCGCGGATGTTAAAATCTTGAACTATTTATCGACAGATTTAATAGATAATAGTTACTATATCAACAATATTTAGTTAGTATTTTAATAAAATCTTGATGCTGTTTACAATTTCTTGATTGTAAACATAATTTCTAACAATTGTTGATTTTCAATTATTTTTGTTATTAATTTTATCATTTTTCTTTGTAAGGTATTTTGAAACAGCACCTCATACTTATTGTACTTTTTCTGTCAATATTTTAAACATTGCTATATAACTAGAAGCTAGCATAAAGTCATTAATATTTAGTAGGCAGTCTAAAAACAAATAAATGGGTTATTGTATTCATTACTGCTACACAAAGCTGCCTTTGTTTTTTTTCAGCTTTATACACATTGTTTGGTAATCTTCCTTAACATGGATGGGAAATAGGCCTGCTTAATATACCATTCTAGCATTAATAGGCCTTGGTTTTTAAGTTTTTTTTTGGATGCTGATTAGTTGTAGAGTTTTTTTAAAGATGGAAGCACTATGGCATAAATTCCTATGTCACACCCCTGTGACAAGTAAAGTCCCCACTTAGAAACGTAATGGAGATATATCATAACTAGACTCAGAACAACCATTTGTACATAAATAAAATCAAAAAAAAAATTGGGAGTGCTAAAACACTTTTACACTATATCGTTCAAATATATATTCTGAATGAAAATTGTTTAAATTACTAGTTATAAATTACAATTATCGTTATTCAGTGCATAGTTTTATATTAGTTCTTTAATATTGGTTTGTAGGTATCATCATCATAACAGTCCATATATGTCCCACATGTTGGGCTTGAGGCTCCTCCACAATGGGAGGGTAAATGTCCTGCAATACCACACTGGTCAGACAGGTTTGTATATGGTGTTATTGCCAGTTACTCCTGCATAGATGTTATCTGCATATTATAATCCCTTAGTTGTCTTTTATGACTCCCATAGCCAAGAAAGGGGGTGGTGAACTGTATTCCTACTTTGTCACCACACAGAATATGGTTTATTAGCACACTCATGTTAAATCTAATCAAAAACTTGAATATTAAATGTAAACATTTTAATACCTAGCACAAAATAGCTAAATGTAAATAAATTTTAAAGTTATTCAAGCAGATTTAATCTACATAGTAAGGCTACATTTCCATCATATCTAAGTACACCATCAGACACAAGTCTTCACAGGGGTAATTTTATAATCCCTATATTTGGTAGGTTTATTTTGATCTGAGCCACCACTAATGTTAAGGTACCAGTGATTGGCCCAATGGCGACAGGGTGGGAATATGGTAGGTTCTGGGGCCCCACGCTGCCCATTTGTCGCCTCGGACAGATTGAGCGGAGTGTGTCCAGACCATAGCCTACAAAAAAAGGTGTGTTTTGATCCTAATTAATATCATAAGTTGCCCAATATAGTATTGCTGTAGCCAATTAGTAGTGCTGTATTATTCTGTGTGGTGACTGAGTAAGAATACAGTTCACCACTCCCTGTCTTGTCCGTGGATGTCGTAAAAGATGACTAAGGCATATAATATGCATATATCATCTATGCAAGAGAAGGAAAAGTCGAAATAAAACCTTTACGAACCTGTCTGACCAGCATGGTATAGTAAGATCAATTTCCCTCCTATTGTGGAGGAGACTTGATAATGATGACCAAATATAGAGCTGTTGTCAAATCTGTTGGATATTCTCCAACTAATGCTTATAACTTCTATGTATAAAAGGTGGTTCATTGTATACTTCAACTGTCATAGTATGGGGGTATTTTTCAGTAGTCTATTAGAGAAGTGCTATTGTACTCATCTTAATTTTAATCATTTTTTAACTACTTATGAGGATTTATGACGTAGGAGTTGGTAGCGTTTTATACCTATTTAGCATAGATGTGTTAAGTATTTAAGTGGTTAGCAGCATGTCATGTATATGTATAAATTTTCAGAATCGTGATATTATATTTTCAGATATTTTACACATTTTTTTTTTTAACTATTTTGATATTCAGTTATTTCATATACTTATACTTTCATATACTTTTGGATGCAAGTGGCACAGGACCGTTCCGAGTGGCATTCTCGTGGGGAGGCCTATGTCCAGCAGTGGACGTCTGTAGGCTGATGGATGGATGCCTTTTTTCTGATTATTTCTTTTACTAGTTTACGTCTTTATATAAATAACTATTATACTGTTAAGAACTTTTGTCTGTGTTCATTTATTTGTTATACATTTATAATCTTCTATAATTAACGAAGATAATTTAAATATTTTCTGTGACAGAGTCAGAATACAATTCACCACTCCCTATCTTGCCCGCGGATTTCGTAAAAGACGTCTAAGGCAGGGATACCCAACCTTTTACCTTAAGCGCCTCACTCAGGCCTATGCTAAAATATTACGCCCCCTTTTTCCCAACTATGATTAAAAAAAACGAAGGATGAAAATTTCAATAGACTTTATTTTCATTTACTTAAATAGCAAGTACGTATGTAATTAAATGCCTCAAATATAACATAATTAGTGAAAACATTGGGTCTGCACTTTATTAGCCAATTGGTGAACCCTTGGCTTCACATTGGTTTGAATTTTAACAAATTCCTATATGACCCAACACCCCCCCCCCCCCCCACCTTGGATCATTCTATGCACCCAAAGTGAGGTGCGCCCCACTGGTTGGTAATCCCTGGTCTAAGGGATATAATATGTATACAACATCTATGCAAGAGAAGGAAAACTCAAAATAACACCCTATACTAACATGTCTGACCAGCGTCGTGTAGTAGGTCAATTTCCCTCCCATTGTGGAGGAGGCTCGAGCCCAAGAGTGGAATGTATTTGAGCTGTGATGATGATTTTAATATTAATATTTTAGTTACAGTAATCCAATTCAATTATTGCATTTCATTCCTTCATTCAGGAATGAATTAAATCCAATAATTTTTGTATCTGACAGTGTTGTATCCCTTAGTTGAGGTGATTACCTAAATAGGCCCATAATAAAAAAAAAATATGAAGATATTATTTTCCTCTAGTTTCTATCTATATCTTTTCTCATACTTTATTTGGCTAAGACCGAGGTCTACATATGCCATATGAATTTTCGAAATCATGATTAACTATTAACTTAATAACATAATCAGGAAAGGTAACTATTACTAACAAAGTTCGTCTACCTATACATAAAAAACTAACTTAACCGTTTCTGATATAATCTGTAAAGTTTCACATGAAAACAAAGAAAACTAAAAAACTTAATTTATTCATATGATTCATAAAGGATAATGACTTATATTTGTCTATGTTATTTGTGTATATACATAGTTGTTACAACATACGTTTATCATCCAAAATATTGCTAATACCTGTACGTCCTATCCTATATGTCCCACTGCTGGGCTTGAGCCTCCTTTATAGTTGAAGTAAAATTACCTATTATGGCTCATTTTAGATGGGTTTTTCTGAGATTTCCTTGCATTTTCTCTTACTTCCATTATTTTATCTGTGCATAATATGTTTATCATCTTTTATTACACCCAAGGACAAGATAAGGGGTGGCAAGCTGTATTTGTACTCCGTTGCCAAAATACGGAATATTTTTTATTCTGTATAAAAAATATTCAGTATGTAATAATGGCTTGCTTCTTTGACCTTTCATTATTCATTCAGTTTCATAATAGGATATACTCAATATATTCAAGATGATATCTTAAGGTCTTTTAGTATATAAATATTTTTTCTATGTACGTACAAATGTAATCTATCTAAACTGCTGAAGAGATTCTGATCAGTTTTTTTGTGTTTAGCCATATGGATTCACATTTTTAACCTCATTGAAAGGCAGAGTTGAATTTAAATTTTTAGGTATATCTCTGTGATCACAGGATCTCCCTAGGGAAGTACCCATATCACCTAGGTATATTATTATTACTATTTTATATATTGAGGGTATTTATTTTACTTTTACCTGCTATAACATCACAATGTATTTGAATACACTTTTAAATAAAGCAACCATAGATCCTCAATTACAGTATACCTTTATATCTTAACAACAGGTTGTATTTTCTACTAAAGAACAAATAGAAATATTTTAAATGTCTATGAAAGTTATGATTTCTGATGTTTACACGAATATTACACATCTATACCTATATATATATAAATAAAATTGGAGTGACTGTTTGTAATGTCAAAATAATAGGCTTTTTTCATGCTCACATGGCTATTTGCACGACATCTATGCCTAAAATACAGATTAAAAATATTTTGTCTGTCTGTTTGTTCCGGGTAATCTTCAAAACGGTTGGACCGATTTCAAAAATTCTTTCACCAATGGAAAGCTATAATATCAGGGAGTAAACTAGGCTATATTTTATCCTGGTATTCCAACGGGAACTATGCGGGTAAAACGACTAAAACCGAAGCGAAGCCGAGTTGCTAGTTGTAAATAAAACTACACTGGTTCATGGTCCACCCGTGACCATGAAAACTGTAAAGTTTTCGAAATGTTGGACAATCAAAAATCAAATACAAACGCGATAAAATTCATAAAGTAGTTTTATTTACAGTCCATGAAAGTTTTTAAATAAGGATTGCCTTATTAATATTCATGATTTAAAAATATATGTAAAGTGAAATTAATATGCCCACATAAATATCAAAAAATTAGTGAATCATTTTTATATTAATTATACTGTTTGTTTGATCTCAAATAATTATATTATTTTCATCACAGCTCATATAGAACTCACCGAGACTCCTCCACAATAGCAGTACCTATTATAACAACGGTGGTCATACAGGTTGGGTTTTTTTCCTCATGCATAGATGTTATGTGTCTATTACATCCCAAATTAGTCATTTACATCACCCGTAGGCAAGAAAGGGCGGTGGTTAACTGTATTCTTACTCCGTTATATGCAAAGAATTATATGAATATACACCAACTGTACAAAAAAATATAATATTGATAATATACTATGAAATTATTCGCAGCAATGATAAAGCAGGCAGGCAATTTAATATTTAAATACTATTTCTACAATACTTTTTCACAGAAGTTTTTTGGAAATTACAAATAATTAAGTGGCTAAACCCATTACTGTCATACCTTAATATGTTACAGCATTTTTATGATATTTATTAATTCTGCAATTTTTTTGTTGCTCAATTGACTGTTATGATTGTAGTAATGTCGATTTTTGACATTAACTTATGGTTTTAGCTGTCAGTATTGATAGCCAGCCTTAAGTTATAAGAAAAAACAAAACCAGTAAAATTTTCTATCTTTTATTATTAGGTGATGATTTACTCATTGTATAGCAAGGGAATAAGAGTGGTCACAATAATTTCCTTTGCTGTGCGCATCATCTTATTGTGGCAGAAGGGTCGTTTTAACACAGTAACCTGGAGTGGCCCAAGGATTTTAGCTCTACTGCAGGTAGAGCCAATCTGCTACCATCATAAATTAATAAAATAAATAATAGTGTTAATTTAGTAACTTTCTTCTGGTCGGAACAAGAAAGAGTTTTATTATAATTAATATAATTAATTTTACTGCAATTATTTTATGTATCACATTTGTGCCAAATGCGAGTCTTATATAAGACTATGCTGTATGCTCTAATTGAAATTTATTTTCGCGCAGATTTGACTTAAAAATATGTACTGATTTTGTTTATAATAAAGTTTCTTTTTTTTTTTTTTTTTTTTATTGCAAACGGTGGCAAACGAGCAAACAGTACACCTGATGGTAAGTGTTGCTGCCGCTCATGGACCTTTACAAGCCCGTTGCCTACCGCAAGAAAGCGAAGGGAGTGTGAATGCGTGCATTGAGGCTCGGTGATACCAAGGGCACCACCAAAACCCTCCACACGCAATCACCCTCAGAAAGTTGGGCTTCCGGCTCTCTCGCTCACCGAACGAAGCGCAGTAACAAATTGCTACTGCTCAGACGTCGATTTTCTGCGAGAGCATGGTACTGCCCCGGACGGACCGGCCCGAGGCTGTAGACAGATAACTGTCGACAGTGTGGTCCTACCACTCCTAAGACCTTTCTTTGAAGACAATTCTGCAATTTATTATGTAGTGTCCAGCCACAACTGTTAGATCTCTACAAATGACTGCATACAACTAGGCAAGTTAAAAAACTTTGTATTATCTTAAAAAATAGACTAGACATGTGTCCACTATAGGAAAACGTAACCGAAAACAGCAATGGCTATCAGTTATCCAGGTATAAGCAACCGAGGGTGACGCGACGCCATCAACTGATAAACTCTCAGCAATAATTAGTTTCATGATTCTCATTTCGCTATGTTGTTAACCGAATGATCACTAATAAGTCTAACGATCAAAATACAGTGTAAACTCTATATAAGGGACTGGATTTTCTAATGTTATAGAGAGTTGTCGTTAATTGGAGTGAAAAACAAAATTGATATTATTTTACTATTCTAATATTTTTTTACTAATATAGTGCAGATTTTACAAACGTAAAAACAAATATGATTAAGATAATGTTTAACAACCTAACGACAGCCCAGTGGCCGAAGTAAACATGTGCAAGTCAATCACATAAAAAAAAAAGAGAATTTTTTACAATCTTTCGTAGGTCAGTTGAGGTAAACACGTGCTAGATAAGAAAATAACAACAAAGGAAAGAACGTACACAACTGCAGTTCTTACTAATTTTGGCAATCAAGAAAGTACTTCTAATGAAAAAAGTTCCTTCTCCCAATTGCATTACGTGTGGTGTTGTTGAAGATGTCTTACACATTATGATGGACTGTTCTCGGAATTCTAGCCTAAGAATTTTTTTTTTTGAACAGACGACATTTGATGTTGGTTTTTGTAATAGCATTTTAGCTAATCCATCTTCAGCTGAAGCATTTTTGTTATATAAATTAGTGAGTAGCATAATCTAAATGTTAATTGTGTAGTAATAGTTGTGTATTTGTGTAATCATCATCATCATCATTTCAGCCTACAGCCGTCCACTGCTGGACGTAGGCCTCCCTCATGTTGCGCCACAATGTGCGGTCCTGTGCCGCCTGTATCCAACGACGCCCAGCAACTTTCACTAGGTCATCGGTCCACCTAGTGGGGGGGCGTCCTACACTGCGTCGTCCGATACGTGGTCGCCACTCGAGAACCTTTCGATGTGGCCTGCCCATTGCCACTTCAGCGTGCTAATTCTTCGTGCTATGTCGGTTACACCCGTTCTTCTGCGGATTTCCGTATTCCGGATTCTATCTCGCAGAGAAATCCCGAGCATAGCCCGCTCCATAGCACGCTGAGTGACTTTGAGCCTTGATATAAGGCCTACATTTAGGGACCACGTTTCCGTGCCGTAAGTCATCACTGGTAACACACACTGGTCGTAGACCTGTGATTTGTGTAATAAGGCGGTATTATCGCTAAGCGACAAAGCCTTTTTTTTCAATAAATAAAAAAATAAAAAAAGAAAGTACTGCTCAATGCTAAATAATGCCTTATTGTCGTCGTTATTTCGAGTGAACATGATGCTATATAGAGTGTATCATGGTATGGATAATATGGCAAACCAACCAAAATCAAGTCATTTCGATGTTTTAAGGAGTTTGTCATTAAATCGAGTGACGTTATAAAGAGTTTACACTGTAATAATCTCATCCCTATCTTTCTACGTGATTTCTGAGGTGCAAAGCAGAGAGGAAACGGTTATTGGCTTGCGGCTGGATAACAAGCAACATTTAACGAATATTGACATAAACGAAAGATGCTTTTATTTCTATTGTCCTAAGACTTAACTGTCGTAAACTTTGGTAAATTAAACAGTAATGGAAATTGATTTTGTTTCTCACTACTATCGTATGCTACGAAAACTGTTCATTACAGTTTGACCTATGAAAGGTTTAATTGTAATAGAAATGTGGTCGCGATTGCTTTACGCGTATTTACCAGCTTAAAACCCGTTTTGATACTGATATTCGGTAACGGTTATTGATATCGGTATTGGCACCAAATATTGGTTAGTAACCGTTGCCAAAAATAGCCGTAACGCTCATGTCTACAATAGACTTAGCCCAAAAAATATTTACACTAACAATTCTTTTTTAACAGAGACTTAGTAGAATCATTTGTTGATTCTGGGCAGACACCTGCATAGAAACTGATTCCGTGACACTACATGGGAGTTAAGACCCTGTCATTTGCATAATATAAATAAATACACCATGTTTTGTGACTGTTTTTATCTACAATTTTAATTTTGATTGGATATTGTAAAAGGCAGTGGTGTGCTTATTCCCTGGATCCTTCAACCGTTTTTTTACGACGCCTACGGGCAATTAAAGGCTGAAAATATTATATTTTTAAGATGTGACCATACGCAAGCTATGAAAAGAAAAATAAAAGAATTCATATGATTTATCAAAATGTTGCCTTCTTGTTTTTAAAACATAAATAAACAATTTTATATGCATTCAATTTCACCTCAGCGAAACTTGAGATGTCTTCGTAGCAAGTCCTTTTTTTTGGCGTCCTATTTGTCCATTGCTATTTGCTGTTTGTAAACATATTCTTGTTTTTTATTTTTGTATCGTGTTCTAAGTAAACACAGACAGACTCAAATCATTTGCAATTACAATCGACCTATACTTCATTTTAATGTATTACCAGTGTTTTCGAATCAGTTTTGTGGATTTGAATCTCATTTTACATTTAAACTAGCAACCCGCCCTCGCTTCGCTTCGGTTATAGGTTATAGTCGTTTTACCCGCGTAGTTCCCGTTCCCGTGGGAATACCGGGATAAAATATAGCCTAGTTTACGCCCTGATATTATAGCTTTCCATTGGTGAAAGAATTTTTGAAATCGGTCCAGCCGTTTTGAAGATTATCCGGAACAAACAGACAGACAGACAAAAATTTTTTAATTGCTATTTTAGGCATAGGTGTCGTGCAAATAACCGTGTGAGCATGAAAAAAGCCTATTATTTTGACATTACAAACAGACACTCCAATTTTATTTATTGGTATAGATACCTGGTAGACGTAGTCATATTCGGCATAATGTTGTCAGTTGTACAGCAAATAGAACTTGATTACCCATAGCAACTCTACCTACCGGATCCAAATAAAGTTTAATTGAAATCTGTGAATACATTTAATGTTTAAGAGGAGTAAAGTGACAAACATACGTATAGAAAAATAGTTATAGGTATCTAAGAGATATTTGCATTAATCTTTTCCTTCATAGTATGCTGAGATGCATACATCTATGCATTCCATTGCTGAACATTGCCTTTCTCCACAAACGGGGCTGCGTAGAATTTCTAGATTTCCTTGCGGTGAAGTTATATGTTTATTACCTACAGTAGAATTTTACAATATTTAAGGGCCGTTGACCATTGCATTCTTAATCTACACGGACACCTATTTGTGTGAAAAGTGCCACGCGATAAGAAAATAACGAAGAACAAAAGGCACAAAAATGTATGGCCGAGTGAAAGGAATGACATAGATTTGCGAAGGTATCGTTCAGGAAAAAAAAAAGATAAAAACATAATGAATTTAATTGGAAGATAATGGAGTCAACGTATTTGGTGGTATGTGTACTCGCTCGCATAAATATATTTTTTTTATTTTGGAAAATATTTCTAAATTACTTTAAAAAGTTAAATTACGCTATTCCGTGTGGTGACGGAATAAGAATACAATTCTGTCTCAAGACTATCTTTTTCGTGGATGTCGTAAAAGACGACTAAGGAATATATTTAAAGCCGAAAAAATCGATTAATAACGCAGTAACAACAGGTGTTTTTTATAGAGCAACAGTGATGGTTGCTTCTTAGAAGGCTTTTCTCAAAAGCGTTTAAATGGAAAGCTTTACAAAAAATACATTTATAAAAGTATGTCTTTGTAAGCCCTCTCGTTATTTTAACAACTTAATCTCCAATAACAAGTTCAGATTGTCTGATGAGAATAGATTTTTTTTATTCGGATGACTTAAGTACCCCAGCAGTAAGGATTTATTGAGGGCATGCAAATTTCAGGTAGAAGCTCCAAAATTTTCTACCAAATATTTGCAATGGAGTCCGATTTAATTTTAAATTTCATTTTCTATTACAATTGCCGAAACCCTTCATAAAAATGCCATTTGCTAATTTCTTCCTAGATTTTTTTTTCTAATTTCGAAGCAACAATGCCTTGTCATTTGCGTATCAAATTAACACGTTGCCTGCGGGCAAACATACAAGCGTGTTTTTGATAACATACGCGTGTGCGGCGATTACACGCTAGTCCATTGAAATGTTACAATTTAAGGACCTAATATAGCATTTTTTAGTGGACGCAATTTTATTTTTCGGACATGTGTGGGGGGTCAATAGAAGCTGAGCCCCAAGTTTGTGGGGTTGCCGCCCTTGTCTCCCGGCCGTCATCCTGGAAAAGAGGTTGCAAACACCTTTTTCGCAATATCTTGGAAACTATGCGCCCTACAAAGAATCGTAAAGACATCATTTGTACCAAATCGCTCTGCCTAGAAATATGTTCATATAACTTTTTGTCCTAAATTTAAAATTAAAGAAGTTATAAGCAAAAAAGTGAAAAACATTCTATAAAAAATTATTTTTTGCTCTATAAGTTTTTTTTATACATTTTACAAAAAAAAATACACCAGACTAATCTTGTAGATGGTCTTTTGAGGAAAATTTTTCTCCATTATTTTTTTAATTTCATCAATTTAAAACGCTGTTACAGCGCTCCAAAGTTGACCGGGTTCTTCAATGTACATGAGAATCCGGTCAAAACGAAACGTTTAACTTAGTTTTATGTTTTTTTTTTTTATTGTAAATAGGTACATTATTAAAAATTTTTGTTATATCCATCAATAAATGAGTCTGTAGGCGCGTTTTTTTTACATGGTATCCCCAGTAGGCCTACTCCACAGACATCTTGCCGATGAGGTAATCCTCGTATCGTATTTTGAATAAGTTATTAGCTAGCTATTCTATTCTACTTTTCTTTATTTTAAAATGAAATAATTGTGTTGGTATCAAAATTAACGATTAGCTATTCCTCAAAAAAATAGTTGCATTTATCATAATTTATAATCATAAGATATTTAATATCTAGAACATCTAAACACGTATTTAAAAATCGCTGATAGAATAAGAAAAGCGGTTTGAATGATTTTATTGTACTACTTGTTGTTTAAATCTTATGTGCATCCAAATAAAAAAATAATAATTTTATGACCATACATACATAAATTTTTACATAAAAGAAAGGATATTCAACTGAATTTTAGAACAAAGCGAAATCTTTTACAAAATTTAATACAGAGAAACAGAAACATCTGCGGGTTAGTATAAAGGGTTGTAAATAGTAATAGATAATTGTGTTTTTCTATAATGTATTAGGTCACTCAAGACCCTTTGCTGTTTATATGAGATTTTATGGATGTCATTTGTCTGGGATTCGGGATAATTAATATTATTTAACATAGTTCTTTTCCGTATGGTGACGGAGTAAGAATGCAATTCACTACTCCCTATCTTGCCCGTGGATGTCGTATAAGACGACTATGGGATATAATATGCACATAACATCTGTGCAAGAGAAGGAAAACTCGAAATGAAACCCTATACCAACATGTCATGCCCAACAACGAGGTGACGTGGGTATGGGTGGGTTATGGAGTTATTTAAAAAAATAAAAAAACCAATATGTCTGACCAGCATGGTATACTACATGGTATAGAAACTCCATTCCAACACGTCTGAGCAGCGCGTGGTATAGTAGGTCAGTAGGTAATTCCCTCCTATAATGGAGGAGGTTCAAACCTAACAGAGGGACGTATATGGGCTGAGATTATGATGATGAGATGATAAATAAAATTGACTAAGATTTAGTATAATACATACACTTTATTCTTTATATTAACTTCAAAAATGCCAGTACGATAAAGAAAGATAGAGTTTACTACGAAGACACTTAATTCTATCTTTATCTAACACTAGCAACCCGCCCTCGCTTCGCTTCGGTTACAGTCGTCTTACCCGCGTAGTGCCCGTTCCCGTGAGAATACCGGGATAAAATATAGCCTATATTACTCAGGGATAATGTAGCTTTCCAATGGTGAAAGAATTTTTGAAATCGGCACAGCACACACACAAATATGCACACACAAAAATAAAAATTTCCTCTTTATAATATTAGTGTAGACTAAACCGACAAAAACTTTAATCTAGTTTTGACCATTTTTTCTATCGGGCGCTTGACTAACATTGACCTTGCTTGGTAACACAATCGTTGAACGCACATAACTATGTGGAATTGACCCAGGTCGGTACAGCTCTTAATCGATTTTACGACTTGTATGATTTATGTTAGTATTAATAGTAAAAAGTGGCGCTTATATGGTTTTGCTGTATGGTGGTTACGAATACTTGCTTGTAATGCTCGTGGGTATCGTAAAAGACGACTATGAGCTTTATATCGACCTGGGATAATTATATCTGATATCGTTTGGCCATCAATTATATTCCCAGGGAGGGTTAACCTCGGAATAGTCCGTCACCCACAGAGAGGTTGACCGCGCGAGGGCGACCGATGTTCCGGGAAGGGCGTTGGAAAGGAAGGGTATCCCGCCGGTCTGGCCACGAATGACAAGGTACTCGTTACCGTTGGTCGGCCTAATGGCAAAAGAGAGGAACTACGGTGGCTTATGGGGCCGCGATCGCCGAACAGCTCACCCGAAAATAAAGGGAGGGTTGGTATCAGGCGGGCGGCCAGTCATCAAATTGCCGTAAATAATTTTTTGTAATTTGTACGACTTTTAATCTCTGCAGCTCTTAACTCAATGTGATTCTGAAGAATTTGCTGTAGTTAAAATTATGCCACTCTATGCCCCACAGGTTTATATGTAAGTCTGCCAATGAGTAGCAATCGTGGTTGCTACTCATGACTGGATGTCGTAAAAGACGACTAAGGGATATAATACATAATACGCATATATAACATCTATGCAAGAGAAGGGAAACTCGAAATAAAACCTTATACCAACCTGTCTGGACTAGCGTGGAATAGTAAGATCAGTTATTCTCCTTTTGTGGAGGAGGCTCGAGCCCAACAGTGGGATGTATATGAGTTGAAATGATGATGAAGATACTTTTTGATACTATAGGTAACATATAGGGTGACTTTTTTTTTTTTTTTGGTGTGTGACTTAGTTGTTAGCCTCAGATGGCTGTGACAACTTTACCCGGACTGGTGGGTGAGCGCTGAGGGCTCTCAACCCGCTAGAGGGTGACTGGAATCTAATTATTTACGTCGCATATCTAGAGGTAGTGGTGTAAATTTGAAGATGTCGTCATTTGTGTTGAGCGACATTATCACTTTAAACGCGTCTAACTGCGATGGATGTCAACGGTGTAATGGCGAGCAGGCCAACGTGTGGACGGTATTGGCCGAGCGCAGACGAGCGCCTTTGATTTGAGCACAAAAACCGACACCGAGGCGAAGTGAGGCAAGTGATCACGAGCGGCGGCGAGTGAAGACAAATCAGTTGTTCACACATTGGCGCTTGTATTCACTCGGCCAATGAGGCGAGTGACGGCGAGCGTTGGCCAACTAAGGCAAATCGGGTGTACACATGTTGGCGTTGGCCATTGCTCGCCTACGCTCGGCCAACATGTGGACGGGGCATAAAGTTAGGAATCCGTTCCAATCGTCCTATCAACTAGACCAGTGTGAGCTGACGTATGGCTATCAAATTGTCACTCGTATTGTCGTCATTATAACATGCGCTATCTATCGAAAAACGTTTACATATTATTCTGAATTAACTAATACGCGTAACGTTTCATTTCATTAAACCATGACACGACCCTATTATCTAAATTACTGAGATTCAACCATTTAATATGCTAAGTTATTTATAAAAACTTGTTTACGAGCGAAAAAAACGTTAGATTTATCTTTTTTATTATTATTTAGGTCCTTTAGTCCCTGTTAAGCAGCGTAGAAAAAGACTCATCTCGCCAATTAATTTTAAATCGTGAGATTATCAGGATTAACACGGTCGTGCTTATTGATTTTAAATGAGCACGGTCTTGTATTTTCAATTTCCTATTGTGAGTTTTCTGAGAAAATCTTTGGAGACTGGGGATTTGTAAAAAAAATTTTGCACGAATTAACCTTCCTGCTACAATAAAGAAATTGACATGTTCGTTGATGCAACGACGTGCCTTGGCAGGCAGATCATTTCAGCTCATGTACGTCACACTACTGAGCTCGAACCTCCTCCACAACAGGAGGGAGATCGACCCCACTATACCATGCTGGTCAGACAGGTTGGTATAGGGTTTTATTTCGAGTTTTCTTCTCTTGCATAGATGTTATATCCGTATTATATCCCTTAGTCGTCTTTTACGACATCTATGGGCAAGATAGGGAGTGGTGATTTGTATTCTTACTCCGTCACCACACGGAACAGTCCAGGCAGATACAGATTTTTAATAATTTACGTGTCCATGTTGTTATAACACAATATGCATGAACACGTACGAAGAATTAGTACGCTGAAGTGGCAATGGGCAGGCCACATCGCTTGACGAACCGACAACGGCTCTGGGGAAGAAAGGTTCTCAAGTGGTGACCACGTATCAGACGACGCAGTGTAGGACACCCGCCCACTAGGCGGACCGAAGACCTGGTGAAAGTTGCTGGGAGTCTCTGGATGGGCAACACAAGACCACACCAAACATGAGGGAGGTCTGTCTACCTCTAGTAGTGGACGGCGATAGTCTGATGATGATGCTGCAAATGAAGAACATTATTCCTGAAGTTACCTCCAAAAAATAGTTCTGAAACACTATTTATTCAATCGAACTTATGTTTCTCATTGGTTGACAGTTCGTGAGTAATCAATTTATATCTCTCTATTCATGAAGGACGTTTGCGCCACCTATCAGATACATTACACAATATTGAAATAAAATCCAGTGAAAGTTTTTTTTATCAATTATATTTTGTACTAGCAACCCGCCCTCGCTTCGCTTCGGTTATAGGTTATAGTCGTTTTACCCGCGTGCTGCCCGTTCCCGTGGTAATACCAGGATAAAATATAGCCTAGTTTACGCCCTGATATTATAGCTTCCCATTGGTGAAAGAATTTTTGAAATCGGTCCAGCCGTTTTGAAGATTACCCGGAACAAACAGACAGACAGACAAAAATTTTTTAATTGCTATTTTAGGCATAGGTGTCGTGCAAATAACCGTGTGAGCATGAAAAAAGCCTATTATTTTGACATTACAAACAGAGACTCCAATTTTATTTATTGGTATAGATGTCGATGAATCTATCTAAATATTTTTTGTTCGTCGTATTCGTCTCAGCTCATAAATGTCTCAGTGCTGGGCTCTGGGCTCGAGCCTCCTGCCCAATAGGTGAAAAATTGACCTACTAGCACCAGACAGTTATTGGTATAGGGTTTCATTTTTAACCGACTTAAAAAAAAGAGGAGGTTCTCAATTCGTCGGCATATTTTTTTTTATGTATGTTCACCGATTACTTAAAGACGCCTGAACCGATTTGAAAAATTCTTTTTTTGTTTGATAGGGTATACTTCCCAGGTGGTCCCATAGTCATCAGGTCAGGATCTGATGATGGTATCCTTGAGAAATTGGCAGAATTTGAAGGCGGTTTTTTTTTTAATTAAAAGTTATAAAATTATGAGTTTTCATCTCTTGCACAGATGTTATATGCATATTATATCCCTTAGTCGTCTTTTACGACACTCATGGGCAAGAGAGGGAGTGGTGAATTGTATTCTTACTCCGTCACCATACAGAAAATCCCTGTCTAAATATTTAAAGGACTAAAATTATTTCTATGTCTATTTGTACTTTGAAACCTTTCCGTAGATGTGTCCAAACCGGTTTCATTAGAAGGGTAGTAATGCGAAGATAATTTTAGACAATTAGATATAATTAGATATAGAATAATAATGTTATTACATATTAAAAATAGCTTAGTAATTAACCCATTATTTTTTAATGATATGTAATAATAAGTGTTGTTAATCCGAATCCTAATAATTAGAAGACATAATTGGTATATGTCATCTTTTCCAAATATATAATTTTATAGTTCCTTGTTTTGGTCTAGCTCGACTTTTGTCTACTATAGGCATTTTTGTTGGGACTAATTGCACCACAAATTCCCACCACTGTAACTCATGTAAGCCAGGATCCACAATGGTCTCTGTCAACACCGAGTTTTGACCCTAACTACCTATTGACGAAAACTGTATTAAAATTGGTAGCGCAGTTTAAAAGACTAACCGTATAAGTAAACGGCGGCGACTTTGTTTTATAAAATGTTATGAAGATTCGAAGACATCTACGAATATTTCGCGACATTAGTATTTATTAGGATCAGGATTTATTACTTACAAAGCCATATTTGCAAGCTTTGATAAATTTACATTTTTAAAAGTTGATACATCCTTACTAATATTATAAATGCGAAAGTAAATTTGTTTGTTTATTTGTTTGTTACGCTTTCACGCTTAAACCACCGAACCGATTTCTAAAATTCTTTCACCAATGGAAAGCTATGATATCAGGGAGTAATATAGGCTATATTTTATCCCGGTATTCCCACGGGAACTGCGCGTGTAAGGCGATTGAAACCAAAGCGAAGCGAGGGCGGGTTTGCTAGTACTTCATATAATCCTATTCTTTTTATTGTCAAAACGGGATGTTTGCATAACCTTTGCTTGCAGTAATTGATAAAAAATATTAAAAAGCAAAAAAAAAAAAAATAAAGACACATGAGCCATCGTCATCTTGGCTAATATACGTCATACTACTCGGCTCGTGTCTCCTAAAAAAACAATATCACGTGAAGTGTGTTGAACACGTCTATATCTGTATCACAAATTATTATTTGTGGTTTGATTGCAAAAAATGGTATATTTATGTTTCGGCTTTCCGTGTGGTAACGGAGTGAGAACAATTCACCCCTCCCTATCTTGCCCGTGGATATCGTAAAAGACGACTAAGGGATATAATATGCCCATAAAATCTGTGTAAGAGAAGGAAAACTCGAAATGAAATCCTATACCAACATGCCTGAACAGCACGGTATAGTAGTTCAAATTTCCTCATTATTCCCTCATCCTTTCCCATTGTGGAGGAGGCCCGAGCCCAACAGTGGGACGTATGTGGGCTGCGACGATGTTGGTGTTTCGTGTGGAGGCAATGGGCCAGACTCTGAAAATTGTACTATCTCATTGAAAATGGGATGGAGAGCTCTCGACGATCTCCTAATAATCCGGGTAAAGTTGTCACAGCCATTTGCAACTAACAGCTATAATTACACAAAAAAAATATTGAAAAAGGAACATTTGGTCAGATGGTTGATCACATTATACATGCGAAAGAGTTATTGTTTGTTTGTTATTTGAATGAAAATATTAACTATAATATATTTATTTTGGATTGGAGAAGGAAAACTCGAAACAAAACCCTATGCCAACCTCTCTGACCAGCATGGTATAGTCTAGGTCAATTTCCCTCCTATTGTGGAGGAGGCTGGAGCCCAACAGTGGGACGTATATGAGCTGAAATGATGATGAATGATGATATTTATTTTTCATCATTGGAGATGAAAATACTCTTCAAAATGGCGTATCAAACATACAAATTCAAGCAGGATCCATCATCGCAGCCGACATAGGCCTCGCTTTTGGGTTCGGATCTCCTCCGCAATGGTCGAGAAATTGATCAACTATTCAGACGCGTTGATATAGGGTTTTATGTCAAGTTTTCCTTCTCTTGCATAGATGTTATCTTCATATTTCTTAGTTGTCTTTTACTGCACCCATGGGCAAGAGAGTGGGTGGGAAGCAGTGTTATGGGCGGTAATTCATAATGACAGTACATCATAGAGAAAGAATATTTAGAGACACGTATGTCGTCGCTAGAATAGAACCTAGATTAGAAGAATCTAGATTCGGTAGCAAGCAGGAGCTATATTTTACCTTATTAACCCATTATAGGTGGAGATGGTAACGTCGCAAACAATTAAATAGTGAAACTACTATTGAATGATCGCGCCAAGTTTCATTGGCTTACGACGCTTATTGCTTCATCGAAGACATATTAAAGTGATTGAATTTCTTACCTACGAGGACGTATTTGGAGACTTATCACCTTCCTATCGTTCGGTGATTCTGCAGGTGATTTTTGCCACCAAAAATCTATTATACTATACACATAGATATCTTTTAAGATATTATGTTATGAAAGGAATGAAATATGCAAATGGTTTAGAATTAAAAAAAAAAACAAAATAAAAAATAGAGATATGACTTATGAGGTATAAAAAAATTCCTCCGCATTCAACTGGTAATGCCCAGAAGGCAGGCAGCATTGCTACGTTGAATGACAATGCTAATCATTTGTGAAAAATATAGGCCAGCGTTTTACCCCAAAAGGCTCGAAAATGCAATTATCAACAACGTTATTGTACTTTTGCCACTTAAGGTTCTCTGCAGAAGCGGCACCTGAATAATCTCACATACTTTAAAGATGTAATGGCGTAAGGATATCAACGCAGGTACGAGGGGTGATCCAAAAGTAATGATAATCAATAATAAACACAATGAATAAAATAAAAAAATATATTTATTTCTCAACATAGTCTCCTAGCAAGTCTATACATTTAGTCCATCTCTTTTCTAAACCTAAAATTCCCTTACAAAAAAAATCTTTATCTTGACTCTCAAAAAAGTCCTCAACCGCGGCCATCACGTCGCTATCATCATCAAATTTCTTGCCTCGGAGGTGTTCCTTGAGTCGTGGAAAGAGATAGAAGTCACTGGGGGCTAGATCTGGTGAATAGGGGGGGTGTTCCACCAACTCAAAGCCCGCTTCCTGAATGCCAGCCATGGCAATTGCAGCTTTGTGAACAGGTGCGTTGTCTTGATGGAACAACACTCCAGCCCGCAGTTTGCCTCGCCTTTTCTCCTTAATAGCCTCCCGCAATCTTCTTATTTGTTCTGCATAGTAGGAGCCTGTAATAGTGGCCCCCTTTTCCAAGTAGTCCACCATGATTATTCCTTCAGCGTCCCAAAAAACAGACGCCATAACCTTCCCTGCTGAGCTTGACACTTTGAATTTCTTCGGCGTCGGTTCATCGGATCGTTTCCATGTCATCGATTGTTGTTTTGTTTCAGGATCAAAATGGTGGATCCAGGTCTCGTCCATGGTCACAAAACGTGACAAAAAATTGTCCTTGTCTGCCTGGAACTTTTCGAGATTTGCTCTTGACATGTCGACTCGTTTCTTCTTTTGCTCGTCGTTTAACATTTTCGGTACCCAACGCGCGGAGACCTTTCTCATATGCAATTCGTTCGCAAGGATTCTTTGAATGCTGCCATATGAGATCCCTGTGACCTCAGCTACATGCCTGATAGTCACTCTTCGATCTTCCAATACAACTTCTTCAACTTTTTTCACATTTTCTTCAGTGAGGGACGTCGATGGGCGTCCTTCGCGGTGTTCGTCTTCCGTCGATGTTCTTCCCAGCTTAAACTCCTTAGCCCAGCGTGCAACTGTGGAATATGGAGGAGAAGAGTCCCCTAATGTTTCCACCAAGTCGCTGTGTATGTCTTTGGTAGACATTTTTTTCAAGCAGAGGTATTTAATGACAGCTCTGATTTCGTGTTTTTCCATTTTGATGTTCACTCCTTGACAGTCCGTATTCAAATGAATGTAGCTCCCGGGAATTGTGGCCTATTTATATGATTTTTTTTTCCTGAACTAGTGGGTAACTGAGCAAGTGACTGAAATTTTTTTGTATTTTTGTGTGCACTAGAAATAACTGATTATCATTACTTTTGGATCACCCCTCGTAGTGCCCACATCAATGGCTACCCATTTTCCAAGATAGTAAAGACATGCTGTCCGCTCTCATACCATCATCACGCACCAAACCATAGGGATCTTGGACAGCTGGTATTCCAACGGTGACAAGAGCTAGACGAATAATCTCATTATTAGCATATTTTGATATTGCCGTGGTATCCGAGACAGTGGCGTAGCGTGCCTTGGAGGGACCCTGTATCAAAATTAGCTAAGGACAGTTTTCTCACAAAAGAAACAAAAATGTTTGTATCAAATTGATTATAAGTTATCACTTCTACCTAGGAATTGAGCTAAATAAAAGCATATTACGGGGATCCCACAATTTTTGGGCGAACGCTTAATTCAGGAACGCTTTTATAGGCGGGATACGGGGCCCCTTTGGCCCGATGTGCCCCGTATCATTGATATGGCTGATACGGCGGTAGCTACGCCCCTGGTCCGAGTCATAATTCTACCTACTTCAGTAGGTACTAAGCTACTGCTATTCATAGCAGAGACCGTAACAGCTATGGAAAGATAACTCTTAGAAACAATAGAAGTATACGATGGTTTAAAAAGTTGTTTCATAGTTCATATATATGAATATACTAACTTAATACTATAAATGCGAAAGTATAGCGGAAAGTTATATAATCAGGTAGAAGCAGTAGCATAGGTTATATTTCGGGAACGGATATTACGACGGTAAAACTGCGGGAATTTAACTTATTTTAAAATTCTTTCGACAGTGGAAAGCTATATCATTAAGGAGTAGCTTAGGCTATATTTCGGGTACGGGCACTACGGCGTTATAACTGCGGTAATTTGACTTATTTTAATATTCTATCGACAGTGGAAAGCTATATTATCAGGGAGTAGCTTAAGCTGTATTTTGGGTACGGGCACTACGGCGGTAAAATTGCGGGAATTCGACTAATTTTAAAATTATTTCACCAGTGGAAAGCTACAATATCAGCAAGTAACATATTTTCCTCCCCGTATTCCTATGGGAACGGTGACTATGTGAGTGAAGCACCGGGACTTTGTTAAAGCTAATTTAGAGTTGATTTTGATTATTCATTTGAACTTTTTAAGCTCAAGTACTACCACTTCGTCACATATACGTCCCACTATTGGGTTCGAATCTCCTTTACAAAAGGAGGCAGATGACCGCTGGTCAGACGTATACGATTTTATATGTAGGTACATATATTGTCTCTTAGTCGTCTTTTACGACACTCCCAAGTAAGATAGGGGATGGCCAACTGTATTGTTATTCCGTCACCACACAGAATCCAAGTTGGATGCAGGTATCTGCATTGTGTGGCCAACAACAGAATATATTGAATGAGCACATGGTTTCAATATTTGCGCATAGAAAGTTGATTGTCAGCTATGCTGTACCATCACAGATTGCGGCCAGGTTAAGCCGTTAGGCCGGCCCTTTAATGTTAACCCCAACCCCAAGTATGGTGTAAATAAAGTTTTATAGTGAACATTGAATGAAAAAAAAATCGCATTTGTTTTTTACGAAGGTAAGATCAGCATTTTTTTTACAATTGAAGGGTGGCTTGTGGCACTATAATCTACCGTAGCACCTCCTCTTCGCCATTGGACTGCCCACCAGTACCGATTCCATGACTTTATTGGCCGTTCGGTGGGTTACTCTTTCGGGAAACATCGTACATCGATGCAATAAAAACATTATTTATTGCCCGGACGTTTCCTCGCGGGGTCGGCCTCTCTGCGGGTTGTGAACTAATCCTCGACCCGATTATAAGCCAAATCATCGGGTAAAGTCATGGGGGCTCCAGATCTATGAGCGGGGTAGTATCACTTACCATCAGGTATGCTGTTCCTTTGCCACCAATAGCAATAAAAATAACTTAATAAGAAAACTACCTAATGTTTAAAACAATTATAAATAATGGATGGTCGTTAGTAAATTGGGAATAATATAATCATAAACAAAAGTAAATACGTTAAAGAGGATGCTAATTAATATCTTATCGGACGAAAACAATAACACCTATTATTAAATTTCTAGGAAAAGGCAGGTAGTTATAACAAATAACAGAAACGGGATAGGGTAATAATTAAGAAACGACGCGCTGTCCGCTCAGTCGAGAGTTATTGTTCGCTCACACCGGTTGTGTGTTTTGTGAATATGGTTTTAAAAACGTTTAGTTTTGTGCATTTATTATTATTTGTCTGTAATTAATTGTACAGGTTAGTAGTTAATGTAGAATTATTTTTTATTCTTTTTATATTTCTAAATTGTATACTTTTAATGATTTCTAAACTGTAGCAAGCACCAAAACATGAAGTATATTTATAATATATGGGCATTTTCATAAAAATGTACATTTTCAGCGTTTTCAGGCCTGTGCCTCTAAAACATTACCTTTTTTAAACAATTAATTCTTTTTGAAACTAGCACAAAATTTTACATTAGGTTTATTGTACATTTAAGTAATATTTTATAATATTATTTCAGCCAATTATAGTATAATTTTTCGATTAAAAAATAATATAACAACAGATTACTATCATTTTATCGTGTCCCTTTGTAGCCAGACGATATTTCAACACTGAATTTACATATTAGTTGTAATAATTTGTTCAGTGCCGTATTTTATTTTTCTGGTAGATAGTGTAGGGTCAATTTATTAAAAATATATATTAACTGGACGTAAAATAAATAAATTAAATAGAATTTGATTACCGTAGTGCGTTTTTAAAAATCCTGACACATCAGTTTTGTTACCACATTTCCTCCGAAATACTACTCTTTTTGTAGATGTTTTATGTAATAATAACACCAACAGTCTTTTATTCAGCGGCTGATCTGTAAATATTGTTTAGTTTCTTCCAAAATTTCGTGTCAGGTGCACGTTTGATTCAGTGCTTCGCGCGGACGTACATTTTTTGTCAAAGTAAGTTACCAATATTTCTTAATGCATTAATTAGTAAACATATTTTTGTGGTTATTTTCAAAATATTTATCATCTCATACAACTTATAAAACTCGTGAGGAGTCGTCACCACAATCGTATATTTTTTAAATAATTAATCATCTTGCGAGGATAAGATAACGTTACGTCAGTTTTGTATGGTAACATACAGTATGACCTAAAAAGTAACAAAACTGACCATAAAGAAGACTGGACATTACACTTTTTACCAACTTACCAAAGAAGGTACCTATGTATGCCTACCATTTTATTTTATTATAGAGATTTTAGAACTTATTACTGGATTCTGATGAGAATGTAAATGTTTCTTTACAATTTTGTTACCGTCAGTATTGTTACTGTCTCCCAAATATTTCAACTTAAATTCTGGCTATTTTCTATATTTCGGGCTTTAATACTTACCGTAATTTAACTTAAGTTCAGAAATGTGATAACTGTTTTATTATTATAATTATATTAAAAGAACCATAGCTTTACATAAAAAAAATTAAAGTTAAGTGTTCCTTCTGTTACCAACGGTAACACAATTTTGAATTTATGTGTCATATTTTTAGTATTTTTTTGAGTGATGAATCTACAGTAGAATCCGGATATAGCGACCTTTAAGGGACCGGCGATACTATGTCGTACTAGCCGGATGACGTACAAAACGGTAGGATTGTTTCTTAAGTACATAAGTACCTAACCTACGAATACATAATTATGTACACGCCAAACTCCTTCGCTAGGGTTGCATTTGATTCACCGCCTTCTAATCGGTGTAATATTGCACTTTTTCTTCAATTGTAAAACACTTTCGCTTCACAGAACTCATTTTGTCGAGTTTTAAGAAATTTTCCTAACATGTGACAAACACTAACTGTGATTTACGCGCGCCAATAAGGAAAGGTGAAGCACGCGGGGCGGGATGAAGTTGGGCCGCCGAAGTATTGGTGCGTAAGTTGTATAAACAAAACATTGCGCGTCGTTTTAACCGGACGTATTAATCACAATAATGGTAGCTGTAAGCAGTTTGTCGTTTAAACCGGAGTCGCACTAAACGGTTATATTTTCTCAGTACCTAACTATGAAACCTAACTTGAGTAAACATTATCGTCGTTAAAAACGGTTAGTCGTTATAAGCGAAGTCGTTATAATATATGAATTCTACTGTATATGATTAGGTAGTTCAACCATGTTCTTTTCGTTTTGTATTAAAAAAAAAGATATTTCATTTATTGTTTCATTTTAATCATGTTATAAAAAAGTATCAAACCTGACATCTTTTTGTCTGACTAGGCCCACATTTTTGCTTATTTTTAATAAATTATGCAATGAATCCAAGTTAAAAATTAAATTTCGTTAAATATATAAATTAGACCATTTCTAACATACATTATACCAACTAGAAATGAAAGTTAAAAAAAATTACAAGTTTTTTTTTGTACTGCTTATTTTTGTGAAAATGCCCATATGTGTACTTAGTTTTTTATTGCATCAAATTCTCTCTATATCCCTGATCTTCCTGTTCGATGTAGTTTCCCTGCAATAAAACAAAGTAATAAAGTATGTAATAACTTAACCGTACTTGAAAAGATGTACAAACTCCTCCACTATGAGAGGGAATTTGACCTACTATAACCTGCTGGTCAGACATGTTCATATAGGGTTTCATTTCGTGTTTTCCTTCTTTTGCACAGATGTTATGTGCATATCATATCCCAAAGTCGTTTTTTACGACAACCACAGGCAAGATAGGGAGTGGTGAATTGTATTCTTACTCCTTCACCACACGGAATCTTAATATAATGTTTAATAATAAAACTAACTTGTCTTTTTGGATATATCTTCTATGAACTCTTATATCATCATCTCATTTCAGCTCATATACGTCCTATTGCTAAGCTCAAGCCTCCTCCACAATATGAGAGAAATTGATCTTACTATACCCTGCTTTCCGTGTGATGACTGTGTCAGAATACAAATCACCACTCCTTATCTTGCCCGTGGATGTCGTAAAAGACGACTAAAGGATATGGTGAGCATATAATATCTATGCAAGAAAAGGAAAACTGGAAATAACATCCCATACCGAGCTCTCTGTCCAGCATGGTATAGTAAGGTCAATTTCCCTCCTATTGTGGAGGAAACTCGAGTCCGACAGTGGGACGTATATGAGCTGAAATGATGAATGAATGATGATACCATGTTGGTCAGACAGGTTGGTATAGGGTTTTGTTTCGAGTTTGCCATCTCTTGCATAGATGTTATATGTGTATTATATCCCTTAGTAGTCTTTTACGACATCCACTGGCAAGAGAGGGAGTGGAGAATTGTATTCTTATTCATCACATGGACAACTCTTACATAAACCATAATTATAGCAAGTCAGTCGTCTGAAGCCGCTCAGCTTTTATGATTTTTTTTTTATTTTATTAACCTAATTAGTAGTAAATTGATCAAACGTGTCTGTTATTAATTCATTTTTAATCGGAGTTATTAGAGTAAAATTTGCGACTCCAAATGAGGTATATAAAACATGCAATCCGCTAATGGGGCAACCTTTGTTAGAAAGCCACAATTAATAAATCACGAAATTTTAAGCAATTATGCCGACTCTATCGATAGTCGTCTGTCTACCAGCCGATCCGTCCGGGTTAGTAGCACAATCTCGCAGAAAATAGACGTCTGAGTAATTACAATATGTTACTGCATTTCGTTTGGTGAGCTAGAGAGCCGGAAACCCAACTTTCTGAGAGTGCTCGCGTGTGGTGGGTTTTGGTGCCTGTGATGCCTTAAGTATCACCAAATCTCATTGCACGCATTCACACTTTCTTCTCGGTAGGCAGCAGCCTAACACAGTCCTTGAGCGGCAATATCATTTACCTGATGGCTGTGCTGTTTGCTTTTTGCCATCAACAACAATTAAAAGTAATACTCTGCTTTAAACAAGAATACAAACAAATGTTTAGCAACTCATAAAACAAAAGCATGATTTGAAATGAACAATGTCGATTACCTAAACGGTATAATCAATTTCTCAGTACAGGCGCGTAAAATATAATAGACGTAAATACATTAATAGCTTTCATATATCATCATCATCATCTTGCTCTTATCCCAATTACTTGGGGTCGACGCAATATGTCATCTGTTTTGACATATTGCAAAAAGTTTCGGCAATGACTTTTATGACCGGCCGCCTGCCTGACGTCAACCCTCCTTGGGAATGTAATCGTTGACCCAAATGGTACCAGATGGAGTTGGTCCGGGTCAATCTAGGGCTCTTAGTCGTCTTTTACGACACCCACGAGCAAAGCAAGGGTTGGTAGTATTCGAAGCCGCTACCACACAGCAATATAATAGCTTTCATATATATATTTTGTATTATTTTGTTTGATACTAAGCAGATAAGCTTATCTTATTATTCTTACTAGACAAACATTTATTATTTTTATTGTTGCAAAAGAGTCCAAGTTGTCAATAGAAGTTGAAAAATCCAGGAAGAAATTAGAAAATGACATTGTTATGAAAGTTCCCGGCAATTGTAATATAAAATTAAAAATAAATCTGATTCCATTGTAAATATTAAGTAGTAAATTTTGGGGCTTCTACCTGCAATTTGCATGCCCTCAATAATTCTTTATTGCTGATTACTTAAATCATTCGAATAAGAAAAAAAAACTATTCTCATCGCGGACATTCTGACTTTGTTATTGGAGATTAAGTTGTTAAAATTACAAGACGACTTAAAAATGTATACTTATATAAACTTATTTTTTTGTAAAGCTTTCCATTTAAAAGCTTTTGACAACAGACTAACAAAGCCTTGTAAGAAGCAACCATCACTGTTGGTCTTTAAAAAACACGTGTTACTGCGTTATTTCAATAATATAATCGTTTTAAAAAAAGCTCTCGTCGCTTAAAGCCGAAGACTTACTATTTATTAAACGCATACAAAATGTTTCCCTTGTGACGACAAAGTAAAATAAAATTTGTCGTCATCGTTTTAGGCTCGAGCTTCCTCCACAATAGAAGGGATATTGACCTACCATATTACGATGGTGCGACGGGCTGGAATAGGGGTTTAATTTCGAGTTCTGTAACGTTTAGGTTATATGCATATTATATCCCTCCGTATTCTTTAACGACATCCACGGCCAAGGTAGGGAATGGTGAATTGTATCCATACTTTGCCACCATACTGAAAAAAATATAATTGCCATCCCCTATTTCGCTCGTGGGTATCGTAACAGGAGCCTAAGGTGTGTTCCTAATGAAGTCGTATGTTAACAAAGTCGTAGTTCACATTGCCGTACAACAAAAATAGTCTCTTGTAAGTGGATGGCGGTGCGACGATGCCTTTATATCCAAACTACAGTGTCTTCAGTCGTGAAGATGGTGTTAACTTAGGTAAAATACCTACATAGACTTTTTATAATAATGTGTAGGTATAAAAAGTCAATGTGTTTTACGTAAGTGAAACTTGTAATTTGAAATATTTATTAACTTAGCCTTTTGTGTACCATAACGGTAAAGATAATCTATACTAATATATAAAGCGGAAGAGTTTGTTTGTTTGAACACGCTAATGTCAAGAACTACTGGTCCGATTTAAAAATTCTTTCAGTGTTAGACAGTCCATTTATCGAGGAAGGCTATTATAGGCTATAATATATCATCACACTGAGACCAATATGAGCGCAGCAACCATGAAAAATGTTTTAGAAACGTGTTTTTTTTTCCTCTTGAGAGATTTCGCTGCGTGCACTACATAAACGGCTAGGTTTCGCAAAAATCATGTGTGACAGAATTGCATTATTTATAAATATTTTCACCTTCTACTTAAAAAAGTCGCGGGTTAAAGTTAGCATTAGCCCAAAGTAAATGTTCCACGCGGACGAAGTCATGAGCATAAGCTAGTAAACAATAAAGCAGTAAGTTTTTGTTTAATGTTTCCTAGATCACTATATTTTGACAACCAAATTTTTATAGTTTTCGTCCTATTTTTTTTCACAATTTTAGATTTTCCTTGTATTTCTCTTAAAAAATAATCATTGATATTATTCATATTCGTAAACAAACAACACGTGATTCCGCGAAATACGTTAGCGGCAGTCGAACGATCGAAAAAAAGAAACAAAATTACTTTAAAATTGTTTAATGAATTATAAAATGATATACGTTCATTTAATTAATCTAATCTATTCGATTTATGAATAGAAAATGAGTCATTTTATTATAAAACTACATAACTGCAATCGGTGTCAACTGCAGTGTCAGCTCTCTGGTTTCGGCGGCAGGGTGGCGCCGAAGCATTGCTTGCGTAATTGATGATTTAACACAATATTAAATACATATAAACTGCTGCTGAATTTGCGATCTGCCTGGGGTATTAATATATAATATGCGCGACCGGCACAACAAAATTGGACAAGTTTGAAAATCACATTCGCTGATCGACCGATATGACATCGCACGTCTGCGCGTGTTGCCAGTTACGACAGTTCCATACCTTATGTGGTCCGTTGGACAAATTTCTGGCTCTATCTCACCGAACGAAGCGCACTAACAAATTGCTATTACTCAGACGTTGATTTTGCGCGAGTGTGGTACTATTCTGGACGGATCAGGCCGCGGCTGTAGGCAGCCAACTACCAACATTGTGGTGCTATCACTATGAAATAATATACTTTAATAAACTATACAAGTAGTTAGGCTAATCAAACGTTAGCGGCTCGCTGTCGTTTTATGTTATCAATCGATAGTCTTTGGCTGTAGCCTTGTAAATCTGTTGCTCGTTTAAAAGGCGTGGTGCTTACAAACGAGTGGTTATGCTTATAAGTATTTTGATGCCTACTCTCGAAGGGAGCGGTCCCTTGGTGTTGCCGAGAGTTGCCGGATTTTGAGCCCATATGTGTCTGGAGGTTCTATAGGCCCAGCCGGCGCCGGCGTCACCGCGACGCTGAGCGGGCAGGCCTGCTGTACGAGGCTTACCGCACTGCATAGTCTGGCGCGGCGCTGAGTAAGCTCCGCGTACCGGTTCCCCCTCACTGAGACTCCAGCCCGGTGTATTTACCAGATTCGTTGAAGACCTGTTCTCATGGCGAGCGGCTATCACATGCTCGCGATTATGGTACTGCTGAACAGTGATGTGGAGGCTGACGAAGGTGATTTGTCATTGAGCTGACACTGGTATCGATTATTGATTCCTTAACCTCGGTGGTCAGGTCCGTCATAATTACCGGCCTTTTTTTTAATGGCAGTCTATGGAGCGTCACATACCGTCGCGAGTGCACCTGGTACATACTTCTATTTGGATAATTACCCCAAAAAATAACAATAAAAAAATTGCATCATAATTAATAGTCGGCTTTCATAACAATACACATTCTAAACAATATAAATGCGTATAGATAAAATTAAAACAAAAACCCTATCAGTTCTTTATTGATAATATAGCTCAATTGGAACTTATCAAGCAGAAAAATATGATAATGTAAGTATGACAACTATGGCTGTCTAAACGCAATAGTTTTGCTGGTGTTAGGAGTGAAAGTAGGTTTTTTTTACTACAAAATCAACTATAAAAATCGTTAAAGTCAATTTTGAAGGCTATATAATTAAATATTCCTTCGGGTTATACAGTAGAACCTTTGTAAGTCGAATTGAAAGGAAATTGAGCTACTTTCCTTCAACTCTTACATTCTCGTTTGTTCAAAAGCCAAACACTATCGTAATAATCAATGAATCTCTATAAGCCAATTTACTAAATATATTTGTCCTGTATTCTGTGTGGTGACGGCTCTGGAATCCACATTACTTGTAGGTGTCGTAAAAGACGACTAGGGTTTTAAATCGATCTGGGATAACTCCATCAGATACCGTACATTTCCAAGGGGGTTTGACGTTAGGCAGGTGGTCGGTCATAAAACTATTGATTAATAACTTAAGAAATACTAAAATCTAATAATTAACTATTAAAATCGAATATACTTAGTCGAAAATAATAGTTGCAATAATTAATTGTGGCCGGTGCCACGTAGGTACGTTAGTGTCCTCTCGAAATTACTCCAGGAACGCCTATGTTACGTCATTGTACGCTTAACAACGCGCTCGGTGTGGGCGTACTTTAAACTTGAAAGATGCCAGAATTTTACCAAACACTCATAAATATTCATATATTCTCTAAATATTCATAAAATTTATGTAAACAGGAAAATTGTCGATAAATTTAAGACGCTTCAATAAAATTTGTTCACCACTCCCCATTTGGCAGATGTTTGTCTTAAAGACGGCTAAGGGATATAATATCCGTATAACAGATACGCAAGAGAAGGCAAACTCGGAATAAAAGCCTATACCAATACGTCTGGCCAGCATGGCCTGGTTTCCTAATATTGTAGAGGAGGCTCGAGCTCCGAGACGTTAAATCTGACATGATTTTTAAATCGATTTGGATTGGAATTTATAACAAAAAATCATTAGAAATTATTTGTACCGCTTTTTGTTTGTTTGGCGTTTGTATATCACGATTGACGTATTTATACGTAATAAATTCACAGATAAGAACAATTCTTAAGATGAACCATACTGATAGATATTATCCATAAAAGTAGATGAAGATGAAGAGAATCTTCGTCTTTTTCTACACTAATATTATAAAGAGGTAAAATTTGTATTTGTGTGTGTATGTTTGTAATGAAAAAACTCAAAAACTACTGTGCCGATTTAAAAAATTCTTTCACCATTGGAGAGCTACATTCGCCCTGAGTAACATAGGTTATATTTTATCCTGGCATTCCCACGGGAACGGGAACCACGCGGGTAAGGTGACTGAAACCGAAGCGAAGCGAGGGCGGGCTGCTAGTCTTTAATAAAATGAACCTGTCCACCAAATTTTACATGTTTAATATGATCTGAAATTTTGCATACACCTTTACCACTTGTGAAAATAATCTAATAGTTTTAATATGGCCTCGATTTCATGGTGACAAATTACCTACATTTTCTCTTAAAACCCCTTAATATGCTTATCAAATGATACAGCTTGAAGGGTAGGAGAAGATAACGTTAGTGACAATACTAATTTTAACATGCACCGTGGATCGAAAATCGGTTTTCATGAACGTAGGAACTTACTTTTTAAAATGACGCTTTTATTGCTTGAAATTACTTCTAGCTTATAAGCCCTTGTGTTGCGGGGGACTTTACAAACATATAATTAAACGGTCACAAGTTGTTCCTATTCAAATAACTACTATTGATGGTACACACAAAGTATGGACTTGCGTGGGCATCGGATCCCCTTCACTCGTGCGGTAGGTCGGCATCTTAATCACTAGGCCACATAGGCAGTCTATACGAAATGTGTTTGTTACACCTATGTTTACACCTCAGGGACTTTAAGCGTGAAGCTATAAAAAAAAAACTGCAGTGCAATTGAGGTCGTAATGCTAAAATTATTAATAACTACATTGAAAAGTAACTGTGATAATATAATTACTGTAGTTTTTTTTTATGTGAGATTCTGTTATGGTTCGCGATTACAGTTATAAAAATTTTAACAAAGATATAATTATGATCCTGATGAATTTTTATCTGACTAAGACTAAGCCAATTTTTGTGTATGTATGTTCAGGTTTTCATTATCATCCTGCTCTCATCCCAATCACTCGCGCGTGGATGCATTATGCATGTACGGACTGCACAGATGGCGTAGTGCAACATATGTGCAAGAGAAGGAAAAGTCGAAATAAAACCCTATATCAACATGTCTGACCAGCGGGGTATAGTAGGTCAAATTCCCTCCCATTGTGGAGGATGCCCGAGCCCAGCAGTGGGACGTGTGTAGGCTGCGATGATGATGATGATTATAGTCCGCTTCCATTTTTTGTAGTTTATTTATTATATTAGTAGGTATAATTATACCTGATATCACTCCGGCTGAGATTGCTGGTCGTTGGAATGAAATCTAGTATGTTATAAAACGTGGTAAGGTTGCCAGATCTGTTGAAAGGAGAAATATGTCAGGTTCAGGGGCTCACGTCGCCGTGGACGATTTACCCAGGGTGTGGCTAGACAAAAATAAGGACGTTGTTATATTTTAATCATCCGGTTTACCGCTTACTAGTTGGTCTGACCACATTTCAAAAGTAGCAGGGAACAGTTGTATGCAAATGGCACAGGATCATTCCGAGTGGATTCAATTTTGAGCTTTAAGGATGCCGATGCAATTGAGAATAATAAAGGCTAAGATGATGCTAATGTCATCTATACTGTATGAATGCGCATAATTACCCTCTGCCCTTATGTTTATTTAGCGTGAGCCATATTTCTCAACGTTGTGCAATTTCATTGAGTAGGAATCTTATGATTTTAATAAAATATGGTGCAATATTTTAAGTACTAGTTATTTGTTGGTGTTTGTACCACGTGGACGAATAAAAACCTTTTCCGTGAGTTACGTAGTATTTGTATAAAAAAGAACAAGTCAATTTTTTTGTGACAAGCTATGACTTGAACATACCCCATCCGAGGTGTCGGAATGGCGGCGTGCGGCCTATAACTTGCCGTATCAACTTTACTACATCGCCACTGTACTGACCAGCGGTACCGATTGCGATAGTAAAAAATACTACAATGAAATATTTGTCAAACGATTATACCTCGTTGTCTTTTTCTTCTAAAATTTCACCAGTCACTGCCTCTCTCTGTAACAAATTGAAACCAGTCAACTCGTCCGAACTCTCATTTATTTTAATTCTACTCTATTCTATGAGCTATATAGGTAGATTAACTTTAAGTAATTGTATGTCAAGTTTTCGCGCCTTAACTATTCAACTGACCATCTTGAAATTTCACAAGAACGATACAGATAGATAAAGTGCTATTCACGTTATTGAGAGCGAATCCGCAGGCGTAGCCACATCTTTTCAGGCTATATGCGTCCCACTGTGGGGCTCATACCTGCTCCATACTGGAAGTGAAGTTTACCTGCTATACTACACCGATCAGATTGGTTGGTATTTTTGTTTTTTTTTTTTTTTTTTTTTTGGGTGGGCTATGGTAAGCGCACGCGCGGTCCTGTCCGTCCGGGGCGATGAAAGAACGGCGCGCGGGCCCATAACCCACCCGTACCCGTCACCTCGTTGTTTATTGGGCCGACCACCGGAGCAGATGTGACTTGTCATCAGTGGTCAGATTGGTTGGTATAGTGTTCCATGTCAAGTTTTCCTTCTCTTGCATAGACGTTATGTGCATACGGTATTCCTTAGCTATCTCTTACGGCACCAACGGGTACCTACCTAATGAACGGGGTGGTGAACTATATTCTTAGTCGTTGCCACACGGAATAAGATATATTTATCTTATATCTTTAAACGAGCAATTCTTGTAATATATATTCAGGATCTCGGAAATGGCTCCAACGATTTTGTTGAAACTTGGCATACTAGAGGATTCGGGTCCAAAAAATCGATCTAGCTAGGTTTTATTTATAGAAAATGTTATTATGTCCGTGTTTTTAGCTAATCAATACACTGACATAAAATATCAATAGAATATGGATTCATATTTCACCGTCAACGTCATGAGTTACGATAGCTCAGTGGAGAACGCGACCGCTTTTCTTTTAGTAGATATTGTTTTGACAATGAAACAGCGTCGGATCGAATTTCGGTGTTATTATTATTCTCTTTTTGTATTTTTTATATATTTTTCATTATTTATTTTTTATTAATATATATCTAAATAAATTCTACAAAAATATTCCGAGCGAAGCTCGTTCAACCTGATATTGTATCTTAAATCAAACAATTTTTATGCGACTATATGAGATGCGTAGATTTGCTTCCCTCAATTCCTTAAATATTTAATATTTTACGATTTGTACTTATTTTTTTATTCTAGATGATACTATATTCTAGGTTAGACTTTTTTTTATTACAAACTAGTGTTGCGTAATTCGAATCGTTTAATTCGAATAACTCGAATAAGACTATTGACTCGTTCATTCGAATCGCCGTTGACCGAAACCGTGTCGTACTTAGGCAGGTAGGTATTCATAGCGCGGGCGGCCGCGGCGGCGCGACGCGGCGATTAGTCGACTCGGTTTGATAGGACATTCGTTGTAGCGTTGCGTAATTCGAATCATTTAATTCGAATAACTCCAATAAGACTATTGACTCGTTCATTCGAATCGCCGTTGACCGAAACCAAATCAATTCGTTAACTCGTAGGTAGGCACTCGTAGCGCAGGCGGCCGCGGCGGCACGGGGCGCGGCGATCAGTCGACTCGGTTTGATAGGACATTCGTTGATTTGTTTTCTATTCGTTGATTCGTTTTCTGTCCCTCGCGCGATTTAATGTTTTCTTGCTTTTGTTGACTGCTCGTTTACGTAATTAAAAATAATAGGTATTAATTATGAGTATACCTGAGACGTATAAAAAACGTATTTTTTTTTAAGTTGATTTATCGGGTAATTACTAATTAGAATCAGACTTTATTTAAAAAGAAGTATTTTTTTTGTATATGATTTTATTATTACTTTTTGTTATTTAGTATGCTGATTTTAATCATAACAATAAAAGAGTATTGTCATTACCTACGTGGTTAAAAGTCAATATTATATACCTATAAGTCCCTTTTCCGTAACCAAATACCGAGCACACTGCTGTAATTCAAAATTTCAACTCATTCGTAATGAAAAAACCGATGCGCAAAAATCTCGCTGGAATAATAATGTAAACGAATTATAACTCGCCAACTCGGCTTCACAGGCGGATGACTTGACATACGAGTACGAATTTGACTATAATGCTGACGTGACGAATGTGACGATTCGAATCAATTCGAATTGCGATTCGAATCAATAGTAATTTTAATTCGATTGATTCGAATTGAAAGAAAAAGCAATTCGTCTCATCGCTGTTACAAACTGTGGCAAACGAGCAAACAGTACACCTGGTGGTAGTGGTGGTAAGTGTTGCTGCCGCTCATGGACCTTTACAGGGTCGCTGCCTACCGCGAAGAAAGTGAAGGGAGTGTGAATGCGGGCATTAAGGCTCGGTGATACCAAGGGCACCACCAAAACCTTCCACACACAAACACCCTTAGAAAGTTGGGCTTCCGGCTCTCTCGCTCACCGAACGAAGCGCAGTAACAAATTGCTACTACTCAGACGTCGATTTTCTGCGGGAGTGTGGTACTACCCTGGACGGACCGGCCCGCGGCTGTAGACAGATAACTGTCGACAGTGTGGTCCTACCACTCTTATATAGTGAAAACTATATATATCTAACAATATAGTGAAAACTACATTCAGTTTTACTGGCTTAAGAGCCCTTAGCGCTCACCCATAGTCCGCGTAAAGCTATGAAAGCTATCTTGGACTAACAGCTATACACACACAAAAGAGCATTCAGTTTCATGCATTGCGTGATGTGTGTAGAACCGCACAATCTGGCAGATAAACTTTTTATTTTAACTTTTATTGATCTAATAAAGATCCCCCATTATTGACCTAATAAAGACCCCCCCATTTTAGTTTACCTAGTTTTGCTTCAATATCTATAGTGTACAGACATCAGCCACTTACAATTTTATTACAAGCGTCGTTTCGTTCAAAAGCGCAATATGCTGATTAATTTCAATTTCCATAGAGTATAGACCAATAGAGGGTATGTAAAATAATGTAATATCTATCTTTTCAGACATGGAGTCTCACATCTTGAACACTACGTATCATCAGGCACGTTTCCGTCCCATTGGTCACAAGATACTTCGTATGAAAAGTGAATCTATTTCGTCCGAGAGCAGTTGTAACCAAAACAGCCCAGAATACCACCGGATCAGGGATTCTCGGCAACGGTTATCAGAGGACAGTAATGGGGATTGGTGCAATCAAACGGTATGTTGATTTAATTGCCAGGACTAGGACAAAGATTGTGCTGTTTGTTTTATTTTTTTATAGCAAACGGTGGCAAACGAACAAACAGTACACACCTAATGGTAAGTGTTGCTGCCGCCCTTGGACTTTTACTAGGCCGTTGCCTACCGTGATGAAAGTGAAGGGAGTGTGAATGCGTGTAATGAGGTTCAGTGATACTAAAGGCATCACCAAAACCCACCACACGCAATCACCTTCAGAAAGTTGGGCTTCCGGCTCTCTCGCTCATCGAACGAAGCGCAGTAACAAATTGTTATTACTCGGATGTCGATTTTCTGCGAGAGTGTGGTACTACCCCGGACGGACAGGCCCGTAGCTGTAGACAGACAACTGTCAACAGTGTGGTCCCACTAATAAAATTGTAATGTGCGTTTTAAAATTATCACTATTAACGGTAATCCTATTAGTTCAAATAAAGGATAACAGAAGTTTGTCGATCATAGCCAAAACTGGCTATTACAAATTTTGTTTTACTGAAGTTTCATTAATTGTTAATCTAACAATTATTTCGATAACATAATATTTTTAAAATAAATTCGTACTTATTTAATAAGAAATTCGTAGAGTTTAATATGTTATAGCAAAAAGTATTTTTCTAAATAATATTACATGTTTTCAGATGAATACTACACAGTCAAGCCAAGACAATACTTCGTATGATGATAGTTCAGGACCAGAAGACAGTGAGGAAGACCAACAAGTTAATGGAAGGTTGAATCACGGTGAAGATAGTTCTGATGAATCAGCAGATAATATAGAGGTGTGCGAGGTCAATGTCGATGAAGTTGTTGATGAAGACATTGAAACTGTACACTCTAACTCGCTTCATAATTTGCAGATAAATGGAGCAATTAGTATAGAAGATAATACCTTAGTTGAAGGTCACGATTATGATATTATAACTGTATATACAGTGAACCCTGATCTGGATTTAATAGAACCATCATCAGAAGATGACTTTGATGATTACACAATTAGTGAAAATGACGTGTCTGAATGTTTAAATGGAGATGATAATAGTAACTACAGAAATGTGAATTATCAAGGATCGAATACAATAATATGTCAGGATGGTTTAGAAATCAATTTAGATGGACCAGTAGTTTCAAATGTCGATGAATATTTTATTAAAAATAATAACAACGAACGACATATTCTAGAGTCTGATGGTCCAGTTGTTAAAGATGTAGACGAATATTTTATAAAAGATAAAACAAAAGAAACTAACAAAGTACCTAGTGTTGACGACTTCTTTAATAAAAATGAATTACCCGTAGAAGCTCATCCGCATTGTCAGTCACTTAAACGCCACTCAACAGAGGATGAATTTCTTGTCACCAATAGTAGCAAAAATGTTGGAGAAACAATTTACACGGAACCAAAGCCAGAACCAGATACTAATGTAGCAGATGTTTCTATTAACGAAGCCGATTTAGAAATTCTACCAAATATTGAAGAAATTAAGAGATACTTGTTAGACGAATCGACTTGCACGAAATTCAGGCATAATCAGAAATCGTGTTCAGTCCCACAATCGCCTATGCAAAGCATTTGCATGGATATTGATGACGCTAAAACTTGCCTGAGTTTTGAAGATTTAAATCTGGATCTATCTGACCTTGCTTTTGACAACGATAAAGACAAATCGGATACTGCTAATAAAAGTGACGATATGCCCAGAACTTTGACAGACGAAGATGTGAATAGCTTTTTAATAACAGACAAATCTGACAAGAAGAATATTAAACAGGAAGAAGATGATTTAAGCTATCAGGATATGGAAATTGATCGGCCCGTTGAGTCTACTTTTAACTCTGTGCCAAAAATGACAGAGGTGCCTTCACGAAAACTAACTTCAACCCCTATACCCACTGTCTTAGATTTTTGTATAGAAAAGAGTTCTGTTAAGAAAGAAAATACTTCAAAATCAAAAGACGTAAAAACTGAATTAGATGATTATGTGGACGTTGAATCGTGTAATGATACTGTAATACCAGTATTGGAAGCGAATAATTTGAATTCTTTACTAGAACAGTTTGAAGCTACAGAAAAACTGAATACTAAGAAAAAGTCCGCATCTATTGTGAAGATTGAAGAGTCAAAAATAAAAAGTTTTAATAAGACTGCTTTGACCAACGGTATGCGTTTACAAGATGCGGGGGTGCAACTCAACAAAAACAAAATGCGGCAAATATTGGTAAGTATTATATTTAAAAATTTTGAGTTCTCCGAAGCAGTAAAAGGCCACGTTGTATCGTGATACTTTATTACAGATGCCGACGCCAATTAACTCTACTGTCAGACGTTCGCAAAGCCCTGCGCACTCTGACCACGACTACTGCTCATCGAAAAAACGGCTCAGTCTACCCAACTTGAAAGGAGGACAGAGTCTTCTTAAACCCGAAGTATTGTCTAGCAATAGTAGAATATTGAATTCTAGGCATAGATCATGTAAAAGTAAAAAAGTCGTATACCATCTCAGTAGTGACGAGGAAGATAATACATCTAAAAATAAAAAAGTTAACAAAGTCGACGATATAGACCCCAAAAAGAAGACTAGTGTAAAGCCGAGTGTAAAACCTCCAGTACAGTCGAACTGTCGCAAAAAACTGTCACCTCCGCGTAGTGTCCCAGATAGTTTTAAAGACAAAACCAACAATTCTGTGATGATTAAAAGTGCTTCTAAAGCGAGTGATAATTGTAGTCAAAATTCTAACGGTAGTATTAAGTTAACTATTAAAAATAAATCTGAAGTTATACTAAACTGTGATCACGTAGACTCTCAGAAAGATAAAAATATAGACAAGTGTAAGAATAGTTTTAGTGTTAAAACGAACAATGTAGTAAAACAGGACAAAAATACGAAAGATTTAGATAGGAATAAAAGTAAAGTTGTAAGTAGTATAGAAACTGTTACCGTGAAAGAAGAACCCCGTCCTAAGAATGAGAACTTTTACACAACATTGTTTAGCAACAAGCAAGATGTGCAGGTTCCGCAGGCATTACAGATCAAAAGTGAGAAAAGGCCATTCGAAGATGAACTTAATAAATGTATGGAAGCAGCTATTAAGAAAGAAGAACAACCCCAGAAGAGAAAGAAATTGAATCTTCAAGAGTACAAATTAAGAAGAGGTGTTGGTTCAAACAATAGTTCTGCGCAAGTGAGTCCAGAGGCAATCTTCCCTGATATGCCAAGTCCTGGCTTAGATAAAAATGTGAAATGTCTAAAAACGCGAATATCACCGAATGGCTTATTAACCGCAACGAAAAAGGTAATGGAAGAACAAACATTCTTCGATCCGATCAAAGAGGCTTCTAGAAAAATCTTAATGAATACTAAAAAACAAAAAGCCGAAGCAACGAGAAAGAGGGATGAAGATATTGTTATGAGTAAGATTCCAAAAGTAGAAAATTTGGAACTACAGCCCTTAATAAGTGACGCTGAAATGATGAAAATTGTAGGAATTAGTCAACCTGAAGTGCTACCAGTAGTAGCGAAAGTTAACGAAAAGCCTCAGTTACCCGCTGATTATGAAGAAATAATCTTAGTTAGTATGGGGACAAATACTGATAACAATATGTTTAAGAATCCCAAAGTAGTAACTGAAAAAATGAAGCCTTTATCTCCGCCAGCTGACACTAAATCACTCATTAATTTTAAAATTAAAAAGTCAGACCATGTTTTAAAGCAGAATGTATTTGATAACGTCAGAAGAGATAAGAGGAGTCCTGTCGATGAAAAAAAGAATGTAGACATAAAAATTGACAAAGAGAGATTTAAAGATATTACCGCTACGTTGAAAAGTGTTGGCAAACAGGTAGAGACAAAGATATCAAGCAATTCTCTGTTTGCTAGTATACAGGATGTAGTCATGAAAAAGGCTCCTGAAGACGTTGAGAAACAAGACAGCCGCCATTCAAAATCAAAATCGCCTGATAAACGCAATTTAAAACTTATTAAAACTAAAATCATAAGAGAATATGATCCTAAAAATGAACACGGTGAAGACAAAATTATTTTACATCTCGATAAGCATAGAAATAAACCAATATCAAGCTCTGTAATTGTACAAACCGATTCTTTGCCAGAATTCGCTCTAATACCTGAATCAAATTTCTCTGAAGAGAGTTTAATTAACAGAAAACGTAACGATAGTGATATGTCGCTTTCTAGCGACGGTAGTCCGGCTTCTAAGAAAGAGCCAGAACCACTAAAACAAAGAAAACTGGACGAAAAAGTAGTAAAACCTAAAGAAGTACGTCCCGAAAGAGTCGAAAAAGAGAAACGATCCCGTTCTAAAGAGCGTTATGATACAAAATATAGGCGGAGATCAAAATCGGTGTCTCGTGGTCGCAGAAGACGATCCCGCAGCTGTAGTCGATCAAGATCACGACCACGGTTCCGTAGATACAGACGATCAGACTCGCCGTATAAAAGGAAACGTGGTACACGGTCACCATATCATAAGAGAAGATCTCCATCTATTAGACGTGAAAGAGCTAAAATGTCACGGTCAAGATCTCCACCTAGAATAGCTAAACCTGAAGCTAGGTCTAAGACGCCTGTGCAAAAACCCACACCCGTTACTCATAATAATGGCATAGATAAAAAGATTACCAAGTCTACGACTCCGCCATTAAGAAAACCGACGGTTTCTGAAAGTTCTGATTCCTCAACTAGGTAAGTAGTGATTCGCATTTTAGGAAAAACATAATAACATGTATTTTTTGTTTTAGGGCAGTTTTTATTGCTTCCAATCCTCAGACGTTTTTCTAGGAAAAGCAATAAACTGGCTGATGTTGCACTGTTAAAAAGCTATCGCTTTTAATAATTCCACGGCCAGGCTTTTGTTCAGCGTTATTTTAGTGTTTCGATAAGTAATTTCAAACAATTATAACTGTCCAAATGTAATTAACCTAAATAATTGAACCCCCGGAAAGACCGAATAGTCTTAACTATTTTTATCGTTATTTAAACCACGTGTGATATGTAGAAAATAAAAATTAATGACGTTATTTCAACTTACATCTCAGTTCTTAAGTCGTAATATTTCACGAAATCCGTGGACATGAAGGAGTTGGTGAATTGTCTTCTTACTTGGTAACCATAAGGGATATTCTATAAATTTATAATCTTATTATTTTGCGTGTGTGGACTCGAACCTTCTTCGTAATAGGAGAGAAATTTACCTACTATAACACGCTGGTTAAAATAATTTATACAGGGTTTTATTTCGCGTTTTCTTCTCTTGCATAGATGTTATATGTCTAGGCGTCTTTTACGACACCCAAGGTAGAATAGGTGTTGGTGAATTCAACTTTTATTCCGTTAACACACTGAAAGAGAATTATAGCATTTATGAGTTAGCACGCGTTTATCTTGAAATTGTATCCGACTTTCAGGCCCCCATCTTAACTAATTGCCGGGAGGTATTATAATAAAAATAATCTTATTTCCGTATGTAACATATCAACACGTGTATAAAAATATTATTTTTAAATGTCACGTATATGATAAAAAAATGTGGTCTTTCAAATAATTAGCTAACACATTGTTTCTAAATGTTATAACGTCATTTTTTTATCTCTAACCAATGAAAATATACAGGATGTATCAGGTTATGGGGCAACTGTTCAAGTATATTGTAGTTTAACGGTCATAGATCGTAATTAGAATGTATATTACACAAAAACAATACAATTTAAAAGTTATAGTGATTTCAAAAATGTTACGTATTATTTATTTATTTAGTACTTGGAAAACCAACAGCTGTACAAAATAGTAATGAAAACTAGAGTAAGAAACATAAAGCCAATAACAGGTTTTCACGGATAGCAATGGTACACACCTACAGTAAGTCCGATAGTAATTTGTAACATCTTAATGAACAATAACACAGAGTATGACAGAAAAAGGAAAAACAATGATAATTAATTATTAAAAAAGTTAAGATTTAGCTGTCTCCATGCCACCTCGCTCCCAGTATTGAAAGGGTCAAAAGAAAGCTCTTTACATAATTTGTTAAAATCTTTGCTCGCTCGCACAATATATGAATTCTGCCTATAATTAGAGGACGATAATGGAATACCTATTGGTGGGTTGAACCTAATCGATCTCTGAGGTACATTAAAAAACAGCTTGTGTAAAATGCTGGGACAGTCAATTTCGTTGCTCAATACCTTCAATAGGAAAGAAAAGTCAGCCAATCGTCGTCGATTTGATAGAGGCTGAATATGGAACCTCTTGCATAGATCGATGTAATCAGAAGAGCTATAAGGGATGTTTAGTCGATAGCACAGAAACTTCATAAAGCGCTTCTGAATACTTTCGATGCGATCGATGTATTTATTGTAGCGAGGATTCCATATTTGCGATGCGTATTCAAGGTGGCTTCTAACAAAGGTACAATAAAGTATTTTAAATGTTTTAGCTTTTTTGAAGCCATTCGACATCCTCATTACAAAACCTAATGCTTTTGATGCTTTGGCTATAATTTGTTCGATGTGGATGTCAAATTGCACCTTCGAATCGTGAAAGACGCCAAGGTCACGTACCCCATCACACCTGGGCAATAATTGACCCTTGAGTTCGTAAGATGTCGATATTTGTAATCGCTTTCGACTAAAGGTGACTACCGAACATTTAGCTGGGTTAAGATTAAGCTTATTTAATTGACAGTAATCATCTAGGCGCAAAAGATCTGATTGGAGAGCATCCATATCTTTTACCGACGATATAGAAGAGAAAATCTTCATATTGTCGGCAAAACAGAGAAGGTTTGAGTTCTGAATACAAGAGTCAATGTCATTAACAAATATAATAAATAGTAAAGGCCCCAATAAGGATCCTTGGGGCACACCACTAGGGATCCAAATCATGTAGAAAAAAATTATGTAGGCATTTACAGACAGCATACATGTAGGCATATAAAGCTTCGACAGTATAAATAGGTATGAATTGCACAAACGCTTCAATGGTAACGTAGGTACAAAGGCGACTCGTCTACGCTCATCGGCCGATCAGCTGATTTAAAGCGAAGTTTGTCTTGCTTATGCGAACGTAATCATTGATTTATTCAATTTCTAATGAACATTTAACAAAGTACGAATATGTTGCATATTAAGTATCATTGACTTTATACATTTCAATCAGATTTACACGAAAGAGCGATGACAAAATTGAAAACTTTACATGTCTCTAATTCATTAACGAATCAATATTTTATTTCAATTTTTTTTTCATTGGTTCCTATCATCATTGCCTATCTCCCGTTTGACCAGCTGCCCCATAACCTGATACACCCTGTATTTCTGTCTGACCAGTGTGAGTAGGCTCGAGCCCAGCAATGGGACGTATATGAGCTCTGATATATTTCTTTATGGTTCTATCTGTACATTTAAATTCTCTTTCTATCAACCGTGATAAATGTAGCTAAATTATGATAAAAAAATCTAATCAGTGGCCGCCTATTGCAGCTCGTCATCTTCTTCATCATCATCATCGTCGTCGTCATCGTCCAGTTCTTCAGCCGGATCGGGCCAATCGCGGAGATCAAGCAGCCCATACAAACGCGAAGAGAACTTTAAAAAGAATACATACAATAGAAGTTACAGTTCTGAGGATAGGTAAGTTGTTTGATGATGTTTGATTTTAGGTAATAAGATTCGCCGTTTTTCACATCATCATTGCAGCCCATATACGTCCCACTATTGGACTCGGGCCTTCTCCACAATGGGAGGGAACTTGACCTACTATACCATGCTGGTCAGTCATGTTGGTATAGGGTTTCATTTCAAGTTTTCCTTCTCTTACACAGGTGTTATGTGCATATTACATCCATTAATCGGCTTTTACTACACCCACGGGCCAGATAAGGAGCGTTGAATTTGTACTCTTACTCCATCACCACACGGAAATCACCACAAAGAGAAGTAATACTCGCAATAAAACCCTCTACCAACACGTCAGACCAGCGAGGTATAGTAGGTCAATTTCTTATTGTGGAGGAGGCTCGAGCTCAATAATGGGACGTATGAGCTGTTTTTCTTCACCATTTTAATAGTTTAGCTTAATACTAGCAACCCGCCTTCGCTTCGGTTTCAATCGACTTACTCGCGTAGTTACCGCTCCCGTTGGAATACCGAGATAAAATATAGCCTATATCACTCCCTGATATAGCTTTCCACTAGTGAAAGAATTTAATCGTATAGAAAAGCTTTGAAAAGTCAGAGAATCTTTTTCAGAAGAGAAGTCAGAGATTCTTCACCTTTCAAATTGTTTTTTTTGAAAAATAAAATTTTAGTGTTAATAAAATCATTTTCAGGGAAAGCAATACGCCTGTGGAAGAGAGACGGATAGTTTTTGTCGGGCGATTAGACAAGGACATCAACAAGGCCACATTGAGAAGTCTCTTCTCCAAATTTGGTGCTGTCGTGGAAGTTAGGCTTCATAGTAAGGAAGACGGGTGAGTATCGAGATATATCAGGTGTACGTGAGCTGAGATGAATGATGAATGTCTGAACAAATGAATGAACGATAGTCCTTTATTTATATGAGTTTTCTAAGCACGAGGCCTTTGTTAATCTGAAGAGACACCTATTTTGTTTGTTCGTAAAGCGGATGCTTATTGTAACGTAGAAATCCTAGCCTTAATAATTGAGGGAAATAGCAAAGATTTGGAGTAGAAAATTAAACTACACTAATAAAATATTTCTTGCGTGACGACAGGATAAAAATATGATTGTTGTCGGGGTGACAACTTCTTGCGGTGGAGGTAAAAATCGACCGCATAGTCCTCAGGAGAATGAGCAATAATCGTGGGAAGAGAGAAATCATGTCCAGGATTGTAGGCAAAATCTAATGTCTTGCTAAGTAACTGTTTATAAAACAGTAACTTTTTTTTTTCTTTATTTATTTGGGACTTTTATTCTTTATGAATATGTAAGCCCCCATCGTACCCTAAACTTAAATATACAAATATAATATAAATACAATACAAAGGTAATATAATATAGATACAGTTGCTATACTTAACTACTACGATGAACCGCCAGGTTATATAAATGCTTTGCAGCTTCAGGCGTTGGCTTTACCAACATAGTTTGGACAATGCCAACATCCGAATCATTAATGCACAAAGCTTGTTTCATTAAATCTCTTTCGTGTTGGTTCTGGACACATTCCATCAACAAGTGTTGAACATCATCAACAACGCCGCAGGTATCGCAGTTAGGTGAATTTGATTTACCCATAAGGTACACAAACTTTTTTGTTGGAAAATGTCCAGAACGCAATCTATGAGCTATAACTACATCCAATCTTGTTAATTTGCTCTTGGTTAAGAACCAAGGAATTTGAGGAGGCTGATGCTGTATAGATTTATACCAAATGCCTTTAATTTGTGATATTTCTTCAAATTGTTCTGTCCATTTTTTAAAACAAATTCTCTTAACAGTACTAATAATTTCAGAGTAATGTGGTTTAATTTCTATATTTGTACCTTGTTCTATAGCTAATTTTGCAAGTCTATCAGCCTCCTCGTTGCCCTGAATACCTATGTGCGAAGGAATCCATTGCAATATCACATTCCTATTACTGGATCAAATCTCTCTAATTTTTTTTAATATAGTGTAGGCTATCGAAACACCTCTGTAACCAGAGGCGCATCGAGTCAAAAAAACAGTAACTTAAACACATATCATTGTAAAAAAAAAGCAGGGAATCCTTAGATAAAGAAGGCGCAGAATTGTTTCAATTGGAATTCTCGTCTGGACGCTTATATACATTAGGAGAATTAGGGGACGCCGATAGGCTGATAATGGTGATACACATCAGTATGTGTACTATAAATTTGTATTTGATTTTGAAATAGTTGTCTATCAATTTTTTAATTTACCCACTAGTTCTCGCTACGGCTTCGTGACGTATCAGCGAGCAAGAGACGCGTGGTCAGCCGTGGAGGCGGCCAATACCTTCCCTCAATATGACGTCGGCTTTGGAGGGCGTCGAGCGTTCTGCAGGCAAAGTTATGCTGACCTAGGTAACGTCATTTGATTTTTTACAACTGACACTTATCGTCTTTCTATGTGATGACGTATGAAGAATACAATTGTCAGTCCATGAGGCCTCGAGTTCGATTCTCGGGCAAAATTTTGTAGGGTTTTTCTAAGATGGAAAATAGCCTAAATTACTTCTTATATAAAGAGCTACCTGGTAGTTAAATATTATCGGAATCGGCCTAGCCATTTTGAAGTTTACCCGGAACAAACAGACAGACAAAAATATTTAAACTGTATTTTAAGCATAGGTATAGTATAACCGTGTGAGCATGAAAAATCCCTACTATTTTGACAATACAAACAGACAACAACTTATTTATTTGTATATGGTTGCTTTCAAAATTTGATATATATATCATCATTCAGATGCGCAAGCAATCTTTGTATAAACTCTTGAGTACTCAATCCTAGTCAAGGCCCCAACGAGCATCCCGACTATTAGTTAATAGTAGCTGTAGCTGATGGACCTCTGCACTGCCAGGGGCACATTCAAGTCGCTTCTTGAGGCATCTATAGATATTGGGGTGCTCTGTTGTTTCGTAAAATTATAGGTCCAATTATGGATATTTTTATATTTTAGATGGTTTGGAAGCCAAGTACACTGAGAGTGCTTTCCACGGCGCTGGTGCGCCCCCCGCACGAAGGGGCGATGACATGTCGTTTGAGCAAATGCTGTTAGAAATGAAGAAGAAACTCAGTCAACGTAAAAACGATAAAAAACGCGATGATCCTTGACGATTACTTCAACTCGGCCAAGCAATAAACATGGCGTTACCAGTGGCAGCTGTCATAATGACAGTTGCGTTTTTTTTTAATGTGTCAGGTGTGAAATCTATTCAGCCTGTAATGTGAACAGTGACAGTGTCAAATAAGACTGTGATGTGCGTTAAAATAGATGCTGACTTCTGCATAAGAGACTTTGGTAAGCATATTTATTAATGTTCTAGAAGTAGATTATACTTTGAGTCATGTTAGTTCTAAGCAACTTATAGTATGACCATAAAGAATATATAATATGTAACTATTATACAAGATCTAAATGTACTGATTGTAGTAGGACTAAAAGGCTATGTAATAAATTATCTTAGGTTTGATAAAACTGTAGACTTCATATAGTCAGCAAATATATATTAAAAAAATATAACTCCTATTCTCCTGTTGAATGTTGATTTTTAGTAAAGGAGTGTATAAACTAAAATCTATAAAAAAAGAGTGAGATTATATGAATAGGGAGTTGTTGCCGAATTATTTGTAAAATATTCTAAGAAAAGTATGTTTTTTTTGTAAATATGTACGACACAAACGTACCTATGTAAAATCTGAAAAAAAAAACTATCATTTCGTAGTAAGGCTTTCTTCATAGTAGTATTCACACTTTATGGTGTTCATTTTAATATACTGGATATTATTATTAAAAACGTAGGTATCTAGTGCCGCGGGAGCGTGCAATGACAGCTCCTGTCATATACGACAGCTGTCGAAGTGACAGTTATCTTACAATAAAATTAAAAAAGAAAACGAAAAGACAAGTGGTTCGATTGTTGCTCATATGTTGTGGCATCATATAAGCATTTTTAATATTTACGAGCAAATTAAGAAGAAAAAGCATCAATTTTAACTTCATTGAGCAAAATTAGAGACGGAGAAAAAATCCTATGTGCTTTATATGGGATCAGATTGATAAAGGGAAACACTGCTGGTGCTTTAAGCTAATAAGCAATGAGTAAATTAAGTATCAGATAAACGTCAGTCTCCTTTTTTAACGTAAATTTTAAAGGTAGTGCATAAAAAATTAAGGAAACAATAATCACCCCATTAATAGAAGTTATGACAATCACATCTTAATAATAAGCTACTAAGCATCTGAAATGAAATAGACTAGAATGCTATATTAGACATTATTTCTCTTATACACCTCTGATTCATTTGCATTTGAGCAGACGGAGAAAAACTTCTGTACTAAGATGATTATTTGGCTGTATATTCACTAGTCCATTTCAGTTGCTTGTAGGTTTCGTCTTGCAGACATATTTATGGGCTATCAATAGTAGAAAATATACCTTAATTTAAAATTAAACACTTGCAACATTAAGAAAAAATGTCAAAAATATTTTAACATAAAATTTAAGCAATAATTTAACAGATTAATTAAAGAATTAATCATACAGAGAAGGTAATAAACAATTACCCTATATATGCACCCTATAAGAAGAAAAAAAACATTGCCTAAATTTAGTTGGTGCAAAATAGAAATGTCTCGTATTCTTTTGTCTCAGGATAGAATATTAACAACAACAGGATAGAACATTAATAGTGAAATGGAAAAATGATTTCTATGAGTAAAAACAGTTTCATCTATTTAAAATACGTACAATTTATCTTATGAAGCACTTGGATTCGGTTTGTGTATCAAATATTGTATTTTTATAGAGAAAGCTTATGGGGAATACCCAAAAATTGTTGCATAGGTGATAATGATTGTCATCTTGCCTGCGCCATTCTGTTTCTTTCCCATTAATGCATATGAATCAAGACTGTAATGTTATCTGGTCCAGTTCTTACTCTTCGATAATACTTGTCTTTCTAAAGAGAAATATGCAGCATGGACATTCAATTTGTAGCGAGAAAAATTATATGTAAATAATTATTATATATTAGATGCCACAACTTAAATAGATTTTTGTTCTAGTATCATTTTAGTTTAGGCTGATTTGCCTCATATTGTAAATAATCTTTGTGTTTAATTTTGTAAATAATATGACTGTATTATGATATGTTTCGTTCAAATTAAGGTGTACCAATAAAATTAAGAGGTACCAATAAAATTAAGAGTATGGATTACTTTAGTAGTATAGAAATTAAAAAAATGTTGGCTGTTTTTTAATAAAATTGGAAAATTGTGTTTAGAATTTTTGTAAATAAGGCCTGAGAAATTACCACTGGATGTGTTGAAAAATAACAGAGTGATTTGCAAAGTGTATTAACAAGGCTCTACTGTGGAGAATTTGAACCTTGAATATTGCATTTTAATATATGAATTAAGCATTATGATTTCGAATTGAAAACTAGATCTTTTTGAAATCATGTCCTTCTATCATTTAATACTTGATTAAATATTTTGGAAGCAGTGGAAATAATTAAAAAGAGAGAGAAACAATAATCTATGAATCAATTATCATTGTTTCAACCCATAGACGTCCCACTATTAGCTCGGGCATTCTCCATTAATCATTATGATTGTATAAATTTATAACATTGGTGTATTCGTCCAATAACAATATGGGCCTTTTTAAACCAAGAATTTTGTCATGAATTAAGTCAGTACAACTTACTGGGATAATATCCTATGATCAGTTAGGATATAGGAGTGTTTGCATAAATTATGTAAAAACTTTGGTATAAAATACAATTGTGTTTGCCGGTGAGATAATATATAATCCTGCTAGACATTACATGTTTAAATTGTCTCCCTTAAAAGTGCTCCCATGTGTTTTTTTTAATATAATAAATATTTAACGTAGGACATATGTTTTATGAAACCATTATGGTTTCATGTTAATAAAATGAGATATAATATTTAATAGTTGCAAACCCTTTATTGGAAACATTTCTTGATAGTCCTATAACATTCATTCTAGAATTTGGATTTGAGACTTGTTGGCAAGGAGAACTGCAGATTATCAGAGTATAACTTGTTTAAATTGAGAATATCTATTTTCACTGCTTAACTGTAAGCAAATCTGACCACTAAGCTAACAAATGTAGCATTTGTTAGTTGTCCACTTAAAAGATAGACCAGTAATTAATTAATTATACATAATGACACATATTTTAAGTATAAGCATATAAAATAATCTAATTGGTTTTAAATTATGTTCAAGCTTAATTTGGAATGTTTCTTCCATATTTTTTATATGCGTTTCAGTTAAAAAGTAGCATTTAATTAATGCAATAAATGCCATCTCTTCAACAATAGTACATATATAAAATCTCATTATAAATAAGTATTACTTTAAGATTGGAAAAACAAAATGCATATTGTCATTTCTTCCACTAAAGTTTAAAATTTATAAAAGCTATTTTGTATTCATAAAATTACATATTGCCGTTATTTTTTATGATTTGGTAACCAATGTACGTCCCTATTTAGATCAATCATTAATTACAAAAAAATAAATGAAATAAAATGCTAACTTTTTATGCAAAACCAAAAAGGGTTAGTTAAAGAGAAAAAAATCTTAGAGGCTTGTGAAAGTTTGAGAGACTTATTGAGAACTAAAAAGTAATGCAAAAAATAGGAACAGCGCTATCCATCGAGTTGCCACAGGCAAGACGAACTATTTAAATTCTTGCATTGTCATTGGTTTTTGATGAGTGTTTAAAATTAATCTGTAGTTTAAAAAGGGGGTAAAAGTCACTTTCAAAGATTCCGTTATATACAAACCAAGCTGATATAAGCCTGATATAACAATGAATATGTTTGAAAACTAAATGAAGCTTCCATTGAGATTGTAAGTGCCAAATTGCCTTTGTTCCTAAAAAATAATAAATAAGAATAACAAAAACAATAACGTGTGTATCAATGTGTATACGGGTAAAAAGTAAATCTTCTGTAGGGTATATTTACATTAAAAAAAGAAATATTTCGCGTCAAGTTATCGTAACATACGTTAATCGCGTTAAAGTTATCGAGATACATGTATATCGCGTTAAGTTAACGTGACACTTATATCGCCTTACGTTATCGTGATACATAAATCGCGTTAAGTTAACGTCCCATTTAACGAGTTATCTCGTTAAGTCAATGTGACTTATATTTTATGTGAGTTAGTGCGACATATTTGCAAATATATGTATTGACCAATTTAGTGATACTCATAAAATAGTTAAAACAGTAATACATTGTTTGCGTAAGTTAATATTGTTATTGTAACGTAACGATTGTCGTAACGGTAATTTTTCCCGCGCTTAAACAAGGTTCACTTCAAAAACTAACCTATACAAAGATTCATAATTGCCACATTAGATTTACTTACAATTTTAGGATATAGGGATGAATAAAGTTTTTGTCGTATCTTCCAATACCTATTAGTTTCAAGACCACTAGACAGAAACATAATATGAATTAATCATATATTTGCCAAAAAAGGGATTCCAGTTTACTGTTTTATGGCCGTTATAACAGCTAGCATTAAAATATAAAAATAGCACTATTATATAATGTGAGTTACCCTAGTAGATATAGTAGCCTTCCTAATATGTTGTATGAGTAATGTATTAAAGTTACTAGCTTATGCTCGCGATATCGTCCGCGTGGAACAGTTACTTTGGGCTAATGCTAACTTTAACCCGCGAATTTTTTCTGTAAGAAGGTAAAAATATTTTTAAATAATACAATTCTGTCACACATGATCTGCGTTACGAAACCTAACCGTTTATATAGTGCACGCAGTGGAACCCCTCAAAAATAAAGAAAAGAAACTATTTTGAAATATTTTTCACTGTTGCTCCGCTCCTATTGGTCTTAGCGTGATGATATATAGCCTAGAACCTTCCTCGATAGATGGGCTGGAATGGATGGATATCTAACAATTAAAGAATTTTTCAAACCGGACCATTAGTTCATGAGATTAGCGCGTTCAAACAAACAAACTCTGCCGCTTTATATATTAGTATAGATTTATTAAATTACTGTTAATTACGGGCGGCTATTAAAGGGTAACTTATTAAAGATTTACTTTAATAACTTACCTCCAAGTCACATGTGTTCAGCATCGATTACAACCCTTCTTCAGAATATCCGATTCTTATCCTCATGATGAGAGCAGCTAGGAGTCCTCATACCAGGCTGCTTATATACGTCCCACTATTGCGCTCGAGCCTCCTCCACAATTGTAGGGAAATTTTTCCTACCTAGCTGGTCAGGCAGGTTGGTATAGGGTTTTATTTCGACTTTACCTTTTCTTGCATAGATATTATATGCGTATTATATCCCTTAGTCGTTTTTTACGACATTCACGGGCAAGATAGGGATTGGTGAATTGTATTCTTACTCTGTCACCACACGGACATTATAAATGACTAATTTATATGTTACTGGTAAAACTTGATTTAGCAGAATTGTTTTTGTCTAGGCCAAAAATGTTCGTTAGCTTATCATTTTGAGCGGGTTATGCGGTAGATTCCATAATAATTTCCAATGAAAATTTTCTTAACATTAGCTTTTAATTATTATTTCTTGAACATCTTTATTCTTCTTCTTTTTACAGCTTGCATATACCTTGCATAGTAAAAGTCCACTTCAAATGAATCTGTATAAAAGTATACATTGTAAATTTATGATTATTTTAGGTCAATAGTTTTCTTTCAAACAGTAGGTACAATCGTTAACAGAATATTTGTTTTTTATGTTGGTAATTGGTAATTTGACTTAGGCAAATGGCGATTCCTTAAAATTGTGTGATTGTTAATATGCTCGATATATAACTATTAATAAATAAATATAAATAATCTGTGTTATCTGAGTGAAATGTAGACCAATAATTGTAAATATAGAACTACAAGCAATGCATACATGGCACTATAATAGCGATTACTTTCGTGACTATTATTGCACAGAATTTGGGCTCGAGTCTCTTCCATAATATGAGGGACACTGATCGCTGATCAAATGGGTTGGTATAGGGTTTTATTTTGAGTTTACCTTTTCTTGTATAGATGTTATCTGTATATCATTTTGTTAAGTCGTCTTTTGCGACACCTACGAATAAGAATTTTTACTCTGTTACCTCCCGGATAGCTGAAATATTATGGAATATTTAAAAACATATCAATTCATTTCTGAATTGTAAATGTTTATTGTTATCACCGTTCTTTAATCTCCAAATGCACCCATGACACTAATCTCCTTAAAATTGAGTCATTCCGGCTTAATCCGTTCGACCAGTACAGCTCATAATGTCTGACTCTATAGAGAACTGGACTCTTACTTTATCTTTGTATATTATCTATTCCTACGTAAATAGTCTACTATTTTATATACAGTGGAAAGTCGATTAACCGACCTAATAGATATCGTTAGGCATTCGGATAATCGAATGTACGAAGAAAAACTATTTTTGTACAGCTATGTTTTATAAAGGTAATTGCACACAATTCGACATGATTCATAGCCACCTTATTTAGCTGTTATGCTTTTTAACAGAGTCAAAGTATTAGATATCGGTTGCCCAGTTAACCGTTTCTGTAAAAACCAATAATACAAAGCGTCTTCTAAAAGTTCATTTTTTAGTTTCTGCGTTTTTCTATTTTTACAGAAGTTTTTCACTATTTAATTTGGATACTTTAATATTAAATGGGTATTCTTCTTAAAATTACTTACATTTTTAAGTATAGAAGTGTAAGTATAGACGTAGTAGTGTAGCAGAGTAACAATTGTTAACTAAATAATACAAGGTAAGACGTGCAGCATAGATCACCCGAAGTGTGGTCGGGTAATGCCAGCTCCGACACGTTCATGGTTGCATTAATTCGACTGATGTATAGTTACGTTAGTTACTTGATCGCGGTTAGTAGTCCGGATAATCGTAAATACGTATAGTTGGGCGCCGGATAATCGAGTTTCCACTGTATTAAATAAGTAAAAAAATAGGCAACAAAGTTTGAAAGTAGAGCATTTGATGCCATATTAATTGTTCTTCTAGTACCAAAATGTTGCAAATTGCTTACATCGCTTACAATTTGGTATACTATCGAATGATTAAAAATGTAGCGATGCGAAAGATAATTGATATGTTTTGGCAGTAAGTTTTTGCACTATGATTATTGAACTTTTGTTTCAATTTAAAGCTTTTGGATTTGACAGTTGGGCTACAGATATTAAACACGTTGATTGCCAACAACGAGATACATACCCCGTAACTTGTGAACTTGTTCGGGAGGCTCACTAAGAGTTATCTCGTCCTTTAGTTGTCGTATTTGTATAGCTAGGAATAATGTCGTAATATATTAGTGCAATTATAGATTCTTCAGGTAAAAGAGGCAATATCAGGTTTGGCTCACACGAACAAGTTCAAGTTCATTTTTTTTCATCTCTTGATTATTACTATATACTTAGAATAATAACATATAGAAGGTAAGTCCACTCACAAAAAGTGAGGCATTTCAATTGGAGCCTAATGGAGCCTACGCCGGAACAGTCCCGTAATGTACAAGTCATTGCACTGCACGAACGTACGCAACTCTTAAAAAATAAATAGGTAATTATGACGGCTTGTGCATTCAAATGGTGCCACAACACATTTGAAAAACATAAAAAGGTTTTTAACATTACTTTTAAAAGTATTTCGACGATTTATGTTAATAAAAACAAAATTTGATTTCATAATTTGTATAGTGGTTTCCTGTGTACGTGTGCAATCGTCTGCACGCCATTAGTATTTTTAGATTCAAATTTTGAAAGTTCGAAGTACTGACACTATCCTTCTATACGTTATTATTCTAAGACTATATAGTACAATTACCATTTTTATTAACATAATATCATTCGTGAAGCCCCGTCACAATGGACATAATAAATAGTATATTTGGAACAAATTAAAGCTCGAAGCGCGAGCGATGTCAAATTATTACAAATTAAACATATGTATGAGGGTCCACTTTTTATTTAAAAACCTCAAACACAAACTGCATTTTGACTTTTCTTCGGAAATTGACAGGGTGTGAAGATGGACTAAGTTTAAACTAATGTTGGCAGCAGAAACACGCTTGATAAAAGGATAGCTCTATAACCCAAACGCAGACTCCTTCCTATCCGGCCTGTGATGTATTTTTGATTTTCAAAATATTAAAGGTTGTATTTTTGTTTATGCTATGAAATGCATGCTTGTAGTTACCAACGTCGAAAAAAAACAATAGAACGATTTAAATCTAGTCAGTGTTACTAGATTATATATTTGTTTTGTCTTTGCGGTGATAATTTATTTAATACGGAAATGTTAAGCATATAATAACGATTTTAAGTTTAAAGATTTTATTTCTTATTTTCTATTGACTATCAAATTAAATATAAGTTAAGTGTGGCGCTTAAAACTTAATAGGAATAATGTAAAAATCTCTGTTGCCCGCTTTGTATTAAAAAGCTACGTTCAAATAAATGTAAATAAATTCATAGAAATAATTTGCTCTGTTGTGTTTTTTATATACTTTTCTTTTAATCAACTGTGTACGATTAACAATTTTTAATTTGAAATAGGCTTGTTTTTGTACAGACATTCAGACATAAATCCCGCCAAAGTTAGTTGTCAAAATAATCAACGTAGATAATAGGTATAAACATTTTTTTCTAGAGACCAAGGAATGATAAGTAGATAAAAACCATATTTATATGGTATTTGTATGAATATGAACTTAATCAGTTATAGGTACGAGTCATTGTGAGCAGAATTTTAATACTCTTATAATAAGATCATGGCTTTGTACGATTTAGGATTCGTTAAGAAACATGTCAATAGAACTACATTATAAGAATAAAAAAAATGATTATTTGTAGAATACATGTTGATTTAATTTTGTGACTAATTGTCAGAATGGGCAAGCATCTTATAAAAAGGACGAATGACGTAAAAATGAAATGTTGACCCTAAACACGTAATTTGTGGCTTTTCTATTGTTAAAAAAAATATATATAAAAAGTTATTTTTAAACGTTAGCGCACATACACGATTATGACTTAAAATCGATATAGGTAATGAAAACCTGTTCAAAATTATGAAATTGTAAGCAAGAATAAGGGTACACCCGTATTTATATTATTATTTAAATTTAATTCACCTTAAGCGCATAACAAAAAGTATAAAGCAAAAGTATAAAAGTAAAATGTAACTAGCGATTAGTTTACGAACTACTTAATATAAGAATACTACGGTATTGTATAACACTTGATAATCAAATATTATTTTAATTGGCAACACAAGATTATACTAACCGCTCCTAAATTATATTAAATGCTTTAGTGTTTTACGGTGTAATATTGAATAATTTTGCTGGTATTTTATGTAAAATATTACAAAGAAAATGTTGTTGAATATGAAATAACAGTGAGTTACGTGTATTTTTATGTGCCGCCAAAATTCTCAGAGGAACCTTTAATTTAGCTGTCAGTACCCAATTAAGGGTAACAACTTGACTTATCGACGGACAGTGATTATAAACAAACTATGACCAACTGAGATACTAATCTATAAGTTAAGAAGGAAATTGTAAATGACTTTGATATAGAGATTGTTATGCTAACAATGTATTCGACTGAAGAACTTTGTATCCATGGTCAATAATAAATATTTAAAAAATAATGTTTGGCGCCAGAGAAATTTTGGTGCCAATGTAAACTATTAAAGCATTTAATTAATGAGTAATAAATAAAACTATGTCTTGAAGAACAATAAAGAATATTAATTTAACAAAGTATTTAACTATAAGCATTTATATGTATAGTTTTGAAAAAGAATTAAACTATATCGTTTGCCGCCATTTTTATTTTAAATAAATACGGGTGTTTCATTATTCGCTTAGCTAAATGAGCCTTTATATTGTACATAATTAAATAATATTGATGCAATTTATAACTGGGGTTGTAGTACATAAAATGTCCAACATAGTTCATAGTACATAGTGAGAATGTTTTATACTTACATAAAGCTGTTGATAAATAAAAGTATTTTGGACATATTTTGTTTCTTTTTTGTGTTATCCTTGTTACAGATGGAAAGGCTTTTAAGATATACTAGCTGACCCAACAGACGCTGTTCAAAAGAATTATCCTTGAAATTGATCACAGCATTACCTACCGAGTCCAATTATTGATCTAAACCACTGGAATACATAAACAAAAGCATCAAAATCGGTCCAGCTGTTTAAGAGGAGTTGAGTCACATAGGCACGGACAGAATAATTAAATAAAGATTAAAACTTTCCCTTTTGTAACGGAGTAAGAATACAATTCACCCCCTATCTTGGCCGTGGGTGTCGTAAAAGACGATTAAGGGATATAATACGCATATAACATATATCCAAGAGAAGGAAAACTCGAAACAAAACCCTATACCAACCTGTCTGACCAGCATGGTATAGTAAGGTCAATTTCCCTCCTATTGTGGAGGAAGCTCGAGCCCAACAGTGGAACGTATATGAGCTGAAATGATGATGATGAATGATGAAGAGAACAAAAACTCGTAATAGAACCTGATACTAACCCATTTGATCAGAGTGATATAGTCAGCCGATTTCTTTCCTATTATGGAGGAGGCTTAACAGTGTGATGTTAATGAGCTGATGATGATTATGAGAGCTAATTTGTAGGGTCCAATGGAGGACAACTAAACCTCGACCTTAAAGTCGCAGAAATCCATGAACCGTGCCACAGGGCCGTATTATCCACAAGGCAGACTAGGCAACTGCCTAGGGGCCCTGCACCAACTAGGGGCCCCGAGCATGCACCAAGAAAAAAAAACATTTCATCGGACGTTGTTTTTGAAGTGAAACTTCTTTAGAATCGTTGTGATTTCAAACTCGATGAAACGAAAAAGAGAGTCCATAGAGACAAACACGTAAATGTATAGGATTTAGCCGGCGAGAGAATGAGATAAAGGATGAAGGATAAAGGAGTTTTGGTTCTGAAACAGTATTTCAGTTTTTACCTTTTCAGGCTCGTTCAATATTTACAGTTTTAGGCCAAGCCTAAAACTACCAAGCAATTCCAACATCGTTTGTTATACCGTGATATTGTTACCTACCTAAGGTTAGTGTATATTTTAAGTATTATTTAATAGATGGCGCTGTTTTCAAGTAGCTAAAGTACAAAATACGTTAATAGATGTCATTGTATTAATTACAGGTATCATTTAAGCAAAGGTGAGCATTAACTCGTTAAACCGTTAATCGTTAATTAACGAAGTTAACAATCTGCTTAACGGATTAACTTTTTAGTTAACTTCAATAAATGTTAACGCTCTTGTTAACTTCCGTTAAATTGAACTTCCGTTAATTTTAGTCCGTTACATTAGTCGTTTGTTAACATGCTGTCATTTTGTTTGTTTGAATTACGCGCCACGCCACGCTCGTAAGTTTCACAACAGCTGCGCTGCCCGAAGTCACCGGCGGTGAATCGTGTCGAAGAGGAGTTTCTACCGCGCACGATCCGCCCTCTCTTTCCGTGGCATAACTGCCACACGGAAGGAGGCGACTACGTTCTAGTTCCTTCGCCTTCCAAACCGTGTCCGCGTCCCAGTTCCACCGGCGAGCATTGCCTTCACGATATTCGGCACCGATAATTGCTACGGGTTCACGGCGCTGCCCTTCCTTACGACCGTATGCAGGTACTTGGCGAAGCTACTATGCCCCATCAATACCTGCACCAGTCGGAAGGAAACCACCCCGTGCCATTGATCCATTCACTCCATCAGCACCGGCCGGAAAGCCTCGACGGTCGGTACCCCATACCGAGGCCTCTCCAACTGGACTACCCAACGAGCAATGACTTTACGCCGGGCGTCGTCCCGCCAGGTGGATATCTCGCTAAACGAGACTAATTATCCACCTGGTTAATACGTCAAAAAGCGTCGTAAAGATTGTTGAATCTTGGTATTGCAGCTGCGGCTACCGGCGGTAGCGTATCCCAAGTTAGTGCGGACAGATGCATGACACCATAATTCTGCTACACGCTGTAGAATTTATCTATTTCTTTCAGCCTAAAAGCGGTATAATTTTTTATGGTTAACTTTTAACGGTTAACTTTAACTTGCGTTAAATTTTCGCAAATCTAACGCTTTAACGATTATCGACGTTAACATTTCAATTAACGATTAACGAAGTTAACTTTTGGATTAACTGTGCTCACCTATGCATTTAAGCTATCGCCAATTTAATTAGTTTTATGTTTCTTAAATAATTAGGGTTTGCCTGCAAAATAGTAGATTTGTCACCAAAATATAGTCACCAAACAATATAAAATCAATTCCACAATAAATCACCTAAAATCATATAATCAGCGGCGGAGATATAATCAGCGGCGTCTGCGAGGCCCCGGCGTGCACTGGTATTTAATTACCTGAAGTTCAATAGCTCAAAGAATTAGCACACTGAAGTTATAAGGGACAGGTCAAATCGATAACTGTTGGTGAAGAAAGATTCTTGGCTGGCGATTACGAACCGGATGACGCGGCATAGAAGAAACGAGCGACGAACTCAACCGAGAGCTTGGTAATAATCATTAGAAGTCGTTGAATGTGGACTGCATAGGATGGTGTCTGTGGAATACTATGGGGCGTTCAGCAGTGAGCGGCGAAAAGCTAATGAATAGATGTTTCACTCTTGAATTCTTCACATGATATAATAGAGCAATTGACTTACTATGCCACCCCGATCAAACTTGTGTTGGTATAGGGTTTTATATTGAAATTGTCTTCTTATAAAGTGTTGTTATGTGTCCCTTAATAGTTTTAAGTGTACCTACTCTTATTTCGTCATCAGAGACATTAAATCAGACAGAGACTGTTGTCACAACAATAGTTATAATGAATATTATGTCTGGATATTACATAAGATAAAAAAGTAATCAAAATTTTCTTGTGATGGCGGAGTAAGAATACAATCTACCACCCCTTTCTTGCCTGTGGGTGTCCTAAAAGACGACCAAGTGATTATAATACACAGATAACATCTATGCAAGAAACGGTGATGTACAACTGTATACTAACCTGTTTGATCAAGCCAATTTCCCTCCTATAGTGGAGGAGGCTCGAGTCCAGCAGTGGGACGTATATGAGCTGTGATGATGATGAGGATGATGAATTAGATAATTTAGTTCCCAGTATTGTGGAAAAACAATACGTGTTATCACCCGTTCATATCTCCTCTTGTATCTTTCGTGGGAGTCCTAAAATCCGCTAGGGACAGCGGGCAGCATCAATCTTCCAAGCATACTGATTAAGGCACTCAATATCCAGTGGCGAGGTCTATCTTGCAATAGCAAACGTCGATAAACTGATGGATGAATGGAATCTAAGTTAGCCTTTTCAAGAAGAATTTTCTAAATGACTACCGTCATTTTGAAAGTTGGTCGGTCGGTTGAAGGATCGATAATAACCTATATGGAAGATCCACATAAGTATCAAACCTGCTCACTTGCACAAAAATTGGTTCAGAAATATGAACTGCATAAGTGCACCTGGACATCTGGACAGCCATACGATACTATTATTACTCAAGCTGAAACGCTACGCTCGCATTTTGCGCTCGCTCGGTCGAGTTTGTGTCTTACACGTTCATACTTTAACGGCTCAAGCGATCGTCTTTTTTCGTAGATATACATGGGTATATTTTGCATTAATTTTATACATGGTGATTCATCATGCTCACTGAAAGGTTTGCTTGTGGTAGCTATGAGGAGCGGGTCACTCCCTTTCTTCTATTGTGGTTGAGGGAATTGATGGCTGCTCTAGTAACCACTACTCGACTCGTGATCGGCTGCCGTTTGCGGGCTCTTATTCAGCCATAACCTTTTGCATTATGTTTGAAAATTGTATTATACCATGGTTCGAAGTGTATCATGTAGGCGTGTTGTTGTATTTAATTTTATTTCAAAGAGATGAGTAAATAATTAAAAAATAGATAGACGCTAAGTTTTTTCTGCCGAGGATCCGGTGAGAATTTAACGTAAAATGTCAAGATATTTAAGTGCCCCAGTGTATAAATAATAATAATAAATCATTAATATAATTTGAATACATTGTTGAATGCCAGTGAAGGCTTCAGATTCTCTTTGTACCAGGATTAAGTATTTCCCGAGAAGAAATGGCGAAATGAAATCTACGAATCCTTGAAGCCAGTAAAAATATATATTCATTTATTTATACTATGTAAAATCATTATTACAGTTAATTAATTTATCATCTCAGCTTAGATAAGTCTTACTGGTGGGTACGAACCTTGTATTCTTACTCCGTCACAACACGGATTATTACAGTTAGTAGATTAATTAATCCAATATATACCTATAGTGTGGCGACGGAGTAAGAATACAATTCACCACTCCCTACCTTGCCCGTGGATGTCGTAAAAGACGACTGAGGGATATAATATGGATATAACTTCTATACAAGAGAAGAAAAACTCGAAATAAAACCCTATACATATGACCAGCATGATATAGTGAGGTCGGTTTCCCTACCGTAGTAGAGGAGTCTCAAGCCCAGCAGTGGGGCGTATATGAGCTGCAATGATGATGATGATATCTTCGTTATTAAAATTGCTGTGTGGTGGCGGCTATGAATACTAGAAATGCTAGGTGCACCATTCCTGGATATAAGTAAAACGCTTTAAATTGACTTGTACCGTGTGGTAGCGGCTTCGAATACTACCAACCCTTGCTTTGCTCGTGGGTGTCGTAAAAGACGACTAAGAGCCCTAGATTGACCCGGACCAACTCCATCTGGTACCATTTGGGTCAACGATTACATTCCCAAGGAGTGTTGACGTCAGGCAGGCGGCCGGTCATAAAGGTCATTGCCGAAACTTTTTGCAATATGTCAAAACAGATGACATATTGCGTCGACCCCAAGTAATTGGGATAAGAGCAAGATGATTATGCTTTAAATTGACTTGTACCAGCTCCATCTGATGCCCTCTGGTCAACAATTACTTTTTTTTGGCACTAATCCCACCACAAATTGCCACCATTGTAACATGGTCGCCATAAATGACACCGAGGTTTGACTCTCAGGCAGTCCCGAGATATGATTTTAATTGTCTTGGGACCCGCAACAAATTTAATTAGAAAAGATTAAAGAGGAGGAGTTGGAAAGAGAGATTCCACTTCCCTCCTAGGCCAAGCGGGAGACAGGCAAACAAAATGACTAGTCAGCCAATAAGTAAAGAAGTGTACAGCTACGACAAGCGCAGCAGTACGGCACCACGGATACGGAAGAGCTTAATGGGGTCTATATGTGAGCGTTAAGATTGATTGCTACAGTAGGTATGGCAGAAACAATTACATTGCCAAGAAGAGTCGACATCAGGAAGGTCATAAAAATATCACCAAATCTTTTTGCGATATGTACCTACTACGGAGGAAGAGTATCTCCTCTCTTAACACAATTACTTGGGAGGTAGACCCCAAGTAATGGGATTACATGGGATAAGACAAGGATGATGATGATATCTAAGAATTTAAAAAGGGCATAAATGCTTATTGCAAATTCGATCAGTGAGAATGAAAACAAATTAATTTGGTGAGCTGTCATGTTATGTATAATTTGCTTGATAACACATTTGATGGAGTGGTTTAAGTAACTCTTATACGAATGTCGTGGGTTCAGTCCCGGTGCAGAACACTTTCATTTGTAACCCACAATTAGGTAATGGTTGTGAATTTAGGCGTAATTTAATGATTTCTGATGTTTACGCGAGCACTACACATTGTAAATAAAACTACTTTTACGGATTTTATCGTGTTTGTATTTATTAATACCGAATAAAACCCGTAAAAGCAGTTTTAATTAGGCGTAATTTGTTTCATTTAATTTTACATTTTTCCCCCTTTCTTGCCAGTAGGTATCGTAAAAGAGGACTAGGGACGTGATATGCAGATAACATGATTGCAACAGAAAGAAAATTAAAAAAAAAGACCCTATGCCAATAAATCTGACTAGCGTGGTATGGCCGATTTCCCTTTTTTAACCGACTTCAAAAGAAGGAGGAGTTTCTCAATTCGACTGTATTTTGTTTAGTTCTTTTTTAAGTTAGTTATCTCAGAACTTTCGACTGGGTGGATGTTTCAATTTGGTACAGTTATCACAACGGTATCCATGAAAAAAACGGTTGAAGGCGTTTTTTTTTTAGAATGATTGTGGAGAAGACTTGAGCCCAACAGTGATGCGGACCGTGGAGGCCTTGCGGCCGGTGCTGATGGAGTGGTTAAAACGGCGGCACGGGGTGCTCTCCTTCCGACTAGTGCAGGTGTTGACGGGGCATGGATGCTTCGCCAAAACCTGTACACGGTCGTTAGGAGGGAGAGTACACCGTCCTGCCACCACTGCGATTGCGACGTGGACACGGCGCAGCATATGCTCGAGGTTTGTGCCGCCTGGGCAGAGCAGCGTCGTGGACTCGTCGCAATCATCGGTGTCGACCTGACGCTGCCGACCATCGCCAGGGTGATGCTCGACAGCGTCAGGAACTGGGACGCGGTCGCGGCCTTCTGCGAGGCAGTAGTCTCGCGGAAGAGGGCGGCGGAGCGCGTTCGTGAGGAGCGTCTCCTCGACGACGTGAACCGCCGCCAGCGACTGAAGCGACGCAGGCGCGACTGCCTGCGCCTGATGCCGCCTTAGCCGAGGCTGTGGGTGACGTGACCGGGGAATTAGTCCGTCATCCGCCGATAGGCCGACCGCGTGAGGCGACGTGTCACGGGTGGGTTACGGGTGTGCGTACTTACGCCCCTCTGTCGCCCCGGACGGAGTGGTGCGAGGAGCGCGCCGACCGTAACTCACCCCCAATAAAAAGCCCAACAATGGGACGCATGTGAATTGAGATGAATTCTACGTTTTTAAAGACACTGGCAACATAATTATTTATTCCTTACTAACAACCGGCCCTCGTTTCGCTTCGGTTTCAGTCGCCTTACCCGCGTAGTTCCCGTTCCCATGGAAATACTGGGATATATATAGCCAATGTTACTCCCTGATATTATAGCATTCCATTGGTGAAAGAATTTTTGAAATCGGTTCAGTGGTTTAAGCGTGTAAGCTTAACAAACAGATAAACAAACTTACTTTCGTATTTATTAGTAAGAATTATATCACGATGTATTAAAAAAAGAAAAAATCTATTAATATCTCGATTGAAAAATTGTGTTACCAATCCGTAAAATTAAATTACACTCAAAGCAAACAAACATTACTGTAATATACTCACCCTTAAGCCTAACTCACCCCAACCCCTACAAGGGCAATTACGGGCCAAATTAGTCATTAGGGCGAGTCACACTGTTGGGAACGGAGCCGCCCGCGGGCACCACACTAATTTAGACCAGTGTGGATGTAGCCTTAAGGGTAAAAAGGAGTATGTCGGTACATTCATATAAGAGGGATGAAATAATTGTTAGGTAAACTGTAAGTGCCTTTTGAAATAACCTTAATGAAATATGAGATTTTATATACTTATATTAATTTCAACGTTTCAGATTGCCTTGTTTGGTCGTCCGTGTGGTAATAGAAACGTGTAGAATAAGAATACAATTCACCACTCCCTGTTTCTTGCCCCTGGATGTTGTAAAAGACGACTAAAGGATATCTCTATCCTTACTAATATTATAAATGCGAAAGTAAGTTTGTGTGTTCGTTACGTTTTCTCGCTTCAACCACCGAACCGATTTCAAAAAATTTTCACCAATGGAAAGCTATAATATCAGGGAGTAACATAGGCTATATTTTATCCCGGTATTCCAACGGAAACGGGAACTAAGCGAGTAAGGCGACTGAAACCGAAACGAAGCGAGGACGGGTTGCTAGTAATACAATGCAAAAGAAGAAAACCTCGTAATAAAACTCTATACCGACCTATTTGATCAGCATGGTATAGTAGAGATTCCCTCCTGTAGAGCCTCCAGCCCAGCAGTGGGATGTATTTACTTTGCTCGTTTAAAGGTTAAGTTTAGTAACAGTGGCTCGATGCCCTAGTCAGAAAAAGCACTATTTAATTCTTAGGTTTTTTTTTTTTGGGGGTGGGTTGCGATCGGCGCGCTCCTCGCACCACTCCGTCCGGGGCGACAGAGGGGCGTAAGCACGCACACCCGCAACCCACCCCACCTGCACGTCGCGTTCGTTGTTGGATCGACCACCGGAGCAGGGTTAGTTGTCATCAGTGGTCGGCCCGACGGAATACCCCCTACTTGGGGTACCCTCCCATTGACCAACGTCCCCCCCTCGGGGAGGACGTCGGGTCATTTTTTAATTCATATATTTATATACATCATTCATTTAATTCTTAGTGCACGTGTTGTATTAAAAAAAAAAGCAATAGACGAAATATTATTAAATTCTCATTCTTTCCTTGTGGTGAGAAAGTAAGAATATAGTCCACTACCTCATATTTACCTCATTGGTATCATAAAAGACGACTAATGAATTAAATATGCAAATAATATCTATGCAAAAAAGGAAATCTCGGAATAACCCTATACCAACCCGGCTGACCAGTGTGACAGAGTAGGTCAATTGCCCTCCTATTGTAGTTGTCTTTCTATAGGTAGTGGTGAATTGCATATGTTTAATTTTATTATTAACTAATTTATTATTTTTCTTTTACCATAGAAGCTGCAAGTTTGTGGAATCCTTTGTCAGAGACAATAGGACGCGCCTGCCAAGTCATTGTCTAATTTTAACAATCTCGTTAGTTACTCTTTGTTACTCTTCTTCTTCTTATTTAATGTCAATGAGCTACAATAATATGAGCTATTGGTGTCAGTGTTGAGTTATTATGTTGATTATTCAAGTCTTTAGTCTTCGTCTTTCAGTCAGTCGTTAGCATGATTTGGTGCTGATATCCAAGTCATGCCTTCTCTGGGAAATTTGGCAGAATGTCAAAATGCACGCAATTCACTATTATATCATATTCATTACATTTTAGAAATTTATCTGTGTTAGATATATATATTACATAAAATATCAGCAAAATTATTCAATATAACACTTCAAAACATGAAAAAAATATAAAAACGCTACGTACGTGGTATTTTGACATTCGCGTCAAAAGTCTACTCAGTGATATTTTTGTTTATCAAATTATTTGCCAAGTACAACGGAGGTGTCCAACATCACATCTCATACACGTTCCACTGCTGGGCTTGACTCTTCTCTACAATAGAAGGTAAATTGATCTACTATACCACGCGGGTCAGACGGGTTGCTATCCCTAACCGAGGCCGCGGGTGACTAAACCGGGGAATTAATCCGTCACCCGCCGAGAGGCCGACCACGCGAGGAAAGACCGACGTCCTCGTCGGTCAAAGCAAAGCCCTAAAATTCGGTGCCAAAGCAAAGCACCAAATCTTTCGGGAGGATCCCGAGCGAGGGACGTCGGTCGAGGAGAGGGTACTCCTCAGGGGGTATTCCGTCGGGCCGACCACTGAAGTCAAGTCACCCTGCTCCGGTGGTGGGTCCAACGACGAAGGCGACGTGTCGCGGGTGGGTTACGGGTGTGCGTGCTTACGCCCGTCTGTCGCCCCGGACGGAGTGCTGCGAGGAGTGCGCCGACTGTAACCCACCCCTAAAAAAAAGAGGGGTTGCTATAGAGATTTATGACGAGATTTTCTTCTCTTGCTGTTTTCTGCATCATATATCTCCACACACGTATCGTATCGGCACATATCTCCTCTAGAATGGGGGTAATGGTAATGCATAGGGAAATTGAGATGGGAATCGTTTTTTGCTTTTCTTAGTTTAGTCGTCAGTGAAATATACGCTTTTTAATAGTTGCTACAAATACAATTGCCAATCATAAGATTCTGGCTTTGAATGTCGAATCAGGTTAAATAGTCATTGGGGTTTTGGTTATGTTCGTACAGAATTAACTTAAGTGGGAATGAAATCCGAGACTCTATGCGGAATGTTGGTGGTTGGCAACTTAAACAACGATTACGCCATTTGCGCAAAATTAAACGTAATTTTTTCCGTGTGGTGACGGAGTAAGTATATAATTTACCACTATCTTGCCCGTGGATGTCGTACAAGACGACTATGGAATATAATATGCACATAACATCTGTGCAAGAGAAGGAAAACTCGAAATGAAACCCTATACCAACATGTCTGACCAGCATGGTATAGTAAGTCAAATTCCCTCCCATTGTGGAGGAGGCCCAAGCCCAACAATGGGACGAGTGTGGGCTACGATGATGATGATGATGATGATGATGAAACGTTATTAACACTTTTATTTACTTACTCTTTAATGATAAAGAACGTAATTCTAAATATCTATACTAGCTGACCAACAGACGTTGTTCTGTTCAAATAAAGTAAACGGAATTATTCCTTGAAATCGACAGCAATAATAGGAACTGACCGACTGCAGCGCCACCTCTCGGGTTGATTTGTGAATCTAAATGATCCAGGCCCCCATTTGAATGCATTCACAAAAATTCATTCACATCCATCCAGCCGTTTAGTTGCAGTATAGATACATAAATAACCTAGACACCTAGTCGTTAAGTTTTCTTACATTTTCTGATTTTCTGCGCAACTTTCTAATTTTTTTCGTAAAAGCATTTCTCAAAGTAATAGATAAATTAGAAAGAAAAATGGACGAAATCGGTAAAGTCGTTCTCAAGTTATGTTATTGTCCTGCCCGAACAACGCCACTTGTCGGGTCCAATTGTGAATATAAACCATCCTCGAATCCCCTTGAACACACACAAAAAAATTTCGTCAACATCGGTCCAGCTGTTTAGGAGGAGTTCAGTGACATACGCACGTACCCTAGAAATTTATATATAAGATATAGCTAGCTGATCCACGACAGACGCTGTTCCGTTCAAATTTTAAAAAAATTAAGTGAATAATCACTGAAATCGATTGCAGCGCCACCTATCGGATCTAATTATTAATCTAAACCATTCTCCGAATCCACCGAAACACATACAAAAAATCATCAAAATTGTTCCAGTCGTTTAGAAGGTCTTCATTCACATACATACGGACATATTATATAAGTAGCTAAAGATATATAAATATAAAACGTTTATTATACTACTTAATTAGAAAAGTAATAATCCAGAGACAAGAATGCTCTATTCCCATTTCGAAACTTAAATAGTTCTATATTCTAGAGTTGTAATAAAATATTCGAGGCAAGCGGGAGGCCGCATTTACCATAAACCATTATAAAGCAGAGTCCACCGAATTTAACAAAAACACGAGAACAGTTTCAACGATTTAAAAGCTAAGCGAGTACCCTTAATTATGTTAGACTCGGTTCCATACAGCTACTTTAACGATCGACAATTTCCCTAGCAAACTCTAAGTAACGCTGCAATTCATTCAAACCTTATTATATACACGTTGAGATTAAAATCGTATAACACAAATGTTAGTTTATCTTTGTGTTTTTGTAGGAAAAGGACGGGTATAAGGTATACGGTTGGTTGATATGAGGGGTGGTACTTTCGAATTGTTACGCCCCAAAATCTAAGGGTAGTTTTGCCAGTAGCTGAGTCAAAGTCGCTTGCGATCACTGGAGGGTTGCCTCGGTTTCGTTCGCTGAAAAAAAAATGTTTTTAAACGATTCTTTTGTATTGATAGAGTTATAACTTGTGTTGAACTTTGTGTAGTGATAAAATGATAATGTATGTACTGTGATTGTGTTCTTATTGAAAGGAATCGCTGTTTTTATTTAAAAGGTATTTAATTTTTAGTAATAATTAGTTTAAGTTTTCAGTTTTTTAATAAATGAGCTGCATAACTGTAGGTATGTTTGTAAAATCGCGCCCTTTTCAACATTTTTTATCTGTTGTGTTTTACAGAGTAATAAATAGAAAATAACATATTTTAATAACTCGAATCTTTTTTACCTCACGAATTTATCGTATTACCATCATCTTAGCTTAAATATGTCCCACTGCCGGGCTAGAATCACTTAAAAAATGTGAGGGAAATTAACCTATTATACCACGCTGTTAAACGGGTTATTGCGTTTTATTTTACCTAAGATTTTCATGTCTTGCTGTGATGTCATCTGCTTGGGTCAATTAATCGACTTTTACTATTACTTACGGGAAAGGCAGAGATACTGTCATATGGTGTTCTCAGTCCGAGTCACACGGAATATTTGTTTTATTGACATTTGTAAATATTCTATTTATTTTTAAATTTGTGTTATATATAATCCTAAATGCTTAGAATAATAACATATAGAAGGTAAGTCCACGCACAAAAAGTGAGGCATTTCAATTGGAGCCTAATGGAGCTTACGCCGGAACAGTCCCGTAATGCACAAGTCATTGCACTGCACGAACGTACACAACTCTTAAAAAATAAATAGGTAATTATGACGGCTTGTGCATTCAAATGGTGCCACAACACATTTGAAAAACATAAAAAGGTTTTTAACATTACTTTTAAAAGTATTTCGACGATTTATGTTAATAAAAACAAAATTTGATTTCATAATTTGTATAGTGGTTGCCGTGTGTACGTGTGTAATCGTCTGCCCGCCATTAGTATTTTTAAATTAAAATTTTTAAAGTTCGAAGTACTGACACTATACTTCTATACGATATTATTCTAAGCCTAAATGTTGTTTTTAGTGGTTTACGTATTTTTGGTTTCCATTTTATATTATTGGTATTTTGGCTTTTTTGTAGTTTCTGATGTTTATGCGGGTAGGTATTATAAGACGATTTAGGGTACATAACGATTTTAATGGATTTCATTGTGTTACCCAACGTTTTGAACAATTTTTAGCGTCCATAGTTACGGCGGAACTATCTTATAGTAAAAACAGTTCCATTTCATAACAATTATGCAGGTTTGCTTGTATGAATATAACAAAAAAATCGTACTTAATTTAATACCATCTCATCATTTACGCTGATGAATGCTGCAAAGTGTTCGAAACGTCGGGCAATCAAAAATCAAATACAAACGCGATAAAATCCGTAAACCAGTTTTATTTAAAACGTGTAATACTCGCGTAAACATCAGAAAACATTATGAAAGACGTTATGATTATAATTTACCTATATACGGTAAAATGTATTTTAGTAAAAATAGATATTGTATTGCAGATTAAAAAATGGTGGTTGCAAATTAAGAATATCTATATCTTTAATTGTTAATAATGAACGTACTAAACAACTTGTCAAACAATATTTATATAAATTTCAATAAAAATTGAAATTGTAATAATTTGAAAGTTATATTATAAATAATTTTATTCATAATTACTTATTGTAAATAAAACTACTTTGCGGATTTTATCGCGTTTGTATTTGACTTTTGATTGTCCGACGTTTCGAATGCTTTGCAGCGTTCATGGTCAAACGTCGGGCAATCAAAAATCAAATCTAACTGGGAGGCGGTCGCAGCCTTCTGCGAGGCAGTACTCTCGCAGAAGGAGGCGGCGGATCGCCTGCGCGAGGAGCGCAGCCTCGATGAGGCGACCCGCCGCCGGCGACTGGGGCGACGTAGGCGCGAATACCTGCGCCTCATGCCGCCCTAGCTGAGGTCGCGAGTGACGTGACCGGGGAATTAGTCCGTCACTCGCCGAGAGGCCGACCGCGTGAGGAAAGGCCGACGTCCTCCCCGAGAGGGGGACGTCGGTCGATGGGAGGGTACCCCAAATAGGGGGTATTCCGCCGGGCCGACCACTGACGTCAAGTCACCCTGCTCCGGCGGTCGGCCCAACGACGAAGGCGACGTGCATTGCGGGTGGGATGCGGGAGTGCGTGCTTACGCCCCTCTATCGCCCCGGAAGGAGTGGTGCGAGGAATGCGCCGACCGCAACCTACCCCCAAAAAAAAGAACAGGGTTTTATTTCAAGTTTACCTTCTCTTGTATAGATGATATATGCGTATTATATCCCTTAGTCGTCCTGTACAACATCCACGGGAAAGAACGGGAGTGGTGAATTGTATTCTTACTCCGTCCCCACACGGAAAACGGTAGGATCCGTTAAATTAATTTAATTCTTTAAAATTCGATCAACAGTTAGTATTTATGTTAAATCTTTGTTATTAGGAATATAATGGTGAAACTGAAGTATAAAACGTTTGACAAAAATATTGTATTTAATACCAAATGAGATCATCATCATTATCACAGCTCATATTTGCCACAGTGGTTCTCAAGGCTCTACTATAATGGGAGGGAAATTGATATACTACGCTGGTCAGTCGGGTTGGTTTTAGGGTGCGAGTGTACGTGTGTAACCGCCTGCGCGCATGAGATTTTTTATGTATTGAATAATACTATTTTATCAGAATTATTATACAAAAAAATAAATTTAACTATATTTCCTACGAATACGCACCCTGATATAATTAAAGATGATTAAAAAAACCGATTTGTCAGACAATTAAAAAGCACACATTCGTGTATTAATTAGTTAAGTGTTAGTTGTTAATTAGAGCGGGAAAGCGTATAGATATGAGCGTGGTGTCATGGACGTTGGCTGTATGACTGTAATGCCTTGTCCTTCGGGAATGACACGTTTAATTTCAAATAAATTATCTGTGTGACATGTATGTTTTTTATCGTACCACAGATAATAATTATTGACTCATATTTTTAGTAAGTTAGTAACCTACTCTATATAAATATAAATTTATACTTTAAATTGTTGTCTGCCCATATACTAAATACAATTATAATATTATAGTACAATAGCAGTCCGTATGGTAACAGAATAAGAATACAATTCACCACATCTTGCCTGTGAATGTAGTAAAATACGACTATGGGATATAATATGAGACGTCATTGCCCGTTGGGCAGTCCGGCTGGGGAGGCCTCGGTTCGGGGTGCGAATCGTGGAGGCCTTCCGGCCGGTGCTGATGCAGTGGTTGGAAAGGCGGCACGGAGTGCTCTCCTTCCGACTAGTGCAGGTGTTAACGGGGCATGGGAGCTTCGCCAAATACCTGCACAAGGTCGTAAGGAGGGAGAGTACACCGTCCTGCCACCACTGCGATTGCGACGAGGATACGGCGCAGCATACGCTCGAGGCCTGCGGCGCTTGGGCCACGCAGCGCCGTGAACTCATCGCAATCATCGGTGCCGACCTGACGCTGCCGGCCATCACTAGGGCGATGGTCGACAGCGTCGGGAATTGGGACGCGGTCGCAGCCTTCTGCGAGACAGTGATCTCGCGGAAGGAGGCGGCGGATCGCCTGCACGAGGAGCGCAGCCTCGATGAGGAGATCCACCGCCGGCGAATGGGGCGGCGCAGGCGCAACTACCTGCGCCTCATGCCGCCCTAGCCGAGGCCGCGGGTGACGTGACCGGGGATTAGTCCGTCACCCGCCGAGAGGCCGACTGCGTGAGGAAAGACCGACGTCCTCTCCGAGGGGGGGACATCGAGGGTACCCCAAGTAGGGGGTATTCCGTCGGGCCGACCACTGACGACAAGTTAACTCTGCTCCGGTGGTCGGCCCAACGACGAAGGCGACGTGGTTTTCGGGTAGGTTGCGGGAATTGCGTGCTTAAGCCCCTCTGTCGCCCCGGACGGAGTGGTGCGGAGGCGCGCCGACCGCAGCCCACCCACAAAAAAAAAATAATGGGATATAATATGCATATAACATCTGTGCAAGAGAAGGAACATTCGAAAAAAACCTTATAACAACCTGTCTGACCAGCATAGTATAGTAAGGTCAAATTCCCTTCCATTGTGGAGAAGGCTCGAGCCCAGCAGTGGGACGTATATGAGCCGAGAGGAAAGGCCCTAAAATAGTAATTGTATTACACGCACTGGATATCTATTTAAAAATCAGCAATTTCGTATTGCACATCTCTAGCGGGCAGTAACACGGTAACCTTAAAAAGAAATGCGTACACTTTTATTTATGTGCCGACCTGACGCTGCCGGCCATCGCTAGGGCGATGGTCGACATGGTCGCCGACCGCGGCCCACCCACAAAAAAAAAAAAAACACTTTTATTTATAACGGTTAGTAGGTATTCGGCGTAGTGTTATATTAAGAATACGATTCGTAATTCATTTCTTTCACGCAGGTGTCATAAAAACGGCTGGAATCTAAGCAGATAAAATAGATACAAAACATTAGCAGACAGAAAGAAAGAAAATTCGAAATTTAATTCTAACCAACGTGTCTGATTGTTATCTCATTATGGAGTGGGACAGTGGGATTTATATGGTCTGAATAATGAATAAGAAAACATAGGTCTACGACCAGTGTGTGTTACCAGTGATGACTTACGGCAATGAAACGTGGTCCCTAAATGTAGGCCTTATAACCAAGGTCAGTCGCTCAGCGTGCTATGGAGCGGGCTATGCTCGGGATTTCGCTGAGAGATAGAATCCGAAATACGGCAATCCGCAGAAGAACGGGTGTAACCAACATAGCATGAAGAATTAGCACGCTGAAGTGGCAATGGGCAGGCCACATCGCTCGACGAACTGACAACTACTGGGGAAGAAAGGTTCTCGAATGGCGACCATGTATCGGACGACACAGTGTAGGCCCCCCATTAGGTGGACCGACGACCTAGTGAATGTTGCTGGGTGTCGTTGGATGCAGGCGGCACGGGATCGCACTTTGTGGCGTAACATGAGGGAGGTCTACGCCCAGCATTGGACAGCGATAGGCCGAAATGATGAAAGAAAAAGCAACCACCAACCTATGGTATTAAGGGCGTGATAATATCATTTTTACGACCCCATGGGAAAGTAAGTGCTGGTAATATATTCTTAACTCTTCACTACATCTCAGTCTATATATATATCCCACTGTTGGGCTCAGACCTCCTCCATAATGGGATGGGAATTGTTCTACTATTCCACTAGTCACACGTGTTGGAATAGGATTTTGTTTCGAGTTTTCCTTCTCTTGTACAAATGTTACGTGGATATCCCTTAGACGTCTTTTACGACATCCACGGGCAAGATAGGGAATGGTGAACTGTATTCTTACTCCGTCACCACACGGAAAACTCCGTCAGCATACGGAAAATTCAGTAAAAACTTGCACCTATTTTTTTTACATTGACTATTCTATCGCGATGTGGTTAGTTACGAACACTACTAAGTACGTAAGTTACCTGATAGTAAAATATTATTAAAATCGGTCCAGCTGTTAAGAATATTACCCGTAACAAACAGACAAACAAAAAATGTATCGTGTAAGTGACACTTCAATTTTATTTATTTGTATAGATTATAGCAACCCGCCCTCGCTTCGCTTCGGTTTCAATCGCCTTACCCGCGTAGTTCCCAATCCCGTGGGAATACCGGGATAAAATATAGCCTATGTTACTCCCTGATATTATAGCTTTCCATTGGTGAAAGAATTTTCGAAATCGGTCCAGTAGTTTCGGAGCCTATTCAATACAAACAAACAAATCTTTCCTCTTTATAATATTAGTTTAGATTTGGTACATCATCATCATCATTTCAACCCATACACGTCCCACTGTTGAGCTCAAGCCTCCTCCACAATAGGAGGGAAATTGACCTTACTATACCATGCTAGTCAGACAGGTTGATATAGGGTTTTATTTCGAGATTTCCTTCTCTTGAATATATGTTATATGCGTATTATATCCCTTAGTAGTCTTTTATGACATCCACGGGTAAGAGCGGGGGGTTGTGAATTCTACCCCCCATTGTAATTGTAATTGTCGATTAAAAAATCAATCAATAATGATTACAAAAACCACACAATAAATTTTGAATACCAATCATTTGTTTAATCTCTAATTTAATAAAATTCCTGTTTACCATTTTACATTATACCACAGAGCGTGTGTGTAAAACTATTCTTTTTTTTAATTTATAAATGAGCTTTCAACAGTTGACCGGTGTCGTAAAGTTACATTACAAAGTCTAACGTTAATAACCCTTTACTGCTTTTACTAAGATGCGTGGGTGGGCGTATGTTACACTGTTTAGCCGTTTTTAATTTTGTATTACTAATTGCATGTCATTAGTTTTTATTTAAAACTATTATTAATAATTACAAGTAATTAAGACCACACTGTTGACAGTTGTCTGTCTACAGACGTGGGCTGACCCGGGTAGTATCACATTCTCGCAGAAAATCGACGACTGAGTTTTTGTTAGAGTCTGAGAATTTGTTACTGCGTTTCGTTCTGTGAGCGAGAGAGCCGGCAGTCCAACTTTACAAAGGTATTTGCATGCGGTAAGTTTTGGTGATGCCTCTATCTAGTATACGCCAGTGCAGGCATTCACACTCCCTTCACTTTTTTTTCACGGCAGGCAGCGGCCTAGCGAAGGTTCATGAGAGACTGCATCATTTACCATCAGGTGTTGTACTGTTGGCTCATTTGTCAGCATTTGCATTAAAGCAAAATTAGAAAAGAAAATCTTTTGTTATTTAATTTGTAGCTTGCAGTTAGGTGATAATTAAGCTAACAGATAACATTTTACTTGTAAGTAGGGTTAAATTTAATCTAAACCAAAAGTAATGTATAATTATAGGGATCCAGTGATATTATTTTCCGTGTGGTGACGGAATAAGAATACAATTCACTACATCTTATCTTACCTGTGAATATCATAAAACACGACTAAGCGATATAATATACATATAATATCTATGCAAGAGAAGGAAAGTTTGAAATCAACCCTATACCAACTTTCTAACTAGCATAGTGTAGTAAGGTCAATTTCCCTCCGATTGTGGAGGAGACTCGAGCCTAGCAGTGGGACCTATATGAGCTGAGAAGAGACGAAACGATATTATTAAGTTAATACAATATTTAATAATAGTTTTATATAGTTACTAAAGAAATAAACTTTTTTTACATATTATAAATTTGAAAATTGCTGTTCTGTTCAAATTAGATTAGTATAGAATCACTTTAAGTTGTTAATTTTAAAAGGGACATATTAAATACGAATAACTTGATAAGGGTTTACGTTATTAAATAAAAATTAATAAACCGACTGAATATCATAAAATTAACTACGAATAATAATAATTACTACATTAGAAATTCAGTAGTTCGTAATCTAAGAAGCCGATCGCTACGGTGTGAGAGGCGGTTGAATTAACACTCGACCGATTAGCATGTAAAGGGTAAGGTTTACTACGCACTAAAGTTTATGGCGATGCTATCTGAGGTAAAAGTGACCATCTGCTAATCTTGTTATTGTTGAGTGTAGTTTAAGTTAAAACGGGTGAGAGGTCACATTTAGTTTGTTAAAGGTTGGTTATACAGTGCTATCCCTAAATTATTATAATTTTTATATAGTTTCGGCTTTATCTTGAAAACCTAATCAGTTCTGTAAGGTATAAAGTATTTCTTTTTATCATCATTTTTTATTTCGGCTCATATACGTCCCACTGCTGGGCTCGAGCTTCCTCTGTAATAGGAGGGAAATTGACCTACTATACTGCGCTTGTCAGACTTGGTATAATGTTTTATTTCGAGTTTTCTTTCTCTTATATAGTACTAGACTAGTTATGTCAGTGATACGGCCCGCGCCGCATCCAGCCCCTGGGTCATAAAAATCAATAATTGATATATTTTTAACAACCGTATATTATATACTATATAATTTAATAAATAAAATGTTAATATTCAGTTTTATTTTCAATCTGGCTCGCCTACGAATTCAAAATGTAATATATGGCCCTCTGCAAAATTGAGCTTGACACCTTTTTTTTTGTTATATGGTAAGCGCACACGCGGTCCATTCCGTCCGAGGCGATGAAAGGACGGCGCGTGGGCCTATAACCCATCCGTACCCACGTCACCTCGTTGTTGGGCCGACCACTGGAGCAGGGTGACTTGTCGTCAGTGGTCGGCCCGACGGAATACCCTTTCGGGTACCCTCACCTCTCGACGTCCTGGGACGTCGGTTGCCGGAGCTTGACACCTCTGCCATAGACCTCTTTTATGAAATCCACGGGTAAGAAAAGGAGTGGTGAATTGTATTCTTACTTCATAACCACACGGACAACGCGTTTATTTTTTTTAATTGTAAACGGTGGCAAGTTAGTAAACAGTACATCCTGATAGTACGTGATTAAGCTGCTCACGGACCAATGCTAGGCCGCTGCCTACCGTTAAGAGAGTGTGAATGCGTGCAATGTGGTTCGGTGATGCTAAAGGCATCACTAAAACCCATCACACATAAACACCCTCAGAAAGTTAGACTACCGGCGCTCTCGCTCACCAAACGAAGCGCAGTAACAAATTTCAACTCAGACGTCGATTTTCTGCTAGTGTGGTAAAAGAATAAGGCCTGAGGTGGCAGACGTATTTAAAACACACGTTTCTACAGTGATGGTTAGGCTCCAGCAAATAATTAAAGAGAGAGAAGTCTCCCAGATTTATCCGAGTTAAAGGAATGTGATAAGCTTTGCTCTCATCTTCAGCATTAGATAAATGGAAAAAACACGGTTTTATCTGGTAGACGTTGGTTTGTATTTTATTCGCCCAGCTAATTCATAAAAGGTTTCGACCCGTATGAAAAGAATTTCTTTTTTTAATTCGGTTCATATGAGTCTCATAGTTAAATTCGAGCCTTTGCCAGAATAGGAGGGCAAATGACATACCACATATATACCACGCTGGTCAGAAATGTTGATATAGGTATAGGGTTTTATTTCGAAGGAAATATTATTAACAGAAATCTGGCAGTCGTTTCCCCAGTTAGTAACTTTCGGGTACATTACAAAAACTATATTTCAAGTACCACGTATTGTGCCAACAAATTAACAATTGTTAACTTTTAATTAAAAAATAAAAAAGCTAGAGTGGTGTATAAACATAATCGTTAAAAAGTATCGGTTACATCTCGATTCCGCGTGAATGAATCGACAACACCCGGCGTTAGTGATTATAACTTTTTTTTATTTGTATTTTGTTACAGTAAACTAGATTTTTTTATCTGTTTGATTGTCTTTTTGAATACTTGTATAAGCTTTACTAGTGTAATTTTCTCGAGTGGCGATCGTGAGCCGTTGGAAGCAGGTGGCAGATGATCGTTCTGAGTAGCATTCTCGTGGGAAGGTCTATGTTAAACGTCGACTGGACATATGGTGTAGTAGTTATGATAGCGACCTATGGTGCCAGTGTCATGGGTTCAGTTCTCACGCAAGACTGTTATCTGGCACCTTTAATAAAAGTCGCTAATGACACCTTACCTAATTTGATAATCATAACTTATTTATACCAATAAATAAAATTGGAGTGTCTGTTTGTAATGTCAAAATAATAGGCTTTTTTCATGCTCACACGGTTATTTGCACGACACCTATGCCTAAAATATAGATAAAAAAAATTTTGTCTGTCTGTCTGTCTATTTGTCTGTTTGTTCCGGGTAATCTTCAAAACGGCTGGACCGATGGCAAAAATTCCTTCATCAATGGAAAGCTATAATAACAGGGAATAAACTAGGCTATATTTTATCCCGGTATTCCCACGGCAAAGGGAACTACGTGGGTAAAACGACTAAAACCCAAGCGAAGCGAGGGCGGGTTGCCAGTGACTAATAACAACCAAAAGACCATTGAGATATCATCATCATCAGCTTATATAAGTCCTTATGTTGGATTCGAATCTCTTCCAAATTAGGAGAGAAATAAGAAAATTGGTCTTATTTAAAGCTTTCCATCTCTTGTAAATATAATTCTCTAGTTACTAGCGAACCCAACAGACGTTGTTCTGTTCAAATAAAATAAAAGGAATTCTTTTTGAAATCGACAGCAGCGCCACCTACTGGGTCTAATTGTGAATCTAAACCATTCTCAAATCCCCTTGAATACACACAAAAAAAATCATCAAAATCGGTCCAGCCGTTTAGGAGGGGTTCAGTGACATACGTACACAAGAAATATGTAGGTATATAAAGATAGTCAATTTTTATAACACTCACGGGCCAACAGTAAGAATAGGGCTAGTGATTTATATTCTTCTACATCACGAAACGATAAAAACAATATGCTATACTTAGAATAATAACGTATAGAAGGATAGTGTCGGTACTTCGAACGTTCGAAATATGAATCTAAAAATACTAATGGCGCGCTGACGATTACACACGTACACACGCACACCACTATACAAATTATGAAATCAAATTTTGTTTTTATTAACATAAATCGTTGAAATACTTTTAAAGTTAATGTTAAAAACCTTTTTAAGTTTTTCAAATGTGTTGTGACACCATTTGAATGCACAAACCGTCATAATTACTTATTTATCTTTTAAGAGTTGCGTACGTACGTGCAGTGCAGTGGACCTTGTACATTATGGAACGGTGCCGGCGTAAGCTCCATTAGGCTCCAATTGAAATGCTTCACTTATTGTGCGCGAACTTACCTTCTATACGTTATTATTCTAAGGGCATTATGCTGTTATCTTTTTAAAACCACATTAATACGTGATTATCATTTCCGTGTGGTGACGGAGTAAGAATACTATTCATCACTCCCTATCTTGCCCGTGGATGTCGTAAAAGACGACTATGGGATATAATATGCATATAACATCTGTGCAAGAGAAGGAAAACTCGAAATAAAACCCTATATCAACATGTCTCACCAGCATGGTATAGTAGGTCAAATTCCCTCCCATTGTGGAGGAGGCCCGAGCCCAACAGTGGGACGTATGTGAGCTGCGATGATGATGATGATGAATACGTGATTAAGAAATATATCGTTGTGCCGCGGAGGCCTTTATTTATTATTTATATCTTTTGCACAAACAAAGGTACAAGGCGGACTTAATGTCTTAGGCATTCTCTACCAGTCGACCTAGGGTGGAGTATAAATAATGCAAGGCAGATGCAACACGGAGAGGTTAATCGTATCATGTAATGTAACAATTAAATACAATACATATATATATATATATATATATATATATATATATATATATATATATATATATACATATACATACACAGTTGTGTTGACTCCGCCAGAAAATCCAAGTATAATCGCCTGACCCTGGCCTTGAAATTGTCGCGACAAGCAGCCATCCTGATGTCAAGTGGTAAAGCATTCCAGAGAAGAATGGCCTGGATACCAAAGGAGGAGTGCACGAGACTAGAAGAGTGAGAGGGACAGTGAAGAAGAAGATTATTGGAGGAACAAAGAGCACGGTTATGGGTGGAGCAAAGAAATTGGAAGTGCTGTTTTAAGTAGGAAGGGGCATTAGGTGAGTTAAGAATTGAGTAGAGCATAGAAAGAGTCCGCAGACTTCGTCTTTGTCTGATCGGTAGCCAATTGAGGCGAGAGTGAAATGTGGTTATATGGTCGAATTTACGAAGGTTAAAAACGAATCGAATGCGATTGTTGAGGAGTCGGTCCAGCTTATTGAGCAGATCTGCATTCAGGTCGAGGTAGCACACGTCAGCATAATCGATGATAGGTAGAACTAAGGTTTGCACCAGCGATGTCTTGGTTGAGACTGGAAGAAAATTTTCCAGTCTGTATAGTGAACGGAGTGTTCCTGTAACTTTCTTGGATATGTTAGTGACCTGCGTTTGCCACTCCATCGCTGAGTCAAAGAAAAGGCCAAGATTCTTTACATAATTGCTATATGGTATCGCGTTCCCGTTATAGACAATTGCAGGTAAATTACATGCATCAACTCTGCTGATAATGTGGGGACTGCCGATTATAATACATTGGCACTTATTTACATTGACTGCCATGCCAAACCTCGCAGCCTAGGCGCTTATAGCTGCTAGATCGCAATTAATGGAAGCAATGGCTGAGTGGAGGTCGTGTAACTTGGCGTGGGAATATATTTGTAGGTCATCGGCGTACAAATGATACGCACACTGAAGATCAGAAGTGATGAAGTTGATAAAGAGAGAGAAAAGAGGAGAAAGTATGCCGCCTTGAGAGACGCCAGAGCCCAAATCGCACCAATCGGACAAGGTGTCGTCGATACGAATGGACTGTTGACGACCCTGAAGATAGGATGAAAACCATTCCAAAGCATCCGATGTGATCATGAGATGGGATAAAAGGGACAACAGTAAGTCGTGACCGACTACTTTAAAGGCGTTAGAGAAGTCTACCAGGACCAACACAGTGACCCCGGTATCCTCCATACTGGCCCTCACGTCGCCAGTCACTTTGAGGAGTGCAGAGACGGTACTATGACCAGGTCTGAATCCAGACTGCAGTGGGCTTAAGATGTTATTAGAGTGGATAAATTGTGATAGTTGTTTCTGTGCACAAGCCTCGAGCACTTTAGATAAGAAAGGTAGGACAGATATAGAACGATAGTGATTAGGAAGAGAAGGACTAGGGATTTTGGGTAGTGGAATGACATACGCCCTACGCCATAACGTTGGGAATATGCCAGAGCGAAGGGAGAAGTTAAGAATATGTGTAATAGGAAGTAAGAGTTGATCAAGAATGGTCATGACCATGCGACGGCTGATTTCATCACAACCCACAACCTTCGATTTGATTGAAACGAGTATCTTTCTGACTTCATCGGATACTACCGGAGAAAAAGAGAAAGGATCAATGTTGAGATGTGGCAACTTGGTAATGTAGTTTACCGTTTGGCACTTGGTGACATGATCTAAAGTGACCGAGGTCTTAAAAAATTGATTAAGGCTGTCAGGAGTAATGCAGCTCGGTAAAGCAACTGTTCGTCGCTTACCTATGCCTAGAGTCTCGAGGAATTTCCAGACTTCAGGAGCAGAGGAAGAGGAGATAGTATTTGAGATATGCCGGCGTTTAGCGTTGCGTATCATTTGGTTGCATCGATTCCTAGCAGACTTAAAAAGAGTGCAGCTGGATTCGGAGCGCAGCTTCTTAAACCTACGAAAAGCTACATCGTGGCGTCTTATAAACTCACGAATCTCGTCAGACATCCAGGGCGTAGGAGCGTGCTTCAACTTAACTTTTTTAAATGGGGCGTAAGCATCATAGAGCTTGATAATGATGTTGTTAAGGAGCTCAACTTTATCGTCGACCCTGTCAGTCTCTAGTAGGGGTTGCCAGTTAGTGGCCGAGGCATCGGCACGCAGTTTTTTGACATCCATTCCCGTAAAATCGCGCAGGCGCAAAATCTTAGTTTTGGGCTTGGGAGGCTTAAGGATGTAGGAGATGAAAATAAGGTCATGAAGGGACATACCAGAAGCAGGATGTTAGCCATGAGAGGAGACACGGGACGGAGAAGAGGTGAGGATTAAATCAAGCCATGTGTCGTCACCCTGATGGTTGTGGTGAGTAGCTTGGAGAGGCAACATGTGTAGATTAGTGGATTGGATAATGTGTTAAAATTTACGGGCACGGGACGAACAGGAGGATAATAAGTCGGTGTTGAAATCACCCATTATAATGTGATGTGCATAGTCAGACCCCAAAGATTCTAAAACCGATTCTAAGTCAGTGAAATAATCAATAGAAGGGGGACAGTAAATTACACCCACGACCATTTTGGCTCCTTGGATCCAGACTTCAAGAAAAAGAAATTCGATGGAAGCAGAAAGATGAGCTGGAGAAGAGGCAATGATTTTATACGTGAAGTCACTACGAAGATAGATGGCTACGCCTCCTCCTCTGCGATCAACACGGTCGTTCCGGATCAAGATGAAACCGGGGAGAGGATACAATGATAAATGTGGTTTGAGCCAGCTCTCGGAAATTAAGATGGCGTGTACATTAGCCCCATTAAAGACATCAAACAATTCACTATGATGACTAGGAATGCTTTCAGCATTTACGTGACATATATTTAATAAACGATTAATCGGTCGATTAAATAATTGACGGACAATATCTCCAAGACACTCAGTAGTGGAGCGAAAGCTATCATCAGAGGAAGAAGTAGAGGAACTGTTAGCGGAGTGAAATGAGAAATCAGTGTCAGATAATACCATAAAACTATAAATAAAATACCAATACTAAATAAATATAAATAAATACAGTGTAAAATAAGGTAAGGTACTTTACAAATATGTGTACTATTATTAGACAAATAATGTACTCGGAATAATAATTTATAAATAGAACGTTTATGGGTAAACATATTACTGACAAAAAATTTAAGCATATTTTAATAATAGCGCTTTTATCTTTTTTCTGTGTGATGACGGAGTAAGAATACAATTCACCACCTCCTTTCTTGCCTGTGGGTGTCGTAAAAGACGACTAAGGTATTCCTTAGCACATTATATTTAATGTGCATATAACATCAATGCAAGAGAAGACTCTAAATAAAACTCTATACCAAGAAGTCTGACCAGCATAGTATTGTAGGGGAGTGATGGCTGCTCTAGTGGTTAACTCGTGATCGGGTGCCGTTTGCGGGATCTGGTCCAGCCATGGTACTTTTTCGTTATATTTAATAACTGTATTGTATGATGGTTCGAAAGGCATCACACTGGAGCTATTAATAGACATGTTGTTGTATATTATTTTATAAAAAAAAAAAATAGTAAATGAATAATATAAAAGACAATCCCACTGAGTTTCTTGCCGGATCTTCTCAGTGCGGTCGCATACCGATCCGGTAGTAATTTAAGGTAAAATGTAAAAAAATTACCATATATAAGTGCCCCCGCGACGTTTATACATAATAAAGGATTTGAATTGAATTGGTCAATTGCCCTTCTATAAATTGGTCAACTGCCCTTCTGTTGTAGGGGAGGCACGAGTCCAGCAGTGGGACGTATATGAGCTGTGATGATAAACGCTTTTATCATTCCACAAAAAACGTAAAGAATAATTTAAATTCCTCAACATCATCAGTGTTCATTATCGTCCCACAGCAGGACTTGATCCGCTTCTACACTATAGGGGGAATCGACTACACCACGGTGGTCGGAGAGGTTGTTATAAGGTTTTTATTTCGAGTGTTACTTCTCTTGGAGTTACTCGTACCTACTTACCCATCCTTACTATCACCAACTTACTTATTCATTCTTACTTCGTCACGGAAATAAAACATAAATTAGAATAAATTAGCAATACGCCACGAAATTAAGAATAAATAAACTGTTATTTAATTTAACACACATCGGTGGTAAAACCATAAACAGTAATATTTATGAGTTGAAAGCGTGACCCTAGCCGCCATTTTGTTCAAAATTACGTTTAGGCATGATAACATTACAAATTATACTTAATATTATTACAAGGCGAAAATTAATAAAACATGCTTTTTAATTATGTATTAGATCGAGAACTTTCTTGTTATTATTTAACAGTTTTATTATGGTCATTACTTATTAGATTATTATTAGTTTTATTTATGATTGTGCATATGGTGTTGGTAGGCTGCAGTTCCTTTAGAAAAGTTTTATGTACGGTCTGCAAATAATTATGTTATGCCCGTATATTTTTGATGTGATACATCTATAGGCGATGGTGAACCTGATTAGGTTCACCCTCGCCAACGATTGTTGGCGTGGCGCTTTTTTTTTTGTGTGTGACTTAGTTGTTAGCCTCAGATGGCTGTGACAACTTTACGCGGACTGGTGCTCTCAACCCGTGTCGGCGTGGCGTTAACGCCACGCTTTGATATGTACATTTGTGTAATGAAACCATAACCTGTTTTAGAATTTTGTACAACGCCATCTAGTGAGCTCTAAATAAATTATTAACCTAAACACATACCTATAGTGTATACTATTGAAAATAAATGTTTATTGCAAAAAATCTTAAATTTTCTGGTAAAAAATCATAATATTTTATTAATACATATTTGTTTCTGTCGTAATTTGTTCTTTTATACATATATACTTGTACAAAATAACTTCGATGTTACTACATCTGCCAGGCGTACTGAGCGACGGCTCGCTTTTTTTAAAGACGACACTACACTTAGGAAATAACATTATACTGCGGGGGACTTTACAAACATGCATTTAACGGACACAAATAACACCAACAACAAGCCACCACGTTTCGCCATACAAAAAGGTCCAAAGTTAGGACAAAAATTAAAAACAACACAAAGCAAGGTTACTGCCGATAGAAATGAAAAGTTAAAACCATGAACAAGCATTTGTTATTTATAAATATTCAAATTAATTATTTGATCTTAAAATTTGTAAATTAAAACTTCTTCTTCTTATTTAATGGCAATGAGCTACAATAATATGAGCTATTGGTGCTATTGTCGAGTTATTATATTTATTATTCACGTCTTTAGTCTTTGTTTTTTAGTCAGTCGTTAGCAATGATTTGGAGCTGATACCCAAATCAGCTTTTACTGGACATTTTGGCAGAATGTGAAAATGTACGCAATTCGCTATTATGTCGTATTTTTGGCCGCAAATGTCAAAATGTCATGTAGCGCTTTTATATTTTTTTCATTATTTTAGTGTTTTACAGTGTTATATTGAATCATTTCGCTGATAAAATATAAAATGCTGGAATGTAGTGAATATGATATAATAGCGAATTGTCTGAATTTTCACATTCTGCCAAAATTCTTTGAAGGAAATGATTTGTTTGTCAGCTCCAAATCATTGCTAACAACTGATTAAAGGACAAGGATTAAAGACGTTAATAATTAATACAATAACTCGACATTAGCACCAATATCTCATATTGTTGTAGCTCCTTCCTATTAAACAAGAAGAAGAAGAAGATATATTGTTACACGTCATGTGACTTTGTTGATGACAACTTACATGAATTTACTTGCCATCCAAACACACCTATAGAAACTTTCACTTAAAAAATCGCTTCAAAAAATAATAAATAGATTTTATAACATAATTTTGTCATTGGTCAGTTGATCCATTTATTCGATAGCGCAGTGTGACGATGGCAACATTGAAATTCGCAATAATACCAACTGAAAACAGCCTTTCAACACGAATTACTCGTTTCATTGCGCGTTTATCATAAATTGGCGTGTTTTGAACACGTATGTCTGCCATTGATAATGTTGTTTCGTGCAATTTAAACATGCATACACATGCCGATATTCATGTAATAGTTTTAATTATAACTTGTATGACTTCCAGGTAACAGTTACTGAGTTTTTGAAAACTTTATATTGTAAATGGATTTCGCAATGCCATTTATGCAATTTGCTGGTTTTATATGAATTAATTTTATCTTCAAATGTTTTTAATTTGTTTAAGTTATAGTAATAAGCTGAAACTATGTACTTTAGAAACTTAAACTAAACTTTTTCCATGGGGTGACAGAGTAAGAATACAAATGTCCACTCTCTATCATGTCCATGGATGTCGTCGAAAAAGGGATATAATATGCATATAAGATCTGTGCAAGAGAAGGAAAGCTCGAAACAAAACTATATACTAACATGTTTGACCAGCATGGTATAATAGGTCAATTTCCGTCTTATTGTGGGGGAGGCTCGAGCCCAACAGTATAAGTAGGACGAGTGTAAGTAGAAATGATGACGTTAGACTTATGCTATTGGTTTATTACATGTTTGTGCACTTCTAAAAAAACAAAATGGCCACATGTTTTTCCTTTTCAGAAAATTTTAACAGCAGGTTGCCCAAGAGAATTTTATTTGGATATAATTTTCAATAATATTATTAAGAAAATTGTTCATAACACAACAATTTTCGTATATTATACTAATTTTCAGCTTCAAATAGAAAAACCTAGATTTAGGGATTTTAGGGATTGAGGCATCTAATTGCTTATTATGTACTTTGCCTGCAGAAAGACAACCTGCATATTTTCAGCCAGTCTTTCGAATTACCTAGCACAATTCACCACCGACCAGAATATCTTGATTTTTTTCCATCCACACTTTTATCTAAAGAAAATAAATAATGCAGTTTACTTTCAGAATTATTATGAATTTACGTTAAATATATATTTTTTTATGTTATTAATATTTTTTGTCCGTGTGATGCCGGAGTAAGAATACAATTCACCATTCCATTTCTTGCTACTGGGTATCGTAAATAACGACTAAGGGATAATTGCCGATATCATACTCGTATATGCAAAAGTTGAAAACAATCTAAATAAAATCTTAAATAGGACTTTGTTTCGGATTTCATAACTTTTATGCTGTTACATAAAATTTTGTAGAGAGAAAATAATATTTACGTCTTAGAATAATAACGTATAGAAGGTAAGTTCAGGCACAAAAAGTAAAGCATTTCAATTGGAGCCTAATGGAGCTTACGCCGGAACCGTTCCGTAATATACAAGTCATTGTACTGCACGTACGTACGCAACTCTTAAAAAATAAATAGGTAATTATGACGGTTTGTGCATTCAAATGGTGTCATAATGTACACATTTGAAAAACTTAAAAAGGTTTTTAACATTACTTTTAAAAGTATTTCGACGATTTATGTTAATAAAAACAAAATTTGATTTCATAATTTGTATAGTGGTGTGCGTGTGTATGTGTGTAATCGTCTGCGTGCCATTAGTATTTTTAGATTCATGTTTCGAACGTTCGAAGTATTGACACTGTCCTTTTATACGTTATTATTCTAAGATTTACGTTCAAGGCATAAAAGGCTGAGATTTCACTGCACAAGCATATCAATGTCACTGCTGTTTAAGAAATTACTAGACCAATAAGACATAACAATCGGGGTCACGGCAGTGTCCTCGCCAAGTTGATATTTTCTCAAAGATGCTTGGAAATTTGAGCATTATTTTGACAACCTTCTTCGAGATAAATCGAAGTCGCCATACTGCGCGAGCAGTCGCCGGCAAAAATTGTACGAAAATCCATATCTGTCGTGTTTTAGCGGCTAAATAAATATATCATATTTTAAAAATAGAACGATTTGTCACTCCAACACCTAGCAATCAAGGAGACAACTTATCAGAGTTTTATTTAAATTTCGAACTGGCTTGAAAAAGAAAACCTGTTTGATATTAAAGAAAAAAACTACTGAACCCTTAGAATAATAACGTATAGAAGGATAGTGTCAATACTACGAACTTTCAAAATTTGAATCTAAAAATACTAATGGCGCGCAGACGATTACACACGTACACACGCACACCACTATACAAATTATGAAATCAAATTTTGTTTTTATTAACATAAATCGTCGAATTACCTTTAAAAGTAATGTTAATAATCTTTTAATATTTTTCAAATGTGTTGTGACACCATTTGAATGCACAAACCGTCATAATTACCTATTTATTTTTTAAGAGTCGCGTACGTTCGTGCAGTACAATGACTTGTACATTACGGAACGGTTCCGGTGTAAGCTCCATTAGGCTCCAATTGAAATGCCTCACTTTTTGTGCGTGAACTTACCTTCTATACGTTATTATTCTAAGAATGAACCCTTTTGTGCATGAAAAATGTTGTTCGTTCTTCGTCACTGATTTTGAAAAGTAATTGTATTTGACTTAAAATGAGTTCAAGTGAAGACAGTGAGTGTAATGAACTTACTTTAACGTCACCTGAAATTCAAGAGGCGGCAAGATCTATAATACAAAACTCGTAAAAAGTTCTATATAGAGCTATTTAGTTTTAATTTCCGCGCATTATTTGAGAAAAGTACTAAGCCTTGGCCCATAGAATAATAACGTATAGAAGGATAGTGTCCATACGTAAGCCATCAAAATTATGAAGCAAACAATACTACATGTGTTGTGACACCATTTGAATGCACAAATCGTCATAATTACCTATTTATTTTTTAATAGTTGCGTACGTATTTGCAGTACAGTGACCTTGTACATTACGGATCGGTTCTGGTGTAAGCTCCATTAGGCTCCAATTGAAATTCTTCACTTTTAGTGCGCGAACTTACCTTCTATACGTTATTATTCTAAGCCTTAGCCACAACTAGGCATTGAGGGACTTAAGTATGTGTGGCTCGGCTTCGCCTCGGCCCACACTCACACGTTCGTCCATCAATGCCTCTTTTGCTGGCCGCTCATCATCATTATCATCATCATGGCTCATATACATCACACTACTGGGCTCGAGCACCTTCCATAATTAGAGGAAAATTGACCTTACATGCTAGTCCGACATGTTGGTATAGGGTTTATTGCCAAGTCTTTCTTCTTATGCATATCTCTTAGTCGTCTTTTACGACACCCACAGGCGGAGGGGGTGGTGAATTGTATCCTTAGTCCATCACCACACGCCAAAATAAATGAAAAATATATATTAGCTATTTGGTAATACAAAAACCCATTATTAAGCGTTTAAAAGATATAATACCCAGTCTAAAATCTTCTAAGAAACACTCAACCATCTTCCCCATTAATTCGATTACGAGATTTTTTTCTCAAACATCCTTATTAGTCATTATTTATTCAAACAATAAAGGGGGGGTTATTTCATCCCTCGGAATATTAACATGTACCCTCGGGACGGGGGTAAATAAAGCTAAGAACAATAACGTACTTAAATGTGATGAATTATATATTATATTAAATGTCTTAGGGATGAAGTTGAATCAAACAGATTTAGCTGTACAGTTGGTATCGTCCAAACTCGAGATCATGGTGAACCAGTATTGTCTGAGCCTTGTCATCTTAAGACATTTCTATTGTATAGTAGCAAATACCCGCGTAGTCCCCGTCCACGTGGGAATACTGGGATAAAATATAGTCTAAGTTACTTCTTATATGGAGAGATGCCTATTACCAAAATCGATCCAGCCGTTTTGAAGATTACCATTTCAGACATTATAAACAGACTCTTCAAGTTTATTTAATGATATAGATATATTTGGATTTGTATTTAAAATGAAATCATTACCTTTCAGTATATTATACAAATAAATATTATTAATATAACAATTTTCTACCAGGCACCCAGAAAATGAAAGAGTGAGCCAACAATGGATTCACCAGTATCCTCACAAGATGACCGGGACATCGAAGTGAACGTTGTCTCCGGAGCCAGCAGTCCTGATATAACATCTTCTCCATCTAGAAAAGATCAAAAGAGTCCATTCTATGAATTAAAGAAGGATAAAGAAGAAAAGGCAACGGGCAGTGCTCCTTACACGAGTTTTTCAATCAGTTCCATATTGAATCGAGCTGAACCAAGGCGGGAGTCTAATGTTCTTGAAGCGGCTTTAGCAGCTAATCATTTTGGAAGCACTAATGATGCTATGCTTTCCAGGTAAGCTCTTTTGCTTTTTTATTGTTATAACCTTTTTTCGCGTGGGAAAATGCAATACCTACCTCGATAAGAAGAGATTCTTCAACTATATGTATTGCACCTGCCTTGAATTATTTCTGATCCAATGTAGGTCGATTAGTAGAGAATGCCTAAGGCCTTAGAATAATAACGTATAGAAGGATAGTGTCAGTACTTCGAACTTTCAAAATTTGAATCTAAAAATACTAATGGCGCGCAGACAATTACACACGTACACACGCAAACCACTATACAAATTATGAAATCAAATTTTGTTTTTATTAACATAAATCGTCGAAATACTTTTAAAAGTAATGTTAAAAACCTTTTTAAGTTTTTCAAATGTGTTGTGACACCATTTGAATGCACAAACCGTCATAATTATCAATGTATTTTTTAAGAGTTGCGTACGTACGTGCAGTACAATGACTTGTACATTACGGACCGGTTCCGGCGTAAGCTCCATTAGGCTCCAATTGAAATGCCTCACTTTTTGAGCGTGAACTTACCTTCTATATGTTATTACTCTAAGGCCTAAGGCATTAAGTGCGTCTTGTTTGTTGTTTGTGCAAAGTTATAAATAAATATGTATAAAATTATTTATATGTTTAGTAATTATGAGTTCACGACAATCACCATTCTCCTTAAGAAGAGGGAAAGTAGTCGATTATATATCACCGCTGGTTAGTAGGTACTTTACTCAAATTTCAAAAAATCCTTTTGCACATTATCTACTTACAAATTTATGATATTCACGTTAAAAGACTACACGAAATCCTTACCTCTATAAGATTTGTTTAATAAAAGCTGTACATTGATTATTTATATGTCTCTAACTTAAAAATAATAATAAAAAGAAAACCATTGTAAATTCAAAAATTAAAATAATATTGGTAGAATAATATGGCGGCCATTTTCTAAACGAGCGCACAAGTTGAATAACAATAATAGAGGTGTGTTTAGCGTAACTATCTAGATATCGTGTTGGGAGAGTAACTGGCTACTTCAGACCGGTATAATGTCTCTATCGGTTGGCGGTAGACCGCACCGTTGTGGGCTAATCGGTGTCTTTAAATACGATAGTTGATTGACTTGAATAAATGTTTAGTGGAATTTGAAAGTGATTATCTTTAAAAAAAATATAAGTGGGTTTGTGTAAATGATGATGTTGATAATGTAAATGTGTAAATAATATTTATTTACGATTTAATGCTTTATTTTAACTACCACCCCTCCTTATTTTCTCAAGAGGATCGTAAGGCACGTAAGCAGATTATCTTATTTAAAGGGAAGGGAAACACAAATTACAATCCTATGCTAAGCTGCCTGGAAAGTGTGCTAAAAAAGATTCAGTTCTTTCATTATTCAGAAGATATTTAGTCGCGATGCGAAAGAAAATGACATATTATCCTGCGACGATTAAATGGAAAATAGATATGTTGTGTTTGGTACATATACATACTCGTACATATATACGGTTTTTCATACTCATACGGTTATTAAAACGACACTTAAGCCTAAAAATCACTTTAATTTTTATTGTCTGTCTGTCTGTTTGTTCCGGGCAATATTCCAAACCGTTGGACTGATCTTATAAGGATAACTTGGCTTTTTTCCTCTAAAGAAACCGCTATAAAATTTCACGTGGTCTGGGAATTGAACCAGAAGCCTCATGGACTGCAGTCGCGTATTGTACCTAAAATTTTAGAAATTATTGGATATTTGCAAATCAATATATTTGAAAAAAATATGATTACGTATTTATTCAAACTACGAAAGCAAAAAACATTAAAAGGAAAACATGGTACCACTGAAAGTACTGGCAAGTAAATTGAATTAGTTCATGCTTATAATCAAGTAGCTCATCTATATAAAAGAAGCATAGTTTGTATAAGATCGGTTTAAAGTTAGCTCGGCCAACTACGGGTAAGTTTGTGGTAATATGCCCACCTTATTAGTCTCGCTTCTCTGTTCAGTTAACGAGTTTCAAATCGCTAGAAAGCTTAAGCTTTTCAAATTGCTCAATAATTGGAAGGTTTTATGACCTTTTAACACAAAGGATTTTTATGTTGGAATTATTTTGAGAAGTTCTAAATTAGTTTAAATAGGTTTCAGGGTTTTCTTTTTAGTTCAAAGGGGTTAACTGTTTTTATATTTATGGGGGTGGGTTGTGGTCGGCACACTCCTCGCACCACTCCGTCCGGGGCGACAGAGGGGCGTAAGCACGCATAGCTGCAACCCACCCGAACACCACGTCGCCTTCGTCGTTGGACCGACCACTGGAGTAGGATTACTTGTCGTCAGTGGTCGGCCCGACGGAATACCCCCTAGTGGGGTACCCTCAAGGGGTTTACTGTTAGCCATAATTCTTTTTCATAAAGTCACAAATTCGCCTAATATTACGCTGTTTAGATAAGTTATGTTCCGTGAGGTGACAGAGTAAGAAAACAATTCACCTGCACTTGTCCGTGGATGTCGTAAAAGACGACTAAGGGGTATAATACGCATATAACATCTGTGCAAGAGAAGGAAACCTCGAATTGAAACCCTATACCAACACGTCTGACCAGCATGGTAGAGTAGGTCAAATTCCCTCCCACTGTGGAGGAGGCCCGAGCTCAAAAGTGAGACGAATGTGGGCTACGATGATGATGGCGATGAGATATGTTAGACAAATTATTATTAGTCTTTAAGTCTCTACATGTAAAAGAGCGATCATCGTCATTTCTGGTTACATTTGTCCCATTTTTTAGCGGTAGAGTCTTCCGCAATAAGAGTGAAATTGAATTGCTATATCACCCTGGTCAGAAGAGTATTTACTCCGTCACCACACGGACATCTGATGTTACACCATACTTAATTTCATCATCATCATCAGCTCATATACGTCCCACTGTTGGGCTCGAGCCTCCACAATAGGAGGGAAATTGACCTTACTATATCATGATCAGACAGGCTGGTATAAGGTTTTATTTCGAGTTTACCTTCTCTTGCATAGATGTTGTATGCGTATTATATCCCTTAGTCATCTTTTCGAATAGGAATGAGGCGTTTTGGCGTAGGAGTGCGGGGTTTTGGCATAGGGTTTTATGTAGTTTTCCTTCTCTTGCATAGCAAATATCCTTAGTCCTCTTTTACTACACTCACGGGTAAGAGAGGGGGTGGTGAATTTTAACTCCATTACTACAAGCACATCTAATATATTACCATACTCAATTTACCGAAATTTAGCATGATCAGCAATCCGCCCATGTGTTGGAAAAGTCGTGCAATCAGAAATCAAATACAAACGTGATAAAATCCGTAAAATAGATTTATTTAAATTATGTAATACTCCTTTTTTGGAGGGTGGTCCATGGTCAGCGCACTTTCCGCTCGGCTCCATCCAGGGTGACAGAGGGGCGCCGCAAGGGTCCATGGCCCTACCGTAGCACGTCACTTTCGTCGTTGGGCCAACCACCGGTGCGGAGTTCCTTGTCGTTAGTGGTCGGCCCGAAGGGATACTCTGGTTGCGGGGTACCCTATTCTCACGACGTCCCCCCTCGGTGTCGTTGGTCGCCATCGCACGGTCAGTCTCTCGGCGGGTTACGGACTAAATCCCCGGTCCAATCACCCGCGTTTTCGGCTGGGGCGGCATCAGGTGCAGGTAGTCGCAGACGGCGGACCGCGTCGTCGTGGAGGCGTTCCTCCCACGCGGCACACACCACGAGTGTGTGGAAGGAAAACACCCCGTGCCGCCGCTCCAACAACTGCATCAGCACCGGCCGGAAGGCTTCGACGGTCCGAACACCGAACCGAGGCCTTTCCAGCCGGACTGCCTAATGGGCAATGACGTCTCGGCGGGCGTCGACTCGCCAGGCGGCAAGCTACTTGAACGACACCATGTCGCCTCTTGCTCGCGTAGTGTTGCCCAAATGCAAGACCAAGACGAGACTTGGACCGGTCTTGGTCTTGGTCTTGCAACATCACACCTGGTCTCGTCTTGGTCTTGGTCTAGCGCACCCGAGTCTTGGTCTTGGTCTTGGTCTTGCGCACCCGAGTCTTGGTATTGCAGCAAGAGTCTCGCAAAGTTTTGCAGTTAGAATAACGTAACAGTAATTTATCATGGCAATGAAAAATCCAACTAAATTAATCAAATATCCTATCCTATCTATCCATCTGCTAGCCTATAGTTCACTATTGAATACAATACTTACCACTGGAGAAAATTACTCTTCTATTCCCCTGGTGTTCCATTAGACGTTACTACTCTTATGACAGGACTTTCGACCCTATTTTCTTAAAACGTCACCACACGAGGCAGTTGATACAATAAATTTTATGTCATTTTATAATCAATGCGATATTTTACAATTAATGCGATTGTTTATATTCCCCTTCAAGTTAAGTGGTATGTATCTATTGTATTTCCACTTTAGTTACTGATACTCTGGATACTTGAAAAATCCTGTTGCTCTATTGCCTATATAAATACTTTGGCCGCTGGATCCATGTAGCTCTCAATATACTATTTATTCAAGAACATATAAAACTGATTTAAAATTTTATGGTTTTAATACTTGTTTAATGTATGATATTCGTCGTCATCGTCACAGCTCATAAAAGTGCCACTGCTGGGCTTAAGCTTCCTTCCAGTAAGAGGAAAATTGATCTACTATACCACGCTGGTCAGACATGTTGGTACAGGGTTTTCTTTCTAGTTTTACTTCTCTTGCACATATGTTATATACACAGGGTGTATCAGGTTATGGGACAACTGTTCATGCATGTTGTAGTTCAACAGTCATAGATCATAATTAGAATGTATATTACACAAAAACAATATAACGTAAAAGTTATAGTGATTACAAAAATGTGTGTCTAAGAGTTTATGCCTTAAATTTTATGCATTATGTAGGTATGTACAGACAGGATATATGTAAGCATGTAAAATTTCGACAGTATAAATAGGTATTAGATTTGCGCGAACCTTTCAATGGTTACGTAGATACAAAGGCGACTCATCAACGGTCATCGGCCGATCAGCTGATTTATGTTAAAGCGAAGTTTGTCTTGTTTATGCAAACGTAATCATTGATTTATTCAAATTCTAATGAACATTTAACAAAATACGAATATGTTGTAGATTAAGTATCATTCCTTTATACATTTTAATCAATTTACACGAAAAAACGATGACAAAATTGAGAACTTACATGTCTCTCAATTCATTAACGAATCGATAATTTTATTTCAATTTTTTTTCATGGGTTCCTAACACCATTGCCCGATCCGATTTGATACGACATCCACGGGTAAGAGAGTGGTGAATTATATTCGTACTCTGTCTTTTTTTTGTGTGTAGCTGTTGGTCGCAGATGACCTTGACAGCTTAACGCGGTCAATGGGTGAGCGCTGATGGCTCTCAACCCGGTAAGTAAGTTAAGCGAACATCGCCCGAGGGCTCCCCCCTGTGGGGAACGGACCTCGGCTCGGGGCGTCGCTGAGAGCAAAGTGGGCGTGGCCAAGTTTAGGTTAATGACTTTTACGCGGCGCGGTTTTCGACCTCGACGGCGAGGCCGATACCGCGGAGTTTTATCTGTTATCGCTGCGCGAGCTGTGTAGGTCCTTTCTTGGGCGATCATAATAGCGTCATCTTCTTCTTCAAGAAGATGACGAGGACGTCGGACCGCGGATATTTTTGAGGGGACGTAGTTTACCGCCCCAACCACTAGTGGATTGGGGTGAGTCGTGGCAGAGGCAAAATAGCGCTGGGAGCAACGCTTCATGTACTGCCTGATGGTGATCGTACTATGTCCCTACATGGACATTTATATAGATTAATTGTAGGCATATTTCTATGTCCAACAGTGAACGTCGTTGGGCTAATGAATAAACGGATATATAAATATGTATAATGGGCAAGAGCACTCTCGTGATTACGGTATTTTTGTCCTTAAGCCTTTCCGAAGAGTAATTCTGAAAAGCCAACACCAACATTGGGAATCGATTGGCCAATAGATGGATATCTCAAGACTAATTTGACTTGCCGTGTAGTGACGGAGTAAGAATATAATTCATCACCCCCTATTTTACCCGTGACTGCGAACCCACGACTAAGGGCTATAATATATAACATCGGTGCAAGAGAAGGAAAACTTGACACGTATGACCTGTAACAACACGGCCGATCACCGTGGCGATTCCCCTCCGGCCACGGCCGATTCTCCTCCTGTTATGTAGAAGACACGAGCTCAACCGTATATAAGCTGAAATGGTGATTTGAATTAAATGCAAGACCGCGAGACTCTTGCAGGCCCAGTCTTGGTCTTGCTCAAGTCTTGCAGGGCCAGTCTTGGTCTTGGTCTTGCAAAAATTAAGCGGTCTTGGTCTTGGTCTCGGTCTCGCATTTCTCGCAAGACCAAGACCAAGACCGCAAGACCAAGACTTTTTTGGGCAACACTATGCTCGCGTCTCCGCCACCCGCCGGTAAAGTCCGGCGAGCATCTTCGACTCCAGGTCCCACGGGGAAAATATGTAATACTTGCGTAAATATCAGAAATCATTATGTTCTGCTATTTAAAAAATTATTTTATGAGCGACAAATGATTATTACACTTGGGACTCGAACCCACATGTATTGGAAAATCGATCCAATAGTCTTACCAATTAGACGAGTTCACTCAACCAAATTATCGTTCGGAGAAATGTTTCACACGCCATCTATCAGAAGAAGTTTATACATTGTTCCGGTTTAATGCTCGTATGAACGAAATACGTGTGGTAACGAAGTCTTCTGTGCAGTGACAGAGGAAGAATACAGTTCACTCCCTTATTTTTTTTTATCCGTGAGTAGCATAAAAGTTCGCTAAGGTATATTATATGCTAATAAAATCTATGTAAGACAAGAAATCGGACAGGAAAGTGTAGAACGATAGGTAGACCGACAACCTGGTGAAAGCCTGGCATGCTTGGATGCAGGCGGCACAGGCCCGCATTTTGTGGCGAAACATAAGGGAGGCCTACGTCCGTCAATGGATGACGATAGGCTGAATGACGATGATCATCATCAATAATGATAAAGAGAAGGAAAACTCGAAATAAAATTCTATACTAATCCATCTGACCAACGTGGTATAGTAGATCAATTTCTCTTCCATTGTGGGAGAAGCTCGAGTCTGAGATGATACTGATGATGAAAGACGACAAAATGAGCGATAATCAAGTGGATACGTTGGCTCACGCTTGTCTAATTGATAAGATGGATTTCCAATAGATCTGGTTTCAAATCCCATGTAAGGCAATGATTTTTGCTCGCAAAACAAGTTTTTATGCAGCCATCTTAGAATAATAACATATAGAAGGTAAGTCCACGCACAAAAAGTGAGGCATTTCAATTGGAGCCTAATGGAGCCTACGCCGGAACAGTCCCGTAATGTACAAGTCATTGCACTGCACGAACGTACGCAACTCTTAAAAAATAAATAGGTAATTATGACGGCTTGTGCATTCAAATGGTGCCACAACACATTTGAAAAACATAAAAAGGTTTTTAACATTACTTTTAAAAGTATTTCGACGATTTATGTTAAGAAAAACAAAATTTGATTTCATAATTTGTATAGTGGTTTCCGTGTGTACGTGTGTAATTGTCTGCCCGCCATTAGTATTTTTAGATTCAAATTTTTAAAGTTCGAAGTACTGACACTATCCTTCTATATGTTATTATTCTAAGGCAGCCATATATTTATTTAGAATAAGCCAAAATCACTGCGATAGCAGATTATTTTTATCTGAAAAATATATTATATATTAAAAACAATAACACTAAAAAAAGCTGTGTAGTGGCGGATAAGAATACTACCAACTACATTGTTCGTGGGTGTCGTAAAAGGTGACTGACTTTTTAATCAATCAGGGCCAACTTCCTCTAATGGCGACTAAAAACTATTGCTAAAAATTTTGCAATATATACTATAAAAGAAAAGTAGAAACTATAAAATACATTTTGAGTCGACTCCAAATGATTGGGATAAGAGCTTTATAATGATGACTGCTTTGTTTAGTGACCGATACAGCCGCAGATTCAAATTCCACCTATAATACCCAAATACGGTTGACAGCGAACTGATTCTAACTTCAGTATTGCAAAGGTCTATTAGCGGCAGTTACCAAATAGCCTCAGGTGTTCTCCTTACTTATCTCCCATCATGGCCAATAAAATCAAATAAAACATAAAAACTCCCAATTAAAAATATTTCCACTTATTCAAAATTGATGACATTCACAGTAATTTGTATCTTTATCTTGCTTTATATCGTTACAACCAACCCGTGGGCTTACAAATTAGATTTTATTACTTATGTCAAATTAAATCGAGTAACAAAAACGATAAATAAAAAATTATTACGATAAATAAATTACTTTGATTTTAATAAAACCATGTTGACTGAACCAAACGTTTGTCAATTAAGAACATTTTTAAGTTATTTGAGAATCATTGTTTCATTTGGATTAATTTGTTTGATATTTTTTAATTGGAAGTTTTATATTTTCTTTTTGCATTATTTTTCTGTATGGAGTAAGAATAATACTAATTTATTGCCTTTTCAAATCTAAAACTAAAACAAGAAATTATAATAAAAGAAAATTAAAACTAGAAGGCAAAAGGAATTGGCTCAGCTTTTGTTGACGCTAAGTACGGCGCTAATTTTCAGCCATCCATGTGTATTTACTGTATTGTGCGTGTGTGCTTGCGTGCGTGAGTGTGTGCGTGGGTGTGAATGTGGGTGTATGTGCAGTCAATAATAATAAGAGAGCTTGTTTCATTGATCTAAAAAAATATGTATTTTTTAAACGTCTTTAAATGCATAAAACGCGAGCAAGGCTATGAGAATAGCTAAAGTTTCATCATATTCATCATCATCTCAACCCATGTCCCATTGTTGAGCTTGTGCCTCTTTCAATATGGGAGGCAATTGACCTACTACACCGCGCTGGTCAGACGTGTTGGCATAGGGTTTTGTTTAGAGTTTTCCTTCTTTTTCAAAGATATTATATGCATATTATATCCCTTGGTCATCTTTTACAAGCAAGATAGGAAAGAATTCAATTCTTACTTCGTCATCACACGAAAAAGAGAGTATCCAATTGATTAAATTTGTTTTATAAACATAAATATACTATTTTTAATCGCCTTTAAATACATAAATATCTGGTTGACCGAGCTTCGCTCGGAATATTTTTGTCGAATTTATTTAGATATATATTAATAAAAAATAAATAATGAAATTTATATAAAAAATTACAAAAAGAGAATAATAATAACACCGAGATTCGAACCGACGCTGTTTGAATGCCACAAAACCCAAAATTAAAACCGGCCGTCTCCCCAACTGAGCTATCGTAACTCATGACGTTGACAACGAAATTTGAATTCATATTCTCTTAAAATTTAATGTCATTATATTGTTTTACTAAAAACACGGACAAAACAACATTTTCTATAACTAAAACCTAGCTAGATCGATTTTTTGGACCCGAAACCTCTAGTATGCCAAGTTTCAACAAAATCGTTGGAGCCGTTTCCGAGATCCTGAATATATATATATAGGTGTATATATATATATATATATATATATATATATATATATATATATATATATATACAAGAATTGCTCGTTTAAAGATATAAGATATACGAGAAAATCTGTGCGAATGATGTTTATTATGGTTTAATTAATTTCTAATTAAAATGTGTAACTTATTAACAAGATCAAATAAAAGCCACGAAAATGATTAATTAAACCCGCAAATCTAAAATAAGATGTTTATTCGAGCTACCATCAAAATAAGATCCCAAAAACAAGTATAAAACAGAATGAAGCCTTAATTCCAAGTTCACCCCATCTAATCAACTGTTCTTACAAGGATCTTCCCCTTTTATCTTCAACACCCTTAAACTCTACTAAATGGGGTAAGGAATAGGGTAAACGGACAAATTACCCTGATGGACAATGTTTGACATGACAGGGGACGACTGCCTGAATTAACTTAGGTAATGTATTTTGACGTGTCATTTCTTTTTATTTTTTAATTTATTTTATCTGTGGTTTGAGTTTCGTTTTTTTTTATGTTTTGTTATTGAAGCAAACTATAAGTAAATAGGTACAAGATTCTAATTCTTTTATTTAGTTACTTATGCTGTATGGTAGCCACTATGAATAGTCATTATTACCATCATCATCTCAGCCCATTCATGTTCCACTGTTGGGCTCGGGCCTCCTCCAACATCGGAAAAAAAATTGACCTACTGAATAACACTGGTTAAACGTATAGATTTTTTTTTTGCAGTTTTTTTTTATTGCCGATGGTGGCAACCGAGCAGGCTTGATGGTAAGTGATACTGCCGCACAGAGTCATGTGGGTCTAGCTGATATTTGGGCGCGCCTGCCCAGAGATGTGAGCAGTACTCCACATGAGGATGAACTTGTGCTTTGTATAGTACAAGACGCTGTTTCGATGTGAAGTACCGCCTGGCTCTGTTCAGGACGCCCAACTTTTTGCTAGCCAGTTTGGCTTTGTTCTCAGAATGATACCTAAACTGGACTTTGTGCGATATTTCGACGCCGAGGATCCCAATACTGTCGGCAATTTGGAGAGTTACTCCTTGGAACTGAGGCGCCATAATAAATGGGTCCTTCGTTGCATTGAACGCGCAAACTTGTGTCTTTGTGGGGTTGAACTGGATCAAGTTCCGTTCACCTCATTCCGAGGCCCGCCCCCAGAGAGCGCTCGACTTCAGACACAAGTTGAACCCTTCTTTCCTAAGTACTCCGAGGCACATTTCGTTGCTCGGTATACCGCTCGCCACCCGTGCCGTCATCCGCATAGCATCGCATATTCTCGATAGAGAGCATGTCGTTGATATGCAGGATAAACAACGTAGGGGAGAGCAGCGAGTTTTGTGGTACACCAGCATTAGTGGTCATGGTATCGGAGCAGGAGCCATCTACGACGACTTTTATTACTCCAACCATCCAGAAAGCTGGCGATCCAATTACAGAGTCCCTCAGGGATTCCGTATGATGGTAGCTTCGATAGAAGTGTCCTGTGCCAGACCCTATTGAACGCCTTTGCGATGTCTAGGCTGAACGCTAGCACCTCACCCTTACCCTCCAAGGCCTCTGCCCAACGGTGAGTGAGGTATACAAGAAGATCACCAGCCGATCGCCCACGACGAAAGCTGTATTGGCGATTACTGATCAGCTGGTATTCCTCAAGGTATTGCAGAAGCTGGCTGTTTATAATTTTCTCCATTATCTTGGAAAGCAAGGATGTTATCGCAATTGGCCTGTAATTTGATGGGTCAGACCGGTTTCCCTTTTTAGGGATCGGGTGGACATGGACATTTCCTTATCTATACTTTAATATATATATAAAGCTGAAGAGTTTATTTGTTTGAACGTGCTAATCTCAGGAACTACTGGTCCGATATGAAAAATACTTTCATTGTTAGATAGCCCATTTATCGAGGAAAGCTATAGGCTATATATCATAACACTAAGACCAACAGAAGCGGGGCACCAATGAAGAATGTTTCAAAATCGGGGCTTTTTTCCTTTTGAGAGCTTCCTCTGCGTAAACGGCTAAATTTTCGGCCGATTCGTTCGTGATAAAAATGTATTATTAAAAACTATTTTAACCTTTTACGTAAACAAAGTCTTTGGTTAAAGTTAGCGTTAGCCCAAAGTATGAATACCATGGAGACGAAGTCGCAAGCAGAAGCTAGTAAAAAAATAAAAGATTTCCCTGTGACATATTCGTTTCACTTATATCGTGTGTTTACGTCCATGTTTTATTTTGTAATCGGGCAATGAATAATCACTAGGCTAATTTCTGTACATATATTAGCTGGGCTCCCCAGCAGTGGGACATGTATGCGCTGTAATGGTCATAATATTACCTCAAACTATTATTATTATCTCTAACTATAATTATAATAAACTAGTAATTATAAAGGGCAGATGTCTTAAATATTTAAACCTAGTTAGTATGAATAATTAGAGTTTTATTAATTGTATACTTAAAAGGTTATAAAACTTTATCTACGTAATCAACAACAAAAGAACCCACACTATAAAGTCTTCAACATTTTATTAAACTACATATTTATGCGCTCTTTTTCCTCGCTTCCCCATCTTAATTTACAGTGGCGGGACATTTTGTATCTGTGTAAACGATCTGTCATCGTAGCCGCCATCTTGTTCTTAACTTTTTTATATTCCTAATCTGTTTTCATCCTTGTTTTGACAGCCACCTAATTACGTAAATAAAACTTTGTAAGCCCAAGATTTTGAGGACCTAGAATATATATATATATATTTGAAACATTTTGTTTTGGTTAATTAACTAAATGGTTTTCGTGTTAATTGGAGGTTTTTGAAATGTATACTAATTTATTGTAATTCTTGTTCTGATTTTAAAAAAGTTGCGGCCATTTAATGTGATATCTATGCAAATGATTTTGAGTGCTATATTGTATTACAGAGTCAGCGTATTTATATATTTTTCTTTTAATGGAATTATGTAGCATGGTTTTAAAGTTAGTCTAATCCATTTTTTTAAATATAACATCCTATATCCATTTGTTTTTGGGTTGACTATGGTTAGTTCACACGCCGTCCATTCTGTTCGGGCGACATAAGGGCACTGCCTTATAACCACGGTATTCCCTCCCCTTCACTATTGGATCGGCCTTTGGTACCAAAACCTTAACGTTCATGACCAGCTCTGGGCTGGTTCTTACTAAGGAAATAACACTTGTATTGCGGGGATTTTCATGATTTCATCATCAAAACTCCATATACGTCCGACTCCTGAGCTCGAGCCTCTTTCATAATAGGAGGGCAACTGATCTAATACACCGTACTGCTCTTATAAGTTGGTATAGGCCCTATAGGGTTTTATTTCGAGTGTTTTTTTTATTGCAGGCGGTGGCAAACGAGCAAACAGTACACCTGATGGTAATGTTGCTGCCGCTCATGAACCTTTACAAGGCCGCTGCCTACCGCGAAGAAAGTGAAGGGAGTGTGAATGAGTGCATTGAGGCTCGGTGATACCAAGTGCACCACCAAAATCCTCCACACGCAAACTCAGAAAGTTAAGCTGCCGGCTCTCTCGCTTACCGAACGAAGCGCAGTAACTAATTGCTACTACTCAGACGTCGATTTTCTGCGAGAGCGTGGTACTACCCCGGACGGACCTTCTTTTGCGTAGTAGTTATATGCACATTATATTCCATAATAGTCTTTTACGACACATACAGGAAAGGTGGGGTGAATTGTATTCTCATTTCGTCAACATATGGCAAACTATACAAACATAAAATTAACGGCCACAATGCGATGTATCAGGCAAGAAAAATAGCGTCACAGAAAAAATGAAACAACATTTGATCTATAAAACTATATTAGATACATAGAAGTCGTCACCCTTCGCCGAGGAAGATCAACTTTGGTACAAATTCAGCTATTTGGCACCCCCTCGTAAAAGCTAGGGTTGATCTTATATGTTGATATTATATGTCGCCAGAGTTATTTACGATGTAGTCAACATCTCCAGGGAATGTCCAGGTTTAACTTGCCTATTGATTTTTTATATTCTTGCTTTTTTATTATATTTTCGTAATTGAATAGTTGATTTTTGTCCCCAAAGTATAAAGATTTATTTATTTTCGGATCGACTAGGGATATTTATAGTGTTATTTAACCAGTTTTTTTTTATCAATGATAACTAAGTTAATATTCGATAGTGGTAGGACCACGCTGTTGACAGTTGTCTGTCTACAGCCACGGGCCAGTCCGTCCAGGGTAGTACCATACTGAGCAGAAAATCGACGTCTGAGTAGTAGCAATTTGTTATTGCGCTTCGTTTGGTGAGCGAAAGAGCCGGAAGCCTAACTTTCTGAGGGTGTTTGCGTGTGATGGTTTTTGGTGATGTTTTTAGTATCACCGAACCTAATTGCACGAATTCACACTCCCTTACGGTAGGCAGCGGCCTAGCAAAGGTCCATGAGTGGCAGCAATACTTACTATCAGGTGTAGTACTGTTTGCTGATTTGCCACCGTTTGCAATAAAAAAAAAAAATAGATAGATTTATTATTATACTGTGTTCATCTGATCATTTCAGACTTTTAAAATGCAGATTTCAAATAGTGTTGGTTTGATTCAAATGCTGTTATTATTGTTACTAATATGACTATTTACAATTTTGAAAAATCTATGAACCTATTAAATGTAGCTCTTCTGTACTTGCACTTCTTGTGACCTGTAACTTAGATTAGTTAGGCTGCAGCTGAAAATCAGCGCTGCAAGTTTATGTAGCATATGCTGAGCTGTTGCCTTTTGGACACTCATATTATGAATTTCATTTATGTATACTATGAATATTTCAATCATCAATATTTTTTCGTCTTCGTTTTTATATCACTTGTGTACCTATATTTCTATGTCAGGCATGTAACTATAGTGTCCAATAAATCTTATTTTCTTTCTTTCTTTCTATTCCGTGATAGATTTTCCGTGTGGTGATAGAGTAACAATACGATTGATCACCCTCTCTCTCTTGGCCGTGGGTGTCGTAAATGACGATTAAGGAATTATAATTTGTAGATAATATGTATGCAAGAGAAGAAAAGTTCGAAATAAGACCCTATACCAACAGGTCTCACCAGTGGTGGTGGGTATAGTGGGTCAATTTCTTTCCCATCGTAGAGACGGCTCGGGTTGCTTGCATTGATGCTAGCTGCATATGTCACTTAGTCGACACCCAAGGGTAAGAGGTTGTTAGTTGTAATTGAATGTAATAGGAAGAGAACTCGAAATAAAACCTATTCGTTTGACCAGTGTGGCATTGTAGGTTGATTGACCGCCCATTATGCTAGAAAATCCAAATACGTTCCACGGCATTGCACACTTTATCTGAACTGAAAAATAAGAAGAATTGAATTTTAATATAACAGTTTAACTCAATTTATAAACTAAATAAACAAATAAGACAATCCCTGTACCGGTCCTAGTTGGCAATGCGATTCTCGAAATTGTCGATCATTATGTTTACCTAGGACAAGATCCAATTTCAAGAGGGATCAGCCGATGAATCTAACTCGGTTAGGCAATGTTCGGGAAACTTAAGAGGATCTTCTTGTCCAACATACCTCAGTGTTTGAAAACACCGGTCAACGATCAGTATGACCAGTGATGACTTACGGCACAGAAACGTGTTCCTTAAATGTAGGCCTCATAACCAAGCTCAAAGTCTCTCAGCGTGCTATGAAGCGGGCTATGATTTCTCTGCGAGATAGAATCCGTAACAAGGAAATCCGTAGAATAACGGGTTTAACCGACATAGCACGAAGAATTAGCACGCTGAAGTGGCAATGGGCAGTTCGACGAACCGACAACCGCTGGGGAAGAAAGGTTCCAAGTGGCGACCACGTATCTGATGACGCAGTGTAGGACGTCCCCCTACTACGTGGACCGACGACCTGATGAAAGTTGCTGGGTGTTATTACATGCAGGTGGTATAGGACTGCACTTTGTGGCGTAACATGCGGGAGGTCTACGTCCATCAATGGACGTAGGTGATAGGCTGAAATGATGATGATGAAATAAATAAGAAATTACAGACCACTTCTTGAAAAGCAATATAGTTCTGTTATTGCTGTTTGAAATAAATAGATGATATTGGACTATAAATACGACGACATCTTTAAAACTTCTTTTTACTTAACGAAATAAAAAATATATCAGATCAAAAATGAGGTTTCATTCCTCGGTAGCCGTTTTGAAGTTAATAGGCCTAAACACAGAGTCATCTCCCGCGCGATCCGGCCACTTCCCTTCGCGTTAAATGTAAATAATTTAATGCGGTACTATTTTCCTCAAGTTATAAGAGACAGCGGGGATCGATTTTTTTTTATTTTGAAGTCAATCAAGATTGACTGTAACTTTTCATTATCATTTCGGCTCATATACGTCCCACTGTTGGGCTCGAGCCCGATTTACTCGAGGAAGTAAATTGACCTACAATACCACGTTGGTTAGATGAGTTGGTATAGGGTTTTGTTTAGAGATTGCCTTCTCTTGCATAGATGTTAAATGCATATTATGGCCTTTAGTCGTCTTTTAAGACACCCAAGGGCAAGAGGTGGTGAATTGTATTCTTACACCGTCACCACATAGTTTTTAGAATTGAATAATAGACGCCATAGTGCACTTAATATTAGATATAGGTTCTATGTATATATATTGATATAGGGTTTTATTTCGAGTATTCTTTCTTTTGCTTTGTTATACTTATTATATAATATGCATATAACAAAGCATAGGAAAATAAGGGATATTTAGGTGTTTTTAATAACGTTTACGGGTAAGATATGGAATGGGGTATTGTAATTATTTTTGTTCCGTCACCAATTATTATTAGTGACATATTAAAATGGTGAATGTAGATGATTATCAATAGTAACGGAAATGACGATATATTTCAATGGATATTTATTCTCATCTAATCCCGTTTGGTCAACAATTACTTTCCCAAGGAGGGTTGACATCAAACAGGCGGCTGATCATAAAACAATTGCCAAAGACTTTTGCAATATATTCTGTGAAAGAAGCATAGGTACATATTGAATTGATCCAAAGCAATTTGGATAAGAGATTGATGTTGACTAAAACAATAATTTACTATAATCTCATTTAACATAGAGATATGAAATAGGTAGGGAATACTGCGTTTTATTTTAATACAGGACATTTTTTGTGAGATTCGCAAAGGCTTGTTCTAAGTTCATCTGTAAAGTAATTCAAATGCAATTTTTAAAGTCCTCTGTGATAACGATTTTTTTGTTAGCGTGTTACTTATTTAAACAAAAGAAAACGTTTAAAGTAATTTTTATATTATTAATTTTGAATTCTTTCAGATTAAGGAAAGACTAAAATAGGGATTGCATGATGTTTGACATGGTTTTTGACATGAATATAAAATTCTTTATTCTTGCCACAATTGATTGAGGTATTTTGCTAAATGACTAATCCCCGGTCACGCCACCCGCGGCCTCGGCTAGGGCGGCATTGCACGCAGGTACTCCCGCCTGCGCCGCCCCAGTCGCCGACGGCGGGTCGCATCATCGAGGCTGTGCTCCTCGCGCTCGCGACCCGCCGCCTCCTTCTGCGAGATAACTGCCTCGCAGAAGGCTGCGACCGTGTCCTGTCTAACATCCCTAATGTTATTTGATTAGAATTATCTTTGGCAGATAAGTATACCTATAGTGTCTGTAACTTTGTAATCACATGAAAAAAAAAATGAAAATTTGAAAGAATTTATTTAATCAAATAACTTATTCTCGCTTAAGCGTCTTGATTGGACTTAATCAAACCGCCATTTATATACCATCTTGAGATGGGGAAACTATACTTACTTACTTATCGGTTGAGACGATTTCACATAAGGGTGCCGTGATTCTTATAAAGGAATGTTTTGCTTTATATATCTTAAGAGTGAGGGGTGACTGTGAAGTCAATGGGAGTTTGTTTTTTGTTCGTGCGGTGATGGAATAAGAATTTAATAGACATTCGTATGGTACTCCCTATAGGTATAATCTGTGCGGTGACGAAGTAAGAATACAATTCACCACCTCTTCTCCAACCCGTGGCTTGACAAATAAGAGTCCCAATCATGTGGTACATTTATTAAAACAATTGAGTGATACTTGCTTAGTCTAGCTTACTTAGATATTATAGGTTCAAATAGCAGTGACTGTAAATTATCATTTATTAATTTTAACAATACCGATTTTTCGAATTATTTCTATTTTTTTAATGTCTCTCTTGCCCCTGATGGTCTTAAAAGGCGATTAAGCGAAATAATGTGCAAATAACATTTATGTAAGAGATAGAAAACTCGAAATAAAACAATATACCAACATGTTTGACTAGCGTGGTGTAGTAGATCAGTTACCTACTATGGAGGAGGCTCGAGCCCAGCAATGGGACGTGTATGATCTGTGGTTTTCATATTACGAAAGAGGTAATAATTTATGTAACACATAGGTAAACAAACTTCGCCGCTTTTTAGCTTCGCGTATAAGTTTCCTATTACCGCTAAACGCTATATCTACAACATTGAAGTGTCTTAAAAACAAGTTTAAAAAAAAAAAAAAAGTTAAAAAAATAGAAATAATTCGAAAAATCGGTATTGTTAAAATTAATAAATGATAATTTACAGTCACTGCTATTTGAACCTATAATATCTAAGTAAGCTAGACTAAGCAAGTATCACTCAATTGTTTTAATAAATGTACCACATGATTGGGACTCTTATTTGTCAAGCCATTAATTAATGTGTTAAAAAATCTATCAGTTACGTAAGCCTGTAACTCAGTTTTAGCTTTTGAGTTCTTAAAAATAGGAAGTTTGACATTTAAAATCCTTTAAATTCGATCAAATTTAAAGATATTGTAGTTAAAACGATTTAAAATATTAAATGAAACGATTAAATCGTAATTTAAGTTGTTAGTGAGATACGAAAATAAATTTAAACACTTCCAACTACTTAAAGTCAACAATATTATTGTGTATACAAAGCCCATTGTGTACAGAACGGCCCCAGTTACACGGGACACTATCATCTTAAACCTGAAATAGAAAAAAGGTCTTTAAAAGCACCCTAGCACAATAGCTTTCCCGCATCGGACACAGCTAAACGCTTTAGTCCATAAAAGGTACAAATGGTGTATACAGTCCGCGCGCCACGGTGTCGACGGCAAAAAGAAAGAGCGAGCGTCGCGCATCGATTTTTATGCCCGTTAAGGAGGCGGAGTTAGCGAGTGGGCCAATAAGCTAGCGGTGTACCGACCAATCACGGTCGGCGTCGCGTTCCGTTTCACGGTAGCTTTATTCTGTAATGGAATTTGCGCCGAGTACGCCGGCTGGATTACGGATGCGAATTGGTAATACCGTAGATATGGATATTTTTTTTTGTAGATTTCTCTCCTCCTTTCCTTTATTGATTTTTCGTGAGTTTGATTTTTGTTATTGGTTTTACGTTATGGAGTTTCTTTTGTTTGCTTTTATGTGTACACTTGGTTAATAGAAGAGTTAATTATTGAGTTTTCGTTAAGTTATTATGACTTTCGTTGCGACAATTAAGTCGAGAAACTTTTAATACAAGTTTCATTTGTACAGACACCGACTTTAATGTATATATTATGTATATAATAATAAGTAAGGTTATTCGGTTTATATATAACGTGACCATACATCCTGTTTTGTTTGGGACAGTCTCGTTTTCTGATTCTCTGACCCGTTGTGGTGAGCCGTATAAAACTTAATGTTTTTGCAAACAGAGCATAATGATCATGCCTTATAAACCAATACCAATAAGGACGTGTTATAGTTTTATTTTTAAGTTTTCATTCCTGTTTTCTCTGTAAGACTTATAGTAGTATATTTAGTAGGGTATATTTTTTTAAATGAACTCTTCAATAGATATTTTATGTAGAATGATATATTCAATAGATAATACCGGCAATCCTCACAGATTAGTTATAGAATCTCGACCACGTACTATCTTGTTCTTGAAAGATTGCTATTCTATGTGTATATTAATTTATAACAAATTACCAGTACGTTTCAAGACACTTCCTCTTCCACAATTTAAAAATAAAACAATTAAAATCATGGCTATTGCACAAAAATTATTACGAATTACAAGAAATGTGTATATCTTTAAGAGCATCATTATTGTTGTAATTATTATGATTGACAAAACCATTTAAAATGGTGCAATTATTTTCACATGCCTCTACAGGTAAAATAGATGAGCCAAACTAACACACTTAACATCTAATGTAGTCTATTTTGTGTGTAATAAACTATTTCATTTCAATATTTTATGGGTGGTAAGAGCGGCAGTGGTCAGGCAGGCTGGTCATTGATACCATAATTTCTGTAATATGCACTATGAAAGAAGAATACAAATTGACCGGATCTCCAGTAACTTGGATGAGAGCATAATGATGATGTTCTTTAGTTGCTTCTTATGCCCCTTGAGGGAAGGGGCGTTGAGTTATTGTTATCTTAATCCATCGCCAAACGAATATTAGATTATAATTTTTTAATTTCATCTTCATCTAAGTCCACAGAAGTCCCATCGTTGGGCCGGAGCGTGGGGGGTGGGGGGGGGAATTGACGCAACATACCACGCTGGTAAGGCGCGTTAGCATAAGGTTTTATGTCGAGTATTCCTTCTCTTACATAGACTTTTACAAGCAGGTGGAAAATTGTATTCTTAGTCCGTCATCAGACGGCAAAGTTTTTAACTAGTTAACTGTTATTAAAATCAATAGTAAAAAGTAATATTAGTAAGTAGTTGTCAGCAGCAGCTTTTAAATAACCGCTATTTTTCATTTCACTATTATACTCGCTTGCTGCGTCGAACAATAAAACGTTACCGATAAAGGAATGGCAATCGTTATTGTTATTCGAAATATCGATACGAATAGAATCGTTCGAAATATGAATTTATTGTAACGGTTTTTTTAGTGTTGCACTTGTGTTTTTTTTTAAATTGTACTTCTTTTGCCGCCCTAGGGGAAAATGATGAGATTTATACGATGTCCGTACATACCGTCACGAAATACCGACATCTTGAAGTTAGCTAGTCATATTTTTTTATGATGTGCGCGCGTACTGTCACAAAAAACAACTAGATAATGCGTTATAATAGAACTTTCAATGTATTAATTACACGTTTTATTACTGTCGTTTTTTCTACAAACGTAGCGAGGGATAAAATTTTTAGAAAGATGCTATACCAAAGAAGTAGTATTTCTTACGTGCGTACATAAGTACATACGTAATTTTTTTATTGTTTTTTGTAAGTAACCCAGCATGTCATGCTTCTTAATGGTAGATAGTAATTACTGATTAAGAATTTCAGCATAATTAGGTACAGCCATGTCGCTGCTGTTTACTGTAGGATTAGTATTAATGGAATAGAGCCTTTTTTTGGGGTCAGGTTACGGTCAGCATATGCGCCCGGCTTCGGGGTGACAGAAGGGCGACGTGCGGTCCCGTAACCCACCCATATAACATGTCGTCTTCATCATTGGGCCGACCACCAGTGCAGAGTTCCTTGACTTCAGTGGTCGACTTGACGGAATACCCCGAGGGAGTACCCTCTCCCGTCTCCCCGGGACGCCGATCGCCGTCGTGTGGCTAACCTCTCCGCGGGTGTCGGACTAAATTCCCGGGACAATTACCCGCAACCTCTGCTAGGGCGGCATTAGGCGCAGGTACTCGCACCTGCGCCGCCCCAATCACCGGTGGAGGACCGTGTCTGCGTGGAGTCGTTCCTCGCGCTCACGGTCCACTGCCTCCTTCCGTGAGAATGGAATAGGGACTAGAAGAAGCTTTAGAGTAGTGCTGTCAATGTGGTCCCAAGATCTCAAAGCACAAGGCGATAAATTTATGGCTGCAGTGATGGCAAACTATCATCTCTGGGACCGTGTGGTGATGGAGTAAGAATACAATTTACCACTCCATTTCTTATCCGTGGATGTCGTAACAGACAATTAAGGGATTATAATATGCATACAACATCTATGCAAGAGAAGGAAAACTCGAGATAAAGCTCTATATCAACCCGTCTGACCAGCGTGGTGTAGTAGGTCAATTTCCGTACCATTGTGGAGGAGGCTCGAGCCCAGCAGTGGAACGTATATGAGCTGGAATGATGATGATGAATATGGAACTACCGATAACAAATCAATTTTCATCCTGTTCTTATTTGAATTACTTGAGGTCGACGCAATAACCTTCTTTATACCCTTCCTATATACCCTTCTTCTTTTCCGTGTGGTGACGGAGTAAGAATACTATTCACCACTCCCTATCTTGCCCGTGGATATCGTAAAAGACGACTATGGGATATAATATGCACATAACATCTGTGCAAGAGAAGGAAAACTCGAAATAAAACCCTATACCAACATGTCTGACGAGCATGGTATAGTAGGTCAAATTCCCTCCCATTGTGGAGGAGACCCGAGCCCAACAGTGGGACGTATGTGGGCTGCGATGATGATGATGATGATGATGATATACCCTTCTTATGACAATATTTTTTTTAACTACGGCGCCTGCCTGAAAGTATCCATCCTTGGGAATGTTATTGTTGACCAGGCGGCATCAGATGGAGTTGGCTGAGGTCTCTGTAAAGGTCTTAGTCATCTATTTGTTATTGAATAAATTATAATCAAATTAAAAAAAATAATAATAATAGATAATTCTTTCGTTTTCTGAAGTCGGGCAAAAAATCGAATGAGCGTAGGCGTTAGCCTACGCTCATTCGATTTTTTGCTACGCCGTGATTGCTACGGCGTAGGCGTCGTAGCTAACAGCGTAGTCAGAAGCTACGTCATTAGTGCTGTGTTTATGCCGTTAATTAGTTTTGATTTATAAACGGTTTTATTATAAAATAACAGTTAGCTGATTGCCTCGTTCTTCGATTGGATGGAAATGGCGTGAGATATTATTTTGTTATTTAAGCAAGACTCATCATCACAGCTCATATAAGTGCATCGTTTGTGTTTATTTCGAGTTTTCCTTCTCTTGCATAGATGTTATATGCAGCAAAATTGTGTCGGCTAATTTGTCAAGTTTTTTTCTCAGTGTGGTAACGAATTTGGAATACAGTATGTCATATCACCATAATTTTCTGTGGGTATCTTAACAACCGTGTGGTGACGGAGTAAGAATACAATTCACCACTCATACACACCCTATCTTGACTGTAGATGTCGAAAAAGACGACTACAGGATATAATATACACATAACATCTGTGCAAGAGAAGGAAAACTCGAAATGAAACCTTATACCGACATGTCTGACCAGCATGGTATAGTAGCTCAAATTTTCTTCCATTGTGGGGGAGGCCCGGGCCCAGTAGTGGGACGTATGTGTGCTGATGACGATAACGGTGATCTTAAGAACTGACTGTGAGATTAGCAGGAGAATATTAAACAACTGAAATTGTCATCCTGCCTGTCAAGCATGGTACACCTGCACGGTATACTTCTCTTTAGGATGGCTAAGTCCAACAGTCTAATAACTATTATAATATCGATCACGCCGCTGCACATTCGCCCTGATGATGAGCATCGGATATGCTCGAAACCCGGATCGACGTAATCAATCTCCGTAGGTACGTTAGTGTTTTGCCATTATCTATACCAATAAATAAAATTGGAGTGTCTGTTTGTAATGTCAAAATAATAGGCTTTTTTCATGCTCACACGGTCAAATACAGATTAAAAAATTTTTGTCTGTCTGTCTGTCTGTTTGTTCCGGGTAATCTTCAAAACGGCTGGACCGATTTCGAAAATTCTTTCACCAATGGAAAGCTATAATATCAGGGAGTAAACTAAGCTATATTTTTTTTATTTATTTATTTATTTAAGACAACACCCTGCACTAAGGAAATAATCCTTGTATTGCGGGGGACTTTACAAACATATAATTAACGGACACAAATTACATCCAGACTCAGAACAACAATTTCGGCAAATGAGGCATCTAAAGATGCCTCATTTGCCCGGGTCTGATAAGAAGTTGAGGAGCTATGAGAGAACAGATGAACATATTGAAATTTGAAATTTCATGTTTGAATTAAAATTATCAACATCAATATGATTTTAACATCTATTGACACTCCGAGCAACAATGAAAAATTTTCAAACGTCAAAATAAATACGAGTGTCTAAAAATTTTTCTGTTATATATTTTTTATCTTAAAATATTAGTATATTTATTTAGTATTCACTATTGTACTACACAATGATTCTGCAATTAAATGATACAAATAATAATCAAACAAAAACACTAAATGAACAATGCACAGTATATATACATTGAACTTTTCACTAAATCCATTCACTCATAAGACTATAACGTCAGCTGTATAGCTACAGATATTACTACAAGCATGGCGGTGACGCGAACGTATGAGATTTCACCCATACAAAAAGTGTCTTGGGGCGCTGCGCGTGTGCCAATCATATGTCCTTGACGCGTAACCATAAGATTTTCCACTAGCAAAAAGTGCCCAACGCGGCTAAAGAAGTTTTTACTTAAAAAAAAATTAACGTGTGTACAAAGTACGCATAGCAGAAGTGAAACTTCTTTATCCTTTGTCCCTTTGTTTATTTGTCCCGTTGTTCCTTTGTCTCTTTGTCCCTTATCCCTTTATCCCCTTATCCCTTTATACCTTTATTCCTTTATCCCCTTATCACCTTATCCCTTTATCACTTTATCACTTTATCCCTTTATCCCTTTATCCCTTTATCCCTTTATCCCATTATCCTTTTATCCCTTTATCACTTTATCTCTTTATGTCCGCTTAAACGACATGCTATCCCTACTTCACTGGAGAAAGTACTCTTTATTCGAATCGACCGTGGTGGGGACGAGAAAAAGATGGCGCGTAACGAAAAAATGTGACGCGTAACCGAAAAATGTGACGGTAAATTTTTTTCCAACGCCGATAAAGAAGTTTCACTTCAAAAAGAGAAATCAATTAATTATTAAGAGGCGATATCAATTAATTATTAAACGCAAGCAGCCTGTATAAAACTGCTATATATAACTCCAATTTAACGCGTTGAAGTACACATATCTATAGTTACTAGTGATCGCTGAGTGGTCGAAATTCGGCCATAATTTATTTGAATTAATTTTTCTGCTACACAATTTCCTTATACATCGAGTATATCTTGTATATCATTAATAACTAATATATAAGTACAAATGTCTATTGGACATTGTCATCTTAATTATGATTGTTTGACATTCAGTTTAACTAGAGATTTTAACCGTAAACAAAAGTGTATAAGCGCGCGTGTGTGTTTGTAGCGATTGCGTGTTAGTGTGCGTAATGCCTATTTTAATGAATTTAATGTATTTCTAATCTATTATTATATGAAATTTCAGTTTTATGCACTTCTCCTCATTATAGACTTCAACTGTACCAAATTTCATACTTGTTCATCCACGTAATTTTCGTAAAAAGGGGTAGAAAGTTTTTGCTTCCCGTATTAATATATGGATATACAAAAAGATTTATAGTTTAGAACTAGGTTGAAATCAACAAATATTGTCCCCACACTATCCGCGTCCCTAGAGCACAGTGCTGCAATCTCTTTAGCAACAATCGATATTTATACGTCGATAGCGATCGACGGTAAGCGAGAAAGCTTGTTCCGAACAATAGGGACTACTCTAAAACCTAACATTTTGCTGTGATTTCACACAAAGTGATTTATCGATGCTTTTACTTGTCTATTGTTAGTTTGTTAGTCAAGTGTCGTGGATTTTTATTTTTTCTTTTCAAAATGCTGAGGATTTATTCGAAAGTAAAGTTTAAGGGATAAAAACATTTTATCTTTGATTAAACTAGAAAAATCATGGTTCATTCAATAGCCATTTGTAGTGACATTAGTCGTTCTCAGTCCATATTCGCCACGCTATTGGGCGCTTTCTCCAAAATGAGAGAGAATATGATTTATTATTATGCCACGCTGATCAGTGGATTTTTCTTGGTGTTGGTGGCAAATGAGCAAAGAACACACCTGATGGTAAGTGATATTGGTGCTCGATCTTTGCTAGGCCACTGCCTATCGTGAATAAAGTGAAGGGAGTGTGAATACATGCAATGAGGTTCGATGACGACGTCGATTTTTTGCGACACGTGGTACTACGAGTTTCAAGATTTTTTCTCTTACTAGTGATCGCCGAGTGGTCGAAATTCGTCAATAATTCATTTAAAAATTTTTCTGCTGCACAATTTGATTTTAATTTTATTTATGCATAATTGTATATTAAGCAAGCTGTATTTCACTAATAACTAATATATAAGTACAAAATATCTATTAGACATTGTCATCTTAATTATGATCATTTGATATTCAGTTCGACCAGAGATTTCAACCGTAAAAGTGTATAAGCGTTGGTGTGTGTGCGTGCGTGTGTAGCGATTATGTGTAGTTGCGTAATGCCTTTTTTAATGTATTTATAACCCTTTATTATATGAAATTTCAGTTTTATGCACTTCTCCTCATTATATACTTCAACTGTGGGAAATTTTATACTTGTCCATCCACGTAATTTTCGTAAATCAGGGTACAAAGTTTTTGCTTCACGTATTAATACATAGATTCAGATGTGACCCACTAACAACCGTTAGTTTTCTTTTGTAATATTTTCGCGTGGTGACCGAGTAAGAATACAATTCACTACTCTCTATCTTGCTCCTGGATATCGTAAAAGACGACTAAGGGATATAATATGCATTTAACATCTATGCAAGAGAAACGAAACCTCGAAACAAAACCCTATACTAACCTGTTTGATTAGTATCGTATAGTGAAGTCAATTTCCCTCCTATTATAGAGGACGGTTGAGCCCACTAGTGGGATGTATATGAGCCGAAATGATGAACAATGATGACAATTATGGCGAAAGTTGGAAAACTCGGCACAAAACTTCAGCCGTCCGACCAGTTTGCTATAGTTAATAGTAGGTAAACTTGCTGTGTGGTAGCGGCTTCGAATACTACCAACCCTTGCTTTGCTCGTGGGTGTCGTAAAAGACGACTAAGAGCCCTAGATTGACCCAGACCAACTCCATCTGGTACCATTTAGGTCAACGATTACATTCCCAAGGAGGGTTAACGTCGGGCAGGCGGCCGGTCATAAAAGTCATTGCCGAAACTTTTTGCAATATGTCAAAACAGATGACATATTGCGTCGACCCCAAGTAATTGGGATAAGAGCAAGATGATGATGAATAGTAAGTAAACTTGCCTCCTATTTTGGAGGGGTTTCGAACCCAGCAGAAGGACATATTTGAACTGAGATGATAATAATCTGCACCTATTGGTCATCATAAACGAAATAAGATTATAACATTATTATATTTTAAGCCTGGTATCATATTTTAAATCATTTTAAAGCGTTTTTTTTACACTTTAGAGGTTTAAACGGTATTTTAACGCAAGTAGCTATTATATTTCACTAGTGACCTGCCTTCCCTGTGTTTCGGTTTCAGACGCTTTGCTACCGCAAATCTGCAATATCGCCTAAGATATCGGGTTCGAATCCCGGACCGGGCATAATTTTTCTGAGAAGGCCATTGATCTATTACAACCATACTAGTCAGATGTATTGGCATAGGGTTTCATGTCCAGTTTTCCCTCTATTGTATAGATTTTATCTGCGTATTATATCCCTGAGTCATCTTTTACGACACCCACGGGCAAGGTGGGGTGAATTGTATTCTTACTCTGTCACCACTTGGAGAAAAAAAAACAATATCGGATGTTTGTATTGTTATAGGTTGGGGCTGATATCTCAATGGAGCGCTCTTGCTGGGAGGTACGGAGGCTTGGTGCCTGCCCCTTGGTATTGGCAGCGACCGCAGGATAGAACGTCACCACCGAGAGGTAATTCATATATAGTTTATTAAAGAAAATCGTGTAATGGTAATTGTTAATGCAGTTGATAGAAAATCTCCGCCTTCTGTGAGATATTCATCTCAAGGAAGGAGGCGGCGGAGCGTGCGCGAGAAGTACTTTTTTTACGGCATCACGATCCACTGCCAGCGACTTGGGCGGCACAGACGCGAATAGCTACGCCTGGTGTCGCCCTAACCAAGGCCGCGGGCGACTGTGGGATGACAAAGAACTTAGTACCTGTGATTAGCCTAATGGAGAAGGGTAGGAATACGTTAGGTTATGGAGCCGCGTGCCGTCCTTTCGTCGCCCTGGACGGAATGGACGGCGTCTGCGCCGACTATGGCTCACCCTAACAAAAAGGTAGGGTTGACGTCAGGCAGGCGGCCGCTCATAAAATTACTGCTAATAACTTCTGCTATATATATGATGAATTACAAGAATATATTGAACCGACACCAAGTAATTGATTGATATCATCGGAGCCCACATACGTCCCACTGTTGGGCTCGGGCTTCCTCCACAGTGGGAGGGAATTTGACCTACTATACCATGCTTGTCAGACACGTTGGTATAGGATTTCATTTCGAGTTTTTCTTCGCTTGCGTAGATGTTATATGCATATTATATCCCTTAGTCGTCTTTTACGACATCCACGGGCAAGATAGGGAGTGGTGAATTGTATTTATGCTCCGTCATCACACGGAAATTAATTGATATGTCGACCCCAAATAAGAAATTTAAATGTAAATTGGTGATGCTCTATTTAACGATGTATGAACAATTACCAACTAAAATTAAAATCTCACACAAACATTTTACTGTGTGGTAACAGAGTAAAAAAAAATTATTAAAAAAAAGTAAAAACACGCTTCTATTTTAATGCTTTAAAACGAAGAAAAAGTGTTTGTCAAGACTATTCAAACGAGTCCAAAAACCGACGGTTTTATCTTGTTTAGTTTAAGAGTTCCTATAGCCACCTTCCAACGCCATCTTGAGACCAGCTTCGTGGTACCATATTATTGCATTGTCACCGAAGTTACGTAAGTAAACCAAATTTCAACCTAATCTAACGTCAGGAAGTGGTTCTAATTTAACTCGCAAGATTTGTTGAGTTAAATAAATGATTTTAAAATACAATTCACCACCTCTTGCCTGTGGATGTCATAAAAGACGACTAAGGGATATAATACGCATATAACATCTATGGAAGTGAAGGAAAACTCGAAATAAAAACCCTATTCCAACACGTCTGATCAGTTATAGTAGGTCAATTCCTCTCCCAGTATTTAGGAGGCCGGAGCCCAACAGCGGGACATATATAAGCTGAGATGATTAATCTCCTAGGGAATGTAATTAGGTATACTAGTGGTCGATGAGTGGACGAAATTCGACCATAATTCATTTAAATCATTTTTTCTGCTACACAATGTTCTTCTAATTTTATTTATGTATAATTGTATATCGAGCAAGCTGTCACACTTATAACTAACTAGCTGACCCGGTGAACTACGTACCTACTGTCATAATTTTTTTCGTAAATATATTTTCTAAATTTCCGAAAATGTAGTCTCTAATGGAAGAACCATTACGGCTTTGTCGGGCAAGATAATTATCAAATTTTCAACCATACTTAGGCGTAGACAAAATTACGTTTAGCTGTTATTTGCGTTTAGTTATTACATATCAAATGCGTTTTTGTTATACCACGTTTCATAGTGACTTGTATTTTGTTTGACGTTTTATGTCACGTCCCACGGGAACGCAATCGAACGGGATAAAAAGTATCCTATGTCCGTCTCCTGGTTCTAAGCTGCCTCCCTATTAATTTTCAGCCAAATCATTTCAGCCGTTCTTGAGTTATAAATAGTGTAACTAACACAACTTTATTTTATATATATAGATATATAAGTACAAATGTCTATTAGACATATTCCTTAGAATAATAACGTATAGAAGGATAGTGTCAGTTAGTAGTGGGTCGTCGACGATTTTACAGTCGACGCAACGAGACCGTTTATCGTCGATGGTAAACTAGTTGAATAAACAGTCTAATTTTCGACTGGTTTACGTCGTAGACGCTTAGACAAGACGAGACGTTTAGTTTATATTATGACGTACGTTGATCGTCCATTGGTAAAGGACAACGAAACTTCAACGATATTAGACAACAGTTTCATTGTACAATATACATTGACGCTTCAATATGTAATGACAGTCCCATCACATGATAGCAGAGTTCAATGAATTGCACTCAATCTATCTATGCGTTATGATTTCGGCTCGACTCGCGCCTACGGGCGTTGAGGTTTGCGGGGCGGGTAAAGAGCGTAGCGAGCCGTGCGAGCGCGCGCGCATCTCGTCTTCCAAGTTCGGGCCGATTCGGGCGCTTTCGAATAGTTGCAAGTCGTCGCGTTCGTGTCATTCGTTGATATGACGACCGTTTCGCGAAGCCGTTCATACGTAAACATGTTTATCAGTCAACTATAAACTGGTTTATTAGTTCATGGCAAAGAAACAGTCGAAAAAAACTGTTCGTTTATTCAACGACCACCACTAGTGTCAGTACTTCGAATTTTAAAAATTTGAATCTAAAAATATTAATGGCGGGCAGACGATTACACACGTACACACGGAAACCACTATACAAATTATGAAATCAAATTTTGTTTTTATTAACATAAATCGTCAAAATACTTTTAAAAGTAATGTTAAAAACCTTTTTATGTTTTTCAAATGTGTTGTGGCACCATTTGAATGCACAAACCGTCATAATTACCTATTTATTTTTTAAGAGTTACGTGCGTTCGTGCAGTGCAATGACTTGTACATTACGGGACTGTTCCGGTGTAAGCTCCATTAGGCTCCAATTGAAATGCCTCACTTTTTGTGCGTGGACTTACCTTCTATATGTTATTATTCTAAGACATATTCATTATAATTATGATTGTTTGAAATTCAGTTCGACCCGAGATTTTAACCGTAAACAAAATTGTATAAGCGATGGTGTGTGTGTATAGAGATTGCGCGGTAGTGTGCGTAATGCCTTTTTTCTAGACACGCGACAGCGTGTCAAGCCAAGTTCAAGCAAAGGAACTGGCTAGCCAGCGCCAAGTGTTATATTACACGAACCACTTGGTGCCATTTTTGACCCTTTTATAACTCAAAACCTCTTTAACGTAAATACATACTACTACGTGTATTTAATTATATCCACAAGGACATCTAGAAGCCCAAGTTTCATGAAGATAGCTCAAACGGTTATAAAGATATGAAGGTCAAAATGTCGTAAATTTTAGTACTGACTGACTGACATCATCATCATCATCTTGCTCTTATCCCAATTACTTGGGGTCGACGCAATATGTCATCTGTTTTGACATATTGCAAAAAGTTTCGGACTTTTATGACCGGCCGCCTACCTGACGTCAACCCTCATTGGGAATGTAATCGTTGACCCAAATGGTACCAGATGGAACTCCATCTGGACCAACTGGTCCGGGTCAATCTAGGGCTCTTAGTCGTCTTTTACGACACCCACGAGCAAAGCAAGGGTTGGTAGTATTCGAAGCCGCTACCACACAGCTAACTGACTGACTGACATATAGTAACTAAACCTAACCTACTGTCAGATGACCTAGAAGGATGAAATTTGGAATCCAGCTTGGTAATTGTGTGTAAGCGTAGGAAAAAATATAAAAATTAAAAAAAGTTAGAAAATAGGGGGGGTACCATACAAAAAGTAATAATAATTGTAGTTTTGGAACCGTTACAACGTTACAAGCAGATATTTGAAACTATCCCAATATATATATTATATAATGCTATATAACAGAAATATAAAAATAAAGTTTAAGATTCAAGAGAATGTAGACAATAGTGAATAGCATAACAAAGAAAACCATGCAGCGGATACGCAAGAAAAACATTAAATCTCAATACTTGCCTAGTTTTCTTTACAAAAAGTAATGATATCCCACCAAAAACATAAATGTAAAAAAGGAGAGCCAAGCTCAATACAAAAATTATGCTTGGCTTTGTAGATTAGATTTGACTTGATCAGTTTTTAGAGTTCATTACATCAGTCATTTTATAAAGTTGTTCAACATTGATACTATATATATATATATATATATATACAGTCGACTCTCGTTAATTCGAAACTCGAGGGACTCTTAAAATATTACCAACTAGCAATCCGCCCTCGCTTCGCTTCGGTTATAGGTTATAGTCGTTTTACCCGCGTAGTTCCCGTTCCCGTGGGAATACCGGGAAAAAATATAGCCTAGTTTACGCCCTGATATTATAGCTTTCCATTGGTGAAAGAATTTTTGAAATCGGTCCAGCCGTTTTGAAGATTACCCGGAACAAACAGACAGACAGACAGACAAAAATTTTTTAATTGCTATTTTAGGCATAGGTGTCGTGCAAATAACCGTGTGAGCATGAAAAAAGCCTATTATTTTGACATTACAAACAGACACTCCAATTTTATTTATTGGTATAGATTATCGAGTGTTTGAAATATCAAATGGTTCGAAATTTATGAGAGAAAATAAATAAAGCGTCGAATTATTTAGTGTTGATCAATTATTATTTATTAACTGTTATTCTATAACAATTACAAAAGTTTAGAGGTACATACTGTATATATACATATTATTATTATAAACTGGCCAAATCAAATCTAACCTACTTTAAGATCTCACATTTTTTTTAAATAACAGCAATTGTTATAGGTATTCAATAAAGCAAAGAAATAGAGTTTAATACTTGTTCATAATGCTATTTTGTTCCTATAAATACATATTTGGATTTTGCATAGAACTTGGCACTCATTTAGATCTCCATTCTTTTTGCGGTGAAGCCCACAGCCAAGCATAATTTTTGTATTAAACGTGGCTCTCCTTTTTTACATTTATTTTTTTGGTGGGATAATGAATTTAATGTATTTCTAATCCTTCATTATAATATATAATTTCAGTTTTATGCACTTCTCCTCATTATATACTTCAACTGTGACAAATTTCATACTTGTTCATCCCAGTAATTTTTTAAAAAGAGGTACAAAGTTTTTGCGTTTTTTGTATTAATAGACTTATAGATAATTGTTAAAGGTATCAGATGGAGTTGGCCCAGCTCTTTGTAAAGCTCTTAGTCGTCTTTTACGACACCCTCGAGCAATGCGAGGGTTGGTATTCGTAGCCACCAACAAACAGTAATGCAAATGATACCATATGGATTTATTCTATCTCAGCTTACGTAAGTCCTACAGTTGGGAACAGGTCTCCTCCATAATAGGTGTGAAATTGACCTACAATTTCACGCTGGTCACATGTATTAGATTAGTGTTTTGTATCGAGTTTTCTTTCTCTTGCATCGATGCTACCTTCATATATCCCTTAGTCGGCTTTTACGATACCCACGAGCAAAAGATGTGATTAGTTGTATTTGTAATCCGTAATCACACGGTATATTTATTATTATAATTTAATGGCGTTTACAGGATTTCGCTAAAAACTCAATTTGGATTAACAGTTTAAGAAAATAGGAAACCTGAATTTTAAACGTTTCACGAGCGTTATTTTGATGTTGGCTTTTCGAATTTACGTTTATTTTATCGTTTAAAGCTACAATAAATTTCAACTGCAATTAAATTAATTTCTGTCTTTATTTCTATGAACTTTTTAAACGATACTCGCATTAAAAGGGTTATGAATTTTTCACATCCATACTAATATTATAAATGCGAAAGTAAGGATGTTTGTTTGTTTGTTTATTTGTTTGTAACGCTTTCACGCTTAAACCACCGAACCGATTTCAAAAATTCTTTCACCAATGGAAAGCTATAATATCAGGGAGTAACATAGGCTATATTTTATCCCGGTATTCCCACGGGAACGGGAACTATGCGGGTAAGGCGACTGAAATCGAAGCGAAGCGAGGACGGGTTGCTAGTTGAATATAATTCGACGGTAATAATTACAATAGATTTTCTAAATTAAATACAATATTTCAAATAAGTACTACAATAATCCACAATAAACATTAATAACATAATTGTTAACGTACAAATAAGTAGATCAGTACGTCCACAGATAACAAATAATGTCAACGGTAACAGATTACCGCACTAGTGGGGCGTCGGCGCCTAATCGATTCTGCACGGATCGAGTTACAACACTGATTCAGTGTCGGGCGTAGAGGATTAAATGAATGCGTTTTGACTGTTAGTTGATTTTAAAAGGTTTTAGTCGATATTGTTTTTTGTTGTTGAAAGCTTTTTGCAATTAGTGATTGTATTATTTTTTATGGATAATATGTGATTTTTGTTGATATTTTGTGTTTATTTATGCTATTAAAATGGTTTTATCATCACAGTTCATATACGACCCACTGCTGGGCTCAAGCCTCCTCCTTATTGGGAGGGAAATTGATTTACTATATTACGCTTGTCAGGCGTGTTGCTATAGGGTTTTATTTCGATTTTTCCTTCTCTTGCACAAGATATCCCTTAGTCGTCAATTTACGATATCCACGGGCAAAAGAAGGGGTGATGAATTTTATTTTTACTCCGTCACCACACGGAAATTAAGCAAGGTTTAAGCCATATTAATGGGAATTGGTTCTTATAGTATAGTAGGTAGAATGGGATTTCCATATCACCTAATTTCATACAAAATTATCATTAATATTATCACTTAAATGCCTGAAGACCATTTACAATACAGATTCAAATGTGTTAGTAATTTCTTATATCTGAAATTATTTTTGTTCATGGCTAAAAGTCAAGTTATCGCTTTGTACACATTAACATGGACCTACAACTCCAATCTCGCATTACGCAATCACAAACGTGACTCCAACTTGTTCCGAACGAGGGCTGACATCAAAAACCGAACAAAGCCGTCAAAGCTAGACATACCGCTAAACAAGCAATCACCATAACATCCCCTGTTCACCCCGCGCCCAGCTTTAATTTCCCAAAACCCATCTCACTGACGAAACAAAAGCAGCGCCATTTCACGCGTACCAACCAACCGAACAATACCTTACCGAAACAACAAAACTATACTCGTCTCACTCGCTCTCGCATGTTTGATGCAAGGGAGTGTATTCGCGCGAAATGCGGTGTCGCAACGTTCTATGTTAGCGATGTCGCGCGGTCGTTTTAATTTTCGAATGCGGTTTATACGGAACGTTGTTTTGTTTGATTGCTCGTCTTTTTTATTATTATTTTTTTTAATTTTTGCAAATATTGACACCCTAGGGTTGAAGTTTAACGTTAGATGACCATAAAAACGAAAATGAACATCTTAATAAGCTTCCGAATAATGTATATGTTATTGCCTACGAGCATAGCAGATTTTTTTTTTGAAAATGCATGTCACAGTTTAGTATTGACTGTCCGTGCCGGTTCGATCCTTATGGCAAATAGTTTTCGGTTAACAAATAGTTGTTCTGAGTCTGGGTGTAATTTATGTCACTTTTTTAGGTATATGTATACAAATCTCAGCGATACAAGAATTTAGTCTTTAGTGCGTCGTTTTTACGAAAAAAAGAACTTTTGAAGAACTTTTGGTATTTTATTAATTTTAATTTAAACTTTAACCATAAGTTTAAATCGATTTCTTTGCCAAAGAAATAAGAAAATATATGTGATGGATGCAAATTTCTGTATTTACCTATAAATATTGCAATGAGAAAAAAAAAATACGTTAAATATTTGACTAGGGATCACTTAGCGTTCCTTATTATTCAAATTCGATTATATCCCCCTTTTTTTTTTTTCTTTTTGGGTGGGCTATGGTAAGCGCACGCGCGGTCCGGTCCGTCCGGGGCGATGAAAGGACGGCGCGCGGGCCCAAAACCCACCCGTACCCACGTCACCTCGTTGTTGGGCCGACCACCGGAGCAGATCTGACTTGTCGTCAGTGGTCGGTTGACGGAATACCCTTTCGGGTACCCTCACCTCTCGACGTCCTGGGACGACGATCGCCGTCGCGCGGTTAGCCACACTGCGGGTGACGGACAATTCCCCGGTCCAATCACCCGCGGCCTCGGCTAGGGCGGCATTAGGCGCAGATACTCGCACCTGCGCTGCCCGAGTCGCCGGCGGCGGAACGTGTCGCCGTATAGGAGCTCTACTCGCACACTATCCGCCGCCTCCTTCCGTGAGATTACGGCCTCACAGAAGGCGGCGACCGCGTCCCAGTTCCTGACGCTGATGAGCATCTCCCTGGCGATGGTCGGCAGCGCCAGGTCGGCACCGATAATTGCGACGAGTTCACGGCGATCCCCCTCCCATGCAGCACACTCCTCGAGCGTGTGCTGCGCCGTGTCCTCGTCGCAACTGCAGTGGTGGCAGGACGGTGTGCTCTCCCTCCTGACAATCTTGTGTAGGTACTTCCCGAAGCAACCGTGCCCCGTCAGCACCTGCACCAGTCGGAAGGAAAGTACCCCGTGCGTCCGCTCCAACCACTCCATCAGCACCGGCCGGAAGGCCTCGACAGTCCTGACAACGTACCGAGGACTCTCCAGCCGGACTGCCCAACGGGCAATGACTCCTCGGCGGGCGTCGACCCGCCAGGCGGTGATCTCCTGCAGGGAGACCATGCCGCCGCGGGCGCGCGTCTCCGACACCCGCCGATAAATGTCGGCGAGCATCTCCGCCTCCAGGTCCCACGGGGGAGTTCCGGCCAGGAGGCACGCTGCCTCTGTCGACACCGTGCGGTAACCGCGTATGGCCCTGACCGCCATGACCCTCTGTGGTTGCCACAGGAGGGCCCTAAGACGGACGGTCAGGGACCCCACCCACACCGGTGCGCCGTACAGGGCCATTGACCGGATCACCCCCACGTACAGCTGTCGGCACGTAGCGCTGGATCCGCCCACATTCGGCATCAGCCGCGAAAGGGCGGACGCCGCGCCGACAAGCCGGGGAACAAGTCGATGGAGATGCTCCCGGAACCAAAAATGCCCGTCGAGCACCAGGCCCAAGTACTTCATGTGGGCCTGGATGCTGATGGTGACCGACTTCACGGTGATCGAAGCGCCGGCGGGAGGCCGATTATATCCCTAAGTGACCCTTAATGGGCTGATGGATGGTTGAATCGAGAAATTACTGACTAATTTGATCAATCCATGTAACCAATAGTAAATGAATTATCCTGAGGCCTTAGCACTGAGATCTTAGAGTAATAACGTATAGAAGGTAAGACGGCGTACAAAAAATGAAGCATTCTAATTGGAGCCTAATGGAGCTTACGCCGGACCGTTCCGTACTGTACAAGGTCACTGTACTGTACGTTCGTACTCAACTCTTAAAAAATAAATAGGTAATTGTGACTATTTGTGCCTTCAAATGGTGTCACAATACATTTGAAAAACATAAAAAGTGTATTAACATTACTTTTAAATGTATTTCGACGATTTATGTTAATAAAAACAAAATTTGATTTCATAATTTGTATAGTGGTGTGCGTGTGTATGTGTGTAATTGCCTGCGCACATGTAGTATTTTTGGCTTCATGTTTTTCATCGCTTAAGTACCAACACTATCCTTCTATACGTTTTTATTCTAAGAGTATGACATATATTGTCTGAGAAAAATAACAAAACCGATAGTAACGTTTGAAACAAAGCGAACTTTACGGATTTTATTGTGTTTGTAATTAATTTCTCGACGTTTCGAACATATTCGGCATTTATGTTCACTAACTTCAAATATGTAATACTCCTGTAAAAATCAAAAATGATCGTCATTATTCTATCCTAAAAGTTATTGACAATAATTTTATGCCCCATATTGTAAAAGTTCCGTGTGGTGACGGAGTAAGAATGCAGTTTACCACTCCTTATCTTGCCCGTGGATATGGTAAAGGAAGGCTAAGGGATATATAATACGCATAAGACATATATTATGATATGTGCAAGAGAAGGGAAACTCGAAGTGAAACCCTATTCCAACCTGTCTGACCAGCATGGTATAAGTAAGAGGCTTGAGCCCAACGGTGGGACGTATAGGTATGAGCTGAAATGATGATGATGATTATTGTAAAAGTTATTCCCAATAGTTTACCTGACATCAACCTTCTTTGGGAATATAATAATTAACCAAATCGCATCAACAGCCCAGGCCGACACAAACCTCTTTAGTCGTCTTTTACGATCCATGAATAATGAAGGGTTGGTAGTTTTCTTAGCCGCTATTACAAAATAAAAACAGTCGTGTTTTATATATTAATTACAGAATAATACCTTAACAGTACTCATAAAGTACTTATCTAGTAAGTATATGTGTAAACAGCAAACGAACGGTAACAAAGGATTACGCACGGCTTCTAAAATCAATGCAAATCACATATCACAACGACCAGTGCACAAGACCCTTTTAATTATCTTCCTGACTTGATAATACCAGTTCAACATATAGTGGAAGCATAGTATTATCCAACAAATTAACACAAGCTTTTAGATTATCGAATACCTTTGTAATTATAGATACTTACCTATTAATAGGCAGTATTCATAGAGAGTTAATATTCAGATAATATCGATGCAAAATCGTCTAAACAGCATGATATAGTTGACACGGCGGCCTTACATTTAGGATGGTGCAGGTGCTTACCGGACTTACCGAAGACCCCATGGTCTTCGGTAAGTACCTGCACAAAATTGAGAAGAGAAGAGGCCCCAGGATGCCATGAGTGTGGCGCGCTAATCGACGATGCGCGCTACACACTGGAAGTATGCCCCGCCTGGGGGCCTCAGCGCCACGTCCTATCAACGGATATGGGAACGGACGGTGTGAATAAAACATTCACACGACGCTTTCGCGTGCCCGCTAAAACTCCATTCATAGCCCTATGTCTATAGTATATATAAAAATACTCCTTTTATGATTTTATATATTCTATCTACTAAAATTAATGACGCATACCGAGTACCTACCTCCATACTCGACTAAACGTCAAAATTGTTATACAGACCTAATAGGCTTCAATAAAGCTAATTAGTCGAATATGAATAATGAGTTAACTATTTACAAATAGCTTATTAACAACTTAGTCGAGTTTGTATATTTTGTGTAAAGTCAATAGAGCTTAAAAACAAATCACGGAGGATTATTTTAGTAAGGTTTCCTTGCGGCGAACATCGGAAGAGCGTTGTGTATGAGGAAATATATCCAATTACTGTTTAGTTGATTTAATCCGTATAATAATTGTACAACGCTCACGATTGGGCAATTTCATAGACTTAATATTTTTTTCACATTATTGCGTGGTTGAGGTTTTAAATATTACTAAACCCATTACTTGTGGTTGTCGTTGTAAAGTGTTCGAAACGTCGGACAATCAAAAATCAAATACAGATGCGATAAAAGCCGTAAAAATAGTTTTATTTATAACTAGCAACCCGCCCTCGTTTCGCTTCGATTTCAGTCGCTTAAACCCGCGTAGTTCCCGTTCCTGTGGGAATACCGGGATAAAATATAGCCTATGTTACTCCCTGATATTATAGCTTTCCATTGGTGAAAGAATTTTTGAAATCGGTTCGGTGGTTTAAGCGTGAAAGCGTTACAAACAAACAAACAAACAAACAAACATCCTTACTTTCGCATTTATAATATTAGTATGGATTTGCCTCCCGTTAAGAAGAAGGCTCGAGCCCAGCAGTAGGACGTTTATGAGCTAAAATGACCATTAAGAATCATTTCTCGCTCGCAAATAAATTTTTATAAGTAGCCTAGTATGTCAAATGCCAAATCAAAAAGTAACTAAATAATTTGATAGATTTCAGACTTGTCTTCTCTTGAATTGAAAATCTGATTAATTTGTCCAATCATCATCACAGAATAATCTATCAGCATAAGTAATTATTATTTTTGTTACAGATGACTCAATAAACAATGAAGATGGTTCTGCCGGTGGTTCTCCACGTGCACGTAGTCCAGCAAGAGCCCCTACACCACCGTCTCCATCTAGATCCTCACCACGCTCACCACGTTTACATCCCGCACTCTATCCACAACAGCCTGATGTCCAGGACTCAGATCCAGATGTAGATGAGAGCGATGACTTTGAAAAAGATGAAAAAAGAGACCCAAATGCAAATCTTGGTAAGAGAAAGAAGAAAACAAGGACTGTATTCTCCAGATCACAAGTGTTCCAACTTGAACAAACGTTTGATATGAAAAGATACTTGAGTAGTTCTGAACGTGCTGGTTTAGCTGCTTCTCTCCATTTAACTGAAACCCAAGTAAAGATCTGGTTTCAGAACCGTCGGAATAAATGGAAAAGGCAATTGGCGGCTGAATTGGAAGCTGCTAACATGGCTCATGCTGCCCAGCGTTTGGTTAGAGTACCGATATTGTATCACGAGTCCCGACCTTCGACAATTCCTCATACACCGATGCCTATGCATCCTCAATTTAATGAGCCTGGAGTTTATTTCCCCGCGCAGGCTCCTCAACAGCTGCAGCCTTTGCCAGCATCCCCTGTGACTTCTAGGGCTCCGTTATCAAGTCTCGTGTAGTGTTCGCTTGATCCCACACGCACTGATACTGAAGGACAATATTGAATATGCGTTTTGTGGGATTAGTTGTACGAAATTTGATGGCCAAATCGTTCAAATATGATTCGTATATATTGATTAATTAAGGGACTGGGAGCGTTTGGATCAGTATTTTTATAAATTTTATTTTCACGAGTCCACTACTAATACTCTACTGCTCTAAATTCGTAATTTTTAGCGGTTGAATATCTAGGGATATATGGTATGCAAATTTTAATTTTAGTTCATTGCAAAAGAGTATATGTACATATGTAGACAGATAATAATCTTTGAAAATGAAAACTTTATAGAAAATACGGCAGTTCACAAATTTGATCTCAATGTTCTAATGCTTAGCACGAATGTTTGCGTCAAAGTATTCGTATCGTTATCGAGACCATTTTGTATGGGAATTGGACTAGCGCCTCTGTCATGCGATAGGTGTACGGGTCCAAATCCATATAAATTGGTCTTGATAACGATTCGAATATTTTGAGGTAAATATTCGTACTAATCCCACAGATCAGTCATGGATAGATAGTCTATCCCATAGACAAAACAAATCAACCAATCATTACATAGATTTATAATAAGAGCAAAAGCAACCAACCTGTTGATTTAACTTCGTTAAAACGATACAGAATTAAGTATTGCTTGATGTAGCTATAAAGTCTTTAATCTAATCTGAACGCGCCCAGACAATTTTATTTATGTCATAGATAAAAATAGCAAAACAATTCACTAAATATAACGTACAAATTCTATGTCACTCCATGTTGTATATTAATGTAAATAAGAAATATTTAAAACGATCTTCTATGTACTAATTTATTATATATTTTTAACTTTGTAAATAATATTTAAAAAGAACTGAAGTCTTTTGTGATTATTGTCTATGGTTTTTTGTATTTCTAGTCTCTGATTATGTGATTTTAAGAAAAAATTGTCATTGATTTCAGTCTTGTTAATTAAACCATACTACTATCTATATATCTATTTACTATATTACGTATCCTGATATGTTTAAAATGCCATTTTCTTAATGTTCAATGGCACCTGTAAATTTTTGATTTCCTAAACTTAAAAATAACTCGTATTAATAAATAAATTCGGGTGTCGCAAATTTGGATAGTAAATAATGGATTCAAATTAAAGCTAGACAGAGAATACTCGTTTATTAATAATAATACACAAGGCATTGTAATATACTATGGTGTAGGTCCCTTTGTCGATCAAAAAATTCGCAATTTTTTAATAAAAACAGCCAAGTTTAGATAATAACAGTATCGAAATCACCGAATAAATATCGAAATCACCGTTAATAAAGCATTTCTATCATAAATTCATTGTTGATTCTTCATCTTTTGTATTGGCAATCAGCTACAAATACGAGCCTATTGTTGCCAGTGTCAGTTCACAAATTATCATCATTCTTTACATCTCCATTTCCTTCACATTTTTAGTTTCCTCTTATTAGGCATTGTAGTAATCCAAATGGTCGCCTATAAGAGTACTATTATCATACTGTTAGTTATATTTTGTGGAAATTTAGATGGAAAACGAAAATATTTAGCACTTTTATATCATATTAACTACACCCCACAGCAGTTTCTCCGCATTACATAAAATGCCATCAAAATGATTTAATATAATACATTAAAACACTAATATGATAGTTGATAACAATAACTTTTTGGTTGATATTTTTTTTTTACCGGAAGATACATTATTCTATAAACGCAATGAATATATACATAGTAGTGCTTTACTTTTTAATGTTAGAAATTCAAAAGTAGATGCATCTTATATCTATCTACTCTTGTCCACAACTTGACATTTTGTAAATTGAGATTACAATAAAAGGCAATGACTATAAAACTGTAATACAGTTTTTTTTGTAGCCACTGTCAAAAAAGGAAACATTTTAAATTAAAATTAAAAGAACAATGCTCACATTTGTAAATATTGTTAGGTGTAAAATATTCCGTTTATCGTTATATAGAGCATAAATCTTTTGTCTTAGAATCGTCTGATTCAAATTCGATTTTAATATTATTTTGTAAAATGTTTTTGTGTTCGCCATGTTGCTTCAATGTAATTCTGTAATGTTGCTAGCGTAAATAAATGAAAAAAAAAACTGCTTAATTCTAAAATATTAATGTTATTTATTGATAGTAGTTGAATTATCTTCGTAAACTGTAATATTATTAATTATGCTGCTGAATTAAGGCGAGGAAATAAAACGAGTATAAAATAATTATAAAGTGGTTTAATTTAATTTAACCTAGAGATATCAAATGTTGGACACGTGTTTATCAACGAAGGTGAATCTCCCCCTGGCAATTGGATTGGTGGGATGGCAAGTGGGTTGGCATTCGCAGTTGCTATTGCGGTGTTATGGCGGTACCAGAGTTGACTGCGAGTCCTGACTTGCACATATGGCGTAGTAGTGCCAATCTCACAAGCTAATATCGTTGGTTCTATTCCCACGAAGGATCTACTTCGTGCGAACTACAACTTGTTGTTATAAATTTGGGTACACACACACATTTTTACAATTTGTGTCCGTTAAATTGTATGTTTGTACAGTCCCCCGCACTAAAAGATTTATTTTTTTGGTGTAGGGTGTTTATTTATTACTTACAAAAAATTATAAACTTAACAGTCCGTCAGCGAAGGGATATATTAATCGTATCTCCTATTCTTTTTGTATGTAACTTAAAAATCGATTAAGATACTTAAGAAGATAAATACTGCAGAAGAAGGCAATTTAAAGTAGAATCCTAAACTAACTCGTCTGGAAAGTGTAGGGTAGTAGACTAATTTCTGGAGTGGACCCAACAATGAGATGGCCATGAGCTGAAACAGGGCAAAGGGAAAGAGTGAGTATAAATACGAGTATATATTACTAGCTAACCCGGCGAACTTTGTACCTCCATAATTTTTTTTGTAAATATATTTTCTAAATAACAAAAAATCTATTTTCGGATTATGCTGCGCACGGATCTTACTCAGCGCCGTTTAAATGTCATTTGCGTTTTGTTATACCACGCTTTATAGTGACTTGTATTCTCTTTGACGTTTTATGTTACGTCACACGGATACCCAGTCGAACGGGATAAAAGTATCCTATGTCCGTCTCCAGGTTCTAAGCTACCTCCCCACCAATTTTCAGCCAAATCAGTACAGCCGTTCTTGAGTTATAAATAGTGTAACTAACACGACTTTCTTTTATATATATAGATAATAAAAGGAGAACTGCCGACAGAAGTGAAAATTTACAACAATGAACAAGAAGTAGTTGTTTTGCATGTTAAAATTAATTTTTTGATCTTAAATTAAAACTTACAAATTAAAACTGTGTACATTTATCAGGTTTTGACATCTATCAGCACAGTTATAGTGTTAGTGTTAAGACACCACGTAACGATGTTGAGGACGATGTACATGAAAATACTCTTCATACAAATCTATCTATGCCATTGATGGAGAAATTAAAAAAAAACGTATATGGAATACTCCATATAAAAATTTAGCTTTCCTTGTATGTGATCAGAATGGAAAAAATAATGTTAAAATTCATTCGAACGTATTAATACGTTCTGTACGTACTGTTAACAGCCTAAGCGATAAAAGTATAGCTACATACAATAATTTCCCCAAACCATTAAAAACACTGAGTATGTAAAACAGGCAGCCACATCCTGACCGGAAACGTGGGTTTCGTCCCGGAAGCGGACGTAACGTGTTAGCGGAGGCGCCTGGCGCGTGCCAGCGTTTAGCCACCCTCTGGCATGCCGATTGCCAGATAGCGATGGCAATCGCACGCGACGATAATCTGCATGTAATTTAATTAATATTGTTGTTTCTTGTTTTTGTAAACCCTTAATTAATTCAAACATTTACTATCTAGTCTACATCATCATTATCCCATTATATGTCCCACTGCTGGGCTTGAACCTCCTCTGCTATAAGGAGAGGACTTGACCTACTATTTATTCTCCGTGTGGTGACGGAGTAAGAATACAATTCACCATCCCCTCTCTTGCCTGTGGGTGTCGTAAAAGACGACTAAAAGATATAATATGCATATAACATCTATGCAAGAGAAGGGAAACTTGAAATAAAACCTTATATCAACACGTCTGGGCCGCATCCGCTGTGCATTAACGCAGATTTGCGATGCGGCCATGCCCCGTGTGCGGCGTCTGCCCCCGAAGAGTGCGGTCCTCTGGTGGTCCCGAGAATTGGCGGACCTTCGGGCCGCGTGCATATGTGCCCGGAGGGCCTACACCCGCAGCCGAGCGCGCCACCGCGACGCTGAGCGGGAGGGCCAGCTGTACGAGGCTTACCGCAGTGTGCGGTCTGCCTTCAGGCTGGCCGTCCGTACCGCAAAGGACGTTAGTCGGCGGGAGATGCTGGACAGTCTTGAACATGACCCCTGGGGTCGCCCCTACCTCGCGGCGCTGAATAAGCTCCGTGGGCGGGGCCCCCCCCTCACCGAGACTCTCCAGCCCAGCCTCCTCACCAGAGTTGTCGAGGACCTCTTTCCACGGCGGGCGGAGCACACGACCCCGGTCATGGCTTCGCCGGACAGCGACCGGGAGGTCGACGATGAAAGTGCTCCGCCCATCACGGAGCCAGAAATGAGGGTGGCGGTGGCGCGTATGCGAGTGAAATCCACCGCCCCTGGGCCCGACGGTATTCCGAACCGTGTGCTGGCTCTGGTCCTCGAGCACCTGGGACCACGCCTCAGGGGACTGTTCGACGCTTGTTTGACGTCCGGGCAGTTCCCTGGGTGCTGGAAAGAGGGGAGGCTGGTTCTCCTGCCGAAGCCGGGACGGTCTCCCGAGTCGGCCTCGGCCTACAGGCCCATCGTGCTGCTCGATGATGCGGGCAAGTTGCTGGAGAGGGTGTTGGCTGCCCGCATCGAGCGGCACCTCGTCGGGGTCGGGCCCGATCTGTCGGACGCCCAGTTTGGTTTTCGGAGAGGGCGTTCGACGATCGCGGCCTTACTGCGCCTGAAGGCTGTGGTAGCGGAGGCCGTCACCGGCGGAGGAGTCCTGTTGGCGGTGTCCCTGGACATTGCCAACGCCTTCAACAGTCTGCCATTCAGCTACATCAGGGAGGGGCTGAGGTATCACGGGGTGCCCGTGTACCTCAGGCGGCTGGTGGCAGACTACTTGGAGGGGCGCAGCGTCCTCTACGTTGACCGAGTAGGGGACGTTGTGCGAACGCCCATGACGTGCGGTGTCCCGCAGGGGTCGGTTCTGGGTCCGACCCTGTGGAACATCGGCTACGACTGGGCGTTGAGAGGAAGCCTCCCACCCGGGCTGGGCGTAATTTGCTACGCCGACGATACACTCGTCACAGTCCGGGGTGGGAAGCTAGAGGAGGTGGCACACCTGGCAACTCTCGGCACCGAGGAGATTGTCAGGCGGATCGAAGCGCTGGGGTTGAGGGTAGCCCTGGAAAAGACGGAGGCCCTTTTGTTCCATGGCCTCCGTACCGCCGGGCCTCTCGCCGGCGCTTCGATCACCGTGAAGTCGGTCACCATCAGCATCCAGGCCCACGTGAAGTACTTGGGTCTGGTGCTCGACGGGCATTTTTGGTTCCGGGAGCATCTCCATCGACTTGTTCCCCGGCTTGTCGGTGCGGCGTCCGCCCTTTCGCGGCTGATGCTGAATGTGGGCGGACCCAGTGCTACGTGCCGACAGCTGTACGTGGGGGTGATCCGGTCGATGGCCCTGTACGACGCACCGGTGTGGGCGGGGTCTCTGACCGTCCGTCTTAGGGCCCTCCTGTGGCGACCACAGAGGGTCATGGCGATCAGGGCCATACGAGGTTACCGCACGGTGGCGACGGAGGCAGCGTGCCTCCTGGCCGGAACCCCCCCGTGGGACCTGGAGGCGGAGATGCTCGCCTACATTTATCAGCGGGTGTCGGAGACGCGCGCCCGCGGCGGCATGGTCTCCATCAAAGAGATCACCGCCTGGCGGGTCAACGCCCGCCGAGAAGTCATTGCCCGTTGGGCAGTCCAGCTGGAGAGTCCTCGGTACGGTGTCAGGACCGTCGAGGCCCTCCGGCCGGTGCTGATGGAGTGGTTGGAGCGGACGCACGGGGTGCTTTCTTTCCGACTGGTGCAGGTGCTGACGGGGCACGGTTGCTTCGGGAAGTACCTGCACAAGATTGTCAGGAGGGAGAGCATACCGTCTTGCCACCACTGCAGTTGCGACGAGGACACGGCGCAGCACACGCTCGAGAAGTGTGCTGCATGGGAGGGGGATCGCCGTGAACTCGTCGCAATTATCGGTGCCGACCTGGCGCTGCCGACCATCGCCAGAGAGATGCTCGTCAGCGTCAGCAACTGGGACGCGGTCGCCGCCTTCTGTGAGGCCGTAATCTCACGGAAGGAGGCGGCGGATCGTGTGCGCGTAGAGCTCCTATTCGGCGACACGTTCCGCCGCCGGCGACTCGGGCGGCGCAGGTGCGAGTATCTGCGCCTAATGCCGCCCTAGCCGAGGCCGCGGGTGATCGGACCGGGGAATCACCCGTAGAGAGGCTGACCGCACGACGGCGACCGACGTCCCAGTACGTCGAGAGGTGAGAGGTTACCCGAAAGGGTATTCCGTCGGGCCGACCACTGATGACAAGTCACATCTGCTCCAGTGGTCGGCCCAACAACGAGGTGAAGTGGGTACGGGTGGGTTATGGGCCCGCGCGCCGTTCTTTCGTCGCCCCGGATGGACAGGACCGCGCGTGCGCTTACCATAGCCCACCCATAAAAAAAAAAAAAAAATATCAACACGTCTGACCAGCTTGTTATAGTAGATCGATTTCCCTTCTATTGCTGAAGAGTCTCGAACCTAACAGTGGAACATGTATGAGCTGCGATGATGACTCGTCAGACAATTCAGATTTTACATAGAAAGAGCTGGTGAGAATGGTATGTCCCTGTATTATAAATCACTAAGTCCTCACCCTAGTCAGCCAAAACTTTTTTATCTAATAGAGTAACAGGAAGACCAAGCCGTATGTTTCTGGATCAAATTGGAGACGTACTGATGAAAGGTCATGTTAAGAGTACACGTAACCGTAGAGAATGCATGAAGACTTTGATGAGTGTGAGTGAAGCGATGAAAGTATGTCAGGATCGTTGGCTTGTGGCAAGCCGCAGTCTCTGCTTACCGCTTTGGAAGCCAGATTGAAACTATGTATGTATGAAGTAGGTGATATTGAGATGATCTTTTAATTTATATTGCTTATTATATATGAAAACAAGAAAAGATTCTCTTGGTATGGACATGTGATGAGGAGGGATGAAAGGTATGCCAACTGGATTGTCCAAATTTTTGAGGGTGTTCGCGTATGGTGGGTTTTGATAATGTCTTTGGTATTACCGAAACTCATTGTACGCATTCGCACTCCCTTCAATTTCTTCGCGGAAGGTTTCTTGCAAAGGTCTGTGAGCGGTTACAACACTTACCATCAGCTGTATGCTCGTTTGCCACCGTTAGCAATAAAAAAAAAACGTGACAAGGGTTATCAATACGATTGTGGATGGACGTAAGAACCGTGGTAGACCCAAAAAGAGATGGATGGATTGTTTATTTATTTTATTTATTTATTGAACTTCACGCAGCAGGTACAATGGCGGACTTAATGCCAGAAGAATTATCTACCAGTCAACCATAGGTGATGCAGAGATGAAAAAAAAAGGTAGGAATGTTTGAATGAGGATATGCGTATGAAAGCAGTGCGTGCAGAAATGACGGCTGATATGAGGCTATGGAAGGTAAGTAAATAATGTGCCGACTACACTTAGCATAGGATGAAGGAAGGCATGATATGATAATAAGAAAAATAATGAAGTAACGTTACGGGCGGTATTTTCGTTGGAAGGCCTATATCCCACAGTGGACCTCTACGGGCTGATGGACTACGCTTGGCAGGTGAGTTAACGATCCCAATTGGTGTATTTTATCGCAAACGGTGGCAAACGAGCAAACGATACATATGATGGTAAGTGTTGTTTCCGCTCATGGACCTTTGTAAGGCCGCTGCCTATCGCGAAGAAAATAAAGGGAGTATGAATGCGTGCAATAAGGTTCAGTGATACTAAAGATATCACTAAAACCCAAACGCCCTTGTGTTGGTGGGTTCAGTTGTGTTGCCGGCTCTCTCACTCACTGAACGAAGCGCAGTAACAAATTGCTACTACTTGGACGTCGATTTTCTGCTCAGTGTGGTGCTGCCTCGGACGGACCGGCCCGCGGCTGTAGACAGACAACTGTCAACAGTGTGGTCCTACTAGGGATGCTCGATGAACATCGATGTTCGATGGTCATCGATGTTGAAAGGGAAAACATCGATGTTGAAAAGGGAAACATCGATGTTGAAGGGAAAACATCGATGTCGAAAAGAAAACATCGTGGAATGGCGGGGTAATGACGGAAACCGAAGGAAATTTCCTAAAAAAAAAGCTCATTAAGCTCATTGCCCGCAGGATTTATGTAATGTTAATGTACAACATTCGCCAATTTCCTAAAAAAAAAAAGGAAAAGGTCATCAAAATTTGCCTGGAAGATTTTATGTTCTCTTAGTAACATGGATGTCAAAAACATTCGACAGATTTCTTAAAAAAAAAAAAATGTCATCAAAATTTGCCTGGAAGATTTTATGTTCTCGTAGTAACATCGATGTCAAAAACATTCGACAGATTACCTAAAAAAAAAAAAGCTCATCAATATATGCCACGAGTTTTATATAACATCGATGTTATACAACTTCGATGATATCGATATTTCTGTAACATTGATGTTTCCGTAACATCGATGTACGGTGTTCGATAAACATCGAACGTCGATGTTGGGCTTTCGATGTTGACATCGATGTTTTCCTAACATCGATCATCCCTAGGTCCTACCACAGGAACTTCACCTACCTCAATACCTCAGCCAATAGTCACAATTCCCACGAGAAAATAAATGGTAGTGACATTATACGTCTTTATATATCTTCTGTTCGTGTGTTTATAATTGAACACCTTCTAAACTGCTGGACCGGTTTTGATGATTTTTTGTGGTTGTTCCGATGGATATGAGAATGGTTTATTAATAATTGGAACCGGTAGGTGGCGCTGCGATCAATTACAAGATTTTTTTTTTTGTATTTGAACAGAACAACGTCTGTTGGGTCAACTAGTTCTATATAAAACAGTTTTTATGAATTTTATCGCAGTTGTATTTTGGTTTTTGAGTTCGTTCGTTTTAAAAACTTCAGTGTTCATAGTCACTGGAGAACTGAAGGTTAATATTTTAAAAATATTAAAAATAGTTATCCGTGTAGTGACGATGAATACACTTGATCACCCCCATTCTTGCCCGTGGATATCGTAAACGACGATTAAGGGGTATAGTACGTATATAATATCTCTGCAAGAGAAGGAACAGTCGAAATAAAATCCTACACCAACCTGTCTGCCTAGCGTAATATAGGTCAATTTCCCTCCTATTGTGGAGGAGGCTTGAGCCCACCAGTGAGACATATATGAGCTGTGATATTCCGTGTGGTGACGGAGTAAGAATACAATTCAACACCTATCTTACCCGTGGGTGATCGTACGAGACGACTAAGGGATATAAAACGTATATAACATCTATGTGAGAGAAGGAAAACTCGAAATAAAACCCTATACCAACACGTCTGACCAGCGTGGTATAGTAGGTCAATTACCCTTCCATTATGGAGGAGGCCCGAACCCAACAGTGGGACGTATATCGGCTGAGATGATGATGATGATAATGAAAAATAGTTTTAATTATAATGTGACATTGTATTTTTAATCAACAATCGTACAAACGGCGGGTTGGCTTTTAATCGTTCCAGACATCTTTATATATTTCTTGTAAACGTGTGTATGTGTCACTGAACTCTTCCTAAATGGCTGGACCAATGATAACATATTTTGTATGTGTTCAAGGGGATCCGAGAATGGTTTAGATTCACAATTGGACCCGGTAGGTGGCGCTGCTGCCCATTTCAAGGACAATTCCTTTCATTTTATTTGAACAGAACAACGTCTGTTGGCCCGCTAGTTTTACATAAAAATCTCTAATGTTTACGTGAATCCATAAAATAGTTAATTTATAATGTGTAATTATAAATAAAACTATTTTATGGCTTCTATCGCGTTTGTATTTGAATTTTGTTTGCCCCACGTTTCGAACACTTTACAGCTCTCACGGATGGACTAAGATGTCTCACGCCCTACACGTAATTGTTATTACAGAGATTTATATCTACCCGCTACAGAAATTATTTATTAAATTTTGACCCACATAAAACTATTTTTACGGATGTTATCGCGTTTATATTTGATTTTTTAGAGAGACATTTTTAAGATGTCTCACGTCCAACATGTCGTCGTTATAACACTCCTATACATTGGCCGTTATATCACATTCAACACGCTTAATTGTATTATATTACATAAAATATCAGCAAAGTTATTTAAAATAATACTATAAAACACTAAAAAAAGGAATATAATCCAAGAGCGTAACATGACATTTCCATATTCGCACCGAAACTCTGACGTATTTTTTTTTGTTTGGATCGCCCTTACGGGCAGGCTAAAGTCTTTTCGACATACTGCCTTGTCTTACGTAGCTTACAAATAATTTTCTTTACATATTATTTACTTCTTCATATTGTATAACTTATTTATAGTCATTGTCCGTCAGCAAGTCAAGTCATTATCATTAATTAGGCGCTGAAAACCTAATTAGATGATTTCTTTGGAAATTCCAGTTGAATATGAAAATACACGTAAACCACTCTTATATCGCATTCACCATACTTCAGCACGTTAATTATATTATATTATATAAAATATCAGCAAAATTTTTCAATATAACACTATAAAACACTAAAAAAATGAATAACAAGAACTTAACATGACATTTCCAAATTCGCGCCGAAACTCCAAAACCACTCTGACGTATTATAAATATTAGAACTTTTTTTTAAAGACTAAGGAATTATTCTATGTGTAGTATCATGATAAATTCTGTGAATCGTACAAAGAATTATTCTATGTGGGACTTTCTAAAATAAAGTATTACTCTATGGTAGGACTCGAATCCATCACACTTGGCAGAAAACGTCGGTACTTAGATCAGCCCGTCATTTAGGTAGTCATAAATAATAAATTGTAGGGCGTAAAAGAAAAATAAATGGCATGCTGAATTTATTATTCTTTTACCTATACATTTTTCCAATTAATTAACGTTTATGGACCACCAATATAATTAATTACTTCATCAAAATTAATTAATAAAACTAATCATTATCATTAAAATTGAACATCAGCGGATATATCAATTTAATTAAACGATTCGCAATATTAATTCGATTATTACCCGCCATAAAAAACTTACAAAACATTTTGTTTTCCCGCGTAAACGACTAGCCGTCACGAACCACTATTACCATAAAGCAATTTGGCTTTTATCGGTAAGTAATAGAGATTACATTCGTTTACCGCGCCAATCCTCTAATTACCGGAAAAGGCACGCTATTCTGTCATTTCAAAAGAATCGACCTTATAATGAAGTGGCTATGACAGAATTTGAAAATTTCACTTCAGAACATGTTTATTGGGACGAGGTTATTTAGTTAAAGAACAACAAACCTTGTGCTGGTCTTTGGAGAGTATATTTTTTTGATGCATTTTTTTAGGAGCGACATCTATCGCATTATTAGATCAAGTTAGTGTGGAATCTCAATTTAATTAAAAATGCTTGGGTGTTTATCGTGATGACGCGCGCTCACAAGTACTGGCACGCTCCGATTGACGCTCGTCGGTCGGGAATTGTCGTTGTTCTTATCAACTGTCACTTAATTATCGAAATTGAATTTGGAACGCGTGACGCCATGAAACTCTTGAAGTTATTTATGGAGTGCAGCTGTTTCATAATTTCTTTGATTTGTGTTTAATTTTATTACTGAAAGTTAAGTGGTAAAACATGTGAGAGTTTTATAACTTTTTATTTTGATCAGGGAATTACAAGTAATCAATTGATCTATTTATTTTCACATCTGTTCGTAGGATTCTTCCAATTTAACAAACATCAACTAACACGCTATATAGCCTATATAGCTAACGTCCCGTTCTTGACAGGGCAGTTACATTTTCAGACTGTCCGTCCTCTAAACAGACTAAATTATCGTTTCTTATACTGATATGGTTTATTTTCGATACATTTTTCATGTTCTTATTTCATCTTCTTCGTCTCTGCCTCGCTTAGCGATATGGCCAGTGAGACGACGTTTGCTGTGACGTCACTACCTGTTGGGCAGTGCGGCTGGAGAGGCCTTGGTATGGTGGTTTAGAACGTCAAGGCCTTCCTGCCAGTACTGAGGGAGTAGTTGGGTCAGAGGCACATGGTACTCGGTACACGGTAGTTTCACCAAGTGCGGTTTCGATCACGGCGAAATACACGCTCGTAGGCATAGTAGCGCTGTGAACTTGTCGCAATCATTGGGGCCGCTCTGGCGCTGCCGGCTATTGCTAGAAAGATGCTCGACAGCGTTAGGAATTGTGACGCGATCACCGCCTTCTGTGAGGCAGTCATCTTAAAGAAGGAACGGTGGATCGTGCGCGGGAGGAACACCTGTACGGTGTACGACTTGGGAGGCGTAAGCGCGAGTATCTACGCCTGAAGCCGCCCTAGTGGAGGCCGCGGGTGACTAGATCAGGAATTAGCCCATCACTTGCAGAGAGGCTCATCGCATGTGGGTGACGCCCCCGGAGGTATCCCACTGTTCTGGCGGATAACAAGAAACTCAGTACCAGTGGTCGGCCCAACGGCGAAGGGGTAGGAATACGTTGGGTTATGAGGCCGCGCGCCGTTCTTGTTTCGCTCCGGATGGAGGGGACGGTGTGTAACCTTCATCCGGTTATTAGATGCTCTACATATATCCAACATGTTGCAAATAGTCTTACGATTGGCTGCCTGCCTGATGTCAATGGTCCTCGGAAAAGTAATTGTTGACTTGACGGTATTGGATGAAGTACGCCTGTGTAAGCTCTTGGTCGTCCTTTACGACACCCACGAACAATAAGGTTTGGTAATATTTCTAACCACCACCACACAGGTTTTTTTTTCTTATAGAGAACTAAAAACTGCCTTATAAAAAGTGTTTTAGGTAATAATCGTTATGAAATTAATAAAGGAAAATGTAATACTTAGTCAACCCTTAGAATAATAACGTATAGAAGGTAAGTTCGCGTACAAAAAGTGAAGCATTTCAATTGGAGCCTAATGGAGCTTACGCCGGAACCGTTCCATAGTGTACACGGTCACTGTACTGCACGTACGTACGCAACTCTTAAAAATTAAATAGGTAATTATGACGGTTTGTGGATTCAAATGGTGTTATAACACATTTGAAAAACTTAAAAAGGTTTTTAACATTACTTTTAAAATTATTTCAACGATTTATGATAATAAAAACAAAATTTGATTTCATAATTTGTATAGTGGTGTGCGTGTGTACTTGTGTAATCTTCTGCGCGCATGTAGTATTTTTAGATTCATATTTCGAACGTTTGAAGTACCGACACTATCCTTCTATACGTTATTATTCTAAGTACTTACCCTTATCTGTAGAATAGTTAAAAGTATTGAATAAATAAACATAGTTTAAAATATCATTTATGATACCCATGAGTGTCCCATTGTTTACATTAACCTTTTAATTGCTTTAAAAGCTTCCAAAAAAGGCCATAGTATCAATTAATAACATGTTAAGAGGTAATTTACGTGAACTGTCAGTTAGTTATAGATAACACAACACGAACACCATGATGGCGGGTTTAGTGACATACGCCCAAATTTAAATGTCCGTGAAAAAATATGGTACTAATTAAAACATGGTTAAACACTGTAGAAATAAAATGTCATTTTGTTTAAGACTACAGCGCTGTTGTTAGTATAACGCAATTTGATCGGGTTATACTTTGTGTATTTGAATTTCAAACTTGTAATTATTCAAATTTGGAACGGCAGATGCGTTTGAAAACGATAATCGATTTTGTTTTTGGTCGTACACATCTAAGTTAATTAAGCATTTTGAGGCATTGTTTCGATCAATATTGAATCTTATAATGTTAACTTTAAAGTGGGTTTTCATATTTATTTTAGTTATCACGGTAATCAAAAGACATAGAATGTAATCCTAAATTAAATTTATATTTGACTAATAATCTTTTCATATCAACGTAACTAGTATTTCGTATGAGTAAGAGTTTTGTTGGAAACTTGCACTGTGACTGTAATTTTTGAGCTATTTGAATATACCTAATAATTTCATCCCCTTTCTTCTTAAACAAAATATTGTTTTTTTTTTCACAAATCAACCCATTAGTACCACGAAACAGTTAAGGAACTGTTAAAACATATTTAATTATAATTATTGACCTTAGTGATGCTTGAAATACAATGGTAATGTTTAACGAAAAATCTTAGAATAATAACGTATAGAAGTTAAGTTCGCGCACAAAAAGTGAAGCATTTCAATTGGAGCCTAATGGAGCTTACGTCGGAACCGTTCCGTAATCTATGTGTCACTATACTGCACGTACGTACGCAACTCTTAAAAAATAAATAGGTAATTATTTGGATTTGTGCACTAAAATGGTGTCACAACGCATTTGAAAAACATAAAAAGGTTTTTAACATTACTTTTAAAAGTATTTCGACCATTTATGTTAATAAAAACAAAATTTGATTTCATAATTTGTATAGTAGGGTGCGTGTGTACGTGTATAATCGCTTGCGCGCATCTAGTATTTTTAGATTCACGTTTCGAACGTTCGAAATAGCGACACTATCCTTCTATACGTTATTTTTCTAAGCGAAAAATCTACAAGCATAATTAATTAATCTTAAAACATTTTGTAGTTTCATTCTTGCATTGCTGTCTGTTTAGTCCAATGTCATCATGAATGCCAATTGTAAAGTATGGATATTAAACCTGGGTTGGGCAAGAAAGTTTTATTGACGTTTTATTGATTTTTATGGACCTATTCTTTGGGACTAAATAATAGGTGGGGTTGTAATATGTGCGTGTTATAGTTTACCGTTTTTTGGTTATAAAGTTGTTACTCTATAAAGATATTGTGTTGGATATCATCTTTGTGAGTGATCAGTGTGCCTACTCTTGAATCTCAATTCCAATCCTAAATCCAATCGCAGCTCGAATTTGAGCAATTTGGTATTCTTGAAAGCGACATTAGCGCACAATTGGAATTAAATTCGGTGGAATTTTTTAAACCAAATGAATTCAACTCTTGTCGATTAAGTCAAATATTTCCTACTCCCGACGTGATTTTAAGGTAGTTTAAAATCGTTAATGTTGCACAATTTCAAGAAGGCGTCTTTGTGGTGATCGAGTTTGGCAACGCTATTATTATTTTTTTGTTTATTGTAAACGGTGGCAAATGAGCAAACAGTACACCTGATGGTAAGTGTTGCTGCCGCTCATGGACCTTTACAAGACCGTTGCCTAACGCGAAGAAAGCGAAGGGAGTGTGAATGCGTGCATTGAGGCTCGGTGATACCAAGGGCACCACCAAAACCCTCCACACGCAATCACCCTCAGAAAGTGGGGCTTCCGGCTCTCTCGCTCACCGAACGAAGCATCATCATCTTGCTCTTATCCCAATTACTTGGGGTCGACGCAATATGTCATCTGTTTTGACATATTGCAAAAAGTTTCGGCAATGACTTTTATGACCGGCCGCCTGCCTGACGTCAACCCTCCTTGGGAATGTAATCGTTGACCCAAATGGTACCAGATGGAGTTGGTCCGGGTCAATCTAGGCCTCTTAGTCGTCTTTTACGACACCCACGAGCAAAGCAAGGGTTGGTAGTATTCGAAGCCGCTACCACACAGCAACCGAACACACAGCTCACCGAACGAAGCGCAGTAACAAATTGCTACTACTTAGACGTCGATTTTCTGCGAGAATATGGTACTGCCCCGGACGGACCGGCCCGCGGCTGTAGACAGATAACTGTCGACAGTGTGGTCCTACCACTCCTATATTAATTTAAAGTAATAAAATACGGCACATTTAGTGAAAATAACAACGACAAATGCGAAGAATTTATTCTCGATTTTGTTTAAGAGTACCAAATATAAGTTTGGTGAGATTGGAATTGAATTGGATTCGAAATTAGAATTGATTTCAAGAGTAGGCCCACAGTTGGATCTAATATCAGCTCGTAAGGCTGGTCACAATGCGGTCTAAAGTCAGTTTGCTAGAACAAATAAGAAAGGCAAAAAGTTGCTATAATTGTTTAAAATTAAAAATACGGTTAAATATTTCGGTTTATTGAAAATTAACTAACATTATTGATTGAGAATGATTGTAATCAATAAATCGAATAATTTTAAAATAATTAAATTATATAATTAAATTAAACAAAGATAATAAAATTTTATTTACGAACGAAGTGCATATTCTGTACAGGTTTCATAAAAATTTATATTTCGCGGTTTTATTCAATTGTCCGGAAGTTAGATTTCACTAAAAGCACCATGAAGCTTACACAAATTTTATTAAAATATAAAATTACAGTAGTAACTCGAGCTTAATTAAACAATTCTGCTAAAAAAAAAAACGTGCAGTATAAGAACAAAATGATAATTCTTGCATAACGGTATCGTGTTAACTACTCCGATTTGTATATGGTAAAGGCGAAGCATAGATAATAATTTTTATTCTTATATCTGTCTTACAGATTAAATATGATGTACGTCCCACTGCAAGGCTCGAGCCTCCAACACAATAAGAGGGACATTGACTCACTAACCCATGCTGGTAAGACATGTTGGTATAGGATCTTATTTCGAGTTTTCCTTCTCTTACATAGCTGTTATATGCATATTATATCCCTAGTCATCTTTTACGACATCCACGGGCAAGATACGGAGTGATGAATTGTATTCTTACTCCGTCACCACACGGAAATTGTCCCTCTTAGGCGTCTTTTACGACATTCACGGGTAATATGACGGTTGGTACTTGGTAGTATTCGTAAGCTTACAGCGAGTCATCTGCCTATCAAAATGTTTTAATGCCAAAGAATGTCTTTACGAAGTAATAAAAATACTGTATCCCACATAAAAATTTAACACAAATCAAAAAAAGCTTATTTATAGCCAAGATAATTAGGCATGTTAATAATATGATATCTGTGGTTTGACATTTTGAATAATTTATTACTTGTCACAAACAATTAACTTTAAAATAAATTTTATCTGCTCCCAGACATAGATAATTTATATCTTCGAGTTCGGCAGGTGTGTGCGAGCTAATACCTGTTTAATGGAGTCCGATATAAGAATTACATAATTTGTTTATTGATTTTATCGGTTTTTACGCGCCTTTTTTAATCTATGCTACGCTAAAATTGACATTTTAAGTTTTTTTTCGATCGAAAATTCAATGATTTCAAATAAATCATTGTGTTGCGGGCATTTTATAAATAAACTAGCAACCCGCCCTTGCTTCGCTTGGGTTTCAGTCGCCTTACCCGCATAGTTCTCCTTCCTGTGGCACTATCGGAATAAAATATAGCCTAAGCTTAGAATAATAACGTATAGAAGGATAGTGTCAGTACTTCGAACTTTAAAATTTGAATCTAAAAATACTAATGGCGGGCAGACGATTACACACGTACACACGGAAACCACTATACTAATTATGAAATCAAATTTTGTTTTTATTAACATAAATCGTCGAAATACTTTTAAAAGTAATGTTAAAAACCTTTTTATGTTTTTCGAATGTGTTGTGACACCATTTGAATACACAAGCCGTCATAATTACCTATTTATTTTTTAAGAGTTGCGTACGTTCGTGCAGTGCAATGACTTGTACATTATGGGACTGTTCCGGCGTAGGCTCCATTAGGCTCCAATTGAAATGCCTCACTTTTTATGCGTGGACTTACCTTCTATATGTTATTATTCTAAGAGCCTAAGTTATTCCTTATTATAGACAGCTGCCTGGTAGTAAAATATTATCAAAATCAGTTCAATCGTTTTGAAGATTACCTCAAACAAACAGAGAGATAGACAGACATAAAATTTTGAAACTGTATTTTAGCCATATGTAGACGTTGTGCAGATGTGAGCATGAAAATTATTTGTATAGATAAGTATGTAATAAACTTAAAATAATAACGTATAGAAGGTAAGTTCGCGCACAATAAGTGAAGCATTTCAATTGGAGCCTAATGAAGCTTAAGCCGGAACCGTTCCGTAATGTACAAGTCATTGTACCGCACGTACGTACGCAACTCTTAAAAAATAAATTGGTAATTATGACGGTTTGTGCATTCAAATGGTGTCATAACACATTTGAAAAACTTAAAAAGGTTTTTAACATTACTTTTAAAAGTATTTTGACGATTTATGTTAATAAAAACAAAATTTGATTTCATAATTAGTATAGTGGTTTCCGTGTGTACGTGTGTAATCGTCTGCCCACCATTAGTATTTTGAGATTCATGTTTCGAACGTTCGAAGTATTGACACTATCCTTCTATACGTTATTATTCTAAGGTAATAAATAAGTAAGTAAAGAACTTTGCTTCAGCCGATTTTCAAGCTTTATTGTAAAAAAAAATCTGATAACTACATTCATGATTCAGATTATTAAGCACAGGTGTCCGCGATCCTCATAATTTTCGGTGCTTAGTGTTATAAAACAATTTTTCCTCACCAGTCATAATTGGTGACGGAGTAAGAATACAATTAGTCCGTGTGGTGACGGAGTAAGAATACAATTCACCACCCCCTATCTTACCCGTGGGTGATCGTACGAGACGACTAAGGGATATGAAATGCATATAACATCAATGCGAGAGAAGGAAAACTCGAAATAAAACCCTATACCAACACGTCTGACCAGCGTGGTATAGTAGGTCAATTACCCTTCCATTATGGAGGAGGCCCGAGCCCAACAGTGGGACGTATATGGGCTGAGATGATGATGATGAGTCATAATTGGATGCAAAAATCCTTTTCGTTTTTGTCTTAAAAAAATCACCGCTCTTGAAACGTTAGTCTGTGGTAATAGAGTACGAATACTATTCATTAAACTCCATAAACTCCAAAAAAAGAAATACTATTCACTACACTCTCTCTTACCCGTGGGGGTAGTAAACGACGACTAAGGGAAGTAGCAGATAACATAAAAGCAAGAGAAGGCAAATCTATATTTATAAAAGAAGAAGCCAACTGACATATCAACGCAGGGCTTAAACTATACGGGTTAGAAACTTGAAATTATGCACAGGGGGTTCCTTTTATATCGTATGGGAGCACTAAAAAGGATTTTACCCTAGGGGGTAAAACGGAGGTGTAAAGTTAATATGAAACTTTGCCGTTTTTGCAGTTATTCGAATGAAATTCAGTATGAAGGTTCTTCACTGAAAGTCATGAAACACGTGCAAAATATTGTTTCAAAAATCATCCCTTAAGGGGTTAATAGGGGGCTGCAAAATTAGCTTGAAAGTTCTCTGATTTTTGAAGTTATTTCAACCTCTATCACATATGACTTTTACGCGGACGAAGTCGCGAGCAAAAGCTAGTTCGATATAAAACCTTATGCTAACAGATTAGCACACTATAGTCGGTCAATTGTCCTCTTATTCTGGAGATCCGAACTCAACAGTGGGACGTATGTGGGCTGCGATGATGATGATTAATAATATTGACTGCACAAATGGCGTAGTGATTAAAATACCGACCTACATAGCCAGTGTCAAGAGTTCGAATCCCGCGCATAACAACATTTTGAGCGATTCACAAATCCGAGTCTGGATGTAATTTGTGTCCGTTAATTATATGTTTGTAAAGTCCCCTGCAATACAAGGATTAGAGCAGGTGGTTATCTTTTAAAAAAAAAAAATACGGTAGTCTGTAAAGTCGGTTTACTGACGATAGTTGAACGTGACAACGTCATAAGAAACTACTGATGGAATGGTTTCATTTTTCAAAAGAAAATTTTAATTTTATTTGTTTGATAGATATTTTGTATGGATCAAGCCTTAAATGGAACGCCTCAGAGCGAGGTAACGCCACATACGTCATGTTTTTTCGTGTGTGCAGCCGGCTCCATCGAATTATAAGACGTTGTCACGTCAAAAATATTCATCATCATTTGAAATCATATACGTCCCACTGTTGGGCTCGAGCCTCCTCCACAGTAGGAGGGAAATTGACCTTACTACACTATGTTAGTCAGACAGGTTGGTATAGGGTATTATTTCGAGTTTTTCTTCTCTTGCATAGATATTACATGCGTATTATATCCCTTAGTCGTCTTATACGATATTCACGGGCAAGATAAGGATTAGTGAATTGTATTCTTATTCCATCACGACAAGGTAAAAAAAAATAATACAATGAAAAATTATTATGATTAAATTAATAAATTAATGGTGAAAATTAATACAAATAGTCAAATACCCCCTTAGTCATCAAATGACGTTATGATAAGTATCGTCTAAAATATTTTTAAAGTAATAATTAAAACCACCACTACACTTATCAAATTGTCAGTTCGACCCGATACCACTTAATGGCTACCTTCCCGTTACGAACACGTATGCAGCGACAAACTTACATATGCGGTCGGGTAAATTTTCAAAAACACGCTTATTAAAGATATGGTTAAATGTTGTTTGTGCTTCATCATCGCGACTTATATACGTCCCACTGCTGGGCTCGAGCCTCCTCCACAATGGGAGGAAAGTTGACCTACTATACCACGCTGGTCAAACGTGATGGTATAGAGTTTTATTTCAAGATTACCTTCTCTTGCATAGGTGTTATATGTATATTATATCCTTTAGTTGTCTTTTACGACATCCACGGGTAAGGGAGTGGTGAATTGTATTCTTACTTTGTGCTTAAATGAGTGTCTAATAAAACACTCTTAAAGACAATTTAATAATCTTGTGTATATATAATAAGAATACAATGTACAACTTTCTTTCTTGCCCGTGGATGTCGTAAAAGACGACTAATGTATGTAAGAGAAGAAAACCTTGAAATTGAAAGCAAATATCAACACGTCTGATCAGCGTGGTGTTTTTCACCTATTTTAGGGAGATTCGAAAAATTTAAAGTGTTAACATCCCTTTCTTTTAAGTTAGTTTAAAGGATCACCAGCAAATTGGGCGGCCATGCTCTTCTTCTTATTTTGGGAATACGCTACGATACATGTCCGTTAGTTTTCAGCTGTGAGTGAGGCTAATAACTAACCTTCCACAAAAAAAATATATACAATATACAAACCATTTATTTTTTTTTTCCGATGCGACAGAGTCTCCTCCTCCGGTCTCTCCTCACGCGGTCGACCTCTCGGCAGGTGACGGACTAATCCCCGGTCACGTCACCCGCAGCCTCGGTAAGGGCGGCATGAGGCGCAGGTATTCGCGCCTACGCCGCCCCAGTCGCCGGCGGCGGATCGCCTCATCGAGGCTGCGCTCCTCGCGCAGGCGATCCGCCGCCTCCTTCTGCGAGATCACTGCCTCGCAGAAGGCAGCGACCGCGTCCCAATTCCTGACGCTGTCGACCATCGCCCTAGCGATAGTCGGTAGCGTCAGGTCGGCACCGATGATTGCGACGAGTTCACGGCGCTGCGTGGCCCAAGCGGCGCAGGCCTCGAGCGTATGCCGCGCCGTGTCCTCGTCGCAATCGCAGTGGTGGCAGGACGGTGTACTCTCCCTCCTTACGACCTTGTGCAGGTATTTGACGAAACACCCATGCCCCGTCAACACCTGCACTAGTCGGAAGGAGAGCACCCCGTGCCGCTTTTCCAACCATTGCATCAGCACCGGCTGGAAGGCCTCCACGGTTCGCACCCCGAACCGAGGGCTCTCCAGCCGGACTACCCAATGGGCAATGACGTCTCGGCGGGTGCCGACTCGCCAGGCGGTGAGCTTCCTTAACGAGACCACACCGTCCTCCACTCGCACCCCCGTCACCCGCTGATACAATCCGGCGAGCAATTCCGCTCCAGGTCCCAATATACAACCCATGCACGTACCTCAATACCGTCCAGCTATCGGAGCTGTGCTCTCTTTGGAAGTTTAACTCGCCTGCCAGTGTAACAATTATGGCATTATCCCCCCTTCTAGATGCTAATATTGGAAGTTGATAGATGCATTATGATTTACAGAGTATTATTATTATTATATTATCTTGATTAGATATAGGAGTTTATATCTAAAATAGAAGTTATTGAAATGAATATGTCAACAATTAATAACTCTTCTGGTTTTTATTAGTAATAATATATATAAATTCTATACATAACTAAGCACACACTACAACTACCGTTCTTGCCTTATATGTTTCCGTCCAAAGGTTGCCTGGTAAAAATCGCTTTTAGCGATAAGACCGCCCATTGTACTATCTCCACTTACAATTATTATCTATACTCAATACTAATATATAAAGCTGAAAAGTTTGTTTGAACGCGCTAATCTCTGGAACTACTGGTCTGATTTGAAAAATTATTTTAGTGTTAAATAGCCCATTTAGTGAGGAATGCTATAGTCTATATATCATCACGCTACGACCAATAAGAGCGGAGCACCAATGAAGAATGTTTCAAAATCGGGGTGGTTTTTTTTCCTTTTGAGATCTTCGGCTGCATAAACGCTTAAATTTTCGCACAAATCATGTCTGACACAATCGTATTATTTAAAAATTTTGTCACCTTTTAGGTAAACCAAGTCGCTGCTTAGAGTTAGCGTTAGCCCAAAGTAACTACACGCGGACAAAATTGCGGGTAGAAGCTAGTTATAAACAAAATTTATGTGTGCAATAAAGTATAAATAAATAAATAAGTTGTAAAAGATAAGAGTAATTTCTGTAGCACGAACTAAAATACAATGTCACGTTTCTTTTTTTTTATGGAATAAAAACATAAGCAAATAATACAAGGGAAGGAAACTCGAAAGAAAAGGCCTATGCATGTCTGTTTAGTAAGATTAATAAAAAAACATCTTCCATTATTAACGCTAACCTTATCTATATCTGTAGTTATATCAATGCCTATGCCTGGTGCTGATAGATGATAAAACCAAACGAATGTAAAAAGTTTTTATTTACAAATTTTTATTTGAATATCTAAAATGATAACTGTCATAATTTAAGATTTCGGCATTTTTTTTTTTGGAGGTGGGCGGTCGGCGCGCTTCTCGCACCACTCCGTCCGGGGCGACAGAGGGGCGTAAGCACGCACACCCGAATACCAGCTCGCCTTCGTCGTTGGGCTGACCACCGGAGCAGGGTTACTTGTCATCAGTGAAGTTTTCGCCCTTGTCGGCTGTCCTCATGACTGCTTTAAAGAACGTTTAAAATTTAAAGGATTAATGTGTATATCAAATAAAACCTATTTTTAAGTCTTAAGGCTTCGTATTAATTCATTGCTAATAAAACATATTTTTAAGTTTTAAGATCTAATATTATTCACATCATCTCGGCCAATATACCGCCTATAGCTAGGCTCGAGCTTCCTCCACATTAGGAGGGAAATTGACCTTACAATATCATGCTGGTCAGACTGGTTGGTACTGTGTTTTGTTTCGAGTTTTCCTTCTCTTCCATAGATGTTATATGCGTACTATATTCTTTAATCGTCTTTTACAACATCCACGGATAAGGAATAGCGAATTGTATTCTTATTCCGTCACCCCACGGAACTATTTTGAGTTTTACTATCAAAATATCCTTAAGTATTAAGCTATTGATTAATTAGTAATAATTTATTTAAAACAAAATCTTTTTATTGTTCCGTACCCAAAGGGTAAAAACGGGACCCTATTACTAAGCCTTCGCTGTCTCTTCGTCCGTCTGTCTGTCACCAGATTGTATCTCAAGAACCGCGATAGCTAGACAATTGAAATTTTCACAAATTATGTATTTCTGTTGCCACTATAACAACAAATACTAAAAACAAAATAAAATAAATATTTAAGGGGGCTCCCATACAACAAACGCGATTTTTTTTTTGCCCTTTTTCTAGATAATGGTACAGAACTCTTTATGGGCGACTCTGACTCGCACTCGGCCAGTTTAGTTTTTAAGGCCGAACAGTGTGGTCGCAGTAAAACGCAAATATAAATTTGTCAACGTGTAGAAGGCCGTTATTACGTCAGTGTATCTCGTGGTTAGATCAATGCGATAATGCACTTTTGAGGGTCTGGTGTGTGCGCGTGCGCCGTTTTTAGGGTTGTCAGTAATGAGTTTAGAAGCTTATAATTAAATGGTGTGTTGGTTTTATTTTGTATATAACATATGACTTATATAATTTCTCTACGATTACGTTATTCTTGGAGAGTATGCCGTCATATTAGTTTTATGGATATGCTATCTTACTCTCTTTGGAAGCTTAGAGCACCTGCCAGCGTGATCATTGTGGTATTATCCCTCTTTCCGGATACTAACTTAATGGAAGTTGACGGCCTGTCACATGCATTATGATTTACAGAATATTATAATCTGGTATAGAAATTTATATTTATAATTTATCAGTAAAATTAGAAATTTTGAATAACCATCGACATAACCTAAAATAATAAAAAAAAGTATTGCGTTCTCTTTAACAGGAATTATCAATTAATATGCTTGCTTTCAGGGTATTACCTAATCATCGAGGTCAAGGAATCGGTATTAGAGGTTTAGAGAGTACTAGAGGGAGGGAATAGGCTTAAGCCAGATATCGTCCTGCAGTCGCTCGCCATAAAAAAAGAAAAACAAAAACTACTTTGATATATATTTAATAACATATATAGTCATAAGATAATAATACAGTGTGTCCCCATCTTAATCTTTCATCAGAATCATAAAAGCAAGGGTTACCAAGAGAATGCGATCCACCAGTGACTGTTCCGAGTCTTGCGTTTGTAAAGTTTCCTTTAAAAGCCAAAAGCCTTCTTTTCGGGGAACTATGAGGTGTTAAAAAACCTTTAATCATCACACTATTATTCTACATTCGGAAGATCAATCTCTAATATTGATCTAAGCTAATGAATGGATGAATCATTCTCCTAATTTCATTCTTTTAAAGTACCGGAGTTTGATAATCAGTTCTTATAATGGCTCTCTATGTCTGGAACAAGTTGAATCAGAGACAGCAACAGAGTTGAACCAAATTCATCTAAAGTCAGTAATGAAGAGCATACCTACTATATTTTGCTTAACCAATAACGGAATGAAGAAAAATTTCCAGTAAAATAGTAACTTATGAAAAAGAGTATACTCGTCTCTTGTTCATTAATTGTATTTTTCTTCACCTGTAGACAGATTTAAGTTTCCTGGCTCTTAGGCATGGCAGCAACGTAGCACAGAGATTGAGAGCTACATGACCACTTTTCCCCTTTTAACGGTAAAAGAAGTTCTTTAAATCTCATGCCTACCTCTTGGGCGAAGCCTTGCACATTAAGACGACAGAACTGCGTGATAGGCTTTGTCATCCTTATCAACAGTCTGTCAATATCCACGGCTGGCAGTGAGCCTCCCTATACGGGGAGTGTTGCATAATCATCACGATTATCAGGCAGGTTGATAGGTAATCTCAGTAGGTGTTATAATTTTAGAATTAGTGGCTAGTCACGTGGGCGTCGTAAAGACACGATTAAGAGGTTCGAGCTGGGCCAATAACACTTCATGCAGGCTGGTCATAAAACTGTAGCAATATGTACGACTAGGAACCCGTCCTCGCTTCGCTTCGGTTTCAGTCGCCTTACCCGCATAATCCCCGTTCCTATGGGAATATCAGGATAAAATATAGCCTAAGTTACTCTTTATATAGACAGTTGGTAGTGAAATATTATCAAAATCAGTATAGCCATTTTGAAGATTACCTCAAACAGAGAGACAAAAATTTTTTAAACTGTGTTTCAGGCATAGATGTCATGTAAATAACTGTAGGAGCATGAAAAAATTCCAGTATTTTGACATTACAAACAGATAACTGTATTTATTTGTATTGATGGGAAGAATATGTATTGAATCGACCCCACGTAATTGGGATAAGATCAGCAAGATGATAATATAATAACTGGTATTATTAAAACCCTTTACTTGAAAACGTTTAGACAGTATGAAAAAGACACATTCCCTTAAACTACCATTCGGACACAGATTCGTAGAACGCCATATGTCGTTTAACCCCTAACCGATTACTGGCGCATATATTAATTAAATATCCAAAAAAAACGCAGGAGTTTAAATTAAAAAACATAATTTTGAATAATTTATTTGTGGATCATCGTTGCATGTTATTTAAATATAACATTGTTTTATCGTTGTAATTAATTTTGTTTGCGCATAATTAATTTAATGTATTAATGTTTAATAACGTTTGTTCTGTTTAGAATTGTACTAAAACGTCCTTACTGGTTTTTTGATGCTTATTTTTTGGTACTCGAGGATAGAAAGTAAATACATACATACTTTTTATTTTGTTTTTTGATGTGAAACATCTATAGGCGAGGGTGAATCTGATCATTGGTGTGGCGTTAACGCCACGCTTCGATATGTTCATTTGTGTAACGAAACCCCAACTTGTTTTAGAATTTTGTACAACGCCACCTAGTGAGCTCAAAATAAATTATTTATCTAAACTATATAACTGTATCTAACTATAGTGTATACTAATGAAAATAAATGTTTATTTCAATAAATCCTCCAAAAAGGGAGGGCAATTGACCTACTATTCCACGCTGGTCAGAGGTGTTTGAATAGGGTGTTGTTTCGAGTTTTCCTACTCTTGCACAGATATTATATACTTATTATATCCCTTAGTCGTCTTTAGTGACATCCACGGGCAAGATAGGGAGTGGTGAATTGTACTCTTACTCCGTCACCATTTGGCTAATTAATAAAAAATATTTTATTTACAGAATCATTGTAAGCCGAGATCCAATGTGAGAGGCGAGTCTACCTGTCTATAAGGTTATTAACATCGCTATTAGATATTGTTCTTCATAAAAGGGTCTTACTCTGTCACTACACCGAGAATAAGACGTATATAGAATGTAAAATTATAAATGAAATTTTCATCATACAATGAAAATATTAAAAATTGTAGACAATGTCACGGGTAAAAGCTAGTTCATTCATAAAAAAAAACTTATGCTAAAATATTTATCAGTTATACACATCACTTTAATAATAAAACAATTAATAATAACCACACTATGTAATCCAATGTTTTCGGTCTGTTCGCACGTATTAACATATCATTACATACTAGATATATATATATGAAGATATATATAATTAGATAATAAATTAATTATATCATATAACGGGTAATGGTATTTAATTTTTTATAATAAGGAAGGGTGACCGTTCTTCCTAAAGGCGCTACGTAAATACGTGTTGTATTTTTTAATTACTCTATGATCCTGCTTAAACTATGCAAAACGTGGTGAGTTTTGGCGGGAACGTTTTATGTAGCGGTCTTACATATATGCTATATTTAGTATTTTATATTAAATCATTTTGATAGCATTTTATGTAATGTAATGCAGAGACATTCCTAAAAAGTAGTAAGCATGATATAACAGTGCTTTGTATACATTTTTGGATTGATTTGATTAACTTTATTTCTCAGACGTTTAAATTAATAAGTATGCTACTGCATTATTGAAGACGTTTTGCTTTCCTGATAGATAATTATTATTATATAAATAGAGTGATAATTGCTAAATAAATATTTTTAAGTCTGTGAATTTTATTCTTACTCCGTTACCACTTAGACAAGTTTTAAGACAATTAAGTCTTTGTTTGTTTGTGCGTATGTAAATTTTATGTAGATAATGTGTGTGTATGTCGTGGTATGTCGAGGTATAACCGCGCGTGCACGGCTCATTCAATTATGTATGGATCTAGATCTAATTAAATGATATCTTTCTATAATAATGTCAAAAAATTGAATATGTTACACATTTTATTTGATGATTTATTAATGAAATAAAATATTTGAAAACGTTTCGTTGTTATTAATACGGTTTTTAGATTTCTATGCACGCAAATTTTGTTTGAATATATTGTGGCCATTGGTTTCAACAATTCTGGTTTCTCCTTCTTCTTTTTTGTCTTGTTAATCAGCTGTTAATACGAGCCATTTTGCTCATGGCTAGTTATAAATTTACAAATTATTAGTTTCTTCTAATTCGTCATTGTCCCCCAGTAAGTCAAATTATCGTCTTCAACAGTGTTATAGCCACTGTTAACGGTATTTTCTGAAATGTTTGATGACAATGGCTGCACAGATGGCGTAGTGGTTAAGATAGCGACCTACAGCGCCAGTGTCGGGGGTTCGAATCCCACGCGGGACAACACTTTGTGCGATCCACAAATTGTTGTTCTGAGTCTGGATGTAATTTGTGTACGTTAATTATATGTTTGTAAAGTCCCCCGCAATACAAGGATTATTTCCTTAGTGCAGGGTGTTGTCTTAAATAAATAAATAAATAAATGAAAAGGTATATAAAGCACTTTTATATCATATTCACTATACCCCAGCAGTTTTTCCGTCACATATTACATAAAATGTCATCAACATTATTTAATATAACACCCTAAACCACTAAGATATTGTATAAAATACAAGACCACCACATGCTACTTCCACATTCCTGCCAAAAACCGTGTTTTGGTTTCTCCAATATTTTTGTTTGATATTTTAAATGAATTAGATCAATGGTTTTTGGCAAATAAGAAGAGAAGAAAAACTTGAAATAACATTCTTTTTTACTACTTTTTTTTAAAGAGTAGTAAGTATCCAATCTTATTTAAAATACGGATATATAAAAAATTATCTTATGATCTATGCATCTAAACTCGGTTTCAAACTGGTGACAATAACAAACACTTTTAAAAATATACGATTCTTATTTCAAAATTTAGATCTCGTTGTACGGTATCTCGGAAGTACTGGTTAATGTTAGAGTTAACTTTATGGACTTAATATTCTAGCAGAGGCTGCGGGTGACTGGACCGGGGATTTAGTGCGGCACCCGCGGAGAGGTTAGCCTCGGGATGGCAAGCGGCCTCCCAGTCCCAGGACGTCGATGGGAGAGGATACTCCCTCGGGGTATTCCGTCTGGTTGATCACTGAATTCAAGGAACTCTGCACCGGTGGTCGATCCAACAACGAAGGCGACGTGCTACGGGTGGGTTGCGGGTGTGCGTGCTTTCGCCCCTCTGTCGCCCCGGATGGAGTCGGGCGAGGAGTGTGTCGACCGTAACCCAAGCTGCGGGTGACGGATAATGCCCCGGTCCGATCACCCGCAGCCTCGGCTAGGGCGGTATTAGGCGCAGATACTCGCGCCTGCGCCGTCCGAGTCACCGGCGGCGGAACGTGTCGCCGAATAGGAGCTCTACTCGCACACGATCCGCCACCTCCTTCCGTGAGATTACAGCCTCACAGAAGGCGGCGCCCGCGTTCCAATTCCTGACGCTGTCGAGCATCTCCCTGGCGATGGTCGGCAACGTAAGGTCGGCACCGATAATCGCGACGAGTTCACGGCGCTCCCCCGCCCACGCGGCACACACCTCGAGTGTGTGCTGTGCCGTGTCCTCGTCGCAATTGCAGTGGTGGCAGGACGGTGTGCTCTCCCTCCTGACAATCTTGTGCAGGTACTTCGCGAAGCAACCGTGCCCCGTCAGCACCTGCACCAGTCGGAAGGAAAGCACCCCGTGCGTCCGCTCCAACCACTCCATCAGCACCGGCCGGAAGGCCTCGACGGTCCTGACACCGTACCGAGGACTCTCCAGCCGGACTGCCCAACGGTCAATGTCTTCTCGGCGGGCGTCGACCTGCCAGGCGGTAATCTCCTGCAATGAGACCATACCGCTGCGGGCACGCGTCTCCGACATCCACCGGTAAATTCCGGCGAGCATCTCCGCCTCCAGGTCCCACGGGGGAGTTCTGGCCAGGAGTCACGCTGCCTCCGTCGCGACCGTGCGGTAACTGCGTATGGCCCTGATCACCATGATCTCTGTGGCCGCCACAAGAGGGCCCTCAAACGGACGGTCAGGGACCCCGCCCACACCGGTGCGCCGTACAGGGCCATCGACCGGATCACCCCCGCGTACAGCTGTCGGCACGTAGCGCCGGGTCCGCCTACATTCGGCATCAGCCACGAAAGGGTGAACGCCGCGCCGACAAGCCAGTGAACAAGTCGATGGAAATGCTCCCGGAACCACCAATACCCGTCGAACACAGGCCTAGGTACATCATGTGGGTCTGGATGTTGATGGTAACCGAATTCACGGTGATCGAAGCGCCGGCGGGAGGCCCAGCGGTACGGAGGCGATGGAACAAAAGGGCCTCCGTCTTTTCCAGGGCTACCCTCAACCGCCTGAAAATCTCCTCGGTGCCGAGAGTCGCCAGGCGTGCCACCTCCTCTGGCGTCCCACCCCGGGCTGTGACGATGGTATCGTCAACTCTTACATAGTCTAGTGGGTGTCGTAAAAGACGACTAAGAGCTCTATATCAACCTGATTAGCTCAGGTCCGTCGGATACTGTCTGGTCAACAGATATATTTCCAAGGAGGATTGACGTCAGGCAGGGCATTGTCCATAAAACTATAATCTTTTTTTTGCAATATGTACCTACTATGAAAGAAGATTACATATTATGTCGACCGCAAATAATTTGGATTAGAATAGGATGACACTGATAATGATGATCTGTGAATAGAACTGAAACCTATAACTAAACTTGTACGTATTTTCAAAATTGATTCGTTTTTATATTTTAAATACTTCATTTGTAATTTATATTATATACTTAATCATTTTCCAAGGTTGAATATAATATTTTTATTAGTTTGTTAAAAACAAACTAATAAAAATATAGATATTATATATAATATATACTAATAAAAATATGATATTAATATCATATTGTACGCGAGATAGCCTCTCTGTCAAAGTTTCAGTCATAAGACGAAAGAAGCTAGACAACATGGTAATTACTTCGTAATTTCTGCGAGAGTCGGACTGCGATGATTTAGATAAGCGCGAGAAATCGGTCAGAGATTAACATATACGTGGTTATTGTAAGAAAGCAATAAAATAAATAAATCGATAACTTCTCTGCCTTTTTTGGTTTAGTGAGTAATAATCTGTAAACGCATTATCACCAAATTTTGCAGATGTCGTATAAGGAGAATGGTATTAATCTCGTTTGCGTTAACATTAAATTTTGTTATCTTTATGGTGACAAAATATGTGCGCGTTTCATGCAAAAATGTTAAATTTCAATATGTAACCGATATGTAACTCAAATCTCCCATTTGAAGTGCTTAATATCTAGCACAGTATTGTGGGTTATCAACAATTAAATGTTAAACTCTGGTTTGTCTGGAATAAAACATAAAAAGTTCTACTTGAACTAAATACATGCGCGTACCATGTAAATGAATTACTGAAGTAAAACTTTTTATACAAATACTTTGAAACGACTGTTACAAGGCGTAATTGTGCATATTCATCACAATTAGAAAGCGATTAAGGAATTATTAAAATGTTTCTCGGTAACGTAATGGTTTCCAGAATACACGCCATTTTGTTTAATTTTAACATTTTTATTCATTTTAATTGTAAGAAGTAATAATTATTTTATTTAAATCTTAAATCACTATATCGAAATATCAATATTAAATAAATGGAATAAAAACAACCGAAGAAATCAAATAGATCAATTTATTCAAATCAAAAACTATCAATTTAATAAATTGTCGCTCGAAACAATAAAATGGTAAAACGCAATTAACGTTCTCCATTTCATGGCGACAGATACTCGTAATTGGCATTTTCGTTTATAAATTTTGGTCATTTCCATTTAAATTTACGTGCGACATATCATCGCCAAATTGACTCACCGAATTAATAAATAAAATTAATATAGGTAGGCATGTATCATTTTAATCACTGTGTCTAATGGCACAGTGTTTAGTGATATAAACATGCATCTTCTGACTATGAGTATCAAGATTCAATTCCTTATCGCGATTTATGTTAAACGATCGTAGTTCTAGAATACTAGTTTTAGATGCATCTAATAATACTTAATTAATTATTAAATATGCTAAAATTAAATGTACACAAACTTAACAAATAAACATAATGTTAGATTAATTGCTTTAATTGTATCTAGGCTATAAAAGTTTAGCATTAACTATGCTTTAATAAAGACAACATATTTACCTATATATTATATTTCTAAAATTATAAAGTACTCAATTAATTAATACACTCGTTATCTATAATAAAAATGAGAAAATAGATGTCATAAAAGTGTCTGTTTAGTAATTTCTCTTTACCGTACCGATAAGGGAGTGTCCAATGACACCTCGCTGTTTTGAAATAAGAACACCGCGTTCGCAATTTGAAACTACGAATTATATGTTTAAAAAACGTAGGGAGCAGTATTTTTCTTTTTTGCTTATATTTAATACCAATGAACAAAGGTACTTGATAATAATATAAATATTTAAAACTCGACTTTATGATGTATATATAAGGTGGTTTATTAATTTAAGCGTGGTAAGTACAAAATTGGTGGAATTACACAAAGCCGTTTATTTTTCCTTTTGTTAAGTATTAACACGTCGATTTGGGCGTTAAGTTCCTTTTTTGAAAAATGAATAGGTAAATAGTGCTGGGTCGTGTTACAAAGCTTTCAAATCATAGATATTTAGTGGATTACAGACTTAGTAATACTACTCTAACAGCTTTGAAATAAAGTTTATTTTATTTTTTATACAAATACTTGGTAGCCGTCTGGGATATTTAAAGCTAAATTGTAACTCAAAAGATCCTTTATGGTGTCACTATTTGAAATTAGAAACGAATCACTTTATAATTTAAACTGCGTTACAGTTTATTCTTTATTTCTTTGTCGGACGTTTTAGATTTTTTACTGTTGATTATGAGTAGGTAGATGTGTGTACCGTGTATCCATTTGCAAGCAAATGGCAGGCAATATCATAAAAGATCATGTTAAATTCGTCGTAAATTATTCATAAATAACTGCTCATATTTTGAAATTAGCACGGAGTTTGTGATGGTTAGTGTTTTCATGTCATTAAATGGATACCTATAGTTGAATGAAGACTGCAAATAACGAGTTACTGCATGCATGAACCAATTTTTAATTTAAGATATAAATAGTAAGTTGCTGGGCGTCGTTGAATGGGCGTAATATGAGGGAGGCCTATGTCCAGCAGTGGACGGCGATAGGCTCAAATGATGATGATAAATAGTAATAATCTTTTATTACTCCCAATCGCATTGAGGTTGACCAGTTTTACTGGTTTCGACAGCATATCGTTTTTGCACACAGTGATTGCCATGGATGATGTTTTAAGATTAGACCAGATAATAATAATAATAATAATAGTTTATTTATTTCTCCTTCACAAAGGTACACAGATTATACAGGTACAACATAAATAGGTGGCAAACTTTCCTTTGTGAGAGGCTGGTGTCTATAATAGGGAACCCTGTGTCACAGATCACCAGGCTCTCACACCTCCAGGATAAATAGCAAAAATAATAACGGATCTAGATATTACATATTTCGTGTTAGTTGTGTGAAGAAAATCATATAGTTTAGTGTGGGTGTGTGTGTGTGTGTGTGTGTGTGTGTGTGTGTGTGGGTGTGCGTGCGTGCGTGCGTGCGTGTGTGCGTGCGTGCGTGCGTGCGTGCGTGCGTGCGTGCGTGCGTGCGTGCGTGCGTGCGTGCGTGCGAGCGTGCGTGCGTGCGTGTGTGTGTATCTGTATCTGTGCGGATGTGTGCGCGTATGTTTGAGTGAGTCCGTGTCTCTTACCCATTTATTATGTCAGTGGAGTAAGTAAATTCTCTGTGTCACTATATGACAATGTTTGTAGCCACTTTGTTATCAATATTTTTAGTTTATATTTATTCTGAGAATATATATGAAGATGTGAATTAATTTTATTGTAGAGATATAGACCTAAGAAACAATAAAATCTATGTGACAGTGCCGTCTTAAAAATTATACTAGTATCATAAATGGTGTATTTACGACGTTTTTTTGCGATATTTAAAGGATCGTAGATAGAGAGTGAATGAGACCTGTAGACTAAACGAAGTATAAAAAGTTATCGAACTGTAAGGACATTAAATATCTGATATAATTCAAATGTAGGATGCCAAAAAGGAAGAAAAAGGGCCACTTTTAGGACTGCTCTTTGTGCGCGTTCAAGTTTTAGTAAAATGGTTTTTGCCGCGCCAGATGTTAAGATAATTAAGAGAAGTATTAGGCTCCATTTTTCTATGCTGCGACGGCCTAGGAATATAACCACCAGCTCCTCCCCCCCCCCTCTTTTACCCGTAGGTGTCGCAAATGATGACTTAGGGATATGATATGCAGAAAACAGCATTGCAAAAGAAAGAAAATTAGATATAAAACTGTATACCAATCCGATTGACCAGCGTGGTACAGTAAATAAATTGCCCTTCCCATGTGGAGGAGGCTCAAGCCTAGTAGTAGGACATGTATGAGCTGTGATTATGATGATGAGTAGACTTCGCATATCCTAGTTTAGATGTCCTAGTCGTTCATGACAGTTGGCATTTATGGTTTTAATGGATCTCTAGCTATCTTCGTGGTTTTTTTTTAGCATTTATGATACTGGTTTTGTTCGCTATCACAGTTTTTTGCTGTTTAATTTAATTTAGCGATTATTAAAAACGTTTATTTACGATATAATTCTATATAACTTCGAAAAGTCGGTGATATGAATCGTGAGAATCGAATAGGAACGAATAACAATCGGTTCCCAATTGGCTATTATTGTAATTATATTGTATTTTGCAAACTTGGAATAATAACGTATAGAAGGTTAGTGTCGGTACTTAAGCGATCAAAAACATGAAGCCAAAAATACTACATGCGCGTAGGCGATTACACGCGTACACACGCACACAACTATACAAATTATTAAATCAAATTTTGTTTTTATTAACATAAATCATCGAAGTACTTTTAAAAGTAATGTTAATACACTTTTTATGTTTTTCAAATGTGTTGTGACACCGTTTGAATACACAAACCGTCATAATTACCTATTTATTTTTTAAGAGTTGCCTACGTACGTGAATTACATTAACCTTGTACACTAAGGAACAGTTCCGGCGTAAGCTCCATTAGGCTCCAATTTAGATGCTTCATTTTTTGTGCGCTGACTTATCTTCTATACGTTATTATTCTAAGTTTGCAACATACATTATACACCATAGATATTTTGCTCTGTTCATTTTTTTTTTCATATATATTATTTTATTTCATTATTATTAAATAACGGTATTTTTTTTCAAGTATACTCGTGATAGTGATGTGCATTACCTCAGTTACGGTTAGTCGATTACAGACGTATAATTAGTAACATTAATGGCGTTTGAATTAGATATAAAGTGAAATGTCACAAAATAAATGATAAGGGTGACAAAGTTACGTTTTATTTTTATTTCTGACATCATGTAACATCTGCTGACTATTTTACGTTATTTTTATGTTGGCTTAAAAGCTGTATATTTTAATTAATATCGACACTAGTTAAAATTCTGCAATAAGTATGATTATCTTTAAAAATTGATATATTCATGTATTTGTTTCTCACTTGTACTTTATGATAATAATAGCATTAGAAATGTGTAGAATTACATTAATTATAAGAATTTTGCCGTGTGGTGACAGAGTAAGAACAGAATTCACCACCCTCTATCCGACCAATGGGTGTCGTCAAATACGACTTAGGGATTTATGACGCATATAACATCTATACAAGAGAAGGAAAACAAGAAATAAAACCCTATACCAAGCAGTTTAACCAGCGTAGTATATATTAGATCAGTCTCGACTACATGACAGAAACCTGAACCACCCCTTCGCTCTTGTGACTAACCATAGTATTTTAAGGACCCCGCTCCCTCCCTAAACGGGTCACGTAGTATGGGTACGTTCCCATATGTTATGTGCATGTTATATCCCTTAGTACCTAGGGATGATCGATGTTAGAAAAACATCGATGTCATAATCAAAAGCCAAACATCAATGTTCGATATTTATCGAAAACCGAACATCAATGTTAGAAAAACATCGATGTTAAAAAAAATAAACATCGATGTTATTATCGAAAGTGTATAACATCGATCGATTGGATCTTATAGGGTAACTTGGCATCGATGTTCCAATATTGTCCATTAGCGCGAAAATATTGATGATTTTTTTTTTTAGGAAAATCTGGAGTCGTTTCTTATAATATAGGATTAAATACCAGTAATATTAAGTACTTTCCTCAGCGCAAAATTTTGATGACCTTTTTTTTTTAGGACAGTCACTACAACACTTACGTTTTATTGCGTCAATTATCATCGATGGTCGATTCCCCTAACGTCGATGTTACGACATTAAATTATCATCGATGTTACGATATTTGCCAACATCGATGTTTTCCTTTCAACATCGATATTTTCCTTTCATCATCGATGTTTTCCCTTCATCATCGATGTTTTTAACATTTAACAATTCCGTTAACATCGATGTTACGATGTTTTGCCTATAGCAACATCGATGTTAAAACATCGATGTTTTTCCTTTCAATCATCTCTATCCCTTAGTCGGTATATTCCTTACGGTTACGGCACCCACGAGCAAGAAAGGGCATGGTGAATTGTATTCCTACTCCGTCACCACACGGATTAAGGACTATTTAAGATGAATCTAATGAGGCCAAGCTTAATGGGTTTTGTTATCATCATCTCAGCCGACATAAGTCCGATATTAAATCATATACCAACACAGCTGACTAGTGCGGTATAGTAGGTCAAATTCCCTCCCATTGTGGAGAAGGCCTGACCCTACTAACATCTTAAGTGGGCTGAGTTTTTGATGATGGATCTAACATTTCCTTAATATTATCTATACCAATAAATAAAATTGGAGTGTCTGTTTGTAATGTCAAAATAATGAGCTTTAATTTATTTTATCTTAAGCTTACAATTAGTTTTTTAATTAGTGCTAGACATAGTTAAGCTTTTATATGGACCTAGTCTGAAATAAATGGATATTATTATTATAATTATTTTCATGCTCACACGGTTATTTGCACTATACATATGCCTAAAATACACTTTATATTTTTTGTCTGTCTGTCTGTTTGTTCCGGATAATCTTCAAAACGGTTGGATTGATTTCAAAAAGTCTTTCACCAATGGAAAGCTATAATATCAGGGAGTAAACTAGGCTATATTTTATCCCGGTATTCCCACGGGAACGGGCAGTACGCAGGAAAGACGACAGAAACCGAAGCGAAGCGAGGGCGGGTTGCTAGTATTAAATGATATCATTATAAAAAAATTAGCACGGTATTTCGATGAGTGTGGGTTTGATCTTGTGTCTGGCATTCATTTTTCACTTGTAAATAAGTTTTTAAATGTAAAATCTAAATGACTTAGAGGTATATTCTTAGCCTGTCATCACGTTTGAGAGAAAACTGCAACTAAATAAGGCGGTTAGCTATCCAAAAATGACCCCATTCCAATAAATTCCATTACAACAGTAATTATTCCGTTCGAAGAAACATCACAACACTATCAGTTAATAAATGAATGGTCGATTTCTAACAACGAAAGCGCGTGGCGCGCTCATCATTAATTCCGTCTGTCCCTTTTGTTGTACACTTATATTAACGATTATAGAAAGTAAGGACTTGGGAATTATTTATTAAAAGGTAAAAAAAGAACTAGACAGACTGTGTCATAAAGAAATACGATAGACGTGAAGCTTTTCTATTAGAGGAAATTTTGATATTATTTTTATTTCATTAAAAGGTCAGTTTTCCGTGTGGTGACGAAGTAAGAATACAATTTGCCATTCCTTATCTTGCCCGTGAATGTCATAAAAGACGACTAAGGGGGATATAATATGGACATAAGATCTGTGCAAGAGAAGGAAAACTCGAAATGGAACCCTATACCAACATGTCTGACCGGCATGGTATAGTAGGTCAAATTCCCTCCCGTTGTGGAGGAGGCTCGAGCTCAACAGTGGGACGTATATGAGATGAAATGATGAATTTTAAAGATAATGAATAATAATTATTTTTTCCATGTAGTGAGAGATTATTATTTGAATACTAGCAACCCGCCCTCGCTTCGCTTCGGTTTCAGTCGTCTTCCCTGCGTAGTTCCCATTCCCATGGGAATACCGGGATAAAATATAGCCTAGTTTACTCCCTGATATTATAGCTTGCCGTTGGTGAAAGAATTTTTGAAATCGGTCCAGCCGTTTCGAAGATTACCTACTCGGAACAAACAAACAGACAGACAAAAAAATATAAAGTGTATTTTAGGCATATGAATAGTGCAAATAACCGTGTGAGCATGAAAAAAGTCTATTATTTTGACATTACAAACAGACACTCCAATTTTATTTATTGGTATAGATAATTTATACGTCCCGTATGTGGGCTGTAATGATGATGAATAGGTTAGCGTTGTGGACTGAGAAGAAGAAGTACTTTCATGTATGTGATCCAGATTTTTTGGTAACCCCCACATTTGCAGAGTGGAACCCATAACCTAACGTACACACGTCTCTCTATTGTCACGTGGGTAGAAAACCAGTTTCAAGTTATTGTCTTTAATGGCCCGCTAGATGGCCTAACTTTTTAGATATCATAACGGCAGCCTCTCCACGAATGAATGACTAATCCCCGTGCCAATTACTCGCTGCTCTGGTACGTAGCGTTAGGATCGCCCATATAAGCTAAGATCACGCTGCAGACGCGCTGATAAACCGCAGAGCAAGTTGACGAAAATGCTTACGGAACCACCATTGCCCGAAGAGCATCAAACTCAGATATTTCAACTGGGCTTGGTGCTGACGGGTGACTCGAGCCCAAGACACCAATTGATGTAATAATTTAATTATAATTTTCTAAATTAAAAGACGGAATGAAAAAGCTGTTTCTAAATATAGTGTTTTTTTACCATATTTTATGTAGTTCATTAGTGACGGAGTAAGAATACAATTCAACATCTTCTTTCTTGTCTATGGGTGTCCTAAAAGACCACTAAGGGATTACAATATCCAGACAACATAAGCAAGAGAAGAAAAACTTGAAATAAAACCCTATGCCAACCTGCCTGCGGACGCACGGGGTGCTTTCCTTCCGACTGGTGCAGGTGCTGACGGGGCACGGTTGCTTCGGGAAGTACCTGCACAAGATTGTCAGGAGGGAGAGCACACCGTCCTGCCACCACTGCAGTTGCGACGAGGACAGGGCGTAGCACACGCTCGAGGAGTGTGCTGCATGGGAGGGGGATCGCCGTGAACTCGTCGCAATTATCGGTGCCGACCTCGCGCATGACCATCGCCAGGGAGATGCTCGTTAGCGTCAGGAACTGGGACGCGGTCGCCGCCTTCTGTGAGGCCGTAATCTCACGGAAGGAGGCGGCGGATCGTGTGCGAGTAAAGCTCCTATTCGGCGACACGTTCCGCCGCCGGCGACTCGGGCGGCGCAGGCGCGAGTATCTGCGCCTAATGCCGCCCTAGCCGAGGCCGCGGGTGATCGGACCGGGGAATTGTCCGTCACCCGCGGAGAGGCTGACCGCGCGACGGCGACCGGCGTCCCAGTACGTCGAGAGGTGAGGATACCCGAAAGGGTATTCCGTCGGGCCGACCACTGACGACAAGTGACATCTGCTCCGGTGGTCGGCCCAACAACGAAGTGACGTGGGTACGGGTGGATTATGGACCCGCGCGCCGTTCTTTCATCGCCCCGGACGGATTGGACCGCGCGTGCGCTTAGCATAGCCCATCTATAAAAAAAAAATGCCAACCTGCCTGACCAGAGTGGAATGGTAAGGCAAGTCAGTTGCCCTCCCATCGTGGAGAAGTTTCGAGCCCAGCAGTGGGACATATATGAGATGTGGTGATGATGATGATGATGAACAGTGAAAAGTTCTGAAGAAGTAGTCGGCGTTTTCTGATTTCTCAGTGAGAAATGTATCTTGAGAGCAAAATAGTACCCAAGTTCAAAGTTTCTATATGCGCTAATTTATCAGTTAAAACTAAATGAATAAAGCAGTTGCCAGCGGTCAAAACAGTCCGTATCTAATTGTATTTTTATTTAAATGTTGCCATATAGGGGGTATGTTAGGGGATGGTATATCAAACGTTAGAGTGCAGATAACATCTGTACTTACCCCAATTGAGTGAGCGTGATGATCTTTTAATAAAATAAATAATTTTGGGAGCATGCCCCACTTTAGGAATAAGTCTCCTTCAGATTGCGATGCAAATTTTTGTTTATTTTTTTATTACCAATAGTGGCAGACGGGCAAGCAGCACACTTGATGGTAAGTAATGCTGGCGCACATTGACCTTTGTAATACCAGAGGCACAGCTAGGCCGTTGCCTACCGTGAAGAAAATACTCTTCTTAAACATCGTTTAAAGAAGGACATGTCATAGCGCTCAGGAAATATCAGCAGGTAGTTAATTCCATTGCACGTTCGTGAGAGAAATGATTGCTGGAAATGTACAATTGAAGACGTTAACGTTTCTAGATGAATTGCATAAACCCTGGTACGGTGTCGAGTGGTACGTTTGTAAAACGGTGATGATCGTACCAAGTCAAACAGTTCCTGAGAGTAATCTCTATAAAAGAATCGATAGAGTACAAGGATCAACAGAGCTGTTATTAATTTCAAGCAAATTGGTATTTGGTTTTATTTCAAGTTTTTCTATTATTACTATGTCATCGACTATAATGCTTAGTCGTTTTTTATGAAAATTACGGTTAAGAGAAGAGGTAGTAAATTTTTATCGTATAAAAATCTCTGAACACACTTAAAAGATTTTACTGATTACACTTAAAGATAATTATTGATTACTCTTAAAGATTATTACCCGTAAAGATTATTATTGATGACTCTAAAAAATCATTATGGATTATCTTTAAGATTACCCGTTTGGTTACGAAGTAAATATGCAATAGAAGAAGGGGTAGTTATCTTCTATTCATCATCATCATCATTTCAGCCTATTGCCGTCCACTGCTGGACGTAGGCCTCCCTCATATTGTGCCACAATGTGCGGTCCTGTGCCGCCTGCATCCAACGACGCCCAGCAACTTTCACTAGGTCGTCGGTCCACCTAGTGGGGGGGCGTCCTACACTGCGTCGTCCGATGCGTGGTCGCCACTCGAGAACCTTTCTTCCCCAGCGGTTGTCGGTCCGTCGAGCGATGTGGCCTGCCCATTGCCACTTCAGCGTGCTAATTCTTCGTGCTATCTCGGTTACACCCGTTCTTCTGCAGATTTCTGTATTCCGGATTCTATCTCGCAGAGAAATCCCGAGCATAGCCCGTTCCATAGCACGCTGAGCGACTTTGAGCCTTGATATGAGGCCTACATTTAGGGACCACGTTTCCGTGCCGTAAGTCATCACTGGTAACACACACTGGTCGTAGACCTGTGTTTTCAGACACTGAGGTATGTTGGACGAGAAGATCCTCTTAAGTTTCCCGAACGCTGCCCAACCGAGTTGGATTCGTCGGCTGATCTCTTTCTCGAAATTGGATCTACCTAACTGGACTGTTTGTCCTAGGTAAACATAGTGATTGACAACTTCGAGAATCGCATTGCCAACTAGGACCGGTACAGGAATGACATGGGTATTTGACATGACTTTCGTCTTGTTCATGTTCATTCGTAGACCCAGTAGTTGGGATAACCTGCTGAGATCATTGAGCATAGTGCCAAGGTCCTCCATGGATTCTGCCATAACGACGATATCGTCTGCGAATCGAAGGTGAGTGATGTATTCGCCGTTAATGTTGATGCCGAGTCCAGTCCAGTCTAAGAGCTTGAAGACATCTTCCAGTGCAGTGGTGAACAGTTTCGGAGAGATGACATCTCCCTGTCTCACGCCTTTCTGTAACTGGATCGGTTTCGTACTCTTATCCCGGATACGGACTGACATTGTGGCGTTCCTATACAAACACTTCAGTACTTCGATATAGCGATGGTCGATTTGGCACCGCTGAAGGGACTGCAGCACCGCCCAAGTTTCGACTGAATCAAAGGCTTTCTCATAGTCCACAAACGCTAAGCACAGGAGCCGATTATACTCCTCAGTCTTTTGTATAATCTGCCGAAGCGTGAGGATATGGTCTATGGTGCTATAGCCTTTTCGGAAGCCGGCTTGTTCGGGCGGCTGGAAGTCATCGAGCTTGCGCGTGAGTCGATTGGTAATGACCCTCGAAAACAACTTATAAACATGGCTCAGGAGTGAGATGGGTCTGTAGTTCTTTAAAAGAGCTTTGTCATCCTTCTTGAAGAACAGCACCACCACACTCCTGGTCTACGACTCTGGAACGTCGCCCCCGAGGATAACGGAATTAAATAGCTTCTGAAGGGCTATTAGGACCGGCTTGCCGCCCGCCTTCAAAAGCTCTGCCGTAATTCCGTCATCTCCCGGTGCCTTACCGTTACGTAGTTGTTTGAGAGCCATTCTGATCTCGTACAAGCTGATGTCCGGGATTTCTTCGGTATAGTGCCGAGTTAGCTTGGATCTAGGATCTTGGACCAAGCCGACAACAGGATTTCGGGATGATTTGTATAACTGTCTATAGAACCTTTCGACCTCTCCCAAGATCTCACTTTGGGATGAAATGACAGTGCCGTCATCGGTCTTCAGCTTAGTCATTTGGCTTTTCCCAATAGACAGATCTTGTGCGAACACTTTCGAGCCACGATTCCGCTCTATCACTTCTTTAATACGGAGCGTATTAAATCGGCGAATATCGCGACGCACAGACCTGGAGATCTGCCTATTTAGCTGCCTATGTTTGGACCAATCGGCTGCAGACTGGACCGTCATCTCTTTTCTCCGCTCCATGAGCTCCAGAGTCTGGTCAGAAAGTTTTTTAGATCTATTAACGCGGTGAGCCTTGAAAAATTTCGACCCAACCGCGTGGACAGTTTCCACGAACCTGTTGTTCATATCGTTCATAGATTCGCACTCGTCCAGACATTGGAAGCGATTATGTAGTTCGAGTTGAAAGCTTTCGAGGTTCTGGTATTGGACAGATGTAGGTCGGAGTGTAGACTTCATCAAGCGTGACCGCTCGACTTTTGTATGGATATTCAATGTGCCTCGTACCATCCGGTGATCGCTCTCAGTTTTAATTCTGCTGATCACTGAGATATCTTTCTGTCGTTTGTCTGACAAGATGAAGTCTATCTCGTTTTTTGTTGAACCATCGGGGCTAATCCAGGTCCATTTCCTTTGTGGCTGCTTCCTGAAGAAGGAATTCATCATAAAGAGTAGTGTTGCCCAAATGCAAGACCAAGACGAGACTTGGACCGGTCTTGGTCTTGGTCTTGCAACATCACACCTGGTCTCGTCTTGGTCTTGGTCTTGCGCACCCGAGTCTTGGTCTTGGTCTTGGTCTTGCGCACCCGAGTCTTGGTATTGCAGCAAGAGTCTCGCAAAGTTTTGCAGTTAGAATAACGTAACAGTAATTTATCATGGCAATGAAAAATCCAACTAAATTAATCAAATATCCTATCCTATCTATCCATCTGCTAGCCTATAGTTCACTATTGAATACAATACTTACCACTGGAGAAAATTACTCTTCTATTCCCCTGGTGTTCCATTAGACAGCGTTACTACTCTTATGACAGGACTTTCGACCCTATTTTCTTAAGACGTCACCACACGAGGCAGTTGATACAATAAATTTTATGTCATTTTATAATCAATGCGATATTTTACAATTAATGCGATTGTTTATATTCCCCTTCAAGTTAAGTGGTATGTATCTATTGTATTTCCAGTTTAGTTACTGATACTCTGGATACTTGAAAAAACCTGTTGCTCTATTGCCTATATAAATACTTTGGCCGCTGGATCCATGTAGCTCTTAATATACTATTTATTCAAGAACATATAAAACTGATTTAAAATTTTATGGTTTTAATACTTGTAAAATGTATGATATTCGTCGTCATCGTCACAGCTCATAAAAGTGCCACTGCTGGGCTTAAGCTTCCTTCCAGTAAGAGGAAAATTGATCTACTATACCACGCTGGTCAGACATGTTGGTACAGGGTTTTCTTTCTAGTTTCACTTCTCTTGCACATATGTTATATACACAGGGTGTATCAGGTTATGGGACAACTGTTCATGTATGTTGTAGTTCAACAGTCATAGATCATAATTAGAATGTATATTACACAAAAACAATATTAACGTAAAAGTTATAGTGATTACAAAAATGTGTGTCTAAGAGTTTATGCCTTAAATTTTATGCATTATGTAGGTATGTACAGACAGGATATATGTAAGCATGTAAAATTTCGACAGTATAAATAGGTATTAGATTTGCGCGAACCTTTCAATGGTTACGTAGGTACAAAGGCGACTCATCAACGGTCATCGGCCGATCAGCTGATTTATGTTAAATCGAAGTTTGTCTTGCTTATGCAAACGTAATCATTGATTTATTCAAATTCTAATGAACATTTAACAAAATACGAATATGTTGTAGATTAAGTATCATTCCTTTATACATTTTAATCAATTTACACGAAAAAACGATGACAAAATTGAGAACTTACATGTCTCTCAATTCATTAACGAATCGATATTTTTATTTCAATTTTTTTTCATGGGTTCCTAACACCATTGCCCGATCCGATTTGATACGACATCCACGGGTAAGAGAGTGGTGAATTATATTCGTACTCTGTCTTTTTTTTTGTGTGTGTGTTCGCTGTGTTAGCTGTTGGTCGCAGATGACCTTGACAGCTTAACGCGGTCAATGGGTGAGCGCTGATGGCTCTCAACCCGGTAAGTAAGTTAAGCGAACATCGCCCGAGGGCTCCCCCCTGTGGGGAACGGACCTCGGCTCGGGGCGTCGCTGAGAGCAAAGTGGGCGTGGCCAAGTTTAGGTTAATGACTTTTACGCGGTGCGGTTTTCGATCTCGACGGCGAGGCCGATACCGCGGAGTTTTATCTGTTATCGCTGCGCGAGCTGTGTAGGTCCTTTCTTGGGCGATCATAATAGCGTCATCTTCTTCTTCAAGAAGATGACGAGGACGTCGGACGGCGGATATATTTGAGGGGACGTAGTTTACCGCCCCAACCACTAGTGGATTGGGGTGAGTCGTGGCAGAGGCAAAATAGCGCTGGGAGCAACGCTTCATGTACTGCCTGATGGTGATTGTACTCTGTCCCTACATGGACATTTATATAGATTAATTGTAGGCATATTTCTATGTCCAACAGTGAACATCGTTGGGCTAATGAATAAACGGATATATAAATATGTATAATGGGCAAGAGCACTCTCGTGATTACGGTATTTTTGTCCTTAAGCCTTTCCGAAGAGTAATTCTGAAAAGCCAACACCAACATTGGGAATCGATTGGCCAATAGATGGATATCTCAAGACTGATTTGACTTGCCGTGTAGTGACGGAGTAAGAATATAATTCATCACCCCCTATTTTACCCGTGACTGCGAACCCACGACTAAGGGCTATAATATATAACATCGGTGCAAGAGAAGGAAAACTTGACATGTATGACCTGTAACAACACGGCCGATCACCGTGGCGATTCCCCTCCGGCCACGGCCGATTCTCCTCCTGTTATGTAGAAGACACGAGCTCAACCGTATATAAGCTGAAATGGTGATTTGAATTAAATGCAAGACCGCGAGACTCTTGCAGGCCCAGTCTTGGTCTTGCTCAAGTCTTGCAGGGCCAGTCTTGGTCTTGGTCTTGCAAAAATTAAGCGGTCTTGGTCTTGGTCTCGGTCTCACATTTCTCGCAAGACCAAGATCAAGACCGCAAGACCAAGACTTTTTTGGGCAACACTAATAAAGAGGCTTTCCTTCTCCAGAAAACCAGCCAGTTTTTGGCCCCTCTGGTTTCTCTGTCCATATCCATGTTTCCCCACTCTCAACTCATCATCACTCCCTTTGCCTAGTTTCGCGTTAAAGTCTCCCATAACCACCGTGAAGTGGGTTTTGGACGCGTGTATGGCTTTCGAGATGTCCTCGTAAAATGCCTCCACCTCGTCGTCGGAGTATGTCGAGGTCGGTGCGTATACCTGTATAACCTTCAGCAAATACCTCTTGGTAATTCTGAGTATAAGGCACGCTACCCTTGTCGACACACTCGATCCTCTCCACGTTGTCTATGAGAGACTTACGAACGATAAACCCTATACCACCTTGGGACGGGTGATCGCCCTCCCGGTAGAAGAGCAAGTTTCCAAGTTTAATCCTCCAGGGATTATCGTGCCCTCGCCCTCTCTTCGCACTTCTGATAATCCTACAATGTCCCAGCGGATTTTGCTCAATTCCTCTTCCAGCTCGATGACCCTCTCGTCAGTCCTGAGTGTCCGAATGTTGTGTGTTACCAGGGCCAAGGGTCGTTTTTGTTGGTAGCCGGATCGCTGCCGGAGATTCCTCGCACCCCCCGCTCCACCACTACTGGGCCCGCCACCAAAATGAGCCCGTAGGGTACCGGAGCCGCCGTGACTGGGGGCCATTTTTTTGTTGTACGCCATTTTTAAAAAGGGGATATTGCCGTAATCGCCACGCTTGGCAGGCGGGTTGGCGATCGCAGTATGGATGTTTTACGTTTCCCAGGAGAGAGCTGCTGCCCACTCTCCTGGTGAACCCTCAGCCGATTTTTACGACTCCCACGGGCAAGTAAGGGGTGGCGACACATGTATTCTCAAACCGTCGCCACACTTCTATTGCCTGTGCATATTGTAGACAACTAAGGAAAATATGTATGTGCATCAATGTAAGTGAAGAAAAACGCGATATAAAATCCTATTCCAAGACGACTGATAAGCGTGGCATAGTAGGTCATTTTGCCTCCTATTGTAGAGGAGGCTCAAGTCCAAGAGTATGACGTATATGAGCTGAAATGATGATGATGGCAGTGTCAGTTTTTATTCTTAAATGGAAAAAGTCCTAAGTATGTACGTCTAAATTCTCGCCTCGCATTGTACACAAACCTACAAGTAATAAACTAATCAAAAATCATTTAATGTAGGTATATGGCAACATTTGTATATGGTTGTCCGAGTATGTAGGAGCGTGTGCCCGTAAATACGCCGGGACTAATGACTGTATAACTGATATTTACGTGCTCACACTCCAGTAAACGTTTGCATGTTAGATACTGTTTATATCATTTTGTAATCTATTATGTTTTCTGTTATTCCTGTTGGTGGCAAACGAGCAAACAGTACAACCTGATGGTAAGTGTTACTGCTGCTCGTGGACTTTAGCTAGGCCGCTACCTACCGTGAAAAAAATGAAAGAGTGTGATTTGTGTGAACTGGAGGAGCGTCGGGGAAGGCAGGTACCCGAAAGCGTATCCCACCGGGCTAGCGATGGACGACAAGCAACTTGGAACCGGTGGTCAGCTCAATGGCCATGGGACGGAAATACAATGAGTTGTGAGGCAGCTCGCCACCCTTGCATCGCCCCGGATGGAATGGACGTATGTCCTGACCACAGCCCCATAGCCTTTGTTTGTTAAAAACTAGCTGACCCGATCAACTTCGTTTGTGTACAGGAGAGAGAGAGTGCCCAATCAAAGCTCTCAAAAAGAATAGATTTTCTCCGTTTTTGCAACGTTTTTTTATCGATGCTAAGCTCCTATTCATTATCATCATCATTTCACTATATCGCCGTCCATTGCTGGACGTAGACCTGCTTCATGTTGCGCCACAGAGTGCAGCCCTGTGCCGCCTGCATCCAACGACAGCGAACAACTTTCACCAGTTCGCTGGTCCATCTAGTTTGTCCTACACTGCGTCGTCCGACACGTGGTCGCCACTCGATAACCTTTCTTCCCCAGCGGTTGCTGGTGCGCCGAGCGATGTAGACTGACATTTGCCATTTCAGCGTTCTAATACTTTTGCGTATTTCGTATTCTATCTTGCAAAGAAATCCCGAGCATAGCCCGCTCCATAGCACGCACGCATATTTATAGTATCGTGATATTAGATAGCCTTTGGTGTACTTCGATATCATTAAAATGATTTATCAATTCAAAACAGCAGTTCTTGATATTAGCGTGTTTCACTAACCAAACACTTCAGCTTTGTAATCATCATCACAGCTTATACATATATATTGCACTCCCTTTTTTTATGGGTGGGCTATGGTAAGCGCACACGCGGTCCATTCCATCCGGGGCGACGAAAGGACGGCGCGCGAGCCCATAACCCACCCGTACCCACGTCATCTTCGTTGTTGGGCCGACCACCGGAGCAGCCTGACTTGTCGTCAGTGGTCGGTCCAACAGAATACCCTTTCGGGTAACTTGACATCTCGACGTCCCCATCCCGGGACGTCGGATATGTTGCACTTCTAGATTTGAGCCTCCTCCATATTGGGAGGGAATTTAACCTACTATACTACGCTGATTGATTTAGTGTTTTTCTGTGTGTGTGTGTGTGTGTGTGTGTGTGTCGTGTGAGTTTTTCTTCTCTTGCGTAATTGTTATTATCATCATCATCACTTCAGCTCATGTACGTCCCACTGTTGCACTCGAGCCTCCTCCACAATAGGAGGGAAATTTACCTACTATATCACGCAAGTGAGACATATTGGTATAGGATTTTATTGCGATTTTTTTCTTTTCTTGCATAAATGTTATATGCATATTATATTAGTCTTATTACCCTTAGTCGTCTATTATGATATCTACGGGCAAAATAAAGAGTGGTTAATTGTACTCTTACTCCGTCACAACAAGGAAATAGTTGTTATATGTAAAAGATATTCCTTAGTCGCCTTTTACGACACCCACAGGCAAGAAAGCCTTGTAATATTAGTATAGTTTTTTTTTAAGTCTGAATGCATTTTCATTAACTCGAATGCTCTTACAAAATCCATAGCTTCAAAAGTAATATATGTTCAACAAAAAAATCATATGAAGCGCAGTTATCATTGTAAAACGAATTAAAAAGAGCCCGCGCTGAAAGTACGGTTTCGGCAAAGGATTGAATAAAAATGATAAAAGTGATATATGATGGGCACGGTGGTGGCTTGATGCGAAAATACTTCGGCTTATAGTGTTGGGAAATGAAATTTTTATCGATATATTCGTCGAAATTATTTATGTGAACAATTCTCTATCTGAAAAAACTTCTTATGATTACGGAGTAAGAATACAATTCACCACCATCTATATTAACTGTGGGTAACGTAAAAGGCAACTCATGTATAGATATATAACATGTATAGATATTATATCCATTTAACAGAAAAACCTCTAAATAACCTCAAAATAACCCATTGACTAACTAACTAACCCGTCTGATCATTGTAGTGAAGTCGGTAAATTTTTCTCTTATTATGGAGGAGGCTCGAGCCCAGTAGTGGACCGTAGAGTTGAGATGATAATCACGATTTAAACAATTACGTTAAACTGTCAGATATAATTATAGATATATAACGCTTACTTCCATTCTGCATTGTCAACTGTCTGTTTGATTTTTCTATTTAGCTTTTATTATTCTTAATTGCATTACTAGGCATGCCTTTTAAGTTCTGTCGTTTCCATATTTCCCGGCAATTTTGAATTTAGAACTGTTCTATATTCGAATGTGTTTAAATTTTGAATCTCAAAACAGTTGAAAGTATTTGGATTAATGCTATTGTTTAGTCACAGCGTCGATTGGAATCTGTCAGGTTACGTAAGAAAATGAATCTTTCCAAGGAAAATGTTCATGCAAAAATTTTCTACAACTTTAGAAGAGGCCTGACATGGCTTCAGTATTTTGAAGAGCTAACATCTGTATTCAGCGATGAAGCTCCATGTCTGCGGACTGTCGAACGCTGGTATTTAACAAGAAACAACTAATACTCGAAGATTGTCATGTGACGTATCGAGAGATAGAAGCTCTATTAGGCATCTCAGGGATAAGGATAACCATTCAAAAGATCTTGCATGAAGTACTTGGTGTGAGAAAGCTAGTTTGCCGTTGGATACCACATCTGCTTTCCAACGATCACAAGGCGGCCCAGGTCAGATGGTGTAAGAAAACTCTGCAAAGGTTCAACCGAGGAGAGTCAAATCACGTCTACGATATCATCAGTGGTTAGTGTTGCCCAAATGCAAGACCAAGACGAGACTTGGACCGGTCTTGGTCTTGGTCTTGCGCACCCGGGTCTTGGTCTTGGTCTTGGTCTTGCGCCCCCGAGTCTTGGTATTGCAGCAAGTCTCGCAAAGTTTTGCAGTTAGAATAACGTAACAGTAATTTAACATGGCAATGAAAAATCCAACTAAATTAATCAAATATCCTATCCTATCTATCCATCTGTTAGCCTATAGTTCACTATTGAATACAATACTTACCACTGGAGAAAATTACTCTTCTATTCCCCTGGTGTTCCATTAGACAACGTTACTACTCTTATGACAGGACTTTTGACCCTATTTTCTTAAGACGTCACCACACGAGGCAGTTGATACAATAAATTTTATGTCATTTTATAATCAATGCGATATTTTACAATTAATGCGATTGTTTATATTCCCCTTCAAGTTAAGTGGTATGTATCTATTGTATTTCCAGTTTAGTTACTGATACTCTGGATACTTGAAAAAACCTGTTGCTCTATTGCCTATATAAATACTTTGGCCGCTGGATCCATGTAGCTCTTAATATACTATTTATTCAAAAACATAAAACTGATTTAAAATTTTATGGTTTTAATACTTGTAAAATGTATGATATTCGTCGTCATCGTCACAGCTCATAAAAGTGCCACTGCTGGGCTTAAGCTTCCTTCCAGTAAGAGGAAAATTGATCTACTATACCACGCTGGTCAGACATGTTGGTACAGGGTTTTCTTTCTAGTTTCACTTCTCTTGCACATATGTTATATACACAGGGTGTATCAGGTTATGGGACAACTGTTCATGTATGTTGTAGTTCAACAGTCATAGATCATAATTAGAATGTATATTACACAAAAACAATATTAACGTAAAAGTTATAGTGATTACAAGAATGTGTGTCTAAGAGTTTATGCCTTAAATTTTATGCATTATGTAGGTATGTACAGACAGGATATATGTAAGCATGTAAAATTTCGACAGTATAAATAGGTATTAGATTTGCGCGAACCTTTCAATGGTTACGTAGGTACAAAGGCGACTCATCAACGGTCATCAGCCGATCAGCTGATTTATGTTAAAGCGAAGTTTGTCTTGCTTATGCAAACGTAATCATTGATTTATTCAAATTCTAATGAACATTTAACAAAATACGAATATGTTGTAGATTAAGTATCATTCCTTTATACATTTTAATCAATTTACACGAAAAAACGATGACAAAATTGAGAACTTACATGTCTCTCAATTCATTAACGAATCGATATTTTTATTTCAATTTTTTTTCATGGGTTCCTAACACCATTGTCCGATCCGATTTGATACGACATCCACGGGTAAGAGAGTGGTGAGTTATATTCGTACTCTGTCTTTTTTTTTGTGTGTGTGTAGCTGTTGGTCGCAGATGACCTTGACAGCTTAACGCGGTCAATGGGTGAGCGCTGATGGCTCCCAACCCGGTGAGTAAGTTAAGCGAACATCGCCCGAGGGCTCCCCCCTGTGGGGAACGGACCTCGGCTCGGGGCGTCGCTGAGAGCAAAGTGGGCGTGGCCAAGTTTAGGTTAATGACTTTTACGCGGCGCGGTTTTCGACCTCGACGGCGAGGCCGATACCGCGGAGTTTTATCTGTTATCGCTGCGCGAGCTGTGTAGGTCCTTTCTTGGGCGATCATAATAGCGTCATCTTCTTCTTCAAGAAGATGACGAGGACGTCGGACCGCGGATATATTTGAGGGGACGTAGTTTACCGCCCCAACCACTAGTGGATTGGGGTGAGTCGTGGCAGAGGCAAAATAGCGCTGGGAGCAACGCTTCATGTACTGCCTGATGGTGATTGTACTCTGTCCCTACATGGACATTTATATAGATTAATTGTAGGCATATTTCTATGTCCAACAGTGAACGTCGTTGGGCTAATGAATAAACGGATATATAAATATGTATAATGGGCAAGAGCACTCTCGTGATTACGGTATTTTTGTCCTTAAGCCTTTCCGAAGAGTAATTCTGAAAAGCCAACACCAACATTGGGAATCGATTGGCCAATAGATGGATATCTCAAGACTGATTTGACTTGCCGTGTAGTGACGGAGTAAGAATATAATTCATCACCCCCTATTTTACCCGTGACTGCGAACCCACGACTAAGGGCTATAATATATAACATCGGTGCAAGAGAAGGAAAACTTGACATGTATGACCTGTAACAACACGGCCGATCACCGTGGCGATTCCCCTCCGGCCACGGCCGATTCTCCTCCTGTTATGTAGAAGACACGAGCTCAACCATATATAAGCTGAAATGGTGATTTGAATTAAATGCAAGACCGCGAGACTCTTGCAGGCCCAGTCTTGGTCTTGCTCAAGTCTTGCAGGGCCAGTCTTGGTCTTGGTCTTGCAAAAATTAAGCGGTCTTGGTCTTGGTCTCGGTCTCGCATTTCTCGCAAGACCAAGACCGCAAGACCTAGACTTTTTTGGGCAACACTATCAGTGGTGACTAATCTTGGATCTATGCCTACGATCCTGATTCCAAACAATAATCTACAATCTGGGTCTTTCAAGACGAGCCAAAGCCGACTAAAGTTGTCGTCACTTGAAATATATAATACAAACTATCCTATTATAAATGATATAATTATGTAGAATATTTTCAAGATCATAACACATAACCTATGTCATTCAAAGGAGTAAGTACGAGTCACGAATACCACCCATCATGCTGTGCCTTGTATGTGACATAAATCCTCATAAGCGCCTGAAACTATTTTTATTTATCATTTGGGAAATCTCTATGTATATAGGTAGATTCAATAATGGTTGATTAACTGGTTAATTTAATGGTAGATTAACAATTGAAGCCGCTAGGTAGTTCTGCAATCGATTTCGAATTGTTCTTGATTTTTTTTTAGATTTGTACAGAAGCGTGAATCAGTTAGCTTAATAAACAAAATCTAATCGTAGTTTATTTAAGATATAGTAGCAAATACAAGGTTTGCAATAATTTTAATTGCACCGCAATCGTCGATGTCTTATCGATATAGTTAATCGCATCCCTATGTAATATTAAGTAAATAAAGTTCCTTTCTCACTATTCGAATCTAAAATAACACTAAATTATTATCAGCATATCCGTAGGACAATCAAATCGATCTTCATCAACAATGCAAATAACAATGACTGCACAGATGGCGTAGTGGTTAAGAGAGCGACCTACAGCGCCAGTGTCGGGGGTTCGAATCCCACGCGGGACAACACTTTGTGCGATCCACAAATTGTTGTTCTGAGTCTGGATGTAATTTGTGTCCGTTAATTATATGTTTGTAAAGTCCCCCGCAATACAAGGATTATTTCCTTAGTGCAGGGTGTTGTCTTTAAAAAAAAAAAAAAAAACTCCCAAAGTTTCGGTAGCATCTAATCGAATTTAAAGAATACATCGAAATTATGTTATGTGTAATTTCTATAACCATAATTATGTGTTACATATTTTTTTTTAATTTTAATTGTCATAAATTGTCATAAAGACGTCGTGACATAGCGTTTCGAAAATTCAAGAGACTACGCTGCGACTCTAATTGGGCTCTTTTCAAGACCGCTAGAAATCGGTGTAACCAAATGATACGCAACGCTCAACGCCGACATATCTCGAATACTATTTCGTCTTCCTCTGCTCCTGAAATCTGGAAATTCCTTGGAACTCTTGGCATAGGTAGGCGGAAATCGATCGTATTACCTAACACTATTTCTCTAAATAATCTTAATAGATTTTTCAAGAGCTCAATCACCTTAGATAATGTCATTAAGTGTCAAACGGTGAACTACATCACCAGTTTACCTCCTCACGACTTTAATTCCTTTTCTTTTTCTCCGATAGCATCCGATGAGGTTCGAAAAATACTCCTTTCCATTAAATCTAAGGCAGTGGGTTGTGACGAAATCAGCCGTCGTATGGTCATGACCATTCTTGACCAACTGTTGTTTCCTATCACACACATCCTTAACTTCTCTCTTCTTTCTGGTACATTTCCTACGCTATGGCGTAAAGCGTATGTCCTACCCTTACCCAAAATTTCTAGTCCTTCTCTTCCCAATCACTATCGTCCGATATCTATCCTCCCTTTCCTATCCAAAGTGCTCGAGGCGTGTGCTCATAAACAGTGATCACAATTTGTCCATGCTAACGACATCTTAAGTCCACTACAGTCTGGTTTTAGGCCTGGCCACAGCACAGTCTCAGCACTCCTCAAAGTGACTGGCGACGTGAGAGCTGCCGTGAAGGATACTAGGATCACTGTGCTGGTCCTGGTAGACTTCTCTTCGCTTTGGAATGGTTTTCATCTTATCTTCAGGGTCGTCAGCAGTCCATCCGTATCGACGACACTATGTCCGATTGGTGTGATTTGGGCTCTGGCGTTCCTCAAGACGGTATACTTTCTCCTCTTCTCTTCTCTCTCTTTATTAATCTTTTAACCCCTGAACTTCAGTGCACGTATTATTTGTATGCCCATGATCTACAACTATACTCTCACGCCAAGCTGGATGATGTACAGTCAGCAATCGCTATATTCGCTATCAACTCCAATCTTTCAACTATAAGCGTTTGGGCTGCCAGGTTTGGCTTGGCAGTGAATGTATACAAGTGCCAATCCATTATACTCGGCAGTACTCGAATAATCAGCAGATTTAATCATCTTGCTCTACCATCCATTGTGTACAATGGAACAGTGATCCCTTACAGTCAACATGTCAAGAATCTCGGCATATTTCTAGACTCGACGATGGAGTGGCAAACGCAGATCACTACCATATCAAATAAGGTCACAGGTACACTTCGCTCGCTATATCGCTTGAAGAACTTTCTTCCAATAAATACCAAGACAGCGCTGGTTCAAACCTTAATCCTTCCTATCATCGATTATGCTGATGTGTGCTAGCTTGACCTGAATGCAGATCTACTCAATAAACTGGACCGTCTTCTCAATAATTGCATTCGATTCGTTTTTAACCTTCGTAAATTCGACCAATGTCTCCACATTTCGCTCTCGTCTTAATTGGTTACCGATTAGGCAAAGACGAAGCTTGCTAACTCTTTCTTTACTATACTCTATTTTAAACTCTCCTAATGCTCCCCCCTACTTAAAACTTCACTTTCAATTTCTATGTACCACTCACGACCGTAATCTATGTTCCTCCAAAAACCTTATTCTTCACTGTCCTTCTCATTCCTTTAATCTGGTACACTCTTCGTTTTATATCCAGGCTATTCTTCTATGGAATCATCATCATCTTGCTCTTATCCCAATTACTTGGGGTCGACGTAATATGTCATCTGTTTTGACATATTGCAAAAAGTTTCAGCAATGACTTTTATGACCGGCCGCCTGCCTGACGTCAACCCTCCTTGGGAATGTAATCGTTGACCCAAATGGTACCAGATGGAGTTGGCCCGGGTCAATCTAGGGCTTTTAGTCGTCTTTTACGACACCCACGAGCGAAGCAAGGGTTGGTAGTATTCGAAGCCGCTACCACACAGCATATCCTTCTTCTAAAACCTATTCTTCTATGGAATGCGTTACCATTAAAGATCAGAATGGCCGCTAGCCGTGATGGTTTTAAAGCTATGGTAAAACGTCTATACCTTGATTTTCTGACGGAGTCAACTCATCATTGATGGCTCTTCTCTACTTTTAATAAAATTGTGTATGTATGTTTATGTATGTATATATGTATTCCTATGTATATATATATGTATCTATATATGTGTATTGTTTGTGTGTATAGTGTATAAGAATATAATTGCTATACTTGAATAACCAAATTTTACAAATTACCCCTTACAATGTATTGCACCTGCCTAAATTATTTCGGCCCCACCCGTGGTTGACTGGCAGAAAATGCCTAAGACATTAAGTCTGCCATGTACCTTATTTTTGTGTGCTAAAGTTTAAATAAATAAATAAATATAAAGTGTGTGTGTGTATTTATGTTCGCATGTAAGAAGTTATCTGGGGGTACGCAGTGCCCCCGTCAAGTCGAGCAAAAATATCTTTATATATATAAATTTCTTGTGTACGTGTGTATGTCATTAAACTCCTCCTAAACGGCTGGACTGATCTTCAGGAAATTTTGTGTGTGTTCAAGAGGATTCGAGAATGGTTTAGGTTCACAATTGGACCGGGTAGGTGGCGCTTATTTGAACATAACAACGTCTCTTGGGGTGAGCTAGCATCTTTATAAAAATTTTATCCTTCACGTTATTCTACGTTTGTAGAAAAGATGACACTAATAATAGAAAAAATTATATAGTTGATATTTGAGACAGTGTGCGCACATCGTAAAAATTTACTCTCATAATTTTTCCCTAAAGCGGCGAGCCCTAAGCCGCCGTCAGAGGTATAACTTCAAAAAATGAACGCAAAAGTGTTACATAAAATCTAAATGTCGTTTGCAATAACGGGCAATATTGCCAAATATCCATTATGATATAGATGATAGATGTAAAATAACATTTTTGGAAGCATATTTTATTACTCCTTTTACTGGTGAAGCTACTATCATTCCTCAGCCTATCGACACCCACTTAGGCATAAGCAATATCTCCATGTTGGACCGATCACAGAGGACAAGGAACTGAGTACCGGTGGTCGGCCCAATGATGAAGGCGACGGACTACGGGGAGTTATGGGACCGCGCGCCGCCCCTTTGTCACCCCGGGCGGCATGTGAGCTGACCATAGGCCACCCAAAAAAAAGGCGTAGGCATTATCTCCCTAAGAAGGGGGATAGTGCCATTAATACATTGGCAGACTGTGTAGAAAGCGCAGTTGGTGTAATGAGTTTCCCAGGACAAGGCTGCTGTTATCTCTCAGTCGGGTTCTATGACTCCCTATCAGTAGGGATGACGACTTTGTATTCATAAAACTATATGTTAGAAAACCAATACAACATATTAATATTTTAAACAGAGACGCTCGCTTGATGAGAACTATTTTCACCCTCTCAGGCCATATAAGTCCCACTGTTGGGCTCGGGCCTCCTCCGCAATGGAAGGGAAATTAACCTACTATACCAAGCTTCAGACGTGTTGATATAGGATTTTAAGTCGTGTTTTCCTTTTCTTGCATGGATGTTATCTGAACTCCTCTATATCCCTTAGTCGTCTTTTACGCCACCCACGGGCAAGAGGTGATGAATTCTATTATACTCCGTCACAAAATATTAGTGTAGCTTCATTTTCGAAGAGCCAGTGTAAAGTTATCTTACCATCTACGTGTGCCTTCCAATAGCAGCGTCAAAAGAATTAAAAAGTGCCCCACTCCGTTGCGAATGGGTTGCAAAAAACATTCGCCGTAGTAAAGTAACGTTATTAACGAAGCTTTGAGCCCGGATTATATCCGGGCTGTGAGCTCCTGAAAAAATGGGAAGAAATGTTCTACCTTCGTATGTGAAAATTTGTGGTTTCTGCGTAGAAATTTAGGTTGTAGCTCTGTGGCGTCTAATATATTTTATTTCCATATCAGAGCAAATACCGAAAATATGTTTTTTTAATTATTAAATAATAAGAAGCCGTAAGCTGTGGATATAGAGGTTTTGATTACCAAACGATATTCATATTTTGAACGTTTAACTTTGAAGTAAAACTTCGTTAGCTGCGGGCATCGATATACATATGTGTACTACTATGGCCGCGGCTTAAAAGTAACTCAGATCTTTTGCGGACGAAAGTGAAATATATTAAAATAATGTAAGTATACTTCGCTTACGGTAGTAGCCTAAGGCCTCATTTACGGAGACGCGGCGCGTCGCGCGTCGCGATAGGCTGCGCGGCCCGCACTAAATTCAAATGTAGGGCGTTGGATGAGTGCGTTTACGGAGAAGTGATTTTACACGCGTTTGCTTGAAATGGAGCGTGTTCTACGGCCGAGCCCGCGGATGGCATCGTCACGTCTCACGCGGCGTTTATCGCGGCGGCGCACGCAGCGGCGATTCTCGATGAAGCGATGCCTGTGGCAGAACCTTCTGCGAGTCTCATTTGCTAATCGTGCAACACAGACGTAGTTACCGTCGCAACGGAGTAAGATATGATAGACTTTTTAGAAGAAAATTGTATTTTAAAAAGTGAGTTATTTAATATAAAGAGTGGCCCAGTGTTTATAATAGCGGAACATGAGAAGTTTGGGTCGGATTAACTAAGAACCCCGCGTGCGCCGCAGCGATGCTCGCCGCGTGCTCCGCTACACGCTTGAGAATACGACGCGAGCGCAGCGGCGGGCATCGCCACTCTTTCCGCCTCGCGTCTCTATAAACAACATCGCATATTGTTATAAGTCTGTGTTTACGCGTGCGATGATACGTGCCGCTTCACGCGCCGCGGCTACGTAAACAATAAAAACGTCCGACGCGCCGCGAGACGCCACGCCACACGCGACACGCGACGTCCCGCTTCTCCGTAAATGAGACCTTACTTTTAGTGTGAGTACATGACTTATTTATATATTAATATATAATTTTAATCAAGCAATATTATAAGCATTATTATTAAGCATTTATATTATAATAATTATAAAACAATAAAAATAATTGAGTTAATTGTAGTAGTTTTATAGTCTGAAAAATGGCGCAACGGACAACGGAGTAGTAATACAATTGAAGCCAGTTTATACTTGCCCATAAAAAGCGGGAGTAAAAAAGTTCGACAAATACGACACTATTTTTTACGGATGTTATTGCATTTTTATTTGATTTCGAATTTGCCGACGTTTCGATTATTTTTCAGCATTATGGTCACGCCCTAGCCGAGGCCGCGGGTGACTGGACCGGGGATTTTATTCCGTCACCTGCAGAGAGGCTGACTACGCAACGGCGACCGACGTCCTGGACGTGGGGAAGAGAGGGTACCTCGCAAAGTATTCCGTCGGGCTAACCACCGAGAACAAGGAACTTCGGTCGGCTCAACGACCCAATGTGCTACCGTAGGTTATAGGGCCGCGCGCCGCTCCTTTGTCGCCCCAGAAGGAGCCTGGGGGTGTGCCCAAAAGAAAGCATTATAGTCACGCGAGGATTAGGGAATTTTACGACTGACTGGAATGACTAATTTTTTACAAAGGACTTTATAATACATTTCAACAATATATTAAATGAAAACGCCATAAATTACATTAAAATAGTTTGATTTCATATCTGTAATACGTACTCGCTTCATTATCAATCAATTGCTGTAAAATAGTCCTCTTTCTCATGTTTCACCAAAAAGTTCTGTGCCGCCTGTATAAAACGATGCCTTGCTGGGCAACTTTCATTAGGTCATCGGTCTTCCTGGTTCGCTGCGTACTGCGTCGTCCAATACGCGGTCGCCAATCGAGAACCTTTCTTTCCCAGCGGTTGTCGGTCGAGCAATGTGACCCTTCAGAATTAACATAATTATTATGTCGGCTGCACCCGTCCTTCAATATACCGTATATAGGATGCTATCTCGATTACACATAAAAAAATCACTCAAGTAAAATTTGAAACTTTGCTACTGAAGTACGAAAATAAAGTGGTAGGTTACAATGGCAGGACTACACTGTTGACAGTTGGTTGCCTACAGCCACGGGCTGGTCCGTCCGGAGTAGTACTATACTCTCGCAGAATATCGACGTCCGAGTAGTAGTAATGTGTTAATGCGCTTCGTTCGATTAGCGTGAGAGCAGGAATCCCAACTTTCTGAAGGTGTTTGCGTGTGGTGGGTTTTGGTGATGCCTTTAGTATCACCGAACCTCATTAAACGCACTCCCTTCACTTTCTTCACAGTAGGCAGCGGCCTTGTCCCTAAGCGGCAGCAACACTTACCATCAGATGTACTGTTTGCTCGTTTGCCAACATTTGCAATAAAAAAAGATAATAAAAACCCCTCAAGCTTTCGAAAAAATCTACAATATAATATCAATACTTATAGAAAACAAACAATCCCTGTCGGCATACAAATACTTAGACATGAAAAAAAATCTGTCTGAACTAAACAATAGCTATTTGCCGACAAAGATCTGATCGTATGGTATAGATAAAATCATATTTTTCATACACAGACATTTTTTGTGGGTTCAAGTGTATAAAATAAAGCGTTTTAAAGTATTTTAAAATGCTCGTGTTTCCGTGTGGTAACGGAGTAAGTATACAATTCATCATCTTGGCCGTGGATGTCGTAAAAGACGACTAAGGGATCTAATAAGCATTTAACATCTGTGCAAGAAAATGAGAACTCGAATCAAAACCCTATTTCTCTTAGAATAGTAGGCCACCGCCGTGGAATAGTAGGTCAATTCCCCTTCCATTATGGAGGAGGCCTTAGCCTAACAGTGGGACATATGAGCTGAGATGAATGATGAATGAAAGTATAATACTCTTTTGCGATTGAGATACGAAGAAAGTATGCCATCTCCTCTTTCTTTGCCGCGGTTATTATCGTAAAACGACTAAGGAGTTTGAGCAGCAAATTTATTTAGTCTCATTCGTTTTAATTACCATGATTCCCCATAGTTCACATACGTTCCACTGTTGGGCTCGAGTCATCTCTATAATGGGAGGTAAATTTATCTGCTATATTACGCTGGTTAGACGGGTTGGTATAGGGTTTTGTTTTGAATTTTCCGTCCCTTGCATAGATGTTGTATGCATATTATAATCCTTTAGTCGTCTTTTATGACACCCACGGGCAAGAAAGGGGATGGTGAATTATATTCTTACTTCGTCACCATACAGAGAGTGGCTAAAAATACGAAATGTAAAATGTTGTAATTATATTACAAAAAAAAAAATCTTTATCTATATTTCTTTCTTTTTCTTTTAACATGTGGTGATAGAGTAAAAATATAATTTACCACCACTTGTCTTGCCCATGGGTGTTGTAAGAGACAACCAAGTGATATTATACAGGTAACAACAATGAAAGAGAAGGAAAACTCGATATAAAACCCTATTCTAATACGCTCTGACCAGCGTGGAATAGTAGGTCAATTTACCTCCCATTGTGGAGGAGGCCCGAGCTCAACAGGGGGACTGAAATGAGTTAAGATGATGATGATTTATTTCTCCCTTTTTTTTTTTTTTTTGTGGGTGGGCTGCGGTCGGCGCGCCTCCGCACCACTCCGTCCGGGGCGACAGAGGGGCTTAAGCACGCAACTCCCGCAACCCACCCGAAAACCACCTCGCTTTCGTCGTTGGGCCGACCACCGGAGCAGGTTTACTTGTCGTCAGTGGTCGGCCCGACGGAATACCCCCTACGTGGGGTACCCTCCCATCGACCGACGTCCCCCCCTCGGGGAGGACATCGGTCTTTCCTCACGCGGTGGGCCTCTCGGCGGGTGACGGACTAATCCCCGGTCACGTCACCCGCGGCCTCGGCTAGGGCGGCATGAGGCGCAGGTAGTTGCGCCTGCGCCGCCCCATTCGCCGGCGGTGGATCTCCTCATCGAGGCTGCGCTCCTGGCGCAGACGATCCGCCGCCTCCTTCTGCGAGTTCACTATCTCGCAGAAGGCTGCGACCGCGTCCCAATTCCCGACGCTGTCGACCATCGCCCTAGCGATGGCCGGCAGCGTCAGGTCGGCACCGATGATTGCGACGAGTTTACGGCGCTGCATGGCCCAAGCGGCGCAGGCCTCGAGCGTATGCTGCGCCGTGTCCTCGTCGCAATCGCAGTGGTGGCAGGACGGTGTACTCTCCCTCCTTACGACCTTGTGCAGGTATTTGGCGAAGCCCCCATGCCCCGTCAACACCTGCACTAGTCGGAAGGAGAGCACCCCGTGCCGCCTTTCCAACCACTGCATCAGCACCGGCTGGAAGGCCTCCACAATTCGCACCCCGAACCGAGGCCTCTCCAGCCGGACTGCCCAACGGGCAATGACGTCTCGGCGGGCGTCGACGCGCCAGGCGGTGAGCTCCCTCAAGGAAACAACACCGCCCTCCCCGCGCACCCCCACACCCGTCGATACAACTCGGCGAGCATTTCCGCCTCCAGGTCCCACGGGGGAGTCCCGGCCAATACGCACGCTGCCTCCGTTGCCACCGTGCGGTATCCGCGGATGGTCCTGACCACCATGACCCTCTGTGGTCGCCACAGAAGGGCCCTAAGTTGGACGGTCAAGGGCCCCGCCCACACCGGTGCGCCGTACAGGGCCATCGACTGGATGATCCCCGCGTACAGCCGTCGGCACGTGGCGCTCGGTCCGCCCACGTTCGGCATAAGCCACGATAGAGCGGACGCCGCGCCGACGAGCCGTGGAGCGAGCCTGCGGAAATGCTCCCGGAACCACCATTGCCCGTCGAGCACCAGGTCCAAGTACCTCATATGGGCCCGGATGCTGATGTCAACCGAGTGGACGGTGATCGAGACGCCGATGGGAGGGCTCATACGGCGCCCATGGAACAAGAGGGCCTCCGTCTTGTCCAGGGCGACCCTCAACCCCAGCGCCTCGATCCGCCTGACGAACTCTTCAGTGCCATAGGTCGCCAGGCTTACCGCCTCTTCTAGCGTCCCACCGCGGGCTGTGACGAGCGTGTCGTCGGCGTAACAAATCACGCCCAGCCCGGGCGGGAGGCTCCCCCGCAACGCCCAGTCGTAGCCGATGTTCCACAGGGTGGGTCCGAGGACCGACCCCTGTGAGACACCGCACGACATGGGCGTTCGCACAACGTCCCCTGCTCGGTTGGTACAGAGGACGCTGCGCCCCTCCAAATAGTCTGCCACTAGCCGCCTCAGGTAAGCTGGCACTCCGTGATAACGGAGCGCCTCCCTGATGCAGCTGAATGGCAGACTATTGAATGCGTTGGCGATGTCTAGGGACACCGCCAACAGCACTCCCCCACCGGTGACGGCCTCAGTCGCCACGGCCCTCAGGCGCAACAGAGAAGCGATCGTCGAACGACCCCTCCTAAACCCAAACTGGGCGTTCGACAGATCGGGCCCCGTGCCGACGAGGTGCCGCTCGATGCGGGCAGCTACCACCCTCTCCAATAGCTTGCCCGTGTCATCGAGCAGCACGATAGGCCTGTAGGCCGAAGGCGACCCCGGAGACCGTCCCGGCTTCGGCAGGAGCACCAGCCTTCCCTCCTTCCAGCATCCAGGGAACCGTCCGGATGCTAAACACGCGTCGAACAGCTCCCTGAGGCGGGGACCCAGGTGGTCGAGGACCAGGCCCAGCACACGGTTGGGAACACCGCCGGGCCCGGGGGCGGTGGACTTTGCGCACATGCGCGCCACCGCCACTCCCATCTCGGGTTTCGTGATGGGCGGCGCTATCCACTGTCGTCGTCGGCCTCCCGGTCAGTGTCTGGCGGAGCCATGACCGGGGGCGTGTGTTCCGCCCGCCGTGGGAACAGGTCCTCGTCGACCCGGGTGAGAAGGCTGGGCTGGAGAGTCTCGGTGAGGGGAGGGCCCCGCGCGCGGAGCTTATTCAGCACCGCGCGATAGGGGGTCCCCAGTTTTTGCATGTCGGTCGGCTATGCCCTACGTCCAGCTCCCGCCGGGCGCGTTTTAGGACGGCCTCATAGTTGAGGCCCCTCTCAGCCACCTCAGGCAGCACGGTGATGACCACCGCGGCCGTCTTCGGCGACTTGAGGCCCCTGCGCGACCTTTTCCCCTTTCTGCCGGCTCCCGCCTGGGGAGCAGCGGCCACGGCGGCACTTTTGGCCGCCGCTCTCCGCTTCTGGCCGCGTGCCTTCTTGCTCCGCTCAGCCACCTGCTAGCCCTGTTCGAGCCTGGCAGCATCGCTGAGCGCAGCAGGAGCGGTCGCGGGTGTGCTGGCCGACGCCTACGGTGCAGCCGCTGGCACCGGCTGCGGCCCGGCCTTGGCGGGAGCCGGCACCTTGCCGGCCTTCTTGGCCCCCTTGGGCCCAGCCGCGGCCGCAGCGTAGCTCACCACGCGGCCACCCTGACAGGGCAGCGGGGTGGGAGCTGACGCTTGCGGCCGCCTCGCCTTATCCGCGGCGAGCGGTGGTCGGAGGGGCGGCTCAGGTGGGAACCTGGCCGCTACGGCGGCGATACGCGCATCCATCATCACCCCTACTCGGGCTAGGATGACGCGTACCGCCAACTACGACACGCCGTGCACCTCGTCGGGCGGCGGCTCCTCCCCCTTCCGAGGTCTCCCGCGGCCACGAGCCGGCGGAGGGACCACGACGAGGGGAGGAAACGCTGAGGCCACGACGGGCGCAGCCGGCGCAGCAGCCGCGACGGGCGCAGCCGGCGCAGCAGCCGCGACGGGCGCAGCTGGCGCCACGGACGCAGACGACGGGCCCGCCCTCCCAGGCACAGCCCGTTTCAGTGGCGAGGATGGCACCGGCGGCGTGGCCGGCGCTAGGCGCGCGAACTGGGTCCGCAGGTCGGCCATCTCCTTGGCCAACCTGCGGTTCTCCCGTCGCACCGCCGATAGCTCCGTCTCCAGCTTGCGGTTGCGTTCCCGCAAGCCGGAGACCTCCTCGCTAAGGCGCGCGTTCGCGGCCTGTAGGGCCACCACCTCGCCACTGTGGCCTGCCGGACCCGGTGGCCCCGGCCTCGCCACCACCACCGATCCTCGGCCTCTGCGCCCCTGGCGCATGGTCGGGACCTTGGGGGGAGGCCTGATGGTATCGCTTCCCTCCGAGTCCGCCCGGGAGCTACCACCCTTATGTAGGGGGCGCTTCCTGTCCCTTGTCGGGGGGCGGGCCTCCTCCCCCTCCTTCCTTACATCTAGGGCCGCCGTCAGAGCCCTCGCCGCATGATGCGGCTCGGACTCCTCGGCGGCCTCCTCAGCGGCCTCCTCCTCCTTCTCCTCCCCCTTGTCGCCGGACTCCCTATCATTTCCGGACGACCTGCCTACTCCTAAACCGGACAGCCCTGCAGCACCTACGCCACCCTCGTCCCTATCCACAACGTCGGCGCTCCGCCGACCCTCCTCGGCAGACGGCTCTGCGCTACCGCCCTCGTCCGCAGATATCTCCGAAGCCGACATGGTGTCTTCGGACGGCCCTGCGGCACTTCCGCCCTCGTCCGTCGACAGCTCGTACGCCGTGTCGCTTCCCGACAGCCCCGTCAAGCTGCCTCTTCTGCACATCTGCATCTTGGACGGTCCTGCAGCACCGCCGCCCTCGTCCTGCGACGGCTCTGCGGCGGTGCTGCCCTCGTCGCTCGACAACCCCGTCGAGTTGTCGTCTCCTCTTCGGTGTTTTTAGGACGACTCTGCGGCTTTCCCGCCCTCGTCCCGCGACGGTCCTGCGGCTGACCCGCCCACGTCGCTCGCGGCCGCCGCGCCAGCTGATAGCGCCAGCCGCACCGCCTCCTTCTTCGCAGCCTCTTTTCGCGCACGCACCCGATTTGAGTGTATGGTGGTGGCGATCAGCTTCCTTTTCCTCCTCCTCTTCACCCCCCCCCCCCTTTGGAGCCTCCCGATGTTGAGCCAGGCCCTCGGCTACTGAAGCAGTGGTTGTCTCCCTCCCATACGACTGGAGACTGACCGTGCCGGTGTTTATGCGCATCCCGCGCTCAGACACCGGCACAGTGAGGGATTTCCCGGCGTGGCCATGACCCTCTGGAGTAGTTACGCCGCACTTGACCTCTGCCATCTTGTTGGACATTTTTAAGTCTTACCTTGACTACCACTCTAACGGCTGGACGCTCGCGCGCTTTTTAACCCACCAACCATTCATCCCCTCGCCGAGTGGCCAAACTTAGGATTAGGGGTAATTTTTTATAGGGGTTTTCTTCCCCGCGGTCCTAAAACCCCCGGTCCTGACCCACTTACTCAGGATTACGGTTTGGGCCTTCCGGGTCTGGCCGCTCGCGAGCGACCGACCCGTCACGCCCCCGGGCCGTGACGCAACCGTCCCTGGCGACGGAGTGCCATGAGGCACATCCGCCCCATTGGCCCCGGGTCAGATCCGCCGTGCGCTCTGCCACCAGAGCCGCACGCGGAGACCCCCACCTGCCGGAATCTTGGCCGTCCCAATGGATGCGTGACGTCCAAATGGACGTTTCCAGGGAGCACCACGAGGAGGTGCTCCGGCCGCGCCCCCCCCGATTTATTTCTCCCTGAAAGTTCAAAATAAGATCAAGTCGTGTAGCGGTTAGCATGTTTACGATTATTATCATACGCGTCATCCTTGCTTTTATCTTAATTACTTGGGATCAGCCCGACACGGTCAATCTCTTTGCGGGTGGTGGAATAATCCCTGATCCATTCACCCGTGACCTCGGCTGGAAAGGCTTCAAGCGCAGGCACTTGCGCCTGCGCCGCTCGGCGGAGCGTGCCACAATAAAGGAATTCCTTCCAGACCAGTTCCACTTCCTTTTGATTCGATGATATTTCATATAATAATTGATTATCATTCATCCATCAATTTGCCTGTAGATGTGCACTGTTGAACATAGGCCTCCTCACGAGAAGACTACTCAAAACGCACTATTCCATTTGCATCCAGCGATTCCTTGCGACTTTCAAGATGTCATCAGTCCACCTAGTACAGGGTCGTTCTAAGCTGCGTCGCCACACGAGAACTTTTCTTCCTCAACGGTTGTTAATTCGACAAGCGATGTGGGCTGTCCGCTGTCATTTCAACGCACTAATTCTTCGTGCTAATTAATTGGTCAATAAAACAAAAATAAGGTCTACCCGCTCCGCTGCGCTTTTAATACTTTGACCAAAATCCAGGGGAGCGTTAAGAGCTCTTCACACGAGTTATTAGCCCTTTTGTGAAGCGCTCTTATATTTCACGCACCGCTGCCGCCGGCGCCGTGTGGCCTACTCTTTGTGACCAACTAATGGACTATATTGATTGCTAATGAAAACTGCTCCTGTGTTTAGGTATTGAGGATTATATAATAAATACAATATTTCGTTAATTATTATTTAACTAAGCAACGGCATGTTTAACAATCATCATTATCGTCGTCGCAACCCATGTACGTTCCACTGTTGGGCTCGGACCTCTGCCACAATGGGAGGGAATTTGACCTACTATACCATGCTGGTCAGACATATTGGTATAGGGTATCATTTCGAGTTTTCCTTCTCTTTGACAGATGTTATGTCTGTCTGTCCACAGTCCTCATGAGTACTTTGTGTTGTTTTTTTTTCGTATTTTTGTTTTGATTTATTATCGTTATCAGGGTTCCATACCCAAAGGGTAAAAACAGGACCCTATTACTTCGCTGTCCGTCCGCCCGTCTGTCTGTCTGTCACCAGGCTGTATCTCAAGGGCCGTGATAGTTAGACAGTAGAATTTTTTACAAATTATGTATTTCTGTTGCCGCTGTAACAACAAATACTAAAAACAAAATAAAATAAATATTTAGGGGGGGGGGGGCTCCCATACAACAAACATTTTTTACCCTTTATATAAGATAATGGTACGGAACCCTTCGTGTGCGACTCCGACTCGCACTTAGCCCGTTTTTTTTGTAATGCGAAAAAAGAAACATGATCTCAAATATACATTTGATTTGATTAAGTTTTAAGTCATCTGTGCCTGAATGGAAATGTTGCAAGTGAAAGAAAAATCTTACATTTTTGCATAGATTGCAACCAATATCAGTGCCAATTATAATTATAAATATTCAAGGAACTAGTTCATCATCATGATCACATCATCCCATTTACCTTCGTCCCACTGTTAGGCTCAGGTCTCCTCCATTATACTATGTGGGTGAGGCCTATTTGCATTTTTTTTGGTAGCACATGATGTATCGCACACCGCTCAGTCTGTCCGGGGCGGTGAATCCATAGCCCGCCAGGTGCGTACTTCCATACGTTAAGTGGGCGGGCCACCGGTACCTGACCTTGTCATCAGGGACCCGTCCAGGCGGGTTACCTTTTCGGGTACTGTCTTTAGTTCATGCCCCGGCGACGCCATTATAAACGCCGTCGATGCGTGGCCCTTACACAATCAGCATCTCTGCGTGCGAACAGATTACACCCTGGTCTAGTCACGCGCTGCCACGGCTAAGGTGGCATCAGGCTCAGGTACTCGCGCCTACGCCGGCCAAGTCGTCGGCGCGTCGCCGTAAAGGAGTTCCTCCCGCTCACGCTTCTACGCCTCCTTCTGCAAGACAACAGTCGTCACTTACGACATCCACGGGTACGATAGGGGTGGTGAATTGTATTCTTACTCCGTCATCACACGGATAAAGGTCAAGTTAAATACAGACAAAAGATTAAATCGCAATTCGACTAGTACCATAAAGATAGAGTTTAACTAGAGTACATTTGAACACAAAAAATAATTAACGGTGATATTAGGAATCAAGATAAAGAAAATAATAATCCACGATGACGAGCTAAGAATAAAATACATCAGTAGGTACTCTTTTCGTAACCGTAGATAGTGTATGAGACAGCTAAGAGGCACCAGCAGTTGACGTCATTGCGAAAGAAGAAACATTCGAAATATATGACTGTATACTAACCAACCCAAATAACAAGCATATTAGGGCAAATTTCCTTCTTAGAAAGGAGAACGCAACAGAGAAAGTAAAAGAAGAACAATTCTTCCACACAGTTCGGCTGGTTGCCGGTTAACTGATGTTACATTTTCTTTGCATAATGCATATTTTTTTGGCATTTATAAAATTTAAAAAAGTCTCATATTTCAAAACCTACCGATATGAGTACACAATTGTTACTCAATCATCCACGAGAAAATTTAACCGTATTAGATAATTTTAAAATAAAAGAATTACACAAAGTTGATTCTATTGTTGCAGAGAAAAATAAAATAAATAGATTACAGAACGGCTAATTTAACAGAACTGAAGTCAATAGCGCGTAAAATTGTAAATGTTTGTCTATGGCCGCAAGATGGCCTCTTGACAGTTGGTAGCAGCGCGCCAAAACCCTTTGGGAGCCGTCAAACTTAAGCAGATGGCGGTAATTTGCAATAATAACGATTTGTTGACGATTGTATTGTTATTTGTTGTAGTGAAATAATTGTTTGGACAGACTAACGGTAGATATGAGTGTTCCCAATTTGTTTAATTAGGTTTGTAAAAGCTCAAATGGGGAATGGTTTTGTTCTTGGACAATGATCGCAGTTATGTTGGTGACAGATGTTGATTACTGATATTTATCAATTCTGATGTATACGTGACTAAAACACAGCCTTACTAATATTATAAATGCGAAAGTAAGTTTGTTTGTTACACTTTCACACGTAATCCACCGTACTGATTTCAAAAATTCTTTCACATTTGGAATATATAGGAATAGCAATAATATCAGGGAGTAAAATAGGCTATATTTTATCCCGGTATTCCCACGAGAACGGGAACTATGCGGGTAGTGTGACTGAAACCGAAGCGAAGCGAGGGCGGGTTGCTAGTTATAAATAAAACTATTTTTACCGATTTTCCACCCGTACCCCGGAGACCGTTGTGGATCCTAGATTACAAGAGTAACAGTGGTGGGAACGTATGCTTGAATTAGACCCATTAAAATATTCTCCGCCGCCATTATATCATTCTATTTAGAAGTACAATTTACCCTGTTATTATAATTGAAATACTTGTTATTGCTCTTAATTAGAATTTTCTTAACATATAACATATTGTACAAACATATAATATAAAAAATAACCCACTCATTAAATCCTTGGGCTATCAGTTACATCGTTAAAAATCGGACGTGTATCTCGTGCCTAGTTAAATAATGGCAACAAGCGCTTTGAAGTCGGTAATTATCTGCCTCGGGCTTGTGTTACCCGTACGCAGGCAATTTTGTTACCAATTCGGTAACAGTTATAAAGGTTGGTTTACATTGAATGTAAGATTAAGAACTATAAACGAAGATACTTTTATTTGCTACTTTAAGAATAATGGCACATCAAAATGTTATATATTTCTTCCATCACCATATAGAATAAGACATGATAAATTTGATATGGATTGATAATAATTCTGAACAATATAGTTTAAAAAACTAAAAAACACGCTTTCATAGCATATCAAACTAAAAAGCGTAAAATAATTTTCAATATAGGTAGAAAATAATAATGAACGAAATATATTAATATTATTGTGAAAAAAGTGTGGGCACAAAGGGCTCCGACCAGTGCTCCGGTGGTCGGCCCAATGACGAAGGCGACTTCTCGCGCGGGTGAGTCACGGATGTGCGCGATTACGTCCCTCTGTCGCCCTGGACTTAGCGGACGAGGAGTGCACCGACCGTAACCGGGTGGTGGTGACACAAAGAAAAACAAAAAGCGGATTATTATATTGTCATCAGTCTTTGATAGATGTGCAAAGTTTAAAGAAAATCTGATCGCTCAAAGTAGGATAAAATCGTGCTCAAAGGTGAACATTACAAACAAACATGAAGCTAATAAAAGCGTGTTAAAAAAATTACTTCAAACGTTTTTCATGGATGCCCTTGTCAGAACTCGATCACATTGATATGGGACTATACGAAAAGCACCAGATTTCGAATAAAAAAAAACATCAATATCGGTTCACCTAATCATAAATTCTGAGGTAAGAAACATAGAAAAAAAAAAAATACAGTCGAATTGAGAACTTCCTTTTTGAAGTCGGTTAAAAGAATAGAAAATAAATAATGATACTAACTCTTTCCCTAAACAGTCAACATAAAATTCACGAGGGCCCATTAACTTCAGATTAAAAATCTGCACCATTGAGGGGGTTGGTAATTGCTAAATCATGTAACCGTACCCGCGGCTACCCCCATCCCTTAGTCAAGGGTCGTTATGTTAATGTAACCAACACAATTTGTTTGTGTTGATCATATATGATAGCTTTATTATAATATATGCTTATAAAATACAGTGTAAACTCTTTATAACGTCACTCGATTTAACGACAAATTCCTTAAAAGATCGAAATGACTTGATTTTGGTTGGTTTGTCATATAATCCAATGTCCAATGATACACTCTATATAACACCACGTTCATTCGAAATAACGACGATATAAGCCATTATTTAGCATTGAGCAGTACTTTCTTAATTGCCAAAATTAGTAAGAACTGCAGCTGTGTACGTTCTTTCCTTTGTTGTTTTGTTATTTTCTTATCTAGCACGTGTTTACCTCAACTGACCTACGAAACATTGTAAAAAAATCTCTTTTATTTTTTGGGTTATTGACTTGCACATGTTTACTTCAGCCACTGGGCTGTCGTTAGGTTGTTAAATGTTATCTTAATCATATTTGTTTTTACGTTTGTAAAATTATAACGCAAATTTTAGTAAATAAATATTATAATAGTAAAATAATATCAATTTTCTTTTCACTCCAATTAACGACACCTCTCTATAACGTCAAAAAATTCACAGTCCCTTGAGTGTCGTTACATAGAGTTTACACTGTACTTATTTCAACATGTTAATTGTTGATTATCCGCGTGGTGACTGAGTAAGAATACAATTCACCACCAATCTTAGCCGTGGATGTCGTAAAAGATGACTAAGGGATATAATACGCATATAACATCTATGCAAGAGAAGGAAAACTCTAAATAAAACCCTATACTAATCTGTCTAACCAGCATGGTATAGTAGGTCAATTTTCCTCCTATTATGGAGGAGGCTCGAACCCAACAATGGGAAGTATATGAGCTGAGATGATGATGATAAAGGAATTGTTGATATCTGATGTTTACGCGAGTATTACACATTATAAATAATACTATTGTTACGGATTTTATCGCGTTTGTATTTGATTTTTGATCACGATTAAAACGGATTTAGTTCACCCGTGACCATAAACACTGTAAAGTGTTCGAAACGTTGGGCAATCAAAAATCAAATACAAACGCGATAAAATCCGTAAAATAGTTTTATTTATAATATTAATTGGTTTTTAAATATTTTTTTGTTATTATAAAGTAGGTTCTAATTAAGAAATAGCTTAGTTTGGGGGTCAGTAGATGATTAAAAAAATATTGTTTTACTTGTAATTTTATTTTAGTAAACGTGATCTTTAAGCGTGGGCAATAACCAAGCTGTGAGACAGATTCCGAAATACAGAAATCCGTAGTGTTCTACGGAACAAGTGCAACCGACATAGCACAGAATTAGCATGGTGAAGGTGAAATGGCTATGGGCAGGCCACATCGCTTGACGAACCGACAAAATTTTTTTAATTGATTTTCAAGCATATGTATCGTGTAAATAACTGTATGAGTATGAAAAATCTACTGTTTTGATATTACAAACAAACTGAATGGCAAGAAAGATGGGATTCATCATCGAAAGGTCGTCTTTATCTATTTTTCCATGCATCCGGGAGCGCCTGGAGAAGGTGTGGCTGGAGGTTGACCACTTCGTGGCCCAATTTTTAACTGGCCATGGCAACTTTAAAAGTAAACTATTTTCTTTTAAACTCGTACCATCACCATTATGTCAATGTTCCACATCTGACCACGAGTATGAACAATCAGCACATCACATTCTCTGGGAGTGCGATCTCTGGCGAAACGAGCGTAACCTTATGTTAAACAGTTTGCAAGTCACCTGTGGGGTAGTATACTATACGGACCTTGTAGCAACTCGAGAAAATTTCCGTGCGTTCATGCGTTTCTGCCATACCTACTGTAGCAATCAATCTTAACGCTCACATATAGGCCCCGTTAAGCTCTTCCGTATCCGTGGTGCCGTACTGCTGCGCTATCGTAGCTGTACTCCTGTTTACTTATTGGCTGACTAGTCATTTTGTTTTCCTGTCTCCCGCTTTGCCTGGGAGGGAAGTGGAATCTCTCTTTCCAACTCCTCCTCTTTAATCTTTTCTAATTAAATTTGTTGCGGGTCCCAAGACAATTAAAATCATATCCCGGGACTGCCTGAGGGTCAAACCTCGGTGTTATTTATGGAGATCATTGTGGATCCTGGCTTACAGGAGTTACAATGGTGGGCATGTGTGGTGGGATTAGTCCCAATTTAAAAAAATTACAAACAAACACTTAAATTTTATTTATTTGTGTATGTATAAATAAAATACTTTATGAAAAAAGATATAATATTTTTATAGCAATAAAAAGTCTAAAACAGATCGATCTATTTACAATATTACCACATGTTAAAATGAATGACATACCACGCTACCATCCATAAAAAGATTGTCTAAACAACTGCACCAAACATGACCAATTTTATGGACCCTAGTTGATATACTCAGTACAATCTAAGGATTAGGATACGGTACATACAAATAGCGTTTTTAAAACGCTTGTTCAAGAATATGGTCAGTTTAAAATAAAATCATAGCTCGCTAGCAAATAAGTAGATTAATAGTAAAGCAGCAAAATTTATTTTTTATTACATTAAACGTTACAAACTTAGTTCCCCTGTCAAGAAAATCTGACGTCTAGAATACGAATTGTAAATTTCCTCGTAACTTATGTAGGACTTTCTATTTACAGCTCACCATCTTATCGTTGAGACCAAACCTCTTCCACAGTGATAAGTAAATTACTCTAAAGTCTGGGATTTAGCTTAATAGAAATCCTCAGGTAAACAGGTGTAATCAATATAGCATGCTGAAGCGGTAATGGGCAGGCCACACCGCTTGAAGAATCAACAACCGCTGGGAATGAAAGGTTCTTAAGTGGCGACCACGTATCGAACGACGTAGTGTAGGATGCCCTCACTAGGTGAACCGACCGGTCTAGCAGTGGTCGGCGATAGGCTGAATAATGATGACAATGAATGAGATTTTAGATATTTGATAAGAATTTTTTTAGTATTAACTTTTTTGCTATGATTGTGAGAATTTAAAATGATTTCCAATAAAAATAGATATGAGTTCTTTGTATTGTAATGATTTTTTAAATTAATATCCAATTTTATTATTCCACGCCAATTGCGTTACATCGAGTTTATCTTCCTATACAATAATATTATATGTTGCATTTATCGTCTCAGCCGACGTGTTAATATAAGATATTATTTCGAGTATTCATTCTCTTTATATACTTTTTCAGTATTCTTTCTTTTTATATGGATATAACCTCTATAGGTTATATCCATATATCCTGTAGTCGTTATTTACGATACCTCCTGGCAAGAAAAAGGGTTATAAATTCAATTCTTATACTGAGAGGATTCCTGGGACAAATGAGCCAATAAATAATAGGACGTACAACTACGAGAAACACATTACAACAACCAATACACTTACATAGATATGGCAGACTAAAAAAGTCGTCTTTTACGACACCTAAGGGTATGCATGGATATCAATATTTTTTGTGTCATGATTACTTTTACCGCTACTTGATACTTTTGCATACGTTTATTGCTAATCGCTTAGCTTATGCTATGTTTGCACCCTTATGAGATGGTTCCTTTGGGGCGTAATCCCAATAGACAGGGGGTACTTAATGATTATAAACACTAGTTAAATGATCGAATGGTGATGTCCTTTTAGTTAAGTGCGCTCAGTGCGTACTGGGATTTACTGGTTTAGAGGTATTAATCATAGATAAAATGTGGGGGAAATATGCATAGCTTCATTGGTGAAATACATTAGCATCAATGCATATTGATAATAATGTGTTTTTAATTTATAAGTCTGGGTCTGACGAAAAATATTTTATCATCATCATTTCGGCCTATCACCGTCCACTGCTGGATGTGGACCTCCATGTTACGCAACAAAGTGCGGTCCTGTGTCGCCTGCATCCAACGACGCCCAGCAACTTTCACCAGGTCGTCGGTCCCCCTAGTTCGTCCTACACTCGTCTGATACGTGGTCGCCACTAGAGAAGCTTTCTTCCCCAGCGGTTGTCGGTTGGTCAAGCGATATGGCCTGCTCATTGCCACATCAGCGTGCTAATTCTTCGTGATATGTCGGATACACTCGTTTTTCTGCGGGTTTTCGTATTTCGGATTCTAAAATTTAAAATATCTAAATCTTATATCTTTAAACGAGCAATTCTTGTATATATATATATATATATATATATATATATATATTCAGGATCTCAGAAACGACTCCAACGATTTTGTTGAAACTTGGCATACTAGAGGATTCGGGTCCAAAAAATCGATCTAGCTAGGTTTTATTTATAGAAAATGTTCTTTTGTCGGTGTTTTTAGCATAACAATAAATGACATTAAATTTTAAAAGAATATGAATTTAAATTTCGTTGTAAATGTCAGGAGTTCCGGTAGCTCAGTTGGGGGACGGCCGGTTTTAATTTTGAGTTTTGTAGCATCCAAACAGCGTCGGTTCGAATCTCGGTGTTATTATTATTCTCTTTTTGTAATTTTTTATATATTTTGCATTATTTATTTTTTATTAATATATCCCTAAATAAATGCTACAAAAATATTCCGAGCGAGGCTCGGTCAATCTGATATTATCTTATATATGAGATAGAACATATTACAGCTATATGGCTGGAACCGAAGTGAAGCGAGGGTAGGTTGTTAGTCTACGCGCGCCCGCGGCGGTATGGTCTCCCTGCAAGAGATCACCGCCTGGCGGGTCGACGCCCGCCGTGGAGTCATTGCCCGTTGGGCAGTCCGGCTGGAGAGTCCTCGGTACGGTGTCAGGACCGTCGAGGCCTTCCGGCCGGTGCTGATGGAGTGGTTGGAGCGGACGTACGGGGTGCTTTCCTTCCGACTGGTGCAGGTGCTGACGGGGCACGGATGCTTCGCGAAGTACCTGCACAAGATTGTCAGGAGGGAGAGCACACCGTCCTGCCACCACTGCAGTTGCGACGAGGACACGGCGCAGCACACGCTCGAGGAGTGTGCTGCGTGGGAGGGGGAACGCCAGGAGATGCTTGTCAGCGTCAGGAACTGGGACGCGGTCGCCGCCTTCTGTGAAGCCGTTATCTCACGGAAGGAGGCGGCGGATCGTGTGCAGGTAGAGATCCTATTCGGCGACACGTTCTACCGCCGGCGACTCGGGCGGCGCAGGCGCGAGTATCTGCGCCTAATGCCGCCCTAGCCGAGGCCGCGGGTGATCGGACCGGGGAATTGTCCGTCACCCGCAGTGTGGCTAACCGCGCGAGGGCGACCGACGTCCCAGGATGTCGAGAGGTGAGGGTACCCGAAAGGGTATTCCGTCGGGCCGACCACTGACGACAAGTCACATCTGCTCCGGTGGTCGGCCCAACAACGAGGTGACGTCGGTACGGGTGGGTTATGGGCCCGCGCGCCGTCCTTTCATCGCCCCGGACGGACTGGACCGCGCGTGCGCTTACCATAGCCCACCCATAAAAAAAAAAAGGTTGCTAGTCTTCTTAATATTTTCAGTAGTCATCACCTTACCAAAAAGTATCCAAAACGTCGGAATAGTAAAGAAAATATTAAAATGCAATAAAATAGGTATAAATGGTTTAATTCTACAAAATAAAAGTAAAAAAATATGCGTGTGGTGAATAAGTTAGAGCAAATTCAAATTCAAATCATTTATTATGCATAGACCCCGAGAGGGCACTTACATATTGTCAACTTTACAAAATAAAATAAAATAATCAAAAAAAAAAAAAAATAAACCACCACCGGATTGGAACACGACCGCTACTGAGAAGATCCGACAAGAAACTCAGAGGGCTTGTCAATTTTTTTTTCTTCTTACTAGATATACAATTGTGTACATGTTTTGTAAGAACTAGCTCCAGTGTGATGCCCTTCGAACCGCAAGATACTTAATGTAATTCAAACGATTATGGCTGGACCAGATTCCACAAGCGGCACCCGATCACGAGTTAACTACTAAAGCAGCCATCACTCCCCTCAACCACTATGGAGGGAAGGGAGAGACCCGCTCCACGCAGCTACCACAAGCAAAATTCATCATCATTATGATCATCTTAACCCATATAAGTGCCACAATTGGACTCGAGCCTACTCTACAATATGAGGGGTCAGACGTTTCTATATTGAGTTTTCTGTTCTCTTGCATAATCTCAACCATCTTTTAGATGCCCATAAGCAAGAGAGGGGGTGGTGAATTGGATTCTTCCTCCGTCACCACACGGAAAATAATTCACGCCCTCGTATCTTAATGCCTTTTTTTATTTTATTTTTCTTATTATTGCCGATGGTGGCAAATGAGCAAGCAGCACACCTGATGGTAAGTGATACTGCCGCACATGGACCTTTGCAATACAGTGGCACAGCTAGGCCGCTGCCTATCGTATAGGAAATCCTAATCTTAAACCTCATTTAAAGAAGGACATGTCATGTGCTCGAGAAACACAGCAGCAGGTAGTTCATTCCAGAGCCTGCACGTACGTGAGAGAAATGATCGTTGGAAGCGTACAGTTGAAGACGTAACGGTGGTACCAAGTCATGGTCAAGTCATTGTTCTTCAGAACACTCCCCATGAAAGAGCCAGTACACAGATTGACCCAAAGTCTCTCCGCCGCTCTAGTGACTACAATCTGTCCCTAAGATTGGGATCCCCGACGAATCGAATAGCACGTTAAAAGAAACGTCACATCTATGAAAAACTTAAGGAAAAGTAAAACCCTATGCCAACATTTTTGACTAGCATAGTATAAATATAATAGTTTAATTTCCCGCCAATTATAGAGGAAGGCCGACCCTGGGACGTATACGAGTTAAAATGACCGTATAAATAAAAGTAATAAAACATAAAAGTCTAGAAATTACCTTCCACATCGCTCTGTAATTATTGTATTACAATTTAAATTAATATTATTAATTGTTCAACATTGAAAACAAAATTGCAGCGATGACAATATAATCGGATACACACCCCACTCATCGTTCGAATCAAATCTAACCATTGAATCATAAACAAACATCTCAATTCGTATCTGAACAAGCTTATTCTAAATTCAAATAGACAATGACTGGTAGCGAAACATTAGAGATTTAAAAGAGCAACGCACAATGACAATATTTATATATGGTAGGAGTATACTGTCAAGAGTCGTCCGTCTACAGCCACGGGCCCGACAATCTGGGGTAGTATCACTTTTGCAGAAAATGGACGTGTGAGTAATAGCAATTTGAGACTGCACCTCTTTTGGTGCGCAAGAGAGCTGGAAGGCCAATTTTCTGAAAGTGTTTGCGTGTGGTAGGTTTTTGGTCAAGCTTTCAGTATCATCGAAACTCACACTCCCTTCACTTTCTTCACGGTAGACAGTAGCCTAGCAAAAGTCCATGAGCGGCAGCATTTACCATCAGATCAGCTGTTTTCTCGTTTCCCACCAAAAACAATAAAAAAAAATTATCCCTTTTTACTCAAATAGAATTTAGGGGGTAGTGAAGTGAAGATAAATCACACATTTATATTTAACCCATCGCCAAACAGGATAACGGAATTTCAGAATTAACATAATTCTAAAATTAAAGAGAAAAAGCTCATTAACAGGAAAAATGGATTCCATTTTTAGAATGTAAGTACACGTGTACCCTTACTATAGCTATTACACGAGAGGTTGGCCAAATGGCGCGAAATTTGACCCACCACAGACTAAACAATAACGTTAATGTGTTCTGTTCAGAAACGAGGTCGCACTCGGCTCAATTATTTGTGGATATATTAATGTTTTAGTGAGCAATGATAGCCTCATTAAATATTTTTTTAATTCTTCATTTTTTTATTTTATCTGTTTTGCACCTATATATTATTATTATAGTTTCCTTCATCCATTTATCAGCCAATCAAGGTCCATTATTGGACAAGAAAATGCCTCAAGGGAATAATGTTGAAATAACTACAGTTGCCATGCGGTAGTAAACGCAGTTATTGCTTTCTTTATTTTTTTCGGTGTGGGTTACGCTCGGCGCACTCCTCGGACCACTCCGTCCGGGGCGACAGAGGAGCGTCAGCTCGCACACCCGTAACCCACCCGTGACACGTCGCCTTCGTCGTTGGGCCGACCACTGGAGCAGGGTGACTTGACGTCAGTGATCGGCCCGACGGAATACCCCGAGGGAGTACCCTCTCCCCTACTGGGACGCCGATCGCCGTCGCGATGCTAACCTTTCTGCAGGTAACGCAATTAGTGCTACAAAGTTTGCAAGAGAGTGCTGATGCCCATTTTTTTGGTGATCTACAACCAATTTTTACAACTCTTACGGACAAACAAGAGGTGGCGACAACTGTATTTTTACGCCGTTGCTACACAGGGAGTCATTTTACACTGTCAAATAAAAATAGTGTTTGTCCACAACATCCTAAAAGCTGCGCTACAAATTCAAAACTACCCCCCTTTTATTACATAAATCATCAAACAGACTTGATCCCTAAAACAACCAACTATCCAAATCATATGTAACAGAAGCCAAGTATATTTACCCATTTCTAAATAAAAAAGAGGGTAGGACACAAAAATCACTCACGACACGAAATGAAAAAGGTGTCAAAGATCGTATTTACGATTCATTATGCTTAATCCGAGTAAAAATAGGGGCGGAAACCATTGTCTTTGTATAAAGAACTGTGTTCAGTTGATTTAGAGTTGTTTTTACTGTGAATATAAATGGTATTAGATTTGATAAAATAGTAAACGTGTTCGAATAAGTGCCCATTGTGGCGACAGATGGTCCGGGAGGGAAGAGGGCCGAGGTATGTTACCAGTTTGATAGAATTTTATCTGAGAATCATTTAACTATAAATTCATTGTTTTCTTTTCTTTAAATGATGTTGAATCAATATTTAAGGAAAGTCATCACACGGAGAGAGATGTCGTCATCATGCAATCTGTCGTTGTCTACTACTGGAAGCCCTTCCCATAAAATATCATATAGCGCGTTTATTCCTTGGAATATAATTAATAATTATAGATAAAATTCATTGGAATTATAATCATCAAATTTTTTTCTGTGTGTTGACGGAAAATGAGTATAATTCACCATCCCTATCTTATATAACATCTATGCAAGAGAAAGAAAACTCGAAATAAAACCCTATTAAACCAATACGTCTGACCGGCGGTAGGTCAATTTCCCTCCGTGCCATCCGGGACGTATATGAGCTGAGATGATGATGATGAGATGATGATGTTTTATCCTTAGATTGCATGCAATATGTACTCTTCTTCCATTGTACATATTACAAATAGTTTCCACAATAGTTTTATGATCAGCCGTCTGTCTGACGCTGACCCTCTTTTGAGACGTATTTGTCGACAGCATCTCATGAAGTTCTCCCAGGTCGATATAAAACCCTTAGTCGTTTTTTATGACATCTACAAGCAATATAAGAGTTTGGTAGTATTCGTAGCCGCTAAATAGATTGAATAATTTTAAATTTTATTATTGGTTAAATCGAAAGCTGATAAGTAATACTTACACTTATTTTTAGCCTTGGTAAGGTACCCTTGATTTAATCAAACAGGGAAACGAAACTCGAATTGAGAGTAAATTAAGTTAATGCAGTTATGTATGAATATATTGTATTTTTTATTTTTTATAAAAGACAACATAAGTGTAGTAAACACTTAAGAAATAATCCCTTCCAAACTGCCTGTTAACGGACACAAATTACACCCATACTCAGAACAACAGTGGGTTTAATGGTATATTTCCAAATAGAAGCATTATATTTATCACACAAAAAAGAATAAATTCATGAATAAATAAATAGTCCCATTGTAATTAACAGAAATAATTGCAAATAAATGTATAGTAAGACAAAAGATGAGGCATAGGAGCAAAAACTAAAATACCTAAACGGTTCAGACCTTTGAAACTAATAATTCTTAAGGGTAATTCGAGCCAAAAGCCACGGTGCAATTTTATGATGTTTTTGTCATTCACTACAGGGAATTGGGATATCTCTTTAATGGACCCAATTTAGGGATCCTCGTTGTAATAAAGAAATAGATAATTTACTTTTTTGATGATTTGTTTTGGGTTTAATATGTTATGTTATAATTGTATATTGGTTTTTTAAGATCGTAATTTTTGTTTTCTATTAATACAAGTGCATTGCTTATATTATTTACTCTCTGTAAAAACACTAACGTTTCCGTGCTGTGACAGAGTAAGAATCTAAGGTGTGTTTTTACTCTTTTTTAAAGATAACTTGTATTAAAAACGTATCTCGATCGTTCTACCCGGCGTGGTAAATTTTTCTTACTATATTATCGAGTCTCATGTTTGGAATTTCTGAAAAAAAAATGTTATAAAATATTTAGGATAAAATTTGAAAGCAAAGAGATAAGTTTAATAATAATATTTAGCCATTGAAAACTTTATGGTTAATTGCTCACACATTGCATCATATATCTTACATTAGTTAAATTAATAAAAGTTAATATATACATTATTTATTTAAATCATTTTGTAGTCAAATATTACTTTAATAAAGTAATCAAATCGACACCAAACATATTAAACACAGAACCCTCATCCCCCTAATAGCCATTGCGGCCGAAACTGCGAGGGTGGCAACACTAATTAAACGGTTATTTCGTGCTGACTACACTAGTACGTGATTATATTTATTTAATGTTTTAGGGACCATTTATATATTATTTTAAAAATAGATTGTTGAATTTTGTAATATATAAGTATTTCTATTTTTCTGTATGGTGACAGAGTAAGCCACTCCCTATCTTGCCCGTGGATGTCGTAAAAGACGACTAAGAGATACAATACGCATATAACATATCTGCAAGCGAAAATAAAACTTGAAATAAAATCCTACACCAATCTGTCTGACTAGCATGGTATAGTAAGGTCAATTTCACTCTTATTGTGGAGGAGGCTCAGGCCCAACATTGGGACGTATATGAGCTGAAATGATGTTGATGATGAAGTGTTTTTATAGTTTTTGCTTCGCCATTCGCTTCGATTGTGAGGGCGACGCCCCGGCAGCACTGTTTTGTTGTCGGAGCGTCGAAGTGGATGGTACCCGAAAGGTTAATCTGCCGGGCCGGGCATAAATGTCTAGGCTTTGGTAGCAGTGGTTGGTCGGTTCAATGGCGATGGGGAGGGCATATGGTAGGTTATGGGGCCGCCCATCCCAGAACAGATTGGGTGGGTTGTGTCCAGACCAAAGAAAGGAACTATTGCATATAACATCTATGCAAGAGAAGAAAACTCGAAATAGAACTCTATACCAACCAGGCTGACCAACGTAATTCGTAGATAAATTTCCCTCCTATTGTGGAGGAGGCTTCCAGCAATGAGAAGTATATGAGCTATGATGATGATTAATAAAATATCATTATTAGATTTTTTAGTTCTTTTTAATTATGGCGTTTACAAGATTTCGCCAATAACTGAATTTAGATTGACAGTTATAGGAATTAGGAAGCTAATATCTAAGAACTTTACGAGATAAATTTAGTTGTTGGCTTTCGAATTTTCGATATGTTGTTTAGTTGAATTATTCTGAAAAACTATATACGAGATGAATTATTTTTTTAAAATTATTATAGATAACATTTGACTACAATCACGTGGATGACAATCTAATGCAACTAAGTACAAAGAGAAAAAAAAGATTTATTAGTTTCCTCGAAAATTATCAATTTATTCATATTAGTCATTGTCTGTCAGTTTTATTTTTAATATTTTTATTCATGACCATGATACAAAGTCTTTCAGTCGTATACATTAAAAGCAATTTAAAGACAATTCATTATTACAAAATTCAGTATTAAAAATGTAACGTATTACAATTTTATTTTATACCTAGCCAAATCCGTATGTTCGCCAGAGTTATATCAATTCGTCAAACTGATATTTATAGTCGTAGCGTGGTTTAAAACAAGAAAAATAATTTATTAATTTTTCTTACAAATTTAAATTACCGTCTTGTTTGACTTCCCACCAAAAAGTCCTGTCTATCAGTTAAATCAAATCGTTGCCAGTGCTATGGAACACACTATTCATATCTTCTAAGCATTAGGTTGAAAACAAAAACATCTTAAAGCACTTTTATATCACTTTTTTTTTGGATAGGCATGATATGATCACATCGCGCCCGATCTGTCCCTGGCGACGTAAAAACTGGCGGGTAATTTCATAATAGTCGGGCCACTGGTAATATTCCCTACACCCGAGCAGTTCCTGCGCATAATATTACATAAAATTCTATCAAAATTATTCAATATAATACGTTAAAGCAATAAAATATTGAATATAATACAAGAACTTACACTGCCCGCCAAAAGTCCCAACATAGAATATAGTGCGACTGTTTAATAACGTTGAACAGAGCAGCTAATGTCGCGGGAAATTTGAAAATGGAACAGTGACAAAACACGTTGGTCTTGCCCGTGGCTGTTGTGAAGCCTAGACTAATTTAAAAACAGAATTATCCGTTTAAAAACCGCATCACAATACACAATTGAAATGATTAAAATAAACTAACGATAAATAGTGGTAATTTAAAACATTATAATTGGAAATAATAATTTGCATATCTCTAAAAGGGAATCGTTACTCAGGACGCGAACAGTAGATGCGAAACATCGTAATTATTTTTTACAAACATATATGCATAAAAGAACTGATTACGACAGGCCGAATATGCCGTAAAATATTAATAAAATATTACGATATATTTTCCAGAAAATGATGATTTTTATTCAATAAACAATTATTTTCATTAGTATATACTATAGGTATGTGTTTAAGTCAATAATTTATTTTAAGCTTTAATTGGTGAACGAATTTTTGAAATGAGTTTGGTGGTTTAAGCGTGAAAACGTAACAAACAAACAAACTTACTTTCGCATTTATAATATTAGTAAGGATAATCATTAATTTAGAAATTATGAAACAACAAATAAAATTACATACATACCTACATATGTAACATATTTTTTAAGACCGTCTATGGTCTGGTTATACACTGCCCAGGGGCGATCAACCCCATAAAATACCTATCTTTAATAATTTGGACAGTCAACCAGTATGGAATCCTTGTCTTCAATAGCCCGTCCACCACCCAAATATGGACAAACCCATCAAAATAAATTAGTATTAGCCGTATTTGGGTAAGTAAAAATCTGAATTGCTGATAGATATAGCTACATTATTGCTACGCTTTGGCTACGAAAGTTACGCTGAGATAATATTATCATGTATTTGTAGAACAATAAGTCATCATCGTCTTCCTTCTCTTATTTCTAATACTTGGAGTTGACTTAATATGCACTCTTATTTCGTCCTTACTTAATATTATAAATGCGAAAGTAAGTTTGTTTGTTAAGTTTTCACGCTTAAAATTGTTTCACCAATGGAAAGCTATAATATCAGGGAGTAACATAAGCTATATTTTATCCCGGTATTTCTACGAGAACGGGATCTACACGGATAAGGCGACTGAAATCGAAGCGAAGCGAGGGCGAGTTGCTAGTAATACAAATTACACAAGCCATTGACAATCGTTTTATAAGCAGCCTGCCTAACGTCAACTCTCCTTGGGAATGTAATTGTTAACCACCGCGTTGGATGTAGTTGACTCAGGTCGGTGTGAAACCCTAAGTCGTCTTTTAAGACACCTACGAGGAATGTAAGAGTTGGTAGAATTCGTAGAAGCCACCGCACAGAAATCGTAAAATAATAAATAATTATCACAAACCCTATGTGTAGTGATAGATTAAAAATATAATCATCACTCTTTACTTGGGAGTCGTGATAAGCTAGGCGCTAGCTAGGCCACGGCGTCGGAGTGTGTAGCCCCAGTACTCGGCATATCACACACCATCACCATTGCACTGTCCATGCGTATTGATATCGCTAACAAGTGCGATTATAACATTCTCTTACCTTGAAAAAAATATCTTTAACAGTGGACACTAATAGGCTGATAAATGCGTGGATATTACAAAAAAAACACTCACTATTTCTATAATGGTACTCGTATAATCATAAGTTGAGTAGCATGTGCAAATAAAATAAACAAAGAATAAATACTTTATTATTCGGGGGATCAGGAAGCAAACATCGTAGTTATAAAAGTTGATTCTAAAAGAATATAGGATATAAATATGTCACTTAAATAATAAAAAAGAAGACATACAAAACTCATCATTTTCCTGCCCTCATCCCACGCTAAGTGGGGTCGGCACAACATGTCTTTACCTTCCATAGCCTCCTATCAGCCGTCATATGTGCACTCACTGCTTTCATACGCATATCTTTATTCACGCAGTCCATCCATCTCTTTTTGGGTCTCCCACGCTTCTTTCGTCCATCCACAATCATATTGACAACCCTCCTTGTCACATGCCTTTCATCCCTCCTCATCACATGTCCATACCATGACAATCTCGCGCTCCTAATCTTCTCTGTCACTGGTGCCACTTTTAGACTTCCCCTAATATACTCATTTCTTACTTTATCTAACCTTGTAATCCCACACATCCATCTTAGCATTCGCATCTCTGTAGCATGCACTCTTCTCTCATTTGTCTTTTTCAATGCCCAACATTCAGATCCATACATAGCAACAGGTCTGATGACACTCTTGTATATTTTCCCCTTAAGTTTGAGAGGCAACCGGGCATCACAAATTGTCCCCGAGACCTGCCGCCACTTCATCCATCCTGCATTCATTCTACTATTAATCTCTCGGTCAATGTTGCCATCGTCTTGGAGAAGCGAGCTTAGATACTTGAAATCGGAGCAAACCGGTAGGGATACCTCATCTAGGGCAATGTGAGAGAAATTGGAAGAGCCACCGAAGTTACAGAACATATGTTCAGTCTTGGTGCGGCTGATCTTAAGGCCTACTCTTTCCAACCTCTCACGCCATTGCCCCAATCTGCTCTGTACCTCAGCTGCCTCTTCCCCGACGAGGACAATGTCATCTGCAAATAGCATACACCACGGGGCTTCCTCCTGTATGTCCGATGTCAGCGCATCCATCACCAGGAGGAATAAGTAGGGGCTCAAGGCCGAACCCTGGTGCAAGCCTACAGTGACACTGAACTCATCAGTGACTCCGGCTTCAGACCGGACATTCGTGCACGCTCCTGCATACATAGCTTTCACTAATCTTACATACTTCCCTGGCACTCTTCGTTTTTTCATAGCCCACCACAGAACCTCCCTGGGAACTCGGTCGTACGCCTTCTCTAGGTCGATAAATACCATGTGCAGGTTTTTACGCGCACTTTGGTATTTTAAGTATTGGTACGTTAAGATTTTCATAAAAATTCTAATTGTAGTAGAAATGTACAAAACACAAATTACTCTGTGCAATAGACAAGTCGTCAAATAAATACGTGGTGTCGTTCGGCCGACGTTGATTTCCCAACGGTTTGTGACGCCTGCTGCAATCAGCTGCATTACGAAAACATTCAACATTTAAATTTTTGTATTTGGAACAATTGATAATTTTTTATATTTAGATATCTGGCTGAATTTCTTAATATTACATTTTATTATGTCTCAACATCATATAATTTACTTACCTATCTTAAGTTATAATTCCTTTCCCTTTCCATTCCTTAAAACTTTTACAAACTTAAAGGTTGGAAATTGATAAATACTGAAACATGCATTTATTAATTTTTACTGAAGAGTATTTTTGCTTAATTAAGCAATAAATAATAGATAAAGGGCAATAAACAAAGTCACAAAAACAGAACAGTCAAAATTTCAGGTTTCTAGTTTCAGTAATTTCAGCTTGGTAATATTAATTTCATCAACTAATTATTCTATATATGTGTATAGATAACTATGGGCTAAATACTTAATTTATAAACTTTAAGAACCTTATGATCTGAAGTAGCGCATTTGAATTTGAAATAAATAAATTTAGGTACCTAATTAAAAAATTACTAACGTGAAAACTCGTAGACATAAATTTTCATATGTCCGTATATATTGTATGAAATATTATTAATTCACCATTATAAGTAGGGAAGCGTATTAAATATCATTATGGAAGCGTGTCGATGTTCCTTGTTGAACATTTTACGCCATTTTGTTAACTGTACTCTGTTGATTACATGTATTTCTTATGGTGTAGAACTAGTTAACTGACAAAAATATATTTATAATTAAGAGGTACTTGCATTTTTTCTGTTTTATGTGGGGTTTTTTTATATTATTTTTGGTTTATGATTGCCCGACGTTTCGAACACTTTGCAGCATTCATGGTCACGGGCGGACTAAGGTGTCTCATGTCCAACAAGTAATCGTTATTACAGACATTTACAATTATCTACCCGATACAGAAAATAGTTATAAATTTATTAAATTGTTACCCACATTTTAGTACAAATTTATTGCCAGTGTAAGAAGAAAATGAATCTATATGAAAAAATTATATTGTTTATGGTTAGTAATTATTAATTATTAAATTTGTAGCAATTATTATTACAATTTGTTGATTTAAAACTAACAAAACTAATATACTACCACCGGATCGGAACGCGGCCACACTGAGAAAGATCCGGCAAGAAAACTCAGGGGACATGATGCTAAATTAATATTGATTTTTAATTTTAGATGCGGCTTACTAAAAGATTTTTGATTTATAAAATTATCTTTAACCATTATTATTGTGGGTCAAATCTATACAATAAGTACTCACAGATGGTCGCAAAAGTCCTCTCACAACTCCGGGGACACACTAGTGCATTTGTAAAAGACTCATACCATTTTGTCAGTGAAATCAAAGATCTACATCTCGCTGACAATGAAACTATGGTCAGTTTCGATGTCACATCACTTTTCACCTGTTTACCTGTAGAAGAATGCATTAAAACTGTAACTATGAAGCTATCAGACAATAATATGCCACTGGAATATGCTGAACTATTACGTCAGTGCCTAACAACTGGATATTTATTGTGGAATGATGAATTCTACAAGCAAGTAGATTGAGTGGCTATGGGCTCGCCTGTCTCCCCTGATGTCGCTGACATTTTCATGGAGGACTTCGCGGAGCTGGCCTTATCAAGCTCACCTGTCACACCAAGGTTCTATAAGCGGTACGTAGATGACACTTTCACAATACTACCAACAGACAAAATAACCATATTCCTAAACCATCTTAACTCCATCAATCCAAAAATTCAATTTACTATGGAACTGGAGTCAAATAACTCATTAGCTTTCTTAGATATTTTGGTTATCCGTAAACCCAATAACACCTTGAGTCATACAGTGTATCGTAAGGCAACACATACTGACAGATATCTGAACGGAGATTCTCATCATCCCCCTTCACAGTTAGCTACCGTGTCTAAATCTTTGTTGCAGAGAGCACGAGGAATCTGTGACGAGGAGCACCTGGCTGGGGAGCTGCAGCATGTCAAGCAGGTTCTACGTGCAAACAAGCTGCAAGTTCCACGCCCCCGTCGCAGAGACCGTGTGAAACCACCCACAGTTGAGCGCCTCCCTGCAGTACTACCTTATGTGAAAGGAGTCACTGACAAGATTGGCTATACCCTGAAACGGGCTTCCATAAAAACTTATTTTAAGCCACTCAAAAGGATAAGTCAGTTCTTACCACCTGTCAAGTGCCAGATCCCTCTACAAGATGCAGGAGTTTATAAACTTGACTGTGACTGTGGTCTCTCTTATATTGGGCAAACAAAGAGATCCATAAGAACTCGGGTCAAAGAACACATAGCTGATGTGAAGCACCGCCGTCACACTAAGTCTGCAGTCTGTGAACATAGTCAGGACCGCTCCCGCCATAACATTAGGTTTGATAAACCTCAAGTCCTCGCAAAGGAACACCCATACCTGCCTAGAATGGTACGCGAGGCTATTGAAATCAAAAAACACAAAAATTTCAATAGAGAGGATGGCTGGGTATTACCATCAAGCTGGGATCCTGTTATAAACATAATTAAAAATAAATCCAAAGAGACCACCACAAGACTGCATGATACTGTGAGTACTTATTGTATAGATTTGACCCACAATAATAATGGTTAAAGATAATTTTATAAATCAAAAATCTTTTAGTAAGCCGCATCTAAAATTAAAAATCAATATTAATTTAGCATCATGTCCCCTGAGTTTTCTTGCCGGATCTTTCTCAGTGTGGCCGCGTTCCGATCCGGTGGTAGTATATTAGTTTTGTTAGTTTTAAATCAACAAATTGTAATAATAATTGCTACAAATTTAATAATTAATAATTACTAACCATAAACAATATAATTTTTTCATATAGATTCATTTTCTTCTTACACTGGCAATAAATTTGTACTAAAATGTGGGTAACAATTTAATAAATTTATAACTATTTTCTGTATCGGGTAGATAATTGTAAATGTCTGTAATAACGATTACTTGTTGGACATGAGACACCTTAGTCCGCCCGTGACCATGAATGCTGCAAAGTGTTCGAAACGTCGGGCAATCATAAATCAAATACAAACGCGATATAATCCGTAAAAGTAGTTTTATTTACAATGTGTAGTGCTCGCGTAAACATCAGATATCATTATTATTTTTGGATTCCAAACTTATATTATGCATAGTAGTAAAGATATAGTTAGTTCTCTATCCGTATGCTGATAAAATTTTCGGTCGACGGAATAAGAATGTAATTCACCATTTCGTATTTTGCCCGTGGATGTCGTAAATAACGACTGAGGAATATAATATACATATCAAATCTATGCAAAAGAAGGAAAACTCAAAATAAAACCCTATACCATCATGGCTGACCAGCATGGTATAGTAGGTCAAATTGCCGCACATTGTGGAGGAGGCTCGAAGCCAACAGTGGGACGTATATTAGCTGATGATGTTGAAATAAGAACGCAATTTACCATCTCTTCTTGCACGTGGGTATCGTGAAAAACGGCTGAGGGAATTGATATGAAGATAATATTTATGCAAGAGAAGAAAATAAAATCCTATACCAAATTATTTGATCAGTATAGTATATTAATCAGTGTATCAATCGTGGTAGTTTAAACTCAGCAGTGGGACATATATGAGCTGATATGAGATAATGAGTCAGGTTTCTTCTCTCCAGATACATCACATGTACACCTGAGCATCCCACGTTTTTCAACAGTTAGAGTATAAAATCAATCATAATTGCAAATTTAGGGATTCATTAATATTATGAGAAACTTTATAAGCATATAATTGATGGGCATAAATTACACCCAGACTCAGAACATTTGTAGAGCCCACAATATATTGTCCTGCGTGAAAATTAAATCAATAACACTTAACACGGTAGGTTGCTGTTTTAACTACTACACCATATCTGAAGTCGATTTCAGTGAAATCAAAACGAATCAAAGGAAGCTATTTGCGCAGCCGCTTACAAATTATTGGATTCATACGCAATTACAAATAAATTAATTTTATTTCAACTTTGAGAAATAAAAAATCAGTTACAATATTCTTACGCTTATCACTAAAATACTATTTTGCGGGGCGAACCGATGACATTTTCGCTCGATGATTTTTCCGTCCCACCACATTCTCGAATGACTGCGTTCTCATTTAAGCAATGGCATTTGACGGGCGCGCCTTTGTCATTTGCTGCGTTGAAAAAAAAAGTATTGAAGCTCCATTTTAGATTGGAGTTAGCGCGCTCTGTTTATTTATTTTTAATAAAATATTTCATTTGTTCATGTTTTTTGTTTCTCTATTAGAATAATAGAGGATTTTTGGGTGGATATTTTTATACTTATTAAAACTAGTGAACACAACATATATAATACAGTCAAACGTTGATTTGCTTGCGCGTAATTCGGAGATTTGTCTTTAGAATTTAAGGGGTTTAAGGCTATAATTTATTAATCAATATTTGTTTATCAATAGTCATTGCTCGACGGACAGTCTGGCTGGAGAAGTTTCCATGCCGAGTTTAGAATGTTGAAGCCTTCCAGCTGGTGTTGATGTAGTAGTTGGGTCGGCGGCACAGGGTCCTCTCCTTATAATGGTGGTGCAGGTCTTCTCGGGTCGTGGTTGCTATGGCAAGTATCTGCACAAGGTTGTGAAGAGGGAGAGAAAACCGTCTTGTTCTATGGCCTGGGCAAAGCAACGTCGCGAACCATCGCTAGAACGATTCTCGATAGTGTCAGGAATTGGGATGCAGTCTTTTTACGATTCTCATGGGCAACTAAGGATGGCAAAACATTGTATTCCGAACTCGTCACCACAAACTGTTATTTTATTTCTAAATCAGAAACCCTTAAAATAAGTAATCACTTATTTTAATTCTTTATATTTCAAATCAAAATCTTACTCATAAAACGTAGTTTCCATTTCGATTACGCATCACTGGTTTTTATAATCAAAAATTATGTCACCATTCATTTTATTTCGAAACTTACTGGCTTGGAAACAAAACTTTATTAATCTAAAAATGACGAAAGAAAAAAGAGAATAACATAAAAATATTCAACAACATCAGATCTCATTCATATTTATTGAAATAAAGCTATGCCACAGAATGTTAAACAATTTTCGCGCCATGACAACTCGCCTGAAATATGCCAACGAATACCACCTTTATTTTGTAACCAATATGTTTTCATTTATACTCTAATCTTATTGCAATAGAGTTTATTTTTGTTATCTTTTTATTTAAACACCAGCACCCATAAATTGTTAAAGTATTCTTATTTCAAAATTGTATTCACTATGTACACACTCGCGCAAATTTAATTTTCAGACTTATGGGTCAAATATAAGGTTATATTTAAGTTGTCAAGATTTTATTATAGGTAAAAGATTGTTGGCTTCATATGATAATACCATTTTTCATATTAAAAGTTATTTCTTTACATCTCTCGGGTATCGGTATTGAGATTATACATGAACTTAATAAATAAGGCTGTTATATTTTATCAGCCTTCTAAAAATTGTTTAGACGAACATAATAGCTGAAGATTTTCGTAGAAATTATTAATTTAAAGAAAATTTAAAGAGCTTACAATTGCCAGTGTCGCGTGAATTTATTTCAAGTTTGTTTTTCACTTAATATTAAAGTTATTATCTGTCAATAAGTCAAGTTGTCGTGGTAAACGTTGGCACTTTGCTCAAAGGTTTCAGGGCTTCAAAGTGCCATCAAAATTATTATTAATAGCAACTTGCCCTCGCTTCGCTTCGGTTTCAGTTGTCTTAGCCACGGAGTTCCTGTGCCCGTGGGAATACCGGGATAAAATATAGCCTATGTTACTCCCTGATATTATAGCTTTGCATTGGTGAATGAATTCTTGAAATCAGTCTTGTAGTTTCGGAGCTTAGAATAATAACGTATAGAAGGTAAGTTCACGCACAAAAAGTGAGGCATTTCAATTGGAGCCTAATGGAGCTTACGCCGGAACCGTTCCGTAATGTACAAGTCATTGTACTGCACGTAAGTACGCAACTCTTAAAAAATAAATAGGTAATTATGACGGTTTGTGCATTCAAATGGTGTCACAACACATTTGAAAAACTTAAAAAGGTTTTTAACATTACTTTTAAAAATATTTCGAAGATTTATGTTAATAAAAACAAAATTTGATTTCATAATTTGTATCGTGGTTTGCGTGTGTACGTGTATAATCGTCTGCGCGCCATTAGTATTTTTAGATTCAAATTTCGAAAGTTCAAAGTATTGACACTATCCTTCTATACGTTATTATTCTAAGTTTCGGAGCCTATTCAATACAAATAAACAAACAAATCTTCCCTCTTTATAATAGTATAGATTGTAATTAAAATCATACACATCATTCTCTCGTACATTCTATCGAGCAATGCAAACGCACTATGAAACTAAAAATTTAATTATAGGCACTATGAGACCGCAAACAACTTCTTTAAATTCCCGCTAAAACTCGATAAACCATTAAAAGCTTTAGAGTTCAAATTTTTAAATATTTCAAGAATATTTTGACATAATGAAGAATGATTCCATGTTTGAAAAATTATAGATGCCTAATATGGTGTGTATTGAATAAGTTAAAACTGTAGTATAACAATTTGACATATAATGATTGAAATACATATAAAAGCATTTAATCCATCGATTCATCATCATTATCATCTCGGCTCATATACGGTCCACTGTTGCCGGTCTCTTAAGGGAGGGAGAAATGCTATATCGCACTGGTTAGACGTTTTGGCATAGGATTTTGTTTCGAGTTTTTCTTCTCTTGCATAGATGTTCTATGCAGTTATGCTAGTTAGTCCCTTAGTTATTTTTTACGGCACTCACGAGAGGGGGTGGTATTCTTACTTCGTCATCACGCGGAAAAAAATCCGATTAACTGCTCTCAACTATTATTTTAACAAATATATCAGTACAGATATATTCATGCTTTTCGCGCGGTGATGGCGTAAAAATATATCCACTTTTCTTACCGTCGTAATACGTCTATTACGACGGTAATAGACGAATAAGGGATTTAACATGCATGTAAGATATATACAAAAGATGGTAAACTCGAAATAAACCCAACATTAACCCGCCCAACTAGTGTATTGTAGTATGTCAATTTCCCTTATGCTGTGTGTGAGACATACATTCTGCCATTCAGCTGCATCAGAGAGACGCTCCTCTATCACGGGGTGCCCGTGTACCTGAGGCGGCTGGTGGCAGATTACTTGGAGGGGTGCAGCGTCTTCTACGTTAACTGAGTAGGGGACGTTGTACGAACGCCCATGACGTGCGGTGTCCCACAGGTGTCAATTCTGGGTTCGACCCCGTGGAACATCGGCTACGACTGGGCGTTGAGACGAAGCCTCCCACCCGAGCTGGGCGTGATTTGCTACGCTGACGATACGCTCGTTATAGCCCGGGGCGGGACGCTAGAGGAGGCGGCACGCCTAGAAACTCTTGGCACCGAGGAGATTGTCAGGCGGATCGAAGCGCTGGGGTTGAGGGTAGCCCTGGACAAGACGGAGGCCCTCTTGTTCCATGGCCTCCGTACCGCCGGGTCTCCCACCGGCGCTTCGATCGCCGTGAGTTCGGTTACCATCAGCATCCAGGCCCACATGAAGTACTTAGGCCTGGTACTCGACGGGCATTGGTGGTTCCGGGAGCATTTCCGTCGACTTGTTCCCCGGTTTATCGGCACGGCGTCGCGTCCGCCCTTTCATGGTTGATGCCGAATGTGGGCGGACCTAGCGCTACGTGCCGACAGCTGTACGCGAGGGTGATCCGGTCGATGGCCCTGTACGGTGCACCGGTGTGGGCGGGGTCTCTGACCGTCCGTCGGAGGACCCTCTTGTGGCAACCACAGAGGGTCATGGCGATCAGGGCCATACGCGGTTACCGCACGATGGCGACGGAGGCAGCGTGCCTCCTGGCCGAAACTCCCCCGTGGGACCTGTAGGCGGAAATGCTCGCAGGAATTTACCAGCGGGTGTCGGAGACGCGCGCTCGCGGCGGTATGGTCTCGTTGCAGGAGATTACTGCCTGGCGGGTCGACGCCCACCGAGACGTCATTTCCCGTTGGGCAGTCCGGCTGGAGAGGCCTCGGTACGGTATCAGGACCGTCGAGGCCTTCCGGCCGGTGCTGATGGAGTGGTTGGAGCGGACGCACGGGGTGCTTTCCTTCCGACTGGTGCAGGTGCTGACGAGGTACGGTTGCTTCGCCAAATACCTGCACGAGATTGTTAGGAGAGAGAGCACACCGTTCTGTCACCACTGCGATTGCGACGAGGACACGGCGCAGCACACGCTCGAGGTGTGTGCCACGTGGGCGGAGGAGTGCCGTGAACTCGTCGCGATCATCGGTGCCGACCATCGCCAGGGAGATGCTCGACAGCGTCAGGAACTGAGACGCGGTTGCCGCCTTCTGTGAGGCTATCATCTCACGGAAGGAGGCGGCAGATCGTGCGCGAGAGGACACAGGCGCGAGGATCTCGGGACAGGGACGTCGGTCGCCGTCGCGCGAGATGTGAGGGTACCCGAAAGGGTATTGCGTCGGGCCGACGACAAGTCATAATGCTCCGGTGGTCGGCCCAACGACGAAGGCGACCTGGGTACGGGTGGGTTATAGGTCCGCGCGCCGTCCTTTCGTCGCCCCGGAAGGAATAGACTGCGTGTGCGCTTACCATAGCCCACCCATAAAAAAAAGGAACAAAAAAATGCTGTGACACATACTCGAGCCCAGGATCGTTAATGAACCATGATGAAAATGATTATGATACATCTATATGTTAGTCTATCGACATCTGTTATGGGATACAGATCTGCCCACAAGAATACTACCTAGAACGACTATGTGACACCTGTACCTTATACCTTTTGCCTGCAACTTTTAAAATGTATAAGGCAGGTAAATAACAGTCCTTCTGCTAAGAGGTCGTAATATTTCACATCATCCAATTCGTGCTGACTACTTGAAAATTTCAGCTTTTTCAATGATTGTCAATCGCTCGAATGATATGGTATGCTGATTTTTACTTCAGTATGCAAACCTTATTAAGCTAAGCTAGGTGTTTTAAATACATTGCCGTATTCTGGGTGTTATTTCATACAGAAGATTTTCTGTAGCATGCTCTGTAATTTTGAGCTATGTGAAGAGAACACTTGTCTCATAAGTAACATCTAATATCACATCAGAGTATTCTTTTCACGGGTTATGGATTGGCTGTGATTTACCGTTGCTGAACTAACAATTAATTATATTAGGTAAATATATACAAAGATTATATATAATATGAAATGATAAACACACTTTATATTATAACAGACTAAGTTAAAAGTTAATCCTCTCACAATACAAATGACACACAAAACGTTAACAAAATTAATCACAAAATCGTCCGAATCAAGAAACCATTAAATAACCAATCCAAATTTCGAACATACCATAGACAGGTACTGCCAACATAACATACATCGACCTTATCGCGCGCCAAAAAGGTTGGTAATACATTTTTAATCTGGCAATTCCGGCGTGCGCAGTATTTAATCATCTACAAAGGACGTACATACGAGTCGTATTCAAAACTGACAAAGGAAAAAAAGCAATCTGCCAAGATTGGCATTGGGGGCTACACAAAAAGGGGATCTTTTGGGGGAATATTGAAAAGCGTTTTGTCGTTAACATGTTATTCGGTAATTTAGTGTTGGGATAACGAGGGATGTAGTGATTGCAATAGGTTTTAAGCGCATATGTGGATGATTGATTGCTTTTTGCTGACGATTTAAGATTAAGGCTTTTGATGTCAGTGTTAATGGAACAGATTATTAGATGCTGCGAAATTGACAAATACGATGAGTGCTACTTGTTTTTATATTTATTCATTATTGATAATGACATCTTAAACATTTAATTTTAATATGTTCAATAAAAAATTTACACATATAGTTCATTGCATAATTTGAAACATATTTTTAATAGCACATTTTTATTCCTTATTTACTGTAAAGATAACGTTTTAAATACTGGTTTTATGAAATGGCACTACTTACACAGGATATTTGTGCGATTCACAAATGCATAGGTATTCTCAGTGCAATTTAATTATTTATTCATTAACAGAAAAACAAGTGGTGTGTTTAAGACCAAACGATCGAAGTGAAAAGAGAGAAATTCAATATTCATAAACTAAACTACTAACATCGTTCGTTCTCGTTCGTCGACGTTCGTCCCATATGGTAACGAAGTAAGAAGCAAATCACCACCTTCTCTCTTACCTGTGTGTGGTACGACTAAGGGATATAATATTCATATAAAATAATTACAAGAGAAGGGATACTCGACATAAAACTCTATACCAACAGGTCTGACGAGCGCGGCATAGTAAATTTCCGTCTCGTTGCCCAACAATGGGACTTATGTGGGACTAAATAATATTTATAATATATATTTAATTGTAATTGTGTATTAATTACTCTTTCCGTGTGGTGACGGAGTAAGAATACAATTCACCTCTCTCCATCTTGCCCGTGGATGTCGTAAAAGACGACTATGAGATGAAATATGCTCATCACATCTGTGCAAGAGAAGAAGAAAACTCGAAATGAAGCCCTATACTAACATGTCTGACCAGCGTGGCATAGTAGGTCAAATTCCCTCCCATTGTGGAGGAGACCCGAGCCCAACAATGGGACGTATGTGGGCTGTGATGAAGAATGATTAATTATTCTGGCAAATCTTACTGTATTCATTTTTCCGTTCGGTAACAGTAAGAATATAATTTAGGGTTGCCAACCGTCCTGCTTTCCCAGGACATGTCCTAGTTTTTGTAGTGTCCTGGGATATTCTGAATAGCTTTTAAGCAGCGTCCTGGGTTTTTAAATTTAAAAATTCGCGCGCCTCTTTTCAAATTTTATTGAGTTACGGGCGGCCTCACGGCTCTGCCTCGCAAGTAATCTGCCGTGCCCGTGCTGTTTTAAAACAAAGGCGTAACGTGCCACTCGATGATATATCTTTCTCTCTACTATTGTCGCACAGGGCTTATTATTTCATCCCTATCTTAAAGTGTACTGTTTGTTTCAATTTATTATTTATATTCAAATACATACTTTTTTAAAAAAATATGATTATTTTAATTACCCAAGTTTCTGTTCACCTATTTTCACTATATTTTAATTTAACTATTGGGTCGAAAGAAAATTTAATTGAAAATGTAAAGTTTTCTACGACGATGAGAAAAGTATTACAACTATAGTATGTAAGAAACAATAAAAAAAATAAGAAACTAATTTAAGGCATCAATTGATTTATTCAAATATTTCATTACAATGTTTATTTTATTCAACTATTCGATTTAAATAATACTTTTATGAATATGTTTTGATTACTCTGTGCAAATGTTGTTCACAATATAAATAAATAAATAAAAGTTGAACTGTAAAGATTATTTATTAAATAATTGTATAATCTGTAGCTATCCATAGCCTTAACAGCTAAGTTCAGTAGCGTGCAGCACTTATACCGCTCGCCGCTGCGTCACATAAAAATTCATATTATTTAAAATAATACCGGGCAGTGAATTTTTTTTTTAAATAAACAATTTAAATGTATAACGCGTATTACTAGAAAAAAAATTCGATTATCGTACTGAGAAGTCATTAAAATTTCAATTTGTTTATTTAAAAGTTAATTAAAATATATATAATATATATAAATATATATATAATAATAAACAAATAAAATCTGCAAAATAATTTTACGTGAAATAATAGACATTTCACAATAATCGCTGAAAATTTCGTTAAGTTATCTTCAATAGCATTTTTAAAAATAATTTTCAATTTAAAGTACCAAAAATTTTTATTGTAAAAAAAATGTTGTTAAATACAAAATTTTCAAAAACTGTTTTGAGGGATGATTTCTAGGTATGACTATTTTCGATAATTATATTTTAATAAGTTTTCTATCACCAAGTGGTAAAAGGGGGGTCCACTTGACGTGATCTGACCCTATTGCAACTCTATTTTTGCGTCTTGTTTTTAAAGTGAATTGTCCTGGATTTTCCAACTGCAAATCCTAGTTTTTTGAATTTGGGGATGGCAACCCTAATATAATTCATCACCGCCAGCTAATCTTGACCGTGGATGTCGTACAAGTCGACTAAGAGATGTAATATGCAGGATATAATATATTTAAACTAGCAACTCGCCCTCGCTTCGCTTCGGTTTCAGTCGCCTTACTCGCGTATTTCCCGTTCCCGTGGGTATACTGGAATAAAATATAGCCCATGTTACTCAGGGATACTGTAACATTCTAATGGTGAAAGAATTATCGAAATCCGTCCAGGAGTTCTTGATTTTATTCGTAAGGAACGTTTCCTCTTTATAATATTAGTGTAGATTTACACCCTTAGAGGGTGAAAATTAAAAAAGGCTGAAACACGTGTTTATTTATTTTTACTAAAGAGTATTTTTGGAGAGTTTTAAGAAAATCGATGTAGATTTTTTTTCCTCGTTATACAAACTTTGTTACTGCAATTTACCCCCTAGGGGTTGAATTTCAAAAAACTCTTTCTTAGTGGGTTTCTACGTCACGCAAAGAAACTAATGTCAAAATTTCAAGTTTCTGGCTTCAGTAGTTTTGGCTCTGTGATAAGTCAGTCAACTGACATCTTTCTACCTATTTTACACCCTTAGAGGATGAAAATGGACAAACGCTGAAACACATGTTTATTTATTTTTAATAAAGAGTATTTGTGCTTAATTTGAAGACAATAGCTAGAGATTTTTTTTCTTTCCATACAAACTTTACCGTTGCGTTTCACCCCCTTAGGGGTGGAATTTCAAAAAATCTATTCTTAGAAGGTGCCTACGTCACGAAATGAAACTACAGTCAAAATTTCATTTTTCTAGCTTCAGTAGCTTCGGCTCACCCTGTTCCTTTATATGTGTATTATTGTTAACGCCCCCGCAACACCCTTTGCAGGTGGAATTTCGTAAAATCCCTTCTTAGCTGACCTCTACTCGACGAAGGGAATATTTCTGCCAAATTTCAAGTCTGTACGCGTTATGGTATGGTTCCAGAGATATGGTGATGAGTCAATTTATCGCTCGCAAAACCCGCCTCTCCTATATATATATATATATATATATATATATATATATATATATATATATATATAGATGAAACTGCAAATCAATAAAAATAGACAATCCCGCTGAGTTTCTTGACCTTGTCAGTGTGGTCGCGATCCGACCCGGTGGTAATTTTAAGGAAACATGTAAAAAATGCCAATATGTAAGTGCACCCGCGGGGGTTAAGACATTAATTAAAAAAAAGATCCCATCTATGGACGAGAAGGAAAAGCTCAATAACTTGTCCTTCCATTGTAGAAGAGGCTCGAGCCCAACATTTGGACATATAAGCTTTCAATGGTCGATAACAAATATTAAAATAACTTGCACTAAGGAAATAAATAATCTTTATAATGCGCGTTACTTTACAATCATAAAACGTTGGACGGTTACAGGTTACTTAACAAACGTAGATACAACACAGGACAGACACAATTACAATAATATCCAGACTCAAAACAGTAATTTGTGGATCACACAAAGCAATGACTGCCACGCGGCACAATGCCCGCGTCATCTTCCATTTTCACTATTATTAATTTTCAAATTGCCGAAATGGCGTAGAATATTAACGTATAGAAGGATAGTGTCGGTACTTCGAACGTTGGAAACATGAATCTAAAAATACTACATGCGCGCAGACGATTACACACGTACACACGCACACCACTATACAAATTATGAAATCAAATTTTGTTTTTATTAACATAAATCGTCGAAATAATTTTAAAAGTAATGTTAAAAACCTTCTTAAGTTTTTCAAAAGTGTTATGACACCATTTGAATGCACAAACCGTCATAATTACCTACCTATTTATTTTTTAAGAGTTGCGTACGTAAGTGCATTACAGTGACCTTATACATTACGGAACGGTTCCGGCGTTAGCTCCATTAGGCTCCAATTGAAATGCTTCACTTTTTGTGCGCAAACTTACCTTCTATACGCTATTATTCTAAGCGAAATGGTAACCTTATTATACTTTAAAATTTGTAGTTAAATCATAACTAATGTTATAACTGCGGATGCGTGTTTGTACATTACGCTTTCACGTTTTAAATACACAATTTATTGATTGATTGCGTAGGTATATACGTTATTATCGATAAAAAAAATACTTCTTTTTTGTGTCGGTAATCAGCTACGAGGCATTTTTGCCAGTGTCGAGTTATAATTTTCTTAACAAATTATCAGTTTCTTCTAATTAGTCTTTGTCCGTCAGTAAGTCAAATTGCCGACTTCAACAGTGTTATGGTCGCTGTTAACGGTATCTCCTGAAATTTTTAGTAGAAACAAAAAGGTATGTAAAGCACTTTTATATCATATTCACTTTATCCCATCAGTTTCCCCATCACATATTACATACAATGCCATCATACTACGTTTGGCTATATTGACAATTCTCTAACTTTTCATACAGCCAAAAGTATTACTGGAGGATAGAAAAAAATTGTTGACAAAATTAGCATTAATGTATGCAGCGATTATAGCCACCAAAGATTTAAAAAGATACATTCTAGTCCTCGTCAATAGCAAATCGAACTATAGCTAGCATTAACTAATACTCCAGAGTACAATCACGAACAAGTTCTTTGATTCCAATTTGTCTGATTGACGGCTGCGTTCGTATCCGTTTACAAAGCTCAAACACTACCACTGCACTAACATGGAACGTGAAAATTAAAATTGTAGTTAAGGTGGGAAACATATGTGACTTATTTTGACATTCAAAAATGGAATGTGACGAACTTTTATCTATATACGGCAGTGTGTGGCAGCCAAGTTTACACAAAAATGACACACCGGCCAGTGTGCATTTACTCGAATATTTTTTGATACCCATCAGTCCTAAAAAAAAACATTTCGATGAATATTTTGTATTTCTAGTGACCTATTGTGATTTTCTACCGCCACTGCAATTGAAAATTTATAGTCTTATATCAATCGATACAGTAAAAAATTAGAACCCATTAAAAGACATTAAAGATGGGATATCTCTGAAATCTTCCGTAAATTATATGTTTGTAAAGTCCTATGCTCGGTATTTCTCTATGTGATAGAATCCGGAACACGGAAATCCGTAGAAGAACGGGTGTAACCGACATAGCCCGCAGAATTAGCACGTTGAAATGGCAGTGAGCAGGCCACATCGCTCGTCGAACCGATAACCGTTGCGGAAGAGAGGTTCTCGAGTGACGACCACGAACCAGACGACGCAGCGACGACCTCCTAATAGGTGCATTAAAGACATTTTAAAAGTCGCAGGGAACCCTTGGATGCAAGTGGCGCAGGACCGTACCGAGTGGCAGTCCTGTGTAGAGGCCTATGTCCAGCTGTGGACGTCTATAAGCTGATGAATGGGTGGATGGCAAGTCCTCCGCATTAAAAAGATTATGCCTTAGCGCATTGAATAAAAAAAGAAAAAGAATAAATAGCTAAAAGAGACTCTTCTATCTCACAATAAAAAAAAAACCACAAGAAATGTTGAAAAAGTAAAGACATTTTTGGCTTATTAAAGTAAATTACTGTGTACATGTCAAACGGAGTTGAATTTTATAATAAATAAAATATGATGTATAGATATGCACTCTCACTGTATATGAGAGAACAGGTAAAGTTATCGCTACACTAAAAGTAAAGAAGAATAGAAGATAAAATATTTATAAAATGGTAGGAGCCGGTCCGGTTCTTTCCGTGTGGTGACAGAGTAAGAATACAATTCACCACTCCCTATCTTGCTCGTGGATGTCGTAAAAGACGACTATGGGATATAATATGCACATCAGATGCAAGAGAAGGAAAACTCGAAATGAAGCCCCATACCAACATGTCTGACCGGCATAGTATAGTAGGTGAAATTCCCTCCCATTGTGGAGGAGGCCCGAGCCCAATAATAGGACGTATGTGAGCTGTGATGATGATGAGGAGCAGGTCCATCCAGGGTAGTACCTCACTGAGCAGAAAAGCTACGTCTGAGTAGTAGCAATTTGTTACTGCACTTCAATCAGCGAGCGAGACAGCCGGAAGCCCAACTTTTTGAAGACGTTTGCGTATGGTGGGTTTTGGTGATACCTTTAATATTATTGAACGCATTCACACACCCTTCACTTTCTTCACGGTTGGCAGCAGCCTAGCAAAGGTCCATGAGCGGCAGTAACAATTACCATCAGGTGTGCTGTCTGCTGGTTTGCCACTAACAGTAATAAAAACAACAAATAATAATGACTATAAATTCTAAATTATTGAGATATACATTTAAAATGCTAGGTTATTTATTTTGTTGTTACTAATCCCACCATACAGTGTAGTGATCGAGTAAGAATATAAGTCACCAATTCCCTATCTTGCTCGTGGATGTCGAAAAAGACGATTTAGGGATATAATATGCGGCCTCGGTTTGGCGTCCGGATCGTCAAGGCCTTCAAGCCCGTGCTAATGCAGAGGTTAGAGCGGCGGCACGGGGTGCTGTCCTTCCAACTGGTGCAGGTTTTGACGGAGTATGTTAACTTCGCCTTCTGCGAGGGAGTAGTCTCGCGAAATGAGACGGCAGAGAGCGCGCGCGAGGAACGCCTCCTCGACAACGTGAACTGCTGCCGGCGACTGGGGCGATGCAGGCTCGATTATCTGTGCCTGATGCCGCCCTAACCGAGGCCGCGGGTGACTGGACCGGGGAATTAGTCCGTCACCTGCCGATAGGTGGGCCACGTGACGATGACCGACGTTCCCAAACAGCGGGACATCGGTCGAGAAGAGGGTACCTCAGGGGCGTTCCGTCAGGTCGACCACTGACGACAAGTCACACCAAATCAAAGGTGGTCGGCCCAATGCCGAAGGCAACGTGTCATGGGTGGGTTATGGGGCCGCGCGCAGCCCCTCTGTGGCCGCGGACGGAGACGGACGAAGGGTGCGCTGACCACAGCCCACCCCAAAAAAAGGGATATAATACGCGCGTGACATGTATGAGGGAAACTTGAAATAAAGCTCTATAGTAACCTGTCCGACCGACATGGTATAGTAAGGTAGGGTCATCTATTGTGAAGGAGGCTCGTACCCAGCAGTGGGATGTAGGGGAATCTTGCCTTATTCGTACCACTTAAGAGAAGTCGTTAATAATGCAGAGGAGAAAAGGAAAATAAATGTGAAATTTAGGATTATAGAATCTTTATTAAATGACTAATCAACAGAGAAATGAATTTAAACTTAAACATGAAAAAAAAACTTTAGAAAAATAACATTTTTGAAAAATTTGAAAGGGTACGTTTTAGGAACATTGTCGTTAAATCGTACTGTATTGGTTTTAAATCGTACTTAGGAAAGTACGATCCACTGTCAGAGCAACTGTAAATTGTATTAGGAGGCCCCCCTCTTTTAAGGTCATCGGTTATGCTTTTGCGTTTATATATCAGCATTGGAGGTATGAATTCACCAGCTGCGTTCATGCAACAGATGCATGTCATATTTATTCCTCTCTCTCCACTGGTGACTGCCCCAACTTGGCGTTTACCTTTCAATGCTAAAACTTTTTAAGGTTCAATCATTAATCGTTACCCCAAAAAATCTTGCTACTAAGTCCAAAATATGTTTGACTAGTTCTTCTTCCATTTCTTTGCTCAAATCTTTGGGACGCCCAATGTGTTGATGTATTTTTAAACCTTTAAGGTGACGGCGAAATGTAGGTTTAGGTATATTATATGTGCGATATGCCTCGTTGAATTTTAATATTCCGTTTCTATGTTCGCAATGTGCTTTTTCCATATCACTTTGTGACCATGCATTATAACTTCGTTTAGCCATAATAACCTTAAACGAAAATAGAACATTATTGCATACTCTTAATTCGTACCGGTACGAAATCAACCAAAACTACAGGTACGAATTAAACGCAAGATAAAAATATTCTTTAAAATTTGCCGCCAATAAAATTACGCTCATGAAGCGTCATTACATATAAAGAATCAACTTTTGAATTAATGTAAAATTCGATGACATACTGCAAATTTTAATCACTTTAGCCACAGTGCTTATAAAATAAGCCAAAAAATTACAAGAAAATCGTAAAATTACTTACATTTTGAATATTTCCTGTGGGAGGAAAAGCAACACGATGTCAAAGTAATTAAAGTAACATAGCCGATTAATAGTTTCATTCTCTGTCACTTGTATCTCCATGCTTTTGTTTTGAAAATATCGACAGGGTACGATTTAGGCGCAAGTACGATTTAGGCAAGTTTCCCTTATATGAGCCGAGATGAATCCCACAACACACACCCATTAATGTAACTTCTGTAAGCCACGATCCACATTGATCTTCACAGATGACATCGAGAGTTGACTCGTTGTTATCCATGGAGACCATTAAGGATAATACCCATGATGATTATGATATCATAACCAATACAAAAGAAGAAAAGTCGAAAGGAAACCCTATGCCAACACGACTGACCAGGGTGGCATATTCGGGTGACTGGACCGGAGAATTAGCCTATCAGCCGCCGAGAGGCCGACCACCCGAGGAAAGACTGTCTTCCTTGAAAGGGGGGACGTCGGTCGTGGAGAGGGTACTCCTCAGGGGGTATTCCGTCGGCCCGACCACTGACGAGAAGTCATCCTGCTCCAGTGGTCGGCCCAATGAGGAAGGCGATGTGTCACAGGTGGGTTACGGATGTGCGTGCTTACGCCCCTCTGTCGCCCCGGACGAGGCGAGCACCTACCAAAGCTAATAAGAAGAGGAATCGGTGGCTGCAAAGATGTGGCAATGACAAAAATATGTTTAAACTTAAAGCAGAGTTGATGAAATTAGTCAATGACCATAAACCGGCATAAGTTCGTTATGTTTTAGATGAGTTGGCTCTGGAGAACGCTTATTGCGTTCTTCGGATTCCCCTATTCCACTGCTAGTACAATACCATAGAGCTAATCTGGGCTCAAATTAAACATTATGGAGTCGGCCATAATACTTCTTCACCGTATAGCATAAAAAATATGAAGGCACTTTTAAAAAAAAGAACATGCGAAATAATTCCTGTAAATTTAACAAAATCTATATTGAATTTAATAAATCAGCATAATGAATGCAATAAATAACGTTATTAAATATAATGAATGTTATTTATTGTACATTGCTAGTTATGACGAATTTACATGTGTCAGGAATGCAAACTCAGAGCGGCCGGAGTATAGTAGTATATAATATAGATAATTATGTCTTTAAAACATGATCTAAAATAATATTTTTCATTCCATTTCTGGGCACACCTACTCCAAAATAGGAGAGAGAATCTTCCTACTAGACATCGCTTCCTAGATGGGTTAGTATAGCGTTTTAGTTCAAGTTTTCTTTCCTTTGTATAGATGTTATTTACATATTACTTACTATATGATACATTAGCAACCCGCCCTCGCTTCGCTTCGGTTTCAGTCGCTTTACCCGCGTAGTGCCCGTTCCCGTGGGAATACCGGGATAAATATACAGCCTAAGTGATTCCTTATATAGACAGCTACCTGGTAGTAAAATATTATCAAAATCCGTCCAGCCGTTTTAAAGATTACCCAAAATAAACAGACAGCATATGGCAACATAAGGGTAAATTATTTTCCTACTCCATCATTATTGTAGCGGCCAGTAAAAGAGGCATTGATGAACGAAGGTGTAAGTCCGTCAATGCCTAGTTGTAGCCAAGGCTTGTATAGTACTTTTCTCAAATAACGTGCAATAATTAAAACTAAGTAGTACTAAGTAGAACTTTTTATTTGAAAATACAGTTATTGAATGTGCAATTATTTAAATGTAGTGTGGGCTTTCTGGGGATTATGTTGGCTTGGGATAATTCTAACAAGGCCGAATTTTATTGCATATAAGAGGCCATTCTGTGTGATTTCAAAATCAATAACAGATAACGAACAACATTTTTGACGCGCCAAAGGGTTCATTTATTTCTTTTTTTTTTTTCATTATTAAACAGGTTTCCTTTTAAACCAGTTCAAAATTTAAATAAAACTTTGATAAGTTTCCTCTTTAGTTGCCATGTTTTGGAGTAACAAATCGTTTCATCTTTAAAATACACCATAGATATTTGGCCGCTAAAACACGACAGACATGGATTTTCTTACATTTTTTGCTGGCCGCTGCTCGCATGTATCTGGTTAGCACAGCAATTTCGGTTTATTTCGAAAAAGGTTGTCAAAATAAAGCTCACAAGCATATTTGAGATAAATTAATGTATTAATAGATTTTTTTATATTATATAGCTTTTAGTGTACATAGCTAATGTCTCTGTCACAGTACGCGACTGATGGCGTTCCCATGTATCTGTTTGTATGTACTGTTTCACATCTATTCTATACCGATCCGTCTAAGTCTTGATGTTATATGTATATACAAACCAGAGATTCGGCTTTTGTGATACCAGTAACGGATATTGGCTTTGGTTTTCAGTCTTAATATCGAATAAATTCAAACATTTGAATTTAGAATTATGGATTAGTGGGGACATACTTTGTTGTGAAAAAGCGACATCTGTATTACTGTTATAAGTTCATTAGTACATGGCCACGGGCTCCAGAAGAAGGAATCTTCCTTCTTCAGCAGGCTGCTTAGTACAATTCCATGCTAGACGGGCCGTTCAGCATACGGCTTTATTTTTAGTTTCATTGCTGTGGTACTATCTGCTTATATTCTGTAATCGATTTATATCCACCACAGGAAAGGAAAGGTCTATGATAATGGTTTTTACCACAGGATATTTAACGTTAAATAATTAGTTTGAACGCAGTAATCTTTTTCTAGTGTAAACTTGTTAGACACGCTATGAAACGTAAAAAAGACCCGTTACAACACGAGGATTTTCGAATAAATTGTAATTCAAATCTATGCAAAATTTAATTATAATTTGTCACCAAAACCGAATTTATCAAGGTATTTCGATGAAAGACAGAAGGGCGCTTTATAGAAATGAAGAATTTCACCACGGTCCACTCAAGCGACAATTTAACAACCGACTGACTTATCCCTTCTAATCCATTTAATTAAACCATAAACAAGAGAAAGCAAATCCAATTTCTTAATTTAAATGTTAAAAGATATCCTTCGTGAAGATGCGATTTTAAATTTGTAATGTTCGAACATTAGTTAAATATTTAAAAAAAAATACAGTTTTAGTTTAGAAAGTGCAAAGTGAAAACAGTTTAATAAAAAAAATGCGAATATTTATAGACAATCTTTTTAAGTGATTTTTTTCCATAACTTTATTCATATTAATTACATATGATATTATCGCTAGGATTTTGGCGGGAATCTGGAAGTGACATGTGGTGTTCTTGTATTATATTCAATATCTTAGTGTTTTAACGTGTTATATTAAATAATTTTGATGACATTTTATGTAATATATAGTGGCAAAACTGCTGAGGTGTTGTGAATATGATATAAAACTGCTATACATACCTTTTTGTTTCCACCAAAATTCTTAGAAGATACCCCTAATAGTGGACAGTGGACACTGTTGGAGGCGACACTTTGACTTACTGACGGACCATTACTGACATGAAGAAATTGATAATTTGAAAAGAAAATTATAACTCGACACTGGCAAAAATGGCTTGTATTAATAGCTGATTGCCAAGACAAAAAAAGAAGAAGAAGAAGATATTATCGCTTTGTTGTACTGACCACTTTGATCTGAAATATCTCCTCTTTGGTTAAGAATTCCAAATTCAAATTTATAAATTCATTTAGTTGGTACATTTGAGTTTTGAAAACAGTCATTCATTTGTTTGTTTTTTTTTCACATTATTTTTTTGGCGTCGCTTATTACAGCACAATGGAAACATGAAATATCGGTATATTTACGAGTACGAGTTCTATCGTGGCACCAGTGCTGCAGAAACAGCTTGAAGGATTAATGATGTGTACGGCGCTGGTATCGCAAAAGAAAGCACGGTACGTTTTTGGTTTCAATGTTTTCGTTCTGCAAATTTCGACCTTCAGAACCAACCCCGTGGACGCCCGGAGACCAAAGTGGAAAATGAAGAATGAAAGACTATTGTGGAAGCGGATATATCACAAAGAACTTCAGAGATAGCTACAGGCTTCGGCGTAAGTGACAAAACTGTATTATTGCACTTAAAGCAAATCGGGAAAGTATAAAACTTGAACGATGGGTACCTCATAAATTGAGTGAATCGAACTTGCAAACACGCGTCGACTGCTGTATTAATTAGCTCAACCGGCACAATAATGAAGGGATTTTAAATCAAATCACTACTTGTGATGAAAAGTGGATACTGTACGATAATCAGAAATGCTCGTTGCAATGGCTGAACCATGGAGACCCAGCCAAATCCTGCCCTAAACGAAAATTGACTCAGAAAAAGTCACTTGTGAGTATTTGATGGACTAGCATTGGTGTTGTTCACTGCAGCTTACTAAAATCTGGCCAAACGATTACGGCAGATATCTATAGTCAGCAACTACAAACCATGAAGGAAGAACTAGCTGCTAAACAACCGAGATTGGTCAATCGCTCTAGGCCACTGCTGCTTCACGACAACGTAAGACCACACACTGCACAACAAACAACCACTAAGTTAGATGAGTTACAATTGGAATGTCTGCGACATCAACCTTGCTCCAACAGATTACCAATTTTTCTGGAATCTGGACAACTTCTAAAAGGAAAAAAATCAACTCCGATGCGGCAGTCCAAACTGCCTTCAAAGAGTTTATTAATTCTCGCCCTCATGATTTTTTTAGTAAGGGGATCAATGAACTACCTACCTAAGAGATGGCAAAAGTGATAACAACGGTGCGTACTTTGATTAATTAAATCAGTTCTCTTGCATAGATGTTAAATGTATTTTTATCACTTAGCCGCGTGTTTTACAACACTCACGGGCAAAAAGGTAGCGACAGAGGTGGTGAATTGTATTTCTACTTTGTCACCACACGGAAAGTAACCAGACAGCCTTACTCCTCAGCAAACCTATGCAATCAATCTCTTTATGATTTTTGATATTGTGGGTTTTGTGGTATCTCAATGACAAGAAAATTTATTTACTGTCTTTGTTTATATTTGAACAATAGACCAAACGTGATATCAATCTCATGGGATGTTCGGTTATGTTCGTGCATCTCCGCATTCATTCGGACATCGGGGGCGTATTAATTGTAATTAACAAAGTCTGCCTGATTAGGGTTCCTTATTACTTAAAATTTACTTCTGGTTTACTTTCTTGCGACGCTTTTAGCGGGAATTAAGATGTGTTGGTTATAATGTGGATTATATTTCGTGTTTTGTTTAACAATATATTTTTGAAGTGAAACTTCTTTATCGGCGTTGGAAAAAAATTTATCGTCACATTTTTCGGTTACGCGTCACATTTTTTCGTTAAGCGCCATCTTTTTCTCATCCCCACCACGGTCGATTCGAATAAAGAGTACTTTCTCCAGTGGAGTAGGGATAGCATGTCGTTTAAGCGGACATAAAGGGATAAAGCTATAAAGGGATAGTGGGATAAAGGGATAAAGGCATAAAGGGATAAGGTGATAAGGGGATAAGGGAATAAAGGGATAAAGGGATAAGTTGATAAGGGACAAAGAGACTAAGAGACAAAGGAACAACGGGACAAAGGGACAAAGGAACAAAGGGACAGAGGGACAAAGGATAAAGAAGTTTCACTTCTGCTATGCGTACTTTGTACACACGTTCATTTTTTTTTTATAAATTTTTAGTATAATAATGTGGTATTTTACGTGTGGTGACGGAGTATAAATATAATTTGCTACCCCCAATATCTTGGCCCTAGCTATCTTATAAGACTACCACTAACTAGATAAATTGCCAGAAATTAAATAATTATCATATTTAACAATAATAATATAATAAATGTCCATGACTGCTTCTTTTTTTTGGGATGAGCTATGGTTAGCGCACCCGCCGCCGGGCTCCATCCGGGGAGACAGAGGGGCGACGCGCGGCCCCGTAACCCACCCTATAGCAGGTCGCCTTCGTCGTTGGGCCGACCACCAGTGCCGAATTTCTTGTCGTTAGTGGTCGGCCCGACGGAATACCCTGAGGGGATATCCTCTCCTCTCAACGTCCCTTTCCCGGGACATCATAACTATGAACGATGCAAAATGTTCGAACCGTCGGGCAATCGAAAACCAAATACAAACGCCATATAATCCGTAAAGTAGTTTTGTTTATAGTGTATAATACTCGCGCAAACATCAGAAATTATTATAATAAATATGAGTTTATTTATTTGTTTGTCACTCTTATACGGGTACCAGAGTTTAAAAATTCTTTCAACTATGGAAACCTAATTTATTAGCGTATTGTTACGGGGACGGGAATTACGGAACTGCGGGAATTTGCTATAAATTACACATCCACAATTATTTGTGTATGTTGTAAAATAATATCTCATCATCAACTCAGTTTTAGCCATCCCACTGCTGGGCCTGAGCATCCTCTATACCTTTTGACGTGACAATGTCTTATAATTCGATGGAGCCGGCTGCACACACAAAAAAACATGACGTATGCGGCGTTACCTCGCTCTGAGGCGTTCCATTTAAGGCTTGCCATACAAAATATCTATCAAATAAATAAAATTAAAATTTTCTTTTGAAAAATGAAACCACTCCATCAGTATTTTCTTATGACGTTGTCACGTTCAACTATCGTCAGTAAACCGACTTTAAAGACAACCGATTTTATTACTTTTTGTTTTGGACGGACTATGGTCAGTACCCACTCCGCCCGGGACAACGCAAGGGCGGTGTGGAGCCTGATAACCCATCGTATTCCTTCCCCTTTGCTATTGAGCCGGCCTGGAGGTAAATTTTCTTACTATATCATGGTAGTCCGACAGATTAGTCATTCATCATCATTTCGGCTCATATACGTCCCACTTCTGGACTCGAGCCTCCTCTACAATAGGAGGCAAATTGACCCATATTGCTCAGACTGGTTCTGTGTTGAGTTTTCCTTCTCTTGCATAGATGTTATATGCATATTATATCCCTTAGTCGTCTTATACGACATCCACGGGCTAGATAGGGAATGGTGAATTATATTCTTACTCCGTCTCCACACAGAATGATAGATTAGTATTAGGTTTTATATCTAGTTCTAGTCTAGAGAACGCTCTAGAACAAATGTTATATGTTTTCGTGGTTTTTGTACAACACCCATGGTCATGATAGCGAGTGGTGAATTGTATTCTTATTCCGCCATCACATAGAAAAAAATACATCATCATCATCGCAGCCCACATACGTCCTACTGTTGGGCTCGGGCCTTCTTCACAACGAGATGAATTTTGCCCTACTATACCATACTGGTCAGACATGTTCGTTTAGTGTTTCATTTAGATTTTTCCCTCAATAGCACAGATCTTATGTGTATATTATATCCCTTAGTCGTCTTTTACGACATCCACGGGCAAGATAGAGAGTGGTGAATTGTATTCTTACTCCGTCACCACACGGAAAAATATACACATACTAGCAATCCGCCCTCGCTTCGCTTCGGTTTCAGTCGCTTTATCCGCGTAGTACCCGTTCCCGTGCGAATACCGGAATAAAATATAGCCTATGTTACTTCCTGATATTATAGCTTTGCATTGGAGAAAGAATTTTTGAAATCGGTTCACTGGTTTAAGCATGAAAGCGTAACAAACAAAAACTTTCGCATTTATAATATTAGTAAGGATATATAATCCGGTATTATCCATATTAAGATATCGTAAGGGGAGGGATGTGGGGGACTTATACCGAGTATGATTCAACATTTAAATGTTAACCAACGCCCGAATTTGTGGGGAATACGACGATGTCTTAATAAAAGTACAATTTTGTACACAAGTGTTAAGAATTAACTAAATAATTAAACGAAATATTTTTTTTCAGTCACAATATAGAGGAGGCTGGCGCCCAACAGTGGGACGTATATGAGCTGTGATGATGATATATTCTTTTAAGAATTTACATAGGTTTTTGAAGTGAAACTTCTTTGCATATGAGGGTAAATTTTGTACTGATGAAACGCAATTTAGCGTCACCAAGATGTGCAGCATTTTTGTCGAAGATTAGGGAAAGAGCGATTGAGACCGATTGAAAGAGAGTGAGAAAGGGCGAACATAGCACGAAGCACAGCCATGGGGCGAGAGTAGGGAACAAGCGAGTGAGAAAGATCGAGCGATTTTTTTTTTAATGTTGATAAAAAACACATGGCACCAAAGAAGTTTCACTTCTGCTGCGTACTTAGTACTCACGCTATTTTTTTGTTATTTGTCATACAGTTCTTCAATTCTTCAGCTTCTAGAGATATAGTGCTTACAGTTTTCCAGTTATAAATAGGCAGCTCGTCCGAAGTCTGTATTCTCGCAGAAATTCATTATTTAAGTACATTTGCTATAGCACTTCTTTCAATAAACGAGAGAAATGGAGACCTATACCTTTACAGTAATAGGATCTGGCTAAGCCTCTGGTATTGCAGAGTTTCATAAACAGCGATATGATGTCCTATAAATAAGCGAAGTAAGCAGATAATATAAAAGGGGTAATTAGAAATAAAACACTACTAAGTAGTCTGGCCAGTGTGCAGTAGCGGACTAATTACCCTCCTCTGAAAAAAACCTGAGTCCAACAGTAGAACGTCATCATCATCATCATCATCTTGCTCTTATCCCAATTACTTGGGGTCGACGCAATATGTCATCTGTTTTGACATATTGCAAAAAGTTTCGACAGTGACTTTTATGACCAACAGTAGAACGTATATAAGAAAAATGTCGTCAAATATCATCTTTATAAAAAAATGGGGATGGATGAATATCTCCAGTTTACAAAATACATATGGATGTCTACCAATCCTCTTAAAACATAAAAAGGATTATTGAGAACTAACTTCTGGACGTAACTTCACCCGCCTGAAATAGGTACTTTGGGCTAACGCTAACTTTAATCCGAAACTTTCTTTACGTAAAAAGTGAAAATATTTTAAATAATACGAATTTGTCATACATGATTTTTGCTAAAGTTTAACCGTTTACGCAGCGCTCGAAGCGGAAGCTCTCAATAGAAAAAAAATCATCATCATCATTGATGCTCCGCTCCGATTGTTTTTGGCGTAACAATATATAACTTATACCCTTTCTAGATAATCTAAGCTATCTAAGAATTTTTCAAATCGGACCTAAGATTATCGTATTCAAACAAACAAACAAACTCTTCAGCTTAATATATTAGCTGAAATACAGACCATCGAAATTAGAGCATCTACCTCAGCGACGCGCTCCTATGCCGGACAGGATTAATAAGACAGAATAAGAAGCACCATCCTTCCATCACTGCGGATAGGAAAACGTTAAATTGTTCAAGTTTTTTTTATAAAACAAAGACGAGAGAAGACAGTTAATCCAAATTCATATGACATGAGCTATTAATATGTTCATCATCGTCTCTAATCAATAAATTAACATTTCTGTATTTGAATGTACATTATATTGTAAGTTAGCTACACCTTTGAGATATTCTTCTAAAGAGCATGAATAAACTGTTATAGTCGGATTACTACTTTTTGATACTTTCATCTTTAAATCTAAAGAGATTTTACTTATCTATAGCTGGTACATATTTCAGGGTTTTATTTTCAAATTCATGAATGATATTTTTGGATTTAATGGCGTCAATGTCATGTTGGGGTTACAGCATAGTTTTTTTTTAATTCTAGTGAACGAAGACTTTATTCCATATCATTATCATCAAAGCCAATATACGTTCCACTGTTGGGATCGGGCCTCCTTCACCGTGGGAGGGAAATTGATCTAATATACCACGCTGATTGATGACTATGAATTGTATTTTTACTCCATCATCACACAGAAATGATTTAATATAATAATACTAAAATATTAAATATATTACAGAACTACTACATGACGCTTTCACGTTGCCGTCAAAATTCACTTTAATGGTAAAATCTTTAAGACCACAGACTATAAAACTAAAGTATCAAGAGTATTACTACTCAGACTTATATCAAGCTACCCGTCCAAATAAATAAACTTGAAAGATATTTACTAATTACTTACATGGGACATGGGCCTTTGATAATATAATGTTTATAAAATAGTGACTATCTCTTCTAGTCTTATGTTAATTTTTAAAAGGGTAAAAAAATGACATATTTTTGCCTTTGAGATTCTGGCTTTTGGTGCCGAATCTGGTATGAACTATCTGCTGCTGTGTTAACCAAGCGTTATGTCATGTCCTTCTTTAAACGAGATGAAGAGCACTTTTTTCACGATAGGCAACGGCCTAGCTGCTTCTAGTATAGCAAAGGACAATGAGCGGCAGTATTACTTACCTTCAGATGTGCAGCTAGCCGTTTGCCACCAACTGCAGTAAAAAAAGAAGCAGACCTCCTGATGGTCAGAGAGGAGGACCGCGCGACGGCGACCGACGTCCCAGGACATCGAGAGGTGAGGTTACCCGAAAGGGTATTCCGTCGGGCCGACCACTGACGACAAGTCACATCTGCTCCGGTGGTCGGCCCAACAACGAGGTGACGTGGGTACGGGTGAGTTATGGGCCCGCGCGCCGTCATTTCATCGCCCCGGACGGACTGGACCGCGCGTGCGCTTACCATAGCCCACCAATAAAAAAAAAAAGACTTGATGGTAAATGTTAGTCATAGACTTCTAAAACACCATAAGTACAGGCCAAGTTGTTACCTAACATTGGGTTTAAGATCTTTGCTTATTATCATTATGAGTCTTTATGTTGCTTGGAATAAAATTATTATTATGTCTCTCCTTTTTCACGGGATCTTCCTAGGGAAGATACCCGGTCCTTTGAAAGGGATACATGGGGATATGGATCCAACATGCAGAGGCCTTTGGAGAAATTTAATGTTAAAATGTGATGGGACATCTACCGATGACACTCCACGTTTGCACATAACACTCGAGAACTGCCAACGGTAGGTGTAAAACTATTGTGTAATGATGATATCTAAAACCGGATTATGGGGTTATGAGGTTTAATAGACTATTTTACTTGAACTATCGATTTTTAAACTGTCGTCTGCCTTCAATACCGTTATACGTCTTGAACTTTGGTAGAGGGTGAGTCGCCAACTCACTGAATGGGCCCCCCCAAACGGTCGCCACAGACACACAGGCCAGACGGGCAACAGGGGGGCAACATTGGTGCAAGTGGCTTGGGGTGTCGAGCGGTGCGGCGCCGGTTTCACCATCGCAGTGGTTTCCCCGTAGTTATGCCCTTGAAAATGACACTTCCACCCCCGAGCATATAGCTCTGGCGACCCCTCTCTGACCAGCCGTTTAAGGCAAGCCAGAGTTGAGAATCCTGCGGGCACTCTTCGGTTTCCACTCCGGCCAGCCAATAAAGGGCAGCTGGATACGAGGCCCTGGCCGACTTTCTTATTATTATTATTAATAACATTTGTGAAATACTTTGATATCTTATTCACGACACCCCAATAGTGCCTCCCAATCGCATTACATAAAAAGTAATGAAAAATAATTAATATAATACGTGAAAACAGTAAAATATTGAATACTAGCAACCCGCCCTCGCTTCGCTTCGGTTTCAGTCGCTTAAACCCGCGTAGTTCCCGTTCCTGTGGGAATACCGGGATAAAATATAGCTTATGTTACTCCCTGATATTATAGCTTTCCATTGGTGAAAGAATTTTTGAAATCGGTTCCGTGGTTTAAGCGTGAAAGCGTTACAAACAAACAAACAAACAAACATCCTTACTTTCGCATTTATAATATTAGTATGGATTATATTTAAGAACACCAAATGACGCTTTCATGAGCCCGTTAAAAAACCCAAAAGATTATCAGTCATTCTAATAACATGTTACAAAAATTAAGGCCATGTTGGAACTACGTTGTTTAATGGCAATAGGATCAACTCCTAAAACTTGTTGCTAAACATTATGTATTAAAACGTTATTGTGATACCTATTTTTAACCCTTAAGGATAAAAGCGTGTTGAATGAACAATAGCATCTGAACAATGCACACCTAGATATACGTATATCGTTATAACATTACAAATACGTCTGTACCTTTTGTAGTCTTGTCAACAAGGTGCTGATAACAAAAGCGTCTTAATGAACACCTAGAGACGTGAGATGAGTTCCAAGGATTACGATAACAACAGTTGCCATGTGCCCTCAATCGAAGATGAAGGTACAGTACAGACACCAGTTATAGTATGACCTGATTTTGTGGTAGGTACTGTTGCTCTGTTTTCTTATCTCTAACAATTTAATAGTTACATTCATATTTCTATAATAATAAAGTCATTTTATGTAATATGCAGAAAATGGTAAAGTGTAGCGAATGTGAAATAACAGTGTTTTTTTCTACATTCATCATCATCATCATCCTACTCTGGTTCTGATCACCTGGGGTCGTCGATTATACTTCCATCATATATATTGCAAAAGTACTTGGCATTATTTTTTGACTTGCCTGGCTGGATTGTAATCGTTGCTTTGTGATAGCGGCTACGAATACCTACTTATGGGTGTCGTAAGAGCTTAACATCAACCTGGGCCATCACCATATGACGCCGCCTGGTCAACAATTATATTCCCAAAGAGGGTTAATGTCAGGCAGGTTGGCGGCCGGTTATTATAAAACTATTGCCAAAACCTTTTGCAATATATAGTATGGAAGCAGAATGCATATTGTATTGACCTCAAGTACCTAATTGAGATATGTGCAGGTTCATGATGACGACGATCCGAATATAATTGTTGACAGAATGGATAGATGACTTGTATATGAAATTTAAAAAAAGAAACTTTGATTTGCAATATATTACGACATTTGGGCTTTCAATAAACAAGAATTGAATTTAACTTTACATTTGTACAGTATACACTCACGAAAAAAAAATTTAAAAATCCTACATTCAAATTTATTTGAATTTGGATTCTCGGCGAGTTCGAAACTCTTGATCGTGGAGGAAACGGAAAGGGCGGGAAATAATTAGCCGTCGCTCGCCGTCAAACCACCGCAGGCAAAGGAAGTGCCTCATACAGCCGCGCTGTAATTGTAGGAACGAACGAGGTGTGGAATTTAGGTTTCACGCTTTTTAAAATTTAATAATTTATTTGCTTGACTTTTTAACGAGGTTTATGTAGGAATTGATACATTTTATTATTGATACATTTTATAGATGTGTTGTAAATTAAGGTTTTTATATAATTTATTTCATATAATATTACGTACAGTTATTGAGTCAGTATCCTTATTTCGTGTTGGATCATAAGGGGCATGTAATATAATTTTGCGCATTTAAAACGATCAAACGACAAAACACATTTTCATGAATATTCTTTTCATAGAATTTCCGCTCACAATGTTTTCCTTCACGGTTAAAGAAAGTAAATGCAAGTAATTATTTACCATCTAATCCTAACTGATATTTTAAATGCAAAAGTTTGTTTCGCTTACATGCGTAAACATACGTACATACATATATTCACGCCTTTTTCCCATAGGGGTAGGCAGAGACCACTTCCCTCCACTGGCTACGATCTTGACATACCACATTCGCTGCCTCCACATCCATTAATCTCTTCATGCATATTCTTCAGTTTAGGGTACTTCTAACCTGGCCTTTCTTAAAGAACTTCCCCGATTTGATCGTGGAACGTCCGCCTTGATCTTCCCCTTCTAACACTTCCGCTCAAATTCGCCTTATAAATTCTTCTTGTTAATCTCCTTTCATTCATTCTCTCTACATGACCAAACCAACTTAACATACTTTTCTCAATCCTTGTCACTATATCAACATTCATATCACAACGTGCCTAAACCACGAAAAAATTAATGTTGAATGTTGCCAGAGCATACTCTAAGTTGTTATCCTTCGATGGACAATAACATGAGGTTACGGTTGCAACATACCTACATGTTATAAATTTCAGGTCAATCGGTAGCAAAGAAAATTTCAGGAAAATCCGCCAAAAATAATAACAAGAAAAACGTTATCAAGCCTTTCAAAAATAAAACAGGAGCAAAATAATAATTACAAAACCTTTTAAATCAATTGTTAGGTACAATTACCGAGGTTCAGGCTTCGTTTCTCGGTTGCTTTGTTTCATCCCCCATTGAACGTACGGGCCCGGTAAATATCCGGATAGAAACTTTGCTATCAACTTTTAGCAAAAAACATTTTATAAGTTAACCCTCGTGAAATTGTATTATGCCAGTTTGAAAGTGGCCATATTGTTCTTTTTTTAAATAAAGACGCCATTTAATGGAGAAAACATTTAATTTCTTTTTCAGTCTAAGTATATGGTTAACCGAGCTTCACTTGGCATTGTTAAGTGAAACCGTATTTTCCCGAAAAAATTAGGTAATCATGGAATTAGGCGATATATATTTGATTGTGGTGACGAGGTAGAATTATAATTCACCACTCTCTATATTATCTATGGATACCATAAAGGCGACGGGATATAATATTATACCCCGTTATATTGAGGTAAAATCAATGCAAGAGAAGGAAAAATTGAAGTAAAACCCTATATCAACGTGTCCGACCAGCATGGAATAGTAGGTTAATGCCCCTTTTATTGGGGAGGAGGCTCGGTACTTTTTTTTTGGGGGAGGGGTAACGTCAGGCCACAGAAGGGCGGCGCGCAGCCCTATGATCTACCCGTGGCACGTCGCCTTACATAGGGGGACATATATAAGCTATGATGTCGATAATTTCGGCTTCCTATGTTGCCCTTTCAAATGACAGTCATTAAAATAACGAAATCTACATGAAAATAAGAGAGGGGATAATATTTAACACTATTCTCTAATGTCTATCATCATCTCAGTAAAGGACAAGAAAATGTATGCACATAAAGTTAACCACCATCAACCAACCAACATAAATTATAGACACAAAACAAATCAAATCAAAAGGACAGACGAAGACCAACAATATAGGGGTTTTCACCATTAACATCAATTACTAGTACAGAGTAGAAAACCCTGGAAGACATGAAGTCACACATCATCAAAGACACATGAGAAAGCGCACCAAATTACATAAACCATTATATATGTAATAACATCACTTGACGAAACATATTATTATATAAAATCAAAATAAAATATACTTACCATAAAAAAGTCACGGGCAAAGGTCTGTGGATGAACAACAAAATAGAAAAAAATTAAATTAACTCTTAGCCTACTTCTACGACTTCCACGGGCAAGTACTATTCTTATTCTGCCATTAAAATAAGTTTCAAAGAGAATAGTAAACGTTGACTGACGGTCATAAAATTATAGCCGATAACTTTAATCATCATCTCGGCCTATATATTCTACCTATTCCCTTATTTCCTAGTCAACCTTAATCCTATCCCGTATTCCTTTTATTGTGGTGTGCGGTATATTGATTACCGTGGGAAAGTGGTGGGTCTCCCTTCCTTCCTGCCATTTTAAAATACCAACCAATATACCAAATAATATTCATTTCAAAAATAAAGCTTTTATTTTTTTTAAAGAGAAATCTAAGATGTATAATCTTTGAATTCTTTTTAACACATTTTACAAAAGTAATTTTCATAATATAAAAGACAAAATCATCATGTCTTAAATTCCCCTTTTGAAAAACTAACCATAAATATTTATTTTTATATGACACGCCCACACCCCCTAATTACGAGCTCAATGTTACAAGCATAGAAAATCGAATAGAAATCCTGGTAATCGACGCGCCGTGTACATTCGCGTCGCTTCGCATTTTGAGGATGGTAACATTGAGAGATGGGAACAAATAAACTGTGTCAGTTTATGGAAGAATGGTTCCGTCCACATTTTTAACACTGTCTGTAGACAGTGTAAAACTTTTTTATTTATTTTTAATATTAAAATAAATTATCGTATGCATGACAATTTCATCTCGTTTATTATCATCATTCATCATCATTTCAGCTCATAGACGTAGTGGATTAGGGACGTTGAAAGGTGAGGGTACCCGAAAGGGTATACCGTCGGGCCGACCAATGAGGACAAGGAACTCGATACTGGTGGTTAGCTAAACGATGAAGGCGACGTGGGTACGGGTGGGTTATGGGCCCGAGCGCCGTTCTTTCATCGCCCCGGACGGAATGGATCGCGTGTGCGCTTATCATAACCCACACATAAAAAAAAATAGACGTAGTGGATCGTTCCACTGCTGCACCCTAACTTCCTCCACAATAGGATGGAAATTGTAATACGAGACGGTTTAAACGTGTTGAAACATAATTTTCGCCGCTCTTTTACATTACATATTCGTTGGATATTACATATAATATTGTTAAGTCCAACTTTCTGCGTATGGTGAGTTTTGGTGATGCTTTTAGTATTAAAAATTGCATTGCACGCATTCACACTCCTTTCACTTGCCTTACGATTGTGAGCGGCCTAGCAAAAGCCCATGAGCCTATCACTTACCATCAAGTCTGCTGTTTGCTCGTTTGCTATTAACAGTAATGAAATAAAGGTCGTCTTTTACGATAAATATAAGAGTTATTTAATTGTATCGTTACCCCATCATCATGACTAATAAACTATAACACTTTACCAAACTACAACTGATGATAAATAGTATCGCTGTTTTAAATAATAAAGAATATAAGCTGCGAGTTTTAAGCGAAATATCACACAATTACCATCATTTTTTTTTTTTTTTTTTTGTGGGTGGGCCGCGGTCGGCGCGCCTCCGCACCACTCCGTCCGGGGCGACCGACAGAGGGGCTTAAGCACGCAACTCCCGCGACCCACCCGAAAACCACGTCGCCTTCGTCGTTGGGCAGACCACTGGAGCAGCGTTAACTTGTCGTCAGTGGTCGGCCCGACGGAATACCCCACACAATTACCATCATGGCAGTGGCATGTTTTACTTTAGTCATTTACTGGCCTTTTTGGCGGGAATGTAAAAATGACATGTCACCATTCTTATCTCGGCTCATATACGTCCCACTGCTGGACTTGAGCCTCCTCCAGAATAGGAGGGAAATTGACCTTACTATACCATGATGGTCAGACAGATTGGTATAGGGTTTTGTTTCGAGTTTTCCCTCTCTTGCATAATGTTATATGCGAATTATATCCCTCAGTTGGTTTTTTCGACATCCACGGGCAGGGTAGGGGTGGTGAATTGTATTCTTATTCCATCACCATACAGTAATATATAGTATAGATTGTTAACAGTGATAGGAGGACTTTGTATCCATAGTTTTATCCATTGCAAGATTTTCCACATGTCCTTGTTATTTTTTTTTTACTTATAATTTCACTTTTTTTATCTATTTCTCCAAGTGTCTCGTTCTGACACAAAAAATTACGAAACCACTATTCAAGCGGTTTGTCGTAGAAATATAGTCACATTAATTATACCGCATTGATCAGATGCGTTGCTATAGGAGCAATATATAAACAGCTTAGAATAATAACGTATAGAAGGATAGTGTCCCTACTTCGAACATTCGAAACATGAATCTAAAAATACTACATGCGCGCAGACGATTACACACGTATACACGCACACCACTATACAAATTATGAAATCATATTTTGTTTTTATCAACATAAATCGTCGAAATACTTTTAAAGGTAATGTCAAAAACCTTTTTAAGTTTTTCAAATGTGTTAAGACACCATTTGAATGCACAAACCGTAATAATTACCTATTTATTTTTTAAGAGTTGCGTACGTACGTGCAGTACAATGAATTGTACATTACGGAACGGTTCCGGCGTAGGCTCCATTAGGCTCCAATTGAAATGCTTCACTTTTTGTGCCCGAACTTACCTTCTAAGTATACGTTATTATTGTAAGATAAACAGGTTAAAAATTTCCCTGCACTGAAAATTTTAGGCGATTAAACCGTATTTCACTCGACTCTGGTTTTGGCACTTATGCAAAAGCTATTTCCGTGTTTTGATTCCATGTAAAACAGTAAACACCGTTTTACATGAACCAAAACAGAATCCTAAACCAAAAAGGGGACCTGTCGCAAAATGGCGCGTTATTATCTTGGCTAATAAAAATTCAACGCGCGAAAATCCTTGCGCCGTGATTGGTTGCCGGTCCCTCGGGCGTCCCCGCCATTGGTCGACACTGATTCCATTTTCAAATTAACTTTCACTGCGGTGTCGACGTTTTCCAGTTAGCTTACTGTGTGAATTTATTTATTTCATTACATTTTTATGATGTGATATTTTTGTAATGAGGTACTTCTCTCACCTTCAAATGTGTTATTTTTAAATTGAAGTCATTCTATTGGATTTATTCAACAATAACTCTTATTTTTTATTATACACGAATAGTGTTTGCTTGCAAAATACATTAGAGATAAATTTTTATAACTCGAGTCTTACAGTTCAGTTTAATCTATACAAATATATAATATTTTTAATGTCAAAATAAAAGTGCTAATAAAGCACGATATCTATGTCTAAAACTCAGTTCTTTTTTGTCTATCTATCTGTAAGAATAAGAACTAGAAGTCTGTACCCGGAAGGTAATCTTCAACTGCTGGACCGATTTTGATTTTACTACTAGGTAGCTGTCTATATAAGAAGTAACTCTACTTTTAGTCTTAGAAAACCCAAGAAAGAATTAAATAAAAAATGTAATATATTAAAATATTTGAAGATGGCTGTTAATTTTCAATGGTCAGAGCTTAGAATAATAACGTATAGAAGGTAAGTTCGCGCACAAAAAGTGAAGCATTTCAATTGGAGCCTAATGAAGCTTACGCCGGAACCGTTCCGTAATGTACAAGTCATTGTACTGCACGTACGTACGCAACTCTTAAAAAATCAATAGGTAATTATGACGGTTTGTGCATTCAAATGGTGTCACAACACATTTGAAAAACTTAAAAAGGTAACATTACTTTTAAAATTATTTCGACGATTTATGTTAATAAAAACAAAATTTGATTTCATAATTTGTATAGTGGTGTGCGTGTGTACGTGTGTAATCGTCTGCGCGCCATTAGTATTTTTAGATTCATGTTTCGAACTTTCGAAGTATTGACACTATCCTTCTATACGTTATTATTCTAAGGGTCAGAGTTATAAAAAAAGAGTGTGTGGACAAAGTACGAATATCAGAAGTGAAACTCATTATATTATATCCTTTAGTCGTCTTTTACAACATTAACGAGCAAGATAGGGAGTGGTGAATTGTATTCTTACTTCGTCACCACACGGAAACTAGCTACTAATAGGTACGAGGCATTTTTGCCAGTGTCGAGTTATAATTTTCTTTACAAATTATCAGTTCCTTCTAATTAGTCTTTGTCGTTGTTTAAATACTACGCCATGCATTGAGTTTGAAAACCACGTGTCAGCTTTGAAAAAAATTTAGATACTTGGTCGGTGTTCACGGGGGATTTTATAAACATTTTTTTGGCATCCATTTGCCATTTCATTGGCATTAACGTTCATTACGCTCAAAATCAATGTTAATTGCACTAAGTATTCTCCGCAAGAAAGTGAGATCGATACTCAAACGACTTTGCAATCTTTCCAAGTCATGTGAAATCCAAGTAGTTATAAAAAAAAATTACCTCATAATTAAAACATCAAATACTCTCAAAACTATTTAACCATGGATCTATAGAAAATTGAAATAACAATATGCTTTTGTAATCGATAGGGTCGTGCTAACATTTTCACATAACCCCTGATCCACTTAAAAAAGTGAGCGTACGTTATGCCACTTAGTTTTATTCATCAACCATAGAGTGGCCACTTAAAAAAATTATTCCCAAGCTTATAATCCATAGAGTTAGAATAAAATAAAAACGTGAATTTTAGAGTGATTATTGGCGTGAATCATCATCATTTCAGGTCATATGCCCACTGTTAGGTTCGAGCCTCCTCCAAAATATGAGGAAAATTGAACTAGTCTACCACGCTGGTCGGACGTGTTGGTATAGATGTTATATGCATATTTAATCCCTTAGTCGTTTTTTACGATACTCAGAGATAAGAGAAGGAATGAGGAAATATATTCTTACTCCGTCACCACACGGAAAATACTTGTTCTTATTCCAATTAGGTACTTGGGTTCGATTCAATATGTATTCTTTCATAGTACATATTACAAAAGTTATTGGTCATATTCTTAGAATAATAACGTATAGAAGGATAGTGTCGATACTTCGAAAGTTCGAAACTTGAATCTAAAAATATTACATGCGCGCTGACGATTACACACATACACACGCACACCACTATACAAATTATGAAATCAAATATTGTTTTTATTAACATAAGTCGTCGAAATACTTTTAAAAGTAATGTTAAAAACCTTTTTAAGTTTTTCAAATGTGTTATGACACCATTTGAATGCACAAACCGTCATAATTACTTATTTATTTTTTAAGAGTTGCGTACGTACGTGCAGTAAAATGACTTGTACATTACAGTGACGTGTGCATTACGGAACGGTTCTGGCGTAAGCTCCATTAGGCTCCAATTGAAATGCTTCATTTTTTGTGCGCGAACTTACCTTCTATACGTTATTATTCTAAGGTAATATTATTAATTAAACCATTTTTATGGAATTTATCACATTTTCATTTGATTTTTGATTGCTTGCATTTGATTTTGATTGCAATTGCGATAAAATCCGTAAAACTAGTTTTATTTGTAATAGCAACACGCCCTCGCTTCGCTTCGTTTACAGTCACCTTACCAGCGTAGTTCCTGTTTCCGTGGAAATACCGGGATAAAATATAGCCTATGTTACTTCCTGATATTATAGCTTTGCATTGGTGAAAGAATTTTTGAAATCGGTTCACTGGTTTAAGCGTGAAAGCGTAACAAGGTGAGGTGGCTTTCCAGTGGTGAAAGAATTTTTAAAATCGGCACATTATTTTTTGAGTTTATTTATTACAAACACACACACACACACACACACAAAAATACAAACTTTACCTCTTTATAATATTAGTGTAGATGTGTGATATTCCCGTAAACATCAGAAATCATTACATTAAAAGTTTATTATCGGCCGCTTACCTGACGGTAACTCTGCTTGAGAATATGAACAGATGTTAATAAACAAAGTTGGCCCAGAATCTATGTAAATCTGTTAGTCGTATTTTACATTACCTACAAGCAATGTAAGTGTTGTGGGTGTAGTAACGGATTAAGCATACAATTCACCACGCTCTATCTTCCCCGTGGGTGTCTTAAAAGACTTAAAAAATTCTCAGAAGATCCCCATAACAGTGGCCTGCTGATGGCGACATTTTGACTTACTAACAGACCATTACTGACATGAAGAAACTGATAATTTGGAAAAAAATGTATAACTCAATGCTGGCAAAAATGGTTCGTATTAGTAGCTGATTGCCAAGAGAAAAAAGAAGAAGAAAAGACATCTTGTAAGTCGCAGAGAACCGTCGGATACAAGTGACACACAAACGTTCCGAATAGTCTCGTGGGTAAAGTCCAACAATAGACATCTACGGATAAATGGATGAATAGATGGAAAGTTATTTTGTAATTATTTGCATATCTCTTTTTTCCGTGTGGGTATAGACTAAGTACACAACTTAACACCTCTTGCCCATGGGTAATCATAAAAGGTGACTAAGGGATATTTTATCCCTAGCCGAGGCCGCGGATGATCGGACCAGGAAATTGTCCGTCACCCGCAGAAAGGCTGACCGCGCGACGGCGACCGACGTCCCAGGACGTCGAAAGGTGAGGGTACCCGAAAGGGTATTCCGTCGGGCCGACCACTGACGACAAGTTACCTCTGCTGCGGTGGTCGGCCCAACAACGAGGTGACGTGGGTACGGGTGGGTTATGGGCCCGCGCGCCATCCTTTCATCGCCTCGGACAGAATGGACCACGCATGCGCTTACCATAGCCCACCCATAAAAAAAGGGATATCTTATGCATATAACAACTATGCAATTGAAGGTAAACTGAAACCCTATCCCACCCTGCCTGATCAGTGTATAGTAGGTCAATTTTCCTCCCATTGTGAAGGAGGTTCAGCCCAGCAGTGGGACATATATGAGCTATGATGATGATAATAATATCTCTTACCAATAAAAAACCATTTAAGTTTTTCAGTATACATTTTACGTAATAATTATTTGTGCTATTGAATTTGAAGTATTACTACAATAATACACAATGGCTGCCCATTAGCGATGGTGGATGGTGAGGGGTGACTAGTGCCACGCGTTCACCATTAACAATTTGATTAAATAAAGAGCTAACATGTTACCGGCCCGTGTGAAACCGATCTCAACAAGGCTCTTACTTCTTATAATTTGTTAATATATGTTATAATTGCTATTAAAATTAAATGTTTTTTCTTTTATTTATGGCGATATTTTTATGATAAAAATATGCGTTGATTTTAACAACACAGGCATCTAATAATTCTAATTTTAATTATAAACGCCAATGTTAGTTTATTTGTTACGCTTTCACACCTAATTCTTCATCTTCATCCTTATCCACACAGCTCATATACATCCCACTGCTGGGTTCAAACCTCTTCACACAGTAAGAGGGAAATTGACCTACTATTAGATGGGTTGGCATAGAGATTTATTTCATTCCCTTTCATAGATGTTATCTGCATATTATTATCCCCTAGTCGTCTTTTACGACACCCATGGGTAGGCAAAGTGGTGAATAATATTCTTACTCGGTCATCATATGGTAGAACGTTTAATTACTAAACCGATTTCGAACATTCTTTTACCAATGGATAACTATATTATCAACGAGTTATATAGGCTATAGTTTATTCTCGTATTTTTTGCTGTGTGGTAGCGGCTTCGAATACTACCAACCCTTGCTTTGCTCGTGGGTGTCGTAAAAGACGACTAAGAGCCCTAGATTGACCCGGAACAACTCCATCTGGTACCATTTGGGTCAACGATTACATTCCCAAGGACGGTTGACGTCAGGCAGGCGGCCGGTCATAAAAGTCATTGCCGAAACTTTTTGCAATATGTCAAAACAGATGACATATTGCGTCGACCCCAAGTAATTGGGATAAGAGCAAGATGATGATGATGATTTTATTCTCGTATTTTCTCTGGAACGGAAACTGAGCGCGTGAAATCGCGAGAATTTGTTAATGATTTAATAATATAAATTATTTACGTGTTGTACACCGTACAACTCAACGTCCAACTTTTTATCCGTGGAGATCGTAACATCTATAGAGATAATTAAGAGATATAAGATATAAGAATATGCAGAAAATATCTATGCATCAGAAGGAAAATTCGACATAAAACACTATATCCAACGTAATATAGCAAACCAATTTTCCTCACCCCAGTCGAAGAAGCTCGAGCTCAAATGTGGAAATTAGCTGAAAAGCCAAAAATTTGCGAGGAATACTAGGCCAAATTTTTATATAGGAAGATGCTATTGGCAGTCGTAGGCGTTGCTATGCAGATGATAACACGGGTGACGAGTGGTATACTGAGCAACGAAATGTCCCTCAGAGTATACAGGAAAGAAGGAATCTCCTGTCTGAAGTCAAGCACTCTCTGGGGCGGGTCTTGGAATGGGGTGAACGGAACTTATTCTAATTTGATCCCACAAAGACAACAGTTTGCGCGTTCACTGCAAAGAAGGACCCGTTTGTCATAGCGCCTCAGTTCCAAGGAATAACTCTTCAAATTTTTGAGAGTATTGATCGAACCTCGGCGTTGAAATTTCAATCAAAGTCAAGTTTGGGCATCATTTGGAGGACAAAGCCAATTTGGCAAGCAAATAATTGAACATCTTGAAAAGAGCCAGGCGGTACTTCACACAGAGACAGCGTTGTGTGTTATACAAATACCAAGTTCGTCTTCATGTTGCGTTCTGCTCACGTCTCTGAGCAGGCGCGTCTAAATATCAGCTAGACTCACTTTACTACCGACGTCCCCGAGAAGAGGGGGTATTCCGTCGGGCCGACCACGGACGACAAGGCACCCTGCCGCGGGGGTCGGCCCAACGACGAAGGCGACGTGGGTACGGGTGGGCTATGGGCCCGCGCACCGTCCTTTCGTCGCCCGGGATGGAAGGCACGACGTGTGCGCGACCCTAGCCCACCCCCAAAAAAAAAAACCACTTGACGCCCTACAAAAGTGTGCTGTTCGAATCGTCAGGGATCCTATCCTACTTAGAGACTTTGGGTCATTCTGTATACTCTACCAGCTCAGAGTAACATGTCAATAACGACTTACATACATGGATTTACTCCCCATTCAAACCTGCCTAAAGACATTTACACTTCATAAAAGGTATATATAAGCTAAAAGTATTGGCTATTAACTGTGAGCATTTCACGGAACTTTGCTTTTATAACAGATTAAATCTCTGTAAATATTGTCAACGGTCGAATGCACGCACAATGTACTTAAATACTTCACTACTGTGACAAATTGTTCAAGCGAGAGTAGGGTGAGGATACCAGTTGACGGCTGTTCGGTTTAAATCATGTTTTATGTGTTTCACCCTGGTCGGACATCGTGGAAGTGGTTAACTTTGATGGTTTAACGCTGTTATTCAACGAGAACTTTTTTCGCTTTATATTATATTCTTATATTCGTTATACTTTTAGGTAGTTATACATTAAATCATATTTAAAATGTAAGTTTTCAAAGTTAAGCGATTGTAATTACTTTATGTACTATTCAATTAAATTATCAATGTACATTTTTGATCTTAAAATAGAATATTTTTAATTAATATGATCTTTTTGAAGTTATCTGAATTCGTAAATGTAAATAAAAATAACATTTATTTATTTTTACATTATATCCCTTAATAGGCTTTTATTTTGGGGATTGATGAATTATCTAGATAAACTCACCGCAATGTAAGAAACATCTACAATGAAATACAGGTATAAGATTCCGCATAGCAAGCGTGGGTATAGTGAGTAAATCAATTTTCCTCTAAATGAAACTTAAAAAAATAATATAATAGATACACAACATTATACATATACTCTTTCAAAAAATACCTATCATTATAATCATCATTCAGCCTTTCAACTTTTACCACTGGTCGTAGCCCAACGGTAGTGAAAGGAGCGTCGTATTCGCTTGGCAGAAGAGTTAGTGAGGTATTTTACGTTTAATAGGAGAAAGACACTGCTCACTCTTCTGGTGAAGACCTTAGCCAATTTTTAGTAAGTATAGTAAGTGTTGATGGCAATTTCATTCTTGTCCCGTGGCTACACGACGAAATAAATATACATAATATTGCAGGCAGGCGATTGTAAATAAAAATACTGTCAATACATTTAAAAATATGTACATACTATGAAAGAAGAGTATATTGAGTCGACCACAAGCAATTTGAATAAGAGTACATATTATAATGATTTAAATCTTAGAATAATAACGTATAGAAGGTAAGTTTGCGCACAAAAAGTAATGTACAAGTCATTGTACTGCACGTACGTACGCAACTCTTAAAAAATAAATAGGTAATTATGACGGTTTGTGCATTCAAATGGTGCCATAACACATTTGAAAAAATTAAAAAGGTTTTTAACATTACTTTTAAAAATATTTCGACGATTTATGTTAATACAAATAAAATTTGATTTCATAATTTGTATAGTGGTGTGCGTGTGTACGTGTGTAATCGTCTGCGCGCCATTAGTATTTTGAGATTCATATTTCGTACGTTCGAAGTATTGACACTATCCTTCTATACGTTATTATTCTAAGGATTTAAATATATTTTTCCTCTGACATATATTAACACATTTAGCAACTGTATCATATACCCTATGTTATCTTCCGATCGGTGTCACGACAAACACTTTCCCGCCATTATTTTGGTAATATTACACCAATGTTTATTGTCTATGGCACAAAGTATAACAGATTAACAACAATGTGAAAGATTAAAGATTTAGCGACGTATATATCATTATCTAAACGCTCCAATGGTTTACGTAAACATATTTGCGTATTTTTTCTTTTTTTTTTACAATCGAGTCTTTGGCATTCGATGTAACTATTGAAGGTATCTTTCTACCTATTACCTATGTATATTTACAAATGCGTTTTTTTTTATAAACTCTTGCTTGAAAGGATAAGTCATAAAAAAGTAAATCTTTTCACACAAATAAACACATATCGTCTATGTATCAGTTAAAGTAGTTTGAGAAATATTTAATAATGTTTTTATTACTCAGCATTTATATTGTGTTTTAAAAGTTCATGTACCCATCGCGTTCTAACCAATATTAGTGTGTGAGCGATTTTTGGCGGGAATCTGAAGTGTCATGTGGTGTTCTTGTATTATATTCAATATCTTAGTGTTTTAACGTGTTATGTTAAATAATTTTGATGGCATTTTATGTAATATATAGCAACAGAACTGCTGAGGTGTAGTGAATATGATATAAAACTGCTATTCATACCTTTGTATTTCCACCAAAATTCTCAGAAGATACCCTTAACAGTGGCCATTACACTGTTGAGGGCGACACTTTGACTTACTGACAGACTATTACTGACATGAAGACACTGAGAACTTGAAAAGATAATTATAACTCGACACTGGCAAAAATGGCTCGTATTTGTAGCTGATTGCCAAGACAAAAAAGAAGAAGAAGAGCGGCGATCATTCATACGATTCCTCATATAGGTACATAGTATAATTAACGTGAGGCTGCGGCCGCCATGATCGCAGCTCCCTAGACGATAAGACGACTGACTGTTTTGTAGGCGGACGAGTGGTATCGGCTGCGTTCATGCACTTTGGCTATTGTCGTGATTCCTTTAAGCACATTAAGAACAGCACCTATCTACCTACCTACAAATCTGTTCTGTTATTATAATATTTTAATGTTTTTATTAGACGTATGTATGCTTAAGCATTAGCTGTGTGGTAGCGGCTTCGAATACTACCAACCCTTGCTTTGCTCGTGGGTGTCGTAAAAGACGACTAAGAGCCCTAAATTGACCCGGACCAACTCCCTCTGGTACCATTTGGGTCAACGATTACATTCCCAAGGAGGGTTGACGTCAGGCAGGCGGTCGGTCATAAAAGTCATTGCCGAAACTTTTTGCAATATGTCAAAACAGATGACATATTGCGTCGACCCCAAGTAATTGGGATAAGAGCAAGATGATGATGTATGCTTAACCATGTATATTGTGACGTGTGGCTCAGTATCGAATAAATATGTTTTCTTTCTTTCTTCTTTCTTATAGATAATTTCTTTAAAAAAAAATGAGCCGTCGCTGAGGACGCCTGACAGATGTGAAACATTGAAACTATTTTGTACGAGTAGAGACACGGTATCGAATATAAAGTATCGATACTAAACTCATGAATTGTATCGAAAGATAAGTAATGTACTGTTTAAAGTATCGAGTACTTTTATTTACTTTATCTTTAGGTATCGAGTACTTTTCTTTCGATACCGATACTTTTGTATTGGATATTTTAGTCAATAAGTACTTTTTGGTAGGTATCGTATCGAATAAATTATCCATTTTAAAATTGACTTTACGACTCATATTTCTGGTAACGTCATTTAGTACAAACGAAATGAACCCTCTAAAACGTAGCTTGAAATAATTTGCGATTTATAAACCAGAAATAGCGACATCTATCGAGCAAACGACCAACTCTAAGCTACAATATATTTTATAAAGAACTCTCTAATCCTGTAATGATAATAAGACAAGCTGTTTAAAGTGAGTCAAAATCCAGCTCTTAAGGAGTTGGTGACATACAAATAAATAAATACACAGCTGAAACTAATAAAAGCCTATAAAAAATGAAATGCTTTCATCCGTTCACAGACATTCTTTCCGCACGAAGAGTGTGATTTAGGAAACAGAAATGGCGGCATTTATCGAGCTAACGACCAACTCTCAGCTTCAATATATTTAATAAAGAAATTTTTAATCCTGTAATGATAATAAGACAAGCTATCTAAATAATTTTAACGTCATTGGTCCTCCTTAAATTTTCAACTTTTAAATGAAATTTGACTGTTTAAAGTGAGTCAAAATCCAATTCCTATGAAGTTGGTAATATACAAAGAAATAAATATATATACACCTGAAACTAATGAAAGCCTATAAAAAACGGTTCTCCAGTTTTCGTAGTTGAAAGTAAACTAAATACCATACCTACTGGTATACTTATATTACTAAGTTAGAGAATTTTACATTAATTTATAAAACAAGTATATATGCATAAAAGAACATTAGATTACGACAGGAACTAATACGATAAAACTAAGGCATAAAGTATTAATAAAATATCGCGATTTTTTTCCAAAAAATGATGATTTTTATTCAATAAACATTTATTTTCATTAATATACATTATAAGTAACAATTTACTTTGAGTTCACTAGATGGCGTTGTACAAAATTTTAAATCGCATCATGGTTTCGTTACAAAAATGTAGGTATATGCATCCAAATATTTATTTAATAGTTAATAGTTAAATAAATATTAGGGGACCGCGAAGCGTGGCGTTAAACGCCACGCGACGATCACGGTCACCCTCGCCTATAGATGTTTCACATCAAAATCCTCATCATCACCAGATTATCAATGTGCGGTGTTTTACAGAGGTCTCTCATAATGGCATAATCGCCACGCTGGTAGGTGATCGCAATTGAAAGCTAAAACGACTGTTATGACCTCCACAACAGAACAAAAGCGGCAAAAAAATAAACCAAAAAAAATAGAAAAGAAACATCAAATCTTTATATATATATTTCTTGTATGTGTGTACGTCAATGAACTCCTCCTAAGCGGCTGGGATTCAGGAATGGTTTAAATTCACAATTCGACCCGGTACGCTAATAGGTATATAAAAACAGAAACGTACAATCAAATCTGAATATACAAAATGATTTTAAAATTTTTTATACTAGAAATGACTCTTATTTGCCACTATCGTAGTGTGTAAAGCGTGAGAGGATGTCAATCTTATTTTAACAATATTGTAGTGTATGTACTAAATGAGCTAAAACAGACTGATGGTATAAGATCCTGCTTATCAAAATTTACGTTGAGAGATTTCATAACACTAAAAATAACTTACTTTAAAAATATTTGTAGCCTTTTTTCTTTAGGGGTGGGCTACGGTCGGCGCACTCTTCGCACCACTCCGTCCGGAGCGACAGGGGCGTAACCACGCACACCCGTAACCCACCCGTGATACCACGTCGCCATCATCGTTGGACCGACCACCGGAGTAGGGTGACTTGTCGTCAGTAGTCGGCCCGACGGAATACCCCCTGAGGAGTACCTTCCATCGACCGACGTCCGTCCGTTGCGACATCCACGGGCAAGATAGGATATGGTGAATTGTGTTCTTACTCCGTCACCATTCTGAAATAATATAAAAGTCTATGGTTATGAATAGACATTATTAAAAAAATATCATCGCAGATACTTCGTGAATAGCGTCATATTCTTATGAAGTAATTACAGCTTATCATCAAAGTAAAAGCCACAAAATTCAATGTAAAGATACTAAAATATCTTTTATCTGAAGATTTTGCCACATAAAAGATAATCTCGAGTACTTTACACAATATCGAGTGGTTCTATCGTATTAAAATCACACTCGAACGAGCATTGATGTAAATAGTCTACAATAGGTATTATGTTTTAATAGCTGTTACGTAATTCAAAGGCATAATATAAGGGCTCTTCACATTGATGTTGATCGCGATTTTCAAGCGGTTATTGTTCAGTTTTCTCTCTGTTGACGGGCCACAAATATAGTTCTCAATCATCTATCTTGCCTTGCCCGTAGATATTGCTGAAAATGACTATAAGATATTTTACGAAAATCATCGCGTTTCTTTTTGTGCATAGGTGCGTGCTTGTATCGACCCTAATGCATGGCAGAAAAAGCACGAAAGTAGAATTATGCTGTAAAAATAAGAGCGCTGAGGAGCATGATTTATGTGAAATTGAGTGATAGAATTAAGAACAGAGTGATTAGGGAATGTTGTAAAATGAAAGTAAATGTAGTGACAAGAATTGAAAAAGGTATTTTAAATTGGTTTGGACATGTTGGAAGAATGAATGAAAGGAGATTGATAACGAGAATTTATAGGGCGAATGTGAACGGAAGTGTTGGAAGGAGAAGGACAGATGTTCCACGATCAAATCGGAGACGTTCTTAAGAAAGACCAGGTAAAAAGTACCCTAAACCGATGAACATACATGAGGAGATTAATGAATGTCGAGGAGGATAAAATGGTATGTCAAGAGCGTAGCAAATGGAAGGAAGTGGTCGCTGGGAAAGAGTCGTGAATCTATGTATGTATATATTAGATTTTTGTTTTACCGACATTTTAAACATTTTGCAGCATTCATGATGAGTGGACTGATTTGAGTCTGAGGTTTTCCAGAAAATAGTTATTCCCTATGTAATCAGAATAAGAGTAGAATAATGATGACGACTCTCCAAATAAAATATATCAACGCAAATTCAAATCAAATGCAACGAACCGGTAAAATTATGTGAAACGCCATTATAACCGTATCAATAAGATTATCTACTTTAGACGAGGATTAGTCGGACGGATGGACATCCCAACACTTAGATCTTTTGTGTATTATTAGTTGAACTCACAATAGATACATTGACCACAGTTGAAAGGAATTAACGTGATTTGTGAAGTACTTGTGAATTTATTGTTATATATATTTTATAAAATGCGTTTAAGCTATTCTTTGTGAATGCCGACGTGGTATGAAGATTTTTCAATAGCTTTTTTCGTGTAGTTTATTAGTAAGAATATTCATCATTTCTTAGCCATGGGTCACGTAAAAGATAACTAAGGGATATATCTACATATAACATCTATAAAAGAGAAGGAAAACTTGACATAAAACTTTATACCAATCCGTCTGAACTGTGTGGTGTAGTAGAATCATTTTCCCTCCAACTGCAGAGGAATCTTGACCCCAGTAGTGGCACTTATATGGGCTGAGAAAAAGATGAAGATTTTTTTGAGAACGTTTTTAAATAGATAATCTATATAATTTTTCATAAACCTTTAGTCAAGCTATTTAGACAATTGTAAGGAGTATTTGCTTTGCAAAAAAAAAAGATTCTGATTGCCATGATGTGGTTTTTGATATCGTCATAAAAACATCGTGTTCTTGTGTTTACAGCAATTTTACATACAAATTCTTTTATTATACCTCAGGAGGGCATTTAACTAATATCAATTTAAATATTTAAAATAATTAATTTAACTACCACCGGATCGACACGTGATTGCTACTGAGAAGAACTGACAATAAACTAGGCGTGTTTGTTAATTTTTTACTCTTTTTTTTATATTATCATTACTGGTACTAAGTTCTTTTAAGTTAACTCTAAAAAAGTGGCTCTTAGAAAAGGCATTTTACTCAATTGATGAATTTTTGACGTATAAAGAGTAAGTAGTATGGAATGAGGCATGTAGTTTAAATATAGTTTTTAAGTATTTATATTTGCATGCTATTATTTTAATGGCCAAATAGGTGATCTAATTTCAAATATTCCTTAAAACCATGTACACCCTATTATTGAGCAAATAAAAATTTTAATTTGAATTTGAATCGTCTTTTAGGGCATCCACTTGCAAGAGAGAGGTCGGTGAATTGTATTCTTATTCCATTATGACACGAAAATAAATTACAAAACTACGATATATAATCCATTAAATCAATTACTCAATAAACATAATATCGGGCATAATATTAAACTTTGAGTTAGTGCACATCAAAGAAAATTTCCTCATACAATACCGATGCTTCTGTTATTCAATTGAATTTGCAAGACCGTGGGGAGATGTTGAAAGACTTTGTGATATGAATAATATTCTTCAGAATGTTCTATATCTATTATCAATCTTTTATTCTATCCATATTCATATTCCAGCCTTTTGGCGTCCACTCTTAAGTCCGTCCTAAAGCGGGTAAAATGTTATAATCTGCATATCATCACAGCTCCTATATATCTCACAACTGGGCTCGAGCCTCTTTCATATTGGGAGATAAATTTGACCTACTATACGACGCTAGTCAGATGGGTTGGTCCCACTGTTGGGCTTAGGTCTCCTCCATAATGGGAGGGTTATTGACCCACTATTCCACGCTTTTCAGACATGTTGGTATAGGGTTTTGCTTCAAGTTTTCCTTCTCTTGCACAGATGTTATATGCTTATTATATTCCATAGTCATCTTTTACGACATCCCCGTGCAAAATAGGCAGTGGTGAATTGTATTCTTACTCCGTCACCACACAGGAGATAGGGTTTTTTTATTTAATAAATAAATATCTTGCTGTTCTAATGTGTTGAATTAAATAATTTTGGTTTTGTAATTTCATTCGACTGGAGCGTTGTTCATCATCATAGTCACACAGCTCATATACGTCCCACTTAGGGACACGAAACAAGTATCGATACTTTTAGGTATCGAGTACTTTTATTTCGATACCGATACTTTTGTACTCAATACTCTGCGTTCGATACTTTTACTCAATGAGTACTTTTTGGCAGGTATCATATCGAATATATAGTACAAATTATCCATGTTAAACTTGACCTTACGGCTAATGTTTATGGTAACGCCATCTAGTTCAAACGTAAAGAACCTTCTAAAAATGTCGCTCGAAATATTTTAATCCGTTCACAAACGGTCGAATTCCTAAAAAAAAAAGCTCACCCCGACATAGATTCTAGGAAAAGTACTCAGTACTCGATACTTGAAGTATCGATACTTTTGTTTCGATACTTTAATGAGTACGATACTTTTTCTTCGACTACTCATGACTACAGTATCGATACTTTCTTTTCGATATCGTGTCCCTAGTCCCATTACTGAGCGCGAGCTATCTCCTCCACATTGGGAGGTAAATTCGGCTGCTATAACACTCTGGTCAGGCAGGTTTGTATAGGTTTTCGCTATTACATGCGTAAGATTATTATTTAGTCGCCTTTTACGACGCCCACTGGCAAGAGAGGATGTGGTGAATTGTCTTCTTATTCTTAAACAAAATTGAACTAATCTAGATTTCGCCTAGTTATCAGAAGGATATTGTTAGGTCTTTTATAGTGAGTAAAAGGTGGTATAAGGCCTCACAACCCGACATATTTCCTCTCATTGTTAATAAAACTACGTATTTTATCCATTTATATGATTTATCATTGCCCAATGTTTCGAACACTTTACATCATTCATGGTCAAGCTCAAAATAAAATAAAAAATATATTAATGTAGCATCACGCACTCCTGAGTTTTCTTGCCGGATTTTTTTCAGTGTGGCAATGTTCCGATCCGGTGGTACCTAGTATTTTAGATTTGTTAGGTTTAAATTAACAAATTGTCATAATAATTACTACAAATTTAATATTTAATAATTACTAAACATAAATTTAATAAATTATTTCTGCAGCGCGTAGATAATTATAAATATCTGTAATAACGATAACTTGTTTGGTCGTTAGACATCTTAGTCCGCCCGTGACCATAAATGCTGTAAAGTGTTCGAAACGTCGGGCAATCATAAATCAAATAGAAACGCGATAAAATCTGTAGTTTTATTTACAATGTGTAATACAAGAATTAACATCAAAAATTATTATATTTCCTCTCTTCGCCTACTGAAAGAAATTCTTAGATTTTAATGGGTCTACCAGTCTTCTTCTCCAACTGCAATTTATATAATTTTATACACGGCGTATCATATGTTCTTCTTCTAATATGGATGGAGGAATATTACATAAGTTATAAGTTCTAGTTAAGCTTTGTAAAGGTTAACTATCATCTGTGGTATAGTAGGTTAATATCCCTCCTATTATAACGGAGGTTTTCCGTGTGGTGCTGGAGTAAGAATAAAATTCACCACCCCCTCTCTTACTCGAGGGTGTCTTAAAAGACTAAGGAAGGAAAACTAAGCGATTGATTATGAATTTAACATCTATGTAAGAGAAGGAAAACTCGAAATAAAACCCAATCACCACCGTGCCCGTCCGTCTGACCGACATGATATAGTAGGTCAATTTCCCTCCTATTGTGAAGGAGGTTAGAGCCCAACAGTGGGATATATTATGAGCTGAAATTAATGATGAATAAAGGAGATTCGAACCCAACAATGACTCATATTGAAATGCAATATTACCACACTGGTCAGATGCCTTGATATATGATTTTTTACGAGTTTTTTTTTATATTCCAATTTATATTAACAACTTATATACTACATATATTATATACATTTTTATACATTGTCCCTTTTCACTCATTGACGAAAGACCCTCCCCAGTCACCCCATCCAATAACATCTCAATTCCATCAACATCTTATCTCGTGACAAACAAAAAGACATCTCTGTTATGATATAATAACCAGAGCTACTTAACGGATTTCTTATGGGTTGAAGTTTTGAGGGATCGGGGCGCGACCGACTCCATGTTGTTTTATCTTACGCATTAAGGGAATGATAAGAATGGAGTCGGCTTTTTATTATATATTAAACTTGGTTAATATGTAACTTGGTTATAATGGTAGGACCACACTGTTGACAGTTGTGTGTCTAAAGCCGCGGGCCGGTCCGTCCGGGGTAGTACCACACTAAGCAAAAAATCGACGTCCGAGTAGTAGCAATTTGTTACTGCGCTTCGTTCGGCGAGCGAGAGAGCCGCAAGCCCAACTTTCTGAAGGTGTTTGCATGTGGTGGGTTTAGTATCACCGAGCCTCATTGCATGCATTCACACTCCCTTCACCTTCTTCGCGGTAGGTAGTGGCTGTGCAAAGGTCCATGAGCGGCAGCAACACTTACCATCAGGTGTACTGTTTGCTCGTTTGCCACTGTTTGCAATAAAAAAATGTAATGGAATCTTTAGACGTGATTATCATTTCTTTCTAATCATCATCACAGCTTATGTACATCTCACTACTGGGTTCGAGCCTCCGCCACAATAGGAGGGAACGTGACCTTGCTATACCATGCTGGTCGGACAAATTAGTATAGGGTTTTATTTCGAGTTTACCTTCTCTTGCATAGATGTTATATGCGCATTATATTCCATAGTTGGCTTTTACGATACCCACTGGTAAGATATGGGGTAAGTTGTGTGCTTACTGTACTACCAATAACTAATTGTATACTATTTCATCATCGTTTCAGCTTATATACGTCACACTGTTGGGCTCGAGCCTCCTCCACAATAGGAAGGCAACTGACCTTACTAAGCCATGCTGGTCAAAGGGGTTGGTATAGGCTTTTATTTTGTGTTTTTCATCTCTTTCATTGATGTTATGTGCATATTATATCCCTTAGTCGTCTTTTTCGATATCCGTGGGTAAGATACGGTGTGGTGATTTGTATTCTTACTCAAATTCAAATTATTTATTATGCATAAACCCCGAGAGGGCACTTACATATTGTCAGGTTTACAATTTCCAAAAAAAAAAAAATATACTACCACCGGATTGGAACGCGACCGCTACTGAGAAGATCCGGCAAGAAACTCAGCGGACTTTCTATTATTTTTAATTTCTTTTTTTTTCTTCTTACTAGATATACAATTGTGTACATGTTTTGTAAGAACTAGCTCCAGTGTGATGCCCTTCGAACCGCATGACACTTAATATAATTTAAACGATTATGGCTGGACCAGATCACACAAGCGGCACCCGATCACGAGTTAACTACTAGAGCAGCCATCACTCCCCTCAACCACCATGGAGTGAAGGGAGAGACCCGCTCCACGCAGCTACCGCAAGTAGATCTTTCTGTGAGCATGACCAACACCACAATATGTTACAAACGGTGAAAATACAAAATTTCGTTAGGCAAAACACGCTACACTTTACAATGAAAGTTAAAAGTACATACTTCGTCACCATACGCAAACTATTATTATTTACTTAGCCATTAATTAAATATTTGTAAAAATCCTGCAATATATCAGTCGGTGGTCGGCCTAATGGTAAAGGGCCAGGAATACGGTGGTTTATGGGGCCGCGCGCTGTCCTTTCTTCACCCCGGATGAAATGGAGAGGGTGTGAGTTGACGATAGCCCACCCAGAAAAAAAGACTCCACGACATTACATAAAATGCCATCAAAATTATTTAATATAACAGGATAGCGCAGTAAGATATTGAACATAATATAAGACCACAAGATGACACTTTCACATTACCGTCAAATTCAAATAAAGTGCTATTTTACTATATTTTTTCAGTTTGGAAGTAAAAGTTTTTTGACATTGTGACAGATGTTGATTAGGTTATTTTTAATACATAAATCATATTAGAATTTAAAACATGTAGAGATAAAACGTATGTATTGCCAATATACAAGTTTGTCCATCCATCCATCGAACCAAAACGAAACATTTTGACAACTCAGCAGATATGTCTCACGAAAGTATTCACTTGACTACTGACATATTTTTTTATTGAACGTAGGTAACTTCCGCGGTAACTCATGGAACGGAAACTGTTTTAATCATTCAGTTATTCTTTAGTCGTGCCAAAATAGGTTTTATATAAAAATATTCGTTTATAAAAGCTGTCTCCATGTTAATTTATCCCTATTATCATATAAATATATATAATACGGAGCGCGTCACATCACTCCATACATTTTTCACGCAAACCTGCAAATTTAATAAAAGCTTTGGCCTCCCCTCGCCTGACTTATATACATACTTATACATACATCTACAATATGTAGGCACATGAGTTTACTGATAGACCAATTCTAACTACGCTTAAATTTTAAGTAACGCCTGAGGAAATTTTCTGTGCGGTAGCAGAGTAAGAATAAAGTCGACCACCCCTATCTTGCTCATAAGCGCCGTAAAATTGGCTACTGATGTTAAGGAATTGGTACCAGTTGTTAGTCAAATGGCGATCTTCAGCCGTGCGTGTAAAAGGACGTGTTTTTTGATTTTTACGCGAGTATTACAGATTTAAATAAAGATATTTTTGAAAATTTTGTAGCGTTTGTATTTGACTTTTAATTTGCCGATATTTCGAAAACTTTATAGCTGTTTGATTTTAAAAATAATGTCGTAAACGACGATCAAGACCCATGTTATAAATATTTAAAAAATCTAAGTATATAAGAAAAGGAAACTAAGAAATAAAACCTAATCAGTCTGATCAATGTCTAGTAGGTACATTTGCCCCCTATTGCGGAGGAGACTTGAGTCCTGCTGTGTGATTCGAATGGCTTAAATGAAGTTAATGCGGGCAATCTACGTTCAGCTATATCATCATCTTCTTCCTCATCATTACCCTGCTCTTATCGTATTTACTTGAGTACACTTAATAAGCACTCTTTGCCCACTGTATATACCTATTGCCAAATTTTTCGTAATAATTGTATGACTTACCGCCTACTTGATGTCAATCCTCTTTGGCAATCAAATTTTTAATCATATATACGTAATTGGCTCGAATCTATATAAACTACTAAATATATAAACTCATTTTCGTCTTTTATAACACTCACGAGCAATGTAAGGGTTGGTAGACCGCTACACAGCTTACTCATAGTAAAATAATAAATCTAAAAAAATAAAATAAACCATGAAGTTGTTATAGTTGACAGAGGCGCGTAAAAACGCACACCCGTAACCCACCCGTGATACGTCGCCTTCGTCATTGGACCGACCACCGGTGCAGGGTGACTTGATGTCAGTGGTCGGCCCGACGGAATACCCCGAGGGAGTACCCTCTCCAGTCGACAACCCCTACTGGGACGCCGATCGCCGTCGCGAGGCTAACCTTTCCACGGGTGCCCGGACTAAATCTCCAGTCCGATCACCCGCAGTCTCTGCTAGAGTATAAGAAATACCTACACCTAGATACGCGAAAAATAAAAAAAAAATTAAACATCAATTCAGAACATGGTTCAGATTTAAATATTTTAATGGTGATTTTATAAAATATATATTTTTAGTATAAACTTGACAAGCATAGTTAAATAAAATTCCTCTTTAAGACGTTTTGTCGCTAGTTTAGCGCCATCTAGTGAGCTTATTGTGTACTTTCAATCGCGTTATTGTAGCGCATAACTTTATTTATAGACTCATATTACAAAAATATTAAAAAAGAAACAACAAATTATTAAGGTTTCGTAACGCGATTAATTTGACGCACGAAATAAATTCTTGTAACGCGATGGACTTTGTTTATCTATACTAATATTATAAAAAGGAAAAATTTGTATGTTTGTTAGTATTGAATAGGCTCCGAAACTACTGGATCGATTTCAAAAAATCTTTCACCAGTGGAGCTATAATATCAGGGTGTAACATAGGCTATATTTTATTCAGATATTCTCACGGGAACGGGAACTTCGCGGGTAAGACGGCTGAAACCGAAGCGAAGCGAGGGCAGTTTGCTAGTAAATTAATAAAATACATAAATTACTTCGACAACTTCGACTTCGAACAACAATTTGTAAATGTCGCAAATTATCCTATATTTGTTTATCTATTTTTCCCGGGATTCACCATAGAAAACTGCTTACATTATTTTTAATGTTTATGCGCGTTATTACTTACCTAGTACCTACACATAAAATAAACCATTTATTATTTATCAGGTTTATATTAACTTGCCCGATGTTATTCACATTTTCAATTCTTGCTATTTTTTAATCGAAACGACGATCTTCCATAGCCATCAACATCGAAACCTTAAAAATAATTTTATTTCAAAGATTGCCTACATTTAAATAGTATATTTATAACGCCATCTATATTATTAAAGCTACAACAGAAACTAATTCTGAGAACAGTATGTTCAGAAAGTAAACCAATTGCTGATAAATTCATTCTCTATCATAATTACTTCGGGGTACTACGCCAGAAACCTCCGCGTGGTGTATCCTGGGCACGAGCGACAATTTCTTGGACTGCTCTCTGGAATTGTCGCTCGTGCAAATATCTGGCCCAAGGGGGGGCCCAATTTGTGGGATGCCCCAAATTCGCTCCATGCCCTCTAATTGTAGAGGGTATTGGATGCGAAAATTCGACGGGTCCAGTCACTCATTCATTTGAGGACTGGGCAGGCATTTGCCAACCGCGACAAATCGTAGACCTGATTCTTGCTTCGGGACATTTGTCTTGAGGCCTAGATTCAGGAGCGAGGGTCTTGGCTTAACCGCCTGGACCGCGAGGAAGAAAACCTCTATAAAACAATCACCCAGAATCCTAAGTTCTGGCGCGCGGCGAGGATGCATAGCTGATGGGTTGTTCAGTCGTTAGCGCGCCCCCAGCCAGGGTACCTGCGGACCCCCTGTGTTGGGATACAAATGTACGCTTACCCGGGTATCAGGATCTCTGCCCGGGTGGACCGTTATTTCTCCCATACTCGTGGGAACCTTATGGATTTCTTGTACAATAAAGATGCAGATAGGAGGGGTGAGATGCCCAAAACCACCACTAACGGGGAGCCTAGTTCCCACGCTAAAGCCTTGCCAGGCTACTGCAAAACTGGCACAGACGGGAGAGATGCTTCGTCGGACTGCAGTTCCGCACTGGAGGCATCCAAATCAGCCGAGGGCCCAGCGAAAATTGAGGCTCGAAAGAAGAAGAGGGGGGGGGAAACCCACCTCCGCAACGGAGCGCGCCAGGCGACGCGCTGCGAAACTGCGACGGGCGGAGCAGAAGGCACGGGGGGCTGCCGATGTTCCGCCCAGCGACGGTAGCGTATCTGACGCTGACAGCAACGTGACGGCGGAGACCGATGGGACTGCAGAGCAGTCAATGGACGAGGGCGGCAGTGCCTCAGGGCCGTCTGATGTGATGGAGAGCCCAGCCGCTCAGGCCGCCGGGGGGCCTGCGTCGTGTTCTGCGGCGTCATCCCTGGCGGTGGCCCTGACAGTGAGGGAGGAGGCCCTCCCCCCACAGGTGCAGAAGCGCCCCCTGCACAAGGGTGGCAGCACTGCATCTGACTCGGAAGGGAGTGGAGACATCATGCCTCCTCCCAAAGTGGCAACCTCACACAGGGGTCGCAAAGGGCGTGGGGCTGCGGTGGCGGCGAGGCAGTCCTCGCCGGCTCCGTCTCCGGTAAGCCAGGCTGCAAGGATAGTGGGGGATCCTCCAACCACAGGAGTGGCGGCCCTGCAGGCTGAAAATGCCCACCTCGTTCAGTCATGGCTGTTCTCACCGCCCCAGGCAGACGGGGTGGATGCCGAGGCTGGCCGCATCCGCTGTGCGTTAACGCAGATCTGCGATGCGGCCATGCCCCGTGTGCGGCGCCTGTCCCCGAAGAGTGCGGTCCCCTGGTGGTCCCGAGAATTGGCGGAGCTTCGGGCCGCGTGCATACGTGCCCGGAGGGCCTACACCCGCAGCCGAGCGCGTCACCGCGACGATGAGCGGGAGGGCCAGCTGTACGAGGTTTACCGCAGTGCGCGGTCTGTCTTCTGGCTGGCCGTCCGTACCGCCAAGGACGTTAGTCGGCGGGAGATGTTGGACAGTCTCGAGCGTGATCCCTGGGGTCGCCCCTACCTCGCGGCGCTGAACAAGCTCCGCGGGCGGGGCCCCCCCCTCACCGAGACTCTCCAGCCCAGCCTCCTCACCAGAGTTGTCGAGGACCTCTTTCCACGGCGGGCGGAGCACACGCCCGCGGTCATGGCTTCGCCGGACAGCGACCGGGAGGCCGACGATGAAAGTGCTCCGCCCATCACGGAGCCGGAAATGGGGGCGGCGGTGGCGCGTATGCAAGTCAAATCCACCGCCCCCGGGCCCGACGGTATTCCGAACCGTGTGCTGGCCCTGGTCCTCGAACACCTGGGACCACGCCTCAGGGGACTGTTCGACGCTTGTTTGTCGTCCGGGCAGTTCCCTGGGTGCTGGAAAGAGGGGAGGCTGGTTCTCCTGCCGAAGCCGGGACGGTCTCCCGAGTCGGCCTCGGCCTACAGGCCCATCGTGCTGCTCGATGATGCGGGCAAGCTGCTGGAGATGGTGTTGGCTGCCCGCATCGAGCGGCACCTCGTCGGGGACGGGCCCGATTTGTCGGACGCCCAGTTTGGTTTTCGGAGAGGGCGTTCGACGATCGCGGCCCTGCTGCGCCTGAAGGCCGTGGTAGCGGAGGCCGTCACCGGCGGAGGAGTCCTGTTGGCGGTGTCCCTGGACATCGCCAACGCCTTCAACAGTCTGCCATTCAGCTGCATCAGGGAGGGGCTGAGGTATCACGGGGTGCCCGTGTACCTCAGGCGGCTGGTGGCAGACTACTTGGAGGGGCGCAGCGTCCTCTACGTTGACCGAGTAGGGGACGTTGTGCGAACGCCCATGACGTGCGGTGTCCCACAGGGGTCGGTTCTGGGTCCGACCCTGTGGAACATCGGCTACGACTGGGCGTTGAGAGGAAGCCTCCCACCCGGGCTGGGTGTAATCTGCTACGCCGACGATACACTCGTCACAGCCCGGGGTGGGACGCTAGAGGAGGCGGCACGCCTGGCAACTCTCGGCACCGAGGAGATTGTCAGGCGGATCGAAGCGCTGGGGTTGAGGGTAGCCCTGGAAAAGACGGAGGCCCTTTTGTTCCATGGCCTCCGTACCACCGGGCCTCCCGCCGGCGCTTCGACCACCGTGAAGTCGGTCACCATCAGCATCCAGGCCCACATGAAGTACTTGGGCCTGGTGCTCGACGGGCATTTTTGGTTCCGGGAGCATCTCCACCAACTTGTTCCCCGGTTTGTCGGCGCGGCGTCCGCCCTTTCGCGGCTGATGCCGAATGTGGGCGGACCCAGCGCTACGTGCCGACAGCTGTACGCGGGGGTGATCCGGTCGATGGCTCTGTACGGCGCACCGGTGTGGGCGGGGTCCCTGACCGTCCAGCTGAGGGCCCTCTTGAGGCGACCACAGAGGGTAATGGCGGTCAGGGCCATACGCGGTTACCGCACCATGTCGACGGAGGCAGCGTGCCTCTTGGCCGGAACTCCCCCGTGGGACCTGGAGGCGGAGATGCTCGCCGACATTTATCGGCGGGTGTCGGTGACGCGCGCCCGCGGCGGTATGCTCTCCCTGCAGGAGATCACCGCCTGGCGGGTCGACGCCCACCGTGGAGTCATTGCCCGTTGGGCAGTCCGGCTGGAGAGTCCTCGGTACGGTGTCAGGACCGTCGAGGCCTTCCGGCCGGTGCTGATGGAGTGGTTGGAGCGGACGCACGGGGTGCTTTCCTTCCGATTGGTGCAGGTGCTGACGGGGCACGGGTGTTTTGGGAAGTACCTGCACAAGATTGTCAGGAGGGAGAGCACACCGTCCTGCCACCACTGCAGTTGCGACGAGGACACGGCGCAGCACACGCTCGAGGAGTGTGCTGCGTGGGAGGGGGAGCGCCGTGAACTCGTCGCGATTATCGGTGCCGACCTGGCGCTGCCGACCATCGCCAGGGAGATGCTCGTCAGCGTCAGGAACTGGGACGCGGTCGCCGCCTTCTGTGAGGCCGTTATCTCACGGAAGGAGGCGGCGGATCGTGTGCGAGTAGAGATCCTATTCGGCGACACGTTCCGCCGCCGGCGACTCGGGCGGCGCAGGCGCGAGTATCTGCGCCTAATGCCGTCCTAGCCGAGGCCGCGGGTGATCGGACCGGGGAATTGTCCGTCACCCGCAGTGTGGCTAACCGCGCGATGGCGACCGACGTCCCAGGATGTCGAGAGGTGAGGGTACCTGAAAGGGTATTCCGTCGGGCCGACCACTGACGACAAGTCACATCTGCTCCGGTGGTCGGCCCAACAACGAGGTGACGTGGGTACGGGTGGGTTATGGGCCCGCGCGCCGTCCTTTCATCGCCCCGGACGGACTGGACCGCGCGTGCGCTTGCCATAGCCCACCCATAAAAAAAAAAAAAAAATCATCATTACTTACTTATGAAATAAAATATAATTCTTAGGCCCTTTTGACATTATTGTGGACAAAAATGCTTTTACTAGAGGATTACTAAGCGTAATAAAAATAAAATTACTTCAATTATGTACCAAAGTATCCGTTCAAATACTGACCTAATCGTATTTCACATTAAAATCAGCATGAAAAGCAAACAAATAACAAAAGATTAACATGTCAGGCCCTCCATTTTTATATTCATTATACTCCATGTTTACCTTTACTAAATAATAGAAAAAAAACTGCAACAAAGAATTAAAAAAAAACTATTTCGAAACATTCACCGCGGGTGGTACACAGTACGTTTAAAAACTTAAAAATAAACTTTAATTTTAAGGGTCAGAAGTTTAAATTCGAATGTAATAGTTAACAAAAGGTTTTTTGATATGTAATGGTTCGTGATAGCTACCTAAAAATAAGTGAATTGTATTACGTGTGCTTCATTCAAAAGGGAATTTATCAAAACACGATAGCGTTCAACAAAAATACACAATTACTTATTACCGACTACGGAGATATATTTAGGTATGTAGATCGGTTCCTTCATAATTTTTAAACTACCTACTCATGTAAATTAACAAATTAGTCGTTCAAAACATTTTAACTACAGTGAATATTTTCATGAATATTTTTGTCAAATTATTCGTAACGTCGTCGAGAATAATTTGTATGGATTTGGAGCAATGCCCCTATCCTCCAATAGAGGCGCTGTTTCAAATCCCATACAAATTGGTCTCGATAACAATACGAAGATTATGAGGCAATTTTTTTTTAAATTTTAGCAATAAGTAGGAGTTGTATCAGGCCTGTCTTAAGCTCATAGTCGCCTTACGATACTCGCGGACAATGGTAGGGGTAAAATGTGAATATACAGGTTGTTTCAGGTTATGGGGCAACTGTTCGAGTATATTGTAGTTTACCGGTCATAGATCGTAATGAAAATGTATATTACACAAAAAACAATATAACATAAAAGGTATAGTGATTTAAGAAATGTGTGTTAAACAGTCTATGCCTTAAATGTTACGTATTATGTAGGCATGTATCGGCGCAGCACACGCTCGAGGTGTGTGCCGCGTGGGCGAGGGAGCGCCGTGAACTCGTCGCGATTATCGGTGTCGACCTGACGCTGCCGACCATCGCCAGGGAGATGCTCGACAGCATCAGGAACTGGGACGCAATCGCCGTCTTCTGTGAAGCCGTAATCTCACGGAAGGAGGCGGCGGATCGTGCGCGAGAGGAGCTCCTCTTTAGCGACACGTTCCGCTGCCAGCAACTCGGGTGGCGCAGGCACGAGTACCTGCGCCTGATGCCGCCCTAGCCGAGGCCGCGGGTAACTGGACCGGGGAATTTAGTCCGTCACCTGCAGAGAGGCTGACCGCGTGACGGCGACCGACGTCCCGAGACAGGGACGTCAAGAGGTGAGGGTACCCGAAAGGGTATTCCGTCGGGCCGACCACGGGCGACAAGTCACCCTGCTCCGGTGGTCGGCCCAACAACCAGACGACGTGGGTACGGGTGGGTTATGGGCCCGCGCGCCGTCCTTCCGTCGCCCCGGACGAAATGGACCGCCTGTGCGCTTACCATAGCCCAGCCATAAAAAAAAAAAGAAAATGTTGGCATGTTTAGACAGGATACATGTAGGCATGCTTCGACAGTATGAATAGGTAGGAATTGCGCAAACGCTTCAATGGTAGCGTAAGTAAAAATGTGAGTCGGCGACGGTCATCGGCCGATCAGCTGATTTAAAGCGAAGTTTGTTTTGCTTTTGCGAACGTAATCATTGATTTTTTTGAATTTCTAATGAACATTTAACAAAGTAAGAATATGTTGCATATTAAGTATCACTGACTTTATACATTTCAAACAGATTTACACGAAAAAGCGATGACAAAATTGAAAACTTTACATGTCTCTAATTCATTAACGAATCGATATGTTTCCTTCAAATTTTTTTCATGGGTTTCTACCACCATTGCCTATCTCCCGTTTGACAAGTTGCCCCATAACCTGATACACCTGTATATAATTCCCTTCCCATTATTGAATATGAATTGTTTAGAACTCAACATTGGGACATTGTGAAATGAATTATAACCATGGTCATAATTAATTATTATTATTACTATTTGATATTAATGTATATTGTAGTAGATTAAAAGTAATGTAAAAAGCCTGCCATTTCGGTACCACAGTGTGTAATAGTTTTAATCATTATTTTCATCATCTCAGCTTACATACTCCTTACTGTTGGGTTCGGCCCTCCTCCATTGTGGAAGGGAATTTAACTTCCTATACATCGTTGATCAGAAGTGTTGGTATAGGGCTTCATTTCGAGTTCTCTTTCTTGCATCGACGTTATCTGTACACTATATCTCTTATACGACATCCACAGGCAAGATAAGGAGTGATAAAATGTATTCTTATTCCGTCACCACTCGGAATATTTCGTCTTAATAATGTATATTATACTTACGTAAATGTAAAAGTTTATGAATGTGTTTATTCACTATTGAAATATACGCTTTTACGCCTGATGGGATTTGAGCAAAATTCAGAGTGATCCATATTCCACTTTTTCTTTCTCTCTTTCTTTTACGCTGTGTTGTAAATACAATTAGAAATAATTTTAATATTATAGGATTGCCATCTAGTGAAGGGTTTTGTTATTGCAATATGTAAAATAGTGACCTCTATTGATATTTTATCACATCATATGTGAAACGAATATAACATAACGAATGATACACTTAGTTTTACTTTCACTTACTAGATGTCGCTGTAAATAATTTTCGACAATTTGAATTCGAACGAATTTTAAAAAATTGAGTAGGTACTATTAGTAAATTGTTATTTTACTATTAAATACAATTTCCAGTGTGGTTACGGAGTAAGAATACAATTCACCACTCCCTATATTGCCCGTGGATGTCGTAAAAGACGACTAAGGAATATAATATGCACATAAGATCTGTGCTAGAGAAGGAAAACTCGAAACGAAACCCTATACCAACATGTCTGACCAGCATGGTATAGTAGGTCAAATTCCCTCCCATTGTAGAGGAGGCCCAAGCCTAACAGTGGGACGTATGTGGGCTGCGATGATGATGATGACTATTTAATAACGACAAATAATTATAAAAAGAAATGTTTATTTTCGAAATTCATAGTAGGTATTTATTTACAGGCAGCAATAAATTATTTTAAAAGATTAATGTCCTTCATCGATAGTCATGGTCATAGATTCAGGCTCGAAGTCGTGGTCGATGTAGCGGTTCCTAAGGACCTGCTTGTAAAAGAACGCTGACTTTCTAGGAGTGCGCGTACGAGCTGGGTCCTCAAAGTCCACGTGGTACAATCCGAAACGTTCACTGAAAAAGAAACTAGCAAAAATCATCACATTGTTTCACAGGAGTCCCCACTGTTGGGTTCGGGCCTCCACCACAAAGGAATAAAAATTGACCTGCTATACCGCGCGGGTCAGAGGTGTTACATTGACATACATGAATTTAGTCTTCATCCAAATCTCTCTGATTTTTTTAGTAGGCTATGGTGCGGCCGTACACCATCCCTCCAGTCCGGGGTAGCGCGAAGGGGGGCGCGCGACCCCGTAATCCACCGTATTCCCCTCCTTCGCCATTGCGCCGACCACTAGTACCGAATCCTTAACGTCTGTGGCTAGCCCGGCGGGATACCCTTTCGGGCACCCTCTCGTCCCGACGCCCCCCGAGCGTCGCCCTCACAAGATCAGTCTCTCTGCGGGTAAAGTAGGTACTATTCCCCGGTCCAGTCACCTGAGGCCTCGGCTAGGACAGCATCAGGCGCAGGTATCCAAACCTATTTATTGAAGTTTTCACTACAAAAATATAACTCACGTATATCCAGCCATCCACTCAAAGGTGTCCATCAAACTCCACGCCATATATCCCTTCAATTTAACACCGTCATCCAATAAGTCCAATACATCTTCTAAAGCAGCTTTATAATAAGTGATTCTATCCTCATCCATCAAACTGCTATCTGGAGTGACAGACCAGCCGTTCTCAGTGATGTAAAAGACTGGATCGTTATATTTTTTCTGGAGGTCTGTTATACAATTATATAGACTGTTTGGTGACAGCTAAAAAAAGAAAATACTACAATCATTATCATTCTCCGCTCATAGACGTCCTACTGTTGGGCTCGAACCTCTCCAACAATTGAAGGGACATTGCCCTACTAGACCACTCTGGTCAGAGGAGATGGTATAGAGCAGTGGTTCTCAAACTCTTTAAATGACGGAACCCTTTTGGGAAGCAAAATACTTGATGGAACCCTACAATAAAACAATTATTTTTATAAGTGTATTCTATATTAATCAGCATAATAAAAGTACAATGTATCAGTTACTAATTATTATTTACTTCACCACTTGGTAAGGACAATAATAGAAAACATTAAAAAAGAAAAAATCTAACTAGTGGGAGGTATGAAACTGTTTTTTATTTTTCATCAATTGCTTGATATCAGGTTTGATGGAAGAAAGTTGGAGTCTCATATCAGCTTCGGCGTCCAGTCTATTGCGATATTTTGTTTTCGTGGCTGCGTAGGTAGAGAATCCTGTTTCGCACAAATATGTAGTTGGGAACGGGAGAAGAATATCCAGAGCCATTTGGCCAAGCATTGCATATTCATCTTGGATTCTGCACCAAAAATCATTAAGAGGCGTCGTTTTGAACAATGACTCCATACTTGTGTCTGATGACATTTCTAAAAGAGATTCATATATCTCATTTGACATGTTTTCAGGCTTTTCCAAGTTGGGTAAAAAAGGATTATGAATCCAGGAGTTCACTTTAATTTTTGTATTGTGTTCTTCGGGAAAATACTTTTCAAAAGATGCGCGCATCGAACTGAGATATTGGACCAATTCTTCAAACACATTATCTTCAAACATTTCTGAGTCGTTTTCGCTAACAAACTCACTGAGTAACGTAAAACTTTCTATTTCTTTCTTACCAATGCAAATGATCCAAAAATCTAATTATGTTTTAAAAGCAGTTATTTTATTATAGGCCTGAAACACTGTTGTCTGTTTACCTTGCAACGATAAATTTAATTCGTTAAGTTTTTGAAAGATATCCGCCATAAAAGACAATCGGAACAACCAAGTTTTATCATACAAACGGTCCTTCAAATTAAAAGAAGTATCTGCTGAAAGAAACATTTGTAACTCGGCTCTAAGTTCAAATAGCCTTGTTAAAGTTTTTCCCCGAGACAGCCATCGCACTTCTGTATGGAGCAGCAGTGTTTTATGTTTGCTGCCATAATCTTCACACAATAATGAGAACAATCGGGATTGTAGTGGTCGTGATTTGATAAAATTAATTATTTTTACCGCTTCATCCATAACTAATTTTAGATTAGACGGCATTTGCTTCATCGCAAGTGCTTGTCTATGCAGAATACAATGACTGGAACTACAATTAGGCGCTTTATTTTTCATTCGTGACACTGCTCCTGCTGTTTTACCTGTCATCGCCTTGGCCCCATCTGTACAAATGTCAATGCAATTGTTCCAACTGAGATTATGTTCTTCAAAAAATATATTTATTTTATTAAAAATTTCTTCCCCGGTAGTGTTTGTAAGCAGCGATGAACACATAAGCATGTCTTCTTCAAAAGAACTTTTATATGGATATCTCACAATAACCAGCAGGATAGCCAAACCAGCGACATCAGTCGACTCGTCCATTTGCAAAGCGAATCGTGTATTTTGTAGACGTGTAACTAGTTCTTGTTTGACGTAGCTTGCCAGATCATGGATTCGTCGTGAAACAATATCGTTTGATAGCGGAACAGTAGAAAGATGCTTTGCAGATTTTTCATCAAGCATACATTTTGTTATGTCTAATACACATGGTTTTATTAATTTCTCAGCGATAGTGTGCGCTTCACCTGCTTGTGCAATGCGATAGCTAACTAAGTATAATGCCTCCGTGGCCTTTTCGTTGGTAGTTTGTGTTACATGCATCATATTTTTTTGACTTTCTAATAACTGATCTTTTTTGCGAACAAAAAATTCTTTATTCTTGTCTTTAGTCTCGGGGTGTACGGTTTCTAAATGTCGACGCAATTTGGCAGGTGCCATGGAACTATTAGGAAGCAGTTTACTACAGAGCATGCAGAGAGGTGAGCCGTTGGAATCAACAAATCCGAAACTGATATAAGATTCATCATACTTCCTTTTTTTCGTCTTTGAAACCGTCGAGCTTGACGTCGTGGCACTCGTGGCATCATCTTCTGGATCGGTGATTGCTAAATTCTCCGCGCGCATTGCTTTTGAACATTCAGCGTCATTAGAAGATGTTGTTGGAACACGTTTAACACCTTTAAGCCAACGTTCCATTCTTCTTTATTTATAATGTTACAAGTCAGGATAGTGGGGTTTAAATAATGCACAATCGTTACTGCGTATAAGAGACTAAATTTAGAACCTACAGGGAAGAAATGTATAAAACTGAGACAACAGAATACAGCAGGCAGTAAAACAATGAACACTAGTTTCTCGCTAGCGAGCTTGTAAGTAGGTAGTAACTTATCGCTCCGAACGCTAATCATCAACTGACGACGCCAACGCGCGATCGCCGCTTTTATACTTAGTCCTAGACTCGATCTCAAATATTCTCGAAAATACTCGAGTCGGCACCTTTGATAAACAAAAAGCAAAAATAAAAACAGAAATTTAAAAATAGCGTTGTAAACAATATCGACTTTATCCTTTGAAGTTAGAGACGAAAGTCGCTAGTTGACAACTATAGCGTCTAATTCAGAGGCGGCTTTTATCAAAGAGACTGAGCGCTTACAAGTATACTACCCGCTCGTTTTAAGTTTGCCGCTGGCGATAGGTATGAGTGTATGACGTTCGAAATTTTTTATTTAATTGTAACAATAAAAATTGTGTACGTTAGATATTTGGGTAAAACTATGACACATTATAAGTTTTGTTGTCACGTGGGGGAGGGTACGCGCATTCCACAGACCGGCAAACTTAGAGCGAACGCGTTGTACAAGTATAAAATTGTTGAGACCAAACTTATGAGATATTGTACCAGCTAATGTAACACAAGCTTATACAAATACAAATAAATAAATAAATAACATTCATAGCGTTTTGTCTCCGCGCGGCCGCGGAGTCCGCACAGCCGCGGAGCGACCAGAGAGAGGTGTTTTGATTTTTTTATTTCTAAATTCTTGCGGAACCCCGACAGAGGTATCACGGAACCCTAGGGTTCCGCGGAACACACTTAGAGTATAGCTGGTATAGAGTTTTATTTCGAGTTTTCTTTTAATTACATTGATGTTATCTGAATAGTCCCTTAGTGGACTTTTAAGACACTACTGGCAATAAAGGAGGCTAGTGAATTATATTCTTCGTCACTACATAGATACCATCATTAATGTCGTAGGTATCCAAGTAGGGCAGTTCTTTGGGTGATCTACAAATAATTCCCCCGCGGTATAAGGATTTATTCGTTAGAATGAGGTGTTGCTTTAAAAAAACGTTAAGGAATCAATATTCTTATTAGTACTCCTTTAAAAAATTCATTAAAAATTCTCTGAGATTTTATTATTTCATTCTATGACGGATTAAGAATACCATGTGGTACTTCACCTTTCTTTTCTGTTATCGTAAAAGACGACTGAGCTACGTAAAGCAGATAACATGACTGCTAGAGGTGTGAAATTATATAGTCACTAAGTCACATAAAAACATTGGAAATTACATTCAAATATTTCTAAAGATTACTTTTTAACCAATGAGAATTACTTTGATAAATCTTAAGCATACCGTCAACCAAGACGAGGCAGCCACTGGCCATTCCTCGGGTACATATTGTCCAACATCTTCATCGTCTTCCAAAGAAGGTACAGGAACAGGTGTTTTGTAATCAGTAGCTGATACCAGTATACTGAAATAATGATTCACACCAAAGAAATCGGCGGCTCCAAGTGCCCAAGCTCGCTCTTCTTCTGTGAATTCTGGTAAACGAGACCATGGATAACCCTGTTCTGCACTCTTTTTAGCAACTCTTTCAGAAATTTCTTTTGGAAAACCACCTTCAGTAGAGAAAACTGGTTCAGTATACAAGCCCCACTACAAAAAAAAGATTTGAATCAATAAATTGAATCTGAATTAAATTAAAATCCAAATACAATCTACATTTTCTTACATCACCCTGTCTTTTGAGTTCAGCGGCGTATTCATCTTCCGCGGAGTCAGTTAGAGGTGCGTACCAGGCTACGCTATGAGTAATACCACATTGTCCACCCTGTGCTGGCTTGAAGTCGTTGTTATACGCATGGTAGGCATTAGCATGAGCAAGAACCAAATGCTTAGCGCATAAGTAAGTACCAACAGCATTTGAGTTGAGAATTGGAGCCATAGTATTAGACCCATAACCCTGATAGCAGACTTCTCTAGGCTCGTTGAATGTAATCCAAAACTTGACTCTATCTCCGAAGTTCTTGTAAGCAACTCTGGCGTAATCTTCAAACCAGTCAGCGATTAGTGGATTTGAAAAACCTCCAAGCTCTTGAAGTTTCTGTGGCAGATCCCAATGGTAAAGCGTGATCATCGGTTCGATGTTGTATTTCAACATTTCATTGATTAGATTGTTGTAATATTCAATGCCTGCTGGATTGATGTTATTAGCGAAACCTGTTGGAAGTATTCTGGACCAGGAGAGAGAGAATCTATAGGCGTCAAGGCCTAATTCCCTCATCATTTCTACGTCACGCTTATAGTTATGGTACGAATCAGCGGCTATGTCACCGTTGCTTAGGTCCTTTATCACGGTAGGATTATTATGGGTCATATAGTCCCAAATATTTTCTCCCTTGCCTGGTAAGAAAAATGTATAGGTTAATATTACATCTCTAAAAACTAAATTTTTTTTGGGGTTGGGTTGCGGTCGGCGCGCCCATCGCACCACTTCGTCCGGGGCGACAGAGGGGCGTAAGCACGCAACTCCCGCAACTCACCCACGATGCACGTCGCCTTCGTCGTTGGGCCGACCCCCGGAGCAGGGTTACTTGTCATCAGTGGTCGGCCCGACGGAATACCCCCTACGTGGGGTACCCTCCCATTGACCGACGTCCCCCCCTTAGGGAGGACGTCGGTCTTTCCTCACGCGGTCGGCCTCTCGGCGGGTGACGGACTAATCCCCGGTCACGTCACCCGCGGCCTCGACTAGGGCGGCATGAGGCGTAGCTATTCGCGCTTACGTCGCCCCAGTCGCCCGGCGGCGGATCGCCTCATCGAGGCTGCGCTCCTCGCGCAGGCAATCCGCCGCCTCCTTCTGCGAGATCACTGCCTCCCAGAAGGCTGCGACCGCGTCCCAATTCCTGACGCCGTCGACCATCGCCCTAGCGATAGTCGGCAGCGTCAGTTCGGCACCGATGATTGCGACGAGTTCACGGCGCTGCGTGGCCCAAGCGGCGCAGGCCTCGAGCGTATGCCTCGCCATGTCCTCGTCGCAAATCTCTAAAAAGTGATGGAGAATACCATCTTTGTATGAGAGTCAGCCTATTACTGCGTCTTTATTAAATCATTGGTATCTTAAAGAAAATATCATCATCATAGCTCATATATATTCCAATACTGAGCTCCAACCTCCTCCATAACACGAAGGAAATTATTTTTCTTGTATAGATGTTATATGCATATTTGATCTCTTAGTCATCTTTTACCCACGGGCGTTTACTTTAGAGAAGGGTAGTGAATCGTATTCTTACTCGTCATCTCACACAGATGTAATTTAACCAATACAATTTAAATCCAGATTCAAAACAATAATGCCTTCAAATGCTAAGATCAGTAATCTAAAATGCACTTACCATCTTCGTTCCAAGCTCCTTCAACTTGATAAGAAGCAGTAGCGCAACCGAAAATGAAGTCTGCTGGGAAACTTCTTTGCTGTTTAACGGACGCGGCGTTACTGACCGCTGCTACTAAGCTGCATTAAAAATATTTTAATTATTGCACTGAATAAAAATTGCTTTAATAATTAATAATCATCAGTATCCTACCCTTATACTAATTACTTCAGATTGACTCAATATTATTTTTGAGATGCGTTTTTGTTCGAGATTTTTCATTGTACATACTCCAAAATGTTTTAGCAATAGTTTTATTATGGGTCGCAGAACTCACATCAATTCTTTTTAACATTGTAATTCAGTCCGCCCGTGACCATGAACACTATAAAATGTTCGAAACGTCGGGCAATCAAAAATCAAATACAGTGATAAAATCCGTAAAAATTGTTTAATTTACAATGAGAACGTAATTTTTGACTATGTTGACAACAGGTAAAGTTGGCTAAGGTCGGTGTAGAGCACTTGGTCGTCTTTTACGTCACCTACGAGCAATGTGTGTGAGCTCTTTGTATTTGTACCCGCTAGGCTACACATGCAAGATAATTTTGATAAAATGACTTGACATTACATATTTTTCAAAATGTTTGTCATAAGAAAAATATAACAAAATTAATTTTGAGAACTTACCTTAAAACCACTAGAAACTTCATCTTGAACTATCAAAATTATCACATTGAGCATCTTATTATATATGTAGGTATATATACAATACAAGCGTGTGTAACAAGCTTCGCTTACATAGATTGAGTAATTAGATATTTGATGTTATTCTTTTGTTTTAAAATCTACGTTGTCCTGTGGCATTATTAATAATATTAGAATTAATAACATTCACAATTATTGTTTATCTATGTCAATTTAGTTATATTCTAAGTTCTTGTAACGTATCCCTCCAGTAAAGGAGCAATACATTGTTTTTTTCTTTTTTTTCATTATTTCTTTTATAAATATATCAATTATAGTCTTTGTTATATCAGTAGTTGCTTTAACGACGGTAACTGCGCGGAACGCTTAATTAATGTTAACTAATTTTGTGCTGAATGGTTTCATTTATATTAACTCAATTCATTTATTCTACATAAGTCCCTTAAGGGCACTTATATATTGTCAAATTTACACAGTGTTTGAAATAATCCAATAATCTATTACCGGATCAAATTGCGACCACGAGCTGAGACGTCCGGCAAGAATGTCAGCGGGCTGTAATTTTTATTCATTAGCATGTCTCGGATATCTTTAGGTAGTTTATTGTAAAATCGTATACATTGCGCCATGAAAGACCTACTTATTCATGGAAATGAGTAGTATGGATAACTAGATTATACTTATTCCTAGCGTTTACATGATGAATGTCACTGTACTTTAAATTTTTTTTCAAAATAAATTTTAGCTATATAATAGGTTTTCGAAAATGAATTGTGATGTAACAGTTGGCATGTTTATTTTTCTAAACTTCTCCCGAAGTAAAACTGCCTGATCCCATACTGACGTCATTTCTTGATGAGGGTTTCGTGGTGTACACAATGAAACGCCTTGGATAAATTGCAAAATATACCCAAAGCATCGTGCGATCTCTTTCAGGCTGCAATGATGTTTTATTAATTCTAAACCTGCATTAGTAGTCGAGAAATTCTTGGTAAAGCCTGATTTTTGTGAAATATGCAATGTTTACTAAAATGGCTCAGCATTTGATAGAAAATATTTTTTAAAAAACATTACTGAGTGTAGATTATTTTATTGTTAATAATTAGTGACCTAAAACACTATATTTTATTTCATATAGAATCATTTTCTTTATGTAATATTCTTTATAAAAAAAAAAAGTGAAATTATTTTAATCACTAATCCTGTGGCGGGTATTTAAATTATGTTATTATAGAATCTTCATTAATTTTGTCGTAGAATAGCCGTCATTACATAATAACGATGACTTGTTGGACATAATATATCTTAGTCCGTCACCATGAACGCAGTAAAATGTTCGAAACTTCGGGCAATCAAATACAAATGCGATAAAATTTGTTAAATTAGTTTTATTAGAATCCGATTTGTAGTAAGATTAGCGCGGTGTGGTGACGGACTAAGAACACAATTAACCTTCCCCCCTCTTATCCTTGGGTGTCATAAGAGACTAAGGGATGCTTGTGCATGTAACAACTATGTAAGGGAAGGAAAAATCGAAATAAACCCTATACCAACCGCCTAATGAGCGTGGTAAGTCAATTTCCCTTCCAATGTGGAGGAAGTCCAGCCCAGTAAATGCATATGAGCTGTGATGATGATGATAATGATTAGTGCGTTCAAACAAACAAACATTTTAGTTTTACATTAATATATTAGCAACCCCGCTTCGCTTCGATTCCAATCGCCTTACGCGCATAGTTCCTGTTCCTCTGGGAATACCGGGATAAAATATAGCCTTAGTTACTCCTCAGATAGACCTGGTAGTAAAATATTGTTAAAATCGATCCAGTCGTTTTGAAGATTACCTCAAACAGACAGACAAAAAATTTTTAAACTGGTTTTTAGGCATAGGTGTCGTGCAAATAACCGTGTGAGCATGAAAAAAGCCTATTATTTTGACATTACAAACAGACACTCCAATTTTATTTATTGGTATAGATATAGATAAATTATATAACATTGACGCTTTTAAGTATTATGGTAGTGATACCCCTTACGAAGTATTGAAGTTATCTCTGAACATCTCAAGATAAGGTAGGTATATTCTGCAATATTTTCAACGAATATATCATTCGTGGGTGTCGTAAAAGATGACTCCGACCTATCTGAGCTCATATATGTCTCGCTCTTTAGCTCTTGCCTCCTCTACTATGAGAGGGAAATTGATCTACTATACCACACTAGTCAAATAGATTGGCATAGATATTATTTCGAGTTTTTCTTTTTATGCGTAGAAGTCATATAGAATTAGCCGTCTTTTACGACATCTACAGGCATGAAAGGAGGCGATGAATTGTATTTTTACTTCGTCAACACACGGAGAATTAATTACTAAAGCGATTATCTGGAAATTACATATACCTACATGTCAGACAGTTCTATGTACGGTAATAGACTCATCTTAAGATATTCCTAAATTAAAAATCAAATTAAATTTCAACTAAAAAGTTATATTTGTTCACCACCCCCCTATCTTGCCTGTGGGTGGCATAAGATACGACTAATTATATGCATATAACGTCTATGCAAGAGAAGGAAAACTCTAAATAAAATTTGTATATACGTCTGACTAGAGTTTTTTTTTATTGCAAACGATGGCAAATGAGCATACAGTACACTGGACGGTAAGTGTTGCTGCCGCTACCTTTACTAGGCCGCTGCCTACCGTGAAAAAAGTGAAAGAAGTGTGAATGCGTGCAATGAAGTTCGGTGAAACTAAAGGCATATCCAAAACCCACCAGACGATAACACCCTCAGAAAGTTGGGCTGCCGACTCTCTCGCTCACTGAACGAAGCGGAGTAACAAATTGCTACTACTCAGACGTCGATTTTCTGCTCAGTGTGGTACTACCCCGAACGGATCAGCCCGCGGCTGTAGACAGTGTGGTCGTACCACTATTAAAGTGATATCAGAGTGGTATAATAGGTAAATTGGCCTCCGATTGGTGGAAGAGACTCGACCCCACCATTAGGACGTATATGGGCAGAAATAATGGAACAGTTATATTATAATGGTTGGTTAAAAAAGTGAATAAATTTGCGGAATAAGCCTCGATATTTTCACAAATTCCATTTAGCATGAAAACAGCAGATTATTTATAAATAGATTAGTTTCTGAAGTGTCTATGTATTTTATCGTACTAAATATGTCAATCGCCATCAGAATATCAATTCTGATAAAACTTATATCATATTTAAAAAAAAAACCTCGTTTATTTGACTTTGTTGTGGACTTTGAACTTTTTTTTCTGACTTTATGTGTGATTTGAACTGTGTTCATGTTTTCAGCTCATAAACGTCAGCCAAATCACTGTCGGTGGTGGCTGACGTTTATGGTGTAAACCATGCTTGTCAGACAGGTTGGTATAGGGTTTTATTTCTAGATTTCCTTCTCTTGCATATATGTTATATACATTTTATATCCCTTAGTCGTCTTTTGCGACTTCCACAGGCAAGTTAGGTATTGGTGATTTGTATTCCTACTCCGTCACCACACGGAAAACTGAACTGTGTTCACAAAAAAATAATATAGTGGTCATCGTCCCTTCCATGGACCATTATCACTATTATCAACAGAGCCCACATAAGTATCACTGGCTCAGGCCTCCTCCGCAATAGAAGGAAAATCAACTTACTATACCGCGCATCTTTTTTTTTTTTTGGCGTGGTCTGCGGTCGTCGCGCTTCTCGCACTACTCTGTCCGGGGCGACAGAGGGGCGTAACGGTCACGTCACCCGCGCAGACGTTAGTGCTTACGATAAGGTTTTACATCGAGTTTTCCATCTATAAATGTTATATGCATTTTCAATCCCTACATTATTTCAGCTCATATACGTCCCACTATTGGGCTCGAGCCTCCTCCACAATAGGAGGGAAATTGACCTTACTAAACCATGGCCGTCAGACAGGTCGGTATAGGGTTTTATTTCGAAATTTCCTTCTCTTGCATAGTTATTATATACATATCGAGGGGTGAAAGGTTATTTGGTTTAAGCGACATCTAGGGTGATATTGAGTTACATACATATTCGGCATCAGCGATTTTTTCTCTGTCGAATGATACCGAATTCATTAAAATCAGAGTACTTTTTATTCATACGCTGAACTCTTTTACACTTTCCATACGCTGAAAAACGAGGGCTTAATGCAATTTGTATTACGCGACATTTATCTTTGTAACTAAAGGTACGTTTTATTTAGTATTAGCATCAAGAATTCGATGTTTTTAATTGAATTTTAATTAAATTTACCCCATTCAAATAGCTCAAGAAGTTTTTTTGTTATGATTTTTTTTCTAAAAGTTTAAATTTTAAAGGGCTCTCCTATAAAGTTACAAAAATGTCGCTTAAACCAAATAGCCTTTCACCCCTCGGTATGATATCCCTTCATAGTCTTTTACGACACCCACTGGCAAGATAGGGGGTGGTAAATTGTAATCTTACTTCATCACCACATGGATATATATGTGTAGGGGATATATACATATCAATAGATGGTAGGATGATAGGTAGATCATCATCATCATCGCAGCCCACATACGTCCCACTGTTGGGCTCGGGCCTCCTCCACAATAGGAGGGAATTTGACCTACTATACCATGCTGGTCAGACATGTTGGTATAGAGTTTCATTTCGAGTTTTCCTTCTCTTGCACAGATCTTATGTGCATATTATATCTCTTAGTCGTCTTTTACGACATCAACGGGTAAGATAGGGAGTGGTGAATTGTATACTTACTCCGTCACCAATGAGGGACTCCGTCACCAGGGACAATCGTTTGTATTTTTAAAAATGGCTCTAGTGTCCCGGACTTCCCCTACACATAAACAATTCCATCCACGGCACCCACTATTGGGCATAGACTTCCCCACATGGGTCAGGATTCCACACTGATGATTCATTAACCGAATTTTACGGAATAAGTAGCCGGGGTGTGGCAATGACACTTTGCATTAACCGTTCCTTAAACTCTGTCATATCCATGATACTATCCTGCTTCACTACTTGTATCTGTATATCCTCTTATTTATTACCTTATTAGCAACCCGCGCTCGATTCGCTTCGGTTTCAGTCTCTTTACCCCCGTAGTTCCCGTTCCCGTGGGAATACCGGGTTGAAATATAGTCTATGTTACTTCCTGATATTATAGCTTTCGATTGGTGAAAGAATTTTTGAAATCGGTCCAGTAGTTTCGGAGCCTATTCAATACTAACAAACACAAATTTTCCTCTTTATAATATTAGTATAGATAAACAAAGTCCTAAGCGTTACGAAACTTTATTTCGTGTGTCAAATTAATCGCGTTACGATACCTTATTAATTTGTTGTTTTTTATTTAATATTTTTGTAATATTACGACGAAAACTACGAAACGGTGATTTAGGCGTGAAAGCGTAACAAACAAACAAACATACTTACTTTCGCATTTATAATATTAAGTAAGGATTAGTTCATTTTATTTCGTGTATCCCGCTTTAGATAGAAGACGAGTAAATTTTTTTTCGACTCTTCCTCTTTATCTTAATTTGATAAAACATTTGCTGGGACATCTTATTTTTTTATAGCGGCACACACGCCGTCCATTCCGTCCGGGGGACGAAAGGACGGTGCCCGGCCCCATAACACACCCGTACCCACATCGCTTTCGTTGTTAGGCCGGCCATCAGTGCCGTGTTCTCTGTGCTCAGTGGACGGCCCGACGGAATACCCTTTCGGGTACCCTTATCTCTCAACGTCCATGACCCGGGACGTCGGTCGCCGTCGCGCGGTCAGCCTCCCTGCGGGTAACGGACTAGTTTCCGGTCCGATCACCCGCGGCCTCGGCTAGGACGGCATCAGACGCAGGTACTCGCGCCTGCACCGCACGGGACGTCCTTAGGGTAAAACCTGGATCTCATTTATAGAGATTATAGTAAAATGTGGCTTGTAGACCTTTAGTGGTGTTATAATGTGGGGTAAATAAAATAATAATAATTGATTGATATATTGTGCTGTGTGGTAGCGGCTTCGAATACTACCAACCCTTGCTTTGCTCGTGGGTGTTGTAAAAGACGACTAAGAGCCCTAGATTGACCCGGAACAACTCCATCTGGTACCATTTGGGTCAACGATTACATTCCCAAGAAGGGTTGACGTCAGGCAGGCGGCCGGTCATAAAAGTCATTGCCGAAACTTTTTGCAATATGTCAAAACAGATGACATATTGCGTCGACCCCAAGTAATTGGGATAAGAGCAAGATGATGATGATTGATATATTTAGATCGCTATACCAACTTGTCTAATCGACGTGGTATAGGTTAATTTCTCTTCTACTGAGGATCAGCATCGAGCCCAACATTGTGACGTAATATATGAGCCGTAACGACATTAATCTATTTAAAAATTCACTCATATATTAATCATTATATTTAGAGAAACTTATCAAGTGATTATACTTACCAATGCTTCCACCTGGTGACGGAGTAAGAATATAGTTCACTACGCTCTATTTTGCCTGTGAATGTTGTAAAAGACGACTAAGGGATATAATACGCATGTAACATCTACGCAAAAGAAAAGAAAGAAGGAAAGAAAGAAAGAAAGAAACAAAGAAATTTTATTTTGTAAACCTCACACAATATAGACACCAAAGAAAGAGATAAGAACTAGGTACTAACTAAAAACAAGGAGTGGAATATGTGAGGCCAAAATATGGTGCCCATCTCAGCTTATGGTACAGTAAATATGATACTACACCGCTGATATTCTGATGGACCCGTACAATCAAGTCGCGGAAGCAACAATATATGCAAAACAAATACATTTTAAAAAAGTTAAACAGTAATTATGAAATAGTAACATTAAATTAAGAATAAAATAAATTAATACCTACTATATTATATCATATTCTTGTTTGTAAAAAATATCATAATTATGAAGAGAAGGAAAACTCGAAACAAAACCCTATACCAACGCGTCTGATCAGCATGGTATAGTAAGGTCAATTTCCCTCCTAGTGAGGAGGAGGCACGAGCCCAGCAGTGGGACGTATATGAGCTGAAATGTTGATGATCAAGTAATTGTACGTATAATTCCGTGTATTAACTTGTACCTTGACAAAATATATTACAAATATTTTTATGGTTACTGTGGCTTCGTTTTAATAGCTGTTTAGAGATTATTTATCTTATATTGATTAACTTAAGGTGTATAATAATTCTTATGTGCATATACAATGCGGGGTCGGCTCGTCCACGATAGCACCATACTTCCGCAGAAAATCGATGTTTGAGTAGTAGTAGTTTTTTACTGCATTTCGTTTGGTGACTAAGGAAGTCAGGATGTCTAAGCTCTACCTTACGATAGTGACTTGTATAATTCCATAAGTGGCACTTAATAATTATTTTCATTTAGACTACTTGCCGCTTGCCAGCTGAACCAATAAAAATAAAAATGAACGTGTGTACAAAGTACGGTATAGCAGAAGTGAAACTTCTTTATCCTTTGTCCCTTTGTCGCGTTGTCCCGTTGTTCCTTTGTCCCTTTATCCCTTTATCCCATTATCCCTTTATCCCCTTAACACCTTATCCCTTTATCCCCTTATCCCTTTATCCCTTAATACTTTTATCCCCTTATCCCTTTATCACTTTATCCCTTTATACCTTTATACCTTTATGTCCGCTTAAACGACATGCTATCCCTACTCCACTGGAGAAAGTACTCTTTCTTCGAATCGATCGTGGTGGGGACGAGGAAAAGATGGCGCGTAGCGAAAAAATGTGACGCGTAACCGAAAAATGTGACGGTAAATTTTTTTTTTCCAACACCGATAAAGAAGTTTCACTTCAAAAATGGAATTGCAATGACTCCTAGCTACTTTTGTAATATCGCCAATTCATCTAGTTGGGGTTATCCTACAATGCCTCGACTGATTCGTCACTCTCTCTCGGGAAGCGTTCTCCCTCAACGGTTGTCAACGAGAACAATGAGGACTACTTATTGCCACTTTAATGGCGGCTACAACTGTTCTTTCACGGATTTAGAACTCTATCCTTAAAATAATAACGTATAGAAGGTAAGTTCGCGCACAAAAAGTGAAGCATTTCAATTGGAGCCTAATGGAGCTTATGCCGGAACCGTTCCGTAATGTACAAGTCATTGTACTGCACGTACGTACGCAACTCTTAAAAAATCAATAGGTAATTATGACGGTTTGTGCATTTAAATGGTGTCATAACACATTTGAAAAACTTAAAAAAGTTTTTTAACATTACTTTTAAAAGTATTTCGGGATTTATGATAATAAAAACAAAATTTGATTTCATAATTTGTATAGTGGTGTGCGTGTGTACGTGTGTAATCGTCTGCGCGCCATTAGTATTTTTAGATTCATGTTTCGAACGTTCGAAGTATTGACACTATCCTTCTATACGTTATTATTCTAAGACTCTATCTTTCAACTACAGATTTTAGTTTATAGAGAAATGCCGAACATAGCTTTATGGCACATGTGTATAAAGCCCAGAGTATTTGAGTTTCCACAATTTTGAAACTACATTTTATAACGCGAACGCGAGTATTACATATTTAAAATATAACAATTTCTACGGATTTTATCGAATTTGTATTTGAATTTTAATTTCCCAACGTGTCTAGTATTCAATGTTGAAGGTCATGAGAGGACAGTCCATTAATCGCATACAAACGCGGTTAAATCCATGAAAATAGTTTGATTTTAAAATATATTTCAATGTGTTAAGTCAACACTGATCAAGGACCTTTATATTTAGTATTTGAATTAGTTACAGAGAAGGAAAACTCGAAATAAATCCCTATAACCTGTCTGACTAGCATGATTTTGTAGGTCAATGTCCCTCCCACTATGGAGGAGGCTCGAGCCCAACAGTGGGACGTTTATGATTTAAGATAATGAAGTAACAAAAATATTGTATAACAAAAATCGGTCAAGTGCGAGTCGGACTCGCGCACGAAGGGTTCCGTACCATTGACTAGGTAAACAATAGTAGGTACACAAACTTACTGATATCGAGCAAAAATAGGCAAAGAAGGCGTTTTTTGTATGGGAGTCCCCCCCTTAAATATTTATTTTATTATTTTTAGTATTTGTTGTTATAGCGGCAACAGAAATACATAATTTGTAAAAAATTTAACTGTCTAGTTATTGCGGTTATTGAGGTGCAGCCTGGTAACAGACAGACGGACGGACATACAGCGAAGTCTTAGTAATAGGGTCCCGTTTTTACCCTTTAGGTACGGAACCCTAAAAAGAATAAATAAAGTTAACAATATTACAACACTTTTAAAGTAAAAATCGTATATTTAAAAAATGAGATAGTCAACATTTAATGTCCTTCATCGATAGTCATGGTCATGGATTCAGGCTCATAATCGTGGTCCACGTAGCGGTTCCTGATGACTTGCTTGTAAAAGAACGCTGACTTTCTAGGAGTACGAGTACGAGCTGGATCTTCAAAGTCTACGTGATACAGACCAAAACGTTCTCTGTAAATAAAAAATATTATTATTAGTCTTTATCTTATATTATTTTGCAGTTTCCTAAAACTATCTATTTTTTATACTTTTTATTATAAATTAGCAACCCTGCCTTGCTATACTTCGATTTTACTCGCTTTTCCCCCGTTTTATAAATCGCCAATATCTTCTAGACTAACGCCTTATATATACGTAGTTATCTGGTAGAAAAATATTATCAAAATCGGTCCAGCTGGTTTGAAGATTATGCGGAACAAACACATTAAAATTTTTAAACTAGTTTTTTTATTTTATTTTTTTTTTTTATTTTTTTTTTATTTATTTTAAGCATAGGTATCGTGCAAACAACTGCGTCAGCGCGAAAATAACCTACTATTTTGACGTAACAAACAGACACTTCAATATATTAATATAGATTAGATGAAGTAGGTACTTATATTATTAAGATTACAGAACATCTAGTAATAATAATAATAATAATAATAATAATCTTTATTTCCAAAAATATGGTTATAGTAGGTCTTAATTATATAACATGATCCAGCATATTCTACCATATATGTATGGCGTGGAAATGTTTAAAACAGTGTCTTTTTTATTGATACAGCTTATTAGCTATATCTAGTCGTTGTAATTAATTATTTAAATAAATTTTATTCGTTACAATCATTAAAATATTAGAAACGCAATTACTCATAGCATGTCAATAAATGTATAAAAAATTCAAATTATATGTAAAGTTATATGTAAAAATCTTCAACAGTAGATAATGTTCAATATGTAAATATAAATATATTCAATTTAGATGTCAGTATTATTAGTATTTAAATTTTAGATGTCACAATTTATCATTAAAGTATTCATTAATATCATAGTAATTTTTATCATGCAGCATTGTTTGTAGTTTTCTACGAAATAGTGTGTATGGTAGAGTTTTAAGATACACTCTGGTAAATGGTTGAAGATTTTTACAGACATACAGTAGGCATTTTTCTTAAATAATTCTAATTTTATTTTCGGAATTTGAAGTCTAGATCCATGTCTAGTGCGACTAGTTTCAAAGTCTCCAAGTTTTTTAAATAAGTGTGGATGTTTCTTAACAAATAAGCAAACTTCCTGTATATAAATAGATGGCAATGAAAGTACTCTATATCGCCTGAATAAGGGTTTACAGCTTTCTAGATATTCCAGACCACCAATTGCCCGCAAATATTTTTTTTGCGCTCTGAAGACTCTTTCCACATCCACTGAGTTACCCCATATGATAATGCCGTACCTTATAATTGACGCTACATATGCTTGATACGCCATTATTGCAGTTTGCACATTTACAATTTGCCTAATTCTTTTTAATGCGTAGACAAAACAATCTATTTTGTGTGTTATTTTTTCGATATGTAGTTTCCAATTACAAAACCTATCCACAGTTATACCCAAGAATATACAATCGTTAACCGTATTCAATGTTTCGTTTTTATAATTAATATTTAGGTTTGTTTTGTCAGCTTTATGTGTTTGAAAATGTATAATATTTGTTTTTGTCATGTTTCTTTTAAGATTATTTTGTTCTAACCAATTTATTGCCTTATCGAGGGCTACATTAATGTGCGATTCTAAATTGTATTTATTTTTATGTTTTACAATTAGAGTAGAGTCGTCGGCAAATAAAATGCAATCATTATTGACCGCTTTGGGAAGATCATTAATATAGAGTAGAAAAAGGAGGGGAGAAAGAATGCTGCCCTGTGGTATGCCCAAGTTGCTGTGGAGATATGACGATCTATATTGTTTTTGGTGACGTCCAATGGTTTTAGTTATCTCCACACATTGCACTCTTTCGTTCAAATAACTTCTTAGCCAATCATTAGCTATGCCACGTATTCACTAGCTATGAAGTTTATCTATAAGCTTTTCCTGACAGACGAAATCGAAAGCTTTTGTCATATCTAGAAACACACAAGCTATACTAGTTTTTTCATTTAAACTTCTCGTAATTTGATCTACTAAAGAGAAACATGCAAGAGTGGTAGAACTGTTTTTCCTAAAGCCATACTGTTCTCTCTGTAAAATATCACATGATGTTATGAAATTGTTTATTTTCACATGCATCACTTTTTCAAAAATTTTTGCTATTATAGGAATTAAGACTATAGGCCTATAATTGTTCATATTTGTTTTATCCCCCTTTTTAAACAGGGGTTTAATTATCGATGTCTTTAACCGACTAGGGAAAATACCTTCTGTCAAGGACAGGTTAATAATGTGTGTAAGTGGATTAACTAAATATAGGGCACACTGTTTTATAACGTTTGTGCACAAGTCATCATAACCAGTAGATTTAATTGTAATTTTATTGTAACCAGAGATTTATTTAAGATCTTGCTTTTTATTTAGAGCAAGAACAAAAAACATTAAGAATGTACCTATGTACATATACCTGTATTTTGCAAGCACTTCATGACATATAAGATCTTTTTTTTTTAACTTTTTTCATCTTTAAGACATTATTGCTAAATTTATTATCTTAAACTTATAAAAATTAAGCTTTGTTAGAAATTGGATATAGCATTTAAAATATATCATAGTGTATTTAAGCCCTTTTATTTGATACTCATATTGAGGGAGTTGTGAAAAAATATGTAATCCGCCATTTTGTGGCGGCGGCCATCTTGGACGTTTTCTCATCAAACATAGTTAAAAACACTCCCAAATTTCAAACAGAAAAAAAATCAGTATCTGTTTATTCGTTCGGGACCTAAGATGCCATAGCCACACGCTTAAAATGTGATATACAATTGTACGTAAAAGATATAATTTAAAAAAATATGACCCAATCTTTTCAGTGGAGATCGCGTTTCAATCCGATATTATTAGATTAATTTAAAATAAAACATATAATTGACACTTTGCAGACCTTATATATAAAAAAGTTTTCAATTTGATCCTACGATCATAACTCAATATTTGGGTTGTAGTTTAAAAAAAAGGAATCACAAATGAACTTACGCAAATCCGACCACCCACTCGTAATTATCCATTAAACTCCAAGCCATATATCCTTTCACCTTAACTCCAGCATCCAAACTGTCCAAAACATTTTCTAAAGCGGCTTTGTAGTATGTGATTCTTTCGTCATCAATCAGGCCGGTATCTGGAGTCACGGACCAGCCGTTCTCGGTGATGTAAAAGTCTGGGTCGTTATATCTTCTTTGCAACTCAGTCAGGACTTTGTAGAGGCTGTCAGGAGCCAACTAATGATAAAGGAAAAGATAAACATTTATAACAGCGTCACGCAAAAATAAAACTAAATACTTAAATGCTTATTCTATCAAATATGTTTTTAGAAATACTTTTCAATTTTATCAACAAAATTGTCTAATAAAACACGCTTTAAAAACGCCGAGTTCATATAATACAGAGTTTGTATAATACAAAATAGGCATTAGATAATTATAAATTATTTTTTTTTCGATAAATTTATATTTATTTGCACTAGTTAATACAATTATTTTTTTTTACTTAAATCAATATCTACGCCACAAGTACACCACACCACACCACAAGTAACGATGCAAACGATACATGTTTCAATAAAAGAATATGGATGCTTGCCATCGATATTCATTATTGTAAAACATTGATATATCGATGTTATTTTATACGATGTTTTGCCTGCATGATTTAAAATGCATGGTACTTTTAGCAGAGCCTGCGTAACAGTTTAGGTACTCTGTTTCTAAATAACTAAAAAAAAGAAAAGCTCATCACATCACGCAAATGTTGGTGTTTCATGTGGCAACTATCCGCTACTAAGACTTGGACCGCAAACCAACATGCAAAGCAATCCGCTTCGCTAATGAATATTGGGCTATCAACATCACACCTGTGACTGTCGAAACCACACGCAAACTAGATTATCGTTTACACCGCTTTTAACTGCCTAATTATTGTTCATTCGATATTCGCTCGCACATCTGTACTAGTGTGATATTAGTAACTAGCTGACCCGGCGAACTTCGTATAGCCATAATTTTTTCGTAAATATATTTTCTAAATGGCCGAAAATATAGTCTCTAATGGAAGAACTATTACAGCTTTGTCGGGAAGATTCGGTCGTCTTGGTCGCGGCATTGTTAATGAGGATTCAAAGAGAATACAAATTACTGATTTTATTGATTTCTGACAAAATTATAATTATCAAATTTTCAACCATACTTAACTATAGACAAAATTACTCTTAGCTGTCATTTGCGTTTTTTTTATTACTCATACATTAGATATCAAATGCGTTTTTTTATACTACGTTTCATAGTGACTTGTATTCTCTTTGACATTTTATGTCACGTCACACGGGAACGCGATCGAACGGGATAAAAGAGTTATTGGCAAAATCTTGTAAACTGCATAATAAAAAAAAAATCGGGATAAAAAGTATCCTATGTCCGTCTCCTGGTTCTAAGCTACTTCCTCACCAATTTTCAGTCAAATCCGTACAGCTGTTCTTGAGTTATAAATGTAGTAACTAACACGACTTTCAATTTATATCATCATCATCTTGCTCTTATCCCAATTACTTGAGATCGACGCAATATGTCATCTATTTGACATATTGCAAAAAGTTTCGGTAATGACTTTTATGACCGGCTGCCTGCCTGACGTCAACCCTCCTTGGGAATGTAATCGTTAACCCAAATGGTACCAGATGGAGTTGGTCCGGGTCAATCTAGGGGTCTTAGTCGTCTTTTACGACACCCACGAGCAAAGCAAGGGTTGGTAGTATTCGAAGCCGCTACCACACAGCAACGACTTTCAATTTATATATATATATAGAATAATATAAATTATGCAATTAAATCTGCATTCCTATTAATAACACTCGTCATTCGTGTTCGCCTTCTTCTCTTCATCTTCCTGCGCCGAACTCAATACAATAGTAGAATGGCTAATCTCCACACGCTATCCTACACATGTTAAAAAATATGCTTGATTTAACTAAAAAAAATAGATCTCAGAAAAACATCGATGTTTCGATGCATCGATGTTTGTTCTGAAACATCGATGTATTGATACATCTATGTTCTTGGTTTAGATATTTTCATCCCTAATCACAAGTCGATTGTTCCTCTCTATCACTTGTTCCCCGTTCTCGCTTGCACGCTAGGCTCAGGCGGAACGTGACAATGACTCATATATTTTTGTGTGTGCAGCCGGCGTTCATCGATTTATCACACGTCAATAATAAAATGTCAGACATACCTTCAACCATGAAGACGCAGCTGTCGGCCATTCCCCAGGCTGGTGAGTACCAACATCTTCATCGTCAAACACAGATGGTACCGCTACATTTGTTTTATATTCAGTTGCTGACACTAAATAACTTGTATAATGATTCACACCAAAGAAGTCGGAAGCTCCCAGAGCCCAAAGTCTCTCTTCTTCTGTAAATTCCGGCAAGCGAGACCTTGGATAACCTTGTTCAGCACTTTTTTCAGCAACCCTTTGAGAGAATTCTTTTGGGAAACCACCTTCAGTGGAGAAAATAGGATCACTATATATACCCCACTGCAAGAAAAAAAATCATTTCAGAAAACGATAATTAAAAACCGCCTGCAGCGTTTTTTTTCTCAGAAGAGACATTGAAATATTTTACTGCGATGGTCAGATGCTGTGTTTTATTTCAAGTTTTCCTTACATATTCGGCTGTAATACTACATGGCAATACATATATTCTTTGTGTGGTGACGGATAAGAATGTAATTCACCACCTCCCTTACCCGTGAGTATTGTAAAAGACGACTAAGGGATATTTATTTTATTTATTTATTTAAGACAACACCCTGCACTAAGGAAATAATCCTTGGATTGCGGGAGACTTTACAAACATATAGTTAACGGACACAAATTACATCCAGACTCAGAACAACAATTTGTGGATCGCACAAAGTGTTGTCCCGCGTGGGATTCGAACCCCCGACACTGGCAATGTAGGTCGCTATCTTAACCACTACTCCATCTGTGCAGTCATATATGATATGTCATATAAGTCAGATATGATATACAGATAATGTCTATAAAATAGAAGATAAATTCTACACTTTTGTGTAGAACCAACCCAACACGTCTTGCAAGTTTTGACGGGGCATGATAGCTATGCCAAATAGACGAAGCTACCATGCCCCGTCAAAACCTGTTAGGGTGGCATCATGTGCGATTACCTGCGCCTGATGCCACCTTAGCCGAGGCAGAGATTTATATGGGCTGAGAAGATGACGATGATTGGCGATGATGTTTAAACCACTTAATTGTCTTTTACGCTACCCGCAGGAACAAAATGACGAGTGAACTTAACTTTCGGTCTGCCTCTAAACGATTAATGGCATAGTGATGAAGATACCGATCTATTGTATGATGCCCATGCAAAACAATACAATCACAAATTATTGTTCTGGCTCTATGTGTAATTTGTGTCCATTAATTGTGTATTTGTCAGCTATACAAAGAGTATTTCCTTAATTCAGGATTATCATCATTTCCTCGCTCTTATCCCAATTATTTGGGGCAATCTAAACTCATTTGCAAAAAAAACGGGCGGTTTTGATTTTCATTCATATTTAAAAAGATACAATACCAAAAAGGTTTCAATCGTTTGTACACGTTACTGGCCGGTTTTAAAAATGCTGTGGTATTTAAAAAAGTACGTTCTAAATTCAATTTTTCATTTGATGTTCATTTTTACAGAAAACCCCTTTTTATCCTACATTTTTGGCGCGAAGTTCCAGAAGTTAACATCGACTTTCATAACTTTTATTCAATTTTTATCGATTAATTTCATATCCTTGACTGTCAAAGCTTTATTTAATGCTGTTTGGCTGTATCAAAAATGGTAGATAAAGTGGTAAAAGCTACCAAAATTATCGCGCTGCTTGAAGAGGGTTGCAGCCAATGTTTCGTGGCTAGGAGGCTAAATGTTAGTCGCTCGACAGTCCAAAGGACCTGGCAGCGATATCAGGAGACTGGTTCCGTCGAGAGAAGGCCTGGTTCTGGAAGAAAACCATGTACCCAACCACGGGATGATCGTTTTCTTGTGAGTCGCGCATTGAGAAATCGCAAATCTTCGTATGTGGATCTTAAGAACAACCTCCAAGAAGTAAGAAATGTGCATATTAGTCTATGGACGGTCAGGAGGAGGCTTCTCGCTGCCAATATACGCAGTCACCGCCCGGCCCGCGGCCCCAAATTACTCCGTGAGCACAGAGTTCACAGGCTTAGGTTCGCTAGAAATTGTGAATCATGGACTCAAGACGATTGGAATAGGGTTTTGTTCTCTGATGAAGCCAGGATATCTCTGTTCGGTGAAGATCGACGTCGGCGAGTGCTAAGAAGACAAGGAGAACGCTTTGCAGAGGCATGTTTCGAAGAAATCACACCTTATGGTGGGGGCTCTGTTATGTTTTGGGCAGGAATAAATTCAATGGATCGTACAGAGTTAGTCTTCATTGAAAACGGCTCACTGACTGGGCATCGATACATAACGGAAGTTCTAATTTCTCATGCACAACCCGCATTGGCCGCTCTAGGTGAAGACTCGATTTTTATGGACGACAATGCTCGCGCCCACCGATCCCGCGATGTTAATGCGTATGTGCAAGAGGTCGGCATTCGTCGTTTGGATTGGCCAGCTCGAAGTCCCGACCTCAATCCCATAGAGCATGTCTGGGACGTTCTGAAACGGCGTGTGAGATCAGTACACCCGGCTCCGCAGACCATCAGAGAGCTGAAGAATATGATTACTGCGGAGTGGGAACGTATTCCGCAAGCAAGTATCCGGGATATACTCGCTAGCATGCCCAGACGAATTCAAGCTGTGATTTTAGCTAGAGGGGGTCACACTCGATACTAAACATTTATCTGCTTTTACTTTATTAAAGAAAAACAAACAAAAAAACTTTTTTATTTTTACTTCATGAGCATATGCACTACTAGCGAATATACACTACTAGCGAGGTTTAGCATTATTTCCCATAAATTGTATCTAAATTTTATGAAATACTGATGAAAACGATTATTTTCTTATTAATTTAGCAAATTGTGTGGATAAAACTACCTATAATTATCAAACAAAGAAATATTAACATTTGAAATGGTTCATTGCTTAGGTGCCCGTTTTTTTTGCAAATGAGTGTATTATGTATTCCTCTTTTATAATGTATATTGAAAAAGTTTTGGCAATAGTGTTATGACGGCCACCTGACAGATGTCAACCCTCCTTGAAAATATAACTATTGATCTAACGGCATCACAATAAGTTGACTGACGTGAATGAATGAAATACTCTCAGTCGTCTTTTGCGACACCCACGACCGATATAAGTATTGATAGTATTCGTAACCGCCACAACAGCTTTCCTTAATGCACCTTCATTAAAAAAATACAATAATAGAAAAAGAAGTAATATTAAAATTGATTTAATTTTTTTTGTAATTACCTCACCCTGCCTCTTGATTTCAGCAGCAAGTATGTCTTCATCGGAATCTGTTAAAGGTTCGTAATAAAATACACTTTGAGTAATACCACACTTTCCACCCTGTGTCGGCTTAAAGTCGTTATTGTATGCATGGTAAGCATTAGCATGAGAAAGAACCATATGTTTTGCGCATAAATAAGTTCCAACATCAGTTGCATTCACCAAAGGTGCCAATATATCTGCACCATAGCCGTTATAGCAAAACTCCCTTGGTTCGTTGAATGTAATCCAATATTTTACTCTATCTCCAAAGTTTTCGAATGCAACTCTGGCGTAATCTTCAAACCAGTCAGCGATTAGTGGATTTGTAAAACCTCCAAGCTCTTGAAGCTTCTGTGGCAGATCCCAATGGTATAGCGTGATCATCGGTTCGATGTTGTATTTTAACATTTCATTGATTAGATTGTTGTAAAAATCAATGCCAGCTGGATTGATCTCATTAGCAAAACCTGTTGGAAGTATTCTGGACCAGGAGAGAGAAAATCTATAGGCGTCAAGGCCTAATTCCCTCATCATTTCTACATCGCGTTTGTAATAATAGTAAGATTCACCAACTGTATCGCCACTACTGGTAATAGAGGGATCGTTATGTATCATGTAGTCAAAGATGTTCTCGCCTTTTCCTATTAATAAATACATGCTTAGATTAATGAAAATTGTATTTTTTTAAATTTATGTATCATATGACCATAAACGCTAAACTGTGTTTGAAGTGTCATAAAATAAAGCCTAAGTCAATAGTTTTCCGCCGGCGACTCGGGCGGCGCAGGCGCGAGTACTTGCGCCTGATGACGCCCGAACCGAGGCCGCGGGTGACCGGACCGGCAACTTTAGTCTGGCATCCGCAGTGAGGCTGATCGCGCGACGGCGACCGACGTTCCGGGACAGGGATGTCGAGAGGTGAGGGTACCCGAAAGGGTATTCCGTCGGGCCGACCACTAAGGACAAGGCATTCGGCACTGGTGTTCGGCCCAACGACGAAGGTGACGTGGGTATGGGTGGGTTATGGGTCCGCGCGCCGTTCTTTCGTCGCCCTGGACGGTATAGAAGGCGTGTGCGCTTACCATAAAGAAAAAAAATCAACAGTTTTGATTTTAAGCATTTAAAGCCTGCTTTTATTCTATTTCACCTTAATCTTAGTTCATACTTCTTACTTCTTTGAAGAATCATCATCATCGCAGCCCACACACGCCCCACCGTTGGGATCGGGCCTCCTCCACAATGGTAAGGACCCCACTGTTGGACTCGGGCCTCCTCCACAATGGGAGGGAATTGGACCTACTATATTATGCTGGTCAAACATGTTGGTATAGGGTTTCATTTCGAGTTTTCCTTCCCTTGCACAGATGTTATGTGTATGTTATATGCCATAGTCGTCATGTACGATATCCACGGGTAAGATGAAACGGTGAATTATATTCTTTCTCCGTCACCACATGGAAAATAATTTTTAAAGAATACGGTATACTAATTAATCATGGCAAAGTGATGAGTTTCCTTTCCTTCCGTTTATAGAGCATAATAGACTTCCGTCTTATCATTATCCTCACCCTGGTCTTATCACAATTATTTGGGATCGACGCAATATATACCTCTTTTTTTGTTGGGGTTGGGTTACGGTCTGCACGCTCCTCGCTCCACTCCATCCAGGGCGACAGAGGGGCGTAAGCACGCACACCCGTAACCCACCCATGATACATCGCCTTCGTCGTTCGACCGACCACCGGAACAATGTGACTAGTCGTCAATGGCCCGACCCCTTGAGGGGTACCCTCCCATCGATCGACGTCCTCGCCTCGGGGAGGACGCCTACTCTATCGTATATATTGCAAACATTATTAGCGATAGTTTAACGATCAACTGCTTATCTGACGTCGACCCTCCTTGGGAATATCATTGTGACCATACAGCATCAGATGGAGTTGGCCGAGGTCGATGTAGAAGCTCTTAATCGTCTTTTACGACACCCACGAGCAACTTAAAAGTTGATAATATTCGTAGCCGCTATTACACAGCAGATTTTCACCTCATATTGTCTAATTTAAACATTTCTTAAAATTTTTTCTTAAATAGTCTATTTATATGTGATTATTGTTTTAAATAATGAAAGTAAGCATACCATCTACGTCCCAAGCTCCCTCAATTTGGTACGAAGCCGTGGCAGTTCCAAATAAGAAGTCTTTTGGAAAACTTCTGTTCTTGACGGATGCAGCAAGGCTGGTCACTACCAGCAAACTGCGTGCAAATAATAATAATGAATAGACAATGTATGTGAATTCACATAAAAACACTAGTTTACAAGAGTATTTTTTTAAAAGACAACAGTCTGCGCTAAGAAAATAATCCTTGTATTGCGGGGGCTTTACGAACATAAATTAAGCGACACAAATTACATCCAGATGCACAACGATTTGTGGATTGCACAGTATTGACCTGCATGGGACTCGAACCTTGATACGGGTACTGTAGGTGGTATATTAACCACTTCACTATCTGTACAGTCAAGCTAGTATTATGTACACATTTGAAATAAAACTATTCTTACGGCTTTTGTCGCGTATTATTTTGATTATATTTTTTTTTAAATTTATTTATTAAACTTCATGTATTGAGTACAATGGCGGACTTAATGCTAGAGGCATTCTCTACCATTCAACCATAGGCAGTGCAGAAGTAATAATTGGTAGGCACATGTGTCGAGAAAGAAAGTCATATGATTAAAAAAGAAAAGAGAATACACAGGAATATACAAGAATACATAATACATACCAAATATACATAGATAAAAACACATAAATTTTGACACATTTTACAATATTTCGAGCACTGAGTTCAAGGGCAATCCTCCCATATATAAAACGCGTAACATAACAGTTTCGAATAAATAATTTAACATTATCATCATAATGGTTCCTATATTGCTGGGCTCGAACCTCTTCCACAATGGTGGAAATGACCTACTATACCACGATGGTGAAGGTTGGTATAGGGTTTTATTTAAAATTTTTCTTATCTTGCTTAGATGTTATCTGCATATTTTAATCCCTTAGTCATATTTTACAACACCCACGGGCAAAAAATGGAGTAGTGAATTGTGAGTGGAGTAGTGAGTTCTTACTCCGTCACAACACGGAAAAATCTGCAGTACTTAAATAATAATCATAATTTTGTTAAAAAATCTAATCTGAATTAGAAGTAAGTAGTAAAGAGTGGAATAAAGGTTTAGATTTTTGTAATCGTTCAGTAATATACTATAAAAAACTTTTTTCGAATATAATAATAGAGAAATATACGTATTTATAAAATGCGTGTGGTGACGGAGTAAGAATACAATTAACCACCCCTTATTATGCCCTTGGATGACGTAAAAGAAGAATAAAGGATATAGAAGGGAAACTTTAACTAAAACAAGGCTATATTTTATCCCGGTGTTCCCACGGGAACGGGAACTACGCGGGTAAGACGACTGAAACCGAAGCGAAGCGAGGGTAGGTTGCTAATATGTAATATAATCGTCCATGTGGTGACGAAGTAAGAACACAATTCACCACCTTCATTCTTGCTAATGATTGTCCCAAAAAACGACAAAGGGTTTCCAATATGAAACATCTATGCAAGAGAATGATATTGTAGAGGAGACTGGAGTCTATTGGGACATATATATGCTGTGATGATTTATATCATCATCATCATTTCAGCTCATATACGTCCCACTCTTGGGCTCGAGCCTTTTCCACTGTGAGAGAAAAATTGACTTACTACACCACGCTGGTTAGACGTGTTGGTATAGGGTTTTGTTTCAAGTATTCCTTCTCTTGCATGGATGTTATATGCATATTTAATTTTTAGTCTTTTACGACACCCACGGGCACGAGAGGGGGTGATGAATTGTATTCTTACTCCGTCACCATACGGAATATATTTACGGATTTTATTGCCCCTTGAGAAGACTCTTTATCGCCCCTATATTATTCACCCTTGAGAAGACCTATTTAACAGTGGATATCGATGAGATTTTGAATATATAGATGATTACTTAATACTTCTGCTTTTAATCACTTTGGATGTCGTCTGCCGGGAACGTGGCCAAAGCGACAGAAACCGAAGCGAAGCGAGGGCGGGTTGCTAGTTTATTATAATCGTCCATGTACTAACAGAGTAAGAACACAATTCACCATCTCCTTTCTTGTACATAGATGTCCCAAAATATGACTAAGGGATTCCAATATGCATATAATACTTATGCAAGAGAATGAAATTGTGGAGGCTCGAGTCCAGTGGATTGTGGAGCTCAGTATATGAGCTGTGATGATTTAAAAAAATATATAACATACCTTAGTACTACAAGGACCTTCATGTTGAATTATTTGCAGGGCACTACTGCGTTTAATCTTATATCAGACCATAACAAATCTATAATCTTAAACATTATGTTTTCTCAAATGTCACTTTTGTTATCAACTTGTTCATCATATCAAGATAAATTTTGTTATTCCAATATTTCCAACTTATATTCAAGTATCGATAGATTGTGTAGACCCCCCATTATCTCGAATTCCAACTCCAAGGCTGTTACTTTATTTCATAACTTGTTTTTTTATATATATTCTTTTTTGATGTTGACTCGACGTATTAAACATTTGAAATGCCTTTGTGATGTTTCCCTCCCCTAAAGGAGTAATAAATTATTCTTCTTTCTCTTCTATACCAATAAATAAAATTGGAGTGTCTGTTTGTAATGTCAAAATAATAGGCTTTTTTCATGCTCACACGGTTATTTGCACGACACCTATGCCTAAAATAGCAATTAAAAAATTTTTGTCTGTCTGTTTGTTCCAGGTAATCTTCAAAACGGCTGGACCGATTTCAAAAATTCTTTCACCAATGGAAAGCTATAATATCAGGGCGTATACTAGGCTATATTTTATCCCGGTAATCCCACGGGAACGGGAACTACGCGGGTAAAACGACTATAACTTATAACCGAAGCGAAACGAGGGCGGACTGCTAGTTCTAAATAAAACTATTTTCACAGATTTTGGTTTTGAATACTTTTCAATGTTAATGTTCACGGGAGGACTGATTGTGTGTTCGTAACGTTAAGAAATTAAAAATCAAATACAAACTCGATAGCATCCGTAAATATAACTTCAATTATTTTTTTCGAAACAACTTGCAAACAAAATAATTGCTCAACGCGCCTAAGCGCGCGACTCACTCACTGAGGGTATGTGTATACTTTTATGTTTTCGCTTCTGTCGACAGTACTTTCGACTGCTTTGTAAATTTTTATAACGACAACACATCGCACCCCGAATTAACAATGGATGCATACGTGCGGTTTCCTGATTAGGTTTCCTTATTAGGTTTCTTTATTAGGATTTCAAACTCGGAAATCTGACTTCTTGCAAAGATAAAGTTCAACAAAGCTCACATGTTCTCCCTTTTGCCGAACGATAAAATCATAAAATTATTAAAATAAAGAAAACGAATTGTTGTTCACGCGGAATGCCGAAGCTGGTTTTTTATTACGAAAACCTAATCAGGAAACCAATGGTGTGTTGCCAAACTAAATCTTGAAATAATATATGATGGAGCATTTTACAAATATATAAACATACACACACAAATTACACCCAGACTGTATAAAAACATCACAGGTTAATTCTATTTCCAGGACAGGCAATTGCAGCGTGAGGTCGAATAGTAGACCTCGGTTTCCTCAACAGGAGGTCGATGAATACATACGTGCGGTAGCGGTGCGGGTTAATAGTGGACTTGTCGTTTGCTAGTCCCCATTGTTGCAGCACGTGTGAGAAGCTGGGGCCTCCTAAAAGAGATTGAGATCCTATCCGACCGTAGTTGCAATTCAGATAAAGGTCTTTCGGACTCTCTCCAGCAGCTCAGTAGGGGTTACACGGCTGACTGAGCTGTCGCATTTCCACGGTGAGCTGTGGGTTGGCTATATCGGGCCCTACTGACGGAGGCGGCCATTGTGTAAACGTGACTATCCTCACCACTCCCAGCAGACGGCTGGCCATCCATCAGGCTAAGGATATGAGTCAGCAAGAGATGCTGGACACTCTCGAGCTTCTCACCTAGGGTTCCCTGGATAGTGCGGCATCCAGTAAGCTCCGAACTCAGTGTTCCTGGCGGCACGCGTGCCAAAACGGCATACACAACGGGGTACTGGCCCTGGTACTCGAACATCTGTGACCATGCTTCAAGGGACTGTACAACATTTATCTAGCATTTGGGAAGTTCCCTGAGTGTTGGAAGGAGAGGAGGCTTACTTTCACTCAACCTACAAATAATGTAAGATTTTATAATATCTAAAACGGCAAAAACACTCACGTGCTGAGATCGATTACGTCGACCCGGGTTTCGAGCATGTCCGATGCTCATCATCAGGGCGAGTGCGCAGCGGCGTCTACGAGGCCTCGACTTCTGGCTCCCTCGCTCATTGAACGAAGTGCAGTAACATATAGCAACTACTCAGCCGTCCATTTTCTACAAGAGTGCAGTACTACCCCCAGACAGACTGCTGTAGAAAGACAACTGTCGACGGTGCAGTCCTACGACATGAAATTTCTCTGGACAGACCGATCCGCGACGGTAGACAGAAGACTGTCATCGATGTACTCCTACCACTATATATGTCTCTCCCTATAAAAATCTATCGTCATTTGGATAAAGCGTCGGTATCGAGTTCATGTCTTTGGTAAAATTCTTCTGCCCTACACTACCTTATAATCGCTTATCATCGCTGCAAGTACTATTATGATAAAAACAAAACTGATAAGGTTTTAAATTCTATATTTTTTTATATCAAATAAATAATAAATAACTGTATTTCTACGTATTATCTAAAGTTTATTTATTTCGTTCTTATAAATCTTCTCGAACATAATCATAGGGGTGTCTGTTAGTGATCTCTATGTTAAGACTCTTGGGTTTCCACTCCATGTCAACAGCTCTCGTCTCGATAACATTCTTATATACATGAGCGGATAATCGAGCTGTTCTCTTCTTAGACGGTGAGTCGAAATCTACCTCGTAAAGACCGAAGCGTTCACTGTAAATTAATTTTTATTGAAATTAATTACGTGAAATAAATTTAGGAAATTTTTAAGGTCTCTTTTGAATACTATAGTGGAAATTAGGGTTATTCATGGCGGTGAGAACTATCAGGGGTTATCGTACAGTGTCTTGGACTGCGGCGACGCTACTGGCAGGCGATCCGCCTTGGCCACTTGTGGCTGAGGCGTTGGGGGAGGTCTACCAGCTCCGTGCAACAGCGCGGGCCAACGGCGAGCAAGTCTCTGCAAGGAGACTGGGCAGAGCACAAGAAGTGGCCCGAAAGGAGGTTATCCGGCGGTGGAGGGAAGACCTGGAGTCCCCCGTAGCAGGGCGGGGGACTGTGGAAGCGGTTGCGCCGCATCTCCACCGCTGGCTCACAAGGAAGCACGGCAACCTAACATTTAGGATGGTGCAGGTGCTTACCGGACACGGGGTCTTCGGTAAGTACCTGCATATGATTAGAAGAGAAGAGACCCCCGGATGTCATGAGTGTGGCGCGCCAACTGATGATGCGCGTCACACATTAGAGATATGCCCCGCCTGGGGGTCTCAGCGCCACGACCTGTCGGCGGTACTTGGAGCGGACCTGTCGCTGCCGACCGTTATCGCAAAGATGCTTGGCGGCGACAGGTGCTGGTCGTCGATGGCCTCATTTTGTGAGGCCATCATATCAAGGAAGGAAGTGGCGGAGCGGGAACGCGAGGCGCTTGCGTCTGCTGACTCGCTTCGTCGCCGGCGACCCGGGAGGAGGAGGCGACAATATGCCCACCTACTCCCACCGCCCTGAACAGTAATGACAGGACGTGGCCAGACGGCCATGCGTTGGGGTGTCGGGGATTGAATGTCATCAGACGACCTCTCCGGCACCCCGTAAAAGCGCGGAAGGGGCCGCTGTGGTTTTAGTGGGTATTTCGGCCGCGGATGTGGTCGGTGAGTCCCACACGGCCCCCCCCGTCCGTCACTGGCGGGGGACAGTGCGTAAATGCATTTCCACAGCGTGAACAAAAAAAAAAAAAATGGTGGAAATTAGGGTTGTATAGATATATTCATATGTAACGGGGTCTAAATTTGTCCATGAAATGAGAAATAAAAACATCATCATTTTCGTCGTTTCAGCTCATATACGTCCCACTGTTGGGCTCGAGCCTCCTCCACAATAGGAGGAAAAATGTCCTTACCATACCATGCTGGTCAGACAGGTTAGTATAGGGTTTTATTTAGACTTTACCTTTTCCTATCCCGTTACCCCTTTAATACTCCGAAACCCTTTTTCGAAATTTCTATTTTGATTTTTTAATTGAGAATAAAGATTCAAGGAATAAATAGCAATGCTCCTTAGCCGAGACAGAATCGGGACGTAGTGCGTCGGAGAGGTATGATAGCCGAAAGGGTATCCGGTCAGGCTGGCCACGGAAGCCAAGGAACTCAGTACCAGTGGTTGGGTTAATGGCGAAGGGCGTACAGAATGTGGGATGACCATAGGTCGCCAAATAAAGGGATGAAAAATAATGCACTACACGGCAAGAAAAAAAAAGAAAATAGCATAATATTATTCAAAATATTACCTGGTGCCTGCAACCCATTCCACATTATCCATGAGACTCCACGCTGTATAACCCTTCAGCTCCGTACCGTCTTCCATTGCTAATAAAATGGCACCTACACAAAGGGTTATTTTTAGAAACTATCGTCATCATCAGCCTGCCTGACTTTTCTTTCATAGTACAAAAGTTATTGGCAATATCTCAATCCTCCTTGGGAATGTAATTGTTGACCAGATGGTATAAGATGTAGTTGACCCAGATCTACGTAAAGCTCTTAGTCGTATTTTACGACACCCACGACCAATTTAAGTTTTTGGTAGTATTCGTAGCTACTACCACACAACACAGTAGTTTTAAGAACTATTAGCTATAAACAGGTCCATCTGTTGTAATGCCATAAACACCACGGTAGGAGGTTCTGTGACCGCAATTGGTGTTACAAGTTTCCCAGGAACAGCTGACCATTATCCTGGATGGTCTATTTTATGGCTATGGTCTAAAAACACACCGTACGATTCGTCCAGAGTTACGTGTGGTCCTACAATCCGCCATGGACTGACCATCAGCATTACTTGATCTCAGTCTGGGTAATCCCTCGGCTTGTTTTTATAAATCTCATGGAAAAATTTTCGTGTGATGACAGACTAGGAATACAATTGAATGGGTTGGATCTATTAGAAGATAGGGGATGACCCCGATATTGTGCGTCCTCTCAGCTCATATATGTCCCACTGCTAGCCTCGAGCCTCCTTTCTAATAGAAGAAAAATTGACCTACTGTACCATGCTGGTCAGGCATGTTGGTATAGAGTTTAATTTCGAGTTTGCCTTCTCTAGCACAAATCTAATATGCATATTATATCCCTTAGTCGTCTTTACGATATCCATGGGTAAGATAGGATGTGGTGAATTGTATTCTTACTGCGTCACACGGATAATTCTGTCCGTGGGTGTCGTAAAAGACGACTAAGGGATTTAATATGCATAGGTATAACGTCTACGCCTGAGAAGAAAAAATCGAAATAAAAGCTTATACCAAAAATTAACCAGCATGGTATAGTAGGTCAATTGCCCTCTCAGGATAGAGTTGGCGTGATCCCAGCAGTAGGACGTATATGAGCTGAGATGATGATGACGACCGAAAAGTTAACATCTCCAAATTAAATGTTGGCGAATTGAGAAAACAAAATTAGTTTCAATTCTGGAAAGCAATATAATAAAATGACTTACCAAAGTATTCCCGCATATTATCTGCACGACTTTGATCACCAAGACCCGCACCGGTAGACCAGCCATGTTCAGTGATTATAATAATCGGATAATTATACTTTTGATTTAAATAAATACAAGCTTTGTAAATACCATATGGAGCGCTCTGTAAAACAATTTTATATGTCATCATCATCATCATCATAGCCCTAATAGGTTCCACTCTTGGGTTCTGGACTCCTCCACTATGGAAGAGAAATTGACCTACTATACCACGCTGGTTAGACGTTTTGGCGTAGGTTTTTGTTTCGAGTTTTTTCTTCTCTTGCATAGATGCTATACGCATATTATACGACTAAGGGATATATCCCTTAGTCGTCTTTTATGACACATTTGCCCGTGGGTGAAAGAGAGTGGTGGATTGTAGGTGTACCTACCACTCCGCTAGATTGTGGAATGGTACAAAATGTTGGACTTCGAGCTCTCTTGCTCACTGAATAAAGCGTAATAACAAATTGCTACTGCTCAGACGTCGATTTTCTGCGAGAGCGTGGTACTACCCCGAATGGACCCGTCCACGGCTGTGCGGCTGTAGACATACAACTATCAACAGTGTGGTCCTACCACTATGAAATCTACTTAAATCTCTTGATTAAAATTAAAAATACACAAGGAAAAAGAGCTTTCCTTCTGCAAGAGTATCTTCTGTATTCTTGCGCTTTTACAACGCGAAATTACGCAAAATATGTTGAATCTACGCTGTAAAAAATAAAAGCCTTATAAATTATCACAAAATAAACATTACCCTCAACCAAGGGGATTTCCCTTGTTTCCATTCAGGTCCTTGTGAATATTCCACATTCATATCATCAGCTATTGATGGGGAATCTTGCTGCTTTGTGCTGGGTTTCACCAAAAATGTAGTGTAGTGGTTCATACCTAAATAATCAGCTGATCCTGAAAGTTATCGTTAAAAATATTTAGCGGTTGACTAGAACACAGTTCGCCACCCGTAAAGAGGCTTATCGTGTGTCGACGTCGACAATGGATAGCAGCATTGCCGAGAAGAAAGGAAATGGAAAATGTAACCTGCCGAAAGGACCACCAAAGATAAAGCCTCGGTTTGGATGGCCCACTCATATGGCAATAGAAAGAGATACGCAATGACGATTTGTGCTGACCGACCGACCTTACCAATCCCAAAAAAAAATTGTTCAGATAGAACATGTCCTCTATATGTTATTGTGTGGTAAGAATCTTGGGTTATCATCTAGGTAAAGTATCACCCATTACTTAACTTCCTGTTTTATTATAAAGGCCGACTAAGGTTGATGCCTTGGTAGGCGAACAGGGAGCATCATTCTCATGGGTTCCACACCCGCTTTATTGCCTGTGGGTGTCGTAAAAGACGACTAAGGGATATAGAATGCATGTCACATCTATGCAAGAGAAGGAAAACTTAGAAGAAAAACAGGGGTTAGTATAGAATATTATTTTGGATTTCCTTAGATATTATCTGTGTCAATTATTCTTATACGAATAAAACACGACCAAGATGAGGTGGTGAGTCGTATTTTTACTCAGTTATCATCGTCGTCATTACAACTCATATACCACACCCTCCCCGCTCATACTCGCTGGTGGTTCGAGCCTCCTCCCCAATAGGAGGGAAATCGACTACCATGCTAATCAGACATGTTGTTATAGTTTTCTATTTCGAGTTTTCCTTCTCTTGTATACATGTTACATGCATATTATATCCGTTAGTCATGTTTTATGACATCCACAGGTAATTTAGTTAGGTGGTGAATCGGATTTATACTCCGTCACCACACGAAAAAATGTAATTAAAAGATTGAATTCTGCTTAAAATATGCAAATACCTTTAATAATTTTAATCTCTTCATCGGTTAGTTTTGGTAACCTGGATGTGGGGAATCCTTGTTCCTGACTCTTCTTCACTACAATACTCTTGACAAGTTGTGGAAAGTCGCCCGTCTTCGAGAATATTGGATTCATATATAATCCTATCTGAAATGTAACGACAAGTATTTTCTATATTATAATCACTCAACGTTTCGCTGTCCACTATTAGACTTAGACCTTTCCCAAATACCTGTTACATAACGGGATCATTTTTAGTAAGCGGTTACTTACATGTTGCCCAGTAGAGTTCCCATTCTCTTAGTATTCCATCTATCAGATGGTTATTGATGAGATAAATTATCAAGGATAGTGATAGATAGAATGAATGGTGATAAGTAATGGATATGCCCTTGCCCGTGGATGTCGTAAAATACGACTGAGGGATATAATGTGCATAAAATATGTAAAAGAAGGAAATCTCGAAATAAAACCCTATACCAACCTGTCTGACAAGCATGGTATAAGTAAGGCCAATTTCCCTCCTATTGTGGAGGAGGCTCGAGCCCAATAGTAGGACCTATATGAGCTGAAATCATGATGATGATGATGAATGGATATGATAAGTAGTCACAGTTTTACACATTAGGGGGATAAAATCACAATTCCACGACTGAAAGTTGTATCAAATGCAGTTGGTATATAAACCCAGGAGACGGTTACTGGCTATTCTTCTGATCGTCTTTCAATTGATTTTTATAGCTCCCACGAGGAAATAAGAATTAGCCATGAACAATCTAGAAGAATACATTGTTTGTGTTTCCACCAAAGTGCTATAATTATTATCTAAGCTCATTTCCCATTATTGGGTTTCAGCCTTCTTCGCAATAGGAGTCATCATTATTACCACAGCTCATTTACGTTTCACTGCTCATCTCGAGCCTACAATAGAAGTAAAATTAACCTACTATACCAAGTCAGTCAAAAATGTTGGTATAGGGTTTCATTTCGAGTTTTCTTCCCCAGCATAGATGTTGTATGCATACTTCCCTTAGTTGTCTTATACGACAGCCACGGGCAAGAAAGAGAGTGGTAAATTGTCTTCCTTCTCAGTCGCTATACGACAGGAGTGACCCTACTAAATTAATCCTCCTACTTCACCTCGATGCTCAAACGATTTAGTATAAGGTTTTAGTTTTCTTTTTCAAAGGTTATCTCCTGCACAGGCAGGACCGAAAAAGGCGATGCCACACAAAGAATACAGTGAATACCAACCTCGAATTCTCTCGCTCTTTCAACAGCTTCTTGATTATCTGTGCTATTATTAAATGGATCATACCAATTCCAGGCGATGGCAATACCAACGTTACCTGGCAACAGATTTATTTGGTTATTTTGGTGTTAACAGAAGGCCCAATACATTTCTAGGCGTTCTGAAAAATATCACGTAATGAATGATATACCGGTTGATGTTCTGTGCAAATGTCACAAAAATAAAATTGAATTCTCTTAATATACCACATTCATTCTTTTATGGGTTCATTGCCATAATGGCTACGCCTGGGAAGCGAGTTGGTGATCACAGTAAGATATTATATATTTATTTACACATATATTAGAAACATTTTTGTCTATTATCCTGATCAACCCTCACCGCCTTATCTCTTCCAAGGGTAAGTAAGGGGTGAAGGTGACGACAAGTGTATTCTAACCCCGTCAAATCGCAAGGAAGAGAAATAAAGACGAATTGAGAATCTCTGAATCTTCGAATTTCTTTCTGAAGACAGTCAAAATAAAACTATTACATGATTATCCTTTCTGTATAAAAGCTTAAAATATTACCTTCATGTTTGTTCTTATGAATTTTTTCATATGCCCTGTAAGCCTTGGCGTGAGCTAAAAGAACGTTTTTGATACACTCGTAGCTTGCTGTACCTTTCAATGATAAACCTGGTGCCATCGAACCAGTTTCGTATCCATCAATGCAAATAGTATTTGGCTGAAAATGTATATGTAATGCGTCAGTTATTAGCTTTCTTATTTAATTAATTATATTACTTGCTTACATATTTAAATATCGGCAATTTAAACTCATAATACCTATTCATAACAGCAATTGCCAAATGAGGAGACTCTAGCATTATTCTTCTTAAGAGGGAACAATTAAATCGAGAGGTTGTAGAAGAGCACTTTCTTCACGATTGACCTAGCTGCGCTTCTGATAATGCAAAGGTTTCCACGATAGGCAAAAAAATAAAAACCATCCAATGTTTCAAGCGAATCTTCCATCGTTTATTTACCCAAAAAACCCTTCTACAATGATAGGGCATGTAATAAGACAGTTAATTGTATTCTTACTCCATCACTAATGAAAAAAAAAATATAATTATATTCTCCTGCTTAACGTATAGCAACAGATGCAATCGCCAATTCACTTGTTAAACATGGCGATTATGGCATTGTTCTACATTGAAACGGCGTGCTTTTAGCATTCACTGCTGATGAGCTAATGAATAGACCTACATGACACTATGACGCCTAAAGAATAGATAGAAGAAGAAACATTCATAGATACCTGATTCATGGTTATCCAGAATTTAACTCTTGAAGCATATCTCTTGAAGACTACCTTGGCGTAATCTACGAACCAGTCTATCGATAGAGGATTTGTCCATCCTCCTAAATCTTGGAGGTATTGCGGCATGTCGAAATGGTAAAGAGTCACCATCGGCTGAATTCTATACTTCAGAAGCTCGTCAATAAGATTGTCATAATATTCAAAGCCCTTTTCATTTATGGAGTTGGGTAGACCTAAAAATGCGTTTACAAGTTATTATTTTACTTTATCGCCTTCTCCTTCAGTATATATGTATATATATGAGCATCTATCGACTTTTAAAGGCCCACTTTTAGACATAGGTTTCTCTACCATTGAGATATAATGCCAAGGTAAGATACTATACCTATGGGATAATGCTAGTCGCACTATTGGTCATAAATCCCTAGATTCATTTCCCAGGTCGATTAGAAAATATCTGGGCGTTCCGGAAAATTTATTGATTCTAAAAGATTGCTCAAAGGATTACTCAAGAAATGCCGGATATTAAGTATGGAGCTTGGAGCTCTAGCTAATGGCACTAGACATATCTTGGATTTAGTGGTAATTAAAATTACGGTGAAAAATGTAGGGACCCTACACTTTTACTCCTTTGGTAATTAAAACTATGAAATTATATATTAAAAAATAATTATGTCTTACTGACAAACAAAATTATATACTCACCCGTAGGCATAACTCTGGGCCACGATATAGAAAACCTGTAAAAGTCCACGCCAAGTTCTCTTAACATCTCCACATCTCGTCTCCAATGATCGTAAGAGTTGCTCGCCACATCGCCATTTCTACCGTCAATTAATTTATCTGGGTTGTCATGAACAAACTTGTCCCAAATGCTCTCGCCTTTACCTGAAAAGAATAATGATCAAGGGTAATGAATAAATAATCTATAATTTCATCAAACATCCTCTTTTTGAACGCCTATTTGCCCTACCCTGCTGAGTAATTCTAGGTATCTAACAAAAGGTCATCATATGACCCTCAACCTAAAACGTATCTTTTTATTGTCTTGAATCCATTAGTCAGTTCAAATCCCCTGTGATTCAATTTCTACTATGATCACTTTCATTCTTTCATATTTATGTGCTAATTTCACTCCTTACCATTTCTTAGAATCGTTGTAGCACGGCCCCTATGTACTGTTGAAGAAGAGAACCCCGAGATACATAAGGATTTTGGATAAGTTTTGCAACCAGATGGGTCAGCATCATCATAACTGAAATACATTCCATTGCCGGTCTCGAACTTCATCCACATTTGGACTGAAATTGACCTATTATACCACGCTGATTAGATGTATTGATATAGGGCTCAATTTTTCCATCTCTTTTATAGATGTTATATGCTAATTTTATCCCTTAGTCTTTTTTCCACGGGCAAGATAGCGAATGGTGAATTTCATTCTTACTTATAACATTGCTAATATTCAACTTTACTCTCGGGAATTCTCCCCATTGTCGACTTAAGAATACCATGTGTCATTACTGCCTCTTACTTTCCCGTGGGAGTCGTAAAAACCGATTGCAGGATCTCTCGGAGAGTCGGTAGTGACACTATCCTCGCTAGCCCCGAGGTCGCCGCACGCGTGGGGAGCTGGCGCGTCGTGGAGGAGGTGGAGACCTTGTCGGACCACCGGTATATCCGGATGGAGGTCTCCCCGGTAATCCCGACGCCCAGCAGGGGTCACGGGGCGGATGGACGTCCTGCGTTCCCGCGATGGGCTGTGGGTCGCTTAGACCGGGACCAGCTGGCGGAGACAGCCATCGTTTACTCGTGGCTGTCCTCTGCCAACCAGTCGGACGGGGTGGACGCCGAGGCTGGCCGCATCCGCAGTGCGTTGACGCAGATCTGCGATGCGGCCATGCCCCGGGTACGGCGTCCGCCCCCGAGGAGGGCGGTCCACTGGTGGTCCCGGGAGCTGGCGGATCTCCGGGCCGCGTGCATTCGCGCCCGGAGGGCCTACACCCGCAGCCGGCGGCGCCAACGCGACGCGGAGCGGGAGGCCTTGCTGTATGAGGGCTACCGCAATGCGCGATCGGCCTTCAGGCTGGCCGTCCGCTCCGCCAAGGACGTCAGTCGGCAGGAGATGCTGGACGGTCTCGACCGTGACCTCTGGGGACGCCCCTATCGCGCGGTGCTGAATAAGCTCCGCGCGCGGGGCCTTCCCCTCACCGAGACTCTCCAGCCCAGCCTTCTCACCCGGGTCGTCGAGGACCTGTTCCCGCGGCGGGCGGAACACACGCCCCCGGTCATGGCTCCGCCAGACACTGACCGGGAGGCCGACGACGACAGTGTTCCGCCCATCACGGAACCCGAGATGGGAGTGGCGGTGGCGCGCATGTGCGCAAAGTCCACCGCCCCCGGGCCCGACGGTGTTCCAAACCGCGTGTTGGGCCTGGTCCTCGACCACCTGGGTCCCCGCCTCAGGGAGCTGTTCGACGCGTGTTTAGCGTCCGGACGGTTCCCTGGGTGCTGGAAGGAGGGAAGGCTGGTGCTCCTGCCGAAGCCGGGACGGTCTCCGGGGTCGCCTTCGGCCTACAGGCCTATCGTGCTGCTCGATGACACGGGCAAGTTACTGGAGAGGGTGGTAGCTGCCCGCATCGAGCGGCACCTCGTCGGCACGGGGCCCGATCTGTCGGACGCCCAGTTTGGGTTTAGGAGGGGTCGTTCGACGATCGCGGCTCTGTTGCGCCTGAGGGCCGTGGCGACTGAGGCCGTCACCGGTGGGGAAGTGCTGTTGGCAGTGTCCCTAGACATCGCCAACGCATTCAATAGTCTGCCATTCAGCTGCATCAGGGAGGCGCTCCGGTATCACGGAGTGCCAGCTTACCTGAGGCGGCTAGTGGCAGACTATTTGGTGGGGCGCAGCGTCCTCTGTACCAACCGAGCAGGGGACGTTGTGCGAACGCCCATGACGTGCGGTGTCCCACAGGGGTCGGTCCTCGGACCCACCCTGTGGAACATCGGCTACGACTGGGCGTTGCGGGGGAGCCTCCCGCCCGGGCTGGGCGTGATTTGTTACGCCGACGACACGCTCGTCACAGCCCGCGGTGGGACGCTAGAAGAGGCGGTAAGCCTGGCGACCTATGGCACCGAAGAGGTCGTCAGGCGGATCGAGGCGCTGGGGTTGAGGGTCGCCCTGGACAAGACGGAGGCCCTCTTGTTCCATGGGCGCCTTATGAGCCCTCCCATCGGCGTCTCGATCACCGTCCGATCGGTTGACATCAGCATCCGGGCCCATATGAGGTACTTGGGCCTGGTGCTCGACGGGCAATGGTGGTTCCGGGAGCATTTCCGCAGGCTCGCTCCGCGGCTCGTCGGCGCGGCGTCCGCTCTATCGTGGCTTATGCCGAACGTGGGCGGACCGAGCGCTACGTGCCGACGGCTGTACACGGGGGTCATCCGGTCGATGGCCCTGTACGGCGCACCGGTGTGGGCGGGGTCCTTGACCGTCCGACTTAGGGCCCTTCTGTGGCGACCACAGAGGGTCATGGCGGTCAGGGCCATCCGCGGATACCGCACGGTGGCGACCGAGGCAGCGTGCCTATTGGCCGGGACTCCCCCGTGGGACCTGGAGGCGGAAATGCTCGCCGAGCTGTATCGGCGGGTGTCGGGGGTGCGCGGGGAGGGCGGTGTGATCTCGTTAAGGGATCTCACCGCCTGGCGCGTCGACGCCCGCCGAGACGTCATTGCCCGTTGGGCAGTCCGGCTGGAGAGGCCTCGGTTCGGGGTGCGAACCGTGGAGGCCTTCCGGCCGGTGCTGATGCAGTGGTTGGAGAGGCGGCACGGGGTGCTCTCCTTCCGACTAGTGCAGGTGTTGACGGGGCACGGGAGCTTCGCCAAATACCTGCACAGGGTCGTGAGGAGGGAGAGTACACCGTCCTGCCACCACTGCGATTGCGACGAGGACACGGCGCGCCACACGCTCGAGGCCTGCGCGGCTTGGGCAGTGCAGCGCCGTGAACTCGTCGCAATCATCGGTGCCGACCTGACGCTGCCGGCCATCGCTAGGGCGATGGTCGACAGCGTCAGGAACTGGGACGCGGTCGCAGCCTTCTGCGAGACAGTGATCTCGCAGAAGGAGGCGGCGGATCGTCTGCGCGTGGAGCGCAGCCTCGATGAGGAGATCCGCCGCCGGCGACTGGGGCGGCGCAGGCGCAATTATCTGCGCCTCATGCCGCCCTAGCCGAGGCCGCGGGTGACGTGACCGGGGATTAGTCCGTCACCCGCCGAGAGGCCGACCGCGTGAGGAAAGACCGACGTCCTCCCCGAGGGGGGGACGTTGGTCGACGGGAGGGTACCCCGCGTAGGGGGTATTCCGTCGGGCCGACCACTGACGACAAGTAAACCTGCTCCGGTGGTCGGCCCAATGACGAAGGCGAGGTGGTTTTCGGGTGGGTTGCGGGAGTTGCGTGCTTAAGCCCCTCTGTCGCCCCGGACGGAGTGGTGCGGAGGCGCGCCGACCGCGACCCACCCCAAAAAAAAAAAAAAAAAAAAAAAATTCCCATAATATAATTCGCGATCGCCCATACCCCCGCCAAGAGCCATGATTATAAGTCTACATCTAATAGTAAATATTGAGCTGATCGATGGGCTGATTGTCGATGATGGTAGTTCGAGAATATGATGCTGACACATTCTATACTTCATCTGATACCGCACATGCTGTGTGGTATCGGCTACGAACACTACTAACTCGTGCATTACTCGTGGGTGTCGTAAATAACGACTAAGAGCTTAATATAGACCTGGGCTAACCCCATCTATTGTCGTCTGATCAACGATTGCATTTCCAAGGAGGGTTGACATCAGTCAGGCGACCATCTATACCAATAAATAAAATTGGAGTGTCTGTTTGTAATGTCAAAATAATAGGCTTTTTTCATGCTCACACGGTTATTTGCACGACACCTATGCCTAAAATAGCAATTAAAAAATTTTTGTCTGTCTGTCTGTTTGTTCCGGGTAATCTTCAAAACGGCTGGACCGATTTCAAAAATTCTTTCACCAATGGAAAGCTATAATATCAGGGCGTAAACTAGGCTATATTTTATCCCGGTATTCCCACGGGAACGGGAACTACGCGGGTAAAACGACTATAACCTATAACCGAAGCGAAGCGAGGGCGGGTTGCTAGTTGTTAATAACTTTCGCAATATTTAATGTCTTAAATTAGCTTCCCCATGAGCTAGCTTCTTGAAATTTGCATCATAGGTCAAAAGTCGATAAGAATGCGTGAAAATGCAAAAAAAACAACATAATTCATTATTGGATTCAAGTGGCGTAGGATCGTTTCGAGTGGCATTCTCGTGAGGAGGCCCATGTCCAGCAGTGGTCGTCTATAGCCGGATAGATAGTTGGATTGTTCCTTACTTTATTTTTATTACATTTTGATTGTAGTTATATTATAGTTTTTAGTATTTACCATCAACGTTCCATGCTCCTTCAACTTGGTATGCCGATGAAGCCGTCCCAAACAGAAATCGTCTGGGAAACTTCCTTTTCTTCGTATCACTCCATCCATCAGAACCAATAAGGAAACTGTGACCAATTCCAATAAATTTTTAACTAGTAAAATTTAATTTTCCGTAAAATTTTATTGAAATTAAATTATTTTATAAATCAGTTTTAAATCAATATTTTTGTTCACACGCTAATTTTATTTTTTATTATTATTATAGTTTAAAAATATAATAATTCCCTATGATATTTATCATATATATTTATATATACTGCATCACCACGCATTTCCGTATGGTAATAGCGTAAAAATACAGTTTACAAGCTTCTCTCTTATTCATGGGTATCGTAACAGACACCTAAGAGATATGCAGTTAACATGACTATGCAAGAGAAGGAAAACTTGACATAACCCACACTTAAAATAATAATTCGTCACTTTAACACATATTTAACGTTGTATTACATAAAACGCAATTAAATTAATTAAATGTAACGTCTGAAAATATTAAAGTTAATACAAACAGCCACATGAAGTTTTAATTTTTATGGCGAAGTTACATAGATTATTATGTCAAGACTTTATTTATTAATTACTATCATCATTCAAAGTAATTATCAGTCAGTAACTCCACCACACATTCCTATCATTGTAACTCTTGTAAATTTTCATAGATCATATCGAGGTTTGACCCTCAGCCAGTCCAGGGGAAACGATTTTAATTATCTTAAAACCTGCTACGAATTTAATTAAAAAAGTTAAACAGGAGGAATTGGAAGAGATTGATTTCACTTCCATCCTATGCAATGCAGGAGACGTGAAGTAAAATTGACTAGTAAACCAATGAATAAGATTATATGCTATGGTAAACACAGCCGCAGAGTATCAGGGATATGAGCAAGCTGTCCGTCCGGAACTCAAATCGTCGCTTTCAATAGTGGTGGCATACGAAAACACATGTAATGCACGAACATAATAATATGTTCACTACATTCCAGCATTTTCTCCACATCGCAATACACAAAGTACTATCAAAATTGTTAAAGATCACGTTAAAAAATTAATAAATGTATTAAATATAAGATAATATGCTGTATGCTAGCGGTTACGAATACTGCCAACCCCTCATTTCACGTGGATGTCGCAAAAGACGACCAAGAACTTCATCTCATGCAATCTGGACAATAACGTCAGATATGCAGTTTATACCAATAAATAAAATTGGAGTGTCTGTTTGTGATGTCAAAATAATAGGCTTTTTTCATGCTCACATGGTTATTTGCACTATACATATGCCTAAAATACAATTCATATTTTTTTTGTCTGTCTGTTTGTCTGTTTGTTCCGGGTAATCTTCAAAACGCCTTAACCGATTTCAAAAATTTTTCCATCAATGGAAAGCTATAATATCAGGGAAGTAACCTAGGCTACAGTTTATCCCGGTATTCCCACGAAAACGGTCTTTCCTGCGTAGTGCACGCAGGAAACACCACTGAAACCGAAGCGAAGCGAGGGCAGGTTGATAGTCGTTCATAAAACTATTACCAACTAGTAACCCGCCTTCGCTTCGCTTCGGTTTCAATCGCCTTACCCGCAAAATTCCCAATCCTGCGGGAATACCGGGATAAAATATAGCCTATATTACTCCCTGATATTATAGCTTACCATTGGTGAAAGAATTTTTGAAATCGGTCCAGTAGTTTAGGAGCCTATTCAATACAAACAAATTTTTCCTCTTTAAAATATTAGTGTAGATTACTTTTAAAATATGTACATATGAAAGAAGAACACACATTGAGTCGACCACAAGTCGACCACAGTTTATGAATAAAAACAGGGTAATAATAATTACTGAATATAACACAACACAGCCACTTGACACTTTCACGTTCCCGCGAAAACTGTCCAAGATATATTCACACACAAAACTACATTACAAACGTGCAACGCCATTTTTAATCACTGCAATAAAATATAATAAAGAAATATATAAAATGATCTCTTACTTCAATAATAAGAATGTTATAACACGCATTGTACTGACCGACTGACGTGTATTTAATAGTTAACTCAATTAGATATCTTTAGAAGTAAGGCAAAAAAGATAACAATATTATCAATCTATTATCTACAAAGACTTGTAAGTATTTAGATACGTGTTTTGATTAAAGAGCTACTTAATATTAATGAACGTAATAATAGTAACTGTGCAAACAAGTTCGATTAGCTGGTTTACACCTTGACGTTCTCCGAGAGGGGACGACGAGAGGAGAGGGTACCCCGCAAACGGGGTATTCCGTACCCGGGGTAATGCACAAGTGGTCGGCCTAACGACAAAGACGACGTGCCACGGATGGATCATGGGGCCGCGCGCCGCCCCTCTGTCGCCCCGAACGAAGCTAGGTGGCGGATGCGACGACCATGGTCCACCCCTAAGAAAAAAAAAGGTGTTTTACACCTTTCATAATTTTCTCCTTGTGATGACGGAGTAAGAATACAATTCACCCCTTCTTTTGCCCATGAATGTCGTAAAAGACGACTAAGGGATATAACATACATATAACATCTATGCAAGAGAAGGAAAACTTGAAATAAAACCCTATACCAACAAGTCTGACCAGGGTGGGATAGTAGGTCAATTTCCCTCCCATTGTGGAGGAGGTTTGAATCCAACAGTGGGACGTATATGTGCTATGATGACGGAGTAAGAATACAGTTCATCATCCTTTCTTTCCTGTGTGTGTCGTAAAATACGAGTAAATAGTGTAATATGTAGATAATATAAAAAACATTACGAAGTACTTTAAACCACAACTATTATCAATTAATTCCATCAATCTGTACATATTTTCTACATTGGAATAATAAATTGCACTATACCACGCTGTGTGGATTAACTACTCGAATTCCCAACTGATCTATTTTTATTCTCAATGGTATGGTCCGGGAGGTAGCGTTGCAAATGGGAAAGTCATAGTATGCCGGCTGATATTGTCACCAGTCGTTAATCTTATATAATTCATGAGTGATCCGACCGTCAGCTGCTCAAGTAGCGGTGCGTGTGGATGTAAGAGGTTACGAAAGTCGTAAAAAAAATAAAAATTAAGTAATAGTATGCTGACTGAATAGCACAACCTAAACTGATCGTCGTGCGAGCAGCTGACGCGTGTTCCCCCTGTGTGGTATACCCGCCTGTTACCCTACCCGACTCTTGATTCGATTATCAGTCATCCGAGATCTATTGAAAAAAATTATACCTACTCGATTGGCATAAAATCACTACCTAAAATGCAACGCTATCTCGCGGACCAGTAGTAGCAAAATATATCTTCATATTTCAATTATATTTTATTCATTGCCTGAAAACATTAATAAAACGCATTTTTCTATAAAAGAAAACTTGTGCTAGATTTATGGCCTCTGAAACCTTTTGCATACTAAATTTCATGGAAATTATTGAAGCTGTTTCCAAGATTCTGAATATATACAAATATACAAAAATGCGCAATTTTAAAATTCTAGTTTAAAGGCATACTGGTTATAGGCATAACTGGTTGATCGAGCTTTGCTCGGTATAATTTTTTTATTTTGTAAATTGTATTTTCGACGAACATAATTAGATATATATTAATAAAGAAATAAAAATGATGAAATAATAAAAAAAATATCAAAAATTAATAAACAGACCAATAATAACTCTGAGATCCGATTTCAGGCTGTTTGAATGCGACCGGGCAACATCCCAACTGATCTATTTCCACTCTTGTCAGCGACGGGCAAATTTACATTCCTATTCTAATGACATTTTATTGATTAGCTAAAAACACCGACAAGACGCCATTTTCTATAAATAATGGATTTTTTACCCCGGAAACCCCTAGTACAATAAATTTCATAAAAATCATTGGTGCCGTTTCCGAGATTCTGAAAATATATAAATATACAAAAGTTGCTCTTTTAAAGATATAAGATATGTTTTTGAAGTGAAACTTCTTTGCGCGCATTTTATTTTATTTATTTTTTAAATATTAACAAAAAACACGTGGCACCAAAGAAGTTTCACTTCTGACATTCCTACTTTGTAGGCACGTATTTTTTTTTATTAGATGATAAAAATTAAATTGCCTATTTCTGGTTAAATAAAAAACGCTAAAGATAAGCGTATACAAACATACCTAATTAAATTCATAATTGTTGTTAACGACCTTGATTTATATACAGACTCCATTCTCAATTGTAGAATTCCAGTAGCCAGAATAAGACAATGAGTCACTAGTATCTTGAATGTTCTTAATTGATGATAACACAGACTGGTTATGAGCAGCTCCTTATTCGGGAATTTCCTCTCTATTCAATGAAAGATGTACATGTTTATTTTATTGTTGCTACTATAATTGTAAAACGTAGCGTGTTTTGCCAAACGAATTTCTTACTTTACCTGTAATTTATATTTGTGGCAAATGGTATGGGTATTGAATGGTATCGGTTATAATCGGTGTGGTGACGGAGTAAGAATACAACTGCCATTCACCACTCCCTATCTTGCCCGTGGATGTCGTAAGAGACGACTAAGGGATATAATATACATATAATATCTGTGCAAGAAAAGGAAAACTCGACACAAAACCCTATTCCAACACGTCTGACCAGTGTGGAATAGTAGATCAATTCCCCTCCCATTATGAAGGAGGCCTGTGCCCAACAGTGGGACATATATAGGCTGAGATGATGATGATGATATTGGTCATGCTCACTGGGTCAAGTCTGTTTGCGGTAGCTACAAGGAGCGGGTCACTCCTTTCCGGCCATTATGGTTGAAGGGAGTGATGGCTGCTCTAGTGGTTAACTCGTGATCGGGTGCCGCTTGCGAGATCTGGTCCATCCATAATCTTTTCATTATATTTGTTTTTTTTTTATCATATCACATTTCGAAAGGCACACTGGAGCTGTTAATAAGCTGTTGTACGTAATTTTATTTAAGTGGAATATTGAAATGAATAAAAAATAGACAATCCCTCCGAGTTTCTTGCCAAATCTTCTCAGTGCGGTCGCGTTCCGATCTGGTGGTAATTTTAAGGAAAAATGTAAAGCCCCCTACACATGCTGGCCGAGCTTAGGCCAACGCGAGCGTCGGCAAATAGGTACAAAGCAAGTGCTAGCGTCCACATGTTGGTCAAGTGCGTCGAACACCAACGCGAGTTGCCGACGTAAGCGAGAATTTGTAGAGTTGTCCACACGTTGGCCGTTGTCAGAGTTCATCATGCACTGAAACACTATGGACGTTGACATTGACATCGCTGCAGCTTCGGCTATTTATTTTATGAGCGTATATAATTATTACGGCGTATTAACTATTATCTCAGTGTATACCGCATTAAAGTGGTACAAAAAGTAGGTAGATGATATTAAGTCTCACAGAAATAGAATAATGTAAGATATATCCGTGTGATGACGGAGTAAGAATACAATTCACCACTCCCTGTCTTGCCCATGGATGACGCAAAAGACGACTAAGAGATATAATACATAATACGCATATAACATCTACGCAAAAGAAGGAAAACTCGAAATAAAACCCTATACCAATCTGTCTGACTAGCATGGAATAGTAAGCTCAGTTTCCCTCCTATTGTGGAGGAGGCTCGAGCCCAACAGTGGAACGACGTATATGAGCTGAAATGATGATGAAGATACTTTTTGATACTATAGGTAACTGGGATCTAATTATTTACGTCGCATATTTAGAGGTAGTGGTGTAAATTTGAAAATGTCATCATTTGTGTTGAGCGACATTATCACATTAAACGCGTCTAACAGCAATGGATTTCAACCATGTAATGGTGAGCCGACGAACGTGTGGACGGTATTGGCCAAGCGCAGACATGCGCCTTTGATTTTTGCAAAAAACCGACACCAAGGCGAAGTGAGGCAAGTGATCACGAGCGACGGCGAGTGAAGACAAATTAGCTGTCCACACGTTGGCGCTTGTATTCATTCGGCCAACTAAGCGAGCGACGGCGAGTGTTGGTCAACCAAGGCAAATCGGGTGTACACACGTTGGCGTTGGCCATCGATCGGCTACGCTCGGCCAACATGTGTATGGGGCATAAAAAAATGTCAATAATAATAATAATAATCTCCTCTGGGCCAGTCGTTATCTCACCGTGAGACTCGGAGGCACATTATATGGCTCTCTAAGTTCTTTTGATATAAAAGAAAAAAATGTATCACAAGATTTATAGGAAAGCCAATAAACCGCAGGGCAGCTTGTGGCGTGCTGAATGTGAGTGGCGATACTGCGGTCCTGAATGCCCCAGAGAGTCGGCTAGGGCCTCGTATCCAGCTCGCCTTTATTGGCTGGCTAGAGTGAAAACCGAAGAGTGCCCGCAGGATTCTCAACTCTGGCTTGCCTTAAACGGCTGATCAGAGAGGGGTTGCCAGAGCTCGGGGGTGGAAGTGTCATTTTCAAGGACATAACTATGGGGAAACCACTGCGATGGTGAAACCGGCGCCGCACCGCTCGACACCATAAGCCACTTGCACCAATGTTGCCCCTATGGCCTGCGTGTCTGTGGTGACCGATTAGCGGGGCCCATTCAGTAAGTTGGCGAGTCACCGTCTGCCAAATTTCAAAACATAATGGTATGGAAGGCAGACGACAGTTTTTTAATTCAATAGCCTTAAGTTAGACCAGTCCTTCGAACCCCCAACCCCACAACCGTATATTAAATACCATCATCAAAAATAGTTTTACACCTACCGTTGGCAGTCCACGTGTGTTATGTGCAGACGTGGAGTGTCATCAGTAGATGTCCCATCCCATTTTTACATTAAATTTCTCCAAAGTGTTGCGTCTGCGTGTTGGATCCATATCCCCAAGTAAGCCTTTCAAAGGACCGGGTATCTTCCCTTGAAAGATATCCGTGAATCAGGGAGATACATAAAAAAATAATAATAATAATCCTTATTGTACCATTAACCTTCACAAATTTGTTTGCAAGCTCTGACTCCCAAACTAACATATTATATGTTTCAGTTGTTGTGACAGTTATATGTTTCTTCCAATTTAATGTAATATCAATATTAATTCCTAAATATTTAACTTCTGTTGCTCTTGGCAACTTAGGACAATTACAATATGATCGTAATAATTGTAGATTGTTGGAACGGTTGCATGGATAACAATGCGCACGAAGCTGAAAGTTTTCAGGCGAAGACGTCACGTGTACAGCGTTATCAGTAGATCGATTGGCACGAAATCCGTATTGGTTTTCACTAAGGAGTTTATTGTTTTCAAGGTATTACATTAGTCGCTTGTTCATAACTTTTTCCATTACTTTAGAGAGGGTGCTTAAAAGAGAAATAGGCCTATAGTTTGTAATTAGATGTCTATCGCCTGATTTATATATGGGGCATACGATAGCGCTTTTAAATATTTTAGGAAAGATACCGTATTCGAAACTTAAATTAATTAGGTAGGATATGGGCCCCGCAAGACAGTGACTAAATGTTTTTAAAATGGACGCATTAATTTTATCTATACCCGGAGCACTGTTCGTCTTAAGACTGTTAATGACATTAAGCACTTCAGTAGGATCTGTTAAATAAAGTGCCATAGAATTTAATGGTGCATCAGTTGTTCTAGCTTTTTGGGCTAGTGTTGCCTCATCTGTACTCAGCTTCCTCGGGGCCTGATTAGCAAGATCTGAGCCAATAGATGTGAAAAAATTAGTAACTTCATTGAGATGTTCAGGAACAGTTGCTTTTAATTCCAACAACTCTGTGGATGGTGTTTTAGTCTTATTCATATTACATAATTCTTTGATCGTACTCCAAGTTTCTCTCATATTACCTTTATTTTTATTTAATTTATCATTATAATAATTCATTTTCAATCAATTTGTAAATGCCCCCTCGGGGTTTATACATAATAAATTATTTGAATTTGATCTGTGTGCAGATCGTCGAAATAAACTAGACCGCTTTCTCAATGGCTTTAATTCACATATAATCATTGTAAGAATAGCCACGTCTCTGCCTACTGTACTTAACAAAATTTTATACCAATTGTTATATAATGAAAATCGGCACACTTTATAAGTAGATTCCCGATCCGGGGGCGATTTTTACGATTGCTATGGGAAAGAAAGGGGCGCTGATACATTAAATTTAATGAATGGGGGACAAACGGTGCATCGTGTAGTCCTACATTATCTACTACACACTGACCCATGTTTCGAATCTAGTTTTACAATCGACACCCAATAAATAAACCCCGGCCAACATTTTGGATAATTTTAATCACGGCAAATAAAAAGAGCTCCCGTGGGATAGTTAAAAAACTATAGTAACTTAAACAGCTTAGTCTACAAGTTACTTTAATGAAAATCGATACAAAAAGACTCATTATAAAAGAAAATTATTCTGAAAATCAACCCTCATAGGATATATTCTTTTCTAAGGGTGTAAAATAGGGAATGAATTGTGCTCTAATATTTTTCACTCTAATACACAAGTAATAAATTCATACAACGCCAATGATTAATTAACTGCACTGATAACATAGTGGTTAAGATACCAACCTACCGTGCCAGTGTCACGGGTTCAATTCCAACGCCGAACAATCTTTTGTGTCATCGATAAATTGTTGCTCTGAGACTGGGTGTAATTTGTGTCCGTCACTTATATGTTTGTGACGTTCCTTAATTAAGGATGTAGCGCGAAATTTAGTTCGTAGAATGAATAGAAAAAGAAGGTCGATCAGGGTCACAAGAACACCTCTTTTTTGACGCCAGTCAGCAAACTATACTGTCGTGGTATCGACCTCGCTCGTTCAGTCTCTCTACGAGTGGAGGACTACGCCCCGTTTCAGTCATCCGTGTTTTTGACTAGGTTGATTTTTATTATTGTTTTTTTATTATTGGCAAACGAGGCAACAGCACACCTAATGGTAATTGATACTACTCATGGAGTTTTGCCAGGTCGCTGCCTACCGTGAATAAAATGAAGGGAGTGTGAATGCGTCTAATGAGGTTTGAGGTTTGTTATTCTAGAGACATCACCAAAACCCACCACAGGCAAAAACACCCTCAAAAAGTTGGGCTTCTGGCTCTCTCGCTTTGGATGGACCGGCCTACGACATTAAATGGAGGATTGACGAAAGTATGATTCTATCACGTAAATATAGTTAAGTGCAAGCACTACTCGACGCCTTGGAAGTTTTTCTTCCTGACTGGTGCCACTGAGTTCTTACGCGAGATAACTGCCAAGCAGAAGATGGCGACCAGTTCCTGACCTGTCGACTATGATCTAAGTGATGATCGGCAGCTTCGGCAGTGATGCTTGCGATAAATTCACGGCGCTACTCTATCCAGGCAACACAGACCTCATAAGTATGTCTGCTGTGTCCTAGCTGGGACCACAATTGTGGGACATGGTGCGGTATCCGCGTGTAGTTCTAAACACCATGGCTTTCTGCGAGTGCGAGAAGAAAGTTTTAATACAAGTGGTCAAAATTTGCTAACACAGGTATACCGTACAGGGCCATTAATCGAACCAGTCTCCCGTTCAGACGTCAACATTTAACACCGCTTTAACAAGCTGGGGAGTAATTTGATAAAAATGCTCCTGAAATACCATCGCCCATCGAGTACTAAACCCAAATATTTTAACTAGTCCTCGACCGAGTGGAACCGAATGAACGGTGATTGCTGTGCCGACCGATGTATAGCTACAGGGTTTATGAAACATCAAATCATTCTTTTTATATAGGGCTACTCTAGGCGGTATCGTGACTCATCGAATCACCACCTCGATAATGAGTATGGCCAAACGTGTCACTTATTTAAATTAAGCCCAGCCCGTAGAGGGTCCAGCCTTGGCTAATGTACTATACAATCATCCGCAATTACGAGCTCAGCTGGGATCAGTACAACATAGGTGTCAGCATAAAGTCCCCTGCGCGCCTCACGTAGAGGCCACTGTGCTGCCTTAATTAGTCTGGAGTCACTCGCCTTAGATATAGAAACACCCTCTGATAACAGCGCCTCCCTGATTGGCATTAAATGAGCAACAGTGAGCCTGTAGAACACTGAACGCACTACACAGTTATATGTGATTGCCTCTGCCACACATGATTTCAACGCGGACGAAGTCGCGGGCAAAGGCTAGTTTAATATATTGTAGAGTTTACAGCCTAAACTCTACTACATTATAAACATTGCAAAAATTTTGGCAATAATTGAATAACCTGCCTGATAAACCCTTCTTGGAAATGTGGCGTAAAATGGAGTTGGCCTAGATCGATGTTTTAGTTGTCTTTTATGACACCCACGAACAATGTAAGGATTAGTAGCTTATGTAGCCGCCACCACACAGCAATTATTGGAACCATATCTGCTATATACTTAACAAATAAATAAAATTTAAGTGTCTGTTTGTAATGTCAAAATATTGAGTTTTTTCATAATCACATGGTTATTTGCACGACACATATGCTTAAAATACAGTTAAAAAAAATTTTGTCTGTGTCTTTTTTTTTGAGGGTTGGTTGCGGACGGCGCACTCCCCGTATCACTCCGTCCGGGGCGACAGAGGGGCGTAAGCACGCACACCCGCAACCCACCTGTAACACCGTGTCGCCTTCGTCATTGGACCGACCACCGAAACAGGGTTACTTGTCGTCAGTGGTCGGCCCGACGGAATACCCCCTGAGGAGTACCCTCCCATCGACCGACGTCCCCCCCCTCGGGGAGGACGTCGGTTTTTCCTCGCGCGGTCGGCCTCTCGGCAGGTGACGGACTAACTCCCCGGTCCAGTCACCCGCGGCGTCGGTTAGGACGGCATCAGGCGCAGGTAATCGAGCCTTCACCGCTCCAGTCGCCGGTGGCGGCTCGCGTCGTCGAGGAGACGCCCCTCGCGCACGCGCCCTGCTGTCGAGACTACTGCCTCGCAGAAGGCTGCGCCCGCGTCCCAGTTCTCGACGCTGTCGAGCATCGCCCTGGTGATGGTGGGCAATGTCAGGTCTGCACCGAGTATCATCAATATCATTGCAGCCCACACACGTCCCACTGTTGGCCTCGGGCCTTCACCACAATTAGAGGAAAATTGATCTACTATACCACGCTGGTCAGACGTATTGGTATAGAGTTTAATTTACAATTTTCCTTCCCTTGCATAGATGTTATATGCATATTATATCCCTTAGCCGTCTCTTACGACACCCACGGGTAAGAAGAGGGTGGTTAATTGTATCCTTACTCCGTCACCACACGGGTAATATAGTAGAACAATTTCCCTCTTATCGAGGAGGAAGCTCGAGCCCATCAGTGGGATATATATGAGTTGTAATGATGATGATGGTGATGAATAAAAACCGGCTAAGTGGGAGTCGAAGTCGTGCACGAAGGGTTCCGTACCATTATCTATAAAAATAGGCAAAAAATTGCGCTTTTTGTATGGAAGCCTCCTTAAATATTTATTTTATTTAATTTTTATATTTGTTGCTATAGCGGCAACAGAAATACATAATTTGTGAAAATTTCAAGTGTCTAGCTATCGCGGTTCTTGAGATGCAGCCGGGTGACAGACAGACGGACGGACTGACAGCGAAGTCTTAGTAATAGAGGGTCCCGTTTTTACACTTTGGGTACCGAACCCCAAAAACGTACTTCTATGGCAATAGCGAGAGTGGTAAAGTTACGTCATATACGTCCCACTGTTGGGCCTAAGCTTCCTCCACAATAGGAGGGAAATTGACCTTACTATACCATGCTGGTCAGACAGGTAGGGTAAAACCCTTTCGAGTTTTCCTTCACTTGCATAGATGTTGTATACCTATTATATCCCTTAGTCATCTTTTACGACACCCATGAGAGGGTGAGAGAGGGGGTGGTGAATCGTATTCTTACACCGTCACCACATGAAAAATCATGATTTTTTATAGAATTAAAAATCATCACAAATAAGTACTAAACAATTTTTTTATATATCATAAACAAACAAAAAACAAAATAAAAAATGTATATCATAAAAAGAAAGAAATATGGAAAATACAAAGAAAAGGAATATGGTGAAAATCAGCTCCTCAGAAGGTATACTTATTCCTCTCTAAGAGCCTAAAAGTGATTCTGAATTATACTTGAATATTTCTCACACTACAACACAAATAATTAACATTATATTTAAAAGCCACAACCTTCATGATTTCTACGTGGACAAAGTCGCAGGGAAAAGGTAGTAATTTTATAACAAAAGTCATTATCATATACGTCCCAATATTGGGTTCGAGCCTCCTCCACAGTAGGAGGGAAATTGACCTTACTATACCATGCTGGTCAAACAGATTGGTATAGGGTTTTATTTCGAGTTTTTCTTCTCTTGCATAGCTGTTATTCGTATTTCCTTAGTCGTCTTTTATGACATCCACGGGCAAGATAGGGAGTAGTGAATTGTATTCTTACTCCGTCACCAAGCAGTAAAAGAAAACAAAAATAATCAATATACAATATTTAAAATATATTTTCCAATATTTCAATTACAACAAACGTTTTTATGACATCATTCATAAATACACTTAATGTCCTTCATCTATAGTCATTGTCATGGTTTCAGGCTCATAATCATGGTCAATGTAGCGGTTCTTTACAATATGTTTGTACACGAATGCTGACTTCCTAGGGGTGCGAGTGCGAGCTGGATCCTCGAAGTCTACTTCGTAAAGACCAAAACGTTCTCTGCAATCAAAGAGAATGAAATACAATAAAAACTGTTTATAACGACATCGTTTAGAACAACATACCGGTTATAGTGACCAAAATCAAAGTTCCCAGCAAAATCCTATATGATCCTCTTATCAAAATATTGTTTTTACGACATTGCTTGTATATGTATATAATCTATACAATCAATAATACCATTTTATAAAAAAAAACTCCAAAAATGTCATCAGTTACTACAACTATCAGTTTTTACGACTCAATATGAGTGGTCCCTGCGATTTTAGCATTATAAAAAAATAGCAACATTTACATTAAACACTGATAAAAACAAACAAATAGCTGCTCTGTCGAGCGCCTTTCATTTTACCCCTATTCCGCGGCCGACCGTCACGCGACATGCAATAGATGGACGAAAAAGTTTGAGGCGATGTAATCAAAGTTTCACTTTAATAACCTTTTAGACATCACAATCAAATGAATTGATTTTACAATTTTGGATATTAGCTTAGAGTTTGCCTCAAATAGTTGCAATACAACAATTACCATCTAAGCATGACTGTCAGCATTACTGTGAAATAGGAACTATAGAAATGCTAACTAGCAACCTTCTGTACTAAAAGTCTTTACGCTTCCCATGTAAAACTCCCTTGTGTGTTCCACTTACAGTAGGCAATGAACTGGCTGTGCTCATGATATTGGAGAGAATCATGAGTTATTTGCTAGAAAGTTGAAACAAACAAAGAAAGAAAACATTTATTCTGTTTTTTTTTTAATCTAATAAAATAACATAAACATAACTAAAAAAGAATTGCCTACATACAAAAAAATAAAATTAACGAGGAACGATAAACCATTATAGCTCGTGCTAATTCTCCATATACTAATAGCACTGATATTCTGTCGGTTGCTTACTCGTCTTATATCGAAAACAATAAAAAACCCAAATGCCCAAATTGACTTACCAATAATAAGATTTTACCCGTTTGATAATGAAGTAAGAATATAAAGTATCATAACGTGGTTTACGACACCCGCGGCTAAGATAAGATAACTAAGAGATATGATTGTATTGAAGAGAAATTTCTAAGAGCAAGAAAACTCGGAATAAAACTTTATGCCAGTACGCCTACCAAGCTACTATATTTAGTAAGTCAATTTTCCTTTTATTCTAGAAGAAACCCACGCCCAGCAGAGCAACGTGTATGAGCTGAGATGAAGTTATAAAACAAGTAAAATATCTCAAACAGAATTATTTGCGGCGACCGACGTCCCGGGCAAGGGATGTCAAGAGGAGAGGGTACCCCTCAGGGTATTCCGTCGGATCGACCACTGAGGACAAGGAACTCGGCACCGGTGATTGACCCTACGACGATGGCGACGTGCTACGGGTGAGTTATGGTCGCACGCCGCCCCTCTTTCGTCCCGGACGGAGCCGGGTAGCAGGTGCGCTGACCGTAGCAAACCAAAAAAAAAAAAACAAAATTATTTCTAAATTCAGTATATCATCAACATTTCAGCTCACATACGTCCCACTGTTGGGCTCGAGCCTCCTCCACAGGAGGGAAATTGACCTTACTATACCATGCTGGTCAGACAGGTTGGTATAAGGTTTTATTTCGAGTTTTCTTTTGCATAGATGTTATATGCGTATTATATCTCTTAATCGTCTTTTACGAAATCTACGGGCAAGATAGGGAGTGGTGAATTGTATTCTTACTCCGTCACCACACGGAATAATTCAGTATATATAACTTTAAAATGAGACTTGATAAAAACTTACGTGTATCCTTCCATCCATTCGAAATTATCTAACAAGCTCCATGCCATATATCCTTTCAAATTAACACCAGCTTCCAAAGTATCCAGTACACTTTCCAAAGCAGCTCTATAGTAAGTAATTCTATCATCATCGATCAGGTCACGATCTGGAGAAATAGACCAGCCATTCTCGGTGATGTAAAAGACTGGATCATTGTATCTCCTTTTGAGATCAGTGAGGGCGTTATAAATACTGTTAGGGGACATCTGAAATACATAAGTTATTGTATAGAAAGTAGTAGATAAACGTATTGGCCGCCATTTTCATTTTTCTTTACAACTCACAACATATGTATGGTAGTTTTATATAAGAGTTTACTTAATCGTTGGTAGATCCGTGATTAGTCCATCCATTGCAGTGTGGCCGACTATCTCAAGGCAACATTCCCACTGCGACGCAGTCGCTGCCTTCTGTGAGACCGTCATCTCTCGGAAGGCGGCGGTGGATCGTGCGCGAGAGGAGCTCCTCTTCGGTGACACGTTCCGCCGCCGGCGATTCGGGCGGCGCAGGCGCGAGTACCTGCGCCTGATGCCGCCCGAGCCAAGGCTGCGGGTGACCAGACCGGAGACTTTAGTTCGGCACCCGCAGAGAGGCTGACCGCGCGACGGCGACCGACGTCCCGGGACAGGGACGTCGAGAGGTGAAGGTACACGAAAGGGTATTCCGTTGGACCGACCACTGACGACAAGGAACTCTGCACTGGTGATCCGCCCAACGACGAAGGCGGCGTGGGCCGCGCGCCGTTCTTTCGTCGCCCCGGACAGAATCAGAAGCGCGTGTGCGCTTACCATAGCCCACCCCATAAATTAAAAATGCGACATTCCCGGATATTATTATGTGATATTCTCCCTATTAAGTCAAGATATCCCATATCGAAGTGATTAGGTAATATAGAAATTTATTTAAACATTATGAAATCTTTTATTTAAATTCAAAATTATTTAATTTTTATTTCTTTTTTCATTACTTCATTAATGGTTTTTTTTATAATTTAACTTAAAAAGCCAAGCTAAGCTCGATCATCCGGGTACTTTTACTACTAGGTATTTTATACAAAATTCACTTACTGCCAACCATGAAGATGCAGCCACAGGCCAATCATCTGGTACATAAGTACCAACATCTTCATCATCAAGTAGAGAAGGAACAGCGAAGGAACCTTTGTGTTCAGAAGCTGAGACTAGAACGCCTGTATAGTGATTCACTCCGAAGAAGTCTGCGGCACCACGAGCCCGAGCTTTTTCTTCATCCGTAAATTCCGGTAATCGAGACCAGGGATAACCTTGTTGTGCACTCTTGGCGGCTATTTTTTCAGACAATTCTTTCGGAAAACCACCTTCAGCAGAAAAAATGGGTTCAGCGTATAAACCCCACTGAAAAAATATATAAAAATTGTTAATTACCATTTGAACTCATAACCCTTGAACTTTTTAGTGGAGGTACACATCGCTCACAATTTTCTGGTTGTAGCTACCACTGGACAAGCTCGTACAGAGTAGTGCCGCACTCTCGAAAAAATTATTAGCGGGTATTTCAGTGAGCGAGACAGGCAGAGGCTCAAATTGCCTCCCCCTCCCTTTGTATCCTTATTCCATGCCCTCTAATGCTATATGGCAGCTACTTGGTTGTTTTATTTGTATTTTTAAAGTTCTCTTGCAAATCTACCATCAAAGGCAATAAAAACTATATAAATCTTAAGACTTACCTCACCCTGTCTCTTGATTTCAGCTGCGAGCTCATCCTCGGCTGAATCAGTTAGAGGTCCAAACCAATTCACGCTGATTGTGATACCACACTGCCCACCCTGAGTTGACTTGAAGTCGTTATTGTATGCGTGGTAGGCATTAGCATGAGCAAGAACCAAGTGCTTAGCGCACAAGTAGGTGCCTACAGCACTTGAATTCAGAATAGGAGCCTTATTGTTATAACCATATCCTTCATAACAGATTTCTCTAGGCTCATTGAAGGTAATCCAGTTTTTGACTCTATCTCCGAAATTTTCATACACAACTCTAGCGTAGTCTTCAAACCAGTCAGCAAATAATGGATTAGCAAAACCTCCCAGCTCTTGCAGTTTTTGGGGCAAATCCCAGTGATAGAGTGTAATTAGTGGTTCGATGTTATATTTTAACATTTCATCGATGAAATTATTATAATATTCAATACCCGCAGGATTAACTTCATTAGCAAAACCTGTGGGGAGGATTCTGGACCAGGATAAAGAGAATCTATAAGCATCGAGTCCTAACTCTCTCATCATTTCAACATCACGCTTGTAGTTATGGTAGGAATCGGCAGCTATATCGCCATTACTAACATCCTTGATCACATTAGGAGTATTATGAGTCATATAATCCCAGATATTCTCGCCTTTGCCTGATGAGATACAAGTTTTAAATTATTACTAGATTTCATAACTTTAATAAGTAAGTAAATTTAAAAAATGTAAACATACCATCTTCATTCCATGCCCCTTCTACCTGGTAAGACGCTGTAGCACAACCAAATAAGAAGTCATCGGGGAAACTTCTTTGTTGCCTAACGTTTGCGGCTTCACATACTGCAGCCACCACACTGTCCAAAAATATTATTGTTACTCTTATGTTTGAACTCCTAAATCCGATCCGATTTTGATGATTATTCTTGTGTATTCAAGTGGATTCAACTATAATTGTAGGTATATAGCGCAGTAATATTGATAGATGCATAGATTTCAAATAATTCCATTTGAATTGCTTATATTTGTACCGAACCTGTCTGGGTCAATCAATAACTAAGTTAAATTTTGAATATACTGTGCATTATTGAAGACCTCCCAAATGGCATCAAAACTAATTCAAACTATTGGTAAATTAGTGTGTATAATTTTTTTTCGTGAAAGACAGAGCAAGAATAAAGTCCCTCACCCTTATCATCTTGCCTATGGGTGTCGTTAAAACCGTTAAAGCTATCGACTAAAGGTTATAATATTCATATAATATTTGTACATAAAAATGAAAACTCCTGAAAATGGCTTCGTACCTACTTCTATTATAGAGGAGGCTCAAATCTGAAGACGAAAATCTCTAGCGACGCAAAGATTTTGAGTAAATGCGTGTAAATTGAATCTTTTTTGCAAAAAAAAAATATCATAAAATCACATACCTCAATAACGTTAGGAGCTTCATATCTTACAAATGACACCAGAACTGTGTTCTATGTTGCCTTATATATATTAAACTTATAATCAGATAATACATATCTAGATCTATTTTCACAAGTGGTATTAGTGGTTATTGACGTAACGTATCTAAACCTCGGATTTGTTCTATATCCATAAATTTTAGCTCTGAGTCTGGCCGTAATTTGTGTTCGTTAATTGTATCTTTGTCAAGACTAGGCTTTCTGTTGGATGCTAGGCGGTCAAAACAGTCAAAATTCATATAATAATTTTTAAGTTAGGTATGTTGCGGGGCTAGTATACTACGGCTACAAATACTACCAACCCTTAGATTATTTATGGGTATCGTAAAATGCGACTAAGTGCTTGACATACTGGTCTATGTTAGTTCTGGTGAACTAGCTTTATTTGAACCTATTTAGTTACATTTTCAAGAAGGGTCCCAGGCGGCCGGTTCTAAAACTTACCAATAACTTTTTCATTATGATGCTGACAGAAGGTAACATATTGAGTCGACCTTCAATAATTGGTATAAAAGCAAGGCGATGATGTCTATTAGTTAGTTAATATACAGACCATGAAACTTCAAGAAAATTTCGATGAATTCAGGCATTCCTGTCATATATATTTGTTAGTGCATTCAATTTTAAGGATAGCATTTGGGTTTCTTAAACTCTGCGTTTTCCGGAACTTTTCGAAGGCCAATCCATGTCATCTGTGAAGACCATTGTAGATTCTGGCTACAATGATGTGAATGTATGCTGGAAATAAACCTATAAAAAATGTGTGTGTTTATACGTATGCATGCACGTAGAAAGTTATATTTATTTAGCGTAATAAGAGAACTATTTTTCTAAACATTTTATCCTTCGCATTATCCTACGTTCATAGACAAAACGACACTAATAATAGCAAAAAAGGTATTTAATGCATTGAAAATGTGCCAGCACATCGTAAAATAATGTTGACTAGATTCAGAGTATCGATTTTTCGTGACGGTGTACGCGTGCATCGTAGAAAAATACTCTCATGATTTTTCCTAACACGCCAACACATAACTTCAAAAATCTTAATTTCATGGGCGCCAGATTGTCCTAGTTATTTATATATAATATAATATATGTATATGTCACCGTAAAATTGTACGAACCATTAGTATTAAAATCACAATTTGACGGTTGAACTTAGTCAGTTTATAAACTTACGAAAATATAACCGTTAGATTGTAAATTTTTGTGTGCGTTCACAATCTGTCGATAGTTTATAATCTCACTAGATAGTTTATAAACTAACGGTTCGTACAATTTTACAGTGACATATATATACTTCAGTTTTTAAAAGTATATAATCCAAATATATGTATTTTGCGAAATCCCGTGTGGTGATAAGAATATAGTCGTCACCTTACATACCCGTAAGCGTCGTAAAATCGACTAAGGGATTCACTTAAGAATAAACAGCAATGGCCTATGATAATAGCCCTACCAAAGAATGACCACGGCATGTGGTATATATACTTAAGGGGGAAGCCAACGTTCTGCATTGGCCGGTAACGGGGCTGAGCAAATATCTGTGATTCGGGAAACTTTTTTAAGCAGTCCTCTACAAAAGGACTTGTATTACGACGAGCTAGTGAATTCACTAATTTAAAGACCATAAATTCAAATTCAAATTCAGATTATTTTATTATGCATAAACCCTGAGAGGGCACTTACATATTGTCAGATTTACAATATCCAAAAAAATATACTACCACCGGATCGGAACGCGACCGCTACTGAGAAGATCCGGCAAGAAACTCAGCGGGCTTGTCATTATTTTAAATTTTTTTTTTCTTCTTACTAGTTATACAATTGTGTACATGTTTTGTAAGAACAAGCTCCAGTGTGATGCCCTTCGAACCGCAAGACACTTAATATAATTTAAACGATTATGGCTGGACCAGATCCCACAAGCGGCACCCGATCACGAGTTAACTACTAGAGCAGCCATCACTCCCCTCAACCACTATGGAGGGAAGGGAGAGACCCGCTCCACGCAGCTACCGCAAGTAGATCCCTATGTGAGCATGACCAACACCACAATATGTTACAAACGCTGAAAATACAAAAATTCGTTAGGCAAAACACGCTACACTTTACAATAAAAGTTAAAAGTACATTTACAAACAGTATATTTAAAATAACAAGGAAATTGCTGAATGAGGAGCTGCTCATAACCAATCTGTATTATCATCTACATAATTCGAGATTTTATAATAAGCTTTTTTACAAAGTCTATTCTTGATGGCTTTTTTAAACTTTTTCATAGGCTGGTCTCGGATATCTTTAGGTAATCTATTGTAAAAGCGTATACATTGCCCCATGAATGATTTGTTAACTTTTTGGAGACGAGTAGTGTGTACAACTAATCTGTCCTTATTACGAGTATTCATTTCATGAATGTCACAATATCTCTTAAAGTTAGCGATATTTTTTTTGACATATAATATATTTTCGTATATATATTGTGATACAGCAGTTAGAATATTTATTTCTTTGAATTTCTCCCGAAGTGAGATTCTTGGGCCTAGATTATAAATTGCACGGACAGCCCTTTTTTGGAGAACAAAGATTCTATTAAAGTCCGCGGAGCATCCCCACAGTATCTGTGTTGTACAACACCCTTGTACGAAGCCAACTCGAACTCAACGCCGGCGTGTGGGCACCGCGTGAAGCCAAATACAATTAAATGTTAGAGCGCATTAAAAACAAATTCACACGGTACATATATTTTATATTATATGGTGTTTATCCTTTCTATCCGTTGATGTATCCAACCTTGCTCGTACTGGGCATGGTTGGATACAACAAATTGGAAACAAGAAGGGATTTGGCTCTCGCATCTTATATGCTGAGAGTATTCCGGGGCAGGATCTAGAGATCTAGGATAGAGAGAGGATTAGAAATCCGGATATACTGTGATTGATGGGACTAATTGTACCAGATGAATACCTTGCACGGCGTCGTCGGCCGCAGTTATTCAAAGTGCCAAAAGCTAGAACCAACCTTTTGACTACGGCATCCTTGACGCGAACGCTACGAACATTGAATCGGCTGGCCGACAAAATTGATCTGTTCGTTTATTTAATTGTAGAATTCAAAAGAGCGATGTTATTTGAAATGTGCTATCATCATCATCATTTCAGCCTATCGCCGTCCAATGCTGGAAGTAGGCCTCCCTCATGTTGCGCCACAATGAGCGGTCCTGTGCCGCCTGCATCCAACGACGTCCAGCTACTTTCACTAGGTCATCGGTCCACCTAGTGGGGGGGCGTCCTACACTGCGTCGTCCGATACGTGGTCGCCACTCGAGAACCTTTCTTCCCCAGCGGTTGTCGGTTCGTCGAGCGATGTGGCCTGCCCATTGCCACTTCAACGTGCTAATTCTTCGTGCTATGTCGGTTACACCCGTTCTTCTGCGGATTTCCATATTCCGGATTCTATCTCGCAGAGAAATCCCGAGCATAGCCCGCTCCATAGCACGCTGAGCGACTTTGAGCCTTGATATGAGGCCTACATTTAGGGACCACGTTGCCGTGCCGTAAGTCATCACTGGTAACACACACTGGTCAAAGACCTGTGTGTTCAGACACTGAGGTATGTTGGACGAGAAGATCCTCTTAAGTTTCCCGAACACTGCCCAACCGAGTTGGATTCGTCGGCTGATCTCTTTCTCGAAATTGGATCTGCCTAACTGGACTGTTTGTCCTAGGTAAACATAGTGATCGACAACTTCATATGCTATATGCTATATTAATGTATAATTTTATACAATGACTCTCGTTGATAATTTAATAATATCCTATTTTAGCATAGATTTTAGAATTGTAGATTTTAATATTTTTTAACTTACGCACGATATAAAATGTATAAATTAATTAATTGTTAATGTAATTATTATGTTGACATTAACAGATAATGTTATTAATGGTTTATGTTGACTTACACTATTGCATTGGGGAAACCTGTTATAATAGCTGTAATTGGTAATTTAATAAATAAATAAATGTTATATGCATATTATATCTCTTAGTAGTCTCTTACAACACCCACGGGCAAGAAGGGGGTGGTGGATTGTATTCTTACTCTGTCACATTATGCTGACAGTGTTTATGGTACGTGCTTATTAGCTAGGACGGAAAAACTAATACAGCGAGTGCAAAATGACTGCGCCCGTTATTGCTATGATATTCCTCGCCATGCATATATCACACCTTTTTTGAACGCAGGTAACCTTATGAAAATGTCAGCACGTAGGCATCTCCATCTAGCTACGCTTTTGTTCGGTATTGTTTCTCATAAAAAAACCTATATATCTTTATGAGAAGATAAGCTGGTCTCGAAAAAATAATAGTTACATAACTAGAGCATCAACATACCTGATGAATACTCAGAAACATCGAACTACTGCCTTCCGCGGTAGCTTTAGGTTTGCAGCAAGTCGTTGCTGGAATGTACTTTAACCCCCTTTATAGCATTCAAAAACTACAAGGGTTTTCCAAAAAAGACTTAAGCTAATCCTACTTGAAAATCAAAAATTGATACCTTAATATTCTGTATACAGACCACAAATTTACTGTAGTTATTTCTCGTTCTATTTCATCAAGGACTCCTAGCTAACCACAAGATTTATGTACTTTCGGTTTCTTCTTTATACTATTAATGTTTATTTTATTTTATATTCTATATGTCTTTATTAAATAATTTGTTTCTTTTACTTAAGCTATTCTATGTGATAATTATGATAACTAGAATATGATATAGTATAGTATTAATTTATTTCATTCTTAATTTAATGTTACGAGTACTATTTCAAATATTACTTTTTAACTTTTTTAAAATATATTTGTTTTGCATATATTGTTGCTTCCGCGACTTGATTGTACGGGTCCATCAGAATATCAGCGGTGTAGTATCATATTTACTGAACCATAAGCTGAGATGGGCACCATATTTTGGCCTCACATATTCCACTCCTCGTTTTTAGTTAATAGTTCTTATTTCTTTCATTGGTGTCTATATTGTGTTAGGTTTACAAAATAAAATTTCTTTCTTTCTTTCTTTTTTTCACCACGCGGATTGTGCGGGACGGGCCTCCAGACAAATGTGTTGTAGTCGGCTGACGTCCCGGTTGGTCACTGGTTCGGTGGTTTATGTGGACTGTATCTTCGGGTTCGGTTCCCTACTGGCGGGTTTCAGTGAAGAAATAAAACGATCGATTTTGAAGTAACTTGCACATCGGACGAATATTACACCGTTGCTGCCTAGCCCCTGAATGTTAATGCTTGAAGTTCGCTATTTCTTCATACTATTTCTTCATACTGTGGTTTCAAGCTTCCATCGCGCGCCGCTAGGTGTCTTCGGTAGTCTATGCTACGATGTGTTCATTAAAACGAGGGGCTTAGGCACCTCGAGGTGTTACCGTAACGACAGCCGCGAGGCTGTTAGTGTAATCGGTTGTCGCATTCGTCCGATTTGTGCTATGATTTTATTGAATAATTAACTATAACGCTAAAACTATTACAGATATGCTTACATTCTATATACTATTCTATTTATCTAAGACACATCTATCTGTTTCAGTAGTGGACCCTAGGTAGTAAAATAGGCTTTATACAAGCACTAAAAACTATTATTTTATACTATCAGCATTGTTTTTCTATCTTTATTACGCTATATCTCGCAAGTTATAATACCTAGGGTGTTGGTTCTTACTGCATTCGATAGGTCCTAGCGTATATTTCAATAAAACACCAAGAATATTTATGTTTATTGCAAATTTGACACTATAAACAACAAAAATTACAACGTAACTAAGTACAATTATGCTTTTACATAAATTAAGAAAAACAAACAGTTATAGGCTATTTTAATACTATTTTTACTACAATATAACGTATAATTAATCTACTTTAATGTTCATTACTCACATTGTTTATTTAGCACTGTACACATTAATTCATAATGTTTACACCTTACGAATTTCGCTATGTATTTGGAGCGCCCTGATTGGTCGATATTCGTTACGCACTCCTATCGGGCGATACACTTTGAGTTAGTTAATTTTCACGGTATTCTTATCACTATTATTTTTCTCAAAAATTCACTATTATATTACAGTTCGTTTTTTAAGCACTATCACGGTATTTTACACTTGTCGCGAACACGGATAATATAGTAGATCAATTTCCCTCTTATCGAGAAGGAAGCTCGAGCCCATCAGTGGGATGTAATGATGATGGTGATGATGAATAAAAACCGGCTAAGTGCGAGTCGAAGTCGTGCACGAAGGGTTCCGTACCATTATCTATAAAAATAGGCAAAAATTGCGTTTTTTGTATTATTATATTATTTTATTTTATTTTATTTTTAACTAGCAACCCGCCCTCGCTTCGCTTTGGTTTTAGTCGTTTTACCCGCGTAGTGTCCGTTCCCGTGGGAATACCGGGATAAAATATAGCTTAGGTTACTCCCTGATATTATAGCTTTCCACTGGTGAAAGAATTTTTGAAATCGGTCCAGCCGTTTTGAAGATTACCCGGAACAAACAGACAGACAGACAAAAAAAATATAAAATGATTTTTAGGCATGTGTATAGTGCAAATAACCGTGGGAGCATGAAAAAGTCTATTATTTTGACATTACAAACAGACACTCCAATTTTATTTATTGGTATAGATATTTGTTGTAATAGCGAGAACAGAGATACATAATTTGTGAAAATTTCAACTGTCTAGCTATCGCGGTTCTTGAGATACAGCCTGGTGACAGACAGACGGACGGACAGACAGCGAAGTCTTAGTAATAGGGTCCCGTTTTTACACTTGGGGTACGGAACCCCAAAAACGTTCTTCTATAGTAATAGAGAGAGTGGTAAAGTTTGAGTAGATAGTATTTGTTCCACCATTGTCATCATTTTTTTTTTGGGTGTGCTGCGGTCTGCGCATTCCTTGCACTACTCCGTCCGGGGCGACAGAGGGGCGTAAGCACGCACAACCGCAACCTACCCGAACACCACGTCGCCTTCGTCGTTGGGCCGACCACCGGAGCAGGGTTACTTGTCATCAGTGGTCGGTCCGACGGAATACCCCCTAGTGGGGTACCCTCCCATCGACCGACGTCCCCCACTCGGGGAGGGCCCACTGATATGCTCGAGCCTCATCTACAATATGAGGTAAATTGATTTGCTATCATCATCACAGCCCATATATGTCCCACTGCTGGGCTCGGGCCTCATCCACTATGAGAAGGAAATTCATTGGCCAGATGAATATGAAACGTCTTATAATATCTGCAATAACTATGACTTGTTGGACGTCAGACATCTTAGTCCGCCCGTGACCATGAACGCTGTAAAGTGTTCTAAACATCGGGCAATCAAATACAAACGCGATAGAATCCGTAAAGTAGTTTTATGTACAATGTCTTGATACAGGGTTTTGTTTCGATCGATTATATCCCTTAATTGGCTCTTAAGACATCTACGGGCAAGATAGGGAGTGGTGAATTGTATTCTTACTATCTTGCCGTGGATGTCGTATGACTAAGGGACATAATATGCATATAACATCTATGCAAGAGAAGGCAAACTCGAAATAAAACCCTATAAAAACCTGTCTGACCAGCATAATATAGTAATTTGCATAGCTGTTATGCGTATTTCCTTAGTCGTCTTTTATGACATCTACGGGCAAGATAGGGAATAATGAATTGTATTCTTACTTCGTCACCAAGCGGTAAAAAAAAAACAAAAGTAATCAATATACAATATTTACAATATATTTGCCAATATTTCAATTACAAAAAACGTTTTTATGACATCATTTACAAATACACTTAATGTCCTTCATCTATAGTCATTGTCATGGTTTCAGGCTCATAATCATGGTCAATGTAGCGGTTCTTTACAATATGTTTGTACACGAATGCTGACTTCCTAGGGGTGCGAGTGCGAGCTGGATCCTGGAAGTCTACTTCGTATAGACCAAAACGTTCTCTGCAATCAAAGAGAATGAAATACATTAAAAACCGTTTATAACGACATCGTTTAGAAGAACGTTACCGGTTATATTGACCAAAATCAAAGTTCCCAGCAAAATCCTATATGATCCCCTTTTCAAAAATATTGTTTTTTACGACATTGCTTGCAAATGTATATGATCTATACAATCAATAATACCATTTTATAAAAAAAAAATTCCAAAAATGTCACCGGTTACTACAACTATCGGTTTCTACGACTCAGTATGAGTGGTCCCTGCGATGTCGTTATAACAGATTTTAACTGTAGTTCTATTATCTAATTATTGATTTTTTTATACAGGTATGTCGTAATAGTTAAGATAAGCTACCCTGTTACCACCGATTAGACTAATTCAATGAAGGGCAATACTCTGTGCTGTCCATAACTGTTGTTTCTAGTGTGGGTATAATATGTCTCCGTTATTCCCATATTTTTAAAAGCCGATCCGTAACTCAGGCTATGACTTTTAGAGATATTGCTAACATTATTTTATGCTACTTTCAGCGAATTTAAGTCTCTTTATATTTCACTAGCTGACCCAAAAGATGTTGTTCTGTTTAAATAAAATAAAAGTAATTCTCAGCAGTGCCACCTACCGGGTCCAATTGTGAATCTAAGCCATTCTTGAATCCTCTTAAACATGCATAAAAAATTTCATTAATATCGGTCCAGCCGTTTGAGTTCAGTGAAATACACAAGCAACACGTACACAAGAAATTTATATATAAAGATAGGTATATAAAGATTTTATAAAGAAATGTATACCTTTTTTGTCTGAAATATAATGTACATTGAAGAATCAGCTGTCTGTATTTTTACTCAAGAAAATAATAATTATAATAGTTCAATAAAACTAAAAAAATACGCTTAAATCACTAATCCTGATTATCCTAGTAAGGATAGCGGGTCAAACTGTTAAATATTGAATTGTCGTCGGTCCTTAATAAGTATGCCAAATCTGATGAGTTAATCCGACGTTTTGAAGGGGGCCAAAATCATGTTCAAAGATTCCGTTACATACTAACATAGATACGTCTGAAGCTAATAAAAGCGTATTAAAAATAACTTTTTAGATATCACAATCAAAATAAATGGTTTTATAATTTTGCATATTATCCTAAATAGAGTTTGCCTAAAATAGTTGGGATGCAAAAATTACTATCTAAACATGACTGATAGCCCTTCTGTTTCCAGTATCTATTTTAATAGAAAGTATAGAAATGCTAACTAGCAACCTTCTGTATCGAAAGCCTTCGTATTCCTTTGTGTGATCCACTTACAGCTTACTTACACTGGCTGTGCGCATGATATTCGAGAGGATCATGAGTTAAAGTTACTTGCTATTTGAAGTAAGAATACAAAATACTATAACGTGGTTCACGACACCCATGGCCAAGATAATTAAGAGATATGATTGTATAGAACATTTTCTGAAATAAAGAAAACTCGGCTTAAACCCATAAGGGTTTATTCCGAGGGCCAGTACGTCTAACAAGCTAAATATAGTAAGTCAATTTTCCTTCTATTCTGGAAGAAGCCCACGCCCAGCAGAGGAATGTGTATGAGCTGAGATAAAGTTATAAAACAAGTAAAATATCTCAAATAGAATTATTTCTAAATATATATAAAAAAAAAGTCGTGTTAGTTATACTATTTATAACTCAAGAACGGCTCTACCGATTTACCTGAAAATTGGCGGGGAGGTAGCTTAGAACCAGGAGACGGACATAGAATACTTTTATCCCGTTCAACCGGGTTCCCCTGGGACTTGAAATAAAACGCCAAAGAGAATATAAGTCACTATAAAAGGTGGTATAACAAAAACGCATTTATCATGTAATAACAAAACTCAAATGACAGCTATAGACAGATTATATTTTAGGAAATTTAGAAAATATTGTTTCGAAAAAAATTATGACGGTATGAAGTTCGCCGGGTCAGCTAGTTCAGTATATAATGTTAAAATGAGACTTGTTAATAACTTACGTGTATCCTTCCATCCATTCGAAATTATCTAACAAGCTCCATGCCATATATCCTTTCAAATTAACACCAGCTTCCAAAGTATCCAGTACACTTTCCAAAGCAGCTCTATAATAAGTAATTCTATCATCATCGATCAGGTCACGATCTGGCGAAATAGACCAGCCATTCTCGGTGATGTAAAAGACTGGATCATTGTACCTTTTTTGGAGATCAGTGAGGGCATTATAAATGCTGTTAGGAGACAACTGAAATACAAGAGTTATTATATAGAAAATTGTAAACGTATTGGCCACCATTTTTTTATTCTTTATAACTCGACAACATACTCGTATGTGTGGTAGTTTTGTATAAAAGTCTACTTAATCGTTGATAGATCCATGATTAGTCCATCACTTGCAGTGTGGCCGACTATCTCAGGGCGATATTCCCGGATATTATTACGTGATATTCTGCCTATTAAATCAAGATACCTTATACGGAAGTGAGCAGGTTTTATAGAAATTGTTGAGACTTCTCCTTTATGAGAAAACTTCGCTTTATTCACCAGTGCTGCCATCTACGTCTAATGTAATTGGGCGTGTAATTTGAATAGAAGAGAAAAACTTATTCTTCATTCCCTGCTCCTACTACACATCTCTTATATTACGAATTGAATATAATTATGGTCAATATGGTCCTACCACTGTAATCGTCGAGCGATGTGGCCTGCCCATTGACACTTCAGCGTGCTAATTCTTCATGCTATGTCGGTTATACCCGTTCTTCTGCGGATGTCCATATTCCGGAATCTATCTCGCAGAGAAATCCCGAGCATAGCCCACTCCATAACACGCTGAGCGACCTTGAACCTTGTTTATGAGGCCTACATTTAGGGACCACGTTTCCGTGCCGTAAGTCATCACTGGTAACACACATTGTAATTTTACTTAAATAATAATCATTTATCAAATCAAAGTTTCGATAATCATTTATACTTCCCTCACAAGAACTATTATCAACAGAAATTCATTTGAACGTTATGTAATCTTTTATTTAAATTCAAAATCATTTATTATATATAAACCCCGTAAGGGCGCATACATTTTGCCAATTTTAATATTTAAGTCCAGTAAACTTCCATCGGATCAGTATGCGACCGCCACTGAGAAGATATTTTTAATTTTTAACTCTTTTTTCATTACTTCATTAATAGTTTTTTTTTATAATTTATATTAAAAAGCCAAGCGAAGCTCGCTCATCCGGGTACTTTTACTATTAGGTATTTAATACAAAATTCACTTACTGACAACCATGAAGATGCAGCCACAGGCCAATCATCTGGTACATAAGTACCAACATCTTCATCATCAAGTAGAGAAGGAACAGCGAAGGAACCTTTGTGTTCAGAAGCTGAGACCAGATAGCCTGTATAGTGATTCACTCCGAAGAAGTCTGCGGCACCACGAGCTCGGGCTTTTTCTTCATCCGTAAATTCCGGCAAACGAGACCAGGGATAACCTTGTTGTATACTCTTGGCGGCTATTTTTTCAGACAATTCTTTCGGAAAACCACCTTCAGCAGAAAAGATGGGTTCAGCGTATAAACCCCACTGAAAAATATATAAAAATTGTTAATTATCACTTGAACTCATAACCCTTGAACTTTTTAGTGGTGGTACAGATCGCTCACAATTTTCTGGTTGTAGCTACCACTAGACAAGCTCGTACAGAGTAGTACCGCACTCTCGAAAAAAATATTAGCGGGTATTTCAGTGAGCGAGACAGGCGAGGCTCAAATTTCCTCCCCTTCCCTTTGTATCCTTATTCCATTCCCTCTAATGCTATGTGTAGACAGCGACTTGGCTGTTTTATTTGTATTTTTAAAGTTCTCTTGCAAATTTACCATCAAAGACAATAAAAACTACATAAATCTTAAGATTTACCTCACCCTGTCTCTTGATTTCAGCTGCGAGCTCATCCTCGGCTGAGTCAGTTAGGGGTCCAAACCAATTCACGCTGATTGTGATACCACACTGCCCACCCTGAGTTGGCTTGAAGTCGTTATTGTATGCGTGGTAGGCATTAGCATGAGCAAGAACCAAGTGCTTAGCGCACAAGTAGGTGCCTACAGCACTAGAATTCAGAATAGGAGCCTTAGTGCTATAACCATATCCTTCATAACAGATTTCTCTAGGCTCATTGAAGGTAATCCAGTTTTTGACTCTATCTCCGAAATTTTCATACACAACTCTAGCGTAGTCTTCAAACCAGTCAGCAAATAATGGATTAGCAAAACCTCCCAGCTCTTGCAGTTTTTGGGGCAGGTCCCAGTGATAGAGTGTAATTAGCGGTTCGATGTTATATTTTAGCATTTCATCAATGAAATTATTATAATATTCGATACCTGCAGGATTAACTTCATTAGCAAACCCTTTGGGGAGGATTCTGGACCAGGATAAAGAGAATCGATAAGCATCGAGTCCTAACTCCCTCATAATTTCAACATCACGCTTGTAATTGTGGTAAGAATCGGCAGCTATATCGCCATTACTAACATCCTTGATCACATTAGGAGTATTATGAGTCATATAATCCCAGATATTCTCGCCTTTGCCTGATGAGACACAAGTTTTAAATTATTACTAGATTTCATAACTTTAATAAGTAAGTACATTAAAAATGTAAACATACCATCTTCGTTCCATGCCCCTTCTACCTGATAAGACGCTGTAGCACAACCAAATAAGAAGTCATCGGGGAAACTTCTCTGCTGCCTAACGTTGGCGGCTTGGCATACTGCAGCCACCACACTGTCCAAAAATATTATTGTTACTCTTATGTTTGAACTCCTAAATGGTTGGTCCGATTTTGATGATTGTTTTTGTGTATTCAAGTGGATTCAACGATAATTGTATATAGCGCAGCAATATTGATAGATGCATAGATTTCTAAGAATTTCATTTGAATTGCTTATATTTGTACCGAACCTGTCTGGGTCAATCAGTAACTATGTATAATTAATATAGTGTGCATTATTGAAGACCGCCCAAATGGCATCACAACTAATTCAAACTATTGATAAAATAGGGCAAATATTTTTTTTTATGAAAGTCGTAGTAAGAATACAATTCATCACTCTTATCATCTTGCCCGTGGGTGTCGTTACAGCCGTTAAAGCCGTCAACTAAAGGTTATAATATGCATATAACATTTGTGCATGAAAAGGAAAACTCTTAAAACCGCCTTCGTACTTCTATTATGGAGGAGGCTCAAATCTGAAAACGAAAATCTCTAGCGACGCAAAGATACTCGTAAATGAATGTTAAGCGTTTCTTTTTGCTATAAATTATAAAAATAATAAAATCACATACCTCAATAACGTTAGGAGCTTCATATCTTACAAATGACACCAGGACTGTGTTCTATTTACCTTATATATATTTAACTTATAATCAGATAATACATATCTAGATCTGTTTGCACAGATGGTATTATTGGTTATTGACGTAACGTACAAAAATCTCGGCTTCGTTCTATATCCACAAATTATTGCTCTGAATCTGGCTGTAATTTGTTCGTAATTGTATCTTTGTCAAGGCTAGGCCTTCTATTGGATGCTAGGCGGTCAAAACCAATCGAAATTCATATCATAATTTTGAAGTTAGGTATGTTGGGGGGTAGTATACTACGGCTACGAATACTACCACCCTTAGATTGCTTGTGGGTGTCGTAAAATTCAACTAAGTGCTTTACATAGACCAGAACTAGCTCCATTTGATGCTCTTTGGTTACATTCCCAAGAAGGACCCCAGGCGGCCGGTTCTAAAACAATTACCAATAACTTTTTCATTGCGATGCTGACAGAAGATAACATATTGAGTTGATCTTAAGTAATTGGATAAGGATTAGTATAATATATGAACCTTGTAGCAATTTAAGAAAATTATCACGCATTCAAGCGTTTCTTTCGTAGATATTTGTTATTGTGTTCAATCTTGAGGCACCCAATTAGGTCTCTTAAACTCTGCATTTGCCGGAACTTTTCAAAGGTCAATGAATGTCATCTGTGAAGATTCTGGCTACAATGATGGGAATGTGTGGTGGAAATAAATAAACCTATAAAAAGTGTGTGTTTGTACTTAAACACTCGTAGAAAGATATATATTTTTGGCGTAACAAGAGAACTACATATTTTTCTGAACATTTTATCCTTCGCATTATCCTACGTTCATAGAAAAAACAACACTAATTACAGAAAAAGATATTTAATGCATTGAATGTGTGCGCGCAAATTGTAAAAAGTGTTGACTAACTGAATTCAGGGTGTCAGTGTTTCGTGACGATATGCGCGTGCAACGTATAAAAATTAGTGTCATATTTTTGCTTAACGCGCCAAAAAAATATACCTAACTGCAAAAATCTACAATTAGTGCCAGATTGTCCTAGTTCTTTATATTATAAATTCTATTTCAATTACTTAAAGTATGCAATCCAATATATGTATTTTGCGAAATCCCATGCGGTGATAAGAATACAGCTGTCACCTTACATGCTCGTGGGCGTCGATAAATCGACTAAGGATCCACTGAAGAATGAACAGCAATGATCTCCCGACAAGCGTATAATGCCTTACCTAATCGCCAATTTTATGGTAACGATTATGGTAATAAGCAAAGAATGACCACAGCATGTGATAAAAGGTTATTCTTAAGGGTCTACGTTCTGCATTGGACGTAAAAGGCTGAGCGATAATTTGTGAAACTTTTTATGCAGGCATCTGCAAAACGCGCTTAACACGTTGAACGCCGAAGGGGTCAAAATACTATATAGGTAAATTGCTCATCGCCCAACATGTGTCCCCCATTTCTTTTTTTAGGGGTGATAATAAAATAACATAAAAATACTCGTAGTCTTAATCCCAACACCCATAAAAAAATTAACATGGCTCTCTGTTTTTTTTTTATTATTATTGCAAGCATTGGCAAACGAGCAAACAGTACACCTGATGGTAAGTGTTGCTGCCGCTCATGGACCTTTACAAGGCCGCTGCCTACCGCGACGAAAGTGAAGGGAGTGTGAATGCGTACATTGAGGCTCGGTGATACCAAAGGCACCACCAAAACCCTCCACACGCAAACACCCTCAGAAAGTTGGGCTTGCGGCTCTCTCGCTCACCGAACGAAGTTTACAATAACTAAAACACCAATTCCAGTATTTAAGTGCTAAAAACTATATTTTCTTTGATATTATGAAATTTCTAGTCATCTTAATTAATGACATACTTTTTTTTTTTTTGTTTTTTTTTGTGGGTGGGCCGCGGTCGGCGCGCCTCCGCACCACTCCGTCCGGGGCGACAGAGGGGCTTAAGCACGCAACTCCCGCGACCCACCCGAAAACCACGTCGCCTTCGTCGTTGGGCCGACCACTGGAGCAGCGTTAACTTGTCGTCAGTGGTCGGCCCGACGGAATACCCCCTATTGGGGTACCCTCCCATCGACCGACGTCCCCCCCTCGGGGAGGACGTCGGTCTTTCCTCACGCGGTCGGCCTCTCGGCGGGTGACGGACTAATCCCCGGTCACGTCACCCGCGGCCTCGGCTAAGGCGGCATGAGGCGCAGATAGTTGCGCCTGCGCCGCCCCAGTTGCCGGCGGCGGATCTCCTCATCGAGGCTGCGCTCCTCGCGCAGGCGATCCGCCGCCTCCTTCCGCGAGATCACTGTCTCGCAGAAGGCTGCGACCGCGTCCCAATTCCCGACGCTGTCGACCATCGCCCTAGCGATAGCCGGTAGCGTCAGGTCCGTACCGATGATTGCGACGAGTTCACAGCGCTGCACTGCCCAAGCCCCGCAGGCCTCGAGCGTATGGCGCGCCGTGTCCTCGTCGCAATCGCAGTGGTGGCAGGACGGTGTACTCTCCCTCCTAACGACCTTGTGCAGGTATTTGGCGAAGCACCCATGCCCCGTCAAAACCTGCACCAGTCGGAAGGAGAGCACCCCGTGCCGCCTCTCCAACCACTGCATCAGCACCGGCCGGAAGGCCTCCACGGTTCGCACCCCGAACCGAGGCCTCTCCAGCCGGACTGCCCAACGGGCGATGACGTCTCGGCGGGCGTCGACGCGCCAGGCGGTGAGATCCCTTAACGAGACCACACCGCCCCCCGCTCGCACCCCCGTCACCCGCCGATATAGTCCGGCGAGCATCTCCGCCTCCAGGTCCCACGGAGGAGTACCGGCCAATAGGCACGCTGCCTCCGTCGCCACCGTGCGGTATCCGCGGATGGCCCTGACCGCCATGACCCTCTGTGGTCGCCACAGAAGGGCCCTAAGTCGGGCGGTCATGGACCCCGCCCACACCGGTGCGCCGTACAGGGCCATCGACCGGATGACCCCCGCGTACAGCCGTCGGCACGCAGCGCTCGGTCCGCCCACGTTCGGCATAAGCCACGATAGGGCGGACGCCGTGCCGACGAGCCGCGGAGCGAGCCTACGGAAATGCTCCCGGAACCACCATCGCCCGTCGAGCACCAGGCCCAAGTACCTCATATGGGCCCGGATGCTGATGTCGACCGAGTGGACGGTGACGGAGACGCCGATGGGAGGGCTCATAGTGCGCCCATGGAACAGGAGGGCCTCCGTCTTGTCCAGGGCGACCCTCAACCCCAGCGCCTCGATCCGTCTGACGACCTCCTCGGTACCCGAGGTCGCCAGGCTTACCGCCTCTTCTAGCGTCCCACCGCGGGCTGTGACGAGCGTGTCGTCGGCGTAATAAATCACGCCCAGCCCGGGCGGTAGGCTCCCCCTCAACGCCCAGTCGTAGCCGATGTTCCACAGGGTGGGTCCGAGGACCGACCCCTGTGGGACACCGCACGTCATGGGCGTCCGCACAACGTCCCCTGCTAGGTCGGTGCAGAGGACGCTGCGCCCCTCCAAATAGTCTGCCACCAGCCGCCTCAGGTAAACTGGCACCCCGTGATACCGGAGCGCCTCCCTGATGCAGCTGAATGGCAGACTATTGAATGCGTTGGCGATGTCTAGGGACACCACCAACAGCACTCCCCCGCCGGTGACGGCCTCAGTCGCCACGGCCCTCAGGCGCAACAGAGCCGCGATCGTCGAACGACCCCTCCTAAACCCAAACTGGGCGTCCGACAGATCGGGCCCCGTGCCGACGAGGTGCCGCTCGATGCGGGCAGCTACCACCCTCTCCAGTAGCTTGCCCGTGTCATCGAGCAGCACGATAGGCCTGTAGGCCGAAAGCGACTCCGGAGACCGTCCCGGCTTCGGCAGGAGCACCAGCCTTCCCTCCTTCCAGCACCCAGGGAACCGTCCGGACGCTAAACACGCGTCGAACAGCTCCCTGAGGCGGGGTCCCAGGTGTTCGAGGACCAGGGCCAGCACGCGGTTAGGAACACCGTCGGGCCCGGGGGCGGTAGACTTTGCGCGCATGCGCGTCACCGCCACCCCCATCTCGGGTTCCGTGATGGGCGGAACACTGTCGTCGTCGGCCTCCCGGTCAGTGTCTGGCGGAGCCATGACCGGGGGCGTGTGTTCCGCCCGCCGCGGGAACAGGTTCTAGATGACCCGGGTGAGAAGGCCGGGCTGGAGAGTCTCGGTGAGGGGAGGGCCCCGCGCGCGTAGCCTATTCAGCACCGCGCGATAGGGGCGTCCCCAGGGGTCACGGTCGAGACCGTCCAGCATCTCCTGCCGACTGACGTCCTTGGCGGAGCGGACGGCCAGCCTGAAGGCCGACCGCGCATTGCGGTAGCCCTCGTAAAGCACGGCCTCCCGCTCCGCGTCGCGATGGCGCCGCCGGCTGCGGGTGTAGGCCCTCCGAGCGCGGATACACGCAGCCCGGAGATCCGCCAGCTCCCGGGACCACCAGTGGACACCCCTCCTCGGGGGCAGACGCCGTACCCGGGGCATGGCCGCATCGCAGATCTGCGTCAACGCACTGCGGATGCGGCCAGCCTCGGCGTCCACCCCGTCCGACTGGTGGGCAGAGGACAGCCACGAGTATACGATGGCTGTCTCCGCCAGCTGGTCCCGGTCTAAGCGACCCACAGCCCATCGCGGGAACGCAGGACGCCCATCCGCCCCGTGACCCCTGCTGGGCGTCGGGATTGCAGGGGAGACCTCCATCCGGATATACCGGTGGTCCGACAAGGTCTCCACCTCCTCCACGACGCGCCAGCTCCCCACGCGTGCGGCGACCTCGGGGCTAGCGAACGAAAGGTCCACTATCGACCCGCCCCGTTGTCGCACGCAAGTATGCACCGAGCCCCTGTTCAGCAAACAGAGGCCCAGTGCCGCCGCCCACTCCTCGATCGCCCGTCCTCGGTCATCCGTCCTAGAGGACCCCCACGCCACGGACTTGGCGTTAAAGTCCCCCAGGACGAAGACCTGGCGCGATGCCAGTCGCCGTAACGAGGCCTCCATGATGGTGAGGAAGGCCTCGAAATCGGTCACACTCCAGTTAGGGGAGAGATAAACTCCGAAGAGCGTAATCTCCCCCCAGTCCGCCGCGACGTATCCGACGCCCCTGTCCCTAAGGGTCAGAGACGACGAAGGCCACGACGTGGAGGCGACGATTGCCACGGTGCCATCGGCGCTACCCAACCAGTTAATCCGGTCGGGCACCACGTACGGCTCCGCGACTACGGCTACTCCTATCAACCACTCCGCCATGGCTTGCAGGAACACGTCCTGCGCACCGGCGGAGTGGTTGGCCTGGAGGAAACGAATGGATACGGGGTCCATTAACGGTCCGTATCCATCGTCACCTCCTCCGCGCTAACGGGCGATCGGGCCGCGCTCGGAGCGGGGCCTGGCCCGGTCGATGGGCCGCCCCGCCCCTTCGGGGCCGATGCCGGGGGTCTGCAGTCCCCAGAGCCCATGCGGTGTTTGGCAGGCCTATTGCCCGCCGCACACGCGGGGCAGTGGGGCACCGCAGAGCACGATGCCGCCTGGTGTCCAGCCTGACCGCAACGGAAACATAGCCCGCTGCAGTCAAAGCAGTTTCTGCATGTCGGTCGGGTATGCCCGACCGCCATGCATTTATAACACCTCGCAGGCCGGGGCTCCAGTACGGTTACCCGCGCCGAACTCGCCCACGAGGAGCCTGCCTGAGTCGGCCAATTGTTGACCGACTCCACTGGGCACTGCACCCAGACAGCACCGACGCCGCCCGGACCAGGGCGGATGGTGCCAATCCGGACGGTGTCCGAGGCACACCCGGTACGCGCCATAATGGCCTCCCGGATGTCCTCCACCGCCACGGAGTCGTCCAGACCCGTGAGGCGCATATCTGCGCACTTGACGGGCCTGGCGATTCGGACTCCATCCTCTGGCCCGAACAGCCCCCTCAGCATCGTGGCCAAACTATCGGCCGTCTTCGCGCCCTCGGCCCCAGGAAACTCGAGTATTCGAGCCCCTGTCCGGGCCTTGCGGGTCCTCGCCTCGACGCCCCCGATGTCGGAGACGTCCAGCTCCCGCCGGGCGCGTCTTAGGACGGCCTCATAATTCAGGCCCCTCTCAGCCGCCTCAGGCAGTACGGTGATTACCACCGCAGCCGTCTTCGGCGACTTGAGGCCCCTACGCGACCTTTTCCCCTTTCCGCCGGCTCCCGCCTGGGGAGCGGCGGTCACAGCGGCACTCTTGGCCGCCGCTCTCCGCTTTTGGCCGCGTGCCTTCCTGCTACGCTCAGCCACCTGCCAGCCCTGTTCGAGCCTGGCAGCAGCGCTGAGCGCAGCAGGCGCAGTCGTGGGTTCGCCGGCCGGCGCCTGCGGTGCAATCGCTGGCGCCGGCCGCGGCCCGGCCTTGGCGGGAGCCGGCGCCTTGCCGGCCTTCTTGGCCCCTTTGGGTCCCGCCGCGGCCGCAGCGTAGCTCACCACGCGGCCACCCTGACAGGGCAGCGGGGTGGGAGCCGACACTTGCGGCCGCCTCGTCTTGTCCGCAGCGAGCGGCGGTCGGAGGGGCGGCTCAGGCGGGAGCCTGGCCGCTACGGCCTCGATACGCGCATCCATCATTAGCCCTACTCGGGCTAGGATGACGCGTATCGCCGACTCCGACACGCCATGCACCTCGTCGGGCGGCGGCTCCTCCCCCTTCCGAGGTCTACCGCGGCCACGAGCCGGCGGAGGGACCACGACAAGGGGAGGCAGTGGAGAAGCCACGACGGGCGCAGCCGTCGCAGCAGCCGCGACGGGCGCAGCCGGCGCCACGGGCGCAGACGACGGGCCCGCCCTCGCTGGCGCGGCCCGCTTAGACGGTGGGGCCGGCGCCGGCGACGCAGCCGGCACCAGGCGCTCGAATTGAGACCGCAGGTCGGCCATGTCTTTAGCCAACCCACGGTTCTCTCTCCGCACCGCCTCCAACTCCGTCTCCAGCTTGCGGTTGCGTTCCCGCAAGCCGGAGACCTCCTCACTGAGGCGGGCATTCGCGGCCCGTAGGGCCGCCACCTCGCCACTGTGGCCTGCCAGAACCGGAGTCCCCGGCCTCGCCGATCCACGACCTCTGCGCCCACGGGGCATGGTCGGGACTTTGGGAGGAGGCATGATGGTGCTCCCCTCCGAGTCGGTGTTCGAGCTGCCTTCCTTGAGGGGGCGCTTCCGGACGCTCGGGGGGAGGGCCTCCTCCCTCTCCTTCGTATCTACCGTGGTGGCGATGGTCTCCTCCTCGGCAGCCTTCCTCTTCTTCCTCTTCGACGACGGCCTACCCACACCCTCAAGTGACGGCCTGCCTATCGTCCCCCTACTCCTACTGGACGGACCTGCGGCGCATCCACCGCCCCCGCCCCTACTCCGGCCGACCCGCGTCCATTCAGCGCCGTCCCCATCGGCGGACGACTCCGCGGCACTTCCGCCCACGTCCGTTAGGACAATTAATGACATACTAAAAATTGTATGTCATTAATTGTCATGTCATTGTATGTCATTGTATGTGTAATTGTGTTGTTAAGATAACTAGAAATTTGGTGTAGTCGTAAGGTGTTCGTTTTTTTTTTTGTTTAAAGGAGTGTATATGTCTTCTTGCTGGGTTCAAGCCTCTTTCACAAAACGAGGGTAACTGACCTGTTATACGACGCTAATCAGACGTGTTCGTATAGGGATTTACTTCGGGTTTTTGTTCTCCCGCACAGATATTATATTAATTTAGTCGTCTTTTACTACACTCATGGGCAAGATTTATGGTGGGGATTTGTATTAAATTATAGTTTTTTTTTTGACTTACGGACGGCGCATTACTCGCTCCACTCCGTCCTGGGCGACAGAGGGGCGTAAGCACGCACACCCGTAACCTTAGCCTTCGTCGTTGGGTCGACCACAGGTGCAGAGTTCCTTGACTTCAGTGGATTAAATTACCGCTTGTGGAATTTGGTTCAGCCATAAACTTTTGTATTATATTTATTTGTATTAATATATAGTCCGTGTGCTGACGGAGTAAGAATACCATTCGCCACTCGCTCTCTTGCCATTCTGGAGGTGGCTCGAGCCCATCAGTGGGACTTATATGAGCTGAAATGATTGTATTGTATTGTTATACTAGCAACCCGCCTGCGGTTTCGTTTCAGAAGGCATTCCTCCACATTTTAAATTTTCAATATCGTCTAAAATATTACGATAAGCGACTGCAATCCATGATTCCTCGCATTCGATTCCCGGACCGGATAAAATTTTATAGAAACTTCTTTAGATAATAAAAAATAGCCTAAATTACTCCTATAGAGAGGTACCGGTAGTAAAATGTTATTAAATTTGGTCCAGCCGTTTGGGAGATTATCCTGAAGAGACAGAAAGAGAGACAACAATTTTGTAATGGTTTTTAGTCATAGGTATTGTATAAATGTGTGAGCATGAAACATAACTTATTATTTTACACCACAAACAGACATTTCAATTATATTTCTTTGTATAGATTATATACACAAGGCTTGTTGAATAAGTATTGATATTTTTAGTTCGATATGTCGATATTTTAACCGATATATTTTGATCCGATATAGCGATACAAAATACTTATCGAAGATTATATAAAAAACGATACATTTTTATTTATGTAAATTAAGTTGCGGGAATCCAGAACCATAAAATATAGTAAAACAATAACTGTATTGCCAGTGACTAGTATGTTTTGTTTGCGTTGCGTTTATACAATACATATGCCACTTTTAGGAGGGACAATTATTGACAAACATGCTAATCGAATTATTCTAATGTATTGTCGTTTAATATTTGAATGATAATTCGTTAAACGAATGTTTTTATCACTCATTTTTCTTCCATTTATTTAAATCATTATTTAAAAAAAAATACTTATAGCCATTATATCATCGGCTATCGGAAATAGTTTATGTAAATAAAAGTGTTTTCGTTTTTAGTAATTTGCTTTTAACTCAGTTGTACGATTTATTCTGGCGGTTTCACCAGCGTAGTTCCTATTCCCGTTTTCGTGGGCATACTGGGCTAAAATATAGCCAAGTTACTCTTTGTACAGACAGCTATTAGTAAAATATTATTAACATTGCTCCAGCCGTTATGAAGATTACCCGGAACAGGGAGACGAAAATATTTAAACTCATTTAGGCTTAGGTATTGTGTAAATAACTCTGTGAGCATGAAAAATCGATTATTTTGACTTTACAAACAGTTGAATTTTATTTTATTTGTATAGATAAGAAATATGCGTAAAATATAGGCTAAAATATAGCTCTTTAGTTTATTGATATTTTCATATTGTTTTGTCCAATAAAAAAGTATATTAAAAATACCTCAGTTTTGTTAAAATTTTTGTAAACTGAAATATTAATATATGTACTTTCTGTACAAACATTACTATGGACATAATGATAGAGGCTGAACTAAATATTGTTTCATTTAATGAACGTATTTTTTTAATGTGCCCGATTAATCGATACTTTCTTGTGGTAAGAACGACTTCGATACTGATGTTTTTATAAATATTGATACATCGATATTTATTTTCTCTTCCGACACCCCTAATACACACTGGATAATGATTTTGGAACATATCAAATTTATATAAAAGAAGTCACTCAAAAAAAATAACCACTGAGTTTCTTGCTGGATCTTTTCATTAGCGGTCAAATTTCGATCCGGTGATACTTTATAAATTATATTATTTTAAATTTTAAAATAGACAATATGTAAGTGGGCACTTAGTGGGCGAGGGCTCGCGAGGTAATTACATAATGTATAACTATTTATTCATAATAAAAACATGTATATACTATACATAATATGATTCCGTACGGTGACAGAGTAAGAACCCCTTCAACACTCCCTTTCAGGCCCGTAGGTGCTGCATATGCAGACATCTATGCAAGATAATAGCAAAACGTAACTGAAAACGGTTAACATGCCTCTAACGTATAGTATCGGTATTGATATAACTAATATCAGTTATATGTTTGTACCATGGAAGTAATAAGTACTACGTACAACAGGAATGAGCTCTGTCTGTGCATCTTGCAGTTAAAACAAAGAAAATAAAACTTATGTCAAGGACGTAAGAGTCTTGTCGCGCGCAAAATAAAAATGAAGCCGAGTGAGAAGGCAACCACTGTACCCTGTGTCCCTTTCTAACAGTGACTTAGAGTTGCCAGAGTAAAGTTGATTTCAATTGTTTCGTTGTTGGTAGAAAAATAGACGATTTATGTAATGTAATGAAGTAAAAACATTTACTTCTAAAATATTTCTAAATATAAATAATAATTTATTACCGACATTTTAAACCAATATTATTTGTTGCTACGTGCAAAACTTTATTAACGCAAAAATGTTGCGATTGGCGTATAGGTTTTCTTTTATTTGTATGAAATACGGAGACCTGACATGACAACCCCACATGACATTTTTAAACATAATTTGTGAATGAAGAATTACGGTGACCATGCTATCCTAGTCCTAGTTCTAGAACAAATAACTTAAATATCTATGCATTTTTTATTCCTTTCGATATTAAAATTACTTTTTTCAATTTCAGATTTCCTAAAGATCTTAATATTAGGGAAATATGGATAAATATTATACCCATGTATTATATACCCATAGGTGGGCACAGTTAATCCAAAAATTAAATTCGTTAATCGTTAATTAAAATTTTAACTTCGATAATCGTTAAAGCGTTAAATTCACGAAAATTTAACGCAAGTTAAAGTTAAAAGTTAACCATTTAAGACTTACTATTTTTTACTTAGACTTAGGTATTCTTTAGACTACACTGTTTTCGTGCCTGCGTGGTGACGGAGGAGTAAGGGTCGGTATACACGACAATGATATATCGTAGCGATTCGACTGTGCAGACAGTTTGTGCAGTTTTATTGATAGTGTGTACGAAAATCGTCTTAGATTTTTCTGGTGGCGCATACGATCGCGGTAGTTTCAAAATTATAAGTTGAAGCAATCGTTCAATTCGTTCGCAATGCTTGCTGTAGGTGCAAATCAACATATCGCAAGAAGTAATAAGAGCGTTAACATTTTTTGAAGTTAACTTAAAAGTTAATCCGCTAACCAAAATTCGTTAATTAACGATTAACGGATTAACGAGTTAATGCCCACCTCTGTATATACCATTGTATTATATAATATTTATATATATTGTATTATATAATGTGCTGACGTCAGATCATAAATCATTTTTTATAATAATTGTCCTTAAATCATATTTCAATATAGTCACCATCGCCAGAGAGGGATAAAAGGTACAGTTACTGAGCTCTCGCTCGGCTTCAATTTTGCGACAACAGCTCATTCCTCTTGTACGTAGTACTTATTACTTCCATGGTTTGTACTGACAATGACACGAGGTTGTCAAACTTCACGTTTATTGTCTCTTTTTGATATTCCTTATTCGAGAACTTCGTATGGACAAAACAGATTCATAAGACGAGCTTGTAGCCATTAAAATAATAAGCATATTAGTATTGATATTTTTAACGAAATATTTAATACTTTTAAATCTAAACTTTTAAAAATAGCACCATAACTTGTACTTTTATTTATTTCTTTTATATTGTTCAGTTTTATATAATACAAAGAAACACTCATTGTTATTAATTTTATCTACATTGTAAATTAGCTCATAATACTGTTTCTTTGAACACAATAAATAAATAAATAAATAAAATAATTATGCCATTTCTCTCTTTTTACATAATTTCTGACGTGCAAAACTGAGAGGGAGTAGTTATTGGCTAGCGGCTTATTAACAAGCAACACTTCACGCATATTGATATAAGCGAAAGACGCTCATATTTATATTGTCGTAAGACATCTACCAAAGTCTTAAAAAAAATACAAACTTTGGTAAATCAAAATGGTTTTGTATCTCGTTGCTATCGTATGCTACGTAAAATTGTACACTATATTTTGATCTATGAAAGGTTATAATGGTTAAACCATGCATTATTAGTAAAGTCGCGATTGCTTTACATTATTAAACAGATATTCGGCAACGATTATCGATATCGATATGGACACCAAATAAACGCTTAGTAGCCGTAGCCGACATGTATGAAATGAGATGATAATAAAATTATTTTGAATATGAGTTTGTATTCCTACTCCATCACCACATGGAATCAGCTTATAAGAAGAGACCAAAGTCTGAGAGCGGAGTCAGATAAGCTGACGGGAGGGTTAATCCTTTTACATAACTAATGATGACTACAAAAATAATAATCTAAACAAACAAAACACTTCAGCGTAAACTTTCAAATGATAATGTGACATGATCTTATCGTTATAAAAGTAAAAATACTATCAATTTTATCTTATACTACCAACCTCGCTTCGTTCCGGCTCCAGCCGCCTTGTCCTGCATTTTAAAATTTTACTATACTCGACTACAATCCATTAGGTTCGATTCTTGCACGAGGGAAAATTTTACAGAGGTTACTTAAGAGGAGAAATAGCTAAAGTTACTTCCTATATAGACGGGTACTTGGTGACAAAATTTTAAAATCGGACCAGCCGTTTAGAAGATTATTCATAAGCAGGCAGACAGATAAAAATTAAATTGCTTTTTAGGCATAGGTATTGTATATACAACCTTAAGCTTTAATTTAACCTTACAAACAGACGCTTCAATTTTATTCTTAAGATTAATATATATTCTTGACTTATCCTCCACAGCATCACTTACGTTACTTGGAAATAAAACTGGTTTTAGGCGATTTTTTATCACGTTTGTATTCAGGGCCGGATTATCTATAAGGGGCCCCGCGTCGACTAGGACTAAAAAAATTCAATTCATTTTATTGAACATGTTTTTTTGAAACTGGTTTTAGGCGATTTTTTATCACGTTTGTATTCAGGGCCGGATTATCTATGGATAATAAGGGGCCCCGCATCGACTAGGGGCCCCGCGTCGAATAGGGGCCCCGAGCTAGCAACAAAAAAATTCAATTCATTTTATTGAACATGTTTTTTTGAAAATTCTCATTTCTCTTGCCTTTTTCTTCCTCGCTGTGGAAATGCAATTTACTCACTATCCCCCGCCGGTGACAGACAAGGGGGAGTGTGGGACTCGCCGGCTGCCTATGCTGCCGGAATACCCACTAAAACCACAGCGGTCCTTTCCACGCTTTTTGCGGGGTGCCGGAAAGGTCATTTCTCTTGCCTACTCCATCATGAGACCTGGATCATCATTTAACTACAACTATAACTTATTAAGATAATTTCAATAAAAGTAAAAAGAAATGAGTCAGGCATGTGAGGTGATGATATAGCATCAAGTCAAGGTGATAAGGTATGTGGTTGCCATAAGCGATTGAAGTAACAGAATACTAAAGAAGTCGATCTGATCGACTGGACTTTAATAAAAAATATATATTTTAAAAAGTAAGAAAAGGGTAAAGGAAAGGGGCTTCGAGAATTGAATTGCCTAGGGGCCTCGTGAATTGCATTGCCTAAAGGCCCCTGATAAGATTAATCCGGTCCTGTTTGTATTTGTTTGCTAGTTTCCTCACGTCGAAAGCTTTTCATAATTTTAAAATAGCGCTAAGAAAATAACCCTTGTATTTGTTGTTGAAAAGTGTTATTGGCGGACGCAAATTACATCCAGATTTAAAACAAAACTTTGCGAATCAAACAAAGTATTGTCCTAGATGGAAATCAAACCTATGGCAGGACATAGTACATCGATATTTAACCATTTGAGCAGTAAAGTCATTCAGTTCCTCAAGTCCTCCCGTGGACATGAAGGCTGAAAAGAATTTGTAACCTCAGCAAATTAAAAATAAAATGGTTACAAATACATAGGGAAAAGTTCGTAAAAATAGTTTAGTTTTTGTTTCATAAATACATGATCATCATTATTTTGATGAAATTTAGTATAGGTACTAGAACATTAAAAAAAAATTAGCTAGGTTTTATTTCTAGAAAAAAATTTTGTCTTGTCGGTGCTTTTAGCTAATCAATAAAATGTCATTAGAATAGAAATGTAAATTTAGCCGTGCCGTCAAGAGTGACAATAGCTCAGTTGGGAAGTTATCCAGTCGCATTGAAAAAGCCTCGCCTTAGTGTGCATCTATATAACAGGCAATTAAAAAAAATCATACCTCTTTAATTTTAGGTGATATTATTAAAATGACATTTTTTTAACGGTCGGCGCACTCCTCGCCCGACTCGCCGTAAGCACGCACACCCGTAACCCACCCGTATAGCACGTCGCCTTCGTCGTTGGGTCGACCACCGGTGCAGAGTTTCTTGACTTCAGTGTTTGACCCGATGGAATACTCCGGGGGAGTACCCTCTCCCGTCGACGTCCCCTACTGGGACACCGATCGCCGTCGCGAGGCTAACCTCTCCGTGGGTGTCCGGACTAAATCCCCGGTCCGGTCACCCGCAGTCTCTGCTAGGGCGGCATCAAGCGCAATTATTAAAATTACTTAAAGAAATCATAATTTTATTATAGAAACTTCAATTCATATTCAGAAGTCTCTATTAGATAAGCTAGTAGAAAATAAATAAAAAAATATCAAGTATAAAGTCATCATCATCACAGATCATATACATCCCACTGTTGGGCTCAAGTCTCCCCCACAATAGGCGGGAAATTGACTTACCACACCATGCTGTTGTATAATGTTTTATTTTAGATTTTTTCTCTTTTATAATGTTACAAGCATCCACCCTCGCTTCGCTTCGGTTTCAGTCGCCTTTACCCTCGTAGTTCCTGTTCCCGTGGGAATACCGGGATAAAATATAGCCTATGTTACTCCCTGATATTATAGCTTTCCATTGGTGAAAGAATTTTTAAAATCGGTTCGGTGGTTTAAGCGTGAAAGCGTAACAAACAAACAAACAAACATCCTTACTTTCGCATTTATAATATTAGTAAGGATTTGCATATTATAATCCCTTAGTAATTTTTTACGACATCCAGGCGTAAGAAATAGGTTACAAAATTGTAATTTTTAATACGCTTTTATTAGTTTCAGACGTATCTATGTTAGTATGTAACGGAATCTTTGAACATGATTTTGACCCCCTTCAAAACGTCGGATTAACTCGAAATTTGGCATACTTATTAAGGACCGATGACAATTCAATATTTTAAACAGTTTGACCCGTTATCCTTACTAGGATAATCAGGATTAGCGATATAAGCGTATTTTTTTTAGTTTTTTTTGAACTATTATATTTATTTCATTCATCATCATTATTTCAGCCTCTTGTCCGTGGATGTCGTAAAAGACGACTAAGGAATATAATATGCATATAACATTAATACAAGAGAAGGCAAAATTAAAATAAAACTCGTAACACTTCTGACCAGCATGGTGTAGTAGATATATTTTCCCTCATATTATGGAGTAGGTTCGAGTTCAGCATTGGGTCTTATATGGGCTGTAATGATAATAATGGAATTTCAACAGACTCTTGATATGAGATAAGATAAGATAAGTAAGTAATAAGATATTTATATAAAAAAATATTTAATGCCCTTCATCTATATTCATTGTCATGGATTCCGGTTCATAATCGTGGTCAATGTAGCGATACTTTAGTATATGTTTGTACACGAATGCTGACTTCCTAGGTGTACGGGTGCGAGCTGGATCCGAGAAGTTCACATTGTAGAGTCCGAAACGTTGTCTGCAATTAAAAAGAATGACTTGTTTCATGGCATATTAAAAACCATCAAAATACATCTAGCTTTCATCCATCTTCCTACGTTCACCGTTGGAAATTGGGGAGCCCAATTTCAGTAAGGAAGAAGAATAACATTATAACCGTGAAATAAATAAACGAAACAATTATCTGCAAGCTTCTCCTTCCCATTTCATAATAAACTTTAGCCTAGCAGTGGGACGTATGCATGAACTGATATAATGATAATAATGACGAATATTATGAATATAAGTTTAAATCATGAGTAAAACAGATATATTTCGGTGCGGTAGTGTTTTTTTTCGGAAGAACTTATTTTATGGATTTAAAATCAGCAATTTGGTCGAAAGTCTGCAATTAAAGAACATCGGTATCCGGATAATTGAGATTCTATTATTAACATTTTTTTTTTGTTTGACTATAATTGTTAGCCACAGAGGGCGGTAAGAACTTTACCCGGACTGGTGTGTGAGCGCTGAGGCCTTTCAACCTGATATTCTTATCATCATCATGCTCTCATCTCCATTACTAAGGGTCGATGATTATTAGTCGAGTAGTATAGTCGTAGCTATAGCCTGCCTGACATCAACTTGAGAGTCCTTGAGAACGTAATCATTGACCTGTCACCATTACCCGTAGATGGTCCAGGTCGATGTAAAGCTCTAGATCGTCTACGACAACCAAGAACTACATAAGTGTTGGAAATATTTCTAGCTAACATATATACTAATATTCTGGTTTAAATTAAAACTATAGAGTAACTTTTTTCGTACCGCTCAAACATCCAAAATGACAGAACGATGACGTGGGCCTCATAAGCTTAGATCTATTGACCTGACCAAACTGAGACTTCAAACAGTAAACTAATAAAATTTTAAGAACGCCACCACTTTTTAGTTTGTCATAGATTTCATATAATAATTGGCAATTGGTGACTTTTAAATTATTACAAACACTTATATGTACGTAAACAATCGTAGATAACATTCACCACTAAGTCCACTCATCCACTGACATAAAAGATCTCTATGACATTCACAGACTAGTAAGTAAGGGTTACCTATGGAATTAATAAGTACTACGTACAACAGGAATGAGCGCTTGTCGCAAAATTGAAGCCGAGCGAGAGCTCAGTAACTGTACCTTTTATCCCTCTCTGGCGATGGTGACCATATTGAAATATGATTTAAGGACAATAATTATAAAAAATGATTTATGATCTGACGTCAGCAGATCATTGCTTCAGATGGATTTTAATCAAAGATGCTAATGATAAATTTGCCCTTTGCGGCACTATACATTTGCTGTTTTTGCTTGCTTTTCACACTCGCGTCCTGTAGGTAGGTACTTACCGACTGGTGCTTGTGGGACACGACACGACATGCAGCTGGACTGAGATAAAATTACGATAAACTACCTATTGTGGTATATTTAATTAATTAGGTAACAAAAAAAAACAGTTAAGTTTACATTTAAGTTTCATTCTAAATCAGACATTGCTAAATAAAACAATCCTGTGAAGTTTCTGCCGCAAACCCAGCTTATTCCTCATATGTTTCATTGATTCTAATTTTGCATTATGAGTTAAACGTAAATTGAGATATGAATTCGCTAACGCCTTCACCAATTGAATATCATGTGGATCTTCAAATATAGATTGAGGAGGATGTGGTGGATCTAACAATGTAATGTAGTTTGCTATAAAATTCTTGGACAACATACATGATAATTTTATTTTTATGTAAGTTTTTTAATTATTGATTTGATAATGTAATAAACAGTTTTTCAGTGTACTTTAGAATTTCAAATACAAATCTGGAAACATGCTTAAGTTTTCCCCGATCAATAAAAGCAGTAAATGCCGAAAATTGTGATATGTCGACACAGTAGTTGTGATCTATGGTCTTGTGATCCAATAACACCACACGATAATTTGAACAATATAATAAATAATGTTCAGTTTAAAATCTGAAACTGAAACTTGACATAAGGTTTTATTTTCTTTGTTTTGGCTGCAAGATGCACAGACAGAGCTCATTCCTGGAATGAGCCGTTGTCGCAAAATTGAAGCCGAGTGAGAGCTCAGTAAAAGGCTTATTACACTACACGATATTCAGGGCCCTAACTTAGTAGAGGTGCTCTAAAACAGCTAAATTGTGAAACCTGTTTCAGTTTTAGCGAAATAACAGTTTCAGAAAACTGTTTCAAAATAAGCCTGTTGTGCTGCAATATGAGAGAGAGATATATATACATAAATCAGTCCTCTATATATATATATATATATATATATATATATATATATATATATATATATATATATATATATATATATATATATATACATAAATCAGTCCTAAGCATGTAAAGGATGAAGGATCTTTTTCATTTTAGGAACAAACACTGAAACCACTTCTAAATATTATTCTCAAAGAATGGTTATTTTCACCTTTTTTCTCGTATTACAGAACAACAGGCTGTTATTATGGAATAGTTTTTTGAAACTGTTATTTCGCTATAACTGAAACAGGTGAAACAGGTTTCACAATTTAGCTGTTGTAGAGCACCCCTACTAAGTTAGGGCCCTGAATATCGTGTAGTGTAATAAGCCTTTTACTGAGCTCTCGCTCGGCTTCAAGTTTTCAAATTCAAATCATTTATTATGTATAAACTCAGCGGGGGCACTTACATATTGTCATTTTTTTACATTTTTCTTAAAATTATCGCCGGATCGGAACGCGACCGCACTGAGAAGACTCGGCAAGAAAATCAGTGGGATTGTCTATTTTTTATTAATTTTTCTAATTTCACTTAAATAAAATTACATCTTACAACATGCTTTTTAATAGTTCCAGTGTGATGCCATTCGAAATATTATATAATACAATGATATATACAGAGGTGGGCATTAACTCGTTAATCCGTTAATCGTTAATTAACGAATTTTGGTTAGCGGATTAACTTTTAAGTTAACTTCAAAAAATGTTAACGCTCTTGTTAACTTCTGTTAAACTGAACTTTCGTTAACTTTAGTCCGTTACATTAGTCAAGTTCAAGGCGCTGCTCTGTCCACGTGACACACACCACATATTATTACTTCTTGCGATAGTCTTGCGATATGTTGATTTGCACCTACAGCAAGCATTGCGAACGAATTGAACGATTGCTCCAACTTATGATTTTGAAACTACTGCGATCGTTTGCGCCACCAGAAAAATCTAAGACGATTTTCGTACACACTATCGATAAAACTGCACAAACTGTCTGCGCAGTCGAATCGCTACGATATATCATTGTCGTGTATACCGACCCTTACTCCTCCGTCACCACACAGGCACGAAAACAGTATAGTCTAAATAATACCCAAGTCTAAGTAAAAAATAGTAAGTCTTAAATGGTTAACTTTTAACGTTAACTTTAACTTGCGTTAAAGTTTCGCGAATTTAACGCTTTAACGATTATCGAAGTTAAAATTTTAATTAACGATTAACGAAGTTAATTTTTGGATTAACTGTGCCCACCGATGGGTATATAATACATGGGTATAATATTTATCCATATTTCCCTAATATTAAGATCTTTAGGAAATCTGAAATTGAAACAAAGTAATTTTAATATAGAAAAGAATAAAAAATGCATAGGTATTTAAGTTATTTGTTCTTGAACTAGGACTAGGATAGCATGGTCACCGTAATTCTTCATTCACAAATTATGTTTAAAAATTTCATGTGGGGTTGTCAGGTCAGGTGTCCGTATTTCATACAAATAAAAGAAAACCTATACGCCAATCACAACATTTTTGCGTTAATAAGGTTTTGCACGTAGCAACAAATAATATTGGTTTAACATGTCGGTAATAAATTATTATTTATATTTAGAAACATTTTAGAAGTAAATGTTTTTACTTCATTACATTACATAAATCGCCTATTTTTCTACCAACAACGAAATAATTGAAATCAACTTAACTCTGGCAACTCTAAGTCACTGTTAGACAGGGACACAGGGTACAGTGGTTGCCTTCTCACTCGGCTTCATTTTTATTTTGCGCGCGACAAGACTCTTACGTCCTTGACATAAGGTTTTATTTTCTTTGTTTTAGCTGCAAGATGCACAGACAGAGCTCATTCCTGTTGTATGTAGTACTTATTACTTCCATGGGGTTACCACAGCAGTATTGAACATTAATTATGCCACAGATTAATAACATATATATATTTGTTTCTTTTTGTTTTTGTATTCTTATGTAATTTTAAATCACGGTGTTACAAAGACCATATTATTTTTTTCTTGTTTTATACTCTTTTTAAAAGTATGTCTGGTAATAAAATGCTTGTTATCATTCAGTAGTGTGTATTATACTATAATGTCATCATTGATCTTCACATTCATGAAACTTCAGCACCTTCTCTTATTAAATCACATAAAATACCACCTATTAGTTATTATGTTATTGTAAATTGCATATCCTTTTGTTTTGTTTGTTGAATGTTATTTTTGTTTGTTAAATGTTATTTTTGTTTATTTTATTATTTTTTATTTTTACTTATACGCGTAAGATTAGATAACTTAGTACCGCACCTAATCCGTATGTTTATTATTATTATTTTTCTATTATTTGAATATTATTTACAAAAGCAGCTGTAATTTGTTAGTTTAATTATATTCGGCTGCTACCTGTACTTTGCTGACAGACGTCGCAGGACGCTGCAGAATAACAGCGTTGCGGTATCTCTCTTAAAATATATGCCTCAACATTATGCTGAGCAGCGATCCTTTTTCTCTTTCACGAAGGGAACACCAATGTTGATATCAATTTCTTTTTGTATTTTTTTTATTATAATGTATTGTTTTTCTATATTGTACTCACTGTTTGAGCTTTTGTGATGTTGCCCTCCCGTGAAGGAGTAATAAATTATTTTTCGTTCTTTTTTTTTTCTTTCAATTTCTCAAGGATAACATCATCAGATCCTGACCTAATGACTATGGGACTACTTGAGAAGTATACCCTATCAAACAATAATTTTTTTTTTCTTTTAGAATTTTGCAAATCGGTCCAGGCGTCTTCGAGTAATCGGTGAACATACATAAAAAAAAAGATTCCGACGAATTGAGAACCTCCTCCTTTTTTTGAAGTCGGTTAAAAATTGACGATTTACCGTCATAAATTAGCGGAAAGATTTCTGATGTTTACGCGAGTAGGTGTTAGACATTGTAAATAAAACTACTTACTATACGGATTTTATCACGTTTGTATTAGATTTTTGATTGCCCGACGTTTGGAACACTTTGCAGTGTTCATGATCACGGGTGGACTAAGGTGTCTCACGTCCAACAAGTCATCGTTATTGCAGAAAAATTATAATAAACTAACCGATACAGAAAATTAGTTATTAAATATTGACGACGTGTGTGAGTTTATTTGTTTATTATACTGTCACGCCTAAATCACTAAATCAATTTTAAACATTTCTTCACGTTTAGAAAGCTACAGTATCAGCGAGTAACATAGAATACATTATCAGCGTATTCCAACGGGAACGGGAACTACGCGGGTGAATATGCAGGCATTTAACCAATTTTATAAATTCTTTCACCAATAGTAAACTAAATTATTAGCCAGTAATATAGGCTACGTTTTATCCTCGTACTACAACAGGAACGGAACCTATAAGATTGAAATCGCGGGCATTTGCTAGTATAATGTAAAAGATAAGTATTTTATCGAAAAAACATGTCTAGGAAATAAACATCATTCTTGTATTCATTGTCATCAACTGACCTCCGTAACCCTAATAGATATTAAATGTTATAACAAATATGTAAATATTCGTATTTTACGCTTAACTTTGATCCGCTCAAGTCAGGGAAACGGTTCGCTCTCTGATGGTAGTCAAATAGAATGGCAGATAATGGGACTGTAAACCAATTCTCCCTCGCTCCTAACGAACGGCATGTATTCGCATCAAATCTTTTCAAAACAAGGCCTTAATTTTAGTCGAAATTTGAATCAATCGTATATACTTTAAGATCCACATATAGGCTCCATAAACAGCCGTATTTGTGGTGCTGTAATGTTGCACTTATTGTAGCTACCATCGCAGCTCTTATACATCCAACTACCGGGCTTCAACCTCTCCACAATGACAGAGAAACTGACCAACTATTCCCAACTGATCAGACGGGTTCGTATAGGCTTTTATTTCGAGTTTCCCTTCTTTGCATAGATATTATCTACATATTGTATTATCCCTGAATCGTCTTTTGCGACACCCACGGATAAGAAAGGAAGTGGTGAATTGTATTCTTCCTCCGTCACCACATGGAAAATCGTAGCTACCTTACATCCTCTTATTTAATGACCGATTAGTCAATTTTGCTTCATATTTTCCGCTTTGCATAAAAGAGACATTAAATCTTTCCAATTCTTCCTGCTTTATCTTTTTTCTAACTTATTTGGTAGTCTAACTCAAGATAATTAAAACCATTGCCGAAGATTTTACGAAAATCAAACCTCAATGTCATTTATAAGGACCATTATTAATCCTGGTTTACAGGTTTTACAGTGCTAGACAGGTTTATTAAGATACGTCACTTAAAAGAAATAGTCGAAATATATTTAGGAACTTACGTATATCCGCGCATCCACTCAAAATTATCCATCAAACTCCACGCCATATATCCTTTTAGATTAACTCCTGCATCCAAGCTATCCAGTACACTCTCCAAAGCTGCTCTGTAGTAGGTAACTCTGTCGTCATCCATTAGGTCGCGATCTGGAGCAGTGGACCAGCCGTTTTCAGTGATGTAAAACACTGTGTTATTATATCTCTTTTTCAAATCGGTTAGAACATTATAAATGCTATTTGGAGCCATCTGAGAGTTAGAAGAAAAAAAAATTGACATCAGTAAAGAAGAAATAAAGAAATAAAATTGATTCGAGTCAAAGCCACACAGCCACACGCCATATCTATACCAATAAATAAAATTGGAGTGTCTGTTTGTAATGTCAAAATAATAGGCTTTTTTCATGCTCACACGGTTATTTGCACGACACCTATGCCTAAAATAGCAATTAAAAATTTTTTGTCTGTCTGTCTGTCTGTTTGTTCCGGGTAATCTTCAAAACGGCTAGACCGATTTCAAAAATTCTTTCACCAATGGAAAGCTATAGTATCAGGGCGTAATCTAGGCTATATTTTATCCCGGTATTCCCACGGGAACGGGAACTACGCGGGTAAAACGCCTATAACCTAACCTATAACCAAAGCGAAGCGAGGGCGGATTGCTAGTATGAAATATGATTTAAAAGAACATGGCAGATACTTAGGCGCTATTCATGGAGCTTAAAGAAATCGCGACAATAGGCGAAGTGTACGAACACATTACGTTAAATTATACAAGCAGCGCCCTGCGGTTTCACCCGCAGTTCCTTCTCCCGTGGGAATATCGGGATAAATTATAGCCTATGTATTATTCTGATCTGTAAGCTATATTATTGTGAAGTTGCATCAAAATCCATTCAGTAGTTTTTGCGTGAAAAAGCAACAAACATCTTCACATCCTCACATTCTGAGTATATAACTCACAAAATTTCGCGTTTTTAATATTAGTAGGATTGTTTTTGTTTCTTTTTTTTGTGTGTGTGTATAGCTGTTAGCCGCAGATAGCTTTCACAGCTTAGTCCTGAGGGTACTGAGGGCTCTCAACCCGGTAGAATTGTGTATACATATATTTTAAATACATTGTGTAAGGTGTAAATTGTATAAGTGATCACCGATCACGGTGATAATAGTTTAAAAATACAATACTTCATCACTCATTACTTTCCCGTGGGAGTTGTAAATATGCTTAGAGGAATAAGCAGTAGTGCTCACCTGGAAAATACATTATATCAACTGTATCGTTAGCTAAGCGTGCCGATTATGACATTATCCAAATTACAATGTGGCCAAGCTTATGTACAAAAATAGACTAGGGGCTTTAAAAAATGGATAGGTAAATGGAACAAATCTAACAAAACAAGTTTACAATGGCCATATGCTATTTATAAAAAAAATACAAACCAAACTGAACACATTGTGTTTTGAATTGTTATTGCAATCTAGAGTTGCTAATGAATATATCTAAAAACTAGCAACCCGCCCTCGCTTCGCTTCGGTTTTAGTCGTTTTACCCGCGTAGTTCCTGTTCCCGTTGGAATACCGGGATAAAATATAGCCTAGTTTACGCCCTGATACTATAGCTTTCCATTGGTGAAAGAATTTTTGAATTCGGTCCAGCCGTTTTGAAGATTACCCGGAACAAACAGACAGACAGATAGACAAAAAAAATTTAAAGTGATTTTTAGGCATGTGTAAACTGCAGTATAATAACCGTGTGAGCATGAAAAAAGCCTATTATTTTGACATTACAAACAGACACTCCAATTTTATTTATTGGTATAGATAATAGTGTCGGAATAAATATCTGGAGCTCCAGAAAACTTTTCCCCTTAATTTATGGTAATTTAAAGAAAATTTTGTGAATATTGAAATTATTTATAGGTTCTCACGTAATTCTTTAACTATGTATGTTGGAACGTAATTTAGCTAATAACGTGACAACAAATTTAAAAACTTATATTCTACTCAAAGATTATTAATTTTATATTCTACTAGCAATCCGCCCTCGCTTCGCTTCGGTTATAGGTTATAGTCGTTTTACCCGCGTAGTTCCCGTTCCCGTGGGAATACCGGGATAAAATATAGCCTAATTTACGCCCTGATATTATAGCTTTCCATTGGTGAAAGAATTTTTGAAATCGGTCCAGCCGTTTTGAAGATTACCCGGAACAAACAGACAGACAGACAAAAATTTTTTAATTGCTATTTTAGGCATAGGTGTCGCTCAAATAACCGTGTGAGCATGAAAAAAGCCTATTATTTTGACATTACAAACAGACACTCCAATTTTATTTATTGGTATAGATATAGACTACAAAAATAAGAATCAGATATAAATTGATACAAAATGAGTTACCGTTAACCAAGCAGATGCAGACTTAGGCCAAGAATCAGGTACATAAGAACCAACATCTTCATCATCAAGTAAAGAAGGAACCGGTACGGGTGTTTTATGTTCAGAGGCTGAGACCAAATAACCTGTGTAATGATTTACTCCAAAGAAGTCTGCAGCACCACGGGTCCAAGCTTTCTCTTCTTCAGTGAAATCAGGTAATCGAGACCATGGATAGCCTTGTTGTGCGCTCTTAGCAGCAATCTTTTTGGAAATATCTTTCGGGAAACCACCTTCAGCAGAGAAAATTGGTTCCGCATATAAACCCCACTAAAATGAAACTCAGTATAAATATGTATTGTTATGCACTCAAATGACTCGTTAGAATAAGAGAAAATGAGATCCAAAACTTGCCTATAGTTAATAATAAAGAAACATGAGATAAAATCAAGATGTGATATGATGTAACGAAAATTTTCACTCTTGTATTAAGAGCTGCCTTCAAAATTTCAAAATGCATTTATTCGCAGAACTTTAAATATTGATTAGATATGGTTATCATTTGCAGGAAGCGTCTTCAAGATGATTCGGCTTTAAATGCATTTTCCTTTCCTTCTGAGGGTGTACGATATATTGCTTACAAGGTGCAAAAGTATTTGGTCTCTTTTTTCCTCCACTTCATAATACTCATTTAGAATCTAAAGTTATAAAATGTTTATTACCTCACCCTGTTTCTTGATTTCTGTAGCAAACTCATCCTCGACAGAGTCAGTTAAAGGTGTTATCCAATAAACGTTAATAGTTATACCACATTGCCCTCTTTGAGTTGGTTTAAAGTCATTATTGTATGCATGATAGGCGTTTGCGTGAGCAAGAACTAAGTTTTTGGCGCATAAGTAAATTCCTAAACCAGTTGAGTTAAGCATAGGTGCTTTGAGGTCTGCTCCATATCCTTGGTAGCATATTTCTCTTGGTTCATTAAAGGTGATCCAGTACTTGACTCTGTCACCAAAGTGTTTGAACGCTACCCTGGCGTAATCCTCGAACCATCTGGCGATTAAGGCATTTGAAAAACCTCCAAGCTGCTGAAGTTTCTGTGGTAGATCCCAATGATATAGTGTAATCATCGGTTCTATATTGTATTTCAACATTTCATTGATTAGATTGTTGTAGTATTCAATGCCTGCTGGATTGATCTCGTTGGCAAAACCTGTTGGAAGGATTCTGGACCAGGAGAGAGAGAAGCGATAGACATCAAGGCCTAACTCTCTCATCATTTGGACATCACGCTTGTAATTATGGTAGGAATCAGCAGCGATGTCACCGTTACTTATATCATTGATCGAACCGGGATTATTATGAGTCAAATAATCCCAAATATTCTCGCCTTTACCTGGTAAGTATTACACATGATTAGTAAAATTATAAGATATTGGAGTGTTCAAGAACTTAGACATACCATCTTCATTCCATGCGCCTTCGACCTGATAAGAGGCAGTTGCACATCCAAGCATGAAGTTTGAAGGGAACCTTCTCTGGTGCTTAATATTGGCTGTCTGACAGGTTAAAACCACCAAACTGTAACACACGCACCACAAATAATGTTAGTATTATATGTATATATGTATATAATCCATGCGCTGTCAGATTAAAATATACTGTATGATTCTTTTTTTCTCAGCCAGTACACAAAACTAGCGGGCTAAATGCTTCTGTAAAAGAAAGAAGAGATGCATTGCTAATATTAATGCTAATAAGTAGAAAGTGCCATAAAATACTGTTTTTATTCGGACATCGTCTTTGCCTGTTTTTTTTTATTCTTTGAACATTTCTCCTGTTATTGCTAAAAAATTGAAGGATTACAAGGAGGGTTTGCAGCAGCATTCGTATTAGAAACTTATTACATAAATTATTATCACCAAGCCGAACACGACCGCCAGGACGATTATAGCAGCTACATACTTCATAATGAAAGACTTGTACTGTTAAACCTTAACTTAAGCTGATTGGTTTTATATCCGTAGATCATAATAGGCTTCAGCTGAAAATCAGCCTGGCAAATGCTGAAACGATCATTTTAGGATAGTAGGAACACCAATTTTATATTTTATGTAGTTTTTCATTTATTGTATTGTTTATTTTTCTTGGTTTTGTTTATCTCAACGTCACATATTTTCTTGAACTTTCTTGTCTGTCTCTAAATAAAATAATTTCTTTCTTTCTTTTCTTTCTTTATCCAGTAGTGGATATTAATATACTGACTGATAGATAAAAATGGATACCTTAGTACTAATAGAAGCTTCATTTCATGTAAGAAACACGTATGAACTAAGTGAAGACGTATCAAAAAACGTGTACACCTTGGAACTCTTTAAAAGTAACTAAATATCATTATTGTTATGATTAATTATTGATATTACGTTTATCACGATTTTATTTATTATTCTTTCCTTGACCTGCGATAAGGGAGGGCATTTGAAGTAGTAAATATTAATTTCAAAACATTTCAAAGCGTGTTAATATTGATTTATGAAAATATTTTTTTATGGCAGTGTAACATGACAGTCCTCCAATGATTATGAACTCTAAAAAGCGTCAGAAACGTCGGGAAAGTAAATATAAAAACCCGATAAAATCTATAAAAAATAGTTTTGTTTCAATGTGGTAGCGGCAACGAATTCCGGCAACACTTAGGAACATTATGCCTGGGTGTCGTAAAAGACAACTATCATCATCATCTCGGCTCATACACGTCCCACTGCTGGGCTCGAGCCTGCTCCAGGATAGGAGGGAAATTGACCTTACTATACCATACTGGTCAGACAGGTTGGTATAGGATTTTATTTCGAAATTTCCTTCTCTCGCATAGATGTTATATGCATACTATATACCAGTCGTCTTTTACGACATCCACGGGCAAGATAGGGAGTGGTGAATTATATTTTTAATCCGTCAGCACACGGAAAGACGACTAAAAGCTTTAAATTGATATGGGCCAACTCCATCTGATGCTGTCCAGTCAAAAATTACATTCCCAAGGAGGAGGGTTGAGGTCAAGCAGGTGGCCGTTCATAAAACTATTGTCTTTACTTTTGCAATACGTACTATGAAATAAAGTAATTGATAAGTATGATTTGAGTAGTAATTGTGATAAGAGCAAGATGATGATCAAATGGTGGCCAGAATGCATACTAAAAGTGACCGTATCCTAAAAGATAATGCATCATCAAATTATTTTAGTCTTTGCGAAGCTATATACTTAGAATAATAACGTATAGAAGGATAGTGTCGGTACTTAAGCGATCAGAAACATGAAGACAAAAATACTATATGCGCGCAGGCGTACACACGTACATACGCAGACCACTATATAAATTATGAAATCAAATTTTGTTTTTATTAACATAAATCGCCGAAATACTTTTAAAAGTAATGTTGTTAATACACTTTTTATAATTTTCAAATTTATTGTGACGCCATTTGAATGTACAAAAACAGTCATAATTACGTATTTTTTTTTTAAGTTATGTACGTACGTGCAGTACAATGACCTTGTACACTACGGAACGGTCCGGCGTAAGCTCGATTAGGCTTCAATTTAAATGCTTCATTTTTTGTGCACGGACTTACATTCTATATGATATTATTCTAAGGCTAGTTATATACTTTGTATATATAGCAGCTGGCTAACTGACTTATCAACGTTGAGCCGAAGCTCCTGTAACTAAAAGCGTAAAATTTCGACTGTAGTTTCTATTTGTGACGTAGTGATCCAGTAACTAAGGATTTTACCAAATTCAACCTTAAAGGTGATGAAATGTATAGTGTAATGGCAAAGCTTGTACGGGAAAAAAATCCATTAGTTTCGAATTAACCATAAATTATCTCATTATCACAGACCAACATAAGTAGTACTATTGGGCTCGGATCTCCTTAACAATAAAAGGGCAATTGACCTTAATAGGCCAAGCTGGTCAGACGTATTGGCATAGGGTTTTATGTTGACTTTTCCTAGTCTTGCATAGATATTATTTGCATATCATATCCCTTAGTCGTCTTTTACGAAAACAAACGAGCAAAAGAAGACTGTGAAGAATCTTACTTCGTCACCACACGGCGAAGCACAAATAGTCTTCAGTAAAAATTTTTCACCCTTCAACCCTTTTCAACGTTTTTCACCCTTCGAGGTTATAAAATAGTTGATTAAATTAATGCTGTCACTTAATGTTTTTGGGCAGACTATTGTCTAGACAGATGCTGATCGTTCCATCTGGAGTAACGAAGGATGGAGCGTGACCCCATACTCAAAGTATTATATATAGAATGCAGAATAAAACTTTTGTTTTCTTTGCTGTTGATGGCAAACGAGCAAACAGCATACCTGATGGTAAGTGAAACTGTTCTCATGGACCTTTGCTAGGCAGCTTCCTACCGTAAAAAATTGAAGTGAAGGGTGGATATGAATGCGTGCAATGAAACCATCAGAAAGTTGGGCTTTTAGCTCTATCGCTCACCGAACGAAGTGCACTAACAAATTGCTATTACTCAGAGGTGGATTTTCTGCGAGAGTGTGGATCCCGAATGGACCGTCTCCCAGCTATAAACAGGAAACTCTACAGTGTATTCCCACTGCACAAAAACGATTATATATGTAAATACAGAGTCATTCTCCATGTGATGGGGGTTGTTCGGGAATCAAACCCGTGACCTCGTGGACTGCATTCGTGTATTGTAAATATTTTACAATATAATGGAGATTTAAAATGCAATGGCAAGACCATTAAAACCGAAGCGAAGAGAGGGCGGATTGCTAGTAAAATATAAAAATAATGGATAAAAAATAATAACCAGTCTCAGAATTGGTGTCATTTGTGAATCGTACAAAGTCATGTCCTACGTCGGGCATCGACTAGGCATTTGAGGTCATCAAGGCTGCTGATAATTACTGCTAGCTATTTTATTAGTCAACTAAAAGCTTTTTACTGACCTGTGGGCCTACTCTTGAAATCAATTCTAATTTCGAATACGATTTAATTCCAATCTCACCAAACTTATATTTATTTTGGTACTCTTAAACAAAATCGAGAATGAATTCTTCGCATTTGCCGTTGTTATTTTCACCAAATGTGCCGTATTTTCTTACTTTAAATTAATAACGTTATCGAACTCGATCACCACAAAGATGCTGTCTTGAAATTGTGCAATATTAACGATTTTAAACTACGTCACGTCGGGAGTAGCAAATATTTGACTTCATCGACTAGAGTCGAATTCGTTTAGTTCAAAAAAAAACCACCAAATTTGATTCCAATCGTGCGCTAGTGGCGCTTTCAAGAGTGCCAAATTTACTCAAATTCGAGCTGCGATTGGTAAATCCAATAGGATCTCAATTCCAATCCTAAATCCATTGGAGTTCAGAGTTCTGGAGATTCAAGAGTAGGCACAATGAGTCTATTCTACCCAGACCGTATCTTATACGACAGAGGACTTAAAAAGTCTATAACAGGATAACTTTAGGATAAGGCATTTAGGACTATATTATTTTTTAATTTTATGAATCATCATCATCATCTCGGCTCATATACGTCCCACTGTTGGGCTCGAACCTCCACCACTATGAGAGTAAAAATGACCTACTATATAAAACGCATCGGAGTAGAGTCTTCTTTCGAGTTTATCTTTTCTTGCATAGATTCTTCATGCATACTATAGTCGTCTTTTACGACACCCACGAGCAAAGGGGGGATGGTGGACATTTAAATAATCACAAATATATATTACACAATTTTTTTTATTTACAGTATTATTATTTACAATTTGTGTCACATTATATCAGATATATCCATCATAAATAGCGCTTAATGTCCCTCATCGATGGTCATGGTCATGGATTCAGGCTCATAATCGTGGTCGACGTAGCGGTTCCTAAGGACCTGCTTGTAAAAGAACGCCGACTTTCTAGGAGTGCGCGTCCGAGCTGGGTCTTCGAAGTCCACGTGGTACAGCCCGAAACGTTCTCTGATATACAAAAAAGGAATCTTATTAAGGAATTTATCCTTAAACTACAAATAAAATGCTTACAAATGCATTTCGTGTGGTGACGGACTAAGAATACAAATCGCCATCCCCTTTCTTGACCGTGGGTGTGATAAAAGACTACTAAGGGATGTAATATGTATTTAACAACTGGTGATAAAAGACGTCTAAGGGATATGAAATGCATATAACAACTATGCAACTAGGTCAAATTTTCTTCTTAATTTGGAGGAGACTCAAGCCCAGCAGTGGAACTTACATAAGCTAAGACAGTTCTTTGATATATGCCATTATCATGTATTTTGTGGGTCCGTACTCTATCAGATGTATATAGAATGGAATGTGGAGTAAGACAGGGGGGGTTAAGCTCACCTCTGTTGTTTAATATCTATATAGGTCAGCTTATTGAACAACTGAGCAGCACCCGTGTGGGATGTTATATAGACGGTATGTGTTTTAATAACATAAGTTACACGGATGACATGGTACTGCTCAGTCCATCGATAAGTGGGCTAAGGCAGCTGATAAAGATCTGCGAGTCATATGCGGAGGTGCACGGCCTTAAATACAACTCAATAAAGAGTCAACTGATGGTATTTAAGGCATATAAACGACAACCCCGCCATGTGCCTCCAGTATATCTGAATGGAGTGGCACTCAGTGTTGTTCAAAGTTTTAAATATCTAGGTCACATTGTTACCAGTGAGCTAGATGATAATAGTGACATAGAACGTGAGCGTAAAGCGTTGGCGGTGAGGAGCAATATGATTGCGCGCAGGTTCGCTCGATGTACGGCTGACGTTAAGATTACGATATTTAAAGCCTTCTGTCAGTCGTTCTACTCGAGTGACCTGTGGGTGTCGTATACGCGACGAGCCTACAACACTCTTCGCGTACAGTATAATAATGCGTTCAGAATGCTATTGCGGCTGCCGTGGCGCTGCAGTGCCTCGACAATGTTTGCCGAAGCACGCGTGGATGGCTTCCACGCAATTATGCGAAAAAAAGCGGCTTCCCTACTGCAGCGTCTGCGAAGCAGTCGCAATAGCATCCTGAAAACTATTGCGGAAAGACCGGATTGTCCTATCCAAAGTTATTTGATAAAATTAGTTTAAGGGTTGTAATGTGAAAAATTTATCTAATTATAATACTAACAATACTAACATAAAATATAAGCACATTATGTTATTAATACACTAACAAATTATGGATTGTATATCTGAAATAAATTTATTATTATTATATTGTATCTCTCAATTTCACGGCTATCTTCCAAGGGAAGATACCCGGTCCTTTGAAAGGCTTACATGAGGATATGGATCTAACACGCAGAGGCCTTTGGAGAAATTTAATCTGAAATGGGATGGGACGTCTACCGATGACACTCCACATCTGCACATAACACACGTGGACTGCCAACGGTAGGTGTAAAACTATTGTGTGTTGATGTTATCTGATACATGATTATGGGGTTGAAGGTTAGATTATTATTATTATGTCTCCCAGTTTCACGGCTATCTTCCATATTGTTTAAAATATTAAAAAAGGGAAGATACCCGGTCCTTTGAAAGGCTTACATGGGGATATGGATCCAACACGCAGAGGCCTTTGGTGAAATTTAATGTTAAAATGGGATGGGACGTCTACCGACGACACTCCACGTTTGCACACAACACTCGTGGACTGCCAACGGTAGGTGTAAAACTATTGTGCAATTATGATATCTAAAACCAGATTATGGGGTTGTAAGGTTTGATGGATTGGATTAAATGAAACTATTGATTGAAAAACTGTCGTCTGCCTTCAATGCCTTTGTCGTCTTGAACTTTGGCAGACGGTGACTCGCCAACTCACTGAATGGGCCACCCCAAACGGTCGCCACAGGCACACAGGCCATACGGGCAACAGGAGGGCAACATTGGTGCAAGTGGCTTGGGGTGTCGAGCGGTGCGGCGCCGGTTTCACCATCGCAGTGGTTTCCCCGTAGTTATGCCCTTGAAAATGACACTTCCACCCCCGAGCATATAGCTCTGGCGACTCCTCTCTGACCAGCCGTTTAAGGCAAGCCAGAGTTGAGAATCCTGCGGGCACTCTCCGGTTTCCACTCCAGTCAGCCAATAAAGGCCAGCTGGATACGAGGCCCTGGCCGACTCTCTGGGGCACTCAGGACCGCAGTGTCGCCACTCACATTCAGCACGCCACAAGCTGCCCTGCGGTTTATTGGCTTTCCTATAAATCTTGTGATACATTTTTTCTTTTATATCAAAAGAATTTAGAGAGCCACATAATGTTCCTCCGAGTTTTGCGTTAGTCGCATGGTGAGATAACGACTGGCCCAGAGGGTTATTATTATTATATTATTATTATTTAAATATGAACAAACTTGTCTTTTGTTATAACATCTATGTATATGTTATTTGCATATTGTTTCTTAGTCGCCCTTTATGATATCCATAAACAAAAAATGAACTATTGAATTGTATTTTTACTTCATCGCCACACAAAGCTGTCGTACTTAATTCAATTTTAAATGAGTCAAAATCTACAAAACAGAAATAGAAAAGTATAATGATTCCAAAAACTTACGTGTATCCTTGCATCCACTCAAAATTATCTAACAAGCTCCACGCCATATATCCCTTTAAGTTAACTCCCGCATCCAAGCTGTCCAAAACGCTCTCCAACGCAGCTTTGTAGTAAGCTATCCTGTCGTCATCATTAAGATCACGATCTGGAGCGATAGACCAGCCATTCTCGGTGATGTAAAAGGCTGGATTATTGTATCTCTTTTTTAGATCAGTGAGAACGTTATAGATACTATTGGGAGCCAGCTAAAATGATAAATTTTGGAAATTAAATTATAGCACACTAGAAATATCGTTTCTTTTTCTACTTTTTTATCTTAGCAATCAGCTACTGCACAGCCATTTTTGCCAGTGTCAAGTTATAATTTTGTTTACAAATTATTAGTTTCTTCGTATTAGTAAGTTTTGGCCACTGTTCCGTTGATAATCCTCTGAGAATTTTAGTGAAAATAAAAACGTTTGTAAAGCACTTTTATATCATATTCACTACACTCCACTTCTGTTTTCTTTTACATCCGCACCATACTGTATTTAAACTAGAAAAATTACTCATAGCATCTTAAATATCTTCTAGCAAACGCATGCCAAAATTTATAATAAGTAAAATTGAAAATTTTAATAACCTCCGACACACAATAGAATAATAAAAACAAGTATTATGTTCCCTTCAACAGGAATTAGCCCTTTAACAATTAATTGTCATTTAACTTGTGGAGTGGTAGGACCACACTCTCGACAGTTATCTGTCTACAGCCGCGGGCCGGTCCGTCCGGGGTAGTACCACGCTCTCGCAGAAAATCGACGTCTGAGTAGTAGCAATTTGTTTGAGTGGGAGAGCCGGAAGCCCAACTTTCTGAGGGTGTTTGCGTGTGAAGGGTTTTGGTATCACCGAGCCTCAATGCACGCATTCACACTCCCTTCACTTTCTTCGCGGTAGGCAGCGGCCTTGTAAAGGTCTATAAGCGGCAGCAACACTTACCATCAGGTGTACTGTCTGCTCGTTTGCCACCGTTTGCGATAAAAAAAAATAAAGAAAACGGCTGTACTAGCACGCGTGAAGCACTTAATCGAGTAATCATACGCCATTACATCATTTTGGCAAATAGCTGATACCCTTACACTGCTGAACCGCTATTAACCAAACATAACTAAGAACCACTGCAACAAAACTGGCTTTCATATGAAAAAACCGCATCGAAATCGATCTATCCGTTTGCGAACTACGATGCCAGAGACACACACACAGAGACAAACAGACTTCAACGTCAAAATTATAACACCCCTCTTTTTCCATCGGAGGTTAAAAATAAACGCGAAGACCAGTTGCATTCTTCATTAATATACTAATAACAAAAAAATAATTACCGTCAACCAGGACGACTCAGCCATAGGCCAATCATCAGGAACGAAAATACCAACGTCCACGTCGTCAAACAAAGATGGAACAGCAGCAGGCGTTTTGTGATCAGTGGCGGAGACCAGATAAGACGTATAATGGTTCACTCCAAAGAAATCTGCAGCACCACGGGCTCGAGCTTTCTCTTCATCAGTAAATTCTGGCAATCGAGACCAGGGATAACCTTGTTCTGCACTTTTTTTAGCAATTCTGTCAGAAATTTCTTTTGGGAAACCACCTTCTTCAGAGAAAATTGGTTCTGCGTACATGCCCCACTGAAATAAAAATCTAGATAAATATGACCAATTAAAGCACCTAATCACCAGAACATTATTTTTATAAAGTCCTACTTACCTCACCCTGTCTCTTCATTTCAGCAGCGAATTCATCTTCATCAGAACCAGTTAGAGGTCCAAACCAATTCACGCTAATTGTGATACCACATTGCCCACCCTGTGTTGGTTTGAAGTCGTTATTGTAAGCGTGATAGGCATTAGCGTGAGCAAGAACCAAGTGCTTAGCACATAAATAAGTTCCTACAGCTGTTGAGTTCAGAATAGGAGCCATGTTGGTATCTCCATAACCTAAATAGCAGATTTCTCTTGGCTCGTTGAATGTGATCCAGTATTTAACTCTGTCTCCGAAATTTTCGAATACGACTCTAGCGTAATCTTCAAACCAATCAGCAATAAGTGGATTAGAGTAACCACCAAGCTCTTGAAGTTTCTGTGGCAAATCCCAATGATATAGCGTGATCATTGGTTCGATGTTGTATTTTAACATTTCATTGATTAGATTGTTGTAATAGTCAATGCCTGCTGGATTGATCTCGTTGGCGAAACCGTTTGGCAGGATTCTGGCCCAGGAAAGAGAGAAGCGATAGGCATCAAGGCCTAACTCTCTCATCATTTCAACATCACGCTTATAATTGTGGTAGGAATCGGCAGCTATGTCGCCGTTACTTATGTCTTTGATCACAGTCGGATTATTATGAGTCATATAGTCCCAAATATTCTCTCCTTTGCCTGTTGAAATATATGTGTAATTAATAAAATGAAAGCTTCAAGAATATAATTTGAAATCAGAAAGGTATTATACCATCTTCATTCCATGCACCCTCGACTTGATAGGAAGCAGTTGCACAACCAAGAATGAAATCAGCTGGGAAGCTTCTTTGCTGCTTGACGCTTATGGCCTGGCATGCCAGCACCACCGCACTGCAGAAAAAATCATTGTTATAACCAAAATTCAAAACTGTTTATTTGTCCATTACGCTATCAACGTCCACTGTTGAACATATGTCTCTCTCCTGCAGATTCAAACCCTCCTCGAAGCCTCTCTACTAAGCTGATGATAATAGCATGATCCTTGATCACCAAGCTTGGTAGTCGTGTTCGCGGTAATAGTTGGTGATCTTAGTGATTCCTTCGTTGATTTTTGGACCCTTGCAAGGAAGTAATAGATCTTTGGTATTCGTAACCCGTCATCACCCTGTTGAATATCACCAAAATGTAAATAATAAAGTCTTTTCTTATATATAAATGTTTTAATGCCAAGAAAAGCACAAAACAATAAAATATATATTTTTAAGGCAAATTGTTCGCTTAAAGGAAGTGGTACGCGATTTTGGGCACTATATTACTCTAGTCTTCCTATAGACATTTTAATCACCAATAAAGGGATATCTATCATCTATATATTAATACGTGACGTAAAAACTTTGTATCCCTTTTTACGAAAATTACGTGGATGGACAAGTATGAAATTTGTCATAGTTGACGTATATAATGAGGAGAAGTGTATAAAACTGAAACTTCATATAATAATTGATTAGAAATACATTAAATTCATTAAAAAAGGCATTACGCACACTACCATGCTATTGCTACACACACCGACGTTTATACACTTTTGTTTACGGTTAAAATCTGTAGGCGAACTGAATGTCAAACAATCATAATTATGATGACAATGTCTAATAGACATTTGTACTAATATATTAGTTATTAGTGAAATACGGCTTGCTCAATTCATAAGAAAATTGTGTAGCAGAAAAATTAATTTAAATAAATTATGGGCGAATTTCGACCACTCGGTGACCACTAGTATTATTTAATTGGCGATAATGTAAATATGTAATTAAGGAAATAAAACAAGCGTTTGACGATTTGCGCTAGTTACGTGAAATGTTTCTCTCCGTTTCCTCCAAGGTCCTTAGGGGATTAAAAACTGTTCTAGTAATTCACTCTTATTTAGGTATCGCTTGAAAGATCTATTATAATTCTAGCATTATATGGAGAACATAATATCGTGCTCCGAAAAACTTCACATTGGAATTAAATTCATACAAAACATCCTTACTAACATTTTAGATGCGAAAGTAGGTAAGTTTGTTTGTTGCGCTTTCATGCTTAAACCATCAAACTGATTTTAAAAATTATTTCACCAATAGAAAGCTATAATATCAGGGAGTAACATAAGCTATAGCTTGGGAATACCCCCGTTGGTAATATTATTACAAAAAAATAATCGATTAATAATCGATTATTCTTTCACATCCCTAGGCTGCCTCTCTAGTTCACCGAACGAAGCGCAGTAACAATTTGCTACTACTCAGACGTCGATTTTCTACGAAAGTGTGGTACTACCCTGGACGGACCGGCCCGCGGCTGTTGACAAAAAAACAGTCGACGGTACGGTCCTACCAATATAAATTAAATAATTTTAAATTGATTTTTGACCTACCTTAGTACCACCAGCAATTTCATTATTATTTCGTGCAACTGATTTCTAAAAGAAAACGCATTACCTTTATATCTACGTGTGGGGTAATCAGATAATGCACATATCTGGTAGAACGTAAGCTTCATCTAGCACTTGAGATAGGTCTTATATTACTAGACGTTACCCGCGGTTCTACTTTCATTTCAGTTTATATAAGTCCTACTGTTGGACTCCGGAATTCCACTACAGGAGGGAAATAAAATTTAAAATATTGAATGACACAAACTAAAAATTATAAATAACAAGTATTATTTCTCTTCAACAGGAATTATCAATTAATTGTCATTTGACGTGATGAAGCACTTAATCGAGTAATCATACGCGATCACATCATTTTGGCAAACAGCTGATACCCTTCACTGCTGAACCGATATTAACTAAACATAACTAAAAACCACCACAAGGAATCTGACTTTCAAATTAAAAAACCGCATCGAAATCGGTACATCCGTTTGGAAGATACGATGCCACAGACACACACACACAGAGACAGGCATCGTTGTCAAACTTATAACACCTTTCTTATGCATCGGGGGTTGAAAACTACAATACTACGCGCTGATTTGAGGTGCTGGCATTGGGTTTAACCTCGAGTTTTCCTTTACTTGTTATCTAAATATTATCCCTTAGTTGTCTTCTACATTTTTTTTTATTGCTAACGGTGGCAAACGAGCATACAGCACCTACACCTGATGGTAGATGTTGCTATCGCTCATGGACCTTTTCAATATCAGGGGCACAGTTAGGCCGCTGCCTACCGCGAAGAAAGTGAAAGAAGTTGGAATATGTGCAATGAGATTCGTTGATACTAAAGGTATCACCAAAATCCATATACGCAAAAACCCTCAGTAAAATGGGTTGCCGGCTCTTTCGTTCACCGAACGAAGTTATCCTTTCATTTGCTTGCCCTCATTCCACGCTAAGCGGGGTCGGCACAACATGTTCTCACCTTCAATATCTTCCTATCAGCCGTCATGTCTGCACTTACTGCTTTCACACGCATATCCTCATTCACGCAATATATCCATCTGTTTTTGGGTCACCCACGCTCACCTAGCGTGGGTGACCCAAAAAGAGATGGATGAACGAAGTGCAGTAACAAATTGCTACTACAGGGACGTCGATTTACTGCTAGAATGTGGCACTACCCCGGACAAACCGATCCGACAAGTATCAACAGTGTGGTCCTACCACTTTCTTCAGTTCAACATGACCCAAAGGTGTTCATATGTTCAGCTATAATAATTGTTAATAGTGATTATATCACCAATCATCACCATTTCAGTTCATCTATGCCGCATTGCTGGGCTCGAGCCTCCTCCATAATACGAGGGAAATTGACTTACTACACCATGCTGGTCAGATGTGTTGGTATAGGATTTTATGTCGAGTTTTCCTCATCAATGTTATCTGCACAATATCCCTTAGTCGTCATCTACGATACCCACGCGTAGAAAAAAAGGTGGTGAATTATATTCTTACTTCGTCTCTATATTATATTCTCCATATGTTTAGGTTCCCCATGTGGCGATGGGAATATCACGCTGGTCAGACGGATTGGTACAGGGTTTTATTTCGAGTTTTTCTCCTCTTGCATGATGACGTTACGTGATATTTTATCTTTTAGTCGTGATTACGACACCCAGGTGTGATCACCCACCCACTTTCAATAAAAAAGGGCATGGTGATTTGTGTTCTTGCTCCAGTAACCTTTTTTAATAACCCGATTCCGTTTGTTTTGGGGCTTCGCCGCCCCGCTCCGTCCGGGGCGACAGAGGGGTGGCACGCGGCCCCGTAACCCACCCGTGGCACGTCGCTTTCGTCATTGGGCCGACCACCGGTGCAGGGTGGCTTGTCGTCAATGGTTGGCCCAACGGAATACCCCTGAGGAGTACCCTCTCCTCGAACGACGTGCCCTCTCGGGGACGTCGGTCGTCGCGTGGTTGGCCTCTCGGTCCTCTCGGCACTCGGCTAGGGTGGTATTAGCCGCAGGTAATCGCACCTGCGCCGCCCCAGTCGCCGGCGGCGGACCAGGTCATTGTGGAGGCGTACCTCCCGCACGCGCTCCGTCGCCTCCTTCCGCGAGACTACTGCCTCGCAGAAGGCTGCGACCACGTCCCAGTTCCTGATGATCAGGTCGGCACCGATGATTGCAACGAATTCACGGCGCTGCTCTGCCCAGGTGGCATACACCTCGAGCATGTGCTGCGCCATGTCCTCGTCACAATCGCAGTGGTGGCAGAACGGTGTACTCTCTCTCCTAACGACCGTGTGTGGGTATTTGGCGAAGTTACCATGTCCCGTCAAAATCTGCACCAGTCGGAAGAAGAGTACCCCGTGCCGCCGCTCTAACCACTGCATCAGCATCGGCCGGAAGGCCTCGATGGTCCAGACACCGAATTGAGGCCGCTCCAGCCGGCCTGCCCAACGGGTAATGACGTCTCAGCGGGCGTCCCGCCAGGCGGCATGCTCCCTCAGGGAAACCATACCGCCCCCGCCCGCGTTTCCGATACCCGCCGATACAACCCGGCAAGCATTTCCGCCTCCAGGTCCCATGGGGAATCGCAGCCAATAGGCACGGCTGCCTCCGTTGCCACCGTGCCGTATCCGCGTATGACACTGACCGCCATGGCCCTCAGTGGACGCGCCAACTTCCGGTACCATCAGTGGACAGCCTTTTTCAGGGGTAGACACCGCACACGGGGTATGGCCGCATCGCAAATCTGCGTCAACGCACAGCAAATGCGGCCAATTTCGGCGTCCATCCCGTCCAACTGGTGCGCAGAGAACAGCCACGAGTGAACGATAGCTGCCTACGCCAACAGGTCCCGGTCTAAACGACCCACAGCCCATAGCGGGAACGCGGGACGTCCGTCCGCCCTGTGACCCCTGCTGGGCTGGTGGAGGGTCCGGGAGACCTCTATCCGAATGTAGCGGTGGTCGGATAGGGTCTCGACCTCCTCCAATAATCAGATGTCTAAGGGTACATTTAAAAATTGTAATCGCTCCTCTATTTTGAGTTAAATTATTCAAACAAACATACTCACAATGTTATAACAATAAATACTGTGATATAATAAGATTATCTAGTAGAGACGTAATCGTAGATGCTTTATCTGATTTTTATATTTTTTCTATACTAGTTACGGTCGCGATTCCATCCACAAACAATTTTATTATTAAATTCTATCAATTGTTCCATCCATTGAGCTGTTAGTCGTGGGTATCGTAAAAGATGAGTAAGAGCTTTCCATCGACCTGAGCTAACCTTATCTGATGTCATCTAATCAACGACTAGATTCCACAGGTGGGTTGAAGTCAGGTAGGCGGCCACTATTGCTATTAAATTTTGCAATATATAAGATGGCAGAGGAATGCATATTGCGTCGACCACGAGTAACTGGAATAGGAGCAGGAAGATGATCATAGTGGATAATGATGATGATGATAATGATGATAATAATGGCGATGATGACAATTATGGTGATGATGATGACGATGATGATGATGATGACGATGATGATGTTGATGATGATGATGGTGGTGATGAATGAATCCATCCATTGGCATACACTATTGGACATAGGCCTCCTTATAAGAAGTGATATTGCCATAATAGTCATATTTCACAATCACAATTGATTTTATGAGTTTCCCCGAAGAGCGATCCCGCCCATTCTCCTAGTGATCACTAAACCACCTTTACTTATGTAACATAGCAATAAATATATTTTATAGAGACCCGCCACGGCTTCGCACGGGTCCAATCATCATCATCATCTTGCTCTTATCCCAATTACTTGGGGTCGACGCAATATGTCATCTGTTTTGACATATTGCAAAAAGTTTCGGCAATGACTTTTATGACCGGCCGCCTGCCTGACGTCAACCCTCCTTGGGAATGTAATCGTTGACCCAAATGGTACCAGATGGAGTTGGTCCGGGTCAATTTAGGGCTCTTAGTCGTCTTTTACGACACCCACGAGCAAAGCAAGGGTTGGTAGTATTCGAAGCCGCTACCACACAGCACTTCGCACGGGTCCAATGCTAATACTAATTATACTACAGAATGTCTTTATATGCAATGTTCACAGCTTTTTTGTCATTAGATAAAAAAGCTGTGAAGGTAGAGCGAGCTGTGGAACAGTACGTTGCAGTTGTAGAATGTCGTATTAGACATTCAATTATTGTATGTTTAATCTAATGGTAATTATATGTGATATCGGCGGTTTATTAGTAAGGTAATACGGTTGAATAATATTTAATACAAGTCCGCGAAAGTGCCATCATACAAGATGAGTCTTACAATAGGGACAGACAGCGGGAAGGGACTTTCTTTTATACTAAGTAGTGTTTTTTTTTTTTATTGCAAACGGTGGCAAACGAGCAAACAGTACACCTGGTGGTAAGTGTTGCTGCCGCTCATGGACCTTTACAAGGCCGTTGCCTACCGCGAAGAAAGCGAAGGGAGTGTGAATGCGTGCATTGAGGCTCGGTGATACCAAGGGCACCACCAAAATCCTCCACACGCAATCACCCTCAGAAAGTTGGGCTTCCGGCTCTCTCGCTCACCGAACGAAGCGCAGTAACAAATTGCTACTACTCAGACGTCGATTTTCTGCGAGAGCATGGTACTGCCCCGGACGGACCGGCCCGCGGCTGTAGACAGATAACTGTCGACGGTGTGGTCCTACCACTCCTATTATTTTGAATATAATTATTAGACTTAAAAGATAGCGTAGCGTTTTAAAATACCGATCTATAGCGCCAAGTATCAAGTTCGATTTCTACGTGGAAAATGCTTCTGGACAAGGGTTATGAGTTTGAGTATATGTCTTGCCCGTCAATGGTGTATTTGGGGGCCTCAGTGCAATACAAGAAAGAGGTTCCCAAGGTGTTTTCTTTCTAAATTAATAATAATAATTAACCCATCATCATTATTTCAAGTCATATACGGCCCAAAGGTGGACTCAAGCCTCCTTCATAATGCCAGGGAACTTGAATTACGATGACCATTTTTTTTTCCTTCTTTTTCCTTCTATTTCGTTGATATTATCTGCTGGCGTCTTTTTGTGTGCCTGTACTGATGGCGTAGCGGATAGTGTACCCAACTACCATGACTAATGTTGGGGATTCGATTCCCAAGCAGAACGATACTCTATGCAATCTATATATTGTTTATCTGAGCTTGAATCTGTGTCCCTTAAATTACATGTTTTTAAAGTCCTTATAATACAAGTATTATTTCTTTAATGCAGGCTTTTTTTTTGGGGTGGGCTACGGTCAGCGCTCCCGCCGCCCGGCACCGTCCGGGGCGACAGAGGGGCGGCACGCGGCCCCGCAACCCACTCTATAGCACGTCGCCTTCGTCGTTGGGCCAACCACCGGTGCAGAATTCCTTGACTTCAGTGGTCGGCCCGACATTTACGATCACCCATGGAATAGCATGGGACGGTGACAAATTGATGACAAATATTTTTACTCCGTCAGCTGACGGACATACAACATATCGTTAGGTATATATATTTAATGTATTGACGTCATTTTTTCATCTTAAAGATCATCATAACTATTATCAATGTTATCGTGTATATATTTTAAGTGGAGCGAATGATAACACGCTCTTGAGTTCGGTATTTATCAATGATAGATTCTTTCATGTGGCAAACTTATATTGATTTATTATCGGACCCCCGACTGATGCTGATAAATTGAATAAATTGAAGTGTACACAGAGGGCACAGATAAAACTAATGTTATATTCTAGAAAATTATTAAAAAAGAGTTTAAGATTACCCCATAAAGAAATCGATACCAATGGCCCGACTAATGACTGATTTTGAGGGATACGGTAAGTTATGAGGCCGCACATTACCCTCCCGTCACCCCAGACGGATTGGACAAGGTATGCCCAGTCCATAGATTGCCCCCCAAAAATAAAACCAATTACATCCGTTTCATATAAAAAATTTTAAAATCGTCACAGATGATAAATTTAAAAATAGAATAACTACAGCAATATGTATGCTTCCAATTTTAATATATCAAGATGCCTTTTTACAGATACTATTACCACGGTAATATAATCTACCAGTAATCCAACTTCATACAAACGAACGAAACGCGAGCTATACCTACGCGCCTCGATCTCGGCATGCGCTCGGCATGCAGACAGTCGCGACTGTGCTGCAGTGACGAACGAACAGTGTGTTGTTTTTTTAACAATAACTGCGCCAATTTTTCACTAAAATACATAATTATACACATATTTAATATGACAAGTAGGGTATATTGTGCTGTTTTTGGTTGCATGAATTCGTCAATAACGAATCCAGAGATAACTTTTTTTAGATTACCTGGAAACTCTGAAAGGTAAGATTATAAAATAATTTTACTTACTAGTAGGTAGGTACATAATGTGTGTCGTTTTAATTTCCTTTTATCTCCCGAAAAAAAGTTGTCTGGATTAATAAATAAAGTGAATAAAGTGATTGACATGAGTGAAATAGGTAGTTATAGGCGGTTCATGAATCATGTTACGGTACGCTTGTGTTAAAACTCATAATGTGTTTTGTTTTGTTAGTTTATATAATTCAAAGTAAAGACGTGGTATTTTATTATTAACTAGCAACCCGCCCTCGCTTCGCTTCGGTTTCAGTCACTTAAACCCGCGTAGTTCCCGTTCCTGTGGGAATACCGGGATAAAATATAGCCTATGTTACTCCCTGATATTATAGCTTTCCATTGGTGAAAGAATTTTTGAAATCGGTGCGGTGGTTTAAGCGTGAAAGCGCTACAAACAAACAAACAAACAAACAAACAAACAAACAAACATCCTTACTTTCGCATTTATAATTTTAGTATGGATAATATATGTTTATTGTACTATGTGTAAAAACTACCAATCAAAAATCAACACGCATCTTTACTGTATAAATGGCGTAGTAGTTAAGATACCAACTTGCAGCGTCCGTGTCGTGGGTTCGAATCTCACGCAGGATAAACCGGGTTGGGTACGGACGATGGACCGTAATGGGATCGCGCGCCGCCCATCCAAAATAAAAAGGATAATACTGTATGCAATTCACAAATTATTTTTCTGAGTTTGGATGTAATTTGTGTCCATTAATTATATATTTGCAAAGTTCCCTACAAGGATTATTTGCTTAACGTAGTGTGCTGTTTAAAAAAATAGATGGAGTCAACAATAAATATTTAAGTTATCTACACTAAACAAACTGCAACACGAATAAATAATGATAAGAGCGTTAGTTGTTTTATTTGTTAACATAAAGGTCGTCTTAAAATTCACTTCGCACAGTTATTAGTCATTTAGCACGATGTATATTGTAACACTGCTTCTATTAAAGTAAGATAATATTTTTTATTAATTTTTTAATTAAACAACAGAAATCAAATACAAACGCTATAAAATCCGTAGTTTTATTTAAAGTGTGTAATACTCGCGTAAAAATCAGAAATCATTATGTAAACAACAGAACATTGCAAATTAAATTTTAATAAATTAGCTTTTATAATCTTAACAAAAGGTGTGAAGTAATTCTGTGGAGTGAAAATGTAATAAAGAGGTATTTATAGTGATGTGTGTTTACGATTATCAACTTTACGAGTAATTCATCATCATCATCTTGCTCTTATCCCAATTACTTGGGGTCGACGCAATATGTCATCTGTTCTGACATATTGCAAAAAGTTTCGGCAATGACTTTTATGACCGGCCGCCTGCCTGACGTCAACCCTCCTTGGGAATGTAATCGTTGACGCAAATGGTACCAGATGGAGTTGGTCCGGGTCAATCTAGGGCTCTTAGTCGTCTTTTACGACACCCACGAGCAAAGCAAGGGTTGGTAGTATTCGAAGCCGCTACCACACAGCACTTTACGAGTAATTGTTACTCAATTATCATAATCAAGGGAAGTTTATGTTTTTACCCGCGTATCTTGTATGTTTGTAAATTTATTTGCATCTTCGTAAAGGCTGAATGGATTTCGACAGTTAAGGTATCGTTATATTCATCTTAAAAATTCAATCTTACATATAAATTATATACCGAAAGAAAATCAACGGGTTCCGCTTACGACTAAATTTAATCTGGTTTTAGGGTGGTTATTTAATCTGGTTCTATCATCATGTGTATAGAACACATGATGATAGAACCAGATTAAATACGTGTGCGCACACGCCATCCGTTTCGTCCGGGGGAGAGAAAAGGGCGGAGCTTGGCCCTATAACCCACCGTATCCCCTCTCCTTCACCATTGAGCCGACCACCAGTACCGAGGTCCTTGTCGTCCGTGACCAGTCCGGCGGGTTAACCTTTCGGGTACTCTCGCTCACTAACATCGCTCCTGAGACGTCGATCGCCCTCACGCAGTCACCCTCTCTGTGGGTAATGGACTAGTCCCTTGTCAGTCACCCGCGTCCTCAGCTAGAGCGAATCAGGTGCAGGTACTCGGGTCTGCGCCGCCCAAGTCGTGGTGGGCGGATTGTGTTGCCGTAGAGGAGTTCCTCAGGTGCATGCTCCGCCGCCTCCTTCCGTGAGATGACTGCCTCACAGAAAGCGTCGACCGTGTTCAAGTTCCTGACTGCTGCTGTCGAGCATCTCCCTAGCAATGGTCGTCAGCCTCAGGTCGGCACCGTAGATTGCGACGAGTTCACGATACTGCTCTTGCCACGCAACACACACCTCGAGTGTGTGCTGCACCATGTCCTCATCGCAATTGCAGTGGTGGCAAGACGGTGTGCGCTCCCTCCTCATGACCATGTGCAGTTACTTGGCAAAGCAACCATGTCCGTTTTCAGCTTATAATATAGCCATTCAGCTCATAATATAGTATGTTATACAGAGGTAATAGTATGCTTTTTGTTTGGCTAATATAAGAGAGACCACAGTCATAGTTCAGTTTATAAACTCATCATCCTGTAGTGTAGAGGGATCTGGCACTAGACAGGTAGTAAGAACTGACTAATCCTCTTCATAGAATCACATTTTTATAAAACCACATTTCAGGATATAGCCAATCTAGTCAGTGACTCAGTGATTAGCTAGGACTATAAGGTTTGCGCGTCATGCCGCCCTAGCTGAGGCCGCGGGTGACGTGACCGGGGAGTTAGTCCGACACCCGCCGAGAGGCCGACCGCGTGAGGAAATACTGACGTCCTCGAAGGGGAGGACGTCGGTCGATGAGAGGGTACCCCAAATAGGGGGTATTCCGTCGGGCCGACCACTGATGACAAGTAACCCTGCTCCGGTGGTCGGCCCAACGACGAAGGCGACGTGGTGTTCGGGTGATTTGCGGGTGTGCGTGCTTACGCCCCTCTGTCGCCTCGGACGGAGTGGTACGAGGAGTGCGCCGACCGCAACTACCCAAAAAAAAAAAAAAGACTATAAGGTTTAACAGTGAGTAGTTTCACACGGTCTCCGTGATGGGGGCGAAGAATCTGGAAAATTATCTTTAGATTGACATCACAGCTTATATACGTCCAACTGCTGAGCTCAAGCTTCCTCCACAATAGGAGGGAAACTGACCTTACTATATGCTGGTCAGACAGGTCGATATAGGGTTTTGTTTCGGGTTTTCATTTTATTGCATAGGTGTTATATGCTATCCCTTAGTTGTCTTTTACGTCATCCACGACCAAGATAGATAATAGTGAATTGTATTCTTACTTCGTCACCACAAGGACAAGATAAAGTAACAGTATATATGTCAATGGTCTGACCTTTCCACGCGGGTATCATATTAGGACTCATAACCTAATAACTACACTGATAAGAAAATTACAAACTTAATCATATGACAACGCGTTTGGCTAACGGTTTTCTTTGCATGATCATTTGGGGTGACCTTAAAAGGCGGATATGATGAAGGATAAACTGGAAATACTGGTTTCTAAATAAATTATCAGAAAGAAAGAAAGAAAGAAAAGTATTTATTTTGTGCCACAGAGTAGAGACGTTAGTAACACATAAAAAAACCTTACAAAATGAAACACACAAAAAATCAATAAACTAAATAAAGAGACATAATAATTGTGATAGAATGAACGTCTCAGCTGCGGCATAAAAAAGGATAACTGCTCAGCAATTGTTGTGATGTTAATGTAACACCACAACGCTGATTTTCAGCAGTGTCCCTTTTATTCTTCCGACGTCAGACACCAAAGCCACCAAGCAGTGGTGTATTTAAAAGAGAATAACAAAAAAGGAAAAAAAAAATTGGCATAACATAAAAATTAAAAATATACATATGTAAAAAAAGAAAAAGTCTCACTTAAACATACATAATTAACGACAGTACAGTCACACTACAAAAGACGACTTAAGTCTACAAATACAATTATACTCTTTTATCGCTATTTTATAGGGCAACACTAAGTCACAATAGCCAAAATAGCCATCATATCAAAGTCAAACACAAATTATAAAGCAATAAAGCATATCAACAGAGAAATAAGTACATAATTTCACATTTTTTTTTTTTTTGGGTGGGTCGCGGTCGGCGCGCCTCCGCACCACTCCGTCCGGGGCGACAGAGGGGCTTAAGCACGCAACTCCCGCAACCCACCCGAAAACCACCTCGCCTTCGTCATTGGGCCGACCACCGGAGCAGGTTTACTTGTCGTCAGTGGTCGGCCCGACGGAATACCCCCTACGCGGGGTACCCTCCCATCGACCGACGTCCTCCCCGAGGGGGAGATTCCTCACGCGGTCGACCTCTCGGCGGGTGACGGACTAATCCCCGGTCACGTCACCCGCGGCCTCGGCTAGGGCGGCATGAGGCGCAGATAGTTGCGCCTGCGCCGCCCCAGTCGCCGGCGGCGGATCTCCTCATCGAGGCTGCGCTCCACGCGCAGACGATCCGCCGCCTCCTTCTGCGAGATCACTGTCTCGCAGAAGGCTGCGACCGCGTCCCAGTTCCCGACGCTGTCGACCATCGCCCTAGCGATGGCCGGCAGCGTCAGGTCGGCACCGATGATTGCGACGAGTTGACGGCGCTGCACTGCCCAAGCCGCGCAGGCCTCAAGCGTGTGGCGCGCCGTGTCCTCGTCGCAATCGCAGTGGTGGCAGGACGGTGTACTCTCCCTCCTTACGACCCTGTGCAGGTATTTGGCGAAGCTCCCGTGCCCCGTCAACACCTGCACTAGTCGGAAGGAGAGCACCCCGTGCCGCCTTTCCAACCACTGCATCAGCACCGGCCGGAAGGCCTCCACGGTTCGCACCCCGAACCGAGGCCTCTCGACGCGCCAGGCGGTGAGGTCCCTTAACGAGATCACACCGCCCTCCCCGCGCACCCCCGACACCCGCCGATACAACTCGGCGAGCATTTCCGCCTCCAGGTCCCACGGGGGAGTCCCGGCCAATAGGCACGCTGCCTCCGTCGCCACCGTGCGGTATCCGCGGATGGCCCTGACCGCCATGACCCTCTGTGGTCGCCACAGAAGGGCCCTAAGTCGGACGGTCAAGGACCCCGCCCACACCGGTGCGCCGTACAGGGCCATCGACCGGATGACCCCCGTGTACAGCCGTCGACTAGGAATAGGGCGGACGCCGCGCCGACGAGCCGCGGAGCGAGCCTGCGGTAATGCTCCCGGAACCACCATTGCCCGTCGAGCACCAGGCCCAAGTACCTCATATGGGCCCGGATGCTGATGTCAACCGATCGGACGGTGATCGAGACGCCGATGGGAGGGCTCATAAGGCGCCCATGGAACAAGAGGGCCTCCGTCTTGTCCAGGGCGACCCTCAACTCCAGCGCCTCGATCCGCCTGACGACCTCTTCGGTGCCATAGGTCGCCAGGCTTACCGCCTCTTCTAGCGTCCCACCGCGGGCTGTGACGAGCGTGTCGTCGGCGTAACAAATCACGCCCAGCCCGGGCGGGAGGCTCCCCCGCAACGCCCAGTCGTAGCCGATGTTCCACAGGGTGGGTCCGAGGACCGACCCCTGTGGGACACCGCACGTCATGGGCGTTCGCACAACGTCCCCTGCTCGGTTGGTACAGAGGACGCGCCCCACCAAATAGTCTGCCACTAGCCGCCTCAGGTAAGCTGGCACTCCGTGATACCGGAGCGCCTCCCTGATGCAGCTGAATGGCAGACTATTGAATGCGTTGGCGATGTCTAGGGACACCGCCAACAGCACTCCCCCACCGGTGACGGCCTCAGTCGCCACGGCCCTCAGGCGCAACAGAGCCGCGATCGTCGAACGACCCCTCCTAAACCCAAACTGGGCGTCCGACAGATCGGGCCCCGTGCCGACGAGGTGCCGCTCGATGCGGGTAGCTACCACCCCCTCCAGTAGCTTGCCCGTGTCATCGAGCAGCACGATAGGCCTGTAGGCCGAAGGCGACCCCGGAGACCGTCCCGGCTTCGGCAGGAGCACCAGCCTTCCCACCTTCCAGCACCCAGGGAACTGTCCGGACGCTAAACACGCGTCGAACAGCTCCCTGAGGCGGGGACCCAGGTGGTCGAGGACCAGGCCCAACACGCGGTTAGGAACACCGTCGGGCCCGGGGGCGGTGGACTTTGCGCACATGCGCGCCACCGCCACTCCCATCTCGGGTTCCGTGATGGGCGGAATACTGTCGTCGTCGGCCTCCCGGTCAGTGTCTGGCGGATGTCATGACCGGGGGCGTGTGTTCCGCCCGCCGCGGGAACAGGTCCTCGACGACCCGGGTGAGAAGGCTGGGCTGGAGAGTCTCGGTGAGGGGAAGGCCCCGCGCGCGGAGCTTATTCAGCACCGCGCGATAGGGGCGTCCCCAGGGGTCACGGTCAAGACCGTCCAGCATCTCCTGCCGACTGACGTCCTTGGCGGAGCGGACGGCCAGCCTGAAAGCCGACCGCGCATTGCGGTAGCCCTCATACAGCAAGGCCTCCCGCTCCGCGTCGCGTTGGCGCTGCCGGCTGCGGGTGTAGGCCCTCCGGGCGCAAATGCACGCGGCCCGGAGATCCGCCAGCTCCCGGGACCACCAGTGGACCGCCCTCCTCGGGGGCGGACGCCGTACCCGGGGCATGGCCGCATCGCAAATCTGCGTCAACGCACTGCGGATGCGGCCAGCCTCAGCGTCCACCCCGTCCGACTGGTTGGCAGAGGACAGCCACGAGTAAACGATGGCTGTCTCCGCCAGCTGGTCCCGGTCTAAGCGACCCACAGCCCATCGCGGGAACGCAGGACGTCCATCTGCCCCGTGACCCCTGCTGGGCGTCGGGATTACCGGGGAGACCTCCATCCGGATATACCGGTGGTCCGACAAGGTCTCCACCTCCTCCACGACGCGCCAGCTCCCCACGCGTGCGGCGACCTCGGGGCTAGCGAACGAAAGGTCCACTATCGACCCGCCCCGTTGTCGCACGCACGTATGCACCGAGCCCCTGTTCAGCAAACAGAGGCCCAGTGCCGCCGCCCACTCCTCGATCGCCCGTCCTCGGTCGTTCGTCCGGGGAGACCCCCACGCCACGGACTTGGCGTTGAAGTCCCCCAAGACGAAGACCTGGCGCGATGCCATTCGCCGTAACGAGGCCTCCATGATGGTGAGGGAGGCCTCGAAATCGGTCACACTCCAGTTAGGGGAGAGATAGACTCCGAGGAGCGTAATCTCCCCCCAGTCCGCCGCGACGTATCCGACGCCCCTGTCCCTAAGGGTCAGAGGCGACGAAGGCCACGACGTGGAGGTGACGATTGCCACGGTGCCATCGGTGCTACCCAACCAGTTAGGCCGGTCGGGCACCACGTACGGCTCCGCGGCTACGGCTACTCCTATCAACCACTCCGCCATGGCTTGCAGGAACACGTCCTGCGCACCGGCGGTGTGGTTGAGGTTGGCCTGGAGGAGACGAATGGATACGGGGTCCATTAACGGTCCGTATCCATCGTCACCTCCTCCGCGCTGACGGGCGATCGGGCCGCGCTTGGAGCGGGGACTGGCCCGGTCGATGGGCCGTCCCGCCCCTTCGGGGCCGATGCCGGGGGTCTGCAGTCCCCAGAGCCCATGCGGTGTTTGGCAGGCCTATTGCCTGCCGCACACGCGGGGCAGTGGGGCACCGCAGAGCACGATGCCGCCTGGTGTCCGGTCTGACCGCAACGGAAACATAGCCCGCTGCAGTCAAAGCAGTTTTTGCATGTCGGTCGGGTATGCCCGACCGCCATGCATTTGTAACACCTCGCGGGCCGGGGCTCTAGCACGGTTACCCGCGCCGAGCTCCAGCCCACGAGGAGCCTGCCTGAGTCGGCCAATTGCTTGACCGACTCCACCGGACACTGCACCCAGGCAGCACCGACGCCGCCCGGACCAGTGCGGATGGTGCCAATCCGAACGGTGTCCGAGGCACATCCGGTACGCGCCATAATGGCCTCCCGGACGTCCTCCACCGTCACGGAATCGTCCAAGCCCGTCAGGCGCATCTCTGCGCACTTGACAGGCCTGGCGATTCGGACACCATCCTCCGGCCCGAACAGCCCCCTCAACATCGTGGCCAAACTATCGGCCGTCTTCGCGTCCTCGGCCCCAGGGAACTCGAGTATTCGAGCCCCTGTCCGGGCCTTGCGGGTCCTCGCCTCGACGCCTCCGATATCGGAGACGTCCAGCTCCCGCCGGGCGCGTTTTAGGACGGCCTCATAGTTGAGGCCCCTCTCAGCCGCCTCAGGCAGCACGGTGATGACCACCGCGGCCGTCTTCGGCGACTTGAGGCCCCTGCGCGACCTTTTCTTCCCCTTTCTGCCGGCTCCCGCCTGGGGAGCGGCGGCCACGGCGGTACTCTTGGCCGCTGCTCTCCGCTTCTGGCCGCGTGCCTTCCTGCCCCGCTCAGCCACCTGCCAGCCCTGTTCGAGCCTTGCAGCAGCGCTGAGCGCAGCAGGAGCGGTCGCGGGTGCGCTGGCCGGCGCCTGCGGTGCAGCCGCTGGCGCCGGCCGCGGCCCAACCTTGGCGGGAGCCGGCACCTTGCCGGCCTTCTTGGCCCCCTTGGGCCCGGCCGCGGCCGCAGCGTAGCTCACCACGCGGCCACCCTGACAGGGCAGTGGGGTGGGAGCTGACGCTTGCGGCCGCCTCGCCTTGTCCGCGGCGAGCGGCGGTCGGAGGGGCGGCTCAGGCGGGAGCCTGGCCGCTACGGCGGCGATACGCGCATCCACCATCACCCCTACTCGGGCTAGGATGACGCGTACCGCCGACTCCGACACGCCGTGCACCTCGTCGGGCGGCGGCTCCTGCCCCTTCCGAGGTCTCCCGCGGCCACGAGCCAGCGGAGGGACCACGACGAGGGGAGGAAGCGCCGAGGCCGCGACGGGTGCAGCCAGCGCAGCAGCCGCGACGGGCGCAGCCGGCGCGACAGGCGCAGACGACGGGCCCGCCCTCCCCGGCGCAGCCCGTTTTGGTGGCGAGGCTGGCACAGGCGGTGCGGCCGGCGCCAGGCGCGCGAACTGGGCCCGCAGGTTGGCCATCTCCTTGGCCAACCCGCGGTTCTCCCGTCGCACCGCCGATAGCTCCGTCTCCAGCTTGCGGTTGCGTTCCCGCAAGCCGGAGACCTCCTCAGTAAGGCGGGCGTTCGCGGCCTGTAGGGCCGCCACCTCGCCACCGTGACCAGCCGGACCGGGGGTCGCCGATCTCGCTACCACCGCCGATCCGCGACCTCTACGCCCCCTGCGCGTGGTCGGGACCTTGGGAGGAGGCATGACGACGGAACTCCCCTCCGAGTCAGTGTTGGAGCAGCCGTCCTCTCGCAGGGGGCGCTTCCAGGGTCTCGAGGGGAGGGCCTCCTCCCTCTTCCTTGCACATTTAATATTTAACATACATGGATGACATTTTCAGCACATTTAATAAAAAATATCCTTACTTTATAACTACAAGACTTAGGACAATAAATTTAAATATTTTTTTAGATAATTATAATAAGTCTCACTACCCCTCATAGCCCGTTGGTCCACTATTTATGGGACACCTGTATAATTTTTCTGTCCGTGTGTATGTGACTGAACTTCTCCTAAACGGATAGGCCGGTTATGACGATTTTTTTGTGTGTATTTCGGCAAATTCAAGAGTGGTTTAGTTTAATAATTGTACCCGGTAGGTGGCGCTGCGATCGATTTCATAGAGAATTTAACATATTTTATTCTTTTAGATTTGAGCGAAGAGCTTTTTTGGGTCAGCTAGTACATAAATGATTTAATTTCTTAATTTACTGTCGCTGTTATGAGTTTCCTAGGAGAATATGATCTCTTAGCTGATTTTTACAATTCTCATTTTTATTGCTATCAGATTAACAAAGCTTTATTAATTTTCCAGTTTCCTTATCATGTCTGATGGAAGTAATAGCGAGAAGAGAAGGAAATTTCCACGGCAGTTCCTTTTTGGTGTATCCTCTTCAGCATATCAAGTGGAAGGTGCTTGGAATACCGATGGTGAGCATATTTACCTAATTGTAAACCATTAGATAAGAATCGTGAGTTTCACGATCATTGAAGAAAGTAGAGAGTTGGTGTGGTAGGACCACACTGTCGACAGTTATCTGTCTACAGCCGCGGGCCGGTCCGTCCGAGGTAGTACCACACTCTCGCAGAAAATCGACATCTGAGTAGTAGCAATTTGTTACTGCGCTTCGTTCGGTGAGTGAGAGAGCTGGAAGCCCAACTTTCTGAGGGTGTTTGCGTGTGGAAGGTTTTGGTATCACCGAGCCGCAATGCACGCATTCATACTCCCTTCAATTTCTTCGCTGAAGGCAGCGGCCTTGTTAGCGGCCTTGCAGGTCCATGAGCGGCAGCAACACTTACCATCCGGTGTACTGTTTACTCGTTTGCCACAGTTTGCAATAAAAAAAAAGTATTTTTTTGTGAACATTGGAAAATATTACTTATCTTTTTAACCTTTATATTCATCATTTGCCTGCCCTTATCCCACGCTAGGTGGGGTCGGCACAACATGTTCTCACCTTCCATATCTTCCTATCAGCCGTCATGTCTGCACTTTCTGCTTTCACACGCATATCCTCATTCAAACAATCCATCTATCTCTTTTTGGGTCGCCCACGCTTCTTAAGTCCATCCACATTCGTATCGATAACCCGCCTCGTCACATGTCTTTCATTCCTCCTCATCACATGTCCATACCAATACAACCTCGCGCTCCTAATCTTCTCTAACATTGGTGCCACTTTATTACCTTTACACTATAAATAAAATTATTTAACGGATTTTTACGCATTTTTATTTGATTTTTTTGTGTAAAACTCTCTGGAGTTGCGCAAACAGTAGTCTTCTAATAGTAGTAGTAAATAGTGTTTTTACTCCATCACCATATTAAAGATTTAATTTTTCATCATCATTTTAGCTCATACACGCCCCACTGTTGGGCTTGTGTCTCCTCGACTAAAGCCTATTATAAAATATTATACCACGCTAATTAGACAGGTTGCTATAAGATTTTATTTCGAATTTTCCTTTCATTACATGGATGTTAAATGTATATTCTATCCCTTAGTCATCTCTTATCCCACGGGTTGGATAGAGGGTTGAATTGTATTCTTACTCCGTCATTACACTTATAATCTTCTATTTAATTTCTAGGAAAAGGTGAAAGCATTTGGGACAGGTTTGTTCATAATAACCCGGCGAATATCACAGGTACAAAAGGTGATGTGGCGAGTGACTCTTACCATCAATGGAGAAGAGACGTGGAGATGTTGAGGGAGCTCGGAGTGGACTTCTACAGGTTCTCTATATCGTGGACCAGGGTTATGCCTACAGGTCAGTATATCAAAGTTTCCTCTCCAAATAACTACTCTCTCTTGCTCGTGGGTGTCTTGAAAGACAACTAAGGGATTAAATATGGAGAAATGTGGTCGTACCACATACTGTAAATAAAAAGTTACCAATAAACCTAAAATGACAGTATGCACTTTATTTCTGATTTTTTTGAAAAAGACGATTGAGAGAAGACTGCATTCTATTGAGATGCGTATGTTAAGATGGATGTGTGGAGTTCCAAGGTTGGATAAAAAAAAAATATATATTAGGGGAAGTCTAAAAGTGGCACCAGTGATAGAGAAGATTAGGAGCGCGAGATTGTCTTGGTATGGACATACGATGAGGAGGGACGAAGGGCATGTGACGAGGAGGGTTGTCAATATGTTTGTGGATGGACGTAAGAATCGTGGGAGACCTAAAAAGAGATGGATGGATTGTATGAATGAGGATATGCGTGTGAAAGTAGTTAGTGCAGATATGACGGCTGATAGAAGGGTTATGGAAGGTAAAAACATGTTGTGCCGACCCCATTAGCGTGGGATGAGGGCAGGCAAATGATGATTTCTGACTTTTTTGTTGTGTTTCCGTGTGGTGATGGAGTAAGTATACAATTCGCTTTGGCCCGTAGGTGTCGTAAAAGACGACTCAGGGATTAAATAAGCTTATAACCAATAGCGACACGTTTGATCAGTCTATGCATCAATTTCTCTCTTATTGTGGAGGAGCCTCGAGCCAAACAATGGGACGCATAGTTATGAACTGAAATGATAGAGATAATTCTGTTTTGTTACCTATTCGATTGGTTTTTGCGAAATCACCTAATAAATTCTATTAATTTCTTACACTCAGGTCTACCAAATTCCATAAATAATAAGGGCTTTGAATATTACGATAACCTTATCGACGAACTATTGAAGTACAATATTCAGCCGATGATTACACTTTACCATTTCGACTTACCACAATATCTCCAAGATCTTAGAGGATGGACAAACCCTCTATCGTCAGAGTGGTTTGAAGATTACGCCAAAGTAATCTTCAAAAGATATGCTTCCAAGGTGAAATTCTGGTTGACAGTGAATCAGGTAACATATTTCTTTTTAGTTTTCATATCAATATTTATACATTACCCGTGGTAGAACCACATTGTCGACAGTCGCTTGTCTACAGTCGCGGGCCGGTCCGTCCGGGGTAGTATCACTCTCTCACAGAAATTCGATAACTGAATAGTAGTAATTTGCTTAGAATAATAACTTATAGAAGGTAACTTTGTGCACAAAAAATGAAGCATTTAAATTGGAGCCAATTGGACCCCTACACCGGACCGTTCCATAGTGTACAAGGTCACTGAGTACGCAAGGCAACTCTATTATATAGTGGTGGGCGTGTGTACGTTTGTAATCGCTTGCACGCATACAGTATTTTTGGCTTCACATTTTTGATCGCTTAAGACACTATACTTCTATACGTTATTATTCTAAGAGTAATTTGTTACTGTACTTCGGTCGGTGAGCGAACGAGCTGGCGACCCAATTTTCTAAGGGTGGGTGGATTTTAGTGATGTCTTTAATATCACCGAACCTCATTGAACGCATTCACACTCCTACTTTCTTCATGGTAGGCAGCAGTCTATGAGTGGTAGCATCACTTACCATCAGGCATACTGTTTATCCGGTCGATGGCCCTGTACGGCGCACCGGTGTGGGTGGGGTCCATGACCGTCCGACTTAGGGCCCTTCTGTGGCGACCACAGAGGGTCATGGCGGTCAGGGCCATCCGCGGATACCGCACGGTGGCGACGCGACGGAGGCAGCGTGCCTATTGGCCGGGACTCCCCCGTGGGACCTGGAGGCGGAGATGCTCGCCGGACTATATCGGCGGCTGACGGGGGTGCGAGCGGAGGGCGGTGTGGTCTCGTTAAGGGATCTCACCGCCTGGCGCGTCGACGCCCGCCGAGACGTCATCGCCCGTTGGGGAGTCCGGCTGGAGAGGCCTCGGTTCGGGGTGCGAACCGTGGAGGCCTTCCGGCCGGTGCTAATGCAGTGGTTGGAAAGGCGGCACGGGGTGCTCTCCTTCCGACTGGTACAAGTTTTGACGAGGCATGGGTGCTTCGCCAAATACCTGCACAAGGTCGTTAGGAGGGAGAGTACACCGTCCTGCCACCACTGCGATTGCGACGAGGACACGGCGCGCCATACGCTCGAGGCCTGCGCGGCTTGGGCAGTGCAGCGCTGTGAACTCGTCGCAATCATCGGTACGGACCTGACGCTGCCGGCTATCGCTAGGGCGATGGTCGACAGCGTCGGGAATTGGGACGCGGTCGCAGCCTTCTGCGAGACGGTGATCTCGCGGAAGGAGGCGGCGGATCGCCTGCGCGAGGAGCGCAGCCTCGATGAGGAGATCCGCCGCCGGCGACTGGGGCGGCGTAGACGCAACTATCTGCGCCTCATGCCGCCCTAGCCGAGGCCGCGGGTGACATGACCGGGGATTAGTCCGTCACCCGCTGAGAGGCCGACCGTGTGAGGAAAGACCGACGTCCTCCCCGAGGGGGGGACGTCGGTCAATGGGAGGGTACCCCAATTAAGGGTATTGCGTCGGGCCGACCACTGACGACAAGTTAACGCTGCTCCAGTGGTCGGCCCAACAACGAAGGCGACGTGGTTTTTGGGTGGGTCGCGGGAGTTGCGAGCTTAAGCCCCTCTGTCGCCCCGGACGGAGTGGTGCGGAGGCGCGCCGACCGCGACCCACAAACAAAAAAAAAAAAAAAAGGCATACTGTTTATTCGTTTGCCAACGAAAAAACCAAACAATATTCTTTTTTTATTAGTACTATAAATCTTATTTTTTTTTTTTTTGATTCTAAGGCCTTCATACTCTTTTGTCAAATATCCCATTCATGAAGTTACATGGCCTATTAGTAATCCTGCAACTCATATAATTTCATTTTAGCCTTATTCAATTTGTGTGCTTGGATATGAAAAAGGATTGATAGCACCAGGACTAACGTTAAACAGTACAGGGACATATGGCTGTATCAAAAATATTCTACTAGCTCATGCCAAAGCGTACAGAGCATACGAAAGCCTTTATAAAAATATACATGAGGGTAAGTTTTCTAAAGAAGTTGTTAGAACTAAAGTATTAGGAAGCCAAGTTAATCCGTGCGGTGACGGAGTAAGAATACAATTCATCACCCCATTTCTTACCTGGGGGTGTTGTAAAAGACGACTAAGAGATATAGGTATATAACATCTATGCAAGAGAAGGAAATCTTGAAAACTCTATACCAATACATCTGACCTAGGGCTTCCAATCCCGCAATACCGAGATCTCGCTATTGCCATTTTTCAATCCCGCATGTATTAGTTAGTAGTATTTGTTACTGTTTTTGTGAAAAAAAATAGTGTAATTAGATTGATCTCATACAATAGTAATATGTATTTTAAATAAAACTACTTTACGGATTTTATCGCGTTTGTATTTGATTTTTGATTACCCGACGTTTCGAACACTTTACAGCGTTCATGATCACGGGTGGACTAAGATGTCTCACGTCCAAGTAATATGTACGTAAATAAATGTGGAATTAATTAAAATTCATTGTTTATTTGCTTTATATAAATATAAATATTTTCAATATGCGGGATCCCCCGCAAATACCGAGATCCCGCGGGATTAAAAATTCGTAGTCCCGCAAATATCGAGATTGAATCCAGGCTGCGGTATTGGAAGCCCTAGTCTGACCAACGTGGTATAGTAGGTCAATTTTGCTCTCGTTGTGGAGGAGGTTCGAGCCCAGTAGTGGGACATATACGAGCTGTGATAATGAAGGCTAAGTTCACATGTAACCTAAATTTTCGCACGATAGCATTTAAAGAGACGTTCGGATGATGAGCGCTGATTCACGTTGCGAGACTACTCGTTACTCCAGTTCAGTAGAACTTAGAAAATGGACCTGGAAGAAGCTATTATTTTGTTATTAGAAATAAAACAAGATGAGGGCGAAAATATTATATCATCCACAATAGTACATTTTTAGGGTTCCTTTCTTATGTAACTGTCATCTGAACGAAACCTATTATAAAGATGACAACGCCCTGTACAAAGGAATGAATCCTTGTATTGCGGGGGACTTTACAAACATATATTTACGAATACAAATTACATTCAGACTCAGAACAACAACTTGTGAATCGCACAAAGTATTGTCCTGCGTGGGATTCGAACGCGTGACACTGGCATTATATTCAAATTCAAATCATTTATTATATATAAACCCCGCGGAGGCACTTACATATTGTAATTTTTTTTACATTTTAACTTAAATTACTACGGAACGCGACCGCACTGAGAAGATCCGGCAAGTAATTCAGTGGGATTGTCTTTTTTCAATTCATTTACTAGTTTTTTAAAATAAAATAACATACAACAACATGTCTATTAATAGCTCCAGTGTGATGCCTTTCGAACCATGATATAGTTATTAAATATAATAAAAAATTATCATGCCTGGACTAGATGCCGCAAGCGGCATCCGATCATGAGTTCACCACTAGAGCAGGCATCACTCCCTTATAGGTCTCTTATCTACTAGGTACGCCACGCCATCTGTACAGCCAAAATCAACATCAGTTAAGTTGAATCTGTTTACAAAACTGATTTAAGAACACTATATTTCAAGATAAACATCCGTTTAGCTATGTTACTGCATCACCCACGATTATTAACTATTATTTGTCATCAAATGGCTGTTTTATTATTTTTGCAGGTCACGTTGGTATTGGTATTTCTCTGGATTGGTATGAACCATTTGATAATAGCACTGACAATATGGAGGCTGTAGAAAGAGCCCGGGAATTTGAGGTTAATTATGCACTCACACTTTTTTCCATAACATGCTCCCCTCCGTATGGTGACGGAATAAGAATTCACCATTCCCTATCTAGCCCGTGGATGTCGAAAAAGACGATTAAGGGATACAATATGCATATAACACTTGTGCAAAAGGAAAACTCGAAACAAAACCCTATACCAATCTGTCTGTCCAGCATGGACAATTTTCTTTTTTCAAAATTTCCAAAAAGTCACTAAATGTTCTAATTGAATACTAAATGTTATAAGTCACTAAATGTTATAATAATTACATAACTGTCATAGAAAATGAGATTAATAAAAATCCAAAACTTTTTTGGACATACATGAAAGCTAAAAGCCCCTCTTTTAGCTTTCATATATGTCCAAAAAAGTTAGTTAGGTCTAGCGTGTACCCAAGGTCTATGACAGACGGCGTTACAACATCAACGCATGGTTCTGAAACGTGCGAGTTATTTGCTAATTATTTTGCCTCAACATATAGTCACGACCAATATCCCAATAATGTTCATAATTCCCAATATCTTGAATCGTTAGCGACAAATAGTTTACTATTAAAAATACCTCAAATAGACTATACTACACTAGAAAAATATTTAAAGCATATTAATGTAACAAAAGGAGCGGGCCCTGACGGTATACCACCTATTTTTATAGCACAGTGTTCCTCTCAATTAATTCACCCCCTAAGGCTAATTTATAATAAATCATTACCCACTGGGGTTTTCCCAAAGAAATGGAAAGTAGCAAAAGTGATTCCAATACATAAAGCCGACAACAATGAACTAATATCAAATTATAGGCCTATCTCGATTCTGTCATCATTTGCTAAAATATTTGAAGCTGTTGTTTCTCCACATCTTCATAATCATTTGAAACTATATATAAGCGACCAACAGCATGGTTTTGTCAGGCAAAGATCCACGAGCACAAATTTAGTGTTATTTACGGAAATGTTATATAGAACAATAGATGCTGGCCATCAAGCTGACGTTATATACTGTGATTTCAGCAAAGCTTTCGACAAGGTGCCTCATAAAATCTTGATTTCCAAATTACGAACCTACGGCATTGATGGTCCAATGCTTACATGGTTGGCCTCTTATTTATCAAATAGGATATTCTTCGTCGCGGTAAACGGATATGACTCGACTCTGAAACATATAACTTCTGGCGCCCTTCAAGGTTCACACTTAGGCCCCATTTTGTTTAACTTCTTTATAAATGACATCCCGGATTGTTTCCAGTTCTCAGAGGTCTTTATGTACGCTGATGACTTAAAGTTTGTAAGGAAAGTTGAATCTACTAAGGATATAGAACATCTGCAAAGTGATCTTAATAGGCTCATGCTGTGGTGCAAAAACAATGGAATGTGCTTAAATAATAGTAAATGCTATTACGTAAAATTTACCCGGCAAATTAACTCGATTAACTCAGATTATTACATCAACAGTTTCAAATTGAGAGAATTGGAAACTATCCGTGACCTTGGTGTTGTGTTCGATAGGAAATTGACTTTTAAGCCTCACCTAGATAGTATTGTAAAGAAAGCATCTAATATGCTGGGCTTTGTCTTAAGAAATTGTAAGGTCTTTCAAAACTACAAAACTAAGTTAGTACTTTACAACAGTTTGATTCGTAGTGTTCTAGAGTACTGTAGCGTGGTTTGGCGGCCACATTATGCAGTCCACTCGTTGCGTCTTGAACGTATCCAAAAACGATTCCTATGGCACCTGGCGTTTTCCGACGAATTTTGTTTAGTGTTAAGCTTTAATGTGAACAATTATTGGTAAACCTTAATAAAATAAATAAATTGAAAAAAAAAAGTCAATTTTCCTCCTATTGAGGAGGGTCGAGCCCAGCAGTGGGAAGTATATGAACCGAGACGATGATGATGAACATGCTCGATTTTATCCGTATGATGAGAATTAAAAACACAATAGTCGCCACTCTGTCTTACTCATAGGTATCGTAAAAATCGAACCTATCAGAAACATAGCTGTCAAAATGGAAGCCAAATTCAGTATTACAATTCGACAAAAGATTTGTGACTTTTTAAAAGGCGATTAAGGGATATAATGAACATCTAACAATCTACAACAAATTCAAACAACTATGCAGGAGAAGAAAAACTAGAAATAAAACCTTATACCAACCCGCCTGACAAGCGGGACCTAGTACCTAGGTTAATTGCCCATCCAATATGATGGAAGCTCGAGCCCAAAACTCTTAGGAATACGCTTCATAATCATTTCAGATTGGTCTCTCTATGAATCCAATATTTTCCAAAACGGGCGACTTTCCATTGTTGATCAAGAATATTGTGGCAAAAAATAGTCAAAAACAAGGACTCACTATGTCGACGCTGCCTCAATTAACTGCTGAAGAGATCAAACTTATTAAAGGTATACTTTTAATTATTCCGTGTGGTGACAGAGTAAGAATACATTTTACCATCATCTTTGACTATTGGTGTCATAAAATACGAATAAATTATGATATCATCCATGCAAGAGAAAGGAAATTCGAAATAAAACTCCTTTTTTTTTCTATGGTCAGCGCACTCGCCTCCCAGCCGGGACGACAGCGCACCTGTAGCACGTCACCTTCGTCATTGGGCTGTCCACCGGTACCGAGTTACTTGTCCTCCGTAGTCGGCCCGAGAAATGATACCCCTATACCAAAACCTCTGATTAGAGTGATATAGTACTTCCATTCAGTCTAGTAACGGAACAAGAGAATAATGCCCCACTCCCTGTCTCCCGTAGGTGTCATATAAGACAACTGAGAGATATATGTAAGCAAGAGAAAAAAAGCTTGAAGTTCAACATAGCAATTTGTTAACCTGCGTGGTATAGTAGGTAAATTTCTTTTCTATTGTAGAAGAGGCTGGAGCCCAGCAGTGGGAGCTACAAGAAATGATGATGATACTTATTATTAAACTATCGGAACCTTACAAAAAAGTAAATGCTCAAACGTTTGTTTTATTTTTCAACTGGCACGAAGATTGAAGGTTGAAAATTACTATATAAATTTCAGGTTCAGCAGATTTCGTAGGTGTGAACCATTACACCACTTATTTGGTTAATAATAGCATTGAACAACATAATTCTTCATCATACACGAATGATCTGAACGTGAATATTACACAAAATCCTGAATGGATGCAAGGGAAATGTTCATGGCAAAAGGTAAAGAAATATACAGGGTGTATCAGGTTATGGGACAACTGTTCGAGTATGTTGTAGTTTAACGGTCATAGATCGTAATTAGAATGTACATTACACAAAAAACAATATAACATAAAAGTTATAGTGATTTCAAAAAAATGTGTCTAAGAGTCTATGCCTTAAATATTACGTATTATGTAGGCATGTACAGACAGAACACATGTAGGTATGTAAAGCTTCGACAGTATAATTTCATTCATTCATACCTAGAATTGCGCAAACGCTTCAATGAGCGTAGGTAACAACGACGAGCCGTCAACGGTCATCGGCCGGTCAGCTGTTTTAAAGCGAAGTTTGTCTTGCTTATGTGAACGTAATCATTGATTTTTTCAATTTTTAATGAATATTTAACAAAGTATGAATATGTTGCGTATTAAGTATCATTCATTGACTTTATAAATTTCAATCGGATTTACACGAAAAAGCTATGATAAAAATGAAAACTTTACATGTCTCTTAATTCCTTAACGAATCGATATTTTTCGTTCAAATTTTTTTCATGGGTTCCTACCACCATTGCCTCTCCCTTTTGACCAGTTGCCCCATAACCTAATACACCCTGTATATATATACTAGCTGACCCAACAGACGTTGTTCCGTTTAAATAAAGCGCCACCTACCGGGTCCAATTGTGAATCTAAACTATTCTGGACTTCCCCTGAACACATACACAAAAATTCATCAACATTGGTCCAGCCGTTTAGGAGGAGAACAGTGACACACACGTACACAAGAAATGTATATATAAGACTACCTGACCCAATAGACGTTGTTCTGTTCAAATAAGCGTTACCTACTAGGTCCAATTGTGAATCTAAACCATTCCCCTTGAACACACACAAAAAATTTCATCAACAACGGTCCGCTTAGGAGGAGTTTAGTGACATACACACGTAAGAAATCTATATATCTATCTGTATACATATAAAAGAAAGTCGTGCTAGTTACTACATTTATAACTCAAGAACAGCTGTACGGATTTGACTGAAAATTGGTGGGGAAGTAGTTTAGAACCAGGAGACGGACATAGGATATTTTTTTCCCGTTCTTCTTCTTCATCTTAATGGCAATTTATCCCGTTCCATCGCGTTCCCGTGTGACGTAACAAAAATGTCAAATAGATTTTATTTTTTTGTTTCTGTTTGTCCATTCGGACAGGCAAAGGGGTCAAAGCTCATACAGCCAAGTCTGATACAATTTTCTTCATATTATTTAACATTTCTTTATATAGAATAGCTTATTTATAGTCATGCCCGTCAGTAAGTCAAATCGTTACCATTAATTAATTACAATCATTGGTGCCGACCTGACGCTGCCGGCCATCGCTAGGGCGATGGTCGACAGCGTCGGAAATTGGGACGCAGTCGCAGCCTTCTGCGAGACAGTGATCTCGCAGAAGGAGGTGGCGGATCGTCTGCGCGAAGAGCACAGCCTCGATGAGGAGATCCGCCGCCAGCGACTGGGGCGGCGCAGGCGCAACTATCTGCGCCTCATGCCGCCCTAGCCGAGGCCGCGGGTGACGTGACCGGGGATTAGTCCGTCACCCGCCGAGAGGCCGACTGCGTGAGGAAAGACCGACGTCCTCCCCGAGGGGGGGACGTCAGTCGATGGGAGGGTACCCCACGCAGGGGGTATTCCGTCGGACCGACCACTGACGACAAGTAAACCTGCTCCGGTGGTCGGCCCAATGACGAAGGCGAGGTGGTTTTCGGGTGGATTGCGGGAGTTGCGTGCTTAAGCCCCTCTGTCGCCCCGGACGGAGTGGTGCGAAGGCGCGCCGACCGCAGCCCACCCACAGAAAAAAAAAAAAACTATTAATTAATTAGGCGCTGAAAACCTAATTAAATGATTTCTCTGAGAATTTCGGTAGAATATGAAAATACACGTAAACCACTCTTTTATCACATTCACCACACTTCAGCACCTTAACTATATTATATTACATTAAATATCAACAAAATTATTCAATATAACACTATAAAACATTAAAAAAATTAATATAATACAAGAGCTTAACATGACATTTCCATATTCGCACTGAAACTCATGTCAAAAAGAATACAAGCCACTATGAAACGTAAGATAATAAAAACGCATTTGTTATGTAACAACAAAACGCAAATGACAGCTAAACGTAATTTTGTCTATAGTTAAGTATGGTTAAAAATTTGATAATTATAATTTTGTCAGAAATCAATAATCAATAATTTGTATTCTCTTTGAATCATCATTAACAGTGCCGCGACCAAGACGATTAAATCTTTCCCGACAAAGCCGCAATGGTTCTTCTATTAGAGATATTCGGAAAGGGGAATGCCCATTGAAGTATGGAACACGGTTTCAAATTGAACATTCATGAAACTTACCTTATTTTGTTAGGTTTTAGATATATATTCTACAACAGAAAAAATTATATCTCTAACTCGACGGGTTATAGCAGAAAAATATTTATTCGTCTTATGAAATTACGTTATTTTCATGTAGGTAAACAAAACAAGTATCGCGTTTTAACGTGTTTTTTCAGTTATAATTTGCTCAATCGCTGTTTAAAAGTAATAAAAATGTTATTCCCTTTATCTTATAATGCATATTTGAAGCGTAATGGGTTTTTATAATTCATATGTAGGTAGGTACCTATAATTAACGTTAACATCAACCGAAGCCGGCTGGTGAAGATTCACTTTAAAATGTTTTAGTAACCATTTCGGTGTTAATAGGTACCTATATAGTTATAATAATAATAATCTTTTGATTAATAAATACGTGTGATAAGTCTCGTTACCAATATGTTTAGACATTTCCCACTTAATAAATAATTATTAGTTCAATTTCGAAAGCGGAAATGTCAGTGATGAAAAAAATAAATCATTTGTATATTCACTTGTCATATTCGGTGCTGCCAGTATGACATCATATTATTGTAAATCGGTAATCGTTAAGAATTGTCTGTTTATTCATATATTTATTATATTATGTTAATGCATAATCATTAGACTAATAAAAAAACGTGTTATGTAAAATAATCTGCTTGATTGAATTATTTTATTAGTTATCTTTTTAAATCTTTCTCGCGATCATGCTGACGGTTTGTGCTTTTCAATGTTCGTCGACTTCATCTAGTTTTTGATTACCCACTATTAGTTTATTTGCCAAGATATTTTAAGAATCCAGGCTCGTGTTGCTATTGAAGCCACAGAATGGTTTTTTCGCAATATCAAGCATCCAAAAAATATTGTTTGGCAAATAACAGCTTTATAAAACATGTTTAAAAAATCCAAGACACAGAAAATATATACTTTTAAAACGATTTTTGGTTTTATAACATTTTTATTGTCTATACGTACACTTTTAATTTATTATTATTATTAATAAATAATGAAAATCTTTGAATCCTCAGAAGTATTACAGGCTGCCTGGCAAGGGACGATAAAATCATCGTTGAGTGTAGTCTGCCGTGCGATGGTTGCTGGCAAATGGTGATTTGTATTTAACCATATTGCGAATAAAGTGAAACTTGTTTTAATTAGGACCTATGTATATAATACCTGTGACTAGGAAAATACCTTTGTAACAATAAATAAAAAACCGCTACAACTTAACTCTCGTCCTTAAATCGATTAAAATCGAGAATCGATTATAATTAGTATAGTTTTCAATACTGGCAACTATAGTGAACAATAAGATAAAAAATGGCCGGAACGTAATTACAAGGACGTGAAACAACTTTTTATTGTTTAACATATTTAATCCGGCGTTGTGATGGCTTGATATTTTAAAGGGGAGCATGATAATTAAAAACTTATTTTTTGATAATAATTTGATTGCTGTTTTTCACCGCACCCAGTGGAAACCATGAATGGGCATACCCCTTTAGAAAATATATTTATAAAACTACTTTTACGGATTATATCGCGTTTGTATTTGATATATGATTGCCCGACGTTTCGAACACTTTGCAGCATTCATGGTCACGGGCGGACTAAGGTGTCTCACGTCCAACGAGTAATCGTTATTACAGACATTTACAATTATCTACCCGATACAGAAAATAGTTATAAATATATTTATATTTATTTATTTATATATATTTATATATAAAATAGTTATAAATATATTTATATTTATTTATATATATTTATAACATAATAAAGTGTTTAACTGATTGGTGGGAAGCTCCAGTCTTGAGGCGTTGTATACGACTGCATGCAGTTAAATAAACGCCGTTGGGATTGGGTGGTTCACTCTTAATTTTGTCTTATTTTGCGAAGGAAATTATTATTGTTATATTTATTAAAGTCTAGCATTATAGTTAATTGACTACACAGATGGCGTAGTGGTTAAGATAGCGACCTACAGTGCCAGTGTCGGGGGTTCGTATCCCACGCGGGATAACACTTTGTGCGATCCACAAATTGTTGTTCTGAGTCTGGATGTAATTTGTGTTCGTTAATTATATGTTTGTAAAGTCCCTCAAGGATTATTTTCCTTAGTGCAGGGTGTTGCCTTAAGTAAATAAGTAAGTAATTAAATTTAATACAATGTAATTCATTTAGTTTGATGTGATTTAATGTGTTTTGTTATGATTTAATTTAATGATTTAATATGTCACTAAAACTAGTTTTTAAGTTATTTAACGGTACTAACAAAATATGAAATTTAAAAATTCTGAAATAAATGATTATTATTATTATTATTATTATTATTTATATATATTTATATATAAAATAGTTATAAATATATTTATATTTATTTATTTATAAATATAATTTATAACTATTTTCTGTATCGGGTAGATAATTGTAAATGTCTGTAATAACGATTACTTGTTGGACGTGAGACACCTTAGTCCGCCCGTGACCATGAATGCTGCAAAGTGTTCGAAACGTCGGGCAATCATAAATCAAATACAAACGCGATATAATCCGTAAAAGTAATTTTATTTACAATGTGTAGTGCTCGCGTAAACATCAGATATCATTAAATATATTTATGAAAAAAATTATGGCAATACGAAGTTCGCCGGGTCAGCTAGTATATACCTATATATAGAAGATATTTTTAAAGACAACATTTTAATATTCATCCCTTATTATCTCAGCTCATATACTTACGTCCCATTACCGAGTTCGAGTCTTCTCCATAATAAGACGGTAATTGACCTACTATTGGTATAGTAGGTCAATTACTGTTGTCAGACGAATTGCTGTGTTGTACTTCGAGTTTTCCTTCTCTTGCATAAATTTATAAGCATATTATATTCTTTAGTTAGATTTTAATTACTAAGACCATTAAGTTAAACTTTTATTTATTCATTAATCCTTTACTCGTATTTAATATCATTGTACATCAGTACTTAAGTCAAATCGTCGCTTTCAACAGTACCATAGTTATACTATTAATGGGAATTTTGATGGAAAATGGAAATGTTACATACATCATCATATTCACTACACCATTAAAGACAGCTATATGGTGACGGAATAAGAATACAATTCACCACTCCCTCTCTTACCTGTTGGTATCGTAAAGGACGATTAAGGGATTAATTATACATATAACATCTACCGATGTATGAGAAGGAAAACTCGAAATAAAACCCTATACCAACCCGTCTGACCAGTGCGGTATAGTAGGTCAATTTCCCTCCTATAGTGGAGGAGGCTCGAGCCCAACAGTGGAACGTATTATGAGCTGAATGACGAAATGATGAATAAAGACAGTGGGAAAATTCAATTTTCGTGTGGTGACAGAGTAAGATAACAATATACCACCCCTCTCCTCTTGCCCGTGGGTATCATAAACGATAACTAAAGGATATAATATGCATATAACATCTATGCAAAAGAAAGTTAAGGGGCAACATGTGTTAAGCACGTATCATATTCATTTCACCCCAGCACTTCCTCCGCATTACATAAAATATCATCAAAATTATTTAATAGGACCCGCTAAAACATTAAAATATTTAAGCATTTTAAAAGCTTTTATTTAACTTGCCCTGTTAGTATGCTAGTATGGAACAAATCTTAGGAGTTAAATTAGAACCACTTCCTGTCGTTAGATTAAGTTTAAATTTGGTTTACTATGGTATGGTTTGGTTACCATGAAGCTGGTCTGAAAATGGCGTCGGAAGGTGGCTATAGGAACTTCTTAACTAAACGAGATAAAACCGTCGAGTTTGGATTTGTTTTAATAGTCTTGGCAAGCACTCTTGCGCTACATGATAGTCTTAAGATGGCGTCGGCAGGTGGCCGTAGGAATTCCTAAACTAAACAATATAAAACCGTTGAGCTTGGACTCGGTTGAATAGTCTTGACAAGCACTCACTTTTTTTTTTAAATTGCTATTTTTTGTTAATTAATACTAGAAATGCAGAGATTGAGACATAACTAATAATTTAAAATATAAAATGTTAATTATTTTTAAAAAATAAACAAGCTTTTATTTAAATGCTCTAAAACGAAAATAAATTTTGAATTCAAACAAACCTACCATTCTATTAAATTATAAAATAAAATTTATATTGGTAATAAATAATTCATATATTTTTAGTGTCTTGACAGAGTAAGATAACAGTTCACCATCCCCTCATCTTGCCTGTGGGTGTCGTAAAAGATGACTAAAAGATGTAAGGAATATGCATATACCATCATATAATCTTTACTCATGCCCACCTTTGATAGATGGGGTATGCTGGGCTCAGCGTCGATTTATAATCAGCGCCATTACCAGCTAAAAACCACACGCTGTTCATGTCCCACGACTAAGACGGTCTTCATATGCACCAAAACTCCGCCGGATGCATGTAGGACCCTATATCAACCCCTCTAACCAGCGTGGTATATAAGGTCGATTTCTCTTCTATTATGGAGGAGACTTCTAGCAGTTGAACGAACATCAGCTGACTTGAAAATCCTTATCCAAAGATATTATTTTATTTTTATAGAGCTTCCCAATTGGAATCTACAAAATGTTTATGTATCTGAACAAAATGTATGATTATCCGAAGCTAATCATCACTGAAAATGGTTGGTCTACTGATGCAGGAGTCATCGACCAGAACCGTATGGATTATATTAAAGAATACCTAGGTAAGTATTTTCGTTATAAGTATAACCGTCTTCTTCTTCTTCTTTTTTTTTTGTTTTGGCAATCAGCTATTAATATAAGCCATTTTTGCCAGTGTCGAGTTATAATTTTCTTTTCAAATTATCAATTTCTTCATGTCAGTAATGGTCCGTCAGTAATTCAGTGTCGCCTCCAACAGTGTAATGGCCACTGTTAGGGGTATCTTCTGAGAATTTTGGTGGAAACAAAAAGGTATGTTGGTATAGCAGTTTTATATCATATTCACTACACCTCAGCAGTTTTGCCACTATATATCACATAAAATGCCATCAAAATTATTTAATATAACACGTTAAAACACTAAGATATTGAATATAATACAAGAACACCACATGACACTTCCAGATTCTCGCCAAAATCATAACCGTCTTCTTCTTCTTTTTTGTCTTGGCAATCAGCAACAAATACGAGTCGTTTTTGCCAGTGTCGAGTTATAATTATCTTTTGAAGTTCTCAGTGTCTTCATGTCAGTAATAGTCTGTCAGTAAGTCAAAGTGTCGCCCTCAACAGTGCAATGGCCACTGTTAAGGGTATCTTCTGAGAATTTTGGTGGAAATACAAAGGTATGTATAGCAGTATTATATCATCGTAGTGAATACTACACCTCAGCAGTTCTGTCGCTATATATTACATAAAATGCCATCAAGATTATTTAACATAACACGTTAAAACACTAAGATATTGAATATAATACAAGAACACCACATGACACTTCCAGATTCCCGCCAAAATCATAACCGTCTTCACTAACAACAATATAATAGTGGTGGGACCACACTGTCGACGGTTGTCTGTCTACAGTCGCGGGCCGGTCCGTCCAGGGGGTAGTACCACACTGAGCAGATAATCGAGGTCCTAGTAGTAGCAATTTGTTACTGCGCTTCATTGCGTGCGCGAGAGAGCCGGCAGGCAGCCCAACTTTCTGAGGGTGTTTGCGTGAGGTTTTTTTTTTTGTTTTTATTGCCGATGGTGACAAACGAGCAGCCAGCCCACCTGATGGTAAGTGATACTGCCGCACATGGACCTTTGCAATACCAGGGGCACAGCCAGGCCGTTGCCCAGGCCTACCGTGAAGTAAATGCTCTTCTTAAACCTCGTTTAAAGAAGGACATGTCATAGCGCTCGGGAAACACAGCAGCAGGTAGTTCATTCCAGAGCCTGCACGTACGTGGGAGAAATAATCGCTGGAAACGTACAGTTGAAGACCATATCGTTTCCAGGTGAAATGGATGAACCCTGCTGCGGTGTCGAGTGGTACGTTGGTGGGTTTTAGTGATGCCTTTAGTATCACCGAACCTCATTGCGGGCATTCATACTCCCTTCACTTTCTTCATAGCAGTCAGCGGCCTTGCAAAGATCTATGAGCGGCAGCAACGCTTACCATCGGTGTACTATTTGCTCGTTTGCCACTATTTGCATTAAAAAAAAAACTCTTCTTTTGTTCTATTTTTGGCGGGCTATATTCAGCACACGCTGTCTATTCCACCTGTGCTGTCCAAGTCGCCGTAGAGAGTTACTCCCGGGCACGAGCCGCCGTCTCCTTCCGTGAGATGACTAACTCACAGGAGAAGGAAAACTTGAACTCAAACCCAATACCAACACGTCTGATCAGCATGGTGTAATACATCGGTTGCCCTCCCAAGTAAGTATAAGGCCTCATTTACGAAGACGCGGCCCGTCGCGCATCGCGATAGGCTGCGCGGCCCGCACTATATTCGAATTTAGGGCGTTGGATGAGTGCGTTTACGGAGAAGCGATTTTACACGCGTTTGCTTGAAATGGAGCGTGTTCTACGGCCGAGCCCGCGGATGGCATCGTCACGTCTCACGCGGCGTTTATCGCGGCGGCGCACGCAGCGGCGATTCTCGATGAAGCGATGCCTGTGGCGGAACCTTCTGCCAGTCTTATTTGCTAATCGTGCAACACAGACGTAGTTACCGTCGCAACGGAGTATGATAGACTTTTTAGAAGTAAATTATATTTTAAAAAGTGAGTTATTTAATATAAAGAGTGGCCCAGTGTTTATAATAGCGGAACATGATAAGTTTGGGTCGGATTAACTGAGAACCCCGCGTGCGCCGCAGCGATGCTCGCCGCGTGCTCCGCTACACGCTTGAGAATACGACGCGAGCGCAGCGGCGGGCATCGCCACTCTGCCCGCCTCGCGTCTCTATAAACAACATCGCATATTGTTATAAGTCTGTGTTTACGCGTGCGATGATACGTGCCGCTTCACGCGCCGCCGCTACGTAAACAATAAAAACGTCCGACGCGCCGCGAGACGCCACGCCACACGCGACGCGCGACGCCCCGCGTCTCCGTAAATGAGGCCTAAGGCAAGCCCAACAGATTTTAGCTCATATATGTTCCCATATATGAGCTAAAATGAAAATAAATGATCATCTAAGAGCATGTTTCGATACGATGAAGTTTAGTAAGTAATCCATGCCAGCGCCATATTGATCACTTAGACTTAAATAGGTATTTTAGAGGAAAGAGTCGTTGAATTGCTATTTTTAAATATACTTATGTCTAGATGCCGTTCTCTTAGCTATGGAAGATGGAACGAAAGTCAAGGGTTATTTTGTGTGGAGCTTAATGGATAACATAGAATGGATTTCTGGCACCAGGTATGTTTACCATCTTCCATTATTACAATCATAAAACTCACGAGTTAGTTTGAATGTGGTATCGAGCATCATCATTACAGCTTAGCTACTACACCACGCTAGTCAGGTGGGTTGCTATGCGCCGCCCGAGTCACCGGCGGCGGAACGTGTCGCCGAATAGGAGCTCTACTCGCACACGATCCGCCGCCTCCTTCCGTGAGATAACGGCCTCACAGAAGGCGGCGACCGCGTCCCAGCAGGTGGGTTGCTATAGGGTTTTATTTCGAGCTTTCCTTCTCTTAAAAAAAGTATAATAAAAGATATTTTTTGGGGCTAATCTCACCACACATTACCACCACTGTAATTCCAGCAAGCCAGGATTCACATCGATCTTCATAAAAAATTCAGAATTATATTCTAATCTCAAATTGTATTCTAAAAATAATTGTGCTTAATCCGTTTAATCATTAGCTAATCCCCGAACTTTCACCCGCGTAGTTCTAGTTACTCGCTGATGATGTGGCTTCCCATTGATGAAAAAATTTCTAAAATCGATTATCGTTTAGTCCCATCGTGAAAAAGTAACAAAAAAAACACATTTACATTCGAACTTATGTTAGTTAAGAAGATTATAAAAAGAAAATATTTATAATTGTATGCATTACCTACCTACAGAGAACGCTTCGGTCTTTACGAAGTAGACTTCGAGTCACCATCCAAGAAGAGAACAGCACGACTATCTGCCCTGTTGTATAAGAATATAATCAAGACGAGAGAGCTAGACCTGCAGTGGCAACCCAAAAGTTTATGCATTACAGATCAGTAAAAAACGTGACACATGCAAATGAAATGAAGCTATTTCCAATCTATAGGTATCAGGAGCGGAGGAAAAAAAAGTGTTTGTGTACATAAGTACACAAGTTCATAAGAAGTTATACCTCTTTGACGTCATTTTTCATCATTTCAGCTCATATGCGTCCCACTGCTGGGATCGAGCCTCCTCCTCAAGAGGTAAATTGACCTTACTATACTATGCTGGTCAGACAGGTTGGTATAGGGTATTGTTTCGAGTTTTCTATCTCTTGCATAGATGTTATATGCGTGCGACCTTTGGTCGTCTCTTACGACACCCACGGGTATGAGAAGGGTTAGGGAATTGTATTCTTACTCCGTCACCACACGTACAGGCTTCTTTGAGGTAACAAGATAAAAATCTTTCTAAATTTTTATCCTTCGCATTATCCTACGTTTTATAAAAAATTCGACACTAATAATAGAAAAAAAGGTATTTGATACATTGAAAGTTTTATTGTAATTAGGTATCTAGTTGATATTTGTGACGGTGTGTGCGGGCACGGCACATCGTAATAAATGTTGTCTAACTAACTTCTAGAGCAACGCTGCTCAATAACAGGTCCGCGGACACATTCTAAATGGCCCGCACAGGCAAGATTCATTCCCGCCAATTTGGATATGTCAAAATTTGCTTAAATTATCTAAAATTATTCATCTAAATAAATTTGATACTTATTGAGCATTAAAGTTCGTTAATAAACAATAGCCATCTTTTTTTTCACAGTTATTGTTACTTAAAAAAAAATCTAGCAAATATCACATATAATAGTTATTCATTTTGTTATACTCGTTCCAACCATTTATTTTACTTTTGGCAGGTCGAATTCTGATCAATTAGTGTTGTACCAATGTATTACGGATACTAATGTTTTGTAATAATCGATTTTAGTCAGGAAGAACTTTTAATCGATTTAACACGGATATTTTATTTTTGCTTAAATACATATTTCATATTATTTAAAAACTTCACTTCTGTAAATATATTTGTTATTTGGGCACATTAATTTTTGCATACCCACTAATTCAATCCTCCCAAAATATTTTACTTTGTACTTTGCAAAATAAAAAATAACTACTTTATGAAGCATTTTTCCATTAAGCGGGGTCTGCTGCTCCAAACTTTACTTAGAGATAATGGCGCCCTCGTCTGCGGTAGTAAATCACTAATTTTCTCATCCAGCCTACCCCTTTTTTTTTAAGCCGAATTGGCAACACTGAACGGCGCGCCGGCGACGCCATTTTGTTGTGTTGTCTGTCACTCGCAACAAGACCCCCGTGCTAGTCACATTTCTGTTTGCTGAGTGCTCTTTCATATTTTTCATACGCTGTGTTGAGTATTTATATTCCACCGTATTGATTTCATTGTTCTTATTTTGATTGAGTTGAGCGTATCGTTCCTCCCAGTAAGATTTTACTTGCAAAATGCCGAAAGGTATGGTGCTTAAAGGACAATCCAGAGAGTTAGTGCTGCGGCTTCGTGAATTTTTTGAAAAGGAAAGCCGCAATGGCGTATTCCTTATACCAGTAACCCAAGTTAGAGACCGTGTTGCAGCAGCATTAGGTATTAGTGCTCCAACGGTGGCGAAAATCACTAAAGAAGCCTATGGTAGTAGTGGTATTGAACAGAACAAGCTATCTACGCCTAAGAAAAAACGTCAGCCCCGTAAAGTGACAGCAATTGACAGTTTTGATACTGATGCTATTCGTCGTCATATATACAATTATTACACAAGCAAAGAGATTCCTACTTTGAAAAAATTAGTAGCGTCTCTACGAAATTGTGGCTTGTTTCGTGGTCAAAAATCTTCTTTGTCAAAGGTGCTGCACCAAATCGGGTTCTTGTATAAGAAATCCGACAAAAGAAAAATTTTAATGGAACGTCGTGATATAGCCTTGTCTCGCTGTGAATTTTTAAGACAAGCGAAGAAAATAGAAGACTGGTCGAATGTCGTTTTCACAGATGAAACTTGGCTCAATGCCAATCATTCCATACCAAAAGGTTGGACTGACGATACTGCTGCTTCTACTTCTGCAGTGCCAATGGAGAAAGGTGAACGCCTCATCATTTGCCATGCGGGAACTACAAAGGGATTTGTACCAGACGCTCTGTTAGCGTTCAAATAAAAAAAAAAACAGGAGACTATCATGAGGAGATGAATGCGGACGTGTATGAAAAGTGGTTCAGAGAAATGCTTACATCACTTGAAGAGCCATCAACAATATTTATTGATAATGCACCCTATCACTCTCGCCAAATTAATAAAATGCCAACACAGGCCAACAAAAAACACGAGATTATAAACTGGCTTCGTGATAATGGGGAAGATGTGGACGAATCCCTACTAAAAGTAGAATTACTTAAAATATTAAAAAGTAAAAAGCAGCCAAAATGATATGTCATCGATGAAATGGCAGCAGAATATGGGCATGTTGTAATCAGTATTCCTCCGTACCACTGTTAATATAATCCAATTGAAATGATCTGGGCACAAGTTAAAGGACACGCCGCAAGAAACAATACAACTCCTCCTTTCACAGCAAATAAAATGCTTGAACTTTTAAAAAACGCATGTGCTAGTGTGACGCCTGAAAACTGGGCGAGTGTCGTCAACAAGACAAAAAATATAATATTCTCTGATTGGGATCGGGAAATTGAATTTGACAACATACCTACACAAGAGTTAATAATAAACACTGCAGATGATTCAAGCGACGATTCGAGTTCGTATGAAGAATCCGACGATTCGTTATAATAAAATAATATTAAAATATTTTGGTTGTTTTATTTCATGTTATAGGTATGATGAGAAGATTTTTATATCTCCCTGATACAATTTTAACGTGTTGTCTATTACAACAATTCAAAACTCAGTTGTCAGCTGACTTAACTGCAAATAAGTGTAATCGATTATTTGCGATTCATTAGTTTGCACCGAATACTTTTGATCCTGTCACTATATGCGATAGAACGTAACTTTTTTATAACGGAAATGAATTATCACTTAAATTTTATGAATAGAGCTATTTACGGCATATTAATGTATTTAGTGGGTAATAATTAAGATATATATAAATATTATTGGGCAGTTTATATATTTCTCTGTTCACTCGTTTCAAAGTTAATAATTGCGTATAATGAAACAGTTACGTCCTAAAGCATGTGTCAAAAGTAAAATAAATGGTTGGAACGAGTATAGTGGCCCTCTAAAATTTTCTGTATTGTCCGTTTGGCCCAAGTGTTAAAAAACTTGGGCAGCCTTGTTCTAGAGTCTGTTTTTCGTGACGGTGTGCGCGATATTTACTCTCATCATTTCTCCCCAAAGCGCCAAAAGAAGTAAAACTTAATAAAAGTACAAATCAGTAACATGGACAATGAATTTTTGAAAGTGGTAAATATATCACTGACGGTACTCGATGCCAAATATCCTTACTAAAAATATAAATGCGAAAGTAAGGATGTTTGCTTAGAATAATAACGTATAGAAGGATAGTGTCAGTACTTCGAACTTCAAAAATTTGAATCTAAAAATACTAATGGCGCGCAGACGATTACACACGTACACACGCACACCACTATACAAATTATGAAATCAAATTTTGTTTTTATTAACATAAATCGTCGAAATACTTTTAAAAGTAATGTTAAAAACCTTTTATGTATTTCAAATGTGTTGTAGCACCATTTGAATGCACTTGCCGTCATAATTACCTATTTATTTTTTAAGTTGCGTACGTTCGTGCAGTGCAATGACTTGTACATTATGGGACTGTTCCGGTGTAGGCTCCATTAGGCTCCAATTGAAATGCCTCACTTTTTGTGCGTGGACTTACTTTCTATATGTTATTATTCTAAGGATGTTTGTTTGTTTGTTACGCTTTCACGCTTAAACCACCGAACCGATGTCAAAAATTCTTTCACCAATGGAAAGCTATAATATCAGGGAGTAACATAGGCTATATTTTATCCCGATATTCCCTCGGGAACGGGAACCACGCTGCGGGTAAGGCGACTGAAACCGAAGCGAAGCGAGGGCGGGTTACTAGTATTAAATATGTTTAAAACACCACAGCAATATATTTTTTTTAATTAATACGTACAACATAGTTCTTTCCATGTGGTGACAGAAAAAGAATACAAATCACCACCCCTTTTGCCTGTGAATGTCGTCTTTTACGACAAAGGTATTATTGCAGATAATATCTATGTAAGAATAAGGAAATCCCTAAATAAAACCCCATACCAATATGTCTGACCAGCATGGTATAATAGGTCGATTTCCTTTCCATATATGATTATGACGATGATAAACATAGTTCTTGAATAATAATCAAGTTTAGGATCTCGGAGTACCTATTACATATTATATTAAATGAAACTGGTCACGGAAGGACAGGCCTTCCATTGCCATGAACGCTAAAAGTATTCCAAACATCGATAGTATAAAAATTAAATATAAACGTCCATAAAAATCCTAAAAATTGTTTTATTTCATACCTAATATGAACAATTTTATTTATTAGATAATGAGTAATATCTGGTTGACCGAGCTTCGCTCGGTATGTTTTTGTTGTTTTTTTTTGTCGAATTTATTTAGATATATATTGATAAAAAATAAAAATTATATAATGAAAAAAATATCAAAAATTACAAAAAGAGAATAATAATAACACCGAGATTCGATCCCACGCTGTTTGAATGCTAAAACAAAAAGAAAGCTGGACAACTTCCCAACTGAGCTATTGACACTCTTGACAACGACGACGAAATTTGAATTCTTATTCAGAGAATTTTAATAACATTTTATGTTATTGTATTGATTAGCTAAAAACAGCGACAAAACAACATTTTATATAAATAAAACCTAGCTAGATCGATTTTTTGGCCCCGAAACCTCTAGTATGCCAAATTTCATCAAAATCGTTGGAGCCATTTCTTACATGAGCTGAACTTATATGAGCTGAGATGATGATAAAATACGGGGAATTTATTATTTGAGATACTGGGAATGTTCAATAGAAATATATAAATTTCCGTGTAATGTTGGAGTAAGAATACAATTAGCTACCCATCTTGACTATGATTGTTGTAAAAGATACCTAAGGGATTATAACAGGCATGTAATATCAATGCAAGAGAAGGAAACCTCGAAATGAAACCTTACACCAATTCGTTTGATCAGCGTAGTATAGTAAGTCCATTTCCCTCCCATAATGGGGTTGGCTCGAGCCCAACAGTGGGAAGTATATGAGCTGAAATGAATGAATAACAAATTATTAGTAATTTATGTCTAATTATTATATCTCCCACTATTAAGAGTAAGAAGATAAAGTATCAGCAAGACATTCCTTCTTATATTATCTTTCCAGCGTGGTATAGTAGGTCATTTGGTAACCTTCCAGGAGACCAGAGCCCAACAGTAGGACATATATGAGCTGAGATGATGATGATGATGATCATCCTTGAGAGATATCAGTGCAAGAGAAGTAAAACTCGAAATAAAATAGGGATGTGACTTGGAGGGAAAATAATAGATTTTTTATTCTTTAAAATAAATCGATTAATAAGAAATAAATAATCGATTTTTCTCCCAACAGGATTATGATGACCTTTTTTTTTAGAAAATGTCAGCTTTATTTTCTAATATAGTATGAAACAATCGTGATGACCTTTTTTTTTAGGAAATCTGCCAGTGAATAATCGATTAATTTCGATCGAATTTCGAATAATAAAAAATCGATTAATAATCGATTTTTATTATTTTGATAATCGACTGTAAAAATCGACTATTAATCGATTATTTTTTTGTAATAATCGATTATTATATAAATCGATTATTTTTTCACATCCCTAAAATAAAGCCATTCCGTCTCACCAGCGTGGTTATAGTAGGTCAATTTCTTTTCCACTGTAGAGGAGACTCAAATCCAGCTGTGGGATATATAAGAGATGATGATGATCTTGACCCCTCTGAATTTCAAACTAGGCTGCGCAAGTCACATATATTGACAAAACATAAACATGCCACAATTAACTATTCATAATTTAATTAAAGCCATTTTTAATTTAGTGCCATCTAGTGGTATTTGGAGGAGGTGCTTACAATTTTTACTTTAGGAGTTCTATGATTGTAAATTTGTAATTAAAGTAAAATAAAAATGGTGGTTACACTTATAGATAACGAGTTCAGTAAATCAATTTTTCTTACCGCCTTTTTTCTGAAAATTCGTCAAAGTAAAAAAAATTGTTAATGGCAAAACTTAAACACTATTGAAATTGTTGAAAGTTTGATTAATGTAATTGTTTTTATTTATTTCTAATGTATAGATCAAAGTCTGAGACACACGAATTATATAAAACTTTATGATTTTAATACAAAAATAATGAGTCTCTCTAAAAAAAGTTATTATTATTACTTAATAGGTTACTAAAATATGTACTTTCAATGTCTTAAGTATACAGAAATTTTCACTAGATGACACTAATTATTTGACAGCTTCGTTTAAATTCCTTACCATTATAATCGTGCTTTTTAAGCTCTTAATCGTGTTTTTTGTTTTACGACACCTACGAGCCATGTAAGGGTTGGTAGTATTAGTTACCGCCATCTCACAGTAAATATACTAATTAATATATTTATATCATAATAATATCTGAGCTGCATCTCTATTTTTAATATCCCTATGTATCCAGGTTGTCCCTATGTACCCATACATGGTTCCTTGTACAAATACATACAAGATTTTAGATTTTTTATACGAAATAGGAGAACACAATCACACTGACACAATTTTGTAGCAGATTTTTATATTACTCATACTATATTTGCCAGCATGAAGTTCTTATTTCTCTCTGGCTACCTTATAATAGTAACGTATAGAAGATAAGTTCGCCCACAAAAGGTGAAGCATTTCAATTGGAGCCTAGTGGAGCTTACGCCGGTACCGTATAATGTACAAGGTCACTGTACTGCATGTAGGTACGTACGCAACTCTTAAAAAATAAATAGGTAATTATGACGGTTTGTGCATTCAAATGGTGTCATAAGTCATAACACACTTCAAAAACTTAAAAAGGTTTTTAAGATTACTTTTAAAAGTAATTCGACGATTTATGTAAAAACAAAATTTGATTTCATAATTTGTATAGTGGCGTGTGTGTGTGTGTGTGTGTGCGTGCGTGTGTGTGTGTGTGTGTGTGTGTGTGTGTGTGTGTGTGTGTGTGCGTGTGTGTGTGTGTGTGTGTACGTGTGTAATCATGTGCGCGCATGTTGTATTTTTAGATTCATGTTTCGAACGTTCGAAGTACACTATCCTTCTATACGTTATTATACTAAGCTCGCTACATTATATATTAAGAAAACTCAACAGTAACTTGGGGAAGTTGTATCAAATTAATTTATATTCAACTGTTAAAGTAAGTGATTATGCTTTAAACGTCTAATTTATCCATAAAGTGCTTAGATTGCATAATAGAAATTCAGACACTCGATGCTAGATTTACACATTTTTTTTCTGCTACAGTTGAAAAAAACCTAGTGGAATAAAATAACTCATACGTATTTAATAGATATTTAAGTATCATCTCCTATAGTCGATCTGCATGTTAAAATATGAATGCATTTATAAATTAAATTAATATTTAAAATTAGTATGATAAAAATATGTATATTAATGTAAGGAGTATTTTAGCTCGTGGGCGAAAGGTTATCAATACTGATTCACAAATCACATTTTACTAAACGTGAAACTACTATAGTTTCACGTTTAGTAAAATGTGATTTATTTTTGTAGATTTACGCCGCTCTATAATACCTACGTATTTAAAAAGCTTGTAAAAAGAAAAAGACGCGGCTTAATTGAGAAATAAGTTCTTTTGAATTAAATCACAAATGTCATATAAAGGGAATTAATTTGTTTTCAACTATTGCCACCTTTCATACTGTTATCAAAACAAATGTAATTTTAAGCAATTTTAAGACCATATATTGTAATAAAAAGCGTTAAAAATTTTAAGTCTTTTTAAATATATTGATAATGGTAAGGTAAAAATTCTACAGCTGGCAACCTTGAAATATGTATGTAGGGATATGACTTAGATGGGGAAAATCAATTATTAAATTATCGACGTGTCACTCTTTAAAATAAATCGACGTGTAAAAAACGATTAACTAAAAATAATCGTTTTATCTATTTGAAAAGTTGCATCGTTTTTGCATAGTAATAAAATGACTAAATCAATAAAAAATAATAACTTAAACAATAACGTGTTGAATTTATAAATGAAAATTTTCTTTCAGTTTTAAAATCAACATATTGTTTTGTTTTCAGCGTAATGAGGAGATTGAATAAAATATCGCTACTCATTTTTAGTACTATTTAACATTTTAATGTAATGTATATAAAACAAAACGATTAGTAGAAAATAACAAAATGACCATCTATTGGAACTAAAATACGAAACAAATTTTTATTTGAGTTTCAAATAAAAATTTGGTTTATATGAGTACTAAACGAAACTAAAGTATCAAAGAACTATGGAGGGTAGAAGTAAGGAGAACCATCTCGGTGTATTAAAAAGTGTCTGTTGAAAGGGAGCAAATTAAGGTGGCGCTATAGTAACAAGTGGAAGAATTTTAAAGTACCTCGTAACGTTACTTTCAAACCAATTGAAGTACTTTTTGACACTGGTTATTTTTTTTCAAGATTTCCCCCATTTTGAAATACGTAAATAATTGAGATTTTAAATACTGCATATTTCTTAACTACTGAAGTCAAGAGAAATATTCAACTTTTCAACTCGGCACACTTCACTCTGTTTATAACTGCTAAGTTCATTTCATTTCCACTTGCTACACTAGCGCTATTTCGGTGAGAGTTCGAACAATAATTTGCTGTTTACAAGTGAACACTTTTTCGACTAATCTCCCATACAAGACGGTCCTCCTTACTTCTACCCTCCATACAAAGAACGAATAGTTAGCATAGATGTATAGGATCATCTATCATTTTAATAGACTAAAATTAACCAATAATCATAGAGTAACCTTTTCTTTTGATCTTAAAACTAAAGCACACAAAAGCAAAGTTTCTTTAAGTGTAAGCAATAAAAAAAATAATTCAAATTACTGACACAAATGTATCACTTAACATTTGACTAGACAAAAATAAAACAAAAAGGAATTACAAAAAAAAATATGGCCTTTCAGTCTCCTAGTCCTCCAGCCTTCTAGACACCTTTAATTAGTTATGGCTTTTAGTCTCAAGACTAAAATACAAAGAAAACTTTATTTAAGTTGAAACAATGAAAAAGAAATAGTAATAAAATCGGTTTATAAAAGATCGATTTTAAGAAAAAAAATCGATTAACATAGAACTCGATTTTTTTTCACATCTCTGTTTAAACGTACATAACTATAACTACTAGAGATGTGACTTGTAAGGAAAAAAATCGATTAATAGATAATCGATTTTTTTATTTAAAATAAATCGATTATAAAATAATCGATTAATTAAAAATAAATAATCGATTTTAAAATAACCGATTTTTCTCCCAACAGAATTATAATGACCTTTATTTAGGAAATATGAGCTTTTTTTTGACACTATACGCAGTACCTACCGCGATGACTTTTTTTTTGGAAATCTGGCAGTGATTTAATTTTAAACAAATAAGCAATAATCGATTTATTTTAATATAAAAAATCGATTTTTATTATTTTCATAATCAATTTTTAAAATCGATTATTACAATAAAATAATCGATTAATAATCGATTTTTATAAAAATCGATAATTTTTTAACATCCCTAAGAACTATATATAATATTATTCTACTCTTGAGTTGCCTGTAGATTAGTCATTCATCAAATAATGTCTATTTGAAATTCATAAATACTTCTGATTAAGTATACAACTCCAGAAAACTGTAAATAACATTAGTTGATAATAGTTTTATGTTAAAATAAATAAAAATGCAGCGGCGTAGAGGTGCAAATTTCACATATGTGAGCGGTTGTGTGAAATACATGATTTTTGTGCTGAATTTTATATTTTGGGTGAGTATATACATTTTATTATTCAATCCCCATATACAGTGATCATGTGATAAATGTTATACTTTACGGTAAAGGACTATATTTCTATATTATATTCAGCATTGTTGTGTGTGAATCATTGTTTTATGTCACGTCGTGAATGAGAATTCCACATACAATCTCAGTTTGTTACCCGGCTGCATCCGTTCTCTATTGTTTCGAGTTTACATTGATATAATAAATAAAAAAGACATGCTATTGTTAGGGGGAAATAAATTTTTTTAAACAAAGAACATCAATTTCTCTGAGAAGAAATTCGCTCTCGCTCGAAGATTAAAAAATAATTACTTTATATTGTAAATAAATAAATGAACAGAATTTCTTCTAAAATGTAAATATATAAATTATTAAATATTTAGAGGCGATGTAAGTAATAATGCTTAATCACCTGTTTAGATAAGCAGCGCATCATTTTATCTTTTTTTTAGAAGTCGACAAGCTACACTAAGGCAAATGTATTTCAGGAGATATTAGAATTATTATTTATACTCTATACTATCATTTGACAAATACAAAGTGTCATCCTGTTTAGGAATTAAACCTACAGCACTCATTATTAGCACATAATTACAATCTCATGCAACTACTTGAGAGAGCCGGAATCCCAACTTTCTGAGGGTGTTTGCATGTGGTGGGTTTTGGTGATGGTTCACTGAACCTCATTGCATGCATTTACACTCCCTTCACTTTCTTCACTTTAGACAGAGGCCTAGCAAAGATCTATGAGCCGCAACATTTATCATCAGGCGTACTATTTAGCTTGTTTGCCACCATTTGCAATAAAAAAAGATATGGTCCAAGAGAATGCATGAAGACTTTCATGAGCGTGGGTTAAGCAATGAAAGTATATCAGGCTTGTGACAATCTGTAGTCTCTGCCTACCACTTTAGGAAGCAGGTGTGAAGCTATGTATGTATATATGTAATTATGTTCTGCATTTACGAACACCCCTCAAAGATAATCATCATGATGTCAACTTATATAATACATCCCAATGTTAGGCTATATCCTTCTTACTATACCATTCGGGTAGGATATTATAAGAAGGAAAGTTTTGTTGTTACTTTATCTTCTTACTGTTGAGATTGGAGAGATATAATATTTAAACCTAAATTATCAATAATCTATATTCATTAATTCATCCCAGCTCATATACTTACTACTGGGCTCGAGTTTCCTCTGCAATCAGAGGAAAATTGACCTATCACACCATGCTGATCAGACGAGTTGCCATATAGTTTTATTTCAAGTTTTCCATCTCTTGCATAGATTTTATATGCCTATTATATTCCATTAGCTTTTATAGCACAGGCAAGATATATTCAGTGAATTGTATTCTTACCCTGTCACCACACTTCAAACATTATTTTCATGCTTTTTTTTTGGGATAAAAAGTAGTCAAAATGCTATTTGAGACTACATCTATTGTGTTTAATTTAATCCAGCTCTTTTCAACTGTTACGGCTTGTTTGTGTAACAAACATGTCCATACAAACTTTTGCATTTAGTAAGAATCATAAGAAATACTAAGAAATGTATATTATTATTCATATTATTTTCATGGTAGGAATCATATTTCCTTGTTTATTTCTAATTATTGCTAGCGGCAAACAGCACACCTGATGGTAAATGATACTGTCGCTCATGGACCTTTTTTTAGGCTGCTGCCTACCATGTAGAAAGTGAAGGGTGGGGTTTCATCATCATCATCTCGGCTCACATACATCCCGCCTCCTCCATAATGAGAGGGAAATTGATCTACTACAGCACACTGGTCAGACGTGTTGGTATAAGGATTTACTTTGAGTTTTCTTTGTCTTGCATGTACATATGTTATATGCATATTATATCCCTTAGTCGTCTCTTACGACATCCACATGCAAGAAAGAAGGTGGTGAATAGTATTCCTACTCCGTCACCACACAGAGAGGTTAGGGAATTGGGGAAAATCATTAGAAATGACTGTATCAGTGCTATAGCAGTCTAAGTAGCTACATTGATCATCATGTCATGGATTCAACAGTAATAATAATACTTATATAATCATCATCTCGGCCCATAGAAGCCTGTTGAGCTCGCTCCCCCACAATGGAAGAAACCTAGACTTACTATACAGCGTTGCTCAGACGTGTTGCCATGGGAACAGTAATGGTAGTGGGTAGAAAAGTGGTGGTCGGTGGAGTGGAACTTATAAACTAGGTCGAGCCTGTGTATTATGAGAAGGAATTTCGATATTTTTAAAAATTATGCAGTAAATAGTTTTGCTAAGAACATTACTAATAAATAGTGTCCGACCGAAACTGCTTTTTACTGCCAAAACCGAATTTCGACTTCAGTCTCAGGTTCGGCCGAAACCGAAACTTCTGTGTAAATTATATGGTCAATATTTTCTCTGCGAGATAGAATCCGGAATACGGAAATCCGCAGAAGAACGGGTGTAACCAACATAGCACGAAGAATTAGCACGCTGAAGTGGCAATGAGCAGGCCACATCGCTCGACGAACCGACAACCGCTGGGGAAGAAAGGTTCTCGAGTGGCGACCACGTATCGGATGACGCAGTGTAGGACGCCCCCCCCCCACTAGGTGGACCGATGACCTAGTGAAAGTAGCTGGGCGTCGTTGGATGCAGGCGGCACAGGACCGCTCATTGTGGCGCAACATAAGGGAGGCCCACGTCCAGCAGTGGACGGCGATAGGCTAAAATGATGATGATGAATTTTTGTGAGAGTAATAATAAATAGTATATCGTAATTAGACAGTTTTTACTCTTTACTCTAAACATAAAATGAAACTTACAAAATTTAACTACACTCATTTGCAAAAAAAACGGGCACCTAAGCAATGAACCATTTCAAATGTTAATATTTCTTTGTTTGATAATTATAGGTAGTTTTATCCACACAATTTGCTAAATTAATAAGAAAATAATCGTTTTCATCAGTATTTCATAAAATTTAGATACAATTTATGGGAAATAATGCTAAACCTCGCTAGTAGTGTATATTCGCTAGTAGTGCATATGCTCATGAAGTAAAAATAAAAAAGTTTTTTTGTTTGTTTTTCTTTAATAAAGTAAAAGCAGATAAATGTTTAGTATCGAGTGTGACCCCCTCTAGCTAAAATCACAACTTGAATTCGTCTGGGCATGCTAGCGAGTATATCCCGGATACTTGCTTGCGGAATACGTTCCCACTCCGCAGTAATCACATTCTTCAGCTCTCTGATGGTCTGCGGAGCCGGGTGTACTGATCTCACACGCCGTTTCAGAACGTCCCAGACATGCTCTATGGGATTGAGGTCGGGACTTCGAGCTGGCCAATCCAAACGACGAATGCCGACCTCTTGCACATACGCATTAACATCGCGGGATCGGTGGGCGCGAGCATTGTCGTCCATAAAAATCGAGTCTTCACCTAGAGCGGCCAATGCGGGTTGTGCATGAGAAATTAGAACTTCCGTTATGTATCGATGCCCAGTCAGTGAGCCGTTTTCAATGAAGACTAACTCTGTACGATCCATTGAATTTATTCCTGCCCAAAACATAACAGACCCCCACCATAAGGTGTGATTTCTTCGAAACATGCCTCTGCAAAGCGTTCTCCTTGTCTTCTTAGCACTCGCCGACGTCGATCTTCACCGAACAGAGATATCCTGGCTTCATCAGAGTACAAAACCCTATTCCAATCGTCTTGAGTCCATGATTCACAATTTCTAGCGAACCTAAGCCTGTGAACTCTGTGCTCACGGAGTAATTTGGGGCCGCGGGCCGGGCGGTGACTGCGTATATTGGCAGCGAGAAGCCTCCTCCTGACCGTCCATAGACTAATATGCACATTTCTTACTTCTTGGAGGTTGTTCTTAAGATCCACATACGAAGATTTGCGATTTCTCAATGCGCGACTCACAAGAAAACGATCATCCCGTGGTTGGGTACATGGTTTTCTTCCAGAACCAGGCCTTCTCTCGACGGAACCAGTCTCCTGATATCGCTGCCAGGTCCTTTGGACTGTCGAGCGACTAACATTTAGCCTCCTAGCCACGAAACATTGGCTGCAACCCTCTTCAAGTAGCGCGATAATTTTGGTAGCTTTTACCACTTTATCTACCATTTTTGATACAGCCAAACAGCATTAAATAAAGCTTTGACAGTCAAGGATATGAAATTAATCGATAAAAATTGAATAAAAGTTATGAAAGTCGATGTTAACTTCTGGAACTTCGCGCCAAAAATGTAGGATAAAAAGGGGTTTTCTGTAAAAATGAACATCAAATGAAAAATTGAATTTAGAACGTACTTTTTTAAATACCACAGCATTTTTAAAACCGGCCAGTAACGTGTACAAACGATTGAAACCTTTTTGGTATTGTATCTTTTTAAATATGAATGAAAATCAAAACCGCCCGTTTTTTTTGCAAATGAGTTTATAAGAACAAAATAATTTCGATTGATAATAAACTTAGGTCATTAGACACTCTTGTATGCCTTGTTTCTAAAAAAAATGCAAAGACAAAAATATCCTCGATAATTTATGTAATAAATAGTGAAATAAAATATGCCTATTTAGAAGTGATTACCTCAAACTGCGAAATTTGCGACGCGTACACGCAAACGAAAGAACTAAAACTATAAGATGAATATAAGCGTGATAAGATGACACTTCGTCTCTCGCACCTCGTGCACCGTGCATGTCCTAGCGCAGCGCGAACACTCACGAATTCAGTTTCGGTGTCGGCCATAGTTTCGGCTCGATTATCAGCTGAAACCTGCTTTTCGGCCGAAACTAGGCCGGCTATGCGTGTATATATGCGTACCTACGAGCGAGTTTTGTATAGGTCATATTTGTATAAATATGTTAACTTATTTTCCTTGTATAAATAGGTAAATTGCAAACATGGAAACAAAGATAACATTTAATATGAAACAATAAATCATGAATAATTGAATTAGGTATATTTATATGTATTAGGTATATTAATATATTTATATTATGATAGGTTTCAAATTCATATTTTTTCTTATATCTGCAGGACTTTCATGTGTTGTTGTTTCACTTGAAGTTTTATCAGTCTGTTTCTGTAAGTGTCCGGTTCAAAAAATAATGGTCACGTAATGCACACGTTTTCGATGTGGTGACGGAGTAAGAATACAATTCAGCCCCCCTCTCTTTCCACGGCGGGCGTCGCACACGCCCCCGGATATGGCTTCGCCGGACCGTGACCGGGAGGCCGACGAGAGTGTTCCGCCCATCACGGAGCCGGACATGGGGGTGGTGGTGGTGGCGCGTATGCGAGCCAAAACTACCTCCCCGGGCCCGACGGTGTGCCCAACCGTGTGCTGGCCCTGGTGCTCGACACCTGGAACCACGCCTCAGGGGACTGTTCGACGCTTGTTTGGTGTCCGGGCAGTTCCCTGGGTGCTGGAAGGAGGGGAGGCTGGTACTCCTGTCGAAACCGCGACGGTCTTCCGAGTCGGCCTCGGCCTACAGGCCCATCGTGCTGCTTGATGATGCGGACAAGCTGGCGGAGAGGGTTCTGGCTGCCCGCATCGAGCGGCACTTCGTCGGGGTCGGGCCCGATCTGTCGAACGCCCAGTTTGATTTTAGAAGGGGACGTTCGACGATCGCGGCTCTATTACGCCTGAGGGCCGTGGTGACGGAGGCCGTCACCGGCGCAGGAGTGCTGTTGGCGGTGTCCCTGGACATCGCCAACGCCTTCAACAGTCTGCCATTCAGCTGTATCAGGGAGGCGCTCCGCTATCAAGGGGTGCCCGTGTACCTGAGGAGGCTAGTGGCAGACTACTGGGAGGGGCGCAGCGTCCTCTACGTTAACCGAGTAAGGGACGTTGTGCGAACGCCCATGGCGTGCGGTGTCCCACAGGGGTCGGTTCTGGGTCCGACCCTGTGGAACATCGGCTACGACTGGGCGTTCAGAGGAAGCCTCCCACCCGGGCTGGGCATAATTTACAACGCCGACAATACTCTCGTCACAGCCCGGGGTGTGACGCTAGAGGAGGCGGCATGCCTGGCAACTCTCGGCACCGAGGAGATTGTCAGGCGGATCGAAGCGCTGGGGTTGAGAGTAGCCCTGGACAAGACGGAGGCCCTCTTGTACCATGGCCTCCGTACCGCCGGGCCTCCCGCCGACGCTTCGATCACCGTGAATTCGGTTACCATCGGCATCCAGGCCCACATGAAGTACTTGGGCCTGGTGCTTGACGGACATTGCTGGTTCCGAGAGCATTTCCGTCGAATTGTTCCTCGGCTTGTCGGCACGGCGTCCGCCCTTTCATGGCTGATGCCAAATGTGGGCGGACCCAGCGCTAGGTGCTGACGGCTGTACGCAGGGGTGATCCGTTCGATGGCCCTGTACGGTGCACCGGTGTGGGCGGAGTCCCTGACCTTCCGTCTGAGGGCCCTCTTGCAGCGACCACAGAGGGTCATGGCGATCACGGTCAAACGCGGTTACCGCACGGTGGCGACGGAGGCAGCGTGCCTCCTGGCTGGAACACCCCCGTGCTACCTGGAGGCGGAGATGCTCGCCGTGCTTTACCGGCGAGTGTCGGAGACATGAGCCGGAGGCGGCATAGTCTCCACCAAGAAGATTGCCGCCTGGCGGGTCGACGCCCGCCGAGACGTTATTGCCCGTTGGGCAGTCCGGCTGGAGAGGCCTCGGTACGGTGTCAGAACCGTCGAGGCATTCCGGCCGGTGCTGATGGAGTGGTTGGAGCGGACGCACGGGGTCCTTCCGACTGGTGCAGGTGCTGATGGGGCAGGGTAGCTTCGCCAAGTACCTACACAAGATCGTCAGGAGGGAGAGCATACCACTGCGATTGCAACGAGGACACGGCGCAGCACACACTCGAGGTGTGTGCCGCGTGGGTGAGGGAGCGCCATGAACTCGTCGCGATCATCGGTTCCGACCTGCAGCTGCCGACCATCGCCAGGGAGATGCTCGACAGCGTCAGGATCTGGGACGCTGTCGCCGCCTTCTGTGAGGCCGTCATCTCACGGAAGCGGCGGATTGTGCGCGAGAGGAGCTCCTCTTCGGTGACACGTTCCGCCGCCGGCGACTCGGGCGGCGCAGGCGCGAGTACCTGCGCCTGATGCCGCCATAGCCAAGGCCGTGGGTGACCGGACCGGGGACTTTAGTCTGGCACCCGCAGCGAGGCTGGCCGCGCGATGGCGACCGACGTCCCGTGACAGAGAGACGTCGAAAGGTGAGGGTACCCGAAAGGGTATTCCGTCGGGCCGACCACTGACGACAAGTCGCCCTGCTCCGGTGGTAGGCCCAACGACGAAGGCGACGTGGATACGGGTGGGTTATGGGCCCGCGCGCCGTTCTTTCGTCGCCCCGGACGGAATGGACCGCATGTGCACTTACCATAGCCCACCCATGAAAAAAAGCACCCGCACTCTTGCCCTTGAGCGTCGTAAAGGACGACTAAGAGATCAAATATGCTTATAACGTCTATGCAAAAGAAGGCAAAGTGGATGCAAAAACTTCTGACCAGCGAGGTATAGTTGGTCAATTTCCCTCCTATTGTGGAGGAGTCTCGAGCTCAACAGTGGGAGTATATAAGCTGAAATGATGACATGCAAGCGTTCTGTTCTGACGTAAATAATTATAATCACATTGGGTATATATGTAAATAATGTAATAATAAGTATTATTATGGTATTACACATGTCTATCTATGCTATATTTATTTGACATAGTTACGGCTTAGCATTCTTTTGTATCTATGTTACATATAAACATTCTATAATCATTTTTTTTTTTCATATTATAAGCAAAAACAATAGTTGTAATTGCAATTCTATAGGTAGGATAGTAGCTATGTTCAGGGCTTTGCTCGGATTAAAGTGGATTTAAATGAATTTTCCTATGCAAACTAACTACTTTTCCAAGATACCATTTTCTATATCCCAGAAAATGTGTATTGATTGAATATTTGATGCGTGATAAATTAGTATGTCCTACTTGTGGGCTCAGGCCGCCTCCATAATGGGAGGGGAATTGACCTACTATTCCACTCTAGTCAGTCGTGTTGGAATAGGGTTTTGTTTCGATATTTCCTTCTCTTGCATAGATATTATATGCTTATTTTATCCCTTAGTCGTCTTTTAGGACGGAGTGGTGAATTGTATTCTTACTCTGTCTGCTGTCACCACACGGAAATTTTAATAAGTTTTAAATCCTATCCGTATGCTGACGGAGTAAGAATACAATCCATTAGCCAAGGTCAAGAGGCCGTGGCTGACGTAAAAGGCTAGTAAGGGATATGATATGCAGATAATATGCTATGCAAGAGAAAGAAAACTCTACATTAAACCCTACACCCATACATGTCTGACTAGCATACTAGGTCAATTGCCCTGCCCTCCCATGAGGAGGAGGCTCGAGCCCAGCAGTGAGACATGTATGAGCTGAGATGAGATTATAAATCAATTAAAGACTCCCCGTGTAGTGAGTAAACAATATAATGTGTTGCCAACTTATGTCGATATTTTGGGATTAAAAAAAGTCAAAGTAATGGTTTGCCATTAGGAATTGAAGTCGCGAAGACACTGGCTCATTCTGTATGCTGGACACTTTTACGAGGAGTGCTTTGAGTAACTGTTTGGCTGATTGGTATCACGGGCACCTTTTTACCATTGTATCACTCGACATCGTAGCTGTGTTCACCTATTTCACCTCAAAACGTTACTGTTTTGAACTGTAAGTTTTGAGGATCACTATTCCCACTTAAATGTAGATGTGGAATGAACTACCTGCTGCTGTGTTACTCCAGCGCTACGTCCTTCTTTAAATGAGGTTTAAGGGGAGAACTTTTATCATGGTAGGTAGCGGCCCAGCTGTACCCCTGGTATTGCAAATGTCCATGTGCGGCAATATCAGTTACCATCAGGTGTGCTGCTTGCTCGTTTGCTACCATAAGCAATCACATCACATCATACTTATAATGACGCAAGTTTGTGAATGTGTATGTTCCAACGGCTAATCCCATTTTGTTAAAATTTATGTACTTATGATATAGATATTTTTATCCCGGTAATGTGGTCTCTTTAAAGTTCAATTTTGGGCAATATACTTTTTACGCGGGTGGAATCTGGTAAAAAAAGAGTGAAAGGGAATGAAAATATTGTTTGTGACTGTCTCCTCCATCTTTACTAATATTATAAATGAGAACGTAAGTTTGTTTGTTTTTTACGCTTTCACACATAAACCACCGAACTGATTTCAAAATTCTTTCGCCAATGGAAAGCTATAGTATCAGGGAGTAATATAGGCTATATTTTATTCCGGTATTCCCACGGGAACGGGAACTGCGCAGGTAAAGAGACTGAAACCGAAGCCAAACGAGGGCGGTTTGATCTATTTAAATGTATATTTTTATTATTGTAATAAAAATAGTTTTAATGTTATCTATGTATATTTGCGTAGGTATAATTATAAAACTGAAGAGTTTGTTTGCATACGCTAATCTTAGATACTAATAGTACTTGGATGCCAAAATAATATAGTTATGCAAGATAACCTATTTATCTCCTTCTTCATTTTTATTGGCAATAAGCTACAATAATATGAGTTATTAGTGCCAGTGTCAAATTAATAACAAATTAACATGTCTTCATACATATATTATAATAGTTATATTAGTCTTAGTCGTTGCCATTGATCGGGAGCTGATAGCCAAATCAATGCTTTCTCTGGAAATTTTACAGAACATGAAAATGCAAGCAATTCGCAATGAAATCATATTCACTATAATTCAGAATTTTCTCTGCGTTATATTACATTAAATATCAGCAAAATTATTAAATATAACACTGTAAAACACCGAAATAGGTAATAAATTAAATTTAAAAGCGCTACATGACATTTTGATATGCCTTAAAATCTGATCCTATTTATCGAGAAAGATTTTCAGTTATAATACATATCGCTGACAGGAATATGATTGGAGTGGTGTCTATAAAATTTAGCAAATCGGGTAAAATTCAGTACCTTTTTTTTTTGTGGGTGGGCTGCGGTCGGCGCGCCTCCGCACCACTCCGTCCGGGGCGACAGAGGGGCTTAAGCACGCAACTCCCGCAACCCACCCGAAAACCATCTCGCCTTCGCCGTTGGGCCGACCACCGGAGCAGGTTTACTTGTCGTCAGTGGTCGGCCCGACGGAATACCCCCTACGTGGGGTACCCTCCCATCGACCGACGTCCCCCCCTCGGGGAGGACGTCGGTCTTTTCTCACGCGGTCGGCCTCTCGGCGGGTGACGGACTAATCCCCGGTCACGTCACCCGCGGCCTCGGCTAGGGCGGCATCAGGCGCAGGTAGTTGCGCCTGCGCCGCCCCATTCGCCGGCGGCGGATCTCCTCATCGAAGCTGCGCTCCTCGCGCAGACAATCCGCCGCCTCCTTCTGCGAGATCACTGTCTTGCAGAAGGCTGCGACCGCGTCCCAATTCCTGACGCTGTCGACCATCGCCCTAGCAATGGCCGGCAGCGTCAGGTCGGCACCGATGATTGCGACGAGTTCACGGCGCTGCGTGGCCCAAGCGGCGCAGGTCTCGAGCGTATGCTGCGCCGTGTCCTCGTCGCAATCGCAGTGGTGGCAGGACGGTGTACTCGCCCTCCTTACGACCTTGTGCAGGTATTTGGCAAAGCTCCCATGCCCCGTCAACACCTGCTCTAGTCGGAAGGAGAGCATCCCGTGCCGCCTTTCCAACCACTGGATCAGCACCGGCCGAAAGGCCTCCACGATTCGCACCCCGAACCGAGGCCTCTCCAGCCGGACTGCCCAACGGGTAATGACGTCTCGGCGGGCGTCGACGCGCCAGGCGGTGAGCTCCCTCAAGGAAACAACACCGCCCTCCCCGCGCACCCCCGACACCCGCCGATACAACTCGGCGAGCATTTCCGCCTCCAGGTCCCACGGGGGAGTTCCGGCCAATAGGCACGCTGACTCCGTCGCCACCGTGCGGTATCCGCGGATGGCTCTGACCGCCGTGACCCTCTGTGGTCGCCACAGAAGGGCCACAAGTCGGACGGTCAAGGACCCCGCCCACACCGGTGCGCCGTACAGGGCCATCGACCGGATGACCCCCGCGTACAGCCGTCGGCACGTAGCGCTCGGTCCGCCCACGTTCGGCATAAGCCACGATAGGGCGGACGCCGCGCCGACTAGCCGTGGAGCGAGCCTGCGGAAATGCTCCCGGAACCACCATTGCCCGTCGAACACCAGGCCCAAATACCTCATATGGGCCCGGATGCTGATGTCAACCGAGTGGACGGTGATCGAGACGCCGATGGGAGGGCTCATACGGCGCCCATGGAACAAGAGGGCCTCCGTCTTGTCCAGGGCGATCCTCAACCCCAGCGCCTCGATCCGCCTGACGGCCTCTTCGGTGCCATAGGTCGCCAGGCTTACTGCCTCTTCTAGCCTCCCACCCCGGGCTGTGACGAGCATGTCGTCGGCATAACAAATCACGCCCAGCCCGGGCGGGAGGCTCCCCCGCAACGCCCAGTCGTAGCCGATGTTCCACAGGGTGGGTCCGAGGACCGACCCCTGTGGGACACCGCACGTCATGGGCGTTCGCACAACGTCCCCTGCTCGGTTGGTGCAGAGGACGCTGCGCCCCACCAAATAGTCTGCCACTAGCCGCCTCAGGTAAGCTGGCACTCCGTGATACCGGAGCGCCTCCCTGATGCAGCTGAATGGCAGACTATTGAATGCGTTGGCGATGTCTAGGGACACCGCCAACCGCACTCCCCCACCGGTGAAAAAAATTCAGTACCTAACACTGAGACATCGCGTGCCGCGCAGTCGGCATTACAACTGTTGAGATACCAAAATTAAAATTATTGTGGATCTGTACGTATGAACGTATTGTGGATCTTATTAATGTTGATACTAATAATATCACGGGATGACATGGGTGTACAAACTAAATGTGTAATACATATATAACTTAGTACTTAATCTACACAGGCGAAACTGCTGCCAAAGTTTGTAGGATATAGATAAAACCAGCATTGCCCGACATACTTCGAATTCTGCCTGCGGGTAAACACGCTTAGCGTGTTTTTGTTGACTTACGCGTATGCGGCGATTACGCGCCCTGCATGTATGCAAATGTTTTCATATTCCCGCCCAACATGCCATGTTTATATTTTACAATGTGCAACAAATTCCTCTGCTGTGGAGGAGGCTCGAGTCCAGCAGTGGAACGTTTATGAGTCGAGATGTTCATGCAAATTTATTCAGTACTAGCAACCCGCCCTCGCTTCGCTTCGGTTATAGGTTATAGTCGTTTTACCCGCGTAGTTCCCGTGGGAATACCGGGATAAAATATAGTCTAGTTTACGCCCTGATATTATAGCTTTCCATTGGTGAAAGAATTTTTGAAATTAGTCCAGCCGTTTTGAAGATTACCCGGAACAAACAGACAGACAGACAAAAATTTTTTAATTGCTATTTTAGGCATAGGTGTTGTGCAAATAACCGTGTGAGCATGAAAAAAGCCTATTATTTTGACATTACAAACAGACACTCCAATTTTATTTATTGGTATAGATTGTTGTACGTGAGACATCTTAGTCCGTCCGTAACCATGAACGCTGTAAAGTGTTCGAAACGTCGGGCAATCAAAAATCAAATACAAACGCGATAAAATCCGTAGTTTTATTTACAATGTGTAATTCTCGCGTAAACATCGGAATTCCTTACGTTGTTCGTAAGTGTCGTAAAAAACGAATAAGAACATCGAGTTAGGCAAACTTCATCTGATGTCGTGTGGTCCATAATTACATACATAAGAAGTGTTAATTTCATACGGGCCGGTCATTGAACTATTCATCATCATCGCTGCCCACATACGCCCCACTGTTGGGCTTAGGTCTCCTCCACAATGAAAGCGAATTTGACCTACTATACCATGCCGGTCATATTGGTATAGGTTTTATTTCGAGTTTTCCTTCTATTGTACAGATGTTATATGCATATTATATCCCTTAGTCGTCTTTTACGACATTCACGGATAAGATAGTGGTGAATTGTATTCCTACTCCGTCACCAGACGGAAACTTACTTTTTTAAATTTTTTATATGATTGGAAGCAGTGTAAATATTGTGCCAACCTCAAATATATGGGGTAAGAGCAAGATGATGATGATAATTTGATTTTGACGTAAGGGTTCGGTTGGGACTGTTGAGCTCTGTTCCATAAAAGATTTCGACTTACTACTACGGCATGTTTTATGTCGTGTTTGCCTTCTCTTGCATAGATGTTACATGCATATCATAATCCTTTAGTTGTCTTTTATGACACGCATGGGCAAGAGAGGTGAATTGTTACTCCGTCACCACACGGCAGAATGGTAATTTGATAAGTGCAAATTGTTAGGGAATGTTATTCGCACTTTGCCTGCCGCACTTTATTTTGATTCCTTTTTATTTGATTGCAGTTAGTTGGAGGTTTGACGATAGCTGTTGGAATGTATGCCTTCATCGACAAATGGCAAGCTACTGGACTTATAAAGGTAAGGTCAAATTTATTTCCTCCATAAAATGTTTTACCTTTACGACACCCACCATCCCCTAGTGCAGGGGTAGCGAACCTTTATGTATCAACGTGCCATTTTTTGTAATGTTTAAAGTCATAAACGTGTCATAAATAATTTTGATTTTGTAATTATCGGGGAAACTCGAACCATTTTCGTACAACCAAAAATGCAACGTTTCGGTTATACGTTTAAGTTTGAATTTATGTAACATTAATTTGACTTCTGTCGTTGAAGATTAGATTAGATTCTAAATTGCAGTGTATTTTACTAAGTGCATAATGAGCTTTGTGATTAGTGGCGTGCCTAAAACATTTCGTTGCGTGCCTTAAATGGCACGTGTGCCAATGGTTCGCCATCCCTGCCCTAGTGTATTGTATTCTTACTCCGTCACCATATGGAAACAACATATCCTTCTTAAAATGAGATTGAAACTGTACATTTATCAATTAAAGATGATAATGAAAGAATTAAAATAGTTTGTGCCATTATCCTTACAGGACTACTGTTTATGTTTTCATATTCGTGACTGACATTTTGGAGTGTCTCGATAGATGTCGCTTTCCTTATTTTTTGTTCAGTTAACTACAAAAGTGTGTTTATTAGTTTTTTTATTTTTTATGCTCGCCCATAACGAGGCATACACAGCCCGCGAGGTCCTTACACGTAAATATCCACGATGCCGCCCTCGCTGCTGAGGAGGGAAATCGTACCGCGGCATTCATAAACGTGGGAGGTGCCCTCTTTGCTAACGACCCTCCGAGTTGAGGTCTATGGCCCACAAGGGGTGCTCTCGGGTCGTAGTACGCAAATATTATCTACTAGCAACCCGCCCTCGTTTCGCTTCGGTTTCAGTCGCCTTACCCGCCCGTTCTCGTGGGAATACCGGGATAAAATATAGCCTATGTTACTTCCTGATATTATAGCTTTCCATTGGTGAAAGAATTTCTGAAATCGGTTCCGTGGTTTAAGCGTGAAAGCGTAACAAACAAAAAAAAAAACAAACATACTTTCGCATTTATAATATTAGTAAGGATGGAAGAAAAGGAAAACTCGACATAAAACCCTATGTCAATAACAACACTAGCGTTATATAGTAAGTCCATTTCTCTTCCATTCTTGAGGAGGCCCGAACTCAACAGTGGAAGTTATGTGGGCTGAGATGAAGTATTGCTTTTTGCTATCATACAGATTGAAATTGCAATAGTACCATAAATATTTCCACTCTAAAAAGAAATTCGGCAAATCCGTTCGTATTTATTTATTGGAGTATGTATAAAATTATCGGTTAGTTACAGATAAAATCAGTTTAACTGTGTCATATGACAGGAAAATTATAAATAAACATTTATACCTAATTACCTATATGGTATTGTATATTTCGTGTATATAATGTCATTTTAATGTTTTTTTTTTTCAGTTGAATACAATTTATGATGTGGTTGTAAATGTGAGTTTGCTGATAACGCTGCTTGGAGCCGTGGTGTTTATCGTCAGCTTCGCTGGATGTGTGGGTGCATTGAGAGAGAACACGTGTCTGTTAAAATTTGTGAGTTTTGAATTGTTTTTTTCCGTGACCATCAAAATTGTTTAGGTAGCAAAATGTACAGTTTAATTGGTGTTCCTTCCCTGTATCAACGCCAAATGAGGTTTTCAACAACGGAACGACACAATATTAATATTGATAATAAAATATTGATAATATAATAAACAAAAATATTGATAATATAAAATTATATAATAATATAAATATTAATAATATAAAAACAAAAATATTGATAATATAATGCTAAAAAAGAAACATGTTTAATTGAAAGAGAAGTCTCAATTTCTTTTTAATGCGGTTAATTCTGACCTTTGTGGCTAGACAGTTTTTTTTGTTATATTTTTTATTGCATTTGGCAAATGAGCAAAAAGCACACTTGATAGTAAATGATACTGCTGCTTATGGAAATTCGTTAGGCCGCTGCTTACCGTGTTGAAAGTGGGGAAAAAGAAGGGAGTAGGAATGCGTGTAATATTAATGACATCAACAAAACGCCCTCAGAAAATTGGGCTTCCGGTTGTCTCACACACCGAACGAAACGCAGCAACAAATTCCTACTACTAAGACGTCGATTTTCTGTGAGAGTGTGGTACTACCCCGGATGGACCGACCCGCGGCTGTAGGCACTAGGTAATGTAGTGCTTCTACTCATCGCCTTTGAACAAATGCCTTCAATCCTTTCCAGCATATGCGACGATAGTCATTGTTTGATTTTGTTTATACACGGAGATTGGTGATGTTTTCCCTATTGCTAAAGTATAATCCGCCACTAATGTGAGAATCAAAGGAGGGGCATAATAAAATGATCTGCTCTTTGCTTTCATTTTGCATCACAATACGTAAAGCCTCTTTTACGAGTAAAGCAAGGACAGGACTCAAAGCATGAAACTTCACAGAACCAGTTTCGAATTGTTACTTTGCTGTTCAAGGTAACCCAACAGTCCAAAGGTTTGTTGTGGGCGGCTTCTTCTATTACTGTATTATGTATTTAATTGTAATTATGTAAACATCTATACAAGCAACTAAAATTGAAGTGTCTGTTTGTAATGTCAAAATATGGGGCTTTTTTCAAGCTCGCACGGTTATTTAAACAAAAATGATTTCTGTCTGTCTGTTTGAGGTAATTTTTAAAACAATTTACTAACAGGTAGCTGTCTATATAAAGACTAACTTAGGCTATATTTTATACCGGTATTCCCAATGGAACGGGAACTATGCGGTTAAGGCGACTGAAACCGAAGCGAAGCGTGGGCGGGTTGCTAGTGATATATGAGCTGTAATGATGATAATGATGATGATCCATAAGTGATTATTAATTATGTTTGTGAAAGCTGAATGATGACAGCTACGAATATTACCAATAGCCCAGTCATATTAGGGGTTTCATCTCGGAATGAAAGATAACAAGCTGTAAATTGATATAAACCTTTGTTTTGTCGTTCTAAATGTTGTTCTCAAAAGTCACAAATGTTATCGCGTCTTAAGATATTGAAGGTCAAAGGTCATAAAAATCGGTTTTCGCGAATATCTCGCTTTCTATTGCTTAAATGAGATTTGCACCTATTATATAAGTTGTAGAGTACAAAATTCTCTACAACTTTTGTTTGAACTTTTTTTTCATACGATCAACCGTTTTTGCGGTAGATCGCGAAGAGTGAGCCACGTACAGTCATATATGGCCTAATGCATACACCCTCCATTTTCAAATAATGTTTGTATGGGGAAGTTTTCTTGTTGAAATACTTCCAGCAGTTTATCCAAATTGGGAATTTTCTCCAATGCTCTAGTAACAGTTTCTTTTTCCTTTTTTAAATAGCGCAGAAGTCGTGTCACAACCACTAAATGCTTGTAAAAATAGAATGTGTTTTTAGTACGAGGATATTGGTCAGAACTTTTAGAAGAGTATATTTGGGTCTTAACATTGCCTTTGCAGGATAGGAAGGCGGAGGTGGCGCTAGTCGCAATGTCAACAAGTAAGTGTCTCTGTAATATTCTTTATTTAAAAATAGTAAACAAAACTTAACAAGTTATTTACATTCCTAAACGAAACTTAAGTGCCTCTGTGATAAGTGATATCAAAATCTTGTAAAAATATAAAGACTTTATAGTATTAAATGTGTTATGAAAACTTTATGTAACGGAAATAAGAATTACTTTTATAATTAAGTACCCGAAAATTATTTTCATGAGGTATGAACACTATAGTGCTTACAAATGAATATAAACTACTAATATTGCGTAATAACACGAAAATGATAAAGTAATAGTAATACAAATTATAAAAATAATCTTATTTTTAATTTATAATTGATACAAAATAGTAGTGACACCTACTGGACTTTACGCTAACTAACTGACAACATATATGAGTTAATATATTGTAATAAGAAGAACCTTACATATTTCATTGACGTGACATCTATTGACAAATACAGATATTAACTAATCTAAAAGGAAATATTCGATTATTGTTACATTATAATACATTAAGTAAACAAAAGAGGGCACCACGAGTATCAACAAAAATGGACCAAATCGATAATGTAACCATGGAAGTAATAAGTACTACGCACAAGAGGAATGAGCTGTTGTCGCAAAATTGAAGCCGAGCGAGAGCTCAGTAACTGTACCTTTTATCCCTCTCTGGCGATGGTGACCATATTGAAACATGATTTAAGGACAGTTATTATAAAAATGATTTATGATCTGACGTCAGCAGATTATATAATACAATATATATAAATATTATATAATACAATGGTATATACAGAGGTGGGCATTAACTCGTTAATCCGTTAATCGTTAATTAACGAATTTTGGTTAGTGGATTAACTTTTAAGTTAACTTCAAAAAATGTTAACGCTCTTATTACTTCTTGCGATATGTTGATTTGCACCTACAGCAAGCATTGCGAACGAATTGAACGATTGCTTCAACTTATAATTTTGAAACTACCGCGATCGTTTGCGCCACCAGAAAAATCTAAGACGATTTTCGTACACACTATCGATAAAACTGCACAAACTGTCTGCGCAGTCGAATCGCTACGATATATCATTGTCGTGTATACCGACCCTTACTCCTCCGTCACCACGCAGGCACGAAAACAGTGTAGTCTAAAGAATACCTAAGTCTAAGTAAAAAATAGTAAGTCTTAAATGGTTAACTTTTAACTTTAACTTGCGTTAAATTTTCGTGAATTTAACGCTTTAACGATTATCGAAGTTAAAATTTTAAATAACGATTAACGAAGTTAATTTTTGGATTAACTGTGCCCACCTATGGGTATATAATACATGGGTATAATATTTACCCATATTTCCCTAATATTAAGATCTTTAGGAAATCTGAAATTGAAACAAAGTAATTTTAATATCGAAAGGAATAAAAAATGCATAGGTATTTAAGTTATTTGTTCTAGAACTAGGACTAGGATAGCATGGTCACCGTAATTCTTCATTCACAAATTATGTTTAAAAATGTCATGTGGGGTTGTCATGTCAGGTGTCCGTATTTCATACAAATAAAAGAAAACCTATACGCCAATCGCAACATTTTTGCGTTAATAAGGTTTTGCACGTAGCAACAAATAATATTGCTTTAACTTGTCGGTAATAAATTATTATTTATATTTAGAAATATTTTAGAAGTAAATGTTTTTACTTCATTACATTACATAAATCGTCTATTTTTCTACCAACAACGAAATAATTGAAATCAACTTAACTCTGGTAACTCTAAGTCACTGTTAGAAAGGGACACAGGGTACAGTGGTTGCCTTCTCACTCGGCTTCATTTTTATTTTGCGCGCGACAAGACTCTTACGTCCTTGACATAAGGTTTTATTTTCTTTGTTTTAACTGCAAGATGCACAGACAGAGCTCATTCCTGTTGTACGTAGTACTTATTACTTCCATGAATGTAACTATAAGACGGCGTCAAATATTTAAAGCGAAATCTTGCGAAACAATTAATAGAAGCAACTCCTACGATACTATGGCTTCGGAAGATTATTTAGGAATATCAACACATAATAATGGCATGGAGAACTTAATAAGTGAAATTAATAGTCTGAAAATTAATCTAGAAATAACTCAAAATGAACTTGAGAACATAATATTAGAAAATGGTGACCTGAAAAAACACGTTAAACAACTTAACCAAGAAATTAATATTTTAAAACAATTATGCAACAGTCCTGTAACATTTATAAAAAATAAATCTCTTAGGCGCAACAGTAGCAAACCTCGTCTTACAAGGGATTACGAGAATAATTTTGTGAACGAGATCGAATTACAAGGGAATGAAGAATCCACGGATGAATTTAAATAATGAAAATAATTTTATTGATATGTTGAATAAAGATCCAGCGAACAAAAATCGCTCTAGCTTACTAGATGGCGACACCAGTGTGATGCAACAAAATTATTTAGTAAATAATCGCCCTTCCTGTGATGAATCTTCGCAGTTTCCAACCTCGTCTAAAAACACACAAAATATACATATTTGGGGATCAACAGGCTAAAGGCTTAGCACAAAAAATTATCACCACACGAAAAAACAAATGGAATGATGTCTATGCCGTTGAATCGCTTCTCATGCCAAACGCAACAAGCTTAGACATTTTACGCAGTTGCAACGATGAGTTCTTAAATAAACTCACGGCGAATGATATTGTAGTACTAGTTATAGGCTGTAATGACAATCATCCTTATACATTTATATCAGAGTTATGTAATGTACTATATAAATTACGTAGGCAAATTGTTTATGTAAGTAATGTTTTATTTAATCCTTACTTAAGTGAAGTAATGATAAACAGTAAAATAGAATTGATAATAAAACAATATAAGAACTCTAACTATATAAAAATACCCAATATGATAGCTTACTCTGGTACAAGTTATAATTATCGAAGAGATGCTCACAAATATTTTTTGGAAAGCTTTTGTACTAAATTAAATATTGAAATCGATCATAGCTACTATCAGAGTATGATACATAGCGAAATAAAAGCAAACCTAGCTAAATGTAATAACCGTACCAAAATCACTAAAACACATATTAATACATACAAAAATACTATACAACGCAAACTCATACACTATTTCACGCCTACAAGCCAACAACATGCACAGTCAAATAAACGTCCTGAAGGCAATTTTTTTCGAATTACAATGTAAATATAAAAAAATCACGTTATTACACCATAATATTGCTGGGTTATTATCTAAACAAGACCAACTAAAAATCGCAGTAATGGATCTTTAGTACAGATCCTATTGATATTATTTGTTTAAGTGAAACCTTTCTCAAACAGGGCACTGAGCGTAATGTTAGGATAAATAATTATAAACTAGCTGCACATTATTCTCGTATAAATCAACGCAGAGGTGGCACATGTATCCTACTTAATAACTGTTTAGAATATTCAAGAATTGAGCTTATACCTTCAACGCCCTACCACTTTGAATGCTGTGCTACTGAAATAATTGGATATAATCTACTAATAGTGTGTATTTATAGAACGCCTACATCAAATCCAAGTATATTCCTAAAAAACTTTGAACTTCTTATCAAGACATTGACGAGAAAAAAAAATAAAAATGTAATATTATGTGGGGATTGGAACATTGACTTGTTAAAAAAAAACAAACTGACGACCGAACTAACATCTATACTAGACAATAACAAACTTACTAATCATATCTTAATACCTACACGAAAAAGCGCCTGTTTAGATTTAATAGTGAGCCACATAGACGACGTAACGCCAAACATTCATTACTTGGCTCTTTCGCAAATTAATGTAGCCATCGATAAGGCAATTAATTGGTTAGAACAAAATAATCTTAAAAGAAACATGACAAAAACAAATATTATACATTTTCAAACACATAAAGCTGACAAAACAAACCTAAATATTAATTATAAAAACGAGACATTGAATACGGTTAACGATTGTATATTCTTGGGTATAGGTTTTGTAATTAGAAACTACATATCGAAAAAATAACACACAAAATAGATTGTTTTGTCTACGCATTAAAAAGAATTAGGAATAAGAATTAATTGTAAATGTGCAAACTGCAATAATGGCGTATCAAGCATATGTGGCGTCAATTATAAGGTACGGCATTATCATATGGGGTAACTCAGTGGATGTAGAAAGAGTCTTCAGAGCGCAAAAAAAATGTTTGCGGGCAATTGGTGGTCTGGAATATCTAGAAAGCTGTAAACCCTTATTCAGGCGATATAGAGTACTTCCATTGCCATCTATTTATATACAGGAAGTTTGCTTATCTGTTAAGAAACATCCACACTTATTTAAAAAACTTGGAGACTTCGAAACTAGTCGCACTAGACATGGATCTAGACTTCAGATTCCGAAAATACAATTAGAATTATTTAAGAAAAATGCCTACTGTATGTCTAAAAATCTTCAACCATCTACCAGAGTATCTTAAAACTCTACCATACACACTATTTCGTAGAAAACTACAAACAATGCTGCATGATAAAAATTACTATGATATTAATGAATACTTTAATGATAAATTGTGACATCTAAAATTTAAATACTAATAATACTGACATCTAAATTGAATGTATTTATATTTACATATTGAACATTATCTACTGTTGAAGATTTTTACATATAACTTTACATATAATTTGAAATTTTTATACATTTATTGACATGCTATGAGTAATTGCGTTTTTAATATTTTAATGATTGTAACGAATAAAATTTATTTAAATAATTAATTTCAACGACTAGATATAGCTAATAAGCTGTATCAATAAAAAAAGACACTGTTTTAAACATTTCCACGCCATACATATATGGTAGAATATGCTGGATCATGTTATATAATTAAGACCTACTATAACCATATTTTTGGAAATAAAGATTATTATTATTATTATTTTTATTCTGTTATTTATCTCTGTTAACCGGTACTTTAACGCTAATGGCACGGGCCTAAGCCAAGTGGTCATTAGTGGAACTAGGGACTAATTGCGATTGAGAGGTATTTATTGCTGCTGATATATAATTATGTAACTGTGCATTATTTGAATCAACCTGTAGGAATTTTCTAACTATTCTGCATGTATTTAATATTGCTGCTTTTTGCATGAGCTGGTAAGTATTTATTGGTAAATTTAGTGTAGTTAAGGATCGATGTAGTTGTGTTGGTATAACGCCTGTAGTGGATAGAACAATTGGAACTATTGTGACACCGTTTAAGTGTCATAGACGGGTAATTTCGTCTTTGTGATCAACATATTTTGTGAGTTTTCCGGCTATTGTTGTCTGTAGATTGTGTGTGTTTGGTACAGCTATATCTATTAAGTATCCTTTTTTGTGATTTTATTTATTAGTGTAATATCAGGTCTATTGTAATGAACTGTCCGATCAGTAAGAATGGCTCGGTCAAAATATAATTTTGTTATGGAGTTTTCTAGCACTGTTTCAGGTTTATATTTATAGTAGGGAACGGTAGCGTCGATGAATTTATACTGAAGTGCAAGTTTTTGGTGTATGATATTGGCTATTTGGTCATACCTATGCTTGTAATCAGTCTGAACTATAGATTTACATGCCCCTGTGATATGCTGTATGGTTTCCGGTGAACTATTACATTTCCTGCCGTTATCGTTATTTAAATTTTTGATGGTGTGCTTTCGGTAGTTTCTGGTTTCAATAACCTGATCTTGGATGGCGATCATGAAACCTTCTGTTTCAGGGAAGAGGTTGCCTCTCTTAAGCCACGCGTTCGACGCATCCTTGTCGACATTAATTTGACATAAATCTTGGCGATGTCTTCCATGTAGTGATTTCTTATTCCACTCAGCAATCTTAGCTTTTTCGTCTATTAGGTCTTCACTTATTGATTCTGTAATATTTTGTAGGTTAAGTGGTGTCAGTTTACAGTCGTTTTGTGTTATTATTTTGTGTACTACTGATGAGTGAGTTTTACTAAAGAAATATTGTCGGAGACTTGTAATTTGCTTTCTATGTAAGTTTAAAATATCTATAAGACCTCTCCCACCCTCTTTTCTAGGCAATGTTAATCGTTGTAGACACGTTCTAGGATGGTGTTTCCGAAACTTGGTCATAGTGGTATTAATTTTTCTTTGTAGATTCTTAAGTTCAGTTTTGTTCCAGTTTATAACGCCAAATGAGTAGGTAAGTAATGGTATCACAAATGTGTTTATTGCTTTAATTGTGTTTTTTGAATCTAATTGTGTTTTTAGTATAGTATTTAATCGGTGTTGGAATTGTTGTGTCAATTTAAGTTTTGTGTCTTTATGGTGTATAAGTAGCGATTGTTCATATCCCAAATATTTGTATACTCCCTGTTCATCTAATGGTTCTATTTCGTCTCCTGTAGTCATAGTGTATTTATGTTGGCAATTCTTGCCTGCCTTAATTGAATTTATCCTACATTTATCAATGCCAAACTCCATTTTTATATCTGCACTGAATTGTTCAACTAAATGGGCTAAATCATATAATTGGTCTTCACTTTTAGCATAGAGTTTGATGTCATCCATATATAGTAAATGATTTAGTGTAAATCCCTGTAAATCAACATTAACATGGTCTGTAGGTTTTAAGGGGTAACCGTACGGGGTATTGTTTAATATGTGAGAAAGAGGATTTAAAGCCAAACAAAACCAGAGAGGGCTAAGTTAATCTCCCTGAAATATACCTCTTATTATTATTTGCCAACATTTTTAAAGAAAATTTCCTGTTGATGTGATTGAGTACGTCCAATTAAAATAACGAGCAAATCAATATCTTCTCCTATGATGACGGCAGTCTTTTGATGTTCTGATAATGCATGCGATAACTAAGTCACTTATTTTAATTAAATATAAATAATTAATAATTAGTACATGAATAATGGGCATTGTTTAATAATTATATTTTTTTAGTAAATAATTAACTTTATACAACGTACTGATAACCGTAACTCACGGTTGACCTTGCAACTTGCATTAGGCTATATATGACTATGCAGCGCACTCTTCGCGGTCTACCGCAAAAACGGTTGATCGTATGAAAAAAAGTTCAAACAAAAGTTGTAGAGAATTTTGTACTCTACAACTTTTATAATAGGTGCAAATCGCATTTAAGCAATAGAAAGCGAGGTATTCACGAAAAATCTATTTTTACGACCTTTGACCTTCAATATCTTAAGACGCGGACACGATAGCACTTGTGACTTTTGAGACAACATTTAGAACGACAAAACAAAGGTTTATACCAATTTACAGCTCATCTTTCATTCCGAGGTTGACCCGTTTTTTTACCTAATATGACTAGGCCACAACCCCTACATTGCTCGTGGATGTCGTAAAAGACGACTAAGAGTCTTTCATCGACCTGGACCAACTCCATCTGATGCCTTTAGGTCATCAATTACATTCCCAAAGAAGATTGATATCAGACAGGCGACCGGCCATAAACCTTGCTATCATTTCGGCTCATATACGTCCCACTACTCGATCCTCCTCCATAATAGGAGGGAAATTGACCTTACTACACCATGCTGATCAGACAGGTTCGGTATAGGGTTTTGTTTTGAGGTTTCCATCTCTTGCATAATTTCATATGCGTTATATATCTCCTACTCGTCTTTTGCGACACCCACGGGTATGAGAGGGGGGCGGTGACTTGTATTCTTACTCCGTCACCAAACGGAAAGAAAATAAACCTTGCCAATAAATTGAAATTAAAAGATCTTCTTTCTGCTTTCAGTATTCTCTCTGTCTCCTGATACTGTTTTTGATAGAAATGGGTGGTGCTGTATGCAGTTTCGTGTTCCCAAGATCACTCCACGGCTTTATAGAGTCGAGTTTTACCGAGCACGTGGTTCATGCGTATAGAGATGACTCCGATCTCCAGAACTTCATTGATTTTGCTCAAAGAGACGTAAGTATATTATTTTTGGAATTATAACCTAGTGGACTGATGCCTCTGGTGTTTCCGTGTGGCGACGGAGTAAGGATACGTCTTTTACTACACCCACGGGGAAGATAGGGGGATCCCCCCGGGGTGGTGAAAAATATTCTTTATCCGTCACCACATAGAATATTTCTTTGGTAGAATTTTTAATTTAAAATTATATTAAATAAGATTTCTCCGTGTGGTGACGGTGTAAAAATATAACACACCACGCCTTCTATTGCCCGTGGGTGTCATAAAAGGCGACTAAGCGATATCTTGTATATATACAAGAGAAGGAAATGGAGAATTAAACTCTATACCGGCCCGCCTGAGCAACGCGGTATAGTGGGTCAAGGAGCCCAATAGGATAGGGACATATATGAGTTGTAATGTTGGACCGACTACTTGATCGAGGTTGTTAGGAGCTTTTGAAGTGAAAACTTTTATAGATAGTGGTAGGACCTCGAGTGGTAGGATCACACTGTTGACAGTTATCTGTCTACAGCCGCGGGCCGGTCCGTCCGGGGTAGTACCATACTGAGCAGAAAATCGACGTCTGAGTAGTAGCAATTTGTTACTGCGCTTCGTTCGGTGAGCGAGAGAGCCGGAAGCCCAACTTTCTGAGGGTGTTTGCATGTGGAAGGTTTTGGTGGTGCCTTTGGTATCACCGAGCCTGAATGCACGCATTCACACTTTCTTCGCGGTAGGCAGCGGCCTTGTAGAGGTCCATGAGCGGCAGCAACACTTACCATCAGGTGTACTGTTTGCTCGTTTGCCACCGCTAGCAATAAAAAAAAGATATGTTTGTATGGGGAATAAATTCAAGTAAGTCGTCATCAACGTGGTCACGTGACGTGTTAACGCTAACACTATATCTGTAGATATGTCAATATATCTGCCAATAGATGTCAAAACCATATACTTAAATGTAAAAAGTTTTAATTTTCTTATTTATTTATTTTAATTTTTAAGCTTTAAGTTGATTCAAGATCAAACAATTGATTTGAATATCCAAAAATAGCAACTGTTTGTTCATACATTTAAGTTTTCACTTAGCGACAGAGGTGTCTTCATGATCTGAGTTTCTTTTATTGCTTACTAGCAAACAGCTCATGATAAATGATACTAGCGCTGATGGACTCTACTATCGTTGGATACGAACCACGCTTTTCACTGTTCTATAAGGAAGGCTCGCGTCCAGCACTGGACGTAAAAGGCGGAATGAATAACTTGGTTTCTGATTTTCCGTTAGTTGATCCATAAGCTTATAGTCCACTGTTGCACTTGAAACCACTCCCAGGGGGATAACGCCGTTATAGCCATGCTTGGCAGATAGAATGGGGCGATTGCAGTTGGATATTATAAGTTTCTCAAGAGAACACTCTGCTGTCCCTTCTATTTTCCTTCCTCGGTTTCCTCACTCGGTTTTGCGACTCCCTGGGACAAAATAAAGAGTAATGAGTAAGAGAGACCCGTTATCGTACAAGGAAATGTTTTTACAATAGTTTATAAGACCATAGCTGAATGACAGATATAGACTTGAATATCTGTGTGGAATACTATTAAGCGCCTGATGCCATCCTAGCCGAGGCCGCGGCTGACCGGACCATGGATTTTAGTCCGTCACCCGCAGAGAGGCTGACCGCGCGACGGCGACCGACGTCCCAGGACGTCGAGAGGTGAGGTTACCCGAAAGGGTATTCCGTCGGGCCGACCACTGACGACAAGTCACATCTGCTCCGGTGGTCGGCCCAACAACGAGGTGACGTGGGTACGGGTGGGTTATGGGCCCGCACGACGTCCTTTCGCCTTACTCCAGCCCAGTAATGGGGTATACATGAACCGAGATGAACAGAAACGTGTTAAGATTTCGCATCGTTAGTAAAGGCACAAAAGGTTAATAAACCTAACCTAATTATGAATTTTATATACTTTGATAAATATGCGTTCTATAACAAACAATATATTTTTTAAATGAAACCATTAATAGCAAAATATTCTATAAAATGGCGTATTAAACATTAAAATATTATGCAATATTATGATATATTAGATAATTACATAAAAATATATTTTCCGTGTGGTGACGGAGTAAGAATACAATTCACCACTCCCTATCTTGCTCGTGGATGTCGTACAAGATGACTAAGGGATGTAATATGCACATAAGATCTGTGCAAGAGAAGGAAAACTCGAAATGAAACCCTATACCAACATACCTGATCAGCATGGTATAGTAGGTCAAATTCCCTCCCATTGTGGAGGAGGCCCGAGCCCGACAGTGGGACGTATGTGGGCTGCGATGATGATGATGATATTTGACAAATTATATATGTCCTATTCGATACGTACGGCATACCGCAGTGCGCACCAGACATACATACAAAACATCACCTATTATAATGATATCTGATGTTTACGCGAGCACTACACATTGTAAATAAAACTACTTTTACGGATTATATCGCGTTTGTATTTGATCTATGATCGCCCGACGTTTCGAACACTTTGCAGCATTCATTGTCACGGGCGGACTAAGGTGTCTCACGTCCAACAAGTAATCGTTATTACAGACATTTATAATTATCTACCCGATATAGAAATTGGTTATAAATTTATTAAATTGTTACCCACATTTTAGTACAAATTTATTGCCAGTGTAAGAAGAAAATGATTCTATATGAAAAAATTATATTGTTTATGGTTAGTAATTATTAATTATTAAATTTGTAGCAATTATTGTTACAATTTGTTGATTTAAAACTAACAAAACTAATATACTACCACCGGAGCGGAACGCGGCCACACAGAAAGATCCGGCAAGAAAACTCAGGGGACATGATGCTAAATTAATATTGATTTTTAATTTTAGATGCGGCTTACTTTGTCTTACTAAAAGATTTTTGATTTATAAAATTATTTTTAACTATTATTATTGTGGGTCAAATCTATACAATAAGTGCTCACAGTATCATGCAGTCTTGTGGTGGTCTCTTTGGATTTATTTTTAATTATGTTTATAACAGGATCCCAGCTTGATGGTAATACCCAACCATCCTCTCTATTGAAATTTTTGTGTTTTTTGATTTCAATAGCCTCGCGTACCATTCTAGGCAGGTATCGGTGTTCCTTTGCGAGGACTTGAGGTTTATCAAACCTAATGTTATGGCGGGAGCGGTCCTGACTATGTTCACAGACTGCAGACTTAGTGTGACGGCGGTGCTTCACATCAGCTATGTGTTCTTTGACCCGAGTTCTTATGGATCTCTTTGTTTGCCCAATATAAGAGAGACCACAGTCACAGTCAAGTTTATAAACTCCTGCATCTTGTAGAGGGATCTGGCACTTGACAGGTGGTAAGAACTGACTTATCCTTTTGAGTGGCTTAAAATAAGTTTTTATGAAAGCCCGTTTCAGGATATAGCCAATCTTGTCAGTGACTCCTTTCACATAAGGTAGTACTGCAGGGAGGCGCTCAACTGTGGGCGGTTTCACACGGTCTCTGCGACAGGGGCGTGGAACTGGCAGCTTGTTTGCACGTAGAACCTGCTTGACATGCTGCAGCTCCCCAGCCAGGTGCTCCTCGTCACAGATTCCTCGTGCTCTCTGCAACAAAGATTTAGACACAGTAGCTAACTGTGAAGGGGGATGATGAGAATCTCCGTTCAGATATCTGTCAGTATGTGTTGCCTTACGATACACTGTATGACTCAAGGTGTTATTGGGTTTACGGATAACCAAAATATCTAAGAAAGCTAATGAGTTATTTGACTCCAGTTCCATAGTAAATTGGGCGTGCTCTGGAGGCAAAGTGGGCGTGCCCACGTTTTGTTTTGTGATTTTTGCGCAGCGCGGTTTCGCACTTCGACGGCGAGGGTGGAACCGCGGATATTTATTTGTTAGGGCCTCGCGGGCCGTGTAGGCTCTATGTTGAGCGAGTGTGATATTGTCGTCTTCTTCGTCAAGGACGTGACGAGGACGTCGGATGGAGAAAGGCTATTCATATTTAAAAAAATATCTTTTTTTCGACATATCGATATTTTTAAATGTATCAATATCGGATTATTGAAATTTTTTTGGACGATATAATCGATAGGTGAAACTTTTTAGAATCATTGTGATCTCAAACTCGATGAAACGAAAAAGCGAGTCTATAGAAATATAAACACGTAAATGGACGTAGGATTCAGCCGGCGAGAGAATGAGATAAAGGATAAAGGATGGAGGATAAAGTGTTTCACTTTGGCCATGCGTACTTTATACACACTCTTTTTTTCTTTACATCGAACTCCGATTGTGATATATTACAAATACCGATATATTGAAAAACGATATTTTAATCGCCCTAATCAGAAGACTTGACAGTACTACCATGACGTCACGTTTGAACAACGTAGCGTTTTAAAAATTTGCGAGCGAATCTCAAAAAATACACTTTTTGATAATTAAATTTAATTGTTAAATAATGATAAAATTAAAAAATAATTGTATAGGTACGTTTTTTAAGCAATAAAGATTACAAATAAAAATAATTTGTTCATTTTGAAGTTTCGTGCATATTGGGCCCGGTAGGTGGCGCTGCTGTCGTTTATTTTGTTTGAACAGAACAATATCTGTTGGGTCAGCTAGTATATATATATAATTTTGCTAACTCTTATTTCCAGTTCCACTGTTGTGGCCTGACTTCAGACGGATACATGGACTGGTCAAAGAACGAATATTTCAACTGCTCATCACCATCTGTTGAAAGGTGTGGGGTCCCGTTCTCGTGTTGCATCAACGCCACAGATATATCCTCTGGGCTGGTTAATATCATGTGTGGATATGGAGTGCAGAATTATCCTGTAAGTATAATGACCTTAAACGTTATTCGGTCACGACGGCGTCTTCTTAAATACTTAGTATTTATAATTACTTTTAAGTGAAGGAAAACTCGAGATAAAACTTTATATCAACTTGTCTGATCAGCGCGGTTTGATAGGTTAATTTTCCTCACATTGTGGAGGACCGAGCCCAACAGTGGGACATTTGTGGGCTGAGAAGAAAAAGAAGTGTTGGTTTCATGTCTAAACCACTCAATTGATTGTTATGATATTTTGCATTCATGTCAGGTATATAGAAAAGGACTTTGTCTGTCCGTTCAACTCCTTACCCTTTCAACCATGTCCTGTCATCACGGTAATATATGCTAAGTGATGCCGGATCTGTGCCGTTAACGAATGGAATTCCCAATTTATTTACTCTTTGTAGCAGATTTTCCCTGTGGTGACGGAGTAAGAATGCAATTCACCACTATCCTATCTTGCCCGTAGATGGCGTAAAAGACTACTTAGGGACATAATGCGCATATGACATCTATGCAAGAGAAGGGCAACTTGAAATAAAGTTCTATGCCAATCTGTCTGACCAGCACAGTAAAGTCAATTTCACGCTTATAGTGAAGAAGGCTTGAGCCCAAAAGTAATAATAATAAGTCTTTATTGAATCAATAAACAAAAAACATTACAATCCATGCATTACTACTAAAAAGTACCCTAGGTAAATATAGCTATTATTACTTACATAGAAAAAAAAAAGAAAACAAAATAATAAAATCAAATAAAAACAGCATAAGATTCGTGTAGGTACATGGATAAGCTCTAACTCCTAACTAGGTAGGTCAGCCTGTGTTTAGGATATCAAAAGTGGGATGTATATGAGCCGAAATGATGATGATGATGATGGCTATCAGGCTGGTAATTGAAACAACTTTATAGGCTACTAACTGATCTGTGTGCCTACTCTTGAATATCGATTCCAATCCTAAATCGAATCGCAGCTCGAATTTGAGCAAATTTGGTACTCTTGAAAGCGACACTAGCGCACGATTGGAATTAAATTATGTGGAACGTTTCTAAACTAAATGAATTCGACTCTCGTCGATTAAGTCAAATATTTGTTACTCCCGACGGGATTTTGACATAGTTTAAAATAGATAATGTTACACAATTTCAAGAAAGCGTCTTTGTGGTGATCGAGTTCGATAACGTTATTAATTTAAAGTAAGAAAACATGGCACATTTGGTGAAAATAACAACGACGAACGCGTAAAATTCATTCACGATTTTGTTCAAGAGTACCAAATATAAGTTTGGTGAGATTGAAATCGAATCGGATTCGAAATTAGAATTGATTTCAAGAGTAGGCCTACTGTTCAACTTCATTTGCTTCACATAAGACAGAGAGTGGGCCCATAGGCAGTGTAACGGTATACAATTTGCACGAAAATTCTCAAAACTGCATAGGTGGCGTAGTGGTTAAGAAACAGACCTACCCTGCCAGTGTCGGGGGTTTAAATCCCACGCAGGACAACACTGTGCGATTCACAAATTCTTGTTCTGAGTCGGGATGTAATATGATATATACTGACGGACTCATAAACTGCATCAAACTTCAGGATTACTTTGAAATGATTTTTTTAATAAGTATGCAAACTTTTTAGATTAAATTATATAAATATAGAGACTGGCCCTTAATCTTAAAAAAAAAAGCAATATTTAAAAATAGAACTGTCAAACTGTCAAAACAGATGACATATTGCGTCGACCCCAAGTAATTGGGATAAGAGCAAGATGAATGATGATTTAAAAATAGAACTGCAGTAAAACAAATGAATATAGCCGGGAAAAGAAAATTTACTCGTAGTATCAGATTTGCGTGTTATTTATAGCAAAGTTTTAAAATTGATTCTTATTGATTTTTTATTCTTTTGTCAATTGAATTATTGTTACCAGCAGAATTGTTGGGTTAGCTTTTTAACTCATCGAGAGTTTCTGAATCATAATATGGATACTTCGGCCGAACAAGCTGCTCAAATTGTAGCATTGGTGCGGGAGGGCTTGGATCAACGAACGATTGGTAGAAATTTAAATTTAAACCAGTCTACGGTTTCTAGAATATACAGAAGGTTTGTGGAGACAGGTTCTTACAAAAGGAGACGTGGTACAGGCAGAACTCGAGCAACCACCGGTCGTGATGAGAGATTTATTGTTACAACTTCCCTGCGAAATCGTTTCCTCACGTCAGTTAACATCAAAACAGAGCTTAATGAAGTGCGTGGAGTAAACGTTAGTGCACGAACAATAAGAAGAAGGTTAAAGGAAGTGGATATCACCCCTTTTAGACCAGCAAATGGTCCAAAGTTGTCTGTAACTCACAGACAAGCTCGCTTAAGATTTGCGCGTGATCACCTAAATTGGACAGATAAGCAATGGGCCTGCGTATTGTTCACAGACGAGTGTAGGACATGTTTATATGGTGCAGATGGTCCCAGAAGAGTTTATCGTCGACGTGGGGAGCGATATGCTCAAAGTTGCATTGAGGAGCGTGTTTCTTTTGGAGGAGGTTCGTGCATGGTCTGGGATGGCATATCGATGAACGGGCGAACAGAACTTGTGTTCATAGACATGGTCCGTCAAAACGGTAGTAGAGGGGGTTTGACTGCACATCGCTACATAACAGAGATCTTAGAAGATCACGTGGTGCCTTACATGGGATTTATAGGCGAAAATTTTACTTTAATGCAGGATAATGCCCGGCCGCACGCTGCTGCACAAGTTCGACAATATTGCGAAGAGGTTGGGATACGTACAATGAATTGACCAGCACGCAGCCCGGATCTTAATCCCATTGAGCATCTTTGGGACAATTTAAAAAGAGCTGTATATGCGAGAAATCCTGTGCCTACGACAGTGGCACAACTAAGAACAGCACTTTCAGAAGAATGGGACAATATTCCGCAAGATCTTTTAATAACCCTAATCAAATCTATGAGGAACCGATTAGAATCCGTAATAAGGGCACGTGGAGGTAATGCACCTTATTAAAGCATAAAAAAACCCTTGCATAAAGTTTGTGTCTATTCTTAAAACCAATTTTTTAATTAAACCAATTTTCTTTAAATTTCTGTTTTTTTCTTCAAAAAAGTTTTAAGATCCTTTCCAGTACACAAACTTAAACTTAAGGATATGAATACGCTGTTTTAAAGTTAACGAACCAATCTAGACGTTTCAATTTAAATCTGTGTAGAAAGTTGCATGCTTGGTTAAAATATTTATTTCAAAGTCGTTTTTTACTTTGATGCAGTTTATGAGTCTGTCAGTATATAATAACAATAAAATATAATTATGTTTGTAAAGTCCCACGTAACACAAGGATTATTTTCTTAGTACAGGTGTTGTCTTTTTTCAAAAAGAAAAGAAATAAACATCCCCGTTTTTGAAACATTGATGCTTCTATTGGTTGTAGCGTAATGTTATATGGCCTTTAGACTTCCTCGATAAATGGTCTATCCAATACTAAAAAAACTTTTCAATCCAGTAGTTCTTGAGATTAGTGCGTTCAATCAAACAAACTTTTCAGCTTTACGATATTAGTATAATATAAAATACGACAAGTAGTGAAGCAGTGTCCATAGACGCTAGAAAAGCCTATAACATTCAGTAATCATTCAATATCACTGGCAATCAGTCATTCTTAGTCGCTGTTGTCATAACAACTGCTGTCATAACAAAAAATGTGATTGATGTATTATTAATATTACTACTAATTGCGACAATGTTAAAAAAAAATTAATACGTTATCCACGGAAGCGAAGCTGCTGGCACAACTAATATTAATGTTTCTGTTATACCTATGGTAACGCAATAGAAATACAATAGTCACCCTTATAACGTCACTGCAAGAGACGGCAAACTCGATAAAAAATCTTTACCAACCTATTTGTTGAAGCTGGTATAGTTGAGTCAATTTTCTTCCCATTCTGGATGGTATACAAGGTCAGCAGTACCTATATGTTCTGAAATAATGATGATGATAATATTATTAGGTGGCTGAGGCAAGCAAGCGTGTATGGACCAGCGGTTGTATAGAAATAGTCAGGCTATGGGCTGAACGTAACTTATACACAATCGCTTTTGTCGCCCTGGGTGTGGCGCTTGCCCAGTTGTTCGTCATATACTTAGCCAAGACGCTGGAAGGACAAATTGAATTGCAGAAAGCCAGGTATGTTTTTTTACAGGCAATTGAAATAACGCTTTCATGATCACGGACCATTTCCGTACGGTGACGGAGTAAGAGTACAATTCACCACCTGAGGTATTTTATACCTATCGGTATTGATAGCTATATATATGCATACAATATCTGTGCAAGGGAAGGAAAACTCAAAATAAAACCTTATGCCAACCTGTCTGTCCAGCGTGGTATACTAGGTCAAATACTCTCCTATTGCGGAGGAGGCTCGGGCCCAGCAGTGAGACTTGTATGAGCCGAAATAATGATGATCAGGGAAGGATATTTCTTGACTATCATTAACCCAAAAAAATACTTTACAATTAGCAATTACTTTTAGTACATTTATTTAAATCAACCAATCAAAAGCTATTAATATATATTTTATTTCATATTTCCTTGTCATATAGCTACAATAATAGTTTACTTAAAATAATAAAATTCACTGCACTTTTTTCAATATACCCAAGCGCGCGGGGCACTCGAGAGCGCCGCGATGTTTGGCGCGTGAGGGGTTAAAAATCATATACAAACGCCAAAAAAATCCATAAAAATAGTTTCATTTCAAAACTAATACTTGTGTAAACCTCAGAATTTATTACTTCTGGTGGAGTAATAATCCCGCCAGACTGGCCACGGGCGATAAGGAACTCGGTACTGGCGGTCGTCACCCCGGACGGAGGGACGGTTGTGCGCTGACTATAGCCCATCAATAAAGAAAGTGGTGGCGTAGTAATACAAGTCGCCATTTTTTTGTGAGTGTCGTAAACGTCGACTAGGGGATTGTAATAGCCATATAACATGTATGCAAGAGATGGAAAACTTGTAATAACCCGTTTGATCAGTGAGTTATACTCAATTTCTTACCTATTATGGAAGAAGCTTGAGCCTTGAGGCTCAACAGGGACATATGCGAGCTGAGATGAGCTTTAGATCTACTTTAAATGACTTTTTGTTAGAAGTGGAATATCTTAAGATGATATTGATACATCGTGGTAGGTAGGTGGCGTTGTGAAAGGAGAGAAACTCTCCCTCACTTCAAGATGATTCAGGGGAGTGATGGCTGTTCTAGTAGTTAACTAATGATAGAATCCCGTTTGTAAGATCAGCTGCAGCGATAATCTTTTGTATTTTGTTTGAGAATTGTATTATATTGTGGCTCTAGGGGCATTACACTCAAGCTGATTCATATTAAACATGTTTTTTATAATATTATTTATAAAAAGGTTAGCAAAAATATCATACTCTCGGAGTTCCTTGCTGGATCATAGTGGCGGTCGCGTTCCGATCCGGTGGTGGTTTATTTAATATTTTGAATTTATAGCCATTTTTTGGTGGTGACGGAATAAGAATACAATTCACCACTCCCTATCATGCACGTGGATGTTGTAAAAGACGACTAAAAGATATAATACGCATATAACATTTATGCAAGACGAGGCAAAATCGAAACAAAACCCCATACCAACCTGTTTGACCAGCGTAGTAAGGTCAATTGGCCTCCCATGGTGGAGGAGGGTCAAGCCCATCAGTGGAATTTAAATGAGCCGAGATGATGAGGCATTTTTATGTTTATAAATATTATATGCAATCACATTTATTTTTCAGATGGCAGACATGAAACAGGGGCACAATGGGTGCGTATCGTGACGAGTGCCGACGGGCGCTGCTGTAGCAAGCGCATCGCACGGGACTCGAACCCGCGCCCTTACACATGTAAAGTGCCATCGGGACACCAGTGATGTGCCATTGAACATAGTGAATATAAACAGTGATTAATAATTTATGTCATAGTGAGGTGTATATTAGTCTATTACTTCGAAGGGCAGAATAGACCTTCCTCTCTTACTCCTGCGAAGAGCAGATTACCGTAAGAATCTCTTTGCTAATATTTTTTAATCTTCTATCTCTCTTTCTACCTTCATATGGAGTATTCTTCCACAAGGAATAATAATTTAGTATATCATATTGGCCAGTTGTGTAGGGTTCTGTTTTGAGTTTGCCTTCTCTTGCAATGATGTTATCTAGTTATTTAGTATTGTCTCTCATGACACCCATAGAGCATGAAATGGTGATATTTTGTATTTTTACTCTGTCACCACCATTTTTTTAAACTTCAGTTTACTCAAGAATTATAAATAATTAACTTTAAGGTTATTGATTTAAGGTTTATTATTGGGAAACAAAATTGTTGTTTATATAGACATGTCTCCTATTTTGAAGGCGCGCTGAATAAGCAGAGAGGGAAAATATGATAGGTTTATCACCAGGCCTCTCTTGCAGCGTTTAATGTGTGGTGTGGTCGAATCTTTCAAAGGAATGTCCACAATAAAATTTGGACCTTGTGTATTTTAAAGTTCATTATTGTGAAGAAAAATGTCGAATGATCTTAAAAAAAAGTCAAATTATTAGTTTTTTTATTACTATAAGGTTGGTTTATTGTGATAGAAAATTATCGTGCATGCAATATGCTTCAAGAGTTTTGCATTTTATTGTAAGAGAAAATCCAAAGAATTTAGCAAAATATAAAAAAAAGAAATTTAAGCGAACAAAAAATTTTAATCTAATTTTGTGTCGCAGATATTATTGAAACAAAAAAGATATAGATAAGATTTATCAGCACTGCTATTGCTGTCTGATCGATCTTGGTGCTTATATTACTTATCAGAACCATAATTATGTGAACATCTCTGGTCCACCTTGACTTGGTTGAACCTTCCTCATTTATCTTATATTATTTGAGTTCAATAAGTAACGCTTTATATGTTTTTTTTTTATGTTTACACCAGATTGTAATTTATTTGATGGATATGAATCAGAAATGTAGTTTATTCTGTAATAATATATTTCTGTATTGTATAAAAATATACTTCCGTTTTTAACTTTTTAAGAAACTATTATGGATTTGCTCAATTTTTTCAAAAAAAAAAAAATTATAGAAAACTGAAGTTAATTTATACAAATATATGTGATAAAAGAATTTTATTTTAAAGTTTTTGACTGAATTGAAAATATTTTCTTTTTTATTCTAAATTATAAATAGCATTTCTTCATATCAATGATTTGATTGTAGGTCGGACATTGTTGTTGGTTTAATTATTGCATTTAATAAAACCAAAATACTAAGTGCAAATATTTGTGTATGTGGGAACAAATGATACTTTGTTTACTATATTTGCTGGTAAAAAGATTAGTTTACATAAAAAGAATAAGTTTTTAAAGAAAATCATTCCAGTAACTTTGTCAATTTGAATATATAAGTATTTTAATTCCACTTTATAACGCTTAAATTTGAGGCATTTTAATAATATATCTTTAGGATCTCAATTATTTACATTATTTAATCACATTCCAGTAAGTCAAGACTATATTATCATGTACTCACTGACAAATTTATTAATAAATCAGGGACTCATTTATCAATAATAATAAATTTTGTAATAAATCGTTACAATTTCTTTAATAAATAATAACAATTGTAATAAATCATTACAAATTCTTTAATAGATAATAACAAATTTTGTAATAAATCACTACAAATTCTTTAATAAATTATTATGAATTTTGTAATAACAAATTATTAGTAAATAGCAAATTATAGCTGGATAAATAATAATATAAACTCATTAGTTTCTAATAATTTGTCTCAACCTAATGTTTAGACCTGGAGCTTCATAAATGTTTTGTCATCTTGACCATCTGATTTCTCTAACAATGATATTTTCTGATGATTTGTTTCCTTTTATATTTAGAAGACTTTTTTCTTGATAGATCTAATATTTATACAGGTGCAAGTCTAGATTATTTATTCAGGAATACCTGTTGAAATATTTATGGATTAAGTTTTAAAATATTACCTTGCTCCATATTTCCAAAATTTTAAAAGCGTGGCTCGAAATATAATTACATATTTCGCCATATAAAGCCGTTGTCAAACTTCTTAAGGGTAGGCTATGACCTGTACACACCGAGCCTAATCTGTCCGGGAAATATGGAAGGGCGGTGTGTGACTCCTTGACCTACAGCATTCTCCTCCCATCGTCATTGGGCCGACTACTAATCACCCTTTGTCGCTCTAGGTTCAAAATCTAAGATTTGTGTTATTATAATTTTTTTAAAAGGAACTGACATATCATGTTCATAATTTTATTTATTTGCAAGGCTTGAAAATTGTGCCACATATTTATCCATACAACTTTTAAAATCGCTTGTATTTACGATTAGGAGGGAAGTTGTGTATTTTTTCCTCTATAAATACTTGAATAACCAAACCTGTATGTGTTACCGATGACATATAACATTAAAACGTGGTCTCTAAATGTTGGCCTTATAAAAAGCTCAAAAGACGCTCAACGTACTATGGAGGGGGCTATGTTCGGTAATTTCGCCATGTCACAAAATTCGAAGTATGGAAATCCATAAAAGAATGGATGTAACCGACATAGACAAACTTTTACTTTTATAATATTAATATGATTACGTTTATATATGGTTGTTACTATATATAAAAACTTATAGACAAACTAACCAACATACAACCCATATTAATGGAGTTTATAAACTTGCCAGTTTCGTATAAAGGTTCGACGTAGAACATTTTGAAAAGGTATTTTTTGAAATGTTTGTAGTGATAACTTCTGTAGGATTGTATGGGGAGTAAATTCATGTAATTCATCATCGTCTAGGTCACGTGACGTGTTAGCGTTAACAGTTATATCTCGACGGTCCCTACGTACATAAAGTCAAACATGGCATTTTTTTTGTTGTATTCTTTAGGCTTTTTTATTATTGTATTCTTTAGGCGTTAGATTTTCAATACATACATATCATACTGCATATGTATTGATAATACAAAGCCTAAAGAATACAATAAAAAAGCCCAAAAAATACGATAAAAAAATGCCATTTTTGACATGTCTTTATATTACGTAGGGACCGTCGATCTGTAGCTATATCAATGTCACTGTATCTGGGTTAAAATATCTCGCAACCAGATAAATATAAAAAGTTTTAATTTACAAATCGATATTTGAGATCAAACAATTTGAATATGCAAATATTACAGCTGTTTGTTCACTGTTTTAACTTTTCACTTCTGTCGGCGTATTTTTTTTTGTTGGTGCTCATATACCCGGTCCGGCGGTTAGGAAGTGACCCGCCATGCACCTACTGTATTTTCTAAGTGGACCACTGTTACCATTTCTATTGAACTTCAGTGTCCCAGATTCATCTCTTAAAAGGAGTAAAATAATGATTCAAATACTATTGTTTATCAGTGCCAAGCCTAAAGTTAGGCAATTTAGTTTTTTATATATCAGGCCAGTCCGTTTAACTTTGTATGTTATAATTATGATTTTTTAAATTTACGCGAGTAAAATGTGAAATAAAACTATGTTTACGGATTTTATTACGTTTCTACTGAATTAAGACTATCACCCCGTAACCATAAACGCTTTTTTTGTGGTTGACTATGCTGGACACAAGTCCGTCCGAGAGCCGCCCTTTGTGGGGATGGCCATTAACCTTATTTTTTAAGGTGGGCTACGGTTAGCGCACCCTCCGCCTGGCTCCTTCCACGGCGACAGAGGGGCGGCGCCGTAACCCACCCGATAGCACGTCGCCTTCCTCGTTGGGCTGACCACTGGTGCAGAGTTCTTTGTCGTCAATGATCAGCCCGTCGGAACACCTTGAGGGGGTATCCTCTCCTAATTCGAAATTTTGAGAAAATGAAAATCAAATACAAGCAAGATAAAATCCGTAAAAATAGTATTCGCGTATTTTTATCTCCTTTAATTAGATAGTGCTATATTAACTGAACTTAAAACTCAATTTTAACCAAATATATTATTCTACGTGTTTTAAAAATTAATAGATTTAAGCAAATATATATGTAAATATGTAATAATTTTGTAGTGTTTATAAACAATCGTGTTTTAATGATGTTAGACGAAAACTCATCATGTCGGCTCATATACGTCCCACTGTTGGCCCCGATCCTCTTCCACACTAGGAGGGAAATTGACCTATTGTACCATGTTGGTCAGATATGTTGATATAGGGTTTTATTTCGAGTTTTTCTTGCATAGATGTTATATGCTTATTTTATCCCTTAGGAGTGGTGAATTGTATTCTTATTCCGTCACCACACAGACAAAACAATACAAAAAATATAAGTTTACTGCTCATTAGAAATATTTTTAATAGAGAACAGTTTTCATGATATCATGAATTGTCATGTTTTTATGATAAAAAAAATGCTTGAAAATGTGTTTTAATTTATAAAGAAGTGCAATAATCAAAATAATTTTAGAGTAATTGTTATATGCAATTCACTCACTTCAGCTCACACAAGTGCCACTGCTGGGCTCGAGCCTCCTCCACAATAGGAGGGAAATTGACCTTACTATACCATGTTGGTCAGACAGGTTTATAGGGTTATATTTTGAGTTTTCCTTCTCTTGCTCTTGTTATATGCGTATTATGAGCCTTAGTCGTCTTTTACGACATCTACGGCCAAGAAAGAGGGTGGTGAATTGTATTCTTACTCCGTCACCATACTGAAGATGGTCATGCAATGCAATTATGATAGAATAATTTTTCATCATCTTGGCTTATATATCCCACTGCTAGGCTCGAGCATCCCTCGAAATGGAAGGGAAATTAACTTACTATACACTCATTTTTTAGATTAGTCAAAATTAACAACGTAAAGTTAACGTTAATTTAGATTTTTATCTTAGCGCCATCTAGTATTGAATGTAGCAAGCTACTCTTAAATGAGCATTGACGAATATTTTCAGCAATTATAGTCAACGCGTTTTGATGCGTTACGGACAATAATTAGTAAGAATACAATTCACTTGCCCGTAGGTGTAAAAGACGACTAACTAATATGATATAGAAATAAAATATATGCAAGAGAAAGAAAATTCGAAATAAAACCCTATAACCAGCCCGTATGACTAACGTAATTAATTAAGATCAATTTCCCTCTTATTGTGGAATGGACTTGAGCCCATCAGTGATAAATATATGAGCCCAGAGTTTAATGATGATATGAATATTTCTCGTCAAACTCGCTATTAATAAAAGCACAATCAAATTAAAAATATATGTAACGTTTTGTCTATATAAATAGTTGGAACTGAATAAATTAAATATTCTTGTACATTATGCTCACGATGTAATTATAATAGGAAATAAAACAATTGTAATCTATATATTATAGTTTTATTTATTACTAACTAGCGCGATTTCGTCTATCATTAAAGAGAAACAGAGAGTAGATTGAGTCGTAAGCGCAACGCACGCAACGGAAACTCAAAACAATTATGTTGCCACGTTTTCATACAACGGAAATTCAAAAGAATTATTTTCCCCTGTTTTCACGGTAGTAGTCGATTGGAAAGTTATATTTAGGGTGGCGTATGTTAGAGGACGCAATTTTTTTTATAGATATGAATTGTTTAGTGTAACGTTAAATCCAAGTTTATAGGGTTGCAACCCTTGTCCCACGACTGCCATCTTGGAAAAAGGGGTCCAAATGGTGTTTACGGTTTATCTGCCAAACTAAAGGTCTCACAAAAAAAATACTTGACATTTATTTGTTACATATAAAATTGTGTACAACTTTTGCTCAGTAATTTTTAGTTATAGAACAGTTTTGAACAAAAATCCATAAAAAATTATTGTTCTCAACAATAAATCTATTTGTCGATATAACTTTTTTCTAATAATTTTCACAATCACAAAAAAAAGGAACAATTCATTATAAACATTTTTAAAATTCATTAGTTAAGTAGCTGTACTCTTTGGGCTCACCAAAAAAATTTATCATTTTAATGGACTGTTGATTGATATGTAAATTAGTACGGTTTCCTAGATTTTTATTTATGCAGTTTTATTTCGCCTTTCTTTTGGGTTTTCCTTTCAATTTAGCATCCGGCTCTACTTTCAGCTCGTGTTCCGATGGAGGCGGTGGTGGAGGCCAATATTTATTAAACAGTTCTTCGTTCGCAGCGAATGAGAGAGGCAGGATATGATTCTTGCGATTCCAAAGCTCTCTTTCTATCTTCTCTTTTTCTTCGAGGTAACGTTCTTCCTTAGTCTTTAGCTGTGGAATGTTATAAATTTGTATGTTACTATGTTTGAAAATATTGCCTACCCACGGAGTAAGCAGGTATGTATTTCTTTTTTGTAGGCAGATTATATTTTTATCTCTCCCAAACCCTCTGGGGAGGTGGATAGGACAATGTGTAGCCCTGTAACCTGTAGTCATCATCATCATTTCAGCTCATCTATGCCCACTACTGGCCCCGAGCCTCCTCCACAATAGGAGGGAAGTAGACGTACTGTACTTAGCTGGTCAGACGTGTTATTATAACGTTTTATGCCGAGTTTTCCTTCTCTTGCATAGATATTATATGCACATTTAATGCCTTAGTTGTCCTTTACGACACCCCCGGACAAGAAAAAGGATGCTGATTTCTATTCTTATTCCGTCATCACACGGAAACCTGCTGTATTGAATCTCTTTTTCACTATTGGGGCTAGCCACAGGTACTAAGCCCTTATCTTTGATGGCTATTTGGTAGATTTAGTAGAACAGCATCTACTTTGACTACACCTGCTGCTGGCGTAAGCAGCTACACAAGACGCAAATACTCACCTCCATTAACCGCAGGTAATCCTGCGATTCAACTTCTTTCCTCTTCCCTTTTGATGGAACTGAAGATTTCTTAGCGGAGTCTGTTTTGACCTTGGTCTTATCCTTAAGAGGAATGTACAGTTTCTTCGGATTCTGTATCTGATATGGCGCATCGATTATTAAATGGTCTGGAGTATGAGCGAAAACCGAACGTATCAACTCATATTGATAATCTGTACTGAAACTAAAAAAATGGCATTTAGTTTTGGCGGGTATGTGAATGTGTTCTATGACGGTCTTATATTATAAATCAACTGGCAGCGCCCTGCGGTTTCACTCACAGTTCCTCTTCCCGTGGGAATATTAGGATAAATTATAGCCTATGTATTATTCTGATATGTAGGTAAGCTATATTATTGTGAAGTTTCATAAAAATCCATTCAGTAGTTTTTGCGTGAAAGAGCAACAAACATCTTCATCTTCTTATAGTAAGAATATTTTAACGTTAATTTTTTATAGCTTTGTGTAAAGCATAGAAAGTGCAATAGAATAGTGAATACTGATGATATAATAGTGCTATTTTCCCTTTTACTGCCAAAATTCCCATAAAGTTATACCATGAACAAAGTGACTATGGCATTACGGAAGTCGACAATTCTCTTCAAAGGTTTTTATAAGCAACAATCATAAATCATTAACATCGCATATAATCGAAGATTAAGAATGCCATCCCACCCAATTAATCTACCACGTCTGTCATAAAACCCTGATGTTATGGTGTGGTGGTATGATGGTACCTGAAAGGGTATCCCGCTGGGTTGGCCACGATTCGATGTCAGAGGCCGGCCTAATAGAAGAAATCTCGATAGATCGATAGAAACAACCCATACCAGCCTGTGCGGCTAGCGTGACGCGGTACTCAAATTTCTTTTATCTGACGAAGAGTGTCAAAGTCGCTCTGCGTGCTATGGAGCGGGCTATGCTCAAGATTTCTCTGCCAGATAGAATCCGAAATACAGAAATCTGCAGAAGACAAAGAATTAGTACACTGTATTGACAAGTCAGCAGCAGGCCACATTACTCGAAGAACTGACAACCGCTGGGGAAGAAAGGTTCTTGAGTAGAGACCACGTATCCGATCACGCAGTGTAGGACGCCCTCCTACTAGGTGGACAGACGTCGTTATATGCGGGCGGCACAGGACCGCACTTTGTTTTTTTTTTTATTGCAACCGGTGGCAAACGAGCAAACAGTACACCTGATGGTAAGTGTTGCTGCCGCTCATGGACCTTTACAAAGCCGCTGCCTACCGCGAATAAAGTGAAGGGAGTGTGAATGCGTGCATTGAGGCTCGGTGATACCTACCAAGGATACCCCCCAAAACCCTCCACACGTAAACATCTTTAGAAAGTTGGGCTTCCGGCTCTCTCGCTCACCGAACGAAGCGCAGTAACAAATCGCTACTACTCAGACGTCGATTTTCTGCGAGAGTGTGGTACTACCCCGGACGGACCGGCCCGCGGCTGTAGACAGATAACTGTCGACAGTGTGGTCCTACCACTCTTTATGTCGAAACATGAGGGAAACCTACATCCAGCAGTGAACGGTGATAGGCTAAATGATGATGATAAAGAAGACTTATGCTTATCATTTGGACACATTGACTAAAGTAAAGAAATAAAGAAAAGGTATGGTCAGTACAGTATCTTATGGATGGCCACAGCACCTCCTTAGTCAAACTAATTTGGTTAGACTGCGAAGATAGCGTAGTAGTTAAATCCGGGTAATTTTCAAAACGGTTCGCCCGATTTTGATAATATTTCACTTATTGGTAGGTACCTGTCTGTAGAAGGAGTAATTTAGGCTATATTATCCCGGTATACGCGGGAGTTTGCTAGTCTTATATAAAAAAGAAATTATATCATACTAACAGATCGTAAATGTAATGTATTATCTTCGTGAAGTCTACTAGAGAGCATTCAAAATCCGTAACACCAAAAGTCACTGGCCTTTTAATCTCAGTCATCTTGGAGGGTGAAAGATTTACTACGTTCTCTTGGGCTTTATAAAACACTCCGGCTTCCGCTGGTGTCGGAATACGTTTCTCCTCTTCTATGAAACGGGCTGCGGCTAACATGTTATCCTGAAAATTACACGAGTCATCAATTCTACTAAACCGAGGGAAGATTACTCAAATTCAAGCGGTACATGTACTTTCATAACTCATCACAGGTCATATACATCCCACTGCTGGGCTCGGGAAATTGACCTACTATACCACGCTGATTAGACGTGTTGGCATAGGATTTTATTTCGAGTTTACCTTCTCTTACACAGATGTTATATGCATATTATATCCCTTTTACGACATCCTCGGGCATGATAGGGAGTGGTGAATTGTATTCTTATACCGTCACGACACTTTCATTTCCTTTTCATTTGAAATTACGGTACATAAAAAACGGTAATTTTCTTTACCTTAGAATACAAAATTTATATTTGAATACAAATAATGCGGGTGACTGGACTGGGGTTTTAGTCCGGCAGCCGTAGAGAGGTTAGCCTCGCGACGACGATCGGCTTCCCAGTAGGGGACGTCGATAGGAGAGGGCACTCCCTTGGGGTATTCCGTCAAGTCGACTACTGAAGTCAAGGAACTCTGCACCAGTGGTCGGTCCAACGACGTAGGCGACGTGCTATAGGTACAGTTGTGCGTGCTTATCCTCTCTGTCGCCTCGGATGGAGCCGGACGAGGAGTGCGCCGACCGTGACCCACCCCCAGAAAAAAAAAGTATTCAAATAATCGTGAGTTTGAAACGTATCAGCATATCTATAATCTCAAAACACTCCAGTTCTAAGATTGATTACGTAAACCTACGTCTGCACGCTGGAGTCTCACGTATGCCTCTGTGCACTCGCCCTGATGATAAGCATCGGATATGCTCAAAACCCGGACAAACGTAATCGATCTTAGCTCATAAGGGTTTTACCGTTATAGATATTTTAATGATATAGGAATCATAGCAATAATTGGCAGCTACATTTGTGGAAAGACGAAAATGTCATCGGGAATATTTTCTGAAAGACTTCTTGTCTAAGGAAATAAATAAAATAATCCTTGTATTGTGTTGGAATAACGAACATATATTTCACACAATAATTTGTGGTTTGTGATGTTTACGCGAGTATTATATTTTTATTACATTTGTATCATCATCGCAGCCCACATACGTCCCACTGTTGGACTCGGGCCTCCTCCACAATGGGAGGGCATTTGACCTACTATAGCATGCTGGTCAGACATGTTGTTATAGGGTTTGATTTCGAGTTTATTTTCTCTTGCACACATGTTATATGCATATTATATCCTTTTTACGACATCCACGGGCAAGATAGGGAGTGGTGAATTGTATTCTTATTCCGTCACCACACGGAAAACATTTGTATACTGGGAATAAATTTGTATTAAAATGGGCGTTAATTTAATAACTAATCCTGTAGCAGATAGATATAAATCTCTGCAATAACGTAGACTTGTTGGACTTAAGACATGCTACTCCGTCCGAGACCATAAACCCTGAAAAGTGTTCGAAACATCGGGCAATCAAAAATCAAATACAAACGCGGTAATATCGGTAATAATAGTTTTATTTATAACATTTTGTGGATCACTCAAAGTATTGTCCTGCGTAGAAAGCCAATTAGTGTTGCCCAAGTGCAAGACCAAGACGAGACTTGGACCAGTCTTGGTCTTGGTCTTGCAACAGCACACCTGGTCTCGTCTTGGTATTGCGCACTCGAGTCTTGTTCTTGATCTTGGTATTGCAGCAAGAGTCTCGCAAAGTCTTGCAAGTCTTGCAGTTAGAATAACGTAACAGTCATTTATCATGGCAATGAAAAATACCGCTATACAATAATAGTTTTAATATGATAATAATAGTTTTTAATAGGTAATATACCTATGAAGAGGGTCACCAAATGTATGATATTGGTCGTCATCGTCACAGCTCATAAAAGTACCACTGCTGGGCTTAAGATTCCTTCCAGTAAGAGGAAAATTGATCTACTATACCACGCTGGTCAGACATGTTGATATAGGGTTTTATTTCTAGTTTCACTTCTCTTGCACATATGTTATATACACAGGGTGTATCAGGTTATGGGGCAACTGTTCGAGTATGTTGTAGTTCAACGGTCATAGATCATAATTAGAATGTATATTACACAAAAACAATATAACATAAAAGTTATAGTGATTACAAAAATGTGTGACTAAGAGGTTATGCCTTAAATTTTACGCATTATCTAGGCATGTACAGATTGTACAGACAGGATATATGTAGGCATGTAAAGCTTCGATAGTATAAATAGGTACATAATAGATTTGCGCGAACGTTCAATGGTTACGTAGATACAAAGGCGACTCGTCAACGGTCGTCGGGCGATCAGCTGATTTATGTTAAAGCGAAGTTTGTCTTGCTTATGCGAACGTAATCGTAATTCAATGTCTAATGAACATTTAACAAAATACGAATATGTTGCAGATTAAGTATCATTGGCTATACATTTCAATCAAATTTAGACGAAAAAGCGATGACAAAATTGAAAACTTTACGTCTCTCAATTCATTAACGAATCGATATTTTTATTAAATTTTTTTCATGGGTTCCTAACACCATTGCCTCGGTCCGATTTGATACGACATCCACGGGTAAGAGAGTGGTGAATTGTATTCGTACTCTGTCCCTACACGGAAAATTATTACATTGCGATCATTATGTACGCATACCGATCTACGCATAATAATTCTTTTTGCGAGTGTGGGTGTTATTTATGTAGATTAATTATAGGTATATTTCTATGTCCAACAGTGAACGTCGTTGGGCTATGAATAAACGGATATATAAATATGTATAATAGGCAAGAGCATTCTCGTGTGAAACTTATCAAGACTAACTCACAGGGTGACGATTACGCAATTTTTTTTCCTTAAGCCTTTCCGAAGAGTAATTCTGAAAAGCCAACACCAACATTGGGAATCGATTGGCCAATAGATGGATATCTCAAGACTGATTTGACTTGTCGTGTAGTGGCGGAGTAAGAATACAATTCATCACCCCCTATTTTACCTGCGAGTGTCGTAAAAGACGACTAAGGGCTATAATATATAACATCGGTGCAAGAGAAGGAAAACTTGACATGAAACCCTGTACCAACATGGCCCCCCGATCCCCGTGGCGATTCCTCTCCGGTCACGGCCGATTTCCCTCCTATTATGTTGAAGACACGAGCTCAACAGTTGGCCGTATATAAGCTAAAATGGTGATTTGAATTAAATGCAAGACCGCGAGACTCTTGCAGGCTCAGTCTTGGTCTTGCTCAAGTCTTGCAGGGCCAGTCTTGGTCTTGCAGAAATTAAGCGGTCTTGGTCTTGGTCTCGGTCTCGCATTTCTCGCAAGACCAAGACCAAGACCGCAAGACCAAGACTTTTTTGGGCAACACTAAAGCCAATCGCGACGTTTGACATGGCATATCGATATGTTAAACATTTTACTATCTAATCACACAATATCTATTAAAAAAATAGTCCTCCTATTGTGGAGGAGGGTTGATCCCAGCAGTGGGACGTATACGAGCTAAGAACAGATAGTTGTATAACCTGAAAGCGCTTCAACATGCGTTGACGATCAGCTGCATCGAAATACTGCATTTCCTTCATCCATTCACAGTACCACAGAATTAGAATAGCTTGCGTCTCTAAAAAGTAGCAAATAGAGTTGAAAATGATGGTTCCTAATATAGGTATTGACTTGATGAAATTTAATTGAAATAATTTAAAGAATCTCTCCGTGTGGTGACGGAGTAAGAATACAATTCACCACCCCCTCGCTTTACCGTGATTGTCGTAAAAGACGGCTATTGGATAAAAAACACATATAACACCTATGTAAGAGAAAACAAACTCGAAACAAATGCCTATACCACCACGTTTGACCAGAGTAGTTTAGAAGGTCAATATCCCTCCAATAGTGAAGGAATTCCGAGCGCAATAGTGGAATATATAGGCTGAAAAAATTATGCCATGTTATTACTTTTACTACCCGTGTGGCTTAAGAAAAGAATAATTAAATTTTACCACTCGTTATTCTTTCCGTGTGGTGACGGAGTAAGAATACAATTCACCACAGCATATCTTACCCGTGGATGTTGTAAAAGACGACTATGGGATAATATGCACATAACGTCAGTGCAAGAGATAAAAAACTCGAAATGAAACCCTATACCAACATGTCTGACCAGCATGGTATAGGTCAAACTCCCTCCCATTGTGGAGGAGGCCCGAGCCCAACAGTGGGACGTATGTGGGCTGCGATGATGATGATGATGACTCGTTATTCATATACAGAAGTCATAAAAACCGCCTACGGGATAACCATAAAATTTTATAGAAGCAATCTTCTAGAAAATTTACAACTATTATTTATTTACAAAGTATTTTTTATTTTTATTTTTAATTTTTTTTTAATTTTTAGATAGTAGGAACATAACGCTAGGTATAATATAGATTAAGATAGCCACTACTCTGTCGCATTGGGCTTGTTGCCTGAAATAATAGATGTAAGTTTTTATAGTAAATAAATAAAGAAAACTATGATCGCCAACCAACATGACATGCGTCGCGGTTATTCCAGTCCTATATCCAACTATGGACATCCAGGAGCTGATAGCCAGAGTTATAGGACACAAAAGCGACGTGGTGACGGATGTCGTCAAACACTAAGGGGCGCAAGCAGATAATATTGCTGCAAGAGAAGGAAAAAACTAGAAAAAATATGTGGTAGGTACTAAAGGTTTGCCTCCTCTTCTCTGTAGAGGAGGCTCGAGCAAGCCCGAAACGTATATGAGCTGAGATAATAATGATGATAAAAATTCGGGAACCTAATGATGCTTACTCCTATCTAACAGGTCCTCTTGAGCCCTCCTCAGTAAATTGACCATCGTATCCAAAAACCAGTACTCTGCCAAACTATTTCTATACATAGTGCATCCAACTAGATCTCCCAAAATCTCTATGGAATTCTGTTGAGAAGTACTTGCTATCTTCGGAATATATTGAGGATCTATATCCGTTTTGAATTCTTCTGGAAGCACATGGATTCTATTCTGTTCTTCGAGTTGTCGTTCTTTATCAGATATGGCTCTACGTAAGGAGGGTGTTGGGAAAACTTCTGGCAATTGCTCTTGTACTTCTTCAATATGTTCAGGTGTTATTTCTTCTTCAGATGCTACTTCTATTACAGTTTCCTCTTCTTCTCCGATCACTGCAATGCATTTATATATAGCAATGTTATCAAAAAGCATTTACGTTAGATTATTATTCAGGGTGATAAGTTCAAAAGTATCAGCTAGCGTTAACACATTGCATTTCATCGTCTTCCGTGTGGTGATAAGTAAGATTTGAGACTATTTGCCAACTCTTGCCTATGGGTACCTTAAAAGCCAATTAAGAGCTATAATATTGTAGATAAAATTTATGCAAGAGAAGCAAAACTAGAAATGAAACCCTTTACCAACCGGTCTGACCCGCGTAGTATATACTAGGTAAATTTCGCTCCGATTGTGGAGGAGGCTCGAACCTAGCTGTGGGACGTATATGATCTAATGATAAGATAATTTTATGAACTTAATCACCTGATTCCTCAACTTCACCCTCAGAGAGAGTGGATTCAGTAGACTCTGGTGCTATTCTAAAACACTCAATCCCAGAGTCAGCAAGCAGTTTGTTTAACAAAGCTAAGTGAATTTTCTCCGTTTCACGGGAAGCCATTATTTTATTCAAATTGCTTTAGTTATTGTAACAAGTTTTGCACAAAAGTGGTCAATAATCTTAGGTATTACCTAATACTCAATGACAGTCAACTTAAAATTACATACCTGTATTTGACAGTTATATTTTAAAATTAAATTTAGTACCATGAAGTTATTTATACATCTATTTTTAAAAGCTTTTATTTAACTTGCCCTGTTAGTATGGGACAAATCTTGCGAGTTAAATTAGAATCACTTCCTGTCGTTAGATTAGGTTGAAATTTGGTTTACTTACGTAACTTCGGTGACAATGCAATAATATGGTACCATGTAACTGGTCTCAAGATGGCGTCGGAAGGTGGCCATAGGAACTCCTAAACTAAACAAGATAAAAACTATCGAGTTTGGACTCGTTTGAATAGTCTTGACAAGCAGTCGCCTCGTTTTAGAGCATTTAAATAAAACCTTGTTTTTATATATTTTTTTTAATGAATATTTTTTCTATCAATAGTATTGCATATTCTAACCGATTTCAGGTGGTCTACCACTAACTTTCGACTAGGTAGCTTTTAGCTGGTAGTAGCGCTGGCAGTTAATCAACGCTGAGCCCGGCATATCCCATCTATCAGAGGTAGGCATGCGTAAAGATTGCCTTTTTTCCATGTGAAAAAAAGTCAATGTAAATATCGTCTTTTACAACACCCACGAGAATTGGTAGTATTCGTAGCCGCTACCACACAGCATATTACATTCCCTATTATGACCTTTTTTTATGGGTGGGTTATGATAAGCGCACACGCCGTCCATTCCGTCCGGGGCGACGAGAGTACGACGCGCAGGCCCATAACCCACCCGTACCCACGTCGCCTTCGGGGTTGGGCCGACCACCAGTGCCGAGTTCCTTGTCCTTAATGGTCGGCCCAAGCTATTATGACCTTTAAAGATTAATATTGTTTTAATGTTATAATGATGTTATAGAATCAGCATCTCGGTTCTAATTAGCCTAATTATTAATCTCGAACCACCTTCTTAAGAAGAAAGTCGCCCTACTAGATTATATTGCTACAGGACGTGGCCAAACGGCCAAGCGTTGGGGTGTCGGGGATAGAATGTCAACAGACGATCTCTCCGGCACCCCATAAAAGCGCGGAAGGGGCCGCTGTGGTTTTAGTGGGTAATTCGGTCACGTCTGTGGCCAACGAGTCCCACACACACTCCCCCATCTGTAACCGGCGGGGGAACAGTGCGCAACTGCATTTCCACAGCGTGAAAATAAAAAAAAAGACCACATTGGCTGGCACCTATAGGGTTTTACTTCAAGTTGTCTTTCTCTTGCATTGATTACTGTGCATTATATCTCTTAGCCGTCTTTCATGCCCACGGACAAGATTTTTTTTTGGGGTGGGTTTTGGTCGGCTCACTCCTCGCTCCACTCCGTCCGGGGCAACAGAAGGGCGTAAGCACGCACACCCATAACCCACCCGTATAGCACGTCGCCTTCGTCGTTGGGCCGACCACCGGTGCAGAGTTCCTTGACTTCAGAGGATGCCCACGGACAAGATAGGGTGCAGTCAATTTTATTGTTACACCGTCACCACACGGAAAATAAATGGCATTATCATCTCAGCCAATGCAAGTCCCACTATTGTACTTGGGCCTCCTCGACAATGGAAGGGAATTTGACCTACTAGGTATACCACGCTAGTTAGATGTATTGGCATAGGATTGTATGTCGAATTTTTCGTTTCTTGGAGAGATTTCATCACGTCAAAGGCATATAACATCAATTTTATTATTTATACTGCTTTAGGTGTTATTTCCGTTTAGTGACGGAATGAGAATACAATTCATAATCCCCATTTTCTTGCTCTAGGTTGTCATAAAAAACAACTAAGGGATTATATATAGGTAGATAACACCAATACCGAAGGGGAACTCGAAATAAAACCCTATATCAACCCGTCTGACTAGCGTGGTATAGTAGGTCGATTGCCGAGTAGGATAGGTAGTGGTGAATTATGTTTTTATTCCGTCACACATCATCATCATCATCATCGTTTCAGCCTATCGCCGTCCACTGCTGGACGTAGGCCTCCCTCATGTTACGCCTCAAAGTGTGGTCCTATGCCGCCTGCATCCAACGACGCCAGGTCGTTGGTCCACCTGACAGGGGGGGCGTCCTACACTGCGTCGTCCGATATGTGGTCGCCACTCGAGAACCTTTCTTCCCCAGCGGTTGTCTCTTGGTCGAGCGAGGTGGCCTGCCCATTGCCACTTCAGCGTGCTAATTCTTCGTGCTATGTCGGTTACACCCGTTCTTCTGCGGATTTCCATATTTCGGATTCTATCTCGCAGAGAAATTCCGAGCATATTCAAATTCAAATCATTTATTATGCATAGACCCCGAGAGGGCACTTACATATTGTCAATTTTACAAAATAAAATTAAATTATACAAAAAAAAAATAAACTACCACCGCATCTGAATGCGACCGCTGCTGAGGAGACCCGGCAAGAAACTCAGCGGGCTTGTCTATTATTTTGAATTTTCTTTTCTTCTTACTAGATATACAATTGTGTACGTGTTTTGTAAGAACTAGCTCCAGTGTGATGCCCTTCGAACTGCAAGACACTTAATATAATTCAAACGATTATGGCTGGACCAGATCCCACAAGGGGCACCCGATCACGAGTTAACTACTAGAGCAGCCATCACTCCCCTCAACCACTATGGAGGGAAGGGAGAGACCCGCTCCACGCAGCTACCGCAAGTAGATTCTTCAGTGAGCATGACCAAGACCATATGTTACAAACGATGAAAATACAAAATTTCGTTAGGCAAAGCACGCTACGCTTTACAATATTAGAGTTCATAAAAAAAGGGAAAAGAAAATAGCCCATTCCATAGCACGCTGAGCGACTTTGAGCCTTGTTATGAGGCCTATATTTAGGGACCACGTTTCTGTGCCTTAAGTCATCACTGGTAACACACTGGTCGTAGACCTGTGTTTTCAGACACTGAGGTAGGTATGTTGGACGAGAAGATCCTCTTAAGTTTGTCGAACGCTGCTCATGCTCAATGATCTCAGCAGGATATTCCAACTAGTGGGTTTACGAATGAACATGGATAAGACGAAAGTTATATCAAATGCCCATGTGATTCCTGTACCGGTCCTAGTTGGCAATGCGATTCTCGAAGTTGTCGATCATTAAGTTTACCTAGGACAAACAGTCCAGTTAGGTAGATCCAATTTCGAGAAAGAGATCAGCCGACGAATCCAACTCAATTGGGCAGCGTTCCATTACACAAACGCAAAATATTATAAACAAAAAAAAATCTATATTACAAAAGTAAGTAGGTACAATGATTTCTGAGAGAAAAAAAACAAAACTATTTTTATGGATTTTATGGCGTTTGTATTTGACTTGGGCGATGATGCAGCGGTGCCAAATCGACAATCGCTATATCGAAGTGCTGAAGTGTTTGTATAGGAACGCCACAATGTTAGTCCGTATCCGGGATAAGAGTACGAAACCGATCCAGTTGCAGAAAGGCGTGAGACAGGGAGACGTCATCTCTCCGAAACTGTTCACCACTGCACTAGAAGATGTCTTCAAGCTCTTAGAATGGACTGGACTCGGCATTAATATTAACGGCGAATACATCACTCACCTTCGATTTGCAGACGATATCATCGTTATGGCAGAATCCATGGAGGAGCTTGGCACCACGCTCAATGAGATCATTGCGCAGGGTATCCCAACTAGTGGGTTTACGAGAGAATATGGACAAGACGAAAGTGATATCACATGCCCATGGCATTCCTGTACTGGTCCTAGTTAGCAATGCGATTCTTGACATTGTCGATCATTATGATTACCTAGGACAATCAGTCCAGTTAGGTAGATCCAATTTCGAGAAAGAAATCAGCTGACAAATCCAACTCGGTTGGGCAGCATTCGGGAAACTTAAGAGGATCTACTCGTCCAACATACCTCAGTGTCTGAAAACACAGGTCTATGACCAGTGTGTGTTACCAGTGATGACTTACGGCACGGAAACGTGGTCCCTAAATGTAAGCCTCATAACAAGGCTCAAAGTCGCTCAGCGTGCTATGGCCTAGGCTCGAGATTTCTCTGCGAGATAGAATCTGGAATACAGAAATCCGCAGAAGAACGGGTGTAACCGACATAACACGAAGAATTAGCGTGCTGAAGTGGCAATGGGCAGGCCACATCGTTCGATGAACCAACAACCGCTGGGGAAGAAAGGTTCTCGAGTGGCGACCACGTATCGGACGACGCAGTGTAGGACGCCCCCACCAGGTGGACTGACGTTCTGGTGAAAGTTGCTGGGTGTCGTTGGATGCAGGCGGCATAGGACCGCACTTTATGGCGTAACATGAGGGAGGCCTACGTTCAGCAGTGGATGGCGATAGGCTGAAATGATGAATGATGATGTATTTGATTCTTGATTTCCCAATGTTTTGACCATGTTATAATGTGCATGGTCACGGAAGGGCTGACGTACTCCGTAATTTTATAAACTTAACTATCCTAGTGATTTATATCAGGATAATTTGATGAAGTAATACATAATTATCTAAGTAGAGATTTCGATATCCAAGCACACAAAATGTTTTCTGATTTTTCAAATTTTCACGGGAGGACTCTATCATTGAGTTCCGTGAGCCAGTAAAATAGGTTTATGTTTGTTTTATTGTTTTTATAAAGTCGTAAAAATATATAGTGTTATTTTTTCATTTCAAAATACCATGTATTTATTGTACCCGCTATATTTAAAGTAATTAAAGATGTCTATTGTCTTTCATAGATATGTATTTTATTCATCATCATTTCAGTCTATAAGTATACTTACGTCCCACTGTTGGGTTCCAGCCTCCTCCACATTCTCCACATTACGAGGGAAATTGACCTTACTATACCATGCTGGTGAGACAAGTTGATATAGGGTTTTTTTTTAGTTTTCCTTCTCTTGCATAGATGTTATATGTGTATCATATCCCTTAGTCGTCTTTTACGATATCCACGGGCAAAATAGGGAGTGATGATTTGTATTCTTACTTCGTCACCACACGGGCAATGTATTCTATTCATGAAATGAATAAATTTTTATTCCAAAACGAAGTAGGTAATGGGCAAGGGGTGTTTCACCCCTGTTGCCGAATATATTATTTTTGAATAGTTTTAACTATTCGCAAACTATATAAGTATATCACAGATCAAAAGAGTGACGAATGTTTTGAATTCATTAATTAAACTTACCTAGTTGAGAGAAGGAGTGCGCGGATATAATTGGAAGGGAGGGACCAAATTGGAGGGTATGCCAAATATTGACAGCAAGTTAAAAGCTTGTAGCGGTTTTATTAACCATCCATAAAGTAGGTACGTCACAACTTAACCTCCCCCGGTTAGATTGGTCCTAAGTTTCGTGACGTCACATTATCAAAATCTTAGCATTTTGATAATGATAAAATGCCAATTTAGAATTGAAAATGATTTCTTATCATATATTTACATTTCTTTAGGTATATAGTGTACTGTAGTAGTAGGGGAAGGTGGTATGAGATGATCCCCTTAAGGGCGAATGCTCGTAAATTCGAAAGTATACAATCTAATCTTATCGTTTAAGCTGTTTTGAATAGTCAGTTTACCTATCTAGGTATCGTCATACTTCAAGTTCTCGATGTCTATTATCGATTAGAGTTTTATTAATTAGACTAAAAGTCTTCTAAGGGATCATCATGTATACACGGGGGTTTTTTTTTTTTTTTTTTTTTTTTTTTTTTTTTTTTTTTTTTTTTTTTTTTTTGGGTGGGCTATGGTAAGCGCACGCGCGGTCCTGTCCGTCCGGGGCGATGAAAGGACGGCGCGCGGGCCCATAACCCACCCGTACCCACGTCACCTCGTTGTTGGGCCGACCACCGGAGCAGATGTCACTTGTCGTCAGTGGTCGGCCCGACGGAATACCCTTTCGGGTAACCTCTCGACCTGGGACGTCGGTCGCCGTCGCGCGGTTAGCCTCTCTGCGGGTGATGGACAATTCCCCGGTCCGATCATCCGCGGCCTCGGCTAGGGCGGCATTAGGCGCAGATACTCGCGCCTGCGCCGCCCGAGTCGCCGGCGGCGGAACGTGTCGCCGAATAGAAGCTCTACTCGCACACGATCCGCCGCCTCCTTCCGTGAGATAACGGCCTCACAGAAGGCGGCGACCGCGTCCCAGTTCCTGACGCTGACGAGCATCTCCCTGGCGATGGTCGGCAGCGCCAGGTCGGCACCGATAATTGCGACGAGTTCACGGCGATCCTCCTCCCATGCAGCACACTCCTCGAGCGTGTGCTGCGCCGTGTCCTCGTCGCAACTGCAGTGGTGGCAGGACGGTGTGCTCTCCCTCCTGACAATCTTGTGCAGGTACTTCCCGAAGCAACCGTGCCCCGTCAGCACCTGCACCAGTCGGAAGGAAAGCACCCCGTGCGTCCGCTCCAACCACTCCATCAGCACCGGCTGGAGGGCCTCGACGGTCCTAACACCATACCGAGGACTCTCCAGCCGGACTGCCCAACGGGCAATGACTTCTCGGCGGGCGTCGACCCGCCAGGCGGTGATCTCTGTGATGGAGACCATGCCGCCGCGGGCGCGCTTCTCCGACACCCGCCGATAAATGTCGGCGAGCATCTCCGCCTCCAGGTCCCACGGGGGGGTTCCGGCCAGGAGGCACGCTGCCTCCGTCGCCACCGTGCGGTAACCGCGTACGGCCCTGATCGCCATGACCCTCTGTGGTCGCCACAGGAGGGCCCTAAGACGGACGGTCAGGGACCCCGCCCACACCGGTGCGCCGTACAGGGCCATCGACCGGATCACCCCCACGTACAGCTGTCGGCACGTAGCACTGGGTCCGCCCACATTCGGCATCAGCCGCGAAAGGGCGGACGCCGCGCCGACAAGCCGGGGAACTAGTCGATGGAGATGCTCCCGGAACCAAAAATGCCCGTCGAGCACCAGGCCCAAGTACTTCATGTGGGCCTGGATGCTGATGGTGACCGACTTCACGGTGATCGAAGCGCCGGCGGGAGGCCCGGCGGTACGGAGGCCATGGAACAGAAGGGCCTCCGTCTTTTCCAGGGCTACCCTCAACCCCAGCGCTTCGATCCGCCTGACAATCTCCTCGGTGCCGAGAGTTGCCAGGCGTGCCGCCTCCTCTAGCGTCCCACCCCGGGCTGTGACGAGTGTATCGTCGGCGTAGCAAATTACGCCCAGCCCGGGTGGGAGGCTTCCTCTCAACGCCCAGTCGTAGCCGATGTTCCACAGGGTTGGACCCAGAACCGACCCCTGCGGGACACCGCACGTCATGGGCGTTCGCACAACGTCCCCTACTCGGTCAACGTAGAGGACGCTGCGCCCCTCCAAGTAGTCTGCCACCAGCCGCCTGAGGTACACGGGCACCCCGTGATACCTCAGCCCCTCCCTGATGCAGCTGAATGGCAGACTGTTGAAGGCGTTGGCGATGTCCAGGGACACCGCCAACAGGACTCCTCCGCCGGTGACGGCCTCCGCTACCACGGCCTTCAGGCGCAGTAGGGCCGCGATCGTCGAACGCCCTCTCCGGAAACCAAACTGGGCGTCCGACAAATCGGGCCCGTCCCCGACGAGGTGCCGCTCGATGCGGGCAGCCAACACCCTCTCCAGCAGCTTGCCCGCATCATCGAGCAGCACGATGGGCCTGTAGGCCGAGGCCGACTCGGGAGACCGTCCTGGCTTCGGCAGGAGAACCAGCCTCCCCTCTTTCCAGCACCCAGGGAACTGTCCGGACGACAAACAAGCGTCGAACAGTCCCCTGAGGCGTGGTCCCAGGTGTTCGAGGACCAGGGCCAGCACACGGTTCGGAATACCGTCGGGCCCGGGGGCGGTGGATTTCACTCGCATACGCGCCACCGCCGCCCCCATTTCCGGCTCCGTGATGGGCGGAGCACTTTCATCGTCGGCCTCCCGGTCGCTGTCCGGCGAAGCCATGACCGGGGGCGTGTGCTCCGCCCGCCGTGGAAAGAGGTCCTCGACAACTCTGGTGAGGAGGCTAGGCTGGAGAGTCTCGGTGAGGGGGGGGCCCCGCCCGCGGAGCTTATTCAGCGCCGCGAGGTAGGGGCGACCCCAGGGGTCACGCTCGAGACTGTCCAGCATCTCCCGCCGACTAACGTCCTTGGCGGTACGGACGGCCAGCCTGAAGGCAGACCGCGCACAGCGGTAAGCCTCGTACAGCTGGCCCTCCCGCTCAGCGTCGCGGTGACGCGCTCGGCTGCGGGTGTAGGCCCTCCGGGCACGTATGCACGCGGCCCGAAGGTCCGCCAATTCTCGGGACCACCAGGGGACCGCACTCTTCGGGGGCAGGCGCCGCACACGGGGCATGGCCGCATCGCAGATCTGCGTTAACGCACAGCGGATGCGGCCAGCCTCGGCATCCACCCCGTCCGCCTGGGGCGGTGAGGACAGCCATGACTGAACGATGGCTGCCTCGGCCAACAGGTCCCGATCCAATCGACCCACAGCCCACCGCGGAAACGCGGGAGCTCCGTCCGCCGTACACACGGGGGTATAAGATGATCCCAGAGGATCATCAGAGCTCACTTTTTATTTAAAATTCTATAATCTAACCAAAAATAATTTACAATTACCGCAACACGTTTTTGTCACAAATGTACATATTTAGAAACTATAAATCTAATAGCCATTGCATAAAATTGAATACAAAAAAGTAAAAGTAGTTTCAAACACAGGCTTACCTTAAATAACCACTACACGTTTCTTTTTTTACACAAAAGCACAGCAATCGTCCTTCCTGCAGCCATGACGGTGTGACTAGCGTCAGTGGGGGTGGGAACCTACACCCTACTCGAAAAAACATCTATATTGCCTGCATAGCGTCGTCACAATCGAAAAGGATCGTCTTGCCTCAGAGGATCATCTCGTACACCTTTCCCTTATATACTGTCAAGAATGAGCTCGTGTGAATAGCGGGTTACCAATACAAAAAAAAGAAGAAAAAACGATTATCCGCTTCAGCTTATGACATGTAGGTATCATCGAATCTGTATATTGTACCTACATGCAAATAACTACCGTGTAAAGTATTACACGACTTCGTTACGTCTAATTACTAACGAATTGTCATCAATATTCATGTTTTAAAAGGATATGTTGTCGTACGGAATCTTATTTAATACGCCTGTCATCTCGTCTATTGTAGAAGGAATGGTTGCTTATTTAGCTGGCGATTTCATCTATCTAGGTGATCGATCTTCACCTAATTACTACGTCTCAGCTGATGCACGGCCCACTGGTGGCCTCAAGCCTCCTCCCCAATAGGAGGGCAATTGGCCTACTATACCGTGATGGTCAGACATGTTGGTATAAGGTCTTAAGTTTACCTTCTCTTGCACAGATGTTATAATTATGTATATTATATCCCTTAGTCGTCTTTACAATACTAATGGGTAAGATAGGGAGTGGTGAATTGTATTCTTACTCCGTCACCACATGGACTTTATCTGATTGCTGGATCAAAATGATCTAGGCCTACTTAAAATTGTTATGATTGAGTGATTCATCATTGCATAGCCTAAACAGTCGCTACTACTTAGGTACACGATTATTTACAGGTAACTCTTTTTATATTGTAGACACTCATTTAAAAAAGAATTTCCAGAAATTTTTTCTCTAAGGGTAAAATATAGAGGGACGTCGAAGGGAAAGGGTACTCCCTCGGGATATTCCGTCGGGCCGACCACTGACGTCAAGTCACGTTGCTCTGGTGGTCGGTCCAACGACGAAGGCAACGTGTCGCGGGTGGGTTACGGGTGTGCGTGCTTAACGTCCCTCTGTCACCCCGGATGGAGTGGTGCGAGGAGTGCGCCAACCGTAACAAAAAAAAAGGGTAAAATATAGGGGTTGTTTCAAAACTTCGTCAGTTTTGAAGTTATTGATGTGAAACATCTATAGGCGAGGGTAAACCTGATCGTTGGCGTAAAGCTACGCGCGGCGTGAAGCTACGCATGGTGTAAAGCTACGCGTAGCTGGAAGCTATGCGTGGCGTGCAGCTATGCGTGGCGTGAAGCTACGCATGGTGTAAAGCTACGCGTAGCTGGTTACATTATGCCATATTAGGTCCTGTTGTAATCTGTTCTTTTATGCATATATAGGTACCTACTTGTACAAAATAATTTCGATGTTTCACATCTGCTAGGCGTAGGTACTGAGCGACGGCTCACGTTTTACCTATTTCTATGAAATTGTATATTCGTATTCTTAGTTTTATATAAAGAAAGGCCTTTTATCTTTGGAAAATTTATCCTAAAATGAAAATAATGGGGATTTTAAGTTTCTATAGAAATAATATTTATTTTTTACTTAAAATTAAGAAACACTGTAACTAAAATATTATTGTTGTTAAAAGTGAAAGAAGTGTCCCTCTCTCAAATTCGCTTCCATGGAGGAGGACACGGTGCCCAGCAGTGGGACGTATGTGGGCTGCGATAATGATGATGATGATGAAGCTTTAATGTTATACCTTTTTTGTGTGGGCTATGATCAGCACACACACGGCGTCCCCTCCGTCCGGGCTAATGAAAGGGCAGCGCGCGGCTACATAACCCATTCGTAGATGTTATCTGCATATGGTAATCCCTTAGTCGTCTTTCACGACACCCATGGGCAAATTTCTTCTTCTTCTTCTTAGTCGTGGCACTCCTGGCAGAGCGGTCGTGGTCGTTATTAATGAGGTTGTGAAGTGACCCGTTTTATTACGCGTCTCCATTCCTCTCTAGTTGATGCCAGTTTGGAGCAATGATATAGGGGGTTGCCAATGGCCGACTTCACTTGGTCCGTCCACCGCATTGGCGACCTGCCGCGTGGTCTAGTTCCCTCGACCCGGCCCTGTACCACCAGATGCTCAATACACGTTTCGTCGCGCCGGGACACGTGACCAAAGAAACCGAGCATACGTTGCCGGACAATGGAGGACAAACGCTGCTTGATGCCGAGTTCTCTTAGGATGGCAACATTTGTCCTGACCGCCGTCCATGAAATGCCGAGCATTTTCCTCCAGCACCACATTTCCAGAGCGTCCACCTTTTTCCTCTCATTTTCTCTAAGAGTCCAAGTCTCTGCTGCATACAAGATGGGGAATATAAGTGCATAAACTAGCATGGGCAAATTAGGGGGTGATAAATAATATTCTTACTCCATCACCATACAGAAATACACATATTACAAATCAATTATACAAATTGAAAAACAGAAAAAAAAAGAAAATAAAAAAGATTAAATAAAAATTAAATTAATAATATATCCTAATATTATAAATGTGAAAGTAAGTTTGTTTGGTTTGTTTGTTGTTCGTTTTCACGCTTAAACCACCGAACCGATTTCAAAAATTCTTTCACCAATGGAAAGCTATAATATCAGGGAGGACTATATTTTATTCCGGTATTCCCACGGGAACGGGAATTACGCGGGTAAGGCGATTGAAACCGAAGCGAAGCGAGGGCGGCTTGCTAGTAATACCTACCTACATAAAATTCATGTGCCTCGCAACTGACGTAAAAAGATCTCTCTCGTGGTCTCTGATCTTCTCTCCTATATTAAATAGTTTATACATAGTTTGTATCTTAAAGATTTGCAAATCCCGATGTGCATTTTGTGATTTGGAGGCTCCCTAGATTGTCGATTGGGGGTGTTCGCCCCTGCTGTCACCCCCTTAGTTTAGCTTAGCACACTGTGTCAGGGAGTCAAGTTGTCGCCTTTAGAAAAGCAATGGCACTACATTCAAAGTTTATCTTGAGAGTTTTAGTAGAACGTGCAACCACATGTGTCTAAACCATTATTAAGTATCACTTTTTATGCTTTAGCACTTTCTCAATATTTAATTATATAAAATGCAAGATTATTAAATAAGATAATAAATTATAGAATATAATTTAAAACATATAGGTAGTATTTTAAATAAAACTACGTTGCGGATTTTATTGCGTTTTTATTTGATTTTTGATTGCCCAACATTTCGAACACTTTGCAGCGTTCATGGTTACGGGCGGACTAAGATGTTACACGTCCAACAAGTCATCGTTATTACAGGCATTTATAATTATCTACCCGATAGGTATAGAAAATTAGTTATTAAATTTTGAGCCACATTTTAATACCAATTTATTGCTAGTATAAGAAGAAAATGATTCTATGTAAAAAAATTATATTGTTTATGGTTAGTAATGATTAAACATTCAATTTGTAATAATTATATATAAATCCTAACAAATCTAGTGTACTACCACTGGAGTGGAACACGGCTACATTGAGAAAGAGCCGGCAAGAAAACTCAGGGGCATGATGCTAAATTAATATCTTAGTTCGCCCGTGACCATGAACGCTGTAGAGTGTTCGAAACATCGGGCAATCAAAAATCAAATGCAAACGCGATAAAATCCGTTAATTAGTTTTATTTAAAATGTGTAATACTCGCGTAAACATCAGAAATCATTATATAGTTAGTATTTTTATGATTCCGCCAAATCTCCTATATAACTCATTCATTTAATAGGATATACGGATGGACACTACGCCTTCCAATAAATATGTAGTTAAGACATGATTCTATAATGTTAGCCGACTAGCCGAATGTGTATTATATACTTTTTAAATGATGATATGAGATTAAACATTTTATTTGATGATAACTAATGTGTTTCAACAATTTATTATTTTTAACCTAACAGATTTAATATGCTACCACAGGATTCGGACACGGAGACATTGAGAAAGATCCGGCAAGAAAACTCACAGGCCTACTAAATTATCATTGACTAGCGATTTACTTCATCTTCTTCTTCTTCTTATTTGATGGCAATGAGCTACAATAATATGAGCTATTGGTGCCAGTGTCGAGTTATTATATTCATTGTTCAAGTCTTCAGTCTTCGTCTTTCAGTCAGTCGTTAGCATGATTTGGTGCTGATATCCAAGTCATGCCTTCTCTGAGAATTTTGGCAGAATGTCAAAATGCACGAAATTCACTATTATATTATATTCATTACATTTCAAAACTTTATCGGCATTATATTACATAAAATATCAGCAGAATTATTCAATATAACACTTCAAAATACTAAAATAATGAAAAAAATGTAAAAGCGCTACGTGACATTTTGACATTCGTGTCAAAAGTCTTACTTCATCTTACTAAATTTCTAATAACGATGACTTTTTTGACGTGAGATACCTACTTTAGTCCACGGGTGACTACAAATGTACTCGAAAGAGCGGTATGTCAAAATCATATACCTTATGTACCTATATGATTTTGACATACCGCTGTTTCGAGTTGAACTGAACCTATGTTCAAAAGCGATAAAATTCGATTCGATAATTTTCGATTTGAAAATTCGAAGCGATAAATAAAAAATATTATCAAAAGGTTTAATATATATAGTGACAAAAAAAACTTTATTCACCCGGTCATTTAAAAATTTAAATGGGCCAATTATGAAATGAAATCATTTTCAAACAAAAACAGAATTTAGAAAATTCATTTACGTAATGGACTTTTATCTGAACATACTTTAAGTAAATGCTTATTTTAAATTGCATTCGTTCTCGTTTTTGAAATCGATTAAAATCTGATTGATCGATGTTTTTTAAATATTATTTTGTCATCACGTGAACAATCATCTACCGTGATAAAATCGTGCAAGTCATCTTTTTTAAAAAAAAGGACCACCATTCAATCGTTAAACTTCAACTAAGTTATTTAAATAATCTCAAAAGCCTCATACTGGCCAGTGTGTACTGAGTGTAAGAAAAAAAACTCGTCCATCACACGCACTCATTTGTATATGTGTGTGTATGACGCACACATTGACATGTGGGGCAAGTGCGTGCGCCGCAAAAATGCAACTCCGCGACTTGGTTAAATATCGGAGGGACAAAGAAACTGTGGAGATTTATTCTGTCTTATCTATATATTAATGCGGGTGACGTGACCGGGGATTAGTCCGTCACCCGCCCCCGATGGGGGGACGTCGGTCGATGGGAGGGTACCCCAATAGGGGGTATTCCGTCGGGCCAACCACTGATGTCAAGTAACCCTGCTCCGGTGGTCGGCCCAACGACGAAGGCGACGTGGTCTTCGGGTGGGTTGCGGGTGTTGCGTGCTTACGCCCCTCTGTCGCCCCGGACGGAGTGGTGCGAGGAGCGCGCCGACCGCAGCCCACCCCAAAAAAAAAATCTATATATTAATAGGTAGATACGTGAAGCAAAAACTTTGTACCCCTTTTTCGAAAATAACTTGGATGAACAAGTATGAAATTTAGCACAGTTGAAGTATATTATGAGAAGAAATTCATAAAACTGAAATTTCATATAATAATGGATTAGAAATACATTAAATTAATTAAAAAAGGCATTACGCACACTACAACGCAATCTCTAGACACACACGCACACATGCGCGCGCTTATACACTTTTGTTTACGGTTAAATCTCTGGTCAAACCGAATGTCAAATAATCATAATTATGACAATGTCTAATAGGCATTTGTACTTAGTACTAGTTATTTTAAAAAGGTTAAAATTTATATTTTATGGTAATTGTCTATATTTTAGAGTTACGGCACAAGAATTATTTTAATAAATTAATTCAACTCAGCTCATATACGTCCCACTTCTCTACACTAGGAGGGGAATTAACCTCACCTATGGATGCAAATATTAAAACCAATAACATCGATGTATCGAAACATCGATGTTTCAGAACAAACATCGATGTACAAAAAACATCGCTCTAAAAACATCGGTGTATCGAAAAATCGATATTTTTTTAAAAGTCTATGGGTGTAATTCGCACAAACGACCCTAACTTTAATTAAAAATGCAAGCAATCTTTATTATCTATAATCATATTATCAATTGAGCACGTAAGTCTCTAGAGCAAGGCAGGCGTACAGTTGAGGTAATAAAATTACATTTTATAGCTATTTTCTTATTTAGTAGCTTATGTTAACTGCAGCAAGTTATTTAGAAACGCAGGCTCTGCGAAAAGTAATACAAATGTTAAATAGATAGCATGCGAAACGTCGATTAAAAACATCATATAAAACAACATCGATACATCGATGTTTTACAATAGTGAACATCCATGGCAAACTTCGATGTTTTTTTTACTGAAACCTCGATGTTTCGTTTGCATCCCTAACTTTACCATGCCCGTTAAATGCGTTGATATAGAATTTTATTTCGAGTCTTGCTACTCTTACACAATTATTATTTCCATATTATATCACATAGACCTATTTTGCGATACCTTCGTGTAAGATAAGTGGTAGGGAATTGTATTCTTAATCTGTTAGCACACGAAAGGCATTGCCTTTTCGCATTACCGTTAGTCAATCTTGGACACTATTCTCTTTTATACCGCACTTGTGATTATCATTCTCTTATCCCAGATACTTGGAGACAACACAGTGTGTTCCTTTTCAATCATGCAAATAGTTTGGCAATAATCTCATGATCGGACGCCTGCTTGATATCAACCTTCCTCAAGAATGTAATTTTGACCAAACAGTATCTGATAGAATTGGTAGAAGTCATTGTTAAGCTCTTAGTAATTTTTTACGACACGCACGAGTAGGTAATCTAAAATTTGGTAGTATTCGTAGCGGTCAACCTATAGCACATTTATACTGCACTGGCTTTAAAGCTATTAGCTGCTTAGATTTGGATATTTTCTATGACAGTCTGCTTAAAATGACTCTACATCATATTACATACACTAAATATTATTATTGTTAGTTAATGTAATTTTTTTTATGTGTTATTATTGTATTTCGTGTGGTGACGGAGTAAGCATACAATTCACCACCCCCCTCTCATATCCGTGGGTATCGTAAAAACGACTAAGGGATGTATTACGCATATGACATCTGCGTAAGAGATGAAAACCTCGAAACAAAACCCTACGTATATGAGCTGAAATGATGATAATGATTATTATTTTATTTATCTATATTATCTTGCCCGTGTCGTCCGTGTGGTGACGGAGTAACAATACAATTCCCCACCCCTTATCTTGCTCGTGTCGTAAAAGATGACTAAGAGATACAATATGCATATTGCATATTTGCAAGAGAAGGCAATCTCGTAATAAAACCCTATGCCAACACGTCTGACCAGTGTGATATAGTAGGTCAATTAGTAAGTCAAATAGTCTCCTACTGTGGAGGGGCTTGAGCCCAGCAGTATATGAGCCGAAACGACATGATATTATCTTCATTTTTATATTTTGTTCTTACAATTTTTAATGCAAAGTCACTATTTAAACCAGCCTTATTTTCGCGACTGGGATGCCCACTAAAACCCGAGCGGCCCATTCTGAACTTTTATAGGGTATCGGAGAGATCGCTTGATGACATTCAATTTCCGACATTCTAACACTGCCTAGTCATGACCCTAGTCCCTAGGTGGGCCATACCTCCAATGTGTGACGCGCGTCATCAATTGGTGCGCCACACTCTGGCGTCTGGGGGCCTCTTCTCTTCTAATCATAAAGCAGAAACTTGCCGAAGTGGATTTCGACGTGAGTTACGGTATAGGAGTTTTATCTATCAATACCCCCAGACCTAGCATGCTAATCCGGTCTACGACAAGCATTACAAAGCATTAGGCAACACCTAACGCGTAGTATAAATAAATTAATTAACAAATTATAGTTATCGCATAATTACTAAACTTAAGTGAGAAGGAAGTCCGTTCGAAACATGTTACTTTTTGTTATTCCTTATGTCCATATTGATGTTGTGTCTAGTTGAAAGATTGACACAGATGAATGATTTTTGTTAAATATACATATGTTTTTGTAGCGTATAATATTGCATATTACTGTATTCTGTATTTAATAATATTGTTGAATAGATTTAAGTCTTTATTTTAATACTATACAGTTTGCATAATGATATCTGATGTTTAAGCGAGCACTACACATTGTAAATAAAACTACTTTTACGGATTATATCGCGTTTGTATTTGATTTATGATTGCCCGACGTTTTGAACACTTTGCAGCATTCATGTTCACGGGCGGACTAAGGTATCTCATCGTTATTACAGACATTTATAATTATCTACCCGATACAGAAACTACACAGTTTGGTTAATTTCACACATATTCAATATGCCAGCCAGTATATTTAAGGCAAAAATACACAAAGAACCTATTAGGTTAGAAATTATAACCGTTCTCTATTTCATTTGTATTTCTCAATCATTTGTTGTTTATTTATATTTTCATGTATTTTGCGTTGTTTAGGTAGCTACTAAGGAACTGATGTTCTCTAGAAATAATTTTAAAGCCGATACTATTATGAAATACCTTGCGAGGAATTCAATGGCGCTTTTTGGTTCACCTTGAATTGAAATACATTATCAACAGTTGTCTACTCATAATCTTAATGGATTTATTAAGACATGAAAAAATAAAATAATAAAATTATAATAGCTACTCTATATATATTATTATTCCCAACTTCCCCAACTGGCGAGGTAAATGAACTCACGAAATGAACGCCCACATTGACATGTACACACACACATATACAACACAGGACACGTTACCGTAGGTTAGTTATGTTACTCAAGTTCATTGAACGTTTTTTTAATTATACCAATCACATACTGTTAAAAGTTTAAGGTTGACAATGTTTCTTTTTTTATAATTCGAATATCGAATGCTTTTGAATTGTTTGAATATTTAAATATGGAATATTATTGAAATTTGGAATTTAAATGATCTTTAAAAGAGGAATATCTATTGTCTGAAACTTGGCTTTTATTTTGACAAACTTGGCTTTTATGAAGGTTTTCAAATTACTTAGATACTTAGCCACTGGTGGATAGCTCAAGAGTTAATAGGTACACCAGAAAACCGACCACATTATGAGCGAGAGGAAGAATTTGTGAGGATGTCGATAGGTTACAAGTAAATGGTAACTTGCCGGACAGATAACTAAACCCAAGGCAATTGCACCGATGGAGTGCGTACGAAATAACGGAAAGAGGTGGGTTATGAGGCCACATACGTCTTTGCATCGCTCCGGACGGATAGTGAATCTGGCTTAAAATAAAGAGGCGAAACCTACCTACTGAGGTATGAAGTTCGATGTTTGTTTTAGATCTATACCACGTCAAAGGTTTCAAAGGCCTTTTTCTATACAGATAAATGAAATTGAAGTGTCTGTTTGTATGTAATGTCAAAATACGGGACTTTTTTCATGTTGATACGGTTATTTGCACTATACATATGTCTAAAAACCGGTTTAAAAATTTTTATCTATCGGTCTGTTTGTTTGAGATAATCTTCAAAACGGCTGAACTGATTTTGATAATATTTTACTACCAGCTATCTATATAAGGAGTAACTTGGGCTATATTTTATCCCGGTATACCCACGGGAATGGGAACTACTCGAGTAGGCGATTGAAGCGAAGCGCGGGCATGTCGCCAGTCTAAAATATAGGTAAAGCCACTGCTTTCATCCAATTAAATATCACTATATTTAATTGGATGAAATGGATTACTATACAAAGGTCTCAAGTTCACATTCTATGACGACCAAGTCTATTTTTTCGAAATTGTATACATATATGTGATTTTATTATTCCTGTTTTTAATGAAGAAAACCATCGTGAGGATATCCATATAATCTAATAACTGTCTGTAGTGACAGAGATAGCATACATTTTACCAACCTCTTTCTTGGCCATGTATATCTTAAAAATCGACTATACAGGGTACTATAATCCCTTAATCGACTTGAGTGAATAATCTTTACCAATATTATAAATGCAAAAGTAAGTTTGTTTGTTTATTTGTTTCGCTTTCACGCTTAAACCACCCAACCGATTTCAAAAATTCTTTCACCAATGGAAAGCTATAATATCAGGGAGTAACATAGGCTGTATTTTATCCCGGTATTTCCACGAGAACGGGTATTACGCGGGTAAAGCGACTGAAACCGAACATTATATAAAAAAATTAATAAGACATATGGAGTAATGGTTAAAATACCGACCTACGTAGCCGGTGTTTCGATTTCGATTGATTCGAATCCCACGCAGGACAACACTTTGTACGATCCAATTGTTGTTCTGTGTCTGTATATAATTTGTGTCTGTTAATTATATGTTTGTCCCCCGCGATACAAGGATACCCTGCCTTAGTGCAGGGTTTTTTTTTAAAAAAAAAAGTTCAGTCAATAGTTTTATGATTGGCCGCCTGCTTGATGTTAATCCTCCCTGGTAATGTAATTGTTGAACTGACGACATCAGATCAGTGTGCCTACTTTTGAATCAGGATTCCAATCCTAAATCCAATCGCAGCTCGAATTTGAGCAATTTGTTACCTACTCTTGAAAGCGACACTTGCGCACGATTGGAATCAAATTCGGTGGATTTTTTTTTAACTAAATGAATTCCACTCTCGTCGATTAAGTCAAATATTTGCTATTCCCGATGTGATTTTGACGCAGGTAGTTTAAAATCGTTAATGTTGCACAATTTCAGGCAAGCGTCTTTGTGGTGATTGAGTTCGGTAACGTTTATTAATTTAAAGTAATAAAATACGGCACATTTGGTGAAAATAACAAACGGCAAATGCGAAGAATTCATTCTCGATTTTGTTTAAGAGTACCAAATATAAGTTTGGTGAGATTGGAATTGAATCGGATTCGAAATTAGAATTGATTTCAAGGGTAAGCCCACAGGTCGATGAAAAATTCTAAGTCATTAAGACACACTCGGGAGCAAAAACTATAATCAGATAACGTGATTAAATACATACATATAATCACGCCTCTTTCCCATAGGGGTAGGCAGAGACCACTTTTTTCCACTTGCTAAAATCTTGACATACCACTTTCGCCTCCTCCACATTCATTAATCTCCTCATACATGTTCTTCGGTTTAGGGTACTTCTATCCTGGACTTTCTTAAGAATATTCTCGATTTGATCGTGGAACGTCCGCCTTGGTCTCCGTGTTCGAACACTCCTTATCAATCTCTTTTCATTCATTCTCTCTACTTCACCCAATCAACTTAGGTATTATACCTTTCTCAATCCTTGAAACTACATCTACATTCATACCACAACGTTCCCTAATTGATTAAATGGAAAATTTAAATCTAATAAAAAGCTATACCAACCTGTCTGACTAGAATGTAGGTCAATTGCCCTACCATTATGAAGGTATGCAGTACCCAACATTGTTACTTTGTTGAACATATTATACCTATGTCTCCTTACCCCACTCCGTAGTTAGGAGTGCGATTATTTCTGCGGGTGACCGCACCGGGGATTTAGTCCTGACCTGCGGAGAGGCTGACCTCGCGACGGCGACCGACGTCCCGGGAAGGGGCCGTCGATGGGAGAGGGTAGTCTCTTGGGGTATTCCGTCGGGCTGACCACTGAAGTCAAGGAATTCTGCACCGGTGGTCGGCCCAACGATAAGCGACGTGCTATCGGGTGGGTTACAGGGCCGAGCGCCGCCCCTCTGTCGCTCTGGACGGAGCTGGGTGTCGGGTGCGCCGACCGTAACCTCAAAAAAGGGATTATTTATTGCACAAAAAAATTTATTCATAGTAGGTACTAATTTCGTTCGTTCGTTTCCGTATAATGACGGAGTAAGAATACAATTCACCACCCTCTTTTGCCCATGGATGTCGTAAAAGACGACTTAGGGATATAATATGCATATAATATCTATGCAAGAGAAGGAAAACACGGAAAAAACCTAAAACAACCCGCCTGACCAGCGTGGTATAGTAGGTCAATTTCCCTCCCATTATAGAGGAGACTCCAGCCGCTGGGACGTATGGACTGAGATGATGATGACTAATTTTTATATGATTATTATATCCCTTCCCCATCGCTCGACGAACCGACAACCGCTGGGGAAGACGGACGACGCAGTGTAGAACGCCCCCCCACCAGGTGTACCGACGACCCGGTGAAAGTTGCTGGGCGCCGTTGGATGCAGGCGACACAGGACCGCACTTTGTGGCGTAACATGAGGGAGTCCTACGTCCAGCAGTGGATGGCTATAGGCTGAAATGATGATTAATCATCATCATCCCTTAGTCATCTTTTATAATATCCACGAGCAAGACAGGGGGTGGTGAATTGTATTCTTATTCCGTCACCATACGGATTTGTATTCTACATAATTTTTTTTTTTGCCAATAAAGTAATTTGCCCCAGTCCCTGTTCACGTCCACGTTTCACAGGTTGAATGACCGTAGCTGAGGCGTGCTGCGCAATTCATCAAACTGCAATAATGTGTGTAAACGGGATAGGACCTAGATGCCGACTAGGGTTACTCTCACCCCACAGCGGGCAGCGCTTAACAAATACATTTTATATAATAGCGCTTGATACACTAATATTTCCGTGTGCGTAAGTATACAATTCTCAAGTACCTCTTTTACCCGTAGATGTCGTAAAAGACGACTAAAGGATATAATATGCATACACATTACAGAATTACAATGTGCAGATCATCATCATCATCTCAGCCCAAATACGTCCCACTGTTGGGCTCGGGCCTCCTCCACTATGGGAGGGAAAATTACCTATTATACCACGGCGGGCAGAAGTGTTGGTTTTTTTTTTTTTTTTTTTTTTTTTTTTTTTTAGCGCACGCGCGGTCCTGTCCGTCCGGGGCGATGAAAGGACGGCGCGCGGGCCCATAACCCACCCGTACCCACGTCACCTCGTTGTCGGGCCGACCACCGGAGCAGATGTCACTTGTCGTCAGTGGTCGGCCCGACGGAATACCCTTTCGGGTAACCTCTCGACCTGGGACGTCGGTCGCCGTCGCGCGGTTAGCCTCTCTGCGGGTGATGGACAATTCCCCGGTCCGATCACCCGCGGCCTCGGCTAGGGCGGCATTAGGCGCAGATACTCGCGCCTGCGCCGCCCGAGTCGCCGGCGGCGGAACGTGTCGCCGAATAGAAGCTCTACTCGCACACGATCCGCCGCCTCCTTCCGTGAGATAACGGCCTCACAGAAGGCGGCGACCGCGTCCCAGTTCCTGACGCTGACGAGCATCTCCCTGGCGATGGTCGGCAGCGCCAGGTCGGCACCGATAATTGCGACGAGTTCACGGCGATCCTCCTCCCATGCAGCACACTCCTCGAGCGTGTGCTGCGCCGTGTCCTCGTCGCAACTGCAGTGGTGGCAGGACGGTGTGCTCTCCCTCCTGACAATCTTGTGCAGGTACTTCCCGAAGCAACCGTGCCCCGTCAGCACCTGCACCAGTCGGAAGGAAAGCACCCCGTGCGTCCGCTCCAACCACTCCATCAGCACCGGCTGGAGGGCCTCGACGGTCCTAACACCATACCGAGGACTCTCCAGCCGGACTGCCCAACGGGCAATGACTTCTCGGCGGGCGTCGACCCGCCAGGCGGTGATCTCTGTGATGGAGACCATGCCGCCGCGGGCGCGCTTCTCCGACACCCGCCGATAAATGTCGGCGAGCATCTCCGCCTCCAGGTCCCACGGGGGGGTTCCGGCCAGGACAGAAGTGTTGGTTTAGAGTTTTCTTTTAAGTTTGCCTTCGTTTGCATAGATATTATATGCACGTTATATCCCTTAGTCGTCTTTCACGACACCCAAGAGCAAGGGGTGGTGAATTATATTCTTACTTCGTCACCACACGGATAATATGAAAATAAGATCAATTTTTGCAAGAGAAAGATAACTCGGAATAAAACCCTATGTCAAGCCCCTTAACGTGGTATAGTAGATCAACTGCCCAAATCAAATAGGGGAGGAGACTCGAGCCCAGCAGTGGAACATAGATGAGCCGTACGGAATCAGCTTATTTCTTGGCAATCAGCTACTAATATGAGCCATTTTTGCCAGTGTCGAGTTATAATTTTCTTTACAAATTATCAGTTTCTTCTAATTAGTTATTGTTCTTCAATAAGTCAAAATATCTGGTAGACCGAGCTTTGCTCGGTATATTTTTGTCGTATTTTTGCCGAACTTATTTAGATATAGGTATATTAATAAAAAGTAAAAATAAAATAATGAAAAAAATATCAAAAAAAAAAATTACAAAAAAAGAGAATAATAATAACACCGAGATTCGATCCCACGCTGTTCGAATGCCAAATTGGAGGTAGGACCACACTGTAGACAGTCTTTTGTCTGCGGTCGCGGGCCGGTCCGTCCGGGGCAGTACCACACTCTCGCAGAAGATCGACGTTTGAGTAGTAGCAATTTGCTGCTGCACTTCGTTCGGTGAGCGAGAGAGCCGGGAGCCCAACTTTTTGGGTGTGTTTGTGTGCGGCGGGTTTTGGTGAGGCCTGAAACCTGCGGTGGTGAGGTCTTGGTCGGGGTATTGAGCGTGAGGGGCTGGCATGGTGTACAGGGAGACCCGATAGGAATGGTCACCGCCGGCTACCTGCCGGTCAGCAGGGGACCCGAACCCAGGATCATCCTACCTGGGAGGCTGTCCCACCAACCGGCGAAAATCCCGTTGGGTAGTCGTCATGCCGGTGTGGGAAACCGGAGTGAACCTCGGCGGCTACGCACGGGGGGGCATCGGGGGCCCTTCCGTGCATCGTGTCAGCTCCTCACAAAACTCACTCCTCGACCATGCACTAAGCCCCGCCCATTTTTTTTTTGGTATCACCGAACTCCGTTGTACACATTCACACTCCCTTCCTCCTCTTCTTAAACAATAACTCATGGCCAAGAAAAATAAAAAGAGAACGTTTTCTACGGCGGTCCCCTTATCCACATTTGATGTGGATTTTTGCAATATCAGGGGTCTACATAGCAATCTCGACGCCATCCACCATCACCTCGAGACGGCGCGGCCTGCCTTACTCTTTTTAACGGTGTCGCAGATAGGTGCTCCGGATGACATTTCGTACCTAAATTACCCCGGCTACGAGTTGGAGCATACCTTCCGTCGTAAAGCCGGGGTGTGCGTATTCATCCGAGGTGATATCTGCTGTCGCCGCCTTCGGGCCCTCGAACATGGTGACTTGTCAATCCTGTGGCTACACATAGACTATGGAGGCCTTACCCGCATCTACGCATGCCTCTACAGGTCCCATGGCAGTGATCCGGGGTCAATTCAATTATTTGAGAACGTCCAATGGGGGATTGACGAAATATTGGAGCAGTGTCCATCAGCGGAGGTGGTGGTTCTTGGAGACTTCAACGCTCATCATAAAGAGTAGCTGGGGTCCCGAACTACTGACCTCCAGGGTCGACATCTCTTAAAATATCGAGCAAAGTCCAGTTTGGGAGTCATTTGGATGATAAAGCCAAATTGGCAAGCAAAAAGTTAGGCGTCCTGAACAGAGCCAGGCGGTACCTATTTTGACGCCGAGAATCCCAATACTCTCAGAAATTGGGCGAGTTACTCCTTGGAACTGAGGCGCCATGACAAACGGGTCCTTCTTTGCAGTGAACGCGCAAACTTGTGTCTTTGTGGGGTTGAACTGGACTAGGTTCCGTTCACCCCATTCCGAGGCCCGCCCCAGAGAGCGCTCGACTTCAGACACAAGTTGAACCCTTCTTTCCTGAGTACTCCGAGGGATATTCCGTTGCTCAGTGTACCGCTCATCACCCGTGCTGTCATCCGCATAGCAACGCATACTCTCGATAGAGAGCATGTCATTGATATGCAGGATAAACAACGTCGGGGAAAGCACCGAGCCTTGTGGTACACCAGCATTAATGGTCATGGTATCAGAGCAGGAGTCATCTACGACGACTTTTATAGTCCAACCATCCAAAAAGCTGGCGATCCAATTACAGAGTCCCTCGGGGATTCCGTATGATGGTAGCTTGGTAGAAGGTATGGTAGAAGTGCCTTGTGCCAGACCCTATCGAACGCCTTTGCGATATCTAGGCTGAACGCCAGCGCCTCACCCTTGCCCTCCAAGGCCTCTGCCCAACGGTGTGTGAGGTACACAAGAAGATCACCAGCCGACCGACCATGACGAAAGCCGTATTGGCGATCACTGATAAGCTGGCGATCCTCAAGGTACTGCAGAAGCTGGCGGTTTATAACCTTCTCCATTATCTTGGAGAGCAAGGATGTCATCGCAATTGGCCTGTAATTCGATGGGTCATACCGGTCTCCCTTTTTAGGGATCGGGTGGACATGGGCAACCTTCCACGAAGACGGAACTCTATTAGTAGCGTAGGAAAGTCGGTATAGGCGCGTGAGGATGGGAGTCAATTCAGGGGCGCACGTCTTTAGTACCACTGCAGGGATGCCATCCGGTCCACTCGACTTATGGACGTCTAAAAGCCGCAGCTCCCGCCTAACCGCTCGCTGCGTGATGCGGATTTCGGGCAGTGAGCTTTCACACCGTGGGATAGTAGGTGGTGTGGCAGCTCCGGCATCCAAAGTCGAGTTACAGGCAAAGAATTGACCTAGAAGATTGGCCTTCTCCTTTGAGCTGTGGGCCAGACTACCATTGTGTTTCTGCAGTATTGGGAGATTGCGCTGGCAGAAGTTGCCTTGGGCAGCCTTGGCGAGCGACCAGAATGCACGACTCCCAGCGGGATAGCTTTGCAATCGCTCGCCAATTCTGGCAACATGTTCCGCCTTGGCTCTGGCAATAGCCTTCTTACTAGATCTAGAAGCGGCGTTAAATTTCCGCTTCACCTCTTTGGCGTTCGGGTCCTGGCATTTTTTGGCCCTATTCCAGGCCCGATATGCGGACTGTTTCTGGCATGCAGCTGTCCTGCAGGTTTTGTTAAACCAGGGTCGGCTGCGGCCACCGACGGGTATTTTGGTGTTGGGGGATGAATAATTCCATCCCCGTAATAACCGTTTCGGTAACGCAGTCCGCACAGACGCCAGGGTCCCCAGAGGCGAAGCAAAGCCGCTTCCATGGGTAGGATGCGTAAAACTCGCGCAGTCCATCCCAATCTGCTGACTTATATTGCCAGACTCTGCGAGTCCCAGTCGCCTTAGAATGACTAGGCCTTACAACAGGGGCACTGCTACGAACCAAGCAGTGGTCAGAAGACCCAAGAGGGGCTACAACCACTACCTGATATCCGTGCTGGTGTGTAGTCAGCAGAAGATCCAGTAAAGAAGACTCATGGCTCTCAATATCTGGGATACGGGTGGGCTGTGTCACCAGTTGTGAGAGACCATAGGCCGAGACCATATTGAAGAGATGTCGACCCTGGAGGTCAGTAGTTCGGGACCCCAGCCACTCTTTATGATGAGCGTAGAAGTCTCCAAGAACCATATTTAACAGTGGCCATAATACAGTTGAAGGCTATAATCTTATATCTTTAAACGAGCAATTCTTGTATATATATATTCAGGATCTCGGAAACGGCTTCAACAATTTTGATGAAATTTGGCATACTAGAGGTTTCAGGGCCAAAAAATCGAGACAGCGTCTTGTGCTATACAAAGCACAAATTCGTCCTCATGTGGAGTACTGCTCACATCTCTGGGTAGGTGCGCCCAAATATCAGCTAGACCCACTTGACTCCTTGCAAAGACGGGCTGTTCGAATAGTCGGGGATCCCAATCTTACGGACAGATTGGAGTCGCTGGAGCAGCGGAGAGACTTTGGGTCACTCTGTGTACTCTACCGACTCTTTCACGGGGAGTGCTCCGAGGAACTGTTTGACTTGGTACCACCGTCACCATTCTACCAACGTACCACTCGACATCGCAGCAGGGTTCATCTATTTCACCTGGAAACGTTATGGTCTTCAACTGTACGTTTCCAGCGATCATTTCTTCCACGTACGTGTAAGCTTTGGAATGAACTACTTGCTGCTGTGTTTCCCGAGCGCTATGACATGTCCTTCTTCAAACGAGGTTTAAGAAGAGTATTTCCTTCACGGTAGGCAGCGGCCTAGCTGTGCCCCTGGTATTGCAAAGGTCCATGTGCAACAGTTTCACTTACCATCAGGTGTGCTGCTTGCTCGTTTGCCACCGTTGCCAATAAAAAAAAAAAAAAAAAAAAGCTAAACAAAAAGAAAATTGGACAACTTCCTTACTGCTGCTATAACTCTTGACTAACTATTATAACTCTTGACGTTGACGGCGAAATTTGAATTCATATTCTTTTAAAATTTAATATCATTGTATTGTTTTGCTAAAAACACCGACAAAACAACATTTTCTATAAATAAAACCTACCTACATCGATTTTTTGGCCCTGAAACCTCTAGTATGCCAAATTTCATCAAAATCGTTGAAGCCGTTTCCGAGATCCTGAATATATATATAGACAAGAATTGCTCGTTTAAAGATATAAGATTATAGCCTTCAACTGTATTATGGCCACTGTTAAATATTATCTTCTGAGATTTTTGGTGGAAACGAAAAGGTGTATAAAGCACTTTTATATCATACTAGCAACCCGCCCCCAATTCGCTTCGATTTCAGCCGCCTTACTCGCGTAGTTCCCGTTTCCGTACGAATACCGGAATAGAATATAGCCTATGTTACTCTCTGATATTATAGATTTCCATTACTGAAAAAATGTTTGAAATCGGTCCGGTGGTTTAAGCGTGAAAGCGTAACGAGCAAACGAACAAACTTTGGCATTTATAATATTAGTAAGGTTTCACTATACTCCAGTAGTTCCTCTGTCACATATTACATAAAATATTATTAAAAATAATATTAAAATTATTTAATATATCACGTTAAACCACTAAGATATTGAATAAAATATAAGAAATAAAACCCTACACTAACCCGTCTGACCAGCGTAGTGTAGTAATTCAATATCCTTTCTATGATGAAAGTGGCTCGAGCCCAACAGTGGGATGTATATGAGCCGAAATGATAAGATGACACATAACATGACACTTCCACATGCCCGCCAAAAATCAAAATAAGTATTATTGTGAGAAAAGGTGTGTTCGATAAATCAGTTCGCGAAAATATTCGATCCGAGGAATTGGTCCAAATCTGGTACGAAGCACCCTACGCTTCTTTCACGCAGTTCCTTTTAAAACGTGTTTTTTGTATTTTTTTTTTTAACTATATACCTACCTATATTATAGTAAATTTTGTACAAAATTATAAGAAATAAATCCCGTATAGTAACAGTCTGGATACCTGGTGAAGAATTTAACCCTGGGTTTAAATTTAACCTAGATATCCTAACAAACAAAGTATATTACAACTACTCGGATAAGAATGAAAGCAAGCTTTATATTGACCTGGCCAGCTCCATATAATGCCATCCTGTCAACGACGCATTCCCAAAGAGGGTTGACGTCAGGCTGGCGGTTGGACATAAGGTTACTGGCAAATAAGTTGTACAATGGCTATATTACGTACCGCTTGTCTATGGCACGATGGAAAAAAGTACAAACTGCCTCATCCTCAAATAATTGGGATAAGCACTATGTTGAATGATAACTTAGAATGATATTTCAACTTACCTCAGCTGTTAGCTATATTTTTGTTTAAAATTAAAAGAAAATCGGTTGTAAGGTCTTAACTTTAAACGGGTTGAGAGCCCTCAGCGCTCATCCACCAGTCCGGGTAAAGTTGTCACAGCCATCTGAGGCTAACAACTAAGTCACACACAAAAAAAAAAGGTTGTAAGGTATTTGCTTAGAAATATCAAATCAAAAAAATGAAATATCAAATTTTTACTTTCCTATTTATCTTTTAAATCTGGCATTTCCAGTTCCTGTTTTAATAGAATTATAGGAAAAGAAAATATTTCCTTTAGAAATTTAAATCATCATCATCATCGCAGCCCACATACGTCCCACTGTTGGGCTCGGGCCTCCTCCTCAATGGGAGGGAAATTGACCTACTATATCATGCTGGTCAGACATGTTGGTATAGGGTTTCATTTCGAGTTTTCTTTCTCTTGCATATGTGCATATTATATCCCTTAGTCGTCTTTTACGACATCCACGGGCAAGATAGGGAGTGGTGAATTGTATTCTTACTCCGTCACCACACGGGAAGAAATTTAAATACATTTCAATTATTTTTGTTAAAGAACTAAATGTTAATAAGATTTAGTTAATTAAAGCGCTTTAAGCGTTTATCTATGAAGCGCTTTTTGCTTTTTTTTATAAATTTCATCCCCTATCTATCGTTAACAAAGGCAGTCGCTATTGGCGGAGCCCTACCATGAGTTTCCTAGCTAAAATCATGAAAATACTACCCTTTATGCCAACATTGGTTTCAAACAAAACAATAGGCCATTTTCCTCTTTTTCCCTAGTTAATTTCCAAGGGTTCTATTTATAGGGGAATGACCGGGTGAATAGCTAGTTTTGCTTTTTACGCTCAGTTTGGTCTGTGCATAAATTCTAATGGTATTGTTTTGCATAAAATTAATTAAGCATTTAAATAATTTATGGGTGTAGTGGCAGGTTTTTTGTCTTTTTATGATAACTTGATGGTTTTCTGATATTTACGCGAGTATTATACATTTGAAATAAAACTATTTTTATGGATTTTATAGCGTTTGTATTTAATTTTTCGATGTTTCGAACAGTTTTCAACGGTCAAGGAAGGACTGAGATACTCTTCTATTCTAGATATATTTAGTAACTTATGGTAACTTTTCCCTGTGGTTATGAAGTAAGAATGCAGTTCACTGCCCTCTCTTGCCCGTCGTTGTAATAAAAGATGACTAAGGGATATAATATGCATAGGCGGAGGATCGCCTGCGCGAGGAGCGCAGCCTCAATGAGGCGATCCGCCGCCGACGACTGAGGCGGCGTAGGCGCGAATACCTGCGCCTCATGCCGCCCTAGCCGAGGCCGCGGGTAACGTGACCGGGGAATTAGTCTGTCACCCGCCGAGAGGCCGACCGCGTGAGGAAAGACCGACGTCCTCCTTGAGGGGGGACGGCGGTCGATAGGAGGGTACCCCAAGTAGGGGGTATTCCGTCGGGCCGACCACTGATGTCAAGTAACCCTGCTCCGGTGGTCGGCCCAACGACGAAGGCGACGTGCAGCGTGGGTGGATTGCGGGTGTTGCGTGCTTACACCCCTTTGTCGCCCCGGACGGAGTGGTGCGAGGAGCGCGCCGACCGCAACCCACCCCAAAAAAAAAAATTATATGCATATAACATCTATGCAAGAGAAGGGAAACTCGAAACAAAACCCTATGCCAACCTGTTTTACCAGCATGGTATAGTGGTAAATTACCCTCCCATAGTGGAGGAGGGCCAAGTCCAACAGTTGGACGTATATGGGTTGAGATATTTTATAAACTTTGATTGCAGAGTTACTGGATAGGTGTAGTTCTATTTCAAGAAACGATAGTTCGATGAGGTAACAGAAAATCCTACGTAAAAATTTCGATTTATAAGCGCACAAAATGGCTTCAGGGTTTTTAAATTTTGATAATGTTTAGGGTTGCAGTACGCTGTACGGTGGCGGCTATATTATTAGCAACCCCTATATTGATATGAAAACAACTAAGTTATTTACGTAGATTTAGGCTAATTCTTGTCCGTGTTGTGTAAGGAATAAAAACAATTGACCATTCCCTATCTTGCCCGTAGATATCATAAAAGATATAAAAGATAAGTATAAGTACGCATATAAAATCTATGCAAAGAGAAGCAAAACTCGAAGTAAAACCCTATACCAACCTGTCTCACCACCATAATATACCTAATAAGGTCAATTTCTTTCCTATAGTGAGGAGGCTCGAGCCCAGCATTGGGACGTATTACCTATGAGCCGAAATGATGAATGAATGGTAACTTAATTATTATCAATTATGTTATTCTGGACCTCGTTAATTTTTTTTTTCTGTATCTGGTCCACACCTAAAACTTAATACGAACCCCCTTACACTATGCCATCTGTGCTTACTCTATTACCATATGGAAAATCCTACTTCTTACTAATATTGTAAACGCGAAAATTTGTGAGTATTTGAGGATGTGAAGATGTTTGTTGCTCTTTCACGCAAAAACTACTAAATGGATTTTGATGAAACTTCACAATAATATAGCTTACATATCAGAATAACACATAGGCTATAATTTATCCCGATACTCCCACGGGAAGAGGAACTGTGGGTGAAACCGCAGAGCACTGCTAGTAATCTATAACTTTTATAGGAATTAAACAAAAAAATGGATAAGACTTCCATAAATCAAATTGTCATCTAAAAATCCTAGTTGTATATCTAAAAACCGTGTTTGTATTAAATCACTAGCCGGTCCGGTTCCTGACCGGTCCGCGACCGTGTTTTTGTAGCGGCAGGTGACGGGATACATACTCGTCTTATTGTGAATAGTACCGGTCATCCACCTTATGTGAACACACCACATTGAGATTTTATACAACCGATCGGCCATAACTGTGTTCTTTTTTTAGATATAATTTTTTTTTTAATTTAACCTGTCAATAACTTTTTTGATAGGTTTATGTTCGTTCTGAAATTTTAAATTATTGATTAGTATTTTTGGTTTGGTCATGTAAAAAGAATGAATGAAAGGAGATTGATAAGGGGAATTTATAGCAAATGTGTACGGAAGTTACGGAAGGGGAAGACTAAGGCGGACGTTCCATGATCAAATCGGCGACGTTCTTAAGGAATGCCAGGTTAAAAATACCTTAAATCGAAGATTAATGAATGTGGAGGAGGCGAAAGTAGTATGCAAGTGGAGAGAAGTGATCTCTGCCTACCCCTATGGGAAAGAGGCGTGAATCTATGATATTTGTAGGTATAAAGTAAGTATTGAAATAAGTACAGTAGGTAGATTATATTTTGTATTTTAAAATTTTCCTTTTATTTTTCTCAATAAGGACTATGGACTACGGCATGGCACTATAGTAATCGTTTTTATATTGCGGAGGACTTTCCATCCATCCATCACCCTACAAAGATCTACAGACATAGGCCTCCCCACGAGAATGCCACTCGGCATGGTCCTGCGCCACTTGCATCCAACTGTTCCCTGCGACTTTGAGGATGTCGTCGGTCCACCTAGTGGGGGGTCGTCCTACGCTGCGCCGTCCGATTCGTGGTCGCCACTCAAGAACCTTTCTTCCTCAACGGTTGTCGGTTCGACGAGCGATGTGGCCTGTCCATTGCCATTTCAACGTGCTAATTCTGCGGGCTATGTCGGTTACACCCGTTCTTCTACGAATTTCTGTGTTCCGGATTTTATCACGTAAAGAAATACCGAGCATATTCCTCTCCATAGCACGCTGAGCGACTTTGAGCTTTTTTTATGAGGCCGACATTTAGAGACCACCTTTCAGTGCCGTAAGTCATCGCTGGTAACACACACTGGTTATAAACCTTTGTTTTCAGATACAGCGGAATATTGGGCGAGAAGATCCTCTTAAGTTTCGCGAACGCTGCTCAGCCGAGTTGGATTCGTCGGCTGACCTCTTTCTCGAAATTGGTCTAACTGGACTGTTTGTCCTAGGTAAACATAATGATCTACAACATTGGAGGACTTTACAAATATAGTATTAACGGACACAGTTTACCAGTGGTAGGACCACACTGTCGACAGTTATCTGTCTACAGCCGCGGGCCGGTCCGTCCGGGGTAGTACCACGCTCTCGCACAAAATCGACGTCTGAGTAGTAGCAATTTGTTACTGCGCTTCGTTCGGTGAGCGAGAGAGCCGGCAGCCCAACTTTCTGAGGGTGTTTGCGTGTGGAGGGTTTTGGTGGTGCCTTTGGTATCACCGAGCCCCAATGCACGCATTCACACTCCCTTCACTTTCTTCGCGGTGTGTACTGGCCTTGCAAAGGTCCATGAGCGCCAGCAACACTTACCATCAGGTGTACTGTTTGCTCGTTTGCAATAAAAAAAAAAAACAAATTACACTCGGTTTCAGAACAAAAGTTTGTAGATCGCATAAAGTATTGTCCTGCGTGGGAATCGGATCTATTACACTGATTCGTATCTTAATCACTGCGCTATTTGCGTGAATAGTTCAATTTATCATTTATAATTTTCTTCAAATTTATTTTTGTCAGTGTAATATCCTTTAAATTTATGAAAGGTGATAGGTATTATTATATATCTATTAGGTACACCATCGTAGCTCCTTGGGGATGGATAGCATCCCATGGAGTTTGCTTAGGTGGATGTGAAACTCTTAATCGTCTTTTACGACATCCACGAGCAAAGGAAGGGTTGGTAGTATTCGTAGTCGCCACATTCACTACATAGGTAGGTACTGCAGATTCTTCTTCTTTTATTATTTTTCTTTATTAAAGAAAAAGAACAACAACCTGCACTAACGAAATAATCCTTGTTGCGGGGGACTTTATAAACATATAATTAACTGACACAAATTACATCCAGACTCAGAACAACAATTTATGGATCGTGTAAAGTATGGTCCTACATGGAATTCGAAGCCACGACACTGACACGGTAGTTTGGTATCTTAACTACTATGCCTGTGCAGTCAGATTGCAATCTGCATACCTATTTACTGCCCTATTATTACAAAACAAACGATTCCAAAAATGACTTAATATTTTCTAGGAAAAGTAATAAAGTACCTATCTACCTTCGTACTTTTTTTAGATATCATCATCAACTCAAATACGTCTCATTGTTGAGCCCGAGCCTCCTCCACAATAGGCGAGAAATTGACCTTACTATATATACCAGGTTGCTCAGATAGGTTGGTATAGGGTTTTATTTCGAGTATAAGGTAGGTAGGTACCTTCTCTTCCATAGATGTTATGTGCGTATTAAATCCCTTAGTCGTCTTTTACGACATCACACGGACAAGTATGGGAGTGATGAATTGTATTCTTACTCCGTCACCACACGGAAAGATATATTTGAGAGAAAAACAACCTTAGTGTATTTGTTAAAGATAGGTAGTTTTGCAACTAATTCTGGCGCGCATGATATTTCCCGGATCAAGTACTTATGTGTAGGTAGATATTGAATCTGAATTGAAGCGTGGATGTCGTAAAAGACGACTAAGAGATATAAAACGTATATAATATCTATGCAAGAGAAGGTAAACTCTATAAAACCCTACACCAACTTGTCTGACCAGCATGGCATATGTGATCAATTTTTTTTAACGTGGAGGAGGCTCAAACCCAGCAGTGGGACGTAGGTAGGTATATGAGTTCATCATTATGAACTTGTCACGTAAAATGAGGACCCGAAATTCAGGTCCCAACCCGACCCTTAAACGTCAATGAAAACCAAATCAATGTCATATATCACTGTTGTTGTTTTAATTAATCATACGTGAAAACAGGCATTAGCCCTTTTATATTTTGATACTTATCTATAGATATTTATAGCCATATAATACATAAACTAAAAAGTATTAGAACATAAGTATCCATAAGCAGGTAGAATGAAATTTAAAAAAAAAACTTAACCAATGGGAGCTCGGTGGAATAAAAACAAAATCCGGTTGCAATTCGATATTTAAACGCCGAAATTCAAAACACGCGCGAACGCATACACGCACACATTTACAATATCCATGACCTACGTCAAAGTTTTCGCAAATTATATTTAAAATACGAACATGTTATGAGAATGTATACTTAAGTATGCATACTGAATACAAATTACGCTTAATAAAAATCATTTTAAAAGATATTTTTGGTGCGAATCAACATTCGAATGCAGAACACGGCTCGGGACAGATAAATTTTTGTAACGCACACATACATAAACTACGCACATTGACGCAAAATTTCAAAAAGCGAACGACATGAATGAGATAATCGGTATTCATTGCACACCAAAATGTGTATATTTCGTAATGGGTGCGAAAGGGACAGGTGCATATCCGTTGTTTCGTCCGGCCAAAATGCGGCCAATATAAGAATGACGCGTCTAAGGCCATTGACCTTCAGGATGGAGTCAGTTTGGTTGTTGACTTTTTTATTACTATTTTTATTTATTTTATAATACGGGCACAAAGTAATATTCATGAATACAAAGAACTTATAAAAACTTATAAAATAAACTATATATAGATAGATATAAGAATTTAAACTAATGGGTACTTATTAAACTTTTAATATGTAGGTACCTACCTATTTTGGCGCTTTGGAAAATATCATGGTGGGTGGCACTCTTAAATATTATTTAACATTTTAGTGTTTTATAATATTATATTGAATAAATTTGCTGGTATTTTATGTACTATTTTAGTACTAGTATTTATACAGTGAAAATACTAAAGTATGGTCAATACGATATAACAGTGGTTTACGTGTATTTTCATGTTTTGCCAAAATTGCCACAGGAATCCTTAATCTGGTTGTTAGCGCCCAATTAACGGTAACGGTTTGACTTACCTATTGACGGTAAGGTAATATGAAAAAGTGTAATAAATGTACTGATGGTTGCGTTAATGTTTTTTAATATTATTTTTTATCTAAGTATATTATTGCATACGTACGTACCTACTTATTGCGGGATCCATGAATGTTGTTCAGGTATGTTCTGAAGTAAAATTTTTGTGTGGTAGTAACTACGAATACTACCACCTACCCTTTATATAGGTATACCTGGGCCAACTCTATCTGACGTAGCCTGGTCAAAAATTGCGTGTTTTACCAAACAAATTTTTTTATTGGATCTATGTTTTATGTTTATGGCAAATGGTATTGATCATGCTCACTGAAGGGTCTGCTTGCGGTAGCTACGAGGAGCGGGTCACTCCCTTCCCTACATTGTGGTTGAGGGGAGTGATGGCTGCTCTAGTGGTTAACTCGTGATCGGGTGCCGCTTGCGGGATCTAGTCCAGCCATAATCGCATCATTATATTTGTGATTATTATTATAATTGTGAATTGTATTATATATTATTTCGAATGGCATCACATGGGAACTAGTGTTGCCCAAAAAAGTCTTGGTCTTGCAGTCTTGGACTTGGTCTTGCGAGAAATGCGAGACCGAGACCAAGACCGCTTAATTTTTGCAAGACCAAGACCAAGACTGGCCCTGCAAGACTTGAGCAAGACCAAGACTGGGCCTGCAAGAGTCTCGCGGTCTTGCATTTAATTCAAATCACCATTTCAGCTTATATACGGTTGAGCTCGTGTCTTCTACATAACAGGAGGAGAATCGGCCGTGGCCGGAGGGGAATCGCCACGGTGATCGGCCGTGTTGTTACAGGTCATACATGTCAAGTTTTCCTTCTCTTGCACCGATGTTATATATTATAGCCCTTAGTCGTGGGTTCGCAGTCACGGGTAAAATAGGGGGTGATGAATTATATTCTTACTCCGTCACTACACGGCAAGTCAAATCAGTCTTGAGATATCCATCTATTGGCCAATCGATTCCCAATGTTGGTGTTGGCTTTTCAGAATTACTCTTCGGAAAGGCTTAAGGACAAAAATACCGTAATCACGAGAGTGCTCTTGCCCATTATACATATTTATATATCCGTTTATTCATTAGCCCAACGACGTTCACTGTTGGACATAGAAATATGCCTACAATTAATCTATATAAATGTCCATGTAGGGACAGAGTACGATCACCATCAGGCAGTACATGAAGCGTTGCTCCCAGCGCTATTTTGCCTCTGCCACGACTCACCCCAATCCACTAGTGGTTGGGTAAACGGTAAACTACGTCCCCTCAAAAATATCCGCGGTCCGACGTCCTCGTCATCTTCTTGAAGAAGAAGATGACGCTATTATGATCGCCCAAGAAAGGACCTACACAGCTCGCGCAGCGATAACAGATAAAACTCCGCGGTATCGGCCTCGCCGTCGAGGTCGAAAACCGCGCCGCGTAAAAGTCATTAACCTAAACTTGGCCACGCCCACTTTGCTCTCAGCGACGCCCCGAGCCGAGGTCCGTTCCCCACAGGGGGGAGCCCTCGGGCGATGTTCGCTTAACTTACTTACCGGGTTGAGAGCCATCAGCGCTCACCCATTGACCGCGTTAAGCTGTCAAGGTCATCTGCGACCAACAGCTACACACACACAAAAAAAAAGACAGAGTACGAATATAATTCACCACTCTCTTATCCGTGGATGTCGTATCAAATCGGATCGGGCAATGGTGTTAGGAACCCATGAAAAAAAATTGAAATAAAATTATCGATTCGTTAATGAATTGAGAGACATGTAAGTTCTCAATTTTGTCATCGTTTTTTCGTGTAAATTGATTAAAATGTATAAAGGAATGATACTTAATCTACAACATATTCGTATTTTGTTAAATGTTCATTAGAATTTGAATAAATCAATGATTACGTTTGCATAAGCAAGACAAACTTCGCTTTAACATAAATCAGCTGATCGGCCGATGATCGTTGATGAGTCGCCTTTGTACCTACGTAACCATTGAAAGGTTCGCGCAAATCTAATACCTATTTATACTGTCAAAATTTTACATGCTTACATATATCCTGTCTGTACATACCTACATAATGCATAAAATTTAAGGCATAAACTCTTAGACACACATTTTTGTAATAACTATAACTTTTACGTTATATTGTTTTTGTGTAATATACATTCTAATTATGATCTATGACTGTTGAACTACAACATACATGAACAGTTGTCCCATAACCTGATACACCCTGTGTATATATGTGCAAGAGAAGTGAAACTAGAAAGAAAACCCTGTACCAACATGTCTGACCAGCGTGGTATAGTAGATCAATTTTCCTCTTACTGGAAGGAAGCCTAAGCCCAGCAGTGGCACTTTTATGAGCTGTGATGATGACGACGAATATCATACATTTTACAAGTATTAAAACCATAAAATTTTAAATCAGTTTTATATGTTCTTGAATAAATAGTATATTAAGAGCTACATGGATCCAGCGGCCAAAGTATTTATATAGACAATAGAGCAACAGGTTTTTTCAAGTATCCAGAGTATCAGTAACTAAACTGGAAATACAATAGATACATACCACTTAACTTGAAGGGGAATATAAACAATCGCATTAATTTTAAAATATCGCATTGATTATAAAATGACATAAAATTTATTGTATCAACTGCCTCGTGTGGTGACGTCTTAAGAAAATAGGGTCGAAAGTCCTGTCATAAGAGTAGTAACGCTGTCTAATGGAACACCAAGGGAATAGAAGAGTAATTTTCTCCAGTGGTAAGTATTGTATTCAATAGTGAACTATAGGCTAGCAGATGGATAGGTAGGATAGGATATTTGATTAATTTAGTTGGATTTTTCATTGCCATGATAAATTACTGTTACGTTATTCTAACTGCAAAACTTTGCGAGACTCTTGCTGCAATACCAAGACTCGGGTGCGCAAGACCAAGACCAAGACTCGGGTGCGCAAGACCAAGACCAAGACGAGACCAGGTGTGATGTTGCAAGACCAAGACCAAGACCGGTCCAAGTCTCGTCTTGGTCTTGCATTTGGGCAACACTAATTGGAACTATTAATAAGCATGTTGTAAGATGTAATTTTATTTAAATGAAATTAAAAAAATTAATAACAAATAGACAATCCCGCTGAGTTACTTGCCGGATCTTCTCAGTGCAGTCGTGTTCCGATTCGGTGGTAATTTTAAGAAAAAATGTAATAAAAATGACAATAGTGCCCCCGCGGGGTTTATACATAATAAATGATTTGAACTTGAATTTGAATTACATTCCCAAGGAGAATTGAAGTCACGCAGACTGCCAGTCACAAAATTAATATGTAAGCTTTTGCAATATGTACTATGTAACAGAAGTACGTATTGCATCGACCCCAAGTACCTACTTGGCATAAGAGCAATTGATGATGATGTGCATGTTTGTAAAATTCCATGCGCATCAAGATATAGTATTTCATGATCATCATCACAGCTCATATACGTCCTACTACTGGGCTCGAGCCTCCTCCACGATAGAAAGGAAATTGACCTACTAGGTATACCACGCTGGTTAGACGTGTTGGCGACGTGGTGTTCGGGTAGGTTGCGGGTGTGCGTTCTTACGCCCCTCTGTCACCCCGGACGGAGTGGTGCGAGTAGTGGGTTCCGTTTCGCGTTTTCCCTCTCTTGCATAGATGTTATGTAGCGGAATGGGAGGTTAGGGCAAGACGGGGTAGCGGGCAAGTTGGGATACCGGGTATTATCAGCCGTACAAGCAACCAGTCACGGCCACTCTAGCTCATAATGACGCGTCATCATCTAGTTTATCAGTCAGGGTTGTAACAAGCTTCCGAGTCCACGCGTGTTTGCCCTAGCGCCAAAAACTCGGTTTTTGTCGAGTTTGTTGCCATTTTTGTGTTGTACATCATATGGGTTTTGTACCTCAATATTAGTTATCTAGAATTGATTGAAAGACGTCCTTGTTTATAAAAGATTACTCCAGCAGGTAAGAACATCTTTGTTTCCATATTTTGATTAGCTTTTTTAAGATATGTTATTTTATTCAAATGTACGCGGGAGGGCAAGATGGGGTACCAAACCCCTCGAAGAAAATTTTAGTTATTTTTTTAAGACACTAGGATTTTTTATACGTAAATGAGCTTAATCTTGTTTTAGAATGATGAAAAATTATAGAACAGCGACGGAGAGGGGGAAATGGAGTGTAGAGAGTGTGAAAATGCAATAAATATTGTAGATTTTTTTTTTTTTTTTTTTTTCTTTTTTTTTTTTTTTTTGTGGGTGGGCCGCGGTCGGCGCGCCTCCGCACCACTCCGTCCGGGGCGACAGAGGGGCTTAAGCACGCAACTCCCGCGACCCACCCGAAAACCACGTCGCCTTCGTCGTTGGGCCGACCACTGGAGCAGCGTTAACTTGTCGTCAGTGGTCGGCCCGACGGAATACCCCCTATTGGGGTACCCTCCCAATAAATATTGTAGATAAACAGGCAATGGCGTATAAATTAGCAGCGAAAACAGATTCTGTGCCAAAATCTACCCCCTAAAAAAAGTTAAAGAAGCTCGTTTAGCCCTAAAAGATCCTACTGCGTCTGCAACTTTAGTGAAAGTTCCTTTAGGGCCAAAAAGCAGAACATTTTCTGATGCCGAAGAGAAAGAACTCTGTGACAATAACGTTGATATGGAGAGTCGTCTTTACTTACAAGAAAAGATTTAAAGACATTGGCATATAATCTGGCAGTAAAAAATGGTAAGCAACACATTTTTAACACCGAAAAAAGAGAAGCTGGCATAGATTAGGTGCAGGGATTTTTAAGCAGACATCCAGAATTATAAATACGAAAGCCAGTAAGCACTTCAGCTGCAAGTGCCACTGGGCTTAATACGCAAGGTGTTAAACAGCTTTTTAACTATTGTCAGTCCTCAACAAGTTATACCTTATCCTGCAACTCGCAAACTGACACGCGTGACAAGGAAGCGAGAAAAATAGCTACTATAATTATTTCTTCCATGTTAAATTTCATTAGAAGGAAAATAAAAAAGAAGCTGGCAGAAATATACCTAACACAAAAGAAAAAAAGGTAAAAGAACTAATAACAAATAAGAAAATCAATTTGCCAAAGAAAAATAACAGAAAGAAAACCAACAATAATCTAATTTCACTATCAGAAATTGACAACGATGAAAATAATATCCCTTGCTTTTACTGTCATGGAAAACACTTACATTTAGATGAAGGATGGGCTGCATGCACTCTCTGTAGGCAGTGTGAATACTGTGACTGTGCTGGGGCAGACAAGGATGACGACGAGGCAATTTTTGTTGTGAGTTTTGGAACCGAAAATAAATATGTTTCCCATACCCCATCGTGCCCCATAGGGTATCCCATCTTACCCTATAGAGTAGGGTGATGGGGTAGATAGGGTTTTTGACATTATTGACATTTATTTTTTCAATGAATCTAAAGTTTCTCAAGTTCCTTATTTCCAATGACTGATTATGTAAGAGTAATTATAAATAAATAAGTATTCCAAACAATTAAAAATGTCCGTTTTATTACCCTCGAAACGTTAAGTACCCGTCTTGCAATTCCCCTAGGTACATTTTGTATCTCTTAATCGTTTTTTACGTCATCTACGGGCAAAAAGGGGGTGGTGAATTGTATTCTTATTTTATCATCACATGGTAAATATAGGTATTGTTGTATAGTAGATAGACCATTGGATTCATTTGTCTCGTGAAGTCGCCGACCGACTTGAAGGCCGCGACAAATTTGTTTCGCCTGCCCGGTTCAACTTCAAGACAAACGGGCCATAAACAATTTGTTTTTATTTCTTTTTGACATTCTCAGATTTTTATCCACCAAACGAGTGGATAAGTTTTTTTTGTAATAATTTTCATTTTCAATTAATCATCTTAGCTCGTATACTGTATTAATAATAGGAGAGAAATTGACCTATACCACTCTGGTCAGAAGGGTTGGTACAGGGTTTTATTTCGAGTTTGTCTTTTCTAGATTTTTCCTGGATGTCATCTGCATATTATAAATATCCCTTAGTCGTCTTTTACAATACCTAGGGGATTTCTTACCCCTAGGGGTAAGAAAGAGGGTGGTATATTCTTATTCCGTCACCACACGAAAATTCCAATTATTAAAAGGTAAAAATTACAGCTAGCTGTGTTATGTTACAAACTTCCAACGTATTTTTTAAGTTTACATTATCATAGGTACTTCATCCTGCCTTTATCGCAATTATTAGGGATCCACTCTATATATAGGTACTCTTCTTTCATATTGCAAAAGTAAACGGCCAGTTTTAAAACTGGCCCCCATCTGGCATCAGCCCTCCCCGAGAGGAGGACGGGAGAGGGTACTCCTCAAGGGGTATTCCGTCGGGCCGACCACTGATGATAAGTCACCCTGCATTGGTGGTCGGCCCAACGACGGAGGCGACGTGTCACGGGTGGGTTACGGCCCTCTGTCGCCCCGGACGGAGCCGGGCGACGGGTGCCCTGACCCGTAGCCCACCACAAAAAAAGTCTGACATCAGCCATCCTTGGGATTGTTTTCTGACCAGACGACATCAGATGGAGTTTGGAGCGCAAGTCTGTGTAAAGCTCTTAGTTGTCATTTACGACGCCCACGAACAATACAAGAGATTGTAGTATTCATAGCCGCTATTACACAGCACGCATAAATAAATAAATAAAAAAACTTTTATTTCCTGTGAGTTAAGCGTAGGTAATAATTTTCCTTGTAACGAATTAAGAATACAATTCACTACTCCCTATCTTGTCCGTGGTTGTCTTAAAAGATGACTAAGGGATATAATACGCATGTAACGCATATGCAAGAGAAGGGAAACTTGAAACGAAACCCTTCACCAATCTGTCTAACCAGCATGGTATAGTAAGTCAATTTCCCTGTAGGAGTGTCGGGGATCGAATGCCAATAGACATTGTCTTGGCACTCCATAAAAACGCGAACCTTTGTTGGTTTTAGTGGGTATTCCGGTTGCATGTGACCGGCGAGTCCCACACACCCCCTCGCCTACCCAGTGCGTACATCCATTTCCACAGCGTTAAAAGAAAAAGGTCAGTTCCTCTTTTATAGTGGAGGAGGCTCTATCCCAGCAGTGAAACGTACCTATATGAACCGGAATGATGAAATAATGGAGTAGGCTCGCGCCCAGTAGAAGGTCGCTATACTACTCCAGTATCGATTATATATGACTGATAGTTTATTTAATATTATCTGGTTAATGTCTAATGTTTAAGCGCCACCTGCCGGGCAGATGTATTCACTAATGTTGACAGAAAACGGGTCTACACCCAACATGGTGGAAACAACTGCTTCTAATTGATATAATATTTTCATTTTAACATCACAATGATAGGCGATAAATAGCAGCTTTTAATTATCTTTAATTATTTAGCTTTGAAAGGAAAATACTATAGAACCCGTTTAATACGATCACGTTTAATACGATTTCCCGCAGAATACGCCATTTTGCGTCAGTCCCAACAACTTGAGACATATTTTCATACATTTCTTAAAGCTTAATACGATCGTCATCTCGTTTAATACGCCAACACGTGCCATTCAAATACACATATTACCCCTTGCGGCAGCGGCCAGCGACTGACGAAGTGACGACTGTCGAGCGACCCTAAGTGATGGGTACCTAATGACCAAGAAGAAGATGAGTCAACTCCGATTTTGTTACATGCCCAGGCATTATTAGCAGTTAATGATTTAAGACGCTATGTAACTTCTATGAATTAAAACGAAAACGCACTGCGAAAATTAAATTAGGTACGTTGAAAATCTTGTAATTGCTAATGTCTCTAAACCTTTTTGTCAAACTAAAATCAGTGAGTATTTTATTTTAGGTAATTTTAAATGTTAAATTCTATACGTAGGTATTCAAAATAATAATAGTATATAATAAATAATAATGGCACGTTTTTCCCCTTTCCCGCATAATACGCTTTCCCGCCTAAGACGCGTTTTTGGTCAGGTCCCTGCGAAATCGTCATAAACGGGTTTTACTGTATTTTTATATCTTATGGGTAAATAAACTATCCGTGTGGTGACGGAGTAAGAATTAAATTCACTACCCTATCTTGCCTGCGGTAAAAGGCGATTAAGGAATATAATAGCAGGAAAGCAAGAGAAAGAAACTCGAAATGTAACCCTATGCCAACACGTCTGACCAGCGTTCTTAGTAGGTCGAATTGCTTCTCCTAATGAAGGAGGCCTACGCTCAACAATGGGACGTATATGGGCCAAAATGATGATGATGATGAAATTAACTTACTAGGTATATAGATAGTGTTTAAAATGCCTGCTGATTTAGCCAGTGTCGTGGGTTTGATTCTACGTAAGATAATACGAGCGAATCACAGATTGAAAAAAAAAACAACAGACGTTGTTCTGTTCAAATAAAATAAAAATAATTCTTCGTTATCACATGAGTTAATTTAAGTATGCTTTCTTTCAACGGTTATATCTATACCTACCAATAAATAAAATTGGAGTGTCTGTTTGTAATGTCAAAATAATGGGTTTTTTTTATGCTCACACGGTTATTTGCACTATACATATGCCTAAAATACACTTTATATTTTTTTGCCTGTCTGTTTGTTCCGGGTAATCTTCAAAACTGCTGGCCTGATTTCAAAAATTCTTTCACCAATGGAAAGCTATAATATCAGGGAGTAACCTAGGCTATATTTTATCCCGGTATTCCCACGGGAACGGGAACTACGCAGGAAAGACGACTGAAACCGAAACGAAGGGAGGGCGGGTTGCTAGATTCTTTATAAAATAACTAGCAACCCGCCCTCGCTTCGTTTCGGTTATAGGTTATAGTCGTTTTACCCGCGTAGTTCCCGTTCCCGTGGGAATACCGAGATAAAATATAACCTAGTTTACGCCCTGATATTATAGCTTTCCATTGGTGAAAGAATTTTTGAAATCGGTCCAGCCGTTTTGAAGATTACCCGGAACAAAGAGACAGACAGACAAAAATTTTTAATTGCTATTTTAGGCATAGGTGTCGTGCGAATAACCGTGTGAGCATGAAGAAAGCCTATTATTTTGACATTACAAACAGACACTCCAATTTTATTTATTGGTATAGATAGAGTGATAAGTTTCCGTGTGGTGACGGGGTAAGTATACAACTTATCACCTACCTATTGTATGTCGGTATTATGAAAGATGATTAAAGGATATCCATCCACCTATCAGCCCATAAGCGTCCATTGTTAGACATAGGCCTTCCAACGAGAATATCACTCGGAACACTCCTGTGCGGTGTATCCAACGGTTCCCTACGACTTTCAAGATGTCATCAGTTCATCTAGTAGAGAGTCGTCCTAAGCTGCAACATCCAATTTGTGGTCGCCACTCGAAAACCTTTCTTCCCTATCGGTTTTCGATTCGATGAGAGATGTGGCCTGCCCATTGTCATTTCAACTTAGTAATTCTGCGGGCTATATCGGTTAGACTTGTTCTTCAACGGATTTCCGTATTCAGAATTTTATCACGTAGACAAATACCGAGCATAGTCCTCTCTATAGCATGTTGAGTAATTTTGAGCCTTTTTATGAGGCCGACATATTGCGACCATGTTTCAGAGCCATATGTCATCGCTGTCAACACACACTCGTTATAATAGGTCTTCACCTATGTAATTGTCGTTCTGCAGTACTGGCCATTTCAAATCAAAATAATTTTTGTTTGGCTAAGAATTGTAATTTCAAATTAATTTTATTTTAAAACATGGAATTCATTTTCCAAAAGTAGTCATTTGTTTATTGATTAGTGTTACGTTTTCATCGCATTTCAATCTTTTTCGTCATCATGGATACGTTAATAATTCGAGTAATTATGTAATATGAGTATCGTCGTGGCAGCAACGCGGCACAAGCGGCACGCAACATCAACGACGTTTACGGAGCTAACACTACAAACCAACGCACCGCCTGTTATTGGTTTGCTCGCTTCCGTTCTGGAATTTTCGACCTAAAAAATGAACCTCGCGGTCGTCCGAAGACTTTGGTCGACAATGACGAATTAAAGGCAATAGTGGAAGCCGATGATACACAATCTACGGCTGAATTAGCAGCAGCTTTTGACGTTAGCGTCAAAACAATATTGGTCCATTTGCGTCAAATTGGCAAGGTAAGAAAGCTTGACAAATGGGTACCCCACGAACTCAATGATCGCCAGCGTGAAGTACGCGTCGAGACATGCCTTGCATTGCTCAACAGACACACAAATGAAGGAATTATGAAACGCATTGTTACTTGCGATGAAAAATGGATTCTGTTTGATAACCGCAAGCGCTCAGCAAGTTGGTTGGATCCTGGTTCAGCACCTAAACAATGCCCTAAACGAGGTGAGCATTACTGCAGATGTGTACTGTGAAGAACTAAACACAATGATGGAGAAGCTGGCACATCTCCAACCACCATTGGTCAATCGCTCGTCTCCGCTGCTCCTGCACGACAATGTGCGACCTCATACTGCACAACAGACGGTCTCCAAGTTGCAAGAACTGGGGTTGGAAGCTCTCCGTCATCCGCCATACTCACCAGACCTTGCCCCTACACACTACTTCTTTTTCCAGAATTTGGATAACTTTTTGGCGGGAAAGAAATTCAATACCAGAGAGGCAGTACAAAATGCCTTTGAAGAATTTGTTGCCTCCCGTCCAGGTGATTTCTTTAAGAAGGGCATCAATAAACTGCCGCTGCGTTGGCAAAGATGCATTGATTGCATGGGTGATTACTTCGATTAATACAAATAAAAAATACATAAAAAAAAATCGTTTAATTTTTTTCATACATAACGGCAATTTCATAGGTAAAGACCTAATATATATGGCCTTTGTTTTGAGACCTTGCAGATTCAGATACTAAGGGATATCTTACAGACAGATTGGAATCGCTGGAGCAGCGGAGAGACTTTGGGTAACTCTGTGTACTCTACCGACTCTTTCACGGGGAGTCCTCCGAAGAACTGCTTGACTTGGTACCACCGTCACCATTCTATCAACGTACTAATCGACATCGTAGCAGGGTTCATCCATTTCAGCTGGAAACGTTATGGTCTTCAACTGTACGTTTCCAGCGATCATTTCTCCCACGTACGTGCAGGCTCTGGAATGAACTACCTGCTGCTGTGTTTCCCGAGCGCTATGACATGTCCTTCTTTAAACGAGGTTTAAGAAGAGTATTTTCTTCACGATAGGCAACGGCCTGGCTGTGCCCCTGGTATTACAAAGGTCCATGTGCAACAGTTTTACTTACCATCAGGTGTGCTGTTTCCTCGTTTGCCACCGTTGGAAATAAAAAAATATATATATATATATAACATCCATGCAAGAGAAGGATAACTTGAAATAAATCACAGTTCCAAAACATCTGGCCAGCGTGGTATAGTAGGTCAAGTTCCTTCTTATTATGGAGAAAGCACAAGCTTAGCAGAGGGATGTACTTATTTGAGCTGAAATAATAATAATATCACGATATTTAAATAAAATCATGATATAACGATAAATAGATTTGAATATCAAATAAAAGGTTATGGTATTTTTATTTTTGTTGTTGGATAGTTCACAATTCTACTCGGCTATATCTGTGAAGGGGATTACGCTTACATGCGTTTAAAATATGTGTAACGTCAGCAAAAAATATCTTTTATTTAAATTTCACAGAACGCTATTAGATTTAATCTCCGCTTTCATTATATGAAGTCCAGTCCCCTGTTCTTCGGTCATCTATTGCCCCTAAAACCTTCGGCATTCATCATCATTCATTTCATTATATTCCATGACATGTTCAGTACGTCAAGCATTTATTGTTTAGCTATGAGGATTTTATTGTCAATTTTAAACAATTGTACGCTTACTAGCATAATGCCCATGGTTTGCCATGCACAGTTTCCGTTGTCGTGGAAATACCTATTCAAAATAGATCCTATGTTACTCACTGATAATATAGCTTTACATTGGTGAAAAATAAAACAAAATCGATTCAGGCGTAGGTACCGACCCGGTGTCAGACATGTTATATGCAAATCTTATCCTTTAGTCGCCTTTTAGGACACCCACAGGTAAGATAGTATTTAGCCAAATTAAAATTAGGTAATATTCATCATTATTATTATCAACATCACAGCTCATATATATCTCACTGCTAGGCTCGCGTGTCCTCTGCAATAAGAGGGAAATTGGCCTAATATACCACGCTGGTAAGACGTCTTGGCATAGGGCTTTGTTTTGAGTCTTTCTTCTCTTGCATAGATGTTATATGCGTACTATATCCCTTATTCGTCTTTTACAACATCCAGGGGCAGGATATGGAGGGGTGAATTGTATTCTTATTCCGTCACCACACGGGAACATCACAAAAAGATTGTACGAGAACCGCGAGTCATATTTTACGACACTCACGCGAAAGATAGCAGGTAATCAGCCATGTATAATATTATTTTTGGTTAGTTAAATCATTCTCTCCAGAACAACATATCTTTTCAACATATTATTTTGATCTAATTTGCTAATGTTACTATATTCAGCGGGTCGTGTTTGTCGATTGGGCAATAATCTGCCAGTGTGTGATCATAGCTCGTACCGATGTGGGCACGGCACGACAGGGCACAGTGGGTTAGTGGCCAAATTGAGCGTACCGCCGTCCGTCTGTACGATACACTAAACAATCAATTGATTAAAGATATTTGATGCACACTGAACCCCTTGATCAAAGCGAACGTTTCGTTTATACGGGAAATGTTAGAAAATATACCTTCAGTGTTATTTTACACCACAATATTGTAGCTAATTCCGTGTGGTGACGGAATAAGAATACAATCTACTACTACCATCTTACTTGAGGGTGTCGTGAAAGACGACTAAGGGATATAGTGAGCATATAACATCTATACAAGAGAAAGAAAACTCGAAATAAAACCCTATACCAACCTGTCTGATCAGCATAGTATAGTAGGTCAATTTCCCTCCTATTGCGGAGGAGGCTCGAGCCTCGAGCGAACAGTAGGACGTATGTGGGCTTCCATGACGATTGAATGGATGAAATCTCGTGCGTTCGCGCCACCGACATGCTTGCACTTATTAAGCTGACGTTTATTTGATTTATTTTCTTAGTTTAATAAGTCCCTTGGCATAAATGGATTTATTTCTTAGTGCGGACTGTGGTCCTTAAATGGTACTTGGTAGGTCCTTGTATTCTTACTCCGTCACCATAGGAAAAAGCCGTCAATACACGGTAAAATAGGTAAGCTTATCAATTTAAATAGCTCAATAAAGTACGCAACATTAAAAACAAGACGTTTCAAGTGTTCAGACAATGTTTAGTGCTATTTGAATTAAGCAATTAACTGATCCTCTTAAATGAACTCACTTTCAAATTAATTAGTGAGATTTATATTAATCTATGGATTTACTTTGTACTCTCTTAGTAGCTTTGAAGGTTTATTTTTTTGTCTATCTAATACCTATTATTAAACAAGAAAGTCTTCTATGTCTTCTCTTTATACATTTCTTGTGTACATGTGTGTCACTGAACTCCTCCTAAACGACTGGACCGATGTTGACAAAATTTTTTGTATGTAATCCAGGGGATTCGGGAATGGTTTACATTCACAATTGGATCTGGTATGTGGCGTTTATTTGAACAGAACAACGTCTGTTGGGTCAGCAAATTTTTATATATTCTTGGTAATCCATGTATAGGATATCATCAGCTTCAATACGTCCCACTTTTGGGCACGAGTTTACTCCACAATGTTAGGGAAATTGATCTAGTAGTAGTTAATCGGGTAATACCACACTCTCGCAGAAAATCTACATCTAAGTAGTAGCACTTCAGTGAGCAAGCGAGACGAAAGCCCAACTTTCTAACGGTGTTTGCGTGTGGTAGGTTTTGGTGATCCCTTTAGTATCATTGAACCTTAGGTTAGCAGCGGCCCAACAAACGTCCATGAGCGGCAGTATCATTTAACAACAGGTGTGTTGTTTGTTCGTTTGCCACCATCATCATCATCATCTTGCTCTTATCCCAATTACTTGGGGTCGACGCAATATGTCATCTGTTTTGACATATTGCAAAAAGTTTCGGCAATGACTTTTATGACCGGCCGCCTGCCTGACGTCAACCCTCCTTGGGAATGTAATCGTTGACCCAAATGGTACCAGATGGAGTTGGTCCGGGTCAATCTAGGGCTCTTAGTCGTCTTTTACGACACCCACGAGCAAAGCAAGGGTTGGTAGTATTTGAAGCCGCTACCACACAGCACACCGTTTTGTTTGCCACTAATGGCAGTAAAAAAAAAAGTATGTCAATTTTCTCTCTATATGGAGGAGGCTCAACCCCAGCAGTGGGACGTATAAGTTAATGATGATTATTATATGTATCAGTCGCTTTTACCACATCTGTTTAGTGAGGAGGTGGTGTGTGAGCAATGACACCATAAGAACCTAAACGTCAAAAAAATTGGCATAATATGAGTGTTGATGGCGATGCTTCTAAGGCACCATTGAACGGTGGGTTTATGGTGCCTATAAATTGAAAGTGCTCGTAACCACCTCCCGCATTACTGGGAGCAGCTAGGGGTTCTCGATTACAACTCGAAGTTTTGTCACTTCTAGCACATTTTATTTTTAACTATACGACATTATTGGTGTTATTTTAATTTTAAAAATGGAAGGCAGGCAGGGAGGGAAGGGAGACCCACCACTTTCCCACGGTAATCAATATACCGCACAATACAATAGAAGCAGTACGGGATAGGATTACTTTGATTGGTCACACAGCTTTGTCGACGTTATACAGCTTCGTCACACAGCCTTGTCACGCAGTTTTGATCGGTGGCGCACAGCTTTGATCGATGTTAGGACTAGGAAATAAGGAAATCTTACCCTCACGTGATGAGTACCTTCCAGAACATCAACTTGTAATTTTCCGCAGAAGTTCGAATATTTATTCGACACGTGTTTCGCCTCTAAACGAGGCATCCTTAGGACGGTTCGGCTTCTAATGCGCCAACTCAATAGTTGGCGCATTAGAAGCCGCACAACAAACCAATGTTGATTTTTGGACAGAAACCTCCCAATATACTATGTACATTTATCCCATACTATCTTCTTTATTGCTATAAGTGACAAACTAGCAAGCACACCTGATGGTAACTAATATTGCCGCTCATGCCCTACATATCAGAGGCACATCCAGGCCGTTGCCTACCATGAAGAAAGTGCTCTTCTGAAACCTCATTTAAAGAAGGACATGTCATAGCGCTCGATAAATTAACACCTACATTGTTTTGACAAACTATGCTGTCCAGAGACAACATTTTTGGGATGATGGAAGGATAACGTGCTATCGTCCTATTGCTTCTTATTGCTTCCTGTATTAACTCTCCATCAGCAATTGAACGATTGGTTATGATTTTATGATGTTAGTAACTATTGATGCGACTTTTTCAATGTCGTCAAATCAACTGTTGGAGGACTTTGTTACCTTCATCCAATCCGTAGTCGCCACAGGAGTAATTTTATGCGTTTTTTATGGATGATCAATGTTTTAAGGATCCAAGTCTTTAATACTCGGTTGATGACGTCGCGTTTCAATACCCAACGAACTTGTACCTATGTCGAGAGATTGATAACTAGTTCATAATTATTTTTGAAATGGCAACAAAATGCAGGTCATTTAGGAAATAATCCTTGCATTCCGAGGGACTTTACAAAGGAAACAAATTACACCTAGCCTCAGAACAATAATGTGAATCGCCCAAAAAATTCGCCTTCGTGGGTACCGAACCTACGACACGGGCATTATCACGTAAGTCGTTATCGTTGAATTACTTTCGAGAATCTATAGTAGATGTGTCGGTTAATACAGGAGGTTGGTTGTATGACCCATATTAAAATTTTATAACCTCTTTTACTAGTATACCGAAAGGAAGGATCAATCTAGTTATCTATATTATGTTTTCGTCAACACACGAAATGATTTGTAACAAATATTAACTATGCTATTTCCGTATGGTGACTGAATAAGTATACAATTTACCACTACCTATCTTGCCTGTGGATGTTGTACAAGACGAATAAGGGATGTATATGCATAGGTGTAACATTTGCAAGAGAAAAGTAACTCGAAATAAAACCCTATACCAACATGTCTGCTAGCCGAGGCCGCGGGTGATCGGACCGGGGAATTGTCCGTCACCCGCGGAGAGGCTGACCGCGCAACGGCGACCGACGTTCCAGGATGTCGAGAGGTGAGGTTACCCGAAAGGGTATTCCGTCGGGCCGACCACTGACGACAAGTCACATCTGCTCCGGTGGTCGGCCCAACAACGAGGTGACGTGGGTACGGGTGCGTTATGGGCCCGCGCGCCGTCCTTTCATCGCCCCGGAAAAATACCGACATGTCTGACCAGCAATAGTTAATTGATTTTTCTCAAACATTACACTTACTCGCGTAGTTCCCGTTCCCGTAGGAATACCGTGATAAAATATAGCCTATGTTACTCCCTGATATATATATATATAGCTTTCCATTGGTGAAAGAATTTTTGAAATTGGTTTAGTAGTTTAAACGTGAAAGCGTAACAAACATACTTTCGCATTTATAATATTAGTAAGGATTAGTAAGGATATGTAATTCTCGTGTAAATATCAGAAATCATTTAGTAGGTTTAAAGTGAGGCGCTTAGAACATAGGAAACTAAAGGAAATTAGTTTTTTCTTCTTCTCAATTCTTTTAATTGGTATATTGCGTGCATATTGTTGGTACGACTACGTTGATTTTATGAGTTGTTATAGAGTTTATTAATTATTATTTTTCTTGTAGTGATGTATCTATGTGCTCAAAAGTCTAGTCTAGCCGCCTTTAAAAAAATATTGCAATCATATTTAAATCCTTGATTGTATTCTTTTTTTTTAAATCAGCAATAACTAATAATAATAATACTGTCCTTATACACACTTGTCTTTACATAGAGTAGGATAAAATGTAATTACTGTTACTTTACCAATTAATAAATGTATGTTTTTGATAGGTTATTATCTAATTGCTACAGATTATAGTAACAAAAAAAATATAAAAGATAATTTACAACATCCTTCTTTTATGGTTAAACGCTGCCCTTTCAACCAAGATGACTTAAAGGACTGTACGAGACCCCATAAGGGCGTGGGTGGGTCATCGGTACTAAATGGCAGTGATTCGTTCAGGGCGGTTTACAACATCCTAAGGAAATGTGGTGATTACTGGTGATGAATTATATAGTCTATTAACACAAGGAATATCAAATTGGATATTATCATAGTTTATTTTTTAGGCATAAGGGAAAATTAAAGAAATGATAGATTGCCTGAAGAATGACGTAGATAAACAAGGAGTAAACTCAAGGATGTCTGATAGAAAAAAAATGTGCATCCCACGATTTAACTATAAGAGTAGAGTGATGCTCATGATGATGATGATGATTATAATGTATTTCCAACTTTATTATTCCACTATAATAAATCTTTCGAAAATCTTTTATAATACGCCAAATAAAATCTAAACGGATCTCTAATCCGATAACAAACACAATAATAGTTTATTACGTACTCTAACCCCCCTTCTCCCCCTACGTACCCCTAATGCAGGGAAACACACGAAGTTAGCCGACGACATCCGACAGCTGGCGATACTGTCCAGTGCAAAATTGTCCGCGCGAAACCGTGGTATGTTAGTAATAGGGAGAATTGGATTATATGCGAATGGATAAGGAATCATTTTTATATTAAACCTGTTAGGTTTTCTTTTAGAGTGAGAAGTAACTGTATCATTTAGAACGGAAATGCGTTACGAAGTATAGAAAAAATATCAGCAGTCAAGTGTATACTGTCGCAAGAGGCTCGTACTGATTTACCAAAAATATGTTTGGATGAGTTGATGTATTGGGATAAAATTTTATTAATTTATCTTTATTATTATTCATTTAATTTAATGTCATTCATTCATTTCATAAATCAATGGAGAGATGGACGAAATATTTCATCCATTTTCATTTTTGTATAAGAAAAAGTATATAGGTATAGTAAAATATATAGATATATATAAACTCATTTGCAAAAAAAACGGGCACCTAAGCAATGAACCATTTCAAATGTTAATATTTCTTTGTTTGATAATTATAGGTAGTTTTATCCACACAATTTGCTAAATTAATAAGAAAATAATCGTTTTCATCAGTATTTCATAAAATTTAGATACAATTTATGGGAAATAATGCTAAACCTCGCTAGTAGTGTATATTCGCTAGTAGTGCATATGCTCATGAAGTAAAAATAAAAAAGTTTTTTTGTTTGTTTTTCTATACTAATATTATAAAGAGGTAAAATTTGTAAGTTTGTATGTAACGAATAAACTCAAAAAGTACTGGACCGATTTTAAAAATTCTTTCACCATTGGAAAGCTATAATATCAGGGAGTAACATAGGCTATATTTTATCCCGGTATTCCCACGGGAACGGGAACTACGCGCGTAAGGCGACTGAATCCGAAGCGAAGCGAGGGCGGATTGCTAGTCTTTAATAAAGTAAAAGCAGATAAATGTTTAGTATCGAGTGTGACCCCCTCTAGCTAAAATCACAGCTTGAATTCGTCTGGGCATGCTAGCGAGTATATCCCGGATACTTGCTTGCGGAATACGTTCCCACTCCGCAGTAATCACATTCTTCAGCTCTCTGATGGTCTGCGGAGCCGGGTGTACTGATCTCACACGCCGTTTCAGAACGTCCCAGACATGCTCTATGGGATTGAGGTCGGGACTTCGAGCTGGCCAATCCAAACGACGAATGCCGACCTCTTGCACATACGCATTAACATCGCGGGATCGGTGGGCGCGAGCATTGTCGTCCATAAAAATCGAGTCTTCACCTAGAGCGGCCAATGCGGGTTGTGCATGAGAAATTAGAACTTCCGTTATGTATCGATGCCCAGTCAGTGAGCCGTTTTCAATGCAGACTAACTCTGTACGATCCATTGAATTTATTCCTGCCCAAAACATAACAGAGCCCCCACCATAAGGTGTGATTTCTTCGAAACATGCCTCTGCAAAGCGTTCTCCTTGTCTTCTTAGCACTCGCCGACGTCGATCTTCACCGAACAGAGATATCCTGGCTTCATCAGAGAACAAAACCCTATTCCAATCGTCTTGAGTCCATGATTCACAATTTCTAGCGAACCTAAGCCTGTGAACTCTGTGCTCACGGAGGAATTTGGGGCCGCGGGCCGGGCGGTGACTGCGTATATTGGCAGCGAGAAGCCTCCTCCTGACCGTCCATAGACTAATATGCACATTTCTTACTTCTTGGAGGTTGTTCTTAAGATCCACATACGAAGATTTGCGATTTCTCAATGCGCGACTCACAAGAAAACGATCATCCCGTGGTTGGGTACATGGTTTTCTTCCAGAACCAGGCCTTCTCTCGACGGAACCAGTCTCCTTATATCGCTGCCAGGTCCTTTGGACTGTCGAGCGACTAACATTTAGCCTCCTAGCCACGAAACATTGGCTGCAACCCTCTTCAAGCAGCGCGATAATTTTGGTAGCTTTTACCACTTTATCTACCATTTTTGATACAGCCAAACAGCATTAAATAAAGCTTTGACAGTCAAGGATATGAAATTAATCGATAAAAATTGAATAAAAGTTATGAAAGTCGATGTTAACTTCTGGAACTTCGCGCCAAAAATGTAGGATAAAAAGGGGTTTTCTGTAAAAATGAACATCAAATGAAAAATTGAATTTAGAACGTACTTTTTTAAATACCACAGCATTTTTAAAACCGGCCAGTAACGTGTACAAACGATTGAAACCTTTTTGGTATTGTATCTTTTTAAATATGAATGAAAATCAAAACCGCCCGTTTTTTTTGCAAATGAGTTTATATAGTCTATACCAATAAATAAAATTGGAGTGTCTGTTTGTAATGTCAAAATAATAGGCTTTTTTCATGTTCACACGGTTATTTGTACGACACCTATGCCCAAAATAGCAATTAAAAAATTTTTGTCTGTCTGTCTGTCTGTCTGTCTATTTGTTCCGGGTAATCTTCAAAACGGCTGGACCGATTTCAAAAATTCTTTCACCAATGGAAAACTATAATATCAGGGCGTAAACTAGGCTATATTTTATCCCGGTATTCCCACGGGAACGGGAATTACGCGGGTAAAACGACTATAACCTATAACCGAAGCGAAGCGAGGGCGGATTGCTAGTAATGTAATAAAACGTCATATAATGTAGTGAATGTAATGTAATGTTCTGTAATAAATTAATATGTAATGAGGCGTAATGAAATTTAAGTAATGTCATGTAATGTAGTGTATTATGATGTAATGTAACATTAATGTATTTGCATGTATTTTAATATATACCTGCTATTGCTGTGTGGTAGCGGCTTCGAATACTACCAACCCTTGCTTTGCTCGTGGGTGTCGTAAAAGACGACTAAGAGCCCTAGATTGACCCGGACCAACTCCATCTGGTACCATTTGGGTCAACGATTACATTCCCAAGGAGGGTTGACGTCAGGCAGGCGGCCGGTCATAAAAGTCATTGCCGAAACTTTTTGCAATATGTCAAAACAGATGACATATTGCGTCGACCCCAAGTAATTGGGATAAGAGCAAGATGATGATGATGTATTTTAATATATACCTAGTAATGAAATGTGTTGTAATGTAGGTAAAATAACTTATTGTAACGTGTTGTAACGTAGGATAATGAAATGTTATGAAGTGTAACACAATCTAATGTAATTTAATAGAAAGTAGTATGAAGTTTAGTCCTCCCGTGACTATGAACGTTATAAAATCTTCAAAACGTTAGAAAATGCAAGAAGATAATCAAATATAAAAGTATTAGGTAGGTAGTAAAAAATATTAGATCAAGTTGCCTTCCATAGTAGCCTTCCGTAGTTGCCAGCCCAGTATATTAGGTCAAGTTGCCTTCCATAGTAGGTAGAGGAGTCCCGAGCAACAGTCTAGAGTGGGATGAGATGATGATAAACACTTGCGTAAAATATTTGAAATTCTTATCCAGTATGTATTGTGTCCATAATTTTTCCATTCACAAGTCGATATGAGTAACATTTAAATGAATATCGATGTTGGCCGCATTACGTCTTCTGTATTATTAACTTATATGAATATATGATTATATACTTTCTAATATTTATTGATATAAACTAGCCGGATAATCTGTATTCATATAACTAGCCGACTTCACAAAAGATGGAGGCTTCTATTGAGAAACGAATCGACTGTATTTTGTTTTTGTAGGTATGTCACGCGTTACTCCTATTTTTTTGTTTGTTAGGAATGATTTTAGGAATGGTCTCAAAGTAAATTTGATCAAAATCTCGTCTCACCAGCGTGGTTATAGTAAGTCAATTTCACTCCTATTGATGGAGATTCGAGCCCAGAAGTAATGAGCTGCAATCATGATGATTATAATATTTCGTCATTACCCAAAGGTTGACTGAAAGCATTACGTCCGTAAGTATATTTATATTTATATAGGTGGCGTTGCGATCGATTTCAAGGAAAATTTCTTTTAATATTTTTTTAGATTTGAACATATATTTGCATGATGATTAAATAAATCATCAAGAATAAATAAAATTGGAGCGGCTGTTTGTAATGTCAAAATAATAGGCTTTTTTCATGCTCACACGGTTATTTGCACGACACCTATGCCTAAAATAGCAATTAAAAAATTTTTGTCTGTCTGTCTGTTTGTTCCGGGTAATCTTCAAAACGGCTGGACCGATTTCAAAAATTCTTTCACCAATGGAAAGCTATAATATCAGGTCGTAAACTAGGCTAAATTTAATCCCGGTATTCCCACGGGAACGGGAACTACGCGGGTAAAACGACTATAACTTATAACCGAAGCGAAGCGAGGGCGGGTTGCTACTAAATAATAATAATGATATTAACCCATTAAAAGAAAAAAACTTTTTTAACAAGTTGAACGTCAAGGAGGTCACCATAGGCACCTTCTATATAAATGTCGACCATTTTTTTTTTGGGTGGGTTGGGGTCGGCGCACTCCTCGCACCACTCCGTCCGGGGCGACAGAGGGGCGTAAGCACGCACACCCGTAACCCACCCGAACACCACGTCGCCTTCATCGTTGGACCGACCACCGGAGCAGGGTTACTTGTCGTCAGTGAAAATAAGTAAAGGTCGTCCATGGCGTTCAACATGTTAAAGCCAAAAAAAAATACCTTGCTCTAAGGAAATAATCCTTGTATTGCGGGGGATTTTATAAAAATAATTAACTGACTTTCTGTGTGGTGACGGAAAAAGAATACAATTCACCACTCCCTATCTTGCACGTGGATATCGTAAAAGACGACTAAGGGATATAATATGTAGGTACATAACATCTCTGCAAGAGAAGGAAAACTTGAAATGAAACCGTATACCAACAGGTCTGACCAGCATGTTTTAGTAGGTCAAATTTCCCTCCCATTGTGGAGGAGGCTCGACGCCAACAGTGGGACGTACGACGGCTGCGATAATGATGGTGATGAATTAACGGACACAAATTACATCCAGAATTACAAGAACTGGGTGACTGGACTGGGAAATTAGTCCGTCCTCCCCGAGGTGGCGACGTTGGTCGAGGAGAGAGTACTCCTCAGGTATTCCGTCGGGCCGACCACTGACGACAAGTCACCCGGCTCCGGTGGTCGGTCCAACGACAAAGGTGACGTGTCGCGGGTGGGTTATGGGTGTGCGTGCTTACGTCCCTCTGTCACCCCGGATGGAGTGGTGCGAGGAGTGAGACGACCGTAATCGACCCCAAAAAAAAAATTACAATAATAATTTGTGGATCGCAAAATGTTGTCTTGCGTAGGATTCAAACCCTGACACTGGCTTTGTATGTCATTATTTTAACGCCATAAATGAAGATTAGTTAAACAAATATTGTGTGGGTTAGATCGATTACTAATTTCAACGAAACCTTTCGCAAATAAGTGCATAACTATACACGTGTGGGTATTAAAGGAATCACGTAACGTACCCTGCAGTGCACGTTACGTAACGGCATTGCTAATAAGATTTTGTAGCACAAAATACTGTTTCAACTTGATGTCTTGTTTGTTGATGGTTGCATCACTTTAATAATGTTGTGGGTTCGATTTTGCTAGACATTTTTGATGTGAAACATCTATGGGCGAGGGTGAACCTGATGGTTGGCGTGGCGTTAACGCCACACTTGGATATTAAGTTGTATAACATAACCTGTTTTCTAATTTTGTACAACGCCATCTAGTGAGCTCGAAATAAATTATTAACCTAAATACACCTATAATGTATACCTACCATCCTCCTCCACAATAGGTCCTCCACAATAGGAGGGCAATTGACCTTAATATAATTACACTAGTCAGGCATGTTGGTATAGGATTTGATTTCGAGTTTTCCTTCTCTAGCACAGATGTAAACATATTTAATCCGTTAGTAATCTTTTACGATACCCACGGGTAAGATAGGAAGGAGGTGGTGAATTGTATTCTTACTTCGTCATCACACAAAATTTATTATGTGATGATTAACCTTGTGGTGACAGAGTAAGAATATAATTCACCATCTCCCCTCTCCTATCCGTGGATGTCATAAAAGACGGCGAAAAAATATCTAAGTATATGCAGATAACATCACTACAAAAATAAAATCCTATACCAACCTGTCTGATCAGCAAGACAATTTAAGGTCAATTTCATCATCATCATGATAGTTCATATCCTACTTCCTCCACAATAGGAGATTTCGAGTTTTCCATCTCTTGCACTGACGTTATAGGTACCTACGCATATTATAGTTATCTGTCAGTTGTCTTTTACGACATCCATGGAAAAAATGTTGAATTGTATTCTTACTCCGTCACGACACAGACATTGGATACATATTTCAAGTTCTTTTAGTTGGGTATACATATTTTAATCTTTTTATTAATCATAACTTCCAAATTGTAATAACATCAGCCGTTATGACGACATCAATTTAATTGTAATTAAATAAATAATGCATTAGACAAGTGAAGCTACGATCAGTTCGGCGGGTTACTAAATAAATAGACTTATCGAAGGAAGCCGTATGAGCTTGGTAATGCGCGCCCTCGATGTTTACCTTCGACATTACGTATTGTGTGCATGGATTCGGTGAAATACAACAATTACACAACTTCATTACAAATAAGTCTTTAAATAATTATATAAAACTTATTTTAGGTAATCAAACATCATCATCATCATCATTTCAGCTCATATACGTCCCACTGTTGGGCTCGAGCTACCTCCACAATAGGAAAGAAATTGGTTTACCACGCTGAGCACACGTGTTCGTATAGAATTTGTTTGGTGACGAAGAGTGAGTGACATAAGAGACGGCAAAGGGTTATAATATGCATATAATATCTATGCAAGAGAAGGAAAACTCTAAACAAAACCCTATACCAATACGTTTGACCAGCGTGGTATAGTGGTTCAGTTGCCCTCCCATATTGGATGGGGGTCACCATGTGAGCATATAATTTAACGGGCACAAATTACATCCAGACTCAGAACAACCATTTGTGGATCACATAAATAAAGCGTGGGAATCATATCCGCGATAGTGGCATCGTAAGTTATCATCTTAAACACTACGCCATCTCTGCAGTCAGTATTTGAAACGTTCATATAATTTAAGCCTAATTATTATTCTCTTTCTTGTAGCGACTGATCTATATTTACCCTGGTTATGAATCTTGTGTGATGACGAAGGTATGAATACAAGTTATCAACCTCCTGCTCCTAGGTGTCGTAAAAGGTGACTAAGGGATATAATGTGAATATAACAGCTACGTAAGAGAAAAAAAACTCGAAGTAAAAATGTTTAATAGGTACGTCTGATCAGCATGCTATAGTGGGTTAATTTCCCTCCCTCTGTGGAGGAGGTTCGAGCCCAGCAGTGGGATGTATGTGAACTGTGACAATGATGATGATTATGTCTTTACTCGTAGCTGTACTGCTACTAAAGGTAACTAAAGAAAACTATATTAGTAGAGGCAAGTTCACAAACTACAAAATATCTTCTTATTGGTATTGTAATGATTATTGACGTTCCGTGTGGTGACGGAGTAAGAATACTATTCACCACTCCCTATCTTGCACGTGAATGTCGTACAAGACGACTAAGGGATATAATATGCACATAACATCTGTACAAGAGAAGGAAAACTCGAAATGAAACCCTATACCAACATGTGCATGGTATAGTAGGTCAAATTCCCTCCCATTGTGGAAGAGGCCCGAGCCCAACAGTGGGACGTATGTGGGCTGCGATTATGATGAATGATTATTGATGCTTACGATGTGTTAAAATCATTTTTATGGATGTAGTCGTGTTTGTATTTGATGAAATCAAAAATTTGCCGAAATTTCGAACAACTCTACCTTCATGATAACGGGATGACAGGATGGGATCTGTTAACTATTTCACCTGACTGAGATAGGTATTTCCTTTCTGTGTGGTGATGAACTAAAAATAGGTACTATTCACCACCCCCTCTCTTACTCACGGGTGTTGTAAAAGCACTAAGGGATGCATACATATAATGTCTATACAAGATAAGGAAAACTTGGAAGAAAACCCTCTAACCAACACGTTTGACCAGTGTATAGAAGGTCAATTTCCCTCCCATAGTGGAGGAGACCCGAGCCCAACAGATGAATGATGATGAACCGAGATAAATATTTATTATCAAAAATTCGGATTAAAAAATATTGAACAAAAATGATTGTCCCGTTACGTTCATGTCATTAAATTACATGTCATCAGATTAATAAATACTCCATAGTGATGGCAAAAGTATTTATTAATCGATATTAGTTAGCAAATCATCATCATCATCTTGCTCTTATCCCAATTACTTGGGGTCGACGCAATATGTCATCTGTTTTGACATATTGCAAAAAGTTTCGGCAATGACTTTTATGACCGGCCGCCTGTCTGACGTCAACCCTCCTTGGGAATGCAATCGTTGACCCAAATAGTACCAGATGGAGTTGGTCCGGGTCAATCTAGGGCTCTTAGTCGTCTTTTACGACACCCACGAGCAAAGCAAGGGTTGGTAGTATTCGAAGCCGCTACCACACAGTCAATATTAGTTAGTAAATATACTATGCTAAAATATATGTAGGTACCTCTTTTTCGTAGACAGTTTCAATTTGATAAAAAATATCGGTGTCATATCAAAGCTGGTGGCTTCCGTTTCGTGATGGAATAAGAATACAATTCACCACTCCCTATTCTAATCGAGGATGTCGTAAAAGACGACTAAGGAATATAATACCAGTCTGACCAGTATAATATAATAAGGTCAATTTCCCTCCTATTCTGGAGTAGGCTCGAGCCCGATAGTGGGACGTATATGGTCTGAAGTGATGATGATGATGATCAAAGCTGGAAGTCATTCGATCGGGCCATATTCGATATATCTTTGCATGAATATAATCCCCAACATGGAAATCCGTATAAGAACGAATGTAACCACTAAATATATCCCAAAGAAAGCACTTTGAAGTGGCAATAGGCAGGCCACATTATTTATAGAACCAATGACAATTGGCAAATAATGATTCTCGAGTGCTGACCAAAAATGGGGCTTGTATAGTAAGTGAATTGATATCTTAAAAGCCTTTTGAATGCAAGTGGCACAGGATTCTTCTGACTGTTCCAATCTCGTGGGAAAGCCTATACCTAACAGTGAATGTTTACGGACTGACAATCGGATGGATGAAATAAAATCAATCATCATCATCTTGCTCTTATCCCAATTACTTGGGGTCGACGCAATATGTCATCTGTTTTGACATATTGCAAAAAGTTTCGGCAATGACTTTTATGACCGGCCGCCTGCCTGACGTCAACCCTGATAATATAATGAAATAAAATCAATAATAAATGATATTACCAATTTTGACGTAGGCCTGACGTAGGTATTTTATATTTTAGCAAATATATTATTATTTATATTATTAGCAACTTTTTTATTGCTTTTTATAGCAGACGAGCACGCTACCCACCTGATGGTATGCAGTAACTGTCGCCTATGGATCTAAGCAATACGAGGAGCACAGCCAAGTCGCTGCTTAGGTACTGCGAGAAAAAAGAGATCTTCTTACACCTCGCTTGAAGATGGACATGCTACAGCACTCATGAAATACCGCAGCAAGAAGTTTATTCTAGAGCCTGCACTGACTTAAAAGGCCTGAAATTAACTTAAAAAAAACTAATAGGTATTCTTATAAATTTAGTTAAAAGATCATTTATCGTTATTTTTATCGATAGGTAAACTCCCATCCTTATGTCTATGTCCACGTGGGCGCCAGACTGTTCGCATTCCTACCAAATTGTCTCATCTAGTGGGTAGTAAAGTATTTTTAGTTTCAACCACAAATTGTTAACATTAGTGTTCAAGGCACTTGCTATCTTAGATATGTAGCATTCATTTTAATGAATTAATTAGTTTCTGGGTGTTGGCAGAGTTAGAATATAATTCACCACCGTATCTCTTGCCCATGGATGTCGTAAAAGAAGCTACTCGCCTCGACGAAGCTACCCGCCGCCGTCGGCGGGGACGTCTTCCTTTCACGTCGGTCGATGGGAGGGTATCCCACTAGGGGGTATTCCGTCGGGCCGACCACTGATGACAAGTAGGGGAAGCCCGGGAAAAGCGGACACCTTAATGTTTGATGGGCTATAGTTAGATAACCAATGGGCATATAAATAAAACAAATGTTCAATGAGAATAAACATTTATTAAAGTTTTTAATATAATTAACAAAAATTGCTTAATAGCAGTTCCTTAATTTTAATTGTCAATAATATTGGACCATATACCAGTATCCACTTTGCCCCATAGGTCGTTCAAAGTGGATAGGACGATAAGGCAAAGTGAACACAAATACTTAGCTTAATTTTAAACTAATCAGTGCAGATATAACAAAGAAATAAGCCTTCATAAGCATTCATAAATAATATTTTTGTGACTCCATTGCTTACATTTATCACATTGGATCCAATTACAGTTATCTCTGTGCACTTCTCCCTAAAATAATAGCATACACACCGTTCTTCTTTGTTTTCCTTACCGCTATTCTTACTCTTATCTTTAACAAATATATTTTTGGTGGTTTTAGTATTTTGCTTTTACTTTGTCGCAGTATTTAAATTTATATTCATGTTTTTCATTGCTTGGCAAAGCGAATACCCTATCCACTTTGCCCCTGTTCACTTTGTCTTACATCTATTCATGTCATTCAACCTAAGCTAAAACCAAATGAAGTGACGACAACGTATTTGCTCTCTCAGAAGTAATACCTGAAAATATGCAATTAAAGGACATATTCCTACTAAACAATATATTTAACTTTTACATGAATTATTAAAGTATTAAGTACGTACCTTGAAAAGTAATAAGAAAACTAAAATATTTGGTTTTTTCGATTTTTCTCTGGAACGCGACGCGATCTTGCGCTAGCTCTGTTTGCCCACGAAAGCGGATGGGGGAGGGGGGGTTAAGGCGCGAGGCGTGCGTGTGCCGACATGTTCTTAACGAGAATTATTCACTTTGCCTGGCCTATCCACTAGGCCCGGACTTCCCCTAAACCTGCTCCGGTGGTCGGCCCAACGACGAAGGCGATGTGATGTTCGGGTGGGTTGCGGGTGTGCGTGCTTATGCCTCTCTGTCGCCCCGGACGGAGTGGTGCGAGGAGTGCGCCGACCGCAGCCCACCCCAAAAAAAAAGACCATTGCTTACCGTGAAGAAAGTGAAGGAAGAGTGAATGAAACAAAAGGTTCGGTGATACTAAAGACATCAAAACCCATCACGCGTAAACACCCTCAGAAAGTTGGGCTTCCGGCTCTCTCACTCACCGAACGAGGCGCAGTAATAAATTGCTACTATTCGGACATCGATTTTCTACTCAGTGTGGTACTACCCCGGATGGGGCGACCCACGGCTGTAGACAGACAACTATCAACAGTGTAGTCCTACCCCAATTAAACTTACTTTACAAATATATATTTACCTAATAAACAGATACATAATAGCAATGTATAGAACGCAACCTTTTATTATGACAAAAAGTTCGAAAAAAATAAGCTCAGGTATTTGAATTTTGACTGTTCGACGCGCGTTTCGAATACAGTGTATATTTATAGTACCTATAAAGTTTGTAAAAACATGTAAAGTATTCGAAACGTCGGGTAATGAAATATCAAATTCAAACCTCAAAAAAATCCGTTCATTTCGGCTCATTTACGCCCTTTTTATTACGTACTGGCCTCGAGCCTCCTGTACAGTAGAAGGGCGATTTACCTATTATACAGCGCTGGTCAGACGGGTTGGTTATAGGGTTTTATGTCGAAATTTCTTTCTCTTGCACAGATTTTATATGCATATCATATCCCTTAGTACCTAGTCTTTTACGACACCCACGGACAAGAAAGGGAGTGTTGAATTGTATTCTTACTCCGCCACTACACGGATGTTAAAAATTCGAAACAAAACCTTGTACCATCACGTCTGACCAGTGTGGTATAGTAGGTCAATATCCCTCCTACTGTGAAGGAGACTCAAGTCCAACATTGGACGGGTGACGTGACCGGGGAATTAGTCCGTCACCCGCCGAGAGGCCGACCGCGTGAGGAAAGACCGATGACCTCTCCGAGGGGGAGTGCGTGCTCACGCCCCTCTGTCGCCCCGGACGGAGTGGTGCGAGGAGTGCGCCGACCGCGACCCATCCCAAAAAAAAATAAAAACCCAACATATATGAGCCGTGAAGAAGAAGGAGATATAACCCTCCTTTTTTCTTCACCATTAGTAGAGTATTAACAGTAGGTACCTATTTATCACTCTCCAACTGGATAAGAGTACCTAGGTACCTATTTCATAAACAATTTATTCAAATAAATCCCCATTAAATGTATTAATAACGGTAATTTCATCATACGTCAGACAAATCGCAAGTATGTAGGCAGCTTAATGCCTAAAACTTAACTTGTTGGTGCCTAAGTTGCGATTGCATCGCTGCGACTGTGCGACTAATTGGACAGCTGTGTTACTACTTTCACCGCTAGTGTTACCAGTTTTATAGATGCTGTGAGACAAAATAGTTTTCTCGTTATTTTAGTAAGATGTCGACGTGAGTTTGTTATTTCTCTCCAGCTCCTTTTTAGGGTTCCGTACCTAAAGGGTAAAAACGGGACACTATTACTGAGACTTCGCTGTCCGTCCGTCCGTCTGTCACCAGGCTGTATCTCAAGAACAGTGATAGCTAGACAGTTGAAATTTTCACAGATGATGTATTTCTAGTGCCGCTATAACAACAAATACTAAACATTGTAAATAAAACTACTTTTACGGATTATATCGCGTTTGTATTTGATTTATGATTGCCCGACGTTTCGAACACTTTGCAGCATCCATGGTCACGGGCGGCCTAAGGTGTCTCACGTCCAACAAGTAATCGTTATTACAGACATTTATAATTATCTACTCGATACAAAAAATTAGTTATAAATTTATTAAATTGTGACCCACATTTTAGTACAAATTTATTGCCAGTGTAACAAACACTAAAACAACAACTACTAAACTATAACAAATACTAAAAATAAAATAAATATTTAAGGGGGGCTCCCATACAACAAACTTGTTTTTTTTATAGATAATGGTACGGAACCCTTCGTACGCGACTTCGACTCGCACTTAGGCGGGTTTTTTTGACATACCACTTTCGCCTTCTCAACATTCATTAATCTCCTTATGCTCTTTCTTCGGCTTATGCATCTTGCCTGTGAATGTCGTAAAAAAGACTAAGGGATATAGGTAATATGCACATACCTAACATCTGTGCAATAGAAGGAGAACTCGAAATGAAACCATATCATCATCATACCGTCCCACCATTGGGCTCGGACCTCCTCTTATGGGAAGGAAATTGACCTACTATACCACACTGGTCAGACGTGTTGGTACAAGGTTATGTTTCAAGTTTTCCTTCTTTTGCAAATATATTATATGCATATTACATCCCTTACTCGTCTTTTACGGGTACCCACGGGTAATTTGGGGTAAATTGTATTCTTACTCCGTCACCACACGGAAAAATCCATCTATATTTTATCCGCGATAATCGTAAATGTATGGTCCCTATAAATTCAACTGGTGACACAGTAATGGTGACCTCAACGAATATATTACTAGGTATAGGACCCATTTCAAAAATTCTTTCACCAATGGAAAGCTATAATATCAGGGCGTAAACTAGGCTATATTTTATCCCGGTATTCACACGGGAACGGGAACTACGGGGGTAAAACGACTATAACCTATAACCGAAGCGAAGCGAGGGCGGATTGCTAGTTAAAATATATGGACCAAAAAAATATGTTGATCACAATCTTACGGACAGATTGGAATCACTGGAGCGGCGGAGAGACTTTGGGACACTCTGCGTACTCTATCGGCTCTTTCATGGGGAGTGCTCTGAGGAACTGTTTGACGTGGTACCACCGTCACCGTTTTACCAACGTACCACTCGACAGGACAACGTACCTCCCGCAGCAGGGTGCATCCATTTCGCCTGGAAACGTCATGGTCTTCAACTGTACGTTTCCAGCGATCATTGCTCCCACGTACGTGCAGGCTCTGGAATGAACTACCTGCTGCTGTTTTTCATGTCTTTTTTTGACATGTCCTTCTTTAAACGAGGTTTAAGAAGAGTATTTACTTCGCGGTCGGCAACGGGCCGGCTGTGCCCCTGGTATCGCAAAGGTCCATGTGCGGTAGCGTCACTTACCATCAGGTGTGCTGCCTGCTCTTTTGCCGCCATCGGCAATCAAAAAATGGACATGTTGTTCACAGAACGTTAACTGTTATCGAACTCACACATCCATAAACAATTATCTATGTAGTGTCTTACACTATCATATAATCAACCACTCGCACGCATCTCCAAATTTTAACGCTCACTCATTGGTCCATTTGTATTTAGAACATTAGAAGATTATTTAGTAATTTGAATTGTGATGATTATTTCTTTTTCATTCATATTTAGAATGAACGCAGTAATAATTATTTATTTTTTAAATATTATTTTTAAATAAGTTTCTTTTTATTGGCATTGATGACGTAAATATTTTTTATGGTACCTACCAACTTTACAAAACCCCATTTTGAGAATAATAATAGATAGGAGATATAAGGATATAAGGATGTCCATCTTGGACAAGTAAGTAAGTAGATTACGTACATTTGATTGGTTACCTATTAGTCATAATTAAGTATTATACCTACAAGATATGTCAAATGTGGTTTTGTTTTTGAAAGTTAAACAAGTCTTCAATCACTTGATCATGTAAAAATTGGCAAACACCTTGTCTGGCTGAGAGACAGAAAAATTTATTTAAAAAAACCTACTTTAATGCGAGTGAAGCCACTGGCAGCGCTTGTATACGTACCTGTATGATATACCTAAGAATTAAAGAGCACCACTTGATATTATTATTCCAAAAAAAAAAACGTTTTAAAAACAAACTTGTATTCTTTATTTGGCTACGCACATACACAAACAAAATTTTATCTATGTGTGTATCTAACTCGTTTAGAAATTTGGCCACTCGTGCGCATCCCCGAATTTTTAAGCGATATCATTGGTTCATTCATACATAGAACATTAGAAGGTCAGTAAGACCTATTATGATTGGTTAAATTTTTTGGTAATTTGAATGTATGTTGTTTAGATAATTGTATATGCTTAGACACTATTGGTTAAATTGTTTAAGTGTTTAGTTAAGAATAGTTTTTATGCTTAAATACCACTTAGAAACTATTTAATTTTTTTTATAAGTTTTTTATATATGCTGTTCAATATTGAAAAGTGGTTCTGATCGTAATCTTTTGTTTTAGATACCTACCTACATCAGATAATTAGATTTTGAAAATTCTATTTTAAATGTTTTTGTGGTTACGTACTAAGAGTTTTCTCTTGGTATATGTAACATAAGTAATTTAAGGGCAAATATAAATTAAAACCTTATGTCTTACCCATACCTATATAAAAGACATAGGCATAGTCATACTTATCTAAAGTTCAACAGACCACCTACACCAAGTCATCAAATGAAAGTCCAAATACTAAGAAACGTGAATATTTTATTTTCCGTTAGTTGTAACGTTAGCTCAGTTTAGTGTTCGTCACAGTGAGCCCTGACTTTGCTCTGCCTACGGTATTTAGGTCTTTACTGCTAAACTCTACCTATGAGTTGCAGTTACTATTTACCTACATTATGCTATAAAATGCAATAATAATCACAAAATTTTCAATAAGATTATATAAAAATGAGTGGGTAAAATATTTAAATTACGGTAGCAAATACAATAAGATGAATTTCGTTCTTTTACTATTTTTATCAAAGAAAAAAACCTCAAAAGCTCTAAATTAACATTAATTAGATACTTACTTACTTACTGTCCATTAAACCTAATAATCATTCCACTATTCTTATTTTACGTATTTATAGAGACGCCATATTAAAATAAAATTTGAACCCCAAATCATACACACACACATATCTAAACGTGTATTAAATAATGTGCACACTTCTAACGCGTTCCCCTTGCCCCACTCTTGCGCATTCGAAATTTGAACAGCGTTAGATGATTGGTTGCCGCCATATTAGATTTTTTATTAGTAGCTGTCATAGACGGGGACTCCTTAACTTTTTTATTTATTGCTTTTAAAATGGCCGCTTTTGGAGATTACATTTATATATTTTCATTCTAATTTTACTGTAGGTTACCTATTTTTATGTAATTTAGGCAACAGATAGGCTATTGCAAATTATACTAGACAGTCTAATACTTACCTAACTTGCCTTTAAGTGGAATAACGAAAAACGTTAGCACAATTTTTGCCTTGAAGACTTATAACTAGTACCTACCTAGCAGATTATTAAATTTCTAGATAAGTATGATTAGAATCTTCATAACAATACCAAACTTTAGATTTTAACACCTGCACCGGTCTATGTTAGCAAGATACGTAACGTACGTGCTCAATTGGATGAATTTCTACAAAATTAAGTAAACATAGTTAGGTACTTATACTAAGATCTAATTAACTAATTAGTTTTATCATATTCATCTCATCTCATCTCAGCCCATATACGTCCCACTGTTGGGCTAGGGCCTCCTCCATAATGGGAGGGAATTTGACCTACTATACCATGCTGGTTAGACATGTTGGTATAGGGTTTCATTTCGAGTTTTCCTTCTCTTGCACAGATGTTATGTGCCTATTATATCCCATAGTCGTCTTGTACGACATCCACGGGCAAGATAGGGAGTGGTGAATTGTATTCTTACTCCGTCACCACACGGAATATTACAGTAGGTACTTATTTGTATTTTAATTTAGATACCTACTTAAAATTCTAAAATGCAACATTTTCAAAATCATTGACCCAGTCAACCATATTCATAAAATATGCATTCAAATAAAGAACGCAAATTACGACATAACATTTGAATTTCGAAGCGAACAAGGAAGTGCCTCGAGACGAAACATAAAAAAATATACTTTGGTAGTACGTACGTATAAAACTATTGTGTATGTGTGTCTGTTGAGCGACAGGAGGTAGGTACGTCGCCGAATTGTTACGCACACAGATACAACCAGACGATTACGCACACCATCTCATTGTATATGTATCTATAGTTAATAAAGACTGGTTCAGATTACAAAATACGTATTGCAGACTTGTTGGATGATTTGTTGGAAATGGAACTAATTTTACGAATACTAGATTTATGATAGATAATAATTAGGTAGGTAGGTATATTAATAACACATTAATTATGTATATAAATAATGAGTGTTTATAGAATCTAGGTATGTAATGAACGTTTACGTAGTTTGGTGCTACGAATAAAACTATGACCTTTTCAGCTTGGGACTGTACAGATGGCCTAATAGGTACTTAAGATAGGTAGGTACCGACTTTACCCAATCAGTGTTGCAGGTTTCAATCCCACGCGGGATAATACTTTGTGTGATCCACAGTTTGCTGTTCTGGGTCTGGATGTAATTTGTGTCCATTAATTATGTTTGTAAAATTCCCGCAATGTAAGGATTATTTCCTTAGTACAGGGTTGTTGCAGGGGGTATTGTTTTTTTATTGTATAGTCTTATTCTAAATACAAAAATAAAATGTAGAATCTTTCTCAAAGGTAGAATACGTAGGTATCTTTTATAAATTAAATTATATTGTTTTATCCAACTATAAAAATATTTATTTATATCAATAATTTTGTGATATGAGTTAAGCTCTGTGTTTTTTTTAGGTAATAAAATTGAGTTCAATGAAATGAGTTATGTTTTATGTAGGTAGGTACACCTTGAGCTTATATTATTAAAATTATTGTCATATGATTCTACGCGTGGCGCTATTGGCCATTTTTTTTATTTGTACCTATACTTAGCTGTCTTTTGAGTCAGCTAATAGAGGTATTATAGAGGAGAAGAATTAGCGCTTCAAATTTATTGTTGTGTGAATGCAAACCTTATCTATTCTAATTGGATAAAAATAAACGGGCCGCAAGTTTTACTGTCGATATAGTACAGCATTCATATGTTTGCAGAGATGATTTTAGTTGACCTACAGAGAAATGCATGATTAGATAACAGAAGAAATAAAATTTCAGTGCATCCAACATATTATGCATAAGGTTAACGTCTGTACCAGCTATCACTCACACAAAGAGCCCCCAATTCACATTCGGAGCGCGCACAGCACAGTTTCCGCGGTGGCGTCGAGGCCAATGACCCCCACGTTTTGGAGGGCGCCGGTGACGTCACAACACTGACCTGCCACAACGACCTTGGAGCGTTTTCGGCTGTCCCCATTTCCTGACGGATGTTTACACAGTTTCAATTTCGAATTTCATTGTAGGTATTCGAATTGCGAACTGTTTGTATTTCGAATTGATGCGATAATTTTAATTTGGAATTGCGAACGCTAATTTATGTTTGCTTTATTTATGGTTCTTAATATTTGTTTTTATTCAATTGTTATTATAAAAATTAAGTTAGATTTGGATATGGAGTTATAAATGGTTTAATAATTATATTTTCATGAATGTTTACCCATTTCAGAGATAGAGAGACATACCTATTACTTATAAGCTACAGGTTGACTCCACTAATGGACTAGTGATCTAATTAGGTATATTGATGTAGGTACACAGCAGAGTGTAGGTATTACTAGACTGGATTATCTATTTGTGTATTCTATAGACGATTTTTCTTAGTCTACTAGTGATTTTAGTCCTTTATTCATAATTTTATGAAGTCACCTCCTGACATAAGCAAGAAGGTATCACTCTTCTAAAAATCAAAGAATTTTAAAACCTAACACTATTAAAACATAAGCAATACAGTGAGGAATAGAATAATTGATTTCCAGCGACTTTTATTTCAGCACACAGTTCTTATTTAAGCAATGACACTATGGTATAGTGATTTAAATATCAACTTCCAGTAACGGATGCTGTTAGTTCGATTCCCACACAGGATAATTCTTTTTTCAAACATTACTTTATTGTACTGAATCTTAGCTGTAATTGGCCTCGATTAGGTTAATTTTTTTCCGTGTAGTGATGGAGTAAGAATACAAGTCACCGTTCCATCATCTTACCCGTGGGTGTCGTAAGAGATTACAATATGCAGATAATATTCATGCAACAGAAAGAAATATCGAAATGAAACCCTATACCAATCTGTCTGGAATTGTCCGTCATTCGCAGAGAGGTTGACCGCGCGACGGCGACCGACGTCCCAGGACGTCGAGAGGTGACGTTACCCGAAAGGGTATTCCGTCGGGCCGGCCACTGATGACAAGTCACATCTGTTCCGGTGGTCCGCCCAACAACGAGGTGACGTGGGTACGGGTGGGTTATGGGCCCGCGCACCGTCCTTTCATCGCCCCGGACGGATTGAACCGCGCGTGCGCTTACCATAGCCCACCCATAAAAAAAAAAAAATACCAATCTGTCTGACCAGCATAGTATAGTAGGTCAATTTCCTTCCCGTTGTGGAGGAGGCTCAAGCCCAGCAATGGGACGTATCTGAGCTACGATGACGATGAAGATGACTCAAAAAAAGTTATTTTGTCGTTCAATCACAGTGCTTATTTACGTTGACAAATCAATGAACATTTGATATAAGTACAATGAACAAATACATTTTGTATCGAATACGTATTCAATGGCAGACAATTGCCAGACAAGTTAATTTGGCAGAATGAATGTTTAATTTGATTTAGCATACAAATAGCCAACGTTCTGATATTGGATACAATGATCATCATTATTTCAGCTTAAATAAGTTCCACTGTTAGCCTCGAACCTCCTTATGAACAGGAGTAAAATTGCCTATTATACCGCGCTGGTCAGACTTGCTAATATAGGGTTTTATTTCGAGTTTTCTCTAGCATAAGTAGGTATGCGGGTGACGTGACCGGGGATTAGTCCGTCACCGCCGAGAGGCCGACCGCGTGAGGAAAGACCGACGTCCTCCCCGACGAGGGGACGTCGGTCGATGGGAGGGTACCCCGGGTAGGGGGTATTCCGTCGGGCCGGCCACTGATGACAAGTAACCCTGCTCCAGTGGTCGGTCCAACGACGAAGGCGACGTGGTTTTCGGGTGGGTTGCGATTGTTGCGTGCTTAAGCCCCTCTGTCGCCCCGGACGGAGTGGTGCGGGGGCGCGCCGACCGCAGCCCATCCCAAAAAAAGAAAAGTATAAGTAGCTAGATATTATATGCGTGTTGCATACCTTAGTCGTCTTTTACGACACCCATGGCCAAGATAGGGGGTGACGATTTGTATTCTTACTCCGTCACCACACGAATAATTACGAATAAGTATTAGAGATTTTTTAACCGACTTCAAAAAAGGAGGAGGTTTCTCAATTCGACCGTATATAGGTAGGTATGCTTTTTTATGTTTGTTCGCGGATAACTTCGTCGTTTATGAACCGATTTTGATGATTCTCTGATTTTCCTTTTTTGTTGGAAAGGGTATACTTTCCAAATGGTCCCATGTAAATTTTAATGAAATCGGATAAGTGGTTTTTGAAAATTCAACAAAAATTTAAAAAAATATCGACATTGTCATTAGGCAGTTTCTTTTTTTGCAGAACATAATTATTATATTTAATGTCCTCTGTTACGACCTGTACTACCTATTACTCTGTATTCTGCTACCATACCCTCCTCCTCCCCCTCTTCCTCTGCTGTTTGTAATCCTGAGTCGTTATCAAAAGGGTTATTGACACTGATAAGGCACGCAATGAACTATTTATACAACAAAATTAAATATTTTTAATATCAATAATGAATCACTGTATGTCTAGTGGATGTTTCTGGAATTTTCCTAATCTTATTTGATTTGGTGATGGCGTTTCGCTGTTGAAGAATGTTATTCTTAATTAGAAAGCCGTCCTCACATCGCTTCAGCTTAAATCGCCTTGCCACTCCATTTTAAATCTCCAATATCTTCTAAAATGTTACGATAAGTACTCGACTGCAGTCTATAAAGTCTCAGATTCGATTCCCGGACTGAATAAAATTTTATAAGGGTTTTCCCAGAGGAATAAGTTACTTCTGATATATATAGCCTCAGCACGAGTTGGGATTGGTCTCTCCTAAAAAAAATATCTACGTACCCAAACAAAGGGAGTCCTAAACAGTCTATTGTTTAGTCTATCAGTAAAATAACGGCATGTAATTAAAAATACGTCAACATCCTGCGATCTTGTTCATAGTAATTTGTCATATCTGAAAAGGGACGTATATATATATGATAAGGTGGGTGCGAGTGAGACGTTGTGTACCAAAAGTGACGTGATTCAGAGTTCAATGAACTCGACGTTTTGATGTAGCGTTGGCGCGACAAATGTTTGTGTATTTATTATACGTAAATATATGTACTATAAATGTAACGTCAGCAAATTTAAATGTAAGATTTTTTTTTTATGTATTGATCTCGTCTCATATACCTACGTCCCACTGCTGGGCTTGAATCTTCTTCATAATAAGAGAGATAATTCAAATCATTTACTATGTATTAACCCCGGCACTTACATATTGTATTTTTTTTTTACATTTTAACTTAAATTAATACTGAATCGGCCCACGATCGCACTGAGAAGATCCGGCAAGAAATTCAATGGGAGTGTCTTCTTTTTATTTTTATTAAATAAGATTAGGTACATACAACAACTTGCCTGTTAATAGCGCCGGTGTGATGCCTTTTGAACCATGACATAGTTATTAAATATAATGAAAAAGTACTATGGCTGGACCAGATCCCGCAAGCGGCACCCGATCACGAGTTAACCATTAGAGCAGCCATCACTCCCCTCAACCACAATGGAGGGAAAGGAGTAACCCGCTCGTCGTAGCTACCGTAAAGATATTGACGTACTACATCACGCTGCTCAGACGAGTTGTTATAGGGTTTCAATTCGAGTTTTCCTTCGTTCACATAGACCTATGCATATCAGTCAGCCCTCAGTCATGTTTTACGACATTCACGAGCAAGAAAGGGAGTGGTGAATTGTATTCTAACTCTATATTTTTAAATTGATTATTTTTATTATTCCTTTTCATGATCTTCACTGCTTTTATCCCAATTACCTACTCGAAGTCGACTCAATATATACTCTTCTCCCATCGTAAATATTGCAAATAGTTTTGGTAATGTTTTTGTGACCAGCCATCTGCCTGATATCAACTTTATTGTTGACCAGACGGCATCAGACGCGGTTGACTTAGGTCCATATAAAATTTTTAGTTGGCTTTTACGACAAAATAAAAATTTTTAGCTGGCTTTTGTAGCCGCTACCAAATTAGGAGCTTAACTTACAAATGGCGTAGTGATCCAAGCCTTCTCTAAGCAGAACAGTTTTTGTCCGATTGTCAAATAATTGCTCAGAGTCTAAGTATTATATTATAGGTATTTATTAAGTCCTCTTATTACAAAAGGGCTTATTCTGTATAAGAATACAGTTGTCATCACCTCCTACTTGCCCGTGGGAATAGTAAAGATCAGCTGAGATATCGCCAGGACAGCAGAAACGCGATCCTGATAAGCACCGCCTATATGTACCTACTATGAAAGGGGATGATAATAATAATGAAATAATTTACGAGTCATCATAATTTTTATACAAAATTTGCTAAAATATTAATTTTGAAGGCGGGTTACTTTATGTTACTAAGAGGTTTTAATTTATAAAATTATCTTTTGCTATTATTATTGTGGGTCAAATCTATACAATACGAGCTTACAGTGTCTTGCAGTCTCGTAGTGGTCTTTTTGGATTTGTTTTTAATAATGTTAATAACAGGATCCCAGCTTGATGGTAACACTCAGCCATCCTCTCTATTGAAATTTTTGTGTTTTTTAATCTCAATAGCCTCGCGTACCATTCTAGGCAAGTATCGGTGTTCTTTTGCGAGGATTTGTGGTTTATCAATCCTGATGTTATGGCGGGCGCGGTCCTATATTCACAGACTGCAGACTTGGTGTGAGTGCGGTGCTTCACATCGGCTATGTGTTCCTTGATCCGAGTTATTATGGATCTCTCTCTCGTTGGTACTTCTTTGATTATGTAAAGGAATTGACACCAAGTAGTTAGTCATATTCAAAAAGCTCGCTATTAAAATCTGCCCCTCTCTTCTAGATCGCTTCACTTTGGTAAGCTTTGATTTGTTTCGAAACACCTAAATCGTCATCTGGCGCTTCATTTCTGGATCGTAGAGGACTCATCACCTGTAATGATGTCGTAAACGCGCCGAGACAAGTCTGCTTCAAATTTGTTTATCATATTATGACACTATTCCCCTCGGGCCTGCTTCTGAGCATCGGTAAGGTTGTACGACACCCATCGTGAAACTGTCCTCCTCACGTGAAGATGCAGGATGTGCTGAATCTTCTGGTACGTATCCTCCTCGTAACTCGCATATTGTTTTGGATTAAATTTTTTACTGCTAGGACGTTTTGTTCCGTAACATCTGTCAAAGGGCGACCAGTTTTTTTTCCATCCTTCAAAGTCAGTCGACCGCACTTGAATTCGTTATACCAACGACACATGGTTGCCTTAGAAGAGCCTTCATCCATAAATGCTACTTGAAGACTCTTGTATGATTCATCCAGTTTTAGACAACACTTGAAATCGTAAAAATCTTAGCGCGAAAATATTTCCGGCGCAGGTCCATTTTTTAATAAGACACGATGATTGAAATTAGCCCGCAAAAATATGGAGGTAAATTTTGATATTGGAAGTATTTTTACTTATAAATAATTATATTTACAAATTAGGCCAGTCTCACTCGTCTTCAGTCAGTCAGTCAGTCTTTCTGAGTTGCTTGGTTATATGTTTAGAAAGTATTAACTCCAGTACGAACCACAAAATTCTTACTCTATTACGTGAGTGCTACGCTACAAAATAATTGCTTTACACGAAAATCAAATCCTTAGTATTCATAGGATGCCACCATCTGAGTAAAAAAATAAATTAAATATTTTTTTTTGCAGTCAGTACGTAAGAGCCATACGAATTGTTATCAAATGGCACTGACCTGCCCAATGCCAATACAATTGTATTACAGGGAACAACACTTTGTAATTAAATATTATATTTATATTATATTTATATATTATTTATAATGAATATTGCAGTTAATTTGTTAATTGTATCGTTAATAATTTCCTGTGTGGTGACGGATTGAGTACAAAATTCATCATCATCATTTCAGCCCATACACCTCCCATTATTGGGCTGCGGCTTTCTCCACTATTATAATATATTTTTTTTTTAATTTAATTTATTTTTAATTTATTTATTTAAGACAACACCCTGCACTAAGGAAATAATCCTTATATTGCGGGGGACTTTACAAACATATAATTAACGAACACAAATTACATCCAGACTCAGAACAACAATTTGTGGATCGCTCACACTGTTGTCCCGCGTGGGATTCGAACCCCTGACACTGGCGCTGTAGGTCGCTATCTTAACCACTACGCCATCTGTGCAGTCAATAATTATAATAAATATTTAAATAATAATTATTATTTACACATAAATAATTATTTGCACAAAAATATTGCAATAAATATATATCACATTCAATTTAACATATATCTTCTACTCTTCGGAATCTTCTACTCTTCACTCTACGGAAGAAAAATTAACCTACTATATCAGCGTGGTCGCTGGTCAGACGTGTTGGTGTAGGGTTTTGTTTCGAACTTTTCTTCTCTTGCATAGATATTGTTCGGGAACCTTAAGAGGATCGTCTCGTCCAACATACCTCAGTGTCTGAAAACACAGGTCTACGACCAGTGTGTGTTACCAGTGATGACTTATGGCACGGATACGTGGTCTCTAAATGTAGGCCTCATAACAAGGCTCAAATTAGCTCAGAGTGCTATGGAGCGGGCTATGCTCGGGGTTTCTCTGCGAGATAGAATCCGGAATACGGCAATCCACAAAAGAACGGATATAACCGACATAGAACGAAGAATTAGCACGCTGAAGTGGCAATGGGCAGGCCACATCACTCGACGAACCGTCAACCGTCACCTCCTCGGTGAATTCTTACTCCGTCACCACAGGGAACATTAAATTCATCACCCCTTAATCGTGGATGTTGTAAAAGATGTCTAAGTAATTAGAATAAACAGATAATACCGATGCAAGAGAAGGAACATTCAAAATAAAACCTGAAACAAACCCGGGCGGGTCAGACGACTAGCGTGATATAGTAGGTAGGTCAATAAGAGGAGACTCGACCCCAACATGACGTATATGAGCGGAGATGAATGTAATACCATTAAACAAGCTGGTTACATATTGCTGCAAATAGGAAACTGTCAGCAGGGTCGGATTAACCCTATCAGGGCTCCTAGGCAATGTGATTCTCGTGTCCATGGACCAAATTCTATGTCAGTAGTATCACTTACCATTAGGTGTCCTTTTTTTTTTTGCCATCAACAACAATAAAAAAAGGAATAATATTGAGGAAGTAGATAAATTTCCAAAAAAAATTTTCAAAGAAATTATTTTTCTTGGCGCATGCTCGGGGTCCCTAGTTGGTGCGGGGCCCCTAGGCAGTTGCATAATCCGCCTTATGGATAATCCGGCTCTGACTGTCATTAGTGTGGTCCAGTATCCTGTTAAGGTAAAAGGTAAGGTCTTTACCTTACCAACGTTGGACTTTTACCATCATCATCATTATTCAGCATGTCGCCATTCAACCCTGAACGTAGGCCTCCCTCATGTTTTACCACAAAATGCGGTCCTGTAGCGCGTGCATCCAATGGCGCACAGCAACTTACATCAGGTCGTCGGACCATCTGGTTGGGTGCATCCTACATTAAGTCGTCCGATACGTGACCGAAGAACTTTTCTTCCCCAGTATTTATCAGTTAATATGCATATAACATCTATGCAAGGAAAGGAAAACTCGAAATAAAACCCTATACCAACCTCTTTGACCAGCATGTAATACATAGTAGGTATGGTCAATTTCCCTCCTATTATGGAGGAGGCTCGAGCTCAACAGCGGAACGTATATGAGCCGAAATGATGATGAATGATGATGATTTATCAGTTCTTTCTTTTCCTTCATACCTTCATCTTTTTTTACTTAATTAGTTTTACTTAGTTTTAAATAGTGAAGTAATATTTATTTTTCCTCGTTCATTTCACTTGGAATCTCCAAGGTTTGACGATGACATTGCAATTAAGTGCCGGCGTACTAAATCATTGAATCATTATTAAGACTACACAGTGACTAATTGTGACTTTCTTAAGTCCCTTTTCCAGGTTTTCTCTGACTATTTGTTGACAAATAATTTTATTTAAATAATTTTTTAATTCCTTATGTAGTTTACCGTGTGGTGATGGAGTAAGAATACAATTCACCACCCCCTATTTCACCCGTAGGTATCGTAAAAGATGACTAAGAGAATAAATACTTAATCTGGCCATAAATACTGTTAAAATTAAAAATAAACAAAATATTACATTTGAATTTGGAATCTGTCATTTTTATATAATTGTTCATTATGTTTTCTAACTTTGGCGCCAATATATTGTACAATATTTTGCGATATTAAAATGGAGTGGGGTGATCTTAGAATAATAACGTATAGAAGGTAAGTTTGCGAACAACAAGTGAAGCATTTCAATTGGAGCCTAATAGAGCTTACGCCGGAACTGTACTGCACGTACGTACGCAACTCTTAAAAAATAAATAGATAATTATGACGGTTTGTGCATTCAAATGATGTCACAACTAATTTAAAAAAACATAAAAAGGTTTTTAACATTACTTTTAAAAGTATTTCGACAATTTATGTTAATAAAAACAAAATTTGATTTCCTTAGAGTAATAACGTATAGAAGGATAGTGTCAGTACTTCCAACTTTCGAAATTTGAATCTAAAAATACTAATGGTGCGCAGACGATTACACACGTACACATGCAAACCACTATACAAATTATGAAATCCAATTTTTTTTTATTAACATAAATCGTCGAATTACTTTTAAAAGTAATGTTAAAAACCTTTTTAAGTTTTTCAAATGTGTTGTGACACCATTTGAATGCACAAACCGTCATAATTACCTATTTATTTTTTGTACATTACGGGACGATTCCGGCGTAAGCTCCATTAGGCTCCAATTGAAATGCCTCAGTTTTTGTGCGTGAACTTACCTTCTATACGTTATTATTCTAAGTTGATTTCATAATTTGTATAGTGGTGTGCGTGTGTAAGTGTGTAATCGCCTGCGCGCATGTAGTATTTTTTGATTCATGTTTCAATCATTCGAAGTACTGTCACTATCCTTCTATACGTTATTATTCTAAGGGGGTGATAAATTGAACCGAATCGCTACTCTATGATTGCATTACATAAGGTAGGTATAGAGCCAAATGCAATTTTTAAAACTCTTCATACGCTTGGTATTAGTAAAATTTTTATGCACCGGGCTATTAATAGGTAGAATGAGACCTCCTCTGTTTGTGACAGAAAAACTCTGGCCCTCCGCGTAGAGTTTATACAAAAAAAGTGGTCAAAGCAGTAAGGGAAAGAATTCGAAGAAATACTGTCCGAAAGCAAAAGATTTTTTTATCGCGGCCAACAATATTCCTTATTATGGAGGAGGTTCAGGCCCAGCAGTGGGACGTATATGAGCTGAAATAAATGAAGGAATAATTGAGTAGGTATGTTCTAAGGTTTATTACTCAAATATAAGGTTATTGGTTTTAACTTAGGATCGAATACTTAACTAAACATTTCGGCTCATATATATTCCATTATTAGGATGAAACTTCCTCCAAAACAGGAGGAAAACCTTTATATGTATAAGTAGGTATAAATCTTCTGTTTGTGTGTTTGTAATTGAATTCCTTCTAAACGGCTGGATCGATTTTATGGATTTTTTGTGGCTGTTCCGACGAATATCAGAATGGTTTAGACTAATAATTGGAACCGATAGGTGGTGCTACGATCGATTTCAAGGAGAATTCTTTATACTATTGGAACAAAGTTCCTTACGGCAGGCTTGGAGGAGATAGGGATTTTGCTGCGCGACCGAACTGAAAAAAATGTGAGAGTAAAACCGTAAGAATAAAACCGTAAGAAAAAGTGCGTGGAATAAAACCGTTAAATGAGACGAAATTGTTTTGACCGCCGTATCTCAAAAACTATAAATGCTAGACCATTTTTGATAGAAATTTTGACCCCCCCTTGCACCTGACATTGCCGCCCGGACTACCCCTACCCCCCCATTAGAAACTTCCCTCCTCCCCCTTCTTTTGATGTGAAACATCGTTCAACTTACAATTGTTTTGACCGCCGTATCTCAAAAACTACAAATGTTTTGACCGCCGTATCTCAAAAACTATAAGTGCTAGACTATTTTTGATAGAAATTTTGACCCCCCTTGCACCGCACATTGCCGCCCGGTCTACCCCTACCCCCCATTAGAAACTTCCATCCCCCCCCTTCTTTTGATGTGAAACATAGTTCTACCTACAATTGTTTTGACCGCCGTATCTCAAAAACTATAAGTGCTAGACTATTTTTGATAGAAATTTTGACCCCCCTTGCACCGCACATTGCCGCCCGGTCTACCCCTACCCCCCATTAGAAACTTCCATCCCCCCCCTTCTTTTGATGTGAAACATAGTTCTACCTACAATTGTTTTGACCGCCGTATCTCAAAAACTATAAGTGCTAGACTATTTTTGATAGAAATTTTGACCCCCCTTGCACCATGCATTGCCGCCCGGACTACCCCTACCCCCCATTAGAAACTTCCCTCTCCCCCTTTTTTGATAGAAATTTTGAACCCCCTTGCACCCTACATTGCCGCCCGGACTACCCCTACCCCCCATTAGAAACTTCCATCCCCCCCCTTCTTTTGATGTGAAACATCGTTCTACCTACAATTGTTTTGACCGCCGTATCTCAAAAACTATAAGTGCTAGACCACTTTTGATAGAAATTTTGACCCCCCTTGCAGCTTACATTGCCGCCCGGACTACCCCTACCCCCCATTAGAAACTTCCCTCTCCCTCTTTTTTGATGTGAAACATCGTTCAAACCCCGAACTGCCATAAATCAGTCATCTTTGACCGCAGGATTTCCGGATTTTTGACAAACCTCATAGAATTTCCAGTAGAACCGATTTAATACTAAAAACCTAAATTTCAAGAGCCTACACCCAATAGTTTAGTCACAATAAATTTTATAATTAGAAACTAACAATGTTCGGAACAAGGACACCAACTAAAAGAGCCCTGAATTTTGATTTTTTTTTTTGCAAATTGTGATGATTCTACATTAGCCGAAGGAACTTCGTTCCTACCTGGTGTCCCACGACACCACATTTCTTTTTTTTTTTAGATTTGAACAGAACAACGTCTGTTGGGTCAGTTTGTTGCCCTGTAATACGCTTGTCAGACAGTTTGGTATAGGATTTTAAGACGGCTTCCATTCGCTTGCATAGATGTTATAGGTAATGCATCTTAGAATAATAACGTATAGAAGGATAGTGTCAGTACTTCGAACTTTAAAAATTTGAATCTAAAAATACTAATGGCGGGCAGACGATTACACACGTACACACGGAAACCACTATACAAATTATGAAATCAAATTTTGTTTTTATTAACATAAATCGTCGAAATACTTTTAAAAGTAATGTTAAAAACCTTTTAATGTTTTTCAAATGTGTTGTGGCACCATTTGAATGCACAAGCCGTCATAATTACCTATTTATTTTTTAAGAGTTGCGTACGTTCGTGCAGTGCAATGACTTGTACATTACGGGACTGTTCCGGCGTAGGCTCCATTAGGCTCCAATTGAAATGCCTCACTTTTTGTGCGTGGACTTACCTTCTATATGTTATTATTCTAAGGTATGCATATTGTATCTCCTAGTTGTCTTTCACGTCACCCACGGCTAAACGGAGGTGGTGAATTGTATTATGTCCAATAGTATAGTTCAGCATTTGTTTTTGATTCCTTCTCTACATTATTTTAATGGGTTTTACAATATACATGTTTATAATTAAACTAGCATTAGTTTTCCTGTTTTATTTCACTAAATATGTACTACGAATTTTGTTTAGTTTAAAATTGGATATAGGTAATTGTCATTTTTATGGGAACTCAATTGTTAACCATTAAAAAAATAAATAATATCTAATATTGTTGCTCAATAATAGCACATCTGTCTCTAAGTATAATTAACTCTCATTCTAGCGCTAAATGTATAAAAATAAAATGAACCTATGAGGTTTTTATTATTATTAGCGAGGGCAATTGACCTATTATACCACAGTCAGAAGTATTGCTATAAAATTTTATTTAGAGTTTTCCTTCTTCGAGTCTTCCTTGTTGTTATATAGGTACATATTTAATCCCTTAGTCGCTTTTAACGACACCCATGGGCAAGAGAGGAAATGGTGAATGGTATTCTTACGCCGTCACGGAAAGTGATCAGTGGGCCTACTCTTGAAATCAATTCTAATTTCGAATCCGATTCGATTCCAATCTCACCAAACTTATATTTGGTACTCTTGAACAAAATCGAGAATTAATTTTTCGCGTTCGTCGTTGTTATTTTCACCAAATGTGCCATGTTTTCTTACTTTAAATTAATAACGTTATCGAATTCGATCACCACAAAGACGCTTTCGTGAAATTGTGCAACATTAACGATTTTAAACTACATCAAAATCACGTCGGGAGTAGCAAATATTTGACTTAATCGACGAGAGTGGAATTCATTTAGTTTATAAACGTTCCACCTAATTTGATTCCAATCGGGCGCTAGTTTCGTTTTCAAGAGTACCAAATTTGCTCAAATTCGAGCTGCGATTGGATTTAGGATTGGAATTGAGATTCAAGAGTAGGCACACAGACCGACTGTGATCCAACTTTCTGAGGGTGTTTGCGTGTGATGGCTTTGGTATTTATTATCAACGAACCCCATTATCCTCATTACACCCATTCACACTTCCTTCACTTTCTTCACGGTAGGCAACGGCCTAACAAAGGTCCGTGAGTGGCAGTAATTACTTATCATCGAGTGTGCGGCCTACTCGTTTGCAATAAAACAAAAACATAGCCTGAGCTTAAAATTATCTTGTGAATAATGTGACCTTGAATTGCAACACTTCAAGGTCATATAATACGCTCAAAGAGGTTAATGACTTTGTATTTTGTTGTACAAATACGTTAGAATTTTTACCGTTAAAATAACTAACAGAGTTTCGGGGAAACTATGTGGACAAATAAGGATAATTAATAGTAATAGGTATTAATTACGTCAAGGCGCCCAATTAAATTGCAATGACGCTATGTGGTTGTAAGTAGGTACACGTGGCTAGGAATATTTTTTGTGGGAAGTCTTCAGCTTGTTATTTTATTTCAAAGAATTTATTAGTCAATATTTTTATGATGAGTCTACCTCTTTGATCGCGTGCTATTTTTTTAAAGACTTTTTTTAAAAAGAGAATATATAATTTAATGGACACAAATAAAATCCAGACGTAATACAACAGTTTGTGGATTGCGCAGTGTGTTGTCCTGCGTGGAATTCGAACTAGCGTCTTAAGTATTACGCCATCTGTGCATCTTGATTCGAGTAAAAAGTAAGTTTTTCTGATAACACGTAGAGGACATATGTTACGTTATGTGCATTTACACCAGTTTTCTATTCCCATGAGTCATAGAAATGGTGCAAATATGGTGCGGCAATATTATAACCAAAAAATCGGTCAAGTGCGAGTCGGACTCACGCACAAAGGGTTCTGTACCATTGACTAGGTAAACAAGTGCCTCCCTATTGCCATTATCGATATTGAGCAAAAAAATCAAGTTTGTTGTATGGGAGTCTCCCTTAAATATTTATTTTATAATATTTTTAATATTTGTTGTTATAGCGGCAATAGAAATATATCATCTGTGAAAATTTCAATTGTCTAGCTATCACCGTTCTTGAGATCCAGCCTGGTGACAGACGGACGGACGGACGGTCGGACGGACGGACAGCGAAGTCTCAGTAATAGGGTCCCGTTTTTACCTTTTGAGTACGGAACCCTAAAAAGGTACATAATGTATATCTTTAAAAGATATTGCTACTCCACGGAATGAAAATCACCGAAGATTTCAAAATTTTTCTTGCATTATTTTTGCGCGCTATTTCTTTTAAATAAAATAGTATATAATATGACTTCCGTGTGGTGACAGAGTAAGAATACAATTCACCACTCCCTATCTTGCCCGTGGATGTCGCAAAAGACGACTGTGGGATATAATATGCCCATAACATCTGTGCAAGAAAAGGAAAACTCGAATAGAAACCCTATACCAACACGTTTGACCAGCATGGTATAGTAGGTCAAATTCCCTCTCATTGTGAAGGAGGCCCGAGCCCAATAGTGGGACGTGTGTGGGCTGCGATAATTATGTGATAATTATGATATTTTTTACAAACTAGAATATGATATAGTATAGTATTAATTTATTTTATTCTTAATTTAATGTTACTGTTTCAAATATTATATAATGTTTTAACTATTTTTAAATATATTTGTTTTGCATATATTGTTGCTTCCGCGACTTGATTGTACGGGTCCATCAGAATATCAGCGGTGTAGTATCATATTTACTGTACCATAAGCTGAGATGGGCACCATATTTTGGCCTCACATATTCGACTCCTTGTTTTTAGTTAATAGTTCTTATTTCTTTCGTTGGTGTCTATATTGTGTGAGGTTTACAAAATAAAATTTCTTTCTTTCTACTAATATAGCTTCCGTGTGGCGGCGGAATAAGAATACAATACACCACTTCCTCTCTTGCCCAAGGGTATCGTAAAAAACGATTAAGGGATATAATATGCATAGGTACCTATAGCATTTAAAACAAAACCCTAGGCCAACTCGTTGAACCAGCGTGGTATAAGTAGGTCAATTTCCCTCCCATTGTGGAGGAGGTTCCGTGTGGTGACGGAGTAAGAACACAATTCACCACTCCCTATCTTGCCTGTGGATGTCGTAAAAGACGACTAAGGGATATAATACATAATTACATATACTAGTGGTCGTCGAGTGGTCGAAATTCGGCCATAATTCATTTAAATTAATTTTCTGTTACACAATTTTCTTTTAATATTATTTATGTATTATTGTAAATTGAGCAAGCTGTATTTCACTAATAACTAATATACTTCTTCTTCTTCTTCTTATTTAAAGGCAATGAGCTACAATAATATGGGCTATTGGTGCCAGTGTCGAGTTATTATATTGATTATTCACGTCATTAGTCTTAGTCTTTCAGTCAGTCGGTAGCATGATTTGGTGCTGATATCCAGAATGTCGAAATGCACGCAATTCATTATTATATCACTACACTTCAGAATTTTATCTGCATTATATTACAAAAAATATCAGCAATATTATTCAATATAACAATTGAAAACACTAAAATAATGTTCTTCTTCTTCTTCTTATTTGATGGCAATGAGCTACAATAATATGAGCTATTGGTGCCAGTGTCGAGAGATATTCATTTTTCATGTCTTTAGTCTTAAGTCTTTCAGTCAGTCGTTAGTATGATTTGGTGCTGATATCCAAGTCATGCCTTCTCTGGGAATTTTAGCAGAATATCAAAATGCACGCAATTCACTGTTATATCATATTCACTATATTTCAGAATTTTATCTGTATTATTTTACATAAAATATCAGCAAAATTATTCAATATAACACCTCAAAACACTAAAATAATGAAAAATTACCATTAAATAAGAAGAAGAAAAGTGTATAAGCGCGCGCATGGGTGCGTGTGTGTGTAGCGATTGCGTTGTAGTGTGCGTAATGTCTTTTTTAATGAATTTAATGTATTTCTAATCCATTATTATATGAAATATTAGTTTTATGCACTTCTCCTCATTATATACTTCAACTGTGCCAAATTTCATACTTGTCCATTCATGCAATTTTCGTAAAAAGGGTGTACCCCTTTTTACGAAAATTGCATGAATGGACAAATGGCAAAAGTTTTTGCTTCACGTATTTATATATAGATACCATCTATGCAAGAGAGGAAAAACTCGAAATAAAACCCTATACCAACCTGTTTGACCAGCATGGTATATTAAGGTCAATTTACCTCCTATAATGGAGGAGGCTCGAGCCCAACAGTGAGATGTATATGAGCTGAAATGATGATGATTATGATGTAGAGGAGGCTCGGGTCCAACCGGGGATGTATATCTATAGGCCGAGATGATTTTCATACAGTCCATTTAAACAGTGCCCGTGTCGTTATCAAAAACAAAGGTTTGCACACAGGTCATTGCACTGTTATCATTTTTACTCCAATTCGTATGTTTTACCTGTCTGTTTGAAGATAATCTGTGCAATAGCATTAGTTTTCAATGTCATATGACACGTTTTTGTACTTGTTTTTTTTTAATATGATAATATTTGATTGTGTAAATTATAAATATAGATATGCCACAATGTTGAAGGTTGAATTATTTTAATAATGACTGATTGAATACAATTTGCCGAAAAACACAGAAAATAACTGTCAAGCCAGTAAGACATAGTAATTTCTTAGTATTCAAAGAAGTGTAAGTGTACGAGTCGATACCTAAACAGAACAATTAAATTATTTGTGTAATCTGCAAATGATTCGCATAATCTTTCCGTGTGGTGACAGAGTAGGAAAACAATTAACCACCCCCTCTCTTGCCTGTGGGTATAGTAAAAGACGATTAAGGGAACTGATATGTGGATAACATCTATGCAAGAGAAGGAAAAATCCAAATAAAACCGTGTGCCAATACGTCTGCTTAGCGCGATACAATTCATATTCCCTTCCGTTGTTGAGGACGCCCCCGTCCAATAGTGGGACGTATGTGGGCCGAGATGATGATGAGAAATTGCTCTGACATTCGTAATTTTTGTCTGTTAATTTGTTTTTAACTTATTTCTTCGAAGTAAAAAATTAATGAAAACACAGGGCTACGACCAGTGTGATGACTTACGGCACGGAAACGTGGTCCCTAAATGTAGGCCTCATAACTAAGCTTAAAGTCGCTCAGCGTGCTATGAAGCAGGCTATGCTTGGGATTTCTCTGCGAGATAGAATCCAAAATACGGCAATCCGCAGAATAATGGGGGTAACCGACATAGCGCAAAGAAATAGCACGCTGAAGTGGCAATGGGCAGGCCACATCGCTTGATGAACCGACAACCGCTGGGGGAAGAAAGGATCTCGAGTGGCAACCACGGATCAGACGACGCAATGCAGGACGCCCTCCCACTAGGACCGACAACCTGGTGAAAGTTGCTGGGCGTACGTCGTTGAATGCAGGCGGCATAGAACCGCACTCTATGGCATAATATGAGGGAGGCCTACATACAGAAGAGGATGGCGATGAGAAATGACGAACGATGATAAAAGGATTAATGCTTCATGCCAACCCTTAAAAATAGAAAATATTCGTATAAATGTATACCATGATTTATATAAATTATGACGTCACATATGTTGTTATCCATCAACAAACACGCGATATTGACCCAGTTGTTTTCTATAGAGTCAATAACCCATTGACTTTTAATATATTCGAACGTATTTGTGCACTTGAGCCTAAAAGATAAATCATCGATTATTTGGATTGGAGCCATCTTTTAATGATTTGGAAATTTTTTTTATCGATTTTAAACAATATTGAAATTCGTAATCATCATTTCAGCTCATATATGTCCCACTGTTGGGCTCGAGCCGCCTCCACATAATTCATCGTTTGTCCACCCTCATCATCCCACGCTAATTGGGGTCGGCACAACATGTTCTTACCTTCTATAACCTCCTATCAGTCATCATATCTGCACTCACGCTTTTCATACGCATAACCTCATTCACACAGCTCATCCATCTCTTTTTAGATCTCCCACGCTTCTAACGTCCATTGATAATCACAATCACCCGCCTTGTCACATGCCTTTTATTCCTCCCCATCACATGTCCATAACAAGAATCACGCGCTCCTAATCTTCTTTATCACTGGTGCCTTTTAGGCTTCCCTTAATATACTCCACAATTTTTTTTTTTTTTTTTTTTTTTTTTTTTTTTTTTTTTTTTTTTTTTTTTTTTTTTTTTGGGTGGGCTATGGTAAGCGCACGCGCGGTCCTGTCCATCCGGGGCGATGAAAGGACGGCGCGTGGGCCCATAACCCACCCGTACCCACGTCACCTCGTTGTTGGGCCGACCACCGGAGCAGATGTGACTTGTCGTCAGTGGTCGGCCCGACGGAATACCCTTTCGGGTAACCTCACCTCTCGACATCCTGGAACGTCGGTCGCCGTTGCGCGGTCAGCCTCTCTGCGGGTGATGGACAAATCCCCGGTCCGATCACCCGTGGCCTCGGCTAGGGCGGCATTAGGCGCAGATACTCGCGCCTGCGCCGCCCGAGTCGCCGGCGGCGGAACGTGTCGCCGAATAGAAGCTCTACTCGCACATGATCCGCCGCCTCCTTCCGTGAGATAACGGCCTCACAGAAGGCGGCGACCGCGTCCCAGTTCCTGACGCTGACGAGCATCTCCCTGGCGATGGTCGGCAGCGCCAGGTCGGCACCGATGATTGCGACGAGTTCACGGCGATCCTCCTCCCATGCAGCACACTCCTCGAGCGTGTGCTGCGCCGTGTCCTCGTCGCAACTGCAGTGGTGGCAGGACGGTGTGCTCTCCCTCCTGACAATCTTGTGCAGGTACTTCCCGAAGCAACCGTGCCCCGTCAGCACCTGCACCAGTCGGAAGGAAAGCACCCCGTGCGTCCGCTCCAACCACTCCATCAGCACCGGCCGGAGGGCCTCGACGGTCCTAACACCATACCGAGGACTCTCCAGCCGGACTGCCCAACGGGCAATGACTTCTCGGCGGGCGTCGACCCGCCAGGCGGTGATCTCTGTGATGGAGACCATGCCGCTGCGGGCGCGCTTCTCCGACACCTGCCGATAAATGTCGGCGAGCATCTCCGCCTCCAGGTCCCACGGGGGAGTTCCGGCCAGGAGGCACGCTGCCTCCGTCGCCACCGTGCGGTAACCGCGTACGGCCCTGATCGCCATGACCCTCTGTGGTCGCCACAGGAGGGCCCTAAGACGGACGGTCAGGGACCCCGCCCACACCGGTGCGCCGTACAGGGCCATCGACCGGATCACCCCCACGTACAGCTGTCGGCACGTAGCACTGGGTCCACCCACATTCGGCATCAGCCGCGAAAGGGCGGACGCCGCGCCGACAAGCCGGGGAACAAGTCGATGGAGATGCTCCCGGAACCAAAAATGCCCGTCGAGCACCAGGCCCAAGTACTTCATGTGGGCCTGGATGCTGATGGTGACCGACTTCACGGTGATCGAAGCGCCGGCGGGAGGCCCGGCGGTACGGAGGCCATGGAACAGAAGGGCCTCCGTCTTTTCCAGGGCTACCCTCAACCCGCTTCGATCCGCCTAACAATCTCCTCGGTGCCGAGAGTTGCCAGGCGTGCCGCCTCCTCTAGCGTCCCACCCCGGGCTGTGACGAGTGTATCGTCGGCGTAGCAAATTACACCCAGCCCGGGTGGGAGGCTTCCTCTCAACGCCCAGTCGTAGCCGATGTTCCACAGGGTCGGACCCAGAACCGACCCCTGTGGGACACCGCACGTCATGGGCGTTCGCACAACGTCCCCTACTCGGTCAACGTAGAGGACGCTGCGCCCCTCCAAGTAGTCTGCCACCAGCCGCCTGAGGTACACGGGCACCCCGTGATACCTCAGCCCCTCCCTGATGCAGCTGAATGGCAGACTGTTGAAGGCGTTGGCGATGTCCAGGGACACCGCCAACAGGACTCCTCCGCCGGTGACGGCCTCCGCTACTACGGCCTTCAGGCGCAGCAGGGCCGCGATCGTCGAACGCCCTCTCCGAAAACCAAACTGGGCGTCCGACAAATCGGGCCCGTCCCCGACGAGGTGCCGCTCGATGCGGGCAGCCAACACCCTCTCCAGCAGCTTGCCCGCATCATCGAGCAGCACGATGGGCCTGTAGGCCGAGGCCGACTCGGGAGACCGTCCCGGCTTCGGCAGGAGAACCAGCCTCCCCTCTTTCCAGCACCCAGGGAACTGTCCGGACGACAAACAAGCGTCGAACAGTCCCCTGAGGCGTGGTCCCAGGTGTTCGAGGACCAGGGCCAGCACACGGTTCGGAATACCGTCGGGCCCGGGGGCGGTGGATTTGACTCGCATACGCGCCACCGCCGCCCCCATTTCCGGCTCCGTGATGGGCGGAGCACTTTCATCGTCGGCCTCCCGGTCGCTGTCCAGCGAAGCCATGACCGGTGGCGTGTGCTCCGCCCGCCGTGGAAAGAGGTCCTCGACAACTCTGGTGAGGAGGCTGGGCTGGAGAGTCTCGGTGAGGGGGGGGCCCCGCCCGCGGAGCTTGTTCAGCGCCGCGAGGTAGGGGCGACCCCAGGGGTCACGCTCGAGACTGTCCAGCATCTCCCGCCGACTAACGTCCTTGGCGGTACGGACGGCCAGCCTGAAGGCAGACCGCGCACTGCGGTAAGCCTCGTACAGCTGGCCCTCCCGCTCAGCGTCGCGGTGACGCGCTCGGCTGCGGGTGTAGGCCCTCCGGGCACGTATGCACGCGGCCCGAAGGTCCGCCAATTCTCGGGACCACCAGGGGACCGCACTCTTCGGGGGCAGGTGCCGCACACGGGGCATGGCCGCATCGCAGATCTGCGTTAACGCACAGCGGATGCGGCCAGCCTCGGCATCCACCCCGTCCGCCTGGGGCGGTGAGGACAGCCATGACTGAACGATGGCTGCCTCGGCCAACAGGTCCCGATCCAATCGACCCACAGCCCACCGCGGAAACGCGGGAGCTCCGTCCGCCGTGTGACCCCTGCTGGGCTGCAGGAGGGTCCGGGAGACCTCTATCCGGATGTATCGGTGGTCGGATAGGGTCTCAACCTCCTCCTGGACGCACCAGCTCCTCACACGTGCTGCGACATTAGGGCTAGCGAACGACAAGTCCACTATCGACCCGCCCTGCTGCCGCACGCACGTTTGCACCGAGCCCCTGTTCAGCAAACAGAGGCCCAGTGCCGCCGCCCACTCTTCGACCGCCCGCCCGCGGTTATTCGTCCTGGGGGTCCCCCACGCCGTGGACTTGGCGTTGTAGTCCCCCAGAACGAAGACTTGGCGCGGTGCCAGTCGCCGTATCGAGGCCCCCAGGATGGTGAGGAAGGCCCCGAAATCCGTCGCGCTCCTGTTAGGGGAGAAGTAAACACCATATAGCGTAACCTCTCCCCATTCCGCCGCGACATACCCATCACCCCTGTCCTTGAGCAACAAGGGCGGGGAATGCCACGACGTGGAGGCGACGATTGCCACAGAGCCGTCACTGCTGCCCAGCCAATTGGGCCGGTCAGGCACCACGTACGGCTCCGCGGCTACGGCTGCACCGATCAACCACTCCGCCATGGCTTGCAGGAAAACGTCCTGTGCCTCGGCGGCGTGGTTGAGGTTGGCCTGCAGGAGGTGGTAAGATTCGGCCGCCATTAGTGGGCCGTATCCATTACCTCCTCCACGCTGGCGGGCGATTGGGTCGCGCTAGGGGCGGGAGCGGCCGGGGTCGTCGGACCGCTCCGCCCCTTTGGGGCCGAAGCCGGGGGTTTGCACTCCTTGCTCCCCATGCGGTGCTTGGCGGGCCTATTGCCCGCCGCACACGCGGGGCAGTGGGGAGTGGCGGCGCACGATGCCGCCTTATGCCCGGGTTGACCGCAGCGGAAACAAAGGTCGCTGCAGTCAAAGCAGTTAGTGCATGTCGGCCGAGTGTGTCCGACCGCCATGCACTTGTAGCACCTCGCAGGCCGGGACTCCAGCACGGTCACCCGCGCTGAGCTCCAGCCCACGAGGAGCCTGCCTGAGCCGGCCAATTGCTTGGCCGACTCCACCGGGCACTGCACCCAGGCAGCACCGACGCCGCCCGGACCAGGGCGGATGGCGCCAATTCGGACGGTGTCCACGGGACATCCGGTTTTCGAGACGATGGCCTCCCGGATGTCATCCACCGTCACGGAGTCGTCCAGACCCGTGACCCGCAGTTCCGCACACTTGACGGGTCTGGCGATCTTGACGCCATCCTCCGCAGCAAACAAACCCCTCAGCTTCGCGGCCATGCTATCGGCCGTCTTGGCGCCCTCGGCCCCAGGGAACTCTAAAATCCGAGCCCCTGTCCGGGCCTTGCGGGTCCTGGCTTCGACGCCTCCTAAATCGGAGACGTCAAGCTCCCGCCGGGCGCGACGTAAGACGGCCTCATAGCTGAGGCCGTTCTCGGCCGCCTCAGGCAGGACGGTGATCACCACCGCGGCTGACTTTGGCGGCCGGAGCCTCCTGCGCGACCTCTTGTTACCGGCTCCTGCCTTGGGAGCGGAGGCTTTGACGGCGCTTTTGGCCTCCGCTCTCCTCTTCTGGCCGCGACTTTTTCGGCTGCGCTCGGCCGTCTGCCAACCCTCTTCAGACACGGCAGGGGTGCCGAGCACAGCAGTCACGGCCGCGGCTGCGTTGGCCGCCACCGACGGTGCATTTGCCGGCAGCGGCTGGAGTCCGGCCTTAGCAGGAGCCGGTGCCACCTTCTTTTTCGCGGCGGGTCCCTTGGGCTTTGGCCCAGCAACGGCCGCAGCGTAGTTTCCTACGCGCCCACCCTGGCAGGGTAGCGCGGCAGGGGTTGACGCCACGGCTTTCGGCCTATCCGCAGCCAGCGGCGGCCGGAGTCGGGGCTCCGGGGGCAGTCTCGCCTCCAGAGCCGCCATGCGCGCGTCGAGCATCTTGCCGAAAACATCTACCATGGCGCGCATGGTCTGGTCCGGCACGCCGTCCACTGCGGGCAGCGGGACCGCTTCGGCCAGCTGGGCCCTCTGGGGACTTGCCGCAGCGCAAGTTGTCGCAACGGGGACGACGGGGGCGGCGGCAGGGCCGGGACTTGTCGGCGGCGCGGTTCTCGCCAGCTGCGCGACCTGGCTCCGCAAGTCGGCCATTTGCTTGGCCAACTCGCGGTTCGCCTTCTGCACCGCCGACAGCTCCTTTTGCAGGGCCTTATTCTTCTCCTGCAGGCCTGAGACCTCACCACTAAGGCGGGTGTTTTCGGCCTGCAGGGTGGCCATATTGGCAGCTCGGGGGTCGCCACCTATAGCGGGCTCAGCAGCCGCCGTGTCGGTGGGAGGGATGTCTAACAACACCCTCATCATCCTCGCGGTAGCCGCCTCATTTGCCCGCTTCTGGGCCTCAGTCCCCCGTACTGCGCCGGCCGGCGACGGCGTCGCCGACCTTGCCGCCACTACTGCGCCCCCTCGTCCCCTGCGAGAGGCTGGAACTTTGGGAGGAGGCATGTTGATGCCACCCCCCTCGGAGGCAGACTCCGAGCTGCCACCCTGGCTAAGGGGGCGCTTGCGTACCTGCGAGGGGAGGTCCTCCTCCCTGGCCGCTAGGGCCGCCGTCAAGGCCGACGCTGGAGACTGGGATGATCCAGCGACGGTCTCTGCAGCTGATGTGCTGCCGCTCTCAATGTCCGACGGCTCTGCGGCAGTACTGCCGCCCTCGTCAGCCTTCTTTGCCGCCCTTTGCTGCTTCGCGGCGCGCCGTCTGGCGCGCTCCGTTGCAGGGGTGGGCTTCCCTCCTCTCTTCTTTTTACGGGCCTCTGTTTTCGCCGGGCCCTCGGCTGACCTTGGAGCCTCAAGTGCCAGACTAGCAGCTGAGCTGCTGTCGGACGAGGCATCCCTCTCCTTTGGGCCAGTTTTACAGTAGCTTGGCCGGGCTGTAATGTGGGAACTAGGCTCCCCGTTCCCTGTGGTTTTAATGGGCGTCTCACCCCTCCTATCTGCAGCGTCGTTTAAAGAACAAGTATCCATACAGTTCCCACGAGTATGGGAGAAAAAAGAGGTCGACCCGGGCAGAGATCCCGATACCCGGGCAAGCGTACATTTGTATCCCAACACAGGGGGTCCGCAGGTACCCTGGCTGGGGGCGCGCTAACGACTGAACAACCCATCAGCCATGCATCCTCTCGCCGCGCGCCAGAACTTAGGATTCTGGGTGATTGTTTTATAGAGGTTTTCTTCCTCGCGGTCCAGGCGGTTAAGCCGAGACCCTCGCTCCTGAATCTAGGCCTCAGGACAAATGTCCCGAAGCAAGAATCAGGTCTACGATTTGTCGCGGTTGGCAAATGCCTGCCCAGTCCTCAAACGAATGAGTGACTGGGCCCGTCGAATTCTCGCGTCCAATACCCTCTACAATTAGAGGGCATGGAGCGAATTTGGGGCATCCCACAAACTGGGCCCCCCCTCGGGCCAGATATTTGCCACGAGCGACAATTCCAGAGAGCAGTCCAAGAAATTGTCGCTCGTGCCCAGGGTACACCACGCGGAGGTTTCTGGCATAGCACCCCTAATATACTCCACAATAGGAAGTAAATTGACCTATTATACCACCAATGTGGTATATTTATATATTTATCATTCAGTTATTTTTTATTGCTAACAGCGTACCATACGGAATAATAAAGTAATAATACAAAATAAGAAGAGTTAAAAAAAAAGAATAAAAGTTATCACAGAAATATTAATAAGTTATAACATAAAGAAAATTATTTTACTACATATGTATAATGATTAATAATATAACAAATTTGGATTAGCATACATATAGACACCGATATAATAATTAAGCATTATGCCCTCGGAGTTCTTCTTTCTCAGTGTGGCCGCGTTCCGCTCCGGTGGTAGTATATTAGATTTGTTAGGCCGAAATTAATAAAATGTACAAATTTAATTTTTAATCATTACTAACCAAAAAAAAAAAAAAAAAAAAAAAAAAAAAATAAATAAATAACGTGTTCTGACGGAGTAAAAATACAATTCCTATCTTGCCCGTGGATGTCGTAAAAGACGACTAAGGGATTTAATATGCACATAAGATTTGTTCAAGAGAAGGAAAACTCGAAGTGAAATCCTATACCAATATGTCTGACCAGCATGGTATAGTAGGTTAAATTCCCTCCCATTGTAGAGGAGGCCCGAGCCCAACAGTGGGACGTGTGTAGGCTGCGATGATGATGATGATGAATCAAGAATAATATATGTTTTTCATTAGAATCAGTTTCTTCTTGTACTGGCAATAAACTTAAGTATACAATGTGGGTCAAAATTTAATAACTGTAGCGAGTAGATATAAATTTCTGTAATAACGATAAACGCTGTAAAGTGTTCGAAATGTTGGGCAATCAAAAATCAAATACAGACGCGACGAAATTTGTAAAATTGTTAAATTTACTAGGGCATTAAACTGAATAGTCTGTAATACCAGAATATAACTGAGTAGTCCTAACTTATCGGCTAAAGAACCTAGATAACGTGGCTGTATTGTAATGGCGCGTAAAATTGAATATTTTTTTTATCTGTTTATATATTTATTTATTTACTAGACGGTTTTGCAATAGTTACTTATCAATACTGTTCACCTATAGGATATTTAACTTGCGATCGTCAAGTTTTTAATGAACCCCTATTAAAATTTTATTTACAGACTGATTACGTCATCATTTTTTTGAAGTGAAATTTCTTTGTAATTTTTTTACGGATGAAACACAATTTAGCGTCACTAAGATGTGCAGCGTTTTTGTCGAAGAAGAGGGAGAGAGCAATTGAGACCGATTGAGAGAGTGTGAGAAAGGGCGAACATAGCACAAAGCGAGTGAGAAAAATCGAGAGATTTTTTTTATTTTCTTTTTTTTTAATACTAATAAAAAACACATGGAATCAAAGAAGTTTCACTTCTGACATGCGTACTTAGTACTCACGCTATTTTTTTCTATTTTCAGCGTGGTTACAGAGTAAGATGTATTCACAACTCCCTATATAGCCCGTGGGTATCGTAGAAATCCATTAAAGGGTATGTGCATATAAAATCTATGCAAGACAAAGAAAACTCGACATAAAATTCTATCCCAACCTGTTTAGATCTAGTTGTAATTTTTATGTGAAATAAAAACCTAAATTAATCGACCTGATTAGCGTGATATAGTAGGTCAGTTTTCCTCCTATTAGGGAGGAGGCTCCAGTCCAACAGGGGACATATATGCACTGAGGTAAAATGCTAAACATTTGGGATATTCAGTCTCATAAAAGTAATATTTGAAAATCAACTTCCCAGAGGATTTCTTCAGAATAATTCCTCCATATGGAGGAAAATGTGGTCGATCGTTGCTTTGATGTTGTTCTGAAACAAAATAATATTTGACGAGGACATTGCTTACGATTTCTGCGCGTCAAAGTCTCGGCTAAAACATATTAATATATATCTGTCCTAGTTTAGGGATAAATTCGAAACAAAGCAGTTATTAATTTACAACTGTTTGAGTTTAGGGATAAATTTGAACAAAAATATTGCCCTATATATCTACCAATTTATAGTTTCCAAATTGTAATAACAAGTTTGTGGTTAAGCATATCCTATTGAACAAATAAGGAAAATGTTCAACTAAAGGGCTTCGTTTTGATTAATAACTAAAATCGACTAGTTTCTTACGTTTCTATGGAAATAGGAAGGTGGCATTAAGAGAAATGAAAGCATTACTCCCCTGGGCAACTTACAGCAACCGCGATTATCAGCATACCTGATAAGTGGGTCCGTCTATATTATATTAATTATAAATATTTTATAGTTAATATAATATAGACGATAATATAATATATTTAATTTGAGAGTGGTAGGACCACACTGTCGACATTTATCTGTCTACAGCTGCGGGCAGGTCCGTCCGGGGCGGTACCACACTCTCGCAGAAAATCGACGTCTGAGTAGTAGCGGTTTGTTACTGCGCTTCGTTCGGAGAGCGAGAGAGCTGGAAGCCCAACTTTCTGAGGGTGTTTGTGTGTGGAGGGTTTTGGTGGTGCCCTTGGTATCACCGAGCCGCAATGCACGCATTCACACTCCCTTCACTTTCTTTGCGGTAGGCAGCGCCCTTGTAAAGGTCCGTGAGCGGCAGCAACACTTACCATCAGGTGTACTGTTTGCTCGTTTGCCACCGTTTGCAATAAAAAAGAAATATTTTTACTACGCCCGCCCGACCAGTCCACCGACACTGAAAACTGCTCAACACGTCGGGCAATAAAAAAATCAAATACAATCGCGATAAAATCCGTAAAAATAGTTGTTGTGTGTAAAATTCGCGTAAACATCAGATATCAATATTTTAATTATTCATCAATCATTTTTGGATATAAAATTATGAAAGCGAAATTGCCATTTGGAGACGGAGTAAGAATACTATTCATCACCCCATTTCTTCCTTATGGGTTTCGTAAAATACTCATATACGTCCCACTATTGGGCTTGAGCCTCCACCCAAATGTGAGGGAAATTGACCTTACTATACCATGCTGGTCAGATAGGTTGGTATTTTATTTTCTTTTTTTTTATTGCGAACGGTGACAAACGAGCAACCTGATGATAATTATTGCTGCCGCTCATGGACTTTTACAAGGCCGCTGCCTACCGCGAAGAAAGTGAAGGGAGTGTGAATGGGGGCAATGAGGCTCGTTGATACCAAAGACCACCAAAACCTACCACACACAAACACTTTCAGAAAGTTGGGCTTCTGGCTCTCTCGCTCACCGAACGAATCGCAGTAACAAATTACTACTATTCCGACGTTGATTTTCTGCTGAGTGTGGTACTACCCCGGACGGACCGGCCCGCGGCAGAAGACAGTTAACTGTCCGCAGTGTGGTCCTACTACTCGAACAGGTTGGTATAAGTTTTTGTTTTGGGTTTTCCTCCTCTTGTACAGACGTTATATGCATATTACATCTTAGTTGTCGTTTTAGTCCACGGGCAAGATAGAGAGTGGTGAATTGTATTCTTACTCCGTCACCACATGTTCGATGTTTTATTTCAATGATATTAAATGAAAAAAAAAAACTCTTAAAACAGTTATTTACATTCATATAGCTATAATAAATGTCAGTATTATTATACGTGCGAGTGAAACGGAATAATATTTTTGATAAGTGCGAACAAGATGGCGTCGACCATGACCCCACACAACAGTCACCAAATTCATATGGTCAGTGACGATAAGATAACTTATCTTGTGGATATAATTTGGCAGTTTGTGAACGTGTTTTTTGCTTGTTGAGTGATGTCATGGCTCTTGAACTGAGGTGAACTTGAATATATAATTTCTTTGTTTGACTTTTTTATATAAAATTATGTTGATTTTTGGTTAAAATTATCTTTAGTGATAAGCTTATCTTTAAATTTTAAGAATCATCTAATTATTTTTTGTGGATTCCATAGAATGCTAATTCTTGTCAAAGTTCAGGTTGATAAAGGATTTTAAAAATACACGTAAATATTAAAACAAAGGCATGTATGTAGGTACATTAAGGATTTAAAAAAAAATCTAGATAGTTTAAAAAATCGCTTAATGTAAATCTTACGAATGTTTTGACAGGAACGGGATAATAACATCTAAATTTGACTTGTTAAGTCAATGTGTTATTGGTTTAACGGATTGTGTCACTTTAATAAAATTTAATGTAATTTAATACTGTGCTAATGCTAAAGTTCAGTGAATACAAAATAGCAATACTTTATGGAGTTCATATATTACAAAGAAAACTTTCAGTCAGGTGTTACCTATCTTTATATTAAAATTAAGGATTTGACTTACAAACAATGACTTTAAAACTAAATTCAAATAAAATTCTCTCGATACTAGCAACAATGCTCTTATATTATCTAGTAGCTATATATATTATATAGTATTTAAAATTAAAAAAGAAGAAGTAGATTGAATTTAAAAAAAATATATGTTTGAAATTTAAATTCGCTTTATTGAAAGTAAAAGCAAACACATGCACAACAATGGTAACATTGCGAATGTGTGCGTAAGCCTGACCTTTCCCAACGTAATGACTGGCGACGCCCGAATACAAGGGTCGATGACACGACGAGGCTGAACGTACGATGCATTCGGCAGGACTCGACTGCATAAAAAATAACAAACATCACTTTCACTTCATGCAAATACAGATGCGATTTTTGAATTTCGAATACTGTTTTACAAAGCATGATATCGCTTTATACCGTCCCAGTTAGGTTATGGCCGACATAAATTTGAAAAAATAATGCGTAATCTTAGAATAATAACATATAGAAGGTGACTTACCTTCTCGCTACCTCACGCACAAAAAGTGAGGCATTTCAATTGGAGCCTAATGGAGCCTAAGCTGGAACAGTCCCGTAATGTCCAAGTCATTGCACTGCACGAACGTACGCAACTTAAAAAATAAATAGGTAATTATGACGGCTTGTGCCTTCAAATGGTGCCACAACACATTTGAAAAACATAAAAGGGTTTTTAACATTACTTTTAAAAGTATTTCGACGATTTATGTTAATAAAAACAAAATTAGATTTCATAATTTGTATAGTGGTTTCCGTATGTACGTGTGTAATCGTCTGCCCGCCATTAGTATTTTTAGATTCAAATTTTTAAAGTTCGAAGTACTGACACTATCCTTCTATACGTTATTATTCTAAGTGCGTAATATTATTATTTATTACGCTGTACGATTAGGTTATTAAATATTGTGCAATATTTAAAAATACTTATTACAATTGTAGGAACATTTCAAATGACTATAATAAATTATTTTATTTAATAGACTTATAATCGTTTAGTTTGATTGTATACAATTTAGTCGTCTTGATTAAATAATAAGTAGGTATATGTAAATCGATAAAGTTATTTTTATTAGTACCTACTTAACAAAGAAGATACTCATATTTTTATTAAGAGATACACATAAAACATCATATGCAAGTAAAGGAAAACTCGAAATAAAGTCTTATAGTAACACCTTTAACCAACGTGGTATATGAGGTCAATTTCCCTTTTACTGTGGGGAGCTCAGCAGTGGGATGTATAAGAGCAAAGGTGATGATAATGAAAATGTCCTCCTATTTTTGAAGTCGGTTCAAAATACGGAAATTATTAAAGTATTATAACAATTAAGAATTATGTCAATAAGTTTTTGATAAATCAGCAATAAATTTGGTAAATATTTTGTACTCTTAAAAATAATGCTGACAAATCTATGACCCAGATAATAGGTATTACCTACTGCTGATTTAGTAAGATTTTTTTTAATAACTGTGTCTTTGTAACAATGAGTTTAGCTAGTCAGCTTGTTTTTATACAAACTTATTGAGATTTTAAACAAATATTTTTGTACAATGTTGTTTTGTTATCCATTAGTTTCTGCTTGCAGCTTCGGTCGCATAGGCAAAATGTAACTTAGCCAAGATGAAATTTGATCCAAATACGTTAAACGGATTATGCTTGATTGAGGTAAAAAGGTAAAGTTGAAATATGATTCTAAGGGACAATATTATCGAGATAAAAGTATTTTATGTATTATTCATGGGTATCAACTACCCGCATGCCAAATTAATCAATCAATTATAGTCCCGCTGTTAGAGCGTGGATAGGTAACAAACATACACACATCTTTATATTAGGTAGGTATATAAATCTTGTGGTCGGCCCAACGACGAAGGCGACGTGGTTTTTGGGTGGGTCGCGGGAGTTGCGTGCTTAAGCCCCTCTGTCGCCCCGGACGGAGTGGTGCGGAGGCGCGCCGACCGCGACCCACCCACAAAAAAAAAAAAAGGTATATAAATCTTGTTAGTGCGTTTGTAATTGAACTCCTAAACAGCTGGACTGATTGTAAAGAAATTAACTATTGTGAATATTGACTAGTTATTTTTTACCAGTATGGTGATGGGTTAGGAATACAATTTATAACCACTTATTTCGCTACAAGGCCATCACCATTTTTCTTCTTCCATTTAGTATTTTCCTATGAAAGTCATTAAAATCAACGCTTTTTATGAAGGGGAGCTTCCAAGAGAACGAATAGACGCAGTTTCCAGGGAAACTTGGATTAACAACCAGCCTACGAATATCCCCACATGGTGAGCCTGTCTGCTACTAGTGGACTAATCTCCTACCTCCTACACCCCCAATCACGGATAGGACGGTGCAAATTAAATGTATACTTATAAAATTCAGAAGAACATAGGTATTTATTTCTTAGAGCATCATCATCACCATCTTGCTTTTATCCCAATTACTTGGGGTCGACGCAATATGTCATCTGTTTTGACATATTGCAAAAAGTTTCGGCAATGACTTTTATGACCGGCCGCCTGCCTGACGTCAACCCTCCTTGGGAATGTAATCGTTGACCCAAATGGTACCAGATGGAGTTGGTCCGGGTCAATTTAGGGCTCTTAGTCGTCTTTTACGACACCCACGAGCAAAGCAAGGGTTGGTAGTATTCGAAGCCGCTACCACACAGCAATTTTTTCTTAGAGCATATAGAGTTAAAAAGATTAGATAGAATTAAAAAGAAACAAATGTCTTTAGCAATATTAGCAATGGAGACTTCGTGTGTTATATTTTAGTGGTCTTAGTACCAACTCTCTTTCTCTGTATGATGACGGAGTCAGAATACAATTTAACATCCCTATTATTGCACGTGGGTGTCGTAAAAGACGACCAAGGGATATAATATGCGTATAACATCAAAAACCTTATACCAACACGCGAGAGCAGCATGGTACAGCAGGTCAATTTTCCTCCCATAAGAGAAGGAAAATTTGAAATAAAATTCTGATATAGGGTCCACATCTGAACAGCGTCAATTTCCTTCGAGCTCATCAGTGGGACGTATATGATCTGATGATGATGATGACCAGTCCCAACTAGCTGCATTTTTACGACAGACCTGTTCTGTTAGTAGTGGATGATATCATTTTGGCAAAGTATTTTCGGCAATCCATACAATGTCAATACAAGGAAGGAAAAATTAAGATAAATAACTACCAAAATACACGTTTAATGTTGAAATTGTTTAATGAAACACATTTGTCCCTGTAGGGTTATAATATATCGGGTCGGCTTAGAGCCGATGAGGAGTGGAACGGGGATTTAGTCCGTCACCCGCAGAGAGGCTGACCGCGCGACGGCGACCGACGTCCCGGAGGGGAACGCTAGAGGAGAGGGTACCCCGTGACCGGGGTATTCCGTCAGGCCAACCACTGAGGACAAGTCACCCTGCTCCGGTGGTCGGCCCAACAACGAAGGCAACGTGGGTACGGGTGAGTCATGGGGCCGCGCGCTGCCCCTCCGTCGCACCGGCGGAACGGTAGATTATGGGGTCGCATGCCGCTCATCCATCGCCCCGGACAGATTGGGCGGGTTGTGTTCAGACCATAGACTACCATAAAAATGGGGTTTCTTTTATTGCTAACGGTGGCAAACGAACAAACAGTATACCTGATGGTAAGTGATGCTGTCGCTCATGAACCTTTGCCAAGCCGCTGCCTACCATGAACAAAGTGAAGGGAGTGTGAATGCGTGCAATGAGGTTCGGTGATACTAAAGGCATCACTAAAACCCATCACACGGCAACATCATCAGAAAGTTGGGCTTCTGGCTCTCAAACACCCTCAGAAAGTTGGGAAAGTTAAGTCATAATATATAACAACGAATATATAATGACAACCTTTGGGAAGGAAAGGTTCTGAGGTGACCATGAATTGAACGACTCTGCGTAGGATGACATCCTAGGTGGACCTACGACATCTTGAAAGTCGCATGAAACTGGATACAAGTGGCACATGTCTATTCAGACCATTCTCATTGGGAGACCTCTGGCCTGATGGATGGATGGATAATATATAACACCTATAATATCATCATCTTCTACTTTTAGGTATGTCAATTACCTGGGATCGACTCAATATGTACTGTATAATTATACATACAATATATTTTTTTTCATATAGAATCATTCTTCATCTTATACTGGCAATAAATTTGTACTAAAATGTGGGTCAAAATTTAATAAGTAATTTTCTGTATCGCGTAGATAATTATAAATGTCTGTAATAACGATGACTTGTTGGACGTGTAACATCTTAGTCCGTCCGTGACCATGAACGCTGCAAAGTGTTCAAAACGTCTGGCAATCAAAAATCAAATACAAACGCGATAAAACCCGTAAAGTAATTTTATTTAAAATCAATATGTGCTTTTCTTCCATAGTACCTACTTAGTGCATAAGTTTTATTATCAGCCGCTTGCCTGAAGTCAACACTCCTTGGGAATATAATTGATAACCAGACGCCATGAGATGGAGTTGGCCCAGGTTGCCAGCTCTAAGCTCTAAGTCAACTTTTACGATAATTACGAGAAATATAAGGGTTGATTCCATGCGTAATCGCCATCATATAGGTAGCATCTAAGGTAGCATAATGTTATCACCATCGTCATCATCACAGCTCATATACGTTCCACTGCTAGGCTCGTGCCTCCTCCACAATAGGAGAGAAATTAATCTACTATATCATGCTGGTCAGGCGGATTGGTATCGGTTTTTATCTTGAGTTTACCTTCTCTTGCATACAAATCAATTGCAATAATCTCTTAGCCGTCTTTTACGACACCCACGGGTTAGAAAGGGGATGGTGAATTGTATTCTTATTCTGTCACCACACGAAAGCATAGCATAATGTAAAACCTTCCAATATATAATCCTTATAATAACTTGTATGGGTTATATTCTTTCTGATCTTACCTTATTACCTTTTACCTTCAGTCTAGATACGGGTATTCACCATAATGAAAGGTAATGCAGGTTGGCATAGTCTCTTGTTTAGAGTTTCCTTTTCGAGTAATGTTGAAAGCCTTAGTTCTCTTAAGAAATAGAAAGAATTTGTTAATTATACTCTTACTACCTAATAAATAGATAATAGAGCAGAGGTGTTGCCTATGCCAGTTACATGCTTTCTCTTTACCACTCGTAAAAAGCCTGAAAAGTTATTGTTTGAATTGAATTTGAACTTAAAAGCTTATCATTGGCAGTTGAATTTATATTGAACTAACTAAATGGCATTTCAATTTATTATTATAAATTGACTACTCTATAAATGAATTGAAAGTTTAAATATCTAACAACAGCTTTTGAGAACACGTTTTATTTTAGTTCGTTATTCATTAATTTTTATAATTGTAAATCAAGATAAGCCAATTATTGATTTAATTCTAAGCACAGATAATAATTATACGGATAAACAGAGAGTTTAGGTATTATCAAACTTAAAAAGTTACATGACCATAGTTTTGATTCGTAGTGCATGTATACAAAACACAAAATTACATCGTTCTCACATTAAGAACGAACCATAGTCAGCAAGTCGAACGTCGCGTCGCATCCATCTGAACTTGCCACTTTAAGCCTCTGTGAATGTCATCTAGGCGCTCAGAGCGTATTCAGTACAATTGCAGTTACGTGCTTGTGTGCACCTATATGCCGCGCAATTTTAACCAAACAACTAAAATACCTAGTCACCTGCCGTTAAAAATATTAAAAAAAAATTATAGTTCGATTTTAAAATTCGTATATTTGAATTTAGAAATGTACGCTCCCTACGCGAAGGAAAGAGACAGATATAGCTTCGAACGTCTGCTATTTTATATGACGTCGGGCCGGTGCATAGCGAAATAATAATGAAAAGTGGCAGTAATTTGGTTGTGTTTACGCGCTGTGCTAGTTTATTTGGTTAATAGTGTGTTGTCTAATTGCGACTTCTCAGTGACAGGTGGCGCCATCTGTCCCGTATACCAGGTTTGGGCATACGCATGGTTGCAATCTATGTAGCTGTCAAAACAATAGTGACCTCGTGGACTGAAGACTTTTTTTTAATGGACAAGCCCGACCGGGTTTCATTGTGATGTGTGGTAGTGCAACTAGTTTTTGGCGCGGAGAAACTATGGTGGGATTGTAAGCGGAAAATTGAGCTAGCGGTGTTTTTTCCAAACTTAATCTACGACAATGTTCAGTTGCGCGCGAGCTGTCCCCGTACGCGCCTCGCGTGTCACTTCACAAGAAAATGTACAAAAATCCCCCGAATGGACCTCGATAAGTGGCGAAGCCCGCCAAATTCACTTTTCAAACTCCATGTGAGTGTGTTCCCAACGTTCCATTTTCGAATGCAGCGGAATTGCCGCGGCCGCGCGTTCGATGACCTCATAAAGTGAAACTATTTTTTTTTTCACTTGCTCAAAATTGTGATGTAGCCATAGTGCCTTTTATGTACAAAACTTTATAAATTTTGTGATGACAGAGTGCAAAGTTTGTCGAAACAAAAATACTTTAGTGTGTTAGTGGACTATTATTTTATGGAATTATCAATGAAAAGAAACATTATTTGTGCATACAGATACTGCACGAACTCTAGGTGAGTCTGTTTATAAATAACTTTTAAATTAATCACGTCTCCGTACCTACATGAACGTAATTTATTAAGTCAGTTCTATGAACGAATGCCAATCATAATCTATGAACTTGATTGCAGTGAATTGAAGATGTCGCTAGTGATCTTCTATTACTATATTGTACCTGCAAAATCACTCATGTGACTATCGTGAACTTGTTGCGATATAGAATGTAAACGAAAATCACCCTTGATGACAAATAAATTGGGTGAATTTATGGTCATTATTGCATATTATTGGTTTGATGATATCAGACTTGTAAAGAGAGATATTTCTGCAAATTAAAAGTAAAATACATGAGTATTTTTGAAGTGTATTTGCCTTATATTGGCTGGCCTTCATGCCCTTCATAAGTTGATATTATCAATGTTATAACTATGACCTATTAAAGGTATAGATATCTTTATAATAAACCTAATGAATTTAATATTTAAAGCTTAGTTGTATTTTCAATTTGATTATGCCTTTTTAAATTAGTATGTATTTACGATGAAAAGTAAAGACGTGAGCGCATAGGCAGTGAATGGAGAGAAACCGGCTTATTCGTAGGGCTACTGAACTCCAGCCCTATTTTTAAATGACAGAAAGATACTTATTAATATAATGGGTAGGCAGGTACACCTGTTTGAAATAATTTGCCTTTAACTAATTGATTTAATATTATGGAGTCTTTATTTAAACATGGAATACATAACATAGAAACTAAACAGGTTAAAATTGAACAACTGAGAACAGAATTTTCATAAACTTTTATTAGGTATAAATATGCTTACTATATAAAAAAATGCTACATTCTTGAAAATGTACGAATAATTTAGAAGGGAAGATTAAATGAAAAAATCAAGATGAATAACTAAGTTAATGCTCATTTTATCATTTGCCTACTCTCGTCCCACTTAAGTAGGGTCGGCACAACATGTTTTTACCTTCCATAACCTTCTATCAGCCGCCATGTCTGTACTCACTACTTTCACACGCATATCCTCATTCACACAATCCTTCCATCTCTTTTTAGGTCTCCCATGATTCTTACGTCCATCCACAAACATATTGACAACCCTCCTCGTCCCATGCCCTTCATCCCTCCTCATAACGTGTCCATACCAAGACAATCTCGCGCTCCTAATCTTCTCTATCACTGGTGCTACTTTCAGACTTCCCTTAACCTATTCATTTCTATTTTTATCCAACCTTGTAACTCCACACATCCATCTTAACATACGCATCTCAGTAAAATGCAGTCTTCTCTCATTCATCTTTTTCAATGCCCAATATTCAGAACCATACATAACGACAGGTCTAATGACGCTTTTATATATTTTTCCTTTAAATTTAAGGAGCATCCGTGCATCACATATTATTCCCGAGACCTGCCGCCACTTCATCCATCCTGCATTCATTCTTCTACATACCTCTTGGTCAATGTTACCATCGTCGTGGAGAAGCAAGCCTAGGTACTTAAAATCGGATCAACCGGTAGGAATACCCCATCTAAGGCAATATGAGAGAATTGGGAAGAGCTGCCGAAGTTACAAAAATGAAATGTTCAGTCTTGGTGCGGCTGATTTTAAGGCCTGCTCTTTCCAACCTCTCCTGCCATTTGCCCAGTCTGCTCTGCACCCCAGCGGCTTCCTCTCCGACGAGGACTATGTCATCTGCAAAAAGCTAAGTTAATGCTATGCTAAGTTAAGGCTATTAAAAATAAATAATGAAACATGAAATATTAGGTATCAATTTCTAATTCTTTGCAGTTTATAATAATTCTATCCTAAATCCATGGACCTTAAGTAAAGGAAGAAGCCCGTCACAAACAGCGAATTTTATCCGAAATATGGTTTAGAATAGTTTAGATGACGTAATATGACATACGACCACAACTATGCTTTGAACATCATTATGTTGAATATTCTTGTTTCATACTTTTTAAAGGGCCACTTAATAGTTGAAATTATTTTGATTTTTTGATACATTATACCCTACTTTTGATCAAAATTATCCACTTGTAAGGAAATGAGGAAGTAGAATAGAATGAGCTATGTAGTTCCTTTCCTTGTAAGGAAAGGAACTACATAGCGATGCCCGGGCACCAGCTTGGCAAAATAATTTTAGGTTTCAAATTAATCATTGCAGCCCATATACGTCCCACTCAAGCCTCCTCCACGATGGGAGGGAATTTGACCTACTGTAGTATGCTGGTCAGGCATGTTGGTATAGGGGTTCGAGTTTTGCTTCTCTTGCACAGATGTTAGTTGTCTTTTACGACATCCACGGACAAGATAGGGAGTAGTGAATTATATTTTTAATCCGTCACCACACGGAAAACATACCATTATTCAGATTCTATTATCATTTGCATAACGAATACAAGCAATATGGCGTAGAAAATATTCAAAATATCTCAATAAGTACCTAGAAGCTGCCTACCTTATGCCATTCCTCCTTGGGAACGTAATTGTTGAACACACAGCATCAGATGGAGATGGTCCAGGTCTATCTAAAGCTTTTCATCGTCATTATCAAGCATATACATCCCACTGTCGAGCCTCCTCCATAATAGAAAAGAACTTACCTTAGATACTATAACCACGCTTCTCAGACGTTTTTGGATTGAGTTTTATTTCGTGTTTCTCTTCTCTTGAATAGATGTTATATGTATATTGTAATACTTTAGTCGTCTTTTACGACAATCACGGACAAGATGGGGGGTTGTGAATTGTATTCTTACTCCGTCACAACACGGAATAATTTTTACAATATTGTAGTCTTTTTATTTTTTCTTTTTTTTAGGGGGTGGGTTGCGGTCGGCGCGCTCCTCGCACCACTCCGTCCGGGGCGACAGAGGGGCGTAAGCACGCAACTCCCGCAACCCACACACGATGCACGTCGCCTTCGTCGTTGGGCCGACCACCGGAGCAGGGTTACTTGTCATCAGTGGTCGGCCCGACGGAATACCCCCTACTTGGGGTACCTTCCCATCGACGTCTTTCCCCACGCGGTCGGCCTCTCGGCGGGTGATGGACTAATCCCCGGTCAAGTCACCCGCGGCCTCGGATAGGGCGGCATGAGGCGCAGGTAGGCGCGCCTACGCCGCCCCAGTCGCCGGCGGCGGATTTCCTCATCGAGGCTGCGCTCCTCGCGCAGGCGATCCGCCGCCTCCTTCTGCGAGATCACTGTCTCGCAGAAGGCTGCGACCGCGTCCCAATTCCCGACGCTGTCAACCATCGCCCTAGCGATGGCCGGCAGCGTCAGGTCGGCACCGATGATTGCGACGAGTTCACGGCGCTGCACTGCCCAAGCCGCGCAGGCTTCGAGCGTGTGGCGCGCCGTGTCCTCGTCGCAATCGCAGTGGTGGCAGGACGGTGTCCTCTCCCTCCTTACGACCTACAATATTGTAGTCTGAAAAAAGAGTAGGTACATATCTCGTCGATCCCAAAAAAATGAGGTAAGAGTAGGATGATGATAGTGGTAAGTGGTAACCGTATGTTTACGATGTAAGAATACAGTTCACCACCCCCTCTCTCTTGCCCGTGGGTGTCATATAAGACGACTAAGCAGATACCATCAATGTCAGAGTAGGAAAACTTGACATAAAACCCTATACAAACACGTCTGATCAGCGCGGTGTAGTAGGTCAATTTTCCTCCCATTGTAGAGGAGGTCCATGCTTAATAGTGGGACTAATGTGGACTGAGACAATGATGATGATAATAATGATAATCATCAGTATAAGATATGGTAGTACTCGTAGCTACCTACCATACAGTAACTAACTAACTAACTAACTACCATACAGCAATAACGGCTTGTTAAAATATTATTTTTCAAATTATTAGTTTTATTGTTACCTTGTATACCTCATAAGAGCCATAGAGCTCTTATGAGGTAAATTCGTTGTCGAAATAATTTTGACCTTGGCTTGTTTATACTATACAAATTTCGGGTAAATCCCACATCCAAAGAATAAGGAAATACATTGTTGTAATTTATTTGTAACTTTAGTAATAATTATTTTTAGTTTTATTGTACTATCCGCATAGAATGAAATGTAATAGTTATGATGTTTTGTTGTTTCCTATAAACTGGGTTTTCTTCAAAATCCCGCCGAGTTTATGACATAATTAGCTGATGTGTGAATATTTGTTTGTGTTACTTAAGAGAGAGAGAAAGAGAATACGAGAGAGGATTAGAAAGAGCGCATCGTAGGTAGATGTTAACGCGCAGTGTACGCGGCAAATGCAGCTCTCATAAGAATTAAATTTCGCGCAATTTTGCAATATTTTTGTTAGTGCCTCGTTCCATGCATATTCATAAAATAATCGTTAATCCTGAAACGATAATGGGACAAAATTCTTAAATTAATTAATTACCTATCATCAGTCCTTGTTAAGTAGGTATAAGTAGGTACAGGGTAGATAAGGGGTTAAAAATGTCCGGCACCCGCGAAGAGGTTAGCCTCGCGACGGCGATCGGTGTCGTCGGACGTTGATGGGAGAGGGTACTCCCTCGGGGTATTCCGTCGGGTCGACCACTGAAGTCAAGAAACACTGCACCGGTGGTCGGCCCAACGACGAAGGCGACGTGCAACATGGGTGAGCTACGGGGCCGCGCGCCGCCCCTCTCGCCCCTGACGGAGCGGGGCGGCGGGTGCGCTGACCATAGCCCACCCCAAAAAAAAACGACGTTATTCCACGTGTTATTGATTGATACTTATAAGAATTATTATAGGAAATAAGTTTTAAATTAATTCAAAACCTATGTCATCGCTATGCTCACATACAGCCCACTGCTGAGCTCCAGGGCCTTCCTCATTGGGAGAAGAATTGACTCACAATATTACGCTTGTGTCACTTAGCAGTATTTTACGATTACCCACGCAAAAAGGAAGTGGTGGTGATCACTGCATTTCTAATTTGTCGTATCGTGACGTCAGGCAGGCGGCCTGGCATGAAACTATTTGGACCGGGGAGTTAGTCCGTCACCCGCCGAAGCCGACCGCGTGAGGACAGACCGAAAGCCGACCGGGTGACGGGTGCGCCGACCATAGCCCACGCCAAAAAAAGAAAAGGCATTTAATTATATATTACCCATAATATTTCTAATCTGCCCTAAAGAGGAGGAGAATATATTACGTCGACCTCCAAATTATTGTCATAATGACGATGAGTTTTGGAAACAAACTGTTTCCGCTTTTAAAATAGAAATCAATCAAAAAAAGAAAACCTTTTTCGGTTAAGTACCTTTTATAATTTTTCCTTTGTTATATTGGGACCATGTTTGAATGCGAATCTATAAAAAAATATTCTGATGCAATAAATAAATTTGTCCGTGTGGTGACGGAGTAAGAATACAATTCACCACTCCCTATCTTGCCCGTGGATGTCATAAAAGACGACTAAGGGATATAATACGCATATAACATTTATGCAAGAGAAGGAAAATTTGAAATAAAACCCTATACCAACCTATCTGACAAGCATGATATAGTAAGGTCAATTTCTCTCCTATTTTAGTGGAGGCTCGAGCCCAACAGTGGGACGTAAATAAGCTGAAATTAATGAAATGAAAAATATATTAAAAGTTGTGTTCTTAATCTTATGCTTGTAACTAAATCAAGTATATTATCTAAATTACTAAACTCACTGATGATCATTATATCTTTTCTGAAAGTCACAGGTCATGTGTATTCAATGCTAAATAAGTTTATGTAGTTTTCCCTAATAACATAGATATTGCCCTGATAATCATATATTAACGAGAATAGTTCAAAGATCATAGCAAATGAAGATAGATTATATTTCAGGCTATTAAAACGCTAATTATGGGTACTAGCTTTGGTCAATAGCTTTGCCTGCGAGAATTACTTATTACTATCTTATCAATTTTAAAATGTCTTTCACCCTTAGAATAATAACGTATAGAAGGTAAGTTCGCGCACAAAAAGTAAAGCATTTAAATTGGAGCCTAATGGAGCTACACTTTTGAAAAACATAAAAATTAAATTAACATCATTTTTAAAAGTATTTCGACGATTTATGTTATTAAAAAAAAAACAAATTTTGATTTCATAATTTGTATAGTGGTGTGCGTGTGTACGTGTGTAATCGCTTACACACATGCAGTATTGTTTGCTTCATATTTTTGATGGTTTACTTATGGACACTATCCTTTTCTATACGTTATTATTCTTAGCTTTCACCAATAAAAAGCTACATTTTCAACAAGTAACATAAGGTATATTTTGTATACCTAACCTCAAGAATTCACTATTACTACTTGCTATAAAGCCGAAGAGTTTGTTTGATTTCGCTAATCTCAGATATTACTTCGATTCTAAGAATTATTATTACAGACTATTTATCGTTTTCTATGTGATGACGAAGTAAGAATACAATTTCTCATTCCTTTTCTTGCCCGTGGGTGTCGTAAAAGACGACTAAGGGATATAATACCTATGCATATAACATCTATGCAAGAGAAGATAAAATCGAAAAGCATGGTCAATTTCCCTCCTATTGTGGAGGAGGCTCGTGCCCAACAGGAAGACGTATATGAGCTTTTTTTTTTTGGGGTGGGCTGCGGTCGGCGCGCCTCCGCACCAATCTGTCCGGGGCGACAGAGGGGCTTAAGCACGCAACACCCGCAACCCACCCGAACACCACGTCGCCTTCGTCGTTGGATCGACCACCGGAGCAGGGTTACTTGTCATCAGTGGTCGGCTCGACGGAATACCCCCTACGTGGGGTACCCTCTCATCGACCGACGTCCCCCCCTCGGGGAGGACGTCGGTAGACGTATATGAGCTGCAACGATGATGATTATTTTATTTTAACATGCATATCGTACTACGATATTAGTAATAATATTTACATTAATTTTTGTTTTCTCAGCAGGTGTCATGAAAACAGCGACTACGGCATTATTCTTTTGCCAGTATTGCTAACATTTATAGAAACTGCTCGGCCACGACAGCCTAAAACCTATGTCGATAAATAGTCGTCATCATCAAAATTTCAGCTCATATACGTCCCACTGTTGGGTTCGAGCCTCCTCCACAATAGGAGGGAAACCGAGCTTCTATACCATGCTGATCATCTGATCTATCTAGGTTAGTATAGGGTTTTATTTCGAATTTTTCTTTTCTTGCATAGATATTATATGCTCATTTATTTTTTAGTCGTCTTTTACGATATCCACGGGTAAGATAGGGAGTGGTGAATTGTATTCTTACTCCATCACCACGTGGAATACGATGGTCTGTAATAATAATTCTTAGAATCGAAGTAATATCTGTGATCCTCGTGTGGCGACGGGATAAGAATACAATTGTCGTCATCTCTTGCTTGCCCGTAGGAGTCGTTAAAATCGGCTAAGGGTTTATCAGGAGAGTGGGCAGCAGCTCTCTTCTGGGAAATGTATAATACCTCACTGCGATCGTCAATCCGTCTGCCAGGCATGGCGTTTACGTCAATATTCCCTTATGACTAGTTTAATAAAAATGCCCCCCAGTCACGACAGCTCCGGTACCCTACAAGCTCATTTTGTTGGCGGGCTTGGTAGCAGTGGAACATTGCTGGACGTCATTGTATGCAGGCGGCACAAGACCGCACTCTGTGGCGTAACATGATGGAGGTCTACGTCCAGCAGTGGACGGCGATAGGCTGAAATGATGAATGATGATGATGATGAAAATCTGAGATTAGCGTGATCAAACAAACTCTTTGACTTCATAGTAAGTAGTAATAGTGAATTCTTGTGGTTACACAAAATATAGCTTATGTCATTTGTTGAAAATGTAGTTTTTCATCAGTGAAAGATATTTTAAAATCAATTTAGTGGTTCTGGACGTGAAAGCGTAACAAACATACAAAATTACATTTGCATTTATATTATCAGACTAACAGTCCGCCCTCGCTTCGCTTCGGTTATAGGTTATAGTCGTTTTACCCGCGTAGTTCCCGTTCCCGTAGGAATACCGGGATAAAATATAGCCTAGTTTACGCCCTGATATTATAGCTTTCCATTGGTGAAAGAATTATTGAAATTGGTCCAGCAGTTTTGAAGATTACCCGGAACAAACAGACAGACAGACAGACAAATTTTTTTTAATTGCTATTTTAGGCATAGGTGTCGTGCAAATAACCGTGTGAGCATGAAAAAAGTCTATTATTTTGTCATTACAAACAGACACTCCAATTTTATTTATTGGTATAGATTATTTATATTATCAGATTAGGATATATAATATACTTAGATACATTAGGTATAGTAATTTTCCATGTGGTAACGGAGTAAGAATACAATTTACAACACCCTCTCTTACCCGTGGGTATCGTACAAGACGGCTAAGAGATTATAATACGCAGATAACATCATGCAAGAGAAGGGAAACTCGAAATAAAACCCTCTACGAATCTGTTAGACTCGCGTAGTATACTAGGTCAATCTCCCCGACTTTAAAAAAGGAGGAGGATCTCAATTCGACTGTATATTTTTTTTTTATGTAAGTTACGTTATCTACAATTGCAACCAATCCTAAAACTCACATAGCTTAAGCTCTGCTAAATCCGTGGTGCTGTACTGCTGCGCTTCAGGTAGCTGTACATATTCGTATCTACTGGCTTATTAGCCAATTTTGCTTCATGTCTCCCACTTTGCATAGGAGGGACGTTGAACCTTTCCAACTCTCCCTGTTTTCTCTTTACTATTTAAATTAGATAGTTAAAAACATTGCCCGGAACTTCCTGAGAGTCAAACTTCGGTAGGTATGTGGTATACGGAGACCATTGTGTATCCTGGCTTACAGGAGTTACAGTGGTGGGAGTGTGAACTAAGATTAGTCCCATAAAAAAGGTAAGGCACGCGATCATTCTACAATTATGAATTGATTTTGATTATATTTTTTACTAGCAACCTGCCCTCGCTTCGCTTCGGTAATAGTCGTTTTACCCGCTTAGTTCCTGTTCCCGTGGGAATACCGGGATAAAATATAGCCTAGTTTACGCCCTGATATTATAGCTTTCCATTGGTGAAAGAATTTTTGAAATCGGTCCAGCCGTTTTGAAGATTACCCGGAACAAACAGACAGACAGACAGACAAATTTTTTTTAATCGCTATTTTAGGCATAGGTGTCGTGCAAATAACCGTGTGAGCATGAAAAAAGCCTATTATTTTGACATTACAAACACTCTAATTTTATTTATTGGTATAGATATAGATTTGATAGATCATATTTCAAAGTTTTCATAAAAAAATGGTCAAGATCTAAGTAGCAGTTTTTGAGTTATTCTTAACTAGCTTCTGCTCGCGACTTCGTCCGCGTGGTATAGCTACTTTAGGCTAACGCTTACTTTAACCTAAGTCTTTGTTTATGTAGAATGTGAAAATATTTTTTAATAATACGATTCTGCCATACATAATTTTTTGAGAAAATTTAGCCTCTCGAAAGGAAGAAAAACCTCGATTTGGAAACATTCTTCAGCTCCGCTCCTATTGGCTTTAGCAAGATGATATATAGCCTTTTTCAATAAATGGACGATCTAACACTGAAATAAATTTTCAAATCGGATCAGTAGTTCCTGAGATTAGCGCGTTCAAACAAACTCTTCAGCTTTATATATTAGTATACATTTGTTTCCCTCGAAAGATAACATTTATGTGTTATCTTTATATTACCTATATTCGTTAGTCTTCTTTTGCAACAATCATATGCTTGGAACGAAGTAGAAACGGATCTATCAATTGTATTCGAACACCGTCACTACATGGAAACGTTGACAAATATAAACGTGAAATTTCGTGAGTTTGAAACATTGGTTTACAAAAAAATTCACATGCAGCTCCGAATCACTTAACTGCACGTTAGCGATGTATCGATCGTCCGGAAATATGTCCAAACTTGTTAATATTTCACAACCACAATTTGGTATAATCAATACTTGAATCTTGTCAGGTCATTGACTGATATATTTTAGCTATTTATCAAAATTAAAGTTTCTCGAGTTGTGTGGTAACAGCTACGAATAGTTTAAACCCTTGACCACTGACGTCAAGTCACCTTGCTCCGGTGGTCGGCCCAACGACGAAGGCGACATATCGCGCGGGTGGGTTACGCGCTTCTGTCGCCCCGGATGGAGTGGTGCGTGGAGTACGCCGAACGGAACCCACCCCAAAAAAAAAATCTCTTATATTGCTCGTGAATATCATACAGTTTAAAAGATGGAAAACTCTAAATAGAACCCTATACAAACCTGTCTGACCAGCATGGTAAGGTCAATTTCCCTCCTATTATGGAGGAGACTTGAGCCTAACAGTGGGAGTATGAGCTGAACTGATGATGATCGTGAAAGACAATTAAGAGCAAAGCTTTCTCCGTGTGATTACGGAGTTAGAATACAATTCACCACCCCCCTTTCTCGTCCGTGGGTGTCGTAAAAGACAACTATACAAGAGACTGAAAACTCGTAATGAAACCCTATACCAACACGTTTAATCAACGTGGTTTAGGAGGACAATTGCCCTCCTATTGCGATTTGAGGAAGCTCGAATCCAACAGTGCAAGGTATATGAACTGAAATTAATTACCTATCAAACATATCACAATGAAATCATTATTTTATACTGTCAAAGGAAAATAGTAATGACTAGTGTCATTATTTCGAACGTTGGAAACATGAATCTAAAAATACTAATGGCGCGCAGATGTACACACGCACACCACTATACAAATTATGAAATCAAATTTTGTTTTATTAACATAAATCATCGAAATTCTTTTAAAAGTAAGGTTAAAAACCTTTTTAAGTTTTTCAAATGTATTAATGACACCATTTAAATGCACAAACCGTCATAATTACCTATTTATTTTTTAAGAGTTGTGTACTTACGTGCAGTACAATGACTTGTACATTACGGAACGATTCCGGCGTAAGCTCCATTAGGCTCCAATTGAAATGCTTCACTTTTTGTGCGCGAACTTACTTTCTATACGTTATTATTCTAAGTGCCCTTAGATAGAAAATAAAAAGCTATAAATAATGTAACAAGTATTTATTTATTTTTAATGAATAATGTTTGTGCTTAAATTGAAGACAATGGATAGTTTTTTATCCGATACAAAATGCCACTGCAATTTTGCAAGATTAAAATAAAATATCATTAACTTTCGAACGATACAATGGGCCTCATCAAACAAGATGGCGGATTGGCGGCAATTTTTTTTTTGTCTATGCGCTAACGGCCAACGTGTGTTAGAACCAGTTTCTTGCGTTTCATACATCTAACCTTGTCATTAGGCTTGCTAACTCATTTTTAAATATCGAACTGACAAATACTGAATTAACGATTACAACTTTATATCATACGTATTACAGTTTATATTCTTTTGTTGTTGTTATGTAGTTTTGACGTTTAGTGACAGCGGTATTAGATTTTCGTCACACGGCACTAAGTTCCCCTTCCACAGTTTACGCGATGGCAACGCACTGTAAATTGCTCTACATTAAGTTTTTATTTTCTACTTACTAATTAACCATTAGACATGTATTTTTTATTATGATGCATTTAGGACCTACTTCAACATTTAAATAATAGTACTAGCTTATAGTAGGTATGTTATTAGTAGCGGACATAGTTGCTGTTCAGTAGCAAATGGTAAGTACTTAGGTAGTTCACGTACCTATATAAATGGCTTAGAGCATTTGACATACTAGGCTATTTATAAACCCCAATAAAGGCTTTTTATAAAAAATCCGGTTTAACTGCCTTGCAAGGCGGAACGTATGAAACGGATTGCCAATAAATACGGGTTCAAGTTCTACGTGTTGTAATCTTAGAATAATAACGTATAGAAAGATAGTGTCAATACTTCGAAGGTTCGAAATTTGAATCTAAAAATACTAATGGCGCGCAGACGTACACACGCACACCACTATACAAATTATGAAATCAAATTTTGTTTTTATTAACATAAATCGTCGAAATACTTTTAAAAGTGACGTTAAAAACCTTTTTAAGTTTTACAAATGTGTTATGACAGCATTTGAATGCACAAACCGTCATAATTACCTATTTATCTTTTAAGAGTTGCGTACGTACGTGCAGTACAATGACTTGTACATTACGGAACGGTTCCGGCGTAAGCTCCATTAGGCTCCAATTGAAATGCTTCACTTTTTGTGCGCGAACTTACCTTCTATATGTTATTATTCTAAGGTTGTAATCATTCAAGCCTATAGGTTTTTAGGTATCTAATATATATTCAAGCATTGATCATAATCACAACTGGGCTCGAGTCTCCTCCGTAGTAGAATGGAGATTGACCTACTATACAATTCTAGTCGGCCATGTTGGTATAGGGTTTCCTTCTCTTGCCTAGATGTTATCATCATCATCATCGCAGCCCACATACATCCCACTGTTGGGCTCGAGTCTCCTCCATAATGGAAGGGGATTTGACCTATTATACCATACTGGTCAGACATGTATCCTATACCAGGTTTCATTTCAAGACTTCCTTCTCTTGCACAGATGTTATGTGCATATTACATCCCTTAGTCGTCTTGTACGACATCCACGGGTGGTGTGGTGAATTGTATTCGTTATTCATGTATAGATACGGATAGTTTAATAGTTAGTCAACATCGTCATCATTCTGCTGTTATTCCAATTACTTCAGGTCGACACAATATGTACCTACTCTTCTTTCATAGTACCTATATAAAAGTTTTGACAATATCTCCATGACCGAATTCCAAGTTCTGCAATCACAAGTTTATACTATAAACTAACGAGCCAATATTTATATAATTTAAATTTGTTATTTAATAAATAAGAGTCGAGTAACTACATGAAGGATACAAACTATCTTGCTCGCAATCAAATAGTTCAAGATACAAGGTGTCTTTATCTAATTCAATAGCACCCTACCCGCATAATGTCCAATAGAACTTGACCTACCGCGAACCATTAAACATCATCTATTACATCAGATCGTAATAACAGCCAGCTGCGCGGGAGTTCATTCTAAACAAGTCGTCCGACTTTAACCGAACGATTCCGACCGCGGCCGACGATCTAAACATGGCGACGTCACGGTTTTGAGGTTAAGGTTTGACATTTCAAAGCGTTCTAAACAAAATATACAACGATTAAGCAATTGAAAACTCTAAAATAAGGCAATTAAGTTAATTTTAGCATGTTAATATGTTAGAAATGAGTGAATAAGAACGTAAATAGTGTGCTAGTGTTGTCATTTTCTTAAACTGGTCGTAATATAAGGTCTTGATCTTTACATTGAATACGTTACAACGTTGTTTAGCCGTTTCGCGCGTACGTTTTCTCACGGATCCATTCGCTCATTATTGTCGTTTCAATAATGGACTGTAGTTTTACTTGACGGCTATTATAACGTGTTTTTTATGCTGGTCATATCTTTTATTTGGTTTGATTCTATAACTATGATTTTTATTTCTGATGGTCCAGTTTAACTTCTAAACATATCAATCTTGATTTTATCATTTTAGAAGGTTTATGTCTAACAGTAGATGATGCTAGACTAATGAAAAGATATTTTTATGTGCTTTCATGATTATCACAGCTCATACGCACCACTGCTGAGCTCAAGCCTTCTTCACAATGGGAGGGAACCTGACCTACTAGGTATTCTACGTGGGTCAGGCGGGTTGGCATAGGGGGCGTGGGGAATTTTATTCTTAACACATCGTTATCGTCACCACATAGAACGTGTGCTTTACTAATAAATTTACGATTTCTGAGGGTTTCCTGTCTGGGGGCATAAACATTCGTCCGGGTTAGAACCACACTGTCCACAGGAATTCAACGTAATGATTTGCTACTGCACTTCGTTAGGTGAGCGAGCGAGCTGGCGATGGCGCCTTGGAGAATTGTTACCTAATATTACCTATGGAGGTTCATTATCACCTATTTATCATATATGTAGGCTGCTTGCTGGTCCATCTAGGTATGGTTAATAACCAAATGTCATATGTAAAGACCTATATTTGTTTATTATGTACGTATCTAAATCTGTAATCTGATTGTTAATTTATATGAAAAGCGGAAAATTTCTAGATAAAACATCAAATAAAAAAACACTATAAACCTATCTACTTATAATGTTTTTTTTATTTGATGTAAATATTCTAAATTGACCATGTATCTATGCAAGATAAAATAAATTTAAGTAAGTGTTCGATATTCAAAAATCGATTGGTTACATTTTGTGAACAGCTAATCGAGACGTATTATAAAACAATACACTCTTATCACTGGCCGGTTATAGCAGCAACACGACGCTGAGCACCTAAGATGCTGCTTTACGATTCATTTCATTTGTAGTTTTATTGACTATCTTCACATTCATAATTATTACCTTGAACTACAACACATAATACTTATAACTTTGTTTATGATTTATAAAAATATTAAATTAACTGTACATGATAATATATAACTATAGCAAATAACTTATATAATGTTTATTGATGTTTACGCGGTATTAGTTATAGAAAACTATTTTTTGCAATAGGTAGCTATTATGACGTTTGTATTAGAGGACTAAGTTACGTTTTTAGTAATAATTCACCATTATTACAGAGGTTTTTATATTAGGTATCAGTAGGTATAGCAGGTATTCGTTATTAAATTTTTGTCCCATAGTCTTAAATAAAATAAATTTATATATAAAAATCAACTTACTTCTTTTCATAAACAAAGCGTGTAATCTGTATAAAATAACTATAATATAAATAGGTAGTATATAATAAGTATAGGTCGGTTTTATGAGTTTTCGTATTTTTTTAGACGAATGCTAATGTAATTATGTAACGTACCTAATACCTAGCGTAATTCTATTTAAAGAACAATTACCTATCTATTGTGTCCATATCTACCTATTTATAATCATCATCTCAGCTCATATATGTCCCATTACTGGGCTAAAGCCTCCTCCACAATAGAAGGAAAATTGACCTAATATACCTATCAAGCTGGTTAGATAAGTTGGTACAAGGCTTTATTTCCAGTTTTCCTTTTCTTACATAGATGTTTCATGCTTATTTAATCCCTTAATCGTCTTTTACGACATCCATGGACAAGATAAGGGGTAGTGAACTGTATTCTTAGTCTGTCACCATACGAAAATATCTATTTATATATCTACATAATTATGTGAAATCATTTATCCACATATAGCATTAATTAACATAGCATGACTAGTATATATTTACAAGTATTGCCAATTTAGAAGATTACCATTTTATTGAATACTTATAGTTATATATTAACAGATCAGTAATATACTTATTAACTGATTTTTCAGAGTTTAAATTGCAGACCTTAATTCATCGCTCATTTTAACTGTATGCGCTATAAAAACAGTTAAATTTAATAACTTCAAATAATTATAATTTATTATGATTGAAATAAAAATAAATTATAAATATATTTATTTTTATTTCAATCATAATAAATCAATAATAATTATTGGTTATTGCATTGTAATAATAGGGACGTAGGAATAGCTATATCTATGAGCTATAAAAAGATAGTAATATATATCCAATGAAAATAAAATTCCCTAAATATTATGTAACGTTTTTAATAATGTAATTGTAGACACCTAAATTTTGGTAAGAATAAGTCATTTTGCAGATTTATGTGCAATGTAGGTGACTAGACAAGATGGCGTCTAGATATTATTAGTTTTAATTACGAATGTTGATCTATCTACCTAAATTAATAAGTTAGGTAGGTACTGCCAGAGAAGGTAAACTCAAAATAAGTCATATAGGTATGTAATAAATCATGAGTTGGGTATGTATAATAGGACAATAACCTTAGAGGAAGCTCGTGTTCAACCGACTGTGTGACCTAATCTAAGAAGGAGAAAACTATTGGTTAATATAGAACCTAATTACGTAGAGCTTAGCGACCATAGACAGGTATTGTAATAATAAGATAGTATTATTATATCTGTGGCACCTGATATTTATTGAGGTTTGCTATATAAAATATTAATTAAATCTACTTGGGTACAACGATCTTTCACATTTTTTGTACATATATAGGTAGGTATGCAAAGTACATAATCATTCTTGACATGAGAAAGGAAATGCGCCATTTTATAGTCTCTGCACTTGCGTTCTCAATTTAAAATCCGTTCGGGGAATACGAAAAGATAACAAAAATTTCCGCGCCAATTCCGCGGAAGAACACGCGACACTGTGTTTGAATTCAGAACTGTTTCGGCGTAAAACCACATTCCAAATTGTAGTTCATAAAATTGTATTTCACTTTATTTTGACACTTATCCCTATCGAAATACGGTCATATTGATACTTTTTAAGTTCAATTTAATTTGGTTGTCATTATTACTAATACTTATGTGATTGAATATGTACGGTTTAATAGTTTCATTTACATTCAATTATTAATAAAAATTAAAACGAATATATAGGTTTGACTAAGATTTGATTTACAAACAAAAAATTACTTTAAATAAACTTAGTGTAAATGGTCCTTGTAATTATGTCATATAAAAATATGTAGTTCAATAAACAATATAAATAAATACTCTGTGAATGGAATTACAGATTAAAATTCTTTGCGCATAACGCGGTAACGGCCATAGGAAATTAAAGTTCCGACTGGTAACGTTTCGCGGCCGCGAATATGTTTATTTAATTTAAATGGCGACGCTTTTGTTTGTAACGATACCTGTTGATGCCATTGTAAATGAAACATTTTAATTAATTTTATAGTTATAACTTTTGAATGTTGGTACTAACTGTTGTTAAGTAGTATCATATTGCTTTTGATAAAGTTCTGAGTTCGAGAGTTCGATTTACACGTGATACAATTCACAACTTCCTATTTTGCACGTTTGTATTGTAAAAGATGACCGAGGGATATTATATTAATGCGAGAGAAGGATAACTCAGATATAAAATACAGCACAATACCCAGTGATATCTTCTTTATATATAAATTTCATGTGTACGTGTGTATGTCACTGAACTCCTCCTAAACGGCTGGACTGATGTTGATGAATTTTTTTTTGCGTGTATTCAAGGGCATTAAAGAATAGTTTAGATTCACAATTGGATCCGGTAGATGGCGCTTAATTGAACAGAACAATGTCTGTTGGGTCAGCTAGTATAATACATCAACCCTTAGAATAATAACGTATAGAAGGTAAGTTCATGCACAAAAAATTAAGCATTTCAATTGGAGCCTAATGTAGCTTAATCCGGAACCATCCCGTAATGTATAAGGTCACTGTACTGCACGTACGTCTGCAACTCTTTAAAAATAAATAGGTAATTATGACGGTTTGTGCATTCAAATGGTGTCACAACACATTTGAAAAACATAAAAACGTTTCTAACATTATTTTTAAAAGTATTTCGACGATTTATGTTAATAAAAACAAAATTTGATTTCATAATTTGTATAGTTGTGGGGGGGGTGTACGTGTGTAATCGCCCGCGCGCTTGTAGTATTTTTGGCTTCATGTTTTGATCGCTTTAAGTAGCGACACTATCCTTCTATACGTTATTATTCTAAGACATCAACCATTAAAAACAGACAACAGATTTCGGCTTCGTAGAGCATTGTCTCTGTTGCACACTACCTGTGTAACATCGGAATGAGCACTCGTCATCATCATAGCCCATATACGTCCCACTGTTAAGCTCGGGCCTCTTCCATTATGAGAGGGACTATACCATGCTGATCAGACGTGTTGGCATATTCATTTCGAGTTTTCCTTCTCTTGCATCGATATTATCTGAAAATTATTCCCTTAGTCATCTTTTACGACACCTACTGGTAAGAGAGGCGGTGATGAACTGTATTCTTATTCCATCACCACATGGACTTACGAAGGAGTTCTCAATGAACTATACAAACATTTAATTAACGGATCCAAATTACATCCGAACTCAGAAAAATTATTTACGAAACGTGTGGATGCAACCCAAGACACTTAGCAGGAAAGGTCGGTACTTCATTCACTGCATCCCCTGTTCATTCACGTAGATATTTCTTTGTAGTTTGTATTGCTGTCGGTACCTTATCATATTATGGTACAAATTCTTTGAACGATTTCATGCGAACAATACTTGGCTACTCGCAATACTAGTGGCATATAAAACTGCGCGATGTAAACTTGTTTTGCTGTCGCTACCGAATCGCAGACATAACACGAACGAAGTCGGAAGTACAAACGTACAAATAAGTGTTAGACATATTTTTTTTTAATAATTATATTTACGTAATTGAAAGTTCTGATTCACATCTGATCAAATAGGTCTTACCTATGTCTATTATTTTTTAAGATTTTATAGATAGGTTCTGAGGTACTGTGGGTCTAAACCTATTCCCTTCAAGCAAGCATAGTGAGAGATTAAAATACATAAGCAGACAACAGCACTGCAAGGGAAGGAATGAAATATTCCGTGTGGCGACGGAGTACCTAAGAACACATATCACCATCCTATTTCTTACCCGTGGATATAGTAAAAGTCATCTAAGAAATATAATATGTAGATAACACCTATGCAGGAGAAGGAATACTCGAAATAAAACCTTACCAACCCGTCTGATTAGCGTGGTATGGAAGGTCTATTTCTCTTCTATTATGAGTGAGGCTTGAGCCCAGCAGGACGTAGGTATGTGGGTTGAAATGATGAATGATGAAGGGTAAGAAAACACGACAAAAATTATTCCGAACAAAAATCAAAAATCTATTTCCATAATAAATAATAGTATAAATTATTGTGAACACTTGCGTTATCGACTGTACTGTATGGAGTTTGCAACGGCGTCGTCAGCGAATCTGTCTAGATTAGAGTATAGACGCCCAAAGCGAGCCGATACACAACATCTGTTGAAATAATCCTAGTTTAAACGTATTTTAGTTATATTTGGTTGATATATCTTATTAACTAAACAACATAATATGGTCCTTCTGATGTTGGTCCTTCGAACAGTCATCATATCAACTAATATAAACTTTTAGTACCTATATTTTTAAGACAACACCTTATAGAATAAGAAAATAATTCTTGTATTTACCAAACATACAACTCACGGATACAAATTATCGCTTATTTTTGGTTTTTTACTCTAGTCTGGATGCACTCAATCCGATTTCCTTCAGAGGAATTGACCTACTATATTACGCTGGTCAGATGTATTGGGGTTTTTTTTTTTTATTAATTGCAAACGGTGGCAAACGAGCAGACAGTACACCTGATGGTAAGTGTTGCTGCCGCTCATAGACCTTTAGAAGGCCGCTGCCTACCGCGAAGAAAGTGAAGGGAGTGTGAATGCGTGCATTGAGGCTCGGTGATACCAAAACCCTCCACACGCAAACACCCTCAAAAAGTTGGGCTTCCGGCTCTCTCACTCACCGAACGAAGCGCATTAACAAATTGCTACTACTCAAACGTCGATTTTCTGCTAGAGCATGGTACTGCCCCGGACGGACCGGCCCGCGGCTGTAGACAGATAACTGTCGACAGTGTGGTCCTACCACTCCAAAATATAGGGTTTTATTTCAAGTTTTCATTCTCTTGTATAGAGTACATGGTAATAAATGAATATTATATTAGTCCTCCTTCCGTGGTCATCTTTTACGACATCCACGAGCAAGATAGGGAGTGGTGAATTGTATTCTTACTACATTACCACACGGACAAAAAACTATGGGAAACTTAAAAAAAATAAACTACTATAATTATCCTTAACAATGCATTCCACATGCTCCCATTGAATAGCTTAAAACTGCTATTTTCACCAAGAGCCTGTATTGCTGTCAATTTTCAGGATAATTACAGATAGTGTAATTTTACGGTTGGCGTTCTGTTTTAAGCACTCTATTCACCAAAATGGAGGGTAGTTGATGATCGGTATGACTGTTGTAAGTAGTTTTGGCAGTAACATGAAAGTGCCTTGTTGGGAGCGTAATTGTATTTCACTACCTTTGGCTGTTATTATTTAAATGTGGGGGAAATTGACTTAAATGGTATTTTAGCTGGTCAGACGTTTTGGAATAGGGTTTTATATCGAATTTTCCTTCTCTTACTACTGAAAACTACGCGGGTAAGGCGACTGAAACCGAAGCGAAGCGCGGGCGGGTTGCTAGTTATAAAATAAATTAATAAGAAAGAAAAACAACTTTACGGATTTTATCGCGTTTGTATTTGATTTTTGATTGGCCGACGTTTAGAACCTTTTTGCAGCGTTCATGGTCACGGGCGGACTGTGTTTGAAACTTCGGACAATCAAAAATCAACAAGGGTGATAAAATCCGTAAAATAGTTTTATTTACAATGTGTAATTCTCGCGTAAACATCAAAATTCATTATGAAAGAAAAAATTAATAAAATGACATTTTGAATACCACTACTTGACTTATTCAATTTAATCTATTTCCAAAAGAAGATAAGAAGATAATAGCATGCCATGTTAATTTCCTTTGTTTTCAGTTAAAACCTATGTACGTATAATTTCCTCGAACGTCACGTTGTCACGTCACGATACGGCTTTGTCCTACGATATTACGCTGTAGGTATCTAGTCACAAAAACATGTTAGCCAAAATGGTTCAGAATAAAGATACATGGAGACGCCTGCTAGCTAAATATTTTTGTTTTAAAAGCCTTTACTGTAAAAATTATTAAATAATAATACAAAATTTTAACAAGTAAAAACCGACTTCAAAAAAATGTAGTCGAGTTAAACCAAGTAGGTACGCATTATTAAGTAATATCTGGTTGACCGAGCTTCGCTTGGAATATTTTTGTCGAATTTATTTAGATATACCTATATTAATAAAAAATAAAAATATAATAATGAAAAATATATAAAAAATTACAAAAAGAGAATAACAATAACACCGAGATACGATCCGACGCTGTTTGAATGCCAAAACAAAACAGAAACAGAACTGGACAACTTCCCAACTGAGCTATCGTAACTCATGACGTTGACAACGAAATTTGAATTCATATTCTTTTAAAATTTAATTTCATTGTATTGTTTTGCTAAAAACACCGACAAAACAACATTTTCTATAAATAAAACCTAGCTAGACCGATTTTTTGGACCCGAAACCTCTAGTATGCCAAGTATCAACAAAATCGTTGGAGCCGTTTACGAGATCCTGAATATATAGGTAGGTATACAAGAATTGCTGGTTTAAAGATATAAGATAACTCAAAAACTATTCGTAAGATTCTAAACAAATTTATATCCATCTCCTCGCCTCTGAAACCACCTCTAAAGTATGATTTACCAAAGAAAAAAAATTAATCATCGTAAAAATCACGTAATATATGATTAATTTTTTTTTCGGTCGGCGCACTCCTCGCTCCACTCCGTCCGGGGCGACAGAGGGACGTAAGCACGCACACCCGTAATCCACCCGTATAGCCCGTCGCCTTCATCGTTGGGCCGACCACCAGTGCAGAGTTCCTTGACTTCAGTGGTCGAATATAAGATTACATACAGAAAAGTGATCCGTGTGGTGACGTAATAAGAATACAATTCACCTCTCATTCAAATCTTTTTTTTTTTGGTGGGCTATGGTAAGCGGAACGCGTCGTAATGCCTCTTCTTCGCTATTAGGCCGACCACCACCACTTGCCTGTGGATGTTGTAAAAGACTTCTAAGGGATTTAATACGCATATAACATCTATGCATGAGAAGGAAATCTCGAAATAAAACCCTATACCAACTTGTCTACAGGTATAGTAAGGTAAATTTCCCTCCTATAGTGAAGGAGGCTCGAGCTCAATAGTGGGACGTATATGAGCTGAAATGATGATGATGATACAGAAAAAAATACACACAAGTAAAGCTCAGTACTTTTTTCCAGTCAATAAAATACCTACTCTTTATCCCGGCTCCATGTATATTGACACAAATTTTTTGTATAGTTATCGCTATGACGTTTAAAAGCGACTAAAATTCGTGCTAAAAGTCCACTAAACTACAAGCGGTTTCCACGAAAACGTATAAAACAAAAATGGCGAGAGGAAATAACAGGTATTGACGAAAAACGAGAACAGGCCCGCGAGCCTCGCAAAAATGAGGACGCCATTGAAACACAGGGTTTTTACCTTCTAAGTATTTAGTTCGTTTTGTGTGGGTAGTTAAGCATTTTTCACGTGGGCAGTTTTGTTGAAAGATTTTGTAGAATGGAATGCATTTTGTATACAAAGAAAATAATAATCGCTGACTAGTTATTTAAAAAGACACCTTGCACTAAGGAATAAATCCTAGTGACGTGGACGATTTTACAAACATACAAATAAAACCTACACGGGCACAAATAAGACTCAGCTAGGAATTTGTGAATAGTACAAGTAAACTGTCGGCACAAGAAAACACACATAAGTCTCATTTTTGGGCTCGGGCCTTTACAATAGAAAGGTAATTGACCTACTATACCGATTTGGTCAGACGTGTTGACATAGGATTTGATGTCAAGTTTCCATTTTCTTGCATAGATGTTATTTGCATATTACTTGCATATTTTTTATTTTCTTTTTTTGCTATCGGTCGCATACGAGCAAACAGTACACCTGATGGTAAGTGTTGCTGCCGCTCATGGACCTTTACAAGGCCGCTGCCTACCGTGAAGAAAGTGAAGGGAGTGTGAATACGTGCATTGAGGCTCGGTGATACCAAGGGCACCACCAAAACCCTCCACACGCAAACACACTCAGAAAGTTGGGCTACTACTCTTAGTCGTCTTTTACGACACCCACGGACAAGAGAGGGTGGTGAATTATATTCTTACTCCATGACCAATCTGAGAATAATTTTCTTGTAAGGTATTAATTACGCCTTCATTATCATTATCGCAGCCCACATACATTCCACTGTTGGGCTCGGTCCTCCTCCACAATGGGAGGAAATTTGACCTACTAGTATGTCAGGTCAGACATGTTGATATAGAGTTTCATTTTGAATTTTCCTTCTCTTGCACAGATGTTATGTGTATATTATATCACATAGTCGTCTTTTACGACATCCACGGGCAAGATAGGGAGTGGTGAATTGTATTCTTACTCCGTTACCACACGATCAATAAGAAAAGTGCAAATGGACACATTCTTTACTCTGTAAGTCTTAGCAAGTTAAGTTAGATTTAAATTGCTTATTAGCCTCATAGCTAGATTGTAATTATTATGAGGTAACTGTTAAGTTATATCATAACTAGAAAAAAAAAAAACTCCGTCACCACACGGAGTATTAATTACGCCTTACGGTGATCAAATTTGAAACGATACTAGTAAATACTAAAAGCATAAACATGAAACACAAATCTATATTAATAAAAATGTCCATTATTAAATCAACAAGCGACATCACCGCCAAAACTCAAGGTTTAAGCGTTAATAAAAAAAAATGTAATTACCAACGAAAATATTTCAGTTCGTGAGTTAAATTCACGAACTAAATAAAAGTATCTAAAAGTAGGTAAATGCTTATATTAATTTTACACGCTAATACGCTATTAAAGACTTAGTAATAAAATACTATCCATGTTTTAGAATTTCGTTTTTATTTTGGCTTGCATATTGACAATAGCTTGTTAACTATCATTGACCTTATTTATCTGTCTATAAGTATAACTTTTTGTATTATCTAAGTAAGGACAGATAATGTCATCACCCCTATAATTCAAATATCATGACGACTAAGGGATAAAATGTCCATAACATTTGTGTAGGAGGGAAATTCGAAACGAAATCTTATACCAACATTGTAGGGGACGTCGACAGGAGACGGTACTCCCTCGGGGTATTCCGTCGGGTCCATATAATGCCAACATTGTAAATAAAACTACTTTTACGGATTTTATCACGTTTGTATTTGATTTATGATTGCCCGTCGTTTCGAACACTTTACAGCAGCCCGCGACCATGAACGCTGTTTATTTACAATTAGCAATCCGCCCTCGCTTCGCTTCAGTTCGAATGGTCTTACGCGCGTAGTTCCCGTTCCCGTGGGAATACCGCGATAAAATAGTGCCTATGTTGCTCCCTAATATTATAGCTTTCCATTGGTGCAAGAATTTTTGAAATCGGTTCAGTGGATTAAACGTGAAAGTGTAACAAACAAGCAAACTTACTTTAGCATTTAAAATATTAGTAAGGACTAGCAACGCCCAGCGGTTTCACCCGCAGTTCCTCTTCCCGTGGGAATATCGGAATAAATTATAGCCTATGTGTTATTCTGATATGTAAGCTATATTATTGTGAAGTGTCATCAAAATCCATTCAGTAGTTTTTGCGTGAAAGAGCAACAAACATCTTCACATACTCACATACTCACATACCTACTCACAAACTTTTGCGTTTATAATATTAGTAGGAAGTAGGATAGGATGTGTAATGCTCGCGTAAACATCAGATATTACTATACCAACATGTCTGAACAGCACTCTACAGTAGGTCTATTTTTCTCCTAATAGAAAGGAAGCTTAAGGCCAGCAGTGGGACGGATACAAGCTCAGACGACGACGATACAATCTTAAACCATATCATCATTCATCTTTCAGCTCATAAACGTTCCACTGTTGAGCTTCAGCCTCCTCCACAGTAGGAAATTGGCCTTACTTTATCATGCTGGTCAGTCAGGTTGGTATAGGGTTTTATTTTAAGTTTTCCTTTTCTTGCACAGATCTTAGGTATATGTATATTATATCCCTTAGTAGTCTTTTACGACATCCACGCGCAAGATAGGGAGTGGTGAATTGTATTCTTAAAGTAAAATATCTGGTTGACCGAGCTTCGCTCGGAATATTTTTGTTGTATTTTTTTCGAATTTATTTAGATATATATTATCTAATAAAAAATAAACATTGAATAATGAAAAAAATATAAAAAATTACAAAAAGAGAATAATAATAACACCAAGATTCGATCTGACACCGTTTGAATGCCAAAACAATACTAAAAGGAAACTGGACTACTTCCCAACTGAGCTATCGTAACTCATGAAGTTGACGGCAAAATTTGAATTCATATTCTTTTAAAATTTAATGTCATTATATTGTTTTGGTAAAAACACGGACAAAACAACATTTTCTATAAATAAAACCTAGCTAGATCGATTTTTTGGACCCGAAACCTCTAGTATGCCAAGTTTCAACAAAATATATATAAACTCATTTGCAAAAAAAACGGGCACCTAAGCAATGAACCATTTCAAATGTTAATATTTCTTTGTTTGATAATTATAGGTAGTTTTATCCACACAATTTGCTAAATTAATAAGAAAATAATCGTTTTCATCAGTATTTCATAAAATTTAGATACAATTTATGGGAAATAATGCTAAACCTCGCTAGTAGTGTATATTCGCTAGTAGTGCATATGCTCATGAAGTAAAAATAAAAAAGTTTTTTTGTTTGTTTTTCTTTAATAAAGTAAAAGCAGATAAATGTTTAGTATCGAGTGTGACCCCCTCTAGCTAAAATCACAGCTTGAATTCGTCTGGGCATGCTAGCGAGTATATCCCGGATACTTGCTTGCGGAATACGTTCCCACTCCGCAGTAATCACATTCTTCAGCTCTCTGATGGTCTGCGGAGCCGGGTGTACTGATCTCACACGCCGTTTCAGAACGTCCCAGACATGCTCTATGGGATTGAGGTCGGGACTTCGAGCTGGCCAATCCAAACGACGAATGCCGACCTCTTGCACATACGCATTAACATCGCGGGATCGGTGGGCGCGAGCATTGTCGTCCATAAAAATCGAGTCTTCACCTAGAGCGGCCAATGCGGGTTGTGCACGAGAAATTAGAACTTCCGTTATGTATCGATGCCCAGTCAGTGAGCCGTTTTCAATGAAGACTAACTCTGTACGATCCATTGAATTTATTCCTGCCCAAAACATAACAGAGCCCCCACCATAAGGTGTGATTTCTTCGAAACATGCCTCTGCAAAGCGTTCTCCTTGTCTTCTTAGCACTCGCCGACGTCGATCTTCACCGAACAGAGATATCCTGGCTTCATCAGAGAACAAAACCCTATTCCAATCGTCTTGAGTCCATGATTCACAATTTCTAGCGAACCTAAGCCTGTGAACTCTGTGCTCACGGAGTAATTTGGGGCCGCGGGCCGGGCGGTGACTGCGTATATTGGCAGCGAGAAGCCTCCTCCTGACCGTCCATAGACTAATATGCACATTTCTTACTTCTTGGAGGTTGTTCTTAAGATCCACATACGAAGATTTGCGATTTCTCAATGCGCGACTCACAAGAAAACGATCATCCCGTGGTTGGGTACATGGTTTTCTTCCAGAACCAGGCCTTCTCTCGACGGAACCAGTCTCCTGATATCGCTGCCAGGTCCTTTGGACTGTCGAGCGACTAACGTTTAGCCTCCTAGCCACGAAACATTGGCTGCAACCCTCTTCAAGCAGCGCGATAATTTTGGTAGCTTTTACCACTTTATCTACCATTTTTGATACAGCCAAACAGCATTAAATAAAGCTTTGACAGTCAAGGATATGAAATTAATCGATAAAAATTGAATAAAAGTTATGAAAGTCGATGTTAACTTCTGGAACTTCGCGCCAAAAATGTAGGATAAAAAGGGGTTTTCTGTAAAAATGAACATCAAATGAAAAATTGAATTTAGAACGTACTTTTTTAAATACCACAGCATTTTTAAAACCGGCCAGTAACGTGTACAAACGATTGAAACCTTTTTGGTATTGTATCTTTTTAAATATGAATGAAAATCAAAACCGCCCGTTTTTTTTGCAAATGAGTTTATATACAAGAATTGCTCGTTTAAAGATATAAGATAAATCAAGGAGGCTTTTGAGCAGCAAAAGAATTTTCACCTATACAACTTAATACCCACGTAATAGCAATCAAATCTATACAACATAGAACCAAATTGCCTGCTACTAAGAATTCTTTAACGAGAAAATACAATTCTTGTTATCTTCAAAGGAAAAATACTTTGAAGGCTTTATTATTTATGTGGGCAAATCGAAATTAGTTTTGTACTGAATTTATTACGAATAGAATATTACGAAGTGCGAAATGAAGTAGCAATAGGCAGGCAAAAAGTGTTTTTGGTGAGTGAACTGGTAGTGCGTCATGCTCTTCGATTAGGTGGATTAAAGACTTGGTGAAAGTCTCAGGGAGTTGATGGATGCAAGGTTCTATAAGGGAGATGTGTAGGATGCTTAGGGCTTGGGCCTCCGCTACTATGGGAGGGAAAATGACCTACCATACCAAGCTGGTCAGACGTATTGGTATATGATTTGAGTTTCCCTTCTCTTGCATAAATATTTAAATATAGCAGTATTTATATATGCAGATTAATCCTTTAGTCGTCTTTTGCGACATTCACGGGCAAGAGGGTCGTGAATTCTTATTCTGTCACCACATGGTGAAAGAAATAAGCAAACCTATTCTATATTATTCACCAATTAATAAATATTAATCTTAACTAAATGAGTTGCTAAGTAGTTATCCGCCATTTATGGATGACCTAGATACACTACCAAATAGTATTTGAACGCAGATCTACGACCTTGTAACCATTCTTGATAGATTATATCATATTTTATTCTGCACTGGAAATATAAGTGTGGAATATATAACATAGTTGTATAATGATTTCTGATGAAAACTATTTTACAGATTTTATCGTGTTTGTATTTTATTTTTGACTAGCCCTCGCTTCGCTTCGGTTTACCCGTCTAGTCGTAGTCTTTTTCCCTCGTAGTTCCTGTTCCCGTGGGAATATTGGGTTGAAATATAGCCTATGTTACTCCCTGATATTATAGCTTTCCATTGGTGAAAGAATGTTTGAAATCGGTTCTGTAGTTTAAGCGTGAAAGCGTAACAAACAAATAAACAAACAAACTTTCGCATTTATAATATTAGTAAGGAAGTAAGGATTGTCCGGCGTTTCGAACACTTTTCAGCGTAAAGTAACCCGTGATCCATGAATGATAAAAGCAGTAAAATGGTTTTATTTACAGTATAATTGTTTTTGCAGCTTCAGTAATAACTGTACCAGCAACTTCCTTTACCTGGTTTATTTATCATCATCATCATGTCCTCATATTAGCTCATATAGGTCCCACTGCTGGGCTCGGGCCTCCTCCACAATAGGAGGGCCATTGACTTTACCATACAATGCTGGTCAAACAGGTTGGTATAGGGTTTTGAATCGAGTTTTACTTTTCTTGCACAGATGTTATATGCATACTGTATATCTCAGTCGTCTTTTACGACACCCACGAGCAAGAGACGGGGTGATGAATTTGTTCTTACTCCGTCACCATAAGGACATCGTACGTATTAGCTATATTATAGCCCGTATGGTAATGGAGTTAGAATGCAAATCGAAAACCCCTTTCTTGCCTGTGGATATCGTAAAAGACTACTAGGGGATATAATATGCATATAACATCTATGCAAGAGAAGGAAAACTCTAAACAAAGCCTTATGTCAATCTATCTGACTAGCAAGTTATAGTAGGTTAATTTCAAATACTCTACTAGGTGGACTGAAGACACCTTGTAGGTTGCAGGCAGCCATTGTGTGCAGGGGGTACAAGACTGTTCTGAGTTCCATTCTCGTGGGGAGGCCCATGTCCAATAGTGTAGTAGTAGTAGCAGTATACGTGCTGATATTTTATGGAATCCAAGTTAATAAAAGATATTTTTTTAGAATCATCATCGCAGCCCACGTACGTCCCACTGTTGGGCTCGGGCCTCCTTCACAATGAGAGGGAATTTAACCTACTATACCGTGCTGGTAAGACATGTTGGCATAGGGTTTTATTTCGAGTTTTCCTTCTCTTGTACAGATCTTATGTACATATTATATACCTTAGACGTCTTTTACGACATCCACGGGCAAGATAGGGTGTGGTGAATTGTTTTCTTAATCGGTCACCACACGGAAGATTTTTTATTTTTATTTTTAAGATTAGCGCAGTCAAATAAAATCTACAGCTTTATAATAGTAAAGATACAAAATAACGTTACTAAATTCATTTGATTCCTTTAAAACATACCGTAGATATAATTTGTAAGCAAATAACAGAAACGCGTTAATAAAAAGCTCTTCGATTCAGTAAATATCAAATAACGCTTATCAACAGTATCGTGTGAATAGTGTTCGTAAATAATTCGCATGTAATAGGACACGGCGAAATATCATTGCTGTATGATGAACTTGTATGTTGTACACAAATTTATATTAAAATAGTTATTTCTTAACCGACTTCAAAAAAGTAGGAGGTACAAGTTCAACTGTATTTTTTTTCCATGTTTGTTACCTCAAAACTTTCGACTCGGTGCACTGATTTTGATGATACTTTTTTTTATTTGAAAGCTGGTGTTTCCCATGTGGTTTGGTTTTAATTTGTTTTTGATAATAGCATCCATGAGAAAATGGTTGAAGTCGGTTTTCTTTTTTGTCAAAATTTTAATGAAAACTTCTTTAGGCGTTCCGTGCTCTGTAGTTTATCAGTATTGAATAAGACTGAGCAGTCACGCTCAATAATGCAACGCTTGTTCGTGAAAAATCGCATTTTCTCAGCATTTTTAGAGTAGATACTATAAAAATGATCAGTTAAGGCAAAAATTAAAAGGAGTATTTTATTCACTTTTTTTTTTACGTGTGTATATGTCTGAACTCCTTCTAAACGGTTGAACCGATTTTGGCGACTTTTTTATGTTCAAGTGGATATAAGAATGGTTTAGATTAGTAATTGTACCCGTTGGTGGCGCTGCGATTGATTTCAAGAAGAATACCTTTTTTTAGATTTGAATAGAGCAACGTCTATTGGGTCTACTATTACTATACTATTGGTACTACTTCAACTAGTATTTATATATACTGTAAACCTTCTACCACACCCCGTTATTTTGGACGTAAGAGATGACTAAAGGATATAATATGTATATATACAAGAGGAAAACTCGACATACACATAATCCGTCCAACACGCCTGACCTCGTTAATTCAAATATTTTTTATTATTAGAAGTAACAATGTCACAAGCCGAACGCTTAGCTCGATCGTACCTCTCTATCGCTTGTTTGCCTCTCGCTCAGGCGGAACGTGACAAGGAGACATCCTTTTTCTTGCGTGCAGCCGGCGTTCATCGATTTATAAGACGTATCATTCAGTTCATCATCATTTCAGCATATCGCCGTCCACTGCTGGACGTAGGCCTCCCTCATGTTACGCCATAACGTGCAGTCCTGTGCCGCCTGCATCCAACGACGCTCAGCAACTTTCATCAGGTCGTCGGTCCACATAATGGGGGGCGTCCTACATTGCGTCGTTTGATACGTGATCGCCTTTCTTCCCTAGCGTTGTCGGTTCGTCGAGCGATGTCGCCTGCCCGTTGCCACTTCAGTGTGCTAATTCTGCGTGCTATGTCGTTTACACCCGTTCTGCGGATTTCTGTATTCTGGATTCTATCTCGCAGAGAAATCCCGAACATAGCCCGCTCCATAGTACGCTGAACGACTTTTAGCCTTGTTATGAGGCCTATATTGTATGCTACAGACGATGTATGCTTTCATACATTTCGACTTATAAAGGTACATAGTAATTGCTGATCTATATATTCATATCTATTTCATGTAATTGCGTAGGTATGTTTGACTCATTAGTTCGGATTAACAAATTATAAATTGACATACATTATTTTAGTGCTATAAACAATTTTTGAACTTTGGAATGTAATTAATAGGTATAACTTTGTTTGGGCAATTGTGTCATGTTTACTTGGAAATTAATTTAAATTGTTATATTCGTGTGGTAATTAAAATATACTTTGTCACTACTTATTTCCCGGTAACAAGTCGTAAAAAATGACTCGGCAATTTACAGCAATCTTACGGACAGATTGGAGTCCCTGGAGCGGTGGAGAGACTTTGGGTCACTTTGTGTACTCTAACGGCTCTTTCACGGGGAGTGCCCCGAGGAACTATTTGACTTGGTAGGTACCACCGTTTTACCAACGTACCACTCGATACCGCAGCAAAGTTCATCCATTTCACCTGGAAACTTTATGGTCTTCAACTGTACGGTTCCAGCGATCATTTCTCCCACGTACGTGTAAGCTCTAGAATGAACTACCTGCTGCTGTGTTTCCCGAGCGCTTCCTTCTTTAAACGAGGTTTAAGAAGAGTATTTTCTTCACGGTAGACAATGGCCTGGCTGTGCCCTTGGTATTGCAAAGGTCCATGTGCGGCAGTATCACTTACCATCAGGTGTGCGGCCTGCTCGTTTGCCACTATCGGCAATAAAAATAAATCATCACAGCTCATGTGCATCCCACTTCTGGTCTCCAACCACCTCATCAATAGGAGAAACAAGGACCTACTATACCACGCTGGTCAGACGAGTTGGTATGGGGTTTTATTTTGAGATTTCTCTCTTGCATAGATGTTAACTGTATATTATATCCCTTATTCAGTCGTCTTTTACAACACCCAAGGGCAAAAAAGAGGATGGTGAATTGTATTCCTATTAGGTATTCGTATATTTTCCGTTACCACAGGGAAAATATACGTATTCGTGGTGTATTGTGAAAGCCTAACGTAATCTTCCAATCGGCTGCATCGATTTTCATAATATTTTGCTACTAGGTACTTATCTGTATAACGAGCTTGGTTACTTTTCCTCTCAAGAATTTAGCCCGGTCCGGCAAACGAACCCGAGGTTTCGTGAATTGCAGGTGCGCTGTAATATTTTGGAAGAAACTAGAGAATTATTTTTTTCAAGAGAAATTTATTTTTAAGAAAAGCGTTCGACTCCCTCTCTTGAACGAATTGGCAGAATCATCACAACTGATATAATGTCCTTATAATTATGTATATATACTGTGTACCTATGTATATATTTATATATCTTAATATATATCATATCTATCTTTGTATTTGGGTATGTATGTATCTTTGGTATGTATTATATATATTCGTATATACCTATTTATCTATGTAAAATATATTTTCTTTTTCATTTTACAATAATATAGCTAGCATATGGTTGACTGGTAGAGAATGCCTTTGGCATTAAGCCCGCCATTGCATTGTTGCATGAAGTTTAATAAATAAATAAATAAACCACCTTTAATAATGATTGAAGGTGTTTTTTTTGCAAATAATAATTATAAATATCTAAATTCTTCCAAAATATTGTATGTAGATAAATGTTTAGATTTTTGTTGATTCAAAAACCTGTTGTCCGATTTCGATAAAATTTCATGGGACTATTTGGGTACTGTACCTTTTCCAACAAAAAAAAACAATATTGGTTCATAAACGACGAAGTTATCCGCGAACAGACATAAATAAAGCATATATACGGTCGAAATAAGGAATCTCCTCCTTTTTGAACTCGGTTAAAAATGCGTGAGCAAGGCGACTGAAACCTAAGCGAACGAAGGGCGAATTGCTAGTTATTCAATAAAATCTACCATTAGCTATTTTCACTCGGCATTCACACTAAATCAAAACATGAAACTATAATTATATGTATATCTATTCACTATTATACAGAAGGTCGGGTATCACAAAAGCGTATGTTTTTATAATCTAGCCTATGAGAACTATTGTTTTGGTCATGTCGAAAGTTATGCGGACCAAATGGTCAAGGTATAATAGCTGTTTACAATCTACATCCTTACATTATCCTTGATGATATCAACCGCATTCATCATCAATCAACCATTGTTATAAAATATATATTTGATTAGCAACCCGCCCTCGCTTCGCTTCGGTTTCAGTCGTCTTCCCTGCGTAGTTCCCGTTCCCGTGGGGATACCGGGATAAAATATCCTAGCTTACGCCCTGATATTATAGCTTTCCATTGGTGAAAGAATTTTTGAAATCGGTCCAGCCGTTTTGAAGATTACCCGGAACAAACAGACAGACAGACAAAAAGTGGCATAAAAGTCAACTAAGGGCTTTACCTGAATCAACTTCATTTAATGATTTCTGATCAACAATTATACCTATTCCTAAAAAGGGTTGACGTCAGTCAGGTCATATATATAATATCTTCTATCCATGTGTATGTGACTGAACTTTTCCTTAATGGCTGAACCGATTTCGATGATTTTTGTGAATTTGAGAAGACCTTAGATTACCAATTGGATTCGGTAGGTGGTGGTGCGATTAATTTCAAGGAGAAATGCTTTTATAATTTTTTTATTTGAGCAGAACAGCGTTTGTTGACTCGAACCTCCTCTACATTGAGAGGGAAATTAATCTACTACCTATACTTCGCTGGTTAGACGGGTTAGTATAGGATTTCGTTTCGAATTTTCCTTCACTTGCATAGTTTTTTTAAACACAAGATATCCCTTAGCCGCCTTTTACGACACCCAAGTGCAAGAGGCGGGGTGGTGCACTGTATTCGTACTCCGTCACCACCCTTTCCCGTAAATGATGGTAAAAGACAATATAGGAAATGATATAGGACGTAAGCAGGTAAGATCTCTTACAGTGAAGAGAAAAAAAATTACTAAATACGAGTATAATTGTCTATACCAACACACCTGACCACCATGGTATATAGTAGATCAATTTTCCTCCCATAGCGGAGGAGGTCCGAGCCCAGCAGTGGGACGTGTATGAGCTGAAATGATGAATGAATTGCAGCAACAACTTCATGAGTTCGGATTCAACTTTTATCTCTGTAACTTTGTTTCTTTTGCTTCTACGGGCAAGGTATACGTATCTCTGTATGTATGATGTAGTGGTTAAGATACCTACCGTGCCATTGTCGTGGATTCTAATCCCATGCAGGACAACACTTTGTGCGATCTACAAATTGTTCTTCTGAGTCTGGATGTAATTTGTGTCCTTTAATCATCTTTGTAAAGTCCCCGCACTACAAGGATGATTTACTTATTGTTAGTGTAGGGTTTGTTTTTTAAAAGAAAAAGAAAAAATAGGTACCTACTGGTTAGAAGGGTTAGATAGAAATAGAAGTAGAACGCTATATTTAATGTTTAGCTTAATATTTGTGTCATATAAATAAAACATAATTGTGTAGGTGAATTATGCACAGAATTTGAATACAACAAAAAATTATCTCGGCGTCTCCCCATGCCAGTAGCTAGATACGTATTTAAGGCAGCCTATTTACTATGCGTCTAGACAAAATGCATTTCGACAAGGTTGTTTCAATGTTAGTGCAACAACGAATATGTTTGAACTCAATTGGACACTGTAATGTCTAAAAATAAACAAATTTGACATCGGCTTGGAGCTCGAATGGAATTGCATTTTGTGTTTCAAAGATATTCACTCGTCACCCACGGAGTAGGAATACAATTCACTTTCTTACCCGTGGGTGTCATAAAAGATGATTTAGGGATATGCATATAACATCTATGTAAGAGACGGAAAACTCGAAATAAAATCTTATGACAAAATGTCTGACCAGTGTGTGCGTGTTAGTAAGTGAATTTCACTTTCATAGTGAAGGAAGCCGGAGCCCAACAATGGGTCCTGTATGGGCTGAAAGGGTGATGGAGATTGGTGGTTTCAAAGATAAACCAATATTATTCATTCTCTTAACTCTTATTTTTTTCATGAGACGTTTCATTTATTTGACATGTGATGAGACGGAATGAAAGTAATCTTGTGAATCGATGGTTGGATGGATGGACAAGGACAAGGGAAGAGCGAAGAAAAATTAGATGGATTCTTTTTAAAACAACACTCGGCGGAAAGAATCCTTGTATTGTGGGGGACTTTACAAATATATAATTAACTGACACAAATTACATACAAATTCAGAACAATTTGTGGATCGCAGTGTCGTTCTGCGTGGGATTTGAGACTAACATTCGAATCACTATGCCATCTGATGTGCAGCCAACATAATATCTAATAAGAGTCGAGCGAAAAGAGTAATTAGGAATAAGGATGATAAAGGAAGAATGAGTTTTTAAAGTTATCAACTTTCGGCATAATATTTTTTTTGTCGGAGACCAGTGTGGGTTAGTAGGTCAATTTCCCACCCATTGTGGGAGAGCTTCGAGTCTACCAGTGGGGCCTCCATGTATATGAGCTGAAACGAATATTCCTTTAATAAAATAAAATTTTCCATAAGGTGACGGAGTAAGAATACAATTCACCACCCTCTCTCTTGCTTGCATGTTGTAAAAGGTGACTAAGGGATATCTTGTGCATATAACAACTATGCAAGTGAAGAAAAACTCGAAACAAAACCCTATACCAACCCGCCTGACCAGAGTGGTATAGTAGGTCATTTTCCCTCCCAATACGAAGGAGGCTCGAGCCCAGTAGTGGAACGTATATAAGCTGTGTTGATGATGAAAATAAAAAAATAAAAATTAATGAGTTATTTGTTATTTGTGCCAAGTTGATTAATTTCAACGGCCTTGTGTACAAGGCCATTGAAAACAGGAAAATGTAAAAATCCTTGTAAGATTATCCTCACTGAAACTATTTTAAAATCTATTGTATTAATATTATTCCTCGCGTTGCATTTTAAAACTGCATAGTAATATCTGTCCGATATAAATTTATATTTATACTCATTGTATTTATATTAAGAACTGCAGAAGAACGTGTGTTGTCGACATAATGTTTTGAAGACAACACCCAACACTAAGAAAATAATCCTTGTGTTGCGTCGGACTTTACAAATATATAATTAACGGACATAAATTACATACAGACTCAGACCAACCGAAAATCGCACAAAGTGTTGTCCTTCTTTTCTTTTTGGGGGGGTTGGGCCATGGTCAGCGCATACGCTGCCCGGCTCCATCGGGGCGACATAGGGTGCCGCACGGCTCTTTCACCTACCCGTCGCCTTCGTCGTTGGGCCGACCACCGGTACAGAGTTTCTTGTCGTCAGTGGTCGCCCCGACGGAATACTCTGGTCGCGGGGTACCCTCTCCTCGCAATGCCTCAGGGCCAACGGTCGCCGTCACGCGGTCAGCCTCTCGGCGCGTGACGAACTAAATTTCCGCTTCAGTCATCCGCACAAAATGTTGTTCTGCGCGGGATTCGAACCCGAGACATTGGTTAGTATCTTAACCACTATGCCATCTGTGCAGTTAATGTTACATCCATATTATCCCTTACTCGTCTTTTAAGATATCTACGAGCAAGAGAGGGGCGGAGATTTGTATTCTTACTCCGCAACATCAAAAGGGCTGTAAATGAAGGAAACTATCACCTCATTTAAGTGTTCACTCCATTACGTAAATATTAAACGCACATAGATACATACATATATTCACGCCTTTTTCCCATAGGGGTAGGTAAAGACCACTTCCCTCCACTTGGTACGATTTTGACCACTTTCGTCTCTTCCACATTCATTAATCTCCTCATGCATGTTCTTCGGTTTAGGGTACTTTTAACCTGGTCTTTCATAAGAGCGTCCCCGATTTCATCATGGAACGTTCGCCTTGGTCTTCACCTTCCAATACTTCCGGTCAACTTCGCCCTATAAATTCTCTTTGTTAGTCTCCTTTCATTCATTCTCTACATGACCAAATCAACTTAACATACCTTTCTCAATCCTTGTCACTGCATCTACTTTCATACCACAACGTTTCCTAATCACTGTAATTAGGGAACGTTAATATCATAATACAGAATTTTACGAAAGTTGTTTGATAATATTACACAACACTTGCATATATATTTAAAAACATATGCAAACTAATTAGCTTCGTAATGAGATTATTCTAAAGGTAATGTGAGGAAGCCATTTTGATTAAACAAAATCCAATATTGTGATGTGTTTGTGTGTGTATTCTTATATGTGTGTGTGTGTACTTAGGAAGTAAGGGTGCTTGTGATGTATTTATAGTGAGAGTAAAATAAAATTTCCGTGTGTAGAATAAGAATACAATTCATCACCGTGGTGTAGTAAAAGAAAAGTTAGAGATATAATATGGATATATCATCTACTAGCAACCCGCCCTCGCTTCGTTTCGGTTTCAGTCGTCTTAGCCGCGTAGTGCCCGTTCCCGTGGGAATATCGGGATACACTATAGCCTTTGTTACTCCCTGATATTGTAGTTTTCCAACGATGAAAGAATTTTTGAAATCGGTTAGGTGGTTTAACCGTGAAAGCGTAACAAACGAACAAACTTACTTTCGCATTTATAATATTAGTAAGGAAGTAAGGATGAGAAGAAAAACTCTAAACAAACTCTATGGCAACACGTCTGACCTGAGTGTTATAGTAAATCAATTTCCGTCATAGTAAAGAAGGCCCAAACTCAAGATTGGGACGTATATGGAGATGATAACGAAGTGAATTTACGTCCGTTTGGTGATGGAGTAAGACTATAATTCACTACTAATTTCAGCCGTGGGTGTCGTAAAAGACCACTAAGCGACTTAACTATAATATCAACACAAGGGAGGGAAAATTCAAAATAAAATCCTCTGATCAGCGTGGTATAGAAGGTCAATTTCCCTTCTATTATGGAGGCCCAACAGCGTGACGTCAATGAGCTGATGATGATAATTCGTCTTTTACGACACCCGCAGGTTAGATTCGTGGTCAATCATATTCATACTCCGTCATCACACGCCAAATAAAATGATCATTATCACCATTTCAGCTCATATACGTCCCACTGTTGGGCTCGAGTCTCCCTCACAATAGGAGAGAAAATTACCCTAATATACCATGCTTGTAAGACAGATTGGTATAGGATTTTATTTTGAATTTTCCTTCTCTATATGCGTATTATGTTCCTTAATCGTCTTTTATGACATCCACGGGTAAAATAGGGAGTGGTCAATTGTATTCTTACTCCGTCACCACACTAAAATGATAAAAAAATATTAAAATAAAAATATTTTAAATATATTAAAGTCTGGACTATAACTTCTGCGCTTCATAGATTCATACTTGTTGATTCAGATATTTCGAAAGCGTTCTTACGTAAATAAATCCTAGTCTATTTATATAACTCTAGGAAAGTTCCCCTTATGATGACGGGTTACGAATACAATATACTACCACCCCTTACTCTTAGTAATTAATTTTTGAACATACCTATGCAGTTTTACTAAGAATAATAATGTCATGCGAGCTATGATCAGGACGCACGACGTTCTTTCCGTGCGGAGTATCGCGACCCCATAACATACCGTGGTCTTCCAACTATTACATTACCAACACACGAAAACCCTCAGAAAGATTGGCTTCAGGCTCTCTCGCTCACCGAACGAAGTGCAGTTACAAATTGCTATTACTCAGACGTCGATTTTATGCGAGAGTGTGGTACTACTCTGGACGGACCGGCCCGCGGCTGTAGACAAATGACTGCCTCTATATGCTCCTACCACGCGAATATTTAAAATTAATGTTTTCAAAAATCTGTTAATATCAATCATGTGTAAATATGTATATGATGAACCTTTAAGAACATATCTTAAATCTTATGGAGTGGTAGGACCACACTGTCGACAGTTATCTGTCTACAGCCGCGGGCCGGTCCGTCCGAGGCAGTACCACGCTCTCGCAGAAAATCGACGTCTGAGTAGTAGCAATTTGTTACTGCGCTTCGTTCGGTGAGCGAGAGAGCCGGAAGCCCAACTTTTTGAGGGTGTTTGCGTGTGGAGGGTTTTGATGGTGCCTTTAGTATCACCGAGCCTCAATGCACGCATTCACACTCCCTTCACTTTCTTCGCGGTAGACAGCGGCCTTGTAAAGGTCCACGAGCGGCAGCAACACTTATCATTTGGTGTACTGTTTGCTCGTTTGCCACTGTTTGCAATAAAAAAAAAAAAACGAGCAATTCTTGTGTATGTAGGTACATGTATATATATAATCTGAATTTTGGAAATGGCTCCAACGATTTTGATGAAATTTAGCATACTAGAGGTTTCGGGGCCAAAAAATTGATGTACCTAGGTTTTATTTATAGAAAATGTTGTTTTGTCGGTGTTTTTAGATAATCAATACAATGACATAAAATGTTATAAGAATATAAATGTAAATTTACCCTTCGCCGTCAAGAGTGACAATAGTTCAGTTGAGAAGTTGTCCAGTCGCATTCAAACAGCGTGAGATCGAATCTCGGTGTTATTATTATTCTGTTTTTTAATTTTTGTAATTTTTTGATATTTTTTAAATTATTTCTTCATTTTTACTTTTATTAATATATATCCTAAAAATGTTAGTTAAAAAATATCATTAACTTACAAAAAAAATTATAGGTACCTGAAACGAAACATTCGTACGGCAACAAGAACAAATAATTTGATTAAAAAAAACGACAAAGAATCGTCAAAGAGACTTTACTGAGAAAACGGGGGGTAAAGAAAAGGAAGGCATGACCAAAACAGGCGTCTTCGGCGTCTAAACGCTATCCACCCTAATCGATTGAACGCTACTCAATGCAAATGCTTAGCTATCTACAGCTAACTTAGACATCTTTGGGTCATAATGTCGATGTACTTTTAATGTAGAAATTATTTTATAGTAAAATGTATTTTCCGTGTGGTGACGGAGTAAGAATACAATTCACCACTCCCTATCTTGCTCGTGGATATCGTAATAGAGGACTAAGGGATATAATATGCATATAACATCTGTGCAAGAGAAGGAAAACTCGAATTGTAACCCTATACTAACATGTCTGATCAGCATGGTATAGTAGGTCAAATGTCTCATTGTGGAGGAGGCCCAAGCCCAACAGTGGGACGTGTGTGGGCTGCGATGATAATGATAATGTTATTGATATTGAAGAATAATTCATCTCAGCTCATATACGTCCCACAATGGGAGGGAATTGATTTACCACGCTAGTCAGACGTGTTGTTATAGGGTTTTGTTTCGAGTTTTCCTCTTCCATATTCATACCTACTTCATCACCACATGGCAAATAAAACGATAATCATAATCACCATTTGTTGGACTCGAGCCTCCTTCATAATAAGAGGGAAACTGACTTTAATATACCCACGGGCAAGATAGGCGTTGGTGAATTGTATTCCTTCTTCGTCATAACACGGAGCAATCTAATAAGCTAATATGCTGAGAAATCTTACTATATAACTCATTTATTTTTATTATTATAATCATCTTGTTATGAACTCATGTGAAATAGAACTATTTTACGGATTTTATTGCGTTTGTTCTGAATTTTAGTTTTTCGAGGTTACGAACACTTTTTTGAGTGTTTACGGTCGCTTGAGGACTGGGACACTGAAAATTTAAAACAATAAATATCAAATTTATATAATTCAATTTATTTTTCTTTTTTATTTGCGTTCAGCGCGCTCCTCGCATCACTCCGTCCGGGGCGACAGAGGGGCGTAAGCATGCACACCCGTAACCCACCCACGATGCACGTCGCCTTCGTCGTTGGGCCGACCACTGGAGCAGGGTTACTAGTCACCAGTGGTCGGCCTGACGGAATACCCCCATTTGGGGTGCCCTCCTATCGACCGACGTCCCTCCCTCGGGGAGGACATCGGTCTTTCCTCACGCGGTCGGCCTCACGGCGGGTGACGGACTAATTCCCCGGTCATATCACCTGCGGCCGCGGCTAGGGCGGCATGAGGCGCAAGTACCCGCGCCTACGCCGCCCCAGTCGCCGGCGGCAGATAGCCTCATCGAGGCTGCGCTCCTCACACAGGCGATCCGCTGCCTCATAATAATTCAATTGATGTACAATATTAGTTTTAGCGATTTTATACATTATCTATATTATATCATGTGTAAATACATATCCAAACTTTCGTTAAAAATGTTGCAAAATAAGGAATTTATTACAAAATATGATTTCCGATGTTTACGCGAGTATTACACATAGGTACTATTTCCTACTAATAATATAAACGCGAAAGTTTGTATGTGAGGATGTGAAGATGTTTGTTGCTTTGTCACGTAAAAACTACTGAATGGAGTTTGATGAAATTTCACAATATTACAACTTACATATCAGAATAACACAGACTATAATTTATCCCGATATTCCCAAGGAAAGGGGACCTATGCCAGTGAAACCGCAGAGCGCTGCCAGTTACGCGACGTTTTGAACACTGCAGATTTCGTAGCCACGGGCGGACTGCTTCGGGCAATCAAAAATCAAATACAAACGCGATAAAATCCGTAAAGTAGTTTTATTTACAAAAAATGATTTTTCATAGATTCAGTTATCCATCTTCGATAATCCAAATATCTTAAGAAAATAATTAGGCTAGATTTTTCAATATATTTCAATCTTAGTCTCACAATTAACTCATGGCAAGGGACCTGAACGATTCTGTCCCTTTGACAAGAATCAAATTAAAAGTCTTCAAAATATACTTCAGTATCCATTGTCTAGCCGTTTTAAAACGAGGTGGGGGTGTCACGAAAGTGCGGCGGACAAAATCAATAGGGGGAAGCGGGGTGGTGAAGTGAATGAAACGAATCGCCGGACGAATGTCGGACAGCGCCGGACGACAGCCGGTTTATTTCCGTCCGGCGAAATTACTTTCAAGTCTTTTTGTTAGATTCTTTCAAAAATTTAAAACATACGAATGTTACAATGGTTTGAAAATTGATGTGTAATGACTATTTAGTTGTCCATTAGCTGTGTGGTGACAGAGTAAGAATACAATTCACCACTCCCTATCTTGCCCGTGGATGTCGTAAAAGACGACTAAGAGATATAATATGTATGCAAAAAAAGGAAAACTCGAAATAAAACAACATTGGTTGCTTTTATTTCGAGTTAGTGACCTACTATACCACGCTGGTCAGACATGTTGGCATTTTTATTATGGGTGAGCTATGGTAAGCGCACACGACGTCCATTCCGTCCGGGGCGACGAAAGGACGGCGCGTGGGCTCATGACCCACCCGTACCCACGTCGCCTTCATCGTTGGGCCGACCACCAGTGCCAACTTCCTTGTCGTCAGTGGTCGGCTTGACGGAATACCCTTTTGGGTACCCTCACCTAGACATGTTGGCATAGGGTTTCAATTAGAATTTTCCATCTCTTGCATAGATGTTATATGCGTATTATGACCCTTAGTCGTCCTTTACGACATCCACAGGCAAGAGAGAATTTTAAATTGTATTTGTACTCCGTCACCACATGAATCTGCCACAATGGAAGAGAAATGGTAGTCCATTTCTCTGGTCATAACCACACTTCTGTGTTGGTATAAGGTTTAATATCGAGTTTTCATTTTCTGGCATAGACGTTATCTGCCTATCAAATCCCTTAATTGTCTTTTAAGACACGCATGGGCAAGAGGTGGAATGTATTCTTATTCCGTCACCACATGGCAAACTTAGTAATTTAAAAAGAAAAAATAAATAAAGTATTTTATATATGAAGTTAGAAGAATAGATCTCTAAGCTTCGTATTCTTAGGAGGCAACCGTACATCCGATCGAACAAAATCAATACAATACGAGTACTTTAACGTGTATGTTTGTACGTAGGTAGAGGCGAGCAACAGTTAATGTACATCCGCACGACATATTGGATATATTTACTGTTATATTTGTCAACTAGGAACCCGCCCTCGCTTCGCTTCGGTTTCACTCGTCTTTCCAGCGTAGTGCCCGTTCCTGTGGGAATACCGGGATAAAATATAGCCTAGTTTACCACCTGATATTATAGCTTTTCGTTGATGAAAAAATTTTTGAAATCGGTCCAGCCGTTTTGAAGATTACCCGGAACAAACAGACAGACAGACAAAAATTTTTTAATTGCTATTTTAGGCATAGGTGTCGTGCAAATAACCGTGTGAGCATGAAAAAAGCCTATTATTTTGACATTACAAACAGACACTTCAATTTTATTTATTGGTATAGACTAGGAATCCGCCCTCGCTTCGCTTCCGTTTCAGTCGTCTTTCCAGCATAGTTCCCGTTCCCGTGGGAATACCGGTATAAAATATAGCCTAGTTTACGCCCTGATATTATAGCTTTCTATTGGGGAAAGAATTTTTGAAATCGGTCCAGCCGTTTTGAAGATTACCCGGAACAAACAGACAGACAGACAGACAGACAGACAAAAAAAGTATATTTCATATTTATATTATAAAGTATATTTTAGGCATACGTGTAGTGCAAATAACCGTGTGAGCATGAAAAAAGCCTATTATTTTGACATTACAAACGGACACTCCAATTTTATTTATTGGTATAGATACTAACCGTGTGCTGACAGAATACCGCTGGGCAGTATTCGGCAAAAGTAAAAATCCGTCTCTAAATAAGTCTTATGACTAGACTCGAATATAACGTATCTATAGAGAGTAGCCCTCTTCTTGTTATTTCTATATCCATTTATTCACGTCTTTTTTCCATAGGGGTAGGTAGGCAGAGACCACTTCCCTCCATGTGCATCTTCGACACGATCTTGACATACCACTTTCACCTCCTCCACATTCATTAATCTCCTGATGTATCTTTTTCAGTTAAGGGTACTTATAATTTAGCTTTTCTTAAGGATGTCCACGTTGTGGATGTGGAACGTTCGCCTTGGTCTTCCAACACTTCTGTTCACATTCGCCCTATATATTCCACTTGTAAGTATGCTTTCCTTCATTCTCTCAACATGTCCGAACCAATTTGTTGTGATATTTTTACATGATGAAATCTGGAATACCAAAATCTGTAGAAGAACGGATTAGTAGGCGAGTTGAGGATCGTAATTAGTTTTATAATTTCCCCAAATAGTTCTTTTACTCATCTTCCGGCAATATCTGAATCGGTTTTTAGGCAGCAGATAAGTAAAACTAAATTATATGGAACGTAGTGACAAGTGGACTTCAAAAATGGAAAAAGAACAATCTCATTTGTTTTTAGATGGTGCATAATACAATATTTTTTAAATAATGCCAAATTTTCTGGTCAATATTATAAATTTTAATTTAAAAAGGTGTGGCAGAACTTATAACTCGACTGGGTGTAGTACAGGGCGTAATTCCCTCGTCACTATTGAGCGATATTTTACTTTTAAAACGTATCCTCTTCAATGCTTGAAACGTTTAGCAATTAAAAACAACGCATATTATAAATAAATTGGTATAACAAATTGCACAACCTTGCGTGAGACATTGGTCAAATGGTAATTTATGAAACTAGACCTTAGTTTTATTCAATGGAGACTCTTCTTAGGGTTTGTATAAAGTGAACATGTAAGGAGAAAAACATATCAAAAAGCCCAATTTGTTTAATTATAGATGGATTGATTATACAAATGGTGTTGTGGTCTAAATATTGACCTCTTAAATCGTGTGATACGTTTTGCATTCTCAAGCAGAGTAATTGTTTCTGCGCTTCTCGAATTATTGAGTACTAGCAACCCGCCCTCGCTTCGCTTCGGTTTTAATCGTTTTACCCGCGTAGTTCCCGTTCCCGTGGGAATACCAGGATAAAATATAGCCTAGTTTACGCGCTGATATTATAGCTTTCCATTAGTGAAAGAATTTTTGAAATCGGTCCAGCCGTTTTGAAGATTATTCGGAACAAACAGACAGACAGACAGGCAAAATTTTTTTAATTTGTATTTTAGGCATAGCTGTCGTGCAAATAACCGTGTGAGCATGAAAAAAGTTTATTATTTTGACATTACAAACAGACACTCCAATTTTATTTATTAGTATAGATTATTCTATTTTATAGTTCCCAATTCGGGTGGTCATGGAGTAAGTATACAATTCACGACTCTCACGACTAAGGGATATATAATCTATATAAGTATGATGACTGAGTAAAAATACAATCCACCACCCCTCTCTTGCTCATGGATGTCGTAAAAGACGACTAAAGGATATGATATGCAGATAATATCTATGTAAGAAAAGGAAAATTCGACATAAAACCCTATATCAACAAGTCTGATCAGCTTGGTATAGTAGGTCAATCTCCCTCCTATTATGGGGGAGACGTTAGTTCAGCAGTGGGACGTATAAGAGCTGAAATGAAAATGAATAATCTATACAAGAGAAGGAAAATTATCTATCTTCTATACCAATAAAAAAATTGGAGTGTCTGTTTGTAATGTCAAATTAATAGACTTTTTTCATGCTCACACGGTTATTTGCACTATACATATGCTTAAAATACACTTTATATTTTTTTTTGTCTGTCTGTCTGTTTGTTCCGGGTAATCTTCAAAACGGCTGGACCGATTTCAAAAATGCTTTCACCAATGGAAAACTATAATATCAGGGCGTAACCGAAGCTATATTTTATCCCGGTATTCCCACGGGAACCGGAACTACGCAGGAAAGACTGAAACCGAAGCGAAGCTAGGGCGGGTTGCTAGTATCGAAATAAAATCCTATACCAACGCGTCTGATCAGCGTATAGTGTGTTAATTTCACTTTTATCCAGGAGGAGGCGTGAGCCCAGCGTTGGGACATATACAGGGTGACTGGTAAAAGATTGTACATATTGAAGGAGGGTATTCAGTACTCGATTCTGATACCGAATATATAAAAAAAATTGGTACTTAAACTTTGAACTAATTATCTTATAAAAACATTTAGTTATGAACACATGGGATAGGTCAACGTACGTCAGCACTTGTAGGTACTTGTAGGTACAGTTCGCGTGACACTGAACTAGTTACATTTTAGGTAAATATTCTACCTATGCGACTCGACCCAGTAGGTATTTTTTTACGTCGCAGGCCGCAGACAGAGGTCAACGTACGCTGGCAAACCTATTGTTTTGATTAGAAACAAATCACTTTATCTCAGGATTGGTAAGAGCTATGAATCTGCAACTAACTTTAGTGTTTTTATGAAATTATTCCTACACCTAGCTTTAGTAATTCTAGTAATAAATATTCAAAATCTTGACAACCGTACTAACAAAACTTTTACTCGATATCGGTATCGGTGTATCGCCAGTAGGGTGACAATATTTTTGGAAGTCTTGTAACACTATCTATATTATCTTCTTTCTACACTTTTATTAGTTACATGTGGCCATTATCTATCGTTTCCTTCAATATGTACAATCTTTTACCAGTCATACTGTATATGTCCCAGCTTATATAAGCTGAAATGGTTATGCCTAATATCATAATATACTGATTTTTATATTTATTTTCCTTTGCTCCAAATTGTTATTATATAGAAATAAACTAAAAGGTGATACTAGGAAAACGATCCAATTTTGTAAGTTATCCATATTAGGAAATGGTTGGTTTATTAGTAATTTTGGTTATTAAACCAAATTAGTGGAACAGTAACAATAGCATCGTATCGGTCTAATGAAAAATGAGTGTGTAATATCAGAGTTAATTAGCAGACTATTTACATTGAAAATGAAAACTTATTTAAAGAAATATCTCTAGTATAATTGAAGGAAAATGAAATACATATTTCATAAATCGATTTGAAAACACTTCCGTAGTATTTTTTACAGTTTAAGGTATACAGTTAGGGAACGTGCCTACACTACGTGACCCGAGTTTTTTTTTTTTTTTGGGAGCAGGGTCCTTAAAATATTGCGGTTAGACACAGAGTGCTGCTTGTGGGATCTGGTCTAACCATATTTGTTTCCTTTCTTTAATGCTTTAATTTTTTTTTGTCTTGTACTAAATTTTGATAATTTATACATATATACAATTTCGAAGGGCATCACACTGGAGCTAATACCATATATGTTCTACGAAGCATTAAATTATGTATATTTAAAAGATTAATGAAAAAAAAAGACTGCCCGCTGAGTTTCTTGCCGGATCTTCTCAGTTTGTGGCCACGTTCCGATCCGGTGGTAGATTATGGTATTGTGTTCAAACGTGTAACTTGACAATATGTAAGTGCCCTTAAGGGGCCTATGCAGAATAAATGATTTGATTTGATTTGACAGGAGCGGGGGGTGGTTCAGGTTTTTGTCACGTAGTCGATTTTATTGGAAAAAATTCGTATTTTTCTAAAATCATTTGAATATTCGTAAAATTATTCGAATATAGGTAATATTCGAATATTTTTTAAAATATATAATTTACTAGTAATTTAAGTTGCATGCAGTCTTATGCAATAAAAACGAGTAGGAACCAATATTATTTTTTTCACTTTTTGCCTGCGAATTGATTAAAAATCATAATTATGAATTACTACGTGAAAACTAAAGAGGGCGAGGTGTTGGCATATATACTACGTGTGGTCATTGAGTGGAGAGAGGGTCGAAAAATCTAAAAAAATAGGTCACTTAGTATGGGTATGTTCCCTTACCTATAGTCGTTGCTTTTCCTTGTTTTTTGAAAAGCAAAAGTCTGGACTTAACCCTGTTCATAATCTGCCGTATTATTCAATACTATCTGTTGTAACCACCAGTAACTGTTCCTAAGAAGTCACGCTTAGGGAAATTTGTCTCAAAAAGTTTTTGTATCATTTGGTAAATTTAAATGTATACCAATAATACCTATACAGCTATAAATACTACTTGTAAGGCACGACAACTGCTGACTTTACGAATACATAAGTAGAGAAGCAAGTGTCTAATTATGTGAAAAGACATTTGTAAAATAACGAGTTTATCGTCAGTTGAACATTTTAAATTTATCAAAAGTTAAAACTTTAATAAAAATTATTTATTATTCAATACAAGCTGATGTTTTTCCGATAATATCATACAATTAGTGTAGTGTAAAATCAATTGTGACTCTTTTTAAAGAAACAAGACTTAGGAAAAGAAATTCTTTAAGATTTAACATTATCACGGTCACTAAAACTTGAAAAATTATGGTTAGCGGGCTTTATAGCAACCTGCCCTCGCTTCGTTTCGGTTTCAGTCGCCTTACCCGCGTAGTACCCGTTCCCGTGGAAATACTGGGATAAAATATAACCTATATTACTTCCTGATATTATACCTTTCCATTAGTGAAAGAATTTTTATAATCGGTCCAGTAGTTTCGGAGCCTATTCAATACAAACAAACAAGCAAATCTTTCCTCTTTATAATATTAGTATAGACTAGCAAGCCGCCCTCGCTTCGCTTCGGTTATAGGTTATAGTCGTTTTATCCGCGTAGTTCCCGTTTCTATGGGAATACCGGGATAAAATATAGCCTAGTTTACGCCCTGATATTATAGCTTGCTATTGGTGAAAGAATTTTTGAAATCGGCCCAGCCGTTTTGAAGATTACCCGTAACAAACAGACAGACAGACAAATTTTTTTAATTGCTATTTTAGGCATAGGTGTCGTGCAAATAACCGTGTGAGCATGAAAAAAGCCTATTATTTTGACATTACAAACAGACACTCCAATTTTATTTATTGGTATAGATTACCGGTTGATATTTAAAAAAAACCTGATATACCTACATACCTATATCATTGGCTAGTTAGCAATATATCTATAACCTAGGAATAACTGGTAACTAGTGTGGTTCACAAAGATATAATTAACGACTACAAATTATGCCTATATTAATAATATTTCACTCACAAAATTGTCCTGCGTGAGAATCGAACCTATTACACACAACATAAAAAATATACCATCTTTCTTAAACTACTACGCCATTTATACAGTAGCTATCTTTGTGTCATCATCATTATTTCGGCTCATATACGTGTCCCACTGCGGGGCTCAAGCCTTCTCCACAATAGGAGGGAAATTAACCTTACTATACCATGCTCGTCAGATACGTTGGTATAAGGTTTTGTTTCGAGTTTGCCTTCTCTTGCATAGATGTTATATGCGTATTGTATCCCTTAGTCGTCTTTTACGACATCCACGGGCAAGATAGGGAGTGGTGAATTGTATTCTTACTCCGTGACTATACAGAAAATATTGTTTGATGAAATAAAAGCTTCATAATTCGTTTGTTTGTTACAGGTAACTCGCGCTTATTTTCGCCATTTGTCATGGTTTGGTTGATAACTTTTTTTTTTAATAAACAACCCATTAAGTGATGTGTGGTGACTGCAGTTCCAGGATTTCTGTAATTTTATCACAGCCGGGTTACATTTCGAAAGTCGTGAACTTCCACGTAGGAAAAGTTTGATGAGATTAAGTCATCATCGTCATATCAACTCATAAACGTCCCACTGTTGGACTTGAGCCTCCTCCACAATAGGAGGGAAATTGAGCTTACTATCATGCTGGTCAGACAGGTTGATATAGGGTTTTACTTCGAGTTTGCCTTCTTTTGCATATATGTTATATGCGTATCCTTTAGCCGTCTTTTATGATAACCACGAGCAAGACAGGGGGTGGTGTATTGTATTTTTATTCCGTCACCACCCGGACAAGTCATCATCATTATTCTAATTATTTGGGGTCGATACAATGTGTACTCTTCTTTCGTATACAGCAATAGTTGTTAGCAATAATTTTATGACCGGCCACCTGCTTGACATCAATCCTCTTTGTCACGTTATGTCACCTACGAGCAACATAAAAGGTTGGTAGTATTTGTAGCCGCTATACATCATATTGATATGTGTACTTATATTAAAATACTAGCAACCCGCCCTTGCTTCGGTTATAGTCGTTTTACCCGCGTAGTTCCCGTTCTCGTAGGAATACCGGGATAAAATATAGCCTAGTATACGCCCTGATATTATAGCTTTTCATTGGTGAAAGAATTTTTGAAATCGGTCCAGCCGTTTTGAAGATTACCCCGAACAAACAGACAGACAGACAGACAAAAATTTTTAAATTGCTATTTTAGGCATAGGTGTCGTGCAAATAACCGTGTGAGCATGAAAAAGCCTATTATTTTGACATTACAAACAGACACTCCAATTTTATTTATTGGTATAGATTTCGCCTTTTAGATTAATGATTTTTGATGTTTATCCGAGTATTACACATCCTTACTTAGTGTTACGTAAGTGTACGTAAACAATTGTAGATAACATTCACCACTGAGTCCACTCATCCACTGACATAAAAGATCTCTATGACATTCACAGACTAGTAAGTAAGGGTTACCACAGCAGTATTGAACATTAATTATGCCACAGATTAATAACATATATATATTTTTTCTTTTTGTTTTTGTATTCTTATGTAATTTTAAATCACGGTGTTACAAAGACCATATTTTTTTCTTGTTTTATACTCTTTTTAAAAGTATGTCTGGTAACAAAATGCTTGTTATCATTCAGTAGTGTGTATTATACTATAATGTCATCATTGATCTTCACATTCATGACACTTCAGCACCTTCTCTTATTACATCACATAAAATACCACCTATTAGTTATTATGTTATTGTAAATTGCATATCCTTTTGTTTTGTTTGTTGAATGTAATTTTTGTTTGTTAAATGGTATTTTTGTTTATTTTATTATTTTTTATTTTTACTTATACGCGTAAGATTAGATAACTTAGTACCGCACCTAATCCGTATGTTTATTATTATTATTTTTCTATTATTTGAATATTATTTACAAAAGCAGCTGTAATTTGTTAGTTTAATTATATTCGACTGCTACCTGTACTTTGCTGACAGACGTCGCAGGACGCTGCAGAATAACAGCGTTGCGGTATCTCTCTTAAAATAGATGCCTCAACATTATGCTGAGCAGCGATCCTTTTTCTCTTTCACGAAGGGAAAACCAATGTTAATATCAATTTCTTTTTGTACTTTTTTTTTTATTATAATTTATTGTTTTACTATATTCTACTCACTGTTTGAGCTTTTGTGATGTTACCCTCCCGTGAAGGAGTAATAAATTATTTTTCTTTCTTTCTTTCTTACTAATATTATTAGGGGGGTATTCCGTCGGGCCGACCACTGATGACAAGTAACCCTGCTCCGGTGGTCGGCCCAACGACGGAGGCGACATGCATCGTGGGTGGGTTGCGGGTGTGCGTGCTTACGCCCTTCTGTCACCCCGGACGGAGTGGTGCGAGGAGTGAGCCGACCGCAACCCACCCCAAAAAATAAAAAAAAAAATCCTTGCTAGTATTATAAAGGCGAAAGTAAGTTTGTTTGTTTGTTTATTTGTTTGTTTGTTACGCTTTCACGCTTAAACCACCGAACCAATTTCAAAAAATTTTTCATCAATTGCAAGGTATAATATCAGGGAGTAACATAGGCTATATTTTATCCTAGTATTCCCACGGGAACGGTAACGACGCGGGTAATGCGACTGAAACTGAAGCGAAGCGAGGGCGGGTTGCTAGTTGTAATCAAAACTACTTTACATATTTTATCGCCTTTGTGTTTGATTTTTGATTACCCAACGTTTCAAACAGTTTACAGCGTTCATAGTCACGGGCGAGATTTAGATTAAAATTAAAAACATGGGAGGTAGTAGGCAAGGAAGCTATTAAAACTTTTATATACTACTGCAACTAGCTTATACCCACGGTTTCACCCCTGCAGTTCCCATTTCTGTGTGAATACAGAGATAAAATATAGTCTGTGTTACTTGTTGATATCATGGCTTTACAACGGGCACTACGCGGGTAAGGCGACAGAAACCGAAGCGAAGCGAGGGCGGGTTGCTAATATGATATAGTTTAGTTACATAAAATAAGCTGAATAAGCGTATCGTAATCACTTAAGATTTTATATCCAATCCAGCAATTAAAAACTTGTGGAGAAGGCTTGTGTAGAGCCTTCTTATCTTAATAATTCATCAAGAATAATCTAGATCCAGTTTCGCCTGCACCTGTACCCGAGGTGCACCACCTGTGGCTTCGTAAATTTAGTGAATTTCCATCTCTTTCACACCCACAAAACTATTCAACACCATCTCCTTCACTCCTGTTTTCACAAATAAGTTGCATCCGAAAACAACATAGAAAACCTTTAAGATAGTGCAAAGGATAGTGAACTCTATTACATATTATAAAGGGGTGGTTTGGCGTGTGTTTTACTAGACTGAACATTCTTTGTCAGTAGCTATGAAAGTTTCAGACAGTAGGAAATGCTCTGTATACTTTGATTGTAATATAACGTGGTTTTCAAATAAATAGAGATGGACATAACATCGATAGATCTAATATCGATTATTTGTTATTTATTTTATATTCCAGTGTCATTTTTGAGTTCTGGGCCAGCCCTAATCTTTTGTCGGACCGACTACTGACATCAAGTCACCCTGCTCCGGTGGTCGGTCCAACGACGAAGGCGACGTGGTGTTCGAATGGTGTTCCGGTGGGTTGCGGGTGTGCGTGCTTACGCCCCTCTGTCCCCCCGGATGGAGTGGTGTGAGGAGTGCGCGAACCACAACCCAATCCAAAAAAAAACTAACCTGTCTGACCAGCATGATATAGTTAAGTCAATGTCAAAGTCAACTCTCCTGTTATGGAGGAGACTTGAGCCCACCAGTGGGACCAGTGGGTATGAGAGTCGAGATGTACACCCACAAGCATTGATAAAATAATCGGTAAATTTAATTAAAAATAATCTCATTTTACATCTTAAATAACTTTACATCGTTCATAAACGTATTTTTATCTATATAGATATATAGCGATATATATTGAATCCACATCACTAGTCGGTTAACCGGGTGCCTTTACCCGTAAACCGGTGTGCTGGTTTCTTCATGAAACTAGTTTGGTCCAGTTTAATTTTAAACATTGTATAATCAACATGAACATTCTAATAACTACTAATTAGTTTTAAGTTTATAAATCAACTTGTTTATTTTCAAGTTTAAATACAGATTATAAATAAAACTAGGTATATTTTAACGAATTTTATTGCATTTGTATTGTTTGATTGTCCGATGTTTCGAACACTTTATAACGTTCATAATCATGGGCGAACGTAAAATGCGTAAAATAGTTTTACTTATAATGTGTAGATACTCGCATAAACACCATTTTCCTCTGCTTCACCATTGGGCCGATCACCGGTACCTACCGAATTCCTTGGCGTCCGTGGCACGGCATACAGATCCCAGGACAAAGGAATTCCAAAACTATGAGACTGAAACATAGCTGCCCAAGAAAGACTGCAACAAAATAGACTCGTATTGGGATCATAAAAGGTTATTTGTTTTGGAGTATTAACTCTGCATCGGGTATTAATGCTATTATCACCACGCCCGGTAGAAGGGTACTTAAAGTATTCACAGTTACAAATTTCTCAGAAGAGCCTGTTATTCATTCTCCTAATGATATCTTCGTCGATTTTTCGCCGGCGATCTCCAGAGTTTAACCCCTAATTTACACACTTAGAAGATAATAGTTGATAAATGTTGAAAAACGCATTTATTTATCTTTACCTAAAGAGTCACCCCCTTTTTTGCTCGTGGGTATCGTAAAAGATAACTAAGGGATACCGTGAAGATAGTGAAGAGAGTGTGAATGCATGCAATGGAATTCGGTGAAATTAAAGGCATCACCGAAACACACCACACGCAAACACCTTCAGAAAGTTGGGCTGCCGGCTCTCTCGCTCACCGAACGAAGGGCAGTAAAAAATTGCTACTACTCAGACGTCGATTTTCTGCGAGAATGTGGTACTACCCCGGACAGATCGACCCGCGGCTGTAGACAGACAATTGCCAACAGTATGCTCCTACCACTTGAAAATAGAGAATATCAGATAAATTGTTGTAGGGTTTTATAACGAGTTTTCTGTTTTCGGCGCTTGGTAAATTGTATTCTTGCTCCGCAAACACAAGAGGATTATGATGTATAATCTATCGTCATTTCGGCTCATATACGTCCCACTTCTGGGTTCGAGCCTCCTCCACAATAGAAAGAAAATTGACCTTACATCATGCTGGTCAGACATATTGGTATAGAGTTTTATTTCGAGTTTATCCTCTCTTGCATAAATATTATATGTGTATTATATCCTTTAGTCATTTTTTACGTCATCCATGGGCAAGATTGGTGGTAAATTGTATTCTTACTCCGTCAATACGTGGCGATTATGATCTATACGATGAAATAAAATATAAAGGTATCCAATTAAAACTTGTATTATCAATATGCTACTGTGTTCAATCTCATATATAATGAGGTATAAATTCGTAGACGCAATGCGCAGGTTTCTAAGTTCAAGGGTTACGCTTTCACTCTTGGTATGTCTGTTTGTTTTACAACCGTTATGGTATACAATACTAACAACAACTACTTTCTTATTATTGAATAGAATATACTTATAATAAATTGATATTGACAAAAATTTAAACGTTTATTTATAATAACTTAAGAGGAGTGAAATTTTTCCAACTTCTCGTGTTTCTTGTTTTCTAATTAAATTTCCGTCTAGTGACAGAGTAAGAATAGGTACAAATGACCATCCCCTCTCGTGCCAGTAGATGTCGTAAAAGACGACTAAGGGATTAAATATGCATATAACATCCATGCACGAGAAGGAAAACTCGAAGCAAAACCCCTAACACGTCTGGCCAGCGTGATTTAGTAGGTCAATTTCCCTCTCACAGTGGGGGAGGCTCGAGCCCAACAGTGGGACGTAGGTATATTTTTATTTTTTATTTTTTTTATTGCCAACGGTGGCAAACGAGCAAGCAGCACACCTGATGGTAAGTGAAACTGCTGCACATGACCTTTGCAATACCAGGGGCACAGCCAGGCCGCTGCCTACCGTGAAGGAAATACTCTTCTTAAACCTCGTTTAAAGAAGGACATGTCATAGCGCTCGGGAAACACAGCAGCAGGTAGTTCATTCCAGAGCTTGCACGTACGTGGAAGAAATGATCGCTGGAAACGTACAGTTGAAGACCATAACGTTTCCAGGTGAAATGGATGAACCCTGCTACGATGTCGAGTGGTACGTTGGTAGAATGGTGACGGTGGTACCAAGTCAAACAGTTCCTCAGAGCACTCTCCATGAAAGAGTCGGTAGAGTACACAGAGTGACCCAAAGTCTCTCCGCTGCTCCAGCGACTCTAATCTGTCCGTAAGATTGGGATCCCCGACGATTCGAACAGCCCGTCTTTGCAGGGAGTCAAGTGGGTCTAGCTGATATTTGGGCGTACCTGCCCAGAGATGTGAGCAGTACTCCACATGAGGACGAACTTGTGCTTTGTATAGCACAAGACGCTGTCTCGGTGTGAAGTACCGCCTGGCTCTGTTCAGGACGCCCAACTTTTTGCTTGCCAATTTGGCTTTGTGCTCCAAATGACTCCCAAGCTGGACTTTGCTCGATATTTCGACGCCGAGAATCCCAATACTCTCAGAAATTGGGAGAGTTACTCCTTGGAACTGTGGCGCCATGACAAACGGGTCCTTCTTTGCAGTGAACGCGCAAACTTGTGTCTTTGTGGGTTTGAACTGGACTAGGTTCCGTTCACCCCATTCCGAGGCCCGCCCTAGAGAGCGCTCGACTTCAGACACAAGTTGAACCCTTCTTTCCTGAGTACTCCGAGGGATATTCCGTTGCTCAGTGTACCGCTCATCACCCGTACTGTCATCCGCATAGCAACGCATACTCTCGATAGCGAGCATGTCATTGATATGCAGGATAAAGAACGTCGGGGAGAGCACCGAGCCTTGTGGTACACCAGCATTAATGGTCATGGTATCGGAGCAGGAGCCATCTACGACGACTTTTATACTCCGACCATCCAAAAAGCTGGCGATCCAATTACAGAGTCCCTCGGGGATTCCGTATGATGGTAGCTTCGATAGAAGTGCCCTGTGCCAGACCCTATCGAACGCCTTTGCGATATCTAGGCTGAACGCCAGCGCCTCACCCTTGCCCTCCAAGGGATTAGGTATGATATATATGAGTATATGAGCCGCGATGATGATGACGAATTAAATTTATTGCAGTTCCCAAGATAGATAAAACTGTTCCTCAGAACTTCTTGAGGATCAAACCTCAGTGTATTTTAAGGAGACCACTGTGCATCCTGACTGAAGGAGTTACGGTGGTGGTAATGTGTGATAAGATTAGTCCCAAAAAAAAAGGTGGTTTATAAAAATGATATGCTCCCATGTAATTAATCATGTAGTAAGATAGTGCGGCTTATAAATCTATCACTCCTTAATAGATTAATATAGGTATACCTAACTTCATCATTTCAGCTCATATGCGTCTACTGAATTCGGGCTTCGTCCACAATAGTAAGGAAATTGATCTTACTATACCGTGCTGGTCAGACAGGTTGGTATAGGCTTTTGTTTGGAGTTTTCCTTCTCTGACATACTTAGACATTATATGCATATTTAATCTTTTATGACACCCACGGGCTTGTAGCTATCATGATATTGTAATTTACGTAATATTTCATCATCTCAATCACCTTAACTCATATACCTAGCTATGTCCCACTGCTGGGCTCGAGCCTCCTCCACATTACGAGGGGAAGTGTCCCATAAATCACCAGTTGAGATGGTATAACATTTTCTTTTGAAGTTTCCATATCTTGCATAGATGTTATCTGCATATTATATCATTTAGTCGTATAGAAGGGTAGGTAGTGTCGGTACTTAAGCGATCAAAAACGTGAAGCTAAAAATACTACATGCGTGTAAGCGATTACACACGTACACACGCACGCCACTATACAACAGATTTGCTCTGTATGCAGTGACCTTGGACGTCACGATCCGACGTAGGGAGCCATTTAAATGCCTCAAATATTTTGCGCGAATTGATCTTCTATGAGTTATTATTCTAAGATAGACAGCTATGAATTGTATCCTTATTCTGCCCATTACACGGAAAGAGAAACATTTTACTAAACTGCGCTTATTACATAAAGTTATAGTCGACTTAATTAGTACAAGTTTTTGTAACGTATTCACGATAAAATTATCGTACAAAATGGCGTCGTATCTATCGTAGTAACAACTATTGGCCTAGACAAGGAAGCGTCGAGTTTTGACATTGCGCTCGACCTTGCCAACCGACTTATGATTGGACGAAAATAAAAGATGGCCGCCAGCGCCCGCGCAACAACCGTCATTGTTTCTGATAATTAGATGACCGGTTTTGTGAGTTTTTCAAACGATGCAAATTTGTATTCGTTTATTTATATTATAATGGCCGCTGTATGTATTAATATAACTACTGGCTTTTAAATATTTGGCTTAGGGTTGCCCAAGCGTCGATTAATTTAATTTTCTTATCCATATCTATTACGTAAATATTTTTTAATGATCTATAGAAAGAACATAGATAGCCTTTCTCAGTTTTAAACCCATAAACACTATATGCTATGCACCTACGGCGATGTCAGGGCGGCGTGCAGCCTCAAAATTTGCCTGACAACCGGTACAAATTCGTTGACTTCTATGGGGCTACTTAGAGGGGAAACTTAAAGACTTGCATATGAGGGAAGTGAAATCAATCTCTTTCCTCTTATTTAACTTTCCAGTTAAATTTGTTGCGGCTCTCGACACAATTAAAATTTAAGTGTGAAGGTCAAACCTTTTGGTCATCTACCTATGGCTTAACGGAAAAGCCTTATTTCCATAGAACGTTTATAGCAGGAAGCTCAAACCCCAACCTACTATGGGCAACAACCTGTCTGTGCCCTTGATATTGCAGAGGTTATTAACGATAGTTACCACTTACCTACCAACTATCTACCTAGTGGATTGTTGGCTATATGCCACCAAAGTAAAAAATATATACCATATAGGTAGGTAACTTCATTAAACCATAGATACTATCTTGAAGTTACTTTATTAAATTAATCTTTTTTAAATGTTTAATCGATCTATGTAATTGGCAACCCTATATAAAGTTTATTTTTAAGTGGCTGTTACAAGATAATTAGTTAGCCGGTTCGAGTCCCGACTTTGTAATATAGTTAGTAATTAAAGATACTTTTAAATTAAATATACTTGTCTTCCTTAACTAGCATTTTTATAGTGCTACATACACCTTTAGCTCTGAATGAGTAAATAGGTACAATAATTCATTTTTGTTTTTAGAAAGAAATATCTATACTTATTGAAAATTTTTTATTAATATACAATTAATGATTTCTAATGTTTACGCAAATATTATACATCCTTACTAATATTATAAATGCGAAAATAAGTTCGTTCATTGAATCAATTTCAAAAATTCTTTCACCAATGGCAAGTTATAATATCAGTATGTAGGCCTCATATCAAGGCTCAAAGTCGCTCAGCGTGCTATGGAGCGGGCCATGCTCGGGATTTCTCTGCGAGATAGAATTCGGAATACGGAAATCCGCAAAAGAACGGGTGTAACCGACATAGCACGAAGAATTAGCACGCTGAAGTGGCAAGGGGTAGGTCACATTGCTCGACGAACCGACAACCGGTGGGGAAGAAAGGTTCTCGAGTGGCGACCACGTATCGGACGACGCAGTGTAGGACGCCCCCCCACTAGGTGGACCGATGACCTAGTGAAAGTTGCTGGGCGTCGTTGGATGCAGGCGGCACAGGACCGCACATTGTGGCGCAACATGAGGGAGGCCTACGTCCAGCAGTGGACGGCAATAGGCTGAAATGATGATGATGAATATCAGTTTATATTTTATCCCGGTATTCCCACGGGAACGGGCACTACACGGCTAAGACGATTGAAACCGAAGCGAAACGAGGGCGGGTTCCTAGTTATAAATAAAACTGTTTTTACGAATTTTATCGCCTTTGTATTTGATTTTCGATTGCCTAATGTTTCGAACACTTTACAACGTTCACGGTCACGGGCGGATTCAGTGTATAAACGCGATAAAATAAATTCCATTTACAAATACATATACAATTATTTAACGTATATTATACTCGGATAATAATCGCAAAGCTACAGTACCAGTTATAGATAAAGGGTGGTTATTTGTATTCTTACTCCGTCACCACACGAAATTTATTTTTAAATACCACAATTTAAAGATTTATTCAGAACGTAAGAGGGTGTTGTTTAAAAAAAAGATTCAAGAGTCGTTTGGTTAAAATTATCCGGCGTTATCCCTTTGAAGTCAAAGTGGCGTCTCATCCCAAGCAATTCAGCACCGGCTATTTAAAACTCACTCTTATTTAAACGTTATATTTTATAATATTTTTATATTTTTTCCTACGCTTGAAATAATATCCATCTTATTCTGAAGATCTTTTATGTTTTATTAATTTTTCAGCGTCTCCTATGACTTTCTTTTATTGCTTAAAATTGCTTTGATGACAATTTTAATACAGTCATTTTGCTTGCCGATATCTAATTTTGTAGTGATTCTCGTGTTGTTTACATAGTTTATCCATCCAATTGCTTCGGCAACCGCTCCATCCACTTAATTAGCACCAGATAGACGGCCTCGACGGTCCGAACAAACTTATCAAAGCCTCTCACGTTTTCAATGGGAGATCAGTTTTCGGCGGGCGTCTTTATTCCAGGCAGCCACATTGCTAAGCAACACACTGTTGCTCTCCTCGTGTGGTAACGATACTCGTCAATAAAACCCAGCAAGCATCTTCGTCTCCAGGCGTGGGGCCTAGGCCATAGCATATGTGAACTCCAATGTGCGGTAACTGCGAATGGCCCTGACGGCCATCGCTCTCTATGGTCGCAACAAGAATGACCTTAAGATTCATACCCTCAAGAATTCTAATGCCACGGACTTCTTTGACGCATTGCCAACTAATTTACCCACATAAAAACCAAATCTAACAAATATTTTATAATAATATATTGAACTAGCAACCCGCCCTCGCTTCGCTTCGGTTTTAGTCGTTTTACCCGTGTAGTTCCCGTCCCCGTGGGAATACCGAGATAAAATATAGCCTAGTTTATGCCCTGATATTATAGCTTTCCATTGGTGAAAGAATTTTTGAAATCGGTTCAGCCGTTTTGAAGATTACCCGGAACAAACAGACAGACGGACAAAAATTTTTTAATCGCTATTTTAGGCATAGGTGTTGTGCAAATAACCGTGTGAGCATGAAAAAAGCCTATTATTTTCACATTACAAACAGACACTCCAATTTTATTTATTGGTACAGATTAATGATACCAATATCATAGCCGGACGGCTGATATTTAAAAGTTCGTTTCCATCCTATTTACTCGTATATACAGCGTTATATGTTATAGCCTTTCTTCAGAAATATATTATTACAAAATTTCTTATTAAATCCAATCTGTAGTTTCTAAGAAAAACGTTAATAATAAAAAAGCAATATCGTCACTTATATAATAGTATTTAATACAAAGACTCGAAATGAAGGCAGTATTTAATACCAGTGATGACCTACGGCACGGCAACGTGGTCCCTAAATGTAGGCCTCATAACCAAGCTCAAAGTCGCTCAGCGTGCTATGGAGCGGGCTATGCTCGGGATTTCTCTGCGAGATAGAATCTGAAATACGGAAATCCGCGGAAGAGCGCGTGTAATCGACATAGCACGAAGAATTAGCACGCTGAAGTGGCAATGCGTAGGCCACATCGCTCGACTAACCGACAATTGCTGGGGAAGAAAGGTTCTCGAGTGGCGACCACGTATCGAACGACCCCGTGTAGGATGAATTAGGAGGATCGACGACCTGGAGGGAGAATTACGTCCAACAATGAACAACGATAGGCTGAAATGATGATGAATTCATTTGGCTTCCTTCGATTTGGATAACATCTTAATCATCATCTCAGCCCATACACGTCCCACTGTTGGACTCGGGCCTCCTCCATTATAACGAAGAGAAATTGACCTACTATACCACACTGGTCAGACGTATTGGTATAGATTTATTAGATTAGATTTATTTGCTTTAGAATTCTTACTCATCAGGCATCCTCCATTTGTAGCGTGACCTACCTATGTCAATACAGCGGACGAACAGTACATAGTCGCTCAGTGCATGAATTGATGGATGAAATTTAAATAAATAACGCATTTTACTAAATAAAATAAATTGACGGAGCCTGCCTTGACGGAGTAAGTATATAATTCATCACTCGCATTCTTGTCTGTGGGTTACATAAAAGATGACTAAGAGATATAATACGCATATAACATCGATGCAAGACACGGAAATCTCGAAATAAAACCCTATATCAACCAGTCTGATCAGCGTGGTATAATAGGTCGATTTGCCTCCTATTGCGGGCGAGGCTCGAGCCCAGCGATGGATCGTATATGAGCTGAGATTATTATGTTAAATAGAATAAATAATAATAATAAGTACATATTGAATTATATCTATTCTGAATTCATCTGAATCTAGAATTTAATCCGCCTCACACGAAAGTAAACCTTATCATATAAATCATTGAACACAGAATCAAGATATCCAATAATTAAAGTAAAGGTGCAGTATAATAAGGGAAAAACTGCACGAAAAATTGATAAGGGAGGTAGTGATAAGGGGTGGAATACACCCTCCCCCCATTTATCGACCGGGCGACTCACCCGGGTTGTATAAGTATAAAAAGCGTAACAAATTTTCGTCTTAAGAAAAGGAAAAGAAAAAATGTATACAGCCACCCTATTAGGGGGGTGAGTGCTCACCCCCTAGGGGTGTGGGGTATGCATTTTTCTCGCGGTCCCTCTCTCTCTTCGGACGTAAGATGTTACAAAGGTTTCTTTGTTAGATGCAACTTAATTAGATTTTTGGTCAATGTTAGTTTTGATTGTTAAAATATTTTATATAAGTTCTTTAAAAATATTGATATTTTATTAAATACGAAACGTTTTATAACTTAAGCACTCAGGGTTTAACTATGAACGACAATTTTAACAAAAAAAATTTAGCTTGAAACTGCCTCAACTAGCAGGTTAGGCAGCAACCTATCTATACCTACCAATAAATAAAATTGAAGTGTCCGTTTGTAATGTCAAAATAATAGGCTTTTTTCGTGCTCACACGGTTATTTGCACGACACCTATGCCTAAAATACAGATTAAAAAATTTTTGTTTGTCTGTCTGTCTGTTTGTTCCTGATAATCCTCAAAACGGCTGGACCGATTTCAAAAATTATTTCACCAATGGAAAGCTATAATATCAAGGAGTAAACTAGGCTATATTTTATCCAGATATTCTCACGGCAACGGGAACTACGCAGGAAAGACTGAAACCGAAGCGAAGCGAGGGCGGGTTGCTAGTGTATAATAAATGTCAAAGAAAGCTATTTTTTTCCATCAGGTATACTTACTGTGTACCTACTTATTATTCCGTGTGGTGACGGATTAAAAATATAATTCACCACTCCCTATCTTGCCCGTGGATGTCGTAAAAGACGACTAAGGGATATAATATGCACATAAGATCTGTGCAAGAGAAGGAAAACTCGAAATAAAATCCTATACCAACATGTCTGACCAGCACGGTATAGTAGGTCAAATTCCCTCCCATTGTGGAGGAGGCCCGAGCCCAACAGTGGGACGTGTGTGGGCTGTGATGATGATGATACTTACTGTTGCCTCCTTTCCCAAAATTTGCAATAAAAAATTCTGTTAGTAGTCTTTTATGATACTCTTGGGCAAGTAAGAGGGTGTTGAATTGTATTAATTACGCCATGTATAAAGAAATTCATTCATTATAGTTTTACATATGAAATACATAACAATATTAGTACCGTTTACGTAAATTTATACAGAAAATACGAGCCACGCATCTGTGAATGCCCAAATCGTCTCGTAATTTTCATCGCAGGATGTAGCTACAGTTATATAGGTAGGTATTATGTGGGGCAGTATGGCGTCTGAATCGGGCTACTGTGACAAACGAGAGCGAAATTGAAGAGGAGATATTCGCCGAATTGTATTATAATTGGCACGTTTATTTGAAAGGCATTTATCATTAACAATAGTTTATTATTAATATTGTTTAATTACATTTAAAATCACCTTTAAAATCATTTCTTCGTATAGTGACGGAGTAAGAATATAATTCACCATTCTCTATCTTTGCCTGTGGGTGTCGTAAAAGACGACTAAGGGATGTAATGGCATTTAAAGGCTATGCAAGAGAAAGAAAACTCGAAATAAAATTCTATGTCAACACGTCTGAACAGCGTGGTATAGCAGTTCAATTTCCCACCCATTGTGGAGGAGGCTCGAGCTTAACAGTACGTACGTACGGACGTATATGAGCTGAAATGATGATGATGATGACATTTAAAATTATTTAATTTAGGAAGATTAACCCGAGAGGTTTTTGTGTGGTGACTCGAGCCCAGTAGTAGGACGTATATGAGCCAAAATGATGATGAACTTACGAAGAAATCTTCATTTTTGTTGTGTGAATTCATCATAAAATGTTAAGTATTATCTTGTATATAAATTTCTAGCGTACGTGTGTATGTCACTGAATTCCTCCTAAACGGCTGGACCGATGTTGATGAATCTTTTGGTGTGTGTTCAAGGGGATTTGAGAATGGTTTAGATTCACAATTGAACCCGGTAGGTGGCGCTGCGATCAATATCAAAGACAAATCCTTTTATTTTATTTGAACAGAACAACGTCTGTCAGGTCAGCCTGTAATATTATAAATTTAATATGAAATTTAAATCATTCGTGATCACGTCCTATCTCTATAATAATTATGCCTTATTGGACACGAGATATCTTAGTCTGCCCGTGACCATCAACTCTGTAAAGTGTTCGAAAAGTTAGGCAATCAAAAATCAAATACAAACGCGATAAAATTCATAAAAAAGTTTGCAGTTAAACTATTCCAAATCTATAATACAATATTGTATGCACCTATGTACAGTTGAAGGTCGCGTGTAACAAGTGTTATGATCACAGTAATATAACTAGCTAGGTATATTATTTGATTCCTGTACCGGGCACATTGCCAAATAGGTCAAGAACACTCATTATATATCTGACTACACTGCAGAACTTCGTTCTTTGTTATTGATCATAATAAACGTAGATAATATGATATATTTTATTATTTATTATTTCTCGTGTGAATTGTGATGACGAGGTACGAATACAATTCACCACCCTCTTTTGCCTGTAGAGGTCGTAAAAGACTACTAAGGGATGTAACATCTAATATCAATGCAAGAGATGGAAAACTCGAAATTAAAAACTATGCCAACACGTCCGAACAGCGTGGTATAGTAGGTCTATTTCCCTCCTAAAGTGGAGGAGGCCCAAGCCTAACAGGGGGGCGTCTATGAGCTGAGGTGAATATGATATTTTGCGATTAAAACCCTCATTTTTTGTGCTATTGTTTACGAAAACTACCACAACTTACATTGATTGTGGATGTCGTAAAAGATGACCAGGAGCTTTACATAGGGATAAGAGTATAATGATGATTTTGAGTACTCTCATTTTTAAAGGACTCTAAAAAAGGATGCTCAATTCGTCGGATTTCTATTTTTTAACACGCTTTTATTATTTATGTAGGTATGTTTATCAATTACTTGAAGACGCTTGGACCGATTTGGAATATTCTTACTTGTCTGATAGCCTATAATTTCTAAGTAGTTCCATGGTCACCAAACGAGAACTTGTTGATAAGATACTGAAAAAATCTAATTTATTATTCAAATTATATATGCACACTTGTTAGTGAGTATGTGATGTTTATATCATGGTGTATCCACTAAGAAAACTAAAAATTATTTATTTTGAAGTAAAAAAGAAAACCGCTATCAAAAACCGCGAGCTGATCATTATCTTAGGCCATATATGTATCCCTAGCCGAGGGTGTGGGTGACTGGACCGGGGAATTCGTCCGTCACCCGCCGAGAGGCCGACCGCACGAGGAAAGATCGACGTCCTCCCCGATTCTATTACCACAAGTCTAAACATGTATAATGAATCAATGTAATTAATGAGAACGTATTTACTTCCCCCCTACTTTCGCTATAACACCTCATTCCTCCTATCGGCCACACGGGCGGTACGATGGGTGTTCCATCTTCGAACACACACAAACTAATAATTAATCATCTGGCATCTTCCTACTTTTCTTGTACCCCCTAAAACCTCCCGTATTTAATTCCTCGTACAAAACACCCTAAACCCCCACCCCTTATTTTTTTTCTCGCGAAGTGTTTTCATTCTGTTCAGTTAGAAGTACGGGCGGACTACAAATTGAATTTTGTGGTTACTTGTGAATATTTTAGCGTGTGCTAGGATATTAAGCGGTTACAAACCCCCCTTTTCACCCCTTATTTTTATGCAATAGTATTTATTTGTTGTAATAATTATTGCGAATTCTTTATAATTAAAGTGGTCCATCTCTGTGTGGTTACAGATTAAGAATGCAATTCTATTCCCCTATCTTGACCTTGGGTGTCGTAAAAGGCGACTAAAAGATGTGATATCCATTTAACATCTTATAAAAAAGAAAATTCGGAATAAATATATCCTTACTAATATTATTGCGAAAGTAAGTTTGTTTGTTTGTTTGTTACGCTTTCACGCTTAAACCACGGAACCGATTTTAAAAATCCTTTCACCAATGGAAAGCTATAAAACCAGGAAGTAACATAGGATATATTTTATCCCGGTATTCCTACGGGAACGGGAATTACGCGGGTAAGGCGACTGAAACCGAAGTGAAGTGAGGGCGGGTTGCTAGTATTTATAGGTATATAAGATATACGAACACGTCTGACCAGCGTGGTATTGTAGGTCAATTTCTCTCATATTGTTGAGGATACTCGAGCCCCACAGTGGGAGCCGAAAAAGAGCTGAAATTATGGCAGTAGTCTTGATAGGTAACTCACTGTTTTAAAATTCAAGTCAACACATCTATATACTACTTCAACAGCCGTCTCCTCCAGATACACCACGCTGAATAGACGTATTGGTATAGGAATTATTTATGTGTTATTATCCTCTTAATTTTATCTATACATCTACCGATATCAAGTATTCAATAAAAGCTTTCGTATAATGGGGTAATGCAATAATCGCCATTCTTGTTACGTGGGTGAGAGACCGTAATTTGTTTTATGATTTCATGTGGTAGGTAAATGTAGAATATAGTTGGTTATTTTTCACTCCTTGTAGGACATAACATAAGCGTGGAACTAAAAATTGTAGGCTATAGAAACGTGTAGATGTTTGCTCCTAGTTCCAGAAAGTGCTTACATCTTTTCGGATATTCCCCACTTAATTAAATACGTTTTAAACTCGATAAACTGGCGTCTTACGCTTAACTGAGATACTTTTCTTCTAAAATTATTTTCAAATGGAGCAACACAATTTTAAATAGAAAGAGCGTTAATAAAATAATTAAAGAAATCGTATTAAGGCCATTTTTGCTTTGGCTTCAAGTACATCAAAAACAAATGACATCTAATTTACCGACATTAATCTTCATTAATTTTTAAGTATTTTTTTTAGTATTGACTAACAGCTAGTAATACGAGACCACTGTTTTCAGTATCGAGTGAATTTATTTCACAAGTTATCGCTTAATTTTAAAGTCATTGTGTGTCAGTAAGTCGTTGACTTTAATTGACAGTTAGAAATGTTGACAGAATAAGGAAACATGCATAAATCTATCCTATCACATTCACACTACACTTTAGCACTTTCTCTACACTAAATAATTTTATTTAACTAGCAAAAATATTTTATATAAGACCAAAGGAACTAAATATTCAATTACAATATTATAAAAAAACTTTTTTTATATTACATTTTCACGTTCCTGTCAAAAACAGAATACATTAATACATATACAATATTAATAGTGTATAATTTTCAGTGTATCTCTTATATATACCTAAATATAAACATCAATAAAATTCTTTCAAACCGCTCGTCCTATTTATTACACCTCCGCCCAAATAAATCATGTAACCTTGAAAGCACAAGCGATATTTCGTTGTGATAGGTCAGGCCTCGCCAAAATCGACCCTTAGGCGCGCCCTTGAATTCGTGAATACAAAGGGCTTTGCCCTTACTCTGCAAACTTACCCTACCGCTTTGCGAACAATTTGGATACGTAAATATAAATATATTTGGATGGTTTGGGTTATTTCGTGATTCTTCAAAGTTAGTTTAGTATGTATTTTTAAAGGTTTCACTTTTCATTACCTTTTTTTTTCAAATAATTCAACATAAATATATTTGTCAGCTGGGCTCAAGGCTCCTTAACATTAGGAAGGAAATTGTCCAAATAAACCGTGCTATGGACCAAATTTTCCGTGTGGTGACGTATAGTTTAGTATAGTTGGCCATTTTCCTTCCCTTGTAGAACTTATATTATATCCTTTAATCGTCTTTTCGTCGTCCGTGTGGTGACGGAGCAAGAATAAAAATCACCACTCCCTATCTTACCCGTGGATGTCGTAAAAGACGACTACGGGATATAATACGCATATACCAACCTGTCTGACCAGCATGCTATAGTAAGGTCAAGTTCGCTCCTATGGTGGAGGAGGTTAGAGTCTAACAGTGGGACGTATATAGGTACGCTGAAATGATGATGGCCGTACTAGTTAGACGAATTATAGTTTTATTTAATTTTGAATTCTGATGTTTACGCGAGTATTACACATTTTAAATAAAACTACGGATTTTATCGCGTTTGTATTTGATTTTTGATTGCCCGACGTTCGAATACTTTGCAGCGTTCATGGTCACGGGCGGACTAAGGTGTCTCACATCCAACAAGTCATCGTTATTGCAGAAAATTTATAATTACCTATCTACCCGATACAGAAATTATTTATTAAATATTGACCCAAAATTTTGATATAAATTTATTGCCAGTGTAAAAAGAAAATGATTCTATAAAGATCAAATACAAACGCGATAAAAACCGTAGTTTTATTTAGTTTTATTTCTCTTGCATATATCCTTTGGTTCCGTTTTTTACTACACTTACGGGTAAGATACAGGGTGGTAAATTGTATTTGTACTCCGTCTCTACACGATAATCTGACGTCTCTACCTAGTAATCGCATAAAATGATCGATAAGTTTTCTGCCTTGTAGTGGTTATATTTTAAGACTTAATGGGTAATTAAAATAAACCTGCTAAAGGTGCTATTCTAACCTCGGCTGCAGGCAGCACATGCAGCGGCTGCACGAAGCCGGCTGCGGCACGACTGGTTTTCTATGTAGTAGTAAGGATTTCTGTGATAAACATTCCAAACGCAGCTGCGTCTGCACGTGCTGCCGAGCCAAGTGCTGCCGCGACTTGCAGTCGCAGCCGATCGTAGACCAGTAGGTAGTGCTGCGGCTGCAAGTTGATGCGCACGTAGTTACGGCACTCCAACCTGTTGAGACAAGTCCCAAGTAGTCGTTACTCGAAGCCAATTTCACCAAACTTAATTTGCAATCCAATTAGCGCTCATATTGAATAGAATCATAGAATTTTTATCGGCCTTCTGGTCGCCACTTACTGCCTGCCGCAGCACGTGCAGCCAACCTCGGAATCACTATCGGCTGCGAATGCGGGCAGCGGCTGCGTGTCATGCGTGTGCTACCTGCATCCGCAGCCTGCATCTGCAGTCTGCAGCCGAGGTTGAAATGGCACCTTTATTCACACAACTTCGTCTGTGTTACACAAGAGAGTGAGAAGGTAGTAGAAAGTGTCGGAGACGCATAGTACACAGCACGCACAAAAGAAGCTCTCAAAAGGATTAGATTTTCTCTGTTTTTAGCAACTTTTGTATCAAAATGTCAAAGTTTAATAAATAATTCTGTAGCGGGTAGACATAAATCTCTGTAATAACGACGACTTGTTGGACGTGAGACATTTTAATCTCCCCGTGACCATGAACGCTGAAAACTTAGCGAAACGTTGAGCAATCATAAATTAAATACTTATAATCGCGATAAAGTTTTATTTAGAACTAGCAACCCGCCCTCGCTTCGCTTCGGTTATAGGTTATAGTCGTTTTACCCGCGTAGTTCCCGTTCCCGTGGAAATACCGGGATAAAATATAGCCTAGTTTACGCTCTGATATTATAGTTTTCCACTGGTGAAAGAATTTTTTAAATCGGTCCAGCCGTTTTGAAGATTACCCGGAACAAACAGACAGACAGACAGACAGACAAAAATTTTTTAATTGCTATTTTAGGCATAGGTGTCGTGCAAATAACCGTGTGAGCATGAAAAAAGCTAATTATTTTGACATTACAAACAGACACTCCAATTTTATTTATTGGTATAGACTAGCAACCTTCGCTTCGGTTTTAATCGTTTTACCCGCGTAGTTCCCGTTCCCGTGGAAATACCGGGATAAAATATAGTCTAGGTTACTCCCTGATATTATAGCTTTCCATTGGTGAAAGAATTTTTGAAATCGGTCCAGCCGTTTTGAAGATTATCCGGAACAAACAGACAGACAGACAGACAAAAAAAATTTTAATCTGTATTTTAGACATAGGTGTCGTGCAAATAACCGTGTGAGCATGAAAAAAGCCTATTATTTTGACATTACAAACAGACACTCCAATTTTATTTTTGGCATAGATAGTTTTCAATGCTTTTCGCTACTATTGGTCATAGCGCGATTATTATATCCTCTATTCCTTCCTCAAAAAATGAGCTATCCAAAACTCATGGAATTTTTCAAATCGAAGCTGTAGTTTTTAAGATTACAAAGTACCCACAATGAAATAATCTCTTCACCTAAGCTACTGAAATTTAGCGTTTATCATGATAGGTTATTTATAAAGATTTGTTTACAAATGATGAATGAATGCCAAACACGGGACTTAGAAATCCATTCCAATCTTCCCACCGATTGGATCAGCGTGGGCTGGTGTATGATAATCAAACTATCACTCGTAGCTCATAGCTCATCTTTATGACGAGCGCCATCTTAAGGAAACATTTCATCGCCTCATGCCGCCCTAGCCGAGGCCGCAGGTGACGTGACCGGGGATTAGTCCGTCACTCGCCGAGAGGCCGACCGCGTGAGGAAAGACCGACGTCCTCCCCGAGGGGGAGACGTCGGTCGATGGGAGGGTACCCCAATAGGGGGTATTCCGTCGGGCCGACCACTGATGTCAAGTAACCCTGCTCCGGTGGTCGGCCCAACGACGAAGGCGAGGTGGTTTTCGGGTGGGTTGCGGGAGTTGCGTGCTTAAGCCCCTCTGTCGCCCCGGACTTAGTGGTGCGGAGGCGCGCCGACCGCAGCCCACCCACAAAAAAAAAAAAAAAAGGAAACATTTCATAATATTAGAATTAGAATTTTAGAATAAATTCTTCATCGTCTTCATCACGGCTCATATACCTAGGTACGTTTCACTGCTGGGCTCAAGCCTCCTCCACGGTGGGAGGGAAATTGACCTACTACACCACGGTCAGACGTGTTGATACAAAGTTTTATTTCGAGTTTTCCTTCTCTTGTATAGATGTGGTGATTAATATTATAATCCCTTAGTTGTCTTTTAAAACACCAACGGGTGTGGTTAATTGTATTATTACTCACGTAAATCACCATATCGATCGCCAAATAGTTAATACTTCTATTAATTTATTTTAACCTTGTATAAAGGACGAATCAGCTGAACATACCTAGTTACCTAGTTCAGACAAGGTCACTTTGATCTAGATTACAATCCGAGCTGCAAATTTAGCTTTTAACAAGCAGATACTTATATAGAATCAAGTCTTTCTTTTCTCAGCTTAAAAACGCTCCACTATTTAGCCGCCTCTGAATGGAAGAAAATTTCGCCTGCTATACCACGCTGGTTAGACGGGTTGACATAGGATTTCATTTCAAGTTTTCTCTCTGGCAAAGATATTATATGCATATTGTATGAATTAGTCGTATTTTATGATACCTAAGCTCAAGAAAGGGGGTGGTAAATTGTATTCTTACTCCGTCACCATACGGGGGATAAAGGGATAAAGTTTGTTAATCTATACTAATATTATAAAGAGGAAAGATTTATTTGTTTGTTTGTATTGAATAGGCTCCGAAACTGCTGGACCGATTTTAAAAATTCTTTCACCAATAGAAAGTTATAATATTAGGGAGTAATATAGGTTATATTTTATGCCGGTATTGCCACGGGATTGGGAACTACTCGGGTAAGGCGACTGAAACCGAAGCAAAGCGAGGGCGGGTTGTTAGTATTTAAATAAAATGCAGAAGATATTCAGTTCGATTCTTAATCTTGCTTTTTTAACACTTTTCCCTACTTATTTTTTTTTTCGGTTTTACACCAATTATTTTCTTATAGTTTACGAAAAAAAATATATAGAATAATATATAGAGTTAAGCTTGGTCATTCTGATATTAATATATTTATATAAAACAGTATACACTAACATAATGTTCTCTGAAATCATTTCCATTTTCTCTGCAGACGTAGTTCATTTCTTATAACGTACGAGATACACTGAGATATGTTCTACCTATTTTAACATACAAATTTTCTTTTAATTTTGTGTTTTTTTATTTTCTCTCATTTTCTTATATTATTTTGCGATTTACTTATAAGAATTTCTGTGTGGTAACGGAGAAATAATACAATTCATCTATAAGCAATTAATTAGATTGTTATAATGGAAATTTTATCCGCTGTATTTACCATTATAAATTTCGATTTAGGTCACTAAAGTCCGTTATCACTAACGATCCCTAAAATTCAGTTCTAAATCCGTCAATGTTTCGTGTCATTTGAAACGGAACGCCTCAAATGTTACCTAAAACTTAAATTTCAAATTAATTCAATTAACCACAAAAATAAATTCATGTGGTGGTGGAGTAAGAATAAAATTTACTATTCCCTGTCTGATATATAGAGTAGGAAACCTCGTAATAAAACTCTATAAATATATCTACGTTATGCGGCTGACCAGCGTCTAGTAAGTCAATTTTCTTTCTATTGTGAAGGAGGTTCGAGTCCAGCAGTAGGACGCCTATGATCTGACGACGAACATAAAAAAAAATATATATTACTGAATGTTATTTATATTGCCTTAGACATTATCTAAAATACAGGGATTGTCATTGAAAACGAAATATGCCACCTGTGCAATATCTTAGAATAGTGCGCTAAGTGTGCCTCTACCCCAAGTCTCTCAGTCCCTACATTTTTGTCTTTTTCACGGCTTCAATTTAAAATTTTATTTCCCCGCTTGACCCAAAGGGGACGTTGGGAGGCGAGTGGAAGGAGGGAGGAGCCCAGAAGACACTCATTATGACCAATTTCACCCGGACTGTTTTTCCTACCATTGTAATACTGATGGCTCATTTCTATTCTTTATTTCAAGTTTTTGTTAAGATTTCTCACTCCGCGGAAAGAAAACTTGATGGTTATTTTTACTATTTTCATCTCCATCCTCCCCTTGTGACAATTAAGCACTAAGAAATGGGTCGGTTCTTTGTTTTTAATTGTTTATTACGTTTTGTTTGCGACGTGAAAATTAGCATTCACTCTTGCAATTATGTGCTTAAAATAGTCACTTTTTATTAAAATATTTGCATCATTAGTCTATTATTATTCATCTTCACCTAGCTACTTATTTGGGTTCGACACAATATGTACGTATCTCTCATCGTACATTTTATAAACAGTTTTGGTAATAGTGTTATGACCGGCCGCTTGCCTGACATTCACCCTCCTTACGAATGTAATGTTGACTAGCAGATGGAGTTGACCCAGGTTGATATAGAACTTTTAGTGGTTTTTACGACACCCATGAGCAATATAAGGGTATACCTATACAGCTTTCCACTTTTCTTTGTGGTGACAGAGTAAAAATACAATTCACCATCCTCTCTCTTGCCCGTGGGTGTCGTAAAAGACGACTAAAGGATATGATATGCATAACATCTATGAAAAAGAAGAAAAACTCGAAAGAAAACCCTATGCCAACACATCTGACTAGCGTGGTATAGTAGATCAATTTCCCTCCCACAGTGGAAAAAGCCCGAGCCCAACAGTGAGATGTAGGTATATGGACTGTGATAATGAGACAGCCTTATAGTTTATTGTCATTATAATATTCATATTAAACATGTTAGAATAAATTTTAAAAATTCTAAACATTTTATGAGTTCTTTTTTAAAAGAGAAAGAGAAGACCAAAGGATAAAGTCTTGTTTCACGAAGAAATTAACATCTAAATTTAAAGTAACGATTTGCAGTCACCTATCTATCTTGTATGAGAATTAAGCCATAGGGCCTCCCCATGGGGAGCATAGGTATGCTATAAACGCCACGCTTATCTGGTAATTGGTTATCACAGTTAGTGTACTTTCCATGTACTGACTAGTTAAGTAATTTTCACATTTACATCTTGGTCGTGAGTATCATTAAAGATGAAACATTATCATCATCATTTCAGCTCGTATACGTCCCACTGTTAGGCTCGAGCCTCCGCCACTATAGAAGGAAAATTGACCTTACTATACCATGCTGATCAGGCAGATTGCTATAGGGTTTTATTTTGAGTTTTACTTCTATTGCATAGATGTTATATACGTATTAAATCCCTTAGTCGTCTTTTACGACATCTACGGGCAAGATAGGGAGTGGTGAATTGTAATAATAATTGTATTCTTACTCCGTGATCACACGGAAAGATGATTAAGGGTATATAATTTGCAAATAACATATAAAAATAATAAATAATTACAAGAATTGAGAAAATAGAACCTTTAAAAGTACAGAAGAAACAAAATACTTTTAAAATTGTATTGCAATAGACATTTCTAGGCAACGGTAGCGATATATATAATCTAGTATCTGTATCTACGTTGCTAACGCAACAGGCTTGTTTGAAACTCCACTGCTAGATAAACAAAGACACCCTTTTCTAAGAATAATACCTTCGTACAACGATCACCAATCAATAAATTGGACACGCCAAAGGTCACTTAACCGCATTATCGGTTATTGATCGGTGAACATAGGGGTAAACAACTTAATTGTCTATTATAGATACGAAAATACCTATGTTGTAAAAGATGACTTTTTAGCGTATTATACATACCTACATATCTCACGCCTCACGCCTGCTTTTCAGAGGGGTAGTTAGAGACTACGGATTGCTACAAATTTCAAATTCAAATTATTTTTTATGCATAAACCCCGAGAGGGCACTTACATATTGTCAGGTTTACAATTTCCAAAAAAAATATACTACCACCGGAACGGAACGCGACCGCTACTGAGAAGATCCGGCAAGAAACTCAGCGGGTTTGTCTATTATTTTTAATTTTTTTTCATCTTACTAGATATACAATTGTGTACATATTTGTAAGAACTAGCTCCAGTGTGATGCCCTTCGAACCGCAAGATGCTTAATATAATTCAAACGATTATGGCTGGACCAGATCCCACAAGCGGCACCCAATCACGAGTTAAATACTAGAGCAGCCATCACTCCCCTACAAGCCACGATCCTGACATACTTCGCTTCACTAACACTCATCAAAGTCTTCATACATTCTCTACGGTTACGCATACTCTTAACATGACCTTTCACCAGCACGTCTCCAATTTGATCCAGAAACGTACGGCGTGGTCTTCCTTTTGTAACCTTTAAATCTTTAGCGTATTGTAATTGGACAAAGTAAGAATTCTCATTATCATCTCAGCCTACAGAAGTCACAATGTTGAACTCGAACCTCTACCAAAATATGAGGGAAATTGACCTACTGCACTACGCTGGTCCACCAACTTCTCTACCACAAATATCAGGTGATATCTAAAATTTAGGTGTTATTAAAATTTTTGGTATTTAAGTATTAGGAATAACAAGTCTATCAATGAACGGAACTATGTTATAAAGTTATGCAATAATTAAATAAATGTATTTTAGTATTATTTTATGTCCATAATACTGCCCATTTTTTATATAAAAGCATCGGCTAGACGTGCATTAGCATGAAAAAGAGCCAGACTCATCTAAAAATTACCAAAAAAATTGTGCAAGGGGTGGGTTACCCTCGCCGTGGCCAATTTAATGTGCACCGCTGTATTGATTCCCCGGCATTCTTTCACACAGGCGCGGAGGAGCCACCCCCACTCGCAACCCCTGCTTCCGACACCCCACCGACTTGGGATAAACTCAGATAACACTTTTTCGGTACATGATCGCTACGTGTTAGATTTTTAAGATATTCATTTCTGTTTTATGTTTAAAATTCTCAGTATTCAACGCTAATTTATTGAAAAATTACCATAACTTCGATATTTTACGACATTGTAAAGCATTTATGTAGAAAATATGTTAATAAATCAAATTTTACATTGTTTCTTTTTTATTTAGATACAAAAAATATTAATCACTATGATCATCTCAGCTCATATATGCCCAATTGCTGGGCTTGACTTTTCTCCACAATAGGAGAGAAATTGACCTACTATATCATGCTGGTCAGATCGGTTAGTATAAACTTTTATTTCGAGTTTCCTTCTTAATTTATTAATGTTATAATATTATTAGCACTGTATTAAGTAGAGGAATCATTATTCAGTCACTCTTTTGCCTAACATATCAAATCATTATCTCGGTACATACATGGTTCGAGCTTTCATCTCAATGGGCGTTATATTGACCTACAACACTGCACTGGTCAGACGAATGGGTACCTATACTAGTTTTACTTCAAGTCTTTTTTGCTTGCTTAGATATTATTTGTGTATCTCTTATTAGTCTTTTACTACGATACCTACGGACAATAAAGATGGTGAATTGTCATCTTAATCCCTTATCATACAGAAATAATATGCTTAAATAAAAGGCTTAGTAAAAAATAATTTGTTACGTTTTTGGTGAAATATTTTTACTTAGGTACCTATATTCCTGTGGATGTCAATTTTATTTTACGTAGGTCTCCCACGAGAATATCTTGGCAGTCGTAGCGAAAGGTAACTTTCTTGAAACTCTTAACTAATTTAATCAGAATATATGTGAAGTATATATTTTTTTTCAACTATAAATTCTCAGAATAACAAAAAGTCATTTTATTAATCTTAGTTGCGGTTATATAGGATTTCTAAAAGAAAATTCTAATATTAGAATAGTCTGGGTACAGTCGAAGTAGTTCCAATTTTAAACAATATCAAGCCCGCCAACTGTAAAACAAAAAACTTAAAGTGCGTCACACGTAATCGAGGTAAAACTCCTTTTGACATTGTGACAGATGACAATGAAGTTAAAAATAAATAAGTCACCGTAGAAATTAAAAAGTACATATATGTATGTTGATGGTATAATAACAGTAATATATACACTTATTAACAAATATTATTATTGCTGTGTGGTAGTAGTTACGAATATTACCAACCCTTGCATTCCCAAGTAGAAGACCGGTCATAAAATTATTGTCATTTACCTACTTTTACTATTTGTATGATGGAGAAGGAGTATATATTGATCGATCGATCCCAAATAATTGGGAAAAGATTTTGTTCATGATACACTTATTAACATAGTATATCTTTATTTAAAATTTATCAGCCATTAATATAATGATTTGAAAGAAAAAACATGAAAGTGTCAAAACGTTTTTTTTTTTTATAATAGGTACGGTATAAGCATCTGACGACAGTGTGCACTTAGCTGCTAGTAATTTTTTTACAAAACGTTTTCATTCGAGAGCATTCAGTTAATAATCTCGCCTTAAGAAGTTTTACTTTCAAAAACAATAAACCCATTCAACTAGATACAACAAACGTTACAATTTCAAATGAAAGCTTCCCGTTCCAGTTCTCTCGTATATTTAGATGAGCAAAGTTAGCTGTGTCGCCAAATAAATCTATGCGGCGGACGCAACAGGTCCCAACGAACAGCGAACACAGCCTACAGTCAACTTGTACGTACTTATTGCTGACTCTTGAAAACTATACGCGCTCTTACACTTGGAAATAATCTTTGTTGCTGACTACTGCGGACTTTATACTTTTGTCTCTTACTTATTCTAGTCACCGTTACATATGTTTACATGACTTCTTATGGAAAACATTTTCATAATTTTGACTGACCTGCCCGTGTGGTGACGGAATAAGAATAAAATTCACCTCTTCCTATTTTGAGCATGGATATCGCAAAAAACGACCAAAGCATGTAATACGCATATAACATCTGAGCAAGAGCAAAATAATAATAATTCCATTTATTTCAGACTAGGTCCATTTAAAAACTTAATTATGTTTGGTACTAATTCAAAAACTAAATTTAAAATTAATAAATTATAAGTTATTTTTCATTGTTAAAGCAGATTGTCACATGTCAATTAGAGATATCAATAAGAATTATATGATGTCCGAAAAGCTGGAAAAAAAATCCCTATACCAACCTGTCTGACTAGCATGGTATAATAAGGTCAATTTCTCCTATTGTGGAGGACGCTCGAGCACAACGGTGAAACGTGAAAGAACTGATGAATGGTGAAGAATGATGATGATGAAAATGATGATGAGTAGAGATGAGAGAATGAAAAACTATATTAACTTTTTCCCATATACTCTATGGGACTATTTGACATGCTTTTGACATCTTTCTACTCTCCTACAATGTACCTAATACCTACTGATTTTATTAATATTACCCCGTAACTGTGTTATCCAAGACTGCGTCTTCAATTTCTTTTTCTATCACGTACGTTTAAGTTTTAAAATGAAATAGCGTAGTACTGTCCTCGCGCTATTGCATGCCTGTCTTTAAACTAAGTTTAAGAAGGGTATATTTTTTAAACAATAGGTACTGTACTGAGAAGCTAAATGTTATACTGGCGAAGAAATTACAAATTACTCCCCACACCTACTCAAAACAACACAATTTGGATCAGATAAAATAATGTTCTGCGTGGGAATCGATCCAGCGACGTGTAAAGTTGGTACAGAAAAATATTATTCTCAGAGTAAGCAGTAGTTAACTTGGTTCGGATGTTTTAAATTTCACGAAGAAAATTATCAATTATCATCTATTACACTAGCTTACGTACCACTATATAGAAATTTGTGCAACAACATTCATATTATTTTATCTTTAAGTAAATATATAAACAAACTAGCAACCGCCCTCGCTTCGCTTCGGTTTCAGTCGTTTTTCCTGCGTAGTGCCTGTTCCCGTGGGAATACGGGGATAAAATATAGCCTAGTTTACGCCCTGATAAGCTTTCCATTGGTGTAAGAATTTTTGAAATCGGTCTAGCCGTTTTGAAGATTACCCGGAACAAACAGACAGACAGACAAAAATTTTTTAATCTGTATTTTAGGCATAGGTGTCGTGAAAATAACCCTGTGAGCATGAAAAAAGTCTATTATTTTGACATTACAAACAGACACTCCAATTTTATTTATTACTATAGATGTCAGGTATTAAAATTTGAATAATAAAAATAGCTTTAACTCGTACCTATTTTAATGCCATAAAATGGAATATTCGAAAGGGATATAAAAAAAAAATCGTATGAGCTTCACGCGGGTTCATGATAAACTCGTATCAAACGATATGGCGGTCAAAACTAGCGATCAACAAAAACAAAAGTGTTGCGCAACAGGTATACCAACTGTACACAGCTTAAATAAACATTATATTGAAGCGGAACAAATTCAACAGTAGACATATATTTCTTTATTACGTTACGTATTCTATGTCACGCTTCAAAACTAACCAGCAAGCAAATACACTAGATTAAATACACCTACTTTATAAATTGTTAGAAAACAACAAATATCTATAATAAATACTTATTATATACTTATCATGATATATTTCACTAAAACATTATAATTTTCCTTCCATAAATTTTAAAATAATAATTTGTTTGCCATATAGGTAGGTAACATAGACTACAAAATAATAGTAGGTAGGTAGCAGCTAAAAAATATTTTTGCATTACACTGATATATTCCATATGCTCCAAATTTAAATTCAAACAAGTGCATTCGGTCGGTAGATTTGAATTTCAAATTGACATTTGTCATTCTAAGTGTTTAAAATTTGTTTTTTAAATTAAGTTTTTTTTATTATCATGTAGGTAAGTGGGTCATAAAAGGAATTGTTTTTATAGGTTAAATTTTCCAGACAATACTATTTATCAAAATTAACATAATATGAATATACTGATTTCTGATGTTTACGCGAGTATTATACATTTTAAGTTAAAATAATATGAATATGTCTTCACATCATGGATACATAAATAGTTAATGGTTTCTTACACAATGTTATATCGTCATATAGAATTAATTTATATTAGATTCTTTTTAATGTCCGTTAACTCGTATAATGGCGTGCGGTTGGCACAGTCGCGACCGAACTTCCCGCCTATTGAATTTTCGCCTACAAAGGGAAGTTTTCAGGAAACGTACCGGGTTACCGGCACCATAGCGTTTCACATTTTAGTACAACTTTAACGAAATGTTTAACGTATAGTTTGTTCAATTGAAGTTTTCTGCAACAATGGAAGCAGTAGGAGAAGCAGATCTGCGTATTCGCATTTTATTTTGTAATTTAATGTAAATATATATTAATTTAATAAATAATAATAAAATCGCTCGATGCAAGCCACCAACGAAAACCGTTGGAAACTAATTAAAAACATCAATTCCCAGCGCCTCGGTGCGGGGGAATATTTCAAACGCACGCACACACGCACGTATACCACCCCCATGCACGCACACATCGGCAAGACGCACACAACAGTTAAAAATAAGTCCCGCGCCATATCCGCGTGAGAGAATGGTCTCGCTACTGCTGTGCAATAGAATATGTTATCGACTATTTATGGGGGTGACTATTTACTAAGGGTTGATATGCTAACGATTCTTCAAACAGATAAGGGGCCATCATCATTCTATAGACAATAAAGATTATTATTTAACAAAAGACTCTAATCATAGAATAATAATAAATATTGGAATTTAATTTCAAAATATGTTAACGTTTGAAATGACAAAATTAAAGAGAAGCATTTATTTTTAAAACCTACTTATAAATTATGCCAACATTTATTAAATCATGGGTAAGTATGTAAATATTAACTAAATTAATAAAATCTTTACAAAAAAAGTTTTTAAATATTCAAATGTAGATGTCAGTTATCTTGTGTTTCATTTTATCAGTTGGCCAGTTCTAGAAGTTATCCGCGGGGAGACGGGGATAGCGGTGCGTCTTAAGACTGAGCAGGACAGAGCTCAAACCGAGTTATCGTAAATTGATCTGGGCCAGGGTGGCGGGTGGTGCGGCCCCAAATTTGACAGCCATGGAAATTGGCGGGAAACATTATTGGTTGTCGATTCGTTTTTTATATTGGCTCCTTTCTCTTGTGTTCGAATTTTGAATTTCAAAACTAGAATTGTTGGCTGAATGAATATAGCACAGCTTATGAATCATATTGTTTTTTTTTTTTGTATGTTAAAACACAAGTATTGACATACTTTAGGCCATGTGTTTGTAGTGTAGATATTTAATTTAGACTTAAATATTAATTAATTTATACCATACGATTTACTGATTTACAGGACGACCTTGATGTTTCTTAGCAAAAAATTGAATTGACTTTGATACAGCAGATAAATATAGATATTCTACAAGAAAAGTATAAGAATCACACTGAAATCAAAATTCAATGAGAACATTTGTTATTCCAATAACCTACGCGCACTTCGTTATACGAAATTAGGAATTACAATTTATGTGAATCGAGAATCGGCGCATATCTCGTTACTGGGGCATGTAGGTCAGGGATGCAAAATGGAGATTTGCTATTTATTTGCAAACTTTATTATTAATTTTATCACACGACAAAATGTCCTGGATGTAGATGAAACGTTACAAGGTAATCATTCATTCATCCGTCTGTCGACGGCTATTGTTGGGCTATGTATCTACCCAAAAGAAGTTGGAAGTCGCGGTTGGTTTTAAATGTTTTCTAGATCCAGCCTGTTTACGGTTCTCACAGAACAGTAAAGAAGTAATGATACGATGTATTCTTAACCCGTAACCACACTCAGAGGAATATATAGGTATAAACAATGTATCGGTTTAGTGAAATACTCTTTTGTGTTCCGCATGATCCCGTCGAGCAAGCATCCTCATAAAAGACTGCACACACCAACATCTTAATAACAGAATCGGAACGCTTCGAGGGATTTTTAAAATAAGAATATAATAACTGGCCACCGGGGGTGTGGGGGTCACGGGGGGAGGGGTCGGTGGATTTCGGAAGAACGTTCGCACCCCCTCAAGTTTTTAAAATAAGAAAATTTCGGTGGAGCGTGATATTTTTAAAATAAGAACCTCTTTCGTGGCATATTCCGTGGAGAGAGATTTTAAAATAAGAATAGTTTCGCAATGCCCCCCGGCCGCGGCCCCTTCGTCTGGAGTTTGAAATAAGAATTCGGGGGCCAGATTCGGGTGGTTCGGTTATATTCGGTGGGTGTCGGGTGTTCTTGATGAGGATCGGAGGTTTTTCGTAGAATTTCGTTAGCTCCTCTCGGGGCCGTTGACCGGCGGAGTCGATACTTCGATGAATCTTATAGTAATTGGATAAAGTTTAATGTTTTTATTTTGCTTGAAATGTCGTCTTCGATGTTCAATGATAGCTTGCCTCGTTCAGGAAATAGGAGTTAATGAAATTTTAGTTTGTGCGACGACTCACCGGGCGCGGCGTATACACTAATCGAATTAAATTCGGACCACTCGACTATGGTACAAGCTTTTTGCATATTCGAATTGGAATAATAGGTGCCCATACAAAATTTAACTTGATATACTGTATTTATTTCACAGTTTTACGCCTTTGGTTTTAAAAGAATAAGCAGGAGTTTAGAAATAGATTATGCGTGTGTTCGGTCCAATATGCAACTACTGCATATTGCTCGAATGATGTCTTTATCTTATCAAATCTGGAACCTCATATACAGTAATAATATGAATTACATCCTTATTTAATATTATAGAAGATAACATAAAACTATCGTATTTATAAGGACAATTTTCCTCTATTACGATTTTGTGGTTGAAAATAGGTTTTGGCTAATAATACAAGCATTTATACAAGGAAATTGATTATGTTATATTAAGGCAACTAAACTATTTAATAATTTATATAACTGCACCACAATAAGTCTTTGAAATAGTTAAAATATTCTCACAAAACTGTATTGCAATCGTAAGTTGATTGCAAATCACACAAGCCTTATTGTTTCCATTCGTATCGAAATCATCTTCTTACCACTCGACTTGAAATATACAGACAGGAGTTTATTTTGAACTAGCTTATGCTTGCGAATTCATTCGCGTGGTAATAGATACTTTGGGTTAACGCTAACTTTAACCAAAGACTTTGTTTAGGTAGTAGAGTGGTAGAACCACACTGTCGACAGTTATCTGTCTACAGCTGCGGCCCGGTCCGTCCGGGGTAGTACCACACTCTCGCAGAAAATCAACGTCTGAGTAGTAGCAATTAGTTACTGCGCTTCGTTCGGTGAGCGAGAGAGCCGGGAGCTCAACTTTCTGAGGGTGTTTGCGTGTGGAGGGTTTTGGTGGTGCCCTTGGTGTCACCGAGCCTCGATGCATGCATTCGCACTCCCTTCACTTTCTTCGCGGTGGGCAGCGGCCTTGTAAGAGTCCATGAGCGGCAGCAACACTTACCATCAGGTGTACTGTTTGCTCGTTTGCCACCGTTGGTAATAAAAAAAAAATATCAGGTGAAAATATTTTTTAATACTTAATACGATTCTGTCACACATGATTTTTGCGAAAATTTAGCGGTTTAAGCAGCGGAAGCTCTCAAAAGAAAAAAATCTAGATTTTGAAACACTGGTGCTCCGCTCCTATTGAACTTAGCGCGATGATATACCTATAACTTATAGCCTTCCTCGATAAATGGGCTATTTAACACTGAAAACATTTTTCAAATCGCCTCCTGAGATTTACCGCGTTCAAACAAACAAACTCTTCAGCTTTATATATTAGTATAGATATAGATTTCAAAAATCGAATAATATATGACTAGACTGTTATTGATAAGTTTCATAATGAACTCTTTAAGTAAATAATCGTTAGTTTTTCTTAGAATAACTCTTGGGTACCTTACTTTTTTCTAGGTCTAATCCCATTCATCATCATCATCATCATCTCAGCCCATATACGTCCCACTGTTGGGCTCGGGCCTCCTCCATAATGGAAGGGTAATTGACCTACTATATATACCACACTGGTCAGACGTATTGGTATAGGGTTTTATTTCGAGTTTTCCTTCTCTTGCATAGATGTTGTATGCGTTTTATATCCCTTAGTCGTCTCGTACGATCACCCAAGGGTAAGGTAGGGGGTGGTGAATTGTATTCTTACTCCGTCACCACACGGAAGTAAGAATCTAATCCCATTACCCCTTTCCATTACTGTAAGTCATATAAGTCAGGGTACACAATGGTGTCCATAAATAATACTGAAATTTTACTCTCAGTATATCCCAGATAACAGTTAATTTGTCATAAAACCCGCAACTAATTTCAATAGAAAAGTTTACCTCTTATGTAAATTGGTGCAAGTATGAAGCAAAATTGACTCTCTATAAGAGGATACAGTTGACTAATCCAGTGTTCACATGGATCCCACTGTTGGGCTCGAACCATCTTCACATTAGGAGGAAAATTTATTTACTAAGCCCAAGCTAGACAGATGGGTTAGTATAAGGTTTTCTCCAGTTTTCCTTCTCTTACAATGATATTATCTATTTGAGTTCCTTAGATGTCTTTTGCGACTATAAAATTCATCGGAATTGCATCCAAAATCGATACAATAATATAATTTGTGGATGACAGAGGAAAATTCATCCTATCTGAGAATCGAACGCATGACACTTGACACGAGAAGTTGGTTTCTTAACCAATCTGCTATTCGTGCAGTCGTAACTCATGTGAAATAGTGACTACAGTTATAAAGAATAAGGATCCACTACTTGAATGTGTTTCAAATTCAAAAATGCAGTTGTATTTGCAGTGCAGCCAATATTTTAATGAAATAGTAGCTCTAATAATAACGAATAAGGACTTAACGTTCCAAATTCAAAAAATCTATTGTATTTGTAGGGTTGTCGCACGTGTGCCATGGCGGAGTGCTCATTCGCGCGTTGCCAGCAGGAACGTCGTGCTATTCGCAAGGAGCTACAGCGCTGGACTAAAAACATGGTCTACATTTTGGGTGAGTGAACAAAATTTTTATTGAACTAAAATGGTAACTGAAATATTTGCCTTCCACTATTCTGAAAAAAAAAACTTAAAACTACTAAACATGAAAGGTGTAAAGAAAATCTGCGTCTCGCAACAGTATGCACTAGACTGAATTAACATTACTGCTGCTTTTTTTTATTAGTATAAGTTTTATTTCATGGCAGCTTTTGCAAAATATGAAATTAACGTTAAAATTACACTTATAGGGGAGAAGATTTTTTTGAAGACATTGCCATAGTGCAGTATGCTGCACTATGGAAATACCTTGAATTACTGGGGATTTTACAAACAATATAATGGATAAAAATTACATCCAAACTCAGAACAACAATTTGTGGCTCGCATAAAGTGTTGCCCTGCGTGGGATAGGTACCTGTGACATCGGCACGGTAGGTTGATATTTTAACCACTACATCATCTATTCAGTCTATCAGGTATTTTAATTCTTGATGTAGAATTACTTCTGTCATCATTTCTGCTTACATCTCACTGCAGCACATGACTTTGCTCAACAATAGGAGGTCAATTGACTTAACCACTTGGGTTAGGCGTGTTGGTATAGGTAGGTCTTATTTCGAGTTTTCCTTCCGTTGCATAGATTATAAATATACGCTTATATGTCCTTTACGACACCCACAGCTAAGAAAAATAATGGTGAATTGTATTCTTATTCCGTCAGTACCTTTCGTATCTTCTTTTCATCCGTTTCTTCTTTAAAAATCAATATTACTTTTTGTCCGACATAGGATTATAATCAGGGTGCTCACGAATCATAGTTGTACGCTCATATCATTACACGAACCAGAAAATTTACATATATTCGCAATAAACGTTCTAACAAAAATAAATACTCATAAAGTCAGTTCAAAACGTGTCGACAAAGTTATATCATAGAAAGGTTTGCGTCTAAAAATACCTGTATTTGTTCACTGAAATTTTGTTCAGTTGTGTGAATGAATTTTGTTTGTTTGTTTATCCCCATATTGCGTTTAGTAAATAAATTTTGTGTATAACTTAGGCTTGATATTGCTAGGATAGGATTTATGGAGTTAAATTTATATTTAGTCATGTTTGATGGCATATACCATTTTGGGTTCAAGCCTCCCGCATAATGGAAGGGAAATTGACCTACTATACCACGCTGGTCAAACGTGTTGATATAGAGTTTTATTTAGAAGTTTCCTTCCCTTGCATAGATGTTATATGCATATTATATCCCTTAGTCGTCCTTTACTACAGTTATGGGCAAGAAAGGGGTTGGTGAATTATATTCTTACTCCGTCACCACACAGATAAGTCACCACCAATCGGTGTCGTAAAAGAGAATCGATATAAAAAAAATAGTAATATAAAGGATGACTTTTCATGTGGTGGCGGATTAAAAATACTATAACACCATCCCCCAATCTTGTCCGTGAGTGTCAAAGAATAAGGAATATAATATGCATATAATATCTATGCAAGAGAAAGAAAACTTGAAATAAAGCTCTATACCAACCCATCTGACCAGCCTTCTATGTTGGAAGAGGCCCAAATTCAATAGTGGAACATCTATGGACTGGTATGATGATATGAATACGAAAAAAGCAAAAAGCCACGAATAAAATCGCAGTAAATACTTCATCATTTTCATCATCATCATTTCAGCTTATATACCCACTGTTGGGCTTGAGCCTCCTCCACAATAGGAGGGAAATTGACCTTACAACACCATGCTGGTCAGACAGTTTGGTATTGGATTTTGTTTCGAGTTTCCTTCTCTTGCATTTATATGCTTTGGTCGTCTTTTACGACATCCGCGGGCAAGATTGTATTCTTACTCTATCACCACACGGAAATAGTAATTACTTACAGTTTTTTATCTTTATTCTACTAAATTTATTCTACTTTAAAAAAGTTGGAATAACAACTCTGTTTGACCTCAAGCAATTTCAAACTATAACTAATAAAATGAAACTAGATTGCTAATAGAACATTCTAGAAATGTTATCTAAACCACTATAAAGATCTAATAGTGGTTATAATTTGGAGTGTAAGAGATAAGGTGGATGGTATCCACCTAATATTACACGTGGATATAGCAGACATGCGGTGCAATGTACCATCTATATTGGTGGCAAACTCTTGATAACTGATAATAATAACTGATAATGATATTTTTACAAATATTCATAATTATCCTTTATGTTTTGTAACTCTTTTCTGTACACGTGTATGTGACTAAAATATTTAACGGTTGGATTAATATTGATGAAATTTTTTATGTGCACAAATACACCTACAAATATTACCTACTCTTACTTTATACGTGGGTGTCGTAAAAAAATATTACCTAAGAGAGAAAAACTATTATATCGACCTAGATTAATTCCATTTAATGCTGTCTGTTCAACCATTACATTCCCGAGGAGGGCTGAAGTCAGGTAGGGAGCCAGTCATAAAAACTATTTTCAATCATTTTTGCCTTAGAACAATAACGTATAGAAGGTAAGACGAGGTACGAAAAATGAAGCATTTAAATTGGAGCCTAATGGAGCTTACGCCGGACCGTTCCGTAATGTGTACAAGGTCACTTTACTGTCACACCACATTTGAAAAACATAAAAAGTGCATTAACATTACTTTCAAAAGTATTTCGACGATTTATGTTAATAAAAACAAAATTTGATTTCATGATTTCTATAGTGGTGTGCGTGTGTAATCGCCTACATGCGTGTAGAATTTTTGGCTTCATGTTTTTGATCGCTTTAAGTACTGACCCTATCCTTCTATACGTTATTATTCTAAGAATTTTTACCATTTGTATGATAGAAAGGAGTACGAAATTCATTGACTCCAAGTAATTGTAATAAGTTCAAGATGATGATGCTGGTGACGCTTATAATATATTTCTTTAAAAAATAGAGAGCGTATTAATAACATGTTGTAAGTATTATGAAGGAAAGCAAGTGAAATCCATTTTCAAATTATTTTCTTGTTAAAAATAATATTTGCTATGAATTAGGCCAAAAGTTTGAGCATACAATCATTGTTATAGATCCTGACTTATTGCGATAATATAATACCTAATTATATTTATGTGTTAGCATAGCATTAGTCTCCAAAAACAACGAGATAAGAGCAGGAAAATTTTGACGAAATCTATGTAATTTCACGTATTAATTTGATAAAGTTTGAAATACTAAACATCATCAAAAATGGCGAATCTAATTTTTTATCGCTATTAATTAACGATTTTGTTACTAAAAAAGTAGTAATCAATAAATATCTAGAAAGCTCATTTTAATTGACTTAATTACAAATGGATAATTAAAGTAATTTAACAACACAAAACTGTTTATCGGAACAATACATACACATATACAAAATTGTGTACAAATTTTCAAATAAACTAAATTCATATGTAATAATATTAAAGTGATAAGGTTTGCGACCATTGTAGCGTAGTGCATCGGTCGGGTACAGCACGCATGCGCCATGCTACTGCCTCTCTGACAAACACAACCTGTTGCAAGCAGTCCGGCGTGCACTAATGCAACTTCTCTCTCGCAATCACGAGCTAAATTATTTAATATTCCATTTTTAAATAAAACCGCTAACTCTCATTTAACTGTCAAAATAACATTCCAAAAAATTCAAATACGTGCATTCCAAATTCAAATAACAAAAAAAAATCGAAGCGAATTCAAAATTTTAAATTTAGAACGTTCTTGTAAGTGCGTCGTGTCTTGAGACTAAGACGTTTTAGTGAAGTGCAGTGCTATTTTATACATAGGTGCTTTTTTAAACTATAGCGTTAACTGTTATATAGCTTAAAAGCTTGTCATTATTATAAACATTTTTATATGTGTGCTTTAAAAAAGTTAGTGTAAAGTTAGATGTAAACTTGATTAAAGTCAATTTTAAATAAATTGGATGCCGTTTCGGGAATTCTAAATCGGTTTTGTGGAGTAATTGCAGCGTCTGGCCGAAGTTTAGCTGGCGTCTGAAACCGTGAAGTTGGAATTCGCAAGCAACAAGTGTTCGCCTGATGCCTTCCCCGGTAAATGTGCCACTGTTAAGTTTGCATGCCCGTTTTGCCGGGATTATGTTGCGTACTACTGTCCCATGAATTCGGGATTTTCGTTGTTTGTGTTTGTTGATTTGTAGTTCGTGTTGTTTTAACCGACACGCTTTCTCGTCCGTGCTTTTTAGCAGTTTACGTTGCAAGTTACATTTTTAACTATTATTTTTTTTGTTATTCAATTTTTTTTTGAGTGGGCGCGGTGTTCTTTTGTTTTAGACAGCTATCTACGTCATGCGCCATCTTAGGTCGACAAAAAAGTGTCATGGCGTCTCCAATAGAATTTTTTGTTCTAGTTCCTGAGACACACTTTCTTACAATTACATAAGATTTTGTACCTCTTATCTTGTAGATAATAATATCGTTATAATAAGACAAGTGCGTACTTTATGTAATATTTTTAAGTTAAATGTTAGATAATGGCTTTATTTTTTTTAAATGATTCTTGTTTACCCACTTAAGTTTAAAAAAAAAAAACTAGTGAATATACCAGATTTATCTTTCAAGTTCACGATTTTGTGTTATACTAATAAAAAGAAAATGCATTTTATAGCAGTTTTGGATTAAAAATTCACGCTGATAATGTTCATTTATATTTATTCTATTTTTTTACCTTAAAGTCCTATTTATAGGACAATATTTTTTTAAACAATTCATGTAATTAAAAGATAAAAAAGTTTAAAAAGACCTATACTTATATCGATTTAATTTCAAGCGCTAACGGAATTAACTGATTGTAATAAATAATACAATTTTAATTCATGTTAACATTATTTTAAAGATAAATTCGAAACATATTTAATCCTTACCTATTCTCTACAAATCAGCTACTAGCCTGCAGATGTCGATTGTTAGATATATCTAAGTTTCCCCACGAGAGTGCCATTTAAATTGAACGGTTTCGTGCCCTCTGCATCCATCGTTTTTCTAGGGATTACACAATGTCGTCAGTCCATCTGCTTGAATTCTCTTCAATCAAGGATTAGATTTTCCCTATAGATATATTTTTCCGTAATATTGATACTTACTCTCCGTGTGATGACGGAACCTTCCGCATGGATGTAGTAAAAGACGACTAAGGGTTATAATATGCTTATCATCATCATTCATCATCATTTCAGCCTATCGCCGTCCACTGCTGGACGTAGGCCTCCCTCATGTTGCGCCACAATGAGCGGTCCTGTGCCGCCTGCATCCAACGATGCCCAGCCACCTTCACTAGGTCATCGGTCCACCTAGTGGGAGGGCGTCCTACACTGCGTCGTCCGATACGTGGTCGCCACTCGAGAACCTTTCTTCCCCAGCGGTTGTCGGTTCGTCAAGCGATGTGGCCTGCCCATTGCCACTTCTATGCTTATAACATTTATGTAATAGAAGAAAAACTCCAAACCCTATGCCAACACAATTGACCAGCGTAGTATAACAGGTCAATTTCATCATCATCATTTCAGCTCATATACGTCCCATTGCTGGGCTCGAGCCTCCTCCACAATAGAAGGGAAATCGACCTTACTATACGACCATGCTAGTGAGACAGAATTTTATTTCAAGTTTTCCTTCTCTTGCGTAGATGTTATATGCGTATTATATCACTTAGTGGTATGTAACTGAGCTGAAATGATGATAATTATGGAATTATACATATGATAGACGTCTAGCAAGTTATATTTCCGACTTACCTTAAATGGATCTCTTCTGCAAACTGACTTTATATCATAGATAGTCTGGGTAATAATCAGGCATGTTGACCATTATGGGTTTGATACTCGGGCAGTATAATCCTTTATTATGATCATACTGTTCTTTTTCGTGTGGTGATGGAGTAAGAATAAAAATCATCACCGCTATCTTACCACAATCAAGGGATATAATGCGCATATAGCATCTATGCAAGGGTAGGAAAAGTCAAAATAAAACGCTTTATCAACACGTCTAACCAGCGTGGTCCTTTTGTAGGGGAGGCTCGAGCCCAACAGTGGGATATATATGAGCTGAAATGATGATGATGATTGCTCTTATACTTGATATTTTTGATGGAAACAGTGTCCATATTTCTTCTATAGTGCATGTTGTATACTAGCGACCCGCCCCGGCTTCGCCAATGCTGATACCAAATACACTACAGAATGTTTTTATATACAACTAGCAATCGGCCTTCGCTTCGCTTCAGTTATAGGTTATAGTCGTTTTACCCGCGTAGTTCCCGTTTCCGTGGGAATACCGGGATAAAATATAGCCTAGTTTACGCCTGATATTATAGCTTTCCATTGGTGAAAGAATTTTTGAAATCGGTCCAGCCGTTTTGAAGATTACCCCAAACAAACAGACAGACAGACAGACAGACAAAAATTTTTTTATTGCTATTTTAGGCATAGGTGTCGTGCAAATAACCGTGTGAGCATGAAAAAAGCCTATTATTTTAACATTACAAACAGACACTCCAATTTTATTTATTGGTATAGATTTAAGTTTTGCTAATAGTTTTATAACCAATTGCCTGACGATTGAAGGGTGGTGAATTGTATTTATCTGTCCCTAAGAAAAAAATTAACTGCAGCATAATTTTGTATTAAACAGCTTCTGTCTCTTATTTTTTTATATTTAAATATACAGATTTTAATATTTCTCTTGAAAGATTCGGGTTGTCATTGACAACTTACGGTTCAGTAGTTAAAATACGTGGGTTTTGGCTGTACACGACAGATGTTTATAAGGACATTGAGTACTGTTTTTATTTTGTACATAATTTTATAAATTATATCGCCATGTTATTGTTTCTTAAACGACAGCTTGTATTTTGCGAAATATTTATTTGGGTTTTATTTTCTACTAGCTGACTCGGTGAACTTCGTACCGCTATAATTTTTTTCGTAAATATATTTTCTAAATTTGCCGAAAACATAGTCTCTAATAGAAGAATAATTACGGCTTTGTCGGGAAAGATTCGATCGTCTTGATCGCGGCATTGTTAATAATGATTCAAAGCGAATACAAATTACTGATTATTGATTTCTGACAAAATTATAATTATCAAATTTTCAACCATACTTAATCATAGACAAAATTACATTTAGCTGTCATTTGCGTTTTGTTATTACCTATCAAATGCGTTTTTATACCACTTTTCACAGTGACTTGTATTCTCTTTGACGTTTTACGTCACGTCACATGGGAACGCAATCGAACGGGATAAAAAGTATCCTATGTTCGTCTCCTGCTTCTAAGCTACCTGTCCACCAGTTTTCAGCTAAATCGGTACAGCCATTCTTGAGTTATAAATAGTGTACCTAACACGACTTTCTTTTATACGTATAGATATATCGGTATTTCCTGACTACACAGACAGTGTATAGGTTAAGATACCGACCTACCGTTCCAGTGTCGTGGATATGATTTTCATGCCGGACAACACTTTGTACGATCCATAAATTGTTGTTCCGATTCTGGTTGTAATTTGTGTCAGTAAAATTATGTTTTTAAAGTCCCCCGCAATTAGAGGATTCGATCCCGGTCGATTTTTCTAGTCCCGGGACTTCGGGATTATCTACAGTTAATCCCGGAATTCCGGGACAGTCCCGGGATTGCATTGGTAAAATTGGCAAAGTGGTAACAAAAGGACAGTAGAACATATAGATCTTTAAAATAGCTAAACAACGCTTATATTGCACTGAGCTACCCGCTTTAGTGACTAAAAATGACTTCACAGTGACAAAACATCTTCATCTATTTTATGTTTGACATAAAAAGTTTCTTTGGATAGTGACATTGTTTACTTCTTAAACCTAAACAAAAAAGAAAAAACATTTATGTCAATGCACAACATCAACAACCTCTTAGAGCTACAGAAAATAACACACGTTGTTTTTCATCTATATTTACTCAGACACATTAATGCATTGTTGTTTTTTAATAAATTGATTAATTATCACCATTTAACAAAAAAAAATATCAATACTTACACGACGAGAAGCGGATATTTTACACATAACCCGGCACCGATCGTTAGCAAAAACAAATGAAATCAGCTGTGTAAACAAGATGGCCATCAAAACGTCGTCTTTTTATTGACTTATATAAAAAAATATTTTAATCCCGAAAATCCCGGGATTTATTAAATTTAATCTTAAATTCTTCTTCTTCTTAAAATCTTAATATTTTAAAGTACGACCGAGATCCCGAGATCTCAGATATCGAGATCCCGGCATCGAATGCTCTACCTGCAAAACAAGGAATACTTCCTTAGCGCAGGGAGTTGTCTTTAAATAACAATTTTAAATCAGGTTGAGAGCTCTCTGTCTAGTGACGGAGTAATACTCCATTTGTATAATCTAATTATTGTTTATATAGAAATCTATAATAAACTTAATTGGTTAGCGGTATCGTACCCAAACACGGAAGTTTGTTTAGAAAAACAATAAAGAGTTAACTCTGCCATTAGGTCACCTTTATATTCATGGGCACACAATCCCACAATGGTACCTATACTATAAATAACAATAGGGACAAGAGAAGGTTAACCATAATATTTAAACAACCCATAGAAAACCATGATCTATATGTATACCAATAAATAAAATTGGAATGTCTGTTTGTAATGTCAAAATAATAGACTTTTTTCATGCTCACACGGTTATTTGCACTATACATATACCTAAAATACATTTTAATTTTTTTTTGTCTGTCTGTCTGTCTGTTTGTTCCGGGTAATCTTCAAAACGGCTGGACCGATTTCAAAAATTCTTTCACCAATGGATAGTTATAATATCAGGGAGTAACCTAGGTTATATTTTATGCCGGTATTCCCACGGGAACGGGAACTACGCAGAAAAGACGACTGAAACCGAAGCGAGGGCGGGTTGCTAGTAAAATTGAAGTGTCTGTTTGTTGTGTGAAAATAATTCGTTTTTTACACGATACCTACCTAAAAAACAGTCTAAGCATTTTTATTTGTATGTCGCTCTGTCAGTCTATGTCTTGGTCTATTTGTGTCTATCAGTCTGTATCGGGTTACTAGCTGGCCTACTATACCACGCTGGTCAGACGTGTTGATATAGGGTTTTATTTCGAGTTTTCCTTCTCTTGCATAGATGTTTTGCTCATTATAATCTCTAAATCATCTTAAAGACACCCAAGGGCAAGGAAGGGGTGAATTATATTCTTACTCCGTCACCGCACGTACCTATACAAATTACATCCAGACTTGGAATAACAATTTGTAAATCGAACAAAGTATTTTCCTAAATGGGAATCGAATCCAATATACAGGCACATTATTAGGTCTCGGACAGTATAATTTATATACATTTTTCGTGTGGTGATAAATTAAGTGTATATAATGTACCTCCTTAACTTTGGGTGTCGTAAAAGACGACTAAGGGATATCTCTTATATATATAGCAACTATGCAAAAAAAGACAAACTCGAAAGAAAATCCTATACCAACCTGCTTAGCGCCTAATGCCGCTCTAGCCGAAGCCGCGGGTGACCGGACCGAGGACTTTAGCCCGTCACCCGTAGAGAGGCTGACCGCGCGACGGCGACCGACGTCGATGTGAAGGAATATAAATGTATAGTTAATGTTGCTGCAAGAGAAGGAAAATTCGAAAAACCATGAAACCAACCCAACTGATCAGAGTGGTACAATATATCCACGGAAGACAAGGAAATCTGCACCGGCGGTCGGCCCGACGACGAAGGCGACGTGCCACGGGTGGGTCATGGGGTCGCGCAGCGCCCCTCTGTCGCCCCGGACGGAGCCTGGCGGCGAGCGAGCTGGCCATGCCCATTTGTGTGTTTGGTACAATATGCCAATTAATATTAATTCGGGCCGGCCATGGATATGAATGAGGTCAAGATTTTTCGCCCAGGGAACGTGTGTGTCCAGACCATGGCTTGTCAAATAAGGAGTTTAAAATCGTTTATCTTTTTATTACCTTAACAAATAATCTCATTTAATTACGAGAAAATTCGCAACCGTTCGATTGCTGAATCTGAAAATGGCAGTGCAAAACTGAGCTTTATTATCTGTGGAAAAAAGTACTATACTTTTACTATAAAAAAAAAACGTTTCGCACTAAGACTTTACAAACACATAAACAAAATACATATATAACACCTAGATTCATAATATTTAATTGTAAGTCGTCCAAAATATTGTCCTGATTAGGGATCGAATACAAATACTCATTATAAGAAGTCGCTACCTAACCATAACGCCATCTGTGCAATATAAAAATAGTAACTACTAAAAATATTATCATCTCAACTGAAACCCAGCCCACTGCTGGGCTCGCAATAGGAAGGAAATGAATCTACAGTACCACGCTGGTCAGAAGGGTTGATTTTAGAGTTCTATTCCAAACACCTTATACTAAGGCTTGTACTCTATTAACAAGCATATAATTTAATAAACATAAATTACACTTTAAGTTGTGAGTCGAGTAAAATATCCTGTGTTGGAACCGAAGTCGCAACACTTAACACGATATTTGCATCAATTCAGTTGATTTTAATATAATATCATATATCCGTATATTTTTCCGTGTGGTGACCGAGTAAGAATACAATTCACCACTCCTTATCTTGCCCGTGGGTGTCCTAAAAACCGACTAAAGGATATAATATGCACATAACACCTGTTTAAAAGAAGGCAAACTCTAAATGAAACCCTATATCAACCTTTCGTCACCCCGGACGGAATGGACCGCGTGTGCGCTTCCCATAGCCCACCCATAAAAAAAAATATCAACCTGTCTGACCAACATGGTATAGTAAGGTAAATTTCTCTCCTACTGTGCAGGAGGTTCGAGCCCAACAGTGGGACGTATATAAGCTGCGATGATGATGATGATGATGATATCCATTTATCAAAGTGTCCATGTTCGCATTGCGACATAAATCTTCCCAAAAAATATGTCACCTAAAACTTCCCTATGTCGCTTGGAAAGAATATATTTTATTGTCCTTGGTAGAAGATAGTAAGTGGGACATTCCACTGCTCAGAGTCAAATCTACATTTCTTCTTGCCAAAAATCTAATCATAATCTCCAGCATAGCCAAGTTTGAAATATCAAAATTATTCTTATCACTAACTTAAATTAACTAACGCTTGCCATTAACTCAAATAACGAAATTACACAAAGCATAACGCGCTTAAAGAACAATTTTAAACCTTATCCTGATTCATATAACAACAAATGTCAAATGTGTGGCGCGAAACTATTTTTTTGATGCTACGTTCATCATGGTAACAGCGCCATCTCTACGGATTCCGACAAAATTTTTCACTGAACCATTTTCTTATAAGAACTTCGCACACCAATGCACTTCTCTATGCAACCGAACGCACACTAGCATAGCTCTCTATACAATCGAACGCACTCACACGTCGAAGAAAAAACGATAAAAAAAGTGCACACAAATACAACTTTCGTTTACACACACTAGATAAGAATTTAGTTCTAGGTTTGAAAAAATTCAAAAATTTTCCGTTCTAGAACATTTTTTAAATATTTTTTTTTCAGTTCCATTGTGTTTTAATTATAGAATTGATTTGAATTATGCCAAAGGATATGATAAGCGTATATATAACTGAAATACACAAGGTTGATACAAGCACTGTTATACTCACACATAGGAGCGCATGAACGATACTGCACTTTTGTCTGTGTAGGGGTGAATATAGCGCGACTGAATGTTCTTGAGTTGTGTAGCGTTTCTGAAGATAGACACACGTTACTAACGCTAGTGCATTAAGTGTTATATTTAGTGATCTTTAGTGATTATTGTGTTAATAACTTTTAATGTATGAGTTTTATTTGAGTTATTTTATCAAAATTCGTGTAATACTTAATAAGGAGTTATTATTTCTTTTTAATTTGTCAAATAAGCTTATGAGTATATAATTAAGTGGATGAATTATGATGATAGTTTAATTGTGATGAATTGATTGTAAATTTTCATATTTTTTTATTTTGTCGTAAATGCAACGTTCAAGTATCAATGTGGTTATAGTGCGAGCTTGGTCGCAGTAAATACAAGGTAATGGCTAAGTACGCACGCCGTCTAGTACGGTGTGCGCGCTCAGTGCAGTCCCGCCTTTGCACAATCCGTGGAGCGTCGCATTTCCGTTCCCGGCATACAACAGGACCAGAACACGCGACATAACCGCTAAAAACCTCCGAAATAATAAACAAATCCAAATTAGAAAAAAAAAATATTTTGACCACAGACTATATTTTATTATAAAAAAAAAATATATTCATATCATTCGCGTAGTGGTTTATTGACAAAAATATTTTGGGATTTAGTGAGATTTTCCGAATTTTTTCGTCGTACGGTTATTTGCGATGCGAAACACATATCAGATGGAAACTTAGGACCCGAACAATATTTATTTACTATTAAAAAAATATATAAAAAAAGAATATTTTTGTGTACAGTGACTAGTCGTGATGTGTTACATTAAATTATGGTGTTACAGTGTTATTGCTGTTAAATACGGCTGATTGGATTTGTGATTCTATGACAAGGTGACGCCGAATTGTTATTGAAACTTTTCGTTTTTTTTTTTACAAAAATTACTACCGAAGTGTCAAACTGGACGGAAGAGGAACCGGCCCCCTCTGACGCATGTGAGTATTAAATATTTCGTGTAGAAACACAAAGAATTTTTAATTTTTTCAAAGTTAATAGTGCCCTTAACATTACTCCTTGACTTAACAGCGTGTACACGTGTGCGTGAGATGCATTTGTAATTACATGCGTTACTTTTAGTTGTGTGCGTGGCGGCTCACGCATATTTTTTGTGTTTTCTTACTCAATCCCCCTCCAATTCTCCCTACGTATGCTCGTTATCGTTTATCTGTCCCACTCTTTTTCTATGACTACCTCGTACGCAGTACCGAAGTATATGTATGTATGCGTAAGTTGCGCATGTGTGCGTTAATAAATTGCAACCTATATTTTGATCGAAGGCCAATGATAGCGTTAGAACGATTCTATTTTCAAAATATTTATCGAGTTCCATTTTTAAATAGTATTTATTAATTGGTCAAATTTGAATTTAGAACTTTTAGTTTTTTATATTAGACATAGACAAAAAAAAAACGAAAAACTACTGTTCAAAATTAATTACTATTCATCATTATGAATGTTGACATGTATGTTAAACTAGTAAAAACTTAAAAACTATTTATTACAATTAAACATTTAAAAATAACCTAGTGCTACGAAGCTCTACGTGAAATCGTAGGCTAAAATAAAGCCGTCGGAACTCATTACGTACAAATTTTTAATTATAATATATCTGCAAATTTATATTGCAGCTGTTATTTTCATATGCTTATTAAATTTACGATAATTTAACTTATCTTTGTAACGTACATGGCACTTTTTAAATATATTTATCACAATTATTAGTTATTATTCGGACACATACCTACTTCCTTTACTGAAATATATGTAAAATTATTTCGTTAAATGTAACCAAAAATTATCGGTCATTGCTTATCAATATTAAATATACAGTCGAAAATGTAGCGACATAAAATTCCTGTGAAACAGAGTCCATATAATGCATTCAAGAAGAAATAATATAAAACTTATATTAATGGGTATACCTATAAATTTTTTTTCCGTGTTGTGACGAAGTAAGAATACAAATTACCACTCCCTATCTTACCCGTAGATGTCGTAAAAGACGATTAAGGGATATAATACGCATATAACATTATGCAAGAGAAGTTAAACTCGAATTAAAACCCTATACCAACCTGTTTGGCCTTAGGATCCTAGAGAGTACGTACCTAATATTATGTTAGGTTATTCACGACGTGACCAATACAAGTAGAAGGTTATTGAATACACACAAAGTTATAGGTTTTATTCAATCAAATGCATTTTAGGTTATAATCTTATATATATTAATTTCCGTGTATTGACGGAGTAAGAATACAATTAACCACGCTATCTTACCAATGGGTATCATTAAAGACCACTTAGATGTAAACATTTGTGTGCTTTTCCGTATGGTGACGGAGTAAGAATACAATTCAACACCCCCCTCTCTTGTCTGTGGGTGTCGTAAAATACGGCTAAGAGATTATAACATGCATAAAACATCTATGCAAGGGAAGGGACAGGCGAAACAAACCCCTATACCAACACACGTGACCAGCGCTTTATAGTAGGCCAATTTCCCTCCCGTAGTGAACGAAACCCGAACCCAAGAATGGGACGTATATAGGTAGGGGGCCGATGATGATGATAACATCTGTGCAAAAGAAAGAAAACTTGAAATAAAACCCTATATCAATAAGCCTGACCAGCGGGATTGGCAGGGTGATATGTCAATTTTCTTTCTATTGTAGAGGAAGCTCAAGCCTAGCGTATGACGTATATGAGCTGACATGATGATGATAAATACGTGGCTATAGAAGTTTACATAATGGTAAAAGTAATTCTATACTTAGAGTTATTTTGAGTATATGTGTATATAGGATATTAAGATTCCTTCAATACAAAGATTCTCCGTGTGGTTTCACTGTCCCTTTTGTTGCCTGTGGGTATCGTAAAAGACGACTAAGGGATATAATATGCATAGGAGGGAAGTGGAATCTTTCCAACTCCTTCTGTTTTTCTTTTCTAATTAAATTTGTTGCTGTACCAAGACAATTAAAAACGTTTCCCGGGACTTCCTGTGGGTTAAACCTCGGTATCTTTTATGGAGACCATTGTGGATCCTGGCTTACGAAAGTTACAATGGTGGGAATGTATGGTGGGATTAGTCACAAAAAAAAAACTTACATAGTTGTGATAATACATTTCTTAGTCGTCTTTTACGACATCCTCGGGCAAAGGTGGTGAATTGTATTCTTACTCTGTCACCACACGGAAATTGTAATATAAACATAATAAATATATTTTATTGATATTAGGCGCAAAAAGTGTACAGGATTTATTAATTTCATATATAATTTTGTGATTTTAATAAACGAGTAGTTATTTTAATCTTAAAATGTGATTTCATAACTATTACTTAAAAAAATATGCAATAAATTATTAGTTATTTAGGCTAACACCAATCATCATCATTGCAGCCCAGATACGTCCCACTGTTGGGCTTGGGCTTCCTCCACAATGGGAGGGAATTTGACCTACTATAACATGCTGGTCAGATAACTTGATATAGGGTTTCATTTTAAGTTTTCTTTCTCTTTCACAGATGTGTGTATATTCTATCCCTTAGTCATCTTTTACAACATTCACGGACAAGATAGGGAGTGGTGAATTGTATTCTTACTCTGTCACCACACGAAAAATTTCATAACTAATTTTGTGATTTTAATAAACGTGTAGTTATTTTAATATGAAATATGACTTCATAAATATTGCTTAAAAAAATATGCAGTAAATTATATGTTTTCGTTATTTAGGCATCGTAACATTGATCATAGACTAGAATAATTCAAAATTGTAATATAAAAGATCAAGTTCGCGCCCTTCAATTGGCAACATTGAGTCCTTGCGCATGCGCTCGGCCAAGGCGATATGCGCGGGCGACTGTCAATGTTACTACACAGCGTAACTAGTTGATCGGCGGCCATATTGGATCGTTTGAAGGCTACGCATACTGATGACTTAGTTGCTTTAACTATTATATATTGATGGCTACATTTAAGATTGTATAACTTTATGTATAAACTTGAAATCTTATTTGTTTTTTATTGATTTAATCACATAAAAAAATTACAAATAATGTAAAGGGCCACTACAGTTTCCTATTACGGATAGAACAACATAAATGAAGTGAAATTAATATTAAATTTACTGAGTGGTGACGGAGTAAGAATACAATTCACCACTCCCTATCTTACCCGTGGATGTCGTAAAAGACGACTATGGGATATAATATGCGGCACGGGGTGCTTTCCTTCCGACTGGTGCAGGTGTTGACGGGGCATGGATGTTTCGCCAAATACCTGCACAAGGTCCTTAGGAGGGAGAGTACACCGTCCTGCCACCACTGCGATTGCGACGAGGACACGACGCAGCACACACTCGAGGTCTGTGCTGCTTGGGCAGAGCAGCGTCGTGAACTCGTCGCAATCATCGGTGCCGACCTGACGCTGCCGACCATCGCCAGGGCGATGCTCGACAGCGTCATGAACTGGGACACGGTTGCAGCCTTCTGCGAGGTAGTAGTCTCGCGGAAAGAGGCGGTGGATCGCTTGCGCGAGTAGCGCAGCCTCGATGAGGCGATCCGCCATCGGTGACTGGGGCGGCGTAGGCGCGAATACCTGCGCCTCATGCCGCCTTAGCCGAGGCCGCAGGTGACGTGACCGGGGAATTAGTCCGTCACTCGCTGAGAGGCCAACCGCGTGAGGAAAGACTGATGTCCTCCTCGAGGGGGGGACGTCGGTCGATAGGAGGGTACCTCAAATAGGGGGTATTCCGTCGGGCCGACCACTGACTTCAAGTCACCCTGCTCCGGTGGTCGGCCCAACGACGAAGGCGACGTGCATCGCGGGTGGGTTGCGGGTGTGCGTGCTTACGCCCCTCTGTCGCCCCGGATGGAGTGGTGCGAGGAGAGCGCCAACGGCAACCCACCCCAAAAAAAAAAAGGGATATAATATGAACATAAGACTTGTGCAAGAGAATGAAAACTCTAAACGAAACTCTATACCAACATGTCTGATCAGCATGGTATAGTAAGTCAAAATCCCTTCCATTATGGAGGAGGCCTGAGCCCAACAGTGGGACGTATGTAGGCTGCGATGACTAATAAATACATTTCACAAGGTAAGACTAAGATCTAACCTAAAATTTACCTATTTTTTTTGATAAATCTATGGAAGAATGTAGTTATTTTGAAAATATATTAATGTATTATGCTACAAAAATATATTAAGGCTATTTTTCTCATCTTATATATGCCCATTTTGGATACTAGCTTTCTCTAGATGAGGTAATTTAGCCTATTAGGTACACCACTATGGCCACATGTTGGCAAAAGGTTTTATTTCGAGAATGCTATTCTATTGCAACGATATTATCTGCCTACATTATCGTTTTTACGAAACCCACATGAATAGAAAGGGATCATTATGTTGCTACTCCGTGAACATAAATATTTTTTTTTTTTAATAATATTTATATATAAAAATAATATTTCTGTTTCACTAACTTAGGTAAAAATAACATTTATTTAATTTATGAAATGCTATCATATATAATTACATAATCATATATAATCCATTTCCCCTGGAAACGTTATGGTCTTCAACTGTGAGTTTCCAGCAATCATTTCTCTCACGATCTGGAATGAACTACCTGCTGCTGTGTTTCCCGAGCGCTATGATATGTCCTTCTTTAAACGAGGTTTAAGAAGAGTATTTTCTTCACGGTAAACAACGCCTTGGATGTGCCCCTGGAATTGCAAACGTCCATGTGCGGCAATATCACTTACCGTCCTGCCCGTTTGCCACCATCGGCAATGAAAAAAAAATTAATAAGAATAATTTTACTAATTTCACTTTATCTATTTTGGGTATCTATTTATTTAAAATGTAATATTATACAATTCAAACTATTTATATAATTGGTTTATTGTTTAAACTCATAAAGTATTTATAGTCTAGAATGTACAAGTCTAGATTTTAAATGTGTCACTGTTGAGGTGCGCCCGCGCAGCGGCCAAGGCGAAAGTCGCGCGAACTATGCCAAGTTTAATTACAGATGGCGCTGTCTTTAAAACATTATAACAGTATTACTATAACTAATTGCTTTTAAATATTACATTACATTTATTTTCTTTCATCTCAACTCATATAGGTCCCACTGCTGGGATCGAACCTCCTCTACAATTGGAAGTTGACCTACTATACCAAACTTGATCAGTTTGGTATAGTAGGTCAATTTGGTAGGACAACTGTAGTAGGACGGGATTGGTATAGAGTTTTCTTTCGAGTTTTTCTTTTCTTTCATAGTTGTTATAGGTATCCCTTGGTCGTGTTTTATTTCCATTATTAAATTATTGTTAATACATATTATCTTAAGGGGAATATCCTTATTGGTAGGAGTCTTAAAATTCAGAATCTCTCACCAGAAGAGTTGATAACAGCTCTCTCCTAGGTAACGTATAACACCTCCGCCTGCTAAACGTGGTGATTATGATACTATACCTGCATTTGTTGGGAAGACTCAAAAGTAAAAAGGCTTGAATAATGATGAATATTAATTTATTAATATTTTCCCTTTTTGATATATAAATACGTATAATGTGGCACCAACCCTTAACGACTCATTTACCTAAGTCATAAAAACCGGTTAAGGAAACATCAGAAGAAATATCTTACCTGGGTGGCTGTTATGTCATTGTCTTCTCTTATGGAGAGGAATATATCCACCAGAGGACGTCGCTACAATGATGATAACTGTATTAATAACTATCTAGAAATAGAACCACTATTTATGTTATTAGTATCGTATTTTATATTTTTTACGTGCAAACAAATTTAGCTCATAATCATCATCATCATCATTTCAGCCTATTGCCGTCCACTGCTGGACGTAGGCCTCCCTCATGTTGCGCCACAATGTGCGGTCCTGTGCCGCCTGCATCCAACGACGCCCAGCAACTTTCACTAGGTCGTCGGTCCACCTAGTGGGGGGGCGTCCTACACTGCGTCGTCCGATGCGTGGTCGCCACTCGAGAACCTTTCTTCCCCAGCGGTTGTCGGTTCGTCGAGCGATGTGGCCTGCCCATTGCCACTTCAGCGTGCTAATTCTTTGTGCTATGTTGGTTACACCTGTTCTTCTGCGGATTTCCGTATTCCGGATTCTATCTCGCAGAGAAATCCCGAGCATAGCCCGTTCCATAACACGCTGAGCGACTTTGAGCCTTGATATGAGGCCTACATTTAGGGACCACGTTTCCGTGCCGTAAGTCATCACTGGTAACACACTGGTCGTAGACCTGTTTTCAGACACTGAGGTATGTTGGACCATAATATATCACAGCTCATAATATATCAGTGTAATAATAGCTATTTTAAGTTAAGAAATACGTCAAAAGTATTAAAAATTATTATCTATATATAGATGAAATAAAATATCAATTAAACAGTAATAAAATATTTCATCATCAGTCATCATCATCATTTCAGCCCATACAAGTCCCACTGTTGGGCTCGAGCCATCTGTGAAAGGGATAATGACTTCCTAAACCACGCTGATCAGTCGTATATATCCATACTAATATTATAAATGCGAAAGTAAGGATGTTTGTTTGTTTGTAACGCTTTCACGCTTAAACCACTGAACCGATTTCAAAAATTCTTTCACCAATGGAAAGCTATAATATCAGGGAGTAACATAGGCTATATTTTATCACGGTATTCCTACAGGAACAGGAACTACGCGGGTTTAAGCGACTGAAACCGAAGCGAACCGAGGGCGGGTTGCTAGTATATATATATATGTATATGAGGTTTTCTTTCTAGTTTTCATTCTCTTGAATAGATATTCATCATCAGCATACACGTCCCACTATTGGGCTTCCTCCACTACGGGAGAGAAATTGACTTACTATACTACGCTGGTTAAACGTGTTGGTATGAGGTGAGGATACCCGAAAGGGTATTCCGTCGGGCCGACCACTGACCGGCCGACCACGGGCCGACAACGACGTGGGTACGGGTGGGTTATGGGCCCGCGCGCCGACCTTTCGTCGCCCCGGACGAAATGGAGTGCGTGTGCGCTTACCATAGCCATAAAAAAAGACGTGTTGGTATAGGGTTTTCTTTCGAGCTTTCCTTCTCATGCATGCTCATAGTGAATTGTATTCCAACTCCGTCACCATACGGATATATATTAAAATGCATATTTATCTTTAATTATTACATATTTTAGATGCTTCTGTAGATATAACATTATTTAACAAGTTTTCAAATGCACAAAACATTCAATGTCACAAACTGGTCCACAGCCACAGCGGCCATTTTGAATGTTTTCCCGCCTAACGATCAGCGTTTTTATTTATAATCTACGTACCTGAGCGCTTATAATTTAATAATATCAATAGATTAAGATAATGATTTTAATTATTTCATAAAATAACAGTACATGTTTGTTTTTAATAATGTTAAAATAATATACAGATATCCGTATAGAGATGGAGTAAGAATACAATTTACCGCACATTTTGTTCCCGTAGATGTCGTAAAAGATGACTAAGAGAGGTAATAACAAATATTATATTACTAGGCATTACCAAACCCAATAGGCCTTGTACAAAATAAAAAAAAATATATATAAAAAAAGAAATGATAGTAATAAAATTATGGATCAAAATTTAATAAATAGTTCTGTAGCGGGTTGAATGTGAGACATCTCAGTCCACCATGAATGCTGTGATGTATTCGAAACGACGGGTAGTCAAAAACCCAATACCAACGCAATAAAATCTTTAAAAATAGTGTACTATGATATTTTTTACAAACTAGAATATGATATAGTATAGTATTAATTTATTTCATTCTTAATTTAATGTTACTATTTCATAATTACTGTTTAACTTTTTTAAAATATATTTGTTTTGCATATATTGTTGCTTCCGCGACTTGATTGTACGGGTCCATCAGAATATCAGCGGTGTAGTATCATATTTACTGTACCATAAGCTGAGACGGGCACCATATTTTGGCCTCACATATTCGACTCCTTGTTTTTAGTTAGTAGTTCTTATTTCTTTCGTTGGTGTCTATATTGTGTGAGGTTTACAAAATAAAATTTCTTTCTTTCTTTACTTTAAATAATATGTCATATTTCTTCCCATTATGGAAGAAGCTCGAACCCGAACAGTGGATTGTAACTACACGTGTTAAAATCATTACGATGATGATTATCTCGTCATACCTACAATTATCCTTTTTTTATTATTTAACCAAATGACGTAGCGTTTACGTCAATGCACAACGTAGGTAATCTATAAATAGGTATCAATAAATAGTTTCATTTATACCAATAAATAAAATTGGAGTGTCTGTTTGTAATGTCAAAATAATGAGATTTTTTCATGCTCACACGGTTATTTGCACTATACATATGCCTAAAATACTCTTTATATTTTTTTTGTCTGTCTGTCTGTTAGTTCCGGATAATCTTCAAAACGGCTGGACCGATTTCAAAAATTCTTTCACCAATGGAAAGCTGTAATATCAGGGAGTAAACTAGGCTATATTTTATTCCGGTATTCCCACGGGAACGGGAACTACGCAGGAAAGACGACTGAAACCGAAGCAAAGCGAGGGCGCGTTGCTAGTAGATAGTATAATTTAAAAACAAGCTTGAACAAAATGTAACACCAAATTTGAACTTCCAAAATGGCTGTGAAACCCCAAAACTGTGATGTAATTAAAACTCGCGAAACATCTGTTGGCAAAACAATGAGTTGGCCAGACGTAATGAAATGAACCAGATGGATTGAAAAAAAACGCATTACACCGCTTTCGCCGTCGGGAGTGTCGGCTGAATGACCTCAATTTTGATTTGTTCGTTTTTTTTACGGTGTCTCCTTCCTCACGTCTGGACTTTTTTAAACGTATTTTTTGACATGAGAAAATACTACCGAGTGTAAATTATTTTTTGAACTTTTTGAATATCATTAATTTAAGTAGGTACCTACATACAATTTATATAATGTAGAACATTAATTTGAAGTCAGAAGAACAAATATTTTCATCATCATCATCTCAGCAAATATACGTCCCACTATTTGCCTCCTTCGTTATGAGCAGGAATCTGACCCACTACGCTGGTCAAACGTGTCCGTATAGGGTTTTATTTCATGTTTTGCTTGCCCTGCATCGATGTTATCTGCACATTATATCCTTTAGTTGCCTTTTACGACACCCACGGGTAAGAAAAAAGGCGGTGAGTTGTATATGTATATATTGTTGTGAGTTGATATAATGTTAAAATCATAATATTAATCATAGTATTATATAAAACTAGCAACCCACCCTCGCTTCGCTTCGGTTATAGGTTATAGTCGTTTTACCCGCGTAGTTCCCGTTCCCGTGGGAATACTGGGATAAAATATAGCCTAGTTTACGCCCTAATATTATAGCTTTCCATTGGTGAAAGAATTTTTGAAATCGGTCCAGCCGTTTTGAAGATTACCCGGAACAAACAGACAGACAGACAAAAATTTTTTAATTGCTATTTTAGGCATAGGTGTCGTGCAAATAACCGTGTGAGCATGAAAAAAGCCTATTATTTTGACATTACAAACAGACACTCCAATTTTATTTATTGGTATAGATTTAGATTATCAAGCTTACTTATATAATTCTAATGTTATCTTTTAGTAAATATATACGAAATCATTTTAGGTAGCAAAATAGTATCTAATAGAAATCACAAAATGATCTTATAATTTATTTTCAGTAGATTTTTGTATATATTTCTGGGGGGCTTTAATCGTTTCGATTGGTTTAATTTAATCTGTCACCGCACGGAAAATTTGATAACCACATAGAGAATTGGATATTCATTTCTATAATATTTACCTATATGTCATAAAATGTATATTTTAAAACAACTTTAACTCAGGGACTAAATGCAAGATGTGACATGATGAAGTTATTTTGAGAGAGCTCAAAATAACTTTTAAGGCTTGTAATAAAACATTAAAATAAAAACATGAAGTCCACAGCTTTCATTTACTGAAATTGAATGTCAATGTGTTTTCTTATTTTTGGATAAATAAAAATGACTAATCATTATTGCTGTATTTATTTTATGATATTAAATTATGAAAGGCATGAAAACAAAGGCATGTTCTATACTTAGTTATTATTTATTATTACATCAGGAGTTTACATTTCATTTATTTATTTAATAACAATGTTTTACAATAATTACTTTGACAACTAAACTTATAAATACGACAAAAGCCTATATATTGGCTTAAACGCGTATTTGATTCGTCTTAAGTATTCTAATCAAGTAAACAGTAAAAATTAAAATGAAAGAAAGAAGAAAAATAAGTTTACAATAATAAAATGACGGTGCCCGCATAAAAACAGCAAACATAATACATCTCTTATGTGGGGATAATTAGAAATAATGTTCCTTGTGTAGTTTAATAGTTTAAATACAGAATGTTTCGCATAATAATGGGTTTTTATTTAATATCATAATTTATTGAATGAAAATAATAACGAAAGTAGTTCTAATGAAATTGATTTTCAAAATTCTAATAGCTTTGATTGTACAACCATTTGAAATTCAAAATGGCGTCGATCTTGTTCAAAATTCGAACGCGTTTGTTACAATGAAGCGATAAGCAACAACGATTTGAAAATGGAAACTAACCGTTCAGTATTTTGTTTCAGTCTAGCCTGTACACCTGTCTAGTTCAGCCTATTGTCCGCAGCCTAGATAGTGTATTAAACTGAATAGTTTATATTTATTTAATTACCTTAACTAGTTGACCTTGTTTTGAAAATAAACTTGAATGTATTTGATACTGAAAGGGAATTGTACGATGATTTATTTGTAACAAATTTTTAATGTGTCAACTCGATAATTCAATACTAAAAAGTTTCAATAAAGTTTCACTATGTATTTAAATGCGAATAATACTTATAATACCGGACACACCTTTGATTTTGTACTCGTAATAACCAGTATTTTATCTGGAATAGTCGTATATTTTCTGTTTCTTACCAGAATGTCCTCTATGAGTACCCCCAATGTTGGGCCGGCGTATAGTCAGTCAGCGGATTCGGTCAATTTTTTGTTTCTAAAAACACAAAAAGTTTTGTTGTTTACACCAGACTACTGGTCTACTTATTTAAAATTTCCTGTGTCCCTTCCATTTAACCATTGCTGAGGGTGTCGATAATCGTATTTATTTTCCTGTCCCTTGCGCTGATAGGTGCGGCCTACTATTTCTGGCAGACACGGCTAGTTTTAAGTTTTCCTTCTAGGGAAGTATATTCATGGTGGATTGCCTTAGGTTCACCACCGTTAGGTTTAGCGATAATACCTATCAACAATAGCACCTATCATCATATTAGGTGACGGTAATAAAATAAATATAAATCCTACAGTAAAATAATTTGATAATTATATTTGTTATCTGCCGACGAATCCAACTCGGTTGGGAAGCGTTCGGGAAACTTAAGAGGATCTTCTCGTCTAACATATCTCATTGTCTCACAACACAGGTTGACGATCAGTGTGTGTTACCAGTGATGACTTATGGCACAGAAACGTGGTCCCTAAATGTAGGCCTCATAACCAAGCTCAAAGTCGTTCAGCGTGCTACGGAGCGGGCTATGCTCGATTTTCTCTGCGAGATAGAATCCGGAATACGGCAATCCGCAGAAGAACGGGTGTACCGACATAGCACAAAGAATTAGCACGCTAAAGTGACAATGGGCAGGCCACATCGCTCGACGAACCAACAATCTCTAGGGAAGAAAGGTTCTCGAATGGCGACTACGTATCGGGCGACGCAGTGTAGGACCCAACTATATAGGTGGACCGACGACCTGGTGAAAGTTGCTAGACGTCTTTGGATGCAGGCGGCTCAGGACCGCACTCTGTGGTGTAACATGAGGGAGCCTCCACGTACAGCAGTGGACGGCGATAGGCTGAAATGATGATGATGATGATCTGTTATCTAGGTATAGCATCATTTGGGAAATAAAAGTCTCGAGATTTAAGAGGTAACCTTAAATTCATTTTACATCATACACTTTCTATTGCTGAACTCGAGTCTCCTCCATAACAGGAGGGAAAGTGATATTACGCCAATCGTATTGCTATATTTTAATTTTTATCTCCTTCACATAGATTTTATTCGCATATCATCCCTTAATCATCTGATATCCATGGGCAAACAAGGTGCGGGGAGGGGGCACTTATGGTCGTAAATAGTGTATTATCTTACTCTGTCACTGCCCAAAAATATGTTATTTTTTTTAATATTTTGACAACCTTTTATTCTGTGTGGTGACGGAATAAGAATACGATTTACCACTCTCTATCTTGCCTGTGGATATCATAAAAGACAACTATGGGATATAATATTAACATAACATCTGTGCAAGAGAAGGAAAATTCAAAATGAAATCCTATTATTTATTTTTTTATGGGTGGGCTATGGTAAGCGCACGCGCGGTCCAGTCCGTCCGGGGCGATGAAAGGACGGCGCGCGGGCCCATAACCCACCCGTACCCACGTCACCTCGTTGTTGGGCCGACCACCGGAGCAGATGTGACTTGTCGTCAGTGGTCGGCCTGACGGAATACTCTTTCGGGTAACCTCACCTCAAAATGAAATCCTATACCAACATGTCTGACCAGCATGTTATAGTAGGTCAAATTCCTTACCATTATAGAGGAAGCTCGAACCCAACAGTGGGACGTATGTGGGCTGCAATGGGCTGTAATGATAAGGACATTTTTGACAATGTAGTTAATAATTTCTGATATTATTCAATACACGCAATACATTGTATCTTATTATGTTATAATAACAGTGCCCACTACAAACAAATTCATGTTTGTAAACATATAAAAACTAATGTTTACTACACATTGATAGCTCAATAACATATTTAGTAACGAAAATTTAAACAAACCAAATGACAAAACAAAATATTTTTGTATGATTAACTTCCTACTAAGAGACTTCAATTATAAAATATCATATTTGTTTAATGATTAATTATAATAGTTACTATCAGGAAGTCTTTTTGGATGGTGACGGAGTAAGAATACAATTCACCACGGCCTCTCTTACCCGTGGGTGTCGTAAAAGACGACTAAAGGATTAAATATGTATATAACTTAGAATAATAACGTAGATATAGAAGGATAGTGTCGGTACTTCGAGCGATCAAAAACATGAAGCCAAAAATACTACATGCGCGCAGGCGATTACACACGTACACACGCACACCACTATACAAATTACGAAATCAAATTTTATTTTTATTAACACAAATAGACGAAATAATTTTAAAGGTAATGTTAATACATTTTTTATGTTTTTCAAATGTGTTCTGACAGCATTTGAATGCACAAACCGTCATAATTATCTATTTATATTTTAAGAGTAGCATACGTACGTGCAGTAGTGATCTTGTACATTACGGAACGCTTCCGGCGTAAGCTCCATTAGGCTTCACTTTAAATGCTTCATTTTTTGTGCGCTGACATACCTTCTATACGTTATTATTCTAAGATATATAACGTCTATACAAAAGAAGAAAACTTGAAAATAAACCCTGTACCAGCACGTCTGACCAGTGTAGTACCTCTAGTAGAACAATTTCCTTCCTATTGTGGAGGAAACTTGAACCCAACACTGGAACGTGTATAAGTTGAAATGACGATAATGATGACTCTGTTATTTTTTATTCTTCTTTGGTCTACATTTAAAAGTGTAGAAATTGCACTGTATATATGTATGTACGAGTATATATATGTTACGTCCAAAATCATCATCGGCCTAATTACTTGATGTCGACTATTCTTCTTTCATCGCACACATTGTAAAAGTTTATGAAATTATTTTAGATTTAGTGTTTGATGCGATGATTTTATGAGTCGAGATGATGATGATATATGGCTAAAGAAACTACTGGGACCCAAATTATAGTTGGCATAAGCATCTTGACATGGCCTAAAAGGGCCCTGTTCACAAAATGTTATAGGTACACAAATTGTGAATAAGCACATACATATCATAAAGTTATTTTCTTAACCGCATAAAACAAGATGCCTAGTAATTTCATATAATAAAAATAAAACCTAAAATAGTCGCTGCGGATCAGTCTACGTACCTATCGCAAAATAAATTGTAAGTAAAAAGTGACGCACTTCATCCGACTACAGTTTAAAACGAGAAATAAGACACGGACAAAAAGCTCTTGCGCCTGGTTCTAAGGCATACTCGTTTGTTGCCTTTACCTTCTTATTTTGTCTATCGTGTTCGAAATTTATAATTGTTTGTACTTTTTTTGACATAATATATTTCGTTTAAAAATGACTGAAGATCGCTTGGGATTTTACGGAATGTCAAAATATCATGTAGGGCATTTAAATTTTATTTATTACTACGGTGTTTTACAGTGTTATATTGAATAGTTTTGCTGGAATTTTATGTAATATAAATGCAGAGAAAACTCTTAAGTGTAGTGAATATGATTTGATTATGAATTGCGTGCATTTTCATGTACTGCAAAATTTCCAGAGAAAACATTGATTTGGTTATCAGTTCCTGATTAATGGCAACGATTAAGACTAATATGACTATTATATATAAAGACATATTAATTTGTTTTTAACTTGTCACTGGCACCAATAACTCATATAATTTTAGCTTATTGCCAATAAAAACGAAAAAGAAGAAGAAAAGACTGAAGTAGGTGTCCACGTTTAGTTTTAGTACTTATCGTATTGTATATTGTAATAGTTGTAATAGAATATGTTTTTACAAGTAACCATACTAACATATCTCCTTTCCACCTGTTTTACAAAAGGCTTTCACTGAAATGCGATAACCTGTTTTGGCGACGAGTTCAATCGAGAACCGGTCATCATGACCTACCCTACTGTTTTATTCCTTGTACTGACAATTGCGCCTACTATGTACCGAAAATGTCGCGTAACGAGATTCCATTTTAAGGTTAAGTTCACTTCCCGGTATTGTGATCGATTTATTATTATTTTTAATCAAATCACTTCAAGGCAAATAGATACAATGAGTTAAAAATAATTGTAATATGTTTTTTTTGGCGTGATTACTTTTATAAGCTATACCTACCTACCTACCTACTAGGTACCTACTGAAAAATTACGGGAAGATATTTTAATCAATAAAGTTTTAATAAAGTTCTAGAATAAGTAAACCATAAAATTGGAACCAAATTGTTTTATGTTCAAATATTTCAGTAACGCTGCAGTGTCTTTAATATTTTTGGTCAATTTTTTGTCTAACTTTTGTTTCGTTTCAAATTCACATACCTATCTATTAATATCTATTTTAATTTATCAATATAATGTTATTAATATAGTTAGAAGGTGTAGGTACTATTTTTCGTCAAATCCTCCTTATTAAGTAATATGTATTATATTTTTTTAAGATTTTCAGGACTTAATGTCCTGAAAATCTTAAAAAAATATGTTAACTTCGTAATTAATAATTTTTGCTGATAGAATAGACATTCAACAATCATAAAAAAAACTGAGTTCCGAAGAGTCAACCTTAATTCATTTTACAAATTTCAGCTAATATTTTATAAAAATGTAGATTAAGACAGAGAATGATCCAACTGCTTTTGTAATATTAACGGTAGTAGAAGAGTAGATATATATTGCTCGACCGCAGCTAATGGGTATAATAGGTAATAGGATGATGATTAATGATTATTCTAAGTCTGAGTGTGATTAAGAAAGAAAGAGAAAGAAAGAAAAATAATTTATTACTCAGCGAAAACACAGCGAAAATGACAAGATTAGAGTCCCCTTCGCAAAAGAGGAAAAGGATAGCTGCTCAGCATACTGTTGAGGTATGTACTCGGTAAAGTGAATACCATTAGTGTTTCCAGTGATCATTTCTCCCACGTACCTACGTGCAGGATCTAGAATGAATTGTGTTTCTTAAACCTTATGACATGTCCTTCTTTAAACGAGGTTTACGAAGAGCATTTTCTTCACTGTAGGTGTGGCTATGCCCCTAGTATTGCAAAGGTGTGGCAGTATCACATACCATCTGGCGAACTGCTTGGTTGCCACCATTGGCAATTAAAAATATTTTTATTTTTTTCCGTGTGATGACGAAGAATATAAGAAATTCACCACTCACTATTTTGCCAAGTAAGGGCCATATAAAATGCACATAACATCTGTGCAAGAGTATGAAAACTCAAAATGAAACACTACACAACATGCTTGTCCAGTATGGTAGTAGGTCAAATTCCCTCCCATTGTGGAGGAGGTCCAAGCCCAATAGTGAGATATATTTGGGCTGCGATGACGATGATAAAAATATAAATTATAGGTTTACAGTCCCCCGCGATACAAAAATAATGCTCAATACAGATTATTGACTTTAAAAAAAAATTAATAGCATTATTTTATAGTTTGACGGCTAGAACTATTGAATAGTTTATACAGTTTAGAGTCACAGTATTTATATCTTTATCTTACGGCTATTACGATTGAATTTCCTTTGATTAAAATTAAATTAAGGGTGTCTGGCGTACATCCGCCAAGTTGATTCAAATTTGGGTATAAATTTCGCAGTCTAATTAAGTAAATAAAATGGTGGGGTTTACGCTTAAACGTAATTCGCTGGTAACTGATACATTTAAAAAGCATGTTTATGCAGGTAGACGTACGTAGGAAAGGTGCTCAAGAGTTCTGAATGCGTTGGAATTTTCTATTTAATTATTTTTTTCAGGCAGTTCCTGATTCCTTTTAGCTTAGATTCGTTACAGCTCATATGTCACACTGCTGTGCTAGAGCCTCTGCCGCAATAGGAGGCAAATTGACCTTACTTATACCACGCTAGTCAAACGGGTTGGTATATGTTCACCACCACCTCTCTTACCTGTGGATGTCCTAAAAGACAATTGAAAGGGATTAATTACTCTATAACGACAATGTAAGAAAACGAAATCTCGAAATATAACCCTATACCAACCTATCTGATCGGCGTGGATTCATTTCCCTCCTATTATGGAGGGGGCTCGAGCTCAAGAGTGAGACACATTATGAGCTGAAATAATGATGATGATGAAAGTAGCATGTCCCTATTATTTTCATGTAATATTCCTATTTTTCGTATGGTGAAATAAGAATTCACCACCACCTCGGGCAAGAGCCCGTGGGTGTCGTAAAAGACGACTAAGGATTACAATATACACATTACTGTAACTTTTTAGTTGGAATTAAACTATGACATGACACTGTTATCTAAATTTAAAGATTTATCGTTTAAAATTTTAATGCTAGGTTCTTTATAAAAACTTAAATACGAGCGAAAAAGAATTACAAGTTACTAACCTAACTTTGTTGTTACACCTTTCCCTACCCTTTCTACAATAAATTATGAAGATTATTAAGAAATAAATAAAAAATGCAAATAATTTTAAAAAAATATCTTAATTATAAATAGCTTTACAAAACATTGTCTGTGTTTAATAATGGTTACGCCCAAAGCTACCGAAGCCTGCGCGGATTCCATGGACCAGTTCGTATCATGCTATTTATAATTTATATAATGCCTATATCAGTTATAATAGGGTTGAAAGAACTTTTGATGTCCAACTTAATACTTTTTGAAGTGAAACTTCTTTAGAATCATTGGAGGAGTGGTAGGACCACACTGTCGACAGTTATCTGTCTACAGCCGCGGGCCGGTCCGTCCGGGGCAGTACCACGCTCTCGCAGAAAATCGACGTCTGAGTAGTAGCAATTTGTTACTGCGCTTCGTTCGGTGAGCGAGAGAGCCGGAAGCCCAACTTTCTGAGGGTGATTGCGTGTGGAGGGTTTTGGTGGTGCCCTTGGTATCACCGAGCCTCAATACACGCGTTCACACTCCCTTCGCTTTCTTCGCGGTAGGCAACGGCCTTGTAACGATCCATGAGCGGCAGCAACACTTACCATCAGGTGTACTGTTTGCTCGTTTGCCACCGTTTGCAATAAAAAAAAAAGCTTTCAAACACGATGAAACGAAAAAGCGAGTCCATAGAGACACAAACACGTAAATGTGTAGGATTCAACCGGCGAGAGAATGAGATAAAGGATAGAGGATAATGAATTTTCACTCCTGATATGCGTACTTTGTACAAACACTCTTTTTTTTTCATCATTTGGACTCATACTCGTCCCACTGTTGGGCTCGAGCCTCCTCCACAATAGAAGGGAAATTGACCTATACTACGCTGGTTATACGAGTTGATATAGAGTTTTGTTTCGTGTTTGCCTTATCTTGTATAGATATTTTATGCATACTTTTCTATTAGTCGTCTTTTACGACATCCACAGGCAAGATAGGGAGTGGTGAATTGTATTCTTACTTCGTCACCACACCGATGATTTTTTTTAGTATTTGCTTTATAATTTATCCAAGTTATTATTTAGAGTGTGTACTTAAAAACTTATTACATCATCATCGCAGCTCATATACGTCCCACTGCTGGGCTCAAACCTCCTTCACAATGATAGAGAAATTGACCGTATAGTACACCACGTTGGTCAGGCGAATTGATACAGGGTTTATTTCGTGGTTACCTTCTATAGCATAAATGTTGTACGTATATTATGATCCCTTAGTCGTCTTTTACGACGGACAAGAAAGGGGGTGGTGAATTTTATGGTTACCAGTCACCACATTGAAATAAAAAAAAAACTTAAAAAAACTTATTTGCAAGTGAAAAATTAATACATGTGGCTATTGAAACTTGTTCCTTATTTTAGTTCCTTTATCTATACAAATAGATAAAAATGAAGTGCACCAATTTTACTTGCAGGCCTTTATGGAGACAGAATAAGAATACAATTAACTTCCTGTTCTTTTCTCGTTAGCATGTTAAAGGATGACTAATGGATGTAATCATATTACGAGAAGGAAAACGTATAATAAAGCCCAATGCTTAGAATAACAACGTATAGAAGGTAAATCCGCGCACAAAAAATGAAGCATTTAAATTGGAGCCTAATGGAGCTTACGCCGGACGGTTTCGTAGTGTACACGGTCACTGTACTGTACGTATGTACGCAACTCATAAAAAATTAATAGGTAATTATGACGGCTTGTGCATTCAAATGGTGTCATAACACGTTTGAAAAACATAACTAGTGTATTAACATTACTTTTAAAAGTTTTTCGACGATTTATGTTAATAAAAACAAAATTTGATTTCATAATTTATATAGTGGTGTGCGTGTGTACGTGTGTAATTGCCTGCGCGCTTGTAGTATTTTTGGCTTCATGTTTTGGATCGCTTAAGTACTGACACTACTTCTGTACGTTTTTATCTAAGCCCAAATTCTAACCCGTTTCACCAGCTTGATGTTTCTATTTAGTAAATTTTGCTCCTATACGTCTCACAGGACGCTTGTATATAGACCGAGAAGAAGAAAAAACATAAGATTATATTGTTTTATTGATTATATTATTGAGATTTGAACTTGAGATTTAATTTTTAGCAGTAACTAATCATTATTATCCTGCTCTCATATCAATTACTTGAGGTCAACAATATCTTTTCTCCTTCATCTATACCTACCAATAAATAAAATTGGAGTGTCTGTTTGTAATGTCAAAATAATAGGCTTTTTTCATGCTCACACGGTTATTTGCACGACACCTATGCCTAAAATAGCAATTAAAAAATTTTTGTCTGTCTGTCTGCCTGTTTGTTCCGAGTAATCTTCAAAACGGCTGGACCGATTTCAAAAATTCTTTCACCAATAGAAAGCTATAATATCAGGGCGTAAACTAGGCTATATTTTATTCCGGTATTCCCACGGGAATGGCAACTACGCGGGTAAAACGACTATAACCTATAACCGAAGCGAAGCGAGGGCGGGTTGCTAGTCATATATAATCTAAAATATAGGCGATAGTTTTAAGAACGGCCGCCTGCCTGGCGTCAACACTCTAAGAATGTAATTATTGAACAAACGACACAAGATACAGTCCAGAACGATATTTTTTTTTTCGGTTTAACTTTTTAGTCGCTTTTGGTATTCGTAGACGCCACTTTATAGTAATTTTAGATAAAATTATATGTTTATATATACAATTGTTCTGTCCGTGTTTATATGACTGACTAACTGACCACCGTTTAAACGGCTGGGCCGATTTGATGACTTTTTTTATGTGTATTAGAGAATGGTTTAGATTAATAATTGGATCCAGTAAGTGCGCTGCAATCGATTACTAGAAAGATTTTTATTTTTCAGATTTGATTAGAACAACGTCTGATTGTTCAGTTAGTAAAATATATACCTATATTGAAAACAACAAAACAAAAGTTTAAATTCATCCTTGATATTAAAAGTTTAAACAAGTCATGTTTTAAACTACATTTCAATGAACTTTAAATGTCATTATGCACTTGGATTCGTGAAATCTGCGTTTTAATATTTCTTGAATTGTAAACAAACATATAATCTTAATACATATATATATATATATATATATATATATATACTAGCAACCCACCCTCGCTTCGCTTCGGTTTCAGTCGCATTACCCACGTAGTTGCCGTTCCCGTGGGAATACCAGGATAAAATATAGCCTACGTTACTCTCCGATATTATAGCTTTCCATTGGTGAAACAATTTTTGAAATCGGTTCGGTGGTTTAAGCGTGAAAGCGTAACAAACAAACAAATAAACAAACAAACAAACTTACTTTCGCATTTATAATATTAGTAAGGATATATATATATAATCTATACCAATAAATAAAATTGGAGTGTCTGTTTGTAATGTCAAAATAATAGGCTTTTTTCATGCTCACACGGTTATTTGCACGACACCTATGCCTAAAATAGCAATTAAAACATTTTTGTCTGTCTGTCTGTCTGTTTGTTCCGGGTAATCTTCAAAACGGCTGGACAGCTGGACCGATTTCAAAAATTCTTTCACCAATGGAAAGCTATAATATCAGGGCGTAAACTAGGCTATATTTTATCCCGATATTCCCCCGGGAACGGGAACTACGTGGGTAAAACGACTATAACCTATAGCCGAAGCGAAGCGAGGGCGGACTGCTACTTATATATATATATATATATATATATATACTAGCTGACCCAATAGACGTTGTTCTGTTCAAATACGCGCCACCTACCGGGTCCAATTTATATCTAAACCATCCTCGAATCGCTTTTAACATGCACAAAAAAATTCATCAACATGGGATCAGCCGTTTAAGAGGAGTTCAGTGACATACACGCGTACACAAGAAATTTGTATATAAAGATAAATCGTAAATGACTAAGGGATATAATATACATACAACATCTAGGCAAGAGATGGAAAACTCGAAATAAAATCTATTTCCCTCAGAATGTTAGGCTTCTCGGCTTCCGACTCTCTCGCTCACCGAACGAAGCGCAGTAACAAATAACGTTGATTTTCTGTTCAGTGTGGTACTACCTCGGACGGACCGGCCTGCGGTTGTAGACAAACAACTGTCAACAGTGTGGTCCTACCATTATTAAAACATATCTGACCAGCGTAGATGGTAGATTAATTCTCCTTCTGAAGAGGCTCGAGCCTAGCTGTAGGGCGTTTTTGAGCTGATATAATGATGAAACAAATATGTGTTCTTTTTTATTAGGTTTTCTCGTGAATTCTTATGCATTATTTATTAGCCACATCAATATTAACTACATCCTACTTGTAGTTTTCTTTGAGGTAAAACTTTTTTAGCCGCGACTTTATAATAACTCAGACCTTCAAGACAGATGTTACAGGTTTCGAACAGAAATGACGTACTAGGACTTCAAGACAAACGAAACCACAGAAACGGTGGCAGTGCAGAAATAAACGCAAAAATCACAACTTTCTCTCCCCTGTAATAAGTAATTAAAAGGAAAACTGCCGAGTTTTAGCAATTAAATAGTGATTTTTATCAGGCGTTCCGTATAACTCATCCGCTTGCCTCACGATGTTACTTATAGGTAAAGGATTGCTTCATACAAAAAAGGGTTATCTTTAGACTGTAACTTATCTTCATAGAACTATAGTGTATCAAAATCTATTTTTTAATGTAGGAAAACTAGTTTTATCAATATTCTAGTTTTATTCTATTTCCCTTCTTTTATAGGGAAGATACATATTTAATGGGAGACTTAAGAAAATGGTCTGAAAACGTAACTAATGTAACTCCAAAAGACATTACTTGTGTAAATTCAATCTCGATTCCTCATAACTACAGTAAAGTTATAATTACCACAATTATAATACATTTTTAATTACAAATTTTATACGTAAAAATATATTTCTCCCTTCCATATATCATAAAAATTAAACCAATTAGTTATAGGTAATCATTACCTATAACTAATTGGTGTAAGCACAATCAGGCAGAATTGCTATAAAATGATGACATGGAGTTATAGTTAGCCGACAACAGCCAATGTTACTCGACGCACGTCCAATGCGTTAGCTTATGCGGGACAAAAAACAAAATAACGCACCGGTGAATGGCCGACTGATGTACGAATAGGGCTTGCACTATTCTATTTTTAAAAAAAGGGTTTACAGTTCTCTATGATTTTATGGAAACTTTGGCGCGAAAATGCAACTGTCATTTGGATTTTTTTTAATATTTATCCTATATTAGTGTTTAAATAATTTTGCTCGCATTTTATGTATATCATATTTCATCATCTTAGCTCCTATACGTCCCACTGTAGGGCTCGATCCTCCTCCAGAATAGGAGGGGAAATTGACCTTACTGAACCATGCTCGTCAGACAGGTATAGGGTTTTATTACGAGTTTTCCTTCTCTTGCATAGATGTTATATACATATTATATAGATGTTATATGCGTATTACATCCCTTAGTCGTCTCTTACGACATCCACGGGCAAAATGAATAGGTGATAATGACGGCCCAATAGTGGTGAATTATATTCTTACTTCGTCACCACACACAATCTTTTAATTATATAATATAGAGAAAATGCTAAAGTGTTATTACACTATTAATATAACGGTTGGTTGCGTGTATTTTTATGTAACGTCACATATCCCAGAGGAGTCGTTAATTTGGTTGTCAGTGCTTAATTAACGTTAACCACTTGACTTACTGACGGGCAATGACTATGAATACTCCATATGAAGAAGTGTAATATCTTAATATATATATAAATCTCCTGTCACGATGTTTGTCCGCGATGGACTCCTAAACTACTTAACCGATTTTAATCAAATTTGCACACCGTGTGCAGTTTGCTCCAACTTGAAACATAGGATAGCTTAGATCTTTAATTATAGTCGCAATTTTATTTTATTACAAATTATTTGTCTATAATTAATTGACAGTCACAATTATCTGTTAACTCCAAAAGATTCTAACAGATGGCGATATCTGTTGACTGGATTTAAGTAATTTAAGTAATTTGTGTGTGCTCAATGAGATTCGAGAATGGTTTAGATTCACAATTGGACCCGGTAGGTGGCGCTTTATTTGAACAGAACAACGTCTGTTGGGTCAGCTAGTTGTTTTATAAATTATGAAGAATAGTAATCGACTTTATAATTTGATATGAACTGATGGCTTAATTGCCAAAAATGGTAATAAAAAATAAAAAAATAAGTAAAGGAAAACCAAAAATAAATGAATTGTGTGATGTGGACAGAAAGTGGTGTAATCGCGATGATGGATAAAGGAATGTGGACCTATTTCGTATGTAGCTCCAAGTCCAAATATTAGTGATAAGGGTAATCCAAACATTAGGGATATGAATTTTAAATAATCTGAGGAAGAGATAATTTTTCAATATTATAGTCTTAGAATAATAACGTATAGAAAGTAAGTTGACGCACAAAAAGTGAAACATTTCAATTGGAGCCTAATGGAGCTTACGCCGGAACCGTTCCGTAATGTACAAGTCATTGTACTGCACGTACGTACGCAACTTTTAAAAAATAAATAGTTAATTATGACGGTTTGTGCATTCAAATGGTGTCATAACACATTTGAAAAACTAAAAAGGTTTTTAACATTACTTTTAAAAGTATTTCGACGATTTATGTTAATAAAAACAAAATTTGATTTCATAATTTGTATAGTGGTGTGCGTGTGTAAGTGTGTAATCGTCTGCGCGCCATTAGTATTTTTAAATTCATGTTTCGAACGTTCGAAGTACTGACACTATCCTTCTATACGTTATTATTTTAAGATACAAGTAAACAAATAAAAAAAGAGTGTGTGTACCGAGTACGCATATCAGTAGTAAAACTCCTTTACCCTTCATCCTTTATCTCATTCTCTCGCCGGCTGAATCATATACATTTACGTATTTCTGTCTCTATGGACTCGCTTTTTCGTTTCATCGAGTTTGCAATCACAACGATTCTAAAGAAGTTTCATTTCAAAAAAGTCTCGATTTTCGTCAGCATCATCATTTCAGCCCATTTAAGTCTCCCTGTTGGGCTGGAGCCTCCTTCATAATAGGAAGGAAACTGATCATGCTGTCCAGACGTATTGCTATAGATACTCTTGCATAGATGTTAAAAGCATATTTAATACCTTAGTCGTCTTTTACGACACCCACAGACTAGAGATGCGGTGGTGAATTATATTCTTACTCCGTCACCATACGAGAAATTCAATTTTCATATTCTGTTATTAATCCTTATTTAATATTATAAATGCGAAAGTAAGTTTGTTTATTACGCTTTCACGATTAATCCACTGAACCGATTAAACCACTGAGCTATAATATCAGGGAGTAACATAGGATATATTTTATCCCGGTATTCTCACGAGAACTGCGCGGGTAAGGCGACTGAAACCGAAGCGAAGTGAGGGTCGGTTGCTAGTATAATATTATAAATGCGAAAGTAAGTTTGTTTGTTACACTTTCACGCTTAAACCACTGAACCGATTTCAAAAATTCTCTCACCAATGAAAAGCTCTAATATCAGAAAGTAACATAGGCTATATTCTATCCCGGTATTCCCACGGAAATGGCAACTACGCGGATAAGGCGACTGAAATCGAAGCGAAGCAAGAGCGGGTTGCTAGTTTGTAATAAATCTACTAAAACAAAATTAAAGGATAACCCTTGTAAATTAACAGATATGCTTCGTCTACTTTATGCTATGCCTTATTATGTAAAAAGACTTCACACAATTTCTTTTACAATATCAAGAACGACGCTTTCCGTATAGTGATAAAAATACAATTAAAGTAAAAATACAATTCACCACCCCCTATCTTGATCGTGTGTGTCGTAAAAGACGACTAAGGGATGTAATATGCAGATGACATCTCGAAGGCAAATGAAATCTTATGCCAACACGTCTGTCCAGCGTGGTATAGTAGGTCAAATTTCCTCCCATAATGAAGGAAGCTAGAGCCCAATAGTGGGACGTATATGGGCTAAGAGGATGAAGATCAAAAACGAACTCGTATCAACAAAATAGTCAGTTTATTTAAAATTATACAAAGTTTCTTTATTTAAAATTTAAGAATTAAACACGTCTTAATTAAAATGTTTTACCTATTAAACTTTTTTTTCTACTTATAACATGTTTGACAAGGTTGGCTTTGATGCTTGTTGACTTGTTTGTTGTTGACTTGGTTGTTGACTTGGCGAAGTAACGGCTTACTTATCTAGTATAGTTTTTAAATATCTATATAGATAATACCTACTGTTTTATCAACAAATAATTGATGTTATTCAATATATTTTGCAATTAAAGAATTAATTATTTCTTATTAATCCCTATATACTGTGCGGTGATGGAATAAGAATACAATTCGTCACCCCCAATCTTGCCCGTGGATTTTATAAAGGCGAGTAAGTTATAAAATATGAAAATAATATTCACACAACAAAATAAAAACTTAATAAAATCCTATACCAACACGTCTGACCAACGTTGTATCATCATTTTTCATCATTTCGGCTCATATACGTCCCACTGCTGGGCTCGAGCGTCCTCCATAATAGGAGGGAAATTGACCTTACTTTACCATGCTGGTCAGACAGGTTGGTATAGTGTTATGTTTCGAGTTTACCATCTCTTGCATAAATGTCATATGCGTATTACATCCCTTAGTCGTCTTTTACGATATCCACTGGCAAGACACAGGGGGTGATGATTTGTATTCTTACTCCAATAAAATAAAATCCTATACTAACCTGTCTGACCAGCGTGGTATAGTAAGGTCAATATCCCTCCTATTGTGGAGGTAGCTCGAACCCAATAGTGTGACGTTTATGAGCTGAAACTATAAATGATGATGGTGATATTTATCATTGTCTTTGAGTACTTCTAGAATTAAATTATTTACCAAGAATAAATTGACAATCACTATTAATAAAGGAACATTCATACCAATTAAACAATTTAATTTATTTACTCAATTCATTCTTGTTTATCAAAACTATCATTGAAAACTGACAGCTTCGAGACGTTTTTAAATAAAGAACACCATGTTAACTTTTTCTTTTTATAACTTGCAAGTCTATGGACAGGTAGCGGGTGAATGGCCAGTGTTACCGTTGGACAGGTTTTACCATAGATAACATTAACTTATAGTTGAATGATGTATTACAGACTATGCAACATTAATGATATGCTCGTCAAAGCTGATATATCAAAATTGTTTCGTAATATTCGATGCATTATAAATTTTAAATTTATTTTTAAATTATTTTCTTGTATTTTTTATCAATCATTAACTTTAGTCGATTATTACAAAAAAGTCATTTTAATGTCATAGTAAAAATGTCTATATAATGTTGATTTGAGAATATTCGATATACGTTAATGAAAAAGAGTGTAAAAAGGATGGTAACACAAGGATAAGGGTTAGAATGTGTCACCAACCATTACCCTCCTGTAGGAATCGTATAAACAAGCTGAGAAATTACCAAAAAAATGGACAGCACCTTGTAACATCAATTGCGGTCATCAACTCATTCGCAATTTAGGCATTATACTCTTTAGGGAGGCTTTTATCCTACAATGAACTAGGAGCGGAGAAGGATGAAGGAGGGAAATAGAATATAGCAATTTATTTATTGAAAATATTCAATAGTTTATTATATTTGAAACGAGGTTGAAAATATGTTTTATCAGGAACATGTAAAAGTTATGTAACACTCTTGAATTATATTGATTTCTTTAGTGTTTTTAGTGGTATATTGAATAATTGTACTAATTTGTAACATTATATAATACAGTGAATGTGCTGAAGTATGGTATGCTACAAATATGAAAAGGACTTGGGAATTTTGTAACCTTTCTTCTTTTTTTTAACTAATACTAATGTTACCAGTGTCGAGTTACAATTAGCTTCACTAATGATCGATTTTATTACATCTCTAGCTTCATCATAGTAATCATAGTCCGTGAGTAAGTCAAACCATCATTCAACAAATCTATGGCCATACCCTTAATGACATACTTACTTCTGGTAATTTTCATGTAACATTTGTAAAGCACTTTTATATCGTATTCGCTACACAAAATTATTTTATGTTACAACACTGAGACATTAAATATAATACAAGACTTCATCATTTCAGCCTATTGCCGTCCACTGCTGGACGTAGACCTCCATCATGTTGCGCCACAATGTGCGATCCTGTACCGCCTGCATCCAACGACGCCCAGCAACTTTCACTAGGTCATCGGTCCACCTAGTGTTGGGGCGTCAATAATACAAGACTTAAACTATGTAATGGCCCCGTTGCTAAATGTTGCAATAAAATAAAAACGAAACTGGATTGGTATTACTAGATTTATAAAATGGCCTTAAGTTTGTTTATGGCAACCCTATCTCGTTGTATAACGACAGCTTTTGAGCAAAGTTTACTTTATGCACAGTTCTTGACTGTAGGATCAAATGTGCTTAGTTTTGAAAACTAATAACGCACATGAGAGTAAAGTAGCTTTAATTTGTCGTCGAGCGTTTGAGATATGAATAACTATTTTGGTATGTTTTGTTGTTATAAGTACCTAAGCTTTTATGAGATAATTTTAGTTATTTATGAAACAATAAACAACAACAACAAACAACTGCTGGGGAAGAAATGTTCTCGAGTGGCGACCACGTATCGGATGACGCAGTGTAGGACGACCCCACAACCCACTAGGTGGACCAACGACCTAGTGAAAGTTGCTGGGCGTCGTTAGGTGCAGGCGGCACAGCACCGCACTTTGTGATGTAACATGAGGGAGGCCTACGTCCAGCAGTTGATGGTGATAGGCTGAAATAATGATGATGATGAAACAATAAATCTAATAATCTAATATTCTCTAATACTCTTACACTGACGTGATAGTTGATTTCTTTCAGTAAAGAAAAGCAAAGTTTATATATTTATTGAAATGGAAACTTTTTTAGGCGCGCTGAGCACTTTTTTCTGTGAACAAAAACCACGTAACTCGCTTCATCGTTGGGTGAACAAAAAGTGTGAAACTCGCATCATCGTCACCGCACGCTTCCTTGTATACTGTGAATATACATAGATGTCCCTCCGTGCGCATTTTATGTGGATCGTAACTTTACAGATAAACGCTTCTGGCATTTTTGAGAGCATTTAACTCAAGGAATGCAGATATTTGATTGATCGTGTTCATAGTTTTAAATTTTCACATTTTTCCATCGCCAGTCCTCTTGATTGCTTTCTTTCTAAATTTTACATACATTATATTCAAAAACACGACACAATATTTTGTGCCAGACCATAGTGCGTTACCTATTAGGTCATTTGCACTTGTATTGTGAAACTAGAGCTACGCATAAATTCTTCAATTTCCTTATATTTTATACGCTCCATAGTGTTTAGGTAATAGGAGAATAAATTGAACGTTATAATTCAAACAATACTCAATTTCTCATAAAAAAATTAATAAATACTTTATGGTTCTCACAACCATTTTAATGTTTCTATTTTGAACTCTTTGCATTAGGTATATATGAGAAATAGTTTATTCACAACGTACGTTATAAAAAAGAACACTTGCTTAATGTTATAGATTTGAATTCGATCTATGGCAGACCTTATTGTGATTCAGAAAATTAAAAAATCTATTTCTGATGTTTACGCGAATGGAAATAAAGCTAAATTTACGAACCTTATCGCGACCGTCAGTCCCGCTTGATCTTGAACTACAGCGTTCGAAACGTCGGCAAATTAAAAATCGAAAACAAACACCATGAAATCTCTAAAAATTTTTTTATTTCTATCAGATAAAAAGTTTTTAACAATTAATTATCCCTGTGTTACAATTCACCCCCTTATCCCCCCAATCATGTCCATAAGTATTATAAAAGACATTGATATGAAACCCTATTCTAACACGATGTCCAGCGTGGTATAGTAAGTCTATTTTCCTTTCATCGTGGAGGAGGTTTAAGCCCAGCCGTGGGATATACGTGAGCTGTGATGATGATCGATGTAAATATATAACTTTTTACTGATAGAGGAATGGGATAAGAATACCATGATCTATACCGTCTCCTTTCCTGGAAGTAATCGTAAAAGACAACTACTACTAATTCTAAATTTCTAAAAAACTCAAACTAATAACATCACTGCATCAGAAGGCACACCCAATGTAAAATCCTATGCCAAGTCTAATAACCAGCGTGGCATAGTAGGTCAATTTCTCTCCTGTTTTAGAGAGGGCTCGAACCCAGCAGTGCCATTTGTAGGAAGTTTTTTTTAAGTTTAAGCCATTAAGCGTACCAATTCACACATTAATTCAAATATACATTCGATTAACAAGAGTTGTAATTTAAGCAAACGGAAGTTGTAAATCATAAGCCGAGAACCAAACCAGTAGTCATGTTTCATGAAATAAATTAATAATGTCTGAATTTTGGATCAATGGATAAGTGATTTTACGAGATGAGGAATCGAGTGTACAAATTTATGAATCATCATTCATCATCATCATCATCATCGCAGCCCATATACGTCCCATTGTAGGGCTCGGGCCTCCTCCGCAATCGGAGGGAATTTGACCTACTATACCATACTGGTCAGACATGTTGGTATAGGGTTTCATTTCGAGTATTCCTTCTCTTGCACATATGTTGTGTGCATATTCTCATCATTATTACGCTTATATATGTCTCACTCATGGGCTCGAGTCTCCTCAACAATTGAAGAGGCAATTAATCTACTACACCACGCTGATTAAAGGGGTATACGCAGGTTTTCCTTCTCATGTAGTGATATTATGAGTTTTGGACCCTTGATCGTCTTTTACAATCACCCATGGGAAAGGACGAGTTGTAGATCATGATATTCTTATTCCATTCCTATACGAATATAAAAAGAAATACGTGGATAATTATGTACCTAATTATTTAAATTTTATAATCGAAATATATCGCGCTTTTTTTTTAATTTGAATTTGACTTTTTAATTTTCTTCCAAAATTAGAGAGTGATTGACCTACGATACCACACCGATCAGACGTATAAGACTTATTTAAGGGGGAAGGCAATATTCAAATTTAACACGCTTGATCAAAAGATCTTGGCCGTATATTACGGATTGTCATCTATGGCTCGAAAGAGGATAAAAAATACCACGAAGATTAAATAAATTCGTAAGTTCCCTTAGTTAGCTGACCCAACAGACATTGTTCTGAAATAGAATAAAAAGAATTCTCCTTGAAATCGATAGCAGCGCCACCTACTCCATTTGTGAATCTAAACCATTCTCGAATTCGCTTGAAACACAAAAAATTTCATCAACATCGGTCCAGCTATTTAAGTGGAGTTCAGTGACATAGACAAGTACACAAGAAATATATATATATATATATAAAGATATTCAAAGTTAAGCAACAGAATTGGTACCTTCCAAACGAGATCTCAAATTCACGATGTTATCCGATATGCGAAGCTTTTATTAACTCCGCATCAACTGTCTGGGTATGCCCAAACGGGACATTGAACTTTGAACATTAGTTCAAATTATCATCTGGTACTAAATATTATAAATATTGAACTCTAGATTTTGTAAATTATTTTTTACATTACGCTGTAAACACGACTTCATCATATCATCAATGTAAATAAAATTTTAACTCCATAGGAAGTTAATTATAACTGAATTATACATAGACATGTCCAGTATGAAATCCGAACGTGCAATTTTTTTTTAAATAAGACAACTTGCATTAAAGATATAATCCTTATATGGCGGGGAAAGGTGCGGTCCTTATATTGGGGGAATTTACAAACATGTAACTAACGGACACAAATTGCATCCAGACTCAGAACAACATTGTTGTCGCACAAAATGTTGTCCTGCGTGAGATTCGAACACCATCGAACGCCATCTGTGCAGTCATTCTGTGTATTCTTAAAACTTTTGATTGTAGAAATTACAAATTAAGATTATTACTCAATTATGACATCTTAAACAACAGAATCAATTCAATAGAGTCCTTAAAATTCAAGAGCAAAATATCGAAATAGTCTTAAAATAAATTCATGAGAATGCTTTTCATATTTTCATAATATTTTTGTCCCCCTTAACGCCCAAATATGAGGTGAAACATTAACAAGGAGGGAGGATGGGGGTTAGATCGATATTGGTCGAGTGGACGAACCCACGACGCGACCTATAAAACTGTTAAGATGCTGCCGAAAGGGGGAAAACATGGATTATTGTTTCATCATTTTTGGATGCGGCAATTTTTTTTTAATAATCAAGCTCTTATGAATGACTTTTGTTGAATGAGATGAAAGATTCGAATGCCACAGTGTGGTACGACCTTCTAAGAGGGTGTTCAGCAATATTGTAATAATATCAATGAACCGTTGAATGTAGGCAACGCAGGATTATTCGACGTGGTAACCTGATTAGTTGGCTTATGTCCACTAATAACCGTTGATTTTTTATAGATAGGAAAGCATTTATAACCTATAACTAATCATCATCTGATTTTCTACGAAGTAGTACCATTAGTTAGTAAAAAAGTTACAAGGCTCGTTGCAAGAGTAACAGTATCTAAATGGTAAGGTTTCTTTTTTACGTCAGCTATGATCCGCCAACTTCTTCAAGCCATATGAGGTGACTGAGAGATTAGTGGCGTAGGATCTCATACTCCTCTGTACGTTCTATTTAAGCCTTTTTAGGACACCATGACGACCTTGATGATCTTAAAGTTCTTTACAAAAAAAATCGCACGTTGAATAACTCTTTGTGCGATTCATATGTTTTTTGATTTGTGATCAGGTAATAATTCTGTTGGTTAATTATACGCCATAGTTTTGCAATACAAAGATTTATTCCTCATCGTGCGGGATATTCTGGTCATCGAATACCAGGTCTCGGTACTAATAGTCAGACCATATTGCGGCACAGAGTTGTATTACGGTACAACGTGTAGGGTATAGAGCTGCACGTTATCCTTTCCATCGCCTTCAGGTAGAATCTGACCAATCTATAGGATGTCAAAAAAAAAAATAGCAGGGCTTTGTATTTAAAAACAAACCACAATATTATACCACCTTTATATTTTTTTAATCCAATTGTGAAGGGTCAAAGATCTGAGTATCCGTTTCTCTACAGCTTTCAGTCTAAAGTTGTCTGCATTGTTTATTCATACAGTTTAGTTTCAGATATTAATATTACCTATGTTATGTAGAATTTGACCGTGGATAGAATTAACCACCTTTTAACATAACACCTACTAGTCAAAAGTATTATTCCAAAATTTTGTGACGATGATGTTTGAAAAAATATCGTAATAAATATATACGTTTGAAGAAACATTTTCGACTTTATATATTTGAAAAAAATACCACGACGAATTTACACGTTTGAAAAACTATCATGATGACTTTATTAGTTCGACAACATATAATAGTAACTTAACAAGTTTCAATAAATACCACGATGTCTTTTAAGTTCGAAAAAAATATCACAACGATTTTACAAGTATGAAAAAATATCACAACGATTTTACAAGTTCGAAAAAATATCACAACGACTTTACAAGTTGAAAAAATGTCACAACTACTTTACAAGTTCGAAAAAATGTCACAACGTCTTTACAAGTTGAAAAAAATATCACAACGACTTTACAAGTTTGAAAAAATATCACAACGACTTTACAAGTTCGAAAAATATCACAACGACTTTACAAGTTTGAAAGAATAAAACCACGCATTTATAAGTTCGAAAAACATCACAACTACATTACAAGTTCGAAAAAATATCACAAAGGCGTTATACGTAGTTCACTGACAGATTCAAACCGCCATAATAATATGGTTTTTCATAATCAGTAAGGGGCCTGAAGTTGGTATAATAAGTTTTTCAAGAGAATGTTCTTGCCCCTTATATATACTCCCACAGGTGAAATTTTACAACTCCCATAGACAAGTACCTAACAAGTAGTGACGCATTGTATATTTACCTCATCTTTTCAAGGGTAAAAGTTTTTTTTTTTTTTTTTTTTTTTATTGCAAACGGTGGCAAACGAGCAAACAGTACACCTGATGGTAAGTGTTGCTGCCGCTCATGGACCTTTACAAGGCCGTTGCCTACCGCGAAGAAAGCGAAGGGAGTGTGAATGCGTGCATTGAGGCTCGGTGATACCAAGGGCACCACCAAAACCCTCCACACGCAATCACCCTCAGAAAGTTGGGCTTCCGGCTCTCTCGCTCACCGAACGAAGCGCAGTAACAAATTGCTACTACTCAGACGTCGATTTTCTGCGAGAGCATGGTACTGCCCCGGACGGACCGGCCCGCGGCTGTAGACAGATAACTGTCGACAGTGTGGTCCTACCACTCCTATTTATTTCGAATTGTGCTTTCAAGGATCTTATTGGCTTACTTTCACTTTTAAAGGAAGAAATTACTGACAGTATATTCCCACGTCATCACCATTTGGAGATGAAAACTACTTTATTAGATAAGTATAATATAGTTGGACAGTTTCACTCTTCACAGTTTTCCCGGCACGTTGCCAACACTCCGCTGCTAATTTGTAACTGTTAGCGAGTCCATTTGTATGTCATCGATGTGTTTACATAACTATTACTTTAACTTTGCACAAGTTAAATGTGTTAAGTCATTATTATATATAATTAGGGAACATATACAGAGTCGCAATATTATTGGACATTTAATACGTTATAGGAATATACTGGTTATGCCTCTATGAAGAAGGGTGTTGTAATATAGAGATACATCATTATCATCAACATCTCAGCCTATTGTCATTCACTGCGTAGACCTCCCTCATGTTATCACAGAATGCGGCCCTATGCTGCCTGCATCAAACGACACCCAGCAATTTTCGGTCGGTTCACCTATGGGCATCCTACACTGCGTCGTTTGATACAAGGTCACCACTCAAGAACCTTTCTTCTCCAGCGGTTGTTGGTTCGTCGAGCGATGTGACCTGCCCATTGCCACTTTAGCGTGCTAATTCTTCGTGCTATGACGGTCATACCCGTTTTTCTGCGGATTTCCGTATTTCGATTATATCTCGTGGAGAAATCTCATGCATAGCTCATTGAGACCTCCATAGCGCCTCCATAGCTCATGGTCGAGCTTGGTTATCAATGAAATTTAGTCCACGGGAATAATTAATTTTTATTGCTGCTATAGATACTTACTGCTAAGCCAGTTTGTAATGTATCTCTATGCCAAATTTCATCTAAAGCCATTTAGCTATTCTGCCGTAATTCAGTAACAAACATCGATTATAAGTAAAACATTTTCTTACGGATGTCTGAGATATCATAGTCCGCCCGTGATCATGGACGCTATAAAGAGTTCGAAACGTCGGGCAATCAAAAATCAAATACAAATGCGATAAATATAGTTTTAACAATGTGTAAATTGTGTAATAATCGCGTAAACATCGGAAATCATTTTATTTTAGCGATGTATCGAAAATATAAAAATGTAAGACATAGGTAGTTACTTGCAACAATGATTCATAAGCTACCGATTGCCGAAATAAAAAAAGAATATAAAAAATAGAAGTAGACTTAGGTACTTCACTTTTATTTTTTTTTTAATTTTAAGTTTAGCTATTAGTTATGATTAAACATCTTCTCAAATATTTTAGATTCTCCTTTTCTTCCGGGCTGGCCACTGAGGTCACGGCATCGGTACTAGAAGCTGGCCCAATGGAGATGGGTAAGGAACCCTGTAGGTTATGGGGCTGCACTTCTCTCTTCCATTATCTTTTTTTTTTTTTTTTTTTATTGCAAACGGTGGCAAACGAGCAAACAGTACACTTGATGGTAAGTGTTGCTGCCGCTCATGGACCTTTACAAGGCCGTTGCCTACCGCGAAGAAAGTGAAGGGAGTGTGAAGGCGTGCATTGAGGCTCGGTGATACCAAGGGCACCACCAAAATCCTCCACACGCAATCACCCTCAGAAAGTTGGGCTTCCGGCTCTCTCGCTCACCGAACGAAGCGCAGTAACAAATTGCTACTACTCAGACGTCGATTTTCTGCGAGAGCATGGTACTGCCCCGGACGGACCGGCCCGCGGCTGTAGACAGATAACTGTCGACAGTATGGTCCTACCACTCCTATCTTGGCAAATTGGACAGGGTGTACCCAGAACACAGTTTGCTACAAAAAAAAAGGCAGTGGTGTAATCTTTTCTTATTTTATGACATTCTATTTTCTAATTTAAAACATTACATTTTCTTATATTGCCCCATAATCAGCTGTATAATCCCCCATCATCAATTGAACGGGCCTCCAGTAACGATTCGTGAGTTAGCCAATCTAACTCCAACTTATAAATTCTGACGATATCCTCACAGATTAATGTGATGTCGAACCATTGTATTCTCACCACATTGATATATTGTGTATCCGATATAGGAAATTAGGATCGCAATTATGCGTGACACGAATATGATTCATATTAGTAGGTAGGTACATGTATGACGCAAGTTCTAATGTATGGTGTAAATATTACGTATAACTTATTAGTCCTTACAGTTGGCGAGTTAACACTTAATATCTTGTAAGCTGAAGTCGCATTTAAACTCATTAGGTAAGAGTTTAATTCCTATAAAATATTATTTATATGAAACTACGTATATGTCTTAGAATGCATCATAAATCATCATCATTTCAGCCTATCGCCGTCCACTGCTGGACGTAGGCCTCCCTCACGTTACGCCACAAAGTGCGGTCCTGTGCCGCCTGCATCCAACGACGCCCAGGAACTTTCACCAGGTCGTCGGTCCACCTGGTGGGGGGGGCGTCCTACACGGCGTTGTCCGATACGTGGAGCGATGTAGCCTGCCTATTGCCACTTCAGCATGCTAATTCTTTTCTTCGAGCTATGTCGGTTACACCCATTCTTCTGCGGATTATCGTAGTCCGGATTCTATCTCGAAGAGAAATCCCAAGCATAGCGCGCTCCATAGCACGCTGAGCGACTTTGAGCCTTGTTATGAGGCCTACATTTAGGGACTACGTTTCCGTGCAGTAAGTCATCATATAATATCTCAATATTTATTTCTGCTTACCCCTTCAGTCATAAAAGTGTAATTCTACTAGAATAATCATCATCATAATAAACTCATTTGCAAAAAAAACGGGCGGTTTTGATTTTCATTCATATTTAAAAAGATACAATACCAAAAAGGTTTCAATCGTTTGTACACGTTACTGGCCGGTTTTAAAAATGTTGTGGTATTTAAAAAAGTACGTTCTAAATTCAATTTTTCATTTGATGTTCATTTTTACAGAAAACCCCTTTTTATCCTACATTTTTGGCGCGAAGTTCCAGAAGTTAACATCGACTTTCATAACTTTTATTCAATTTTTATCGATTAATTTCATATCCTTGACTGTCAAAGCTTTATTTAATGCTGTTTGGCTGTATCAAAAATGGTAGATAAAGTGGTAAAAGCTACCAAAATTATCGCGCTGCTTGAAGAGGGTTGCAGCCAATGTTTCGTGGCTAGGAGGCTAAATGTTAGTCGCTCGACAGTCCAAAGGACCTGGCAGCGATATCAGGAGACTGGTTCCGTCGAGAGAAGGCCTGGTTCTGGAAGAAAACCATGTACCCAACCACGGGATGATCGTTTTCTTGTGAGTCGCGCATTGAGAAATCGCAAATCTTCGTATGTGGATCTTAAGAACAACCTCCAAGAAGTAAGAAATGTGCATATTAGTCTATGGACGGTCAGGAGGAGGCTTCTCGCTGCCAATATACGCAGTCACCGCCCGGCCCGCGGCCCCAAATTACTCCGTGAGCACAGAGTTCACAGGCTTAGGTTCGCTAGAAATTGTGAATCATGGACTCAAGACGATTGGAATAGGGTTTTGTTCTCTGATGAAGCCAGGATATCTCTGTTCGGTGAAGATCGACGTCGGCGAGTGCTAAGAAGACAAGGAGAACGCTTTGCAGAGGCATGTTTCGAAGAAATCACACCTTATGGTGGGGGCTCTGTTATGTTTTGGGCAGGAATAAATTCAATGGATCGTACAGAGTTAGTCTTCATTGAAAACGGCTCACTGACTGGGCATCGATACATAACGGAAGTTCTAATTTCTCATGCACAACCCGCATTGGCCGCTCTAGGTGAAGACTCGATTTTTATGGACGACAATGCTCGCGCCCACCGATCCCGCGATGTTAATGCGTATGTGCAAGAGGTCGGCATTCGTCGTTTGGATTGGCCAGCTCGAAGTCCCGACCTCAATCCCATAGAGCATGTCTGGGACGTTCTGAAACGGCGTGTGAGATCAGTACACCCGGCTCCGCAGACCATCAGAGAGCTGAAGAATGTGATTACTGCGGAGTGGGAACGTATTCCGCAAGCAAGTATCCGGGATATACTCGCTAGCATGCCCAGACGAATTCAAGCTGTGATTTTAGCTAGAGGGGGTCACACTCGATACTAAACATTTATCTGCTTTTACTTTATTAAAGAAAAACAAACAAAAAAACTTTTTTATTTTTACTTCATGAGCATATGCACTACTAGCGAATATACACTACTAGCGAGGTTTAGCATTATTTCACATAAATTGTATCTAAATTTTATGAAATACTGATGAAAACGATTATTTTCTTATTAATTTAGCAAATTGTGTGGATAAAACTACCTATAATTATCAAACAAAGAAATATTAACATTTGAAATGGTTCATTGCTTAGGTGCCCGTTTTTTTTTGCAAATGAGTGTATATACCTACAATTCTTAATTACATACTTTTACGACAGCACAAAAATACATTTCTTTGGATTTGGTGTTTTTATTTTTTTGGGTTTAAATATTTCAGCTGCTTACACAGCTGTCTATTGTCTATTAAAAATAAAATAAATACGATAAAAATAAAAATTTCTTCAATACAAATAGTAAAACATTACACTATTGTGATACAGAAACACAAAGCAATAATAAAAATATGGCGTTAGAATATTAGGCAGCTAACTCTAAACGGGCTATCTATAGAATTGTTTAATCACTATTCAAATAGTGGCCCGCCATTTTGGTGGCCGCTGATAAAAAAAAACATTTTAGAAGGCGGAACTAGGCCGAGGGGTTTTGTTAAAATTCCAACGTGCATCGCGTCGGCGGCCCAATAGCGTGCGCGGGCGGAGTCGCTCAATACATTGACTTTTCGACAATGACTTTTTTGTTCGATGATTCGAATTTGGAATACACTGCATAGATTTTTTAATTTTTTTTCTTTTGTTTAAGGCTTTTGTAACTGTATTAGGATGTTAAACTGTTAGAAATGAGTGAGTTTAATTCTTTTGAAAAATTTAGGATAGATGTTTATAAATTAAGTAGGTAATATTAAATATGTTTAGTCTCTTAGAATAATAATATTTTCGTTTAAGAGAAAGGAACTCCAATAATAGGTACTGTGGTGGAATCTTGGTGTGCCTAAAAAAAGAATAACAAGCATGGTTATGATTTATCGAAACTAGAGTTTAGAATCTACTGCTCAATAATACTTTCACTAGAACATTTTAAGGTAATTTCAAAACGGCGTTAATTTAATACTTCCAAATCGTTAAATGTTTCACTAAGCTTTAACAAGATAAATGATACCTATTATTTTTAATTTCCCAGCTCGAGGCTAAATTGCGGGCATTAACATTAAGACATACCTACATTTAAAAAATTGAATTTCTATCTAGTATAAATAATAGCATTTCCTTTTTTTTTTTGTGGGTGGGCTGCGGTCGGCGCGCCTCCGCACCACTCCGTCCGGGGCGACAGAGGGCGCTTAAGCATGCAACTTCCGCGACCCACCCAAAAACCACGTCGCCTTCGGCCCGACGGAATACCCCCTACGCGGGGTACCCTCCCATCGACCGACGTCCCCCCTCGGGGAGGACGTCGGTCTTTCCTCACGCGGTCGGCCTCTCGGCGGGTGACGGACTAATCCCCGGTCACGTCACCCGCATAAATAATAGCCTGCTATAATTTTCTGTCAAATGATCCATTTCTGAATTGCTACCCAAGGGTAGACAGGTGTAATTAATTTCATTCCGAACAGCTAATGATCCTTCATATGTTAATAGATTCAGTAAAAAAAAACTAGCCAATAGGTAAACTTAATTATACCTATATAATAGAAACTGCCATATTTGTAATAGTAAAAATACATTAACAACGACTAAGCACCTATAATAAATTATAAGTATTAGATACACCCTTGTAAAAATGTATTATATATATTATAGACTTTTTACTGACTCCTTAGGGCAGAGAATTACACTAATTGATTTTCAAACTACTTTCAAATTTGACGTAAGTTTTGGCGGGAATGTCAATAGAGCCAGTCATTTAATTGACTAGTTTAATATGGTCTATAATTTAGATTCAATTTCAATAACTATCTATCTATTGAGCATATTGGTTACTCTTTTATAGTAGCAAAACGTAATAAACTAAACTTATAAAGTGCAATATATCTACTGTTATAGGGCATCTAGCTGAAGAAATGACATAACCTTGAAAGCATTTTGAAATTGTTCTTTTTAGAAATTCTTACTTTCACAATTTAAAGAAAATGTAAATGCTTTGCCAAATTATTATACCCATAATATTAATACAACTTTGTTTTAATTAGTAGAATTTTATAAGTACCTACCAAATATTTAATGAAAAATATCGACATTAAAAACTATTATATTTTATTTATGGAACAATTTATTTCAAATTGCGAACCATAAAGGCAGTTTATTATATCAGGGTCGTTTGAATTAAGAACATTCGAACGCAAGAACTTTGAATTAAGAATAAATTAACGAAGAGCTGTAGGTACATACGCCATTAGGTTAAGACATAGGCACACTGACCACTTAATTTAATTTGTTTTCGTATTTAAAACTATAATTTATGAGATGGGACCTGAATTATCATACTTACACTTACACTTCACTAGATCTTCTACTTGTAAAGCAAAATGTTTTCCCATTTCATAGCTTCAGTATCACAGAAAATGAAGGAGGGTGAGTCCCCTACGCTAGTTACTGTCTAGCAATGTTTTTACGCGATTATTTTATAATATTTCCACTTAGTGAAGTTATTATATAGATAGTTAGATAAGCACTCTACGTAGATATTTAATGTCTGAGTAGGTATATTACTTAACAGGACGTTAATGAGGAATGAACTTATCTAATCTTCTTTTCAGAATAATATTCCATCTATTGGCCTGTTCGTTAACAGAGTAAAGAAAACAATTCACCACACCCGTTGTTTATCGTTGGTGTCTTAAACATATAAAAGACTAAGAGATATAAATATTCATAAAAATATATGTAAAAGAAAAAAATCTCGAAATGAAATCTTAGATCAACCTATCTGACCAGTACCTATGATATATTAGGTCAAATTTCCTACTATTGTAGAAGAGGTTCAAGGCTAGAGTTCGTCGAGTTATTTTTTTTTTTATTCCAAAACGTGGTAAACCAGCAAATAGTACACCTGATGGTAAGTATTGATGCCGCTCATGGACCTTTGTTAGACCGCTGCCTACCGTGAAGAATGTGAAGGGAGTGTCTGAATGCGTGCAGTGAGGTACGGTGAAACTAAAGGCATCACCAAAATCTACCACATTAAAACACCCTAAGAAAGTTGGGCTTCCGGTTCTTTCTCTCAGAAAACGAAGCGCAGTAACAAATTGCTACTACTTCGACGTCAATTTTCTGCGAGAGTGTGGTAGGTACTATTTCGGACGGGCCAGCCCGCGGCTGTAGACAGACAGCTGTCAACAGTTTGATCCTAAAATCGTATATAAAAACATAATAATTAATAAAATTAACAATTTAATTAATAAAAATAATGTTATCTAAGTAGGTTATACTATTAATATTAATGAGAAAATTATGCATAAGTTGAAAACAGGAAAACTTCGATACGTTCCGTTATTAAACGTGACTACTGGTAAACAAAAATGAATGCAATTACAATGTGCATTTGCAATTATTATAAAATATTTGTAACCTATATGAATTTTGTTTCATAGTTTAATGTTACAATAAATTAAAACTTTATTATTTATTACGTAATTAAAAAGGCAATATTAATGATCGCTTAAACAGATGAATCTCAACACATTTCCTTTTGGTGTTTTTTAAAAGACTATCCTTATGCTTATCCTATTATAATGTGGCAGAAATTTACTACCCGGAACTTGTGAAAAGACTACTTCTACTAGAAATTTAAATTGTTTTAAAGTTCGTAGTAGGCCATTCATACTGCCCACAAAACTGAGTAGACACTAACCAGCTATAAAAATTTAAGCACCACTATCAGTAGTTATAAGCTCAATAAAATGTCGTCAAATGGCCTACAACGAGGGAGTAATAATCATGAATAATAAAACATAATCACGAATAAATTTAAATGTAGGTATACAGTAAATACATACCTATTAATGTTTCCGTGTGGTGACGAAGTAAGAATACAAATCACCACTCCCTATCTTTGCCGTGGATGTCGTAAAAGACAACTAAGGGATATAATACGCATATAACATTTATTCAAAAGAAGTGAAACTCGAAATAAATCCCTATACTAACCTGTCTGACCAGCATGATTATAGTAAGGTTAATTCCCCTCCTACTGTGGAGGAAGTTCGAGCCCAACTGTGGGACGTATATGAGCTGAAATTATGAATATTGTATATCATTAAATCGCCGTTAAATTATGTTAAGACAATAATTGTGTTTTTCACCAGAAAAAAATGAATATAATCTTATTACTAAAGTAGATTTATGTAGAGATTTTTCTTGGAATCAATGATAGCCGCATACATGGCTTCATCATTCATCATTATTTCGGCTCATATACGTTCACATTATCTAAAATCTACTAAATAATGACAAAATACAAAGTTTAAGTTATTGTAAAAGCAAACAACAAAGAAATAAACAAAAAGTCGGGTTAACACGTCACGTTGCGATGTGACAACTCTGAATCAACGGCGCGCCCGCGACTGTTACAAATATAATTAAAGTAAAAGCACTTGTTGTGCGTCACACTTTACGTTCAACGTTCAAACATGTTTAAGAAATTGTATTAGTCATACTTATTTGTGTGTTTATTACAAACTTTAACTTATTAAATAGTTAGATGAATATTTCATTTCATCATTATTCCAGTTCATATCTTATTTCGAAGGGCATCACACTGGAGCTAATACTGTATTGTATAGCTAGTCAGCCACTCGACACCGCAGCAGGGTTTATCCATTTCACCTAGAAACGTTATGGTCTTCAACTGTACGCTTCCAGCGATCATTTCTCCCACGTACGTGCAGCCTCTGAAATGAACTATCTGCTGCTGTGTTTCACGAGCGCTATGACATGTCCTTCTTTAAACGAGGTTTAAGAAGAGCATTTTCTTCACGATAGGCAACGCCTTTGCTGTGCCCCTGGTATTGCAAAGGTCTATGTGCGGCAAAATCACTTACCATCAGGTGTGCTGCTTGCTCGTTTGCCACCGTCGGCAATAAAAAAAATACTTACAATTGTATTTAAAAGATTAAAAAAATTAATAACAGCCCGCCGAGTTTCTTGCCGGATCTTTTCAGCTTGAGGCCGCGTTCCGATCCGGTGGTAGATTATTGGATTGTTTCTAACGATGTGTAAATTTCACTATATGTAAGTACCCTTAAGGGGCTTATGCAGAATAAATAATTTGATTTGATATACGTCTCACTGTTGGGCTCGAACCTCCTCTCTAACAGGAGGGAAATTGACCTACTATACCATGCTAGGCAGACATATTGATATAGGGTTTTATTTTGAGTTTACCTTTTCTTATACATATGTTATAGGCATATTATATCCCTTAGTCGTCTTTTACGATATCCACGGACAAGATAGGGAGTGGTGAATTGTATTCTTCTTGTATTCTTAGTATTATACAATATAAGCAAGAATGGAAATGAATTGTATTCTTACTTCGTCATCATACGGAATAACTAAATTAAAGTAGAGCTTAGTACGGTTAGGCATTCGCAAAATATCTTTACTATTCGCCGTGTGGTGATGGAGTAAGAATACAATTCACCACTCCCTATCTTGCCCGCGGATGTCGTAAAAGACTATTAAGGGATATAATAAGCATATAACATCTATGCAAGAGAAGGAAAACTCGACATAAAACCCTATATAACAATCTGTCTGATCAGCATGGTATGGTAAGGTCAATTTCCCTCCTATTGTGGAAGAGGCTCGAGCCCAACAGTGGGACTTATCACGTATATGAGCTGAAATGATTACTCATAATACAATGTCTGAGAGATGTATTTCTCAAAAGTCCCGTACCTAATATGTCCATCTCAATATAATATAATGATAGAAAATTGCACAATAACAAATGCGAACAATTTAAGTGTTTTTCTCGTTGTCGTGTTAGATCTTAATTTTAGATGGGTCGTGATTGAATCGTGCATGAAATGTTTGACCTATAAAATACTGTTATTTTTACTCCTACGTCACCACCCACGGTGAATTTATTAAGTATAAAGTGACATCTGAATATGTATTTAGCTTAAATTGTGATCATATATTTGATAAAGCATTCACTAAATTGTTTTTAATAAAAAAATCATACTTTCATTCATCATTCAGCCTTTTGCCGTACACAATTTTATACGTTTGCTAGGAGAAAGCTGTTTCCCGTTCTTTCGTTAAATCCTTATCCGATTCTTAGGCTGTCCGCAAAATCATTGGTTTAGAAGTCACATAAAATTAAAAAAAATATAAAACAATTCTAAATGCTCCACAAAGGCAACATGTAATCTTCAATAAGAGGAAAAAAAATTATGTACAGTCTATGTCCATTGTAAATCGAATTCTAAACATTTCGAAATTTAAAGTTACAACCGTGCAAAGAAATTACAGATTTCAGATAGAAAGAAAGCTATACATAAGGCCTACTCTAGACCTAGGCTAACTCTGTCACAAAAACTGTTGTTAATTTATTAAGCATTTATCGAATTTATCACATATTATTATAACTATAACTTCGTAAATAAAACTACCTTACAGTATTCATGGTCACGGGCAGTCCGCCAAGTGACCATGAATGCTGTAAAGTGTTCAAAAGGTCGGGCAATCATAAATCAAATACAGACGCGATAAAATCTGTAAAAGTAGATAGTTTTATTTACAATGTACAGTGATTGCGTAAACATCAGAAATCATTAACTGTAACTTCATTTTGCCAGTCAAATCCACAATAATAATTACCATATTGGAATACATATATTGATATTTTTCAATAATTTATCACTTATTAGGTTAATTTTAAGTAATTATAAGATAGAGAACCTAGGGAACAACGACGTGGTGATAGATCTAGGTTTAATCACCTTAACGTCAAAACAATAATTAAATAATTCTCTAACTATTAAAAAAGTACATTCGTTTCAGATCATACACGTCCCACTGCTGCCTCAAGCCTACTCCACAATAGGAGGGCAATTGGCTTAATTTAACACACTGGTCAGGGGTGTTGGTATAGGGTTTCGTTTTAAGTTTTCCTTCTCTTACATAGATGTTGCATATTTAATTAAGTCGTGGGCAAAAGTGGAAATGGTGAGTTGTATTCCTACTCCGTCACTACACGGGTAGCACATCTACAATAGATATAGAAAAATGGTGTCATTGAATTACTCACAAACCGCACTGATAGATTAAATAAATGCAATATGTTTGTGATTGTAACGCATACAAGTGTCGACCTACAAACGGTTATGTTACTGCGACCGTACATTATCGTGCGAACTCGCCTTTATTTGTGTCGATTTTGCTACTTATGATTTTGCTCATAGCTTTATAGTTTACATTAATCTATGGTAATTTAGTTTATAGACATTATTTCGTGTAATCCAATGTATCATAGATTATAATATTGTTTGTTCTAATGGTCAAATAAAGGGGTGTAGGTATCTGAAATAGAAGGCAATATACGATTTAGTTCTTTTTGTAAAAAATAATGTTTATTTCTTCCTTTATCCTATCACAGTATCAAGAACTGGTTTACAAAACCACTAACATTATCATTGCTTTGATTTTAATTCCCCTTCAACATCACAAGTATCTGAAATAAAAGGGAATAAACGACTTAGTTCTTTTTGTAAAAAATAATGTTTATTTCTTTCTGTGGCTATGAGATAATATAATAGTTGTCGATCCTTACTTGCCCGTGGAGAGTGGGTCCTCTATGGGATCCTAGCGTTATCTTCTCATGTGTGGTGAAGAACTACGCTATGCAGTGGAACGGTAAATGGTTGAATAATCATGATAATAAATATTTTTCATTTTAAATTACGTATTTGAAAATACAAGTTCTTATCTATCTGAGTGATCCTAATATTTTATGAATTCAACCTTAATATAAAAGGATATTACCAAATGCCAGACCCATCTATCTATCTATAACGGCTTAAATAAGATGAATATTGAACCAGTAACATGAGGCAGTATTGCCAAACTATTATTAAAATAATCACCAATTCCTACCAACAAAAATGATGTACGTTTCAAGGTAATTTTATCGACAATGTAACACCCGTTCTAATGACAAAATTAAGAGGCCACGCAACGGCTCGCCGCACGCATCGCGTACATAAAACAGGCCCAGTGTTAAATAACCAGATTACAGTATACGTCAACCGTTGTCTCTGTCTCTTAAACTAGTTTAGAAGGAGATACACATAGTCATAGAACAAAAACCTTGTATTGAAGGAGTAAGAATGCAATTCATCTCCTAGAGAGGGGTCTCTTGGCCATGAGTGTCGTAAAAGACGATGCTGAAAGTGCCTGGATAAGTACCTATAAAAAACGACGCCACACAAGCTAATAACGTCACTACAAAAGAAGGGAAACTCGAAATAAAACCCTTTGACGATTGATCAGCATGGTATAATACATCAACTTTTCTTCCACTATGGAGACGGCTTGAGCCAAACAGTGTAGCCGTACATACATATAGGCATAATAAAATGGAATTAGAACAAATTTGGATGAACTAAATTACTGTCGTAATCCTCTAGGAATCCTTTATGCAGCTTTTATTTACTTATTATAGATGATCAATATTCTTAGCAAATTTTTCTTTAAACCTAATGAACAAGTACAAATATCTCATAGGGCACTTATTTAACCGTTGAGGATGCAACCGTACTCCGTGGAATATTCATGGCACTTATTTATCAAATATTAACTTGACTGATTACAGAGCTCAGGCGAAATCACTTTTTTATCTGCTTTTAATTCACTAACTCTCTTCCTGTAAAATGATAGCATTATTATAACAATTTTTTTTTAATTTAACATAAAATTAACAACACGACTCGCTGCATATCCTATCACAGTATCAAGAACTGGTTTACAAAACCACTAACATTATCATTGCTTTAATTTTAATTCACCATCAACATCCAAGTACTGCCATAACCTACCATAATCTACCACGAGTATCGGATGCGCGGCGGCGGTGTGTGTCCGTCCTAATGCACGCTTTTTTGCGTGCGTCCAACGTGTTAACGCACTCAAAAGCATCCGCGTTACGCACACAAACGAATTGTGTGCGAACGAAAAATGCGAATATTGTCTATGTGTGTGTGTCACCGCACGCACACATACACACACGCACGCGCGAAGGACACGCCGCGAGTGCAACGACCCCTCTTTTTTGCTAGAGAGCGCGTATTCCACTACCAACGACGAGCATTGGCCGTTGTACAATTTTCGTTCTTTTTCTTATTTTTTTCGAAACACCCAAAGATCGTTCACTCCGCCAGTTAATATTGTTGCTATTTTTATATGCTTGAGAATAGAGATATGATGTCAGTGTTATTTTATTTTAAATGTTTTACCGGTTTGTGTATACCGTTTGTTTTGATCGCCTATATCTTGAATGTTCGATAGGTTACTTGATGTAAAAACTTAATAAATGCGCCGGCTAATATTATAAATGATTTTGAAACGTTTTGCGTTATTATATTTTTATTTAAATAATTTCCAGCCTTGTGTCGGTGGTGTTGTTTTATTTCATTTAATGGTATATTGAATTACTTAGTATGTAAGAAAATATACTGGATACGAGAATCAAAAAATAAAATCTCTTTTGATTTATATTTTAAATTCGCCAAACAAGTGAAACACGTTTATTCATAAAGTATTGTAGCAGTCAATACGTCAAAGAAATCGATGGACGCTGTCAGTTCAATGAATGTTACATAGCGAGTCATTCCATAGAGCATGAGTTGTTTGTCAGCCTGCTTGATGTGCAGTATATATTAACTATATGGTAGAAGTAGTACAATGCTAAAAAGTAGTATTTTTTAACCCGTATTTAATACATTACAAACATGCAAAAATATTTTGTCGAACTTGCTTTTTTGTCCATTTTTTCACATGTCATTAGTTTCTTGATTGATCTTTTAAATTAGTGTAGATACTTAAAAGTATTTAAATTGATGTTAATCTTTATATATTTAATTTCCAACTCATGTCAGTTATTTCTTAATGATCGAAACTTGTCCCGCTAGAACCGGATCTTATCGTTAGAGATTATTTTAACCGTTATAGTTGACATTTGAATCTATAGACATAATGAAACACCAGGTGAATTGTGCTTTATTTTTTCTGATAAAAGGCAATCTGTTATTTAAAAGCTGAAAAGTTGGTACTTAAAACTATATCGCCAGGTGATGGTTTGAACGTTCATCAATTTCTAGCAGATTTCGACAGTCATAATGAGTAGTTTTGAAGCGAGATTCTTTTAAGTCAGTTGCGGAGTACATAAATGCTGTACTTATTATGAATTATTTCATGTAATTTTTTTATTTAATCTTTTTGTTTCTCTTCATTTTTTTTTTTCATTTTAAAGAATCCATTCTTGTATTTAGTTTTATTATATTTCAATTTGTACCTATAGTTATTTTGTACCACGTGTGTGCTTTTGCACCTTACCTAATAAATCTTTTTTTTCTTACCTTACTTATAATTTGAGACTCATCATCATCATCATCATCTTGCTCTTATCCCAATTACTTGGGGTCGACGCAATATGTCATCTGTTTTGACATATTGCAAAAAGTTTCGGCAATGACTTTTATGACCGGCCGCCTGCCTGACGTCAACCCTCCTTGGGAATGTAATCGTTAACCCAAATGGTACCAGATGGAGTTGGTCCGGGTCAATCTAGGGCTCTTAGTCGTCTTTTACGACACCCACGAGCAAAGCAAGGGTTGGTAGTATTCGAAGCCGCTACCACACAGCAATTATAATTTGATAATTATAACTTATAATTTGAGACTGCTATTCATAATGTCATTAATTCCTAATAGTAAAAATAAAAATGTGAAAATTCATTGCAAATAAATTAGCTTTTTAATGTAAATTTGTTTAATTGTATGCCAATGTGAATCTAACCAACAATATCACAAACAACGTTGAACATTCGGCGCGGGGCCCACCCCAATTCCGTCCCTAACCTACCCTAAGCGGACGCTTTATCTGTGTGAGTTTAACTCACACCACTCACTGAACACCTTGCGAATTTACGACGACACGAAATTTGAATGCTGAATTTTTTTATTTAAAATGTGTTCATCTTTTAAAATTTTAGTGAGGTTCTACGTTTTCAAGTATTTTTTATATCTTTTTTAAATAAGTTTAGGCTACGATACCATGTTTCGATAAAACAGTTTCTAACCTTAATTTAACTTTTTATTCTATTTATAAATAAGTAAACAAAACCAATATTTTTCTATCCAAGTATTTTTCTATATTTCTATGCCAAATATAGTGACTGACATTTTGTTCTGCCAATGTCATCTCTAAAAGGTTATTATTTTAAATAAGAAACTTTCATTTAGTAGGTATACTACCTTTCCACATAACTTGAAAAAAATTAACAAATTAAAACCGGTCATTACGCCATTTTGTAATTTATATCCTTATAAATAAACAATTCAAATAAATACAGTCTTATGTGACTCGACTCGTCCAAAACATTTCATTGTGTTTGTGTGCCGACCCATATAATAGGTCTATGTGTGCGTGGCCTACATAAATACAAATTAAACCCGCCTAATTCGTGTGCGTGAGCGTACCCTTGTGTGCGTAACTTCTTCGCTCGGAATTCCAAGTTTGAAATTGGAATGAATGACGGTTAGGTTACTGACCTATGCCAATGGTAGACGTTCCTTTTTTAAAACTTACTTTTTCTGTTGATTTTGTTAAGAATTTCAAACTTCAATGTCCATTTAAAAACTTTTTACTTGTAGATTTTGTTTCTCGTTCAAAAAGGGGAAATAACGTAGGACGTAACGTAACGTACCTACCTGTTACTGACGAATGTAAAAGGAAAACTGTTATACCTATAGGTGATTAGGTACTTATCTAGAAAAAAAATGGTTTTTACGCACTATGATTTAGATATTTTATGCGTAATTATTATTACGCATTACTTGACGTGAATCAGGTATCTACATACCTAGGTATTTACTCATTTATGTAGTTGTTTGATATACCGAATAAATTATAAAAATAAAATTATTTGAAATAAGTGTAAAAAGATAAAAAAGATGTAAAGCACACTCGTTTCGCCGTGTACAACATAGGTAATATTTAGTAGCTGTTACTAGCCTATTACTGATTACTCGGAACAATTCCTGTTCCTCGCGGATAAAGTTACCAACCACATATTCATCCATCCAGACTTTAATCCTATATAAATATAGAATCTCGTAAATCACGTAATACTACCAAAATATTTTAATTATATAGGTATACAAATTAATACATAAATACGATAACTCCAAGTTGAAATATCCTTTTAAACAGTCTTAATCAGCATTATGAAAAAATATTTAAACATTGTAGAATTTTACCAGTAGAAATGAAAGTAAAGTCTATGATAATATTAGAACAATATAATTCAAATGAACACAAAAAAGAGATAGTCCATAGGCAACCAAGTCGTAAGGTTGCACGAAAAATGAAATATGAGGTTCCAAGAGTGAACAATTATTTTGGTCAACGCATGCGAAAGTGGCTAACTCCTACACTATTAAATGAACTACCAGCACATTTAATCACCCATGACGTTACAAAAAAACATCTAAAAAACTTACTATTAAAACATTATTTGAGTATGTGTCCATAGTGAACGGAATAGGTAAAGTTAATCAATGTGTAAGGATTTAAAAATAATATATAGGAGAAATCAATGTATAGATAAATTTATTTATGAATGGAGTTTTTGTTTTTAGTCTTTCTTTTTTTATTATACATAATTGTTATTATTTTCTTTTTAAATTTTATTATATAATTATATCAAAACATATGAGAATAATTGCATGTATAAATATGATAATATGATTTAGATGTGTATACCTACATTTATATAGGTGTTTAATAATGTAATGTATGGTACGTAACCATGAGAATACTGCCGACAAACTATTATGCAGTTTGGCAGAAGATAATTCTGAATAAAGTGTGTATATTACAAATATAAATAAATAAAAAAAAAAAAAAAAAACCTCACAGAGAATTATTGAGACAATTTTAAGAGCCTCTTAAGTGTCATAGATAACGGTATTATGCAAATTAAAAGGTTTAAAATAAGGTACATATTCATTTTAATTCAATCATACATAATAATTATTTATGTACTTAGATATAAGTATTCATTTGAAGATCATACCTTTTAATGTTCCAAAATAATGTGATCAAAATATTAATGTGTTTATTGCCGTCCATATGTGCCGACGATGGATATCGTCATCCACTGTTATAAACACGCCCTTCTTCTAAGAGGAGGTAATCTGGCGATTAAGTATTAGCGCCCTCACCCCCTTCCCTTTTCTTAGCAGGCTATGATTTAGATACTCCGTTCGATCCGTTCGGGGCGATTAATAGACGGCATTTGGCCCTATAACCTGCCATATTGGTATCGCGATTAGATTGACCACCATTTCCTGATTATTTTCGGTAAAATATTCAATTTTTTTAAATTATCTATATTCGAAACTATTCAAAATGCTTTATCTGTGTGCTGACGGAGTAAGGTTACAATTTCCCACGCCTTTTACCCGTGGATAAACATAAAAGTTAGTTAAGGGATGTTAGCAGATAACTTCATTGCAAGTGAAGGAAAACTTGTAATAAAACCCTATAGGTACGGCGTTCAGTGTTGCATGGTAAATCCATTTATATCCTGTAGTGGAGGAGGCTTGAGTCCAGCAGTGGAAAGTATATGAGTCGAAATGATATTAAGACCATATTAGGTATTAGTAATTAATATTTATTTTAATTATGAAAGATACTTTTCAAATAGAATTACCTATTTTGATCACTTACTTTTAGAACGAAATATCATTTTATAGACATTACCAAAATCTGAACTTCCGTATAAAAACCTCTTCCTGCCATGGTCCCGGAGGTCGTATTTCCCTATGGTGTGCGAATGAGATGGGAAATACTGAAACTACAACGTAAGAAAGAGACATTGTGAGGTTGACGACCTTTAAAACAAATCGCTAGTAGAAAGGGTTCGGTTTCAGTACCGTTCGCAAATTAGGCTTTTATTAATATGGAGTGTTTTTTTTTTTTCACAGCAACAAAAGATTAATTCATGCCATTATATTGAATAACTAGTTACGCCAATAGCTTCACTAGCATGGATAACTACATAGGTATGTACCTAACCTAATTAATGTTATTTGTGTTAACTCTCACACCATTATATAGCATTAATAATAAATGTCGATATCATCATCTACAATAGACCATTCACTACTTTTTATCTCAGACGTTGTAATGACAACGGTGATAGCGCAGAATCATTGATGTATAAATATACCCCAATCACTAATATTTAAAAATACTACTTCGTACCTATTTGTTGCAGCGTTATTTATTGTAACCTATCTATCTCTATAAATCTTAATATATTTAAATTACGTGTCACGTTGTTTGTCCGCGATGGACACCTAAACTACTTAACCGATTTTAATCAAATTTGCACACCGTGTGCAGTTTGATCCAACTTGAAAGATAGGATAGCTTACATCTTAATTTATAGTCGCAATATTATTTTATTGCAAATTATTTGTCTATTATTTGACATTCACAATTATCTGTTAACTCCAAACGATTTTAACAGATGGCGATATCTGTTGACTGGATTGAGTAAGTAATTTGTGTGTGCTCAATGGGATTCAAGAATGGTTTAGATTCACAATTGAATCCGGTAGGTGGCGCTTTATTTGAATAGATCAACGTCTGTTGGGTCAGCTAGTATACCTACTTATATATGACTATATCGTCCATATATATGGTACCTGTAGGAATATATTATGCGGTATGACCACACCATCGACAGCCTTTTCTACAGCCACGGGCCGGTCCCTTAAGGGATAATACCGCACTTTCGTAGAAAATCGACGTCTTAGTAGTGGCAATTTATTACTCAAATATAGCATAAGCACACTTAAAGAAATGCATTCTTTCAGTGTGCGAGACAGCCGGGAGCCTAACTGTCGACAAGTGTTCTCGTGTGGTGGATTTTGGTGAAGCCTTTAGTGCCACTGAACTTCTTCGCATACATTTATACTACCTTCACTTTCTTTACGATAGACAGCGCTCTAGCAAAGATCCACGAGCAGCAGTATCATTTGCCATCAGCTGTGCTGTTTGCTCGTTTGCCACCAACAGCGATGTTAGAAAAAAAAAACTGTGATACAATGAATTTATTGCGAATCTCAGCTTTAGTATTGAGATTATACAAACACACTTCTCAGCTTTGTCACAATAATGTAGATATCACTTAGTTTTTATAAAGATATAGCTCGGCATTTACTTGCAAATCGAATGTTTTCAAGCACGAATTTTATTAGCTATCTAATTGTAAATGTTTATCTAATTCACGTTTTAATATTGATATACCTACTGCTAGAGTTAAAAAAAAAAATGACTGTGTCAGATATTAAAAATTAATTTGGTTACGTGATAACTTGTGCTTTCGGTGTGATGATGGAATAGAAATACAATTTTCATCCTTCACTGCGGATATCATAAAAGTTGACTAAGGGATTATAATATGCACATAATATCTATGCAAGAAAATGATAAATTGAAGTAAAACCAATTGCCCTTCAGTTATGAAGATTATAATGATAAATAATAATTCATCATCATCATCATCTCAGCACACATATGTCCCACTGCTGAGCCTTCTTCATACCTAATAGAAAGGAAATTCACCACGGTGATCACGCGGGTTTACAGAGGGTTTTATTCCAAATTTCCCTATTCTTGCATAGATGTCATATACACATTATATCCCTTAGTAATCTTTTACGACACCCACAGTAAATGTAAGTAAAATTAATATTTAATTAAAATAAACTATAAATTTCATACACTTGTTTTGTTGTCCGTACACTTATCTAGGTGCACCCTATTCCCTAGCCTTGTTACGGGCTAGACAGGGACCTAGGCGAAAAATTACTAGGGTGCACACACACATGGACAATTTTATTATGCGAGCTGTTGTTTTTTGTGTCGATGTGTTTGTTTATATCAACGTGTGTGTGAGACAGATGTTTTTTGTTAAATGACTTCATATTTTTGGGTTGTATAGGTACATACAGATGTAGGGTTTTATAATAGGGGGATACTAATTTAAAAATGTGGCGTAGTTTAAAGTGGTCTATAGATGTAAGTCTCATAACTAAATTAAAAGTGCCTCAGTGTGTTATGAAACTGGTTATGCTCGAAGTTCTTCTGCGAGATAGAATCATTAATATGGAAATCCACAGAAGAACAGATATGATCGAGATAGGACGAAGAATTAGTATGCTGAAGTGGCAATAGGCAGGCCAAGAAAAGTTCTCCATTGGACGATGCTGTGTAGAATACCCTCCCACCAGATGGAGCAATAACTTGGTTCCTGGGAATCGTTGGTTGTGGACGGCACAAGACCGGTCTTTATAATGAAACGTGAAGGAGGTCTACATCCAGCAATGGACGAGGAAAAACTGAATCATGATAAGTTTAAGGGCCTGTTTTATATTATATGTCTACATCATTATCATTTAATTTTTTGCCATCCAATGTTTGATATATACCTACTCTACTACTATTTGGTGATCGCAGTAGTGTTACGCTTTCTACTAGAGAGCTGCAAGCCACTCCCCTGGGACTCGAAACCGAAAATTTACGACTCCCATGGGCAAGTAAAGGGTAATGACAATTGTATTCTTAACCCACACGTGGAAATAACTAGTTTATCGTTACCGGAATAATAATGCACAAATTAAGGTACAATTAAGGTATTTAATAGGTATTACTTCAAGGGGAGGAATACTTGCCGGGCCGGTCATAGATATCAAAGAATCGGTACCAGCGTTAGGTCCAATAGCGATAGGGAAGAAATATGGTATGGGGCCGCACACCATCATCTGTCGTCCCCGGACAAATTGCGCAGGGTGTGTCTAAAACATAGATCACCACAAAAAAGGGAAACTTGAAATAAAATTATAACATAACATCTGGCCAGCATGTTGAGTAAAACTCATTAACCCCACCATTACACATATTTCTTATAACATCCTGCATTTAGTAAATAATAACACACATCAATGACCAGGGGTCGTAAAAGGTGATTTAAGATACATTTTCATATTTTGGTATGTCACAATGTTACGAAAGCTATAAATGGTTGTTACCATCAGTAACTATTACTTATATTTATTAATTTGTCTGCTGCCGTTTGCAATGTATGCCATAAATGAGTACAAAAGGCCACATATTTAACCTTCTCTCTACTTCCAATTACATCGCCTTTTAGCCATACCTAATCGACGTATAGAGAAATGAATGGAGACGTGTTTAAATTATTTTATTTTTAACCAAAAAAATAATAATAATAATAAGAAAATATAATTGAATTCAATTAAGTGTAATGAAGTAAAATAATTTGAAATTTTTGAAGTGAAACTTCTTTACGCGTATCAGGGTAATTTTTTTACGAATGAAACGCAATTTAGCGTCACGAAGATGTGCAGCGTTTTTGTCGAAGAAGAGGGAGAGAGCGATTGAGACCGATTGAGAGAGAGTGAGAAAGGGCGAATATAGCACGAAGCACAGCCATGGGGCGATAGTAGGGAACAAGCGAGTGAGAAAGTACAAGAGATTTTTTTTTAATACTGATATAAAACACATGGAACCAAAGAATTTTCACTTCTGACATGCGTACTTAGTAGGTACTCAGGCTTTTTTTATTATAATAGTTCGTTGTCATTAAAATTTAGTAAAATTTACGTTTTAATAGTGATTTTCAATAATTATGCTCGTTTAACATTCTTATTTTACATCTAAAACTATAAAGTACTTAATGGAGTTTGTAAGCACGTTTATTGTTTTATAGTATTTCTCATCTATTAATTTGCATATTTTTGTTTGGAACTACTCCTACCACATATTTCCACCACTGTAACTCCTGTATCCTGTATCTGCCAGGATCCACAATAGTCTCCGTATAGGACACCGAGGTTTAACTCTCATGAAGTGCCGGGAAACGCTTTTAATTGTCTTAGGACCGGCAATAAATTTAATTAGAAAAGAAAAACAGGAGGTGGACAGATTCCACTTCCCTCTTATGCAAAGCGGAAATATGAAGCAAAGTAGGCTAATTTTCTTGTTTGGAGGGAGAGTTACCCTTTAAACGAGGCCATATCTTATACGATAACTGTTGCAAATATACCATTTTTTCATTACCTATAAAGATGGGATAAATATGACTTGAGAAGATTTATTTATGTACATATGTATATGAAATTGCTTCTCTATGCATTTCTCTATTCTAATAAAGAGTTCACCAAATTGGCATTTGGTAATTAGATCAGAACGGTTTAATAATTGAGCACGAGTAAGAGCGAAAGAGACAACACATATTTTGTTATACATTAACATAATAGGGGTAAAGAGATCAGCACGTAGATAAAAATAACTAGTTTTAAAAATAACTTGTTTAAAGTGTTCTGATGTTAACGTTATAAGAAAGGAAATATACGTTATGGTATATAGGTTGATTATTTTATTAGTTTACAGGAAATTTATAAATCTTAGTGGTAGAACCACCCTGTTCATAGTTATCTGTCTAGAGTCGCGGGCCAATCCGTTCGGGGTAGTACTACACTGAGCAAAAAATTGACGTCCGAGTAGTAGAAATTAAAATTACTGCTCTTCGTTTGATAGGCGAGGGAGCCGGAAGCCCAAATTTCTGAGGGTGTTTGCGTGTTTTGATGATGCCTTTAGTATCACCGAAACATTGTACGCGTTCACACTCCCTTCACTTTCTTCACGGTAGGCAGCGGCCTTGCAAATGTTCATGAATGGCAGCGTCACTTACCATCAGTTTGCTAGTTTGCAATAAAAAAAAATCATAATAGTATCGTTCTGAAATCGAACTTTACGTTTCAATACTGATTTCGAGCTTCCTCTAGTAGTAAAAGAGAAATCGACCTACTATACCACTCTGTTCAAATGAATACCTCATTTGTGTATGGTGAGGAAGGAAGAATACTGTTCACTATCTAGATGACTAAGAGATATAATAAGTATGCATATAATATCTATGCAAGAGAGAACTCGCAATAAAACCCTTTACCAACCCGTCTTATCAGCTTGGTAATAGGCTATAGTCAATGTCACTTTTATTGAGAAGACTTGAGCCTAGAACTGCTTTATTTCATCATCATCAATTGCTCACATATGTCCCACTGTTGGGCTCGGCACAATGGGAGGGAATTAGTTCGAGGGTTTCAGTTTCCCTTAGTCGTCTTTTACAATATCTACGGGTAGTGTTGCCCAAAAAAGTCTTGGTCTTGGTCTTGCGATAAATGCGAGACCGAGACCAAGACCAAGACCGCTTAATTTTTGCAAGACCAAGACCAAGACCGGCCCTGCAAGACTTGAGCAAGACCAAGACTAAGCCTGCAAGAGTCTCGCGGTCTTGCATTTAAGTCAAATCACCATTTCAGCTTGTACACGTCCAACTGTTGGCCTCGTATCTTCTACATAATAGGAGGGAAATTGCCCTACTACACCACGGTGGTCTGCTGTGTTGGTACAGGGTTGCATGTCAAGTTTGCCTTCTCTTGTATATATTATACGACACTCACAGGTAAAATAGGGGGTGATGAAATGTATTCTTATTCCGTCACTATACGGCAACTTAAATCAGTCTTGAGATATCTATTGGCCAATTGATTTCCAATGTTGGTATTGGCGTTTCAGAATTACTCTTTGGAAAGGGTTTAGGACAAAAATACCGTAATCGTCACCCTGTTAGTTAAGCTTGATAAGTTTCACACCAGAGTGCTCTTGCCCATTATATTTATATTTCCGTTTAGTTCATTAGCCCAACGACGTCCACTGTTGGACATAGAAATATGCCTACAATTAAACTACATAAATACCACGCAGACTCGCAAAAAGAATTATGATGCGTAGATCGGTATACATACATATATATAAAAATCGTAATATAATAATGTGAAAGAGAAATAAAACTACTAGAAATAAAATCCTATACCAACGTGTCTGACCAGCGTGTTATAGTAGGTCAATTTTTCTCCTACTGGGAGGAAGATTAAGCCCAGCAGTGGCACTTTTATGAACAGAGACGATGACGACGAATATCATACATTTGGGGACCCTCTTCATAGGTATATTATTGAAAACTATTATTATCTATACTACTACTTATAATCGGGAGAAATTGTTTATTTGAACGCACTAATTTTAGAAAATATTCCAAAAGAATGTTTTTTGTCAGATAGTCTGTTTATCCAGAAAAGTTAAAATACATAACACTGCGACATACATATTGGTAAATTGGTTCGGAGCAGTGTCTATAAAGGCTAACAAATCGGACAAAATTTTAAAGCTGTTAAGCATTCTTCCTAGTAGTCGTTGTTACGGCAACTATCTACTTAGATAACAAAAATTATAATTAATGTAGGTATGTTTTGGAAAATCCATAGCATACCTACTTTACTTAAATGGTGAATTTTTTTTAAATGCCAGGAGGTGATATGGTTATTTAAACGAAGTAATAGCATTATAGGCAAGTAGAGTAAGCAAAGCTGTTGGAGCAGTTAGTATTGAATATATCTAGTGGTAGGTAGGTAGAATTATAGGTATTAAAATCGTCATTAGCACATTCCTTTTTATAGCGCACCTATTATGGCGGATATTGTTAACTTTAAGGGGAATATAAACACTCCCATTTATTATAAAATGTTTAAAATGACATAAAATTTATTGTATCAACTGCCTCGTGTGGTGACGTCTTAAGAAAACAGGGGTGAAATTGTTTCCTTTGCCATAGGAATAGTAACGCTGTCTAATATAACACTAGGAGAATATGAGCGTGATTTTCCCGAGTGATAAGGGTTATATTCAATAGTGGACTATAGACTAGCAGATGGATAGACTAGGGTAGGATGATATTTGATTAATTTAGTTGGATTTTTCCTTGCCATGATAAATTACTGTTATGTTATTCCAACTGCAAGACTTGCAAGACTTTGCGAGACTCTTGCTGCAATACCAAAACCAAGACCAAGACTCGAGTGCGCAATACCAAGACCAAGACGAGACCAGGTGTGATGTTGCAAGACCAAGACCAAGACTAGACGAAGTCTCGTCTTGGTCTTGCATTTGGGCAACACTATCTACGGGCATTATAGGGAGTGGTGAATTGTATTCTTACTCCGTCATCACAACGAAAACTGCTGCTCCTTTCGTCTAGAATTACAAATTAATTTTTTTCCTTTTGTTTCATCGCCTCAGCTCATATACGTCCCACTGCTGGGTTCGAGTCTCCTCACCAATATGACGGAAATTGACCTACTATACCATGCTGGTCAGACATGTTGATAAAGGGTTTTATTTCAAGTTTTCCTTCTCTTGCACAGATGTTATATACCAATTACATCCCTTAGTCGTTTTTACGATATCCACGGGCAAGATAGAGAGTGGTAAATTGTTACTCCGTCACCACACGGCAAATTCCTTTTGTTTATCCAAACAATCGTTGTTTATAATCAAAAACTCTTTTCTCAAAACGTTAGTTTAACTAAAAACTGATATAAACTCATGATTACAATGTAGATAGCGCATAGAAACAACCTCATTACTACACAATAGATATTGTTTTGTACCAATATCGATACATGAATTTATAAACAGTTTAACAATATCGTATATAAGTAGCTATATATACGTGTCTATCTACATTTTAAGGGGCTTATCTGACTGCTCAAAAACGAGAAGTCAGTAACAATCATCATCATCAATATATCTCTACTTATATACATCTTACAGCTTAGTTCAAGTCTCTTCTATAATAGGGAAAGACATTTACTTCACCACGCTAGTCAGACACACAGTGTTGATAGAATATTCATCATAATCATCATCATTTCAGCCTATCATCGTCCACTGCTGGACGTAGGCCTCCCTCATGTTACGCCACAAAGTGCGGTCCCGTGTCGCCTGCATCCAACGATGCCCAGCAACTTTCACCAGGTCGTCGGTCCACCTAGTGAGGGGCGTCCTACACGTCATCCGATATGTGGTCGCCACTCGAGAACCTTTCTTCCCCAGCGGTTGTCGGTTCATCGAGCGATGTGACCTGCCCATTGCTACTTCAGCGTGCTAATTCTTCGTGCTATGTCGGTTACACCCGTTCTTCTGCGGATTTCCATATTCCAGATTCTATCTTGCAGAGAAATCCCGAGCATAGCCCGCTCCATAGCACGATGAGCGACTTTGAGCCTTGTTATGAGGCCTACAATAAGGACCTCTAGAATATTATCTATACCAATAAATAAAATTGGAGTGTCTGTTTGTAATGTCAAAATAATAGGCTTTTTTCATGCTCACACGGTTATTCGGCACGACACCTATGCCTAAAATAGCAATTAAAAATTTTTTGTCTGTCTGTCTGTCTGTTTGTTCCGGGTAATCTTCAAAACGGCTGGACCGATTTCAAAAATTCTTTCACCAATGGAAAGCTATAATATCAGGGCGTAAACTAGGCTATATTTTATTCCGGTATTCCCAGGGGAACGGGAACTACGCGGGTAAAACGACTATAACCTATAACCGAAGCGAAGCGAGGGCGGGTTGCTAGTATACGTAATATTATTCTTCCGTGTATGGAATAAGTATACAATTCACCACTCTCTATCTTCCCTGTGGTTGTCGTAAAATAAGACTAAGGGATATAATACGCATATAACATCTATGCAATAGAATAAAATTTCGACATAAAACCCTATACAAATACGTTTGACCATCACGGTATGGTAAAGTCAATTTACCTCTTATTGTAGAGACTTTAGCTTAGCATTGGGACGTATAAGAGTTGAAATGATCACATTTAAACAGACAGTGCATCAAAATACTGAAAATTGTCTGAGCAAATACTCAAAAATTAAGGAACTTTGTGGAAAACCTCATAGATTCTTTTTTCTTTCTTGTTTTCGAACCTAGTAATGTACGCTTAGTAATGTCTGCCTATTACACAAGACAGTTTAAACGTCAAAGGGTATTTTAAATGACGTCCCTCCATAGTGGTTGAGGGCAGTGATGGCTGCTCTAGTAGTTAACTCGTGATCAGGTGCCGCTTGTGGCATCTGGTCCAGCCATAATCGTTTGAATTATATTAAGTGTCTTGCGGTTCGAAGGGCATCACACTGGAGCTAGTTCTTACAAAACATGTACACAATTGTATATCTAGTAAGAAGAAAAAAAAAATTATGAAAAATAATAGACAATCCCGTTGAGTTTCTTACCGGATCTTCTCAGTAGCGGTCGCGTTCCGATCCGGTGGTAGTATATTTTTTTTGGAAATTGTAAACCTGACAATATGTAAGTGCACTCTTGGGGTTATGCATAATAAATAATTTGAATTTGAGTTTCACCGTACTATTTCATCAGAAAAACATAATTGAAAAGAAAATCTTTGTAGTTATTTCTGCAGAATGCGTCTAATTTGAAAACATTCTCGGAATAAATAATCGATGCCTCTAATACCTCATTTAAAAGAATATGCAAAGGGCTTCATATTTATTAAACTGAATCGATTACTACTTTAAGTCATAATAATTTCTGATGTCTATGCGAGTATTAATTTTTTCTAAATCTGTCTCGGCGAAGGCAAAGAATTGATGTCGGTGGCCCGTTCATTCTTGTGAAGGATTAAACGGTCCAAAACTCGTTACGTCATGCGTTGGCATTCCTTCTGAAAATAATTTGTATCTATTCATCATTTCATCATTTCAGCCTATTGCCGTCCACTGCTGGACGTAGGCCTCCCTCATATTGCGCCACAATGTGCGGTCCTGTGCCGCCTGCATCCAACGACGCCCAGCAACTTTCACTAGGTCGTCGGTCCACCTAGTGGGGGGGCGTCCTACACTGCGTCGTCCGATGCGTGGTCGCCACTCGAGAACCTTTCTTCCCCAGCGGTTGTCGGTTCGTCGAGCGATGTGGCCTGCCCATTGCCACTTCAGCGTGCTAATTCTTCGTGCTATGTCGGTTACACCCGTTCTTCTGCGGATTTCTGTATTCCGGATTCTATCTCGCAGAGAAATCCCGAGCATAGCCCGTTCCATAGCACGCTGAGCGACTTTGAGCCTTGATATGAGGCCTACATTTAGGGACCACGTTTCCGTGCCGTAAGTCATCACTGGTAACACACACTGGTCGTAGACCTGTGTTTTCAGACACTGAGATATGTTGGACGAGAAGATCCTCTTAAGTTTCCCGAACGCTGCCCAACCGAGTTGGATTCGTCGGCTGATCTCTTTCTCGAAATTGGATCTACCTAACTGGACTGTTTGTCCTAGATAAACATAGTGATTGACAACTTCGAGAATCGCATTGCCAACTAGGACCGGTACAGGAATGACATGGGTATTTGACATGACTTTCGTCTTGTCCATGTTCATTCGTAGACCCACTAGTTGGGATACCCTGCTGAGATCATTGAGCATAGTGCCAAGGTCCTCCATGGATTCTGCCATAACGACGATATCGTCTGCGAATCGAAGGTGAGTGATGTATTCGCCGTTAATGTTGATGCCGAGTCCAGTCCAGTCTAAGAGCTTGAAGACATCTTCCAGTGCAGTGGTGAACAGTTTCGGAGAGATGACATCTCCCTGTCTCACGCCTTTCTGCAACTGGATCGGTTTCGTACTCTTATCCCGGATACGGACTGACATTGTGGCGTTCCTATACAAACACTTCAGCACTTCGATATAGCGATGGTCGATTTGGCACCGCTGAAGGGACTGCAGCACCGCCCAAGTTTCGACTGAATCAAAGGCTTTCTCATAGTCCACAAACGCTAAGCACAGGGGCCGATTATACTCCTCGGTCTTTTGTATAATCTGCCGAAGCGTGAGGATATGGTCTATGGTGCTATAGCCTTTTCGGCAGCCGGCTTGTTCGGGCGGCTGGAAGTCATCGAGCTTGCGCGTGAGTCGATTGGTAATGACCCTCGAAAACAACTTATAAACTGTATCTATTATAACTAACTTGTATCTATTATATTATATTAAATAATAGTTTTGATGATAACATGAGAAGTGGAAGACATTTTCAATAATTACGATTCATCACAACGCATGTACCTACGTTCCACTATTGGGCTTGGGTCTTCTTCACTGTGGGACGGTTATTGACCTACTTATACGCCGCTAGTCGGTTAAGTATAAGTAGGGAATTACAATTCATTTTGAATTTATTGGGAAAAATTATGGTGTTATTGTATGATTTTGGTATTCCTTTACAGTAATCACGGAACTAAATGATTATAGTGCATAATAGATTTTACACGTTAAGTCCTAAATATGAAAATATTTCTTAAACTTGTCTTAGTTTGAAATCTAATAAACTGTGAGTGGTGTCAAACTTCTACCTATCCTTCAAATTATAAATGCTTGAATTAATAAAAAATGGATTGCAATCAACCATTCTCTCACAAAACACTTTAAAATATTCGTTCAATTACTGCGGTGAAATAGTTTGTGAGCTTCAATCGATCGCTGTTGGTAAAGAAAGAAGTCACTTTGCAAAACAAAAGGTTAAAGTCCAAAGAAAAAGTCCCAATTACGTGTCCCCCTGCCCCGCGTGCCTCTGTCCCCGTGGCCCCGCACCCCGCTGCCCTCTGACCGCTCCTCTCATTCCTATTACTACCCTCATTCACCCGCTAAGGGCTTAGCGCTATTGAGAGCGGTTATGAGCTTATCCTAATTAGATTTTACTATTATTTTTATATTATCACGCTTTTTGGACATGAGGGCGGGCAGATGTTATAACACATCCACCTTTTTCTATTAGATTATATGTTCGTCGATTTAGCTCATACACGTTTTTATTTTATACTAACTACCCGCCCTCGCTTCGCTTCGGTTGCCGCCGTCTTATTCGCGTAATTCTCGTTCCCGTGGGAATACCGGGATAAAATATAGCCTATGTTACTCCCTTATATTATAGCTTTCCATTGGTGAAAGAATTTTTGATTTCGGTTCAGTGGTTTAAGCGTGAAAACGTAACAAACAAAAAAATAAACAAATAAACAAACTTACTTTCGCGTTTATAATATATATTAGTAAGGATTGCAAACGGTGGCAAATGGAGTGGTTGGAGCGGACGCACGGGGTGCTTTCCTTCCAACTGGTGCAGGTGCTTGCGGGGCACGGTTGCTTCGCGAAGTACCTGCATAAGATTGTCAGGAGGGAGAACACACCGTCCTGCCACCATTGCAATTGCGACGAGGACACGGCGCAGCACACGCTCGAGGAGTGTGCTGCGTGGGAGGGGGAGCGCCGTGAACTCGTCGCGATTATCGGTGCCGACCTGGTGCAGCTGACCATCGCCAGGGAGATGCTTGTCAGCGTCAGGAACTGGGACGCGGTCGCCGCCTTCTGTGAGGCCGTTATCTCACGGAAGGAGGCGGTGGATCGTGTGCGAGTAGAGCTCCTATTCGGCGACACGCTCCGACGCCAGCGAGTCGGGCGGCGCAGGCGCGAGTATCTGCGCCTAATACCGCCCTACCTGAGGCTGCGCAGGGAGGCTAACCGCGCGACGGTGACCGACGTCCCAGAACGTCGAGATGTTAGGTTACCCGAAAGGGTATTCAGTCAGGCCGACCACTGACTTCAAGTTACATCTGTTCCGGTGTTTGGCCCAACAACGTGGTGACGTGGGTACGGGTGGGTTATGGGCCCGCGTGCCGTCCTTTCATCGCCCCGAACGGACTTGGACCGCGCGTGCGCTTACCATAGCCCACCCATAAAAAAAACGGTGGCAAACTTGCAAACAGTACTTCTGATGATAAGTGATGTTGACGCTCATGGATTTTGCTATACCGCAGTGTAACGTGAAGAAAACGAAGGACGTGTGAATGCGTGCAATGAGGTTCGCTGATACTAAAGGCATCCCAAAACCCACCACGCGCAAATACCCTCAGAAAGTTGGCTTCCGGCTCTTTCGCTCACCGAAACAAGCACAGTAACAAATTGCTACTACTCAGACGTCGATTTTCTGCGAGAGTTTGGTACTACCCTAGACGGACCGGCCCGGTGCTGTATACAGACAACTGTTAACAGTGTGGTCCTACCACTCTCGTACTACCATCGTGGGCTTGAGCCTCCTCCCCATTAGGAGAAAAATAGACCTATTATACCAAGTTGTTCAGTTGTGTTATAGGTGTTGTTATAGGGCTTTATTTCGAGGTTTCTTTCTCTGGCATAGGGAAAAATCGGAATAAAACCTATACATCTGTATATTACGTGCATAATGTATTCCTTAGTCATTTTTATGACCTCCACGAACAAAATACGGCGTTGCGGATTGTATTCATACTCCGTTATCACATGAAAAGACTAGGACTTCGACTATATAATTTCTTGTAATAATGAGAACCTGTGAGATATGATTCGTAAAAACTGGGTAACCGATTATGAGAATAAGCAACAACAATCTATTGGATACATATAATATCAATTATGATCGCCAATCCGTTTACCAAGCAGGGCCAACACGGCATAGTCTCTCTCGTAGGTTCTCCGTATTTATCAAAAGACATCGATAGGAAGATAAATAGACTAATAATAGGCTCTAGCCGTCTATATACTAGGCGCTTAGTATAAATATGTGCGTTAATAAAGTATTAGTAGCGTTATCGAGGCCAATTTTGATTAGGAGTAGTGCCCCTAACGTCCAATACAAATTGCTCTCGATAAACGATACGAATACTTTGACGTAGATATTCGTACTAAGCTCATTGGTCATATTTTGGGCTCTAGGTCTGTTTGTCTAAACAATCATTGTCTGATACAGTTGCCCACGAAATATTGAAGCTCTCAACTTTTAAATTTAATAAAATCATCTCATTTGTAATCTTTATATTTAACTAAGGATAAATTGAAGTTTAGTTAGTATCTACACTTTAAAATGCAAACCACTTTTACTCATTAATATTCATGGAGCTAGATCGCTCGCATTGAGACCACGCCTTTTCCCCAAAGAGTTTTATTGCACTGTCCGACGGAAGTAATTTTGTAGGTCCGACTTTTAGTTTTTAAGAAAGTTCATTTTCTTTGGCTGGATATTTTTCTAGCATGCAGGCGGAGCCGGGTGTCAGGTTAACTCGACGATTGCTTTATACTACTTTTGAGTTTTTTATAATTTTAAACTTTAAGTGAGTTTTGTGTTTTCATATTAAAAGGCAAAATATAATTTTGGCTAGTGTACATTCTTATTGTTTCGTTAGTTAATAAATTTGAAATAGAATTGAAGTTTGTTGTTTAGTTATTAAGAGGACTTTAACAGTTTAAAAATTAGATAATCATAAAGGTTATCAAATTTTTTACCGTATGGTGATAAAGTAAGAATACAATTAACCAACCCCGTTTTGCCCGTAGCTGTCTTAAAATACGACTAGGATATACCTAATATGAAATACATGTAATTAGCGTGGTACAGTGGATCAATTCCTACTGTGGAGGAGCTCAAACCCAAATTGAAACTTATATAAGCTAAGGTGATAATATTGTTTTCTTTTTTATCTTTAAGGTAAGAACCGATTATGGGGTGTAATATGTAGAAAGCATCTTTGTAAGACAGGAAAACTTGGAACAAAATCCTATACCAACATGTCTGACCAGCTTAATATATTAAACATATTTCCCTTCTATTATTGACGAGACTCGAGTCCTACAGTAGGGCGTAGGTATATGGCCTCCTAATCTTACCCCTAGGTATCGTAAAAGACGACTACGGGATATAATATGCATACAACATCCATGCAAGAGAAAGAAAATTCGAAATGAAACCCTATACCAACACGTTTGACTAGCGTGGTATAGTAGTAAATTTTCCTCCCATAGTGGAGAGCCCCGAGCCCAAAAGTGAAACGTGTATGGGTTAAGATATTTACGACATTATCATATCTTTTAAAAAAATACTTTTAAGTAATAAATATCAGCTAGACCCACTTGACTCCCTGCAAAGACGGGCTGTTCGAATCGTCGGGGATCCCAATCTTACGGACAGACTGGAGTCGCTGGAGCAGCGGAGAGACTTTGGGTCACTCTGTGTACTCTACCGACTCTTTCACGGGGAGTGCTCCGAGGAACTGTTTGACTTGGTACCACCGTCACCATTCTACCAACGTACTACTCGACATCGTAGCAGGGTTCATCCATTTCACCTGGAAACGTTATGGTCTTTAATTGTACATTTCCAGCGATCATTTCTCCCACGTACGTGCAAGCTCCGGAATGAACTACCTGCTACTGTGTTTCCCAAGCGCTATGACATGTCCTTCTTTAAACGAGGTTTAAGAAGAGGGTAGGCAGCGGCCTGGCTGTGCCCCTGGTATTGCAAAGGTCCATGTGCAGCAGTTTCACTTACCATCAGGTGTGCTGCTTGCTCGTTTGCCACCGTTGGCAATAAAAAAAAGTATTTTCGTATCGTAATGAAGTTAGTATTCGTTCATTAATCTTGATGAACTCTCAAACGCGTTAAAACCTAATCAACTAAATTGCATTTTCAGTTTCAATTTAGTTCTCTTAAATGTTTTGTTAGGATAAGACTTGTTTAGCGGAGAAAATCTTTGTTTCTGAATAGAAATCCGTAGGCACCTCATGAATCCAAGGATTTTTTAGCTTTGGATTTGTTAGCTAATCTACATGGGGTCCATAAACTAATGAATAGCATATAGACTCAATGATCAGTCTGCTATAAATTCCAAAGTAGATCAATACTAAGTGATAGAGCCGTCTTTTCGTGTGGTAGATGAGAATACAATTCACAGCCCCTTTTATAAAACCCACATACATGATATAATATTCAAATAACATTTATACAAGAGAAAGAAAACTCGAAATAAAACCCTATACCAATCCGTTTCACAAGGGTGGTAGAGTAGGTTAATTTCTCTCCTATTATGGAGGACACTGACTCAAAATGGAAGGTATGAGCTGAAATGATGAGTGATAGAGCCGTGCTGTTGACAGTTTTTATCTGCAGTCATAAATGACCGCCTCGTCCAGGGTAGTACCTACACTCTCGCAGTAAATCGTTATATTAGTGGTAGAATTTTGCTGCTGCCTGATTTGGTGAGTGAAAGAATATTTTTCTTCCTTTCAAAGACAACACCTTGCACTAAAGAATTAATCCTTGTATTACGGAGGACTTCATAAACATATAATTAACGGATACAAATTACATCCGGACTCAGAACAACAATTTGTGGATCACACAAAGTGTTGTCTTGCGTGGGATTCGAACCTGCGACACTACTATGGTAGGTCGGTTAACAACAAGAAATTGAAGACTCAAACATTATGGAAGGTAGCTACTTGTTTATTTCTTAGGTAATGTAATCATGCATAAACGGTAACATTTAGGTAGCCTGAGGGGATCTATGGTCAGGAACGCACACTATCTGTTCCGTCCGAAGCGACAATAGGGCGGAGCGTGGCCCCAAGACCCACTTCCCTTCCCTTCGCGTTTAGGCTGACCACTGATACCAAGTTTCTTGTCCATGGTCAGCCCGGAGGAGCATTAAGATGGCCTGCCTGCCTGTCAGCCATCAAAGGCAATGAAAGATAACAAATGAAGGCTAAAAATAAAGCACTAACGTTCATAAGTGGGTAGTTATATGTATGAGTCATGACATTGTGTTTTATCACCGAATTATACTTACCTATATGTCTGCTGTGACCCAGTTGGTGTGACTTGAGGGTTCATGGTCGGTGTACTTTTGTTTTTTATTAAGCTTGTTGTACACCGACAAACTATAAATATATTTAAGCGATAAACAAAGAAAAATAAACGGATTTCAGGATTAATGAGGTTCGGTGATATTAAAGGCTACTAAAACCACCAAGCAATCACCCTCAGTAAGTTGGGCTGCCGGCTCTCTCGCTCACCGAACGAAGCGCAGTAACAAATTGCTACTACTCAGACGTCGGTTTTCTGCTCTGTGTGCTACTACCCCGGACGGACTGGCCCGCGGCTATAGGCAGACGACCGTCAATAGTGAGGTCTTACTAGTCTAGTCTTAATAGTGGTAGGACCACACTGTCGATAGTTATCTGTCTACAGTCGCGGGCCGATCCGTCCTTGGCAGTACCACGCTCTCGCAGAAAACCGACGTCTGAGTAGTAGCAATTTGTTACTGCGCTTCGTTCGGTGAGCGAGAGAGTCGGAAGCCCAACTTTCTGAGGGTGTTTGCGTGTGGAGGGTTTTGGTAGTGCCTTTGCTATCACCGAGCCTCATTGCACGCATTCACACTTCCTTCACCTTCTTCGCGGTAGGCAACGGCCTTATAAAGGTCCATGAGCGGCAGCAACACTTACCATCAGGTGTAGGTACTGTTTGCTCGTTTGCCACTGCTTGCAATAAAAAAAAACCACTAATACAGATAAATCCATTTATCCGTCAGTTTATCTATGTCCATCATTGGATATAAGTCTTCCTAAGACGGATTATTCCGTTGTTTATTCATTAAAAAATTCTTTCCAAGAAATAAATAGACATAACATTTTATAGTAAATATTGTCAAAACAAAACTGTTCCCTATGGTAACGGAGTAAGAATACAACTCACCACTCCCTATCTAGCCCATGGATGTCGTAAAAGACGACTATGAGATATAATATGCACATAAGATCTGTGCAAGAGAAGGAAAACTCAAAATGAAACCCTATACCAACATGTCTAACCAGCACGGTATAGTAGGTCAAATTGCTTCTGATTGTGAAAGAGGCCCAAGCCCAACAGTGGGACGTATGTGGGCTGCGATGATGATGATTGTCAAAACATAATAATTATTTCTATATTATCAGATTTTATTTGGAGTACTTCAGTTGTATAGATGTATGCTTATTATATCACTAAGCCGTTTTTTACGACACCCACAATGGTATTCTTAGTCGATCACCATGCGAAAAGTTATTTCATCACCATGGTCGTATCGAACTCAAATAGATGGATATATTGCGGGCAGAATGAAATAGAACAGATAGAAAGTGATCACAGATATGACATCTGATAGGATTGTATGGCAGGAAAAGAAATATTGCGTCGAACCCAAATAATTAGTATAAGAACAGGTTTTGCACACGCATGATAATTTATGCTGCCGACAGATGGCACTGTCAAAATATCAATTAATCGATTGAAAAATATATTTATAACTAGCAATCCACCCTCGCTTCTTTTCGGTTTCAATCGCCTTACCCGCGTAGTTCCCGTTCCCGTGAAAATACCGGGATAAAACATAGCCTATGTTACTCAAGGATAATGTAGCATTCTAATGGTAAAAGTATGATTGAAATCCGTCCAGTGATTTTTGGGTTTATTCGTAACAAACATCAAAAATACTCCGTTTCCTTTTTATAATATTATTGTTTTTTTTTTGTGGGTGGGCTGCGGTCGGCGCGCCTCCGCACCACTCCGTCCGGGGCGACAGAGGGGCTTAAGCACGCAACTCCCGCAACCCACCCGAAAACCACGTCGCCTTCGTCGTTGGGCAGACCACCGGAGCAGAGTTAACTTGTCGTCAGTGTTCGGCCCGACGGAATACCCCCTACTTGAGGTACCCTCCCATCGACCCACATCTCCCCTCGGGGAGGACGTCGGTCTTTCCTCACGCGGTCGGCCTCTCGGCGGGTGATGAACTAATCCCCAGTCACGTCACCCGCGGCCTCGGCTAAGGCGGCATGCAGGTAGTTGCGCCGGCGCCGCCCCAGTCGCCGGCGGCGGATCTCCTCATCGAGGCTGCGCTCCACGCGCAGACGATCCGCCGCCTCCTTCTGCGAGATCACTGTCTCGCAGAAGGCTGCGACATAATATTAGTGTAGACATATCTCTTACAGTGTACTGAAAGGTTTATATTACGAGATTACGTATTGTCCTTTTTACTGTCTGTCCGTTTATTACTTTGTCAATAATTTAAAATAAATTATTCAATTTTTTTTTTTATTTTTTTAAACACTAAAGATTACTTAGATGTATATAGGTATATATATATATATATATGTATAGATGAAACTATTTTAACGGATTTTATCGCGTTTGTATTTGATTTTTGATTGCCCGACATTTCGAACACTTTTCGACGTTCATGATCAGAGGCGGATTAAAATAAAAAATCCGGATAAGTAGGAGTTGGAGTCGCGCACCTAGGGTTTCGTACTATAACCTATCTATAGAAATCGCGTTTGTTGTATGGGAACCCCCTTAAATATTTATTCTTAGTATTTGTTGTAATGGCGTCAACAGAAATATATACCTACCTAATTTGTAAAAATTTCAACCGCCTAGCTATCCCGGTTCTCGAGATTACAGCCTGGTGACAGACAGACGGACGAACAGACAGCGAAGTCTTAGTAATAGGGTCCCGTTTTTACCCCTTGGGTACGGAACCCTAATAAGGGAAATTCCCTTCCAGTTTTATATCTATATTAATATATAAAGCTTAAGAGTTTGTTTGTTTGAACGCGCTAATCTCATGAACTACTGATCTAATTTGAAAAAATATTTCAGTGTTAGATCACCCATTTATCGAGGAAGGCTATATATCCTCACGCTAAGACCAACAGAAGCGGAGCACCAATGAAGAATGTTTCAAAATCAGAGTATTTTGTTCCTTTTGAGAGCTTCCACTGCGTAAACGGCTAAATTTTCGCGAAAATCATGTGTGACAGAATCGTATTATTAAAAACTATTTGCACCTTCTACCTAAACAAAGTCTTAGGTTAAAGTTAGCGTTAGCACAAAGTATCAATACCACGCGGATGAAGTCGCGAGCAGAAGCCAGTTTATAATATTACAAATTCTTAGTTTTATAAGCAATGATTTCTAAACAAAACATTTTATTGATATAACACCTAATATAATTCTTATCATACAATTGATAACATGCTAATACAGGGGTGTTATCATAACTGATAACGTATCACCTAAGTACAACGCTGATACGCACCAAAACTTGACGACGCCATTTTGTATATGAAAAGCTATTTCTAACTAAATAATCTGTATACCTATACCTACATAAAATACAGCAATTGTTTCGCCTTATGTTCGTTATAGACTTTGAACCATCTAATCAATGTGGTGTGTGATGGAGAACGAATATAATTTACCACACTCTATCTTGTCCATGAATGTCGTACAAGACGGCTAAAGGATTAAAGGGCATAGCCGGATAAGCAGATCGAATCGGCCCCGGCCGAGTTTTCTGTCGGCACTATGGGGATCAATTTGGTCTCAAAAGAAAATAATTCAGTCAAAATTTCAGCTCTTAATCTTAAGCGGTTTTCGCGAAATTTAAAAATAATCTATTTTTTCGTTTTGTTTTTTTTTTTTAATAGTAAAATTAAAATTTTTTTTTGTTGATTCTCAGACTGAAAGCCAATTTTTAAAATAAAAACAAATTTACAATTTTTTTTATATGCTTATTTTAAAACATGTAATCGCCAAATTTGGAGAGAATACGTTATCTTTGCATCTCTGTACTCAGGAATTTTTTAAATTTTTTTGGTTTGGTGCAACGATATGAAAAAAATTAAAAACTGATTTTTTGTTAATTATTTTATAAATCCACTACTTTGTACTACTCCTTAGTTTACAAAAGAAAAAGACAAATATTTTAGCATAGAGAATACAATTATATTATTTGCTAAATTGTGTTTCACCCGTAAAAAATTTACCCTCATGCGCCCAAAGAAGTTTCACTTCAAAAACGTAGTTACTTCTTTCTCTAGTATTAAAATGTGCACAAATAATTAAGTATAACATCTAATAAGTGTTAGGAATATAATTATAATTACTGATAAGATAAGCATTAGTTGCGTAAGCTAGTCTGAGACAAGGTCTCGACACGACACTGGCCGCACTCACAAGAGATAGCTAGTCATTTCATATCCGTTAGACTAAATATATATCCAATACGTATAGTTTATTGGATTTGCCAAAGTGAAACTGCGCGTATGTACCTAATATGTAGAGAAATTATGTAGTATTGGTGTAACTTCAAGATTTTTTACTTGTGTAATAAGGGACACTATTATTATAGCTGTATTGCTAGCGTATGGTTAGATACAAGAATCATACCTATTAGATTTTTTTAACAGAAAACACAATTAAGAGTGGTAGGACCACACTGTCGACAGTTATCTGTCTATAGCCGCGGGCCGGTCCGTCCGGGGCAGTAGGTACCACGCTCTCGCAGAAAATCGACGTCTGAGTAGTAACGATTTGTTACTGCGCTTCGTTCGGTGAGCGAGAGATCCGGAAGCCCAACTTTCTGAGGGTGTTTCACTGTGGAGGGTTTTGGTGGTGCCCTTGGTATCACTTAGCCTCAATACATTCACACTCCCTTCACTTTCTTCGCGGTAGGCAGTGGCCTTGTAAAGGTCCATGAGCGGCAGCAACACTTACCATCAGGTGTACTGTTTGCTCGTTTGCCACCGTATGCAATAAAAATAAAAAAATAAAAAAATTAAACAATTGAAAATTTAACTAAAAACAAACAAATTCTGTACCGGGTAGATATAAATCTCGATAATAACGATGTCTTGTTGGACGTGAGACGTCTTAGATCACCCGTGACAATGAACGCTGAAAAGTCTTCGAAACATCAAGAAATACAAACGCCTTATGAAATAAAAAATCTACTTATTCATTCGTAGTTTTTAATAAATAATAGCTACTTACAATTTACCAAATAATATGCTTCAACTAGCTAACAGATTCTTGTTTGATGTAAAATTAAAAAACTGATATGTATAATTTTACATTTCAACAGACGGAAAAGTACAAAAAAATACAGTTTTAATCATCACAAAAATTGCTGTGCCAAAGTTAGCCGTACAAAGACAATATTTTGATTGTGAAGCCGCGTTGTTCTTTTGTTATGGCAATGTTAAAGTGAAAAAGCCAAATTAGAGCTCCATATTGGTTGTTAGGTACCTACATAGGTACACACGCATAAAAGATATGTTCATTCATTATCATTTCAGCCCACTGTTGGGCTTGAGCCTTCTTCACAATAGGAGGGTAATTAACATTACGTTACAGCATTCTTTAAGATTCATCTCAGCTCATAAACGTCTCACTGCTGAGCTCGAACCTACTCCACAATGGGAGTAAAATTGACCTAGGTACGTAGGTACCTACCCTACCATACTGGTCAGACAGGTTGGTATAGGGTTTGATTTCGAGTTTTTCCTTCTCTTGCATAGATGTTAAATGAGTATTAAGAACCTATATCCCTTAGTCGTCTTTTACGACATCTTTTACGATGTCTTGTTAGCATTTTATCTAATGTAATGGGTGTAGTGAATACAACAGTGCTTTTCATACGTTTGCCAGAAAAATTACCAAAAAATACCATTCACAATGTAGCTATGGCACTGATTAAGGCGACGATTTGATTACTGACTGTCAATGACTTACAATGAAATTTTGATTAATTAATAAAAAAAAGTGAGCCGTCGCTCAGGACACCTGGCAGATGTGAAACATCGAAAGTATTTTGTACAAGTAGACACACGGTATCGCATATAAAGTATCGATACTGAACTCATGAGAAACCGAAAATAAAATATCGTGATTTTTTTCCAGAAAATGATGATTTTTATTCAATAAATATTTATTTTCATTAGTATACATTATAGGTAACAATTTACTTTGAGTTCACTAGATGGCGTTGTACAAAATTTTAAATCGCACCATGGTTTCGTTACAAAAATGTAGATATGTGTATCCAGATATTTATTTATAATTAATTAAGAGGGGACCGCGAGGCGTGGCGTTAAACGCCACGCGACGATCGCGGTCACCCTCGCCTATAGATGTTTCACATCAAAATTGACTTATAAGGTCTTAGTAACTGAGCCATGAATCCAAAAATAATACAATTATCACTAACCTATATCTACTACATGCCCGTGAGAGTCGTAAGTCGCCTAAGGGTCTTACCATGGGATTGGGCAGCAGCTCTCCCCTAGGAAACTTATTACACTTCATTGCGATTACCGATTATATCCCCTAACTTCTGAGGAATACCTACCCCCGTAAATGGACGGGGATGGTGCAGTGATGACTACTTACTTTTTTTTTTCATATTTATATAGATAAGAACGTCCTAAGTGCTTTTTATTTCACCACAGACAAAAATTAGAGCGACGATTCTGCCTATGTCCGTATTGTATTGTTTTATTGTAGGTATTTCACAAGAATAAAATCGTTAGGTACTTATGTTAGTAAACTAATTAATAGTTTCATTGCCAGGTTGTTTATAATGAATTTAACTGTACATTAATTAAGTAAACCTAACAATAACTCTTATCAAAGTCAAAACAATAAATAGTTATTTAATTCCGTCAAACAATTCATTTGTACATCGAAACGAAACATTCCACTATGGAAGCAATTAATATAATAATAAAACCTTCATTTAGGCCAAACAAACTACCCAGTCTTCTAACAACCGTACGCATAAAAATACACCTATCTTTCTCTAACGTGCGTAAAACTATATAGCTTCCCTGTTCGCACGTTCGAAATACCGTAAGCTAGAGGCATGGTGGGCGGGCGCGGTGGTTTTTTTTCACGGTTAGATAACGGCCGAAACGGTTTCATATCTAAGCTTCTTTTCCGTAACTGTGTTGACTTTTGGCGACGATAAAGAACCTCTGTTTGACACAAAATGGCGGATAATATCATTTGCATGGCTTTAAATCTGAAAATGTCCAAGTCATCGTTAAATGAAACTAGAAACTAATTTGTAAATTAAGTCGATTGAAGCATAGGTAATTTGTATGTGATTGATTTAATTTTAAAGTTTTATTTTGTAGATTTAGGTTCAAAATAATCTAGATAGGTATACCTACACTTACCTATTAAATACTTGCATATGCCTGCATAAAGATCTGTGGTGATTTTTACTCGTGGCTAATCATAAAATATAGGTAGGTAGGTACCTATCTAAGGGACCCAAACAAATGCCATCACTGCAGGTGGAATAAAACCCAATAGGTAGGTAATAACCCGTCTTTTTTTTTTTTTGTGGGTGGGCTGCGGTCGGCGCGCCTCCGCACCACTCCGTCCGGGGCGACAGAGGGGCTTAAGCACGCAACTCTCGCAACCCACCCAAAAAAAACCACGTCGCCTTCGTCGTTGGGCCGACCACCGGAGCAGGGTTACTTGACATCAGTGGTCGGCCCGACGGAATACCCCCTATTGGGGTACCCTCCCATCGACCGACGTCCCCCCATCGGGGAGGACGTCGGTCAGGTAATAACCCGTCTGCCCAGTACTATAGTAGATAAATGCTATTGCTGTGAGAGAGGCTCGAGCCCAGCTGTGGGACGCATATAGGGTGAAATAATATGTAAATATTAGATCAAAGAAGGTAAAAGTTACATTAAAGGAATCATCATCACAACTCATATACCTACTTACGTCCCACTACTGGGCTCGAGCCTCGACCTTATAAGGAAGGAAATTAACCTACTAAACCTACCACTCTGGTCAGGCGTGTTGGTATAGGGTTTTATTTCGAGTTCTCTTTAAAGAAATACTTATACGAAAACCTGTAACATATTTCATTACTACAACATTAATCTAATTCTTAAAACAAAAATTTTTACTCTTGATAAATATGTTAGCATACCTAAATAGAACTTGTCGTGTCGTGATGACGTAAAGAATATAATTCACTGCCCTTCTATCCCATGAGTGTCATAAAAGCAGATTCGAAAATACTACCTGTGAAATACCATCACTGCAATGGCTGGAAAACACAGTTAAGGCGTTTTAAACATGTGATGAAGAAGAATGAAAGAAATGTAACAGTGAAACTTAAAATAATAACATATACCTAGAAGGATAGTGTCCATACTTCGAATTTGCAAAATTTTAATCTAAAAATACTAATGGCGCGCAGACGATTACAGACGTACACACGCAAACCACTATACAAATTATGAAATCAAATTTTGTTTTTATTAACATAAATCGTCGAAATACTTTTAAAAGTAATAATGTTAAAAACCTTTTTAAGTTTTTCAAATGTGTTGTGACACTATTTGAATGCACAAAACGTCATAATCACCTATTTATTTTTTAAGAGTTGCATACGTTCGTGCAGTACAATGACTTGTACATTACGGAACAGTTCCGGCGTAAGCTCCATTAGGCTCCAATTGAAATACCTCACTTTTTGTGCGTGAACTTACCTTCTATAGGTTAGGTATTATTCTAAGCAGTGAAACTTATAAATATGAATATGGACGTAAGAATCGTGGGCGATCAAAGAGAGATGTATAGATTATGTGAATCAAGATATGCGTTTGAAAAGTATGACTGCAAATATGTGTTGCTAGAAGTCTATGGAAGGTAAGGACATATTGTGTCGACCACCCTTAGCGTGAGAGGAGACTTATAATGAAAATTTATCAACTAGTGTCGTATCAATTGTTAATTTTCCCTCCAATTTTTGAAGCCTGATTTCATGTATTAACCATTATTACCTAAATCAAAGTTAGTCCCCGTTTAGCGATAAGTTCAGAATAGAAAAGTTTTGTTATGTTTTTGACTTAGGCATATTGTCAATTTTTTGTTGTATTTTTGTACTCTAAACCAATCGAATGTATTTTATTTAGTTAATGTTATAAATAACTACAAAAAAAGCAATTTCCTCACAAGTCATTGTGAGTTGCGCGACCTTACCTAAGTATCATAATTTATTCAATAAATAAATTAATTCTAATTTATATTTCTATTGGTAGATATGTTCAATTTATTCATGCATGTAGGTATTTAGGTACCTAGTTATTGAAGAATTTTCAACAATAAACAAATGCATTATTTTATAGACAATAGAAAAACACCACAATAATCCATTAAGCAATATTAATAATATTAAATTAATAACTGAAGTTCTGTTATAATATTGACAGCAAAAATACAATAAAATTGTACACACTTCCTTAACCGACGCCATTTTGTTTTAGTGCATAGGAATTAATCATTATTACTATTCTGTGGTTGGTTAACCGGTCCAACATCGACCAATTGGTTAGTTTTAATTAATTTTACCTATTAATTATAAGCAAAATATTAACTTGACTTTGTACAGTTAAGTACCTATATATGTGCGCATATTTAATTTAATTACAGCAAAATATAGGTATGAAATAAGAAGGCTGAATGACGTGTTGCCAGTGCATAGATAAGGCCAAAGAGTCAGATTAGTTAAATGCATTAGGTATTACCTACTTATTTAGATTACCTATACTACTAATTGCCATAATGTAAAATAAGTTTTGTTTATCTAATAATAAATATTCATTTAATTAATTTCACATGTCATGCGACAATTACGTACCCAGCTATTGATTACTGCCTATCCTTATCTTTAAGCTAGGTATACCTATTTTATAGCAATATTTAATTCAGAGAAATCTTATAGGTAATAAATATATTTTAACCTATTTTTTTTATAAGGATTATGTATCTAACCACACACTCCGCTTTCTGGAGTGACTACGGAATAGTGTGGCCCTGGTCCACTAAATATCTACTGTATCTACTGTGTGGCCTTTCTCACATAAAAGACTTATTATTTGCGGTGGTCCGCCTACTATGCCACTATTATTTTGAGTTTTATTTCTCTTGCTAATTATATTCCTTAGTCATATTTTATGACAATCACGGCTAAGACAAAAGGTGGTGAATTGTATTCTTACTCCATTTCCACACGGATATCATAAGTAGTTATCTACATAGCTGTTTACATATTTAGCAATAATAAAAAGGAATACACAAACCAAAATAATTAATAGCCAATGGCTTATTTATTTGTGTTACGCGAGAGTAATGCAATATAATATAGTTAGCAAGGTTACGCCCTTGGTCCCCGACACCAATACCCTCTAATGTATGTAATTACATATATAATTAACATTGACAAACGCAACGCGGCTAAATTTAGATTATTTTAATTCGTATCAAAAGGATATAAACGATTGTAATAAAACACATTTAACACAGTGATTGGCTGAATGAGGCAGCTGCCTTAGCTTGTTGTATGATAATTTAATTTTATTTCTATAGTCTGTGTAATTTGGCGGGAATTAAAAGTTTTGACAGCCAAAGGAAAGAGTCATATGATGGTCTTGTATTAAGTATATTCAATGTCAGTGTGTTAATATGTTGTATTAAATAACTTTGATGACATTTTATGTAATTTGATGCGCAAGAAGTACTGGGGTCTAGTAAATATGATATAGAACCGTTTTACAAACGTTTTCATTTGCCGTTAAAATTCTCAGAATATACCATTAACAGTATGACCATATTTGCCGCGTGGTGACGAAGTAAGAAAAAATTCACTACCCCCTTAGAATAATAACGTATAGAAGTTCGATGTATTGACACTATGTCAGTACATCAAACTTTAAAAATTTGAATCTAAAAATACTAATGGCGGGCAGACGATTACACACGTATACACGGAAACCACTATACAAATTATGAAATCAAATTTTGTTTTTATTAACATAAATCGTCGAAATACTTTTAAAAGTAATGTTAAAAACATTTTTATGTTTTTCAAATGTGTTGTGGCACCATTTGAATGCACAAGCCGTCATAATTACCTATTTATTTTTTAAGAGTTGCGTACGTTCGTGCAGTGCAATGACTTGTACATTACGGGACTGTTCCGGCGTAGGCTCCATTAGGCTCCAATTGAAATGCCTCACTTTTTGAGCGTGAACTTACCTTCTATATGTTATTATTCTAAGACTACCCCATTTTTTGCCTGCGAAAGTCGTAAATGCTCTAAGGGATTTTAATATGTACCTATAGACACAACATCTATGCAAGAAAAGAAAAATTCGAAATAAAACTTTGTGTCAACTTGTCTGACCAGCGTGTAGGTCAATTTCCCTCCCATTGCAGAGGAGGCTCAAGGCCAGCTTTAGGACATAGGTAGGTACATGAACTGAGATGATGATGATGATGAATAAGTATATTTAAATAAAGTATAACAGCGCAATTTAAATAGTAGTTTTTGCCAAGATGTATATTGATGAAATACTATTCAAAATCCATTTATTTGAACTCATGTGCTTCCCATGGGTTAGAACCTCATCCACAATAGAAGAAAAAATTATCTACATTATACTAATCACATGCGTTTGTATCGTTGATTTTACTTTCTCTAGATTTTTTTGTGGCAATAGGTGTTAGTAGATGGCTATGACTTTACCCTGACTGTGAAGTGACCCTTGCGGGCTCTCAACCCGCTACTTTTTCTTAGTGTTATGATATTCTTTATTATTATTTTGCAAACTCATTAGGAATCTTAGAATAATAACGTATAGAAGGTAAGCCCGCGCACTAAATATGAAGCATTTAAATTGGAACCTAATGGAGCTTACGCCGGACCATTCCGTAGTGTACAAAGTCACTGTACTGCACGTACGTGTGCAACTTTAAAAAAATAAATTATGACGGTTTTTGCATTCAAATGGTGTCACAAAACATTTGCAAAACATAAAAAGGTTTTTAACATTACTTTTAAAAGTATTTCGACGATTTATCTTAATAAAAACAAAATTTGATTTCATAATTTGTATAGTGGTGTGCGTGTGTACCTACGTGTGTAATCGCCTGCGCGCATTTAGTATTTTTCGCTTCATGTTTTAGATCGCTCGAAGTACCGACACTATCCTTCTATACGTTCTTATTCTAATTTTGGCATATTATTTCGATTATTTCTTCACTTTCCTTTGGATATCTCTGGAAAAGTTAGATATTCTTTCCCCGCCACAACATAAAGGAAGTCTTTACCTAATATAAATTAATTACGGAAACGTGACGGATCACCTCGCGATTATCATGAATGCCGTTAGAATACTAGATTTCTCAATATTTTCCTGAACATCTTCATAGTATAATCACAAGGACTTAGAATTGAGGTCTGTCTTAACGCGGAAGATATTTACATTATGGCATTGTATTCATCAATTCTATTTCATAGATATTGTGTAAATTTTATAAGGAATATTAAAGAGAATTAGTCAATATCTTTATGGTGACGGTATTGGGAATATAACGAAACCATTTAATCTCGCGTGTATCTTAAGAAACAACCTTAGAATAATAAAGAAGGATAGTGTCGGTACGTCGAGCGATCAAAAACATGAAGGCAAAAATACTACATGCGCGCAGGCGATTACACACGGACACCATTAGGTAGGTATCTTTATACTCAAAAATTAGTACTTAGTACAAAATGGTAAGTTGGATGATACTTGCGGATCCTTACTAATATTATAAATGCAAAAGGAAGTTTGTTTGTTTGTTACTCTTTCACGCTTAAACCACAGAAACGATTTCAAAAATTCTTTCCCCAATGGAAAGCTTTAATATCAGGGAGTAACATAGGCTATTTTTTATCCCGGTATTCCCACAGGAACGGGAACTACGCGGGTAAGGCGACTGAAACGGAAGCGAAGCGAGGGCGGGTTGTTAGTACGTAATAAAATTATGAATCATCTAGCCCTTATTATCATTTTTATAACCATTGTGGTTATTGTTAGGTATATTGAATCTATTATAATTGATTTAAAAAGTTTATTGACGTAATTAGTATTTTTTATTTGTAACTTATAATGTAGGTAGTATGATGGGCTCAAATAACGACTGTTTCGAAATGAAATTCTTCACAGTCTTTTCTTTTAAGTATATAATATTAGCAACCCGCCCTCGCTTCGCTTCGGTTTCAGTCGCCTTACCCGCGTAGTTACCGTTCCCGTGGGAATACCGGAATAAAATATAGCCTATGCTACTTCCTGATATTATAGCTTTCCATTGGTGAAAGAATTTTTGAAATCGGCTCGGTGGTTTAAGTGTGAAAGCGTTAACAAACAAACAAACATCCTTACTTTCGCATTTATAATATTAGTATGGATAGTATTACAAAGATTTTATTTTACGGATTTTTTATGGGTTAGTATAGGATTTTAAGTCTCCCTTCTCTTGCATAGATATTATTTGCAGATTTTATCCCTTAGTCCTCTTTTAAGACTAACAAATTCACGATAGGGGACGTAAATTCTCTCGCGACAGCGATCGGCGTCCCGGTAGGGGACATCGATGGGAGAGAGTACTCCTTTGAGGTATTCCGTCGAGTTGACCTCTAAAGTCAAGTAACTCTGCACTGGTGGTCGGCCCAACGACGAAGGCGACGTGTCGCGGGTGGGTTACGGGGCTACATGCGCAGCCCCTCTGTCGTCCTCGACGGAGTTGGGCGAGGAGTGTGTTGAAACTTCCAAAAGAAGGGTGGTAAATTCTATTCTTATTCTGTCACCACACGAATAGCATAGTTTTAACTATAAAATATTTTAACTGCATGTACCTACTTGTATGCTAATGACGTCACAAGGGCGTCCTACGCATGCCCCACAAAAGGTTTCACGTTAACAAAATGTTAGCGGCAATGTATCATGTGACTATCCGTGTCAAGGTAATGTGCAGTTAGATGCGCATTACATGTTTGTTTGTGCAAAATATATTATGCATAGATATCTACCTAACATATTGTTAATTGATGAACATTTTAGACACAAATATTTGACAATTAATTAATACTAGTGGCCGCCGTGTGGTCGAAATTCGGCCATAATTCATTTTAATTAATTTTTCTGCTACACAATTTTCTTTAATTTTATTTATGTACAATTGTAAATTGAGCAAGCTGTGTTTCACTAATAACTAATATATAAGCACAAATCTCTATTAGATATTGTCATCATAATTATGATTGTTTGACATTCAGTTCGACCAGAGATTTTAACCGTAAACAAAAGTCTATAAGCGTTGCTACGCAACACATTCACACAAACGTGCGTGTGTGTGTGTGTAGCGATTGCGTTGTAGTGTGCGTAATGTCTTTTTAATTAATTTAATGTACGCACTTTTTTACGCACTTCTCCTCATTATATATTTTAACTGTGCCGAATTTCATACTTGTCCATCCACGTAATTTTCGTAAAAAGGGGTACAAAGTTTTTGGTTCACGTATTTATATATAGATACATATTTTCTGTATGGTGACGGAGTAAGAATACAATTCACCACTCCCTATCTTGCCCGTGGATATCGTAAAAGTCGACTAAGGGAAATAATACGCATATAATATCTATGCAAGAGAAGGCAAACTCGAGATAAAACCCTATACCAACCTCTCTGACCAGCATAGTATGGTAAGGTCAATTTCCCTCCTGTTATAGAGGAGGCTCGAGTCCAACAGTGGGACGTATATGAGCTAAAATGGTGATGATGAATATACATATTGTCCACGAAATGAAAAACTCGAAATAAAACGCTGTGACAATTGTACCTAAGCAGTAAGAATAAATTCATCTACCCATGTCTTGTTTGTGTGTGTTTTAAGAAGACTAAAGGGATATGAGATGAACACATGCAAGAGAAAGAAAACTTGAAATAGCATCCTATACACACAAACACATATTATACATACCTACGTCTATATTCCGTGTGGTGATAGAGTAAGAATACGATTCACCACTCCCTATCTTGCCCGTGGATGTCGTAAAAGACGACTAAGGGATATAATATTCACTAGGGATGTGAAAAAATCGATTATTCATCGATTTTTATTATTCGAAATTCGATCGAAATTAATCGATTATTCACTGCCGGCCTTCCTAAAAAAAACGCTCATCACGATTGTTTCATAGGTACTATATTAGAAAATAAAGCTCACATTTCCTAAAAAAAAAAGTCATCGTAATCCTGTTGGGAGAAAATATCGATTATTTTCTCTCCAAGTCACATCCCTAATATGCACATAACATCTGTGCAAGAGAAGGAAAACTTGAAATGAAACCCTATACCAACATGTCTGACCAACATGGTTTAATAGGTCCAATTCCTTCCGATTGTGGAAGAGGCTCGAACTCAACAGTGGATCGTATGTCGGCTGCGATGATGATGATGACACACACACACAAACAGATTAGCTTGGTACCTTTACCTAGTAGATAAATTTCCCTCCTATTGAGAAGAACCCATTAGTGGAACATAATAAAGCTTATATGGGTATATATTATCGGTGTGGTGACTGAATAAGAATACAATTCACCAACGTAGCACTCGGCACCACAGCAGGGTTCATCCATTTCACCTAGAAACGTTATGCTCTTCAACTGTACGTTTCCAGCGATCATTTCTCCCACGTACGTGCAGGCTCTGGAATGAACTACCTGCTGCTGTTTCCCGAGCACTATGACATGTCCTTCTTTAAACGAGGTTTAAGAAGAGCATTTACTTCACGGTAGGCAACGGCCTGGCTGTGCCCCTGGTTTTGCAGAGGTCCATGTGCGGCAGTATCACTTACCATCAGGTGTGCTGTCTGCTCGTTTGCCACCATCGGCAATAAAAAAAAATCCCCACCTTGTCCACAGGTGTCGTAAAAAACGGAGATATAATACCTATGCCTTAAAATAATAACATATAGAAGGTAAGTCCACGCACAAAAAGTGAGGCATTTCAATTGGAGCCTAATGGAGCCTACGCCGGAACAGTCCCGTAATGTACAAGTCATTGAACTGCACAAACGTACGCAACTTTTAAAAAATAATTAGGTAATTATGACGGTTTGTGCATTCAAATGGTGCCACAATACATTTGAAAAACATAAAAAGGTTTTTAACATTACTTTTAAAAGTATTTCGACGATTTATGTTAATAAAAACAAAATTTGATTTCATAATTTGTATAGTGGTTTCCGTGCGTACGTGTGTAATCGTCTGCCCGCCATTGGTATTTTTACATTCAAATTTTTAAAGTTCGAAGTACTGACACTATCCTTCTATACGTTATTATTCTAAGACCTATGCATACAATATCTATGCATGAAATGAAAACCTCGAAATGAAACTATACTGGAAGCCTGAGTGTGAGTTTTGTCGTTAATATTACGCGTTCTACCGTGAGCGCGTAAACTGTCATTTGTATGAAGAAAAGTACAGCGCCACTAGCGGTGCGTATTTGAAACAATGTTTTAAATACGCACCGCTAGTGGCGCTGTACTTTTTTTCATACAAATAACATGTTTACGCGCTCACGGTAGAACGCGTAATATTAACGACAAAACTCACACTCAGGCCTCAATACGTGATACCATTATATTAGGTATAGTAGATTAATTTCCTTCTCAATGTGGAGAAAGCTAGAGTCCAACAAATTCAGTACAACATTGTAAAACGCTAAAATCCTTACTTAATATTATAAATGCGAAAGTAAGTTTGTTTATTTGTTTGTTTGTTACGCTTTCACTCTTAAACCACCGAACCGATTTCAAAAATTCTTTCGCCAATGGCAAGCTATAATATTAGGGACTAATATAGGCTATATTTTATCCTAGTATTCTCACGGGCACGGGAACTACGCGGGTAAGGCGACTGAAACCGAAGCGAAGCGAGGGCGGGTTGTTAGTCCATACTAATATTATAAATGCGAAAGTAATGATGTTTGTTTGTTTGTTTATTTGTTTGTTTGTAACGCTTTCACGCTTAAACCACCGAACCGATTTCAAAAATTCTTTCACCAATGGAAAGATATAATATCAGGGAGTAACATAGGCTATATTTTATCCCGATATTCTCACGGGAACGGGAACTACGAGGGCAAGATGACTGAAACCGAAGCGAAGCGAGGGCGGGTTGCTAGTAATGAATAAATTTAAAAATCCCCCATAACATTTTGACATTCCCGTCAAAATACCACTGAGTCATTGCGAGTTGACTAACGAGGTTTAATCTGACACAGTGATAAACGATTGATAATGATCGATAGTACATAGATTACGTCATATTTGAATGGCCTAGTTTTTACAAGTGGCCTTTTTTTTACTATTGATTTGAAATAAATGCAATTTTGCTCGCTTTATATGCGGGATGATAGTTTAAAAGTTACTTTTGTATGCCTGCTATTTTTCTGACATGTTGTTATCGGGTTATACCTATCTAATACAAAACTTTTTGGACCGATGGAGGAGCAGCAGTGCGCCAGAGACCGATTTATGTCTTTGCATACATAATATTTACTGGATAATATTTAAACTTGATATCTGCTTTTCTGTATTCCTGAAAAAGTGTATGTCAAAATATTACGTAGATTGATTTAAGGTGAAGGTTTAACAAACAAACGCACATAATATAGTTATGGGACTAAATGTTATCCTCTTGTTATTTGGTACGGCCTGTTGTCCCTAGTTCAGCTACTGATTAGAGGAATACCTTAACCGGCTTCTATGACTCCTATGGGAAAATAGAGTTTGTTAATACGTTTAATTTGTTTCGTTTACGACCAAAAAATTACTGATATGTGTAATTGTGAACAAAGTATTTTTTTAGGCATAAATATCAATAAATTAATAAATAATAGGCGAATAAATGACAAGTTGTTACTAGTTATTAGTATAATCGCATTCATGTTAACAATTAATTTCACTAAAAGATAAATTAAAGTGAAAATCATAAACATGTCTGCCTATTCTATACAAAACTAACAGTGCAATGGGCACAGAAGTGCTAGATGTGCGCGCGCGTCGACAAATAAATAAAGTTGCTCGGTCTAGGCCGTACCGCTTCTTACCAAGGTCACTTTATGAATACCATGGCGCTGGGATAACGGGGATATGCCCGTTTTTGCTAACTACGGCGACAACCAATGGGAAGGTTATATGTTTGACCTGTTTGTATGTATTTCTATGTATTTATGTACATGTTCAGTTTGATTCAACGGCTTAACCGATTTAAATTTTTGTTTTAATGGTGTGAATTTTGCTTGGCATACCTGTATAATTTTAGAAAAATTAAGATAACGGATACCTGTTATACGTTTTAATGTGAGAGCTAAGAAGAATATTCAAGACCCCCGAGTGTGATATTAACATAAAGGACTATATGGTTTATCTATACGCTTTTTTCATCGCAGATTTTTTTTTGGTTGACTAGTTAATTATTAACGGAATACATAAAAAATAGATTATTTTGTATAAGGTACCTACCTTATATAAATATTAAAGCTAACGTGGTTAATACCGCTGTATAAAATGACTATATCTACTACTTTAATATCAATCTTATACATCAGTATTTGTGATCTATAGGTTTAATTTCTGGTGGGACCACATCATTGACAACAGTTGTCGGTCTACAACCGCGGGCCAGTCCGTCCGGGGTAGTACCACACTCTCGCAGAAAATTAACGTCAGAGTAGTTGCAATTTATTACTGCATTTCATTCGATGAGTGAGAGAGCGAGAAGCCCAGCTTTCTGAGGATGTTGGCATTTGGTGGATTTTCGTTATTCCTTTAGTTGCATCGAACCTCATTGCAGGCATTTACACTCCCTTCACTTTCTTCACGGTAGGCAACGACCTAGCTCCATGAGCGGTAGTAACACTTACCTTCAGATGTACTGTTTGCTCGTTTGCCATCGTTTGCAATAATAATAAATAATAGTTCAAAAAAACTAAAAAAATACACTTTTAAAGAAAACCACGTTTTTTTACATTAAAAAATATTTATTTCTTATATACCTACACTATTCTTAATTCAAATTTTTAAAATTTTATTTTCTATTTTTTAGTTGGATTTTCTTTAAAAGAGTATTTTTTTAGTTTTTTTGAACTATTATTTATTTTTCATTTTTTAGTTGAATTTTCGCTAATCCTGATTATCCTAGTAAGGATAACGGGTCAAACTATTTAAAATATTGAATTGTCATCGGTCCTTAATAAGTATGCCAAATTTCAAGTTAATCCGACGTTTTGGAGGGGGTCAAAATCATGTTCAAAGATTCCGTTGCATACTAATATACATACGTCTGAAGCTAATAAAAGCGTATTAAAAAAAAGGTATATTTATATAGTTTGTGATTAACCATAACATCTCCAAAATCAGCACTGGCTGATAATAATGCTGAAATAGTTGCATCTAAGTGTATATTGCATCCTAAAATTGTAATCATAAAACCTTTAATGATAAATTATTATGTATTTTTTAATAAATTTGTGATATTATCAATAGGCAAGTAATTAATAGTCGATTACAATAGGTAAAATTAAACTTTTTCAATTAAAAATGATCTTGCGTGTAGCGTAATGCACATGACAAAGGGGAAAACTTCGAAAATGTAACAAAAAACCACGTTATTACCTCCATAGGTGCGTTTTTGTGCTGTAGTTACAAGTCCGAATAACGTCGATTTCCGTAAGCGGTCGTTTTTTATTCTGACACTCATTTTTTTAAATTACTAGTTACTACCATCATTTCGTTGGTTCATAGCATAGTATAGTTCTATCATAAAAATTTACTATGAGGTAGAGAAGTTAAGACCCAATTATCATTCTTCTTCTACAGACAGAGACATTCTAAGCTAGTGAACTCATTATCACACGACCTAACCTTGGTTTTGAATCTAATACTAGCCACTCATAATTTTTTTACATTAGTCTTAGGTACTATTTGGGAGAAAATATTTCTTGCGTTTTATGCCACCCAGAGTTTATGCTGTCGGCGGTTCGATCGTGAAAAGGTCATCAATCAACATAAAAGCTACTAGCTAAATGAGTAATCTTACTGCAGCTGCATTTGCATGGTACTAATAGTCCGCTTAATAATCACATAGGGTATGTACAGCATGTTATGTAAAAAACGACTTAAAATGTAGCCGTAAAAAACACAAGCCCAAAAAGTTCTTGTTTGGTGATGGAATTAGAATACAAATCACTTCCACATTTAATTACGCAAAAGACAAAAAAACAACTACGTGGAATAATAGCGCAATTTCTATTTCATATTGTGAAAGAGGCTCATAACTCAACCTAGGATGTATGTAGGTATGCAGGCTGAGAAGAAGAAAATATAGGCAATATTCCTTTTACTAACCCACATAAATTAACAGCACGGTGAATGCGCATATAATAGATTTAACTACTCTTGAGCACAAAGCGCGCGTCGACAAATAAATAAAGCTGCTCGGTCTAGGCCACACCGCTCCCTACCAAGGTCACTTTAGTGATACCATAGTACAGGGATAACGAGGATATTTCCTTATTTAATATTGCATAGGTCAAATAAACCTGTTATAATTACAAGATTTTTTTTGTTTATGATTCTTTTCAAATAATCTATCCTAAACTAACTTTAAAGTTGTGATGTCGGTTTTCGATTAGACTTGTAAAGAGCCATCATCTTAAACATTCAGATATTCGAATTCCACTGCTGAACATAGCTATCCCTGATGTAGTCCTTCGTTACTGAAATTATTACTATAATTACACTCTTGATAAGCGGAGGGTAGTCGCAACAAGGTATCATACGTTTCTCAGAAGAGATCTGCTTCCCATTCTGACGGTGTTCCCAAAACAATTTTTTACGATTTCTATGACAGAATTGGCGTTCTGTTTTCATCCCATCGCTTCGTGGCAAAAGACAGAAGTTAATATGGCCCACATTTGGATTCTTAAAGTTTATATTAATTTTAATAGTATTATTATTAAATGTACACATTTGATAGTTTTCTTCTTGCTAACATAATTCTATTTACTAAGTCTCTTTAGCTTAGCTTGAGCTTTATCTTTTATTCTATTTAGTAAATGTTAAATTATAATAAATAATGTTATTCTTAAATTGTATTTGAAGTAATAGTCTTACCATACGACAATTATTCACGGGGTCAAGACACGCGCTTTAGACTTCGAAATCATGTTATAAATTATGCTCTGCATATATAATAAAGGAAAGTTATTATGAGCAAACTCATATAGCTAGGAAGTTTTCACTAACGCAATTGCCTATCCAGTACCTAGTTTACGAATATAGTTATTCACTTTCTTGTATGACGTTGATTCTGTTATTTTTGAGCTCGAAAACTTAAGTTACATGAACACATACCATTTAACTTTCCAATATTTTATTCTTAATGAATAATAACAAAATGGTATGAAAAATATATTAAAAAAGCTTTACTTACTAGAATCATGTATTTGTTTAAAAAATATGACATTAACATTGAATCTTTCACCATTTCGAAAACAGTCTTTAATAGATAGTATTAACAATCTCTTCATACACAATTCGTTGTTTTTCATCAAATCGAATCAAATTAATATCACAATCATCATCATCATCATATCAGCTCATTTACGTCCCACTGTTGGGCTCAGGCCTCCTCCATAATGGAAGGGTAATTGACCTACTATACCACGCTGGTCAGACGTGTTGGTATAGGGTTTTATTTCGAGTTTACTTTCTCTCGCAACATCTATATATTATATGCGTTTTATATCCTTTAATCGTCTCGTACGATCACCCACGGGTGGTGAATTGTATTCTTACTCCGTCACAACACGGAATCACGTATAATATCACAAATTTAACAAATATAGCAAAAATAAAACCTTCAACTGAAATGTGTTATAAACAAAACCCGTATAAGGAAAACTTTGAACTCATGGTCACCGCATGCGCCTGCGCAGACCTAACCTAGAAACGAGATTTCGTGACAGTAACCCCGCGTGTGTGTGCATACACCATTCAACATTACATCTGTGTGCGTGACTAAACACGATATCTAAACAACACAACATTTTGAACTTTAATACCATTGAAACAAGAGTGATTAGCTAACATTTATATTATTTGTCAAGTTAGTTGACATGGCATTGGTCGGTTTTGGTATGATAAAATGGGCGTTGCTATATTAGTTTATGGAATAGTTTATGCTCAACGGTTCGTATGTTTGTATCGTTTTTTGTGTGTTTACGACTAAATGTGAGTATGTAAAAATAATTATTTTATAACAGCTTTGTAAAGCGTAAAGATAACGGAATAAATTAAATTTATGTTATTAAGGAAGCACGCCATTTTATTTAGTAACGGTTAAACTACTTTTAATTTGCCAGACTTTATTAAGTAGGGTAAGTGCTTTTTTAGAGATATATTTGTAGCTATTTTTGATATTAATTTTTAAACTCTTAAATAGTAGTAACCATTTATTTAAGTGATAGATCTAAAAAATCGTCGATCTTGACTATGAAATATTATCTTTACCTATATATAAATTTCTTGCGTACGTATGTCACTGAATTCGGACACTGAAAACTGGACCTATGTTGATGAAATTTTTTGTGTGTGCAAAAGGGGATTTGAGAATAGTTTAGATTCATAATGGGTTCAGTAGCTGGTTCTGCTGTCGATTTCAAGGAGAATTATTTTATTTTATAAACAGAACAAGGTCTGTTGGGTCAGCTAGTGTACCTAAATATAAAAAATTAGGCTTCGATGTAAACATCTATATCTATACTATTACTAATAAATAAAATTGGAGTGTCTGTTTGTAATGTCAAAATAATAGGTTTTTTTCATGTTCACACGGTTATTTGCACGACACCTATGCCTAAAATAGCGATTAAAAAATTTTTGTCTATCTGTCTGTCTGTCTGTTTGTGCCGGGTAATTTTCAAAACGGCTGGACCGATTTCAAAAATTCTTTCACCAATGGAAAGCTATAATATCAGCGCGTAAACTAGGCTATATTTTATCCTGGTATTCCCACCGGAGCGAGAACTTCGCGGGTAAAACGACTAAAACCGAAGCGAAGCGAGGGCGGGTTACTCGTTAGAAATAAAACTATTCTTACGGATTTTATCGCGTTTAAATTTGATTTTTGATTTCCTGACTGTTTTCTTTTCTTTTTAAAAGACAACACCCTGCACTAAGGGAATAATTCTTATGTTTCGGGGGACTTTAAAACGCATAATAAAGTTACCTACATCCAGACACAGAATAACAATTTGTGAACAGAACACAAAGTGTCGTCCTGGCTGGGATTCGAACCCACGACACTGACATGGTAGGTGCCGGTATCTTAACTACTACCTACGCCATCTGTGCACTCCAGAAGTTCCTGACGTTTCGAATAGTTTGTAGCGTATATGGTAACTGGAGGACTAAGATGTTTCACGTCTAACATTGCTAATGATAGCAATCATCATCATCATCGCAGCCCACATACGTCCCACTGTTGGGCTTGGGCCTCATCCACAATAGGAGGGAATGTGACCTAATAAACCATGCTCGTCAGACATATTGGTATAGAATTTCATTTCGAATTCCTTCTCTTGCACAGATGTTATGTGCATATTATATTCCATAGTCGTCTTATATGACATCCACGGGCAAGATAGGGAGTGGTGAATTGTATTCTTACTCCGTCACCACACGGAAAAGTCATTGCTATACCTATCAGAGATTTATTTCTATACTAACAACCCGCCCTCGCTTCGCTTCGGTTATAGGTTATAGTCGTTTTACCAGCGTAGTTCCCGTTCCCGTAGGAATACCGGGATAAAATATAGCCTAGTTTACGCCCTGATATTGTAGCTTTCCATTGGTGAAAGAATTTTTGAAATCGGTCCAGCCGTTTTGAAGATTATCCGGAACAAACAGACAGACAGACAGACAAAAATTTTTTAATTGCTATTTTAGGCATAGGTGTCGTGCAAATAACCGTGTGAGCATGAAAAAAGTCTATTATTTTGACATTACAAACAGACACTCCAATTTTATTTATTGGTATAGATCTGTGCAGCCAATACCATATCCTTAGTTATTATAGTTTATCAATACTATTATCATAATCTCAGCCCATATACGTCCCACTGTTGGGCTCGGGCCTCCTCCATAATGGAAGGGTAATTGACCTACTATACCACGCTGGTCAGACGTGGTGATATAGGGTTTTATTCAGAGTTTGCCTTCTCTCGCATAGATGTTATATGCGTTTAATATCCCTTAGTCGTCTCGTACGATCACCCATGGGTAAGATGTGTGATGGGTGGTGAATTGTATTCTTACTCCGTCACCACACGGAATATCAATACTATAAAACGATTCAATTAATAATGTTATCTTTATAATGGCTTGCTACTAAGTAGCAATGTAAAATCCAAAAACATTTGGTCAACCGCATGCCCTATTGAGGTCTCGGCTGTCGACCATGACATACAATACACAGCGCGGTTTAGACCTAACTAATCTATACCAATAAATAGAATTGGAGTGTCTGTTTGTAATGTCAAAATAATAGGCTTTTTTCATGCTCACACGGTTATTTGCACGACACCTATGCCTAAAATAGCAATTAAAAAATTTTTGTCTGTCTGTCTGTCTGTTTGTACCGGGTAATCTTCAAAACGGCTGGACCGATTTCAAAAATTCTTTCACCAATGGAAAGCTATAATATCAGGGAGTAACCTAGGCTATATTTTATCCCGGTATTCTCACGGAAACGGGAACTACGCAGGAAAGACGACTGAAACCGAAGCGAACCGATACGATGATTCCTAATACGGTGGTGAATTGTATTTTTCTACGTCACCCTATAATCCCTTGTTTTACACTCTGAATCCCTTGTTTTGGAACTTGACAAACGCTGGAACATATATTTATCTACATATTTTTACTGAAGAGTAGATATTTGTGCTAAATTAAAGACAATTAAGATATTTACATACAATTTTTGCCACTGCGTTTCACCCCCTTTGAGGTTGAAGATTAATCGTGGGTCACAATTTTCTTCCTACTAAATAGGACATTAATTTATAGACATTTTAATATTACAGACAGATATTAATTATTTTTGACGTTTACGAATCTATTAGGTATAGTCGTGTGAAATTTTTAAACGGCCTTAGTCCTTGGCTGCGAGCAACACACGTTATGGCGTGGCATGAGGGCGATCTACATCCAGCAGTGGACGGCGAAGGCCTGACTGATGACGATACATATTTTACTGCGTTTATATTTGTGTTTAAATTTTCCTACGTTCGAATACGTGTTAGGTCATCGCTATTGCACAAATTAATATCTACCCACTACAGTAAGTATTACTTATTTTTTGACCCATATATTTAATACATATAAATTTTAGTCAATTCAATTGAAAAAAATATTCTAGGTATATGAAAAAAATTATTTACTAAAAATAATTAAAAAAGAAAATACGGCAACGGGCAAAAATAGCATTTTTCAGAGATAGGTAGGTATTATTGTTTCAATATTTTCACTATTTAGTAATATTTAATAGTAATTTAAAGTAATATTTAAAGTAATATTTTCACTAGGTACCTATATAAGAAATACCTATTAATGTTAAACTAATAACAATAGTACCTAGTAATTATTTATTAGACTAACTGCACCCAGGGAAATCCCATTTAAACACCAATTAGTGTTCGAGCTGTATGCGTTTCAAATTATAATAGTGTAAAACGTTATTAAAGCATTTTGTATATACATACCTACTCATGCGCAATGGTGCCGCAGGAAAAAAATAATAGAATGAACATAAATGTTGGGAGTTTTCAGAAAATTTTCCGGTTGCAAAACATAGCTTATAACGTCTATGTATTTAAAATATGATACATAGTTTAATACTTTAAGAATTAATTAGACGTCAGACTTTTCTAGGAAATATGGCTGATGAAATATCTACAAAGAGAACTTCCTGCGAGGTAAAACTACAACGTTGTTATTTTTATCACGTTTTTTAAACTACTTCTAAAATTTACCATTAGGTACTTTATCTATTAAACTATTTCAATAATGATTTCTCATCTTTACGCGAGTATTACACATTATAAATAAAATTAATTTTACGGATTTTATCGCGTTTGTATTTAATTTCGTTCAAGGTCAGGGTTAGGTACATGGGCGTACCCAGGTAGTTGCAGCTGCCCCCCCCCTAGAAGATAAAATGTTAAGAGATGAATTTTCGAAAATCCTTTCTTAGTGCTCCCGTACGCTATAAACGGAACCCCTGTGCAACATTTCAAGGTTCTAGCTCTTATATTTTAGGCTCCGCGTTGATATGTTAGTCAGCTTCTCCTTTTATATGTATAGATAAGCACCTAGCGTATAAAAAATCTGACTTGAACCCCCTGGCCCAGAACCTGTGTACGCCCCTGGTTAGGTACAATAAGTTATTGTGAAATGAGAATTTATCACTTATTCCAATTGCATAATAAATATTATAAAAAAGGGAAACGTCGTTCAGGACGCCTGGCAGATGTGAAACATCGAAATGATTTTGTACGAGTACCTATATACGCATAAAAGAACAGATTACGACAGGAACTAATATGGCATAAAGTATTAATATAGTATCACGATGTTTTTTCCAGCAAACGATGATTTTTATTCGATAAACATTTATTTTCATTAGGTACATACACTATAGATATCTATGTGTTTAGGTTAATAATTTATTTTGAGCTCAATAGATGGCGTTGTATCAAATTTAAATCAAGTTATAGTTTTGTTACACAAATGTACATATCCAAGCGTGGCGTTAACGCCACGCCAACGAGCAGGTTCACCCTCGCCTATAGATGTTTCACATCAAAATGTAGTTAGTGGTTTCCGACTATACAAACTGTAGTGATTTCTGATGTTTACGCGAGTATTACGCATTATAAATAAAACTAAGTATTTTTACGGAGTCCGCCCATGACCGTTAACGCTGAAAAGTATTACTAAATCAAATACAAACGCGATAAAATTCGTATTTTATTTGTAACTATTTAAAGATATAAATCTTATTTATTCAAAATTAGCTTTATATATATAGAATAAATATCTATTAGTTTGTTAGTCACGTAATTACTAGGATGTTTTTCATCAAATTGGCAAGACTTCTGAATGATTCAACTTGAAGTATCTAATGTTTTATTTTTTGTTATAATCGCGCAATACAAACTTCATATTAATGTTCGTATTAGTAATTTATAGTCATTATTCTAAAATCTAATCGAGAATCATGTGTCAGAGTTTAAGCATGCAATAAATTCACGGTAATATGTAAGGCTTGTATTTAATTACATATAATCGCCTTAAAATAAATTTCCACGTCCATGTCATATTTTTTTCATAGTCTGAAGTTTTTTTTATTTATTACCTACCAAAAGAAACTGCTTCTATGTGATTAGAAATGCTATTTTCTTTCTTTATTGCAACGGCCATTTTAGAATTTACTGCTCGCTTCCAACTGTCATTAGGCAGTGATGCCAACATTCTAAAATTACGAGTTGTGTTCGCGTTTAACTATAAAATTACGGGTTCTTAACCTGCTGTTGTGCGAGGCGGGCTTAATTTTGTACCGGTTATAAAGTAATTTAAGACATATTATAAAAACGGTTTTGGATTGTCAGTGAACAACATATAAAATTGTATTGAATAAAGTTATTAATATTCAGTTAACAATAACTTGTTGGATGTAATGTGCGAAATTAAGTTGAGGGATGTTTCTATAGGCATTTCCCCTTGCCCAAAATTTGCGAGTTTTGATAAGCTATCATTACTTATCAAATTATTATTTTTTCTACAAATGTATGAGGGTTTCTATTTTATAAATTAACTAGCAACCCGCCCTCGCTTCGCTTCGGTTATAGGTTATAGTCGTTTTACCCGCGTAGTTCCCGTTCCCGTGGGAATACCGGGATAAAATATAGCCTAGTTTACGCCCTGATATTATAGCTTTCCATTAGTGAAAGAATTTTTGAAATCGTTCCAGCCATTTTGAAGATTACCCGGAACAAACAGACAGACAGATAAATAAAATTTTTTTAATCGCTATTTTAGGCATAGGTGTGCAAATAACCGTGTGAGCATGAAAAAAGCCTATTATTTTGACATTACAAACAGACACTCCAATTTTATTTATTGGTATATATTTCAGTAGATAAGATATATTGAAGAAGACATATTGTTTTTTCTTAGTACAGAATAAGAATAAAATTCGCCATTGTTTCTTTTTTATATAGGTATCGTAAAAGAGGAAATAAAACTTGAAATAATGCTCTATTTTAACATGTCTGACCAGCATTTTAGGAGCGACCAGCATTTAGTTAATTTCCTTTCCATGTACAGAAAAGCCGTGGTGGTGAGATGAATAAATATGGGCTAAGAGTCTGTTATCAATACTTTTATTTTATACGTTTATTATTTAAATATGCTTTCAATTAGGGGCACCTTTTCTCTGATTTGGCGTATCAACATATGCTAGACCTAGGACGATAAATTTGTACCAATGTCCGCATATATTGTTCTGCAATAGGTCTTCTCATCTAGGCTTATACATATTTATTTGCTAAGTTTAAGACTCCTCCAATGTGATAGATAACTGACGCGCTGGTCAGATATAAGGTTTTATTTGGAGTTTCTTTTTCCTTGCATCCCTTAGTTTTCTCTTAAGATCGTCGACGGGAAGGGGAGGGGTATTCTATTCCATTATATTCTTAAAGCATCACCAGAGGGAAGTAATAAATATTACTGCAGACTTTTAATTTAATCTGTCCATAGAGTTAACGGAGTCAAACTTAACCCATGAACTTGAGTTAAACCAAATATTGACTTATACCTACTGTCGTAATTTTAATTAATAGCTATGAATTGTAAGGAAATGCAACTAGCTTTAGAAAAATTAAATAATGCGATACAATCGATTTAGTAATAAATGCAGTATCAAACAGACGCCAGACAATTTTCCTGAAAAGTTAAATCACAAAACTTCACAACTCAATTCTACATACGCAAAACCGATACTGTCCTATGAATTTCGATTGTCACTTCGATATTTATAAAGTTTGTCATAACTCTCTATACGATATTGAGACCACGAATAAAATCAATATCATGTTTATTAAATACCGAAACAATTTTAATGAAAATAGTTTCGGTACAGTTTTGTTGTCCAGCGTTGTGGATAAAGTTGGTAGCACTGACAATGGATACTTATATTAAAATAGTTGCGTTCACGTTTTAAAAATTGCATAACTAACACCTGTGGGGCCTAGTCATCTATTGAATGATTTTTATGATTAATTTAAACATAATATTATGAGATTATTTCGTAGACTTGCCATAGATTACCCAATGCCTTTGTTAAAATTTTCTGTTTGATATATAAAGGAAGTTGGCACTATTGTTATTTAAATATTTCATAGATAAAATACCTTTTGTATTCAATATTTATATAATAAATATATTAAAGGTTTCCAGATGGATTTTATAAATGTTTTTTTCAATCATAGTTCCTTGATTAGGTACCTATTAGATACTTGAAGCTCGCTGGATATATCTGATGTTAAAAGATGATATTAAGATGACCATTGCTAAATTTTGTGTGGTTAGGTATTCCGTGTGGTGACTGAGAGTAAGAATATAATTCACCGTCCCCTCCACTCACCTCTACATCTTACCCGTGGGTGTCGAAGATGACTAAGGGATATTATAAGCAGATAAAATCTATGCAAGAAAAAGAAAACTCGACATAACACCTCATATCAACACGTTTGACAAACGCAGTACCTATAGTAAGTGCATTTCCTTCCCCCTGCGGAAGAGGCCAGAGCCCAACAGTGGGATTTAGGTATTTGGGCTGAGATGCTAATGATGGTAATGATGATAGCTGAATTTTACATGCAATACCAAAAGGTATATTTAAAAAGAAGGGTGTATTTTTGAATGGTGTTAAGATTAATCAGTATTTTTTAATAACAACAACCGCATAATTTTCAAGTTAGTAATCTTATATCTTTAAACGAGCAATTCTTGTATATATATATATATATATATATTCAGGATCTCGGAAACGGCTCCAACGATTTTGTTGAAACTTGGCATACTAGAGGTTTCGGGTCCAAAAAATCGATCTAGCTAGGTTTTATTTATAGAAAATGTTGTTTTGTCCGTGTTTTTAGCAAAACAAACAATGACATTAAATTTTAAAAGAATATGAATTCAAATTTCGTTGTCAAGGTCATGAGTTGCGATAGCTCAGATGGGAAGTGGACAGTTGCTAATTTTGGTTTTTTAAATTCAAACAGCGTCGGTTCGAATCTCGGTGTTATTATTATTCTCTTTTTGTAATTTATTATATAATTTTCATTATTTATTTTTTATTAATATATATCTAAATAAATTAGACAAAAATATTCCGGTCAACCAGATATTATTTGTTATATCTAACGATTTCTGATGTTTACGCGAATAGATATTACACATTGTAAATAAAATTATTTTAAAGATTTTGTAGCGTGTGTATTTGATTTTTGATTGCTCGACGTAACGAACATTTTAAAGCGTTCGTTTAATAGCGTAGTTTTATTTACAACTAATAACGCGGCCTCGCTTCGTTTCGGTTTCAGTCGTCTTACCCGCGAAGTTCCTGTTTCCGTGGGAATACCGGGATAAATATAGCCTATGCTACTCCCTGATATTAGCTTTAGATTGATGACAGAATTTTTGAGGTCGGTTGTGTGGATTAATCGTGAAATCGAAACAAACAAACAAACTTACTTTCGCATTTATAATATTATTTATAATATGTGTAATATTAGCGTAAGCATCAGAATTCAATATGCACCTATCTATATTCATTATCTATGACACAGAAGTTTTATTTACAATAAATAGATTTTTTATGACTTTTATATATTTCACTTTTAGCCTTATGATTATTGCATTCTTTACAATGTAAGAGAAACCACTTTACAGTGTTACGATTACCAGAGGCCTTAGCATTCTCCTTCATTTTTCCTATTCATAGACGTCTTAATTCGAGCTCGAAACGAAATACAAGCCCCTTACATAATAGGAAGGATATTGAGCCACTAAACGCTCCAGTTAAGTTGTTTAGCATACGTTTTATTCTAAAGGCTGACTTGACGTCAAACCTCATTAAGAATGTAATTATTTATTAAATTAGGCGATACATTGCGGAAATGCATTTTATTTTAAAATGGAAAGAAAGGAGACCCACCACTTTCTCACGATTAATCAATAAACTGCATACCACAATTGAAGGAATATAAGGGATAGGGTCAAGGTGGACTAGGAGATAAGGAAATCTTACTCTCACCGCACGTGATGAGCGCCTTCCAGAACATCAACTTGCAATTTACCGCAGAACTTCGAAAATTTATTCAACACGTGTTTCGCCTCTAAACGAGGCATCCTCAGGATGGTTCGGCTTCAAATGCGTGCATTTCATAGTCCACTTTAATCCTATCCCGTATTCCTTTCATTGTGGTGTGTGGTATATTGATTACCGTGGGAAACTGGTGGGGCTCCCTTCCATCCTTCCATTTTAAAATAATGTAATTATTGTTCAGAAGGCATAAGATGGAATTAGCCTAAGCATTTAATCGTCTTTCGCGACACGAGCATTGTAGGGGTTGGTAACATTCACACACGGCCATAATGATCGATCATTAATAAATAGTTTTAATTTAGCTAACGAACGAATGGTTGCAATAAAAAAAGAAATAGTAAAACCTATTCTATTCATTTTAAAGCAACATAAGGTAGCGGTCATGTTACGCTTCGACAAACTGAGGACGCGTTTCAAACCGTGAGAAAACTTTTCTATTAATAATACCAACTTACAAATGCGACATCTTGGGAATTTATTGCTAACGGTAGACGAAAACGTAACTATTTTTTTTTTATAATATATAATAGACAACACCCTGCATTAAAGAAATAATCCTTGAATTGAGGGGAACTTTTAAAAACATAATTAACTGTCACAAATTATATCCAGACCCAGAACAACAATTTGTGGATCGCATAGTGTTGTTAGAACGCAAACCCATGATACTGGGACTGTAGGTATTTTAACTACTACGCCATCCGTGCAATCACTTTAGCATTCATCATCATTTGCCTGCCCTCATCCCACGCTAAGTGGGGTCGGTACCTACAACATGTTTTTAACATCCATAATCCTTCTATCAGCCTTCACTACTTTCATATGCATATCCTCATTCACATAATTCAGTTACATGCCCTTCATCCCTCCTCATCACGTGACACTGGTGGTATTTTCAGACTTCCCCTAATATACTCATTTCTCATGCAATCATTTTAGCTTCGTTAACTAAAAGGACTTACCTATTTAACCTCGGGTCTCGGTTTCGAATCTTATATCGGATAAAATGGCGTTTTCCATGTGGTGACGGAGTAAGAATACTATTCACCACGCCATGGGCATGATAGGAATGCTACCGTAAAAGACAACTAAGGGATAAATATGCTTACAAGATCTATGCAAGATAATAAAAACTAGAAATAAAAGATTATATACCTATAACTAGCAACCCGCTCTCGTTCTACTTCGGTTCCTGTTCCCGTGGGAATATCGAGATAAAATATAGCCTATATTACTCCCTTATATTATAGCTTTCCATTGCTGAAAGAATTTTTTAAATCGGCACTGTAGTTTTTGAGTTTATTCATTACAAACATACACACAGACACAATTTTTTTCCTCTTTATAATATTAGTGTCGAAGATTAAAGATTAGAATGATACGCAGATCAGTAAGATATAGGTATATTCCAAGCTCCTAGCAACACCTAGCGGCCATGTCGTTTTCTTATAACTAGTGATTATCTAAGCTCAATGTTCCTGTAATTAATGCCTTCTATATTTTAACTGGAAATTGTAAGACATTAAACTACTTACTTAATCACTAACTCATTGATGCTGATTTTGCGAAGATAAAGTTTTTATTAGACTCGGTCAAGTTGGTAGCACTGTGTAGTTAACGAACAGAATAATTATACCTGTATATTGGTACATATAATAAAACTTTGGAGGACAAATATAGGTAAAAATCACGGGTGTAACCAGCGAGAGCGATCCTTTTTTTTATTGATAATCAGTTACTAACACGAGTCAATTGTTGCCAATGTAGAATTATAATTATCTCCATACATTAGTTTTTTTTTTTCACGTCACATAAATGCCATTAAAATTATTTAATACTAGCAACCCGCCCTCGCTTCGCTTCGGTTATAGGTTATAGTCGTGTTACCCGCGTAGTTCCCGTTCCCGTGGGAATACCGGGATAAAATATAGTCTAGTTTACGCCCTGATATTATAGCTTTCCATTGGTGAAAGAATTTTTTAAATCAGTCCAGCCGTTTTGAAAATTACCCGGAACAAACAGACAGACAGACAAAAATTTTTTAATTGCTATTTTAGGCATAGGTGTCGTGCAAATAACCGTGTGAGCATGAAAAAAGCCTATTATTTTGACATTACAAACAGACACTCCAATTTTATTTATTGGTATAGATATAGATAATACCTCAGATACTGAATACCGTATAAGAGTACCACGTGGTGCTTTCACATGTCCGCCAAAAATACTAGAGGGAGATTTTGAGGGTTCAACTGAAATTTCATATAATACCTAGTAGATTAGAAATACATTCAATTCATTAAAAAAAGCATTACACACACATTTATACACTTTTGTTTACGGTTAGGTATAATCTCTAGTCGAACTGAATGTCAAACAATCATAATTATGATGACAATGTCTAACAGACATTTGTAGTTATCATCATCATCATTTCAGCCCATATACGTCCCACTGTTGGGCTCGGGCCTCCTCCATAGCGGAAGGGTAATTGACCTACTATACCACGCCGGTCAGACGTGTTGGTATAGGGTTTTATTTCGAGTTTGCCTTCTCTCGCATAGATGTTATATGCGTTTAATATCCCTTAGTCGTCTCGTACGATCACCCACGGGTAAGATAGGGGGTGGTGAATTGTATTCTTACTCCGTCACCACACGGAAGATTGTAGTTATATATTAGTTAATTATTAGTGTATACATAAATAAAAATTAAAAGAAAATTGTGTAGCAGAAACATTAATTTAAATGAATTATGGCCGAATTTGGACCACTAGTCTATATACATAATTAGGTAATTATTATTACGTCAAAATAAAATTAATTTACAAAGATCAAACATGTACACACGCCCTTATCCTTTTAAAAGAAAGACATGTGCGCTAAACATTTTTATAAAAACCATTTCCTTTTCATTTTAACTTCCACCTAGCAATAAATATCGATAAATATCTTGTCGATACATCGATACAACGGTTTTATGATAAATTATTCGTTTCACGTACTCATTGGGGTTAAGTTGGAAGTGAAGTAATTGCTCTAATTATATTTTTATCTTTCTGTTTGATGGAATGTATCTCTTGATTATTATTTTATACTTAGCTTGGATATAGTTTGTAAAAATGATTAGAAATGAATTTTATAATGTTGTATTCTTTTAAATAGCAAATCATTGTCTTATGGATTATGGATAAAACGAGTGTGTAAAGTTCAATTTGTTAATTGAAACGCTCAGTGTCGTTGATATTGATTCCTATACAGGATAATTACTTGTGCGATTCGAAAATTAATTTAATCATTAATTTTAGATTTATAAATACTCTCAATAAAAAGGAATACAAAGATTTACCTATACTCGTGTAGTGTAGTGGTTTGCCTTTTAAAAAATAAAAGGAAAATACATTTTATTATTTAATCTTATGTAGGTTACACATAGATTAGTATTTGGGACCTCATATTCGTAGTACAATAGTCACCTTATACCGTTAGATCAACATATGAATTAGACATTGAGGTTTGTTTAGTTACTTTTTATTTCATAGTGGCTGGGTTACATGATATTTGAATTCATCATTACAGCATGGATCCCGCGATCAGCGACCCACTGCTGGATCGAGCCTCATCCACAGCAGGAGGGAAATTGACTTTATACCACGCTGGTGAGACGGGCTGGCACAGGGTTTTATATCGAGTTTTCCTGCTCTTGCATTGATGTTTTATGCATATTATAATCCCTTAGTCGTCTTTTACGATCCCCATGGGCAAGAAAGGAGGTGATAAATTACTTACTCTGTCACTAAACAGAAATATTTCTATTAACATAATTAAAAACTATATCACAGATTAATATTAGCTTATATTAAAGATCTACGGTATGCGATTCATTTATAAAAAAGTTAAACGTCGTTGTCTTACTAACTAATTATTATAATAACTGAATAATATGACAGGCTGGCACTGTATATTAACATCTTTATTCGACAATTTATGCTATTTACTACACAACTAGCTATTTTATTATTGATCATATTAAAATTTAAAAAACGGGACAACTTATTTTGTCATAAGCTTATTTAATATATTTCGTATCTATGCCTATGTAGGTGCCTATAATAATAATAGCCATCTGTTAAACTATCGAGATGTATTCTCGAATATAGGACTTCTCATCATCTCAGCTCCGGTACGTTCAATCTACAGCAAGACGGAAATGGTCAGAAGTGCTTGTATGGAGTTTGATTTCGAGATTTTCATCTCTTGCATAGATGTTATCTGCATATTTATAAATAAACTTATATCAGTTTGTATGTTGGATTTTATTTCGACTTTTCTTCTCTTCCATTGATGTTATTTTCCTAAATCCAAATAGTCAACTTGTACGATACGCCAAGGGAGTAGTAAATTGTATTCTTCGCCGTTAAGGTAATCCTCCATTATGTGATGGAGGTATTTCCAAAGAATGAAAATATATGTTTTACTTTTAGTCCAAAAAAGATTAGGTTCTGATATGCAAAGGATATATATTAAAATATGATCATAACATATGTTACCTAATCTTTTGTTTTGACGGATAGGTAGGTACAAGTTGCAAATACTCGTACTTAATTTATATTTAAGTTCATATATAGGTATTATCCAATCTGTTATATTGCCTGCTTTATTTATAAATTATATTTCAAACATTTAATCACCATAATTTAAAAATTGAACTATAAAGATAAAACGTTCGTGGAACCCTCACAAGCTGTCCATCTGCTAACCAATAACTGACCAGCAAAGAAATAAAAATTCACAAAGGTATCGGACCTTTTTGCCCACAAATGTTGACCTTAAATGGAACCCATTCGATGGGAGATGTATTAAAAATTGAAATAACAACTCGCGTGCAACGACCGCTCTATAGATAACCGCGAAATAGCAACAAATGACGTTATAAGGTGATTGCAAATGAGATCTTAACGTTATAAATTTAAAGAACTATTTCGAATAAACATTAATGTAGCAGATGTTGTTCGAAATGAAGATTAGGGGAACTTAGCCATAAAAAGCGGTCAGCCAATCAGGCTTCGAGCCTATCTGCCCTCCTTTTCACGCATCGAACGCACTGCTCTATCTAATGCTAATATTTTTTACGAACTTATTCTAATTCCTTATTCAAATGGTTTACATTTGATGCCAGGAGTCTGCAACCTTTCATATCAAATTAGTTTTAGTTACCTTTTGTATTATGTTAAAATATTAATTATTTCGGTTGAATTTTTGGTCGTTTTTTTAATAATTACACTTTTATCATAGGCTATAATCGTTGAAATTATTTTTTTAACTGTGGCTACGCGTGGTCGCGTGTAGTGTGATGGAAATATAGATAAAGTGTTTCATGGTAATTGTGTTTTTAATAGGTTTTTTTCGACAGTTCTTATTCCTTCATTAATTCGAATAAGAACGACTTTGTGGTTAATGAAATAATGCGTTGAAAACCAATAATAAATAGTTTCAGTTTTTATGTAATAGTTAGATAATTGATATATGAATAGGTAATAAAACTGAATAAATACCGCTATTAATACTTGTATCTAATAAACCATCACAACTTTAATCGTTAACGGCTTTACTTACATAGGTAACTAAACAAATAAAATGATTAATTTTTAGTATTTACTGTTTTAATTTTGGCTTTCAACTAATAGGTATGAGTGATTTGACTTGAAATTAATGTAGGTACATTGAAAATGCTATATGAAATAAAACAATGTTTATGGATTTTGGTGCATTTGTATTTTAGTTTTACTTTAGCGATATTTCAAACACTTTTCAGCAATCATTGTGCAAGACTAGTTCCATGGAATTGGAACTTCAGTATATAAAATTAAATAAAAACGGGATTAAATTTGTAAAATTAATTTTATTTTATATAAGTAATAACTGCCGCGTAAACATCTGAAATCATTAAAAACAAATATCTCGGCCTACATACCTACGTTGCGTAGGGTTTTGTTTCAAGTTTTCCTTCTCTAGTAAAATAAGATTTCATAGTTATTGTATTGTCAATTATAATTATTATATTATATACATTACATATCAAAATTTAATCACCTAATATGATAACAGTACCTATATTATATTAAACTATTCTTATATTCTTCAATGAACAAACGAAGTGAGTGTCTTGTTATATACACTTACATAAATATCAAGATTGTGTGAGTAATTGGAGGTCGCCCAAGATGCAATACATCCGGTGAACGATTGTCTTTACCGAGATTCAAACCTGTTTCCTTCGCATATGTCTGATGGAGGTTTTGTTTTTATATTATTGATGGCTTTGCTAGTGATTGTACATTTAATATCCTTATTTTTACCAAAAGAAGCTTAATTTACCCGATATAGACTTTTTCCTAAGTAAATACCTGCCTAGTTATTTCAAATTTATTAAATCTAACGCTTTTATTTTGGTAATTACAAAAAAAATAGATAAAGATTTCAAACTATTAAATGACTGCGTCATTTGTAACAAATATTTCCATGCATTCAATAATAGTTGGAAAACATTTTCAAGGGCATATATGTATGTACGTATACAAAGGGGTATTAATAACAGTTTTTAATTTAAATATCTGGTTACATTATTGCAATCCTTCGATGTGTGAATCCTATATAAGGCGAATCATGAACCATATCGATGCTAGAAAAAATCTTGTTAAACTAATACAGCATATCCAGAGAAGGATATTGTTTAATAATGATAATTAAAAGCGAATAATATGTGCAATTCCATGCGCATATTCGCGACGTTCCAAACAAGGACATCTGTTGTTTCCGTGTTGAATCATTTGCGGTGTGATGTAAGTTATGAACGAATAGCGACACGTTTAGTATGACACAAATTAAACTACGAGTTCAATAGAACGAGTGGAATTAATTGTAATTCTCTTGTATTATTAGGTATATTAAATTACATTTCATATTGAGTTTGCTCAAGAACCTTTCATTATTGTCTGTATCGTTTCCTAAATTCGCTTCCTCTTATAGATTAGATCGTTATTCAAACATGTATACACAAATGCAAACTGACTCATGTCGACCTTGAAATAGACTAGTCTAATCGCAGTTTTAGCCAATCAGTAGTCGGTTCACGATGCACACCATCCTTTGTTTATCATCGACACGCCATGCCAAATGACCCTTTTGTTATTTTTCAAATATAATTGAAGTATTATTATTGATTTGCCTATTGTTGGAATAATGATTTGAAGAGCACTTTGATTTGGTAATTAACTATAGTTGAAGTTGTCATTGATGGTTGAGGCCGAATGAATTTAAATGGCAATAATAGCAATTTAAGGTTAAATATTTTGACTCGCCTTCATCTCCTGTCGTTTCCGTGACCTGATGTTCTTTCTTATTTGTTACCAAACTATAATGCTGGTTTTACTTAGTGCTAATTTAAATTTAGGTAACATTTATAAATAAAATATTAATCGTTAGTTATTAATTATATCGTTAGTTTATAATAATAATAATATCATCTGATAAGCGCGAAACTCATACTAGATTTGATTATATTATAGTCCACCGTAATGGCCTAATACCTATAGGAGAGCTTAAAAATATTTTTTAAAAATGTAATCTTATACCTAGCTATATATTTTAATTGGATTATTAAAAGAAAACTCACTATATAACAATTAGGCAATCGTCTGTACGCTTCAGGTATTATTCTCGCTTTCAGAAATCATTAGCTACTCTGATTTTTTCTTAGAAATGACTCTAATGTGTAATTATTTTTTATTATTCCATACCACGGGAGTTCAACGATTCCATTAATTACAATATTAACATGTGAAGGTTCTGCTTCAGTACCAACAGTTCTGTTAACTTAAAATACTTCGATAAGAGAACATTACCTACAGTGTAAAATAACTTAGTTATTTTTATGAAATATTCTTCTTTAATGGGAATCATAGCTAAGGAGTCACTAAAGTTGTTGTTATTTAAACTTTGTGTAATATGTTTCTTTTTTATTACCCGTGGGGAATCTTGAACGAGATAGGTAATATTAATAGTAGAACTGGTAAAATATTTTAAATTTACTCATCGATTCTTTCTTTCTTTTAATTTGCAGATATAAACGGTGTGGTAATTCGTAAAATCATAAGTAAAATTCATTAGCAATTTTATTTCAGTAATCTTGAAAGGTAACTAACGATCGAAAATATATCTAGCGAAAATTATAGTGCGTTTAGGTATAAACTACCATTATAATTTTCACTTAAATTACAGTAAATTGGAACTAAGAAATAGATTAGTATGTATAGGGTATAAAATAGCTTTCATAACATAAATTTATATGAAATTGTTATTGCACAATGTATATTTTATTATCTGTCATAAAGATTGATTCATTTCAGTTCGAACAAAATATTAATGATGTTCATTAGAATGAATCAATAATTCATATTCATCATTATCGAGATTAAAATGTATTACAAATTTCATTTAACTAAAATAACAACAAAATTTCATACATAATATATGAATTTAAAAATGAACATATTAACAGTTACCGAAGGTTGATGCCCCAAGACGGATGTTATAGACAATGAGCAGTTCTTATACTCTATACCTACCTACTCTATGCTAATACGCGCCATTTTTATATTCGCAATTCAAATGCTTACGAATACCTAATGATTTTTAAACAAACTTTTACATAATGATCTCTGATGTTTACACGAGTATTACACATCCATACTAATATTATAAATGCGAAAGTAAGGATGTTTGTTTGTTTGTTTGTTTGTAACGCTTTCACGCTTAAACCACCGAACCGATTTCAAAAATTCTTTTAATTATATTAAGTATCTTGCAGTTCGAAGGGCATCATACTGGAGCTAGGTCTTACAAAACATGTATACAAATATATATCTACTTAGTAAGAAGAAAAAAAAAAATAAAATAATAGACAAGCCCGCTGAGTTTCTTGCCGGATCTTCTCAGTAGCGGTCGCGTTCCGATCCGGTGGTAGTTTATTTTTATTGGATTATTTAATTTTATTTTGTAAAATTGACAATATGTAAGTGCCCTCTCGGGGTCTATGCATAATAAATGATTTGAATTTGAATTCTTTCACCAATGGCAAGCTATAATATCAGGGAGTAACATAGGCTACATTTTATCCCGGTATTCCCACGGGAACAGAAACTACGCGGGTTTAAGTGACTGAAACCGAAGCGAAGCGAGGGCGGGTTGCTAGTTATAAATAAAACTGTTTTTACGGATTTTATCGTGTTTTTATTTGATTTTTTGATTGCCCAACGTTTCTCACGTCCAACAAGTCATCGTTATTACAAAAACTTACATTTACTCGTTACAGAATTATTTATTAAATTTTGACTCACATTTTGATACAAATTTATTTCCAATACAAAAAGAAAATCATTCTATATGAAAAAAAAAATTGTTTTTGGTCAGTAATTATTAAACAATAAATGTGCAGGTAGTAATTATTATATTATGACAATCTATTAATAGATACCTAACAAATCTAATATACTACGACCGGATTGAAACGCGGCCACACTGAAAAAGATCCGCAAGAAAACTCAGAGGACATTTATTCGAAACGTCGGCAAATCAATAATCAAGTACAAATGTGATAAAATCCTTAAAGTCTCTTCTACATAAGTAACTATAAAGACATTTCTATGATTTTAATTTACCTACCCATATACAACTCTCCACATTCTTTAACACCTCTTCATCGAGCCCAACAGTGGGCTGTAAATGAAATAAAATGATAAAATAAACCGAAACTATCGGATAATTTGAAATAATAACACATCAGATTAGATAATCCAAAATAATTTTTAAACTTAATGGTATCGGAAACCAGTAGGTATATTGTTATACGTATCCAAATCTGAAACCTACATCATCTTTAGTCATCATCATCATCATCATCTTGCTCTTATCCCAATTACTTGGGGTCGACGCAATATGTCATCTGTTTTGACATATTGCAAAAAGTTTCGGCAATGACAATGACGACTATGACCAGCCGCCTGCCTGACGTCAACCCTCCTTGGGAATGTAATCGTTGACCCAAATGGTACCAGATGGAGTTGGTCCGGGTCAATCTAGGGCTCTTAGTCGTCTTTTACGACACCCACGAGCAAAGCAAGGGTTGGTAGTATTCGAAGCCGCTACCACACAGCACTACTACATCATCTTTAGTATCTTCTTAATTTCTTTATTGGCAATTAGGCTACCAACTACTTGCTGCTTGTGTCCGTTATTTATAATATTTGTAAAGTCCCCCATCAATACTTAATTTACCTACCTTAGTGCAGGGAATTGTCTTAAAAAAAGAAAAAGAACGAGCCCGTTGATGCCATAGTCGAGTTTTTTCCAGAAATTATAAATTGTTTCGTCCTTTTAGTTATTATTGTCCATCAGTAAGTCATCGTCGCTTTCAAGAATGCTATAACCACATACTGCTAATACCTTTTGGTAATTTTTGTGGCAAATAAAAACATTTTTTTAATGCTAACGGTGTCTAACGAGCAAACAGCACACGTGATGGTAAATGATGCTGCCGCTCATGGACCTTTGCTATACCGCTGCCTACCGTTAAAAAAGTGAATACGTGTCATGAAGATCGATGATACTAAAGACATTACCAAAACCCGCCACTCGTAAACACTATCAGAAAGTTGGGCCTCTGACTCTCACGTTCACCGAACGAACCACAATAACAAATTGCTATGACTCAGACGTCGATTTTCTGTTCAGTGTGGTACTACCCCGGACAGTGTCGTTCTACTACTAACTTTCTATGAGATGACAAATTTATGGCTTCAAGAAGAACCTGTCAGTAGAATAGCTTACTTCTAAAATACACTTATATGACCTAAAACTAAAAGGTAGTTGTTAATTCTTGAATTCTGAACTACACTCCATCATTGTCATACGGCGCGATACTAATGTTTAGACGTCATAATAGCAAGTATTTGAAGACCAATTTACTTACAGCAAAATAGTAATTTGTTTGAAAACAACGTCAATTATGATCAAAATAACCGTCATGAACTGATTTTAAAAGACATTTGTACGTGTTTACTTGTTAAATTGTGCTACAGTTTTAATTGCTTATATGATGTGGCTTCTGCTTAGCGTAGTTTGAATGATTTTCTGTGGCTTCACTGTTTTATATCCGAAGGCTGTATAATTGACATGTAATGCAACCATATTTCTCGATGTAATTAGTTCAACAGTAAAAAAAGTCGATTGAAAGATGTAAGCGGACTATATCAAAGAAAACTCCTGATAGTAAGTGATCCTGCCGTTCATGGACCTTTGCTAGGCCACTGCCTACCATGAGGCAAGTGAATGGAGAGTGAATGTGCGCAATGAGTTGCAATGATACCAAAACCCACCATACTCAAACACCCTCAAAAAATTCGGCTTCCAACTCTCTCGCTCACTGTACAAAGTGCAGTAATAAATTGCTACTGCTCAGATTGCTGCGACTCATACGTCGCTTTTCTGCAAGAGTGTAGGACTACTCCAGGCTGACCGGCCCGCGACTGTAGATGGACGACTGTCGACAGTATGCGACCACATAATTGAAATTCACGGGTGAATTTTCCTCTCCTTGGAAGAAGTTCTCTCTAATAATGACGTTTATGGTCTGTAAAGGAAGGAACAAAATACTTCATATACATGTTTTTCGCCTGCGAGTAAATACTTTATGCATTCGATCTGACTGGTGGGAAATTCGTACCAGATTCCAGTATCAGTCGCCACAGTCATCCTTTCAGCTAGCTACTATTATGCCTTAAACATATTAACTTCATATAGTTTCTGTCTATGAACAACGCTTGTCATTCAGAGTTATGATTATAAAGCGTTATCTTTGCTCGTAGGAGTTTTTGGTGCAAGTATGAAAACGTCATGCTTTGCTTTCAAATAATATTCAATTAATGTTTCATGGTGTTACAATAAAAAAGTTGGAATATTTTTGTAATATATAATATAATGCATAGAAATTGCTAGTGTTAATATACTATAAATGTAGTTTTTGTGTGTTTTCATGTTACCTACCTACTGCTAAAATGCCGAGTGGCATTTGTAATTAAGTTCACAAGCTTAATTACTGACTCTAGTTATTGACGAACAATGAATTCGAACAATCTACACATAATAAAGAAACAGAAATTATATTTTACATCACAGCTCATATACGTCCCACTATTGGGCTGGAGCCTCCTCCACAGTTGGAAGGAAGTTAACCTATCATACCATGCTCTATATCTAAATAATGTTAATGTGGAGGAGACATCTCTCCTACAGTGGAATGTATACAGTCTTAATCAAAAAAAAATATAATATTAGTGACTAATGCCTAAATATAAAAATACTTCAGGTTAAAGAAATCTTAAGTATACATTAGTCAGAAATAAATACATAAAAATCGTAAATTGAACAAACACTCCAATAAATCGAACATAACCGATAAGCGTGTATCACTGACCGTGCAACACATCAATCATTGGAATGAATCGATAAAGTGTGAAAAATGTATTTTAAATCATAATTCGGCCCTTGGCCGACAGTTGTGATACTGACAACATTATAAGTGAGAGAAAAGACGTGGTGCTATTGTTAGCGATTGACGATTTCATGTAATAAGGAATACATATTTAAATCTTTTAAAAAAAAAGGTAATATAGTTAAATAACCTTCTTCGTCATAGCTCATATACGTCGTTCTGTTAGGTTCCAGCCTCCTCTACAATTAGAGGGAAATTGACATACTAAATCACACTGGTCAGACGGGTTATTATAATCCTTTAGCCGTCTTTTACGACTTCCATGGATAAGACAGGTATTGGTGAATTGTATTCTTATCACACGGAATATTTGAATAAGAAATAAGAATATTGTATTTATAACTTTGAAATGCTGTATACCAGCTTAGTAAAATAACCTTAGAAATATGTATGTATGAGCAAAATGTAAGTATTATCAAATACCTTTGCAAATTATTTGTAGTACCTAGTAGGTAAAATGTTCACAAATATATTTTACACGAGCTCTGCTACACCCTTCCACGAGAAAGTAAAGTATAGTGAAGTTGTATAAACCTAGATACTATTTATTCATTCAATTATATTTTATATATAATTACAGAAAAAAAAACAGCTATTAGAATAAAGATAATTGCGTATCTTGTCCTCGGTATGCCAACAGTGAGACCTCGCTAATGTCCCATTTATATTCAGTACAGCTAACTTCGATATTTTATCGTTTGCAATAAATAAAAGCATCAATTAATATATATTTGATTGTTATTTATTAAAACAATAAATATAACAAGTTCGATGACTTTACAAGAGAAAGTCTTAGGAGCACCATTCACAGTAAAACTGGTATTGATTGATTACTTTAGATTTAAAAATATAAATTTTTTCAATGTGGTGACGGAGTAGGAATACAATTCACCACCCCTACCCACAGGCAAGGGTGTCATAAAAAATAACCAAGGGATTAAATCTGCATATAACTTTATGCAAGAGAAGGAAAACTCGAATTAGAACAAGCCTGACCAGCGTGGTGTAGTGAGTCAATTCGCCTTCTACTGTGACGGAGGCTCCAGCGAGATGGTTATGATAATGGATTTACCTATTTCTTGTCTTGCCTTGAGTGTTTTAAAAAAATAATACTAATATTGCCTTTTTCTTTATTTCCAGGTCTAGAACGGGTGGCGGAGGAGTTGATGGGTCGAAGAAAATGGAAACTATATCAGGACGCATTAATACCAAAAGGGGGGGAGGGCGAACGGTCGAGCGACGAGGAATCAGTCCACACAGACCCTCCTCCCGCACTCAAGATCAAGACCATAGAACAGATCAACGAGGACGAGGCAAAGGACGAAAGGTCCGAGAGGCCAGACCGCCCAGAACGGCCAGAGGAGAAGCCGAGGCGGCCCGAAACTATTTTGGAGTCGTTAATCAAAAGGCCAGCTACGCAACCCAAAATGGAGCTGTCGGAAGAGCCGTCGGATTGGAAGCCCCAGGACAAGTGCTACTTTTGCACGGATGGGGAGCCTGGTCAGGAAGTGAGGGTGCCAGGCGCCACTGTAAGTTTACTAAATCTTTATCAATATAACTATATCTTATTGACATAAATAAATATAAATGAAATGAAATGATTTATTGTTCACATAAAATAGAGTAGATGAGTTGTTCATTATATCTAGCAGTTAGTTCTTCTATTTAACCAGGAAAGAAGAAGAATTTAATGGTGGGAACACACTGTCGATGGTAACCTGTCTACAGCCAGGGGTCGGTCCATCCGGGGTAAGGGGGTACCACATTGAGCAGAAAATCGACGTATGATTAGTAGCAATTTATTAACCCACATAGTTCATAATTAAATTAAAATTAAGGAAGTCTTAATTTTCAATACGACCCGCTCTATCCTCAAACTGAGAGCAAGTTTATTTTAAATGTATATTTGATTCATCATTCATCACAGCTCATATACGTCCCACTGCTGGGCTCGAGCCTCCTCCGTACAGGGATGAAAATTGACCTACTATACCGCGCTAGACAGACGGATTAACATTATACTTTTATTACGACTTTACCTTCTTTGCATAGATCCATATTATGCATATTATGGAGTCATCTTGTACGACATCCACGTGCAAGATAGGGAGCGGTGAATTGTATTCTTACTCCGTCCCCACACGGAGAAATGAATATGTAGTTTTTCTTATGATCAAAATCGAAGCCACGGTTCCTAAGAAAAGATCTTTGTATGTTTTAAATTGCGTTTGTATTTGATTATGCGTTTATGAACGCTGCAAAATATTCGAAACGTCGGGCAATCAAAAATAAAATACAAACGCTATAAAATCCGTAAAGTGGTTTTATTTAAAATATGTAATACTCGCGTAAACATCAGAAATCAAGATCTTTGTATGCCTTTTCAGACTTGCGCTTACTAACCGATCTAAATGAACCCAGTAGGTATATAATTACCCCATGAGTGATACCCATGAATTTTAAAGGCGTGATATTAAAACAAAGTAACATTTATCCAATCTTTAAACTTCGTATTACAGAATAAATACCGTTCGTTGACAAGTAGGTGAATGACGTCACCACCCCATAATTACGCAAGAATGCACCAGTGGTTGCTTGAGTAATTTAAATGGATTCGAACCTTGAACTTTGACGTCAAGTGAATCATACTGTTCAGTGAACATGTTATATTTCCTGTATCAAATTATTTTTATTACCTTATGACATACAAACAAGCAAACCATCTTAAGTATCGTAATCAGTACCTACTGTCGCTTAAGAATCTATGAAATACCAGGGACCTACCGTGCCAGTGTCGCAGGTTCAAATCCCACGCAAGACAACGCTATGCGATTTACAAATTGTTGTTCTGAGTCTGGATGTAATTTGTGCTCGTTAATTATACCTAAGTTTATAAAGTCCCCCGCAACATAAGGATTAGGATTATTTCCTTTATGCAGCGTTGCCTTTTAGAAAGAAAAGATTGCTGGCTATTTTGAAATGGATTTCAAACTTCTGACTCTCTCGGAAAGAGCAGTAGCAAATTAGAACTACCCTTTTTTCTGGGTGGGCTATGGTCAGCACACATGCCGTCCGCTCCGTATGGGGTGACGAAAAGGCAAAGCGCGGCCCTATAACCCACTGTATTCCCTCCCCGTCGCTATTGTGCCGACCACTGGTACCGAGATCCTTGTCGTCCGTGGCCATTCCGCAGGGATACCCTTTTGGGTAGTGAGTGGGGCACAAATGGGGAGTGAGGGCACTCCCCATTAGTTGCAAGTGGCAAACGTAAGAGCGTCTCGCTAGAAAGACAAGTCTTGTTTTTAGAATAACAAAAGAAAAATAACTAAATCCTAAAAAACCTTCGTGTGGGGATGAAGTAAGAATACTTTTTTTTCTCTATTTACTTACCTTGATTCGTTGTCATTAATTGAGATATAAGACATTAAAATAAATTTAATTAAATAAAATAGCTTAAAAAAACATGCTTTTGTACTTGTGAATTAAAAAGTGCGATGTAGAAAATAAAAACAGCGACATCTATCAACTCACGCCAAAATCTAAGTCATGGAAATAAAAAAAATTGGTAATCCTATTAGAACAATCGGAGTAACTATTTATGTATTAAATTATTGCAATTGTCATCGACCCTTGATAACAGTCCAAAGTTTAAAATTAAACCAACGTTTAGGGTCCGTAAATCAGGTTCAAACATTCCATTACATACAATCCAAGTTTATCTTAAGCATGTTAAAAACAGTTGATAATACTATTTCAACATTTATTCAATGTAGATATCGCACTCATCATCATCATCTCAACCTACATTAGTCCCACTATTGGGCTCGAGCCTCCTCCACAATGGGAGGGAAATTGACCTACTATACCACGCAGGTCAAATGCATAGGGTTTTACATCGAGTTTCCTTCTCTTCCATAAATGTTATCTGCATAATATATCCCTTAGTCGTATTTTACAATACCCACGCGCAGGGTGGTGAAATGTATTCTTACTCCGTCACCATACGGACTGATATCGCGATGAACCATGTTAATATATATTAGGTCGTAGATAATATGGTCCTATTGTAGCAAAGAATGGGAAATGAGTCTATGATTGATTTCATTCATCAATCTTTTTTCTATTTCCAGTATAATATAGACAAGTGTATCTAAGCATAAAAAATATCACATTACATTCGCTCGAAGTCGATTACATATAGTTTTTTGCCATCAAAGCAATAATTTAGTTACAATTGCCTGAGAATTTCCCATAGGGGGCACAATGGTAACCAATAACGAAGACCGCTAACATAATTGTATACCAAAACTGATTGAGGAAACCTCTATGCTTGAGAGAATTTCATGACGTGTGAAATCTCTTTGCTTTAGGCAAAGGGCTTATAGTGCATTCTGCTGCACGGTTTTCACAAATCTACGAAAATATTTTTGGCACTGGGACTGGATGCGGTATGTGACTGCACCAATGGCGTAGTGGTTAAGCTACCCACTTATAAATCTAAGTGCTACGGGTTCGATTCCCATGCAGAATAATACTTTGTGTGATCCACAAATTTTTGTTTTGAGACTGGTTGTAATTTGTGACTGTTATGTATTTGTAAAGTCCCGCGCAGATTAGTTCCATAGTAAGTAGTGTTTATCTTTTTAAAAGATAGTAAGAAAAAGTTTCCTCACTGGGGTATGTGAACAAATTAGTTAATGCTTTTTATATTTAATAACATAAGGATTTACATCACTGATAATAATTTATTTTCGATTTTTAATAAATTCACCACATGGTGACGGAGTAAGAATACAATACACCCTATCATATACGGATGTCATAAAGGACGACTAAGGGATATATTATGCATATAACAAATATACAAAAGAACGAAAAGGCTGATTAATACGATATACCAGTCCACCTGACCAGCGTGGTGTAGTAGGTTAATCTCCCTCCCACTACGGACGAGGTTCGACCCTTGCAGTGGGACTTATATGAGCTGTAATGATGATGATGAATTCATAAATCTGACTAATGGCTAATAATTGTTAAGTGCCTAAATCCATTAAGTTTCACATAAAAATTGTACCTAATCTAAAATTTATGGTATTTATTTTCCCCATTACTTGTAGTCGACGCAAAATGTACATACTCTTCTTTCATAGTATTGAAAAAGTTATTGACAGTAGTTTTATAATCGACCGCCTTTTTTTGGAGGCGCTGGGTCAGTGCATACACCATCCAGCTCCGTCCGGGGTGACGAAAGGGCGACGTACGGCCCTATAATCCACCGCATCTCCTGCCTTTCTCCATTGAGCCGATAACCGGTACCGAATTCCTTATCCTCCGTGGCCAGCCCGGCGGAATACCCTGTGGACAATAACACGCCTTGAACGTTAATTTGCTTTATTTTTTAAATATCTAAATCTATTAGGTAAAGTAAATAATGTTCTACTATAAATGTCAACTGTAAATTATTTATTCAAAGCAGAATTAACTAGAATCTAATTAATTTTCTGGATATAATAATATATAAAAGGATGCAAGCATAACAATTCTAATTTCTATGTCCGTCCACTGACACAAACTGTAATTACAGTTTATTGTAAACGTAGCAATAGTAATTATGTAGCTTGTCTAAACCAAGCAAAAGCTCATCCAATATAACAAGAACTCTAAGCTACCGTACATCTACAGTACTAGGCTTACAAAAATAAACGACAACGGAATAGTTGGGTTCATCTTACACCAGCCATGCAAACCATAGTTTCAATTTAGAAAACAATGGCTTATCCATTTTCTACGATTCCACGTCAAAGTAGAGTTGGTATTTTGATTAATACGCGCGAAAGAGATGGGGTGCGTAAGCATCATTACACAGAGGAAACTAGACCTTAGCCTCTATATATAAAGTCGAATTTTCTTTATATTTATATATTGTTACTGAAATAGTGAATATGTAGGCGTAGAGTATGAAAAGTAGGCAGAATGAGAACAGAGAGCGGAGTGGAGAGGACATTGTTGGCTTTGTTAAATAAGTGCGCTTATTTTAATACTTAGCTCTAGGGGGTAATTAATTCTGTTCACGTTTATTAAATAACGGAGTAGAAATGTTTCAATTGAATTGTAAATTAATACGTTTTCATTTAAATTGGCCTTAACCTTTGCTATACTGGCTTGTAAAATAGGAAACAAATACTTATATTAAACATTTATATAGGTATTTAAATCGGTCGGGTAATCAAAAATCAAATACAAACGCGATAAAATCCGTAAAGTAGTTTTATTTAAAACTAGCAATCCGCCCTCGCTTCGCTTCGGTTATAGGTTATAGTCGTTTTACTCGCGTAGTGCCCGTTCCCGTGGGAATACCGGGATAAAATATAGCCTAGTTTACGCCTTGATATTATAGCTTTCTATTGATGAAAGAATTTTTGAAATCGGTCCAGCCGTTTTGAAGATTACCCGGAACAAACAGACAGACAGACAAAAAATTTTTAATTGCTATTTTAGGCATAGGTGTCGTGCAAATAACCGTGTGAGCATGAAAAAAGCCTATTATTTTGACATTACAAACAGACACTCCAATTTTATTTATTGGTATAGATGTATAATACTCGCGTAAACATCAGAAATCATTTGTATAGGTAGTTAATATTTTTTTATATTCAATTTATATACTTTAAGCATTAGTAACATACCTACTTGATGTTACTTTTTCGACATTACTTGTATGAGAAGAAGAATAAAAGGCAAACAGTGATTATAACAAATTAAGTGTTATATAAAAATCATAACTAGCAATTGTTTGGTGGTTAAAAACTATAAAGATACCATCGTATATAATTTCCGAGGAAAAACAGTTGGTGCATGAAATAAATGCAGTTGTAACGCTTATGATCTTTCAAAGGTTGATGATCATTTTAATTTAATGAATCTAATGGTAGGGTTTGTTAATTTTTATAGTTCTTACGATAGGTACTAACGCGTATTTTCTTGTAGATTTCTGCTTAATAAGTAACTGTGTTTTATAATATTTATTTTCTCTCTAAAAACACTTTTTTAAATGTAAATCATATAAATCATTTTCATTTTGAATGGATATATTCGTATCCTTATAAAAAAGTTTGTTCGTTGCGACTCCACATCTATTGTTAGCCGATCGGTTAAACAGCATAGGCCGGACAGAAAAGCCTATAGGGGCGGTCCGCGGAGGGTGGAAACCTGGGAAAATTCACGTGCAAGGCCCACCCCTTCGTGAAACACGTGCGGCCAAATAGCCTAGCTGAACGAACGCCTTTTCTAATCTTTGGCGCTCGTGAAAAACGTTTGACATTACACGTGAAAATCAAAATTTTAAAAATACATTATTAAATTATGTTTTGAAATTATTTTTCTTTTGAAACATTCTCATGATTGTCAATTGTTTAGTTTAAATTCTTTCTTAGTTTAAATTCTTTCTCTTTAATTCTCAATTGTTTAGTTTAAATTCTTTCTTAGTTTAAATTCTTTCTCTTTAAACTCGTATTCGAAATTTATAATTTAAATATAAGCTCGTTACTATTCTTTTGGTTTTATTTTTTTTTTAATTTTGACGTGTAAAAAGGCGTGTATTCGAAGTGGCAGCTATGTTCGTGTGTTTTTTTTTAAGTGTGAAATGTAAAACCCAACATGAGCCGATTTCATGGTTAGTTGGCGTTATTAGTTTCAGACATGAAATATAACTTACGTAGAACGAGTCAGTGGGTCTTTTGCTATTTTTTTCTCCTTTTACATAATAGAAATAACTTGGTATGATTGTTGGGGTTAACAATAAAGTGTAAGTGGTTACTTTGTTTATGGTCGCTTGTATTTTCTTTTTAGAATTGTATTTAGTTGGTACACTGTAGATAAAATGTTTTTATTTATGTAGCAATGCGTACGCAAACTAAGTTTCATTTTGCATAAAGTATAGCGCTTTTATAAATAAAATATTACCTTGACATTTTTCTATTACGTATCTACATCTTTTATTTATGTAAGACTAGCTTCTGCTCGCGACTTCGTCCGCGTGGTGTATATAATTTGGGATAACGCTAACTTTAACCTAAGACTTTGTTTATGTAGAAGGTGAAAATATTTTATAATAATACGATTCTGTCAGACATGATTGTTACAAAAATTTTGCCGTTTACGCAGCGGAAGTTCTCAAAAGGAATAAAAACCCCTATGTTCATTGGTGCTCCGCTCCTGTTGGTCTTAGCGTGATGATATATAGCCTTCCTCAATAAATGGGCTATCTAACACCGAAAGAGTTATTCAAATCGGGCCAGTAGTTCCTGAGATTAGCGCGTTCAAACAAACAAACTTTTGAGCTTTATATATTAAGTATAGATTTCAGTAATCTAATAAATCTTTTGAATGCACAGATGCTATAGTTTTTAACACATCTATAGTATCTATGTACCTACTAGTGGCGTGGGTTAGAATCAAACGCAGGACAACACTTTGCGATCCTTAAATTGTTGTTCTGAGTCTGGATGTTATTTGTGTCCGGTAATCATAAGTTTTTTTAAGTAATAGATACAAGGATTATTTCCTTTGTGTAGGGTGTTTTCTTAAAAAAAATTAACCTCAGAGGTACATTTATGAGGTTAATTTTTTTTAAGAAAACACCCTACACAAAGGAAATAATCCTTGTATCTATTACTTAAAAAAAAAAAAAACCTCAGAGGTACATTTATCGACCACAGAGGGTCATGGCGGTCAGGGCCATCCGCGGATACCGCACGGTGGCGACGGAGGCAGCGTGCCTATTGGCCGGGACTCCCCCGTGGGACCTGGAGGCGGAGATGCTCGCCGGATTGTATCGGCGGGTGACGGGGGTGCGAGCGGAGGGCGGTGAGATCTCGTTAAGGGAGCTCACCGCCTGGCGCGTCGACGCCCGCCGAGACGTCATTGCCCGTTGGGCAGTCCGGCTGGAGAGGCCTCGGTTCGGGGTGCGAACCGTGGAGGCGTTCCGGCCGGTGCTGATGCAGTGGTTGGAAAGGCGGCACGGGGTGCTCTCCTTCCGACTAGTGCAGGTGTTGACGGGGCACGGGAGCTTCGCCAAATACCTGCACAGGGTCGTAAGGAGGGAGAGTACACCGTCCTGCCACCACTGCGATTGCGATGAGGACACGGTACGCCACACGCTCGAGGCCTGCGCGGCTTGAGCAGTGCAGCGCCGTGAACTCGTCGCAATCATCGGTGCCGACCTGACGCTGCCGGCCATCGCTAGGGCGATGGTCGACAGCGTCAGGAACTGGGACGCGGTCGCAGCCTTCTGCGAGACAGTGATCTCGCAGAAGGAGGCGGCGGATCGTCTGCGCGTGGAGCGCAGCCTCGATGAGGAGATCCGCCGCCGGCGACTGGGGCGGCGTAGGCGCAACTACCTGCGCCTCATGCCGCCCTAGCCGAGGCCGCGGGTGACGTGACCGGGGATTAGTCCGTCACCCGCCGAGAGGCCGACCGCGTGAGGAAAGACCGACGTCCTCCACGAGGGGGGGACGTCGGTCGATGGGAGGGTACCCCGCGTAGGGGGTATTCCGTTGGGCCGACCACTGACGACAAGTAAACCTGCTCCGGTGGTCGGCCCAACGACGAAGGCGAGGTGGTTTTCGGGTGGGTTGCGGGAGTTGCGTGCTTAAGCCCCTCTGTCGCCCCGGACGGAGTGGTGCGGAGGCGCGCCGACCGCAGCCCACCCACAAAAAAAAAAAAAAAAAAAAAGAGGTACATTTATAGTTGCCATTGGATTTTAATAGAAAAACCCATAGATAGGTATAAAAAAATCTTTTTTTTTTGGCTTGGCGCTTGGCGGCTATTGGTGGTAAACGAGCAAATAGCACATTATTCACGATTCAGCTTATTCTTGATGAGGCGAAAATAAATTAATTAATGAAAATTGCCATCATCATTCCTACTCTTATCTCAATCACTTGGCATTAACGCAATATGTACTCTTTTGCCAGATAATCTTACAAGATAAGATCTTTGCGTTCATTCCCTTTCTATCCATGTCGTGATTCACGCAATCCTTCCATCTTTTTTCTTTTCGCTTTTCCCTAAAGCCGTTGACATTCTTACTAAAAACTTATCTTAAACGAACGTGAAGATAACAAATTTTTGAAATGTTTCAACCAAAAAAGTAAGAGGTGGATGATATACCTACCTATAGAATTCTTAGTCTACCACGGAGAACTTGTTTATGAACGAAATAAGCTAGTTTTGACGTACGGCACGGAAACGTGGTCCCTATATGTGGGCCTCATAACCAAACTCAAAGTCGCTTAACGTGCTATAGAGCGGGCTATGCTCGGGATTTCTCTGCGAGATAGTATTCTAAATACGGAAATCCGTAAAAGAACGAGTGTAATCGACATAGCACGAAGAAGTAGGACGCAACTAGGTGGACCGGTGACCTGGTGAAAGTTTATGGGCGTCATTGGATGCAAGCAGCATAGAACCACACTTTGTGGCGCAACATGAGGGAGACCTACGTCCAGCAGCCGACGGCGATTAGCTGAATGATGATGAATCTGAAATTTAATTACACGGGCAAGAGATGGGATGGTGAATTATATTCTTACTCTGTCACCACAGGGAAACTACCTTAACCTATTTTGTCACTACTATGAATTATTATTTAGTTATCAATTTTTAATAGCTTGAAATATGTGTACAATGTAAGCACTTAAAGTCATTATTTGCACTGTCCTTGTCTCAAATAGTGGGTTATCAACAGCTTAAACTATGCCGCCTGATAACATAGCCTTGCTTTTGTAACTATGAGTTAATCCTAACATAGATTATATGTATAAGATCAGAATTTACATGAATATTGTATGGACTGAGCTAATGATGATGATGATGAGACATACGAGTATTTATGTCGATTTTCACCAACTCCTTCTAAATGTTAGTTGATATGTAAAGCATATATCATTTTAGACCTTTATTATTAGGTATCATTCGGTCTTTCACCATCTACTATTGGTTGCAAGTCTCTCCAAGAAATCCAGAAGACGGCTGACGCTCATTTTTCTGGTGATCGCTCACCAAATTCTTGTTATTCCCACGGATCTCGTCGATTCATGAGATATTATCTTAGACGTTACATAAAAATTTGATAGGTATCGTTAGTAATGAAAATGGCTATGAGTTTTTAATTTGTTACAAAGATAACCTCGATTCAATTCATATAAATAAGTAGTTAATTGCTCACATATCGGCTTTTATTGATTTAAGAATTCATTTATATAAAGCTTTGATAAATATAATCGATTAAATATCTTAAATAGTCAATTTACACTTACAATGTCTATCTGTACCTATAAGGTTACATAGGTGTGGTGACGGAGTAAGAATACAATTCACCACTCCCTATCTTGCCCGTGGATGTCGTACAAGACGACTATGGGATATAATAGGCACATAACATCTGTGCAAGAGAAGGAAAACTCGAAATGAAACCCTATACCAACATGTCTGACCAGCATGGTATAGTAGGTCAAATTCCCTCCCATTGTGGAGGAGGCCCGAGCCCAACAGTGGGACGTATGTGGGCTGTGATGAAGGTTACATATACCTACTTAATGAAGTTGTAACAAATGATTATGTATTACTAGCGCGCCTACCCGACAAACTACGTTCTGCGTCTATAGCAGCCCCAAACTAAATATGATATTTGCTAATATTGTCAATTGTATAGCACTTCAAATGACATACGGACAGCAAGTTCGATATTGTTTTCAAACCATTTAGGCATAGGGGAAGTCCGGGCAAAGCGGACACCTTAATGTTTGATGGGCTATAGTTAGATAACCAATGGGCATATAAATAAAACAAATGTTCAATGAGAATAAACATTTATTAAAGTTTTTAATATAATTAACAAAAATTGCTTAACAGTAGTCCCTTAATTTTAATTGTCAACATATACCAGTATCCACTTTGCCCCATAGGTCGGGCAAAGTAGATAGGACGATAGGGCAAAGTGAACATAAATACTTAGCCTAATTTTAAACTAATCAATGCAGATATAACAAAGAAATAAGCCTTCATAAGTATTCATAAATAATATTTTTGTGACTCCATTGCTTACATTTATCATATTGGATCCAATTTTAGTTATCTCTATGTAGTTCTCCCCAAAATAATAGCATAGACACTGTTCTTCTTTGTTTTCCTTACCGCTATTCTTACTATTTATTATCTTTAACAATTATATTTTTGATGGTTTTAGTATTTTGATTTTTCTTTGTCGCAGTATTTAAATTTATATTCATATTTTTCATTGCTTGGCAAAGCGAATACCCTAATCCACTTTGCCCGTGTTCACTTTGCCCTACTTCTATTCATTTCATACAACCTAAGCTAAAACCAAATGAAGTGACGACAAAGTATTTGTTCTCTCAGAATAAATACCTGAAAATATGCACTTAAAGGACATAATCGTACTAAACAATATGTTTAACTTTTACATGAGTTATTAAAGTTTTACGTACCTTGAAAAGTAATAAGAAAACTTAAATATTTGGTTTTTTCGATTTTTCTCTGGAACGCGATGCGATCTTGCGCTAGCTTTGTTTGTCCACGAATGTGGATGAGGGAGAGGGTGTAAAGGCGCGAGGCGTGCGTATTCCGATATGTTCTTGACGAGAAATAAAGGGTATTCACTTTTGCCTGGCCTGTCCACTATGCCCGGACTTCCCCTATATAGAAATATACACATAAAATTTAATTAAAACCGCCCAGTCTTTTAGATAACTCCTAGGTGACAAACACACCAGAGAGGCTGACCGCGCAACGGCGACCGACGTCCCGGGACAGGGACGTCGAGATGTGAGGGTACCCGAAAGGGTATTCCGTCGGGCCGACCACTGAGGACAAGGCACTCGGCACTGGTGGTCGGTCCAACGACGAAGGCGACGTGGATACGGGTGGATTATGGCCCGCGCGCCGTCCTTTCGTCGCCCTGGACGGAATGGATCACGTGTGCGCTTACCATAGCCCAACCATAATAAAAAGTTGACAAACACACGTACAGAACAATTATATTAATCATTCATTGCTTATCTTTAGCCTGTTTACATCTCACGCTAAGTGATGTCGTCACAACAGGTCCTTTACCTTACCTTCCATAGACCAGGATTACCTACACTACTTCCATACCTTTATCAAATTAATTAACTATATTGGTGTGCTTGCTTTTATTTATATTATTTACCTATCGAGAAATAAATTAATTAAAAAAAAATATCATGGTATAAAAAATATGTAAAATGTTTTACCTTCTACGGATATAAATATGAAACTAGAAAAACGTTAATAGCTATTTGTTAGTTATAACAAGAAAAACGTTGACGGTAGGAATTTTATTTAAAGTCTATTACAATTCATCAAGTAAATAGATAGGTACATTGATATTCATTAAAAACCAATAATTAAGAATCATTAACATATTATTAATTAATATTCAACATTCATCCATACATAGTTATAAATACATCAGACCCTTTTACTACCTATCAGCGAATAACGAATTAGAAGAAAAAAAATCTATTGTTCTCGAATGTATTAATAAAAATACTATTCTAAATTCAAACAGCCCATTAACCGGTTCCCACGGCGGCCATGTTGGTTCGTCCTCGCCTGCTATTGGTGGAGGCCACAAGTTTAGAATTAGAATGTAGACCCCACCGTTTGGCGAGCGGTAAATTATATTGCCAGTTTTTTTTATATTCCAAGTTCAAATTGGCAGCTGTTCGCTCGTCCGTTTTTAAATGATAATCCTAGAACTGTTTATAAAAAAATATATTTTTTTAGAATTGAAACTAAGCAATTATAGTGCCTTTTAATTTGAATAGTTTACATAGTTAATAATAATGGAATTAAATTGTGGGTTATATAAGTTAATGATAGCAATTCAGGCTTATCTTTATATTAAGATTTATTGTGTATAGTTCAGCGAGTCCGGACCAATTTAGAGCGGCTAATATTAAAACATTAAATGACATTGACATAATACTTACAAGTATGCCAATGTTGCCATTTATGTATGTAATGGAAGCTGTTCATCTATGATTCAACGAATAAACTTCTTTGGGTCAAACGGCCTAATCTGAAGATTTGTTATTTGGAGCTTAAGTGGTATGAATGCCTACTTGTGGCAATTTATTTAAACTGTTCTTGGTCGAAATGTCGCCATCTTTTGGTAAATTCTATTAAACTTTATGTATGTCAGAAAAATTACGCAGTGATCGTAAAAATGAGACTGTCTGAATTTTCTAATGAATAAACTTCTTTGGTGTAAACGGATCAATCTGAATATTTCATTATTAGGTGATTATGTGATGTTATTGTCTATGGTGATGAATTTCTTTCTTGAATTAAAATCTTATATCTTTAAACGAGCAATTCTTGTATATATATATATATATTGGGGATCTCGGAAACGGCTCCAACGATTTTATTGAAACTTGGCATACTAGAGGATTCGGGCCCAAAAAATCGATCTAGCTAGGTTTTATGTATAGAAAATGTTGTTTTGTCAGTGTTTTTGGTAGACAATATAATGACATTAAATTTTAAAAGAATATGAATTCAAATTATGCCATCAATGTCATAAGTTACGATAGCCCAGTGGCGAAGTAGTCAGGTTTCATTTTATTTTTGACATCGGCGACAAACGGCGTCGGATCGAATCTCGGTGTTATTATTATTCTCTTTTTGTAATTTTTTATATAAATTTCATTATTTATTTTTTTATTTTTTATTAATATATATCTAAATAAATGCTACAAAAATACTCCGAGCGAAGCTCGGTCAACCTGATATTTCCACTTAAAGTGAAACTTACTCCCTTTGTCACAACTCTCCTAATACAGAGGTTAGTTGTGACAAGCACCAAGGTAAGTTATGGCAGCCGTGTATCTGATACATAAAATAATATTTAACATTAACATAACAAGCATTATTTTTTTATAAATAATTATAATATTATTACGAGATCAATGGTTTTAAAATCAGTGAAAAATCTTAATTTAATCTGATAAAAAATTATGAAACTGTAGGAATTACAGACGTACTGCAGTTCGCCTCCTATGCAATCTTCTGTATTCCAGGCACTGAACCCACTTCTCATTTGATCAGCTACTGGCATAGGATTCAAGGCAGCATATGCAAAAATAATCATTTTCTGCATCTTCTTCATGATCTTCTTTCGCATCACCTTCACTTTTTTGTTGTTCTTCTCCTTGGTTTTTTAGCTTTATTTTTTTCTTACCTTAGAACACGCTTTTTACACTTTTTAACTTTCTACTTATTACCATTTCATCGATGTTCCAAATAACTTCTACACATAATATTTTCTTCCCCTGCCGTAAATACCGTCGGACTAGCGTAACCCATAGATGCAGCCATATGAGTTTCTTTATCTTAGAAAGCCTGTTTCTTCTTTAGATATGTATCTTTGCAGAGATATGTAAATGGTTGAGATTGAGAGGATGCGGCCTTTCGAAGACTTTGACCTCGTAATGTAATTTCTTAAAGGTCAATTCATAAACGACGATTCCGCCATTCCCCTACCAGTCTTTCGTTTTATTTATTAGACTATCTGAAAAAAAAATCAGCATAACATCAAAAAGCATGCCCAAATAAATTTCTGACACAAATCACACATTTAATAGGGATTTAAATTGCCGATCACCTTTTATATGAAACTTAAGTTTTAAGAGTTGAATAAAAAAACAAACACATACATAAATATAATAAAACATTGCAAAAAGCATGTCAAATAAGCTCACCAGAAAATAAAAGTAAAATAGAAGAGTTGTGACAACGTGTCACAACTCTCTCTGTGCCGAAAATCGCGATCTATACAGAATAATAATTTGTAATTTCAAAACAAGATGCAAGCAAACATAACAAAAAAGTACCACGTGTTGAAACTTTAAAAACCGCACAAACTGGAAAAAAATAGCAAATCCAACATTAATGCAATAGATCACGATTTAAATACATTCAAAATTTTGATGAAAGCCTTACTCTTCTGGTTTTTTTTTGCCATGTAAATGCTGCACTCACATAACCACCTGCTGTGTACCTTTAGTGCATAATATGTCAAGTAGCGCGTCACTAAAAAGACAAATGTGCGCTTTTGCCAGCACGTTAACGGTCATAATTTCCGAGAAAACGTCCCTGTCTCAACTCTCCTCTGTCACAACTCTTCCAGGTCTCCCCTATCTATGGCACCAGGGGACTGAGTAATTCTACATCTCCTAAGATGCATCTTACATAGAGTATTTTTATAGAAATGATCAATAGTTTTCGAAGTTTACGCCAAATGTGTAAAAATAAAAATAATGGTCCACATTACTGCGTAATAATATAGCTTTTCATAGGTGATAGAATTATTAAAATCGGTTATGTAGGTATCTTTTGAGGTTATCTAATATCCATATGGTGACGGAGTAAGAATACAATTCATCATATCTTCCTCGTGAGTGTCGTAAAAGGCGACTAAGGGTCACAATATGCACTAATTCTATATCAAAAAAAGAAACCTTGATATAAAACCCTACCAATACGTCCGATCATCATCATCACAGCTCATATACGTCCCACTGCTGGGCTCGGGCCTCCTCCACAACAGGAAATTGACCTACTATACCACGCTGGTTAGGCGGTATTGGTATAGGGTTTTATTTCGAGTTTTCCTACTCTTGCATAGATGTTATAAGCATATTTTATCCCTTAGTTCCTCGTCTTTTACGACAGCCACGGGCAAGAGAGGGGGTGGCGAATTGTATTCTTACTCCGTCACCACACGGAAATGAATGACGGTATACGCCTGATCAGCGCTATATAACAGGTCAATTTCCCTCCTATTGTGGAGGAGGCCTGATCCTAAAAATAGACCTTCTGAGGGCTGAGATGATCCATTACAAAACAATGATGAAACAAACAAATGATTCCTCTTTAAATTAGTATCAATACCTATATAAAAACGCTGTAAGTTCAGTCGAGGTCTTTCAGATATGTTATGTACACAAATAAACATAGGCACATATAGGCAGTATGACGCGGTGTCTAAACAAGTACTTAGTTAATATTCAAGGTGGACGTGATTAGCGAAACGTCAAGGTGAACCGAACTGGCCACAGTATCTACTCGGCGCCCGCGCATATATATGTACATAGACACATACATAACAACTCGAATGTATACATATATGAAATTGATTGAATATAAATGTTGTGAATAAATATCATCTTGATTCATAAATATCCCACTATTGGGTTCGAGCCTGCTCTATAATGGGAGGGACTACACCACGCTAATCAAACGGGTTAGTATAAGGTTACCTATATTTAAAGTTCTCCTTCGCTTCTACAGATGTTATATAGATATTACATCCCTTAGTCGTCTTTTACGACACCCGCGGGGAAGAAACGTGTTAGTGAACGGCATTCTTATTCCGTCACTACACGGAGAATATACATTTATATATAATATCATCTTCCAATACAAGTGACTAGAGACAACTGCAGTAGCCATCACTATAGAGTAATGGCTACTCTAGTTGTCTCCCACCATAGTGATGGCTACCTACTCTATTTATTAACTCGAACGAAGTTCTTAACTGAACGGGTGTCCCTTGTGAGACCTGGTCCAGCCATAACTTGTTGCATTTAAAACACTGGCGAACTGAAACCGAAGCGAAGCGAGGGCGGGTTGCTAGTACTTAATAAACATGTTTCATTTTTATATAAAAATTATGAGCTAAGTGAATTTCTTGCTGAAATCTTTATAATACGAATTCATAGGGCTTCATCATCGTCTGCATTTCAGCTCATATAGGTACATCCCACTGTTGAGCTCAAGCCTTCTCCACAGTAGGAGAGAAATTGACATATTACCTATACCATGCTGGTCAAACAGGTTGATATAGGGTTTTGTTTCGGGTTTTCCTTCTCTTGCATAGATATTATATACTTACTATATCATTTAGTCGTCAAGAGAGAGGATGGTGAATCGTATTCTTACTCCTACATGATTTTTGATTGCGCGACGCTTTGAGGATTTTGCAGCGTCCATGGTCACGGGAGGACTCCGTCCGTATTATTTTTATTTATAGTTTTCTACATTAGCGTATTATTTTACGTCATTTACACATTAGTATTACTACTCGCGTAAACATAGGCAACCACTTCAGTTTTCAAGTTAAAAGATCTATTTGTAGTTTAAAATATTGTTATGGAATTGGAATTAAGTGATAAATTATCTTACCACAATAATTCACTGTACCTAAATATCAAAATTTAACAAAACTAATAGAATCAATGCTATGTAGGTCAAAATGTTAACTTGTACATTATATCGCATTTATTATAATAATTGAATAAAATATGCGGTTTGCTACAGCTTTATAGTTATGAATATTATTATGTGTGTTATTTTGTTTATTATAAATGGAAAACTATCGGGTATTGATGCTTTGCGATATTCGTGTGGACATCTTTGAATGACAGATTGCTGTAGTGTAATATTCGGTATTCACAGTAGAATAAATGATGTAGGATTTGTAATATTTAATTTTTAAGTATATAGGTATATGATGACAAAGTAAGAGGTCTTTTTAATATTATTTTAAAAAAATACGTATTTTAACGCTTAGAGTAATAACATATAGAAGGTAAGTTCACGCTCAAAAAGTGAGGCATTTCAATTGGAGCCTAATGGAGCTTACGCCGGAACCGTTCCGTAATGTACAAGTCATTATACTGCACGTACGTACGCAACTCTTAAAAAATAAATTGATAATTATGACGGTTTGTGCATTCAAATGGTGTCACAACACATTTGAAAAACTTAAAAAGGTTTTTAACATTACTTTTAAAAGTAGGTATTTCGACGATTTATGTTAATAAAAACAAAATTTGATTTCATAATTTGTATAGTGGTTTACGTGTGTACGTGTGTAATCATCTGCGCGCCATTAGTATTTTAGATTCAAATTTTGAAAGTTCGAAGTATTGACACTATCCTTCTATACGTTATTATTCTAAGTTTTAAAGCTTAAGTACAGGAAATTATCTATAAATGGAATAAAATATTATGTCATCAAATTACTATTTGTTATACGACAGTTATACGGCATAGACACATTTTTTATAATAATCAAAATAATCTCTAAAAATGGTTTTCCCAAAAAGGGTTGAAGGCGGACGGACAGTCATAAAACCATTGTCAAAATTATTGAACTATTTACTATGGGAGATATGTCCTATTCGTCGAACTATGTTGCTATTTATATAATTCTAGTGCATTAATACTAATGTTCATATACCATTTTCGATTTGTTTTTCCTTAAAAACAAAATAAATTGAATTTATAATCAAAATAAAAGTTTCCATTAAAAATAGGTACAGTTCAATATTTATGTTACTACCCGACATTTGGTGGCAATTTATTTAAACTGTAATCGGTAAAGATAAATATCGCCATCTGTTGGCAAATTCTACAAAACGTTATGAATATCAGATAAAATACATAGTAATGATAAAAAGTAGCAAATAAAAAAGTAATATAACTTTTTAAAACGACACTAAGTATTCGCACGGATCTTTCAGTTAAATTATTTTTATATTAAATTTTTTTTTTATTAATTAGGTACCTATTAGCAAATTCGGGAGGTTTTAACCGCGTGAATATGGGGATATGAAAACATAATCGATTTTTATAATAATCGATTATTAATCGATTATTTTTTGTAATAATCGATTTTTATAAACGATTATCAAAATAATATGAAAGCGATTATTTTTATATTAAAATTAATCGATTATTAAAAAAAGAGGTCATCATAATCTAAAAATCGATAAGTGAAAAAAAATCGATTATTTTATAATCGATTATTTATTTTTAATTAATCGATTTTTTTATAATCAATTTATTTTAAAGAACAAAAAAACGATTATTTAATTAATCGATTATTTTCCCTCCAAGTCACATCCCTAACTAAATATAGCGTAATTTACTCATTATATATCGAACAATACATATCAGGTAGTAACATAGGTACTTAGGTATTATTAAAATCGATCCAGTTGTTTTGAATATTACCAGAAACAAACAGCAGTCTGTTTATAGATCCGCGGGTGGACGGGCCGGGGATTAGTCCAACACCCGCAGAGAGGTCGACGGCGTGAGGGCGATGCTCCGGCAACACTGTCTTGTTACCGGAGCGTCGAATGGGAAGATATCCGAAAGGGAAACCCGTCAGCCCGCCACGGAAGTCAAGGAATCGGTACCAGTGGTCAGCCCAATGACGTTGGGGAGGAAATACGGTAGGCTATGGAGTCGCATACCGTCCATACGTCGCCCCGGCTGAATTGGGCGGGTTTGTCCAGACTAGGTACCAAAAAAAAGTATGTTTACAGATAAAAAAAATGGCTTTTAGGCATGGGTAGATTTCGTCCGGCGACTGGGGCGGCGTAGGCGCGAATACCTGCGCCTCATGCCACCCTAGCCGAGGCCGCGGGTGACGTGACCGGGGAATTAGTCCGTCACCCGCCGAGAGGCCGACCGCGTGAGGAAAGACCGACGTCCTCCCCGAGGGTGGGAGGTCGGTCGATGGGAGGGTACCCCAAGTAGGGGGTATTCCGTCGGGCCGACCACTGATGACAATTAACCCTGCTCCGGTGGTCGGCCCAACGACGAAGGCGACGTGGTGTTCGGGTGGGTTGCGGGTGTTGCGTGCTTACGCCCCTCTGTCGCCCCGGACGGAGTGGTGCGAGGAGCGCGCCGACCTCAACCCAACATAAAAAAAAAATAATAATAAAATGGGTAGTTTTTGTACAAATAACCATGTAAGCATGAAAAAAAAGCCCATTATATTGACATTACAACCAGTCATTTCATTTTTATTTAATTTAATAGATATTAAGTAGATAATAATCTTTCGTAAAAGAATATTAAGGGTAAAAAAAAAGCACCTTTTGTTGAAGTTAAACTTGACATTTTAAGTGTCTAGTATTTATGTGAATGATATCTGACCACACAAATAGGTACACTTGCATATGAATAATAAAATTATTCGTACAAATAAAATGGACAGGTGTGTTTTATCTACAATATTAAAAAAATAATAAAACTTAACGCACAAAATATGGCTACATTTTTATATTCAAAACACGCGATGGCCTACTATCTATGGTTAATTATTCGAAGGTTATATTTATTTTTTTTATATAACTTTCGTATTTACTATCACCAGTATTATTTATTTATCTCCAATCATTTTTTCATCATTTCAGCTCATATACTGTTAGACTCGAGCCTCCTCCATAAAAACAGGGAAATTAACCTAAAATACCACGTTGATCCGACGTGTTTGTATAGGATTTTATTTCGAGTTTTCTTTCTCTTACATAGATATGACGTTTCATACACATTTAATCCCTTAATCGTCTTACGACACCTGCGAGCAAGAGAGGGGTTGATAAATTGCATTCTTACTACGTCACCACACAGATAACATATCCAATAGATATTTATAATTTTAGTTCTTTTTTTAGGAGTTCCTACCACATATTCCTCATTGTAACTGCTCTAAGCCAGGATCCACAATGGACTCTATAGATGACATCGACGTTTGAAACTTAGCAGGCTCAAGAAATGATTTTAATTATATTGAGACCCACAACGATTATAGTAGGCAAAGTTATGAAGAGTTGGAAGAGATTGATTCCATTTCTCTCGTGTGCGGGAGGCAGAAAGCAAAATTAACTAATGAGAAACGGATGAGGGAGATCAATTTCCTTTTTAAAAAATAACATTATTTCATTTACTTCCAGAGTCCTGCATCAGAATCAGATAGCAGTTCGGTGTCAGGGGCGAAGTCGCCTGCATCGGCACCACCCCTGCTCCAGCACTTATTACAATTGCAGGCGCAGCATCCACAAACTATAGCACAGGTAATTATTGCTAATTCATAGACATAGTACACTAAAATGGCAGGCCCCATCGCTCGATGAACCGACAATCGCTGGGGAAGAAAGGTTCTCGAGTGGCCACATATCCGACGACGCAGTGTAGGACGACCTCCACTAGGTGGAATAACGACCTGGTGAAAGTTGCTGGGCGTGGTTGGGTGCAGGCGGCACAGGACAGTAGATACTTTGTGGTGAAACATCTGGAGGGCTTAGGTCCAGCAATAGATGATGACAAATGACTCTATTTTCAGTAATAATTAATTAAGAATACTGTTTAATACTGCCTATAATCCTCTTGTGGGATTACGGGAATGTAAAAATGTTGGTCTTGAATTATATACAATACCTTAATGTATTAACGTGTTATATGAATAATTAAAAATAACTTTGTTCATGTTGTGACGGAATATGAATACAATTCACCACTCCCTATCTGGCCTGTAGATGTCTTAAAATTCTACTAAGGTATATAATACGCATATAAAATCCCTAAACCCTATACCAACCTGTCTGACCAGCATGGTGTAGTAAGGACATTTGCCCTCCTATTGTTGAGGAGACTCGAGCTCAACAGTGGGATGTATATGAGCCGAGATAATGATGAACTAAAGTAACTATTCTAATTACATATATATGTATTATTTTCATAGTTAATCCGTACATAATAGATATATATGTACAGTTCCAACAGATGATAGCAGCACTAGCGGCGCTGGGCAGCGGCCTGGTGCCACCGCCACCACTCCCACAAGCGTGGATGATGCAGAAGATGGCACCAAGACAACAGACAGATCGGTAAGTCAATATATGACCTTTTGTAATTTTAAATTACGGACCTTAAAACATATGTAGATATTAAAATAGAACAGTCACTTTGGTATCTATGGCATATTGGTTGAGGGGAGTGATGGCTGTTCCAGTACTTAACTTGTGATCGGATGCCGCTTGTGGAATCTGGTTCAGCCAGAATCATTTTAATTGTATTTTAGTAGGTATATGCTAATAAATAGGATCCATCATTGATCATTAGGTATACTGAAAGGGCGCCTCTACGAAATTAGAAAGAAGACGAATTCTGTGATGGATTATTAAGATATTAAGGGCTGACATCCAAATCATGATTCTTCTCGCAATTTTGGTAAAATATGAAAATGGACGCTATTCACTATTATATCATATTCACTACACATCAGCATTTTATCTGCAATATATTACATAAAATATCAGCAAAATTATTCACTGTAAAACACTAAAATAATAATTCAACTTTAAAAGCTCTACATGATATTTTGACATATCCGTCAAAAGTCTGACCTCTAAACATAATAAGGTACTTTGAATTATGACGGGGAGATTCGAGAGGGCTCTCAACTCAATTATAGATCCTTTAAAAGGAGACAAGGGAATACAGTAGCTTATGGGGTCGCAGGCGACCCATCTGTCGCCCCAATCAGATTAGGCAGGGTGTGTCCATAGAATGCCTTACAAAACAAGGTGATTATAAAAACTCTATTATTTGTATGCAATCGATTATTTTTTATCAGAAAACGCGTCTATAACAAAGATAAAATCAAATTCATATTAATATTCAAAATTTTATCCAAATCTTCAGAATCATTTTTGAGATAGCAAAATGCTATTAAAATTGTTTGTTACAACTAAGCCTTGTTTTAATACCTATATGCTATGATTCTTGACATTTCCAAGTCTAGTCTAAAGAGAAGTTTATGTAAATCGTCGATAGAATCTAATGGTGGTAGGACAAGGTCACTTATAGGATTTATGATGATTCCACGCAAAATTATACCTGCATAGTTGAATGGTGCCGTTCTAATGGCATTGAAGTAAAGTTTAAGATATCAAATACCTATAATGTTTTGTTCAATATTACATTTTAATGGCTTATTGTAAAAAACCCTGTGGTGGGAGTAAGAATTCAATTTACAATCCCCTATCTTGCCCGTGGGTATCGTAAAAGTCGTTTAAAGGATTAAATATGTATATAACATCTATGCAAGAGATGGAAAACTCGAAACAAAACCCTATACCACTGTCTGACCAGCATAGTCTAGTAAGGTCAATTTCCCTCCTATTATGGAGGCAACTCGAGTCAAGCAGTGGGACGTATATGAGACGAAATGAATACGCTATTATAAAAAAAGCGTGTGGTGACGGAGTAAGAATACAATTCACCACCCCCCATATGGAAAGATATGTGGGTGTCATAAAAGAAGACCAAGGGATTAAATGTGCATTTAATATCTATCTATACCAATAAATAAAATTGGAGTGTCTGTTTGTAATGTCAAAATAATAGACTTTTTTCATGCTCACATGGTTATTTGCACGACACCTATGCCTAAAATACAGATTAAAAAATTTTTGTCTGTCTGTCTGTTTGTTCCGGGTAATCTTCAAAACGGCTGGACCGATTTCAAAAATTATTTCACCAATGGAAAGCTATAATATCAGGGCGTAAACTAGGCTATATTTTATCCCGGTATTCCCACGGTAACGGGAACTACGCGGGTAAAACGACTAAAACCGAAGCGAAGCGAGGGCGGGTTGCTAGTGTAAAATAAGAAAGAAAGAAAGAAAGAAAAGATCTTTATTTGTTTTTAGTGCTTGAAAACATAAAAATTAAGAAACAAAAAAAAACAAAAACAAAAAAATAAAACACGTAAAATAAAACTCAAAATAAAACCCTAAACCAACACTTCTGAGCATCGTGACATAGTAGGTCCATTTCCCTGCTATTATGAAGGAGGCTCGGGCCGAGGCTCGAGATAGGGACATACGTCCCAATGTTAGGCTAAAATGATGAAATAAAAAAGTTTTGAGAACATCCTCCTTTTTTGTGGAGTCGGTTAAAAAGGGTAGTGATTAGATCCATAAATATAACAAGAGCTTGCATAATAGATACAGTAAGTTACAAATTCACATACGATTAGCCTTGATAATAGGTAGTATCAATATTAGTACGGCATGTGAACGGAATATTAAAGCGATTGTTACAAAGTTTGTTTAACCTTTAAACTGGGACATTTAATTGATTTTAATTGGACAATTTTGATTAATCGTTAACAAATACTTCAATCTATATAAACCATAAATAATAGTAAATAAAACTACTTTACGGATTCTATCGCATTTGTATTTGATATCCGATTGCCTGACGTTTCGAACACTTTGCAGCGTTCATGGTCACAGGCGGACCAGTCCATGAACGCTGAACCATGAACGCTGCAATCAAATACAAACGCGATAAAATCCGTAAAGTAGTTTTATTCAAGAAGATTTTCTGTAAGCTGCTTTCACATGCCCGCCATAACCTTTATATAACCTATACTAGCTTCTGCCCGCGACTTCGTCCGCGGAAAATTTCTTGTTTTAACATAAGATTACACTCGATTGATATTACTGTATTTAATTTTATTAGTAAAATATTTTTTGGAATCAGATCAGTAACTTAAAAGATTACCGAAGTTCTATTTTCTGCTCAAGGTAACTTAACCCTTAGTTGCCTTTTACTTATTTTATTTATTTGTTTAAGTTAGGTATCTATTTAATTTAAAGCTTCTCTATATACAATGTTTGAGGTTGTTTTATTTTCCGGTAACAGAATAATCTGCCTTTCGGATGATCCCACTCTTGATAGACCAACATATAATTGCCCATGGGAAAAACATTCTTTTCGTAGGTCAATGCCAACCAAAGAGAATGTTTGTCCCTGGGACTTATTAATAGTCAGGGCAAATGATGTTTTTATTGGAAACTGGAGTCGTTTAAACGGTATGGGTAGGTCCGTCGGAATCATTGGAATTCTTGGGATGTGCGCCAACTGGCCAGCTCCTGGGCCGATGAGAATGGTCGCCACAATTAGGTTGTCTTTTAAATCTTTTATTAGTAGCCTTGTGCCATTGCACAGGTTAGGTGGGCTTAAATTTCTTAAAAGCATGATAGGTGTCCCGGATTTCAACAGCAGTTCGTGAGGTGGCAGACCAGATGGTTTAAGGGAATTTAAAAATTCCTGCGGATAGTGGACTGCATCCTCGATATTACACACTGTATCAATTGACTTGTAGATTTTACCATGGCCGGGAACTTTTTGTAAAATTAGATTATTGATTTCATTGACTGTATCGTTCCTTGGTGAGACGATAGCCCTTGAACAATGCCAATGAATGTCTCTATCTAGTAAATATTCGAGGTCAGGATATACTGCATCTATAAGATGCTGTAGACTGTGAACTATACGACCCAGAGTCTCATTTATAACGATTTCCGCAGAGTTAGAGTCCAAGGTTCGAGAAGAAAAAGACCCTTCTCCAATTTTGAGCAGCTGTTGTGGAAAATCGTTATCCATATTTCCAATAACGTGGACTCTCATGTTCGTACGTAAATTCAAAGTTTGGACTATACTCCATAGGGGCGATGATTTTAGACATGCCTTTATGATATCCGCACGTGTACCTCTTGTGACGACGGGAAGTGTCTGACGAAAGTCACCTGCAAACACAAAAGTGACACCACCCATGACAGCGACTGAGTTTCTCAAGTCCTTAAGTGTTCGATCCACTGCTTCAACATGAGCTCTATGACTCATGGTACATTCGTCCCACATTATCAACGACGTATTCTGTAACAATTGACCAATGGGCCCATTTTTGCGTATCGAACATACCGACTGTTGCTCCAATGAAACTGTCAATGGGAGTTTGAAGGTAGAGTGAGCAGTTTTACCGTCACTCAATAAAGTAGCCGCAATCCCAGAAGAAGCCACTGCCAAAGCTATTTTTCCGGATTGCCTAACATGTGCTAATATTAAATTAGCGAGGAATGTTTTCCCTGTGCCTCCTGGGGCGTCTAAAAAAAAAATTTTTCCTTTATTATTCGTTACGCTATCAATAATTTCATCAAAAGCCTGTTTTTGGTCTGTGACTAATTTAGGCAAATTTTCATTTACAAAAGTAGCTAATTCACTGATGTTGTGCGGATGTACCAACATTGTATCTATTGCATCATTTACAGGGCGAACTGGAGACGGTAATCCAAAGTCACTCAATGTTTTATCATTCAATGCTAAAAGTTTGTTTTCAATTTGTATTAAACCTTCATTGTACATAACATCATTAAAAGGCATGGTAAAGTCCTGATTTTGTTGTCGATTTCTATGTCTGATATCTTCACAAAAATTGTCCTTGAAGATATCCCATAGTTTTAACGGTTCAGATGGCTGACAAAATAGCAGTATCACCACAAATAACTCCCTAAGTTTCAATGAACATTCCGACATCGAAGCTTCTCTTAATGTCTTCTCCCAGTGATCATCATTTTCCAGCAAACCTCTGTCCCGGCAAGCCGCTTGATACGTCTCCTTGACCACTCCATTTATAGTTTTCAAATCTTTGAATGATGTGGGACCGCGTACGTGGTGCAATAAAATTCTTAGATAAAAGCATTCTGATTGTGACGGATGTACACCGTACACTCTTCCCAAAGCTTCATCTCTTTTTATTTCTGGATGCCCATCGACGTCTTGACCGCGCCTTCGTCTTGAAAATTTGTTATTAGCCCACGTATAATAGTGTGGAACTTCGTGGTACAACAGCGTTTTTGCAAATTCGTCGGTATTGCAGAGTTCAAAAAACGCTAATAGAGTGGTTTTGCGCGGATTTTGGGCAACTTGTCGCGCAGTTCCTGGTGTGAAAAACACCCTTTGCCCGTTTTCTAAGTGCACGGCCAAATGCACGACCGTGGGATGTCGGTCGTGGATCGGAAATTCGAGTATTCGCCAGACGGCTTCCGATGTACTTATATATCGCCCATTTAAATAATTTTCCACCTCATCATGCGGATTTCTAACGCTGAACGTGGCTTGATCGGAACCTTTATTTATATATTTACATATATATTTTATAGCCTGAACTGAATGGCAGTATTCGACGTTAATGTGGGCGTTAAATGACCTGCACAACATTGGAGAGTATGGTACAATCCATCTGTTATCTATTGTAATCGGCCTCCCTCTGATGTTTACAACTGCGACTTGACCACCATTTTCAGCATTACGACGACGATATACAGGATAACCATCCTCGCCTGTCTGAGTATCGGTGACGAATCGCCGAGGATATTTCTTTGAACATATACCGTTCTTCATACACGGTGATGATAAATTGTGCTCCCCACAAGGTCCATGGATCATGTTTTTGGTGATAATATCGAATAATATTGGGTCATCATCTTTGTTTGGTAGTTCAGCAACTATTATACTGTCTATTTCATCTGGTTGTATTTTTTGTGCAAACCAAAACAGCATATGACAGTGTGGTAGTCCGCGTTTTTGCCATTCAACACTAAGCATATGGCATTTGACTTTGCCGAATACCTCGTCTTTAGTGAACGACTTGATCATTTTCTTCATCTTTAAATGAAAAACCCTAGCAATAATGTCATGACGGTCGAAAGAACGTTGGCCAGCAAATAGCTCTTTCTTAATTTCTGGCCACTCCGGATTGCAAGTGAACGTCACAAATAAATCGGGTCTTCCATAGTTGCGTACATACGTCATTGCATCTTGGGTTTTTTCATGCATGTAACGCGGAGAGCCGGTGAAAGATGAAGGCAAGATGACATGTTGGCCAATATTTGCAGCGTTGACATTAGCATCCTGATTTATAGCGTCTCTTAAATGGATATAGTCATCAGCTCTCAGTTGTTGTTGATTGCGACTTATGTAACTTAGTCTCTCTGTTATCATTTTAGCCATCATGTCAACACAGTATTGACTAAACAAATCCCGATAATAATGAAGGGGATTAAAACTGTTGGCCCTGGTCATCAATCTATACATATAAAATTGCATACACGAAACTGTTTTATTTCGCGCTGAATTTTGTAGAGGGATAGTCAAATAATAACCATCTTCACCGTTAACAAACATCAAAGGTAAGGGATCGTAAGCTCTGTGTAATTCAGAAACTCTTTTCAGTTGACCATCTTTGCAATGAAGGACTATATCTCTAGGTCCCTTATCTTCGTCCACCAATAATACTGCAACTTCGTTTGCTGTAGGTGAATTGTATCTTCCACGATGTTGATTTTGTGGAGTGCGGTCAGCGTGAATGATTAATTTTAAGTTTTCAGATGAAGAGTTATGTTCTAAATTGTATTTGAAACTGCGAATATAAATGTTATGACTATTTAACGACGTCTGTAAATCATTGATTAAATCGATATTTAGGTTAGGAGCAATATTAGACCGCAACGAAAGTTGGTCGGCATCAGAAATGAAATAAATTTGTAGAAACTGCGGGCTTTGCCCTGGCGAAGGGAGTAGACTACCAATTAAGTGATAAACTTGCCCTTCTACTTTAAATGTAGGCATAAAGTTTCCTTCGCGAATTTCTTTAGCACCGAATGACGTCATTTGGAAGAGTGTATTATACTTTCGTATGTTTTTTAAAAAATGCGCAGATAATAGATGATTGCCCAGTAATAGATCTTTTATTGGTTGTGGTGGTGCCTGGATATCAGGAAGAACCACTTTTCCTGCAGCACAACACATACCATTTGGTTCATCGCTCCATTTATTTGCAAAACACTTAGGACATGTTTTATTCATTTCGCCTATTTTCACAGTGTTTTGCTGAGCATAATCTATATTGGCATCGTAATTGAAGGCTGATCTATTTCCTTGGGCTATATTCCGATTACGCGCTCTGACTGTAGCTGCTCGCTGTCTTTCTGTTGCTAGGCGCTGCGAGCGCTCAGTGCTAGTCTCCCTATCCCTTGTCTCACAGACATGCTGCCTTAACTCAGATAGACGGTGCGCACGTTCAGCGCTAGTTTCTCGAGCACGGGCCCGCGTCGTCCTCACATTTTGGCTTGCGAGGCGCTGTGAGCGCTCGGAGCTAGATTCTCTAGCGCGTGCTTGCGAAATATATTCTCTATTTCTCGAGAGGCGTTGCTCATTTTCAGGGGCAGATTCTTCCGTACGGCGTACTCGATCGGCTCTTGTCTGTGATGTCTGCCGAGACAGTTGAGATTTCCTTTTAGGCATGCTCTCAACAAACCACGCACAGACTTGAAAACAATTATGAACAAAGGGAGAGCGACTCGAACACCGTCCGCCTTTACAAAACAAAACAATCGTAATATCGAATAACTCGTGTCGATTATTACGATAGAACGAAGTACGAAACTACGAACATACAAAACAAACGTACAACGAAATTACGATATTTTCGATTATGAGGTATCTATCAACAACAACAACCATGCGAACGAAACAACCGAAACCAATAACCAACTGACATGTAATTTTTAGAACTCCAACTAACGACAACGGGGGCATAATAATTCGAGAGGGTCATCAATCCACGGAAAGTCTTAACACCGCGATTCAGAAAAATGACGTCATTGCAGAACGCCATCTATGGGCAAATAGGTAAAACGTCTGCACAATGAAAGTTATGCTAGGGTCATTTTGCGTTTTAGTAATTTTATATTATCTCCGAAACTTTATGACCAATTGATATACTGTAAATGGCAAATCTTATCTGTATGATGTTCCTGTGATACTGAAATAATTTATTGTCATAAGAATTAATATTTTGTTGCTCAAATAATCAACCAAACGTAACAATGCCGAAAAAAAAATTTTTTAATGCAATAATAGAAGTATAAAAGATAAAATATAAAAGATAGAGATATGGTATCGCTGACTTTTTTGTAGAAATAATTAAGATGAACCAGGTAGCCATACATTCTTTTTAATTTTAAGCAACTGTTTAGGCAGCGCACGCAAATAATTCTGTTTTACGAGGTATTTTTTTCCGACTTGCCAGACAAAAGTTGTGATAGCTCGGTTAATATACATGTTATAGAAACAATTTATAGCCTATAGCACTCAGGAATAATGTAGCTTTCTGCCAGTTAAAATAAAATTAGAATTAGATTATGAGTTCCAGAGATTACCCCCTGCATACAAACTTACAAATTTTACCTCTTTATAATATTAGTATAGATTTAGTTACTAGCAACCCGCCCTCGCTTCGCTTCGGTTTTAGTCGTTTTACCCGCGTAGTTCCCGTTCCCGTGGGAATACTGGGATAAAATATAGCCTAGTTTACGCCCTGATATTATAGCTTTCCATTGGTGAAAGAATTTTTGAAATCGGTCCAGCCGTTTCGAAGATTACCCGGAACAAACAGACAGACAGACAAAAATTTTTAATCTGTATTTTAGGCATAGGTGTCGTTCAAATAACCGTGTGAGCATGAAAAAAGCCTATTATTTTGACATTACAAACAGACATTCCAATTTTATTTATTGGTATAGATAACGTACATAGAGTAGACAGGTGTACACGCTCAAGGCAGCTGAATTTGTAATTTAAATGCGTTTAGTTGATTCCACAGCATTGTACCGCTCGGTACGCCAGTGACGTCATTGATGTTGCGTTTTGTTACTATCTTTATGAAAATTTGTTAGATATAGTTTTAATATGTTACATAACTAGTGAATGAAGAGGCTATCACTTTTGCACAATCATCATTTAGATTTTTGCCGCCCACGGCTGGACAAAAATCTCCCTCATATTTTGCCAAAAAACGCAGTTCATGCCGCTGATATCCGTTGACAACCTTCCACTTTGCGTCACGCATTGACTACGATCCACTTGTAACCTTAATTTCTCGATGGTTATTAATTTCTCGAGTAATGTCCGATGTTTCGAACACTTTACAAGGTTCATGGTCACGGGCGAACTAAGATGTCTCACGTCCAAATATTAATCGTTATTACAGAGTTATATCTACCCGATACAGAATTAGTTATTAAATAATTATTAAATTTAGTTTATATTTAGCTATTAAATCGTTATTAAATTTTATCTTAGTCCGCTCGTGACTATAAAAGTGTAAAAGCGCTGTAAAAGTGTTCGAAACATCGGGCAATCAAAAATCAAATACAAACGCGATAAAATCCGTAAAGTAGTTTTATTTACAATGTGTAATTCTCGCGTAAACATCAGCAATCATTATATATTTTTACTATTCAATCAAATCTAAACTGTAGTTTTTAAAACATAATATATTCAACAAAGTCTCTTACAATGCTTAGCCCCTTAAGTATTGTAAGAAACGTTCTTCAAAACGGATACGGCGCCGACAATCATGGTTCCGGTGGAATCTTACCAGGACGAGATTTTGTTTCTTTGAATTGTATATAAAACTATTTTGTGTTTATCTTCTATTATTCTAGCCTTTTTACTTAAATATAGTTTTAAATGGCTGTTGTTGCCCTCATTTAAAACTGGTAATTTATAAGAAAGCTGATTGACTGAGAGTTTATTCAACGCCGAAAATTTTTTCCAAAAACTGGCACCATGCAATTTAAACACTGAATACTTTCGAACACTGGATTTTTATGACGTAAAGACCTATTAAAAAGAAAAGGACGAAGAAGATGGAGGAAAAAAAAATATCATTTATAGTTTTCATCTCCTAGTGTGTAAAAGAGGAAAATCTTCTTTGAGAGCGTTTCTTATGATATAGGGACTCCATACTAAAAAGGATTATTCTGAAAATCACATAGGGGATATACATAGATATAAGTATATTCGTGTGGTGACGTAGTAAGAATACAATTCACCACCCCCTTTCTTGTCCGTGGGTGTCGTAAAAGACGACTAAGGGATATAATATGCATAAATATTTATGCAAGAGAAGGAAAACTCGAAAGAAAACCCTATAAAAATATTTTTCTTTTTTTATTCTTTCTTTCTTTCTATACCAACAGATCTGACCGGCGTGTTATAGTAGGTCAATTGCCCTCCCATTGTGGAGGAGGCTCGTACCCAACAGTGGGACGTATATGAGCTGTAATGATGATGATAGTGATAATTAGGTTATATGTCATATCACGCCTTCAGAGGATATACATACTTCTCCCTAAGGGGACGAAATTGCGCCTGATGCCGTCTTAGAGCAGACTGCGGGTGACCGGACCGGGGATTTACTCCGGGCACCCGTGGACAGGTTAGCCCCGCGACGGCGATCGGCGTCCCAGTGGAGGACGTTGAAGGGAGAGGGTACTCCCTCGGGGTATTCCGTCGGGTCGACCTCTGAAGACAAGGAACTCTGCGCCGGTGTTCGATCCAACGGCGAAGGCGACGTGCTATACGCGTGGGTTACGGGTGTGCGTGCTTACGCCTCTCTGTCGCCCCGGACGGAGTAGTGCGAGGAGTGCGGCGAATGTAAAAAAAAAGGGAATGCAATAGGAGATGAATTTTGCTTAAATATATTACATTTTCATGAGAACGTCATGCATGATTTCTACGCGGACGTACTTGTAGGCAAAAGCTAGTATTTACATAAAAGAGCCCCATACAAATTCTATATCGAGGACACGTCTAGAGAAGTAGCCCACAATACCATCACCATCCTTTGTGTGCCCCATCAAACATTGTACGACCCGTTAAACTATATCCTGATCAACGATATTATAACGATATCAAAACGTTATCAAATCTTGATACCGTATAGGGACGGAGTAAGAAAACAATTCACCACTCCCTATCTTGCCCGTGGATGTCATACTGGGACATATTGCGCATATTACATCTATGTAAGAGAAGGCAAACTCGAAACAGAAACCTATATTAACCTGTCTGACCAGCATGGTCTAGTAAACCAATCAATCAATCGCTCAATCAGTCAATCGCCCTCCTATTGTGAAGGAGGTTGAGCCCAACAGTGGGACGTATATGAGCTGAAATGATGATGAATGATGATTAAATCTTGAATGAATTATACTTCACTCAATTTAACATATACACAGTAACAGTGTCGTATTTATTTTAGAATTACCTACATATTACATGTAACTATTACTTTGGAACGACGTTGTTACGATAACATCGTCTATAACGTTAGCATTATGATCGATCGTAGAATGACAAATGATTGGAATAAAAATGGCTTAGATATGCTTAGTCTGTACTAATTCAGCAATCACCCCACTTCCTATAGAAGTAAAGAGGTAGGTATATTCTAAACCATTAAAATATTGCAAAACATTATAAAAATTATATTTGCATGAACTCTACTATTTAATGACATAAGAAGTTTAACATAATATGCTTTTATTAACATTGCTTTTAGAACTACGAATGAGAACATGTCACACAAAATGGCGCATAAATTGAATATCGAATACACGTCAAGAGAGAATCGTTTGACAACAATAGCATTCAGTAACTGACACGCTCAGTATGTTTTGTAGCCGTTGTATCTAGGATTGGTATGGAAACGATAGAAAACCCCAAGCAGTTATGGCATTATTTTGTGGTAAAATAAAAATAAATGTAATTTGTATAACACAGGTAACATCATTGTTTCATTATCATTATCATCTCACCTTATACGCGTCTCACTGCTGTCTTCTCCATTCCATGATTCCGTAGTTGGGTTCGATTTTTGCAGTTTCCACGGCAAAGTAAAGCGTAATGGTATTTTATTTTAAGACATTCCATCAAAAAATCAATTAATAGTCTTCTGAAAAGAGCGCTTGTCTATTTAACGCTCTTATATTTAAATACTCTAATTTTTGTTATAGAAAATATTCGTAATTTTAAATCATAACCTTAAAAACGTTATAATCGAAAAATAATCATCAATAATTCTGCTTTAGTTAAAATCATTTTATACTTACAAATATCGTATCGATTCCACCGTTCTCTCGTATCACAACATAGCGCATGTCACCTGTTCAGTTGGACGATGTTTCCCCATTCATTATTATTGAGACATTAAAATGGCCTCGAGCAGATGGAAATTCACGCTGAAGACATTGTTGCGGACCCCAATCACAATAGAATACGTTTAGAATGGAGGACACGATCAATACCTTGAGAAAACTAAGGCATCCGAACTAGTGTATATGGAGCTAGTATATATTTAAATAAATATATAAAAGAAAGTCGTGTTAGTTACACTATTTAAGACTCCAGAACGGCTGTACCGATTTAGCTGAAAATTGGTGGGGAGGTAGCATAAAACCAGGAGACGGAGACGGACTTTTTATCCCGTTCGATCGCGTTCCCGTGTGACGTGACGTAAAATGTCAAAGAGAATATAAGTCACTATGAAACGTGGTTTAACAAAAACGCATTTGATATGTAATAACAAAACGCAAATGACAGCTAAACGTAATTTTGTCTAAGTATCGTTGAAAATTTGATAATTATAATTTGAATCAGAAATCAATAATCAGTAATTTATATTGTCTTTGAATCATCATTGACAATGCCGCAATCAAGACGATTGAATCTTTCCCGACAAAACCGTAATGGTTCATCGATTATAGACTATATTCTGCCGACCTGCCGCTGTCGACTATCGCCAGGGCGATGGTCGGCAGTGTCAGGAACTGGGACGCGGTCGCAGCCTTCTGCGAGGCAGTGATCTCGCAGAAGGAGGCGGCGGATCGCCTGCGCGAGGAGCGCAGCCTCGATGAGGCGATTCGCTGCCGGCGACTGGGGCGGCGTTCTGCGTTTATCTCGCTCTGTTTACATCGCGCGGTCCAGTCCATCCGGGGCGATGAAAGGACGGCGCGCGGGCCCATAACCCACCCGTACCCACGTCACCTCGTTGCTGGGCCGACCACCGGAGCAGATGTGACTTGTCGTCAGTGGTCGGCCCTATGGACGTGTTGGCATAGGATTTTGTTTCGAGTTTCCTTTCTTGCATAGATATTATATTCGTAGTATATCCCTTAGTCGTCTTATACGATTTTACTTGTACTTTTAGATAATCATAGATAGTCGTCATAGATTTATGATGTTTACACAAATATTACATGTTAAATAAAACTATTTTTACGGGTTTTATCGCGTTTATATTTTATTTTTACCATTACGCATTTCGAATACTTGATAAATAAGTCCTCTGTAATAACAATAACTGATTGAACGTGGGACATCTTAGACCTACGGTGACGATTAGTGCTGTAAATTGTTTGAAATTTCAGGCAAGTAAAAATAAAAAACAAATGCGATAAAATCTGTTTATTACCATCGCTAAATGTCATCATCATCATCATCTTGCTCTTATCCCAATTACTTGGGGTCGACGCAATATGTCATCTGTTTTGACATATTGCAAAAAGTTTCGGCAATGACTTTTATGACCAGCCGCCTGCCTGACATCAACCCTCCTTAGGAATGTAATCGTTGACCCAAATGGTACCAGATGGAGTTGGTCCGGGTCAATCTAGGGCTCTTAGTCGTCTTTTACGACACCCACGAGCAAAGCAAGGGTTGGTAGTATTCGAAGCCGCTACCACACAGCATTACCATCGCTAAATATGAAATGAATAAATGATGCAGAAATGAATAAATGATGCAATAAACATAGGACACTTACCAAGGACGAGCGAATAAATAAATATTAGGTAGTAAAATATAACGCAAACATTATTTATAAATGCCGTTCTGTTATTTCGTGAACAGCTGGGTAAAGTTGCCTGCCCTTTGCCAGTCTGTAACCTTCAGAAATCAAGGGTTTATTACGTATCTAACTAGTAAATTATGTACTTTTATAAAATTATCAATTTTTTAGCGTAATAACAGAATAAGAATACAATTCACACTATTGCCTATGGGTAGGTATAGTAAAAGACGAATAAGGGATATCTTTTATCTTTATATATAAATTTCTTGTGTACGTGTGTGTCACTGAACTCCTCCTAAACGACTGGACTAATGTTGACGAAATTTTTTGTGCATGTTCAAGAATGGTATAGATTCACAATTAGACCCACACACAATTAGGTAGGTGGCGCTGTTGTAGGTTTCAAGAAGAATTCCTTTTATTTTATTTGAACAGAACAACGTCTGTTGGATCAGCTAGTAATCTATATAGGTATATAAAATGCTTTGTCCTGAATGATGGATCTACGCACAGCCTAAACCGCTGATCGTAGAGACTAGAAACTTCGAGGGTGTGTTCTTTGTGGGATGTAGTCATCCGATAAGAAAGGTTTTTTTTAATTATGTCTCTAAGGGGAATCCGATAACCAGGGGCAACATTAAGCAAACTAAAGTCACAAATTACTTTTCTTCGGTGTCTACTACGTGATTCAACACATTTTAAAGCCCTTAAGGCAATCAAAATTATAATCCAAATTTTAGAAACAAGCGATTTTATGGTGGCTCTATATATTAGATAAGTGAGGACCGCATAGTGATTCCCATGGCATTCAATATGTTAAAGTAATAAGTATGATAAGTAGCTAGCAGGCTAGCTTTGCGCCTCATGCCGCCCTAGCAGAGGCTGTGGGTAACCGGACCGGGGATTTAGTCCGGCACCCGCGGAGAGGTTAGCCTCGTGACGGCGATCGGCGTCCTGTGGGGACGTGTATGGGAGAGGGTACTCCCTCGGGGTATTCCGTCGGGTCGACCACTGAAATCAAGGTCAAGGAACTCTGCACCGGTGGTCGGCCCAACGACGAAGGCGACGTGCTTTATCGGTGGGTTGCGGGACCGCGCGCCGCCCCTCTGTCGCCCCAGACGGAGCCGGGCGGCGGATGTGCTGACCGCAACTCACCCCAAAAAAAAAAGCAGGCTAGCTTAAATTTTTATTGGTTACCGCTGTAAGCTCAATTAGTTTCACGATCTGTCAAAGTGATAGGGTCCATGCGCCCAAAGCCTCCGACAGATTAAAGACGGCTCTAGTTATTCATGTACATAATTGATTGAGTAAACAACAGCCTTCCTTGATAATTGGGCTACACCATATTTCAATTTGAACCAGCAGTTTCTGATAACAGCGCGATCAATCAAATAAACTCAACATTTTAATATTACTACAGATATAAGGATAAACTATCTAACAGAGTTAAATTTAAAATTAAAATGTGGTTACGTATGGTTTAGATTTAATAATTTAACCACAATAAACTAATACTGTTTTATAAACAAACTATTGTTTTTCTAAAAATAATGTTGACGCACTATTGACAAAATATAGGGAAAGATGTTGTAATTACGTTATTTGAGAATAACAAAATAATTCGTATATTTTTATCCTTATATAATTTTATAATAAAACGTCTTATTACCGAGCTTATAATAGAAAACAATGTTATTGAGCATTTACCGTATGGTGACAGACTTTCTGTATGGTTACGGAGTAAGAATACAATTCCCCATACCCTGTCTTGCCCGTGGGTATCGTAAAATACGAATAAGAGATAAACAATGCATATAACATTTGTGCAAGAGAAGGAAAAATTTAAATAAAGCCCTATACCAATCCGTCTGACCAGCATGATATAGCAGGTCAATGACCCTTTTATTGTGGAGAAGATTCGAGCCCAACAGTGGGAGCGGGACTTATATGAACTGATATGATGACGATGATGCTATTTCGACATAACAACATATATTGATGTTCTGTGGCACATGGCCTTCTTTTTCACTGGATATTCTATGTATCCAGAGCCACATGATTAATAGGAGACCCCTAGTTCCTACCAAATCACCAATTACTCGTATTAATCTATATTTATTAATCTATATTTATTACTAGCAACCCGCCCTCGCTTCGCTTCGGTTATAGGTTATAGTCGTTTTATCCGCGTAGTTCCCGTACCCGTGGGAATACCGGGATAAAATATAGCCTAGTTTACGCCCTGATATTATAGCTTTCCATTGGTGAAAGAATTTTTGAAATCGGTCCAGCCGTTTTGAAGATTACCCGGAACAAACAGACAGACAGACAGACAAAAATTTTTTAATTGCTATTTTAGGCATAGGTGTCGTGCAAATAACCGTGTGAGCATGAAAAAAGCCTATTATTTTGACATTACAAACAGACACTCCAATTTTATTTATTGATAGGTATAGACTAAAACATATTTATTTCGAAAAAAAATATATATGGATTATATTCACTATTCCTTTAATATAACTTTAAAGAAATAAAAATAAATCTAGAACCTTGCTTATATGCTTACCTTACGTCTATTTCGACTCTTCAAAATGCTCAGAGATGCTCAACGTGCATAGCACGAGAGGGCTATGCACGGTATTTCTCTACGTGATAAAATCCGGAACACGGAAATCCGTAGAAGAACGGATGTAACCGACCTAGGCCACAGAATTAGCACGTTGAAATGGTAATGGGCAGGCTACATCACTCGTCGAATCGACAACCATTGGGGAAGAATGGTTCTTGAGTGGCGACCACGAACTGGACGACGCAGCGTAGGGCAACCCCCCCCACTAGGTGGACTGACGACATTCTCAAAGTCGCAGTGAACCGTTGGATACAAGCGGCGCAGAACCGTTCCAAGTGTCATTCTCGTGGGGAGGCCTACGTCCAGCAGTGGACGTCTGTAGGCTGATGGATGGATGAAATGATCTTTCAAAGTTGATAGTGATACCTCATTTCCCTAATGTACCCAAAACCGATAGATTAAAGACGGCCTTATGTACCTAATTGATGGGGCATGGGTGCTTCGCCAAATACCTGCACAAGATCGTTAGGAGGGAGAGTACACCGTCCTGCCACCACTGCGATTGCGACGAGGACACGGCGCGCCATACGCTCGAGGCCTGCGGGGCTTGGGCAGTGCAGCGCTGTGAACTCGTCGCAATCATCGGTACAGACCTGACGCTGCCGGCTATCGCTAGGGCGATGGTCGACAGCGTCGGGAATTGGGACGCGGTCGCAGCCTTCTGCGAGACAGTGATCTCGCGGAAGGAGGCGGCGGATCGCCTGCGCGAGGAGCGCAGCCTCGATGAGGAGATCCGCCGCCGGCGATTGGGGCGGCGTAGGCGCAACTATCTACGCCTCATGCCGCCCTAGCCGAGGCCGCGGGTGACGTGACCGGGGATTAGTCCGTCACCCGCTGAGAGGCCGACCGCCTGAGGAAAGACCGACGTCCTCCCCGAGGGGGGGACGTCGGTCGATGGGAGGGTACCCCAATAGTAGGGGTATTCCGTCGGGCCGACCACTGACGACAAGTTAACGCTGCTCCAGTGGTTGGCCCAACGACGAAGGCGACGTGGTTTTTGGGTGGGTCGCGGGAGTTGCGTGCTTAAGCCCCTCTATCGCCCCGGACGGAGCGGTGCGGAGGCGCGCCGACCGCGACCCACCCAAAAAAAAAAAAAAAAATGTACCTAATTGATTGATTGAACAATATTAAGGCAGAAAATTATGGTTGGCATTATTCCGTGTGGTGACGGAGTAAGAATACGCCACTATGAATAGCATACGTACCTACTCTTCTTACTCTTTCGCAATAGGTAGATACTATGGCTATTGCAAAAATTACTTGTAATAGTTCTATGGCCGGTCGCCTGCTTGACATCAACCCTTCTTGAATAAGTAGGTAATAAGCTTAACTGAAACGAAAATGTGGGTTATAGATATCAAAGTGTCTATAATCACCGAAAAAGTAGGTCTACGAGTATGTCATGGCATGAACAGGCAATAGGTAAATGAACTCCATAAACTTTCGGTATTAATATGACAGCTACCTACGTGTCAGTCCTTGAAAGGTGTAAATATACCTATAGGTATCTACACTCTTATCAAACGTAATAAATTGAATAATAGAAAATCATAGTGCAAAAAAACTAAAAAAACACGCTTACAAGTTGACAGCCTGAATCGTAGAAGTTCCGAATTTCGTGCATGCGTAATTCGCACACTAGCTCTATATCTCTTGCTGTTATACAAAGTATACGATTAGCAATTTCTAAATTCTGGCGAATCTAATCAGCATATTCGCCTATTTTGATCGAATTATTGCATTGTCATGAGCCCTTGACGAGTGTGCAAAGTTTAAATAAAATATGTTCATTCAAAGTAGGGCAAAATGACGTTCAAAGATGCCGTTACATACATAGATACATAGGTACATACATAAATACGGGTGAAACGAATAAAAGCGTGTTAAAAACAACAAATTTTGCCGGGTTTATATATGATTTTCCGACCGAACGTTTAGATTATTCTCTAACGTTTATGATCACGAGAGGATAAAGGTATCTCAGGTCCAACAAGTCCAATATTATAGAGGTATTTTGTTTGTATTATAGAGATCTAACCATAACATTCATCATCTTCATCTCAACACGTGTACGAGTGGGTCGTCCCACTGCTACGGTTGGCTCTACAATGGGAGGGAAAGTGACTCACTTTACCACGCTAGTCAGTCAGTTATGGGTTTATATCGAGTTTTCCTTCTCTGGCATAGAAGTTATATATATACAATATTCCTTAGTCATTTTACTCAGTTACTATACGGCAAAACCCGCTACATTATTAGTCATTAAATTTTGACCCATATTATCCATTCAAATTCATTCTTCGAAACGTCAAGAAAAATCAAATACAAACACGACAAAAGCCGTAAAAATAGATTTATTTCAAATCGCGTAAACATCACAAATCGTTATAAAAAACAATTTTACTTTTAAAAGTCAATGACCCATAAAAAGTAAGACTAATATAAATTTTGAAGCAATGCCTGCGTCTTACGTTGCATTCGTATGCACTTGTGTAAATGACATGCTTAGTGACAAATTTTATATATAAATTGTATACAATGTATATATTTAATACGAAAATAATTCATTATAACAGTTTTATACAGGACGTTATAGTTAACACATCTCTATTTCAAATTAAATAAAAAAAATATAACGAGTTAAAAAAATAATTTAAATAAATTCTAAGCAATCGTTTAATATGTGACCAAAAAATTTTAGCAAAAAAAATTAAATTAGTACAAGTAATTTTTAAATTAAAATTAATAGTATTTAATTTTAGTCGAGGATAATAATAATTTTGTGGTAATTCCACAATTTACTGTTGAAAATAATGTGTGATTTACTATACAGTGCTTTTGCTCAATTTGGTTTATTTATTGACTTTCAAATGTAAGTAAATATAATTTAATTAAGTTTTACTTAGATAGTAGATGGCGGATAGAGGAATTTTGAAAGTAGCGCCAATAACAGAAAAGTTAAGGAGTGAACGGCTAACATGGTATGGACATGTGATGAGACGGCATGAAAGTAATGTTGTGAGAAAAGTTTTGGGTATGAATGATGAAGGCTTTAGGGGAAAGGGAGACCGAGGAAAAGATGGATGGACTGCGTGAGACGTGACATGGATAGTCTGGAAGTGACTGCGGAGATGACTTCTGATAGGATCGTATGGAAGAAGATGACATTGCGTCGACCCCAAGTAATTGGGATAAGAACAAGATGATGACGACTAGATAGCGGATTGCGCCCTCGCTTCGCTTCAGACACAGTCATCTCGCTCCTGCATTTTAAATCACCATTATCTTCTAAAATATTACAATACGCGTCTGCAGTCAGTAAATATTATTTAGATAAAAAAAGATCTCCGTGTGGTAACTGAGTAAGGATACTGTTCACCACCCCCTATTCTTACGACGGGTATGCCCGTGGGTGTCGTAATATAATGCTAAAGGCTACATGCATACAATATCTATGCAAAGGTCGAAATAAAACCAATTATAAATCAACCCGTCTGAACAACGTGGTGTAGTAGGTCAATTTTCCTCCTTGAAGAAGGCTCGAGCCCAGCCATGGGAAGTATATAAACTGAGAATTTTCTCAATAAGAATACCCGTACTATTACCGGCCAACATTTACTTTGAATTGTGTTTATAGAAGGGATCCTGTTATAACCAAAAACCTTTTGATAAGTAAGATAAAGTAAGCTTTTTAAAAATTAACAATCATCATCATCATCATCATCGCAGCCCACATGCGTCCCACTGTTGGGCTCAGGCCTCCTCCACAATGGGAGGTAATTTAACCTACTTATACCATGCTGGTCAGACATGTTGATATAGAGTTTTATTTCGAGATTTCCTTCTCTTGCACAGATCTTATGTGCATATTATATCCCATAGTTGTCTTTTACGACATCCACGTGCAAGATAGGGAGTGGTGAATTGTATTCTTACTCCGTCACCACACGAAAATTAACGATAATTTACCATTATTCCCTCTGAGTTTTCCTGCCGAATCTTTCTCAATATGGCCCCGTTCCAATCGGATGGTACCTAGTATTTTAGATTTATTAGGTTTAAATTAATAAATTGTCATAATAATTACTGCAAATTTAGTGTTTAATATTTACTAACTAAATACAATATATTTTTATCATTTTCTTCTTGTACTGGCTATAAATTTGTATCAAAATGTTAGTCTAAATTTAATAACTAATTTCTGTAGCGGGTAGATAGATAAATCTCTATAATAACGATGACCTGTTGTACGTGAGACATTGTAGGCCGCCCGTAACCATGAACGCTGTAAAGTATTCGAAACGTCAGGCAATCAAAAATCAAATACGAACGCGATAAAATAGTTTTATTATAAATTAACATCTTTCTTCGTGGGTCATTACATCTAAAATATTTTCATCTGGTGATGGAATAAGAATGGTGTCATAAAATATGATTAAGGTATAAAATTTTGGGTGACGAGACCGGGAATTAAATCCGTCAACCGCAGAGAGGCTGACCGCGCGACGGCGCCTGACGTCCCGAGACAGGGACGTCGAGAAGAGAGGGACTCCCTCGGGGTATTCCGTCGGGTTAACCACTGAGGACAAGCAACCCTGCACCAGTGGTTCATACAATGACGAAGGCGACGTGCTATGTATGAGCCGCCCCTTTGTTCCGGTAGCCCTCCTCCAAAAAAAGGGTAGAAAATTTTAATAGAAAACCAGTGCAAGAGAAGGCAAACTCTAAATAAAACCCTATATCAACTCATCTGACCAACTTGGCATCGTAGTTTAATTACCCTCCTATTATGGACCAGTCTGAAGCCCAGCCATGAGATTTCTATGAGTTGAGATATGAATATATGGTTTCAGAAAATAAGGATATATGGTGAAATCAAACAAAACATAAACATATTTAGTTATGGGTTTTTCTAAGTGTATTTTGGTTCGATTTAACGAAAAGGAAAAAATAGACCCTTATCTATGGTCTATTTTTAAATTTTTGCCTATGTTTGATTTCAAAATAACCCATTTATTACGATGACTCATCGCTGTAGTGGTTTAATTATGACTGCATAGAAGGCGTAGTGGTTGAGATATATAGTTAACGTGCCAGTGTCATAGGTTCGGTTCCCATTCAGGACAATACTTTGTGCGACTTGTGCGATCAACAAATTGTAATTCTGAGTGGGGGTGGGTCATCTTAGCTTTTAGATCACACCTGCTGGGCTCAAGCTTCTTTCACAATAGAAAAAAAGGCTCAGATCTTTTTTCGGACGGAAGCAACGATTTTCGGATGGAAGCGATTTCCATTAAAATAACCCTGTTTTTTTTGGGGGGTGGGTTGCGGTCGGCGCGCTCCTCGCACCATTCCGTCCGGGGCGATAGAGAGGCGTAAGCACGCACACCCGCAACCCACCCCACGTTCACGTCGCCTTCGTTGTTGGGCCGACCACCGGAGCAGGGTTACTTGTCATCAGTGGTGGGCCCGACAGAATATCCCCTATTTGGGGTACCCTCCCATCGACCGATGTCCCCCCCTCAAGGAGGACGTAAAATAACCCTGTGGTAGTAGTCTAACTATAGTGTAAGCACATAGGTTAATCATCATTATCACAGCCAACATACGTCGCTCTATTAGGCTCCGGCCTCCTCCAGACTGGGAGGAAATTTGACCTACTACATACTATGCTGATCAGATATGTTGGTATAGGGTTTCATTTCGAGTGTTCCTTCTTTTTCGCAGATGTTATATACATATTAGTTCAGAGGGTGTCACTATCAGTTGTCTGTCCGTCAACTGATTAGTGCCACTACGGGCGCGCGATCCCGGACTGCTCCAGCTGCTGCTGTCGTGCCTCTTTCCTATATCCCATGACAGTAGTATCCTTTACCCATTTTCTTCCTTATTCATCCACCATGTTCCATCCTTTTCCCCATAAACGAGAATTCTCGAGGAGGGTTGGCGTCAGTCGGGCGGCCGGCCATAAAATTAATAGCCGTATCTTTTTTACAACATGGTTTTGAGGTAAAAGCATGTTGTGCCGACCCCACTTAGCGTGGGACGAGGGCAGGCAAATGATGATATGATATATACGTATTATATACCTTAGTCGTCTTTTTCCACGTCCACGGGCAAGATAGGGACGTGGGGAATTGTATTCTTACTCATGGGATTGCACATAGGTCATTTATATATTAAAATTATTTTTTTAATCAAACATTAATGTTATAATAATAATAAAATAATAATTGAGTTATGTAATTGTAGTTATATGTATATATAACTTAAGTAAAGATGTTAAATATTAATAACAACTGAATAATAAAAATTATAGAACTTTCAATCGTACTCATTCTATTTACAGTTTTTGGAAAGTTTGGCATTTCTAAAGGTATATCATGCTGGTCAAATGGGTTACTAAACGTTTTTATACCGAGTATTCCGTCTCTTCTATAATTGTATCACTTATACAAGAGAAGGAATATTACCCTAATGGCAGTTTGCTAGATATATAAGTATATAGACATAAGCATAGTAAAAATATTAATGTAACCCTTTTCCACTCACAGGCTACCAGAAGTTGGTGAGAAGACGCTGGCGTCTACATCACCGATTCAAACGGAGCAGCCCCTCGACCTTAGCAACAAGTCCACGTCTAGCACAAGTGGAACACCACCACCTGATGCCAAGCTCTTCGATAATAGGTAACATTATTATTTACCACTACCATATTCCCCGGGTTTCACCCGCATAACTTCCGTTCCCGTGAAATACCGAGATTTTTTTTCTATTGCAAACGGTGGCAAATGAGTAAACAGTATGATGGTAAGTGTTGCTGCCAGTCATAGACCTTTGTAAGGTCGTTGCCTACCGTAAAGAAAGTGAAGGGAATGTGAATGCGTGCCATTGCCACCACCACCCACCATCTCCCACCTCATTAGGTTCGATGATACTAAAGGCATCTAAAACCCACCTCACGCAAACACCCTCAGAAAGTTAGACTTCCAACTCTCTCGCTCACCGAAGGAAGCGCAGTAACCAATTACTACTATTCAGACGTCAACTTTCTGCTCACTGTGATACTACTACGAACGGATCGGCCCACGACTTTGGTCTTAACAGTGTGGTCTTACCGCTAGTGAGATAAAATATATATTACAAGTAGATACTAAATAAACTATTTTCTTTCTTTTTCATACTTCAATTTTATTTATATGACTACTATCCAATTTGTATTCTTTTCTCTGTGGTGTGACATCACGGAAACTTTTAACATAATTTAATGGTTTAACATAGTTTGTTGTTCTAGTAAGAAGAAAAAAAAAAATTAAAATAATAGACAAGCCCGCTGAGTTTCTTGCCGGATCTTCTCAGTAGCGGTCGCGTTCCGATCCGGTGGTAGTTTATTTTTATTGGATAATTTAATTTTATTTTGTAAAATTGACAATATGTAAGTGCCCTCTCGGGGTCTATGCATAATAAATGATTTGAATTTGAATTTGGTAGAACATAGCGAAAAGGTATAGTAATCCAAGTAGCACTCCCAGTGTCAAAGGTTTGGTTGCCACGTAGATATATTCTACACGATCTACCTAAGTAAAACTGGTATTGGAGTTAAAAGCGTAATTGTCATTCATTATTATACATTTACCCTTCAAAAATTTATTTATAGGTACTTAGTGTAAGGTATTAATAAAAAATAAATAGGAAGTGTACCTGAACTCTTTCTAAAAAGTCGTAAGAAACTATTCTCATATAAAGTTACGTCGCATTGAAAATTCGCTACGGCACCGCTACGAAACCATTGGTCGTAATGCGATTGAAACATATAAAGCTAGACTTACATACATAATCAAACTTCCTATTGAAACTCAACTTGGATAACACAAACAATAGTAATGTGAACGCACCCATTAAAACGTGAAAACGAAACTTTGAACGATTGACACGGGTCAACGAACTTTTGACAGCCCGCCATTATAAATGACAGATGCTCAAATGACGCCATTTTACTGGTCATTAAAAATAATATGTCATTGTTAATTAGTTTATGGTAATCTGTATCGGATTGAACATGGCTTCGTATACTTATAAAGCGCTTTAACTTTGTCTAGTTTCAATTCTAAATACCTTCAGATAAAGAAGTTCATAAGTCTTACTTTGGAATTAGGTAAATGAATTTTAATTGAACCTAAAGCTTTTACGACATCTACGGGCGGGAGATAGGGAGTGGTGCATTGTATTCTTACTCCGTCACCACACAGAAAAGTTATTTTTTTATTAATAGTTTATATACCTAAACCTTAAAACTATTACTTTAAAATATTATATAAAAATTTGGACTAACCATTCTGATTGTTATTATAAAATTAAATAAATAATAAATATATGGTTAAAATATAGTATTTCATTAATAAATAACTGCGTATAAAAAAAATAAGATAGTGGTTCGTTATACTGATATTTATTCATCTTTCTTGCCAAGGCTTCCTTTGTCAATTCGTAATTCCAGAATATCTCAAAATTTACCATACTTATAATTAGTTCGCAATATATAACGTGGTTAAACTTCTAACGACGTCCAATGTTATGTTCAAATACCAATTTATCCTTTTTATTTTAAATTGACTGTCACGTGCAATGTCAACCAATGGATATGCCTGTAATGTATTTTTAAGATTTTTTTTATGCCATCGTTGCCAAGACGTTTATGCCAAGGCATTCCGTTTCACAAACGTGTGGTAGTTAAAATTTTCTCCAAATTTCGATAAGACTCGAGCTCAGAATTGAAACGTATATACATATGAGCTGAGAGAAGCTAAGTAATCTATCGATCACCCCAATAAGCTACATTGGCGTCATTACGCGTGGGGGAATTTAGTACCCAAGAAAATGGCAAAAAGTTTGAGTAACAGTCTCCAGTCATTCGCCACATGTCAATCACATTTGAGTAGTTAAAAGTCAAAGAACCCATATCAGCGAGTGTCAACGTTCTACTTTAGCTCCCGCTAAACAACATTGCAAAAGTCGTGTTTATCGTACCTAGCCGGGGCGACAAGAGTTTTATTGTTCACGGTGATTCACTTATATGATGAAATTAAACATGAATTGTAGGGTTTTTATTGTGATAAAACTGTTGGTTGTATGAAGTTCCTTATTTAATGTGGATTTATACTTATTTTGTTAAGATACCTCTTTATTTTAACGCAAAATTCTGCACTAAGGCAATAAACCTTGTATTGCGGGGGAGTTTACAAAAATATATGTAACTAACGGACTAAAAATACATTTTATCACTCCCTATCTTGGCCGTGGGTGTCGTAAAAGACGACTAAGAGATTAAATACACATGTAAGAGAAGAAAAACTCGTAATAAAACCCTATACCAACACGTCTGACCAGCTTAGTTATAGTAGTTCAATTTCCCTCCTATTGTGGAGGAAGCTCGAGCTCAATACTGGAATGAATATGAGCAGAACGAATTAACGTTAAAAAACAAAACATTAAATTAGTTGTTTTATTAAACGAGTTTATTAGACTTATTAGTCTATATTCTATTCGGATTATTTTTTCTTAAACAAAGGCCCAAAAACTCATAAACTATTAGCCTCACTAAAAGCCTTATACTGTCTACAACTACATTCCCACATACAATCACATAGAAATTTATATATCAAAAGATACCTATAATTAGCATTGCGAGAGTGATTAAACTATTGATGACACAGATGAAATACCTATAAGTTTGCTTATTCTTGTTTGTGTGGTGACCGAATAAGAATACAATTCACCAATCCCTATCTTACCCGTGGGTGTTGTAAAAGACGACTATGGAACATATTATGTATATAACAACTATACAAGAGGAGGAAAATGTGAAAGAAAACTCTATACCAACCCGTCAACGAGCGTAGTATAGTAGGTCAATTCCCCTCCCATTGTTGTGGAGGCTCGAGCCCAGCAGTGAGACGTATATGAGCTGAGATGATGATGATGTACAGCTTTAAATTTGATCTGTGATATTAAGAATTAGGATTAAGGGAGTAGCTATCGCCGTAAATGATACCGGGCCGGGACGGTAGGGATCCCTAATCATCATGTGTAAATAAAACTTCCTAAAATGTTATAATGATTATATTTATACATACATTTTTGAGACTAACTATGAGGACAACCATTTTATTTAAAAATCCCAATATCATTTTTTTTGCTTCTTATTTAAAAAAAAAACTTACCCTTCCTTTGGGTACAACAAGTCGACAAGTCACATCTGCTCCGGTGGTCGGCCCAACAACGAGGTGACGTGGGTACGGGTGGGTTATGGGCCCGCGCGCCGTCCTTTCATCGCCCTGGACGGACTGGACCGCGCGTGCGCTTACCATAGCCCACCCATAAAAAAAAAAATAAAAAAAAAAAAAGAAAACCCTTCCTTTGGGTTCTCGAAGTTCCCACTAAGGCAAGCTACACCACTGATTAGAATGTTGACTATTTTTTATGGTATAGGTATCACGAAACATTGTACCAATCCGTCTCACCAGTGTGTAGCGGATCAACTTCTCTCCTATTAATAGAGAAGGGCCGACTCTAGAATAAATAAGAGAATGTTGCATATAGGTATAATTGCTGGACAAAAAAGGTTCTTGAATGGCGATCTGTATCTGACGATGCAGTGTAGGACGACCAAACTAGATGGACCGACGACCTAATGAAAGTTGCACAGGACTGCATTTTGTGGCGAAACATGAAGGAGGCCTATGACCAGCGGTAGGCGGTGATAGGCTGAGTGATGATGATGTTATATTATAAACTAATGAGTCATCATCATCATCATTTCAGCTCATATACGTCCAACTGTTGGGCTCGAACCTCCTACACTTCATAGGAGGAAAATTGACCTACTAAACCACGCTGGTCAAACGTATAGGGTTTTCAAGTTTTCCTTATCTTGCTTAGATGTTATATGCATATTTAATCCCTCAGTCATCGTTTATGATACACACCCAAGATAGGGGGTGGTGAATTATATTCTTACTCCGTCACCACACGGAAAGATAAATAACTATTTAATAATATTTCTCCGTGTGGTGACGGAATAAGAATACAATTCATCACCCCCTTTCATGCCCGTGGGTGTCGTTAAAGATGACTAAGGGATATAATATGCATATAACATCTATGTAAAAGATGGAAAACTCAACCACCTCACCTTATACCAACATGTCTGACCAGGGTGGTATAGTAGGTCAATTGCCCTGCCTTTGCGATGGAGGCTCGAGCCCAACAGTGGGACATATATAGACTGATGATTATAATAATGTTTAAATGATATAATACGACAACATTGCTATATTAAAACACAATCGCAAATCGATAACTGAATAAATTCATTCTCAGTGAGCGCGATCTAGGTCGCATGACTCTCCAAAACAAATAAAAATGCACCGATAGCCCGTTGGTGCATTGACCTTGCATCCACAACATATATATCAAGCTAAAATATACTTTAAAACATACACACTAAGATAACAATTCGTATAAGAGTCATCTTAAAAAAAAAACATGTTTCAAGATGAAACTGAAGACATCGAGCAGGCGACGAAACAATTTTCAACTTTATTTAATGAAATTTAAAGTTTATTATTGTACAGTGAAGGGCTGTAGGAAATATGATAAAGGTGCATTCATGTAGGGCGGTTATCGAATGAGAGTAAATATTTCGCATTTTACGTTATCTCTGGATTAAAATAACACAAGTTTTGAAATATTGCCTTTATATGATTGTCGGACATTGCCTGGATGACCTCTTTATTTGCCTCTTTACGTATTTTAATTGCCTTAGTCTTTGTCTGCCCGTGTGGTGACGGAGTAAGAATACAATTCACCGCTCCCATTCTTACTCACGGATGTCGTAAAAGATGACTAATAAAAATATGCATTTAACGTCTATGCAAAAGAAGGAAAATTCGAAATAAAACTCGCTATTTACCGGCTTTACCCGCGGATTACCTGCTAAAATGATCTAATATACCACGCTAGTCAGACAAATACACTGTTCTATATGGAATTTTCCATCTCCAGCATAAATTTTATCTGCACATTATATTACTATACCACGCTGGTCAGATTTGATGGTATAAGATTTGTCGGTGTAGATGGTAAATGAGTAAGCAGCACACCTGATACCGTTTTTCTTAAACCTCTTTTAAAGCAGGACATGTCATAGCGCTCGGGAAACACAGGAGCAGATAGTTCATTCCAGAGCTTGCACGTACTTACGAAATGATCGCTGGAAATGTACAGTGGAAGATTATAACGTTTTTAGGTAAAATGGATGAACCGTGCTACGGTGTCGAGTGATACGTTGGTAAAGTGGTCAATATATCAAGTTTTCCTTCTCTTGTATAGATGTTATATGTCTATTTACTGCTTTGATCGTCTTTTATAACCCCGCAGGCAAAGAGTGGAGTGGTGAATGTATTGTATTCTTACACCGTCAATAGACGGATAATGGACTTAGAATACGTTGAACTCACTTGCCATTATTCATGCCTTTCCCATATGGACCCTAAGAAAATCCGAAAGAACAGGTAAATAACATAAGTGTAGCATAAACCTCATCATCTCAACCCAAGTCCAACTATTGGGCTCGAGTCACCTCCACAACGGAAGGCAACTTGACCTACTATACCGCGCTAGGCAGAAATTTTGACATAGGTCGTTAAGTCGAATTTTGCATCTCTTGCATGGATTTTTTCTGTATATCATATCCCTTAGTCATCTTTTACCCATGGGTTAGAGAGCGGTGAATTGTATTTTTAACCGACTTCTAAAAAATTCGATTCTCAATTCGGATGTTTGTAATTGTTTTTTATGTTCGCGCATAACTCCGTCGCTCGCCAACAGATTTGATTTTTTTTTGTTGGAAAGGGTACCACCCAAATGCTCCCATGTAAATTTTATCGAAATCGGACAAGCGGTTATTTAACCACTGATATCAAGTAACCCTGCTGTCAAGTAACCCTGCTCCGGTGGTCGGCCCAACAACGAAGGCGACGTGGTTTTCGGGTGGGTTGCGGGTGTTGCGTGCTTACGCCCCTCTGTCGCCCCGGACGGAGTGGTGCGAGGAGCCCGCCGACCGCGGCCCACCCCCAAAAAAAAAAGCTGTTATTTAAAAATTAACAATTATTTTTTTGTTTTTGCAAGAAATATTTTCTTATTACTTCATTACAATACAGACTAATATGTTACTAAATAATTTCCATACCAATTATAAACTTTATTTTTATAAAGGCTTAAAGAAATTAATATCTAATATTTGAATGAACACATAAAATTAAATGAAAACTGTAGAAACGCGACCGTCTTTTATATTCGCTCTGCTATTTTTATGTCTTCGAATTGAATGAATATTCAGAGGTTATTGATTTCGTCCCTAGTATGATCAGATGGATGACTCATCTAGATTATTTGAAATGTTATTCGTATTGTAAATTGATGTATTAAATTCTTTTATTTCTTTTTATGTTTTGAGTATACAATACAATTCAGCACTCCCTATCTTGACCGTTGTTCGTAAAAGACGATTAAGGGATATAATAAGCATATAACATCTGTACAAGAGAAGGAAAACTCGAAACAAAACCGTATTCTAACACGTCTGTCAAGCGTGAAATAGTAGGTCAATTCCTCCTCCCATTATGGAGGAGGCCTGAACCCAACAGTGGGACATATATAGGCTGAGATCATGTTGATATTATGAATATTGTATTGTTTTTTTTTAATATGCATATAATATCTATGCAAGAGAAGGAAAATTTGGAACAAATCCCTATACCAACACGTATGACCAGCGTAGTAGTGGCTTACGTTTCGCGTTGCAATAGATATTAGAAAATTCAAAACGTTTCGCATCTAGGAGAAACTTGCATTTACAAAAATTGTCATTTTATATTTACGACCATACGATTGAAGTAAAACTTCTATAAAATTCACAACATTTGAACTTTAAAATGAATTTACAATTTTATTTACCTTAAACGTTACAATCGCCTCACCCAATCACACTTTTCGTAACACTCTCATCGCGCATTCACCAGCTTACTCCCCAAGTGAAGCGTGCGTAAAATGGTTTAGTTCAAAAAAATATGACAGGTATAATTAAAAATTTCAAACGGAAGTATTTGAAGCTCCAATAAACTGATTTAATAATACGTTGTTACAGATTGAAGCGCCCGGCTTTGGATATGGTGGGCACCAACAGTGCACATCGGCGCGCCTACACCGAGGAGGAACTATTGTCTGCAGTGCGTGACATCCAAGCGGGCAGACTTGGTACACGTCGGGCTGCCCTGCTTTATAACATACCCCGCTCTACATTAAGAAACAAGCTCAACAAATTCGGACCTACCACAGAAAACGTTGACTCTGAACCAGACAGCGATGATAGGCCCGAATCTCCAACTTCAGTTATCCTCAAAATACCAACGTTCCCACCGCCAGATGATAAAAGTCCATCTCCAGCTAGTGGGCAGTTAAACGCCACAACACCTATCACTCCTGTGGTACCAACACCACAAACGCCATTACTTTTGCCTCACTCGGTCTTCGCTGACCCTCCTTCTACGCAGCATCTTTTTACATCGCTCAGCGATGTCATCGCTAAAAGCATCAGCCAGAAGTTCCAACAGCCCCTCGATAGACAACATCATCAGCCAACTGACCTGCCATTCCTACGTGCACCTGACCGTCACGTCTCAGTTATAAAAACGCCCCCGGATAACCAACGCTATCCAGCACCTGGTAACTCTAAGGCGCCTACCAATAATAATGGACAACCTGCCACTGGTGGTAAAGGTACACGTCCAAAACGTGGTAAATATCGCAACTATGATCGCGACAGCCTCGTGGAAGCTGTGAAAGCTGTACAACGTGGTGAAATGTCCGTACACCGGGCTGGATCATATTATGGTGTTCCACACTCAACGCTCGAATACAAAGTCAAGGAGCGTCACCTGATGCGGCCGAGGAAGCGAGAACCGAAACCACCGCAGGACACTAAACCACAGCCTCCAAAACCACCGCCACCAAAACCGCCAACAAAACCATTCTCCAATGGAATGAATGGACCCGATAATCCGGGATATCCTCCTGGTTACCCATTCTGGGGTGGAGGTGGTTTCGCACCGCCCCCGGCGCCGGATTTGTACGCCTCGCATATGATGAGACGACTTCGCGAAGAAGCTCCACCGCCGGCTAACGGATCATTCCTAGAAGGGATAATCAGATCCAGTTTAGAGCGTCCCGCATTATTGCAGCGGTTGAATAGTGATCCGCGTGGAGCTAGTGAAGGTACACCAGGACTACTGCGGCGATTGACGGGAGAAGACGAACCACCTGTACGCCGTCAACGGCTTGATAGTTCTGATCAGGCGTTAGCAGCGGAAATGCGGGAAGCAGTGCAACGACTCCGCGCTGATAAACTGCGGCCGCGGAACGGTACACCAACTCCGCCTCCACCGGGCGCTTCCCTATCCGGGTTAGGTCCGGGTCCAATACCCGCAGTATCACCAACGCCGGCGCCGCCTGACCGCACCTAATACTGCCCCCCTCACTTTTTGTGATAATATAATATAATATAAAGTACTGAAGTACATTCCGCGTTCTGCACGTCGCTGTTGAACTAAGCTAGCGCGTTATCCGTAAACACTGTTGTAGTGACAATAAACTTAATCGCAGCCTCCTAACTCAACATTGGGGTGTTGTCGCTTCGTGCATTTATTTCACTATTAAATTTAGTATATATGTAGTAAAATCCAGTTTTATGTTTCAAATTCCGTTGACCAGTCCGCAACACTTTTCACAGATATCTAGGATACACATTATGTCACCAAATATCACAATAGTTACCCTAAAAGTCACAACCAGTTCAATATATCACAGCTTTACTATTTGAATTATAACACATTATAAATAATAGTGTTTAGTGTCCAAGAACAGAGATTCGGATGAAATATATTAAATTGTTATTTGCAGTGATTGCAAGGATTTTTGAAATGAAACCATTATTACGGATTTTATCGAGTTTTTTATTTGATTCAGTTTCGAACACTTCATCATGCATGTTCACATTATGACTAACGTAATGACTATTAGCTATTAAATAAGGCTTGTTTGAAGTGTTCGAAACAAAAATAAACAAATTTAAACGCGATAAAATCCGTAAAGATAATTTTATTTGAAATGTGTACAAAATCGCGTAAATATCAGAAATCAGTTATTCCAAATTTAAAAAACACATTGAGGCTGTACGGTATATTCTGCCCTTTGTTAACAAAACATTAAACGGTCCTTCTAAATTTAAATTTGAAGCGGTAAGTACTTACTGCAAGTAACAATCGACGCTAGGGTTATCCAAAATTACATACAAAGCCAGAACCTCAAATTTTGACCTTGTTTTAAGAAAAAGACAACCAAACGTTAACGTTATAAAATTAACTATTTAAAATATTTTAAGTGATTAAAAAAAAAACAATGTAACAAATTAATTATAAAGCTAGCTATGAGTGTAAATGTTATCGATTTTAAGTGAACTATTGCAGATTTTGTGCGGTGTTTTTATAACTAGATAGGTAATATATTGAATGAAATTATTAGCGCTATTGGTGGGTAGTGCGGTTATGGTAACACCGGTGCGTCTCGCTACGTCAGGTATCGTCGTGTGGAGTCGTGCCCCAGTGATGAGCGGCCGCAAGGCAGTAGCAGTTGTAAAAGAGAGTGTCAACGGTCAGCTCAGCTTCACACACACGAAGCAATGTTCGGACTTATGTGCAATTATTATTTTGTATAAAATAGTAATTTTAACTGTGTCTAAGCTAACACGTGGATTTCCATATTACTGAATGTGATATTTAGGTATTACGAGTGCGGTTTGATTGAAGACCTACGGGGAGCCGCATGGCCCCATACATATTATACACGTACGTATGTTAAATACATTTAGTGAACTTATATATTTATCTACTATTATTGTATCTTTAAGAAGATTATATTCTTATTTTTCATGGTCCAAGTTTTAAATGTTTTATCGACTATACAAAAATGTGGATAACCATTATTATATTCTTGTCGACTTTAAAAAATATAATTAGCCGAAAATCCTCAAAAAAAAATATCTAATATCCTCAAATTTTGTAAATTTTTGGTGTTCAATCAAAAAGTATATTAATGAGTACGAGATGAAAAAATGTATACGCTCTCCCAAAAATAAATTTAGGTAAAACTATTTGGATATAAAATTATCATACGATACTTATTGTAAGTTATGTGTACATGTGCGCCTCATGAAAATTAAGAAATCTTTGTACTATGTATGTAACTAAAATATACATAATTATATTATATACAAGTTAAAGTTTAATGTCGTACATTTTTCTTCAGAGACCACGAATGATATGCAAAATAGAAATTAATGAGATAGTACTCGATATATCGACGTAATTATTATTATAACTATATACATTTCGGACCCAAACAAATCAATGTATTATAACTAATAGTGGTACTTGAAGTATTATCAAAAATGAAATACATATCCTCATGTCGAGATATCGAACACTCTCTTTGAATAAATAAATTAAAAAAAAAAACAAATTTTTATATTCAAAATTTTAAACTAGTCGATAGCATGTCTTTCACTTTGTTTCTCTGTGCATAATTTTCGACGTCTTTTTAGCATTTAATCTTAAAAAAAAATAATAATCTATAAACGTTATGTGCATTTATTCTGAGTGATAAAAATGTTTTGTATATTGAAAACAAAAAAAAATATAAAATTATTTACCGTCGTGTTGACATCCCTACCAGACCGCATTTCGAAATTTGAAATGTTTAAAAATCGAACAAGTTATTTTTTTTTTCTTTTGAAATACGTAGAGTACGCAAATCTGTGTGTTATGTTGACATTTGTTGATAGCTTAAAAAAAGGTTATTTGTGTAAGTATTTGTGTACAGATAATAGGATGGGACAATTTGCAAAGAGAATTTAGATAATAATCAACATTCCGGTTAGAATGTTATTAGATTTTTTAATTAATAATATAACTATTTTTTGCATTGGGAACAAATAATTATGTTGTTTAATCTTATTTTTTGTAACGTTAGTTAATTTTTAAGTGGCTTTATTTTATATAAAAATAACCATTATGTATGATTAATTATCATATTATATTGAAATGTTATACATTCATTGTTTTTTGTGCAAAGTGTTTGGGGTTCATTACCCGGTTAAAAAGAGAGTTGCGACTGATATGTAGTAGAAAATAACCGAGTGCAATTTGGCACTGGTATGGTCGGTACAAATGGTATACGCCGCCTTAACACTTAAAAATGTTATTATCAGTGATCTCTACAATCTACAACTATACAAATATATATAAAATATTGACATAAAATTAAAAAATCAAACAACGTTAACAATAATGGAAGGTTATTTAATTATTGATAGACTGAATGTCTTTTGTTGCCACGTTATATAAATTTAAAAAAAATCGAATAACTACTTTGGATCAAATATCAAATTTAATATGTGAATGTCATTAGGATAATATTTTATTTAAACAAGAGTGTTTAAAGGTAATTTGAAGAGATCACTGGTTTATTAGTGAATCATTTTTATTGTATATTGTTCAATTATTTTCCACATAGTTTAAGTATTTTAGTTAATACTGTAGTGTATTTTTCAATTAAATAGGTAGTCCGTAGCAAGTCTTTAATATTTTCTTGTTAATTTTTTTCCGTAAATATAATAAATTCTCCGTAAGGGTTAGGTTAGTCTTAAACGGTCCTCAACTGGTCCAGGAACAAAAGACAATGAAGAGAATGATGCATTTTTAATTAAAAAATAAAACATAAATCGTAAGTACCAGCGACATGAAATTGTCTATGCTGTACATTAGTTTGAATATTCCATTCAACTATTAACAAATTTGTACAAGGGAATATTTTAAATTGTGACTTTCGAATTCTAAAATTTCAATTTTTAATTGTGACTTTGAAATTCTAACATTTGATTTTTGAATTGCAATTTTCGAATTTTAAAATTCGTTTTTTGTGTTGCGTCTTTGAAATTCTAACATTCGAATTTAGAATTTCGAATTCTAAAATTCTATTTTTAATTACGACCTTCGAAATCTAAAATTCGTTTTTTGAGTTGCATCTTTGAAATTCTAATATTCGATTTTTGAATTTGAAACGTCGAATAACTTGGTTAAACTCGCAAAAGACATTACCAGAATGTTATTTTACTGAGCATTTTTGTGGACACATGGTGTTTGTTGTGTGACTGTCAGACCTAACTTCGTATGTTTTCTAACTACGCAGTGTCTTGTTGTGTCTATTCGTTATTAAACAACATATTAACTATTACTAGTAGTCTAATAAACACAGTGCACAGAACAAGTGCAGTTGGAAAACATCGTGTTTCTATAAATGTAAGAATCACCTATTATCGTCACTAATTGTTTTCCCTTTTTACATCTTGTATGTATTTTTCTAGATGGTTAATTTTTAAACATTAAACAATTATTGTACTATTATTACAATAATTGAATTTATTATTATTGACATTTAGCATTATCGTGGAAAGGTATAGAATATTGAATGAGTGTTTTTTCTGAATAGACACATACGCGAATTATTGAAAAATTTGCGTTAATTTTTTTTATATATAAAATTATGTACAACAAGAAGCATTTAATTTTAGATATATAAAATAATAATGTTAAATTTTGTTGACGCGGCAAATTTAATGATTGCCAACGTCAAATATTTATTTTGAATTAACGTGTTAAATTACCTACATCACATTGCTGATGGACATTTTTTTTTAAATGTTCCTTCGCAAAATATCATTGGAAATAATTTTCTTATATGATTAAATAGCAAAACAGTTAGGTAATGGAGCAATGTGTAAACTACAACTGTTATATCCTATATCGCTAAATGGCTCACGATTTTTTTTTTTCATTATATAGAAACAGTAAAATGAGCTAAACAAGATCAAATTTATAATATTGTTATTTATTATTGAGTACAAGTTTTAATGATATATATTTTTTTTTTCAATATACCTTTACTCGCCTCTTTAATTTTTTTTTTGTTATTTTGTTCCTTTAGTTTTTATTATTATTGTTTATAATTTCGAATTTAATTTAAGGGACTCATAATTATATTATGTTTAATAATAATTATATACATATATCTATCAATTCCTCAGTAAGAAAAGTCATGTTTAAAATTTATCTCGATTATCGTATCGATTTAGAAAAGTAACGATTGGCAAATTAAAAGTGATTGGCACAACATTATTGTATTAAAATCTAGTCAAATTTTTTTAGGAACGTGAAAAAAAATTGATGATAGCTAAGCTTACGATGATTCGACTGAAATTTTTTGATAAAAATTGAAAAAAAAAAAGAAGAAAACAAACGTCCAAAAACGTCGCTTGGCGACTTAAAAAAGTTGATTTGAAACCTTGGAATTGTAGCCGATGTTTGTATAAAAAATACTGTTTCTTACTTTAAAAAAAAAGTTACTTTAACTTGAAGTGAATGATTTGAAAGTGGAGAAAAAATAATGTGTTTTTTTTTAATATGTAATGTCATTTTATCTCTAGGATCTTTATACCTTACGTTAAATAAATATTATAAATGGCTGGTTAGGCAGGTGTAATTGTGCAAGGATATTTAAAACCTGTATACAATAAATTTCTTTCATTTGTTGAATAACTTGTTTTATTTTTGAAACTAGCAATCCGCCCTCGCTTCGCGTCGGTTATAGGTTATAGTCGTTTTACCCGCGTAGTTCCCGTTCCCGTGGGAATACCGGGATAAAATATAGCCTAGTTTACGCCCTGATATTATAGCTTTCCATTGGTGAAAGAATTTTTGGAATCGGTACAGCCGTTTTGAAGATTACCCGGAACAAACAGACAGACAAAAATTTTAATTGCTATTTTAGGCATAGGTGTCGTGCAAATAACCGTGTGAGCATGAAAAAAGCCTATTATTTTGACGTTACAAACAGACACTCCAATTTTATTTATTGGTATAGATTACCTAGATAGATTTTCCGTGTGGGAACGAGGTAAAATTACAATTCACCATTTCCTCTCTTACTCGTGGGTGTCGTAAAAAACGACTAAGGGATATAATATGTCATCATCATCATTTCAGCTCATATGCGTCCCACTGTTGGGCTTGAGCCTCCTCCATAATAGGAGAGAAAATCGACGTTACCTACTATATGCTGATCAGACCGTTTGGTATAGGCTTTTATTTCGAGTTTTTCTTCTCTTGCTTAGATGTTATATGCGTATTATATCTGTATCTAAGTCGTCTTTTACGACATCCACGGGCAAGATATGAAATGGTGTTTTGTATTCTTACTCAATCACCACACGGCAAATATAATATGCATATAATATCTATGCAAGATAAAGAAAAAGAAATCATTTGACCAGCATTGTATAGTAGGTTAATTTTCTTCCTATAGTAGAGAAGGCCCGAGCCCAACAGTGGGATGTATATTGGTTGAGATATGATGAAATACCTAGCTAATAACGTAGTAAGAATTTAAACAAACAATTCTGTCTGCCTTCTTATTCGTTTTGCTTGTGTCGTGTGTAGAAGTCTCTACTCTATCGAACTCGGAAGAAAGAAACCCTATACCTACCCGTTTACCACTGACGTCAAATCACCCTGCTCCGGTGGTCGGCCCAACGACGAAGGCGACGTGTCCCGGGTGGGTTACGGGTGTTCGTGCTTACGCCCCTCTGTCACCCCGGACGGAGTGGTGCGAGGAGTGCGCCAACTGTAACCCACCCCCCAAAAAAATACCTACCAATTTGACCAGCGTGGAAAATTTATTGCATGGTGAATTATATCAATTTTCCTCAGACTGCAGGCAGCTTCAGCCCAGCAAAAATATAAGGTGAGTTGATGGTAATGATGATAATGATTATTTAAGAGCTCGCATCATAATAATAAAAAATTTGTACAAAATGTACAAGAAGTTTTTGAATAGATCAGTTCGAGTGATTTTTTAGGAAGGTGAGTGCTTCTATGGCGATCTAGCAGCCACTAGTTGGAAAATTCAGATAGGAATACCATGATGAATGGTCCATCGTTTAACAAAAAAAGAACACAAAGCGGTCATAAGAACTGTCGACAGAAGTGAAAACTTAAAACTATACCTACAAACCTACAAATCATGTGTTTGATCTTAATTTAAAATTTGTAAATTAAAACTTTTTACATTATTTATCTGGCTTTGACATCTATCGGCACAGATATTACTATATCTACAAATATAATGTTAGCGTTAACACGTCAAGTGACTATGTCAGTGACAACTTACATAAACTTACTCTCCTTGCCTATAGAAATATTCACTTCAAAAAAATCATCATCATCATCATCATCATCTTGCTCTTATCCCAATTACTTGAGGTCGACGCAATATGTCATCTGTTTTGACATATTGCAAAAAGTTTCGGCAATGACTTTTATGACCGGCCGCCTGCCTGACGTCAACCCTCCTTGGGAATGTAATCGTTGACCCAAATGGTACCAGATGGAGTTGGTCCGGGTCAATCTAGGGCTCTTAGTCGTCTTTTACGACACCCACGAGCAAAGCAAGGGTTGGTAGTATTCGAAGCCGCTACCACACAGCACTTCAAAAAAATCAAAATATCTAATAAATTTATTTATACGTATGTCACCACTGATAATAGTTACCACAAAGTAGGTAGGCAATCACAAAATATTACTAGAGTACTTGTACCTAATGAGTACCTAGGTACTGCTGTTAACTTAACCCATAAGGTATAGCTACCTACTTGACTTCGACTCAATGTGTTCCTACTCTTCTTTAATAGTAGATACCTACCCCCTACATATTGCAAAAGTTTTCGCAATAGTTTTATGACCGGCCGCCTAATTGACATCAATCATCCTTGGCAATGTAACTGTTGACTAGACGACATCATACCCTTAGAATGATAACGTATAGAAGGATAGTGTCGGTACTTCGAACGATCGAAACATGAATCTAAAAATACGCGCATGTAGCGCGCAGACGATTACACACGCACATCACTATACAAATTATGAAGTCAAATTTTGTTTTTATTAACATTAATCGTCGAAATACTTTTAAAAGTAATGTTAAAAACCTTTTTAAGTTTTTCAAATGTGTTGTGACACCATTTGAATGCACAAATCGTCATAATGTCCTATTTATTTTTTAAGAGTTGCGTACGCACGTGTAGTAGGTAGGTACAGTGACTTTGTACATTATGGAACGATTCCGGCGTAAGCTCCAATAGGCTCCAATTGAAATATCTGATTTTTCGTTCGCGGACTTCCCTTCTATACGTTATTATTCTAAGATCATACCTATGTTTCGGCATTGTACTTACCTAAAACTCTGCAGCCTTTTCAACATTCACTAGCAAACCGCATGCATAGCAAAAATCGGACAAATTAATGCAATTTGTTTATTAAAAATACATTAAGTAGGTCAAAATGTTTTATATCTACCTACTTATGTGGATCGGTATCCGATGTGTTGGTTTTACCGCGAATTTGAACAAAGCGCGCGCTAATTTGACAGGATATGTTCACCAAATGTCATACTTCGAATGTGTTAAGAGTATTGTTACATCCAAATTCGCTGTTCCGTATAGCGATCGCGATGCCGCCTGGTGTCATAAATAAGAAACAATCTAGTTATGAATAATTATAATAATTTAAAACACTATAATTCACAAGACTACGCTGTGATAATAGATAGCTAGTTTAAAAAAAAATGATTTATATTATTATTGCTTGCCTGCAAAGCATGTTTTTATCTATGTATTTTCTTAAACTTCAAACAAGGTGGTTCTCAATTCGTAGATTTGTGTGGAATGAATGAATACCGCAAGAAAAGAGAACGCAGCAATACTCAATCAACTTTCATTGTGGTACATCAAGTTACCCCTCGATGAAGCTTTTCCGTGTGGTGACGGAGTAACAATTCTATTCACCAACCCCTATCTTGCACGTGGGTATCGTAAAAGACGACTAAGGTGTATAATATATCCGGGAGGCCGACCGTGCGAGGAAAGACCGGCGTCCTCCCTAATGCGTCGGTCGATGGGAGGGTACTCCTCAGGGGGTATTCCGTTGGGCCAACCACTGACGCCAAGTCACCCTGCTCCGGTGGTCCAACGACGAAGGCGACGTGTCACGGGTGGGTTACGGGTGTGCGTGCTTACGCCCCTCTGTCGACCTGGACGGACTGGTGTGAGGAGTGCGCCTACCGAAACCGGTGGGTTTCGGTAGGCACACTGCGCACGCAAAAAAAAAGGGGGTGTAATATATAGATAAAAACTCGAAATGAACTCCTATATCAACAAATAGATAGTAGATAAAGTTTTCTTCTATTCAATAGAAGGCTTGGGCTTGATGATGAAGCGCGTAGGTACTCAATAATGGAAACACGTTTCATTACTTGTTAATTAACTTTAAAAAAATCTTGGTACCTACTTAGGTACCTACCTAGCTGTAGGAAACCTAAATCTGTTCTAGGACCATAAACATTAAATACATTCTTCAAAGAACCCTAAATCTACCAAAAACATTTGCAGAATAATTTTGACCGCAAATAATAACGTATTTCCTCAAGTGAATTATTATTTAGTTCACCATGAATAACTTTTCGCGTAGCCGACGGGCGAGCCACTTGCACTCAAGGCCGAAGTTTGGGCATTGTGAAAAAAAGTAAAATATCAAGATGGCGGCGGGCTCATATCCTCAATTTAAAAGAAACAAAGGGAACCAAACGTGTTTTTAAGTCTAATTTAGTGGTTTATTTTTGCTAAAGACAATGAATTGTGAATATATAGGTACTAAGATATATAGGTACAAGGTACCAAAATGTGAAATAATAAACAATAATCTTACCATAATAACGTATAGAAGGATAGTGTCGGTACTTAAGCGATCAAAAACGTGAAGCCAAAAATACTACCTACCTACATGGGTGCAAGCGATTATATACATATGTACTTACACACGCACACCATTAGGGTAAAACCGGGATAGATGCCGCAGCGGGATAGACGCCTCATTTTCTAAAAACCTACCTTCCCAAACTCGCGACTAAGAATTAATGGTAGGTATTAGTAGAAGCCTTAGTTCCCTCGCACATTATTTGTCCATGGGCTGTCATCATTGAGGCCATATTTTGCTCGTGTTTGTAGTTTTCTCCGCGATGAACTCCAAAAACACGTCGAAACTTTGAAGGGTTAGTATTTTATCGTTGTATAACTTTATAAGTAGTAATAAATTCTAATATATTTTTTATTACGTCAATATACTGATTCATTAAGTGTGCATCTAGAAGTAAATAGATGCTATTTTATTTTTAATTTATTAAAAAATACTTAGGCATCCATCCATATCAAAAAGGATAGTTGCCCTGATTTTTCGGTAGGTATAGATACCCTTAAGGGTATTTATCCCTCCATACACCATATATACCCATATGTGGGGCCAGTGTATATTTTTGAAACATTTTAGTGTCCTGTTATATCTTTTATGTATTTTCGTATATGTATAATTGACCTGGACAAGATGAAAGTCATGTCAAAGGCCCATGTCATTCCTGTACCGGTCCTAGTTGGCAATGCGATTCTCGAAGTTGTCGATCATTATGTTTACCTAGGACAAGCAGTCCAGTTAGGTAGATCCAATTTAGAAAAAAAGATCAGCCGACGAATCCAACTCGATTAGGCAACGTTCGAGAAACTTAAGAGGATCTTCTCCTCCAACATACCTCAATGTGTGAAAACACAGGTCTACGACCAGTGTGTGTTACCAGTGATGACTTACAGCACGGAAACGTGGTCCCTAAATGTAGGCCTCATAACAAGGCTCAAAGTCGCTCAGCGTGCTATGGAGCGGGCTATGTTTGGGATTTCTCTGCGAGATAGAATCTGGAATACGGCTATCCGCAGAAGAACGGGTGTAACCAACATAGCACGAAGAATTAGCACACTGAAGTGATGGGAAGAAAGGTTCTCGAATGGCGACCACGTATCGGACGACATAGTGTAGGACCCCACTAGGTGGACCGACGACCTGGTGAAAGTTGCTGGGCGTCGTTGGATGCAGGTGGCACTGGACCGCACCTTGTGGCGTAACACGAGGAGGGCCTATAACCAGCAGTGGAGGGCGATAGGGTGAAATGATGATGATGATAATTGACTTGACTTTTCACTGATTGTAGCAGAACTATGCCACGAAAATACAAAAGAAAGGAAGGAGTGCGAGCTGACGCGGTGGCCACCTTCTGTGTCCGCCCTCTGAAGCGGCGGGGCGCACGCGGGAGGAACGCCTTCACGACGACGCGTCCCAACGCCGGCGACTCAGGCGGCGCAGGCGCAAATACCTGCGCCTGATGCCGCCCTAGCCGAGGTCGCGGGTGACCGGACCAGGGATTTTAAGCTGTCACCCGCAGAAAGGCTGACCGCGCGACGGTGATCGCTGTCCCGGGTCAAGGACGTCGAGGGGTGAGGGTACCCGAAAGAGTATTCCGTCAGGCTGACCTCTGAGGACAAGGAACTCGGCACTGGTGGTCGACCTAATCGCGTGGCTACGGGTGGGTTATGAGCCCGCGCGCCGTCCTTTCGTCTCCCCGGATAGAATGGACGTGTGTGCTTACCACAGCCCACAAAAAAGGAGTGCGAGCTCGAGTGTGTTCTTGGACTATAGAACAACTAGAGTCAGGTTTCGATGAAATGGATAAAAAGCGTAGAAATAAACGAATTTTAATTATGGTTACGACGAAACGAAACGAAATTTCATTATGCTTATTTGTGTCATATTATTATTATTTTATAATGCTAACAATTAAAATATTTAAGAAAAGTGCATCATATTTTTCGTAATTAGAACCATATTTCTTGGAGAAAATTGCTGTTTTACACATGAAGGGCATGTATCCCGCACTGCAGGCACCTATCCTCCTCAATATTTTCATGGTGGGGCAACTATCCATACCAGTAGGCATCTATCCTCAAAAAAGGGGTCCACAAAAAGCTACATTTTGAAAAATCTATAATTGATAGGTCAGAAAAAACAAATAACATTTGAAAACAAATGATTAAGCTATCTACATGCATAGAAATCATTCATATAAAATTAATATTTTTAAAATTAGGAAGCTTTTTAAAAAGTGGAGCTATCCCGGTTTTACCCTATACAATAGAGTTGCCTCTACGCAGTAACCTTGTAGGTACAATACGTCATGATCCGGCGTAGGGAGCCATTTCTGGCTCCAAATTAAATGCCTCAAATTTTGTGCACGAATTGAGCTCAGTATATTTGCTAATAGGTATTTTGTGGTGACGATTATAAATAGAATACCTATTATATACTAAATCGAACATTGCTCGTGGCTGAATTAGAAGTTGATTACATACGACATACATATAGTCACGCGTCTTTCCCATAGAGATAGGCAGAGACCCCTTCCTTCCACTTGCTATGATCTTGACCACTTTCGCCTCCACCACATTCATTAATCTCCTCATGCATTTTTTTCGGTTCCTACTTATAACATGGCCTTTAGTGGAACGTCCCCCTTGGTTTTGCCTTTTCAACACTTCCGTTCACATTCGCCCTGTTTTCATTTGTTAGTCTCCTTTCATTCATTCTCTCAACATGCGAATAACAGATCGATTAACAGATCTAAATCGATTTGGGTCAATACATCTGATGGCGTCTTTTCAACAATATATTCCTAGATTGGTTTGATATCAGTCTGGCGGTAGGACATTAAAACTATTATCACAACTTTTATAAAGAGTGAGAATACAATTCACCACCCCCTCTTTTGCTCGTGGGTGTCCTTAGAGACGACTAAGGCATATAAGGTGCATATCATATCTATGCAAGAGAAGGAACACCCGAAACAAACACTATACCAACCAGACCAGCGTGAGCGTAGGTCAATTTCCTTCCCATAGTGCATGAGGTCCAAGCCCAGCAGTGGAACATATATGAGCTGTGATGATGTGCTGATGAAAACCTACGGACGTAGGTACGTTGATAGAAAAGCACTTAGCACTTATGTTGTGTAGAGATCAAATACTTAATTAGGATGGGCACAGGATAATGATGATTCTTTAAACACACGATAATAGCCTATTTAACTATTTATCAATGAAGAAAATAATCCGAATAATTTATTAGTTTAGAGTAGGAGATACCCGTAGATGTACTATGCAAGAAAAAGAGATATAAAATGCAAAAGAAATATCTATGCAAGAATACGCAAAACTCGAAATAAAACCCTTTGCCAACCCGACTGACTAGCGTGTTGTAGTAGCTCAATTTTCCTTCGAAGGAGACTCGACATATGTATAACTGATACGCTGTGATGAATGTAGGTATAACTGATAATTTAGTAGCTACCCATCACTCAATAAATTAAAATCATCATTCGACAAACGCCAACATTTTACTAAAACTATAATCATAATCTTACAAAATCTAAGATTTTACTGAACCTAAAATTATAATTCGACAAAATCCAACATTTTACTGAAACTACTTATAGGTAATCGTAAAGCGACAAAATCCAATATTTTACTGAAACTAAAATCATAATCTTACAAAATCTAAGATTTTACTGAACCTAAACTCATAATTTGACAAAATCCAACATTTTACTGAAACTATAGGTAAGTAGGTAATCATAATGCGACAAAATCCAATATTTTACTGAAACTAAAATCATAACCTGACAAAATTCAACAGTTTACTGAAATTAAAATCATAATCGAACAACTGCCAACATTTTACTGAAACTAAAATCATAATCCGACAAAGTCCAATATTTTATTGAAACTGAAATCGTAATCCGACAAAATCCAATATTTTACTGAAACTAAAATCATAACCTGACAAAATTCAACATTTTACTGAAACTACAATCATAATCCGAAAAAATCTAACATTTTTGCACGGGATTACCTACTACTGAAATGCAATTTCGTCAACCTATTTTGCTTGCCTATTAAGCTTGAAAATACTTTCTTCAAGGTCTGGTCTGTAGAAGAAGAAAAATTACTAAATCTTAACATAATCATAGATTGAATACTTACATAATTAAAGCAATAAAATTAAAAACTCTTAAACATTTAACTGCTTAAAATTATCCTGTAGACAGAATGGGGAGATACATAGGTAAATATATATACGTATGTAATTTTACCCCTTGTCCCCACCATTTCTAAACTAACCCAACCCATATACACAACGATAACAAAAATAAAAATATATTAAATAAAAAACCTACCTCAACTTTAAAAAAGTTAAACACATAAAGGAAGTTTACAAAAAAAATCATCGGCCAACCATGACATTGCGCGAGCGCCGAACGAAGCCGAAACCAGTCGAAAACATACGAATCGTCACCGAAACCGTGGCCCTGACCTTAACTCTTGGATTATTTTTCTTTGTATGTGTGAGTTTGTATGTAATTCGGGTACTTTGACTGAAGTTGAAAGTTTTTATTTGTGAGGTGGTCAAAGAGTAGAGAATGCGCATCACAGATGGGACAGGTTATGTCTTTGACATCGCTTTTAAAATATAATTTAATTAATTATAAATCAACATAAATGAACATTCGAAAAAAAAACAACACCAAAATTTAGCTTGAACATTCTAGAATTTTAAATTTCTGGTGAAGTTCTATGTGCTTTACAAAAAAAAAATATATAAAATTGGTGTATGTTTAAGACCGTACGACAGAAATAAAAATTCATTTAGGTGATGGTTGGTTAACATATTTTTTTTTGTACAATATACATAAAGTATCTAATCATATTTACAACTGTCCATGAATTAGGTACTGATTTTACTCCAAGTAATCGTCATTTGTATCATATCTACTATAAAAATGTTCCCTTAGTCAACGCGAACCAACTTTACTTAAACGAACACACGAGCGTTTTAAAGCTGAGCGTGACGTGACGGCTTAATTTCATTAATTACCCGAAAAATTTAATAGCAAATTTTAATAACATGATATTTAACTATGAGTACTGAAATAGATATTTAACTATGAGTACTGAAATAAGTATTTGGAGAATAATTAGTTACCCATCTAAATTATTGAAATGATTTTTTTAGACGTGCTGTGAGTATTAAAGGAGATCAGCCGTCACGCTTGACTATGTAATGCTGGTTCGAGTAAAGTCAACTACAGCGAACGTTTTTAGAATACCCACAATACAAATGACGGTCCGTAGAATAAAATTTAACCAGAGTTGTTTATACATTAACAGAGTAAATTGTAATTATATTGTAAAGTAACTAATGCGTACGGCTTTAAACTGGATAAATATTGTGCAGTGTAGGACGACCCTCGGTGGACCGATGACCTGGGGAAAGTTGCTAGGCGTCGTTGGGTGCAGACCGCACTTTGTGACATAACATGAGGGAGGCCTACGTCCGGCAGTGGACGGCGATAGGCTGAAATGATGATGATGATGATGAAATATTGTGCAAATAACCATGTGAGCATGGAAAATCCTACTATTTTGACATTACAAACCGACACTACAATTTTATTTATTGGTATACATATAGATGTTATTACTTTTTAATTAATAGTAATATGTATTTCGCATTATTAATCTCGCCTTTCTGTGTGGTGATGGATTATAAATATCTACTACTACTCCCTATATTGCCCGTGGATGTTATAAATGACTGAGAGATATATTACGCATATAACATCTATGCAAGAGAGCGAAAACTCGAAGCAAAACCATATCTATACCAACCTATCTTACCAGCATGACAATTGGCCAATTTACCTCCTATTGTGGAGAAGGTTCGAGCCCAGCAGTGGCACGTGTATGAGCCAAGGTGTTGAATTTCGTCTTGAAGAATTTACTTCTGTCATGTGTCTGTCTTAAGGCTTTCTCTTTTTTTTTTTTTGTTAGGCTGCGGTCGGTGCACTCCTCGCATCATTCCGTCCGGGGTGACAGAGGGGCGTACCTAAGTACGCACAGCCGCAACCCATCCGAACACCACGTCGCCTTCATCGTTGGGTCGACCACCGGAGCAGGGTTACTTGTCATCAGTCATCGGCCCGACGGAATACCCCCTATTTGGGGTACCCTCACATCGACCGACGTCCCCCTCTCAGGGAGTCGGTCTTTCCTCACGCGGTCAGCCTCTTGGCGGGTGATGGACTAACTCTGTCTTAGGGCTATACTTACCAATTTCATACCTATTTATCTTTTATACCATCTGCTGATTACTCTTTGTTATGCAATTTGGATACTTTTTGTCGGCTATACACACACACATGTAAAGAGGTTGAATTACGTGCTTAGTTATGTTTGTGTGAACATTTTCGCGGCGTGCAGTCGTTTGGGCAATGCACTCGCTCGCACAATGCCACTGACCTTGGTCAATGCAGCTGCGCTTGTTGGGGGGAGAAACGAAAATCGGACCGACATTTCGGCGACGTTCGAGCAATTCTTTTTATACATTTTTAAAATGAAAACTTATATAGGCAGATTTGGATGGGGAAAAGTTCATGTAAGTTGACATTGACATGGTCACGTGACGTGTTAATAATATAATCTTTAACTGTGTCTATGTTACTAAGTATATCTGTGCCGATAGATATCAAAAATCAGATGAAGATAAAAATAAATCATTTACTAAGTAATTTTAATTGAAGATTGAGTTGATTGATCATCATCATCATTGCCATCATCGCAGCCCACATACATCCCTTTGTTGAGCCCGAGTCTCCTCCACAGTGGGAGGGAATTTGACCTACTATACCATGCTGGTCAAACACGTTGGTGTACAGTTTCATTTCAAGTTTTCCTTCTCTCTTGCACAGATGTTATGTGTATATTTACGACATCTACGGCCAAGATAGAGAGTGGTGAATTGTATTTTTACTCCGTCGCCACACGAAATTGATTGATCAATCGATCAATATTGATTCAATTGATCCGAATATCCAAAGATAACAAGTGTTATTCCATAGTTTTAAATTTTCACTTCTGTCGGCATCCCTCAAGTCTGCTTATTGTTTTTTTTTCGAGATGATAACGTCTTATAAATCGATGAACATCGGCTGTACGCCCAAAAAAGCATGAGTCATTGTCACGTTCCGTCCGAGCCGAGCGTGCAAGCGAGTGCGCGGGTCAAACGATAGAGGCACAATCGGCCTAAGCGTTCGGCCTGTGACACTTTACAGACAACCAATACCAAGTTATAAATAAATTTTAATAGCACATTGTCACTTTTAATTAATCTGTATAAATGAAACTATTTTGACTTGTTGAACGTGAGACATCTCAGTCCGCCCGAAACCATGAACGCTGCAAAGTGTTCGAAACGTCGTGCAATCAAAACTCAAATACAAACGTGATAAAATCCGTAAAATAGTTTTATTTACAACTAGCAACCCGCCCTCGCTTCGCTTCGGTTATAGGTTATAGTCGTTTTACCCGCGTAGTTCCCGTTTCCGTGGGAATACCGGGATAAAGTATAGCCTAGTTTACGCTCTGATATTATAGCTTTCCATTGGTGAAAGAATTTTTGAAATCGGTCCAGCCGTTTTGAAGATTACCCAGAACAAACAGACAGACAGACAAAAAATTTTTAATTGCTATTTTAGGCATAGGTGTCGTGCAAATAACCGTGTGAGCATGAAAAAAGTCTATTATTTTGACATTACAAACAGACACTCCAATTTTATTTATTGGTATAGATATGTGATACTTGCGTAAACATCAGAGATCCTTATAACTTAAGTATGTAATTTAAGTAAAAAATAAATATAATAGTTCAAAAAAACTAAAAAAATACGCTTAAATCGCTAATCCTGATTATCCTAGTAAGGATAACGGGTCCAAACTTTAAAATATTGAATTGTCATCGGTTCTTAATAAGTATGCCAAATTTCGAGTCAATCCGACGTTTTGAAGAGGGTCAAAATCATGTTCAAAGATTCCGTTACATACTAACATAGATATGTAATAATTGTAATTTTCAATTTACTCCTTTGTATTAGACAAAATAATAATAATTCAGTGATAATAAATCAATTAAATTCATAAAAGTACCTATGCGATTTTTCATCAATGTTTTCTTATAAAGTTATCACGTGAAATTATCGTTCTTAAACCGACTATACAGATAACCTATCTTTTTTAACGATCAATAAGCACAATTCCATACCTTAATGCTTAATTTAAAGTAGTGGATTCAGGGATACGGCAGCCCAAGGTGCCTGATATAGAACAGCTTCCAAATTACAATACGCACGTTAGATTTGGAAGTCTCTAAGATTCAAACCTTCTTCTTATTACAATACAAAAGCTATTCAATTAGTTTGGTGGTTTGAGAGTTGAGATATGTCTAAATTAGCTGGATCATCATCTCAGTTCATATATGCTCCACTGCTGGGCTCGAGCCTCCTCCACAATAGGAGGGAAATTGATCTTAATCCTGCTTTTCCGTGTGGTGATGGAGTACCTAAGAATACAATTCACCACTACCTATATTAGGTACCCGTGGACGTCGTAAAAGACGACTAAAGGATGCACATAACATCTGCACAAGAGAAGGAAAACTGGAAATGAGATCATCAACATGTCTGACCAGCATGGAATAGTAGGTCAAATTCCCTCCCATTGTGAAGCAGGCTCGAGCCCAATAGTGGGACGTCCTTATATGACCTGAAATGATGAATGATGAATGATATTGATATAATATAATATAATAAGATATAATGATATCTTTTAGTTGTCTTTTACAACATCCATGGGCAAGATAGGGATTGGGGAATAGTATTCTTGTTCCATCAGCACACGGATAAATTAGCTTAATAAATGAATCTAAATAGTTCTAAAGAATACTAACGTGCCAGGAGAAAATGAAATTATAGAAGAGGTTTAGAAGTGTGACTTCCTTAAAAAATGACGAGGAATCCTTAAATATCATCCATCTCAATCTTGATCCAAATCTGTGAATGATCTGCGAGTCAGGATTCTAACAATTCTGATCGTAGTTTATCTAAACTATTTGCAGCTGCCTAGAGAATTCCAAGATTAAGAAGTCTACACCGTGGAGTACCTGCATAGTTACATTAACTGAGATTATTAGGACGACTGAAGAATAAATAACGAAACTATGAAAATAAAATCGGCTAAGTGCGAGTCGGAATCGCACACGAAGGGTTCCGTACCATTTTCTCTATAAAAAGGACATAAAAAATCGCGTTTGTTGTATGGGAACCCAATAAATATTTATTTTATTTTGTTTTTAGTATTTGTTGTTATAGCGGCAACAGAAATACATAATTTGTAAAAATTTCAACTGTCCAGCTATCGCAGTTCTTGAGATAAAGCCTGGTGACATGCAGACGGACGGACAGACAGCGAAGTCTTAGTGATAGGGTCCCGTTTTTACGCCTTAGGTACGGAACCCTAAAAAGACATTCGATTTAGTCAAAAATTCAGTAGTATGTACCTACCGCAGTCATTTCATCATCATCATTAGTCCTTTTAAGTCTCACAGTTGGGCTCGGGCCTTCTCCATAATGGAATGGAAATTGATCTAAGTACCTACTATACCGCGCTAGTTAGACGTGGTTTTTTTTTTTGGGGTGGGCTGCGGTCGGCGCACTCCTCGCACCACTCCGTCCGGGGCGACAGAGGGGCGTAAGCATAAACACCACGTCACCTTCATCATTGGGCCGACCACCAGAGCAAGGTTACTTGTCATCAGTGGTCAGCCCGACAGAACACCCTCTATTTGGCGTACCCTCTCATCGACCGACGTCCTCCCCTCGAGGAGGACGTCGGTCTTTCCTCACGCGGCCGGCCTCTCGGCGGGTGACGGACTAACTCCCCGGTCACCCGCGGCCGCAGCTAGGGCGGCATGGCGCGCAGATAGTTGCGCCTGCGCCGCCACAGTCGCTGGCGGCGGGTCGCTTAGTCGAGGCTGTGCTCCTCGCGCGCGCGACCCGCCGCCTCCTTCTGCGAGATCACTGCCTCGCAGAAGGCTGCGACCGCGTCCCAGTTCCTGATGCTGCCGAGCATCTCCCTAGCGATGGTCGGCAGCGTCATGTCGGCACCGATGATTGCGACGAGTTCACGACGCTGCCCCGCCCAAGCGGCACAGACCTCGAGCGTATGATGAGCATAGCCCGCTCCATAGCACGCTAAGCGACTTTGAGCCTTGTTATGAGGCCTACATTTAGGGACCACGTTTCCGTGCCGAAGGTCATCACTGGTAACACACACTGGTCGTAGACCTGTGTTTTCACACACTAAGGTATGTTGAACGAGAAGATCCTCTTAAGTTTCCCGAACGCTGCCTAACCGAGTTGGATTCGTCGGTTCATCACTTTCTCGAAATTGCATCTACCTAACTGGACTGTTTGACCTAGGTATTGAGATTCGCATCGCCAACTAGGACCGGTACAGGAATGACATGGGCCTTTAACATGACTTTCGTCTTGTCCAGATCTTGACACATATGAAAATACATAAAAGATATAACAGGACACTAAAATGTTTCAAAAATATACACTGGCCCCCACCTATGGGTATATATGGTGTATGGAGGGATACATACCCCTAAGGGCACCTCGAAAAATCAGGGCAACTATCCTTTTTGATATGGATCGATGCCTAAGTATTTTTTTAATAAATTAAAAATAAAATAGCATCTATTTACATCTATAAATCAGTATATTGACGTAATAAAAATATATTACTTAGTCTTAGAATAATAACGTATAGAAGGATAGTGTCAATACTTCGAACTTTCAAAATTTGAATCGGCAGACGATTATACACGTACACACGGAAACCACTATACAAATTATGAAATCAAATTTTGTTTTTATTAACATAAATCGTCGAAATACTTTTAAAAGTAATGTTAAAAACCTTTTTATGTTTTTCAAATGTGTTGTGGCACCATTTGAATGCACAAGCCGTCATAATTACCTATTTATTTTTTAAGAGTTGCGTACATTCGTGCAGTGTAATGACTTGTATATTACGGGACTGTTCCGGCGTAGGCTCCATTAGGCTCCAATTGAAATGCCTCACTTTTTGTGCGTGGACTTACCTTCTATATATTATTATTCTAAGATATTAGTATTTATTACTACTTATAAAGTTATACAACGATAAAATACTACCCATCATAGTTTTGACGTGTTTTTGGAGTTCGTCGCGGAGAAAACTACACACACGAGCAAAATATGGCCTCAATGATGACAGCCCGTGGAAAATAATGTGCGGGGGCACTATGGCTTCTACTTATAGGTACCATTAATTCTTAGTCGCGAGTTTGGGAAGGTAGGTTTTTTGAAAATGAGGCGTCTATCCCGCTGCGTCATCTATCCCGGTTTTACCCTAAATGTAAAAAAATGTTAAACCAATTGACTTACCACACTGGGCAGATAAGTTTGTATAGGGTTCCATTTCGAGTTAAGATTCTCTTGCATAGATCCATCCATCTGCTCGTAGGTAGTCGTCCACTATTGGACATACTTAGGCCTTCCCATGAGAATGCCACTCGGAACGGTTCTATGCCACCTGCATTCAACAGTTCGCTGTAACTTTCAAGACGTCATTAGTTCATCTACTGTGCTTAAGTTGTCTCTATAATACAAGTAGTGTTGCCCAAAAAAGTCTTGGTCTTGCGGTCTTGGTCTTGGTCTTGCGAGAAATGCGAGACCGAGACCAAGACCAAGACCGCTTCATTTTTGCAAGACCAAGACCAAGACTGGCCCTGCAAGACTTGAGCAAGACCAAGACTGGGCCTGCAAGAGTCTCGCGGTCTTGCATTTAATTCAAATCACCATTTCAGCTTATATACGGTTGAGCTCGTGTCTTCTACATAACAGGAGGAGAATCGGCCGTGGCCGGAGGGGAATCGCCACGGTGATCGGCCGTGTTGTTACAGGTCATACATGTCAAGTTTTCCTTCTCTTGCACCGATGTTATATATTATAGCCCTTAGTCGTGGGTTCGCAGTCACGGGTAAAATAGGGGGTGATGAATTATATTCTTACTCCGTCACTACACGGCAAATCAAATCAGTCTTGAGATATCCATCTATTGGCCAATCGATTCCCTATGTTGGTGTTGGCTTTTCAGAATTACTCTTCGGAAAGACTTAAGGACAAAAATACCGTAATCACGAGAGTGCTCTTGCCCATTATACATATTTATATATCCGTTTATTCATTAGCCCAACGACGTTCACTGTTGGACATAGAAATATGCCTACAATTAATCTATATAAATGTCCATGTAGGGACAGAGTATGATCACCATCAGGCAGTACATGAAGCGTTGCTCCCAGCGCTATTTTGCCTCTGCCACGACTCACCCCAATCCACTAGTAGTTGGGGCGGTAAACTACGTCCCCTCAAAAATATCCGCGGTCCGACGTTCTCGTCATCTTCTTGAAGAAGAAGATGACGCTATTATGATCGCCCAAGAAAGGACCTACACAGCTCGCGCAGCGATAACAGATAAAACTCTGCGGTATCGGCCTCGCCATCGAGGTCGAAAACCGCGCTGCGGTAAAGTCATTAACCTAAACTTGGCCACGCCCACTTTGCTCTCAGCGACGCCCCGAGCCGAGGTCCGTTCCCCACAGGGGAAGCCTCGGGGGGGAGCCCTCGGGCGATGTTCGCTTAACTTACTTACCGGGTTGAGAGCCATCAGCACTCACCCATTGACCACGTTAAGCTGTCAAGGTCATCTGCGATCAACAGCTACACACACACAAAAAAAAAAGACAGAGTATGAATATAATTCACCACTCTCTTACCCGTGGATGTCGTATCAAATCAGATCGGGCAATGGTGTTAGGAACCCATGAAAAAACATTGAAATAAATATATCGATTCGTTAATGAATTGAGAGACATGTAAGTTCTCAATTTTGTCATCGTTTTTTCGTGTAAATTGATTAAAATGTATAAAGGAATGATACTTAATCTACAACATATTCATATTTTGTTAAATATTCATTAGAATTTGAATAAATCAATGATTACGTTTGCATAAGCAAGACAAACTTCGCTTTAACATAAATCAGCTGATCGGCCGATGACCGTTGATGAGTCGCCTTTGTACCTACGTAACCATTGAAAGGTTCGCGCAAATATAATACCTATTTATACTGTCGAAATATTACATGCTTACATATATCCTGTCTGTACATACCTACATAATGCATAAAATTTAAGGCATAAACTCTTAGACACACATTTTTGTAATCACTATAACTTTTACGTTATATTGTTTTTGTGTAATATACATTCTAATTATGATCTATGACTGTTGAACTACAACATACATGAACAGTTGTCCCATAACCTGATACACCCTGTGTATATAACATATGTGCAAGAGAAGTGAAACTAGAAAGAAAACCCTGTACCAACATGTCTGACCAGCGTGGTATAGTAGATCAATTTTCCTCTTACTGGAAGGAAGCTTAAGCCCAGCAGTGGCACTTTTATGAGCTGTGACGATGACGACGAATATCATACATTTTACAAGTATTAAAACCATAAAATTTTAAATCAGTTTTATATGTTCTTGAATAAATAGTATATTAAGAGCTACATGGATCCAGCGGCCAAAGTATTTATATAGGCAATAGAGCAACAGGTTTTTTCAAGTATCCAGAGTATCAGTAACTAAACTGGAAATACAATAGATACATACCACTTAACTTGAACGGGAATATAAACAATCGCATAAATTGTAAAATATCGCATTGATTATAAAATGACATAAAATTTATTGTATCAACTGCCTCGTGTGGTGACGTCTTAAGAAAATAGGGTCGAAAGTCCTGTCATAAGAGTAGTAACGCTGTCTAATGGAACACCAGGGGAATAGAAGAGTAATTTTCTCCAGTGGTAAGTATTGTATTCAATAGTGAACTATAGGCTAGCAGATGGATAGATAGGATAGGATATTTGATTAATTTAGTTGGATTTTTCATTGCCATGATAAATTACTGTTACGTTATTCTAACTGCAAAACTTTGCGAGACTCTTGCTGCAATACCAAGACTCGGGTGCGCAAGACCAAGACCAAGACCAAGACTCGGGTGCGCAAGACCAAGACCAAGACGAGACCAGGTGTGATGTTGCAAGACCAAGACCAAGACCGGTCCAAGTCTCGTCTTGGTCTTGCATTTGGGCAACCCTAAATACAAGGGAAATTGACCTACCATATACCACGCTAGTCAGATGTGTTGGTAAAAGTTTTAATATCAAGTTTTCTTTCTCTTGCATGGATTTTATATGCATATTGTATGCTTTATTCCTCTTTTATTAAGTAAGTACACCCAGATGCAGGATAAGGAGTGCTGAGTCTTCTTACTCCGTCACCACACGGAAAATATGCTTCCAGTAAATGCATCAGAACGCCAAGAAAGAGAGCAAGAAGTTATTTTGTATAAAATCAAGTCTCGCTACTTTTGTGTTAAAATTGCAAATGAAAATAAGGCAACATTAGAATAATAATTAAGGTAGCTACTAGTAGCGCCATCTAGTAATCAATTATTACAACACTAGCTATCATTGCTATTTTGGTATAATTTCTTTTGCAAACTGGATGAATAAGATACCTTGCAGATATATCCTTTTTCGGGATCGGGATAAAGGGAGGGCGTTATCCGATCATCCCGCTCGTATTTCAATTACTTAAGGTCGACGCAATAACTACTCCGCTTTCATTGCAAACATTATTGGCAGTAGTTTTATGATCGGCCGGCTGCCTGATGTCAACCCTCTTTGGGAATGTATACAATTGAAGGCTAGATGGCATTAGATAGAATTATCCCTGATCGACATAAAGGTTGGTAGTATTCGTAGCTGTGTCTGCTGTCTGTTCAGTGGTTTAGACGTGAAAGCATAGCAGACAGACAGAAAGACAGACAGAGTTATTTTCGCATTTTTAATATTAGTAAGGATTGTTATAATTCCTATAATCATAAATTTTTGTTTGTTGACGAAATAATTGAGCCTCTTTCTTGTCCGTGCCGTGGGTATCTAAGACGATAAAGGCATTGTTGCAGATATTCTCTACTTATTCAAGAGAAGGAAAACACGAAATAAAGACTTATACCAACCCGTATGACCAGCGTAGTATAATAGATAAATGAATTGCCCTCCCATTATAAAGGAAGCTCGAGCCCAACAGTGGGACGTATATGACTTTGATGACGATGATTATAATCCCAACGTTTCTAAATGCTTACAACATAATAAGCTTTGATAGACGCAACACTTACCAGCAGACATATATCCCGCACGCCGTAGGTAGGTACGTAAGAGGATAGGAGATTTTTTTTTTAAAAAGTAAAAAAAAAAAGGAGAGAATATTTTAAGAATCAGCTTCTTGTTTTTTTCACTACGTGGCTAGGTCTCGTGCCTACCTATATAGGTAACTAGCAGCCCGCCCTCGCTTCGCTTCGGTTTTAGACAATTTACCCGCCTAGTTCCCTTAGAAGGTAAAATTGACAAATGCTCTTTATTCAGTTTTACTGAAGAGTATTTTCAATGTGATGACGGAGTAAGAATACAATTCACCATCCCCTCTCCTACCCGTGGCTGTCATAGGAGATGACTAAGAGATTATAATATGCATACAACATCTATGCAAGAATAGAAAAGCTCGAAACTAAAACCTATGGCAACACGTTTGACCAGCGTGGTATAGTAGGTCATTTTCCCTCTCATAATGGAGGAGGCTCGAGCCCAACAGTAGGATGTATAAGGGTTGAAATGATAAACGGAGAGTCCTCCTCATACAAACTTTAATACTGCGGTTCACCTCTTAGGTGTTGAATTCCAAAATATTCTTTCTTAATGGGTCACTACGTCACAAAATAAAATTACGGTCAAAATTGCATGTTTATAGCTTCAGTAGTTTCAGCTCGGCGTTAATGTCGACCAACTTCTTCATACCTATTTACCCCTACCCTTTGAGGGTGCAAATTAAGAAATGCTGAAAATCGTGTTTATTTATTTTTATTAAATAGTATTTGTGGAGAATTTGATGAATATAGATAAGGATTTTTTTCTCCCCTTACAAACTTTGCTGCTGGGGTAAACCCCACCCCTTAGGGGTTGATTTCCAAAAAATACTTTCTAGTGGATCCCTACGTCACAAAATAAAGTTGTGTTTCAAATTGCATGTTGCCAGCTTTAGTAGTTTTAGCTCGACGTTGATAAATCAGAGAAACAAATTTTTTATTAATACATATTTATACCCTTAGAGGGTGAAAATTAAAAAATGCTGAAATACGTGTTTATTTATTTTTAGTAAAGGGTATTTTTGGAGAATTTGAAGAAAATCGATGTAGATTTTTTTCTCCGTATACAAATTTTGTTACTGCCGTTTACCCCCTAGGGGTTGAATTTCAAAAAATCCTATTTTAGTGGGTTTCTACTTCATGCAAAGCAACTAATGTCAAAAGTTCATGTTTCTGGCTTCAATAGTTTCGGCTCTGTGATAACTCAGTAAACTGACATCTTTCTACCTATTTTACACCCTTAAAGGATGAAAATGGACAAACGCTGAAACACGTGTTTAATTATTTTTATTAAAGAGTATTTGTGCTTAATTTGAAGATAGAAGCTAAAGATTTTTTTTTCTTTCCATACAAACTTTACCGTTGCATTTCACCCCGTTAGGGGTGGAATTTCAAGGAAATTTTTCTTAATGGGTGCCTACGTCACAAAATAAAACTACGGTCCAAATTTCATTTTTCTAGCTTCAGTAGCTTCGGCTCATCCTGTTCCTTTATTTGTACATTATCGTTAACGCCCCCGCAATATCCCTTGCAGGTGGAATTTCGTAAAAACCGTTCTTAACTGACCTATACTCAACAAAAGGAATATTTCTGCAAAATTTCAAGTCTGTACGCCTTATGGTTCCAGAGATATCGTGATGAGTCAATATATCGCTCGCAAAACCCGCCTCTCCTATATATATATATATATATATATATATATATATATAGATTAGGTACTATTGGGTGCGTACCCTAGCTAAGGCTGAATGATGATAATAAATCATCATTCAGCCTTCTGCTTCTGGACGTAGGTTCCCTCATGGTTTGTCACACATATGAAACTGTTTGTATTCTTTCTATGTGGTGACGGTGTAAGAATACAATTTACCACCCCCTATCTTGCCCGTGGATGTCGTAAAAGACGACTAAGGGACATAATATGCATATAACATATATGCAAGATAAGGAAAACTCGAAATAAAAACCTATACCAACATGTTTGACCAGCATATAATAAGGTCAATTGCCCTGCTGTTGTGGAGGAGGCTCGAGCCCAGCGTTGCCAGACGTCCCGATTTTTGCCGGCGTCCCGATTTTTAAATCAAAATTAAATGTCCCGCGCGGGACAGGCTCAGTCCCGCTTTTCGGAGATAACTTGACCATGCACGCAGTGTGCTGTGGAAGCGTGGATGGGTGGCACAGACAAGTGTGTAGGTACTGGCCACCCACCTCTCGCGTAATGAAGATAAGAGCGCGGGAGAGAGAGCCTTAAGACTCAACTATTTAACGATAGGGTATATCTGATTTAAAATATTATATTTTTAATGAAATACATTTTCTATGGCTATTGTTGCTATCTGTTGTCACGTAAACGTAATTTTAATTCAAATAAAAATATAAATATTTGAAAACTTCTTATTATATACTACGTTTTTTTTACTATGTCCCGCTTTCGACGAAAGAATCCGGCTGCCACTCAAAAAGTTTCAAAATCCCTACTTGGCAAAAAAAAACTACGGCTATAGACAAGACTGACGACATTCGACAGTGTGCTCCCTACCACATATTTTTTAGACGTGTTGAATACTTAATAATGATATAAGCATAATAAAATATGAAAAAGAATATACAAGATAATTTAGCGTATAAGCTGTACAATGTTGAAAGAATGGAATTCGAATATAATAAAAAAAGAAAAATTAAGAAAAAGATACACAAATATTACCGCGAACTGAGGTCCGCGTCGACGGTGCCCGAGGGCTGTGATTGGTTACCGTCGTATGACGTGTATTTATAATTTTCAATAAATAACGCCATCTAGTTTCAATTAGTGGAACATATCGCGACATGAATGGATAATTCAGCTGTTTGACTGGCGACTGGCGATCGCAGTGAGATTTCCCAGGATAGAATTCCTGTCAGCATTCTTAGTGAAACCTTAAGCAAATTTTACGACTCCCCGGACAAGCAAAGCAAGAAGTGGTAACCACTGTATTCTTATGCCGTCGCCACACAGGCAGGAGCTACTTAGGATGGACAAACCCCGCGGAGGCACTTACAATTGTAATTTTTTTACAGTTTACCTTAAACTACCACTGGATCGGAACACGACCGTACTCAGAAGATCCGGCAAGGAACTTAGCGGGATTGTCTATTTTCTACTTATTTACTAATTGTATTTAAATAGAATTACCTACCTAAGGTGGGTGGATCATGGATGGCCACTCTAACGAAAAAACAGTTTTTATTCGTTCATTTACTGAATTAATTAAACAAACAAAGTAGTAATTAACACTTTGTTTTATTGTGTAACATATAAATTGCTTTCTTTTATTCTAGATATAATTATTATTCATTAAATTTAAACTTTTAATAAGCTCTTCCAAACGGCCTTGCAAGAAACAGGGCTCCATACAAGGCCAATATTATAAATCAGTCGTTTAACTTAAAACTAGAGTTGTAATAATCAAAATATTTGCTTTTACTAAAACTATGTATATAAAAACCTCTTTCATTTAAACGAAACAACCCCCTCTCACACAGCCTTTTGGCAGCTTTCCCGCTCACTCAAAAAAGACATCGTGTCCACTCTCCCTCCTCTCACCAGACCCAACCAGCCACCGGCGTTTATGGACGACGAAAAGTCAGAATGCCTGGCCGACTGCTTGGAGCTTCAGTGTACGCCGAGTACACTACACCCCGACGCCGCGAATCACCGCTTCATCGCCGACGAAGTGGAACGTCGTACCACTCTCTCGCGCTCGTTAGGAAACGACAACCCCGATCAGCCTATCCCAGTAGTGACCACCGATGAGGTCGAATCGTTAGTCAGGGGTCTTAAAACCAGAAAAGCCCCAGGTTCGGACGGAATCTCAAATAAAGTCATTAAATTATTCCCCGCCCACTTGATAGTCCTGTTGTGCTGCATCTTCAATGCAGCACTAAATAATAACATCTTTCCCGCGCAATGGAAAGAGGCCGTGGTAATAGGAATCCACAAACCCGGCAAGCGCCGTACCGAACCCAGTAGTTACCGCCCGATTAGTCTACTAAAAGGTCTAGGTAAGATCTACGAACGAATAGTTCTCAGTAGACTACGTACATTCGCCGAGGCTAACAACCTCGTTCCCGACGCACCGTTTGACTTCCGAGCTAAACACAGCTGCATACAACAAGTTCACCGCTTGGTAGAATACACAAGTAGTCAGTTCATCATGAACAGATATACGGGTGTATTATTCCTAGACGTAGCGAAAGCATTCGACAAGGTTTGGCATTTAGGCCTAATCTACAAACTCTATCTCCTCAAGATCCCTCACTACTTAATTCTCATTATACATGACTACTTAAGTCATCGCAGCTTTCACTACAGGGTGGAAGGGACGTTGTCGACCTCCCACCCTATCAAGGCCGGCGTCCCTCAGGGGTCGGTCCTCTCCCCATTTCTCTTCACGCTATACACTAGCGATATGCCCAAATTCAACCGGGTACATAAAGCGCTTTACGCTGATGACACCGCACTCTTTTGTGCTGGTAGATCCCCGACAACAGTAGCCAAGACTCTCCAAACAGCGGTTACCGCCCTAGCCAATTGGTTTAGGAAATGGAGATTAGAAATCAACCCCGGGAAGAGTCAGGCGGTCATGTTCACTAGACGAACTGCCCGTTCCTACTCTATCGATAGCATTCCCCCCCTTAAAATTTTCAACAAGCCGGTCACTTGGACCAGGCAGGCCAAATACTTGGGTGTGACCCTTGACGATCGACTCAGCTTCGCCCCTCACATAAAGCAAGTCCGCGCACGGACAGCCTTTGTGATGGGCCGTCTCCACTGTCTACTCAACTCAAGGTCGCGTATGCCCCTGAGTAGCAAAGTCCGACTTTACATCACCTGCATACGGCCTATCATGACCTATGCCAGCGTGGTATTCGCGCATGTTAAGCCACACAGGATCCACAGGCTACAGACACTACAAAATCGTTTCATGCGCCGAGCTACGGGAGCACCGTGGTTTATACGAAACGTCGATCTTCACATCGACCTCGAACTGCCAACCATCAAGCAGTTTATGAAACGGTGCTCTCAGAGCTACTTCGACTCTGCCATGACACACCCCAACCAACTAGTGGTTGGGGCGGTCTCCTATAGACCCTCCAAAATCTCATCCATCCGACGTCCTCGTCACGTCCTCGACGAAGAGGACGACAATATCACACTCAGTCAACAAAGAGCCTACACGGCCCGCGAGGCCTTAACAAATAAATATCCGCGGTTCCGCCCTCGCCGTCGAGGTGCGAAACCGCGCCGCGCAAAAGTCACGACTAAAAACGTGGGCACGCCCACTTTGCCTCCAGCGACGCCCCAAGCCGAGGTCCGTTCCCCACAGGGGAGCCCTTGGGCGATGTCGCTTAGCATACTTTTCTCCGGCTTGAGAGCCCTCAGCGCTCACCCATAGTCCGAGTCAAGCTGTCAAGGCCATCTGCGGCCAACAGCTGTACACACACGAAATAATAATAATAATATTAAATCAATAGTTTTATGTTAATCTGGTCCATTTAACCTCCAACCCCATAATCATGTATGTATTAGATACCATCATCACACAATAGTTTTACACCTACCGTTGGCAGTCCACGTGTGTTATGTGCAGACGTGGAGTGTCATCGGTAGACGTCCCATCCCATTTTTACATTAAATTTCTCCAAAGGCCTCTGCGTGTTGGATCCATATCCCCATGTAAGCCTTTCAAAGGACCGGGTATCTTCTTTTTAACAATGTGGAAGATAGCCGTGAAACTGGGAGATACAATATAATAATAATAATAATAAACGAAACAATAAACGCTTAACATACAATAATCTTCTTTAAAAAAATCACCGAACATTGCATGAACAACATCATATAACTAAGAATATATTAATAGAAATTATTTAAAATTTATAGTAAGGACTATTCATCATTCATCATTTCAGCTTATTGCCGTCCATTGCAGGACGTAGGCCTCCCTCATGTTGCGCCACAATGTCCGGTCCTGTGCCGCCTGCATCCAATGACGCCCAGCAACTTTCACTAGGTCATCGGTCCACCTAGTGGGGGGGCGTCCTACACTGCGTCGTCCGGTACGTGGTCGCCACTCGAGAACCTTTCTTCCCCACCGGTTGTCGGTTCGTCGAGCGATGTGGCCTGCCCATTGCCACCTCGGCGTGCTAATTCTTCGTGCTATGTCGGTTACATCCGTTCTTCTGCGGATTTCCGTATTCCGGATTCTATCTCGCAGAGAAATCCCGAGCATAGCCCGCTCCATAGCACGCTGAGCGACTTTGAGCCTTGATATGAGGCCTACATTTAGGAACCACGTTTCCGTGCCGTAAGTTAGTTTCCGTGCAGTACAATGGAAGGAAGGGAGTGTCCCGTTTCTCATAGCTACCACAAGCAGACTTATACAGTGAGCATGACCAATACCATTTGCCATAAACATAAACCACCGATAAAGTAACAAATTCGTTTGACAAAATACGATACGCTTTACAATTACCTACCTAAATCAACATTTTGCAATTTTAAAACTAGCTTCAGGAGTAGGTAGTATTTATCCGTGTGGTGATGGAGTAAGAATACAATTTATCACCCCTTTTCTTGATTGTGGGTATTATAAAAGGTGATTAAAGGGAATAACTATTCGGGCCGACCACAGAGGACAAGGTACTCGGTACCGGTAATCGGCCTGACGATGAAAGCGACGTGCTACGGTGGGCTCTCTGCCGCCCCGGACGAAGCCAGGCGACGAGTGCACTGGCCATCTCCCATCTCAAAAAAAAGGGATTAAACTTGCATATAACATCTACTTATGTAAGAGAAGGTTAGTTCAAAATAAACCCTATACAATCCATCTAACCAGCGTGGTCAAGTTCAAGGTCAAGCCCACCTCCTGTGGGCGGGTGGAGGACATCGAATGTCCAACAGTGGAACGTAGGAAATTACATGATGATCATGAAGCGGATATTAGATACTTTTTTTTTTGGGTGGTCAGCGCATCCGCCACCTGGCTTCGTCCGGAGCGATAGAGGGGGGATATTAGATACCTTTTCTTTTTTTTTTGTGGGTGGGCTGCGGTCGGCGCGCCTCCGCACCACTCCGTCCGGGGCGACAGAGGGGCTTATGCACGCAACTCCCGCAACCCACCCGAAAACCACCTCGCCTTCGTCGTTGGGCCGGAGCAGAGTTAACTGGTCGTCAGTGGTCGGCCTGACGGAATACCCCCTACGTGGGGTACTCTCCCATCGACCGACGTCCCCCCTCTCGGGGAGGACGTCGGTCTTTCCTCACGCGGTCGGCCTCTCGGCGGGTGACGGACTAATCCCCGGTCACGTCACCCGCGGCCTCGGCTAGGGCGGCATGAGGCGCAGGTAGTTGCGCCTGTGCCGCCCCATTCGCCGGCGGCGGATCTCCTCATCGAGGCTGCGCTCCTCGGGCAGGCGATCCGCCGCCTCCTTCTGCGAGATCACTGTCTCGCAGAAGGCTGCGACCGCGTCCCAATTCCCGACGCTGTCGACCATCGCCCTAGCGATGGCCGGCAGCGTCAGGTCGGCACCGATGATTGCGACGAGTTCACGGCGCTGCGTGGCCCAAGCGGCGCAGGCCTCGAGCGTATGCTGCGCCGTGTCCTCGTCGCAATCGCAGTGGTGGCAGGACGGTGTACTCTTCCTCCTTACGACCTTGTGCAGGTATTTGGGATATTAGATACCTACAGAAACTAGTTATCATCGTCAACATGAATCAGCGTTTCAGTATCCAGTGTCTACCATAGAACTTTCATCAATCAACCTTACACTATTTAGTCTCCCTCCACCCAGGTCGATAGAAGTTCTAACTCGTATTTTACGACACCCACGAGCGGTATAATGGTTGGTAGTATTTGTTATAGTCACCACCGTGCTGCAATACATTTTTTCATAAGTCTATCAGTATCAAAATTGCTTTTTATTGTAGTCTAATTGGTGCATAATTCGTGAACGCGAATAGTCGCCATTCCAAAGAATTAACATCGCATGTGCGTTGAGCATTAGTTAAAAATGTTCTGTTTTCGTTGAAACAGCTTATAATTTGATCGTATTGTAGGTTTTTGCGCCGTTTAATATATTTCTGGAATCGTCAAAACAGTGTAATTAAAAAAAAATATATGAAAACCTTAACGCTTCAAATGGTTTTTAGTTTTTCAGCAAATATTATTCTCAGTAACAAGATAAATTTAAAAAACAAATGTTCGTATATAAAACTTATAAAATAAATAAAACCCTGATAGTGATGAATCTGGTGGTAAAATACCTCATTTTTTTTTATTTTTTTTTTGTTTGGTGATGCTAAAGGCAAAACCAAACACCCTCAGAAAGCTGGGCTTCCGGCTCTCTCGCTCACTCGGACGTTGATTTTCTGCTCAGTGTGGTACTACCCCGGACGGACCGGCTCAGACTAGACAGACAACTATCAACAGTGTGGTCCTACCACTGTAATTTTATTTCTACACCATTTTATTTAGAGCTGTGTGGTGCATTTTTCGTAGGAACACTAAAAGATAACCAAGAGATAAATACCTCAGATAGAACTGACCCACGTCGATAAAAAATCGACGTGGGTCAGTTCTATCTGAGGGCAACTAGTCAAACAATTTATTTCCAAGTAGGTCAATCCTACTACGTCATGATGGTAGACGAGTGGGAGCTAGATATGGCGTCAAACACAAGTAGATAATAGGAGAATGAGCAGAGGGATAAGAGCAGAATGATACTGTTAAATTTTTGTTTTAAGGAAATAATCGTAATCGGAATAGTCGACGGTGATCGAAGCGCCGGTGGGAGGTACCGCGGTACGGAGCCCAAGGAACAAGAGGGCTCTTGTCCAGGCCTACTCTCAACCCCAGCGCTTCGATCCGCCTGACAATCTCCTCGGTGCCGAGAGCTGCCAGATGTGCCGCCTCCTCTAGCGTCCCACCCCGGGCTGTGACGAGCGTATCGTCGGCGTAACAAATTACGTCCAGCACGGGTGGGAGGCTTCCTCTCAACGCCCAGTTGTAGCCGATGTTCCACAGGGTCGGCCCCAGAACCGACCCCTGTGGAATACCGCACGTCATGGGCGTTCGCACAACGTCCCCTACTCGGTTAAGTCACAATTAAAGTACACTAGAATCTCGCTTAGCGAGCAATTAGCAAGATATTGCAAACTGTTAACCTTGTTGGTAGGTGGAGTAATTGAGTCAAGTGGGTACCTTCCCGTGGGTACCCATCTTACCGCATATACGTACCACTGCTGGGGTCAAGCCTCCTCCATAAAAGGAGCGAAATTGACTTACCTACTTACTATGCTGGTCCACCACGACCACGCTGCTCAGACGAGTTGCTGTAGGACTTAATCTCATGTTTTCCTTCTCTACAAGAGAGGGTTGTGCTCAGACAATATGTCACCAATAGATACCTACTTAATAAGCAGATAAGTAAGGTACCTATTTAAATAAACAGTTCCTGCAAATATAAGAATAGATAGGTACCTATCTACCTATAGGTATATCTAGGTGCATAGAATAATGGTGGCTATTTAGTCACGCAAATTATCCATAACACTAGACACCAAACTTGAAGTCATTGTTTGGAAGTAGGTAGGTAAATGTACTTATGTAGGCTTACCTGTATATCTACTTACGATATGTTTTTCTACACCAACGTACCTACTTAGATACCTATTTTAGAGTTGAGCATCTATAGCCGCTGTCAAAGTACATATAAGTATCTAGATCATTAACTAATTGGGAGCGAGAAAAATGAAACAAAGGTTTTACCATTGTACAAGTTTTTCCGTTTTAATTAAAAATAATGGATGTCTATTTCTGTAGCCTGATAGCTATCTACAGATAGGTACAATCAACTAAATGTTGAAGTTAAGATTCTTTGTAAATGACAATAGCTTACCTATTACTCTTGTGACTATTTGTCTTTAGTAAACGAGTAAAGTATTTTGCTTGAGTAAAATATAAAACTACTCATATTTTTGAATAAAAGTTTAGTGAAGAGACATCTAGTAGGATAACAGTAAATTAGCATTAACTTCAATGAGTAGATAGATGGCGTTAAAAGTAAATACAATCAGCGTATTAAAATTATATAAATGATGTATATTCAAAACAAAATAAACCCGTATATTCACTCAATATTTTTAAATAATATTATCTATTTATAAGAAATTTGGTAGTTTGTTTTTTAAGTATCCTCTAATCAATGAACGCAGCAAAATAGTCTTCAGTATACATCTACAATTGTTTGAAAATGTCATTTAAGTGTTGACATTGCGTTAAAATCTACCATAATACAGGTAGTTAAAGTAATAATACTTTATAATGATAAGCAATAATGCTTAGCTCATTTTTAAAATTAAAAAAATAAAATTAAATTAATAAAATAAAATTTATGAATATGATAAAAAGTATCTCAATACCTATTTAAAGATAAGCAACTGATAATTTACATATTAACTAAGACCAGTCCTGTAATAATTGTAAAACTTTAGGGAGTTTCAGTGAGAGTGATTTAATAATTACATTTGCTACAATCAAGCCTTATTCATGTTTTCTTGGTCATTATAGTTTACCGTATGATTCCGTATGGAAATGCAATAAATGTAACAATTAGAATTACCTAAGCTGCATAGGAGTTAGATAGTTGTATACCTTATTTTTTTTATTATGTTTTGTAACATAAGCATTCTTCACTGTGGATGAAAGTTTTGATCAGTATAACGAGCAGCGTAAACAAGTTAACACAAACTTTCATTTCAAATATTCACTATCTTGCAGCAAAGCTAACTAATGATATCTTTATCCTCTCAACAGCCACGCAAAAGAAAGGTTTGTTGACAGATTGGTTTTCCAATTTGTCGCCAGACGTAACAACATTTTACCAATCTCCAATGTTTACTTGGTTAAAACAAGTACTTTTTTATTAACAGCATGACAACCCGAAATTTAGTACCGTACGAAACTACGCGACGTCGGAACTGCTTTTACGTTCGCGTTAATAAAACTCGTTGAAAATGCATACATCAAAATGGTAGAATCGTTGCAAATGTTTTTATTTCTATTTAAATCTAAATACAGACGAAAATGTTCATGGTTCTCGCCGTTTTTGTGTTCAGTGCTTATAGTGTTATTGTTCTGTGATGGTGTTCTGTCTAAGTGTAGTGATCTTAGCTGTATAAACGGTGTGTGTAAAAATGATATGTGCGTGTGTTTCGAGGGATGGCAGGGTCCAGAGTGTCAGTACTGCGGTGGTAAAGTCAAGTAAGTCATCTATAAGAACCCCCCTGAGGCTCGCCAAACATTTTGATATGTTTAGTTCAGTGACCTCTTTCCGAGGCGCACCTTACCGACAACTAAGTTGAATTTGCAAGAGAAAGCCCGCGAGGATTATCCAATTATACACTTTGGCTTCTTTCCTCGATCCTGAACGCGGGTCAGAAGGTCAAAATACATCGTTCAGATACGAAAATATATAATGTTTTGATGTTTCCCTATCATTATGATAATAAAAAATAACCTTTTTATCGAGCTGGTTATTCCAAATGAGGTTTAAAGTGTATCAATATTCAATTGCTGGGTTATCTAAAGGTTTTCATGATTATTTAATGTGGAATCATTATATTTTATTTAAATAAAATTCTTATAATGCATGAAATGATTCATATTGTCTGATGATGTGACACTTTTGTTGAATAATTTTTGGATCATTTGATTATGTGGGTGTTAAATTTATTCCTTATAAAGATCACAAATCACCACTCCCCTCTTTTGCTCAATAAGATGACTAAGGGATATAATATGCATGTAACATCTATGCAATAGAAGAAAACTTGAAACAAAACCATATACCAATATGTCTGACTGGCATGGTATAGTAGGTCAATCTCCTTTCCATATTGGAGAAGACCCGAGCCCAATTGTGGGACATTTATGGGTTGAGATGAAGTTTATTAGACTACTGCCATTTATCCAATTAACATTGAGAGATAGATAGGTAAAGATTTATTCATTGAATACTATTGTATTCAATGAATAAATCTTTACTTCTTTTCTACAAAGCCCTAAGTCTGATTTGTTTATGGTCTATTTTGTATAATTAAAACATTAATCTATTGTATATCCCTATGCCAAAACATTTGACCAGAGTGAGTGGGTCATCTTTTACAACACCCACAGGCAAGAGAGGGAGTAGTGAATTGTATTCTTAATTCATCATTACATGGAAAATATAGGTATCTATGTCTTATAGTAACTCCCTATGTTGTATGTCTTGTGTTCATAAGCCAAGGAAGGATCATAATATAGTTTGAAACAATTAAATCTTGTGTAAATATTTATATTACTACTAAGAAATATTTTAAATAAATTCTAGCTGCAAACTTATTACTCAAAATTGTATAATTTTTGTTTTTGGTTACAAATTCAACATCATACTAAGGAATTTATCTTTACGTCACATGAAACTTGATAAACATTTTTTTTTTTTTATTGCAAACGGTGGCAAACGAGCAAACAGTACACCTGATGGTAAGTGTTGCTGCCGCTCATGAACCTTTACAAGGCCGTTGCCTACCGCGAAGAAAGCGAAGGAAGTGTGAATGCGTGCATTGAGACTCGGTGATACCAAGGGCACCACCAAAACCCTCCACACGCAATCACCCTCAGAAAGTTGGGCTTCCGGCTCTCTCGCTCACCGAACGAAGCGCAGTAACAAATTGCTACTACTCAGACGTCGATTTTCTGCGAGAGCATGGTACTGCCCCGGACGGACCGGCCCGCGGCTGTAGACAGATAACTGTCGACAGTGGTCCTACCACTCATAGGCTTAACTGACACGATTAACAACAAACTTTAGAACATTCATTTCTTTGCACAAAGTAATGTCATCCACGGGTATCGAAGGGATGATGACAACGCTCAGTACAAGAGGTTGGTAGAGTACTAGACCATCTGTGCAATCAAATAGATTGAATTTAATATATATATATTTCTTTAAATAAGAAGAAAATGTATAACCACATTTACTTAATTTATTACATGCTGACAGATTCATGCCTTGCTGCCATACCTACTGTAGCAATCAATCTTAATCTCATATGTGAGACACATATGAGCCCCGTCAAACTCTCCCATATCCCTGGTGCTGTGCAGCTGCACTTATTGTAACTGCACGTCTTCTTATTTATTGACTAACTAGTCAATTTTGCACCATGTCTTCTGTATTGCATGGGAGGGAAGTGGAATTAATCTCTTTCAACTCCTCCCGTTTAACTTTTTCTAATTAAATTTGTTGTGGGTCTCAAGACAATTAAAAACATTGCCTGGGACTGCCTGAGGGTCAAACCTCGGTGTGATCTTTGGAGACCATTGTGGATCCTGGCTTACTGGAGTTACTATGGTGGGAATGTGTGTTGAGATTAGTCCTGAAAAAAATGCTGACAAATGCCCGTAGTTTCACCCTTGTAGGTTGCATGGGAAAACTGAGATAGAATTTAGCCTGAATTATGTTACTCCCTGATAACGCAACATTCTGTTGAAAGAATTTTTGAAATCATTTTAATTGGTTAAGTGTGAGAGTTAACAAACAAATAAACTCACAATCTCATTCATTCATCATTTATAATATTATGTTAGGTATATAGATTTCCTCTATGTTTATATAAACAAAGATTGTTCATGTAATTATTATAAATTAAATGTTGTAACCTCGTTTAATTTTCCTTTAAATAATAATAAATTTATAGCATTAAAATTATTGTTTATGGTTCATTAATTCCTCATAGGCCTATGACATTCTTATTTAATCTATACCAATAAATAAAACTGGAGTATATGTTTGTAATGTCAAAATAATAAGCTTTTTTCATGCTCACACGGTTATTTGCATGACACATATGCCTAAAATACAGATTAAAAAATTTTTGTCTGTCTGTTTGTTCCGGGTAATCATCAAAACGGCTGGACCGATTTCAAAAATTCTTTCACCAATGGAAAGCTATAATATCAGGGCGTAAACTAGGCTATATTTTATCCCGGTATTACCACGGGAACGGAACTACGCGGGTAAAACAACTAAAACCGAAGCAAAGCGAGGGCGGGTTGCTAGTAATATATAAAAAAAAATTGTTTCGTGTGGTGACGGATTAAGAATACAATTCACCACGCCCTATTTTGCCCGTGGATGTTGTAAAAGACGACTAAGGGATATAATATGCACATAAGATCAGTGCAAAGGAAAATTCGAAATGAAACCGTATATCAACATGACCTGCACGGTATAGTAGGTTAAATTCCCTCTCATTGTGGAGGAGGCTCGAGCCCAACAGGGGGACGTATGTGGGCTGTGATGATGATGATGATGAAAAAATTTTTGGACTAGAAAATAGTTTGACACGTTACACACTGTTATAAATGGTTCTAGTACATAATAGTGCTAAGGAACTCTATTCTAAACTGCACCATCAGCAGTTTGATACTTTCCACTCACTCACTCTTACAGGGATAGCTCAGTTCAGTCTTATCATCCGCGCGTGACACTTGCCGCATTAAGGGCCCAATTTGGTCAGTTTTCTTTACATTAATAAATACTATTCATAATTATCTTGGGGGACACATGGGTGGGCTGCATTTATATAGTGTTTTGAATCCCTGTGTTCAACGTGTTAAGAACGAATTCCTATCTAGTATTTATTTCTTAATATCAATATGATTGCAGCTCATATAAATTCCACTACTGGGCTCAAATCTCAACCTCATTGGGAGGAACAATAATCTACTATAACTGACTGACTGACTGACTGACTGACACTAGTCAGATCGATTGGTTGGTTTTGTTTTGAGTTTTCCTTATTTTGCATACAGGTTGTATGTATATTATAGTCCCTTAGTCATCCTTTACAAGACATATCTCTTAGTGTCTTTTAGGACACCCATGAGCAAGAACGAGGGGGATGAATAGTATTCTTAATTTTAAATAAAACTACTTTACGGATTTTATCGCGTATGTATTTGATTTTTGATTACCCAACGTTTCAAACACTTTGCAGCGTTCATGGTCACGGGCGGACTAAGATGTCTCACGTCCAACAAGTCATCGTTACTGCAGAAAATTTATAATTATCTACCCAATACAGAAATTAATTATTAAATATTGACCCACATTTTGATACAAATTTATTGCCAGTGTAAGAAGAAAATAATTCTATATGAAAAAATTATATTGTTTATGGTTAGTAATTATTTAACATTAAAATTAATAGTAATTATATTTAAAAAAATCTAACAATCTAGTATACTACCACCGGATCGGAACACGGCCACACTGAGAAAGATCTGGCAAGAAAACTCAGGTGACATGATGTTAAATTAATATTAATTTTGAAGGCTTACTTTATGTTACTAAGAGGTTTTAATTTATAAAATTATCTTTAGTTATTATTATTGTGGGTCAAATCTATACAATATGAGCTCACAGTGTCTTGCAGTCTTGTGGTGGTCTTTTTGGATTTGTTTTTAATAATGTTTATAACAGGATCCCAGCTTGATGGTAATACCCAGCCATCCTCTCTATTGAAATTTTTGTGTTTTTTAATCTTAATAGCCTCGCGCTACAAAGTGTTCGAAACTTCGGGTAATAAAAAATCAAATACAAACACGATAAAATCCGTAAAGTAGTTTTATTTAAAATGTGTAATACTCGCATAAACATCAGAAATCATTATTCTTAATCTGTCAACACATTTACTTCATATTTAATATTGTGTTATTATTATTTATATTATAATATATATACTTACAAAAAGTCTAATAATGTAATGGCATTAGGTTAGTTGATGTTCTACTTTCACAACTCTAGTTACAAATAACCAAATACTTATCACTCATGCCGAGTATCCTGGGTTCGATCTCCATATATTTTTTTTGGGACTAATCCCACCACACATTCCCACCACTGTAACTTGTGTAAGCCAGGATCCATAATGGTCTCCATATAAAACACCGCAGTTTGTTCCTTAGAAGTCCCGGGACATTTAATTGCCTTTGGACTCCCAAAAAATTTTATTAGAAAAGAAAAACGGGAAGAGTTGGAAAGATTCCACTTCCCTCCTATGTAAAACTGGAGACATGAAGCAAAGTTGCTTAATAAGCCAGTAAATAAGACTATGTACAACTACGTGAAACGCAGCAGTACAGCACCTGATCTCCATACAGGAAAACTGCACAGGTCAGCTAATGTAACTAGCTGACCTGCGCAAATTCTTTTACGTCTAAGAGAAAGGAAATATTAGAGAGATTGTTTCATAGGTACTACGACTGTCAGCGCACGCAGCGGTAGCTCTCACGAGGAATTATTTTTCTGCATTTCTGCAAAATATTTTAATTTTTTTGTTAATCAATCCCAAGTATTATAGAAAATATTAAATGTTCCACAATAGTTATTTAGCAACATTAACAATTACAATATTTACTACAGCAATGTTTAAAATATTAATGATGTAGCATAGCTATGGGTATAATGGTTACTGAGGCATGGTTGGCCGTTGCGACAGGAGGAGCTATTCCATATATTAACATGTTGAATGCCGATGGAGTCAAAATACTATATAAATAAATGTCACCCAACTTGTGTCCCCCATGGCGTTCAATGTGTTAAGTATTAAATCACACAATTGGTTTCAGACATCTTGTGATGGGTCAGTAGTATTTCATCTATATAATAATCCATCTAAGATTGATATTGTTATTTTTTCATCATCATCATCATTGAGCCAATCGCTGTCCACTGCAGGATGTTGGGGCAAATATCATGTTTGACACAAAGTGCGGTTCTATGCCGCCTATATCCAATGACGCGCAGCAACTTTCACCAGGTTAACAGTCCACCTACACTGCGTAATCTTACTTCACCACCGGTTGTGAGATCGTCGAGCATATAGCTTGCCCATTGTCACTTCAGCGTACTAATTCTTCGTACAATCCAGTTACACCAGTTCCTCTATAGATTTCTGTATTTCGTTTTCCATCTATTTGTCTTCACCTATAGTTATATTATCTACCCATATCCCTAGCTATTCCATAACACTTACAGGAATATGTTCATGGCATCTAGATAATATTATTACATTAACATATGTCTTACTGTTTTCTTGAGTCGACAGATAGTGTAGTAGGTGGAGGGATGCCACAGTCAAATTTGCATGGAGAAGTAGGATACATGTGGCATAGGATCCTTCGAAATGGCATTCTCATGTAATGGCCTACATTTCAGCATTGGTTTTTGACAGGCTGATGGATGGATTCTTTAAATGTAGGCTTCATCTTAAGTTTTTCTTTGTAAAGCTAAAGTATAAAATACTTCTCTCATTCAAGGTGGTCAATTCAAATATCTTATGCTACCTTTGGCTTTGGGTAATCTATGAGGGGTGGTTATTACTTACACTAACATGTCATCATACACGCATATAATAAAAACAAAACCGTATTTGAACTTTCTGAAACAAAATATATGTTATCTGTATATTTTTATCAGTATTCCATGTGAACATTGCTCACCATATTTCTATTATAATTGTCTGTCCATAAACCAAATGTTTTTGTTTTATTTATGCTAATCTCAGGAAATGACAATCAATTGTGCAGCCAGATGTCATTGTGATTTAAATTAAATTAATTGTGTATCAAGGATGTGTTGGGTTTTATAAATCAAATGTTATAATTGGAACTTTTTTCATAAAGGTTGATGACTTTTAAGATAGGAGAACTTTGAAGTAGGCGTTTTGAACATGATGAACTATTTTAAGTTACAATATTTTACTAAAAAAATGTTTTTTGGATAGGTCGCTAATGGGTTATAAATAGAATGTTATCACTCCTTACTTTCCTGAGAGAGTGATAGTTAAGATCATTTATTAATTATAACACCAATTAAGACTTGCTGGTCGATCCATACGGAATTTCACAGGGTGCACCAAAGGACCTCTTCTTAGATGATTTTAAATCTCAAATTTATGAAGTACATTTTTTGTAATTGGCTCCAAAATCCATTAGTCGTTTTTCGACACCCACGGGCAAGGAAGGGGGTGATGAGGGGGATGGTCATTACTCCCTCACGTCACAGGCAGGGTAGTGATGATAATTAATTATTACAAACCACAGTTACTGTTCTGTAATACTAGAATACTTATCCAATCCAGGGTAGGAATAATTGTTTTTTAAACCGCAAAATTATCCGTGTGGTGACGGAGTAAGAATATAATTCACCAACCCCCTTTCATCAGGAAAGTGTGGGTGTCGTGAGAGATGATTAAGGGATTAATAATTTAGGGATTAATAATAATTATAACGTGGGTATAGTAAGTCAATTTCCCTCCCATTGTGGAGAAGGCTCGATCCTAGCAGTGGGACGTATATAATCTGTGGTGATGATGATAATGAAACCGCAAAAGAATTATGTGCATTTTGCTAAACCTTTAAATATAAAAGATATTTTTTTTTGTTCCAGTTTAACATCGCCAACGGGTTTTATAAGCGACGGTCCAGGGAACTACAGTGTCAGTACTCAATGTTCTTGGCTTCTGACTCCACCACGGTTGGGCCCCACGCCGCCGCCCCTGCGTGTAAGATTGGAGAGTTTCGCAACGGAGTGCGGTTGGGACCACCTATATGTGTACGACGGTGACAGCGTCAGGGCGGAGAAACTGCTTGCTGTGTTTAGGTAAGTTGTAAGTTTTATAAGTAATGTTATTTATCATTTTCATTTTTGTTTTCGCCTATTGGTGATCAATGAGTGAACAGAATACCTGATGGTAAATGCTGCTCATAGTCTTTTGCTGTTCCGCTGCCTACCGTGAATAATGTAAAGGGAGAGTGAATATATGCAATGAGGTTCGGTGATACTAAAGGCATCACCAAAATGAACAAAATCACTTTCAGAATGTTGGACTTTCTACTCACTCGCCCACTGAATGAAGTGCAGTAACAAATTTCTACTACTCAGACGTCGATGTTCTGCGAGAGCGTGGTATTTGCCACCCCGGAGGAACGCACCCGCGGGTAGACAGAAGACTGTCGACGATGTGGTCCTACCACATACAAACTTACTTTTTTTAGACGATTTGTGTTAGAATCGCTCTAGACATACCCATTCCGACATATAGAAAAAAAAATCCTAACTAATATTAGGTCTTTACCTATGAAATTGCCGTTATGTATGAAAAAAATTAAACGATTTTTTTTCATGTATTTTTTATTTGTATTAATCGAAGTAATCACCCATGCAATCAATGCATCTTTGCCAACGCAGCGGCAGTTTATTGATGCCCTTCTTAAAGAAATCAGCTGGACGGGAGGCAACGAATTCTTCAAAGGCATTTTGTACTGCTTCTCGGGTATTGAATTTCTTTCCCGCCAAGAAGTTATCCAAATTCTGGAAAAAGAAGTAGTCTGTAGGCGCAAGGTCTGGTGAGTATGGCGGATGACGGAGAGCTCCCAACCCCAGTTCTTGCAACTTACCGTTCGCTGTGCAGTATGAGGTCGCGCATTGTCGTGCAGGAGCAGCGGAGATGAGCGATTGTGGAGATGTGCCAGCTTCTCCATCATTGTGTTCAGTTCTTCACAGTACACATCTGCAGTAATGCTCACCCCGTTTGGTAAGAAGCTGTGATGAACCACACCGGCGCTAGACCACCAAACAGTGACCATCACTTTTCTGGGGGTAAGTTTTCGTTTAGGGCATTGTTTAGGTGCTGAACCAGGATCCAACCAACTTGCTGAGCGCTTGCGGTTATCAAACAGAATCCATTTTTCATCGCAAGTAACAATGCGTTTCAAAATTCCTTCATTTGTGTGTCTGTTGAGCAATGCAAGGCATGTCTCGACGCGTACTTCGCGATGGCGATCATTGTGTTCGTGGGGCACCCATTTGTCAAGCTTTCTTACCTTGCCAATTTGACGCAAATGGACCAATATTTGACGCTAACGTTGAAAGCTGCTGCTAATTCAGCCGTAGATTGTGTATCATCGGCTTCCACAATCGCCTTTAATTCGTCATTGTCGACCAAAGTCTTCGGACGACCGCGAGGTTCATTTTTCAGGTCGAAATTTCCAGAACGGAAGCGAGCAAACCAATAACAGGCGGTGCGTTGGTTTGTAGTATTAGCTCCGTAAACGTCGTTGATGTTGCGTGCCGCTTGTGTCGCGTTGCTGCCACGACGATACTCATATTCCATAATTTACTCGATTTTTTAACGTATCGATGATGACGAAAAAGACTGAAATGCGATGAAAACGTAACCCTAATCAATAAACAAATGACTACTTTTGGAAAATGAATTCCATGTTATAAAATAAAATTAATTTGAAATTAGAATTCTTAGCCAAACAAAAATTATTTTGATTTGAAATGGCCAGTACTGCAGAACAGCAATTACATAGGTAAAGACCTATTATTATAAATGCGAATATGAGTTTGTTTGTTTTGCGTTCACTCTTAAGCTATTAATCCAATTTAAAATAATCTTTAACTAATGGAAAGCTGCATCATCAGCGAGTAACATAGGCTATATTCTGTCCCTGTATAGCCGACGGGGATGTGCAAGTAACTTGTAAATGAATTTGTACTTATTATAGTGTTAAAAAAAATGTGATTTTAGAAATATATCGCATTTTGTAATTTTTTCTTTTGTTCCAGTGGTGTGTTAGAAAATGGCGAATCCAGTTGGACGCGACAAGTCATAGCGCGCTCAGGGAGTGCCCTGCTCCACTTCTTTAGTGATGACGCGTACGCCATGGAGGGGTTCAACGTCACTTATGCGGCCTACTCCTGCCCCTCCAATGATCATAGAACTAATTGTTCGAGTAAGTATTTGTGTTTCGATCCAATGCTAGATTGTTAGATAATTTTGTAATATTGGTAAATGCCCTTTTTTGGCGGGTTATGGTCAGCGCATACGCCATTTATTCCGTCCAGGGCGAGTAGTTCCTTGTCGTCCGTGGTCAGTCCGGCAGGATACCTTTTCGGTCCCTCTCCGATACCACTGCTCTTAAGGGCTTATCTATACCAATAAATAAAATTGGAGTGTCAGTTTGTAATGTCAAAATAATAGGCTTTTTTCATGCTCACACGGTTATTTGCACGACACCTATGCCTAAAATAGCAATTAAAAAATTTTTGTCTGTCTGTTTGTTCCGGGTAATCTTCAAAACGGCTGGACCGATTTCAAAAATTCTTTCACCAATGGAAAGCTATAATATCAGGGCGTAAACTAGGTTATATTTTATCCCGGTATTCCCACGGGAACGGGAACTACGCAGGTAAAACGACTATAACCTATAAGCGAAGCGAGGGCGGGTTGCTAGTACAAAATAAATGTTCTGATTTGGTTTTCAAGAGGACCTTGTTGACAGGGCTAGGAAAATGCCTAAATTTGGGTGGGTTGTAAGGAGTATATAGACAGTAAGATGATGAATTTTGAAAAGAGTTTTGATTGAGTTTTGTTGAAAATACGGTAATACTAAAGAAATAGATTCACTATACAAATTTGCGTAGTGGTTAAAATAGAGGCATATCGTGGGTTTGGTTTTCCATAGATACATCATACACACTTTATTCTTTTTCACCAAAATATAGCTGGACTGTTGAACAAATTAGATAAAATTGAATTATGTATGCATATTTTTAAGCAAGAACTAAAAATGAATATTGACGTTGTTTGCCTAACAGAAACGTTCATAAAATCTGGTGATGAATTAAATATTCGTCTTAAGCAATTTCGGTTGGCCAGTTATTTTTCCCGAAAGAAAGAAAAACGAGGTGGCGTTTCTATTTTAGTGAGAAGAAACTTAGATTATAATATACTTGATATTTGTAATAATTATTGTAAGGAAAAAATTTTTGAGGTTTGTGGTATACAAATTCCATTAATTAATTGTATTGTATTGTGCTTGTACAGAATCCCTAATAGTAATGTTAATGCTTTTATTAATAATTTTGACATTTTACTACATAAAATTCTAAATAAAAACTACAAAAAAATAATAATCACCGGTGATCTCCGACGAATCCAACTCGGTTGGGCAGCGTTCGGGAAACTTAAGAGGATCTTCTCGTCCAACATACCTCAGTGTCTGAAAACACAGGTCTACGACCAGTGTGTGTTACCAGTGATGACTTACGGCACGGAAACGTGGTCCCTAAATGTAGGCCTCATATCAAGGCTCAAAGTCGCTCAGCGTGCTATGGAACGGGCTATGCTCGGGATTTCTCTGCGAGATAGAATCCGGAATACAGAAATCCGCAGAAGAACGGGTGTAACCGACATAGCACGAAGAATTAGCACGCTGAAGTGGCAATGGGCAGGCCACATCGCTCGACGAACCGACAACCGCTGGGGAAGAAAGGTTCTCGAGTGGCGACCACGCATCGGACGACGCAGTGTAGGACGCCCCCCCACTAGGTGGACCGACGACCTAGTGAAAGTTGCTGGGCGTCGTTGGATGCAGGCGGCACAGGACCGCACATTGTGGCGCAATATGAGGGAGGCCTACGTCCAGCAGTGGACGGCAATAGGCTGAAATGATGATGATGAATGATGATCTCAATATTGATACTTTAAAAACAGGGCCAGCAATAACACGATTTTTGGATGTAGTATATAATTACGGCCTTACTCTGCTCATCACGGAGCCAACCAGGCAGGGTAGTTGTATAGATCACATAATAAGTAATTTAGATAACGCGAAAGGTTGTATCCACAAAGTGTATCTTTCTGATCACGAAACTTGTCAGACACTTACAGTCCCTATTCCACATAGACATAAAACACCGCATCAGTGGTATATTGAAAAAAGAAACTATCACAAGGAAAATATAGAGAAATTTAATAGTTACCTATCCAACCTCAATTGGTCCGATGTTTTCATGGCCACTGATCTAAATGAGGCATTTGATAATTTCCATGACATGTTTTGCCTACTTTATAACCTTTGTTTTCCAATAGAAAGACATACAGTTAAAAGTAACCTTTCTGCGCCGAAATGGATTACAAAAGGCATTATAACTTCTACGAAAACTAAAAGAGAACTAAGGTATCGTTACTATAAATATAAAAAGTCCAAAAATAAGGCAAAATATAATATCTTCAGCAACATACTTAAGAAATGTATAATCAAAATGCGAAATGCTAAATCTAATATGACCATGAATTTTTAAAAAAAATCGAAGTATAAATGTAGGACATCGTGGAATATTATTAAAAATAAAGTAGACTCTGTACAATCTTGTGACAGTATTCAAGAAATTGACAATAATGGTTACATAACTAAAAATCCTCACGCAATTGCCGAGGCATTCAATGATTATTTTATTAACATAACTAACAGTAACTCGTCACCAACAACATTCACAAAATAAACATAGCATTGCAAAATTTAAACACGTAAGTAGTACTATATTTTTACGACCGGTAGCAACAAATGAAGTTGCTACTATAATTTCAGCGTTAAACAACACTAAGTCAATAGGATTTGACGGTATTGTAACGGATATTTTAAAAAAAAGTGCACCCCATATCTGTTACGTGTTGAAGTATTTATTAAACCTTTCTTTTACTCAAGGAATATATCCAAACCGACTTCAACTATCTGTAGTGAAACCACTTTTTAAAAAACTAAATAGGAAGGAGTTAAATAATTACAGACCTATTACTCTCGTATCGATTTTCGGCAAAATATTTGAAAAAGCTATGCATAAACGCATCATTGATTTCCTGGCAGTACACGAAGTAATAAATAAAGAGCAAAATGGGTTTCAAAAGAAAAAGTCTACTACTCTTGCGGCATTTCAATTAGTACGTAATATAGTTGAATATATTACGTACTAATTGAAATAAGCGTATTCCGGTTTCAGTGATCTTTTTTGATATGAGCAAGGCATTTGACTTTGTAAACCATAATAGTTTACTAAAAAAATGTGAAACTTATGGTATTCGTGGTACAGCTCATAATTGGCTAGAGAGTTATCTTAAAAATCGGGAACAATATGTGGAAATTAGGAGCACTGATAGCTCTTTATTATGTACGACGTACAAATCAAGTAAAAAATACAATCTTTTTGGTGTGCCTCAAGGTAGTATATTAGGGCCACTATTGTTCCTTTTATACATTAACGATCTACCTTCCATCACCAAACATAAATGCGTCCTCTTTGCCGATGATATATCTATTATAATAGAAAATGAAATAAAGTCTGTCAATTATGAGCATATAGTCAATAACGAGATAGCTTCTATTGTCCAGTGGCTGAAATCTAATAATCTCCAAGTAAATCCGTCTAAAACTAAATATATGCAATTCTGTAATTACAATAAAAATGATAATAATTTGAATCTTAATTTGACATGTTGTAATGAAATTATAGAGAAGGTTGACAATACAATTTTTTTAGGTATAAATATTGACCAAAACTGTAACTGTAAAACGCATATAGATGACATTTGTAAAAAATTAAATAAATTTATTTTTGCGCTTAGAACTTTAAGGTGTATCTCGGGACATAGTATTGCACTTACTGCGTATTATGGCTACGTTGACTCAGTCTTGAGATATGGTCTTCTATTGTGGGGTAACTCAACAAATATTAATAGAGCATTCATTGTGCAAAAAAAAATCTGTACGAGCAATATGTGCTGCTCATCCTCTTGCAAGTTGTGAACCACTTTTTAAAAAATTAAAGATACTGACTTTTACATGTCTATACATTTTTCAGGCAGGTTGTTTTGTTAAGGAACACGGTTCATATTTTAGCACTTTTGAAAAAAAACATAAATCAGTAATAAAAAATAGGGATTCGACAAGACTAATTACTCCTAGTTGTTCAACTACACTGTACCAAAGAAACTGCTATTATATGATAATTAAAATCTATAATAATTTACCAAAAAATATGAGAGATCTGCCACTTAAGCCTTTTAAGACAAATCTATGTAAGTGGCTCCTTGAGAAATGTTTTTATTCAATGAATGACTTTTTTGGTATGACATAACCTTATTTATAAAATGATATGATTATACACTTTAATTTTTATGTTTTGTATTTTTGTTTTTTTTTTTTTTTATATTATTCTGTTAACATTTTTTTTTTATAATTATGACATGAAATTATTTCTTTTTGACTGGAAAAATCTAATGAATATGAATAAAATTAGAATTTCAAATGTAAGACTCAGAAGTCTAATATCGAACAAAAAAAACATGTATGTATATGGTGTATTATGTTGCATGTCGTAATGAGCGATGAAGTATGTGAGACCTCTTTGTGAACCATTAACCACACAATGTAAACCATATTTCTTGCAATAAATTCATTTCATTTCCAATACTTTTTACGATGCACAAATCGTTGTTCCGAGTCTGGGTGTAATTTGTATTAATTAATGTTTGTAAAGTCCTATGTAATACAAGAATTAGTTTCTTAGTGAGTGTTGCCTTAATAAATGAAAACCACGAAGATGACTGGCTAAGCAGGAAAACCTATGTTTGAACTAGGTCAAGGGGTTTTTTGACTCCTTAAGCCCATCTTTATTATTATTTTTATTGCTATCTGTGGCAAAGGAGCAAACAGCACACCTGATGGTAAGTGATCTCGCCGCTCATGGACCTTGGCTAGGCCGCTGCCTGCCGTGAGGAAAGTGAAGAGAATGTGAATGCGTGCAGTTAGATTCAGTGATAATAAAGGCATAACCAAAACCCACTATACGTAAACAATCCTCAGAAAGTTGGGATTCCGGCTTTCGCTCACCGAACTAAGTGCAGTAACAAATTGCTACCACTTAGCCGTCGATTTTCTGCGAGGGTGTGGTACTACCCCAGACAGACCGGCCCACGGCTGTAGACAGACAACTGTCAACAGTTTGGTCCTACCACTATGGAGCCTCTCCTCGAACTGTTCTTGTTCTCACAATTTTAAGGAAAGTATGTTCTGACTTACCGTGTGGTGACGGAGTAAGAATACAATTCACCACTCCCTATCTTGCCCGTGGATGTCATAAAAGACGACTATGGGACATAATATGCACATAACATCTGTGTAAGAGAAGGAAAACTCGAAATGAAACCCTATGCCAACATGTCTGACCAGCATGGTATAGTAGGTCAAATTCCCTCTCATTGAGGAGGAGGTGCCCAACAGTGGGACGTATGTGGGCTGCGACGATGATGATGATATTTCTGACAATAGACAACAGCATGGCGAATGGCCAAATTATAAAGACCAGTGTGCCTGCTCTTGAATCTCGATTCTAATCCTAAATACAATCGCAGCTCGAATTTGAGCAATTTGGTACTCTTGAAAGCGACACTAGCGCACGATTAGAATCAAATTCGGTGAAATTTTTTTAAACTAAATGAATTCGACTCTCGTCGATTAAGTCAAATATTTGCTATTCCCGACGTGATTTTGACGTAGTTTAAAATCGTTAATGTTGTAAAATTTCAAGAAACATTTTTGTGGTGATCGAGTTCGATAACGTTATTAATTTAAAGTAATAAAATACGGCACGAAAATAACAACGGTAAATGCGAAGAATTCATTCTCGATTTTGTTTAAGAGTACAAAATATAAGTTTGGTGAGATTGGAATTGAATTGGATTCGAAATTAGAATTGATTTCAAGAATAGGCCCACAGGTAGTCTACCAGAAACTATTACGAGTTTAGGCATTATGGTGCCAATGGTACCGCATATATGTATTTTGGTCACTCGGCGGTTACTACACTACCTATCAGGAAGATTATGGGACATATTGCCGTGGATAATTGAAAAAGTCAGCTATAATTACTTTATGCAAAAAAAAAAAGAAACCGCCTTCAATAATGTAGACATTTTTTGGATTTTTGTTGATTTTTTAAAAATCGCTTGTCCGATTTCGATAAAATTTTCATGGGACCATTTGGGAAGTATACCCTTTCCAACAAAAAAAAAGAATCATCAAAAACGGTTCATAAATGACGATGTTATCCTCGAACAAATATAAAAAAAAGCATATACCTTGTCGAATTGAGAAACCTCCTTTTTTGAAGTCGTTTAAAAAGGAAGATTATATGTATACATATAAATTAAGGTTAGGTCAGCCCTTAGAATAATAACGTATAGAAGGATAGTGTCAATACTTCGAACGTTTGAAATTTGAATCTAAAAATACTAATGGCACGCAGACGAATACACACGTACACACGCAAAACATACAAATTATGAAATCAAATTTTGTCTTTATTAACATAAATCATCGAAATACTTTTAAAAGTAATGTTAAAAACCTTTTTAAGTTTTTCAAATGTGTTATAACACCATTTGAATGCACAAACCGTCATAGTTACCTACGAGGGGTGATCCAAAAGTAATGATAATCAGTTATTTCTAGTGCACACAAAAATACAAAAAAATTTCAGTCACTTGCTCAGTTACCCACTAGTTCAGGAAAAAAAAATCATATAAATAGGCCACAATTCCCGGGAGCTACATTCATTTGAATACGGACTGTCAAGGAGTGAACATCAAAATGGAAAAACACGAAATCAGAGCTGTCATTAAATACCTCTGCTTGAAAAAAATGTCTACCAAAGACATACACAGCGACTTGGTGGAAACATTAGGGGACTCTTCTCCTCCATATTCCACAGTTGCACGCTGGGCTAAGGAGTTTAAGCTGGGAAGAACATCGACGGAAGACGAACACCGCGAAGGACGCCCATCGACGTCCCTCACTGAAGAAAATGTGAAAAAAGTTGAAGAAGTTGTATTGGAAGATCGAAGAGTGACTATCAGGCATGTAGCTGAGGTCACAGGGATCTCATATGGCAGCATTCAAAGAATCCTTGCGAACGAATTGCATATGAGAAAGGTCTCCGCGCGTTGGGTACCGAAAATGTTAAACGACGAGCAAAAGAAGAAACGAGTCGACATGTCAAGAGCAAATCTCGAAAAGTTCCAGGCAGACAAGGACAATTTTTTGTCACGTTTTGTGACCATGGACGAGACCTGGATCCACCATTTTGATCCTGAAACAAAACAACAATCGATGACATGGAAACGATCCGATGAACCGACGCCGAAGAAATTCAAAGTGTCAAGCTCAGCAGGGAAGGTTATGGCGTCTGTTTTTTGGGACGCTGAAGGAATAATCATGGTGGACTACTTGGAAAAGGGGGCCACTATTACAGGCTCCTACTATGCAGAACAAATAAGAAGATTGCGGGAGGCTATTAAGGAGAAAAGGCGAGGCAAACTGCGGGCTGGAGTGTTGTTCCATCAAGACAACGCACCTGTTCACAAAGCTGCAATTGCCATGGCTGGCATTCAGGAAGCGGGCTTTGAGTTGGTGGAACACCCCCCCTATTCACCAGATCTAGCCCCCAGTGACTTCTATCTCTTTCCACGACTCAAGGAACACCTCCGAGGCAAGAAATTTGATGATGATAGCGACGTGATGGCCGCGGTTGAGGACTTTTTTGAGAGTCAAGATAAAGATTTTTTTTGTAAGGGAATTTTAGGTTTAGAAAAGAGATGGACTAAATGTATAGACTTGCTAGGAGACTATGTTGAGAAATAAATATATTTTTTTATTTTATTCATTGTGTTTATTATTGATTATCATTACTTTTGGATCACCCCTCGTATTTATTTTTTAAGAGTTGTATACGTACGTGCAGTACAATGACTTGTATATTACGGAACGGTTCCGGCGTAAGTTCCATTAGGCTCCAATTGAAATGCCTCACTTTTTGTGCGTGAACTTACCTTCTATACGTTATTATTCTAAGGGTCAGCCATTAAAATATGTTTTGATGGAAAATTTTCCTATTAAACATATTGAGTATATTTTTTCCTCAAAATTGATTCACTAATTGCCGATTGCCTATAATGTACGTTTCCTTCCCTAATCTCTGATTTAATAACATTGTTGACGAAGAAACTATACATATAATAGGTATTATCATTATTATTTTGGCTCATACACGTCCCATTGTTGGGCTCGAGCCTCCTTTATAATTAGGAGGGATATTGACTTACTATGTCACGCTGGTCAGACGGGCTGGTATAGGGCTTTAAACAAACCGACATTACAGCCAAACACTGCAATATTATTCATCTTTATAGATATTTCATCATCATCATCATCATGAGCAGCTAATTTATATCCCACTGCTGGGCTCGAGCCTTCTCTACAGTGAGTGGGAAGTTCGCCTATTCTACGCTGCTGGGACGTATTGTTACAGGATTTTATTTCTACTATTCCTTCTTTTGCGTCTTAAGAAGTCATCAGTATTCTATAGTTGTATTTTATTGCACCTACGGACAAAGAAGGTGAAGTTTTTCCCCCTAAATTACTAAAATTTGACATTTAATATGCTAAGCGTTTTATAAAAAAAATTACGAGGGAAATATGAATACCACACGCGGGATTTGAACCCACGCCCATTGGAGTACCGATCTAATCGTCTAACCATTTGGCCCAGTGTGGACAGTTTTCTGTTCTTACTTACGGAGAAAATAATAATAATAATAAATATTTATTGGATCGAGTAACAATGACTCATTATGTGTTAGTACGACTTACAACTAGAAATTTTAGTATTATGTTATAATTTTCAGATCACGGTGAATGCGAAGACGGCACGTGCAGGTGTGAATTCGAGTGGACCGGGGATGCATGTGACCAGGAGTTGTGTCCAGGTAACATTATTATCATCATGATTTCTGATGTTTACGCGAGTATTACACATCATAAATAAGACTATTTTACGGATTTTATAGCGTTCGTATTAGATTTTTGATTGCCCGACGTTTCGAACACTTTACAGCGTTCAGGTTCACGGGCGGACTAAGGTGTCTCGTGTCCAACAAGTCATCGTTATTACAGGATATTTATATCTACCCGCTACATGAATTAGTTATTAAAATTTGACCCACATTTTGGTACAAATTTATTGCCAGTACAAGAGGAAAATGATTCTATATGAAAAAATTATAGTGCTTGTGGTTAGTAATCATTAAATATTAAATTTGTACCTAGTAATTATTATGACTATTTATTAATTTAACTCTTAACATATCTAGTAGCGGGCCACACTGAGATAGATCTGGCAAGAAAACTCTGAAGGCATGATACTAAATTATTACTTATTCGTTTTTAAAGGCGGGTTACTTTATCTTACTAAAGGTTTTTGATTTGTTAAATATTTTTTAACTATTATTGTGGGTCAAATATATATTATGTCATAAGTACTCACGGTGTTTTGAAGTCTTGTGGTGGTCTTGTTGGAATTATTTTTAATAATGTTTATAACAGGATCCTAGCTTGATGATAACACCTAGCCATCTTCTCTACTGAAATTTTTAATTTTGTGAATTGTATTCTCACTTTGTGACCATACGGAAGAAATCGTTACAAAGTTTTTTTTTTCACAGAGGAATGCAATGCTGAGTACGGAGGAGGTACATGTATATCAACAGGCTGTGCGTGTAGTTCTACTCGAAGAGGGCTGGCGTGCGCGAGGGAGGCGGGCCGAGCGGGATGGGCACCGCCTCCTATCGCCCGAGGACTCTCTCCACCACCGGTCGCAGCTCATGTGCTTCTGCCGTATGGAGACGATCTACTCAGGGTCGGCGGCGAGACCTTCGCGCATTCAGAATTTTTATACAGGTATGTCATAGATTTATACAGTATGACTGGTAAAAGATTGTACATTGCTATTCAGTACTCGATTCTGATACCGAATATTTTTTTTATTTTTTTTATTGGGACTAATCCCACCACACATTCCCACCATTGTAACTCCTGTAAGCCAGGATCCACAATGGTCTTCATAAATGACACCGAGGTTTGACCCTCAGGCAGTCCCGGGATATGATTTTAATAGTCTTGGGACCCGCAACAAATTTAATTAGAAAAGATTAAAGAGGAGGAGTTGGAAAGAGAGATTCCACTTCCCTCCTAGGCAAAGCGGGAGACAGGAAAACAAAATGACTAGTGATACCCTAGTGATAGACTAGTGATACCGAATATATAAAAAAATTGGTACTTAAATTTTGAACTACAGTAAAACCCGTTTAAGACGATTTTGCAGGGACCCGACCATAAACTCGTCTTGGCGGGAAAGCGTATTATGCGGGAAAGGGAAAAACGTGCCATTATTATTTATTATATTCTTATTTTGAATACCTACGTATTGAATTTAACATTTAAAAATTACCTAAATAAAGTGTTGTTTATTTTCTTTATTTAATGTGCTTACTACTGGATACATTTTTAAATATTAAAAAATAAAGAATATTTAAAGATATAAAAAAATGTTGTTTATTATTATTACGTTACTTAAAGTAATCACTAATTTTAGTTTGACAAAAAGATTTTGAGGCATTAGCAATTACAAGATTTTCAACGTAATTTAATTTTCGCAATGCGTCTTCACTTTGATTCAAAGAAGTTACATAGCGTCTTAAATCATTAACTGCTGATAATGCCTGGGCGTGTGACAAAATCGGAGTTGACTCATCTTCTTCTTGGTCATTATCACTTAGGGTCGCTCGACAGTTGCTGGCCGCTGTCGCAAGGGGTAATATGTGTATTTGAGTGGCAAGTATTGGCGTATTAAACGGGATGACAATCGCATTAAGTGTTAAGAAATTTATGAAAACGTGTCTCAAGGTGCTGGAACCGACGCAAAATGACGTATTATGTGGGAAATAGTATTAAACGTGATCGTATTAAATGGGTTCTACTGTATTTATTTTATAAAAATATTTAGTTGTGGACACCACAGATATACCTGTAAATAGGTATCTATGGATATACAAGTCAACGCACTTGTACTAAAAAGTTTCGTGACATTGAACTAGTTATTAAGTAAATATGCCGACGGGCTGCGTGCCGAGTCGAACCAATCAACGCACACGCCGACCCCTCTCGCGTCGTACGTGAATCCTTAAAAAACCCAAAATATACATGATATGCCTATTTATCATGTCACAGGAGTAAAAATACAATTTTCTTACTCTGTCATCACACGGAGATGCCCTTTTAGGGTGACCCTATATCTAGCAGTGGATGTGTATAGGCTGTTATGTGTATTGACTAAATCGATAGTATGATATACTTTTTATTTTATACTAGCAACCCGCCCTCGCTTCGCTTCGGTTATAGATTATAGTCGTTTTACCCGCGTAGTTCCCGTTCCCGTGGAAATACCGGGATAAAATATAGCCTAGTTTACGCCCTGATATTATAGCTTTCCATTGGTGAATGAATTTTTGAAATCGGTCCAGCCGTTTTAAAGATTACCCGGAACAAACAGACAGACAGACAAAAATTTTTTAATTGCTATTTTAGGCATAGGTGTCGTGGAAATAACCGTGTGAGCATGAAAAAAGCCTATTATTTTGACATTACAAACAGACACTCCAATTTTATTTATTGGTATAGATAGCTAGTTTTTTTCGTTATGTGGTAGCGCCTACGAATACTACCAACCTTTACATTGCTCGTCGGTGTCTTGAAAGAGGACTAAGAACTTTACATAAACCTGGGCTAACTTAATCTGATACCACCTGGTCAACCATTACATTCCCAAAGAGGGTTGACGACAGGGAGGCGGCCACACAGCACATTTACTATTCTATTACCACACAGGGTGAAATAAATAACTTGTCTGTGATAAATAATAATAACATTTCAGGTACAAAACAGAAGAAGAAGAGTGGGAGGTAGTTAGGACGTACGAAACGCCAGCACCGAGGTTTGCACACTCGGCTGTCTTGTATGGGGACGAACTAATCGTTTATGGTGGAGTCATCATTTCTGACGAACCAGAAAGAGGGTGAGTTGAGAATTTAGACATATAGCTATGGTACACCATGTTGCCTGAATGCGCCTGCATTTCTAAGGTTTTTGAATTAGTCTATACTTTTTTAACCAAATTCGAAATAGGAGGAGATTCACAATTCTTTTCAAATATACTCGATCACTCGAGACGCCTGGGCCGATTCCTGTTTTTTTTTTTATTTTATTCCAAAAGACGATACATTGATTGTCTTGAAGTTGGTGTCGATTCCAGACGCCCCTCATCGACGTCTATCCACTTGAGTTGCTTTGCGCATAACGAGAAAGAATTGAAATCTGACGTGAATGACTTGTCTATCTTTCTCACTACTATCTCTCTGACTTGCTACCAACGTCAAACGGAGCACTTGATCATCTATTTTCCGTTTTTCTTAATGTAGTGGTAGGCTGTGGCAGCCAAAAAAGCAGGTGATAATCAACGTCTGAAGCTCGCCACTGGTTTCTATGCCCCGTGGTCCTCGAGCTTATGTATACAAATCATCATTTGCCTGCCCTCATCCCACGCTAAGTGGGGGTGGGGCACCACATGAACTTACCTTTCTTAAGTTCATGTTGTCTACAGTTTCGGCTATTTATTTTATGACCGGCCGCCCGCCTGACGTCAACCCTCCTCAGGAATTTTCGTTAATGGGAAAGGGACGGGGATATGGCGGATGTATATGGTGGAAACTGGGTTAGGGGACACTACTGCCATTAGATATGGGATAGGAGTATGACAGGAGCAGCTGGAGCAGTCCGGGATCGCGTGCCCGTAGCGACACTAATCAGTTAACGGACAGTCAACTGGTAGTGGCACCCTCTGAACGAAGTTTATGTATACAAATGAAAATAAAAAACTTACGTTACAGAGGTGGCTTAGCTGGGCTCGAAGGTCGAGCTGGTGAAGTGACGAACGAGATCTGGAGAGTCAGATTGAAGAGTGAAAGACCTCAGTGGCAGAACGCCACGCCGATTGCATGCAGTCCGCATAGACAAGCTCCTTTGAAGCATTGTGGTGAGTATATTTATCTATGTGGGGACAGTAAATTGTACAGTAATTGTTGTTCTGAGTCTGGATGTGATTTGTGTCCGTTAATTATATATTTGTAAAGTCCCTCTTTCTGTGTGGTGATGGAGTAAGAATACAATTCACCACTCCCTATCTTGCAAGTGGATGTCGTAAAAGACGACTATGGGAATATAATATGCATATAACATATGTGCAAAAGAAGGAACACTCGAAATGAAACCCTATACCAACATGGTATAGTAGGTCAAATTCCTTCCGATTATGGAAGAGGCCCGAGCCCAACAGTGGGACATATGTGGGTTGCGATGATGATGATGAAAGTCCCCCGCGATACCAGGATTTATTCCCCGTGCAGTGTGTTATCTTAAAAAAACTGGCACAGTTACCAGCAGTAAATAATAGCGATAGTGGTAGAGTAAGCGGCGAAATCAAATTTATAACTATAGTAATTATTTTATCGCGTTTGTATTTGATTTTTGATTGCCTGACGTTTCGAACACTTCACAGCGTTCATGGTCACGGGCGGACTGGTGGAATTAGAAATCGATTTTGATGATTCTTTTTTATTTGGTAGATAATACTTTAAAAGTGGTCCCATATCAATTTTTACGGATCACATAGTGGTTAAGATGCCTATTTAAAGTTCCAGTGTTAGGGGTTCGAATCCCACACAAGATAATACTTTGTGCGATTCATAAATTGTTGTTTTGAGTCTGAATGTAATTTGTGTCCGTAAGTTACATGCTTGTAAAGTCCCCCGCAATGCAAGGATTATTGCCATAGTGCAGACTGTTGTCTTAAAAAAATTTGGTCAATAAATATCTAATGGTTAATAATATAACCAATGGTTTCTGGATTATCTACACTAATATTATAAAGAGGAAATGTTGTATTTTTGTTATGAATAAACTTAAAAACTATTGGACGGATTTCGATAATTTTTTCATCATTAGAATGGTTCATTATCCCTGAGTATTCCCACGGGAACAGAAACTACGCTTTGGTGTGTTTTGCTAGTTCTTAATAATGCGTATTTGATTAATTTCGACTACACTGTTTTGAAGTCAGTTCTATTTCTTAAAATATGGCGATATTAAAAAAAATAATATCCCTATTTTTTTTAACGACAACACCCTACACTAAAGAAATAATAATCTTTGCGCTATATACAGACTCAAAACAACAATTTGTGGATCGCCCAAGTGTTGTCTTGCGTGGGATTAGAACTACTGACACCCGGTAACTATGCCATCTGTGCAATCGACTTTGGTTTCGTTTAGCTTTTTTCTTACGTCGTCTAATTATTTAAATTGTTTCATTACAGGTGGTTTGCATGTATCTGGTCACTCGGCTGTGTTAGTATACTTAGGGGACCTAAAGAAACCTGTGATGTTAGTCTTCTTTGGACATTCACCGCACTATGGATACTTACATTTAGTACAAGTTAGTACTTATTTCCAATAACTGTAATGGTAAACATGTTTTTTACGTGTAGTCTTGCGACAAATCATATTATTAATTAAAGTAGGTATATAAAAGACGTGTAGATTCCTATCCTTTAAATACCTATTCGAAATCTACTTTTGGAGATAAGGTCCTATGAAACGTAGAATGGTCATGGCCATTTGCATCCCATGATTAAGATTAATGAGGACAATCAAATAATGATGAACAGGAAGTAAATTATCATCATTCAGTCTTTTGCTGTCCACTGCTGAACGTTACCCTTGCCCACAGACTTGAGTGTGGCGACAGTGATGTAATCGCCACGTTTAGTTGGCGAATAGGTGATTGCAGCTAGGCGTTATATGTTTCTCAGGAGAGTGTTGCTGAATACTCTGTCAAGTGACCCTTAGTCGATTTTTACGACTTTCACGGTTACGTTAGGGGTAGCGAAAATTGTATACCTATTCTGTCGCCACACGGGTGGGGTAAATACTGATGATATATCTATATACATAAGGAAGTAAACACTGGTTATATATTTTATTTTTAAACCATACAAGAAAGTAAATACCGGTACATTTTAGATATAGGCCTAATGGGTTAATTTCACCCTAATAGACCACTATTAGGCAAAATGCAATGACGTTATTATTACAATAAATTTGGTGTTTTCAGGAATATTATGTAGATGAAGGGGTTTGGGCAGCAAGTGCAGCGAGGGGCTGGGCAGCGCGTGGAGGTTTTGGTCACGCCGCCGCCTGGGACCCGCTGTCGCGTAAAGTATATGTTCATGGCGGGCTTGTCTCCGAGTCAGAGGCTACACAGGTATACTCATTTTTTATTATTATATTTAAGACAAAATAAAGTTTGTTTACTACTAAGATATGAATAACGGCATTTTACAAATATAAAAGAATACAAATTAGTCTCAGCTCATACATGTCCCACTGCTGGGCTTGAGCCTCCTCCCCAATAACAGGGAAATTGACCCACTATACATGCTGGTCAGATATGTTGGTTTAGGGTTTTATTTCGAGTTTTCCTTTTCTTGTACAGATGTTATATGCATATTATATCCCTTATTCGTTTTTTATGACACCCATGGGCAGTGGCGGCTGTACCTTAAGTGCGCTCGTGTGCTAAACCACCAAATCAAAAGATTTAAAAATTACAAAATGTTATTTTATCTTTATTTTTAAACTACCGTATTAATATTTATTCTTTAAACATACAAACATATAACAAATATAATTTCAAATTATGACGAAACAATTTAAGCGCTTTATCACTTTGAATGCCCTCTTCGATCAAGCCTTTCTGGTCAAGTGAGTCCTACATTGAGCAGACAAAGAAATGTGCGCCGTACAGACAAACACACGAGCAGACAATTATAAGAATTATTTTCGTAATCAATTGTAAACAATACAAAAAATCTAACCTGTCTGGTTAATGTGACCATGCATGCTTGTTCGCCAATATCCAATGGTAAAACCAGGCCAAAGGCTTGTGGCTATGTAGGCCAATTTACATTCTGTGGAATGAAATTGTATCCAGGACGTATCATCTCAGTCCCCATAGACTCAGGCCTAGTAGTATCTGCATACCATATCTCTTAGTCGACACCCACGGGTAAGATAGAGAGTGGTGAATTCTATTCTTACTCTGTCATTACACAGAAGGATGGGAGGAAGAAAGGGAGCATATGAGTTGAGAAAAAGTATAATAATATAAAATGTTGTTTTCCCCCCAGGCTCCGTCTGCATCTCTATTTGAGTATGATCCAGAGATAAGACTGTGGCGCCCTCTACAATCGGCGCCAACACCTAGATACTTACATACAGCTACCTTTATTACACCAGGTAAGAGAAATTTTCTACTATAATTTAATAATTAAAAATGCACAGATTGCATAGTTGTTAAGGTACCTACTGTTACAAGTGTCGCAGATTCGATTCGCACTTAGGACATTACTTTTAACAATCCACAATTTCTTATTACGTCTTAAAAACTAGCTACGGAAGACCAGAGCAGAAAGCAGCAGTATTTTCCATGGCAACTTGTAACGGCAATTGCAATTGATCTACAATGGATTTGCCCCAGATTTGCCCTTAAAGCAGGCTCAGAAAATGCTTCTGACTAGAAAAGTTAACGAGGAGAAGGTGAAAAGAATGATTCCACTTCCTTTCTATGCAATGTGGGAGAAAAGGAGATGAAATTTACTAGTCAATAAGTAGAGGAGTGTATAGCTTTGATAAGCTCAGTAGTACAGCACCATGGCTGCCTAAAAACTTAACGGTGGCCATATGTGAGCCTGGACAATTCACCAACCCGTCTCTTAGCCGTGGGTGTCGTAAAAGACGACTAAGGGATTATAATATGCAGATAACATCTATGCAAGAAAATAAAGAGTCGAAATAATACCAACCCGTCGGGCACCATGGTATAGTAGGTTTAATTCCCATCCATTTTGGAATAGGCTCGAGCCCAGTAATGGGAAGTACGTGTGCTGAAAGAATTGTAATGACATCTGAGCCTTAAGTTTGACAGCAATAGTGGCAATGGCAGAAACTATACAGCATGCTCTTAAATGTGTTACAGGCGTGATGCTGGTATTTGGTGGTAACGCACACAATGACAGCGCAGCGGCTCTAGTGTCGAATCCCGCCTCGTCCAAATGCTATTCTGCGGGAGCATTATTGTATGATGTTAGGTGAGATTTACGTAACTAGTTGTAACTATGTTTTGACAGGTATTGGTCTAACCACGCAAGGTAACATCGGGTTCTAATACCAGTCCAAGATAGTCTTTCAATTGTTGTTTGCAATTGTTAATTTTTTAGGCTTTCAGAAAAAATATAGAATACATACTGTATTTATACATAACTGGATCTTCGATAATTGTTTCAAAATATATATGTTGACATGACATCGTCCTATAAATCGATGAAGGCCGGTTGCATGCACGAAAAATTGTCACGTTGCGATACATAGAGCACAAGCGATAGAGAGACACATTTGGTATAAGTGCTCGGTATGTGACCCATCTATCTCTCTTCATTAAATATACGAATTAACGAGTGTAAATAAATATTAATTTATCGAAAAAAAAATTAAGTTAACTCCTTTATATGATACAAAATATGATAATTCAGTGATAATAATTCATTTCATATAAGTATGCATTTTTTCATCAATGTTTTTTTTTTATATCATTATCGCGGCAAATTATCGTCCGTAAACCGACTTTACAGACAGTAAATTTAATAAATTAAAATGTTATATTACACTAGCTGACATAGCAGACGTTGTTCTGTTCAAATAAAATAAAAGGCACTCTCCTTGAAATCGACAGCAGCGCCACCTAACGGGTCCAATTGTGAATCTAAACCATTCTCGAATCCTCTTGAAACACACACACACAAAAATTTTATAACATCAGTCCAGTCCATACACAAGAAATATATGTATATATATAAAGATGTAAAAAGTAAGCTCAATTTTAAGATATATAACATATCTCCACCAATGCTATATATAATTTTGATAAATAAGAATGATTACGTAGAAATCATAATATGCATTGCAGTAGCCGGTAATAATACACATATGGGGCATTTCACGTCAAGCGGACAACCAAAAAAAGTGAGGTTGTGACTTTTGTTTATACTCTGGTCAGTTATACTTCTAGTAGACGTGGATGTATACGCACATTTTTTTTTTGGTACGATGCTTTATTACTGAGTTATGAGATTTTGAAAATTTACTACGGATGAGATCATGGATTTTGGGAAGCTTATTTTTTGCATCAATTAATTTGTAAACAAAACTAAAGAGTATTGTTTCTTATAGTTAAAAAGTTGAAGTTGTTAATTTTTTGTCGAATTCTGAATTTGAAGTTTTTTACGTATAGTAAACCGGAAGTGAAAATTTCTAATCGATATTTCAGTAACTTCGACACTTTTTATTTTAAATATTTTTACCTTGAATTAAAGCTTTACATGCATTAATTATAAATAAAATTCACGATCTCACTTTTTTTTGGTTGTCCGCTTGACGTGAAATGCTCCATATACCAAAACAGGCTTTAATAATAGGCCTACATAATGATATTTAAAATCTATGGTTTTTCTTTTTAAATTATGGACAACTACGACAACTACTTTACTTTATTTCGGCCCTTAGTGTCTCTTATTTGTCAAGGGGTTATTGTCGACTATATGATTATAATATTGCAGATGTGGTGTTTGGTGGAATGCCCCAGTCCCTGATCGTGGTGGTGGGGCTCGTGCGGCGCATTCTGCTTCACCTTTAATACTGAGGGATAGACGCACCGTGTTCGTGTATGCTGGGTATGTGCTCATCTATACTAATATTATAAAAAGGAAAGATTTGTTTGTATTGATTAGACTCCGAAACTTCTGGCACGATTAAAATTCTTTCACCAATGGAAAGCTATAATATCAGGGAGTAACATAGCCTATATTTTGTCCCGGTATTCCCACGGGAACGGGAACTACGCGGGTAAAACGACTATAACCTATAACCAAAGCGAAGCGAGGGCGGGTTGCTAGTACAAAATAAATCATTTGATTTGGCCCTAGCTTCGCTTCGGTTTCAGTCGTCTTACCCGCGTGTAAGACGACTGAAACCGAAGCGAAGCTAGGGCAGGTCGCTAGTCATTTATAAATTACATGAAAAATGGTACTCTAAATTAGCATATGATTAAAAAGTTCTATAAATTGCCACGCACCAGGTAGTATGGCGCTAGTATCTTTACAGGGTATTGCCGCGAAATTAAGATTAGTCATTATTCTAGATTTTCATTCAAATTTTGATTCAACAACAATTATTTTGCTATTTTTGATATTTATTTATCGTCATCACAGCTCAGTATATGTTCCCATGCTGGGCTCGAGCCTCCTCCACAATTGGAGAGCAATTGATCTGCTATACCGCACTGGTGAGATGGGTTGCTATAGGGTTTTATTTAGATTTCTGCTCTTGTTATAGATATATTTATAATCTTTTAAAGGCGAATATGTCGGTCTTCCATTTTGTAATAACTACATCTTATGTCTTTGTACCATATTCTTGGCGAATAAATATCTATCTATCTCTTAATTATCTTTCAAAGGCGGGTGGTGATTTGTATTCTTACTCCACACAGAACCGCGAAGCAAAATATATGTTAAATATCAGAATATGGTGAGCTGGATACATATTCGTTCTGTGAGGAATAACATAAATCTATTCTAATACTAGCAGACCCGGTCACGCGTTGCTGTGGCTAATGTTTTTGCTATATTACATTTTATTAAACTATTTAAGTGGAACTGTAGGAGAACATGTCATGGAGGTCGTCATATTTTTTTACAAATGGCATCTATGTATAAAAGCAAGTTAAAACCGTATATGACACGTTTGTAGGTTTGACATAGCAGCGCCATCTATTAATTAATTACTCAATCCAGTCAACAGATATCGCCATCTGTTAAAATCGTTTGGAGTTAACAGATAATTGTGAATGTCAAATAATAGACAAATAATTTGCAATAAAATAATATTGCGACTATAAATTAAGTAAAAGCTATCCTATCTTTCAAGTTGGATCAAACTGCACACGGTGTGCAAATTTGATTAAAATTGATTAAGTATTTTAGGAGTCCATCACGGACAAACAACGTGACACGTAATTTATATATGTATATTAAGATAAGATAAGATTATAAAGTATAAAGATTTGTTTGTATTGAATCATCATCATCATCATCATTTCAGCTCATATACGTCTCACTGTTGGTCTCGAGCCTCCTCCACAATAGGAGGGAAATTGACCTTACTATACCATGCTGGTCAGACAGTTTGATATAGGGTTTTATTTCCAGTTTTCCTTCTCTTTCACGGGTGTTATATGCGTATTATATTCCTTGGTCGTCTTTTACGACATCGACGGGTAAGATGGGGAGTGGTGAATAGGGAATATGCATGATTTTTGTATGTTTTTAAACGTTTCTACTAGTTATTACATTACTAGAAATAAATATAACACATCCACAATATAAACCATAACGCATAAAAAAAAAATTAAAAATCCTTCGGCGCGCGTATTCTGTGACGTCGGAGTTCTCGACACTTGTACAAGTTGCTAGGGCTGTTGATATTTTTATAAATATCGTTTTTCGACATATCGATATTATACAATGTATCAATATCGGGGTTCGCTATATCGGAAAAATATCGATATATCAATATTTTCATTATTATTACGATTATTAAATATATTATATCTTATTTACCTTGCAGCTTTTATTCCTCCGAGTTTAACAAACATTAAATCTGAATTAGACGCGAAATATATTGTCATTATATACACATCTATTTTAGGAAGATTATCGTACTTTGACGAAACCGGTTTCAGTCATTGTAATAAGACTTTTAATCACAAAGATTAATACTTGAACACAGAAAACTAATAACTTATTATGAAAGAACTGGGTAACAATACAAAATAATCACTAGAAACATACAAACAACAACTTGATATCAGAAGGAGAAGGAGGGCTGTTGATAAAATATCGATATGTCAAAATATCGATATTATTATTTAAAAATATCGATACTTAATACTGAACTTTTTTTTGGACGATATATCGATAGTAAAAAGTAAGTAAGTATTGAGTATCGATATTTATGTGAATAAATTTGGTGATTTATCTTTTCCTGTAAAGTATTTATTCTACAAAGTCACCGTAAACTTAATCTACTGTAAAAGCGCTGGCATGAAATTGATGATCAGTTATGACTTACTCCTAGAATTTGATAAAAAAAAGCTCGGCACGGCAACCCCGCAATGAACGAAGTTAAAGAGTGGTCATGGGGCAAATATCGAAATTGTTTTTCGTTATATCGAACTTCGATATATTTTTTTTTATATATCGAGGCACTTTTTGATAATTAAATTTAATTATTAAATAATGATAAAATTAAAAAATAATTGTATAGGTACGTTTTTAAGCAATAAAGATTACAAATAAAAATAATTTGTTCATTTTGGTGTTTCGTGCATATTCCCTATTGTATTCTTACTCCGTCACCACACAGACAATGTATTATATATTATACTAGCAACCCGCCCTCGCTTCGCTTCGGTTATAGGTTATAGTCGTTTTACCCGCGTAGTTCCTGTTCCCGTGGGAATACCGGGATAAAATATAGCCTAGTTTACGCCATGATATAGCTTTCCATTGGTGAAAGAATTTTTGAAATCGGTCCAGCCGTTTTGAAGATTACCCGGAACAAACAGACAGACAGACAAAAAATTTTTAATTGCTATTTTAGGCATATGTGTCATGCAAATAACCGTGTGAGCATGAAAAAAGCCTATTATTTTGACATTACAAACAGACACTCCAATTTTATTTATTGGTATAGATCATATAGTATTGTATTGAATAGACTCCGAAAATACTGGACCGATTTAAAAAATTCTTTTACCAATGGAACGCTATAATATCAGGGAGTAACATAGGCTATTTTTATAACGGTATTCCCACGGGAACGGGAACAACTACGCGAGTAAGGCGACAAACCAAAGCGAAGCGAGGGCGCATTGCTAGTAAAAAATAAAGCTATGGAAGCTATTGTGTGATGACGGAGTATACAAAGGCACTGTAAGAGAAGTAAAACTAGAAATAAAACCCTATACCAAAACCTCTAGCCAATGGGGTATAGCAGGTTGATTTTTCTCATCTGAAGATTTGTGTCCCGCAGCGGCTTGTTTATGGGCTATACTAAAATTTATAGAACATTCACACAGCACTGTCTCAGCCCATATACGTCCCACTGTTGGGCTGGCGCCTATGGGAGGGAAATTGACCTACTATACCACGCTGGTCAGACGTGTTGGCATAGGGTTTTGTTTAGAGTTTTCCTTCTCTTGCATAGATGTTGTATGCATATTATAATCTCTTAGTCGTCCCTTACGACATCTACGGGTAAGAGCAGGGTTGGTCAATTTTATTCTTACTCCGTCCCCACACATAGTATAAAATAAAGGTAATATTTTTATGAGGCTAATGCCACCACACATTTCCATCACTGTAACTCAGGATTTACGATTCCGTAAAGGAAACAGAGTTTTGATCTCCACGAAATCCCGGGAAACGCCTTTAATTAGGGATGTGAAAAAATAATCGAGTTTTATAATAATCGATTATTACAAAAAATAATCGATTATTGCAATCGATTATCAAAGTAATAAAATCGATTTTAATTATTCAAAATTCGATCGACATTAATCGATTATGCACTGCCAGATTTCCTAAAAAAAGGTCATCACGATTGTTTCATACTATATTAGAAAATAAAGCTCACATTTCCTAAAAAAAAAAGTCATCATAATCCTGTTGGGGGAGAAAATCGATTATTTTTTTTAAATTAATCGATTATTTTATAATAGATTTATTTTAAAGAACAAAAAAACTATTATTTAAAAAATCGTTTCTCTCCAAGTCACATCCTTACTTTTAATTTGTCCAGGGACCTTGCAAGAAATTTAACTAAAGATGTCTTATGAATTTTCAGTTTCGACGGTCGGCTGAGATCCGACGCGTTGGTTTTCGAAGCTGGGGACGGTTGCTCCCGTCACACACACGAATCTGCATGCCTCACATCCTCACAGCACGCGGCAATAGCTTGCGTATGGCGGCCTAAAGATAAAACTTGTTTACCAGTAAGTATATATATATTATATTCCTACCATATGGTGATGGAATAAGAATACAATTCACCACTCCCTATCTTACCCGTGGTCGTCGTAAAGATGACTAAGGGATTAAACATGCATATTACGTCTATCCAAAAGAAAAAGATTCGAAATAAAACCCTATACCAACCCATCTGACTAGCTAGACTACTAGAGGAATTCCTCCCATTCGGATAAGTTACAAGTTTTGGAAGCTATAAGGGGGGTCATATTCTATCCATTTCTCTACGTTTATTTATTTTTCAACGACGTTTGTTCAGCGCAGACGTTGATGTCACATTGTTTGTATTGCTCTCTGTCTAATTAATAAAATTACTTACAATTATAGTTTTATGAAAATAAATCTTATTTTAACCAACCGAAATAGATTTTAATACATTTAATATACAAATAGGCAATAAAAAGTAGGTAACATCTCAATAAGTGGTCATGGAGTAAAAATACAATTCCCAGATTCATTAAACCCTCCTTTGCTCAGATGTCGTGAAAAAAGGTAAATTCAACTTAACTCCCTATGCCTACTCATCTGACCATCATGATATTGTAGGTCATTTTCCCTTCCACTGTGGAAGAAGCTCGAGCCCAACAATAGGCTGGGACTTATGTGGGGTGAGAAGATGATGATGACGAGTAAAGAACGGATCCCTACCCACTTACTTGCCCGAAGAGGAAGAGCTTAATAAGCGGGACAGTAGAGATCAGTCCTCTACATGGAAATTTTTAATCTCAAATGCGATTGCCAACCCATTTGCCAAAACTAGAGAGTATGACAATGTCGTCTGGTGCATAGGCTTAGACCTAATAGTGGCGATAGACTGATTAGATGTAAAATCGAATCCACCGCACTCAGTCTGGGAAGGTCGCCACTTGACTACAGACATATACTCGTACGTATCTATTCAAGAAATAGTGGGTTTAAAATTTTTATTCAATTAAAATGTTTTTACAGCTCGAGGAAGTCGGTTGGAATAAATCATTTGATGGTACGGTAAAGGCGTGCCTCACAGAACCAAGATTTGGTAAAGGTAAGCTTTTTATAAATCGTCGTTGTTTAATTTCTGCATGATTGTTTAGTTTTTTCATGGCTGAAGTGCATCACACTAGCCTGGTTCAAAATGGAGTTATAGTCTGTTCGCGTTAAGAAAATAATGATCCATGATGCAACTGCATAGTAAAAGTATATTCATAGTGGGGTAAAAACACTATTTGAATATATATTTTTTCTCTTTATTTATTATTAAGGACTTTTATATAAATGTACATGCCAGTCCCATCGTACCTCACAAAGTTAAATATTAATTAAAGCGTAACATGACAAACTTAAATAAATTATAGGCTGCTTCAGAATTAGGTACCGACAATATGTGATGAAACATACCTATATCATATATATTTATGTTGAGCTTTTTAAATAGATCCTCTCTAGCTGACTGAAATCTAGAGCACTCCGACAATAAGTGAGTGATATCTTCTATATTTCCACACACATCACAATTTGGTTAACTCCTCTTTTTCATAAGAAATCCAAACTTATTGAGCGGCATGTGTCCAGATCTCAGTCTGTGTGCTATCACAGCATGTTTCCTGCTAAGCTTAGTGCTTATGAAGCATGGAATATGAGGAGGCTCCGATACTACAGTCCTATACCAAATCCCTTTCTCTTTAGATTGATGGTACTATTTAAATATATAAAAAAAATAACTTTAATGGATAAAATTCAATTTCGCGTAGTCGTTAATTAAATACAGTGAATGAACTTTTTGCCTTTACTTTATTTAATTCATCTAATTGTCAATTGTGGACAGCCGAAGTTTTTTTTCACGGGCGATCTTTGTGTGTTTAGGCTCCTTTTATTACCTTTTAATTTTACAAACTGTGTCTTCGGATACACGGCATACATTCGTTGTTTTTGTACTGTACTCTCCATAATCTCATTTAAGTTACACAGTTTTTGCAGTACAGGATACAAATATTTCGTACGAGAGCCTTCTTCCTTGTAAACTTCACTTTATAATTTTGTGCGACCTAATTGGTCGAAGGGGTTACCTTAACGCGAACGAGCTATAATATTTACTGAGAAGATTTTTTTTATTTAGAATGGTTACAAGTATGTAAGCCTTTTACTTCTTCCATCGTGTGGCGACAGGATAAGAATATAATTTTCATCATTTGTCTGTGGAAGATGTGAAAATTCGCTGAGGATCTCACCAGAAGTATAATCAGCACCTTTCTCCTGGAAAACTTCTTACACCTTACGGCGATCGCCACACCTACTGCCTACCAAGTGTGATGTTTACGGCAAGAGAGGATTTTTTTGTGGGGATAGTGCTACGTCGAACAATGAATGGCGAAAGGCTGAATGATGATGACGATCATGATGTTGATGATAATTGTTTATTTCCTGCAGATGAACGTCGATGTGCATCGGCAGAGTCGTGCGCGGCGTGCACGGCGGCACGATGCACCTGGTGCGGAGCTTGCCATCCATCTCCCACCTTTTGCGTCAGGCATACTCACCAGGTATTCCATTATGCTTAAATCAATATACGTTTTCTATACCATCATCATCATCTTGCTCTTATCCCAATTACTTGGGGTCGACGCAATATGTCATCTGTTTTGACATATTGCAAAAAGTATCGGCAATGACTTTTATGACCGGCCGCCTTCCTGACGTCAACCCTCCTTGGGAATGTAGTCGTTGACCCAAATGGTACCAGATGGAGTTGGTCCGGGTCAATCTAGGGCTTTTAGTCGTCTTTTACGATACCCACGAGCAAAGCAAGGGTTGGTAGTATTCGAAGCCGCTACCACACAGCACTATACGTTTTCTATACCAATAAATAAAATTGGAGTGTCTGTTTGTAATGTCAAAATAATAGGCTTTTTTCATGCTCACACTGTTATTTGCACGACACCTATGCCTAAAATACAGATTAAAAAATTTTTGTCTGTCTGTTCCGGGTAATCTTCAAAAGGGCTGGACCGATTTCAAAAATTCTTTCACCAATGGAAAGCTATAATATCAGCGCGTAAACTAGGCTATGTTTTATCCCGGTATTCCTACGGGAACGGGCACTACGCGGGTAAAACGACTAAAAGCGAAGCGAGGGCAGATTACTAGCTTTTTAATAATATTTAACTATGACCATGAATACAAAGATCTTCAGTTAATATCTCGTTAGCTAGACATTGAATAACCAAGTCCTGTATTTTTTGGATATCTTATAATAGTCCACTGCTTCATATTGACAGGTTTACAGTCGCTGTGCGTAAGTCAAGTCGTTATCATTAATTGGGCGCTAACGATCAAATTAACGATTGGGATGGCGGCTAAAAATGCCCTGTTGAATATGTATGGATGTAATTCCAAGAAGGTTCGACATGAGGAAGAGGCGGAAATTTATTGAAAATAAACACGTTTTGTCTTTAAGATTTTTGCAGTTGTGTATACAGAATCAAAGATATACTGTAACGATCCTATTTAGGATTTTAGGGTAAACCCAGCAAGAAAGATTTTCAAATCATCATCATCATTTCAGCCCATATAAATTACACTTGGACTCGGGCATCTTCCAAAATGGAAGGGAAATTATACCACACTTTTCAGAGTTATTGATAGGGTTTTCCTTCAAGTTTTACTCCTCTTACACAGTTGCTATCTGCATACATCCCTTAATCGTTTTCACGACACCCACGAACAAAAAAAGGGACTGGTTAATCGTATTCTTACTCCGTCACCACATGGAGGTTTTTAATTTTTTCGCCGCCGGCGACTAGGGCGGCGTAGACGCGACTACCTGCGCCTCATGCCACCCTAGTCGAGGCCGCGGGTGACGTGACCGGGGAATTAGTCCGTCATCCGCCGAGAGGCCGACCGCGTGAGGAAAGACCGACGTCCTCCCCTCGGTCGATGGGAGGATACCCTAAATATTCCGTCGGGCCGACCACTGATGACAAGTAACCCTGCTCCGGTGGTCGGCCCAACGACGAAGGCGACGTGCATCATGGGTGGGTTGTGGGTGTGCGTGCTTACGCCCCTCTGTCGCTCCGGACGGAGTGGTGCGAGGAGACGACCGCAACCCACCCCCAAAAAAGAGGTTTTTATTTTTTTTTTATTTATAGGTGGCGTTGTCTGTAGAAGAGTGTGGATCGGATGGTGAATCACCGCGCGAGGCTTGCGGTCGATATCATTCTTGTGCAGCATGCCTTGCTCACCAACATCATCATAATCATGTAAGTATACATATATACATAAATCCTTACTAATATTATAAATGCGAAAGTAAGTTTATTTGTTTGTTACGCTCTCACGCTTAAACTACTGAACCGATTTCAATTTTTTTTACCAATGGAAAGCTATAATATCAACAGCAGCAGGCAATATTTTACAGATGGTTCTTAATTTTTTCTAATACCGATGTGCATCTCGCGATTTAGGGGTTTCCTAAACCCATAATCCAGGGCGAACAGCCCCTGTAGAATTATTAAGCCACTGCTTGAGTTATCATTTTAACAAAAAAATTGTGAGACTAATCTTTTTCTTGTTTAGTGGCTACTCTGGTTTGATGTTGCCACCGTACCGCTAATTTTCGTTAAGAATATTTCAGTGTGGGGATGCAGCAAGAATACAATTCACCACCTCTTTCTTGCCAGTGGGACGCAAAAGACGACTAAACGATTACAAATATACAGATTAAACAAGATTTTTTTAAATTATTTTATTGGTGGTGGGTTGCGGTCGGCGCACTCCTCGCTCCGCTCCGTCCGGGGCGACAGAGAGGCGTAAGCACGCACACCCGTAACCCACCCGCGACACGTCGCCTTCGTCGTTGGGCCGACCATCCGAGCAGGGTGACTTGTCGTCAGTGGTCAGCCCGACGGAATACCCCCTCAGGAGTACCCTCTCCTCGACCGAAGTCTCCCCCCTCGGGGAGGACGTCGGCCTTTCCTCGCGTGGTCGGCCTCTCGGCGGGTGACGGACTAACTCCCAGGTCCAGTCACCCGCAGCCTCGGCTAGAGATAATACAAGATAAGGAAAGCTCGACGTAAAACCCTATACTAGGGATGTCACATTCGCGAATGCGAATACGAATGCGAATATTCATTTTCAATATTCGCGAATGCGAATATTGACTTTCAAATAAAGCGCGTGCAATATTTCATACGGGTTTTACATTTCGTATCAGCCATGTTTAAGCCGAACATAGGCGCGGTTAACCATTACAAGTTGAGTGATTGAAACTAGATAGTTTCATTCAAAATATTCGTTTTGATTTGAGGTTAGGTTATTATTATTGCATATTGAAGTGATATTATACAAACATGAGTAAAGCACATGTTAGTGAAGTTTGGAATAATTTTACAATTTGTGACGCGGGAAATGTTAAATGCAAGTCGTATGATAAAAAATAATAGGGGTTTAAATTTGAAATTGCCGTTTTAACGTACTGGCCACTTTGAATTAAAATTAAACCAGCATGGTGTCAGATATCAAAGTGAAACTGTTTTCAAACGAAAACTATAATGTACAATGTATGACATTTGATCGTTTGACGTTCAATTGTTTTTACATTCAGCTTTTGAAGTGAACATGGATACGGCGTAAATCAGAGTAATTTTCGAATACGAGTTCTGACGTGGGACTATCGCAGCAGAAGCGCCTCGGAATGTCAATGATGTGTTTGGAGAGGATACGGCTAACGAAAGCACCGTGGGTTTTTGGTTTAACCGCTTTCATAGTGGAAACTGGGATTTGAGGAATGAACCGCGACGAAGACCAGCAACTAAGGTAAATACCTAACGATGAATTGAAGGTGATGGTGGGAGTCGATCCAAGTCAAACTACCAAGGAATTAGCGGCATGATTTGATGTTAGCATACCCACAATATTGACCCCTTTGCACCAAATCGGTAAAATAAAGCAACTTAAAAAAATTAATAAAATGGGTGCCACATGATTTGACTGATCTGCAGAGAGCAGCGCGCATTGGAGCTTGCCTAATCCTGTCAAACCAGTATAGAAATGAAGGGATTTTGGACCGGATTGTGACGTGTGATGAAAAGTAGATTCTTTATGATAATCGCACGCGAACAACGTCAAACGGCTGACTCCAGGTCAAACGCCACATCAATGCCCTAAAGCGAAGCTTACCCATAGAAAGGTGATGGTAACTGTTTGATGGTCACTTCATGGTGTAATTCACTACAGCTTCCTCAGATCTGGTCAAACAATAAACGCAGATGTCTAACTGTTCAGAACTCCGGACAATGATGGCGAAACTACAACCGACTACCATTTTTTCCGCAAATTGGACAATTTTTTCACGGAAAAAAAATCTTCCGAGGAATCAGTAAAATATATCTTCACACAGTTTGTGGAGTCCAGGACCCCAGAGTTCTATCGCAAAGGTTAAATGATCTTGCAATTAGATGGCAGATAAATGTATAGATAACGAGTGTAAATACTTTGATTAATGAAATCTGTTTTATGAACCAAAAAATGGTTTTAATTTATTAGGTTAAAACGGCAATTTCATACTTTAACCCCTATTACTCGCGTAAAGAAAGGATATACGAAATCATCTAGAAGCCAATGTATAGTTACATAATAATTTCTTTTCATTTTGTCAAATACATTCGCAAAACATTGGCATCATTCCTTGCGAATACGAATATCATAGGCGTGTGGGACTCACCGACCACATCCGCGGCCGGAATACTCACTAAAACCACAGCGGCCCATTCCGCGCTTTTACGGGGTGCCGGAGAGGTCGTGTGATGACTTTCAATCCCCGACACCCCAACGCATGGCCGTCTGGCCACGTCCTATCATTACTATTCAGGGCGGTGGGAGTAGGTGGGCATATTGTCGCCTCCTACTCCCGGGTCGCCGGCGACGAAGCGAGTCAGCAGACGCAAGCGCCTCGCGTTCCCGCTCCGCCGCTTCCTTCCTTGATCGGCCTCGCAAAATGAGGCCATCGACGACCAGCACCTGTCGCTGCTAAACATCTTTGCGATAACGGTCAGCAGCGACAGGTCCGCTCCAAGTACCGCCGACAGATCGTGGCGCTGAGACCCCAAGGCGGGGCATACCTCCAATGTGTGACGCGCATCATACCGACACGTCTGGCCACACTGTTAGTCACAGCCCAGCAGTGAGACTTATGTGGACTGAAATGATGATGGTAAAATGTTTGTGGATTAGAAGTAATGATCACATTTTAATTCGCAGGGATCAGAGGAGTTAAGTCAAAGGGCTTGCTATTGGGATTATGATACAATCAAATGTAAGCCCGTCAATTCATCTGAAGATATCAGGTAAGTTTATTTATTTCTTAAGATAAATCATTCCCAGTATTGGGTATCTCCACAGATATAGGGTTTATGGCTGCTTCAGGAGAGTAGTTAAAGTACATATATCACACAACAATAGAGTCACAATCGTTACAAAGATAGTGTGCGGCAGAGAACGCTCTACGAAGCCGAAATTAATTGCCTCTGTCTAGAGATCAATGCGCAATGGTTATGGCCAAATATTACATTATAGTTTATTTGTGATCTTCAATGTGGTGACGGATTAAGAACTCAATTCACCCTTCCTTATTCATCAGTGTCGTAAAAAACTACTATATGGTGGTATAGGAGGTCAATTTCTCTCCCATTGTGGAGGAGGCCTGAGGCCGGCAGTGGAACGTCTATGAGCTGCAATGAAAGCATGAATGTCCTATTAGCCATTTATGAAGGAATGCTTGTTTTTCTCCAGGAGTGTGGCAGCAGCGGGACCATGCAGTGCACCGTGTTCCACTTTCCAGACTTGCGCCAATTGTACCGCTGAGGAGTGCATATGGTGTGCGTCTGCTGGACGGTGCGTTGATAAGGTAGTAACTTCATAATATCTAATATATGCGCCAGTATTACGAATATGAAATAAAACTATATTTATCGATTTTATCTTAGATTTTTTGATTAGATTTTTCTTCTATACACGGTGACATTTATGTCTTCTTACAAAAGCAGGTCAATTAAAGTATCCAGTATCTACTATTCATTCGTACAATTAAAAGGTTTAAAAAAATATTTACTTGGATATTTTTTAATAAAAATGATTCTAAATAATTACTAATTAAAATAGTAAGGAAACAGCATGTAGCCAGCGCATAGGTACTCAACACAGCTGATGAACTATGTAAAGTCTAACTTTTTATTAGCTGCAGTAAAATGACGTTTCTAAATGTCATTCCGTAAAATAATGTTGACAGCCTAATCTCAATAGGGATGTGATTCAGTTCACAAAAGTTTACAGAATATCTAATCGTTCCATAGCTGACTCATAATGATCATACTAAATTCTATTTAATATTAATGTAAATAAAAGGCTGTATAAACGTTGATCCTTTTAGACATATACAAGGTAACACTCAAGAAAACGCTCTCTCAAGTTGGTAGTACTGGTTTTTGGTTACGGTGCTACGATGACGCTTGACCGCCATTTTGTTTCGGTTGTCATTCGCTCATTCGGCTTCATACTTCTGTTTTGAGTGCATGACTAACTTTGATTTGCCCACTGCGCGTTGTTTTTGTTATCATTATTGTTAAACTTATGTTACGTTGTGTTTGTTTTTCATTACCTGTTTTCGTTAATCGTGTTAGTTTTTTTTGTTTGATACATTGAAGACATGGATGCTCTGCCGAGCACATCGCAAGATGGAGACACATTTTTATCTCCTAAGGAAAAAAGGCCACGTGTAGCTCTAAGTGCAACTGAAAAACTTTGGGTCCAAAACGTTTACAAATATGTGTTTGAAGTGAAATCTTCAGAATCAAACATTGAAATTCCAAAAACAAGTGAATGCGTTAACAAGGTGGCTGAAGTCTTGGGAATATCCGTCCGCACAGTTTATTCCGTTTTAAAGGAGCACAAGGAGAACGACAGCGAATCACCAAAACCTCCCGAAAAAACGGGCCCAAAACTTACATTTAAAGATAAACTTGATGATTTCACATTCACTGCTGTTAGACGAATTGTACATCAGTTCTTTCATAGAAATGAAATACCCACCATCGCAAAAATTAGTTTACACATGTCGTCACTCATCTTTTTATTATACGTTATGTATGTTTTCTCCCATCCCATGTGTAATCTTAACCAATTAGGTAATAACTTTAATCATTTTTAGGTACTGCAAGTTGTAAATGATGACCCAGGATTGCCCAACTTCTCGAAAGAGACATTGAGAAAAATTATGAAGCATCTTAATTTCGAATTCGCTACTCGATCACGCAAGAGTGTGCTTATTGATAGACAAGATATCATATCATGGCGCCAGCGCTACCTGCGTTTAATTAAACAATATCGTAGGGAGGGAAAATACATATATTATCAAGACGAGACCTGGGTCAACGCTGGTACGTGTCAACTCTTAGTTTCTTCTATTTGTTTCCTTTTTGTTTTGATGTCGAAACTTATGATTCTTTTTTGTTCTTTTCAGGTCATACTACAAAAAAAACCTGGATTGACGGAAGTATTAAATCTTCTCGACAGGCATTTTTAGACGGCCTGACTACGGGATTAAAAAATCCCACAGGAAAGGGCAAACGACTCATAATTAGTCACATAGGCGGAGAAGAAGGCTTCCTGGTCGACGGACTTCTTATGTTTGAAGCAAAGAAAGGTACAGAAGACTACCATGATGAAATGAACGCGGAGTGTTTCGAGGATTGGTTCGGCGGTATTCTACCTAAGCTCAAGCCGAATGCAGTAGTTGTAATGGACAATGCGCCCTATCACTCTCGGAAGATCGAAACAATCCCGAAAATGTCGTGGACGAAAGCACGAATTCAAGAGTGGCTGACTACTAAAAATATTGCGTTTGAACCAAATATGGTCAAGGCCACTCTCATAGATATTGTGAAACAACAAAATCATACTGAGAAATATGCCGTAGACGAGATGGCTGCACAAAAAGGTATCACACTTTTAAGACTGCCCCCCTTATCACTGTGAATTGTACCCCATTGAGTTGGTATGGGCGCAGGTAAAGAGTCACGTCGCAAACAATAATAAGACGTATAAAATGCAAGAAGTGAAAACTTTATTCCAAGAAGGAATCAAGAAAGTGACACCGGCTAAGTGGAGTGACTGTGTGTCTCACACTATTAAAGAGGAAGATAAAATGTGCCACCTCGATCATATTATAGATGAAGTGACAGATAGATTTGTTATTAGTGTGACCGAAAGCGACAGCGATTTCGAAAAAGATTAATTAAATAACATTATTATGACGTTTTTGTTTCATTTTGAATGTACCTCCCTATACTTCCACTAAAAACGATCAACTAATATGTAAATTCAGTGTTGAAATATCGTCTGGCTACAAAGGGACACGATAAAATGATAGCAATCTGTTGTTATATTATTTTTTAATCGAAAAATTATACTATAATTGGCTTAAATAATATTATAAAATATTACTTAAATGTACAATAAACCTAATGTAAAATTTTGTGCTAGTTTCAAATAGAATTAATTGTTTAAAAAAGGTAATGTTTTAGAGGGACAGGCCTGAAAACGCCCTTGTGCATTTTTATGAAAACGCCCATGTAATATCTATACGAGTAGAAAAAATCAAGCCGTTTGATCAGCATGCTATAGTAGATCGATTTCCCTCCTATTATGGAGGAGGTTCGAGCTTAATAGTGGTAAGTATATGAGCTGTGATGATGATAATTGTATTTTTACTTTTACAACGTTTCAAACAGTTTAGCATTCATGGTTATGGGAGGATTGTTCATTCATTTGAACAAATGCGATTTTCACCTGAGCTCATATACATCCCACTACTAGGCTCGAGCCTCCTCCATAATAGGAAAGATATTGACCTACTGCATCACGCTGAGCAGATGGGTCGGTGTAGGGCTTTATTTCGAGTTTCCCCTTATTATATCACTCAGTCGTCTTTTACAATATCCGAAGGCAAAATTGAATTGTATTCAAACTCTGTCGCCATACGCGATTAATTCTATAAAAATAGTTTTAACCCTATAACCCACCGTATTCCGTTTTATTTGCCATTTGGCCCACCACTGATACTTGACGTCCTTGGCCAGCCCTCCATAGGACCACCTCTGAAGTATCTATTTATTAAACAAAAAATAATCAACAAAATCGATTCATAATTGGCAGAATGATCGCCAACATACATACAAAAAAAAATATACAGTCGAATTGATGTCAGTTAAAAAGGAACAGGTTCTCAATTCTGTCAGGTCTGTGTGTTTTCTGTTTTATGAAGTACTAGTGACCCGCCTCGGCTTTGCACGGGCCACTGCTGATATTAAATTTACTACAGAATGTTTTTATATACAACTTTCTCAGCTTTTTTTGTCATTAGACAATACAAACATACGCATTTTTCGTAGGTGAACCGATTTTGATGATTCTTTTTTTTTATTTGAAATAGGTGCTTTAGCTGTGGTGTGGTCCATTTAAATTCGATCAATATATGACTAATAGTTTTTGAGTTATCCTCAATACATATTATTGAGGCATATCTGCTTCATAATATTATATTGAAGTCCGTAAAATAGATTTTTACGTTTACGTTGTAATCATGTCAAGCGGCTATTCGTAATACGGGTTTCTTATTTCTCAGAACGCATATGGTGCATCGTTTCCATTGGGCGGATGCCGAGCGTGGTTGACGCTGACCGGGTCGGGTGGCGCTGGGAGTTCTTGTGGGGCGGTTCGGGGTTGCGGGGCGCATGTCTCCTGCGCTGCATGTCGCGCCGAACCCGCATGCGGTTGGTGCGACGACGGCGCTGGTGGTGGCCGAGGACTTTGCCTTTCAGGTGGAGCTAGAAGACCTCACGCGCCGAAAGTGTGCGCACAGCATCGGTATAGTATTTTTTATATTATACGATAGATAAGTCGACAAAGGATAATAATTTACTAGATTTAAAATTTACTATTGTTTATGTACTTGTGGTGACGGAGTAAGAATACAATTCACTACTCTCTATCCAGCTCGTGGATGTCATAAAAGACGACTGAAGAGATATAATATGCATATAATATCTGTGTAAGAGAAGGAAATCTCGAAATAAAACCCTATACCAACACGTCTGACCAGCGTGGCGTGGGTCAATTTCCCTCTCACTGTGCAGGAGGCTCGAGCCCAATAGTGGGACTTATGTGAGCTATGATGATGATAATGTAAGTCAAGCTATCGTGGTGGCTGCTACGTATATTACCAACCCTTACAGTGAGTGTCATAGAAGACGATTGAGAGATTTTCATCGATCTGGGCCTACTGCATCTCACGCTGTGAGATCAACAATTACATTCTAAACGATGGCTGACGTCAGGCCAGCGGCCGTTCATAAAAATATTGCCAAAACTTGTGCAATATCTATTATATAAAAGAAAGTCGTGTTAGTTACTACATTTATAAAGTTTGACAATCTTAGTTATTTCACCGCCTACAAGGCGGGTACATCTGAATGAGGGCCCACTTAGACCAGCCAGGTTTAGATTGGCTTCCTTCGAGACAACTGACCCCATTTTTTATAACTCAAGAACGGCTGTACGGATTTGACTGAAAATTGGTGGGGAAGTAGCTTAGAACCAGGAGACGGACATAGGATATTTTTTATCCCGTTTCTTTTTTTAATGGTGTTTACAAGATTTCGCCAATAACTCTTTTATCCCGTTCGATCGCGTTCCCGTGTGCCGTGATACAAAATGTCAAACAGAAAACAAGTCACTATGAAACGTAGTATAAAAAAACGCATTTGATATGTAATAACAAAATGCAAATAACAGCTAAACGAAATTTTTTCTATGGTTAAGTATGGTTGTAAATTTGATAATTGTAATTTTGTCAGAAATCAATAATGAGTAATTTGTTTTCTCATTGAATCATCATTAACAATGCCGCGACCAAAACTATCGAATCTTTCCCGATAAAAGCTGTAATGGTTCTTCCATTAGAGACTATATTTGCTGAAAATTTAGAAAATATATTTACGAAAAAAATTATGACGTTACGAAGTTCGCCGGGTCAGCTAGTGTACTTATTGAGTTACAAGTAATTGGAATAAGGGTGATCATGATGACTCCAAATTCTAATATTCCTCTGTGTGGTGACGAAGTAACAATATAATTCAACACTCCTAGATGATTCATGGAGTGTATGACACCTGAAAACTAAGACATAATATGCACATAACATCTATGCAAGAGAATAAAAACTCAAAAAACTGCACCAACCCGTCGGACTAACTAGTTATAGTGGGTAATTTTCTATAATGATTTCTGATGTTACGCGAGTAAACATTGTAAATAAAACTACTTTACGGACGACGTAGTCCGCCCGTGACCATGAACGCTGTAAAGTGATCGAAACGTTGGGCAGTCAAAAATCAAATTCAAAGGCAATAAAATCCGTAAAGTAGTTTAATTTCATCATCATCATCATCGCAGCCCACATACGTCCCACTGTTGGGCTCGGGCCACTTCCACAATGGGAGGGAATTTGACCTACTATATCAACTATATCATGCTGGTCGGACATGTAGGTATAGGATTTCATTTCGAGTTTTATTTCTTTTACACAAACCTTATGTGCATATTATAGCGCAGCCTCGATGAGGCGATCCGCCGCCGGCGACTGGGGCGGCGTAGGCGCGAATACTTACGCCTCATGCCGCCCTAGCCGAGGCCGCGGGTGACGTGTCCGGGGATTAGTCCGTTACCCGCCGAGAGGCCGACCACGTGAGGAAAGACCGACGTCCTCCCCGAGGGGGGGGACGTCGGTCAATGGGAGGGTACCCCATGTAGGGGGTATTCCGTCGGGCCGACCACTGATGATAAGTAACACTGCTCTGGTGGTCGGCCCAACGACGAAGGCGTGCATCGTGGGTGGGTTGCGGGAGTTGCGTGCTTACGCCCCTCTGTCGCCCCGAACGGAGTGGTGCGAGGAGCGCGCCGACCGCAACCCACCCCAAAAAAAAATGTGCATATTATATCCCTTAGTCGACAACCACATACACGGGCAAGATAGGGAGTGGTGTATTCTTATTCCTTCACCACACGGAAAATTTTATTTACAAGGTCATGTTCTCTTCTATTTTGGAGGAATCTTCAGCCCAGAAGTTGAGATATGAGTTTGAGATGATAATAATAAATCTTTCTCTTTTCCACAGGTGGCATTTCACAGCTTGTCCTGCGTGCCAATGTAATGGGCATTCAGTATGTGATAATGAAGCGAGATGTATCCAGCCTTGCGCTGGACGAACTATAGGTGACCACTGTGATATGTGCGCACCAGGACATTGGGGGAACCCTTTAAATGGAGGTGTCTGCCAACGTGAGTCAGATTATATAATTATATTAAATTATGATGATAGAACCTATAAAAATAATTAAAATTAAATATTAATCACTAGCGACTCGCCCCGACTTCACACGGGTCCAATGCTGATCTATACCAATAAATAAAATTGGAGTGTCTGTTTGTAATGTCAAAATAATAGGCTTTTTTCATGCGCACACGGTTATTTGCACGACACCTATGCCTAAAATAGCAATTAAAAATTTTTGTCTGTCTGTCTTTTTGTTCCTTGTAATCTTCAAAACGGCTGGACCGATTTCAAAAATTCTTTCACCAATGGAAAGCTATAATATCAGGGCGTAAACTAGGCTATATTTTTTCTCGGTATTCCCACGGGAACGGGCGGAATTGGTAAAACGACTAAAACCGAAGCGAAGCGAGGGCGGGTTGCTAGTAATAAATAAATTTACTACAGAATGTCTTCATATGCAACGTTTACAGCTTTTGTTGTCATTAGACAATACTAACTTGTTTTCTTTAGATGTTACTCATGAAAGAGCGACATACTATGCATATATTATACATATGAACCTTCCTCTTGAATCACTCTGTCTATTAAAAAACACCACATCTAAAGCCGTTTCGTAGTTTTAAATATCTAAGCATACATAGGGACAGATAATGGGAAGCGACTTTGTTTTATACTATGTAGTGATTTGAGTATTTACAGATTTTTTGTGAGCTGAAAAGTATTATCCGCACCTCTCTCATAAAGATGATGATGTGTGTCGTAATTTGAGTATCGTATTCCGTGTGCTGACGGAATAAGAATACAACTTACCACTTATTTGTATAGTATACGTGTTTGTATTTAATTTTTTTTTAAGTGAAAGCTTTAGGTGCGTTTAGTACTTTTTTTGAGTGAACAAATATTATTGAACTCGCGTCATCGTCACCGAACGCCTATCTCGAGAAATGATAAAGAGCGCATGCGCATGCATTGCTTTCAAAACCACAAACACCAAGCGCTTAATTTGAAATGTTATTCAACTTTTGTTGATATTAATTTAGATTATTATTTTCGAATTATTTTTGGTTAAAGGTTAAATTAGTCATTAACACTTTTTTACAAACCAAAAATAATAATCTAATAGCTCGACGATATAGTTCATAATTTACTTACTTTTCACTTCTATCACCACTCTCCAAAGACTACCCCGAATTTTTTAGATTTTTGATTAGATTTTCTTCCGAGAGGTGATGGAAGAATATAAAACACCACTCCTTTTTTTCGACCGTAGGTGTTTCAAAAGACGAATAAGGCATAATTAGCAGTTGCTATCTATGTAAGGGAAGGCCAACTCGAAATAAAACTCTATACCAATCCGTTTGACCGCGTGGTTAGTATGTTAATTGTTTCCCACCCCATTGTGAAACGTATAAGGGCTGTTTTAATGTATATATTTGTATGTTTCAGCGTGTGAATGTAACGCTCAAGCTGTGGCGTGCGCCCCGGACACAGGCCGCTGTTACTGCAGTACCAAAGGTTTGGCGGGTGATAGATGTGATAAATGCGACAACACCAATCATTATCACGCCGATATATATAATAAAGGGGCGTGCTATTGTGAGTATCGTAATATAATATTCCTCTAGCCTTTTTTCTGTAAGAACGCTAGATCTTTCTTCTTCCTTTATCCTCTCATTTTGAAGCTTATTTATAGTAAGGGATCATGACTAATAATAGACACACGCTACAAATTCTCTGAAGGAACTTTGCCGAGACAAATTAAAATTTTCACGTTCCGGCTAAACCGAATGTGCAAGCGAGAGCGCGGAATAAGCGATAGAGATGCACGATCGGCCTAAGCGTTCAGCCTGTGACACTTCTATCTCTCTTCAAAGAAATATTTGAATTAACGGATGCAAATAATGTTAATTTATCGAAAACATTGAGATTTTCAATGATTTTAACCTTGTATCATATGGACTTATTCAGTGATAATAATTCAATTAAAAAAAGTATGCAATTTTTCATCAATGGTTTCTTATGATGAGATTATTGTTCATAAACCAACTTTATAGACAACCAATTTTTTGTTTTAAGTGTATAATATATTTAGTAGATATTAACTCCAGCGGGCAGATATCCTGCCGGGCTGACCACGGAATCAACTCGGTACCGGTGATCGACCCAATGGTGAAGGAGAAGAAATACGGTGGGTTATGGCACCGCGCGCCGCCCTTTCGTCACCCCGGACGTAGCGGACGACGTGAGCTCTGACCATAGCCCACTCTGAAAAAAAAAGTGTGATATCTTACTAACCAGGATATTATTTTAAAATATACTGCAAAAGATCCCACAAGTGGTAACCGAACACAAATTAAATTTTAGAGCGGCCAACTATCACCTTTAAGGCAAGGAAGAGACTTGCGCTATGTTCTTTACGAAAGGACCTTGATGGGCTAATAAATGCATGGACTAATCATACATTTTCTCCAACAGATGACTTGGCAGTAGATTATCAGTTTACATTCAACTTATCGAAGAAGGAGGATCGGCATTTATCAGCAATTAATTTCCGCAACGCACCGGTGAAGCCTGACGTTGATGCGGACTTCAGTATAACGTGTTCGGCGCATGCACGCATGAATCTAACCGTGCGTACACGTGCCGATCCGCATGAACGTACACTGTTCACAGATATTAATTGTACCAACTTTCGTTTCAAGTGAGTTCTTCATCTATGTCCTTTTTTTATCCTTTTCTTTTCACAGTTCACATGATTCCATATGGTGATAGAGTAAAAATACAATTCACCACCCTCTTTTTTGTCCGTGGGTGTCGTAAACGACGACTATAAGATTATTGCAGATGAGATGTAGCCAAGAGGAAGAAAACTCGAAATAAAACTATACCAACCCGCCTGACCAAAGTGGTGTAGTAGGTCAAATTCCCTCCTATTGTGGAGGAGGACCGAGCCCAACAGTGGGACGTATGCGTATGAGAAAAAATTATTTACTTTGGCACGCTAATCGGGCAGATTGGTATAGGTTATTATGTCGAGTTTGCCCTCTTCGTTAGTCTTTTGTCACGGCAAGAAGCGACTTAACCTGTAACCTCTGGTATTGCTAAAGTCCGTGAGCAGCATTTGTCATTCCTCATAAGGTAGACTGCTTTCTCATACACACTGAAAGAGTAATAAAGTCGAAGTTATTTTTTTTTGTATTGTCAACGGTGGCAAACGAGCAAGCAGCACACCTTTTTTTTTTTTTTTTTTTTTTTTTATTGCCAACGGTGGCAAACGAGCAAGCAGCACACCTGATGGTAAGTGAAACTGCTGCACATGGACCATTGCAATACCAGGGGCACAGCCAGGCCGCTGCCTACCGTGAAGGAAATACTCTTCTTAAACCTCGTTTAAAGAAGGACATGTCATAGCGCTCGGGAAACACAGCAGCAGGTAGTTCATTCCAGAGCTTGCACGTACGTGGGAGAAATGATCGCTGGAAACGTACAGTTGAAGACCATAACGTTTCCAGGTGAAATGGATGAACCCTGCTGCGATGTCGAGTGGTACGTTGGTAGAATGGTGACGGTGGTACCAAGTCAAACAGTTCCTCGGAGCACTCCCCGTGAAAGAGTCGGTAGAGTACACATAGTGACCCAAAGTCTCTCCGCTGCTCCAGCGACTCCAATCTGTCCGTAAGATTGGGATCCCCGACGATTCGAACAGCCCGTCTTTGCAGGGAGTCAAGTGGGTCTAGCTGATATTTGGGCGCACCTGCCCAGAGATGTGAGCAGTACTCCACATGAGGACGAACTTGTGCTTTGTATAGCACAAGACGCTGTCTCGGTGTGAAGTACCGCCTGGCTCTGTTCAGGACGCCCAACTTTTTGCTTGCCAATTTGGCTTTGTCCTCCAAATGACTCCCAAACTGGACTTTGCTCGATATTTTGACGCCGAGAATCCCAATACTCTCAGAAATTGGAAGAGTTACTCCTTGGAACTGAGGCGCCATGACAAATGGGTCCTTCTTTGCAGTGAACGCGCAAACTTGTGTCTTTGTGGGGTTGAACTGGACTAGGTTCCGTTCACCCCATTCCGAGGCCCGCCCCAGAGAGCGCTCGACTTCAGACACAAGTTGAACCCTTCTTTCCTGAATACTCCGAGGGATATACCGTTGCTCAGTGTACCGCTCATCACCCGTACTGTCATCCGCATAGCAACGCATACTCTCGATAGAGAGCATGTCATTGATATGCAGGATAAACAACGTCGGGGAGAGCACCGAGCCTTGTGGTACACCAGCATTAATGGTCATGGTATCGGAGCAGGAGCCATCCACGACGACTTTTATACTCCGACCATCCAAAAAGCTGGCAATCCAATTACAGAGTCCCTCGGGGATTCCGTATGATGGTAGCTTCGATAGAAGTGCCCTGTGCCAGACCCTATCGAGCGCCTTTGCGATATCTAGGCTGAACGCCAGCGCCTCACCCTTGCCCTCCAAGGCCTCTGCCCAACGGTGTGTGAGGTACACAAGAAGATCACCAGCCGACCGACCATGACGAAAGCCGTATTGGCGATCACTGATAAGCTGGCGATCCTCAAGGTACTGCAGAAGCTGGCGGTTTATAACCTTCTCCATTATCTTGGAGAGCAAGGATGTTATCGCAATTGGCCTGTAATTCGATGGGTCAGACCGGTCTCCCTTTTTAGGGATCGGGTGGACATGGGCTACCTTCCACGAAGACGGAACCCTATTAGTAGCGTAGGAAAGTCGGTATAGGCGCGTGAGGATGGGAGTCAATTCAGGGGCGCACGTCTTTAGTACCACTGCAGGGATGCCATCCGGTCCACTCGACTTATGGACGTCTAAAAGCCGCAGCTCCCGCCTAACCGCTCGCTGCGTGATGCGGATTTCGGGCAGTGAGCTTTCACACCGTGGGATGGTAGGTGGTGTGGCAGCTCCGGCATCCAAAGTCGAGTTACAGGCAAAGAATTGACCTAGAAGATCGGCCTTCTCCTTTGCGCTGTGGGCCAGACTACCATCGTGTTTCTGCAGTGGTGGGAGATTGGGCTGGCAGAAGTTGCCTTGTGCAGCCTTGGCGAGCGACCAGAATGCACGACTCCCAGCAGGATAGCTTTGCAATCGCTCGCCAATTCTGGCAACATGTTCCGCCTTGGCTCTGGCAATAGCCTTCTTACTAGATCTAGAAGCGGCGTTAAATTTCCGCTTCACCTCTTTGGCGTTCGGGTCCTGGCATTTTTTGGCCCTATTCCAGGCCCGATATGCGGACTGTTTCTGGCATGCAGCCGTCCTGCAGGTTTTGTTAAACCAGGGTCGGCTGCGGCCACCGACGGGTATTTTGGTGTTGGGGATGAATAATTCCATCCCCGTAATAACCGTTCCGGTAACGCAGTCCGCACAGACGCCAGGGTCCCCAGAGGCGAAGCAAAGCCGCTTCCATGGGTAGGATGCGTAAAACTCGCGCAGTCCATCCCAATCTGTTGACTTATATTGCCAGACTCTGCGAGTCCCAGTCGCCTTAGAACGACTAGGCCTTACAACAGGGGCACTGCTACGGACCAAGCAGTGGTCAGAAGATCCAAGAGGCGCTTCAACCACTACCTGATATCCGTGCTGGTGTGTAGTAGCTGGTGTGTAGTAACACCTGATGGTAAGTGATGCTGCCGCACATGGACCTTTGCAATACCAGGGGCACAACCAGGCCGTTGCCTACCGTGAAGGGAATACTCTTCTTAAACCTCGTTTAAAGAAGGACATGTCATAGCGTTCGGGAAACACAGCAGCAGGTAGTTCATTCCAGAGCTTGCACGTACGTAGGAGAAATGATCGCTGGAAACGTACAGTTGAAGACCATAACGTTTCCAGGTAAAATGGATGAACCCTGCTACTATATCGAGTGGTACGTTGGTAGAATGGTGACGGTGGTACCAAGTCAAACAGTTCCTCGGAGCACTCCCCGTGAAAGAGTCGGTAGAGTACACAGAGTGACCCAAGTTATCTGAATATAATTTGTCTTACTCGTTTTTACGACATCTAAGCGAGATGGCGTATTGTATTCTTACTCTGTCACTATCGCTTTTTTATACAAACCTTTTATTTTATTTCTCTTTCTAAACAATATTTAGCTTTCAAGAAATCTTGTGTCGGGAAAGACAAACATAATTAACTGAAACAAGGAACTCCCATACTTGGCCCTATCAAAAAATTGTCTCAAGGAAGGGAATAGACTTGGTGTAAAATATTGATGAAATAAAGAAAGGGCTTATTACATCTGAAAGAGTAAGAACTTTCTGAAGTGCATCGGATCGTCCCTTAGTGCCTAAGTAACCGAAGAATAAGAGCGTAGCAAGTATACTGGGGGTCGCTCAGGAATAGGCATTTGAACAAGGCAAGAACAGGATGACAGCAAAAAAATTCGGTGTTATTCTTTTGTAGAATACAATGTGCTGCTAGCCCGTGCAAATCGCTAAAACTAGCTTTGGGGTCAAGAGGAAATGTAAAAATAGTAAAGAACTCTTAAGAAACCATTGAATAGGAGTAGTTATGTCATTGTACTTATTGAAGAGGTTTATTGAAAGGCTAATGAATGAATGAAATATTGCCACTTTTAAATTAAAAAAAAAATATGTTTCCAACAGATTCGCAAAGTCTGAACACGCTTTTGGCGTGGAGGACAACGTGACTTTAACCACATTCTTCGTGTACGTTTACGATTTCCGACCGCCGCTGTGGATCCAGATATCATTCTCGCAGTACCCCAAGCTGAATCTGCAACAGTTCTTCATTACATTCTCTTCGTGCTTCCTACTTCTGCTGCTCGTCGCTGCCGCGCTGTGGAAAATTAAACAAGTAATTTGAAGCTTTGATTTGTTTTGTAAAAAAATGTTTTACCATGCTATCGAAATATGTTTTCTTTTTTTATTTAAAGGCAAGATGTTAAATGTTTTCATCGAAGTCAAACCTTACTAGATATACCAGTGGCCAGTTCAATAGCGATTGGGAAAGGATACGGTAGGTTATGGAGCAGCTTCCACCGCCCCGGACGGATTGGGTGGGGTGAATCCAGACTATAGTCTACCCAAAAAAGAAGGATGTCAAATAGTAACATCAATAATTTAAAACATTGGGTCTTGTCATCATTTGCTATAGTTCTAGCGAGCACTAAATCAAACTAACGTGTTAACATTGGCCGTTAAATCAGATAGCGTTGCTCTTAATAATGAAAATGTGGGTGAGAAATTAGTTACTGCATATGCCCACTACTTTAGCTTAATTTGTAACAAAGTTGGTACAGCGAAGAGAACAGCGGGCCTACTCTTGAAATCGATTCTAATTTCGAATCCGATTCAATTCCAATCTCACCAATCTTATATTTGGTACCCTTAAACAAAATCGAGAATGAATTCTTCGCGTTTGCTGTTGTTATTTTAACCAAATGTGCCGTATTTTATTACTTTAAATTAATAACGTTATCGAACTCGATTACAACAAAGACGCTTTCTTGAAATTGTGAAACATTCACGATTTTAAACTCTAATGTATACGTGGAATTCATGTCAGGAGTAGCAAATTTTGGACTTAATTGACTAGAGTCGAATTCATTTAGTTTAAAAAAATTCCAACGAATTCGATTCCAGTCATGCGCTAGTGTCGCTTTCAAGAATACCAAATTGCTCAAATTGGAGCTGCGATTGGATTTAGGATTGGAATCGAGATTCAAGAGTAAGCACACAGAACAATAAAGTTTCCTATGCGTGAATGAGTATTTATAAGTTGTTTCAAATTCTCTGGATAATTGAGAATTGATTAGGCCTTCACTCTTTCCTTTAACTCGGGTATTGTAACTAAGTGATATACTCAAAAAAGGGAACCTGAGCTCCAATAAGTTAATTAAATTTTGTGGGATTTTATCTAATGCCATGCAAAGAAAGTGCTAAATTGTAAATAATATCAAATTATAGTGCTTCACATGTCTTTTTATGTTGCACTATCATTTCAAGAAGAAAATAATGTGGCAAATAAATAATTACGAAGTGATCACTGCTAAATAAAGATGGCAAAAAGGTCATTCTAACCATATGATTAATTTACTTTAAAAATGCATTGTCCTCCAGAAATATGACATGTACAGAAGAAGACAACGTCTATTCGTTGAGATGGAACAGATGGCATCGAGACCATTCAGTCAGGTCTGCGTTGAGCTGGACCGGGGAGCTGTAGGTAAGTATAATTTTTAAATTTTGTTCATGTAGCTAATAGAACCCACTGACGACAAGTCACATCTGCTCCGGTGGTCGGCCCAACAACGAGGTGACGTGGGTACGGGTGGGTTATGGGCCCGTCCTTTCATCGCCCCGGACGGACTGGACCGCGCGTGCCCACCCATAAAAAAAAATAAAAAAAAAAATGTAGCTAATAGAAGCATCATCATCATAGGAAAAGAACTTATTATACTGCGCCGGTCAGTCCGATTGGTGTAGGGTATAAGGTTCCATTTCGAATCTTCTTTCTGTTCATAATGATCATCATCTTATACGTCCCACTGGTTGGATCAGCCTACACAATAGGAGAGAAAAAAACGTACTACGCAGGTTGATATAAGGTTTTATTTTAAGTTTCCATTTTCTTGCTTACACCAAATAACCATAACCGTTAATTGTCTTTTACGACACTCGCGAATTGTATTCTTACTGGTTACCATAGGGCAAATTCAGCGCTTATGTTAACACTTTTTAATTCCATTACAGCGTTATACTAAGGTTTACGTATGGTGACTGAATACAAATACAAATTACACCCATTATATATATGTGAAGTATAGTAGAAACTTGATTATCCGGTCCTCGGTTTCGGTCGCGATTATCCGGACTACCCACTGCGACCTATGTATTGTAAATATCGAATTTATGCAAGCATTAATGTGTTCGGGTGACGTGACCGGGGATTAGCCCGTCACACGCCGAGAGGCCGACCGCGTGTGGAAAGACCGACGTCCTCCCCGAGGGGGGGACGTCGGTCGATGGGAGGGTACCCCGGGTAGGGGGTATTCCATCGGGCCGTCCACTGATGACAAGTAACCCTGCTCCAGTGGTCGGCCCAACGACGAAGGCGACGTGGTGTTCGGGTGGGTTTGCGGGTGTTGCGTGCTTAAGCCCCTCTGTCGCCCCGGACGGAGTGATGCGGAGGCGATATTATCCGAATGTCTGACGACAACAATTAGTCCGGTTAAACGAGTTTCTACTGTACTCCTTAGTAAGTATTGCTTCCTTAGAACAGGGTTGTTAAAAAAAAGTAAACTTTAATAATGATTTTAATACAATTTCTTATAGGATCTGGAGTGCCCGCTCCTGTTGCCTTAGAGCCTTGTAGAGGCGGTAGAGCAGCCGTCCTGTCCCTACTGGTACGATTGCCCACAGGAGGGACTGGGAGGGCGCCGCCATTAGGTGGTCTGGCAGTAGCCTCTGCGCTGGTCACGCTCGGCCACCACGCGCATCACGATGTCACAAATAAACGGCCGAGACATCACTGATATATAGGTAAGTACTTTTAAGGATACAGACTAGATTTTATTTCAAAAAAGAATCAATCAGACATGAAATCCTCCGTCTATTACAGCAATAATCTGAGGTTAAACAACAATAGTACTAAAAGAAATAATAATTGATTAGTTTCTAAAATCAACACTAATTACACTCTAAGAATGACTCACATGACCTTTATGACGACAGACGACCATCGACTGATTCTGGAAGAGTTCCAATCATTACTAGCGCCAGTAAATTGTGTCTGAATTGGTCAATTCGTTCGGCGAAGCATTGGTCGGTGGCGTATGAGGGTAGTTTTTTATAAGCCGTCGAACCGTTACGAAGGTAGTTCCTTACAGTATAATAATTATGTGTGTAACACGACACTTTAAACTATAGCGTACAGCTCGAGCTTCACAAAGACTGGTCTTATAACTCGCAAACAATTAACTACACACGCCTTGTTTTTATAGGTCGCAGCCGCTTAAACATATTTGAATCTACCGTCACTTGAAAAATATATAGTCATGAGATTACTCATGGCTATATAAATTATGCAGAATATTTTCGAGATCATAACAATAAATATTTAGCATGTTACAGTGGCGGTCTAAAGGGGAGGGGGGAAGGTCGGTTCGCCATGCAATTATGACATCATCCAACTGTCATGCGCAGGCCTATCTGCGATAATGGAAGTCAATGGACTAATGGATAAATGTATCTGTATTTTCAGCTCGGGATAAAACATTAACTGTATGTTTGGACTGCACAGATGGCGTAGTGGTTTCGATGTATCGTTCTAGGTATCACTGGTTCGATTCTCACGCAAGATAACACTTTGTGCGATCCACAATTATTTGTTATAATTTCTCAGTGTGATTATTTTCTGTGTGATGATCACTGCCGTTTATGTCGTAAATGACGACTAAGGGATATAATGCACATATAACATCTATGCAAGAGATGGTAAACTCGAAACACAACACTATACCAACCTGTCTGACCAGCATGGTATAGTAAGGTCAATGTCCCTCCTATTGTGGAGGAGGCTCGAGCCTAACAGTGGGACGTATAGGAGCTGAAATGATGATAATGATTCTCAGTGTTGTTTAATAAAAAAAATGTGGAAAATATTCGTGAACAACTGTGCAGTGTTTATGAGTTTGAGAAGGCAATGAAAATGGCCTTCTCTGCCCAGAACTCGATCAATCTAAAATAGAATGAAGCTTTTTAAAATATATAAAAATAATCATAACATCTATGTTTGTTGTTACAGATATCGACACACAGATGTATATAGACGATGTATGTATGTATGTATGAATTTGTATATAGAACACTTAGTGCGTTGCTCAAAGTGTAACAATATATATATATATAATACTCAGTTATTGTTTGTATGGCTTAGATCAGGCTTTAAGACGACACTATTTCTGTAGCGATATAAAATGTGTTTTTCTTCGCATCTCTTATAATCACCATTCAGCATCTCTATTCAGCATTACGCAGTCTATTTTGGACGTTAGGCTTAACCATGAAATTGCCATTTAGAACGGTTTGTTGCCCCTTGGATTTAATAGCTATGATTTTGCATCCAATAGTTGTCTGCGATTTCAAAGTCATCAGTCCACCAAAAACTGGTCGTCTTACGCTGCATCATTCGATTCGTGGTCGATTTAGGATAGTATGAGGTTTTATGAGAGAAAGAACTGCAGCTCACTCTCTTGATGCCCTCATCATTATTTTTGTACTGTAATAACAAGGTCCCAACATATCCTGTTTATTTTTTCAAAATTTGTTTTGTGCCTCAGGACAAATAATTTCAAAAAAAGAGAAATAATATAAAATCCATCGGTCACCGTTTCAAATTTATGGTTTGTTTAAATTTCTTGAGCATATAAAAAAATAATCTGGCAATCCTGCACTCAACATTCCTACCCTGGACTTTACTAACAGTATACACATGCATAAACCACTAGACTAACCAGGCATTTGGCAATAAGCAGCGTACTTTTCCATTCATCAGCCCATTGACATTCACTGCTGGACATAGGTCATGAGTCGACAATACTCACGTTTTGCGATTGCAATTGTTTAGGAGGTTCCCGGCAGCATGCTGCTACCTACCTCCCTGGGCATCCCTTAGATCATATAATGGGTAGGGGCATTTATCTTACTCGTTTCTAAATTCTTGAAAAAGTCGAGTTTTACAAAAATATCTCAGTAACATTTTTAGCCAAATTTGGGCTTTCAAGTCCTTTACTTTGGATTTTATAATCACTAGGTTAATGCAGACTTAAACCGTTGAGCCTAGTATCGACAGTCCGCTTTGAATGCCTCGCGAAATCTGCCTCAGAGTGAGGCATACGTTGTTGAAATTACGAATACTTGATACCAAACCAACCAAACCAAAAGTAGTCACATCATTTTCCATGATGTCGGTTATCAATTAAATTTGTCTTTTGTTGTCCCAAGTAGTCGAATACTGACTTATCCAACGGCTAAGTTATACTTGAGCACTGCCGTATACCGGAAAGCACGTGGCTCGACCTCTCAATCATTCGCACTTCTTTTTTTTCTGGGCGAGCTGTGTCTGGACACGAGCCGTTCCGTCTGGGGTGACGAATGGACGGCATGCGGCCTCACAACCCACCGTATTCCCTGCCCAACACCATTGCATTCACCTTGAGGCATTCGAATCGAGCTGCAGCGCTCTGTCGATACTAAGCTTTAGACTTTTAAGCCATATTTTCAAATTTTTTATATCACACTTTATATCGCTTCAAAAATTTGATCTACATCGGCAAATCTATTGTAAAATTTTGATATGGATAATAATATTAAAAATGTCACTTCCATATACAAGGTTGCCAAAATACTCTAATTTAAAGTCACCTTAAACATATGCACGTATAGAAAGCTAGTACCGGATGATATTAGTACGTTGAATAAATATTGTGACTTGAAGTGTTTATATTGGAAATGGATTTTTGAAGTGAAAAACTTCTATAGACAGGTGCGATGACTGACACAAAAAAAAAATATTTTTCTTTAATGGTTGTATTGCAGTAGAATAGATTATAACTCTATCTATGACTAGCAGTGCCCTGCTGCTTTACCCGCATAGTTCCCCTTCCCGTGGTAATATGAGATAAATTATAGCCTATGTATTATTCTATATGTAAGCTATATTATTGTGAAGTTTCATCAAAATCTATTCAGTAGTTTTTGCGTGAAAGAGCAACAAACATCTTCACATCCTCACATACTCCGATACTCACAAACTCTCGCGTTTATAATATTAGTAGGGTGTTAGACTACATAAGCGAGTGTATGGGTTCGATTACCCGCCGAGTTGGCCACAATCATCAAGGATTCGGTAGCAACGGTCGACCCAGTAGTGAAGTGATGGCAGCTCACGTCACCCTGGACTGAATGGACGGCGTGCATCCACACCACAGCTTAAAAAAATTGGTTCGATTCCGAGAACATATACTTTCGTGATTCATAATTTTGAAGTTATTAGGGTCATATTTATTATCATCTTTCTATATATATTGATCAATTAGTGTAGAAAGAAGGCTGCAGGCTTGTTTGTTGTTGTTTTTTTTTTTCAACGCCCTGTGCCAGCGAAATAATCCTTGTGTTGAGGGATACTTTACAAACATATAATTAATGTACACAAATTATATCCAAACTCAGAACAACAATTTGTGGATCGCACAAAGTGTTGTCCTGTGTGGGATTCGAACTCGCGACACTGGCACGGTAGGTCGGTATCTCAACCACTACTCCATGTGTGCAATCCATATGTTTGTATAGTCCTTCATGAAACAAGTTATTCGAAATTTCTCCCTTACGACTTGTAATTAAAAATAAATAATATACAAAATAACCATTTCCAATATAAAAACTTTCAATGTAACTTTAGTGCTTTAGAGAAGTTAAGCGGCGTTCTTAGTTTTTTAGATTTTCTTGCATTTTTAATTTATATTTTTTATTTGTATTTTTTTTTATGAGACATAATCGCTGTTGCTGTGATTACGACGATAAATTTAGCATTAAATTTTGACAATTAATAAGCGCTTTGAATATGTAAGATTTATCATCATCTTGACCTATATATATCCCACTACTGGGCACGAACCTCCTCCACAATAGGAAGGAAATTGACCTTACTATACCGTACTGGTCAGACAGGTTGGTATAGGGTTTTGTTTCGAGTTTTTCTTCTCTTGTATAGATGTTATATGCTTATTATATCCCTTAATCGTCTTTTACGACATTCACGAGCAAGATAGGGAGTGGTGAAGTGTATTCTTACTCCGTCACCACACGGAAATACAACATTCTGTTATATTGAAGACAGACAAATCTGGGATATGTATTACGAAATGCTAACATTTTTTTAGTCCTATTTCATTCATCATTAGGTTCATATACGCCCCTTACAGATAGCCTCGAGCATTCTCCACAATAGAAGGGATATTAACCTACTATACCACGTTGGTCAGACGTATTGGTCTTCGTTTCGAGTTCCCTTCTCTTTCCGTTTTCTTCTGCGGGGCAACGGATGAGCGGCGTGTCGCCATTGTCCCTGTCACTTGTACCGATTCCTCGATATCCGTGGCCGGCCCGGTAAGTTACCCCTTTCGGGTACCGTCTATCTTTGACACCTCAACATTGCAGTGTTGCTGACCAGGGCGTCGGCCTCTCTGCGGGTGGCGGACTAATCCCCGGTCCATACAGATTTATATATCTAAATCTAGTCGTAATTTACGACACCCACGAGCAATGTGAGGCTTGGTAGTATTCGTGGTTGCTACCACATAGCAACGAACATTAATGAATATAAAAATACTAGCTGAGCCAACAGACGTTGATCTGATCAAATAAGCGCCACCCACCGGGTCCAATTGTGAATCTAAACCATTCGCGAATCCTTTTGAACATGCACAAAAAATTTCGTCAACATCGGTTTAGTCGTTTAGGAGGAGTTCAGTGACATACACACGTACACAAGAAATCATATCACAGCAGCAGCATTGATAGGTTTTTAATTTTATTTTTCATTTATTAATTTTCTTTAGCAATAGGTAATTAATTTAATTAAATAGTATTTAATAAATATTTATTTTCTCATTTAGAATATAATTAGCTAGCGATATTAATGCTTGCGAATTTAATTTAAAAGACAATTTTTCATATGTAGGTGTTTTTTTTTTAAATATAGATATCATTGCGTTGTGCGTTTGATGTAAATGGACGACAGTGTTATTAATTGTATCACCGCAGTTTATCGGTTTAAAGACTTTTGTAATATATACTAGTTAATTCAAAAAAACGTTGTCCTATAAAAATATAAATAAAAAAAAAGATTACATCCAAGGTTTTTATTTTGAGCTCACTAGATGGCGTTGTACAAAATTCTAAAACTGGTTATGGTTTCGTTACACAAATGTATATATCCAAGCGTGGCGTTAATGCCACGTCAACGATCAGGTTCACCTATAAATGTTTCACGTTAAAAATCAATCGCAGCGCCTTCTTCTGGATCAAAAATATATTAAAACCGGTCTCGTCGTTCAGTTCAATTTATTTTATCATTCCAAAGCGGAACGGCTACCAATCTGATTTGTAGTGAAAACTTATTTTTGGTTTTACTTAGGTTTGTATGCGGAATAAATTCATGTAAGTCGTCATCGACATGGTCACGTGACATGTTAACGCTAACACTATATCTATGCCGCTAGCTATTTCAATGTCACTATATCTATGCCGATAGATGTCAAGACTAGATAAATGTAAAGAGTTTTAATTTAAAAAATAATTGTTGGTCATTCAAATTAATTGTTTGATCAATAATTAATTTCTGTAAACAATTGTTTGTTCACTTCTGTCAGTAGTCCTCTTGATTGCTTTTGTTATTAGAAAACTTTCGAGGCTTTCAAACACTGCAACTGCAAACTATAAAAGCAGAGCATAAAAGTCAAAAGGAAGGGACGAACGATTGCTTATACTAAAGATAATCTCTATGGCACCGACCATAGTCAATTAATATTTGATCGCGATCATAATTATCAAACCACTTTTTTCTAAAAACGATTATCCTTAAACGCGATTAAAATTAAAGCCTATCTCAAACTTTTTGAATTGTATAAATTTCGTCTTTGAACCGATAAAACTATATAATCTATACGTAAAACTCACTATTACCTACAATTAATTAGTTGTAAATAGTGCGGCTTATAAGACTATGAATAATCAATATTTTTCTTACGACTGACATGTAAATTGTGTATAGAATGTAACGTGTTTTATATTGGTTTTCTGTGTATATTTATGTCGAATGTTGTGGCGGATCTATGAAATAATAATATATATAATATTGTTAAAATAATGGTAAAAAAATGTTTTAATACAGTTAGCTAGCTTATACTGTGTTGTATCGTAAGTATACCATTCTATGCCAGTAGCGTTGCCAGGCGTCCAGATAAAGCCGGACATAGGTAGACTTTTTAATAACGTGTCCGATCAAAATAATCGGTATCCGGCTTTTATTAGGCTTTTTACATTTCGCAAACGAGCTAGCGTCGAGCGTAGCCGAGCGCAGGCGAGTCGACTGTTGTCATAATCCAAAAAGCTTAATTTTACATAAATTTTTTTGTCGTACCTAATAATACTAAAACACAAAATCCTCAATAATGTAGGGTGTCTGGCCTTTCTACCCAAATGTCCGGCCAAGCTGGTTGGTCTGTCTGGCTATTAGGTTTGACGACCTGGTAACTCTATATGCCAGGCGTCGATAAGTAGTGTTAGATGGGTGCCAGATACTGTGAGAAAATTTTAATGAGGTTTAGAAAAAAATAAACTGATAATAATTAAGTGTAATCTATTTATTGTATGGTTTCAAATAAAATTCTGAATTATAAAACAAAAGACCTAAAATTAATGTGAGAATCTGCACCGACGATCTTGATCTTGCCAGTTTTGTATAGTTTGATTTTTGAGAAGAACAGGCAATTCGATGATGATGTCAACTTTATTAATTACTAGCAACCCGCCCTCGCTTCGCTTCGGTTTCAGTGGCCCTACCCGCGTGGTTCTCAATCCCGTGGGAATACCAGGATATGATATAGCTTAGTTTACGCGCTGTTAACATATCTATCTATAGGTGAAAGAATATTTTAAATCGGTCCAGTTGTTTTGAAGATTATCCGGAACAAACATACAGACAAAAAAATATAAAGTATATTTTAGGCATATGTATAGTGCAAATAACCGTGTGAGCATGAAAAAAACCTATTATTTTGACATTACCAACAGACACTCCAATTTTATTTATTGGTATAGATGTTCAGATATATCAATGGAATTAAATAAATGAGTATATAGTTCGGCCACAACATTCACATGCATTTTGTATCATAGACATAGATGTAAAAACGTATTGGATCTAAATTTATATTTAATTTAATTAAAAAACAATGTAATATTTATGAAAAATCGTAATAAAATGGTCTTAGTCCAACGTCAATATTCGTATATCTTTGGAAGACTCGCATATTTACACAGGAACGTTTGTTCCTTTTTTTTAAATTTTGTTTATTTTTTTAAGTCTTATTGTCATATGAGACGAGAAAAACACGGCTTTGCCTTTTTTACTTGTAATATAAACAAGTTAAATGTTTTGCCAACATATTATATAGCTATTTGTTGCAATGTATTTATTAATAGTTATGGTTTATCCATAAATATTAATGGATAGCAATATTATTTTACGTTTAAATATATTTTCAATGAAATTTTTTTAAATACTTCCAGTATTTAATCTAATTAGGCTATTTTACAAGAGTAATTAAAATCAGATTATTATGACTTGTAACCGAAATTTAGAATCCAGGAAATGATAGCTGCAATTATTATTTCTATCGTCTAAGTTCGTATTGCTACTTTTTATCGGTTGGAATGTAATGCTAGATTTTTTTGAAATAGAGGGAGCATCTATATATATTTCTCATCATCAAGGCTCTGCTGATGATGACCTCAAACACACATTCTTCCCAAAAAACAATGGTTAAGAAAATACAAAACAAACAATAAAAACTATTTTATTAAGCGTCATGATCTACATTTCTGTTAAGTTTAACATAGAAGTGTCTGCTTAAACTTATTAATTCTAATGTGGTCTCCATCAAAAGTCTCAAAAATAATAAGCAGAAATTTGTTTGGATTCGCACGAAGTTTTGATACCTTCGTAATTTTAATATTTTGTAAATTTTAGTGTGTGAATCAGAATTTTAGTGTGTGAACGTTTTAGATGGTGAAAAATATAAAACGATAGATTCACTGAAGCACATTAGGGGAAATCTCGAATATCATAAATTAAGTACGACAATCTGCGTTTGAACCAGTTTATATAAAACCCGGAACTTCGGAACGAATTGCTACATGTAAAATCTTTTATAAATCATATTGTACCTTCCTTTGCAATTTTATAAGTTTTTTGATACATCATTCCCAAGTAAATATTTTTTTAGTTTAGCAACTCGATATTTGTCCATCAAGCACTTTGAGAATATTGTTTTTTCTAGAGTCCTCATTAAGAAGAATGATTCGAAAAATGTTTTAAATTCTAAATGATCCCTAGTTTCAAACTCCCACAAGCGTGAGGTTAGCTTATCGCTCACGTTGAGAACTTATGGCTTACACAATAAGAGGGCACACAGTTCCGTCTCTCTGCAAGTAACAATACGGTCTTATTCCTAGTTAACATTGTTCATTGTTCTAAAGCAGGGATGCCCAACCTTTTTCCCTATGCGCCTCACTCAAGTTTATGCTAAAATATTACGACCCCTTTTTCCCAACTACGATAAAAAAACAGAGGATGAAAATTTCAATAGACTTTATTTTTATTTAAATAGCAAGTGCGTATGTAATCAAATGACTCAAATATAACATAATTAGTGAGAACATTTGGCCTGCACTATATTAACCAATTGGTGAATCCTTGGCTTCATATTGGGCAGTGCACATCGTAGATCATTTTCGACACGTAGTCTACTTCATTGCTTGGTCTTTATGCCCAACAGCGTCGAAAATTTTGCGCACGAGAATTTTAACAAATTCCTACGCGCCCGCCCCCCTTAGATCATTCTACGCGCTCCAAGTGAGGCGCGCCCCACTGGTTGGGAATCCCTGTTCTAAAGTGTATCCATCCAAAATTATTTAATAACATTGCTTTTATATCACAAAAATAATGACACTATAGTAAGGTGAGATTGCTCTCTAAATTATACTATAAAAAAATCGATTTTTTTTTTTCAAATGGTCGGCAAATTCTGTCAGAGAATGCTAAAATAAAGACCTCGTCAAAATTTGAGCTCTTAATTTAAAGATTTAGTGGTCGCGGTTCGCAACTTTCTATTTCCCATTTAAATAACATAAGAAATAAATGCTTTTAACTTTAGAATTTTATACCTCTGGATTGAATGAACTTGTGGCAATGACCAACTCAGATTCTTATAGGAAATTTAATGCTCTACAAAAAAGGTCTCTTATAATTTTTCCATAAATTGAATCCTTTCAGAGTTATTCAAGGTCAAAGTTTGATTTAAACCGATTATTCGGATTTTTTCATCTTTAATGGTACAGTTATTATTACGTAGGAAAAAAAATATTTTTAGTTAGACATATAATAAATTTTTATAATATGACAAACAATAATTATTGCCAAAATCTGATTAATGAAAAATAATAACCCCTTTAATTAAATTATTTATTATTAGTAACAAAGAAAACGTATCGTAGATGTAATCATCATGTTTAATAATAAAATTACTATTGTCAACTATTCTGTTGAAATTATCATTTAAAAATTATTTAATATTGGATTAGTTACCTATTCTGTAATCCCTCTGCCGGTAAGTACCGATAACAAGTGTCAAAATCAAGTTTCGTATGAGTGCATCGACTCTGAAGAAAGGTATACGTATTGATTCGATAAATATTTGTTTAATAATTCAAAGTGGGCATTATTATTCTTCTTTATTCACAAGCCAACTCAGAATTCGACATTATGGGAGAAGAAATTTATTTAATTGGTAAAATAAGTCAAAATTTTGTTGGAAGAAAACTTCCATTGTTCAAAGAGGTTATGTCAGTTTTTTTACTACCATAAAACTTGTAACTTAACAATTAAACAAAGTTCAGCAAGTACAACGAAGAAAGTCATAGAAATTCAAAGTCAAACAGAAATTCCGCTGCGTGAAGAAGCTTCTATAATCGTCTCAATAATTCGATTTTATAATAGATGGATTCTATTATCAAAGAGTAAGCATCAGAAAAAATCTCCTACACAAAAGAAAAAGGAATCAATTTTTTGTAATGATTTACACAAATTATTTGATATTGCCCATGCAAATGCTCTCAATGTAATTGATGCTACAAAAAGAATTTTTTTGGAAAGCCAAAGACATCCATCTCGACGTGGATTTATAAACAATTTGGAGTTTGATTACTGTTAATTTCTACCTTTTTACATTTGCTTTTATTTTTTTTATCACCTTCCGTATGTCTCAGATATTAATATATGATATTTTTTTATTACATAATGATAAAAGTTGAAAAACCCAAAAAATCGGTTCAAATTAAACTTTAACCTTGAATAACTCTGGAAGGATTCAATTTATGGAAAATTATAAGAGACCTTTTTTGTAGAGCATTAAATTTCCTATAAGAATCTGAGTTAGTCATTGCCATAAGTTCATTCAATCCAGAGGTATAAAATTCTAAAGTTAAAAGCATTTATTTCTTATGTTATTTAAATGAGAAATAGAAAATTGCGAACCGCGACCACTAAATCTTTAAACAAAGAGCTCAAATTTTGACGAGGTCTTTATTTTAGCATTCTCTGACAGAATTTGCCGACCATTTGAAAAAAAAAATATTCGATTTTTTTAAAACACGCTACTATGCATAAACAGATATATGTAAAAATAGGTCCGTTGCATCCCAAACAGTAACTAAATTTAAAAAAATAATTCCTTGAAATTATTCTCGCAATTACTTTAGAATAATTTTAAGCAATTTATTTCTTATAGGGTTTTTATGTCAATATCATATATAATATGAAATAATTATAATTACATAGTGTAAAATGAGTTTAATATTGAAACAAATCTTTTCTTATGCTTCAATTGTTACGACATGATTACGGTATTGGGTACGTCTACATCATACGTTTTTTTGGCCAAAAGATTCGAATGAATTGTCATTGCGAAATAAATTTACTGGATCTGTTACGCGGGTAGGACGGCTTTTTATAGTTTTATATAAGTTTATTTTTTTATTGCTGCTTATAGACCAGAAAAATACTTCAATATAATTTTAAGATGATTTTCAATCATTAGATAAAAGTTATTCATCAATGTATACTTGTTTAGCATAAAGCTTAAAATGTATTGTTTAATTTGTTAAAACACGCTATTTTTAGTAATCGTCGGACTTGAGGTATGCATCGCATAGGTATCGGAGTATTGTTCATAATTGCCAAGAAATTTGATAAGACCTAGAATAATAATGTTTCCATTGAATATAAAGTGCTTGCATAGCTAATTATAAACTAATTTATATAAGAGTAAAAATGAATAACTTTTATCTAACGATTAAACACATTCGTCCTTAGTGAATAATGAAAAAATAAAGCTTACAGCAACGATAGTCGGATATACTAGTTATAATTTAAATGTAACTCGTTATGTATGTACAATGTACAATATTTGTAATTTATAAAGCTTGCAATTAACAAAATTAATTGGATTAGATTTGTAATAACAATTTGGAAATCCAAATTTGTTCAAAATATATGACAAATTGTCTTGAAAATATAACACATATAATTAAGGCTTAAAATAATAACGGTTTATCATACCATGCAATATAGAATTTCTCATTAAATTAATTAAAAGTAAGGCAATGATTACGGTACGTTTTTAAGAATGAATCTCGTTTATTGGATAACTTTAACGAACTTGAGGTTTCAACACCCAGTGTTTCTTATGCAAAAATGTTTTGGTATATTAGCGTATAGAATCGTATGATAAATAACAAAAGTGGCTTGTTTATTTAAATTAAATGTAAATATAATTAAATAATAAAAATTACTGCCAATAAGAGCAACTCCATTGTATAAAACATTGTTTCGATTTTAGTATATTTATAAATAATAATATAATTTCACTGTATTTATGAAATTTATATTTTACTTATGAATATTGTTGAGTTATCAAATACATATATTTTCATATAATTTATGAACAATATTTATAAGTGAAATAATTATTATTGTAAAAATAAAACTTTAATGTATTCTTAATGATAATATCCGCTTTTTGGTGTATACATTAAAAATAATTATTTACAAATATGAATTATATTTATCTTAATTCGATTTATATTACCTCGATTTATTATTTTTGAGGTAGTACGTGTATACGGAGGTATGAAATTAAGCTATATTTACTGGTTTTATTTTGCTTTTACTTTCATGCCATGATTCAAGGATGATGTAAAATATCGGTAAAGTAACAAAAATAACAAAATTTGTAAAATTTTTTTAATTTTTTATATGTTTCTTTTATATATTTTAAAAATGTACTCCACTGATCGTCCCTCAGTAACAATTGTTGATAAATTAGCATTCAAAAACTCAAATTTTTGGCTTTATTTGTTATAGTGTCGAGATAATTAAAATCGAATCAAACTCGTTTAAAGTTTTATTTCAAATAAAGGTAATTTTGTCATCATCAGAATAATATTTATTCAGATAATAAAATATAAATTAAAAATGGCAGCTGTTTAAATAATGTAGTTTGATTGGCAAATTCTAATTGTCAAATCTTGATGAATATTTTTCTAATGATTAAAATATTTAACCCGTATTTATATAATATAGCTTTTATTTATGAAGAGCAATTCGCCATTTCATATAATTGCTGAAACTGAGGTTTATGTTGAAACTGAAACGCGACGAATTAATTGTTGTTTTTTTTAATGATTTTTTAAATATTATTTTGAACAACCTATATGCGCTATAGTTATAAATTGATGCCATATAGTAAATTTAGTTTATTATTGTAACGGGTACCGTCAGCAAAAAATAGACGAATAAAAATGTTCTGTAATGCTTTTACCTATTAAAAAAACAACATCTAGTCTATAAAACGTCATAATCAGTTACACAATTAGTTAACGGTACCGGTTCAATCCACACAAGAAATTATCACACGAATATTATGTTGTTAATATTATTATAATTAAAAAAAATATACATCATGTAACTTGATATAGAATAAGCGTTAAGACTTGTAAATATAATTGAATATAAATTATATTGTAATTCAAAATAAAATTATCAACCTGTATTTGTTTTTTTTTTGACAGAGAATGGTAATCTACCACTCATCACCCCCTTTCCTGCCCGTGGGTATCGGAAATTTTTTGCCAACCATACTTTATAATAAAATAAAGTGTGGTAGCGGCTTCGAATACTACCAACCCTTGCTTTGCTCGTGGGTGTCGTAAAAGACGACTAAGAGCCCTAGATTGACCCGGACCAACTGCATCTGGTACCATTTGGGTCAACGATTACATTCCCAAGGAGGGTTGACGTCAGGCAGGCGGCCGGTCATAAAGTCATTGCCGAAACTTTTTGCAATATGTCAAAACAGATGACATATTGCGTCGACCCCAAGTAATTGGGATAAGAGCAAGATGATGATGATGATGACTTTATAATAAAATATCCTATTTTATTTTTGGTAATTATACTTTTGGATGCCAATAAAGTATGTGAAAATACTTTATTTGCCAATCTTTACTGTGATACGTAAAACAAAATACTCATTATAGACCAGGGTCGATAATTTTTGAAACAAAAAAAAAAACAGTAGGATGAAACCCATTAGAAAAGGAGGGGAATATGATAAAAATGAAAGGAAAAATAAATTACGGGCGATCTGAGTTCGGGAAGTGGGAGAAAGTAAAGATTTCAACGAACAAAAAGCCCCCTGACTTTTTGAAAAAGCTGATATTTTGACGGGAGAATTTTCAATCGAAAATTAGGGTGCTTTTTTGACATTAAGCTAAAATAAGGCGAAAAAATAAATATTTTAAATCACATAAATTACAGTGTATTTGGGACATAATAAGGTAAGGTTTCACCAAATTTTATTGCAATTTTTTTTTTGAAAAAGATAAAAATAAAAAACCAAAATCTTGGTTATTTGAATTTTTCACTTAAATTTTGAGGTTATGTGAAAAAATTGTAACTACAAAAGTTGTAGATCTTTTTATTACCTACAACTTTGCCCTTTAACTTTTTTCTGTAAGACTTATAGTTTTGGCGGAAATCGAGATAAACCATTTTTACCCTTAAAAACCCACCCCCTCCCACTTCCCGAACTCGGATCGCCCGTAATTTATTTTTCCTTTCATTTTTATCATATTCCCCTTTTCCAATGGGTTTCATCCTACTATTATTTTTTTCACTTTTTACCATTTTTGAAGGCTTCGGCACTGGTCTATTATGGGTACTTAACTATTTAACGGTACACCTAAGTGAAAACGGACGATAGCAACGATTTGTAATTACTTAACGAAATGTTAGATGTGGTGTGAATCATATGTGCTAAAAGCACACAAAAATACGTTTTTAAGGCAATAAAAACATAAAAGATACTTTTTTCTTCCAAATACTTAATTTTTCCAATCGAAACCATTTCATACGTATTTTTTGTTAAAAAAAAGTTGGCAACTCTAATCGTAAAAGATGAGACTAAGGTATATAATATGGATATTTCATCTATGCAGGAGATAAAACCCTATACCAACACGTCTGACCAGCATGGTATAGTAGGTCGATTTCCCTCTCATTGTGGAGGAAGCTCGACCCTAACAGTGGACGTATATGAGCTATGATGGTTATGATTTTTATTATTCTCTGTAGTGGCGAATACCAACCCTTACATAGTTCGTGGGTGTCGTAAAGGATGACGAAATATATAGACTTGATCGACTAAATTTGATGGTGTCTAGTCAACAATTACATGTCCAAGTAGTCTTGACATCAGGCAGGCGGCCAGTCATTATTGACAATTTGCAATATCCGTATTGTTACGGGGTTTATCTATGTGGTTACGGAATAAGATTACGATTAATGAAGTGTAAATATTCCTTAGTAGTTTTACAGAGGGGGGGTGGCTCCTCTAAGATTACTATGTAAGGAATATTTGCAAGTAACATCGACCCAAGAAAAGAAAAGCTCGATATACCCTGTTTCAACATTTCTGACCAGCGTGGAATAATAAACAATTCCCCTCCCATTGTGGAGGAAGCCTAAGTCCAACAGTGGGGTTTTATAGGCTGAGATGAATGAATTGAAATATGAACGCAGGAAGAAGGGCACAGCGATCTGAAGTTTAAGGCATGGACCATTCGATCTCTACGCAGGACTATTTATTGAGCGATTTAAAAAGTATTGTTCCCAGTTTGGATGTAATTTATGTACGTTGTAAAGTCACCTGCAACAGTATTATTTACAGCTGTATTTATGAAAAAAATCTTTTTAGTTATTCGTAATATTTATTCGGCAAAAGAATAACAATTCACTGAGAAATACTAGTTATATTAAATCAAATAGTTTATTCTGTATAGGTATGGCCTAATAAGGGCACTAACATATTGTCACTTTTACATTTAGTTTGGAATTAATGTAGAACGGGCGGAATGCAGCCACAAACTTAAAAGATACGATAAAAAGATAATTTTAAATGAAATTTTATGTATAGAAAATTTGGTTAACTAGTATAGCAGCCATCACTCCCCTTTGAGGGGACCACAATGGAGGGAAGTCATCGACCTGCTCCATGCAGCTATAGCTTGTGAAACGATAACAGAACAGCTCGATAAACACTATTATATAGTCAGTTGTTATTAACCATATAAATATCAAATTCCTTCTTATAATAATACTTTAATATAGGTACAACCGTTGTTTCGTGTGGTGACGGAGTAAGAATACAATTCAACACTCCTTATCTTAACCGTGGATGTTGTACAAGACAACTAAGGCATATAATATGCATATAACATCTATGCGAGAGAAGGAAAATTCGAAATAAAAAAAACCCCATATCAACATGTCTGACCAGCATTGTATAGTATAGACGACATGGCACCTTGACGTTTAGGTTGACACAGGTACTTACCGGACATGGGTGCTTTGGTAAGTACCTGCATCAAGTTGCAAGATGCGAAGAAACCCCTGGATGTTACGAGTGTGGCGCGCCCGTAGACACAGCGAGCCACACCTTGGAAGAGTGCCCAGCCTGGGGAGCTCAGAGGCCTGCCCTGGTGACTGCGATTGGCGGAGATCTGTCGCTGCCGGCTGTTATAGATAAGATCCTTGACAGCAACAGTTCCTGGATAGCTTTGGCCACCTTTTGCGAAGATGTTATAGCGCAAAAGGAGGCTGCAGGTAGAGCTCGTGAGGTGGGTGCCCATGCTGACCCACCGCGGAGGCAACGTCTGGGGAGGAGGAAGAGACGATACGCGCTTCTCTTCTCCCAGGCATGATTGACCCAAGACGTAGGCATTAAATTAACCGCCGGGACGTTAGAGTCGTATGTCCAAAAGGCGAACCTCTAGCGTCCCACAAAAGGCGAAGACGTGGGGCCGCTGTGGTTTTTAGTAGGTATTCTGACGTAGTTAATCATACCATGTCAGCGAGTCCTACATACCCCTTGCCGTCACTAGTAATGGGTATGCGTAAATGCATTTTCCACAGCGCAAAAAAAAAAAAAAACATTGTATAGTAAGGTTAATTTCCCTCCTATTGTGGAGGAGTCTATAAGAGCTGAAATGATGATGATGACGATGATACAACCGTGCTTTACAGCTATGATTATCCTACACGTGGATTATCCGTATGGTGACGGAGTAAAAATACAATTCATCACTTCTTATCTTGCCTCTGGGTGTCTTAAAAGTCGATTAAGGGATTTATTTTGCAAATAATATCTGTGAAGAGAATATAAATTCAAAATAAAACCCTTTACCAACCAATCCTACGAGCGTGGTATAATAGGTCAATTTTCTTCCTACTATACAGAAGGTTCAAGCCCAGCACTGTGACGTATCTATGCGAACTGCAATGATGATGGAGTATACAAGGAAAAGTATAGGTACACATAAAACCACTAGCGTATTTAAGTTTTAATTTCGAAGGGATTCAAGATATTGAAACAAACATATGCATAAAACTAAAAGGAATTCATGTTATAATTTATTTTTCTTGATTTTCAACATTTCTTAGTTTCAATACCGATGACTTTCTCTTTAGTTATGCCCGCAGGTAAATCCACTGGTAGTCCCAACATTTTTTCCAGAGTTTTAATGGATATTAGTAGAAAAATGTAATGTGTCATTCATTTTATTCTCGATGATATTGTGAGATACTGCTGCTCTTGGCTACGACTGAACGAGCTCCCGGGATAGGCGTAATTTGTTACACTGATGATATACTCATCACAGACCAGAATGGGACGCTAGAGGAGGCAGCACGCTTGGCAACTCTCGGCACCGAGGAGGTTGTCGGGCGGATTGATGGCGCTGCACAACACGGAGGCCCTATTGTTTAATGAGCCCCGCATCAGTTCACCCACGGTCGCCTCGATCACCGTCAAGTCGGTTCCCATCAGCATAGGAACCCATATTAAGTTGTTGGGCCTGGTATTCGACGGGCATTGAAGGTGCCGGGAGCATTACCGCCGTCTTGCTCCGCGGCTTATCGACGCGGCATTCGCCTTTTCCTGGCTGATGCCGAATGTGGGTGGACTCAGCGCTATGTGCCAACGGCTGAACGCGGGACTAGTCCATGGGCCTGTACAGTACATCGGTGTGGGCGGCGTCCCTAACCATCCGTCTGAGGTGTCTCTTGTGGAGTCCATAAATCGGCGACGGAGGCAGCGTGCCTGTTAGCCAGAACTCCCCCGTGGGACCTGAAGGCGGAGATGCTCGCCGGACTCTATCGCCGGGTATTAGCGACGCGAGCGGAGGACTATAATGTCTTACTGAGCCGAATTGCCGCCTGGTGAGATGACGCCCGCCGTGACTTCATTGCCCGTTGCGTAAACCGACTGGAGAGGCTTCGGTACTGTCTTCAGATCGTCGAGGCCTTACGGCTGGTGTTGCTGGAGTGGTTGGGTCGGCAGCACGGGGTGCTTTGCGAGGCATGGTTGCTTCGCCAAGTACCTGCACAAGGTCATAAGAAGGGAGAGTACACTGTTCTGCCACCATTGCGATTGAGACCTAACCTAATAGCTCTGCACATTATTTCTTTTAAACTTAAATAATTAAATTTATTAAGTTATAAAGAACCATAAAGAAGTATTTTTTATCTGAATTATTATTTTAAAATGAAAATTATATAAAAAAAAATTATGTTCGCGCCATACCTATATTTAACTATAGCTAAAGCTTTTTTAAAAGTAGTAGTCTATATTTAGTTCTTCCAAAAATTAACAGTGGCGCGAATACATTAAAATTTTACACTTGATAAATATATTTTTAATATATATATATTTTTATTTTCTGGATAATATAAATATAAAATTTTTGAAAATAATTCACAATAACACATTCCCATAATCGGACGAAAAAAGATTTAAATAGTCTTCCGATTAGCGGACGATTGGATACTACGAAACTTAAATATCGGCAATTTAAAACTTTTTACATTGACAATTTGTATTTTTTTTATATATCATGACGTTTACAAGATTTCGCCAAGACAATTTGTATCTATATATTTTTAATTCTGTCACAACCGTCATTATGTTGGTTATGTAAACATCTTGAATCATACAGGATAAACGTATATACGTTTTGTAAATTATAAATAATTATGTTTTATAGTGTTATTTTTGGTTTATTATATTGTGTTTTTATATTTTGTACTATATGTTATTGCATCTTGGTTTTGTCCATTTCTTAAATGGTAAGAGTTTATTTAAATATCTCTATATATTTTGTGAATCTCTTGAGTGGTGACGGAGTAAGAATACAATTCACCATCCCCTCTCTTACCCGTGGGTGTTGCAAAATACGAGTAAATATGTAACATCGATGCAAAAGAAGGAAAATTTGAAATGAAATTCTATGCCAATACCTCTGACCAGTGTGGAACAACGTGGTAAGTCAAATTTACTCCCACAATGGAGGAGGACCGAGCCGAATAGAGGAATGATTGATTAACTGATTTGTTTTTGTGAGAAGAACGCTTGTAACCGAAATAGCACGAAGAATTAACACGCTTAAGTGGCAAGCCATATCGATCAATGAACTGACAACCGCTGAGAAGAAAGGTTCTTGAGTAGCGACCACGTATCGAGCGACGCAGTAATTACTGGATGTCGTTGGATGCAGGCGACGCAAAACCACACTTTGTGGCAAAACATTGGGCAGACCTACGTCTAGCAGTGGATAGCGATAGGCTGAATAGTGATGATGATAATTATTTGAGATCATCATCATCATTTATTCATCATTTCAGCCTATTGCCGTCCACTGCTGGACGTAGGCCTCCCTCATGTTGCGCCACAATGTGCGGTCCTGTGCCGCTTGCATCCAACGACGCCCAGCAACTTTCACTAGGTCGTCGGTCCACCTAGTGGGGGGACGTCCTACACTGCGTCGTCCGGTGCGTGGTCGCCACTCGAGAACCTTTCTTCCCCAGCGGTTGTCGGTTCGTCGAGCGATGTGGCCTGCCCATTGCCACTTCAGCGTGCTAATTCTTCGCGCTATGTCGGTTACACCCGTTCTTCTGCGGATTTCCGTATTCCGGATTCTATCTCGCAGAGAAATCCCGAGCATAGCCCGTTCCATTGCACGCTGAGCGACTTTGAGTCTTGATATGAGGCCTACATGATGAGGCCTATTTGAGATCGTACACTTAGATTTATGAGACATGGTTAGATTATACATTTCCAGGTATTATTACCTGATGCTACATTTTCGTCTTCTAATCAACTTATATACGTCGTACTGTTGGACACTAACCTGCTTCAAACGATGGAAAGTAATTTACTATAACACGCTTGCTCATGTCGTCGTCGTCGACGTCTCATGGTGAAATGTTTTCTGCTTATATACTCTAAATAATGGACCTTGATTGTTTACGCGAAAATTGTTCAACTAAAATTAGTTTTACGGATTTTATATTTGTATTCAATTTTTGATTGACCGACGTTTCGAACACTTTACAGCGTTCATAGCTACGAACGGACTCTCGGGCAATCAAATATCAAATGCAAACACGATAAAATCCGTGAAAATTTTTTTAATTACAATACTCTAATGGATTTTGAAAATGATTGTGTTATGAATGCGCCAATAAACAGTGGTATAAAACAAAATATTTTTGTAAAATAGTACAAAAACCCTTTGGGGTGTTGTAAATTATTTATAAAAAAATACAGTAAATATAGCACCTAATACAATTAGATATCGTGTCCCTAGTTGTAGGTCTCAAATTAAAGCGTGACCATCATCATCGTCATCATCGCAGCCTACATACGTCCCACTGTTGGGCTCGGACCTCCTCCACAATGGGAGGGAATTTGACCTACTATACCATGCTGGTCAGACATGTTGGTATAGGGCTTCATTGCGAGTTTTCCTTCTCTTGCACAGATCTTATGTGCATATTATATCCCTTAGTCGTCTTGTACGACATCCACGGGTAAGATAGGGAGTGGTGAATTGTATTCTTACTCCGTCACCACACGGAAAGCGTGACCATGACCAACAATAATACGTTTATGTAATAATATTACTTGTACAGGAGGGGAATGATGGCTTTTCTAGTAGTTAATTCGTGATCGGTTGCCGTTTGCGGGATCTGATCTAGTCATAATCTTTTGTATTATATTCGAATGTAATTATATATCGTAGTTTTCCCTGCAAAGACGTGCTGTCCAAATCGTCGGTGATCCCAATCTCACGGATAGATTGGAAACACTGGGCAGCAGAGAGAATTTGGGTCACTCTATGTACTCTACCGGCTCTTTCACGGGGAGTGCTCTGAGGTACTGTATGTCACCGTTTTACCAATGTACCACTCGACACCACAGCAGGGTTCATCTATTTCACCTAGAACCATTGTGGTTATCAACTGTACGTTCTCAGCAATTCTTTTTCTCAGCGGCGATCACGTTCTAATCTGGTGGTAGTTTCTTAATCTCAGCCTTCTTCATCCAAAATAAAAGGAAAATTGACTTACTACGCTGGTCAGACAGGTTTATATAGTTTTATTTTGAGTTTGCCTTCTCTTGCATAGACTTGCATAGTTGTTTTAATTGTATTTTATGAAAACCACCATCAAGAAATAGGGTGGTAAATCGTATACTTACTTCAACACCAAGCGGTGATAGTTTATTGGATTAGTTAATCCATACTAATATTATAAATGCGAAAGTAAGGATGTTTGTTTGTTTGATTGTTTGTTACGCTTTCACGCTTAAACCACCGAACCGATTTCAAAAATTCTTCCACCAATGGAAAGCTATAATATCAGGGAGTAACATAGGCTATATTTTATTTCGGTATTCCCACGGGAACAGGAACTACGCTGGTTTAAGCGACTGAAACCGAAGCGAAGCGAGGGCGGGTTGCTAGTAGGTAAATAAAATTATTATTTAGCTATAATGTTAATTAAATACCATCAATAAATGGACAGGAATCGAACTCAATAAATTTTCATTAGCTCAGTTAACGCGAAATAATCCTACATAAACTGAAAACTAAACAATACACAGATATTTATATTACAAAACCCTTTTCAAATCCATTGTCTTATTGTTTTTGCACAGAAAACATGTTCTACTCACAAAAATATTGATACAAAAGTGAAATAACAATAACGATATACTATTCGTTCATGTATAATTTGAAAGACAGTAACTAAGCGTTCGTTGTAGTGACTATTTGCGAGCATTAGGATCGTTGGATTCCAAGGCATTTTTATTAGCAGTAATAATAGAAGTGAAACTAGATACAAACAATCTTTTTGGATAAACATTTACCTACTTGGCGTAATAAAGTAATACGCGCTTTTATGATACTCATATACTATATAAAGAATGCTAAACTTTTAATACCTGCGGGATTAGCACGAATTTTTGCAACAAAGTATTCGCGTGTGCTACCAGCGATAACATACGGCAGTGAAACGTGGTCTCTAAACGTCAGCCTCATAAAAAAGTTCAAAGTCGCTCAACGTGCTATGGAGAGGACTATGCTCAGTCTTACTCTGTGATAAAATCCAAAATACGGCAATCCGTAGAAGAACAGGTTTAACTGACATAGTCCACAGAATTAGCACGTCGAAATGGTAATAGAGAGGCGTCATCGCTTGTTGAACCGATAACCGTTGGGAACAAAAAGGTTCTCGAATGGTGGTTACGAATTAGAGGACGTCGCGTAGGGCGACCTACGTGGAGGACAGATGAGATTTGGAAAGTCGCAAGGAATCATTGGATACAAGTGGCATAGGAGCGTTCCGAGTGGCATTCTCGTCGGGAGGCCTATGTCCAACAGTGCTGATGGATTTATGGATGATTCCTATCCTGCACTGCTCCAATTCTAAACAAATTGGGCTCAATAACACCACGAATACTTTGATGCAAATATTTGTGCTAAGCCCACAACAAATACAGCCAATATGCCAAAATAATTTTAAATAACTCTATGGTTAATGTTTAACTGTAATAATTGTATAGTTAATTTTAAAAATATCTAAGTCTACTCATAAATTACCATTGAAAAGCTGTTTACAGCTTTATATAATAAATACGATTCTATAACTACTAACTAAATCAAGTAGACGATGTTTCGTTTAGATTTAAAATAGTTAAATATATTTTTTTTAACATTAAACAAAATCACGCGGTAAAATACAAGTCAGATCAACTCGGATTTCAGAAGTGCTTTTAAGATTAATGAAAATATGTATAATTTGTATTAATTTTCTCATATAGTCACCGAACAATGTGCCGATCTCTTTTACTATGGCTACTGTTGGTATCCTTGGCAGTGGGAATGCCAGAGGAACACCAATATTGTGCTGTTCGCTATCGAAGACTTTGCCAGGGAAAAGGACGACATGTCGCCTGCCAGTTTCCAGATGTAAGAACATTTTATTCGTGTTTCTATTATACCTGTAACTTCTTAATATTGTATTAATGCTAATTTAGTATGGTTAAATTTACTTTTCATAGTGATATCTGCTCCATGACTAGGTAAAATAGAAACTCGATTAATTGTTGTCATTAGAAATTCGGATAATCGAATGTATGAATGTGTGTGTATAATATGTAGTATGTATATAAATTTATGCGTTTTATAAAAGTTGAATAAACGTTCGATTCCCATGCGATCCTTGATTGTGCTCCTTGATTATTTGTTTGCCCCTCACAATTCAAGGATTAGTTTTTTAGTGCGAGGAAGAGAATGTTAAATAAGCTTGATAGAATTCCTCTATAGACATCATCATCATCTCAGCTGACATGCTCCTCTTCCACAAAGAAGGGCAATTGACCTACTATAACATGATGGTCACACATGTTAGTATGGGGTTTCATTTCGAGTTTCATTCTCTTGCATAAATGTTATCTGTATATTATATCCCTTAGTCGTCTTTTACGACACTCAGGGGCAAGAAATGGGGTGGAGAATTCTTACACTATCACCACGAGTAAAAGACGTTTCACACCACCCTTATAGACTTATGAATATGCTTTTGTGAATTGGATTTCTGTTCTGTTTTCTTAAAGACTTTTATAATGCCACAATCACTATACTTAGGATGCTCATTGGCGATTGTAGTTGATTTTTTAAGTTCTCCGTGATAATTAATGTTTCATTTAGCTATTGATCAATTCAAGGCAGAGGCGACGACTCCCAGAGGAAATTAATAAATGGCGACATTGTATTTTGTCCTGTTACCACCTGGAGCAGCTAGGTGTAATTTTAGAAAGTTTATTTAAATTTATGGTAATATTTCAGCCAGGGCCCGGTTCCTCATGTGAGCGTTACACACAGATAAAATTCACAAATGATTTGAAGCATTTCATCACGCATTATCTAAACAGGTAAGACTTTCTACTTTTTTTGTTGGGATTAATCCCATCACACATTCCCACCACTGTAACTCCTGTAAGCCAGGATCTACAATGGTCTCCGTATAAGACACTGAGGTTTGACCCTCAGGAAGTCCCGGGAATCGCTTTTAATTGTCTTGGGACCCGCAACAAATTTAATTAGAAAAGAAAAACAGGAGGAGTTGGAAAGATTCCACTTCCCTCCTATGCAAAGCGGGAGACATGCAGCAAAGTTGGCTAATAAGCCAGTAAATAAGAATTTGTACAACTACGTGAAATGCAGCGGTACAGCACCACGGATTGGACAAAGCTTAATGGACCTATTTGGCTATTTGTGAGCTTTAGGTTTGGTTACAGTAATAGGTATGTCAAAAGCGCCTAAACGCACGGAAATTTTCTCGAGTTGCTACAAGATCCGAATAGTATATTACCCCAGACGTAACATGCATATTATTTAACATGAGGTCCCGCTCGTTGCGCGACGTTGCAAGACGTTATACTGTGGAATAGTGATGTGATCAATAAGATTTTTATTTGGACTAATTCTACTACATATTCCCACCATTGTAACTCCTGTAAGCCAGGATTCATAATGGTCTCGATAGATGACACCGAAATTTAACACTCAGGCAATCCCGGGGAATGATTTTAATTGCCTTGGCACCTGCAACCAATTTATTTAGAAAAATTAAGGAGTTGGAAGAGATTGATTCCATTTCCTTCCCATAGAATGAGAGAGATAAGAAGCAAAATTGAAGCAAAATTGAAGCAAAATTGAAATGACTAATTAGCCAGTAAATAAGGGGATGTGCAGATACAATAAGCGCAGCTGCACAGCACCACGCAAAGCTTGACAGAGCCTGTAACATAAGCCATAAGATTGTAGTTGACATTGTTATGTTCTATTGAAAGACCTATATAAGTATAATTAATATTTTGTAGGCGGCGTCAACGAATAGCTGCGGGTAACGAAAGAGTTCGTGGTGGTGTACATTTACCGAAGCCACAAATCATGATGCTTGTTGTAAGTAACTCAAATGAACGCCAAATTATCTATTACATATTTGAACGAGTTAATTTTGGAAAAAAAACATTAACGTTAAACGATTTCTAAAAGAGTTAGTTACGTTTACAAAGTTATTAAAAACAAGCAGTTTTTTTTTAAAGTACGAGTATTTTTTTCGTATGGTGACTATTGGTGACGCAGCAGGTATCCAATTCATCACTCCGTCTCTTGCCCGTGGGTGTCGTAACAGATGACTAAAGCATATAATATGTAGAGAACATCAATGCAAGAGAAGGAAACCTTGAAATGAAACCCTATGATAACATGTCTGGCCAGCACGATATAGTAGGTTAAATTCTCTTCTATAATGATGGCGGCCGGGGCCCACCAGTGGGACGTAGACTAGGATGTCAACGACTGTAAGCACTATCAACTAACGTCACTTGCTGATAGACGTATAATGCAGGATATGTCTTCTGTTCGATATTGTACGCGGTGGTCTTGACTCCCCATCATTCGTATCTTGTATAAGCTTTAATACGCCTAGGAAACGAACCAGGAACACTCCATTGTTTACTGTACCTCATCAGCGCACAAATTATGCATGTAACTCTGTTATCCCAAGAATACTTCGCACTTATAATAACAGGTTTGACAATGTTGACATATTCCAGTTGCCCAAAAATAGTTTCAAAAAACATATTCTTCGAGACTTAACCACCAATCCACAATCCAAGAATAGGTTGTAAGTACATGTATATTTCTATTTTTCTTTTTGATTTTATTTATTGTTTACTTTTTTAATCTGTTATTTTCAATTTTTTTTTTTGGATAATTATTGTAACTACCAAATTGCTGTACGTATCACCTCAAATTGTCTTTTCGTGGAACTCTGTAATTGGCTCTGTTTATTGTTAATGCAAACAGCTGAGTCTGTTTGCATATTTATATATGTGAAACTGTGTGTTAAAAAGCTGTTGAGTTTCCTTAAATAAATAAATAAATAAATAGATGATGATGAATCAAATTTCACGTAAATTAAGCTACAGCTATTGGTTTTCATAAAAAAAAAACCAAAGTGAATGTAGAGGGATATCTTCTTATTTTAGGAATGGGATCGTGAATTGGCGCAATTGGCTCAGAGACTTGCAGATCAGTGTAATTTTGTTCACGACGACTGCAGGGCTACAGGTAATCTATTTATTTTATACTCAACGGTTTTCTCTGTGGTGACTGTGTAAGAATATAGTTCCCCACTCTTTCGATTTTTGAGGATTTCAATATAAATGCGATGTAAGGAAAATAAGCAAATTACATCATTGCAGGCAAGGTTTAAAAATATTAGAAACAATAGAAATGCTATATCAATTTGACGAACCAGTATAGTTCAACTTTTCTCCAATTATAGAATAGGCCCATGTCTAATCATCATCATCAGGCGAATCGAAAGGTGAAAATCATACCGATTTGATCAATCCAGCCGGATGCTGTGTGATAAGGCCGAATCGATGGAAATCCGGTTGGATCCGGCGCAACTGATAATGACGCCCTAATAACAATCTCAGAGGACATAAAATTAATTATTGACTTTTTATGAGGCTAAATGATCTTTAACTATTGGAGTGGTTGTTTCAGTTAAATATCCATACGCTGGACAAACTGTGGGTGAAGTACGCTGGCGTAGATCTAGCGAGTCAGATGAACTGAGCGCGCAACGAGCGATACGTCGTGTGCTGGATGCTTGGTGGGGGGAAAGAAGACGCGTGCAACCAAAACAGCTCACTGCACCGTTTCGGCTCACTGCTAAGTATTGATCTTTATGTTAGTCAGTAACAATAACATAAATACATAAGTAACAATAATAATAACCTTCAATATCACGTATTGCTTTCTTTAGCAACCTTACATGCTAAATGTAGTGGATTCGACCTCCACACAGGATATATTTTATACGATCTAAAAATGATTGTACCAAGTCTGTTAATTTTGTTTCTTAATTATTTAAGCAAAGTCCCCTGCGATGTCAGGATGTATTACTTAAGCCTAAATATGTTTCTTTCTAGAATAAAAAAAATTGCTGTGACTTTCTCGGGTATTAGGGGTAACAGTTGGACACTGGGTCCCATAATCTATGGTAGTATTTCTTTGCATATGGACGATGAGCCCTTGAGGATCTTACTGTAGTAGTTCGGTGGGCAGCGGCCTTGGGTACATATGAAGGCCTAACCATGTAACTGACACTTCGGTATGATGTAGGATAAGCGGTAATCCACACAGCTGATTCAATTTTATTGAATTTTTTGAATTTGTATGTAAGGTATTAATGCTCTGGATGTAATGCGCAATCAACATATATTTTCCTCCGCGAGTCTTACAAATAAGCACAGATGGCGTAGTGGGTAGAATCATCATCATCATCATCTCAGCCCATATACGTCCCACTGTTGGGCTCGGGCCTCCTCCATAATGGAAGGGTAATTGACCTACGCTGGTCAGACGTGTTGGCATAGGGTTTTATTTCGAGTATTCCTTCTCTTGCATAGATGTTATATGCGTTTTTATATCCCTTAGTCGTCTCGTACGTTCACCCACGGGTAAGATAGGGGGTGGTGAATTGTATTCTTACTCCGTCACCACGCGGATTCGATTCCCACGCAGGACAATACTTCCCGCGAATCACAAATAGTCAAAATACTGGGACTGGTTGTTATTTATAACTGTTAATTCTGTTTATAAAGTCGTTCGCAATGCAAGGATGAGTTACATAGCGCTGAATGTTGGTAAAGGAAGAAGAATCGGCTCATGGATCATCAAGCAATAGTTTCCTTTTATTTATAGCAGGTTATAACAGGGTCTGGACACATTGTGCCTAATCTGTCCGGGGCGACGGAAGGGCGATGAGCAACCTCATAACCTACAGTATCCTCTTACTATCGCCAATGGACTGAACACTGTTACCGTCTCCTAGCCCTCGGTGGTCAGCCCAGCGAAACCATAGTCTCGTGGCAAACTTATAACATCAACTGCAATCGTCAATCCCAAGCGTATTGAATGTATCATCCCCCATTTTAATGCCAATGTTGAGCACTGGACATCGATAGACTAATGGAATATCATCATCATCACAGCTTATATACGTCCCACTGCTGGGCTCTAGCCTCCTGCACAATAGGAGGCAAATTGACCTACTACATGCTGGTCAGATGGGTTGGGAAAGGATTATATTTCGAATTTTCATTTTCTTGCATAGATGTTATATTATAATCCTTTAGTCGTCTTTTACGACAGCCACGGAAAAGTAAGCGGATGGTGAACTGTATTCTTAGTCCGTCAACAGACGGAAAATGGCTTTTAATCTAACACTTCTGTATCCAGAGGAACTGTTTGGGGTCACTTCAGTCAACTGGCCGTATGGAACCTCCAAGCGGTCGGCTGCGGAGCTGTCCGTCACGACGCCCGACACCCTCGTCTGTTGCTTGTGTGTGATTTCTCGCACACGAACATGCTGGGTCAGAGGACTCTAGTACCTGGAGCTATGGCCCCCTGTCCTATACATACAGCACGAAGATCTAGAAGCGCATATCCAGCATTATGTGGACCGGTAATACTAACATTTCTTTTCAATTTAGCATCGGGGACTTCTTTTTGAAGTAAGACTTTTTGGTAGGAGGGCTTTGAAATTCTAATTCGCAAAGGTTTTACTGTGGAAAATTACTGTATGCTATATAGCAGTTGCTTAAGTCCTTTTTCTCGCGAACTAGAAAAGAAGGAGATCTATACTCTTCTTCCTAACATAATTTTATGTAAATAGGTAAATCTATACCTATACTAATATATAAACCTGAAGAGTTTGTTTGTTTGAACGCGCTAATCTCAGGAACTACTGATTCGATTCAAATAATTCTTTCAGTATTAGATAGCCCATTTATTGAGGAACGCTATAGATATATCATAACGCTAAAACCAATAGGAGTGGAGCACCAATGAAGAATGTTTTAAAATCGGGTTTTTTGTCCTTTTGAGAGCTTCCGCTGCGTCCACTGCGTAAACGGTTAAACATTCGCAAAAATCATAAGTGACAGAATATTACTAAGAATATTTTCACCTTCTACGTAAATAAAGTCAGAGGTTAAAGTTAACGTAAGCCCAGTGTAACTATTCCACGCGGACGAAGTCGCTGGCAGCAGCTAGTGATATACAAAATCTACACGGTTAAGAAAAGAAATGGTGAATTATATTCTTACTCCGTCACTGTTTACATATCCAAGTTGTATTTATTATATGTCTCAAGGTTCGTCATCCAGCACCTGCTGAGCCTGAAGAGATTGACCTGGCGGACAGTTATGATGACGACGACATTGATGATGAAACAGACTATGTGGAAACTGCTGAAGGTATTCCATTATATTAGACTATTTTTTTTAATCAGTCTTCGTTTTAGCTCATATACGTCCCACTGTTGGGCTCGAGCCTCCTCCCCATTAGGAGGGAGATTGACCTTACTATACCATGCTAGTCAGACAGGTTGATATAGGGTTCTGATTCGAATTGCCTTCTCTTGCATAATAGATGTTATATGCATATTGTATCCCATAGTCGTCTTTTACGACATCCACGAGCAAGATAGGGAGTGGTGAATTGTATTCTTACTCCGTCATCACACGGAACTAGAAGTACGGAATAAAAATGGTTTCAGTGTTTGTTCCTAAAATGAAAACGATCCTTCGATCCGATCCGATATATATATATATGAAGGATCGATTCCTGCTTTACATGCTTAGGATGCTTTATATATATTATATATATATATATATATATATCATATATATATCAGTCCTAAGCATGTAAAGCATGAAGGATCGTTTTCTAAACATTATTCCTAAAGAATGGTTATTTCCCCTTTTTTCTCGTATTACAGCACAACAGGCTGTTATTTTGGAACAGTTTTCTGAAACTGTTATTTCGCTAAAATTGAAACAGGTTTCACAATTTAGCTGTTGTAGAGCACCCCTACTAAGTTAGGGCCCTAATAAGCCTTTACGGCAGAAACACATTGTTAAAACGTGACGTGACGCAACCTGTTGACACACGATATGCACCGTGCACATTAACAACACACGACGCCACGGCATGCTAGCAATTTCTGAAAACAGTTGGCTAACAGCAGTGGAAGTGTATGCTTATGTACTATGGATTTAATAAATAACAAGTCAGATGAAGACTTTGAAGAAGATTAGATTTCGTTTTACCAACTCAATAAACTGTTCGTCGGTCATTTCAAATGCTAAACGCTAAATAAATGCAAAAAATAATATTAAATTGGCATAAATTCTGCCCGCCGAATTAGCACGTTAAAATGGCAATGGGCAGGCCACATCGCTCGTCGAACCGACAACCGTTGAGGAATAAAGGTTCTTGAGTGGCGACCACGAATCGGACGGCGCAGCGTAGGACGACCCCCCACTAGGTGGACTGACGACATCCTCAACGTCGCAGGGAACCGTTGGATGCAAGTGGCACAGAACCGTTCCGATTGGAGGGGGTTCCCGTGGGGAGGCTTATGTCCAGCAGTGGATGTCTATAGGCTGATGGATAGATGTATAAATTCTGTTTGACAGTTTGAAGAATAGGGATGGGGTCAAAGAATGCATATATGCTCTGTGACAGTTTTCGAACGACTGACGCGTGGTGTTGGGTGTTGTCTAGAAACATACCGCGCGCTACGCGTCGGATGGCATGTTTACTCCCATCATAGACATCACACCGACCTGGCACGTCTGGATCGGATGGCGTGTGCGCGCATGCCGTAGCGTCGGATGTTCTTTTTTTTTCTCTTTATTTAAAGGGAATGGTTCAAATTTGAACATGTAATCCCCGTAAGAATAACAAACAAAAACAAAATTCTAAAATTAATACTTATTACATAAAATAATCAGATTGAAGGGAATGTACGGTTTCTTATTCCCATCTTTGCAATTTTATACAATAACTTAGCCTCCGAGGACGTAGGTAACGCTAAGATGCTATTACACCAGCCCACGTCCAATAAATTTACATCTAAGGATACTCTAAGCCTCTCGTTCCGCACACAGTCCACCAAGATGTACGTCCTCTAACACGCCACAATCACTACAATTAGGAGTGATGACTTTGCCCATCATAAAAGCGAACTTATTTAGTGGAATGTGACCGGAACGAAGTCTTAAGAGTGTCGGATGTTCATAGTGTGATTCTGGTCTATAGAAAACAATACATTTGATTCGACTCAACACGTATCGCGTTTCATGGGGTCGCGTCGCGTTTTAATAATGTGTTTCCGCCTTTACGCTGCCCATTATTGAACTGAAGATAGTGTCTAGCCTCTCTTGGTACTCGGCTTAGCGGGTGGAATGGTTGTTTATCATCATCATCAACATCACAGCTCATATACGTCCCACTGTTGGGTTCGAGTCTCCTCCACAATGTAAGGTAATTGACCTACTACACCACGCTGGTCAGACATGTTGGTATAGAGATTTATTTTGAGTTTACCTTCTTTTGCACAGATCTTATGTGCATATTATTTCCCTTAGTCGTCTTGTACGACATCCACAAGCAAGATAGGGAGTGGTGAATTGTATTCTTACTTCGTCACAACACGAAATATATAAAGATTATCAAAAATTAATTGCCAAGATTTTTTTTGTAAGTTTTAAATATATGATTGTCTTGCACGTTCAAGAAGTACCAACGCGGAGTACGTGGATCAAGAAGAAGACGATTATAAGACCAGCGAGTAAGGAAACGGTTCGAGTTACCATTAGGTCTACTACTAAAGAATCCATTGCAGCTTCTAGGAATGTCAATCATGAAGATTATAGGGAGAACATAGGTAACTATGGGATACTTGATAACACTATTATCACCACAGCATACGTCTCACTGGGACTCGGGCCTGTTGGGCTCGGGCCTTTTCTTCCATGGGAGGAGAGAGATGCACCTACTATACTACGCTGGTCAGACGTTGTTGGTTTATGGTTTTATTTTGAACTAGCAACCCGCCCTCGCTTCGCTTCGGTTATAGTCGTTTTACCCGCGTAGTTCCCGTTCCCGTGGGAATACCGGGATAAAATATAGCCTAGTTTACGCCCTGATATTATAGCTTTCCATTGGTGATAGAATTTTTGAAATCGGTCTAGCTGTTTTGAAGATTACCCGGAACAAACAGACAGACAGACAAAAATTTTTTAATCGCTATTTTAGGCATAGGTGTCGTGCAAATAACCATGTGAGCATGAAAAAAGCCTATTATTTTGACATTACAAACAGACACTCCAATTTTATTTATTGGTATAGATTTGCTTTCTATGTAAATAGAAGTTATTTGCTTGTCATATCACTTATTTGTCCTTCATGACCCCCACTAACAAGATAGGTGGTGAATTGTATTCTTACTCCGTCACCATATCGAAAATGATATTATTATTTTTAGGGTTCCGTACCCAAAGGGTTTACCCTTCCCTACCCTTCGCTATCTGTCCCCCCGTCTGTCCGTCTGTCTTCTCTGTCTCAAGAACCGCGATAGCTAGTCAGTTGAAATTTTCACAAATTAAGTATTTTTGTTGCCGCTATAACAACAAATACTGAAAACAAAATAAAATAAATATTTAAGGCGGGCTCCCATTCAACAAACGCGATTTTTTATAGATAATGGTACGGAACCCTTCGTGTGCGACTCCGACTCGCACTTAGGCGGTTTTTTTTTCATTTCAGCTCATATACGTCCAACTGATGGACTCGAAACTCCTCTTTAATAGAAGAGAAATTGACCTACTATACCACGCTGTTTGGACGGGTTGATATAGATTTAATATCGAGTGTTCCTTTTCATGCATATTATATCCCTTATTCGTCTTTTACAACACCCATATATTAGGTAGGGGATGGCGAATTGTATTCTTACTCCGGCGCCACACAGAATTCGGAAAGATATAACACAAGACTGAAATAAAACCTTTAAAAATTAATATATCATATTAATAACTAGCAACCCGCCCTCACTTTGCTTCGGTTTTAGTCGTTTTACCCGCGTAGTTCCCGTTCCCGTGGGAATACCGGGATAAAATATAGTCTAGTTTACGTCCTGATATTATAGCTTTCCATTGGTGAAAGAATTTTTTAAATCGGTCCAGCCGTTTTGAAGATTACCCGGAACAAACAGACAGACAGACAAAAAATTTTTAATCGCTATTTTAGGTATAGGTGTCGTGCAAATAACCGTGTGAGCATGAAAAAAGCCTGTTATTTTGACATTACAAACAGACACTCCAATTTTATGTATTGGTATAGATAAGTTATACTTTTAATTTTGTTCAAGCTCAATTCGAAAGTGTTATCACGCCAAAAATCAGAAAAGAACCAACGCAAGAGCAGCCAGAACTGGACAGAGATCTGGCGATAGAAGATGAAGAGAAGAAAAAGGCCATGTTCAAGAATGAACAGTTGTTTAACTCGCCTACAAGTGATTATCCGAATCCAAAGAAAAAGATGGAAAGACCATTTAAGAAATGGCGGTAATACGCTTCAAAAATTGAATAATTTTGACTAATGAATATTGGAACTAGCTAAAGTGTTTAAATTTGACTACTGTCTAGCTCAGAAATGCTTTTTCAAGATTTATCATCATCATCATCTCAGCCCGTATACGTCCCATTCTTGGGCTCGGACTTCCTCCAATATGGGAGGGAAATTGACCTATTATACCACGCTAGTTAGACGTCTTGGTATAAGGTTTTGTTTCGAGTTTGCCGTCTCTTGCATAGATGTTATATCCGTTAGTCGTCTTTTACCACACCCACGGGCTCTTGCCCGAGAGAGTTGTGAATTTTATTCTTACTCCGTCCGTCCATAAAAAGATTAAAATAGCCTAAAAATCTATTGTGGAAGTTGTCTTTTTGAATATATAATACATGGCAAAAAGACAACTTTCTTTATTAGGCAACAAATGCTTGAGTCGCGATTAAATCTATATAAGAGAAAGAAGTCCCGCTGTAACCATGAACGCTGAAAAATAGTCAAAATGTCGAGAAATCAAATTTGTACAAACGCGTTGCACCTGATAATAAAGTAAGGATATAATCCACTCCTCTTGCCCATGTATGTCATAAGAGAAAGACAACGCGAAATAAAACCCTATACCAACCCGTATGACCAGAGTGGTATAGTAGGTTAATATCCCCCCTATTAAGGAGGAACAGGAGTTTTATTTAAACTGTGTAATACTCGTGTAAACATCAGAAATTATTAAGAGTCAAGAGATAAAAAATAAAATTCTATACCAACTCTGTTCAGTATGGTAGGTCCGCCCCTTTTATTTTTCTCGGGGCCTTGAGTTCAACAGTGGGATGTGCCATCCATATTTCATATATGAGCTGAGACAATTTATGAATTGCATAAACATTTATGCTTTTTATACAGCGTAATTTTCGATTACATATTTCAATGGTTTTAAATTCTCATTAAGATTATTCGACCAGTGTTCCTGACTGCAAATGCTGCACTGTCCCTATGTTCCTACATATTTATTCCAATTGTAATCAATGATATTAAAATCTAACCACTCTAACTAACCATTCATTATGATATTGCAACTAAATCGATTTACGTCATACGGTAATTTGAAGTTCTTAAGAGTACACTAACATTTTCGTGGTATGTAATAACCAAACACTCCCCCTCATTTTCGCCTGCACGATATTTTTGTGCTTCAAAGGCGCTCCAAATTCATTTAGCCCTACTTAAAACTAGGGCTAAATGAATTTGGAGCAACTATTAGCCTCAGTTAAAATTAACACGAAAGTTTTGTCGTACTTGTTCAGTAGCCTTCGCAAATGTAAGTTCATAGTTCAAATATCTAGATTGTAAATTACCGTGGCTTAAAATTGTTAGAATCAATCCTATATCCTGTATGAAGAATACAAATTAACTTGAAACTTTTTTAAAATGAATAGTTAAGCGGCTGTTTTTAGTTATTGAAGATACATTAGGATTTCGACCAGACAGACATCTTCGAACCATTTTAACTTCCATTTAGGAGTACAATGCTAGAACTTATGTCTCTTGTTTTTCATGAGTAAAATAAAGTACAAATTTAGTAAATTTTCTGTTATCTTTAACGCTACTCTGTTTTTCTAAAGATAAAAATAATCAACCAGTAAATAATAGATCTACATCACAGTTTCTACAATTTCTTGTGTACACTTATTCATATCTAAAAATTGTAAACACTGAAGTTTTTTAAGTGTTTCATTATCATTATTATCTCTACCCATTGTTAGGCTTGGGCCTCCTCCATAATTGAAGGCAAATTGACCTACGATAACCACGTTGGTCCGACATGTTTGTTTTATTTCGAGTTTGCCTTTTCTTGCGTAGTTTTATATGCACATTTAATCTTTTTACGACAATCACGGACAAAAGAGAGGGTGGTGTTCGAGAATCAACACATCGTGGGCGACAACGGGGGAGCGGTGCTCGGTTCCGGCGACGAGAACAGCGCTCGCGCTTGCCGCCGTGCACACTAGGGCTGTTGATATTTTTAAGAATATCGTTTTTTCGATATATCGATATTTCTAAATATGTATATCAATATCGGGGTTCGATATATCGAAAAAAAATATCGATATTTTGATATATTAATATTTTTGCGCATGACCACTTTTTAGCTTCGCGTTTAGTGCAAGGTTTCCAGTTTCTGTAATGAGCTTATTTTTTTTTAGAAAAATTCTAGGTGTAGTTAACTTATCATCAATTGCATGCCACCATTTTTACAGTAGATCAAATTTAGGGTGATTTTGTAGAATGCATATTTTACAAAAAAAGATTAAACACCATATTTATCCAAATAAATATCGACGTTCGATATTTACTTTTTGGTATCGAACTATCGATATATCTTCCAAAAAAATATCGTTGATAAGTATCGATATTTTTAAATAATAATATCGATATTTCGATATCGATCGATATATTATCAACAGTCCTAGTGCATACGTCACTGCGCCTTCGTCCGCCGTATTAAACCTTCGCGTGTTATAATCTTGTACTTGTACCTTATTTTAATATAGTCCATACTTTCCACTGGCTTAAATTTACATCCTTATTACCTGGATAGTATACTTCAATCTAGGTGGTGAATTGTATTCTTAACCGTTACCACATGAAAGGGGTATAATATATAGATAATATCAATATAAGGGAAGACAAATTCTAAATAAAATCCTATATCAACCTGTCTGACCAGCATGGTATATAGTTAATTTCCTTTATACTGTGGAAGATGCTAGAAGTGGGAGTTATAAGAACAAGTCGTGGACACCTGCGGGTAAGAAAGGAGGTGATGAATTGTATTCTTACTCCGTCACCACAGTGAGGATAAATATATGTACCTATTCAATTTCTAAAACACATTTGCGCTATCTTCATTTTTTTTCAGCAAGCCTGAAGAGGATAGTTCTGATACAGAGATAGAGTACGTGGCTCCTCAGACACCCACACGTAGACCTTCCCCACAATCCAGGGCTATGGAGATATATCGTCCTACTTTTAGAGAGGAAATAACTGAAATATCTGAGACGGTAAGGGCTCTTATATTTTACTTTTGTGCTTAAAAAATTACGTTAATTTCAATTGACTTCTAAAAAGGAAGATTTTCTCAATTCGGATGTTTGTATTTTTTTTATGTTTGTTCGCCCATAACTCCGTCGCTTGCCAACCGATTATAAAATGCTTTTTTTTTTTTGAAAGTGTATACTTTCCAAATGGTCCCATGTAAATTTTATCGAAATCCGACAAGCGGTTTTTGAAAAATCAACAAAAATCAAAAAAATTATCTACATTGAAGTCAGTTTTTGAGGGTGTTTGTGTGTGGAGGGTTTTGGTGGTGCTCTTGGTATCACCGAGCCTCAATGCACGCATTCACACTCCCTTCACTTTCTTCGCGGTAGGCAGCGACCCTGTAAAGGTCCATGAGCGGCAGCAACACTTACCATCAGGTGTACTGTTTGCTCGTTTACCACCGTTAGCAATAAAAAAAAAAGTTTTTTTTTGCAATGAATATTTTTATTAATAGACAGTTCATAGGAGCACACTGTGGTCAGTCTTCTGCCTACAGCTGCGGACCGGTCCGTCCGGGGTTAGTACCACGCTCTCGCAGAAAATCAACGTCTGAGTAGTAGCAATATGTTACTGCGCTTCGTTCAGTGAGCGAGAGAGCGGGAAGCCTATCTTTCTGAAGATGTGTGCGTGCTGTTTTGGTGATGCGTTTAGTATCACAAACCTCACTGCACGCATTCACACTCCCTTCACGGTAGACAGCAGCCTAGCAAAGGTCAATGAGCGGCAGTGTCACTTACCATCAGGTGTGATTGCTCGTTTGCTATCAAAAATTATAAAAAAAAAACGGGCCTGTCGATGATCGAGTAAGATTACGATTTACCATCTGTGCTCTCTTGCTTGAGGTATTAAAGATTGTCGTTAGATAAATTGACTGCACAGATGACGTAATGGTTAAGATAGCGACCTACATTGCCAGTGTCGGAGGTTCGAATCCCACGCAGGACAACACTTTGTGCGATCCACAAATTGTTGTTCTGAGTCTGGATGTAATTTGTGTCCGTTAATTATATGTTTGTAAAGTCCCTCGCAATACAAGGATTATTTCCTTAGTGCAGGGTGTTGTCTTAAATAAATAAAAAAAAAAAATTAACGGATGACATATGTGGAAGAGAAGGAAACCTTGAAATAAAACCTTATACCAACTCGTATGACTAATGTGGTATGGTAGTTCAATTTACCTCCCGTTATGGAGGAAATGACGATGGCAAAATACTAAAGTCAATAGCCATCCTGTTTGTATTGTGTGGTAGGCGCTACGAAGGCTCCGACCCTTTCATTGCTCATGGGTGTCGTAAAGGACGACTAAGAGCTTTACATCCACCTGACCCAACTCTATCCAGCCATATGTTTAACAATTATATTGCCAAAAACGGTTGACGTCAGGTAAACAGTCGGTCATAAAAATATTGCCAATAATGTTTGTATGATGGAAAATATATTAGTCGTATATTAGCGATTACGTAAAGGCAACATTTATACAAGAGAAGGAAAACTCGAAATAAAACCCTATACTAACCCGCCTGACCTGACCAGGTGTAGTAACTCCATTTTCTCTCCTATTGTGGAGGAGGCTCGAACCCAGCAGTGGGACACATATGAGCTATGATGATGATACTAAGAGCTACCTACTCTTGGGTGTCAAAAAAGCCGACTAGGAGCCCTACCCTGACTTATGTCATTTCCACTTAGCGTTGTTCTATCCAACTTAGCATTTCCAAAGAGTTGGTGTTAGTGAGATGGATGGTCGTAAAGCTTAAAATCAAGCCAAAACTGTTTGGATCCTCAGTGTTAGAAGAATATGACTATATATATATGACGCTATATTCAACCTCATATAAATGACGATAAACCCATTGGAAACCGCAGTGGTTTCCTATAGACAGGAATCGAAATCATATCCTTAAAGATTTCCTGAAAGATCCTTTTAAAGATTTGTATGTGGTCTTTGTAATCAGCTTCCTTACCTTAGAAAACTAGCTTTGTCAAACATCTTATTCAATAACCTTTCTAAATGATTCCATTGCCCTTATTGATGATTGCTAATCATATACATCCCACTATTGGGCGATGACCTTCAGCTCAACGTGAAAGAGAAATACTATTCTATGTAGTATTATTTCGACTATTCTTTCTCTTACAAATGAAGTTACTTGTTCGTTATTTTAGGCTAAAGTAAATCCTTATGTTGCAATGGATGTATATAAATTTTAATAATTGTGAGTTTACTACTAATATTGTATTTTCAGGAGCCAGTTAACCGCCAGAGATGGAAACAAGAGCGTATAAGACCACAGAGGTAACTTTAATTGCAAACAGAATCCTTTTAATGTTCTGGCTGAATGAGTATCCATTTATAAAATAAATAGATAGAATGTGTCCTAAAGAAACACCATAGAAGTAAAAGTTTATTACAGCAAAAAATTGTGTAATCATTGTTGAATATTATAATATAATAGTTTATAATGTCAACTTGTGATTAAGTCTATAAAAACAAATATACAGTGTTCAACTCTATGTTAATAAGTCTAGCCGGTGGTGCCGGAATAAGAATACAATTCGCCACCCCCTTTCTTGCTTGTGGGTGTTGTAAAAGACGACTAAGGGGTATAATATGCATACAACATCTATGCAAGCGAATGGAAACTCGAAATAACGCCTTATAACAACCCTTCTGCACAGTGTGATAAAGTAGGTCAATTACCTTCCTATTATGGAGGAGCTTCGAGCTCAGCAGTGGGACGTATATGAGCCGTGATCATGTACTTGTCCGTGAAATTTAGTCAAAATTTTTGAAAATTCCCATCGACGTTTGTAACTCTTAAATTAGATTTTAATTTATAATTCTTGTAACGTTCTAATAAACTAGGTACTAGTGATTGCATAGCAGTGATTAAAATACTTATCTACCTACTATGTCAAGTATCGTGAGTTCAAATTCCACACAAGTCAATATCGTGTGCGATCAGCAAATTGTCCTGAGTTTAGGTGAAAATTGCGTCCGTTAATTGTGTGTTTTTTTTTTTTTCGTTTGGGCTGCGGTCGTCGTGTTCCTCGCACCACTCCGTCCGGGGCGATAGAGGGGCGTAAGCACGTAACACCCGCAACCCACCCGAAAACCACGTTGCCTTCGTCGTTGGGCCGACCACCGGAGCAGGGTTACTTGACATCAGTGGTCGGCCCGACGGAATACCCCCTCTTGGGGTACCCTCCCATCGACCTCCTTCACCGTCCTTTCTCCACCGTCCTCCCCGATGGGGGGACGTCGGTCTTTCCTCACGCGGTCGGCCTCTCGGCGGATGACGGACTAATCCCCGGTCACGTCACCCGCGGCCTCGGCTAGGGCGGCATGAGGCGTTAATTGTGTGCTTGTAAAGTTATCCGGAATACGAGGATTAATTCCTTAATGTTATTAAAAAAAAATACCATCACCTACCCTTATTCCGATTACATCCTACATGCACATTGGTCAATATAATAATTAAAATTTTGTTGTTTGCAGACCGGGTGCGAATGCTCTTCTGCACACGACCACAATCAAACCACATACCAAGAAACCAGCCATTGTAAGAGGTTTTAAGTTATTATCATCACCATTCAGTGTATTGAAATCGACATTTGGACATAGGCTTCCTAAAATAATGTGGATAATGTCATCATATTCAGGGTGGGCCGGCGAGTTGGTGATTGCATTCTTGTTTTAAGTACCACATTTTTTTTTTTGGCAAGCTATTGCTGCGACTTCATAACCTTCCGTATTCCCTCCCCATCATCATTGGGCCAACTACTGATACCGATTTCTTGACATCCAAGGCCGGGCCAGGTTGTAAGTTCCCGTTTTTTTTTTTGGGGGTGAGCAACGATTAGCGCACCCGCCGTCCGTCCGGGATGACAGAAGGGCGGCGCGCGGCCCCGTAACCCACCCATATAGCACGTCGCCCTCGTCGTTGGGCCGTCCACCGGTGCAGAGTTCCTTGACTTCAGGCGCAATTATAAGTTGCCCTGGAGAACCCTGCTGCCTATTTTATAGCAGTTTCATTTATCGATTTATACGATTTCCATGGTAAAGCCAGTCAGTTGATGTCACATCGTATTCTTAAATCTTCTCTACACGAGGGGTTGTGTTCATATTTTAGGTGTCTTAAGTGCAGTTGTTTTTTATTGCAAGCAGTGGCAAACGAGCAAACAGTAAACCTGATGGTAAGTGTTGAAGCCGCTCATAGACCTTTACAAGGCCGCTGCCTACCGCGAAAGGAATGAAGGGAGTGTGAATGCGTGCATTGAGACTCGGTGATACCAAAGGCACCACCAACACCCTCCACACGCGAACACCTTCAGAAAGTTGGGCTTCCGGCTCTCTCGCTCACCGAACGAAGCGCAGTAACAAAATGCTACTACTCAGACGTCGATTTTCTGCGAGAGCGTGGTACCACCCCGGACGGACCGGCCCGCGGCTGTAGACAGATAACTGTCGACAGTGTGGTCCTACCACTACTAAAAGTTGTTATGGAGCTCTGTAACGTCGGTGTCTGTATGAGATATATTACGACAGGTTTTCTTTTAATTAGTCAAACTAACAGTCTAAACGTATTCGATTTTTTTAATTACGATAATGACCATTCCCCTTTTTTAATTTACTAAAAGTCCAATATCCGAAACTGTCAGAAAATCATAAATAATTTCATATCCGTCATTGTATCTGAAACTGATATAGTAATCTGATATCCGTAATATTACAATAAATCTTAAGATTAATAGTGACGCTATGGACTGGGTTCATCTAAATTTTCGTAACTGAAATTGGCAATGGACAAACTAGATGCTGTCCATCACTGGCACTACCTACCCCATAGCGCCTTTCTGCGACAATGGCTCGTAAAAACGGCGGGCGACCGAAATACACTCAAAAGATGAGATCACGCAGAGACTGGGCCCCCAATGCTATATGAAATGATGATGATGACAATATGTTTGATAAGATACATTTTGGGTTTTTATTCTCTTGGAGTTGATAAGAGAGATAAGAGATGTTATTTGTTTATCTTATAATCTTCATTCTGATGAAGGCTATTTATTATTAGCCCCATGTAAAAAGGGGCGGTAACCTGTATTCTTTTATGTTCACTAAACGAAAATTTATCACTTTCCAGGCTTCCCTAAATCTCGATAAGGACGATATCGACCAGTTATTTCACGACACCGGCTTCAATCTTGAATGGAGAAAGAAAACCACTTGAAATAAAATTATAAAGCAGACTTAGCAAATTATGTTGTTTATTAAAATTAAATAATTTTGTGAAAAGTGCTATATGAAATTAATAAAACACTCTAAATGTAGTAACTATCTTGATTTTTTTTAGAAATTAGTTTATTTTCTCTAATAAATATTTCAGTTAATCTTAATCCTACCAAATGTTCACATGGATCGTATCATTTTCTTATTTAAAAATTTTCTGTTTGTAACTGTGCTATTTATACATATATGTGACAGAGAAACAAAAAAATCGTAAGTTTTAAAAACTCGTTGTAATAAAACGCCCACCTACCACTAGGAGGACCAACAACTTGATGAAAGTTGCTAGGCGTCATTGGGTGCAAAAGGCACAGGACCGCACTTTGTGGCGATGCATGAGGGAGGCCTACGTCCGGTCAGTGGATGGCGCGATATATAAATTGCAGATGGCTGACCATTGAGCCGGCTTCTTGTTTTCAGACTTTATTTTACTTGCCTGTTATCAGATACGAACTGTTTGCTTTACTGAGATTGTCAAGCAATGCCTTATGAGTAATTCTTATTTTGTTGTTATGAAAACAAATCAAAATTTTCTTCTATTCACACATAGTCATGCAATGACTTTTGTATATTGATTACTTAACTGACTCATACTGATAACAAATATCAGATTGTTTATCTTATTTACGCTATATCACTCAGATAACACCAAACATACCTGTTAATACCACAACAAATGAATGATATCATTGTTTCTGACGTTGAAACTTTATAATATTCACTTCATTTAATTCAGTATTCACCTTGAAGCCTTCATAGCGACACTATTTGTTGGTAAACTCAACAAAATAGAATAAAAACGTTGTGATCATTATTTATATTTGATACAAAAAGTGTTAATTTCGTTATTTAATAAGGAAAACATTATTTATTTAATCATTAAGTGGTTATATTCTGTGAATTCTTTAAAGAATAGACATTTTGAGCGATTTTCCTTGTTTATTTAGAAATATATTGCTGTTTCGTCGTATTTGAGTCATGTGCTGTTCCTGTAGTTGTAATTGCGGAGCCTGTGGAAGATGTCTGCGGTGTCTTCTTTGTGTGACAGCGTGTGTCTTCCTTCTGAAGATGTGTGGTGTAGAAGTTGATGATGATTGCTGCGACTGTGGTGGAGATTCTGGAGATTGAAAAACATCTTATATATTAAACGTTTATAATTTAAATATTGTTTTATTTTTATGTGTGTCTTAGTTAAAACGGTTTGTCATCTTTAAAGTAAAATCCACTTATACCACGCTGACTTGCTGGAAAGATTGGAATAGGGGTTTTTAAGAGTTTATTTAATATTTATCTTGCAAAGACATCTGCATACTTTTCTTGCTTATGTTCTATCGTTATTTGTGTAGACACCCGCTGCAAGGTTAGGTTGATATTGTATTTTTAAAATGGATATGTAACATTAAGTTACATATTCATTTTATATACATACCCTTTTACGCTAATGTTGGTGTAATGATTAGTCTTTCAACCGTCTTAGGTTCGATTCCAAGGGCGGACGTTATTGGGCTTTTTTCTTTGGAATATTTTTAATCACAAGAGTTCAAAATGATTCCTGGACTCCTGGTTTATCTAAATAGCCTTTCGATTACCTACCTGGCATATCAAAATTAAATAGTCAGAATCTTATTGAAATTATTCTTTGGGATAAAGGTATTTAACACCCACAGTGCTATTGATTTTTCGTATGGTGAAGAATGATAAGAATACAATTCACCATGCACAATCTTGCCTGTGGTAGATGCAAAAGACAATTAAGGGGGGTTCAACACCCACAATTTTGCCCGTGGCAGTTGCGAAAGACGATTAAGGGGGTTCAACACCCACAATCTTGCCGGTGGTAGTTGCGAAAGACGATTAAGGGGGTTCAACACCCACAATTTTGCCCGTGGTAGTTGCGAAAGACGATTAAGGGGGATTATACGCATATAACATAATGATTTCTGATGTTTACCCGAGCACTATACATTGTAAATACAGAGAAGGAAAACTCGAAATGAAACCCTATACCAACATGTCTGACCAGCATGGTATAGTAGGTCAAATTCCCTCCCATTGTGGAGGAGGCCAGAGCCCAACAGTGGGACGTATGTGGGCTGCGATGATGATGATGATGATGATACATTGTAAATAATACTACTTGTCACGGGCGGATTGATGTCAGTCCGCTCGTGACTACGAATGCTGTAAAGTGTTCGAAACCTCGGGCAAACATAAATCAAATACAAACGCGATAAAGTCCGTAAAAGTAGTTTTATTTACAACGCATATAACATCTGTATAAGAGAAGGAAAACTCGAATTAAAACCCCTTACAATCCGTCTGAACAGTGTGACATATTATTTCAATTTTCTTCGTAATGTGAAAGTCTTGGGCCCAGCAGACATATGAATGATGATACTATTGGTACTATTAATTGCAAGGAAGGAAACTAAATACAGCAAAATTTATTTATGTAAATGAATTGCATCAATGCTACGCAAAAATATATAGTAAAAACAAACATTTTAATACTTAGGTGTTGTTTTTCTCAAGTACTACATCGGCTATAGTGATTCATAGTTAAGGTCAACTTAATATACTTATATCTGAGGAACTTAGCTACTGAAAATAGAGTCTATTTTTCTTTAAACATAGCTAAATACAATATTCGTTGCAGTGCATTCATGGCCAAATGCTTAATATTATGTCCCTACACTAGTAGAGTTACTAAACTCTAATGGATTTAGTCATCAATGACTAATTTCTTATAGTATAGTAACGGATTAAGATAAAATACCATACGCTGTGTTCCGTAAAATATAAAGTGATAAACATAATCATTGCAGGCGTTTGAAAACTCAAAATCCTTACAAATATTATAAATGCGAAAGTAACTCTGTCTGTCTGTCTATCTGTTACGCTTTCACGTCTAAACCACTGAACCGATTTTGATGAAATTTGGTACAGAGATGGACTAAAGCTTGAGAAAGGACATAGGCTACTTTTTATCGTGAAAAAATGAGTATAAGGGGTTGAAATAGGGGATGACATTTTGTATGGAAATTCGTCATTTTCGATGATATAACCGTGAATCTTTGTATTAAGGCACTTGATAATATATAAATAAATATTCATTCTAGCGTTTTGGCAATTTCATTTATATGCGGATGAAATTCAACCCCTAAAAGGCAAAAAAAAATTGAAATTCAATCTCTAAGGGGGTGAAAAATGTATGTATATCCGAAAGCATTAGGCCTAGAAACTAGGGATGTGAAAAAATAATCAATTTTTATAAAAATCGATTATTAATCGATTTTTTTATAATCGATTTTTACAATCGATGATCAATATAACAGTAAATCGATTATTTTTATAATAAAATTAATCGATTATTTCACAGCCAGATTTCCTACAAAAAAGAAGGTCATCACAATACTGCATGCACTATTTCATCCTATATTAGAAGATAAAGCTCACATTTCCTAAAAAAAAAGTCATCATAATCCTGTTGGGAGAAAAAATCGATTATTTTATAATCAACTATTTATTTTTAATTATTCGATTATTTTATTTGCCGCGTGGCGACGGTTTGAGAATACATGTGTCGCCACCCCTTACTTGCCCGTGGGAGTCGTAAAAATCGGCTGAGGGTTCACCAGGAGAGTGGGCAGCAGCTCTCTCCTGGGAAACGTAAAACATCCATACTGCGATCGCCAACCCGCCTGCCAAGCGTGGCGATTACGGCAATATCCCCTTTTTAAAAATGGCGTACAACAAAAAAATGGCCCCCAGTCACGGCGGCTCCGGTACCCTACGGGCTCATTTTGGTGGCGGGCCCAGTAGTGGTGGAGCGGGGGGTGCGAGGAATCTCCGGCAGCGATCCGGCTACCAACAAAAACGACCCTTGGCCCTGGTAACACACAACATTCGGACACTCAGGACTGACGAGAGGGTCATCGAGCTGGAAGAGGAATTGAGCAAAATCCGCTGGGACATTGTAGGATTATCAGAAGTGCGAAGAGAGGGCGAGGGCACGATAATCCTCCAGTCTGGAAACTTGCTCTTCTACCGGGAGGGCGATCACCCGTCCCAAGGTGGTATAGGGTTTATCGTTCGTGAGTGTGTCGACAAGGGTAGCGTACCTTATACTCAGAATTACCAAGAGGTATTCGCTGAAGGTTATACAGGTATACGCACCGACCTCGACATACTCCGACGACGAGGTGGAGGCATTTTACGAGGACATCTCGAAAGCCATACACGCGTCCAAAACCTACTTCACGGTGGTTATGGGAGACTTCAACGCGAAACTAGGCAAAGGGAGTGATGATGAGTTGAGAGTGGGGAAACATGCATATGGACAGAGAAACCAGAGGGGCCAGAAACTGGCTGATTTTCTGGAGAAGGAAAGCCTCTTTATGATGAATTCCTTCTTCAGGAAGCAGCCACAAAGGAAATGGACCTGGATTGGCCCCGATGGTTCAACAAAAAACGAGATAGACTTCATCTTGTCAGACAAACGACAGATATTCAATGATGTCTCAGTGATCAGCAGAATTAAAACTGGGAGCGATCACCGGATGGTACGAGGCACATTGAATATCCATACAAAAGTCGAGCGGTCACGCTTGATGAAGTCTACACTCCGACCTACATCTGTCCAATACCAGAACCTCGAAAACTTTCAACTCGAACTACATAATCGCTTCCAATGTCTGGACGTGTGCGAATCTCCGAACGATATGAACAACAGGTTCGTGGAAACTGTCCACGCGGTTGGGTCGAAATTTTTCAAGGCTCACCGCGTTAATAGACCTAAAAAACTTTCTGACCAGACTCTCGAGCTCATGGAGCGGAGAAAAGAGATGACGGTGCAGTCTGCAGCCGATTGGTCCAAACATAGGCAGCTAAATAGACAGATCTCCAGGTCTGTGCGTCGCGATATTCGCCGATTTAATACGTTCCGTATTAAAGAAGCGATAGAGCGGAATCGTGGCTCGAAAGTGTTCGCACATGATCTGTCTATTGGGAAAAGCCAAATGACTAAGCTGAAGACCGATGACGGCACTGTCATTTTATCCCAAAGTGAGATCTTGGGAGAGGTCGAAAGGTTCTATGGACAGTTATACAAATCATCCCGAAATCCTGTTGTCGGCTTGGTCCAAGATCCCAGATCCAAGCTAACTCGGCACTATACCGAAGAAATCCCGGACATCAGCTTGTACGAGATCAGAATGGCTCTCAAACAACTACGTAACGGTAAGGCACCGGGAGATGACGGAATTACGGCAGAGCTTTTGAAGGCGGGCGGCAAGCCGGTATTAATAGCCCTTCAGAAGCTATTTAATTCCGTTATCCTCGGGGGCGACGTTCCAGAGTCGTGGACCAGGAGTGTGGTGGTGCTGTTCTTCAAGAAGGGTGACAAAGCTCTTTTAAAGAACTACAGACCCATCTCACTCCTGAGCCATGTTTATAAGTTGTTTTCGAGGGTCATTACCAATCGACTCACGCGCAAGCTCGATGACTTCCAGCCGCCCGAACAAGCCGGCTTCCGAAAAGGCTATAGCACCATAGACCATATCCTCACGCTTCGGCAGATTATACAAAAGACCGAGGAGTATAATCGGCCCCTGTGCTTAGCGTTTGTGGACTATGAGAAAGCCTTTGATTCAGTCGAAACTTGGGCGGTGCTGCAGTCCCTTCAGCGGTGCCAAATCGACCATCGCTATATCGAAGTGCTGAAGTGTTTGTATAGGAACGCCACAATGTCAGTCCGTATCCGGGATAAGAGTACGAAACCGATCCAGTTGCAGAAAGGCGTGAGACAGGGAGATGTCATCTCTCCGAAACTGTTCACCACTGCACTGGAAGATGTCTTCAAGCTCTTAGACTGGACTGGACTCGGCATCAACATTAACAGCGAATACATCACTCACCTTCGATTCGCAGACGATATCGTCGTTATGGCAGAATCCATGGAGGACCTTGGCACTATGCTCAATGATCTCAGCAGGGTATCCCAACTAGTGGGTCTACGAATGAACATGGACAAGACGAAAGTCATGTCAAATACCCATGTCATTCCTGTACCGGTCCTAGTTGGCAATGCGATTCTCGAAGTTGTCAATCACTATGTTTACCTAGGACAAACAGTCCAGTTAGGTAGATCCAATTTCGAGAAAGAGATCAGCCGACGAATCCAACTCGGTTGGGCAGCGTTCGGGAAACTTAAGAGGATCTTCTCGTCCAACATACCTCAGTGTCTGAAAACACAGGTCTACGACCAGTGTGTGTTACCAGTGATGACTTACGGCACGGAAACGTGGTCCCTAAATGTAGGCCTCATATCAAGGCTCAAAGTCGCTCAGCGTGCTATGGAACGGGCTATGCTCGGGATTTCTCTGCGAGATAGAATCCGGAATACAGAAATCCGCAGAAGAACGGGTGTAACCGACATAGCACGAAGAATTAGCACGCTGAAGTGGCAATGGGCAGGCCACATCGCTCGACGAACCGACAACCGCTGGGGAAGAAAGGTTCTCGAGTGGCGACCACGCATCGGACGACGCAGTGTAGGACGCCCCCCCACTAGGTGGACCGACGACCTAGTGAAAGTTGCTGGGCGTCGTTGGATGCAGGCGGCACAGGACCGCACATTGTGGCGCAATATGAGGGAGGCCTACGTCCAGCAGTGGACGGCAATAGGCTGAAATGATGATGATGATGATGATTATTATTTTATAATCGATTTGTTTTGAAGAACAAAAAATCGATTATTTAAAAATCGATTATTTTCCCTCCAAGTCACATCCCTACTAGGAAATGAAATTTTGTACAAAGATGTTTTTCTTGGGGAAAGTGCTCACTAAAAAAAGAGTTTTTGCAATTTTACCCCTAAGGAGGTGAAAAGCGTATAACCGATATCACTGAGCCTAGGAACAATCATTTTAGTACACGGTCGGTTTTCTTGGGTTACCCCATTATGTTTTCTTAATGCTCACTTATCAAGATTACTTTGGATCGACGCAATATGTAGGCACTCCTCTGCCATCGTAGATATATTGCAAAGGTGCCTGCCAGACGACATTGCTGGTTAGATGGCATCACCAATTGATCCAGGTCAATGTAAATCTTTGTACATACATACTATGTGTACGAGTATGTCACGCCTCACGCCTCAATCACGCCTCTTTCCCATAGGGGTAGGCAGAGACCACTTCTTTCCACTTGCTACGATCTTGACATACCACTTTCGCCTCCTCCACATTCATTAATCTCCTCATACATCTTCTTCGGTTTAGGGAACTCCTAACCTGGCCTTTCTTAAGAACGTCCCCGTAAATCTTTGTCTTAGTAGTATTTTGCGACACCCACAAATAATGAAAGGGTTATAATATTCCTAGCCGCTACCAGGCAGTAAGTTAAAATCAAGATATTAATCCAATTTTCTATCTCTAGTAATAAACAAATTTGAAACGTCTATTTGTTGTCAAAATAATAGGTTTTATTTATGCTCACATAATTATTTGCATGATACCTATGTCTAAAAATTGGCCACGAAGGGTTTCGTACTGTTATACATTTGAATATGTAGGGAAGATGCTGACAAACACCGCAGCGTCAGCCCTCTCTTCCCGAGCTCCCTGGCGGGGCCATGCAGGGCAGCTAGTCTACCTCCAACCGCCGTCTCAAGAACTCGTCTCTTAAATATAATTATTGTAGACTCAAATATTAACGTTTATCTTATTTTAAATCATTTTTATTCTCAAATAAATAAGTGTGAAGTCAAGTGCTTTTTTTTTTAAAAGACTCTCGGCCAGACCCCGTATAACAGTACCATTATCTATAAAAAGGGGGAAAAATTGCGTTTGTTGTATAGGAGCCCCTTAAATATTTATTTTATTTTGTGTTTAATATTTATTGTTATAGCGGCAACAGAAATGCATAATTTGTAAAAAATTCAATTGTCTAGCTATCGTGGTCCTTGAGATACAGCTTGGTGACAGACAGACGGACGGACAGACAGCGAAGTTTTAGTAATAGGGTTCCGTTTTTACCCTTTGGGTACGAAACGCTAAAAACGGCTCAATTTTTGTTTGTCTGTCTATTCGTTACGGGTAATCTTCAAAACGGCTGGACCGATACTGATAATACTTTACTACCAGGTCTACCAAGCCTTACATAAGGAATAACTTAGGCTATATTTTATCCCAGGCTATATTTTATTCCAGTGTGGCTGGAGCAACTGTGAGAATTTAGTCGATTTTAAAATTATTTCACTAATGGAAAGCTATTTTTAAGCGAGTAACATATTTAGGCTTTATTCCGTGTGGTGACGGAGTAAGAATACAATTCACCACCCACTCTCTTACCCGTGGGTGTCGTAAGGGACGACTCAGGGAAATATTACGCATATGACATCTATGCAAAAGATGGAAAACTCGAAACAAAACCCTATACCAACCTGTCTGACCAGCATGGTATAGTAAGGTTAATTTCCCTCTTACTGTGGAGGAGGCTCGAGCCCAGCAGTGGGACGTATATGAGCCAAAATGATGATGAACATATTTAGGCTATATTTTTTTTATCCCAATATTCCTATGGGCCCGGGCACAATGTCGGTGAAATCGCGGGCATTTAATGGATATAAAAATTAATTTACGAATGAAAATCTACATTATCAGTGAATAACAAATAAAGGCTATTTTCATCCTGGTGTATGCCCGGGAACGAGAACTCTGCGAGTGAAACCGGTGGATGTTGACCAATTTTTAAAATTCTTTCACTAATGTGAAGCTACGTTATCAGCGAGTAACATAGGTCGGAAATTTTTATCTCGGATATTTGTATGGGATTTGATTAGTATAATTTTTTTTTCACCTATGTAAACTCACCAATATCAGCGAGTAACATAGGCAATTTTTATCTCGGCATTCGCTTGGGAATGGGGTCTACGTGGTTGAAACTACGGGAGTTTGATCGATATTATTTTTTATTCACCAATGGAAACCTATCCATGATAGGTTTGATCACGAGGTTAGATCACATAATCAGCGACTAAGGATGGCCATATTTATCATCCTCTTTCCACGTGAATTTGAACTACAAGGGTGGAAGTAATATTCAAATATAAAAATTTGTGAAGATATTTAGACGTTTGTTACTCAATCACGCGTAAACTGTTGACCAGATTTGGATGAAAATTGACACATAGATAGAGCATTTCTTAAATTAAGAAATATATTTATCATCATCATCGCAGCCCACATACTGCCCACTCTTGAGCTCGGGCTTCCTCCATAATGGGAGGGAATTTTACCTACTATACCATGCTGGTCAGATATGTTGGTATAGGGTTTCATTTTTCGAGTTTTCCTTCTCTTGCATAGATGTTATGTGCATATATCCCATAGTCGTCTTATACGACATCCACGGGCAAGATAGGGAGTGGTGAATTGTATTCTTACGCCGTCAACACAATAAAAAGAAATAAATATGCAAGCCAACTTTTACGCGGGCGAAGCCGCGGGCAAAAGCTAGTATTACCATAAATCTTAAGATCAATAGTGACGCTATGGAGTGGGTTTATCTAAATTTTCGTAACTGAAAATGGCATTGTACAATAGATGCTGTCCATTACTGCCAGTAAGGCCTACCCCATAGCGACGCCTTGCTACGATAATGGCTCGTAAAAAAGGCGGGCGACCGAAATACACTCAAAAGATGAGATCATATAGAGACTGGGCCCCCAATGCTATACGAAATGGTGATGATGACAATACCTCTGGTAGGGCACGTTTTATTTTCAATGGGAGGGTACCCCAGTTCGATGGGAGGGTACCCCAGTTAGGGGTATTCCGTCGGGCCGACCACTGACGACAAGTTAACGCTGCTCCAGTGGTCGGCCCAACGACGAAGGCGACGTGGTTTTCGGGTGGGTCGCGGGAGTTGCGTGCTTAAGCCCCTCTTTCGCCCCGGACGGAGTGGTGCGGAGGCGCGCCGACCGCGGCCCACCCACACAAAAAAAAAAGGGCACATTTTATTTGGAATTTTCATTTTCTCGGAGTTGATAAGAGAGATAAGAGATGTTATTTGTTTATCTTATAGTCGTCTTTCTTATGAATGCTATTATTAGCCCCATGTAAAAAGGGGCGGTAACATGTATTCTTAATCGTTCACTAAACGAAAATTTATCACTTTCCAGGCTGCCTTGAATCTCGATAAGAACGATATCGACCAGTTATTTCACGACACCGGCTTCAATCTCGAATGGAGAAAGAAAACCACTTGACTTAGCAAATTATGTTGTTTATTAAAATTAAATAATTTTTTGAAAAGAACTATATGAAATTAATAAAACAATGTAAATGTGGAAACTATCTTGATTTTTTATTAAAAATTAGTTTATTTTCTCTAATAAATATTTTAGTTAATCTTAATCCTACCAAATGTTCACATGGGTCGTTTTATTTTCTTATTTAAAAATTTACTGTTTTAACCGTGCTATTTATATATGTGACAGAGAAACAAAAAAAAACATAAGATTTTAAAAAATCGTTGTAATAAGACGCCGCCCTACCACTAGGAGGACGACTTGATGAAAGTTGCTGGGCGTCGTAGGGTGCAGGCGGCACAGGACCGCACTTTGTGGCGAAGCATGAGGGAGGCCTACGTCCAGTCAATGAATGGCGCGATATATAAATTACAGATTGCTGACCATTGAGCCGGATTCTTGTTTTCAGACTTTATTTTACTTGCCTGTTATCAGATACGAACTGTTTGCTTTACTGAGATTGTCAAGCAATGCCTTATGAGTAATTCTTATTTTGTTGTTATGAGAACAAATCAAAATTTTCTTCTATTCACACATAGTCATGCAATGGCTTTTGTATATTGATTACTTCACTGACTCATTCTGATAACAAATATCAGATTGTTTATCTTATTTACGCTATATCACTCCGATAGCACCAAACATACCTGTTAATACCACAACAAACGTATGATATCGTTGTTTCTGACGTTGAAACGTTATAATATTCACTTCATTTAATTCAGTATTCACCTTGAAGCCTTCATAGCGACACTATTCGTTGGAAAACTCAACAAAATAGAATAAAAACGTTGTGATAATTATTTACATTTGATTCAAAAAGTGTTAATATAGTTATTTAATAATGAAAACATTATTTATTTAGTGATTAAGTGGTTATATTCTGTGAATTCCCTAAAGAATACACATTTTTAAGTGATTTTCCTTGTTTGTTTAGAAATATAAGTGTTTCATTGAATTTGAGTCATGTGCTGTCCCTGTAGTTGCAATTGCGGAGCCTGTGGAAGATGTCTGCGGTGTCTTCTTTGTGTGACAGCGTGTGTCTTCCTTCTGAAGATGTGTGGTGTAGAAGTTGATGATGATTGCTGCGATTGCGGTGGAGATTCTGGAGATTGAAAAACATCTTATATATTAAACGTTAATAATTTAAATATTGTTTTATTTTTATGTGTGTCTTAGTTAAAACGGTTTGTCATCTTTAAAGTAAAATCCACTTATACCACGCTGACTTGCTGGAAAGATTGGAATAGGGGTTTTTAAGAGTTTATTTAATATTTATCTTGCAAAGACATCTGCATACTTTTCTTGCTTATGTTCTATCGTTATTTGTGTAGATCGCTGCAAGGTTAGGTTGATATTGTATTTTTAAAATGGATATGTAACATTAAGTTACATATTCATTTTATATACATACCCTTTTACGCTAATGTTGGTCTAATGATTAGTCTTTCAACCGTCTTAGGTTCGATTCCAAGGGCGGACGTTATTGGGCTTTTTTCTTTGGAATATTTTTAATCACAAGAGTTCAAAATGATTCCTGGACTCCTGGATTATCTAAATAGCCTTTCGATTACCTACTTGGCATATCAAAATTAAATAGTCAGAATCTTATTGAAATTATTCTTTGGGATAAAAGTATTTAAATTGTCTTCTTGCCCCACAGTGCTATTGATTTTTCGTGTGGTGAAGAATGATAAGAATACAATTCACCATGCACAATCTTGCCTGTGGTAGATGCAAAAGACAATTAAGCGGGTTCAACACCCACAATCTTGCCTGTGGTAGTTGCGAAAGACGATTAAGGGGGTTCAACACCCACAATTTTGCCCGTGGTAGTTGTGAAAGACGATTAAGGGGGATTATACGCATATAACATAATGATTTCTGATGTTTATCCGAGCACTATACATTGTAAATATAACTACTTGTCACGGGCGGATTGATGTCAGTCCGCCCGTGACTACGAATGCTGTAAAGTGATCGAAACCTTGGGCAATCATAAATCAAATACAAACGCGATAAAAACCGTAAAAGTAGTTTTGTTTACAACCCATATTTTGTTTACAACCCATATAACATCTGTGCAAGAGAAGGAAAACTCGAATTAAAACCCTTTACAATCCGTCTGAACAGTGTGACACATTATTTTAATTTCCTTCCTAATATGAAAGGATTGGGCCCAGCAGTGGGACATACTTATATGAATTGAAATGATGATGTACATACTGTTAATTGCAAGGAAGGAAACTTAATATAGCAAATTTTATTTATGCAAATGAATAGCATTAATACTACGCAAAAATATAAAGTAAAAACAAACATTTCAATACTTAGGTGTTGTTTTTCTCAAGTACTACATCGGCTATAGTGATTCATAGTTAAGGCTAACTTAATATACTTATATCTGAGGAACTTAGCTACTGAAAATAGAGTCGATTTTTCTTTAAACATAGATAGTACATTATTCGTCGCAGTGCATTCATGGCCAAATGCTTAATATTATGTCCCTACTAGTAACTCTAATGGATTTAGTCATCAATGACTAATTTCTTATAGTGTAGTAACGGAATAAGATAAAATACCATACGCTGTGTTCCGTAAAAGATAAAGTGATAAACACAATCATTGCAGGCGTTTGAAAACTCAAAATAATATTATATTTTTTTATTGCAAACGGTGGCAAACATTATGATAAGTGTTGCTGCCGCTCATGGACTTTTGCAAGGCTATACCTACTGTAAAGAAACCTACTGTAAAGAAAGTAAGTAAAGGGAGTGTGAATGCTAGCAAACGAGTAAAGAGTACCTACAGCTGATGGTAAGTGTTGCTACCGCTCATGGACCTTTGCCAGGCCGCTGTCTTTTTTTTTTTTTTATGGGTGGGCTATGGTAAGCGCACGCGCGGTTTAGTCCGTCCGGGGCGATGAAAGGACGGCGCGCGGGCCCATAACCCACCCGTACCCACGTCACCTCGTTGTTGGGCCGACCACCAGAGCAGATGTGACATGTCGTCAGTGGTCGGCCTGACGGAATACCCTTTCGGGTAACCTCACCTCTCGACGTCCTGGGACGTCGGTCGCCGACGCGCGGTTAGCCTCCCCGCGGGTGACGTACAATTCGTCGGTCCGATCACCCGCGGCCTCGGCTAGGGCGGCATTAGGCGCAGATACTCGCGCCTGCGCCGCCCGAGTCGCCGGCGGTGGAACGTGTCGCCGAATAGGAGCTCTACTCGCACACGAACCGCCGCCTCCTTCCGTGAGATTACGGCCTCACAGAAGGCGGCGACCGCGTCCCAGTTCCTGACGCTGACGAGCATCTCCCTGGCGATGGTCGGCAGCGCCAGGTCGGCACCAATTAGTGTTGCCCAAAAAAGTCTTGGTCTTGCGGTCTTGGTCTTGGTCTTGCGAGAAATGCGAGACCGAGACCGCTTAATTTTTGCAAGACCAAGACCAAGACTGGCCCTGCAAGACTTGAGCAAGACCAAGACTGAGCCTGCAAGAGTCTCGCGGTCTTGCATTTAATTCAAGTCACCATTTCAACTTATATACGGTTGAGCTCGTGACTTCTACATAACAGGAGGGAAATCGGGCTGGGCGGAGGGGAATCGCCACGGTGATCGGTCGTATTGTTACAGGTCATACATGTCAAGTTTTCCTTCTCTTGCACCGGTGTTATATATCCTTTAGTCGTGGGTTCGCAGTCGCGGGTAAAATAGGGGGTGATGAATTATATTCTTACTCCGTCACTACACGGCAAGTCAAATCAGTCTTGAGATATCCATCTATTGACCAAAGGTATTGGTCATGCTCACTGAAGGGTCTTCTAGCGGTAGCTATGAGGAGCGGGTCACTCCCTTCCCTCCATTATGGTTGAGGGGAGTGATGGCTGCTCTAGTAGTTAACTCGTGATCGGGTGGCGCTTGCGGGACCTGGTCCAACCATAATTTTTTCATTACATTTGTGATTATTATTATATTTGTGAACTATATTATATAATATTTCGAATGGCATTACACTGGAACTATTAATAAGCATGTTGTAAGATGTAATTTTATTTAAAAAAAATTAGAAAAATAAATAAAAAATAGACAATCCTGCTGAGTTTCTTGCCGGATCTTCTCAGTGCGGTCGCGTTCCGATCCGGCGGTAATTATAACTTTAAGAAAAATGTAAAAAAATGACAATATTTAAGTGCCCCCGCGGGGTTTATACATAATAAATGATTTGAATTTGAATCGTTTCCCAATGTTGGTGTTGGCTTTTCAGAATTACTCTTCGGAAAGGCTTAAGGACAAAAATACCGTAATCACGAGAGTGCTCTTGCCCATTATACATATTTATATATCCGTTTATTCATTAGCCCAACGACGTTCACTGTTGGACATAGAAATATGCCTACAATTAATTTACATAAATGTCCATGTAGGGACAGAGTACGAATATAATTCACCACTCTCTTACCCGTGGATGTCGTATCAAATCGGATCGGGCAATGGTGTTAGGAACCCATGAAAAAAAATTGAAATAAAAATATCTATTCGTTAATGAATTGAGAGACATGTAAGTTCTCAATATTGTCATCGTTTTTTCGTGTAAATTTGATTAAAATGTATAAAGCAATGATACTTAATCTACAACATATTCGTATTTTGTTAAATGTTCATTAGAATTTGAATAAATCAATGATTACGTTTGCATAAGTAAGACAAACTTCGCTTTAACATAAATCAGCTGATCGGCCGATGACTGTTGATGAGTCGCCTTTGTACCTACGTAACCATTGAAAGGTTCGCGCAAATCTAATACCTATTTATACTGGCGAAATTTTACATGCTTACATATATCCTGTCTGTACATACCGACATAATGCATAAAATTTAAGGCATAAACTCTTAGACACACATTTTTGTAATCACTATAACTTTTACGTTATATTGTTTTTGTGTAATATACATTCTAATTATGATCTATGACCGTTGAACTACAACATACACGAACAGTTGCCCCATAACCTGATACACCCTGTGTATATAACATATGTGCAAGAGAAGTGAAACTTGAAATAAAACCTATAACAACATGTCTGACCAGCGTGGTATAGTAGATCAATTTTCCTCTTACTGGAAGGAAGCTTAAGCCCAGCAGTGGCACTTTTATGAGCTGTGACGATGACGACGAATATCATACATTTTACAAGTATTAAAACCATAAAATTTTAAATCAGTTTTATATGTTCTTGAATTAATAATATATTAAGAGCTACATGGATCCAGCGGCCAAAGTATATATATAGGCAATAGAGCAACAGGTTTTTTCAAGTATCCAGAGTATCAGTAACTAAACTGGAAATACAATAGATACATACCACTTAACTTGAAGGGGAATATAAACAATCGCATTAATTGTAAAAATATCGCATTGATTATAAAATGACATAAAATTTATTGTATCAACTGCCTCGTGTGGTGACGTCTTAAGAAAATAGGGTCGAAAGTCCTGTCACAAGAGTAGTAACGCTGTCTAATGGAACAACAGGGGAATAGGAGAGTAATTTTCCCCAGTGGTAAGTATTGTATTCAATAGTGAACTGTAGGCTAGCAGATGGATAGATAGGATAGGATGCTATTTGATTAATTTAGTTGGATTTTTCATTGCCATGATAAATTACTGTTACGTTATTCCAACTGCAAGACTTGCAAGACTTTGCGAGACTCTTGCTGCAATACCAAGACCAAGACTCGGGTGCGCAAGACCAAGACCAAGACGAGACCAGGTGTGATGTTGCAAGACCAAGACCAAGACTGGTCCAAGTCTCGTCTTGGTCTTGCATTTGGGCAACACTAGCACCAATAATCGCGACGAGTTCACGGCGCTCCCCATTCCATGTAGCACACTCCTCGAGCGTGTGCTGCGCCGTGTCCTCGTCGCAACTGCAGTGGTGGTAGGACGGTTGCCAGGCCGCTGCCTATCGCGAAGAAAGTGAAGGGACTGTGAATGCTTGCAATGAGATTCTGTGATACTAAAGGTGGTTTGCCGTGTGATGTCGAAGTAAGAATACAATTCACCACCCCTTCTTATACCCGTGGGTGTCGTAAAAGACGACTAAGGGATATATTATGCATAAGACATGCAAGAGATGGAAATCTCGAAACAAAACCCTATACCAACCTGTTTGACTAGCATGGTATAGTAAGGTCAATTTCGCTCCTATTATGCAGGAGGCTCGCACCCAGTAGTGGTACGTATAGGAGCCGTAATGATGATACTAAAGGCATCACTAAAACCCACCACACGCAAACACCCTCAGAAAGTTGGGCTGTGGGCTCTCTCACTCATCGGACGAAGCGCAGTAACAAATTGCTACTACTCGGACATCGATTTACTGCGAGAGTGTGGTACTACCCCAGACGGACCGGCCCGCGGCTGTAGACAGAAAACTCTCAAGAGTGTGGTCCTAATACTATAAATACAATATCTGGTTGACCGAGCTTCGCTCGACATATTTTTGTCAAATTTATTTAGATACTAGCAACCCGCCCTCGCTTCGCTTCGGTTTTACCCGCGTAGTTCCCGTTCCCGTGAGAATACCGGGATAAAATATAGCGTAGTTTAGATAGAGCGTAGTTTACGCTCTGATGTTATAGCTTTCCATTGGTGAAAGAATTTTTAAAATCGGTCCAGCCGTTTTGAAGATTACCCGGAACAAACAGACAGACAAAAATTTTTCAAATGCTGTTTTAGGCATAGGTGTGGAAATAACCATGTGAGCATGAAAAAAGCCTATTATTTTGACATTACAGACACTCCAATTTTATTTATTGGTATAGACTAGCAACCCGCCCTCGCTTCGCTTTCTGTCGCCTTATCCCTGTAGTGCCCGTTCCCGTGGGAACAACGAGATAAAATATAGCCTAGTTTACTCCCTGATATTACAGCTTTCCATTGGTGAAAGAATTTTTTAAATCGGTCCAGCCGTTTTGAAAATTATCCGGAACAAACAGACAGACAAAAAAAAGTAAAGTGATTTTTAGGCATATGTATAATGCAAATAACCGTGTGAGCATGAAAAAGGCCTATTATTTTGACATTACATACAGACACTCCAATTTTATTTATTGGTATAGAAGATATATTTTTGACTTAGTTATCTATGACATTCAGTGACGTTTAATATTGAATGCACAAATGGTGGAAGTATCGAGTTTTAATTAGATTTCCTTGCATAACAATTTTTTTGTGCGATATATTCGGGGAAAATCACCAAAAATCACTGCGCCGTCGATGTTTGGGTGTACTTTTGGCTGTAAAATCCTGGGTTTCCGTGTGGAGAGGGAATTTACAATTCACGACCCCTTATCTTACCCATAGCCATTGTAAAAGATTATAAGATGAGAGATGACCAAGATATATATATAACATCTATGCAAGACAGTATACTCGAAATAAAGTCAATTCATCTGACCAGTGCGGTATAGTAGGTCAAATTCTGTCCTATTGGGGCCGCTCTAGGCCTGCAGTGGGGCGTAAATGAGCAATAATTATAGTTGTAAAAGTCCTCCGCGATTTAATTCTAAATGTTGATTAAAAATATATATAATAATTATTATTATAAAAATAAGTTAAGCACCACTCACTTTCTTAGCCCTTTTGTAGTAAAAGACGATTATGCGATATTATACGCAGCTGATCCCTATACAAGAGAAGGAAGACTGAATAGAACCCTATGCCAACAAATCTACCCAGCATGTAGTAGACCTGTAGGGTAGGCATGAAGTAGATAATGATCATAAAATTGTTAAATGGCTATCATATTTAAAAAAAATTTTAAAAATTGTGTCTTTTATTTAAATTGTATAGTATAAAGGAAATAATAAGAAAATATAATGAAAATATTTTTATTTTATTAAAGTTATAAATTTTAGAAATTCGCGGCTCATAGAGAGCTAATATAATAAAAAAAACCTATCTTCTGTCTATACTCTTCAGGTTTTCTGTTTCACATCCTTCTTCATTACAATTATAAATATCTTCTCTTCTCATTATTATAATAAATAATTATATATATATAGATCTTCAATTCTTCCATTTTATAGACTGTAAATAAAAATAAAGCAAATGAATAAAAAAGAAAGATAATTGGCAAAACATTTTGGTATAAAATGTGTTGTTGAAAATAATTAAATTGCATGAATGTGTTTTTGAGTTAAATTCTATAATTGTATTAATTTTATTACTGTGATTATTATTCTTATGAGATTAATTATTATTATGAGTCTTTATGTTGCTTGAAATAAAATTATTATCATTCTTGTATATCCGTTTCACGGAAACTCCCTAGGGAAGAGACCCGGTCCTTTGAAAGGCTTACATGGGGATATGGATCCAACACGCAGAGGCCTTTGGAAAAATTTAATTTAATTATGGGATGGGACGTTTACCGATGACACTCCACGTCTGCACATAACACACGTGGACTGCCAACGGTAGGTGTAAAACTATTGTGTGATGATGGTATCTAATACATTATTATGGGGTTGGAGGTTAGATGGACTGGATTAATGGAAAACTATTGATTTAAAACTGTCGTCTGCCTTCAATACCTTTATCGTCTTGAAGTTTGGAAGACGGTGACTCGCCAACTCACTGAATGGGCCCCCCTAAACGGTCGCCACAGACACGCAAGCCATACGGGCAACAGGGGGGCAACATTGGTGCAAGTGGCTTGGGGTGTCGAGCGGTGCGGCGCCAGTTTCACCATCGCAAGTCCCCGATAAACGGAGACCCGCAGTGGTTTCCCCGTAGTTATGCCCTTGAAAATGACACTTCCACCCCCGCGCATATAGCTCAAATTATTATTATTAGAATGAGTGATTTGTGTACCTATGGGATGATAGATGTTCTGACATATCGTATTGGCTTTGTCTGAATCCCTAATCGCCTCGCTTTCCATTCCTGCCTTTATTTCGTTGCATCCTCTTGCATAGATGTTAATTTGCACATTATAAGCCATTAGTCGTAATGTACTACATCCACGGGCAAGTAAAGGGGTAGTCCATAGTGTTCATATTCATACACAGAAAATTTAATTAAAAAATATGTAATAATGCGATAATAATTAGAAAAACTATACTAACTCCCTATCTTGCCCGTGGATGTCGTACAAGACGACTAAGGGATATAATATGCACATAAGATCTGTGCAAGAGAAGGAAAACTCGAAATGAAACCCTATACCAACATGTCTGACCAGCATGGTATAGTAGGTCAAATTCCCTCCCATTGTGGAGGAGGCCCGAGCCCAACAGTGGGACGTATGTGGGCTGCGATGATGATGATGATGATGAGGAATTAGAAAAATATACACAATTTAAAAATGTAACCTCTTAAATTGTAATATCATAAATATCACATGGTTTTTATAAGTAAATACGCTATTAAATCTACATTCACACACGCAGGAGCACATACACACGCGCACGCACACACGCACGCACGCTCGCTCTCCCGCTCACACGTACGCACGCACAAACCCACGCAATCGAGCACGCACGCACATACACACACACACACACACGCACAGATAAAAAAATCAGAAATAAAAGAAGTCGGCAGCGGTGGCTCGTAGCAAGGGTAATTTAGGTATGAAATATTATTTGCGTTTCCGTTAAAAAGAGCAGGGCAGGCCGCCCATCTCGAGATAATAGTGGACGGTGTCGAGCTTGCTATGTAAAGCCTTATAAAAATATAACTTACCGTATCGCGTAATGTATTTTCAGCTAAAATGTATTCTTCTGATTGTGGGTTTAATGTCATTTTGTAATTTGTTAGAGCTATTCTGTCTTTTTGCTTCGCATATGTTTCTATTACTACTGAGTGTATCTGCAATGAAAAGGTTGATTACTTTTTTTTAATACTATAAAAGTCTAGCTGATCCATAGACACTGTTCTGTACAAATAAAAAAAAAATGGATTTCTTTGAAATCGTAGCGCCATCTATCTAATCCAATTGTTTAAATCAGCTATACTCTAAGTGTGTTCCGCGGAACCCTAGGGTTCCGTGATACCTCTGTCGGGGTTCCGCAAGAATTTAGAAATAAAAAAATCAAAACACCTCTCTCTGGTCGCTCCGCGGCTGTGCGGACTCCGCGGCCGCGCGGAGACAAAACGCTATGAATGTTATTTATTTATTTATTTGTATTTGTATAAGCTTGTGTTACATTAGCTGGTACAATATCTCATAAGTTTGGTCTCAACAATTTTATACTTGTACAACGCGTTCGCTCTAAGTTTGCCGGTCTGTGGAATGCGCGTACCCTCCCCCACGTGACAACAAAACTTATAATGTGTCATAGTTTTACCCAAATATCTAACGTACACAATTTTTATTGTTACAATTAAATAAAAAATTTCGAACGTCATACACTCATACCTATCGCCAGCGGCAAACTTAAAACGAGCGGGTAGTATACTTGTAAGCGCTCAGTCTCTTTGATAAAAGCCGCCTCTGAATTAGACGCTATAGTTGTCAACTAGCGACTTTCGTCTCTAACTTCAAAGGATAAAGTCGATATTGTTTACAACGCTATTTTTAAATTTCTGTTTTTATTTTTGCTTTTTGTTTATCAAAGGTGCCGACTCGAGTATTTTCGAGAATATTTGAGATCGAGTCTAGGACTAAGTATAAAAGCGGCGATCGCGCGTTGGCGTCGTCAGTTGATGATTAGCGTTCGGAGCGATAAGTTACTACCTACTTACAAGCTCGCTAGCGAGAAACTAGTGTTCATTGTTTTACTGCCTGCTGTATTCTGTTGTCTCAGTTTTATACATTTCTTCCCTGTAGGTTCTAAATTTAGTCTCTTATACGCAGTAACGATTGTGCATTATTTAAACCCCACTATCCTGACTTGTAACATTATAAATAAAGAAGAATGGAACGTTGGCCTAAAGGTGTTAAACGTGTTCCAACAACATCTTCTAATGACGCTGAATGTTCAAAAGCAATGCGCGCGGAGAATTTAGCAATCACCGATCCAGAAGATGATGCCACGAGTGCCACGACGTCAAGCTCGACGGTTTCAAAGACGAAAAAAAGGAAGTATGATGAATCTTATATCAGTTTCGGATTTGTTGATTCCAACGGCTCACCTCTCTGCATGCTCTGTAGTAAACTGCTTCCTAATAGTTCCATGGCACCTGCCAAATTGCGTCGACATTTAGAAACCGTACACCCCGAGACTAAAGACAAGAATAAAGAATTTTTTGTTCGCAAAAAAGATCAGTTATTAGAAAGTCAAAAAAATATGATGCATGTAACACAAACTACCAACGAAAAGGCCACGGAGGCATCATACTTAGTTAGCTATCGCATTGCACAAGCAGGTGAAGCGCACACTATCGCTGAGAAATTAATAAAACCATGTGTATTAAGACATAACAAAATGTATGCTTGATGAAAAATCTGCAAAGCATCTTTCTACTGTTCCGCTATCAAACGATACTGTTTCACGACGAATCCATGATCTGGCAAGCTACGTCAAACAAGAACTAGTTACACGTCTACAAAATACACGATTCGCTTTGCAAATGGACGAGTCGACTGATGTCGCTGGTTTGGCTATCCTGCTGGTTATTGTGAGATATCCATATAAAAGTTCTTTTGAAGAAGACATGCTTATGTGTTCATCGCTGCTTACAAACACTACCGGGGAAGAAATTTTTAATAAAATAAATATATTTTTTGAAGAACATAATCTCAGTTGGAACAATTGCATTGACATTTGTACAGATGGGGCCAAGGCGATGACAGGTAAAACAGCAGGAGCAGTGTCACGAATGAAAAATAAAGCGCCTAATTGTAGTTCCAGTCATTGTATTCTGCATAGACAAGCACTTGCGATGAAGCAAATGCCGTCTAATCTAAAATTAGTTATGGATGAAGCGGTAAAAATAATTAATTTTATCAAATCACGACCACTACAATCCCGATTGTTCTCATTATTGTGTGAAGATTATGGCAGCAAACATAAAACACTGCTGCTCCATACAGAAGTGCGATGGCTGTCTCGGGGAAAAACTTTAACAAGGCTATTTGAACTTAGAGCCGAGTTACAAATGTTTCTTTCAGCAGATACTTCTTTTAATTTGAAGGACCGTTTGTATGATAAAACTTGGTTGTTCCGATTGTCTTTTATGGCGGATATCTTTCAAAAACTTAACGAATTAAATTTATCGTTGCAAGGTAAACAGACAACAGTGTTTCAGGCCTATAATAAAATAACTGCTTTTAAAAGAAAATTAGATTTTTGGATCATTTGCATTGGTAAGAAAGAAATAGAAAGTTTTACGTTACTCAGTGAGTTTGTTAGCGAAAACGACTCAGAAATGTTTGAAGATAATGTTTCGATGCGCGCATCTTTTGAAAAGTATTTTCCCGAAGAACACAATACAAAAATTAAAGTGAACTCCTGGATTCATAATCCTTTTTTACCCAACTTGGAAAAGCCTGAAAACATGTCAAATGAGATATATGAATCTCTTTTAGAAATGTCATCAGACACAAGTATGGAGTCATTGTTCAAAACGACGCCTCTTAATGATTTTTGGTGCAGAATCCAAGATGAATATGCAATGCTTGGCCAAATGGCTCTGGATATTCTTCTCCCGTTCCCAACTACATATTTGTGCGAAACAGGATTCTCTACCTACGCAGCCACGAAAACAAAATATCGCAATAGACTGGACGCCGAAGCTGATATGAGACTCCAACTTTCTTCCATCAAACCTGATATCAAGCAATTGATGAAAAATAAAAAACAGTTTCATACCTCCCACTAGTTAGATTTTTTCTTTTTTAATGTTTTCTATTATTGTCCTTACCAAGTGGTGAAGTAAATAATAATTAGTAACTGATACATTGTACTTTTATTATGCTGATTAATATAGAATACACTTATAAAAATAATTGTTTTATTGTAGGGTTCCATCAAGTATTTTGCTTCCCAAAAGGGTTCCGTCATTTAAAAAGTTTGAGAACCACTGGTTTAAATCATTCTTGATAACATTTGAACGCATAAAAATTTAATGAAAATCAGTCCAACAGTTTAGGAGCAGTGCATTTAGATACGTATCGCGATAAAATTCGTAAAAAGTGGAAACAACAATAATATAGATTATAACTACAATTTGAGCCGATAGGTGACTCTACGATCGGTTTCAAGAAAATGCTTTTTTTGTATATTTGTTTTGAACAAAGTCATTCGCAAGAGTTAGTTTTTTTGCTAGAAGTGTTAGCCTCACATGTCTGCGACACCCTTACGTGGGCTAGTGGTGAGCGCAGAGGGTTTTCAACCCAAAATATTTAATCAACAGGGTCCAATGGTACCTGCTCTGGAGAACGAACCTCGGTTTAGGTAGGTAAATAAGATCCCGCACCAAGAAATTTATTAGTTAAGCAAGCTAGTTAGCCGGGTTGGTATAATTTGAGGGTTGTTTTATTTGTGGAGATATTAATTGCTTATATTGTTTACTCGTCTTTTACGTCACAGGAAAGGAACTATTGGTGGACAATTTTAGTAATTTTTTACCACATGGAGAAATTATTACCTTATATATATGAGCTAATCTTAGCCTATCGTCGTTCCCGGCGACTTTGTTAACGCATGTCGCCATTAGTCTCTTGTTAGCTTGCAGTTCGCTCAGTCGAGCCAGGAGGGTCTCTATAGGGATATGGGACGAGACAGTGGTACGACCCAACCAGTCCTGTAAATACATAATAATTTAAATAAATTAAAAAATCCAAAGTTGTATAATAAAGTTTACATACAACCTTACAATGCTGTTATAATATTTGTATGGGCCACAAATTTTGTACTAATATTTATATGATTTATGAATATATAAACTCTAAGAATTATAAAGATTTCTGATGTTTACGCGAGTATCATCTATACCAATAAATAAAATTGGAGTGTCTGTTTGTAATGTCAAAATAATAGGCTCTTTTCATGCTCACACGGCTATTTGCACGACACCTATGCCTAAAATAGCAATTAAAAAATTTTTGTCTGTCTGTCTGTTTGTTCCGGGTAATCTTCAAAACGGCTGGACCGATTTCAAAAATTCTTTCACCAATGGGTAGCTATAATATCAGGGCGTAAACTAGGCTATATTTTATCCCGGTATTCCCACGGGAACGGGAACTACGGGGGTAAAACGACTATAACCTATAACCGAAGCGAAGCGAGGGCGGGTTGCTAGTTGTAAATAAAACTTTACGAACCTTACAGAAACTGCTTTACGCATTTTATCGCGTCTGAATTTGATTTATGATTGTACGACGTATCAAACACTCTACAGCATTCATGGTCATGGGCGAACTACGATGTCTGACGTCCAAACAAGTCAACGTTATTATAGATTTTTATAATTATCTACCCGCTACAGAAAATTAGTACTTATGTTTTGACCCACATTTTTGGTACAAATTTATTGCCAGTACAAGAAGAAAATGATTCTATACGAAAAAATTATATTGTTTATGATTAGTAATAATTCAACATTATCTCGAACTTAAATTGTTCGATATACCACACGTAGCTGTCATACAATACTATAATAATATTTGTCTAATCCACAAATATTAAAAACATTTCATTATACAGTAGAACCCGTTTAATACAATCACGTTTAATACGATTTCCCGCATAATACGCCATTTTGCATCAGTCCCAACAACTTGAGACATGTTTTCATACATTTCTTAACGCTTAATACGATCGTCATCCCGTTTAATACGCCAACAAGTGCCACTAAAGTACACATGTTACCCCTTGCGGCAGCGGCAGCGACTGATGAAGTGACGACTGTCGAGCATACCCTAAGTGATAATGACCAAGAAGAAGCTGAGTCAACTCCGATTTTGTCACACGCCCCGGCATTATCAGCAGTTAATGATTTAAGACGCTATGTAACTTCTTTGAATCAAGCGAAGACGCACTGCGAAAAATAAATTATGTTGAAAATCTTGTAATTGCTAATACCTCAAAATCTTTTTGTCAAACTAAAATAAATGGTTAAGTAACGTAATCATAATACACAATTTTTTTTTATATCAAACAAAAAAAAATTTTTTTTAATATTTAAAAATGTTTCTAGCAGTGAGTATTAAATAAAGAAAATAAACAACATTGAATTTAGGTAATTTTAAATGTTAAATTCAATACGTAGGTATTCAAAATAATAATAGAATATAATAAATAATAATGGCACGTTATTTCCCTTTCCTGCATAATACGCTTTCCCGCCTAAGACGCGTTTTTGGTCGAGTCCCTGCGAAATCGTCTCAAACGGGTTTTACTGTATTTGTATGATCGTCACAAAATATTTTACTTTATTAGAGTATGCCTTCAATATATTTTTATAACATGTTGTAATCTACATACATATAGCCCTAACAGTTCTTTATATAAATATTACCATAAAAATATAAATAATCATCGAAAATTACCTTTTTAGTAAAAAGAGATTCAACAATGTCCCATTTACCAGATTTGGCGTGAACATTCAACACTACCCAATCATACTGCAAGGGGCTAATCTGTAAGATATAATAATATATTAAATTAATTTAATTTTACTCAGTTGCTTTAGCCCCCGTTTAAATCTGCAATATCTTCTAAAATATTACGACACGCGACTGCAGTCCATGAGACCTCGGGTTGCCGGACCAGGTAAAAATTATAGGAATTCTTGAGAGGAAAAGAGCCTAAGTTACTCCTTGTATAGGCAGGTACTTAGTAGTATAATATTATTAAAATCGGCCCAGCTGTTTAGAAAATTACCCGGAACAAACAGACAGAAAAATTTTAGGCATAGATATTATGGTAATGTGACCATGATGTTGTATTTTGGGATTGATGTATTATATCGCGCTGGTTAGTACAGGGTTTAATTTCTAGTTTTCTTGCTCTTGTCTATGCAACATCCATATGTTATCTTTGTTTTTTTTTTATTGCAAACGGTGGTAAACTAACAAACAGTAGACCTGATGGTAAGTGTTGCTGCCGCTCATGGACCTTTACAAGGCCGTTGCCTACCGCGAAGAAAGTGAAGGGAGTGTGAATGCGTGCATTGAGGCTCGGTGATACCACGGGCACCAAACCCCTCCACACGCAAACACCCTCAGAAAGTTGGGCTTCCGGCTCTCTCGCTCACCGAACGAAGCGCAGTAACAAATCGCTACTACTCAGACGTCGATTTTCTGCGAGAATATGGTACTGCCTCGGACGGACCGGCCCGCGGCTGTAGACAGATAACTGTCGACAGTGTGGTTCTATCACTCTTATATCTACGAATTATATGCCTTAGCCGTCTTTGGCAATATCCGCAAGCGGCCAAAACGTGGGCGGTGAAATGCATTCTCCGTCAGTACACGAAAAAGTCCATAGTCAAAACTCTTTATCTCTAAATAGCTAAGCAGAGGTTTAACAAATCATATTTCGTTACACACCTATTATCGTTAACTGGGCATATTAAAAAAAAAATAACATGGTACTGATAACTGCTGGGGAAGAAAGGTTCTAGAGTGGCGATCGCGTATTGGACTACGCAGTGTAGGACGCCCCCCACTAGGTGGACCGACGACCTGGTGAAAGTTGCTGGGTATCGTTGAATGCAGGCGGCAGAGGACCGCACTTTGTGGCGTAACATGAGGGAGGCCTATGTCCAGAAGTGGACGGCGATAGGCTGAATTGATGATGATGAACTTGGCGAGAAAATCCTTTAAAATCAGCAAGAAATAAATACCCTAATATGGTCAAGGGCATATCATAATTTTGTCCGATCTTTACGATCACAGCATGCGGACCAACAAGTTAGTCCAAGAATTATATTACCTGATGCTGTTGACAGAGAGTCAATGGTGACATAGCATTCCCGGCTCCTTCGTTCCAATGGTTCGTACAGTTGTAACTTAACCATTCTATCACCGACTTGTAGTTCAGATCTGGTTTATTTATATACTTCTGCCACTCTAGAACATGTAATTTAAAATTAGTTTTAGGGATTTCGTTTCAAACCCTTCATAATTCATAAACCCTGAAAAAAAAATCACCCATGCTCGGTCACTATACGAAAAGTCATAAAGTTTTGCCCAAGCAAGGAAAATCTGATTTGTTATCTATACCAATAAATAATAATAATATATTTATTTCACAAAAATAATACACAGGATATACATACAAATTTGAAACAGAAATGTGTTGAATCATTATTTATTTGGACACTGGTACCCAAAGTAAGATTTAACTTGTGGTATGGATACCAGGCCCTCGCAATATTTGCAATAATTTAACATTAATCTATATTACAATAAGAAATTTGTGTATAGTGAGTGTTTATGTGTGACGTGGGTGACTATATGTGGCGTGAGTATTTGTGGGTGAAGCAGATGATTAAGTGGGTATGAGAATTTAGGTGCGACGTGGGTGATTATGTGTGGCGCGAGAGTTTGAGTGAGGCGTGAGTCTTTGTGTGTGCCGTAAGTGTGGCGTATTTGATTATGGCATGAGTGTTTGTGTACGACGACGTGGGTGATTATGAGGGTCGTGAGTGTTTAGGTGTGACGTAGGTGATTATGTGTGGCGTGAGTGTTATTATTTGACGTGGGTGGTTATGGGTGGTATGAATATTTATGTGAGGCAGTTTGTATACCTGTTGGTGTTTCAATGGGTGGATGTGTGTTTGCGCATAGATATGTGAGCAAGCCCAATATGCATACACAATATGCATAAACACATACACATATGTATTATAGTATACCTATTTTAAGTAAATTTTCAATCTGTGCATAAGTTTTAGCCTGTAACCAAATAATGATTATTTTTTTGCATCGAGTCCTAGATAGGGGATATATATTTAGGCACTTATTGAGCAGATTGTATAAATGGGAGCTGAGTATGTTATAATGTCTAGCGGCCAAAGAAGTATTGAAGTGCTGGTTAGGACAGACTTTATAAGTACGACGTTTATGTAGACTATCAGGTGTGTAATGTAAAGAACTATGCTTTTTAATGATAGTTTCAAGCACAAAGAGTTGTCTAACACTAAGCAATTTACAATCGGAATATAATTGAGCGGTTGAATACCTGAATGGTTTGAAGGATAAAACTTTAAGTACAGTTCTCTGTGCACGCTCCAGTGGTAAGATATGAGACTTCGCCGCTCCACCCCAAACAGTAATGCAATAGCTTAATATCGACTGACACAACGCGCAGTAAACGGTTTTCAAAATGTTAAGATTAGCAGAATTACGTAATTTTTTGAAAATGTAAATCATTTTACGCATTCGAGAAGTGAGGCATGCTATATGCTCCTTCCAACTTAAAAGACAATCAATATATACACCAAGATATTTTACCTGAGTAGATCGGCTTAAGACAGGACAGTCACATGGTGTTCGTGGTTCTGAAGAACAAACATGCGCTCTAAGGTGGTACATATCTAGAGAAGGTTGCGTTCGTGACGACATTGAAAAAGTTAAGTAAGTTGTTTTACTAAGATTAAGAGATAAGAGACTATTAGAAAGCCATCGAATGACACGATTTAGAGCATGTTCAGAACGCACGAAAACCTCAGCTCAAGTCTTGCCGTGGATGAGAAGGGCAGTATCATCAGCATATGCGGAAATATAACAAGACTGAATGGAGAGATTGCATAAGGAGTTAATATAGAGAAGAAAGAGTGTTGGCCCCAAAACTGAGCCTTGCGGAATACCATAAGTGCATGAGGCAGAGTCACTGACATGGCAATCAATTTTTACACATTGGTTTCCTTCAGATAAATAATCCTTAAAGATTCTCAGAGCATAACCCCGAACTCCCATGCTCTCCATCCTCACCAATAGGTGCGGCACAGAAACCGTATCGAAAGCCTTCCTAATATCAAGAAATATGCCAAGGCATTTTTGTCTATTATCTAGTTTGTCAACTACTTTATTTATGAAACAGCTCACTGCATCTTCTGTTGAGCGGCAAGGTCTAAATCCAAACTGGTTTGCAGCGAGACTATGGTACCGTTCCAAAAAACTTGTCAATCGTATATTTAACAGCTTCTCCAGTATTTTAGAGAGAGCAGGTAATATGGATATAGGTCTATAATTATTCATGCTAGCCCTGCTGCCACCGCCCTTAAATATTGGGTAAACAACAGCTCTTTTAAATAATCTCGGAAATATACCCGTTCTCATTGATATGTTACAAATATGAGTGATTACAGGCACTAAGACATCAGAACACTTTTGTATGAGTTTAGTAGGGATTTCATCCCAACCTACAGCACTGTTGGTACGTAAGCTGTGAATAATTTCATCCACCTCATGTTCACTTGTGGGTAATAGCACTAAGGAATGAACCTGCCTATAGTTATCTAGATCCATGTTAGTAGTCACTATGCCTGAATCAGTCTCATGTACAATGTCACGTCCAATATTTACAAAGTACTCGTTTATTTTATTGATAGACATAATTTCATTAGTATCAATTTTTAAGAGATCTAACGCAGTATTTTTCTTATTACATGATCCAATAACATCCTTAATGACCTTCCATGTACGTTTTGGATTTTTTTGCGCTTTTTGAAATTCACACTTCTCGTAAGCATGCTTAATATTTTTTAATAATTTGTTACAAAAATTTCGATATCTAATATATGTTACTTTCAAATTGTAGTTTTCGGGATCACACTTTAAACGCCGATACATTGAGTCCCTATTCCGAATACATTTCAACAGTCCTTTTGTTAAAAAAAAATTGGAGTGTATTTGTAATGTCAAAATAATAGGCCTTTTTCATGCTCACATGGTTATTTGCACTATACATATGCCTAAAAATCACTTTATATTTTTTTTTGTCTGTCTGTCCGTTTGTTCCGGGTAATCTTCAAAACGGCTGGACCGATTAAAAAAATTCTTTCACCAATGGCAAGCTATAATATCAGGGAGTAAACCAGGCTATTTTATCCCGGTATTTCCACGGGAACTACGGGGATAAGGCGACAGAAACCGAAGCGAGGGCGGGTTGCTAGTGGAAAATAATTTGGACATAGTACTTATCCAATATTTTTCATGTTTCACAAAGTAAGAATACATTTCACCACCTATCCTACCGATGGGTGTCACAAAAGATGACTAACGGATTTAATATGCAAATAACATCTATGCAAGAGAAGGACAACTCGATATAAAAGCTTTTAATAACTCGTTTGAAAAGCGTGGTATATAGGTCAGGTTCCCTTCCATTATGGAGGAGGCTCGAGCCTAACAATTGGATGTATATAAGCTGTGATGATGATTATGATCACCATATCCTGCTCGAATGCCAATTACTTGGGAGTTGACTCAATATGTTTTTTCATAGTACATATTGTGTAAGGGAAACCAAAGGTTTATAACCAGTGTGTGTTACCAGCGATGACTTACGGCACTGAAACGTGGTCTCTAAATGTCGGCCTCATAAAAAAGCTCAAAGTCGCTCAGCGTGCTATGGAGAGGGCTATGCTCGGTATTTCTCTACGTGATAAAAGCCGGAACACGGAAATCCGTAGAAGAACGGGTGTAACCGACATCATCATCATCATCATTTCAGCCTATCGCCGTCCACTGCTGGACGTAGGTCTCCCTCATGTTGCGCCACAATGTGCGGTCCTGTGCCGCCTGCATCCAACGACGCCCAGCTACTTTCACTAGGTCATCGGTCCACCTAATGGGGGGGCGTCCTACACTGCGTCGTCCGATACGTGGTCGCCACTCGAGAACCTTTCTTTCCCTGCGGGTTCATCGAGCGATGTGGCCTGCCCATTGCCACTTCAGCGTGCTATGTCGGTTACACCCGTTCTTCTGCGGATTTCCGTATTCCGGATTCTATCTCGCAGAGAAATCCCGAGCATAGCCCGCTCCATAGCACGCTGAGCGACTTTGAGCCTTGATATGAGGCCTACATTTAGGGACCACGTTTCCGTGCCGTAAGTCATCACTGGTAACACACACTGGTCAAAGACCTGTGTTTTCAGACACTGAGGTATGTTGGACGAGAAGATCCTCTTAAGTTTCCCAAACGCTGCCCAACCGAGTTGGATTCGTCGGCTGATCTCTTTCTCGAAATTGGATCTACCTAACTGGACTGTTTGTCCTAGGTAAACATAGTGATCGACAACTTCAAGAATCGCATTGCCAACTAGGACCGGTACAGGAATGACATGGGCATTTGACATGACTTTCGTCTTGTCCATGTTCATTCGTAAACCCACTAGTTGGGATACCCTGCTGAGATCATTGAGCATTGTGCCAAGGTCCTCCATGGATTCTGCCATAACGACTAGATCGTCCGCAAATCGAAGGTGAGTGATGTATTCGCCGTTAATGTTGATGCCGAGTCCAGTCCAGTCTAAGAGCTTGAAGACATCTTCCAGTGCAGTGGTGAACAGTTTCGGAGAGATGACATCTCCCTGTCTGACGCCTTTCTGCAACTGGATCGGTTTCGTACTCTTATCCCGGATACGGACTGACATTGTGGCGTTCCTATACAAACACTTCAGCACTTCGATATAGCGATAGTCGATTTGGCACCACTGAAGGGACTGCAGCACCGCCCAAGTTTCGACTGAATCAAAGGCTTTCTCATAGTCCACAAACGCTAAGCACAGGGGCCGATTATACTCCTCGGTCTTTTGTATAATCTGCCGAAGCGTGAGGATATGGTCTATGGTGCTATAGCCTTTTCGGAAGCCGGTTTGTTCGGGCGGCTGGAAGTCATCGAGCTTGCGCGAGAGTCGATTGGTAATGACCCTCGAGAACAACTTATAAACATGGCTCAGAAGTGAGATGGGTCTGTAGTTCTTTAAAAGAGCTTTGTCACCCTTCTTGAAGAACAGCACCACCACACTCCTGGTCCACGACTCTGGAACGTCGCCCCCGAGGATAACGGAATTAAATAGCTTTTGAAGGGCTATTAAGACTGGCTTGCCGCCCGCCTTCAGAAGCTCTGCCGTAATTCCGTCATCTCCCGGTGCCTTACCGTTACGTAGTTGTTTGAGAGCCATTCTGATCTCGTACAAGCTGATGTCCGGGATTTCTTCGGTATAGTGCCGAGATAGCTTGGATCTGGGATCTTGGACCAAGCCGACAACAGGATTTCGGGATGATTTGTATAACTGTCCATAGAACCTTTCGACCTCTCCCAAGATCTCACTTTGGGATGAAATGACAGTGCCATCGTCGGTCTTCAGCTTAGTCATTTAACTTTGCCCAATAGACAGATCTTGTGCGAACACTTTTGAGCCACGATTCCGCTCTATCGCTTCTTTAATACGGAGCGTATTAAATCGGCGAATATCGCGACGCACAGACCTGGAGATCTGCCTATTTAGTTGCCTATGTTTGGACCAATCGGCTGAAGACTGCACCGTCATTTCTTTTCTCCGCCCCATGAGCTCGAGAGTCTGATCAGAAAGTTTTTTAGTTCTATTAACGCGGTGAGTCTTGAAAAATTTCGACCCAACCGCGTGGACAGTTTCCACGAACCTGTTGTTCATATCGTTCGGAGATTCGCATTCGTCCAGACATTGGAAGCGATTGTGTAATTCGAGTTGAAAGCCTTCGAGGTTCTGGTATTGGACAGATGTAGGTCGGAGTGTAGACTTCATCAAGCGTGACCGCTCGACTTTTGTGTGGATATTCAATGTGGCTCGTACCATCCGGTGATCGCTCCCAGTTTTAATCCTGCTGATCACTGAGACATCATTGAATATCTGTCGTTTGTCTGACAAGATGAAGTCTATCTCGTTTTTTGTTGAACCATCGGGGCTAATCCAGGTCTATTTCCTTTGTGGCTGCTTCCTGAAGAAGGAATTCATCATAAAGAAGCTTTCCTTATCCAGAAAATCAGCCAGTTTCTGGCCCCTCTGGTTTCTCTGTCCATGTCCATGTTTCCCCACTCTCAACTCATCATCACTCCCTTTGCCTATTTTCGCGTTAAAGTCTGCCATGACTACCGTGAAGTGGGTTTTGGACGTGTGTATGGCTTTCGAGATGTCCTCGTAAAATGCCTCCACCTCGTCGTCTGAGTATGTCGAGGTCGGTGCGTATACCTGTATAACCTTCAGCGAATACCTCTTGTAACCGACATAGCCCGCAGAATTAGCACGTTGAAATGGCAATGGCCAGGCCACATCGCTCGTCGAACCGACAACCGTTGGGGAAGAAAGGTTCTTGAGTGGCGACCACGAATTTGACGGCGCAGCGTAGGAGGACCCCCACCAGGTAGACTGACGACATTCTCAAAGTCGCAGGGAACCGTTGGATGCAAGTGGCGCAGGACCGTTCCGAGTGGCATTCTCGTGGGGAGGCCTATGTCCAGCAGTGGACGTCCGTAGGCTGATGGATGGATGGATGGAAGGGAAATATGGTGAATTGTGCTTTGCACATCTTTATGGTCTTCCAGAGCCTGTCTAAGAAGGCTCGCCTGGCTGTGCATAGAGGAGTACTTGTACCAACCCTAATGTATGCTAATAATGAAAAAAAAAATATATACAATGAAAATAACAAAAATAAAGTATAGACACTAACCTAATAACTTGATATAGGCGGCTAAAATTTTAGCTTGATGCTGATCGACACCTGGCTGATTAAAATGGTTACCGGTCAAATTCAAAAGCTTCCTTAATAAAGCGTCTATATTATTTCCTTGGGTTTTCACAGCATGTTGATATTGATATATCTAGAAAAATAATATTCTGAATTATTAAAATCGTCGGCTGCATGCACGAAAAAGCATTACTCATTGTCACGTGCCGCCTGAGCCGAGTGTACAAGCGAGAGGGGGAGAACAAACCCACCTATCTCATAATTTGAGTAAAATAAATATTCGAGTTAACGAGTACAAATAAATGTTAATTTGTCGAAAAAAAAAATTATTTAACTTCTTTTTATTACATCATCGCAGCCCACATACGTCCCACTGTTGGGCTCGGGCCTCCTCCACAATAGGAGGGCAATTGACCTTACTATACCATGCTGGTCAGACAGGTTGGTATAGGGTTTTATTTCGAGTTTTCCTTCTCTTGTATTACATAAAATGATGATAATTGAGTGATAATAATTAAATTCATAAAAGTATGCATTTTTTTTTTGGACAGGTTATGATCAGCGTACACGCCGTCCATTCCGTTCGGAGCAACGCAAGGGCGGCGCGCGGCCCCATAACTCACCATTGGTCCGATCAGATACAGAGTTCCTTTTCGTCTGGGGCTATCCCAAAGCATTTAACACGCTAGGCTTAGAATAATAACATATAGAAGGATAGTGTCAATACTTCGAAAGTTCGCAACATGAATCTAAAAATACTAATGGCGCGCAGACGATTACACACGTACACACCACTATACAAATTATGAAATCAAATTTTGTTTTATTAACATAAATCATCGAAATACTTTTAAAAGTAATGTTAAAAACCTATTTAAGTTTTTCAAATGTGTTATGACACCATTTGAATGCACAAACCGTCATAATTACCTATTTATTTTTTTAGAGTTGCGTACGTACGTGCAGTACAGACTTGTATATTACGGAACGGTTCCGGCGTAAGCTCCATTAGGCTCCTATTGAAATGCTTCACTTTTTGTGCGCGAACTTACCTTCTATACGTTATTATTCTAAGAAGACGCTAGGTTTGTTTACCACGTTGAACGCCATGGGGGTCACCATGAGGGTCTCACTTATCTAGTTTATAAAGTCAGCATCAAATCGCTTGTTTCTAAATTTTTAATGATAGTTTTTTTATTGCTTCAAGACAGACATGGCAAAGACACGACCTACGGGCCGCACCCTACCCCTGGGCCGTATCAATAAAGCCCGCGATCGCAATGTGTCACAGATAGAAGAATCATGTTTTTTAGAGTTTTAGACTTCACTCGATTCCTCTACGGATGTTTTAAAATAAGCACACTATATTTATAAGTAAGACCCGCCTACGAATTCAAAATTTAAAATATGGCCCTCTGCAAAATTGAGTTTGACACCTCTGATTTAGAGGCTTTAAAATGTGGTGAATCATGTAGTAAACTTATTTTTATTTGTGAACTTATTTTGCTTATAGTCGCCCCGGGTTCGCGGTTACATGGTGTCCCCCACAGCTCCAATGGAACAACTGTATGTCGGCTACATCGTGTTCCCCATGGCGCAAATGGAAAACTGAAAAATCAGGCCTGCATTTAACGTGTTAAGAGTGAAAAATGAATGTCACACGCGGGTTTTGAACCGGCACACGTCTTCCATAAGGATGTCAAATACGATTGACAAATTGCTATACGCCCGTCTACACTAGTCTAAATGACATTGAAATAGTATGCCGATAGATATGGGTCAGAATCCCGCGTGCTACAATCATTTTTTACTACCAAATACGTTTTTATACGCCAGAAATCTTTCTGTTTGGTGACGGAGTAAAAAGTAGAATTCACCAGCCCATCTCTTGCCTATGGGTGTCGGAGGACGACTAAGGGATATAATATACATTTAATATCAATGCAAGTGAAGGAAAACTTGAAATGCAACCCTATACCAACACGTCTCACCAGAGGGGTATAGTAGGTCTGTTTGCCTCCTATTGTGGAGAAGGCTTGAGACCAATAGTGGGACGTGTACGAGCTGAACTGAATGATGAAAAGTTATTATAAATAATATGCCAGTACTTACTGCTGCGTCTGAACTACGTCCAAGCATTCTGAAAAAGTATATTTTAACTATTAAATTATATTCATAGAGGAAATTTACGACGCGGACATTTAAATCTCTGTAAAATATTGATTATTTGACGGAACTTAAAAAAAAAGAAAAGAAGATAGACAATAGATTTTCGTCATATTTCTACATAGCCGTTTTAAGGCTGAATTCACTTTCGTTTGACTTCTAGTTGACAGTATTTGTACTCTTAATAGTTCTCCACATGATGAAGGGATATTAACATAGTTGTCGCTGCCTGACGTCAAACACCCTTGAAATTGGAAAAGATCGATGAAAAGGACTCTTAGTCGTCTTTTACGACACTCACGAGCAATGTAAGAGTTGATAGTATTTATACCAAACCACTTACGATATACACTCACACGTTTATATGCATACTAGCTAACCCAACAGAGGCTGTTCTGTTCAAATAAAATGAATTCTCCTTGAAATCCACAGCAGCACCACCTACCGGGTCCAATTGTGAATCTAAACCATTCTCGAATCCCCTTGAATATGCACAAAAAAATTGCATCAAATACGATCCAGCCGTTTAGGAAGAGTTCAGTGACATACACACGTACATCATCATCATCATCATTTCAGCCTATCGCCGTCCACTGCTGGACGTAGGCCTCCTTCATGTTGCGCCACAATGAGCGGTCCTGTGCCGCCTGCATCCAACGACGCCCAGCTACTTTCACTAGGTCATCGGTCCACCTAGTGGGGGGGCGTCCTACACTGCGTCGTCCGATACGTGGTCGCCACTAGAGAACCTTTCTTTCCCAGCGGTTGTCGGTTCGTCGAGCGATGTGGCCTACCCATTGCCATTTCAGCGTGCTAATTCTTCGTGTTATGTCGGTTACACCCGTTCTTCTGCGGATTTCCGTATTCCGGATTCTATCTCGCAGAGAAATCCCTAGCATTGCCCGCTCCATAGCATGCTGAGCGACTTTGAGCCTTGATATGAGGCCTACATTTAAGGACCACGTTTCCGTGCCGTAAGTCATCACTGGTAACACACACTGGTCAAAGACCTGTGTTTTCAGACACTGAGGTATGTTGGACGAGAAGATCCTCTTAAGTTTCCCGAACGCTGCCCAACCGAGTTGGATTCGTCGGCTGATCTCTTTCTCGAAATTGGATCTACCTAACTGGACTGTTTGTCCTAGGTAAACATAGTGATCGACAACTTCAAGAATCGCATTGCCAACTAGGACCGGTACAGGAATGACATGGGCATTTGACATGACTTTCGTCTTGTCCATGTTCATTCGTAAACCCACTAGTTGGGATACCCTGCTGAGATCATTGAGCATTGTGCCAAGGTCCTCCATGGATTCTGCCATAACGACTATATCGTCCGCAAATCGAAGGTGAGTGATGTATTCGCCGTTAATGTCGATGCCAAGTCCAGTCCAGTCTAAGAGCTTCAAGACATCTTCCAGTGCAGTGGTGAACAGTTTCGGAGAGATGACATCTCCCTGTCTCACGCCTTTCTGCAACTGGATCGGTTTCGTACTCTTATCCCGGATACGGACTGACATTGTGGCGTTCCTATACAAACACTTCAGCACTTCGATATAGCGATAGTCGATTTGGCACCGCTGAAGGGACTACAGCACCGCCCAAGTTTCGACTGAATCAAAGGCTTTCTCATAGTCCACAAACGCTAAGCACAGGGGCCGATTATACTCCTCGGTCTTTTGTATAATCTGCCGAAGCGTGAGGATATGGTCTATGGTGCTATAAGCCTTTACGGAAGCTGGCTTGTTCGGGCGGCTGGAAGTCATCGAGCTTGCGCGAGAGTCGATTGGTAATGACCCTCGAGAACAACTTATAAACATGGCTCAGGAGTGAGATGGGTCTGTAGTTCTTTAAAAGGGCTTTGTCACCCTTCTTGAAGAATTAATTGTCTTGGGACCCGCAAAAAATTTAATTAGAAAAGAAAAATAGGAGGAGTTGGAAAGATTCCACTTCCCTCCTATGCAAAGCGGGAGACATGAAGCAAAGTTGGCTGATAAGCCAGTAAATAAGAATTTGTACAACTATGTGAAACGCAGCGGTACAGCACCACGGATTGGACAAAGCTTAATGGACCTATTTGTGAGCTTTAGGTTTGGTTACAGTAATAGATATGGAAAAAACGCCTAAACGCACGGAAATTTTCTCGAGTTGCTACAAGATCCGAATAGTATATTACCCCAGACATGACATGCATATTATCTAACATGAGGTCCCGCTCGTTGCGCCAGAGAATGCACTCTTAGAGGATGTGATGAGCTGTTTGTTCAAAATCGGAGTTTGAGGTCGAACATTGACAAAATGGTGAATCTGCTAGTTTAAAATAGAATAATTTACTATTATACCTTATCGAGAAATGTATTATTAAAAAAGTCGATACTTACGTTAATAAGTCAGTCAGCTCTGTGATTTTGCCTTCGCTTTGCAGAAAACCAATGTAGTGATTCAGTGCTGTTGGACGAGTGGATAGCAGTTCGTACACTAGTTTCTTGTTTAAGGTTTGAATGAGGAAAAGCACCACCTGAGAATGATATTTATATATAAGAAATAAAATATACTGTGTAATGCTACAACTTACAGTGTGGTCCTACCACTTTGGAGTGGTAGGACCACATTGTCGACAGTTATCTGTCTACAGCCGCGGGCCGGTCCGTCCAGGGTAGTACCACACTCTCGCAGAAAATCGACGTCTGAGTAGTAGCGATTTGTTACTGCGCTTCGTTCGGTCAGCGAGAGAGCCGGAAGCCCAATTTTCTGAGGGTGTTTGCGTGTGGAGGGTTTTGGTGGTGCCTTTGGTATCACCGAGCCTCAATGCACGCATTCACATTCCCTTCATTTTCTTCGCGGTAGGCAGCGGCCTTGCAGAGGTCCATGAGCGGCAGCAACACTTACCATCAGGTGTACTGTTTGCTCGTTTGCTACTATTTACAATAAAAAAAAAAATAAAAAAATCTTAAGCTTCAAAAATAGTTACAACAAACAACTACACATTTATCCCCTTATTAAAACGGTACCGTTTTGCACTATTTTAAACTGCAGATGAACGTTCATAAAACTATGCCCAATATGTATAATGAAAGCAGACCCCTTTTTTGTTTTTTTTTTGAGGTTGGGTTACGGTCGGCGCACTCCTCGCTCCACTCTGTCCGGGGCGACAGAGGGGCGTAAGCACGCACACCCGTAGCCCACCGGTGACACGTCGCCTCCGTCGTTGGACCGACCATCGGAACTGGGTGACTTGTCGTCAGTGGTCGGCCCGACGGAATACCCCCCGAGGAGTACCCTCTCCTTAACCGGGGTTCCCCCCTCGGGGAGGACGTCGGTCTTTCCTTGCGCGGTCGGCCTCTCGGCGGGTGACGGTCTAATTCCCCGGTTCAGCCACCCGCGGAATGAAAGTCGATCCTATATTTATTTCTAAATTATAATAAATTTAATAGGTAGACTTTTAAAATGTTTTATTTAAACAAATGACTGAATTCAGCACATATTGCGAGTTAATTTCATTTTACATGGTTTCATATGGCATAAATAATTATTTTTGCAAAAGGAAACCACCTTCAATAATATAGTGTAGCAGTGAATTTATTCCATACTAGCAACCCACTCTCGCTTCGCTTCTGTTTCAGTCGTCTTTCCTGCGTAGTACCCGTTCCCGTGGGAATACCGAGATAAAATATAGCCTAGTTTACGCCCTGATATTATAGCTTTCCATAGGTGAAAGAATTTTTTAAATCGGTCCAGCCGTTTTGAAGATTACCCGGAACAAACAGACAGACAGACAAACATTTTTTAATTGCTATTTTAGGCATAGGTGTCGTGCAAATAACCGTGTGAGCATGAAAAAAGCCTATTATTTTGAAATTACAAACAGACACTCCAATTTTATTTATTGATATAGATGAAAATTGTCTTAATTCTTATTTTATATAGTTCATCATTTCAGCTCATATACGTCCCACTGTAGGGCTCCAGCCTCCTCCATAATAGGAGGCAAATCGACTTACTATACCGTGTTGTTTTGTGTGGTGACGGAGTAAGAATACAATTCACCACCACCTCTCATACCCGTGGGTGTTGTAAAAGACGACTAAGGGATATATTACGCATATGACATCTATGCACGAGATGAAAAATTAGAAATAAAACCCTATCTCAACCTGTCTGACCAGCATGGTATAGTAAGGTCAATTTTGAGTCAATTTTCAAATGTTGAGGTGATCAAAACTATTTCTTGGCCTCTTTATAAAAAATTTTAGACCAACCTTACCTCAATATAACAAACCTCAGTTTAACGAATTTCTTGATATAATGAATATTTACGAGTTCCCGTCGGATTTGTTATATTAAGGTTGCACTGTATATACATATTTAATCCTTTAGTCGTCTTTTACGACACTCATGGGCAAGAGAAGGAGTGGTGAATATTATTCTTACTCCATCTCCATATGAAAAGAAATAAGTATTTGTTCCTTTTAATTAATTAACTCACAGTAAGTACAGCGTTTCCATCACCAATGGCCAGTGCACCATCCAATAATTCCGTTTTACTTTTTAAGCTTCTATGCACATGAAGAGAACAGCTTCTGCCTAATGTTAGCCTCTTTAATGTCATAGCTACTGTTTCCACTGCCTCCTGCTTGGTTTCCTTCGAAGGTTCCTTTCCAGATTGGGCTAAGAGAACTGGAGATTTAAATAAACAGATTTTAATAATGAAATCTTTACATTGCATACATACAACTTTTAAATTGGGATAGTAATTGAATTGCCAAAATCTGGCAACATTGTTGACTGTCTTATAACGTATATCATATTTATCTATATTTATAAAAATGAATTGAAATTTGTTAGTTATACAAAAACTGAAAGGCTGAACGAATTTGCCTAATTTTAATTTCGAAATACTTATAGAAGTGGACTTCTTGTAGGAAGGTCAGAAAAATTTAGAAATGCCGAGGAAAATAGTAAAAACTACTACGTTATTTTTGCATACAGACTGATCCTACTTGTGAGAAATAAAGTGTACGTATAAAGAATACTACAGTCACATGCCCTTATGGTTGAATCATGTCTCTTCTCTATAGAAGAAATGTATGGCAGCAAACATCTATACAAATAAATGAAATTGAAGTGTCTGTTTGTAATGTCAAAATAATGGGCTTTTTGCATGCTGATGGGCGGTTATTTGCATGATAGCTATACCTAAAAACCGGTTTAAAAAATGTTTGTTTATCGTTCTGTTTGTTTTAGGTAATCTTCAAAAATCCAGTCAACCTAGGGTGGAGCAGAAATAATTTAGGCAGGTGCAATTCATATAAATGGTGATTTATAAAATTTGGTTATCCAAATATGGTAATTTTTTTTATACTCAATACATACAGACAATACACATATAGATACATATATAGATACACATGTATATATATCTATATATGTACAATATATACACATATAAATACATATATACATACATAAACAGACATACCTATACATCCAAATAATTTTTTTTAAAAGTAGAGGAGAGCCATCACTGATGAGTTGACTCCTTTAGAAAATCTAGGTATAGACGTTTGACCATAGCTTTAAAACCATCACGTCTAGCAGCCATTCCGATCTCTAATGATAACGCATTCCAGAGGAGAATAGAGTTATATCGCGATTTTTCCTTCTGTCGTGTAAATGAGATATGTATATCGCTTAGTCATCTTTTACAATACCCAAAAGTACAAATACAAAAGAGTGTTGTGAATTTATTGACATTAAAACATATTAAATTACACAAGAAACAATAAATGTTAGTCATTAAATAATCATCATCATCACAGTTCATTTATATCCCACTGCCATTTGGATTGTTCTGTGCTATAATAGACCTGTAGTCTTCTTGATGTTACTAGATCAATGTTTCCTTTGTCTCCCTCTGTACATTTTTATTTGAAATCTAATGGTACCCTTTTATTATATTGTTTGTCAATGGATAAAAAACATTAAAATACATACTTAGTTCTAAAACATTTGAAGATACAAGAGCATTGATTGGTACAGCAGCAGACTTAGCAGAAGTTATGTTCAAGTTGCTAAATATACTCTCTTCACTTTGCCCGGAATATGATTTTTGACCGATAGCCAAGATCTCTTGCGGGGATAACTGAAAGAAATAATAAGTTTATTTTTGTGTGAATCTAAAGTGTTTACAAATAAGTAAAATCAAATGGTGAATATCAAGTTATAGTCAATAGTCGGACATATATGAGCTGAGATGAATAATAATCTGCATAAATAATGCTCATTATGCTATTGTTTGTGTAGCTATCAACGCTGTGATCTTTATGACTTGTTAATTTGTTTTTCTTAGATATTAGGGTTTTATCTATCCTAAAGTAAACCAAGTAAATAAACATATAAGTACACATTAGTGAATTATCATTACTTCCTACATTATAATACCTACATATTCTGGGTATAAACAAAAGCAGTGGATAGAAAATTGTACATATTAAGAATGTAAATATTACTTACAACATCATCATCAAAATTCAACGCTTTGGCCTTAGTTTCACTTGTATTCCAGTAATCATCGTCATCCATTCTCAATTAGGTTTTTTTTCGTTAAATATAAAACAAATTTATGTAAATAAATAAAACGAGAATAAGAACGTCGAAATCGCATCTGTCATAATCTTTCTAGGCTTGTAAAAAGTATCGATATATCGACATATTTAAATCGGCATATCCATATTTTTAAACGATATTTCGATAGAAAAAATCCAATTTCGAAAATTCTATCAGAAACAATATTGTTTTTTATATATGAAATCGTTAGAATCCGAATAAAAGGAAAACAATAGATATATTGTGTGTGACTAGTATCTTTTGAGTGTGTTGCAGTGTTACCAACTCCCTAAAATATTTATCCCTAAATTATAGTTAAAAACCTTAATTAAATACTTAAATCTTAAAAAAATGTTTAATTTTAATAAAAAAAAAACTATATTTCTAAAATCTGAGGGGCTACTGTTCTTGAAAGGTGGCAGCCCTAACCATATGTGATATCGGACAAATAATGTGTCTATGGTAATCAAATCCTTAACAATACACATGAAAAAAAGCTATATAATTAATTAGACTTATTTAATAGTAGGTCAATTACCCTTCCATTGTGGAGGAGGCCCGAGCCCAACAGTGGGACGTATGTGGGCTGAGATGATGATTTAATAGTAATTATAATAATCATAAAATAAAAGGCCCGTTTTGACAGTTCACGCCCAAAAAGTTTTCTATTTTTTACCGATCAAACTGTTTTGAGGGTAATTATATTTTTCATTGACGGGTACCGCCCACTGGGCTAAGTGCTGTGGCATAACGATTTTTTTCATATCGTCCACAGACTATTAATAATCGATCAAGGAAAAATAAATCGATCAAGATATATTTTTTAAGGCGGACTCGTACTTGCACTTGCCTTACTTATTAATTTGAATACTAGTTTAGACCAACCATTTACAGAATTTCACCAGCTGTGTAGTGATATTTACTGAAAATTCGACAATATGAAAATGAACTAATATATATATGGGTAACGATAACTCAACTGACAATTTTGGCTCATCATCTTAAGAAAATGATTGATTGAAGATTCACTTTTTCTCGATATTTTTGTGATTGAGTGAATTGAATCCGAAAAATATTAAATGTTAGAAAAATGATCATTCGTAACATTGTATCATTCCAGAATATCTACAATATCACAGTTTAAGTAAAATTTTCAAATCAGTACTTTAATCCAATGCACTTTACAATACATATTCAAATCGATTATATACTCATATAAACTTGATTCGATTTATCGTGAGTATCGAGTACTTAATCGTATGGTTCATCACTAAATACATCGGTAAGACCAAGTGTCAAAACGGGCCTCTTATTTGTGACAACCATAGTAGTATCCGACCGAAACTACTTTTTACGGCCGAAAGCGAAACCGAGTTTCGGCTTCAGTCTCAGTTTCAGCTGGAACCGAAACGTCTGTGTAAATTACAATAAAATTATTATAAATATAAGAACAAATAAGTGAGCCGTCGGGGAGGGACGCCTGGCAGATGTGAAACATAGAAATTATTTTATACAAGTATAATATACATAAAAAAACAGATTAGGACAGGAACTAATATGGCATTATGTATACCTTAATAAAATATACGTATTGCCAGAAAATTATAATTTTTATTCAATAAACATTTATTTTCGTTAAACACGAGAATTAAAAAAATTAAAATATTTCAAATTGTGACAACTTAATTGCTTTAATCAGTGATTTCTGTAATAATACTAATAATATAGTAGTTATATTTGATGCCTCTGACGATATTTGGTCGGAACTACACTTACTATTATATAGCGTGGCGACGCCTCGCCACGGCATTCATCACCAGCGTGGTGAATCGGTTTTACGTGCGGATATAGTTAGTGTTGTTGTTTTTTTTTATATGTTTTAAATCAATAATTTCGATCTATAATAACCTAGGTGATAAGCCACTCGTGTGTTTGCCTTGTTTTAAAAATTGCAAAAACAAAAAAATACTCGATAATTTATGAGCTACATCACATAAATAGTGAAGTAAAATATACCTATTTTGAAGTGGTTGCCTCAAACTACGAAATTCGTGACGTGCAGAAACAAACGAAAGAACTAAAATTGTGAGATGACTATGGGCACGGTAACATGATACTTCGCTTCTCGCATCACGTGCAGCGAGCATGTGCTGGTGCAGCGCAATAACTCGTGAATTCAATTTCAGTCTCGACCGTAGTTTCGGCACGATTATTAGCCGAAACCGAAACTAAGCAGAAACTCGTTTTTTGGCCGAAACTACACCGAAACCGAAACCGAAATTTAGGTCGGACACTAGTAATTAGGTGAATTATTAAAACGAGCTAATCATAGGGTATTAATTAACAACTCAGAAGTGTAACCATCTACATCATTTAACTATTGTCTAAGATAAATCACTATTAGCTACCACAATTAGGTATAAATATAAGATTAAATTGACATCACATTACGTCACGTCACGTCACATCACACCACGCCGCGTAACGTCACGTCACGTCACGTCACACCACGCCGCGTAACGTCACGTCACTTCACGTCACACCACGCCGCGTAACGTCACGTCACACCACTACACGTCACATCACATCACATTAATATTGTAAAGATTGTGTGATTGTGAGCAATGTTTATTTGCTTTTCACACATCACATCATATCACCCTTTTTTTTTTCACGCTGTGGAAATGCATTTACGCACTATCCCCCGCCGGTTACAGACAGGGGAGTGTGTTTGGGACTCGCCGGCCACAGAAGTGACCGAAATACCCACTAATACCACAGCGGCGTCTCCTCCTTCCTGATCGTCGCCGGCGGAGCGAATTGACTCGTGCTGTGGCGCGGAACCGGTATACATCCGTCAGCGCTTCTGCCACCAGCGGCCAAGGCGGATCACCTGCCAGCAGTGTCGCCGCAGTCCAGGACATAGTACGGTAGCCCCTAATAGCCCTTACCGCCATCAACCTCTGCGGTCGTCGCAGAAGGGCTCTGTTGCGGGCGGTGAGGGACTCCGACCAGATAGGGGCACCATACAGTGCCACGGACCGCAGAGTCACCGGCATGGCGACCCAGGACCGCCAGTGTTCGGCAGAAGCCTCCCCAGTGCCGCGGCCGACTTGACGAGCCTCGGGACGAGCTGGGCAAAGTGTGGGCCGAAATTCCAATTTGAATCGAGGTGCAGACCCAAATATTTTATCTGGGCCTGCACCGGCACGGCAACCCCAGACACACTGATGTGTGCTCCTTTTCGGGGGGTCACATCATATCACCTAAAGGTGATAGTTTGTGAGTGTACATGCGTATGTTTGTTTCCTTTTCACACGCTAATGGCTTAACCAATTTTGAAAAAAAATCCCACGGAGGTAGCCGACACCCTGGATCACATAAGAACTATTTATCCTGGTACTCTGTACCTTTGCGATAATATTTTAAATTTGGCATACTTACTTTTTATCTCGGCAAAGTCGCGTTCAGAAGCTAGTGTTAAATAATAAAATGAAGCAAGACGCTTTTTAGAAAGTTAAAACAAATTCCGTAATCTAACAATCTAAAATAAAATTGATTTACATAACAAAAGCTGTTGACAATTACATTTTTTTTGTTCATATAATTATATATTGAAGAAATCAGAGTCAATGTAGATTAAGCAAGGGAAACGGCAGCCTTCGGTTCCTAAAAAAGAATGACGAACAGACCTCGTTGTATATAGGCAACCATGTATTTATGGAAACCCATTTACTTGGCAAACTTAAGGCGACCCTCTTAGAATAATAACGTATAGAATGATAGTGTTGGTTCTTAAGCGATCAAAAACATGAAGCCAAAAATACTACATGCGTGCAAGCGATTACACACGTACTTACCTACATAAGCACACCACTATACAATAGAGTTGCCTTGTGTACGCACTATGCCGTGACCTTGTACACTACGGAACGGTCCAGCGTAGGCTCCAATAGGCTCCATTTTAAATGCTTAATTTTTTGTGCACGGAGTTACCTTCTATGAGTTATTATTCTAAGGCGACCATATTATTTTTCTATTCAGATAGGCAACTTGTAGAAATAGGTAAAAATTTAAACACATCATAATATAATAAATGACCATTTATGCTGTTTGCCAAATCCAATTGCCAATTTTTATACGACTAAGGGATATCAAACGCATATAACAACTATGCAAGAGAAGGAAAACTCGAAATAATACCCTCTACCAACCTGGCTTATGCCTAACAGCGGGACGCATATGAGCCGAGATGTAATATGCATATTTCCCTGTTAAGGTAGTCAGATACTCAGCTGCGACCCCAGTATTACTGATGTCCACAAGCAGCAGTAGCTAATTACTAAAATTATAACTTGACAGCACACTAATTACCATTAGTTGACTATGTCAAGTGGAAGCTCAAGTAAATGAGTAAGATCATGTGCCATCAAAGTTAAAATGAAACAAATAACACTCCGACTTGAGGCATACACAGCCCGCGCGACCTTGACAAATAATTATCCACGATTCCGCCCCCGCCGCCGAGGACGAAAATCGTGTCGCGGTAAAATCATAAACGTGGGAATGCCTACTTTGCCACCGACCCCCGAGCCGAGATCCGTACCCCACAGGGGGTGCCCTTTTTTTTTTGAGGTGGGTTGCGGTCGGTGCACTCCTCGCACCACTCCGTCCGGGGCGACAGAGGGGCGTACGCACGCACAAACGCAACCCACCCGAACACCACGTCACCTTCGTCGTTGGACTGACCACCGGAGCAGGGTGACTTGTCGTCAGTGGTCGACAAAGTGTGGTCCTGAGGCGGAGCAGGAGTCGAACCTATGACACTGGTACGGTAGGTCGGTATCTTAACCACTATGCCATCTGTGCAGTCAGATTTATAATATTAGTAAGAAGTAGGATTTTATAGAACATCATCATCATCATCATCTTAGCCTATATATGTCCCACTGTTGGGCTCAGGCCTCCTCCATAATGGGAGTGTTATTGACCTACCTAGTGTTATTCCACGCTGGTCAGACGGGTTGAAATCGGGTTTTGTTTCGAGTTTTAATAATGTAATAGATGTTATATGCTTATTATATCTCTTAGTCGTCTTTTACGACATCCACGGGCAAGATAGGGAGTGGTGAATTGTATTCTTACTCCGTCATCACACAGACCATGGAACATATAACTTCCTATTTTTTTGAAGTCGGTTAAAAAGGTTAGTGTTCTCTTTTTTAAACTTTGAACTGTACAACAACGTTGAAATGTTTAACATACCATAAATGCCTCTACTAAATAGATATATAAACATAAAATAAATAAATAAAACGTCGTTGGGTTTTTTTTAAGAAAATTCTCCACAGCATTATATAGGAGCGTGAACTGCCTAGTCTTTATATTTATATATAAATCTTCTGTTCGTGTGTTTGTAATTGAACGCCTTCTAAACAGCTGGAACTATTTTGATGATTTTTTTTGTGTGTGTTCAAGGGGATTCGAGAATGGTTTAGATTCACAATTGGACCCGGTAGCTTGTCCTGCTGTCGATTTTAAGGAGAATTCCTTTTATGTTATTTGAACAGAACAACGTCTGTTGGGTCAGCTAGTATGTATATATAAATCTTCTGTTCGTGTGTTAGTAATTGAACTCCTTTTAAACGGCTGGACCGATTTATGAAAAAATTTCGTGTGTTTAAGTGGGTTTGAGAATGGTTTAGATTAATAATAATTGGATCCAGTAGGTGGCGCTGCTGTCAATATCAAGGAGAATCCCTTTTATTTTATTTGAAGCATAGAAGTAAGCATAGTCAGTCAGTCAGACCGTCAGTCAGTCGATGAGCCAGTTAGGCAGCTAGCCAGCTAGTCAGCCAGCCAGTCAGCCAGTCAGTCAAGTTAACGATCGACAAAAAATGCGCACGGAGGTATATCTATGTACAAGGAAGCGTACAGTTATACAAGTAAACGTGCGGTGACGATGTCGCAAGTTTCACGCTTGTTTTCACCCAATGGTGACGCGAGTTCCATAATTTTCGTTCACACAAAAAGTGCTCTACGCACCTTTAGAAGTTTTCACTTCAATAATAAAAAAAAAACCAAGGGATAATGTGAATATAGCGATATCATCAACGTTGTAGTATGATAAAAAAACCGAAGATTATTTATTTTATTATTATTATGGCACGTTTCCTATCAATTATATTTTAAATACCGCTAATGATAAAGCACGTTCAGAAAATTAAATAACATACATTTTGCAGGCGGATATTTTGTTAGTATTTATGTTATCATGTCTATTAAAATTGTTATGCCTTTCAGCCATGTTTTTTATTCATTTTGTCTCCCCATACGTGAAAATTATTAATTGTAGGTTATGAAAAGTTACGGCATAGTTTATTGGTGATAAATAAAACGATTGTAAATGATTATATTAAAATAGTGTTTCCGAGTGGTGACGAAGTAAGAATACAATTTGCCACTCCCTATCTTGCTCGTGGATGATGGAATATATGGAATAATATAAAGATGGGCTAAAGAAAAAGAAGGCTTTGAATACCTCAACAGCTGCAATTATTCTTTATATAGTATGCAGTAGGCAACCTATTTGCAATTTTCCGTCCATAAGAGCCAATTGTATGTCGTTTGGATTATACAATATTGAAATTTTCTCCGTGGTAATGGAACTGTCAAATAGTGATAAAAACAAATACAGAAATTGTACAAACATTTTACAGGCATGGATACTTGAGAAATTATGCAACACGTAGGTATAAGCGCGTATAAATAAAGACGATTTAAATGTCTATGACTAAAAGTCTAAGTAAATGTCAAAATATTAATAAAAGGTATATACTGTACTAGCAACCCCCCTCGCTTCAGTTTCAGTCGCCTTACCCGCGTAGTGCCAGTTCCCGTGGGAATACGGAATAAAATATAGCCTAAGTTACTCCCTATATAAGCAGCTACCTGGTACTAAAATATTATAATAATCCGTTCAGCCGTTTTGAAGATTACACAAAACAAACAGACAGACAAAAATTTAATAAACCGGTTTATGCTTCAAAGACACATAATGTCTTAAGACATGACCAAGGAACATAAGCTAATAGATTTTTTTTATCTAACAATTCCAAGGAAAACGTGGTAGCCCGTCTGATAGGCGTTACATGGTTATTTAAATTTGCCTCCAACTAGAAAGTTCGAGACCAATAGTAGTAAGATTTTTTTTTTTGGTTGTGTTACGGTCGACGTACCACTCCGTCCGGGGCGACAGAGGGGCGTAAGCACGCACACCCGTAACCCACCCGTGACACGTCACCTTCGTCGTTGGACCGACCACCGGAGCAGAGTGACTTATCGTCAGTGGTTGGCCCAACGGAATACTCCTTGAGGACCCTCCCATCGGCCGACGTCACTCCCTCGGGGAGGACGTCGGCCTTTCCTCACGCGGTCGGCCTCTCGGCGGGTGACGGGCTAATTCCCCGGTTCAGTCACCCGCGGCCTCGGCTATTTCTCTGAATTTCTCCCGAGGTGAAACTCTTGGACCTAGATTATAAATAGCGCTGACAGCCCGTTTTTGGAGAACAAAGATGCTATTCAAATCCACGGAGTATCCCCAGAGTAGTATGCCATAAGACATAAATAAGAAATATAAGAAAATAAGCGAAATAAACTATCCTAGCCGTCTCAATGTCAGTTAACATTCGAATTTTTTTAACAGCATAAGCCGCTGAGCTAAGCCTATTAGATACTTTTTCAATATGAGGACCCCATTGTAGTTTTGCATCAATGGTGATACATAAAAAAGCCGTGGACTGCACAAGATCCAGGGTCACACACCATTCATTTGAACATTGGTTTCCACTTGTCTCACATTAGGTGTGGTGAATTTAATACATTTAGTTTTCTTCTCATTAGGAACAAGATTGTTTATATTGAACCAATGAACAACGTTAGATAGTGCGTTGTTCACATCGTCATAACTAAGCATTTGTCTTTTGACTTTAAATAATAACGAGGTATCATCTGTGAACAACACAATGTCTTGATTGTTCCTTATATAATGGGGTAAGTCATTAATATATACAAGGAACAGAAATGGCCCCAAAATGGATCCTTGCGGCACGCCCATTTTATTGGCTGATGAGAAGTAATACCGCATTTGATGAGGTTATGCTTCGTACCTTTTGAAAGAATCGGCGGACAGTTCGTTTTTTTGTTTAAAAAAAGTAGCCGAGGAAGAGTTGACAAAAAAAAGAAAATGTTTTTTTTTAAATAAATTTATGTACTGATAATGGATATTCAGTACACCACAGCAATTGTTCCGCATCGCATTACATAAAATATCATTAAAATTATTACAGACTAGCTTCTACTCGCGACTTCGTCCGCGTGGTATAGATACTTTGGGCTAACGCTAACTTTAACCTAAGACTTTATTTACGTAGAAGCTGAAAATACTTTATAATAATACGATTCTGTCACACATGATTTTTGCTAAAATTTTGCCGTTTACACAGCGGAAGGTCTCAAAAGGAAAAAAAAAACGATTGTTTTAACGTTCTTTATTGATGCTCCGCTTCTATTAGTCTTAGCGTGAGGCTATATAGCATGTAGCCTTCCCCGATAAATGGGCTATCTAACACTGAAAGAATTTTTCAAATCGGACCAGTAGTTCCTGAGATTAGCGCGTTCAAACAAACAAACTCTTCAGCTTTATATGTTAATATAGAAGTATAGATAATACGTTAAAACCCTAAGATATTGAATATCATTTAACATGAAAATTTGCCGCGGTCACGCTCTCTCCAAAAGCCCTTAGTAACTATTTAATGTACAGTCTATTTATCTATTGTATCGATTAAGGAAATAATAACAATGATTGATGAATTAATATAAGTAGGTATTATATCTTATATCTTTAAACGAGCAATTCTTGTATATATACATATATATATATATATTCAGAATCTCGGAAACAGCTGTAACGATTTTTATGAAATTTAGCATACCTACTAGAGGTTTCGGTGCCAAAAATCGATCTAGCTAGGTTTTATTTATAGAAAATGCTTTTTGTCGGTACTTTTAGCTAATCAATACAATGACATAAAATGTCAATAGAATAGTTTAAATTTATTTAATAGAATAATTTAAATAATTTAAATTTAGCCGTCGCTGTGAAGAGTGACAACTGAGTTATTATCACTCTTGACGGCGACGGCTAAAGTCCAGTCGCATTCAAACAGCGCGAGATCGAATCTAGGTGTTATTATTATTCTGTTTGTGTAATTTTTGATATTTTTTTCATTATTTCATCACTTTTATTTTTTATTAATATATATCTAAACAAGTTCATCAAAAATAAAATTTACAAAAAATAAATGTATACCGAGCAAAGCTCGGTCAACCAGATATTATAATATAAATCGATAATAATTTTTAAGAAAATAACCCTAGGAATCGGACCCACGACATTTAACGTCCGATCTTTCTTAAGGTCGTTTCTTAAACCACTAAGCCTTTCGTAGTGTCATTGTACTAAGTCATTGCCAATATGTTAAGATTATGTTCGGAAGCGACCCTCAAGCTTACTCCATTATTGTAGAGGTTACAGTACGACCGCAATTCATTCGTTCGCGACGTAAACTACGGATACACGTATCGCGTAGTTGTATATTATAGTGAAGGAAAACGTTAAAAAATTTAAAGTGATTTATCATGTTAAAATTCTACCAAAGTGCTAGTTTTCGGCAGTATGCTGTAGTTATAATAGGTGTGTATTTTTTTTATTTACACATTTTTTAATGCTTGTTTTGACAAATGTCAAATATGTTTGAATTTAAATTTGGAATCAATCTGTGAAAAAAGTGTTTGCTTTTCTCTTTAGTGGCTTGTTCTCTTTGATTGGGTATGCCATTACAAAAATATATTTTTAATGGCAATTTTGGGATTTTCTTTATCGATTGTTGGATTATATCCATCAAATACAAATAAATAAGATTGAAGAGTCTCTTTGTAATCTCAAAATAATATGTTTTTTTAATGCTTACGCGGTTATTTAAACGATACGTACCGGCAAAACGGCACAGATGGCGTAGTGGTTAAGACACCGACCTACAGTGCCAGTGTCGAGGGTTCGAATCCCATGCAGGACAACACTGTGCCATCCACGAATGTTGTTCTGAGTTTGGATGTACCTAATTTGTGTCCGTCAATTACATATTTTAAAAGTCCACCCCCGGTGATACAAGGATTATTTCCGTAGTGCAGGGTCTTTAAAAAAAAATAATTTAAACAAATTTTGTTTATTTGTCTATTTGTTCTGGGTAATCATTAAAATGGCTGCATCGATTTTAACAATATTTTACGACCAATGTGCCTACTCTTGAATCTCGATTCCAATTCTAAATCCAATCGCAGCTCGCATTTGAGCAATTTGGTACTCTTGAAAGCGATATTAGCGGCCAATTGGAATCAAATTCGGTGGAAATTTTTTAAACTAAATGAATTCGACTCTCGTCGATTAAGTCAAATATTTGCTACTCCCGACGTAATTTTGAAGTAGTTTACAATCGTTAATGTTACACAATTTCAAGAAATCGTCTTTTTAGTGATCGAGTTCGGTAACGTTTTTCATTTAAAGTAATAAAATAGGGCACATTTGGTGAAAATATCAACGGCAAATGTGAAGAATTCATTCTCGCCTTTGTTTAAGAGTGCCAAATATAAGTTTGGTGAGATTGGCATTGAATCAGATTTGAAATTAGAATTGATTTCAAGAGTAGGCCCACTGGTCTGTATAGGGAGTAACTTAAGCTATATTTTATACAGGTATGCCAATGGGAACGGGCACGGTTTTTTTAGCTATCACCATAGATGCGAAACTCCAGTGGGGGCCTCATATTGAAAAATTGTCAAATAGACTTAGCTCAGCGGCTTATGCTGTAAAGAAAATTCGAATGTTAACTGACATTGAAACGGCTAGAATAGTTTATTTCTCTTATTTTAAACTACCTACAAATATCCGAGACATGCCAATTAACATGTTTAAAAACGCCATTAAGAGTAGACTTTGTAGCAAAGGCTATTACAAATTTTTGGATTATTTAGAAGATAATACTGAGTGGTTATGAGCAGCTCCTCATTCAGCAATTAATGTTATTGTAATTGTTACAACTTTATGGTACTCCTAACTTGTTGTATGAATTCACAGTTTTTTTTTTAATTCTTATTCTTGTGATTGTACAGCGTAGCGTGTTTTTTGGCCGTCGTATTTTGGTTTTAATCTTTTTTTAGCATACCTGCTATAGTTCGTAGTTTATTTTATAGTGGTAGTTTTTTATAGTATAGTAGTAGTTGTAGTTCGTTTTATATTTTTATTTATGGTTTGGTCAAGCTCACCGAATAAGGTTCTGCTCGCGGTAGCTATGTCGGGCGGGACGATCTCTTCCCTCTGATTTGGTTGGGGAGAGCGATGGCTGCTCTAGTAGTTAACTCATTATCGGGTGCTGCTTGTGGGATCTGGTCCAGCCATATTTATTTCCCTTCTTTAATTTTTTTTTTGTATTGTACTAAATTTTGAAAATTTATACAAATATACAATTTCGAAGGGCATCACACTGGAGCTAATACCATATGTGTTGTACGAAGCATAATATTATGTATATTTAAAAGATTAAAGAAAAAAAATGACTGCCCGCTGAGTTTCTTGCCGGATCTTCTCAGTTTGTGGTCCGTTCCGATCGGGTGGTAGATTATTGTATTGTGTTCAAACGTTGTGAAATTTGACAATACGTAAGTGCCCTTAAGGGGCCTATGCAGAATAAATGATTTGATTTGATTTGACTACGCGGGTGAAACCGCGAGAATTTGCTATAAAAATTTCTTTATAGATAGATATTTATTCAGTTAATTAAACATATTATCAACGACTGTTTAATGTCGCTCTGCTATGCAAATCGATTAAGCAAATACATGAATGTTTAATAATAAATATTCCTTGAGGAATATTTTTCATATGATAGGTAGATTTGTATTAAATTCTATTGTCATAATAGAATTTATAATATTATCATAATTAATATAATGTGAAAGTAGGCCAATTCCCCTCCTATTATAGAGAAGGCTCGAGCCCAAAAGTGGTATGTCATCATCATCATCTCAGCCCCTATATGTCCCACTGCTGGGCTCGGGCCTCCTCCATAATGGAAGGGTAATTGACCTACTATACCACGCTGGTCAGACGTGTTGGTATAGGGTTTTATTTCGAGTTTTCCTTCTCTCGCATAGATGTTATATGCGTTTTATATCCCTTAGTCGTCTCGTACGATCACCCACGGGTAAGATAGGGGGTGGTGAATTGTATTCTTACTCCGTCACCACACGGAAAAAGTGGTATGTATATGAGCCAAAATGATGATGATGAAAACAAATTATTTTTAATGTTTACGCACATCCTTACTAATATTATAAATGCGAAAGTAAGTACTTTTGTTCAAGAAAAATCGATAGCACTGTCAGAAATTAGTCAATCATCATCTCAGCTCATATACGTCCCACTGCTGGGCTCGACCCTCCTCCATAATAGGAGAGAAATTGACTATACTATACCATGCTGATTAGACAGATTGGCACAGGGTTGTGTTTTGAGTTTTCCTTCTCTTGCGTAGCTGTTATAAGTAATATATATCTCTTATTCGTCTTATACGAGATCCACGGGCAAGATAGGGAGTGGTTAATTGTATTCCTACTCCATCACCATACGGAGAATGAAATTAATAATTAATATTAAAAACACGTCATCATCATCATCATTTAAACCTATCGCCATCCACTGCAGGACGTGGGCCTCCATCATGTTATGCCACAAAGTGCAGTCCTGTGCCGCCTGCATCCAACGACGCCCAGTAACTTTCACCAGGTCGTCGCTCCACCTAGTTTTGCATCCTACACTGCGTCGTCCGATACGTGGTCGCCACTCGAGAACCTTTCTTCCCCAGCGGTTGTCGGTTCGTCGAGCGATGTGGCCTGCCCATTACCACTGCAGCTTGCTAATTCTTAGTGCTATGTCAGTTACACCCGTTCTTCTGCGTAAAAAAACACATACTGTGAATAATAGCATACTATTGGTGTGTGGTGACGGAGTAAGAATACTATTCACCACTCCCTATCTTGCCCGTGGATGTCGTAAAAGACGACTATGGGATATAATATGCACATAACATCTGCGCAAGAGAAGGAAAACTCGAAATAAAACCCTATATCAACATGTCTGACCAGCATGGTATAGTAGGTCAAATTCCCTCCCATTGTGGAGGAGGCCCGAGCCCAACAGCGGGACGTATGTGGGCTGCGATGATGATTAGTGTGTGGTGATGGAGTAAGAGTACAATTCATCACTCTCTTTTTTTTTTTGGGTTGGGCCATGGTTAGGGCACCCTCCGCCCGGCTTCGACCGGGATGACAGATGGGCGGCGCGCGGCCCCATAACTAAAGGGACCATATTTTTGTTAACTTAAAACGGGACGCTTGAACAATTGATTAATCAAAATGGGACACTTCCAAAAATAAGTAAACTTGTGAAACTAAAAGCTTAAAAATGGCGTAGGTGCACATAAAGAGTCAGTAATAGTTACTTATTATAAACATGGATTGAATACAAAGAAAAACTACCCGGGCAATATAATCAGGCTTCTAGTTTTATTCACAACGAAGTTATAGGGGGTCAAAAATGGTCTGAATTGCTTCGAGAAAAGTATGTTACGGCAGTGTTGCGTTTTGCCCGACTTGGCGACAGATTAATGATCAATTAGGCTCTGTTTGTAAAACGGGATATTTTTATACAGTTCGGCACAACGGGACAGACCACTTGAAAACGCTAATGTCCTGTTCGGAACGGGACGTATGGTTACTTTACCCATAACCCACCCGTAGCACGTCGCCATCGTTATTTATAAACGGTAATACTCGCGTAAACATCAGAAATTATTAGGATTTCGTATGTTTACACGAGCATTAAAGATTGTAAATAAAAATATTTTACGGATTTTTGAGCGGGCGTCACAGGCGGTTCACGGTCACGGGCGGTTCATGGTCATATTCATGTGAACATGAACGCTGTAAATAAAGTGTTCAAAGCGTCGGGCAATCAAAAATCAAATACAAACGCGATAAAATCTGTTAAATAGTTTTATTTACAACTTGCAACCCGCCCTCTCTTCGCTTCGGTTTTAGTCGTTTTACCCGCGTAGTTCCCGTTCCCGTGGGAATACCGGGATAAAATATAGCCTAGTATACGTCCTGATATTATAGCTTTCCATTGGTGAAAGAATTTTTGAAATCGGTCCAGCCGTTTTGAAGATTACCCGGAACAAACAGACAGACAGACAAAAATTTTTTAATTGCTATTTTAGGCATATAGGTGTCGTGCAAATAACCGTGTGAGCATGAAAAAAGCCTATTATTTTGACATTACAAACAGACACTCCAATTTTATTTATTGGTATAGATAGATGGTATATATCACATACTAGCAGCCCGCCCTCGCTTCGTTTCGGCTTCAGACGCCTTACCCGCGTAGTTCCCGTTCCCGTCGGAATACCGGGATAAAATATAGTCTATGTTACTCCCTGGTATTACAGCTTTCCATTGGTAAAAGAATTTTTGAAATCGGTTCCGCGGTTTAAGCCTGAAAGCGTAATAAACAAACAAACTTACTTTCGCATTTATAATATTAGTAAGGATACAATCTTATTTTTTTGTTGCTTTGATATTTCAGAGAAAGACAATTACGTCTTTCTTTAATTATTCCCAATAATTCGAAAGTAATCTTATATCTGTAAACGAGCAATTCTTGTATATACATATATATATATTTTCAGAATCTCGGAAACGGCCCCAAATATTTGATTTTCATGAAATGTAGCATACTATAGGTTTCGGGGCCAAAAAACGATATAGCTAGGTTTTATTTATAGAAAATATTGTTTTGTCGGTGTTTTAACTAATCAATACAATGACATAGAATGTCAATATAATAGGAATTCAAATTTCGCCATCGCCGTCGAAAGTGACAATAGCTCAGTTGGGAAGTTGTCCTGTCGCATTCAATTATCGTGAGATCGAATCTCGGTGTTTCTTCTTTTTGTCTTTTTGTCATTTTTGATATTTTCATTATTTCATCTTTTTTATTAATATATATACATATATATCTAAATAAATTTGTAAAAAAAAAAAATTACGAAAAAAAATTATACCTAGCGAAGCTCGGTCAACCAGATATTAACATTATATATACACAACTTTTAAGGATCAAGATAGGCTAATAGGGAGTATGAAATTTTCTAATGATATACTATAACACTATTAGTACATTACTGCAGCGGCCAGCAAAAGAGGCATTGATGGACGAACGTGTGAATGTGGGCCTAGGCGAAGCCGAGGCACACATACGTAAATCCATCAATGCCTAGTTGTGGCCAAGGCTTGTATAGTACTTTCCGCTAATAATGCGCGGAGCTTAGAGTAATAACGTATAGAAGGTAAGTTCACGCACAAAAAGTGAGGCATTTCAATTGGAGCCTAATGGAGCTTACACCGGAACTGTTCCGTAATGTACAAGTCATTGTACTGCACGAACGTACGCAACTCTTAAAAAATATAAAAAGATTATTAACATTACTTTTAAAGGTAATTCGTCGATTAATGTTAATAAAAAAAAAATTGATTTCATCATTTGTATAGTGGTGTGCGTGTGTACGTGTGTAATCATCTGCGCGCCATTAGTATTTTTAGATTCAAATTTTGAAAGTTCGAAGTATTGACACTATCCTTCTATACGTTATTATTATAAGGCGCGGAGATTAAAAAAATAAATTAAATTAAACTAAGGAAAAGAAAATTAAATTAAGTAGTTCTAAGTAGAACTTTTTATTTAAAAATAGATATGAATTACATTTACGAGTTGATTACACTCAATGTCTTCATTTGAACTCATTTTAAGTCAAATACTACTTTTCAAAATCATTGATGAATAATAAACAACATTTTTCACGCGCCGAAGTGTTCATATGTTTTTTTCTTCATTATCAAACAGGTTTCTTTTTCAAGCCAGTTCGAAATTTAAATAAAACTCTGATAAGTTGCCTCCTTGGTTGTCATGTGTTGGAGATCAAATCGATCCATTGTTGGTGAACAAATCATTCCATTTTTAAAATGCACGATAGATATGAATTTACATATATATGTATTTATTTGGCCGCTAAAACACGACAGATATGGATTTTCATACATTTTTTGCCAGCCGCTGTTCGCGCAGTACGGCAACTTCAGTTTATCTCGTAGAAGGTTGTCAAAATAATGCTGAAATTTCCAAGCATGTTTGAGAAATAACTTTTTGAAATGCGTTTTGGTACTATTTTAAAACGTGACTATCTGTGGTACATTCCTTGTAATAATCCATTCATATAATAGTCTATTATCTTTCACGGTACAATGCGTACTTAAGTGCTTATTAACCAAAGATGAGACAGACTTATTTATATTTTTAGGGTTCTTTGTAACATCTCAGCTGATATATGCCTTACTGTAGGGTTCGAACCTTATTCATTCATTCATTCGTTCATCCCAGCTCATATACGTCCCACTGTTGGGCTCGAACCTTCTCCGCAAAGGGAAGGCAATACTACACACTGATCACTAGAGTTGATATAGAGATTTTTTACCAGTCTTTCATCTCTTGCTAAGATGTTATATACATACTAGCTGGCCCAACAGACGTTGTTCTGTTCAAATGAAATAAAAGGAATTCCTCTTGAAATCGACAGCAGCGCCACTTACCTGGTCCGATTGTGAATCTAAACTATTCTCGAACCCACTGAACGTGAACACATACAAAAAATTTCATCAACATCGGTTTAGACGTTTAGGAGGAGTTCAGTGACATACACACGTACACAAGAAATATATATATATATATATATTTAAAGATTATATCCCTTGATCGTCTTTTATGACACCCACGGGTAAGATAAGGGGTAGTAAATTATATTCTTACTCTGTCACCACACGGACGCCTTATCCATAATAGGAGAGAATTGGCCTACTGGCCTAAAAAAGGTGAGTCGTGTTGGTATAGGGTTTTATTTCGAGTTTTCCTTTTCTTGTGTAGTTATTATCTATACATTATTTTTCTTAGTTGTCTTATGATACCCACAAGTTAAAGAAGGGTGAATTGTATTCTGTCATCACACAGAATATATATATATATACGATACATGATTCCATCCATCCATCCATCAGCCTACAGACATCCACTGCTGGATATAGGCCTCCCCACGAGAATGCGACTCGGAACGGTCCTGCGCCACTTGCATCCAACGGTTCCCTGCGACTTTGAGAATCTCGTCAGTCCACCTAGTGGGGGGTCGTCCTACGCTGCGCCGTCCGATTCGTGGTCGCCACTCAAGAACCTTTCTTCCCTAACGGTTGTCGATTCGACGAGCAATGTGGCCTGCCCATTGCCATTTCAATGATAAGTTTTTTTTTATGGGTGGGCGCGCACACGTCGTCCATTCCGTCCGGGGCGAGTGGGAACGTCGTCGTTGGGCCGACTACCACTGTCGAGTTCCTTGTCCTCAAAGGTTGGCCCAACGGAACACGTGAATAGCTAGCGAGCTGGTTAACGTGGTCTTTATATTGTAAGCCTTTTTTTTTTGTATAAATTGATTTTTTGTATAAATTGAATCCGGGGGGGTTTTTTCAAGCATACAATTAACAGACACTAATTATACGTGAACTTGAAGTATTGTGTTTTTTTCAAGACTACAAAAGCGCTGTAGTTTAAAATATTTCTTTGTCTCGTAATGGGTTTTATAAATCTATTAGTAACCCGCCCTCGCTTCGCTTCGGTTTCAATGGACTTACCCGCGTAGTTGCCGTTGCCGTAGAAATACCGAGACAAATTATAGTCTAAGTTACTCCTTATATAAACCTCTACATGGTATTCAAATATTATCATGATCCGTGCAGCCGTTTTGAAGATTATCCAATACAAACAGACCAACAAAAATGCTTTAAACCGATTCGCCTGTTAGTCTAAATTACTTCTTATATAGACAGCTATATGGTAGTAAAATATTATCATAATCCGTCCAGGCATTTTTAAGGATTACCCAAAACAGACAGACAATTTTTTTTAACCGGTTTTAGGCATAGGAATCATGCAAATAACCGTATCAGTATGAAAACAACCTATCATTTTGACATTACAAACAGGTAATACAAATTGTAAATAAAACTATTTTTACGAATTTTATTGCGTTTGTATTTGATTTACGATTGCCCGACGTTTCGAACATTTTACAGCATTCATGAATTTGCGTGTGTGCAAGCGTGAGTGTTTTACAGCATTTATGAATGCTGTAAAATGCTGTAAAATGAATGCGTAAAACGCGATAAAATCCGTAAAAGTAGTTTTATTTACAACTAGCAACCCGCCCTCGCTTCGCTTCGGTTTCAGTCGCCTCACATACGTAGATCCCAATCCCGTGGGTATCGGGATAAAATATAGACTATGTTAATTCCTGATACTATAGCTTACCATTGGTGAAAGAATTTTTGAAATCAGTTTGTTGGTTTACACGTGTAAGCGTAACAAATAAACTAAACTTTCGCCTTTATTATATCAGTAAAATGTGTTCGCGTAAACCTCAGATATCATTACAGACAATACAATGTTATTTATTTGTATAACTGATTATAATTTTATCATCTTCTTATCTTAATAACTTGAAATCGATGTACTCGTCTTTCATGGTACCATTTCATCATTTCGACTCATTTACGTCCCACTGTTGGGCTCGAGCTTCCTCTACAATAAGAGGGAAATTGACCTTACTATAATCCAGGACAGGTTGGTATACGGTTTTATTTCGAGATTTCCTTCTCTTGCATATATTTTTATTTATTTATTTAAGACAACACCCTGTACTAAGGAAATAAGCCTTGTATGGCGGGGGACTTTACAAACAAATAATTAACGGACACAAATTATATCCAGACTTAGAACAATAATTTGTGGATCGCACAAAGTGTTGTCCCGCGTGGGATTCAAACCCCCGACACTGGCGCTAGGTCGTTATCTTAACCACTACGCCATCTGTGCATTGCAGTATATGATATGCGTATCCCTGAGTCGTCTTTTACGACATCCAAGGGCAAGATAGGGAGTGATGAATTGTGTTCTTAATTACCACACGGAATGTGCTAACCATAGTCTGCCTAAAAAGGGTGTGAGAGCGTAACAAACAAACTCAAATTCGCATTTATAATATTTAACCTTATCTATTTATTGTGCAAGTTGATCAAAGTTATATCTCATTATCAGGCCTGCTATAAAACTAACATCTATACAAATAAAATTAAAATGTCTATTTGTAATATTAAAATAGTAGGGTTTTTTCATGATCACACGATTATTTGCACGATAACTATGCCCTTAAACAGTTAATTTTTTTATTTGTCTTTCTATTTGTTTGTTCCGGGTAATCTTCAAAACGGCTGGACCGATTTTGATTTTATTTTACTACCAGGTAGCTGTTTATGTAAAGACTAAGGTTATTTACTCTCATGAAAACTCTGCTTGGAAATCGAACCCGTGGCCTCATGGACTGCAGTTGCGTACATATCTTAGGAGTTATTGGGTATTGAAAATGTGACGGTAAATCGACTTAAACCAAAGCGAAGAAGGGGCGGGTCGTTAGTTATTAAATACTAGCAACCCGCCCTTGCTTCGCTTCGGTTTCATTCCGGTTCTACCCACATAGTTCCTGTTCTCATGAGAATACCGAGATAAAATATAGCCTAAGTTAAGACAGCTACATGGCAATAAAATATTATAAAAATCGGTCCAGCCGTTTTGAAGATTACCTCAAACAAACAGACCGACAAAAAATTTTTAAACTGTATTTTAGACATAGGTGTCGTGCAAATAACCGTGTGAGCATGAAAAAAGCCCAGTATCTTGACATTACAAACAGACATTTTAATTTTATTTATTTGTAGTATAGATAATAGATTATTTCATTCATACTTTTGTTATCTCTCTTCATTATTATCATCTCAACCTATATATATGCTTGGGCCACTGTTTAGGCCGAGATCCACCGAACATTTTTTTATTTGATTACTAACAAGCTAATTTTTCATGAGTAGCTTTATTTTGATGAGACGCCCAACAATATCTGTACGAAAACTCTCAATTGTGCTAGGTTACAGAGGTAGGAGGGATAGAATATGTACATTTGGTGGTTCTCAAAAATGTATTACTATAGTCTATCTAATCTAAGAAGTGCATTTTGACAGCTGTCAGAGTAAGTTGTCTAGGGATGTGAACCAAATAATCGCTATCTAAAATATCCGATTTTAGTGGAAATCGATATTGATTTTTCTTTTAATTATTAGTCGGTTAATTTCTTTTTTTTTCAAAAAGAAAATGAATAAATTAAGTGATATATTAATACTAAACAAATTTAATTATTTCACTATAAAATCTAATCATCATATTTAGTAGGATTAGGTTAAGTAAAAACAAAAACTGGATTCGACATTAGTTATTCAGAATGAATTCAGAACTTGAAGTATCAAATTGTTGAAATGCACATCTCTGTCAAAATGATCCATTATATATAATTTTGTTTTCTCCAGCTTTTTGAACCAGTCATCCTTTGAGACTTTGAATACATGTTTCCTTCAACAAAATTTCCATTTTCTTCATTGTGAAGGGTGGTTTCGCATTGTGGCGTACTGCATAGCCTGTAAAAGAAAATATGGGCTTTTTTTTTTTTTTTTTTTATGGGTGGGTCGCGGTCGGCGCGCCTCCGCACCACTCCGTCCGGGGCGACAGAGGGGCCTAAGCACGCAACTCCCGCAACCCACCCGAAAACCACCTCGCCTTCGTCATTGGGCCGACCACCGGAGCAGGTTTACTTGTCGTCAGTGGTCGGCCCGACGGAATACCCCCTACGCGGGGTACCCTCCCGTCGACCGACGTCCCCCCCTCGGGGAGGACGTCGGTCTTTCCTCACGCGGTCGGCCTCTCGGCGGGTGACGGACTAATCCCCGGTCACGTCACCCGCGGCCTCGGCTAGGGCGGCATGAGGCGCAGATAATTGCGCCTGCGCCGCCCCAGTCGCCGGCGGCGGATCTCCTCATCGAGGCTGCGCTCCACGCGCAGACGATCCGCCGCCTCCTTCTGCGAGATCACTGTCTCGCAGAAGGCTGCGACCGCGTCCCAGTTCCTGACGCTGTCGACCATCGCCCTAGCGATGGCCGGCAGCGTCAGGTCGGCACCGATGATTGCGACGAGTTCACGGCGCTGCACTGCCCAAGCCGCGCAGGCCTCGAGCGTGTGGCGCGCCGTGTCCTCGTCGCAATCGCAGTGGTGGCAGGACGGTGTACTCTCCCTCCTCACGACCCTGTGCAGGTATTTGGCGAAGCTCCCGTGCCCCGTCAACACCTGCACTAGTCGGAAGGAGAGCACCCCGTGCCGCCTCTCCAACCACTGCATCAGCACCGGCCGGAAGGCCTCCACGGTTCGCACCCCGAACCGAGGCCTCTCCAGCCGGACTGCCCAACGGGCAATGACGTCTCGGCGGGCGTCGACGCGCCAGGCGGTGAGATCCCTTAACGAGATCACACCGCCCTCCCTGCGCACCCCCGACACCCGCCGATACAACTCGGCGAGCATTTCCGCCTCCAGGTCCCACGGGGGAGTCCCGGCCAATAGGCACGCTGCCTCCGTCGCAACCGTGCGGTATCCGCGGATGGCCCTGACCGCCATGACCCTCTGTGGTCGCCACAGAAGGGCCCTAAGTCGGACGGTCAAGGATCCCGCCCACACCGGTGCGCCGTACAGGGCCATCGACCGGATGACCCCCGTGTACAGCCGTCGGCACGTAGCGCTCGGTCCACCCACGTTCGGCATTAGCCACGATAGGGCGGACGCCGCGCCGACGAGCCGCGGAGCGAGCCTGCGGAAATGCTCCCGGAACCACCATTGCCCGTCGAGCACCAGGCCCAAGTACCTCATATGGGCCCGGATGCTGATGTCAACCAATCGGACGGTGATCGAGACGCCGATGGGAGGGCTCATAAGGCGCCCATGGAACAAGAGGGCCTCCGTCTTGTCCAGGGCGACCCTCAACCCCAGCGCCTCGATCCGCCTGACGACCTCTTCGGTGCCATAGGTCGCCAGGCTTACCGCCTCTTCTAGCGTCCCACCGCGGGCTGTGACGAGCGTGTCGTCGGCGTAACAAATCACGCCCAGCCCGGGCGGGAGGCTCCCCCGCAACGGAAACGGGAGGCTCCCCCGCAACGAAAATATGGGCTTAGACATTGCTATAATGATCATATAAATGGAAAATGAAGTATAATACCTATATTATAAAATTTCAAATTTACATTCAAGATATTTAATACAACAACTACCCATATCGATTCAATTGCGTTGTATTGGCAGTGATATACTGGTAATCTCATTATTTTATGTCCACATTCATCTGCTATTCATCGATAACTTATCCTGGTTTTAGTGGTTTAAATTGTTTTTACTAACGACAACACCTCTGCTTTCAACATGTTGGCCACCACACCAGAATGGTACGGAGCATTGTCCGTCATTATAATGCAATTTTTGAGGAGTTTATCAAGAGTCTTAAACCATTCCTTAAATCTTTCTGCATCCATTTCCTCGTGGTATTCCTTTGTGCTCTTTTTATGAAAGGCCAATAGACAATTTTCGACAAAATCTCCTCCAGCTGATTTAGCGTGGTAAATAATGAGCCACCCACCTTTGCCCGTGGACACTTTGGAGCAAGAAGCTTCAGTATCATCTGTCCACGTCTGTGCTATTGTGTGGTCTGCATTGTTATGTCATCAATAAATATGACGTTGTCCCTGATGGTTATATTTTTCATTTCTCGTAAAAAAGAGATTCTTTGCAAAATAATGTCTTGCCTTTCCATAATTATCTTGCGTTTATCCATTTGTTTTTGTATCGGAAATCGATTTGTCTTAAAATCGTTCTCAGAGATTCAATGCAACCATTGTATAAACTGGCATCGATTAATGACAGTCGAATTTTCATCAAAGTTGGATATTCATCTCTTGTAAAATAACTGTAGACGTGGTTTCGAATGGCATCTATATCGAATAATGTTCTGTACCTGTTTTTCTTTTTTGACACGTCAGGGTCCGATCACAGTCAGTCCGTACCGTCCGGAGCGACTGAGAACAAACTCCATAACCTGCCGTATTTCCTCCCATAACCATTGGGCGAGCTCCCGGTACTGGGTCTTGGCGTTAGTGGCTCACCCAGTGGCTGCTTTTAAGGGTACTGGATTTCTAACAAAAAGTCAGTTTAGATGTTCTTTAATGGTAAATGGTGTCGTTGCTTACAATTCAGCCAATTAAGGGCAAAGTGAAATCACGGTTTTATTTTAAATACGAATATTTTGAATATTAAGTCTATTCGATTAATTACATTATTCTAATATTTTTATCGATTATTTGGATATTCGTGAATTGGAAGTGGTCAAGCACTACTGTATAGAACGTGATGACGTGACGTCAATAGCAATTACTGTTTTACATGTTGTTTTTATTTTAAATTGGTTTTACGAGTTTCAACATTAAATTATTGTACAGGAAAGTAACCTACAACGTTAATTATATTAACTTAATAGTTCTTTAAAATTTAAGCTTTATTATTTGCAATCAAGTGTACATGTTTGACCAAAGTTATTGTGTACTAGCAACCCGCCCTCGCTTCGCTTCGGTTATAGGTTATAGTCGTTTTACCCGCGTAGTTCCCGTTCCCGTGGGAATACCGGGATAAAATATAGCCTAATTTACGCCCTGATATTAAAGCTTTCCATTGGTGAAAGAATTTTTGAAATCGGTCCAGCCGTTTTGAAGATTACCCAGAACAAACAGACAGAGAGACAGACAAAAAATTTTTAATTGCTATTTTTGGCATAGGTGTTGTGCAAATAACCGTGTGAGCATGAAAAAAGCCTATTATTTTGACATTACAAACAGACACTCCAATTTTATTTATTGGTATAGATTAAAAAATGCGAAACGTCAAAATGCACTTCTTAGATTAGATGAACTATAACAAAGTGATTTTTGGTAAATCTCAAGATAATTACCTAAATTATCTAAAAAAATATTCGTCCTACAAAATGTATAGTTAGATCACAGAGTCCCCTGCTTCCAACATGTATCGATAACGAGGTCATCAAAAATGATTACTAACAAGCTGATTTTTCTTTCCTTACTTATTTAATACTAGCAACCCACCCTCGCTTCGCTTCGGTTATAGGTTATAGTCGTTTTACCCGCGTAGTTCCCGTTCCCGTGGGAATACCGGGATAAAATATAGCCTAGTTTACGCCCTGATATTATACCTTTCCATTGGTGAAAGAATTTTTGAAATCGGTCCAGCCGTTTTGAAGATTACCCGGAACAAACAAACAGACAGACAGACAGTCAGACAAAAATTTTTTAATTGCTATTTTAGGCATAGGTGTCGTGCAAATAACCGTGTGAGCATGAAGAAAGTATATTATTTTGACATTAAAAACAGACACTCCAATTTTATTTATTGGTATAGACTAGCAACCCACCCTCGCTTCGCTTCGGTTTCAGTCGCTTTACCCGCGGCGTAGTTCCCGTTCCTGTGGGAATACCGGGATAAAATAGCCTATGTTACTCCCTGATATTATAGCTTTCCATTGGTGAAAGAATTTTTGAAATCGGTTCGGTGGTTTACGCGTGAAAGCGTTACAAACAAACAAACATCCTTACTTTCGCATTTATAATTAATAAATTCAAATTCAAATTATTTTATTATGCATAAACCCTGAGAGGGCACTTACATATTGTCAGGTTTACAATTTCCAAAAAAAAATATACTACCACCGGATCGGAACGCGACCGCTACTGAGAAGATCCGGCAAGAAACTCAGCGGGCTTGTCATTATTTTTAAATTTTTTTTTTCTTCTCATTATATATATAATATTATATTATATCCATACTAATGTATGGACATAAATTATCTGTCATATTGTCCTACAAATTGCGTGGTACATTATCCCGGTCCTACACTCAGAAGTTATTAATACCACCAGTAGAACAAATATATTACATAATAGTTTAGTAGTTCTCTACCCGAATGAAACTATGTTCTACAAGCCTCCTCCATAATAGGAGAGAAATTGATCTTACTATACCGTGCTGGACAAACAGGTTGGTATAGGGTTTTATTTCGAGTTTTTCTTCTCATGCATAAATGTTATATGCGTATTATATCCCTTAGTCGTCTTTTACGACATTCACGGGTAAGGTTGGGAATGGTGAATGGCACTTTTACTCCGTCACCATACGGATTAATCTTAAGACATTTTTTAAATAGATTAGTTTTAAGTTCATGTGGAATTTCCCGTGTGGTAACTGATCCTTATTCTTAGTTTTACTTTACCTTATGGGAGTTGTAAAATTTGGGTGATACCAGCACTTGATGTTGACGGGGAAGTCCTGCATTCGATCATTATTGTGAAATTCTTTAGTCTAACATTGGTTTTATAAACCGCAATATTCGCGTCACGTATACGTAAGAGGAAATTGATGGGGAAATGTAGGTGTGTTTCATGTATGCCTATCTCATTGGGATTAGAAGGATGATTCATTAGTGAGCATTTATTTTTATCTATTGTCTGTACGAAGGACAGTTCTTTATGCGATCCATAAATTATTGTTCCAAGTTTGGTCGAAAAAACACAGTAAAAAAGATATATTCCAAGTCCAGGGTATTTTTTAGGGTTCCATACGCAAAGGGAAACGAAGGAACCCTATTTCTAAGACATAGCTGTCTGTCCACCGTCTGTCTGTCACCAGGCTGTCCCAAGAACCGCGATAGCTAGACAATTAAAATTTTCACAAATTATGTATTTCTGTTGCCGCTATAACAACAAATAGGTACTAAAAATAAAATAAAATAAAAATTTAAGGGGGGCTCCCGTACAAAAAACACGTTTTTTTTGAGGTTATATAGATAACTAGCAACCCGCCCTCGCTTCGCTTCGGTTTCTGTCGCCTTATCCCCGTAGTTCCCTTTGCCGTGGGAATACCGGGATATAATATAGCTTAGTTTACTCTCTGATATTATAGCTTCCCATTGGTGAAAGAATTTTTGAAATCGGTCCAGCCGTTTTGAAGATTACCCGGAACAAACAGACAGACAAAAAAAAAATTAAAGTGATTTTTAGGCATATGTATAGTGCAAATAACCATGTGAGCATGAAAAAGGCCTATTATTTTGACATTACAAACAGTCACTCCAATTTTATTTATGTGTATAGATGGTACGAAACCCTTCGTGCGCGACTCCGACTCGCACTTAGCCGTTTTTTTTTAATATTATTTCATGTTGAAATGGAACTGGCGCATTGCACTCTATCTGTATTTCTAGACACTTGGCATATTCAATTTAAATTACATATTTATTTTTGTAATTTCGTTATACAATGTAAAGAGAATGGTATTATTAAACAGTTTGCAGCTCACGTCTGGAGTAGTATACCTTGTAATAAGTAGCTCAAGAAATTTTCCGGGTGCCCAGTCAATTCTGTCATACCTTCTATTGGAGTTAATGTTGAGGTTCACAGACCACAGTTTAGTTCTGTCGTATCGTATCCTCAGATGGCTTTCACAGGTTAGTCCGGACTATGGGTGAGCGCTGATGGCTCTCAACCCGGTAAGAAAGTTAAGCGAACATCGCCCGAGCGCTCCCCTTGTGGGGAAAGGACCTCGACTCGGGGCGTCCCTGATAGCAAAGTGGGCGTGGCCAGGTTTAAATTAATGACTTTTACGCGGCGCGGTTTCCGACCTCGACAGCGAGGCCGGTACCGCGGCGTTTTATTTGTAATCTTTGTTGGGCGATCGTTATGAAGTCATCCTCTTCACCAAGAAGATGATGGGGACGTCGGACCGCGGCTTATAGTAGCGGTAAATCCTTCTATTTATTAGCTGACTAATCAAGTTTGCTATATTTCATGTTGCATAGGACGATTTAGATGTTTTAATTTTTAACCTACTTCTATAAGAGGAGGAGGTTTTCAATCCGGATTTTTGTATTTTTTTTATGTTAGTTCGCGCATAACTCCGTCACTTGCCACCGATTTGATTTTTTTTTAGTTGGAAAGGGTATATTTTCCAAATGGTCCCATGAAAATTTTATCAAAATCGGACAAGCGGTTTTTGAAAAATCAACAAACATCTAAAAAAATATGTACATTGTCTACATTATTGAAGTCGTCTTTTTTGCAAAGAATAATTAATTATCTAATTTTTATTGCGGGACCTAAAACAATTTTTAATTTTTTTTTGCTCCTGGTGGCGAACGAGCAAACAGTACACCTGATGGTAAGTGTTGCTGCCGCTCATGGACCTTTACAAGGCCGTTGCCTACCGCGAAGAAAGCGAAGGGAGTGTGAATGCGTGCATTGAGGCTCGGTGATACCAAGGGCACCACCAAAACCCTCCACACGCAATCACCCTCAGAAAGTTGGGCTTCCGGCTCTCTCGCTCACCGAACGAAGAGCAGTAACAAATTGCTACTACTCAGACGTCGATTTTCTGCGAGAGCATGGTACTGCCCCGGACGGACCGGCCCGCGGCTGTAGACAGATAACTGTCGACAGTGTGGTCCTACCACTCCTAAATTAATAATTAAAAACAGTTCTCACCTTAAGGTCCAACCTCGTTATCATCTAGATTCTAGACCATTGTTGCTCCGTGTCCATGAAAGTTAAAAAGTGTTTGCAAAATAAAAATCCTTACTAATATTATAAATGCGAAAGTAAGGTCGTTTGTTTGTTTGTTACGCTTTCACGCTTAAAACACCGAACCGATTTCAATAATTCGTTCACCAATGGAAAGCTATAATATCAGGGAGTAACATAGGCTATATTTTATCCCGGTATTCCTACGGGAACGGGCGCTACGCGGGTAAAGCGACTCAACCCGAAGTGAGGGCGGGTTGCTAGTCAAATATAAATGCGATGTCATACGTATAAATACACTATTTTTATATAAGTACTAGCTGACTCGGCGACATTCGTACCGCCATTATTTTTTTCATAAATATATTTTCTAAATTGCCGAAAATATAGTCTCTGGAAGAACCATTACAGTCTCGTTCGGAAAGATTCGATCGTCTTGGTCGCGGCATTGTTAATGATGATTCAAAGAGAATACAATTGACTGATTGTTGATATCTGACAAAATTATAATTATCAAATTTTCAATTATACTTAACTATAGACAAAATTGCGTTTAGCTGTCATTTGCGTTTTGTTATTAGGTACATATTAAATGCGTTTTTGTTGTACTACGTTTCTTTGACATTTTGTCATACGGGAAACGGGAACGCGTTCGAACGGGATAAAATGTATCATATGTCGGTCGCCTGGTTCTAAGCTATCTCCCCACTAATTTTAGCCAAATCGGTACAGCCATTCTTGAGTTATAAATAGTGTAACTACTTAACACGACTTTCTTTTATATACATAGATATTTATTTTTAGGACATCCTTTACTTTATTGACTGATCAGTCTGATCACTAATCCCATGTGGAGATAGAGCAAGAGTGCAATTCACCACCTTCTTGCCCGTGGATGTCGTAAAAACCTTGTACATAATGTGTATTTCATAGCTCCTAATAGGTACCAGACTGTTAGTGCATCATACGACGTCAAACAGCTAATGTGCGACAGGGGCAATGCTCCAGGAAGCCAAATTTAATCCATTGTCTCTTTCCAAGGTTCAATATGCATTATTTATCGCCGGCTACTGTAATAACCGTATAAGTATGTATAATTTGTTGCAAGGTAAACATATTGTTCTTGAATTTTATCGGTAGTAAAATGTTATTTAAATAAACCTCTTATCGGTCAAGGTGTTGGCCACATCGATCGTAAATATGCAATCTATGCGTATTAAGTTTACTGTTTATCCGTTTTGCGATTAAGGATATAAGTTACTCAATATGAGAGAAATTTACCTACTTTTTATTTTAAATACCAGGTTGGTCAGACAGATTGGTATAGCGTTTTATTTCGAGTTTCCCTACCCTTGTCTTGTTATCTGCATATTAAATACCTTGCTCGTCTTTTATGACAACCATCGGCAAGATGGGGAATAATCCCTAGCCGAGGCCGCGGGTGACGAGATCGGGGAGTTAGTCCGTTGCCCGCCGAGAGGCCGACCGTGTGAGGAAAGACGGACGTCCTCCCCGAGGGGAGGACATCGGTCGATGAGAGGGTACCCCAAATAGGGGGTTTTCCGTCGGGCCAACCACTGATGACAAGTAACCCTGCTCCGGTGGTCGGCCCAACGACGAAGGCGACGTGCACGTGGTTGAGCTGCGGGTCTGCGTGCTTACGCCCTTCTGGCGCCCCGGACGGAGCGGTGCGAGGAGCGCGCCGACCGCAACCCACCCCAAAAAATAAAAAAAAAATAGGGAATAATGAATTATATTCTTAGACCGTCACCACACGGAGAAGACTGTCAATCATCATCAGCATTTCAGCTCATATACGTTCCACTGCTCGGCTTGAGCCTCCTGCATAATAGGAGGGAAATTAACCTTACTATACCATGCTGGTGAGACAGATTGGTATAAGGTTTTATTTCAAATTTTCCTTCTCTTGTATCGATGTGATATACGTATTATATCACTTGGTCATCTTTTACGACATCCACGGGCATGATAGGGAGTGGTGAATTGTATTCTTAATCCGCCACTACACGGAATAAAGACTCTCAGTACATTGAATAAAATATTGAAATTAGCACCCATTTAATTATTTTACGGTATAAGAGTAAGAGGTTCCGTATGATGACGGAGTAAGAATACAATTCACCACTCCCTATCCTGCCCGTGGATGTCGTAAAAGATGACTATGGGATATAATATGCACATAAAATATGTGCAAGAGAAGGAAAACTCGAAATAAAACCCTATATCAACATGTCTGACCGGCATGGTATAGTAGGTTAAATTCCCTCCGAATGTGGAGGAGGCCCGAGCCCAACAGTGGGACGTATGTGGGCTGTGATAATGATGATGATAAGAGTAAAAACAAAATTATTTCACAAGATAGTAAAGTTACAAAGTAATGTTTTAAAGTAATGTTACAAAGTAATGTTTTAATCATTAAGTATATATGTAAGTAGGTTATGTTGATGGCTATTTGTATCATTGTACTTAAGTATTTCAAGGGCAGAAAAATACTCGGGAAGTTACTTTAGATTTGTTTACACCGATGCCGTAATGGTGAATATACCGGTCTACCTTGCTAGTGTACTGGGTTCGATACCCACGCAGTTATGTGGCGCGGTTCACAAATTGAGATCTTTAAAAAATATTTGGATTATTTTTGATATTTACGCGAGCATCAGTGTTCGAAACACCGGGCAATCAAACATCAAATACAAACGCGATAAAATCCTTAAAATAATTTTATTCACCATAGATTTTTTTTGTATGGAAATTTAGTGACGATAAAGGGAAACTTTTTACAACACATGTGGGGATGGGACAAGACTATAAAGTCGTTACCAGTCACTTGTCCCTGGATATCCTAAAAATGCAAACACTCTCAGAAAGTTCGGCTGCCAGCCCTCTTGCTCATTGAACAAAGGCCAAAATAAATAGCTACTACTCAAACGATGATTGTTTACGATTCTACCATTAATACAAATTGAATTAAGTAAATAACATAAAGAGCTGCACTGAATATTATTTGATATCTTTTTTTTTTTTTTTTTGTGGGTGGGTCGCGGTCGGCGCGCCTCCGCACCACTCCGTCCGGGGCGACAGAGGGGTTTAAGCACGCAACTCCCGCGACCCACCCAAAAACCACGTCGCCTTCGTCGTTGGGCCGACCACTGGAGCAGCGTTAACTTGTCGTCAGTGGCCGGCCCGACGGAATACCCCCTATTGGGGTACCCTCCCATTGACCGACGTCCTCCCCGAGGGGGGGACGTCGGTCTTTCCTCACGCGGTCGGCCTCTCGGCGGGTGACGGACTAATCCCCAGTCACGTCACCCGCGGCCTCGGCTAGGGCATTATTTGATATCTAGACTATCTATTCTCTTCTCTTTGTATAGTTTAGTTTTATTTTAGTTTTAGTTTCTAAATAAAACTACGGCATAAAATTAGTATTTGATTTGATTTAATTTAATTTAATTTAGTATGTTAATGTTACTAACACTAGCTTTTAAGTTTTTATTGATACTAACAAAATATAGAGTTAATAATTCCAAAATAAACGATTAACCTTTCGTGTGGTGACGGAGTAAGAATACAATTCACCACCCCCTATCTTACCCGTGGGTTATCGTACAAGACGACTAAGGGATATAAAACGCATATAACATCTATGCGAGAGAAGGCAAACTCGAAATAAAACCCTATATCAACATGTCTGACCAGCGTGGTATAGTAGGTCAATTACCCTTCCATTATGGAGGAGGCCCGAGCCCAACAATAGGACGTATATGGGCTGAGATGATGATGATGATGAAATGATTATTCTAGTTACATTTTGGCTAAAAATGTACATATTCTGAATATTTGCCGTATAAGAATATTTTCAATACTTGCCTTAGTTTTGCTGTATGCTGACAGAGTACGTCTTTCTCGCTGTGGAAACCCATTTACGCACTAAACATTACCGGTGACAGATTGTATAGGACTCGCCGGTCAGCTACGCAATCAGAATACCCATAAATCTATAGCGGTTACTTTCGCGTTTTACGGGGTGCCGGCGATATCGTCTATTGACATTCGATCCCCGGCACTCAATGCAAGGCCAGTCGGGCCACGTCCTATCGTTTTTTTTTAAAGACCACTCTCCGCACTAAGGCAATAAATACTTATGTTGGGGATGTAACCTTACAAATCCAAATTCAGAACAACAATTCCTGGATCACACAGTTTGGTCCTGCGTGGGATTCGAACCCATGACACTGGTACGGTAGGTCGGTATCTTAACCAGGCGGTGAGAGGAGATGTGCATATCGGCCTCTTCCTATCACACAAATTCTATTAATCTCATTGCTCATGGAAGTCGTAAAAAACTTAGAGCTTTACATCGACCTGGACCAATTTTATCTCATGCCATATGGATGGCGCAGGCGCGATTACCTGAGGCCGATCTAGTTGTGGCCGCGGGTGGCTGGACTGGGGAGTTAGTCCGTCATCCGCCGAGAGGCTGACCGCGCGATGACGACAGACGTTCCCGAACAGCGGTGGAAGGTCGGTCGAGGAGAGGGTACTTTTCAAGAGGTACTCCGTCGGGCCAATCACTGATGACAAGTCACCCTGCACCGGTGGTCGGTCCAACGACGAAGGCGACGTGTCATGGGTGGGTTTCGAGGCCGCGTGCGCCACCCCTCTGTCGCCCTGGGTGGAGCCGGGTGACTGGTGCGCTGACCGTAGCCCACCCCAATAAAAAAAATGTCATATAAGCAGGATGATGTCGAAGATAAGAATCTTTTTAAAAGTTGACCCACATCCGGTTGTATCATAAAATAATTGTTATATGTACATACGATTGGTGCTTTTAAATGAAAAAAAATCCACTACAGGTTGACCCACCGGAACTGTAAGTGGTTAAGACCGCCCCAAATGCCGCCACATTCAGTAGACAAAGAAATATGCACCACACAAATAGACGAACATAAGAAAATGATAGCAAGTTATTTAATTAAAAGAATTATTTGTGTAATTATTTTAATGCGAAGTAAGAATTCAATTTACTATTCCCTATCTTGCCCGTGGATTTTGTAAAAGACGACTAAGGGATAATGTAATACGCATATAAATATTATGCAAGCGAAGGAAAACTCGAAATAAAACCCTATGCCAACCTGTCTGACCAGCATGGTAAGTATGTACCAGTAAGGACAATTTCTCTTCCATTGTGATGGAGGCTCGAGCCCAGCAGTGGAAAGTATATGAGCCGAGATGATGATGACAAATATTTTAGATTTTTATACAACTTTAGATAAATAAATTGAATTTAGGTAGGTCTTCAAGTGCAATAAAAGTTTAAAATTTAATTAATAATCTTGCGCGTGAGAAAATTAACCTAGCGGATGCATGGATTTGAATACCAACACAATGCTACCAACGTTAATTAAACTTGATAATCTATAGTTACATCTGCCGCTGACATACGCTAATTAATACATTAATTAAGAGAAGGAAAACTCAATATAAAACCTTATACGAATCATGACCAGCATGGTATAGTAGGTCAATTTCCGTCCCAATATGGACGAGGCTCGAGCCCAACAGTGCGACGTACATGAGCTGTGATTATCATGAATATATTAATTATAGCATTGCATTAGTAGCAATTAAGAGTTTCCATGTGGTGACGGATTAAGAATACAAATCACCAATCCCTATCTTGCCGTGGATGTCGTAAAAGACGACTAAGGGATATCAAACGCATATAACAACTATGCAAGAGAAGGAAAACTCGAAATAATACCCTCTACCAACCTGTCTGACCAGCATGGTACAGTAAGGTCAATTTCCCTCCTACTGTGGAGGAGGCTCGAGCCCAACAGTGGGACGTATATGAATTGAAATGATGATGATGATTGGTGGCGAGTCCTCTGTGTTATGACGGAGTAAGAATACAATTCATCAATTTTGTCTGTGGATGCCGTAAAAGACGAAGATATATGATATGTAAATAATATCTGTGTAAGAGAAGAAATTTCCGTGTGGTGACGGAGTAAGAATACAATTCACCACGCCCTATCTTGCCCGTGGATGTCGTAAAAGACTACTATGGGATATAATATGCACATAAGAGTGTAAGAGAAGGAAAACTCGAAATGAAACCCTATATCAATATGCCTGACTAGCATGGTATTGTAGGTCAAATTCCATCTCATTATGGAGGGAGGCCCTAGTCCAACAGTGGGACGTATGTGGGCTGCGATGATGATGATGATGAAGAGAAGAAAACCTTGACAAAAAGCCCTATGTCAATTTATTTGACGGGGCGATATTGTAGGTCAATTACCTCACATTGTTTAGGAGACTCGAGTGTGCGCTGAGATAGTTATAGATAGCGAAAATAGTGTTTAAATTGGTAGTCTGCTTAAAAAGTGTAATGGTATTGGATACACGTGGGGTTTATGAGCTCAATTTAGTGGTTTATAAGTATTGGTGATCACGTTACTTGTTCAAATCTTGGTTGATTAAGACAGGGTGTATCTGGTTATGGAACAACTGTATGAGTATGTTGTAGTTTAAAAGCCATAGATCGTAATTATAATGTACTAGCAACCGCCCTCGCTTCGCTTCGGTTGCAGTCACCTTACCCGCGGTGTAGTTCCCGTTTCCGTGAGGATACCGGGATAAAATATAGCCTATGTTACTCCCTGATATTATAGCTTTCCATTGGTGAAAGAAGAATTTTTGAAATCGGTTCAGTGATTTAAACGTGAAGGTGGGTCAACAAACAAACAAACAAACAAACAAACATCCTTACTTTCGCATCTATAATATTAGTAAGGATGTTACACCAACATGAAAAAAAAGTGTGTGTACAAAGTACGCATATCAGAAGTGACTTCTTTATTCCTCATCCTTCATGCTTCGTCTTTCGTTTCATTCTTCGTCCTTTATCTTTTATCTCATTCTCTCGCCGACTGAATCCTATACATCTACGTGTTTGTGTCTTTATGGACTCGCTTTTTCATTTCATCGAGTTTGAAATCACAACGATTCTAAAGAAGTTTCACTTCAAAAACAATAAAACATACTAGTTATAGTCATTTCAAAAATGTGTGTCTAAGAGTCTACGCCTTAAATATACATGGTAGATACGTAGGTAAAAAACGCACGAACGCGTCGACAGTTTAAGTTTTTAGGTACGAAGTTGAACGTCAGCGTTAGACTAACGGTCATCGCCCGCTTAGGTGATATTAAGGTGAAGTTTGCTTTGCTTGCGCGAACGTAATTATTGATTTACTGAATGTCTAATTATCATTTACCAAAATACGAATAGTTTGCAGATTAAAAATCACTGACTTTATACATTTCAATTAGATTTACACGAAAAAGTGATGATAAAATTAAAAACGTTACATGTTTCTAATTCCTTCATCATCATCATCACTCATTATCATTTCAGCCTATTGCCATCCACTGCTGGACGTAGGCCTCCCTCATGTTGCGCCACAATGTGCGGTCCTGTGCCGCCTGCATCCAACGACGCCCAGCAACTTTCACTAGGTCATCGGTCCACCTAGTTGCGTCCTACCCTGCGTCGTCCGATACGTGGTCGCCACTCGAGAACCTTTCTTCCCCAGCGGTTGTCGGTTCATCGAGCGATGTGGCCTGCCCATTGCCACTTCAGCGTGCTAATTCTTCGTGCTATTTCGGTTACACCCGTTCTTCTGCGGATTTCCGTATTCCGGATTCTATCTCGCAGAGAAATCCCGAGCATAGCCCGCTCCATAGCGCCCGCACGCTGAGCGACTTTGAGCCTTGATATGAGGCCTACATTTAGGGACCACGTTTTCGTGCCGTAAGTCATCACTGGTAACACACTGATCGTAGACCTGTGTTTTCAGACACTGAGGTATGTTGGACGAGAAGATCCTCTTAAGTTTCCCGAACTAATTCATTAACGAATTGATATTTTTACTTAAAATTTTTCTTGGGTTCCTACCACCATTGCCGAACTCCCGTTTGACCAGTTGCCCTATAATCTGATACAGTCTGTATACCATCATTTCAGCTCATATACGTCCCACTGTTGGGCTCAACCCTTCTCCACAATAGGAGGGTAATTGACCTCACTATACTATGCTGGTCAGACAGTTTGGCACCGGGTTTTGTTTGGAGTTTGCCTTCTCTAGCGTGGATTTTATATGAGAATTATATCCCTTAGTCGTTTTTTACGACATCCACCGGCAAGATAGGGAGTGGTGGTTTGTATTCTTACTTCGTCACCACGAACATATATCATCATCATCTTATTCCATACACGTTCTTCATAATCCTTCTGATCAGGAAGATATAGTAGTCAATTTCCATCTCACAGTGGAGAAGGTTCTTGCCCCGTAGTAGCTGTTACCTTCATAAACTAAAATGAAGGTATATATTTTAGGTAAACTTTTGCATTTAACATTAAGCAATAGTGATAATTATATTTTAAACTAGCAACTTGCCCTCCCTTCGCTTCAGTTTCAGTGTCTTACCCGCGTAGTTCCCTTTCCCGTGGGAATACTGGGATAAAATATAGTTTAAGTTACTCCCTGATAGTATAGCTTTCCATTGGTGAAAGAATTTTTGAAATCGGTCCAGTAGTTTCAGAGCCTATTCAATACAAACAAATAAACAAACAATCAAATTGTTCCTCTTTATAATATTAGTATACATAAATGACGTCAAATTGTCATCGTCATAAATATTGTGCAATACAAAATAAAATTTCCGTGTAGTAACCGACTAAGAAACATCATCATCATTTCAGCTCATATACGTCCCACTGTTAGGCTCGAGCCTCCTCCACAATAGAAGGGAACTTGACCTTACTATGTTTTCTGTTTATGTGTTTATTACATGCTGGTCAAGCAGGTTAATATAGGGTTTTATTTCAAGTTTTGCTTCTCTTGCATAGATGTTATATGCGTATTATATCCCTTAGTCGCCTTTTACGAGATCCACGCCAAAGATAGGGAGTGGTGATTTGTATTCTTACTCCGTCACCACACAGAATACAAGAATACAATCTTAGTGCAGTCAAAGACGACTAAGGGATGCATACAAAATCTATGGAAGATAAGGTAAACTTGAAATAAAATCCTATACCAATCTATATGAACAGTATTCCATTCCTCGTATTGAGGAGCAGGCTCGAGCCAAACAATAGGAAGTATATGAGATGATGAAAATCATTTTTAGTCGTAAGTATAAGAATAAGCCCCAAGACGGTCGTTTCTGACCAACTGTTAGACGTGAAAATATAAGTAATTGCCTCGCATTGTGGAAAATCAAGTGCAGCGGAACGTATGTAAATGTGCTGAGATTATAATGATAACACCTAATTTTTTAACAGTTTTAGTCATGGTCAGTTTGGATAGAATCATCTAGATTAATTTAGACCATACAAGAGAAGATAATCTATATCTATACCAATAAATAAAATTGGAGTGTCTGTTTGTAATGTCAAAATAATAGGCTTTTTTCATGTTCACACGGTTATTTGCACGACACCTATGCCTAAAATAGCAATTAAAAAATTTTTGTCTGTCTGTCTGTCAGTCTGTCAGTCTGTCTGTTTGTTTCGGGTAATCTTCAAAACGGCTGGACCGATTTCTAAAATTCTTACACCAATGGAAAGCTATAATATCAGGGCGTAAACTAGGCTTTATTTTATCCCGGTATTCTCACGGGAACGGGAACTACGCGGGTAAAACAACTATAACCTATAACCAAAGCGAAGCGAGGGCGGGTTGCTAGTATATATATAAAAGAAAGTCGTGTTAGTTACACTATTTATAACTCAAGAATGACTGTACCGATTTGGCTGAAAATTGGTGGGGAAGTAGCTTAGATCCAGGAGACGGACATAGGATACTTTTATCCCGTTCGATTGCGTTCCTGTGTGACGTAACATAATACGTCAAAGAGAATATAAGTCACTATGAAACGTGGTATAACAAAAACGCATCTAACATGTAATAATAAAACGAAAATGACAGCTGTAGACAGAGTATACCTATTTTCGGAAATATGGAAAATATATGGTATTTACAAAAAAAATTTGGCGACAATTTTACCCGGACTGTTGGCTGAGCGCTGAGGTCTCTCAACCCGATACAGAACTAATTATTTTTTTGTTGGACTATAGTTGTTAGCTGCAGATGGCTGTAACAACTTTACCCGGACTGTTGGGTGAGCGTTGAGGGCTCTCAGCCTGATAGAAGTAAATTAAAAATAAGTTTTTGTTAATAACGGGACTGAAAAGTGCGAGGCAGAAAATATGTATAGCGACATCTATCAAGTCACGTCAAGATGTTAGCTATGGATATAGAAAAAAAAAACGCTAATTCTATAAAAATAACGGGACAAACTATTTCAATTATTGTATTATCATCGGTCGTTGATAAGTGGGTTAATGTTACATATTAATCCGACGTTTAGAAGAGGGTGGAAATCACGTTCAAAAATTCAGTGTATGCAAACCATGTTTACAAAATTTAATGTGTAAAAAAAGAACCAACAATATAACAAACCATGTTCTATTCTATACCGTGGCTTTATAATTCGCTTCAAACTCCATTGTAGAGCCATTCTTCACTTAAATTGTATCTAATGACAATAAGTCCGAAGGCCATTGGCACTGAAGTGGAACAACTAAAGATTTAGTTTTTAGATGATTATTATTTATTAGAATAATGTAATATGGCTATATTACCAAATCTGTGTGATAAAACTGTTATTTTTTAATATATTTGATTCAGTATTTAATAGAAAATCCGATTACACAAATTAAAGAGTACAATTTTCCACGTGTTTCTTCGGGGCAAAAATTTTCCAAGTATTATTACGAAAGACATTTAGGAAATGGTTCTGCTGCAAGCTTCTGTTGCAAGTCATTTGAATTTAAACATAATAACAAATTCTGCGAGATAATTAGTGATTGGCAACGTCTAGCTTTGTATTGCAGTAGACATGAGAAAAGTGGTGTCACGCTCAAAATTAAAAACACTATTGATAGTATTCAACAAACGTTTTTAGAGGTTGAAAAGCAGTGCTGGTAAGATGTAGAAAGAATAAAAATATATGTGGTCTAGGTACACTAAAAAGGCTTTTCGTGGTCAAAGTCCAAATTTATTAGGGACGTGAAAAAATAATCTGTTTTTATATTAATCGATTATTTTTTTTGTAATAATCGATTTTAATAATCGATTATCTAAATAATAAAAATCAATTTAAAGGAAATCGCTTTTTTATATTAAAATTAATGGAATATTTTAGTATTTGCTTTTTTGTAAGTTTTCTATTAGGTATATAGAAAATAAATATCACTTTCAGATTTCCTAACAAAAAAAAAATCTCATCACAATTCTGCCAGGAAAAGTGCTCGATCAAATACCAGTGTTTCATATTATATTAGAAAATACACATATTATTCTCTCAGATTTCCTAAAAAAAGATCATCACCATCCCGTCGGGAGAAAAACTTTAATAAAGAACTACGAATAGTAAAAAAAATCGATTATTAAATAATCGACTAATTAAAAATAATTAATCGATTTTTTGCAAACCGATTTATTTTAAAGAAAGAAAAGTCGATTATTTATTAATCGATTTTCCCCTCCAAGTTACATCCCTAAAATTTATACGACCATAATAATGGTAATTTTTTAAAATATAATAAAATCTTAGAATAATAACGTATAGAAGGTAAGTTCACGCACAAAAAGTGAGGCATTTCAATTGGAGCCTAATGGAGCTTACACCGGAACCGTTCCGTAATGTACAAGTCATTGTACTGCACGAACGTACGCAACTCTTAAAAAATAAATAGCTAATTATGACGGTTTGTGCATTCAAATGGTGTCACAACACATTTGAAAAATATAAAAAGATTATTAACATTACTTTTAAAGGTAATTCGACGACTTATGTTAATAAAAACAAAATTTGATTTCATAATTTGTATAGTGGTGTGCTTGTGTACGTGTGTAATCATCTGCGCGCCATTAGTATTTTTAGATTCAAATTTTGAAAGTTCGAAGTATTGACACTATCCTTCTATACGTTATTATTCTAAGAATAAAATGTTAGGAAAATTCGATCTTTCAATGACAAAACATATACCACGCGTAACGAATGATTCATATTTCAAACAGAAAAGCGAGAGGAGTAGAAATAATATAATTTAAGTATGTTTATATTCTTCCATATTTTAGAGTAGTGTTGTTTTTTTTTAATCAACATACGTAATAGTTAAATTGTACTATTAGAAAAAAGTTAGCTATTTTGTTGTGACATCTAAGTACCTATACAAGTAGATGGAGGAGACCTGAGCTCAACAGTGGCATGTATAGGCTGAGCTGATTATACAATTATCTACACAAGAAAATCTCTCTTAAGGTTAAAGTTTACTCGTTCGTTCACTTACCTCGCTTAGTTTCGGTTACAGTCGCCTTAGCCGCGTAGTTCCAATGGGAATACCGAGATAAAATATAGTCTATATTACTTGGGAATAATGTAGCATTCTAATGGTGAAAGAATTATCGGAATCCGTCCAGTAGTTTTTGAGTTTATTCATTACAAACATACAGACACACAAAAATACTAATGTTTCCTCTTTATAATATTAGTGTAGATACATTGTATAAGGATGTTATAAGCTGATAGTAACAGTTTTAAAGTTAAAATTTATTTTTATCTTTTTAGAGGATGTAAATAAAAGTTTGATTTTAAAAAGATTTTTTACTTTTAATTTATTATTTACGATTTTGCTATCGCTATATACGTTCTTCAGTTTGTTCATCTCAATTCAACTTGAAGCTTATTGTGCCTTACGAAACATAATTCCGGGTTTTGGAGTTCCCATTTTTGGAGTTATCCTTCTTCTAGACAGGTTGCAAACCAATGCTATTGACGGCCATCTCACCAAATGATACAAGTTAAAGATAACTAACCGTTTTTACAGACTTGAACGGAATTGATCTTTAGCATCTTAGTTAAAACTCGCATTTGTATTTTCTGTAAGTAAATGTTAAGAACATTTGATACCCATATTATAGGCAAGCATTAAAAATTATTAGTCCGCCATCTTGGGCGTTCCACCATGTTGGATTTCTTTTTCTTTTTTTTTCCGTTGGGCCGGCCACTGAAGACAAGTTACTCTGCACCGGTGGTCGGCCCAACGACGAAGGCGACGTGTCACGGGTGGGTCATGGGGTCGCGCGCCGCCCTTCTGTCGCCCCGGACGGATCCGGGCGGCGGATGGCCCTGGATGGCCCACCCCCTAAAAAATGGCCCTGGATGGCCCACCCCCTAAAAAAATACATGTTGGATTTAGAATAAAGTTACACAGCTAATCACGTATTGTGTCATCTAAACCGAATGTGTATACAAAATTTTAGCTCAATTGGTTGAATATATCTGCTTCCAAATAGAGTTTCAAGCTTTATAAGTCCACCATATTGGGTTTAGAGAGATGGCACTTTATTTTTCGAGTCACTCTTAGCAAGCCCTTTCAGCCCATTGATATCCATATTGATATCCATATTATAGCAGCGTATTCAATATAATTAGTCCTCCATCTTGTACGTGCCCGCCTAATGCCGCCCTAGCCGAGGCTGCGGGTGATCGGACCGGGGAGCTGTCCGTCACCAGCAGAGAGGCTGACCGCGCGACGGCGACCGACGTCCCAGGATGTCGAGAGGTGAGGGTACCCGAAAGGGTATTCTGTCGGGCCGACCACTGACGACAAGTCACCCTGCTCCGGTGGTCGGCCCAACAACGAGGTGACATGGGTACGGGTGGGTTATGGGCCCGCGCGTTGTCCTTCATCGCCCTGGACGGAATGGACCGCGCGTGCGCTTACCATAGCCCAACCATAAAAAAAAAATTGTACGTGCCGTTATGTTGGATTTAGAACAACGTCACACAGTTAAGCATGTATTGTCGTCAAAATTTTAGCTCAATCTGTTGAATATATATTCTTCAAAATAGAGTTTCAAGCTTTAGAAGTCCACCATATTGGATTTAAAGTGACATCACGCATTTTTCGAGTTACTTTTAGCAAGCTCTTTCATTTGATACCTACTCATACTGTAGGAGTATCTATACCAATAAATAAAATTAGAGTGTCTGTTTGTAATGTCAAAATAATAGGCTTTTTTCATGCTCACACGGTTATTTACCCATACCTAAAATAGCAATTAAAAAATTTTTGTCTGTCTGTTTGTTCCGGGTAATCTTCAAAACAGCTGGACCGATTTCAAAAATTCTTTCACCAATGGAAAGCTATAATATCAGGGCGTAAACTAGGCTATATTTTATCCCAGTATTCCCACGGGAACGGGAACTACGTGGGTAAAACGACTATAACCTATAACCGAAGCGAAGCGAGGGCGGATTGCTAGTATTAAATATAATTAGTCTGCAATCTTGTATGTGCCATCATGTTGGATTTAGAATGACGTCACATAGTTAACCACGTATTGTCATCCAAACCAAGTATGTATACAAAATTTCAGCTTAATCGATTGAGGATATCTGCTTCAAAATTGAGTTGCAAGATTCCACCCGAACAAACATATTACTTGCATACATATGTACATACTTACATTACATACAAGTTTAATAAGCTTGTAATTAGATATAACTGGTTTTACCTATTTATGTAAAAAATTAGCTAAGTATATAAAACTGGAGAACATTTATTTTGATTAAAATTAACGGATAATAAAAAGTTGAAATATGTATTTGGTCTTTGTATTTTTATCGCCACATTCATCATCATCATTTCAACTTATTGCCGTTTACTGCTGGACGTAGGCCTCCCTTATGTTACGTCACAAAGTACGTACGACGCCCAGCAACTTTCACCAGGTTGTCGGTCCACCTAGTTATCACTACACGAGGAAAATTTTAAACATCAGCTCATTTGAACCGATATACGCCCCACTGTTGGACTACGGGCCTTCTCAACTTTGGGAGGAAATTTGATATACTATACTACGTTGGTCAGACGAGTTATCGTTTCATTTGGAGTTTTCCTTCTCGCTCTTCACGTCTTTTACGACACCCACGGACAAGATACGAGAGGTGAATTGTATTCTTACTTCGTCACCACACGAAAAAAAAATTAAAATCAAGTTCATATTGGAAAATTCTAATGTTCAACAATCCATGCCCTTAGCTCGGCCATTGACTTCTAATATATGGTGTAATATTACCGAGTCCATATTTTATAAGAAGGTCACTGTTGCTCTTTTAAAACTTTAATTCATACTCGAGTAACATTAGCGTAACGTAACATGTTGCGTAACATTACCTATAATTAATAGCAACTTTCTAACCCTTAATAGAATAAAATAGTTTAAAAAAACTAAGACTCGCTTTCATAGATAAGCAGACTAAAAGTGTAACACAGAAAATAGGGATGGCGACATCTATCGAGTCACGTCAAAATTTCAACCATAGATATATATAATTTATTGAAGGCTTTGGCAGAACCATCAGCTTAACAGAAACTTAAAAATTACATAAGATTCGGAACAGTTATATTTACATTATACGATACAATAATAATAATAATTATCTTAAAAAAGATAAAGGTATTGAAGGCAGGCGACAGTTTTTAAATCAATAGCTTTTAGTTAAACCAGTCCATCGAACCTCCAACCCGATAAACTGATATTAGATACCATCATCACACAATAGTTTTACACCTACCATTGGCAGTCCACGTGTGTTATGTGCAGACGTGGAGTGTCATCGATAGACGTCCCATCTCATTTTTAAATTAAATTTCTCCAAAGGCCTCTGTGTGTTGGATCCATATCCCCCTGTAAGCCTTTAAAGGCCGGGTATCTTCCCTAAGGAAAATATACGTGAACCAAAAGGAGATACAAGATAATCTTAAATTAACTATCATCATTTCAGCTCATTTACGTCCCACTGCTGGGCTATTCACCTTACTTTACCGTGTTGGTCAGATAGGGTTTTATTTCGAGATTTCTTCACTTGTATAGTTGTTATATGCATATTATATCCCATAGTCACCTTTTACTACATCCACGGGTAAGATAGGGAGTGGTGATTTGTTAATCCATCACCACACGGAAAAATTAGCTAATATATCATACATTTCCAATTGTGTTTACAATGAAATTATATAAAGCCATATACAGTGATGGAAATTTTAGTAAGGTTTGTAGAGAGTTTGGAACGTGTCTTAGTGTCTTGACATTGACAGATTAAAGGTATGGCCAAACTTGTGCGATAAAAGCGACTGCGAAGCGGTAGCATCAGTCCCGCGACAGACGCTACTCGTGATATCTTATGGCGTCATGGCACACCTAAGTGACCACGGCGCGGGACGACCGCGTCGGCAGAACGGAACGCACGCGTCTCGTAGTTAGACTTGTTTACCTCTACGAAAAACGAAAAAGTAAGAGTAAGAAACGAAAAAGTAAGCGTACTTAGTATTTTAAACGATTTAAAACATCCAGGATATATGAACATAAGAAAAAAAGATAAGATATGGAATTCTATCGGTTCACGTCGTAGTCGCGCAAGTGTGCACATCAAGTTTCGCGATGTAGATGCTCGCGTTTCGGTTTGGTCGTACTTTTATAACAGATATAAAAATCTCAACCACAGATATAAAAAATATCGCTAATAATATACTGTAAGGATAACGGATCAAACTATTTAAATAATTGTATTGTCATTAATCCTTGATAAGTGTACAGTTTTAAGTTAATCAGACGTTTAGAAGGGGGGTGAAAATCATGTCCAAAGATTTCAGTTAATGTAAGCATGTTAATAAATCTAGTTCAATCTCAATCATTATAAAGAATATTGGTCCTTGCTTGTTACCTTTTGACATTACTATTTTTTTAAATATAATATGCACGATATAAAGGATTTTATAAATTCAAAATGAAATTAGCTTTCGTCCGTGTCAAATGTGACGTCTACGTTCAAATAATTTTCATTATTTGTGTCATAAGATAAAAAATATCAAATGAAAATTCACCTCCTATTTACATCTTTAGAGAGGATTTTGTCCAATATTCTTTTTAGCCAATAAATATCAAATCATCATCATCATCGCAGCCCACATGTGTCCCACTGTTGGGCTCGGGTCTCCTCGACAATGGCAGGGGATATGACCTACTATACCATGCTGGTCAGACATGTTGGTATAGGGTTTTATTTCGAGTTTTCCTTTTCTTGCACAGATGTTATGTACGGCTAGAGCGATTTTTTTTGGAATATCTGTAAAAAGTTGCTTTTCTAACTCTCAAATATACACACAAAATTTTATTTAACTCTTAATACATTTAGAGGTGCCCCCAACTGCATTAATATTAGAGAAATTCGCGAAAATTGGTGAAAAATACATACGTCTTATTGGAAGGAAGTGACTACTTGGGGCATGTCAGGTGTGAGTCGGGCACTGCGAAAGGTATTAAAAGTACTATTTTAACTTATTTCAAATCCAAATCAGTGGAACTCAGTGAAATATCTGTTGTTGGTTGCGATGGAACAGTAGTTAACACAGGCTTTAAATATTGTGTGATTCGCTTGATGGAAGTACTTAAAAAGCCATTACAGTGGTTTGTCTGTCAGTTATATTCAAATGAATTATCACTGTGACACCTGTTATTGCATTTGACTGGAAAAACTACAGGGCCTAAATGGTTTTCAGGTTCCCATTGGATCCGAATTACAAAAATGTGAAACTACACCAATAGCAGAATTCACTGACATTTTATCAACATTACCTGAGGTTACTAGCAATGATTTGAGTAGATACGGACCAAAATTATCTGTACGATATAATGACGGCTATAAGAACTGGTGTGTTTTCTTCCGATTTAACTAATATAGAACCTGGGCCTCTCAACCATTCTAGATGGCTTACGGCAAATCGAATTCTAAGATTATATGCTACTATGACAGTCTCGAAGAAAAACAGGTGAAATTAGCTACGTACGTGATGAAAATTTATGGTCAAATGCGGTTCACAATAAAATTTAATTCCCATATATAAATGGAGCTAAGCACCTGTGGCAAAGTCTGAGTCGCTATTTGAACCCAGATTTGAAGGAGATTGTTGATAACGTTATCCAAGGAAATGGATATTTTGGTCATCCAGAGAATGTTCTTGTCATCATGCTTGGAGATGACATAGAGAGCATATGTAAGCTAGCATATCAAAAAACTTTGAAAGCAAGATCAAATAATGCTCCAGGACTTCGAACATTTAAAGTGCCTGGCTTAATTTTCGACGCCGAAGGTTATACGAAAATTATTACGTGGCAAGACTTTGAAATAACTGAGTCACCGCTGACTTCCAATTTATCGGATGTAGCTTTGAAATCAATTGTCAAAAGTGGTTTGAGTACAATTTAAAATATTAATTTTTTCCATGCCACACACAAGCCGTAGAGGCTTTATCAAATTAGTGACAGAAGCTTCGAGTGCTATTTGTGAAGAACACAACGATATGAGATGGTTATAGAAGATATGTTACGGATACATACGAGACGGTTTCATACGGGTAAGACTGCTTTCACGTCAGCAAATGCCACAGCAAATGTACAAAAAAGGAATTTCATGTTTAATTAAAATTGCCCTTATGCATTTTTATCTTGTTTCTTTAATAAATAAATTGTTCGAAATAAGTTACGGCTCTTGTAGTTATAGCATTTTCAAGTAAGAAATACGTACAATAATATGAGAAATAAATATTGTTTTATCTTAATTTATAACCTGGTAAAACCTTAGCCGATTTAGTCGATTTTTTCGATTTCCACGACCCAATAAGAGGGTGAATTGTATTCTTACTTCGTCACCACACAGTAAGGATCCCTTACTAATATTATAAATGCGAAAGTAGGCTTGTTTGTTTGTTACGCTTTCACGTTTAAACCACTGAACAGATTCCAAAAATTCTTTCACCAATGGAAAGCTTTAATATCAGGGAGTAACAAAGGGTATAAGTTACCCGGTATTTCCACGGGAACTACGCGGGTAAGGCGACTGAAACCGAAGCGAAGCGAGGGCGGGTTACTTGTAATGATATAAGGTACTAGCTGACCCGGCGCACTTCGTGCCGCCATAATTTTTTTTGTAAATATATTTTCTAAATTTCCTAAAATATAATCTCTAATAGAAGAACCATTACAGCTTTGTCGGGAAGGATTCAATCGTCTTGGTCGCAGCATTTTTAATGATGATTCAAAGAGAATACAAATTACTAATTAATATTGATTATTGATTTCTGACAAAATTATTATCATCAAGTTTTCAACCATACTTAATCATAGACAAAATTACGTTTAACTGCCATTTGCGTTTTGCGTTTGCGTTTTAATTATACCACGTTTCATAGTGACTTTGACGTTTTATGTCACGTCACACGGGAACACGATCGAACGAGTTAAAAAGTATCCTATGTCCGTCGCCTGGTTCTAAGCTACTTCCCCGCCAATTTTCAGGCAAATCGGTATAGTCGTTCTTGAGTTATAAATAGTGTACCTAACACGACTTTCTTTTATATATATAGATTTACTTGTTATATGTGTGCTGTGTGGTAGCGGCTTCGAATACTACCAACCCTTGCTTTGCTCGTGGGTGTCGTAAAAGACGACTAAGAGCCCTAGATTGACCCGGACCAACTCCATCTGGTACCATTTGGGTCAACGATTACATTCCCAAGGAGGGTTGACGTCAGGCAGGCGGCCGGTCATAAAAGTCATTGCCGAAACTTTTTGCAATATGTCAAAACAGATGACATATTGCGTCGACCCCAAGTAATTGGGATAAGAGCAAGATGATGATGATGATGATGATGTGTGCTGTGTGGTAGCAGCTAAGAATACTACCAACCTTTAAATCTCTCGTGGGTGTTGCAAAAGACGAGTAAGAACTTTATATCAACCTGGGCCAACGCCACTTGAAGCTATCTAGTCAACATTTACATTCGCAAGGACGGTTGAAGTTAGGCAGGCGGTCCGTCAAAACTATTGCCAATTACTTTCGCGGTACTATGAGAGAGGAGTACTTATAGAATCGACCCCAAGTTATTGCGATTAGAGCACGATGATGATGCTTATTGTTAGATATTCTACATACATATATATACATTCACGCCTTTTTCTTATAGGGGTACGCAGAGACCACTTCCCTCCATCATCATCATCTTGCTCTTATCCCAATTACTTGGGGTCGACGCAATATGTCATCTGTTTTGACATATTGCAAAAAGTTTCGGCAATGACTTTTATGACCGGCCGCCTGCCTGACGTCAACCCTCCTTGGGAATGTAATCGTTGACCCAAATGGTACTAGATGGAGTTGGTCCGGGTCAATCTAGGGCTCTTAGTCGTCTTTTACGACACCCACGAGCAAAGCAAGGGTTGGTAGTATTCGAAGCCGCTACCACACAGCTAGGTTGGTAGTATTCGAAGCCGCTACCACACAGCTAGAGACCACTTCCCTCCACTTGCTACAATTTTAAACATACCACTTTCGCCTCCTCCACATTCATTAATCTCCTCGTGCATGTTCTTCGGTTAAGAATACGTTAACCTGGCCTTTCTTAAGAATGTCCCCGATTTGATCGTGGAACATCTTAGTCTTCCCCTTCTAAAACTTCCGTCCATCTTCGCTCTATAAATTCTCCTTGAAAATCTCTTTTCATTCATTCTCTCTACAATCGATTTTTTAGATATTCTAAAATAACAAATATGATAAACTAGTAGTCGGCTAAAATAGAGTTACAATAGAGCACAAATAAATAAGTCACATTTTCGAAAAGTAATGGTAATATTTAAACAATGACTATTCTGAAACAAAGTCACAGACAATATTAAATTTTGACGTGAATACCATTGTAACAATATATTGTACAAATCATGAATATATTATGATGTTAGAATAAAATTTAATGACTATATTTATGTTAAATAGCGTGACAGCATAGAACACAGTTTTTATATTCAATTACGTACTATGGTTTAACTATCAAATGAAATTGTTTCAAGCCAAATAATATTTGTCAAATAATATTTATCGTCACTAATTCATTACAATCTTAATCGAGACTTTAGCGGTGTGACGCGTAATCAACGCGTGATGTTTACGAGAAAATTAATTTTTGGATTTTATAGCGTTTGTATTTTAGCGGCGTTCGATGATTACGCGCACTGATGCTTACGCGTAAACTATTTTCATGGATTTTATAGCGTTTGAATTTTAGCGGCGTTCGATGATTACGCGCGCTGATGCTTACGCGTAAACTATTTTCATGGATTTTATAGCGTTTGAATTTTAGCGGCGTTCGATGATTACGCGCGCTGATGCTTACGCGTAAACTATTTTCATGGATTTTATAGCGTTTGAATTTTAGCGGCGTTGGATGATTACGTGGATTGGTGTCTACATGAAAACTATTTTTATGGATTTTATAGCGTTTGTATTTTAGCGGCGTTGGATGATGATGTGGATAATGGATTGATGTTTAAATGAAAACTATTTTATGAATTTTGTAGTGTTTGTTTATTAGCGACGTTAATGATTACGTGGATTGATGTTTGCATGAAAACTATTTTTATGGATTTTATCGTATTTCTTTATTAGCGGCGTTGAATGATTACGCACATTGATGCTTAAGCGATAAGGAGGCTTCCCATTTTCAGTATCGCTTGATGCATCTAATTTTAAACTGTGACACGAGTTCATGAAATGGATTATCTTAGTTTATTATTAAAATAATTTTATCACGTGTTGTGGAGTCTCTCATTTGCCGGGTTTATAAACGTGTAATAATAGTCTTTTTTTGGATCATAGTTTGCCGTTGAATAGATTTGTTGTAGCAACATTATTACACAGATAATTATGATTAATCGATGTTCTACTGGTATAATAAAATATCGATTAAACGTAATTATTTGTGATTATTAACAATTCAAAACAATAATAATATTTTTATTCAACGAAAAAAGAATGTGTTTATTAAAATATAATTTTAATTTAGTTTCGTACAGTTGACAAACAACTGTATGAAAACTAGATACAGCTTTTAGTTAGCCAATGTAACAAAACATTAGCTTTGAAACCTAAAAACTAGGTGAGATATGAGATCATATTATCATAAACAGAAAAACTTACAAAAATATTTCGCCTTCTGTCTTATTGTGAGTGAAAACTTGTGTTTTTACATCAGTAAGAAAAATTGAAAAAATTTATCGTTATCGATTTTTGATGTATTTTTTTTATTTTAGTAACACTGTAACCTTACTTGTCAATCTTATCATGTTTGTTGTTCGCAGCTAAACAGATTGGCGCGAATATGGAAATGTCATGTCATGCTCTTGTATTATATTCATTTCTTTAGTGTTTTGTAGTGTTATATTGAATAATTTTGCTGGTATTTTATGGAATATGATAGAGTTAAAGTGCTGAAGTGTAGTGAATATGGTATAATTGTGGTTTACGTGTATTTTCGTGTTCTTAAAAGATAAATAATAAGTTTCATACTTTTTTAACTACAAAGTTCACACATCGATTTCTCAGAAACCCGGCAAATTGCGCATTCGATGTTTATTTTTACTTAAACTACGTACTAATACGAATCTTAGACAGTGGTTTTCGTCTTGTCACTGTAATATTTATACAGATACTATTTTCCTTAGTCACTTGGGTATTCCCCTTTTCATGAATACTATCGCGTTTGTATTTTAGCGGCGTTGGATGAATTTATCGAGTTTCTTTATGGATTTTATCGAGTTTATATTTAATTTTGGCTAAACTTTCCATTATGGGCCATTGATTTCGAAGTTCATTTTTTTTTAAAGATAGTATTAGAGTAAAATGGAACGCACCCTTATTAGTTTTTTTATTTTTTTTATTTTTAGACGCTTTTGGCGCCACCTTTTCGATGTAACTATCACGCATTATATTCCTACACATACGTTTCTTTTCTTTTATTCAATATATTCCTTCATGGTAGCAGAGCGTGGTTCTGAAGTGGTACAGTTAAAAAAAAAATCAGAAAAGTGAACTTCAATCCGCAAAAATTGTTGGTGCAATTTAAATTTGAGGTTAAGAAAATTTACGATCACAGAAATCCAGCAATATGGGTTCAAATATGTTTAATTTAGAGAAACTGATCGGAAGAGAAAACTTCGCGACGTGGAAGTTCAGCATGAAAACATATTTGGAACATGAGGATCTATGGTGCTGCGTCGAACACGCCGATAATAAGCCTGTGGATGTAGCTAAAGATATAAAGGCGAAGTCGAAGCTGATATTGTTGTTGGACCCACAGAATTACGTACATGTTCAGGAATGCAAGACTGCAAACCAAGTATGGGAGAATTTACAAAAGGCTTTTGACGATAATGGCTTAACAAGAAGGGTAGGTCTCCTTAAAGATTTGATAAATACTACACTGGAGTCAAGCAATAGCGTTGAAGACTATGTTAGTATAATTATGAACACTGCTCACAAACTGCGCAATATTGGGTTTGATGTCAATGATGAATGGCTTGGTACTTTAATGTTGGCGGGCCTACCAGACGAGTACAAGCCGATGATAATGTGATTAGAGAGTTCAGGTATCCAAATAAGTGCTGACTCAGTTAAATCCAAACTCATACAAGAGATTAACACATCAAAGTCAACTGCATACTCGTAAATAGAAGGCTTTTTACAAATTTTCAAGTTGCGGAACACCACGGTTTTAAGAGATATAATTTTTTAAAGTTCCCAACTGCCCATACAAATTGGAAAACAGCACGCCATTTACAAATTTTTAGGTTAGTAAAATGTCAATATTGTCTTGGTAGACGTCAAAGTAGACATTGCACGTTCCGTTAACCATAACAAAGACTTTTACGACATCCACGTGAAACAATAGGTAGGTTAGTTAGGGCCCTTTAGACCACGAGAAATAGGAGCCCGGCGAAGCGGGGCTCCGTCGACTTATTTCGTGGAGTCTTCTAGCGTCTATAAGTCGATTTTTATTTATTACAGAAAGCCAATATAAAAATTTGCAAATGGCGTATTATTTTCCAATTTGTAAGGGAACTTTAAAAAATTGTATTTCGTAAATCGTGATGTTCCGCAACTTGAAAATTTGTAAGATGCCTTCTATTTATGAGTACTATGTATAAAAAAAAAATGAACTTCGAAATCAATGGCCCATAATGGAAAGTTTAACCTTAATTTTGACTTTACTGACGTTTCTGATTTTCTTTTGATTTTAAATTGCCCAATGTTTTAAACTTTCGGCGTTCATGATCACGAGAGTTTATTCATATTTAAAATATTACCTACTATAAAAAATGAAAATATGTAAATTTATTACATCCACGATGTTTTCCTTGAGACAGAGGACATTATTTGTATTCAGGTCAGCAGATTGTTAAAATCTGATTAAACTATTAACTAGACGCAGTTCCAATCTACAAATTAATTTAAATTTTTAGAAATTTTCAACGATATTTTCGTCTCTGATATAGTATTCAATTTTTCGTGTAGTTACAGAGTTAAATATAATTCACCCTACATTGTACATGCATCATGGAAGAGGAACTGCGGGTGAAACCGCAGGGCGCTGCTAGTCCAATATAAACTCATTTCACTTCATTGCGCGGAAGGTGGTTCAGTATTTACAATTGTGGCAAAATATATTAACAGCGGTTATAACTAACAATTGAATATATTTATTTTGCATGAAAATGAAATATTATCGAGAATTATTGAATATATAAGATGCACTTGTACAAATACTTGCCACTAGCAATATATTAAAGACAAAATACATTTCAATGAAAAATTTTCTGAATTGGAACAGCGAGATAAATAAATAATGTTTTTCGTATTATTTTGCATGTTTCTTTTTTTTTATAATTTTTCTTGTCCGTATGGTGACAGAGTAAGAATACAATTTATCACTATTCTGCCTGTGGATGTCGTAAAAGACGACTAAAAGATACGCATAATTATAACATCTACGCAAGACACGGTAAACTTGAAACAAAACTTATACCGACCTTTCTGAAGGTCAATTTGCCACCTATTGTGGAGGGAGCTCGAGTCCAGCAGCAGCGAGATGATGATGAAAGATGATGATTATTTTGATATGTGCTCAGGTACTCCCTGACCACATATCTGTTTAATTTTTTGTGTAGACGGTTTCGAAAATGGTTTAGTTTGATCATAGGACCCGGCTGGTATAGTTGCGATCGATTTAAAGGAGAATTTCATTTATTTTTTATTTATTTGAACAGAACAGGTTCAGCTTATTGGATCTAAGCTCCTCTATCATACTTTTGCGGATTCCGCTATATAGCAATGCGTATATATTTTTACTAATATTATAAATGCGAAAGTAAGTTTGTTTGTTTGTTGCGCTTTCACGCTTAAACCACGGAACCGATTTCGAAAATTCTTTAACCAATAGAAAGCTGTAATATCAGGCAGTAACATGGGCTATATTTTATCTCTGTATTTCTACGGGAACGGAAACTACGCGGGTAAGGTGACTGAAACCGAAGCGAAGCGAGGGCGGGTTGCTGTGTATATATATATCCCTTAGTAATTTTTTACGACATCCACAGACAAGATAAGGAGTGCTAAAATGTATTCTTACTCCATTACCACATGTATTCATATTTGCTTTATTAATAACTTGCCTATTATTTTTAAACTTGACATTCAAATTTTAATCATATTTATGTTTTAAGATGTAACCGCAATAATATTTTTTGTTTGGCTAATGAGATAATATTCAAAATTGTATTCAACAAAAACTTTCGAGTATAATTCTGATTAAATACAATACTTAAGCATCACAGGCATGTAAAAATCCATGTGACGGAATCAAAATACAATTATGGTTTCTGATGTTTACGCGAGCACAATACATTTTAAATAAAAAGATTGCTCGACGTTTCGAACACTTTACAGAATTCATAGTTACGGGCGGAATCGCTCAGTCCGCCATAAATCTACACTTCTACACTAATATCATAAAGAGGAAAGATTTGTATTTTTGTATGTAACTAATAAACTCAAAAAGTACTGGACCGATTTTAAAAATTCTTTCACCATTGGAAAGCTATAATATCAGGGAGTAACATAGCCTATATTTTATCCTGGTATTCCCACGGGAACGGGAACTACGCGCGTAAGGCGACTGAATCCGAAGCGAAGCGAGGGCGGATTGCTATCATAAATATAATGCAAACGCGATAAAATCCATAAAAGCAGTTTTATTTAGGTACAAAAATACAATTCACCACCTCCTTTCTTAATGGGTGGGTGTCGTGAAAGAAGACTAAAGGGTATATAATATGCATATATGTTTTATGCAAGAGATGATAAACTTGAAATAAAAACCCTTTACCAACACCTTGGATCAGCGTGATATAGTAGAAACATTTTCCTCCTATTATGTAGGAGGTTTCCGTGTGGTGACAGAGTAAGAATACAATTCACCACTCCCTATCTTGCCCGTGGATGTCGTACAAGACGACTATGGGATATAATATGCACATAAGATTTGTGCAAGAAAAAAAAACTCGAAATAAAACCCTATACCAACATGTCTGACCAGCATGGTATAGTAGGTCAAATTCTCATTGTGGAGGAGGCCCGAGTCCAACAGTGGGACGTATGTGGGCTGCGATGATGATGATGATAATGATGTAGAAGGTTCGAGCCCAGCAGTGGACAGTCCCACTGCATAAGGATTGTAATGATGGACTACATAGTATTATTGTCATATTCTCCATAGCAGAGCATTTAAAATGGAATATATAAAACTACTTTTACGGATTATATCGCGTTTGTATTTGATTTATGATTGCCCGAAGTTTCGAATACTTTACAGCATTCATGGTCACGGGTGGAATAAAATGTCTGACGTTCAAACAAGTCAACTTTATTACAGATTATCTACCCGCTACAGAAAATTAATTATTAAGTTATGGCCCACATTTTTGATATAAATTTATTGCCAGTGCAAGAAGAAAATGAAAAACGTCGGACAATCATAAATCAAATACAAACGCGATAAAATCCGTAAAAGTAGTTTTATTTACAATGTAGTATTTACATGTGTGTGTGTGTGTGTGTTCTTTTTTTTTTTTTTCACGCTGTGGAAATGCATTTACGCACTATCCCTCGCCGGTGTGTGTGTGGGACTTGCCGGCCACAGAAGTGACCGAAATACCCACTAAAACCACAGCGGCCCCCTCCGCGCTTTTACGAGGTGCCGGAGAGATCGTCTGATGACATTTTATCCCCGACACCCCAACGCTTGGCCGTCTGGCCACGTCCTGTCATCATTCAGGGCGGTGGGAGGAGGAGCGCATAACGGCGTCTCCACCTCCTTGGTCGCCGCCGGCGGAGTGAGTCTGCGGACACAAGTGCTTCGCGTGCCCGCTCCGCGGCCTCCTTCCTTGTAATGACAGCCTCACAGAAGGAAACCATCGACGACCAACAGCTGTCACTGCCGAGCATCTTGGAGATGATGGTCGACAACGACAGGTCCGCTGTTCCCATGTCCATTGACAGGACGTGGCGCTGAGGCCCCCAGACGGGACATACTTCTAGTACAATGTGTAGTGCTCGCATAAACATCAGATATCATTATGAAATATAGATTTGTAGGAACACACTGTTCATAGTTGTCTATCTACAGCTGCGTATAATCCGGGGTAGTAACACACTCTCGCAGAAAATCAACGTCCGAGTAGTAGCAATTTATAACAGCGCTTCGTTCAGTGAACGAGAGAGCAGGCAGCCCAACTTTCTGAGGTTGTTTGCGTGTGGAGGGTTTTGGTGCCTTTAGTATCACCGAGCTTCATTGGACGCAATCACACTGCCTTCACTTTCTTCACGGTAGGCAGCGGCCTTATAAAGGTCCATGAGCGGCAGCAACACTTACCATCAGGTGTACTGTTTGCGCGTGTGCCATTGATAGTAATAAAAAAATGAACGTGTGTACAAAGTACGCATAGCAGAAGTGAAACTTCTTTATCCTTTGTCCCTTTATCACTTTATCCCTTTATCATTTTATCCCTTTATCCCTTTATCCCTTTATGCCTTTATCCCTTAATCCTTTTATCCCTTTATCCCTTTATCCCTTTATCCCTTTGTCCCTTTATCCCTTTATACCTTTATCCCTTTATGTCCGCTTAAACGACATGCTATCCATACTCCACTGGAGAAAGTACTCTTTCTTCGAATCGACCGTGGTGTGGACGAGGAAAAGATGGCGGGTAACGAAAAAATGTGACGCGTAACCGAAAAATGTGACGATAATTTTTTTTCCAACGCCGATATAGAAGTTTCACTTCAAAAAATCTACGTCAGTATTAAGAATACAAAATAAGAGTATAACAGCCCTGTAGGTATATAGTTTCACGTTTAAACTTCTGCGTAATTGATAGGAAGTCAACAATTTCTTGTAATAAGTGTACAATGAGTAGGTACACGAATTCTTGCATCCTCTTTATTCAAGAATAGTATAAGGAGGATCACAATTGCAGTTTAAAATAGCATTCGTCCATGAACAGCCTGAGTGATTTTTATTAAGGTCAGTTTTAACGGTTGGGGAAGGAAAATTCGAAACAAAACCGTATGCAATATAAAACTGTCTGTTTGGTTTATTAGCATAACTACTTATAGTAATTTTATGCTTATACTTATTTAAGTATAAGTATAATATTATCTTCTGTTCATCTGATCCAAGCCATAAGTGGTTTTAGATAATGCTTCTAAAAAATTCTCAATGCTAAGGACAAAGTTTGAGACTGACAAGTATGCGGCTTTAAGAGCACCCTCTAATCCTTATGTCTGAAAAATAAATGATAAAATGTGGTGTTACAATTCTATTTACCCTTTCAGGTATTAAGAAGTGACGCTAAAGAACATTACATCTATATATATACTAAATGACCCGGTGAACTTCGCACCGCCATAATTATTTTCGTAAATATTTTTTCTAAATTGCCGAAAATATAGTCTCTAATGGTAGAACCATTACGATCATCTTGATCGTGGCATTGTTAATGATGATTCAGAGAGAATACAAATTACTCATTATTACTGATTGTGATTTCTGACAAAATTATAATTATCAAATTTTCAACCATACTTAATCATAGACGAAATTACGTTTAGCTGTCATTTGCGTTTTGTTATTACTTACATATCAAATGGGTTTTTAAACTATTACATAGCTTTTATCGCAGGCTTGGCGCGGGGACCAAATCAAGAAATTCCGTAACGAAAATAAAACCTCACACCCCCCCTACCATGTAGCTAGCTACATGGTACGAGCTACATGGTACGCGGGTGGCGGCAGCTCGGCCGAGCGTACGGTCACCGACACATTCTGCGTTCGTCCGTCTCGGTGCGCACACGTGCCACCGCTTTGCGTAGCTTACGTCACAAAAGTGTTTTCGCGCGTTTTCTAACGGTACCAACGATCTTCAACGAACGACAGTGGTAATCCAAACCGCCTTTATTGTTATACACATAGTACATTTGTTTTCTTATCGGTCACCACGCTCAAAAAGTGTAACTTGAATTAATATCAAAGAAAAAAAATACTGCATAAATGAAAAATAAATAAATAATTATAATTGCATAAGTTGATAAAAAATGCTATGCAATAGCTTTACCACGGCAGTCCCCGAGTGCCACACGTTTTTATTATACCCCGTTTCATAGTGGCTTGTATTCTCTTTGACGTTTAACGTCACGTCACACGGGAACGGGATTGAACGGGATAAAAAGTATTCTATGTCCATCTTCTGGTTCTAAGCTACCTAACCACCAATTTTCAGCCAAACTGGTACAACCGTTCCTGAGTTATAAATAGTGTAACTAACACGACTTTCTTTTCTATATACACAGATTTTAAATTAGCAACACGCTCTCGCGTTGCTTCGGTTTCGATCCCCTTACCCGCATAGTTCCCGTTCCGGTGGGAATACCGGAATAAAATATAGCTTAAGTTACTCCGTATATAGACAGCTACCCGGTTATAAAATATTATCAAAATCGGTCGAGCCGTTTTGAAGATTACCTCAAACAAACAGACAGACAAAAATTTTTTAAACTGGTTTTTAGGCATAGGTATCGTAGGAGGCAGCGGATCATGCGCGAGAGGAGCTCCTCTTCGGCGACACGTTCCGCCACCGGCGACTCGGACGGCGCAGGCGCGAGTACCTGCGTTTAATGCCCCCTTAGCCGAGGCCGAGGGTGACCGGGCCGGGGAATTTAGTACGTCACCCGCAGAGAGGCTGACCGCGTGACGGCGCCCGACGTCCCGGGGGGACGTCGAGAGGTGAGGGTACCGGAAAGGGTATTCCGTCGGGCGACCACTGTCGACAAGTCAGCCTGCTCCGGTGGTCGGCCCAACGACGAAGGCAACGTGGGTACGGGTGGGTTATAGGTCCGCACGCCGTCCTTTTGTCGCCCCGGACGGAATGGACCACGTGCGCGCTTACCATAGCCCAACCATAAAAAAAAAGGTATAGATATCGTGCAAATAACCGCCTGAGCATGAAAAAAGCTCAGTATTTTGACATTACAAACAGACACTTCATTTTTATTTATTTGTGTAAATAGAGGCGCGCTGTCTGAAACAGAAAAGTTACACTGCATTATCTACTAAATCTTATTAAGCTAGAAAATAAATTCAAAACCTCACCATTATCATCATTTACCGCTTCGTTAAATACTCGAAGTCGACTATAATATATAATCTTCTTTCATAATATATATTGCACAAATTTTGATTTTCAACTGTCCTTGGGAATGTAATTGTTAACGAGATGGCATCAGATGAAATTAGCTTTGGAAAATTTTATTATTATTAATTACTTAAGACTTAAGTAGTATTTTTTTTTTATTGCAAACGGTGGCAAACGAGCAAACAGTACACCTGATGGTAAGTGTTGCTGCCGCTCATGGACCTTTACAAGGCCGCTGCCTACCGCGAAGAAAGTGAAGGGAGTGTGAATGCGTGCATTGAGACTTGGTGATACCAAGGGCACCACCAAAACCCTCCACACTCAAACACCCTCAGAAAGTTGGACTTCCGGATCTCTCGCTCACCGAACGAAGCGCAGTAACAAATCGCTACTACTCAGACGTCGATTTTCTGCGAGAGTGTGGTACTGCCCCGGACGGACCGGCCCGCGGCTGTAGACAGATAACTGTCGACAGTGTGGTCCTACCACTCTTAATACCTTATCTTTCTTGCCTGTACTTTATGTAAAGGTCTTTAAAGTGATGTTTGCTGATCACCGGTACCGAGATCCTTGTCGTCTGTGCCCAGTCTGGCGGGATACCCGATACGGGATACTTTCGGCTATTGAACGGCAGCTAAAAAATTCCTACCATCAAGTTTTGTAGTAGTAAGAAATATTTTTAAAATTTTTATAACTTTGATACTTCCGTGTGATTTGAAATTAAGAATATAATTCACCACCCTGTCTCTTGCCCAGGGATATCGTAAAAAACGAGTAAGAGATTATATATGCATATAACATCTAAGCAAAAGAAAAAATGAAATGAAACTTTATACCAACACGTCTCACCAGTAAGGTCATCGTCATCATCTCAGCTTATATATGTCCCACTGTTGGGCTTAGGCCTCCTACATAATGGGAGACGTGTTAGAATAGGGTTTTGTTTCGAGTTTTCCTACTCTTGCATATTTAATCCTTTAGTCGTCTCTTACGACACCCACAGGCAAAAGAGGGGGTTGTGAATTGTATTCTTACTCTGTCACCACACGGACGACTCAGCAGCAGCAGTAAGTAGTAGGTAGTAGTTGTAGCAATAATAAATATTAAGAACAGGTTGACCGAGCTTCGCTCGGTATATTTTTGTTGTATTTTTGTCGAATTTATTTAGATATATATCAATAAAAAATAAACATTAAATAATGAAAAAATATCAAAAATTACAAAAAGAGAATAATAATAACACCGAGATTCAATCCCACGCTGTTCGAATGCCAAAACAAAACAAAAAGAAAACTGGACAACTTCCTAACTGAGCTATTATAACTCTTGACGTTGATGGCGAAATTTGAATTCATATTCTTTTAAAATTTAATGTCATTGTATTGTTTTGCTAAAAACACCGACAAAAAACATTTTCTATAAATAAAACCTAGCTGATCGAATTTTTGGCCCCGAAACCTCTAGTATGCCAAATTTCATCAAAATCGTTGGAGTCGTTTCCGAGATCCTGAATCTATATCTATATACAAGAATTCTATCTATATACAAATCTATAAACAAGAATCTATATACAAGAATTGCTCGTTTAAAGATATAAGAGTATAATTTTTATAACTTTGATATTTCCGTGTGGTTACGAATTAAGAATATAATTTACCACCCCCTCTCTTGCCCATGGGTGTTGTAAAATACGTCTAAGGGATACAATACGCATATAAAATCTATGCAAGAGAAGGAAAACTCGACATAAAATTCTATATCAACCTGTCTGACTAATATTTTTTGTTCTTATTGCCAACGGTGACAAAGCAAACAGTACGCCTGATCGTAAGTGTTGCTACCGCCCATGGACCTGTCCAAAGCCGCTGCCTATCGCGAAGAAAGTGAAGGGATTGTGAATGCGTGCAAACACCCTCAGAAACTTGGACTTCTGGCTCTCTCGCTCACCAAACGAAGCATAGTAACAAATTGATACTATTCGGACGTCGATTTTCTGCGAGAGTGTGGTACTACCCCGGATGGACCGGCCCACGGCTGTAGTCAGAAAACTGTGTGGTCCACAGTGTGGTCCTATTAATATGTTATAGTTAAATCAATTTTCCTCTTATTGCCTCCTCCACGGAGGCTCGATCCCAGCAGTGGGACGTATACGAGTTAAAATGATGATAAGAAAATATTTTCATATTATTGTTTCAGTTAACTTTGGCGTGTTAACTACTGGTGTAGGCTTGCTATGGCCTTCTCCGGTGTTAGTGAAGCTGAGCAACAGTACTCAAACAGTTCTGCCTTATCCATTAACTGAGGAAGAAGGATCATGGATCGTTTCTATAGGGAGCTTGACTGGAATCATAGGTATGAATTATTACATTTTACAAATTTGCTGATGGTTTTCACTGGCATTGTGGTTTAAGTAGTAAACAATATGTGACTACACAGATGGCGTAGTGCCTAAGATATCGTCATACCGTAACAGTGTTCTGGGTTCGAATCCCACGCAGGAAAATACTTTGTGTGACCCACAAATTCTTGTTCCCACTCTGTATGTAATTTGTTTTCGTTAATTAGGTATACTATATTTGTAAAGGCCCTCGCAACACAACGATTATTTCCTTGTAGCAGGATGTTGTCTTTTAAAAAAAATGAGGTTGACTCCCATGCAGAATAATTCTTGGTTCGATCCTCAAGTTTTTATTGTGGATGTAAGTTTTGATTGTATAGATAGCAGAAATTAGGCCTGAACCGTTCATTACTTAATATCTTTTGATATGAGGTTCCGTAAATTAAGAGGTATTCAGTTGGGGTTACGTTATCTTAAAAGTTTGGGAAACCCGGCTTTAAACACATATAATAAAAGATAGGTGATTCATTCATACTTTTATCCAAAGCAAAATTACATTTACCATTTAACTTAGTGAATATTGCATTATTTTCAGAACTGTGTTTACATATGATCGTATTTTTTTTTTAGGAAATGTCCTCGTAGCCTTCCTTGCCAATATTGTGGGTAGGAAGTATGAACTGATTCTATCGTCCTTGCCGAAGATTGCTGCCAGTATCCTATTCATATACGCAAACGACGTATGGATGCTGCTTCTAGGAAGGGCTCTTATTGGAATGTGTGATAGTGCCGTATTTACTTTAGTACCGATGTATGCTTCAGAAATAGCCAGTGTGAGTATTAAAACTGCTGTAATCTTTTATATTTTTAATAATTTAAAAAGATAGTCATAAACATCATTAACGTCCTGCTTTTATCCTAATTATTTGTGGTCAATTTAATATTGTATATTTAGATTTATTGTATATTTAAAGACGACCGACGACCTGGTGTAAGTCGCGTCGTTGGTGCATCCAACACCACCCAGCAATTAGCGGCACAGGACCGCACTTTGTGGCGTAACATGAGGGAGGCCTATGTCCAGCAGTGGACGGCGATAGGCTGAAATGATGAAGTTATTTTTTTGGGCAGAATATGATCAGCACATATGGCGTTCATTCCATCCGAGGGAGTAATGGGGTGGCGCATGCAAACATAACCCACCGTATTCCTTCCCCTTTGCTATTTCGCCACTGATATCGAATCATTGACGTCCATGCCGAGCATTTGGCATGCTAGAATATTTACAAAAAATTTATTTTCGTAACAAAAATGAATACAAGACGTATGAAATCAACCATACATATAGCTAATTCGTTCTAAATATAGTTAAAACGTAACGATGATTAAATATTTTCTGGTTAATAGGATGTGAAACATTCTATGTGATGAATGGTAAATTCGCACGGATAAGAGACAAGAGTGTATTATGGTCCCACCAAATTAAATAGTCAGATAAAATCAATACATTGATGCTATTTAAGAAATTCAGACGGCAATAGATATTATCCAGGCGGCATTTTTTTTTTAAAGACAACAACCCGTATTAAGCAAATAATCCTTGTGTTGTGGGGGAATTTACAAACATATAATTAACGGACACAAATTACATCCAGACTCGGAACAACAATTTGTGGATCGCACAAAATGTTGTCCTGCATTCGAACCCATAACACTGGCATGGTAGGTCGTTATCTTAAACACTACGCCATCTGTGCAGTCAAGTTAGATGGAGATGGCTCATAACGTATAGAAGAATAGTGTCGGTACTTAAGCGATCAAAAACGTGAAGCCAAAAACACTACATGCGTACAAGCGATTACACACATACACACGCACACTACTATACAATAGAGTTAGTTGCCTTGTGACCTTGTACACTACGGAATGGTTCGGCATAGGGAGCCATTTCTGGCTCCAATTTTAGTTAGCTTCTATGAGTTATTCTCTAAGGGTTGGCTTCTTAGCTGCCAACATATAGCAATATTGCATCGTTCAATTAGCAGCAGTCATCATCCACATTTCAGCTCATATACATCCCACTGTTGGGCTCGAGTCTCGTACACAATGGGAGGGAAATTGATCTTACCATACCATACTGGTCCAACAGGTTGGTATAGGGTTTATTTCGAGTTTTACTTCTCTTCTATAGATGTTATATGCGTATTATATTATTAGCAACTCGCCCTCGCTTCGCTTCGGTTTCAGTCGTCTTTCCTGCGTAGTGCCCGTTCCCGTGGGAATACCAGGATAAAATATAGCCTAGTTTACTCTCTGATATTATAGCTTTCCATTGGTGAAAGAATTTTTGAAATCGGTCCAGCCGTTTTGAAGATTACCAGGAACAAACAGACAGACAGACAGACAAAAAAATATAAAGTGTATTTTAGGCATATGTATAGTGCAAATAACTGTGTGAGCATGAAAAAAGCCTATTATTTTGACATTACAAACAGACACTCCAATTTTATTTATTGGTATAGATGTCATTTTTTTACGACATCCACGGGCAAAACAGGGAGTGGTGATTTGCATTCTTATTCCGTCACCACACGTAGCAGTAATAATTAGCAGTAATAAGGCAATTTCAAATTAGTAATATGGTCTTCAAACGAATTATATTTACAATCTTATGATTTGTTAAGAATCCATTTATAATTTAATATATGCCACTAAATAAGCAATTAACAACTCATTTTGTAGACAAGACAATAAAACTCTGTTGATTAAAATTGCTTTTAACGACATAATTCTTGCAAGTAGGTATTAAGAATGACAATGGTCTGTAGAACCAATTGCATTAATATTTATTTTTTTTGTAATGTCGGACACATGTGTCCTTGTAACAACTTTATTTTGCCAGATATCATCTTTAAATAGGTGGAAAGACGATTTTTTTATTTATAAAATTATGCTACAATCATCATCATCATCACAGTTCATATAGGTCCCAACGCTGGGCTTGAGCTTCTGCCGCAATGGGAAGGAAATTGACCTATGCTGGTCAGACCAGACGCGTTGGTATAGGGTTACATTTTCCTTCTCTTCTATAGATATTATGTGTATACTAGCTGACCCAACAGACATTGTTTTGTTCAAATAAAATAAAAGGAATTCTCCTTGAAATCAACAGCAGGGCCTACCGGGTCCAATTGTGAAATTAAACCATTCTCGAATCCCCTTGAACATACAGAAAAAAATTTATTAACGGTCCAGCCGTTTAGGAGGAGTTCAGTTACATACACACGTACACAAGATATATAAAGATAAAGATTATATAATAAAGGGATATTTATTATTGACCCCTTTATTGACTCACAGCCAAGGTAAGGCGTGGTGAATTGTATTCTTACTCCGTCACCACTTGGAGTAATACATTCCCAAGGAGGGTTGACGTTAGTCAAGCTGTCGATCATAAAACTATTGCTAGTAACTTTTAAAATATGTGCTATAAAAGAGTGCATATTGAGTTGACCCTAAATCACAGATGATGTTTAAACCATTCGTTTAAAAATATCTGGTTGACCGAGCTTCGCTCGGAATATTTTTGTCGAATTTATTTAGATATATATTAATAAAAAATAAAAAATAAATAATGAAAATTATATAAAAAAAATACAAAAAGAGAATAATAATTACACCGAGATTCGAACCGACACTGTTTGAATGCCACATAGCCCAAAATTAAAACCGGCCGTCTCCCCAACTGAGCTATCTTAACTCATGACGTTGACAACGAAATTTGAATTCATATTCTTTTAAAATTTAATGTCATTATATTGTTTTACTAAAAACACGGACAAAATAACATTTTCAATAAATAAAACCTAGCTAGATCGATTTTTTGGACCCGAAACCTCTATGCTAAGTAAGTATGCTAAGTTTCAACAAAATCGTTGGAGCCGTTTCCGAGATCCTGAATATATACCCCCGCAACCCACCCGAAAACCACCTCGCCTTCATCGTTGGGCCGACCACCGGAGCAGGTTTACTTAAGAATTGCTCGTTTAAATATATAAGATAATAGATCTCGAATTTTAATAAAACTCTATTTGATTTTGACTCGCTCGCTCTTGATTTTCACGAAATTATATGGATAAAAAAATGTTATCTAGCTAAAAGATATGTTATCTAGTTAAAAGATACGTAGTGTACGCGCCCTTTATAATTTAAATAAAATATTAAATACACTCCACACTTTACGCATTACAAAGGTACACAATCCTTATATACATTTCCGAACGCATCCTTTCTTGGCCACGCCCTCTCATATCCGCTTCCCCAATAAAAATAAAAAAAAAAAAAACAAGAAGTCAAGAAATGGCCGCCTCGTAAAAAAAATCGCTACGCTTTCATAAAGTTGAGTTGAACTCCTAAAACTAATAAACGCAATTGCGCACGCGCCGCTCGGTAAAATTCATTACCTAAATCAATATTGTTCGTGAAGTGTAATTATTGATGAACTTTGTGTGGGAATATTACGATCAGCGAGCCGAAGGAAATAAAAATGTTGCTGCGACCAGTGAACTATCGAAGGACATTACAGGTACCCAGCCTTTCCTAGAATAAAACCACACAACCCCCTTTTTGGTCCATCTCACCGGATCTATTTACTCAATCATATTTACACTACACAACGTCCGCAAATTTACAAGGTATTCTCGTCGCCATTACACGTAACCATATCTATTCGATAAAAATCGTTAGCATCGCATTATTGAATAACCTGTGCCTTGTAAACTAAATAACTAAGAATCATACGCAAACTTTTCTAAATTATTTCAATAATATTTAATACATTTGTATCGCTTTCGTTAATTGAAAATAAATTACGCATTTTACTTAGGAGTCCATCTTGTTTCGCTTCGCTACTCTTTAAAAACATTAAACGCTTAAATACGCTTCTTATACGCCAATATATCGCTTATAATATAATAAAAATAATAATTTAAGTAACGCTTCGTATTCTGCATAAAAAAATCTATGTAGGTAGTTTTATCCGTCGTCTTAGTATTAACTCGTTTCGTTTTTACGCCGCCATTTATGATAAATATTATTATACGCTCAACTGCTAATCGCTGAAAACGCCGCTAATCTCTGCGAATCGCCATACATATCGCTAAATCGTCACACACACCGCTAAATCGCCATGCATATCGCTAATTGCCAAACACCGCTAATCGCCAAACGCCGCTAATCGCCAAATAATTATAAAATATATATTGTTTCTAGAAAATTACTCTTACAAACCGCCACGTGATAAAACTACGTACTTACCTACTTTATATCAAAAATGGCTACTTCATCTGAAAAAAAGATTAAAACTAATAATAAGCCTAAGTTTAGCGCTAAATACCTATTACTTGAAGCTAAAACGAATGGTATATTTGAGATTGTACAAGATATTTACGACCTCAGTTTAAAGGTTTCCGATCCGCAAATTAAATTACAGTTTTTATCTCGTATACACTCGTTGGATGAGTTGCGATCTAGTTTTATAAATACGCTGGATGAATTTATTATGACACAATTGGAAGACGATCCGTCGTCAAAGCCGAACTACTCTGCCTTAAAATCTTTCGATGAACTACACTGTTGTATAAAACAAACAGTGTCTGCTCTCAATCCACCGCCAAGCAACCGTAGTGATAATAGTAAATTCGATTTATTTAATCGCAAACTTCCACCGCTAAAGTTGGTGTCATTTGATGGTACGCCAAGCAAATGGTCATCATTTTATGAGAATTTTAAAAGTCTTATTCACGACAATCCGCAACTCTCAGAGGCCGAGAAGGTTCAATATCTGATCGGCTGTTTATCCGATAAAGCGTTAACGGTTTGCTCGGGTATTGTGCCTACTGCTGTCAACTATTTAATTATATGGAACGCTCTTTTAGAAAAATATCAAGATACACGCGTGCAAGCGTCAATTTACGCTAATCAACTTATCAATTTTAAATCCATGCAATCTATAGATATGTTTATTGATCAGTTCTGTTCAGCTGAATCTGCCTTACGACGTCTGCAGATTGACGATCTTTCAGATTTTATTATCACGCACATCGCTCTTACTAAATTAAACAAAGAAACAATTAACTTATTTGAACAGGCGCATAGACATATTTCAATTCCAACTTTCTCTGATCTTTCTAAATTTTTAAAGGAACAAAATAAATTTTAAAAGTCTTATTCACGACAATCCGCAACTCTCAGAGGCCGAGAAGGTTCAATATCTGATCGGCTGTTTATCCGATAAAGCGTTAACGGTTTGCTCGGGTATTGTGCCTACTGCTGTCAACTATTTAATTATATGGAACGCTCTTTTAGAAAAATATCAAGATACACGCGTGCAAGCGTCAATTTACGCTAATCAACTTATCAATTTTAAATCCATGCAATCTATAGATATGTTTATTGATCAGTTCTGTTCAGCTGAATCTGCCTTACGACGTCTGCAGATTGACGATCTTTCAGATTTTATTATCACGCACATCGCTCTTACTAAATTAAACAAAGAAACAGTTAACTTATTTGAACAGGCGCATAGACATATTTCAATTCCAACTTTCTCTGATCTTTCTAAATTTTTAAAGGAACAATAAATTTTAAAAGTCTTATTCACGACAATCCGCAACTCTCAGAGGCCGAGAAGGTTCAATATCTGATCGGCTGTTTATCCGATAAAGCGTTAACGGTTTGCTCGGGTATTGTGCCTACTGCTGTCAACTATTTAATTATATGGAACGCTCTTTTAGAAAAATATCAAGATACACGCGTGCAAGCGTCAATTTACGCTAATCAACTTATCAATTTTAAATCCATGCAATCTATAGATATGTTTATTGATCAGTTCTGTTCAGCTGAATCTGCCTTACGACGTCTGCAGATTGACGATCTTTCAGATTTTATTATCACGCACATCGCTCTTACTAAATTAAACAAAGAAACAGTTAACTTATTTGAACAGGCGCATAGACATATTTCAATTCCAACTTTCTCTGATCTTTCTAAATTTTTAAAGGAACAATAAATTTTAAAAGTCTTATTCACGACAATCCGCAACTCTCAGAGGCCGAGAAGGTTCAATATCTGATCGGCTGTTTATCCGATAAAGCGTTAACGGTTTGCTCGGGTATTGTGCCTACTGCTGTCAACTATTTAATTATATGGAACGCTCTTTTAGAAAAATATCAAGATACACGCGTGCAAGCGTCAATTTACGCTAATCAACTTATCAATTTTAAATCCATGCAATCTATAGATATGTTTATTGATCAGTTCTGTTCAGCTGAATCTGCCTTACGACGTCTGCAGATTGACGATCTTTCAGATTTTATTATCACGCACATCGCTCTTACTAAATTAAACAAAGAAACAGTTAACTTATTTGAACAGGCGCATAGACATATTTCAATTCCAACTTTCTCTGATCTTTCTAAATTTTTAAAGGAACAATAAATTTTAAAAGTCTTATTCACGACAATCCGCAACTCTCAGAGGCCGAGAAGGTTCAATATCTGATCGGCTGTTTATCCGATAAAGCGTTAACGGTTTGCTCGGGTATTGTGCCTACTGCTGTCAACTATTTAATTATATGGAACGCTCTTTTAGAAAAATATCAAGATACACGCGTGCAAGCGTCAATTTACGCTAATCAACTTATCAATTTTAAATCCATGCAATCTATAGATATGTTTATTGATCAGTTCTGTTCAGCTGAATCTGCCTTACGACGTCTGCAGATTGACGATCTTTCAGATTTTATTATCACGCACATCGCTCTTACTAAATTAAACAAAGAAACAGTTAACTTATTTGAACAGGCGCATAGACATATTTCAATTCCAACTTTCTCTGATCTTTCTAAATTTTTAAAGGAACAATAAATTTTAAAAGTCTTATTCACGACAATCCGCAACTCTCAGAGGCCGAGAAGGTTCAATATCTGATCGGCTGTTTATCCGATAAAGCGTTAACGGTTTGCTCGGGTATTGTGCCTACTGCTGTCAACTATTTAATTATATGGAACGCTCTTTTAGAAAAATATCAAGATACACGCGTGCAAGCGTCAATTTACGCTAATCAACTTATCAATTTTAAATCCATGCAATCTATAGATATGTTTATTGATCAGTTCTGTTCAGCTGAATCTGCCTTACGACGTCTGCAGATTGACGATCTTTCAGATTTTATTATCACGCACATCGCTCTTACTAAATTAAACAAAGAAACAGTTAACTTATTTGAACAGGCGCATAGACATATTTCAATTCCAACTTTCTCTGATCTTTCTAAATTTTTAAAGGAACAAAATAAAATGGAAACGCTGCGTAATCCCTCTAATAATTATTTAAATTCGCAATTACCTAGTCGTAACTTTAATAATAACGCAAAAAATTATAGATCAAAATCTACGCATGTTTATATGGCTAATACTAGTTGGCATCAAATTGAACATCATTCATGCAAAATATGTAACTCCTCAATGCCGCATCCGCTCTATAAATGTTTTAAATTTAAAAACTATAATCCGCACGCTCGACTAGATTTAGTAAACAAATATAACTATTGTTATAATTGTCTTGGATTTCACAACATTAAATTTTGTAAATCAACAAATACTTGTACCATTTGCCATAGAAAACATCATACTTTAATACATATAGATAAATTTCTCGATTCAACTCGACGTGAACCCATGTTCACGCGAGCGCAATTTTCAACGCATGCACCGCTGAGTCATAGGTATAACAGCGATACGAACGCGGTGAGCGCGCCTGAGCAACGGCGCGCGCCAGCGCCGCGTCCCGCTTCGCCTCGCCCCGCACCCGCCGTCTCGTCGCCCGCTCGCGACTCACACTTACGCATGGATACAAGCGCCCGCGAATATTCGAACGCTCTCGCACTTTCAATTACTTCAGCTTCTTGCAATATTCGCAATGAAACTACTGTATTATTACCAACCGCTTCTGTATATGTTTATAAACAAAATATACCTAATAAAGTACGCGTTTTTATTGATACAGGTTCAATGAGTCATTTTATTTCTAAAGCTTGTTATGAACGTTTAAATTTAAAAATTATTCCAGATAACTCTACTATCACAGGTATTGGTAATGCTCAAGTTCTCTGTCTGGGATTAACGACATTTAAAATATTTTCTCGTTACGATTCTCACTGTTATTACAATATTAACGCTCGCGTAATTGACAGTATTACTGATGGTCTGCCTAGCTCACCTATCGATATTTCAAATCTTACTCATATTCGCAATTTACCCTTGGCGGATGATGTGTTCTATTTGCCCGCTGAAATTGACTGCCTTATAGGAAGTGAACTAGTACCGTTCCTCTTACGAAGCGAAACAGTTACCACACACGATTCCTCAGTCGTTGCTGTACAAACTACACTCGGTTATATTATTATGGGTAAGGCAGACTGTGACTTAAACTTTAAGTCATTCACAGACCGCTGCAATAGTATTCAAGATAAATCCTTTTTATGCACCTCTAAATATAATTCGTTAGAATCGCTAACTCGACGCTTTTGGGAGCTCGAAAATGTTCCTTGCAGAGTTCATATGAGTCCTGATGATGAAGCTTGTGAACGAATATTTAAAAATACATACTCACGCGACGATACAGGTAGATATATCGTTCAACTGCTATTTAAAATCTCGTGCTCAACACTAGGAAACTCTTACACTATCGCTCAACGCCGCTTAATTAGCTTAGAAAAAAGGTTAGATTCCGACCCAAAAATTCGCGAAAATTATAACGCTACTATTCAAGAATATATAAATAAAGGTTATTTGTCTAAAATTGATAATCCTTCTCTCGATGCGCCGCATTATTATATTCCGCACAGAGCTATATATCGCCCTGATAAAGCTTCAACAAAGACACGCATTGTATTAGATGCTGGATGCAAAACCACATCTCTTAAATCGCTTAATGATCTCTTATATGTAGGTCCTAATTTGCAGTGTAATATTTTTGATTTGCTCATTAATTTACGCATGTTTTCAATAGCTGTCACGGCAGATATAGAAAAAATGTATTTTCAGATAAAATTAGACGCCAAACATCACGCTTTTCAACGCATAATCTATAGGTTCGATATCAATAGTAAGTTTAATACATATGAGTTCAATAGAATTTCATTTGGTATATCTAGTTCTCCATATCTTGCTATGAGAGTTATTCGTCAGCTTGCAGCTGATAATCGAATTACGTATCCGCTAGCCGCTTATGAAGTGGAAAATCACATGTATATGGATGATTATGTGTGTTCGTTTGACAACATTGATATTGTCGAAAAAACCTATAAAGAAATGACTACTATGCTCCAATCGGGAGGTTTTAACCTCGTGAAATGGATTTCCAATAGCCCAGAATTTATGAATATAATACCGCAATCGCATAGAAATAATCAAAATATTAATTTTGACGCTGATAGTAATAATACAAAAATTATAGGAATGCAGTGGAACCCTAAACAAGACAAATTTCAATTTAAAATTAACGCTAACTCATTTAAATGCACTAAACGCTCAATTCTCTCTGTTACCGCACGACTGTTCGACCCTTTAGGTCTTATCACTCCAGTTACCGCTTTTATGAAACTTCTTATACAAGAATGTTGGCAACATCAATTGTATTGGGATAGTCCAGTCCCTACGCATATCGAAAGCAAATGGATTCAATTCCATAATGAACTTAGTTATCTCGAAAAAATACAATTCTCACGACATGTAGGTATAAAATCTGCTTCTCATATAACGCTACTCGGTTTCGCCGACGCTAGTGAGCACTGCTATGGTGCCGCAGTGTACATAAGGGTTAGTTCGAATGAACAATCCGCTGGCTCTGTAAAATTACTAACTTCAAAGTCACGAGTCGCTTCTCTAAATAAAATATCTTTAGCTCGCCTTGAACTCTGTGCCGCACTTTTGCTAGCTAACCTAATTAGCCATGTAATAGAAATATTAAATAAACGCTGTAAAGTTAATAAAATATACGCTTTTTCCGATTCAACTGTAACTCTTACGTGGATCCATTCACCAGCATATAAATTTCATACATTTGTCGCAAATAGAATAACAGAAATAATTTCTAAATTACCTGCTGCGCATTGGTACCAAATCAGTGGGAGTGATAACCCTGCCGACATAATTTCTCGCCCAGTTACGCCCAAAATATTATTAAATCTCTCATTATGGTTTAATGCACCGCAATGGTTCACAGAACCTCCGCTTAAATGGCCTATCAAATCTTTTCAAATCAATTCCAATAATATTCAATTTATTGAGGCTAAACCTGTTACTTTAACAATAACGCATGTTGTGCAACCTGCATATACGCATGCTTTCGAACTGTTAATTGATCGCGTCTCTAGTTACACGAAATTGCTTCGCATCATTATTTATATATTACGATTTTCAAAACGCTTAAAATCTAAAGGTCTTGTCAACCCTGTAGATTTAGATAACGCTGAAATGTATCTCATACGTTATGTACAAAACGATCATTTCGCTAATGATATTTCCGCTTTAAAATTAAATAAATCCGTTACAAATAAAATCGCTAAACTCAACCCGTTCATTGACTCTAATAACATTCTTAGAGTTGGTGGTAGGTTACGCCATTCTCAACTCGACTATGGTCAAAAACACCCTATTTTACTACCATCTAAGGAACGTGTAATTGAATTAATAATAGATTATTATCACCTGATCAATATGCATACAGGTCCCGCTCTCTTACTTTCGCTTATAAGACAAAAGTTTTGGATATTATCCGCTAGAAATCTAATACGACAAAGAGTACATAAGTGTAATAAATGTTTTAAACTTAATCCTAAAAATACTTTTCCTCCAATGGGAGACCTGCCCATATTTCGAGTTTCGGAAGTGAAAGCTTTCGTTCATACCGCTGTGGACTACGCAGGTCCTTTTTACATTACGCATATTCGTAAACGCGGCATTAAAAGCCAAAAGGCATATATCTGCTTATTTGTATGTCTGACGACTAAAGCGCTACATTTAGAGTTAGTCTCTGATTTGAGTTCTGACTTATTTCTCGCCGCTTTTAAACGATTCATATCTCGTAGAGGTCCTGTTTCGCTAATATACAGCGACGGAGGTACTAATTTTATAGGCGCAAAACGCAAACTCGATGAGATCTATTCTTTTATACAGTCCAAATCGCATATTAATTACATTGGTCAGATATTATCTGAACAACGTACTCAATTTAAACATAGTCCGCCATACGGCCCACATTTTAACGGCCTTAGTGAAATAAATGTTCGCTGTGTTAAATCTCACCTATTTAAGGTAATAGGCTCGCAAATACTTACATACGAAGAATTTAATACAATACTTGTACAGATTGAAGGTCTACTCAATAGTCGACCTCTTTGTATTTTAAACTCAGACCCTTCAGATATAACCGCATTAACGCCTAATCACTTTTTAAATATAACTCCGCTTAAATTTTTACCCGCTGAAGATATCTCAGATGTTTCGACTAATCGCTTATTACGCTATCAATTACTTAATAAAATCACTAGCTCCTTTTGGCGACGATGGAGTCAAGAATATTTGACTTCATTGCAGCAAAGAGAAAAATGGAATTCGCCTTCTAAGCCTATTAAACCAGGAACTATCGTGGTTATAAAGGATAACAACGCTCATCCTCTTTGTTGCCCTCTAGGAATAGTGGATGAAATCTATCCAGGAAAGGATAAAATAATACGCACTGTTAAAGTACGCACCTCTTCAGGTTCTTATATACGTCCAGTGGTTAGACTTTGTCCACTGCCGTCGCAATAACAAATATCTCATAACATTTAATTTATATTCTCTTTATTCTTAGTTATAGTATAGATCGCACCTTAATTTAACAAATTAAATTAAAATTTTTATCTCAATGTTTAGAGGAAACCTCTAGGCCGGGGGAGTTGTACGCGCCCTTTATAATTTAAATAAAATATTAAATACACTCCACACTTTACGCATTACAAAGGTACACAATCCTTATATACATTTCCGAACGCATCCTTTCTTGGCCACGCCCTCTCATATCCGCTTCCCCAATAAAAAAAAAAAAAAAAAAAACAAGAAGTCAAGAAATGGCCGCCTCGTAAAAAAAATCGCTACGCTTTCATAAAGTTGAGTTGAACTCCTAAAACTAATAAACGCAATTGCGCACGCGCCGCTCGGTAAAATTCATTACCTAAATCAATATTGTTCGTGAAGTGTAATTATTGATGAACTTTGTGTGGGAACATTACGATCAGCGAGCCGAAGGAAATAAAAATGTTGCTGCGACCAGTGAACTATCGAAGGACATTACAGGTACCCAGCCTTTCCTAGAATAAAACCACACACGTAGTAAAACCGTTTAATAAGCATTAAGCAAAAAAAAAGATTTACAATGCCGGTTTTGTATTAAATATTTATTTATATTTTATCTATATATATATATATATATATTTAGGAGAGGCGGGTTTTGCGAGCGATATATTGACTCATCACCATATCTCTGGAACCATAAGGCGTGCGGAAAGAAATTTGGCAGGAATATTCCTTTCGCTGAGTGTAGGTCAGCTAAGAACGAATTTTACGAAATTCCACCTGCAAGGGGTGTTGCGGGGGCTTTAACAATAATATACATTTTAAGGAACAGGGTGAGCCGAACCTACTGAAGCTAGAGAAATGAAATTTGGACCGTAGTTTCATTTTGTGACGTAGGCACCCACCTAGAAAGGATTTTTTGAAATTCCACCCCTAAGGGGGTGAAATGCAACGGTAAAGTCTGTATGGAATGAAAAAAAAAATCTAGCTACTGTCTTCAAATTAAGAACAAATACTCTTTAATAAAAATAAACAAACACGTGTTTCAGCGTTTGTCCATTTTCATCCTCTAAGAGGGTAAAATAGGTATAAAGATGTCAGTTTACCAACTTATCACAAAGCCGAAACTACTGAAGCCAGAAACATGAAGTTTTGACATTAGTTTTTTTGCATGACGTAGAAACCCACTCAGAAAGGATTTTTTGAAATTCAACCCCTAAGGGGGTAAACCACAGTAGTAAAGTTTGTATAGCGAGAAAATAATCTTTATAAATTTTCATGAAATTCTCCACAAACACTCTAATAAAAATAAATAAGCATGTGTTTCATCATTTTTTAATTTTTATGTGTAAATAGGTATAAAGAAAAGTTGGTTGATTAATCAACGCCGAGCTAAGACTACTAAAGCTGGCAGCATGCAATTTAAAACAGAATTTTATTTTGTGACGTAGGTACCCACTAAGAAAATATTTTCTGAAATTCAACCCCTAAGGGGTAAACCACGGCAGCAAAGTTTGTATGGGGAGAAAAAAATCTTCATCAATTTTCATCAAATTCTCCACAAATACTATTTAATAAAATAAATAAACACGTGTTTCAGAATTTCTTAATTTTTACCCTCTAAGGGTGGAAATAGGTACGAAGAAGTTGGTCGACTAACTCATCAATGCAGAGCTGAAACTACTGAAGCTAGAAACATGTAATTTTGACTGTAATTTTATTTTGTGACGTGGGGATCCATTTAGAAAGGATTTTTTGGAATTCAACCCCTAAGGGGTGAACCGCAGTAGCAAGGTTTATATGAGGAGAAAAAAATCGTCATTGATTTTCTTTAAATTTTGTATAAATACTCTTCAGTAAAAATGAATAAACAGCAGGAGTGGTAGGACCACACTGTCGACAGTTATCTGTCTACAGCCGCGGGCCGGTCCGTCCGGGGCAGTACCATGCTCTCGCAGAAAATCGACGTCTGAGTAGTAGCAATTTGTTACTGAGCTTCGTTCGGTGAGCGAGAGAGCCGGAAACCCAACTTTCTGAGGGTGATTGCGTGTGGAGGGTTTTGGTGGTGCCCTTGGAATCACCGAGCCTCAATGCACGCATTCACACTCCCTTCACTTTCTTCGCGGTAGGCAACGGCCTTGTAAAGGTCCATGAGCGGCAGCAACACTTACCGTCAGGAGTACTGTTTCCTCGTTTGCCACCGTTTGCCATAAAAAAAAAATTTGTCAATTTTTACTTTCTAAGGGAACTAGACGGGTAAGGTGACTGAAACCGAAGCGAAGCGAGGGCGGGTTGCGAGTACATTATATGTCAGTTCAGTTTTAATTTATTGCACTTTACAAAAAAACAAGTTTTATATCATACTAGCAATACGTCCTCGCTTCCTTTCAGTATCAGTCACCTTGCTCTCACATTATAGATCTTTTAAAATATTTCGATACACAACCGCAGTCCATGCGGCCTCATGGTCGATTCCCGGACCAAGTAAAATTTTATAGGGGTTTCCTGAGAAGAAAAATAGCCTAAGTTACTCCTTATATAGACAAATACCTATGTTTTTAACAGCCTTTGGTGCGGTCATACGCCGTACGTTCGGGATGACTATAGGGAAGGCTCGCCACCTCATAACCCGCCGTATTCCCTACGCCATTGGGCCGACTTCTGGTACCGAATCCTTGACGTCCGTGACCAGCTCGGCAATAGACATATCTGATAGTAAAATATTATTAAAATCGATCCAGCCGTTTGGAAAATTACTCGAAACAGGCAGGGAAATTTTTTAAAATGATTTTTAAACACAAATATCGCATAAATAACTGTGTGAGCATGAAAAATAATCTTATTATTTTAACTTTACAAACAACTTTTCCGTGTGGTGACGGAGTAAAAATACAATTCACCAATCGTAAAAGACGACTATGGGATATAATATGCCCCGCCAGGCGGTGATCTCATGCAGGGAGACCATACCGCCGCGGGCGCGTGTCTCCGACACCCGCCGATAAATGTCGGCGAGCATCTCCGCCTCCAGGTCCCACGGGGGAGTTCCGGCCAGGAGGCACGCTGCCTCCGTCGACACCGTGCGGTAGCCGCGTATGGCCCTGACCGCCATGACCCTCTGTGTTTTGTTTCGAGTTTTCCTTTTTTTGCACAGATATTTTATGCTTATTATAATCCCTTAGTCGTCTCTTACGAAACCCACAGGTAAGAGAGAGGGTGGTGAATTGTATTCTTACTCCATCACCATACGGATAATAGAACCACACTCTCGTAGGAAATCAACGTCGGAGTAGTAGCAATTTGATACTGTACATCGTTCGGGTGTTTACGTATGGTGGGTTTTCGTGATAATGCCTTTAATCATCGGATCTAATTGCATAAATTCACATTCCCTGCACTTTCTTCAAGCAAAGATCCATGAGCAACATTATCGCTTACCATCAGGTGCATTCGTTTGCACTTTTGTTAACAAAAGTCATTAAAAAAATACTTCACAATTCGGAAAGTCTATTACTTTGAACATATCTATCACGGGTAATGAGATGTCTCAGCCACCTTCCCCTCGAGGGTCGAGAAACCGGCTTAGAGTTCACCAATAGCGTTGTGGCGGCAGCCCCGGTACACTGAGACTCGTTGATCTAGTGATTTCCTATCATATTGCTGGTGTAAAATTAAACTACAGGCATAAATTAGAGTACAAACGTTTATTACACTATTACATATATGTACAAGTGAAGAATAAGGAATAGAAATATACATTTCGTGAGATATTCCTCGCACGTCTTTTTATTCGACCTACCTCGCTTCAGCGTGGATATATACAAGGGGAGTGATGGCTGCTCTAGTGGTTATCTCGTGATTGGTTGGCGCTTGCGAGCTCTGGTCCAGCTATGGTAATTTGTCATTATATTTAATAACGATATCATATAATTTTTTTTTTTCTAATTATGATATAACTTAACAGTTACCTCATAATAATTACAATCTAGCTATGAAGCTAATAAGTAATTTAAATCTAACTTATTTTGCTAAGGCTTACAGAGTAAAGTATGTGTCCATTGGCACTTTTCATATTGTCTCTAATAATAATAAAATACACTTTGTTCTTGTGTTCTTAGGCTTAGTCCTTTGCAGTCTCCTTACTATGTCCGTGGTGTCGAGGAGCTGGATAGCCTCGACATTTACGTGTTGTATTAGTCTTTGTTCATGTGCCTCAGCATATTTTTTATAACATTAGTAACAAGGTCCACTCCTAAATCACGGTGATGTCCTCATTTCTAATATATCAGGGAGCGTTTACTATACTCCGAAGTACTTTGTTTTGGAATCTTTGTATTATATCAACATTGGTGCGTTTTAGTACAACCCCTAAGTTCAATACCGTATGCCCATACAGGCATAAGTATTTGTTTGTATAGAAGTACTTTGTTGTACACTGATAATACTGATTATCTACCGAGTAGCCAGTAAATTTTCTGGTAGCGTAGATCTAACTCCTGACGTTTCTTTTTAACATGTGCCTTCCAGCGAAGCTTTGCGTCAAGCGTCATACCCAGGTATTTTGCTGTATTTTCATATGGTACAATGCGGCCATTAATGTATACCGGTGTATAATTTAGTTTTTTATTTGAAAAGTCTATTTGAATTGATTTGGACTCATTTAGTTTAATTCGCCATTTATTGGTCCAATCGGTGATGGCGTTGATGGCAATTTGTACTCTCTCTACGGCTTCTTTATGAGTTTCACCTATTGCCATGATGGCAGTGTCATTTGCAAAGGTTGCAATAACATTGTTTTTTATTTCTGCAATGTCACAAATGTACAACAGGTATAAAACAGGGCTAAGGACACTTCCGTGTGGTACTCCAGCTTTTATTTGTCCGAGACTAGAGTAAGCATCTTCTTGTCTCACTCTAAATGTCCTCTCTGTTAGATAGGATTCTAATATGTCTGCAAATTGTTTTGGGAGCATTTTCCTTAACTTATACATAAGACCCTTATGCCATACCTTATCAAATGCCTGAGCTACATCCAGAAACACTGTAGAACAGACTTTTTTCTCTTTTAGGGTTTTTTCTATGACGTTGGTAATTCTATGTATTTGATCTATCGTAGAATGTTTCTCTCTGAAGCCGAATTGGTGATTGGAAATCAGTTTCCTATCTTCTATTAGGCTTTAATCGTCTTAAAAGTAACTTTTCAAATAATTTTGATGTAATTGGCAGAAGAAATGTTGGTCTATATGATGATACTTCTGGATGAGATTTTCCTGGTTTGGGGATCATTATAACTTCAGCAACTTTCTAGATATTAGGCACATGTTTTAGTCTGAAGGTCGCATTGACAAGGGTTGTGAGTTTTACTACGGCTTTATGCGGGAGATTTTGAAGCAGCTCACCAGTGATAAGGTCGTATCCGGGCGATTTCTTTTTAGCCAAGTTTTTGACCATATTTTTGACTTCTTTAACGGTAACTGGTTGTATTGCCGAGTCATCATGACAAGTGACATCAAGTGCTAAGTTATCAGGGCTTTCCTCGTCGTTTATTTGGAATATTTGTTTTAAATATTCTGCAAATAAAGCAGCTTTCTGCTCGTTACTTCTGGCACATTTGCCATTTATTTGTTTAATGGGTGAGGCATGAACAATAGGCTTTTTTAAGTTTGTAGTGACTTTCCATAGTGAGTATTCGGTATTATCACTATTTGTTAATTGACCTATAGTAGGTCAAATTCCCTCCTACTATGGAGAAGGCTAGAACCCAACAGTGGGATGTATGTGGACAGCGATGATGATGATGACTATTAATTTATACATTTTAATTCGCTTCTGATTGAACCAGGGCCGGATTATCCTTAAGGCGGATTAGGCAACTGCCTAGGGGCCCCACATCGACTAGGGGCCCCGAGCAAGCACCAAGAAAAATTCAATTCATTTCATTGAACAATTTTTTTTGAAATTCTCATTTGTCTTGCCTACTCCAGACCTGGATCATCATTAAAGTACAACTATAACCTATTCATTATGATAGTTTCAGTAAAAGTAAAATATAGCATCAAGTCAAGGTGATAAGTTATGTTGTTGCCATAAGCGATTGAAGTAACAGAATACTAAAGAAGTCGATCTCATCGACTGGACTTTTGTAATAGAAAATATATATTTTATAAAATAAGAAAAGGGTAAAAGAAAGGGATCTCGAGAATTGCATTGCCTAGGGGCCCTGAGGATGCATTGCCTAGGGGCTCCTGATAGGGTTAATCCTGTCCTGGATTGATTAGTAGTTAAGAATCATCTCTACTAATATGTAAATTCAGTGTTGAAATATCGTCTGGCTACAAAGGGACATGATAAAATGATAGTAATCTGTTGTTATATTATTTTTTAATCGAAAAATTATACTATAATTGGCTTAAATAATATTATAAAATATTACTTAAATGTACAATAAACCTAATGTAAAATTTTGTGCTAGTTTCAAATAGAAGTAATTGTTTAAAAAAGGTAATGTTTTAGAGGGACAGGCCTGAAAACGTCCTTGTATATTTTTATGAAAATGCTTGTTAGCGCTTTTATATTTTTTACTGTGTTATAATATTAAATAATTTTGTTGATATTTTATGTAATGCGGACAAAATGTTGAAATATAGTGAATAAGATATAATAGTAAATTACGTGCATTTTTATATTCTGCCAAAATTCCCATTACCATGGATTGGTTTCAGCACCTAATCCATGGTAACGACTAAGACTAAAAGATGAAGACTAAAGACGTGAAGAATATATATTGTAACTGGACACTGGCACCAATAGATAATAATTGTAGCTTATTGCCATTACTCAAGTATAAGGAGAAGTTAAGTATGGTTGAAAATTTGATAATTATAATTTTGTTAGATATCAATAATCAGTAATTTGTATTCTCTTTGAATCATCATTAACAATGTCGCGACTAAGACGATCGAATCTTTCCGGACAAAGCTGTAATGGTTCTTCCAGAGACTATATATTCGGCAATTTAGAAAATATATTTATTAAAAAAATTATGGCGGTACGAAGTTCGCCGGGTCAGCTAGTAAAAAATATTTAAACATCCGAATCATGAACGTTCGTTTTTTAAAATTAATCATTTAAACCGTAAAACGTAACAAACAAACATTTGAATTTATATTACTGCTGATAAACGTGTTTCAATTGTAAGTTTTTTTCATCTGAACATTAATCGAACAATGGGCAACTATTACTCTACATTGTAAGACCTGCAATTAAGTAGAGGTTAAAGAACGAGCAAAATAATTATCTAACAATTAACCATCTATGTAGGTAAATAGAATTAAAATGGCAATCCAACCCTTACACCTGTAGCCGGGCTAGCCAGTTGCCCGGCTACAGGTGTAAGGCTTCTTTTTTAATTTTATTTGGCAGGCAATGGTGTGTGCACGCCTTCCGCCGCAGTTTATTAGGTCTATATAGAATTTTATTAAAAAAATAAAAATATTTATATGGGTTTTATCGCTTTTGTCGTTGTTTTTTAATTTTTCGATTCATTCGAATACATTTCAAAGATCATGGTCACGAGAGAACCTTCCGTTTTAAAAATGTAATACTTCCGTAAACATCAGAGGACGGCTGTTTTTAATGAATGCATATAAGAGTACAAGTACACGTTGTAAGAAAAAGACTACTGTACGTTTGTTTTTTATTTTTATTATTTCAAGTAACATATATCATTATCTCATCTTGCTCCAAGAATATAATATCATCACTCCAATTTTTATTCATCAACTAGCGAACCCCACCACCCTTGCTTTGCTTTGGTTTCAGTTGCTTTGACTCCACAATGTAAATCTGCAAAATCTCTTGAGACATTACAGTACGCGACTGCAGTCTCATGTCCTCAGGTACGATTCCCGAACATATCGCAAATTTTATTTTATGGTAAAAAATATTATCAAAATTGGTCGCTTTGAAGATTAACCAAAAGAAACAGACAGACAAAAACGTTTTAACTGGTTTTAGTCATAGGTGTCGTGCAAATAACCGTAGGAGCTTGAAAATCATCTTTTATTTTGACATTAATCAATTTTATTTATTTGTTCTACACACATGGTAGAAGTAGTTTTTTAGAAACTAGAAAGAATGATTAATAGAGAATTTATAATTGTAACGACTATAATAGGTGATCTAAATAGCGACCTCTTGCGTTGAGTGTAGGGTTGCCAGGGCTGTGCAAAATACATACTTTGATTTAATTAAAATACAAATTACAAAATACTTTCTTGCATGTATTTAAAATACGAAATCCTTACTAATATTATAAATGCGAAAGTAACTCTGTCTCTCTGTCTGTCTGTTACGCTTTCACGTCTAAACCACTGAACCGATTTGGATGAAATTTGGTACAGAGATGGACTAAAGCTTGAGAAAGGACATAGGCTACTTTTTATTGCGAAAAAATGGGTATAAGTGGTTGAAATAGGGGATGACATTTTGTATGGAAATTCGTCATTTTCGATGATAGAATCATGAATCTTTGTGTTAAGGCACTTGATACTATATACATAAATATTTGTTCTATCGTTTTGGAAATTTCATTTATATGGGGGATGAAATTCAACCCCTAAATGACAAAAAAGCATAAAGCCGAAACGTATTTTTTTCACATCGCAGTATTTCTTACGGTACACGAGCTCTAGCAAAGAAATCGCGAAAAAATTAGTATAAGGGGTTGCAATAGGGGATGACATTTAGTATGCAAATTTATCATTTCGATGATAGAACCGTGAATCTTTGTATTAAGGCACTTGATAATATATAAATAAATATTTATTCCAGCGTTTTGGAAATTGCATTTATAAGGGGATGAAATTCAACCCCTAAAAGACAAAAAAGCATAAAGCCGAAACCACTGGGCCTAGAAACGTATTTTTTTTTTTACACCGAAGTATTTCTTAGGATACACGAGCTCTAGCAAAGAAATCGCGAAAAAATGGGTATAGGGGGTTTAAATAGGGGATGACATTTAGTATGCAAATTTATCATTTCGATGATAGAACCATGAATCTTTGTATTAAGGCACTTGATAATATATAAATAAATATTTATTCTAGCGTTTTGGAAATTGCATTTATAAGGGGATGAAATTCAACCCCTAAAAGACAAAAAAGCATAAAGCCGAAACCACTGGGCCTAGAAACGTAATTTTTTTTTACACCGAAGTATTTTTTAGGGTACACGAGCTCTAGCAAAGAAATCGCGAATAAATGGGTATAGGGGGTTGAAATAGGGGATGACATTCAGTATGCAAATTTATCATTTCGATGATAGAACCATGAATCTTTGTATTAAGGCACTTGATAATATATAAATAAATATTTATTCTAGCGTTTTGGAAATTGCATTTATATGAGGATGAAATTCAACCCCTAAAAGACAAAAAAGCATAAAGCCGGGCCTAGAAGCGTAATTTTTTTTACACCGTTGTTTCTTGAGGAACACGAGCTCTAGCGAAGGATTTTTGGAAAATCACCCCTTTTTTTTTTTTTTTTTTTTTTTTTTTTTTTTTTATGGGTGGGTCGCGGTCGGCGCGCCTCCGCACCACTCCGTCCGGGGCGACAGAGGGGCTTAAGCACGCAACTCCCGCAACCCACCCGAAAACCACCTCGCCTTCGTCATTGGGCCGACCACCGGAGCAGGTTTACTTGTCGTCAGTGGTCGGCCCGACGGAATACCCCCTACGCGGGGTACCCTCCCGTCGACCGACGTCCCCCCCTCGGGGAGGACGTCGGTCTTTCCTCACGCGGTCGGCCTCTCGGCGGGTGACGGACTAATCCCCGGTCGCGTCACCCGCGGCCTCGGCTAGGGCGGCATGAGGCGCAGATAGTTGCGCCTGCGCCGCCCCAGTCGCCGGCGGCGGATCTCCTCATCGAGGCTGCGCTCCACGCGCAGACGATCCGCCGCCTCCTTCTGCGAGATCACTGTCTCGCAGAAGGCTGCGACCACGTCCCAGTTCCTGACGCTGTCGACCATCGCCCTAGCGATGGCCGGCAGCGTCAGGTCGGCACCGATGATTGCGACGAGTTCACGGCGCTGCACTGCCCAAGCCGCGCAGGCCTCGAGCGTGTGGCGCGCCGTGTCCTCGTCGCAATCGCAGTGGTGGCAGGACGGTGTACTCTCCCTCCTCACGACCCTGTGCAGGTATTTGGCGAAGCTCCCGTGCCCCGTCAACACCTGCACTAGTCGGAAGGAGAGCACCCCGTGCCGCCTCTCCAACCACTGCATCAGCACCGGCCGGAAGGCCTCCACGGTTCGCACCCCGAACCGAGGCCTCTCCAGCCGGACTGCCCAACGGGCAATGACGTCTCGGCGGGCGTCGACGCGCCAGGCGGTGAGATCCCTTAACGAGATCACACCGCCCTCCCCGCGCACCCCCGACACCCGCCGATACAACTCGGCGAGCATTTCCGCCTCCAGGTCCCACGGGGGAGTCCCGGCCAATAGGCACGCTGCCTCCGTCGCAACCGTGCGGTATCCGCGGATGGCCCTGACCGCCATGACCCTCTGTGGTCGCCACAGAAGGGCCCTAAGTCGGACGGTCAAGGACCCCGCCCACACCGGTGCGCCGTACAGGGCCATCGACCGGATGACCCCCGTGTAAAGCCGTCGGCACGTAGCGCTCGGTCCGCCCACGTTCGGCATTAGCCACGATAGGGCGGACGCCGCGCCGACGAGCCGCGGAGCGAGCCTGCGGAAATGCTCCCGGAACCACCATTGCCCGTCGAGCACCAGGCCCAAGTACCTCATATGGGCCCGGATGCTGATGTCAACCGATCGGACGGTGATCGAGACTCCGATGGGAGGGCTCATAAGGCGCCCATGGAACAAGAGGGCCTCCGTCTTGTCCAGGGCGACCCTCAACCCCAGCGCCTCGATCCGCCTGACGACCTCTTCGGTGCCATAGGTCGCCAGGCTTACCGCCTCTTCTAGCGTCCCACCGCGGGCTGTGACGAGCGTGTCGTCGGCGTAACAAATCACGCCCAGCCCGGGCGGGAGGCTCCCCCGCAACGCCCAGTCGTAGCCGATGTTCCACAGGGTGGGTCCGAGGACCGACCCCTGTGGGACACCGCACGTCATGGGCGTTCGCACAACGTCCCCTGCTCGGTTGGTACAGAGGACGCTGCGCCCCACCAAATAGTCTGCCACTAGCCGCCTCAGGTAAGCTGGCACTCCGTGATACCGGAGCGCCTCCCTGATGCAGCTGAATGGCAGACTATTGAATGCGTTGGCGATGTCTAGGGACACCGCCAACAGCACTCCCCCACCGGTGACGGCCTCAGTCGCCACGGCCCTCAGGCGCAACAGAGCCGCGATCGTCGAACGACCCCTCCTAAACCCAAACTGGGCGTCCGACAGATCGGGCCCCGTGCCGACGAGGTGCCGCTCGATGCGGGCAGCTACCACCCTCTCCAGTAGCTTGCCCGTGTTATCGAGCAGCACGATAGGCCTGTAGGCCGAAGGCGACCCCGGAGACCGTCCCGGCTTCGGCAGGAGCACCAGCCTTCCCTCCTTCCAGCACCCAGGGAACCGTCCGGACGCTAAACACGCGTCGAACAGCTCCCTGAGGCGGGGACCCAGGTGGTCGAGGACCAGGCCCAACACGCGGTTTGGAACACCGTCGGGCCCGGGGGCGGTGGACTTTGCGCACATGCGCGCCACCGCCACTCCCATCTCGGGTTCCGTGATGGGCGGAACACTGTCGTCGTCGGCCTCCCGGTCAGAGTCTGGCGGAGCCATGACCGGGGACGTGTGTTCCGCCCGCCGCGGGAACAGGTCCTCGACGACCCGGGTGAGAAGGCTGGGCTGGAGAGTCTCGGTGAGGGGAAGGCCCCGCGCGCGGAGCTTATTCAGCACCGCGCGATAGGGGCGTCCCCAGGGGTCACGATCGAGACCGTCCAGCATCTCCTGCCGACTGACGTCCTTGGCGGAGCGGACGGCCAGCCTGAAGGCCGACCGCGCATTGCGGTAGCCCTCATACAGCAAGGCCTCCCGCTCCGCGTCGCGTTGCCGCCGCCGGCTGCGGGTGTAGGCCCTCCGGGCGCGAATGCACGCGGCCCGGAGATCCGCCAGCTCCCGGGACCACCAGTGGACCGCCCTCCTCGGGGGCGGACGCCGTACCCGGGGCATAGCCGCATCGCAGATCTGCGTCAACGCACTGCGGATGCGGCCAGCCTCGGCGTCCACCCCGTCCGACTGGTTGGCAGAGGACAGCCACGAGTAAACGATGGCTGTCTCCGCCAGCTGGTCCCGGTCTAAGCAACCCACAGCCCATCGCGGGAACGCAGGACGTCCATCCGCCCCGTGACCCCTGCTGGGCGTCGGGATTACCGGGGAGACCTCCATCCGGATATACCGGTGGTCCGACAAGGTCTCCACCTCCTCCACGACGCGCCAGCTCCCCACGCGTGCGGCGACCTCGGGGCTAGCGAACGAAAGGTCCACTATCGACCCGCCCCGTTGTCGCACGCACGTATGCACCGAGCCCCTGTTCAGCAAACAGAGGCCCAGTGCCGCCGCCCACTCCTCGATCGCCCGTCCGGGGAGACCCCCACGCCACGGACTTGGCGTTGAAGTCCCCCAAGACGAAGACCTGGCGCGATGCCATTCGCCGTAACGAGGCCTCCATGATGGTGAGGGAGGCCTCGAAATCGGTCACACTCCAGTTAGGGGAGAGATAGACTCCGAGGAGCGTAATCTCCCCCCAGTCCGCCGCGACGTATCCGACGCCCCTGTCCCTAAGGGTCAGAGGCGACGAAGGCCACGACGTGGAGGCGACGATTGCCATGGTGCCATCGGTGCTACCCAACCAGTTAGGCCGGTCGGGCACAACCACTCCGCCATGGCTTGCAGGAACACGTCCTGCGCACCGGCGGTGTGGTTGAGGTTGGCCTGGAGGAGACGAATGGATACGGGGTCCATTAACGGTCCGTATCCATCGTCACCTCCTCCGCGCTGACGGGCGATCGGGCCGCGCTCGGAGCGGGGACTGGCCCGGTCGATGGGCCGTCCCGCCCCTTCGGGGCCGATGCCGGGGGTCTGCAGTCCCCAGAGCCCATGCGGTGTTTGGCAGGCCTATTGCCTGCCGCACACGCGGGGCAGTGGGGCACCGCAGAGCACGATGCCGCCTGGTGTCCGGTCTGACCGCAACGGAAACATAGCCCGCTGCAGTCAAAGCAGTTTTTGCATGTCGGTCGGGTATGCCCGACCGCCATGCATTTGTAACACCTCGCGGGCCGGGGCTCTAGCACGGTTACCCGCGCCGAGCTCCAGCCCACGAGGAGCCTGCCTGAGTCAGCCAATTGCTTGACCGACTCCACCGGACACTGCACCCAGGCAGCACCGACGCCGCCCGGACCAGTGCGAATGGTGCCAATCCGGACGGTGTCCGAGGCACATCCGGTACGCGCCATAATGGCCTCCCGGACGTCCTCCACCGTCACGGAATCGTCCAAGCCCGTCAGGCGCATCTCTGCGCACTTGACAGGCCTGGCGACTCGGACACCATCCTCCGGCCCGAACAGCCCCCTCAACATCGTGGCCAAACTATCGGCCGTCTTCGCGCCCTCGGCCCCAGGGAACTCGAGTATTCGAGCCCCTGTCCGGGCCTTGCGGGTCCTCGCCTCGACGCCCCCGATACCGGAGACGTCCAGCTCCCGCCGGGCGCGTTTTAGGACGGCCTCATAGTTGAGGCCCCTCTCAGCCGCCTCAGGCAGCACGGTGATGACCACCGCGGCCGTCTTCGGCGACTTGAGGCCCCTGCGCGACCTTTTCTTCCCTTTTCTGCCGGCTCCCGCCTGGGGAGCGGTGGCCACGGCGGCACTCTTGGCCGCCGCTCTCCGCTTCTGGCCGCGTGCCTTCCTGCTCCGCTCAGCCACCTGCCAGCCCTGTTCGAGCCTGGCAGCAGCGCTGAGCGCAGCAGGAGCGGTCGCGGGTGCGCTGGCCGGCGCCTGCGGTGCAGCCGCTGGCGCCGGCCGCGGCCCGGCCTTGGCGGGAGCCGGCACCTTGCCGGCCTTCTTGGCCCCCTTGGGCCCGGCCGTGGCCGCAGCGTAGCTCACCACGCGGCCACCCTGACAGGGCAGCGGGGTGGGAGCTGACGCTTGCGGCCGCCTCGCCTTGTCCGCGGCGAGCGGCGGTCGGAGGGGCGGCTCAGGCGGGAGCCTGGCCGCTACGGCGGCGATACGCGCATCCACCATCACCCCTACTCGGGCTAGGATCACGCGTACCGCCGACTCCGACACGCCGTGCACCTCGTCGGGCGGCGGCTCCTCCCCCCTCCGAGGCCTCCCGCGGCCACGAGCCGGCGGGGGGACCACGACGAGGGGAGGAAGCGCCGAAGCCGCGACGGGTGCAGCCGGCGCAGCAGCCGCGACGGGCGCAGCCGGCGCCACGGGCGCAGACGACGGGCCCGCCCTCCCCGGCGCAGCCCGTTTCGGTGGCGAGGCTGGCACAGGCGGCGCGGCCGGCGCCAGGCGCGCGAACTGGGCCCGCAGGTCGGCCATCTCCTTGGCCAACCCGCGGTTCTCCCGTCGCACCGCCGATAGCTCCGTCTCCAGCTTGCGGTTGCGTTCCCGCAAGCCGGAGACCTCCTTACTAAGGCGGGCGTTCGCGGCCTGGAGGGCCGCCACGTCGCCACCGTGGCCGGCCGGACCCGGTGTCCCCGGCCTCGCCGATCCACGACCTCTGCGCCCACGGGGCATGGTCGGGACTTTGGGAGGAGGCATGATGGTGCTCCCCTCCGAGTCGGTGTTCGAGCTGCACCCCTTGAGGGGGCGCTTCCGGACGCTCGGGGGGAGGGCCTCCTCCCTCTCCTTCGTACCTACCGTGGTGGCGATGGTCTCCTCCTCGGCAGCCTTCCTCTTCTCCCTACTCGACGACGGCCTACCCTCAAATGACGGCCTGCCTATCGTCCCCCTACTCTTACTGGACGGACCTGCGGCGCATCCACCGCCCTCGTCCCTACTCCGGCCGACCTGCGTCCATTCAGCGCCGTCATCGGCAGACGGCTCTGCGGCACTTCCGCCCACGTCCGTTAGGACCTTCGGATGGCCCTGCGGCATTGCCGCCCTCATCCTGCGACGGCTCTGCGGCAATGCCGCCCTCGTCCTCGGGTCCGCTGCTGCAGTCGACGCTGACGCTCTCGTCTAGCGACAGCTCTGTGGTCGACCCGGTCTCCTCCTCCGATGGTTGGGCAGCAACGCCACCCCCGCTCCGCGACGGCCCTGCAGCAGCAGTGCTGCCACCCTCGTCGTACGTAGCCATACCGGCCGCCTTCTGCCGCTCCCGCCACGCCTTCCACCTTGCGGTCTCGATGCGGGCTCGCGCCTGGGCGGTACGCTTCTGCTTCTTCTTCTTCCCCTTCTTCTTCTTCTCAATCTCTTCCTTCTCCTTCACTTCAACTTCAATCCCCTCCCCCCGGTGAGCCTCCTGATCTTGTGCCGGGCTCTCGGCAGAAATAGCAGGTGTTGTCCCCCTCCCATACGACTGGGGACTGACTGTGCTGGTGACTGTGCGCCTCTCGCGCTCAGAAACCAGCACAGTGAGGGATTCCCCGGCGTGGCCGGGACCCTCTGGAGTAGGTACGTCGTTTGGAACCTCTGCCATATTGTTGGACGTAAGTCTTGCCTTGACTACCACTCTAACGGCTGGACGCTCGCGCGCTTTTTAACCCACCAACCATTCATCCCCTCGCCGAGTGGCCAAACTTAGGATTAGGGGTAATTTTTTATAGGGGTTTTCTTCCCCGCGGTCCGAAGACCCCCGGTCCTGACCCCCCTGCTCAGGATTACGGTTTGGGCCTTCCGGGTCTGGCCGCTCGCGAGCGACCGACCCGTCACGCCCCCGGGCCGTGACGCAACCGTCCCTGGCGACGGAGTGCCATGAGGCACATCCGCCCCATTGGCCCCGGGTCAGATCCGCCGTGCGCTCTGCCACCAGAGCCGCACGCGGAGACCCCCCCCTGCCGGAATCTTGGCCGTCCAAATGGCCGCATGACGTCCAAATGGACGTTACCAGGGAGCACCACGAGGAGGTGCTCCGGCCGCGCCCCCCAGGCAAATCACCCCTTAAAGGGGTGAAAATCGTATAGCCGAAACTATTGGGGCTAGGAACGTGAAACTATGGATTTCTGTGTATTGTGAGATTCTTTTTCTTTTGTTGTAAATGAGCTCTAAAACATTAGTTTTTGAAATTCAATCTCTAAGGGGGTGAAAAATGTATATCCGAAATCATTAGGCCTAGAAACTAGGGATGTGAAAAAATAATCGATTTTTATAATAATCGATTATTAATCGATTTTTTTTAATAATCGATTTTTACAATCGATTATCAAAATAATAGAAAATCGATTATTTTTATAATAAAATTAATCGATTATTTCACAGCCAGATATCCTAAAAAAAAAACAAGGTCATCACAATACTGCGTGCAGTATTTCATACTATATTAAAGTATTTGCGCTGTAGCATGGTGCGGGTGACAGTTATGGCGAGTTTCGTTTCACTCTTGAAAGTTGCCGCGATTTATAATTATCATCTATTAATTCAGCTGTACCACATCGGTAATATATTAAATCACTAATAACTGTAGTAATAAAGGTATACCTTCCAAATTAAACCCAACTAGAATGTTCTAGCCTACAAATCAAATGAAATTGAAAGAAAAAATAATCAAAGTGGTATGCGTATAACGTAACACCAAAGACGTATTTAGTGATGGGATGTACTACTACGAAGAATTGTCGATTAAAAAATAAATAAAAAACAATTTGTGCGCTCAATTTTTTATTGTTAAAAAAGTATACAATTATTACATATTTACTTCAATTTTTCATTCAATTTTAATCCTCTTCTAAACTCATATCAGAGTCAGGAACATCGGAATTGTCACTTTCATCATCCGTATCTGTGACGGATATTATTAAAGATGTCTCAATTATGTTATCAATACGGACGTCACGATCCCAATCAGACATAATGTCCCTTTTCGTTTTATTCACCACCTTCGACCAGTCCTTAGGTTGAACGTTACTGATTGCCTCTTGTAACAGGGTCAACATCTTATTTGCCGTAAATGGCGGTGTAGTATTATTTCTTGCGGCGTGACCTACTCGTACATAAACATAAATGGACTTATGAAAAAAAAAAATTAGTTTTTAATCAATAAATTAATTTCAAATATCTAATGCAAAATTTACTCTTGAATATGTCTAATCTGATATGTTTTTAAATTACATGCTTCGTTCAGAAAGCTGTTACTTTTTCAAAGTATCAAAACGAGAATTGAAATTAAAAACATACCTTTTATTTGGGCCCAAATTAGCTCAATAGCGTTATATTGACAATGGTAGGGTGGTAGTCGCAGGACCTGGTGACCTTTTTCTTTTGCCATCTCGTCCAGAGCGTAGGTAGGACAAAACAACAAACTATAACAAATAACAATTTAACGAAAACAAACTGATGAAAAATGGATAATACGTGTCACATACAAGGCGGTAGCACTCGTACTGACAGCATCGCACGGGTAAACAAAATGGCCGACTCGGCGATGCGCCACAGAATAAAAATATGCCACGAAAAAATATGAAATACCAGTTGTTTTGAATGCGTTTACGAAACTTTTTAAAATTTTTGAAATATTAAATTAATTGAATAATTTGTATGAATATATTTTTTCCTATATATAATTTTCGTGACAATAATAAACAGAACAACATTTATTTATGCTACGAGTATAATTAGTGATAAAAATTTAATTGCGAATCGTCACATCCCTAGTCACCTGGTATTGACATGTGTCACCCGCACCATGCTACAGCGCAAATAGTATAGAAGATGAAGCTCACATTTCCTAAAAAAAAAGTCATCATTATCCTGTTGGAAAAAATCCATTATTTTATAATCGATTATTTATTTTTAATTAATCGATTATTTTATAATCGATTTATTTTGAAGAACAAAAAATCGATTATTTAAAAAATCGTTTACTTACCCTCCAAGTCACATCCCTACTAAAAACATGAAATTTTGTACAAAGTTGTCTTTCTTGGGGAAAGTGCTCACTAAAAAAGAGTTTTTGCAATTTTACCCCTAAGGAGGTGAAAAGCGTATAACCGATATCACTGAGCCTAGGAACGATCATTTTAGTACACGGTCGGCTTTCTTGGGTTACCCCATTCATCATCATCTTGCTCTTATCCCAATTACTTGGGGTCGACGCAATATATCATCTGTTTTGACATATTCCAAAAAGTTTCGGCAATGACTTTTATGACCGGCCGCCTGCCTGACGTCAACCCTCCTTGGGAATGTAATCGTTGACCCAAATGGTACCAGATGGAGTTGGTCCGGGTCAATCTAGGGCTCTTAGTCGTCTTTTACGACACCCACGAGCAAAGCAAGGGTTGGTAGTATTCGAAGCCGCTACCACACAGCACTTGGGTTACCCCATTATTTTTTCTTAATGCTCGCTTATCAAGATTACTTTGGATCGACGCAATATGTAGGCGGTCCTCTGCCATCGTAGATATATTGCAAAGGTTCTTCTAGCAACATTTTATGTCCAGCTGCCTGCCAGACGACATAGCTGGCTAGATGGCATCACCAATTGGTCCAGGTCAATGTAAATCTTTGTCTTAGAAGTATTTTGCGACACCCACAAACAATGAAAGTGTTATAATATTCCTAGCCGCTACCAGACAGTAAGTTAAAATCAAGATATTAATCCATTTTTCTATCTCTAGAAATAAACAAATTTGAAGCGTCTATTTGTTGTCAAAGTAATAGGTTTTATTTATGCTCACACAATTATTTGCACTATACCTATGTCTAAAAAACCGGCCAAGTGCGAGTCGGGCTCACGCACGAAGGGTTCCATACCATTATCTATAAAAAGAGGGAAAATTGCGTTTGTTGTATAGGAGGGCCCTTAAATATTTATTTTATTTTTCGGCAACAGAAATGCATAATTTGTAAAAAAATCAACTGTCTAGCTATCGCGGTCCTTCAGATACAGCTTGGTGACAGACAGACGGACGGACGGACAGCGAAGTTTTAGTAATAGTGTCCCGTATTTTACCCTTTGGGTACGAAACCCTAAAAACGGCGCATTTTTTTTGTTTGTCTATTCGATACGGGTAATCTTCAAAACGGCTGGACCGATACTGATAATACTTTACAACCAGGTCTACCAAGCCTTACATAAGGAATAACTTATCCAACTATATTTTATTCAAGACTATATTTTATCCCGGTGTGGCTGGAGCAACTGTAAGAATTTAATCGATTTTAAAATTATTTCACTAACGGAAAGCTGATTTTAAGCGAGTAACATATTTAGGTTTTATTGCCGCGTGGTAACGGAGTAAGAATACAATTCGCGACCCCTTCTCTTACCCGTGGGTGTCGTAAGAGACGACTCAGGGATATATTACGCATATAACATCTATGCAAGAGATGGAAAACTTGAAACAAAACCCTATACCAACCTGTCTGACCAGCATGGTATAGTAAGGTTAATTTCCCTCCTACTATGAAGGAGGCTCGAGCCCAGCAGTGGAACGTATATGAGCCGAAATGATGATGAACATATTTAGGCTATTTTTTTATCCCAATATTCCTACGGGCCCGGGCACAATGCCGGTGAAATCGCGGGCGTTTAATGGATATAAAAATTAATTTACGAAAGAAAATCTAAATTATCAGTGAATAACAAATAAAGGCTATTTTCATCCTGGTGTTTGCCCGGGAACGAGAACTCTGCGAGAAAACGGTGGATGTTGACCAATTTTTAAAATTCTTTCAACAATAGGAAGCTACGTTATCAGCGAGTAACATAGGTCGGCAATTTTTATCTCGGATATTTGTATGGGATTTGATTAGTACAATTTTTTTTCACCCATGTAAACTTATAATATCAGCGAGTAACATAAGCAACTTTTATCTTGGCATTCGCATGGGAATGGGGTCGTGGGTGAAACTACGGGAGTTTGATCAATATTTTTTTTTTCACCAATGGAAACCTATCATGGATAATGTATTATCAGCGACTAAGGATGGCCATATTTATCATCGTCTTTCCACGTGAATTTGAACTACAAGGGTGGAAGTGATATTCAAATATAAAAATTTGTGAAGATATTTGGACGTTTGTTACTCGATCACGCGTAAACTGTTGACCAGATTTGGATGAAAATTGACACATAGATAGAGTATTTATTAAATTAAGAAATATCGTCATCATCATCACCGCAGCCCACATAGTTCCCACTCTTGGGCTCGGGCCTCTCGGGCCTCCTCCATAATGGGAGGGAATTTGACCTACTATACCATGCTGGTCAGATATGTTGGTATAGGGTTTCATTTTTCGAGTTTTCCTTCTCTTGCATAGATGTTATGTGTATATATCCCATAGTCTTCTTATTCGACATCCACGGGCAAGATAAGTGGTGAATTGTATTCTTACTCCGTAACCACAATAACACAATAAAAAGAAATATGCAAGCCAACTTTTACGCGGGCGAAGCCGCGGGCAAAAGCTAGTACAAAATATTTCTAAATTGTGTATTTAAAATGCAAAATACATTACTTGCATTTTAAAGATTGTTATTTAAAATACAAATTACAAAATACAAATTTTGCAGTTGATGCCAGGCAGCATCAACTGCAAAATTTTTTATTCTTTGACTCTCATGTGTTCATAACACACATTCTTTTAACGTTCTTTTTGCTAAGAGAGTGTCTCCCATCCGGGCGTAATTTGTTACGCCGACGACACGCTCATCACAACACACGTCAATATCGCTAGGGAGATACTCGGTAGCGTCAGGAACTGGACGCGTTCGCCGCCATCTGCGAGGTACTCATCTCGCGGAAGGAGGTGGTGGATCATGTGCGTGAGAAACGCCTCCACGACAACACGGTCCGCCGCCAGCGACTCCTGATGTCTAGCTGAGGCCACGGGTGACAGGACCAGGGATTTTAATCCGTCACCTGCACAGAGGCCGACCGCGCAACGGCGACCGATGTCCCGGCAAAGGGACTTCTAGAGGAGAGGGTAACCCTTCAGGGTATGCCGTCGGGCCGACCACGGAGGACAAGGAACTCGGTACCGGGATCGGCCCATCGATGAAGACGATGTGCTACGGTGGGTTATGAGGCCGCTCCACTGTCACCCCGGACGGAGCCGGACGGCGGGTGCGGTGACCATTGCCCAACCCAAAAAAACGTTCCTTTTGGTAAACAACACATTTTATAACTAGGTTGGGAGCATTGATACCAATATGACTTGGTTTATTTCAAAGGACAGTTTAAATAACTAAAGGTTTTTTAAAACAACACCCTGCACGCAGTAAATAATCCTTGTATTGCGCGGCATTTTACAAACATATTTAACTTTATTTAATGGACACAAATTACATCCAGACTTAAAACAACAATTTATGGATCGTACAAAGTGTTGTCCTGCGTGGGATTCGAACCCGCTGCACTGGCATTGTAGGTCGGTATCTTAACTACTACGCCATCTGTACAGCTAAAATTTATTCGTTGTGATTGAATAGGAGTAAAATGCGCCAAATTGCGATCCTGCAGCCAGTCTAATTTTGTTCGTACATACATTAATGTGGGCAGAAGATTGCCATAGTAACAATTGTTACCCTGAATGTAACCTAAAGCTGTAGCGACTGGTTTCAATACTCGGATGAATTCCTACAAGTATTTATGAAAAGATGTATATTCAAGCCCTAAGTATTTAAAATACAAACTACAAAATACCCTAACGTTAGGTATTTGAAATACCAATTACAAATTACATTTTTAGGAAGTAATTGAAATACAAATACTAAATACGTATTTGTATTTCAATTACGTATTTTAATTACAAGTAATTTAAATACTGTCCAACCCTGACTGTCCTACTGTCCAACTATTTTTGAATAAAAAAAACGTATAAAATGGTTTTGATAGGAAAAAAATTAAGTATTTGGAAGAAAAACAAGTATTTTTTATATTTTATGTTTCTATTGCTTTAAAAACATATTTTTGTGTGCTTTTAGTACATATAAAGTTTGATTCACACCATATCTTAAATGATGGGACTAATCCCACCACACATTCCCACCACTGTAACTCCTGTAAGCCAGGATCCACAATGGTCTCCGTATAAGACACTGAGGTTTGACCCTCAGGAAGTCCCGGGATTCGCTTTTAATTGTCTTGGGACCCGCAACAAATTTAATTAGAAAAGAAAACAGGAGGAGTTGGAAAGATTCCACTTCCCTCTTATGTAAAGCGGGAGACATGAAGCAAAGTTAGCTGATAAGCCAGTAAATAAGAGTTTGTACAACTACGTGAAACGCAGCGGTACAGCATCACGGATTGGACAAAGCTTAATGGACCTATTTGTGAGCTTTAGGTTTGATTACAGTAATAGGTATGGCAAAAGCGCCTAAACGCACGGAAATTTTCTCGAGTTGCTACAAGATCCGAATAGTATACTACCCCAGACGTGACATGCATATTATCTAACATGACGTATCACACCATATCTGACATCTAACATTTTTTTCAGTAATTATAAATCGTTTCCATCATCCGTTTTCCCTTATGTGTACCTACTGTTAAATGGTTAAGTGCCCATAATTAGTGTTTTGTTTTATGCATTACAATAAAGGTTGGAAATATAGTATTTTCACATCCATCCATCAGCCTACAGACGTCCACTGCTGGACATAGGCCTCCCCACAAGAATGCCATTCGGAACGGTCCTGCGCCACTTGCATCCAACGGTTCTCTGCGACTTTGAGAATGTCGTCAGTCCACCTAGTGAAGGTCGTCCTACGCTGCGCCGTCCGATTCGTGGTCGCCACTCAAGAACCTTTCTTCCCCAACGGTTGTCGGTTCGACGAGCGATGTGGCCTGCCCATTGCCATTTCAACGTGCTAATTCTGCGGGCTATGTCGGTTACACCCGTTCTTCTACGGATTTCCGTCTTCCGGATTTTATCACGTAGAGAAATACCGAGCATAGCCCTCTCCATAGCGCGCTGAGCGACTTTGAGCTTTTTTATGAGGTCGACATTTAGAGACCACGTTTCAGTGCCGTAAGTCATCGCTAGTAACACACACTGGTTATAAACCTTTGTTTTCAGACACTGCGGAATATTGGACGAGAAGATCCTCTTAAGTTTCCCAAACGCTGCCCAGCCGTGTTGGATTCGTCGGCTGACCTCTTTCTCGAAATTGGATCTACCTAACTGGACTGCTTGTCCTAGGTAAACCTGATGATCCACAACTTCGAGAACCGCATTCCTAACTAGGACCGAAAGTATTTTCACATACTTTATTGGTATGCAAAAGTATAAAGTATAATTACCAAAAATAAATTAGGATACTTTATTATAAAGTATGGTTGGCAACCCTGGTGTAGTTTTTTTTTTTTTTTTTTTTTGGGTGGTTTATGGTTTGGACGCACGCCGTCCGTTCCGTTCGGTATGAAGATAGGGCGGCTCGCGGTCCTGTAATCCTCCGCTTTTCTCTTCTTCTTTTCTTTCCTTCGCCATTGGATCAACCACTGACACCGAATTCATTGCCGTTCGTGGTCAGCCCGGCCGGTTACTGTTTCGCGTATCGCCCCTACCGTCCCTCCCCTACGTCACCTCGGGTAGTCACCCTCATCGTGGTCTTTATCTCTGCCGGTGACAGATATTCCCTGGTCCAATTACTCGCAGCTGCGTTGAGTGTCGTGGGGTTGATTTCACGCAAAATAGTTTTTTGCGCGTCTTGGAAATGTGTTGTTTTATTTTGTGATTTATATTCGTTATATATTTGTTTATTTCATTATTACACGAGGATTTATTCTATAGAATAAATGCATATATTGAATGTATTTTTGTTTTTGTTTTCTTTTGATGCGTAATGCGCAGCGGATTTGTGTGTTATTTTGAGGCGTTGATGCGTAATAATATTGAATGCTTATGTAAATTTAAGGTAAACGTATATGTAATGCGTTATATATACATTTGTTGTGTTTTGACGGACTAAGAATATAATTCACTACCAATATTTGGCCGATGTGTGTCGTAAAAGACGACTAAAGAATATGATATGCATATAATGTCTATGCAAGAGAAGGAAAATTCGAAATAAAACCCTAGACCAATACATCTGACCTATGCAAGAGAAGGTAGACTCTAATTAAAACCCTTTTTTTATTGCAAACGGTGGCAAACGAGCAAACAGTACACCTGATGGTAAGTATTGCTGCCGCTCATAGACCTTTACAGGGTCGCTGCCTACCGCGAAGAAAGTGAAGGGAGTGTGAATGCGTACATTGAGCTTCGGTGATACCAAGGGCATCACCAAAACCCTCCACACACAAACACCCTCAGAAAGTTGGGCTTCCGGCTCTCTCGCTCACCGAACGAAGCGCATTAACAAATTGCTACTACTCAGACGTCGATTTTCTGCGAGAGTGTGGTACTACCGCGGACGGACCGGCCCGCGGCTGTAGTCAGATAATTTTTAATTTTCTGAAAGTTCTTTATTCTTTTATAAAATTTCTTTCATAATGCTCGAACTATATAAAAAGATAAATATATCACAATGCATGTTTTTATTAAAAATGCAGTTTATAATTGCATTTCAATACACCATACACCCAATGTACCCATATGTAAATTAATATAAAAAAATAATTAAATATTATGTAAAAAAATAATGCCACCTGGTGGCAAATTGTGTAGTCGGCTTTTATACGACCTATTGCTGGGTTCGAATCTCCATAGTAGGAAAGGGAAGTATTGACCTATTATACACGCTGGTCAGAGAGGTTATAGGGTTTAATATTCAGTTTTCCTTTGCTTCATCATCGTCATCATCCTAGTCCACATACGTCCCACTATTGGGCTAGAGCTTCCTTCACAATGGGAGGGAACTTGACCTATTATACCAGATGGCCATACATGTTGGTTTAGGGTTACATTTCTAGATTTACTTCTCTTGCACAGACCTTATATGCATATTGTATCCCTTAGTCGTCTTTTACGACATCCACGGGCAAGATAGAGTGCAGAATTGTATTCTTACTCCGTCACCACACGCAAACGCAAACGTTGCTTCGCTTGCATTGATGTTGCACTTGCATGATGATTTGCAAAGTATATCCCTTAGTCATCTTTTACCCATGGGCAAGATAGAGGGTGGTGAATTGTATTCTCACTCAGTCGCCACACGAAAATCACATTGCCAGTAGGTAATCCGTCTTTTAGCAGCCGTGGTAAAGGAAGGAATAGCTTTTTTTTATTGCAAATGGTGGCAAATGAGCAAACAGTACACCTGATGGTAAGTGTTGCTGCCACTCATGGACCTTTACAAGGCCGTTGCCTATCGCGAAGAAAGTGAAGGGAGTGTGAATGCGTGCATTGAGGCTCGGTGATTTGGTAGCACCACCAAAACCCTCCACACACAAACACCCTCATAAAGTTGGGCTGCCGGCTCTCTCGCTCACCGAACGAAGCGCAGTAACAAATTGCTACTACTCAGACGTCGATTTTCTGCGAGAGTGTGGTACTACCCTGGACGGACCGGCCCGCGGCTGTAGACAGATAACTGTTGACAGTGTGGTCCTACCACTTCTAAATATTGATAATATAATATTTTTCTAGTAATATCACACGGATCTTTCAGTCTACTGCTGCCACGCTTAGTAAATGGGTTGAAAGCCTCAGCCTTCGCCTAAATCTTGGTCCAGTTTATGCTGATAATGGTTTAACACTTTATTATAGGTACATTTTAATGTATTAGGCTAGTGATAAGATCTAAGCAGGCCACGAATTCAGGGAAACGATTCCACTGGTAAACTCAGTAGCGATGGGGAAAGAGTAAGGTACGGTACAGTGCGGGTTAAGGCCACGCGTCATGCCTAAATCACTCCGGTTAGATTGGACGAGGTGTTTTCAGACCATAGTCTACTAAAATAAGCCTAGTGGTAAAACTAAGAATTGATAAAACAGATGTATTCCGCTTATAACGCAGATTTTTTTTTTAAATGAAACTAATATATTTTAATTTTAAAAAGGCAGGATGGAAGGGAGACCCACCATTTTCCCACGGTAATCAATATACCGCACACCACAATAGAAGGAATACGGGATAGGATTAAGGTTTTTGATTGGGCGTACTCCCTTCTTTCCTTCAATCTTAAAATTAAATTAAAATGGATTTCCGCTATGTATTGCCTTATTCAATCAATTATATGAAACTAAAATAAATTGTACTTAAATTATAAGTTATACCTTGCTTGGCGTGAATTGGAGGTAAAAACTTAATCTTTTTAAGACAGAGGAACCTATTTGTGAATCGATATGTTTCAATGATCAAATAGTTTATTTGTTGATCAAGTAATCAAGCATTATAAAACTAATTATTAAATTTAGTTTTTTTTACTTTTATATTTTGTTTTTCAGAAAGAAATACGAGGCAGTCTTGGGACGATACTTCAAATAATGTGTTCTTTTGGCGTAGTGATTATGCTGTCAATGGGGCCGTTTCTATCATATATAACATTGAATATAATATTTCTCTGTATAAATATATTGGCTACATTACCCCTCGTCTTTCTACCGGATAGCCCTTATTTTCTCTATTCTAAAGGTATGTATAAAACTATACTATTAGTATAACATAAGTACTTTACATTGTAAATAAAACTACTTTTACGGATTATATCGCGTTTGTATTTGATTTATGATTGCCCGACGTTTCGAACACTTTGCAGCATTTATTGTCACGGGCGAACCAAGGTGTCTCACTTCCAACAAGTCATCGTTATTACAGACATTTATAATTATCTACCCGATACATAGAATTAGTTATTAAATTTATTAAATTTTGACCCACATTTTAGTACAAATTTATTGCCATTGTAAGAAGAAAATGATTCTATATGAAAAAATTATATTTTATATGGTTAGTAATTATTAATTATTAAATTTGTAGCAATTATTATTACAATTTGTTAATTTAAACGTAACAAAACTAATATACTACCACCGGATCGGAACGCGGCCATACTGAGAAAAATCCGGATTAATAAATTTAACTTAATTTTTTATATATTATATATATTTGTTTTGGCATGTTAGGGAAAAGTGATGTGTAAATTTTTACGACGCCCGTACGTCGTCACGAAAATCCGCCACCCTAAAGTTCAAAGCTAGTCAATATTTTTACGATGTGCTTGCACACCATCACAAATGTCAACTAGATAATCTATATCTATATACTATTTTTTTTTTATTTTTAATATACATATAAAGCTGAAAAGTTTATTTGTTTGAACGCGCTAATCTCAGGAGTACCGATTAAAATTTTTCAATGTTAGATAGGCAATTTATCGAGGAAGGCTATCATTACGCTAAAACCAATAGGAGCGGAGCACTAATAAAGCATGTATCATAATCGGGGGTTCTTTTTCCTTTTGAGAGCTTCCGCTACGCGAGCTGCATAAACAGTTAATTTTGCAAACATAATGTGTGACACGATCGTATTATTTAAAAATATTTTCACTATTTACGTAAACAAAGTCGCGGGTTAAAGTTAGCGTTAGCAACAAAGAAGCTGTTCTAGGCTTTTTTTTTTGGGGTGGTTTACGGTCGGCGCAATTCTTGCACCACTCCGTCTGGGGTAGGGATGATCGATGAACATCGATGTTCGATGATCATCGATGTTGAAAGGAAAAACATCGATGTTTTAACATCGATGTTGCTATAGGCAAAACATCGTAGCATCGATGTTAACTGTTTTTAACATCGATGTTGAAAAAGAAACATCGATTATGAAAGAAAAACATCGATGTTGAAAGGAAAACACATCGATGTTGCTATGGGCAGAACGAAATTGCCTAAAAAAAAAAAGCTCATCAAAATTTGCCTGGAAGATTTTACACTTCATCGTCGTAATATCGATGCTAAAAACATTCGACAGATTTCCTAAAAAGAAAAAAAAAACTCATCAAAAGTTGCCTGGAAGATTTTACTTCATCGTCGTAACATCGATGTCAAAAATATTCGACAGATGTCCTAAAAAAAAAGCTCATCAAAATTTGCCACGAGAATTTATATCGTAACATCGATGTTCGACGATATCGATATTTCTGTAACGTCGATGATTTCCTAACATCGATGTTCGGTGTTCGATGAACATCGATGTTCGGTGTTCGATGAACATCGATGTTCGGTGTTCGATGAACATCGATGTTGGGCTTTCGATGTTGACATCACATGTTTTTCTAACATCGATCATCCCTAGTCCGGGGCGCCAGAGGGGTGTAAGCACGCACACCTATAACCACCCGTATAGCACGTCACCTTCGTCGTTGGGTCGACCACCGGTGTAGATTTCTTTGAATTCTGTGGTCAACTGTTCTACGCTTACAAAGTCGAGGGCAGAAGTTAGTGCGTTATAATAAAACTTTCAATGTATTAAATACCTTTTTTCTAATAATACTATCGTTCTTTCTACAAACGTAGGATAACACGAAGGATATAATTTTTAGAAAGATTTTTATCTTGTTACGCCAAAAAAGTATAGATTCTTACGTGCATTCATAAGTACACACGTTTTTTTTTTAATACCTATATGTTAAAGTATGATTCCCAGTTATTTAGATTCATAAAACTGTTGCCAATTAACAAATCACGTGTTCCATCTATACCAATAAATAAAATTGGAGTGTCTGTTTGTAATGTCAAAATAATAGGCTTTTTTCATGCTCACACGGTTATTTGCACGACACCTATGCCTAAAATAGCAATTAAAAAAATTTTGTCTGTCTGTCTGTCTGTCTGTTTGTTCCGGGTAATCTTCAAAACGGCTAGACCGATTTCAAAAATTCTTTCACCAATGGAAAGCTATAATATCAGGGCGTAAACTAGGCTATATTTTATCCCGGTATTCCCACGGGAACGGGAACTACGCGGGTAAAACGACTATAACCTATAACCGAAGCGAAGCGAGGGCGGATTGCTAGTCATTAATAATTGTGTATCTTTTTTATTCAAATTATATTTTTTTTTTCAATTCAAATTGTATAGCTATATTTCATAACTAGCTTCTGCTCGCGACTTCGTCCGCGTGGTATAGATACTTTGGGCTAACGTTAACTTTAACCTAAGACTTTGTTGACGTAGAAGGTAAAAATATTTTATAATAATGATATTTAGTCTTCTTCGATAAATGGACTATCTAATACTGACAGAATTTTTCAAATCGGACCATTAGTTTCTGAGATTAGCGTGTTCAAACAAACTCTTCAGCTTTATATATTAGTATAAAGTATAGATTCATAAAACTGTTGGCAGTTAACAAATCACGTATTGCATCATTCATAATTATGTACCTTTTTCATTCAAATTATATATATTTTTTTCAAATTCAAATTGTATAGCTATATTATAATAAATGGAATGCCACCAATTATAGTTTGAGGCAAGTTTAATAATTATCAGATAACATTTTTTTTTATTATAGAACTCGGAGACTAATAATAATAAACTATAAAGTTCTAATGTTTAATTATGTCTAATTTTATTGTAGTTTTTATCATGATATTATGATTTTTTGTACATATATCTCAGATATCATTGCTATCATTGGCGTAACGATATGTTAGACAGTTTGCAAGTCACTTCTAGAGTGATATTCTATACCGCGTGAGGGCGACGCCCCAGAAGGGGTGTCGGGGCGGGACGAAAGGGCTCACCACGGAGGAGAAAGAACTCGATACTAGTGGTCGGCCCAATGGCGAAGGGGTGGAATTACAGTTGGTTATGAGACTGCGCGCCGCTCTTGTGTCCGCCTGACAGAATGGACGGCGTGAATGCTGATGATAGTCCGCCCAAAACAAAACAGTAGCATGCTATACGGCCCATATAGCAACTCGACAAAATTTCCATGTGTTCAGGCATTTCTAAGGTTCACTTATAGGTCCTGCTAAGCTCTTCTATATTTCTAGTGCTATGCGGCTGCGCTTATCGTAGCTTCAAACCCTCTTATTAGCTAACTAGTCAATTTACCTTCATGTCTCCTGCATTGCATAGCAAAGTGGAATTAATTTATTCCAACTCCTGCTTCTCTTTAACTTTTCTAATTAAATTTAACGCGGGTTCTAAGATATTTAAAATTATTTTGCATGACTGCGCGAGGGTTATATTTCAGTGTCTTCTATAAAGATCATTGTGGATTCTGGCTTGTCAGAATTACAATAGTGTGAATGTATGGTGGAGTTAGGTTCAAACAAAATACATAAATATGAATTTTAGTTAGATTGAACAATATTCGTTAGGTAGATAAAATGTTGCGCTTGATACCGCCCTAGCAGGGACTTCGTCAAATTATGCCTGACTTAGGTAAATTATGTGTTTTCCGTGTAGTGTCTAAGTAAGGATACAATTCATTAACTCCTTTTGCACTCATAGGTGTATTAAAAGACGGCAAAGGGATTAAATTATGCAGATAATATCGGTACTAGAGATGGAAAACTCTACATAAAACCCGGTACGACAGGTAATATTAGATCAAGTTTTTTTTTCTAAACGGAGGGGGCCTAAATCTAACAGTAGGACGTATTTATAGGGCCTGAGAAGAAAAATATATTGTAAAATGAAACATATAATTGCCAGAGATTAGGCTTTTTTGTGTTAGCTAGCAGCCTTCTGTGTGGTAAAGGAGTAAGAATACACTTTACCGTCCCTTTTCTTGCCCCTGGGTATCGTAAAAGACGACTAATATACAGATATCCATTATAATATGCAGATGACATCTATGTAAGAGAAGAACAGCTCGAAATAGAAGTCCATGGCAACCCGTTTGATCTGCGCGGTAGATAAATTTTCTTCCCATTGTAAAGTCGACTCGAACCCAGCAAGTGAGCCGTATATGAGCCATGAGATGAGGAAAGGTTCAGCCTCTTTAGACAACAGACAGGATGTCCTCTCTCCTTTTATAAATGAATCCTTGACACTATGACCTTGCCTCGATGGACCGTCTAGTGAATTGCAGATTAGTCTAAATGGTTTTAGTCTAGAGCCTCTATAAGAAGTATAAGAAATTTATAATGTCACTTTGTTTTACAGGTAAAAAAGAAGAAGCTTTAAAAGTCTTAACATTTTACCGAGGCTCAGAATCGGTAGCTCACGAGGAGTTGAAGGAATATGAGGCCGACAGTATAAAACAGGAAAACATTAACAAAAAAGACATCATAACTGACAGACTATTCCTGAAATGCGCGTTTTTGATAGTAATATTGGGTTTGGGCAGTCAATTCGTTGGATTTAATGCAGTAACGTTTTATTTACAAACTGTTTTGGAGTCCACACAGACGTCTGTGATGCCAGAAATCGCTTCTGTAATTATTGGTTTAATTCAATTGTCTGCCAGCTTTGGAACGACATTTATGACCGACAAATTTGGAAGAAAACCCATTTTGACCGTGACGTGTGTTGGTATGGCCTTTGGAATGGTAAGCGTAATTCAATTGTTTTAATAAATGCCTAACTACTCGTATATTAACTAACTATGCTTAACGCTTGTGGTTTTTCAAAGAGATAAGATCAGAAATCTGACAGAGAAGTGGCATCATCAACATGGCTCGCAGATTTAATAGGCTAAAGTAGCAGTGAGCTGTCCATATTTGTAGCAGGACTAATAAACTTCTTATATGGAGATTGTTAACCTGCAGGCTTTCGGTGGAACAAACCCCAGCTAGGTGGAACGACGATCTGAAAAAGTCAGCGAGGATAAGGATGCCGAAGACGGCGAGTCGCATATTATGGCACGGGTTGGAAGGGGCCTATGTCCAGAAGTGGACAGTATATATTGACAACCTCTTGGTGTAAACTTAGCTAGTTTTTACAAAGGAAGGGGATGGTAAAATAATTAACTTTATAACTCACAGGGATGGCAGTATATTGAATATATTAAATTAATAACTACATGCAACTATTATTCCCGAATTACCCGTTCCTGTTCTTATCACATAATTTTTTTCCAGCTTGGTCTCGGTATATTTTTCAAGTTGAAAGAAGGTGGTACTGTGATGGGTTTCATGAACTACGTGCCATTAATATCTTTAATATTGGTAGTATACTGCTATAGTGCAGGTAAGAATAAAATTATTATCAATATTTAAAGTTACATATTTCGATTATTAATTTGAAAGAGTTAATCGTATGCCCTACGGGCGTATTTGTAGCATAATAATGGAGAAAGTCGAACTATAATACATAACATATAGGCAAAGGCCTCGAAGTAAAATGGATTATTCGCCATGATTCGGCGGGATTTGATGATCACAGTTAGTGTTATGAGTTTCTGGCAACTGACTTATTTTTTGGTGATTCCTCGGTCAGTTTCTACAACATCCTTAGAAAGTAAAGGGTCGTAATACATCGTATTCTTGAACCAAAAACGAACAACCAATAACAAAAGCTAAAGGATGGTGAATATACTAAGATATTTTCATTAGTTTTTGTTGTTTATCTATTTGTAATCGGCTGCTTTGAATTAGAGTTTTACCTGCTTTAAGCGGTCAGATTTCATTTAAACAGTAGACTCGTCGCCGGCAACAGTAAAATCTTTCATTCATCTCAGCCCACATACATATTATGAGCTGAAATGATGATGATGATGACGATATAAAGCTCTTAGTCATCTTTTATGGATAACTAACAACCCGCCTTCGCTTCGCTTCGGTGTCAATCGCCTTACCCGCATAGTTCCTGTTCCCGTAAAAATACCATAATAAAATATAGCCTATGTTACTCCCTGATACTACAGCTTTTCATTGGTGAAAGGATTTTTGAAATCAGTTCGGTGGTTTAAGCGTGAAAGCGTAACAGACAAACAAATAAACAAACTTACTTTCGCATTTATAATATTAGTAAGGATATCATATTTATCATAGGTAAAGATAAAATAAAATATGTGTGGTGATGGAGTAAGAATACAATTCATCACTCTCTATCTTGCCTGTGGATGTCGTAAAAGACCACTATGGGATATAATATACACATAAAATCTGTGCAAAAGAAGGAAAACTCGAAATGAAACCTTGTACCAACATGTCTGACAAGCTTGGTATACTAGGTCAAATTACCTCCCATTGTGAAGGAGGCCCAAGCCTAACAGTGGGACGTATGTGGGCTGCGATGAAAATGATGATAAAAGTTAAAAATATAACCTAATAAATTATTTTTTTAGGTTTCGGATCCCTATTCTGGGTAGTTGGAGCAGAATTATTTAACGATAAATCAAGAGGCATGGGTATGTCAATAGGACTTATCACGATGACATTATCAGCATTTATAACAACGAAATATTTTGCATTAATCACTTCAGCTATTGGTCCTGCCTACACATACTGGGGATTCAGTATAAATTGTATATTAATGTGTTTGTTTATCATGTTCTGTATACCTGAAACCAAAGGCAAAAGCATTGGAGAGATACAAGATATTTTAAGAAATAAGAATGATAAAGTTGATGTTTCAACCAAATGTTGATTTTTTTATACACGACTACGGAGGGATATGATTTTGACAGGCTATGTATGTATGTTCATCTGTTCCCTCGTAGCTTCTCAACTATTTATTAGAACCGGACAAATGAGGTAACGTTAGAAGGGTCTTGATCGTCCGCGGGTTATAGGCTATATTAAGTGTCACTGAATCTAATATGGCGCCCTCTAGAGGTCTTAAAGTACTGTGTTAAAAAATAAATTTGAGACAAATATGTGTTTCGTATCATTGGAAAGGACATTATTTGTACATTTCAAATATAACATTTAGAGCGCCCGCAGACATACAATTGTAAGTTGGCCGATTAAATCGCAAATAGGTGTATTAGGTGTAGTTACTTATGCTAGTCCGCACATCTTCTCCAACTAAATCGTCCAACTAATTAATTGGACACTGATCGTATCAGAATCAAGATTTCCTTCCAATTACGCACAATTAAAAAGTTGTCCAACTATCGGTCAACTGCTTGTTAGCACGGTTATCCTATGCAAGTTCGCACACTATCCAACTTTGTTGGACAGTTGCACGGCAAGATGCAAGATGACCACACGCGTGCGCGTGATTTCCCCACGCTCGCATCTTCGTCGACGGGTACGATGTCTGTCTCCCGATCACTTTTTGCAAACGAAAAAGTAGAAGAACTCATAGAGGAAGTTCAAAAAGGCCAGAGTTGTACAAAAAAGACTTGAAACAATTTATCAGGGTAATATCTGAGTTTAGAATGCAATGTATGATGCTTCCCATATTGTAATCTGTTATTTAATATGGGATGCACCCAAAATGTTCACTTTTGTTTTCGTCTTCTTTTTATTAACAGAGCAATTAAAAGGTTTTTTTCCGCATTTTCACGCACACGCACCGCGCCGGCAATACTGGCACCGACTAAATCGATTAAGTCTGCGGCTTGTAACCAATTAAATAAAGTTGATCAACTAAATTATAAAAGTACGCAATTTAGTCGTGCGATAATCGACCAACTTGCAATTGTATGTCTGCGGGCACTCTACTCGTGACTTTATCCGTATTTATTCGATAACTCGTTTTTATCGTAGTTGTCTTTTATCTTGTTAGTTATATTTGTTCTTTTAAATATTTTGTGATTTGAATTCGTGTAATATAGCATATTTTCTTTTAAGGACAAGTAGAATAAATAGAATATTCTGAAGTGTGTATATATACCTATTAACAGACTTGATAACTATCATAGCTTTATTATTGTTTGTATCTTGTTAGTAAGGACGTATTTATGAAATTTAATTTCACGCAATTCAACTCATCTCCGCTCATATAAGTTTCATTGTTAGGCTTGGCCTTCATCCACAATAAAGATAAATTGGCGTAGGGTTTTATGTAGAGTTTTTCATCTCTAGCATAAATACTGTCCGTATTTCATACCCCATAACAGTCTTTTACCACATCCACGCGTAGGAGAGCAAGAAAACTGTATTCTTACGTCATCATTACATGTAACATTAATGCTATGGTAACGCGACAATATTGATTTTTTGTTATTGCCTTAGGAAGCTAACGAAGAAGTAACCCATTTAATGATATTATACTTTAAAAAGAAAAGAAACACTATTTCTGCCTTTTTCTAAATATTCAGCTCGATACTAATATTAAGATCTTTATAAGACCTCTCTTTTATTTTTTGGTTTTTAATATCAAACGGTTTATTGTAGGATTTTATTCAGAATTTTTATTTTGTGATGTTATCTACCTGTATCTCTGTGCTGTGTGGTAGCGGCTTCGAATACTACCAACCCTTGCTTTGCTTGTGGGTGTCGTAAAAGACGACTAAGAGCCCTAGATTGACCCGGACCAACTCCATCTGGTACCATTTGGGTCAACGATTACATTCCCAAGGAGGGCTGACGTCAGGCAGGCGGCCGGTCATAAAAGTCATTACCGAAACTTTTTGCAATATGTCAAAACAGATGACATATTGCGTCGACCCCAAGTAATTGGGATAAGAGCAAGATGATGATGCTGATGATCTACCTGTATCTCTATACCTCTTCCACGCCCTACTTATTGAGTCTGGGCCTACGTGAAATAATATTATGAAAGATAGAAATATATTTTACTGTTTAAAATACATTTTATTAACAACTAGCAACCCAACCTCGTTTCGCTTCGATTTCAGTCGCCTTACCCGCGTAGTTTCCGTTTCCGTGGGAATACTGGGATAAAATATAGCCTAAGTTACTCTTTATATCAAATTCTTTATTCAAATAACCATATTAGTATGAACAAAGCCAACTATTTTGACATTACAGACAGACACTTCAATTTTATTTGGTGACGAAGTGAAGAATACAATTCACGGCCGCATTTCTTGCCCGTGGGTATCATAAAGGTATAACCAAGTGATTATAGTTATGTATGAAACATTTATCCAAGAAAAGGAAACTTAGCTCAAAGGTCTCAACAGTATAGTTTAGTTGGTGACTTTCCCCTCACATTGTGTAGAAGGTTCAGGCCAGCAGTGGAATGTATATGAGCTGTGATGATGATGATGTAAAAAGTAATATATAAAAGACAATTCACACTTAGATAGCAAAATCAGCTTCATGTTTAGATTAATGTCATGCTGGATCATGACTTGTTCCGTCTAAGGGAATGATAATATTCATCCATCCATTCATAATTCAAAATAATTTCCAAAATAATTGTAATTTGAAATTATTAGTTTTATATTTGTGATTTACATTTAATAATATGTAATTACGATTTATTTACTGTTGTTTTGTTTTTGTTTATATAATACTAGCAGACCCAGCCACGCGTTGCTGTGGCTAATGTTTTTGTTATATTACATTTTATTAAACTATTTAAGTGGAACTAAACTATTTAGGAGAACATCAGTCACGGGGACCACCATGATTTTTCACATACGTAGATGCCATTTGTAAAAAAATATGACGACCTCCATGACAGTTTTAAAATAAATTTAACTTATAGTTTAGCCTCAACAACACGTGGTGGTTATGCTATTGAATTGTAGCTTATATGACACGTTTGAAGGTTTGACATAGCAGCGCCATCTATTAACTAATTACTCAATCCAGTCAACAGATATCGCCATCTGTTAAAATCGTTTGGAGTTAACAGATAATTGTGAATGTCCAATAATAGACAAATAATTTGCAATAAAATAATATTGCGACTATAAATTAAGATGTAAACTATCCTCTCTTTCAAGTTGGATCAAACTGCACACGGTGTACAAATTTGATTAAAATCGGTTAAGTAGTTTAGGAGTCCATCGCGGACAAACAACGTGACACGTAATTTATATACAGGTGTATCAGGTTATGGGGCAACTGGTCAAAAGGGGGCTAGGCAATGGTGGTAGAAACCCATAAAAAAAAAATTGAACGAAAAATTTTGATTCGTTTAGAAATTAGAGACATGTAAAGTTTTCAATTTTGTCCTCGCTTTTTCGTGTAAATCTGATTAAAATGTATAAAGTCAATAATACTTAATACGGAACATATTCATACTTTGTTAAATATTCATTAGAAATTGAAGAAATCAATGATTACGTTCACATAAGCAAAACAAACTTCGCTTTAAAACAGCTGATCGGCCTATGAGTGTTGACCGCTTGCCGTATTACCTACATGTCATTGAAGCGTTTGCGCAATTCTAGGTATAAATGAATTTCACATTCGATTTTTTATTTTTTCATCGGCAAGTAAGAAGTAGGGAGATTTTTATTCTTAACCCGTTGCTATACGGAGAAGTTTTATCAACTGATTTCCAAAAAGAAGTATAATGTCAATTTGCAGTTTATTTTATGTGCGTTAAGAATTTTTTAGGTGCATCCTATGTTGGGTTTGTTAAAATTTGTTCATGAACTAATCAGTACTTTTTATTTTCTCTACGATTCGTATTTGATAAATCAAGTCTTCATTGTTTTGAAGTAGGTTTCCTTCTTTAATAAAAATGTATATTAATAGGTGTAACGTAATTAAATAACGCAGCAAAAGTCTTCCATCAAGGTATGCTATGCTAAGCTCTAAGTAGATTTTCTATATGTTAATATTTTTTACAATTTCAAGTTGTGCAATATTTGAAAGGTGGTCGTAAAGTTTATTTATCTTCAATAGGTTGTAATTAGAAATATTTATTAATTATTATTAGCATAATTTATATCAATGTGTCATATTCAAAAATAAATTTATTTTATTATTTTACGTGTTTCATTTTATATTCCGTGTGATGATGGAGTAAGAATACAATTTCACCACTATCTTCGTCGCGGATGTCGTAAAATACGGGCTTAGAATAATAACGTATTTTTTTTTTTTTTTTTTTGTGGGTGGGTCGCGGTCGGCGCGCCTCCGCACCACTCCGTCCGGGGCGACAGAGGGGCTTAAGCACGCAACTCCCGCGATCCAGCCAAAAACCACGTCGCCTTCGTCGTTGGGCCGACCACTGGAGCAGCGTTAACTTGTCGTCAGTGGTCAGCCCGACGGAATACCCCCTATTGGGGTACCCTCCCATCGACCGACGTCCCCCCTTCGGGGAGGACGTCGGTCTTTCCTCACGCGGTCGGCCTCTCGGCGGGTGACGGACTAATCCCCGGTCACGTCACCCGCGGCCTCGGCTAGGGCGGCATGAGGCGCAGATAGTTGCGCCTGCGCCGCAGTCGCCGGCGGCGGATCTCCTCATCGAGGCTGCGCTCCTCACGCAGGCGATCCGCCGCCTCCTTCCGCGAGATCACTGTCTCGCAGAAGGCTGCGACCGCGTCCCAATTCCCGACGCTGTCGACCATCGCCCTAGCGATAGCCGGCAGCGTCAGGTCCGTACCGATGATTGCGACGAGTTCACAGCGCTGCACTGCCCAAGCCCCGCAGGCCTCGAGCGTATTGCGCGCCGTGTCCTCGTCGCAATCGCAGTGGTGGCAGGACGGTGTACTCTCCCTCCTAACGACCTTGTGCAGGTATTTGGCGAAGCACCCATGCCCCGTCAAAACCTGCACCTGTCGGAAGGAGAGCACCCCGTGCCGCCTTTCCAACCACTGCATCAGCACCGGCCGGCAGGCCTCCACGGTTCGCACCCCGAACCGAGGCCTCTCCAGCCGGACTGCCCAACGGGCAATGACGTCTCGGCGGGCGTCGACGCGCCAGGCGGTGAGATTCCTTAACGAGACCACACCGCCCTCCGCTCGTACCCCCGTCACCCGCCGATATAGTCCGGCGAGCATCTCCGCCTCCAGGTCCCACGGGGGAGTCCCGGCCAATAGGCACGCTGCCTCCGTCGCCACCGTGCGGTATCCGCGGATGGCCCTGACCGCCATGACCCTCTGTGGTCGCCACAGAAGGGCCCTAAGTCGAGCGGTCATGGACCCCGCCCACACCGGTGCGCCGTACAGGGCCATCGACCGGATAGAATAATAACGTATAGAAGGTGTTCACGCTGACACCGTGACGTGTCGTGTGGGTTCGGTTAATTCCGCCTAGATTCGTTCGACAGTGTGCGCCCCGCCATTTTGACATTCTAGTATTGACACTCTCACGAAAGTATCGCGATGTAGTTGTTACGCGGCGCCCGCGTCTACCGCTCAGCATAAGAACCGAAATAAGTACCATACTGGTCAGCCTACTCGCACGCGAGTGTATATACTATACCGTAATAGTGATATTAAATCTTAATATATAAAATTCAAAGTCCTGACTGACTCATCAACGCCCAGCCCAAACCCTTGGATCTAGGAAGCTGAAATTTTGCACAGATATTGTCTTTATGACGTAGGCAAGGAATAAGACGGGATTTTCCGAAATTCCCACGGGAACGGGAATAATAAGGATTTATATTTTCGCTATAAAAGTTGCCCTATCTCCGTGATTATATTTATTAGAGACTTGAAATTTGGCATATAAATATGTGATTGCAATCACTAAAAACCGTTTTTAGGTTTTTTCGAAATTCCCTCGGGAACAGGAATAAAAAGGATTTATTTATATTTTGTCGCTTTAAATTTACCCTATCTCCGTAACCATATGTATTAGAAACTTAAAATTTGGCATATAAGTAGGTGATTATGAAAACAAAAAACAATTTTCAGGATATTTCGAAATTCCCACAGGAACGGGAATAAAAAAAGATTTACTTATATTTTCGCTTTAAAGTTGCCCTATTTCCGTAACTTTATTTATTAGAGACTTGAAATTCAGCTTAAAAGTAGGTTATTACGATAACTAAAAACCATTTTTAGGGTTTTTTGAAAATCCCTCGGAATATGATGAAAATCCTTGCTTAAAAGTTATATTGTTTGTTTTTTCTTTCGTAGCTATTGTTAAGTATATAATAAGTGTATAAAATTATTTCCCCATTATGAAGTAGGCAAGGAATAAGACGGGATTTTTCGAAATTCCCAAGGGAACGGTAATAAAATGGATTTATATTTTCGCTTTGAAGTTGCCTATCACCGTTACTTTAATTATTAAATACTTGACATGTAAGTAGGTAATTTTGATCAGGCTTCAGTTATTTTTTTTTTTTTTTTCTATTTTTTTTTGATTTTTCGAAATCACCTCGAAATAGGAGGAAAATCGTTGCTTTTAAGTCATAAAACTAAGTTTTGCTTTCGTTACTTTTGGCAGGTGCCTACACTAAAAAAAAAACTTGATTGAATACGTATCTACCACACAAGGTTGATGCTATTGTTAAACAAAATTATCGTATTAGTCGATGAAAGTGTTTGACTTCAACGAAATGTTTGACTATAATAATAATTATATATGCGAAAAACACAATTTTGCATTTTATTCGTATTTGAACAAGTTTTTTCACCGTATATTAAAACCAATATTCGGATATTTATTATTTTTTCGTGGTTTCCTTAAGTAGCTTCAGCAATAATGAAAAAGTCGCGCACGCCAATCTCCCCGGAGCTCGGAGGGTATATAAGCAGCGCGAGGCGGCACGGCCCCATAGGCTTCCGAGCTAAACACAGCTGCGTACAACAAATTCACCGTTTGGTAGAATACACAAGTAGACAGTTCATCATGAACAGATATACGGGTGTATTATTCCTAGACGTAGCGAAAGCATTCGACAAGGTTTGGCATGAAGGCCTAATCTACAAACTCTATCTCCTCAAGATCCCTCACTACTTAATTCACATTATACATGACTACTTAAGTCATCGCAGCTTTCGCTACAGGGTGGAAGGGACGTTGTCGACCTCCCACCCTATCAAGGCCGGCGTCCCTCAGGGGTCGGTCCTCTCCCCATTTCTCTTCACGCTATACACTAGCGATATGCCCAAATTCAACCGGGTACATAAAGCGCTTTACGCTGATGACACCGCACTCTTTTGTGCTGGTAGATCCCCGACAACAGTAGCCAAGACTCTCCAAACAGCGGTTACCGCCCTAGCCAATTGGTTTAGGAAATGGAGATTAGAAATCAACCCCGGGAAGAGTCAGGCGGTCATGTTCACTAGACGAACTGCCCGTTCCTACTCTATCGATAGCATTCCCCCCCTTAAAATTTTCAACAAGCCGGTCACTTGGACCAGGCAGACCAAATACTTGGGTGTGACCCTTGACGATCGACTCAGCTTCGCCCCTCACATAAAGAAAGTCCGCGCACGGGCAGCCTTTGTGATGGGCCGTCTCCACTGTCTACTCAACTCTAGGTCGCGTATGCCCCTGAGTAGCAAAGTCCGACTTTACACCACCTGCATACGGCCTATCATGACCTATGCCAGCGTGGTGTTCGCGCATGTTAAGCCACACAGGATCCACAGGCTACAGACACTACAAAATCGTTTCATGCGCCGAGCTACGGGAGCACCGTGGTTCATACGAAACGTCGATCTCCACATCGACCTCGAACTGCCGACCATCAAGCAGTTTATGAAACGGTGCTCTCAGAGCTACTTTGACTCTGCCATGACACACCCCAAACAACTAGTGGTTGGGGCGGCTTCCTATAGACCCTCCAAAATCTCCTCCATCCGACGTCCTCGTCACGTCCTCGACGAAGAGGACGACATTATCACACTCGCTCAACAAAGAGCCTACACGGCCCGCGAGGCCTTAACAAATAAATATCCGCGGTTCCGCCCTCGCCGTCGAGGTGCGAAACCGCGCCGCGCAAAAGTCACTACCAAAAACGTGGGCACGCCCACTTTGCCTCCAGCGACGCCCCAAGCCGAGGTCCGTTCCCCACAGGGGGAGCCCTTGAGCGATGTCGCTTAGCATACTTTTCTCCGGGTTGAGAGCCCTCAGCGCTCACCCATAGTCCGCGTCAAGCTGTCAAGGCCATCTGCGGCCAACAGCTGTACACACAAAAAAAAAAAAAAAAAACACGGCCCCATAGCGGGTTGAGAGCCCTCAGCGCTCACCCACCAGTCCGGGTAAAGTTGTCACAGCCATCTGAGGCTAACAACTAAGTCACACAAAAAAAAAAAAAGCACGGCACCACACATTATAATTGCAACCTTGGTCTTAATAACACGTCCAGCGCAAACGCTGCGATAGATTATACCATACAAGTAAACTGTACTTTTCAGTGCAACACTATCTTTTAAAAACTGTGCTTTTCAGCACAATTCTTTGCTTTTCAAAATATTCTTTCTTATCTTTTAAAAATTGTTTTGCTAATCTTTTCCAAAAAAATCTATTCTTTTCCAAATTGCTTTTCTAATCATTTCCAAATATTGTTTCCCATTTTTTTTTACTTTTATTAAGTTTATGATACTACTATTTTAATTGCCTTGATTCCTTAGTGCATAACTTTGCTTTTCAAAATATTCTTATCTTTTGCAAATTGTTTTGCTAATATTTAAAAAAAAAACTATTCGTTTTCAAATTGTTTTTTCTTAATCATTTTCGAATATTTTTCTATTTTTTTTTTCTTTCTTTAACTTTATAATACTATATATTTAATTTTTTTTTTTTCAAATTAATTTTCAAAGTATTTTTATTTTTCACAAAGTTCTTTGTTAATCATTAAAAAAAAATTTTTCCAATTGCTTTTCTATTCTAATCATTTTACAATATATTTTTTGATTTTTTTTTACTTTCATTTTGTTTATAATACTATTTAATTAGCTTAAATTTGTAAGTGCATAACTTAAGTACATAGTTTTTGTTCGTTATTTGAGTAGATTTTGTTTATTATCTATCACAATGACTGTTGAAACATTGCAAATTGATGGGGCTATGATCCCTCACACCGTAGTTCCTATAATTGGAGACGGAGCCTGTCTGTTTCGGGCCATCTCCTATATATTGTATGATACACAGGTGATGGCCAGGGAGGTGCGCGAGCAAATCGTAGACTATGTGGTGGACAACTGGGAATCGTTTGCCATTATGTCACATGACAGTAACGGGGTCAATTACTTCAGTGCCGCTGAATACCGCATTGACATGTCACGCCATTTTACTTATGGTAGTTTATGTGAGCTGGAAGCGGCAGGGCAACTCTTTCCATGGGTCTTTGAAGTTTACCGAAACGGTGAACTGTATATGAGTTTTGGTACTACAGGTAACCCTGTGGGACGACTACGCTTTACACATGATCTGTCACGTGGCCATTTCGATGTTTACGTCCGTAATGAAGTGACTGCGACAATGGCCGAGACCGCCTCCCCTTCTTCACTTCTCCCCGTCGTTGCAAAGAAGATTACTACGAGAAGAAATGAAGTGCCTACTAATTCACCACCCATATTAGAACCAGATCATGACGTATCTCAGTATCAATCTCTTATCTTTCCTACTAAATGCTCCAAGAAACGTCGTGCCAGATGCACCGACGCTACTCGGAAAAACAAATTCAAAACGCTTCAAAAAAATTCTTCATTGCAGCGCATTAGCGAGATTCACCGTTCGTATGACGCCCTGCAGTATCCGCTTTTGTTTTGCCGTGGCGAGGATGGGTACTCCATTTCTTTACCTCAGCGTGATCCTGAGACCAAATTAATACTTAAAAATACAATTTCAGCTGCAAGGTTCTATTCTTTTCGTATAATGATTAGACAAGGAGAAGATAATCACTTGGTGTATTTCCGTTCCCTTTTTAGTCAGTTTTTAGTGGACATGTACGCCAAAATAGAGACGGAAAGGTTGACCTATATCAGGAACAACCAGGCGCAGCTGAGGGCTAACAGTTATATACACTTGCGGGATGCCATAGGAAGGCAGGATGTTGATGTTCAGTAGCTAGGTCAGAAGGTGGTGCTCCCGTCATCTTTTACCGGGGGACCACGCTATATGCACGAGCGTACACAAGACGCTATGACATACGTGCGTCAGTATGGTCGTCCTGATCTTTTTATCACATTTACGTGTAACCCCCGATGGAAAGACATCACAGATATACTTTTACCTGCCCAAAAGTCACACGATCGCCACGATATTATAGCTAGGGTATTCCACCTAAAGGTGAAAAAGATGATGGCTCTTCTTACCAAAGGCAATCTATTTGGGGGGATGCGTTGCTTTATATACTCGGTAGAATGGCAAAAACGGGGTCTTCCTCACATTCACATCTTGCTATGGCTAGAGCAGCGTATCACCCCAGATAAGATCGACAATGTTATTAGTGCAGAAATACCTGACCCTGAGCAAGACCCTCTCCTCTACGATATTGTGAAGGCCAGTATGATACATGGTCCTTGCGGAAGTTTAAATTACAACTCGCCCTGCATGAAAGATGGCAGTTGCAGTAAGAGGTACCCTCGACCGTTTCTCAAGGACACCCAGACAGGAGACGATGGATATCCGCAATATAGGAGGAGGTCTCCAGCTGACGGTGGTAACACAATAAAAATTAATGAAATAGAGTTGGACAACCGTTGGGTGGTGCCTTACAATCCTGTCCTGTCACGTACTTTCAATGCTCATATTAATGTGGAGTACTGCAATTCTGTTAAATCTATCAAATATATTTGTAAGTACGTGAACAAGGGCAGTGATCAAGCGGCCTTTACTCTAGAGAATGAGAAAGATGAGGTAAAAATCTACGAAAGCGGCCGGTACATAAGCAGTTCCGAAGCAGTTTGGAGGATCTTAAGCTTCCCCATTCATGAAAGGTCCCCCCCTGTCGTACACCTCGCTGTTCATCTTGAAAACGGTCAGCGAATATACTTCACCTCAAATAATTTGTCAGAAAAGATAAATAATCCACCACAGACAACGCTCCTAGGCTTTTTTGAAATCTGCAAAACAGACAATTTCGCTAAAACTCTGCAGTACTCCGAAGTCCCTTCTTACTATGTCTGGAACAGCAAAAAATTTTCAAGGAGGAAAAAAGGGAAAGATGTTGAGGCTGGCCCGGAGTGAAAAAAGTGCACGCTCTGGGCAGGGTCTATACGATTCATCCAAACAACACCGAGTGCTACCACGTACGCCTTTTGCTCCATGAGGTTAGAGGACCGACATCCTTTGAGGACTTAAAGACTGTGAATGGTATCCTCCATCCAACATTTCAATCTGCGTGTGAGGCACTTGGTCTGCTGGAAGACGACAAGCATTGGGACACCACTTTAGAGGAAGCTGCATTATGCGATTCTCCTCTCAAATTGCGAGAGCTATTTACAATAATGTTAGTTTTCTGTCAACTCTCTGATCCTTTAAGCCTTTGGGAGAAATACAAAGAGAGTCTCTCAGAAGACATTAAACGGCAACTGGAAAAAGAGTTGCAAGATTGTGTATCTGTTGTGTATCTGTACACCTCACTGACGAGGTATACAACAGATGTTTGATTTTGATTGAGGATGCAGTATTAGCTCAAGCAGGACAAAACTTGGCACAGTACGGATTACCTCAGCCAAAAAGATCTGCAGCAACTTTGGACAATAGAGAATATCTGAGGGAGACCAATTATGATCTATGCGCCCTAGGAGAGGTGGTGTCATGCAATGAGGAGTTACTGACGGATAAACAGCTTTACGTTTACCAGAAGATCCTTGGCAATATTGAAAAAGGAATAGGGCAAATTTTTTTCCTGGATGCTCCTGGTGGCACTGGTAAAACATTCCTTATCAATTTGCTATTGGCAAAAGTTAGGAGTAATCGTAGCATTGCCTTAGCTGTCGCATCGTCAGGAATCGCAGCAACACTGTTGGAGGGAGGCAAGACAGCTCACGCTGCTTTCAAGCTGCCACTAGACCTTATCCATGTGGAAACTCCACTGTGCAATATCTCAAAACAGAGTAATACGGCCCAAGTGCTGCGTGATTGTAAACTCATAGTTTGGGACGAGAGCACAATGGCGCATAAGGGGGGTTTTGAAGCGCTAAACAGAACACTAAAAGATATTAGAGGGAACGATGACATGATGGGTGGAGTCACCGTGTTGTTAGCTGGAGACTTTCGTCAGACTCTGCCGGTAGTGCCGAGGGGAACTCGAGCTGACGAAGTTAAGGCTTGCATTAAGGCATCAAGTCTTTGGCCCCTAATCAAAAAGCTTCACCTTAAAAAAAATATGCGGGTGCACCTGAAGAGTGATGTTTGCGCTGGACAATTCTCCGATCTTCTTCTTAAAATAGGAAATGGAGAATATCCAGAAACTGATGGCAAGATTACAATTCCATCAGATCTTGCCTCACTTGTACCGACCGTTGATGACCTAATAGCCCGAATATATCCAGATGTTCACAACCTACACAACAAATCCATGGAGTGGCTGTGTGAACGTGTGATTTTGACACCTAAGAACGATCAGGCTTCAGTTATTAATGACACTTTGTTAAAGTCATTCGAAGGTGTAGAATACAAGTACAAGTCTGTGGACACTGTAGTGCATACGGATGATGCTATACACTATCCTGTGGAGTTCTTAAATGCACTCAACCCACCTGGTCTACCGGTTCACACACTTATCCTCAAAGTGGGTGCTCCAGTAATGCTACTCCGAAACCTCAATCCGCCTAAGTTGTGCAATGGGACCAGGTTGCGTGTAAAAGCCTTACATAAAAACTTAGTAGAGGCCATTGTAATTACTGGCTGTGCTCGAGGTGAATCGGTGTATATACCACGGATACCACTTATACCATCGGAGTACCCATTCGAGTTTAAAAGGCTGCAGTTCCCTCTTAAGGTCTGTTTCGCAATGACGATTAATAAGTCTCAGGGTCAGTCACTAAAAACAGCAGGAATTGATCTTAGGGTAGACTGCTTCTCGCACGGTCAGTTTTACGTGGCTTGCTCGAGAGTGAGCTCTCCTAGCAGTCTGGTCATCTTAGCACCTGAAGGCAGAACCGCTAATGTAGTTTATAAAGAGGTACTATAAGTTTGGTATAAGCTCAAAAAATAGCCTTACCCCTTTACAATGGTTTTAGAATTTTGGTGTCTTTCAATCTGTATGTTTATGGCATAACACAAAAACCACTGAATGGATTTCGATACAATTTTCACAATTTTGGTAGTTTGGGGGTCCATCTTAAAATCTAAGCCACGTATCATTTAATTTCGTTAAAAAAACAGAAGATATGGTGCATAGGGTGATTTATTCTGTAGTCTACGCGGACGAAGTCGCGGGCAAAAGCTAGTAGACAATAAATTCAGTGCCCGCATTCAGTCCAACCTAGCTCGTCGTGAACACCACCTTCAGCTCGGCAGGTCAGCAGCACCACCAAAAATCACACCACAATCCACCATAAATCTCTGCTTACTTCTTACCTGTCCCGAACAAACCCTCATTTTGTGGGAATCAGTCCCACTAGTGGGATTGACTTCCCGCTGGTCCTTCGGCAAGCCCACGTCGTTATGTTGCTGGCATAAGGTGCCCCATACAGTCCACTAAGCCACAACATAACAGAAGGTAAGTTCGTGCACAAAAAGTGAAGCATTAGACTCCAATTGAAATAATTGGAGTCTAATGGAGCTTACGCCGGAACCGTTCCGTAACGTACAAGGTCACTGTACTACACGTACGTACGCAACTGTTAAAAAATAAATAAGTAATTATGACGGCTTGTGCATTCAAATGGTGTCACAACACATTTAAAAAACAAAAAAAAAAAGTATATTAACATTACTTTTAAAAGTATTCCAACGATTTATGTTAATGAAAACAAAATTTGATTTCATAATTTGTATAGTGGTGTGCGTGTGTACGTGTGTAATCGCTTGCACGCATGTAGTATTGTTTGCTTCATATTTTTGTAGGCTTACGTCCATACGTAAGCCTACAAAAATCCCACTATCCTTCTATACGTTATTATTCTAAGAATACGGGATATAATATGCATATTGTTAACATCTATGCAAGATAAAGAAAACTAAACTCTATACCATAATGTCTGACCGGGCATGGTAGGTAAATTTTCCACCTATTGAAGAAGAGACTGGAGCCTAGTTATGAGAGATGCATGAGCTGAGATTATTGCATTTAAATCAAACCATAGAACAGACTTCATTTAATCATGGACTCAACATAATCTCGGCTTTATATACCTTTGGGTTTAAGCCTCTGCCGCGATAGGAACGAAATGACTTATTATACCACGCTGGTCAGACAGGTTGATTTAGGGTTTTCTTTCGAGTTTTTTTTCCCTTATATGTAATATATCATCATCATCATCGCAGCCCACATACGTCTAACTGTTGAAAAATTGAAAGGTAAGCTTATACCAACATGTCTGATCAGCATGGTATAGTAGGTCAAATTCCCTCCCATTGTGGAAGAGGCCCGAGCCCAATAGTGGGACGTATGTGGGCTGCGATGAATAAATTTCATATTGTATTCGAGGGTCATTACCAACCGATTCACATGCAAGCTGGATGATTTCCAGCCAACTGAATAAGCCACCTTCCGAAAAGGCTATGGTACTATAGACTACATCCACATACTTCAGCAGATTTACCAGAAAACCAAGGGCCACAATCCGCCTCTGTGTATAGCGATTGAAAAAAAAGAATTGCCTTTGATTCTTTCGAAATTTGGGTGATGCTGAAGTTTCTTCAGCGGTGCTAAATCGACCATCATTATATCGAAATGCTGAAGCGTTTGTATAGAAAAGCCATATTTTCATTCCAGTGTGTGTCATTCCAGTCCCAGTCCTGCACTGACAACTTCGAGAATCTCATTGCCTAGTTGGCGATTATTATGTTTATGTTTACCTTGAATAAATAGTTAATTATTTAATAATTTCCAGAAAAAAGTTAGCCGACGAATCTAACTTGGCTCGTTAGCGTTCGAGAAAATTAAGAGGATTTTCTCATCCAACATACCTCATTGTCTGAAAGCACAGGTCTACGATCAGTGTATGTTACCAGTGATGACTTACGGCACGGATAAATGGTTATTAAAAGTAAGTCTCGTAATCAAGGTCAAAGCCGCATAGCGTGCTACAAAGTTATGTTCAGAATTTCTCTGCGAGTTAGAATTAGAAGTGTAGATTCGTGTACCAAACACGAATGGGCATGAATATTTAGGTCGCTGAAGTGGGAATGATGAGCCGACAACCGCTGGGGAAGAAAGGTTCTCTGCTGTGTCGTAAGTACACTATTAGTATATTTTGTGCTCTTGATATGAGCGATAGCGCAAATTGGTTGTAAATATACAGTATGACTGGTAAAAGATTGTACATATTGAAGGAAACGATAGATAATGGCCGCATGTAACTAATAAAAGTGTAAAAAGAAGATAATATTAATTAACTACATAGTAAACATCAACAATATTAGTGTTACAAGACTTCCAAAAATATTGTCACCCTACTGGCGATACACCGATACCGATATCGAGTAACAGTTTTGTTAGCACTGTTGTCAAGATTTTGGATATTTATTACTAGAATTACTAAAACTAGGTGTAGGAATAATGTCATAAAACACTAAAGTTAGTTGCAGATTCATAGCTCTTACCAATCCTGAGATAAAGTGATTTGTTTCTAATTAAAACAATAGGTTTGCTGGCGTACGTTGACCTCTGTCTGCGGCCCGCGACGCAAAAAATTACCTACTGGGTCGAGTCGCATAGGTAGAATATTTACCTAAAATGTAACTAGTTCAATGTTACGTGAACTGTTTAGTACCTACAAGTGCTGACGTACGTTGATCTACCCCATGTGTCCATAACTAAATATTTTTATAAGATAATTAGTTCAAAATTTAAGTACCAATTTTTTTTTATATATTCGGTATCAGAATCGAGCACTGAATACCCTCCTTCAATATGTACAATCTTTTACCAGTCACCCTGTATAGAATTCAATAGTAGTAAAATTCGACATAAATACGACAACTTGTCTGAGCAGCGCGATCAATTTCCCTTCCATTGTCGAGGAGGCAAGAGCCCAAAAATGGGACTTGTATGAGCTGTGATGATGTCAATGTGTGTGAATTTTATTTAATGCATGGTTCCTCAACCATTTGAACTCGACTGTTAGACATAAGTCTGTCTAGAAAGATGGAATAATTTTATTATCAAAACACTTGAAGAGCAAGTTCGCGATAGCGATTGTTTAAATAGTTACTGAGGAGACTACTACACCTATTAATGTCAAGGAAGGTAATACAGAAGTTTATGAGGCTGTATGCCACTATTCCACCCCCGGATGGTACGGTCGGCATGTTTACGGACCTTAGCGCCTGTCAAGAAAATGAGAATACTTGCCCATTCTGGTGATTCCTCAGCTTTACATATTTCATAGGATAATAAAGGAAATAAGTTATATCCTTAAACCTTCGTTACAGTGGGGAAATTATTTTAATAAATTGTTTTCTAAAGTAAATTACTACAATTTGCCTTCAAAGGTCATAAACAAGTTATCTTTGAAGGATTTCTTGTTTGCTTCTCAAACAGCCTTATCAAAACACTTAGGGCGGTATTGCTTTTTTTTTAATCAGTTTATTACTCCATTTTTCATAATTGTTTACGCTCTTGAAAATTAGGTTAAGTAGAATTGGAATTGTTTTTGTTGCATATAGCGACAGAGATATTTTTAAACGTTAACCTTGGTCCCGGGAGTAATGACAGCTTTTAGCCGTCTTCAAAAAAAGGAGTAGATTCTCAGTTTAATTTTTTTTGTTTATTACCTCAGAACACTCGAGCGGGTAAACCGATTTTGATGATTCCTTTATTTGAAAGCTGGTGCCTCCCGTGTGGTCCCACTTCAATTTGATTCGGTTTTGATAATAAATAGCATCCATGAGGTAGCGGTTGAAATCGTTTTCTTTGTTCAGTTATATTTAAATATATTATTTTAATGTATTTCATGATAAAAGTGTGTGTGTGTCGTAAAAAGCGACTAAGGGATATGTTGTGCATATAATAATTATAACTATGCAAGAGATGTATAAATCGATATAAAACCCTATACCAACACGCCTGACCAACGTGGTATAGTGAGGCTATTTCCCTCCCAATATGAAGGAGGCTCCAGCCCAGTAGTGGGATGTATATGAGCTGTGATGATGATGATTTCTGTGTCTGATTTTTATTGTGCTCCTGGCAGTCTTACGGACGATGGACACTATATGTATCGTTTGTGAATACTAAGATTCTTGTCCTTTATTTAAGAAGAAGAATAAAGAATATTTTTAGAACGTTCTTTTTTACATTGAATAGTATTAATTGCTATCAAATATAGACAACATATTTTTAAAAGATTCATTAAAATTAATCACAAAACAAAATCCATCTACGAACAATTTGGGTTTTGTAAAGTAGGGAAAGATGCAACTTTGTTTATTTTATACTGACAATAGTAATAAATGTATTGTTCTGTAAATAATGCTTCGGTATACGTCTACTGCTATGCTATAAACATAGCATTGTCGAATTATTTTCTTATTTCATTATTTTTTGATGCGTTGTCATTAACATCTTAGCTATTATTGTGAGAACGAAGCATCAAAATACGGTAGTTTTCAATTATAATTGCTATCTTACGTTTTGTACGGAAGAAAGACTTATTTACTAGTGTAGATAAGATAATAACATTGAAACAGAATAAAGGATTAGCACTAAGGTTTTCTGATGATTACGCGAGTACACATTATAAATTACCTACTATTATTAACGCCCCTATTTTTTTTTTTGGGATGGGTTGCGGTCGACGTGTTCCTCGCACCACTCCGTCCGGGGCGACAGAGGGGCGTAAGCACGCACACCCACAACCCACCTACGATGCACGTCGCCAGGTTGACTTGACGTCAGTGGTCGGCCTGACGGAATACTCCCTATTTGGGGTACCCTCACATCGACCGACGTCCCCCCCTCGGGGAGAACGTCGGTCTTTCCTCACGCGGTTGGCCTCTCGGTGGATGACGGACTAATTCCCCGATCACGTCACCCGCGGCCTCGGCTAGGGCGGCATGAGGCGCAGGTATTCGCGCCTACGCCGCCCCAGTCGCCGGCGGCGGATCGCCTCATCGAGGTTGCGCTCCTCGCGCAGGCGATCTGCCGAATTATTAACGTCTCTGTGATATACAATTTACCTCTTAAAAATAGAGTGACAAAACAACGAAAATAAACAAAATAATTTATTATAGATTTACAATAATACGATTACAAACAAGAAAGTTATATTTACAAAATATACACGACTAGCACCCCGCTCTCGCATCACTGCGGTTTCAGTCGTTTTACCCGCGTAGTTCCTGTTCCCGTGAGAATACGGGGATAAAACATAGCCTATGTTACTCCTTGATATTATAGCTTTCCCTCGGTGGAAGAATTTTTGAAATCGGGCCGGCGGTTACGCGTGAAAGCGTAACAAACAAACAAAATTACTTTCGCAATTATAATATTAATAAGGATGAAAATAAATGCGTTTCATCTATCCATCCTTCAATATACTGACGTCCACGATTAGACAGATATTTCACTAAAGAAGAGAATAAGTATATAATTTTCCGTGTGGTGACGGAGTAAGAATACAATTCCCCACCGTGCGGAATTAATTTATGTATACAACATCTATGCAAGAAAAGGAAAAATCGAAATAAAACTCGGTACCAAGTCGTCTGACCATCATGTTATATGTCAATTTAACTCCCATTACGGAGGAGGATCGTGCCCAGCGGTGAAACGTATAGAAGGGATGATAATGATGATAATGAATTGCATAGTTGCACAAAATAAGGCAACTTGCCTCTTAAATTTCCAATCCTTTTGGTCTTAGAAATTTCCAAAGTTTTCTAGCAGTGCAATACTGCCCATTCACCTATTGATTCTTAACCCGTCCCCAGGCAGTTTTTACAAAAATATTTTTCATCATTCATCATCATTTCAGCCTATCGCCGTCCATTGCTGGACGTAGGCCTCTCTCGTATATATTTTTAAATATTTTTTGAGACCCTCTAAGTAATATGGCTTGGCTTCATAAAAAGGCTCAAAGTCGCTCAGCCTACTGTGAAGAGGGATATGCTCGATATTTCTCTACGTGATAAAATTTGTAATACGGGAATACCTAGCAGAACAAGTGTAATCATTCTGAAAACTTAGACTTATATCAAATCACATTGAAAAGATAATGATTGAAGGTGATGTTCATTAGGCTCTTAATGTAGCTAATCTTCTTTTATTTACTTAACATTTCTTCAATCTCTATAAAAGATTTTCCTTTAGTTTCCGGAACAAAAAATATTGTGAAGATAACAGCACATGCAGTAAAGCCGGAAAATATCCAAAACGTGAAATCAGGTCCCAAGGCTGGCAACATATATCCGAAAGCGGTTGAGACACCAAATCCAGCCGCCCAAGCTACACTAATACTAACACTAGACCCCACACTCCTGACATTTGCCCTGAACATCTCACCGGTGAGAGTACCAGGTATAACTCCTAAGCCTGAAATTAATAAAGCAAGTAATTTCAATTACCAGTCATCATATTATCATCATTCAGCCTATCACCTTCCACTGCTGGATGTAGGCCTTCCTCATGTTTCGCCACTAAGTGCGGTCTTGTGCCTTCTGCATCCAAGGACACTCAGCAATTTTCACCAGATCGTCATAATAACATCTATGCAAGAGAAAAAAATCTCGTCATAAAACCCTACGCCAGCACGTTCAACCAGTATGGTATAGTAGGTCAATTTCCCTCCTATTGTGCAGGAGGCTCAAGTTCTACTACTGGAGTGGGTCGTATATGAGTCGAGATGATAATAATAATTATAACAACTGTGTAAGAGAAGAAAAGCTCGAAATAAAACTCTATTAAACCGTCTGATCAGCCTGGTACAGGCTAGGTCGGTAGGTCATTTCCTTCACAGTGTGGAGGAGGCTCAAGCCCATGGACGTATAAAAGTGTAAGGTGTAACTTTAAAAAGTTTTTTTAAACAAGAACTTACCAACGTCGTAGGATAAGCAAAAAATTACTAAAGAGGTGAGTGGCAGCCAACCAATATTGGATATAGATGGATGTTCAATACGATCCAAGAAAAAGTAAAGTCCAAGAACAGTCTGAAATAAAGAAAATTGTTTTTTGACGTTATTCTTTCTTTTGGCGCGTTAGGAAAAAAATATAAGGATTTCTGATGTTTACGCGAGTATTACACATTTTAAATAAAACTACTTTACGGATTTTATCGCGTTTGTGTTTGATTTTTGATTATGCGACGTTTCGAACACTTTGCAGCGTTCATGGTCACGGGCGGACTAAGATGTCTCACGTCCAACAAGTCATCGTTACTGCAGAAAATTTATAATTATCTACCCGATACAGAAATTAGTAATTAAATATTGACCCACATTTTGATACAAATTTATTGCCAGTGTAAGAAGAAAATGATTGTATATGAAAAAAATTATATTGTTTATGGTTAGTAATTATTTAACATTAAAATTAATAGTAATTATATTTAAAAACCTAACAGTCTAGTATACTACCACCGGATCGGCACACGGCCACACTGAGAAAGATCCGGCAAGAAAACTCAGGTGACATGTTGCTAAATTAATATTAATTTTGAAGTATACTTTATGTTACTAAGAGGTTTTAATTTATAAAATTATCTTTAGCTATTATTATTGTGGGTCAAATCTATACAATATGAGCTCACAGTGTTTTGCAGTCTTGTGGTGGTCTTTTTGGATTTGTTTTTAATAATGTTTATAACAGGATCCCAGCTTGATGGTAACACCCAGCCATCCTCTCTATTGAAATTTGTGTGTATTTTTAATCTCAATAGCCTCGCGTACCGTTCTAGGTAGGTATCGGTGTTCTTTTGCGAGGATTTGTGATTTATCAAACCTGATGTTGTGGCGGGCGCGGTCCTGACTATGTTCACAGACTGCAGATTTAGTGTGACAATGGTGCTTCACATCGGCTATGTGTTCTTTGATCTGAGTTCTTATGAATCTCTTTGTTTGCCCAATATAAGAGAGACCACAGTCACAGTCAAGTTTATATACTCCTGCATCTTGTAGAGGGATCTGGCACTTGACAGGCGGTAAGAATTGTCTAATCCTCTTCAGTGGCTTAAAATAAGTTTTTATGGAAGACCGTTTCAGGATGTAGCCAATCTTGTCAGTGACTCCTTTGACATACGGTAGTACTGCAGGGAGGCGCTCGACTGTGGGTGATTTCAGTCGGTCTCTGCGACGGGGGTGAGGAACTTGCAGCTTGTTTGCACGTAGAACCTGCTTGAAATGCTGCAGCTCCCCAGCCAGGTGTTCATCGTCACTAATCGTCGTCACGTCACGTGACGTCACTAATTTAAATTTTTTATTTAATTTATTTATTTTATTTATTTGTTTAAGATAACACACTGCACTAAGGAAATAATCCTTGTATTGCGGGGGACTTTACAAACATATAATTAACGGACACAAATTACATCCAGACTCAGAACAACAATTTGTGGATCGCACAAAGTGTTGTCCCGCGTGGGATTCTAACCTCCGACACTGGCGCTGTAGGTCGCTACCTTAACTACTACGCCATCTGTGTAGTCGCGAAGGATAACATTACGCGAAGGATAATATTTTTAGAAAGATTTTTAACTCGTCACGCCAAAAACCTTTTTTAAAAATAGTAATTATTTATTTTGAAAATAATAATTATTAATTTTTTATTTTGTTTAAAATATAATGAACTTAATAAAACTATACCTTAGCCTTATATTTAAATTGAGTGAAATCAACTTACCAAACTTAAAGAAGCTAATGTAGATGAAAGCAATAAAAGAGATTTTCTTCCAACTCTTTCCACCAGAAATGGTGTTAAAGCACCAGAGCACATCAAAGTAACACCAATAATAATAGTAGCTATATGAGGTTCAACAGATGATCCAGCTAATTCAAATATTCTAGTGGCAAAAAATGTAATGGCTACAATGCCACTAGTTTGCTGAAATACATTAAGCGTTAAGGAAATAAATAACCCTTTACGATTAGATTTGATAGTGAAAATTTCAGTAGAGTTTTTAGCCATCGACGCCATTGTTATATTGGTAACTAATGCTTTAGTCATCTCAATATCACGTTCTCTACCCAAAGATTTGAGGGTTTCTGTGGCTTTCTTTTCTTCTCCTGTAACAAAGCAGCTTCATTAATAATTAGCTAAATTCATATTGCCTGTTTTATATAGGTAATTTATTATTCATGTAACTATCTTGGTATGGCGGTTGTTTTCCTTCCAACATAGAAGAGTATTGAGTGCAGCACTAGGTAGTATATAAGTTGAAAAATTACCCTTAAAAAGTGAGAGAGATAAGAACGTGGCTTTATTGGGCAATCATCATATTGCAATGCTTCTCAAAATTAATCTAATGACACAATATTCTAATGACTATTAAAAAAAAAAACTACCATTAAAATAGATATTTTTTTGGGACTAATCCAACCACACATTACCATCACTGTAACTCTTGTACGCCAGGATCCACAATAGTCTCCGTATAAGGTACCGAGGTTTGACCCTCAGGAAGATCCGGGTAATGCTTTAAATTGTCTTGGGACCCGCAACAAATTTTATTAGAAAAGAAAAACAGGAGGAGTTTTAAAGATTACACTTCCCTCCTATACAAAGCGGGAGACATGAAGCAAAGTAGGCTAATTAGCCAGAAAATAAGTGGATATACAACTACGTGAAGCGTAGCAGTATAGCACCATATATTTAGAAATTGTATTTGTTAATAAAGTCATTAATAAATAGGAGATTATGAACAAAAATATTTATTTTTGTAAAAATATCTATTCTGATTAAATTTGATGAAGATTAATGGGACTGTTGATTTATGTTTATATGTTCCATCAACTAATAGCCTCTAAAATATATTGCTTTAATTTTGAATTTATTTTACCATTCAACTAAATATCAAAATATTAATTACCTTGAAATTGTGCAATCAAATGCCACTATACGAGATGTTATTATACAGATACAAGATTATAGCGACCTTTAGTCGATTAGCATTATTAGTGAAAGAAAGACACAAGTACACTTTTTTATTTCACTATTTGATTATGATACACTAGCTTTTACCCGCGACATCGTCCGCATTGAATAGTTACTGTGGGCTAACTTTAACCCGTGACTTTGTTTATGTAGAAGGTAAAAATATTTAAATGATTTTTGCGAAACCTTGACCGTTTACGCAGCGCTCGCAGCGGAGGCTCTCATACGAAAAAAACACCGATTTTGAAACAGTCTTCATTGGTGCTCCGCTCCTATTGGTCTTAGCGTAATGATATATAGTTTATAGCCTTCCTCAATACATGAGCTATCTAACACTGAAAGAATTTTTCAAATTAGACCAGTAGTTCCTGAGATTATCGCGTTCAAACAAACAAACTCTTCAGCTTTATATTTTAGTACATATAGATATGCTCAATAAAAATGCTAAGATTTGTTTACTGTTTTTTAGTCAGTTTATAAATTACATAAGTTTTGTTACACTATTTCATTTTTTAAATTTTGTCTGTAAATATAAAGCTACCTTTATACGCCACCTACTCTTTATACGCCATTTTATTAAAATATGCAAACCTGCATAAATTAACTTGTACACTTTTATCAAGATATTTTGTTGAAGAGATAAGCGAATAAGTCTAGTTAGAAATTTTTAGAATAGGGTAGTAATAAACTACTACGTAGCAGCGGATGTTATTTAAATTTTTAATTATACATTTTAACGAATATAATAAATATATAAATTCTTTTGACATTTGTATTTGCTAATTGGCGACAATTTAAAAAGTGTCTTTTTTTAATTTTTTTTTTGTGGGTGGGCTGCGGTCGGCGCGCCTCCGTACCACTCTGTCCGGTGCGACAGAGGGGCTTAAGCACGCAACTCCCGCGACCCACCCGAAAACCACCTCGCCTTCGTCATTGGGCCGACCACCGGAGCAGGTTTACTTGTCGTCAGTGGTCGGCCCGACGGAATACCCCCTACGTGGGGTACCCTCCCATCGACCGACGTCCCCGACCGACGTGGGTCTTTCCTCACGCGGTCGGCGGATCTCCTCATCGAGGCTGCGCTCCTCGCGCAGACGATCCGCCGCCTCCTTCTGCGAGATCACTGTCTCGCCTCGCAATTTAAAAAAAAAAAAAAAAAAGTGTCTGTCGTGCATTGAAATCGACTAGAGAAAATCCTCGCTTAATATTTTATTACGACTTTTTTTGCGTTCTTACTTAACAACAATATTACGATAGACTTTAATTAATACTTCACGACGAAGCGCCATCTTGTGTGACTGTTTACAATTGGTGTGTCTCATAAGTTTAAACGCGACCGAAGCAAACTCGTTATGATTTGCTAGAAGAACGTTCTGCTATATAACGTATATTTGTAGGTATATATTCTGTATTCCAGAAACGATTCACACAAAAGAAACAATTCTGAACATATTTATACTAAAGCTGGCGACTGACCTGTAACATTTCGTCGTAACATAACCGTACGTTATGACGAAATGTTACAGCGAATCGATTCGTTCGCTGCGAGCGCCGCGTGCTCCACCCGGTTGTCGGTATTTTCGCGAATCCATTTGAGTGTTACGTTACGCCTTAATTTTAGGTCAGTACAGCCCCTAGCGTCAATCAAACACACGAGTCGTTCAAAATCGGTTGGAAACATGCGCACAAAGTTTTTGTATTGTCTAGTAAACATTTGATTCTTCAGTGTTTTTCATTAACGATGAACCATCCGTTATATTTCTGTTTTTGCACAAGTTTGAAATCCAATAACGTTTCCTTTTTGCTTCATCTGGAGTAAGAAATAATTTAGTAACATCATAGATCCTAGAAACACGTCTTCGTTATCCGACATTTTGATTCCAAAAAGACGGAGCGTAGTCGAGCATAGTGCTCGCCACGAGCTAGGGGAACAGGTCAGTCAGGTAATGCCGTAACATAACACGCTCGTCTCGAATTTACGTTACGGCCAAATGCTCATGTCAGTCGCCAGCTTAAGACTTACAATGAAACCATAGTGCGATCTAGTAATTTAGTATCGCCATCTATGGAGCCGTTGGCATATATAATTAACAAATGAAATGAATTTTATAAATCAAAATTTTATATGTCAATATTTAAATAATATAAATCTTAAATAAATAAATCTTAAACAACCTATTTGGATGGTTTGTCTGAACAGCGACTATAGAATATAACGTGAGTGTTGTGCGGCTAAAGGTATAAGATGATAGAAAGTTGATATAACACCCAACAACTTTATGTAATAGAACTACACTACCGACATTCGTGTTTTTGCAGCCGCGGGCCAGTCCATTCAGAATAAGACCACCCTCTTGCAAAAAATCGGTATCTGAGAGTAGCAATTTGTTACTCAATTTTGTTCGGTGAGCGAGAGGTGTTTGCATGTGGTGAGTTTTGGTGATGCCTTTAGTATTGCCGAGCCTCATTGCACGCATGCACACTCCCTTCACTTTCTTCAAGGTAGGCAACGGCCTAGCTAGAGTCCATGAGCGGCAGTAAGGCTTCGTAGTTATGGCAAAAAACTTGGAGAATTTTAATAGCATATACCCATTAACTGTAGTTAGGTACCACTTATAAAGTAAGCAATTTATCATCTATCATAGATAAATACAAACAAAATCAAAAATACTTACCATTTAACATTTGAAACACAGGGCTTTCAGGTAGAAGAAAAATTCCAGCGATGAACACAGCTGATACGACAAAACCCACCCAACATGTAACAGCATATGATACAAATGGTCCTATAGAATAAACTATGACTGTTCCAACAGTATGAAAGGCTGCTACCGTTGTGAGAAGTATACCTCTAATATTGGTTGAGCTGAAATACGACAAAAAGTTTACTGCGTTATTTAAAAATTCACCATCGAGTGCGAGTTTGGGATTTCATAGTCTCGAAATGGTTCACTGAAAATACAGGCAATACCTACTATTCTAAATAATGAAAGTCTATTTCTTTCTATATCTTTCCTATCTAACGAAAAGAACTAAATGCTATTCGTACTTCATTGTTTGAGTATTGTATGAATTTATGTTTGGGTATTGAATTGTGACACGGCTGTTATTGGGAACTTTTAGTTATACCTAGTAATTACTAGACTAAGTTGATCAAAAATATGTTTGGATAGTTCATATGTTAATTCCGAAACTATTATCCTCTTTTAATTTTAATAAATAAGTTGCACTTACGCAATTTCTCCAATATATACTAAATTCATAACAAATATGATGCCGGCACCAAATCCCATTAGTATTCTTCCGGTATATACCGTGGCTATATTTTTAGCCAAAGCTAAAATAGCCAAAGATAATGCTGAGCTAATGGCGCCGAGAAATAAACTTATTTTACGTCCTTTTAAGTTTGAAATGTAACTACTAACATATGGACCTGCGAAATTTGAAATACTTTTAAGAAATTTTCTTAAATACAATCATCATCATCATAATTGAGAGGAGGAAAACTCTAAATGAAACCCTATACCAACGTGTCTGACTAGCACGGTATAGTAGGTTAAATTCCCTCCCATTGTGGAGGAGACCAGAGCCCAATAGTGGGTCGTATGCAGGCTGCGATGAAATACAATGCTATAAATAAATTTTTGCTGTTATCCATGTGGTGACGGAGTAAGAATACAGTTCTCCACTCCCTCTCTTGTTTACGTGTGTCGTACAACACGACTGAGATACATAATATGCAGATAAAATCGATGCGAATAAAGAAAACTCGACATAAAATTGTACATCAACACGTCTTACCAACAAGATATAGTAGGTCACTTTCTCTTTTGTAGTGGAAGAGGTCCAACGAGAGAGAGAAGAGAACCAAACAGTGGGACTTACACAGGCTGAGATGATGAGGATGATGAAATACGCTGTTTTTAGATATATTAATTAGCAAGAGGTTATTACTTGTTTTGCTTTTAATTTCAATTAAGTTCATTTATTTGATTAATATGATTCAAATCTGGGGCTTCATCTAAGATCAAGTGTTGTCAACTCATGTTCTTAGCTTCCATAGACTCCACTATATCTGCACTCACTTTTTTCACACCAATATCTTCATTTACATATCCATTGATCTCTTTTTGGGTCTCCGTTTTACGTCTATCCACATTCCTATTGATAACTTTGTCTCATGCCTTTCATTCCTCCTCATCACATATACATTTCAAGACAATCTCACGCTCCTAATCTTCACCACAAATTTCAAACTTCGCCTTCAAATTATAAGTAAGATAACAGCAGTCATTAATAAGATTATTATACAGATTGTCATCATTATGTATTATATCAATTAATCTTGTGATCTGCTGTACTGTTCAGTGCGATCACTCACTGCAATCGCTTATGCGCCTGTCATTATCATAATCAAAATAACAGTTCATATACGTTCCACTGCTGGACTTGAGTCTCCTCAACGATGGGAGGGAAATTGATCTACTACACCATGCTGGTCAGATATGTTGGTATAGGGTTTCATTTCGAGTGTTTCTGCGGCAGTGAAGTGTGGCACTGTTACGGCACACTTATTTGTGGAGGAGGCATTCATCTAATAGTGAACAGCGAAAGGAATGATGATGATGAATATTTATCACTTACCTAATTACTGATATTAATGATACACGATGATACTGATGTTTACGCGAATATTACAAATTGTAAATAAAACTACATTACGGATTTTATTGCGTTTGTATTTGGATTTGATCGCCCAACGTTTACCCGTAAAGTAGTTTTATTTACAACTAGCAACCCGCCCTCGCTTCGCTTCGGTTTCAGTCGCTTAAACCCGCATAGTTCCCGTTCCTGTAGGAATACCGGGATAAAATATAGCCTATGTTGCTCCCTGATATTATAGCTTTCCATTGGTGAAAGAATTTTTGAAATCAGTTCTGTGGTTTAAGCGTGAAAGCGTTACAAACAAACATCAACATATTAACATTTGACAGGTTAGACAAATGAATAAAAAGTATTTTTGACTGAAAAATTATTACCATAATTCGACAGATGGCGCATGAACGTCTCCATTATTATACGAAGTCATCCATACTCATCTAATTAGTAAGATGATTAGAATGGATTTACAATAGATGTGGTTTTAAGGTCCCAGGTCCAGGTTTGGTAATTATCATAATAAAGTTTAAATCATATGCATTAACATTTATTATTTCTTTCTATCTAAAGCGAGATGTATTAAGCACTTATACTAATTAAAAAAAATAGACTTATCATTGCAGGTTACCTGTAAAGGCTCCAACATATAAGAGTGAACCGACCCAAGACGATTGTTGATCAGTAATTGCATCTGGTAGTGGAGTTGCATCAGGGTCTTGCAATACAGATGTTATAGGAGCCGACCATCCCATCGCATAGCCAACTGACAACTGTCCCAAGTATACTGAACAAAATATGTATATATGTATAAATATATTATATTTATTTATCGTATTCATAAGGTATTTCTAAAAGAAACCTATTTATCTGGATGGATTCCCAGCTCTCTCGCTCACTGAAAGAAGCAGTAACACATTGCTATGGACGTCAATTTTCTGCGAGAGTGTGGTACTACCCTGGACGAACCGGCCTGCGGCTGTAGATAGACCACTGTCAACAGTGTTGTCCTAGCGATATAAAATTAATAAATAAAATAAAGGTAAATATATTTTGATAAGGGAGTGTGAATGCGTGCATTGAGGCTCGGTGATACCAAGGGCACCACCAAAGCCCTCCACACCCTTAGAAAGTTGGGCTTCCGGCTCTCTCGCTCACCGAACGAAGCGCAGTAACAAATCGCTACTACTCAGACGTCGATTTTCTGCGAGAGTGTGGTACTGCCCCGGACGGACCGGCCCGCGGCTGTAGACAGATAACTGTCGACAGTGTGGTCCTACCACTCTGAAATAGAATACAATTTACCACCCCCTTTTCTTTTCGGGGTGTCGCAAAAGACTAGTAAGTAAGGGATATCATACCAATTTTTAATGTACTGTTGATTATTGTACTGTTGATTATTGTCCTGGGAAACTGTAATACTAACAGCAATCAGAAATCTACCTGCCAATCATGGTGATTATAACATTATCCACTCTTGAGGAGACTTAGGTCCATCAATGGACATCGATAGGCAGATGAATAGATAAAGAACTAACTATACAGTTATGTAAACTCTGTGTTCACCTTCACTGTAGTTATAAATTTATCGCTTGTGGCTACGGGATAAAAATACAGCTTTCGTCCTCTCGTATTTGCCCATGGGCGTCGTAAAAATCAGCTGAGGGGGGGTGATAACTAGGGTATGGTAATAATCTTTTTAATGATTGCTCCATGAGGTGTTAAGTGAAGGAATCCTATATTTATCAAAGGACAACAAAAGGTCATAGTGCCATAAAATATATTATCATCATCATCATCGCAGCCCACATACGTCCCCCTGTTGGGCTCGGGCCTCCCCCAGAATAGGAGGGAATTAGACCTACTATACCATGCTGGTCAGACATGTTGGGTCTCATTTCGAGTTTTCTTCTCTTGCACAGATGTAATGTGCATATTATATCCCATAGTCTTTTACGACATCCACGGGCAAGATAGGGAGTTATGAATTGTATTCTTACTCCGTCACCACACGGACAATAAAAATATGTTATTTTAAAATATACTGTGGATTGATGGTTAGAATGCTATAATAAATAAATTAAGTGGAAAACGCTCCGAGAAGATTGGTTACAGAACTAATTGACCTAAGCGAATAATAAGCAATATATTTGCTAAAATATTATTATTAAAGTCTTATGTTTTTTATTTTATGTAAATTGGAGTTGCTATGGTCTAGTAGTAGTGTTTTGCGGAAGCCGATCTTAAGATCCTGTGTCAGGATGTGTTATTAGGTTACCTGTAGGTTTTTTAAAAGAAATTTGTTATTAGTGGTAGGACCACACTGTCGACAGTTATCTGTCTACAGCCGCGGGCCGGTCTGTCCGGGGCAGTACCACGCTCTCGCAGAAAATCGACGTCTGAGTAGTAGCGATTTGTCACTGCGCTTCGTTCGGTGAGCGAGAGAGCCGAAAGCCCAACTTTCTGAGGGTGTTTGCGTGTGGAGGGTTTTGATGGTGCCTTTAGTATCACTGAGCCTCAATGCACGCATTCACACTCCCTTCACTTTCTTCACGGTAGGCAGAGGCCTTGTAAAGGTCCATGAGCGGCAGCAACACTTATCATCAGGTGTACTGTTTGCTCGTTTGCCACTGCTTGCAATAAAAAAAAAAATTCATAATAACAACGCAATCCAGCATATTTTGCTGTGGATAATATCCATATATTATATGTAAAAAGACGTTATTGAACGTTTAAAAAAAATCATTACTATTTTTCTTTGAAACGAGTTCAAAATTTCGCTAATTTACATAATTTGATAATATATTTTGGGAAGAAAGTTTCTCGAGTGGCGACCACGTATCGGACGACGCAGCGTAGGACGCCCTCCCACTAGGTGAACCGACAACCTGGTGAAAATTGAAAAGTTGCTGGGCGTCGTTGCACAGTGTACCTAAACCCCATTTTTGTTGCATGCTGTTTTTATTGTAGAAATCGATAGTTCTTATCATTTTAAGCATTAGAGTAAAACACCGAATGTCGATACGACAAGTAGTTTTTTTTATAAAAATTGCCAAATTTCACCATAATCCGGGTCCGAGAAAACACAAAAAAATTTATAAAGAAATAAATATACTACCTATTTAAGTTTTAATTACAGTTAATAATTACACACATAGTGTTGCATATTTAAACAAGTTTTTTCATTAAAAAGATATAATTTATTTTTCAATTTTTCCTTATCATTTTTTACTCCGCCATTATGGCGTATTAGATTATGATTTGTTAAATTTGTCTTTATTGGTAAATCACAGTCTAATGCCGCGTTATTCCAAAGTTATCGGTAATTATCTTGTTTGGGTCAGCGTTGTCACTCGTATATTGCGGTACAATTAATGTTTACGGATATTTTTTTTTTGAAAATCAATAGAGATATTTATTTCTAGAGAACTTCAAAATCTGATTTAATTCTGATAAATTTCTAGCAATAATGATAAAATACCTTCTCTGGCGGATAAAAATTTCAGAGGTCCACTCTTATTTTTTTTTTGTTTCATTTATATCTGCTGTAGTAGTTTTGGATGTAAGACACTCATTTATTATAGTTTCTAAGCTTTTTTTGCTCTGGTCTTGGTGTCACTGGCATCATCCTTAGTAATTATACGGCACAAGAGTTTCATCATCATCATCATTTCAGCCCATATACGTCCCACTGTTGGGCTCAGGCCTCCTCCATAACGGAAGGGTAATTGACCTACTATACCACGCTGGTCAGACGTGTTGGTATAGGGTTTTATTTCGAGTTTGCCTTCTCTCGCATAGATGTTATATGCCTTTTATCTCCCTTAGTCGTCTCGTACGATCACCCACGGGTAAGATAGGGGGTGGTGAATTGTATTCTTACTCCGTCACCACACGGAAAAGTTTAACTTAGGATAATATAGTTGTTTTAGTCTATGTTTATTTATTTGGAACAAAAAACGGTTATATAGTGCTACTGCAGTATTAAGAATTAACATTAAATATTAAATTATAAGAAAGTATAACTCACAATATTATTCATGTATACACATTTACGCAATTAAGTGCGAAAACACACTTGACGCGCCCTAAAAGCTAAATCATTGCATGAGATTAAAAAGAACTAAGAGAAAAAAGAAATAATGAAAGTAGGTGAACAATCTTTGAAGTAGTAACCCAGATTTGTAATTTGAGTTAATTATTGTCCCAAGAATTACCACTCTAAAGTGCAAGCAAAACTAGCCTTTTTTAAACTAGTTCTGAAAAAGTGAAAATATCTATGTTTTTAAAATGAGAATTATAAGCAACTAATACACCTGCATTGCTCTTACATTTGCCGAAATAAAATAACAACTGTACGTGTTTGCTTCCAAATGACAAAACTGTAGGTACAGCATAACAAAGTTTGTTAGTCAATACGTTACTATCGAATTTATTTTTGCATAAACCATGAAGCATTATGAGCTTTATAAGATTACTTCGGGACTCCAAGTTCAATAATTTATATACATTCAATAGTTCAATATAAGACACTTTACTCTAAGCATTACTACTGTATTTATAATGTATATTACGAAAAACTTTTATTGGACCATTTGTTTGCCATATTCATATTTTTCATAGATAGAACTCCAGATAAGTACAGCATACTGTAACTGCGAACGGATCAGAGTATTAAATAAGTAAGGTAAGTTGCAGATCTAATTCATTTAATTATAAATATCTGGTTGACCGAGCTTCGCTCGGAATATTTTTGTGGAATTTATTTAGATATATTAATATATATAAAAAATAAAAATAAATATTGAAAAATATATAAAAAATTACAAAAAGAGAATAATAATAACACCGAGATTCGAACCGACGCTGTTTGAATGCCAAAAAAACCAAAATTAGAACCGGTTAACTTCCCAACTGAGCTATCGTAACTCATGACGTTGACAACGAAATTTGAAATCATATTCTTTTAAAATTTAATGTCATTGTATTGTTTTGCTAAAAACACGGACAAAACAACATTTTCTATAAATAAAACCTAGCTAGATCGATTTTTTGGACCCGAAACCTCTAGTATGCCAAGTTTCAACAAAATCGTTGGAGCCGTTTTTGAGATCCTGAATATATATATACATATATACAAGAATTGCTCGTTTAAAGATATAAGATAACAAAATTAAATGGAATCGTGTTTTTTTTACTACGGAACCCTAAAAAATTAAAAATAATTTAATGGAACAAAAGTTGATCATTTTTATATACCTCATCATTGCATAAAAGTTTGATGTATAATTTAGGTCGTTTTTTATTATTAAAATTAAATTAATATTTTCAGCAGGTGACAGCCCTATGCCTTAAAAAGCCGGATAAAAATTAAATTAGTTATAATTTCTAGATAACGCGGTATTAGAATGTGATTTAAATAACAACAATAAAAGCAAACATAAGCAATCGTTTAATCTAAAAGTTATAATCATGTTATAATGGCGGAGTAAAAAAATGAAAAAGAAAAATTGAAAAATAAATTATATCTTTTTAACTAATCAATCTAAATGAATGAAAACATGTGTAAATATGTAATACTATGTGTGTAATTATTAACTGTAATCAAAACTTAAGCAAGTAGTTTATATATTTTTTTATTAATATTTTTGTGTTTTCTCGGCTGCGGATTATGGTGAACTTTGGCAATTTTTATAAAAAAAAAACTACTTGTCGCATCGACTTCGGTGTTTTACTCTAATGCTTAAAATAATAATAATAATTTTTATTTCGGACAAGTAACATCCATAAAAAGAAAATGATAAGAACTATCGATTTCTACAATAAAAACAGCATGCAACGAAAATGGGGTTCATAATACACTGTGTGTTGGATGCAGGCGGCATTTTGTGGCGTAACATACGGGAGCCCTACGTACAGCAGTGGACAGCGATAGGCTGAAATGATGATGATGATGAGATGGTGGAAAAATCAAAAAATACTCACCAATGATAGCAATAAAAACCTGTCGTTTCGAATAGCTCTTCATTTTCGTCCACTTAATCACATCACGATATTATAAATGGCGGCCTTCAGATCATTTTGATCATTATATTAATTTATTATTTCAATAATCTCGCTGATATGGATAAAAGTAATCAAAAATTATCGATTTCAGACATCAAAATTCTTTTGGAACATTCTGTATTTCTTGTATCTATTATATATCTATTGTATTACTTATAGTAAAGGCAAAATCACCAAGTGCCCTATATACAAGAGTCATTGTTAGAATGAAAGGTTAATTGCAAGACTAATATGATTTTATGATCTTCATTTTTTTATTCGCTAAATAACATTAAGTAAAATTAAGCATTACCTATATAAATTAGCGCGAATACGTCGGGCGCGTGTACGTTAACTTACTCTTCTTGTTCAATACTCTCGAGATACCTTACATATATAATTTTTCTAGGCTAGCCAGTAGTCACTAGAACCTTAACTACAATATTGTTTTATATTCAAGAAAATGTATTAAAATATAATCATATTATGATTATATTAATATTATCATATTAATCATATTATGATTATATTTTAGTACATTTTCTAGAATATAGAACAATCTTATAAGTAGGGTGTCTAATGACTACCGACTAGCATAAAATACGAGTATATTGTAAAAGCGGGTGAAAAAACATAAATACATCATCATCATCATCTTGCTCTTATCCCAATTACTTGGGGTCGACGCAATATGTCATCTGTTTTGACATATTGCAAGTTTCAGCAATGACTTTTATGACCGGCCGCCTGCCTGACGTCAACCCTTCTTGGGAATGTAATCGTTGACCCAAATGGTATCAGATGGAGATGGTCTGGGTCAATCTAGGGCTCTTAGTCGTGGATAGGAGTTGCCACTCGTACAGGTCGGACGTGTGCACTGGATGGATTGTTGGTTTAGGTCGGTCCTTAGCATCGGAATTAATTGGCGGGTTGTTGTCGTTGTCTTGTCGTGTTCGTTTGTCTTGTCGGGTCGTGTCGTGTCTGGGGAAGGGAGGGGAGGGGTCGCTTAGGTATCGGGACTGCGCCCATATTGTGGAAGCATTCAGCCGGTGTTAAAGATTTTGCGACCAGCTTGCTGATCGTGGCTGGCTTGTATATATAAAATTTAAAATAAACTTCGATATCGCGATTCAGCCGTACTAACATTGTGGAGAAAATCTAATATCGCGATTCAGCCGTTGTATTAGGTTAGTGAGTTCGATACATTTAGTATCTGGGTTAACTACCAATCTACTAAATGGACGACGACTCTGAATTAGAGACGGACGCACCATCAGCTGTCGAATGCGACACGGGTGAAACGGACACCACCCCCACGGGGAGGAAGCGCCAGTATTTGAAAACCGGCCACTCTGGACGGAAGGATTTGGACTCCGATACTGAAACGGAACCCAAATCAAAGGTAAATACCTCACGTCGGGGTAAGGCAGTGCAGAGGGGCCATAATGTAGGGCTCTCACGTGCCAAGGCGGATCTTCAAAGGAGAGACGCCGAAGCTGAAGAAATTGAGTACGACCGCGTGCTTAGAAGTCGTGCCTTCCGCAAAGAAGCTGTAGCAACACAGATGGACTCAGCGGATACTTCAGCATCGGAATGCCCTACTGCAAAGAACCTCTCCGCTTTAGGGCCTGAGGAGATACGCGCCCGTGGTGGCCGGAATGCAGCGATGATCCTGGAGGTTACCTAAAATCTGGCCATCTTCAGGGCCCTTTTATAAAAAAGCTTAGGGATGCAGCAGCGGATATGCAAGCCATCATAGAGGATTTGTGTTCCAAATCGGAGGCAGAGGAAACCCGCCGACTGAGAGCGGAGAATAAGAGGCAGCGCCAGGAAGTAGAAGCCCTCAAGGCGGAACTCAAGGCATACCGGCGAGAATTTTCAGAGATGAGGGCCTCTTCGTCCTCAATAGGAGTAGACACAATAGAAGAAATAAAATCCTCTATCGTGAAATCAGTTGGGGAGATAATGAACGCCCGGTTTGCGGGGCTAGAGGATCGCCTTCTCCCCGCTAAGGTAAACCGTCCGCCTTTAGCTGCAGATAGAAGAAGGAATGCAGCGTCTGTCGTGTCCACAACCGGCGTCCGTGCGACTGCACCGGTGCCTTCTGGTTAGCCAGTCTCCAGTACCTCGGCGGTGGTTCCTTCAGCGGACGTTCCTTCAGCAGCCATTCCTCCGCCGGTCGGTCCTTCGGTCCAGCCCACGATTGCGGACACCTGGGCAACCGTTGTAAGGAAGGGGAAGAAACAGTCTTCCCCTCCTTCACCACCCTCTGCGGCTGCTGTGCCCTCTGTGTCCCCCAATCCAGCTATCCTGGCGCAGAGGAAATTGAAGTCAGCGCTTGCTGCTCCACGCTCCCCGGCTGTTATCTTGAAATTGCAGCCGGCAGCTGAAAAAAACGGGGTCACATATGCCACGCAATGCTTCGCGCCGAGCAAGAGGTCAACCTCCAAGAGATGGGAATTAAGGAGGGCCTCAAAGTTAGGCGCTCCGTGACTGGGGCTAGAGTCCTGCAATTATCCAAGTCCCAGTCAATAGAAGTTGCTGACCAGCTGGCGGTCAATTTGCGTACGGCACTGGCGGGTATGGCGGATGTCATCCGGCCGGTGAAACGTGCTGATATTCGGGTAACCGGGATGGATGACTCCGCCACCGAGGATAAAGTGCGCGCGGCTGTAGTCCGCACATGTGGATGTGAAGCCGCAGAGGTCCAAGTTGGACAAATCCAACGTGGGCCGCGCGGTGTGGGCATGGTAAAGGTGCGTTGCCCCGTCGCCGCCGCTAAAATGCTTGCCGATGCAGGAAGGCTCCTGGTCGGCTGGAGCGCGGCTGGCATCCAGGTGCTGGAGAACCTGCCATTGAGATGCTACCGGTGCCTGGAATTGGGGCATACGGCCCCGCTATGCCCGTCCACTGTAGACCGCTCCGAACTCTGCTTTCGATGCGGCAGCAGTGGACACAAGTCAGCTGCTTGTGTCGCCATGCCACACTGTGCAGTTTGCGCCGCCGCCGGTCGCCCAGCCGAGCACACGATGGGGGGGGAGGCTTTGCAAAGCCCCCTCATCAAAAGGCAAGGTGGCCCAAGGACCTCGGGCCACCGCATTAAGCAGTAGCCGCAGAACCCAGGAAGATGCCGAAATGTCCATCTAATGGGAGTGTGTCTCCCATTAGATGGACATTTCGGCATCTTACGCTTCCTCCAGGTGAACTTGAACCACTCCGCCGGGGCTCAGGACCTGCTGCTACAGTCCATGGCGGAGTGGAATACCGATTTGGCTGTGGCCAGCGAGCCCTATTTTGTTCCCCAATCATCCAATTGGGTGGGGGACCTTAGAGAAGATGTAGCTGTCCTGTCACGAGGCCGTGCCGGCCATCCCCTCTCTTCCCTTGAGAGGGGCAATGGATATGTTGTGGTGGGGTGGCGAGATTTTGCCATTATTGGTATCTATTTCTCCCCCAATCGTGGACTGGCAGAGTTTGAATCATTTTTGGACTCTGTCAGTGCCGCGGTTCGTCGTCAGTCGCCGAGAAGAATTGTGGTCCTCGGCGACTTCAATGCGAAGTCTCGCGCGTGGGGGTACTCCACCACAAACGCCAGGGGTACGGCTGTTGAGCAGTGGTCCCTTCTCTCCGGTCTGTCCCTCCTTAATAGAGGGACGGTCCACACTTGCGTGCGACATCGGGGTGGGTCTGTGGTAGACCTATCGTTTGCCACCCCCGGTGTCGCTCGTGAGGTAAACGGCTGGAGGGTAGAAGAAGGAGTGGAGACTCTCTCGGACCATCGATATATACGTTTCGAGATCTCCACCCCTCGGGGACCACTAGGGCCCCGGCGCGGAAGAAGAGGTGGACTCCCAAAATGGGCCATTGGCCAACTTGATCCGGAAATGGTCCGGGAGTCCGCCATAGTGCAGCGCTCGGGTATAGCAGGACAGCTACCTACAGGTGTGGAGGGGCTTGCTGGTCGTATCAAAAATGCCCTTGAAGCAATATGTGATGCGGCGATGCCAAGGGCTCGACGGATGCCGCCGCGTCGTCAGGTTTACTGGTGGTCACCCGAGATCGCTAATCTCCGGGTGGCTTCAAACTGGTCGCGGCGTGCCTACGTTCGATGCCGTCAGAGAGTCAACCGGGATGACGTCCTCGAGGGTCAGCTGCGAAGAGAATATAGGACAAGGAAGAAGACACTGCAGCTGGCCATCAGCCAGGCGAAGGAGAGGGCCCGTGAAGAGCTTCTTGCGTGCCTTGACAGAGATCCATGGGGGCGCCCATATCAACGAGCGCGTAACAAGCTCCGTGCCTGTGGCGCCCCCATCGTCGAAACAATGGACCCGGGTCTCCTGTCGGGGCTAATGGGGGAACTGTTCCCGCGTACTATGGGGCACGTTCCCCCCAGAATGGCTCCTTGGTCGGTGGTGGAGATGGAAACTCCTATTTCACCCATTACCGACCAAGAAATGGAAGTGGCTCTCTCCCGACTTCGTGGCAAAAGGAAGGCGCCTGGTCCGGACGGTGTCCCGGGGCTCGTACTCGGCATCGCCGCGGAATACCTCAAGGGTGAACTCCGGGAACTGCTCAATACATGTTTGAGGTCCGGGCAGTTTCCGGAGCAATGGAAGTGTGGACGTTTGTATCTACTGCGGAAGGAGGGTCGCCCAGCTGACGCCTCTTCCGCATACAGACCACTGGTGTTGCTGGATGAGATGGCTAAATTGTTCGAGAAAGTGCTCGCAGACCGTCTCGTCCAGCACCTCGAGGAAATTGGGCCGGGACTGTCAGAGAGACAATACGGGTTCAGGAGCGGCCGGTCAACAATTGACGCGCTGGCCGTTCTAAAGTCTCTGGCCACCGAAGCGGTGGCCAAAAAGGAAGTTGTCCTGGCAGTCTCGCTCGATATAAAAAATGCTTTCAACAGTCTCCCACACGAGACGTTGAAGGAGGCACTTCGATACCATGGAGTGCCTCCGTATCTTGTGAGACTGTTGCAGGCGTACCTCGAGGGAAGGCACGTGCTCTGGGAAGGGGGCGACGGGCGTATACATCGCCATCGGGTGGAGTGCGGCGTCCCACAGGGCTCGGTCCTCGGTCCGGTGCTCTGGAACGTCGGATTCGACTGGCTCCTACGGGGTCAGCTCCTTCCTGGGATGGGGATCATCTGTTATGCAGATGACACCCTTATCACGGTGAAGAGGGCGGACTTCCGGGGGGCTTTCCGATTGGCAGAGGAAGGAGTGGCGCTCGTCGTGGACCGGATTGGGATGTTGGGTCTGAGGGTCTCACTTGACAAAACCGAGGCCCTCCTTTTTCATGGCCCACATCGAGGTCCCCCCCGAGGAGCACACATCAGTGTGTCTGGGGTTGCCGTGCCGGTGCAGGCCCAAATAAAATATTTGGGTCTGCACCTCGATTCAAAGTGGAATTTCGGGCCACACTTTGCCCAGCTCGTCCCGAGGCTCGTCAAGTCGGCCGCGGCGCTGGGAAGGCTTCTGCCGAACACTGGCGGTCCTGGGTCGTCGTGCCGGCGTCTGTACGTCGGCATCTTGCGGTCCATGGCACTGTATGGTGCCCCTATCTGGTCGGAGTCCCTCACCGCCCGCAACAGAGCCCTCCTGCGTCGACCGCAGAGGGTCATCGCGGTAAGGGCTATTAGGGGCTACCGTACTGTGTCCTGGACTGCGGCAACACTGCTGGCGGGCGACCCCCCTTGGGCACTGGTGGCGGAAGCGTTGGCAGAAATATACCGGTTCCGCGCCACATCGCGAGTCAACGGCGAGCGAGTCTCCACAAGGGGATTGGGCAGAGTTCAGGAAGTGGCCCAAAGGGAAGTCATCCGGCGGTGGAGGGAGGATCTAGAGTCCCCCGTAGCAGGGCGGGGGATTGTGGAGGCGGTTGCGCCGCATCTCCACCGCTGGCTCAGGAGAAGGCACAGCAGCCTTACATTTAGGATGGTGCAGGTGCTTACCGGACATGGGGTCTTCGGTAAGTACCTGCACAAAATTGGAAGAGAAGAGGCCCCAGGATGCCATGAGTGTGGCGCGCTAATCGACGATGCGCGCCACACACTAGAAGTATGCCCCGCCTGGGGGCCCTCAGTGCCACGTCCTGTCAACGGACATGGGAACAGCGGACCTGTCGTTGTCGACCATCATCTCGAAGATGCTCGGCAGCGACAGCTGTTGGTCGTCGATGGCCTCCTTCTGTGAGGCTGTTATTACAAGGAAGGAGGCCGCGGAGAGGGCACGCGAGGCACTTGCGTCCGCAGACTCGCTCCGCCGGCGGCGACCAGGGAGGAGGAGACGCCGTTATGCGCTCCTCCTTCCACCGCCCTGAATGATGACAGGACGTGGCCAGACGGCCAAGTGTTGGGGTGTCGGGGATAGAATGTCATCAGACGATCTCTCCGGCACCTCGTAAAAGCGCGGAAGGGGCCGCTGTGGTTTTAGTGGGTATTTCGGTCACTTCTGTGGCCGGCGAGTCCCACACACACTCCCCTGTCTGTAACCGGTGGGGGATAGTGCGTAAATGCATTTCCACAGCGTGAAAAAAAAAAAAAAAAAAAAAGGGCTCTTAGTCGTCTTTTACGACACCCACGAGCAAAGCAAGGGTTGGTAGTATTCGAAGCCGCTACCACACAGCAGCAAAAAACATAAATACCTACATACAAATCTAATATTTAAAAGAAAAAAAAACGTACTTATAATATAAAAACAATAACATGCATTCAACATACAATTACGTACGATAAGAACGTGCGAAAAAAGTCGTGATCAAAGGTCGGTCAGGTTCCACAGACTGTGGCAGAACCCAGGCTAACGCGCAATACCTATGGCGATGCTGTGTGTATGTTGTGATTCGAGGGGTTCATTATGGCGCGAACCCTGCTCCGGTGGTCGGCCCAACGACGAAGGCGACATGGTTTTCAGGTGGGTTGCGGGAGTTGCGTGCTTAAGCCCCTTTGTCGCCCCGGACGGAGAGGGGCGGAGGCGCGCCGACCGCAGCCCATCCACAATAAAAAAGGGGGTTCATTATGAGATTTAACCACCAGGCAGAATCGATTCCTATCTGACAACAACTGATGAGACTAAAGCGAGAAATTTCATCGCAGCCCACATACGTCCCACTGTTGGGCTCGGGTCTCTCCACAATGGGAGGGAATTTGACCTACTATATCATGCTGGTCAGACATGTTGGTATAGGGTTACGTTTCGTGTTTTCCTTCTCTTACACAGATGGTATGTGCATATTATATCCCATAGTCGTCTTGTACGACATCCACGGGCAAGATGGAAGTGGTGAATTGTATTCTTTCTCCGTCACCACACGGAAAAGCGAGAAATTTAAAGCAATTTAACGGAAAGGATGAGATTTTTCACTACGATAGCACTATACTACACACATTATTAGTCACTCGGCAAAAAACTGAAAGCGTTTGGCTGGGAGGTGTTAATACATCCGTCATATAGCCCTGACTTTGCACTTTCAGATTTTTACCTGTATAAATATAATTACTTATCGCAATGAAGGTAAACGCACAGAATAGAATTAGCAACAATGCACGAGCAATAATCTTAAATTTATACTTCTATACTAATATATAAAGCGGAAGAGTTTGTTGGTTTGAACGCGCTAATTTCATAAACTACTAGTTCGAGTTTAAAAATTCTTTCAGTGTTAGATAGCCCATTTATAGAAGAAGGCTATATATAGGCTATATATCATCACGGTAGGACCAACAGGAGTGGAGCAATAATGAAAAATGTTTCAGGTTTTTTTTCCTCTTGAGAGCTTCCGCTGCGTGCACTGCGAAACCTAACCGCTGTACTCGTATGTACGAGTACAGCGGTTAGGTTTCGCAAAAATCATGCGCAATAGAATTATATTATTTAATAATAGTTTCATCTTCTATGTAAACAAAGTCGCGGGTTAAAGTTAGCATTAGCCCAAAGTAACTGTTCCACGCGAACGAAGTCGCGGACATTAGCTAGTTTATTCTTAATTGATGCGTCAGCTGAATTTGCATATCACTAGGCGAAGGCGAAGAGGAAAATTATAACAACGTCTGCAATCGCCAATCATGTGGATGAACGTCTATTGTCTGTCCGCGAGAATGCCACTCGGAACGGTCTATGAATTGCCACTTGCATCCAACGGCTCCCTGCTTCTTTCAAGATGTAGTCTGTCCACTTTCCGTCTACCGGCTTTCGTCAGATTCGTGGTCGTCACTTGAGAACCTTCATCTCCAACGGTTATCGGTTCGACAAGCGATATGGCCTGCCCATTGTCATTTCAATATGCTAATTCTTCGGGCTACGTCGGTTACAATATACATATATACACTGTTCTGTTCAAATCTAAAAAAGTAAAAGAAATTCTCCACTATACAAACCATTCACGAATTCACTTGAACACATATAAAAAATTTTCAAAATCCCTCTAACCGTTTAGGAGCAGTTCAGTCACATACACACGGACAGAAGTATTATATAATATATAAAGAGCAAAAAATAGTTTTACCTGTAATTGCTCCAACAAATATTAGAGAACCGACCCATGATGATTATTCGTCAGTAATGACATCTGGCAATGGTGATTTTTCTGGATCTTGTAGTATCGATATTGTAGGAGCTGACCACCCTAATCCATAACCAACTGACATCTGCCCTTAGTACACTGAAAATAAACCGTTTATTGCTTATTTCTAAGTTCCATTATAAAATACCATATACCCATTTATCTGACCAGGGTGTGATATGTCCTCCTATTGTAGGAGTTCCAGTAAAAGAAATAAGTTGGTACAGGGTGTTATTGTGAGTCTTTTTTCTCCACAGACGTTATATTGATTTTGTATTCCTAACGGCCGGTTTCTATATCCGAAAAACGAATCGTTTTGGTTACGAACAGTTAAATTTTATACGAGGCGTAAGTCGTTTTGACTTACGCCTCGTATAAAAACCCATCGAAAAACAATTTACCGACGCTTCGCTGCTAACGGATTGAAGGGCTACCAGCTACTGTCCGTAAGCGTAATATGTGGGAATGACTGTTTTTGTTGTTCCTGTAAACTTTTCAAAACGTCAGATAGCTGTCAAAGTTGTTATAAGAATCTTTTAAAACACTCACAGGCAAGATGGGGGATAGTGGATTATATTTTACTATTCGGAAACTTATTGGCTAAAGTAGTTAAGTTCATTTTCTTTTGATTATAGAAGCATTATTTGTTTCAATAATACTGATTCAGGTACATAGTGATCCGCCGGGCCGACCACCGACGACAAGTCTCCCAGCACCGGTGGCCGGCCCAACGATGAAGGCGACGTGTCACGGGTGGGTTACGGGTGTGCGTGCTTACGCCCCTCTATTGCCGGCCGTAGCCCAGCCCCAAAAAAAATGTATATAGTGATGCTGTGCAATAATATTTTTTAGTGTTTTGATAATCTATTCAAAAGTATAATATTTCAAGAACAATGAAAAACACAGGTGTACGTCCAGTGTGTGTTACCGTCCAGTGTAGTGATGACTTACGGCACGGAAACGTAGTCCCTAAATGTAGGCCACATAACAAGGCTCAAAGTCGCTCAGCATGCTATGGAGCGGGCATGCTCGGGATTTCTCTGCGAGATAGAATCCGGAAATCCGCAGAAGAATGGGTGTAACCGACATAAGCACGAAGAATTAGCACGCTGAAGTGGCAACGGGCAAGCTCCATCGCTCGACGAACCGACAACCGCTGGGGAAGAAAGGTTCTCGAGTGGCGACCACGTATCGGACGACGCAGTGTAGGACGCCCCCCACTAGGTGGACCGATGACCTAGTGAAAGTTGCTGGGCGTCGTTGGATGCTGTAGGCCTCCTTCATGTTACGCCACAAAGTGCGGTGCTGTGCCGCCTGCATCCAACGACGCCCAGCCACTTTCAACAGGTCGTCGGTCCACCTGGTTCGTCCTACACTGCGTCGTCTGTTACGTGGTTGCCACTCAAGAACCTTTCTTCCCCAGCGGTTTTTCATTTGTTTATCATTCATTTATTTACTTATACCCATAGAAGCGGGAAGAGCGTATATCTAACTATTATAAGAACATAGCTACATCTATATCGTAAAGAAAAGTGTATACGGAATACTCGTAAAGTTCTCTTTTTTGCGAGCTTCTTATCATCCAATAGAGATTCGCTTCAGAATTTCAAAGCCAGCAAGCAGCTTTTTCCAAATACGATGAAACCAACTAAAAAGTTTAGACTTTACGGACCCACCTATAATAGACTCCAGGTGATTTCTGAAATTCAGTCTCGAAGTTATTATTGTTGAACGGTAGAACCCACATTAGCTTACAGATAGATCAACTCGCCTCAACTTAGATTGGCAATCAGACTTACACAATACTACATATTAGAAGTTTGTTCGAAGCCTTATTCTACTTCTGTCAAGTTTTGAGACAGATAGGATATCGATTTTAAATTGTGTATTTTGGTATTATTTATATATACCTAATCCATATGGTGACGTAATAAGAATACAATTAACCACCTCCTCTCTTGTCCATGGGTGTCGTAAAAGACGACTAAGGGATTAAATATGCAAATAATCTCTATGCAAAAGAAAGGTAAAACTCATCATAACACCCTGCAATATGCTATGATGATGACCTTCAGATTTATAATTATTTTTATCCAAATGATTGCACTGAATCTGTAAAAAAAATCAATGATGACTTAGACAGTGTTGCCAAGTGGGCTAAAATAAATTCTTTAGTATTAAATCCTAGCAAATCACCAGATTTAAGAGTTTAAAATCAGATTTAAGAGTTGATGGTCGTCCTATTGAGCTGGTGAAGGAAGCACGTAACTTAGAGGTATTTTTTGATAGCCAATTTAATTTTGAAACACATGTCTTTGAGGCTGTGCGTAACTGTTTTTACAAACTAAAAGTTTTGTATCAAGCTCGTCCATTCCTTAGCGTCGATTTGCGTATCACCTTATGCGAGTCTTTAATCTTGAGCAAGCTAAATTACGCCAATACTGTTTATGGTCCATGTATTTTAGGGAGAACAGAAAAGCTTATACAGCGCGTACAAAACGCTTGCGCTAGGTTTTACTTTAAAATACCTTCGCGATCACACGTCACGCCATTTTTAAACTCAGGTAATCTTTTAAAATAGTCTTCACGTAGACCACTCCACCTGGTCACTTAAAAAACCTATTTATTTGTATGAAAAACTATCATGGTAAAGAGAATACAATCAGTATAGTACCTATAGTACAAGGACCTCTTCATACTTACTGGTTAATTCTAAACACTAGACAGCTGCGTTCCGAGGTAGCTTTAGATTCGCTTCAACTCGTTGTTGGAACCAGTGGCGGCTGGTGGGTCAACAAAGTGGTGGTGCCCTTTACTTGCTCAATAAGTATTAAGATCAGAAATTGCAATGGAACAACAATTTATAAAAAAATGTGTCATTTTTTATTATTGTCGAACTCATTACATTTTGTAGGTATACATGTGAAGAAACATGTGGTTTTATTTGGTTTTCACACTTCAAAAAATATTTATAAAAGAGTGCAAATCAACAAATATTTTGATTTGAACTTTTTATTCAATTTAACAAGGGGCTTGGTGATCCCGCCAATTTTATATCAACTTTATTTTGAAAAGTTTTATCATGCTAGGCTCATTTACACTCACACCACACACAGTACACGAAGTATAGAATAGAACTAAGACCAAAATAAAAAAAACAATTACTTCATGTAAAAAAAACAATATTTAACGCGTCACAGGATACATCGAAACTATAATCTACTTATGTCGCCACCGCCGCCAGGCAAATTTCATCGAAAGTCGAATGCTCTCGGCAATGTTCGGTTCGCCCGTGCGCCGCTCGAGCAGACTCATTTTTCGGTATATTTCTATGAACTATCTTCTGTCTCACGCGCCAGGCGTTTTAACTCATAACTAATACAAGTTGTATTAGCAGTCCCCGTGCGCTCGCCTCAGCGCACGAGATTTTTTTTTACAAGGAAAATAAGTTTTAATAGTTTAGTAAAGCGTTTAAATTATTTCGTCATAATTTGAAATTATATTTGTTATATGTTTGTGTATGTTTAAGTAATAATAATTATTATTATATATATATATATATATTAATTTAAAATATAAAGATGAACTAACATTGTAATTATTAAATCTTTTGAATTGGTGGTTCAGTGCCCGAGCGCACTTAAGGTACAGCCGCCACTGGTTGGAACGATCTTAAACCGCCTTTGCGTACTTTGAAAACGACTAAAACATTTCAAAGGCATTGTAGACAAATTCAATCTATTTAATTTCTAATAATATTTTTTGTCTGTCAATTATTAATTGACAGACAAAAAATAACAATTACTAACACTATTGTTCGAACACCAACGGGTTGCGCGTTTCACTCCTAAGGCGCCCTATACCTTATAGTATCATCTACCCACATAACATACAGATTTAATGTTCAATACAATTTTTTTATTTATTTTTATCTATTCATCCATACTAATATTATAAATGCGAAAGTAAGGATGTTTGTTTGTTTGTAACGCTTTCACGCTTAAACATTCAGTGGCATTCTCGTTGGGAGACCTATGTCTAACATTGGACATCTATATGCTGAGGGATGGAGGGATCTTTCATCTTAATATTTTATAAAAATAATATTTACAATGAAGTAATAGAGAAGATTAGGAGTGATAGAGAAGATTAGGAGCGCGAGGTTGTCTTGGTATGGACATGTGATGAGGAGGGATGAAAGCCATGTGATAAGGCGGGTTATCGATATGAATGTGGATGGACGAAAGAAGCGTGGGCGACCCAAAAAGAGATGGATAGACTGTGTGAATGAGGACATGCGTATGAAAAGGGTGAGTGCAGATATGACGGCCGATAGGAGGTTATGGAAGGTAAGTACATGTTGTGCCGACCCCACTTAGCGTGGGATAAGGGCGGGCAAATGATGATTTACAATGAAGTAAAATGTGCGGAATAGGTCCGTCTATTGATAAATAGTTGCGGGCATTTCGTAGTGGTTTCAATTTTACGCATTGCTGCCTATCTGCTGATATCATGGGAATGGGTAAATGACACAGCAAACTTTCACAATACTGGAAAGAATATGAGAATGTATTTACCTATTAAAGTTTTATTACAAAAAATGGTGGCAAAAGGCAACAATTTTAGAATTACCAGAAATTTGGGCAACTTGTAACAATTTCATATTTGCCGTTTAGAATTTTACAATTAATGTAATCTCGAAAGATTCATTTGAACCCTATATTTTGATAATAGTAGCTAAGAGATTGGATTATTTGAAAGTTCTTCAAAAATGTAAGTTTTAGTTTCCGTGTCGTGACCGATTAAGAATACAATTTATCTATCTTGACCACTCGTATCTTACAAGATGAATAGCAATATAATATACATATATCCTCTAATCCTCTATGCAAAAGAAAGATCTGGAAATAAAACCGTAATAATTCGTCTTACCTTACGTCTTACCATAGTAATTCGCCTTACGCGAAGTATATGAACTGAAATGTTGATGATAAGTTACAAAATATTTAGACGACATTCAGAGTGTCGTATTTGCCGTGTGGTGACGGAGTAAGAATACAATTCACCACCTCCTATCTTACCCGTAGGTGATCGTACGAGACGACTAAGGGATATAAAACGCATATAACATCTATGCGAGAGAAGGAAAACTGGAAATAAAACCCTATACCAACACGTCTGATCAGCGTGGTATAGTAGGTCAATTACCCTTCCATTATGGAGGAGGCCCGAGCCCAACAATGGGACGTATATGGGCTGAGATGATGATGATGATTCAGAGTGTAGTATGTGTTTTTCGTGAGGTGACGGAGTAAGTATACGATTCACCACTCCCTATTTTGCTCGTGGATGTCGTAAAAGACGACTAAAAGATTAAATACGCATATAACATCTATGCAAGGGAAAGAAAATTCGAAAAAACACTATACCAACCTGTCTGACCAGTATGGTGTAGTAAGATCGATTTCCCTGTTATGGGGGAGGCTCGAGCCCAACAGTGGTATGTTTAAGAGATGAAATGATTCAGAGTGTATAGTGGCTGTACAAATGTCGCATTGATTAAGATGTCGACCTATCGTGGCAGTGTCGTGCATTCGACTCCGAAGCGGAACAATCCTGAATGTTATCCAAAAATTATTGTTCTGAATCTAAGTATAATTTATATTCATTAATTAAATTATTCTTTTCGTGTGGTGATGCAGTAAGAATACATTTCATAACCCCCTTTCTTGCCCTTGGGTGTCGTAAAAGACGACTAAGAGATTAAATTTGCAAATAAAAGATGTTATTTGCGAATTTAATCTCTACGTAGATACGTAAGAGAAAGAAAACTTGAAATGAAACCAACATGTATTTTCAAAGGGGTCGGTTCTGGGGCCGACCTGTGGAACATCGCCTACGTCTGGGCGTCGAGAGAGAGCCGCCCACTCGAGCTGGGCGTAATTTGCTCTCCGACAATATACTCGTCACAGCCTGGGGTGAGACGCTAGAGGAGGCGGCATGCCTAGCGACTCTCGGCACCGAGGAGATTATCAGGCGGATCGAGGTGCTGGGGTTGAGGGAAGCCCAGACAAGGCGGAGGCCGTATTGTACCACGGGTTCCGTTGCGGTCCTCCCACCGGCGCTTCGATCGCCGTCAATTCGGTTACCATCAGCATTCGGCTCCACATGCGGATTGTCAGGTGGATCGAGGCACCGAGGCTGAGGGTGACCCTAAACTAGACGGAGGCTCTGTTATTCCATGAGCCCCGCAATGGTCCACCGTCCTGCCATAATAGCGATTTCTACGAGGACACGGCGCAGAGCACGCTCGAGGTGTGGACCGCGTGGGCAGAGCAGCGCCGTGAACTAGTCGCAATCATCGTTGCCGACCTGACACTGCCGACCAGGAGGCCGACCAGGGAGATGTCCAGCAGCGTCAGGGGATCTAGGACACGGTCACCATTTTCGGTGAGGTAGTTATCCCGCGGAGTCGGCAGATCGTGGGCGGGAGGAACTCGTCTAGGGTAATACGATCCGCCGCCGGCGACTTGGGTGGCGCAGGCATGTATGTCTGGACCGAGGAATAATCCGTCACCCGTAGAGCGAAGGGCCTACCTGTCGCCCCGGACGAAATGGACGGCGTGTTGGTTGACTATAGCCCGCCCAAAAAAAAAATACCAACTGTATGACAATCGTAGTATAGTAGATCAAAATAAAACTTGTATGAAGAAGTCTCGAGCCCAACAATGGGACGTGTATGAACCGAAATTATGAAATAAATTAGATAATTCTACATAGAATCATTTATACACCAGTTACTAGAAAAACTTCGCTTAAATAGTAGCATAACAGAGAATGTACATAAGGCGGTTGTATCGCTTTAAGCGATCTCTTCCAGGTAATCTTAATGTAAATCCGTCAAAAAAGAGCGAGGTTAGGTAACTGGTAGTAAGTAGCTACAGAATAGCGTTTATTAAGACAGATAGTACTTATAATACCAATTGTGATCGCCAAATTGTCTACCAAGTGAAATCAAAATAGAAAAAAAAACCAATAGCGTAAGGTTAAGATTTCCATATTTCCTAGTCCTAATACCGATCAAAGCTGTGTGATAAGGCTGTGTGACAAAGCTGTGTGACACCGACCAAAGCTGTGCGAGGTCGATAAAGATCAAAGCTGTGTGACCAATCAAAGTTGTGTGACCAATTAAAACTGTTTGACGCCATCAAAGCTGTGTGACGCCCAATCTAAAATCTTAATCCTATACCATACTCCTTCTATTGTGGTGTGCGGTATATTCATTACCGTGGGAAAGTGGTGGGTCTCCCTTCCCTCCTTCCTTCCTTCTATTTTAAAATAAAAATAAAAATGGATTTCCGCTATGTATCGCCTAATGGGCAGTCCGGCTGGAGAGTCCTCGGTACGGTGCCAGGACCGTCGAGGCCTTCCGGCCGGTGCTGATGGAGTGGTTGGAGTGGACGCACGGGGTGCTTTCCTTCCGACTGGTGCAGGTGCTGACGGGGCACGGTTGCTTCGGGAAGTACCTGCACAAGATTGTCAGGAGGGAGAGCACACCGTCCTGCCACCACTGCAGTTGCGACAAGGACACGGCGCAGCACACGCTCAAGGAGTGTGCTGCGTGGGAGGGGGAGCGCCGTGAACTCGTCGCGATTATCAGTGCCGACCTGGCGCTGCCGACCATCGCCAGGGAGATGCTCGACAGCGTCAGGAACTGGGACGCGGTCGCCGCCTTCTGTGAGGCCGTTATCTCACGGAAAGAGGCGGCGGATCGTGTGCGAGTAGAGCTCCTATTCGGCGACACGTTCCGCCGCCGGCGACTCGGGCGGCGCAGGCGTGAGTATCTGCGCCTAATGCCGCCCTAGCCGAGGCCGCGGGTGATCGGACCGGGGAATTGTCCGTCACCCCGCAGAGAGGCTGACCGCACGATGGCGACCGACGTCCCAGTACGTCGAGAGGTGAGGTTACCCGAAAGGGTATTCCGTCGGGCCGACCACTGATGACAAGTCACATCTGCTCCGGTGGTCAGCCCAACAACGAGGTGACGTGGGTACGGGTGGGTTATGGGCCTGCGTGCCGTCCTTTCATCGCCCCGGACGGACGGGACCGCGCGGGCGCTTACCATAACCCACCCATAAAAAAAAAAAATGTATCGCCTAATTCAATCAAATAAAAAAAAAACAAATATAAATACTTAAAAATAGTTTTATTGCTTATACAGTACAATCTATACCAATAAATAAAATTGGAGTGTCTGTTTGTAATGTCAAAATAATAGGCTTTTTTCATGCTCACATGGTTATTTGCACGACACCCATGCCTAAAATAGGAATTAAAAAATTTTTGTCTGTCTGTCTGTCTGTCTGTCTGTTTGTTCCGGGTAATCTTCAAAACGGCTGGACCGATTTCAAAAATTCTTTCACCAATGGAAAGCTATAATATCAGGGCGTAAACTAGGCTATATTTTATCCCGGTAAAATGACTATAACCTATAACCGAAGCGAAGCGAGGGCGGATTGCTAGTATTGAAATATAGCTACATCGGGTCTGCGGATTAGATGACAGTCGCACTAATTGAAAAATGATATTCTGCTAAAATTCATTACACTTGAAAGCCGTCAACTAATACTATTGAGAAAATTAAATGCTCGGATATACCTACTTCAATTATAATTTTTATCAAAACAAGAATAGCAATAAGATTTTAGTTTCATATAAATATATTGGTGGTTATTTATTTGAGTAGCACATATTTCATGAACCTTTATTGCCATCTTTGATTTGTTCATAAAAGTTTCAAGAAATAATATAGAACAATAATATAATACATTTATAGTATATATAATACATTTATAATACATTTATAGTATCTGGTATTCAAATCAATCATACCGGTTAACTTTTATAAATGCTATTTGCGTTTTTTAGGATTTTCAGGACAGTAACAAGGTTTCGGGCACAGATTGCCGGGCCCTGGTTGAGAGTAAGGTGTGTTTTGAGGTTGCTGGGAATTGTATTGTACCTTTGGAGAGTTTTTATTATTGACTACATGTTTCATCTGGACCATAAGTTTATTGATTTTGTTTGATAACTGACCAACAGTATTACACATTTGCTCCACGGCATTACTAGAAGTTAAACTGGCGTTTCCTAGAGCTGAGTAAGCACTGAAGTCACCGGATATATCAAATTGTGATGAACAACCCGATGGACAGGTATTGGAACTAAAGCTACTATCTGTATATGCAAAATCGGTAGTTGAATAAGGTTGTGGATATTGAGGTATGCAAGTGGGTCCAACATGAGGAGGCGTGATATTTGGAATTTGAGGAATGCTGTATTTTTTACAATCAGGTCCACATTGACCTAAAAGAGGAGGCGGTTCTATACGATCTTCATTAATACCACGTTCGAAATTCATCGGACACGACATATGTTGACAGGTAGGTGGCCGTTTTGCTGGACATTGGGTATTGTTACAATGATAATGCTCATCCGTCCGGTATTCTTTTGGGTAAACAGTCTTGCAATCTGGACAAGGACATGTGACTTTAATGATACCAGCTTTTATGTCTTGGATTTTTCCAGGTGTGTAGTTTAGACATGAGAAATGTATCCAGCATCCACAGGTTCCTTGACATTGCAAACCGTTTTTCTGTGAAACTGGAGATAAGCAAATCTTACATGGGTTTTTTACTTTTTTGCATGTTTTCATGGTTAAATAATGTTATTTCCAGTGAAGCAGGATCATATTTGATAGCTGAGTTTATTCTTTTATTTACCAGTTTGCCGTTGCATTTTAAATTAATGTTGCCTCTATTTGTTTAGTAGTTGCCTCTTCTAGTTTTTAATTATTGTTAAAGTTACATTATTTTGTATGTATTAGCGATGACAGGTTATTATTCTTCTTCTTGTAGGAGTGTCAAATAGTTATCAGACATTATACCTATTCAGAAGTAAAGTTTTAAAAAGTATTTATTATACCACAGGGTCGATGGTTGCCGCGACTGAAATTGCAGGCTCATCTATAATGTATTGCATAATATAGGATACACATAAGTTTTTTAATTCTATTAAATGTGCAGGTCTGAATGCCTTATTATAATTCTTAATGATTTTTCGTGCCGGTTATTATATTAATCTAATATTTCTAAAGTACAAAATGAAGTCTGAAATAAACCTTTTATTTAACATTGACACTAGGTATTGCTGTGAATAATTATTTTTTTGCAAAAAAGAAACCGCCTTCAATAATGTAGACAATGTAGATAAATTTTTAGAATTTTGTTGATTTTTCAAAAACCGCTTGTCAGATTTCGATAAAATTTTAAGGGACCATTTGGGATGTATACCCTTTCCAACAAAAAATAATCACCATAATCGGTACATAAACGACGAAGTTATCCGTGAACAAATATAAAAAAGCATACATACGATCGAATTGAGAAACCTCCTTTTTTGGAGTCAGTTAAAAAGAAAATGGTTGTCTATAAAGTCGGTTTACGGACAATAATTTTACTCGATAACATCATAAGAAAACACCGTTGAAATTATATACTTTTATTATAAATTTAATTAAGTTAATTGTCTAAAAAAATATTTCTCTATAATGGAATTATTATATCTTTATATATAAATTTCTTGTGTATGTGTGCATGTCACTGAACGTCTCCTAAACGGTCGGACTGATGTTGATGAAATTTTTTGTGTGTATCCAAGGGGATTCGAGAATGGTTTAGATTCACAATTGGACCCGGTAAGTGGCGCTGCTTTTTATTTTATTGGAACAGAACAACATCTGTTGAGTCATCTAGTAATATGTATATATAAAAATTAAATTATTCGTATAAAAATTCTCACTGAATTCTCAATATTTTGTATAATACCAAGAAGCAGTAGAAAATTACAATCTTTTAATAAATCAATATTTATTTGCACTCGTTAATTCAAATACCTACTTATTTACTTAAATTATACAGATTAATTAAAAATATCTGGTTGACCGAGCTTCGCTCGGAATATTTTTGTTTTCTTTTTGTTGAATTTATTTAGATATATATTAATAAAAAATAAAAATTTAATAATGAAAAAATATAAAAAAATTACAAAAAGAAAATAATAATAACACCGAGATTCGATCCGACGCTGTTTGAATGCCAAAACAGAACTAAAAGAAAACTGGACAACTTCCCAACTGAGCTATCGTAACTCATGACATTGACGGCGAAATTTGAATTCATATTCTTTTAAAATTTAATGTCATTATGTCATTGTATTGTTTTGTAAAAAAACACCGACAAAACAACATTTTCTATAAATAAAACCTAGCTAGATCGATTTTTGACCCTCGAAACCACTAGTATGCCAAGTTTCATCATAATCGTTGGTGCCATTTCCGAGATCCTGAAAAAAAAAATATATATATACACAAGAATTGCTCGTTTAAAGATCATCATCATCATCATCATCTTGCTCTTATCCCAATTACTTGGGTTCGACGCAATATATCATGTTCTTCTATACGGTCCTATCAGACGTCATCTCTGCAGTCACTCCCAGGCTATCCATGTCACGCCTCACGCAGTCCATCCATCTTTTCCTCGGTCTTCCTTTCCCCCTAAAGCCTTCAACATTCATACCTAAGACTTTCCTCACAACATTACTTTCATCCCGCCTCATCACATGTCCATACCATGTCAGCCGTTCACTCTTTAACTTTTTCGTCACTGGCGCAACTTTCAAACTTCCTCTAATGTGTTCATTCCTCACTTTATCCATTCTTGTCACACCACACATCCATCTCAACATTCGCATCTCCGCTGCATGCAGTCGTCTCTCATCCGTCGCTTTTGTCGCCCAACATGCTGATCCATACAGTACGGCAGGTCTTATTAGGGTTTTATAAATTTTACCCTTTAATTTGAGGGGTACTCTGGGGTCGCATGTTGTACCCGTGGCCTGCCGTCACTTCATCCATCCCGCATCGATTCTGTGCTTCACCGCACGATCTAGGTCGCCATCGCTTTGGATAAGAGAACCCCCCAAGGTAACGGAAATCCGAGCATACTGGTACTCCATCTAAGGATGTGGGTGTAAAATTGGAGAGACCGCCGAAATCGCAGAACATGTATTCTGTTTTAGGTCTGCTAATTTTCAAGCCAACATTCTCCAATTTACAGCGCCACTTTTCCAACATGCTTTGTACCTTAAGGCCCTCCTCCCCGACGAGGACAATGTCATCAGCGAATAGCATGCACCAGGGTGCCTCTTCCTATATCTCCGATGTCAATACATCCATTATCAACAGGAAGAGGTAAGGACTTAACGCCGACCCTTGGTGCAGACCCACTCCCACACTGAACCCGTCGGAGTCTCCAGCCGCTGATTTTACGTACGACCGAGATTGTTGGTACATGGCACAGATTAACCTAATATACTTCACAGCACAGGCATACTTTTCTCTTTCAGTACCCACCACAAAACTGTTCTCGGTATTCTGTCATTATCGGTATTCGTTTAAAGATATAAGATTAAAAGTAACAATGTCATAAGTCGAACGCTTAGCCCGTTCGTGCCTCTCTTTCGCCTGCTCCGCGCTCTCACTTGCACGCTCGGCTCATGAGGAACGTGACAATGCGTCGTACTTTTTCGTGCGTGCAGCCACCGTTCATCGCTTTATAACACGTTATCACGTCAAAATGAGTGTAGTGATGAGTGTTGTCTAATATTATAAATGCAAAAGTAAGTTTGTTTGTTATGTTTTCACGCTTTTAAGCGTGAAAGCATAACAAACAACAGTAACATAGGCTATATTTTATCCCAGTATTCCCACGGGAATGGGAATTACGCGGGTAAGGCCACTGAAACCGAAACAAAGCGAGGGTGGGTTGCTAGATATAAAAGTATATTTCCTAGTGTTGCCCAAAAAAGTCTTGGTCTTGCGGTCTTGGTCTTGGTCTTACGAGAAATGCGAGACCGAGACCAAGACCAAGACCGCTTAATTTTTGCAAGACCAAGACCAAGACCTGGCCCTGCAAGACTTGAGCAAGACCAAGACTGGGCCTGCAAGAGTCTCGCGGTCTTGCATTTAATTCAAATCACCATTTCAGCTTATATACGGTTGAGCTCGTGTCTTCTACATAACAGGAGGAGAATCGGCCGTGGCCGGAGGGGAATCGCCACGGTGATCGGCCGTGTTGTTACAGGTCATACATGTCAAGTTTTCCTTCTCTTGCACCGATGTTATATATTATAGCCCTTAGTCGTGGGTTCGCAGTCACGGGTAAAATAAGGGGTGATGAATTATATTCTTACTCCGTCACTACACGGCAAGTCAAATCAGTCTTGAGATATCCATCTATTGGCCAATCGATTCCCAATGTTGGTGTTGGCTTTTCAGAATTACTCTTCGGAAAGGCTTAAGGACAAAAATACCGTAATCACGAGAGTGCTCTTGCTCATTATACATATTTATATATCCGTTTATTCATTAGCCCAACGACGTTCACTGTTGGACATAGAAATATGCCTACAATTAATCTATATAAATGTCCATGTAGGGACAGAGTACGATCACCATCAAGCAGTACATGAAGCGTTGCTCCCAGCGCTATTTTGCCTCTGCCACGACTCACCCCAATCCACTAGTGGTTGGGGCGGTAAACTACGTCCCCTCAAAAATATCCGCGGTCCGACGTCCTCGTCATCTTCTTGAAGAAGAAGATGACGCTATTATGATCGCCCAAGAAAGGATCTACACAGCTCGCGCAGCGATAACAGATAAAACTCCGCGGTATCGGCCTCGCCGTCGAGGTCGAAAACCGCGCCGCGTAAAAGTCATTAACCTAAACTTGGCCACGCCCACTTTGCTCTCAGCGACGCCCCGAGCCGAGGTCCGTTCCCCACAGGGGGGAGCCCTCGGGTGATGTTCGCTTAACTTACTTACCGGGTTGAGAGCCATCAGCGCTCACCCATTGACCGCGTTAAGCTGTCAAGGTCATCTGCGACCAACAGCTACACACACACAAAAAAAAAAGACAGAGTACGAATATAATTCACCACTCTCTTACCCGTGGATGTCGTATCAAATCGGATCGGGCAATGGTGTTAGGAACCCATGAAAAAAAATTGAAATAAAAATATCGATTCGTTAATGAATTGAGAGACATGTAAGTTCTCAATTTTGTCATCGTTTTTTCGTGTAAATTGATTAAAATGTATAAAGGAATGATACTTAATCTACAACATATTCGTATTTTGTTAAATGTTCATTAGAATTTGAATAAATCAATGATTACGTTTGCATAAGCAAGACAAACTTCGCTTTAACATAAATCAGCTGATCGGCCGATGACCGTTGATGAGTCGCCTTTGTACCTACGTAACCATTGAAAGGTTCGCGCAAATCTAATACCTATTTATACTGTCGAAATTTTACATGCTTACATATATCCTGTCTGTACATACCTACATAATGCATAAAATTTAAGTTAATTTAAACTCTTAGACACACATTTTTGTAATCACTATAACTTTTACGTTATATTGTTTTTGTGTAATATACATTCTAATTATGATCTATGACTGTTGAACTACAATATACATGAACAGTTGTCCCATAACCTGATACACCCTGTGTATATAACATATGTGCAAGAGAAGTGAAACTAGAAAGAAAACCCTGTACCAACATGTCTGACCAGCGTGGTATAGTAGATAAATTTTCCTCTTACTGGAAGGAAGCTTAAGCCCAGCAGTGGCACTTTTATGAGCTGTGACGATGACGACGAATATCATACATTTTACATGTATTAAAACCATAAAATTTTAAATCAGTTTTATATGTTCTTGAATAAATAGTATATTAAGAGCTACATGGATCCAGCGGCCAAAGTATTTATATAGGCAATAGAGCAACAGGTTTTTTCAAGTATCCAGAGTATCAGTAACTAAACTGGAAATACAATGGATACATACCACTTAACTTGAAGGGGAATATAAACAATCGCATTAATTGTAAAATATAGCATTGATTATAAAATGACATAAAATTTATTGTATCAACTGCCTCGTGTGGTGACGTCTTAAGAAAATAGGGTCGAAAGTCCTGTCATAAGAGTAGTAACGCTGTCTAATGGAACACCAGGGGAATAGAAGAGTAATTTTCTCCAGTGGTAAGTATTGTATTCAATAGTGAACTATAAGCTAGCAGATGGGTAGATAGGATAGGATATTTGATTAATTTAGTTGGATTTTTCATTGCCATGATAAATTACTGTTACGTTATTCCAACTGCAAAACTTTGCGAGACTCTTGCTGCAATACCAAGACTCGGGTGCGCAAGACCAAGACCAAGATCAAGACTCGGGTGCGCAAGACCAAGACCAAGACGAGACCAGGTGTGATGTTGCAAGACCAAGACCAAGACCAGTCCAAGTCTCGTCTTGGTCTTGCATTTGGGCAACACTAATATTTACGGATTTCACGGTTAAAAATGTGTGATATGCTCAGAACTTCGGGGACTCAAAAATTAAACGCAAATAAGATAAAATTTGCAAAAATCAATTTGTGATTGTAAAATTAACAGGATTATAACAGTTTCTGTATATGAAATAATGTGAATAAGGTAATAATAGTAAGTATAGTTGTTATTACCCGTATGGCCTTGCGACCCCTGTTGCCTGTATGGTTTGTGGCACAGAACCATGCAATCGCTTAGGGGGCCAATTTCCCTAGCCGAGGCCGCGAGTGACTGGACCGGAGAATTAGTCTGACACTCGTCGCGAGGCCGACCGCGCGAGGAAAGACCGACGTCCTCCCCGATATGTCGGTCGAGGAGAGGGTACTCCTCAGGGGGTATTCCGTCGGGCCGACCACTGACGACAAGTCACCCTGCTCCGTGGGTCGGCCCAACGACGAAGGCGACCTGTCACGGGTAGGTTACGGGTGTGCGTGCTTACGCCCCTACGCGCGACGCGCCGACGGTAACCCAAGGCCAAAAAAAAGGGGGCCAATTTAGTGACTTGGTGAGTCACCGTTTGCCGCCGTTCAATACTATGCTAGAGAGTGAAGGCAAGCGATAAAAGAGCGGTACATATGCCTTAGGGTCGTAGGCATAAATGTACCCCTCCTCCATCGCTTCTAATTAGGATTAGAGCAAGATGATGATGATACAGTAGGTAATAATGGAATGATAGTTATAACTAGAAGTTATTTAGTAGTCATTAAAAGGAGTAATCCGTGTGATGACGGAGTAAGAATACTATTCACCACTCCCTATCTTGCCCGTGGATGTCGTACAAGACGACTATGAGATATAATATGCACATAACATCTGTGCAAGAGAAGGAAAACTCGATACAAAACCCTATATCAACATGTCTGGCCAGCATAGTGTAGTAGGTCAAATTCTGTCCCATTGTGGAGGAGGCCCGAGCCCAACAGTGGGACGTATATGGACTGCGATGATGATGATGATGAAAAGGAGTTTTGCCTTATAATTGTTAATCAGTTAACATAAGGTGAAGAGAGTACCAGTTGCCATGCAGTTTGATAAGGTTTCGTTGAATATTGAGATCACTATATGAAAAAATTATATACTAAATTTCAGATGATCATGTGCCTTTATTCGTGTGGTGACAGAATAAGAATACCATTCACCACTTCATCTTCATCGCACATTCAGTTTGCCCGTGGATGTCGTAAAATACGACTAAGAGATAAAATACACTCTCGCAGAAAATCGACGTCTGAGTAGTAGCAATTTGTTACTGCGCTTCGTTCGGTGAGCGAGAGAGCTGGCAGCCCAACTTTCTGAGGCTGTTTGTGTGTGGAGGGTTTTGGTGGTGCCCTTGGTATCACCTAGCCTCAATTGCACGCATTCACACTCCCTTCATTTTCTTCGCGGTAGGCAGCGACCTTGTAAAGGTCCATGAGCGGCAGCAACACTTACCATCAGGTGTACTGTTTGCTGGTTTGCTACAATAATAAAAAAAATAAAAAAAATAATAATAGGCAAATAACAAGAAAAGGAAAACCTATCTGACCAGCATGCTATAATAAGGTCAATTTCCCTCCTATTATGGAGAAGGCTCCAGCCCAGCAATGGGACGTATATGAGCTGAACTTACCACACTATCTTTCTTATGTGGTGACGGAGTAGGATTATAATTCACCATACACTCTCTTGCCCGTAGGCGTCGTAAAGACGACTAAAGGATATGATATGCAGCATAACAAATAAGGGAAGGAAAACTCGATAAAGCATAGGGCTTTCACCTCTGACGAGCGTGGTGTAGGTAGGTCAACTTCCCTCCCACAATGGAGGAAGGCCGTATAAAATAAAACTACATCGTGATTCAATTTAATAATATTTTTTAAATCTAATTCTTCGCCATTTTCTCTGTCAAGTTTTTCATTTGCGTGGTTAGTTTATCCAGTGTGTTATTCACATCTTTAAGAGTGCCCGACATTGATGATTGTTCAGCTTCCAAATTTGAGTCCATGGATGATGTATCGTATAGATCTTTGCCAGAGTCTGAAATAAAAAAAATATCCAGCTTTTATGGAATTAACTTTGTAAAAATTTAATATTACCTATATTTATATAATTTATGAACTAGGGGTCCTTCTGGTACCACAAGTAGTTATGCCCTTTCCGCGTGGTGGCGCGTAAAGAACGTAATGTGTTGCCACTTACCTTCCCATGGCAGCCGTAAATACTACCCATAAATATTATTCGTAAATAATAACTGTATATAAGGAAGGTTTATGATCGTTCTGCCGGCAGAATAGCAGGACCAGCCACCCGTTTGCCACCATTTTTTTTTTTTTAGGGTGGGTTGCAATCGGCGCGCTCCTCGCACCACTCCGTCCGGGGCGACAGAGGGGCGTAAGCACGCACACCCGCAACCCACCCACGATGCACGTCGCCTTCGTCGTTGGGCCGACCACCGGAGCAGGGTTACTTGTCATCAGTGGTCGGCCCGACGGAATACCCCCTACTTGGGGTACCCTCCCATCGTCCGACCGACGTCCCCCCCTCGGGGAGGACGTCGGCCTATCTCACGCGGTGTGCCTCTCAGCGGGTAACGGACTAATTCCCCGGTCACGTCACCCGCGGCCTCGGCTAGGGCGGCATGAAGCGCAGGTATTCGCGCCTACGCCGCCCCAGTCGCCGGCGGCGGATCGCCTCATCGAGGCTGCGCTCCTCGCGCATGCGATCCGCCGCCTCCTTCTGCGAGATCATTGCCTCGCAGAAGGCTGACCCGTTTGCCAACCATGGCAACTATTGCATAATTCCCCTCCGTGAAGAGGCTTATATCCAATACTGTTGGATAGAATAAGTGAGTAGCCTATATATTATTACAATTTGAGACGAGTGTTAAAGAAAATCAAGCCATAAAAGCTCGAAACTTCATCTGAATACGCTAATCAATAGTTGTTACTAACAAGATGCGTTACAATTAGCAATCTCCTTTCATTTTCTAGTTATATTTATTTTGATTTTAAAAAATGTCTTGACAAATTTAATATCATTAGACAACATTTCCATGTGGTGATGGAGTAAGAATACAATTCATCACTCCCTATGTTGTCCGTGGATGTCGTAAAAGACGACTATGAGATATAATATGCGCATAACAGCTGTGCAAGAGAAGGAAAACTCAAAATGAAACCCTATACCAACATATCTGACCTGCATGGTATAGTAGGTCAATTTCTCTCCCATTATGGAGGAGACCCGAGCCCAACAGTGGGACTTATGTGGGCTGCGATGAAGACAGCATTTAAAACTATCAGATATTAAGAATAATATTAGACAATCATGATAATAGAAATCTTTGAAATATTTGTAAGATATTTGATTTAGATTCTAAATCCTTTAACATAAAGGATCATTGGTTATGATTTGGACACATTTCACCCAATTCATCTGGAACAAGGGAAGAGCATTGCGCGTCCCAATAATCTACTGCATTTCCACCCTATCGCCATTAGACATTAGATTGACCACTGCTACTGATTGTTGGAGCTCAAGGCGGAGCATTACTCTTTCGGGCACCGCCCCCATCAACACCTTGAGAACAAACAATAGGGCGCCGCCTTCGTGCGATCGGGCTTTCTGCGGGTGGTAGACTAATTATCAGTGCATCCACCAGCACACACCCACCTGAGCTAGAGCGGAATCAGGTGCAGGTGCTACATGCAAGAAATATGCCTCGCAAAAAGTGGTCATCATTGCCAAGTCCGGGCACTATCGAGCATAGTGCTAGCGATGGTTGGTACTGTTAAGTCATCATCGATGATTGCAAAGACTTGATGGTATTGCATTGCCCAGGAAATGCCGTTTTCGAGGGTGTGCTGACCAGTGTTATCGTGGTAACCTATAATACTGCAAATACTCGTTTCTTCATTTAATTAATTAATTTATGTACTTATATAGGCACAGAACTTTAAAACAATAGTGTGGAAGTTGGTCGACCGTACCACGATAGCCAGACAGCTTGGCGTAGGGATTTTCTTCAAGTTTATGTAATATTGCAGTAATGTTATCGGTTTTAAATAAAACTACGGATTTTATCGCGTTTTTATTTGACGGTCAGCCGCCCGTGACCATGAACGTTGCAAAGTGTTCGAAACGTCGGGCAACCAAAAATCAAATACAAACGCGATAAAATCCGTAAAGTAGTTTTATTTAAAATGTGTAATACTCGCGTAAACATTAGAAATCATTATATTATCGCCTTTTCTCCATAAGTTGTTTCTTAAAAAACTCAAGCAAGGAAAGATGTGTTGTCCACTTAGTAATATTAAAATAATAACTCTTACCGTCAGATGACAGAAGCGATGAAGATGGTGATTTCTTAGAAGTAAGGAATGCAGTAACTTGTTTTTCGGATTCGTGCAAAGGAGCTTTTTGAGAACCATGACGTTGAGAAGTGACAGGGCATATTGGCAAAGGAGTCAAGATAATTGGAGTTGAATTTGCAAATCCTGAAGACTGAGACTTGGTACATTTAGGAAGTATGCAGGGCAATGGTGAATGCGTCTGTGGACAGGGTCTTGCTGGACATGGGCGTGGCGAGCAGGGTAGCTTAGAGCAATGCTGTTCTGGCCCTAGCATTCCTGAACAAGGTTGCTTTATACATTGCTGAAGTGGGCACTGCTGAAATGGACAATGTTGTAATGGACACTGGTGCAGTGGACACTGTTGCATTGGACAATGTTGCACTGGGCAATGTTGTACTGGGCACGGTAATAATGGACAGGGCTTAAACGAGCATGATGCCAGAGAAGAGTGTTTTGGCGGTGAGGGTGTTCGACAGCAGGGTTCTAAATGTGTCGGTTCATTGGATTCTAATGGACAGTGTTGTGTTGGGCAGATCTGTGCTGAGCAAGGTGTTGATGGGCAGGGCGTAGGTGAGCAGGATCTTGGTGTGCGGGGTGTTAGTGAACAGGGTGTTGGTGAGCAAGGTGTTGCTGAGCAAGGTGTCGATGGGCAGGTTCTCGGTGAACAGGGTTGTGGATGGCCTGATTGCGGTAAATGAGTAGATAGCGGAGTGCATGAAGGTGTATGAGAGCAAGATTTCGGTTGACAACGATGCGGTGTTTTTGTGATTCCTTTAGATGGACATTCCGTTGAGTCGCACATTGGTAGTTTGTATGCGGGGCATTTCTGCTTAGAACATATGTAGGGTGGTTTAGTAAGGACTTCTTTAGGCATTGTAGTGTCACAATCCGAGCACGGGCACTTCACTTCTATAATACCAGCTTTTACGTCTGATATTTTGCCAGGAGTAAAATCCAGACACTTAAAGTGTGCCCATTTTTTACATGCACCTTGACACTGTAATCCATTCTTCTTGTTAACTGCTTGACGACAATATTTACAAGGGTTCTTTATTTTTTGACATTGTGCGGGTTTCATTTTGTTAAAGTTAATGTAAAATAAATACTATTTCATTGTGATAAGCGAATTATTATGTTTTAAAAACCTTATTCATTGCTGTTTGAATTAATTTAGTTATTTCTTATAAATTCTTCTAAACATTATTTTGACATGAATAACTACATTACTTCTCTCGAAGTATGAACCATAGAGTAAAATAATATTAGGAAATTAAGTCGCTGTAATGAATAAAAAACAATGAGCCATTTTTTTATTATATCTATGCCCTTGGCTGTACATATAAACAGCAGAAGAATTCTAAAGGCTCAAACATTAAAGTTGGTTCTTATTATTTAATGGGACCTGATAATAAACAGTAACTGTCGCTCATAGATCTTTGGAATACCATGGCACAGTTCGCTACCAACCTAGTGTCGTAATTAGCCTTTTTTAAACTACGTGCGAGTATCTATTGGTGTGAATTGTTTTTTTGGTCTATTGAGATATTCTCATACTTTAGTCATTTCTTCGCCCCTCTAGGATCTGCGCTCTAGGTCTGGGCCCGTGGTCACTGCCCTTTTTGCAGCTGTAAGCCTATTAATTCGTACTAGGTCATTTATGGCTGCAAGCAAAGGCCTGTCACCAGTGTGGCCCTCTCGACGCAATGAGTTTACTAGTTTGGTCATTGTAAATCAAACTACTTAATGGGTTTTATCGACTTTGTATTTGATTTTGAGTGTCCGACTGTTTGAAAACTTTACAACGTTCATGGTCACGGGCGGACTAAGTTATTTCACGTCCACCAAGTCATCGTTATTTTTATTACAGAGATTTACATTACCCGCTATAGACACTGGTTATTGCATTTTTGACCTACACATTAGTGCAAATTTATTGCCAGTACATGAAGAAAATGATACTATATGAAAAAATTATATTGTTCACAGTTGGTTGTTTTTTTATAGTAATTATTAAACATCAAATTTAAATTAATTATTATGACAATTTATTAATTTAAACCTAACAAAACTAATATACTAGCACCGGATTGGAACGCAGCCACCCTGAGTAAGATCTGGCAATAAAACTCAAATGGCATGATGCTAAATTATTATTAATTTTTTAAAGGCGGCCTTACTTTACTACTTTATCTTACTAAAAGGTTTTTGGTTTATAAAATTATCTTTAACTACTATTATTGTGAGTCAAATCTATACAATAAGTACTCTCGGGGTCTTACTGTCTTGTGGTGGTCTTTTTGATTTTATTTTTGTGTTGTTAAACAGAATCCTAACTTGATGGTAACACCCAGCTATCTTCTCTATTGAACCATTTTGTGCATGCCAGGACTGTAGTGGCTGTTTACAAAAGAGGTCCAAAAGATAGTTTCCTTTACCGATAAATTATTATAATTTGTCGTACGGTGACGGAGTAAGAATACAATTCATTGTCTCATTACAAGGGAAGGAAAACTCAAAATAAATGTTAACCCGTCGGACCAGTATGGAATAAGTACCTACTAAGTCAATTACATAAGCTCACAATGTAGAGAAAGAGCGTCAGTAAGTAGTGGGTCTCATATGAGCTGAATTGATAATGATTATTAGTTTTAGAAGGGACATTTTGGCCACAACGCATAAATATTATGTGGTGCCTTCAATATTTTAGTGTCTTATTTATAGTCATATGTGCTGTGTGGTAGCAGCTTCGAATACTACCAACCCTTGCTTTGCTCGTGGGTGTCGTAAAAGATGACTAAGAGCCCTAGATTGACCCGGACCAACTCCATCTGGTACCATTTGGGTCAACGATTACATTCCCAAGGAGGGTTGACGTCAGGCAGGCGGCCGGTCATAAAAGTCATTGCCGAAACTTTTTGCAATATGTCAAAATAGATGACATATTTCGTCGACCCCAAGTAATTGGGATAAGAGCAAGATGATGATGATGATGATGGTTTATAGTCATAACATTTCGTTATTAAATAATTTCGTTGGCATATTATGTAATGTTTTGGAGAGAAAGTACCTACTATTCATGTTCTGTTAAAATTCTTAAAGGAACTTTAATTAGCTAGCCAACGCTCAATGATAGCAAATTACTGATAGTGACTGAACAAACTGTAATTAATACTGATAGTGACTGGAAAAACTAATTATTTTATAAAGAAAATTGTACTACTAACTTGTAACTGTATGGACTTTGTTATCTTCGCCTATGCGAACAGGTGAACCGACAGGAAACAAATTTCGACTTGCCGACTCTTTTAAGATTTTAGGAAGAATTTCGTTCGGCGCGAAAAAAACTCTTATATTATATTCGTTTTTTAGTGTTTTATAGTGTTATATTGAATAATTTTGCTGATATTTTATGTAATATTATATAGTTAAGGTGCTAAAGTGTGGTGAATGCAATATAAGTGTGGTTGCCGTGTATTTTCATATTCTACCGTAATTCTCAAAGAAGACATTTAATTAGATTTTTAACGTCTAATTAATGGTAACAATTTGACTTACTGACGGACAATGACTATGAATAAGCTATTTTATATAAAGAAATGTTAAATAATATAAAAAAAATTGTATCAGATTTGGCTGTATGGGCTATAATCCTTATGCCTGTCCGAATGGACAAACAGAACAAAAAAAAACGTTTTGACATTTTAGTGAGCGAATTTTTGAGGTTATGAAGAGAAAAGAGGCTGTATAATAAACATTTTATATTTTAATTGATTTATCTGTATAAAAATAACGTCAAAATGCCTTTTATGAAAGGAAGAGCTCCTATTCGACGTACAATTAATTATTTAAATGCTGGTAGACTGGTATTAAAAGATAAAATTAAAATATTCTCTGTAGCATATAATATTATGGGTGAAAATAACGCAGGGGCTAAAGACTTCGTATTTTGGTATTTACCACAAATACAATACAAAAACCCCGATGTGCAGGTTGCAACATTCAAGAATCTGACTCCATCGCCATTTATAAAATGCTATTTTGATGATGGCAGACGAATATTGGTAGACATTGATAACAAATCTAAGGAAGATATTTTAGATCATTTAATTAGTACTATCGGTGAGTTTTATTCTGTATTATGTACATAGTTTAGCTTTGATTTGGTATTATAGCTATTTGTCAATAACTAAGACTTATTTATTCTCATATGGTTTCTCGTTTTGAAATTTCACATGTTTTTAATTGCAAAAATCATAGGTCTTTCCAAATAATATTTGCAAAAGCACATATTATGAATTGCTTTTGCAAATATTATTTGGAAAGATATTATGAATTCATATTATGAATTGCTTTTCTTTTCAATTTAACAGGCACAAACCGTTATTTATTTTAAAGATATACCATCATGCATTAAGAAAATAAAACTTATTTTGCAGGGGACTTTACAAACATATTCTTTAATGGACAAAAATTACTCCCAGACTCTGAATAAAAATTCGAGTTGATCGCATAAAGTATTGTTGTATAGGAATCAGATCTACGACCCTGGAATTGTAGGTCGGTATCTTAACCACTATGCCACCTGCGCAGTCATATTGGCTTACAATAATATGGTGACCAGAAAAAATTGGCATGAAATCCTTACTAATATTATAAATGCGAAACTATGTTTGTTTGTTACACTTTCACGCTTAAACCACAGAACCGATTTTAAAAATTCTTTCACCAGTGGAAAGCTATAATATCAGGGAATAACACAGGCTATATTTAATCCTGGTATTCCCACAGGAACGGGAACTACACGGGTAAGACGAAACCGAAGGCTAGTATTTAATAAAAAGTAAAGTCACCTTCATTTCTGCCTGAAACTTTATTTGTAATCATCATCATCTCAGCTTATATGTCCCACTGGATGCCTAGAGCCTCTTCCACAATAGGAGGCAAATTGATCTACTATACCACGCTGGTCAGATGCGTTAGTATAGGGTTTTATTTCCAATTTTCCTTCTTTACACCCACAAGCAAGATAGGGGATGGTGGATGTGGTATTCTTACTCTGTCACACATGAAAGCAATTTAATTTTTAATTTTACCACAACGAAACTATTTAATTTTGAAATTATATCTGTTGAGTTCAGGTCTCCGAAAATGGGAGGGAAATTGACTATTCCACTCTGGTCGGACTTGTTGGAATAGAGTTTTGTATCGAGTTTACCTTCTCTTGCACAGATGTTATAATAATAGCCTTTATTTCGGACAGTTTTTCATTTACAATGTTTAACTTAAATATTCTATATATTATTAATAACTATTTTGCATCAACAACCCTGTCTGTGTGCCTCTCATTGGCAAAGGCCTCCTCCAACTTTCTCCATTTCTCTCATCTTGAGCAACTCTTGTCCATGTGCCTCCTCCTACGGCTTTAATGTCGTCCACCCATCTTCTAAAGGGTCTACCTCTTTTCCTTTTCCTATGACTTATGAACCAGTTCATTATCAATTTTGACCATTTTTCCTTTCCTCTGATTGTATGTCCTGTCTATTGCCATTTCAACTTTTTTATGGTTTTCGTCCTTACCCTCCAACGCACAGATGTTATATGCATATTATATCCCGTAGTCGTCTTTTACGACATGCATAGAAAAGATAAGGGATAGTGGATTGTATTTTTACTCTGTCACCACACAGAAAAAGGTGGGTAGATAATACTTGTGGCTAATAAAATCTTATTATCATAAACATTTGTATAAGTTCATTGAAGAATACTAAAGGTACAAGTTACTAAAGGTGAAAATTAGTAAAGATGTGTTTTTATAAAAATAGAGCAAGAGATGGAAAACTTGGAAATAAAAATTCTAGACCAACCCGTCTGACCAGGATGGTATAATAGGTCAAATTACTTCCCATTGTGGAGCAGGCTGGAGCCTAGCAGTGGGGTGTATATTAGCTGAAATGATGATGATGACCCATTTTTTGAAATCTCCAATAAGCTTGTACGAATATGGCTGTCATCACTGTTAGAGAAGAAAATTTTATAATGAAAAATTTATACTTACCTGTCTTATCAGTGTTTTTTTTATACAAAGAGCACACCCCTGCACTAAGGAAATAATCCATGTGTTGCAGGGGACTTTACCAACATATAATCGATGGACACTAATTACATTCAGACTCGGAACAACAATTTGTGGATCACACAAAGTATTGGCCTGCGTGGGATTCGAACCTAACACAATACCGGCACGGTAGGTCGGTATCTTAACCACTACGCCATCTGTGCGGTCATAATAGAAATTTGAAAAACAATTGCACTCCTATCAGTCAAAGAGGAGGTAGTCATACAATTGTGGCACATGCTTTAGCCGAAGTAATCCACTTTTTCTATAAAACACAAGTCAATAATAATGATTTCTGATATTTACTGAATATTATATATTTAAAATAAAACTAATTTGTATTTGATTTTTAAGATCTCAACACTTCAGTATTCGTGGTCATGAGAGGACCATGTCGGAGGAATCGTAAAAATAGTTTTATTTCAAATAAGCCAATATTTGCTATCATGAAGGTGAATTCTTGAATATGTGTTCAGTTTTGTGATTTTTATTCTTCAGGTAAATCAAAAGAAGTATTAGATGCAGAAGCTGTTGCTGCTGAAAAGAAAGATAATCCTGCAAACTTTGGTGTCGGCTGTGAACGTCCATGTATTTGCGAGGTGTACGGACAGGTGCCATGTTCTGGAGTAGTACCATTACCAAAGTTTATGAGAGGGAAGTTCAAATATCAGGAAAAATAGATTTATATTTAGTATATAGAAATGTTAATAGTAATTATAGATATTAAAATAAAATTATATAAATTATTGCACGACCTATTTCTTTATTGATCGCTGGAGATAATAGCATTGATGTGCAGTGGCGGCTATCAATACTACTAACCTTTACATTGCTTAAGGTTGTCGTAAAAGCTGATTAAGAGCTTTACATAGACTATGGCCACCTTTATCTGATATCATCTGGTTAACAATCAGAGAGAGTCGTCGATGCTTGTGACAACTTTACCCAAACTGTTAGGTCAGTACTGTGGACTCTCAATCCTATAAAGTTAAGCAACCGATCCTGAGGGTACCTCCTGTGTGGTACAGACTTCGGATCGAGGGGTCGCTAGCAAAGTGGGCACTTCCAGGTTCATGATTTTATCGGTACGATTTCCGTCCCGGCGGCGAGGGAGGAATCTTGTATATTTACTTGTCAGGGCCGAGCGGGCTGTGTATGCCTCGATCTGGGCTAGCGAGCTGAAATGATGATAATGACGGTATATAAATTCAATAAATAAACTCCATGCGATGACGCATTGTGTAATTAGGGTTGCCACCTTTTTTGTTACAATAAAGTATTTTGGATAATGAATGAAGAAAAAATAAAGTACCGTGTGTCCAAATAAAGTACGATTTGCATTATTTTGCTTCGATCTTTCTACCAATAGGAGGGACATTGACATACTAAACCTTGTTGATCCGACATGTTGGTAAAAAGTTTTATTTCGAGTTTCCACTAGGTATATTGTACAGATGTTATATTCATATCGTTAGTTGTCTCTTACGACATACACGGGCAAGATAAGGATTGTATTCTTACTCCGTCACCGTACGAAATATTTAGACAACAAACTCTCATTTTAAATTTATATTTGATTTATCATAATCCTTTATAATCAAAATCCATAACCATAGATAATTCAGAACCCATAACCACAGATAACGTAAGCCATGATCGCAGCAGCTATATATTGAGTGTTCTTAAAGGCATTAAAGGTTCTTGCGTGACTGTGCCAGAAGAGTTCATCATTCACTTCAGGTCCTCGTGGAAAGGTGTGATAGAAAGTCCAGTTTTCTTTTGTGTGCTTGTTGATTAACTAGAAGAAGATAAGTTTTTGACGTGATAACTTCTTATAAATCGATGAATGCTAGCTGCACGCACAAAAAGCATGACGCATTGTCACGTTCCGTCTGAGTCGAGCGTGCAAGTGAGCGTGCGTAACAAGGGATATAAAGACGGGATCGGTTTAAGCATTCGGCTTGTGACGTTTTACAGGCAACCAATACCAAGTCGTAAATATATGCGTGTTATATTCCTTAGTCGTCTTTTACGACCCAGGGGCAAGAGAGTGGGTCGTGAATCGTATTCTTACTTCGTTACCACACGGAAAAGTAGGACTCAGTAGCTATAGGTTTTATGCCGAGCTCTCCTTCTCTTGCGGATATGTTTAAGTCCCTTAGTGCTTTCTAACCACCATCCATGGGTAAGAATGGAGGTTCTAAATTGTATTCCTACTGCATCACTACTAGGGATGTGAAAAACTAATCGATTTTTATAATAATCGACTATCAAAATAATAAAAAATCGATTTTTTATATTAAAATTAATCGTTTATTTCACTGCCAGATTTCCTAAAAAAAAGGTCATCGCGATACTGCGTGCAGTGTTTCATACTATATTAGAAAAAAGCTCACATTTCCTAAAAAAAGTCATTTTATAATCGATTTTTTATTTTTAATTAATCGATTATTTTATAATCGATTTATTTTAAAGAAAAAAATCGATTATTTTCCCTCCAAGTTACATCCCTAATCACTACTTATTCCTCATCTTAATTTGATGTTAAATATAATATCATGGTTCGATAGGCATGGAGCTATTAATAGGCATGTTGCTGTATGGTTCCAATCCGGTAGTAATTTAAGTTGAAATGTAAAAAGAATGACAATATTTAAGTGCCCCCTCGGGGTTTATACATAACAAATGATTTGAATTTGAAATAAAACCATTCCGCGCTTGTCCGTCTCTCGGTACGCTTGCGTGCCGCTCGGCGCTCTCTCGATCTCACGTACGCTCCCGATTACGTCACACGTGCGCTCACGTACGCTGACGATTTTTCGCGCGCTTTTTAACGGACGAGCCAGTGGCAGTGCAAAACCGCCTCTTTCGAGGCGAATTATTGGACTGCTCACGAATATTACTAACTGCCTGCGTTCAAAGCAAGGTCAGGTAGTAATATTTGTTTCTGTCTAGTAGATAAAAGTTAAAGTGGCCCCTTAAGGGCAAAACCAAGTTTCTCTTGGTCCCCGGTTGAAACCTAACGGTGTCAACAAAGCCGAGTGAGGCGAAGCCCCGAATCGCCTGCCGAGCCCCTTAAGGGCGAGGCGCTTCTTCGGACGGGGTCGGACCAGTAGGCCTTGGGGGTAACCCCTAGTCTACCCCGACTATCACCTCTCCCACCCTTCCACCTCCTTCTCCTATTCCTGAGTGCGTAGCTTGGGAGTGCCGGCCCCCACAGGCCGAATACCTCTCCGCCACTCGGGCAGCTAGGGCCCCTCTCGCACAATAAGATCGGCGAAGGGTTAATCACAGCTTAGGGCACACCTAGTTTTCTAAGTACATCCTCCTGACCTAACCCGGTTGGGAGGGAACACAAATACACATCCCCGGGTTTTCCCCCTGGGGAGTAGGCAAATATTTTTTAACGCGCAGGAATAAATCGCCTCCCACCATGGCTCTTCCAGCCATTAATTTCGACATGCTCCTCGCCGACGAGGAAATTTACACCCTGTTGAAAAAACGGTTCGGGAATATGATTCCCGATCGCCCCGCGATCGCGAACACCGAGCCCGTATCCGGGCCAGTGCATTCTGACTCCCCCGCCTCCCCGGAAGAGGAACAAACCCCGTCCATCGAAATGGAAACTCAAGAAGCGACCGACGATGAGAACGCCGATACGGCGTCGTCGTCCGCCGGTTCCGAGTCCGAGTCCACCTCGGCGGACTCCGACTACACAGTGGTCAGCTCCCGTAAAAGGGGGCGTAAAAACCAGAAAAAGGCGCGAAAGGCCGCCAAACTTGACGAGGCGAGCACCTCTGCCGCCAATGACGTCACCCCCCCCCACCCCGACACCAAAGCCACAGGCCGCTGTACAGCAGCCCCCGGCTAAGGTCTACAAACCCCCCACCCCGCCTCCCCTTGTCATTAGAAACAAGGAGAAGTGGATGCCCGTCTCGGCTTGGTGTAACACCAACCGAGTACTATACCGTACGGCCCGTTCAACGGCCGAAGGTATAAAGGTGCAGTTGTCCACATCGGACGACCACCGCAAACTTACGGCTATGTTACGTAGCCAGAACATCCCGTCCCACACCTTCACCCTCCCCGAGGAACGAAAACTTCGCGTAGTTATACGCAACGTTCCGGTCGAGTTAGGTACCGACCTGGTCAAGGAGGACCTATCTCAACAAGGACTACCGGTGATCGAGGTGCACCGGATGATCCGCGGACACACAAGACAACCGTTCGACCTTATAATGGTCGTCCTTGACCTCTCTCAGAAGGGCAAGGACATTTTCAACATCACCATGGTGTGCGGCCTCTCCGGCATCGTGGTAGAACCCCCGCGCCGGAATGGCATGCTATCGCAATGCCACCGGTGCCAGCTATATGGCCACTCAGCGCGCAACTGCCACGCGCGGCCCAGGTGCGTAAAGTGCCTGGAGGACCACGCTACGGCGGACTGCGCTAGGCCTAAAGCCAACGACCCCACAAAAAGTACCACACCACCATCGTGTGTACTATGCGGGCAAGTGGGACACCCCGCAAACTACCGTGGCTGCCCACGCGCACCACGGCCGGTTATGAGGAGGCTACCACCACCCCCACCACAAAGGTACCTTCCGGCACCTAAACCCACACGCAACCCGTGGGTTAATTCCCAAAGCAGGGCGGAATACCCCCCCCCCTGCCCACCAAATTAGCCACCCCGCCGGCACCCGCGAACGCGACACCGTCGGCAAAGGCCGCTAATAATAATAATTATAAACCGCCAACCGTTGGGCAAAAACAGCCACCCGCGGGCCTCCCTAAGCCTCCTCAAGGCAAACCTATTAACACACACGCGCCAGCCGCTAGCGGTCTAGACCCGGATCTAGACCTAGTGGCCAGATTCGCGTCAATAATAAATATTGCAGAAATACGCGTAATCGCAGCGGAACTGCGTAAAAACGAAGGCAATAGCCTCGCATTACTTAACGTCGCCATGAGGTTCTCACCCGTTCTAGAGAGCCTCGGTTCCTTCAGAGCCTAAGTATGGATACGTACACACCAGGCAGAGTCAAAACAAGATCACTCCGCGTAGGGTTTTTCAACGCGAACGGTCTCGCTCGCCAGAGAGACGAAATAGGTACATTTCTACAAGACCAGCAGCTTGACCTTTTACTAGTCCAAGAGATTTTTCTTAAACCCTACTCAAGAGACCCTAAAATTGCAAACTACAATTTAGTGCGCAACGATAGGGTCGGTTCTCCCCTAGGTGGGACTCTCATATATTACAAAAGGTCACTGCACTGCACACCCCTAGATCCCCCCGCCATGACGTACATTGAAGCCTCGGTCTGTCGGCTGGCCCTCACCGGTCACCAGCCACTGATCATAGCATCAGTATACCTTTCCCCTCCTAATGGGGACACACCAAAAGAGTTGCTTGAGAGTGACCTCCAAGCCCTCTTAAAACTCGGCGACGCCGTCATTATCGCAGGCGATTTAAACGCCAAAAGTAAGTCGTGGAATAGCCATACCGACGTATTAGATATAGCCCTATTAAAGAACATAAACCTCCGTTTATGTCTAATAGAGGTAATACACGAGCTTAACTCGGATCACCGCCCGGTGGTCATTGACTTCGCCCCCCGATACGGCCCCTCAGGCCTCACCCCCCCCCCCCCACTGAGAAAGTGTGCACAGACTGGGAGCGACTGAAGGCTAAACTCCAGTCTCCCTCCTCGTCGGCTCATCTTGACAGTGTATGTAATACATTAAATAACAAAGAGGACATCGAATCCGCGATCGACGCCCTCACCGGTCACGTACAATCGTTAGTTAACGATTGTTCACGGAGAGTGCCCGACACGAGCAATCGTAGAAGGTGCTTACCCGCTGACGTCCGCGACCTACTGAGGCGTCAGAACGCAGCCATAAGAGCCTACGACCGCTTCCCCTGCGAAGATAACCGCTATCACATGCGGTCACTGCAGAGGGCGGTTAAAACGGCTATAAATGAGTTTCGACAAAACGAATGGGACGCCACCTTAAGCGAACTGGAGCCTTCGCACCAGGCTTACTGGCGGCTTGCCCGTTCTTTCAAAAAGGATACGGTGTCCACCATGCCACCCTTAAACCGCCCCAATCAACCGCCGGCGTTCGATGACGATGAAAAGTCTGAATGTCTGGCGGCCGACCTTGAGCAGCAATGTACGTCGAGTACACAACACACAGACGCGCGACACACCGACACCGTTAACAGCGAAGTGGAACGATGTATATCGCGTACGCGTACCGCAGACGCTGAGCCACAAGAGCCTATACCAACAGCGACAGTGGAGGAGGTTCAGTCGATCGTTAGAGGTCTCCACCCTAGGAAATCCCCCGGTTCGGACGGTATTTCTAATAGAGTTATTAAACTCTTCCCTCATTCACTATTATTAATACTAACAGCAATTATTAACGCCGCATTAGTCAATTACATATTTCCTAAACAATGGAAAAAAGCCGTGGTAATAGGTATACCTAAACCCGGCAAGCGACGTACCGAACCGTCATCATATCGCCCGATTAGTTTACTTAACAGTTTAGGTAAAATATATGAGCGCGTACTACTTAGTAGGCTAAGAAAGCACGCTGAGGAAAACAACCTCATCCCGCCGATTCAGTTCGGCTTTCGCACGCAACACTCTTGCGTTCAGCAAGTACATCGAATAGTCGAGTATACAAGTTATATATTTTTTTTTTTTTTTTTGTGTGTGTACAGCTGTTGGCCGCAGATGGCCTTGACAGCTTGACGCGGACTATGGGTGAGCGCTGAGGGCTCTCAACCCGGAGAAAAGTATGCTAAGCGACATCGCCCAAGGGCTCCCCCTGTGGGGAACGGACCTCGGCTTGGGGCGTCGCTGGAGGCAAAGTGGGCGTGCCCACGTTTTTGGTAGTGACTTTTGCGCGGCGCGGTTTCGCACCTCGACGGCGAGGGCGGAACCGCGGATATTTATTTGTTAAGGCCTCGCGGGCCGTGTAGGCTCTTTGTTGAACGAGTGTGATAATGTCGTCCTCTTCGTCGAGGACGTGACGAGGACGTCGGATGGAGGAGATTTTGGAGGGTCTATAGGAAGCCGCCCCAACCACTAGTTGGTTGGGGTGTGTCATGGCAGAGTCAAAGTAGCTCTGAGAGCACCGTTTCATAAACTGCTTGATGGTCGGCAGTTCGAGGTCGATGTGGAGATCGACGTTTCGTATGAACCACGGTGCTCCCGTAGCTCGGCGCATGAAACGATTTTGTAGTGTCTGTAGCCTGTGGATCCTGTGTGGCTTAACATGCGCGAACACCACGCTGGCATAGGTCATGATAGGCCGTATGCAGGTGGTGTAAAGTCGGACTTTGCTACTCAGGGGCATACGCGACCTAGAGTTGAGTAGACAGTGGAGACGGCCCATCACAAAGGCTGCCCGTGCGCGGACTTTCTTTATGTGAGGGGCGAAGCTGAGTCGATCGTCAAGGGTCACACCCAAGTATTTGGCCTGCCTGGTCCAAGTGACCGGCTTGTTGAAAATTTTAAGGGGGGGAATGCTATCGATAGAGTAGGAACGGGCAGTTCGTCTAGTGAACATGACCGCCTGACTCTTCTCGGGGTTGATTTCTAATCTCCATTTCCTAAACCAATTGGCTAGGGCGGTAACCGCTGTTTGGAGAGTCCTGGCTACTGTTGTCGGGGATCTACCAGCACAAAAGAGTGCGGTGTCATCAGCGTAAAGCGCTTTATGTACCCGGTTGAATTTGGGCATATCGCTAGTGTATAGCGTGAAGAGAAATGGGGAGAGGACCGACCCCTGAGGGACGCCGGCCTTGATAGGGTGGGAGGTCGACAACGTCCCTTCCACCCTGTAGCGAAAGCTGCGATGACTTAAGTAGTCATGTATAATGTGAATTAAGTAGTGAGGGATCTTGAGGAGATAGAGTTTGTAGATTAGGCCTTCATGCCAAACCTTGTCGAATGCTTTCGCTACGTCTAGGAATAATACACCCGTATATCTGTTCATGATGAACTGACTACTTGTGTATTCTACCAAACGGTGAACTTGTTGTACGCAGCTGTGTTTAGCTCGGAAGCCAAACTGTGCGTCGGGAATGAGGTTGTTAGCCTCGGCGAATGTACGTAGTCTACTGAGAACTATTCGTTCGTAGATCTTACCTAGACCTCTTAGTAGACTAATCGGGCGGTAACTACTAGGTTCGGTACGGCGTTTGCCGGGTTTGTGGATTCCTATTACCACGGCCTCTTTCCATTGCGCGGGAAAGATGTTATTATTTAGTGCTGCATTGAAGATGCAGCACAATAGGATTATCAAGTGGGCGGGGAATAGTTTAATGACTTTATTTGAGATTCCGTCCGAACCTGGGGCTTTCCTGGTTTTGAGACCCCTGACTAACGATTCGACCTCATCGGTGGTCACTGCTGGGATTGGCTGATCGGGGCTGTCGTTTCCTAACGAGCGCGAGAGAGTGTTACGTCGTTCCACTTCGTCGGCGATGAAGCGGTGATTCGCGGCGTCGGGGTGTAGTGTACTCGGCGTACACTGAAGCTCTAAGCAGTCGGCCAGGCATTCTGACTTTTCATCGTCCATGAATGCCGGAGGCTGGTTGGGTCTGGTGAGAGGAGGGAGAGTGGACACGATGTCTTTTTTGAGTGAGCGGGAAAGCTGCCAAAAGGCTGTGTGAGAGGGTTCTAGCTCCTCGATCATGGCGTCCCATTTGCTCTGTCTCAATTTTTTAATTGCTTGTTTAACCTCCCTCTGGAGTGACCGTAGGCGGGTACGGTTGTCCTCCGTAGGGTAGCGGTCATAAGCGCGTGTCGCGGCGTTTTTCCGTCTCAACAAGTCACGGACGTCGTCTGGCAGGCGCCATTTACGATCGCTCGTATCTGGTACCGGCCGCGAGCAGTCGTCCATTATCGACTGCACGTGACTTGTGAGCGAGTCGATCGCCTGAGAGGTATCTTCCTTAGACGTAATGTCTTTGGGAATTTGATCAAGGTGGACCGACGAGGTTGACTTGAGATTTTTCTCTAGCCGTGCCCAGTCAGTCGCTATCTTGGTCCTTTCGTTATTGTGGCCTGAGGGGCCGGGGGTGCGGGAGGCTAATTCCAGAGTCACCGGGCGGTGATCTGAGTCTAACTCGTGTTGAACTTCTATTGAACATAAACGAAGGTTTATGTTTTTGAGAAGAAAGATATCGAGTATGTCCGGCCTGTGCGAAACGTTAAAGGGGAAGTGTGTCGGCTCTATGGGCGCTATGACATCAAATCCCAGTCTGTCAGCGAATAGCTCTAAAGTCTTGCCCCTCTTATTGGAACTTTGACAGCTCCAAGAGGTGTTCTTGGCGTTAAGGTCACCGCCAATGATGACGGCGCCTCCCAATTCTAGCAAGGCTTTTAGATCTTTTTCAACCAACTGTTTCGAATGTTCTCTATTGGGAGAGAGATATGCGGATACAAGGGTGATAGGCTGATGGCCTGAGAGGGCTAGCCTGCAAATTGAAGCTTCAATGTACATCAGAGGGGGCGGATCCACAGGTGTGCAATGCAGCGACCTTTTGTAGTAGATAAGCGTTCCGCCCATTGGTGAGGTTGTCCTATCGTTGCGAACTATATTATAGTTGGCGACTCTAGGGTCCTTGTTAAATGGTTTAAGGAACGTCTCTTGTACTAGCAAGATGTCGAGCTGGTGTTCCCGAAGGAATGTGCCTACTTCATCCTTCTGTTGGGTTAGGCTATTGGCATTGAATGTCCCTATTTTGAGGTGTCTGGGTTTAACTCTGCCTGGAGTGTACCTATCCATTTTATTTGAATTTAAGCGAGCCTAGACGCTCTAACGTGGGGGAAAATTTAATTGCGGTATTAAGGAGGGCGAGGTTGTTTCCCTCGTTCCTTCTTAATTCGGCTGCAATTTCGCGGATTTCCGTGAAATTGATTTGAGCTGCGAAGTTGGCCACCAGGGCTAGATCTGGATCTAGTCCTTGGGGGGCTTTTGGGGGCGCGCTTTTAGCGACGACGATAGGAATAGGGGCGCCCTGAGGGGGCTTGGGATTACCACCAGTGGGCTGGTTTGGCCCGGTTGTTGGTGGTTTGAGTTGAGATGTTGCGGGTGGGGCAGCGGGCTGCCTGTTGGGCAGGGTTGGGAAAGCCTCCTTGCTGTTTAGCAGGGGGCGAGCCCACGCATTGTGGGTTGGTAAGGGGGCTGGGACGAAGGTCTTGTTATAGTACAAGGCCTTGCCGTTTGTGTTGGGCTGGCGGACTAACCTCCTCGGCGCTCTTGGGCAGCCGCGGTAGTTAGCCGGGTGTCCGTATTCTCCACAGAGAACACACGCTGGTGGCTCTTTGCAGAGTGAGATGTCCTTTGGCCGTTCACACTGAGAGGTGTGATGGTCACCTAGGCACTTAACGCACCTAGGACGGGCAAAGCAGTTTTTGGACGAGTGGCCATACAGTTGGCACTTGTGGCATTGTGCCAGGTTGCCATTTTTGTGTGGGGGCTCAACCGAGACCCCAGATAGACCGCAGATGGTCTTAATCTTAAAAATGCCTTTACCCTCTGCGTTATTTGTAAGGCAGACGAGTATCATGTTGAGGGGATAACGACCCCTACCCCGGATCATCCGGTGTACTTCTACAACCGGTAGATCCTGGGTTTTAAGAGATTCTAGAATCTCTTTGGTCTCTATTTCCCTCGGTACGTTGCGTATTACAGCACGCAGAAGTTTGGCTTCAGGGAGGGTGTACGTATGGTAGGGAATCTGTTGATTCCCTAGCATTTTTGATACAGACCGGTGGTCGGCTGACGAGTGAAGGTCCACTCGTATACCTTGGGGGGTGGATTTCGCAGATTTATACGAAATCCTGTTAGTGTTTAGCCATGCGGAGATGGCTAGCCACTTGTCCTTGTCCCTAATATATAGGGGCGGCGGAGCGAGTGATTTTTTGACCGTCGGTGGGGCGACGGTATTGCTGTCCGTAGGTGGTGGGGCAGCGGTTAGGGCTACCTGTGAGACGACTGGGGGGGCCGGAGCGGCCGTGGCGGTCGTTGCAAGCGGGGCTGCGGCAGATGTTGTTGCCGAGTCAGTCTGCTTGATTTTTGGGGTCTTAGAGGGGGCCTCTTTGGTGTTTTTGGTCCTTTTGCTCCGTTTGCGAGAGCGGACCTCAATGAATGAGCCCTCATTGGACGAATCTTCCGACTCGGAGGAGGAGGAAGACGAGTTTGAGGAGGACAAGACCGGCTCCGTTTCCATCGCCGTACCGACGGCCGGTAGTTCCGGTTCGAGCGGCTGGGCGGTGGATCGAGCGGGTTTGGGTTGCGGAGGAAGGATCGTTATCGCTCCGAAATGTTGAGCGATATAAGCTTTGATTTCTGGAATTGCCAGAAGGGCGTCTATAGTGATGGTTTTTTCCGCCATCGTGGGCTAACGGAAAAAACGATAGCTAAGAGGGATGTAAAAAACCTAGCGCCCTGGGTGGGATACCCTGGGTTGTGTGTGGTGCGTGTCCCTCCCAACCGGGTGCAGGTCGGGAGGATGAGTACTTAATTAGTGTGCCCTAAGCTTGTAATCCTTCGCCAATCTTAATGTGCGATAGGTTCCTAGCTGCTCGGGCCGTTAGGCCGATACAAGTTATAAACTGCAACGCGGTTTATATACGGGTATGCTTCTATTTGATGTAGAAAAAGCGTTTGACAAAGTCTGGCATAACGGCCTTATTTTCAAGTTAATAAAGCTCAAAATCCCCCACTATTTAGTTATGATAGTTAGAGACTTCCTACTCGAGCGTAGCTTTCGCTACAGAGTGGAAGGTACTTTATCAGCACCGCACAAACTAGAAGCCGGCGTCCCCCAGGGATCGGTGCTCTCTCCAATTCTCTTCTCGCTGTTCACCAGCGACATACCCCAACATAGTAGAATACAAACAGCACTATTCGCTGACGACACTGCCATCTTCTATGCAGGTCAATCTCCCTCAACAGTGACAACCGTACTCCAAACTGCGGCTACCGCCCTAGCCAAATGGACTAGGAAATGGAGAATCGGTATAAACCCCACCAAAAGCCAGGCGATCATATTTCATAAGGGGATAGATCGCCGCTACCCAATGGCTGAATATCCACAGATAAAGATGTTCGACCAACCCATCCCCTGGACAAGGGAGGTCAAATATCTGGGTGTGACCTTGGACAGACGACTGACCTTCGGTCCTCACATAGGGCGAGTCCGCGCGCGCGCAGCCCTAGTGCTAGGATGGTTACACAGCTTAGTACACGCAAAGTCTAAGCTATCTCTCCGTAATAAAGTTAGATTATACACCGCTTGTATACGTCCTATCATGACGTATGCAAGTGTAGTGTTTACACAAGCGAAGCCACGCAGGCTACATCGGCTACAGGCATTACAGAATAGGTTCATGCGCCGAGCGACGGGAGCACCGTGGTACATACGCAATGTGGATCTTCACATAGATCTTGGCTTGCCGACCATCAGGCAATACATGAAACAGTGCTCCCGCCGCTACTTCGACTCTGCCGCGACACACCCGAACCCATTAGTGGTAAGGGCGGCTTCTTACATCCCCTCTAAAATGTCCGCGATTAAACAACCGCGACTAATACTCAACGAACCCGACGACACTATAACGCTCGCCCAGACTGAGGCATACACAGCCCGCGCGGCCTTGACAAATAGTAGTAAATATCCACGTTACCGCCCCCGCCGACGGGGAAGGAAGACGTGTCGCGTTAAAATCATAAACGTGGGAGTGCCCACTTTGCCAGCGACCGCCCGAGCCGAGGTCCGTACCCCACAGGGGGTGCCCTCGGGATGGGTCGCTTAACTTTAAGCGGGTTGAGAGCCCTCAGCGCTCACCCACCAGTCCGGGTAAAGTTGTCACAGTCATCTGAGGCTAACAACTAAGTCACACAAAAAAAAAAAAAAAAAAAAAGAATTTGAAATAAAGTTTAGGTAACACCTAACACGACATAAATAACATCTATTGATGTGGTGTATCATTTATGCTTTAGATATCACCTAAAATTTAGATATCGTGGTGGCAATAGTAATGAGACCTTCCTTTTCTAGGGCTAAGGTCATAATCGCCACGCTTGACAACCGGGTTGGCGATTATGTAATAATTTTTCAAGGAGATTACTGATGTATTTTCATTTTGATGTCATAGCCTTTTTTAAGACTCGACAAACAAATATGTATTGTATTCTTAACCCGTCACAACACGACATATAATTCTCAAACTACTTGCCTGCGTAGATAACTCGAATTCTGATATCTTTTCTTTATTCGGTGTTGTCGGGCCCGATATGATAGCATTTGCATTGCAAAGTGCATCTGTTGTCACAACGACTTGTTTCACTGAGACTGCTGTCTTTTCACACATTCGTTTGCAATCATCGAACACAAGGGGACTGACGGCACATTCCTGAAACAGAAATTATACTTCCTTTAACTTATATAGGTGCTTTTTGACGTGATATATCTTTATATATAAATTTCTTGTGTACGTGTGTATGTCACTGAACTTCTCCTAAACGGCTGGACCGATGCTGATGAAATTTTTTGTGTGTCTTTGAGGGGATTAGAGAATGGTTTAGATTTACAATCGGTAGGTGGTGCTGCTATCGATTTCAAGGAGAATTCCTTTTATTTTATTTGAACAGAAAAACGTCTGTTGGGTCAGGCAGTAGATTATAAATCGATGAACAACGGCTGCATGCACAAAGCATGACTCATTGTCCCGTTCCGCCTGAACCATGCGTGCAAGCGAAAGCGCGGCACAAGCGATAGAGAGGTACGATCGGGGGATGAATTTGAAAGTGATGTGTAGATTCTTAGGACCATATATCTATAGATATGATTTCTTAATATGTGCCGAAGTGTTCTTACTGTTTCGAATTTGATTCGGTATTCGTATTTAGCTCGACCACCAAACAAACAAAAGTCACGCAAACGTTTGAAATTGAAAAATGAAAACTATTTATGTGATAGTAACTACTACCCACCATGAATACATTATAATGGCATATACAGAGGTGTAATGCAACTTGTGTTAAAAAGAAAATTAAATGGTTTACTTAAAACCAATATTTATGATTAGCAAATTTCAAGGATATGTAATAAAGAGAATTTAAAAGCTTCAGCCGTGTAAATAAATAGCCGAGGCCGCGGGTGACGTGACCGGGGATTAGTCCGTCACCCGCCGAGAGGCCGACCGCGTGGAGAAAGACCGACGTCCTCCCCGAGGGGGGAACGTCGGTCGATGGGAGGGTACCCCAATAGGGAGTATTCCGTCGGGCCGACCACTGATGTCAAGTAACCCTGCTCCGGTGGTCGCCCAACGACGAAGGCGACGTGGTTTTCGGGTGGGTTGCGGGAGTTGCGTGCTTAAGCCCCTCTGTAGCCCCGGACGGAGTGGTGCGGAGGCGCGCCGACCGCAGCCCACCCACAAAAAAAAAAGCCGTGTAATTAAATGTTATATTGCACATGACATAATAAATAAGGGGCCTATAAGGTTTTTTTTTACCTTTGCAATCCATATTCATAGTGGTAGGACCACACTGTTGACAGGTGTCTACAGCCGCGGGCCGGTCCGTCCGGGGTAGTACCACACTCTTACAGAAAATCGATGTCTGAATAGTAGCAATTTGTTACTGCGTTTCGTTCGGTGAGCGAGAGAGCCGGTAACCCAACTTTCTGAGGGTGCTTGCGTGTGGTGGGTTTAGGTGGTGCCTTTAGTTTCACCGAACTTCAATGCACGCATTCACACTCTCTTCACAATCTTCACGGTAGGCAGCGGCCTAGCAAAGGTCTATGAGCGGCAGCAACACTTACCATCAGCTGTACTGTTTGTACGTTTGCCACCGTTAGCAATAGAAAAAAATATGCGTCCCGTTTTTAGGCTCGGGACTCAATGGAAAGCAAATTGACTTACTATACCGCACTGATCAAACGGATTGGCATACGCTTTTATGTTCAATTTTCTTTCTTTTGCTTAGATATTATCTACGTCTTTTAATCGTCTTTTACGACATTCACGAACAAGATAGGCTATGAATTGGAGGATTGAGAATTGTAATCTTGCTCCATCAACATACATATTTTTCAAAGTTGTAATTGCAATTTATAGAGCTTAAGCTATCATGTAGGTAAGTATTAGTACCTACCTACTATAAATAACTTACCTTACAACAGCATTTAAACTTGAAGTTCATATCAAGCATAGCACAAAGCATCAAATAATCATTGAGAACCTGGTGTGGTACTCCGATATATGCCAAATTTAACGACTTCAAACATCCGTAATCCTCCTAAAAACAAATTTTAGCCTTTTTCATCATATTTATATAAAAACCGTTATACCGTTATGAGGATTTGGAGGTTCCTTGCAATAGAACGGAAATAAAACTTTTATAACCACGCCAGTAAAATTAATCTATACCAATAAATAAAATTGGAGTGTCTGTTTGTAATGTCAAAATAATAGGCTTTTTCCATGCTCACACGGTTATTTGCACGATACCTATGCCTAAAATAGCAATTAAAAAAATTTTGTCTGTCTGTCTGTCTGTTCCGGGTAATCTTCAAAACGGCTGGACCGATTTCAAAAATTCTTTCACCAATGGAAAGCTATAATATCAGGGCGTAAACTAGGCTATATTTTATCCCGGTATTCCCACGGGAACGGGAACTACGCGGGTAAAACGACAATAACCTATAACCGAAGCGAAGCGATGGCGGGTTGCTAGTTTTTAATAAGATGCCAATGTTTTCTTCATTTATTATCATCATTTCAGCTCATAGGGATACGTCCCACTGTTGGACTCGAGCCTCCTCCACAATAGGAGAGAAATTGACCTTACTATGTTAGTCGGACAGGTTGGTATAGAGTTTTATTTCTAGTTTTCCTTCACTTGCATAGTGTTATATGCATAATAAGTATATCCCTTAGTCGTTTTTTTACGACACACGTGATGAATTGTATTCCTACTCCGTCACCACACGGAAAACGGTCGCTTCCTATGATACTTCATAATAAAACTGTTATGACATCCGCTAAAAGTAGGGTTGGTCACACAATCACCCATCAGTTTATAGAAGAAGCCAAAACATTTAATTACTCTCTACTTCAATAATTTTATTTTGTTGTTCACAATATATTTAAACTAGCAATCCGCCCTCAGTTCGCTTCGGTTATAGGTTATAGTCGTTTTACCCGCGTAGTTCCCGTTCCCGTGGGAATACCGGGATAAAATATAGCCTAGTTTACGCCCTGATATTATAGCTTTCCATTGGTGAAAGAATTTTTGAAATCGGTCCAGCCGTTTTGAAGATTACCCGGAACAAACAGACAGACAGACAAAAAATTTTAATCTGTATTTTAGGCATAGGTGTAGTGCAAATAACCCTGTGAGCATGAAAAAAGTCTATTATTTTGATATTACAAACAGACACTCTAATTTTATTTATTGGTATAGATAAAGTATGAAAGCGCAATTTAAATAGCATTCTTCGTCAAGATTTTTATTAATACATTATTTATTGATTTTAGCTCATATACATCCCACTGCTGGGTTCGACTTCTTCCATAATAGGAGGCAAATTGACCTACTATACCAAGCTAGTCCAACGCTATAAAACCTTACACCAAGTATGGGGTTTTATTTCGACATTTCCTTCTCTTGCATATCTCTATTTCAAAGTTCTAATTATATGTATATTATATCCCTGAATTAATTTTCTATTACGACACCCACAGGAAAATGGGTGTTTTGTATTTTTCCTTCACAAGAAAAAAGTAAAAACACTCCTGAAGAGGTTCTTGATTTAACGACTCTTTTTCAATTTAGCAAATATCTCTATGGTGATGGAATAACAATATAATTTACCACTCCCTATCCCTATGACCGTGGATGTCGTAAAAGACGATCAAGGGAAATAATACGCATACAACTTTTATGAAATACAAGGCAAACTCCAAATGAAATCCTATACTACCTTGTCTGACCAGCATGGTAAGGTCGATTCCTCTCCTATTATGGAGGAAGCTCGAGCCCAGCAGTGCAACGTATCCGAGCTGAAATGTTGATGAGAATTTAGCTATATATAGATACAACTTAAGAAAGAAGTTTACTTACCATTAAAGACATGACAGTAGCTAAAGATTGAAGTGTGGCATGTTGCCTGCATCGCATTGAAACTACAGGTACTGCACTGCAACGAGCGAATCGCTTGACACATTCGTGCACTTGCGTTGACACAAATATTACGTCAGCCATCTCGGAGAACACCCTTGAAAGCGAAAAAAACGTTTTGATTTCATTGAAGTGCATACAGTTATTCCTTTATCGTGGGGATAAGCATACAATTGTCGCCATTGTGAGGTAAAAATCGACTAAGAGTTATCAAGAAAATGGGCAGCAGCTCTCTCCTGGGAAACGAATAACACCTCACAGAGATCGCCAACCCGTCTATCAAGCGTGTCAATTATAATACTGTCCTTTTATTTAGGGAAGAGACCTAGATCTAACAATTCGGCTGCGGGTGACGTGACCGGGGAATTAGTACGTCACCCGCCGAGAGGCCGACCACGCGAGGAAAGACCGACGTCCTCCCCGAGGGGGGGGGGGGGGGGGACGTCGGTCGATGGGAGGGTACTCCTCAGGGGGTATTCTGTCGGGCCGACCACTGACGTCAAGTAACCCTGCTCCGGTGGTCGGTCCAACGACGAAGGTGACGTGGTGTACGGGTGGGTTGCGGCTGTGCGTGCTTACGCCCCTCTGTCGCCCTAGACGGAGTGGTATGAAGAGTGCGCCGTGCGCAGTACCCCAAAAAAAAAAAAAAGATCTAACAATGATGGCAACAGGCTGAACGATGATGATGCCGTTTGTGCTTGCAATGAAAATAGTTTCAATTTGTTTGGTTGGATAGTGATTTGTATTCTTACTCCATCTGTATACGGCAAAGAACAACTTTTAAATATTTTTATATATATTTTTGGATTTTATCATATAGTAGCAGCATTCGAGTAGCAAATAGTAGTAGTTAGGTAAATACATGTCCACATTTCATAGTACATAATATGGGCGAAACCACTACCATTATTCGGGCACAGAGCCCAGAATTTCAACCCAAGTCACGATCGAAAGTCGCATCTTTATGTGACTGTGCCAAAGAGGATTTATATAGTAAACAAGATTATGATCATTCCTTGTATGTAGGAATATAATATGCCGTTATCTATTATTTTTTGTACATATCGTAAGAACCGAATGATTACTAGGCAAGCCAGCAAAAGCACTTTTCTGTTCGGCTTAATTTATAACCAACCATCATTGATTTATTATGAATTGATTAAATTGGCCCCGGGCATCTGGGACGATAGCAAGTTGAAATGGATCCCCTATGCTTCATTCCGCCGCTAGCTATTTGGCTTACCTTGGGAATTTACCTTTAGTATCATGCCGTTTATTTATTTTTTATGATAGGCCTTCAGGAACAATAGAATGGATGGTGGGCTGACCCACAATCTGTTTTGTTATACCTATCTGCCACTATATGGGCTAACCAATGCCCCAACGGTGTTTGAATAATACATACCTGCCATTGTAATTATGATCCCATTGTATTTCATCCGTGATGTGGACATCTGTTGCGCCTAAAAGGCTTGTGGCTTTAGACACGGCTAATCTTAAAAATGGTTCGTTATGATCTTCAAAAATCATTACCTTTGTAAATGGTAGAATGTTCTGAAAACACACAAACCACTGTGCTGAATAGAATCCTGTTTTAGCACAATTATTTTAGATCGATGCGTACGAATATGCAGGTGGAGTCCGGAATACTTGAGCTACTTTTTACTTTCGAGCAAATATCTAAGAATCTGGTTACTTTATCAATATAAAATGTATTTCCATGTACAGTTTGATATCTTAGCTTGATTAACGTTATATATAAATTTCTTGCGTACGTATGTATGTCACTGAACTCCTCCTAAACGAGTAGACGGATATTGACGAAATTTGTTGTGTTCAAGGGGATTCGAGAATGGTTTAGATTCACAATTGGACCCGGTAAATGGCGCTTTATTTGAACAGAACAACGTCTATTGGGTCAGCTAGTATAATATAAATCAGAGTTCCATAGATATGAAGAAAAATATAAAATTGATTTAAAAAAAAAAAACAGTTTCTCCATAGAGTGGGATACTTGAATCAGGCTGTAGAAAGATTTGACCCTATAACGAAAAACTTTAGTAGATAAATGAAAATGCGTTCTATTTAGTAAAATAATATTTATTTATTTTCATATAAGGCATCTAATGACCTGTACTTTTGTGTTATATTCTCTTAGATCAATATTAAATATTAAATGAACTTGAACATAAGATTTTGCTTAAGCCATAGCGCGCTCAATCAAATACCTAGTCCCCTCGAAAAAAAAACGATTGTTCCTCTTTTATGGTACAAAAATGTGTATTTATATACCTTGTCGGAGTTGTTTTATCTACATTATCCTCGTACTTTAATACAGCTCTTCTCACTATGCATCAACATCTTTAATTACATTAATAACATATTTCTTTGTGAAATAATTTCGATTATTTAAATTTTATTTTATACCGAAAGGGAATATTTTCGTAAATGATCGTAAAAGACGAGTAAAAGCAATAGTAGATAACATCACGATAAGAAAAGAAAAACTCAAAACAAAATCTTATATCAACCCGTCTAACCCTTGTGGTATAGTAAGCGAATTGGCCACCCATTGTGGAAAAGGTTCGAGCCTTTTTTTGGCAGCAGGCTATGTTGCGGTGACACACTGCCTAATTCCTTCGGTCTGAAAAAAGGAGCGGCGAGCGAGTTCATATCCTGCCAAGTGCTTATCTCTCGAGCACCAAACGGGCAGGTTATCGGTACCTGACCTTTTCATCAGTGGCCTGAAAGGTTCTAACCCAGCAGTCGGCAGTATATTAGCCGAGATGATGATAATGGTTACCATTACAGTTAAAAACTTCATAGCTCTTCTTCTTTGACTTCGTCACACGTAACAGTGTCAGGATGTCAGTGACAGGCCTTCTGACGGAATGAACTCATCATTGAGGAATCACCTCTGCTGTTTATAAAATTTATATGTATGTATATGTGTATGTATGTATTTATGTATGTATATATGTATGTGTGTATATATATATATATGTATTGTTTGCTTGTATTAGATATAAGATTATTTAGATTTGCCACATTTATATAACCAAATTTCAGAAATTATTGCTCACATTGCATTGCACCTGCCTAATTTATTTCTGCTCCACCCTAGGTCGACTGGCAGAAAATGCCTAAGGCATTAAGTCCGCCTTGTACCATTTTTTTGTGTGCAAAAGTTTTAAATAAATAAATAAATAAACAGTGGTAGCCGCAGTTAAAGTTGCCCACGAGAATATTGCTCCCCAATATTTGGTGTACGATCTGCCAGTTGTTACGACATCCAATAGAAAATAAATGCTGCTAAAATATTGCAATCAGACGATGATAGGTTTTTACAACACCGACGGTTGGTATTAGTGTGACCCTAGTATTCATATGGCAATCTTTGCTGTGTGGTGACGGAGTAAGTATATAATTCATCTGCCCCTCTTTTGCTTGTGGATGTCGTAAAAAATGATAAGTGATATTATATGCACATCTGACCAGCGTGGTATAGTAGATCAAATTCCCTCCCGCAATGGAGGCCTGTGCCCGAACAGTGAATGAGCTGTGATCGATGATGATGATGAATCATTTCCTGTATGGTGAACAAATTCACATGAATATAAACTGAGTTTCATACCAGCTTTTTACCATGAGTGTTTTGACAGATACGTTTTAAATTTATAGCACTAGTGATGACCTTCAATACCATATCTTTGTTCCAATTATCATAACAGACAAGATGTCGAGGACAGCTGCTGTAAAATTATTAAGAATTTATTCATTTTTCATTTCAGCTCATATATTCCATTGTTGAGCTCGAACGTCTTCTCGGATAGGAGTGAAATTGATCTTTTTTTTTATTGCTAATTGTGATAAACGAGCAAACAGTACACCTAATGATAAGTGTTGCTACCGCTCATGGATCTTTGCTAGGCCGCTGCCTACCGTGAAGAAAATAAAGGGAGTGTGAATGAGTACAATTAGGTTCGGTGAAACTAAAGGCATCACCAAAACCCCCCCACACACAAACACCTTCAGAAAGTTGGGCTGCCAGCTCTCTCACTCACCGAACGAAGCGCAGTAACAAATTGCTACTACTCAGACGTCGATTTTCTGCTCAGTGTGGTACTACCCCGGACGGACCGGCCCGCGGCTGTAGACAGATAACTGCCAACAGTGTGGTCCTACCACTAACTTATACCTGTTCAGGCGGGTTGGTATAGGTTTTTATATCGATTTTTGCTTCTCTTGCGTGGGTATTATATGCGTATTATATCCTTTACTAGTTTTTTACGACATCCATGGACTATATTGTCCATGGATGTCGTAGGTAATGAATAGTATAGTCGGGAGGTGAATAGTATTTTAGTCCGTCACCACGCGGAATAACTAGTTTAATATTTTTCTGTATTATTATTTGATATTTATTTATTAATTGTTGCCGTTATATTTCTAGTCTCTTAAAAGTGTTCTGCCTATGTTTTCCCCACATAGCTATAAATCCCATGCAAAGAATAAGCTAATTGGTGAGCTATTAATCGAGCATAGTTCCAAAATTGGAGGTCTACGGTGCAAATGCATCTAAATACCTACACTCAGTTCTTTCAATAAAACTCAACACCTCATAGTCGAGATCTAATTGCTTATTGTAAACAACAAACGAATAAAGATTTTGTAAAAAATGCGCGAATATTTTTTTTAAAGACTAACGTGTACTACGAAGTAAATCATTCTGTCACATGGGACTTTATAAGCTTGAAATTAATAGAGACAAATTACATCCGAAGTCAGAAAAAACATTAAAATTGAATAAAATCTTTCTGGTTTTGCTTTTACTCAATCTGCCTTTCTCATTTCTTATATCATGGTGCAATAGTCATCAGACTCCAGCGAACATGCTGAACGCATATGACATCTATACAAGAGATAGAAAACTTGAAACAAAACCCTATACCAAACTGTCTGATCAGCATGGTATAATAAGGTCAATATTCCTCCTATTGTGGAGGAGGCTCAAGCTCAACAGTAGGACGTATACGAGCCGAAATTATAAAAATTATGAAGTAAAAATTTACAGTGTGGTGACGAAGTAAGAATACAATTCACTACCCCCTATCTTGCTCCAGAGTGTCGTTAAAGACAGAGGGATATCTTTTGTGTATAACAAACGTGTAAGAAAAGGGAAAACTGGAAATTAAGCCCTATACTATATTAAAAAATGGAATGAACACGTGCGTTTGTTTTTGCTTAGACAAGCCATGGGTGGTTGGACCAGCAGTTAATGTTTAGCCCGCCGAAAAGTCAAGTGCGAAAAGACTACATTAACGATGACAGTTTTGGAACAGGCATGTCAATTGATTGCCGAAAGGTCCATCGGCCAGGTCACTGTAAATTTGGACTCAATTTCTCTGTTCATTAGCGAAGAAGGGTTGCGACATATTATAGGTTCCCACTACGCTCTTCTGTTGCTCTAGACGGTTTGGGCGGGATATGACAAGGCAACAGCCTAACAAAAACAGGCTATATAATGATTTCTGATGTTTACGCGAGTATTACACATTTTAAATAAAACTACAGATTTTATCGCGTTTGTATTTGATTTTTGATTGCCCGACGTTTCGAACACTTTGCAGCGTACATAGTCACGGGCGGACTCCAACAAGTCATCGTTATTGACCGTGACCATGAACGCTGCAAAGTGTTAGAAACGTCGGGCAATCAAACATCAAATACAAACGCGATAAAATCCGTAGTTTTATTTCAAAATTATTTAAAAACAGGCTAGTGAAAATATAGATCTTATGTAGATATAGTATACTTACTTACGACTATGACAATGGTAGGCTTGAAGCTGAGATAACGCCTGGTAGCTTTGCAGTGATTTATTATTGTTATATAAATCATTGCTAGTTTTTGATAAATTTAAATAGCCATAACTGTGACGAATAATTTTCAACATTTTAACGTATGAAATTCTGCTGGCTCACATTTCTTTGTAATCTGATTATTGCGTGTTTAATTTATGCATTAAATGCAGCATTTAACGCATAAATGATACACAATAAATTATAAAATTATTAACGTCATCAAGACAATAATATTATGTATTACTCTACGATTATTGTGTAGCCATTTTTAAGTGCAACCTGTTCTTAGATTTATTTACTTGTGTTTATTCCTTCCTACGCTGAGAATCATAGATAACACAAGTCAACACGAGTTTTGAGTCTGAGTTCTGTACCTCTGATTTTGATTACTTATGCCTAACTAATTAAAGAAAAAATATTTTTATCTAATAAAGTTTGCTTTTGTAGTTACTAAAACGAAATTTTAATTTTTATGAAAAAGCTCTATTTTTTAATTTCAATTATATGTAAAAGGAAAACAGTTTTGAATTCACATATTTTTATTGACTTTAATTATACAAGACGGCATAAATAAACCCACAAATACAGAAAAGAATACAAAAAAGACTTTAAAAATGAACAGATTTGGTATTTCTTCTGTGTAAGTTGGGACTTTTTCGTATGAGCCCCCAAATGTAGTCGCCCATCATGTTTTCATTATATTGTCCTTGATAACGCTTTTCAAAGTTCATTACATCTTGGTGGAAACGTTCCCCTTGCTCTTCTGAATATGCACCTAAGTTGTCTTTAAATTTATCCAAATGAGCATGTAGCATGTGGACTTTCAAAGACATTCTGCAACCCATAATTTTGAAGCTGTGAAGCATATCAGTAATAAGCTCCGTGTAATTCTCTGCCTTTCTGTTGCCAAGAAAGCCATGAATCACTGCTTTAAGGCTGAGCCACGCTTGTTTTTCGTGGGTACTGAGGAGCCCTAGGAATTGTTCACTGGCCATTATTTTTTTTATTTGTGGACCGATGAAAATACCAGCTTTAATTTTAGCCTCTGACAATTTCGGGAAAAATGATTTTAAATATTGAAAGGCCTCAGAGTCTTGACGCAGAGCCTTTACGAACTGCTTGATCAGACCTAATTTAATGTGCAATGGAGGCATTAAAATATGATCGGGCTTCACAATTGGTTCATTTTTGACATTATGTTGTCCTATTTGAAACTCGCTCCGTTGTGTCCATGAGTGCTGCTGGTAGTGAAGTGCATCGGCTCTACTGTCCCATAAGCAAATGTAACACGGATATTTAGTGTACCCGCCTTGCATTCCCATCAGAAATCCAACCATTTTGAAATCCCCTATCACTGGCCAGGCGTACTCTTCATATTTTAAAACTTGAAGCACCATTTTAACGCTCTCGTAATTTTCTTTTAGCATTACAGAATGAGCAAGGGGAAGAGATGGAAATGTATTTCCATTGTGAAGAAGAACTGCCTTTAAGCTTCTTGTAGAGCTGTCGATGAAAAGACGCCATTCAGAAGAAATGCAAGGGATTCCGATTGCTTCAAACAAACCTTTCACATCATTGCAATAACAAAGTCCGTCTTCTTTTGTAAAGAATCCAGAAAATGTTTTATGACGTTTTCTTTGGTCACTTATTTTAACATCGTTCTTGAGCAAATTCCACTGTTTTAGTCGTGAACCTAATATTTCTGCTTTAAGTTTAGGTAGATTTAAATCTCTTACTAAGTCATCAAACTCTTCTGAATTAATAAGATGTGGTTCAACAGACGGTGGTGTGATCACGAACTCGCTGTCTTCGCTAGTACTAGATATTTGTGATAGCGGTAACTGCCCTTGTGCCTTCTGCTTTGGGTTCGAAGGCACAGGGAAATTTTCACTGTGGGGTACTGGAGCAGACGTCGATGGTAGGTTTGGGTATTCAATCTTTTTGGCATTTTTACCAGCGCGGCGCTTTCTTGGATTTACTACACAAAAATAGCAATCATGGATATGGTCAGTTGGTTCCCTCCATATTCTTGGTACTGCAAACTTCATACTTTTTTTTTCTCCTCGGTACCAGGCTGGAAAAAAATTAACATTATTCAATAACGAATAACACATTTAATGTATGAGTCAGAATAGGTATAGTTATATTTATAAATTTTAATGAAAAGTATGATGTATTTTCTTACCCTCTAAAGTGTTTTTGCAGTTACTACATGAGAAATGAGGTGCCCATACTTTATCTTGACTTCGTACGGGTAAATTAAAATACGCTTCATAGGCTTCACAAAGTCTCGTATTTGACGACAAACAAATTTTTTTGGCTCTCACTTTAATGAATTCGCCGCAAATATAACAAAAAGAGTCCACGGAATTTTTGCACTTTTTGGAAGACATTTTAGGCCACACGACACAAAATAGGTTATTCCTTTGCAAAGCGCACGCGCACACTGCCGTTGACAGTTTGTCACTCCCGCTTCACACCTACAACCCCCCCTGCCCCTCTCCTGTATCTTATATGCAACGGCTCCTAAAAAAAACTGCTAAAACACTATAATATTCGTTTTACATTGTGTAAAGGTACAATAGCAAACTTTATTTATTATAAATGGAGTTTCTGCTTTTTTTTCGATGTATACAATCAGAAAATATTCACTAAATAACAGACTCAAAGAAAAATATTTTTTTTGTTGACTTGTGTAATTCACTATAAAATAAGACAGATGTGCAACTGAGGTTTTAAATTTGAAAACTGCGTACATGGTTTGAGAGATGGCGCTATTTTCAATAATAGCGAAACAAAGTATTACTAATCGCTCAATAGATGGCGCTGCTTTTAAAGCGACCACTAGCGGTATTTTAGTGATATATTTAGTGTGATATAAATTATTTATTTAAACGGAATACATTATTCCAATAAATAAATAATAACTATTATTTTAAAATATTTAAAGGATTTTCTATGGGAAATAAAACAGTTTTAATATGCAAAGAAACAAAACAATATTTATTTCCTTCCCGTTACATATTAAAATAAAATAGCTTGTTATCACTGTGTAGATTTATTAAGCTTTTTCTTATTACAGTATTTTATCAATTTTAAGAAATTAGTAATAACGAATTGTTGTAAAAGCTTGTTGAAATTTTATTGTTTTTTTCTTTTTAAGTAATCTGCGTTCCTTTCTATGCCTGTACGCGTGCAATGGAACCGTTAAATAGTAGGCTCACTATTGCTTAGGGAATTCTTCCACGCCTTTTTCAAAGGCATCTTCAATATTCATAAAACCACGTTTATCTTTTATTTTTAGATAGGTCACAAGTTAGGGTAGTAGAAACTGTAAAATAAATGATTCACTTGCTGATTCACGTGAAATGCGTTGTCAAGGTAGAGGAGGATCTTGCTTCTTCAGTGCTGCTGTTTAGAACTTTCTAAGGCATTTGATAAACAATGTTTGACATACCGATCTACAGTAACACAGCTTTTATGTGATAAGACAATTATTGCGAAATCACCTGTCCTTACAAACAATGAGGCTATCATCTTTTTCGCTCGACTTCTGTCCTTTTTACTTTTATCGGCGAATATTCGAATGGAATGAATTCGAATAAATTCACAAACGAGTCCTGATTTAGATTTCTTGTTAAACACTAATATTAGTTTACGAGTTTTGTTCAAATTATCGAACATTTCCGTGTACACGTCAAAATTTGCTCTGCAATATTTTACTACAATGTTGGTACTTGTACAAATTAAGAGCATTTCTTAACCAAATTATCTACCTTCAATTGCATCGATTTTAAAATTGATAATGATTCATTCCAAAGTAAAGAATGCGGTGAGTTCTTCTTCAATGCCTATTTATTTAGTTTTCACTACATTGATATCTGTGACTATTAAAAGAATCAAACTGTTTGTCAAAGAGCAGTAACATATCTATTGTGGCCAATCACTCCATCGTTAAATGTTAAGATCTGAAATTGAAAGAAACCGTGACTATTAGTTACGAGCAAAATAAGATTATTTTTTATTGTCGTATGGAAAACCCTTAGGAGGTTGATTCCTTCAGGATTAAGGGTTGTCCCTTTATCCCTTAATCATTTTATCGCCTTATCCCTTTATCACTTTATCCCTTTATACCTTTATCCCTTTATCACTTTGTCCCTTTGTGCCTTTATCCATTTATCCCGTTATCCCTTTATCCCCTTATCCCTTTATCCCTTTATCCCTTTATCCCTTAATCCTTTTATCCCCTTATCCCTTTATGCCTTTATCCCTTTATCACTTAATCCCTTTATACCTTTATCCCTTTATGTCCGCTTAAACGACATGCTATCCCTACTCCACTGGAGAAAGTACTCTTTCTTCGAATCGACCGTGGTGGGCACGAGGAAAAGATGGCGCGTAACGAAAAAATGTGACTCGTAACCGAAAAATGGGACGGTAAATATTTTTCCAACGCCGATAAAGAAGTTTCACTTCAATAAGTATTATAAGAGAAGGAACTCGAAACAAAACCCTAAACCAACCTGTCTGACCAGCATGGTATAGTAACGTCAATTTTCCTCCTGTTATGAAGGAGGCTCGACCCCAACAGTGGGACATATATGTGCTGAAATGATGATGATGAAGTATTATAATAATATATAAGGTTAAGGCTTGTCTAAAATTCATTATAACACCCAAACATTGAGACTGAATGTTCTAATGCAACAACTATGTAATTACTCACCTTACTAAATAGAACCATGTTGTACAGGAATTATAACGGATGGATATTCATTTATTGTCACATTGCCAGATATTAAGCTACGAATACAAAAAGCACGTGAATAACCTAATACAGTGAAATTGTCGTATTCCACTTCCACACATTACTAGTATAGTATATATACAATTTACCATCTCATTCTTACCTACGAATGTCTTATAAGGCAACTAAGGGATTAAATATACATATAACATCTATGCCAGAGAACGAAAACTTGAAATAAAATTAACCCGTCTGACTGACGTAATTCAATTGATTATTTTCCCTCCTATCAATGAGGAGGATCGAACCCAACAGTGGGACTATATGAGCTGACATGATGATGGTGAATGATGAAGATGAAAGATGAATAAAAAGGAAAACTTGAAATTAAACCCTATACCAACACGTCTGTGACTAGCGTGGTATAATAGGTTAAGTTCCCTCCCCTAGTGGAGGAGGCCTAGGCCCAACAGCGGGATGTGTATGGGCTGAGAGGATGATGATGAATGATAAAAGTCCATGTTCTAATGTTGCTATTGCTTTCGGTTAGTCATTGATAATGAATAGTAATCGTTCTACGAAAACTGCTAGTTTTTCGGATTCAAAGTTGATATAAGCCATACCTTTAAAGGGGATACATCCAAAATAGCACCTACAGGCCGATTTTCTTGCCATTATAAAAGTCGTTGTATAACCAAATCGTTGAAGCACAAGAAGGTATATCGTTTTTGAAATCTATCACAAGGTCCGAGAGATGAGTCGGTTCAATTTTTATTTTACACACTTAAAATATATTTTTACAATGTAACAGTACAAAATGTCCGATGACGCTCTGTAATATTTTTTTTTATGATAGTTGTCAAACCAATATTTTGTATACAAACTTTTTGGTGGTAAAGTATAGTTAATTATTAATTTACAAATAATATAACACATTTTATGTATATATTTAATTTATAAGTATGTAAAATTATTTATTATATAAGTACATTTAATTTATTTAGGTATCAGAAATGATTTCAATAATTTATTATTGCTCCATCTATTGGTGTTAATATAAACTACTACGGTCTTTAGTAGTTCAGGTTTTTCGCAAAGATGGCAGTAGTTAGTATGCAAAAATTGCTTTGAAGTGATGTAGAGAAGTTACATGGCCCCGCTGAGAATTTTGTAAGTACTTTCTAATTTATGTTGTATTTATCTATGGTTGGTACATATCATTTAAGCATGCAAATTTTTTTAGAGCTTTATAGTGTTATTATGAATGATTTGGCTAATATTTTATGTAATATAATGCAGTAACGGTGCTAAAGTGTGGTGAATATGATATAATAGTGATTTATGTATATTTTCATATTCTATTGAAATTCTCTGACTATTACCTACTTAATATAAAGAAATGTTAAATAATGTGTGAAGAAAATTGTGTAAGACTTGGCTGTATGGGCTTTGTTTCCTCTGCCTTTCCAAATAAACCAACGAAACAAAAAAAAGGTATTTTTTTAAACTATGATCATTATAGTCCATAAAATATAGGATGATCTCTGTGACAGTTGTCCTTAGTGCTGTCATTCTTACGATAAAGCCCGTATTTTTTTTATCGATAACACTCTTTATTTTTATAATTGTGAATTTCTATTCTAATTAAAATACAATCAATGAAAGTCTTTATGAGTTTATTTCAAACAAAACTGTTTTGACTGTTTTAATTATTCAAAAGGTCAAGATAATCAAGGTCTAAGTCACTATTATCGTTATCACAGGAGCGTTCGAATAAGACGATTCTATCACACATAATTTTTGCGAAAATTTAGTTGTTTACGCAGCGGAAGCTTTCAAAAGGAAAAAAGAAACCCGATTTTGAAACATTCTTCATTAGTGCTGCCGCTCCTATTAGTTGTAGCGTGATGATATATAGCCTATAGCCTTCCTCGATATATGGGCTATCTAACACTGAAAGAATTTTTCAAATCGAACCAGTAGTTCCCGAGATTAGCGCGTTCAAACAAACAAACTCTTCAGGTTTATATATTAAAAGTATAGATTAAGTACCATATACACTTACGTCTTTACTGGTCTGAAGTCTTGTCTATAATAAGAGTGAATTTGAACTATTATACCACGCTGACCAGATGGTTTTTGGTTTTTTTATTGCCGGTGGCAAACGAGCAAGCAGCACACCTGATGGTAAGTGACGCTGCTGCACATGGACCTTTGCAATACCAGGGCCACAGTCAGGCCGCTGCCTACCGCGAAGGAAATACTCTTCTTAAATCTCGTTTAAAGAAGGATATGTCATAGCGCTCGGGAAACACAGCAGCAGGTAGTTCATTCCAGAGCTTGCACGTACGTGGAAGAAATGATCGCTGGAAACGTACAGTTGAAGACCATAACGTTTCCAGGTGAAATGGATGAACCCTGCTACGATGTCTAGTGGTACGGTGGTAGAATGGTGACGGTGGTACCAAGTCAAACAGTTCCTCGGAGCACTCCTCGTGAAAGAGTCGGTAGAGTACACAGAGTGACCCAAAGTCTCTCCGCTGCTCCAGCGACTCCAATCTGTCCGTAAGATTTGGATCCCCGACGATTCGAACAGCCCTCTCCTCTTTGCATGGAGTTAAGTGGGTCTAGCTGATATTTAGGCGCACCTGCCCAGAGATGTGAGTAGTACTCCACATGAGGACGAACTTGTGCTTTGTATAGCACAAGACCACAGAAATATTAATACTTTAGAAAGGCCATTCGGCTGATTTTGTTCGAAAACCAGTGTGGCATAATTGCCCCCTCCCGCTAATGTTAACACATATGCAAGGTCTATGCTTACAACAATTTTACACACTAACATAACACACACACATCAATCTCGAAGCTGCAGTTGGTACACAAATTATAACTAAGTTCTGTAGGCAACGTATACCCACATATAAAAAAGCACATGTACGCTAGTGCTTGCCATGGTCGATATACTACACGATATTTATTTAGCCTGTTTTATCGAAACAAAAATATTAATGTCAGTACAGTATTGACAGTGAAAGCGAGCGCATGTGATCGTGCGCACCGCGGTTATAAAAAAAATGGATAACGTGTCTAATAGAATTAAATGTGTTAATTGCAACATTGTTATTTGTGAGGTGTTGGCTTTTATACAAAACAAATTAGATGTTATGGACGAGCAGAGCCTTCTCCAAATTTGCGAAAGTGCTTTTAGTGCTACAGACATTAAAGTGGCAAAGTCGTTATTGTTTGAATCATTAAGCAAGCGACCAACGACGCGCAAGAGAGAAGGAAAAGCCCTACGGGACCTGGAAAATATTATCTGTTTATTTAAGGAGACGGATCCTGAAGAAATTCCGATCTTTGTGGCCAGAAAATTAGAAAAATTACCGCCTGTATCTTTCGATCATATTGATGTTACCGCGTTGTTGAAAAGGACTACTGGAAAAAAACATACAAGACTTTCAACAACATTATGCTACTAAAACGGATATTAGTGAACAAATTAACGAATATTTTAACGATTCTAGAAATATTAATATACAAAGAGGAGGTAGAGTGAATTTATTCGACAGCGGACCGATGGCACTACCTACATTGTGCGCTATTCATTCACCGGTTGTCGAGCGAGAGGTCGCAACAAAATCGCCATCTCTTTCGCCCACGCAGCGACCACCACCGATGTCGTCGCCGGTCGCAATTCGCGACGTTAACATGAGTGCGAGTAGGACGACAAATATATGCGTAGACCAGCAGAGCGGCCGTCGCGCGAAACAATCGCCTGAGCGTATTACTGATATTACAACAGCTGACCGACGTAAACAAAGTAATATTAATAACGAGATGCGTCCCTCTTTTTCTACTATTATGCAAAGAGAAGGCGAATGGAAAGAATCGAAGAAAACTGACGAGGAATGGACGTTGGTACAGAATAAGAGGTATAGAAATCGATTTATTAGTCGAAAAGGAAGCGCGGTGGTTGACGAAAAAAGTGTACAGTTCAAAGCGGCCGACACCAAAGTGCCACTTTTTATATCGAATGTACATAAAGCGGTTTCCGAGCAGGATATTGTGGATTACGTGTACGAAAAAACAAGTGAGCGAGTTACACTTGTTAAAATTAAAATGAAGCAAGAAAGAGATTATAATGCCTATAAATTGTTCGTAACCAGGCATAAAATGGAATTATTTCTGGACGAAAAACTGTGGCCGTGTGGAATATCGTTCAGACGTTTTGTCCACTTACAGTCGCGGCGAAGAAGTACTGAGATAAGTACGGAGGCAATTAATGAAAATACATATATCAAAAATGGATAATTATAGTAAGATAGTAAGTTTTAATTGCAAGTCAATTAAGAGGTCAATGGAAGGAATTAGAACTTTATGTCGATCTGCTGATATTATAGCCCTTCAAGAGACATGGTTGCTGCCACATGATCTGCCGTTGCTTAGTGCCGTTGACGAAAATTTTGGCTGCACCGGAACATCTGCGGTAGACACTACGGCGGGCCTGGTCAGCGGCAGACCTCATGGTGGTGTCGCGTTATTGTGGCGTAAGGACGCGTTCGACACAGTGTTGCCGATTGAGTGTAACAACGTCCGTGTATGTGCGATCAACATAACTGTAAGTAATAGATCTATAGTGGTTTTTAGTGTATACATGCCCACAAACTCAATCGAAAATCTGCCGGTATTTACTACTTGTCTTAGTAGTATTAATTCGGTAATGGAAACGGAGGAGACTAAAGGTGTTGAAGCTTTTTATATAATTGGCGACTTTAACGCACACCCAAATGAACTGTTCTATAATGAAATGTTACAGTTTTGTTCGGAACAAAGTTGGTTATGTGTAGACGTAAATATGTGTAAGAGTGATACGTACACTTTTATAAGTGAATCACATGGCTGTAGTAGATGGTTAGACCATTGCTTAGTCACTGATGCTGCGCGGCGGTCAATCGTGAGTGTGTCTGTAATGTATGACGTATACTGGTCTGACCATTTGCCGCTTATCGTTGAGTGTGATTTACTAAAAATTAACTATAAAGTTATAAATAAACCACTTAATGAAAATAGCATTAATAATGTTATCTGGGGTGAGCGTACAATTGAGCAGATTAAGGAGTATCACGACCTATGTAATTCTAGTTTAAGTTTAATAAATATACCTTGTGAGCTTGGTGGTTGCAGTGACGTGTCTTGTGATCATTTTGAACATCGCTCATGCCTAGACAAAATGTACTCGGATATCACAAGTACGCTATCGCTGGCGGCCGCACAAACATATAGGGTAAAGTGTCGGAGAAAAGGGGGTTACATCACCGGGTGGAATAAATATGTTGCGCCCGCACATCGCGAGGCGCGACAAAAATTTCAAATATGGAACATGGCCGGTCGCCCCAACACTGGTGATTTATATCATGATATGGTGGTGGCGAGGAAACATTTCAAAGCCAAACTTAAATGGTGTCAAAATAGGCAAGACCAGCTTAAAATGGATATCCTCGCTTCTAATCACACCAACAAGAATTTTAAACAGTTTTGGAAGAGCACCCGCAACATGAATGTGAGGCCTAGTATGCCGGTGAGTGTCGGTGGTGTTACTGATCATAAGCAAATTGCAAATATGTTTAGTGATCAGTTTTCCGTGCGCTCCCCTTTAGCCTCCTTATCTTGTGACGCGCGCGATGGTGAGATCATTGTGACAAGGCGAAATACTAGAGTACCAACTGAGACAGTGGCCAGAATTATTTCGAGGATGCAACATGGCAAGTCGCCTGGTCACGATGGTCTCAGTATCGAGCATTTTAAACATGCTGGGGAACATGTGCCTAGAGTGTTGTCACTGTTTTTCACTTTGTGCCTGAGCCACTCGTATTTACCAGAACCGCTTATGCGCACGATGGTGGTCCCCATTGTGAAGAACAAGACGGGTGACACATCTGAGTTGAGTAATTATCGACCTATTTCGCTCGCTACCACTATCGCCAAGGTGTTTGACAGTGTGCTAAATGACTACCTCTCTAGGCATATTGAAGTGCATGATGCACAGTTCGGCTTCAGATCAGGAGTATCCACAGAGAGTGCCATCCTTAGCCTAAAGCACACAGTTAAGTATTACACCACGAGGAAAACACCGGTGTATGCGTGTTTTCTGGACTTATCCAAAGCGTTCGATCTCGTCTCCTATGGTGTACTATGGGACAAGTTGCGAGACGCCGGTGTTCCGGAGGGGTATACAGCCCTCTTAAGGTACTGGTATACTCACCAGACAAACCAGGTGAGGTGGGTCCGTACTCTATCAGATGTATATAGAATGGAATGTGGAGTAAGACAAGGGGGGTTAAGCTCACCTCTGTTGTTTAATATCTATATAGGTCAGCTTATTGAACAACTGAGCAGCACCCGTGTGGGATGTCATATAGACGGTATGTGTTTTAATAACATAAGTTACGCGGATGACATGGTGCTGCTCAGTCCATCGATAAGTGGGCTAAGGCAGCTGATAAAGATCTGCGAGTCATATGCGGAGGTGCACGGCCTTAAATACAACTCAATAAAGAGTCAACTGATGGTATTTAAGGCCTATAAACGACAACCCCGCCATGTGCCTCCAGTATATCTGAATGGAGTGGCACTCAGTGTTGTACAAAGTTTTAAATATCTAGGTCACATTGTTACCAGTGAGCTAGATGATAATAGTGACATAGAACGTGAGCGTAGAGCGTTGGCGGTGAGGAGCAATATGATTGCGCGCAGGTTCGCTCGATGTACGGCTGACGTTAAGATTACGCTATTTAAAGCCTTCTGTCAGTCGTTCTACTCGAGTGGCTTGTGGGTGTCGTATACGCGACGAGCCTACAACACTCTTCGCGTACAGTATAATAATGCGTTCAGAATGCTGTTGCGGCTGCCGTGGCGCTGCAGTGCCTCGAAAATGTTTGCCGAAGCACGCGTGGATGGTTTCCACGCAATTATGCGAAAAAAAGCGGCTTCACTACTGCAGCGTCTGCGGAGCAGTCGCAATAGTATCCTGAAAACTATTGCGGTAAGACCAGATTGTCCTATCCAAAGTTATTTGATAAAATTAGTTATAGGGTTGTAATGTGTAAAATGTATCTAATTATAATACTAACAATACTAACATAAAATATAAGCACATTATGTTACTAATACACTAACAAATTATGGATTGTATATCTGAAATAAATTTATTATTATTATTATTATTATTATTAATGTCTTTAAATTAAGCACTTGTGTGATGTATTGAAGTTATTTGTAATGCAAGTCAGTAATTTAATAGTAAAATCATGCAAATAAAATACTCCTCACTACACTCTGTATAGGTGACAGAAAATTTAAGTGCTATAATTAATTACGTAAGCGAGTAGCGATTTGTATATTATATTGTTCCCATATATGGTACACACCAGTACACAAGATACAATTAAAATGTATTAAAAAGAGACCACAGTCAAGTTTATAAACTCCTGCATCTTGTAGAGGGATCTGGCACTTGACAGGTGGCAAGAATTGACTAATCCTCTTGAGTGGTTTAAAATATGTTTTTATGGAAGCCCGTTTCAGGATGAAGCCAATCTTGTCAGTGACTCCTTTCACATAAGGTAGTACTGCAGGGAGGCGCTCAACTGTGGATGGTTTCAGACGGTCTCTGCGACGGGGACCATGGACGTCTGTAATAACGTTGACTTGTTTGGACGTCAGACATCTTAGACCGCCCGTGACCAGGAATGCTGTAAAGTATTCGAAACATCGGGCAATCCTAAATCAAATACAAACGTGATATAATCCGTATAAGTAGTTTTATTTACAATGTGTAGTGCTCGCGTAAGCATCAGATATCATTCTTAAAATATGTTAAAATATTATTTTTTATTGAATTTCGGTTTATTTTTATTGGTGTTATTATTTAACTTAAAAAACAAAATAGTTATTTATTTTTTTAGATATACTGGCAGTACCAGTACACTACAAGTAGCAGTCTACTTGTTAGTACATTTTTGTTTATTGTAAACAAAAATGTACTAACATTGTCCGTGTGGTGACGGAATAAGAATACCAATCACCACTCCGTATCTTACCCGCGGATGTCCCATCCTAATATATTGAGACGACTAAGAGATATAGTAAGTATATAACATCTATGCAAGAGAAGAAAAACTCAAAACAAAACCCTATACCAGCTATACTCTAAGTGTGTTCCGCGGAACCCTAGGGTTCCGTGATACCTCTGTCGGGGTTCCGCAAGAATTTAGAAATAAAAAAATCAAAACACCTCTCTCTGGTCGCTCCGCGGCTGTGCGGACTCCGCGGCCGCGCGGAGACAAAACGCTATGAATGTTATTTATTTATTTATTTGTATTTGTATAAGCTTGTGTTACATTAGCTGGTACAATATCTCATAAGTTTGGTCTCAACAATTTTATACTTGTACAACGCGTTCGCTCTAAGTTTGCCGGTCTGTGGAATGCGCGTACCCTCCCCCACGTGACAACAAAACTTATAATGTGTCATAGTTTTACCCAAATATCTAACGTACACAATTTTTATTGTTACAATTAAATAAAAAATTTCGAACGTCATACACTCATACCTATCGCCAGCGGCAAACTTAAAACGAGCGGGTAGTATACTTGTAAGCGCTCAGTCTCTTTGATAAAAGCCGCCTCTGAATTAGACGCTATAGTTGTCAACTAGCGACTTTCGTCTCTAACTTCAAAGGATAAAGTCGATATTGTTTACAACGCTATTTTTAAATTTCTGTTTTTATTTTTGCTTTTTGTTTATCAAAGGTGCCGACTCGAGTATTTTCGAGAATATTTGAGATCGAGTCTAGGACTAAGTATAAAAGCGGCGATCGCGCGTTGGCGTCGTCAGTTGATGATTAGCGTTCGGAGCGATAAGTTACTACCTACTTACAAGCTCGCTAGCGAGAAACTAGTGTTCATTGTTTTACTGCCTGCTGTATTCTGTTGTCTCAGTTTTATACATTTCTTCCCTGTAGGTTCTAAATTTAGTCTCTTATACGCAGTAACGATTGTGCATTATTTAAACCCCACTATCCTGACTTGTAACATTATAAATAAAGAAGAATGGAACGTTGGCTTAAAGGTGTTAAACGTGTTCCAACAACATCTTCTAATGACGCTGAATGTTCAAAAGCAATGCGCGCGGAGAATTTAGCAATCACCGATCCAGAAGATGATGCCACGAGTGCCACGACGTCAAGCTCGACGGTTTCAAAGACGAAAAAAAGGAAGTATGATGAATCTTATATCAGTTTCGGATTTGTTGATTCCAACGGCTCACCTCTCTGCATGCTCTGTAGTAAACTGCTTCCTAATAGTTCCATGGCACCTGCCAAATTGCGTCGACATTTAGAAACCGTACACCCCGAGACTAAAGACAAGAATAAAGAATTTTTTGTTCGCAAAAAAGATCAGTTATTAGAAAGTCAAAAAAATATGATGCATGTAACACAAACTACCAACGAAAAGGCCACGGAGGCATCATACTTAGTTAGCTATCGCATTGCACAAGCAGGTGAAGCGCACACTATCGCTGAGAAATTAATAAAACCATGTGTATTAGACATAACAAAATGTATGCTTGATGAAAAATCTGCAAAGCATCTTTCTACTGTTCCGCTATCAAACGATACTGTTTCACGACGAATCCATGATCTGGCAAGCTACGTCAAACAAGAACTAGTTACACGTCTACAAAATACACGATTCGCTTTGCAAATGGACGAGTCGACTGATGTCGCTGGTTTGGCTATCCTGCTGGTTATTGTGAGATATCCATATAAAAGTTCTTTTGAAGAAGACATGCTTATGTGTTCATCGCTGCTTACAAACACTACCGGGGAAGAAATTTTTAATAAAATATATTTTTTGAAGAACATAATCTCAGTTGGAACAATTGCATTGACATTTGTACAGATGGGGCCAAGGCGATGACAGGTAAAACAGCAGGAGCAGTGTCACGAATGAAAAATAAAGCGCCTAATTGTAGTTCCAGTCATTGTATTCTGCATAGACAAGCACTTGCGATGAAGCAAATGCCGTCTAATCTAAAATTAGTTATGGATGAAGCGGTAAAAATAATTAATTTTATCAAATCACGACCACTACAATCCCGATTGTTCTCATTATTGTGTGAAGATTATGGCAGCAAACATAAAACACTGCTGCTCCATACAGAAGTGCGATGGCTGTCTCGGGGAAAAACTTTAACAAGGCTATTTGAACTTAGAGCCGAGTTACAAATGTTTCTTTCAGCAGATACTTCTTTTAATTTGAAGGACCGTTTGTATGATAAAACTTGGTTGTTCCGATTGTCTTTTATGGCGGATATCTTTCAAAAACTTAACGAATTAAATTTATCGTTGCAAGGTAAACAGACAACAGTGTTTCAGGCCTATAATAAAATAACTGCTTTTAAAAGAAAATTAGATTTTTGGATCATTTGCATTGGTAAGAAAGAAATAGAAAGTTTTACGTTACTCAGTGAGTTTGTTAGCGAAAACGACTCAGAAATGTTTGAAGATAATGTGTTTGAAGAATTGGTCCAATATCTCAGTTCGATGCGCGCATCTTTTGAAAAGTATTTTCCCGAAGAACACAATACAAAAATTAAAGTGAACTCCTGGATTCATAATCCTTTTTTACCCAACTTGGAAAAGCCTGAAAACATGTCAAATGAGATATATGAATCTCTTTTAGAAATGTCATCAGACACAAGTATGGAGTCATTGTTCAAAACGACGCCTCTTAATAATTTTTGGTGCAGAATCCAAGATGAATATGCAATGCTTGGCCAAATGGCTCTGGATATTCTTCTCCCGTTCCCAACTACATATTTGTGCGAAACAGGATTCTCTACCTACGCAGCCACGAAAACAAAATATCGCAATAGACTGGACGCCGAAGCTGATATGAGACTCCAACTTTCTTCCATCAAACCTGATATCAAGCAATTGATGAAAAATAAAAAACAGTTTCATACCTCCCACTAGTTAGATTTTTTCTTTTTTAATGTTTTCTATTATTGTCCTTACCAAGTGGTGAAGTAAATAATAATTAGTAACTGATACATTGTACTTTTATTATGCTGATTAATATAGAATACACTTATAAAAATAATTGTTTTATTGTAGGGTTCCATCAAGTATTTTGCTTCCCAAAAGGGTTCCGTCATTTAAAAAGTTTGAGAACCACTGCCCTATACTAACCTGTCTGACTACTATAGTATAGTAAGGTAAATTTGCCTATAATTGCGGAGGAGGCTCAAGCGCAGCAGTGGAACGTATATAAGCCGAGATGATGACTATCATGTCAACTTTGCTTGGAATAAAAATTAAACACTTACGAAAATTTAGAAACACTTATAATGATAATAACTAGTAATGAATGACCAGTCTCAAGAAATTCATTCTTGTCATAAATTATTCCATCTTAAGGAAGAATAGAACAATTATTTTGTACGAGAATTAAATACCTACTTAATTAATCATTTAGCTTTCCAATAAAAATGAAATACAATAACATTTGATCACTTTACCATTATTTTTAGTATTCTACAAAATGTTGTGAACAAATTGTGCTAGATTTAGTTGGTATTTAGTTAACTACCAGTTGCCTTAATCCATAGTTTTAAATGTAAGATCTTTTGTTCAAAGATAATTTTATTAATATGTATATATATTATGTTGCTGTGTGGTAGCGGCTTCGAATACTACCAACCCTTGCTTTGCTCGTGGGTGTCGTAAAAGGCGACTAAGAGCCCTAGATTGACGCGGACCAACTCCATCTGGTACCATTTGGGTCAACGATTAGATTCCCAAGGAGGGTTGACGTCAGGCAGGCGGCCGGTCATAAAAGTCATTGCCGAAACTTTTTGCAATATGTCAAAACAAATGACATATTGCATCGACCCCAAGTAATTGGGATAAGAGCAAGCTGATGATGATGATGTATATATATTAATAAAATTATCTTTGGTGATTGGTCCCGAACATATATATTTTATTACTATTATTTTGTTATTTCTATTTTATTAATTACTAAAGAGCACTATGAAGTTTGTTTGTGTTGATCATCATCATCGCAGCCCACATGCGACCCACTGTTGAGCTCGGGCCTCCTCTACAATGGGAGACAATTTGACCTACTAAACCATGCTGGTCAGACGCGTTGGTATAGGGTTTCATTTCAAATTTTCCCTCTCTTGCACAGATGTTATGCGCATATTATATACCATAGTCGTATTTTACGACATCCACGGGCAAGATAGGGAGTGGTGAATTGTATTCTTACTCCGTCACCACGCGGAAAATATACAAGAATGTACTATAGATATACAAGATAAATTAAGTAGGTAATGTATACCAGAATAATTGATTTTTAAATACCTATTTAAATATTGTTAATATAATTATATAAAAAAAGATCACTAAATTAAAAGTGTTAAAAATATTTATTTATATGATAAAATTAACCCATAGCTAATTATTGAAATCGATAACTTATAGTATGTTGGACAGCACTATCGATACGCGTGGATCGACGTCAATGTTTTGAATGAAAACGTATACTACCACGCTAGTAAGGCGGTTCTTAGTGATATCGCATTGAACGCAGTACATTGCGCGGTTGCTGGACTAATAAAAGGTGATATCCATGTGTGGCAGACGATGTATAATGTTTGGCTCTTTTTGCGATTTCATAATTTTTCTTTATAAACGACATAATACTTTCATTAAATTAAGAAATATCACTGAATTAATAAGTTTATGGACTTAACGATGAAAATAAATGCCTTCTTAGACTATAACTACGCAACTGACTTCTTTTTCGACGCGTTGTAACAGCGCAAGACGGCATATTTCTCTTTTTTGTCGGAGCTTCGTTCAAGGTCACTATATGAGCGCAACTAAGAACCGGTAAAACGAATTTCGTCAATATTAAGACCGTTTGATCGCAATTGTGGCACGCTTGCCCCGCCCACATGGCCGTTCTATCTTATTAATTTTTCTGTGCACAAGACGCTGTCTCAGTGTGAAGTACCGCCTGGCTCTGTTCAGGACGCCCAACTTTTTGCTTGGTTGGATCTATATAATATTTTTTCCAATTTTCTTCTCTTGTATCGATGGTATTTGCACATTTATTTTTAAAAATCTTTTACTTATTTTAAACTATCAGCACCCCGCGGTTTCACCTGCAGTTCTTCCCGTGGGAATATCGGGATAAATTATAGCCTATGTGTTATTCTGATATGTAAGCTATATTATTATAAAGTTTCATCAAAATCCATTCAGTAGTTTTTGCGTAAAAGAGCAACAAACATCTTGACATCCTCACATACTCACAAACTTTCGCGTTTATAATATTAGTATATAAAAAAAATCATCATTTTTGTCTATACTAAGGAAATCATCATTTAACAGACAAACCACATCTAGAGTCAGAATAACAATTTCTGGATCGCACAAAGTATAATTCTGCATAGGAATCGAACCCACGATACTGGGATGGTATGTATCGTCGCTACATTAAGCATTACGCCATCTATGCACCAAATAGTCGACTTTTAGGGGTTTGTAAATTTTATTTTAGGTCAGTATTTTTTTGGTAAAGCTACGGTCAGAACACACCTCGCTCAATCCGTCCAGGGTGACACAAGTTGGAAGGGTACCCCAAGTAGGGGGTATTCCGTCGGGCCGACCACTGATGACAAGTAACCCTGCTCCGGTGGTCGGCCTAACGACTAAGGCGACGTGCATCGTTCGTGCTTACGCCCCTCTGTCGCCCCGGACGGAATGGTGCGTGGAGCGCGCCGACCGCAACCCACCCCCCAAAAAAAAAAGGGTGACATAAGTGCTCCATAGCCTACCGTATTCTTCCCATCAGCATTGGGCCGACCTCTGGTACCGATTTCTTGATATCCGTGGTCGGTCTGGTGCATTACACTTTCAGGTGACGTCACTTTCGACCTCTGTACAACAAAAATAGGCGGGACATCCCTCTCACGCGATCAGCCTCTCTACAGATGGCGGACTAATCCCCTGTCCATCCACCCGCGGCTATGGACATGAAAAAAGTATTGATACTTTTAGGTATCCAGTACTTTTCCTTTGATACCGATACTTTTGTACTCGATACTTTGTATTCGATACTATTACTCAATGAGTACTTTGGGGCAGTTATCGTATCGAATAAATTGTAGAAATTATCCATGTTAAACTTGACTTTATGGCTCATATTTATGGTAACACCGTTTAGTTCAAACGTAATGAACCTCCTAAAACGTGGCTCGAAATATAAAAAATCACGACATAGATTCTAAGGAAAAGTACTTGATACTTTTAAGTATCGATACTTTTATTTCGGTACTACTCATGAATACAGTATCGATACTTTTTATTCGATATCATAGGCCTTTCATAGGCCTATCATAGGCCTACCCGCGGCCTCGTCTAAGGCGGCATCAGTTTCACCCTGCTCCGGTGGTCGGTCCAACGACGAAGGCGACGTGTCACGGGTGGGTTACGGTTGTGCGTGCTTACGCCCCTCTGTCGCCCCGGACGGAGTGGTGCGAGGAGCGCGCCGACCGTAACCCACACCAAAAGAAGGCGGCATTTTTTTTTTTTTTTATTGCAAACGGTGGCAAACGAGCAGACAGTACACCTGATGGTAAGTGTTGCTGCCGCTCATAGACCTTTACAAGGCCGCTGCTTACCGCGAAGAAAGTGAAGGGAGTGTGAATGCGTGCATTGAGGCTCGGTGATACCAAAACCCTCCACACGCAAACACCCTCAGAAAGTTGGGCTTCCGGCTCTTTCACTCACCGAACGACAGTAACAAATTGCTACTACTCAGACGTCGATTTTCTGCGAGAGCGTGGTACTGCCCCGGACGGACCAGCCCGCGGCTGTAGACAGATAACTGTCGACAGTGTGGTCCTACCACTCCACAAAACACGGAGAATTTTTTTTATATACCTATCTAAAATCTTAACACTGAACCCTATCATTTCCTTTGTTTTTTTATATCTACTTAAATATTCATACCACGCAAAGTTACAATATTCTTTGGGTTCCAAGTGAAATCGTAACTTTAACTATCGATATAAAACAAGAAATAACTTTTGAAACTACGACGTGATGCGTAACTTACATAGTAAGTATAATGATGCTGTGAGTAGTTTTGTTTAAATTTCTTTCCCTCTTTTTGTTAGAGTAAAATATTATGCGCCTGATGTCGCCCTAGCAGAGGTTGTGGGTGACTGGACCGGGGATTTAGTCCAGCATCCGCGTAGAGGTTAGCCTCGCAACGGCGGTCGGCGTCCCGGGTTAGGGACGTCGGTGGGAGAGGGTACTCCCTCGGGGTATTCCGTCGGGTCAACCACTGAAGTCAAAGAACTCTGGACCGGTGGTCGGCCCAACGACGAAGGCGACATGCTATGTGGGTGGGTTACGGGGCCGCGCGCCGCCCCTCTGTCACCCCGGATGGAACCGGACGGCGGATGCGCTGACCGTAGTCCACCCCAAAAAAAAAAAACGAGTAAAATATTTTTGTGCTATGGAGCGGTAGTAGTTATTAAAGAATTGTTAACATGTTTAATTACTATAGCAAGTCAATGAATCAATACAATATTAAGTAATTTTTTGTGACAGGTTATGTTTTGGACAAGTCTCGTTCATTCCGTCCGGGGCGACGGAAACGAGAACGTAGAAATTTACTGTACGACTTATTTTTTATTTTTGGCCGGGATATGGTTTAGGTTCACCATTCCCAATCTTACCCGTGGATGTCGTAAAATATGACTAAGGGACTATAATACGCATATAAGATCTATGTAAGAGAAAGAAAATTCGAAATAGAACGTTACACCAACCTGTCTGTTCCAGCATGGTATAGTAAGCTCAATTTCCCTCCTATTGTGGAGGAGGATCGAGCTCAACAGTGGGATTTATATGAGCTGAAATGATGATGATTATGGTTTAGATACACCATCCGTTCCATCGAGGATGACAAAAAGGCAGCCCATAACCCCCCGCATGCCGTCGCCATCACCATTAGGCCGACCATTGGTCGAATCCTAGACGTCCGTAGCCAGCCGGGTTACCCTTTCAGGTACCATATCCTGTCACCCAATTAACTCTACATCGCCATTAAGCTGACCACTGGTACTTATTGATTTGAAACATCTATAGGCGAGGGTGAACCTGATCGTTGGCGTGGCGTTAACGCCACGCTTGGATATGTACATTTGTATAATGAAACCATAACCTGTTCTAGAATTTTGTACAACGCGATCTAGTGAGCTCAAAATGAAGTATTTACCTAAACACATACCTATACTATATAGTAATGAAAATAAATGTTTATTGAATAAAAATTATCATTTTCAGGAAATTTAATTGTAATATTTTATTTCTACTTTATGCTATATTAGTTTCCGTCGTAATCTGTTCTTTTATGCATATAATTTGGATGTAATAATTTTCTTGTAGAAAATAATTACGATGTTTCACATCTGTCAGGCCTCCTGAGCGACGGCTCCCTTTTTTCTTCCGCTGCGATGAATATCGTAACTGTACTACCAGCAAAATCACTATTGTATTGCGTTATTTGTTAATAACTTGCAGGCGTGTGTCAACTGAACTAATTGATATGCCACAAAGTTTTAATAAAAATCCCACTGTCAATTGCAGAGGTTTGAAGTTCCGAAACTCGTTATACGAATGAACTATTTAGAAATTAATTCGCACATATACAAGTAGAATAATACGGTGCAACCTCAGATTATATTTAATTCATTATCCATTAGATTAGATTGTAATTAATGTCTTTTCAATTTTCGTATGCCATGCCTCATTTAATTTTTTTACTGCATTATTATGTTTGAAATAGTTAATATATAAGATTTATTATACACCCTAAATATTATAATTAACCATAAATACTGCATGCTGTGTTAATCTTTAAGTAATTGATACAGTTAGGAACGTAAACTATTTTCAATAATGTAATTATAAATGTAATGTTGTCAATCAATTATTGAAAAACCTAAATAAATAAATTGCATATTTGTAATTTGAATATACGATTAAGTATTATCTTATCGTTTTATTCCTGTTTAATCATCAGAATCTATCATAATGAAAGTATCAGCCCCTATACCGTAATGGTCCTTCGAGCCGGATTTGAAGTAGTGACCTATGGATCACCATCTGTCATAAAACAACGATGTACGGTTGATGATTAAACGGGTGTAAGGTGCAACCGCGCATTGTATGTTTGAGCGATCATCAATATTGCATTATACAATATACATATAAACATTGATATATAAGTACTACGAAATTTTCACGCTACCTCGTAAAAAGGATATCTATTCACAAGATCAATAGTTTTGTGTGATTTTTCCAATATATAAATGATCACTCAGACTTTTGTACGTCAAGGTTATAAGATAATAAGTTGAAGTATATTAGCATATACAGAAAGAATTACCCTACTGTACAGAGGCAATAAATTTAGAGAGCCTAAAGCTCCCAGAGACGAGTTTCTTACATCTTTTGTAAAGATAAGATTGCCTTTAAACTCAATCCATTCTAAAAACTTTCCGGAAGGAGCGTATCCCATCACTTTCTTTACGATCTTAAGAGATTGGAAGCTGTAATTCAATTTTTACTGAACGAAACATCAAAGACTAAAACTTGACTATCCTTGAAAGCGACGGAGTGATTTCTATAAAATTGTTACTCTATTAATACATAATAGCATTACCTATCTTTATATATATTTCTTGTGTACGTGTGTATATCACCAAACTACTCTTAAACAGCTGAACCGATGTTGATGAAATTTTTTATGCATGTTCAAGGGGATTTGACCTGGTAGGTGGCGCTTATTTGAACAGAGCAACGTCTGTTGGGTCAGCTAGTTTTTATATATAAATTTCTTGGGTACGTGTGAATGTCACTTAACTCTTCCTAAACGGCTGGACCAATGGTAATGAAAATTTTTATGTGTTTTCAAGGGGATTCGAGAATGGTTTAGATTCACAATTAGACCCGGTAGGTGGTGCTGAAATTCTTTTATTTTATTTGAACAGAACAACGCCTGTTGGGTCAGCTAGTATATCTATATAGGTAAATTCACCCATTCAGTGAGTCAATACTGTTAGTGACTTCCTAAATCAAATGATTAGTATTAATTTTGTCATATTCATCAACGTCATCATCGTCATTGTCATGATCAGCGTCAACGTCACTGTCATCGTTACCGTCATGGTCATCATCACCGTCATTATATACTATAGGAAGAAACGAATATTACAAATAGACAACATAGATTCGTTTATTAATACTAAATATATTCATTATATAATACGTGTTGTTGTATAAATAAATAAACTACGCTAAACTATTATCTATACCTAATAATAAGCAATGTACCAATAGATAAACTTTTTATAAATTGACGAAATTTTAAACGTATTGTCTCTGTCTACCCAAATAAAATTTTACTTGCAAATTAACCGAGAGTTATAATAACAAAACGATTTTAGCATATTGAACCATAACCAATAGAGCTGATAATAGACGAAAATAACTTGAACATTTATCTTAGATAGAGCTTAATGCTTCAACGCTTATAATAAATGTGCCTATTGTGTTGAGGTTTAGCACGCACCATATTTTTAGTATTTTTAATTCAGTTGTTTTGTTGTAAAAACTCGATACGCAAGTAATTCTATCCGAAAGGATAAAAAAATTAAATTACAATCTAAGCAGAAGCTTACATTAGATTTAATTATTTTATATACCTAGGGAAATTTGCCTTACTATACACACTAATCGGATGTTTTTGTTATAAAATTTTATCTAGAATATTCCTTATCTTGCAACGATGTTATCTGATTGCATCTCTGAGATATTTTTTACGATTGTCCGCATTAAGAAAAGGCAGTGTTACATGTATTCTTACTACATGAAAGTTAGCTATGTTAATTGTATATTTGTGTAGAAATTAGATATGAATTTATTTCTTATTGTCGCTTGTTATTTAAAAAAGATCTATATCTATTTCTATATTTTTTGCATGTATGCAATACGTAGTAATTTTTTAATGCGCTTATAATGTGCAATTTTAAAATAATAACAAATCGAGTCACGCTAAAATATATTACCGCATCGATGTAGTTGCAAAAGTATCGATGTTAAATTTATCGTACATGCTATGGCCCTTAGAGATTATCAGAGAGAAAATAGCCTTTAAAAATAAATGGATGCTTGTTCAGGCAATTTAGAATGAAGATTAAAATAATAGTTTAAGAATTATTGAGCCGCAAAGTGGTGTTTAGATTAGAGATTGGTTTATTTATTATAAATCGTAATGGCATTTATTAGATATATTATTATTTGTAAATACATACGTACCTGCAGGTGTAGGCAGGGTTTTGATAAGACATTCGTTTTACTATATTGCTTTTTATGTATATCTAAAGAGCTATTATAATGGTAACTATAATCCAAATACGGTATATGTATACTAGGGTTTCTAGGTGATTTCTTATGTAGCTATGGAGAAAAATTGTTTTCTCTCGGGCACAATGATAAAATGGCATCAAATTATAAGTGAAAACAGACTGTGATATTTTAATAAAATCAATCTTCTGTCTCAGAATTTATGTTGAAATAAAAAAAGTAGTTAGAAATCTTAAATCAGCATTATGTTTATTCAAGAGAGACTAAAATTGCAAATAATTTTTATGATAGATAACTTCAAGTTAGATCCTTTTACCAAAAATATGCTCTTCAAGTATGCATAGCAGTTAAGTTTAGCTATCGAATATCTCTCTCCTTTCGCTCTGTAGTGGTTGAGGGGAGTGATGGATGCTCTAGTAGTTAACTCGTAATCGGATGCTGCGTGTGGGATTTGTTCCAGCCATAATCATTTGAAATATATATGTGTATTATGTCACATCTTATTGTTCGAAGGGCACCACTGGAATTAGTACTTACAAGAAATGTTGTATACAATTTAATATAAAAGAAGGTAATAAGAAAAAAAATAACAGACAAGCCCGCTGAGTTTTTTGGCGGCAGTTCTCAATAGTGGTCGCATGCCGATCTGGTAATAACTACCACATATTGTATTTATTTACGTTGTGTTAAAATGGACAATATGTAAGCGTCTTCTTAGATTTTGTGCACAATAAATGATTTTAATTTGAATAAGCCCTTGTTTTCTAATCTACCTAGATTAGGAAACAAGACATGATATTTTTTTTGAAGCTAACAAATTAGCAAATAAGGAAAATGGTGCATTAGGATTCTGTCTAATAATAAAATTTAAGAATTAACGAAACTGGTAATAAGGCATCAGTGCTACATAGACGCCTTAAAACTCCAGTTTAATTGAGATTTGTTTTATTTTAGAATTAATAATAGGGTCGGCTGAGGAGAATTGAAGAAATTGAAGAAATCAGCAGTTCCTTCCACAGAGAAGGCCTAAAGCTAGCGACACACAGTGTCGTAAGGACAGCATATTTGACACCCTTTAGTTGGCTTTGTTAGTCAGATGTTAAAGTAAAAAAGTCAGTGTAAAAGTAATGTAAACAGGGATGAATTTGTGTTCCGATAAAAAGCTACCGTTTAAATATTAGTTTTTAGGTGCTCGAATGATTTATCTATATCATTATCATGATCATGAATAATGTAGGAAAATGATCATTTCCCTACGTCATTCATCATAAATATAAATAATTACCTACTTCAGTAGGTTATTAGGCCATTAATATAGTCGGGCCGACCACTGAAGTCAAGGAACTCTGCACCGGTGGTCGACCTGACGACGAAAGTGACGTGCTATCGGGTGGGTTACAGTTTACCGGACGAAGCCGGGCAGTGGATGCGCTGACCGTGCTGACCCCCAAAAGGACATTAATATAAAATAAATATTATAGAAGAGGCTCGTGCTGTGTGGTAGCGGCTTCGAATACTACCAACCCTTGCTTTGCTCGTTGGTGTCGTAAAAGACGACTAAGAGCCCTAGATTGACCCGGACCAACTCCATCTGGTACCATTTGGGTCAACGATTACGTTCCCAAGGAGGGTTGACGTCAGGCAGGCGGCCGGTCATAAAAGTCATTGCCGAAACTTTTTGCAATATGTCAAAACAGTAGTAACCCGCCCACGTTTCGCTTCGGTTTCAGTCCCGCGTAGTTCCCGTTCCGTTGGAATACCGGGATAAAATATAGCCTATGTTACTCCCTGATATTATAGCTTTCCATTGCTGAAAGAATTTTTGAAATCGGTTCGGTGGTTTAACCGTGAAAGCGTAGCAAACAAAGAAACAAACAAACATCCTTACTTTCGCATTTATAATATTAGTAAGGATGTAGATATCCCATTACTTTTCGCCTTTACTTAACAATAAATGCGAGATAATTATTTTGGTTTAAAAATAAAATGTATAACGTTTTCTGATGATATAAATCTCCATTCTACCCTAGTGCCGAAAATATTTGAATATTAAAACGAATATCTTTCCCTTTATACTAAGAAAATTAGATGTAATTTTATTTTATGTTTCCTGAAGAAGGAAGTATAATTTTTTTTTGGACGAAATATTTTCGATTAAGGTTTTACGCCTTCGTAAATACATATTTACGTAGTGTATTAAATTTTTATTATTTTCTTCCTAGCAATGCACATTCTAAATTTAGTCGTGAGTTTATTTGGAGGGATTAACTTGTTTTGATTATATCTGGGGGCACGGCAGTGCCCCCGCCAAGTCGGGCAAAAAAAAAAATTGGGCAAAAACGCAAAACTGCCGTAACATACTTTTCTCGAAGCCATTCAGGCCATTTTCGACCCCCTATAACTTCGTTGTTAATAAAGCTACAATGATGAATTTTTAGTAACCTAGCAGGAATTGTATACACATTGTATATTTCAAATTTCATTCGATTTGAACCAATAGTTTAAGAATTATAACTAGTCAAAATTTCGTAATTTTGTCACTCACTGACTGACTGACCGATCATCAATATTAAATCTAGCAGATATAGAAGCTTCAAATTTAGAATACAATTAGTGTTTAGTGTATAAATGAAGGAAAAATTATGAAACATTATAATTTTCATTCAGTTTCCGAGATACACTAACTGTATAAATAATTTTGTAAACTCATATAAATATATAGGATTACAAAGTTATATTTGCAGTTAATGAAATGTAACTTTGTAAAAAATACAAATATATTCTACATTTGTCGCCATCTTTGCTTCTCTATGGGAATCGTAACAACCGGCTAAAGACTAAGCAGATGACGTAGTGGTTATGATACCAACGTACCGTACTAGTGTCGCGGGTTTGAATTCCATGCAACATTCCAGACAACATCTTGTACGATCCACAAATTGTTGTTCTGAGTCTGAATGTAATTTGTGTCGGTTCTTTTCGTATGGTGACGAAGTAAGAATACAATTCCCCACTCTCTATCTTGCCCGTGGATATCGTATAAGACGACTATGGGATATAATATGCACACACCATCTGTGCAAGAGAAGGAAAACTCGAAATGAAACCCTATATCAACATGTGTGACCGGCATGGTATAGTGGGTTCGATTCCCTCCCATTGTGGAGGAGGCCCGAGCCCAATGGGACATATGAGGGCTGCAGTGATGATGCGATGTTGAATTATATGTTTGTAAAGTCCCCCATAATATAAGAATTATTATTACCTTATTGCAAGGCGTTGGTCATTTAAAAAAAAGATTCAACAGGAAGGAGAGTGGGCAGCAGCTCTCGCCTCGTCGCAATCATCGGTGCCGACCTGACGCTGCCGACCATCGCTAGGGAGATGATCGGCAGCATCAGGAACTGGGACGCGGTCGCAGCCTTCTGCGAGGCAGTGATCTCGCAGAAGGAGGCGGCGGGACACGCGCGCGAGGAGCACAGTCTCGACGAAGCGACCCTCCGCCAGCGACTGGGGCGGCGCAGGCGGGACTACCTGCGTGCCATGAAGCCCCAGTGACCAGTGATGTGACCGGGGATTAGTCCGTCACCCACCGAGAGGCCGACCGCCTAAGGAAAGACTGACGTCCTCCCCGAGGGGGGGACGTCGGTCGATGGGAGGGTGCTCCACGTAGGGGGTATTCCGTCGGGCCGACCACTGATGACAAGTAACCCTGCTCCAGTGATCGGCCCAACGACGAAGGCGACGTGGTGTTCGGGTGGGTTGCGGGTGTTGCGTGCTAAACGCCCCTCTGTTGCTCTGGACGGAGTAGTGCGTGGAGCGCGCCGACCGCAGCCCACCACAAAAAAAAAATGCAGCTCTCGCCGGGGAAATGTATGATATCTCACTGCGAAACCAACTCTCCTACCAAACGTGGTGACTATATCATTCTTCCTCATACTCGTAAGGCGAAGAAAAATGAGCTCTAATCATGGCAACTCTGTTACCTTTGAGCGTCGTTGGATGCAGGTGCCACAGTACCGCACTTTATGGTGAAGCATGAGGGGTCTATGTTCTACAGTGGACGGCGATAGGTTGAATGATGATTGGCATAATAGGTGTAGCCAGATACCTAGATATAATTATGTTCAAAGATAACTTGTAAAATGGTCAATCAACTTAATGAAAAAGCAAGAGTGGGACGTGTCTTATGAAATTGTACCAAAACCTTCCAAAGTATTAAGCAAACTAAATTGCCTCAAATTTATCTGAAAGAAAGAACGCCATCATTAGGCTCGATTGCCATCAAAGCGGAGAGGAGACTAAAGGAGATGTGTTTCAAAAAACCAATCAAATTTCTTTATTTCCACATCTCTCCGCTTAGTTTAGGTAGAATTGACTCAAGCGGAAAGGAGAGATGTCTCATTTTTCAGCGTGTGCTCTAAGAAAATCCTTTGTTGGTATTCAATCGCACTATGTTTAGTACAATTTAATATAATATGTATTACTTGTGAGGCGTGTTTTCATGCGATTGCCAAGTCATTCTGTTTATTTAAAACATAAAAGATCTTTAATATTGATATAGTCACTATAAGAAGTTGTTAGGTTAGCTATTTACGTAATAACTTAAGTAGAAAGGTCCCTTAAGCAGGGATTCAATGAGTTAACCGACTTGGAATAACATGGATCTCACAAGTTTTTTGGTAGAAGAACTCAGTTGCGAGGCTTGGCTTCTTTTTACAAGTCTTGTTTTTGATGGTATCATTATTGTCATCATTTCAGCTCGTATAGGTTCCATTTGGCTCCTCTGGCATGGAAATAAACTTACGCTAGTCAAACGGGATTTTATTTCAAGTTTGTAATCTTGATTTCTGCTTGCGACCTTTAGATGTGTTATCGATCACCCATAATTCAAATTATCGTCCAATAACACTACTCTCGTCTATAAACAAATTAGTTGAGAAATATGTATGTGAGCAAATACATGTATTTTATAAAAAGTACCACGTAATTAATCAGCATTAATTTGGCTTCCAGTCTGACAAAAGTACGTCGGCTCTTTTATTGAATTTCACAGATGAAGTCAATAACCACTTAAATGAAAAAAAAATGTTCTTGCTTTATTTATTGATGTACTCACACATTAATTTTGTACTACTGAAAGAATTTTTTTTAACGAATCTCTAAGAAATCGTATTGAGTATCCTGTATGTACTATAGTTCGTCTAATCTAAGAAGTGCATTTTGACGTTTCTCATTGTTTAATACACAATAACCTTGGTCAAACGTGTACACATCATTGGAAAAAATAAATCTTAAATTTTAAAGAACTATTAAGAACTAATATTTTTCATCTTCACCTAATTTTAATCGTATCATTAAAGAATCTACCCTACAACATCTTTCTTCTTTTCTTCTCACACGTATTCATCTTTTGTCATTAATCCATTTACTACTAGTGATGTGAAAAAGAGCATTCTTTCTATTTCTTCGAACGCAGTAGGTCAGGACTGTATAAGTCAAAATATGATTATCCCTATCCTGGATGAAATTTTAGCTATTCTCTGCCATATACTGAACTTCTCTATTTCTTCTACTACATTCCCTTCTTTGTGGAAAGAGTCACAAATTATTCCTTTGCCCAAAAAGACTAAACCTTTATGCTTCGCTGACTATCGTCCAGTATCTATCTTACCTTTCCTTTCCAAATCTCTAGAACGTCTCATACACACTCAACTTAGCTCTTTTCTCTATTCAAACCAACTTCTAAGCCCCTTTCAATCTGGATTTCGACCAGGTCATAGTACTACTTCGGCACTTGTTCACATCACAGACGATCTCAGATCAGGTATGGAAAATGGCCATTTAACCGTTCTATGTCTTTTAGATTTTTCCAATGCATTCAATAATGTTGACTATGACATTTTACTTAGTTTACTACGCTCAATTAACTTATCCTCATCGGCGATTGACTGGTTTCGAAGTTACCTATTTGGCCGCCGGCAACGCATACATTTCAAAGATTCCTTCTCTTCTTGGTGTAATACCTATGCAGGTGTGCCACAGGGTGGAGTTTTATCCCCTCTGCTCTTTACAATATTCATCAATTCGATTGCTAAACAATTAGTGTCAGCCTACCACCTTTACGCAGATGATCTTCAAATTTATAGGCAAGCTCCTCACGATAAACTCACGGACGCAATTACAACTATTAATACAGACTTAGCGCAAATAGCCAAATGGAGTAGTAGATATGGACTTACGGTAAATCCTACGAAGACCCAAGTTATAGTTGTTGGGAGTACCAGGATGCTCTCTAAGGTTACTTGGACTGATATACCTCCAATTATATTTGATGGATCTATTATAACAATTAGTGACAAAGTCAACGATTTAGGCATCTATATTGACAGTACGTTATCTTGGAGTCCACAGATACAAGAAGTTAGTCGTAAATTGTACGCATCAGCTAGAGCTTTGCAGAGACTGCGAAATTTTCTTCCAATTGCCACCAAAATCGCGCTTGCAAAAACCCTCCTTCTTCCTATTCTCGACTATGCAGATGTCTGCTACCTTCATCTTACAGAGGCACAACTCGATAAATTAGAGCGGCTCCAAAATTTCTGTATTCGTTTCATTTATGGACTACGTAAGTATGATCACATTTCTGAGTTTCGGCAAAAGCTTCAGTGGCTTCCAATTCGCCTACGCCGGAATTTTCATACACTTGCGTTGTTGTATAACATTCTATTTAGTCCAACGACTCTTTTTTATCTTAAAGAGCGATTTAATTACCTCCATGATACTCACACAAGATCCTTGAGATCATCGGAGAATCTGAAATTAAAGATACCAACCTACTACACGGATTTCATGGGTAAATCTTTTACTGTAAAGGCTACTTTACTATGGAATGCATTGCCCGTAACAATTAGACAAAGCCAAACTTTAGCTGCTTTTAAAAAAAAGTTGACCGATCACTACTTGTCGCTGTAATACTTATTTATTGTTTCTTTTAAGTACCTATTATGCAAGTCCCTAATATATATATAGATGTGTACGTATATGTATGTGAATTTCTGCATATGTAGGTATTAGGTGTATATCTATGTGTGTAATGTGTATATGTATATATATTTATGTCTCTTATTATGTACTATTTATTGTTTTATATTGTTTTTATTTTACAAGTTATACAATTTATTATATAGTCGTTATCTATGACTTATAAATATTATTTACACTGATCTCCATTACTACCAGCAGTAAAATACCTACCATCTCTCTGTTCTACCATTTCCATCCCAAGGTTGCCTGGAAGAGATCGCTTATAGCGATAAGGCCGCCCTTTGTACATTCTGTGTTATGTTAGTATTTAAGTTTTTGTATTTTGTTTTGTAATCGGTGTACAAATAAAGAGTTATCTATCTATCTATCTATTAAGGTATTTATATAATTAACATTACAAGAAAGTCTTATTATTGTTGCTTGTACAATAATCTAATGTTGAAACTCGTAAAACTAATTTAAAATAAAAATAACATGTAAAATAGTAATTGGTATTGACGATGTTATAATGTCACGTCATCACGTTCTATACAGTAGTGCTTGACAACTTCCAATTCACGAAAATCCAAATAATCGGTAAAAATATTGGAATAATGTAATTAATCGAATAGACTAAATTCTCAAAATATTTGTATCTATATATTACTACGTGAAGCAAAAACTTTGTACCCCTTTTTACGAAAATTACGTGGATGGACAAGTATGAAATTTGGCATAGTTAATATATATAATGAGGAGAAGTGCATAAAACTGAAATTTCATATAATAATGGATTAGAAATGCATTAAATTAATTAAAAAAGGCATTACGCACACTACAACGTAATCGCTACACACACACATCCACACGTTTGCGAGAGTGTATTGCGTAGCAACGCTTATACACTTTTGTTTACGGTTAAAATCTCTGGTCCAACTGAATGCCAAACAATCATAATTATGATGACAATGTCTAATAGAGATTTGTGCTTATATATCAGTTATTAGTGAAATACAGCTTGCTCAATTTACAACTATACATAAATAAAATTAAAAGAAAATTGTGTAGCAGAAAATTTATTAAAATGAATTATGGCCGAATTTCGACCATACGGCGACCAATAGTCAAAATAAAACCGTGATTCCACTTTGTCCTTCATTGCCTGAATTTTAAACAACGACACTATTTATCATTCAAGAACAACTAAATTGACTTTTTGGTAGAAATCCAGTACCCCTAAAAGCAGCCATCGGGTGAACCACCGACGCCAAAACCCAATACCAGTGGCTCGGCTATGGGAGGCCGGCAGCTGCGGCTCTGCTCTATCGTCACCCCGAACGGTAAGGATGGAGTGTGACCGGGCTATGACCTGTCATAAAATAAACCCCAAAAGCAAAACTCTATTGAATTGAGTTACTCGGTACAACCTAGTCGGTGGTGCAGTCTCTCGCCATCTTAGAAGCAGACTGTGCGTGTGTTTTGTGTTGGTGATAATCTTTTTTTTGTCTTGGCTATACTTTGGACTGATCTTGCTTTATACGTTGACCTTGGCTCCACTCATACTGGACTCTGTTTACGCAAATCTTATTTATTGTTAGAAAAATGTCTACAAAAGGACGTAATTGTACTTTGAACTCCCAGGCTCGTGAGTTGATTGTGAAATTATACAAATGTTTTAAATTTTTTTGATAATTCGCGTTGGCGACGATGATACTTCAAGTAATACATAGTAGTTGTTGAGTGCAAGGGCGTCGCCAAGGGGGCTCAGGGGGGCTCTAGACCCCTAGAGATCAAATGTAGCTAGCCGCAAAGCGATCAAAGTGCGAACAATTGACTTCCTTACCTATTAATAAGTTCCGCATCGCATGACAAAACGTAAATAAATTCACAAGGTTTAATGTATATTGTAGAAAGTATTAAAATATTCAGAATAGCATTAAGATTTTGACATCCGTTTTTAAAATCGCCGCCATTTTCATCACAACTATGTATATCAGATTTGCCAAAACGAAACTTCTTGTACCTACAATATACAAATATACCGTCCACGGGTTTTATTCCGCCTACCAACTAAGGAATGGCCTCAAAGTAATGATTCTGAATAAATAATTATTTTCGGATTCAGTTTTTATTTTTACTTATCCTACTCCTACTAAATATGATGAATAGATTTTATGCTGAAATAATTAAATCTGTTTAGCACTAATATTAAATATTAACTTACAAATTTATTTATTTCCTTTTTGAAAGAAAAAAAAAATAAATCGATTACTAATTAAAGAGAATCAATATCGATTTTTCACTAAAATCGGATGTTTTCGATAACGATTATTTGGTTCACATCCTAGACAACTTACTCTGACACCTGTCAAAATGCACTTCTTAGATTAGATAGACTATAGGGCCATTTCTAAGAATAGACTCCGTACACAGCGCGCAAATAATATGTATGGTGAGCGCACGACCGCTTATATTGTACCACGACTTATAAACGAACTACCCCCAAATTTGTATAATAGTGTAACACATCAAAATATTAAAGTAAAACTAAAACAATATTGATGAAGTCTACACTCCGACCTACATCTGTCCAATACCAGAACCTCGAAAGCTTTCAACTCAAACTACACAATCGCTTCCAATGTCTGGACGAGTGCGAATCTCCGAACGATATGATCAACAGGTTCGTGGAAACTGTCCACGCGGTTGGGTCGAAATTTTTCAAGGCTCACCGCGTTAATAGACCTTAAAAACCTTTTTGACCAGACTCTCGAGCTCATGGAGCGGAGAAAAGAGATGACGGTGCAGTCTTCAGCCGATTGGTCCAAACACAGGCAGCTAAATAGGCAGATCTCCAGGTCTGTGCGTCGCGATATTCGCCGATTTAATACGCTCCGTATCAAAGAAGCGATAGAGCGGAATCGTGGCTCGAAAGTGTTCGCACAAGATCTGTCTATTGGGCAAAGCCAAATGACTAAGCTGAAAACCGACGATGGCACAGTCATTTCATCCCAAAGTGAGATCTTGGGAGAGGTCGAAAGGTTCTATGGACAGTTATACAAATCATCCCGAAATCCTGTTGTCGGCTTGGTCCAAGATCCCAGATCCAAGCTAACTCGGCACTATACCAAAGAAATCCCGGACAGCAGCTTGTACGAGATCAGAATGGCTCTCAAATAACTACGTAACGGTAAGGCACCGGGAGATGACGTAATTACGGCAGAGCTTTTGAAGGCGGGCGGCAAGCCAATCTTAATAGCCCTTCAGAAGCTATTTAATTCCGTTATCCTCGGGGGCGACGTTCCAGAGTCGTGGACCAGGAGTGTGTGGTGCTGTTCTTCAAGAAGGGTGGCAAAGCTCTTCTAAAGAACAGACCCATCTCACTCCTGAGCCATGTTTATAAGTTGTTCTCGAGGGTCATTACCAATTGACTCTCGCGCAAGCTCGATGACTTCCAGCCGCCCGAACAAGCCGGCTTCCGAAAAGGCTATAGCACCATAGACCATATCCTCACGCTTCGGCAGATTATAGAAAAGACCGAGGAGTATAATCGGCCCCTGTGCTTAGCGTTTGTGGACTATGAGAAAGCCTTTGATTCAGTCGAAACTTGGGCGGTGCTGCAGTCCCTTCAGCGGTGCCAAATCGACTATCGCTATATCAAAGTGCTGAAGTGTTTGTATAGGAACGCCACAATGTCAGTCCGTACCCGGGATAGGAGTACGAAACCGATCCAGTTGCATAAAGGTGTGAGACAGGGAGATGTCATCTCTTCGAAACTGTTCACCACTGCACTGGAAGATGTCTTCAAGCTCTTAGACTGGACTAGACTCGGTATCAACATTAACGGCGAATACATCACTCACCTTCGATTTGCGGACGATATAGTCGTTATGGCAGAATCCATGGAGGACCTTGGCACAATGCTCAATGATCTCAGCAGGGTATCCCAACTAGTGGGTTTACGAATGAACATGGACAAGACGAAAGTCATGTCAAATGGCCCATGTCATTCCTGTACCGTCCTAGTTGGCAATGCGATTCTCGAAGTTGTCGATCACTATGTTTACCTCGGACAAACAGTCCAGTTAGGTAGATCCAATTTCGAGAAAGAGATCAGCCGACGAATCCAACTCGGTTGGGCAGCGTTCGGGAAACTTAAGAGGATCTTCTCGTCCAACATACCTCAGTGTCTGAAAACACAGGTCTACGACCAGTGTGTGTTACCAGTGATGACTTACGGCACGGAAACGTGGTCCCTAAATGTAGGCCTCATATCAAGGCTCAAAGTCGCTCAGCGTGCTATGGAGCGGGCTATGCTCGGGATTTCTCTGCGAGATAGAATCCGGAATACGGAAATCCGCAGAAGAACGGGTGTAACCGACATAGCACGAAGAATTAGCACGCTGAAGTGGCAATGGGCAGGCCACATCGCTCGACGAACTGACAACCGCTGGAGAAGAAAGGTTCTCGAATGGCGACCACGTATCGGACGACGCAGTGTAGAACGCCCCCTCACTAGGTGGACCGATGACCTAGTGAAAGTTGCTGGGCGTCGTTGGATGCAGGCGGCACAGGACCTCACATTATGGCGCAACATGAGGGAAGCCTACGTCCAGCAGTGGACGGCAATAGGCTGAAATGATGATGATGAAAACAATATTTTTTTAAAAAGTAATTTAGTTTAAAGAATGTGTAAATTAATATTTATACCTATAAATACTCTTCTTGATTACTACACAAACATGTTTGTAAATAGACTTATAGCACGAGTTTAAACCTTAGTGGTTTTTAGTTGCTAATCTATATATTAATACGTGAAGTAAAAACTTTGTACCCCTTTTTACGCAAATTACGTGGATGGACTAGTATTAACTAAATCTGTATATTTTTTTTTATATAAACAATAAATAAATTAAAAAAAATATATAATAAAGAGATAATCAATTGACTGTTTACCCAATTACCATACGAGGATCGGGATTCTTATACATTATATACCAAGATTTTTTGAGACACCTTCTTTAAGGAATAAATCCTTTTGTTGCAAGAGATAACAAACATAGAATTAATATATACAAATTTCCCATACTCATCTATGTTAATACCAGACACTTGTGTATCGCATAAAGACTTATCCTTTACGGCAATTGAACATATAATGCCGACATAAAGTCGATGTAGAGCTCACCATAGTAGATACTATTGATGATAAATAATTATATAATTTTTTTCCGGGTGGTGATGGAATAAGAATACAATTCTCCACCAACTTATCTTACCCGTGGATATTATAAAATACGACTACGGACTATATTCGGTAGCTTTAGGTTTGCAGCTAGTCGTTGCTGGAATGTACTTCAACCCCCTTTATTGCATTCAAAAACTACTAGAGTTTTTCAAAAAAGACGAGCTAATCCTACTTGAAAATCAAAAATTGATACCTTAATATTCTGTATATAGACCACAAATTTACTGTAGTTATTTCTCGTTCTACTTCATCAAGGACTCCTAGCTAACCTCAAGATTTCGGTTTCTTCTTTATACTATTAATGTTTATTTTATTTTATATTCTATATGTCTTTATTAAATAATTTGTTTCTTTTACTTAAGCTATTCTATGTGATAATTATGATATTTTTTACAAACTAGAATATGATATAGTATAGTATTAATTTATTTCATTCTTAATTTAATGTTACTATTTCAAATATTACTGTTTAACTTTTTTAAAATATATTTGTTTTGCATATATTGTTGCTTCCGCGACTTGATTGTACGGGTCCATCAGAATATCAGCGGTGTAGTATCATATTTACTGTACCATAAGCTGAGATGGGCACCATATTTTGGCCTCACATATTTCAACTCCTTGTTTTTAGTTAGTAGTTCTTATTTCTTTCGTTGTTGTCTATATTGTGTGAGGTTTACAAAATAAAATTTCTTTCTTTCTTTCTTTCTTTATTTCTTTCTTTCTTTCTATATTATGCATATAACTGTGCAAGAAGAAAACTCGAAATAAAACCCTATACCAATCCGATTGACAAGCGTAGATCAATTTCCCTCCGGTTATGGAGGAGGCTCGAGCCCATCAGCGGGACGTATATGAGCTGTTATGATGATAATGGATTATATTTAAAACTAGCAACCCACCCTCGCTTCGCTTCGGTTTCAGTCATCTTTCCTGAATAGTTGTCGTTCCCGTGGGAATACCGGGATAAAATATAGCCCAGTTTACGCCCTGATATTATAGCTTTCCATTGGTGAAAGAATTTATGAAATCGGTCCAGCCGTTTTGAAGATTACCCGGAACAAACAGACAGACAGACAGAAAATATAAAGTGTATTTTAGGCATATGTATAATGCAAATAACCGTGTGAGCATGAAAAAAGCCTATTATTTTGACATTACAAATAGACACTCCAATTTTATTTATCGGTATAGACTACCAAAACGTATAACTCATATCAAACATTTGTAAGCATATTAATTTTCAAGTTTAATTAAAACTGGGGTCATCTCTTCCACATAGTTAAGTTCAGATTTAAGGCTTACCGCTTCAGGCGTTAGTTTTAATTTATTCCAACTAATCTTCTTTGGTAGGTAGGTTTAAAATATACAGGCATTTTAGTAGAGAATATTGTTATTGTTTATATTATTTCGTATTTAAATTATTATAATACGGTATAAGAGAAAACAATTTGAGGGAAGTTAAGGTTTAAGAATTGGTTCCTTACTATTGTCATTTTAAGGCCATTGGTAGGCAGCGCAGGCGAAAATACTGGTGCCTGATGCCACCTTAACTAAAGCCATAGCTGGATCGGGGTGTAGTCTGCCATCCGACTCTGTAACTGGGGTGTCGATAAGGAATGGTACCAGCATAACGGGCTATCGGGTGACGTGACCGGGGATTAGCCCGTCACCCGCCGCGAGGCCGACCGCGTGAGGAAAGACCGACGTCCTCCCCGAGGGGGGGACGTCGGTCGATAGGAGGGTACCCCGGGTGGGGGGTATTCCGTCGGGCCGACCACTGATGACAAGTAACCCTGCTCCAGTGGTCGGCCCAACGACGAAGGCGACGTGGTGTTCGGGTGGGTTGCGGGAGTTGCGTGCTTAAGCCCTTCTGTCGCCCCGGACGGAGTGGTGCGGAGGCGCGCCGACCGCAGCCCACGCCCAGCCCAAAAAAAGCATAACGGGCTATAGTTTTATTATTGCAAACGGTAGCAGACTAGCAAATAGTACACCTGATGGTAAGTGTTGCTACCGCTCATGGATCTATGCAATATCAGGGGCACTGCTAGGTTGCTGCCTACCGCGAAGAAATTGAAGGGAGTGTGAATGTGTGCAATGAGGTTCGGTGATATTAAATACATCATTAAAATCCACTAAACGCAAACGACCTCAGAAAGTTGGGCTTCAGGCTCTCTCGTTCACCAAACAAAGCGCAGTAACAAATTACTACTAATCAGACATCGATTTTCTGCGAGAGTGTGGTACTACACCGGGCGAAACGACCCGCGGCTCTAGATAGCTGTCAACAGTGTAATTCTTTCACTATTAAAAAGTTGTTAAAGAACTGGTACTGGTGGTCATACCAAAAGGCGATACGAAGGTAATGCGGTAGGTTACAGGCGGGGTAGGGTTGCCACCCGTACTTTATTATAAAATATTGTACATTATTTCCATTAATTGTACTTTATACTTTATGTAAGCAACAAAGCATATGAAAATACTTTATTTCGCATAAACTAATTTCTCGGGATGAAGGCTAAAGATATTTTTTCAAATTTGTATAAAATAATTACATAATAGCGATTCCTTCCACTCCAGCAGTCATAGGGGGAGAATTGCGTATAATGTACAATACAAATTAATAACCTATTTAGTTTCACTTAAATTTATAGGGCAAAGATACTGTGCAAATGTTCATTTGTGTTAATTCATCATCATCATCATCATCTTGCTCTTATCCCAATTACTTGGGGTCGACGCAATATGTCATCTATTTTGACATATTGCAAAAAGTTTCGGCAATGACTTTAATGACCGGCCGCCTGCCTGACGTTAACCCTCCTTGGGAATGTAATCGTTGACCCAAATGGTACCATATGGAGTTGGTCCGGGTCAATCTAGGGCTCTTAGCAAAGCAAGGGTTGGTAGTATTCGAAGCCGCTACAACACAGCACAGTTCATTTATGTTAATTATGCGATGAAATTTGCTAAAATAATGTTTTGACCAAAATTATTAAGGACTTTATTTTGACACAATGTACTTTTTTTGCTATCTTCATTAACCAATGTACTTTATTAGCACAAAAAAGGTGGCAACCCTAGTTATGGGACCGCATATCCCGGACAGTATAGACAGAGTATTTTCATGCAATGACAGTCTGTCAAGGAAACGAATACTCAATGTACCGTGCACAGCTCTGTATCTCTATTCATTCTAAAAACTAGATTGTCTTTTCTCTTCGTTTGTGTAAAGAGGTTAACTTACATATGTATGTACAACTCGCAATTCCCGTTGTAAGAATTACCAGACTGCTGGCGAAACCACAGAAATATAATTTTTCTGTGGGCGGAACTTAATCTGGAACAGGTCACAAAGAACTATCATATATAAAACACTAGCTGACCCTGCAAACTTCGTACCGCCGTAATTTTTTTCATAAACATATTTTTTAAATTACCGAAAATCTAGTCCCGGATTATGTCGCGCACGGATCTTACTCAGTGCTATGCGATATTCAGGCGTCTCGTTCAAGACTGTCCAGTATCTCCTATCGCCTGAAGTCCTTGGCGTGACGAAGGGCCAGCCTGAAGGTAGACCGTGCGCTGCGGTAAGTCTCGTACAGTTGAACCTCCCGCTCAGCGTCGAGGTGATGGCGCCGGCTGCGAGTGCAGGATATCCAGGTACGTATGCACACATCCCGCAGATCCGCCAACTTTTGGAACCACCAGGAGACTGCCAACTCTTGCGAACGCGGTTAAACGAGATAAACAATTTCCTATGTCCGTCTCCTGGTTCTAAGCTACCCCCCACCAATTGTCAGCCACATCTGTACAGCCGTTCTTGAGTTATAAATAATGTAACTAACAGGACTTTCTTTTATATACAGGCTGTATCAGGTTATGGGGCAACTGGTCAAAAGGGGGCTAGGCAATGGTGGTAGGAACCCATAAAAAAAAATTGAACAAAAAATATTGATTCGTTTAGAAATTAGAGACATGTAAAGTTTTCAATTTTGTCATCGCTTTTTCGTATAAATCTGATTGAAATGTATAAAGTCAATGATACTTAATACGCAACAAATTCATACTTTGTTAAATATTCATTAGAAATTGAAGAAATCAATGATTACGTTCACATAAGCAAAACAAACTTCGCTTTAAAACAGCTGACCGGCTTACGAGCGTTGACCGCTTGCCGTTGTAACTACATGTCATTGAAGCGTTTGCGCAATTCTAGGTATTAATAAATGAAATTATACTGTCGAAGCTTTACATACTTACATGTATTCTGTCTGTACATGCCTACATAATACGTAACATTTAAGGCATAGACTCTTCGACACATTTTTTTGAAATCACTATAACTTTTATGTTATATTGTTTTTTGTGTAATGTACATTTTAATTATGATCTATGACCGTTAAACTACAACAAACTCGAACAGTTGTCCCATAACCTGATCCACCCTGTATATAGTTATAATAATATTATTATTGCTCCTCGATATAGCACGCATTGTGAGAAGGTTCTTCTCTCTGGATGCCTAATCACTGGGTTGCTTGATCTTTATACCCGCCGTTCTTATACCAGTTATTTCTTTTGTAGTATACATATACATATGTATGCATATAGAGTAAGAATACCATTGACCACCGCCTCTCTTGCCTGTGGGTGTCGTGAAAGACGACAAAGGGATATAATATGCATATAACATCTGTGCGAGAGAAGGTAAACTCAAAACAAAACCCTATTACAACACGTCTAATCAGCATGGTATAGTAGATCAATTCCCATTCCATCATGGAGGAGGTTCGAGCCCAACACTGGTACGTATATGGGCTGAGATGATTATTAGATGAGTTTTACCTTTGCCCGCAAGACTTTTCGCGTGCCGTTGTTTTTTTAGTCTTTAATTTTGTAGGACAAGGTCAGAAATAGGTGAAAATATTTTTACCTATTTACCTTGTCCTATTTTCACAGAAAAATAACTGGACCGTTATTTAAGTATCCTAATTTGACGTAAAATAATTATAGTTGGATTCATCATAATCATCACAGCTCATATACGTCCCACTGCTGGGCTCGAGCCTCGTCTAAAACGGTAGGGTAACCGACCTTACTATATCATACTGGTTGGACAGGTTGGTATAGGGTTTTATTTCGAGTTTTTCTTTTCTTGCATAGATGTTATATGCGTATTATATCCCTTCAGATTATCCGTTATTTTTTCACAGCAAGTAACCAAGTCTTTTTGACGTAAACATAAATATGTAAGTACGTAGGTGTTAGTCTATGACTTGTGTAAAGTTTACGATCTTCTGACACTTTACAATAGCTCTAATACTTTTATAAGTTTCTATCTCTGAAGTTTTAGCTTACAGTGAATATATTAGTTGAAGCAAGTATTAATTTAGTGGAGAAAATGTTGAAATGCGAGAGTTTCTCATAACGAGGCGAGACGACGTTAAGTATTTAGGAAAGTTCTAAGTGTCAATGTTGACCTCTCTAGTGGAACTCTTGAGAAAATTTATAAGAATCATGTGAACACGGTCTGACGTCAGATCTCTTTAGTAATGTAATTTTCGATCAGACGGCGGACCGCGGACAGGCTTTCTCTACGAGATAGAAATCCGAAATACGGTAATCAGGAGAAAGGTTCTCGAGTGACGACCACGTATCGGACGACGCAGCGTAGGACGCCCCCCACTAGGTTGATCGACGACCTGGTGAAAGTCGCTGGGCGTCGTTGGATGCAGGTGGCACAGGACCGCAATTTGTGGCGTAACATGAGGGAGGCCTACGTCCAGCAGTGGATGGCGATAGGCTGAAATGATGATGATGATGATATCTATACCAATAAATAAAATTGGAGTGTCTGTTTGTAATGTCAAAATAATAGGCTTTTTTCATGCTCACACGGTTATTTGCACGACACCTATGCCTAAAATAGCACTTAAAAATTTTTGTCTGTCTATCTGTCTGTTTGTTCCGGGTAATCTTCAAAACAGCTAGACCGATTTCAAAAATTCTTTCACCAATGGAAAGCTATAATATCAGGGCGTATGCTAGGCTATATTTTATCCCGGTATTCCCACGGGAACGAGAACTACGTGGGTAAAGCGACTATAACCTATAACCAAAGCGAAGCGAGGGCGGATTGCTAGTGTATATATATATATATTTGTTTAATTCGCCAAATATTATATAGCTTTAAATTCCACCATTTATGTTTAACTATTTTGTATGTACCTGTCTTGAATTATTTCTGCTCCACACTAAATCGATTGGCCGAAAATTCCGAGAGCATTAAGTTCGCCTTGTACCTTTGTTTGTGCAAAAGTTATAAATAAATAAAAGTGCAGCTACAAACATTAAAAACTCTAGTAAAGACTAGGATAATGAAATAAAATCAGTTGTCTGTAAAGTCGGTTTACTGACGATAGTTGAACATGACAACGTTAACGTCGTCGAATATTTGACAATATATCACTGAACATATGTTTAATATCGAAAGAATACCTTTATCGCCGCAATTATCGTTGCTATAAACAATTTACACCACATTTACTTTTCACTGCACTTTATACTTGACGAAAACATGTAAATGTATTATTGTATAGCAGCTGTCCATGCGGACGCATCGCTCTCTCAAGTAGAGACAGATGTCGAACGCTGCCGAACGTGGAGGCCGATTGTGCCTCTTTGTCGCTCGTTCCGCGCTCTCGCTTGCACTTCAAGCCTTAAATGGAACGCCTCAGAGAGAGGTAACGCCACATGAGTCATGTTTTTTTCGTGCGTGCAGCCGGCTCCATCGAATTAAAAGACGTTGTCACGTCAAAAAGTGTGGTACATACACACTTGCGTATGCACATAGAAAAATATACTTCTTTGGCGTAACAAGATATCTTTTTAGATATTTTATCCTCCGTGGTATTATATATATATATATATATATATATACTAGCAACCCGCCCTCGCTTCGCTTCGGTTATAGGTTAAAGTCGTTTTACCCGCGTAGTTCCCGTTCCCGTGGGAATACCGGGATAAAATGTAGCCTAGTTTACGCCCTGATATTATAGCTTTCCATTGGTGAAAGAATTTTTGAAATCGGTCCAGCCGTTTTGAAGATTATCCGGAATAAACAGACAGACAGACAGACAAAAATTTTTTAATTGCTATTTTAGGCATAGGTGTCGTGCAAATAACCGTGTGAGCATGAAAAAAGCCTATTATTTTGACATTACAAACAGACACTCCAATTTTATTTATTGGTATAGATATAAACTCATTTGCAAAAAAAACGGGCACCTAAGCAATGAACCATTTCAAATGTTAATATTTCTTTGTTTGATAATTATAGGTAGTTTTATCCACACAATTTGCTAAATTAATAAGAAAATAATCGTTTTCATCAGTATTTCATAAAATTTAGATACAATTTATGGGAAATAATGCTAAACCTCGCTAGTAGTGTATATTCGCTAGTAGTGCATATGCTCATGAAGTAAAAATAAAAAAGTTTTTTTGTTTGTTTTTCTTTAATAAAGTAAAAGCAGATAAATGTTTAGTATCGAGTGTGACCCCCTCTAGCTAAAATCACAGCTTGAATTCGTTTGGGCATGCTAGCGAGTATATCCCGGATACTTGCTTGCGGAATACGTTCCCACTCCGCAGTAATCACATTCTTCAGCTCTCTGATGGTCTGCGGAGCCGGGTGTACTGATCTCACACGCCGTTTCAGAACGTCCCAGACATGCTCTATGGGATTGAGGTCGGGACTTCGAGCTGGCCAATCCAAACGACGAATGCCGACCTCTTGCACATACGCATTAACATCGCGGGATCGGTGGGCGCGAGCATTGTCGTCCATAAAAATCGAGTCTTCACCTAGAGCGGCCAATGCGGGTTGTGCATGAGAAATTAGAACTTCTGTTATGTATCGATGCCCAGTCAGTGAGCCGTTTTCAATGAAGACTAACTCTGTACGATCCATTGAATTTATTCCTGCCCAAAACATAACAGAGCCCCCACCATAAGGTGTGATTTCTTCGAAACATGCCTCTGCAAAGCGTTCTCCTTGTCTTCTTAGCACTCGCCGACGTCGATCTTCACCGAACAGAGATATCCTGGCTTCATCAGAGAACAAAACCCTATTCCAATCGTCTTGAGTCCATGATTCACAATTTCTAGCGAACCTAAGCCTGTGAACTCTGTGCTCACGGAGTAATTTGGGGCCGCGGGCCGGGCGGTGACTGCGTATATTGGCAGCGAGAAGCCTCCTCCTGACCGTCCATAGACTAATATGCACATTTCTTACTTCTTGGAGGTTGTTCTTAAGATCCACATACGAAGATTTGCGATTTCTCAATGCGCGACTCACAAGAAAACGATCATCCCGTGGTTGGGTACATGGTTTTCTTCCAGAACCAGGCCTTCTCTCGACGGAACCAGTCTCCTGATATCGCTGCCAGGTCCTTTGGACTGTCGAGCGACTAACATTTAGCCTCCTAGCCACGAAACATTGGCTGCAACCCTCTTCAAGCAGCGCGATAATTTTGGTAGCTTTTACCACTTTATCTACCATTTTTGATACAGCCAAACAGCATTAAATAAAGCTTTGACAGTCAAGGATATGAAATTAATAGATAAAAATTGAATAAAAGTTATGAAAGTCGATGTTAACTTCTGGAACTTCGCGCCAAAAATGTAGGATAAAAAGGGGTTTTCTGTAAAAATGAACATCAAATGAAAAATTGAATTTAGAACGTACTTTTTTAAATACCACAGCATTTTTAAAACCGGCCAGTAACGTGTACAAACGATTGAAACCTTTTTGGTATTGTATCTTTTTAAATATGAATGAAAATCAAAACCGCCCGTTTTTTTTGCAAATGAGTTTATATATATTAGACTGGGCCAAAAAAAACAAACAATTTTTTTTATTAACGGTACTGTGAAAATATTGTTCATGATGACAAAAGAAAATTATTCTGAAAACTTGAGCCCTTAATATTAATAATAAGAGGTAAAATTAAATTCAAAAGTAATTAACCGTTTATTTTAAAGTCGAATAACTTTGAAAGGAGTGAATTTGATAAAAAATGTTAAGAGACCTTTTTTGTAGAACATGAAATTTTACTTAAGAATAATTATTTGCTATATAAAAATATTGATATTTATAGTGGTTAAAAAATCCAGAATCCAAATAAAAAAATAAAAAAATATATCAATGTTTAAGGCTTGATTACAAGGGAACGGCTCGTCCTACGTTAATTTATTAAGAGAGCTTTTTTGTAGAGAATTTCATTTCCTTTAAAGATATGAAATGGAAAAATTTTTAAAATTCATGATGTCCGAATTTTGTGTGAAAAATTCAGTAGCTGTTCAAAAATCGATAATCATAATGATGCACCTCTTAATATTAATATTAAGGGCTCAAGTTTTCAGAATAATTTTCTTTTGTCATCATGAACAATATTTTCACAGTACCGTTAATAAAAAAAATTGTTCGTTTTTTTTGGCCCAGTCTAATATATATTTATATATAAAAGGTATTTAATACTTTAAAGTTTTATAATAACGTATTACTTTGACATTCGTGACGGTGGCCGCGTGCATTGTAAAAATGTTCTCTAGCTAGCTTCGGTTTTTTTTATGGGTGGCCTATGGTCAGCGCACATGCTGTATATTTCGTCTGGGGTGACAAAAGGACGGCGCGTGGGTTCATAACTCACCCGTAGCCACGTCGCCTTCGTTGTTAGGCAGAGTTCCTTGTCTTCAGTGGTCGGCCCAAAGGAATACCATTTCGGGTACCCTCACCGCTCGACGTCCCCCGGGACGTCGGTTGCCCACGCGCGGTCAGCCTCTCTGAGGGTTAGGACTACAATCCCCGGTCCGATCACCCGAGCTAACTTCAGGATGTCGGTTATTCGATGTGCGCCCGTATCGTAGAAATTTGGTTTCATTATTTTTCTCTAACTCGCCGAAGGAGGTATTACTTCGTAAACGTATAATTATATATTAATGGAATACATTCGCTTAACCAGCATCCGTAAATTCAGTACAGCAAGCCATTTAGGTTTAATTTTCATCAAACTCATATAATTGATATATAAGTTTTACAGTGACCGCACCTAGCTTTCAGTTGGTTAAAGCAATTAAATAGTTAATGCAACTATAGTAATAGACGTAATATCGATAAAATGACAATAATATAATTTATTATGAATCATCAATCATCATCGCAGCCCACAAACGTTCCACTGTTGGGCTCAGGCCTCCTCCGCAATAGGAGGGAATTTGACCTACAATACCATGCTGGACAGACGTGTAGGTATAGGGTTTCATTTCAAGTTTTCCTTCTCTTGCACAGATGTTATGTACATATTATATCCCATAGTCGTCTTATACGACATCCACGGGCAAGATAGAGAGTGGTGAATTGTATCCTTACTCCGTCACCACACGGAAAGAATAACTAGTGGTAAATCGTCATCATCAACATCACAGCTCATATACGTTCCTCTACTGGGATCGAGTCTTCTCCACAATGAGAAGTTAACCTACTATGCCAAGCTGGTCAGACGGGTTTGGTATATGGTTTTATTTCGTGGTTTCCTTCTCTTACATAAATGTCATCTGCAATAATCCCTTAGTCGTCTTTTACGACACCCACGGGCAAGAAAGGGGATGGTGAATTGTATTCTTATTCCATCACCACACGGAATCATCATACTGCTCTTATCTGAACTGCACAGATGGCGTAGTGGTTAACACACCGCCCCACAGGGTCATAACAAAAACTTTTCAAATGAATTGTTAAATGGCTTTTCTTTTTTCGTTTCAATTTGTTTACGCTAAATTATCAATCATAATAATAAGAATTACTTTCTGGTACATATTCTTATATCTCACAACCTACCCTGCATACTTGCATACGAACACCCGCGTTCTCGATGTATGACGGTGTGCAGACTTATGTTGTTAGCCGCCTGCGAACGGGCAGAAATCGTCGAAAGGTGTGAGTATTCCTTACAATTGCCTTTCCTGTCACATTTGTCACACCAGATTAATTTTCGGATCGCCTGCACGAGGAGCGCAGCCTCGATGAGGCGATCCGCCGCCGGCGACTGGGGTGGCGTAGGCGCGACTGCCTGCGCCTCATGCCGCCCTAGCCGAGGCCGCGGGTGACGTGACCGGGGATTAGTCCGTCACCCGCCGAGAGGCCGACCGCGTGAGGAAAGACCGACGTCCTCCCCGAGAGAGGGACGTCGTTCGATGGGAGGGTACCCCATGTAGGGGGTATTCCGTCGGGCCGACCACTGATGACAAGTAACCCTGCTCCGGTGGTCGGCCCAACGACGAAGGCGACGTGGTTTTCGGGTGGGTTGCGGGTGTTGCGTGCTTACGCCCCTCTGTCGCCCCGGATGGAGTGGTGCGAGGAGCGCGCCGACCGCAGCCCACACCAAAAAAAAAACCAGATTAATTTTAAACATATAATACGAGTACATTCCACTCATCGATCCTAGGGCCATTTCGACCCACATAAAATCTGGCGCCATCACAGTTCATATATGTTCTACTGCTGGGCTCGGGCCTACTTCACAATAGTAGGAAAATTGACCTACGTTTTCCTTCGAGTTTTCCTTCTTTTGCATAGATATTATGTGCATATTTTATGCCTAACTAAGGCACGACACCCACTGGTAAGGGGAGGTGAATTGTATTCTTATCACGTCACCGCACAGAAAATTTTGGCTTAATGGCTAAATCTTAGAATAATAACGTATAGAAGGTAAGTTAGCGCACAAAAAGTGAAGCATTTCAATTGGAGCCTAATGAAGCTTACGCCGGAACCGTTCCGTAATGTACAAGTCATTGTACTGCACGTACGTACGCAACTCTTAAAAAATAAATAGGTAATTATGACGGTTTGTGCATTCAAGTGGTGTCATAACACATTTGAAAAACTTAAAAAGGTTTTCAACATTATTTTAAAAGTATTTCGACGATTTATGTTAATGTGGTGTGCGTGTGTAGGTGTGTAATCGTCTGCGTGCCATTAGTATTTTTAGATTCATGTTTAGAACGTTTGAAGTACTGACACTATCCTTCTATACGTTATTATTCTAAGGGCTAAATAATAAATAAAGCATCCTTGTCAGATTACAGTCATATTTATTTATTATGGATGGAAAATGAGAAACTAATAATTCTTTGGTAATATTTTTTCACTTCCATGTTATAGGGTAAGAATACAATTTCTTGGCCATTGTTTCTGTAGAAGACTTTTAAGGGATAAGGGTTAAGAACATAGCATCACATCAAGAGAAAAAAAACTCGAAATAAAACCCTATACCAACCTGTCTGACCACTTTAGTTGTAGTAGGTCAATATCTCTTTCATTGTGTAGAAGATTCTAGCCTGTTATTGGAATATACAGGGTGTATCAGCATATGGGGCAACTGGTCAAAAGAGAACTAGACAATGGTGGTAGGAACCCATGGAATAAATTTGAACTAAAAATATCGATTCGTTAAGGAATTAGAGACATGTAAAGTTTTCAATTTTGTTCTCGCTTTTTCGTGTAAAACTGGTTGAAATGTATAAAGTCAATGATACTTAATACGTAACATACTCATACTTTGTTAAATGTTCATTAGAAATTGAATAAATCAATGATTACATTCACATAAGCAAGACAAACTTCGCTTTAAAACAGCTGATCGGCCTATGAACGTTGACCACTCGCCGTTGTACTTACGATGTCATTGAAACGTTTGCGCAATTCTAGGTATGAATGCATGAAATTATACTGTCGAAGCTTTACATGCCTACATGTATTCTGTCTGTATATGCCTACATAATACGTAACATTTAAGGCGTAGACTCTTTGACACATTTTTTTGAAATCACTATAACTTTTATGTTATATTATTTTTTGTGTAATGTACATTCTAATTACGATCTATGACCGTTAAACTACAACATACTCGAACAGTTGCCACATAACCTGATACACCCTGTATATGAGCTGAAATTATTGCGTTGTGAGGTAAATTTTTACTTCTCCGCTATATACCTTACTTGCCACTATAACAACAAATACTAAAAACAAATTAATATAAATATTTAAGGAAAACTCCCATACGTACGGCACCCTTCGTGCGCGACTCTGACTCGCACTTAGCCGTTTTTTTTGTTATGTAAGATCAAATACTCTTTAGAATTATTTGCTTAGAATTTTAAGCCCCCTATACATGTTGGCCGAGCCTAGGCCAACGCGAGCGTTGGCAAATATATACAAAGCAAGTGCTAATGTCCACACGTTGGACAAGTTCGTCGAACGCCAATGCAAGTGACCAATGTAGACGGTGAAGACAATTTGCGTCAAATCAGCTGTTCACATGTTGGCGCTTGGATTCATTCAGCCAACTAGGCGAGCTACGCCGAGCGTTGGCCGTCCAAGGCAAATAGGGTGTACACACACACGTTGGCATTGGCCATCATTCGGCAAGGCTCGTCCAACATGTATAGGCACCTAATATAATAATACAATAACTGTCAATCTCGAATGTTCGACTAATAGGTAACAGCTTCTTGCTCTGATTGAACCAAGACGTATGTATTTATTGGATCATGTGTTCATACAGGGTGACTAACTAAAAGGCGGTAAAAAATGATCCCGTTTGCTACTACTAGTCTATAATGGGTTGTTAGTAACATGCAAATGTTCTCCGAATAATATCTAAAAGACAAAGTTTATAGGTGCTACACTGTCGGCAGTACTACACTTGTATACAGTTATCGTTTCCCGCAGTTCATTCATCTTCTCTTTAGTCTTCCTTTACTCCTAAATCCAACATTCATCCTTAAAAACTTTTACAACATTATTTTCATCCCTTCTCGTCACAATATTCATACCACATCAAATGTTCATTCTTTAATTTTTCTGTATCTGCTGTAACTTTAAAACTTCCTATGCGATATAATTATTACTTCCTAGCGGTTTCACCCGCAGTTCCTCTTCCCGTGGGAATATCGGGATAAATTATAGCTTATGTGTTATTCTGATATGTAAGCTATATCATTGTGAAGGGTCATCAAAATCAATTCAGTAGTGTTTGCGTGAAGGAGCAACAAACATCTTCACATCCTCACATACACACAAACTTTCGCGTTTATAATATTAGAAAGGATTTTATTCATAAACCCAGCTAGATTTAATAATTTGACTAAGTTGTTCGCGCGAACTGCGACGTGTCGTGCGATGTCGGTTAACTCCGTCTAGATTCAACCCTCATCTAGAACAAATCCTCATTTTGTGGGAACCAGTCCCACTAGTGGGATTGGCTCCCACTGGTCCTTCACCTAGCCCACGTCGTTATGTTGCTGGCATAAACCGCCCCATACAGTCCACTAAGCCGCAACATAACAAAGTATTATTGTGATTAGTTGTTACATATATACTTATTTTTTTTTCCGTGTGGTGACAGATTAACACGTTCGTTGCGTTACGAGATCTATCAGATCCCTTGCAGGACTTTTGTATTGTACGTTGACTATAATCCTGTTTTTTCACTCCTTGCGGGAGGCGCTAACGTGTAAAGTACTTTAAGTATGAGTAACACAAATATACATATTTGCTGCCTACGTAAAGGTGAATTCAAGGATACAAAAAAAAAACAATTAGCGATGGATTAGGTCCCTAACGCACAGTAGTATAATTATTTTCACAGTAGTATATAAATTATTATCAAAACCGTATTTTTAGGATTGATTAGGTCTCAAACGCACCAAAAGGTAGGTTAGTTGCGAGATCTTTTAGGTCTCCAAAGCACCAGCTGAAAGTTCTTTAAAAAATTATGGCGCAGGGAACGTGTTAAGAATTCAATTCACCACCCTCCTTCTTGCCTTTAGGTGTCGTAAAAAATTAGTATTACATTAATTAAAAAAAAATTAGTATTAAAAAAATAGTATTAATTAATTAGTTATTACATAATAAGCATATAACATTTATGTAAAAGAATATTCAACACAAAACTATGGTGAGAGAAAATGACATACTATACCTACCGGTATAGTATGTCATTTTCTCTCCCATAGCCGAGGAGATGAATATGAGCTGAGATGAGAGATGTAATGAGTTAATTTTACAACATGATTCTAACATTAAAACATTACTTTTTAGAAATTATGTTATTAAACTGTGAAATATTATTTTAGGGTTAAAACAAAATATCCTTGAAACGTTATTGTTTTTTTTTTATTGGCAACGGTGGCAAACGAGCAAGCAGCACACCTGATGGTAAGTGACGTGCCTTTGCAATACCAGGGGCACAACCAGGCCGTTGTCTACCGTGAAGGAAATACTCATAAATGTTTTTTAAAAGTTGCCACCACCAAAGCCCACAGTTCTTACACACATTAATCTCAACTACTGGCACAAAGGCAATATCTGTTAGCTTGGATTCATGTATAATGGTATAACTTTAAGGCTATAAGTCAAATGCGGGAGTATTCAAATCACAGCTAATTTATAGTGAAAGATCAGAGATCTCCAGCTCAGAAAAACACAGGATGATTGTAATATAAACTGATTTAATGTCCACTTCACAATATAGCAATACTATTCGACCAACGCTTGCAACGTACAACGCTCGAATGACTCGAATGTTCCGTGACACTGTGTTACCCGCACATTATACTTTTGTTGTATCGATATTGCATATCGATACCAAAATTTACTACCAGTGAAAAAAAATAAATAGTTTAAGAATGTTTGATATCTGTGTGTTATGATTTTATATACGTTCTATATCCAATATCGGTACAATATTACAATAGATTAAAGGACAGATTACAACTAGTTATAATGATGCTAACAGCTCGGCCATCCTTCCAACAGTGAGTCCTCTCACTGTGGTCGAGATGAGCCAAAGAATATTTAAATATTAACTCCATCTACAATCTAATTACTATTTCGCTACAACTGTAAAAAAAAAAAAAATCTGATACTATTGCGTAAGAATTATATAAACCAAGCGTTGAAGTATATGTATATTATACATGTCATATTTCCTTAGCAAATATCCTTATCTATTGTAATGATAATCAACATGATCTGCTATGATCTATGACCATCTACGTGCTCAACACGCTGATCACTCATAGCTCATGTCTGAGGTTAATACTATACACTAATGTTATAATGATAATCAACATGATCTGCTATGATCTATGACCATCTACGTGCTCAACACGCTGATCACTCATAGCTCATGTCTGAGGTTAATACTATACACTAATGTTATAATGATAATCAACATGATCTGCTATGATCTATGACCATCTACGTGCTCAACACGCTGATCACTCATAGCTCATGTCTGAGGTTAATACTATACACTAATCTTATAATGATAATCAACATGATCTGCTATGATCTATGACCATCTACGTGCTCAACACGCTGATCACTCATAGCTCATGTCTGAGGTTAATACTATACACTAATCTTATAATGATAATCAACATGATCTGCTATGATCTGTGACCATCTACGTGCTCAACACGCTGATCACTCATAGCTCATGTCTGAGGTTAATACTATACACTAATCTTATAATGATAATCAACATGATCTGCTATGATCTGTGACCATCTACGTGCTCTACACGCTGATCACTCATAGCTCATGTCTGAGGTTAATATTATATACTAATCTTATAATGATAATCAACATGATCTGCTACGATCTATGACCATCTACGTGCTCTACACGCTGATCACTCATAGCTCATGTCTGAGGTTAATACTATCTTGTTATGATCTGCGATTGAGACTCAACGATACTGGGCGCATATAGCCCGTGTAATGGTCTTCCGTTAACACGGTCTGCTATAATTTGCGACCATCTATATCGGAGTTCTGCCCGCTCATAACTCGTACCATGCTATGAGAGTAAACAATCTTTTCATTCTATGATCATATGTAACTTATAATTTATCAATCACAATTCATTACGTACATTAATTGTAATTTAACAGGCCAATGCAGCCTTTTCGTCTCTTTGCTTTTATGATTTAGTTCTAATCACTCTTAGCTAATGATCTGTTAGTCAATTCATAATCACTATATCATAATTACTATCTTCTCACAATCATCATCACATAATCATCGTATTTCTTAAATCGTGTTAAGTTACATACATTTCGCAGTTGCAGTCCAACCGTCACGAACCACTCTGCACCCAATCATCGATAACTTTCAATCATCACTTCTCTCATTTTCCTCTACTGTATCCTCATTGTCGCTACCATCACTTTCACTGATCTCACTAGAAATATTTTTAAACGCTAGCCATGGTTGTATTTTATCTATTGCGACAACATTTTCATTTCTCTTACTACCTTTTCGCGTTAATGGTGTATCCTCAACTAAAAATCTATCATTATCTAATATTTTAATTATACGATACGGGCCATGGAATTTTGGTAGAAGCTTTCTAGATTTACCTGAATTCTCCTTGTCATAAATATTTCTTTCAACCCTAACAAGATCTCCGATATTATATGTTACACTCACCTTCCTATGTTTATCAAATCTTTGTTTCGCCTTTAACTGCTGTTTCTCTATACGATCCCTAGTTTCCTTTCTCAGTTCAACCATATCCTCGCCACTTATACGTTCATTAACTTCGGAAATTACGTTATTTAAGATATTTTCGGATGTACTAGTTAATCTACACCTAAATAACAGCTCTGAGGGACTCTTGCCTGTAGTTTTATTTATCGTAGTGTTTAAGCCCAACTGTATGTCACCTACACAATCGTCCCACATGTTATCGTTTTTACCATGACATTTAGTGCTTAAGGCATCTAAGATGGTTCTATTGTAGCGCTCTATCTGTCCGTTCGCCCTAGGGGTTGCTACCGCATTCATTACATGCTTAATACCTAAGCTTTTGGTAAAAGATTTAAACCTTGCGCTCGTAAAGCACGTGCCGCGATCTGTTATGAGACGAGATGGCGCGCCAAAATAACTAACGTGTTCTTTAAAATATTTAATTGCCGTAGTGCTCTTTGTGTCTTTTACTGGTCTAATGTTGATATATTTGGTAAAAGAATCTATAATAGTAAGTATATACGTATTGCCTCTCCTAGAGCGAACAAATGGACCAAGGTGATCCGCGTGTAACGTATGGAAAGGAATTTCTAGTTTGAGAATGGGATGCATTAAACCTTCTTTAGGGCCACCGGGTGCCTTATGATGACCACATTCTAAGCATGCGGATACATATTTCTTTGTGAATCGACGCATTTTAGGGAACCATAGCGTGCTCTGTAAGCGATTAAGAGTTTTCTCGAAACCAAAATGTCCAACGTCATCATGGTTCATTCGCAGTACCTGCCACCTCACTGCGTGCGGAACCACCCATCTCAATCCACTATCAGTAATTCTGTACACATAACTACCTCTTATCTGATAATTCTTATAAATGTCTACTACCTGCTTAGTTTGTGGATCCTGAAGTATTTCCTTAATTCTCTTTATCTCATCATCGTTACTTTGCACCGTTGAAATCCAGTCCTTCAACTCTATTGCCAAGACATCAAATATCTGACAGTCTTCATCACCAGGAACGGGTTCAGTTACGGGGGCACGACTGAGCGCGTCTACGTGTGACATTTTGTTCCCTGGTCTATACTCAATTTCACAATCGTACTCCTGTAACTGAATCCACCATCGAGAGATTCGTGGTATAAGATCTCTTTTCGTTAAAGTAGTCCGTAAGGCATTACAATCAGTAATAATTTTGAATCTTAATCCTAAAAGATAAACTCTAAAACGTTTAAGCGAAGCGATGACTGCTAGAGTTTCTAATTCAAAAGAATGTAATTTTTGTTCATCGCCTGTAGTCTTTCGGCTGTAATAAGCCACCGGTCTAAGTATTCCATCAGCATGCCTCTGCATCAGAATACCAGCAATGCCTAGTTTACAAGCATCTGTATGGAGTTCGGTTTCTAACGTCACATCGTATAGCGACAAGATCGGTCGTTCCACTAGTCTATGTTTAAGTGATTCGAAGGCCTTAGTATGACTTTCATCCCATTTCCATGTAAAGTTAGATCTTAGTAGGTCAGTTAAAGGTCGCGCCACAAGAGCGAAATTCCGTACGAACCGTCTAAAGAAACTGGCTAACCCAATAAAACGTCTAACATCATGTACGTTTTGCGGCTGAGGGAAATTGGAAATGGCAAGGGTCTTGCGGGACCCTGGCCTAATTCCTTGGCTATTTACTTGGAACCCTAGAAAGTCTATCTCTTTCTGAAAGAAATGGCATTTACTAATATTTAATGTGAGCCCCGCGTCTGATAGAAGCCCAAGTACTTGCTCTAGTCTATTAAGCCCTTCCTGAAAGGACCTTGCAGGGATCAAAATGTCATCCATATATATTATGGCAAAATTAACCTTGGACTTAGGCAGTATTTTATTTATCACTATCTGAAAAACTGACGGAGCATTGGCCAATCCAAATGGCATACGTTTGAACTGGTACTGCCCGTCAGGGGTGACGAATGCAGTTTTATCCTGGGAATATTCCGCAACGGGAATCTGGTAATATCCTGATGCGCAATCAAGTGTAGTAAATAAAGAATTGCCAGCCAACATGTCTAATTGGTCGTCAATCAGTGGTAGAGGATAGTGTTCCTTCTTTGTTTTCTTATTAAGAGCCCTATAATCCACACACAATCGCTTCTCGCCAGTCTTTTTCTTAACTAGTAAAATAGGACTAGCGTATGATGACTTTGATTCACAAACTATATCGGCATCCATCATATCCTGTACCATTGATCGCACTACTGCACGTTCAGAAAACGAAAGTCTGTATGGACGATATACAACTGGTCGATTGTCTTCCATATCGATCACCATCTCTGACACATTTGTTAAACCTAAGTCTTTCAAGCTACTTGAGAAACAGTTTGCATAACGCTTCAATAATGTTTTTAATTTATCAACCTCCTGCATGGTCAATGAACTATCGTAATTAATTATATCCGCTGTTTCGGAACTCTCTAAATTCAATTTATTTACATCCATAAACTCTACCTGTCGGGCACGCGTCAATAAGCTATCCTTCTGTAATTTGATCGGCCTATCAGTGACACTTTGAATAAGCAATGAAATTTGTCCGCCTATGACATCATATTCACCTGGTAACAGATAAAACTCATAACCCAAGTGACCCCGTAACGTGCCGCTAACATACACTGAACCAGAATATATGTCGGGACAATAAGTTCGTACAACACATGTTTTCATCGGTGGTAACACTATATCATCAATTAATAGCAGACGGTACTTTTTTATATTATTATTATTGAAAATCAACCGATCGTTAGTTTTCATTATAGTAATGTTAGGTTTTTCCGTAAAACTGTGTCCTACCAATACCGGATATTTTATAACGCTATCATGTACTACGAAGATTTCGGTTTGCTCTACAATATTCTGAATGTTTAGTTCTACAGTGGTAACTCCCAGAGGAACCACAATATTATCACCAATACCTCGCATAATTGGCAACTGATCATCACTGCTCCACTTGATCCCTAACCTTTGGGCATCACTACATCGTATCAGCGTGCACTGGCTACCTAGATCTATGTATCCTGTCATGGGATATCCATTCAAACTCAAACATACCACATATTTACTATCATTCAATTGAGCTACATTAACCTGCAAAACATTTTTTTCATTGGATTTACCATCCCTTGAAGTATTGTCATTAGGTAGTTTCTCACAATTTATGGCTGTATGTCCCAATTTATTACAAATAGTACACCTCAAGATCTTTTTTGTACATTTAAAACTGAAATGACCTGGCTCATTACAATTGTAACACACTATAGGACCACGTGACTGAGATTAAATTTTATGATCAGTGTTATTCGCATGCTTGTACGTATTACTACCGGCAGGCACATTACCTCGTTTGTCAGTATGAAAAGATTTTATCTTGTCCAAGTCACGTGGCTGTTGCTTAATTGATTGAAAATATGCCAATACCTGTTCGGGTTCTTGGCATTTGGCCGCTTTAGCACCTAACCTTAATGACCTGTCGTCAATACCGTAAAGTAAACAATCAACAGCCCTTTTACTTCCTATCTCACATCTGTTAAGCAAATTAATTTTTTCATAATAGTACAGTTCCAAAGACTCGTTATATTTTACACGCTTAGAAAGCATTTCTGTTAATAACTCCGCGTAGTCGTCACTACTAGGAAAAGACTCAGTTAGTTTAATTTTCCATGCCGGCCACGAAAATGACATAGTAGGCAGGGCTTGATACCAAGTCTTTGCTACGCCTGATAATTTAGGTAAAGCATAATGAATCACTTGATCCTCACCCCATTTATATAGTCTAGCACATTCATCAACCTTATTAAGCCAGGTATGAATAGACTGGCCCTTAACCATAGGGTCAAATTCCGGTATGACATTGCCCAGCATTGGGAATTTATGACCCTCAGATCGACCGTTCACCAACGATTTCAATAATTCAGTCAACAGGTTTGAAGTGTCATTACTGTCATTGGAACGACTCACCTGATCCTCGCGTTCGCTACCTACATGCTTACGCTTCGGTGTTATACTTCGGCTGCTCGTCCGACTGCAACTGCGCCCACTACGACTTCGTGAGCTGCATGATCCACGATTGTGACGCTCGCGACGGTGCCTGTCTCGACGCCTACGGCGATAGTTACTCCGCTGTTCGCGAGAGGAGCTGTCTAGACGGCAGCGTGAATCACTACGTTGACGGTTATGCTCATGACTGCTTAAACTCCCTCTAGAATCGTTAAGCAGCTCCAACGAAGGGTCGCGACGACGACTTGCACGATTTCTTTTTCCTCGAGATTTATTTTCCTTTCTTTTCTGCGAATGTGATTCATGATTCGATCTAGGCCGGGTCGGTGACGTAGTTTTATCCATATTTTATCAACTATCTCTTGATCGATCTTATAGGAAAATATTTTTAAATTTTGTGGGTAGATGAAAGTAGCAAAAAATAAATGAATCACAACTAATTTCCAAAAATATGGTGTGGGCTTAGTCTATCCCACTTCTGAGATGAAAGATCAGAGCTCTCCAGCTCAGAAAAACACAGGATAATTGTAATATAAACTGATTTAATGTCCACTTCACAATATAGCAATACTATTCGACCAATGCTTGCAACGTACAACGCTCGAATGACTCGAATGTTCCGTGACACTGTGTTACCCGCACATTATACTTTTATTGTATCGATATTGCATATCGATACCAAAATTTACTACCAGTGAAAAAAAAAAATAGTTTAAGAATGTTTGATATCTGTGTGTTATGATTTTATATACGTTCTATATCCAATATAGGTACAATATTACAATAGATTAAAGGACAGATTACAACTAGTTATAATGATGCTAACAATAGATAAAAAAGGTTAAATTATAACTTCGTGTCAGATTGCCAGTTTTGGTTACTTGAATAAAAAAACAATAAATAAAAAAATACAATTTATGCTTTTGGCGGCTTTTTCGACGTATCGTATAGCTGTGCAGTTGAAATAGATTGCAATCTTAGCAAGATGGAAGACATTTTGGGTTTTTAAAAAAATAGGTTACATTAATTACTAAGCAATCAACACCGCAAACTGTTCTGAACTACTAAATGCTGTTTTTCTGTATTCTAAATTATCTTTCTTTTAACGTAAATGTTCTTTTTCTACACTCTAAACATTCTTTTTCTGTACTCAAAATGCTTTTCTTCTGTACTCTAAACATTTATTTTATCACTCATTGCTTCATACATCGTTATGTAAGACGAAACTTCAATATCTGTGACTGGGGCTTGGGCAGCATCTGCGTCAGTGAACTATAAAGCAAAACAATAATCATACAAATTGCAATCTGTGAAACAGTTTGCTATGATCGTCTAACTAGAACAAATCTATGGCGATTCCAATCTCGAAAGTGCAGCGTAGTTGTTTTTTGATTTCACGCAGGTTGGATGCTTTATAGTTGTTACCTATTTATTCTTACAATTAGTCAGTTCGGTATTAATGAACTAATTAGTTCGCTGTGCTCGTGGGTGCCGTGAAAGATGACCAAGGCGTTTACATCACATTGCATCTTAAGCTAATTCCATTTGCAGCCATCTTTTCTTTTTGGGTGGGCCCAAACGTCATCCTTTCTGTCCGGGCCGATGCAAGGGTGGCGTGAGCCCCATAACCTAGTGTATTGCCTCCCCTTGATGATAACCTCCGGCTACCGGCATCGAGTTCATTGTCGTTCGTGGCCAACCCGGCTGAATACCATTTCGGATATCGTTGCTCCCCGTGACCCGCTCTCAGGGCATCGACCTCACGCGGTCAGCCTCTCTACGGGTGACGGAATATTCCCCGATCCAATCACCCGCGGCTTGGGCATCAGGCATAGGTACTGGCGTCTGCGTCGCCCAAGTTGGCGGCGGTGTATCTTTTCGTCGTAGAGGAGCTCCTCCCGCGTACCATCCGCCGCCTCTTTCTGTAAAATGACTACCTTACAGAAGGCGACGACCACTTTCCAGTGCCTGACGCTGTCGAGCATCGGCGCTGCTCCTTCCACGTGGCACACACTGCTAGCGTGTGCTACGCCGTGTCCTTGTCGCAATCACAGTGCTGGTAGGACTGTGTACTGTCCCATCTTCATCGTTTGCACGTACTTGATGAAGCTATTGTGCTCGTCAACTTGAAGCCGTCTAGTTAACAAATACATTTTCAAGGATGTTTAAAGTTGGCAGGCGCTCGATTATAAAACTGTTGACAAAACGTTTGCAATATTGCCGATGGAAGAAGACTCGACTACTGGTAATTGAGATAAGAGGATAACGATAAGTTAGTTTACTACCAGTAGCCACTTTTATGACAGTTTTCTGTTTACAGTGAACAGCCTCGTCCGATGTAGTACCGAATTCGCAGAAACTCTAAATATGTGTAGCAGCGATTTGGTGTTGCGCTTTGTTTGGTGAGCAAGGGAACTGAAGGTCCAATCTTATACGATAGGCCGCTGCCTCGGATAGATTAAGATAGGATGGAATATCCGATGTTTAACCTTTGGTGGCAAACGAACAAGGAGTACATTTGATGGTAAGTAGTGCCGCTCACTGACCTCCGCATTAACGAATACATAGCTAGATCGCTATCTAGCTATGTATCTGCTAATGCATAACATAACATGAATTGGATGGAATATATGAATATTCCATCCAATTCTAGTTTATCAAAGTTCACAGCTAGGTATTTTAGAATTTGTATTAGTCCGGAGTGCGTAGCGCAATATAACATGAGATTGACTTTAGGAACAAAATTACAGTTTTAGTCGCGTAGCGTTACTTTAGTCAACCAGTCCTAGTCAGCCAGTCCTAAAACGCTTAGCAAGGAATTTTAAACACTATGATTGTCTTACGTTTTATCTCATAAGTGGTAGGACCACACTGTCGACAGTTATCTGTCTACAGCCGCGGGCCGGTCCGTCCGGGGTAGTACCACACTCTCGCAGAAAATCGACGTCTGAGTAGTAGCAATTTGTTACTGCGCTTCGTTCGGTGAGCGAGAGAGCCTGAAGCCCAACTTTCTGAGGGTGTTTGTGTGTGGAGGGTTTTGGTAGTGCCCTTGGTATCACCGAGCCTCAATGCACGCATTCACACTCCCTTCATTTTCTTCGCGGTAGGCAGCGGCCCTGTAAAGGTCCATGAGTGGCAGCAACACTTACCATCAGGTGTACTGTTTGCTCGTTTGCCACCGTTAGCAATAATACAAAAAAAATAAGCAGTAAGCAAGCATAACACAAAAATTACGAAAATATAATCCAGCTAATACGTAATACAGGCGTCTCCTGTGTTGAGGTTTTAAAAATATATTTTGTTGTTCACAGAAATGTTTGATGCTATGGTGTGGTATCGAATACTACCCATTCTTACATTATTCGCAGGTGTCGTAAAAGACGAGTTTCACGTAAATCTATCAAACTTTATCCGATGCCGTCTCATCAACTGTTATATTGCTAAGAAGGGTTGATGTCAGTTAGGCGGGACAGTGAAAAGTTTAACATAATTCTGAATATCGACATTGTCTAAGTCCCACACTATAGGGTAACACATTGAGGGTGGTTCACCACATTTTATGGTCGTTACACCCCAAATCTGATTAGCTTGACACACTGGTTCCTATATAAAATTATTAAACGACAAATTTACTGTACAAATGCTAGTTGATTACCGAAATATTTTCATTTAAAATAAACATTCACTACGAAGTCAATTTTTGTGCGGGAGGATTTTATAAACATGAAATTCATCATCAAAATCGTCATTTCAGCTCATACATACCACCGTTGGGCTCTATCCTCCTCCACAATAGGAGGGAAATTTAACTTCTATACCACGTTGGTCAGACGTGTTGCTATAGGGTTTTATTTCCAGTTTCCCTTCTCTAGCTATTTAATTTGTGGTGAACTATAGTTTTACTCCGTTACCACATAAAACACAAAACAAAAAATCAATCAAATCAATTTAATCAACAAAATACAGTCTTATTTAAAAAACAAGAATTGTGGCTCGCTTGAAGTGTTTTTGCACGGATATTGAATCTATAACTATTAGACAAGAAGTCGTTAGTTATAAAACCACTTAGCAGACATATTTTATGAATAGTAAGTGCATGCTTATCGGTTGTACGTGCCAGCTGACTTAACTTTGAAAAACTTATGCCGGATCAACTCATTGAAGATGCTTGGGCGATTTAGCTTAGGGCGGTGGTTTCTTTTTTGTTTTGTAAATAATTAATATTTAGTTAAAGTTAACAACTAATGGTTTCTTCTAATGGTTTCTTCTAATAGCAATAATATATTTCAAGAATATATGAGATGGCGTTATAGCAAACATTTTGTTTCTATTTCGATTACAATTATTGACGTGAGCCCAGGTCATGTAAAGTCATGGTCATCTTTTAAAACACCCAGCGGTATTTGCAGCCGTCACAACTCAGGTATAATTGGATTTTCGAATAAGCGTTCCATCGTGGGACTAACGCAGCAGAAACGACTCGTAATGTCTATGGTATGTTTGGAGAGGATACGGCTAACGAACGCACCGTACATTTTTGGTTTAACCGCTTTCGTAGTGGAAACCAGTTTCCAAGTCCCAGGACTTGAAGAATGAATCACGAGGAAGACCAGCCACTAAGGTAAATAACGAAGAATTATTGAAGGTGATGGTGGAAGCCGATCCGAGTCAAACTACCAAGAAATTAAGAGCATGGTTTGATGTTAGCATACCCACAATATTTCACCCATTTGCACCAAATCGGTAAAATAAAAAACCTTGAAAAATGGGTGCCTCATGATTTCACTGATATGCAGAGAGCAGCGCGCGTTGAAGCTTGCTTTATCCTGTGAAACCGGTATAGAAATGAAGAGATTTTGGACAGAATTGTGACGTGTGATGAAAAGTGGATTCTTTATGAATACAACAAAAATATACCGAGCAAAGCTCGGTCAACCAGATATTAGAAATTATATAGGTTATTTAAATAACAGTAATCAAACCGTTTGTAAAATTTTACTATAATGATAAATAAATCTGTTGAAATTTCAACAAAACAACGTCGCTCGTGTCAGCAAAAATTGCTATAGACTATTTCGTGAAACGTAAATTTGTTGACATTATGAAATTTGTATTACAAAATCCTTGTGGTTTACGTAGCAATTTCAAATATGGGTTAGTAAAAATTCTGCTATAATAGAATAATTTTACAATGTATTACAAACTTTCCGTGTGGTAACGGAGTAAGAATACAATTCACCACACCCTCTCTTACCCGCGGGGGTCATAAAAGACGACTAAGGGATACAATACGCATATAACATCTATGCAAGAGATGGAAAACTCGAAACAAAACCCTATACCAACCTTCTGACCAGCATGGTATAGTAAGGTCAATTTCCCTCCTATTCCGAAGGAGGTTCGAGCCCAACAGTGGGACATATATGAGCTAAAATGATGATTATGACAACATATTAATTTGTTAAGTTTAAATTAATCAATTGCTATGACATATTCAGATGAAACTATGCCAATTCGTCTATCCAGCGTGGTATAGTAGATCGAATATCCTTCTACAATGGAGGAGGCTCGAGCCCAGCAGTGGGACTTATATGAGTTGATATGATGATTACAAACTTTGTCTGTGAGTAAATTCATCATCACCTCAGCCTACATAGGTCTTACTCGGGTCGATTGAGAACTCCACACTGCGAGAGAAATTCATCTAATCTACCGCCCTGGTTAGACGTGTTGGTATAACGTTTTATGGTGAATAAGAGAAGAAAATTCACTTCCATAGATTTTATAATTGGTCCGTCATCCACCGAGAGGCCGACTGCTCGAGGAAAGACTGACGTCCTCCCCGAGGGGGGGACGTCGGTCGATGGGAGGGTACCCCAAATAGGGGTATTCCGTCGGGCCGACCACTGACGTCAAGTCACCCTGCTCCGGTGGTCGGCCCAACGACGAAGGCGACGTCCATCGCGGGTGGGTTGTGGGTGTGCGTGCTTACGCCCCTCCACCCCACAATTTTTTTTTTCCATATATTTTATCTCTCCTTAGACTGAATAATAATAGATACAATTTACCGTCCCCTCTCTTGCCCGTGAATGTCGTAAAAGACGACTAACGGATTATAATAACATATAAACATCTATGCAAGAAGAAGAAATACTCGAAATAAAACCCTACGAGCACGAGCGTGGTTAGGTCAATTGCTCCTCCAGTTGTGTGGGAGGCTCGACCCCAAAAGTGGGACGTATATTAGTTAAAATGATGATGATTATGATCGTATCCATCAGTCGTTATTACGACACTCACGAGCATGATAGAGGATAATTGTGTTCTTACACCTTTTATCATGTGGAAGAAGGAGAATTACACCTGGTTAGGCCATTTTTTTAATGAAACAGATTTGTGTTTAAATATGGAATGAACATGATCTAAAACAACGGTCATCAACAGGCGGGTCGAACCTCGGTCGAGAAAGGTCGAACCTCGGACCGCCAAATATTGTAATGTATTTGTATACCAAGTATAAATTAGAGACTAAAAAACAGAAAATATCAAAACTGGTTCAAGACCGTCCGTGCAGTTTCTTACATTAATTTTAAGGTCTTGTGTTTTCTATACTAATATTATAAAGAGGAAAGATTTATTTGCTTGTTTGTATTGGATAGGCTCCAAAACTACTGGACCTATTTCAAAAATTCTTTCACCAATGGAAAGCTATAATATCAGGAAGTAACATAGGCTATATTTTATCCCAGTATTCCCATGTTATTGGGAACTACGCGGGTAAGGCGACTGAAACCGAAGCGAAGCGAGCGTGGATTGCTAGTCTTTACATATATATTTCTTGTATGCGTGTGTATGTCACTAAACTCCTCCTAAGCGGCTGGACCGATGTTGAAGAAATTTTTTGTGTGTTCAAGGGGATTCGATAATGGTTTGTTTGCTAGATTCACAATTGGATCCGGTAGGTGGCGTTGCTGTCGATTTCAAGGAGAATTCCTTTTATTTTATTTGAATAGAACAACGTTTATTGGGTCGGCTAATATATTATAATTTACAATTTTATTTGTAACCATACAATACACAGTAATTAATTATTGCGGGTGACCGGACCGGAGAGTTTAGTCCGTCGCCGACGTCCCGGGAACGGGATGTCGATGGGAGAGGGTATTCCATTGAGCCGGCCACTGGAGACAAGGAACTCTACACCGGTGGTCAGCCCAATGACGAAGGCGACGTGCTACGTGGGTTACGGGCCCACGTACCGCCTGTCAGTCGCCCCGGACGGAGCTGGGCAGCGGGTGAGCTGACCGTAGCCCACCCACAAATGAAAATTATTACCAGTTGGTTTATTTTTGGGTCTCGTTAAAATTTTCCCGCAGTATTCGGTCTCCATCTAAAACTATTAGCCGATAAAAAAAATAATGAAGAGACGAATATGTTCCGGATGTAATCTTTAGATAAAGCCAATATTCCAAATATTTTTAGTCAATATTCTAATAAGATTACAAGCATTATCTAGTCAATCTTCTTATAAATCCCTATATTAAGATGATATTCTTTTAAAATTTCTAAGTAATCTTCATTTGCTTCAATAAAAGGGAATCTCGTTTCGCTTATTTTATCAGGAGTGTTAAAATGATTTCCTCTGAGTATTACGCAACATGAGAATCTAAATATGAAAAAGTTACACCCTTAAACATACTTTCGCGTCATTTCTTAGGGATATTTATAGTAACAATGTCACAATCAAGTTATATTTTCGAAATTTATATAATATAAGTTACATTATTTGGTAAAAATACATTTTGTTTTGAAATTTTTATGGCATTATTACTTTATTAGGATATTATGAAAAAATAGATTTCTTATTACTTTTTATTAGAAAAGCCAAACTTTAACTGTTTGTGCTATAAATATATGTTCATTTTCGTGGAGAGCAACCTAATGATACTCAGCACCTTTTTTTTGGGGGTGGGCCATGGTCAGCTCATTCGCCGCCCGGCTCCGTCCGGGACGATAGAGGGGCATCGCGTGGCCCCATTACCCACCTGTAGCACCTCGCCTTCGTCGTTGGGCCGGCCACCAGAGCAGAGTTCCTTATCTTCAGTGGTCGGATGATTCTCAGCATCTAAGGTGAGTACTTAAACCACTGTACTATGTAGTTAAAAATGCAGAACTTTATGTTGGCTACAGAGCGCCATATTGAATTACGTGTGATATAGTCGATTAAGATTTTCACAACTTGTTTATAAGTGTGTGTGGGTGGTGTTTATCACTCACTGTTTTGCCTGTGAATGTCTTAAAAGACGACTGAAGGATATAATAAACATATAACATCAATGTAAGAGAAGGAAAACTCGAAACAAAACCCTATTCTTTTTTTTTTTATTGCCAACGGTGGCAAACGAGCAAGCAGCACACCTGATGGTAAGTGAAATTGCTGCACGTGGACCTTTGCAATACTAGGGGCACAGCCAGGCCGCTGCCTACCGTGAAGGAAATACTCTTCTTAAACCTCGTTTAAAGAAGGACATGTCATAGCGCTCGGGAAACACAGCAGCAGGTAGTTCATTCCAGAGCTTCCACGTACGTGGGAGAAATGATCGCTGGAAACGTACAGTTGAAGAACATAACGTTTCCAGGTGAAATGGATGAACCCTGCTACGATGTCGAGTGGTACGTTGGTAGAATGGTGACGGTTGTACCAAGTCAAACAGTTCCTCGGAGCACTCCCCGTGAAAGAGTCGGTAGAGTACATAGAGTGACCCAAAGTCTCTCCGCTGCTCCAGCCACTCCAATCTGTCCGTAAGATTGGGATCCCCGACGATTTTCGATTTCCCTCCTATTCTGAAGGAGGTTCGAACCCAGCAGTGGGACATATATGAGCTGAAATGATGATGATGATGACAACATATTACTTTGTAAAGTTTAAATTAATCAATTGCTATGACATATATGTTCCCTTTCATTGTGGAGGAGGCTCCAGCCCCAAAATGAGATTCATGTGAGCCGAGGTGATGAGGTAGTAAAATATTTAATAATAACTGACTAAACGCAATATTATTTTTATATAGAATCATTTTCTTCTATTATACGTACTTTTTTTTTTTGTGATAAAAATATGGGTTAAAATTAAATAGCTAATACCGCAGCGAGTAGATAAAAATATACGTAATAACGGCGATTTGTTGAATGTGTAAACATTCATTCCTGTCGTGACCATGAATGCTGAATAGTGTTCGCTACTTCGGGAAATTAATAATCAAATGCAATAACCATAAAAACTGTAAAAACAGTTTTACTTCAAATATTTAATACTCATATAAACATCATAAATCATTATGATAAGTAGTTTAGAAGGTACGAGAGGATAAAGGAATGTGTTATTTACCTATATAGATCCCGGTGAAACTCATAACTCTATTTTCTGCTGTGTCATAGTTGGCTAAAATCGTATATATATTGCTGCAAACAAAACTCGCCGCACGTTCTGAAATAAAAACAATACGGTGCTCCCAAAGCCTTATCTGACATATGGTAAAGCCCGCATCATAAAAAAAATCATATGTACCAGTTTTTCAATACAAATGCAGCATACAGAATGTGAATATTTAATGCGTGAATTTTGATAGCATACTTTTCAAGTTTCAAAACTCAATAGTTTGGTAAAAAGCATCTTGAGGTAAATCCTTGGGAATAAATTTATTTTGAAGTATTTTATTGTTTGTACCTATTGAATTTTCAGTTTTGCTGACGTTTCGAACACTTTTCAACTTTCATGGTCACGACCTTGACAATGACCATAACCTTTAAAGTGTTCGAAATTTAAGAAAATTAAGAGTTAAATTCAACTATACGGCAAATACCACGGCGACGGAGTCAGCAGGCCTGTTGCCAGGAACTCCTCCGTGGGACTTAGAGGCAGAGATGCTCGCTGGTCTTTAGCAGCGGGTGTCGGCGACGCTGGCTATGTCCCTTATTGCTATGTCTCACTTCGCGAATTAGCCACCTGGCGGGGCGACTGCCGCCGGGATATTATTGCTCGTTGGGCAGTCCAGCTGGATAGTTCAGCTGAAAAGGCCACGATTCGTTGTTTGGACGGTCCAAGTTTTCCGGCAGGCGGAGTCTTCATATATCGCTCGCAAAACCCTCCTCTCCTATATATATATGGATTTTATATATTTATAATATCACGTCTTTATCCCGAAAGGATAAAAAGAAGTGTAAGATACGTACTTAGACGACGTAATTTTTTCTTTACACCATTTTAGCCCATTGATCTTAAATGGACACAGTTTGAGACAGAAAAAGAAACACAGTATTGGTTGTATAGATGGCTGAGGGCTAAGTAAGTACAGACCTCAGTAGCCGAATGCCGTGGGTTCGATTCCAATGCAGGACAATGCATGGTAGACCCGAGGTAGGACCACACTGTTGACAGTCATCTGTTTAGAGCCACGGGACGGTCCGTCTGGGATACCACTCACTCTATATGAATACTCACTCTCGCAGAAAATCGACGTCTGATTAATAGTAATTTAGCTTCGCTCGGTGAGCGAGAGAGTCGGAAGCCCAATTTTCTGAGGGTGTTTGTGTGGTGGATTTTTGCCTTTAGTATCACCGAATATCATTGCATTCATTAACACGCCCTTCACTTTTTTCACGACAGCGAGCGGCCTAGTAAAAGTCCATGAGCGTCAGTATCATTTATCATCAGGTATGCTGTTTACTCTTTGATCACCAATCATCATCATCATCGCGAGAGTGGATAGGGGATTGTATTCTTCCTACGTCATTATACAGAAAAAATACTGAAATTTTCTCTTCTATGTGGATAAAAATACAACTCACCACCACAATTTCCAATATAATTTGTATATAATATCTGTGCAAGAGAAGAAAAACACGAAATAAAACCTTAGGCCAACATATCTGACTAGCATAGTTTAGTTGGTTAATTTCCCTCCTATTGTGGAGGAGGCTCGAGCCCAGCAGTGGAATGTGTATGATGAGCTGAGACGTAAGTAAATCTTGCAGGCTGATGTTTTTTTGGGTTGGGCTACGGTCAGCGCACCCGTCGCCCGGCTCCGTCCAGGGTGACAGAGGGGTGGCGCGCGGCCCTGTAACCCACCTAATAGCACATCGCCTCGTCGTTGAGCCGACTACTGGTGCAGAGTTCCTTGACTTCAGTGATCGGCCCGACGGAATACCCCGATTGAGTACCCTCTCCCATCGATGTCTCCTTCCCGGGACGTTGGTCGCCGTCGCGAGGTCAGCCTCTCCGCGGATGACGGACTAAATTCCCGGTCCAGTCACACGCAGCCTCTGCTAGGGCGGCATTAGGCGCAATCTCGCAAGCTGCTAGCGTATCTTAAGTTTGACTATATATAGATTATAAATTATAGTGTTCTAATAACAAAACTCTAATTTCCATAACTCAAATTAGTTAACAAATATTCATTAATTAGTTCGTCGTTATCGCTACCCAGAGATATATCATAACTTATCTGAAACGGATAAGATATTACTGTTAGCCGGTAATATAAGTTTGGGGAACAATTTAATAGTACGATTGGGGTCGGTCTCTATAGCTATTCATCTATAATCTTTGAATAGAATTAACAAGGGAGACATGTTGAAGTATGAAATCTTACCTTTTATATTCCGTTTTCATTTTCTTTTATTTTTAAACAAGGCCATGGACTAACAATATAAATACTCGTGTCGCGAAGATCTGCAAATACATGCAATTAATAGTCACAAATTATACCCAGACTAAATACGGAAAAAGGAAAAAAAGTAAATAAATTAAAATAAATGTAAATCCGAAATACGGAAATCCACAGAAGAACGGGTATAACCGATATAGCACGAAGAATTAGTATGCTGAAGTGGCAATGAGCAGGCCGACCGGACGACGCCATGTAAAATGCCCCTCCACTAGGTGGACAGATGATCTGATGAAAGTTGCTGGGCATCGTTGGATGCAGGCGGCACAGGACCGCACTCTGTGGCGTAACATGAGGCAGGCCTACGTCCAGCAGTGGACGGCGACAGGCTGAAATGATGATGTCATCATCATTTCACCCAGATTTTTATTTATTGTTATTGGTGACAAATTAGTGGTTTCGTGTGGTGACGGGGTAAAATTACAATTCTTCACAACCTTTCTTGCCCGTGGGTGCTGTAAAAGACGATTAAGGGTTTATTGCAGATAAGATCTATATAAGAGAAAGAAAACTCGAAATAAAATCCTACTAGTGGTCGGCGTGTGATCGAAATTCGGCTATAATTCATTTTAATTAATTTTTCTACTACAAAATTTTCTTTAATTTTATTTATGTATAATTGTAAATTGAGCAAGCTGTATTTCACTAATAACTAATCGACTTGGCGGGGGCACTGCCGTGCCCCCAGGTATGTAAGCACAAATCTTTAATTAAACATTGTCATCATAATTATGATTGTTTGACATTCAGTTCGATCAGACATTTTAACTGTAAACAAAAGTGTATAAGCGTTGCTACGCAACACACTTACACCAACGTGTGTGTCTGTGTGTGTGTAGCGACGGCGTTGTAGTGTACGTAATACCTTTTTTAATGAATTTTATGTATTTCTAATCCATTATTATATGAAGTTTTAGTTTTATGCACTTCTCCTCATTATATACATCAACTGTGCCAAATTTTGTACTTGCCATCCACGTAAAAAGGGGTACAAAGTTTTTGCTTCACGTATTAATATATACCAACCAACTGATCAGCGTAAGTCAATTTCCTTCCCATTGTGGAGGAGGCTCGAGACCAATAGTTAGACGTATATGAGCTATGATTATGATGATGATTGGTGGCAAACGAGCAAACAGCACACGTAATGGTGAATGATATTTCCGCTCATGTACTTTTACCAGGCGGCTTCCTAGGGCGAAGCAAGTGAAGGCAATTTGAATATATGCAATGAGATCCGGTGATACTAAAGGCATCACCAAAATGCACCTCATGCAAATACCATCGGGCTTCCACACCAGACTCTCGCAGAAAATCGACGTCTTAGTAGTAGAAATTTGTTACTGCATTTTGTTCGTTGATTGAAAGAACCAGAAGCCTAACTTTGAGAGTTAGCATTAGGTGGGTTTTGGTGATATATTTAGTACAGTCAAACCTCATTGCATGCGCATTCACTTCACTTTCTTCATGGCATCACGCGGCCTAGCAAAGATGCAAAGGTGCCAGTGTCACTTTAAATCAGGTGAGCGTTTTGGTCTTTGGTCACTAACAGCAATAAAACAATAAGATGTGTTAGTTGCGATTGATGATTAAAAAAATATAACGGTAAATTGGATAATGAAACTAGTCATTGTGGTGACGGAGTAAGAATACAATTCACTATCCCTAACGTGCCCGTGGGTGTCGTAAAAGACGACTAAGGGATATATGCAGATAACATCGATGCAAGAGAAGAAAACTCGAAATTAAACCCTATTCCAACACATCTGATAAGCATGGAATAGTAGGTCAATTTCCCTTCCATAGTGGAGAAGGCCCAGGCCCAATAGTAGGACGTATATGGGCTGAGATGATGATGATGAATGTAATTAATTATTATTAACTCAAAGTTACAATTATGTAAAAAAAATTATAGAGTACTTTTAATTATATTTTATTCTCCATAAACCTCCTGTTACCTAATGCAGTCTTAGGAGGGTGATATATTTATTGTAATTTCTCAACGTTAAAGGCGACATATTGTTTTTGTTAATTGTAATCGATGTTCTGGAAATTACATAGTTCTGAAAATATACAGCTCGCTTAAATATTATTAACGTCCTCTTTATTTAAATAGACAATTTATTCAAATTTTAGAACATAAAACTATATACAAAATGAGAGTACTACTATTTCATACAATCCGACTGACAGGCTGTTTTCCTTTCACACTCAGATTAACGCCAAAGCAATTACTCAATCAATAGCATTCACTATAGTATCTAAATGCTGTAGAATCGAAAGAAAAATACTATCTTTTAAAAAAATAACATTAAAAAGTACTTTATGTATTAGTAATAAGACTCTCATTTCAATGAGTTTAACGTTTCGAGTTTGTTTAAATTTGTTAAATTTTGCGATAGGGCTAAAACGTCCGCTATTCCCCATTTCCACTAATTCCAAATAGTGTTATTTCGAAAGCTTATTTTTGACGTGCCAACGTCTAATAAATCGATGAACGCTGGCTGCATGCACGAAAAAGTGTCCCGTTACGCTCATTGTCCCATTACGCTCATTGCTTTATTATTAAGTAATATGGGATTCAGCTGTACCAAAGCGCGCCATCTATCGATGCGAAAGGATTTCAAATATATTGATTTAGTACAATGCGATTCAGCTAAACTGAACAGCGCTGTCTATCGAGACTTACGGTAATTGCCGACCCGATTTAATTTCAATAGCTTATAACAATGGATACTGGTTACGCTGATTCAATTTTATTCATAAAAGTATGCAGTCATTTCATCAATGTTTTGTTATGACGTTGTCACGTTAAACTATCGTCCGTAAACCGACTTTACAGACAACCATGTTTTATTTTCAAAATTTATTATAAGGCGTCGTAACATTTAGATATAGCCTGAAATAAAGGTGTTTTAATGGACTGATAATATGTGTGTTAATTTTGTGTGTGTATAGCTGTTAGCCGCAGATGGCTTTCACAGTTTTGCCCGGATTATGGGTGGTTGAAGACTCTCAACTCATCTCAGTCGATGCTTTTAACTCGCGACGCAAAACGAGGGGTGATATAAGTTTGACCCCACTGTTCGTCTGTTTGTAGCATCCTAGCTCTCGAACCGATAGACCGATTTCGATGGCTTTTTTTTTTACGTGAAAGCGAGTTTGCTTATAGTTATTCTTAGATGTGTTTGGTAAACATTGATCCAGTATTTTACGACAGACATTACGATATGCAGATATTATATAAACAAGAGAAGAAAAAACTCGACATTAAATCCTATACTAACACGTGTGACCAGTGTGGTATTGTAGGGCAATTTTTCCTCCCATTGTGGAGGAAACTCGAGCCAAACAATGGGACCTATGTAAGCTGAAATGATGATGATGATGCTGAAGAATAAAAATAGAAATAGAACTTGAAAAATTAAAATGAAGAATAAAAACATAAGTTAAAACAAAAAAGGAATTTATTTTAGAATACTCTTATGCATGTTAAAATTAACAGACTGTTACTTGATATTGGTTATTTATAGGCTTGTTAAGATCGGTAGAAAACTAGCACTACTCTTCCGTTAGGCTTAACGCGCATTTGAGTATTCAGCCAAACTCAAGAAAGATGAACCACGATTGCAACCACCCGTCAAAAGGCGGATCAAGTCTTTGTATTTGATTTTTAATTGCCTGCCATTTTCAACATTTCAGCGGTGATTATCATTGCCAAGGTCATGACAATGATAATATGTTCCATGTATTATATGTTCCATAGTGTTGAAAAGTGTTGGAAACGTTGGCAAAGTAAAAACTCAAATACAAACGCAATCATTTCCGTTATAAAAGTTATATTTCAAACAAATTTAGTTCAAAATACTTTTTACAAAACTATTGAATTTTGGCCTAAAAATTAAGTCAGCAAAATTCTTGATGTATGAATATTCACATACTATTTCTGCATTTGTATTGAAAAACTGGTACATATGATTTTTTTTACGATGCAGGCTTACCATATGTCAGATAAGCCTTTGGAAGTACCGTATTATTTTTATTTAAAAAGGAGTTGCGAGTTGTGGGCGCAGCAATTCATATACATTTTTATCCAACTATGATGTAGCGGAAAATAGTGTTATGATTTTTACCGGTGTGTATGCATGTAGGTAAATAATACGTTCACTTATCTTCTCGTATTTTCTAAACTACTTATCATAATGATTATCTGAGTATTATGTATCTATACCAATAAATAAAATTGGAGTGTCTCTGTTTGTAATGTCAAAATAATAGGCTTTTTTCATGCTCACACGATTATTTGCACGACACCTATACCTAAAATACAGATTAAAAAAATTTTGTCTGTCTGGCTGTTTGTGCCGGGTAATCTTCAAAACGGCTGGATTGATTTCAAAAATTCTTTCACCAATGGAAAGCTATAATATCAGGGAGTAAACAAAGCTATATTTTATCCCGGTATTCCCACGGGAACGAGAACTACGCGGTAAAAAGACTAAAACTGAAGCGAAGCGAGGGCGGGTTGAATAAATAAAACTATTTTTATAGTATTTGTCGTATTTGTATTTGATTGCCCGTATATCGTGATTGCTTGAAATGCCGAACACTATTCAGCATATCGTGGTAAATTGTATTCTTATTCCGTCACCACATGACTATGCTAGAAATTTTTGAAACGCTGCCATAGCAAACAGGTCTATAGCCAACTGGGGCCGTCGAAAGGCTCGATGGATGTATTGTTAAATTTATTAAATGCCTAAAAATATTCTAACATTAATAACTACAAGTAACAAGTAATTATTTTTAATCCCAAGTAAATAAATTCACTTAGAAAATCTAAGAATTGTTTTATTTAAAAGACAATCATCATCATCTTGCTCTTATCCCAATTACTTGGGGTCGACGCAATATGTCATCTGTTTTGACATATTGCAAAAAGTTTCGGCAATGACTTTTATGACCGGCCGCCTGCCTGACGTCAACCCTCCTTGGGAATGTAATCGTTGACCCAAATGGTACCAGATGGAGTTGGTCCGGGTCAATCTAGGGCTCTTAGTCGTCTTTTACGACACCCACGAGCAAAGCAAGGGTTGGTAGTATTCGAAGCCGCTACCACACAGCACTTATTTAAAAGACAATATTATTTTTAAATCGAAATAATTTTAATTGATAGACAAAAGTTGAATAACAGTTCTTGCTCTATGAAGTTTGCCTATCCTGTACTGAAAGCCACCGATTCGGCTGTAATTTTCACTTCAGTAGCATTTCGGTTTTCGCGCGAGTTGGGCGTCACGTAAGCTCCACTTTCTCTTGAATCAGTCTTCGGAAACTTCAAATAACGTGTATAAGTATAAAAAAATACACACTGTATTTATAATTCACAGTTTCTTAGTGAGTGTGAATCAGTTTTGTTTTTACAACGTAACAATATTTTGTGAGAAAGTTGGTTAAAATCTGTGTTTTTTTTAACTTCGGCGAAAGTTTTGTGTTTCACTTGTTTTATCTGGCCTTTGGTAAGTGTAATTGTGACTTTTAGAAGTTCTAAAATATTTGATTTATTAAAATATTTGATGATAATTTTGTTAGACTTCATCGATTGTACGTTAACATGAAAAAGTTCAATTTTACCTTAGTATAAACTGAAGATTTTTTTAACAGATTTAGTGATTTAAAAATATGTTAACTATACAATCATCAGTAATTTCTATAATATTAAAAATAAAATATAAAGATGAATTTAGAAAATACTCAAAAAAATATATAAAATAATTAATAACAAATAGTCTTATTTAAGCAAGAAAACGTCAGCATTTTTTAACATATTTTAAATTAATATGAACTTGAAAGAATGAACTTAAATGCTACAATGATAAATATTTTTTTGGGGATTAGTTAAGCGATTTAAAAATATATTAATTATACAGTCAATAATAAATTGTTGTAATTAAGAATAAAATAAGGCAAATTAATGTAGCAAATAGAAATACATATAAACTAATTAACGAAAGCTGGTCTTATGTAAGCAAGAATAGGTCTAACGTTTTTTAACTTTTTTTTTTAAATTAATATGAACTATTTTAAATGATACAATGACAAATATTTTATTAAAATTGCTGATTAAATTAGCGATTTAAAAATATATTAATAACATGTTCAAAAGCAATTGTTATAATAATAGGAATAAAATAAAGATTATTTCTCATTTTATTCCTTATACCTATTATAAAAATATATATTCACCAAAAATTATTAAAATATTAAAAATAAAGGAAAATTAATATAGCGAATTCTAAAAAGAATCTAAAAGTATTGATGAAAGCTAGCTTTTAATTTTTTTTAAATTAATATGAATTATTTTAAATGATACAATGACAAATATTTTTCTTAAATTGTTGATTAACTTAATTTGTATTGTGCTTATAAATATCTTACTCATATTTGTAACCTCATCATTTTCATCATTTTAGCTCATATGTTGTTGAGCTCTAGCCTCCTTCACAATAGGAGGGAAATTGACCTACTACATCACGCTGGTCAGACGTTGGTATAAGTTTGGTGAGGTTGGTATAAGGTTTTGTTTCGAGTTTTCCTTCTCTTGCATAGATGTGTATAACATTTCATATATACCATCAAGCATATTTAATCCCTTAGTCGTCTTTTACGACACCCAAGGACAAGAGAGGAGTTGGTGAGTGGTATTTTTACACCGCCACCACACGGATTGAGCCATCACATCTTATAACTATTCGTATTTGTGTCAGCTCATATACGTCCCATTGCTGGGTTCGAGCCTCCTGCACAATAAGAGGGAAATTGACCTTACTATACCATGCTGGTCAGACAGGTTGGGATAGGCTTTTATTTCGAGTTGTTCTTCTATTGCATAGATGTTATATGCGTATTATATCCATTAGTCGTCTTTTATGATATCTACGGGTAAGATAGGGAGTGGAGAATATTTTTACTCCGTTACGTATGATACGTAAATATCCTTACTAATATTATAAATTTGACAGTTAGTTTGTTTGTTACGCTTTCACGCTTAAACTACCGAACTGATTTAAAAAATTCTTTCACCTATGCAAAGTCACATATGCTATATTTTAGCCCGGTATTCCCACGGGAACGGACACTACGCGCGTAACGCGACTGAAACCAAAGCGAAGCGAGGGCGAGTTGCTAGTAATTATAATAATTTATAATCTGTGTTATGCAGCAAGAATAAAATGGTCACCACACCTTATTTTCCCGCGGGTATTGTAAAAATCAATTTATTTAAGTAAGTAAATAACGAAATATAAATAAAATATAAAATAAATATTTATGTCAACCTGTCTGCCTGGCGTGATGTGGCAGACTATTTTGCTCATCTGAAGAAGGCTGTGATCAATATTAAGACAATATGGGACTAAGAAGAGAAAAATAATTATAATAATTAAAAAAATGATTACTTATCATCATCATCGCAGCCCACATATGTTCCACTGTTGGGCTCGGAACTCCTTTTGGAACGAAGTTCCTTATCGCGCGTTGTGAAAGGGGGCTAGACGGAAAAAATTCTTACGAAAAGTTGTCACGACACTTTTTGCTATAGTAAGCTATTGTAAGCTGTGCGGCGTCGCATGTTTCTCTGTCTGTCTCTCTCTCTCTTATAGAAAGCAAGCCAGATATTTTCATTTCTATTTTGCATTGAACAGTGTGGTGTCGCGACGATTATTTTTGTTGAGTGTATACAGGTTTTTTGTAAATAATAAATAATAAAAAATAATAATAATAATGAATCCTGACAGTGTTTCTGCACAAGTTCAGGATATTGCTGATGGAATTAGGTAAGTAGAGATTATATACAGATAATAATATGTTATTTTAATATTATTATAACTTAAAAAAAATAAAATTTTATTACAATTCCTTCACTAATTAATCGAAAGGAACTTCGTTCCATCCGGGTGTCCCTCGACACCTCTCAAGTTTTTTTTTTTCATTTCAAAATTTTCGTCTCTTGCACAGATGTTATGTGCATATTATATCCTATAGCCGTCTTTTACGACATCCACGGGCAAAATAGGGAGTGGTGGAATTGTATTCTTACTTCGACACCACACGGCAAAATATTATGTGAAGCCAATTTCAAGCTTGCAATATTTCGAATTAATCTATAAAATAAATTACTAAATCACCATCATTTCAACTCTTATACGTCCTACTACTGAGTTCGGGTATTCAAAATAGGAGGGAAATTGCCCTGTTATACCACGCTGATCAGAGGGGTCATCAGATTTTATTTCTAGTTTTTCATCTTATGCATAGAAATTATTGAAAAAGACGGATGAGAGAAGATTGCATGCCACAGAGATGCGTATGTTAAGATGGATGTGTGGGGTCACAAGGTTAGATAAGATAAGAAATGAGTATATTAGGGGAAGCCTAAAAGTGGTACCAGTGATAGAGAAGATTAGGAGCGCGAGATTGTCTTGGTATGGATACGTGATGAGGAGGGATGAAAGGCATATGACGAGGCGGGTTATCGATATCGATATGAATGTGGATGGACTTAAGAAGCGTGGCAGACCCAAAAAGAGATGAATAGACTGTGTGAATGAGGATATGCGTATGAAAAGTGCGAGTGCAGATATGACAGCCGATAGGAGGTTCATCATCATCATCATCATTTCAGCCTATTGCCGTCCACTGCTGGACGTAGACCTCCCTCATGTTGCGCCACAATGTGCGGTCCTGTGCCGCCTGCATCCAACGACGCCCAGCAACTTTCACTAGGTCATCGGTCCACCTAGTGGGGGGGGCGTCCAACACTGCGTCGTCCGATACGTGGTCGCCACTCGAGAACCTTTCTTCCCCAGCGGTTGTCGGTTCGTCGAGCGATGTGGCCTGCCCATTGCCACTTCAGCGTGCTAATTCTTCGTGCTATGTCGGTTACACCACGATAGGAGGTTATGGAAGGTAAATACATTTTGTGCCGACCCCACTTAGCGCGGGATGAGGGCAGGCATATATGTTATTTGCATATAATATTTCTTTGTCGACTTTTGTCCACGGACAGGAAATTTGAATCAAATAATAACATAAATATATATAATTATTATATCATATAATCCAACTAGAAATGATAAACTTTAAGTTAAAAAATAATAATTGTTAAATTAATGATATTACATGTTGTATCTTTAGAGGATGCACTGGTGCCAAATAAAAGTCCCAAATAAGTTTAAATCTAGTATATTATAAAATTACCTGTTACAACTTGTGAGTTCTGTGGGTAAGTGAATTCAAGTGAGTATTTGTTATATTAAACTTAATAGTGCCTAGTGTATTGCGCACATCACTACACTATAGCTTAGGGAACTAAATAAATACATCCAGGCTCTATGATTCCCTTTGGTTTCTGGCTCGAACATCTTCCCGCCCATTGGAAGGTCAACTTTCCAATCTTTAAAGTTCTTCTGCTATCGGAAGTGCAGAGCCGCACCAAGGAATGGCGTACGCATCCCTTGTTAGTTAAAATGTCAGCCACCCGGACTAATCCATCCTTTCCAGGGATTAAGTGTAGAACACGGCCCAGTCTCCAAGTAAGAGGTGCATTAGGATCTGCTAATAGGACCATGTCTCCAACCTTCAAGCTTGCCTTATTCGTCTTCCATTTAGTCCTCTGCTGTAGCTCATATAAGTATTCTTTCTGCCACCTTTGCCAGAAGTGCTGCCTTATTTTCTCGACGCGCATATAACGTTGCAACTGGCTTTCCTTAATTTGTTCCAAGTTCGGTATCGATGTAGCAGTTAGTGGTCTACCAATTATAAAATGTCCTGGGGATAAAGGGAGGAGATCGGTAGGAGAGGACGAGAGTGGGCATAAAGGACGACTATTCAAAATTGCCTCCACTTGTGCAAACAAAGTAGAGATTTCTTCAAATGTAAGATGGCTGTTGCCAATAACGCGTCTTATGTGAAATTTTGCCGATTTTACCCCTGCCTCCAAAATGCCACCGAAGTGAGGTGAATAAGCTGGTATGAAATTAAATTTAATCGATTGTTGACTTGCAAAGTCAGACAGAGGTTTGTGAGCTTCCCGGAGAAATGTTCCTACTTCCTTAGCACCAGCCACAAAATTACCTCCGTTGTCGCAAAATATTTCTACGGGTTTTCCACGACGCGCAATAAAACGCCTAAGTGTCATAATAAATAGATCCTTAGATAGACCGCTAACAGCTTCTAAGTGTAAACATTTATAGCGTAAACATATAAAAAAACACAAATAAATTTTTATCAAGCGACTTCCGCGACCCTTCTGATCTACTATACTAAAGGGACCAGCGAAGTCCAAGCCAACCGATAAAAAGGGATAGTCTGCATTTACGCGTTGCCGTGGTAGGTCACCCATTTTAGGCTGCATTGTTTTGCCTTGCAAACGTCTGCAGCGCAGGCAGTTATTGACTACTCGTCTAGCAAGATAACGACCATTGAAGTAAGATTGGGTGCTTCTGATCATAAGGTTGTGTAGACGCGCTGATACGACCGCCTACATGAATTAATTTATTTTCATCGAAAAATGGAGATAGTGATGCTATTTTGCTTTTATTTTTAATAGGTTTGCCCAATTTAAGTAATTCGTATTCATTAGGAAAACATTGACGTTGAGCAATAACACATAATGCGTGTAATGATTCACGAAGTTCTTCAACGGTTAGTATACCTACGCGTTTATTGTGTGAGTTTCGAATATTATATATAAACCGATGAACAAAGGCATATGCTCTTTGGAGTCTCGTTATAAAAGAATATTTATTGAAATCAACGATCTATTCACCCTCCGTTGCAATAGCACTGTGTGATTTTAATTCTGGCAGTTCTGTCGAATCTCTACTATTTAGAAGTGGCCATTCGGATTCATTCTTGAGTAATAAACTAGGACCAGACCACCACAGTGGCATGGAAACAAATTGCTTTATGTCTACGCCTCTCGAAACGGACGTCAATCCAGCTGATCTAGTCAACTGGATTGACGTCCGTTGGTACGTATCGCCACATTGAGGAAGTTAGTTCCTTTATTTCACAAATTCGATTCCATCCATCCATCCATCAGCCTACGGACGTCCACTGCTGGACATAGGCCTCCCCACAAGAATGGCACTCGGAACGGTTCTGCGCCACCTGCATCCAACGGTTCCCTGCGACTTTGAGAATGTCTTCAGTCCACCTAGTGGGGGGTCGTCCTACGCTGCGCCGTCCGATTCGTGGTCGCCACTCAAGAACCTTTCTTCCCCAACGGTTGTCGGTTCGATGAGCGATGTGGCCTGCCCATTGCCATTTCAACGTGCTAATTCTGCTAATTCGATTGGCTACGAATATTTTCAGCCTTGTTACATCTGTCCTAAGCCATCCTAGTACTACGCTAGAGTCGCACCAATGAATTATTCTGTTCGGCGGATGTCTGAGTGAATCTACGACTGATTTAGTAAGCTTAGCAGCCAGAAGAGCCGCGTATAATTCTAAACGAGGTATGATAGTTGGATCAAGGGGGGCTACCTTTGATTTCGCACATAATAATCTAATTGTAATCTCATCATGGGCATTAATAGTCCTCATATAAATACATGCCCCAAGAGCCTGCATAGATGCATCACTAAACGAATGTAACTCTACATGGATTGCAGATTCTCCCAAAACTAGTCTAGGTACCTGTAGATTGGTCAAGTACTTCATGTCATCACAAAATTTAATCTATACATCTCTTTCTTCTTGAGGAACGGCTTCATCCCAATCTAGCTTTTGCTGCCAAAGCCTTTGCAACAGAATTTTAGATTTCACAACTATTGGGCTCAAAATACCTAATGGATCAAATATTTTAAAAGCATTGGACATAATAACTCTTCGTTATACTGGAACCATCATATGAAAATCCCTTTACAGGAAAATGTAGTGTATCATTAGTAGGATCCTAACCAAGTCCTAGCGTACTAGAGGATTCACTAAATGTTAAACTATCTTGATTATTAATTAAGGTATTCTTAAAAATAGACGGTTAATTAGTTTTTAATTTTCTTAAGTTAAAACAACCTGAAGCTAACGCATTTGATACAGCCTTGTGTATGTACATTAATTGTCGCGGATCATTGGACCCCGTTATCAAATCGTCAACGTAGAAATCCCTTTGAATAATAGTTTTAATAAGTTTGTCATCTTGTTCGCTGCCTACCTGTGAAAAACAGCGTATACTTAAGTAGCTAGCACTGGCCGTGCCGTAAGTAACTGTATTTAACATTAATGTTTGAAGGGGCTGAGACTCATTGTCTCTCCACAAAATAAATTGTAAAGGCCTATCATCTTTATCAACTAATACTTGACGGTACATTTTTTTCTATGTCACGTGTAAGTAAGTACTTATATTGTCTGGCATGTATTAAAATAGCGAACAGGGAATCCTGGATATTTGGTCCGACCATTAAAATATCATTCAATCCATACCCAGAAGAGGAGGCTGCCGAACCATCAAACACAACACGAAGTTTTGTTGATTCGCTCTCCTGCTTATACACTGCGTGATGACAGAGATAGTAATGTGGAGTTGAGCTATGAATAAAATGCTTAGTGGACACTGATAAATGACCTGCTTCAGCATATTCGTTAATAAATTTACTGTATTCTATCTTTAAATTAGGATTTCTCTTGAATCGTTTTTCTAAATTAATAAAACGTGCCTTAGCTAAATCAAAAGTTTCACCTAAACAATCAGCAGAGTCTTTCAACGGTAATTTCACACAAAATCCATCACTATTTTCTCTCGTCGTGTTTGTAAGGTAATGCCTTTCACATTCAAGATCATTTACACTCATACTATTTTTTATGGGAACATCCTCTATGTCCCAAAATTTTGTTAACAGTTTCTCAATATTTTCACTATCGGATTGAGACAATATCGCATTGTTACAGTGTGTAAATTTAGATGGAACAGGTATAGGACCCGATACCAACCAACCGAATTGAGAATTGATTAATTTAGTACCTTTCATTTCTAATGATAAACAATTACCAACCAATATATCCCAAAATATATCTGCTCCTATTAACACTTCTACTGGAGCTGGTTGATGAAGAATAGGATCAGCTAACTGAATATTGTCAGGCAATTTGAGTAGACTTTTATTGAATGGAAGTCTTGGTAACTGACCTGTTAGCTGTGGTAAAACAAAACATTGTAAACTGACATTAAATTTAGTGTGTAAAGATTGCAGTTTTATTGTACAGCTTTCAGTAGTTTTATTATTAACTAAATTGCCTATTCCAATGATATTTAAAGCCTCAATAGGTTGAGTTTTCAATGATAATTTATTTTTTAGTGATTCAGTAATAAAAGATGATTGGCTACCACAATCTAAGAGTGCACGAACTTTGATCTTTTGCGAACCAAATGGATTCGAGACTTCAATCATGGCGGTGGATAATAGAACTTGACTTGTTTCTTTATTAGAATGATTGACCATTAAATTAGGTGGCTCAATAACATCGACAAGGGTTAACGTTAATGACGGACGATGCAGTAAACTATTGTGTCTTTCTGAGTAGCCATGTATTCGACATGATCCCATGCGACACTCGCTAACAGCATGACCCTGCTAAGACAATTAATGCATAATTTATACTTTTCTACGTTTGTCATTCTTTCATCGATACCCTTGGCCTTAAAGGTAGGACAATCATATATTCGATGACGTCCATTACAAATTATACATACAAATGTATTTTGAATTTTATTAGACTTTTTATAATTACTAGTGCTCGTAAAAGATTTAACATTTTTATTTTCAACTGGCTTAGAATAAGTGGTTTTATTATAATTAGTTTGTGATTGCATCAATGACCTTGCGTTATGATGGTCATAATTATTATTACGACCAAGAGATTCGAGTACATTAGCCCGATCAGTGAGAAATTTAAAAAATTGAAGCAATGTGGGTGCTTCATCGGACTCCCTACTTCGATGTTCTTCCCACTTTAGTAACGTATGGGTATCTAGGATTTTAGAGAGCATAAATACAATTAATACATCCCATTTATTAGTTGGCTGACCCAAACTCGATAAGGCGCGTAGGTTTTTTGTCACGTGATCTACTATAAGTCTCAATGATCGCTCCGATTCACGTGAGAGTGGCTTGATAGTGAATAGAGAATTTAAGTGATGATTAATTAACATTCTTTTGTTATTGTATCGACCGCATAGTAACTGCCAAGCTTCAGGATAATTGTTGGCAGATACCTCGAGATTTGAAATAACCCTAACAGCGTCACCTTGTAAATATGAATTTAAATAATGAAATTTATTAATGTTTGGAATGCGTTCATTTTTATGAATTAAACTTTCAAACGTGTCTCTAAATTCTAACCAGCGAAAATATTCACCACTAAATTGTGCTATTTGTATCTGAGGAAGTTTAAGACCTATATCAACATTATGATGAGCATCATCTACACAGAGCGAAGTATTTTGCAAAGGCTGTCGTCTTTGTTCATATTCGTTACATTTAGAAAACTTTACAATTAAATTCTTTGCCGTAGCAATGCTCATTATGATGTCCTTTTCCATATTATCACGTTCATTAAGCTCAATGTCCATATTTGCGGTACTCAAAACCTCTATTTCACTCTGCAAATCATCTACTTTAACTTATAATGATTCAAATTTGGCACGCTTTAAATTCAATATTGTTAACTGAATGTAACTTAATTCCTTTTCTTTAGAAATACTATTTAAATAATTTTTAAATCTTGTAATTTGTCCTGTAATTTGGCTGACGTTCTTTTAGCAAATAACTCTTTATAACGCTCTTCAGCCATAGTGTAATTTAAGTTAAGCACTTATCTAGCTAATTTGTTTTATAATAATTATAAAAAAGGACAAATAAAAATGATTAAATAAGCTCATGTCATTCTCCTCTATGTCACCTGCTAGTTGGAAGACTGGGGCTGGCGTGCTACACGTCTGAGGAGCTCGTTGTTGCAGTTATTGTCTGGAATTAGTCGGCAAACACAATGAGAATTTGCTAGCAATAAATTGTCACGGAACGGATATTGGTGATTACTTTAAATCATTCAATAGTTTGTTTCTATTGAATTGTTATTAATAATTTATTTCCTCAAGGCCTATAATCCAAAAATATGAGTGCAATATACTGCTTATATGCTGTTTAAAATGATAAAATAGTGGAAAAGAATGTAACTTAACAGAAATATCCAATTATCGATAGTTAAATCTATGATTCTTGCACAGATTAGCAAGATTTCTCTTTACAATGTATTATTTACCTTTATTTTATAGCAAGACGCTTATATTTCTGAGAAATAATAGACTGTCTTTGAAATTGGTTCGTTAATTTTCTTAAATCGGCACAGAAAATTAATAATAAAAAAAGTGGGTAGAAAATAATCTGATTTTGTACGAATTTTTTGTAAGAATTGGGACGTTTACCGTTATGACTTACCACAAAATCCCTGTTTACACAAATTAGTTGTAATTAAGAATAGTATATAAGGTATACGATGTATATTGGATGATTAGGATTAGTGTTGCCCAAAAAAGTCTTGGTCTTGCGGTCTTGGTCTTGGTCTTGCGAGAAATGCGAGACCGAGACCAAGACCAAGACCGCTTAATTTTTGCAAGACCAAGACCAAGACTGGCCCTGCAAGACTTGAGCAAGACCAAGACTGGGCCTGCAAGAGTCTCGCGGTCTTGCATTTAATTCAAATCACCATTTCAGCTTATATACGGTTGAGCTCGTGTCTTCTACATAACAGGAGGAGAATCGGCCGTGGCCGGAGGGGAATCGCCACGGTGATCGGCCGTGTTATTACAGGTCATACATGTCAAGTTTTCCTTCTCTTGCACCGATGCTATATATTATAGCCCTTAGTCGTGGGTTCGCAGTCACGGGTAAAATAGGGGGTGATAAATTATATTCTTACTCCGTCACTACACGGCAAGTCAAATCAGTCTTGAGATATCCATCTATTGGCCAATCGATTCCCAATGTTGGTGTTGGCTTTTCAGAATTACTCTTCGGAAAGGCTTAAGGACAAAAATACCGTAATCACGAGAGTGCTCTTGCCCATTATACATATTTATATATCCGTTTATTCATTAGCCCAACGACGTTCACTGTTGGACATAGAAATATGCCTACAATTAATCTATATAAATGTCCATGTAGGGACAGAGTACGATCACCATCAGGCAGTACATGAAGCGTTGCTCCCAGCGCTATTTTGCCTCTGCCACGACTCACCCCAATCCACTAGTGGTTGGGGCGGTAAACTACGTCCCCTCAAAAATATCCGCGGTCCGACGTCCTCGTCATCTTCTTGAGGAAGAAGATGACGCTATTATGATCGCCCAAGAAAGGACCTACACAGCTCGCGCAGCGATAACAGATAAAACTCCGCGGTATCGGCCTCGCCGTCGAGGTCGAAAACCGCGCCGCGTAAAAGTCATTAACCTAAACTTGGCCACGCCCACTTTGCTCTCAGCGACGCCCCGAGCCGAGGTCCGTTCCCCACAGGGGGGAGCCCTCGGGCGATGTTCGCTTAACTTACTTACCGGGTTGAGACCCATCAGCGCTCACCCATTGACCGCGTTAAGCTGTCAAGGTCATCTGCGACCAACAACTACACACACACAAAAAAAAAAAGACAGAGTACGAATATAATTCACCACTCTCTTACCCGTGGATGTCGTATCAAATCGGATCGGGCAATGATGTTAGGAACCCATGAAAAAAAATTGAAATAAAAATATCGATTCGTTAATGAATTGAGAGACATGTAAGTTCTCAATTTTGTCATCGTTTTTTCGTGTAAATTGATTAAAATGTATAAAGGAATGATACTTAATCTACAACATATTCTTATTTGGTTAAATGTTCATTAGAATTTGAATAAATCAATGATTACGTTTGCATAAGCAAGACAAACTTTGCTTTAACATAAATCAGCTGATCGGCCGATGACCGTTGATGAGTCGCCTTTGTACCTACGTAACCATTGAAAGGTTCGCGCAAATCTAATACCTATTTATACTGTCGAAATTTTACATGCTTACATATATCCTGTCTGTACATACCTACATAATGCATAAAATTTAAGGCATAAACTCTTAGACACACATTTTTGTAATCACTATAACTTTTACGTTATATTGTTTTTGTGTAATATGCATTCTAATTATGATCTATGACTGTTGAACTACAACATACATGAACAGTTGTCCCATAACCTGATACACCCTGTGTATATAACATATGTGCAAGAGAAGTGAAACTAGAAATAAAACCCTATAACAACATGTCTGACCAACGTGGTATAGTAGATAAATTTTCCTCTTACTGGAAGGAAGCTTAAGCCCAGCAGTGGCACTTTTATGAGCTGTGACGATGACGACGAATATCATACATTTTACAAGTATTAAAACCATAAAATTTTAAATCAGTTTTATATGTTCTTGAATAAATAGTATATTAAGAGCTACATGGATCCAGCGGCCAAAGTATTTATATAGGCAATAGAGCAACAGGTTTTTTCAAGTATCCAGAGTATCAGTAACTAAACTGGAAATACAATAGATACATACCACTTAACTTGAAGGGGAATATAAACAATCGCATTAATTGTAAAATATCGCATTGATTATAAAATGACATAAAATTTATTGTATCAACTGCCTCGTGTGGTGACGTCTTAAGAAAATAGGGTCGAAAGTCCTGTCATAAGAGTAGTAACGCTGTCTAATGGAACACCAGGAGAATAGAAGAGTAATTTTCTCCAGTGGTAAGTATTGTATTCAATAGTAAACTATAGGCTAGCAGATGGATAGATAGGATCGGATATTTGATTAATTTAGTTGGATTTTTCGTTGCCATGATAAATTACTGTTACGTTATTCTAACTGCAAAACTTTGCGAGACTCTTGCTGCAATACCAAGACTCGGGTGCACAAGACCAAGACCAAGACCAAGACTCGGGTGCGCAAGACCAAGACCAAGACCAGTCCAAGTCTCGTCTTGGTCTTGCATTTGGGCAACACTAATTAGGATTAATACTGTGACTGTAGGAAGACACTTATCTTTTTGATGCAGATGTCGATGTAATACTTTTGCTGTATTACTGCTCGAACTTAGCTTCTGAATTGCTCTGGAATCAGTATATCTTCGTCTGGAACCCGTGGCTTTAGTCCATCCACTGCAAGGCTCCAACCTTTGAAGTAATCCGATTCGGAAGTGGACAACCGTCTTGACGAACTTTGTCTTTTTTAATATCTTGAAAATTTTTGTATTTCTTGCGCGGATTTCTAATTTTCCCCTCATGGGCCACCAATGTTGTATCTTTAGAGAATACACTGGTACCAAATAAAAGTCCCAAATAAGTTTAAATCTAGTATATCACAAAATTACGTGTGAGTAAAAAAGTAAAGTACTTGTGAGTTCTGTGGGTAAGTAAGTGAGTTCAAGTGAGTATTTGTTATATTAAACTTAATAGTGCCTAGTGTATTGCGCACATCACTACACTATAGCTTAGGGAACTAAATAAATACATCCAGGCTCTATGATTCCCTTTGGTTTCTGGCTCGAACATTACAGGCAAATTAATAACTTAAAATATATAAAATAAAATTGAAAGGAGAAAGGGGCATTGAAGTGTTGAGAAGTATAGCGTAGATCTCTAAAGATAAGGGCCTTTGCCTTACGTGCTCTGTTGAAGGTTTCTTTTATCTTACCCTTGATACAAAAACGTAAAGCGGACCCTTAAAGATAATGGTGTAATCTATAAGCACTTGACCGTGACATTGTACAACGAATTAAGCCTCAATGTATGGAAACTTGTAAATATTATATGTGAAGAGCAAAGGAAAAATTATGCATTTAATAATTGAGAAGGAAGTTATAATGATTTCTGATATTTACGCGATTATTTTATATACTAGTTTCTGCCCATCACTTCGCTCACGTAAAATATAATCAAATGTATCCGTTCAACGATTTATGCTTGATCGGGTAAAAGAAGTAAAGATGAATTATTATCCCATCCATTGCCTAAATACATGTATTCGATGTGTTAATTTAGAGTGTCAGCTTTTGTGCCTTTGGTCAAAATTGGTCCAGCCGATAGACTGTGAAAAGTAACAAGTTTACATATACATAAATGCTTTATAATATAATAATGTGAGTGTGTTTAATGTGATAAAATAAAAACTTCAAAGCTCAATCGCGTTCTTTTTAGTGTATTTTGATTTTTAATCAAACCTAATAATTTATTCTGTATAAGTCCGAAAAACGCACTTACATATTATCAATTTTATATTTCGTCTAAAAATAATCTGATAATCTACCACCGGATTAGAAGGCCGTAGACTGAGAAGAAGGCGGGTTCGTCATTTCGAAAATTACTTCTTCATTGTATACTCTATCGTCACTCCTCTAAGATATCTACTGCAATCGCCAACACGTCTGACAAGCGTGGCGATTAAGGCATTATTTCCCCATAAAATGGCGATCCGGCTACCAAAAAAAAAATAATCTTTGGCTCTGGTAGCACACAATATTAGAATACTTAGGACCAACGAGAGGGTCATATAGCTGAAAGAGAAATTGAGCAAAATCCGCTGGAATATTGTAGGAGTCTCAGAAGTGCGAGGGAAGGACGAGGGCACGATAATTCTTCAGTCTGAAAATCTGCTTTTCTACCAGGAGGGAGATGACCCATCTCAAGGCGGTGTAGGGTTTATCGTTCAAAAGTGGATTTGGACAAAAAACCAAAAAGGCCATAAACTGGGTGATTTTTTTGTTAAGGAAGGCCTCCCCAGAATTCCTTCTTCAAAAACCAAAGAAAGTGGATCTAAATTGACCCCGATGGTTCCACTAAAAACGAGATAGACTTCATCTCGTTGGACAAACAAAACATTTTCAATGATCGCTCTGTGATCAGCAGGATTAAAACTGCGAGTGATCACCGGGTGGAACGAGGCACATTGAATTTGCGAACGAAAAATGCGCGGTCTCGCTTGATGAAATCTACCTTCTGACCTACATCTGTTTAATACCATGACCTCGAAAGCTCCGATTACGTAATCGCTCCCTATGCCTGGAAGAGTGTGAATCCTCGAATGATATGAGAAATAGGTTCGTGGAAACTGTCGGGACTGTTGTGCAAACCAGCAATCAAGCTGATGGGTCAAATTTTTTTAAAGCCCGTCGCGTAAAGAGACTAAGAAATCTTTAGGATCAAATTCTCAAGCTTATGGAGCGCAGAAATGAAATCACGGTGCAATCTTCAGCTAATTGATCCAAATATATAGATAAATCTCCAAACCTATATGATGTGACGTTCGCTGATTTAATACACAACGTATTAAAGAGGCAATAGAGCGGCACTATGGCTCTAAAGGGTTCGTATGAAATTTGTCTATCGGTTACAGCTAAATGTCCAAGCTGAAAACTGATGACGACACGGTTAGTTCTACCTAAATTGAGATATGTTTTTTTTGGGTTGGGCTATGGACAGCGCACCTACCACCCGGCTCCGTCCAGGGTGACAGAGAGGCGGCACGTGGCTCCATAAGCTACCGTAACTCCTCACCTTCGTCGTTGGACCACCACCAGTACCGAGTTCCGTGTCCTCCGTGGTTGGCGCGACGGAATACCCTGAGAGGTACCCTCTCCTCTCGACGTCCCATTCCCGGGACGATGCGATTCACGAAGTTGTCGATCACTATATTTATCTAAGACAAGGAGTCTAGTTAGGTAGATCAAATTTCGAGAAAGAGATCAGTGAATCCAACTCGGTAGGGCAGTGTTTGCTTAAAAGGATTTTCTAGTCCAATATCCCACAGCGACTGCAAACAAAGTGGAGCGATAGGACCACGCTGTCTACAGTTATCTGTCTACAGCCGCGGGCCAGTCCGTCCGGGGTAGTACCACGCTCTCGCAGAAAATCGACGTCTGAATAGTAGCAATTTGTTACTGCGCTTCGTTCGGTGGGTGAGAGAGCCGGAAGCCCAACTTTCTGAGGGTGTTTGCGTGTGGAGGGTTTTGGTATCACCGAGCCTCAATGCACGCATTCACACTCCCTTCACTTTCTTCGCGGTAGGCAGCGGCCTTGTAAAGGTCTATGAGCGGCAGCAACACTTACCATCAGGTGTACTGTCTGCTCGTTTGCCACCGTTTTCAATTAAAAAAAAAAAGGTTTATAACCAGTGTGTGTTACCAGCAATATCATACGGCACCGAAACGTAGTCTCTAAATTTCAGCCTCATAAAAGGCTCAAAATCGCTCAATGTGCTATGGAGAGGGCAATGCTTAGTATTTCTCTATGTGATAAAATCCAGAATGCGGAATTCGTAGAAGAACGCGTGTAAACGACATAAAATACCAAAAGTACTTTACAAATATACGTACATTTGAAAGGAAAGCCCGACTAAAAATAATCATTGGAACTTCATTGTCTAGAACCTTTCGCAACCTAAAGGTAAACATTCTAAACTTAGAAATTTATTGCCGAATTTTGAACTAAATTAAGAAATCAAATTCTAAATTTAGTATTTCACTCATAGAGTGTCTGCTTTTGGGTTGAACAGTTCATTTAATCACATCATGGAAGAATTATATTTCATTTGAGACGAAAACTTCTTCGACAATTAAACATTAATATCTATTCTAAATGACCGAGCTTAGCTTAGAATTTTCTTTTAGAAAATACATTTAATATTAACGGAAAACAATTAATAATGAAACATTTAAAAAAAAGAATAATTTAATTTGTTAGGTTTAAATTAATAAATTTTCATAATATAATAATTGCTATAAATTTAACGTTTATAATTACTGATCATCCTTACTAATATTATAAATGCGAAAGTATGTTTGTTTGTTACACTTTCACGCTTGAACCACTGAACTGATATCAAAAATTCTTTCACCAATGGAAAGTTATAATATTGGGGAATAACATAGGCTATATTTTATAACAGTATTCCCACCGGAACGAGATCTACGTGGGTAAAGCGACTGAAACTGAAGCGAAGCGAGGACGGGTTTCTAGTAAATAATATATATTTTTTCATTCAAATCATTTCCTTTTTGTACTGGTAAGAAAATTTGTATAAAAATGGGGGTCAAAATTTGATAACTAATTCTGTAGTCATAAATCTCTGTAATAACGATGATTTATTGGACGTGAAACACCTTAGTCCTCCCATCGCTATAAACACTGAAGTGTTCGAAACGTCGTAAAAATTGGATTTTCCGCGATAAAATCAGTAAAAATAGGTCTACTTCAAATGTGTAATACTTTCGTAAATATCAGATATTATTAAGAAAAACAATAAAAAAATCGGTCAAGTGCGAGTCGGACTCGCACACGTAAGGTTCCGTACTATTGAGCAAAAAAGGGCAAAAAAATCGCGCTTGTTGTATGGGAGACCCCGTTAAGTATATATCTTATTTTGTTTTTGTATTTTTCGTTATAGTCGCTAACAGAAATAGATAATTTATAAAAATTTCAACTGTCTAGCTATCGCGGTTCTTGAGTTGCAGCCTGGTGACAGACAGACAGCGAAGTCTTAGTAATAGGGTCCTGTTTTTACCCTTTGGGTACGAAACCCTAAAAAGGGAAAACCGAGCCGGGTCTGTCTGAATTAGACTGCTCGATTTTCCAATTGACTTATCTATTCATGATGACAATAGCCATATTTACTTTCATATTGTCATTATATTTTTTCATTAGCTGAAAACATTAATAAAACGAAGCTTTCTATATAGTAATAGTCTACGTAAATGCAAACTTCAAAAGCAATTTGCTCTAATTGCAACACGATACTTTTCCGCATAGAGGCGATATTATAAACACTGTATGAAATCTGATAAGCGTTTGAGAGAACCTTCATGGGCAATCCTTTTCTTAATAGTGGAAAATTATCTAATTTTATAGGTGATGGGTTGAAATGTTTGTCCTTGTGCTGACGAAGTAAGAATACAAATCGCTATCTTAAATCGCTAATCGCTATCTTAATTCGTATGTTTATTATTATTTTTTTTATTATTTGAATATTATTTACAAAAAGTAGCTGTAATTTGTTAGTTTAATCATATTCTGCTGCTACTTGTACATTGCTGACAGACGTCGCAGGACGCTGCAGAATAACAGCGTTGTGGTATGTGGTAACTCATTTACTCGTATAGTAGATGACTCAACATTATGCTGAGCAGCGATCCTTTTTCTCTTTTGTGAAGGGAATACCAGTGTTGATATCAATTTCTTTTTTATGTAATGATATTTGATGTTTACGCGAGCACTACACATTGTAAATAAAACTACTTTTACGGATTATATCGCGTTTGTATTTGATTTATGATTGCCCGACGTTTCCAAAGAGACCACCACAAGACTGCATGATACTGTGAGCACTTATTGTATAGATTTGACCCACAATAATAATAGTTGAAGATAATTTTATAAATCAAAAATCTTTTAGTAAGACAATGTAAGCCGTATCTAAAATTAAAAATCAATTTTAATTTAGCATCATGTCCCCTGAGTTTTCGTGCCGGATCTTTCTCAGTGTGGCTGCGTTCCGATCCGGTGGTAGTATATTAGTTTTGTTAGTTTTAAATCAACAAATTGTAACAATAATTGCTACAAATTTAATAATTAATAATTACTAACCATAAACAATATATTTTTTCATATAGAATCATTTTCTTCTTACACTGGCAATAAATTTGTACTAAAATGTGGGTCAAAATTTAATAAATTTATAACTAATTTTCTGTATGGGGTAGATAATTATAAATGTCTGTAATAACGATTACTTGTTGGACGTCAGACACCTTAGTCCGCCCGTGACCATGAATGCTGCAAAGTGTTCGAAACGTCGGGCAATCATAAATCAAATAGAAACGCGATATAATCCGTAAAAGTAGTTTCTTTTTTATGTTTTTTTTATTATTATTTATTGTTTTTATATATACCTACTCACTTTTTAAGCTTTTGTGATGTTTCCCTCCCGTAAAGGACTAATAAATTATTTTTTTTTCTTTCTTTCTTTCTTTCTATCCTCTTTCTTCACCATCATCGTTTCGGCTCATATACGTCCCACTGCTGAGGTCGAGCCTCCTCCATAATAGGAGGGAAATTGACTTACTATACCATGTGGTCAGAAAGGTTGGAATAGGGTTTTGTTTCGAGTTTACCATCTCTTGCATAGGTGTCATATACGTAATTAATCCCTTACTCGTCTTTTACGACAACCAGGGGTATGAGAGGGGGTGGTGAATTGTATTCTTACTCCGCCACCATACGGAAATCCTCTTTATTGGTTATCATAAAAACGACCAAGGGATTACGATATACAGATAACTTACATGCAAGAGAAGGGTAACTCAAAATAAAACTGACTAGCGTGACAGTAGATCAATTTCCCTTCCATTGTGGAGAATATTTTAGATATTGTGTGGTGACGCTGTTAGAATACAATTCATCACTCCCTGTCTTGCCCATGGATGTCCTAAAAGACGACTAAGAGACATATAACATTTATACAAGAAAAGGAAATCTCGAAAAAAGAACACCCTATACCGACTTGTCTGACCAGCATGGTATAGTTTAATTTCCCTCCTGTTGTGGATGAGGCTCAAGCCCAACAGTGGAACGTATATGAGCTTAAATGATGATGATGTAGACTCAAGTGTAGCAGTGGGACACATTTGAGCTGTATTGATGATGAAAGCATAGCCGATGGGTTGAAATGTTTTTTTTCCTTGTGTTGACGGAGTAAGAATATAAATCACAATCCTCTTTCTTGCGTGTCGTAAAATAGGACTAAGGGGTGTAATGAATGGGCAGATAACATGTATACAAGAGAAGGAAGACTCGAAATAAAACCGTATGCCAATCCATCTAACCAGCGTGGTACAGTTGATCAATTTCCCTTCTATTATGGAGGAGACTCGAACACAGCAGTAGAACGTATATAAGTTGCGATGATTATAAGTATTAAAAAACAGGCTATTTTTAATAGCATCTGTGGAAAAGTTGCTTTAGATGTTTATGCACTAAGAAAATAATATTTGGATGCCTTTATTTTGGGGGGAGGGTTACGGTCAGCGCACTCCTTGCTCCACTCCGTCCGGGGCGACAGAGGGGCGTAAGCACGCACACCCGTAACCCACCCGTAGAGCACGTCGCCTTCGTCATTGGGCCGACCACCGGTGCAGAATTCCTTGACTTCAGTGGAATATTTGGATGTTACGTGATAGAGTAAAAAAAGTTCTACTCGAAAATCAAAACAAGCGGTTGCTCATTTCTTTATGAAAACAGTCAACGTCATCCACACAGTAAATTATGATTTAAAATATGATATTTTAAACGATTCGGAAAAAAAATACCCAGGCTATCCCTCCATCTTACCCGCAGGTATCGTAAAAGACGACTAAGGGATATAATATCTATGTAACATATAGGTAAGAGATGGAAAACTCAAAATAATCCCTTTATCAATGTCTGATCAAAGTGGTATAGGGGGCGATTTCTCTTCTATTAAGAAGGGGGCACGAGCGCAGAAATGGGACGTATATAAGCTGTCATGAATATCCGGGCTAGGTCTCTCAGCTAAGCTTAATAAATATATACTTACTAGCAACCAGACCTCGTTTCGCTTTGGTTTCGCCTTGCGTAGTTGCCGTTGCCATGGGAATACCAGGATAAAATATAACCTATGTTACTCCCTAATATTATAGCTTTCCATTGGTGAAATAATTTTTGAAATCGTTTCGGTTGTTTAAGCGTGAAAGCGTATCAAACAAACAAACTTACTTTCGGATTTATAATATTAGTAAGGACGTATTCTTAGGTTAAAATACCGATATATCAGGCGTCGTCAGATTCGCGGGTTCCATTCCCACACTCAAAAATATTTGTGTGATCCACAAATTATTTTTCTGAGTCTGAGCATAATTTGTGTACGGTGATTGTATGCTTTGAAAGTCCCTTGTAATACGAGGACTAGTACCTTAGTGCAGGGTAATGTTTTTTTTGTTGCCGTCGGGCTGACCACGGAGGACAAGAAACTCGGTACCGGTGGTTGGCCCAACGACAAAGGCGACGTGCTACGGGTGGGTTATAGGGCCGCGCGCCGCCCCTCTGTCGCCCCGGATGGAGCTGAGGTAATGTTTTAGGGTAGTTTTTTAGGGTAGGATAGTTAGGGTAATGCTTTTAGAAATAAAAAATAAACAGGTATTTATAAAAAAAAATGTAATTTTGTTCCGTGTGGAGACGGAGTAAGAATACAATTCACCACTCCCTATCTTGCCCGTGGATGTCGTAAAAAACCACTAAGGGATATAATATGCACATAACATCTGTGCAAGAGAAGGAAAACTCGAAATAAAACCCTATACCGACATATCTGACCAGCATGGTATAGTAGGTCAAATTCCCTCCTATTGTGAAGGACGCCCGAGCCCAACAGTGGGACGTATGTCGGCTATGATGATGATGATGATGATGATTTATAAAAAAATATACATTGTTCTTCAATCAAATAAGGTCTCCTTATTTCATTGCTTGCCAACAAATAAAAGGTCACTGAATGATATTACCACAAAACTTGTTTATTTAAGTGGAACATGAGTCTTATTTATTATAAAAACAACAACAAATTTGTATTTGCTTCAGTCAACATTCGTAAGTGTTATCAAAATGTTGCTACAATCAATGAACTTGGCACAATACTTTATGCTTTGCCAACAATATTTTTTTGGTTTGTTTTCAAAGAAAATAGATGGATTGGATAGTTATTTGTCTTGAATGATATAAAATACTTCATCATTTTTTAATTTAAAACGATAGTAGCAGTAAAAAAAGCATGGGGTGCTTTTTAAGATATTATCAAAATGATAGTCCTTCTACTCATATCTGTCAATAAAATATTTATAACTATTGACAACATGCACCCCACGCTTGTTTTACAATAATTTTTTTTTTTTTCTTATATACACTATTCTTAATACAAATTTTTAAAAAAATATTTTCTATTTTTTAGTTGGATTTTCTTTAAAAGCGTATTTTTTTAGTTTTTTTGAAGTATTATTTATATTATTTTATAAAAGCGTTTGTAATGAGTTATCTCATATAATAAGCCGTTTTTAAAATTAAATAACGTTTTAGTATTATTCCCTTTTTTTTTTTTTTTTTTGTGGGTGGGCCGCGGTCGGCGCGCCTCCGCACCACTCCGTCCGGGGCGACAGAGGGGCTTAAGCACGCAACTCCCGCGACCCACCCGAAAACCACGTCGCCTTCGTCGTTGGGCCGACCACTGGAGCAGCGTTAACTTGTCGTCAGTGGTCGGCCCGACGGAATACCCCCTATTGGGGTACCCGAGTTTTTTTGCCGGACTCAAAAACAGGGGTTATAACGCATTTGTTTATAGTTCTGTCTGTGGCAACATAGCTCTCGAACAGAGGCCCGATTACGATACGATTTTTTCCTTAACTTAATCATATTGTGGTTAAGGATTAAGAATATAATGTTTCATTGATTTCCCCTGGGAGTTATAAAAGTCTAAGGAGACAGGGAGCCGTCGCTCAGGACGCCTGGCTGATATGAAACGTCGAAATTATTTTGTACACGTATATATATATATATTTTTTTGACAACACCCTGCACTAAGGAAATAATCCTTATATTGCGGACTATACAAATATATAAATAAATAATAATTAAATACAAATATATAATAATTAACAGACACAAATTATATCCAGACTCAGAACAAGAATTCGTGGATCGCACAAAGTGTTGTCCAGCGTGGGATTCGAACCCCCGACACTGGCGCTGTAGGTCGCTATCTTAACCACTACGGCATCTGTGCAGTCAATATGCATAAAAGAACAGTGTGCCTACTCTTGAATCTCGATTCTAATCCTAAATCCAATCGCAGCTCGAATTTGAGCAAATTTGGTACTCTTGAAAGCTACACTAGCGCCCGATTGGAATCAAATTAGGTGGAACGTTTCTAAATTAAATGAATTCGACTCTCGTCGATTAAGTCAAATATTTGCTACTCCTGACGTGATTTTGACGTAGTTTAAAATCGTTAATGTTGCACAATTTCAAGAAAGTGTCTTTGTGATGATCGAGTTCGATAACGTTATTAATTTAAAGTAAGAAAACATGGCACATTTGGTGAAAATAACAACGACGAACGCGAAAAATTCATTCTCGATTTTGTTCAAGAGTACCAAATATAAATTTGGTGAGATTGGAATCGAATCGGATTCGAAATTAGAATTGATTTCAAGAGTAGGCCCACAGATTACGACAGGAACTAATATGTCATAAAGTATTAATAAAGTATTATAATGTTTTATCCAGAAAATTATAGTTTTTATTCAATAAACATTTATTTTCAATAATATACACTATATGTATGCAAGCTCAGTGCAGCGAGAGAGATAGCGCACAGGCGCTTACGCACAACATCTCATCGCTCCATCTCACTCACACACTACTACGTATATACTACGTATGTACATATCAATATAGCGTGGCGTTTTAATGCCACGCCAACAATCAGGTTTACCCTCGTATATTCCGTCCTATAGCAACACGTCGTAACGCCACGAGCTGTTTACGCCACGCTAATGTTACACAACAAAAGCAGCAATCGCCTGTGAAATGTATAAGTATGAACTGCCATAGTCAAGACGCATGGCTAAGTGAGACGATTTTGATATTATTTCCACTTCGTGGGAAGGCCTATGATTAACAGTGGGCGTTTATAGGCTAGTGGATAAATGAATTGCTTTGAACTCATACTAACCATAGCCGACTAATTCATTGGTACTGTTAAGGTTTGAGTTTAATCCTCATGGTACACATCTGTATCTTTTTGGAGTTAAACGTATTTTGCCGCATGATGAAGGAGTAAGAATATAATTTATCACCCCTATTTCTTATTTGTGGGTGTTGTAAAAGATGACTAAGGGATGTAATATGCATATAATAACATCTGTTCAAGGAAAGGCAAACCTGAAATTAAATCTTATACCAACCCCGTCGGACCAATGTGATATAATAGGTCAATTCCTCTCCTATTAAAGAGGCTCGAGTCCAGTAGGGGGACCTTTTTTAACAGTGATAAATTACCAAAGTTCAAAAAAGTGAGATAAGCTGTCGACCCTCAGCTGTCCTGTATGATATATTTATGCAGGACAGTTGATGATCGACAGCTTATCCCACACTAGCTAGCTATCAGTGGATATTGGTAGCATTACCCTCAACTGCCTTGACACACTGTCTCTTATATTTATTTACCATTCAAGAGAGAAGAGAATTACTTAATTATCTTTTAAATCAAACACTCCAACCGTAATTTATTCATCATTGCAAAGTTTTGTGAATATCGTATTAAAGTATACTGTCCTAAGTATTGCAATTATAAAAAAATATTATCTAATGTTGAAAGGGGAAGTTTTGACAGGCATCTGAAAACGACATTTTATGTAATGCTATATAGAGAAAATACTAAAGTACAGTGAATTTGATATAACAGTGCTTATCAAATATTTCCGTTTTTCATCACAAAATAAATCAGATAATTTTTAATTATCCGTGCAATAACGAAAAAAAAATCGTCCTGCACATAATAGACAATTCTTTTTGTGATCTTGTAGAATGTTAATTCTATAATTGTAATGTCCCTGGTGATTCAAAGATTTATTCCTTAGTACAAGAAATAGTCTTTTAAATAAAAAAAATCGTTATGTCTACTCCCCTGAGGAGCACAATAGAGTTGCCAAATTTGTCCCCTATTACGCAGATTATTTGAGTTTAATAGGCAGCAAGAAGCCTATGCTAATATAATGCAAATCTATAATCCACCCAATATTAAGTGGCAATAAAAATCGAGTGGAGAGAAGTAAAAACCTATTCATTCTGGTCATAAAGGCACCCACATTGTAATCAAACGGGAACACGTATGTTGGCAATTTATAGACACCATTTTATTGCTATGCATGTACTGAAAGATAAGTCAAATATTTAGTATACTTGAAATATTTGCAATTATATTGATGAAAATAGAGTTCACTCTGGTTATATGCTTGTCTTGGTGATCTTCAGCCGATCTTCATGAGTCTCATGGCGTAGTAACCATTGTATTTTTTACTAAGAGGAGTTATGAAATAAAAACAGTAAATATTTTTATGGTAACTATCCGTCTTAGTTATAGTAGTTGATGATAGATGTCGCTAGTTTTAATTAAATTGTAATTTAAATAACACATTAAATTACATATTAGGGCGTGCAATATAATTTCCAGTTAGCAATTTAGTCACCCAGACAGAGTCCCGTGTGGTGACAGTTTGATAATTCATAAACTCCCTCAATCTCACTCATGGGTAGCGTGAAGTATGAAGGTGGAATACGATATGCATAAAACATTTATGCAAGAGAAGAAAAACTTAAAATTAAACCAACACGTCTAACCAGCGTGGTATAGCAGGTCAATTTCCCTTCTATTTTAGAAGAAGCTTGCGCTCAACAATGGTCCTTATTATGTTATCTATATATATATATATCGAATATATATATAGAATATAAAAGAAAGTCGTGTTAGTTACTACATTTATAAGTCAAGAACGGCTGTACGGATTTGACTGAAAATTGGTGGTGAAGTAGCTTAGAACCAGGAGACGGACGTAGGATACTTTTTATCCAGTTTCTTTTTTTAATGGTGTTTACAATATTTCGCCAATAACTCTTTTATCCCGTTCGATCGCGTTCCCGTGTGATGTGATATAAAATGTCAAATAGAAAACAAGTCACTATGAAACGTAGTATAAAAAAAAAACGCATTTGATATATAATAACAAAAAGCAAATGACAGCTAAACGAAATTTTGTCTATAGTTAAGTATGGTTGAAAATTTGATAATTATAATTTTCTCAGAAATCAATAATGAGTCATTTGTATTGTGTTTAAATCATCATTAACAATGCCGCGACCAAAAGTATCGAATCTTTGCCGACAAAGCTGTAATGGTTCTTCCATTAGAGATTATATTTTCAAAAATTTAGAAAATATATTTATGAAAAAAATTATGGCGTTACGAAGTTCGCTGGGTCAGCTAGTATTAAATAATTTATAATAACCGTCACGAGAAGTCTCTGGTTACCACGTCAATACAATTTTTATAAGGCCATATTGTAGAAGACTGATATAATATTTTGTAAAATCAAAACCATATTTTTCGGCTTTCATTTAGGATGATTGATGGATCTCATTGAGTTATATATTTGAAATGTAAGTTATTGACAGTTGTGAGAAAGCTGCGCATTTTCTTTCCTATCCCTCATTCCAGAATAACAATCTATTTATCTCGTACGTTACTTAATTGTATTAACTTATTTTTTATTATTAAATGAAGCTTTTGTCAGAATTTTATTGATGTTTTATTTGATTGGTATGTAATTGATTCCTCCGAAACAGCTAGATAGATCTTGATGACTTATTTTACGTGTTTAGCTGGATACAAGGATGACTTAAACTAATAACTAGTCCCAATAGATATCACTGCCCGCCGAGCTGGCCACGGTCGACTCAGTACCGATGATTGGCTCAATGGCGAAGGGGAAGAGATACAGTGGGTTATGGGGCCGTTTTTCGCCCTTTCGTCGCCCCGGACAAAATGGACGGCGTGCACTGATCATAGCCCACAAAAAAAAGGAGATGTTGCTGCTATCAATTAAAAGGAATTTTATTTTTTTTGATCTGTAAAATATTTCCTCTTGGTTGCTGGAAAAGGGAGGGAGAGAAATGTGTTACAGGAAACGAGCGCGCGTTAATACTACAATTAGAATTAAAATTGCGCGAGCAATAATATACATATAGAATTATATATGTTTTTGTACTTAGACTATTCGACTAATAAAAATATGAAGAATAAATTGACTTCACATATATTTCAGCTTAAATTCATGTCAGGTGTTACAAATCATATGCGACTACTATAAGGTACGCTCTATTTTTTTAGATTTGTTCAGAACATTGTCTGTCCTCTAGTTATCAATACCAATAAATAAAATTGGAGTGTCTGTTTGTAATGTCAAAATAATAGGCTTTTTTCATGCTCACACGGTTATTTGCACGACACCTATGCCTAAAATACAGATTAAAAGAATGTTGTCTGTCTGTCTGTTTGTTCCGAGTAATCTTCAAAACGGTTGGACCGATTTCAAAAAATTCTTTCACCAATGGAAAGCTATAATATCAGGGAGTAAACTAGGCTATATTTTATCGCGGTATTCTCACGAAAACGGGAATTACGCGGGTAAAACGACTAAAACCGAAGCGAAGCGAGAGCGGGTTGCTAGTTTATAAATAAACGGGCATTCACAAACCTTTAAATAAAGACCAAAAATACACTCGGACTCAATGTAGCAAAGGCATCATTGTACTATGGTTTTAAATTTGCACTGAAACAAATTTCAATGTTCGTGTGATTACGGAGTAAGAATACAAAAAAAGCATACTTTCACTTGTCCGTGGGTGTCGTAAAGGACAGCTCGAGGACGTATGCAAGTAATATCGATGTAAGAGAAAGAAAACCCGATATGAAACCACACAATGACGAGTGAAATAGTAGGCGAATTTTCTTCTCCTTGCGAAGGTGGCTCAAGCCCAACGGGGCCACCTATACGGGCTGAGATTTGAATTTGATTTGAAGTAAATTAATTTAAATATTTACTCTGTTATTTAATAAATATCTACGATAAAATTCCTTCTAACCGTTTTTATAAAGATAATATGTAATGATAAAAATAAAGGCGTTCAGCTGATTTACTTTACAGATAACATAAGTGTACCTTATAAATCTTCGTCCTAGTGAATGAACTCCGTAAGCCATCATTTAACAAAAAATATAGTCTTTCACCACATAAACTGTTATTACAAAAAATATACTAAGCTGTTCAAGGTCACTAGAACTATTTACAAAATGAACTCAAACAGCACTAAGCGGACGAATTTTTCGTGAAAACAATCAGAATTAGTAGTCATTTTATGAAATGAGAACTCGTTTGCGAACGAAGGTTAAAGTTCAACGCGTTCAAACTGTATCGATACAATTGAATTTTTTTCTATTGGTATCGTAAAAATCAAGGGATTTTTTTAAGCTTAAGGACGTTCTAAGTTGGCCAATGGACTTCAAGGACCCGGTACCAATGATTGGCCCAATGGAGAAAGGGTTAGAATACGGTAGGTTATGGGACCACGCGACGTCTTTCCATCACCCGGTTGGAATGGACGGCGTGCGTCCAGATCATCCTCCGCCCAAATACAAGGCTAAAGAACGCAACCAAATAATATTATTACGAAAGAAGGAAGACCAGAAACAAAGTCTGATGCTATATCTAGCTGTTAACGTGGTATATTAGGCTAAATTTTAATATTTAGATTGATTGATTGATTGAGAAAGAACAACATATATCGTTATAATAAACAGTACGGATTAGACGTGACGGAGTAATGATTTAATTCACCGCTCCCTATCTTGCCCGTGGATATCGTAAAATACGACTAAATGATATAATATGCATATATGCATATAACATCAGTGCGAGAAAAAGAAAATTCGCAATAAAGCCCTATACCAACATGTCTGACCAGCATCGTATTTTAAAAGCTTTTATTTAACTTGCAATGTATGTATGTAAGTATGTTTGTTAGGGTGGAATCTTTGAACTCAATTTTGAAGAAGATATCTTCATATGATTGAGCTGAAATTTTGAATACACGTTTAGTTTGGATGACAATGCACGATATAGTGTATGACATCATTCTAAATCCAATATGGCGGACCATCCAAGATGGCGGAATAGATATTTTCAATGTATTTCTACAATATGGGCATCAAATGAAAGGACTTGTTGAGAGTAACTCGAAAAATAATGAGGCGTCATTCTAAAGCCAATATGGCGGAGTAGTTATTTTTAATGCACTTCTGCAATATGGGTATCAAATAAAAAGGCTCACTGTAAATTGAAAAGAGAGCTCCAAGCTGAAATAAGTCTGACTTGTGTAATTTGGCGAGATGGGCGTCATCAGTATTGGTCTGCAGCTTGTCTAGGAGAAGGACAACTTCAAAATCAAACTCGGAACTGTGTTTTGTCACGCACAAGTAAGCTCTAAACTGAAATAAGTTTGACTTGTGTAATTTAGAGAGATGGGCGTCATCAGCATTGGTCTCATACGTGGCCTTAAGTAAGGTAAAAACATTAGAAGGTCTCCTTATTGAAGAGTTGCCTGATTGAAATTAACCGGCAAACAACCTTGCAACAATGATGCGTTGAATGAGATGAACAGACTGAGAAACCTAGCCAGCGATAACTAAAAAATAAAAAATAAATTAAAAGCAAAAAAACTTAAAAAAAGGCTTTTATTTAAACGCCCTAAAAAGAAGAAAATAATATTTTCCTTAATTTTTTTTTATTATAATTTCAACTCGTCCACGTCCCAATGTTGCGCTCGAACGGCCACTACCATAGAAGAGAAATTTAGAAATTGCAATATACAAAACTTTGAGCTACATCAAAAGTGACCTAATTATTTCTCTGAGAACGGTATAGTTAGATAGAGTCGGAATGATTTAAGTAATTTATTTTATTGCATCATTGGCTAGCTTGCTATTCGCTTTAAGAGCACTTCATCCTGTAATTTATAAAAAAATAAAAGTAGAATGAAAAGTAAAAGTTGAATTTAAAAGTAATAATGCGTAATAAATTACATTCTTAATAAAATTGGGGTATTAAATCCTTCATGGATTAAACTATTTTTATTTTTATTTAAACTAAACTTAACTAACTTTTATTTAAACTATTTATATTTCTATTTTTATTAAAATAACTATTTTTAAGAGTCGTATCGCGCTTCAGTTTAGTTACATACTGTTGCAAATCACTACATATTATAAAACAAAGTCGCTTACCGTTGTCTGTCTGTCCCTATGTATGCTTATGTAGATATTTTAAACTACGCAACGGATTTTGATGCGGTTTTTTTTAATAGATAGAGTGATTCAAGAGGGTGGTTTATATGTACGTGTATAATACATGCATAATATATCGGTTCGGGGTGCGAATCGTGGAGGCCTTCCGGCCGGTGCTGATGCAGTGGTTGAAATGGCGGCACGGAGTGCTCCTTCCGACTGGTGCAGGTGTTGACGGGGCATGGATGTTTCGCGAAATACCTGCACAAGGTCGTTAGGAGGGAGAGTACACCGTCCTGCCACCATTGCGATTGCAAAGAGGACACGGCGCAGCATACGCTCGAGGTCTATGCCGCTTGGGCAGAGCAGCGTCGTGAACTCGTCGCAATCATCGGTGCTGTGATCACGGCGGAATTTGCTTTCCACTCTTAAGAGCCTTGTATTGAATCGTATAAGAATAAATTGAAGAGAAGAATTTTGTACATCGACAAGTAATGGTTAAACTTTAATTTTTATACAAAGAGAAAGCTAATGATTTATTTTTCAATAGTACCTATAAATAGAATATGACTCAATACGATAATGATGAAGATGTGTTTGCATTTACAAATAAACTTCTTTCTGGATTAAGGAACGTAAACAGATATCACAATTGCAATAGAAGGAAAACTCGAAATAAAAGCCTATAATCTTTTTATGTAAGAATATGCCCCTTATCTTGCCCATGGCTTTCGTAAAAGACAATTAAGGATTTTCGTGTAGGAATAAAAATTATCGCCCTATCTTGCCCATGTGTGTCGTAAAAAACAATTAAGGGATATATGCAGTTTACATCATTTTTTTTATCCGCGTGCTACCGGAATAAGAATTGCTCTTGGGTATTGTAAAGGATGACTAATTTATTGATATGTGTATAAACATCTATGCAAGAAAGGGCAAATTCGAAATTGACCTATCATACACCCGCAGTCAAACGATTAATTTCCCTCCTCAATAAGCTGAGATGATGATGATGAATTTGTCGATTAGGTAGTTACTTTGACGTGTTTATTTTACGTATTTTTTCACAACTGAGCAATATTTGTCATAGAAAATGAAAATTTTAAAAAGGGGTAAATTATAAGTTTCTATTCTTTCTAGCTAGGAAATAAAAAATACCGCTTAAATATTGTCAATTGTACAGCACATTAGATTTGGTGACATGCCGATAGCGGCGCCATCTACCAGGTCCAATTGTCAATCTACACATTTCTTGAATCCACTTAAACACACACAAAACATTTTCATTGAAATCGGTCCAGCCGTTTAGGAGGATTTCATTTACACACACGTTAGAAGAATAATATATAATAACAAGACCGAACAGACTATGTTCTATACTAATTTAAAATAAAAATTATAATGCCTTGAAATCGATCTCACAGCCACTTACCGAGTCCAACTATTAATCTAAATCATTTTTATATTCACCTAAACACACGCAATAAATCATTAAAATCAGTTCAGCTGTTTTCGAGGAGTCTAGTCACAAACACACGTACAGAATAATTATATACATACGTCTTATTTATGTATCGTCAATATCAGCTTTTACGATATTGGCAGGTCCAAAGACATAAATAAGATATTTATGGCGAATAGTTAACTCTTATAAAAACTGATTGCTTACAAAATCCTTGAGATTAAACAACGTATTTTTTTTCATATAAAAACATGACGGTAGCAAAAATACGGTGTAAATTTATTAAATATCAGCAATATAGACCTAAAAAATACTACGCGAAAGTTGATATTTTCTTAACATTATATCCTTAACACTGCTTGCTTTGACTTATCATTGCTTCACAATGACACGGATGAAAAATGTTCAAAGCCACCCGATACTAAAGTATAAAATATACGTTTAATATAAGCGTACAATGTTGTTTGGACCACTTGTCTTTATGAAAAGGTAATTTTTAAAGATTATGTAAGACAACATTTTCGTGGAAATTACTTTTATATATATTTCCTTACACGCTGTAAGATTTTCTCTTCGTTGGGAGTGTTACATCTTATAAGATTTTGTCAAGTTTTCCTTCATTATCTATACTAACAAATAAAATTGAAGTGTCTGTTTGTAATGTCAAAATAATAGGCCTTTTTCATGCTCACATGGTTATTTGCACTATACATATCCCTAAAAATCATTTTATATTTTTTTTATCTGTCTGTCTGTTTGTTCCTGGTAATTTTCAAAACGGCTGGACCGATTTAAAAAATTCTTTCACCAATAGAAAGCTATAATATCAGGGAGTAAACTAGGCTATATTTTATCCCAGTATTCCCACGGGAACGGGAACTACAGGAATAAGGTGACAGAAACCGAAGCGAAGCGAGGATGGGTTGCTATACTCGTTCCAACCATTTATTTTACTTTTGACACATGCTTTAGGACGTAACTGTTTCATTATACGCAATTATTAACTTTGAAACGAGTGAACAGAGAAATATATAAACTGTCCAATAATATTTATATATCTTAATTATTACCCACTAAATACATTAATATGCCGTAAATAGCTCTATTCATAAAATTTAAGTGATAATTCATTTCCGTTATAAAAAAAGTTACGTTCTATCGCATCTAGTGACAGGATCAAAAGTATTCGGTGCAAACTAATGAATCGCAAATAATCGATTACACTTATTTGCAGTTAAGTCAGCTGACAACTGAGTTTTGAATTGTTGTAATAGACAACACGTTAAAATTGTATCAGGGAGATATAAAAATCTTCTCATCATACCTATAACATGAAATAAAACAACCAAAATATTTTAACATTATTTTATTATAACGAATCGTCGGATTCTTCATACGAACTCGAATCGTCGCTTGAATCATCTGCAGTGTTTATTATTAACTCTTGTGTAGGTATGTTGTCAAATTCAATTTCCCGATCCCAATCAGAGAATATTATATTTTTTGTCTTGTTGACGACACTCGCCCAGTTTTCAGGCGTCACACTAGCACATGCGTTTTTTAAAAGTTCAAGCATTTTATTTGCTGTGAAAGGAGGAGTTGTATTGTTTCTTGCGGCGTGTCCTTTGACTTGTGCCCAGATCATTTCAATTGGATTATATTGACAGTGGTACGGAGGAATTCTGATTACAACATGCCCATATTCTGCTGCCATTTCGTCGATGACATATCGTTTTGGCTGCTTTTTACTTTTTAATATCTTAAGTAATTCTACTTTTAGTAGGGATTCGTCCACATCTTCCCCATTATCACGAAGCCAGTTTATAATCTTGTGTTTTTTGTTGGCCTGTGTTGGCATTTTATTAATTTGGCGAGAGTGATAGGGTGCATTATCAATAAATATTGTTGATGGCTCTTCAAGTGATGTAAGCATTTCTCTGAACCACTTTTCGTACACGTCCGCATTCATCTCCTCATGATAGTCTCCTGCTTTTTTTTATTTGAACGCTAACAGAGCGTCTGGTACAAATCCCTTTGTAGTTCCCGCATGGCAAATGATGAGGCGTTCACCTTTCCCCATTGGCACTGCAGAAGTAGAAGCAGCAGTATCGTCAGTCCAACCTTTTGGTATGGAATGATAAGCATTGAGCCAAGTTTCATCTATGAAAACGACATTCGACCAGTCTTCTATTTTCTTCGCTTGTCTTAAAAATTCACAGCGAGACAAGGCTATATCACGACGTTCCATTAAAATTTTTCTTTTGTCGGATTTCTTATACAAGAACCCGATTTGGTGCAGCACCTTTGACAAAGAAGATTTTTGACCACGAAACAAGCCACAATTTCGTAGAGACGCTACTAATTTTTTCAAAGTAGGAATCTCTTTGCTTGTGTAATAATTGTATATATGACGACGAATAGCATCAGTATCAAAACTGTCAATTGCTGTCACTTTACGGGGCTGACGTTTTTTCTTAGGCGTAGATAGCTTGTTCTGTTCAATACCACTACTACCATAGGCTTCTTTAGTGATTTTCGCCACCGTTGGAGCACTAATACCTAATGCTGCTGCAACACGGTCTCTAACTTGAGTTACTGGTATAAGGAATCCGCCATTGCGGCTTTACTTTTCAAAAAATTCACGAAGCCGCAGCACTAACTCTCTGGATTGTCCTTTAAGCACCATACCTTTCGGCATTTTGCCAAGTAAAATCTTACTGGGAGGAACGATACGCTCAACTCAATCAAAGTAAGAACACTGAAATCAATACGGTGGAATATAAACACTCAACACAGCGTATGAAAAATATGAAAGAGCACTCAGCGAACAGAAATGTGACTAGCACGGAAGTCTTGTTGCGAGTGACAGACAACACAACAAAATGGCGTTGCCCGCGCGCCGTTCAGTGTTGCCAATTCGGCTTAAAAAAAAAGGGGTAGGCTGGATGAGAAAATTAGTGATTTACTACCGCAGACGAGGGCGCCATTGTCTCTAAGTAAAGTTTGGAGCAGCGGACCCCGCTTAATGGAAAAATGCTTCATAAAGTAGTTATTTTTTATTTTGCAAAGTACAAAGTAAAATATTTTGGGAGGACTGAATTAGTGGGTATGCAAAAATTAATGTGACCAAATAAAAAATATATTTACAGAAGTGAAGTTTTTAAATAATATGAAATATGTATTTAAGCAAAAATAAAATATCCGTGTTAAATCGATTAAAAGTTCTTCCTGACTAAAATCGATTATTACAAAACATAGTATCCGTAATACATTGGTACAACACTAATTGATCAGAATTCGACCTATATATATATTATATGTTGGGACTAATCCCACCACACATTCCCACCATTGTAACTCCTGTAAGCCAGGATCCACAATGGTCTCCATAAATGACACCGAGGTTTGACCCTCAGGCAGTCCCGGGATATGATTTTAATTGTCTTGGGACCCGCAACAAATTTAATTAGAAAAGATTAAAGAGGAGGAGTTGGAAAGAGAGATTCCACTTCCCTCCCAGGCAAAGCGGGAGACAGGAAAACAAAATGACTAGTCAGCCAATAAGTAAACAGGAGTACAGCTACGATAGCGCAGCAGTACAGCACCACGGATACGGAAGAGCTTAACGGGGCCTATATGTGAGCGTTAAGATTGATTGCTACAGTAGGTATGGCAGAAACGCATGAACGCACGGAAATTTTCTCGAGTTGCTACAAGGTCCGTATAGTATACTACCCCACAGGTGACTTGCAAACTGTTTAACATAAGGTTACGCTCGTTTCGCCAGAGATCGCACTCCCAGAGAATGTGATGTGCTGATTGTTCATACTCGTGGTCAGATGTGGAACATTGACATAATGGTGATGGTACGAGTTTAAAAGAAAATAATTTACTTTTAAAGTTGCCATGGCCAGTTAAAAATTGGGCCACGAAGTGGTCAACCTCCAACCACACCTTCTCCAGGCGCTCCCGGATGCATGGAAAAAATAGATAAAGATGACGACCTTTCGATGATGAATCCCATCTTTCTTGCCATTCAGTTAAAAGTTCCTCATAAACAATGGATTGTGGTGCAAACAATCTAGCAATTTTATTTCGGTCGCGCGGTAGAAGGAAATCTGTATTCATAGTTTCCTTTGTGGTGTAATACATTGACGCTCGTCTCTGAATCTCCAAATCAACCGGAAGTACACCCGCGAGTACTGGTAAGGCCTCGGTACTAACCGTTCTATAGGCTTTACATAAGAATATTAGGGCCAATCGTTGGCTCTGTAGTAATTTAAGGCGAGCCGCCCCTATGGTGGCCCTATCGGCCCATACAGGTGCAGCGTAACAAATACACCCCAAATATGTGGCCATGTATATGGTTTTAAGTGTATTAAAACGAAGGCCCCAAGTAGATGTGGATATTCTAGTAAGAGCGTAGAAATTCCGTTTCGCTTTTTCGCCTACAGTTTTAATATGTTCAATAAATGAAAAATTTTTTTCTAAGACTAGGCCGAGATAGCAAACTGATTCTTTCTTTTTGACAGTCATATTATTGAATTTTATACGCGGCGCTGATTGTAAATGTCCTTTTAATAAAAGATGATATGTTTTTTGTGGTGCGAAGGCAAGCCGGTTTCGTGTACCCCAATCGAATATATCATTGAGGCATGTTTCCGCTAATTTCTCTAAACCATCCCTTGTGTTCGATTGTATAAGTAAAAGTCCGTCGTCTGCATAGCCGATCAGTAGACAATTTTTCGGTAGAGGTAACTCGAGAAAATCGTCAAAACCTAAATTCCATAGATATGGACTTAATACCGAACCTTGAGGGCAGCCCATCGTCAGTGGTTTCGACACAGCATGGTGACCAAGTTTCAATTTAGTCGAGCCATTTAAAAAGTACGACTGTATGATTTGGTAGATATTTCTATAGCAACCACGAGCCTTTAATTTAAGAAGTAGCATTGGCCACCACAGAATTCGACCTGCCAAAAGTAAAATAAATGGTTGGAACGAGTATAGTTTGTACTATTATCTGTGTGATGAGCGAGTAAGAATACAATGCACCACTCCCTATCTTGCCCATGGGTGTTGTAAAAGACGACCAAGGGATGTAATAAGCATATAACATCTGTGAAAGAGAAGGAAAACTCGAAACAAAACTCTATTCCAATACGCCTGACCAGCGTGGAATAGTAGGTCAATTCTCCTCCCATTATGAAGGAGGCTTGAGTCCAACAGTGGGACATATAGGCTGAGATGATGATGATGATTTATACTACATTTTTATTTGGTAAAATGTTGAGATATTTACCCATTTTACTGTCATCCTTATCATCATCATCATCATCATTATCACATCACCGTCATCATTATTATCATTATCATCATCACATCACCGTCATCATTATTATTATTATTATCGTCATCATTATTATCATTATCGTCATCATTATTATCATTGTAATCGTTATTATCATTATAGTTCATATGCATCCCATTTCTGGGATCGAGTCTCTTCCAAAATGAAATGAAAATTAATCTAGTATACCACGCAGTTTAAGCGGATTTTCGTAGGGTTTTGCCGAGTTTTCCTCATCTTGTAGTGATGTTATCTGCTTGCGTCCCTCAGTCTTCTTTTACAACCACCCACGGGAAAGTGATGTTTATTTTTGAAGTGAAACTTCTTTAGAAACGTTGTGATTTCAAACTCGATGAAATGAAAAAGCGAGGCCATAGAGACACAAACACGTAAATGTATAGGATTCAGCCGATGAGAGAATGAGTTAAAGGATAGAGGATGAAGGATAAAGGATGAAGGATGAAGGATGAAGGATGCAGGATGAAGGATGCAGGATGAAGGATGAAGGATGAAGTATGAAGGATGAAGGACTCATTACTATTGTGAGGAGGCTTGAGCCCAGTAGTGAGACATGTATGAAGAAGATGTAATAAAGATGATGACAAGAAAATAATGGTCATTGAATTTTTGCTACATTACCACGCTACAAGCTACAAGCTTGGAGTGGCAAATATTGCCTGAAGGGGCACTAGGGTAAATAACAGTACCGTAACACCAAATGCTATCACCTACATGAATACCAAGTGTGGAGAGTATGACAATTTTACCACCTTCAGGTTGCCTATATACAATTATGGATGTTCATGATTGTTGATGGTTTGCTGTATAGCTTCGAATACTATCGACCCTTGGTGTGCTTGCGAGTCATGCCGCCCTAGCTGAGGCCGCGGGTGACGTGACCGGGGAGTTAGTCCGTCACCCGTCAAGAGGCCGACCGCGTGAGGAAAGACCGACGTCCTCCTCGAGGGCGGGACGTCGGTCGACGAGAGGGTACCCTAAATAGGGGGTATTCCGTCGGGCCGACCACTGATGACAAGTAACACTGCTCCGGAGGTCGGCCCAACGACGAAGGCGACGTGGTGTTCGGGTGGGCTACGTGTGTGCGTGCTTACGCCCCTCTGTCGCCCCGGACGGAGTGATGCGAGGAGCGCGCCGACCGCAACCCACCCCCAAAAAAAAAACAGTACACTTGATGGTACCTACTATGAGTTGTGTTGAAACTGTCAAGCATGGACCTTTGCTAGGCCATGAAGAATATGAAGGGAGTGGGATGAGTCCAATTAAGTTCAGTGATACTAAAGGCATCACTAAAATCCGCCATAGCAAATACCCTCAGAAGATTTGGCTTCTGCCTCTCTCGCTTACTAAGTGCAATAACAAATTGCTACTATTAGTACTATCAGTAGGCTTGGTTAGATACAGGCGGCACAGGACCGCACTTTGTGGCGTAACTTTTCGAATCGTCGGGGATCCCAATCTGCTGTTGGAATCGTAGGTGATCCCAATCTTACGGACAGATTGGAGTCACTGGAGCGGCGGAGAGACTTTGGGTCCCTCTGTATACTCTAACGGCTCTTTCATGGCGACTGCTCTGAGGACCTGTTTGACTTGGTACCGTCGTCACCGTTTTAACTAAGTACCACTCGATACCGCAGCAAGATTCATCCATTTCACCTGGAAACGTTATGGTCTTTAACTGTATGTTTTCAGCGATTTCTTCCACGTACGTGCAGGCTCTGGATACGGGATATAATTAATACTAAGATTGAGAATATCAGTATTAAACATTAAGACAATTACGATAGCCAATCAGAATTTGATAATGAATGAGACGGAAAATCCGGAACGGAAACATAATGATAGGTATCTGTGGCTAAGACGACATTAATGGCTGATTGCCTTCTAAGGATTTATCTGGAAGTGCCTTTAGCTATTCAATCCAATTAATTGATTTGCTGATGGAATAAGAATACAAAAGAGACTGTCCTTTCTTTTGCTTTTGTAGCAGACAAATGAGAGACGTTATTGATTATAACACTCTCAGAGATGTTTTGAAATAGAACCCTATACTAGTCTAACTAGCCGGCGTATTTTAGTGGACCAAGTAAGAAATACTCTTGTCCAACAATAGAATGTATAACGTCATCATCATCATCTGAGCCCACTGTTGGGCTCGGGCCTCCTCCACTATGGGAGGGATATTGACCTATTATACCACGATGGTCAAACGTGTGGGTATAGGATTTTGTTACGAGTTTGCCTTCTCTTGCGTAGATATTATATATATATATATATATATATTATATCCTTTAGTCGTCTTCTACGACCCCCACGGGCAAGAGAGGGGGTGGTGAATTGTATTCTCACTCCGTCACCATGGATAGAATGTATATACTGAAGTAAAAAGCTTTAAACCTGATGAATAAGAGTTATGCTGATTGAATACATGAATTTTTAACTAAACTCTTACTAAGATTCTTAAATATCGGCGACTGGGGCGGCGGCGGCGTAGACGCGAATACCTGCGCTTCATGCCGCCCTAACTGAGGCCGCGGGTGACGTGACTGGGGAATTAGTCCGTCACCCGCCGAGAGGCCGACCGCGTGAGGAAAGACCGACGTCCTCCACGAAGGGGGGACGTCGGTCGATGAGAGGGTACCCCAAATAGGGCATATTCCGTCGGGCCGACCACTAATGACAAGTAACCCTGCTCCGGTGGTCGGCCCAACGACGAAGGCGACGTGCATCGTGGGTGGGTTACGGGTGTGCGTGCTTACGCCCCTCTGTCGCCCCGAACGGAGTGGTGCAAGAAGCGCGCCGACCGCAGCCCACCCCCAAAAAAGAAAAAAAAATAAGATTCTTAAATATGGTAGGACCACACTGTCGACAGTCGCTTGTCTATAACCGCAGGCCTGTCCGTCCGGGGTAGTACCACACTTGCGCCGAGAATCGGCATTTGAGTAGTTGCCATTTGTCACTTTGTTTAGTGAGCGAGAAATTCGGAAGCCCAGCTTTCTGAAGGTGTTTGCGTGGCGGGTTTTGGTGATGTTTTTAGTATCAGTGAACTTCATTGCACGTATTCACATTCCCTTCACTTTCAACACGGGAGGTAGTGGCTCAGTAAAGGTTCATGAGCAACAGTATCACTTACCATCCTGTGTGCTGTTTGCTCGTTTGCCATCAACAGTATTAAAAAAAAACTAGATGTTTTTTAGAGATGTTTTCTTGGCCCTTAAAGTACGCTACGAACTTTGAAATAATTCTATACCATCAAAAACAAGACTTGTAAAGAAAGGCCAAGCCTCGCAACTGAATTCTTCTACCATAAAAATTTGTGAGATCCATTTTATACCAAGTCGGTTAACTCATTCAGTCCCTGCTTAAAAATGAGACATCTCTCCTTTCTGCTTGAGTCAATTCTATCTAAACTAAGCGGAAAGATGTGGCAATAAAGAAATTTTATTGGTTTTTCGAAACACATCTCCTCTAGTCTCCTCTCCGCTTTGATGGCAATTGAGCCTAATGATGGCGTTCTTTCTTTCAGATAAATTTGAGGCAATTTAGTTTGCTTAATACTTTGGGAGATTTTGGTGCAATTTCATAAGACACGTCCCACTGTTGCTTCTTCATTAAGTTGGTTGACCATTTTACAAGTTATCTTTGAACATAATTATATCTAGGTATCTGGCTATACCTATTATGCCAATCATCATTCAGCCTATCACCGTCCACTGTAGAACATAGACCCCCTCATGCTTCACCATAAACTGCGGTACTGTGGCACCTGCATCCAACGACGCTCAAGGGTAACAGAGTGGCCATGATTAGAGCTCATTTTTCTTCGCCTTACGAGTATGAGGAAGAATGATGTAGTCACCACGTTTGGTAGGCGAGTTGGTTTCGCAGTGAGATATCATACATTTCCCCGGCGAGAGCTGCTGCCCACTCTTCTTCCTGTTTAATCTTTTTTTTAAATGACAATGCCTTGCACTAAGGGAATAATAATCCTTATATTGTGGGGGACTTTACAAACATATAATTCAACATCGCATCATCATCGCAGCCCTCATATGTCCCACTGTTGGGCTCGGACCTCCTCCACAATGGGAGGGAATTTAACCCACTATACCATGCTGGTCAGACATGTTGATATAGGGTTTCATTTCGAGTTTGCCTTCTCTTGCACACATGGTATGTGAGTATTATATCCCATAGTCGTCTTATACGATATCCACGGGCAAGATAGAGAGTGGTGAATTGCGGAAAGAACATATAATTAACCGACACAAATTACATTCAGACTCAGAACAACAATTTGTGGATCGTAAAAGATGTTGTCTTGCATGGGATTTGAACCCGCGACACTAGCGCGGTACGTTGGTGTCTTAACCACTACGTCATCTGCGCAGTCTTTAGCCGCTTGTTAAAATTCCCATAGAGAAGCAATGATGGCGACAAATGTATTCTTATTTTTTACAAAGTTACATTTCATTAACTGCAAATGTAACTTTGCAATCCTATATATTTATATGAGTTTACAAAATTATTTATACAGTTAGTGTATCTCGGAAACTGGATGATAATTATAATGTTTCATAATTTTTCCTTCATTTATACACTAAACACTAATTGTATTCTAAATTGGAAGCTTCTATGTCGGCTACAAGTGCCACTTTAATATTGATGATTGATCGGTCAGTCAGTCAGTGAGTGACAAAATTACGAAATTTTGACTAGTTATAATTCTTAAACTATTGGTTCAAATTGAATGAAATTTGAAATACACAATGTGTATACAAGGCATTTTTCTTTTTTTTTTTTTTCGCTGTGGAAATGCAATTTACGCACTATCCCCCGCCGGTGTCAGACGAGGGGGAGTGTGGGACTCGCCGGCTATGCTTCCGGAATACCCACTAAAACAACAGCAGTCCCTTCCGCGCTTTTACGGGGTGCCGGAAAGGTCGTCTTATGACATTCGATCCCCGACACCCCTACGCAAGGCTGTCTGGCCACGTCCTGTCGTCAATCAAAGCGGAGGGAGGAGATGCGCATATCGGCGCCTCCTCCTCCCTACTCGCCACCGGCGGAGCGAGTCAGCGGACGCAAATGCTTCGCGTTCCCGCTCCGCGGCCTCCTTCCTTGTGATGACCTCCTCGCAGAAAGAGGCCATCGACGTCCAGCACCTGTCGCTGTCCAGCATCTCTGAGATGATGGTCGACAGCGACAGGTCCATTCCTATGACCGCCGACAGGTCGTGGCACTGAGGCCCCCAGGCGGGACATACTTCCAGTGTATGGCGCGCATCATCATTTGGCGCGCCACACTCATGGCATCCAGGGGCCTCTTCTCGTCCAATTCTGTGCAGGTACTTACCGAAGACCCCGTGTCCGGTAAGTACCTGCGTCATCCTGAAGGTCAGGTTGCCGTGCCTTCGGTTCATCCAGCGGTGAAGGTGGGGCGCAATCGCCTCGACAGTCCCCCGCCCTGCTACGGGGGACTCCAATTCCTCTCTCCACCGCCGAATTACTGTCCTTTGGGCAGTTTCTCTTGCCCTTCTCATTCCCCTCGTGGCGTTAGGTTCGCTACTGGCGCGCGCCACTGCGCGGAATCGGTAGACTTCCGCAAGCGCCCTAGCCTGAAGTGCCCAGGGTGGATCGCCCGCCAACAGTGTGGCTGCGGTCCAAGACACCGTACGATATGCTCTTATAGTTCTCACCGCCATGGCTTTTTGCGCCTTTCGCAGAAAAGCCTTATTGGAGGCGGTGAGAGAGTCCGCCCAGATGGGGGCACCGTACAGTGCCATAGACTGCAAGATGTTGGTGTGTAAACGCCGACAGGACGATCCAGGACCTCCAGTGTTTGGCAGAAGCCTACTTAGCGCCGCGGCTACCTTGGTGAGCCGGGGGACGAGCTGGGCAAAGTGCGGCCCAAAGTTCCACTTATTGTCTAGGTGCAGACCCAGATACTTCATCCGAGTCTGCACCGGCACGGCAACCCCAGACACACAGATTTGTGCTCTGCGGGGGAGACCTCGGCGTGGGCCGTGAAAGAGGAGGGCCTCTGTCTTTTCCAATGAGACCCTCAGGCCCAACTTGCCAATTCGGTCAACGAGGAGCGCTAATCCGACCCTTGCCAGCCTGTTGGCTTCCCGGAAGTCAGTCCTCCTCATCGTGATGAGGGTGTCGTCCGCGTAACAAATGACCCCCATCCCGGGAAGGAGCCGACCCCGTAGAAGCCAGTCAAATCCGACGTTCCACAAGGTCGGACCGAGGACCGAGCCCTGTGGAACTCCGCATTCCACGCGGTGATGATGTATGCGCCCGTCGTTCCCCTCCCAGAGCACGTGCCTTCCCTCGAGGTACGCCTCCAACAGCCTCCGAAGGTACGGAGGCACCCCATGGTATCGGAGCGCCTCCTTCAACGTCTCATGTGGGAGACTGTTGAAGGCATTTTTAATGTCGAGCGAGACTGCCAGTACCACTTCCTTGTTGGCCACCGCTTCGGTGGCCAGGGTTTTCAGGGCGGCCAGCGCGTCGATCGTTGACCGGCCGCGCCTGAATCCATATTGATTGTCTGACAGCCTCGGCCCGACAACCTCGAGGTGCTGGACAAGACGGTTCGCGAGCACCCTTTCAAATAATTTTGCCGTCTCATCCAGCAGCACCAGTGGTCTGTAGGCAGAAGGAGAGTCGATCGGGCGACCATCCTTCCGCAGCAAACAGAGCCTGCCCCTCTTCCATAGTTCGGGGAACTGCCCGGACCTCAAACACTCATTGAGCAGTTCCCGAAGTTCATCCATCCAGTAGTTGGCGACGACGCCGAGAATTAACCCCGGGACACCGCCCAGGCCAGGCGATTTCCTCTTCCCACGGAGTCGTGAGAGGGCCACTTCCAATTCAACGTCAGTGATGAGGGGAATAGGTGTCTCCGCTTCCACCACTAACTGAGGAGCCATTAGAGGGGGAATGTATCGCATGGACTGCGGGAACAGTTCCATCAGCCTCGATAGGACAGCCGAATCCAGAGTCTCAATGATGGGGGCGCCGCAGGCACGGAGCTTGTTCCGTGCTGTCTGGTACGGACGCCCCCACGGGTCCCTATCGAGGCCCGTAAGAAGCTCCTCGCGGGCCCTCTCCTTCACCTGGCTAATGGCCAGCTGCAGAATTTTCTTCCTTCTCTTATATTCCATCCGCAGCTGGCCCTCAAGGACGTCATCCCGGTCACTACGCTGTCGACATCGGCGCGCCGCGATCGATTGGAGGCCACCCGAAGATCAGAAATTTCGGGCGATCACCAGTAGACTTGACGTCGCGGCGGTCTCCGCCGAGCTCTCGGCATCGCCGCATCGCACGCTTCTTGCAAGACGTTTCTCCACTGGCCTGCGAGCCCATTCGCTCCCGTGATGTGCTACCCTGCTAAACCCCAGCGTTGCACTATAGCGGACTCCCGGACCATTTCTAGGTCGAGTTGACCGATGGCCCATTTGGGAAGCCCGCTACTTCTTCCGCGCTGGGGCCCTAGTGGTCCCGGAGAGGAGGAGACCTCAAACCGGATGTAACGATGGTCCGAGAGAGTCTCCACCCCTTCCTCCACTCTCCAACCACTCACCTCACGCGCGACACCAGGGGTGGCGAAAGAAAGATCCACCACGTCTGTCTCACGTGTGTCTATTGAAAGGAGAGACGGTGTATACAAGGCCTGCTAGGTTACTAAAAATTCAGGTTTCTAGTTTTATTAACAACGAAGTTATAGGGGGTCGAAAATGGCCTGAATGGCTTCGAGAAAAGTATGTTACGGCAGTTTTGAGTTATGCCCGACTTTTTTTTTGCTCGACTTGGCGGGGGCACTGCCGTGCCCCCAGGTTTAAAGTTATTTATAAAGATTTCTGATGTTTACGCGAGTATTACACATTTTAAATAACACTACTTTACGGATTTTATCGCGTTTGTATTTGATTTTTGATTACCCAACGTTTCGAACACTTTACAGCGTTCATGGTGACGGGTGGACTAAGATGTCTCACGTCCAACAAGTCGTCGTCACTGCAGAAAATTTATAATTATCTACCCGATACAGAAATTAGTTATTAAATATTGACCCACATTTGATACAAATTTATTGCCAGTGTAAGAAGAAAATGATTCTATATGAAAAAATTATATTGTTTATGGTTAGTAATTATTTAACATTAAAATTAATAGTAATTATATTTAAAAAACCTAACAATCTACGTGATCATGAACGTTGCAAAGTGTTCAAAACGTCGGGTAATCAAAAATCAAATACAAACGCGATAAAATCCGTAAAGTAGTTTTATTTATTTGTAAAGTTTCGAAACAAAACTCTAGGTATTAGTGATTTCTTAATTGTTGTGATATACAGATAGTAGACTATTAAGCTGAAATAAAATTATATGTGGTAACGGCTACGAATATTACTAATCCTTGAATTGATCGTGGGTGTCGTAAAAGACGATTACGAGCTTTAGCTTTATCAGAGCCTGCTTCCTTCTACTGTCTTGTCAACAATTGTATTCCCAAGAAGAGTGAATGTTAGGCAGGCGACGAGGCATGAAACTGGCCCATCGTTTAGAAAGAAGAGTACATTACATACAAATAATTAGGTGCAGGGGATGATGAGGGGAAAATTTTAACTATTTTTTTTTGGTGGGCGGGCTATGATCTGGTTGTACGCTGTATGTTCCATCACTCTGGATTCGCCTCATAACCCGCCGTATTCACTCTCTTTCAGCATTGGATCGTCCACTCGAACTCAGTCCAATTTCAACTGACTCGAAATCAGTTGAATTGGTCAGATGGTTGCTCTGTGTTTCAGTATCATATTAATTGGCACTAATACTACATTAAAAATATTTTTATTCTTCCAAAACATCCCGTCAAAGAGTGTTGAAATACGTTTCATTTATCACTAATTTTCAAATGGCGTACTAAGATACCTTTAGATATCTCCGCGTACTTAAAATAAATCCTCGATGATGCTGATTGATATGCCATCTAATCTTAAACAGACTGAAGATCTGTCGTGAGTGCCTGCTACTTATTTAAAGTGATTTTTGTCTGCGGTATTCGTTTAAATTTTGTAACATTAATCACTATTTTAGATTGAAAGGACTCGCGCAATGAAGGAAATCCTTTTTTATTTCTCTGTATCAATTACATTGGATTATTACTGAGTATTAAGTATTAATATTGTTACTGAGTATTGACTATTAAGTATTAGTATTTTTTTTTAATTTATTGAAATAGAAAGGGCTTTGTCGCTCAGCGACTATATCGCCCAATACAAACATTATTAGTTATTAGAACTAATTACATTAAACTTATATACTATCTTATAGCTAGTCTGTATAACGCTAATGCCTCGCTTGATAGTGACGACGCGAGAATGGAATTGCAGTAGCCTATGTCATAATTTTTGTTAGGATCGAAAATATGAATTCTGGTGTTCTCATTCCAAACGCATTCCGTCAAAATATGGTAAAGATCGTCAACCACGCCACAATCGATACAGTAAGTATTATTATGGTTAGTATTGTTCGCTGATACTAAAGGCATAAATAAAACCCAACATACGCAAACACCCTCAGAAAGTTGAGCTTTCGGCTCTAGCTACCTTTATTCGCTCACCGAACGAAACGCAGTAACAAATTGCTACTACGCGGACGTTAATTTTCTACGAGAGTGTGGTACTACCCCGGACGGACCGGCCCGCCGCTGCAGACAGACAACTGGCAGTGTGGTCCTACCACTGGTCTACCTTTTAATGTATTGTTTTAGTCTTGTAATAGATTCTATTATCTCTTTTTTTTTTAAGACACTTCGCAGTAAATAAATACTCCATGTATCGTGGGGGCTTTACAAGCATGTAATTAAAGGCCACAAATTAAACCCAGACTCAGAACAACAATTTATAGATCGTACAAAGTATTTTCCTACCGCAGATCGAACTCGTGATACTTGGTAGTTGGGTATCTTAACTACTATGTTGTCGGTATAATTCTGATTAAATAAGCCTACTTTACTATAGTAACAGCTAGGCACTTTATTGATGCTATTTCTAATAGTTTATAATAATAAGATGATAGTCTGTAAAACTTTCTAGAAATATTTCTCTTTTTATGCTAAATTTAGCAATCATAAAGATACTTTTCCGCGTCATAAATAACGTTATTTTACGGTTAATAAATAAAAAGAAATTGTATTACCCATAAAGTAAATAAGACTTTTTATTTCTCTTGTTCTAAACTGATTGCGTAGCAATTGTATGTAGAATAACATAAAAATAAGATCTTTGTTTATGGTCAAAGAGTACAACATATTTTTAGTCTTAAAAAAAAGATAACATTGGAACAATACAGAGAGTTAAAGTCATCATCATCTTCATCGCAGCCTACATACGTCCCACTGTTCGGCTGGGGCCTTCTCCACACTGGGAGGGAAATTAACCTATTATATCGTGCTGTTCAGACATGTTGGTATAGGGTTTCATTTAGAGTTTTTCTTCTCATGCACAGATCTTATGTGCATATTATATTCATTAGTCGTCTTTTACCATATCCACGGACAAGATAGGGAGTGGTGAATTGTGTTGTGTATGTGGGTAGATTTGCGTGGCTGCGTCCACCGATATATACGCGTTGCGAGCGCTTATTAAAGGAGTGTGTATATTGCAAGCAGTCGTTTTACTTGTGTCCACCTGTTATTCACAAACTGAACATTGGCGACGAGAACTTACCCACAAAATTGTGAAAAAATAAAATGGCTTTTCAACAATTTGGTATTTTGTCAATATTTGACCACAATGTACATGGCTGGAAAACGTACAAGAGTCGGTTAACACAATGGTTTATTGCAAACAACATTACGACAGTCAGTGACGAGACAGGATCTAAGAGACGAGCGATACTGCTCAGCGCACTCGCGGACGGTACTTACAAACTCGCTTCGGACCTCGCCTTACCGAAGGAGTTGCAAGAAGTGCCATACGAAGACATTTTGCGGTTGCTGGATAACCACTTCACACCGAAACGCTGCGGATTTGGCGAACGAAGTAATTTTTATACGGCAACGCAACATGTAGGTGAAACACCAACGCAATGGGCGGCAAGGCTACGCGGGCTGACCGCTCACTGTGGCTTCAGCAACGTGGAAGAAGCATTGCGTGATCGATTTGTAATGGCGATGTTGCCGGGTCGGGAGCGGGACAAGCTGTTCGCTCAGGACTTATCCGAGCTGACGTTAGCCAAGGCGATTGAGCTCGCTGAGACGTTGCAAAGCGCACGCGCCGGGGCCTCGGGCTCTGCGCATCTAACAAGTCCCCAGGAGCAACAACCGCAGCTGTACAGAATCGGCCAGGCAGCAATGAAAAATACGACATCTGCAGGGAAATGTGGCGTGTGCGGTCGCTCCAATCACCTATCGTCTCAATGTCGATTCGCAAAGTACAAGTGCAGAAAATGTAACGTAACAGGTCATCTTCAAAAAATGTGTCAAAAAATAAATTACATGACAACAAAGGACATGGTTGAAAATGATGATGATGGTAAGCTTTTTAAAATTTCTTGTAGCAGTGGCGAACCCATGACTGAGACGGTGACAATAAAGGGGGTAAATTTAAAATTTGAAGTCGATAGTGGATCGGCGGTTACCGTAATTTCTTATACTACATATAGCAATTATTTCTCGGGCATGCCATTGTCACCAACTAGGAAGCAGTTGTATACATATACCGGTAGCAAAATAACGTGTAGAGGAATTACACGTCTGCCTGTTACATATTCGGGACAAACCCATGAGCTCGATGTTTACGTGGTGAATAACGGCACGGGCCCGTCACTCCTCGGTCGCGATTTCATTTCGCGTTTTAAATTAGAGTTGTTACCTTGTCACTACGTAAATAATATAGATAATGTATTCGAACAACTTAAAACTCAATTTCCTGATGTTTTTTCTAACAAATTAGGCGCGTTCAATAAATATAAAATTAAACTGCAAGTTAAACCAGGCTCTCAACCGGTTTTTTTTAAAGCGCGTCCAATAGCTTTCGCCCTAAAGGAGAGGATTAACGATGAAATAGATCGCTTAGTTACGTTAGGAGTGTTACAGCCAATCGAGCATGCAGAGTATGCGTCACCGATAGTGCCGGTGTTAAAGCGTAACGGTACGGTAAGGTTGTGCGTCGACTACTCTGTCAGTATAAATAAGCAGTTGGTCGTGGAGCATTACCCACTACCCACTATTCACGAGTTGTTTAGTAGACTTCATGGTGGACAATAATTTTCCAAAATTGATTTATCAATGGCGTACAATCAATTTTTATTGGATGAAGAGTCACAAAAATATACTTGTATAAATACACACCGCGGATTGTATAAATATACTCGTATGGTATTCGGGTTGACAAGCGCACCATCGATTTTTCAAAAAGCGATGGAAGGTATTCTTTCTAACATGGACGGAGTTCTGTGTCTGTTGGACGATGTCCTCGTAACAGGCCCTACAAGGGAGATACACCTACAACGGCTTAAGGCAGTACTAGGTAGGTTGCAAGCGGCGGGCTTAGTTTTACAACAGGAAAAGTGCGAATTTTTTCAAAACGAGATTAATTATTTAGGTTATAGAATAGATAGACATGGTCTCAAGAAATCTCCCGAAAAGGTGAGTGCCATACTTAAAGCACCAATGCCCACCAATGTGGTCCAACTACAATCATTCTTGGGGTTGGTAAATTATTATAGGAATTTTGTAAAAAACGCATCTAGTATATTAAGTCCGCTTTACGAGTTACTAAAGAAGGGCGTAAAATGGCAGTGGAATCGATTACATGCTCAATCTTTTAATAAAATTAAACATTTATTGTCTTCGGACCAAGTTTTAACGCATTTTAATCATAACGCACAACTAATTCTCACTGTAGATGCGTCGCCCACGGGGCTAGGAGCGGTTTTATCACAAATAGAAAGGGACGGTTCTGAACGGCCCATATCGTTCGCGTCGCGCACACTTAACGCCGCTGAGAAAAACTATGCCCAAATACAGAAGGAAGCTACTGCTATTATTTTCGGAATACGTCGATTCCACCAGTATTTATATGCTAGATCCGAACCATTCATTTTAAGAACTGACCATAAGCCTTTAATTTCTATTTTTGGGCCATATAAGGGCATACCCGAAGTGTCCGCCAATAGATTACAGAGATACGCTTTATTTCTTAGCGGTTATAATTATAAAATCGAATACGTACGTAGCGACAATAATTGTGCAGATTATCTGTCGCGAGCGAGTCTACCCGAGGCGCAGCCGAACGACATCGCGAAAGGGGCGGGGCTAGTTCGCTGCGCCGGCGGCGGAAGGGTCGCCGCGCGCGGGATCGAACCAGCGATGTTTACCGAGCGAGCCGCGTATGTTAACTTCGTGACAGACGGGAGCCTGCCTGTTACGCTTGCAGAGTTGCGCGACGAAACAAATAATGATGCAATTTTAACAAAGGTTATTAAATATGTAATGTCGGGATGGCCTAAAAGGATTACGGAATTAAATCTTAAGCCGTATTTTTCGTGTAGGTTACAGCTAGGTTACGAAAACGGGTGTTTAATGAGGGGTCATAAAGTAATTTTACCGGCAAATTTAAGGCATAAAGTTATATCTCAATTGCATGATTCTCATTTGGGTATCGTCAAAACGAAAGCGGCAGCTAGGGCACGTATTTGGTTCCCGGGTATTGACGAGGCATTAGAAAAAATGATAGGTTCGTGCTACGTGTGCAATCAACTGCGACCGTCCCCGCCCCGCGCACCGCTCGCGCCCTGGCAGTACCCACCGAGTCCCTTTTATAGAATACATATCGATTTTCTGGGACCTATTCACGGGCACATTTTTCTTGTGGTTGTAGATGCCTATTCCAAATGGGTGGAGGTTTATGACATGGTAACCACATCGACATCCAGTGCAGTTATCGATAGATTATATGACTTCATGTCCAGATTCGGTGTACCGCATACTATAGTTAGTGACAATGGTACTGCTTTCGTTTCTCAAGAATTTAAAATTTTTTGCACATCGAACGGTATATCACACGTCACATCGCCGAGTTATCATCCGTCCAGTAATGGCCAGGCAGAGTGTTACGTTAAAATTGTAAAGAAAGGTATTAAGACGTGTATTTTGTCTGACGGAAATGTGAGGCAGAATAAATTAAAATTATTAAAATATTTATTCGATTATCGGAACTCTATTCACAGTACCACGGGATCGTCACCTGCTCAGTTAGTGTATGGTAGAAATCTTCGATCACGGTTAGACTTGATTAGCCCTAAACAAGTGGTTCATTCATCATCTTCAAACGTGTCCAATGTTGTAAAAAATAAACAGTGTTCGCAGATTGAGACATATGGTGGTAAAAACAATCAAACATTTTCTGTTGGTGATAAGGTCCTATATAAAAACGTTGTTCTGAATAAGTGTGTATGGAGTAGAGGTACTATTGTAAAACGAATAGGGAAAGTAATGTATGTAGTTCAGGATATAAATTCACTCTCAAAGGTTAGAAAACATAAAAATCAATTAGTGTTATATAAGGGTACGATAATTAATGATAATACATCTTGGGATTGCGACGATGATTTACCCTGGTCACCACACGAAGGGAGCAATACAATAACCGACGCAAGAGACGCGCCAACGACAACGGGGGGAGAGGACAGTATGTCGCGGTCAGACCAACCACAGTCAAACGCACAAGATAGTAGGAGCACTGCCCACGATGACGAATCATCTCCAAGTACTGAGACTGTCGAAGAGGCTGTAGAGGTGAATACTTCTAACGATGAGGCAGATGAGTTTCACGAGGCTTGCTCCGATGACAATAGTGATGCGGCACCGAGTGGTCGAGAACAACTCCGTAAAATGCATGACCCATCGTCACACATAACGTTGCGCAATATCCCTAGAGTCGATTATAAGAAGTTCTTATAACGTGGATGAATGTATATCACATCTCTTTCTATTTTATTGATGTATCATACTTTAGAATATATATATATATATATATACCCTAGAATACGGGGAGGGATGTTGTGTATGTGGGTAGATTTGCGTGGCTGCGTCCACCGATATATACGCGTTGCGAGCGCTTATTAAAGGAGTGTGCATATTGCAAGCAGTCGTTTTACTTGTGTCCACCTGTTATTCACAAACTGAACAAATTGTATCCTTAATCCGTCACCACACGGAAATAAAGATAGAGTAAGAGAAGGAAATATGGAAATAGAACCTAATGATAACCCGCCTAACCATAGTGCGAGTAGATCAATTTCCTTCTTACTGTAGAAAAAGTTTGAGTGGGATATATATGAGCTGAAATGATTATCATGATGACGATGAAAGCGAAGTGTCTTCTGGTTTGTATTGTGAGCCTATGCGCTGTGGTACAAGCTATACGATACTTTGTATGGGCTTTGTAGATGTAGTGCCAATTTTAGTATTGAAATTATCGTGAGATTGGTACATATTATAAGGGCAAAACACTCACGTACTGAGATCGATTACGTCGACCCGGGTTTCGAGCATATCCGGTGCTCATCACCAGAGCGAGTACGCAGCGGCGTCTGCGAGGCCCCGGCGTACACTGCGAGCTCCGTGTCGTGCAGCGTGATGCGACACAGCTACGAGAGGTGCGGGGGAAGTGTCTGCCTCTTGAGCGTCTTCGGCGGAATCGTCGAAGGAGACTTGATCACAACCGGGACTAAATATATTGTTGGTATGGTGTCACTCCGTGTGCCGTCACTATCATATATCACGCTGCTCACGTCTCTCGCTCGAAATAAAACCCTGGCCGAGCCTTCGCCAAAGTAGGAGGGTAATCGACCTACTATATCAAGCTGGACAGACGGTAAGGTTTTATTTCGAGTTTCTGACTTTTTTTTTGGGTGGGCAATGGTCAGTCCATCTACCGTCAAGCTCCATCCTGGATGACGAAGGGGCGGCCCCATAGCCTACCATAGCTCCTCTCCTTCTTTGTTGGCTGACCATCGAGTTCCTTGTCCACCGTGGCCAGCCCGAATTTAGAGTTTCTGATGCCTAGATGTTATTTGTATATCCCTTAGTCGTCTTTTACGAAACCCAAGGGTGGTGAATTGTATTCTTACTTCGTTACCACGCGGAAAATGAACTAAATATTCAAAAGTACTGTTGTTTCTGTTATAACCTAGAAAACTTTGATGTTATTATCAGTCCAATTAATCTTGAACCCCTCATATCGTATACATTAACCTAATAATTTTGTTTGCTGAAATGTTTAGCGATTACAGTAGTTTTAAAGTATCTTCCTATTTGCTGCTATAACTTTTCGATTGCAAGGCTGGCATAGTGATTAAGATGTCGTCGTACTGCGTCAATCGAACCCTCGATGGATTTGATTCCCACACCGGATAATACTCTGTGCGATTCGTCCTGAGTCTGGGTGTAACTTGTTTCCGTCAAATATATGTTTGGAAAAACTCTAGCATATATCTAAATATTCAGTTTTCAGTTATTGTCGCGTGGTGACGGAGAAAGAATGCAGGGTACAACCTCCTCTCTTACCTGTGGTTGTCGTAAAAGACGACCAAGAGAAATGATATATAGATAATATCTACCCACTCTAAGGAAAACTCATCATGAAGCCCTATACTAACACCTCTGGCTAGCGCAGTACAGTAGGTCAATTTCCCTTTCTCTGTAAGGCTCGATCCACACTATGATGCCGTTCACGGTCCGATCTCGCTCCGGTCTCGGTCCGATCAAATCTCGATGTGTCCATACTACTAGTTCCACAATCAGTCTGTCTCGATCCACGGTCGATAGGCGTGAGTTCGAATCTCATGTGTGGTGATCATTTTTCGCTCGTAATCAAGTTTTTATAAGTCAACTATTCTTTTAAAATGTTCGCGAATTTCACCACTTCTCTTTTCTCGGAAAAAATGCTTACAGAAAAGCTGGCGAAAATAATTATAGTTTGATTATTTATTATTTATAATCAAATGTTATAAATCACACGCATAATTTACATTACTTACCTTTTTCAGAATTCTACGATTTATTACTAGCCATGACTAAAAGAAAAATGTAACGTCTCCCTGACTGACGACTGAAGAAATACTGCAATTGAAACCAAAACCTATTCACACTGTCTGTAGAAGTCATGACAAATCCGATCTCGCTCCAGTCAAATATTCTTTTCGACCAACCGGTACCGGCGCGATATCGAATCGGAACTAGAGCGATAGGATAGTGTGAATACGCTGATTCTTTCTTATTTAAGAATATTTTACCAGACCGGGAACGAACCGAGACCGGAGTGAGATCGAACCGTGAATGACATCATAGTGTGAATCGACACTAAAGGTGGCTCGATCCCAACAGCGGGACTTATATGGGCTAAGAGATGATAATTAGCTTAAGATATATCAACAGACCATAATTTTGTAATGAAATTAATATAACGAGCGTATGTATTTCTCATGGAGTTATTAATACAGATATAATATTGATCTAAAGCACAACCATATTGGTTTTCGGGTTTCCGCACAATTAATCTCTATAGGAATTGTAATCGATTGTGATGATTTTGGATGTTATTCGTGTCCGTATACTATATTGCCGTAAACGTTCCTTTGATGCAAGGATTTTGTAATCAGGGCCGACCACCGGAGCAGATGTGACTTGTCGTCAGTGGTCGGCCTGACGGAATACCGGGTAACCTCACCTCTATTATTTATTTATTTATTATTTACATAAATATACTTAGGCTTACCTTTTTTTTTTTTGGGGTGGGTTGCGGTCGGCGCGCTCCTCGCACCACTCCGTCCGGGGCGACAGGGGAGCGTAAGCACGCACACCCGCAACCCACCCGAACACCAGGTCACCTTCGTCGTTGGACCGACCACCGGAGCAGAGTTACTTGTCGTCAGTGGTCGGATGCAATTATATCTTGCCAGATTTATGAGCTGAGTTTATGGCCATTTAGCACTCATGTCTTTATAATTGCTCAGTAATTTATTATAGAAATATCCATACCTTAATTCACAATTTAAATTCAAGATGTCAATGTGTAAGCATGCAAGTTATTGTGTTCGATTTATATTTTTATTTCTTGAGAGCGCGATAATTTATATTCTCTAATATCTTAGTCGTAGAATAAGAAATTTATACGTGCAATATACCCTCAACAAAACAGAAGTATCATAACACATATTAAGTTATTAATATACGTGACGGCAATACTTATAAGTTGCGAGCGATATTAGATTTACTTTATTAAGAAAAACTGATGTGCTGTATATTGTTCTAGATTCCGTTACATGCGATAATAGGTTTATATGAATATTTTACACTAGAGCAATATATTTGAATGACAAATATTATTCTATTTTTCATCATCATCATCATTTCTACCTATCGCCGTCTACTGCTGAACGCAGGCCTCCCTCATGTTACGCCACAAAGTGCGGTCCTGTGCCGCCTGCATCCAATGACGCCGAGCAACTTTCACCAGGGCGTCGGTCCACCTAGTGGAGGGTCCTACACTGCGTCGTCCGATACGTGGTCGCCACTCAAGAACCTTTCTCCTCAGCGGTTATCGGTTCGTCGAGTGATGTGGCCTGCCCATTGCCACTTCAGCGTGCTAACTCTTCGTGCTATGTCGGTTATATATGTTCTTCTGCGGATTTCCGTATTCCCGATTCTATCGCGCAGAGATTTTTTTTTCAAATGGAAAATTCTATTTTTCATTTGAATTTAATAGGCGTCCACATGTTGGCCGAGTGTAGGCGAGCGATGGCGAACGCCAACGTGTGTACACCCGATTTGCCTGGGCCAACGCTCGCCGTCACTCGCCTAGTTGGCCGAGTGAATACAAGCGACAACGTGTGGACAGCTGATTTGTCTTCACTCGCCATCACTCGCCGTCGCTCGTGATCAGTTGCCTCATTTCGCCTCGGTGTCGGTTTTTGTGCACAAATCAAAGGCGCTCGCCTACGCTCGGCCAATGCCGTCCACACGTTGGCCCGCTCGCCATTACACGGTTGACATCCATCGCGGTTAGACGCGTTTAATGTGATATTGTCGCTCAACATAAATGATTATATTTTGAAATTTGCACCACTACTTCTAGATATGCGACATAAATAATTAGATCCAATTCACCCTATATGTTACCTATAGTATCAAAATGTATCTTCATCATTCATCATCATTTTAGCTCATATACGTCCTACTGTTGGGCTCGAGCCTCCTCTACAATAGGAGGGAAACTGACCTTACTATTTCATGCTAGTTAGACAGTTTGGTATAGGGCTTTATTTCGAGTTTTCCTTCTCTTGCATAGATGTTATATGCGTATTATGTATTATATTCCTTAGTCGTCTTTTACGAAATCCACGGACAAGATAGCGACTGGTGAATTTTTTTCTTACTTCGTCACCACACGGATATAACTTACATTGTTCTATTTCTTTGAATACTCAGTATCAACCACCTTCTTTTTTTCCCACTTTACTGCGGTATACACTGAGATAATAACTATTATCTATATACTGTCGCCGCATCTATGACGTCGACGATGACCAAGGTGGAGGGGTGCAGTAAGGAGCGCGGGGGAGGGCGCCAGTATAACTACGCCTCCGCCGCACTCACCAACTCTCACCGATCAATCTCCAACGCGAATAGCCATAGACATATTGTAATTTATTCGCCTATTTTATTATATCATCCAAATCGAGCGAGTCACCTTTTAATTCTATGTTCCTTACCGAACATATACTACCATTATATATAGGTACTATTATATATATACTATTACTGCTACAAACAACCATTACAAACTACCGTTTCCGTTCCCGTGGGGATACCGGGGTAAAATATAGCCTATGTTACTCCCTGATATTATAGCTTTCCATTAGTGACAGAATTTTTGAAATCGGTTCAGTGGTTTAAACGTGAAAGCGTAACAAACAAACATACTTACTTTCGCATTTATAATATTAGTAAGGATATATCTATATGCTATTATTATATAACTATATACGTTCATTAAATAATTAGTCGAAGCTGTGGCGACGTCTATTTCAAGGTCCGTAGTGTTTCAGTGCATAATGAACACTGACGGAGGCCAACGTGTAGACAGCTCTACAAACACTCGTCTACGTTGGCCACTCGCGTTGGCGTTCGCCGCACTCGGCCAACGTGTGGACGCTAGCACTCGCCTTGTTTCTATTTGCCGACGCTCGCGTTGGCCTAGGCTCGGCCAACATGTGTACGGGACATAAAATCCGCTGAAGAAAAACAGTTTCTTTTTGTATTTTTTCTGGTAGGAACTAAGGGATTTCTGTCTGTAGCCATATGTGAATAAGACGATTTGTTCGGAATAGAGAATGAAAAAGAATTAACTTCTGAGTAGAAGAAACTGAACTGCAGTAGCTACAGCTACTATTTGCAACAGGACTTATTTAGCTTAGTGAGAGAGGCGACGGTCCAAACTTTACTATGATATTACAGAGGCCCCTAAGCTGCAATTATCACATAATATCAAGTGGATTTCTGGTTTCGCTAAAACTAAAGCAATAAAAATAGGCAAACTGCTTCGATTTCTGAGAATTTTCTCAGGAATTTCTCAGAAGCAGTTTTGAAGTTTAGAAATGTGCCCACCAAGTCGACGCGTCCTGTTTTACGTGGGAGTAAAGAGTTTGTAACAAAACGTGGGTGTGTTTTAAACATTTGCTTTACTTTTTAAGGTAATGTATTCCCGTAGCAGTATAAAGGAAAAATTAAAGAAATATACTACCTACGACCGAAATTGACTTTATATATCATCATCATCATCACAACCCACATACATCCCACTGTTGGGCTCGGCCCTCCTCCACAATGGGAGGGCATTGGCCTACAATACCATGTTGGTCAGACATGTTAATATGGGGTTTTATTTCGAGTTTTCCTTCTCTTGCAAAGATCTTATGTGCATATTATATCCCTTAGTTGTCTTTTACGACATCCACGAGCAAGATAGGTAAGATAGCAAGATATACTTCGCCACCGCACGGAAAATTACGGACTTTATATATATTTCGATAATAAAGAAAATTATAAGTACGTTTCATCATCATTTCAGCCCATATATGTCCCACTATTGGGCTTGACACTCCTTCTTTATGAGAGTAAATTTGACTGCACTATACTGCGCTATATTATACACATAAGATCTGTGCAAAAGAAGGAAAACTCGAAATGAAACCCTATACCAACATGTCTGATCAGAATGGTATAGTAGGTCAAACACCCTCCCATTGTGGAGGAGGCCCGAGCCCGACAGTGGGACATATGTGTGTTGCGATAATGATGATACCGCGCTAGTCAGATAGGCTTATATACGGTTTTATTTCGAGTTTACTTCTCTTGTATAGGTAGAATATCTGGTTGACCGAGCTTCGCTCGGAATATTTTTATCGAATTTATTTAGATATATATTAATAAAAAATAAATAATGAAAAATATATAAAAAATTACAAAAAGAGAATAATAATAACACTGAGATTCGAACCGACGCTGTTTAAATGTCAACAAAATCAAAATTAGAACCTGTCAACTTCCCATCTGAGCTATCGTAACTCATAACGTTGACAACGAAATTTGTATTCATATTCTTTTAAAATTTAATGTCATTGTTTGTTTTGCTAAAAACACGGACAAAACAATATTTTCTATAAATAAAACCTAGCTAGATCGATTTTTTGGAGCCGAAACCTCTTAGTATGCCAAGTTTCAACAAAATCGTTGGAGCCGTTTCCGAGATCCTGAATATATATATATATATATATATATATATATATATATATATATATATATATATATATATATATATATATATATATATATATATATAGGTACAAGCTGACCCAATAGACGTTGTTCTGTTCAAATAAAGCGCCACCTACCGGGTCCAATTGTGAATCTAAACCATTCTCGAATCCCTTTGAGCACACAAATTACTCAATCCAGTCAACAGATATCGCCATCTGTTAAAATCGTTTGGAGTTAACAGATAATTGTGAATGTCAAATAATAGACAAATAATTTGTAATAAAATAATATTGCGACTATAAATTAAGATGTAAGCTATCCTATCTTTCAAGTTGGATCAAACTGCACACGGTGTGCAAATTTGATTAAAATCGGTTAAGTAGTTTAGGAGTGCATCGCGGACAAACAACGTGACACGTGATTTATATATATTAAGATATATATATATATATATATACAAGAATTGCTCGTTTAAAGATATAAGATGTTATGCGTAAAATATCCCTTAGTCGTCTTTTAAGACATCCACAGGCAAGACAGGCAGTGGTGAATTTTATTCTTACTCCGTCACCACACAGAGATAAGGAGGTACGATTAGCAAGAAAAATAATAATGATGTCAGTCCTAACCGTAGGGAATAGAGATACGCCACTGTAAACTTTTCGGGAAATGTTCGCGAAATTTTATTTCACTAGAGCATTTTTATCGCATAAATTAAGGAAAGTTTTTTTTTTGTAATTTTGATTACTAAATGAAAAAATCTCTATATATATAAAAGTTTAATTAGGATGTGTTATAAAAATATTTTAGTGAGATAAGGAAAAATGTCGGTGAAAATCAGAGCTTGTGTTTTAATATTTAGAGGTCGCGGTTTTTTAATTTCCCTTTAAATAATAGACTAAGAGCCTGTGAACCCCAGACCTTCGTGATTTTATTAAAGCTGAACGTTTGTCAGCGCATGCTCCCAACACAGGTTAGAACGGTGGCCCATTATGAAGTTTGGGTTACAGTGGCTTTGGCAGATAAAAGGTACTAAAGGTGTGTAAAATACCGCTATATTTTCGTCAAATTATTAAGCGTGATTTTTTGATATTACCTTCAAAACGTTATTAAAAATCACGTTATTCATTGCCAGATACTTAACATACTGGCAACCCCTTGCCAGACACCCTTAACGTTCATGAAATTATAATTCTACTTACGTTATAGTATAAAAGCTGATTTTTATATATAATACTTGTCTCATTACCCATGGAATATTCTTTTCGTCGAATAGAGGTCTACTAAGAACGGATTTGCCAAAATTCCACCTACAAGGAGTGTTGCGGGGGCGTTAATAATAATATACATATAAAGGAACAGGGTGAGTCGAAGCTACTGAAGCTAGAAAAATTAAATTTAGAGTGTAGTTTAATTTCATGACGTAGGCACCTACTAAGAAAAGATTTTTTGAAATTCCACCCTTAAGGGGGTGAAACGCAACATCAAAGTCTGTATGGAAAGAAAAAAAAATCTTTAGCTACTGTCTTCAAATTAAGCACAAATAATCTTTAATAAAAATAAATAAACACGTGTTTCAGAGTTTCTCCATTTTCATCCTCTAAGAGTGTAGAATAGGTAGAAAGATGTTAGTTCTTCTCAAGGAGTATTTCTTCGGACCAACCACTGACAAGTAGGCACCCTGCTCCGGTGGTCGGGACAACGTCGAAGGCGACGGCCCATGGGTGGGTTACGGAGCCGCGCGTCGCCCCTCTGTTGCCCCGGACGGAGCCGAGCGACGAGTGCGCTGACCGTAGCCCACGAAAAAAAATAAAGACCATACAATTTTGTATAAGGTTAAAATACTAGGCACTTAAAGAAAATTGTTGTTGTGAAAATTACCGTATAAAAAGCCTTTACGCAGGTTAGCTAAAATAAATACTTACTAATCATCATCATCATCGCAGCCCACATACGTCCCACTGTTGGGCTCGGGCCTCCTCCACAATGGGAGGGAATTTGACCTACTATACCATGCTGGTCAGACATGTTGGTATAGGGTTTCATTTCGAGTTTTCCTTCTCTTGCACAGATGTTATGTGCACATTATTTTCCATAGTCATCTTATACGACATCCACGGGCAAGATAGGGAGTGGTGAATTGTATTCTTACTCCGTCACCACACGGAAAACTTACTAATAAGAATTAGAATTTGTCTTTGTTACATAGAATTAGAGGTAGCGATAATTTATTGAGGTAGTCAGGCAGAGATGTCGACGAAGGTTGCTCATCTCTTTTGGTTTTTTTATCATAATTTGTTAAATAGCTTATTTCATCATCATATTAGGCAATTTTTTTGATACAAATTCATTGCCAGTACTAAAAGAAAAGAATATGAAGGAAATTATGTAGAATATAATAGAATATGAAATATGGCTTAACAAAGAGCTTTATTTTGAGTTATCCATCTCTGTAGTGAAGTTATTTATAACCCTTAACCTATTTTTATGATTATAGGTAAGAAGAGCTTTCCGTATGGTGACGGAGTAAGAATACAATTCACCACCCCCTCTCGTGCCCGTAGGTGTCGTAAAAGACGACTAAAGGATTAAATATACATATAACATCCATGCAAGAGAAGGAAATCTCGAAACAAAATCCTATACCAACACGTCCGACTAGCGTGGTGCAATAGATCAATTTCCCTCTTACAGTGGAGGAGGCTCGAGCCCAACACTGGGACGTATATGAGCTGAAATGATGATGATGATAGGTAAGAAAGCAGGTGTGACAATTATTCTATCACCACAAGGATAAATTTAGAATAAAAGCAACTTACAAAAATTTATTATTAGTAGTTACCAAAACCGATTGAAAATAAACCGAAGCATTCTTCACAACTGAATGCAAAAAATAAATATTAATATGAATATGAGAGCATAGAAAGAAATTCAGAAAGGTTTGACAATTCTTTATTCACTAACTCCGCTAAATATTACTATAGAAAGTTTTGGACACGTTTAGAAAAGATTGTATTGGGATAAGTAGGAAGTTTCCTATCTTTCATGAGTATCGTAAATTTGTCGTTATTGTTATATTTGAGAACTAACAACTTATTGAAGGAAATGAAACTATACGTATTATTCGGCTTTGATTTTTCTTTTATTCGAAATTATATTTATATGGTCATAAAAAGCATCCTTTACGTGGATCGAACACCTCTTGAATATCCCGGAGCCACGCTTGTTAAAGCCGGTCGGTACACTCCATTCCCTTAAAATGACAATGGTTATCTGTAAAGTCGGTTTACGGGCGATAATTTTATATGATTACATCATAAGAAAATATTGCACAAAAATTGCATACGATTACAAATTGAAATGAATTATTATCACTGAATTATCATTATTTCATATTACACTAGCTGATCCAACAGACGTTGTTTTGTTCAAAAAAAGCGCCACCTACCGGGTCCCATTGTAAATCTAAACCATTCTCGAATCCCCTTGAACGCACACAAAAATTTCGTCAACATCAGTCTTGTCATTTAGGAGAAGTTCAATGACATGCACATATACGCAGGAAATTTATATATAAGAATAGCTAACCCAACAGACGCTGTTCTGTACAAATAAAATAAAAGGACAGCAGCGCCACCTAGTGGATCCAATTGTGAATCTAAACCATTCTCGAATCCAACACACACAAACTTCAGTGACATACACACTTCAGTGAAATACACACGTACACAAGAATTTTATATATAAAGACTAGCTAGACGTTGTTCCGTTCAAATAAAATAATGGGAATTTGCCTTAAAATCGACAGCAGCGTCACCTACCGGGTCCAATTGTGAATCTAAACCATTCTCGAATACCCTTGAACACACACAAAAATGTCATCAACATCGGTCCAGCCGTTTAAGAGGAGTTCAGTGACATACACACGTACACAAGCAATATATAAAGAAGACTAAATTGAAATATAAAGTTTTCGATAAATTAACATTATTTGTACTCGTTAATTCAAATATTTTTTTACTTAAATTAAAGATGGATGCGTCACAAGCCGAATGCTTAGACTGATCGTGTTTCTCTATCGCTTGTGCCGCGTTCTCGCTCGCACGCTCGCCTAAGGTGGAACGTGACAATAAGTCTAACTTTTTCATGTTGCAGCCGACGGTCATCATTTTATAAGACGTTATCATGGCAAATCTATTGTTCGAAACGTCGGGCAAACAAAAATCAAACACAAACGCGATAAAATCCGTAAAGTAGTTTTATTTAAAATGTGTTATACTCGCGTAAATATTAGAAATCATTAAACTTAACCGCCTGATCATCGTGGCATCGTAGGTCTATTTCCCTCCCATTATAGGAAAGCCCAGCAGTGAGATATATATGAGCCGGGATGATGATGATGATAATAAATTCAATTTACATGAATTTTAAAACCTAACCGTTCAAACTTAACATATCGAATCTTGACAGAACTTTTTTATTTATAAAAATTTTTTCCCCATTCCAAACAACGCTAAAATATTTACTGCTATGGATTACTGAAGCAGTGATGTAGAAACCTGATTGATAGCATGCCCTAGTCTAGTGACGTGACATGAAAACTACGTACCCAAACATGTACTAAAGACATATATTTTATAGGCATCGTTAGTTAGGCACGAGCTCGACGACGGCTTTAAGGGATAAGGGATGTATTCCGTTCTTGGTACATTGAATATTGTATTTGGTAATGATTTCTGATGTTGCGCGAACATTACACATTGTGATTTGACCCATAATAATAATAGTTAAAGATAATTTTATAAGTCAAAAACCTTTTAGTAAGACAAAGTAAGCCATTGAAAATGAATGAGGAGGGGCCATGGTATAACATGTGATGAGGCGGGATGATGATGTTGTGAGAAAAAATTTGGGTATGAATGTTGAAGGCTTTAGGGGTAAAAGAAGACCGAGGAAAAATGGATGGACTGACATATTGCATCGACCCCAAGTAATTGGGATAAGAGCAAGATGATTATGATGATGATGTGGAGGACGGGTCAGCAGTGGACAGTGTGGAGTTGTGATGATAATAATGATATATAGTAATATTATAATAAGAAGTCGAATCTTGTGTGTTTAATATTTCTGTTTTTGTGAAAATTTAAAAACCTCATAAAAATCATGTATAAAAATTTCTAAGTTGTAAATAATTAAAGATTACAAAAGAAAGGGGTCTATGTTTTTAGAAATAACTCATAAACTAAGAGAAATAAAAAAGATTCTGAAACAGGAAGAAATTTTCTGAAGAAAGTTTTTTTTGCACCAAAACACAGTTCAGTTCCAAAAGTTAAAACTTGCGGAATCAATATTTATAACTTTTCCAGAGGGATGAAAGTACGGCCGAAAACAGAAACTCTGGATTGCGTAACTTCGATCTCTTTCATAAAAAAATATTTTTTAAACATATTAAAATAAGAAAGTTAAAAATAAAAAAAAACTTGATACCTCTAGAGCATAGATAAAGAACAAAAATCCAGGGCCATATGGCGTGGTCTTCCTCTTGTAACATCAAAATATCTGGTTGGAAAAAAAAAACATTTTTTTTTTGTAAGTACGTAAATGGTATTTTTAACGAACATATTTAGGATATATATATATATTAATAAAAAACTAAAAGTGATGAAATTATGAAGAAAATATCAAAAATTACAAAAACAGAATAAAAATAACACCGAGATTCGATCTCACACTGTTTGAATGCGACTGGACAACTTTCCAACTGAGCTATTGTCACTCTTGACGGCGATAGTTAATTTGAAATTACTATTCTATTGACATTTTATGTCATTGTATTGATTAGCTAAAAACACCGACAAAACAATATTTTCTATAATTAAAACCTAGCTAGACCGATTTTTTGGCCTCAAAACCTCTAGTATACTAAATTTCATGAAAATCGTTGGAGTCGTTTCATGCTGACACAGTATTTTTACATATATGATAATAAATATACGAAAAAATAACTGATATATATATATATATATATATATATATATATATATATAACCTGCTCCTGCTCCATAATTTTATATTGTCGTTTTTAGGGTAAAAACGGGACCCTATTACTAGACTTCGCTGTCCGTTCGTCCGTCCGTCTGTCACCAGGCTGTATCTCAAGAATGGTGATAGCTATACAATTGAAATTTTCACAGATGATGTATTTCTATTGCCGCTTAAACAACAAATACTAAAAATAAAATAAATAATTAAGGGGGACTACCATACAACAAACTTGATGTTTTGCTCAATATCGATAATGGTAATAGGGAGGCACTTGTTTATCTAGTCAATGGTACGGAACCCTTCGTGCGTGAGTCCAACTCGCACTTGGCCAATTTTTATAACTGTATAAATGTCGTGGTCTTTATGTAATGTGACCATATTTTTTACGTCCAAACGGGATGTTTATAGAAATAGGTATAAGAATTTATATATCTTCTTAAATCTAAAAAAAACAGTAAAAGGAATTCTCTTTGAAATCGACTGCAGCGCCACCTGCCGGGTCCAATTGTGAATCTAAACCATTTTTTAATTCCCTTGAACACACAAAAAATTTCATCAACATCGATTGTGCCGTTTAGGAGCAGTTCAGTGACATACCCGCGTACACCAGAAATGCCCAGCGCCGCGATCCACCTGACAATCACCTCGGTGTCGAGAGTTGTCAAGCATGTCACCTCTTCTAATGTCCTACACCAGGTTGTAATGAGCGTGTTGTTGACGTAGCAAATTACGCCCAGCCTGGGAGAGAGATTACCTCGCAACGCCCACTCATAGCCGATATTCCACAGAGTCGGCCCTAAGCCCGACCCACGACGGAACCCCACGTCACCACACGGATTGTATATGTAATACTGTTTAATTTTCAGAAATCAATATTTATCACAGTAATTCATTGTCTAACAAAAGCTACTACATCGACATGGATGCTTAAGATCGGACAATACCTAGAGATTAACATACCGTCTCGGTGAAATAGATTAATCTTTCATATAATTATTCAAACGAATCTCAACGTTATTCTCAACAAATAAAGCTGAGTTTTATTCGTAGAAGCAAAATAAAATAATTCATAGGTCATTGTTGATTTAGGATACAGGCTTAAAGAAAGGGTAGCAAAGCGATAGGTATGAAGTTGTCTAGAAACAAAGGTAGGGTTCATTTAAACCCTAAGTAGAACGTATTGTGAATGCGTAAGTATGTTTTAAATGTCGTTTTAGTGGAATATTCTGATTTAAAGTTACTTTTATTAGGATGAGTCATTTAAATAATTATACAGACTTACAAAAACTTAACTTCGATATTTACACGAGTATTACACATTTGAAATAAAAATATTTTTATGAATTTGATCACGTTTGATTTGAATGTGTGGTAACGAATTAAGAATAATATTCACCACTCCCTATCTTGCCCATGGATGTCGTAAAAGACGACTAAGGGATATAATATGCACATAACATTTGTGCAAAAGAAGGAAACTCCAAAAGAAACCCTATACCAATTTATCTGACCAGCACGGTATAGTAAATTAAATTCCCTCCTCTTGTGGAGGAGGCCCGAGCCAAACAGTGGGACGTATATGGATTGTGATGATGATGATGATTTGAATGCAGGCGGCATATACTTTAAGATGGAACATAATGTAGGTCTACATCCAGCAGTGCACTATCGAAAGTTTGAATAATGATAATGATGATGTATTTAATTTTTAATATAGCGACGTTTCGAATACTTTTGTGTGGTCATAGGAAGACAGTTCTGCCGAAAAAATAAAAATCAAACACAAAACCCTATATAATCAATAAAAATAGTTTTATTTTATACATAGACTTATGTTTGTTTCTTAGAGGAATAAGTGTATTCAATGGTTAAAATCACTTGAGCTTAGTTCTTTTCAACAATTGAAGGTAAATTGACCTTACTACACTGCGCTGATCACCGCGATATTTTCAAGGTTTTTTCATTTTTTCTTTAGTCGTTTTATACGAATTTAGTGCATGATTTTTTTTTCACGATGTTAAAAATGCATTCACGGATAAAAAAATGTATGTTATATCAAGGGGTATATAGAACTCCACGACCCACTTCTTTATATATTGTTGAATTTTTTTTTTGGGAGGTGGGTTGCGGTCGGCGCGCTCCTCACACCACTCCGTCCGGGGCGACAAAGGGGCGTAAGCACGCACACCCACAACCCACCCACGATGCACGTCGTCTTCGTCGTTGGGCCGACCACCGGAGCAGGGTGACTTGACGTCAGTGGTCGGCCCGACGGAATGCCCCCTATTTGGGGTACCCTCCCATCGACCGATGTCCCCCCTCGGGGGGGGGGGGGTCAGTCTTTCCTCACGCAGTCGGCCTCATGGCGGGTGACGGACTAATCCCCGGTCACGTCACCTGAGGCGCAGGTATTCGCGCCTACGCCGCTCCAGTCGCCGGCGGCGGATCGCCTCATCGAGGCTGCGCTCCTCGCGCAGGCGATCCTTTTTTTTTTTTTTTTTTTTTTTTTTTTTGTGTGTGTACAGCTGTTGGCCGCAGATGGCCTTGACAGCTTGACGCGGACTATGGGTGAGCGCTGAGGGCTCTCAACCCGGAGAAAAGTATGCTAAGCGACATCGCCCAAGGGCTCCCCCTGTGGGGAACGGACCTCGGCTTGAGGCGTCGCTGGAGGCAAAGTGGGCGTGCCCACGTTTTTAATAGTGACTTTTGCGCGGCGCGGTTTCGCACCTCGACGGCGAGGGCGGAACCGCGGATATTTATTTGTTAAGGCCTCGCGGGCCGTGTAGGCTCTTTGTTGAGCGAGTGTGATAATGTCGTCCTCTTCGTCGAGGACGTGACGAGGACGTCGGATAGAGGAGATTTTGGAGGGTCTATAGGAAGCCGCCCCAACCACTAGTTGGTTGGGGTGTGTCATGGCAGAGTCAAAGTAGCTCTGAGAGCACCGTTTCATAAACTACTTGATGGTCGGCAGTTCGAGGTCTATGTGGAGATCGACGTTTCGTATGAACCACGGTGCTCCCGTAGCTCGGCGCATGAAACGATTTTGTAGTGTCTGTAGCCTGTGGATCCTGTGTGGCTTAACATGCGCGAACACCACGCTGGCATAGGTCATGATAGGCCGTATGCAGGTGGTGTAAAGTCGGATTTTGCTACTCAGGGGCATACGCGACCTAGAGTTGAGTAGACAGTGGAGACGGCCCATCACAAAAGCTGCCCGTGCGCGGACTTGCTTTATGTGAGGGGCGAAGCTGAGTCGATCGTCAAGGGTCACACCCAAGTATTTGGCCTGCCTGGTCCAAGTGACCGGCTTGTTGAAAATTTTAAGGGGGGGAATGCTATCGATAGAGTAGGAACGGGCAGTTCGTCTAGTGAACATGACCGCCTGACTCTTCTCGGGGTTGATTTCTAATCTCCATTTCCTAAACCAATTGGCTAGGGCGGTAACCGCTGTTTGGAGAGTCTTGGCTACTGTTGTCGGGGATCTACCAGCACAAAAGAGTGCGGTGTCATCAGCGTAAAGCGCTTTATGTACCCGGTTGAATTTGGGCATATCGCTAGTGTATAGCGTGAAGAGAAATGGGGAGAGGACTGACCCCTGAGGGACGCCGGCCTTGATAGGGTGGGAGGTCGACAACGTCCCTTCCACCCTGTAGCGAAAGCTGCGATGACTTAAGTAGTCATGTATAATGTGAATTAAGTAGTGAGGGATCTTGAGGAGATAGAGTTTGTAGATTAGGCCTTCATGCCAAACCTTGTCGAATGCTTTCGCTACGTCTAGGAATAATACACCCGTATATCTGTTCATGATGAACTGACTACTTGTGTATTCTACCAAACGGTGAACTTGTTGTACGCAGCTGTGTTTAGCTCGGAAGCCAAACTGTGCGTCGGGACCGAGGTTGTTAGCCTCGGCGAATGTACGTAGTCTACTGAGAACTATTCGTTCGTAGATCTTACCTAGACCTCTTAATAAACTAATCGGGCGGTAGCGCAGGCGATCCGCCGCCTCATATAATTATATAGTAGGGTGTCAAAGGATCGGCTTTTGGGCTTGTGACTTTTGCAGAAATCATAAATATGATTAGTCCGGCGCCCACCAAAACTTGCATTACATATAGGAAAAGATATAAAACGTAACTGATATGCGTGCAATATTTATAAATATTCTAAGCCCACCAGATATGGGATATTCTCAGAGGGAAATTTAAGATATGCAACGCAGCAGGCATACATAATCAAGCAAACTTCAAGATAAACAACATTTTGCAACATCAAGATTAATGAAGTAATTTCATATATATCGTATTTGTGTGCCCTTGGTCCTGGCCGTAGGCGATTTTACCAAAACAGGAAGCGTTGCGCATTTCATTGGTAGACCGCAATTATGTTTTATTTGTTAAAGGATATGGTTAATCTTGGCTAACAATTAGCAGCAAATGATCAGTCAAATGATAAAACAATAACAAACTTATGCATTATGTCTATTTATTTTCAAATACTATCAACTTATTATTAATTACTAAATTGCACAATTTAAAAAAATAATATATTTTATTTATGCACATCAAAAAAAACGAGGAACTAGGAGAAAAGGGGGGTAATGGGAGTCACTTAAGCGAGAAATCATATAAACCTTAATTAACCATAACATATTTATTGCAAGTGCCAATATACTAAATTTACTTAATTAGCTAAGATATGAGATCCATTCTAATCACTTTGGTAATCCTATTTGGTAATTATAATACTTTAAAAAAAAAAAAAAAAAAAAAAACAGATATGACTCTCATTGCCCTGACGTGCGGGTAATGGTAATCACCCTGTGGGCAATGGGAGTCAAGGAAAATTTAACATAAGTGGCAAACATACTCTCTGCCGAATCCCATCCAGAACACACTGCGTGAGCCCCGCGCAGGAGACATGCCTATTCCTGCCGAAGTCGGAGCATACTAAACACCTATTTTCGGCATCTTCTTTATCATTAACTTCATCATCCTAGCATAAGTCTTTCATACTACAATCTGATACGAAGGTTTCCTTCTTCTTGAAGCACTTGTCTTTTTCCCTTGACTTTGACCTTTGGACTTCTTTTTGTTCGCCTGCTTTTTTAATTTCTTGTTTTCTTTTTCTATTAGGTTCTCGCCTATGAAAGCCGTCGACGTTAAAACTGTGCTGTGTTGCTTGTCTCTCTCCCCTTTCTTACTTTGATAGCTGGTGTTTTTTTAGGCAACTTGATAAAATTATCCAATATAGCTAGTATCTTTGATATTCTGGGGGGAGATGTTACCATAATTTGTTCAGGAATTAATGGGGCTTCTTGTTTGGGTATGATAGGAATAGGTAAGTCAATTTCGTTTGAAGAGCTCGGGTATGATAGGAATAGGTAAGTAAAGTGAGTAATATCTAATGATTTCTGCTGTTTTTGTTATTTATTTTTTTATTTACAATGAGTAATATCTTTTGATGTTCTGGGTATTGATGATTCTGCTGGCTTACAAACTGTGCTAGTAGCTGGAAGGGGCTGGTATCTCCGATAGGATAAATTCTGCTGCCATAAAATCTTCATCCAGGAATACTCCGGGGTTCAGTGGCAAAACACCCGTTGCAGTAGCAGCTTTTCTTATAGAATAACATTCAGCGATTAGCTTTACAGCTTTTTCCAGGATATCAGGAGTTCATGAAGTTTTCTGAATAGTTCTGACTCGTACCTTCGCCATCTAAAAAAATAAAAATAAATAATTTTACACACAACTTACTTTTGGGTAATGGGAGTCAGGTGACTCCCATTACCCGCAACTACATTAATGAAATAAAAATTGAAAATAATAAAACCTATGGATTACTGACGCAAACTATATACATCACTATTTTGAATGTCTGGCTAAAATGTATATGAATATTTTATTTCGGTAATGTAAAAATATCGACACTTACCTTTTATTGTATGACAACGAAAAATAACATCTGTGGAGCACGAATTCAACAAACATCCATATCTCCATAGCGCAGCCGCCGACTGGCATGCGCCTTTGAATACAGTGCCGTGGGGTAGGGGGTGAGAGGGTCATACCATTTATGCGATGCTCGTGTGTTTGGTTGCCTAGATATGTGGATGACTCCCATTGCCCGCTGACTCCCATTACCCTGTTCTCTCCTACTCGTACATGTAGGGATGCAAACGATACATCGATGTTTTTAAAACATCGACGTTTGCTATCGATGTTATTGTAAAACATCAATGTACCGATGTTATTTTATGTTTTTTAATGTAAAAAACATGCTTGATTTAGCTAATAAAAAAGCCCATCGGATAGATTCCCAGAAAACATCGATGTTTCGATACATCGATGTTTTCAGGGCGATGTTTCTAGTACATCGATGTTTTTGATTTCGATATTTGCATCTCTACGTGCATGACACCAGTGATTTTTAGTTGTTTTTTATTTACGTGATTTTAAATTTTCACGCACCCTTAAATTTAATGGTTTAAACTTAATAATTCTAAATTAGAATTATGTGTATTTATAACTTGAGATGGTACTGCAGCAATTCGTAGCCTATTAAACTGATATAGTTAAACTGTATTCTCTACTTATTAATAGATTTATGTGAAAATGTACACTTTTGCTGATTATTGTTAATATTAGTATTTTTATTTTTTTATAAACTGTAAGCGTGTGCGTGATGTCTCGTCCCGGTAGCAACGCAAGATCAGCGCTGGTCATCTGCGGCCAGCAATATGCTGAGTTGAGACCGGATTATGGCAAACCCTTTTCGAAATTATGTCTGTCATAATAATAAATCATTTCATTTCATTATTATTGTATTATTTCACATGTGGTGACGGAGTAAGAAAAACAATTCACCGGCCCTTCTATTTTTCGTGAGTGTCATAAAAAATTACTAAGTGATATAACATGAACATAATATCTATGCATGAGAAAGAAAACTAGAAACAAAATCCTATGACAACGTGGCTGACCAGCTTGGTATAGTAAGGTTAATTGCCCTCCGATTGTGGAGGAGGCTCGAGCCTAAGTATATGAGCTAAAATGATGATGACTATCAACTTATTATTATTTCATCATTTCGCATGTGGTGACGGAGTAAGAAAAACAATTCACCAGCCCTTATATTTTTCGCGAGTGTTGTAAAAAACGACAAAGGGATATAATATGAAAATAATATCTATGCAAGAGAAAAAAAAACTCGAAACAAAACCCTATACCAACATGTCAGATCAGCGTAGTATATATAGTTTTTTTTAATTTTTTTTTATTGCAAACGGTGGCAAACGAGCAAACAGTACACCTGATGGTAAGTGTTGCTGCCCCTCATGGACCTTTACAAGGCCGCTGCCTACCGCGAAGAAATTGAAGGGAGTGTGAATGTGTGCATTGAGGCTCGGTGATAACAAGGACACCACCAAAACCCTCCACACGCAAACACCCTCAGAAAATTGGGCTTCCGGCTCTCTCGCTCATCGAACGAAGCGCAGTAACAAATCGCTACTACTCAGACGTCGATTTTCTGCGAGAGTGCGGTACTGCCCCGGACGGACCGACCCGCGGCTGTAGACAGATAACTGTCGACAGTGTGGTCCTACCACTCCAAAAAAAAAAATATATATATAGTAGTAGGTAGGAGATGATGATGATGACGATCAACTTATTATAATCCTTTGCAAAAACATAACAATTTTTAGAAAGCAGAAATGATAGATATCGTCATCGTTATATATCTTACTACCTGTACCGGCCCTTATCCAAGGCGAAGTTTGTATTTAAATAATACTAAAAGTGGTATTTCATTTAATAATTAAAATGAAAAATATATATGGTAACTAGCAATGACTATGACCCGGACCAACTCCATCTGGTACCATTTGGGTCAACGATTACATTCCCAAGGAGGGTTGACGTCAGGCAGGCGGCCGTTCATAAAAGTCATTGCCGAAACTTTTTGCAATATGTCAAAACAGATGACATATTGCGTCGACCCCAAGTAATTGGGATAAGAGCAAGATGATGATGATGATATATGCTAACTAGCAACCCGCCCTCGCTTCGCTTCGGTTTCAGTCGTCTTCGTTCTCGTTCCCGTGGGAATAACGGGATAAAGTATAACCTTTGTTAGTCAGGGATAATGTAGTATTCTAATGGTGAAATAATTATCGAAATCCGTCCAGTAGTTTTTGAGTTTATTCGTAACAAACATACAAAAATACGTTTCCTCTTTATAATATTAAATGTAGATTTATACGCTTAGAAGGTAAAAATTTAAAACGCTTTTTATTCATTTTTAATGAAGATTTGTCATAGAGACTTTGCTGGAGTGGCGTGGCGTGGCGTGGAATTTCGTAAAATCCGTTTTTAGCTGACCTCTACTCAACGAAAGGAATATTTGTGCCAAATTTCAAGTCTGTACGCCTTATGGTTTCAGAGATATGGTGATGAGTCAATATATCGCTCGCAAAACCCGCCTCTCCTATATATATATATGTATATAGATAAATATGCTACTGATCTTCATCCTGCTATTATCTCAATAATTTGAGGTCAACTTAATATGTACCGTTGTTTCATAGTATATTTTGAAAAGTTATTGGCAATAGTTTTCTGATCAACCATCTGCTTGACGGAAGTCTCCTTGGGAATATAATTTTCAGATCAGGGTCTCAGATGGAATTGGACCAAGTCGATGTTAATAAATAATCACTTCATTAAATTTTATTTACATTATTTTGACATGTCTAATGGACTATGTAATTTGCACATCGATGACAGTTAGATATGGCATGGAACTTATTGTATTATTGACATTATCATCTTTATTGTTAACCCATATTCTGCAAATAAATTATTCATCAATCAATCAAGCTCTTAATTGACTTTTACGACACACACGAGCGATGTAAGGGTACCAACCTTATATTATTATAATTATATTCAGAATCATGGCCGCCATCACGAACCACAGCAAAATCCTGTATGTTACTTATAGTCCATAAAATATAGCTTCATCTCTGTGACAGTTGTTCCTAGTGCTATCACACTTACGATGAAGTCCGTAGTTTTTTATCGATAAAACTCTTTATTTTTATAATTGTGGTTTTCTATTATAATTGAAATACAATAAAAAAAATATTTTTGAATTTATTTCAAACACGAACTGTTTTCTGACTGTTTTAATTATTCGAAAGAAGTACAATCAAGGTCAACGTCACTATTATCGTCATCACTGGAGCGTTCCTGCTAGAAAATTTATAATTTTTTGCCAAAATAGGGACAGTCGTTAAGATCAATCGATCAATTGCGACAATTTTATGAATAAACATGTTTAGGTTATTGACAATAATGGATACATAATATTATCATTTACTCTGGGAGAAACAGTATTTTTTTAATGTTTATTAATTCAATTTATGTATTTTATAATGTAACTGTCTGTTGTAATTGTAAGAAATATGTTGAAAGTTTTATATAGATGCTGTATTGGGTTTATTTGTTTTATGGATAATTTAATAAAGATCAGTTATCGATTTACGTATATCGACTGTCCCATCTCTTTTTTATTTTCAGTCCAGTATGACCTAGAACGTGCGTAAGCGTCATTTTTCTATAAATCGTTTACTAGGTATTTCAGTACTTACGTGGTACATATTAGGCATGAATATTAATATTTTTATATTTATATTATATTGCACTTTAGTTGCAATAAAACTGGCACAAAAATAATGAAAATATATGAGATACAAAATAAAATTGTAAACATGTCGCTCGTTCAAACTTACTTCGTCGGCTTCGTTGACATCTGTCACAGCGATCAAGCTATATTTTATGGACTATAACTCCATTATCATATATGTCCCACTATTGAGCTCGGGTCTCTTTTACTGTAGGAGTGATTGATTTACTGTATCACGCTGGCCGTCTGGTCACATATAATTGGCATAGGGTTTCTTTCGAATTTTCTGTCTCTTAGATTTTATATGCATATTTTGTACGTGTAAATGTCGTCTTATACAATATTCACGCGCAAGAAAGAAGGAGGCGGTGGATTGTATTTTTTCTGTCACTATACGGAAACTGTGTTACTGTGGAGTATAAATTAATGAAATTTTCATGAAATTCATGAAATTCGGACTTGTTGTTTTTGGTGATTGGTTTGTAGTGGTGGGACCACACTGTCTGTCTAGAGACGCAGGCCGATCCGTCTGGGGAGGTATCACACTCTCGCAGAAAAACGACATCCGAGTAATAGCAATTTATTACTGCGCTTCGTTCAGTGCGCGTGAAAACCACTAGCCCAATTTTGTGAGGGTGTTTGCGTGTGGTGGGTTTTGGTAATGCCTTTAGTTTCACCGAACCTAATTACACGCATTCACACTCCCTTCAATTTCTTCACGGTAGACAGGGGTCTAGCAAAAGTCCAAAGCAGCAGTAAAACTTACCATCAAGTGTACTGTTTGCTCGAACCGATTGCAATAAAAAAAATACTGAAATTCAATCATCCTCATCTCAGCTCATATGTCTCACTTCTGGACTCATTTACTCCATACTAGTAAGGGAATTGACACGAATTCGACGTAGCTAACGTTTTGTCGCAAATAAATTGCTTAAGGAGCAGAGACCCTATCTCTTCTTAAATTTATACCATACGAAGTAGTGTATACATGTTTGCATGGTTTCCATTAAGCACACCATAAAGTAGTAATAAATCGTTAGTAGAGGCTATTTTATAGTACCCTAAAGGGTTATAAGCATCGGTTTTTGTTGCAGATAAATTAACTGTATTACTAATTCTAACAAACATAATGAATTGATAAATAACTACGTAAATAAACTATTAGTTTATTGTAAAACTATTATAGATTTTAATTTAAACCAGTTCATTTTTATACAATTTGTAATGAATTTTGATTTCATCATGATCATCCTCAGCCTATATACGTCCCACTGTTGGGCTCGGGCCTCCTCTACTGAGGGAGGGAAATTGACCTACTATATCATGCTGGTTTGAGGCAGTGATCTCACAGAAGGAGGCGGCGGGTCGCGCATACGAGCAGCGCAGCCTCAACGAAGCGACACGTCGCCGGCAACTGGGGCGGCGGCGTAGGCGCGACTACCTGCGCGTCATGCCGCCCTAACCGAGGCCGCGGGTGACATGACCGGGGAATTAGACCGTCACCCGCCGAGAGGCCGCCCGTGTGAGGAAAGACCGACGTCCACCTCGAGGAGGGGACGTTGGTCAATGGGAAGGTACCCCACTAGGGGGTATTCCGTCGGGCCGACCACTGATGACAAGTAACTCTGCTCCGGTGGTCGGCCGAACGACGAAGGCGACGTGGTGTTCGGGTGGGTTGCGGGTGTGCGTGCTCACGCTCCTCTGTCGCCCCGCACGGAGTGATGCGAGGAGTGCGCCGACCGCAGCCCACCCAAAAAAACAAAAAATACCATACTGGTTAGACGTGTTGGTATAGGGTTTTGTTTCGAGTTTTCCTTCTCTTGAAATATGATTAATTTGGATATTATATTATGCATATAATATCCCTTAGTCGTCTTTCACGACACCCACATTCAAGAAAGGGGGTGGTGAATTGTATTATGACTCCGTCACCACACGGAGAATTTTGATTTAAAGGTGTCTTACTCGTTGTGTATTATCTTGTTAGTTCGTTTAGTTAGTAAAATAGGAAGAAAAATAGGACCTAAAAAAAGGAAGTTAATTCAATAAAAATAAAAACTCAAAATGAAAGCATTCATTTCTTATGTAGACAAAGCTCGTGTAAAGCTCCCTAAGTGGAATCACACATATAATAAAATTGTGATTACAGTAAATATAAAAACATGGCAGATAATAAAAAAGTTATCGAAAGCTATTTTTGTTCAAGTCCCAAGCGAAATTAATTCCATATCACCGAAGTTCACGTTTATTTTTATTGCAAAATTACTTCATTATGATTATATTGCAATATAATATAGATATATGGTGACTAGTTAAAAATAAAATATGTCAAAATACAATGATAATCATTATCAACGCAGCCCACATACGTCCCACTGTTGGGCTCAGGCCTCCTTCACAATGGGAGGGAATTTGACCTACTATACCATGCTGTTCAGACATGTTGTTATGGGGTTTCATTTCTAGTTTTCCTTCTCTTACACAGATGTTATGTGCATATTATATCTCTTAGTCGTCTTTTACGACATCTACGGTCAAAACAGGAAGGATTGTATTCTTACTTCGTCACCATACGGATAGTAATATAATACTGACATATAACTCAACACCCACCTATCTTGCCCGTGGATATCGTAAAAGACCACTAAGGGATATAACATCTGTGCAAGAGAAGGAAAACTTGAAACAAACAATGGAATACTCAAAACAAAACCCTATTCCAACACGTTTGACCAGCTCGGAATAGTAGGTCGATTACCCTCCCATTATGGAGCAGGCCTGAGCCCAATAGTAAGACATATATGCTCTTCATCTCAGCCTGTGTGTACAGGCTGAGATGAGGAGCAGGATGATATAGGGTTTCTAGAGTTTTAGTTTTGCCAATCAGCTAATATTAGCAGACATAGTTGCTAGTATCAAGTAACTTGGGCGGCGCAGGCGCGAGTACCTGCGCCTCATGCCGCCCTAGCCGAGGCCGTGGGTGACCTGTCCGGGGAATTAGTCCGTCACCCGCCGAGAGGCCGACCGTGTGAGGAAAGACCGACGTTGGTATGTAAGGTAAGTATATGTATGTGTAAATTCAAGTCAAAGAACTTTTTGTACTAAATTTAATACTAAAAAAGGTACTTAATTTTAAAAAAAATTTTCCTATGTAATTTTTATGGAAAATCGAAAAGTGCGATGCGGACATCCTTATTGTTAATATTAAGGGCTCATATTTTCAGAGGCCTATTTTGGCATCTAAACGAAACTTTTGAGCCTGGTTCCGAGTGAAAAAAAAACTGATTTTTTTTTATTGAAACGCCCTAAATATATATACACTTATATACATGTGGACAACAACTTTTTTAAATACGTTATAAAATACGTTAAAAATGTGTATGACACACATGGGTTATAAAAAAATTCAATGTAGAAACTATATTCGCCAAGTTCTCGTTAAAAAGCTAAAGCAGGTATTACAACTCGAATCATTAAGAGAGCGTCGAAAAAACCTTTGAATATTTGAGTCGTGTCAAATATAGGGCAACGGCTATGAATACGAATGATGTATCTCTGTACTTGTAGCTTCCTTTATGATTTATAATTTATATGAAAATATAAAACTACATTAATATTTATCTAAGAAATATTTATGTAAAATACTTAGAATAATAACGTATAGAAGGATAGTGTCGGTACTTCGAGCGATCGAAAACATGAAGTCAATATACCTACTACATGCGCGCAGGGGACTACACATGTATACCAACTATACAAATTATGAAATAAAATTTTATTTTTATTAACATAAATCGTCTTAATACTTTTAAAAGTAATGTTAATACACTTTTTATGTTTTTCAAATGTGTTGTGACACCATTTGAATGCATAAACCGTCATAATTACCTATTTATTTTTTAAGAGTTGCGTTCGTACGTGCAGTACAGTGACCTTGTACATTACGGAACGGTTCCGGCGTAAGCTCTATTAAGCTCCAATTGAAATTCTTCATATTTTGTGCGCGGACTTACCTTCTATACGCTATTGTTCTAAGGTAAAATAATATTTCATTTGTACAAATAAAAGTCGTAATATTATATATGCCTTCGCCTTTAGACTGAAAATTATAAAAGTAAAATTGAAAATTATGAATAACCTCCGAATAAACTAGAATAATAAAAAAAAAGTATTACGTCCTCTTCAACAGGAATTATTATTTATTATTTAACGATTATACTGGGACGCGTGAAGCACTTATTTGAGTAATCATACGCCATTACTTCATTTTGGAGCTGGCACTCTTAAAGTACTGGACCGTTATTAACCAAACATAGCTAAGAACCACCGCAATAAAACTGGCTCTCAAATGAAAAAAAAAAAACCACATCTAAATCGGTCTATTAGTTTGAGAGCTACGACGCCACAGACAAACACACACACACACACACACAGACAGACAGACATCGACGTCAAACTTATTTATAAATTTTCTTCTTTGTTAAAATTAAATGAGAGCAATAAAGAAAATAGAAAGAAATAAAAAGAAGGACCTCATATTTTGATCAAGCTATGACTTTATTTAATCATCCTGATCTTATCCCAATTAGTTGGGGTTCATGCAATATATCCTCCTCTTCTATAGTATATATTGTAGTAAGTAGAGCTATTAGCAATAGTTGACGTCAACCATTCTTAGTATTTTTTAATTAGACGTCATCAGATAATATTAGTATAGGTTCATGTAATTTGCTTAACACATTGTACGCCATGGGGGTCACCCTGTGAGCCTCACTTATATATGGAGCCAGCATAATATCGCTGGTTTCTACAATTTTATTGATAATTTTTTATAGCTTTAGGGTCTTTAAATAGTAGTGAATCACGTACTAAACACCGAAGAAAAGTAATTTGTGACTTATTTTGCTTAAAGTCGCCCATGGTTCGCGGTCATATGGTGTCCCCCACGGCTCCAACGGAACAACTGTATGTCCGATTTATGGTGTCACCCATGACCCAAACACAAAAACTGATAAATCAGGCTGGCGTTTAACGTGTTAATCGACTTTTTACAACTCTCACTAATAATGTCAGGGTTGATAGGATTCTGTCGCTACCACACAGCAAGCTAGTCAAATTATATATAAGTACTATTCCTACAGCTGAGATCAAAATATGATATCTATCTGAATAGTGTAACGGGCCGGTATTCGCGTATGACCCTGACCGCCATGGCCCTTTGTGGTCGCCACAAGAGAGCCCTCAGACGGACGGTCAGGGACTCCGCACACCAGTGCAGTATACAGGGCCATCGACCGGATCATCCCCGTGTACAGCTGTCGACACATAGCGCTGGGTCTGCCCAAATTCGGCATTAGCCAAAAAGGGCGGACGCCGCACCGACAAGTCGCGGCGCAAGTCGATGATAATACTCCCGGAACCACCAATGCCCGTCGAGCATCAGGCCCAAGTACTTCATGTAGGCTCGGTTGCTAATGGTAACCAAATTGACGGTGCTCGAAGTGCCGGTGAGAGGACTGATTCGGAATCCATGGAAAATAGGGTCTGCGTTTTGTCTAGGGCTACTCTCAACCCCAGCACTTCTTTCTGCCTGACAATCTTTTCGGCGGCGAGAGTGGTCAGGCGCGTAGCCTCCTCTAGCGCTCCACCCTGGGCTATGATGGGGGTATCATCAGCGTAACAAATTACGATCAGCCCGGGTGGGAGGCTCCCTATTAAAATTAGCATACTTGATGGTAAGTGATACTGCCGCTCATAGTCATTTCCTAGGCCGCTGCCTACCGTGAAGAAAGTGAAGGGACTGTAAATGCGTGGAATGAGGTTCGGTGATGTTAAAGGATTCACTAAAATCTACCATACGCAACAACCTCCGAAAGTTGAGCTTCCAGCTCTCTCGCTCACCAAACGAAGTGCAGTAACAAATTGCTAGTACTCGGACTTCGATTTTCTGCGAGACTGTAGTACTAACTTAACTAGCATCTGTCTTGCATCTGTCTTAATACCATGAGATATCTATTTATTCTTGGTCTCTGATTTACTTTATTTTATGATAAAACTGTCCAATAATGATATTTCATATAATTTACAAATTCCAAACTGTCTGTAGATGTTCTATTTTTGTTTATCGATTCCTTCCTGAACTTCCTGCTTCTTTATGTTAGCAAATTTCTTTTTCATGTGTTTTGCTATTGATAATAGGAAATAGCAATCGGCTAAATGTTGTTACGTTCAGCATATGTTTAGATTGTTAATCTTGTGAGCCACTTTGCTACAATAATCTAATCATTTATTATCTTCAAAAGCTTTTTCGTTACTATATATTGTAGCAAATATTGTTTAACTCGGTAGAATAATAGTTTTATTTTATAGTGTGGCAATTACAGTTAATAGGTTTCTCAGTTTTCGTTAAGTAATATTATGTAATATAATGTGGCTTAAAATATATCTATCCCTTAACCACTGACGTGTGATTTTGTAACACTAACACTGAACTACGTATGACATACGTCTTTAAGTTCAAGTGCTCTGGGATACATGACTTAGAGGTGTGTAGTTCCGGATCGTAATAGTTCCAGGAACTATGTCCACCGTCGGAACTATGTCAGTCCAATCCGCGGTGTGAAATTAAACAGTTCCACATGTCCGAGTAACTGTCATGTGCGCCGGAACGAATTGTCGAACATGTTACGAACCGACTACAGATCCGACCGACTCCGTCCGAGTTATCACGAACCGACCAAGGACGAGTATAGTTGGAATGTTATGATACTTTTTATGTTATGCAATTATGATACACAATGCGAATATTACACTTTGCCTTAAAAACGACAATTGATTTATTAATATTTAATTTTAGTTTCTCGCTCGCTAATGACCTTGACTTCCGATAAAGGCCCCATTTCGTTTAAATAAATGTTTCGTTAATTTTCATTATTTTGAATTTTAAATTATGTTGAACTTTTTATTTGTACAGTATCATTTAATGACGGTTTTAGTTTTAAGAATGTATAATGCCTACTTATTGTTACATTTTTTATTTCAATTAAATCGAAGAAGAGTTTGGAACTATTTAATTATCTCCACTGACACTGCTTATACAATCAGTGGACATAAACAGTTCCTGGACATAATTTAACCGTTCCTAGACATAATTAAATAGTTCCATAGAAGTCAAACATTTGAAGTAATCTGATCTGAACCTGTGGAACTAGATAGTTCCGCGAACATGATTTCCGGACATAGTTCCGATAGAGAAGTGAATCGTTCCATGTTCAATCCACTCTAGGACATGGTTTGCGCATGTCTAACATGACTTCTGTGGATATTGTATTTTTTTTTGTATTAGACAGCTTAAGATACTCAAAATGAATAGAAAAATAACGAAAAACACTTTAAACATAGACAAATCATATTTATGCATTATTAAATATTCGTCTACAGAAATAACCTATCTCAATTTTAAATAATCAACAATTGATATCATTTTAGTAGAATCACATGTAATTTTACCAAAAATCTTGTCTATAATGAACTTTTAGCAAAAATTATTACACGTCGATTTTGAACACTGCATACAGACCGGATGTCTGCAAGCTTGACCCCCGTCGCTTTGGCTTGAAACAGAGGTGGCATATTTTCATGGTCTGAAATTTGAAAGTTTTAGATGTTACTGCTTCAGTTTCCACCACCAATTCTTCTCCTAACATACGGGCAGTCGGACCTTTGAGTTTGTGTGAATGTTGTGGTGTAGCGTATCTTCGCTCAAGATGTGGTGTTACTAAATTTCTTTCAAGGTTCCTCATGGATGCGGTCTGAAGACGGATAATTGGACATTATGAAAGAATTGGCTGCAGCAATATTTAATATTCTGAAGAATATTACTGCTGTTACTTCAAAGTAGATTTCGCGACTCAATTGTAAAAGAGGAATGTCATCATCATATAAAAAGTTAGAGTTCATTGAAGCCGATGGTTATTGTAAAGGTGGTTGTAAATCAGACACACCTTCTTCTTCTACTTCATTCTCATCCAAAGTATCGAGTCCATCAAAAAGAATGCCATCCTGTTCATCTGCTGATGATTCATCAGACTCATTGGGCCAAGATTATATAATTTTATCTGCGTTTTTATTACCGAACTAGCAACCCGCCCTCGCTTCGCTTAGGTTATAGTCGTTTTATCCGCGTAGTTCCCGTTCCCATGGGAATACCGGGATAAAATATAGCCTAGTTTACGCCCTGATATTATAGCTTTCCATTGGGGAAAGAATTTTTGAAATCGTTCCAGCCGTTTTGAAGATTACCCGGAACAAACAGACAGACAGACAGACAGACAGACAGACAAAAATTTTTTAATTGCTATTTTAGGCATAGATGTCGTGCAAATAACCGTGTGAGCATGAAAAAAGCCTATTATTTTGACATTACAAACAGACACTCCAATTTTATTTATTGGTATAGATAGAAATTTGTGTTTTTTTTCTTGACGTAGACTCCATAGTTGTATTTTTTTATATTTCTGATCCATTTTATACCATACGTATCTCATACGTCTCATCATCAAACTTACTTATTTAGAAGCGTCGCACATGCGATTTTTTTTCTGCGTCAGTCACATTATTGATAGTTAGGAAGGTAACAAAATGGCCGCCAGTAAATTACTGCGCAAATTCAAATAATAAACCGAAACAGATTTAGGTGACGTATCACATATATACGTCGGTGCTTAAGGGCTATATATGGTAGGACCTCACTGTCGAAAGTCATTTGTATAAAGCCGTGGGTGAGCCCGTCCAGGGTAGTGCCTATCACATTCGGCGAAAGCGAGAAATTCCACGTCTGAGTAGTAGCAGTTTGTTACTGCAGTTTGTTCGGTGAGCGAGAGAGCCGACGGCTTAACTTTCTGAGCGTGTTTGCGTATGCTGGGTTTTGGTGATGACTTTAGTATCACTAAACCTAGTTGCAAACATTCACACTCCCTTCTTTTTTAATGGTAAACAGTGGCCTAGCAGGTATCCATGCGTGGTAGTATCATTCACCATCGGGTGTGCAGTTTGATCATTTGCCACTAAAAGCAATAAAAATCGGCCAAATGTGAGTCGGACTCGCGCTCGATGGATTCCGTTCCATTGACTAGATAAACAAGTATAGGTACATAAATATATTTCAATTCTTATATTTCAAGTGCCTACCTGTTGCCATTATCGATATCGAGCAAAAAAGGCCAAAAATATCGCGTTTATTGTATGGGAGTCCCCCGTAAATTTTTATTTTATTTTTTGTATTTTTTGTTATAGTGGCAACTGAAATATATAATTTGTGAAAATTTCAACTGTCTCGCTATCGTGGTTTTTGAGATACAGCCTGGAGACAGACAGACGGACAGACAGACAGCTAAGTATCAGTAATAGGGTCCCGTTTTTACCCTTTGTGTACGGCACCCTAAAAAAGTATACCTAGTTAGAATTAATGTTGATATATTCAAAAAACTTAAATTGTAAGCTAAAGAACTTTAGTTAAGATGACAACACTGGCTAACTGCGTCTGTCACCAAATGACAATAAAAATAAATAAATCATGCCAGTGCTGCTCCAGCAACTGTGAATAACAAAGAAGAAAACACTACCCTGAACTGCTTCTGCCTAGGTAATCCTGCTTAAAACTCAGCCCCTGCGTTATCTGTATCTTTTACATTGCTGAAATCCGTTACCATAGTTACGACTTACTCTTAGGAAAGCTGTATACTTTTTGCCACCAAAGGCTAAATATCTACACCAAGGATTGTTCGGTAAACTTTTTTCTTATTGATCTTTTCTGCCACCTTTTTAGCAGACCATCGACACAGTGATTATGGTACTTTCCCTCCTCAAAATATGGATGGAATAAAAGAAACCGCCTCCCAGTCACGGTAGCACCCCTATTCCATGGGCTTATACATGGGAATGCCTATGTCCAACAATAGGCCGAGCCAGCCACGGAGGACAAAGAACTCGATGCCGGTGGTCAGCCCAAAGGTGAAGGAGAGGAGATACTGTGAGTTATGGGGCTACGCGTCACCCTTTCGTCATCCTGGACGAAGCAGGAGGCGTGAGCGCCGACCATAGGCCATCCCAAAAAAATAATGATGGATCCTCATCATCATCATCTCAACCTATATATGTCCCACTGTAGGGCTCAAGCCTCCTCCATAATAAGAGGGGAGATTGATTTACTATTCCACGCTGGTCAGATGTGTTGTACGTATCCTGCTGGTGGATAGAATTAAAATTAAACTTCTCCTTCCCTTTCATTATTATCTGCCACTAGATATTTATATCCATACATTTAATTTAACTATTCGATCGTTCGAATAAACGTGCGAATATCGCTTTACCCTTTACCCTAAGGGGTCAGGCAAATAGGATTGTGAATAATCGCTGATATAAAAAGGGTTTTTATCTAATGGCTTGTTATCGATCGTCTTTTTGTTATAAGACTTCTATTGTGATAATTTTCAATGCGTATTTTTATCATGTACTACTGTTTGATCGTCATCTAAGCTCATTTATCCCAACGGTCGGCTCGAGTCTCTTACACAATGGAAGGGAAATTGACCTACTATATCATGTGGGTCAAATGCATTGTTATAAGGTTTATATTTCGAGTTTTTCTTCTATTGCATAGATGTCCTCTGCATCCCTTAGTCGTCCTTTACGACACCCACGGACAGAATATTAGTACCCCCGACTATTTCATATCCATCCCACTATTGGTCTCGAACCCCCTCCGCAATAGAATCTACTATACCATTCTGGTCAGACGTGTTGGTTGACCTTTGTTTCGAGTTTCCCTTCTCTTGTATCAATATTATAGGCATATTTGATCCCTTAGTCGTCTTTTACGATATCCACAGGCAAGAGAGAGGGTGATGAACTGCATTCTGAATCCGTCACCACACGGAAAGTATAATGCTTAATCGTTACCAAAATTTTCTATATGCTAGTTGAACGCCCCTTCTCTTCACGCCGGACAGATGGGCCCGCTGAGCGACACACTATGGTGGGCCGGCAAAAAAATGGTGCCCTTAATTGCTTTTTGCCGTGTGGTGAAGGACTAATAATACAATTCCACATCCTCTTGCCCATGAATACCGTAAAAGATGACTTAGTAATCATCATTCATAATCATCATTTCAGCTCATATATGTCCCATTGTTGGGCTCGATCCTCCTCCACGATAGGAGGGAAAGTCGTTAGTCGTCTTTTACGTAGGGATGTGACTTGGAGGAAAATAATCGATTTTTTAAATAATCGATTTTTTGTTCTTTAAAATAAATCGATTATAAAATAATCATTTTTTTCTCCCAACAGGATTATGATGACTCTTTTTTTTTTTAGGAAATGTGAGCTTTATTTTCTAATATAGTATGAAACAATCGTGATGACCTTTTTTTTAGGAAATTTGGCAGTGAATAATCGATTAATTTCGATCTAATTTCGAGTAATAAAAAATCGATGAAAAATCGATTAATAATCGATTTTTATTATTTTGATAATCGATTGTAAAAATCGATTATTAATCGATTATTTTTTTTGTAATAATCGATCATTATAAAAATCGATTATTTTTTCACATCCCTATTTTTACGACATCCACAAGTAAGATAGGGAGTGGTGAATTGTATTCATACTCTGTCTCACACGGAATAGTAATATAATACGAACTTAGTAATATAATGTGCATATAACATCTGCGCAAAAGAAGCAAAGCTCAAAAATCACCCCACTTTTTGCGTCGGTGGTTAAAAATATTCTCACGTATTTAACCATTTATAGAAAATCTGAATATAACTTCAGTATATATTCTGGTAACGCAATCTATTCTAAAAATATGTATGCGACTATTTTGTATTCCAGTTTTGTACGATTTGGGAAATGTCTCACGAAACTGATTACATGATAGTCATCTCAAAATGTGTACACATACATGACAAGTTAACGATTTATGTGTTATTAGTTAGTGTATGCGACTTTGTACGCGTTTATTTCTACAACGTGCCATCTTTTAAATGAGAATAACCTTTTTCACAGACATCAAAATTTTGATGACATAACGATTAAAAGTTGCTCCAATCTAAGCTTAATCTATTTATAAAAAACGCGACAAATCTATTTAGTAGCTTTAAAGATTGGCTTATAAGTTAGAAACATACAAAATTAATATTTATATTCGTTCCTCTTTATCGCCTACTAGCAACTCGCCCACGCTTTGCTTCAGTTTCTGTCGCTAACCCGCGTAGTTCCCGTTCCCGTAGGAATACTGGGATAAAATATAGCTTATTTTACTCCCTGGTATTATAGCTTTCCATTGGTGAAAGAATTTTTGAAAACGGTCCATAGTTTCCGAGCCTATTCAATACAAACAAACAAACAAATTTATCCTCTTTATGATATTGGTATAGACATACATTGTTTAAATAAATTCATTAAATGCTTTTAATGAATTTATCCAAACAATGTATGTCTAGTAAGTTTAAATTTATAGATATAATATCTATAGATTTAAACTAGCGTCATCATCATCATCATTTCAGCTTAAATAGTCCCACTGTTGGGCTCGAGCCTCCTCCACTATGCAAAAGAAATTGACCTACTGGTCAGACGTATTGGTATAGGATTTTATTTCGAGTTTTTACGACATCCACAGGCAAGATAGGGAGTGGAGAATTTTAATCTTACTCCGTCACCACACAGAAAACTGACGTACGACCATAATACTTCGCAAAACGTGGAGGAGGCATCCACATTTAGGTACCTTAGTGAAAAACAATTTACTTTACATAGATATAATATATACTAGATTATTAGTTAGTTTTTTTAAATATAATTACTATTAATTTTAATGTTTAATTATTACTAACCATAAACAATATAATTATTTCATATAGAATCATTTTCTTCTTACACTGGCAATAAATTTTGTATCAAAATGTGGGTTAATATTTAATAACTAATTTCTGTATCGGGTAGATAATTATAAATTTTCTGCAGTAACGATGACTTGTTGGACGTGAGACATCTTAGTCCACCCGTGACCATGAACGCTGTAAAGTGTTCGAAACGTCGGGTAATCAAAAATCAAATACAAACGCGATAAAATCCGTAAAGTAGTTTCATTTAAAATAGATATAATCTAGTTTTAACTGTAAATAAAAAGGAAATAAAGGCTATTTTAATGTATTATTTTATTTTATAGATTCAACACGATTTATATCGGACTTCGTTTGGAATGAAACAGCACATGTCGCAAAATGAAGTCAAATATTTGATTGATAATTTCGAAGCTGTTTAATTTGTACGTTGCTGAATTTTTATTTAAAAATTTTGTAGTCTAAAATGTATTAACAATATTTGATTATCGTAGTGATCTTATACTCGTTTTCACCAACAGTGCCTACTACATTTTAGGTAACACTTAAGGTGGTTTAAACGTAGATAAAACAATCATAGATAAGTCTTTGTCTAAGATAATTTGTCATATAGATACCCCCATCACTAACACTACATAGTATAAAACAAAGTCGCTTCCTGCCGTCTGTCTGTCTCTATGCATGCATAGATCTTTAAAACTACACAACGGATTTTGATGGGATTTTCTTTAATAGATAGAGTGATCCTAGAAGGTTTATATATATAATACATGCGTAATATGTCGCTCTTTCAAAGGTAACCTCTAAAGAAATCATGTTTGTATTGTCTAATGACATAAAAGCTGTGAATGTTGTATATAAAGACATTCTGTAGTATATTTAGTATCAGCATTGGACCCGTGCGAAGCTGGGGCGGGTCGCTAGTAGCTACATAAAATATAGATTTATTTAGTGAAAACAGATACTATTTCTAGTAAAACATAACATTTTAGTTAAGTATCTATAAAAAAAATATACAAAAATCAATTAAATGTTCTATATTATTGACTCTATTAGTTTCACATTTGACATCAATATTATATTAGCTCATATGTCCCTCTTTTGAGCTCGAGATTCCTCTGCAAAAGGAGAAAAATTGACCAATATACCACGCTGCTCGGGTTGATTATAGGGTTTTATTTCAAATTTTCCTTCTCTTGCTTGTTATATTCATAATACATCCCTCATTCGTCTTTTACGACATCTAAAGGCAAAGGGGTTGGTGCAATGTATTCTTGAAGGTGGTGAAATACTCGTATATTCTTACTCCCTCACTGCATAAAAAAAACAATTTTCTTACTCCTCTTTACCATTAAACAACTGTGATAGGTACGGAAGTAATTAAGTAAAGAAAAATATTTATGTTATTACCTTCCCGCTCTTATACTAATTACTTGGATTTGACGGCATATGTACTCATCTTCCAATGTATATATTGTAAAAGTTTTATGATCGATCGCCTACCTGGCATCAACCTCTCCTTGGGAGTGTAATTGTTCACCACACACCATCAGATGGAATTGGCCCATATCGATGTGAAGCTCTTAATGGTATTTTACGATATCCATGGGTAATAAAATGGTTGGCAGTAGCAGGCACCACATATCGTTACCCAAAATATATATCTACATATTGTTTGGATATAGTTTTTTATATTAGTTGTTTAGATTTTACAATTGGTGAAATAATGTTACGATATTATAAATAACTAGCTGACCCAACAGACGTTGTTATGTTCAAATAAAATAAAAGGAATTCTCCTTGAAATCGATAGTAGCCGGGTCCCATTATTAATCTAAGCCATTCTCGAATCCACTGCAGCAAATACAAAAATTTTCATCAGAATCGGTCAAGCCGTTCAAGAGTTCAATTACAAACACACGAACAGACGCTTTATAAATATAAAGATTGATGACGTTTTGTTCATTGAGGAAATTTATAATATTCGTTCATGAATCTAATACGAACGGTTCTTTGATATTTGTAAATCTTTTACTCAAAAATATTCATAAGTTTACCCTAAGCGGTTGATCCTAGTTGGATTTGTTCTTTGATCTCCTTATTTCTTGGGCTTTCCGTTAGACAAATGATTGTCCATATACCAAATGTCAACCTTCACCCATGGGTGTTTTGTTTTTTATTAGATATGTGCGTCAAGAAAACTTTTATTGTTTTAAAATTTACGTTTAAATCGTATATATATATATATATATATATCTTCATATATTATTTAACTCATAATTTTGTAAATTGGACTATCTTGAGGATACAGGAATTCAGAGACGAACACTTGTTCAAATCAAAATAATAAATGCTTTTTTTTTACGATCGTCGCATTCCTCGCACCACTCCGTCCGGAGCGCCAGAGGGGCGTAAGCACGCACACCCGTAACCCATCCGTATAGCCTCGCCTTCGTCGTTAGGTCGACCACCGGTGCAGAGTTCCTTGACTTCAGTGGTCGACCCGACGGAATACCCCTAGGGAATACCCTCTCCCGTCGACGTAGGGGCACTGGGACACCGACCGCAAAATAATAAATGCTTGACGCCATGTACCGCTTAATTCAATAATATTAAGCATTGAAGCATTGAAAACAATAATAATTTCTGGATATATTATAATTTGTAATATAAAATAGTCATGTTAATTTTTAATATTAACTTGAGCACATATTTCGTCTAATAGTTGCAACACTTAGTCATAAGGTTCTGTGTTTGTTTCTTGGATGCAGCGATTAATAGGAATGTTCTAGGGATTTGTGTCCATTTTTTTTGGATTTCTCTAGTAATTGTAATTCTTGTTCTAATTGTTGTGTAATTCTTGACAACATGATAAATGGTTGGTCTTATTCTGCCTATTTTTAATCTTATAAAATAGAAAGAAAACTGTTAACAAGAGACGGGCTGAGAATATGTTGAAGAAGAAGAAACCTAGGCATCGAATTTATGAATCCATAATTGTTCAAACGGTAATAAATAAAAGTGTTACTTATTAATACACGAATATGTCACCTTGTCTAAGGCTCTTGTTCGCTTTTATGACAAGGTCCATTTACGTAATTAAAGTTATTAAGCACTTTGTCCCACCATTCAACGGGTACTTGAGGGCCTATTGTTTGAATAATTAACCACTTAATTTATTTTAGTGCTTTGGCTTTTACAGAAAACTAACTAATGGTTGCAGTTAGCGATTGAAAGAATTTTAATATTTTTTTATAGGCATAAATGGGGTTACTATAATTTTTATTCGTTTTAGGTATAAGTTGCTAGGTAAAAGATTCCATTTTAGACCGTAGATCAGGCTACCAGTATTCAGACTGGAGCCTCATCTGCTACCTGTACGGAAGGCTGACCAACTGAGAGTGATCGCTTTGTCACCAAAATGCCAAGAATTCTTTTTTCTTATCGTAATTTTTGTGTGGTGACGGAGTAAGAATACAATCCACGATCCCGATCAATTGCAAAATAAGAAAAAATTGAGCTCCAGCCTCCTCTACAATTGGAAAAAATTTATCTACAAGGTCACGCTGGTCACACTTTTTGGCATAGTATTCTATTTCGAGTTTTCCTTTTCTTGCATAGATGAATATCATATCCCTTAGTCGTATTTTACAGTATCCCCGGGCAAGATGATGATCAATTTTATACTTATCTCGTCACCACATAGAAAGCACTTATTACATTTAGAAATAAAGTTGATTTTTCATTTTCATCCATCCATATATGAGCTGTGATGGAGCTCGTATATGGGCTAGAGGCCAGTAGTGGGACGCATACGTTCTTGGGCTCGAGCCTCCTCCATATTGGGCGGGGAATTGACTTCTATACCACGCTGGTCAGGCGGGTTGGTATAGGGTTTTATTTCGAGTTTTCCTTCTCTTGAATAGTTGTTACATGGACAAGACATCCTTTAGTTGCCTTATACGACACTCACAGGCAAGAAAGGGGGTGTTGAATTGTATTACTCTGTCACCGCACGGCAAGATTTCATTTTCATAAATTATCTTATTCCGATTCTAATCATTTAATGAAAAGAGCGTAGCTTCTTCAGTTGTAAGAATTTTAGTTATGAGGCCGACATTTAGAGGGCACATATCAGTACCATAATTCATCCCTGATAACACACACTGATTATAGAAATTCCTTTTTAGATACTGTGGCGTATTTGACTAAAAGTTTCTGTAGCTGTTAAAGTTGTATTCAAACCTATATAACAGTACTCTTTAGTAATTATTTAAATCACTCGGTATAGAGAGTCTCTTCTAAAGCTATATGCTTTTTGTATGGGAACATCAGCATCATCATCTCGGCTCATGATCGTCCCACTACTGGGCTTGTAGGAGGAGGATAAGCGGGCAATTGATCTTACACGCTGGTAAGATAGGTTGGTACAGGGTTTTATTTTGAGGTTTCCTTCTCTTGGATAGATATTAAATGCTAACTATATCCCCAAGTCGTCTTTTACGAAATCAACGAGTAAAATAGGGAGTGGAGAATGTATTTATATTCCGTAGGCAAATGGTGGGAACATATTCAAATTCATTTATTATGTATAAGCCTCGCGAGGATACGTGCATATTGTTAATATTTTTAAATTACATTAATCCAAGAAACTACCATCGGATCTGAATGTAATCGCTACTAAGAAAATCCTTCAAGAAACAATAGATTTGTTTATTACTTTAACTACAAGTATTTATTACTTTAACTATGTTTTTAATCGACTTCTTTTATATAAAATTGTATAGGTACAACATGTTTTGCAATGTATTAATTTCAATATGATGCCTTTATGCCTTTAAATCAACCCGTTTAAAGTACTTATTCCAGCAGAATAACCATAAAATAATTAAATTAACAAAGTTTCAGTACAAATGCATACATAATTATTTTTATCTCCGACTGGCTTACTGAATATATTTGAAAGTAGCATTAAAGTAATTACTGCGAAATGATATTTTCATACAGAAATGCAAAATTTCGTATAATGCTACTTTCACATTCACATTATTCATCCCGCTTCATCCCGTCGAGTTTACTTTTTTCTTTACTGAAATCTCCTCCATTTCCAATCCTATATAAAGTCTGAAGTCTATGCAATAAAAGTGTATCCTCGAAGGGGTAAGTGGAAGCATAAATTCTCCCGTATTTTTACAGTGTACTTTCAGTCGTTGAGAACCTTTCCCCATGCATCTACTAGAACAAGCTTTAAACTCTGTCACTCTGCACAGATGGCGTAATGGTTAAGATACCGACATACAGTGCCTGTGTCGGTAGTTCGAATCTCACACAGGATACTTGTGCGATCCACAAACTGTTGTTCTGTGTCTGGGTGTAATTCGTGTTAATGTTTCTAAAGTCCCCCGCAATACAAGAATTAATTTCCTTAGTTTAGGGTGCTGCCTTTAAAAAAAGGTTTATTTTTAAGGCAATTAATAACATATTTGTTCAACCCAGAATTGGTTTTTGAGACTTCATAATCAGTAAATAGATCCACTATACCGCTGGTCAGACGATTGGCGGGTTAACGGATTACAACAGCGACGGTCAAGAAAGGAACAAGGAAGGAACGATTCAGGAATTGAAGCTAGTTAATTTTCTGTAGCCTTTATTTATTTATTAATCTATATTCATTGCTTTATAATTTGTGATTAAAGAATACATTGATAGAATATAAATTTAAACGATTTTTTTAAGAACAGCTCCCTAAATTTTATCAAAACAGTAAGTAATTTGTATTCCTCAGTGGCTTTTGTTAATCAGATCACGACATAGATTACAATGGAAAATACCTGAAGGTACATTATGCAATGAGGCGTTTTGAATTTAAAATCTTATTATGGTTGTTTTAAGAGTATTAAACTAAATTGTGTTTACGAAGTTACCATATATTCTGTAATCACAGCATGAAGAGAAAATTCGAAGCAGGATATTACTGTAACTAACTCGTTTGTTAAGCTAACTCGTTTAACTGGCATAGTAGTACCCTAATTTGCCTCTTATTGTAAATAATGTTTACAATATATTGAATCTGTACAAGCGTATAGCATCATTTTATTCAGATGATAGAGTAAAAATAAAATTTTTCATTCATACTTTTACGCTCAAAGCAAACAACGACTAAAGATCAGAAAATATCTTGGCAAAAGAAGAGTTCGGAATAAAAACCTTTGTCAATGCATTTCATCATCGCAGCTCACATACGTCCCACTGTTGGGCTCGGGCCACCTCCACAATAGGAGGGAATTTGATCTACTATACTATGCTGGTCAGACATGTCGGTATTTTTTTTTTTTTTATAGGTGGGTTATGGTAAGCGCACGCGCGGTCAAGTCCGTCCGGGGCGATGAAAGGACGGCGCGCGGGAACGTCACCTCGTTGTTGGGCTGACCACCAGAGCAGATGTGACTTGTTGTCAGTGGTCGGCCTGACGGAATACCCTTTTGGGTAACCTCACCTCTCGACGTCCTGGGACGTCGGTCGCCGTCGCGCGGTTAACCTCCCTGCGGGTGACAGACAATTCCCCGGTCCGATCACCTGCGGCCTCGGTTAGGGCGGCATGAGGCGCAGATACTCGCGTCTGCACCGCCCGAGTCGCCGGCGGAGGAACGTGTCGCCGAATAGGAGCTCTACTAGCACACGATCCGCCGCCTCCTTCCGTGAGATTATGGCCTCACAGAAGGCGGCGACCGCGTCCCAGTTCCTGACGCTGACGAGCATCTCCCTGGCGATGGTCGGCAGCGCCAGGTCGGCACCGATAATTGCGACGAGTTCACTGCGCTCCCCCTCCCATGCAGCACACTCCTCGAGCGTGTGCTGCGCCGTGTCCTCGTCGCAACTGCAGTGGTGGCAGGACGGTGTGCTCTTCCTCCTGACAATCTTGTGCAGGTACTTCCTAAAACACCCGTGCCCCGTCAGCACCTGCACCAGAGACATGTCGGTATAGGGTTTCATTTCGAGTCTTCCTTCTCTTGAACAGATGTAAATACAATTCCCCACCCCCTCTCTTGCCCGTGGGTGTCTTAAAAGACGAATAAGGGATATAATATATATCCCTTATTCGTCTTTTAATATATAATAAGGCAAATAATATCTATGAAAAAGAAGGAAAACTCGAAACAAAACCTATACCAACACGTTTGACTAGCGTGATATACTAGGTCAATTTCCTTCCCATATTGGCAACGGCTCGAACTCAACATTGGGACGTGTATGGGCTGAAATGATTATGATGAATGTACTAACGGTATCCGTGTGGTGACGAAGTAAAAAGACATTACAATAAGCCCTCTCTTATCCGTGGGTGTCGTAAAAGACGTGTCGTAAAAGTGAACTGAAAGTAAAATTCTATACGTACATGTCTGACCAGCGTGGTATAGTAGTACAATTTGCCTCCTATTGTGGAGGAGGCTCTAGTCTAATAGTGAGAAGTATATGAGTTGATATAATCTAATTAGGTTAGATTATAATTAATAATTTGAAAACTTTAACTTCCTTACTAATATTATAAACGCGAAAGTTTGTGAGTGTGTGAGGATGTGTAGGTGTTTGTTGCTTTTTCACGCAAAAATTACTGAATGGATTTTGATGAAACTTCACAATACACTGAGCTATATTACACTATACATATCGGAATAATACATAGGCTATAATTTATCCCGATATACCCACGGGAAGAGAAACTGTGGGTTATGCGGATATGGTCTACACTAACGCATGGGCCATATATGTAAATCCCAATGTCGTGCTCGCGCCTCTTCCACTGTGAGAGGGAAATTCACCCACTGGTCCAAAACTTACCACGCTGGACGTGTTGGCATAGGATTTTGTGTCAAGTTCTCCTTCTTTTGCCTAGATGACAACAGAAAGGGTGGTGAATAGAATAGAATAGAATCTTATCCCTCACCAACGTAATTTGAAAACATCATCATCATAATCGCAGCCCACGTAAGTCCCATTGTTGGGCTCGGGCCTCCTCCAATATGGGAGTGAATTTGACCTACTATACCACGCTGGTCAGACGTGTTGGTATAGGGTTTTATTTCGAGTTTTTTTCTCGTGCACAGATGTTATGTGCATATTATATCCCATAGTCATCTTTTACGACATCCATGGGCAAGATAGGGAGTGGTGAATTGTATTCTTACTCCGTCACCACACGGAAAACTTATCTGAAAGTAAATAACAATGAAGTAATTATATTTTTATTAAATTTATTGAAAATTTGAAACGTATACTCAGAGAAGACGCCTTAATTTTAGGTACCCTTGCCTATTTTCCCAATCAACTCAACTATATTTTGAAGTGTTTGTATTCACATGTAATAATTTTAGACTGCCTCTCAATTTATCTTAACTCAATAAGGAAAATCTTATGATAAATTTTTTAGGTTCCATAGCGTGGGTGTACCACGTTGGTATTAATTTCCCGCTTCATTCGGGCGTGAAACTTGTAAGTAGCATATTTATTGGTGGTGAAATTTATGGCGATACTGAAGCTTAGATAATATCCAGGCGTATGAGGCACTTTACTCACTGGAATAAATAATAGGATTTTTACAGCGATGAAATGGATTTTTTTGTTGTTTTTTAGGGTTCTGTACCCAAAGGGTAAAAACGGGACCCTGTTACTAAGACTTCGGTGTCTGTCCGTCCGTCTGTCAAGACTGTATCTCTAGAACCACGATAGCTAGACAGTTGAAATTTTTACAAATTATGTATTTCTGTTGCCGCTATAACAACAAAATAAAATAAATATTTCAGGGGGCTCTCATACAACAAACGCGGTTTTTTTTTACCTTTTTTGCTCAATATCGATAATGGCAACAGGAAGGCACTTGAAATATTCACAAAATCCTCAGTTGAATTTTTACTTTAGTAATAAATAATAAAATTAAAATAAAATAAATATTTAAGAGGGGGCACCCACACAAAAAGTTTGTTTTCACTCCATTTTTTGTCTATTTTTGCCCGATATCAGTAAATGGTAACAGGTGAAGTTTACAATATGAAATTTGTGTACCTACTGTTGTTTACCTAGTCAAGAGTACGGAACCCTTCGTGCGTGAGTCCGACTCGCACTTTTGCCAATTTTTTTAGATGGTAACGAGCTAATAGTAAGGCAGCATAGTATCCTATAACCCACTATGTAACGAAGCTCCATATTTTGAGTGATTCATCGGTATCAGGTATATCAAGCTTCAGTAAACTGCAACGGCCATCGTAAACAATGATTCGATACCGGTGGCCCGCCAACGTGACAAGAGAAATATTGTATTGAGGTCCTTATGGAGTTTACGCCACTCTTTCTGCCATCCCTGGCTTGCTCCGACAAAGATGTAGTACATCTGACAACAGCATTTTTATTCTAAGATTTTAAGACAAGCGAATGTTGATGTGGGGAAGTACTGAAAAAGAGTAATTAGGTGCGTCACTATAGTCAAGTCAGCTACTGGTGCCCTGTTCAAAAGATGTAGAGGGAATATACTATAACTTGTTCGTCCCTATACATTTATTCCGTCGCACTGAATGACCAAACACAGATCTAACCCAAAAAAAAAAAAGGGATATCATCATCGCAGCCCACTGTTGGGCTCAGACCTCCTCCGTAATGAGAGGGAATGTGACCTACTATACCATGCTGGTCAGACATGTTGCTATAGGATTGCATTTCGAGTTTTCCTTTTCTTGAACAGTCACCACACGGATCAGAAAAAAGTGATATACCTAGTAAGATAAATCCTTCTATTTTTTGGGGACGAATTATCATCATCATTATAGCTGATAATGGGTTTAAGCATCCTCTACAATGAAGGAGAAATTGATCTACTATTATACCACGTTGATTAGACGTATTGATATAGAGTTTTATTTAGATTTTTTTATCTCTGGCATAATCTATGCCAGAGATAAAAATTATTATTACATGCATATTAAACCCCTTAGTCATATTTTACGACACCCACCGACGAACAAGAGAGGGGGTGGTGAATTGTTTTTTTACTCCAGCACCGCTAGAAAACTATATGATTAAAACATTATGATATATTGTCTAGACTTCGACAACGTTAAGCAATAAGGTAAGTTTAATTTAATGAAAATATACCTACATTTAGAAGATTTTAATGTAACGTAAGCTGCACTCAAAATAACGCTACATTTGCAAGCATTTTCTCACGGAAACTGTTTATTTAAGCGAGATTTAAGCTTAAAATGTCATGCATTCTAGAATGTGTTTTAAAGTGCTGGATAAAAATATTGTTTTGAAATATTTTAAAGTCGAATTATTGTTCTCTATTCGACTTAACAATATGTCAATCCCTTCTTATTTTCCTGTAGGAGTCATAAAAAATGATCGAAAGATTATCGCGTAGCTGGTTGATGGGCGATCACAGTTGTCGTGGTAAGTTTTCCAGAAGAGCTGCTGCCCAATCACCTGGTGATTATTCAATTGATTTTTATGACTCTAAAAGATGAGGAGTAGCGACATATTATCTTAACTTAAATCATAAATGGCCAAGAGATTATCAATATTATACAGTGCCCAAGTTACGTGCGGAGTAGTATCTTATACAGATTTATACGTTACTGCCATACTTAGAACTGCAATCAATCTTAAGGCTAACATTACAAAGGTGTTTATCAACGCTGTCCTTCCAATTCTTTTTCGGTTTATCAGTCAATTATATCACGACTTCCGCTTTACAGAGGAAGAAAGTGGAATCTTTCTAACTCGTCTTATTTATATTTTACAATTACTTCGGTGTTAAGTTTTGTAAAATTCATAATGTTGATGAGACTTTTCCGACAGATGGTATCATTTTATAATGTAATATTACTATTCACTTAATATTATTAGAAATAGTAATAAATAAATTCTAACTAGTTGATGTGTTAAAATGTTTGTTCTAAACTATAACACTTTAATAAAAACTTTAATTAAAAGATTAATACTTATCTTTTTTTCATTACAGGGACAAATAAGTTTAAAATGATGTATCAATCACCAATATTGTGAATGTATTATACACAAAAACAAACATCTTCCAGAAATAGTGACATCACATACATGTCGAATAAAGTCGTAGAGAGTTTTTTTACTCTAAGAGTAAAGTAGATTATTGGAAATTCCTTTGACACGAATGATGAATGGAGGTTTCCACTAGTTAGTATAATATTGAGCTCTTTGACGTGCCTCCAGGAAAAAAAAGAAATTGTGTATGAATTATTAACTGACATAAATTATTATGTAGTTTTCTTTTCACATAGATATAAAACAATAATTGTCGCTTAAGAATCATGATTGTTTTGGCAAATATCGAAGATATTTATTTATTTATATGCCTCCCTCAATTCCACCGCTTCCATTTTTTTTTTATATAGTGGCGTCGTATACTACAAACCGTTATGCCCCGTCTACATATTGGCCGAGCCTAGACCAATGCGAGCGTTGGCAAATAGGTACAAAGCAAGTGCTAGCGTCCCCACGTTGGCCAAGTGCGTCGAACGCCAACGCGCTTGACGAACGTAGACGAGTATTTGTAGAGCTGTCCACACGTTGGCCTCGGTCGGTCAGTGTTCATTGTGCACTGAAACACTATGGACGTGTACATTGACGTTGCTGCAGCTTCGGCTATTTATTTAATGCCCGTATATAACTACTATCTCAGTGTATACCGCAGTATAGTGGTAAAAAAGAAGGTGGTTGATACTGAGTATTCACAGAAATAGAACAATGTTAGATACATCCGTGTAGTGACGGAGTAAGAATACAATTCACCACTCCCTATCTTGCCCGTGGATGTCGTAATAGATGACTAAGGAATATAATACATAATACGCATAACTCGAAATAAAGCCCTATACCAACCTGTCTGGGGTACTACGCCAGAAACCTCCGCGTGGTGTACCCTGGGCACGAGCGCCAATTTCTTGGACTGCTCTCTGGAATTGTCGCTCGTGGCAAATATCTGGCCCGAGGGGGGGCCCAGTTTGTGGGATGCCCCAAATTCGCTCCATGCCCTCTAATTGTAGAGGGTATTGGATGCGAAAATTCGACGGGTCCAGTCACTCATTCATTTGAGGACTGGGCAGGCATTTGCCAACCGCGACAAATCGTAGACCTGATTCTTGCTTCGGGACATTTGTCTTGAGGTCTAGATTCAGGAGCGAGGGTCTTGGCTTAACCGCCTGGACCGCGAGGAAGAAAACCTCTATAAAACAATCACCCAGAATCCTAAGTTCTGGCGCGCGGCGAGAGGATGCATGGCTGATGGGTTGTTCAGTCGTTAGCGCGCCCCCAGCCAGGGTACCTGCGGACCCCCTGTGTTGGGATACAAATGTACGCTTGCCCGGGTATCGGGATCTCTGCCCGGGTCGACCGTTATTTCTCCCATGCTCGTGGGAACTTGATGGATTCATGTTCAATTAACACAGATGAAGATAGGAGGGGTGAGACGCCCAAAAACACCACCACGGAGAACCGGAATTCGATTGGTTCCCACCTAAAAGCCTTGCCAAGCTACAGAAAAACTGGCACAGAGGAAGGAGTGGCCTCGTCCGACTGCAGCTCGGCTGCTGGTCCGGCACTTGAGGCCACAAGATTAGGCAAGGGGCCGGCGACACTCGAAGCCCCCAAGAAGAGAAAAAAGCGGAAGAATATGGGGACGGGGAAGGCCACGAGTGTCAAGAGGCGCGAGTTGGCCAGGCAGGAGCGGCTGGCTAGGGAGGCCGCTGCAGCCGCTCCGACTGCTGACGAGGACGGCAGCACTACCGCAGAGCCGTCGGACACTGAGGGCGGCAGCACATCAGCTGCAGAGATCGCCAGTCAGTCCCCAGCGTCGGCCTTGACGGCGGCCCTAGCGGTCAGGGAGGAGATCCTCCTCTCGCAGGTGCGGAAGCGCCCCCTGAACGAGGGTGGCAGCTCGGGATCCTCCGAGGGGAGTAGCACCATCATGCCTCCTCCCAAAGTCCCGACCTCTCGCAGGGGGCGGGGCGGGCGAGGCGGCGCGGTAGTAGCGGCAAGGTCGGCGACTCCATCGCCGATCGGCACGGCGCGGGGGACTGAGGCCCATAAACGGGCAAATGAGGCGGCTGCCGAAAGAATGATGAGGGTGTTGGCGGACATCCCTCCCACCGAAACGGCGGCTGCTGAGCCCGCTGTGGGTGGCGATCCCCCAGCTGCCAATGTGGCCACCCTGCAGGCCGAAAACGCCCGCCTTTCTGGTGAGGTTTCAGGCCTGCAGGAGAAAAACAAGGCCTTACACAAAGAACTGTCGGCGGTGCAGAAGGCGAACCGCGAGTTGGCCAAGCAAATGGCCGACTTGCGGCGCCAGGTCGCACAACTGGCGAGGACTGCGCCGCCGACAAGCGCCGGCCCTGCCGCCGCCCCCACTGTCCCCGTTGCGCCAACTCGCGCTGCGGCAAGTCCCCAGAGGGCCCAGCCGGCCGAAGCGGTCCCGCTGCCCGCAGTGAACGGCGTGCCGGATCAGACCATGCGCGCCATAGTGGATGTTGTGGGCAGAATGCTCGACGCGCGCATGGCGGCTCTGGAGTCAAGACTGCCTCCGGAGCCCCGTCTTCGGCCGCCGCTTGCTGCGGACAGGCCCAAGGCCGCGGTGTCAGCCCCTGATGCGCTACCCTGCCAGGGCGGGCGCGTAGGGAGCTACGCTGCGGCCGTTGCTGGACCGAAGTCCAAAGGGACCGCCGCGAGGAAGAAGGTGGCACCGGCTCCTGCTCAGGCCGGACCTCAGCCGCTGCCGGCACCGCCGGAAGCAGCCAACGCAGCCGCGGCCGTGACTGCTGTGCCCGGCCCCTCCGATGCACCTGAAGAAGGTTGGCAGACAGCCGAGCGCAGCCGAAAAAGTCGCGGCCAGAAGAGGAGAGCGGAGGCCAAAAGTGCCGCCAAAGCCTCCGCTCCCAAAGCAGGAGCCGCAAATAAGAGGTCGCGCAGGAGGCTCCGGCCGCCAAAGTCAGCCGCGGTGGTGATCACCGTGCTGCCTGAGGCGGCCGAAAACGGCCTCAGCTATGAGGCCGTCTTACGTCGCGCCCGGCGGGAGCTTGACGTCTCCGATTTAGGAGGCGTTGAAGCCAGGACCCGCAAGGCCCGGACAGGGGCACGGATTCTCGAGTTCCCTGGGGCCGAGGGCGCCAAGACGGCCGATAGCATGGCGGCCAAGTTGAGGGGTCTGTTCGCAGAGGAGTGTGGCGTCAAAATCGCCAGACCCGTAAAGTGCGCAGAACTACGCGTCGCGGGTCTGGACGACTCCGTGACGGTGGATGACATCCGGGAGGCCATCGTCTCGAAAACCGGGTGTCCCGTGGACACCGTCCGAATTGGCGCCATCCGCCCTGGTCCGGGCGGCGTCGGTGCTGCCTGGGTGCAGTGCCCGGTGGAGTCGGCCAAGCAATTGGCCGGCTCAGGCAGGCTCCTCGTGGGCTGGAGCTCGGCGCGGGTGACCGTGCTGGAGTCCCGGCCTGCGAGGTGCTACAAGTGCATGGCGGTCGGACACACTCGGCCGACATGCACCAATTGCTTTGACTGCAGCGATCTCTGCTTCCGCTGCGGTCAACCCGGGCACAAGGCGGCATCCTGCGCCGCCACTCCCCACTGCCCCGCGTGTGCAGCGGGCAATAGGCCCTCCAAGCACCGCATGGGGGGCAGGGAGTGCAGACCCCCGGCTTCGGCCCCAAAGGGACGGAGCGGCCCGACGACCCCGGCCGCTCCCGTCCCTAGCGCGACCCGATCGCCCACCAGCGTGGAGGAGGTGATGGATACGGCCCACTAATGGCGCCCGAATCCTACCACCTCCTGCAGGCCAACCTCAACCACGCCGCCGAGGCACAGGACGTTTTCCTGCAAGCCATGGCGGAGTGGTTGATCGGTGCAGCCGTAGCCGCGGAGCCGTACGTGGTGCCTGACCGTCCCAATTGGCTGGGCAGCAGTGACGGCTCTGTGGCAATCGTCGCCTCCACGTCGTGGCATTCCCCGCCTTTGTTGCTCAAGGACAGGTGCGATGGGTATGTCGCGGCGGAATGGGGAGAGGTTACGCTATTTGGTGTTTACTTCTCCCCTAACAGGAGCGCGACGGATTTCGGGGCCTTCCTCACCATCCTGGGGGCCTCGATACGGCGACTAGCACCGCGCCAAGTCTTCGTTCTGGGGGACTACAACGCCAAGTCCACGGCGTGGGGGTCCCCCAGGACGAATGCCCGCGGGCGGGCGGTCGAAGAGTGGGCGGCGGCACTGGGCCTCTGTTTGCTGAACAGGGGCTCGGTGCAAACGTGCGTGCGGCAGCAGGGCGGGTCGATAGTGGACTTGTCGTTCGCTAGCCCTAATGTCGCAGCACGTGTGAGGAGCTGGTGCGTCCAGGAGGAGGTTGAGACCCTATCCGATCACCGATACATCCGGATAGAGGTCTCCCGGACCCTCCTGCAGCCCAGCAGGGGTCACACGGCGGACGGAGCTCCCGCGTTTCCGCGGTGGGCTGTGGGTCGATTGGATCGGGACCTGTTGGCCGAGGCAGCCATCGTTCAGTCATGGCTGTCCTCACCGCCCCAGGCGGACGGGGTGGATGCCGAGGCTGGCCGCATCCGCTGTGCGTTAACGCAGATCTGCGATGTGGCCATGCCCCGTGTGCGGCGCCTGCCCCCGAAGAGTGCGGTCCCCTGGTGGTCCCGAGAATTGGCGGACCTTCGGGCCGCGTGCATACGTGCCCGGAGGGCCTACACCCGCAGCCGAGCGCGTCACCGCGACGCTGAGCGGGAGGGCCAGCTGTACGAGGCTTACCGCTGTGCGCGGTCTGCCTTCAGGCTGGCCGTCCGTACCGCCAAGGACGTTAGTCGGCGGGAGATGCTGGACAGTCTCGAGCGTGACCCCTGGGGTGGGGAGGGTGTTGGCTGCCCGCATCGAGCGGCACCTCGTCGGGGACGGGCCCGATTTGTCGGACGCCCAGTTTGGTTTTCGGAGAGGGCGTTCGACGATCGCGGCCGTACTGCGCCTGAAGGCCGTGGTAGCGGAGGCCGTCATCGGCGGAGGAGTCCTGTTGGCGGTGTCCCTGGACATCGCCAACGCCTTCAACAGTCTGCCATTCAGCTGCATCAGGGAGGGGCTGAGGTATCACGGGGTGCCCGTGTACCTCAGGCGGCTGGTGGCAGACTACTTGGAGGGGCGCAGCGTCCTCTACGTTGACCGAGTAGGGGACGTTGTGCGAACGCCCATGACGTGCGGTGTCCCGCAGGGGTCGGTTCTGGGTCCGACCCTGTGGAACATCGGCTACGACTGGGCGTTGAGAGGAAGCCTCCCACCCGGGCTGGGCGTAATTTGCTACGCCGACGATACACTCGTCACAGCCCGGGGTGGGACGCTAGAGGAGGCGGCACGCCTGGCAACTCTCGGCACCGAGGAGATTGTCAGGCGGATCGAAGCGCTGGGGTTGAGGGTAGCCCTGGAAAAGACGGAGGCCCTTCTGTTCCATGGCCTCCGTACCGCCGGGCCTCCCGCCGGCGCTTCGATCACCGTGAAGTCGGTCACCATCAGCATCCAGGCCCACATGAAGTACTTGGGCCTGGTGCTCGACGGGCATTTTTGGTTCCGGGAGCATCTCCATCGACTAGTTCCCCGGCTTGTCGGCGCGGCGTCCGCCCTTTCGCGGCTGATGCCGAATGTGGGCGGACCCAGTGCTACGTGCCGACAGCTGTACGTGGGGGTGATCCGGTCGATGGCCCTGTACGGCGCACCGGTGTGGGCGGGGTCCCTGACCGTCCGTCTTAGGGCCCTCCTGTGGCGACCACAGAGGGTCATGGCGATCAGGGCCGTACGCGGTTACCGCACGGTGGCGACGGAGGCAGCGTGCCTCCTGGCCGGAACCCCCCCGTGGGACCTGGAGGCGGAGATGCTCGCCGACATTTATCGGCGGGTATCGGAGAAGCGCGCCCGCGGCGGCATGGTCTCCATCACAGAGATCACCGCCTGGCGGGTCGACGCCCGCCGAGAAGTCATTGCCCGTTGGGCAGTCCGGCTGGAGAGTCCTCGGTATGGTGTTAGGACCGTCGAGGCCCTCCAGCCGGTGCTGATGGAGTGGTTGGAGCGGACGCACGGGGTGCTTTCCTTCCGACTGGTGCAGGTGCTGACGGGGCACGGTTGCTTCGGGAAGTACCTGCACAAGATTGTCAGGAGGGAGAGCACACCGTCCTGCCACCAGTGCAGTTGCGACGAGGACACGGCGCAGCACACGCTCGAGGAGTGTGCTGCATGGGAGGAGGATCGCCGTGAACTCGTCGCAATTATCGGTGCCGACCTGGCGCTGCCGACCATCGCCAGGGAGATGCTCGTCAGCGTCAGGAACTGGGACGCGGTCGCCGCCTTCTGTGAGGCCGTTATCTCACGGAAGGAGGCGGCGGATCGTGTGCGAGTAGAGCTTCTATTCGGCGACACGTTCCGCCGCCGGCGACTCGGGCGGCGCAGGCGCGAGTATCTGCGCCTAATGCCGCCCTAGCCGAGGCCGCGGGTGATCGGACCGGGGAATTGTCTGTCACCCGCAGAGAGGCTAACCGCGCGACGGCGACCGACGTCCCAGGTCGAGAGGTTACCCGAAAGGGTATTCCGTCGGGCCGACCACTGACGACAAGTGACATCTGCTCCGGTGGTCGGCCCAACAACGAGGTGACGTGGGTACGGGTGGGTTATGGGCCCGCGCGCCGTCCTTTCATCGCCCCGGACGGACAGGACCGCGCGTGCGCTTACCATAGCCCACCCAAAAAAAAAAAAAAAAAAAAAAAAAAAAAAAAAAAAAAAAAAAAAAAAATACCAACCTGTCTGACTAGCATGGAATAGTAAGGCCAGTTTCCCTCCTATTCTGGAGGAGGCTCAAGCCCAACAGTAGGACGTATATGAACTGAAATGATGATGAATGATGAAGATACTTTTAGATACTAAAGGTAACATATAGGGTAACTTGGATCTAATTATTTACGTCGCATATCTAGAAGTAGTGGTGTAAATTTGAAAATATAATCATTTGTGTTGAGCGACATTATTATATTAAACGCGTCTAACAGCGATGGATGTCAACCGTGTAATGGCGAGCGGGCCAACGTGTGGATGGCATTGGCCGAGCGCAGACGAGTGCCTTTGATTTGCGCACAAAACCCGATACCGAGGCGAAATGAGGCAAGTGATTACGAGCGACGGCGAGTACGGCGAGTGAAAACAAATCAGCTGTCCACACGTTGGCGCTTGTATTCACTCGGCCAACTAGGCGAGCGACGGCGAGCGTTGGCCAACTAAGGCAAATCGGGTGTACATCCGTTGACATTGGCCATCGTTCGCCTACGCTCGGCCAACATGTGGACGGGGCATTAACATTTTTCATCTGTCTATAGCCCGCGGCTGTCGACAGTATGGTCCTACTACAAGTTTACTGTTTCATCATCATCATCGCAGCCCACATATGTCCCACTGTTGGGCTCGGGTTTCCTCCACAATGGGAGGGGGTTTGACCTACTATACCATGCTGGTCAGACATGTTGGTATGGGATTTCATTTCGAGCTTTCCTTCTCTTGCACATATGTTATATGCATATTATATCCCATAGTCGTCTTTTACGATATCTACGGGTCAGATAGGGAGCGGTGAATTGTATTCTTACTACGTCACCACACGGAAAACTTTACGAGCAAGAAAATGACTATATACGCTAATTAGTCAAATTTATACAGAGTTTCATTTCAAGTTTTCGTTCTCCTTACTTTATTTCCTTACCCATATCTTCTTACCTCTCTTGGTGGTCCCTACGATTACCCACAGGAAAGGTAATATGGTAACACATTGTATTGAACCGAACCGAATTGAGGCCACTGCAGCCGAATTGCTCAAACCGCAATTACGTCATGGCGGGGGTCGCTCTGCCACGTATCCATCTCGCTGAGTGAGATTTTGTGGCCTCATCTGCTTTGCTAACACCAACCAATAGAGTCCAGTGAACATTTTCGCCTCCAGATCCCAGGGGAGCGTTCCAGCCAACAGACATGCTGCCGCGAAGAACTTCAGTCTTGATAATATTTCATATAAATAGTCAACACTGTTGATATTCATTCATAATCATGTATCAGTGACATTTGCTTATTCCATTAAAAGTTGTTGGCATGATATGCAATTTATTTGTGTCAGAAGGCGTGCCCGTATTTATATGTAGCTGAGTTAATGGAACTTCACTTTGACAACATATAACCTTTAGTTCATAATCCATCAATTCAGACTGCAACATCTGTGATGGAAAGATTACAGTTATGGGCCGAGATAGAATTTACGTAATAGATCTTCTAATAGATTTCTTTTTATTTATTTATTACAAGCTTATATTTAAGTTATAATATTATTTTTGTTAAATAAAACATGCACTAAGTTTTCCCTTAGACATGGGTCCAAAGAAAAAGTAATTAACATATGCTGGGTGTTAGAGTTTGATTATATAACATATTTTTTCCTACTGAATATAAATCTGAAGTCGAATAATCGAGAAAACCCAAAAATAAAAACGAAAATCATCACGCTCTAATAACATAGGTAGACGAAAAAAGTGGTTGAAACAACATATATTTTAAAGACACAAATTACAGGGAAACAATTTGTGGGCTGCACAAAGTATTTTATTGAGTGGGAATCGAACCCGTAATATTTAGTAGAGTAGATCATTATCTCAACCATTATCGGCATCTGTGCAGTCAATATTTACATGGTAAGTATTATGTTCGTTTCTCTCGAAATGAAACCCTATTCCAACCCGTCTGAAAAGCGTGGTATAGTAGGTCAATTACCCTCCCAATATGGAGGACGCTCGAGGCCACGTGGGACTTATATGAGATGTGATGATGATGATTATATTTTTAAGTTGTCTATCATTTTCAACCAGTTCCTGTAATACGTACTATGGCTTTTGTGATTTTTTTCGCTATAAATTAATAAAAAATTTAACAAGCTGATGATAGAGTTGTGTCTCCCCGTTCTAATAAAAACACAAGTAATAAAATAAGAAGAGATACCAAAATATCTTTTAATTAATTAGGAAAATTGGATTGAGATGATATCGGGGCCATTTATATCTCACTTCTTCACATGGGATTTTTACAGATGAGGAAATTTAGCATTAATAGGCCAATTTCCTATCACCCTATGTGCGTTTGTTATCCGTGTGGTGACGAAGTAAGAATACAATTCCCCACTCCCTATCTTACCCGTGGATATCGTATAAGACGACTAAGGGATATAATACATAATACGCATATAACATCTATGCAAGAGAAGGAAAACTTGAAATAAAACCCAATACCAACCTGTCTGACTAGCATGGAATAGTAAGGTCAGTTTCCTTCCTATTATGGAGGAGGCTTGAGCCCAACAGTGGGACGTATATGAGCTAAAATGATGATGATGAATGATGATGACATCGTGAGTGACGGTTAGGAAATGTAAGCAGGCAGTAAGGTACAAAACAACCCGCCCGAATAGCGGACTAGCGAGATACGAAGCCCAAGTTTCTGACATGTATTCCTACTCCCTTCAATGTCTTCACCGCAGACAGCAACTTAGAAAAAGTCCGTGAGCATCAGCACTTCTTACCATCAGGTGTGCTGTTTACTCGTTCACGACCAACAGCCATTAAAAAAACCAAGAATGAACGACTTGCCCTTGGCTGAAAAGTTATAAATAATTATTCAATAATATAAGCCCCTTCAATTAAACATTACCCTTAATTAAATTTGTAACTATTAATATCACAAAGTTAATCTAATATTCTACTGCAATTACTTCTAGTTTGCAATTAGTTCAAATCATAGAATTGGAACTTTATCTATGTTTCAAATAGAAGCATAATTTATTACTAAACTTAATTGTTTATATTAAACCATAATGTAATAATAGCTCTCTGTGTCAAATTATATGCGAAAATTGCAATATATAATATTTATTAATAAATTTTTGGGTTCACTAGAGATTTTGAACTTCAATTACTCTACATATAAGAGAATAAAAGTATTAGAAATAGTGACCATTTATCAAATAATTCGTCAGACTATAAATCCGGGCGGATGACTGGACCGAAGATTTAGTCCGTCACCCCGCCGAGAGGCCAACCGCGTGATGCTGACCGATGTCCTCGAGGGGGAGACGTCGAGAGGAGAGGGTACTCCGTAGGGGTATTCCATCGGGCCGACCACTGACGATAAGTCACCCTGCACCGGTGGTCGGCCCAACGATGAAAGGCGACGTGCCACGGGTGGGTTACGGGGCCGCGCGCCGCCCCTCTGTCGCTCCGGACGGAGCTGGGCGGAGGATGCGATGACCGTAGCCCACCCCAAAAAAAGAGAAAAAGTAAAAGACTATAAATATCCTTTGTAGGATACGATGAACCACAAAATGAGGATATTTACGTCAGAGTAATCTTTTTTCATCTTATCTTTCAAGCTGAAATCATAGCAGATTCATAAAATTTCATTGCAATCGCTCTGGGTAGTGTTGCCAAACATTTGCCACGAAATATACATTTTTTCGACACGATGAAATCAAATTATTTAGTATGTATAAGACCTGCGAAGACACGAATCAAATCCTTTTACTACCACTGGATAGAAACGCAACACCAAGTTGAGATGATTTAGAATAGAACTCGGCAGGTTCGTCTTATTTTGTTAAGTTATTTTTATATAAAATTGTATACAACATAATGATATCTGATGCTTGCGCGAGTATTACACATTGTAAATGAAATATTTTACGGATTATATCGCGTTTGTATTTGATTGCTCGACGTTTCCCAACAATAATATCCTAGGGTTTAAATTAATAAATTGTTTTAATAATTTTTTTTTTATTGCAAGCAGTGGCAAACGAGCAAACAGTACACCTGATGGTAAGTGTTGCTACCGCTCATGGACCTTTACAAGGCTGCTGCCTACCGTGAAAGGAATGAAGGGAGTGTGAATGCGTGCATTGAGGCTCGTTGATACCAAAGGTTGATATTTATTGATACCAACACCCTCCACACGCGAACACCCTCAGAAAGTTGGGCTTCCGGCTCTCTCGCTCACCGAACGAAGCGCAGTAACAAAATGTTTGTATTACTACAAATTTAATGTTTAATAATTACTAACCAAATACAATATAATTTTTTCATATAGAATTATTTTCTTCTTGTACTAGCAATATACCTGTACCAAAAATGTGGGTCAAAATTTAATAACTAATTTCTGTAGCGGGTATAAATCCCTGTAAGAACGATGACTTATTGGACATGAGACATCTTAGTCCGCCCGTGTCCATGTACCTACGCTGTAAATTATTCGAAAGGTCGGGCAATCAAAAATCAAATACACACGCGATAAAATCCGTAAAAAACTTTTAATTTTGAATCTATACAACATGTTTGCTAAGTTATTACCTTTAATGTGGCGCCCTTCGAATTAAAACGAATTAGTACGCCCTTTAAATTTTTGTACGACAGTTCTCCTATGACCAGCATTCAGCTGAAAAGTGATCGAAGTAGCGGGCACTTAAAAATTAAATACTTACGCGTAAATATGCATACATTTTACAAAACATTATTATTCCAATTTTTCAAAATATAATGCAAGGAATTGTCGATATTCCAGATCCCACAAAGGTACCTAATTACTAGAGCAGTTCATGTTTATTGAACGTAATAGTTCAAAATTATTTCTGCTATACAAAGTTATAGTTCAAACTTTCAATAAATCTTAATATATATATAAATTACGTGTCACGTTGTTTGTCCGCGATGGACAACTAAACTACTTAACCGATTTTAATCTGCACACCTTGTGCAGTTTGATCCAACTTGAAAGATAGGATAGCTTACATCTTAATTTATAGTCGCAATATTATTTTATTACAAATTATTTGTCTATTATTGGACATTCACAATTATCTGTTAACTCTAAACGATTTTAACAGATGGCGATATCTGTTGACTGGATTGAGTAATTAATTAATAGATGGCGCTGCTATGTCAAACCTACAAACGTGTCATATACGATTTTAACTTGCTTTTTTACATAGATGCCATTTGTAAAAAAATATGACGACCTCCATGACAGATGTTCTCCTACAGTTCCACTTAAATAGTTTAATAAAATGTAATATAACAAAAATATTAGCCACAGCAACGCGTGGCCAGTTCTGTTAGTGTTATATATACAGGGTGTATCAGGTTATGGGGCAACTGGTCAAAAGGGAGCTAGGCAATGGTGGTAGAAACCCATGAAAAAATTTGAACGAAAAATATCGATTCGTTAAGGAATTAGAGACATGTAAAGTTTTCAATTTTGTCGTCGCTTTTTCGTGTAAATCTGATTGAAATGTATAAAGTCAATGATACTTAATACGCAACATATTCATACTTTGTTAAATGTTCATTAGAAATTGAATAAATCAATAATTACATTCACATAAACAAAACGAACTTCGCTTTAAAACAGCTGATCGGCCTATGACCGTTGACCGCTCGCCACTCGTAGGTACAAACCTACACTGTCATTGAAACGTTTGCGCAATTCTAGGTATGAATGAATGAATTTATACTGTCGAAGCTTTACATGCCTACATGTATTCTGTCTGTACATACCTACATAATACGTAACATTTAAGGGATAGACTCTTAGACACATTTTTTTTAAATCACTATAACTTTTATGTTTTATTGTTTTTTGTGTAATGTACATTCTAATTACGATCTATAACCGTTAAACTACAACATACTCGAACAGTTGCCCCATAACCTGATACATCCTGTATATACGTCCTTTAGCTTCACGTTCCGTTAGTTTCAGCGAACTATCAGTATGACTCATTCGTGGATAGTATGCAGCAAAATTAAATCTCTACATCCTGTACTAAGTGTTCCTTAGTACACGATTGAAGTTATGTGTCGCAAGATACTTTAAGACTTATAATACATTTTTCGTGTGGTGACAGAGTAAGAATACAATTCACCACTCCCTATCTTGTTCGTGGATGTCGTAAAAGACGACTATGGGATATAATATGCATATAACATCTGTGCAAGAGAAGGAAAACTTGAAATGAAAGCCTATACCAACATGTCTGACCAGCATGGTTTAGTAGGTCAAATTCCCTCCCATTGTGGAGGAAGCCCGATTCCAACAGTGGGACATATATGGACTGCGATGATGATGATAATTGATTTTGAATATGAAGTCAACCAGATGTTAACAGTCAAATAGATGGGTTGACTGAAACTTGAATGAAGTTTCATCATTATCGCCTCAGCTTATATATCCCACTAGCAACCTTCCCTCGCTTCGCTTCGGTTTCAGTCGTCTTACCCACGTTGTTCCCGTGAGAATACCGGGATAAAATAGCCTATGTTACTCCTTGATATTATAGCTTTTCAGTGGTGAAAGAATTTTTGAAATCGGTATAATAGTTTCGGTGCCTATTCTATTGAATACAAACAACAAATCTTTCTTCTTTATAATATTAGTATAGACTGCAATTAGATACTATTCTAGTCACACGAGTTAGTATACGGTTTTATTTGAAGCTTTCCTTCTTTTGATGTTAACTACTTGTGTCTCCTAGTCGTCTTTTACGATCACCCACGGAAGAGGAAGCAGCAGTACCAAATTTTATTTGTACTCCATTACAAATTTTTTGATTGCGCAGATGGCGTAGTGGTTATGATTACAATGCCCGTGTCTTGGGTGCGATGCCTACGCATATACGATTCACAAAATGTTCCACTGAGTCGAGGTGTAATTAGTGTTAGAATTTTAAATTCAAATCATTTATTACGCATAAACCTCGAGAAGGCACTTACATATTGTCAAGTTTACAAAATTAAATTAAATTATCCATAAAAAAATAAACTACCATCGGATCGGAACGTGACCGCTACTGAGAAGATCCGGAAAGAAACACAGCGGGCTTGTTTATTATGTTTAATTATTTTTTTCTACTTATAAGAAATAAAGTTCCATTCAGTTCGTTAGTAAAAGATCATCATTATTCAGCCTATCGCCGTCCACTGCTGGAGGTAGGTCTTCATCATATTTTGCTACAAAGTGCAGTCCTGTACCGCCTGCTAACGACATCCAACCACCTTTTACCAGATCGTCGTTCGATTTAGCGGGAGCGCGTCCTACACTGCGTCGTCCGATACGTGGTCGTTACCGATTACTGTATTTCGGATGTTATCTTGCAAAGTAAACCCGGACATAACCCACTCATAGCATGCTGAGTGACGGCCGAGATTGGTTACTAGACCGACATGTTGTTTAAAAAATAAAAATCCCCGGCTAAGTGCGAGTCGAAGTCGAGCACGAAGGGACCATTATCTATAAAAATCACGTTTGTTGTATGGGAGCTTCCGTTAAATATTTATTTTATTTTAGGTATTTTATATAGTATTTGTTGTTATAGCGGCAACAGAAATACATAATTTGTAAAAATTTCAACTGTATAGCTATCACGGTTCTTGAGGTACAGTCTGGTGACAGATAGGTGGACGAATAGACAGACGGACAGATAGCGAAGTCTTAGTAATAGTGTCTATATCAAAGTCGATAAAGAGTAAACTTTTAAGACGATATCAAGTTTATATTATTAACTTAAGAAAAAAGATATACGTTTTTTTGCTATGAAGTATCTCAAGCATAAATGAAGCATTTGAAGAGCGAGAGAGGGTAAAATTTATACAATTCACTACACATTTCAAGAAACTGAATTACTAAATATAGCATAAAGGGCTCTTTGTCTGAAGGGCAGACCCTTGGCATTGTGCGAAATTATACATTGAACGTATATAGTCCATTCATATGTCATGGGCTTAAGGATTGTCATCCTGTTGGAGTTCTGAGATTAATATGGTATGGAGTAATCGATAACAGAATTTATTAGATTCCATCGTTGGAAAGGAAGGCAAATATATTCTATGCAAACACGTCTTGCCAGAGTGGTATAAATGGTATAATAATGAACTTTTAGTAACATAAAGCAAGCCGCCTTCAAAATTAATATTAATTTATAGCATCATGTCACCTGAGTTTTCTTTCCGGATCTTTCTCAGTGTGGCCGTGTTCCGATCTGGTGGTAGTATACTAGATTCTTAGGTTTTTTAAATATAATTACTATTAATTTTAATGTTGAATAATTACTAACCATAAACAATATAATTTTTTCATATAGAATCATTAATTCTTCTTACACTGGCAATAAATTTGTATCAAAATGTGGGTCAATATTTAATAACTAATTTCTGTATCGGGTAGATAATTAGGTATAAATTTTCTGCAGTAACGATAACTTGTTGGACGTGAGACATCTTAGTCCACCCATGACCATGAGCGCTGTAAAGTGTTCGAAACGTCGGGTAATCAAAAATCAAATACAAACGCGATAAAATCCGTAAAGTAGTTTCATTTAAAACGGTATAATGGGTTAATTACCCTCTTACAATGGAAAGGACTCGAGCCCAGCGGTGGGACGTGTTTAAGCTGTAATAAAGATCATAATAAATATTGTGTTAGGGCCGGGATTTATGTTGAATTCGGAGAAATAATTCTTTATTGCATTACCAATTAGGTGTGGCACTTCACAAAACCCTAATCTGTTGTATGCGGTGAGAATTATGAATCAATAAGGAAATAATTTAAAGTAAGACGAATCATAACTTACTAGTAATATATCCGCAGAGTTATCCACATTTTGAAACCATCGACCCAATATGCCTCAAACTGGTTTCTGGCAAGATTCTAATGCGAAGTTGGTTTTAGACCACTGAAACCTTAGAACCCGATGCGTAGCGCTACGATGGATTTCAAGGCTTCTTTTTCTTTATACATATCTATGTTTGTTATATTAACTTGTATAATATATACTTCTTTCCACCTGGAAATCGTAAAAATTGTCTATTGGAGCACCAGGTTAGGGGACAGTATTGTTTTAGTAGGCAATGCATAACAGCAACTTTTATCTCCACGTCACTTGTCAAACGTGATGATTATATTTTTCTCATAGAAAAAAGATAATAAAATAATGAAAAAAGAAAATCATTATCAGCTCATCTTACTCTTGACCTTAAGTCACCTCCGCAATAGGAGGGATATTGACTATACCAGGCTGGTCACACAAATTTGTATAGGCTTTTATTTCGAATGTTCCTGCTCTGGCAAAGCAGTTATCTGCATATTATATCCCCTAGTCGTCGTTTACGACATCAACGGACAGGAAAGGGGATGCCCATTTTCATCCTTACTCTGTCACAACCCGGAGAAGGAAAACATTCACATAATTTTAAACAGCTTTTATTTAAAAAAATATCCATTAAAATGCAGCGTAGCAGTAATTTTATGTTAGCAAACAGCAATTAGGATTTTATTACTGGAGGCGAACAAAAGTTTAATTATTTTTTTTGTGGAACATGATGAATGCATGGGCGTTAATTAAACGCATTGTATGTTTTGTATCTAACCAAAAAAATGGAAACTTTTTATATTTTATTCCCAACTCACATTTTATTGTTTTAGGATGACGCTTATTAGCGCAGCTGCATTTCAGATACTAGCTTCCTAAATATAAAAAAAAAATATCTTAATCGTTATGATATTATTTTTTCTCTTTTATCAAATTAAAATTAGCCACAAAGAATACGAAACCTAGGTTAGGTTAGGTTTAATTTAATATTCACCATCAAATTTGATATTTAATAATAACCGCCCAAAAACAATTTTATTATTAGAATTATTTTCTTTTTATTTTGGCAATTAATTTGTATTAAAACATGGATAAAAATTCAATAGCGGATAGGTATAAATCTTTGTAAAAATGGAAACTTGTTGAATGTGAGACACTTTAGTTCTCTTGCGACTATGAACGCTGAAAGAGTTTAGTACGTCGAGAAATCAAAAATCAAATTTAAATAATAATAGATAGATAAAAAAAGAATTTTTTTCGTCTTTAAAATAAACGGTTAATTACTTTTGAATTTAATTTTAAAGTCAAATAACTTTGAAAGGAGTGAATTTGATAAAAAATGTTTAGAGACCTTTTTTGTAGAGCATGAAATTTTACTTAAGAATAATTATTTGCTATATAAATATATTGATATTTATAGTGGTTAAAAAAATCCAGAATCCAAATTAAAAAATTAAAAAAATATATCAATGTTTAAGGCTTGATTACAAGGGAACGGCTCGTCCTACGTTAATTTATTAAGAGAGCTTTTTTGTAGGGAATTTAATTTCCTTAAAGATATGATATGAAAAAATTTTTTAAACTCGATGTCCGAATTTTGTGTGAAAATACAGTAGCTATTCAAAAATCGATAATCATAATGATGCACCTCTTAATATTAATATTAAGGGCTCAAGTTTTCAGAATAATTTTCTTTTGTCATCATGAACAATATTTTCACAGTACCGTTAATAAAAAAAATTGTTCGTTTTTTTTGGCCCAGTCTAATGTAGTACTCCCGTAAACATTATAAATAATTATTATATATATTAGAGTGAAAACTCCACGTGAAACCCTATTCAAACACGTATGACTATTATGGTATAGTAGGTTAAGTTCATTCCTACTGTGGAGTAGGCTTAATCTCAACAGTGGGGAGTAAAAATGATGATGAAATTTTTATATAACTAGCAGACCCAAGAGACGTGGTTCTGTTCAAATCTAAAAAAATCTTAAAAGGAATTCTCCTTGAAATCGATCACAGCGCCACCTACCGGTCCCAATTATTAATCTAAACCATTCTCATATCCATCGGAACAGGTATAAAGAGCCATTTAGAAGGAATTACAAACACACGAACAGAGGATTTATCCTTACTTAATATTATAAATGCGAAAGTAACTCTGTCTGTCTGTCTGTCTGCTACGCTTTCACGTCTAAACCACTGAACCGATTTTGATGAAATTTGGTACAGAGATGGACTAAAGCTTGAGAAAGGACATAGGCTACTTTTTATCACGAAATAATGGGTATAAGGGGTTGAAATAGGGGATGACATTTTGTATGGAAATTCGTCATTTTCGACGATAGAACCATGAATCTTTGTATTAAGGCACTTTATAATAAATAAATAAATATTCGTTCTAGCATTTTGGAAATTTCATTTATATGGGGATGAAATTCAACCCCTAAAAGACAAAAAAGCATACAGCCGAAACCACTGGGCCTAGAAACGTAATTTTTTTACACCGTAGTATTTCTTGGGGTACACAAGCTCTAGCAAAGAAATCACGAAAAAATGGGTATAAGGGGTTGAAATAGGGGATGACATTTTGTATGGAAATTCGTCATTTTCGATGATAAAACCATGAATCTTTGTATTAAGGCACTTTATAATAAATAAATTAATATTCGTTCTAGCGTTTTGGAAATTTCATTTATATGGGGATGAAATTCAACCCCTAAAAGACAAAAAAGCATACAGCCGAAACTACTGGGCCTAGAAACGAATTTTTTTTTACATCGTAGTATTTCTTGGGGTACACGAACTCTAGCAAAGAAATCGCGAAAAAATGGTTATAAGGGGTTGAAATAGGGGCTGCCATTTTGTATGGAAATTCGACATTTTCAATGATAAAACCATGAATCTTTGTATTAAGGCATTTGATAATAAATAAATAAGTATTCGTTCTAGCATTTTGAAAATTTTACTTACATGGGGATGAAATTCAACCCCTAAAAGACCAAAAAGTATACAGCGGCAACCACTGGGCCTAGAAACGCATTTTTTTTTACTCCGGCGTATTTTTGGGGTACACGAGCACTAGCAAAGTATTTTTGGCAAATCACCCCCTTAAGGGAGTGAAGAGCGTATAGCCGAAACTATTGGGGCTAGGAACGTGAAACTGTGTATTTCTGTGTATTGTTCGATTCTCTTTCTTTTGTTGTAAATGAGCTCTAAGAAATTAGTTTTTGAAATTCATTCTCTAAGAGGGTGAAAAATATATAGCCGAAATCATTAGGCCTAGAAATGTGAAATTTTGTACAAAGTTGTCTCTCTTGGAGAAAGTGCTCACTAAAAAAGAGTTTTTTGCAATTTTACCCCTAAGGAGGTGAAAAGCATATAACCGATATCACTGAGCCTAGGAACGATCATTTTAGTACACGGTCGGCTTTCTTGGGTTACCCCATTATTTTTTCTTAATGCTCGCTTATCAAGATTACTTTGGATCGACGCAATATGTAGGCACTCCTCTGCCATCATAGATATTGCAAAGGTTCTTCTAGCAACATTTTATGACCAGCTGCCTGCCGAACGACATTGCTGGCTAGATGGCATCACCAATTGGTCCAGGTCGATGTAAATCTTCGTTTTAGTAGTATTTTGCGACACTCACAAACAATGAAAGCGTTATAATATTTCTAGCCGCTACCAGACAGTAAGTTAAAATCAAGATATTAATCCAATTTTCTATCTCTAGAAATAAACAAATTTAAAGCGTCTATTTGTCTGTCAAAATAATAGGTTTTATTTATGCTAACACAATTATTTGCACGATACCTATGTCTAAAAAACCGGCCAATTTCCGCCGGTTCCGTACCATTATTTATAAAAAGGGGGAAAATTGCGTTTGTTGTATAGGAGCCACCTTAAATATTTATTTTATTTTGTTTTTATATTTATTATTAAAACGGCAACAGAAATGCATAATTTGTAAAAAATTCAACTGTCTAGCTATCGCGGTCCTTGAGATATGGCTTGGTGACAGACAGACGGATGGACAATATTTTTTTTGACTTATATTCGTTACGGGTAACCTTCAAAACGGCTGGACCCATACTGATAATACTTTACTAACAGGTCTACCAAGCCTTACATAAGGAATAACTTATTTTATCCCAGGCTATATTTTATCCCGGTGTGGCTGGAATAACTGTGAGAATTTAGTTGATTTTAAAATTATTTCACTAACGCAAAGCTATTTTTGAGCGAGTAACATATTTAGGCTATTTTTTTATCCCGATATTCCTACGGGACCGGGCACAATGCCGGTGAAATTGCGGGAACTAAATGGATATAAAAATTAATTTACGAATGAAAATCTACATTATCAGTGAATAACAAATAAAGGCTATTTTCATCCTGGTGTTTGCCCGGAAACGAGAACTCCGCGAGTGAAACCGGTGGATGTTGACTAATTTTTAAATTCTTTCACCAATAGGAAACTACGTTATCAGCGAGTAAGATAGGCAATTTTTATGTCGGATATTTGTATGGAATTTGATAATTATTATTTTTATTTTCACCCATATAAACTTATAATATCAGCGAGTAACATAGGCAATTTTTATCTCGGCGTTCGCATAGAAATGGGGTCTACGTGGGTGAAACTGCGGGAGTTTGATCGATATTATTTTTTTCCCAATGGATGGATAATGTATTATCAGCGACTAAGGATAGCCATATTTCTCATCGTCTTTCCACTTGAATTTAAACTACAAGGGTGGAAGTAATATTCAAATATAAAAATTTGTGAAGATATTTGGACGTTTGTTACTCAATTACGCGTAAACTGTTGACCAGATTTGGATGAAAATTGACACATAGAGTATTTCTTAAATTAAGAATTATGAAAACCAACTTTTACGCGGGCGAAGCCGCGGGCAAAAGCTAGTATATAATAAAGATAAGAGGTCATAAAATTTTAAAAGAAATTTGAAAAAAAAATCTAGTGTCTATTGATCTAGCAACTTTTTTAAATAATAAAATAATATGAAAACCACATTACAAAATATTTCTATCGCGGCAAGTATTATGTCTTGGGATAATGCTTTATATCTCTTTGTAAGTATTTATAATATTCATTTTTTTCAGTAATATTTCATTTTGACGCGGGTTCGGACCCATAGCGATTTATTTAGTATTCCCTGAGGTGTTTTCCTTTATTACAATTTTCCCTTTTATTCATAAAACTTTTACTCAGTTTACATAGGATTATTTTTCTATCTATGTAGTTTTTATTTCCATAGGAACAAATCTAAGTCTTATTCTTCGCTAACTTCCGTAAAACGTAATTATCTTTTTTTTTTGAACGGGTAAATGTTCTGTAAAGAATCTTTCCATTAATTTTATAGACAAATGTTTACTTTAAAAGAACTTAAGTCTCAAGTCAATGTAATGCTCTTACTAGTCTTTCATGGCTGGGTTGACACTATTTAGGCTTATTATTCGCATATTGCATTAGATGTTTTTTAAATACGATATTATAAAATCATATATATATATATATATATATATATATATATATATATATATATATATACATCCCCGAAATGATCCTGCGTCATACATGGCGGTTTTTACCGATGATGCTGCGTCCAACTGACTTGTTGCGCCAATTATATGGACGCAACAGTGCCCACCACTCAAATTTTGCCAGAAGCCACTAAAATGGTGATACAATGCATGGGCGAAATATTGGCATGGACTCTATTTTGTCACCAGAGTGCTTTTTGCCGTATTTTTTAGTTCCACACTATTCCGCGCAAATGTGGGAGGCCGCCCCGCATCGCGTATATTTTTGGCGTATATTCACTAATTTGGTTACAGACATCATGTCGATAATGTTGCTTCTGTATATAAATAATTAAGTTTTTATCGATTTTAATTAATAGTTTAATTGCGTCACAAAAATTGGCACCGTGTAAAGGGAAGCGGGGCGATTACAGGAGTGAGGGGCGGGGTTGCGCTGCTGCGTGATTCTTGTTATTTGCTATTTTAATATTTTTTATGTTCTATATTAGTATATGTGTATATCGATATTTCTTTATATGTATCATGTTGCTTCTGTGTATAAAATAACAAGTTTTGATTAATTCTAATTAGTGATTTAATGGCGTCACATAGGTAAAATGTCATCGTGCAATAGGCAACTTGGAGATATATGCTCGTCAGCAATTATAGGTAGAAATAGGTTATAATTAATATTAAATTTTTCGTGTGTTGACAGTAAGAATATAATTCACTACTCCTCTCTTACCCGTGGATGATAAAAGACGACTGAGGGATATAATATGCATGTAACGCAAGGACAGTATAACTCAAAATAAAACTATAGCAACCTTCTGACCTCTATCTGACCAGCGGGGTTATAGTAGATCAATTTCCCTCCTATGATAGAGTTATGAGTTATAGGAGGCTCTGGCCCAGCAGTGGTACTTTTATGAGCTGAGATGATAACTAATGTACACACAATTTTTCATAGTGGTAGGTCACGGCCCCGTCCGACAGGGGTAGTACCACACTCTCGCAGAAAATCGACGTCTGAGTAGAAGTAATTTATTGCTCCGCTTTGTTCGGTAAGTGAGACAGCCGGATGTCCAACTTTCTGGGTGTGTTTTTGTCTGGTGGGTTTTTGGTGATGCCTGAAACTTGGGATGGTGAGTTCTTGGTCGGAACATTGAGTGTGAGGGGCTGATATGTGGTACAGGGAGACTGGAATGGTCATTTGCGCCCACCTGCCGGTCAGCAGGGTCCCCCTAACCCAGGATTGGCGCTCCCAACATTGGTTCTTCCAAAGTCCTAAAATTCCGTTGGGTGATCATCGTGCCGGTGTGGGAAAGTGGAGTGGACCCCGGTGGCTAAATATGGGGAGCATCGGGAGCCCTCCCGTGCTTCGTATCAGCTGCACACAAAACTCACTTCTAAACCATGCACTATGCCCGCCCTTTTTCTCTTTTGCTATCACCGAACCCCGTTATACACATTCACAATTTCACATTCCCTTTCACTTATATATAACCTAATGGTAAAGAAAAATAAAAAGAGAAGATTTTACACAGCGGTCCCCTTATTCACATTTAATGTGGATTTTTGCAATATCGGTCTGCCGTGCTCTTTTTAACGAAAACACCCCAGATAACATTTTGTACCTAAATTACCCCAGCTACGAGTTGATGCACATCTTCCGTCGTGAAGCCGGGGGGGGGGGGGGTCATGAGCATTCGGAGCGAGATCTGTTGTTGCCGCCTTTGGGTACACGAGCATAGTGAACTATCGATCTTATGGTTGCGCTTAGATTATCAGCTTACCCGCATCTACGCGTGTGCCTCTACTGGTCCCATGGCAGTGATCCGGGGTCAATTAATTTCTTGGAAAACGTTCAATGGGGGATTGACGAAATATTGGAGCAGTGTCTATCCGCGGAGATTGTATTCTTGGAGACTTCAACTCTCATCATAAAGAATGGTTGGGATCCCGAACCATTGAGCACCGCGATCGAAATCTTTTCAATATGGCTACGCCCTATGGTCTCTCACAACTGGTGGCACAGCCCACCCGTGTCCCAGATATTGAAAGACTGAGTCTTCTTTACTGGGTCTCCTTTTTTTTCTTCTGACGACTACTTGGTTCATAGCAGAGGCCCTGTTGTATGGCCTAGTCCCTCTACGGCGACTGAGACATGCAGAATCTGGCAAAGTAAGTCAGAAGATTGGCGATGAAGTTTGACGCATCCTACCTATGGAAGCGGTTTTGCTTTGCTTCTGAGGTCTCTGACGACTGTGCGGACTGCATTAGCGCTGCGGTTATTATGGGGATATAATATTCATTCCCAACACGGGAACACTAAAATATCCATCGGTGGCTGCAACCTTTGGTTAACAAAACCTGCAAGAAGACTGCACGCCATAAGCAATCTACATATTAGGCCTGGAATAGGGCCCAAATCTTTCAGGACCCGAACGCCAAAGAGGTCTCTCAGTGGTAGGACCATACTGTTGACAGTTATCTGTCTACAGTCGCGGGTCGGGCCGTCCGGGGTAGTACCACACTCTCGCAGAAAATCGACATCCGATTAGTAGCAATTTGTTACTGCGCTTCGTTCGGTGAGCGAGAGAGCCGGAAGCCCAACTTTCTGAGGGTGTTTGCGTGTGGAGGATTTTGGTGGTACCTTTGGTATCACCGAGCCTCAATGCACGCATTCACACTCCCTTCACTTTCTTCGCGGTAGGCAGCGGCCTGGTAAAGGTCCATGAGCGGCAGCAACACTTACCATCAGGTGTACTGTTTGCTCGTTTGCCACCGTTTGCAATAAAAAATAGGTGAAACGATAATTTAATGTTGTTTCTGTATTTAGTAAGAAAGCTATTACTAGAGGCAAGGCGGAATATGTTGCAAGAATTGGCGAGCGATTGGAGAGCTATCCCGCTAAGAGTCGTGCATTCTAGTCATTCACCAAGGCTGCACAAGGCAAATTCTGTCTGCCCAACCTCCCTTCACTACAGAAGCACGATGGCTGCCTAGCCCACAGCGCAAAGGAGAAGGCCGATCTTCTAGATCAATTCTTTGTCTGTAACTATTTTGGACGCTGGAGCTGCCCCACCATCTACCATGCCTCGGTATGAGAGCTCGATCCCTAAACACCGCATCACGCATCGAACGGTCAGGCAAGAACTGCGGCTTTTAGATGGCCCTAAGTCGTGTGTACCGGATAGCATCAATGCAATGATTCTACAGACGTGCGCCCATGAATTGACTCGTATCTTCACGCGCATATACCGACTTGCCTACGTTACTAATAGGGTTCCGTCTTCATGGAAGGTAGCCCATGTCCATCCGATTCATAAAAGAGGAGACCGGTCTGACTCATCGAATTACAGGCCAATTGCCATAACATCCATGCTCTCCTCGATAATGGAGAAAATTATAAAGCATCAACTTCGGCAGTACTTTGAGGATCACCAGCTGCTCAGCGATCATCAATACGGCTTACGTCGTGGCCAATCGGCTGGTGATCTTCTTGTGTATCTTACACACCGTTGGGTAGAGGCCTTGGAGGGCAAGGGTGAGGGGCTAGCATTCAGTATAGATATCGCAAAGGCGTTCGATAGGATCTGGCACAGGTCACTTCTTTCGAAGCAACGATCATATGGAATTCCCAAGGGATTCTGTACTTGGATCGCCAGTTTTCTGAATAGTAGAAGTATAAAATTCGTCGTAGTTGGCTCCTGCTCCGATACCATGATCATTAATGAGCCGAGCGTCGTCGGTTTTCTACAAGAAAGCCGGCGGCGCTTTGCTACAAGATTTCTGAAATTTTCTACAAGAGCTTTTGAGTGGAATTATGGAAAAATTTTTTGAAGTCCGTAGACCATTTTTAGACGTGAAAAATTTGGAAATTTTTTTTTTCGATGTTTCCTTGAAATTTCTCCAGACTCAAACATGAAAAAATTTTTATAAAAACTAGATACTTGGCTACAATTTGCTTTTTTTATTTGCTGTACGATTATTTTCCTTGGAGTTACAGCTCATTGAATTATACCCAAAATTTTTATTTTTTTTGTCCCTTAATTTTTGTTCCTAGTTTATCATACATAATAATTTTTATATAATTTTTATATATAAATTTGTTGTCATGTCTGTTCCCAAGTTTATATAATTATTTTATTTTAATCGACTTCAAAAAAAGGAGGGGCTTCTCAATATGTCGAGATATTTATTTTCTAATTACTTGAAGACGGCTGGAATAAAATAAAGTATACGTCATCAATCTACCTATAAGTTTAGGAGGAAGCGACAAACTCGAAATAATGTATAGAGTACATACAGAAAAATATTCGGTATCAATATAGTCTCAAACGTAGTAGGAAGTAATATAATTAATGAAATGTATTGAATAAATACAGGATAATATACATAATAATATACGGACGCGATATACCCATATATTTATACGGATTTAAGAAAATCGGAGAAATGTATTAAAAATTAAGAAATATACAGAGTGCCACATGATTACCATCGCGAACGGACGCGACAAACCAGCGAGAATTATTCCAAATTGAATATCTTCTTTTCGTGTTGAAATAAAATTTCTCGTTGATATTGGAATTCACATGACAGCAATGCAACAATATTCGCACGATTAACTATTGAAATTACATTGACACTGGTGGACGCTACAGGATTCGACTTTGAAATGACGCCACAACACTTCAGCGATTTATATATATATATATGTATGTATATATGTATATTACTAATATTATAAATGTGAAAGTAAGTTTGTGTGTTTGTTACGCTTTCACGCTTAAACCACAGAACCGATTTCAAAAATTCTTTCACCAATGGAAAGCTATAATATCAGAGAGTAACATAGGCTATATTTTATCCCGGTATTCCCACGGGAACGGGCACTACGCCGGTAAGGCGACTAAAATTGAAACGAAGCGAGAGCGGGTTGCTAGTTGTAAATAAAAGTGTTTGTTATTGCCCAGTCTTTCAAACACTTTTCAGTGTTCATGGTTATGATCGGACGAAGATGTTTCACGTTCAACAAGTCATTGTTATTACAAAAATTTATATCTAGCCGCTACAAAATTAATTATTAAATATTGACCCACATTTTGATATAAATTGATTGCCAGTATAAAAAGAAAATTATTCTGTACGTCAAAATTATATTGTTTTTGGTCATTAATCAATAAACATTAAATCTGTAGTAATTATTATTATACAAGTACAATTTATTAATTTAAACCTAATAAATTTAATATACTACGACCGGATCGGAGCTCGGCCACACTGAGAAATATGCGGCAAGAAAACTCATAGGCCATGATGCTAAATTATTATTGGTTCTCCTATCATCATCGTCATTATTTCAGCCCGTATAAGTCCCACTGTTGGGCTCGGCCTCCTCCACTATGGGACGGAATTTAACTTTCTATAAAACGCTGGTCAGACGTGTTGGGATAGGGTTTCGTTTCGAGATTTCCTTCTCTTGCTTGATGCTATATGCATATTATATCCCTTAGTCGTCTTTTACGACACCCACAGGCAAGAGAAGGGGCGGTGAATAGTATTCTAACTCCGTCACCACACGTCTCCTATATTGTTAATGTATAATTTATTTAGAGTCATAATTTATCTATGAATTATTTTAGATTCGCGAGTTATTAAACTATATGAATTATATTTACGACTAACGTTATTACCATCTACTACGTCATATAGTTCTTAATTTAGTACTTGTTATTTAATATTATGTTAAAAATAATATTTTGTTTACCCCAGGATTAAGCGTTAATCTTCATTGTGGACAGTAAATTGTCCCCCGTTCTCACACCCTATCGCCTATCTGTATGCTATAAATTCATTTTCTTTGGAAACAATATTATTTGTGTAATCCTATGGTATGATTGTATCGTTTCGTGACGGAGTAAGAATACAATTCCCCACCCCTTATCTTGCTCGAGGGTGTTGTAAAATACAACTAAGGGATAATAATATGTATATAACATCTATGCAAGGGAGTGAAACGAAACTCTATACCAATACATCTGACCAGCGTGGTGTAGTAAGTCAATTTCGCTCCCACAGTGAAGGAGGCTCGAGCTCAGCAGTGAATTTGGCCTACTATCCTATGCTGGTCAGACATGTTGGTAAAGGGTTTCATTTCAAGTTTTCCTTTTCACCGACGTAATGTGCATATTATATCCCATAGTCGTCTTTTACGACACCCACGGGCAAGATAAGGAATGGTGAATTGTATTCTTACTCCGTCACCATACAGGAAATCGCAATACTATGACATTATTTCTCAAGTAACTACTTACAATTATATATCTTCACAGCCAATATCTGGAGTCTTGTAAAGGCTTAAATTATAGTGCTGGCGCGCTCCTCGCACTACTCCGTCCGGGGCGACAGAGGGGCGTAAGCAAGCATGCATGCTAATTTCATTTAGACATTTAAACTCATTTGCAAAAAAAACGGGCGGTTTTGATTTTCATTCATATTTAAAAAGATACAATACCAAAAAGGTTTCAATCGTTTGTACACGTTACTGGCCGGTTTTAAAAATGCTGTGGTATTTAAAAAAGTACGTTCTAAATTCAATTTTTCATTTGATGTTCATTTTTACAGAAAACCCCTTTTTATCCTACATTTTTGGCGCGAAGTTCCAGAAGTTAACATCGACTTTCATAACTTTTATTCAATTTTTATCGATTAATTTCATATCCTTGACTGTCAAAGCTTTATTTAATGCTGTTTGGCTGTATCAAAAATGGTAGATAAAGTGGTAAAAGCTACCAAAATTATCGCGCTGCTTGAAGAGGGTTGCAGCCAATGTTTCGTGGCTAGGAGGCTAAATGTTAGTCGCTCGACAGTCCAAAGGACCTGGCAGCGATATCAGGAGACTGGTTCCGTCGAGAGAAGGCCTGGTTCTGGAAGAAAACCATGTACCCAACCACGGGATGATCGTTTTCTTGTGAGTCGCGCATTGAGAAATCGCAAATCTTCGTATGTGGATCTTAAGAACAACCTCCAAGAAGTAAGAAATGTGCATATTAGTCTATGGACGGTCAGGAGGAGGCTTCTCGCTGCCAATATACGCAGTCACCGCCCGGCCCGCGGCCCCAAATTACTCCGTGAGCACAGAGTTCACAGGCTTAGGTTCGCTAGAAATTGTGAATCATGGACTCAAGACGATTGGAATAGGGTTTTGTTCTCTGATGAAGCCAGGATATCTCTGTTCGGTGAAGATCGACGTCGGCGAGTGCTAAGAAGACAAGGAGAACGCTTTGCAGAGGCATGTTTCGAAGAAATCACACCTTATGGTGGGGGCTCTGTTATGTTTTGGGCAGGAATAAATTCAATGGATCGTACAGAGTTAGTCTTCATTGAAAACGGCTCACTGACTGGGCATCGATACATAACGGAAGTTCTAATTTCTCATGCACAACCCGCATTGGCCGCTCTAGGTGAAGACTCGATTTTTATGGACGACAATGTTCGCGCCCACCGATCCCGCGATGTTAATGCGTATGTGCAAGAGGTCGGCATTCGTCGTTTGGATTGGCCAGCTCGAAGTCCCGACCTCAATCCCATAGAGCATGTCTGGGACGTTCTGAAACGGCGTGTGAGATCAGTACACCCGGCTCCGCAGACCATCAGAGAGCTGAAGAATGTGATTACTGCGGAGTGGGAACGTATTCCGCAAGCAAGTATCCGGGATATACTCGCTAGCATGCCCAGACGAATTCAAGCTGTGATTTTAGCTAGAGGGGGTCACACTCGATACTAAACATTTATCTGCTTTTACTTTATTAAAGAAAAACAAACAAAAAAACTTTTTTATTTTTACTTCATGAGCATATGCACTACTAGCGAATATACACTACTAGCGAGGTTTAGCATTATTTCCCATAAATTGTATCTAAATTTTATGAAATACTGATGAAAACGATTATTTTCTTATTAATTTAGCAAATTGTGTGGATAAAACTACCTATAATTATCAAACAAAGAAATATTAACATTTGAAATGGTTCATTGCTTAGGTGCCCGTTTTTTTTGCAAATGAGTGTAGTTATTTTCTAAGTCGTCTTATGTAATACTTAGAACTCTTGTTCACCTAGGTACAAGTCAAATACTTCGTCCAGTATAAACTCAATTGAGGTCGACATTGAATACGTTAATAAACTGCTCACTAGTATTGATCCGAATAAATCCGCTGGCCCTGATCACCTTTCGCCGAAACTTATTATTTAAGAACTCTTTCACTACCGGTAAGCCATCTATTCATGAAGTCTCTCGCCACGTCTACTGTCCGTCATATATGGAAGTCTGCGTATGTAACTCCCGTTCACAAGAAGGGCTCTAAGCATGAGATTGGCAACTACAAGCCAATATCTAAATTATGTATACTTGCTAAAATATTTGAAAGAATTGTTTACGATCAAGCTTACGCCGCACTTAAGAATAGTTTCAGTTCTTCACAACACGGTTTCTTAAAGGGTAGGTCAACGATCTCAAATTTAATTTTATTAAATGATTATATTACGAAACAAATGGACTGTGGGGCATAGGTCGATGTAGTGTATACCGACTATAGTAAATGTTTTGACAGGATTGATCACAACATTCTAAAAATGCAATTACTCAACAATGACATAAGCGGTAATCTATTACGCTGGTTCTGTTCTTATCTAGAAAATCAGACTGAGGCGGTTGTTATCAGCAACTATATCTCTAGTTGGATTTTGATCCCTAGTGGTGTGCCCCAAGGATCCTTAATGGGCCCTTTACAATTTATTATATTTGTTAATGACATTGACTCTTGTATTCAGAATTCAAACCTTCTCTGGTATGCCGACGATATGAAGATTTTCTTTTCTATTTCGTCGGTAAAAGATATGGATGCTCTCCAATCACATCTTTTGTGCCTAGATGATTACTGTCAATTAAATAAGCTTGATCTTAACCCAGCTAAATGTTCGGTAGTCATCTTTAGTCAAAAGCGATTACAAATATCGCCATCTTACGAACTCAAGGGTCAATTATTGCCCAGGTGTGATGGGGTACGTGACCTTGGCGTCTTTCACGATTCGAAGGTGCAATTTGACATCCACATCGAACAAATTATAGCCAAAGCATTCTTCAAAAAAACGGAAACATTTAAAATACTTTATTGTACTTTTGTTAGAAGCCACCTTGAATACGCATCGCAAATATGGAATCCTCGCTACAATTAATACATCGATCGCATTGAAAGTATTCAGAAGCGCTTTATGAAGTTTCTGTGCTATCGGCTAAACATTCCTAATAGCTCTTCCGATTACATCGACCTACGCAAGAAGTTCCATATTCAGCCTCTATCAAATCGACGACGATTGGCTGATTTTTCTTTCCTTTTGAAGGTATTGAGCAACGAAATTGACTGTCCCAGCATTTTACACAAGCTGTATTTTAATGTACCTCAGAGATCGACTAGGTTCAACCCACCAATAGGTATTCCATTATCGTCCTCTAATTATAGGCAGAATTCATATATTGTGCGAGCGAGCAAAGATTTCAACAAACTATGTAAAGAGTTTTCTTTTGACAGTTAAATCTTAACTTTTTTAATAATTAATTATCATTATTTTTCCTTTTTCTGTCATACTCTGTGTTATTGTTCATTAAGATGCTACAAATTGTTATCGGACTTACTGTAGGTGTGTACCACTGCTATCCGTGAAAACCTGTTATTGGCTTTATGTTTCTTACTCTAGTTTTAATTACTTTTTTGTACAGCTGTTGGTTTTCCAAGTACTAAATAAATAAATAAAAATAAACATAGCAGTAAAATAAAAGAAGCATCTTTGAAACTAAAGGCCTAATCTAGACGATATTTTTTACACGTTTTCCTCTTTATTATTTCTGTCTTTACAAAGGCAAAAAAGACAGCCTTACATCTGAAATGAAATTTTTGCACTCTAAGTCATGATAAGACAGAACTCCTATAATCATGCATGCGAAGGAGAGCCCTCTCATCATTTTAAACGCTTTTTTTGGGGGGAATTGGCTATAGTCAGCGCACCCGCCAGCCACTTCCATTTGGGGCGACAGAGTGGCGGCATGCGGCCCCAGAACTCACCCGTAACACGTCGCCCTCGTCGTTGGGCCGACCGCCGGTCCCGAGTTCCTTGTCCGGGACGTCGGTACGGATGACGGACTAAAATCGCCAGTACGGTGACCCGCTACCTCAGCTAGATCATTTTAAACGCTGAAAAGTGCTCGAAACGTCGGGCAATCAAAAACAGATAAGATCACTAAAAACAGCTTTATTTCAATGCTTATATGTTATACCCGCGTAAACATCAGAAGTGATAGAGTATTATCATTATATTAAATATATCCCTTTCTCCTATAAGAGCAAGTCCTTCAGGGAGAAGGCTCTGACTAAATACACCTCATAATTTTACTGCCACAATAATAATCAAACGGATTTAATAATCCATTGAATGTCTCGACACCAAGAGGCATACTAATCTCAGTAATTAGCAAATGACAATGAACTGTCTAAAGTTAACTAATAGGTACGTGTTTATAGCAGGTTCTTCAATCTTCTATAAATTCAATGAATATGATATATAATTTTCTGGAAAATTAAGAGGATTTTCTCGCTGTTACCAGTGCTGACTAACAGCATTGAAAAGTGATCTCTAAATGTCAACCCCATAAAAAGACTCAAAGTTGCTCAATGTGCGATGTATAGGGCTATGCTTGGTATTTCATTACGTGATAAAATCCTGAATACAGCAGTCTATAGAAGGATGGATGTAACCGATATAGCCTTAAGGATTAGCAGATTGAAATGGCAGGCCACATCGTTGATCGACCCAACAAGCGTTGCAAATAGGGCATAAGAACCAATTTTGATATCGCACAAATAATTAACGTATTTTTTTTAATCAATGGAAACTGCAGCAAATCTGGCATACCTATTACTACAATGAATCTTAAAGCTCATACATGGGCTCTGCAAATAATCATGCTGTTATATATCTGCACTTGTTGCTGAATTCACTTCACGTTAGGCAGTGGCCTATCAAAGGCCTATGAGTGAGTAGGCGCGAGTACCTGCCCTAGCCGAGGCCGCGGGTGACCGGACCGAGGATTTTAGTCCGTCACCCGCAGAGAGGCTGACCGCGCGACGGCGACCGACATCACGGGACAGGGATGTCGAGAGATGAGGGTACCCGAAAGGGTATTCCGTCGGGCCGACCACTGACGACAAGTCACCCTGCTCCGGTGGTTGGCCCAACGACGAAGGTGACGTGGGTACGGGTGGGTTATGGGCCCGCGCGTCGTCCTTTCGTCGTCCCGGAATGGACCGAGTATACTACTTGTTCGCTTAACACTAATAACAATAAAAAATACAAATGAAATATTCTCTGGTATCATTAATACAGGTAATCTTTTAATCGGCTTATAACATTAAAGCCCGAAACGAACGCGTCAGCAAAATTAATTAATTAAATCCTAAAATTGATTTCATTTTCATATTTTAATAATATAATAAGACTATTATAAAAAAATATGCAAATCATAATTTAATATACTTTATTAATCCTAAAAAAGAGGTTGTGGTACCTCACAAAACAATTTTAGTTTCATACTATTAAGCAATTTCTTCACTTCACTTTTCCGTGTGATGACGGAGTAAGAATACCATTCACCACTCCCTATCTTGCCCATGAAAGATATAAGAATAAGACGACTTTGGGATGTAATATGCACATAAAATCTGTGCAAGAGAAGGAAAACTCGAAATTAAACCCTATACCAACATGTCTGACCAGCATGGTATAGTAGGTCAAATTCTCTCCCATTGTGAAGGAGGCCCGAGCCCAACAGTGGGACGTATGTGGACTGCGATGAAGCACTTTCTTCACGGTAGACAGCAGCCTATCTGTGCCCCTGGTATTTCAAAGATTCATGTGCTACATTATCACTTAAAATCATGTGTGCTGCTTGCTCGTTTGCCACAATCGACAAGAAAAGAAAAGTAAGACAAATATGTGAAATCCATCTCGAAGAGCACGTTTAAACGTGAATTTTGACCATCTCTACTTGGTAGTATAGAGTATCAATTATTACTCCAGTAATCACCACCAAGAAAAAATTATTACTGGAGTAATAATTGATATCTATTCATCTCAGCTCTATACGTCCCACTGCTGGGCTTGGGCCTCGTCCGCAGTAAGAGGTAAATTGACTCAGAATATCAAGCTGATCAGAAGGGTATGTTATAGGGACTATTAGTGGTAGAGTCGCACTGTTGACAGTTGTCTATCTACAGCCACGGGCCGGTCCCTCCGGGGTAGTAACATACTCTCGTAGAAAATCGACATCTGACTAGTAGCAATTTGTCAGTGCGCTTCGTCTGAGCAAGAGAGCCGAAAGCTCAACTTTCTGAGGGTGTTTGCGTGTAGTGGGTTTTGGTGATACCTTTAGTTTCACCAAACCCCATTGCACGCATTCACACTTCCTTTACTTTCTTCACGGAAGGCAGTAGCCTAACAAAGATCCATGAGCGGCAATAACACTTGCCATCAGGTGTACTACCTGCTCGTTTGCCACCGATTGCAATAAAAAAATAGCGTTTTATTTTCAAGCATTCCCTCTCTTCCATAAACATTATATACATATCGTATTCAGCGTCTTTCACGACTCCTAAGGAAAGAATAGGGGTGGCGCATTGTATTACTATTACGCCACCATCATGTCAGCTCATATATATCGCACTCTTGGGCTCAAACCTACTTCACAATGGTAGGGAAATTGACCTAGAATACCACGCTGGCCAGACGTGTTGATATAAGGTTTCATATTTAGTTTTATTTCTCTTGCAAAGATGTTATATGCATATATAATCCCTTAGTCGTCTTTTACGACACGCACAGGTAAGAGAGGGGATGGCGAATTCTTACTCCGTCATCGGACGGACTAAGAATTCGTCACAAATGCTCCCCCATACGACATTATAAAAGTCAGATTGAAGTCGCCCTATGGAAAATAATATTCTACTGGCTACAATATCTTGGCTACAATAAAGACTAGGAAAATGAAGATGCTTAATTATAACCCGTTCATATATTCACCATCCTATCAACATCCACTTTGGATATAGCTTCCCCAAGGGGAGGTAATGACATATCGCCACGGCCGGCGGTTTAGCGATCATAATTTGTATTATATGTTTCCCTAAAGAAAGCTTCTTCTTATTGAATGAATGTTAGGGTTGCTGATACATTATATTTATACCCCATCACCACATGAGGACTACATCCCAGTGGATAGTAAATTGCGATCTAATTATGACGAATAACAAGTAGTGTAAAAAGATACGTAATTGCGAGATAAACACGAGTAGATGTAATGATAGATCTTTACGTGAGATAACAGCCTTAAAAATTAAATATTAAAATTTACAGCCACTTGTACTTCGCATGTAGTAGCATCGCTATATTGAAATATTCAGACGTACTAGCTGAGTAAAAGCTTTTTATTTTATGATTTTGAGCATATAATTAAATCACCATCATCATCTCAGCTCAAATATGACCCACTACAGGGATCGAGTCATCCATAATAGGAGGTAAATTTACCTATTGTGCCACACTGATCGAACGGATGGTATAAGGTTTTATTTCGAGTTTTCTCTCTCTTGTATAGATGTTAACTGCGTATATTATCACTTAGTAGTCTTCTACGACACCCGCGGACAAGATAGAGGTGGTAAATTGTATTCCTACTTCGTTACAACACGGATATTAAAATAGAAATACATAATTTCTAAATGATTACAGCTTAGAATAATAACGTATAGAAGGATAGTGTCAGTTCTTCGAACGTTCGAAACATGAATCGAAAAATACTAATGGCACGCAGACGATTACACACGTACACACGCATACCACTATACAAATTATGAAATCAAATTTTGTTTTTATTAACATAAATCGTCGAAATACTTTTAAAAGTAATATTAAAAACCTTTTTAAGTTTTTTAAATGTGTTATGACACCATTTAAATGCACAAACCATCATAATTACCTATTTATTTTTTAAGAGTTCTGTACGAAGTGCAGTACAACGACTTGTACATTACGGAACGGTTTCGGCGTAAGCTCCATTAGGCTCCAATTGAAATGCTTCACTTTTTGTGCGCGAACTTACCTTCTATACGTTATTAATCTAAGGATTACAGATTAATTTTGATCGATAATAGTTATAATTTAAATATTAAAGCTTAGATTAAACAAATTAGCAAATCCATTGCAGATGTTATTTGTCAAAACAAACAAGCAGCTGCAATACGAGCAAAACCGCACAAATTAACAAGTTTACAAACTCTCGACAAACATAAATAGATTGAGTATAATTACCACTGATTATTTACATACGAAGTAATTTCAACCTTAGTGCTAATGTTCACGGTTCAAATTCATATAATTGAATGCTGCTACTTAGACTAAGAGACTACCATTTTTAAGCGAAGTACTTTTTGTAAAATGCTTAGGTGCACTTTTAAAATTAAACAAGCACTGAGATGATCATAAAATTTTTAAACTGAGAAAATGTTCTTACTTTCCTTGCGGGGAACTTTACAAAAACGCAAATAAGGGATGCTAATTATACCCAAATTCAGTACAATAATGTTTTTATTGATGTTGATAGCAAACGAGCAAACAGCACATGATGGTAAGTGATACTGTCGTGATGGATTTCCTAGGCCGCTGCCAACCGTGAAGAAAGTGAAGAAACTGTGAATGACATCACACAAAATCATCTCCAGAAAGTTGGGCTTCCAGCTCTCTTGCTAACCAAATGAGTGCAGTGAATTGCTACTACTCAGATGACGATTTTCTGCGAGAGTGTAGTACTATTCCGGATAGCACGCCTGTAACTATAGACAAAAGATTATTAACAGTAAATAAACTACTTTTACGGATTATATCGCGTTTGTATTTGATTTATGATATTAATTTAGCATCATGTCCCCTGAGTTTTCTTGCCGGATCTTTCTCAGTGTGGCCGCGTTCCGATCCGGTGGTAGTATATTAGTTTTGTTAGTTTAAAATCAACAAATTGTAACAATAATTGCTACAAATTTAATAATTAATAATTACTAACCATAAATAATATAATTTTTTCATATAGAATCATTTTCTTCTTACACTGGCAATAAATTTGTACTAAAATGTGGGTCACAATTTAATAAATTTATAACTAATTTTCTGTATCGGGTAGATAATTATAAATGTCTGTAATAACGATTACTTGTTGGACGTGAGACACCTTAGTCCGCCCGTGACCATGAATGCTGCAAAGTGTTTGAAACGTCGGGCAATCATAAATCAAATATAAAAGCGATATAATCCGTAAAATTAGTTTATTTACAATGTGTAGTGCTCGCGTAAACATTAGATATCATTATTATTAACAGTGTGGTCCTACCACTATATTATGGTTTAGTGATTCGCACAAGGTTTTATTCTGCGTGGTAATTGAATTCATAATCCTGATGCAGTAGATCGTTATCTTAACTAATACGCCATCTGTGCAGATTAAATTCAATTAATTTACTTTTAAGTTTAATCAATGTAAGCTGAACACGTTCTTCAAAATCAAAGCATGCAGAGAGCTAAAATAGCCATGATACTGATTATATCATAAATGAATGCATCGTTTCTGTGTGGTGACGAAGTAAGAATTTAATTCATCACCTCAATCTTGTTAGTGGGTGTCGTAGAAGACGACTAAGAGATATTATATGCAGATAATATCAACACAAGAGAGGAAACACTCAAAATAAAGTCCTATAGTAACTCGTCTGACCAGTGAGGTAGGTTTAGGTCAATTTTCTTTCTATTTTATAAGAGACTTGCGACCATTTGTTGGACACATATAAACTGAGATGATTATTAAATTGTTCTCTTTCTAAGAAGAAAAAGAATTATTTAAATTGCCTCAAAAATAAGTTATATCTGAAGCATTTCCATAAAGAATTTTGGTTGGTGAAAATAACCAAATAATATTATACGATCGCCTAGACTACCCGGAAACTTGATTCATTGTAGTCTACCTACGTATTTGTACACCTACATAGTGGTTAAACTTGACAACTTTATTGTCACCTCTGCGGGATACAGTTCTTGTATTAACTTAAGAGATAAGTTACTAAGTAATTCATTATAAACAGCTGTGTTACTATTTTCAAGAGAGAGATATATGGCGTGAAAAATATTATTCCAGGCATATATAAAATGTTACTATAAGTTTTAAGTACGAAAAGTTGAATTATATTTCAAAATGACTAATAACCCATAATTACGTTCAATATTTGCCCGTTTTATAAATCCCTGCGACTGTTTTGGCTGGCCACCGTTACCGGTTCTTTATTTTTCGGCCGACCACTGATGTCAAGTAACCCTGCTCTGGTGGTCCGCCCAACGACGAAGGCGACGTGGTTTTCGGGTGGGTTGCGGGGTTGCGTGCTTACGCAAGACTAACTGTTACTGAAAAGGCTTTGTGATGTTGTGCATATTATTTAATGTGAATAATAAAGAGTATATCTATCTGTCAAAATGCATACAAGAAATCTAAAACCGTAAAGCCATATGCTCATAGAGTAAAAATATTATATTTTTATGTGCGTTCTACTGTTGCTTAGCTTCGGTGGCCGTATGAAAAAACTAAGTAGTATAAACGTTAAAACGAAAGAAACAATGTCTTATACAAATGACTAACTAGTTTAATAAATTAGACCAATTATTCTCTTATTTTGGAGAAGGTTAATGCAGAACATTCGAGAGTAAAAAAATTTAAAAATATTACTCCATTCTGAGGAATGGATTCTATCAAAGTTTAATGCTAAATGTAGTCTTTCAGTTACCGAGGAGGCTGCTCAATCCCTATCCTCTTTGGCGGTTTTACAACTCTCACAGAAACTGTTAACTAACTTAATATTTAATCTATACTTTTATACTAATACTAGCAACCCGGCCTCGCTTCGCTTCGGTTTCAGTCGCTTAAACCCGCGTAGTTCCCATTCCTGTGCGAATGCCGGGATAAAATATAGCCTATGTTACTCCCTGATATTATAGCTTTCCATTGGTGAAAGAATTTTTGAAATCGGTTCGGTGGTTTAAGCGTGAAAGCGCTACAAACAAACAAACAAACATCCTTACTTTCGCATTTATAATATTAGTATGGATATAAAGCTGAAGAGTTTGTTTGTTTGAACGTGCTAATCTCACTAATCTTAGGAACTACTGCTCCGATTTGGAAAATTCTTTCAGTATTAGATAGCTCATTTATCGAGGACAGTTATAGACTATATATCATCACGCTAAAATCAATAAGAGCGGAGCACTAATGAAGAGTGTTTGAAAAACGAGGTTTTTTTCCGTTTGAGAGCTTCCCCTGCGTGCGCATAAATTTTCTGGTCGTGTGTTTGTAATTGAACTCCTCCTATACGGCTGGACCGATGTTGATGGAATTTTTTGTGTGTGTACTAGGGGATTCGAGAATGGTTTTGATTAATAATTAGATCCGGTGAGTAACGCTGCTGTCGATTTCAAGAATTCCTTTTATTTTATTTGAACAGAACAACGTCTGTTGAGTCAACCAGTAAATTTATAAAAATATTTATCTAACCAACAGGTTGATAAATATTTATTCATTAAATCATCTCAGCTTATATACGCCACACCTTTAGGTTCACGAACCTAGTGTTGCTCGGCGTGCCTTTTCAACACTTGGAGGGCAATTGACCTACTATACCACGATGGTCAAACGGGTTAATATAAGCCTTTACTTCAAGTTTTTATTTCTTGCATTGGTATTATTTGCATATTATGATCTTTTACAACCCTCACGGTCAAGAAAGGAGATGGTGAATTTGTATTATTTCTCCATCGCTGCACGCATTCTGCTTTATTGGTTCAGCCTTTTCGCCGTCCACTGCTGAACGTAAGTCTTCCTCATATTTCACCATGTTTTGCAATTCTGTGCCGCTTGCATCCAACAATACCCAGCAACTTTCATCAGGTTGTCGGTTCACCGGTAGGAGGGCGGACTACACTGCGACGTGTGATACATGGTCGCCACTCGAGAACCTTTCTACCCCAGCGGTTGTAGATTCCTCGAGCGTTGTGGTTAGTCTATTGCTACTTCAGCATGTTAATTCATCGTACTATGTCGCTTACACACGTTTTTCTGCGGATTCTTTTATGAAGAGAAATGCCGAGTACTTATAACTTAATACATAGTATGCTGAATGACTTTGAGTTTAGTTATAAGACCACTACATTTAAAGACCATGTTTGAATTCTTAAGAAATAATTATTTCAATTATTATTAAACTTTGTAGAGATGTATAATAACAGCTTATCCTCTATTCTAAAATAATATGGTAATATAATTTTGAAGAGTTTGTACATTTTAAACATTTATGAGAAATTGTCGTTATGACTCGCTAGGGTACCTTGAATATAGTGCAATGAACCCACTCAAACATGTCTGAGTTTACAAATTTATAGCGTCATTAAATTCTACACACATCTTACTTGATTAAACATATGGTGTAGTAGTTAATATACCGACCAGCCAGTGTCGTGCTTTCGATTCCCAAACAAGACTTTATGCGATCTACAAATCTTTGTTCCGAGACTAAGTGCAATTTGTATCCGTTAAATGTATGATTGTAAAATCCCTCACAACATAATGATCAGTTCTTTCATCATCATCTCAGCTCATATGGTATCTTACTACTGGGCTCGAGCCTTCTCCGTCATCATTGCATCATCATCATCGCAGCCCACATACAGCCCACTGTTGGGCTCGGGCCTCCTCTACAATGGGAGGGAATTTGACCTACTATACCATTCTGGTCAGACATGTTGGTATAAGTTTTCATTTCGAATTTTCCTTCTCTTGCACAGGTCTTACGTGCATATTATATCCCACAGTCGTATTTTACGATATCCACGGGCAAGATAGGGAGTGGTGAATTGTATTCTTACTCCGTCACCATATGGAAAGTTTCCTCGCTTATAGGAGAGGAATTGACCACGCCAGTTAGACAGGTTGATATAGGATTTTATTTTGTCTTTTCTTTTTTCTGCACTAATGTTATATGTATTTTATTTCCTTAAGTCCTTTTTTCAATACCCACGGGTAAGAAAGAGGGTGTAATCAATTCAATCAATTATTACATGCATCTTAAAATTTATAAATCTTAGTAGTAGTTCCAATTAGTGCGTTTAAACAAATTAATAGGTTCTTCAATTTCGTAATGGTAATTTAGATACAGATAAAAAAGCAAGATACAGATAAAATATTTGACTTGAACAGTTAAAATGCTTACAAGGAAAGGGAGGGATATGATTACATGTCATTGTGAAAAGATGACAGGAAAACTGGGACTGAAGAACCATGTCATTTAAAAATAGGATTGGTGCTGGTTGGTAGATACTTTTGTTATTAGACGAGAATAAACGTTAATTGGGAATGTAAACATGGATTTCGTGTGGTGACGGAGAAGAATATAATCCACCATCTTGGATGTCGTATAAAACGACTAAGGGATATAATATTGCACGTACTGTTATTAAGATCCGACCAATAGTGCGAGTGCCAGGGAGTTCGAATCCCAACGAAGGACAACACTTTGTACGATCCACAAATTATTTTTATAAGTCTAGATGTAATTTGAGTCAGTTAGTTACGTTTGTAAAGTCTCCTGTAATACTAATAATAATTTCCTTAGTACAGTGTGTATTGTTTTTAAAATAAAAATATATTCCTCTAGTATTTATGCAAGAGAAAGAAAACTCGTAATAAATCTCTACACCAAACGGTTTGACTATCATCGGCTCATATGTGTCCCACTACTGGGCTCGAGCCTCCCTTATTATTATAAGGGACGCTCGAGCCCTCGAAGAGATATTGACCTACTATCTTGTACAATAGACCTACTGGCTGGTCAGGTTAGTATATTATTTTTAGAATTATATCCAGTATAAAATATTTATTTAACCAACACATTTAAGATTGATTGCTTTTAACTACCATTGAATTACCAACATACCTCGTCTATTCATCAAAAGCTTAACGAGCTAACTTTTTAATACAATTACTTATAAGGTTTAACGACTTGCTGCGCCAGCAGCTTTGCTTGTGTGGATTAAGTAGCTAAATATTTAATATTATTATTTCGTATGAACATGTCGTCTTGTGACATTATTAATCATACCAACATTAATTATTTTTTATAATACAAAGAACAAGTTAATTGAATATTATTTTTCTCGATAAATTAACATTAATTTGCACTTCTTAATTCAAATATTTTTTATTTAAACTCCATCTATCCACCCATTCATCAGCCTATAGACGTCCACTGGACATAGGCCTCCTCATGAGAATGCCACTCGAAACCGTCCTGCACCACTTGCATCCAATGGTTCCCTACGCCTTTTAAGATGTCGTCAGTCCACCTAGTAAGGGATCGTCCTAAGCTGCGTCGTCCGATTCATAGTCGTCCCTCGAGAACCTTCCTTACCCAACGGTTGTCGGCTCGACGAGCGATGTAGCTTGCCCATTGCCATTTCAACGTACTAATTCTGCGGGCTATGTCAGTTAAACCCGTTCTTTTACGGATTGCCGAAATACCGAGCATAGCCCTCTCCATTGCACGTTGAGCGACTTTGAGCTTTTTTATGAGGCCGACATTTAGAGACCACGTTTCAGTGCCGTATGTCATCGCTGATAATTTTTAGCCACTTCGGAATATTGGACGAGAGTTATTTAAATTATATAGGTTAATTTGAAGTCTTTCCGTGTGATGACGGAGTAAGAATACAATTCACCACTCCCTATCTTGCCCGTAGATATCGTACAAAACAACTATGGGATATAATATGCTTATAACATCTGTGCAAGAGAAGGAAAACTCGAAATGAAACCCTGTACCAACATGTCTGACCAGCCGTAGTGACTATACCATATAGTAGGTCAAATTCCCTCCCATTATAGAGGAGGCCCGAGCCCAACAGTGGGACGAGTGTGGGCTGCGATGATGATGATGATGAATTTGAAGCCACAATGTGCTATTAACAATTTATTTACATTTTATATACACGTGTAATATAAGCGTCACAAGCTTCGGCTTGTGCCGGCTTCGCTTAGGCCGTTCGTACCTCTCTGTCGCTTGATTCGCGCTCTTGCTTACACGCTCGGTTCAGGCGGAACGTGACAATAAGTCATGCTTTTCGTGTTTGGAGCTGGCGTCGATGCTATCACATCGAAAGGAAAATAAAAATGTAATTCCTTGTAATGAATATCCATAAACGGACTTTACAGACAACATTTTTATATATGTGATACTCATAGGTTAAACGGTATACGTGAGGTAGAGTACAATATGATCTACATCAATTATCGCACGTTTATATCAATTGCTGTCAACGCCATACAAAATTAACGTTATATTCATTACGGGTTTAATGATAATTATAACATTAAAGAAATGAGTTATTCCATTTTTTTTTTTTTATTTCAGTATTTTTTTTTTTTGTGGGTGGGCTGCGGTCGGCGCGCCTCCACACCACTCCGTCCGGGGCGATAGAGGGGCTTAAGCACGCAACTCCCGCAACGCACCGGAAAACCACGTCACCTTCGTCGTTGGGCCGACCACCGGAGCAGAGTTAACTTGTCGTCAGTAGTCGGGTCGTACTTGGGGTACCCTCCCATCGACCGACGTCCCCCCCTCGGGGAGGACGTCGGTCTTTCCTCACGTGGTCGGCCTCTCGGCGGGTGACGGACTAATCCCCGGTCACGTCACCCACGGCCTCGATTTATTTCAGTGTTAAGGATTCAATTCCCGTGTGGTAAAGGACCAAGAATACAATTTGCCACACCTTTCTTGTCCACGGGTGTCGCAAAAGACGACTAAGGGAGATCCCTTAGTCGTTCCTTAGAAGGAAAACTCGAAATAAAATCCCATACCAACTCGTCTGACTAGCGCAGTATAATAGGTTAATTACCCTCATATTGCGAAGGTGGCCCAAAAGTGGGACATATGTGAGGCGAAATAACTTTAATTAACGGTAATTAATTTAACGGTTTTTGGCAATTAAATCCAAAAGTGGATCTAGACATTAGCAAAAGTGGATGTCTGTTTTCATTAGGGTTTCGTACCCAAAGAATAAAAACGGGACCCTATTACTAAGACTTCGTTATCTGTTCGTCCGTCTGTCTGTCACCAGGCTGTATCTCATGAAGCGCGATAGCTAGAGAGTTGAAATTTTTACAAATTATATATTTCTATTGTCACTATAACCACAAATACTGAAAAAGGGGGGCTCCCAAACAACAATCGCGATTTTTTTGCCCTTTTTGCTCGATATCAATAATGCCAACAGATAGGTACTTGTTCACCTTTTTTTTTTTTTTTTTGACGCTGTGGAAATGCAGTTTACGCACTAACCCCCGCCAGCGTCTGATGGCGGGGAGTGTGGGACTCGCCGGCTGCCTATGCTGCCGGAATACCCACTAAAACCACAGCGGTCCCTTCCGCGCTTTTACGGGGTGCCAGAGAGATCGTCTTTTGACATTCGATCCCCGACACCCCTACGCTAGGCTATCTGGCCACGACCTGTCGTGATTTAAGGCGGTGGGAGGAGATGCGCGTATCGCCGCCTCCCCCTCTCTGGCCGCCGCCTGCGAAGCGAGTTCGCGGACGCGAGTGCCTCGCGTTCCCGCTCCGCGGCCTCCTTCCTTGAGATGACCTCTTCGCAAAAAGAGGCCATCGACGTCCAACACCCGTCGAGCATCTTTGAAATGATGGTCGACAACGACAGGTCTATTCTTATAACCGCCGACAGGTCGCGGCGCTGAGGCCCCCAGGCGGGACATACTTCCAGTATGTGACGCGCATCGTCATTTGGCGCGTCACACTCGTTACATCCGGGGACCTCTTCTCGACCAATTCTATGCAGGTACTTACCGAAGACCCCGTGTCCGGTAAGTACCTGCGTCATCCTGAAGGTCAGGTTGCCGCGCCTTCGATTCATCCAGCGGTGGAGGTGCGGCGCAATGGCCGCGACAGTCTCCCGCCCTGCTACGGGAGACTCCAACTCCTCTCTCCACCGCCGGTTTATTGCCCTTCGGGCCATTTCCTTTGCCCTATTTAGTCCCCTCGTGGCGATGGATTCGTCATTATTCCGCGACATAGCGCGAAATTGGTAGACTTCTGCGAGCGCCCTAGCCTGAAGTGGCCAGGGTGGATCACCTGCTAGCAGCGTAGCTGCGGTCCAGGACACCGTACGGTATCCCCTTATTGTTCTCACCGCCATGGCTCGCTGCGCCTTTCGCAGCAGGGCCTTATTAGGGGCGGTGAGTAACTCCGTCCAGATTGGTGCACCATACAGTGCCATAGACCGCAGAATACCGGCATATAGACGCCGACAAGATGATCCAGAACCTCCAGTATTGGACAGAAGCCTACCTAAAGCCACAGCTGCTTTGGTGAGCCGGGGAACAAGCTGGGCAAAGTGCGGCCCGAAACTCCATTTATTATCTAGGTGCAGACCCAGGTACTTCATCTGAGTCTGCACCGGCACGGCAACCCCAGACACACTGATTTGTGCTCTGCGGGGGAGACCTCGGCGTGGGCCGTGAATGAGGAGGGCCTCTGTCTTTTCCAGTGAGACCCTCAGGCCCAGCATACCTATCCGGTCAACGACGAGCGCTACACCAACCCTTGCTAGACGGGCGGCTGCCTGGAAGTCAGCCCTCTTCACCGTGATGAGGGTGTCATCTGCGTAACAAATAACCCCCATCCCGGAAAGGAGCTGACCCCGTAACACCCAGTCAAATCCCACGTTCCACAGGGTCGGACCGAGGACCGAGCCCTGCGGAACACCACATTCCACCCGGTGGTAGTGTATGCGCCCGTCGTCCCCCGTCCAGAGCAGGTACTTGTTCACCTAGTCAACGATACGGAACCCTTCGTGCGCGAGTCCGACTCGCACTTGGCCGATTTTTATTCTGTATGCTGTTGTTATCAAAACCAAATCAAATCATTATTATCCGAAGTCGCCCTTTTCATGTATTTTCTAAGTATAACTTAAGTTATTAGCATAAGTAATCCCTAATCTTGATCGATTAGAACAATTTAGTCGTAAGCTATACTTTTCTCAGAATTATTGATTACATGGTAAAAATACAATGCGTCACCACTCCTTACCTTTACCATTAGACTGGAGAGCAGCTTTGTTTTGTGTGTGATTAGCTGTTAGTCACGGGCTTCCAACTTAGAGTAGGCAGTATTATTTTTCTGGGTAACTTAAACTAGTAGTCGCGGAATGGTCGAAATTCGGCCGTAATTCATTTAAATTATTTTTCTGCTGCACAATTTTCTTTTAATTTTATTTATGTACTAGCAATCCGCCCTCGCTTCGCTTCGGTTATAGGTTATAGTCGTTTTACCCGCGTAGTTTCCGTTCCCGTGGGAATACCGGGATAAAATATAGCTTAGTTTACGCCCTGATATTATAGTTTCATTGGTGAAAGAATTTTTGAAATCGGTCCAGCCGTTTTGAAGATTACCCGGAACAAACAGACAGACAGACAGACAGACAGACAAAAATTTTTAATTGCTATTTTAGGCATAGGTGTCGTGCAAATAACCGTGTGAGCATGAAAAAAGCCTATTATTTTGACATTACAAACAGACACTCCAATTTTATTTATTGGTATAGATAATTGTATATTGAGCAAGTTGTATTTCACTAATAACTAATATGTAAGTACAAATGTCTATCAGACATTGTCATCATAATTATGATTGTTTGACATTTAGTTCGACCAGGGATTTTAACCGTTAACAAAAGTGTATAAGCATTGGTGGGCGCGTGTGTATGTGTGTGTGTGTGTGTGTGTGTGTGTGTGTGTGTGTGTGTGTGTGTGTGTATGTAACGATTGCATTGTAGTGTGCGTAATGCCTTTTTTATTGTATGTATGTATTTCTAATCCATTATTATATAAAATTTCAGTTTTATGCACTTCTCCTCATTATATGATTCAACTGTGTCAAATTTCATACTTGTCCATCCACGTAATTTTCGTAAAAAGGGGTACAAAGTTTTTGCTTCACGTATTAATATATAGATTACTTCGATCGCCAACTCGCCTAGCAATCGTGGTGATTATGTCATTAACCAGCCTTGTGGGAAGGCATAAATCTGACAGTAGACGTCGATAGGTAGCTAATGATCATTTGGTTTAGTGAGAAAATTAACATTCAGAGGTCTCGGTTTCGAATCGATAGCGGAATTTTAAATTTCCGAAACTATCATCACCCCAACGTAACATATACGTGCCATTGTTAAACTCAAGCTACCTATCCAATAGAAAGGAAATCGCACCACTATACCACGTTGTTCAGATGGGGAGATATAGGTTTTTACTTCTACTTTTTCTTCTTTTGCATAGATCTCATTAAGAGGATCTTCTCGTCAAACACAAGTCTACGACAAGTGTGTGTTACCAGTGATGACGTACGGCACGGAAACTTGGTCCCTAGATGACCCTCATAACGAGGCTCAAAGTCGCTCAACATGCTATGGAGCGGGTTATGCTCAGGATTTCTCTCCGAGATTGAATCTGAAATACCGCAGAAGAACGGGTGTAACCGACATAGCACGAAGAATTAGCACGCTGAAGTGGCAATGGGCAGGCCACATCGCTCGACGAACCGACAACTGCTGGGGAAGAAAGGTGCTCGAGTGGCAACCACGTATTGGATAACGCAGTGTAGGACGCCCCCGCACTAGGAGGACTGACGACCTGGTGAAAGTTGTTGGGCGTCGTTGGATGCAGGAGATACAGGACCGCACTCTGTGGCGTAACATGAGGGAGGCCTACGTCCAGCAGTGAACGGCGGTAGACTGAAATGATGATGATGATGATAGATATTATATATACAGGCTGTGTCTTAAATAGGTCAGGTCATACTGTCAAAATTATTTGGTTTATGGAATCCTCAACGGTGGACCACTATTTACGACACATTCTGTATATTAGTACCTTAGTCGTCTTTTACGACACCCATACAAGATAGGGGGTAGTGAATTGTATTCTTACCTCGTTCGAAACCAACCCGTCTGACTAGTGTGGTAGAATAGTAGGTAGGTTCCTTGCAATTTTGAAAAAGTTCGAGCACAACAGTAGGCCGTAAATGATCGTAAATGATGAACGTCTAGATGATGATGAGATTATAAATTATATCAATGACGATTATAATTATCCCTCGCAATAACGCCATTTTAACCGATTTTAAAAAAGGAGGAGGTTCTCAATTCGACTGTATTTTTTTGTTTGTTACTGGGTAAACCGTTTTTAATGATTCTCTTTTCATTAGAAAGCTGGTGCTTACCGTGTGATATCGATTTGGTCTGGTAAAGTCGGTTTATTTGTTAAAATTTTTTTACAGACTGGTCAAGACACACCTAGTCTAATCCATCCGGGGCGACAAAAGGGTGATACGAGGCTCCACTCCCTTGTTACTTCCGCATTGCTATTTGACTGATCATTGGTACAAAATTCAGAATATACTTAGGTAGAATTGCAGCAACGCTAAAGAAATATTGCATTTAAGAATTAAAAAAAAATCTATCAGATTGCCGGTTATCATGAACATATAATTATATACGTCGAAGTACTCGAATAGCCAGATCTGGTCTCATCCATCTGCATAACTAGTACCCTGAAATGTACTGATGTTTGGTCTAATCATTCTTCTTCTTCAAATCATAATAATATATGTTAAGAAATTGATATACTATATCAGTATTGTGACTTCAATTCCCGTGCAGGACAATATTTTGTACGATCCACAAATTGCTGTTCTGGATTTGGATGTAATTTGTGTCCGTTAATTATGTCTTTCCGTGTGGTGACGAGGTAAGAATACATTTCACCATTCCTTATCTTGCCCGTGGATGTCGTAAAAGACGACTAAGGGATATAAATAAGCACATAACATCTGTGCAAGAAAAGGAAAACTCGAAATGAAACCCTATACCAATATGTTCGACCAGCATGGTATCGTAAGTCAAATTTCCTCCTATTGTGGAGGCGGTCCGAGCCCAACAGTGGGACGTATGCGGGTTGCGATGATGATGATGAGTTATATGTTTGTAAAGTCCCACGCAATTACAAGGATTATTTTCTTAGCACTATGTCTTTTAAAACTCTTCTAAATCTAACAAACGAATTTTGTAATTTATCGACACAAAAACTTTAGCATTAATATTTTATTTTTGCTTCCAAAAGCTTCGCTTGCCACACCTCACATTGTATGATTGATGAATTAGCAAGTCGAGCTTTCTTGCTGATAAATTATCTTAAATGTTACAAATATTAGCAAAGATTAAGTAAGTCGTTCATCAATGCCTTGCCCTAACCTCAAAACCTGTATTTGTTGTATTGTTCTAAGTCTGCGCTTAATTTGTCTAGAGCTTAGGTCAGCTTGAATGTGAACAGAGTTCGTTATCATGAGGTTGTATATTGTAGGTTGTAAAAATGAGTTATGATGGTTATTTAGTTAAGTTTATTTGATATTTTAATCTATATAATCAACACAGTATACAATCTATACCAATAAATAAAATTGGAGTGTCTGTTTGTAATGTCAAAATAATAGGCTTTTTCATGCTCACACGGTTATTTGCACGACACCTACGCCTAAAATAGCGATTAAAAAATTTTTGTCTGTCTGTCTGTCTGTTTGTTCCGGGTAATCTTCAAAACGGCTGGACCGATTTCAAAAATTCTTTCACCAATGGAAAGCTATAATATCAGGGCGTAAACTAAGCTATGTTTTATTCCAGTATTCCTACGGGAACGGGAACTACGCGGGTAAAACGACTATAACCGAAGCGAAGCGAGGGCGGGTTGCTAGTTTTGTTTAAATAAAACTATTCTATAGTTGGCACAAAATAAAAGGTCCGTTTTGACAGTTCACGCCCAAGAAGTTTTCTATTTTTTATCGATTGAAATGTTCAGAAGGTAATTAAATTTTTCATTGACGGGCACCGCCCACTGACCTAAGTGCTGTGGCATAATGATTTTTTTCATATTGACCACAGACTATTAATAATCAGTTAAGGAAAAATAAATCGATCAAGATATATTTTTATGGCAGATTCGTACTTGGCCGCTATTATTAATTTGAATACTAGTATTTAGACCAACTAATTACAGAATTTCACCAGCCGTGTAGTGATTTTTACTGATAATTCGAGACGTCAATATTGACAATATGAAAAAGAAATAATATATATATATGGCTGACGATAGCTCAACTGACAATTTTGGCTCATCATCTTAAGAAAATTATTGACTGAAGATTCACTTTTCTCGATATTTTTGTAATTGAGTGAATGTTATTGTAACAAAAATATTAAATGGTAGAAAAATGATTATTCGTAACATTGTATCATTTCAAAATATCTACAATATCACAGTTTAAGTAAAATTTTCAAATCAGAAGTTTAATCCAATGCACTTTACAATACATATTCAAATCGATTATATACTCATATAAACTTGATTCGATTGATAGTGAGTATCGAGTACCGAGTCGTAAGGTTCATCACTAAATACATCGGTAAGACCAAGTGTCAAAACGGGCCTCTTATTTTGTGAATACTATAATAAAAGTATTCTCAGAGAGGTTGCATTCCGTTTCGGTGGTAGTATATTAGATTTGTTAGATATAAATTAATAAATTTTCATAATAAAATAACTAATAAAAAAAAAATATTTAATAATTACTGATCGAAAACAATATAATTTTTCTATATATAATTTAATTTGTATCAAAATGTGGGTCAACATTTAATAACTAATCTGTAGCGAAGCGGGTTGATATAAATCTCTATAATAATGATGACTTGTTGGACGTGAGACATCATAGTCCGCCCGTGACCATGAACGTTGAAAAGTGTTCAAAACGTCGGGCAACCGATGGCTTGTTAGACGTGAAACATCCTTTCCGTTATGCCGCCCTAGCCGAGGCCGCTTGTGACGTAACCGGGGAGTTAGTCCATCACCCGCCGAGAGGCCGACCGCGTGAGGAAAGACCGACGTCCTCCCCGAGAGGGGGACGTCGGTCGATGAGAGGGTACCCCAAAAAGGGGGTATTCCGTCGGGCCGACAACTGATGACAAGTAACCCTGCTGTGGTGGTCGGCCCAACGACGAAGATGACGTGGTGTTCGGGTGGGTTGCGGGTGTGCGTGCTTACGCCCCTCTGTCGCCCCGAACGGAGTGCTTCCCCAAAAAAAGAAAAAAAAAAGACGTGAGACATCCTAGTCTACCCGTAACCATGGACGCTGAAAAGTGCTCAAAACGTCTGACAATCAAAAATCACATACAAACGCAATAAAATCCTTAAAAAAAAACAGTATACAAAAGTAGTCTTGTGTTTAGTTGTCGGTATGGTGACGGAATAAGAAACAATTCACCACCGCCTATCTTGCCCGCGAGTGTAGCAAAAGACGTTTAATAAATCTATGCATGAAAAGGCAGTGCATATAAATCAGCTGTGATGATGATGATGGGAACTAATTCTGTCTTAGCACTAATGGCATAATCATAAAACTACCAATTATGGGGATGTGAGTTAGACTACTAGAATTCTACCCGGGTGGACCACGGGACGCGATACCAATAGTCCTCCCAAAAGGCGATTAAGAGGAGAGGTACAATACGCAATCCTATGGCACTTTTGTTAATTTCTAAGAAAATACAGGCCATTTTTTTTTTGGGGTGGGTTGCGGTCGTTGCGCTCCTCGCACCACTCCGTCCGGGGCGACAGAGGGGCGTAAGCACGCACACCCGCAACCCACCCACGTGCACGTCGCCTTCGTCGTTGGGCCGACCACTGGAGCAGGATTACTTGTCATCAGTGGTCGGCCCGACGGAATACCCCCTATTTGGGGTACCCCCCATCGACCGACGTCCCCCCCTCGGGGAGAACGTCATAATATAGGGCATAATGTTCTACAGTTTCAGTAGTAGTTGTATGCGTTTATTACACCTTTGCTTATCCTTTCAATAAGTTACATTAGGTTATGTGTGCTGCATGATGGTTAGTTGTAACCACCACTGTCCATGACTTCAGAAATACCAGAGGCGATTGACAACAATGATCAATACCCTTGCCAAGTATGGCAACATGATCCCACCTTGATAAAGTCTATATCGAACATTATACCACGATGCTAGCTATAGCTGATAGATAGATGGTATATCGCTAATGTTGACCGCTCGAATGACGTAGCGGTTAAGATATTGACTTAGCGGAGTTAGCGCACCATTGTCGTGGGTTCGATTCCCACCCGGGGCAATACTTTACGCAACTTGTTACTGCGCTTCGTTCGGTGAGCGAGAGAGCCGGAAGCCCAACTTTCTGAGGGTGTTTGCGTGTGGAGGGTTTTGGTGGTGCCTTTGGTATCACCGAGCCTCATTGCACGCATTCACACTCCCTTCATTTTCTTTGCGGTAGGCAGCAGCCTTGTAAAGGTCCATGAGCGGCAGCAACACTTACCATCAGGTGTACTGTTTGCTCGTTTGCCACCGTTTGCAATAAAAAAAAAAAAGTCAGGGTGAAATTTGTATACGTTAATTACATATTTGTAAAATTCCCTGCTTTACAAAATTTGGTGCAGTGTATTAAAAAAATATTTGGTGTCTGGATTGAATTAAAATGTTTATATATTATTTCATTTGATTTAATTATAATACATAACCATATCCTATGACTGGCCCTGCGGGTGTAAAATTGACTAATTTGTGGGAGAAGCAAAAACTACATACCTTAAACAGCGGCTTTTTAGGGTTTCGTACCCAAAGGGTAAAAGGGTCCCACCCTATTACTAAAACTTCGCTATCTGTCCGGTTGTCTGTCCGTCCGTCTCTCCGTCTGTCTATCTGTCACTAGGCTATAGTAGTAGTAGTTCTCAAGAACCGCGATAGCTAGACAGGTGAAATTTTCACAAATCATGTATTTTTGTTGCCGCTATCACAACAAATACTAAAAGCAAAATAAAATAAATCTTTGAGGGGGGCTCCCACGGAAATATTAATACTATTTTTCTGGCTCCCATACAACAAACATGATTTTTATAGATAATGGTGCGGAACCCTACGTGCGTGAATCCGACTCGCACTTAGCAGATTTTTTATTTTGTCCTATTGTTACGTTAATTTTTATATCCAGTCCGTTCTGTTGTTAAAAGTTTGCCCGTCAACTCGTCATGTTTTGGCTGAGTGATGGATACTTAAGATTTTCGCTGAGGGTTTTTTTTTATAATAATAATTTCATTTATTTAAGTAACAAGGACTCATTTTTGTTAGTAATACTTAATCTACGGTTGTTAGTAAACATATGAAATATTCGAAAAATCAATTATAATTACAAAACAATATGCGAATACATTAAAATAAAATAAATTAAAATAAAACAAAATATTATCTGCTAATATAAATCACTGTTGCCTCACCCCATGAGAGATCGCACAGCAGTGATTTACATATATCGACGTAGGAAAGCATATTTGCTGTAAGTAGACAAAATACCTAAAGTGACTTTTTACTACCATTAGAATCAGAAAAAAAAGCCGCATCGAATGACCCGGGTCCTGTGTCTCTACGATAAAAAAAAATTACATACGCCGTTGAAAACGCCCGTACTTATATTTTTTTTAGCAAGATTAAATGCTGTATGTAGACCAAAATCTAGTCATTTTAGACATTTTGTACTTACAGCAAAAGAAAGACTGCATTTTTTGCTTTACAAATACTTACTTCTTCCCATTTAAAAACTTAACGCTACTTACAGCATTTCTGCGGCGTGTGATTTTTACATTCGTTTACTTACAGCAAGTTTAGGGAACCTACAGTTTTAGTGTTTGTTATTTACAGCAAATCATCACGTATTTGCTTTAAAAGCTCACACCACATAATACATTTTAAAATCCTGTGATTTTTTAGAAATTTGAGATAATGCATTTTGATAAACCATTTATCATTTCATTTTACCGTTACGCCATTGAAAAAATGATAGTACTCTGAAGTTGTATCGGTGTTACCGCATCGCTACCGGCTCCGCCCGCACCCTTCATTCCTTGTACGACATTCTGTTATTGTCTCATTATAAGCGTGGCATTTGATTTGAAACGTCGTGTGTGCTGAGTGTCCGTAATAAGTGGTGTGACTTAGATTGAACCTGATAAAATACTCATATTTTATCACGAAAATGTAAGTAAATTTTCCGAATGATTATTATTAAGGGTCGATCAGTATTTACGTATTGTATCTTAATCGAAACTATCTAATACAAGTAAAGATATTTGTAATCTGCCATAATTAGGTTTAAGCATTTTTCTAGGTAGTTTCAACGTATAAAAATCATCAATTTACTTGTCCTTCTACAGATTTTTATGAATATCGTCACACCTGTAATCCCTGACGGAGTAGGCATTTCATCGACGTATTTAGTCTCCAATGTGACTGGTGGCGAACCAACCAATATACTACGAGCACAAACCCGGTTACGAGCTGCAATTGAGGAAGTTTCACAACAGTAAAACCACATATTATACTTTGCCATAGCCGGGAATCGAACCTGGAACCTCATGACCTATAATCAGCAATCACAATCACTAGGCCAACGAGGGTAACAAGATATTTTTTTATTTTTTATAAACTACCTTGCTTATTTTAGATGGCGAAACGCAGGGAATGGATGGACGAATTGAGACCTCTTCAAGAAGACATTGTTGAAAAGCATTCAAGAAAGAAACCTAAAATATAAATATCAAGCAACGAGCTATACCTACAAGGCAATTTAATTCCTTCGAAATTGAACAATAAAAAAATAAAATCAGACCGATGAATCTAATAATTTTTCGCAAAATAATTGCAAAACGACACCATGATCTACAAGGAATTTGGAAGAGGGTATGATTAGTTGCAAAGAATTGACTCCAACTTTTCGAAACCCAGAAAAATACATGACTGCACCGACCACATACTAAGACAAATTTTACCGCCACCGCTTCAAGCTTCGGGCTTGACGGAAATCCCAAAAGACTTGCATAAAGTTTACAAAATCACCCACGAAACATGTATTACAAAACATGCTAAATTAGATTTTACTGTAATAATTGAGAATGAAGATGTTTTGGATGAAAGTATTCCACATTTAACAGCTTGTAAAGCCTACTTTCCAATTGAGAATGATGGTAAGCAAATCAAAACCCAATGTCTCTATTTTATCCCAGAATTAGGTGGTGGTGTTGAGAGCAATATGGAACAGCCTCAAAGTAAATCATCAACTACAGAGAAGAGAGCTATGATCGAAAGCAATGTAAAATTGATGGACCTTGAAAGTCTACCCTCCGGTCTTAGAGCATGTGCAGCAATAGAGAGCCACGTGCAAACGCAAATTCAATGTCCATCTCCAGTTCTTGATACAAGTGTTGCTACTTGATACAAGTGTTCGGTGTCCATCTCTAGTACCTTCAACGAGTTTTGCGATTGAGGGCGACGTAGTGCAGGTATCATCTTCAAGCTATTCTCTGGTTCCTGGCATAAATACTGCTACAAATGGTGCTGTGCACATGCAATTTATTTCTGAAAACAGTTCTGCAATTGAGAGCAATATAATGCCAATAGGATCTCCAAGTCTATCAATGTTCCTTAGAACGAGTGACAGCAACGTGGTGCAGATAGAGTTTCGAAGTAGTTTACCATCCCCTGAAACAAACAAAATACAGATAACAGAAGACAGAGGCAACAGAAGGATAAATCCTAAAAGATGCAAGAAAAACTAAATTTCGATAAATGTTATCTTGATTATATGGACGATGCGGATACATTATTGTTAAATAAAGCCTTTCCATCAGATGACTCAACAGATTGGAGTGAAGTGGAAGAGTCATCTGACGAGATGGAAGTTGGAAATCAACACACTAAAACTGCAAAAAGAAATAAGAACAAGCAAGGCAAACATAAAGACAAAATAAAAACAAAGACCACTAAGTTTCTGTTTTTTACTTTTAAACAAATATTTTCTTATTGGATACAATGTTTTTATTTACATCTTGCGTTCCTAACTAGTTTTTGGGCCTTAGTTTTTATTTTGTATATTTTATTTTTTATGTTTTATCTCTTATATATAAGAGAAAAATACTTTTTTAATTCATTGTATTGTTGAAACGAAGTTCTGGCAGTATAATTAGAGTTTCAAATTTTGTTCCAACAATTTAAAAGACCATAATTTTTTTTTACCATTTACGACATTTTATTTCAACCAAACATTACATTACCAACCGACCCACTGCATTTCAAGATCTAATCATAATTACAAATTTAATCTTACATCTTGAATTGCAGTACCCAAATAAATAAATTTACTGCATACAGCATATTTACCGCCTGTAAATTAATAATATTTCCATCTACGCGTACATTTTTCTTCCTTAGTTACAGCGTTTTAAAGGTATGTGATTTAAAAAACTGTGTGCTGTAACTAGCCAAATACGTACTTATAGTAACTTTGGATAAAAAGTTTACATTGCAAATGGTAACTGGCAGTTATATAAATCTATGTTCCAAAAATGATAGCAATATCATGGATAGGTCAGACACTATTAATTTTTTTCCGAAATTAATAAAGTTTTTTGGCTCTGGTGAACAATTGCAATATGTCTACTTACAGCAAATATGCTTTCCTACGTCGATATGCAGTCCAGCCGACTTGCAACCATGACCAGGATGCTGTTTGAGCTAGCCCGCACCCTACGCACTAAGGATGTACACCTTTTGCGCATTGTGGTGTAAAAGCAATCTACACGAGCTTCAGCGAACATCCCCGAAGCGCTGCAGAAGCGGGGCAGCCCCAACAACACCCTGAACGCGTTGTTATATTGGATGCGGAGAGCACTGTAAGATTTTTGAGTATATCTAGCCCACAGGCTGCAAGTGTAGAACGATGTACAATAGGCTCTAAACACTGTATAAATAATTAAAAATAATAGAAATTATATTTTAGTAGTATCTCTTGTTTAGTTACTATGTCAACTTACCTTCCAAGTGTAGTGATTATGACATTATCACTCTTAGGGAAGCCGATGACTAGTAGTAGACATGAACAGGCTGATGAAACATAGAAATTAGTCATATTGCAAGCTAAACGTTTTGAACAGTGAGAAATGCTATAGAATACTAAATCAGACCGTTAGGATAGATCAGTACATAGAGCAAGTAGGTCTAGGTACCGATATAACCTCGTCGGGCCGACCACTGACGTCAAGTCACCCTGCTCCGGTGATCGGTCCAACGACGAAGGCGACGGTCACGGGTGGGCTAAGGGTGTGCGTGCTTATGCCCCTCTGTCGCCCCGGACGGAGTGTTGCGAGGAGTGCGCCGACCGTCACCCACCCCCAAAAAAAAAAAGGTACCGATATAACCTACCAAGTATCATTACTGAACTGACTGAAAAGTTCCAACGACAATAGCAGCAGCTAAAGATAACCTGGTGAAAGTTGCTGGCTGTTGGATGCAGGCGGTACAGGATCGCACTTTGTGACGAAACATAAAGGAGGGCTACATCCAGCAGTGAATGGCAATAGGCTAAATGATGATGATGATAACTCGTCGGTCGATAATCAGAATGCTATCATCGTTTGTACAGTTCAATCAAAAATTCTTATGGGTTAATGTTAAGTAAACCACTAGTAAACTAGGTTAAGTGCTAACATTAATATTACATCTTCAACATCATTATTACATGGAAACAAACAATTTGTTTATTATAAATCCGGTCCATAATAACTTAGGCACGCAATGTTGAAAAAGATTATTTGACTTTGTTATCAAACTAGGTATGTTCATTACAAATAGAATATGTTATCTTATATCTTTAAACGAGCAATTCTTGTATATATGTATATATTCAGGATCTCGGAAACGGCTCCAACGATTTTGTTGAAACTTGGCATACTAAAGGTTTCGGGTCCAAAAAATCGATCTAGCTAGGTTTTATTTATAGAAAATGTTGTTTTGTCCGTGTTTTTAGCAAAACAAACAATGACATTAAATTTTAAAAGATTATGAATTCAAATTTCGTTGTCAACGTCATGAGTTACGATAGCTCAGATGAGAAGTTGACAGGTTCTAATTTTGATTTTCTTAACATTCAAACAGCGTCGATTCGAATCTCGGTGTTATTATTATTCTCTTTTTGTAATTTTTTATATATTTTTCATTATTTATTTTTTATTTTTTATTAATATATATCTAAATAAATTCGATAAAAATATTCCGAGCGAAGCTCGGTCAACCAGATATTTACTATTATTACTGTTGAAGGCAAAAAACGAGTTAACAGCACACCTTCTTTTTGGGTGGGCTATGGACAACGCACCCGCCGCCCGGCTCCGGGGCGACAGAGCTGCGGCGCGCGGCCCCGTAACCCACCCGTGGCACGTCGCCGTCGTCGTTGGGCCGACCACCGGTGCAGGATTGTGTGTCACCGGTGGTCGGCCCGACGGAATAGCCTTTGATGAGTACCCTCTCCTCGACCGACTTCCCTTCCCTCAGGGAGGTCGTCGGTCTTAGTCGCGCGGTCGGCCTCTCGGCGGGTGATGGACTAACTTCCCGGTCCAGTGACCCGCGGCCTCGGCTAGGGCGGCATCAGGCACAAGTAGTAAACAACACACCTGATGGAAAGTGATACCGGTGCTCATAGATCTTTTTAGCTGCCTATTGTGATGAAAATGACGGGAGTGTGAATCAAACATCTTCAGAAAGTTGGGCTTCCAGCTCTCTCACTTACCGAACGAAGTAATAAATTGCTACTATTCAGACGTCGATTTTCTGCGAGACTGTGGTACTACTCCGGGCGTAACGGCCTGTTATAGACAGACGACTGTCGACAGTGTGGTCCTGCCGTATAAAAAATGTATGACATATAACACTAATTTTCCCTGTTTGTTTCTGACTTCGTTTGCGTAGGATTTTCGGCGGGAACGGAAAAGTGTTACCTGGTGGTCTTGTATTATATTCAATGACTTCGTTTTTAACATACCATATTGAATAATGATTTCTGATGTTTACGCGAGTATTATACATTTTAAATAAAACTACTTTACGGATTTGTATTTGATTTTTGACGTGCGTCGGGTAATCAAAAATCAAATAAAAACGCGATAAAATCCGTAAAGTAGTTTTATTTAAAACATATTGAATAATTTTGATGACATTTTATGTAATGTGAAATGTGTGCAAATGATATTCATCTCTCAGTCCACATAGGTCCCAGTCCCACTGTTGGGCTCGGGCCTCCTCAACTATACGAGGGACACCTACCGCGATCTACTATCGCGCTACCTACCACGACTTACTATACCGCGCTGGTCAAACGTATTGATATAGACTTTTATTTCGAGTTTACCTCTTGCATAGATGTTTAATGCATATTATATCCTTGAGGCGCTGTTTGCGATACTAACGGATAAGATGGAGATATTAAATTGTTTTATTACTTCTTACACGAAAAGACAAATACGTCTGACCAGCGTGGTATAAGCGTGGTGATCGAATTCCCTTCTATGGTGGATGATGCCTGAGACCAATAGTGGAACGTATATGGGCTGCGATGATGATACCAGGCTGGTTATAGGTGTTGGTATAGAACTTTATTTCGAGTTTTGTTTCTCTTGCATATATGTGATCTGCATATTATGTCTATTAGTTGACTTTTACGACACCCTTTTATTTATTTATTTATTTTAAAGGAAATTGACAGCTAAAAGAATTACATTAATGACTTAATTAGCAACATAAAGCCATTTATGAGTCTCCACATATAACAGTTTCATATATATTTTTTTCTTTTTAAAACACATAAGTCTTTCAATACTTAAAACTAGAAATATTTGAGTAACAAAATAACAAGTGCTTAAAGCTAACTCCATATAACAAAATAATTCCTTGTCCTGTTAACACACTACGATACAAAAACTGATTATTGAACTGCAACATAGTAATTCTAAAAACAAAATAACGAGAAAAAAAAAATGTATTAATAATGATGTACTAAATTGATGTAAAAAAATTAAATCAGAGATTTATTGAAATAAGTCTGTTCCTCAGTGAAGGTATGCTTGTGTTAACGATATCTATGTCGTTACTACGCATTATTTGGTTAAAACTTTGACAAGAACGATACGACAACGAACAACGAACCCTTGGGCAAGATAGTGGATGGTGAATTGTGTTCTAACTCCATCACTACACATTAGAACAAACATAAGACCTAAATATGAGAGTATTTTTTCTATTTAAATCGAAACGTTAAAATTTATTGTGAAGTTCCTCTAAGAATCCTCTAAGGGATAAAATTAACTTAATTATCATTTTATCATTATTATGTTATTTAAATGCAAAACAGTAAGAAATTCTCTAGACACTTTCAAGTAATTCAAACTTTTTTGTTTCAAAGTTTTCGCCTCTGCTGCGATTGAGGCTAATACACCATTTATGATAACGGCAGTTAGCATTTTTACGAACGTATGTATATTCATAAACCTAAAAGTTAGCTATTATAATGAATTTCTTAAATCTTTACGCTCAAATAAAAAATATTTAGGCCTTATTTTCATGAATGAAAACGCTCAACTTTTTCTTTCTTAAAATACTGCGTAAACTTTTTCATGTGTATTCATTTATTTGCAAGTAAAATACAGCTTGTCAGCTTTTTGCGACTTATTTTCATGAATTTCTTCATCTAGGGTTAAAAACATAAAAAGAGGGAACGAAAAAACGTTGTCTTTTAACAAAAGATGTTTTCCTTTCCTTTTATCCTGTGATATATCTATTAACTTATATAAAAATACAAATCCATCTGACTAGACTGGTGCAGTATATTAATTTGAGTCTCATTGTGGACGATGCTCAAGCCTACTGTTGCAATATACCAGCTAGCAAAGAAATCAACTATCATTATCAACATCTTAGCCCATATTATAAATCCCACTGGCCCAAATAAGTCTCACTGTTGGGCTGGGGCATTCTCCAAAATGGGAGGGAAATTGACCTACTATACAGCGTGTGTCAAACATATTAAACACAGGGTTTTGTGTTGAGTTTTCCCTTCCCTGGCATGGATATTATCTGTATATCATATCCTTTAGTCATCTTTTACAACACTTATAGGTAAGAGAGGGGTATTAGGCACTCTTTACCACACACTATTAAACTAATTTAAAGAGATATTTGATAATGAGCAGCATTGAGCAGGTAACATATTTTGCTTATGTAGTAAGAATAGACAACGATACCACGTTTTGAGTAAAATATTGATCGCATTATCACCTTAGGCTTTAGTGGCAAATGAGCAAGCAGTCACTTAATGGTAACTGGTAATTCATCACAGCTCATAACTTGCCAATGTTGAGGATGATTTTTTTTTTTCCGGGAGAGAAATTAATCTACTATATCTCGCTGGTCCGACGTGTGGATATAGAATTTTATTCCGAGTTTACCTTTCCGTCCCTTAATCGTCTTTTATGATACCCACAGGAAAAAAAGGGGTGGTAAATGGTAATCCTACTCCTTCATCACACATAGTTTTAGTCTTTAAATCTTTTAATTTCGAATTAGTATCAAATAAACAGTAAAGAAATGATTTTTTTTTTCAGATAATGACTACAAAATCTATGCAACAGATGCATCAAAGGGTGTAGATGATATCCCCTATACCAGATCTGGATAAAAATCCAAAATGGAACATCACAACGGACATACAAACAGAATTCATTGTAGAAAACATAAAAGAAGAAAAATACAATTTCACAAACAATTTTTACAATGTCATAACAAAAACAGACGAAGTTAACGACGAATGTGTTAATTCAACGCTTAATAATTCCATAGTGCATGAATGCAGTGAAAAACCATACGATAGTTTTGAAATAAGTGTAGTGATAATACTATGTTTGTTAATTGTGGTAACTGTTATTGGTAATACATTGATTATATCGGCTGTAGTGACAACGAAACGATTAAGAACTGTGACTAACTGTTTTGTTACTAGTTTGGCTGTTGCTGATCTTCTTGTTGGAATATTTGTAATGCCACCTGCAATTGCTGTACATATAAGTGGTAAGTTTTGTAAATGTATTATAGATACTAGCAACCGGGCCCCCTTTTGCTGCGGTTTCAGTCGCCTTCCCCGCGTAGTTCCCGTTTCCGTAGGAATACCGAGATAAAAATATAGCCTATGTTACTCCCTGATATTATAGCTTTTTATTGGTGAAAGTATTTTTGAAATCGATGTTGTGGTTAAGGCATGAAAGCGTAACAAACAAACTTACTTTCGCATTGATATTATTAGTAAGGATTATATTCCCTGGTAATTATGATTTGCCGTATGCCGAGATCTCACCCGTGGGTGTCAGTAAAAGACGATTAAGGGCTTTTGTATGCATATAACATCTATATAGGGCTTCCAATCCCGCAGCCTGAATTCAATCCTGGTATTTGCGGGATTATGAATTTTCAATCCCGCGGGATCTCGGTATTTGCGGGATTTCGCAATTTCTAAATATTCACATTTATATAAGGCAAATAACACAATGAATTAATCAATTACATATTTATTTACGTACATATTAATCAATTCCACATTTATTTACGTACATATTACTACTAATATGAGATCAATCAAAGTACACGGTTTTTCCTTCCCAAAAACAGTAACAAATACTGAATAAAAACCAAATAATACACAAAGAAAATTAAAAAATCAACCAAAAAAGAAACACATTTTAAACTGTAAATTTATATAGGGTATGTCACTGTTTGAGTTTGAGATTTTATTAAGTTAGAGGTTCCATGCACGCTTTTTTTCAGTCTCGCAAATCCCGCGGATCCTGCGACCGTAATCCCGCATCATGCGGGACTGGAAAATGACGCGGGATTGGAAGCCCTACATCTATACAATGAAAACTCGAAATCAAACTCTATTCCAATATGTCTGACTAGCTTGGTATACTATATTAATCAATGTCCCTCTTATTATGACAGATGATCATGTACAAAATATGTTTATTTCACTGGTCCGAACATTAAACTATTCTTTGTTTCTTCTTATTCAAATTTAGTTAAAAATCTATTGATCTGATATTCCCACGTTTGTCCCCGTGCAGTGCCCGTTGCCATAAGAATATCGGGATAGAATATAGCCTATATTACTCCTAATACAGACACCCTCCAGACATCTTAGTCCGCCCGTGACCATGAACAATATAATAAAGTGTTCGAAACGGGCAATGCAAAATCAAAAACAAACGCGATAAAATCCGTAAAGTAGTTTTATTTAAAATGTGTAATACTCGCGTAAACATCAGAAATCATTACGCATTATCTAGTTGACATTCGAGACTGCGCGCGCGCATCGTTAAAAATAATGATTAGCTGACTTCAGGGTGTCAGTTTTTCGTGACGCTATGTGCCTATCATAAAAAATACTCTTATTATTTTTTTTAACGCGCCATAAGAAAAATAATTCCAAAAAACAAATATATTATCATTTAGACATCATTGGATATCAATATTAGTGGAATTCACGAGTGTATCATGAATTAATTTAAAATTACTTTAGAAACAATATACATAAAGTAATGTAACAAACAACTGTTATGAAAAAGTTTAATGTTTATTTTTGTACCGAAGTGCTAAATATTGTGAATTTTACGATATCCGTACTAAGTTTTGTAAGCCTCATTATTAATAAAGAATGTGATTTAAGCTCAAAAACTTCGTAACATAAACGTTGTACGTACATATTTTATGAAAGCTGTATCTATATTTGAATATTTATTTTACTGTAGTATATTTAAGTGTTGTAAAATAAGTTATTTACTTTATTCTGTATCAGAAAGAATAAGTAAAAATATGAGAAGTATTCAATTTATATGATAAATTATATCCAATGTATGTTTCAAATGATGTATCAAAATGATGGAGTAAAGTTTTACGATGCGCGCGGACACCGTCACGAATAACCGACACCCTTTTTTTTTTGGGTTAGGTTACGGTCGGCGCACTCCTCGCAACACTCCGTCCGGGGCGACAGAGGGGCGTAAACACGCACACCCGTAACCTACCCGTGACGCGTCGCCTTTGTCGTTGGGCTGACCACCGGAGCAGAGTGACTTGACGTCAGTGGTCGACCCGACGGAATAACCCCTTAAGGGAAAGTACCCCTCAGCGACCGGTGTTCCCCCGATCTTTCCCCACGTCGATCAGCCTCTCGGCGACTAAGCTAGCTAGTCAAATTTTTTTACAATACACGCGCACACCGTCACAAATGTCAACTAAATAATGCATTATAATAAAACTTTCAATGTATTAGATAACTTTTTTTCTATTATTAGTATCGTTTTTTCTATAAACGTAGGATAACGCGAAGGTTAACATTTTTAGAAAGATTTTTATCCTTTTACGTCATTTTCGTGTAGTGATATAGTAAAAATACAATTCACCACTCCCTATCCTGCCCGTGGATGTCGTAATAGATGACTTAGGGATATAATAAGCATATAGCATCTGTGCTAGAGTAGAAAAACTCGAAATAAAACCCTATTCCCACACGTCTCACTAGCGGAATCTCACGGAAGGAGGCGGCGGATCGTGTGCGAGTAGAGCTCCTATTCGGCGACACGTTCCGCCGCCGGCGACTCGGGCGGCGCAGGCGCAAGTATCTGCGCCTAATGCCGCCCTAGCCGAGGCCGCGGGTGATCGGACCGGGGAATTGTCCGTCACCCGCAGAGAGGCTGATCGCGCGATGGCGACCGAAGTCCCAGTACGTCGAGAGGTGAGAGGTTACCTGAAAGGGTATTCCGTCGGGCCGACCACTGATGACAAGTCACATCTGCTCCGGTGGTCGGCTCAACAACGAGGTGACGTGGGTACGGGTGGGTTATGGGCCCGCGCGTCGTCCTTTCATCGCCCCGGACGGACTGGACCGCGCGTCAGTCGCAGTCGCAGTCCAGGTCCTTTTTATTTTTTTGGGTGGGCTATGGCTTACCATAGCCCACCCAGAAAAAAAAAAAAGAAAGCTTTGAATAATGACTTTAGTCCAGCACCCGCAGAGAGGCTGACCACGCGACGGCGACCGACGTCCCGGGACTCCCTGTCCCGGGACGTCGGTCGCCGTCGCGTGCTCTCGTCGCGCGTCTCGCGCGTCGAGAGCTGAGGGTACCCGAAAGGGTATTCCGTCGCGTCGACCACTGAGGACAAGGAACTCGGCACTGGTGGTCAGCCCTAACGACGAAGGCGACGTGGGTATGGGTGGGTTATGGGCCCGCGCGCCGTCCTTTCATCACCCCGGATATAATGGACCGCGTGTGCGCGTACCAAAACCCACCCATATAAAAAAATTAAAAAGAAAAGCCCCTACCATTATGGAGAAGGTCTGTCCCCAACAATAGGACATATATGGGCTAAGATCATAATGATAATGATGATGGCAAAGAAGTTAAACTTCTTAGTTGCATAATTAAGTACACAGACACACGCTATTTTATAACTTCACATAACAAATATGCAGTGACCTAGATTTATAAAATTAGCACATGACATCAAGACTTCTAGTATATCAGATTTATAATCGAGAATCGAAGCCCTTGGGTAGCGGCTGGTAACGTAAGCTATCATAAAATCATAACGTCACGGCTTATGTTACAAGGATGTTAGTTCATCCATATATAATTACTCGTAATACATATATGTATATTTATTTTAATTAAATTTATTACTTACAAAACTTGTTCATCATATAACTTATAATCACCGTTTAGGCTCATTTTTGAAGTAAAACTTCTTTGCGCGCATGAGGGTAAATTTTTTACGGATGAAACGCAATTTAGCGTCACGAAGATGTGCAGCATTTTTGTCGAAGAAGAGGGAGAGAGCGATTGAGACCGATTGAGGGAGAGTGAGAAAGCGCGAACATAGCACGAAGCACAGCCATGGGGCGAGAGTAGGGAGCAAGCGAGTGAGAAAGATCGAGATTTTTTATTTTTTTTATTTATTTATTTTTTTTTATTTTTTTTATGTATTCATTTATTTTTTAATACTGATAAAAACATATGGAACCAAAGAAGTTTCACTTCTGACATGTGTACTTAGTACTTACGGTATTTTTTTTTTAATTAATACCATTGCACTAAGAAGATAATCCTTGTATTGCGGTGGACTTTACAAATGTATAATTTAATGGACATAAATTACATTCAGACTCAGAATAACAGTTTGTTAAACGCACAAAGTGTTGTCCCACATAGGAATCGAACCCACGACGGTGGGTCAGCATCTTGACTACTTCGCCATCGATACAGTCGTATTTACTTTAGTGTTTAAAATGCAAGGTTTATTTATAAAAACACTTGTTATGCGAGCGAAAAATGATTGCCACAAGTGAGATTTAAACTCGCATCTATCGGGGCTACGTTCCAATTGTCTTACCAATTAGGTAAGCGTGGGCCTACGTCATCCTTATAATTTAATTTGCGACGGTTGACTCAATGTGTATTATTTTTTCATAGTTATTGCAAAAGATATTGGCGTTAACTTTATGACCGGCTGCTCGAAGTCAGGGTGACTTTCTTGGGAATCTATTTGTTGATCAGAGGATATTAGATAGAGTTGGTATATGTAAAGTCAGTACTGTGTCAGTCAAAGTTAGTAGTGTTTTTTTTTTTTCTTTTTTGACACCAGCAAGTAATATAAATTGTAAGGGTTGGTAGTATTGCTAACCACACAGAATGGTCGAGCATGGGCCTATGTATAAAAGCCAATTCTTCTCTGGTATTGTCGTCTCTTGTCCGTGTGGTGATGGATTAAGAATACAATTCACCACTCCCTATCTTGCCCGTGGATTTCTTTTTTTATTGCCAACGGTGGCAAACGAGCAAGCAGCACACCTGATGGTAAGTGATTCTGCCGCACATGGACCTTTGCAATACCAAGGGCACAGCCAGGCCGTGGCCTACCGTGAAGGAAATACTCTTCTTAAACCTCGTTTAAAGAAGGACGTGTCATAGTGCTCGGGAAACACAGCAGCAGGTAGTTCATTCCAGAGCCTGCACGTACGTGGAAGAAATGAACGCTGGAAACGTACAGTTGAAGACCATAACGTTTCCAGGTGAAATAGATGAACCCTGCTACGATGTCGAGTGGTACGTTGGTAGAATGGTGACGGTGGTACCAAGTCAAACAGTTCCTCGGAGCACTCCGCGTGAAAGAGTCGGTAGAGTACACAGAGCACCGATACATCCGGATAGAGGTCTCCCGGACCCTCCTGCAGCCCAGCAGGGGTCACATGGTGGACGGAGCTCCCGCGTTTCCGCGGTGGGCTGTGGGTCGATTGGATCGGGACCTGTTGGCGGAGGCAGCCATCGTTCAGTCGTGGCTGTCCTCACCGCCCCAGGCGGACGGGGTGTATGGCGAGGCTGGCCGCATCCGCTGTGGGTTAACGCAGATCTGCGATGCGGCCATGCCCCGTGTGCGGCGTCTGCCCCCGAAGAGTGCGGTCCCCTGGTGGACCCGAGAATTGGCGGACCTTCGGGCCGCGTGCATACGTGCCCGGAGGGCCTACACCCGCAGCCGAGCGTGTCACCGCAACGCTGAGCGGGAGGGCCAGCTGTACGAGGCTTACCGCAGTGCGCGGTCTGCTTTCAGGCTGGCCGTCCGTACCGCCAAGGACGTTAGTCGGCGGGAGATGCTGGACAGTCTCGAACGTGACCTCTGGGGTCGCCCCTACCTCGCGGCGCTGAACAAGCTCCGCGGGCGGGGCCCCCCCTCACCGAGACTCTCCAGCCCAGCCTCCTCACCAGAGTTGTCGAGGACCTCTTTCCACAGCAGGTGGAGCACACGCTCCCGGTCATGGCTTCGCCGGACAGCGACCTGGAGGCCGACGATGAAAGTGCTCCGCCCATCACGGAGCCGGAAATGGGGGCGGCGGTGGCGTGTATGCGAGTCAAATCCACCGCCCCCGGGCCCGACGGTGTTCCGAACCGTGTGCTGGCCCTGGTCCTCGAGCATCTGGGACCACGCCTCAGGGGACTGTTCGACGCCTGTTTGACGTCCGGGCAGTTCCCTGGATGCTGAAAAGAGGGGAGGCTGGTTCTCCTGCGAAAGCCGGGACGGTCTCCCGAGTCGGCCTCGGCCTACAGGCCCATCGTGCTGCTCGATAATGCGGGCAAGCTGCTGGAGAGGGTGTTGGCTGCCCGCATCGAGCGGCACCTCGTCGGGGTTGGGCCCGATCTGTCCAACGCCCAATTTGGTTTTCGGAGGGGGCGTTCGACGATCGCGGTCCTGCTGCGCCTGAAGGCCGTGGTAGCGGAGGCCGTCACCAGCGGAGGAGTCCTGTTGGCGGTGTCCCTGGACATCGCCAACGCCTTCAACAGTCTGCCATTCAGCTGCATCAGGGAGGGGCTAACGTACCACGGGGTGCCCGTGTACCTCAGGCGGCTGGTGGCAGACTACTTGGAGGGGCGCAGCGTCCTCTACGTTGACCGAGTAGAGGACGTTGTGCAAACGCCCATGACGTGCGGTGTCCCACAGGGGTCGGTTCTGGGTCCGACCCTGTGGAACATCGGCTACGACTGGGCGTTGAGAGGAAGCCTCCCACCCGGGCTGGGCGTAATTTGCTACGCCGACGATACACTCGTCACAGCCCGGGGTGGGACGCTAGAGGAGGCGGCACGCCGGGCAACTCTCGGCACCGAGGAGATTGTCAGGCGTATCGAAGCGCTGGGGTTGAGGGTAGCCCTGGAAAAGACGGAGGCCCTTTTGTTCCATGGCCTCTGTACCGCCGGGCCTCCCGCCGCCGCTTCGATCACCGTGAATTCGGTCACCATCAGCATCCAGGCCCACATGAAGTATTTGGGCCTGGTGCTCGACGGGCATTTTTGGTTCCGGGAGCATCTCCATCGACTTGTTCCCCGGCTTGTCGGCGCGGCGTCCGCCCTTTCGCGGCTGATGCTGAATGTGGGCGGACCCAGTGCTACGTGCCGACAGCTGTACGTGGGGGTGATCCGGTCGATGGCCCTATACGGCGCAACGGTGTGGGCGGGGTCCCTGACCGTCCGTCTTAGGGCCCTCTTGAGGCGACCACAGAGGGTCATGGCGATCAGGGCCATACGGGGTTACCGCATGGTGGCGACGGAGGCAGCGTGCCTCCTGGCCGGAACCCCCCCGTGGGATCTGGAGGCGGAGATGCTCGCCGACATTTATCGGAGGGTGTCGAAGACGCGCGCCCGCGGCGGCATAGTCTCCATCAATGAGATCACCGCCTGGCGGGTCGACGCCCGCCGAGAAGTAATTGCCCGTTGGGCAGTCCGGCTAGAGAGTCCTCGGTACGGTGTCAGGACCGTCGAGGCCCTCCGGCCGGTGCTGATGGAGTGGTTGAAACGGACGCACGGGGTGCTTTCCTTCCGACTGGTGCAGATGCTGACGGGGCACGGTTGCTTCGGGAAGTACCTGCACAAGATTGTCAGGAGGGAGAGCACACCGTCCTGCCACCACTGCAGTTGCGACGAGGACACGGCGCAGCACACGCTCGAGGAGTGTGCTGCATGGGAGGGGGATCGCCGTGAACTCGTCGCAATTATCGGTGCCGACCTGGTGCTGCCGACCATCGCCAGGGAGATGCTCGTCAGCGTCAGGAACTGGGACGCGGTCGCCGCCTTCTGTGAGGCCGTAATCTCACGGAAGGAGGCGGCGGATCGTGTGCGAGTAGAGCTCCTATTCAGCGACACGTTCCGCCGCCAGCGACTCGGGCGGCGCAGGCGCGAGTATCTGCGCCTAATGCCGCCCTAGCCGAGGCCGCGGGTGATCGGACCGGGGAATTGTCCGTCACCCGCGGAGAGGCTGACCGCGCGACGGCGACCGATGTCCCAGTACGTCGAGAGGTGAGGATTACCGAAAGGGTATTCCGTCGGGCCGACCACTGACGACAAGTCACATCTGCTCCGGTGGTCGGCCCAACAACGAGGTGACGTGGGTACGGGTGGGTTATGGGCCCGCGCGCCGTCCTTTCATCGCCCCGGACGGATTGGACCGCGCGTGCGCTTACCATAGCCCACCCATAAAAAAAAAAAAGAGTACACAGAGTGACCCAAAGTCTCTCCGCTGCTCCAGCGACTCCAATCTGTCCGTAAGACTGGGATCCCCGATGTCATTAAAGATGACTAAGAGATATAATATGCATATAACATCTATGCAAGATAAGGAAAACTTAAAACAAAACTCTATACCAACCTGTCTAACCAGTATGATATAATAAGGTCGATTTCCCTCCTATTGTAGAGGAGGCTCGAGCCCAACAGTGGGACGTAAAAGAGCCGAGATGATCAATGTTGATGATTATCGTCTCATATGTGGGCTCAAATCCCATGTAATGGCTGAGGATGGAGGCTGACCGCGTGACAGCGACCGACGTCGCTGAGGGAGAACTTCGAGAGGAGAGGGTTCCCCGCGACTGGGTTATTCTGTCAGGCCGACCACTGAAGACAAGTTTCTCTGTACCGGTGGTCGGCCCAACGGCGAAGGCGACGTGCCACGGGTGGGTCATGAGGCCGCGCGCCGCTCCCTCCGTCGCCCTGGACGGCCGGCGTCGCCTCGGGTGCGTTGACCATGGCCGTTTCCTAAAATAAAGGAAATAATTTTTGACGTTTTTTGTTGCTAGGCATGGACAAACCTCATGTTATAATCGCTCGCTTTGTATATGGGTTAGCAATCGTACTTAGTAAACATTGTTTAGATTAGTGCTGTTTCCCATTCACCTGATGATCCTTCAGCCGGTTTCGGTAGCTCCCACTAGCAAGTAAACAAAGGTGATATATTGTCTTCTAGCCCATTATCCCTTGGGGATTTTTTATCAAATGAACACTCAGTGGTATTATTGTGATATATTGATCACCATTATTATCTCAGCTGTTATATATTCTACTGCTGGGCGCGAGTCTCAAAATGAAAAAGAAATTGACCCACTATACCACTAGGTCAGATTGATATAGACTTAATTTTGAATTTTTCTTCTCTTGCATAGATGTTATTTGCACATTAAATCTTTGAGTCGACTTATAAGACACCTTCAGGCAAGTAATAGAGTGGTAAATTGTATCCTTATTCCGTCGCCATACGGGCTTTCTTTATGTTGGCAAAATTGCTTAAATAAATCAAATAATATCAGCGTGAATTCAATGGTGCTAGAAATGTTCCTTGTCAGATTTATTCCTTTTTCGGGATGATTATGTGGGTAGGGTAATAAACTGATCTGGTATCATGAGTCAAGTGCTAAGCTTTCAAGACTACTTATCTTCACGAAAAACGCCGAAGCAACAAAACCCTTGTAGGGTCACCATTATTTAGTGTTATTTTAATAGATTGTTGCTTTAAAATACAAATAAATTGAGCTGCGTATCGGCTATAAAAGTTTCTGAAACCTTGTTACTGATTTAATCGCGTTCGTATTTGAATTTGGACTGCCCAACGTTTTGAACACTATATCAGGTCTCCGGTTTTTCCGTACGCAAAACGAGTTTTATTTTGATGTGTAATACTCGCGTAAATATCAAAAGTCATTGGTAGAAAATCTTCGGGACTATTCCACCCTTCCTTCATCTCTAACCAAGAACATGTTGTAGATATCATCCCCTGGAAGAGCCACACTGGTGAAAAGCTTCTACCTGCAGTTATTAATAGGCCGGCTTGTCCAGGGTAGTTTCACATTGGACGAAAAACGACGTCTGGGTTGCAGGAATTTGTCACTGCGCTTTGTTCGGTGAGCTAAACTCAACCTGCTTCCGGGCCGATCACAGTTGACAAAAAATAACAGTGGACGGCCAAATAACGATGGCAAGGCAACACATTGGGTTATAGTGCCGTACACCGCTCTCCCCTTGCCCTAGACAGAACAAATGGAATGTGTCCAGACTACAACCTGCCAAAAAAAGGTGACCGTGTGCTTGTAGGTGAACCTGTTATTGCAGAAATTTATAAGTAGCACTTTCCACTTGCTTATATACCTGCCACCAAAGAAAAATAAAAGAAAATATATTTTGGCCAGTCCATTAGAAGAAAAATTTCGTTTTCATTTAATTTATCATTAACTGCCTATATACACTGCCTAGGCAATTTTATGTATTATATACGCAAGAAGGGTCGGGCAAAAATAATTTTTAGAATTTTAATGCGGATAGAAAGAACCACCTAGGTGTTTACGCTCTGTATAACGATGTAACTTATATTAGACTAATGGACTATCTAGTTTTTAGGACTAAACCAATTACATACCCATACTTATATCTGCTATAAAACGCAATATATGATTCAATACAATAACATCCCTGCGACATAGAGTTTTGACTCTCAGGAAATCTCGGTCTTAAAATATTACTAATCTATACTAATATTTCTAATGTACTATTAAAATATATTTATTGTTTATTAACCGTGTTCCGATTGTTCAATTAATATAATAACTCTTAAAACTGCCATATTTTTTTTTACTAAATTCTATAAAAAAGCAGATATGGCCGACATAGCCTGAAAGATTAGTCTGTGAGTGATACATTGAAGTGGATTTGGAGAGACCATACCTTGCTCGATAAACCGATAACCATTTGAAAATCGGAAGACAGACCAATAGACTAGACTGATAAAATTATAAAGGTCACATGGTATCACTGGAGCGATATCTCTTGATCAAAATAAAAAGACGAGTGCAACAATCTAATATCCGATCGAAATTTTATGGGGAATAATTTTATAATATTTTTTGTACAATAAAAAGATCCAATAATTTTGCATGAAAAGAAAATTTCTGATACGGTGCTTTATGCTAAGGTAACAAATTAAAAAAAGCATATTTATACCCTATATGTATGTATCTATGTAAAGTTTGGTCACCCTACCTTACTAAAATAAGGTGTAACGCTACATACATTTTGCGGTAACTGAATCGTGATATTTACCTCATACTCCAGTTTTTCAATCGTTTGGCGGCAGGCTGAAATTTTTTATACCTACTTTGATTTAAGTTTGTTGGTACGTGATCTGAATGTTGAAGACGAAACTCTTGAATGGTGTTTATATTCAGTAAAATTGTTTTTATTAGTGTTATTTATATACGTATAGTAGGTAAATCCCTTTTTCGTGTAGTAACGGAATAAGAATATAATTCACTTTACACTACATCTATCTTCCACGTGACTTGATACACGACCAAGGGATATAATAAACATATAACATCTATGCAAGAGAATGAAAACCGGGCACAAAATCCTATTCCAACCCTCTGACCTGCTGCTTTTTATTATCATTATCGATGGTTGATGGTTGGATGGAGGTTCGAGCTTCTTCTGCAAGAGGAGGAAAATTGACCTACTATAACACGTTGGTCTGACGTGTTGGTATTTTTTATGGGTAGGCCATGGTAAACGCACATGCCATCCATTCAGTTCAGGGCGGCGAAAGGACAGCGCGCGGGCCCATAACCCACCCGTACCGACGTACGTTGGGCCGACCACCAGTTCCGAGTTCCTTGTCCTCAGTAGTCAGCCCGACGGAATACCCTTTCGGGTACCCTCACCTCTCGACGTCCCTGTCCTGGGACGTCGGTCGCCGTCGCGTGGTCAGCCTTTCTGCGCGTGCCGATCTAAAGTCCCCGGTCCGGTCACCTGCGGCCTCGGCTAGGAGACGTGTTGTTATAGGGTTTCATTTCAACGTCTGCTTTTCTTACATATTTATTATATGCATTTTTAAACGTCTTTTACGAAACTCACGGGCAAGAGAGGGGGTGATGAATTGTATTCTTACTTCATAACTGCACGGAAACTATACCTAGTAATAATGTTAAAACAACAAAAAGCTGAATTCGTTAGTCAAAACACGCTACACTGTGCAATTAAGCTCTATCGTATTCCCAATGCTGTGTATTTATAGGCTGATCAGTAAATATCTCTATTATTCTATTTAAATTTATTGTACGCCCGAGATAATTAGACACATTTCGTACGACTTAATGAAGGTCAAATCTCGGTTTCATCAATTGAAACCATTTTGGAGTCTAGCTTGCGAGAATTGTCATCATTCATTATCATCATTTCAGCTCATATACGTTCCACTGTTGGGTTCGAGCCTCCTCCACTGTGAGAGGGAAATTGACATACTACACCATGCTGATCAGATGTGTTGGTATAAGGTTTTGTTTCGAGTTTTTCTTCTCTTGTAATGGTGGAATTGTAGTGTTCAGGAATTGTTATGATAGAAATTTGTACTTTTTTTTTTGGGGTGGGTTACGGTCGGCGCGTTCCTTGCACCACTCGGTCCGGGGCGACAGAAGGGCGTAAGCATGCACACCCATAACCCAGCCGCGCGACACGTCGCCTTCATCGTTGGACCGACCACCGAAGCAGGGTGACTTGACGTTAGTGGTCGATCCGACGGAATACCTCCTTGAAAGTTACCCTCCCATCGACCGACTTTCCCGCCTCGGGGAGGACGTAGGTCATATGGAAATTTGTACTGTGATTACTTCCTATTAAAAAATGTAAGAATAAAATCTTCGTGTGGTGGCGAATTAAGAATACAATTGACCACAATGTTCTCCGTAGGTATCGTAAAAGACGACCAAGGGGTTAAATATGCATATAAAATCTACACGAGAGAAGGAAATCTCAAAATAAAACTCTATACCAATACGTCTGCTACCATGGTATAGTACGCGCGACGGCGACTGACGTCCCGGGACAGGGGCGTCGAGCAGTGAGGGTACCCGAAAGGGTATTCCGTCGGACCGACCACTGACGACAAGCCACCCTGCTCCGGTGGTCGGCCCAACGACGAAGGCGACATGGGTACGCGTGGGTTATGGGCCCGCGCGCCGTCCTTTCGTCACCCCGGACGGAATGGACCGCGTGTGCACTTACCATAGCCCACCCCAAAAAAAAACTTTTCACTCATAATTATTTTAAAGCAGAACTTTTGAGTTTACGCGGTGATTTGAACTTTGTATTTATCAAATTCATATTTCACGCTTTCTATAGAAACTTGAAAAAAAATATTTACATAATACCATAATACTAAGAAAAACATATTATTTTCTCAATCAAATCTATTGAAAACTCGCTAAGTGCCTTAACTTGTATAAAATATACGAACATTTATTAAATTACTTAGAAGGAAAATTCTCTTAGGTATACAAATAAATTCGATGAAGCAAAGACTTGGCCAAATAGCCTTTTAAAGTGATTGATGGACGATTTTCGAAGGTCTTCTATAATTGCTTTTCTTTTTATGTGGCTTTTTGTAACAAAGTTGATTTTAAATAATAATGATGTATAGTTTTAAAAAGACCGAGGAGTATAATCGGTCCCTGTGCTTAGCGTTTGTGGACTATGAGAAAGCCTTTGATTCAGTCGAAACTTGGGCGGTGCTGCAGTCCCTTCAGCGGTGCCAAATCGACCATCGCTATATCGAAGTGCTGAAGTGTTTGTATAGGAACGCCACAATGTCAGTCCGTATCCGGGATAAGAGTACGAAACCGATCCAGTTGCAGAAAGGCGTGAGACAGGGAGATGTCATCTCTCCGAAACTGTTCACCACTGCACTGGAAGATGTCTTCAAGCTCTTAGACTGGACTGGACTCGGCATCAACATTAACGGCGAATACATCACTCACCTTCGATTCGCAGACGATATCGTCGTTATGGCAGAATCCATGGAGGACCTTGGCACTATGCTCAATGATCTCAGCAGGGTATCCCAACTAGTGGGTCTACGAATGAACATGGACAAGACGAAAGTCATGTCAAATACCCATGTCATTCCTGTACCGGTCCTAGTTGGCAATGCGATTCTCGAAGTTGTCAATCACTATGTTTACCTAGGACAAACAGTCCAGTTAGGTAGATCCAATTTCGAGAAAGAGATCAGCCGACGAATCCAACTCGGTTGGGCAGCGTTCGGGAAACTTAAGAGGATCTTCTCGTCCAACATACCTCAGTGTCTGAAAACACAGGTCTACGACCAGTGTGTGTTACCAGTGATGACTTACGGCACGGAAACGTGGTCCCTAAATGTAGGCCTCATATCAAGGCTCAAAGTCGCTCAGCGTGCTATGGAACGGGCTATGCTCGGGATTTCTCTACGAGATAGAGTCCGGAATACAGAAATCCGCAGAAGAACGGGTGTAACCGACATAGCACGAAGAATTAGCACGCTGAAGTGGCAATGGGCAGGCCACATCGCTCGACGAACCGACAACCGCTGGGGAAGAAAGGTTCTCGAGTGGCGACCACGCATCGGACGACGCAGTGTAGGACGCCCCCCCACTAGGACCGACGACCTAGTGAAAGTTGCTGGGCGACGTTGGATGCAGGCGGCACAGGACCGCACATTGTGGCGCAATATGAGGGAGGCCTACGTCCAGCAGTGGACGGCAATAGGCTGAAATGATGATGATGATGATGATGATGATAGTTTTAAAAGGGTTTGAAAATATCTCAAGATTGCCAAATACGTTTAAATTAAAATAGTATATTCTTTTTTAAAACAACTAGTGCAGAGGCACTAAGGCAATAATCCTTATATTGTGAGGACTTTACAAAGAATAATTAATGGATATAAAGTACACCCAGACTCAGAACAATAACTTGTGACTCACAAAAAAACATTGTGTGGGTATTGAACCTGTGGCCGATAGATAGAAGAGCACGGTAGAACTATATCTTAACTACCACGCTATTTGTGTTAACTTACTTTATAATCAAATTACTAAATCAATCCTATTCTATCAATTCGTTAGTCTATCCGTAGATAGACATAGCCTGTCTAAGAAAGTACTGCTTTAGGCAGTCTATAATCACCTGTATCTTACAAAACACCACAAGGTCACCAAGGTCAGCCAAAATGGCGGTATAAAGGTAATATGACGAGTTATGGGGCCATGACCATGAAAGAGATCAGCCGATGAATCCAACTCGGTTGGGCAGCGTTCGGGAAATTTAAGAGGATCTTCTCGTCCAACATACCTCAGTTTCTGAAAACACAGGTCTACGACCACTGTATGTTACCAGTGATGACTTACGGCATGGAAACGTGGTCCCTAAATGTAGGCCTCATAACAAGGCTCAAAGTCACTCAGCGTGCTATAGAACGGGCTATGCTCGGGATTTCTCTGCAAGATAGAATCCGAAATACTGAAATCCGCAGAAGAACGGGTGTAACCGACATAGCACGAAGAATTAGCACGCTGACATGGCAATGGGCAGGCCACATCGTTCGACGAACCGACAACCGCTGAGGAAAAAAGGTTCTCGAGTGGCGAACACTTATTGGACGACGCAGGGTAGCCCCCCACTAGGTGGACCGACGACCTGGTGAAAATTGCTGGGTGTCGTTGGATGCAGGCGGCACAGGACCGCGTTTTGTGGCGTAACATGAGGAAGGTCTACGTCCAGCAGTGGACGGCGATAGGTTGAAATGATGATGATGATGATGGGGCCATGGCTATCTACTATAAAAGTTGAGTCGACCCCAAGTAATTGAAATAAAAACAGGATAATTATATCAGTAAGAAGAATAGCTTGTTCTTTTGATAATAAGTTTATGATAGTGAGTGTATTTACACAGGTTTCGGCTTATTTAAACCAAATCCTCGCACCAGATGCCAGGTTAAACATCGATTCTCTCGGCATTGTGCAAAAATACGATCATTTCCCTTATTCACCTTGTTGGTACGAGATGTTGAATTAAGTATGAACATACTGTATTCTTATTCCGTCACCACACGGAATCTGTGAGACATTTTATAAATTTTCAAAGCTCGTACACGAAGTCTCATTACATTCAGTATTGATGGTGTACTCTAGAGACATCTATAAAAACTATACCGTTAAAATAAGTCCCTTCGAAAATGTGTGATCTTTTTGCGAAATTCAATTTGACTTCGTTAGTGCTCTTTTAGAACACTACTTGAATTACTAGTGTTGTACATTTTAGATTGTTTTACAACTACATAGGTGATACATAATGTTCTAAGATTGTTATCCTGCGGATTCGATTCCGGCATAGAAACACAGTCTTCATCATCATCATTTCAGCCTACAGCCGTCCACTGCTGGACGTAGGCCTCCCTCATGTTGCGCCACAATGTGCGGTCCTGTGCCACAGAAACACAGTCTTATATAAAACTAATTTTACGGCTTCTATCGCATGATATTGTAAAAATGGTTTTATTTATAATGTGTCATCATTATCATTGCAGCCCACATACGTCCCACTGTCGGGCTCGGGCCTCCTCCACTAAGAGTCCATTTATAACTTTCAAAGGCGACCCAATGATTGATACAATTAAAGACCCGAATCAAGAATGACTTACCTATTGAAACCACAGAATTTATACATTAACTAGATTTCCAAGCACTTCACGAAGGCTTTGCGCGAAATATATTTTTGATCGACATCTTTTGATATAAAGAGCGTTCCTCACAAAATTGCTTCGAATTTATTTTATTCGAGTAGCGACCGAAATTCTTCCGGATTGTATGTACAGGTTGATTAAAAATGGTATTTTAAATAAAAGTCACTTTCTTAAGTTTACTATGATATAAAAAAATCTTTCCTGTGGTTGCAGAGCAGGAATATAATTAACCACCTCCTTTCTTGTCCGTGGGTGTCGTAGAAGACGACTAAGGGATAATATGCAGATAATATCTATGCAAGGGACAGAAAACTCGAAATAAAACCCCATAACTGAGTGTGGTACAGTAGATTAATTTCCTTCCCTTATGGAGGGGCCTAAAGCTCAGCAATGGGACGTATATGAGCTATGATAATAATGATGATAAAAATGTATTTAAAGTTCCGGTGTATAAGTGGGACTGTTTTAATGTTTTAATAGTCCAACTTATCCACCAGAACTAAAAAAATAATTAGAAATATATATAACAAGATAATATATACAATATAATAGTAGCCTTTATGCCCGTTCAGATATTTTTTAATAGTTTCTAATTTTTGTGGATGATCAAATAGGCATCTGATAGATTGAGGCCTAATGATTATATAACATTAAAAGGTAATTTTCACCGACTTTAAAAGCAGTTTTTATTTTATGTACGTTTGGTCATACCCCCGTCCTATAGACGAATTCGCAAATATATTTTTTTAAAGGTTTCTCATGAAACGGTTTAAAGATCTTATGATAGCGTTTCTTTTCTGTTAATAACATTTTTACCGAATGCCAAATCATATGACATTCAGAAACGTTAAACGTGGAATGAAATAAAAGTCTAATGAAGTAATAAATTATAAATTATGAGATATACTGATATGGTTAGATTATCTTTTCAGCGTCAATCGTATTAAGTCAGACGGTATTAATTTATAATTATAATTAAATAAAAAAACAGCCTGTATTACTTCACCCAGTAGAAGATGTTGTATCTCCATATACATTATTCATCCAAATTCATTTGATATTTCAAGCGCAGATGCATTTGGTTGTTATATTATAAAAATTCTTTAAGTACTTTCAGTTCGATTCTCACATTAGGACCAAGGTTATAAATTTGGATCGTTGTATTGTTTTTTTAGTTTAAACTACCTCACATTGTACCAACGGATCGCTATCGTTAAGCTATCAAGCTTATCCTTGTCTACATCGGTCTATTCGTTTAGCTGCTGGATCGTTAAAATATATGCATGTATGGATATATGCATAACTATATATAGCGGCCAGCTCGTGAGACAATGACACCCGCCGGTAATGACCGGTGAGCGGCGAGCATCTCCGCTTCCAAGTCCCACAGGCGAGTTTCAGCCAACAGGCAATCTACCTTCGTGGCCAGCGAGCGATATCCGTGTATGGCTCTGAGTCAGACGGTCCAGGACTCCGTTCACACAAGTTCGCCGTAGGCCATGGGCCCAACCACCCCCATATGCAGCTATCGGCACGTGGCGCTGCGTCTGCCCACATTCAGCATACGCCACCAAAAGGGCGAACGCCTGCGGGGCAAGTTAGCGAAAATGCTCCCACAACCACCATTGATTGTCAAACACCAGACTCAGATATTTCATCCGGGCTCTGATGCTGACGAAGACCGAATTTACAATAGTTTAAGTAACGACGGGTGGACCGTTACAAGGCTCATGGAAGAACAGAGCCTCCGTCCTGTTTTAGACCACCCTAAACCGCAGCGCGTTAATCCACCTGACAATTTTCTTAGTTCCAAAAGTTTCCTGGCAAGCAACCTCTTCTAGCATACTACTCCGGGCAATAACGAATGTATAATCGACCTAGCAAATTACACCTAGGGGGTTACGTCGCACAACACCCAGTCCTAACTGTTATTGCACAGAGTCGGCCCAAATCCTCCTTTTGGTGGGCTATAGTCAGCACACACGCCGTCTCTTTTTCATTTGCCCGGATTTTATCCGGGGCGATGCAAGGACAGCGCTCGACCCCATAACCCTCCATATTCCTACTCCTTCAATTTTGAGCCAACCACGGGTACTTAGGCCCTTGTCATCCAGCCCAACAAGATATCCTTTCGAGTACCGTTCCTCGGGCTCCATGTATTTCTCCTTTAAGTCTCACGGGAGAGTTCTGGCAAAGCGCACGCTACCTCGGTTGACATGGTTCGGTATTCGCGTGTAGCCCTTATCATCATGGCTTTCTGCGAATGCCAGAAGAAATTTCTAAGACAAGTGGTCAAAACTCCCCACGACCTGTCCTGGTCGTCACTCTCACGCAGTCAGACTCCCTGTGGGTGACGGACTGTTCCCTGATCCAGTCACCCACAGTCGGGTTGGTATACGGGTTTAATTCGAAATTTCCTCGCATATTATATCATTAAGTCCTTTTCATGCCATCCACGGGCGATGGGAGTGGGAGGGAGCGGTGAATTGTATTCTTACTCTGCCACCACATGGATAAGAATAGAGGAATATACGAGTATATCATCATCATCATCACAACTCATATATGCCCCACTGTTGAGCTCTAGCCTCCTCCACAATGGAAGGAAAAGTGACCTACTGGTTACCCACGCTGGTTAGACGTGTTGGTATAGTATTTTATTTCGAGTTTTCTTACTCTTCTACGATTATATACAACCTTAGAAATAACATGTTAAACCTAAAAGAAGGGACAAAATCAAAAGATGGGACTTTTGGATTTTTTATTTATTGTCTTTAGTAGCATACAAGTAAGCACTCCAGTCGATGATAAGTGAAGACTATCACGCGTGTAGATCTGCCATAAGAGGCAAAATTAAATCACTGCCTACCATAAGGTGTAATCGACTTGATTTAATTATATCTAAAGGCACAAAACTATCAGGAGCGTAGTTCTATTACTCCTAAAATGTTATTCGGTAAATATTCTATACTAGCTGACCCAGCGAACTTCGTAACGCCATAATTTTTTTCGTAAATATATTTTCTAAATTTCCGAAAACATCTCGTTTCTAATGGAAGAACCATTACAGCTTTGTCGGGAACGATTCGCTAGTTTTGGTCGCGGCATTGTTAATGATGATTCAAAGAGAATACAAATTACTCATTATTGATTTCTGATAAAATTATAATTATCAAATTTTCCAACCATACTTAACTATAGACAAAATTTCGTTTAGCTGCTGTGCTTGCATTTTGTTATTACATATCAAATGCGTTTTTTTATACTACGTTTCATAGTGACTTGTATTCTGTTTGACATTTTATGTCACGTCACACGGGTACGCGATCGAACGGGATAAAAGAGTTATTGGCGAAATCTTGTAAACACAATTATATAAGAAACGGGATAAAAAGTATCCTATGTCCGTCTCCTGGTTCAAAGCTACCTCACCACCAATTTTCAGCCAAATCTGTACAGCCATTCTTGAGTTATAAATAGTGTAACTAACACGACTTTCTTTTATATATATAGATTATTCTTTGTTACAGGTACATGGGAGCTTGGTTGGATACTTTGCGACATCTGGATAAGCTTGGACATTCTTCTCTGCACCGCATCTATCCTGTCTCTGTGTGCTATTAGTGTGGACCGCTATCTTGCTGTAACTAGACCACTGACGTACTCCAGAAGAAGAAGATCCAAGAAGTTGGCGCTGACTATGATATTATTCGTGTGGATTGCCGCTGGAACGATCACGTGCCCACCAATGTTTGGATGGTAATATAGATTTATTTTCTTATACTACTGATTTTTGGCCATTCTTCAGACTAGTTGGCATATCTTAATATATATAAATTACGTGTCACGTTGTTTTTCCGCTATGGATTCTTAAACTACTTAACCGATTTTAATCAAATTTGCACACCGTGTGCAGTTTGATCCAAGTTGAAAGATAGGATAGCTTACATCTTAATTTATAGTCGCAATATTATTTTATTGCAAATTATTTGTCTATTATTTGACATTCACAATTATCTGTTAATTCCAAACGATTTTAACAGATGGCGATATCTGTTGACTGGATTGAGTAATTAATTAATAGATGGCGCTGCTATGTCAAACCTACAAACGTGTCATATACGATTTTAATTTGCTTTTTTACATAGATGCCATTTGTAAAAAAATATGACAACGTCCATGACAGATATTCTCCTACAGTTCTACTTAAATAGTTTAATAAAATGTAATATAACAAAAACATTAGCCACAGCAACGCGTGGCCGGGTCTTCTAGTTTTTATTATAAACTTTACTTTTCTGGCTGAGGTAATAGGATTATAGGATATAGGGGTTCTACTATTCGGCTCGGGCCTCCTCTACTATGAAAGAGAAACTGACATACTATACCACGCTGGTCAGACGTGTTGATATAGGGTTTCGTTTCAAGTTTTCCTTCTCTTGCATAGATATATATGGCTATATTTTATAGCCGTATTCCCACAGCAACAGGGTCTGCCTGGATAAAACCGCGGAAATTTGCTTACTCTTTAATAAATATCATCATCATATCTTGAATAAATCCGGTGGTCAGCCCAACGACGAAGACGACGTGCATCGTGGGTGCACGTCGCCTTGTGGGTGTGCCTGCTTACGCCCCTCTGTCGCCCCGGACGGAGTGGTGCGAGGAGCGCGCCGACCGTAACCAACCCAAAGAAAAAAATATCTTGAATAAATATAAATGAATATAAAATCACTAACTTGAAATATATTTTAGTTTTTTAATATTCTATACAAATAAATAAAATTGAAGTGTCTGTTTGTAATGTCTAAATACTGGTGCGAGGAGCGCACCGACCGCAGCCCACCCCTAAAATATAGTTTACAAATTTTTTGCCTGTCTGTCTGTTTCTGCCGGGTAATCTTTAAAATGGCTGGACCGATTTTGATAATATTTTACTACTGTCTATATAAGGAGTAACTTAGGCTATATTTTATCCCGGTATTCCCACAGGACTCCCTCCCCGCCTCAGCTCGGTGCAGTGTGAAGTTGATTCGTGTGCGGATTAAAAATTAGTTTTGTCCTTTTAAGGATACTCTATTGGGCTCGTGCAGTGTTTCCAATTGTGTTTTATTGTGTTTAGTTCGTGTTTACGTGAATTACGATAAGTATTGTTCTTGTTTATACTTAAATACGGCTGAACTCGGTAAGTTTTTTATTTTCTTAAGTAGTAGGTAGATTTAAAATTATTATTGAGTTAGGCATTTAAGTTTTATTTACTTCGATTATTTAACATATTTTTAATTCTGAAATGCCGAAATGTTATAACGATAACGAACCGCCTGATCGTGGCGCCGATGTATTTCGTTTAAGTCAATTAACATCACGCTCGCCACCGGCTGGTACCAGCAGACGTCCCCTTTACAATGAGCCGTCTCCAGCTTACGTTACACCCGAAATGAAACCTTTACCCGTACCTAATGCGATTAATTCGTCACCATTAAGTGTCAGCGACGGCGGACAACCTAATTATTGTGAACTAGTTTCAGAGGCCTCCACATTTCTGTCAAAAATAAACGAACTTGTCAATGACCAGGGTTCATGTATGAATAACGCGAATAAAACGGCAATAATGGACTACACTCAACGCATTACTGCCATCGTATCATTACTAGCGTTAAAATCATCTTGCAATGAGACGAAACTAGCAAATATTGAAATAAACCTAACCCAAGCTACACGGCCTTTAATCGATATTAAGAAACCATCGTACGCCGATAAATTAAAATTATCCAATGTCGTGCCACAAGTTGACGTACGTTCGTCACGCGCTCCCTGTGTAATCGCATATCCTACGGCCGAGCGTTCAGCTGACTACGCGTCGTCTTCAGCTACCAAACAGGCGTTACTGAAGGCAATTAAACCTATGGACGATGGTTTTCAAATTGTAGGCGTTAAAAAAGCCGCGAAATCGGGTGTCGTCCTTCGCGTCACAAATGAGAGGCAAATTAAAAAATTAGAATCTGCCGATGCCATTAAAGCCGCGGGCTTACGTTTAGAAAAACCGAAAGGTAGACGACCGCGCTTACTAATCAAGGACGTTCCCATTTCTATGGAAGACAACGCGTTCCTTGTGGCACTTTACCGTCAAAATATCAAAGACGAAATGTCCCTTAAGGAAGACGATTTTATTAAAGCTACGAAAATTATTCGCAACCGAAAATTACAAAACGGGCGTAAATGGGTCGGTATCGAACTCGATCCCGAAGTGCGTGTTCATTTACTAAACACCAAGGAAAAAATATTTATTGACTGGGCCAGCTGCCGCTTCTATGATGATTTGGAAGTAGTACGCTGCTCAAACTGTCAGGTACACGGACATGTCGCGAAATATTGTACGGAAAAAACACCTACGTGTGGTCACTGCACAGAAGAACATATTACGAAGTCCTGCCCAAATAAGGATAATCAAGATGTTAAACCTAAATGTGCGTCTTGTAAACGTTTTAAAAAACCGTATGATCATCCTTGTGGCGGGTCAGATTGCCCCACTTACAAACTGAAGCTAGAACAACTGGTGCTCAATACTAACTATTAGAAATGGATAGTTTGAATATTGGGCAATTAAACCTCCATAACGATAGGGTTGCGACTTCAGAGTTAGATCGTATTGTTACGGAATATAATCTAGATATCGTGCTTGTACAAGAACAATACCAGAGTAGTCGCTTACGTAATAGGGTTGTACAATTGGACAACAAAGCACGAGCCGGCATTTATGTTGCAAGTTCCAAATTTACAGTGACGTCACTACAAAATCTCATGACGTCACACTGTGCTGTCGCAGAGGTCACATCCCCATCCTGTAGGGTATACATTGTGAGCTGTTATTTTCAATATTCAGACCCCGTTAGTCCACACTTACACCATCTTCGTCATGTCTTGCGGTCTCTTACGGGCCGTAAAACAATTATAGGAGCTGACGTGAATGCGTCATCTCCTCTCTGGTATGGCAAATTTAGATACACCGATACGGACCGACGGTGTGCTATAGAAGATTTCATCGCTGAGATGAATCTGTCCATCCACAATACACCCGATGCACCACCAACTTTTTGCAGCCCTTTGGGCGAATCTTCTATTGACGTCACGCTTTCAAGTGCAGACGTCCGTTTGAATAGGTGGCGCGTTCTTCCGGACGCGTCATGTATTGATCATCGCCTGATCGTGTATGAATTTGGATCGAGACTGTTGCAGGCTCCTTCCAGACAGAGTTATAATTTTAGATACAAATCTAAAGGCGCAAACTAGGACTTTTTTAGCTCTCTCTTTTCTTCGTGTGCCAGGGATTTCACTCGTAGATAATTAACCGCAGAAGAAGGCGCTGAACTAATGTCACATTCTCTGATATACTGTGCTGATGTAGCCCTAGGCCGAACATCCCTGCCTAATACTAAGAGATGTGACTGGTGGAACAATCACCTAGTGGAACTCCGCAAACGCTTTCGAAGGGCGCGCAGGAAGCATAATAAATTAAAAAGTCACCTAACATAGGAAGGGCCTTTGATGAATCTCTATCTGTACTGAAAGCTGCCAGGTCTCGCTACCGGATTGCAGTAGAAAAATCGAAAGACGCTTTGTTAAATAAGATTGTAGAAAGATTAGAAAGTGAAGGTCCATGGTCTCCACTATATCACGAGTTTAAAGCGAATCGATCAGTCGACTTAGCGTACATACAAAACATTAAAGTGAACGGTAAACACACTACGGGTATTGAGGAGACCACGGAAGTTTTATTAAATACGTTAATCCCAGACGATGACATCTCAGTCGACAGCGAACATCATAAACAAATACGTGCATGGGCCGCCGAGCCACCTCTCTCGCCTATGTCTGACCTTCCATCTCTTGCCGAGTTTATGAATACCGTTAGAACTCTTCCCCTCAACAAGGCTGCTGGCGAAGATAAAATATCAAATAAAATGATCAAAGAAGCTAGTCGAGCATCGGGCGACTCAATGTTAATAATTTTTAATCGTTGCATAACTGAAGGCATTTTTCCTCGTATATGGCGGCGCGGTTATATACGTATAATTCCTAAAGGCGGTGATAAGCCACCAGACGACCCGAAGTCATATCGACCAATCACCTTACTGCCTTCATTAGGTAAGCTCTTAGAACGTCTCATTGTTCCTCGTTTATTGCCGGGTGGACCAACGTTCAATCATAAACAATTCGGCTTCACTCACGGCAAATCAACTATCGGTGCGGCCGTTGCGGTAAGACGTGTCATTAGCGCATCCGTTTTTAAATACGTACTAGGTGTCTTCCTGGACATCTCAGGTGCTTTCGATAACGCCCGGTGGCCAATGCTACTTCTTAAATTAAAGGCTTGTGGTTGCTATAGAAATATCTACCAAATCATACAGTCGTACTTTTTAAATGGCTCAATTAAATTGAAACTTGGTCACCATGCTGTGTCGAAACCACTGACGATGGGCTGCCCTCAAGGTTCGGTATTAAGTCCATATCTATGGAATTTAGGTTTTGACGATTTTCTCGAGTTACCTCTACCGAAAAATTGTCTACTGATCGGCTATGCAGACGACGGACTTTTACTTATACAATCGAACACAAGGGATGGTTTAGAGAAATTAGCGGAAACATGCCTCAATGATATATTCGATTGGGGTACACGAAACCGGCTTGCTTTCGCACCACAAAAAACATATCATCTTTTATTAAAAGGACATTTACAATCGGCGCCGCGTATAAAATTCAATAATATGACTGTCAAAAAGAAAGAATCAGTTTGCTATCTCGGGCTAGTCTTAGAAAAAAATTTTTCATTTATTGAGCATATTAAAACTGTAGGCGAAAAAGCAAAACGGAATTTCTACGCGCTTACTAGAATATCCACATCTACTTGGGGCCTTCGTTTTAATACACTTAAAACCATATACATGGCCACATATTTCGGGTTTATTTGTTACGCTGCACCTGTATGGGCCGATAGGGCCACCATAGGGGCGGCTCGCCTTAAATTACTACAGAGCCAACGTATGGCCCTAATATTCTTATGTAAAGCCTATAGAACGGTTAGTACCGAGGCCTTACCAGTACTCGCGGGTGTACTTCCGGTTGATTTGGAGATTCAGAGACGAGCGTCAATGTATTACACCACAAAGGAAACTATGAATACAGATTTCCTTCTACCGCGCGACCGAAATAAAATTGCTAGATTCTTTGCACCACAATCCATTGTCTATGAGGAACTTTTAACTGAATGGCAAGAAAGATGGAATTCATCATCGAAAGGTCGTCATCTTTATCTATTTTTTCCATGCATCCGGGAGCGCCTGGAGAAGGTGTGGCTGGAGGTTGACCACTTCGTGGCCCAATTTTTAACTGGCCATGGCAACTTTAAAAGTAAATTATTTTCTTTTAAACTCGTACCATCACCATTATGTCAATGTTCCACATCTGACCACGAGTATGAACAATCAGCACATCACATTCTCTGGGAGTGCGATCTCTGGCGAAACGAGCGTAACCTTATGTTAAACAGTTTGCAAGTCACCTGTGGGGTAGTATACTATACGGACCTTGTAGCAACTCGAGAAAATTTCCGTGCGTTCATGCGTTTCTGCCATACCTACTGTAGCAATCAATCTTAACGCTCACATATAGGCCCCGTTAAGCTCTTCCGTATCCGTGGTGCCGTACTGCTGTGCTATCGTAGCTGTACACCTTTTTACTTATTGGCTGACTAGTCATTTTGTTTTCCTGTCTCCCGCTTTGCCTAGGAGGGAAGTGGAATCTCTCTTTCCAACTCCTCCTCTTTAATCTTTTCTAATTAAATTTGTTGCGGGTCTCAAGACAATTAAAATCATATCCCGGGACTGCCTGAGGGTCAAACCTCGGTGTCATTTATGGAGACCATTGTGGATCCTGGCTTACAGGAGTTACAATGGTGGGAATGTGTGGTGGGATTAGTCCCATTAAAAAAAAAAATAAAAAAAATTCCCACAGGAACGGGTACCAGGGCGAATGAAACCAAAGCGAAGCGAGGGCGGGTTGCTAGTATTCATACAAATATTTTTGTGTATAATTAACAGATACTACGTAATTGATTCCGAGTGGTGACGGAGTAAAAAGAATACATAAAGAATACATCACCCTCTATCTTGAGCGTATGTGTCCTAAAAGATGAGTAAGGGTTATAACATACATAGAAGAGAAGTAGAAATCCTGTGCCAACAGCTCTGATTAATGTGGCATAGTAGGTTAATGTCCCTTTTATTGTAGAGGAAGCTCAAGCCTAGCAGTATGTCCCATACATGAACCAAGATGTTGAAATGTTCTTTATATTATAATTAGCAATCCGCCCTCTCTTCGCTTCGGTTTCAGTCGTCTGACCCGCGTAGTTCCTGTTCCCGTGGGAATACCGGGATAAAATATAGCCTATGTTACTCCCTGATATTATAGCTTTCCATTAGTGAAAGAATTTTTGAAATTGGTTCGGTGATTTAAGCGTGAAAGCGTAACAAACAAATAAACAAAAAAAAAACTTACTTTCGCATTTATAATATTAGTAAGGATTTTCCGGTGGTCGGCCCAACGACGAAGGCGACATGCATCGTGGGTGGGTTGTGGGTGTGCGTGCTTAAGCCCCTCTGTCGCCCCGGATGGAGTGGTGCGAGGAGCGCGCCGACCTCTACACAAGCCCAAAAAAAAATAATAATTTTGTCTTCAATATGAGCGCCTCGCATTTATTTTTAAATATTTTAATATACTATCGCTCAGAAACTACTTTGCCTTTAAATATAATAAGCATATTTCCAAATAAAAATAGCTTCACCATATCATAGAATATTAAAACGAGAAGTTAATTTATTTCATGTTATATCATTCATATTTAATTTACCTATTTTTGGATAAAAGGGTAAGAATACAATCCATGAAGCCTCTCCAACGTGTTGCCTAAGATACGACTAAGTGGTATAAGTGAGATAAAATTTGTATCGGAAAAGGAAAATTCATTATTAGAGATCTTTCAAATTCATCTCCTCAGTAATATTAATAGTGGTAGTACTAGGGATGTGACTTGGAGGAAAAATAATCGATATTTTAAATAATCGATTTTTTATTCTTTAAAATAAATCGATTATAAAATAATCGATTTTTTTTAAATAATCCATTTTTCTCCCAACAGTATTATGATGACCTTTTTTTATTTTGGGCAATCTGGCAGTGAATAATCGATTAATTTCGATTGAATTTTTACTACTAGTAGGTCGTCATCTATATCTATTCTTTCCATCTGTTCGTGAACGTTTGGAGAGAACTTGGCTAGAAATTGACCACTATGTAGCCCAATTCCTCACAGGCCATGGGAATTTTAGAAGTAAATTATTCTATTTTACACTAGTAGATTCACCATTTTGTCAATGTTCGACCTCAAACTCCAATTTTGTACAAACAGCTCATCACATCCTTTGGGAGTGCATTCTCTGGCGCAACGAGTGGAACGTCATGTTAGATAATATGCATGTCACGTCTGGGGTAGTATACTATTCGGATCTTGTAGCAACTCGAGAAAATTTCCGTGCGTTTAGGTGCTTTTGTCATACCTATTACTGTAATCAAACCTAAAGCTCACAAATAGGTCCATTAAGCTTTGTCCAATCCGTGGTGCTGTACCGCTGCGTTTCACGTAGTTGTACAAACTCTTATTTACTGGCTTATCAGCCAACTTTGCTTCATGTCTCCCACTTTGCATAGGAGGGAAGTGGTTTCCAACTCCTCCTGTTTTCTTTTCTAATTTAATTTGTTGCGGGTCACAAGACAATTAAAAGCGATTCCCGGGACTGCCTGAGGGTCAAACCTCAATGTCTTATACGGAGACCATTGTGGATCCTGGCTTACAGGAGCTACAGTGGTGGGAATGTGTGGTGGGATTAGTCCCATTTTAAAAAATCGATTGTAAAACTCGATTATTAATCGATTATTTTTTTTGGAATAATCGATTATTATAAAAATCGATTATTTTTCCACATCCCTAGGTAGTATCATACTGTTGACAGTTGTCTGTCTACAGCCGCGGATCGGTCCGTCCGGGATAGTACCAAACTCAATCGACGTCCGAGTAGCAATTCGTTACTGAGCTGCGCTTCGTTCGGTGTCCGAGAGAGCTGGAAGCCCAACTTTCTGAGGGTGTTTGCGTGTGGTGGGTTTTAGCGATGCTTTTTGCATTATCGAACCTCATTGCACGCATTCACACTCCCTTCACTTTCTTCATGGTAGGCAGAGGCCTTGTAGAGGTCCATGAGCGGCAGCAACACTTACCATCAGGTGTACTGTTTGCTCGTTTGTCACCACTTGAAAAAAAAATGCATTGAGTCTGGGTCAATCATTAATTGTTTAGTTACCCATATTCCTTCCGTTTGTGTGGTGACAGGTGTCGTAAAACACGACAAAGGGATGTAATATGCGTATTATGCAAAAGAAGGAAAACTTGCAACAAAACTCTATACCAATACGTCTGATCAGCGTGGTTTAGTAGGTCAGTTACTCTCCAACAGTGGAGTAGCCACGAGTCCAACATTTGGACATATATGGGCTGACATGAGATGATTCGTTGGGTTTGTTAACTGCGTGGAGAAGAAATAGGTACGATTTTTACTTATTTTTATAGTCTTGAAACATTTAGAAATTATTAGTAATGTAAAAGCAAAAAAGAAAAAATCACTATATAAAAAACACTATATAATAACTCGAGAAAATTTCCGTGGACTCGGGCGCTTTTGCCATACCTACTATTGTAAGCAAACTTAACGCTCACAAATAGGTCCATTAAGCTCTGTTCAATTCGTGGTGCTGTACCGCTGCGTTTCACGTAGTTGTACAAATTCTTATTTACTGGCTTATTAGCCAACTTTGCTTCATGTTTGCTTTGCATAGGAGGGAAGTGGAATCTTTCCAACTCCTCTTGTTTTTCTTTTCTGATTAAATTTGTTGCGAGTCCCAAGAAAATTAAAAGCGTTTCCCGGGACTTCCTGAGGATCAAACCTCAGCGTCTTATACGGCAACCATTGTGGATCCTGGCGTACAGGAGTTATAGTGGTGTGAATGTGTGGTGGGATTAGTCCCAACATTTAAAAAAAATATATAAATAACTATAGAAATATTAAACACTATATAAATATTTTATTTATTTACGTTAAAATAACAACAACAAAAAAAACTAATAAGAAAGCATTAATTAACATTATTACCTCGTATTACTCCATGTTTATGTCCCTAAAAGCTACTTAACAGGTATATATTACGACTCTCTATTCTACCTTTAATTTTTTGATATGCATTTTACGTTTTGTTATCACGTTATTTCATTCAACGCGGCTCTTATACATACTGCTGTTGGGTTCGAGCTTCCTCCATATTAGGCAAGAATTTGGCCCATTAAACCACGATGGTCAGACAGTTTAGTATCTAGTTTTTATTCGAGTTTTCTATCCTTTTTATAGGTATTATGTCCATATTATGACCCTTAGTCGTCTAATAGGGCAACCATGGGCAAGATGGTGAATGGTGGATGGTGGGGGTGGTGAATAGTATTTTCTCTCCCTCGCCACACGGAAATAACTGCATTGCTACCTTAAAATTTTCTTTAGTACCTTAATGTAAATAGGAAGGTAAATTGTTAAGGTGAGAAGGGTTAACAGTATTCCTTTTAAATAGAGCTTTAATAAATACCTCTTTGGCACGCATGACGAAGCAACTAATCGTGCATGTAAGGTTTCGAATAAATCCTTATTGACTATTTATATTTAGTAAGAATATTATAAAATCTTAATAAAGTACTTTTATTAACCGACTTCAAAAAGGAGGAGGTTCTCAATTCGACTGTATTTTTTTATGTTTGTTACCTGTGTGTGTGAATTGATTTTGATGATTTTTGAAGTGAAAATTTCTTTAGCCGCGTTGGGCACTTTTTGGTAGGAGACACATTTATAGGTTCGCGTCACCGACATGGTCATGAATGCCGCACGCACAGTGAGCTGTGAGTCTTAGACACTTTTTGTATGGTTGAAATCTCGAGCGTCTCACTGACATGCTTATAAAAGTATATCTGTAGCTACACAAATGACGGATTTATTGATTGTTGATTGATTATAATGCAATTATCATTCAAAATCCAAATAATTTTAGTTCAAGATCCAAAAATAGCTACGGTATGTTCATAGTTTTAAGTTTTCACTTCTGTCTGTGGTCCTCTTGACTGCTTTGTATTTAGTTGTTTATTTATTTGTTTTTTTTTATGGTACGAAGTTTCTTTACACCGCTTTTTTTTTTTTTTTGGGGTGGGCTGCGGTCGGCGCACTCCTCGCATCTCCGGCGCGACAGAGGGGCGTAAGCACGCACACCCGCAACCCACCCGAACACCACGTCGCCTTCGTCGTTGCACCGATCAGCGGAGCAGGGTTACTTGTCATCAGTGGTCGGCCCGACGGAATACCCCCTAGTGGGGTACCCTCCCATCGACCAACGTCCCCCCCTCGGGGAGGTCGGCAGCGTCAGGTCGGCACCGATGATTGCGACGAGTTCACGACGCTGCTCTGCCCAGTCGGCACAAACCTCGAGCGTATGCTACGCCATGTCCTCCTCGCAATCGCAGTGGTGGCAGGACGGTGTGCTCTCCCTCCTAGCGACTGTGTACAAGTACTTGCCGAAGCATCCATGCCCCTTCAAGACCTGCACCAGTCGGAAGGAAAGCACCCCGTGCCGCCGTTTTAGCCACTGCATCAGCACCGGCCGGAAGGCCTCCACGGTCAAGACACCGTATCGAGGCCTCTCCAGCCGGACTGCCCAATGGGCAATGACGTCTCGGCTTCTTAAAACCGCTTGCGGGTATTGTGATTTTGTAGAAATCGTCACATCATAAAACCTCAACACACGGTTATACACACGCATGTAAATTGCGATAAAACGTATTTGTTACTTGTGTTTTTGTGTTAAATAGATAGACAGGGGGAAGGTTTTAAAAAATGGAAACTGCAGCGATTACATATAATAGGCGCAAATTTAAAAAAGTAAGTTGATAAAATGATATAACTTAATACAAGTATTTACTGTTTACATTTACTTATTTTACATGTGATTTGAGCGTAAGGAACTTCGCTCTTAACGGGATTCCCCCGACAACCACAATTTTTTGACTCTACTTGAAACTGGTGCTCCCTGTGTGGTCCTATTTCAATTTGCTCCAGTTGAAGTTGTTTTTTTGTCTGTTGAAACTTACACATTATCCCTGACATTATTCCTATGTTGACAGAGTGTAAATAAAATTAACTATCCTTTTTCTTGTCTGTGAGTGTTGTACAAGACGACTAATGTATATGATGTGTAAATAATGTGGCAATATTAAACAGGCAAAGGTAGTGGCGAGTTTTCTTTGCTGTATTTTATTTGAAAACACATACTGTCTGTTTTTATTACATTGTAGTTTACATACATTTATACATTGTAGTTCATTGTCATTATTTAATTGTCGTAAAACTTAGACAAACTAACTTTCATATGCATTTTATTATAATACTAGCAACCCGCCATCGCTTCGCTTCGGTTATAGGTTACCGGTATAAAATATAGTTTACGCGCTGATATTATAGCTTTCTTAGTATAGTAGGTCAAATTCCCTTCTATAATGAAGGCAGGCCCGAGCTTAATAGTAGGACGTAAATGGGCTAAGGCGATGATGATATATAAATATACATTGATCATACAAATGTTTATGTAATACGAGAATATATATTTTATTTTCCTCAGAAGTTTTGTGTACATTAAATTATAGATTCAATATAAATATTTATGCTCACTACTACGACAGTTTGCTTAAATTATTTACATATATGTATTATTTATGGAAAGTTTTATTTTTGTATTTATAAAAATTTTCTCATGACACCGTATCAACATTGAAATGTTTCATACCATTTTGAAGATTAATTTCTTCTCTAACATACATACATACATATATTCATGTCTCTTTCCCATAGGTGTAGGCAGAGATCACTTTCCTCCACTTGCTACGATCTTAACCATACCACTTTCGTCTCCTCCACATTCATTAATCTCTTCATGCATATTCTTCGGTTTACGGTACTTCTAACCTGACCTTTCTTAAGAACGTTCCCGATTTGATTGTGGAACGTCCGCCTTAGTCTTCTCCTTCTAACACTTCCGCTCAAATTCGCCTTTTAAATTCTTCTTGTTAATCTCCTTTCATTTATTCTCTCTACATGACCAAACCAACTTAACATAACTTTCTCAATCCTTGTCACTACATCAACATTCATACCACAACTTCTTCAATCTTCTTGAATGACTTCATTCATCATTCATTCATTTCAGCCTATCGCCGTCCACTGCTGGACGTAGGCCTCCTTCATGTTATGCCATAAAGTGTGGTCCTGTGCCGCCTGCATCCAACGATGCCCAGCAAGTCTCACCAGGTCGTCGGTCCACCTGGTGGGCGGAGGCGTCCTAGACTGTGTCGTCCACTACGTGGTCGCCACTCGAGAACCTTTCTTCCCCAGCGGTTGTCCATTGCCACTTCAACGTGCTAATTCTTCGTGCTATGTCGTTCTCGAATGACTTACTTATAAGTAATAATATGAAAAGCTTAGAATAATAACGTATAGAAGGATAGTGTCAGTACTTCGAACGATCGAATTCATCATCATCATCTTGCTCTTATCCCAATTACTTGAGGTCGACGCAATATGTCATCGGTTTTGACATATTGCAAAAAGTTTCGGCAATGACTTATATGACCGGCCGCCTGCCTGACGTCAACCCTCCTTGGGAATGTAATCGTCGACCCAAATGGTACCAGATGGAGTTGGTCCGGGTCAATCTAGGGCTCTTAGTCGTCTTTTACGAACGTTCGAATTATGAATCTAAAAATACTAATGGCGCGCAGACGATTACACACGTACCCACGCATACCACTAAACAAATTATGAAAGGGGGCGTCCATAAATTACGTGAGGTGTTTCTTTAAATTATCTGTACCTCCCTCCCCCTTGGTGAGATGTCGTGAGATTTTATTCAACCCCCCTCCCCCATCTCCCAATCTCACGTTAGATTTTCAAAATGTGGATTTCTTATGTAAACGCGTTGGATTGTTATTGTAAAAAGAAAAAAAAAATTGCTTCGTGCTTTTATTTACGACTAGTTAAGACTAGTAATCAATATTGCTGAGAGTTTAATTATAAGTGTAATAAAAATTTAACAATAGAATACTTAAATCGTAACTACTGTGATTAAAAAAAGAATATCTACTCTAATCCATGGAGAATCATGCGATTCAGATTACAAATTTAAAACCTCAGTTGCACATCTATCTTATTTTATAGTGAATTATCTATGGTATAACGTCGAAGTATGAATGAAATTATTTTCTTTCGAACGAATTAATGAATGATCTTAATCGTATTACGATTACGCTTAAGATTAAATCTTAAGCATGTACAATCTGGATTAAATGGACCAAAATAGTATTTTTTTTGTTTCAATAAGAAAAAAAAATTGCGTGATATTTGCCGAGGCCCAAACGTAAGATTAGATGAGATTTGACTCGACCCCCTCCCCCCCTTAAACATCTCACGTATTTTATGAACGCCCCCAAATCAAATTTTGTTTTTATTAACATAAATCGCCAAGATAGTTCTAAAAGTAATGTTAAAAACCTTTTTAAGTTTTTCAAATGTGTTATGACACCATTTGAATGCACAAATCGTCATAATTACCTATTTAATTTTTAAGAGTTGCGTATGTACGTGTAGTACATTGACTTGTACATTACGGAACGGTTCCGGCGTAAGCTCCATTAGGCTCCAATTGAAATGCTTCACTTTGTGTGCGCAAACTTACCTTCTATACGTTATTATTCTAAGATCAAAAGGAATATTTTCTTCAGTTTAAAATTCATAATTGAACAAGCCATCTAATGATGATTTGGCATTCGTAATCATCATTTCAGCTCATATACGTCCCACTGCTGGGTTCAAGTCGCCTTCACGATAGAAACAAAATTGAACTATAATACCACGTTGGTCAGACGCTTTAGTATAAGGTTTTACTTCGAGTTATATTTCTTTTGCATAGATATTATATTCATATTTAACTCAATCCTTTTGGTTATCTTTTAGGATACCACACGCAAGAGAGGGGGTGGTGAATTGTATTCTTATTCCGTCACCACATGGTAATATTAGATAAATTCTACATTGAGAAAAATAAATGTCGTTTAATAATTATAGCGTAGGTTTTGTAAAAATATCTATTAGAATTTGCCAAGAGATGAGGTATTTTTGGAAAAATATTGAATTCGTTTTTGTAAAGTAGAAAGTCTCGCCATCTCGTGGCTAATCCTGAAAGTCATTCTTATAAACCCTTACATAGTAAAAACGAAGCAAATAACTACGAATAGAGTATAAAAATAATTTGTATTCGTACGGGTCTTCACGTCTTCAATGACATTATGGCAACTAAGTTGTCTATCTAATCCTTTTACAGGTCAACGAGAAGAATCCAACATCTTAGAAAGGTAGCAAAAAATGTTATTGATATCTTAATGATTTCTGATGTTTACGCGGGTATTACACTTTATAAATCGAAATTCTTTATGGATTTTATCATGTTTGTATTTATTTCACTCGTGTGGGGAGTAAGAATACAATTCATCACTCCTCATCTTGCTTGTGATTATCATAAAAGACGACTAAGGGATATAATACGCATATATCAAATAGAAACGCGATGAAGTCCATAAAATAGTTTTATTTATAATTATATCTTATTCTTAAAATTATTGTAATAGTATAGGATCCCGCTATACAACGACCTTCACCGAGATGTTAATTTGATGACACTTATTTTTAATTTAATTTAATATGTCAATAAATATTTGCATATGGGTTGCCTAACAAATTTTAGTCCAGAGTATGATTAATTAATAATTAAAAAAAAAATAATATTGCACCGGTTTGATTATTAGACAAATTCTATACCAATCGAAAGTATGAAGCCCATAGAATATGCAAACTTTAGATTGCCTATTCTTTTCCGGTCACAACTCTCGGGTAGCCAGGTATAAACAGATAAATCGATACTAGCATTTTGCACCAGTCTGACGTTTGCATATTCTATGGGCTTCATACTTTCGATTGGTATAGAATTTGTCTAATAATCAAACCGGTGCAATGAATAAAAAAAAATGTTAACTAATCATACTCTGGACTACAATTTGTTAGGCAACCTATATGCAATATATTTTTTATTGACATATTAAATTAAATAAAAAATAAGTTTTATCAAATAAACATCTCGGTGAAGGTCGTTGTATAGCAGCATCTTAGACCATAAGATTATACGTGGATTTAAGTACATATTTGTCTCCAGGTACGAACCGGATCATAACCAGGGAGGTGTTTGCCGCTACAATCAAAACCCTGGTTACGTGGTGTTTTCCGCCATGGGCTCCTTCTTTTTGCCCATGGCTGTTATGGTGTACGTGTATGCGAGGATATCATGCGTTGTAGCTAGAAGACATCAACAATTAGCAAGCAGTACTAAATGCAATAAGGTTAGTGTTTATAAATAACCCTTATTTTTAACACCCGATGTAAAAAGAGGGGTGTTATAATTTGACGTTGATGTCTGTCTGTGTGTGTTTATATCTGTTTAAGGCATCGTAGCTCTCAAACGTATGGACTGATTTCGATGCTGATTTTAGGGTGCCGTACCCTAAGGGTAAAAACGGGACCCTATTACTAAGACTTCGCTGTCTGTCCGTCCGTCTGTCTGTCACCAAGCTATATCTCAAGAACCGTGATAGCTAGGCAGTTGAAATTTTCATAACTTATGTATTTCTATTGTCGCTATAACAAAAAATACTAAAAATAAAATAAAGTAAATATTTAAGGGGGCTCCCATACAAAAAACGCAATTTTTTGCCTATTTTTATAGATAATGGTACGAAACCCTTCGTGCGCGACTCCGGCTCGCACTTATACTCGTTCCAACCATTTATTTTACTTTTGACACATGCTTTAGGACGTAACTGTTTCATTATACGCAATTATTAACTTTGAAACGAGTGAACAGAGAAATATATAAACTGCCCAATAATATTTATATATCTTAATTATTACCCACTAAATACATTAATATGCCGTAAATAGCTCTATTCATAAAATTTAAGTGATAATTCATTTCCGTTATAAAAAAAGTTACGTTCTATCGCATCTAGTGACAGGATCAAAAGTATTCGGTGCAAACTAATGAATCGCAAATAATCGATTACACTTATTTGCAGTTAAGTCAGCTGACAACTGAGTTTTGAATTGTTGTAATAGACAACACGGTAAAATTGTATCAGGGAGATATAAAAATCTTCTCATCATACCTATAACATGAAATAAAACAACCAAAATATTTTAATATTATTTTATTATAACGAATCGTCGGATTCTTCATACGAACTCGAATCGTCGCTTGAATCATCTGCAGTGTTTATTATTAACTCTTGTGTAGGTATGTTGTCAAATTCAATTTCCCGATCCCAATCAGAGAATATTATATTTTTTGTCTTGTTGACGACACTCGCCCAGTTTTCAGGCGTCACACTAGCACATGCGTTTTTTAAAGGTTCAAGCATTTTATTTGCTGTGAAAGGAGGAGTTGTATTGTTTCTTGCGGCGTGTCCTTTGACTTGTGCCCAGATCATTTCAATTGGATTATATTGACAGTGGTACGGAGGAATTCTGATTACAACATGCCCATATTCTGCTGCCATTTCGTCGATGACATATCGTTTTGGCTGCTTTTTACTTTTTAATATTTTAAGTAATTCTACTTTTAGTAGGGATTCGTCCACATCTTCCCCATTATCACGAAGCCAGTTTATAATCTCGTGTTTTTTGTTGGCCTGTGTTGGCATTTTATTAATTTGGCGAGAGTGATAGGGTGCATTATCAATAAATATTGTTGATGGCTCTTCAAGTGATGTAAGCATTTCTCTGAACCACTTTTCATACACGTCCGCATTCATCTCCTAATGATAGTCTCCTGTTTTTCTTTATTTGAATGCTAACAGAGCGTCTGGTACAAATCCCTTTGTAGTTCCCGCATGGCAAATGATGAGGCGTTCACCTTTCCCCATTGGCACTGCAGAAGTAGAAGCAGCAGTATCGTCAGTCCAACCTTTTGGTATGGAATGATTGGCATTGAGCCAAGTTTCATCTGTGAAAACGACATTCGACCAGTCTTCTATTTTCTTCGCTTGTCTTAAAAATTCACAGCGAGACAAGGCTATATCACGACGTTCCATTAAAATTTTTCTTTTGTCGGATTTCTTATACAAGAACCCGATTTAGTGCAGCACCTTTGACAAAGAAGATTTTTGACCACGAAACAAGCCACAATTTCGTAGAGACGCTACTAATTTTTTCAAAGTAGGAATCTCTTTGCTTGTGTAATAATTGTATATATGACGACGAATAGCATCAGTATCAAAACTGTCAATTGCTGTCACTTTACAGGGCTGACGTTTTTTCTTAGGCGTAGATAGCTTGTTCTGTTCAATACCACTACTACCATAGGCTTCTTTAGTGATTTTCGCCACCGTTGGAGCACTAATACCTTATGCTGCTGCAACACGGTCTCTAACTTGGGTTACTGGTATAAGGAATCCGCCATTGCGGCTTTCCTTTTCAAAAAATTCACGAAGCCGCAGCACTAACTCTCTGGATTGTCCTTTAAGCACCATACCTTTCGGCATTTTGCAAGTAAAATCTTACTGGGAGGAACGATACGCTCAACTCAATCAAAGTAAGAACAATGAAATCAATACGGTGGAATATAAATACTCAAGACAGCGTATGAAAAATATGAAAGAGCACTCAGCGAACAGAAATGTGACTAGCACGGGAGTCTTGTTGCGAGTGACAGACAACACAACAAAATGGCGTCGCCGGCGCGCCGTTCAGTGTTGCCAATTCGGCTTAAAAAAAAGGGGTAGGCTGGATGAGAAAATTAGTGATTTACTACCGCAGACGAGGGCGCCATTGTCTCTAAGCAAAGTTTGGAGCAGCGGACCCCGCTTAATGGAAAAATGCTTCATAAAGTAGTTATTTTTTATTTTGCAAAGTACAAAGTAAAATATTTTGGGAGGACAGAATTAGTGGGTATGCAAAAATTAATGTGCCCAAATAACAAATATATTTACAGAAGTGAAGTTTTTAAATAATATGAAATATGTATTTAAGCAAAAATAAAATATCCGTGTTAAATCGATTAAAAGTTCTTCCTGACTAAAATCGATTATTACAAAACATAGTATCCGTAATACATTGGTACAACACTAATTGATCAGAATTCGACCTGCCAAAAGTAAAATAAATGGTTGGAACGAGTATAGTAGGTTTTTTTGCATTTGAACGCCATTTTCCCTTCGGTGGTTCTTAGCTATGTTTGGTTAACATCGGTCCAGCCGTGTAAGAGTAGCAGCTCTTTTCACAAATGATGTAATGGTGTATGACTTAATTAAGTGCATCACCTGTGTCAGTTTAATCGTCAAATGACAATTAATTGATAATACCTAGTAATACTATTTTAATATTTTAGTTTGTATCGGGGCTTATTTTGTTTTTATTTTATTTTATTAGGGAGATTAACGGCTAATTATGACATTATAAGTTGAACATATAAAAACTTAAAGCTAATAATAGGTATCCATGCTTATGCAAAAATACAAAAGCAAAGACAAGTGACCTGATTACATAAGATAATAAGCGAACATTGTTCTTATAATGTCGAAGTAAGGGGAATTTATTAGGGATGTGTCTTGGATTAATAAATAATCGTTTTTATTTTTCTGTAGAATAAATCGATTTGCAAAAAAATCGATTAATTATTTTTAATTATCATCGCAGCCCACATACATCCCACTGTTGGGCTCGGTCCTCCTCCACAATGGGAGGGAATTTGACCTACTATACCATGCTGGTCAGACATGTTGGTATAGGGTTTCATTTCGAGTTTTCCTTCTCTTGCACAGATGTTATGTGCACATTGTATCCCATAGTCGTCTTATACGACATCCACGGGCAAGATAGGGAGTGGCGAATTGTATTCTTACTCCGTCACCACACGGATAGGCAAGATAGGGAGTGGCGAATTGTATTCTTACTCCGATTTTAATTAATCGATTATTTTTATAATAGTTTTTTTTTAACTAGTCGTAGTTCTTTTCTTAAAAATTTTCTCCCAACAGAATTATGATGACCTTTTTAGAAAACTTTAAATTTAAGCAAAAGAAAAAAAAAGCAAATAGGTACTAAAATAATCGATTCCTTTTAAATCGATTTTTATTATTTAGATAATCGATTCTTAAAATCGATTATGACAAAAAATATCGATTAATTAAAAAAAAAAACGATTATTTTTTCACATCTCTAGTATTTATATACCTAGTTCTGACCCATCATTATCTTCATCCTCTTCTTATCCCAATTACTTGGAGTCGACGCAATATATACTCTGCATCCATCATACATATTGCAAAAGATATTGGCAACAGTTTTATGACTGGCCGCCAGGCTGACGTCAACCCTCTTTGAGAATGTAATTATTCACCAGACGGCATCAGGTGAAGTCAGCCCAAGCAAAGCCGTGGCCCAATGTAAAGTTCTTAGTCGTCTTTTACGACATCCCATGAACAATTTAAGGTTTGGTTAGTATATTTGGTAGTATCCGTCACCACACAGCACTTTTATAGTTCTGACCCATTATCGGATATTAGATTAGATAAATTGAGAATGTGACACCACCACTTTGCTTTTCCGTAGTCGTGAAAATATATTAAGGATGGTTTGTTCGGCAGAACGGCAGCGACACTCTCCTGAGAAACTTGATCGCCAATCTACTTGCAAAGCTTGGCGTTTTCGGTTTTATTCGCACGAAGACCTAAAAATATGACAGTGGTTGTCTGATTGGCTAATTATGACCACTTTTGGACATGTATAATAAATAATCATCATCATCAGCTCATATACGTCCCAGTATTGGGCTCGAGCCTCCTCCAAAATAGGAGGGAAATTGACCTACTATACCATGTTGGCCAGACAGGTTGGTATAGCGTTTTATTTCAAGTTTTCCTTTTTTTGCATAGATATGCATATTATATCCCTTAGTCGTTTTTTATGACATTCACGGGAAAGATGTGGTGTGGAAGTGGTGAATTGTATTCTTACTCCGTCACCACACGGCAAAATACAATTTCATTATAGAAGTAAAACTTCTTTAGCTACGTTTTAGGTGTAACTGATAGGACTATTGTGAACAATAAACTAGACATCGGGGTGGTAGAGCCGCTAGAATGCCGTGCAATAATTGTCGATGTCACTGCTCCTCATGACGGGAATTTCGTGACTCTGAGAAAGATAAATAAAATATAAAGACTCATCAGATTGTCGAAATATGAGATGTGGATACGGCAATCATTGTGCCGATAGTCATTTCAACATCATCTTGCCCGTGGATGTCGTAAAAGACAACTAAGGGATATAATATGCACATAAGATCTGTGCAAGAGAAGTAAAACTTGAAATGAAACCCTATACCAACATGTCTGATCAGCATGTTCTAGTAGGTCAAATTCCCTCCCATTGTGGAGGAGGCCCGAGCCCAACAGTGGGACGTATGTGGGCTGCGATGATGATGATGATGATGATGAATGAAATTGTAGATCGAACAAAGCATTTGCCTGCGTACTATTCTTTTTCTTCCTGGCCTATGTTTTTCTATAACCCGGATAAATCAGGCGGAGTGACGAAACAGCGGTCTTAGATTCCATAATCCATCGCATTTATCCTCTCCACTAAAAAATCGAGTCACCGAAATCAATTCCTTGCCTTCAATATTGTAACTGCGTCTATAACTCCACCTTTATTTTAAGGATACCTAAAAACATTGAATATAAATAAGATAGATTTACTTTTTATGTATACATCGAAAGTAGTTACTATTAGTTAGAATTAACCGTCATATTTTCTGCTAGAAAATAACAATTCACCACTAAACAAAAATATAACCGGTTATAATGGGCACTAAATTTGGTTTAGAGCCATTTCATCGGAACTGGGACAAAGGTTTCAGACAAACGAGGGATAATAAATTCTTATTAAGATTTTTTGATTTAATAATAACTGTTTCAATTTGTTTTTTTTTTTCACAATGACAACAGTGTTCATGCCTGGAGAAAGAGGATTTAATTATGATATAATTATTATATTTTACGGCCTTTCATGAGAAGTTAACGTATAGCGCGATTAAGTCAAAGCGACTTAAATTGTCTTTTGTATAATATATGTAGTTAGCGTTTAAATAATTAATGATTATGTTAAAGGTTACATTATGCATTAAAATTACTATTTAATAAATATTTATTATGCTTTTAGATAAGTTTTAATCTGTATTTAATCAAGAAACATAGGAATAGTTCTCTAATTAATCTCATTCATTCATGGCGGTTTATATATGTCTCACTGCTGGGCTCGAGCCTCCTCCATATAAAGACGAAAATCGAACTGAAATTATACCATGCTGGTCAGACAGGTTGGTATAGGGCTTTATTTCGAATTGTCCATCTCTTGCATAAGTGTTATATACGTAATATATCCCTTAGTCGTTTTTTACGACACCCACGGGCATGAGAGGGGGGTGACGAATTGTATTCTTACTCCATCACTACACGGAAACTGATTAATATATACTGAATTTATTTCGGTTTCAATTTTGCAACATTTTTGATTTTATATGAAATTTATACAAAGAAATTGTTTAAACATCATACAACGATATAATATTTAATCAAATTTGATGTATCAACATCTCTTTCCATTTTGTGTATTAAAAAGTACTAAATTAATGAAACTAGGAAACAAAGATCAGAAAATCTTGTAATTAAAAACTACAAGCGCAGGCCTATAAACAAAAGTGTAACTAGGCAAGGAAGAAGAACATTAAAATACAATGTATATATTTTTTTGTTTCAGAAAGCAAAATTATCCTGCATACGCACAGAATCAGAATCTGGTTCAGACAAACTATCGTTACGACAGACAGCTTCAAAGCAGACATCCAAAAACTCCACGCAACCAAGCGAATGCGGTTCCCAAGATCCTAAATGCCCGTGCTGTTTTCGAGCAGATAAGAAAAAAAAATATAGAAACTGTAAAGAAAAGGAATCGCGATTATATAATGAAGTGACATTCAAAGCAAATTATAAATATAAAAATACTACTAGACGTACCCAGTCTATGAAAGAACACGTAGAAAACAATAGAGTATCTTCATTAAGAAGAGAGACAAAAACCGCTCAAACTTTAAGTTTAGTTGTAGGTGGTTTTGTCGCTTGTTGGTTACCATTCTTTCTCTATTATCTGCTAACTCCTTTCATACCGAATAATTACGTAAATCCTGTTCTAATGTATATATTAACATGGTTAGGATGGTTTAATTCAGCAATAAACCCATTTATTTACGCTTTTTATTCGCCGGATTTCAGACTCGCGTTTTGGAGACTTACGATTCGAAAATGTATGAAAAATAAACGATAATATCATAATATATTATTACCGTAATAGGTATTTTTGTAGTTTAGATTAACTTTTAAATTACACTAGTTATTCTAATAACTAATATAACTAACTGGATATTATTAACCATAGCGTTTTTTATTGATCTCTTAATGGTTAAGTAGAACGTAATTGTTTAGATTTTTTATTTATTTGTACAGAAAAAGTAGTCGGAGCTTCAACCGGACTCACATTTTCTTATGTAATACTAGCAACCCGCCCTCGCTTCGCTTCGGTTATATGTTATAGTCGTTTTACCCGCGTAGTTCCCGTTCCCGTGGGAATACCAGGATACAATATAGCCTAGTTTACGCCCTGATATAATAGCTTTCCATTGGTGAAAGAATTTTTGAAATCGGTCCAGCCGTTTTGAAGATTACCCGGAACAAACAGACAGACAGACAGACAGACAAAAATTTTTAATTGCTATTTTAGGCATAGGTGTCGTGCAAATAACCGTGTGAGCATGAAAAAAGCCTATTATTTTGACATTACAAACAGACACTCCAATTTTATTTATTGGTATAGATGAATTACTACGGAACAAGGATAGATATATTGCTATCTAACGGGCAGTGTTTAGATTTTTTTATTTATTTATCTAGAAAAAGTAGTCCGATCTGTACACAAATTCTCATGCAATATGAAGTCTTACGGAACAAGAATAAGCATAATTGTTATTTACCCGGCAGTGACAGATAACGCGGTAGAAATAAAAATTGTCTGGCAGTTAAATTATCTTGAAATTATCTGTTTCAATTTAGCACTTAAATTACTGGGCTAATAACGAAACTAAATTGCTTATATAGAAGAGTACTATGGACAGTGGCGAACAATAAAAGATAAATAGAGTTAGCATTGCCAGGCGAATTATCGCTGACAATTATATCCGGCATTAGCCGAGCATAGGTGTTAGGATTGCGTCTTCAACCAAAATAAAAGGTGTCCGGCTTGTCAATCCTTTGTTAGGTTTGTTACATCATTCGTTGTATTTCATTAGAATTTATCAATGGTTTAATCAAAATAGGTTGACTTTAATTTTTTTTTTAATAATACTGAGACTAATGTAGGGCGGTCCAGATTTTGTAACCAAATGTCCTGTCAAACTAGCTGTCCGGCTGTTAGGTTTGGCGACCTGGCAACCCTGCATAGTAGCTAATAGGAATGCGAATATAGATTTATTCGTTTGTTGCATCTTTACGTCTTAACTAATAAACCCACAAAAGCGAAATAAAACTATTTATGATGACTGACGACTGTCCTCCCGTGATCGTGAATGCTGAAACGCGACCTATATGTCGGTTAAATAAAAACACCATAAAAGGCATAAAACAGTTTTATTTCCCACGTATACCTAATACAAGCGATAATATTTTGATAACTGAAATCGACGTCTAATTAGTAACAATTTGTTATCGCACTTCTTCACGGTAGACAGCCACTTAGCAAAGGTCGATGGCAGTGTCACTTATCATTAGGTGTGCTGTTTGTTCGTTGCAACAGCAATAAAAACAATATTAAAAACATTTACACTTCATGAGGGATGACAAAACCATTTTAGATAGTCGTCCACCATAATACTAACCTATTATGAAACAAAGCTATGAGCTTAGTTGAAATTAATAATAAAACCCTAAGATTTATTGAAATCACAGCATCTACAGCATAGAATGGCCCAATGATAAATCTACTATTTTAATTTTCACTACCAACCACGCCACATCAAAAGACGTATCACTGTTTTCATCATTAAAACATTCCATGTGGTGACGGAGTAAGAATACAATTCACCACCCCATTTTTGCTCGTAGGTGTTATAAAATATGACTTAGGGATTATAATAAGCATATAACACCTACGCAAGGAGAGAAAACTTGAAACAAAACCCTTTACCAACCCGTTTGACCAGCGTGGTATATTAGGTCAATTTACCTCCCATTGTGAAGGAGATCCAAACCCAATAGTGGGACGTATATGAGCTGTAATGATGATAAAAAGTGAACTAGGGTAACAAGAAATAAGAGCATAAGTACTTCTACCGACATTAGACAATACAAAATATATTAATCAAAGTTATGCGTACATTTTGAATTACTGTAGTCGTAAAAATAACAGATATAAATGTCTCGACTTGCTTCCAATTACGTATGTTCCTCTTCACCGCTAAATCCATGTATTTTATATTATGATGTCGGCATAAAGTCTAAAAGTATATTAGTCGGCACGCTTCTGCAAAAAGTTCTGTAACGAAATATGCGTGTGTCGATAAAAAATTCGAAATGTTAAATCGCTTTTTTTTTATTGCAAGCGCTGGTAAACCTGCTCGTTTGCTAAACAGTACACCTGATGGTAAGTGTTGCTATACCGCTCATGGACCTTTACAAGGTCGTTGCCTACCACGAAGAAAATAAAGGGAGTGTGAATGCGTGCAATGAGTTTCGGTGATACTAAAAGCATCACGAAAACCCTTAGAAAGGTCGGGTTCCGGCCCTCTCGCTCACCGAACAAATAATGTTAAACTACATATATTTTTAAGCTATTGCATAGCTTTTATCGCGAGCTTTGAGCGCGGCGACCGAATCAAGAAATTCCGTAACGAAAATAAAACTTAATGCCCCCCACTTCGCCTAGCATGAAGCTCGGCCGAGCGTTCGCTCAACGTGTATGTACCTAGACCTACATATATGGTACGACTGTACGAAGCTTGCACGGATCGAGACGAGCTGCTCCGAAATCGGACGAATACGTAAGCAGCTGTTTGTAAAAATATTTTAAACAATTTTAACTTCTCATTTATTCAATAAAAGAAAAAAAATTGTTTTCTTATCGGTCACCATGCTCAAAAAGTGTTACTTGAATTAATATCAAAGAAAAAAATACTGCATAAATTTATTTATTTATTTATTTATCGGGAGACCAACAGCTTAAAAGTAATAAAAATCTAGAAAAATATATTTAAGATACATAAAGCCAATAACAGGTCTTCACTACTATGCTTCACATAAAACAATACAACGGAGAACATTAAATTAGCCTATTGATGTGTTGTGGAAAAATCGAGACTGAGTGTCCGTTTTATCGCATCCGTATTAGCGTTGAATATATCGAATTTATGTTTTTTATATTGATTATTCAGTGTATTGCTCGCTCGCCACAAAAACGCATTCTGTCGGTAATTAGTAGATACTAATGGGAGATGGCAGGGGGTATGATGTCTCGAAGCTCTAATTGGTATATTAAAACTTATTTTTGATAATAGTGTAGGACAGTCAACAGTATAACATATATAACAACAACAATAAAAAATAAATAAATAATTATAATTGCAAGTTGATAAAAAATGCTATCCAATAGCTTTACCGCGGCAGTCCCCGAGTGCCACACGTTTTTTTTTATTGTTTAAACAGGCGCGATGAATCATATAGATAAGTAAACAAAATTGAAGTGTCTGTTTGTAATATCAAAATACTATGTGTTTTTATAATCGCATTATGGTTACAAGTTACAAACAAGCTCATTTTTTTGTCTGTCTGTCTGCTTGTTCCAAGTAATCTTCAAAACGGCTAGAGCGATTTTCATGGTATTCTACTACCAGATAACTATCTACATAAGGAGTAACTTAGGTTATTTTTTCTTAGAAAAACCTTACAGAATTTTGCCTAGTTGAGGAATCGAATCCGAGCCCTCATATACTGCAGTCGCGTACCGTAATATAGCCAAATGAAGATGAAGATGGGTCGCTCGTCCTTACCAATATTATAAATGCGAAAATAAGTTTGTTTGTTACGCTTTCACGCTAAAACCACCGAACCGATCTCAAAAATTCTTTCACCAATGGAAAGCTGTAATATCAGGGAGTAACATAGGCTATATTTTATTCCGGTATGCCCACGGGAACGGGCACTACGCGGGTAAAGAGACTGAAACGAAGCGAAACGAGGGCGGATTGCTAGTAATATATAAATACCTATGTACATGAGTATTAAACATTAGCGTCACGTTTCAATCTGTATACTTCAGGCAATACTCAAAGGAACGACTACTATTCTCTGTACACTTCATGAACGTAAATTGACGTAATATTCATAAGTCTTAGGACTACAGACAACGTTTACTATATAGGTTTATTGAGACAATATCATTTGACTTAATATCTTCACAGATAAGAGACTCTTAAAGAGACTGAGCAAATGTCATGAAAAAGGATGAATACAGTTCATAAAATTTGTTTGTACGGAAAACTATATGAGTAGTAGTGAAATAAAAGTTTTTTCTATTATACAATGCTTGGGCTGGGCTCGAGCCTCCTCCACAATAGGAGGGAAATTGACCTACTATACCATGCTCGTCAGACTGGTTGGTATTTTTTTTGGGGGGGATGGGTTACGGTCGACGCACTCCTCGCACCACTCCGTCCGGGACGACAGAGGGGCGTAAGCACGCACACCCGTAACTCACCCGTCACACGTCGCCTTCATCGTTGGGCCACCAGAGCAGGGTGACTCGACGTCAGTGGTCGGCCCGACGGAATACCTCCTTGTGGAGTACCCTCCAATCGACCTTTCAACCTCCATCAGTCTTTTCTCATGCGATCGGCCTCTCGGTGACGGACTAATTCTACGGACGGACGGACTTATAATATATATATTAGCCCCTTAACCGTCTTTACTGTCGTTATTACACGAAATATTACCATGTGATAGAATGGAATACTACTAGGGAATAATTCCATGAAAATAAAATGGCGTACATAAATACGGTCAATTCTGTAGCACTATTTACTGAATCATCATACCATACAGTTCTCTGTAAAATAAATAATTATTCAAACATAGAATTGTAAAACAAAGCGTATTTAATAAATTAACCCTTTTGTATAATAATACCGCGAAACAGTCATTAAAAGCATATAATTAGCTTTACAAACAATACCTAGAACACTTGGCAACAGTAAACATTACGATGAATGAGGCAATACGAATATAAATCCTTTTTGCAAATTAAAGATTTCGCAAAAAATTCATTTAAATTTCGATTTTTTATGCTTCAGTGGTTTTTTTTTATGGGTGGGCTTATGGTAAGCGCACACGCCGTCATTTCCGTCGGGGCGACAAAAGGACGGCGCGCGGGCCTATAACCCACCCATATCTAAGTCACCTTCGTCGTTGGGTGGACCACCAGTGCGAGTTCCTTGTCCACAGTGGTCGGCCCGACGGAATACCCTTTCGGGTACCCTCACCTCTCGATGTCCCTGTCCCGGGACGTCGAGAGGTGAGGTCATCGTCGAGATGCTTCAGTGGTCAAGTCCGATTTTTATGTTCGGGAATTCAGTTTCGGCAGTGCTGTTCTATTTTATTTTCTTTTTGTATTGTAAGTTCTAAGTTGTTTTACTCTGAAATTTATAATAGTAATTGCAACAAACCACCAAAATTAGTGCGCCTAGCACCATGCGCCTCTGATGTAATTCGCTCGGTTAAAATTGCTCGTGTTCCCATCGAGTACGATGTCTCGTGGCTTCATTGCGCATTTGTTCTTACTACTTACTATCTTTCACTAAGCTGCCGCTGATAGTATTCGCGGCTAGGCTGTTACCGCTCGCCGCGCTAAACTGCCGCTGACAGTGATGTGACCAGGCCATTAGACATATAAACTAAATAATAAGCTACAAAAGATTCTGCTTCCATGACTGTGCAACTTCTACAGGTTTTTGACATCCGTTTGTGTTTTTATTTACGCACCTTTTATAAGAGCAATTAAATGAAACTACGATTTTTTAAGAGATAATGAAGTCCAACCTGCTTCCGCATTCAATTCCGGTTCTGATTCTGCTAAAATTTACTTCATGTATACCTTTATGTATCGGTTTCCGTTTGTTTCCGTCATGACACTTCCGTTGCATCACAAGTTAATACTATTAATAATACACATATTATATAATACACATAATTATACACATATATATATAATACACATAATTAATTAATACACATTTAGCTTATATCAATATCGTATGGAAATGAATGATTGGAACCTATCAAAGCACCTAATCATAGTAACCAATCAGAATTCAATTACTGTAACTAAGTTGGTTTTGCGAAGATAAATATGATTCATTTTTTGACGAATAATAATTTGTTATTATAATTTACCAGAAATGCAACTTTATATTTTACCACTGCTTCTTAGCAAACTACTTAGTCAAATAGAAGGTAGAAGAAATACAACTACATTTCGTGATCTGATATCAGTCTTTTGAGACGGTATTGTTAGTCGTACGTCACTAGTTGGAATGGAGCCCATTCCAACTAGTCCCCAACAAAGCAACAACCCAACAAAGGTCCACAGATTTTAAAACTAGTCAATATGAAAATTTATGTTAATTGGGTATTTAACTGAAGAGGGTGTGTGTGTGTGGTGCAGTGTTGAGTGGAGGGGGTGGGAGATGTGGGTGATGGAGATAAGGGGTAGATAGTATTTTTGTGGGGATGAGGAAGGGATGTAAACCTTCCTGTGGCAGATTTCACTTCTTTGTTGTGGCGACACCGGGTTGAAATATGGAAAAATAAAATTGTAGAAATTTTTATAACGTATGTAATTTAAGGAAAATGTGCAATTTTTCTTTTTGCCTGAGTTACACCACTCTGTCCGGGGCGATAGAGGGGCGTAAGCACGCACACCCGTAACCCACCCGTATAGCACGTCGCCTTCGTCGTTGGATCGGCCACCGGTGCAGAGTTCCCTGACTTCAGTGGTCAGGAAAATGTGCTATAATAATTCAAAAATATTCAATTAAAGAAGTCATTCTTTTGATGTTGTCAGTGGAAGCATATTCTATGGCTTTCTCATAAATTGTGATAATGACGTCACAGTGTTTGTATCGTTTTTTTATCTAGTTACTAAATCTAATTGCTCATTATGTGAAGATAAATGTTATGTGTATTCACAATTTTTTAATTTAGTTTATATAATCAGCAACCCTAGTACATAACAGATTCTCATTTTCCAGGAGACAATCCGTTCTTTTATAACACTGAGTGGTATGGCCAAAGCTGTATCTAGCTGCCTAGTGTAGAAATTCAGTTAGCTGTGATATTGTCGAGTCGTCATTATAATCCTGCTTTTTTTATTGCTTACGGTGGCAAACGAGCAAACAATACACCTGATGGTAAGTGATGCTGTTATTCAAGGACTTTTGATTTCTGATGTTTACGCGAGTTATGCATTTTAAATAAAACTACTTTACGGATTTTATCGCGTTTGTATTTGATTTTTGATTTCCCGACGTTTCGAACACTTTACAACGTTCATGGTCACAGGCGGACTAAGATGTCTCGTTACTGCAGAAAATTTATAATTATCTACCCGATACAGAAATTAGTTATTAAATATTGACCCACATTTTGATACAAAATTTATTGCCAGTGTAAGAAGAAAATGATTCTATATGAAAAAATTATATTGTTTATGGTTAGTAATAATTAAACATTAAAATTAATAGTAATTATATTTAAAAAACTAACTAATAATCTAGTATACTACCACCGGATCGGAACACGGTCACACTGAGAAAAGCAAGAAGGCAAGAAAACTCAGGTAACATGATGCTAAATTAAAGTTAATTTTGAAGGCGGCTTACTTTATGTTACTAAAAGGTTTTAATTTATAAAATTATCTTTAGTTATTATTATTGTGGGTCAAATCTATACAATATGAGCTCACGGTGTCTTGCAGTCTTGTGGTGGTCATCTTAGTCCAAACGTGACCATGAACGCTGTAAAGTGTTCGAAACGTCGGGTAATCAAAAATCAAATACAAACGCAATAAAATCAAGGACTTTTACTAGACTGCTGCTTACCGTGAAGTAAGTTTCAATGCGTGCAATGAGTTTCGGTGGTACTAAAGGCATCACCGAAACACAACACACGCAAACACCCTCAGAAAGTTGGACTTCCGGCTATCTCGCTTACCGAACGAAGCGCACTAACAAATTGTTACTACTCGGACGTCAATTTTTTGCGAGTATGGTACTACCAGACGGATCGGCCCGCGGCTGTAGACAGACAACTCTCGACAGTGTTGGTTCTACCACTTATAAAATAAAGATATAAATGATATCCCAAATACTTGGAATCAGCTGAATATGTACTCTTCCTTTACAACATATTGCATAATTTTGAAGTAGTTTTATGACCAGCCACCTGCATGACGATAACCCACCTTAGTAATGTATAATTATTTACCTGATGGCATCTGATTAAGTTGTCTCAGGTCGATGTAAAAACTCTTGGTCGTTATTTACGACACCCACGAATAATATGGTTGTATAAGGGTTGGTAATATTTGGTAACCACTATCACACAGCGTGTGATATTCTTGAGTATAATTTGGATTAGTTTTAATGAAATTTATACAGTGATTATTTAGTGGTCATTTTGGCTCGTATACGTCCCACTGCTGGGCTCGAGCCTCCTCCATAATAGGATGGAAATTGATCTTACTATACCATGCTGGTTAGACAGGTTGGTATAGAGTTTTGTTTCGAATTTGCCATCTCTTGCATAGATTTCATATGCGTAATATATCCTTTAGTCGTCTTTTACGATATCCACGGGTAAGAGCGGGGGTGGTGAATTGTATTCCTACTCCACCGTACCATTGTAATCTAGTCATGAATTAATATAAAACACGTTTCAGTAATTTATAATAGGTATTATATAAGTAAATGTATACGTAAGTAGTCAAATAGGACTGTGAATTTTGTGATAAAACGATCTCAAAATAAATGATTATAATGAAGAAATGTTGTTTTGTTTGAAATAAAATACCCGTGAAATTGTTTCAGCTAAAATCCTCAAATATATCAGCGGCATCAGACAAAGACATTTGTTTTACTTATTTGTTGGTGCTCAATTTAAATAAGTTATTTATTTGAATACTTTTTTTCTTGAGGTGGGTTACGGTCGGCGCACTCCTCGCGCCGCTCCGTCCGGGGCGACAGAGGGCTGTAAGCACGATGACCCCCCCTCGGAAAGGACGTTGGTCTTGCCTCGCGAGATCGGCCTCTCGGCGGGTGACAGGTTAACTCCCCGATCCAGTCACCCGCGGCCTCGGCGAGGGCGGCATCAGGCACAGGCATTCGTGCCTGCCGCCCCAGACGCCGGTGTGGCCCTGACCACCATGTCCCTCTGTGGTCGTCACAGAAGAGCCCTGAGTCGGACAGTCAGGGACCCGCCTATACCGATGCGCCGTACAGGGCCATCGACCGGATAATTTATTTGAATACTGTCTTATTTTATTTTTCTGAGCAGCTTATTCATCTCAGTTTATATAATGTTTCACTGTTCCTCAAGCCTCCTCCATAATAGGAGGTAAATATGACCTACTATATCACGCTGGCTAGACAGGTTAGTATAAGATTTTCTTTCTCTTGCTTAGACGTTATATGCATAGCCGAGGCCGCGGGAGACGTGACGTACATTCCCAAACTGGGTTATCGTTGCGCCTCATGCCGCCCTAGCCGAGGCCGCGGGTGACGTGACCGGGGATTAGTCCGTCACCCGCCGAGAGGCCGACCGCGTGAGGAAAGACCGACGTCCTCCCCGAGGGAAGGACGTCGGTTGATGAGAGGGTACCCCAAATAGAGGATTTTCCGTCGGGCCGACCACTGATGACAAGTAACCTTGCTCCGGTGGTCGGCCCAACGACGAAGGCGACGTGGTGTTCGGGTGGGTTGCAGGTGTGCGTGCTTACACCCCTCTGTCGCCCCGGACGGAGTGGTGCGAGGAGCGCGCCGACTGCAGCCGACCCCAAAAAAAAAAGACGGTAAATGCATATTTAATCCCTTTTACACACTTATGTTCAAGATAGGGGATAGTAAATGGTATTCTTACTCCGTTACCACACGGAGAATTTCACACTATTATCAGCAAATTTTCAGAGAGGCAGCTTATTATCAGCAGATTTTCAGTAGGTATATTTCTTACTTGAGTTAATGGTCTTTACATAATTGAATAAAAATTATCTTAATATTAAAATACTCAACCAGATTAGACAAATCGGGTTAGTATGGGATTTTATTGCGAGTCATTCTTCTTCCATCATCATTATGATTTCAGCTCATATACGTCCCACAAGTCGATCGAGTTGGGCTCGATCCTCCTCCACAAAAGGAGGGTTTTTCTATATCATGCTCGTCAGCCAGGTTGGTGTAGGGTTTTATTTCTAGTTTTTCTTCTCTAACTTAAATGTTAAACGTCCTTTAGTCGTTTTTTACGACATCCACGGGCATGATTGGGAGGGTTGAATTGTATTCTTACTTCGTCACCACGCCGAAATTTTTCTTTAATTATCTCTAATAATACTAACCATTTTCCGTGGGGTGACGGAGTAAGAATACAATTCACCACCCCCTATCTTACCCGTGCGTGATCATATGAGACGACTGAAGGATATAAAACGCATATAACATCTATGCGAGAGAAGGAAAACTCAAAATAAATTCCTATACCAACACGTCTGACCAGCGTAGTATAGTAGGTCAATTACCCTCCATTATGGAGGAGGCCTGGGCCCATCAGTGGGACGTATATGAGCTGAGATGATGATGATGATACTAATCATACGTGATGATGTCATATGCGATTTTACGACCTCAAGAGTAAGTATGTAGAGCAACACAATCCTCTATCACCTCGCAAAAATATCCATCGATCAGTCCATGAACATTGAACAAAGCCTCTTCAAGGACTGCCAGAGTCAAGACTCCCATAATTGAAGAGAAAATGACCTACACTCTGATTAATACCGGTGGCTATAGAGTTTGATTTTGAGGTTTTCTTCTCTTTTAGCTGTTGTGTCTCCTCTTCTAGTATTGCTGTTATAGACATCCAGTCATCGCCTTATAGGATACCTGACGATAAGATAGGGGCTGGTGTATTATAATTTTACTTCGTCAGCACAACGAAATTTAATAATACTTTGTGCGTTCCAAATATTATTGTTTTCTGAGTTTAGATGTAATTTGTGTCCGTTAATTATATGTTTGTAATTTAGCTCACAATGCAATAATTAATACCCTTTCATTGCTTTAATTTACAATAATATTCTCATCACCTCCTGGATATCAAAATTATGTATTTTTAGTCGCCATCATTTTTTTTTGTGTTATTGCCAACGGTGGCAAACGAACAAACAGTACACCTAATGCTGGTTAGGTCATTACCTGCGGTAAAAAAGGTGAAGGGAGTGTGAATGCGTGCAATGAAGTTCGGTGAACCAAACACTAAAACCCACCATACGCAAACACCCTCAGAAAGCTGGGCTTCCGGCTCTCTTGCTCACCGAATGAGGCGCAGTAACAAATTGCTACTACCCAGACGTCGATTTTCTGCGAGAGTGTAGTACTAACCCGGACGGACCGGCCCGCGGCTGTAGACAACTGTCAACAGTGTGGTCCTACCACTATAAATATAAATTGGTAAAGAATTACTCAATTTAAATCCTAACCAATATTACAAAGGCGAATATGAGTTTGTTTGTTCCGCTTTGATCCCTAAACCAGTAAATCGATTTTAATGATCTTTCACCAAAAAGTAACTTAAGATACATTTTATACCCGTATTCTTATGGGATCAAAAAAACGCGGGTAAAACCGCGAGAATTTACCAGTTATAAACAATGCTGAAACAAATAATAGCGAAGCATTGATAATAATTCCAAATCTAATTAGGTAATGAATGTAAATTGCCACAATTATTTATGAAATTTACTATTAAGTAAAATAATCTTAAGATATTAATCTTAAGATTATTTTATTATTTTATATTTCAACAAAACAACCGAATTTGCTTTCATAAAGTTGTTGAATAGTTTAAAGTCCATCCTTAGGACTTAAATTCCCAAAATTCCTTGTTTACACTACCGAAGAAACAAGGTTTTCTAATAATAACTGTTAACGAAAGTTATTTTCATTACAATAACAATACGCGTACCTTACTTCTTAACATAATATTCTGGGTAGGAGAAATTCGTAAAGGGTTATGACTTAAGTAATTTTCAAATGCGAGTCCCCAATTAAGGAATTAAAGTAGTTTAGAAATAAATTATAATACACCTAGCCTTGCCATAAATACTGTAACAAAGAAAACTTTTTTCTCTATTGCAAATAACATTTATTACTTTTACAGTGCGTTAGTTTAATACATAAATATAAAACAATTTAATATATAAAAAGGGACTCCAAATTATCATGCCGTTTAGTGCAAGCCGTACTCTCTAAAACTGACCATAAACTATAATCCAGCGGATTAAGATCGGGATTAGACGACGGCCAGTCTTCAGCTCTGATGAAGTCCGAAACGTTCGTTTCCAACTAAAACTTTATAATCTTTATAATCTTTATTTTACAAATATACTTAGTACAAGTTACAATGTGAACTTAGGCTAACATATGTATTAGAATCGATCGATTTGAGCTGCTGTAGCCAAACTAGGCTTTTGCCTGTGCTTTGGCTATCAGTGCCAAAACCTCCATTTTTATACATTGAGATGCCCTATGTGGACAACTATGAATGTACTGTGGGAGATATGAGGATTTATGTAATGAGAAGATAAGAGCCATTTGTGGAGGTAAAAGTGAATGTTTATGTAAGTGTAGGTATGTGGGTGCATGCATATGTATGTGTGTGTATGTGTTTGTGCGTCTTTGCGGATGTGTTGAGAGAGTATACGCGCGCTCGTGCATGTGTGTGCTTTCGTGCGTGTGTGTGTGTATGCGGACGTGCGCGCGCGCGTGTGTGTGTGTGTGTGTGTGTGAGTGATTCTGTGCGTGTATGTGCGTCGTGCGTGCATAGCAATAGCGTGCAGGGGCATGAATGCGTGTATTGTGTGTGAATGTGTTTTTTTTTAGTTTGTTACTATACGCGAATCTTAGTTTAAGCTAACATATTAATATTAATTTATAGTTTTGCTATTGTATAATTTGTAAGAGTTGCTCAGTTTCTTCGTAGTTGAGTTTTTGTATATATTGGGTCAATTTAGATTTACATTGTGATTTAGTTAATGGGTAAATGTTTAGAACTTTGTTGATTTTATTGTAAAGATAGGGTCCACTAAAATCAGGGAATTTTATAGTAAATTTCTTTTTTGAATGCATAGGCATATGACATACCATATATTTACTACGTTTATTTTTGAATAGTTGTGGATCATAAGTTATCTGGGTATGTTGTAATAGAATGATGTTCAGAACATATAATTGCCTCACAGTTAATACTTCACAAGTCTTATATAATTCGGCCGTAGAATAGTGAATTGGCTTGGATTTGGAAACCTTAAGAATTGCACGTTGAGCAATTTCAATAGACTTCATAATCGTTTTGGAAGCACTACCCCACGAGGTGATACAGTATACTATGAGGGATTGACATAGTGCATAATAAACTTGTTTCATAAGTTTAGGTTCTGCAACATGCCTTAGTTTCTTAAATATATAAATGAGCCTACGTACTCTACTGCATAATAGTCTGATATGCTCTTTGAAATTAAGGCTACTGTCTATAGCAACACCGAGATATTTTAAACTAGTTACACGTTCTAAGGGTATGCAATTACAGTTTAACTTAAATTGACAGCTATGAGGTACAATACTATAATTACTGCTGGGTTCAGTGCTTGATCTTAAATTAAAGCAAATATATTTTGTTTTGCTAAGTTTAAGGTCAAAATATTTTTGAGCAGCCATAGTCGCACCGTATTAAAACCCTCCTGTGCAGCAACAAATACCTCATCCCAAGTTTTACCAGCAAAAACCAGAACTGTATCATCAGCGAAAGATATGATATTGCCTAAAGGAAGTTCTAATTGTGCAAGCTCATTTATATATATCAGAAACAAAGTAGGACCCAAAACACTACCCTGTGGGATTCCGTGGGTAACTGGGAGGTAGGTACTTTTTAGCTGCCCTACTCTGACGCATTGGGATCTTCCTGAAAGGTAACTTTTAAATAATTCAAGTTGAATTCCTCTAATACCGAGAGCTTCAAGTTTACCCATTAAGATGGGAACAGAGATTGTATCAAACGCTTTAGCAAGATCCAAAAATACAGCAAGACATTTCTTTCCGTTTGACAAATTCGTTGAAACGTATTTTATTAGATTATTAACAGCTTGCTCAGTAGACCTTCCCTTCAGGAATCCATATTGATTTGATGAAAGTAAATTGTATTTCTCTAAATAGTTTAAAAGTCTAAGATTAATAATTTTCTCTAAAATTTTCGACATTGCTGGTAAAATTGAAATCGGTCTATAATTACTAATACAATCTCTGTCACCACTCTTATAGATAGGGCATACTTCAGATCTTTTCAGTGAATCTGGGAATATACCGAACTTAAGGCAGTCATTAAAAATCTTTGTAAGAGGTAGTACAAGCTTGTTACAATGGTCTTTTAAGAATTTGGAACTAATTTTGTCTTCTCCTGAGGTAAAACTAGTTTTTAGGCCAAATATTATATACCTAATCTCATTTTCGTCAGTTTCCATCAGGACAAAAGAAGTTAGTTGTGAGCCTATTTGGTTAATGTTTTGTGTGTGAGTGTTTTGTTTATGGATGTGCGTACGTGAGTTATCGTGATAAATGTTGTCAGCAAGTGAGCGTCCAATGTTAACGAAATAGCTGTTTGCTTCATGTAATGATTTATCAGGTGAAGTATGTGATAGGAGTTGGGTTGATTGTTGTCTCATATGGTCGGTATTTGTAATGTTTTTAATAGTTTGCCATAATTTTTTAGTATCATTGCCTGCAGATTTTATTTGTTGTTTTTCATATGTTATTTTTACCTTCTTTAATAAGTTGTTACAAAAATTTCTGTATCGCTTGTATGTTATTTTTAAGGTTTCGTTTTCAGGTGCGTTATTAACTTTTTTATGCAATTTGTCCCTATTTTGCATACATCGCAATAGACCGGGGGTAATCCACGGTTTTATGATTTTTTTACGACGTGGCAAGATAATTTTGATGGTATTTTGAACTATAACTTTTTGGAGGCATTGTGTCAAATAGTTAATGCAAAGATTTGGGTCGCTGCTATTATAAATTAAACTAAAATCTATTTCTGAAAGATCTTGTGCTAATTGTATATGGTTAATTTTAGTGATTGTTGTGGTGGAAAATTGCCGCATGATTTTTTGGTTTATGTGTAATAAGACAGGATGGTGATCAGTTAGTGCTGTCTGGGGGACTATAATGGTAGAACTAGAGTCTGATTTTAAAAGAACATGATCTAAGCAGGTCCCACTGCTCTTTCTTGTTATCAAGGTATGCGCAGTCAGTAAGCCATGGGTAGCTGCTAGATTGAGGTAACGTTCTCCGCTTAGATCGATGTTGTTAGGGCATATTGTTATATTTATGTCGCCCATAACAATTATATTTGCCAGACCAGAGAGTTCACCTAAGGTTTTATCAAGTGAAGAGAGGAATGGGTCAATGTTTTTATAGGATAGTGATCTGTACAAGGCAACTATAGCCGTATTTTTGTTGACAGTGGCAACTAAACAATTACACTCATTAAAGTCTGGTTCCATCACTTGCACTTTGAGATGGGTTCTGTAATAAACAACCACGCCATCATTTTGCTTGGGATTTATCTTAGTTGCTATATAACAATATCCATTTAATTTTGGTATAACGCATGTACAAGAAAGCCAACATTCTGTTAAAATTATTATGTCACAAACAAGTTTTAATCTAGATAATAATATTTCTAAGCCTGCCATATTACATTTTATACTCCGTATATTTTGTGTTAAAACAAGTAAACGCCCTGGTGCTAAAGTAATAATTTTATAACATTCTTCTAAGTCAGCGGTAAGAGAATGGGATACAGAAACCTGGTCAATGTTTTGTGTAAGTTTAATTATATCACCAAAGACTATATTGAAGGGTAATATATGAAAAAATATTTGTCACGGTAAAAGTAAAGATTACCGAGAGAATGTTCGTATTTGTTAAACTGCGTAGACCGAGCTTTATGACCCGGCGCCGAGTCTTGTTGGAAGGATCATTCTTGTTTATTGAACATGGTGTTGTTAAGGGGCTTCACTACCTTCTCAAGCATGGTATCTTGATACACTTGTGCTGATGTTTTGATACCTTTTTCACAAAAGTATGACTCGGTCACTTCTTCATAGCTAATACCGCACCAAACCATCACTGAAGTCGGATAATGCCCACGTTGCACTGTGTTGGGAAGCTTCTTTAGAGCTTTGGGCATAAACACGATAATTTTGTTTGTTAAAATGTTACTCAATTATAATATATATTGTAATATATATAATTTTCTCATCCGTAAACAATATTTTTCTGTGACCTCCCTTTGCGTATCGCTTCAGTAGTTGTTTCGATTTTACTACCCTATTCTTTTTTAAATTATCAATTAAGAAATGACCAGTACATCTCTTATAGGCAGCAAGTCCTAGCTCATATTTAAAAATACGCGACATGGTTCTAGGTGCTATCTTCATCTCCCGAGATAAATTTTTTTTGCTTTCGGAGAGGATTTTTTCGAATTCTTTCCCTTACTGCTTTGACCACCTTTTTCGTATGAACGCTACATGGATGGCCAGATCTTTTTCTGTGACAAACAGATGAAGTCTCATTGTATTTATTAATGGCCTGGTATACAAACATTTTACTACTACCAAGCGTATGGAGTGTTTTAAAAATTGCATTTGGCTCCATAATTACTTTATGTAATGCAATCACAGAGATTCAGTTCTCTTTATCACCCACTCCATTTTAATATCATCAAATTTTTTACAATATATTGGCGCCAAAATGAGAAAACCTAATGAACAATCATGTAAAATGTCAGGTTCCAAATTCAAATGTAATATTTTGTTTATTTTTCATTGTAACAGTATTTATGGCCAGACGAAGTATATATGTGTGGTGTTTCCGTGTGGTGACGTATTAAGAATACAATTCACCACTCCCTATCTTGCCCGTGGAAGTCGTAAAAGACGACTAAGGGATATAATATGTACATAACATCTGTCTGTGCAGGAGAAGGAAAACTCGAAATGAAACCCTATACCAACATGTCCGACCAGCACGGTATGGTAGGTTAAGTTCCCTCCCATTGTGGAGGAGGCCCGAGCCCAAACAGTGGGACGTTTGTGGGCTGTGATGATGATGAAGCATATATACTCTTAGCCGGCCTAGCCCATCGCAAGGTGGTAACTCAAAGTATTATCTGGCAATATTCGATAGTCACACATAGTTCGCAGTCGGTAGAAGCAACCGTGAGGATATACATGTATCCTATGGTATATGTATTTCAATTGATTGATGTGACGCTATTAAATTTACACTCTTCTTTCCTTAGAATAATAACATATAGAAGGTAAGTCCGCGCACAAAAAGTGAAGCATTTCAATTGGAGCCTAATGAAGCTTACGCCGGAACCGTTACGTAATGTACAAGTCATTGTACTGCACGTACGTACGCAACTCTTAAAAAATAAATAGGTAATTATGACGGTTTGTGTATTCAAATGGTGTCATAACACATTTGTAAAACTTAAAATGTTTTTAACGTCACTTTTAAAAGTATTTCGACGATTTATGTTAATAAAAACAAAATTTAATTTCATAATTTTTATAGTGGTGTGCGTGTGTACGTGTGTAATCGTCTGCGCGCCATTAGTATTTTTAGATTCAAATTTCAAACCTTCGAAGTATTGACACTATCCTTCTATACGTTATTATTCTAAGCTTCTTTCATAGTTCATATTGCGAATAGTTTTATGACCGGCAGCCTACCTTTCGTCGAATCTCCTTAGGCGTTTAATTGTTAACCCGTCTCGTTATGTGATCTGAATGCCGAGATGACATCAGTTAAAGCTGGCCCAGGTCTATGTAAAGCGCTTATTATTATTTACAATACCCACAAGCAATGTAAGGGTTCTACAGAGTAGTATCAGATATATCATGAAAAATAAAACAGTAATATTAAAAAATCTATAAAACACGCTTTTGTAGACAACCGAACTAAAACGTGCAATTATTATATCATGCGGCATTTATTGTATCGCGCTAAAATTTATGCCATATACCTAATGATGTGTTATTTCTTTTATTATTCTACTGCTATTATTGCACTACGAATGCATTCTACGAAAATTTCTACTATTGCATTGATTGCCACCGCTTTTTGATAAGTGTGCAGTTTCAAATTAATCTGACATTTAGAAAGAGGTAAAAGCCACGTTTAAAGATCCCTTATACACAAACAAAGATAGAGTTAAACATGCTAAAAAATATAAAATATACGTTTTTATTTTTGGCGGTGGGTTACGGTCGGCGGCCTCCTTGCACCACTCCGTCCGGGGCGACAGAGGGGCGTAAGCACGCACCCCCGTAACCCACCCGCGCGACATGTAGCCTTCGTCGTTGAGCCGACCACCGGAGCAGGGTGACTTGACGTCAATGGTCGGCCCGACGGAATACCCTTTTGAGGGGTACCTCCAATCGACCGACGTCCCCCCCTCGGGGAGGACGTCGGTCTTTCCTCACGCGGTTATCCTCTCGGCGGGTGACGGACTAATTCCCCGGTCACGTCACTCGCATAAAATAAACGTTTAACGAAACTTCGTTAAAAAGTGTAACATATGCGTTTAACAAAGTTAAGTTAAAAAGTATAATATAAGCGTTTCTAGAACTTACGTAAATTTCTGAGATCTAAGTTTGTAAATACAAATCAAATATACATGACGTAGTTTAATTGAAGCGCAAAATTGTTGACGAGTCAGGGTTTTGTACATAATACAGAGTTATGTCCCAAAGCTATTAAGAAGTTAATTAAACTATTACGGCTTTGTAGAAAACAAACATGATTGTATATGGTAATTTAACTAGTGTACGTTATCATATTGTACAATTATCTTGATGCATATAATTCTTCTTTATGTGTATATGTGATTGATTTCTCTCTAAACCGATGCACAGATCTTGATGAAAATTTTGGAGTTCATTTGATGAGGTTAATACAAGCTTAAGTGCATAATTGAACAAAGTTGCTACGGTGATAGATTCTAATGAATATTATCTTTTCTTAATAAATACTATTAATAATAGTGGTAGGACTACACTGTTGATAGTTGTTTGTCTACAGCCGCGGGCTGGTCCGACCGGGGTAGTATCACATTCTCGCAGAAAATCGACGTCTGAGTTAGTAGCAATTGGTTACTGCGCTTCGTTTGGTGAGCGAGAGAGCCGGTAGCCCAACTTTCTGAAGGTCCCTTCCATTTTCTTTGTAGGCAGCGGCCTTTTAAAAGTTCATTAGCAGCAGCAACACCATCCATCCATACATACCTACCATCAGGTGTATTGTTTGTTCGTTTGCAACCGTTTGCAATAGAAAAAAAGAACCACGTTGATTTCTTCATACGAAATAAAAAAAAAATTAAAGACTTTATCACGATTTAATTCAATTTCATTTGCCCGATATTTGAAATAGTTTATAGCATCCATAATTATGAGAATACTAAGATGCTCGCTTGCAAAATGTCACCTTTATAATACAATCATTATGTACCCGCAAAAGTATTAGTAAATTAAAATTACATTTTTATATAACATCAATATAAAAATCTTTCGTATGTTTAATATTCCCATAAGTATCAGAAATATGTAGCCCGTAAATGCCCCGTTATGAAGCAAGAAGGATTAGTCCCTTTACTTACCCGTGGGTATCCTAAAAACCTGTGGAAAGATATACACCTATAGCATTACTTGCAAGAAATATAAACCTGCGCCGATGTATTAAGCTAACATTTTATAATAAAAAATTTCATTTTTCTCAATGGAAGCGGCTCTTGTCCAGTAGCGAGACGTGGAAGCTGAAAAAATTTATAGATTTTGACATGCTCTAATTATTTAACATTTTATCTTTTGCTTACACTACTACCACTTGATGGTTTGGATTTAGATACAACTAAGTACCTAATTTTAAAATAATAATTAGGACAAATGTCTTAAGAATTTATAGATTATTACAAAATAATATCATAGTAAAATATATTGTTTTTTTTTTGTTCGCGCCTCCGCACCACTCCGTCCGGGGCGACAGAGGGGCTTAAGCACGCAACTCCCGCAACCCACCCGAAAACCACGTCGCCTTCGTCGTTGAGCCGACCACCGGAGCAGGGTTACTTGACATCAGTGGTCGGCCCGACGGAATAGGGGTATTGGGGTACCCTCCCATCGACCGACGTCCCCCCCCTCGGGGAGGACGTCGGTCTTTCCTCACGCGGTCGGCCTCTCGGCGGGTAAAATATATTGTTGCCTGTTATCGCCAATCGAAAGGTGGCAACACAAAGTATGCTCTGACAACATTTGTAGCTGCGTATCGTCACGCTTGAGTGGTTTACTAGCGAACAACGGTTATAAATATATGGTCACAAATAAGTTGAGGACATTCGGTGGTCACACATGGAAGAGTCAACAGAGGCAAGGAAGAAGTACCTATATCATTTAGATATAAGTGCTTATTAAGGTTATGTTACTAAGCGTGTATTTATAAGGATGTAATTGTGGAGGCATACGTGTAACGGATAGTATATGATATACGGCATTGTTATAGTGGTAATATGCCCGAGATAGAATGTCGCAAACGTTACTTGTAGACTGTCTAACATGAGGTCTCGCTTGTTATGCCAAAGAATGCAATTACCAAAGGATGTAGTGATTGTTTAAAATTGCAGTTAGAAAACGAATATTTACAAAATGGTGGTAATAAATAATATGCATATAACATAAATACAAGAAAAGGAAAACTAGAAATAAAACCCTAGGCCAAAACGTCCAACCAACGTTTTCCCTCCCATAATGGAGAAGGGCCGAACCCAACATTGGAGTGTATATGGGCTGGGTAACGATGATGATATGTTGAAAACCCGTATCAAATAATGGTATGATAGTTAAGGAAAATTAAAGTATAAAAAAAAACGCAAGATAAGTTGCCAACCTATATTCTAATAAAAAAGAAAAAACAATATAAAGCAGTCACGAGGACTGTCAACAAAAGTAAAAACTATGATCAGTTGTTATTTTTGGATATTCCAATTCATTGTTTGATGTTTAAATTAAAAATATCTGGTTGACCGAGCTTCGCTCGGAATATTTTTGTTGTATTTTTGTCGAATTTATTTAGATATATATTAATAAAAAATAAAAATTAAATATTGAAAAAAAAAAATACAAAAAGAGAATAATAATAACACCGAGATTCGATCCGTCACTGTTTGAATGCCAAAACAAAGCTAAAAGAAAACTGGACAACTTCCCAACTGAGCTATCGTAACTCATGACGTTGACAGCGAAATCCGAATTCATATTCTTTTAAAATTTAATGTCGACAAAATCGACAAAATTTAAAAACATCGACAAAACAACACAAGAATTGCTCGTTTAAAGATATAAGATTTGTATATTAAGTGTTTACATTTATCCGATTTTAAGATCTATAAGAAGAGATATAGTGACGATGATATAGCCAGCCACATAGCCATAGATATAGTGTATTAACACATCAAATAACTATGTTAATGACGACTTATATCATATGTAACTACTCCATACTCCATCTAAACCTGCCTATAGGGCAAAACAACGTAGTGTCCTATGTTTACGTAGTATATAACATAGTGTCTTATGCTCTTTGCTATAGAGCTTTTGACAGGAACATTAAAATGCTTTTAAATTTTATTCATAATTTTATTATTTTACAGTCTTACATAAAATAATTTTACTGATATTTTATGTAATATAAAGCAATTAAAATGCTGAAGTGTAGTGAATATGATATAACAGTGAATTACCTGCATTTTCATATTCTGCCAAAATTACCGGAGTAACCATGATTTTTCCGTGTGGTGACTGAGTAAGAACACACCACACATTTCACCACTCCCTATCTTGCCCGTGGATGTCATAAAAGACGACTAAGGGATTAACATCTATGCAAGAGAAGGAAATCTCGAAATAAAATCCTATACCAACCCGTCTGATCAGCTTGGTATAGTAAGGTCAATCTCCCTCCTATTCTGGAGGAGGCTCGAGCCCAGCAGTGGGACATATATAAGTGGATATGATAATGATGAACCATGATTTGCTTATCAGCATCTAATGAATGGTAACGACTATGACGAATATAATAAAGACGTAAATAATATTATAACTCAACACTAGCACCAATAGCGGCGGGCGACGTGACCGGGGAGTTAGTCCATCACCCGCTGAGAGGCCGACCGCGTGAGGAAAGACCGACGTCCTCCCGAGGGGGAGACGTCGAATGAGACGGTACCCCACTGGGGGGTATTCCGTCGGGCCGACCACTGATGACAAGTAACCCTGCTCCGGTGGTCGGCCCAATGACGAAGGCGACGTGGTGTTCGGGTGGGTTGCGGGTGTGCGTGGTTACGCCCGTCTGTCGCCTCGGACGGAGTGGTGCGAGGAGTGCGCAGATCGCAGCCCATCCCAAAAAAAAAAAGTACCAATAGCTCGTAATTGTAGCTAATTGCCATTACAAAGAAGAAGAAATCTGCCTATAAAAGTATACAGTTCAATAAGCCAAAAAGTCAAAATGGAATTGACTCAAGTTTTATATATTTCCCTATTGGATTATGAAATAACATGTTTTAGTTATATTGCTAAAGTTTGTTGTTGACTCGGACTGCACTATTCAAATTGGTTGACCTTTATCTATTATTTGTGTAAGTCCTGTAGGGTGCCCATAAGTTTGCTGGATCTGTTTTATTCTAATTTGATAAAGATTTTTTTTTTCTTTGGATGACGCAATGTAGGACGAACTAGGTGGACCGACGACCTAGTGAAAGTTGCTGGGCGTCGTTGGATGCAGGCAGCACAGGATCGCATTTTGTGGCGTAATATGAGGGAGTCCAGCAGTGTACGGCGATAGGCTGAAATGATGATGATGATGATGATTTTTTCTTTCCATGTGGTGATGAAGTAATACAATTTGCCACCCCATCTCTTGCCCGTAGATGTCGTATAGATGACTACGGGATTAAATATGCAAATAACATCTATGCCAAATAAGGAAAGCAAACCAACACCTCGGTTCAGCGTGGTATAGTAGGTGATTCTTCTCTCTAATATGGTGGAGGCTCGAGTCCAACTATGGAACGTATATGAGCTGAAATTAAAGGAATTAAATGTATATATATAAAAGAAAGTCGTGATATTTATACTATTTATAACTCGAGAATGGCTGTACCGATTTGGCGGCAAATTGATGGGGAGGTAGCTTAGAACCAGGAGACGCACATAGGATACTTTTTATCCCGTTTCTTTTTTAATGGTGTTTACAAGATTTCGCCAAAAACTCTTTAATCCCGTTCGATCGCGTTCCCGTGTGACGTGACATAAAATGTCAAACAGAATACAAGTCACTATAAAACGTAGTATAAAAAAATACATTTGATATGTAATAACAAAATGCAAATGACAGCTAAACGAAATTTTGTCTATAGTTAAGTATGGTTGGAAAATTTGATAATTATAATTTTGTCAGAAATCAATAATGAGTAATTTGTATTCTCTTTGAATCATCATTAACAATGCCGCGACCAAAACTTTCGAATCTTTCCCAAAGCTGTAATGCTGTAATGCAAATGCAATGCTGTAAAACAAAGCTGTAATGGTTCTTCCATTAGAAACTATATTTTCGGCATTTCAGAAAATATATCTATCTCTATAAAAAATTATGGCGGTTCGAAGTTCGCTGGGTCAGCTAGTAATGAAATAAATTTTAAGCTTGGTAATTATTATAATTTGAATACCATAGTTAGCTTGGCTATAGATAGTTCTACAATTTCGAATACAGTTACTATTTAGGTTTCATTTCTTTTTTCTTACTTAGGACTCAAGGAAAACTGTTAAAAGCAGAAAAATAAAATTATGTATTTTAAATAATGAATTGGTCCATGTGGTGACGGAGTAAGAATAATATTCATCACCCTGCTTTCTTGCCCGTGGGTATCGCTAAAGACGACTAAGGGATATAATATGCACATAACATATGTGCACGGGAAGGAAGGGGAACCCTATGTCTGACCAGCATATAGTAGATCAAATTCCCTCCATTGTAGAGGTGGCTCGAGTCCAACAGTGGGACGTGTATGGGCTGAGATGATGAAATGAGATAATGAGTTATTTTTTAAAGATGGCACCCGTTATTGTACTAACGAAATAATCCTTGTATTAATTCAAAATTTACAAATATACAATTCATCAACATTATCATCTCAGTCCAAATACGTCCCATTTTTGAGCTCGGGCCTCTTCCATTATGGAAGAGAATTTGACTTACTCACGCTAGTTAGTCACTCAGATATGTTAGCATAGTTTCATTTTAAGTTTGCCTTCTCTTCCAATGGTGTTATCTGTATATAAAATCCATTCATCATGTTTTACGTTACCTACCCACAAGCAAGAGAAGAGGATGGATTCTATTCTATTCTTACTTCATTACCACACGAAGCGAACAAGATGCAAATGGACTCAAATTATACCCAGACTCAGTTTAACAATTTAAAAGTATTATATTGCATGAGAAACAAACCCAAAATACTTAATATGCTAGGTCAGCATTTTAACATTTTAAATATTAATGTTAAGAATATTCAAGGATAAAAATTTGAGTAGTTTAACATAAAACAAATTGATTTGTGACGTCACATACTCGCAGTCTCATGCAGTTATATGATGAAGTTGTAAAAGACAATTCTATGAGGAAATAACAGATGCATTATTTCATAACGTGGTTGTCCCAACTTGAACTTATCATCAAATATCAGCATGATATAGGAGGCTATTCTGTATTATGTTTGTCTTTTTTTTTATTGCTATCGGTGGCAAACGAGCAAACAGTATACCTGATGGTAAGGATTGCTACCGCTCATGGACCTTTACAGGGTCGCTGCCTACCGCGAAGAAAGTGAAGGAAGTGCGAATGCGTACATTGAGGCTCGGTGATACCAAGGGCACCACCAAAACCCTCCACACACAAACACCCTCAGAAAGTTGGGCTTCCGGCTCTCTCGCTCACCGAAGCGCAGTAACAAATTGCTACTACTCAGACGTCGATTTTCTGCTCAGTGTGGTACTACCCCGGACGGACCGGCCCGCGGCTGTAGACAGATAACTGTCGACAGTGTGGTCCTATCACTCTCTACTTAGTTCAGCACGCCTTCGTTATTCATCGTCATTCCAGGTCATATACTTCCCAATGTTTAGCTCGAACCTCCTTTATAATAGGAGGGAACTTGACCTACTATAGTATACTGGACAGACGTTTTGGCAAAGGGTATCATTTCATGGTTTTTTCTCCTTTCTTTTGGTCACCCGCAGCCCGTCTCCGTCCGGGGCGACAGAGAGATGCCGCGTGGCCCCATAACCCACCCGTAGCACGTCGATTTCGTCGTTGGGCCGACCACCGATGCGAGTTCTTTGTGGTCAATAGTCAGCCCGACAGAATACCCCTGTAATTTACCCTCTTCTCTCGACGTCCCCTTGCCAAGACATCAGTCGCCGTCGAGCGGTCAGGCTCTCTGCGCGCGACGGACTGATCCCCAGCTCCGTCACCCACGGACTCGGCTAGAGCGACATCAGGGGCAGGTACTCGCGACTGCGCCGCCCAAGCCGCCGGCGGCGGACGGTGTCACCTAGAGGAGTTCCATTCGCACGCGCTTCACTGCCTCCTTCCGCGAGATGACGGCGTCACAGAAGGCGGCGACCGCGTTGCAGTTACTGACGCTGCCGAGCATCGGGCTAGCGATGGTCGGCAGCGGTCAGAAAGCTTTTATTCTCCTGTATAGATGTTATATGCATATTTAATCCCTTAGTCATCTTTTACATCCCCGCGGGCAAGAGAGAGGGTTGGTAAATGGTATTCTTACTCCGTCACCACAAAAAAAAAGCTGTATACCGAGTTGTAATATATTAATCAGCATTACTACAGTAAATATAAATTCATATAATTATCAGTATTACATAATACAGTCTCCGCCAGACGGCCTTTGTTTGGACCTATATATGTAAATGTTCAAAGAGATATCTTTGAACACTATTAATGACACGATGAGGGTTCGTGATAAAGGATAATCTAAGCTCAATAAATTCAAATGACGAGAAGGCTGATGCTCTAAATCCTAACTAATACAAACTAACAAACTTACTTTCGCATTTATATGCGAAGGTGTTTGTTTGTTTATTTATTCACTTTTATGCCGAAACCACTAATTTGATTTTAAAATTTCTTTCACCTATAAAAGCTATAAGAGAGTAACAGATTTTATTTTACTACCATATTCCTACTGGCACCTAAACTACGATGGCATTTGCAAGTATAATCTAAACTTCTGTACTAATATTTAAAGAGAAAAGATTTTATGTTTGTGTTTATTTGTAATGGAGATGCTCAAGAAGTGACCAACCAGATTTTAGCTACGTTGTTATAGCTTCGAATATTACCATTACTGAACTACGATTAATGGATTTTCAGTAAATTTTCTTTTTTAAATACTGCTTGTAGTTGAAAGTTGTTTCTCTAAACGAAAATATATTTGTAATTAAGAGCCAAGAAAGTTATAAGGTGAAGTTTAGATAAATAATACTTAATACTTACTTTTCTCTTTACAGCTTTCGTGAATCATTTGTGAGTATATAAAAAAATATACAAGCAAGTATTGTTTATACATTTTTTAATCATAACGTAATGGTGTTTGTTAAAAATGAATGTCCATAAAAAATCGTGTCGTTTCGGATCGAAGAACTAACGTCTTCGGATCTGACAGAGTGAAGGTGATTTTGAGTGATTTCAGCAACGCGGCTGACTCTGGTATTGCAGACATCTAAAAGACAAGAGTGGTAGGACCACACTGTCGACAGTTATCTGTCTACAGCCGCGGGCCGGTCCGTCCGGGTCAGTACCACACTCTCGCAGAAAATCGACGTCTGAATAGTAGCGATTTGTTACTGCGCTTCGTTCGGTGAGCGAGAGATCCGAAAGTCCAACTTTCTGAGGGTGTTTGAGTGTGGAGGGTTTTGGTGGTGCCCTTGGTATCACCAATGCACGCATTCACACTCCCTTCACTTTCTTCGCAGCAGCGGTCTTGTAAAGGTTCATGAGCGGCAGCAACACTTACCATCAGGTGTACTGTTTGCCTGCGTTTGAAATAAAAAAAAAGCAGTTAACACTTACTGATGATCTGGTTCTGTTCTAGTTGATCTGGTGATCTAGTTGCCAGACCGCCAACAAGGCAATAAAAATCACGATTTATACAATCATCATTATTTTCATCACGGCTCATATAACCTACCTTCTACTGCTGGGCTCGAGACTCCGCTATAAAGGAAGTAAAACTGACCTACTATCAGATGTTTTGGTATAGGATTTTAATTACTGTTTCTCTTCTCTTTCATAGATGGTGATGGAACGGACGGTCTGCGTCATAAAGCGAAAAAAAAAAACAGGTTAACCTTCTTTGGGAATGTAATTATTGAACAGACGTTACTAGTGTAAGGTTTTAGTCACCTTTTGCAATACTCGCGGGCAAGAAAAGACGTGGTGAATTGTGCTCTTAGTTTGTCATCATGCGAAAAAATTTGAATTATTGCTTTGACCTGTCCTGCCATGATTATAATTTTTAACAAAAAAAATCGACTTCAAACAGTAAACTAAAAACGTTAAAATTGCCTTAAAATTTTAAGAATTCCACCAATTTCTCAATGATACCATCATCAGATCCTGACCTGATGCCTATGGGACCACCTAGGAAGTATACCCTATCAAACAAAAAAAGAATTTTGCAAATCGGTCCAGAAGTCTTTGAGTAATCGGTGAACATACATAAAAAAAAAGGATTCCAACGAATTGAGAACCTCCTCTTTTTTTTGAAGTCGGTTAATAAATAATAATAAAAATATCCATCTACACAAACCTTCTCAATTGTAGTATTAATATAATAGGTATTACTTGTATAATGATTTAATGAATAATAACTTAATATTATGAAAAAGATTACAAAGCAGTCTTGACATGCGACAGAAGTGAAAACTTAAAATTATGAACAGTTTATTTTTATCTTCAATTAATATTTGTAAATTAAAACTTTGTAGATTTATCTGGTTTTGACATCTATCAGCATACACATAATTACATAGATCTAGCTACAGATATAATAATAGCGTTAACACGTCACGTGACCGTGTCGGTAACGACTTACAGGCATTAACTCCCTCCTCATCGCAAACTTCCTATAAAAGTTTTCACTTCCTAAATGTCTCAAAACGTGTTAAATTGATGCTCTTCCCATTATTTACCCCAACTGACCCATTTTAGTGTTTAAATGTCGTCACAGTATCTCAGTCTCTTCTATTTAGAGACAATTTAATAAATACTCTCTAAATAAACTGTCCCTAGTCGATTCCACATGCATTCGTGTTATGGGGTATTTTATTATGAACGTTGCCCTGTTTGTATATTAAGCAAGACCATTACTTGTTATAAACATTTACTATTATCTCCCACTACTGGGCTCAAGCCTCCACAATAGGAGAGAAATTAATTTATTACACCATGTTGGCATAGGGTTTTATTTCGAGTTTTCCTTCCCTTGCACAAATTTTATATGCTTATAATAGTCGTATTTTACGACGTCCACGGGCAAGATAGAGAGTGGTGAAATATATTCTTAATCGGTCACCACACGGACATAAGGAATCATTACCCATTCTTAAATTGAAGTTAATCATCTTGCTCTTATCCCAATTACTTGGGGTCGACGCAATATGTCATCTGTTTTGACATATTGCAAAAAGTTTCGGCAATGACTTTTATGACTGGCCGCCTGCCTGACGTCAACCCTCCTTGGGAATGTAATCGCTGACCCAAATGGTACTAGATGGAGTTGGTCCGGGTCAATCTAGGGCTCTTAGTCGTCTTTTACGACACCCACGAGCAAAGCAAGGGTTGGTAGTATTCGAAGCCGCTACCACACAGCACAAATTGAATTAATTACGAGCTTAAATTGAAGTTAATACAAATTCATATAGATTAGTAGAACAAATATTCGTGCCTATAATGATCGGGTACCGCTTGTGGGATCTGGTCCAGCCATAATCGTTTAAATTATATTAAGTGTCTTGCGGTTCAAAGGGCATCACACTGGAGCTAGTTCTTACAAAACATGTACACAATTGTATAACTAGTAAGAAGAAAAAAAATTAAAAATATTGACAAGCCCGCTGAGTTTCTTGCCGGATCTTCTCAGTAGCGGTCGCGTTCCGATCCGGTGGTAGTATATTTTTTTGGAAATTGTAAACCTGACAATATGTAAGTGCCCTCTCGGGGTTTATGCATAATAAATAATTTGAATTTGAATTCTATATGAAAAAAAAAAACTGTATCGCTAAGAATACTACCAATACTTACATTGCTTACGAGTGTCGTAAAAGACGACTAAAAGCCGTCTGGTCAATAATTATATTCCCTTCTTTTGAAATAAGGTAGACCTGTCTTTTAGGGTTCAGTACCCAAAGGGCAAAAACGGGACCCTATTATTGAGACTTCGCTGTTCGTCCGTCCGTCCGTCCGTCACCAGGCTGTGTCTCAAGAACGGTGATAGCTAGACAGTTGAAATTTTCACAGATGATGTATTTTCTATTGCCGCTATAACAATAAATACTAAAAATAAAATAAATATTTAAGAGGGCTCCCATACAATAAACTTGATTTTTTTGCTCAAAATCGATAATGGCAGTAGGGAGGCACTTGTTTACCTAGTCAATGGTACGGCACCCATCATGCGCGAGTTCGACTCGCACTTCGCCGATTTTTTTTTCGCTTTATGATGCAGACGCAGACCGACCGTTCCATCCAGGGTGCCCATTGAAGGAAAATTAACTACTGTATCACACTGGTCAGACGAGTTGATAAAGGGTTTTATTTCGAGTTTTTCTTGTCTAGTATAAATGTTATATGCCTTTAGTCGTCTTACGAAACCCACATGCAAGAGGGAGAAATGTATGAATGTATTCTTATTAAATATCTAGACTAATATATAAAGCTGAAGAGTTTGTTTGTTTGAACGCATTAATCGCCGGCACTACTGGTCTGATTTGAATAATTCTTTCAGTGCTAGATAGCTCATTTATCAAGGAAGGCTATAGGCTATATATTATCACGCTGAAACTAATAGGATTGGAGTAGAAATGAAGTAAAATCGGTGTATTTTCCTTGTGAGAACTGCCGCTACGTGCCTTACGTAAACGGTTAGTTTCGCAAAAACTATCATAATTAACTGAATCGTATTATCTAAAAATATTTTCACTTTCTAAGTAAACAAATTAGCGAGTTAAAGTTAGCGTTAACCCAAAGTAACTATTCCACGCGGACGAAGTCGCGGGCAGCAGCTAGTATTCCATGAAAAGATGAATGTATTCTTACTCAGTCCCCATGCAGACAATCTCCAGACGGATATTTTTTAATTATGTTCCATAAATTATAGATTCGATATTTATAATTAACTCTTGCGTCACAAAAATATCTCGACTCTAAAAGAAAATTAACAATTTAAAATATGGTCAGCCAATTTATCGCCAGCTTTTTTCTGTCGTGTTGAATTAAGCATTTCCCTCTTTCTGAAGATAAGTAAATTAAATCAGAATTATTTTGCCCCTTAAAGATTTTCCTTGAAAATTGCTGATGCTTTGCATAATACTCAAATCTCAAGAAACAGTAACATTTACTCAATTATCAAGAAACAGTAACATTTCATTTTATTCATTTCATATCATATATCCCACTGCTGGGCTCGAACCTCCTTCTGCATAGGAGCAAAATTGACCTATTACACCACGCTGGTCAGACGAATTGATATAGCGTTTTATTTCGAATTTTCATTCCCTTGCATATATGGGCATTTGGTATAACATGGATCTCACAAATTTTTATGGTAGAAGAACTCAGTTGCGAGGCTTGGTTTTTTTTTACAAGTCTTGTTTTTGATGGTATTTATTTTACGTCTAGTTAATATATATTTTTAATAAATTGACCCTACACTATCTACCAGAAAAATAAAATACGGCACTGAGCAAATTATTACAACTAATATTATGTAAATTCAGTGTTGAAATATCGTCTGACTACAAAGGGACATGATAAAATGATAGCAATCTGTTGTTATATTATTTTTTTATCGAAAAATTATACTATAATGGGTTTAAATAATATTATAAAATATTACTTAAATGTACAATAAACCTAATGTAAAATTATGTGCTGCTTTCAAATAGAATTAATTGTTTAAAAAAGGTAATGTTTTAGAGGGACAGGCCTGAAAACGCCCTTGTACATTTTTATGAAAATGCCCATATATTATAGGCGTATTAATTCCCTTAGTAGTCTTTTACGACACCCATGGGTAAGAACGGGGTGGTGACTATTCACTACCCCCTTCTTATTTTAAGTCCATTACCACATGGAAAATTATTTAAATACATACATTGAATTTTCCAATCACGGTTTTAAAATACTTGATAATATTCAACTTTATGTGCACGGTTTTCCACGTGGTGATGGAGTAAGAATACAATTCGCCACCCACACTTTCCTTGCTCGTAAGTATCGTAAAAGACGACTAAGGCATAACTAATATATAAATAAAAATATCTGGTTGACCGAGCTTCGCTCGGAATATTTTTGTCAAATTTATTTAGATATATATTAATAAAAATAAAAAATATTTAAAAAACTACAAAAAGAGAATAATAATAACACCGAGATTCGGTCCGACGCCGGTTGTAGCCGATGTCAAAAATAAAATGACACCTGACTACTTCGCCACTGAGCTATCGTAACTCATGACATCGATGGGATAATTTGAATTCATATTCTTTTAAAATTTAATGTCATTATATTGTCTGCCAAAAACACTGACAAAATAACATTTTCTATGCATAAAACCTAGCTAGATCGATTTTTTGGGCCCGAATCCTCTAGTATGCCAAGTTTCAACAAAATCGTTGGAGCCGTTTCCGAGATCCTGAATATATATATATATATATATATATATATACAAGAATTGCTCATTTAAAGATATAATATCTATGTAAGAGAAAAAAAAACTCGAAATAAAACCTTATATCAATCCACCTGCAGGCGTGATAAAATAGTGCAATTTTCCTCCAATTGTGGAGTGGGCTCAAGCGCTACAGTGGAACATATACGAGCCGAAATGATATAAACTTTTTTTTTAATTAACTACTGAACTTACGACAATAATACACAAAAATCAAAGGTTATCAAAAAGCAATTCATTTAAGAAATATAATTTAGTTATGTTCAACAAACAATAATTTTAAAATCATCTAAAACTTAAAATAAATCAACCAAAAATAGTTTACTTATATACAAAATTATGATTTCAATTTAGAAAAGGTTACATAAATAATAGATCTCTGTTATTACCTTTCATAATTTAGCATCAATGAAACCTACGCTTTGGCAAACTTTTGAAATAACCAGAAAATAAGGTCTTAATATAAGATTTTAAAATCAATTTAGTTCAAGTAAAGTTCGTGCTAAAAAAACGATTATTCGTTAATGTATTAGTTCAATCTATTTCATATCTGTGGTTACGGAGTAAGAATATAATTCACCAACACTTCTCGTTCTTCTTGTCTTGCTCGTAGATATTGTAAAAGACTACTAAGGGTTATGATAAACCGATAGCTTCTATGCATGGAGATAAAAAACTGGAAATAAAATCATATACAGTCACGTCTAACAATCATTGTATATCTGTATATCGACGTAATCACTATATATCGACCACTGAAGTCAAGGAACTCTGCACTGGTGGTCGGCCCAACGACGAAGGCGACGTGATATATGGGTGGGTTACGGGTGTGCGTGCTTACGCCCCTCTATCGCCCCGGATGGAGTGGAGCGAGGAGTGCGCCGACCCACCCCAAAAAAAAAACAAAAAAAAAAAAACAAAAAAAAAAACAGGTCAATTTCTCTTCTGAGGAGGAGAAGACCAGAACCTAACAGTGAGACGTATATAGGTTGTGATAATGATGATGATTGAATCTTCTACAAAGTGAAACGATGAGGTTAATAATGATTTCTGATGTATAATACATCCATTTCCATCTGTCTCAGCTCAAGCAAATTCAACTAACGAGCTTGAACATCCTCCACAATATGAGTAAAATTTCCCGAACGCTATCCAGCCGACCTCTTTCTCGAAATAGGATCTACCTAACTGGACTGTATGTCCAAGGTAAACGTAATGATCGACAACTTAGAGAATCGTAATGCCAACTAGGATCGGTATAGGAATGACATGGGCATTTGACATGACTTTCGTCTTGGCCATGTTTATTCGTAAACCCAGTAGTTGGGATACCTCGCTGAGATCGTTGAGAATGGTGCCAAGATCCTCCACGGTTTTCGTCCTAACGATATTGTCTTCAAATCGAAGGTGATTGATGTATTCGCCGGTGATGTTGATTCCGAGTCCGGTCCAGTCTAACAGCAGTAATGTTTATGTTATTACGTGATTTGTTATATTATTCCCTTATCTTTATATATATTAGAGTCTATTTTCGAACTTAAATTTTAACAGATAAATCTTAAGTAGCGACTGAGTGGAGATTTACACAATATTTGATCGAAAAGGTAGTTCTACTATTTAATAAACACATTTAACTGCTCATTTAAAAATATTATGTATTTCGTTAGGGATACGAACTTGTACTACGTTACTACGTGACTGCACAGATGGCGTAGTGGTTAAGATAGCGACCTACAGTCGGGGGTTCGAATCCCACGCGGGACAACACTTTGTGCGATCCACAAATTGTTGCTCTGAGTCTGGATGTAATTTGTGTCCGTTAATTATATGTTTGTAAAGTCCCCCGCAATACAAGGATTATTTCCTTAGTGCAGGGTGTTGTCTTAAATAAATAAATAAATAACCATAAATTATGGCCATTACAATAGTTTTTGTAAAAAAAAAAGGTTGCTGGGCGTATCCTAATTTGACACTGTGATCAATTGTCGTTATAACAACGATGTAATTTGTTTGTAAAAATGTAGAAAAATTCTAATTATTTTTTAACTATATAAAAACTAATACTACTTTTCGTTGTAGTGACAGAGTAAGAATACAATTCACTACTCCCTATCTTGCCAGTAGACGTACATAAAAAACGACTAAGGGATATAAGTTACATATAACAACTGTGAAAGAGAAGGAGAACCCGAAATGAAACCCTATTCCAATACGTTTGACCAGCGTATATATATTTAACCAGGTTTATCTTCCTCCTATTCTGCAGGAGGCTCAAACTCGGAGATGAATGGAGATGCATATGCATTGTAAAATTGTATGTGTCTAACTGGCATAGTATTATGCTTAGGTTAATTTTCCTAATGAGGAGGAGATTCAAGCCCAGCAATGAGACAGATACGAGCTGAGACGATGACGACAAAGACAAAGCATTGACGCTAAAAAATTAGCAACTGTAATAATACCTAATTGAAATATTAATTTGTGTTCAAAATGTAATGCAAAACACACCTTCATATCTGAAGCGGTTACCCTTGAAATTTCTATGTCAAGTGTTATTTTTTTTTTTTTTTTTTCATTGCAAACGGTTGCAAACGAGCAAACAGTACACCTGATGGTAAGTGTTGCTGCCGCTCATGGACCTTTACAAGGCCGTTGCCTACCGCGAAGAAAGCGAAGGGAGTGTGAATGAGTGCATTGATACTCGGTGATACCAAGGGCACCACCAAAACCCTCCACACGCAATCACCCTCAGAAAGTTGGGCTTCCGGCTCTCTCGCTCACCGAACGAAGCGCAGTAACAAATTGCTACTACTCAGACGCCGATTTTCTGCGAGAGCATGGTACTGCCCCGGACGGACCGGCCCGCGCCTGTAGACAGATAACTGTCGACAGTGTGGTCCTACCACTCCTAAGCGCTACAGATACTGAAAGAACGTCGTGTGCCGCATCTAGAACGCTGTGAAGACGTTGGCTCCTTCCTCTTGGACTTTTCCGTGTTTGCGCATTGAGAATACAATCCACAACTCTCTTTTATACAAGTGGGTATTTCTATAGACGACTAAGGGATATGATAGGTCGATAATATCTATGCAAGAGAAGGAAAATTCCAAATTAAACCCTATACTAGCTCTACTCTTGCTACCTCGCCTGATCAGTTTAGGATAGTACAGCGTTTTCTTTTTGTATTATGGAGGACGTCATAATGGGCTCGAGCCTCGATATGGGCTGAGGAGGTGATGATATATCATGCATATCGGACTGCTCTCTCGGCATCGGTGCATAAATAGTTCTATTAACCCATACTAGTGGTCGCTGATTGGTCGAAATTCGGCCATAATTCATTTAAATTAATTTTTCTCCTACACAATTTTCTTTTATCTATATATATGTATGATTGTATATTGAGCAAGCTGTATCTCTTGCTAATATTATAAATGCGAATGTAAGTTTATTTGTTTGTTTGATACGCTTTCACGCTTAAACTACCGAACCGATTTCAAAAATTCTTTCACTAATGGAAAGCTATAATATCAGGGAGTAACATAGGCTATATCTTATCCCGGTATTCCCACGGGAACTGGAACTCCGCGAGTAAGGCGACTGAAACCGAAGCGAAGTGAGGCCGGGTTGCTAGTAATAAGTATATAAGTACAAATGTCTATTAGATATTGTCATCATAATTATAATTGTTTGACATTCAGTTCGAGTATAAGCGCGCGTCCTTGTGTGTGTGTGTGTGTGTGAAAGTGTGTGTATGTGTATCGATTGCATGATAGTGTGCGTAACACCTTTTTTAATGAATTTAATGTATTTCTAATACATTATTATATAAAATTACAATTTTATGCACTTCTCCTCATTATATACTTCAACTGTGCCAAATTTGATACTTATCCATCTACGTAATTTCCGTAAAAAGGGATACAATTTTTTTGGTTCACGTATTAATATAAAGATACCAGCCGTGTGGTGATGGAGTAAGATTACAATTCACCACTCCCTTTCTTGCCCGTGGGTATCGTAAAAGACAACTAAGGGATTAAATGTGCATATAATATCTACGCAAGATAAGGCAAACTTGAAATAAAACCCTATACTAACACGTCTGACCTGATTATGATCAATTCAACAGCGGGACATATATGAGCTGTTATGATGATGATGATAATGATATATCAGTCTTTTGTTATTGTGGAAGAATCCGAGCCCAATAGTGGGACGTATATGGGCAGAAATGATGAGATGATGATGTCAATTGACACAAAAAATAAAACTCCAATTTTAACCAAACGATTTTCTTGCTTGAGTAACGTTACAGTGGTCATTTTAGCATCTTTATTTTTATTCGCATTTTAGACTTGATCCTTTCTTAAACGTTTCCTCTTACTGTAACCAAAGGGGTTTCATTTTAAATGTCTGTTCTTTCAAATGTTGTATAACTAATTGGAGTGCTACCAAGTATATTGTATACTAGCAACCCGCCCTCGCTTCGCTTCGGTTATAGGTTATAGTCGTTTTACCCACGTAGTTCCCGTTCCCGTGGGAATACAGGGATAAAATATAGCCTAGTTTACGCCCTGATATTATAGTTTTCCATTGGTGAAAGAATTTTTGAAATCGGTCCAGACGTTTTGAAGATTACCCGGAACAAACAGACAGACAGACAGACAGACAAAAATTTTTTAATTGCTATTTTAGGCATAGGTGTCGTGCAAATAACCGTGTGAGCATGAAAAAAACCTATTATTTTGACATTACAAACAGACACTCCAATTTTATTTATTGGTATAGATTGGAGTGCTGCCAACTTCATTGTATATCTACAGTAAATTTTCTTCAACGAATAGAAAATCTCAGAGTTTTATTTTTTTGCCTATGTAGTATATGACATACTTAATGTGTACTTTTCTATTAGTTATATAAAGCTATCTTTAAATAGTTATTTATTACGTCTTGACATTATTAGCTAAAAGTTATTGCTCTTTTGGATAACTAGCTACTGAGCAGTGTCTTAATCTTTTACAGTAAATAAGTTTTACCAAAGTAGATTACTTATTTACAATTTAAAGCTTGTTGTTGGCATTTCAAGAACTAATTATATAAAATTGCATTATGCATGAACACCGAGAGAGCACTTACATATTGTCAATTTTAACACACATTAAATTAATCTATTAAACTACCTCCAGATCGTAGGCGACAGCTACTAATAAGATCCGGCAAGAAACTCGGTGGGTTTGTTTATTATACGAGGGTGCAGAACAAGCGATAGATAAGCACGATTGGCCTAAGCATTCGGCTTGTATATTTCTAATTTAAATAACAAAATATATGAATTAACGAGTGCAAATAAAAATTAATTAATCGAAGAAAAAAAAATTCAAGTAACTCCCTCTTTGTATTATACAAAATGTGTTGATAATTCACATATACAATAAATAAAATTGGAGTGTCTGTTTCATCATCTCATCATCTCAGCCCATATACGTCCCACTATTGGGCTCGGGCCTCCTCCATAATGGAAGGGTAATTGACCTACTATACCACGCTGGTCAGACGTGTTGGTATAGGGTTTAATTTCGAGTTTTCCTTCTCTCGCAAAGAGAAGTTATATGCGTTTTATATCCCTTAGTCGTCTCGTACGATCACCCACGGGTAAGATAGGGGGTGGTGAATTGTATTCTTACTCCGTCACCACACGGAAAGTGTCTGTTTGTAATGTCAAAATAATAGGCTTTTTTCATGCTCACATGGTTATTTGCACTACACATATGCCTAAAATACACTTTATATTTTTTTGTCTGCCTGTCTGTCTGTTTGTTCCGGGTAATCTTCAAAACGACTGGACCGATATCAAAAATTCTTTCACCAGTGGAAAGCTATAATATCAGGGCGTAAACTAGGCTATATTTTATCCCGGTATTCCCACGGGAACGGGAACTACGCGGGTAAAACGACTAAAACCGAAGCGAAGCGAGGGTGGGTTGCTAGTTCACATATATAATTTAAACAATTATAGCTGAACCAGATCCTACAAGCAACACCCAATCATGTGTTAACTACTAGACCAGCCATTACTCCCCTCAATCAGTATGTAGGGTACGCAGAAATCCACCTATTTCGTTATATATACATCCACAGATTTTACCACATATACTGCATAAATTGCATAGTGGTTAAGATGCCGATCTACCGAGCCAATGCTTTGATTCCCAGACAGGACAGTACTCTGTGCATTCTATAAATTGTTGTTCAAAATCTGAGTGTAATTTGTTTCCCTTAAAATTAGTTTGTAAATTCCCTTTAGTACAAATATTATTTCCTTAGTGCTGTTTTTAAAGTACTATATTAAATATACAGTACAATCTAAAATGCCTTTAGAGAGAACGCGATCGACAGTTACTTTAAATGGAAAAATTCTAAATCTGTCTATAAGGCGCTGTTCCAGATTTCGCTGCCGCTGTAACAAATTATTCGCCCGAAACGATCAATAAACCAACGAGGCACTTTAATTGCAGGCAACTAATTAATTATTATTTCTGATGTTTACGCGAGTATAAAACATTAGAAAAATTTAAATAAAACTACTATACGGATTTTATTGCGTTTGTTGCGATTTTTGATTGCCCGACGTTTCGAACACTTTGCAGCGTTCATGGTTACGGGCGGTCCACCTGTAAGTAGTAGTAATTCATAAAGTAGTTGTATTTAAAATAATTAATGATTAGTAATATATCAAAAATGTAACTTTCCACAATCTACACTCACAAATTTATAGAAAGTTTACATAATGTTATCTGATGTTTACGCGAGCACTACACATTGTAAATAAAACTACTTTTACGGATTATATCGCGTTTGTATTTGATTTATGATTGCCCGACGTTTCGAACACTTTGCAGCATTCATGGTCACCGGCGGACTAAGGTGTCTTACGTCGTACGTTGTAAATGTCTGTAATAACGATTACTTGTTGGACGTGAGACACCTTAGTCCGCCCGTGACCATGAATGCTGCAAAGTATTCGAAACGTCGGGCAATCATAAATCAAATACAAACGCGATATAATCCGTAAAAGTAGTTTTATTTACAATGTTATAGAAAGTTTTTTTTTTCATTATAAAAATCCGGGCAAAACAAAGATATTCAAGTTTAAATTGTGATATTCGATTATTATTTTTTTATATATACAATGTAAAATGTAAAACGAATGTAAAATGTAACAGTATGGTACTGTTGACAGTTGGCTGTCTACAGCCGCGGGCCGGTGCCTCCTGTTTAGTACCACACGTTCGCAGAAAATCAACGTCTAAGTAGCAGCTACTCGTATTTGTTACTGCGCCTCGTTTGGTGAGCGAAAAAGCCGGAAACCCAACTTTCTGAGGGTGTTTGCGTGTGTTGGGTTTGTTGATGCCTTTAGTGTCACCGAACCTCATTGCACGCAGTCACACTCCACTCCCTTCACTTTCTTCACAGTAGGCAGCGACCTAACAAAGGTCCATTACCGGCAGCAACACTTACCATCAGGTGTACTGTTTTAAATAAGCAACTATAAAATTATTTCCCATGAGCATTCATTTTAAAGGAAAGGTGCTCTTGTGACATCCATGAGCATGTTGACATTATAAGGTACCTGGGCATCATTTTGGACAGCCACCTCAACTTTAAAGATCACATAAGTCACTTATGTAGCAGAGTTCGAAAACTTAAATATGTATCTAAAACATTAAGATATATTACCCTCACCATCCTATTGAGACAAATTTATGCTGCTGTCGTTCAGTATATCTAGAGTTTTATTATTATTAAACATGATTTTCTTTTTGGGGTGGGTTGCGGTCGGCGCGCTCCTCCCACCACTCCGTCCGGGGCGACAAAGGGGTGTAAGCACGCACACCCGCAACCCACCCACGTGCACGTCGCCTTCGTCGTTGGGCCGACCACCGGAGCAGGGTTACTTGTCATCAGTGGTCGGCCCGACGGAATACCCCCTATTTGGGGTACCCTCCCATCGACCGACGTCCACCCCTCGGGGAGGACGTCCACCCCTCGGGGAGGACGTCGGTCTTTCCTCACGCGATCAGCCTCTCAGCGGGTGATGGACTAATTCCCCGATCACGTCACCCGCGGCCTCGGCTAGGGCGGCATGAGGTGCAAGTACTCGCGCCTACGCTGCCCCAGTCGCCGGCGGCAGATCGCCTCATCGAGACTGCGCTCCGCGCGCAGGCGATGCACCGCATACTTCTGTGAGATCACTGCCTCGCAGAAGGCTGCGACCGTGTCCCAATGCCGGCAAGCAAGCAAATAGTCGGCAGCGTCAGGTCGTCACCGATGATTGTGACGAGTTCACGGTGCTGCGCTGCCCAAGCGGCGCAGGCCTCGAGCGTATGCTGCGCCGTATCCTCGTCGCAATCGCAGTGGTGGCAGGATGGTGTACTCGCCATCCTAACGACCTTGTGCAGGTACTTGGCGAAGCACCCATGCCCCGTCAACACCTGCACTAGTCGGAAAGAGAGCACCCCGTGCCGCCTTTCCAACCACTGCATAAGCACCGGCCGGTAGGCCTCTACGATTCGCACCCCGAACCGAGGCCTCTCTAGCCGGACTGCCCAACGGGCAATGACGTCTCGGCGGGCATCGACGAGCCAGGCGATGAGCTCCCTCAAAGAGACCACACCGCCCTCCGCTCGCACCCATTATTAAACATGTTGTGATTATGTATCTAAATATTTAATTATGTAATCAGTAGTTATTGTACATCTTAAATGGTGAAACAATGTGGCTATGTATGTAAATAATTAAATACATAACCATTAACTATTGTATTGAATATAGCTTCTTTATGAAGGTAGGAACGATCACGGTAATGATTCGATTCATCATCATCATCATTATTTCAGCCTTTTTTTTTTGTGGGTGGGTCGCCGTCGGCGCGCCTCCTCACCACTCAGTCCGGGGCGACAGAGGGGCTTAAGCACGCAACTCCCGCAACCCACTCGAAAACCACCTCGCCTTCGTCGTTGGGCCGACCACCGGAGCAGGTTTACTTGTCGTCAGTGGTCGGCCCGACGAAATACCCCCTACGTGGGGTACCCTCCCATCGACCGACGTCTCCCCCTCGGGGAGGACGTCGGTCTTTCCTCACGCGATCGGCCTCTCGGTGGGTGACGGACTAATCCCCGGTCACGTCACCCGCGGCCTCGGCTAGGGCGTCATTGCACGCAGGTACTCCCGCCTGCGCCGCCCCAGTCGCCGGTGGCGGATCTCCTCATCGAGGCTGTGCTCCACGCGCAGACGATCCGCCGCCTCCTTCTGCGAGATCACTGTCTCGCAGAAGGCTGCGACCGCGTCCCCGCCGATACAATCCGGCGAGCATCTCCGCCTCCAGGTCCCACGGGGGAGTCCCGGCCAATAATCATTATTTCAGCCTATCGCCGTCCACTGCTGGACGTAGGCCTCCCTTATGTTATGCCACAAAGTGCGGTCCACTACGTGCGACCACAGGTCGTCTGTCCACCTAGTGTCGCCCTACACTGCGTCGTCCGATACGTGGTCGTCACTCTAGAACCTTTCTTCTCCAGCAGTTGTCAGTTCGTCGAGTGATGTGGCCTGCCCATTGCCACTTCAGCATGCTAATTCTTCGTACTATGTCGGTTACAACCGTTCTTCTGCGGATTTCCGTATTTGGGATATTTCTATCATGCAGAGAAATCCCGAGGATAGCCCGCTTCATAGTACGCTGAGCAACTTTGAGCTTGGTTATGTGGCCTACTTTTAAGGACCACGTTTCCGTGCCGTAAGTCATCACTGGTAACATACACTGATCATAGACCTGTTTTTTTAGACACTAAGGTATGTTGGACGAGAAGATTCCCCTAAGTTTCCCGAACGCTGCCCAATCGAGTTGGATTCGTTGGCTGATTTCTATCTCGAAATTGAATCAACCTAACTGGACTGTTTATACTAGGTAAACATAATGTTCGACAACTTCGAGAATCGCATTGCCAACTAGGACCGGTACAGGAATGACATGGACATTTGACATGACTTTCGTCTTGTCCATGTTCATTCGTAAACCCATAAGTTTGGAATACCCTGCTGAGATCGTTAGCATGGTGCCAAGGTTCGATTACTTTGCATTATGTAAGATATAGGATGACCTCCAATAACCGATGATTTAGTGAAAGTTGCTGGGTGTTGTTGGATGCAAGTGGCACAGAACTAAACTTTGTGGCGAAACATGAGAGGTAGCTTAAGTTCACCAGTGAACGGCAATAGGTTGAATTTAGCTCGGACAAATAGGTAGTCTGTAACGTAAATAATATCGAATGATTTGTTTAACCATTCGATAGAATTATGAAATAAAGTTAAACATATGATGCCGAAGCATATTTTGGGAGATATCAATCCTGCAATGCGACAGTAGCAAAATGACGAAATCAAAGTTAATAACGAATAAATTACCTAGGTCTAGACATTAACGCAAATTCTATTAATAAATGTTTTGAGAACAAACAAAACTATGAAGTATCTTTAGTTAGTAAGTACTGGTCCAGTAAGTGCCATTTCAAGTACAAGAGTTTGGTGTTATCTTAAATCTAGTGAAGGTTAAAATAATATTTTAACATGAGAAAATTGTATAATTGATTTTAGAAATATAAGAATTAACGGTTAGATCATCATTTACCAGTTTTTATTAACTTCCCGCTATAAAAATCAAGGATGTTCTTAATTTTCCAAATCTTGATTTTCGAAATTAACTTTCTTGCCGGATTTTCTCAGTAGTTGTTGCGGCCGATCTAGTGGTAGTTTTTTGGATTAATTTAATTTTTGTTAAAACTGACAGTATGCAAGTGCGCTCTCGGGGCTTAAACATAAAGAATAAATGGATTTCTTTCAAAAAATATCGTATAAAACTAAAATCAGAAATAGTGCTTTTTTAACAAGTTGGATTTGATTAGTTTCATAAGTTAAAATATCGTTTTCAATTCAACCTAAACAAAAACAAATTTAATAACTGTTAGATTTTTTACTTCCAAGAACTCAAATATATAAGCTCAAAGAGCTCAAATATTTGTAATTTTACATAGTGTTAAACATTGTGAACACCAATGTTACTTCTGTAGGCCAGGATCCACAATAGTCTGACACCGCGGTTCTACCCTCGGAAAATCTCAAGAAACGCTTTTAATTGTCTTGTGATCCGCAATAAATTTAATAAGAAAGATAAACAGGAGGAGTTCAACAGTTTCTACTTCCCTCCTGAGCAAAACGTGAGACATAAAGTAAAATTGGCTAATTAACCAATAAATAGGAGGATGTACAGCTAAGTGAAACGCAGCTGTAAGGGCTTAAGGGTAAAGATATGTGAGCCTTAAAATTTATTTCAATAGTCGGTGTGGCTGAAACTTTCGAACAGACAAAAAATTTCTCTAGTTGCTACAAGGTTCATATCATTATAGTATACCCCAAACGTGATTTGCAGACTGTCTAACATAAAATCAGGCTCGTTAGCTAGAGACTGCACTAGTAGAAGATATGGTGAACTGTTTGTTCAAAATCACAGTTAGAGGTGAAACATTGACAAAATTTTGATGCTACTAGTTTAATATAGAATAGTTTACTACTAAAATTCCCATTGCTAGTAAGGAATTAGGTTATATAGTGGTTGATTTTCAGCCATTTTTCTCTAAATACATTCATGAATAGATGAAAACAATACATATAGCTGACAGACCTTCGTTGATGAACCTTTTCAACTATTCGGTCAGAAACTCTTTGTTTATAGATAGAAGAGATTTCATTATTCCCTTATGTATTAGAACCCGTTTTTAAGTCTAGTCAATTACAACAACCACATAAAATTTGTAACTTAAAACTAACTTTTTACCTCAAAAGATTACCTTTTATATTTTTTTTTTTCATTGCAAGCAGTGGCAAACGAGCAAACAGTACACCTGATGATAAGTGTTGCTGCCGCTCATGGACCTTTACAAGGCTGCTGCCTACCGCGAAGAAAGTGAAGGGAGTGTAAATGCGTGCATTGAGGCTCGGTGATACTAAAGGCACCATCAAAACCCTCCACACGCAAACACCCTCAGAAAGTTGGGCTTCCGGCTCTCTCGCTCACCGAACGAAGCGCAGTAACAAATTGCTACTACTCAGACGTCGATTTTCTGCGAGAGCGTGGTACTGCCCCGGACGGACCAGCCCGCGGCTGTAGACAAATAACTGTCGACAGTGTGGTCCTACCACTCCAAAAATATGATAATTGAGGAATCTGATGTTCCATATCGAATATTCATAATATTGAATTCTAACAGCTTAAAAAATTAACTGAGGTACAGTTTAACATTTAATATTTCTCTTACCAAAAGTTCTAAATTATGCAAATTTGGTAAAGTCGTAATTTTTATGTCTCTTCCTTGACAAGAGCATAAGCGCTCCGATTCAAAAATTCACATTTATCACAGAATTACATCATTGATGAGCTACTTAAGAGGTGTTGTTAGTGACCTAGCTAATCCGAAAGTCATTCAATTGGCAATTATCTGAAGATTTATACATAAGATGCTTTATTATCGATCTCTTGTGGCAATTAAGGTAGTACTTTATACGTAGTACATCATAGTCCGCTCGTGATCATGGACGTTGCAAAATGTTAGAAACGTCGCGAATTCAAAAATCAAATACAAACGCGATAAAATTCGTAAAGTAGTTTTATTTACAACTAGCAACCCGCCCTCGCTTCGCTTCGGTTTCAGTCGCTTTACCCGCGGCGTAGGTCCCGTTCCTGTGGGAATACCGGGATAAAATATAGCCTATGTTACTCCCTGATATTATAGCTTTCCATTGGCGAAAGAATTTTTGAAATAGGTTCAGTGGTTTAAGCGTGAAAGCGTTACAAACAAACAAACAAACATCCTTAATTTCGCATTTATAATATTAGTATGGATGTGTAATACTCGCGTAAACATCGGAAATCATTATGGATATTTTTTTAAAGTTACAAGATAGACGCTCTCACAAAATAACAACATTAAATACCTTATGCGCTTAATAAACACAACGAAGCTGTTGCTATGGCAACAGCTTCGTTGTGTGGTTTATTAGGAACCTTTGCAATTTAACAAAAAAAAACATAATGATTAGGTTAAGTATTATACCCACTTATTATGAATTACTTAGCTAACGTGCTCATTACAATTTTGTGTAACATTTAATCGATTTTCTATTAACTGGAGATCGTGTCAAGAACCCTTCAGGTCGACCCTCGAGTCTTTTGTTAGCAGTACAAACCTTTGCAAGGTTGGCGTTTAAACATATTTCAAGCTGGTTTTGTTATAAGAAATCTTAATACGTAATAATTTATTGTTTAAATTAATTGTTGAACTTATACCATGATATATGGTGTTAGTATTTCTTCTAGTAAATATACATACGTCTCAACATTAACCTACGCCAAATGATTGACTAAAATACATTGTTTTTTTTTACTTTGCCTGAAATTATCGAGAGAGACGATTAAGGTACACATAAATAGATGAAATATCTATAAGAAAAGTAAGATTTTCTCGAATAATTGTAGTCTCGAAAAGTATTTTTTTCGAATTTTACTTACACTGGTATGCTGTCCCAGAGTGCATTTATAGGGCAAGTTCAACTTCTATAAGGCCGAATTTCATTACTCATATATCTACAGAACCCAAGAAAAATAAGTTATGCGTTATTAGGCACGAATACTTCAAAAAATGGTCAATTAATTAGCGTACTTGGATCGCGTTAGCCAAGTGAGTTGGCATGTGATTTTATATAGATTTTTTTAGTTAATTATTATTTTTTCTTCTTTCCTTCTACGTTACCCGGTACATATGATGATCGTTAGAAAACAAACAATATTGTTTTATGATTTCATTACAATAATGTATGTTAAAACGTACTTGTTTATTCGACAAATTATTAATTTGTATTTGCTTATTAAATTACGTTGTATAGTGGCTATGCTATTGAGATCGTAAGGTTTTAATTTAAAATCCTGGATCAAGCAAAAAAGAAGATTTATGGATTCTTTTTGCAGATTTCCTCGACTTTATGAGTTCTTATGCTAAAATTCTTAGCATCAAGAACGAAGTTTGAAATTTTACCCGGTATCATTGTATTTTTTTTTTTTTTTTTTTGGGTGGGTCGCGGTCGGCGCGCCTCCACACCACTCCGTCCGGGGCGACAGAGGGGCTTAAGCACGCAACTCCCGCAACCCACCCGAAAACCACCTCGCCTTCGTCATTGGGCCGACCACCGGAGCAGGTTTACTTGTCGTCAGTGGTCGGCCCGACGGAATACCCCCTACGCGGGGTACCCTCCCGTCGACCGACGTCCCCCCCTCGGGGAGGACGTCGGTCTTTCCTCACGCGGTCGGCCTCTCGGCGGGTGATGGACTAATCCCCGGTCGCGTCACCCGCGGCCTCGGCTAGGGCGGCATGAGGCGCAGATAGTTGCGCCTGCGCCGCCCCAGTCGCCGGCGGCGGATCTCCTCATCGAGGCTGCGCTCCACGCGCAGACGATCCGCCGCCTCCTTCTGCGAGATCACTGTCTCGCAGAAGGCTGCGACCGCGTCCCAGTTCCTGACGCTGTCGACCATCGCCCTAGCGATGGCCGGCAGCGTCAGGTCGGCACCGATGATTGCGACGAGTTCACGGCGCTGCACTGCCCAAGCCGCGCAGGCCTCGAGCGTGTGGCGCGCCGTGTCCTCGTCGCAATCGCAGTGGTGGCAGGACGGTGTACTCTCCCTCCTCACGACCCTGTGCAGGTATTTGGCGAAGCTCCCGTGCCCCGTCAACACCTGCACTAGTCGGAAGGAGAGCACCCCGTGCCGCCTCTCCAACCACTGCATCAGCACCGGCCGGAAGGCCTCCACGGTTCGCACCCCGAACCGAGGCCTCTCCAGCCGGACTGCCCAACGGGCAATGACGTCTCGGCGGGCGTCGACGCGCCAGGCGGTGAGATCCCTTAACGAGATCACACCGCCCTCCCCGCGCACCCCCGACACCCGCCGATACAACTCGGCGAGCATTTCCGCCTCCAGGTCCCACGGGGGAGTCCCGGCCAATAGGCACGCTGCCTCCGTCGCAACCGTGCGGTATCCGCGGATGGCCCTGACCGCCATGACCCTCTGTGGTCGCCACAGAAGGGCCCTAAGTCGGACGGTCAAGGACCCCGCCCACACCGGTGCGCCGTACAGGGCCATCGACCGGATGACCCCCGTGTACAGCCGTCGGCACGTAGCGCTCGGTCCGCCCACGTTCGGCATTAGCCACGATAGGGCGGACGCCGCGCCGACGAGCCGCGGAGCGAGCCTGCGGAAATGCTCCCGGAACCACCATTGCCCGTCGAGCACCAGGCCCAAGTACCTCATATGGGCCCGGATGCTGATGTCAACCGATCGGACGGTGATCGAGACGCCGATGGGAGGGCTCATAAGGCGCCCATGGAACAAGAGGGCCTCCGTCTTGTCCAGGGCGACCCTCAACCCCAGCGCCTCGATCCGCCTGACGACCTCTTCGGTGCCATAGGTCGCCAGGCTTACCGCCTCTTCTAGCGTCCCACCGCGGGCTGTGACGAGCGTGTCGTCGGCGTAACAAATCACGCCCAGCCCGGGCGGGAGGCTCCCCCGCAACGCCCAGTCGTAGCCGATGTTCCACAGGGTGGGTCCGAGGACCGACCCCTGTGGGACACCGCACGTCATGGGCGTTCGCACAACGTCCCCTGCTCGGTTGGTACAGAGGACGCTGCGCCCCACCAAATAGTCTGCCACTAGCCGCCTCAGGTAAGCTGGCACTCCGTGATACCGGAGCGCCTCCCTGATGCAGCTGAATGGCAGACTATTGAATGCGTTGGCGATGTCTAGGGACACCGCCAACAGCACTCCCCCACCGGTGACGGCCTCAGTCGCCACGGCCCTCAGGCGCAACAGAGCCGCGATCGTCGAACGACCCCTCCTAAACCCAAACTGGGCGTCCGACAGATCGGGCCCCGTGCCGACGAGGTGCCGCTCGATGCGGGCAGCTACCACCCTCTCCAGTACGGTATCATTGTATTATGGAGGACTCTATTCTTATGGATTTGATCTCAGCTCACATATGAGTCAACTCACTGTAAACTAATCTACGATATCACTCTAGTCAGACGGATAAGCAAAGGATTGCATTTCAAGTTTCCCTTCTCTTACATGTATGTGTCATCTCATGTATCATGGGACGTCTTTTACGATATCCACGGGTAGTAAAGGGGGTAGTTTATTATATGATTTCTCCTTTATCACACAGAAAATATAAATTTCAGGAATACAACCATGGAAGAATCATTTATAAATTTTACAAAGAAGTATTTAGGTACTTAAATCTCTCACTATGTCTGTAAAATTTAGACAATCAAACGTCAAAAAACGATTTACAGTGTAGACAGAATATAGTTTAAATTACAATTTAATCGACCATCTTTACAAATCGATTTTCAATTCGAATTCAAATTCCCTTTAAACTTATGTAGTAGGAACTTTATAAAGCTAAAGTTCAAACATTATGAACATCGTTCTACAACTAGAACAATAAAACCAATGTTCAAGGATAATTTACAATAACAGTCGTACTGGACCTTAGTTCCTCCATTTAGCTGGATAATTTACTGTCTGACCTTGTTTTTCAAATCTCGTTTAACACCAGTTTCAACCAAGTTTTTGAAGTATGTACTTTGTATGAATTGATGTGAGAAATGTCACTGATATATTTCATGGTTTGGTTATATACTCGCTGAAAAGTTTCAGCTTGCGGTAGCTACATATGGCGAGCCTATGCCTTTTCTCTAATTTGATTGAGGAGAGTGATAGCTGCTTTAATGCTTAACCATGTGATCGAATGTCGCTTTACTTAATTTATTGCAATTAGTTTAAAAAAAAGAACACAAAGTAGTCATGAGAACTGTCGACAGAAGTGAAAATTTAAAACTATGAACATACAATTGTTATTGGTTATGCTAATTTCATTATATCGACACAGATATTGAATTAATATCAGGTCAATAAAGTTGGCAAATAAATGCCATCGCCATTTCCTATATAATATATAGTAAATACATTAATTAAAAATTACTTCTATAACACAAAAAATAAAAAAAATTAGGATTCTTGATGGCCTTGATCTTGTTAATATTATAAATAGAAATGTTGTATAACCTAGAACAGCTGAACATATATGAATTAAATTAAGTACAGAAACAGATAATAGCCTCGAATAATAACAAGTTTTTGTCCCGAAAAAGTATTCGGTGCCTGTAAGGATCGATTTATTGTCAAAATCTATTTTGACGCGAATGCATGGGGTGTAGTATGGTATAAATAAACTGTTTAAGAATTGCTTTAACACAGATATTTCTGCAAACAAGGCAATAAAACTAAGCGCAAAAACAAAAGCTTTGTTTTATCGGCATAGTGCGCGGGTAGCCGCAGTCAGCTTAACTGTGAGGAAAGTTTGTGTATAGGTTAAAGGTTTGCTCTTTAATCCTTTTAAACTAATGATATAATGACATAGCATTTTTTATATTCCTCAATTTTTCAGCCCATTACAATAGTTCTCTACAATAATCATTTCAGCTCATATACGTTCCATTGTTGGGCTCGAGCTTCCTCCACTATAGGAGAAAAAATGTTGGTATAGGGTTTTATTTCGAGTTTGCCAATCCACCGGCAAGATAGGGAGTGGTGTATAGTATTCTTACTCCGTCACCACAAGGAAAACAGAACTTATATGCATACTGTATCCCTTAGTGGTCTTTTACGACATCTACGGGCAAGATAGGGAGTGGTGAACTGTATTCTTATTCCGTCACCACACGAATAACACGTAGTGATTTTATTATTATCCTTTCTCATAGGCTATCCTGCAACAGTATACGTGAAGAGGCTGATGGATATGAGAAACTAACCATGATCACCAATTTCAATATAATTACAGGCTACAGCCCCAAGTTTAAACAATAGTAGATAATAATAGTTCCAAGTTTCAATTTTCCGTGTACTGACAAAATGAGAATGCAATTCACCACCCTCTCAACCAGCCTGTGTGTATTATAAAAGACGGTTAAAGCCAATTTTATATTTACGAAATCACCGTCAAGAAAACGTCGTCGCGACAGCATTTTCGTGGTATTTTAAAGTTATTTTCTTACTTTCACGACGGCAACACTGCTTTCGTGACAAAGATTTTAAAATCGCGCTCCACCCGATTTTATCTACTCAATCTAGACACACGAAATTATTTTCGATGTATGTTTTAAAACGAATACCTTTGTTGATATAATCATTTTCGCGTAGATACTTTCGTAAACGTCATTTCGTCATCAGTTCAGCTTGTACATGTCGCGATAACACGATCCGCCTCCACAATTGAACTACTATACCACGCTGGTCAGTTGTATTGGTATAGGGCTTCATTTCAAGTTTACTTTCTCTTATATAGAAGCCACAGGCAAAAAAAGAACATGGTGAATTGTATTCTTACTCCGTCACTACACGGAAAATGTAATCTCTCCTTAAGGGATTATAATATGACCACTGACGTCAAGTCACCTGCTTTGGTAGTCGGCCCAACAACGAAGGCGACGTGGATACGGGTGGGTCATGGGCCCGCACGCCGTCCTTTAGTCGCCCCGGACGGAATGGACCGCGTGCGCGCATATCATAGCCCAGCCATAATAAAAAGGGATCATAATATCCATCGGGTCGACCACTGAAGTCAAAGAACTCTGCTCCGCTGGTCAGCCCAATAACGAAGGCGACGTGGGTACGGGTGGGTTATGGGCCCGCACGCCGTCCTTTAGTCGCCCCGGACGGAATGGACCGCGTGCACGTTTACCATAGCCCACCCATAAAAAAAAGGGATCATAATATCCATAGGGTCGACCACTGAAGTCAAGGAACTCTGCTCCGGTGGTCGGCCCAACAACGAAGCCGACGTGGGCACGGGTGGGTTATGGGCCCGCGCGCCGTCCTTTAGTCGCCCCGGACAGAATGGACCGCGTGCGCGTTTACCATAGCCCACCCATAAAAAAAAGGATCATAATATGGAAATAACAGATGTTGTACAAGAGAAAAAAATCACAAATTGAACCCCACTTACCTGATCAGCGTGGTATAGGTCCATTTGCTTCCCATTCTGAAGGAGGCTCGAGTCGCGCGTGCGAGAAGCGCAGCCTCGACGAAGCGACCCGCCGCCGGTGACTGGGGCGGCGCAGGCGTGACTACCTGCGCGTCATGCCGCCCTAGCCGAGGCCGCGGGTGACGTGGCCGGGGAATTAGTCCGTCACCCGCCGAGAGGCCGACCGCGGGAAGAAAGACCGACGTCCTCCCCGAGGGGGGGACGTCGGTCGATGAGAGGGTACCCCAAATAGGGGCTATTCCGTCGGGCCGGCCACTGATGACAAGTAACCCTGCTCCGGTGGTCGACCCAACGATGAAGGCGACGTGGTGTTCGGGTGGGTTGCGGGTATGCGTGCTTACGCCCCTTTGTCGCCCCGAACGGAGTGGTACGAGGAGTGCACGTCGGCGCTCAGCCCACAATAAAAAAAAAGAGCCCAGAAATGGAACGTATATGAGCTGATAATGACGGTGATGTAGATCTGATAATAATTAGATTCATTCCAAAACTTTCAACTTCTTTACTACTCAGAGCTACAGTGCCTCGAGCCTCCTCCACAATAGGAGGGAAACTGACCTTACTATACTATGTTAGTCAGACAGGTTGATATAGAGTTCTGTTTCGAGATTTCCTTCTCTTGATTAGATATTATATGCTTATTTCCCTTAGTCGTCTTTTACGACATCCAAGAGGAACATAGGGAGTGGTGAATAATATTCTTATTCCGTCACCACACGGATAAAGGCTGCAGTGGCACTTATCTTATATCTAAATTAACTACTCGACTAAGTCTCATCAAAAGCCGAAAGTGTACTCGTAACTTTCCCGGTCTAAATTATTTAAGTAAGTTTTATGTTACCTAAGCTTCAACAAAGTGTATTAATAGTAGATTAAATTAAAGGTTTTAAATTAATACTTGAGATTAACACGTAGGAAATTAATTTATTTTTTTATTGAAGCTAAAATTCCATTCTTTTTTTTTTGGATTTGGGTTGCTATCGGCGCACGCCTCGCAAGACTCCGTCCGGGGCAACAGAGGGGCGTAAGCACGCACACCCGCAACCTACCCGAACACCACGTCGCCTTCGTCGTTGGGTCAACCACCGGTGCAGAGTTCCTTGACTTGAGTGTTCGACTCGACGGAATAACCCAAGGGGACTCCCTTCTGACCGCTGACGTCCCCTATTGGGACGCCGAACGCCATCGCGAGGCTAACCTCTCCGCGGGTGTCCGGACTAAATCCCCGGTCCGGTCACCCGCAGCTTCTGCTAGGGCGGCATCAGGCGCAGGTACTCGCGCCTGAGCCGCCCCAAATATTCTATTCTGGATGGATCTCGAAGATATGAATCTGCTGATCGATCCCCAGGTGTTCTCTGTATAACTCAGTGATATTTCTAGCCTGGGTAGTTATTTTAAGCTGTAAGCATTAAAGAATTTATGTTATAAAACCCACCCTCGCTTCGCTTCGGTTCCAGTAGCCTTAACCGCGTAGTTCTCTTTCCCGTGGGAATACCGAGATAAAATATAGCCTATGTTACTCCCTGATATTATAGCTTTTCATTGGTGAAAGAATTTTTGAAATCTGTTTAGTGGTTTAAGCGTGAAAGCGTAACAAACAAACTTACTTTCGCATTTATAATATTAGTAGGGATATAACAATAGTTTCGTCTGGTGACGGAGTAAGAATACATTTCACTACTACCTATCTTACCCGTCTATATCGTAAAAAAATACAAAATAATATCATCGTCTCATCATCATCATCACAGCCGATATACGTCCCACTGTTGGGTTCGGACCTCCTCCACAATGGAAAGGTAATTGACGTACTATACCACGCTGGACGTGTTGGTATAGGGTTTTATTTCGAGTTTTCCTTCACTCGCATAGATGTTATATGCGTTTTATATTCCTATGTCGTCTCGTACGATCACCCACGGGTAAAATAGGAGAAAGGAAGGAATAAGGAATATATTATGCAGATAACATCTATGCAAGAGAAGGAAAACTCAGTATAAAAACAACACGTCTGATCAGCGTGGTATATTATGTCAATTTTCCTCCTATTATGAAGGAAGCCCGAGCCTAATTGTGGGACTTATGTGGACTGAGATCAAGATCATAATAAGAAAAAGATACTCGAAATAAAATACTATGTCCATTGGTCTGACAAGATACAGGAGGGGAATTTCTGTTCAATGTGAAGAAGGCTCGAGTTCAGCAGTGACCCATATATTAAGTTACTAGCAGCGTCCTGCGGTTTTACCCAGATAGTTAACCTTCCCGTGGATATATCGAGATACATTATAGCCTATGTGTTATTCTGATATGTAAGCTATATTTGAAGAAATATTATTGTCAAGTTTCATCAAAACCCACTTAGTAGTTTTTGTTGAAAGAGCAACAAACTTCCTTACATACATCATCATCGCAGCCCACATATGTCCCACTGTTGGGCTCGGGCCTCCTCCACAATGGGACGGAATTTAACTTACTATACCGTGCTGGTAAGACACGTTGACATAGGGTTTTATTACGAGTTTTCCTTCTCTTGCACAGATCTTTCGTGCATATTATATCCCTTAGTCGTCTTTTACGACATCCACGGGCAAGATAAAGAGTTGTTTTTTTTTATGTGTGGGCTATGGTAAGCTCACACTTCGCCCATTCGGGTACCCTCACCAAGATAAGGAGGAGTGGTAAATTGTACTCTTACTCCGCCACCACTATATTAATCAATATATTATTTCGATGAAAAAACTAATGCTGATTATATAAGGCACGACGTAGACCATTATCCCCTATCGTATGTTTCAACATAGTTATAGAATAGCGATACAAACCCTATGAAAATCAGATTATGTTAAATTTTGTAACCTGTAGCAATGGCTTTCATAGATAATACAGTACTAAAATAATATCAACAATTGCAAACCCGTGAGGTATATGTAATTTTATATTCTGACCCAAATTTTGATATAAATACATTGTTGGTAGTAAAATTAGTTTTTATGTTTTATTTTTCGTGTGGTGACCAGGTAAGAATACAATTCACCGCTTCCTTTCTTGCCCGAAGGTATCGTAAAAGACGACTAAGGGATGTAATATGCTTAAAATATCCATGCAAGAGAAATATATAGGCTGTATCAGGTTATGGGACAACTGTTCGAGTATGTTGTAGTTTAACGGTCATAGATCGTAATTAGAATGTACATTACACAAAAAATAATATAACATAAAAATTATAGTGATTTCAAAAAAACGTGTCTAGGAGCCTATGCCTTAAATATTACGTATTATGTAGGCATGTACAGACAGAATACACGTAGGCATGTAAAGCTTCGACAGTATAATTTCATTCATTATACCTAAAATTGCGCAAACGCTTCAATGACATGTAGATACAACGGCAAGCGGTCAACGGTCATAGGCCGATCAGCTGTTTTAAAGCGAAGTTTGTCTTGCTTATGTGAACGTTAGTGTTGCCCAAAAAAGTCTTGGTCTTGCGGTCTTGGTCTTGGTCTTGCGAGAAATGCGAGACCGAGACCAAGACCAAGACCACTTAATTTTTGCAAGACCAAGACCAAGACTGGCCCTGCAAGACTTAAGCAAGACCAAGACTGAGCCTGCAAGAGTCTCGCGGCCTTGCATTTAAGTCAAATCACCATTTCAGCTTATTCACGTCCAACTGTTGGGCTCGTGTCTTCTATTTAATAAGAGGGAAATTGACCTACCATATCAACACAGAACAATTAAGTATTAATATTTCTGTGTTCTGCAACATATTCATACTTTGTTAAATGTTCATTAGAAATTGAATAAATCAAGCATCATCGGCAGTCCACATACATCCCACTGTTGGGCTCGGGCCTCCTCCACAATGGGAGGGAATTTTACCTACTAGGTCCGAGCCCACCAGTGGGACGTATATGGGCTGCAATGATGATAAGTAATATTCCACGGTATAATTAGGTAGGTACCTAAGCCACCTAAGCGCAACTGAATTTAAATAACGACAGAATTATTAGTAGATAGGTAGGTATTTTAAATCCTTACACGTGCTAAATTTCTTTAAGTCGACGTACCTATTCGTCGACATTTATAAAAACCGTCTTTCAAGTCAAAGGGCGCCGACATTTAATATACCTATTAGCAGTAGTTGAAAGTGATCATAGGTATGGATCTAAAACATCATCGGTTTGATATCAAGTATTTCTGTGTACATAAACTTATTTTTATTGTTAGTTGTTAGATTACCTACCTATATATTTTTTTATTTAAAATTTGATACGACGTAATCCTTACTAATATTATAAATGCGAAAGTAAGTTTGTTTGTTACTTTCATGCTTTAACCACCAAACCAATTTCAAAAACTCTTTCATAAGTGGAAAGCTATAATATCAGAGCGTAACATAGGCTGTATATTATCCAGGTATTCCCACGGGCAAAAGAACTACGCGGGTAAGGTGACTGAAACCGAAGCGAAGCGAGGGCGGATTGCTAGTTTTAAATAAAAATGGGCGTCATATAAATGCTGATCGGCATACTAAATTATTTTGTTCTAAATACATATAAATATTATTATTTAATTCAAATATTAGTCATGACGATACTACTTAAGTATTTGAGTACGAGATGAAAACATATGTCAATATACCGTCATAATGTATTCATCACCATAATGTCATCATTATCGCTTTTATCGAGGGGTCTAAATCCGGTAGTAGTCACCAATAGGCAGATGAATGGATGAAACGACATAGGTATTATATTGAATTAATAGGTCAAGTACCTAGATAAAAAAATCATTTTAATTTATAATTCATCCGCTTGTAAAATCACTCAACTTTTAGTTGATAATTTTTGTTTCGAAATTATTATGGCACACAAAGGTACCTAGTTTATCCACAGCCAAAGTAGCAGTCTATGACTATTTGGTTAGGTACCTATATGATTTTTTTTGTGTGACGGAATAAAAATACAGTTCACCACTCCCTATTTTGCCCCTGGATGTCGTAAAAGACAACTAAAGGGTACCTATAATATGCATTTAACATCTATGCATAAGAAGGAGAACTCGAAATAAAACCCTACACCAACCTGTTGGACCAGCGTGGTAGTACCTATGTAAATTTCTCATGAATTATGGAGGAGGCTCGAGCCCAGTAGTGGGATATATACGAGCTCTGATAACGAGGATACCTATAATGTGACCATGTTGATACAAAAAGTAAAATAATCGTTCTTCAAGCATTTTGACATAAACAATAAAAAGTTTGTCTATATGCTTATATACTCGTAGTATAAGTATATCATCGTTGATTAAGTGAAAAAAACACGATGTAAATGATTTACATGCAAAGATGCAAAGTTACTTTTCATTATTATGTAGGCACCAAATAGATTGTTATTTCTGTTTCTGTAATTCATATTTTTTAATTTTTATCGAAGAAGTGCCGAACTGATAGTGCTATATGTATACACATTGGCTGTTTCCTGAAACGTATGTACTCAGTTAATCATTCTTAATATCCCCACATAACTAAAACATTAAAAAAAAGTCTGATAATTAGACATTTTTAAGTTTGTTTAATATGCAACGGTATTGTTCCCAACATGCCTACGTCATAGCATTCGTATTAAATCGCAATAATAGGTGAAAATAGGTGTAAAATGATTTTAGGCATAGTACTTCAGAGCTCACAATGAGTCGCAGTTCACCACACGCCTCGCACCTCTTTTTTTCCTTTGTGATGCTCCCGCGCCGCGCGACCTTGGTTTATGTTTTAATAGGTCAGTTTGCATGCTACAATGTTAATGCCCTTAATCACCGTAGGTATAATAAAATTAATACATACAGTTATGCAAAAATGATATTTAAAGGAAACGTCCGGGATTGACACAACAAACAAATGACAAGTATTTATGTTTTTATTTTATTGAATAAATCCTATAGTATGGTTCTATATAATTAACTGAGTATTATATACGTTTCGGGAAAACAGCCAATTAGATTGCACGGTGTATAAAGTAGTTGAAATAAAAATACTTTATAAATGGGGTAATGGAGGAGTGACGTCATTATGTACCTAGGAGATTAGAAATCTGAGGTAGACCTATTACGTCGATTAGCGACCGTTTAGTGGAAGAGTTAACTTTACGGCACGTACATTGCCCACAGAAGACGCACACAGTTTGTATTCCCGCACATAACAAACTAATTCCCTGTCCGATCATCCCTGACAAGGCCGGCTAGGCTGTGTAAGTAGGTATTACGCGTTTTAGTAGATATTAGGTACCTACGGCCTACATCGCCTCACATGCCTCTGGTACAGCAACAATGTAGAATTTTATTGCCTTGACTTACCCCACAATCTTGTTCTGTGTTATTGGCAGAAAAGTCCTCTAAAGATACAATCACGTGCATCGTGTCGGATCGCAGCCGCGTGCGATATATCGCGTACGGCTGACGAGCGTGACTGATGCAACAATAGTCAGAGTAGGTACGTATGAAAATATATAGCACAGAGTACATCAGTCGTCGCATACTTACCTCAGAAACAGCGCCATACATTATCATAATCTGGCTATTATTGCATCAGCCACATCTCATCCAAGTCGCGTGGTTGCGATCGACCACGACGCATTTACAGACTTTTATAGTCGTACAGTGCTATGAAATCATCCCCGTGTACAGTTGCTGGCACGTTGCGCTGAGTCCGCCCCAGTGCAGCGTAAGTGGAGACCAGACGGACATGAAGCCGTGAAATAAAGCGACGGCAATGATCCCGGAACTAGTATAAATTATTATAGCTATATTTTTTTTTGTGGTGGGCTATGGTCAGCGCAACCGCCGCCAGGCTCCGTCCGGGGCAACAGAGGGGCGGCGCGCGGCCCCGTAAACTACCCGTGGCACGTCGCCTTCGTCTTTGGGCTGACCACCGGTGCAGGGTGACTTGTCGTCAGTGGTCTGCCCGACGGAATACCCCTAAGAAGTACCCTCTCCTCGTCGCCGTCGCACGGTCGGTCTTTCGACGGGTGACGGTCTAACTGCCCCTCGGTCCAGTCACCCATAAATTATTATACCTACCGACCTAACTCTAAATGGACTTCGATTTTCAATGCCTTTAAACAATAATACCTATACGTGAACGGTATTTGACTAATTGGTGAGATTTAAACATAGGTACGTAACTCACGATAACACATAATTAAGTAGAGTTCAAATTCATGTAAATAGAATTGAATTTTTCGTACGTACCGTTGAATCCCTATGCAAAAATTTTATCACTGTACCTACGTAAGAATAAGGTACATTGAGAGCGTCAATTGCGTGCTTACTTCTTCATTTATCGCATCAAACCAATTCGAGTTAGGGAGAATTTAATTTGAATTGACTCGATCTTAGAGCATTTCGAGTTAGAAAATCAATTTATACATTCCTATATGTATAGGATATACATTGCGTAAGTACGTATGCGCGCACAAATACACATCTAAGTAGATACCTATCTGGATGGATGTCGAATAAAATTATGTGTACCTATAACCATTTCATTGATAGTGTACAATTTTGATCTCAAAATTCACGATGAATCCTAGAGTAAAATAATTATAGGTGGTGACGGAGTAAGAATACAATTCACCATCTACTTTCTTGCCCGTGGGTGTCGTAAAAAACGACTAAGGGATATGATATTGAGATATAATTATAATACCTATCTATGCAAGAAAAGGCAAACTTGACATAAAACCCTATATGTCAACGCGTCTGATCAGCGCGGTATAGCAGGTTAATTTCTCTCCTATTGTGGAGCAAACTCGAGCTCATCAGTAGGACATATGTAGGTTGAAGGTGACACCTAGGTAGGTAGGTACCTATTTCGTTAGAAAAGTGATAGCAACAAATAGGTAACGAAAATATCTATGAAGTAGCAACAAGTCCTAACTGTGATGACTGCTGGGTGATAGAAGATACGCAACATTTTCAACATGTCCGTATCTCCACATTAAGAGCTAACCTTGATGTAAATCTTCTGGACGTCAATATTTACCACAGTAGGTATAGGTACCTATTAGCCTTTCCTCTACGTAATAGTGCAAGAGAATTACCTATAGGTATAAGATGATTGAACAATCTTAAAAATAACTAGGTAATTCATGTATTTTACTTTACGGGGTGACATTGTCGCTGCGCGATAAAACCCCATTCAGTAAAAACAAGAAAAAATGTATGAAGTAATAGGTACATAATAATATACCCACTGTTACCCGAGTTTGGGCATCGTGTGTGTGCGTAGATTTGGTCATACAAAGGACAGTGCTTTGGTGACACGACCTTTTTTATATTTTGGGGGGTTGGGTTAGGCTCGGCGCACTCCTCACTCAGCTCCGTCCGGGGCGACAGAGGGGCGCAAGCACAGACGGCCCGACGGAATACCTCCTGAGGAGTACCCTCTCCTCGACCGACGTCCCCCCCCCCCCCTGGGAGAGGATGTCGGTCTTTCCTCGCGCGGTCGACCTCTCGGCGGGTGACGGACTAACTACCTGGTCCAGTCACCCGTGGCCTCGGCTAGGGGGCGACACGACCTAACACGACGTGAACAATATTTTGTTTTTAGATTTCATTTAAGTAGGCATAGGTATTTGTATCAATGTGTTATTGTCTATCTTTGTTACGTAAATAGGTACCTACCTATATCTATACCAATAAATAAAATTGGAGTGTCTGTTTGTAATGTCAAAATAATAGACTTTTTTCATGCTCACACGGTTATTTGCAAGACACCTATGCCTAAAATACAGTTTAAAAATTTTTTGTCTGTCTGTCTGTCTGTTTGTTCCAGGTAATCTTCAGAACCGCTGGACCGATTTCAAAAATTCTTTCACCAATAGAAAGCCATAATATCAGGGCGTAAACTAGGCTATATTATATCCCGGTATTCCCACGGGAACGGGAACTACGCGGGTAAAACGACTAAAACCGAAGCGAAGCAAGGGCGGTTGTTAGTAAACAATATGCTCAAATTAGTTTTGTATAGGTACTTACATTCCTAGTATAAGTCAATATCAATGTCGATTAAGTGAAAAACAAAAACACGATGTACCTAGGTAAATGATTTACATGCAAAGATACTTTTCTTACCTATATCTTCTATTATGTAGGCACAAAATAGATTGTCATTTCTGTTTCTGTAAATCATACATTTTATCAAAGCGCTTCCGAAAGATGCCAACCATGCTGGTGCGGCGTGTAGTGCTATGAAATCATCCCCGTGTACAGTTGCCGGCACGTAGCGCTGAGTCCGCCCCAGTGCAGCGTAAGTCAAGATCAGACGGACATAAAACCGTGAAATAAATAACAGTGATGGCAATGATCTCGGAACTAGCATAAATTATTATACCTACCGGCCTACTCCTAATTGGGCTTCGATTTTGAATGCCCTTAAACAATTAGGTATACCTATACGTGAACGTTATGTGAGTAATTAGTGAAATTTAAACATTAAGTATGTTTAAATTTGTACTCGGCATAACACATACATATTTATTTCGAGTTGAAATTCAAGTAAATTGAATTGAACTCGTCGTACGTAGGTACCGTTTAATCCCTATGCAAAAAAAATATCCCTATGCATAAGAATAAGACAGATTGATAGCGTCAATTGCGTGCTTACTTCTTCATTTACTAAACCAAACCAATTCGAGTTAGGAAGAGGTTAACTCGATTTTAGAGCAACTCGAGTTAGAAAATCGTTTTATACATTCCTATAAGTTTAGGATATAGGTAGCATAAGTAGGTACATCCGCTCAAACACACACAAGTATATACCTAACTATCTGGATGGATGTTGAATAAAATTATATGTAAATATAAAATTATATTAACTATAACCATTTCATTGATAGATATTGAACAATTTGATCTCAAAATTCACGATGAATCCTACAGTAAAATAATTTTAGCTAGGTAGGTACTCCTAAGCATATTTCATTCATGTGGTGACTAAGTAAGTATACAATTCACCATCTCTTGCCTGTGAGTGTCGTAAAAGAAGACTAGATATGATATGTAGATATGTAACATTTATGCAAGAAAAGGCAAACGATATAAAACTCTATATTCCAACACATCTGATCAGCGCGGTATAGTAGATTAATTTCTATTCCAATGTACAAGGTCACTGTACTGTCCTGCACGTACGTACGAAACTCTTAAAAAAAATAGGTAATTATGACGGTTTGTGTATTCAAATAGTGTCACAACACATTTGAAAAACATAAAAAGTATATTAACATTACTTTTAAAAGTATTTCGACGATTTATGTTAATAAAAACAAAATTTGATTTTCTAATTTGTATAGTATATAAGATAAATATTTTATTCAAAGAGTTGATTTGTAAGCTGAACTGCTCAAATCCATGATTACAGCATTCACAATGTTACTTTTAACTTCATATGTATTATAGCGCCCTCTAATGAATTTTGTATTAACCTGTATCAAAGGGATCTTAAACTTAACAAAAAGTTAAGAATATAGTTCAATAAAGTAAAGTATTAACTCTATATTTAAAAGATGGCGTTTTATATCCTAAAAACTATTCTTTAAGCTAAAATTCTCCCTTGTATTTTAAATTATATAATAAATAAATAATTATATATTGAAAAAAAAAAAGAAATAGATGATTATGATAAATAACCATTTTTTAGCTATCATAAGTCGTTCTTAACCGACTTCTAAAAAAGGAGGAGGTGCTCAATTCGAATGCTTGTATTTTTTTTTATCTTATTTCGCGCATATCTCCGTCGCTTTTTTATGGTTGGGCTATGGTAAGCGCACACGCGGTCCATTCCGTCCGGGGCGACGAAAGGAGAGCGCGCGGGCCCAAAACCCACCCGTATCCACGGCGCCTCATTGTTGGGCCGACCACCGGAGCAGGGTGACTTGTCGTCAGTGGTCAAATAACTCCGTCGCTTCCGCCAATCAAATCGAAAAAATATTTTTTGTTGGAAAGGGTATTCTTCCCAAATTCTTTTTAACGCATTTTAATAAACAAGTCAAAGCGATGTATTATAAGCTATCAACTCGTAGTAACTTACGAGTCACTTCTTTTGACGCAGTAGATAACATGCTTCACAACGAGTTAGAGCTACTATCTTGCACTGTAGTACTAGACGCATCCTCTTTTATCTATTCTCTCTAGTCTATTTAGGTAAAAACGAGATGGACCCAGACTTTCATAGCACTTTAAATTATTAACAAAATTTGCTAGTTAATCTTTCTCTGATATATTGAGTTTAATAAAAAAATTGTTATTTATCACAGTCGCTGCTTTTTATCAATTACTAGGCTACCACTGCTGGTATAGTCAGGTCCATTGACTCGCATGGTATAGTAAGGTCAATTTCCCATGGTATAGTAAGTCAATTTCCAATTTTTTTTATAAAACCGGCAAGTATTAAAACCATGAAATTTTAAATCAATTTTATGTATTCTTGAATAAATAATATACCTAGTAAGAGCTACATGGATCGCAACCGCCAAAGTATTTATATAGGCTATTATATAGCAACAGGTTTTTTCAAGTATCAAGAATATCAGTAACTAAACTGGAAATACAATAGATACATACCACTTAATCTGAAGGGGAATATAAATAATCCCATTTATTATATAAATATTGAAAATGACATTAAATTTATTGTATCATCGCCCCGTGTGGTGACGTCTTAAGAAAACAGGGTCGAAATTCCTTCCTTTGTCATACGAGTAGTAACTCTGTCTAATGTAACACTAGGGGAATAGGAGAGTAATTTTCCAAGTGGTAAGGGTTATATTCAATAGTGGACTATAGGCTAGCAGATGAATAGATAGGATAGGATGATATTTGATTAATTTAGTTGGATTTTTCCTTGCCATGATAAATGACTATTACGTTATTCCAACTGCAAGACTTGCGAGACTCTTGCTGCAATACCAAGACCAAGACCAAGACTCGAGTGCGCAAGACCAAGACCAAGACGAGACCAGGTGTGCTGTTGCAAGACCAAGACCAAGACTGGTCCAAGTCTCGTCTTGGTCTTGCATTTGGGCAACACTAGTGAACGTAATCATTGATTTATTCAATTTCTAATGAACATTTAACAAAGTATGAATATGTTGCATATTAAGTATCATTGACTTTATACATTTCACTCAGATTTACACGAAAAAGCGATGACAAAATTGAAAACTTTACATGTCTCTAATTTCTTAACGAATTGATATTTTTCGTTCAAATTTTTTTATGGGTTCCTACCACGATTGCCTAGCTCCCTTTTGACCAGTTGCCCCATAACCTGATTCACCCTGTATAATAAAGTATCTCGAAATAAAATTTGATAGTGGTCGGACCTCAATGTTGACAGTTGTCCACAACCGCGGGCCGGTCCGTCCGGGGTAGTACCACACTCTCGCAGAAATTTGACGTCTAAGTACTAGCAATTTGTTACTGAACTTCGTTCGGTGAACGAGAGAGCTGGAAGCCCAACTTTCTGAGGGTGTTTACGTGTGGTGGGTCTTAGTGATGGATTTAGTATCACTGAACCTCCTTGCACTCATTCACACTCCCTTCACTTTCTTCGCGGTAGGCAGTGGCCTAGCTGTGCCCCTGGCATTGCATAGGTCCATGAGCGGCAGTAACACTTACCATCAGGTGTACTGCCTGCTTGTTTGCCACCGCTTGCAATTAAAAAAATGAGTCGAAATAAAATCCTATACCAACCTGTTTGACTAGCAACAGCAAGTTCAGCTTTCCTCCTTTTGTGGAGGAAATTCGAGGCCAATATCATCATCATCATCATATTGCTCTTATCCCAATTACTTGGGGTCGACGCAATATGTCATCTGGTTTGACATATTGCAAAAAGTTTCGGCATTGACTTTTATGACCGGCCGCCTGCCTGACGTCAACCCTCCTTGGGAATGTAATCGTTGACCCAAATGGTACAAGATGGAGTTGGTCCGGGTCAATCTAGGGCTCTTAGTCGTCATTTACAACACCCACGAGCAAAGCAAGGGTTGGTAGTATTCGAAGCCGCTACCACACAGCAAAATTCGAGGCCAATAGTGGGACGTTTATGTGCTGTGATAATGATGATTTTATTTACTTTTCACTGAATATATATGAATGAATACGTATTAAAATTTGAAAAATAAAAGTTGAACTAAAGATTGTTTTCAAGTATTTATTTAGGCTACAATAATTGTTATTACAATGGAAGAAATCTGAAATTTCTTCTTATAATTTTAACAGACAAAATGACTCTTTAAGACGGCCACATCATCATCAGAAACCATTCCTTCATTAATACTTATTAAGTCAGGTTTATCAAGATTAATCAGCTGTAATACAAACTAATAACTACATATAAAAGTATAAATATTACTATTGTATTGTTTACATAATTGTATTGTATTGTTTAACCGTGTGGGGACAGAGTAAGAATACAATTCTCCACTCCCTATCTTGGCTGTGGATGTCGTAAAAGACGGCTAAGGGATATAATATATCATCTATTCAAGAGAAGGTAAACTGTAAATAAAACCCTATATCAACCTGTCTGACCAGCATGGTGTAGTAAGGTCAATTTCCCTCCTATTGTGGAGAAGGCTCGAGCCCAACAGTGGGACGTATATGAGCTGATGATGATGATGACGATTGTTTACATATTTTTTTAATGGAAGCTTCTTTAAACACTTTCATCTCGGCTCATATACCTCACACTATTGGGCTCAAACCTTATCCACAACAGGAAGAAAATTGATCTATTATACCAGGCTTATCAGACGAGCTGGTACTGGATTTATTTCACGATATTCTTCTCTTCGCGATATTATATACATATACAGTGTGACTGGTAAAAGATTGTACATATTGAAGGAGGGTATTCAGTACTCGATTCTGATACCGATAATATATAAAAAAAATTGGTACTTAAATTTTGAACTAATTATCTTATAAAAACATTTAGTTATGAACACATGGGATAGGTCAACGTACGTCAGCACTTGTAGGTACTAAACAGTTCGCGTGACATTGAACTAGTTACATTTTAGGTAAATATTCTACCTATGCGACTCGAACCAGTAGGTATTTTTTTGCGTCGCGAGCCGCAGACAGGTCAACGTACGCTGGCAAACCTATTGTTTTGATTAGAAACAAATCACTTTATCTCAGGATTGGTAAGAGCTATGAATCTGCAACTAACTTTAGTGTTTTTATGACATTATTCCTACACCTAGCTTTAGTAATTCTAGTAATAAATATCCAAAATCTTGACAACAGTACTAACAAAACTTTTACTCGATATCGGTATCGGTGTATCGCCAGTAGGGTGACAATATTTTTGGAAGTCTTGTAACACTAATATTGTTGATGTCTACTATGTAGTTAATTAATATTCTCTTCTTTTTACACTTTTATTAGTTACATGTGGCCATTATCTATCGTTTCCTTCAATATGTACAATCTTTTACCAGTCATACTGTATATTCTATTTCTTCATATTTTACAACACTCACGAACAAGAAAGAGGAGTGCTGAATTATATTTTAACTCTGTCACAACACAGAAACGTAGGTCTTTTGGATCACGAAAAAAAACTGAACTCGCTTGACCGTTACGTGCATGTAGCTGTCGCCTTCTGATCCGGTGGTAGTTTTTTTTTTTGGAAATTTAATTTAATTTTGTAAATCTGGCAATATGTAAGTTCTGACAATATGTAAATCTCGGTGTTTATACATAATAAATGATTTGAATTGTTCATATATTGATAAAAAAATGTTTTTAATAAAAAGTATTGCCAAAAATGTTCAACAATCCAATGTGCCAACAATCTTCCGTGTGGTGACGGAGTAAGAATACAATTCACCCCTATATTACCCGTGGGTGATCGTACGAGACGATTAAGGGATATAAGACGCATATAACATCTATGCGAGAGAAGGAAAACTCGAAATAAAACCCTATACCAACACGTCTGACCAGCGTGGTATAGTAGGTCAATTACCCTTCCATTATGGAGGAGGCCCGAGCCCAATAGTGGGACATATATGGGCTGAGATGATGATGATGATGATTGCCAAAAAAAAAATTCCTTACAATCAAAAAAAAAATCAAAACGGGCGGACTGACCATGAACGCTGCAAAGTGTTCTAAATGTCGGGCAATCAAAAATCAAGTACAAACGTGATAAAATCCGTAAAGTAATTTTATTTAAAATATGTAATACTCGCGTAAACATTAGAATTCATTTAAAAAAAAATAATGTTAACAATCTTATAATAAATGTTTTCTAACTAGTACTAGTAGCTAACTAGTAACTTCTTGCATTTAGTTCTACGATTAATATTATAGTGTATATTAGTATGGATTTCTCTAGCCTACTTTTCTATCGTTCTGCGAGATCTTGTTAATTTTTTTATACAATTCCATGATTTTCACTACAATTTAATTATGAAAAAGAAGCACGGTCTAAAAATATACTGCTTTGCTTTGAAACTCAAAATCATGTAACAAGAGGTTCTTTGGTACGCACTGTAGAATTCTTCACGGGTGAATTAGTTTAGATTATATCCATATCTGTACAATCAAATGGTTGGTATCTCCTATTGTGTTGAAGGCTCGAGTAAAACAAGGCATTGTATATCCAAGATACAAGAAAAAAGTACGGTAGTAGCTTGGTACCACATTTTGTAATTAGGAGGATTTTGTTTTTTTTAATAAATTTTAGTTTAATTTCCTCATTTTACGTATGTCAACGTGATCGTGATCAGCTCCAACTGAACTTATATAAAATAAAAATAGTATTGTAAATAAAACTACTTTACAGATTTTATAGCGTTTTTATTTCATGAGGCGGCGGATCGCCTGCGCGAGGAGCGCAGCCTCGATGAGGCGATCCGCCGCCGGCGACTGGGGCGGCGTAGGCGCGAGTACTTGCGCCTCGTGCCGCCCTAGCCGAGGCCGCGGGTGACGTCACCGGGGAATTAGTCCGTCACCCGCCGAGAGGCCAACGGCGTGAGGAAAGACCGACGTCCTCCCCGAAGGAGGAACGTCGGTCGATGGGAGGGTACCCCAAATAGGGGTATTCCGTCGGGCCGACCACTGATGACAAGTAACCCTGCTCTGGTGGTCGGCCCAACGACGAAAGCGACGTGCATCGTGGGTGGGTGGCGGGTGTGCGTGCTTACGCCCCTCTGTCGCCCCGGACGGAGTGGTGCGAGGAGCGCGCCGACCGCAGCCCACCCCCAAAAAAAAATGCGTTTTTATTTCATTTAGGGGATCCCGACGTTACGAATAAAGTGGAGTAAGGATACAAATCAGCACAACCCTTTTTGTCCGTGTTTTGCAAGGGCACTTAGGGTTATAATAATTATGAAGATAGAATAGCATTTATTGTCACATAATAATTAACAATTATAATGAATATTTTTTAATTTATTTTGAGAATAGGGGAATGCTCAGCGTTGTACTGCAAAGAAATTATGCAGGGCTGATTTTCAGCAAACCCCTTTCCTCAAATATATAAGAAATATGAAATAGCAAAGAAAAAGAAAAATAATTAACAATAAGAATGATTATAATATAAATAACATTAATTAATTGAATTATGAAGGATGTGCTTTTATATGATGAATAAGATAACATATAGCTGTTATCTACATTACATAGGTAAGAGAAGGAGAATTCAAAATAAAACCCTAAGAACCAACCTATCTGGTTAGACGATCTGAGATGAGAATATGTGCTGAAGAATACTAAGAATCGTATTTTTAATTGTTTCAAAATATTTAGCTTTAACAACTATATAAATTAGCCTCTATATTTCAAAGATAGTGTTGGCAATTATAAATTAAGTGCTCGGCCCAGGTTAGCGTTACTTTAGGTTACTTTAGGTTTCCTAGAAATTATAAATAAAAGCTCTGAAGCGTAATAAAAAGCCATTTTTAGAATATTTTAAATTAGGATAATAGGTTAACTCAATCATAAACGCAATTTATCTTTTAGAAATTTTGACACGGAATAATAGCATTTTTTTAAAAGTAGGTCCGGTAACTTTTTGTATAAAAATAGGTACTTGTTTATTTCATATTGACCTTAGAAATTTTATTAAAGTTATAAGGATAGAATTCCTCATACACCCTTTTTTGTCAATAGACATCATAAGGGACGATTATAATATGGATATATAATTTATGCAAGAGAAAGAAAACCCGAAAGAAAACCATATGTTTTCTTTCCGGTTTTCTATTGTGAAGGAGACTCGAGCACAGCAGTATTGCATACCTATATGAGCGGAGATGGTTATTGGTTAAATATTTCCTTAAACCCCCTCTCCTACTTTTATGCCAAATACTTAGGATCAATGCAATATGTTGATATTGCTTCTACCATCATACATATTGCAAAAGTTTTAGAAATACTTCAGTAAACGACCGCCTGCCTGACATAAACTCATGGGAATGTAATTGTTAACCAGATGGCATCTGATGAAGTTAGCTCCGATCGATGTAAAGCTTACTTTTAGAATACCTACGACCTTTATAAGGATAATATTTGTAGCCATATTTTGAAACCATCTGTAATTTATTCTTCTTCTTATTTAATAGCAATGAGCTACAATAATAGGAACTATTGGTGCCAGTGTCGGGTTATTATATTGATTAAAAACGTCTTTAGTCTTCGTATTTTTGTCACTTGTTAGCATGATTTAGTGCTGATAACCAAATCAGCTTTCTCTGGGAATTTTGGCAGTATGTCAAAATGCACGCAATTCACTATTATATCATATTCACTACATTTCAGAATTTTATTTGCATTATATTACATAAAATATGAGCAAAATTATTCAATAAAACACTGAAAAATTTTAAAAGCGTTACATGACATTTTGACGTTCTCGTCAAAAGAACCTGTAATTTCTGATGCTTAGACTAACACATTTCACTAATGAATTTTATGAAAGTCAGAAATGAATGTGATTTAAATTTTACAATTATGCAAATGCCAGTGTAGGTAGGTTTAGTGATATCTGACTGTCACTTTATCATGGAAGCCGTAGAAACCGGCTGTAGGAACTCCAGTATAATAGTCGTCAACACTATCCTCGAAAATCTATAACACTAAATGCAATCAATAACTCGTCTGCTAATCGTATTGATTATGGTTTTATCCCATACTTGGAGTTGCCGTATACATTGATGAATTGATTGATGAATGAATGATAGGACAGCAGTGTATTCTCAAAAAGTGTTCTATAATACTAAGAATGTGAGGGTTCGACTTTATCGGAAAAATATTGTTAAAGTTACTGCAGGTTTTTTCAGCAACACGTTTGGAGTCTTAAACTGAGCCTGTTTTGCATTAAGCTTGTTCCTTATTACGTAAGAATAGGGATGTGAATTTTATCGAGTTATATAGTTTTTTTTTGTGCTTTGTGATAGCGGCTTCGAATACTACCAACCCTTGCTTTGCTCGTGGGTGTCATAAAAGACGACTAAGAGATTGACCCGGACCAACTCCATCTGGTACCATTTGGGTCAACGATTACATTCCCAAGGAGGGTTGACGTCAGGCAGGCGGCCGGTTATAAAAGTCATTGCCGAAACTTTTTGCAATATGTCAAAACAGATGACATATTGCGTCGACCCCAAGTAATTGGGATAAGAGCAAGATGATGATGATATAGTTTTCTTTTTTTCAACGTTTCGAATACTTTTTAGCGTCACGAGAGGATCTTTTTTTTCCTAATTATGATATAACTTAACAGTTACCTCATAATAGTTACAATCTAGCCATGAGGCTAATAAGTAATTTCAATCTAACTTAATTTGCTAAGACTTACAGAGTAAAGAATGTGTCCATTGGCACTTCTCTTATTGTCTCTAATAATAATAAAATACACTTTGTTCTTGTGTTCTTCAAGGATAGCACTGACTGCACTACTTATCACTAATTTCACTAAACTAACTCAAAAGGCTTAGTTCTTTTCAGTCTCCTTACTATGTCCGTGGTGTCGAGAAGCTGGATAGCCTCGACATTTACGAGAGGGTCTAGAGAAAATAATGTTATTTCATTCATACTTACGGGAACATCAACAATCATAGGGATACGTGACAAAATATGGATGTATCCGCACCTCAGCTTACCCATTCAAGGAAAAGGTATAGCTTTAAAAATATAATACTATTAGGAGTCTTTTGATTTTCTTATTTAAAAACACTGTCTTTGAAGTTGGCACCATTCTCACGTTTTATAAGACTTATTTAAAAGCCACTGAAGATTATGTATTTTTAATATTCTATTATTATTATTTAGCACAACTCAATATTTTGTGTTCATCTAATACTAACCCTTATTTTAGTTCATTATACAAATTAAAAATATGCCGTCTCATTACCCATTTGAAAAATTCACTGGCCGTGATTTAAATTATTTAAAAAGCCGAAACGGAGTAGCTAAAAATACTCGGCCTAAATTCAACCGGGGCTGGAACATTTTTCATTGCAAGACGTCTGAATTCGAATGGGCGCTCGAAATGTTAAATGAACGAGTAGTTAAGCCTTGTTTATGGACACGCGAGAAACCAAGCGGGGCGGTAAGAAAACTCTGAAGGTACTTTTATTTTTATTTAGATGTTTTAACGATTATCTACTAATTATTATTAGATAAGTTATCTCTTTCTCCTCAACCGCCCATATTCCGCCATATACATTGTGATTTTAGGTCTCTTTTAGATAAGGACGTACTCCATCACGTTGGCTGGATTGGCTGGTATACGACTTTCGTTCTTTCAGATGGCTCCCGCCAGTTAATGGAGAAAAATTTAAAAGATTTAACCATACTGTTTTTATACCTATTACATAGTACATTCTAATAGAAACGTAAATGATTTACATGTTTTTGATGAAATTTTTAGTAAAAACAAAGTAACTTTGTAATTTTATTTAGTATATTTATAGCAAAAATATGCTCAAAATATGTTTTCCGTCAAATCCAATTTTTAGGTCCTGAAAATCTTAAAAAGATTTGTTAACTTCGTGGCTAATAATTATGTCCGATAGAATAGACATTCCACTATCATAAAAAACTATAAATGCTGACGAAACCGATTTTTTAAGTATATCAGCTAATCTTTATATAAATATATATATTCATTGTGTATGTGTGTATGTTACTGAACTCCTCCTAAACGGCTTGATTGATGTTGATGAAATTTTCTGTATATGTTCAAGAGGATTCGAGAATGGTTTAGATTCACAATCAGATCCGGTAGATGGCATTATTTTATTTGAACAGAACAACGTCTGTTGGGTCAGCTAGTATTTTATAAAAATGTAGATTAAAAAAGAAAATAACCCATTTACATAACTAAGATAAGGAAAATTCAAAATAAAATCATATAACAAACAACCCGCCTGACCAGTGTGGTATATTAGGTTAATGTTTCTGTCGCTATGGAGGGGACTCAAGTCCAGCAATGAGGCGCATGTGAGCTGAAACGGTGACGTTCATAATAATGAATGTTATATGAATTAAATTATATTGATTCTTGGTGTGTGGGTGCTTTAGTGATTCACTTATACACGCATACACACACTTTAAATATAAAAACTATTGCACTATTCGCCTTTATTTGTTGTAAGCCTTAGTAGAGGCTTTATATTTATCATCCACCTTCTTAAGTATTTACAACAGGGATTCTCAAAGTGTGTTCCGTGGAACCTAAGGGTTCCGTAGAATAGTCATCAGGGTTCCACCAAAATTAAATAGCTTTCATTTTTAGTAATTTGGCTGTGAAATAATACCACGGTTACAAATATTAATTTAAAATAGCGCAAAATTAGTGATGAGAAGATCTCATTACTATTATGTAAATAGATAGATAGCAAGAATTAGGTCTGAACTTATGGCACAGAAACGTTCCTTACTTGATATTGTTTAATATGGGGTTCCATAAAATAAAAGTTATTCGATTGGGGTTCCGTTATCTTTAAAGTTTAGGAACCCCTGATTTACAAGATAGGATATTCTGACCGCCTATAAGTTATGCAGATAAACACGTGTACTACAACTCTTGAAGACGAATCTTCTTTCAATATGACGAGCATTTATTAGGTAGATTTTTTCTAATACCCGAATATGTGTTCACGAGCATTATCTGCTCATTCCAGGTGGTGACGGAGTAAGAATACAATTTACCACCCGATTTCCTACCCGTAGGGATCATAAAAGACGGGATTAAGGGATTATATTATGCATTTAACATCTATGCACGTGAAGGAAGACTCGAAATAAAACCAATGCCTATCTGCCTGAGTAGCGAGGTGTAGTATGCCAATTTCCCTCCCACTGTAGAGGAGGCTCGAGCCCAACAGTGGGACGTAAATGAGCCTAAATGATGCACATATTTTCTCTAATAAATACTGAATTTACGACAGTAATACATAAAGGATAGCAAAGAAGCAATTCGTTTAAGAAATATAACTGCGTTATGTTGAACAAATAAAAATTTAAAAAATTATATAAATCTTGCCAACCCACCTGACCAGCGTGGTGTAGTAGGTCAATTTCTCTCCTATTGTGGAGGAGGCTCGAGTCCAGCAGTGGGACGTATATGAACCGTGAAGACGAAAATGAAGTGGATTATAGCAGATGACTAAGATTATTGTTACCTGTTCAGCAATTTTAAACAAAACCTTATCTATGTCTGTTCTTTGTACACAGTACACCCCTTTTCTATCAACGTGGAAGAAGCTAAGCTCAAAGAGCATTTTAGCGGTAAACTAAGAGGTTTTTATCATCAGCAGAATGTATTCTGTAAATTTTTTTTCTCCTTTTGTGTACATAATTGATGTTTGCATTCGTTCTTAAATATTCATCATCATCACCATTTCAAGCTATCGCCATCCACTGCTAGACGTAGGCATCATGTAACGCCACAAAGTGCGTTCCTGTGCCGTCTACATCCAACGACGCCCAGCAACTTTCACCAGGTCGTTGGGCCACATAGTTTCCTACGCTGCGTCATCTGATACATGGTCGACACTCGAGAACCTTTCTTCCCCAGCGGTTGTCGGTTCGTCGAGCAATGTGGCCTATCCATTGCCACTTCAGCGTGCTAATTGTTCGTATTATGTCGGTTACACCCGATCTTCTACGGATTGCCGTATTTCAGATTCTATCTCGCAGAGAAACGCCGAACATAGCCCACTACATAGCATGCTGAGCGACTTTGAGCTTAGTTATAAAACCTACATAGGGACTACGTTTCCATGCCGTAAGTCATCTCTGGTAACAGACATTGATCGTAGACCTGTGTTTTCAGACACTGAGGTATGTTAGACGGGAAAATCCTCTTAAGTTTTCCGAACGCTAAATAAATTCCCTAAATATTCATACCTCTGTTGAAATGTTATATTTATGTATCTAATTAATAACTTTACACAAGCAATGTTTATATCATTTATTTCGGCTTATATACGTCCTACCGTTGGGCTCGGCCTTCCATTACTATGGGAGGAAAATTGACCTACTATATATACCACGCTGGTTAGATGATTTAGGGTTTAGTTTCAAGTTTTTTTTCTCTTGCATATCGTATATATTCGTATAATATCCCTTAGTCATCTCTTACGACATCCACGGACAAGATAGGGATTGGTGAATTGTATTTTTATTCCGTCACCAAGCGGATAAGTATTGTACATTTTAAATAAATTTATTTTTTTGGATTTTATCGCGTTTGTATTTGATTTTTATGTCCTTCCGTTTCAAATACTGTTCACAGATCACAGGACGATTGTTCTTCCGTGACTATGAACGCTGAAATTTTTAATCAATTAAATAATCAATTCACTCAAATATAAACGCGATCAATCAAATAAAAATGCGTTGACAACTGAAAATATAATTTTATTTGAAATGTATAAAACTCGCGTATACATCGAAAATCATTAATTATAATGCTCGTATATTTCATATTTAGATTTTCGACATTTCCAATAAATTGACATGAAATTTAATAAGCAGGAAGCTTCGGGTTTTGGTTTCGATAAATACAGCTTGGTGACCTTTATAGATTATTGATATGAAATATCTATTTGGCATGGCGTTTTTTTTTTTCTCTTTTTGTTGTGTGTATAGCTGTTGGTCGCAGATGACCTTGACTGCTTAACGCGGTCAATGGGCGAGCGGATGGCTCCCAACCCGGTAAGTAAGTTAACATCGCCCGAGGGCTCCTCCTGTGGGGAACGGACCTCGGCTCGGGGCGTCGCTGAAAGCAAAGTGGGCGTGGCCACGTTTAGGCTAATGACTTTTACGCGGCGCGGTTTTCGACCTCGACGGCCGATACCGCGGAGTTTTAATTGTTAACGCTGGGCGAGCTGTGTAGGCCCTTTCTTGGGCGATCGTAATGGCGTCATCCTCTTCTTCAAGAAGATGACGAGGACGTGGGACCGCGGATATTTTTGAGGGGACGTAGTTTACCGCCCCAACTACCGGTGGATTGGGGTGAGTCGTGGCAAACCATAACCTGTGTTAGAATTTTGTACAACGCCATCTAGTGAGCTCAAAATAAGTTGTTAACCTAAACACATTGTAAATAAAACTACTTTTACGGATTGTATCGCGTTTGTATTTGATTTATGATTGCCCGACGTTTCGAACGCTTTACAGCATTCATAGTCACGGGTGGACTAAGGTGTCTCACGTCCAACAAGTCATCGTTATTACAGACATTTATAATTATCTGCCCGATACAGAAAATTAGTTATTAAATTTATTAAATTTTGAACCACATTTTAGTACAAATTTATTGCCAGTGTAAAAAGAAAATGATTCTATATGAAAAAAATATATTGTTTATGGTTAGTAATTATTGATTATCAAAATTTGTAGCAATTATTGTTACAATTTGTTGATTTAAAACTAACAAAACTAATATACTACCACCGGATCGGAACGCGGCCACACTGAGAAAGATCCGGCAAGAAAACTCGGGGGACATAATGCTAAATTAATATTGATTTTTATTTTTAGATGCGGCTTACTTTGTTTTACACATTATTAACCTATAGTATAAACTAATGGAAATAATTTTTTATTGAATAAAAATCATTGTTTTCTGGAAAAAAATTGTAATATTTTATTAATACTTTATGCCATATTATTTCCTGTCGTAATCTGTTCTTCTATGCATATATAAGTTAAGCATATGTATGCATAATAATAAGCATATTTTGTACAAGTGTACAAAATAATTTCGATGTTTCATATCCGCCAGGCGTCCTGAGCGACGGCCTCCTTTTTTTTCGTTTTATGAGTAATTTTTTAGGAATGACAAAAATATAAGTAGAATATAAAGACAATTTAGCCATTGCCATCGAAAATAAATATAGCGCAGTTGGGAATTCAAATAGTTCTTTTTTTTTATAAAAACAACACCCTGCAGTCAGGATATGATCTTCGTATTATGGAGGTCTTTACAAACATATTTAAGCGACATAACCATTTATGTCGCTTCCAGGCTCGGAACAACAATTAGTGGATTACGCAAAGTATTGTCCTGCATGGGATTCTAACGGCACGCCATCGGTATCTTAATCACTACGCCATCTGTGAAGTCAACCAATCCCGATGAACTTTCAGCTTAACAATAATTAAGTAGTACTAAGTACAGTGGATTGCTTCATACGTAAACAGAAGAGAACGATTCTGTTGATATATTAGCCAAGCAAGCATGTATTGATGGTATAATAATGGATAATATCTGGTTGACCTAGCTTTGCTCGGTATAATTTTTTTTTGTAAGTAAATGGTATTTTTAACGAACATATTTAAGACATATATTAATAAAAAACTAAAAATAATAAAAAATGAAAAAATATCAAAAATGATAACACACCGAGGGTCGATCTCACGCTGTTTGAATGCGACTGGACAACTGCCCAACTGAGCTATTGTCACTCTTAATGACGACGGCTAAATTTACATTGCTATTCATTGGAATAGGAATGTAAATTTCCGAGATTCAGAATATATAAATATATACAAGAATTGCTCGTTTTAAGGATATAAGATTGTATCTGTATATACTGATTATGTTAGTGATGTAAGAAAACAATGTAATTTATATTGGCAGGAATATTTTGATGTAAAATCTAAAGAAAAGGGTATATGGTATCGAACAATATAACCCCATATTGCTCAACAGCCGTGGTTGGGCAATACTTCATTGAGTAGAAAAACATTAGTGCCAGCATTTAGATTGCGGTCTGGTCACATATCATCTAAAAGGTTTTCGTTTCTAATGGCCAAAGTTTTATAATTGTGATAACTGTGGCGTAGTGGAGGATGTGGAACATATTTTACTGGAATGTAAGAGAAATAGTAATTTTAGGATTAGGTACCTACTTTGCAGCTACAAGAAGTAGGGATGTTGGTATCTGTAACACGATTTTAGCCAATCCTACATCCACTAACTCAAAATTACTGTATAAACTGGCAGACTAAACGCAACTGTTTATTTATTTGGTGATTATTTTGTATTGTATTGTGTATTGTATCTATTCTGTATGTGTTTTATAGGGCGATGTGGTCGCTCAGCGACAAAGTTCTCTAATAAAAAAAAACCAATCCAAATAGCCCCAGTTTTATCTTTGGTTTTCCCTTTTTCAAGTTTCTTATTGTCAGAAAAAGAAAGATGAAATTTTTCGAGAAAAGTTTATTATTACAATATATTTGCCAAAAAAAATACTGGTTTTATTTTTTGGAGTTTGCCTACGGTTCGGGAATCCGCCGCCCGACTCCGTCCAGGGCGACAGAGGGGCGGCGCGCGGTCCCATCTGTAACCCATCTGTGGCACGTCGCCTTAGTCGTTGGGCCGACCACCGAAGCAGGGTGACTTGTCGTCTGCAAAAAAAATAACTGCCGAACATCCGCTAATGAATATCTCTCTCTATGACAAAAGTATATTCAGGATATTTAAATTTTATTTCTTTTCACATAGTTAATGGTTAAAATTATTTAAATCGTTTATATAAATAGTAAAGGTTTATCACCTTCTTTCTGCAGGGTAAACTTTTAAATCAAGATCCTTTTTGAGAAAAAAAATTTATATAAGTTAAACGAATTCAGTGTCTGGGAACAATTTCAAAGTTAACGTTGACGCTTCTGAAATAATTTCAGTTTAATAACTTTTTAGTATAAACAGAAATGCTGTTACGATTGTATTGAAATTTATACAGAAAGTTTATATATATTGAATAATCAGTTAAAAAAATTTAGTATTTATATAAAGGGTCAGATTGCATTTGAAGAATATTTTTAAACTTCCTTTTTTTATTATTTGTCGCTTGTGTGGCTGTCCGCCGCAATGCAAGGACGGGGTAGACATCATAGGAATCATTTCAACCCACATACGTCCCACTGCGAGCTCAAGCTTGAGCCTCCTCCACAATGGGAGAGAAATTGACCTACTATAACACGCTGGTCAGACGGGTTGGTACAGGGTTTTATTTCGAATTTTCCTTCCTTTGCATAGATGTTGTCTGCATATTATGTATCCTTGAAGAATAGCAAACATTTTTGTCATTTGCCGTTTTGGAACTGCCACTGAGGGGATAGGAAATTACCTGCAGTGTGGCTCTATCCAAAGCTATTCATTTGAATAGCTTTGTTTATGAATTTCCATAAACAAATAAATAAACGAAAATGTATTTTCTAAGTTAAAAAGTGAAGTAAAGTGAACTAAAGTGGCAATGAGCAGGCCACATCGCTTGACGAACCGACAACCGCTGGGGAAGAAAGGTTGTCGAGTGGCGACCACGTATTGGACGACACAGTGTAGGATGCCCCCCATTAGGTGGACTGACGACCTGGTGAAAGTTGCTGGGCGTCATTGGATGCAGGCGGCACAGGAGCGCACTTTGTGGTAACATGAGGGAGCCCTACATCCAGCAGTGGACGGCGATAGGCTGAAATGATGATGATGAAGTTAAAAAGACTAATTAATTAATAGTCTTAATATAAGCCACCAAATGGTAAGTCTGTTTTAAAACCGTGGAAAATTATAGATAGAACAAGAGAAAAAAAAATGTTAGATTTACAATCATCATCATTTATAATCATCAATCAATCATTACTTAATAAAAAAATAAAATAGTTGATGTTAAAATACATAATGATTTCTTATGTTTACGCGAGTATTACACATTGTAAATAAAACTAGGGATTTTATCGCGTTTGTATTTGATTTTGGACCATATCAGTCCGCGATCATGAACCCTTTCTTCTGGTGTGGGCCATGGTCAGCTCACTCGGCCCCCGGCTCCATCCGGGGCGACAGAGAGGCACCGCGTGACCCCATGTCCGTCGTCGTTGGGCCGACCACCGATGCAGAATTTCTTCAGTGGTCGGCCCGATGGCATACTCCTGTCACGGGGTACCCTCTCCTCTCGACGTTCCCCCTCGATCATAAACCCTGCGAAGTGTTCGAAATGTCGGGCTAACAAAAATCAAATACAAACGCGATAAAATCCGTAAAGTAGTTTTAATTACAATTAAAATACTTTTTGTGACATGATAATAATGCGTCTTTTTTTTAAAATCTAGAATTTAATAATTGGACTATAATTATGCCTTACCACTATAATATTTAATTTAATAGAATAATATAATAATAAATTTGACATACGATAAGATATCTTTTATATATTTTATTTTTATATTACATTTAAAAATGTACTTACAATTAGTAGTTAGAAGTTTAAATAAAGATAATAAGATAATATAATACTAATGTGAGTTTGTATTAACATGGGTCCATCATAGTTAGAATGGCCTATTTTAAGGGACAGACTATGCTCACACACACGGCACACTCCGCCCGATACATACGCGGCGACGGAGGGGACGGCGGCCTACCCATAACCTATCCTCAGTATATCTCTTCGCCAGTGGGCAGGTGAATGTCCCTTCTCTCAACTTAGTTTATACAGATAAATAAAACCGCTGATGTTTCTTTAGCAGGCCGTTTAACATATTACATAAATCATGAATATTGCCAGCAACTAATTTATTTTGAAAGATAGGAAAAGAAATATGGAATACCAAAAAAATTTAATTTTTTTTTTCATCCTCATTCATCAATAATACTTATGAAACGTCGGTTACCGAGTAATAAAAGCGCTTCAATGATCTTGCTAAGTCGGCAAAAGCTTTTTCTCAGTGTAATAGATGAAATCAAGGCACACCCGGTACGTTCCCAATTCGGCAAGTCATCATTTGGGGCATTTTTCTTTATCACTAATAACCTTCATTATCCATATCATATCGATATATTGAATACAATATATCGACCTGCAAAAGTACCAACTAACAAAATAATAATTTTGTTAGTTGGTACTTTTGCCATCATTGAACATTCGCCGTCTAGTGTTGGTCGTAGAACTCGAAAAATAAGGTCTTAGTGTCGTAAACACGTCGCTTAGCAAGCAAGTTTCGACTATCCAGATGACATAATGGTTAATGCCGCGGCCACACATTGGTTATATTTGCACCAATGTAGCTTACTACGGCCAATACTCCAATGTATGGCTCAGTCTTTGACACAATGTGAACATTGCGTCCAATCATCGTCCTATGCCAACACCGACCCGCGACGAGTCGGTTTTTGAAACAAGTTCAAAGGCGAGGGAAATGAAAGGGGAGTGCGCACGAGCATCTTAGACAGAATGTCGCGCGCGCGCCACACATTGGTCTGTCATTCATCGCGAGCTGGGGCTACTGTTCGTACGTGTTTCTTGTGTACCTATGCCTAATTATTTTCGAAATGACAACGCCCTCGACTGAATGTTCGAATGAACATGTCTTGGAGTTTATTGAATTATACCAGAAGAACCAGCGATATGGAATTCCACCAATAAATTCCAGTGCAGTGTGCATTTTAATCATCCACCACCGCCTTTTCTTTCGTTGTTTTCTTGTACGATGCAAATAATAAGCATAAGCATATGCGTAAGCCGCTAGTGCAAATTAGTTATCGTCCATAGTTTGCTCAGCGTCAGCTCGGCTCAACTGAACAACAAACTTTGGGTCTACGCTTGTCCATTGCCAGTGTTTGGTGCAAAGTTGGTATTAAAGCCAATGTGTGGTACAGTAGTTTGGCACAATGTTGGCCACTCCAAATTAGACCTATGCCTAAAAACAGTTTAAAATGTTTTGTCTTTTTTTTTAATTGCCAACGGTGGAAAACGAACAAGCAGCACACCTGATGGTAAGTAATACTACCGCATATGTACCTCTGCAATACCAGGGGCACAGCCAGGCCGTTGCCTACCGTGACGAAAATACTCTTCTTAAACCTCGTTTAAAGAAGGACATCTCATAGCGCTCGGGAAACACAGCATCAGGTACTTCATTCCAGAGCTTGCACGTACGTGGGAAAAATGATCGCTGAAAACGTACAATTGAAGACTATAACGTTTCCAGGTAAAATGGATGAGCCCTGCTACGATGTCGAGTGGTAAGTTGGTAGAATGGTGACGGTGGTACCAAGTCAAACAGGTCCTCGGAGCACTCCCCGTGAAAGAGTCGGTAGAGTACACAGAGTAACCCAAAGTCTCTCCGCCGCTCCAGCGACTCCAATCCGTCCGTAAGATTGGGATCACCGACGATTCGAACAGCACGCCTTTGCAGGGAATCAAGTGGATCTAGCTGATATTTAGGCGCACCTGCCCAGAGATGTGAGCAGTACTCCACATGAGGACGGACTTGTGCTTTGAATAGCACAAGACACTGTCTCGGTGTGAAGTACCGCCTGGCTCTGTTCAGGACGCCCAACTTTTTGGTTGCCAATTTGGCTTTGTCCTTCAAATGACTCCCAAACTGGATCTTGCTCAGTTGTAAATTGTATTCATACTCCGTCACCACACGGAGGATCTCTTATTACATACTATATTTAAATTGCTGAGGGAACTACGTCGAAAAATAATAACCAGACAAAATGGGTTCCCCTAGTAAGATTCCAATACAATAGTGTATAATAAAATCTCCGAAGATTATTTAATTCTCAATATTCATTTAAAATTGTAAAACGATTTTCGTTCCATTTAAGCTGATTCAATTACGTTCGGCTTAATTTTTATTACTCAGCTGTAGTTATAAGTGGCTATTGGTTCAACGGATCATCAGCTAAATTCAAATTTAGTTATAGACGACGTCGAAGTTGCCGTATAGTATTGCAGTAGATCTATGCAACAGAAGGAAAAGTCGAAGTAGACCCCTATACAAACCAGCCTGACCAACGTGGTATAGTAGGTCAATTTCCCTCCCAATGTGGATGAGGTTCTAGGCCAGTAGTGGGACGTATATGAGCTGTAATAATGACTATGTACTTCGATACTATTGTGTATCCTACAAATGAAATTAGCGTTTTGTCGTACTGACCACATTGATCTGAAATATCTCCTCTTCGGTTAAGAATTTCAAATTCAAATTTATAAATTCATTTAGCTGGTACATTTGAGTTTTGAAAATAGTCATTCATTTGTTTTTTCCTCAATATTTTTTTCTTTGACGTCGCTTATCACTGCACAATGGAAAACATGAAATATCGGTATATTTACGAGTACGAGTTCTACCGTGGCCTAGTGCTGCAGAAACAGCTCGAAGGATTAATGTGTACGGCGCTGGTGTCGCAAAAGAAGCACGGTACATTTTTGGTTTCAACGTTTTTGTACTGGAAGTTCGACCTTCAGAACCAACCCCATGGACGACCGGTGACCAAAGTGGAAAATGAAGAATTAAAGACTATTGTGGAAGCGGGTCCATCACAAAACACTTCAGAGATAGCTGCAGGCTTCGAGGTAAGTGGCATAACTATAATAATCCACTTGAAGCAAATCGGGAAAGTAAAAAAACTTGAACGATGGGTGCCTCGTGAATTGAGTGAATCGAACTGGCAAACACGCGTCGACGATAATCGGAAACGCTTGTCGCAATGGCTGAACCCTGGAGACCCAGCTAAATCCTGCCCTAAATGAAAATTGACTTAGAAAAAGTTGCTTGTGGGTGTTTGGTGGATTAGTGCTGGTGTCGTTCACTACAGCTTTCTAAAATCTGGCCAAACGATTACGGCAGATATCTATTGTCAGCAACTGCAAACCATGAAGGGAGAACTAGCTGCTAAACAACCGAGGTTGGTTAATCGTTCTAGGCCACTGCTACTTCACAACAACGCAAGACCACATACTGCACAACAAACAACCACTAAGTGATGATGATGATGATGAAATAAGCTACAATTGGAATGTCAACGACATCCACCGTACTCATCGGACCTTGCTCCAACAGATTACCATTTTTCCAGAATTTGGACAACTTCTTACAAGGAAAAAAATCAACTCCGATGCGGCAGTCCAAACCGCCTTCAAAGAGTTTATTGATTCTCGCCTTCATGGTTTGTTTATGAAAGGGATCAATGAACTATCTATGAGATGGCAAAAGTGCATAGATAACAACGGTGCATACTTTGATTAATTCGCAGCCTTCTGCGAGACAGTGATCTCGCAGAAGGAGGCGGCGGATCGCCTGCGCGAGGAGCGCAGCTTCGATGAGGAGATCCGCCGCCGGCGACTGGGGCGGCGCAGGCACAACTACCTGCGCCTCATGCCGCCCTAGCCGAGGCCGCGGGTGACGTGACCGGGGATTAGTCCGTCACCCGCCGAGAGGCCGACCGCGTGAGGAAAGACCGACGTCCTCCCCGAGGGGACGACGTCCCCCCGGACGTCGGTCGATGGGAGGGTACCCCAATAGGGGGTATTCTGTCGGGCCAATCACTGATGTCAAGTAACCCTGCTCAGTTGGTCGGCCCAACAACGAAGGCGACGTGGTTTTCGGGTGGGTTGCGGGAGTTGCGTGCTTAAGCCCCTCTGTCGCTCCGGACGGAGTGGTGCGGAGGCGCGCCGACCGCGGCCCACCCACAAAAAAAAAAATAAATACTTTGATTAATTTATTTAATTAATCATATTATTTTATTATTATTTTATAAAAAAAAAAGACTTTATATTCCTCCCGTACAAAACGCCAATTTCATAGTTAAGGACCTAATATTTAAAACTTCTTAAACGTAAAATTTTCAAGAACATAATGATATCTGATGTTTACGCGAGCACTACACATTGTAAATAAAACTACTTTTACGGATTATATCGCGTTTGTATTTGATTTATGATTGCCCGACGTTTCGAACACTTTGCAGCATTCATGGTCATGGGCGGACTAAGGTGTCTCACGTCCAACAAGTAATCGTTATTACAGACGTGACCATGAATGCTGCAAAGTGTTCGAAACGTCAGGCAATCATAAATCAAATACAAACGCGATATAATCCGTAAAAGTAGTTTTATTTACAATTTTCAAGAACATGTTAAATGTTCTTGAAAATTCACATTTTGCGTTCTTATTTGGAATTCTTTTCAAACAATTATAGTACTTTAATGGATAAACACATCAAGACATCGTTTACAATAAAACTATCAGGACGATTAGAACATTTCAGTATTAGCAGATTGTCTTTAATAAACCGTGCTTACCGGATATGGGGTCTTCGATAAGACCCTGCACAAAATTGAAGAGAATAGATCCCACGATGGCATGAGTGCGGCGCTCCGCCTGGGGGCCTCAGCGTCACGTCCTGTCAACGGAAATGGGACCAACCTGTCGTTGCCGACCATCATCTTCAAGGTGCTCGCTAGCGACAGCTGTTGGTTGTTGATGGCTTCCTTTTGTGAGGCTGTCATGAGAAGAGAGGAGAAGAAGAAGGAGGTCGCGGAGCGGACACGGGAGGCGCTTGCATCCGCTGACTCGCTTCGCCAGCGGTGACTAGGGAGGAGGAGACGCCGCTATGCGCTCCTCCTCCCACCACCCTAAATGATGATAGGACGTGGCCAGATGACAAAGCGTTGGGGTGTCGGGGATAGAATGTCATCAAACAATCTCTCTGGCACTCCGTAAAAGCGCGGAAGGGGCCGCTGTGGTTTTAGTGTAGTTTTACTACTGAGTCTAATCATAAAAGCAGATAATATTATTTCGTTTTCTTCTTCAAGACGTATGACTTCATAGACGTTTCAAATACTGGATACGAGTCTCTTTCACAATGTCTTTTCATTTTGAAAGAGACTTTGAGTACCACAATGAAAATAATTTGACATAGGGTTTTATTTAGAGTTTTCTTGCAGTTACATTATTTTTATTTAGGCTTTTCGTTTGGTGACAGAGTAAGAAAACAATTCACCACGCCCTCTCTTGCCCGTGAGTATCGTAAAAGACGAATAAGAGATTAAATATGCGTACAATATCTATGTAAGAGAAGGAAAAAGCTCGAAATAAAACACTATGCCAATACCTTTGACTAGCGTGGATATAGTAGGTTAATTTACCTCCGTATTATGGAGGAGGCTCGAGCACAAGAGTGGAACGTACGCTACCTAAAATTAAATTAAAGATATAAGAAAAAAGATATGAGAGTTAAATTGTATTTTTATTCCATCATAATATGAGCAATTTTACTTCAAATACAAAACTACCTATTAATGTTAAAACGTGTATAATGTAAAATAAAAGTTTTAAATCCTCGTCTGCCACAGTTAAGCCCCAAGAGACGCTATCGGATACATTGAAAAAGAAAATTCTTGCAATTTTATTGTAATAATGGCGTCCTTGTTGTTGCTTTGTAGTCCTTTTGTTAAAGAGCGTTATAAACGAGATATTTTATGGATATTTGAGTTTAAACTAAGTCTGAATTTATTAGATAGTGAAGACTATAAAAGATCGTCATTATCTTTATCTATCTTTGCAATAAATAACGGAGCATTTGTCTTAGGTTTCGTTGAGAAACAGTTTTATATTAACTGTAACGCAGCAAATCAAAACGTTAAATCTATTGTAATGTGCAACAATTTATTTATTGTGTATTAAAATGATCTTAGATACTTGCCAATTTCTTAAGATTTTTTTTTTTGCACTAAATGGGCTATTTAATTAAAAGTTCTGGATTAAAATTGGACACCCACATGTATACTATAATTTATCCCGGTATTCCTATGGGAACGGGAACTACACGGGTAAATCGAATGAAATAATAATATTTAGTTGATATATGATATGATTTCTATGCGAAGTAGTAAGGAGCGCTTCTGGCCAGTGTAGAATTTTAAGCTAATTGCCACCCATTTATTGAGCAGGCTCGTAACCAATAATATTACGAATATAATTTGAGAAGATTACAGTATATAGAGCTTAAGACAATTGAATATAAATTATTAACCAAAGATAATTAATTTTCACATCTAACTACGTGTAGTGTTCAAAGCGTTTAATTCATGAGAGCGTGTACATCTCACAATTAATTATAGTAAATTAACATCATACTCATGCATATCAAATCGACTATTAACATCAACGTTATTATTAACATAATATTAGGTCTTTACCTATGAAATTGCCGTTATGTATGAAAAAAATTAAACGATTTCTTTTCATGTATTTTTCATTTGTATTAATCGAAGTAATCACCCATGCAATCAATGCATCTTTGCCAACGTAGCGGCAGTTTATTAATGCCCTTCTTAAAGAAATCAGCTGGACGGGAGGCAACAGATTCTTCAAAGCCATTTTGTACTGCCTCTCAGGTATTGAATTTCTTGCCCGCCAAAAAGTTATCCAAATTCTGGAAAAAGAAGTAGGCTGTAGGCGCAAGGTCTGGTGAGTATGACGGATGACGGAGAGCTTCCAACCCCAGTTCTTGCAACTTGGAGACCGTCTGCTGTGCAGTATGATGTGGCGAGTAGCGGAGACGAGCGATTGACCAATGCTGGTTGGAGATGTGCCAGCTTCTCCATCATTGTGTTCAGTTCTTCACAGTACACATCTGCAGTAATGCTCACCCCGTTTGGTAAGAAGCTGTAATGAATCACACCGGCGCTAGACCACCAAACAGTGACCATCACTTTTCTAGGGGTAAGTTTTCGTTTAGGGCATTGTTTAGGTGCTGAACCAGGATCCAAACAACTTGCTGATCACTTGCGGTTATCAAACAGAATGCATTTTTCATCGCAAGTAACAATGCGTTTCAAAATTCCTTCATTTGTGTGTCTGTTAAGCAATGCAAGGCATATCTCGACGCGTACTTCACGCTGGCGATCAGTGAGTTCGTGGGGCACCCATTTGTCAAGCTTTCTTACCTTGCCAATTTGACGCAAATGGACCAATATTGTTTTGACGCTAACGTCGAAAGCTGCTGCTAATTCAGCCGTAGATTGTGTATCATCGGCTTTCACAATCGCCTTTAATTCGTCATTGTCGACCAAAGTCTTCGGACTTCCGCGAGGTTCATTTTTCAGGTCGAAATTTCCAGAACGGAAGCGAGCAAACCAATAACAGGCGGTGCGTTGATTTGTAGTGTTAGCTCCGTAAACGTCGTTGATGTTGCGTGCCACTTGTGCAGCGTTGCTGCCACGACGATACTCATATTCCATAATTACTCGAATTTTTAACGTATCCATGATGACGAAAAATATTGAAATGCGATGAAAACGTAACACTAATCAATAAAAAAATTACTGCTTTTGGAAAATGAATTCCATGTTTTAAAATAAAATTAATTTGAAATTACAATTCTTAGCCAAACAAAAATTATTTTGATTTGAAATAGCCAGTACTGCAGAACGGCAATTACATAGGTAAAGACATATTAGTATCAATTGCGAACTGTTATAGTATTTGTTTAATAATATCTAGTGCTTAGAATAATAACATATAGAAGGTAAGTCCACGCACAAAAAGTGAGGCATTTCAATTGGAGCCTATTGGAGCTTACGCCGGAACAGTCCCGTAATGTACAAGTCATTGCACTGCACGAACGTACGCTACTCTTAAAAAATAAATAGGTAATTATGACTGCTTGTGCATTCAAATGATGCCACAACACATTTGAAAAACATAAAAAGGTTTTTAACATTGCTTTTAAAAATATTTCGACGATTTATGTTAATAAAAACAAAATTTGATTTCATAATTTGTATAGTGGTTTCCGTGTGTACATGTGTAATTGTCTGCCCGCCATTAGTATTTTTAGATTCAAATTTTTAAAGTTCGAAGTACTGACACTATCCTTCTATACGTTATTATTCTAAGATCTAATGCTTGTAAGACCAAGGATTCTTTTTTTTTGGGACTAATCCCACCACACATTCCCACCGTTGTAACTCCTGTAAGCCAGGATGCACAATGATTTCTATAGATCACATCGGGGTTTGACCCTCCGGCAGCCCCGAGAAATGATTTTAATCGTCTTGGGACCCCGCAACAAATTTAATTAGAAAAAGTTAAACAGTAGGAGTTGGAAGAGATTGATTCCACTACCCTCCTACGCAATGCAGGAGACATGAAGCAAAATTGAATAGTTAGTCAATAACTAAGAAGACGTGCAGTTATGATAAGCGCAGCCACCCAGCACCAGGGATATGGGAGAACTAACGAGGCCTATATGTGAGCCTTAAGATTGATTGCTATACTAGGTATAGCAGAAACGCCTGAACGCATGGAAATTTTCTCGAGTTTTTACAAGGTCCACACAGCTCCGCTCCATAGCATGCTGGGTGACTCTGAGCTTGGTTATGAGGCCTACATACAGGGAATACCAACCACATTCTTAGAATGCCCATATAAAATTTAGTGGTGTTACATTGTATTCTTATTCCGTCACCGGGGAGGGGTAATTCGACCTGGGTTAATTTCACCCAGAATCGTATTCGTCGAACAGTATAAGTAGGTTTACTAAAGACATCATTGGTTCCTCAATTCTAATATAGACTAGACCAAAGTAATAACTATTGACATGGTGATTTCTGATGTTTACGCGAGTATTACACATCCATACTAATAATATAAATGCGAAAGTAAGGATGTTTGTTTGTTTATTTGTTTGTTTGTAACGCTTTCACGCTTAAACCACCGAACCTATTTCAAAAATTCTTTCACCAATGGAAAGCTATAATATCAGGGAGTAACATAGGCTATATTTTATCCCGGTATTCCCACGGGAACGGGAACTACGCGGGTAAAGCGACTGAAACCGAAGCGAAGCGAGGGCGGGTTGCTAGTTTTAAATAAAACTATACTTCACGGATTTTATCGTGTCGGGTAATCAAAAATCTATTTGATTTTTGATTACGTTTCGAACACTTTGCAGCGTTCATGGTCACAGGCGGACTAAGATGTCTCATGTCCAACAAGTCATCGTTACTGCAGAAAATTTGTAATTATCTACCCGATACAGAAATTAGTTATTAAATATTGACCCACATTTTTGATACAAATTTATTGCCAGTGTAAGAAGAAAATGATTATATATGAAAAAAATATATTGTCTGGTTAGTAATTATTTAACATTAAAATTAATAGTAATTATATTAAAAAAAAACAATCTAGTATACTACCACGGGCTCAGAACACGGCCACACTGAGAAAGATCCGGCAAGAAAACTCAGGTGACATGATACTAAATTAATATTAAATTACTATTAAACTACAATTAAATTACGTTAAATAATTACTAACCTTAGACAATATATTCATTACCTCCTGTCTATATTAATGGAGTAAATTTGAAACGAGCATTTCGTTTTAAATATCTCGGCCATATTGTTACCGAAGATTTAAAAGAGGACGAGGATATGGAAAGGGAGCGGAGGGCGTTGTCTGTCCGATGCAATATGCTGGCCCGCAGGGTTGCTCGATGTTCACAAGAAGTTAAGATCACGCTTTTTAAAGCATTTTGTCAATCCCTGTTTACTTACAGCCTGTGGACTGAATATACGCTTAAGGTATATAATGCTCTCTGTATTCAATATAACAATACCTTTAGAGTGTTGATGGGGCTCCCACGGTTCTGCAACGCCTCAGCCATGTTTGCAGATGCGCATATTGATAGTTTTCCAGCAATAATCAGGAAGCGATCTGCATCATTGATGTGCCGGCTATGGGGGAGCGCTAACAGCATCTTGGGTGCAATTGTTAATAGGCCTGACTGACCACTCCTGGTGCACTATGGCCGTATACATATTTACGGTGAGAGTGCACCCAAGATGAGGGGCACAGATATTTGAATTGACTATTTGTATATTCTTGTTACTAACATAGTTTGTAAGGTTTTTTGTATGACTAACACATACGGATGGCTATCTGCAATAAAATATTATTATTATTATGATAACATTTATGCAAGAGAAGGCAATTTTGAAAGTAATTGTAAAGAAATTTGTTCGTTTTAGACCCCTACTTAAACGGTAGCCCTTTAAAAACTAAATTAACTTAGTATATTCATAAATAGTCTAACACAAAATTCTAATAAAACTTAATAATAAATTTGAGAACCATCAATCCCCAAGTTTAATATTAAGTGTACTGCCATACAATTTAAGTATTCTCAGACTCAATAAATCTTCCACAATGACGTTACACTAGAAAGACTTTTAAATAACTACTCGGTAAGAAGAGGACTCTTTTTTAAAACTTAATGGGAACTGCTATAAATTGAACAATATTGTAGTGCATATATATACAATAAAATGAATGTTATTTTATTGGGTTTTAGTAACTTTTGCAAACTAAAAGGCACAGAGTACCTAATATACAGAGGATTAAACTTATTTGTCCGTATGGTTACAAAGTAAGAATTCAATTAACTACATTTTTTTCTTGCCTGTAGGTATTGTAAAACACGGCTAAAGCCCCCACTACACGTCGGCAGATGCGTCCGCAGATGTCATCGGCATCAGTGATCATCGGAAAGCGGATGAGAATGCACGCGTGATTTCTGCAGTATTTTTTCGTTCTTTCTTTTTTACTTGCTCGTTAAAATTGCTAACACGAGCACTGATAAAACATTCAAATTCCTGGAGCTGTATCAAGCAGAAATTCGAACAAAATTATCAAATTCTCGGGATGGCTCTGCATATAGGTAGTTCTAAAAGCTAGTTATCCACGCTATTGCTGCGAAAAAAATGGCATCCAGGAGGATGTGTTAAAAAAATTGCAATAAATCATCATCTTTATCATCTCAGCCCATATACGTCCCACTGTTGGGCTCGGGCCTCCTCCATAATGGAAGGGTATTTGACCTACTATACCACGCTGGTCAGACGTGTCGGTATAGGTTGGTATAGGGTTTTATTTCGAGTTTGCCTTCGCATAGATGTTATATGCGTTTTATATCTCTTAGTCGTCTCGTACGATCACCCACAGGTAAGAATGAATGTGTGGGGGATGGTGGTGAATTTTATTCTTACTTCGGCACCACACGGAAGGCAAAAAATACATTATGGAAATGATTTTTTTTCCACATTATTCGGTTTCTATGTATACTGATTACAGCGTCCACCACGTTCTTCTTCTCCATTTTTTTTTAATAACTACTGCGATGGACAAATGGATGTGTTAATAGATGGATTAAATAGTACTTAAAGGTCCTAAATAAATAAATAGCTGCAACAGCTACGGTCTCAATATCCATTTCGCGTGCGTACGCACGTACGTGTTGCGTCCGTCAAGAATCAATACAGACTGATCGGCCTGCAGACGTGTAGACGGTGCACAGAGATCCATCCGCGGATGCATCTGACGACGTCTGCGGACGCATCTGCCGACGTGTAGTGGGGGCTTAAGGGACATATGCAGTTAACATCGATACTAGGGATATGACTTAGAGGGACAACAATCGATTAATAAATAATAGTTTTTTTTCTTGAAAATAAATCGATTTGCAAAAAAATCTATTGATTATTTTTAATTAATCGATGATTTTATAATCGATTTTTTTTACTATTCGTAGTTCATTTTTAAAATTTTTTCTCCCAACAGGATTATGATGGCCTTAGAAAACTATAATTTAAGCATAAAAGTAAATACTGAAATAATCGATTAAATTTAATATAAAAAATAATCGATTCCTTTTAAATCGATTTTTATTATTTAGATAATAGATTATTAAAAAAAAACAAATAATAATCAATTAATTTAAAATGCTGTGTGGTAGCGGCTTCGAATACTACCAACCCTTGCTTTGCTCGTGGGTGTCGTAAAAGACGACTAAGAGCCCTAGATTGACCCGGACCAACTCCATCTGGTACCATTTGGGCCAACGATTACATTCCCAAGGAGGGTTGATGTCAGGCAGGCGGCCGGTCATAAAAGTCATTGCCGAAACTTTTTGCAATATGTCAAAACAGATGACATATTGCGTCGACCCCAAGTAATTGGTATAAGAGCAAGATGATGAATAAATTAATTTAAAAATTGATTATTTTTCACATCCCTGATCGATACAAAAGAAGGAAAACGCGTTATGAAACCCTATTTTCATAGGTCGTCGTTGATCAACGTGGAATCGTAAGTTGATTTCCTCGAGTTAAAGAGGAGGCCGCAGCCAGTGAGACATAAGGGCTGAAATGATGATGATTAAACTTGTTTGAAATGTTTACCTGATAGCATCAGTAATTGGGATGCGGTCGAGGCCTTGTGCGAGACAGTCGTCTCGAGAAAGGAGGTGATCGAGTAGGTAAAGGTGCAGCGCAGCCACTTCACATTAAAACCCTCCACCGCCAACGCCTTGTGAAGGGCAGGCAAGAATACTTCCGCCTGATGAAATGCAAAAATATTATTTCCTGTAAATTTTGAATTTTCTCATACCATCTTGTTAATTTGTGTAGTCCCTGTGTATGACGGATTACGGATTTATATTATCCCGCGGGAGTACAAATAGGAGATCAGAAGGGGAGTGGGTGGCGGCATTTTTCTAAGAAACTTATTATAAAATTGCGAATCCGCCTGCGAAGCGTAGTAGTTATGAACTTATTCCCCTTAAGGGGCCTGCGTCCATCAATAGACGTCGTTAGTCTAGTTAATAGTGGTAGGACCACACTGTCGACAGTTATCTGTCTACAGCCGCGGGCCGGTCCGTCCGGGGTAGTACCATGCTCTCGCAGAACATCGACGTCTGAGCAGTAGCATTTTGTTACTGCGCTTCGTTCGGTAAGCGAGAGAGCCGGAAGGCCACCTTTCTGAGGGTGTTCGCGTGTGAAGGGTTTTGGTAGTGTCTTTGGTATCACCGAGCCTCAATGCACGCATTCACACTCCCTTCACTTTCTTCGCGGTAGGCAGCGGTCTTGTAAAGGTCCATGAGCGACAGCAACACTTACCATTAGGTGTACTGTTTGCTCGTTTGCCACCGCTTGAAATAAAAAAAAAAAAAAATTGATATCGTGTAAGTTATTATCAAAGTTTTTGCGTTCCTAAGTATCGTTTTTATTTAAGGAATCTTAGTAACACCGAGAATATTGGGAGCGTTACAACTCGGATGTTTTATGATATACATTACTTTTTGTCTTGATTTATCTGGCGTAGTACTGTATCCGTAGCGAAAAGAATGAATCTGTCAACATTACGATATCTTTCATATCAGTGAAAATTATTACAGTAATTTTTTTGACAGATGAATAGAAAAATAGGGAAAGATATAACTTTTCACGAATACACATGATAGTGAGACATTCAGATACCTAATTTCTCATTTGTACGCGTATTCTTAAGGAAGAATACGCAAAAATATTAGGTATGATCGTAAAATTTCGCTAAAATTGTATGTAGCATGTATAGCTCTTGCTTCACCTATACTTCAAAGTTAAACCATTTTACGTCCAACACAATTTAATTAGCACGGGAGCTATTCCATGTGATGACTATGTAGGAACTCTGCCACGACTCACCCCAATCCACTAGTGGTTGGGGCGGTAAACTACGTCCCCTCAAAAATATCCGCAGTCCGACGTCCTCGTCATCTTCTTGAAGAAGAGGATGACGCTATTACGATCGCCCAAGAAAGGGCCTACACAGCTCGCGCAGCGATAACACAAAAAACTCCGCGGTATCGGCCTCGCCGTCGAGGTCGATAACCGCGGCGCGTAAAAGTCATTAAACCTAAACGTGGCCACGCCCACTTTGCTTTCAGCGACTTCCCGAGCCGAGGTCCGTTCCCCACAGGGGGAGCCTTCGGGCGATGTTCGCTTAACTTACTTACCGGGTTGAGAGCCTTCCGCTCGCCCATTGACCGCGTTAAGCTGTCAAGGTCATCTGCGACCAACAGGTACACACAACAAAAAAAACTAAAACTATTTAGGGACACAATTCAGCGCCTTCATTTTACCTTTGAGTGATGTAAATGACGACTCAGGTGATGCAGATAACATCTATGCAGGAGAAGGAAAGTTCAAAATCAATTCCCTGTACGAATACGTTTGACCACCGTGATATATTGTATTAATTGCCCTCTTATGGTGGTAGAAGCTTAGACTCAGCATTGGGACATTTTTTTTGGGACTAACCCAATCACACATTCCATCACTATAACTCCTGTAAGCCAGGATGCACAATGGTCTCCATAGATCACACCGAGGTTTGACTTCAGTCCCGGGAAATGATTTTAATTGTCTTGGAACCCGCAACAAATTTAATTAGAAAAAGTTAAACAGGAGAAGTTGAAAGAGTTTGATTCCATTGGCACATTTTTTTTTAATGGGACTAATCCCACTACACATTCCCACCATTGTAACTCCTGTAAGCCAGGATCCACAATGGTCTCCATAAATGACACCAAGGTTTGACCCTCAGGCAGTCCCAGGATATGATTTTAATTGTCTTGGGACCCGCAACAAGTTTAATTAGAAAAGATTGAAGAGGAGGAGTTGGAAAGAGATATTCCACTTCCCTTCTAGGCAAAGCGGGAGATAGGAAAACAAAATGACTAGTCAGCCAATAAGTAAAAAGGTGTACAGCTACGATACGGCAGCAGTACGGCACCACGGATACGGGAGAGCTTAACGGGGCCTATATGTGAGCGTTAAGATTGATTGCTACAGTAGGTATGGTAGAAACGCCTGAACGCACGAAATTTTTCTCGAGTTGCTACAAGATCCTCGTACCACTCCGTCCGGGGCGACAGAGAGGCGTAAGCACGCACACCCATAACCCACCCGCGACACGTCGCCTTCGTCGTTGGGCCGACCACCCAGAGCAGGGTAACTTGACGTCATTGGTCAAAAAAAAAACCATGATACCTATGCAGACAGCATCGATGCAAGAGAAGAAAAACTCGAAACAAAACCCTATACCAATCCGTCTAACCAGCTTTGTACAAAGGTTTTATTTCAAGTTCAAGAGTGATAATGATGATAAATTACCCTTTTTTAGTGTCAGGTAATTGACTGGACAGAGACACACCGATGGTCTGCCCACTGATACCGATTCCTTAATTTCGATAACATATATCAACTCCTATGGTGACGGATTAAAAACATTCTATCAACTGATATTATTTTATCTTGGGAATAATAAAACCGTCTAAGTGCGAATTGAGTCGAGCACAAAGGGTTCCGTACCATTATCTATAAAAAGGCCAAAAAAATTGCGTTTGTTGTACGGGAGTCCCCCTTAAATATTTATTTTATTTTGTTTTTAGTATTTGTTGTTCTAGCGGCAACAGAAATACATAATTTGTAAAAATAATTATCGCGGTTCTTGAGATACAGCCTGATGACAGCTAGACGGACGGACAGACAGCGAAGTCTTGGTAATAGGGTCCCGTTTTTACCCTTTGAGTACGGAACCCTAAAAACCACCTTAGTTAACTGGTAGCAAGGGAGGGAATTAGTATATTCTTGGAAATCTCATAATACTGTTTGCAATCATCAATACGTCTGCTAAGCGTTTATAGTCTTATCCAAGAAACTTCGTCAGGGTTACAGGCTGGAAGCGACGTATGCAGACATAGATGACAAAGATCTGGTACCAGTAACCCGTCCCCATGGCAATAGCGTATAGTTTTGGGATTGTACATTGGTGGTGATTGGGATAGTACTGTGTGGTGACGGAGTAAGAATACAATTCACCACTCCCTATCTTGCCCGTGGGTGTCGTAAAAGACAACTAAGGGATATAATAAGCATATAGCATCTGTGCAAAAGAAGGGAAACTCAACACATTTTGTATCCCTACTCCAACACATCTGACCAGCGTCGAATAGTAGGTCAATTCCCCTCTCATTATGGAAGAGGCCTGAGCCTAACAGTGGGACACCTATAGGCTGTGATGATGACGATGACATCGTTGCCTCTATCACCCTGAACGGTTCGGAATGATTCCATAGTCTGTTCCCAGAAAAAAAAAATAAAAGGGATAGATTACGCATCTATAAAAAAGCATATTTTTTTACAGCAAGCTGTGATCAAACCATGTACAATGTGAAAATATTAATCAAATTATTGGCTCTCTTTACAGTGAAGGCTGGAAAGTCAGTCAATGAATTTCCGCATCAGTTAATTTTAACAGGTAAATGTATACGGTGGTGAATTTTTAGTTACCCCTACTAAGGTTAATAATATCGATATACGTTGATCATCATCTTCATCATTGACTCATATATGTCCCACTGCTGGACTCGAGTCTAGTCGAGTCGACTCGAGTCCATAATAGAGGGGAGATTAACCTTACCACTGACGTCAAGTCACCCTGCTCCGGTGGTCGGCCATGTCACGGGTGGGTTACGGATGTGCGTGCTTACGCCCCTCTGTCGCCCCGGACTGAGTGGTGCGAGGATTGCGCCGACTGTAACCCACCCCCCAAAAAAAAAGAGGGGTAATTAATCTTAGTATACCATGCTGGTTAGACAGGTTGATGTAGGGTTTAGTTTCGAGTTTGTCTTCTCTTACATACGAGACGTTTCATTCGTCTAGGACTCGAACACTATTGGAATGGTCCCTAATTTGATGATTAATTTTTGGTTACTTTAACTTGCTTTTAATTTATGCAAATAAACAAAAGTGACGTGTCTGTTTATAATGTCACAATAGTAGGATTTTTCATGCTCATAACGGTTGCTTATACGATACCTATACTTAAAACCCAGTCTAAATATTGTTTGTCTGTCTGTCTATCTGTATGTTCCAGGTAATCTTCCAAACAGTCGAACTGATTTTAACAATATTTTACTATTAGGTATCTGTCTATATAAGAAGTAACTTAGGCTATTTATCCTCTCAAGAAACTGCTATAAAATTTTCGCAACCTAAGCCTCATAGATTTCAGTCGCATATAGTATTTTAAAAGATATTTGTAATTTGACTGAAACCAAAGCAATTGCGTTATGACTATCCATCTGTCGAATATTAAAGGTTTTTTTTTTTTGTGGGTCGGCTGCGGTTGGCGCGCCTCCGCACCACTCCGTCCGGGGCGACAGAGGGGCTTAAGCACGCAACTGCCGCAACCCACCCGAAAACCACCGGAGTAGAGTTAACTTGTCATCAGTGGTAGGCCCGACAGAATACCCCCTACTTGGGGTACCCTCCCATCGACCGACGTCCCATCGAATAATTGTAGGTTGCACACACTTTTATAGAATAAAGAAAAAAATAAAAGAAAAATAACGTTTATGTGCGAGTATATATACATGTATATATGTGCGTATAACATTATTCCCTCGCGGTGAGATTGGTGTCCAACACTGGACATGGAAAGGGCGATGCCTGAATGGGTGTTTATAGATAGCTATTTATATAATCTGTACGATACTTAGTCCTATATAAAAAAAGTAAGCCGTCGCTCAGGACGCCTGGCAGATGTGAAACTTCGAAATAATTTTTTACAAGTATATACCTATGATTTATTCATATATACTTGTAGAAAATAGCTTACGACAGGAACTAATATGTAAAGTATTGATTAAAATAATACAATTTCTACTATTATTTAAAATATTACAAAGAAATGATATTAGTTCACCGCTCAGTCGCTTACGACCTAACATAGCGTCGCTACGTCTCCCTCACACACTTCTACGTAGTTCAAATCAAAAGGATCGGTTAAGAAAGTATGATCTAGCTAACAGAAATAACGACATCTATCGAGCTAAGACTAAATCTCAGCTACAAAATATATTTTATAAAGAAATCTCTAATCCTGTAATGATGATGATGATAATGAGTCAAGCTATTTAAATTATTTTATCGTCATTGGTCTGTGGCGACTATCCGCCACTAAGATAACTTGGACCACAACCCAACAATGCGAAGCAATCCGCTTCGCTAATGAAGATTGGCCCATACAAAAAGACGCAGGTGCGAGGCAGCTGGCGTGCACAGCTGACAGATGTGCGACACACCTGACACCTGCATTCGTATCTGCGTTGCACCTGTGTGGTACACGTGTACATTCGGACCACACGCAGACTGAATGCTAGTATATATATACCGCCTTTTGCTGTCTATTCAGGCAGTCGACATACGATATCAACTCGCACACTTGTACGGTCGTCACTAGTTCTATTATCAATTTATTGTACATAATTTGTGAAATGTAAATAAATCGTCAGTCTTAGAAATAACTCTCTTCGTTCTTCTTCGCCTTCTTCTCACATCTACCTGCGCCGACTACAACACAATTGTAGGTGGCTAATCTCCATACGCTGTCCTACAGGTCCTTGTTAAATTAACAAATTTTAAATGAAATGTGACTGTTGAAAGTGAGTCAAGATCCAATTCCTAGGAATCTGTAACTCAAACTAATAAATATTCATCTGAAACTAATAAAACACCTATAAAAAGCGATTGTCCAGTTTTCGTACATGAAAGTATTGTAAGTAGGTATGGTATACTTATGTTGGAAAGTTAGAGAATTATATATTATTTTATAGAACATACATTATTTTATAGAAGTATATATGCATAAAAGAACAGATTACGACAGGAACTAAAATAGCACATTAATAAAAATAATATTACGATTTTTTTTCCACGAAAATGATGATTTATATTCAATAAACATTTATTTTCATTATAGGTAACAATTTACTTTAAGTGCACTAGATGGCGTTGTACAAATTTTAAATCGCACTATGGTTTCGTTACAAAAATGTACACATATGTATCCGAATTTTTATTTGTAGATATACGGGTTGAGAGCCCTCAGCGCTCACCCACCAGTCCGGGTAAAGTTGTCACAGCCATCTGAGGCAACTAAGTCCCACAAAAAAAAAATGTAGATAATTAAAATGGTGTCCCGAGGCGTGGCGTTAACGCCACGCGACAATCGGGATCACCCTCGCCTATAGATGTTTCACATCAAAATACTGGCACGTTATATCTATTTCCATTACTCCACGGCTATAAACAATATATACGAACCAAATAAAATATATAACAGTTGACATAAGATAAATATTTTTTTTGCTGTTGGTGACAAACGTGCAAATGGCACACCTGATGGTGAACGATATTGCCATCCATCAATTTTTTTAAAACCGCTGCCTACCGTAAAAATGTGAAGGGGATATGATATGCGTGCAATGAGATTCGATGATAATAAAGGCATTATTAAAACCCACCGTACGCAAACACCCTCAGAAACTTGGACTTGTAGCACTCACGCTCGTCGAATGAAGTGCAGTAACAAATTACTACTACTCAGACACCAATTTTCTGCGACGGAGGCAGCGTGCCTATTGGCCGGGACTCCCCCGTGGGACCTGGAGGCGGAGATGCTCGCCGGACTATATCGACGGGGGTGCGAGCGGGGGGGCGGTGTGGTCTCGCTAAGGGATCTCACCGCCTGGCGCATCGAGTCCGGCTGGAGAGGCCTCGGTTCGGGGTGCGAACCGTGGAGGCCTTCCGGCCGGTGCTGATGCAGTGGTTGGCAAGGCGGCACGGGGTGCTCTCCTTCCGACTGGTGCAGGTTTTGACGGGGCATGGGTGCTTCGCCAAATACCTGCACAGGGTCGTTAGGAGGGAGAGTACACCGTCCTGCCACCACTGCGATTGCAACGAGGACACGGCGCGCCATACGCTCGAGGCCTGCGCGGCTTGGGCAGTGCAGCGCTGTGAACTCGTCGCAATCATCGGTACGGACCTGACGCTGCCGGCTATTGCTAGGGCGATGGTCGACAGCGTCGGGAATTGGGACGCGGTCGCAGCCTTCTGCGAGAAAGTGATCTCGTGGAAGGAGGCGGCGGATCGCCTGCGCGAGGAGCGCAGCCTCGGAGATCCGCCGCCGGCGACTGGGGCGGCGTAGACGCAACTACCTGCGCCTCATGCCTCCCTAGCCGAGGCCGCGGGTGACGTGACCGGGGATTAGTCCGTCACCCGATGAGAGGCCGACCACGTGAGGAAAGACCGACGTCCTCCCCGAGGGGGGGACGTCGGTCGATGGGAGGGTACCCCACGTAGGGGGTATTCCGTCGGGCCGACCACTGACGTCAAGTAACCCTGCTCCGGTGGTCGGCACAACGACGAAGGTGACGTGGTTTTCGAGTGGGTTGCGGTAGTTGCGTGCTTAAGCCCCTCTGTCGCCTCGGACGGAGTGGTGCGGAGGCGCGCCGACCGCAGCCCACACACAAAAAAAAAAAAATTTCAGCGAGAATGTGATACTACCATGGACGGACCGGCTGTAGACGGTCGACTGCCAACAGTGTTGTTCTACCATATAAGTAGAACCTTACCAAATTTAAATGAGCAAAAAAATAACTTTCTTTTTTCTATTTTTAAAAAACAAATAGTAAGGACGATCATATTGCTTACAATCAAATGAATTCGAATGAATTGAGTCGTTACATTTTTGTACGAACAATTAATAGAGCTATCCAGCATTTCTATTGCGGTACAATGAAAAGAGTTTGAGATTTCTCTCTTCACAGTCCATCCATTCATTCGTCAGCTTATAGACGTCAAATATTGGATATAGGCCTTCCCACAAGAATGGTTCTCGGAACGTTCCTGTTTCACTTGCATCTAACGGTTCCTTGCGATTTTCAAGATGTTCTTAGTTCACCTAATAGAAGGTCGTCCTATGTGGCGTCGTTCGATTCATGGTCGCCCTAATACATAATCATCATCATCATTACAGCTCATATACATCCCACTGCTGGGCTCGAGCCTCCTCCACAATAGTAGGAAAATTGACCTTAGTATACCATGCTGGTTAGGCAGGTTGAGTTTTATTTCGAGATTTCCTTCTCTTCATATTTTATAATTTTATTTTCTCGTCTCAACGCTGTGTGGTAGGTTACGAATACGACCAACTCTTATGGTTAGCTTATGGTTGTTATAATATACATCTACGAACTATACATAAACCTGGATAGACTTGATGTCGTTTAGTCAACAATAACATTCCGGAAAGTTGACTTCAGGCAGACGGTCAGTCAAAATTATTTGTACAATCTTTACAATATATACGATGGAAGAATATTAAATATTGCGTTGACACCAAGAAATTGGTAGAAGAGCAGGACGATGATGATGATTTGGCGTTTATGTTTAAAAAAATTCAATCCTTATTTGCACTTAAACCAGTAGCGCTTTCCGTGTGATAACGGATAAGAATACAATTCACCACTCCCTATCTTGCCCGTGGATGTCGTAAAAGACGACTATGGGATATAATATGCACATAACATCTGTGCAAGAGAAGGAAAACTCAAAATGAAACCCTATATCAACATGTCTGACCAGCACGATATACTAAGTCAATTTCCTTACAATTGTGGAGGAGACCCGTGCCCAACATATCATATCATGCAGATAATATTGATACAAGGATAGGAAATTTGGACATAAAACCTTATACTAACACATCTGATCACCACAAAATAGTAGATTAATTTCCTACCCGCTGTGGAGGAGGCCCGTGCCCAACAGTGGGACGTGTGTGGGCTATGATGGTGATGATGACTTAAACCAGCTGAAAGATTACTAATAAAAAGGGTAGCCCTCCTCTCCTGAGAAATAAAAATGCCACTAAGCGTAGTAATTATCGATTTATTGTCCTTTTGGAGACCTTACTCCACTATTGTTCATCGATATGAATGCATGAAAAGCAGGAATGAATGCATAAAAAGCAGGAAACACTGCATGCAAAGCAGGAATGAATGTATGAAAAGCAAATATGCAGGCAAGTGAAGTCGCTTTCCTAATAATATTTGCATTTAATTAGTTGCCTTAAGTAGCTTCAAATATTGAATCAAAAATTAGTTTTTAACCAGTAAAAGACAAGTTAACTCTCGGTGTTTCTTACGACACCCTCGGGAAGGGCAACGAAATATAATATACTCTTAATTCTGGTGATAGATTGCGGAGAGATACAGGATTTTCGTAATAAATTTTAGCGGCAAGTCGCAGATACTTATATTAAAGTTTGCTTATATAAGGCGAGATTTTAGTGTATTACTTTTTTATTATATTTTTTTTATTACAAACGGTGGCAAATGAGCAAACAGTACCTACACCTGATGGAAAGTGCTGCTGCCGCTCATGGAACTTTGTAAAGCCGCTGCTTACTGTGAAGAAATTAAAGGGAGTGTGAATGCGTGCAATGAGGTTTGGTGATACTAAAGGAATCCCTAAAACCCACCACACGCAAACCCCCTCAGAAAATTGGATTTCCGACTCGCCCGCTCACTGAACGAAGCGTATTAACAAATTGATACTATTTGAACGTCGATTTTCTGCGAGAGTGTGGTACTACCCCGGCCGGACTAGCCCGCGGCTGTAGACAGACAACTGTCGACTGTGTGGTCTACCACTATTACTGTCTTGGACTACACGTTTATTTGCTTTAAACACAACAATTTGCACTAAGGAACTGATTACATTCCGGATAATTTTACAAACCTGCATTCTACGTCATTTCGTCTCACAAACGTACATTCAAAGCAACACTCCATCTTTTCGCGATAAATGTCGTGTAAGACAATTAAATGTAGAGGCCTACTTTGAGCAACTACTACTTTGAGCCTTGTTATGATGCCATAACAAGGCTCAAAGTTGTTCAGCGTGATATGGAACGGGCTATTCTCGGGATGTTTCTGCGAGATATAATCCGAAACACGGAAATCCGCAGAAGAACGAGTGTAACCGACATAGCACGAATAATTAGCACACTGAACTGGCAATGGGCAGCCCACATCACTCGACGGACCGACAACCGCTGGGGAAGAAAGATTCTCGAGTGGCGACCACGTATCGGACGACGCAATGTAGAACGCCGCCCTTCAACTAGATGGACCGACGACCTGGTGAAAGTTGCTGGGCGTTGGTAGATGCAGGCGGCACAGGACCGCATTTTGTGGCGTAACACGAGGAAGGCCTACGGCCAGCAATGGATGGCGATAGACTGAAATGATGATGATGATAAAGACAATTAAAGGACATATCATGCAGATAATATTGACGTTAGTATAGGGTTTTATGTCGAAGTTGCCTACCCTGACACATGACCCTAGTTTCCTACCTTGACATCTGATCACCACGAAATAGTAGATTAATTTCCTACCCTCTGTGGAGGATGGCACGAGCCCAAAAGTGCAACCCAACAGACGTTGTACTGTTCAAATCTGTGAAAAAATATAAAATTGAATTCTCCTTGAAATCGATCGCAGCGCCACCTTCCGGTTCCTATTATTAATCTAAATCGAATGGTTTGGATGTTCTGAATAGCTAAACCGGATATGAGAACTGAACTGATCGGAATGGCCACAGAAAATCATCAAAATTGGTCCACCCATTTAGGAGTTCAATTACAAACACACGAACTTGTAAAAAAGACTGACGAAATCGGTAAAGTCGTTCTCAATTTATGTTATAGTCCAGTCCGAACAGCGCCACCTACCGGGTCCAATTGTGAATTTAAACCATCCTGGCATAGCCTTGAACACACACAAAAAATTTCATCAACATCGGTCCAGCCGTTTAGGAGGAGATCAGTGACATACACACGTACGCTAGAAATTTATATATAAGATATTATAAGACCCGCCTATGAAGCGTACCGATTATGACATTATCTCCTTGAAGACGGTCCGTCTATAGTCCAATTGATGAAGGAAATTTCATTATCATCATCATCTCAGCATATATATTGCACTGTTGGGTTCAGGCCTCCTCCATAATGGAAGGGGAATTGACCTACTATTCCACACTGGTCAGACGTGTTGGAATAGGGTTCTATTTCGAATTTTCCTTCTCTTACATTTATATTATATGATTATTGTATCCCTTAGTCGTCTTTTACGACATTCACGAATAAGATAGGGAGTGATGAATTATATTCTTACTCAGTCACCATACGGCAATTTAGGCAATATAAATAAAATTCAATATCCATTACTTAAAACTGCAATACAGCTCGAGTTTTTTTCAATCAACCTAACTTCGACAGTCCAGTCTTAAGTTCAAGATTGATTTAACTTTTAACAAACTTCTCCAACAATGTAAAAAATCAAGCTAACTACTGACTAGTTACTGAGTATTTTATTGAATTTAATTTAAAGGAGAACGGTGTATTTTAAATGGATTACTTAGGTAATGTTATCGACGAACTACTTCAAGTTACTGCAAACATTAAACTACATTACAAACTAGGATATTGCATTTTACCTTTAAAATAATTTTAGTACGTAACTTTTAGCTAATTACAATCCAAAAGTTATTAATATACATTACCATAGTTCATATACGTCCCACTGTTGGTCTAGACTTCTAAACCTTGCTCTGCAATGGAAGGGATATTCCACACTGGTTAGATGAGTTGGTATACGGTTTCATTTTGACTTTTCCTTCTCTTGCATAGATGTCATTTACATATTATATTCCTTTAGTATTACTAATTTCATTAATGAATCTGTTAGAGTTTCATCATTAGAGTAACCATGGTGCCTCACAGCAATAGCTGAGATAGATACCATATTTTGTCCTCACATATAATTGGTCATCATATATATTAATCCATGTTTCCCTTGGTCATCGCATGACACGTGAATGGGCCGTGGCGTAAAGCGACGCATGCCGTGGCGAGGCTTCGCCACGCTATATGATTGTAAGTATAGTTCCAACCAATTGTCACAGTAATATTGTAACATCGAATATAACTATTATATTATATTTTTACAGATATCACTGATTCTTTTAGAATTGAGTTATCACAATTTGAAATGTTTGTTTTTAATTCTTGTATTTAATGAAAATAATTGAATCATTCATCATCAATCACCGTTTTCTAGAAAAATACCGTAAAGTTTTATTTATCCATTATGCCATATTAGTTCCCGTCGTAATCTAACTCAAATAGATGGCCATAATAAACACCAACTTGTTTTATGGACTATTCGGATTTGTGTATTTCAATCAACTTAAAACGCAAACTTATCTAAGCCAATTAATTGTGCAAGCTTAACTTGAATTTATTTCTGTTAAAGTTGCAATGTTACTTAGCACTGAGAATTCACCTTAACATTGTTAAAAACTCACTTAAACTTTCGAATCGTTCCGTGTTTAATGTCGAGGAAAATTAGTTTTGACTAAATGGTAGCGTTGAATAATCAATTTTGTTATTCGCTTTTATAGTAAAGGAGCCGATTTTATGTGTGCGCGCAATTTTATAAATCATCACTGCTCATAATACAGCTGTGTGCACACGATTTCATGGATCATAACTGTTCAACATACAGGGATGTGCTAGCGATTTAGTGAATCATAAAGGCTTATAATACAGCTGTATGTCCGCAATTTTATGAATCTTAACTGCTCATAATACAGCTGTGTACGCACGATTTCATGAATCATAATTGTTCAAAATACAGGGGTGTGCTAGCAATTTAATGAATCAGAAAGGCTTATAATGCAGCTGTATGTCCGCAATTTTATGAATCATAACTGCTCATAATACAGCTGTGTGCGTGCCATTTTATGAATTGTAACTGTTCATAACACGGATGAATGTCGGCGATTTTATGAATCATAGCTGCGCATAATACAGTTGTGTACGTGCGATTTTATGAATCGTAACTGTTCATAATACAGATGTATGTCCGCGATTTTATGAATCATAGCTGCGCATAATACAGGTGTGTACGTGCGATTTTATGAATCGTAACTGCTCATGATACAGATGTATGTCCGCAATTTTATGAATCACTAGCAACCCGCCCTCGCTTCGGTTACAGTCGCCTTACCCGCGTAGTTCCCGTTTCCGTGGGAATACCGGCATAAAATATAGCCTATATTACTCAGAGTGAATGTAGCTTTCCAAAATTGAAAGAATTTTTGAAATCGGCACAGTAGTTTTTGAGTTTATTCATTACATTGTGTATGTTACACACACACAAGAATACAAATTTTACCTCTGCATAATATTAGTGTAGATAACTGCTCATAATACAGTTGTGTTCACGCGATTTTATGAATCGTAACTGCTCGTTGGGTCGACCACCGGAGCAGGGTGACTTGACGTCAGTGGTCGGCCCGAGAAAACAGCTGTGTGGTAACGGCGACGAATACTACAGATCCTTATATTATTCGTGGATGTCGTAAAAGATGAGTTAGAGCTTTTATCGACCTGGAGTAACTCTATCTGATGCCGTCAGGTCAACAAGTACATTACCAAATATAGCCGTCGCCGTATCGACGCCCGGTATTTAATAGATTATGATTTTTAACAAAAGTAAAAATTTTTTTGGCAACTATAGTTTTTTCTTCTTTCTTTTTTAGTGGGCTGTGGTCTGGCAACTATGCTTATCATCACATCAGCTTATATACTTCGCACTGCTGCCTGCAAGCGTCCTTCACAGTAGGATGAAAATTAAGCTACTATGCCACGCTGGCCAGGTGGTTTGATAAAGGATTTCTTTTCTTGCATACATGTTATATACATATTATATCCCTTAGTATACTTTTCTCTTCAAGATAGGGGATGTCGAATTGTATTCTTACTCCGTAACTACACGGTACTTTTGATATATAAAAAAGATAAAACATATTTTACTTTTGATGCTTTTGATTTGCCCAAGGATTAATTCCATAATCGCCACGCTTATCATACAAGTCTGCAATCGTACTTAGTGATATAATGTTACGAAGAGTACTTCTGTCTCTTCTCCTGCTGGATTTCACGACTCACACGGGGAGGTAAGGAGTGGAGACATATTTTTTCAGCTGTCATCGCATTGAAAACTAGACAATATAATTGTGTTAATTTTTAAAATAATATTCAAACTTACCAGCTAGTAGATAAACTAAACCATAAAAAGCCTAAAAACCTTTGTAAAATATAATCATTTGTACTTGATTAATACTTGTTCCCTAACCTTTAATTTTTGTTTTAATTTAACTTAAGTTGTGGCCGTGAGCTATATAATATAATTATTTCAGAAACCAAATTTAATAATAATTTATTTAAATTACTCACACGCCTCTAGCTAAAGGTATTAAATTCTCTATTCTTTGCCCTTATTCATATTATATTAGGGTCTTTTTAAAAACCTCGAAATGAAACCCTATACTAATACGTTGGACTAGCGTGCTACTATTATCCTATTCTATCCTACTAATATTATAAACGTGAAAGTTTGTGAGTACGTGAGGATGTGAAAATTTGAAGATGTTTATTGCTCTTTCACGCAATAACTACTGAATGGATTTTGATAAAACTTCACAATTATATAGCTTACATATCTGAATAACACATATGCTATAATTTATCCCGATATGCCCACAGGAAGAGGAACTGCGGGTAAAACCGCAAGGCGCTGCTAGTCCCTCATATTCTGGACGAGGGTTGAGCCCAGCGATGGGACTTATATGAGTTAAAACGACATGCTCTCGTATAATACAATTTTGGGTGAAATGTTAGAGTATAAAAACGGCATATGTAAACATTTTCTTATGGATGGCGTCGAAGTCCGTAGAACCATAATGCAAGACAAAATTGGGATATAATAAGTAGATACCCACACTAATTATGTACTATGGTGGTAGCGTACCTGCGCCTGATGCCGCCCTAGCCGAGGCCGCGGGTGATCGGACTGGGGATTTTAGTCAATCACCCGCAGAGAGACTGACCGCGCGATGGCGACCGACGTCCCGGGACAGGGACGTCGAGAGTTAAGGGTACCCGCAAGGGCTGACCACTGACGACAAATCACCCTGCTCCGATCGTCGGCCCAACGACGAAGGCGTCGTGGGTATGGGTGGGTTATGGGCCCGCGTGCCATCCTTTCGTCGTCCCGTACGAACTGGACCACGTGTGCGCTTACCATAGCCCACCCATAAAAAAAGACAGTAAATGTGAGTTCAATTTTTGTCATTTTTCGCTCGCAAAACAGTCTTATTAAATCGCTTAGCACGTCAAATACTAAACTACAGTTGTTTGTCTTTGGTGCTCTATAGCAAAATTGAATCATAGATTTCATCATAGGTTTATGTATGTTGTCTAAATTGCTAATTGTTTCGATGGCACAGAATATAACTTTGCAATCTGTTTAGGACAACAGCGAAGTGCCTACTCCTTGTCGTATGAATACGTTTATTTTAAGCGCGCTATCAAGACATCAAATGATTTAATTTCTAGAAAAGAAATTTTAAATACCAATCAACAATTTTCTTTACATTATGCCTTTTTTTTTGCAGCCTATAAACTTTGCATAGAAAAAGAATGATATAATATATGTAAGGATAACTTAGGATTTCATCATTGCAGCCCATATACGTCCCACTGTTGGGCTCGGGCCTCCTCCACAATGGGAGGGAATTTGACTTACTATACCGTGCTGGTCAAACATGTTGCTATAGGGTTTCATTTCAAGTTTTCCTTCTCTTGCACAGATGTTTTGTGCATACTATATCCCATAGTCGTTTTACGACATCCACGGGCAAGATAGGAAGTTGTGAATTGTATTCTTACTCCGTCACCACATTGAAACTCTTAAGATTTAGTTAAATCTGATTTGAAACTTGCTTAAGAATCAAAAACATACCAACTTTTGCCTAAAGGTAACAAAATCATAACTCATCATCATCTTCTCAACCCCTATACATGTCATTGTTGGGCTCGGGTCTCCTCCAATATTGGAGGGAATTTGATCTACTACAGATTATATCACGCTGGATAAACGTCTTGGCACAGCGTATCATTTAAATTTTTCTACTCTTGCATTAATGTTACTGCATATTATATCCCTTAGTTGGCTTTTACGATAATTTTGCACACGAGAGGGGGTGGTGAAATGTATTCTTACTATATCATACGGAAAATCACATCTGGATCTCAATAATAAGGTCATAGACTGACCCTCAAGTTGAAGAATTGAAAGTTGATCAATATCCTATGGAGTAGTGTATATATATGCTTAGGATTATTTTACAAAATAAAATTCGCAAAGGAACAGCTATAACCATATACACGTAGACGTGAAAATAAGCAAGCCTAAAGTAGCGAAAATGTATTGAGCGATGCAAGATAAATTCCAAGCAGGCGGACTAATCATTTATTCAAAAATCCAGGGAGTCATTAGTTATAAATAAAGAGGTATAGGTGCAGCATTAAATAACAAAAGGCGAAGATGGGTTGATAGATATTTCAATATAAATCTCATAAGAATTTTTCATGGTTGCCTTTGTTACGGCGATAACAATTGCCTAGGATAAGGTATCAACAGTGTTCTATCATTATACAAAATTTGGTGAAAAACATTGCATTTAATTTAAATTGATCAAATTACATCATAACGTAAATTTATTAATTTACAAAATATATTATATAAATTTCTCCCCATATCAGACACTAACACGCTTAAAATATTTTGGTCCCTGGAATTGAAAAGAATATTTGTTTTAAAATCAGAGCCCGTCCGCGCAATTCATAATCTAGGCTCAAGAGTTTTACTGCGTGAGAAATAGAAAGAAAACAAATATTCTGTTATATACGTACTCGTATTATATGCCAAAAAGTATCAGTAAATTTGAAAAATATAGTGACATTCGTCATGTGACCACTCGGTAAAAGCATAAGTGTTTCATTTACATTAATTCTGAGTCTTAAGTAGGTTGAAAATTGCTAACAATTAGGATGGCCTAAAGTATTTTAGCTTTGTGTGGAACAGAATAGATACCTGCAAAATGTTAGGCATATTCTATACGCTGAAGTTTCTAAATGGAAATCGCTTGTTCGCTCATAGCCATAACAATGATCCAACAAAATTGACGAATAAAATGTTTACGGTAGATGAACTCGCACACATTTTTGTTCTAATAATATAGTACCTATACCTATATATAAAAGTTGAAGTTAACATAAAAGCATGCTATTATTGATTGTGAGGTCCATTATTTTGTGTCGAAGATAAAACGAGTAAAAGACATTCAAAGTCAGTTAACCAAACTTTATCGGCAACTGCAGTGTCGGGCCGACCACTGACGACAAGTCACCTTGCACCGGTGGTCGGCCATACGACGAAGGCGACGTGTCACGGGTGGGTTACGGGGCCGCGCGCGCTGCCCTTCTGTCGCCTCGGACGGAGCCTGGCGATAGGTGCGCTGACCATAAGCCCACCCACAAAAAAATCGGCCATTTAGCCACAACAAAGCCGCGATAGTCGAAGGCTTTCAATCAGAAATTGAACTTGCATCCGTAGAATTGGATCTCATCTCGCTGAGTTGCTGGATGATGCGGTCTGCCAGTCACTGAACTGAAGGCAGCTGTGGCGGTGGTTTAATTAAAAAGTAAACAGAAATACGGCATATTATGAATCTAAACCATTCTCGAATCGCCTTGAATGCACCCAAAAAATGTCATCAATATGTGTTCAGCCGTTTAGGAGGAGTTCAGTGACATACACACGTAAAAAGAAATTTATCTACATAGATATATAAGATGTCAATTATAGACTAGAACTGGAGATTAAGTCTTTTCTCTTCTATTTTAAAGAAGAACAGCAATCAATAGTAGTACGTATATAAGATAATGAAATGCAAATCAAGCGAACACGGACTTACTTTCCACATTGGATATCGACACGGATCTGAACTTAGACCACGACTCTATCTAAGCAGTTTTTAAATAAAAAAAGAAGAAGTATAATTTCAAAAAACGGAGCCGTCGTTCAAATTATTTGTTACAAGCATATACGCATAACAGAACAGTATTAATAAAATATTACGGTTTTTTATCCAGAAAATGATGATTTTTATGGTAAGCGCACACGCGCTCCATTCCGTCCGAGGCGACGAAAGGACGGCACGTGGGCCCATATCCACGTCGCACTCGTTGTTGGGCCAACCATCGGAGCAGGCTGACTTGTTGTCAGTGGTCGGCCCGACGAAATACCCTTTCGGGTACCCTCATCTCTCGACGTTCCTCTCCCGGGACGTCGGTCGCCGTCACGCGGTCAGCCTCTCTGCGGGTGACGGACTAAAATCCAAGGTCCGGTCACACTCGGCCTGGGCTAGAGAGACATGTTGGTATAGGGTTTCATTTCCAGTTTTCCTTCTGTTTTCCACTGTTATGTGTATACTATATCCCATAGTCGTCTTTTACGACATTCACGGGCAAGATAGGGGGTGGTCAATTGTATTCTTGCTCCGTCACCACTCGGACATATAGCGTGGCATGTACGCCACGCTACAACAATCAGGTTTACCCTCGTATATTCCACAATATAACGTGACGTCCTAACGCCATGATCTGTGTACGCCACGCCAACGTTCAGTTTCACCCCCGCCTATAGATGTTTGACATCAAAAACATATTTTATCTAACGATATCTATTTTGCAGAATATGCTAACAAACAACCCTAACAAAAATAAATTAAGTACCGAATAGAGTTCATTGATAATAAAATTTCTATTGAATAATAACACTCCCACGAATTTTTGTGAAAAAAATGAGGTTGGATATAAAGAATTATATGATTTATGTACCTGTGACAGTTTTTACTTAACGGGCACTCGGTTTGATTTATTTAGTGAGGTATAATCTATCTTTAAATATTTATAAAATATCTGATGTGCGTATGTTTGTAAGGCTTTTTCTAAATGTATTAAATCTATGAATTTTGTTTCTAAAGTTTTAATGGTCGTAGGATCGTCCAACAAAACAATAATTTGTGTATAGCACTCACACATGCATAGAGTTGATGGATTAGAGCATAGGGTTGGTGGGTTAAAAATTTCTCCATAATGGGAGAGTAATTTATTTACTATACCATGCTGGTCAAATTGGTGTAGAGTTTTACTGCAAGTTTTTTCTTCCATCTTTTGTATAGATAATGTCTTAAAATTATATCTCTTAGTAGTCCTCTGCGAATTATATTCTTATTCATTCACTATACGAAGACTTTCTCACAATAGACGCTAAATTAGCGCCCTCTACTAAAACCACCAAACCACTATAAAAAAAGTTGTTACCAGTTTACATGCTGTCATAGTGATGTCATTTAATAATGTGTCATCATCATCATCTCGGTTTATTTATGGTCTAAAATCCCGCTATACAACGACCTTCACCGAGATGTTTATTTGATGAAACTTATTTTTTATTTAATTTAATATGTGAATAAATATATTACATATGGGTTGCCTAACAAATTTTAGTCTAGAGTATGATCAGTTAATATTTTTTTTTATACATTGCACCGGTTTGATTATTAGACAAATTCTATACCAATCAAAAGTATGAAGCCTATAGAATATGCAAACGTCGATCAGGCCGGTACAAAATACTAGCATCGATTTATCTGTTTATACCTGGCTACCCGAGAGTTGTGACCGGAAAAAAATAGGCAATATAACGTTTGTATATTCTATGGGCTTCATATTTTCGATTGGTATAGAATTTGTCTAATAATCAGACCGGTGCAATGTTAAAAAAAATATTTTTTTTTAAGTATTAATTATTTTGATTCTGGACTAAAATTTGTTAAGCAACCCATATGCAATATATTTATTGACATATTAAATTAAATAAAAAATAAGTTTCATCAAATAAACATCTTGGTGAAGGTCGTTGTATAGCGAGATCCTATACTAATACGTCCCACTGCTGCGCTCGAGCGTCCTTCACAAAAGGAGAGAAACTGACCTTAGTAAACCATGCTAATCAGACAGGTTGGTATAAGGTTTCGTTTCGAGTTTTCTTCTCTTGCATAGATGTTATATGCGTATTACATCCCTGAGTCAATATTCACGGGGAAGATACGATGTGGTGAATAATATTCTTATTCCATAAGGGAAACCTGCCTTCGTTTTCTTAAACGACAGATATCTTTTTCTGATATCATATTAGTGAAGGGCTAAGTATTGAATGCGCAAACACTTTTTATTTGCCCGGACAAGGCACACAGAATAGTGAACGTTAGGGCTTTATTAGAGCGCCCCCGGTCATGACTTCGCCGGACAGCGACCGGGAGGCCGACGATGAAAGTGCTCCGCCCATCACGGAGCCGGAAATGGGGGCGACGGTGGCGCATATGCGAGTCAAATCCACCGCCCCCGGGCCCGACGGTATTCCAAACCGTGAGCTGGCCCTGGTCCTCGAACACCTAGGACAACGCGCTCAGGGGACTGTTCGACGCCTGTTTGACGTCTGGGCAGTTCTCTGGGTGCTGGAAAGAGGGGAGGCTGGTTCTGCCGAAGCCGGGACGGTCTCCCGAGTCGGCCTCGGCCTACAGGCCCATCGTGCTGCTCGATGATGCGGCCAAGCTGCTGGAGAGGGTGTTGGCTGCCCGCATCGAACGGCACCTCGTCGGCACGGGGCCCGATCTGTCGGACGCCCAGTTTGGTTTTCGGAGAGGGCGTTCGACGATCGCGGCCCTGCTGCGCCTGAAGGCCGTGGTAGCGGAGGCCGTCACCGGCAGAGGAGTCCTGTTGGCGGTGTCCCTGGACATCGCCAACGCCTTCAACAGTCTGCCATTCAGCTGCATCAGGGAGGGGCTGAGATATCACGGGGTGCCCGTGTACCTCAGGCGGCTGGTGGCAGACTACTTGGAGGAGCGCAGCGTCCTCTAAGTTGACCGAGTAGGGGACGTTTTGCGAACGCCCATGACGTGCGGTGTCCCGCAGGGGTCGGTTCTGGGTCCGACCCTGTGGAACATCGGCTACGACTGGGCGTTGAGAGGAAGCCTCCCACCCGGGCTGGGCGTAATTTGCTACGCCGACGATACACTCGTCACAACCCGGGGTGGGACGCTAGAGGAGGCGGCACGCCTGGCAACTCTCGGCACCGAGGAGATTGTCAGGCGGATCGAAGCGCTGGGGTTGAGGGTAGGCCTGGAAAAGACGGAGGCCCTTTTGTTCCATGGTCTCCGTACCGCCGGGCCTCCCGCCGGCGCTTCGATCACTGTGAAATCGGTCACCATCAGCATCCAGGCCCACATGAAGTACTTGGGCTTGGTACTCGACGGGCATTTTTGGTTCCGGGAGCATCTCCATCGACTTGTTCCCCGGCTTGTCGGCGCAGCGTCCGCCCTTTCGCGGCTGTACGTGGGGGTGATCCGGTCGATGGCCCTGTATGGCGCACCGGTGTGGGCGGCATCCCTGACCGTCCGTCTTAGGGCCCTCCTGTGGTGACCACAGAGGGTCATGGCGGTCAGAGCCATACGGGGTTACCGCACGGTGGCGACGGAGGCAGCGTGCCTCCTGGCTGGAACTCCCCCGTGGGACCTGGAGGCGGAGATGCTCGCCGACATTTATCGGCGGGTGTCGGAGACGCGCGCCCGCGGCGGCATGGTCTCCATCAGAGAGATCACCGCCTGGCGGGTCGACGCCCGCCGAGAAGTCATTGCCCGTTGGGCAGTCCGACTGGAGAGTCCTCGGTACGGTGTCAGGACCGTCGAGGCCCTCCGGCCGGTGCTGATGGAGTGGTTGGAGCGGACGCACGGGGTGCTTTCCTTCCGACTGGTGCAGGTGCTGACGGGGCACGGTTGCTTCGGGAAGTACCTGCACAAGATTGTCAGGAGGGAGAGCACACCGTCCTGCCACCACTGCAGTTGCGACGAGGACACGGCGCAGCACACGCTCGAGGAGTGTGCTGCATAGGAGGGGGATCGCCGTGAACTCGTCGCAATTATCGGTGCCGACCTGGCGGTGCCGACCATCGCCAGGGAGATGCTCGTCAGCGTCAGGAACTGGGACGCGGTCGCCGCCGTCTGTGAGGCCGTAATCTCACTAGTGTTGCCCAAATGCAAGACCAAGACGAGACTTGGAGCGGTCTTGGTCTTGGTCTTGCAACATCACAACTGGTCTCGTCTTGGTCTTGGTCTTGCGCACCCGAGTCTTGGTCTTGGTCTTGGTCTTGCGCACCCGAGTCTTGGTATTGCAGCAAGAGTCTCGCAAAGTTTTGCAGTTAGAATAACGTAACAGTAATTTATCATGGCAATGAAAAATCCAACTAAATTAATCAAATATCCTATCCTACCTATCCATCTGCTAGCCTATAGTTCACTATTGAATACAATACTTACCACTGGAGAAAATTACTCTTCTATTCCCCTGGTGTTCCATTAGACAGCGTTACTACTCTTATGACAGGACTTTCGACCCTATTTTCTTAAGACGTCACCACACGAGGCAGTTGATACAATAAATTTTATGTCATTTTATAATTAATGCGATATTTTACAATTAATGCGATTGTTTATATTCCCCTTCAAGTTAAGTGGTATGTATCTATTGTATTTCCAGTTTAGTTACTGATACTCTGGATACTTGAAAAAACCTGTTGCTCTATTACATATATAAATACTTTGGCCGCTGGATCCATGTAGCTCTTAATATACTATTTATTCAAGAACATATAAAACTGATTTAAAATTTTATGGTTTTAATACTTGTAAAATGTATGATATTCGTCGTCATCGTCACAGCTCATAAAAGTGCCACTGCTGGGCCTAAGCTTCCTTCCAGTAAGAGGAAAATTGATCTACTATACCACGCTGGTCAGACATGTTGGTACAGGGTTTTCTTTCTAGTTTCACTTCTCTTGCACATATGTTATATACACAGGGTGTATCAGGTTATGGGACAACTGTTAATGTATGTTGTAGTTCAACAGTCACAGATCATAATTAGAATGTATATTACACAAAAACAATATAACGTAAAAGTTATAGTGATTACAAAAATGTGTGTCTAAGAGTTTATGCCTTAAATTTTATGCATTATGTAGGTATGTACAGACAGGATATATGTAAGCATGTAATATTTCGACAGTATAAATAGGTATTAGATTTGCGCGAACCTTTCAATGGTTACGTAGGTACAAAGGCGACTCATCAACGGTCATCGGCCGATCAGCTGATTTATGTTAAAGCGAAGTTTGTCTTGCTTATGCAAACGTAATCATTGATTTATTCAAATTCTAATGAATATTTAGCAAAATACGAATATGTTGTAGATTAAGTATCATTCCTTTATACATTTTAATCAATTTACACGAAAAAACGATGACAAAATTGAGAACTTACATGTCTCTCAATTCAATAACGAATCGATATTTTTATTTCAATTTTTTTTCATGGGTTCCTCACACCATTGCCCGATCTGATTTGATACGACATCCACGGGTAAGAGAGTGGTGAATTATATTCGTACTCTGTCTTTTTTTTTGTGTGTGTGTAGCTGTTGGTCGCAGATGACCTTGACAGCTTAACGCGGTCAATGGGTGAGCGCTGATGGCTCTCAACCCGGTAAGTAAGTTAAGCGAACATCGCCCGAGGGCTCCCCCCTGTGGGGAGCGGACCTCGGCTGGGGGCGTCGCTGAGAGCAAAGTGGGCGTGGCCAAGTTTAGGCTAATGACTTTTACGCGGCGCGGTTTTCGACCTCGACGGCGAGGCCGATAGCGCGGAGTTTTATCTGTTATCGCTGCGCGAGCTGTGTAGGTCCTTTCTTGGGCGATCATAATAGCGTCATCTTCTTCTTCAAGAAGATGACGAGGACGTCGGACCGCGGATATTTTTGAGGGGACGTAGTTTACCGCCCCAACCACTAGTGGATTGGGGTGAGTCGTGGCAGAGGCAAAATAGCGTTGGGAGCAACGCTTCATGTACTGCCTGATGGTGATCATACTCTGTCCCTACATGGACATTTATATAGATTAATTGTAGGCATATTTCTATGTCCAACAGTGAACGTCGTTGGGCTAATGAATAAACGGATTTATAAATATGTATAATGGGCAAGAGCACTCTCGTGATTACGGTATTTTTGTCCTTAAGCCTTTCCGAAGAGTAATTCTGAAAAGCCAACACCAACATTGGGAATCGATTGGCCAATAGATGGATATCTCAAGACTAATTTGATTTGCCGTGTAGTGACGGAGTAAGAATATAATTCATCACCCCCTATTTTACCCGTGACTGCGAACCCACGACTAAGGGCTATAATATATAACATCGGTGCAAGAGAAGGAAAACTTGACATGTATGACCTGTAACAACACGGCCGATCACCGTGGCGATTCCCCTCCGGCCACGGCCGATTCTCCTCCTGTTATGTAGAAGACACGAGCTCAACCGTATATAAGCTGAAATGGTGATTTGAATTAAATGCAAGACCGCGAGACTCTTGCAGGCCCAGTCTTGGTCTTGCTCAAGTCTTGCAGGGCCAGTCTTGGTCTTGGTCTTGCAAAAATTAAGCGGTCTTGGTCTTGGTCTCGGTCTCGCATTTCTCGCAAGACCAAGACCAAGACCGCAAGACCAAGACTTTTTTGGGCAACACTAAATCTCACGGAAGGAGGCGGCGGATCGTGTGCGAGTAGAGATCCTATTCGGCGACACGTTCCGCCGCCGGCGACTCGGGCGGCGCAGGCGCGAGTATCTGCACCTAATGCCGCCCTAGCCGAGGCCGCGGGTGATCGGACCGGGAAATTGTCCGTCACCTGCAAAGAGGCTAACCGCACGACGGCGACCGACGTCCCAGGACGTCGAGAGGTGAGGGTACCCAAAAGGGTATTCCGTCGGGCCGACCACTGACGACAAGTCACATCTACTCCGGTGGTCGGCCCAACAACGAGGTGACGTGGGTACGGGTGGTTTATGGGCCCGCGCGCCGTCCTTTTATCGCCCCGGACGGACTGGACCGCGCGTGCGCTTACCATAGCCCGCCCATAAAAAAAAAAAAGGGCTTTATTAGAAAATATAGTAGCGATCTCTAATCCATCTATCCAGCGCTGCGTTTATGGCATTAATACTCTTTTTGAGTGAACTTATACGCTGATAAATGAATGGGTGGATGGATATATCATGGCGTAAAACTTTTTACTTGCCCGTACTAGCCGCAAAATTCGATGAAGCTCGTGAACGTTGAGGTTCTCTTAGAAAAATCATAATACTAATCGAGATCTCTAATCCATCTATCCAGCGCTACAATTATGGCATTATTCCTCTTGATATTTATTTGCACAACAAATTACCTTTTGAATTATATCCAAGGGAAGATTGAAATAATTGACTGCACGGAGGACGAAGTCGTAAGCTACGATTTTCCACACTGTGTCACAATTCTTCAGTAGGGCTCAATACACATCTAAGGCCACTCTTTAATGGGGCTTAATACCTACGCTTGACAACTCTTCGTGCAATCCACAAATTATTGTTCCGAGTCTTTTTTCTGACAAATTATGCTCTTAATATACATGGCGACAGAATCATGGCATAGTACTCCATAAGCTACCGTAATACCGCCCCATCGTCAATTGATTTAACCATCAATAGCGATTATTCTGAATCTGAGTGTTATTTGTGTCCATTATTAGCGTGTTTATAAAATCTTCCAACACAAGGATTTATTTAGAAGAGCCGAGAATAATCTTTAAACAAATATCTTTCAAGGGAAAGGAAGATGGGAGAGATAGTGAATTATAATTAAAACTCAACTCCTACACAAAATTTACACAAAATATAAAACCAAATCAGAATACGCAATAAAAACAAATAATTCTGCTATAAATAACATACCTAATACCACAGAGGATACGAACATCGCTTATAAACATCCCCTTTACCATAACAATGGCATTTCCTTTACAACAAACCATAATATTGTACGCGCGAATAGAGTGCTGTTGAATCGCTTATGGAACAAAAATTTGCATACGCATCGCACTTTCTGATGTTTTTTTTTTCTAACACTTACAGCCAATAAAATATATTTTCTCTCCTCACCACTGTTTGAAAGCCTCGCATAGATTGTTAGAGAAAGAAAAAAATGGGCATTTTGTAAGCCCGCGTGTAAGTTATACAATAAAATAATAACAATAAATAAATAAATAAATAGCATCATTAAAAAATAGTTTTTAATTGCATGCAAATAATTAATTACAATAAAATAATAGAAGGATTGGAAAAGGATAATCAACAAAGTTCAGTTTAATAGTCATCAAATTTAAACTAAAAGAATCTTAGATTGATCTTAGATATCAATAATTAATATTAAAAATTGAAAATTAATATATTTATATAATAATATATTTAATATATATATTTCAAATATATATATTTAATATAAATTTATATAATATATATATAATATAATGTATATATATATAAATTAATATAATATATATATATAATATATAATTAATATATATATATATATATATATATATATATATATAATTATTAAAAACAAAATTTAGAGAATAATAAATATATAAGACATAATTTGTACTAAATATTATAAGATTCTTAATTTTAAATGTTTATTATTGATTATTTTAAAAATAAATTTAATAATAAATTCAAAAATTGAATTTACGGTTAAGCAGACAGCTTCATACTGTTAATTTTGTGTCACAGATGCGCGCGCATCTTAAAATTTCACTCAATGAGCGGTTAAGCAGACAGCTTCATACTGTTAATTTTGTGTCACAGATGCGCGCGCATCTTAAAATTTCACTCTCATCATTTTTTCATAACGCGCCTAAAGAAGTATAACTTCAAAAAGAAAGAGAAGACCTACACGTTACAAACGAGTTGTAATTTTTTAAAACCTTCCCATTCGGTGAAAATTCTTAATTTAGACCAGGGGGGGAGTTGGCTTATAGTTATGTAACCGTATCCCGCTGTAGTTTTCATGTAGTGATAATCCTTACTAATGTTATAAATGAGAAAGTAAGTTTGTTTGTTTATTTGTTTGTTACGCTTTCACGCTTAAATCACCGAACCAATTTAAAAAATTCTTTCATCAATGGAAAGCAATCAGGGAGTAACATAGGCTATGTTTTACCCCGGTATTCCCACGGGAACGGGCACTACGCAGGTAAGGAGACTGAAACCGAAGCGAAGCGAAGGCAGATTGCTAGTAAATTATAAATATCGCTTTAAAAACAGAAAGTAAAAAAAAAATGCCTTGTAAATTATTTCATCAGTTAATTTAATCTGACATGACGTGTAAGTGCTGCCTATGAGTTTCAGAAACATTAACGCTGTATACTTTATTTGTATAAAGCTCCACTACGTGAAAACTCCTCCACTCTGTGGGGGAAGCTCGAGCCCAGCAATGGTACGTATATTAGCTGTTGTGATGATGATGATCTCATTAGATTTATCATACGGATTACCATCAAAAAAATAAATTGTAAAAAAATTAAATGACGCAACTCAGTTCTTCTAACATAAAAACTTGTGAGGTCCATGTAACAAAGTCGGTTAATTTATTCAGTCCCTACTTAAGAGTCCTTCTGTTTTAAATATTAACGTTATTAGCTAACCTAAGAACTTTTGATAGAGACGAAATCAATATTAAAAATCTTTTATGTTTTAAACAAATTGACTTGGCGATGGCATAAAAACACAACGTCCTTCACAAGTAATACATGGGTGTACACAATATTAAATAAGATTATTTAGTGGTGGCCCAAATTTAATTACTTTTCGGATTTTAATATTAGTACATGAACTTGAATTTAGTATTCCTGAATTTAGTATTCCTAAAGCCGAGATTTTACGATAGACAAGAAACTCGCATATTTACCACCCAACTGCCACTAAAACAACAAGATTATCCTAGTCATCATCATCATCTCAGCCCATATACGTCCCACTGTTGGGCTCGGGCCGCCTCCATAATGGAAGGGTAATTGACCTACTATACCACGCTGGTCAGACGTGTTGGTATAGGGTTTTATTTCGAGTTTTCCTTCTCTTGCATAGATGTTATATGCGTTTTATATCCCTTAATCGTCTCGTACGATCACCCACGGGTAAGATAGGGGGTGGTGAATTGTATTCTTACTCCGTCACTACACGGACTATTATCCTAGTCATCCTACTAATATTATTATTGCGAAGGGGTGTGAAGGTAATGATTTCTGATGTTTACGCGAGTATTACACATTGTAAATAAAACTACTTTACAGATTTTTTGCGTTTGTATTTGATTTTCGATTGCCCAACCTTTCAAATACTTTATAGCGTTCATGATCACTGGTAGACTAAGATGTCTTATTGGACGTGTCCAACAAGTCATCTTTATCACAGAGATCCGCTAAAGAATTAGTTATTAAATTTTGATCCACATTTTGGTACAAATTTATTGCCAGTACAAGAAGAAAACGATTGTAGATGAAAAAATTATATTGTTTTCGGTTAGAAATTACTAAACATGAAATTTGCAGTGACTATTGTGAGAATTTGTTAATTTAAATCTAACAAATCTAATATACTACCACCGGATCGGAACCCGGCCACACTGAGAAAGACTTCATTGGTTGTGAAGATGTTTAAATACATGTTATTCAAACTGCCTAGACCGTTAAACAGAGTTGAATGATAAAAAATTAATGTCATGCAGATAGACTATTTCCTGAATTAACACTTCATTATTTTAGCTTATTCACGTCCCACTGTTGGGCTTGAGCCAACTACACAATAGAAAAGAAATTAAGTCACTATATCGTGCGGTTCAGACGTGTTGACAAACACTTTCGTTTCAAGTTTTTCTTCTCTTGCATAAATGTGATATGTATAATGTATGCCTTTATAGTCTTTTACGACACCCATGGGTAAGAGAGGGGGTGGTGAATTGTATTCTTACTCCGTCATCACACGGAAAACTTAGAGCACTTTTATCTAAGCGCATTCCCTTCGATGTTTCCTTACTATGTTTTTACTCAAGCAAGTGTAATCCATTAAACGTATATGGGTAAAATTTCATATTAGTAAATTTACTTTTAAGCTAGTGAAGCCGCTAAGGCAAGAGCAGAAGCTAATTAAAAATAAATACATATTATATTATGAGGTTGATGCTATTTAAGCTGGAAAGACACAGGACACTACCGATCCTTTGTTTACGATTTGTATAACAATAGAGTTTCGCTGACAACAATGGTTGCTGACGAAAAGGCCTAATTAAACTTGTCCCTCTGTCCTTTGTTGATCGTTATTTCAGAATTATACACGTTTATTATCTTATGAGCAGTGATATTTGAGTGGGCAAACAAATACACAAAAAATTACCTACTATAGCACAGTGTTTAGAACAGCATAGTTTTATTTTGAGTTTACTTTATCTAGAATTGGTGTGAACTGCATTATTATACATCCCTTAATCGATGGAGTAAGAATACAATTCACCACCACCTCTCTTATCTACACCTACGGAGGTGTCGTAAAAGACGACTAAGGTATATAATATGCGTATAATATCCATGGAAAAGAAGTAAAACTCGAAACAAAACCATATGTGACCAGCGTGGTATAGAGGACAAGTTCTCTCCCATAGTGGAGGCCCAAGCCCAACAGTGGGACGTGTAAAGACTGCGATAATGAGATGATAAATCGCCTTATATGACACCCACGAGCAAGAGAGGGGGTGATGAATTACTCCGTCGCCTCAACGAAATACACAGTATATTAATTGTTAAATTCTTCTCTTGTTTTCTAGCGGCAGAACAGTGGGGATAATTTTCTGCTTGCAGCCATAAACTAGGTACACTAAAATAATCCACCTTTTTTTTTTTGTGGGTGGCCTGCGGTCGGCGCGCCTCCGCACCACTCCGTCCGGGGCGACAGAGGGGCTTAAGCACGCAACTACCGCAACCCACCCGAAAACCACGTCGCCTTCGTCGTTGGGCCGACCACCGGAGCAGGGTTACTTGACATCAGTGGTCGGCCCGACGGAATACCCCCTATTGGGGTACCCTCCCATCGACCGACGTCCCCCCTTCGGGGAGGACGTCGGTCTTTCCTCACCCGGTCGGCCTCTCGGCGGGTGACGGACTAATCCCCGGTCACGTCACCCGCGACCTCGGCTAGGGCAGCATGAGGCGCAGGTAGTTGCGCCTACGCCGCCCCAGTCGCCGGCGGCAGATCTCCTCATCGAGGCTGCGTTCCTCGCGCAGGCGATCCACCGCCTCCTTCCGCGAGATCACTGTCTCGCAGAAGGCTGCAACCGAAAATAATCCATAATTTGGTTATGACATAGCATTTTAAATAGCCACGAGTACTAATTTCCACATATTATCAGGCAAGCTTCTCAAAGATAATAAAACAAAAAATAAGTATGAAACAAGTTACATGAATTTAGAAAAAATTAGCTAACATTCTGAAAGTCACAGTCAAAACAAATATACAAGTATTTGGTTACTCCAAAAAGTTAGAGTACCGTTCGCATTCAAAGTTCAGACTCATATATGTTGTACATAGAGCCTACAAATATTCAGATGACATATCTCCCCAGGGCTGTCACCTAGATAGAATATTACTATCCTATTTTAAAGTGATTCCACGTTGTGACTTCGCAGGAAAATATTTCAGCACTTCTTCCTTTCCTATGGCCATTTTTTGGTTGTAAAAAACGATTAAGATTAATAAACCATCTAGTTTGTATCGGATTTCATCCTCTGCCTTACAAAGCAGAAAAGAACCGTATGCCCAATAGAATAGGTTATACTATCGCCTCCTCGATTCGTTGTTTATTAATGATCGCTTTCTTATATGAAAGTATCGTTTTGAAATAATTCGCATTTCTTATTATCATTACCTCAGATAACATAAGTCCCATTGCTGGGCTCGGGTCTCCTTCGTAATAAAAACAAAATTGACCCACTATACCGTGCCAATCAGAGGTATCTGCATAGGGTTTTATTTAGAGTTTTCTTCTCTTAGATATTAGTTGTCTGCATATTATATCCCTTAGTCATTTTTACGAGCCTCATAGGATGGTAAATTGGGGTGGTGAATTGTATTCTTACTCCATCCTACACCAAAGCCGAGTCTCGTAGAGCAAGTTTGCCGTTGATCCCGACTATCATAATTCTCTATATCAGTATATTTATTAGTATCCTCAAATATCCAGACATCAAGTTAATCCTAGAATATACTTATCTTCTCAATTAAAGAAGGTCAGGTAGTAGATAATTTAAAGAAAATAATATGCCATAACTGGTTTAACTAGAAAGTTGATACCTCAATACTATTGGGAATAAAAAGTATGTATATTTAGCCATACAGTATAACAATCACTTTATATAATTCGGACACTAAGGAAAAGGCAGTTTCAAAGAAATATCACATGCTATGTACTTATCATATATCCATACTAATATTATAAATGCGAAAGTAAGGATGTTTGTTTGTTTGTTTGTAACGCTTTCACGCTTAAACTACCGAACCGATTTCAAAAATTCTTTCACCAGTGGAAAGCTATAATATCAGGGAGTAACATAGCCTATATTTTATCCCGTTATTCCCACAGGAACGGGAACTACGCCGCGGGTAAAGCAACTGAAACCGAAGCGAAGCGAGGGCGGGTTGCTAGTATCACCATAAATTACTTAAAACTAAATTTTTATTGAACTTGAATTCATATCACCAATTTTCATTAAGTAGTTAAGTAGCAACTTAAATTTAGAGATTGGTATGAAAAACTTTCCGTGTGGTGACGGAGTAAGAATACAATTCACCACTATCTTACCCGTGGATGTCGTAGAAGACGACTATGGGATATTACATGCAGATAACATCTGTGCAAGAGAAAGAAAACTCAAAATAAAACCCTATACCAACATGTCTGACCAGCATGATATAGTAGGTCAAATGCCCTCCCATTGTGAAGGAGGCCCGAGCCCAACAGTGGGACGTACGCGGGCTGTGATGATGATGATGTTGAAAAACGGGCATATATGCTTATTACTTTACGCGGGACATCCTTAAAACATTATCTAAGTTTATAAATTTTCATGCGATGTCTAGAACATAGATCTAACTCGACAAAATATCAAGCATCGAATTTCTTGTAATCATATGTTTTATGTACGTCTGGTTTTTTATAGTATTACGTATTATAAAACTTGGAAAAGTAGAAGTTTTTCGCAATCACATAAGTTATAAAAGAAATGCTTTGTTGTGTTGATTTGAAGCATATTGTCCAGTATAACGAAAATGGATAATAAACTAAAACTGGATCTAATTAATGGGTAGTTTTTGTTTGTGGCTTATGTTAGGTACAATACAAAAACTACTTTGCAATTATTATTCGACTATTTAGCGGTCCACTGGATAGAGGTCCTCTATTTTTCTTTTTTTGGGGTTGGGTTGCGATCGGCGCGTTCCTCGCACCACTCCGTCCGGGGCGACAGAGGGGCGTAAGCACGCACAGCGGCACACACGAGGACACGGCGCAGGCCTCGAGCGTATGCTGCGCCGTGTCCTCGTCGCAATCGCAGTGGAAGTATTTACCCTCTGAGTGACGTCCAATAATTATTCGGCAGTCGCAACCAACTACAAGGTTTCTTAAAATCGTTTTGAGGCCTAGCTTCGGCTAGGCGGGCCATTAAACCTAAATACACACCACAGTGCGAGTCTTTGTTTGAAAACAAAGTCACATCTTTATTACATTATTGTGTTATAAGTTACCACACATGTTACCACATGAATAACATACATGTTACCACATGAATAATTTGCGGGTGACGTGACCGGGGATTAGTCCGTCACCCGCCGAGAGGCCGACCGTGTGAGGAAAGACCGACGTCCTCCCCGAGGGGGGGACGTCGGTCGATGGGAGGGTACCCCAATAGGGGGTATTCCGTCGGGCCGACCACTGATGTCAAGTAACCCTGCTCCGGTGGTCGGCCCATTTTTTCGAATAATTTGCGGGTGACGTGACCGGGGATTAGTCCGTCACCCGCCGAGAGGCCGACCGCGTGAGGAAAGACCGACGTCCTCCCCGAAGGGGGGGCCGTTGGTCGATGGGAGGGTACCCCAATAGGAGGTATTCCGTCGGGCCGACCACTGATGTCAAGTAACCCTGCTCCGGTGGTCGGCCCAACGACGAAGGCGACGTGGTTTTCGGGTGGGTTGCGGGAGTTGCGTGCTTAAGCCCCTCTGTCGCCCCGGACGGAGTGGTGCGAAGGCTCGCCGACCGCAGCCCACCCACAAAAAAAAAAAAAAAAACCACCTGAATATTTTATCTACAGCCGCGCTGGTCCGTCTGGGGGCAGTACCACACTCTCGCATAAAATCGACGTTTGAGTAGTAACAATTTGTGACTGTAATTCGTTCGGTGAGAGAGAAAGCCGGAAGGTATCTGGGGTGGATAAGGTTCTGAGGGTATTTGCGTATAGTGGATTTTGATAATGCCTTCAGTATCACCTAACCTCCCGCATTGACACTGCCTAGCAAAGGCCTAACAAAATCCATGAGTGGTGTTTGTTACCATCTGGTGTTAGCTTAACCCAATATGCGTTTGCTGAGGGCTTTCAACCCGAAAACCCAGTTTAAGCGACATCCCTCTAGGGCTTACACTGTTTTCGCCGGGCTGGCCACAGACGTCAAGGACTGGGTACCAGTGGTCGGCCCAATGCCGAAAGGGTGGAAACAGGCGCTATGCACCTAGACCGTGGACCGCTCAAAAAAGGAGCCCTATTGGGAACAGATTTCGGCTTGGGGCGTGATTGTCGAGATCTTCAGGCTATGATGTAGTGCTTTCATTCCCACATAAAAAAGTTAAATATATAGCACTATATAGATTGAATTAAATAGAAAATTTCTAAAAGAGCTTGCTTTGTAAAATTTTGTATACAAAATCCGCATTGTGCTTTACTTTGAATTCGAACCTGAACCCACGCGATCATTAGCAGCACGCATATAGTACTAGACTAACAACAGTATCAAATAAATATATTTGATAAAAAAGTATTCGAGTGAAAAGTTTTCGAGCTATTCAAGTAGTCGCCAAAAAAGGGGAAATTTTATTAACTCAATATTATGTATATTTGCTTATAAAGTATTCACAATGAGACAGAAATCGTTGACAAGTTTGACAGGCGACCCTTTTCAACGTCAGGGACAGATGTCAAATCTATTATAATGGCACTTTATTTACGATGATCAAGAGAAGAATGGTTCTCGATCAAGTTATTTATTTTATAACTATCTATTGGTGAACTACCCCAGTCACGTAGGTAAACCGTCTTTTAAACGCATCAGTCTAAATTACATAATTGAGAAACAAATAAAAAATTATAGCTATACCAGCTAACCCAACAGACGTTGTTCTTTTCAAATATAAAAAATTGTAAAAGGAATTCGCCTTGAAATCGATTGCAGTGCCACATACTAGTTCCAATTATTAATCTAAACCATTCTCCTATCCATCGGAGTAGCCACATACAACAACTAGTCTAGCCGTTTAGAAGGAATTTAATTACAAATACATGAACAGAATATTTGTATTTAAAGATTTTTAGTCTATTACGACCCGAAAACCTACGTGTGGCTATGTGTTCGGCATACCAAAAGAACCGAACTTGGTACCTGCTAGAAAGATACACGTACAGTGGGTTATGGGGTTGTATTACGTCCCTTTCGTTGCACCAGTTGGTTTAAGCGAGATGTGACCAAGCAATAGTCTGTCGCCAAAAAAAAATAATATAGCAAATGTCATGTCGGTAGAATTGTCTTGACTGTTCGCTAGCTATATGTTAAATAGGCGTCACACTAAATTCAATATTGATGCTCTCCAAATTACATAATGCCCCTTTGCGAGCAAGTCAATATTAAACAATGGATATCGGTAGATTGATGAAAAAATCAATGAATTTTGAATAAATAAAAAGTTCGTAGTAAAAAACTAATAAAACTTCATAATGAAGTTGTGGAATTTATTTTCCAGTAAAATTACTACTACTGTGCGTCGCGATATTCGCCGATTTAATACGCTCCGTATTAAAGAAGCGATAGAGCGGAATCGTGGCTCGAAAGTGTTCGCACAAGATCTGTCTATTGGGCAAAGCCAAATGACTAAGCTGAAGACCGATGATGGCACTGTCATTTCATCCCAAAGTGAGATCTTGGGAGAGGTCGAAAGGTTCTATGGACAGTTATACAAATCATCCCGAAATCCTGTTGTCGGCTTGGTCCAAAATCCCAGATCCGAGCTAACTCGGCACTATACCGAAGAAATCCCGGACATCAGCTTGTACGAGATCAGTATGGCTCTCAAACAACTACGTAACGGTAAGGCACCGGGAGATGACGGAATTACGGCAGAGCTTTTGAAGGCGGGCGGCAAGCCGGTCTTAATAGCCCTTCAGAAGCTATTTAATTCCGTTATCCTTGGGGGCGACGTTCCAGAGTCGTGGACCAGGAGTGTGGTGGTGCTGTTCTTCAAGAACAAAGCCCTTTTAAAGAACTACAGACCCATCTCACTCCTGAGCCACGTTTATAAGTTGTTTTCGAGGGTATTACCAATCGACTCACGCGCAAGCTCGATGACTTCCAGCCGCCCGAACAAGCCGGCTTCCGAAAAGGCTATAGCACTATAGACCATATCCTCACGCTTCGGCAGATTATACAAAAGACCGAGGAGTATAATCGGCCCCTGTGCTTAGCGTTTGTGGACTATGAGAAAGCCTTTGAATCAGTCGAAACTTGGGCGGTGCTGCAGTCCCTTCAGCGGTGCCAAATCGATCATCGCTATATCGAAGTGCTGAAGTGTTTGTATAGGAACGCCACAATGTCAGTCCGTATCCGGGATAAGAGTACGAAACCGATCCAGTTGCAGAAAGGCGTGAGACAGGGAGATGTCATCTCTCCGAAACTGTTTACCACTGCACTGGAAGATGTCTTCAAGCTCTTAGACTGGACTGGACTAGGCATCAACATTAACGACGAATACATCACTCACCTTCGATTTGCAGACGATATAGTCATTATGGCAGAATCCATGGAGGACCTTGGCACAATGCTCAATGATCTCAGCAGGGTATCCCTACTAGTGGGTTTACGAATGAACATGGACAAGACGAAAGTCATGTCAAATGCCCATGTCATTCCTGTACCGGTCCTAGTTGGCAATGCGATTCTCGAAGTTGTCGATAATTATATTTACCCAGGACAAACAGTCCAGTTAGGTAGATCCAATTTCGAGAAAGAGATCAGCCGACGAATCCAACTCGGTTGGGCAGCGTTCGGGAAACTTAAGAAGATCTTCTCGTCCAACATACCTCAGTGTCTGAAAACACAGGTCTACGACCAGTGTGTGTTACCAGTGATGACTTACGGCACGGAAACGTGGTCCCTAAATGTAGGCCTCATATCAAGGCTCAAAGTCGCTTAGCGTGCTATGGAGCGGGCTATGCTCGGGATTTCTCTGCGAGATAGAATCCGGAATACGGAAATCCGCAGAAGAATGGGTGTAACTGACATAGCACGAAGAATTAGCATGCTGAAGTGGCAATGGGCAGGCCACATCGCTCGACGAACCGACAACCGGTGGGGAAGAAAGGTTCTCGAGTGGCGACCACGTATCGGACGACGCAGTGTAGGACGCCCCCCCACTAGGTGGACCGATGACCTAATGAAAGTTGCTGCGCGTCGTTGGATGCAGGCGGCACAGGACCGCACATTGTGGCGCAACATGAGGGAGGCCTACGTCCTGCAGTGGACGGCAATAGGCTGAAATGATGATGAAATGAAATGATGAAAATTACTAAATCGTTAACGTCGAAAATCTTCAATTAACTGTTGAAGAAATGAATTGATTTTCAATAACTAAAATGTAAGCAGTAAAAAAATTAATAAAACTTCATCATGAAGTTTGAACATTTTCAATAAAATTACTAAACCGTCAATGTCGAAGATCTTCAATAGATTGATGAATTTATGGATTTCCAATAAATAAAAAATTAGTAATAAAAAATTAATAACATTTAGTCATGAAGTTTGTGAAATAGTTTCCCAATAAAATTTTGGTTTTTTAAACCATCAATGTCAGAAATCTTTGACGGGCTGGTAAAGAAATTAATAGATTTTCAATAAATAAACATTAATAGTAAAATATTAATAAAACTGCATCATGAAGTTGTGAAATAAATTTTCCAGTAAAAATACTAAACCATCAATGTCGAAAATCTCAAGTCATGTGTCCCAAAAACTTTCTCTAAAAGAACCTTGTAATAATTCATAGCTAGCAAAATGTTCAAGTTGACCTTAAGCTAGATAAAGTTTCAAACTATGAGACATGATCGGATTTAAAACTTACTATCCATCCGTGAGATTCTGAGGTTTTATGGATGGAGATAAAAGATATTTACGTGGTAAACGTAATGGTAGTTTAATGTTACGATCGTGGTTTACCAACTAGAAACGTTAGGCCACGTATTGCCAATTTTTTTTTAAATTCATTTTTTATCGCATGCCTTTACCCTTGATAAGCTTTTCAGAAGTTTTGATACAACAAATTCTTGTCTTTCGACTTTTAGTTTAACTTGTACAATATTGGGCAAAGTTTTACAGATAAATACCTCCTAACCTGTGGTGTGGTGACGGAGTTAGAATACAATTCACTACCCCCTATCTCGCCCGTGGGTTTTATTAAAGACCAAAAGATATAATGTGCACATAACAACTATGTAAGAGTAAGAAAACTTGAAATAAAACCCTATACCTACCCATCTGACCAGCGTGGTATAGATCAATTACCCTACCACTGTAAAGGAGTTTCGAACGCAGCAGTAGGGTGTATATGGGCTGTAACGATGATAACTTGCTAACCTAGCTTCGTTTGACGTTAATTTCAATTACTAGCTGATCAAACGGATGTACTGCATTAAAAAATTAACTTCTTTGATCGCAGCGCCGATCAATCCCTAACACATAGTTCCAGTAGTCTAATTTTATTCTAGTCTGTCTATTATTGTCTTACTAATAAAACCGGTTTGGAACACATCGACGAATTCAAGCTTCTTGACATATAAGTAGACGTAACAAAATGTTCACAAAAGTCAGAAGTTTACTAATAATAGTAATAAAACTAGGTACGCCAGAGATTTACAAAATGAAGACGTATGTCGAGATGATGTGGAATATTTACTTATTTTATTTTTATCTCATCATCATCATCACAGCTCATATATGTCCCACTGCTGGGCTCGTGTCTCAACCGTAATGGAAGGGATATTGATCTAATATACATAAGCACCACACTGGTCAAATGTGGTGGTACAGAGTTTTATTGAGTTTTTTTTTCTATGCATAGGTTTTGTATTCATATTATAATTTCTGCTGCTGAGCTCGAGTCTCATCCACAATGGAAGGCAAATTCCTTCTCTTGCATGTATTTTTCTGCATATTATAATGCCTCAATTATCTTTTATTACTCCAAAGACGAGAAAGGCGGTAGTAAATTGTATTCTTACTCCGTACTCGAAAATATTCATATTCGTGCAAAATCGAATTTTTCAGGTAAGACCCCTTAAAAACTAAAATTTTATGTAACTACAAAATCTAATAAAAAATTATTGCACCATTTCTGAGATATACGAAATATTATAATACACGAATTCTTCATTTAAGGTTAGTGAATCTTAAGAATTAATTAAGACTTTAATTTAATTACAGACTTGCAAGTCTGACTGACTACACAAGTTCAATGTTATAATCTCTTACTAAACGATTAAAATTCATTTAATTTATTAAACTATATATTACATTGCAATTGCTAAAATATTTTAATGGCAAGCATCAAAATTTATTTGAAAATGCAATCTCATTAATTTTAATCCAACTTAGTGTTGTATTAAATTCATTATAAATAATTAAAATAGTTTTCAAATAAACAAAATTACATCTTAATAATTAAATACACCCCAACGAAGTTTCATCTATACCAATAAATAAAATTGGAGTGTCTGTTTGTAATGTCAAAATAATAGGCTTTTTTCATGCTCGCACGGTTATTTGCACGACATCTATGCCTAAAATACAGATTAAAGCATTTTTGTCTGTCTGTCTGTCTGTCTTTCTGTCTGTCTGTCTGTCTGTCTGTTTGTTCCGGATAATCTTCAAAACGGCTGAACCGATTTCAAAAATTCTTTCACCACTGGAAAGCTATAATATCAGGGAGTAACCTAAGCTATATTTTATCCCGGTATTCCCACGGGAACGGGCACTACGCGGGTAAAACGACTAAAACCGAAGCGAAGCGAGGGCGGGTTGCTAGTCATTAATAAAACTATTATTTATTAACCAAGATATTATTAATAATTTATTAATTTTTCATGAAAAATACAAGTTTATATGAAAAAGCTAAAAACAAAATAGGTATAAACGAGTTGAAATTTTTTTTCAGTTATTGCAGAAACATGAAAACTTCAAGTGGAGAATTTGTATTATACTTAATATCTTAATGTTTTCACGTGTTATATTAAATAATTTTGATGAAATTTTATGTAATGTGATGCGGCAGTACTGTCTTAGTATAGTGAAGTTTAACTTAAGACTGTAAATGCGAAAGTAAGTTCAATTTTTTGTTACACTTTCTCACCTAAACCACATAATAGATTTAAAAAATTCTTTCTACAGTGGAAAGCTAGGTTAACATAAGAAATATTTTATCCCGGTATTCCCGCGTGAGATAGCATAGGTCAAACCGAGGAAAAATGATCTATTTTTTAAATTATTTCACTAATGGAAAGCTACATAATCGAGTAATATAGATATTTTTTAATCCGGTATTTCCACGGTATCGAGAGCTACGCAAATGAGACGTAAGAGCAATTTCTCTCTTATTGTGAAGGAGACTCGAGCCCAGCAGTGGGAAATAAATGACTCCGAGATGATGATACTGAACATAGATGAGGTTATATAAATACTAAACCATGATTCAAATTGTTTTCATTAAACATACTATGTTGACAAGATAAACATTTTACTATACACTAACAGACCCGGCCATGCGTTGCTGTGGCTAATATTTTTGTTATATTCCATTTTATTAAACTATTTAAGTGGAACTGTGGAGTCATGGAGGTCGTCATATTTTTTACAAATGGCATCTATGTAAAAAAGCAAGTTAAAATCATATATGACACGTTTGTAGGTTTGACATAGCAGCGCCATCTATTAATTAATTACTCAATCCAGGCACCAGATATCGCCATCTGTTAAAATCGTTTGGAGTTAACAGATAATTGTGAATGTCAAATAATAGACAAATAATTTGCAATAAAATAATATTGCGACTATAAATTAAGATGTAAGCTATCCTATCTTTCAAGTTGGATCAAACTGCACACGGTGTGCAAATTTGATTAAAATCGGTTAAGTTGTTTAGAAGTCCATTGCGGACAAACAACGTGACATGTAATTTAAATATATTAAAGTTTGTCCATTGCGTTTGGACATTTAATTTTAATACTTAATTTATTCGTGGTATACACTTATTTAAAAAAAAAGTTATTGAAGTTTCTGTGCTCAAATAAATTATATTAATTCATCCCATCTTTTCATCTCAAACTACGTAAGTCCCATTGTTAGGCTCGGGCCGCCTGCACAATGGGTGGGAAATTGACCTGCTATACCGCGCTGGTTAGACGTTTTGGTATAGTTTTATGGCGAGTTTGCCTGCATATAAAATCCCTTAGTCGTATTTTACGACACCCATGGGTACGAGACGGGATGGTGAATTGTATTCTTACTCCTTCACCACGCGGCAATATATTTAGTGTAGATTGATTTTCCAACGTACTATAGAATAATATTATTATTTTCCGTGTGGTGACGAAGTAAGAATACAATATCCAATCATTTTTGACAATAGCTATCGTAAAAATTGGCCCAAGGGATATTATGTGGCTATCTACAAGAGAGAGAAAACTGAAAATAAAACCCTATAGGTACCAATTGTAAACGTCACAGGAGGACTCATTCATCCGCATGGTCTGTAAAGTGTTTGAAACGTCGGGCAATCAAAAATTAAATACAAACGCGATAAAATCCATAACGTAGTTTTATTTACAACTAGCAACCTGCCCTCGCTTCGTTTCGGTTTTAGTCGTTTAACCCGCGTATTTCCCGTTCCCGTGGAAATACCGGGATAAAATATAGCCTAGTTTACGTCCTGATATTATAGCTTTCAATTGGTGAAAGAATTTTTGAAATTGGTCCAGCCGTTTTGAAGATTACCCGGAACAAACAGACAGACAAAAATTTTTTAATTGCTATTTTCGGCATAGGTGTCGTGCAAATAACCGTGTGAGCATGAAAAAAGGCTATTATTTTGACATTACAAACAGACACTCCAATTTTATTTATTGGTATAGACTAGTTTCTGCTCGCGACTTCATCCTCGTGGTATAGATACTTTGGCTAACTTTAACCCAAGACTTTGTTTACGTAGAAGGTGAAAATATTTTTAATAATACGATTCTGCCACATGATTTTTGCGGCAATTTAGCCGTTTACACAGTGGAAGCTCTCGAAAGGAAAAAAAAAACTATTTTGAAACGTTCTTCTTTGGTGCTCCGCTCCTGTTGGTCTTAGCGTGGTGATATAGAAATAGCCTATAGTGTTTCTCGATAAATGGGCTATATATAACACTGAAAGAATTTTTTAAATTGGACCAGTAGTACCTGAGATTAGCGCGTTCAAAAAAACAAACTCTTCAGCTTTATTTATTAACTAGCAATCCGCCCTCGCTTCGCTTCGGTTATAGGTTAGGTTATAGTCGTTTTACCCGCGTAGTTCCCGTTCCCGTGGGAATACCGGGATAAAATATAGCTTAGTTTACGCCCTGATATTATAGCTTTCTACTGGTGAAAGAATTTTTGAAATCGGTCCAGCCGTTTTGAAGATTACCCGGAACAAACAGACAGACAGACAGACAGACAGACAGACAAAAATTTTTTAATTGCTATTTTAGGCATAGGTGTCGTGCAAATAACCGTGTGAGCATGAAAAAAGCTTATTATTTTGACATTACAAACAGACACTCCAATTTTATTTATTGGTATAGATATAGAGTATAGATGTGTAATACTCGCATAAACTTCAGAAATTATTACTCTATACCAAACTGTATGACCAGCGTAGTATACAGCTTAATTGCCCTTCTATTATAGAGGAAGCTTGAGCTCAACAGCAGAACCTATATGGACTCGGATGAATGAATTAAATAAAAATGACACGGTGACTATAACATACATACATACATATATTCACGCCTCTTTTCCATAGGGGTAGGCAGAGACCACTTCCCTCCACTTGCTACGATCTTTAATACCACTTTCGCCCCCTCCGCATTCATTAATCTCTTCATGCATATTCCTCGGTTTAGGGTAAACCTAGCCTTTCTTAAGAACGTCTCCGATTTGATCATGAAACTTCCACCTTGGTCTTCCCCTTCCAACAGTTCCGTTCAGATTCGCCTTATAAATTCTTCTTGTTAGTCTCCTTTCATTCATTCTCTCTACATAACCAAACCATTTTAACATACCTGTCTCAATCCTTGTCACTATATCTGCATTCATATCATTGTATGTCTGGTGACTATAAATTCTTAATTAATAGATACAGATTACATTCAGACATAGAAATATCATTTGTGGTTCGTACAAAAAATATACGTGCGTGGGTTTACCTATTATTATTTGTACGTAGATATTAAATACATCACGTAATTTGTTAAATGTTTTATAAATCTAGATATTTTATTGGTATAGTCAATTCATAAGCATAGGTAAATCGGAATGCTATAATCCTAATAAATTGGAATAGTAAATTTTACCCTAGCGAAGGACGAAAAGCAGGGTAAGGTATTTATAATGTTATGTATCTATCTATATTTATGTATGTTAGTTCATTTATTACTTTCTACGGATGGATGCACCAAGCCCGTGAGTCGAATCAGATGGTTCTTCGTTGAATCTTAAGGGTATCACTGAAAATGTACGACATGTGTGCCATATATATAAAATTAATTACATCTTTACTCAGATACACACATACAAACACACACGCCTATTCACATACTAGTTAAGTTTTGATAATTATTTTTAAAATGTATGTACTGTGTTGGCAGAATACGAGCACTATTTCTTTAGGTAGAAATAGCACGAGCTGAACCAATAACTTATCTTGTTCCTCGTTAAAATTGAATTATTTTATGTAAGAAGTTCTTTTCCTTATAACTCCGGCCGCTCTGAGTTTGCGTTCCTGACACATGTCAATTCGTCATAACTAGTGATGTACAATAAACAACATTCATTATATTTAATAACGTTATTTATTGCATTCATTATGCTTATTTATTAAATTCAATATAGATTTTGTTAAATTTATAGGAATTATTTCGCATGTTTTTTTTAAAAGTGCCTTCATCTTTTTTATGCTATACGGTGAAGAAGTATTATGGCCGGCTCCATAATCTTTAATTTGAGCCCAGATTAGCTGTATGGTATTGTACTGGCAGTGGAATAGGGGAATTCGAAGAACGCAATAAACGTTCTCCAGAGCCAACTCATCTAAAACATAACGAACTTATGCCGGCTTATGGTCATTGACTAATTTCTTCAACTCTGCTTTTAGTGTAGACATATTTTCATCATTGCCACGTCTTTGCAGCCACCGATTCCTCTTTTTATTAGCTTTGGTAGGTACTTTATTTAATTGTACCGAATTAGGCGTGTTACCATTAACATAACTAAAGGCTCTGGGAGGCCAGGTAGCAACACATCCTGAAACCACTCCTTGAATGCAGTCATATTCATATTTCTTCGTGGTAGTCAGTAGTAGCTTTTAACTCAAAAACCAATAAACCGTTTTCCACAAAACCGTACTTCGCACAACCAGCGTGGCATATTATGAGTCGTGTTCCTTTACCCATTGGCACTTTCGACGATGACGCTTGAGTGTCATTTGTCCAAGAACGAGAAAGCGTGTGGTTGGGGTTTAGCCTTATCTCGTCGATGAAAGCGGTATTGTCCCAATTATCAATATTTTGCACTTCTTTTAAAAAGTTAATTGTTTTTAAAATTATGTAATTCCTTTCTAAAAGAATTTTCTAGAAGAAACAAATCAGCTGCTTTCAAAGATGCTAGAACCGATGACCTATTAAGGTATTCACTTCTGGGATAATAACTGCTATATATATATGCTTTCGTGTGATGACGGAATAATAATACAATTCACCACCCCCCCTTTACTGCCTGTGGGTGACGTAAAAGACGATTAAGGGATTATAATATACATACAATATCTAAGCAAGAGAAGGAAAATTCGAAAAAAACCCTATACGTCTAACTACCGTGGTGCAGTTGGTCAATTTCCCTCCCATTGTGGAGGAGGCTCGAGCTCAGTACTTGGATGTTTATGAACTATGGTGAGTGATGATAAATAAATGTGATTCCTTATAGCATCAGCCCCAAAGCTATCATTGTCTGTTATAGGTTAATTTCTGCATTTCCTTTTTTGGTGTTCGTAAAATATTTTCTCCAGTGCCGAACTTTTCTGTATTAATATTTGTTATTGTCCGTTCGCTTATTCTAAGCGCCTGAGAGATGCACTCTTGTCTTGTTATAATTACGGAGTCCGCCAATTTGTCTTTCAAACTAAGGTAATATTGAAGCTTGATAATTAGTTCTCGTGTTTCACTTTTCAATATTTAACCGTGTTTCGGCATTATTATTTTGCACCGAAAGTGCAGAACGGTAATATACGATACACAATAAAAGTCTAGATTAGCGCAGAGGCTGACCTCTTACTCATATAACAAGGAGAATTAGTCAAATAAACAACAATAACAGTCACGAGAAAATACATATTGAGAAACACTGGAGAACGTAGTCTATGCGCGCGAGACGACAAGAAATGACTCTTTGTGACTGTCATAAAATGGCGGTCCCCACAACGCTATTACGGGTAGCCATTTTTCACTAGTAATATAAAGTAGTAAGTCATTTTATTTTCATTTTTTTTTATAGATGTGATTATTATCACCATATTTATTTTCTTAAGTTTTGATTGGGTGTACCTTTGTCGTATTACTAACTTTATTAAATAGTAAATACATTATATATTATAAAATAAAATTATAACGTTTTATTAATATTATAGCGACAGATTATATTAATATAATAAGATTATAAAAATATGCGATTACAATTGCCTCGTTATTTTGTCCCATCACTACAAAAAGAAACATAAGACAAAACCTTGAAACAGGGCAGTTTGACATGTTTTGATTTTTAAAACTATTGTTTATATATTTGTTAATTGAGTAATTGTTAATAATTTTAGCCGAAAATTAATACGTTTATTATAAGTTGGCATAATTATTAATTTTTTAATGTTACTACTCGTTAATAAGGTAAATATAAGATATTTAAATGTCCGTGTGGTGACGGAATAAGTATACAATTCACCACCCCCTATCTTGCCCGTGGGTGATCGTACGAGACGACTAAGGGATATAAAACGCATATAACATCTATGCGAGAGAAGGAAAACTCGAAATAAAACCCTATACCAACACGTCTGACCAGCGTGGTATAGTAGGTCAATTACCCTTCCATTATGGAGGAGGCCCGAGCCCAACAGTGGGACGTATATGGGCTGAGATGATGAAGATATTTAAAATTGTGCCGTAAATAGTACGGCAGTTCAAAGTTACATCGCCCATTCTGTCATGACCTGTCAGGAATGCAAACTCAGAGCGGCCGGAGTATAGTTATGTTTTTTATTAGCGTTGACAAGAACATAAATGTTTTTCTTTTTTTAATGTATGTACATACTTATATAAAATTAATACGACCGTAACCAGGTGCCGCATTGTAAAAAGAAAGAGTGAAATTCATAGGACCTTTGTTAAAAGTTTTCGTGTGGTGTCAGAGTAGAATACAATTCCCCACTCCCTGCCTTGCTCGTGGATATCATAAAAGATAACCAAAGACGACTAAAGTATATAATATGCACGTAACGTCTGTGTAAGAGAAGGAAAACTTGAAATGAAGCCCTATACCAACCTGTCTGACCAGCAAGGTATAGTAAGTCAAATTCCCTTCCATTACTACTATACCATATATCATATAAATAATATCATACTATACCATATAATAAGGTCAATTTCCCTTCTATTGTGGAGGAGGCTCAAGTCCAACAGTGGAACGTCCTCCCCGAGGGGGGGACGTCGGTCGATGAGAGGGTACCCCAAGTAGGGGGTATTCTGTCGGGCCGACCACTGATGACAAGTAACCCTGCTCCGGTGGTCGGCCCAACGACGAAGGCGACGTGGTGTTCGGGTGGGTTGCGGGTGTGCGTGCTTACGCCCCTCTGTCGCCCCGGACGGAGTGGTGCGAGGAGAAAAAAAGCCCGGCAGTGGAACGTATATGGGCTAAGATGATGATGATGACTGAAAAAATAATACTCTATCTGAATCTGGTTAGTCTAGAAATTGGAACATAAAGAAATTAATATATAATGAAAGAGCAAAAAAACGCCAAAGCGATGTGAGATCTGAAATTAGATCACATCCCTCCGGTATTGTATAGCAGAAAACAAACATCCGCCAAACGCCTACAGGCAATCCTTGTTTGTAACGGACTATGTACACATATCTATAAATATTAAGCTTGTATATGAACGTGACCGTTGAAAATTGTGCGTAATTAACCACAGAGTACGTAAATAAAAATTGATTACATTATCTGTGGGACTAAAGAGAGAAGATTCGGTGTAGCGGGCCAGTAACATCGAGCAATACAGGCACTTTTCTGTTAAGACATCAGTGTGAAGAGGTATCTGCGTAATCCGCTGGGCAGGAATTCACCATCAAAGTTTCGTTTCCTATGCCCCGCTTAATAGATGAAGAAAATACGGTGTTCATGATGTTACACTCCACCTTTTCGTGTCTTGAATTCGTATACAGTAATCTTTTAGATAGATCTTTTCTCCGTATGTGATGGAATAAAAATACAATTCACCAACATCATATCTTACCTGTGGGTATCGTCAACACCTCTGACCAGCGCGGTTTAATACATCAATTTCTCTCCCATTGTGGAGAAGGCTCGACCACAAGTGTGGGATTATGTGGATTAAGATGATTAGATGAGATAAATATATTTTGCTGCAAAAAACAACTTTCTCCACCCAAGCCAATTAACCATCCCCTCGGATTTCAACAATGATATTGCTATAAGAATTATACTCTTCAGAACTCTAATAAATGTGAGGAAACACCGACGTCCTCCCCGAGGGGGGGACGTCGGTCGATGGGAGGGTACCCCAAGTAGGGGGTATTCCGTCGGGCCGACCACTGACGACAAGTTAACTCTGCTCCGGTGGTCGGCCCAACGACGAAGGCGACGTGGTTTTCGGGTGGGTTGCGGGAGTTGCGTGCTTAAGCCCCTCTGTCGCCCCGGACGGAGTGGTGTGGAGGCGCGCCGACCGCAGCCCACCCACAAAAAAAAAAAAAAAACCTCTAATAAATAAGATAGGCACTCCTAATCTTTTAAAAAATACGTCACGTAATGGATAATTTATGAATAGTTACTTAAATTTAAAGTTAAGTAAGTACTCCCAGTAAGCAACTTTAAGTAAGATCTACTTATGACTTAGTTATAGCAGTTGAGACGGTGTTTTAAGGGATCAAGCAAGTAGGCTTTACGTAGTGTCTTATGTTTTAGTTTATGGTTTAAGAACGAAAGCTCTAGACTTTGTAAAACTTATATACTTTATAAAAGGGTTGGTATGACTATCTGGCATATTAGTAATCTACATGTAAATATAAAGAAAAGTTGCTTAAAGTATGAATAGTGGGTTTTCTGTGGGCCTACTCTTGAAATCAATTCTAATTTCAAATCCGATTTAATTTCAATCTCACCAAACTTATTTTTGGTACTCGTAAACAAAATTGAGAATGAATTCTTCGCATTTTCACCAAATGTGCCGTATTTTATTACTTTAAATTAATAACGTTACCGAACTCGATCACCATAAAGACGCTTTCTTGAAAAGGTGCAACAGTAACGATTTTAAACTACGTCAAAATCACTTCGGGGGTAGCAATTATTTGACTTAATCGACGAGAGTCGAATTCATTTAGTTTAAAAAGAATCCACCAAATTTGATTCCAATCGTGCGCTAGTGTCGCTTTCAAGAGTACTAAATTGTTCAAATTCGAGCTGCGATTGGATTTAGGATTGGAATCGAGATTCAAGAGTAGGCACACTGGTCTTCACAAATCTAAAAAAAATAAAATGTAATCGATCGGCGCGTCATCTACTCGTACATGACACTTGCTGCTTCTTTACCGTTTTTTACGCCACTCATAAAAAAGTAAGAAATTATAACATCACAACGACGTGTCGTTGTCCGTGTAGTATAGTCCGTGGACTATACTATGTCCTATACATAAATTGTTGTAATTATAAGGCCTATTTGGGTTGATGGAAAATAAATACAATTCACCACCCCCTATCTTGCTAATGGATGTCATAAAAACTGAATAAGGGATAACATCTGTGCAAAAGATTCCTTCATTTTTCTCTCTTGAACTTAACTCGAAATAAAATCTTTTATCAATCTGTCTGACTAGTTTCGTATACATTTTTTTTCCTATTGTGGAAAAAGTTCTAGTTATACTAGCAGCATGTATAAGAGTTGAGAGGATGATAATGATTATGCAGAATAAGACAAGTGGACACGTGTGAAAAAACATCTCGTTGATCGTCGATTGATTTGATTGATACACTAACTTACAGATCTTGAACACTTCGATATTCATGAATGAATATCGAAGTGTTCAAGTTCTATTCCATAACAGTTAATACGGATATTATAGCGCAAAATTGAGGATAGAGCAAAAAATATTTCGCTTACAAAAAGTTCTAATAAAGTCCCGTTTCTAGTTTTATTATTTCCTACCAACGATTGCAACTTTATTTGATTTCTCATTTGATCTTTTCTTTCTTGCTATTGAGATATTTTTCATTGGGTATAAGAGAATTGTGGGAATTTGCTCTTTATATACAAGAATTTTTAGATTAAACTACGGACCACCTTTTTGGTTTTCGTCTATTCAATATTATGTCTATATTGAAATAGTGAACAATAATTTCTAAACGCAAGGCTTTTTATTTTCACCATATATATAATGTCCATATATTTTAGTATTGAAATTATAGTGAGATTAATACATATTATAATAACAATAACGCTAAAACACTCACGTACTGAGATCAATTACGTCAACCCGGGTTTCGTGCACGCCGGGGCCTCGCGGACGTCGTTGCCCACTCACCCTGATGATGAGCATCGGATATGCATATATCCGTTTTATTTTATATCTGTCATTTGTTAATACTATCAGTGAATAAAGGTGGTTATACTTAAACTTCAGTTCCTTATTTTTGCAACAATGGGCCTTCTTCAGTAGAGCAACCGGCATACCCACAAAAATCACAGCGGTCCCTTCCGCGCTTTTAGGGGGTGATGGAGAGATCGTCTTTTCATATTCGATCCTCGAAATTCCAACGCAAGGCCGACTGATATGTCTTGTCGTCGTTCATAGTTGTGGGCGCCGCCCCCTCCCCTTCCCCTTAGGCACCGCCTGCGATACGAGTCAGCGGACGCAAGCACCTCAAGATCCCGTTCCGCGGCCTCCTTTAAAAAGATGACCTTCTCGCAGAAGGAGGCCATTGACGACCAGCATCTGTCACTATGGAACATTTTTGAGATGATGGTTAACAACGACAAGTGCCTATGCCTGTGACCGCTGACAAGTTGTGGCGCTGAGGCTCACAGGCGGAACATATCTCCAATGTGTAGCGGCGATTGGCCCACCACACTGATCCAGGGACCTTTTCACGTCGAATTCTGTGCTGCTACTTATTGAAGACCCCATGTCCGGTAAGTACCTCGTCATCCTGAAGGACAATTTGCCGTGCCTTCTTAAAATCCAGCAGTGAAGGTGGGGCGCAATCGCCTCAACGATCCCCCGCCACCTGATGGTATGTGATATAGCCGCGCATGGTCCTTTCCTAGGCCGCAACCTACCGTGATACAAGAGTCACCTTACTCAGGAGCTCAAATTACCAGACTCAAGCAGCAAAGCATCAGCAATTCGTTGAATAGGCAATAAATCAAAGAGAAACAAACGCAGACTTTAAAAAAAAAGAAACATATTTACCAATGAAGTGCATGTTCATTCGAATGGCTTTGTGAATAAATAAAAAAAAATAATTTGGCAGTCCATGAAAACAATGCATTCACAATGAACAACTGCCTGGTGCGGGTTTTGCTTAGGCGGTGTGATTGAACTTTTTTAAAAATGATGCTGAACTTATAGTGGCTGTAAGCGGTGAATTCGTTTTAGAAATATGATAATGGCGTTCTTGTGACCTCAATCCAATGGCATGGATCTGCAAAAATGTAGCTCGGAAATTGATGCATTTTCCGGTGGTAGTTTTTACCTTAGTAAAATTTAAAAAATGACAATATGTAAGCGCCTCTGCGGGGTTTATGCATAATAAATAATCTGAATTTGAAGTAAAATAAATATCACCACTTATTTAGAAAAACACATTTTTCAGGTAAAAATTCCTTAGCAACTCAGACGAAACTCTGATCTATTTTAGAAGCGTTTACTTGCTTATTTATTTAACTTGCTTAGTATGGGATAATACTTGCGAGTTAAATTAGAACCACTTCCATGGTCGGCCATAGGAACTCCTAAACTAAACTACTACTCTAAACGTTTGAATAGTCTTGAAAAGCATTTTTTCATCGTTTCAGAGCATTTAAATAAAAGCTTGTTTTTAATTTTTTTTTAAGTAATATTTTTTTTTTGTAATTTAGTTGTTAAACGTAGATGTCTGTGACAACTTTACCCCGACTGGTGGGTGAGCGCTGAGAGCTCTCAACCATACGAAATGATGCACTCTTATTGAGACACCCGATACTTCCAGTAGCAAAGCAGTAAAGCAGTGCAGCTCGAATGTCTTTCAGTATTTATATCGCTATATTAATTTACCATCGGAATTACTAACAGTCATCGTATAATTATAATTTTCAACAGTGAAAGATTGTGCTTTAGATTATATTTCCGAGTAGTGATGGCGTAAAAGGATCTCTTGCCGTGGGTGTCGCAAAAGGCGACTGAGGAATATCTTGTGCATATAACAACTATACAAGAGATGGCAAACTCAAAATAAAACCCTATACCAACCCGGCTAACCAGTGTGGTATTAATATCCTCAATTCCCGTCCCAATGTGGAGGAGGCTCGAAACCAGTAGTGGGACGTACATATATGAGCTGCGATATTTTGACTCCAACAATAATCCATTTCTGAAGCCTGTTAAATAGTCTACATGAGAACTATTAACCTCATGAGTTTGACTTTACTCAGCTTAAAATTAAATAGAAGATCATAGCGTACTTTAAAATAGAACCCTTAAAAACTGAGAGATATTAAATGTCTCCCAGTTTTTGTAGTAAGAAAAATTAATAATATGAGCGCTACTGCCGTTGTCTCAACAAAAAACTTGCGTCTTAATTAGATCTACAAAAAAGTTTGTCATATTTTAGACTATTCGAAATGGCGATAATGACGGCGAAAAATTGGTTGAAATGTTTTCTTATATTTTCGCTCGATATTTCTGCACGAATTATATGTATATTTTCAAAAATTGAATGTCCCTAAAATAACTATCCTGTTCACAACATTTAACGTGAATAGGTTTAGCAGTATTAACTGTAGAGTAGATCAGCTGAAAGTTTGGAAATCTGGAGTGACTTAAGCATTTTTGCCCAAGCTGAAACGGAAAATTTTTGCAGTCGATTGTTTAAAAAATAGAGAAACTAATGAAGGTTTCTTATTCGGGCAACTTGAAAGTATCTTGCATCCAGTATTCCTCATTATCTGAAAGCAAACACTGAAAACGTGATCCTTAAATATAGACCTCATAACAAAACTCAAACTCGCTCGGCGAGCTATGGAGCAGACTATGCTCATTTGTTTTAACTAGTTAGGATTCGAAATACGAAAATCTGCAGATGAACGGGTGTAACCGACATAGCACAGAGAATTAGCACCCTGAAGTTGACTATTCAACCTAACACCGTCTACTACTGGATATATAGGACTCCTCTATATAAATGAGAGAATAGAGACAAGAACGCTACGCTTGGCAAGCGTAATAGCCATCGTAGTGAAGTATTATAGGTTTTCCAAAAGAGAGCTGCTGCCCACTCTCCTGATGAGAACCTTAACCGATTTTTAATACTCCCACAGGTAAATAAGGTGTGGTGACAATTATGTTATTATCCCGTCTCCGCTCTGGGAGGATTCTCGAGAATGCGAATAAGAAAAATTCAAGAAAGTAGGTATGTAGAAATTTCAATAGTTGTAGTTTCTCAATAGTTCATTGTTGAGTACAAATGAATTAGAAAAACAAAATTCAAGTATTATTCCTATAGCTAATAGAGATGAACGAGTTAATAAATTATATAAAAAAAAATAATCTTTATGGACAGATTATGACCTGAATTTAGCCATGGCTAAAGTCCGTTCAAACTGTTTAAACGACGCAAGGTCGAAGTGCTCAATAACCTATCAACAATTTAGCTGATTACCCGATTCCTTGAATTCGATAGCGCGTCTATGGCAGAATTAACTTTAACAAGCGCAGATCTAATCATAGCCCACCTAAGTAGTCTAGGATGACGAAACACGCGGCGCATAAGGCCATTAACAATCAATTTCTCTTTAGTTTTGCCTACCATTTGACTGTACATTAGTGCCCCGGGTATAATAAAAAAGACCTGTAGCTCATTTATATTAATTATACAAACATTATACATAATGATTTCTGATGTTTACGCGAGTATTACACATTTTAAATAAAACTACTTTACGGATTTTATCGCGTTTGTATTTGATTTTTGATTACCCGACGTTTTTTAAATATAATTATTATTAATTTTAATGTTAAATAATTACTAACCATAAACAATATAATTTTGTCATATAGAATCATTTTCTTATTACACTGGCAATAAATTTGTATTAAAATGTGGGTCAATATTTAATAACTAATTTCTGTATCGGGTAGATATAAATTTTCTGCAGTAACGATGACTTGTTGGACGTGAGGCATCTTAGTCTGCCCGTGACCAAGAACGCTGCAAAGTGTTCGAAACGTTGGGTAATCAAAAATCAAATACAAACGCGATAAAATCTGTAAAGTAGTTTTATTTAAAAAGTAAAGCCTGGTCATACAATGTGTTCTTACCTTAACCCGGTTTTTTTGGCGCGAATGTCAAAATGTTATCTGGCGCTCTTATATTTTATTCATTACTAGCAGCCCGGCCTTGCTTCGCTTCGGTTTCAGTCGCTTTACCCGCGGCGTAGTTCCCTTTCCTGTGGGAATACCGGGATAAAATATAGCCTATGTTACTCCCTGATATTATAGCTTTCCATTGGTGAAAGAATTTTTGAAATAGGTTCGGTGGTTTAAGCGTGAAAGCGTTACAAACAAACAAATAAACAAATAAATAAACAAACATCCTTACTTTCGCATTTATAATATTAGTATGGATTTTAGTGTTTTACAAAGTTATACTGAATAATTTAGCTGACATTTTATGCAATATAATGCAGAGAAGATTCTAAAGTGTAGTGAATATAATATAATGATGAACTACGTGCATTGCCGTGTTCTTCCATAATTCCTAATGAAATCGTGATTTGGTTGTCAGCAATGAAATTATGGTAACGACTGGACTTATCCACAGACTATTTATGTGATTTATTAAACTACAATGTATTCGACTGAAGGACTTTGTATCCATGGTCATGAATCAATATTAACAACAATGACCTTAACCCTTCATCATGGGATTCCTCATTACAATGAAAATTTATTCCACATAATACGTCTCAATATCTTCATCAATTGTGTACAAGGAAATAAGAAGAATTTAATAATATATTACGGCAATATATTTACTTTTCAGAAGTATAAGTTACCATTTGTTAAAGTGAGGCTTTCCTGAACGGAAGGAGCCTTTTGACGTATCCTTTATTGATTGAAAAAGAATGAGGAAAAAAGTTAGGGTGGAATGAAATTGTTCTCTGGGCCACTAAGGGTGAATGTCAACAGATTGATCAATCTTGCCAATAGCTTTGGTTGTACACAGTATTGCGTCTTTTATTGTTGAATTTTTTTGTGGTATTTTATTAAACGTATCGTGGATATCTGTGGCTCAAGTTTATATATTTGTTTTTTTTTTTGTAGCTGCATCACATATATTGTAACTCTTGTAAGTCAGTGCCGTGATGAGCACGTAATTGCCATTTTCACAGATTTTTAAAACATGACTATTTTATAGATTATATCGCCTTTATTGATTGATTGCCGAAATACGGCAATCCGCAGAAGAACGGGTGTAATCGACATAGCACGAAGAATTAGCACGCTGAAGTGGCACTGAGCAGGCCACATCGCTCGGAGAACTGACAACCGCTAGGGAAGAAAGGTTCTCTAATGGCGACCACGTATTGGACGACGTAGTATAGGACGCCCCTCCACTAGGTGGACCGACGACCTGGTGAAAGTTGATGGGCGTCGTTGGATGCAGGTGGCACAGGACCGCACTTTATGGCGTAACATGAGGGAGGCCTACGTCCAGTAGTGGACGACGATAGGCTGATATGATGATGATGATATCGCCTTTATTGTAGTCATGGTGGATCATATGACTTTACTTTCCACATCCAAAGTTCTTCAAACATTAAAAAATTACAAAAAAAAACTAATGCAACGGGAACGGAAAGTTGTGAAAATAGTTTTATTTCAAATGCACGCATCAACATCATAAATCAGTTTCTACTTCCAATATAATAATAAAAATAAAATAAATTAACGGTGACCCTAGACAAATAACACAAGAACGAAACATTTCATCCTTTTAAAAGTAAGTTAAATGTAATACGATAGTATTCCCAAATGTTCGATACTAGAATAAAAGAGAATTTGGTTGGAACTTAGCCGGGTTTTTCATTATAAGGCATCTTTTTTTTTGGGGGGTGGTCACGGTCGGCGCACTTCTCACATCACTCTGTCCGGGGCGACAGAGGGGCGTAAGCACGCACACCCGTAACCCACCCGTGACACGTCGCCTTCGTCGTTGGACCGACCACCGGAGCAGGGTTACTTGGCGTCAGTGGTCGGCTCGACGGCAAATCCCCTGAAGAGTACCCTCCCATCGACCGACGTTCCCTCTTTGGGGAGGACGTCAGTCTTTCATCGCGCGATAATTAGGCATCTATACTAATTGTTGTATACCGTTTACGCCTGATCAATATTTTTCTATATAAACAAAACTAGCAATCATATTTTTTTTTCGAGGCTTCTTTGAATAGTATATAGGTACTTGAATGAAGCCTTAGTACCTTAATTATTATTTTCAAGCAATGCAATTAGTTTAGCTTGTACTTTGCAATTTATTTGATTCTTAAGTTTACCGTCTCTGTTTTAATTACATGGCTTTTAATTTTATGTAGTTAATTTTAAAGTAATTTATAAAACAAGAAAATAAGTAGGAAAGCAATATTCTAATTATCTATATTATACGTGTAAACAGTTATACAAAAAGATTAAATAAAAGCAATAAAATTAATTAATTTATAAAAATTATTTCATGTGGTTATATAGCCACACCCTCTCTTGCCCGAGAGTGTCGTAAAAGGCGATTAAGGGATATATGCAGGTAACGTCAATGCAAGAGAAGGAAAACACAATACAAAATCCTATTCCAATACGTCTAATTAGCATGGAATTGTTGTTCAATTTTTCTACCATTGTGAAGGAGGCCTGAGACCAACATTGGGACTCAGTATTGTAACAGAATCTCGCTTAAGAAAGAAAGAAAAATAATTTATTACTCCTTCATGGGAGGGCAACATCACAAAAGCTCAAACAGTGAGTAGAATATAGAAAAACAATAAATTATAATAAAAAGAAAAATACAAAAAGAAATTGATATCAACATTGGTTTTCCCTTCGTGAAAGAGAAAAAGGATCGCTGCTCAGCATAATGTTGAGGCATCTATTTTAAGAGAGATACCGCAACGCTGTTATTCTGCAGCGTCCTGCGACGTCTGTCAGCAAAGTACAGGTAGCAGCCGAATATAATTAAACTAACAAATTACAACTGCTTTTGTAAATAATATTCAAATAATAGAAAAATAATAATAATAAACATACGGATTAGGTGCGGTACTAAGTTATCTAATCTTACGCGTATAAGTAAAAATAAAAAATAATAAAATAAACAAAAATAACATTTAACAAACAAAAATAACATTTAACAAACAAAAATAACATTCAACAAACAAAACAAAAGGATATGCAATTTACAATAACATAATAACTAATAGGTGGTATTTTATGTGATGTAATAAGAGAAGGTGCTGAAGTGTCATGAATGTGAAGATCAATGATGACATTATAGTATAATACACACTACTGAATGATAACAAGCATTTTGTTACCAGACATACTTTTAAAAAAGAGTATAAAACAAGAAAAAAATATGGTCTTTGTAACACCGTGATTTAAAATTACATAAGAATACAAAAACAAAAAGAAAAAAAATATATATATGTTATTAATCTGTGGCATAATTAATGTTCAATACTGCTGTGGTAACCCTTACTTACTAGTCTGTGAATGTCATAGAGATCTTTTATGTCAGTGGATGAGTGGACTCAGTGGTGAATGTTATCTACGATTGTTTACGTACATATAATTGATTGTAATAATTTAAAAGTCACCAATTGCCAATTGTTATATGAAATCTATGACAAACTAATAGTCCATGTCAGTGATATAGACGGAAGGCCACATACTGTGACCAATGAAACCTGTATTAGCCAAGCACACATACGCGATTGACCATAATAAGCCTGATTGTAGCAACACATTGCTGGGTACATCCGATTACTGCTTATACGCTAAGGACCCAAGGGTAAGTTTAATCTATGTAATTGGGTATTTAGTCTACAAATATGTATTTGAGAAAAAAATAAATAAATAAAAGAGTTGTGTTTAGAGTTGTGTTTGCATAAACATAAAATGTTTTTTTAGGTTATTAATAAAACTTTGTTTTGTTTTCAGTTGGCGTTGTGGAGGAGATAGTATGTTCCAGCAGTGCGTTGCAGCATATTTAAAGCTTCCTCTAAAGGCGGCGGTCCTATATTTCGGCACAATAAGAGGATGCACATTAGAACGGATTGGGAATTTACATTTATCTGTTTTCCACTCAAGTTTATAATATAGATACTGTGGGCTTTGAGTGGCAATGATGCTGTATAATATATATATATATATAATAAAATTGGCATAGTGGATTTTTCTTCTAGCAGTCATCTTCAATATATGGTGTTTGTTTAAGTAAGGAGTAACATGATTCCTTTTAGGTATTCTGAAACATAAGCGTGCACATGCATTTTGTATCCTCTGTATCAAACACTCTGTTCTGTTTAGTAAACATGGACCGTAGACAATGTCACAATAGTTCAGTCTAGACAAAATAAGACTTAGATAACTGCTTTCTTAATGGCTCACTGATGTAGTCTCGTATTTCATACAAAACTTTTAATTTATAGAAACAGTTTCTTAAAATGTTGTTTACATGTTTCTCAAAGCGTAGGTCCTTGTCCATCAACAGCCCTAGATTAAGCGCTTCATCTACTTTGCAAATTTCCCTACCTAAAATAGTAATTTTAGGGTTTACAGAAAGAGTAGCCTCAATTTGATGTTTACTCCCCAGTACCATAAATTTGGTTTTATTAGGATTTAAAACTAGAGTATTTTGTGTTCGGCCCATATAATTGTCCTCTCCAGATCCTCATCTATCCGTTTTATAGCCATATGTGTGTCTTTGGGCTTAAATGAGGTGTATAATTGTACATCATCAGCATACATATGGTACCTACAATTTTTAAAGCAATTTATGACATCAGCACTATAAATTATAAATAATAAAGGACCGAGAATGGATCCCTGGGGAACACCTCGAAGTACATGGCAGTCAGCAGACATCGTTATGAATCCATCCATTCTACGGATCTCCACACATTGGGACCTATTTGTGAGGTAGCTTCTAAACCATGTAACTGTTTGTTGGTCAAAACCATAGAAAATGAGCTTAGATATCAGTAAGGAAATATTTATTGCATTAAATGCTCGGCAAAAGTCTAGCAAGATCAAGAGCGATGCTTCACCTTGATCACGCGACTCTAAAATGTTACCCACAACATCCGAAAGTGCAGATGCAGTGCTACGACCCTTTCTGAACCCCGATTGCAGGTCAGGCAGTATGTTATTTGTTTCCAGATACTCTATTATTTGAGTGTGTACTACTCTTTCTAATACCTTAGATAAAACTGGCAGAATGCTTATGGGACGAAGATCTTTGTATGTCTCTGGGTTACTGATTTTGGGTATTGGCTTAATAATTGCACACTTCCATAATTCTGGAAATGTGCATGTTATAATGGACTGGTTGATAATACCAGTGATGGCCTGCAGAGAACTTAGAAGTGTTAGTGCCAGCATATCCAAATTAATACCATCTCTACCCTGAGCATTTGACTCAAGGCTATTGATAATCTGCAAGACAGACGTCTGATCCACAGTCCTTAGGGAAAAGGTGCTCTTAGAGAACCTGTTGTGTTCAAAATAGGCTAGCTGAGAGATCAGCCCATCAATTACCAGGCACATCCAAGAAAGCCTCATTGATAGCATTAGCATCATTAAAATATTCGTCCCACAGGGGTCGGTCCTCGGACCCACCCTGTGGAACATCGGCTACGACTGGGCGTTGCGGGGGAGCCTCCCGCCCGGGCTGGGCGTGATTTGTTACGCCGACGACACGCTCGTCACAGCCCGCGGTGGGACGCTAGAAGAGGCGGTAAGCCTGGCGACCTATGGCACCGAAGAGGTCGTCAGGCGGATCGAGGCGCTGGGGTTGAGGGTCGCCCTGGACAAGACGGAGGCCCTCTTGTTCCATGGGCGCCTTATGAGCCCTCCCATCGGCGTCTCGATCACCGTCCGATCGGTTGACATCAGCATCCGGGCCCATATGAGGTACTTGGGCCTGGTGCTCGACGGGCAATGGTGGTTCCGGGAGCATTTCCACAGGCTCGCTCCGCGGCTCGTCGGCGCGGCGTCCGCCCTATCGTGGCTAATGCCGAACGTGGGTGGACCGAGCGCTACGTGCCGACGGCTGTACACGGGGGTCATCCGGTCGATGGCCCTGTACGGCGCACCGGTGTGGGCGGGGTCCTTGACCGTCCGACTTAGGGCCCTTCTGTGGCGACCACAGAGGGTCATGGCGGTCAGGGCCATCCGCGGATACCGCACGGTTGCGACGGAGGCAGCGTGCCTATTGGCCGGGACTCCCCCGTGGGACCTGGAGGCGGAAATGCTCGCCGAGTTGTATCGGCGGGTGTCGGGGGTGCGCGGGGAGGGCGGTGTGATCTCGTTAAGGGATCTCACCGCCTGGCGCGTCGACGCCCGCCGAGACGTCATTGCCCGTTGGGCAGTCCGGCTGGAGAGGCCTCGGTTTGGGGTGCGAACCGTGGAGGCCTTCCGGCCGGTGCTGATGCAGTGGTTGGAAAGGCGCCACGGGGTGCTCTCCTTCCGACTAGTGCAGGTGTTGACGGGGCACGGGAGCTTCGCCAAATACCTGCACAGGGTCGTGAGGAGGGAGAGTACACCGTCCTGCCACCACTGCGATTGCGACGAGGACACGGCGCGCCACACGCTCGAGGCCTGCGCGGCTTGGGCAGTGCAGCGCCGTGAACTCGTCGCAATCATCGGTGCCGACCTGACGCTGCCGGCCATCGCTAGGGCGATGGTCGACAGCGTCAGGAACTGGGACGCGGTCGCAGCCTTCTGCGAGACAGTGATCTCGCAGAAGGAGGCGGCGGATCGTCTGCGCGTGGAGCGCAGCCTCGATGAGGAGATCCGCCGCCGGCGACTGGGGCGGCGCAGGCGCAATTATCTGCGCCTCATGCCGCCCTAGCCGAGGCCGCGGGTGACGTGACCGGGGATTAGTCCGTCACCCGCCGAGAGGCCGACCGCGTGAGGAAAGACCGACGTCCTCCCCGAGGGGGGGACGTCGGTCGATGGGAGGGTACCCCGCGTAGGGGGTATTCCGTCGGGCCGACCACTGACGACAAGTAAACCTGCTCCGGTGGTCGGCCCAATGACGAAGACGAGGTGGTTTTCGGGTGGGTTGCGGGAGTTGCGTGCTTAAGCCCCTCTGTCGCCCCGGACGGAGTGGTGCGGAGGCGCGCCGACCGCGACCCACCCAAAAAAAAAAAAAAAAGAAAAAATCATTAAAATATTATGGCAAATAGCTATCATTGTGTTGTGGAAGCACATTTAATTTTAAATTTTTCCATAATGCTTTCGGGTTCCGGATGTTACTATTAATGAAATTGTTAAAATAAGCCTTAACAGTTTCCAGACGAAACGCTGGTTTTCAGCTGAACCCCGTTATGACTCACTGAAATTAATGAGGTTATGGTAGTTTTAATCTTTATCATCATTAAAATGGCAACATTATCATATAAATATTATGTACGGTCATCCTGTTGAAATAAAGAAACATTAAATTAAAATAAAGGCATGAGAGCTTAAGATTTATACAAAAGAAATAAAATTGAAGAATCTGTTTTTAATGTCAAAATAATACGTATTTTTCATGCTCACGTGGTTGTTTTCGCAATACCTATGCCTAAAACCACTTAAAAAACCTGTCTATCTATCTATTGGTTGCGGGTAATCTTTCTAATGCCTGGACCGATTTTGTTAATATTTTACTAACTGTCTATATAAGCAGTAACTTAAGCTATTTTAACTCTCAAGAAACTTCTATTAAATTTTCTTGGTCCAGGAATCGAACCTGATGCCTCATGGACTGCAGTCGCGTATCGTAATGTTTTAGAAGATATTGCAGATTTAAAATGCGAGGGACAAGACGACTAAAACTGAATCGAAGCGAGATCAGATTGCTAGTGATCACAAGTTTGTTAAAGTAGATTACGCCGCCAAGGCAATGCTCGGCAGCATTAGGAACGGGGACGCGATCGCAGCCTTCAGCGAGGCGGTAGTCTCGTGAAAGGAGGCGGAGGAGCGCGCGCGGGAACAGCAAGGGGACGTCGGTCGAGGAGGGGGTATCCCGTCGGGCCGACCACTGACCATAAGTCACCCTGCATCGGTGGTCGGCCCAACGACGAAGGCGACGTGGCACGGGTGGGTTACAGAGCTGCGCACGCCACCGCTCTATTGCTCCTGACGAGCCGGGCGACGGTTGCGCTGACCGTAGCCCACCCAAAAAAAGAACGATTACGCGTATTTTACAAGTAATCTTTGCTAACAAAACTGCGGTAACAGCTCATATAAAATCAAAGCAAATTGTTACATAATAAATCCTTAGATATTAGAAATTATATTATTTTACGGCTAAAATATTACTAAGTTAAATTAAATTATATATTGCACGAAAGTGATTTATTATCTGAATATAAATTGCTTGATTTAATAGCCAATTTATTTAGAATATAAATCTATGACAATATCAGACTTAATTAATATAGAATTGTAATAATTACTCTCTACACATCATAAACTTTTTAAATAATATTATAGTCTGATTTTATTTGTGTAAATATAAAGATTGGGTCATTGCCTAACAGGTTCAGTGAATAAGCATATACGGGTTGACGATTGAATTCAAATTCAAATGCTTTATTATGTATAAACCTCACGAGGGCACTTACATATTGGCATTCTTTTAGATTTTACCTTAAATTACTACCGGATCGGAACGTGACCGCACTGAGAAGATCTGGCAAGAAACTCAGTGGGAATGTCTTCTTTTTTATTCATTTACTATTTTTATTTAAATAAAATAATATACAACAACACGTCTATTAATAGCTCCAGTCCAGTGTGATGCCTTTCGAACCATCATACAACACAGTTATTAAATATAATGAAAAAGTACCATGGCTGGACCAGATCCCGCAAACGGCATCCGATCACGAGTTAACCACTAGAGCAGCCATCACTCCCCTCGACCACAATGGAGGGAAGGGAGTGACGGGAGTTCGAATCCTGTATCGCATCTAAGTATTCCTGAGTTTTTTTTATCTGTTTGTGTTTGTGGTGGCAATGGGCGGGACACATCGATTGACAAATCGACAATCTGAAAAAGAAAGGTTATAGAGTAGTGACTACTTAAGGAACGGTGCAGTGTAAGACGCCTCCCCCATTAGGTAGACCGACGACCTGGTGAAAATTGCTACGAGTCGTTGGATGCAGGCGGCACAGGATCGCACTTTGAGGCAAAACATGAGGGATGCCTACATCTAGCAGCAGTAGACGGTGATAGGCTGAATGAGGATGATAATGAATAACGTAAAAGAAGAGCTGTAAAATAAGCTATCTCTTTCTAATATAAAATACAATTCTATGTAAAGTCAACCTTACCAATATAATATCCATTCGCTTCGATAAAGTGATGACATTTATTCACTAACTAGGAACCCGCCTTTACCCCCGTAGTGCCCGTTCCCGTGGGAATACTGGGAAAAAATATAGCCTATGTTACTCCCTGATATTATAGCTTTCCAGTGGTGAAAGAATTTTTGAAATCGGTTCAGTGGTTTAAGCGTGAAAGCGTAACAAACAAACATACTTTCGCATTTATAATACTAGTAAGGATGTATATGTTTATTTCTTGATAATAGTACAAAAACCTAACATTTTTGCCGTCGAAAGTATCCTATATGATGATACAGATTATAAACTATATGCATCTCAAAGTTTTTCATATCCTTTCAGCCATATTTACGTAACGGAATGCATGATATGGAGATATACAAACTTTTAAATTATAATATTAATAAGAAAAGAATAAATGCTTGAATGGTGATAGATTAACTATCCATTAGCCTGCAGAAGTGCACTGTTGGACTTAGGATTCTCCACGAGAATGCCACTCAGAACGATCCTATGCCACCTGCATCCAATCTAGTGGGATACCACCTAGTGGGATTCCACCAACGATTGTCGGTTCGACGAGCTTAGGATCCTGCCCATTGCCACTTCAACGTGCTAATCCTTCAGGCTATGCCTGTTCTTCTACAGATATCTGTATTCTGGATTTTATCACGTAGAGAAATAACGAACATAGCCCTCTCCATACCACAAGGACTTACTTTGACCCTTTTTGTAAGGCCGAAATTTAGAGATCAAATTTATGTGCTATAAGTTATCACTGGTAATAAAAACTTGCGGAATATTAGACAAGAAATTGCTCTTAAGTTTTCCGAACACCACCTAGCTGAGTTGGATTCATCGACTGATCACGTTATCGAAATTAAATCAACTAGACTGTTTATCCTAAGGTAAACTTGAACAACTTCAAGAATCGCATTCCCAACTAAGACCTGTGGCGGTATCACTTGCCATCGGGTGTGCTGTTTGCTCGTTTGCGAAAATCAGCAATAAAAAAATAATCTAAGAATTAGAAGACATCTTCCCGCGCAGCGGTGAACAGTTTCGGAGAGATGACATCTTTCAGTCTCACACCTTTCTGCAACTGGGCCGGTTTCGTATTCTTATCCCGGATGCGGACTGATATGGTAGCCGTTCTATACAAACATTTCATCACTTCGATGTATCGGTAGTCGATTTATCACCTTTCTTGAAAAATAGCACCACCTTATTGCTGGTCCACAATTCTTATATGTTGCCCCCGACTACAGCTTATATATTATACAGCTTTTGCGGCGATAGATAGAATAAAAATATCATTTAAATTTATTTTTAATTATCGATTATTATCCACAATTAATAAAAACACATAAACCACGGGATCAGAATAAGTATCATAATATCGCATAGAATTGGCAATTTTGCTAAAAAATTGTCAGTAAAAGGGACTAGGGTTTTAGCTACAATTGAAAGAAAGAAAGAAAAATTATTTATTTTGCTCTCATACATTTCATAAATAACAAAAAAACAATTTAGCATAATATATGCTGAGAGACAAAACAGGATCTTAGCTCAGCTAGTGTTACTTCATTGTGTAGAAGCAACGCTGATATTCTGCTAAGACCTAGAGTGGAATCACGGACAGTCACAATCAAATACTTTTAATTACTTAAATCTAGATAACTGCGTGCATATTATTACAAGAATGCGTGGAAACGTACATATTTAATTACCCTGTACATAAGTCTATATAACATAAGACTGTACAGACATACATACAAAATATACACACATATATATATATACATTAATATATATATATACATTAATATATATATAAAAAAGTATAACGGTGTTACAATTCTGTTGAGAAACTTAATTGCTAAAATTCCTTCCTACTAATCGTGATTCTACCGTCAACATTATACTCGATAAAAGAACTACGTTCGTTACATTAATTCCTGTGGCCTGGAAAGTTCTTGGGCGCAATTTCTGGCAGCTTCATCGAATTTGAAGAGCCTCTCTCTTAAAAACAGAAGAGTATGAAACAAACGATTGCTTAGAATGAATTTACTATATTTCTCAACGAAAGAAATGTTTCTTTTTACAAAAATGTACAAGTTCCAGTGTTATGCAATATATTTCACATCCCTGTTTTATTATTTTTTTCATTGTCATTAAAATATATAAAAAAAAATACTAGTAATATTAATTCAAAATTATTTAAATACTAGCTGAACCGGCGAACTTCGTACCGCCATAATTTTCTTCGTTATTTTCTAAAGTTCGTATATTTTCTAAATTTATGAAAATATAGTCTCTAATGGAAGATCCATTACGGCTTTGGCGGGTAAGACTCGATCGTCTTGAATGATGATTCAAAGAGAATTCAAATTATTGATTTATAATTGACTATTGATTTCTGGCAAAATTATAATTATCAAATTTTCAATCATACTTAACCATAGAGGAAATTATGTTTAGCTGTCATTTGCAGTTTGTTATTAAATGTCACGTCGGTTTTTGTTATACTACGTTGTATTGACCTATATTCTCTTTAACGTTTTATGTCACACGGAAACGCGGTCCAACGGGATAAAAAGTATCCTATGTCCTTGTTCTGGTTCTAAGCTACCTCCCCAGCAATTTTCAGCTAAATCGGTAGAGCCGTTTTTGAGTTATAAATAGTGTAACTAACGCGACTTTCTTTTATATATATAGACTAGCAACCCGCCCTCGCTTCGCTTCGGCTATAGGTTATAGTCGTTTAACCCGCGTAGTTCTCGTTCCCGTGGGAATACCGGGATAAAATATAGCCTAGTTTACGCCCTAATATTATAGCTTGCTATTGGTGAAAGAATTTTTGAAATCGGTCCAGCCGTTTTGAAAATTACCCGGAACAAACAGACAGACAGACAGACAAAAATTTTTTAATTTGTATTTTAGGCATAGGTGTCGTGCAAATAACCATGTGAGCATGAAAAAAGCCTATTATTTTGACATTACAAACAGACACTCCAATTTTATTTATTGGTATAGATAATAACGATAATACATGTGACAATTTCGTAATTCTTATGTCAACATTTACTTACATATTATATCAATAAATTCCTATCGTTATAAGAAAGTTAAGCAATTTCTAACTTATTATTATGTTCCATATCTAAAATATATAACTATAGATTTTTATCAAAATCAGTTCAGTAAGCTTTCTTCAAAGAAGTCTCTATACAAAATAATAAAGTTTCGCATTACTATTATTGGATTTTATAAAGCATAATTATTTTTGCAAATTTAATAATTAAATTTTGCAACAACGTTTTGGGAAATTTTATTTTTTAAAATTCAATTGCTGTCCAATTATTATTAAGTTAACTGTTACTGTCCTGCATACGCAAGTGTGGACGCGAACTACGCTTTTTGAATAATCTGTAGTATTATTTAAAACATGAGACACCGCACATTAGGCGATTCGTAGTGATGAATAAAAGTTACAATGATATATGTACATAAATGAAGATAAACGATGGCGTAGCTATCCTAGGCCTAGATAGTGCCATGTACCAGGATCATTAAGCACTGCAGATCGATCGAACACAAAATATATGAAAATATATCAAAATGTGGGTCAAACGTTAGTAACTAATTCTGTAGCGGGTAGTTATAAATCTCTGTAATAATGATGATTTACTGGATGTAGGACAGCTACACTTGAGCATGAACGCGGCAAATGGTTCGTCACGAGGTTTCGAAAGCTTTTCGTCGGGCAATCAAAAATTAAACACCAACAACGCAGTGCATGATAAAGAGTTTATAAAAAGTAGTTTTGCCCTTTTTAGCCAATTTCAAAAAAGGAGGAGGTTTCTCAATTCGACCGTATATACCGTTTTTTTATGTTTGTTCGCGGACAACTTCGTTGTTTATGAACCGATTTAGATGATTATTTTTTTTGGAAAGGCTTCCCAAATGATCCCATGAAAATTTTATCGAAATCAGACAAGCGATTTTTGTAATATCAACAAAAAATCTAAAAATGTTTACATTGTCTATATTATTGAAGGCGGTTTCTTTTTTGCAAAAAATAAATATGTGCCTATGTTTTGATATGATAAAATGTAAATAGTTTAATTAGGGGCTCGGTTATTATTTACAACAGGATTTTTGATAGCTAGACATCTGAAGACAGATACATAGATTACCTTTATAATTTGTGAATAAAATACGTGTCCCCTACTACGAAAAACGAAAGAAATCGAGGTTAATGATGAATCATTTGTTTTCCTTACAAACCTACATTTGCGATTTGATATATTAGATTATAGCGTCCATTCAAACCAACAACTAAGAACATTGGAACTAAAATGTTTTGGCGCTAGGATTTTGGATGATTATTTAACTCGACATGTTTCTTTCGATCCAAAATTTCGACGGTGATAAAGTCATAAATATTAGGTACTAATCGTTTAAATTTTTAGTATGACCGACACCCTCGAGTGGCAACCTTTTTCATGTATTTATTACTAAGCTTAAGGAAGATAAAATGGGTTTATCCCACCAGCTCTCTCGCTGTTAAGCCGAATCAGCCGCCTCAATTATGAAACTATAGCTTGAACATAATTTGGCGTCTCAGCTGATTCACTCTTATCCCAATTACTGAAAGTTAATACAATATGTCCACTTCTGTCACTCGTAAATATTACAAAAAAAAATTGCAGTTTTATGACCGACCGCCTATCTCACTTCAAATCTCACCATCATCACAGCCCACATACGTACCACTATTGGGCTCGGGCCTCCTCCACAATGGGAGGCAAATTGACTATACCATGCTGGTCAGACATGTTGGTATTTTTTTTTATGACTGGGCTATGGTAAGCGCACACGCGGTCCATTCCGTCCGGGGCGACGAAAGGACTGCGCGCGTGCCCATAACCCACCCGTAACCACGTCGCCTTCGTCGTCGGGCCGACCACCGGAGTAAGGTGACTTGTGATTTTTTTATTATTTTGTACAGAACAGCGTCTGTTGAGTCAGCTAGTAGCGTATATAAATCTAGTTGAGGTGATCCGCTCCCTTTTACTTCTTTTGTTGCGATTTCATTATGTTGAATAGATTAGTTAATTCTACGAGAACTGCTTTACCTAAGGTAAAGCAAGAGAGCCGGAAGCCCAATTTTCTGAGTGTGATAGCATATGGTGGGTTTTAGTGATGCCTTTAGTATCACTAAATCTTATTGCATGCAGTCACACTCCCTTTACTTTCTTCGCAGTAGGCAGCAGCCTTGCAAAGGTCCATGAGCGGCAGCAACACTTACCATCAGGTGTACTGTCTGTTCGTTTGCCATCGTTTGCAATAAAAAAGGAAAAACAACCACATTATAAAACTATTAATTGTAATTTAATTTCTTTAGTAAAAATTTAAAACATTCAAATTAATGTCTAAATACAGATTTGGTATTGATTGGCGCGTGTTCAATGGCCACGTCGGATAATGTGCTATGCGGTCCATAATTAATTGTTCCAAGTCCGGGTATAACTCGTACCTGTCGTTAATTCTGTTTGTAAATCCCTGTGACTTAATTGATGCGTTTCTTAACGCGGACTATATTTTAAAAGACATCATGCCATAGTATGTTCACATTCAGTTAAGTTTTGATAATTATTTTAAGTGCATATATTTGGTGTTGCCAGAAACCATCGCTATTTCTTTAAAGAAAAGTAGCACAATCTGTGTAAATAACCTTTTTTGTTCCTAGTTAAAATTAGATTATCTTTAAATATACTAATTTTCGGTTCGTATGTTCATAATTGAACTCTTCCTAAACGGCTGGACCGATTTTAATGATTATTTTTGTGGCTGTTCCGATGGATATGGTAATGGTTTAGATTAATAATTGGAATCAGTAGGTGGTGTTGCGATCGATTTCAAGGAGAATTCCTTTTACTATTTTTTTTAGATTTGAATAGAACAAAATCTGTTGGGTCAGGTAGTTTTATGTATTAAGCTCTTTTTGTTAGCAATGTTTGTGTTTTTATTAGATTTAACAGACTGGCTTAAATGTATTTTATTCTTTTTCTTTGATCAATTTCTCTCCCACAGAGTAGGAAATTCCAACAGCTGAGATGATGATGAAATGAAAACTTCAAAAAATTGTTAAATTAGGTTAACACGAAACAAAAGAGCTTTTACTTTTCCACATATTTATGCAAAGCCGTTAAGGCATTATGATAAAAACAGATTTGAAAAACAGTTTTTGCAAATGGTGTCTAGGTTTCATCATTAATGCTTATTCGATATCTTTAAGGCCATCTTTTATTCAAGACTCGGGTTTGTAAGGTATTCTCTTTTTTGTATTGTTACTATCTTTTCCCCTTGATGTCATAAATATGTAAAGGTTTAGATTCCGGGATGTAGTTACAGGTGAATTACTAAAGGATATTCGTTGATATGGGTTTTCATTCTACTATAAGGTATTGAGATATGGTTTATGAGCAATCTTGGCCAATAAAATACTATTTTACTTTATAGATACATATACAAATAAATATTTTCTATAATATTATACATATCTATTCATTATATGTTTTCTTGTATTATCCGTATGTTGAAAGAGCTAGAAAACAACGGTTACCGTCTCTTTCATTTCTATGAATAATAGCAAACGACGACCAAAGAACGCATTACCATTGTAAGAAGGAAAACTCGAAATAAAATCTTATAACAGTCTCCAGAAAACAAATTAATATTCATTTACTACGTACTAACTTCTGTCCGCGGCTTTGACGCGTGAAAATTTATTGTCCCACAATAAAACGTTTATCCCAATGCAACATATCGCCAGGATGAAAAATATTTTGCGCCTCATGCCGCCCTAGCCGAGGCCGCGGGTGACGTGACCGGGGATTTTAGTCCATCACCCGCCGAGAGGCCGACCGCGTGAGGAAAGACCGACGTCCTCCCCGAGGGGGGGACGTCGGTCGATGAGAGGGTACCCCAATAGGGAGTATTCCGTCGGGCCGACCACTGATGTCAAGTAACCCTGCTCCGGTGGTCGGCCCAACGACGAAGGCGACGTGGTTTTCGGGTGGGTTGCGGGAGTTGCGTGCTTAAGCCCCTCTGTCGCCCCGGACGGAGTGGTGCGGAGGCGCGCCGACCGCAGCCCACCCACAAAAAAAAAAAAAGGAGGAAAAATATTTTATGTGTTAATCTTCCTAGATTAACACATAAAATATTTTCCTACCTCTACCTACAGTAGTAATTATTATCAAACTCTGATTAATGGTTTACGCCTGATTGAGTATCAAGCATCCAAAGATCTTAATGACTTCTAATGTTTACGCGACTATTACATATATATATATATATATATATATATATATATATATATATATATATATATGTATATATATATTCAGGATCTCGGAAACGGCTCCAACGATTTTGTTGAAACTTGGCATACTAGAGGATTCCGGCCCAAAAAATCGATCTAGCTAGGTTTTATGTATAGAAAATGTTGTTTTGTCAGTGTTTTTGGCAGACAATATAATGACATTAAATTTTAAAAGAATATAAATTCATATTTTGCCATCAATGTCATGAGTTACGATAGCTCAGTGGCGAAGTAGTCAGGTTTCATTTTATATTTGACATCGGCGACAAACGGCGTCGGATCGAATCTCGGTATTATTATTATTATTCTCTTTTTGTAATTTTTATATAATTGTAATTATTTATTTTTTTATTTTTTATTAATACACTCATTTGCAAAAAAAACGGGCACCTAAGCAATGAACCATTTCAAATGTTAATATTTCTTTGTTTGATAATTATAGGTAGTTTTATCCACACAATTTGCTAAATTAATAAGAAAATAATCGTTTTCATCAGTATTTCATAAAATTTAGATACAATTTATGGGAAATAATGCTAAACCTCGCTAGTAGTGTATATTCGCTAGTAGTGCATATGCTCATGAAGTAAAAATAAAAAAGTTTTTTTGTTTGTTTTTCTTTAATAAAGTAAAAGCAGATAAATGTTTAGTATCGAGTGTGACCCCCTCTAGCTAAAATCACAGCTTGAATTCGTCTGGGCATGCTAGCGAGTATATCCCGGATACTTGCTTGCGGAATACGTTCCCACTCCGCAGTAATCACATTCTTCAGCTCTCTGATGGTCTGCGGAGCCGGGTGTACTGATCTCACACGCCGTTTCAGAACGTCCCAGACATGCTCTATGGGATTGAGGTCGGGACGTCGAGCTGGCCAATCCAAACGACGAATGCCGACCTCTTGCACATACGCATTAACATCGCGGGATCGGTGGGCGCGAGCATTGTCGTCCATAAAAATCGAGTCTTCACCTAGAGCGGCCAATGCGGGTTGTGCATGAGAAATTAGAACTTCCGTTATGTATCGATGCCCAGTCAGTGAGCCGTTTTCAATGAAGACTAACTCTGTACGATCCATTGAATTTATTCCTGCCCAAAACATAACAGAGCCCCCACCATAAGGTGTGATTTCTTCGAAACATGCCTCTGCAAAGCGTTCTCCTTGTCTTCTTAGCACTCGCCGACGTCGATCTTCACCGAACAGAGATATCCTGGCTTCATCAGAGAACAAAACCCTATTCCAATCGTCTTGAGTCCATGATTCACAATTTCTAGCGAACCTAAGCCTGTGAACTCTGTGCTCACGGAGTAATTTGGGGCCGCGGGCCGGGCGGTGACTGCGTATATTGGCAGCGAGAAGCCTCCTCCTGACCGTCCATAGACTAATATGCACATTTCTTACTTATTGGAGGTTGTTCTTAAGATCCACATACGAAGATTTGCGATTTCTCAATGCGCGACTCACAAGAAAACGATCATCCCGTGGTTGGGTACATGGTTTTCTTCCAGAACCAGGCCTTCTCTCGACGGAACCAGTCTCCTGATATCGCTGCCAGGTCCTTTGGACTGTCGAGCGACTAACATTTAGCCTCCTAGCCACGAAACATTGGCTGCAACCCTCTTCAGGCAGCGCGATAATTTTGGTAGCTTTTACCACTTTATCTACCATTTTTGATATAGCCAAACAGCATTAAATAAAGCTTTGACAGTCAAGGATATGAAATTAATCGATAAAAATTGAATAAAAGTTATGAAAGTCGATGTTAACTTCTGGAACTTCGCGCCAAAAATGTAGGATAAAAAGGGGTTTTCTGTAACAATGAACATCAAATGAAAAATTGAATTTAGAACGTACTTTTTTAAATACCACAGCATTTTTAAAACCGGCCAGTAACGTGTACAAACGATTGAAACCTTTTTGGTATTGTATCTTTTTAAATATGAATGAAAATCAAAACCGCCCGTTTTTTTTGCAAATGAGTTTATATATCTGAATAAATGCTACAAAAATACTCCGAGCGAAGCTCGATCAACCTGATATTAATATTATAAATGCGAAAGTAAGAATGTTTGTTTGTTTGTAAACCACCGAACCGATTTCAAAAATTCTTTCACCAATGGAAAGCTATAATATCAGGGAGTAACATAGGCTATATTTTATCCCGGTATTCCCACGGGAACGGGAGCTACGCGGTAAAGCGACTGAATCCGAAGCGAAGCGAGGGCGGGTTGCTAGTTGTAAATAAAACTACTATGTTGAATAATTACTAACCATAAATAATATAATTTTTTCATATAGAATTATTTTCTGCTTATACTGGCAATAAATTTGTACCAAAATATGGGTCAGAATTTAATAACAATTTTTCTGTATCGGGTAGATAATTATAAATCTCTGTAATAGCGATGACTTGTTGGATGTGTGACATCTTATTCCGCCCGTGACCATGAACTGTACCCAAAAGGGTACCCCGTCGAGCCGACCATGACTGTCAAGGTATCAATGCCAACGGTAGCTTATCGGGTCGCACGCTGGACGCATCCGTCGCCCCGGGTGGATTGGGCGGGGTGTGTCTAGACCTACCAAAAAAAAGACTAATTATTATTATTCTAATGGAGAAAAGTTTCTTTCTTCAGCACGTTGCAGCAAAACGTTGTATTGGAAAAAAAAGGAGATTGTTAGATTGTTTTTTTTTTTCGCGCTTGCACATGCGCACGCAGACTATGGTCAAGTTACACATCTTGGGGTGAAGGAAGGAACGTCGTGCAACCCATAACTTGCCGTACTACTCTCAATCACCATTTGGACGGATCATCGGTACTGAATATTTCGATCTACTGGAAACATAAATAACAGTGTTTATAAATTAGTACTAATACTTAATAGTAGTTTGGTAAATAAAAATAGCATAAAAACTAGTACTTTTGGCGTGCACTTGAAAAACAATTGGTAAACTTCGTTTCCACTCGGTAAAAGCGCTTGATGATCTGCCTTACAAAAAGAAATTACGCTCATTCATCTTTACAACCTAATGATGTATTGTTTAAACAAAATTGAACTATATGTCTAAGAGAGAAAGCTGATAATTATTTGGTATTATAATACTTAAGTAAGTTTTTTCCGAGGCCACTAAATAGACTATTTGTCCAGTGAAGAAATATTTATTCATTGAAAAATAACTTCTTTGGAAAATATCGTAAACGCTTCCTTTTATAAGATCTATCACCATCATCATTGCACCTATTGCACATATCCCACTTTTGGGAAGGAATTTGACTTACTATTCCATGCTGGTCAGACATGTTGGTATAGGGTTTCATTTCGAGTTTTCCTTTTCTTGCACAAATCTTATGTGCATATTAAATCCCTTAGTCGCCTTTTACAACATCCACGGGCAAGATAGGGAGTGATGAATTGTATTCTTAATCCGTCATCACACGGAAAACCACACCACCACTATTTATGCATACTATAATTTATATTTTTGTAAAAAGAATAGCTACTAAAATAATAAACGTATTAAGCTAATTATTTTAAAGCCAAAATATATTCCATTGTAACTCCTCTTCCATGCCAACGCATGAGTTCGAATCCCACGCAAAATAACATTTTGTGGAATCCACAGATTGTTGTTTTGTGTCTGGATGTAATTTGTGTCCGTTTATTATGTTTCTAAATTCCCCTGCAATACAAGGATTAGTTCCTTAGTCCAGGGTGAAGAAAGAAACAATACTGAGCCGGACATTATAATTAATTTTAGATACTACGGAATAAATTTTGACTTTAAAATCATTAGCTTAATACGTTTATTATTTTAATAGCTATTCTTTTTACAAAAAATATAAATTATAGTATGCATAACTTAGAATAATAACGTATAGAAGGATAGTGTCAGTACTTCGAACTTTCGAAATTTGAATCTAAAAATACTAATGGCGCGCAGACGATTACACACGTACACGCGCAAACCACTATACAAATTATGAAATCAAATTTTGCTTTTATTAACATAAATCGTCGAAATACTTTTAAAAGTAATGTTAAAAACCTTTTTACGTTTTTCAAATGTGTTGTGACACCATTTGAATTCACAAACCGTCATAATTACCTATTTATTTTTTAAGAGTTGCGTACATCCGTGCAGTACAATGACTTGTACATTACGGAACGGTTCTGGCGTAAGCTCCATTAGGCTCCAATTGAAATGCCTCACTTTTTATGCGTGAACTTACCTTCTATACGTTATTATTCTAAGATGCATAAATATGGTGGTGTGGTTTTCTGTGTGGTGACGGATTAGGAATACAATTCACCGCTCTCTATCTTGCTCATGGATGTCGGCAAAGACGACTAAGGGGTATGACCTTTTTATACATGGGAAAATACAATTTTTACGCATGGCCAACTTTGGTAGATGCGGTATGCCGGACTCAACGTTGATTTATTATCAGCGCCACTACCAGCTAAAAACCACACGCTGTTCCTACCCCTCGGCTACAACGAAGTCATGGGACCGTTTTCACATGCACCACAACTCCGTCGAAGCACCCTGAACTAAGGAAATAATACTTCTATTGTGGGTTATTTTACAAACGTATTAACGGACACAATTTATGTCCAGACTCAGAATAACAATATATGGATTGCATAAAGTATTGTACAGCTTGGGATTCAAATCCGCAACACTGGCACGCTATGTCGGTATTTTAAGCACTACGCTATCTATCATCATCATCATTTCAGCCTATCGCTGTCCACTGCTGGATGTAGGCCTCTCTCACGTTACGCCACAAAGTGCGGTCTTGTACCGCCTGCATCCAACGACGCCCAGCAACTTTCACCAGGTCGTCGGTCCACCTAGTGGGGGCGCGTCCTACACCGCGTCGTCCGATACGTAGTCGCCACTCGAGAACTTTTCTTCCCCAGCGGTTGTCAATTCGTCGAGCAATGTGGCCTGCCCATTGCCACTTCAGCATGCTAATTCTTCATACTATGTCGGTTACACCCGTTCTTCTGCGGATTTCCGTATTCCGGTATCTATCTCGCAAAGAAATCCCAAGCATAGCCCGCTCCATAGCACGCTGAGCGACTTTGAGCCTCATTTTGAGGCCCACATTTAGAGACCATCTATGCAGAGAAATAATAATGAAATACGCTAATCCTATGGCTACACACTGTAGTTCACAAGTCATTAATCCGATATTCGTTGATCGCAATAATAACCAAGCAATTTAGTTTCTTTTAGTTCGGTGTTATCCGCAATAACTGTTAATATATATTGTTCTTGTTAAATAAAGTATAAGTATATTTGCCTTGTTATGAAATTTGATGATGGCAACACATGTTTTTATTCAATTTAAAGAATCTATCGTGGTTCAAATGACCATACGGTAATATAGTGGTTAAAAAAAATGCATTAGATTTTTCTATGTGGTGACGGAATAAGAATACAATTCACCATTCTCTATCTTGCAAGTGAATGTCATAAAAGACGACCAAGGAATACAATATGCAAATAGCATCTATGCAAGAGGGGGCTTGACTCGACTCGTCGACTCTCTGAGGCATTCAGAATCACAGTAACGCCGTTCACATTCAGCTCACCAATAGCTGCTCTTTTTTAACATGCTGTTTTTTATGGTAGCTTACTGCATTTCCTCCCTATCGCTATTGAGACAACCACTGGTACCGCTTTCTTGATATCCATCTTGTTATCACTCTAAATGATCATATCTAAATATATACTAAAAGTAGGTATCAGAAATGATTAAAAAGCTAAAACAAAAAGCTAACTCAAATAACACTAAAACAATAGCAACGTTACCCACATTCCCGTAAAATACGATAAAGAGCCTTCTTTTACTTAATAAACATTGATAAATGGAGTTGCTTAGATGAAACTCGTTTATCATATAGTTTCCCCGCAGACTATTTACCGATCTAGATTTATGAAGATAACAACCACGCGTTATCTGCTCTATAAATCTTAAGGCCGGGTGATATTAATTCCCCGAGTTGAATGCTAGATAGCGGATTGCCGCGTAGATAGGCTACTTTAGTAGTTTGAAGGCTAGTACGCTTTAGGCTATGTGAGTTAGTAAAAAAATATCACGTTTGTGCTACACGCCAAGAAGAATTTTTGGTAAATGTATACAAATAATCTTTTATCTATACCAATAAATAAAATTGGAGTGTCTGTTTGTAATGTCAAAATAATAGGCTTTTTTCATGCTCACACGGTTATTTGCACGACACCTATGCCTAAAATAGCAATGAAAAAATTTTTGTGGGTCTGTCTGTCTGTCTGTCTGTTTGTTCCGGGTAATCTTCAAAACGGCTGGACCGATTTCAAAAATTCTTTCACCAATGGAAAGCTATAATATCAGGGCGTAAACTAGGCTATATTTTATCCCGGTATTCCCACGGGAACGGGAACTACGCGGGTAAAATGACTATAACCTATAACCGAAGCTAAGCGAGGGCGGGTTGCTAGTATTACATAATTTATTTATTTATTTTTTCGTGTTGCGATGGAGTTAGAATATAATTCACCACGCATTATCTTCCCCGTAGGTGTTATACAAGTCGAATAAGGGATTAAATATGTATATAAAATCTATGCAGGAAAATGACACAGGGCAGTGACACAAACAATTAGTTTCGAAATCAAACTTTCGTTTCATTTTTCTCTAATATGCTAATAATTTTCTGTGTGGTGACGGAGTAAGTAATATAATTCATCACCGCTTATCTTATCCGTGGGTGTCAAAGACGACTATAGGATATAAAACCCTAATCAAAACCAGGGTCAATTTCCCTCCTATTGTGGTGGAGGCTCGTGATCAGTAGAGGCACGTGTATGAACCAAGATGAACATCCCTTATTTTCCCGTAAGAGATTTTACAACCAGCTAAAGAAGGTATCGGTATATAGTAAGGTAAGAAGTAATCAAATTTAATCGCTAACCCACGCACTAAACGCAATAATTAGGGGATAATAACCTACTTGGAGAGGGCTATATTCAACAGTGGACGTATATTGTTCTATGAATAGAAGACAGACAATGTATCCTCAGTTGTCAAATTCAATACTAGTATATCCATGTGGTGAAGGAGTAAGAATAAAATTCACCACCACCTTTCTCCTCCGTGGGTATCAAAAACGACTAAGGGATTAATTACGCATACAAAATCTCTGCAAGAGAAGATAACTTGGAAACAAAACTGTACCAACCCATCTGACCAGCGTGATATAATAGGTCAATTTCTCTCCCATTATAAAGGAGGTCTGAGCCCAGCAGCATATCAGTCCATAAAATTTATAGCTATTGATATTCCAGGTCGCTGAATGGTTTCGTTTTGAAATTTCGTCTTAACTACACTGAAATGAATATACAGATTATGTAAATTACATTATGCTATCAATTAAGTTACTATATTTAAGATATATTCTAATGATGAGATTTGAATATAACCACCACCTTATATTTAGCTATTAGAGTTGAAAATACCGGATCATCAATTATAATGGTATATAATTATATATATATCAATCCATCCATCAGCTTATCAACGCCCACTTTTGAATATAGACCTTCTCAAAAGGTAGTAGAATCCAACTGCGTGACGGCAAAGCGCCGGTAACCCGCGGGGCCAATCACAGAAATAAAGGAATCAGCATCAATGATCAGCCCAACTACATCCAATGTCCTTGACACGTTCTCGACGAAGAGGACGACACCATCACACTCGCTCAACATAGAGTGTACACGGGCCTCCGAGGCCATTACGCGTAAATACCCGCGCTTTTGTATTTGGTTTTTCAGTCCGTGTCTATAACGCGCGCTAAGTTTTCGAAATATCGAACAATCAAAAATCAAATACAGGCGCTATATAATCCGTAAAATAGTTTTATTTACAAAGAGTAAATTATATTCAAACTCAAAACAATTACTTACTTTTGAATAGCACAAAATAAACCTCTATGGAGATTGCAATTGCAGTGGACAGCGGTACTTAGAATACTGTGCTATCTGTGCTGTCAAAGGTACTTAGTCTACGATCTATATAAGGACAGGAGCCTTTAGCGAGAAGCCTGACACCTGGTTTTAGATCTTAAGAAACTAACACTGTCCACGGCTTAAGTTTCCGCCTTCGCCGTTGAGGTATGATACCGCGTCGCGTAAAAGTCATTAAGCAAAACGTGGGCACACCTATTGTGTGTCCAGCAACGACCCAAACCGAGGGCGATGCCGCTTAGTTTACTTACATCGGATTGAGAACCCTCAGCGCTTAGCCATAGCCCGCTTCAAGTTTTGACAGCCACCAGCCATCTGTGTTTAACAGCTGTATACTCCACAAAAAAATAACGCCTCAGTGGTGATGGAGAGGTAAAACTGTAGGTTAGGTACACACTGACCTTCCTTTACCCAGGACTAAAGAAATCAAAAAAATAGGATAATGCTATAATCTCTCTGTTCAGTAGCCGATAAGTTACCACAATTCGCCTTAAAAATTTCAGTTGATTACTGATGATCATGAGATTTATCTAGTAATTCCCTTAAACAATTTTTGCGATTTCCACAAGAACATAGAACATAGATGAGAAATATTTATAACACATTATCATCATACTATTTTTAATTCAATTACTTGGGGTCGACGCAATATTTACTCGTCTGTCATCGTACATAATGCAAATATTTGGCAATAGTTTTAGAAGCGGCCGCTCGTCTAACACCAACATCTTCTTGGAAATTTAATTGTGGACCAGACAGTATTAAATGAATATGGTTGATGTCTATGAAAAGGTCTTTGTCGTCAACTCTACGAGCAAAGTAAGGGTTTATAGTATTCGTAGGCGTCGTATATTTTGCGGGTGACTGGATCAGGGATTTAGTCAGTCACCCGCCGAGAGGCCGGCCGCGCGACGGTGACCGACGTCAGGGGACGTTGTGAGGGGAGGGTATCCCGCGACCGTGGTATTGCGTCGAGCCGACCACTGAAGACAAGGCACTCTGCACCGGTGGTCGGCCCAACGACGAAGGCGAAGTGCCACGGATGGGTCATGAAGCCACGCGGCGCCCCTCTGTCGCCCCGGACGGAGCCGAGCTGCGAGCGAGCTGACCATGGCCCACCCCAAAAAAAAAAAGTCGTATATTTTTAAATCTATAGAAATAGATAAAATTAAAGTGCCTCTTCGTAATATCAAAATACTGGGTTGCTGGTCAAAATACTGGTCATGCTCATAAGGTTATTTGCACGATACCTATGCCTAAAAACCAGTTTAAAATATTTCTGTCTCTCTGTTTGTTTGTTTGAAGTAATCTTCAAAACGGCTGGACTGATTTTAATAATATTTTAGAACCAGGTAGCTGTCTATATAATAAGTAACTTGAGCTATTTTAGCCCGGAATTCCCACGGGAACGAGAACTACGTGGGTACGACGACTAAAACCGAAACGAACCGAGGGCGGGTTGCCAGTATATAAATAAAAATAGATGTAACTAAAACTTTTAATATAAATTTTTCTGCTTTAATATTTTCGTCTGATTTCACACGGCGTGCATTGAAATTGCTACTGAATCTTTTATGTTTGACGATGAATGAATCCAATTTAATATGTCGACAGCTTCACGTGTGATTTCAAATTAGTTTTATTTCAATTCATAAAAGTTTCTAATATTATAATATCAAAATGATTGCATTTTTTTTTTGTTTTTTTTTTAGGTGGGTTACGGTCGGCGCACTACTTGCACCACTCCGTCCGGGGCGACAGAAGGGTGTGACCACGCACACCCGTAACCCACCCGTATAGCACGTCGCCTTCGTCGTTGGGTCGACCACCGGCGCAGAGTTCCTTGACTTCAGTGGTCTACCCGACGGTATACCCCAAGGGAGTACCGTCTCCCTTCGACGCCCCCTACTGGGACGCCGATCGCCGTCGCGAGGCTAATCTCTCCGTGGGTGCACGGACTAAATCTCCGGTCCGGTCACCCGCAGCCTCTGTTAGGGCGGCATCAGGCGCAGGTACTCGCACCTGCGCCGCCCTAGTCGCCGCCGGAAAAATTATTGCATAGAGGGCGTATCTGAGCGCTGATCTATGAAGCGTCGTGAGTTTGATCCTATACATAATATATTCTTCGTGTAATCTACAAATAACTGTTCCGATTCTGAGTGAATTTTGCCCTGTGTGGTGATGGAGTAAGTATACAATACACCACCCACGCTCTTGCCCTTGAGTGTCGTAAAAGACTAAGGGGTGTAATATGTATGTGTCACCGTATTATTGTACGAACCGTTAGTTTATAAACTATCTAGTGAGATTATAAACTATCGATAGATTGTGAACGGACACAAAAATTTACAATCTAACGCTTATATTTTCGTAAGATTATAAACTGACTGTTCAATGCACATTGAACATGCAACGCAGCAAACTCAAAAGTAGAGCATGTCAACATACAAGTAAAGCATGTCAACATACAAGTAAAGCATGTCAACATACAAATGTGCAAAATTAGCACTGACATGATTTAAAGACACTGCGTTATACTTTACACGTACGACACACTAACACAAAATGGTATATGTGTGTATTAGCAATAAGTAGTATATAAGGTGTACATTGTGTAAAATAAATCAGATTTGAATTTATTCATCTCTCAGTTACATCCCTCTCACTGCGGCCAAGACACCCTTAGCCGTCAGTTCTGATTAGTCGAGTGAGTCTGCTTGACTAGCAGTGAGAGTTACCAATCCTCCACCCAAAGCTCCATCTCACTGTGGCCAAGACACCCTTAGCCGTCAGTTCTGATTAGTCGAGTGAGTCTGCTTGACTGGCAGTGAGAATAACCAATCCTCCACCCAACATCCATCTCACATCCACCTGTCACCTTAGGTAGCACGGTGCAGGTATCCCATCATATAGGCTAGGAACTTAAGGGCTTTAGGTACTTCAAACTATAACCTTAGGTTCTTCTGTCAAACACGGCGTTAGTCCACTAGCCCAGACTACGCCTGTACATTTGGTCCTTCGAGTAAAAGTAAAGATTTTCCTCCCTCTAGCCCCCCCGTAGGTTTGACATAACAGACATACGAATCAGTTAAGAACGGGCTGGTGTACTCAACAAAGCATCAGTTTCGGAATTGACTGAAGGACTTTTACTTACGTACTCTGTCAGAAAGCCTCTCGTTGCGGTTCGGTCACTGGCCTCCCACAAGCGGGACTCACCAGCTGATTGAGAAGTCGCACCTTCAGGGACGTGTTATAGCGAGAGCGCAGGTACGATAAGTATTGACTTAAAACATTAGTAGTAGGGAAGTTAGGGTAGGGCTATTAGGGAAGAAGACAAAAGAAGCACTATGGACATACAAGAAATAAACACAGCAATCAGGAGCCAGGAGGAAGATTATAACGAGATCAGGAGGATAATTACAAACATTAAAAAGGACTCCGTGAGCCGAAGAACACAAAAATACATTGACGAAAAAAGACAAACACTAACTACTATTTTCCAACGGGTGCAAGAGAATCACTCGAAACTGGAAAAACAAGAGATGTTATCATCTCACAAATATATCACTACAAATTACTTTGGAAATATCCAAAAACAATACAACGAGGGCTTAGCCCACCTACAAAACTATGAAGCAAGACTTCAACTTGTTCAGGCGATATATGAACCTGAAGAACAAAACACAAACGAAGAAGAAGGGAGAGGGAATCCCAAGACGTTTATACAAATGTTCAGGATATCCCAGATGTCAAAAAGGCTAATTCAGGCGAAAGAATCAGTCACTGAAAACAAACCTATATGGCATTTACAAACTACAATAAACAACTTACAAAAACGATGGCAGGATATTGAAGAAACACACATTGAATCACACTGGAGTGGATTATGCGGGACCAATACAAACAAGAACAATGAAAGGAAGAGGTCACAAGTCCTACAAATCATATATTGCTGTATTTGTATGCTTAGCAACAAAAGCAATTCATCTAGAATTAGTGGGAGATTTGACAACTGAAACATTTATTGCGGCACTGCGGAGGTTCATGGCCAGACGAGGACACGTGTCACATATGTATAGTGACAATGGCACGAACTTCGTAGGCGCAGCGAAATTTTTGGAACAAGAATTATTGCAAATAACACAGTCACCTGGATTCCAAAATACGATGACCAGTATAGGTACTCAGTGGCATTTTAATCCGCCAGCAACCCCCCATTTTGGTGGGATTTGGGAGAGCAGCGTAAAATCAGTAAAGTACCATTTACGTCGAGTAATTGGAGAATCGACATTAACGTACGAAGAAATGATAACATTTTTACATCAAATTGAAGCTTGCCTAAACTCGAGGCCGTTATGTGCACAAAGCGAAGACATCAATGATAATACAATACTAACGCCTAGTCACTTTTTAATTGGTCGGGAAGCAGTTGGAATCCCAGATCCGTTATCAAACATAAATACTGATTTAATAAATAGATGGAAACAAATTCAAAGAATGAAGAAAGATTTCTGGAAAGCCTGGTCATCTGATTATTTACATCAACTTCAACAAAGATACAAGTGGAAAGAAACTCAAGAAAATATCAAAATTGGAACCATAGTACTAATAAAAGATGAAAACATAAGTCCAAGTAAGTGGCCCTTGGCAAAAGTGGAAAGCGTTCACCCAGGAAGCGACGGGGTGATAAGAGTAGTGACACTCAAAAAATCGACAGGTTTATGTCAAAAACGATCAATACATACATTAATTCCTTTACCCGTATATCAGGAAGAATTAATGACTAACACGAATACATTAAGAAAAAATACCGAAACGCCTGTGAATAGTAACATAGCAAATAACATAAATAAAAAGTCTAAGACACTTAAGTCAGGCGTGTTACTCTATACTACATTATTATTGTGTATCGGACAAGTAACAAGTACATCAATGTTTACTATGAAACATTTAAATCCAGGCCTATATGTAGAACAAATAGGTACTTCAACAATAAACAGAGGGAGTTTTAGAATAGAAACTAATTACGAAAGGAGTGATTTGGAACTGAATTTAAATAATACAATAAAAATAACTAATCAGTTTCAAAAGTTATGCACTGACACGCAACAGTATACAAAAGACACCCATTGTGCAGAATTTTATTATCATTTGAACGAAGAGAAAGCACGATTTGAGAAGATAAAGGATTACCTTACTGGGATAAAGATTTCTAGAAGGAGACGTGGATTATTAGGACAAATGTTAACATACGTGTTCGGAGTAAACGATGAAGTATACAGAAGTATTGACTCATTGAGTAGCAATCAACAAGAACTTATAAACGCCGCCAATCATCAAACAAACATAATGATATCTACAGTATCCGCTGTAAACCAAACCGAGGAGCGGATTAAGAAAAAGTTAGAGAATTTTGAAAAGAAGTTAAATGAAGCTATAGCATTCATGTACGATAACGACGTATGGTATAAGATGGTAGACGCTAACAATGTGAAAATACAAGTAATACAAACGTATCAATTAGCGAGCAATTACATAACAGAGATTATTCACTATTACAACGGGTTACTTGAGATATACCTAAATAACGCATCGATATACACGATTTTGAGTCCTAAATACGCTAATGATATAATACAAACAACCAATCAAAAGTTACCTGGAAACTTAAGAATAATTCAGGATCAATTAATACAGACTAACATGGAAATAAATGCAACACATATAAACGTATTTGCGTACTATCCTATTCATGACATAAGAAAATATACGCTAATACACATAACGGCGATTCCTCAAAAGTTGACCGGGAGTTCTTTTGAATGCTTGTCAATCCCAAGAGCATTCATAGGCTTCGACTATAACAATGAACGATACTTTGAGTTAAGTAAAGACGAGTTCAAAGATTGTTTACACAAAAAATCGGAGTTTGTTTGCTATCCCGTGGCTGTTAAGAACATGCAATTGAACAAGAATTGCATTGTTGACCAGCTATTCAGCAACAATAATAACACTAAATCACAATGCACATCAAGAAGATACAACATTCAATCTACAATTCTATGGAAACAACTTTACATGCAGAATACGTGGATGTTTATCACTACAAAAACACAATCAGCTTCGATAATATGTGATGGACAAAGACAAGAAATTAACCTAGAGGATATAGGAGTACTACACATTTCAGAAAGCTGTGTAGTAAAGACGTTGAACAACATTCTTGCAGCTAAACGAATAACAACAACAACTGTGCAAGCATCATATTTTAAAAGGAGTAATTTTACTCTAGACACACAAGTAGTCCAATCAGAGATACCAGACATACCGAAGGAGGAAGTATTAGATAGCTCCACCAGTATATTTGACCACTTAGCCGCTTCAGAAGCAAAGCTAAAAACAAGATTAGATAACACAATATGGAGGCGAATAGAGTCTCATTCCTATGTGGTTAGCACCGTGACATCTCTTTCTTTAATAGTATTAGCTTGTCCTTTAATTTATTTCAGACCACTCAAACAATGTCGAGATAGACTTACGAGAAGACAAAACAAGGAGACAACTACAACACAAGCCACAGAGACAGACAAACAGCGGGCAGCTCCACCACAACCACGGCCACGGTATGGGAAACCTCGTCCCCAGACTACAGTCCAAACACTACAAGCGACGGAAGGACACATTGGACCATATGAGGTTATCGAATTATACGACTTGCAGTCGTGTTCCTGAGAGACCCCAGAATGTTCAATGCACATTGAACATGCAACGCAGCAAACTCAAAAGTAGAGCATGTCAACATACAAGTAAAGCATGTCAACATACAAGTAAAGCATGTCAACATACAAATGTGCAAAATTAGCACTGACATGATTTAAAGACACTGCGTTATACTTTACACGTACGACACACTAACACAAAATGGTATATGTGTGTATTAGCAATAAGTAGTATATAAGGTGTACATTGTGTAAAATAAATCAGATTTGAATTTATTCATCTCTCAGTTACATCCCTCTCACTGCGGCCAAGACACCCTTAGCCGTCAGTTCTGATTAGTCGAGTGAGTCTGCTTGACTAGCAGTGAGAGTTACCAATCCTCCACCCAAAGCTCCATCTCACTGTGGCCAAGACACCCTTAGCCGTCAGTTCTGATTAGTCGAGTGAGTCTGCTTGACTGGCAGTGAGAATAACCAATCCTCCACCCAACATCCATCTCACATCCACCTGTCACCTTAGGTAGCACGGTGCAGGTATCCCATCATATAGGCTAGGAACTTAAGGGCTTTAGGTACTTCAAACTATAACCTTAGGTTCTTCTGTCAAACACGGCGTTAGTCCACTAGCCCAGACTACGCCTGTACACTGACTATGTTCAACCTTTTTTTTTTTTTATTTTGTGTGTGACTTAGTTGTTAGCCTCAGATGGCTGTGACAACTTTACTCGGACTGGTAGGTGAGCGCTGAGGGCTCTCAACTCTTTTAAAGTTAAGCGACCGATCCCGAGGGCACCCCCTGTGGGGTATGGACCTAGGCTCGGGGGGGTCGCTGGCAAAGTGGGCACTCCCACGTTTATGATTTTACCGCGGCACGATTTCCGTCCCCAGCGGCGGGGGCGGTATCGTGGATATTTATTTGTCAAGGCCTCGCGGGCTGTGTATGCCTCAGTCTGGGCGAGAGTAATAATATCGTCGGGTTCGTCGAGTATTAGTGGTGGTTGTTTAATCGCGGAAATTTTAGAGGGGATGTAAGAAGCCGCTCTTACCACTAATGGGTTCGGGTGTGTCACGGCAGAGTCGAAGTAGCGGCGGGAGCACTGTTTCATGAATTGCCTGATGGACGGCAAGCCAAGATCTATGTGAAGATCCACATTGCGTATGTACCACGGTGCTCCCGTCGCTCGGCGCATGAACCTATTCTGTAATGCCTGTAGCCGATGTAGCCTATGTGGCTTCGCTTGTGTAAACACTACACTAGCATACGTCATGATAGGCCGTATACAAGCGGTGTATAATCTAACTTTATTACGGAGAGATAGCTTAGACTTGGCGTGTACTAAGCTGTGTAACCATCCTAGCACTAGGGCTGCGCGCGCGCGGACTCGCCCTATGTGAGGACCGAAGGTCAGCCGTCTGTCCAAGGTCACACCCAGATATTTGACCTCCCTTGTCCAGGGGATGGGTTGGTCGAACATCTTTATCTGTGGGTATTGAGCCATTGGGTGGCGGCGATCTTTCCCCTTATGGAATATGATCGCCTGGCTCTTGGTGGGGTTAATACCGATACTATGTTCAACCGTCAAATTGTGATTTTAATACATTTAACCATCAGTTCAAAAAGAAATGACCCAATCACAGCACTGTCTTACAATTTCTCGCCTGCGAATTTGTGAACCGTCCTCCGATTGGTTGGCGTTATAGATAGCACGTGTTCGTGTGCATAGAGTTACAAACATAATTATCAGCAATTAAAAAGCTCATTGTCAGCAAATATTAGCGTACATTATTAAAAACCACCAAAAAAATATTTTTAATATTTTTAAATGGATGTAATGTAATAATGTCGCTAAAATAATAATGGCGGCAGGGCACCGTGTGAAAACAATGATTCGTTGCACCAATCAGCGTGCACTTTGCGTTTTGTTCACAATTTGACGGTTGAACATAGCCAAAAGGAAGTGGACCTAGGTTAGCCTCGATGGTTCAACAAAAAACGAAATAGATTTCATCTTGTCAGACAAACGACAAATATTCAATGATGTCTCAGTAATCAGCAGGCTTAAAACTGGGAGCGATCACCGGATGGCCCGAGGCATATTGAATATCCATACAAAAGTCGAGCGGTCACGCTTGATGAAGTATACACTCCGACCTACATCTGTCTAATACCAGAACCTCGAAAGTTTTCAACTCGAACTACACAAAACTTCCAATGTCTGGACGAGTGCGAATCCCCGAACGATATGAACAATAGGTTCGTGGAAACTGTCCACGCAGTTGAGTCGAAATTTTTCAAACCGCGTTAATACACCTAAAAAACTTTCCGACCAGATTCTCGAGCTCATGAAGCGGAGAAAAGAAATGACGGTGCAGTCTTCAGCCGATTGGTCCGAACATAGGCAGCTGAATAGGCAGATCTCCAGGTCTGTGCGTCGTGATATTCGCCGATTTAACACGCTTTATATTAAAGAAGCGATAGAGCGGAATTGTGGCTCAAAATTGTTCGCACAAGATCTGTCTATTGGGCAAAGCCAAATGACTAAGCTGAAGACCGATGACGGCACTGTCATTTCATCCCAAAGTGAGATCTTGGGAGAGGTCGAAAGGTTCTATGGACAGCTATATAAATCATCCCGAAATCCTGTTGTCGGCTTGGTCCAAGATCTCAGATCCAAGCTAACTCGGCACTATACCGAAGAAATCCCGGACATCAGCTTGTACAAGATCAGAATGGCTCTCAAACAGCTACGTAACGGTAAGGCACCGGGAGATGACGGAATTACAGCAGAGCTTCTGAAGGCAGGCGGTAAGCCGGTCTTAAAAGCCGTTCCCGGGGGCGACGTTCCAGCGTCGTGGACTAAGAGTGTGGTGGTGCTGTTCTTCAAGAAAGGTGAAAAGGCTCTTCTAAAGAACTACAGACCCATCTCACTCCTGAGCCACGTTTATATGGTGCTGTACTTCAAGAAGGGTGACAAGGCTCTTCTAAAGATCTACAGACCCATCTCACTCCTGAGCCACGTTTATAAGTTGTTCTCGAGGGTCATTACCAATCAACTCATGTGCAAGCTTGATGACTTCCAGCCGCCCAAACAAGCCGGCTTCCGAAAAGACTATAGCACCATAGACCATATCCTCACGCTTCGACAGATTATACAAAAGACCGAGGAGTATAATCGACCTCTGTGTATAGCGTTTGTGGACTATGAGAAAGCCTTTCATACAGTCAAAACTTGGGCGGTGCTGCAGTCCCTTCAGCGGTGCCAAATCGACCATCACTATATCGAAGTGTTTGTATAGGAACGCCACAATGTCGGTCCGTATCCGGGATAAGAGTACGAACCTGATCCAGTTGCAGAAAGGCGTGAGACAGGGAGATGTCATCTCTCCGAAACTGTTCACCACTGCACTGGAAGATGTCTTCAAACTCTTAGACTGGACCGGACTTGGCATCAATATCAACGGCGCGGCGGCGAATACATCACTTACCTTCGATTTGCAGACGATATCGTCGTTATGGCAGAATCCATGGAGGACCTTGGCACCATGCTCAACGATCTCAGCAGGGTATCCCAATTAGTGGGTTTACGAATGAACATGGACAAGACGAATGTCATGTCAAATGCCCATGTCATTCCTGTACCGTCCTAGTTGGCAATGCGATTCTTGAAGTTGTCGATCATTATGTTTACGATCATCTATACCAATAAATAAAATTGGAGTGTCTGTTTGTAATGTCAAAATAATAGGCTTTTATCATGCTCACACGGTTATTTGCACTATACATATGCCTAAAATAGCAATTAAAATTTTTTTGTCTGTGTCTGTCTGTCTGTCTGTCTGTCTGTTTGTTCCGGGTAATCTTCAAAACGGCTGGACCGATTTCAAAAATTCTTTCACCAATGGAAAGCTATAATATCAGGGCGTAAACTAGGCTATATTTTATCCCGGTATTCCCACGGGAACGGGAACTACGCGGGTAAAACGACTATAACCTATAACCGAAGCGAAGCGAGGGCGGGTTGCTAGTTATGAATATAGTGTGACAGACGATATTGACTTTGACGAAGTTATGATTTCGCTGCGCGTAAGTCGCGAAAAGTAGAATTTTAGACTGTTTAGACTTTATTAAACAATGAACATTATTTTTATAGTGTAAATTATTAATGGTAACACAGTCATGTTACTTACACATGTACATGGTTTGGAAATAAATATTTTTCACTCAATCCTTTAATTTCGTTACGTTTTTTTTTTACCATCACCAACAATTATTATTTTTACGACGTCAAAAGAGCGGCAAATTATGACTCCGCCCCGGGCGACAGTGACTCACGCTGCGCCACTGCACCTAAGCAATAGAAGGAAAACTCGAAACAAAACCCTATACCAACACGTCTGACCAGCGTGGACGTATATGAGCCGAAATGTTGTTGAGTGTAATTTGTATCGATTGATTACGTGAAGATTTATTTCTTAATATCGGATGTTGTTTGCTGTGTGGGGATGGACTAATGTTACAATTCACCACCCCATATTCTACGCCTGGGTGCTGTAAAACACAATGAAGGTATATAATTGTATATAATATCTACGTAAAAGAAGGCAAATTCGAAATAAAATATTATACCTTTATGATCGGCACATGCTATACCATATTAGCATCATTACCGCTCAAATATGTCCCACTATTGGGCTCAAACCTCCTTCACAATAGAAGAGAAATTGTACTACTATACCACGCTTTTTTTATTTTTCACGCTGTGGAATTGCATTTACGCACACTCCCCACCGGTGACAGACGGAAGAGTGTGTGGGACTCACCAGCCATTGCGTGACCGGAATACTCACTAAAACCACAGCGGCCCCTGCCGCGTTTTTACGGGGTGCCAGAGAGATCGTCTGATGACACTCGATCTCCGACACCCCCTACGCATGACCATTTGGCCACGTCCTATCGTCATTCAAGGCGGTGGAAGGAGTTGCGCATATCCACGTCTCCTCCTCCCTAGCCGCCGCCGACGGAGCGAGTCAGTGGACGCAAGCGCCTCGCGTCCTCGCTCCGCAGCCTCCTTCCTAGTAATGACGACCTCACAAAATGAGGCCATCGACGACCAACACCTGTCGCTGTCAAGCATCTGTGAAACGACGGTTGACAACGACAGATCTATTCCGAGTTCCATCGATAGGACGTGGCGCTGGGACCCCCAGGCGGGGCAAACTTCCAATGTGTGGCGCGAATCGTCGATTACTGCGCCACATTCATGGCATCCTGGAGTCCCTTCTCTTCCAATTTTATGCAGGTACTTACCAAAGACCCCGTGTCCGGTAAGCACCTACTACTCTACCACGCTGGTCAAACAGGTTGATATAGTTTCATTTCGAATTTTTCTTCTCTTTTATAGATGTTATATGCATATTATATCCCTCTTTTTCACCGTCAGCGCACTCCTCGCTCCGCTCCGTCCGGGGCGACAGAAAGGCGTAAGCACGCACACCCGTAACCCACCCGTGACACGTCGCCTTCGTCGTTGGGCTGACCACCGGAGCAAGGTGACTTGTCGTCAGTGGTCGGCCCGACATATTATATCCCTTAGTCATCTTTTACGACACGCACGGGCAAGAAAGGGGGTGGTGAATTGAATTCTTACTCCGTCACCACACGGGAAATTCGTCACAAACGGCTATGTCGTATAGTAGGTCTATTTTTCATTCACTGTAGAGCTGACTCAAGCGAAGCAGTAGGGACATATATGAGTTGAGATGCTGACAGGATGTTATCTGTCGAATAATTATATCCATTTTTAATTTATTTAAGTATCCATGTCATCCCACGATGCTCGTAATAATATTAGCACCTTGTACGCCAGGGGGTTCAAATACCATGTATCACCCAACATGTGTCCCCCGTGGCGTTCAACGTGTTAATAATTATAACATACTTATTATATCAATCGCCGTTTTTGTTATCCCAGCAGTTATCATACCATCGGTAACTGCGTCCTTAGCCAAGGCTGTGGGTGACCGGACCGGGGATTTTAGACCGTCACCCGCAAAGTGGCTGACCGCGCGAGGGCGACGAGAGGTGACGGTACCCGAAAGGGTATTCCGTCGGGCCGACCATTGAGGACAGGGAACTCGGCACTGGTGGTCGGCCTAATGTTGAAGTTGACATGGCTACGAGTGGGTTATAGACTGCAGACGGAATGGACCGCGTGTGCGCTTACAATAGCCCACCAAAAAAAAAAAACTAACTGCGTAAAACATTTGATTCTTACTATACTTTGATTAATTTGCAAACATTCAAAGTCACTGCTTCAATCTTATATGTCAGCGTGATATATTTTAACTAATAACCTCTTGGAATGAAGAGATACAATGAGATATTTTTAGATCCAACTAAGACTGGTTTCCCTGCATAGCCCGAAAGTCAGAGACTTCACAAACAATATAAAAATTTTAAAAGGTAAATAAATTTCTTTTTAAAATTTTATATAGACTAAGAGCCTAGAGCCTTTAACCTGAGTACTACTTTAAAAAATTACTATGTTTTTGTAGAAGACGCTATTATGAAAATAATTTTTTTTCCGTCTTGGAGGGGATGATTCGCCCCTCAGATTTGTCTAACTGAAGAAATATATATTTAAAATAATCTTCTAAGTAACATACACCTTCCGTGTGTATGTTACTCAACTCCTTTTAAACGGCTGGACCGATGTTGATGTTTTTTTTTTTGTGTTTCAGAGAATTCGAGAATAGTTTAGATTAAGAAGTGGACGCGGCAGGTATCGCTGCCATCGATTTCAAGCAGAATTCCTTTTATTTTATTACATTTGAACAGAACAACGTCTGTTGGGTCAGCTAATATATAAAAAAACCAAGTGGAAATTTAACATAAGTCTGATTTGCCTCGCCTTTCTGAACTTTTATCTCTAAATTGACTGTCTTTTTTTTTTTTTTTTTTTTTTATGGGTGGGTCGCGGTCGGCGCGCCTCCGCACCACTCCGTCCGGGGCGACAGAGGGGCTTAAGCACGCAACTCCCGCAACCCACCCGAAAACCACCTCGCCTTCGTCATTGGGCCGACCACCGGAGCAGGTTTACTTGTCGTCAGTGGTCGGCCCGACGGAATACCCCTACGCGGGGTACCCTCCCATCGACCGACGTCCCCCCCTCGGGGAGGACGTCGGTCTTTCCTCACGCGGTCGGCCTCTCGGCGGGTGACGGACTAATCCCCGGTCACGTCACCCGCGGCCTCGGCTAGGGCGGCATGAGGCGCAGATAGTTGCGCCTGCGCCGCCCCAGTCGCCGGCGGCGGATCTCCTCATCGAGGCTGCGCTCCACGCGCAGACGATCCGCCGCCTCCTTCTGCGAGATCACTGTCTCGCAGAAGGCTGCGACCGCGTCCCAGTTCCTGACGCTGTCGACCATCGCCCTAGCGATGGCCGGCAGCGTCAGGTCGGCACCGATGATTGCGACGAGTTCACGGCGCTGCACTGCCCAAGCCGCGCAGGCCTCGAGCGTGTGGCGCGCCGTGTCCTCGTCGCAATCGCAGTGGTGGCAGGACGGTGTACTCTCCCTCCTCACGACCCTGTGCAGGTATTTGGCGAAGCTCCCGTGCCCCGTCACCACCTGCACTAGTCGGAAGGAGAGCACCCCGTGCCGCCTCTCCAACCACTGCATCAGCACCGGCCGGAAGGCCTCCACGGTTCGCACCCCGAACCGAGGCCTCTCCAGCCGGACTGCCCAACGGGCAATGACGTCTCGGCGGGCGTCGACGCGCCAGGCGGTGAGATCCCTTAACGAGATCACACCGCCCTCCCCGCGCACCCCCGACACCCGCCGATACAACTCGGCGAGCATTTCCGCCTCCAGGTCCCACGGGGGAGTCCCGGCCAATAGGCACGCTGCCTCCGTCGCAACCGTGCGGTATCCGCGGATGGCCCTGACCGCCATGACCCTCTGTGGTCGCCACAGAAGGGCCCTAAGTCGGACGGTCAAGGACCCCGCCCACACCGGTGCGCCGTACAGGGCCATCGACCGGATGACCCCCGTGTACAGCCGTCGGCACGTAGCGCTCGGTCCGCCCACGTTCGGCATTAGCCACGATAGGGCGGACGCCGCGCCGACGAGCCGCGGAGCGAGCCTGCGGAAATGCTCCCGGAACCACCATTGCCCGTCGAGCACCAGGCCCAAGTACCTCATATGGGCCCGGATGCTGATGTCAACCGATCGGACGGTGATCGAGACGCCGATGGGAGGGCTCATAAGGCGCCCATGGAACAAGAGGGCCTCCGTCTTGTCCAGGGCGACCCTCAACCCCAGCGCCTCGATCCGCCTGACGACCTCTTCGGTGCCATAGGTCGCCAGGCTTACCGCCTCTTCTAGCGTCCCACCGCGGGCTGTGACGAGCGTGTCGTCGGCGTAACAAATCACGCCCAGCCCGGGCGGGAGGCTCCCCCGCAACGCCCAGTCGTAGCCGATGTTCCACAGGGTGGGTCCGAGGACCGACCCCTGTGGGACACCGCACGTCATGGGCGTTCGCACAACGTCCCCTGCTCGGTTGGTACAGAGGACGCTGCGCCCCACCAAATAGTCTGCCACTAGCCGCCTCAGGTAAGCTGGCACTCCGTGATACCGGAGCGCCTCCCTGATGCAGCTGAATGGCAGACTATTGAATGCGTTGGCGATGTCTAGGGACACCGCCAACAGTACTCCTCCACCGGTGACGGCCTCAGTCGCCACGGCCCTCAGGCGCAACAGAGCCGCGATCGTCGAACGACCCCTCCTAAACCCAAACTGCGCGTCCGACAGATCGGGCCCCGTGCCGACGAGGTGCCGCTCGATGCGGGCAGCTACCACCCTCTCCAGTAGCTTGCCCGTGTCATCGAGCAGCACGATAGGCCTGTAGGCCGAAGGCGACCCCGGAGACCGTCCCGGCTTCGGCAGGAGCACCAGCCTTCCCTCCTTCCAGCACCCAGGGAACCGTCCGGACGCTAAACACGCGTCGAACAGCTCCCTGAGGCGGGGACCCAGGTGGTCGAGGACCAGGCCCAACACGCGGTTTGGAACACCGTCGGGCCCGGGGGCGGTGGACTTTGCGCACATGCGCGCCACCGCCACTCCCATCTCGGGTTCCGTGATGGGCGGAACACTGTCGTCGTCGGCCTCCCGGTCAGTGTCTGGCGGAGCCATGACCGGGGGCGTGTGTTCCGCCCGCCGCGGGAACAGGTCCTCGACGACCCGGGTGAGAAGGCTGGGCTGGAGAGTCTCGGTGAGGGGAAGGCCCCGCGCGCGGAGCTTATTCAGCACCGCGCGATAGGGGCGTCCCCAGGGGTCACGGTCGAGACCGTCCAGCATCTCCTGCCGACTGACGTCCTTGGCGGAGCGGACGGCCAGCCTGAAGGCCGACCGCGCATTGCGGTAGCCCTCATACAGCAAGGCCTCCCGCTCCGCGTCGCGTTGCCGCCGCCGGCTGCGGGTGTAGGCCCTCCGGGCGCGAATGCACGCGGCCCGGAGATCCGCCAGCTCCCGGGACCACCAGTGGACCGCCCTCCTCGGGGGCGGACGCCGTACCCGGGGCATGGCCGCATCGCAGATCTGCGTCAACGCACTGCGGATGCGGCCAGCCTCGGCGTCCACCCCGTCCGACTGGTTGGCAGAGGACAGCCACGAGTAAACGATGGCTGTCTCCGCCAGCTGGTCCCGGTCTAAGCGACCCACAGCCCATCGCGGGAACGCAGGACGTCCATCCGCCCCGTGACCCCTGCTGGGCGTCGGGATTACCGGGGAGACCTCCATCCGGATATACCGGTGGTCCGACAAGGTCTCCACCTCCTCCACGACGCGCCAGCTCCCCACGCGTGCGGCGACCTCGGGGCTAGCGAACGAAAGGTCCACTATCGACCCGCCCCGTTGTCGCACGCACGTATGCACCGAGCCCCTGTTCAGCAAACAGAGGCCCAGTGCCGCCGCCCACTCCTCGATCGCCCGTCCTCGGTCGTTCGTCCGGGGAGACCCCCACGCCACGGACTTGGCGTTGAAGTCCCCCAAGACGAAGACCTGGCGCGATGCCATTCGCCGTAACGAGGCCTCCATGATGGTGAGGGAGGCCTCGAAATCGGTCACACTCCAGTTAGGGGAGAGATAGACTCCGAGGAGCGTAATCTCCCCCCAGTCCGCCGCGACGTATCCGACGCCCCTGTCCCTAAGGGTCAGAGGCGACGAAGGCCACGACGTGGAGGCGACGATTGCCACGGTGCCATCGGTGCTACCCAACCAGTTAGGCCGGTCGGGCACCACGTACGGCTCCGCGGCTACGGCTACTCCTATCAACCACTCCGCCATGGCTTGCAGGAACACGTCCTGCGCACCGGCGGTGTGGTTGAGGTTGGCCTGGAGGAGACGAATGGATACGGGGTCCATTAACGGTCCGTATCCATCGTCACCTCCTCCGCGCTGACGGGCGATCGGGCCGCGCTCGGAGCGGGGACTGGCCCGGTCGATGGGCCGTCCCGCCCCTTCGGGGCCGATGCCGGGGGTCTGCAGTCCCCAGAGCCCATGCGGTGTTTGGCAGGCCTATTGCCTGCCGCACACGCGGGGCAGTGGGGCACCGCAGAGCACGATGCCGCCTGGTGTCCGGTCTGACCGCAACGGAAACATAGCCCGCTGCAGTCAAAGCAGTTTTTGCATGTCGGTCGGGTATGCCCGACCGCCATGCATTTGTAACACCTCGCGGGCCGGGGCTCTAGCACGGTTACCCGCGCCGAGCTCCAGCCCACGAGGAGCCTGCCTGAGTCGGCCAATTGCTTGACCGACTCCACCGGACACTGCACCCAGGCAGCACCGACGCCGCCCGGACCAGTGCGAATGGTGCCAATCCGGACGGTGTCCGAGGCACATCCGGTACGCGCCATAATGGCCTCCCGGACGTCCTCCACCGTCACGGAATCGTCCAAGCCCGTCAGGCGCATCTCTGCGCATTTGACAGGCCTGGCGACTCGGACACCATCCTCCGGCCCGAACAGCCCCCTCAACATCGTGGCCAAACTATCGGCCGTCTTCGCGCCCTCGGCCCCAGGGAACTCGAGTATTCGAGCCCCTGTCCGGGCTTTGCGGGTCCTCGCCTCGACGCCCCCGATACCGGAGACGTCCAGCTCCCGCCGGGCGCGTTTTAGGACGGCCTCATAGTTGAGGCCCCTCTCAGCCGCCTCAGGCAGCACGGTGATGACCACCGCGGCCGTCTTCGGCGACTTGAGGCCCCTGCGCGACCTTTTCTTCCCTTTTCTGCCGGCTCCCGCCTGGGGAGCGGCGGCCACGGCGGCATTCTTGGCCGCCGCTCTCCGCTTCTGGCCGCGTGCCTTCCTGCTCCGCTCAGCCACCTGCCAGCCCTGTTCGAGCCTGGCAGCAGCGCTGAGCGCAGCAGGAGCGGTCGCGGGTGCGCTGGCCGGCGCCTGCGGTGCAGCCGCTGGCGCCGGCCGCGGCCCGGCCTTGGCGGGAGCCGGCACCTTGCCGGCCTTCTTGGCCCCCTTGGGCCCGGCCGCGGCCGCAGCGTAGCTCACCACGCGGCCACCCTGACAGGGCAGCGGGGTGGGAGCTGACGCTTGCGGCCCCCTCGCCTTGTCCGCGGCTAGCGGCGGTCGGAGGGGCGGCTCAGGCGGGAGCCTGGCCGCTACGGCGGCGATACGCGCATCCACCATCACCCCTACTCGGGCTAGGATCACGCGTACCGCCGACTCCGACACGCCGTGCACCTCGTCGGGCGGCGGCCCCTCCCCCCTCCGAGGTCTCCCGCGGCCACGAGCCGGCGGAGGGACCACGACGAGGGGAGGAAGCGCCGAAGCCGCGACGGGTGCAGCTGGCGCAGCAGCCGCGACGGGCGCAGCCGGCGCCACGGGCGCAGACGACGGGCCCGCCCTCCCCGGCGCAGCCCGTTTCGGTGGCGAGGCTGGCACAGGCGGCGCGGCCGGTGCCAGGCGCGCGAACTGGGCCCGCAGGTCGGCCATCTCCTTGGCCAACCCGCGGTTCTCCCGTCGCACCGCCGATAGCTCCGTCTCCAGCTTGCGATTGCGTTCCCGCAAGCCGGAGACCTCCTCACTAAGGCGGGCGTTCGCGGCCTGGAGGGCCGCCACCTCGCCACCGTGGCCGGCCGGACCCGGTGTCCCCGGCCACGCCGCCACCACCGATCCTCGGCCTCTGCGCCCCCGGCGCATGGTCGGAACCTTGGGAGGAGGCATGATTATGGAACTCCCCTCCGAGTCGGTGTTGGAGCGGCCACCCTCTTGCAGGGGGCGCTTCCAGGGTCTCGGGGGGAGGGCCTCCTCCCTCTTCCTCGCTTTTGGGGCTGGAGCCGGCGCCCCCGCAGCCCCCTCCGTCCCCCTCCTCGGCGACGACGACGACGACGGCGACGACGGCAACGACGACGGCCTAACTGCACCCTCAACCGACGGCGCGCCTAGCATCTGCCTACTGCGGTCCTCGTCCCTACTCCGGCCGACTAGCACCCAAGGGGTGTCGCTCTCCTCTCCTCCTCTCGCGGACGGCTCTGCGGCACTTCCGCCCACGTCCGTCAGCACCATCTCCGACGCATCCGTCTCCTGACGCTCTGATGGCCCTGCGGCACTGCCGCCCTCATCCTGCGACGGCTCTGCGGCAATGCCGCCCTCATCGCTCGACAGCTCGGAGCTTTCGCCTGCTAACCTTACGCACGGCTCTGCGGCAATGCCGCCCTCGTGCTCGGACCCGCTGCTGCTGCCGCTCTCCTCACGCGGCGGCCCTGCAGTGGTCTCCATCCTCTCCTCCGACGGCTGGGCAGCAACGCCACCCCCGTCCCGCGACGGCCCTACAGCAGCAAAGCTGCCGCCCTCGTCGCGTGCGGCAATGGCTTCAGCCTTCATCCGCGCCCGCCACGCCTTCGATGCATTGGCGCTAATGCGGGCTCGTGCAGCGGCGGAACGCCTCGGCTTCGTCCTCCGGGTCTTCTTCCGCACCTGCACCTCCTCCTCGTTCCCCCTCCCCCCCTGAGCCACTTGGTGTTGATCCGGGCTCTCGGCTTCTGAGGCAGTAGTTGTCCCCCACCCATACGATTGGGGACTGACTGTGCCGGGACTTGGGCGCGACTCCAAATGGACGTCGCGCGCAAGCACCGGCACAGCAAGGGACTCCCCGGCCTGGCCGGGACCCTCTGGTGAAGTCTTACTGTGTCTTACTTCTGCCATTTTTGGGACGTTTTTGAGTCTTGCCTTGACTACCACTCTAACGGCTGGACGCTCGCGCGCTTTTTAACCCACCAACCATTCATCCCCTCGCCGAGTGGCCAAACTTAGGATTAGGGGTAATTTTTTATAGGGGTTTGGGGTAATTTTTTATAGGGGTTTTCTTCCCCGCGGTCCGAAGACCCCCGGTCCTGACCCCCCTGCTCAGGATTACGGTTTGGGCCTTCCGGGTCTGGCCGCTCGCGAGCGACCGACCCGTCACGCCCCCGGGCCGTGACGCAACCGTCCCTGGCGACGGAGTGCCATGAGGCACATCCGCCCCATTGGCCCCGGGTCAGATCCGCCGTGCGCTCTGCCACCAGAGCCGCACGCGGAGACCCCCCCCTTTTTTTTTTTTTTTTTTTTTTTTCACGCTGTGGAAATGCATTTACGCACTGTCCCCCGCCAGTGACGGACGGGGGGGGGGCGTGTGGGACTCACCGACCACATCCGCGGCCGGAATACCCACTAAAACCACAGCGGCCCCTTCCGCGCTTTTACGGGGTGCCGGAGAGGTCGTCTGATGACATTCAATCCCCGACACCCCAACGCATGGCCGTCTGGCCACGTCCTGTCATTACTGTTCAGGGCGGTGGGAGTAGGTGGGCATATTGTCGCCTCCTCCTCCCGGGTCGCCGGCGACGAAGCGAGTCAGCAGACGCAAGCGCCTCGCGTTCCCGCTCCGCCACTTCCTTCCTTGATATGATGGCCTCACAAAATGAGGCCATCGACGACCAGCACCTGTCGCTGCCAAGCATCTTTGCGATAACGGTCGGCAGCGACAGGTCCGCTCCAAGTACCGCCGACAGGTCGTGGCGCTGAGACCCCCAGGCGGGGCATATCTCTAATGTGTGACGCGCATCATCAGTTGGCGCGCCACACTCATGACATCCGGGGGTCTCTTCTCTTCTAATCATATGCAGGTACTTACCGAAGACCCCGTGTCCGGTAAGCACCTGCACCATCCTAAATGTTAGGTTGCCGTGCTTCCTTGTGAGCCAGCGGTGGAGATGCGGCGCAACCGCTTCCACAGTACCCCGCCCTGCTACGGGGGACTCCAGGTCTTCCCTCCACCGCCGGATAACCTCCTTTCGGGCCACTTCTTGTGCTCTGCCCAGTCTCCTTGCAGAGACTTGCTCGCCGTTGGCCCGCGCTGTTGCACGGAGCTGGTAGACCTCCGCCAACGCCTCAGCCACAAGTGGCCAAGGCGGATCGCCTGCCAGTAGCGTCGCCGCAGTCCAAGACACTGTACGATAACCCCTGATAGTTCTCACCGCCATGACTCTCTGCGGTCGACGCAGGAGGGCCTTGTTGCGGGCGGTGAGGGACTCCGACCAGATAGGGGCACCATACAGCGCCATGGACCGCAGGATTCCAGCGTAGAGACGCCGACAGGACGACCCAGGACCGCCAGTATTTGGCAGAAGCCTTCCCAACGCCGCGGCTGACTTGGTGAGCCTAGGGACGAGCTGGGCAAAGTGTGGCCCGAAATTCCATTTGCTATCGAGGTGCAGGCCCAGATATTTCATCTGGGCCCGCACCGGCACGGCAACCCCAGACACACTGATATGTGCTCCTCGGGGGGGACCTCGACGTGGGCCATGAAATAGGAGGGCCTCAGTTTTGTTTAGCGAGACCCTCAGACCCAGCATGCCAATTCGATCTACGACGAGTGCTACTCCCTCCTGTGCCAATCGGGCAGCCCCCTGGAAGTCAGCCCTCCTCACCGTGATGAGGGTGTCGTCTGCGTAGCAGATAACCCCCATCCCGGGAAGGAGCCGACCCCGCAGAAGCCAGTCGAACCCAACGTTCCACAGGACTGGACCCAGCACCGAGCCCTGTGGAACGCCGCACTCCACCCGATGGCGATGAATGCACCCGTCGCCCCCCTCCCAGAGCACGTGCCTTCCCTCAAGGTACGCCACCAACAGCCTCCGGAGGTACAAAGGCACTCCATGATACCGGAGCGCCTCCCTCAACGTCTCGTGTGGGAGGCTGTTGAAGGCGTTCTTTATGTCGAGTGAAACTGCCAGGAGAACTTCCTTTTTGGCCACTACTTCGGTGGCCAAGGACTTCAGGGCGGCCAGCGCATCAATTGTTGAACGGCCGCCTCTGAATCCGTATTGCCTCTCTGACAGCCCCGGCCCGACTTCCTCGAGGTGCTGGACGAGACGATCCGCCAATACTTTTTCGAACAATTTAGCCGTCTCATCCAGCAACACCAGTGGCCTGTATGCGGATGGCGAGTCAACTGGGCGACCCTCCTTCGGTAGCAGACATAATTTTCCGCACTTCCATTGCTCCGGGAACTGCCCGGACCTCAAACACGCGTTGAGCAGCTCCCGTAGCTGATCCTCAAGATACTCTGCGGCGACACCGAGGACGACTCCCGGGACGCCGTCTGGACCAGGCGCCTTCCTCTTCCCGCGAAGACGGGAGAGAGCCGCTGTCATTTCAGAGTCGGTGATGGGTGGGATTGGAGAGTCCATTTCCAGCACCGACTGAGGAGCCATTCTAGGGGGAACGTGTCCCACTGAACGGGGGAACAGCTCCCCCATTAGCCCCGACAAGAAACCCGGTTCCATCGATTCGATGATGGGGGCGCCACAAGCGCGGAGCTTGTTCCGCGCTCGCTGATATGTGCGCCCCCATGGATCTCTGTCGAGGCCTGCAAGCAGCTCCTCTCGAGCCCTCTCCTTCGCCTGGCTGATGGCCAGCTGCAGAGTCTTCTTCTTTGTCTTGTACTCAGTCCGCAGCTGACCCTCTAGGATGTCGTCCCGGTTGCCCCTTTGACGGTGTCGGATGTAGGCACGCCGCGCCCGGTTAGAGGCCACCCGGAGATTCGCAATCTCGAGTGACCACCAGTATACCTGTCGACGCGGCGGCCTCCGCCGAGCTCTCGGCATCGCCGCATCGCATACTGCCTCAAGGGCACTTCTTATTTGACCAGCGAGTCCTTCCACACGGAGACCCCCCCCTGCCGGAATCTTGGCCGTCCAAATGGACGCATGACGTCCAAATGGACGTTACCAGGGAGCACCACGAGGAGGTGCTCCGGCCGCGCCCCCCAAATTGACTGTCTATCCGAATTCGTAGTATTGAAAGATCATATGAACACCAATATGATATTTGCATCCTATCAAAGAATTTACACGATAAAGTACAAGTTACGCACGACGCAGGGTAAAGCGCTCCCCACTAGATGGACTGAAGACCTGCTGGAATTTGCTGATCGTCATTGGATACAAGCGGCTTAGAACCGCACTTTATCGACAAATGAAGGAGGCTTACGCCCAGCAGTGGAAGTCGATAGGCTGAAGGACGATAATGATGACAAACTCTACTAGAGAGCAAAGTATGTCTACCACGTCTGAGCTCCTGGTTCAATAAGCTGTGATGCTCGCCGGTCGTCGTAAATCGTCCCTAAATCACAAATCTATGTTGTTCAACGCTCAACTGTATGGAATTAATTCACGTAGCGAGCAGTAAATCATAATATGAATAGCAAATGTTTTTTGAAAGGCATAAATTTTCAATATAATGTCATCCATTCATAAATCTATCATTCAGTTGACTACGGGGCTAATACATTCTGATAATATAGTAAATAGCAATTTTGTAGGGCTTGATAAACGTTCGGTATCATCATCATCATCATCGTCATTCAAATTTATAAATTCATCATCATTCAGCCTATCGCCGTCCACTGATGGACGTAGGGTTCCTTCATGTCTCGCCACAAAGTGCGGTCCCGTGTCGCTAATAAACGCAGGATAAACGAACGCCGCCCGACAACATTCACCAGGTTCTGAAGAATCTTCCTCCCCCAGCGGTTGTCGGTTCGTCGAGCGATGTGGTCTGCCCATTCCCACTTCAACGTGATAATTGTTCGTTATTACTTGGGGTCGACGCAATATGTGCTCCAAAAGCTTTTATGTTTGGCGCCTGAGGGGTTAACTTGCCCTTTTAGTATGTTAATATGAGTAGTAATCTTGCAAGTTAATTTAGAACCACTTCCTGTCGTTAGGTTAGGTTGAAATTTGGTTTACTTACGTAACTGCGGTGACAATGCCATAATATCGTACCTTGAAGCTGGTCTCAAAATGGCGTCGGTAGGTGGTCATAGGAATTCCTAAACTAAGCGAGATAAAACGGTCGAGCTTGGACTTGTGTGAATAGTCTTGACAAGTTTTCTTCGTTTTAGAGTATTCAAATAAAAGCTTGTTTTATTTGTTTTTTTAATTAATATTTTATTACGACTCCCAAGGTAAAAAAAACAGAAGTGGTTAACACATTACATTCTTAACCTGTAACCACACTGAAGACAGTTTATTATATCCAATCTGGTGACAGACACAAAATTATACAACAACTATTTTATCTGTATACCAGATAAAATATTTGTTATACAATTAGCAAAACTTATAAATCCATTGTATAAAGTCTATTAAACTTATTATTCTCTGTATTTAAACGCCCTAAAATACTATTTACTTTAACCGGATTTAAATTTGCTTAGTACAAATGTGACAACGGACACTTCGCTTCTACTTTGTTAAAATAATAATCCAAATTATGTTTCTCGTGTAATTAGTCTTTAATTATATGTTGGAACTATCTAAATATACCTCTGTAGAATTGAATTGTTTGCCCATTGAACTATTAAAATAAGAGTAGGTACATTTAGTAAATCAATATCAGCAATTTTGCCGTGTGGCGACTATGAAAAATACATTGAAAATGTAGACAAATACCGTATGGTAACGGAGCAAGAATATAATTCACCACTCCCTATCTTGCCCGCCCGTGGAAGTCCCTATCTTGCACGCCCGTGGAAGTCATAAAGATAAAGATAAAACTGTTTTATTGACACTTAGCTTAAATTTAGATATTACAGTAAGTCTAATGAAATATAAAGGTTTTATAAGAAAATTAAAATAATAGCTAAACTTAACTGTAAATACAACACAAAGAAGAAAAACAAAATATGATAAGTGTCAATGAGGTTCCCATTCAGCAATAATGCTTGTACAGGCGTAGTCTGGGCTATGGACTAACGCCGTGTTTGACAGAAGAACCTAAGGTTATAGTTTGAAGTACCTAAAGCCCTTAAGTTCCTAGCCTATATGATGGGATACCTGCACCGGGCTACCTAAGGTGACAGGTGGATGTGAGATGGATGTTGGGTGGAGGATTGGTTATTCTCACTGCCAGTCAAGCAGACTCACTCGACTAATCAGAACTGACGGCTAAGGGTGTCTTGGCCACAGTGAGATGGAGCTTTGGGTGGAGGATTGGTAACTCTCACTGCCAGTCAAGCAGACTCACTCGACTAATCAGAACTGACGGCTAAGGGTGTCTTGGCCGCAGTGAGAGGGATGTAACTGAGAGATGAATAAATTCAAATCTGATTTATTTTACACAATGTACACCTTATATACTACTTATTGCTAATACACACATATACCATTTTGTGTTAGTGTGTCGTAAGTGTAAAGTATAACGCAGTGTCTCTAAATCATGTCAGTGCTAATTTTGCACATTTGTATGTTGACATGCTTTACTTGTATGTTGACATGCTCTACTTTTGAGTTTGCTGCGTTGCATGTTCAATGTGCATTGAACATTCTGGCGTCTCTCAGGAACACGACTGCAAGTCGTATAATTCGATAACCTCATATGGTCCAATGTGTCCTTCCGTCGCTTGTGGTGTTTGGACTGTAGTCTGGGGACGAGGTTTCCCATACCGTGGCCGTGGTTATGGTGGAGCTGCCCGCTGTTTGTCTGTCTCTGTGGCTTGTGTTGTAGTTGTCTCCTTGTCTTGTCTTCTCGTAAGTCTATCTCGACATTGTTTGAGTGGTCTGAAATAAATTAAAAGACAAGCTAATACTATTAAAGAAAGAGATGTCACGGTACTAGCCACATAGGAATGAGACTCTATTCGCCTCCATATTGTGTTATCTAATCTTGTTTTTAGCTTTGCTTCTGAAGCGGCTAAGTGGTCAAATATACTGGTGGAGCTATCTAATACTTCCTCCTTCGGTATGTCTGGTATCTCTGATTGGACTACTTGTGTGTCTAGAGTAAAATTACTCCTTTTAAAATATGATGCTTGCACAGTTGTTGTTGTTATTCGTTTAGCTGCAAGAATGTTGTTCAACGTCTTTACTACACAGCTTTCTGAAATGTGTAGTACTCCTATATCCTCTAGGTTAATTTCTTGTCTTTGTCCATCACATATTATCGAAGCTGATTGTGTTTTTGTAGTGATAAACATCCAAGTATTCTGCATGTAAAGTTGTTTCCATAGAATTGTAGATTGAATGTTGTATCTTCTTGATGTGCATTGTGATTTAGTGTTATTATTGTTGCTGAATAGCTGGTCAACAATGCAATTCTTGTTCAATTGCATGTTCTTAACAGCCACGGGATAGCAAACAAACTCCGATTTTTTGTGTAAACAATCTTTGAACTCGTCTTTACTTAATTCAAAGTATCGTTCATTGTTATAGTCGAAGCCTATGAATGCTCTTGGGATTGACAAGCATTCAAAAGAACTCCCGGTCAACTTTTGAGGAATCGCCGTTATGTGTATTAGTGTATATTTTCTTATGTCATGAATAGGATAGTACGCAAATACGTTTATATGTGTTGCATTTATTTCCATGTTAGTCTGTATTAATTGATCCTGAATTATCCTTAAGTTTCCAGGTAACTTTTGATTGGTTGTTTGTATTATATCATTAGCGTATTTAGGACTCAAAATCGTGTATATCGATGCGTTATTTAGGTATATCTCAAGTAACCCGTTGTAATAGTGAATAATCTCTGTTATGTAATTGCTCGCTAATTGATACGTTTGTATTACTTGTATTTTCACATTGTTAGCGTCTACCATCTTATACCATACGTCGTTATCGTACATGAATGCTATAGCTTCATTTAACTTCTTTTCAAAATTCTCTAACTTTTTCTTAATCCGCTCCTCGGTTTGGTTTACAGCGGATACTGTAGATATCATTATGTTTGTTTGATGATTGGCGGCGTTTATAAGTTCTTGTTGATTGCTACTCAATGAGTCAATACTTCTGTATACTTCATCGTTTACTCCGAACACGTATGTTAACATTTGTCCTAATAATCCACGTCTCCTTCTAGAAATCTTTATCCCAGTAAGGTAATCCTTTATCTTCTCAAATCGTGCTTTCTCTTCGTTCAAATGATAATAAAATTCTGCACAATGGGTGTCTTTTGTATACTGTTGCGTGTCAGTGCATAACTTTTGAAACTGATTAGTTATTTTTATCGTATTATTTAAATTCAGTTCCAAATCACTCCTTTCGTAATTAGTTTCTATTCTAAAACTCCCTCTGTTTATTGTTGAAGTACCTATTTGTTCTACATATAGGCCTGGATTTAAATGTTTCATAGTAAACATTGATGTACTTGTTACTTGTCCGATACACAATAATAATGTAGTATAGAGTAACACGCCTGACTTAAGTGTCTTAAACTTTTTATTTATGTTATTTGCTATGTTACTATTCACAGGCGTTTCGGTATTTTTTCTTAACGTATTCGTGTTAGTCATTAATTCTTCCTGATATACGGGTAAAGGAATTAATGTATGTATTGATCGTTTTTGACATAAACCTGTCGATTTTTTGAGTGTCACTACTCTTATCACCCCGTCGCTTCCTGGGTGAACGCTTTCCACTTTTGCCAAGGGCCACTTACTTGGACTTATGTTTTCATCTTTTATTAGTACTATGGTTCCAATTTTGATATTTTCTTGAGTTTCTTTCCACTTGTATCTTTGTTGAAGTTGATGTAAATAATCAGATGACCAGGCTTTCCAGAAATCTTTCTTCATTCTTTGAATTTGTTTCCATCTATTTATTAAATCAGTATTTATGTTTGATAACGGATCTGGGATTCCAACTGCTTCCCGACCAATTAAAAAGTGACTAGGCGTTAGTATTGTATTATCATTGATGTCTTCGCTTTGTGCACATAACGGCCTCGAGTTTAGGCAAGCTTCAATTTGATGTAAAAATGTTATCATTTCTTCGTACGTTAATGTCGATTCTCCAATTACTCGACGTAAATGGTACTTTACTGATTTTACGCTGCTCTCCCAAATCCCACCAAAATGGGGGGTTGCTGGCGGATTAAAATGCCACTGAGTACCTATACTGGTCATCGTATTTTGGAATCCAGGTGACTGTGTTATTTGCAATAATTCTTGTTCCAAAAATTTCGCTGCGCCTACGAAGTTCGTGCCATTGTCACTATACATATGTGACACGTGTCCTCGTCTGGCCATGAACCTCCGCAGTGCCGCAATAAATGTTTCAGTTGTCAAATCTCCCACTAATTCTAGATGAATTGCTTTTGTTGCTAAGCATACAAATACAGCAATATATGATTTGTAGGACTTGTGACCTCTTCCTTTCATTGTTCTTGTTTGTATTGGTCCCGCATAATCCACTCCAGTGTGACTAAATGGATATGATTGCGTGACTCTTGCTTTTGGAAGTATCCCCATTTTCTGTACTTTCGTTTCGGACCTGTATCTCGCGCATTTGACGCACTTTTTTAGTATACCTTTGACAACTTGTTTTCCACCTATAATCCAGTATTTTTGTCGTAGGACAGCTGTAGTTAGTTTATTTCCTCCATGTAATGTTTTCATGTGTGCGTTTTGTATTATTAATGACGTTATATGATGTCGGCGTGGTAATAGTATAGGATGTTTTTGATTATATGGCAAGTCAGCGTTTTCTATTCGACCTCCAACTCGTAATAATCCATCGTTATCAATAAATGGATCTAGTGTGGATAATTTACTGTTTTTCTGCAGTGATTTTTTCTTTCGAATAATTTCTTTTTCATCGTAAAATTCTTCTTGTTGCAATATGCATAGAATTCGTTTCTCTGTTTCTTCTAGTTCCGTACAGGATAATGGTTCGTGCTTTTTGCGCTTGCTGATAAATCTGTAGCAATACGCTAATGTTCTTATCATTTTATTGTAGTTAGAAAATCGACTCCAGATGTCATACTTTTCATTCGTAGTATTAATTGTTGTTGATAAACAGTACTTGGCTTCTTCATTTGGCTGTGGTGCTGTTGTTGTAATAGGTATATCACTCGTCTGTAACCATGGTGGGCCGTTCCACCATAAGGAACAGTTTATTAATTTTTCTGGCTCCAATCCTCTTGATATAATGTCCGCTGGGTTTTCAGACGATATGACATGATTCCATTGAGCGTTAGGTATTATGCTGTTAATTTCTGACACTCTGTTGGCCACGAACGTATGCCATCGCCCAGGATCTCCTTTTATCCATCCCAACGTGATCATAGAATCCGTCCAGCATGAAATCACGGTATTGTTATCACCGTTTAGAGCATTTTTTATTTTTTCTATTAAATTAGCCAATAATACTGCGGCGCATAGCTCAAGACGCGGTAATGTTGTTTTTTGTTTTTTCGGTGCAACTTTTGACTTAGCTTGGAGCAATGTTATGTAGTAACTGTTATTCACCATTACTCTGCTATAGACGACAGCCCCGTATGCTTTTTCTGAGGCGTCGCAGAATCCATACAGCTCAAACTTTGTCCTGTCTATCGTGTGACACCATCGTGGTACTTGTATATTTTCTATGTTTTTTAACTGTTTTTGTATTTCTGTCCATTTATTTCGTATTATGTCATTTACTGGTTGGTCCCATTCCATCCCAGACGTCCACAGTTGTTGTACTAGTAATTTTAGTGTTATGATGATGGGGGCCAACCAGCCCAACGGATCAAATATTTTCGCCACCTCTGACATAATGAACCGTTTGGTGGGTTTTGTGTTTTCTGTTATAGTTATTTGAAAACAGAATTTATCTTCGCCTGGAGACCATATAATTCCCAACGACTTTCTTGTTTCGTCTAAGGGAAGTTTCAGCATCCGACTTTCTTCTTTATCGCATGTTAAATTGTTCAACAATTCCGAACTATTTGAAGACCATTTTCGTAGTTGGAAACCACCTTTGTTTAACATTGCTATTAATTGTTCTTGTAATTCCTTGACGGAGCTTTCCTGGGATTCTCCTGACAAAATATCGTCAACATAGAAATCCTGTAACGTTACTCTACTGGCGATAGGGTAATTGTCTTGTTCGTCTAATGCTAGTTGTTGTAATGTTCTCACGGCCAGATAAGGCGCGCTTGTTGTGCCATACGTGACCGTTGTTAGTTCGTATTCACTAATGGCCTTTTTTGGAGAAAATCTCCATAAAATTCTTTGATATTTATAGTCTTCTTGGTTTATTTTTATGAACCGGTACATTTTCATAATGTCGGCCATGAAAGCAATCTTATGCGTTCTCCAGCGTAATAATATGTTTGATAAGTCTTGTTGAAGTCGTGGTCCTTTATGTAAATTTTCATTAAGGCTTATTTTACTACTTGTTTTACTACTAGCGTCAAATACCACTCGTAGTTTTGTTGTAAGAGAGTCTTCTTTTATTACCGCTTGGTGGGGAATATAATACTCTCCTGTGTAATATTCTGGTTTAGGTACTTTTCTCATATGACCCATATTTAGGTACTCGTACATAAATTCCTTGTATTGTTGGCGTAAATTTTCATTTTTTTCGAACTGACGTTCTAGTTGTAATAGTCGAGCCACGGCTTTTTTCCTTGACTCGCCATATTTTATGTTCACGTCCTTAAACGGCAGTCGTACCGTATAAGTGCCGTCGAAACTTCGTATTGTAGTATTTGTATAGTAATTTTCACACAACTCATCATCTTTGGTGAGTGCATAGTGTCGTGGAATTTCTTCTAATTCCCAAAATTTTGTTAATTGTTGTATGTCGTCGGTGCGAGTCATCATGCTTAATACTTTGATGAAACCGTTTGTGTCTTGCGGATATAACCCGGATAAAATCCAACCCAATTCTGTTTCTTGAGCGATTATACCGCCTTGTAGTCGTTTAAAACCTTGTAATAGTATTTTACTATATTCTTGGGCACCTAAAATTATGTCTATAGGTCCCTTTTTGTTGTACGTTGGGTCTGCCAATAGAACATTGTCCAACTCTTGTAATTGTTGTAAGTTACTTCTTGGTAACGAGTTTGTAAGCTTTGGTAGTACTATAAGTGTTACAGGTAGTCTGTACTCACTAGAGTACCTTGGTTGTAGGTTTATGTTAATTGTATATTTCGATGTCTTAGGTTCGTTGTCTCCAATGCCTTTTATTTCGGCTCGAACCTTTTGTCTTGGATACGACAGCAGTTGTGCTACTTCTTCCGTGCAAAATGACGCTTCTGAACCTTGGTCACACAATACTCTTAATAATTGTGGTGTTCCATCATACGACGTGGTTTGTAATAGCGCTGTGGCTAATAAGACCGTATTTTTTGCCTCTAAATTGGTAGCTGATAAGTTCGATAACGTTGTGTTTTGTTTTTTATCACTCATAGTTGGTTTAGGAGTGAACTTTTTCGTATACTCAGAAGACTCTGGTTGTCTTTTAATTGAATCGAATGTTCGGTGTAATAGTGTGTTATGACCTTTATGTTGACATATTTCACATTTTGTATAAAACTCGCTCGTGCATTTTATTTGTTTATCATGATTTAAGCAGCGTTTGCACATTTCTTTGTCTGAGACTTCCTTATATCGTTGCGTCACGTTCAAGGTTTTAAAACTAGGGCATTTATTTATATTATGTTCTGTGCTTTTGCAGTACCAGCAATGTTTACTTTTTGATGATTCTGCTATTGGTACGAGTGTTCCCCGGTATTTATTTATTGTATGATTCACCGAGTTATTACTCAGGTGATTATACGTAATTTTTTGCTGATCGTAGGACTTTAAACTTTTAAATCTTTTTTCTAAAAACTGTAACATTTCTTCAAACGATTCCAATTTGTTTGGGTGTTGTAACTGATCCTCGTATTTTGAATCAGTTTGTTGGTCCCATTTCCTGGCCAAAAGTCTAGCCAAAATAGGGTCCCATGTTGAAATGTCAATTCCTTGATGTTTTAAAGATTCCAAACATTCTTTTATGGTGTCGTGCATGTCTCTTAAACCCGCTGCATTCGCAACATTTAGCTTGGGTAAATCTAATAATTTATCGATGAATTTAATTGATATCATTCGTTCGTCTTCATAACGTTGCGTAAGCAATTTCCACGCGGTTTCATAGTTCGATTCACTTATCGTTAGATGACGTATAATTTTTGCTGCGTCACCTTTTACATTTGTCTTTAAATATTGCATCTTTTCTACCAATGAAATATTTTTATCTTCATGAATAATTTTTTTGAATAAATCATGAAAAGTATACCATGAGTCATAACTCCCAGTAAAAGTTGGAATAGAGATACGGGGTAGTTTTCCTGACGACTGTGTTAAGGTTATTTTTTCGCTGGAACTGTCATGGATTTTTTCTTCCAGCATCTCCATTGTAGTATCGAACTCAATTTGGGTGTTTTCAAAATATTTATTTTTGAAGTAAAGGTGTCCCGATGTATCCTCCTCCAATAATAATTCAATGTGTGTTTCTTCAATATCCTGCCATCGTTTTTGTAAATTGTTTATTGTAGTTTGTAAATGCCATATAGGTTTGTTTTCAGTGACTGATTCTTTCGCCTGAATTAGCCTTTTTGACATCTGGGATATCCTGAACATTTGTATAAACGTCTTGGGATTCCCTCTCCCTTCTTCTTCGTTTGTGTTTTGTTCTTCAGGTTCATATATCGCCTGAACAAGTTGAAGTCTTGCTTCATAGTTTTGTAGGTGGGCTAAGCCCTCGTTGTATTGTTTCTGGATATTTCCAAAGTAATTTGTAGTGATATATTTGTGAGATGATAACATCTCTTGTTTTTCCAGTTTCGAGTGATTCTCTTGCACCCGTTGGAAAATAGTAGTTAGTGTTTGTCTTTTTTCGTCAATGTATTTTTGTGTTCTTCGGCTCACGGAGTCCTTTTTAATGTTTGTAATTATCCTCCTGATCTCGTTATAATCTTCCTCCTGGCTCTTGATTGCTGTGTTTATTTCTTGTATGTCCATAGTGCTTCTTTTGTCTTCTTCCCTAATAGCCCTACCCTAACTTCCCTACTACTAATGTTTTAAGTCAATACTTATCGTACCTGCGCTCTCGCTATAACACGTCCCTGAAGGTGCGACTTCTCAATCAGCTGGTGAGTCCCGCTTGTGGGAGGCCAGTGACCGAACCGCAACGAGAGGCTTTCTGACAGAGTACGTAAGTAAAAGTCTTTCAGTCAATTCCGAAACTGATGCTTTGTTGAGTACACCAGCCCGTTCTTAACTGATTCGTATGTCTGTTATGTCAAACCTACGGGGGGGTTAGAGGGAGGAAAATCTTTACTTTTACTCGAAGGACCAAATGTACAGGCGTAGTCTGGGCTATGGACTAACGCCGTGTTTGACAGAAGAACCTAAGGTTATAGTTTGAAGTACCTAAAGCCCTTAAGTTCCTAGCCTATATGATGGGATACCTGCACCGGGCTACCTAAGGTGACAGGTGGATGTGAGATGGATGTTGGGTGGAGGATTGGTTATTCTCACTGCCAGTCAAGCAGACTCACTCGACTAATCAGAACTGACGGCTAAGGGTGTCTTGGCCACAGTGAGATGGAGCTTTGGGTGGAGGATTGGTAACTCTCACTGCCAGTCAAGCAGACTCACTCGACTAATCAGAACTGACGGCTAAGGGTGTCTTGGCCGCAGTGAGAGGGATGTAACTGAGAGATGAATAAATTCAAATCTGATTTATTTTACACAATGTACACCTTATATACTACTTATTGCTAATACACACATATACCATTTTGTGTTAGTGTGTCGTAAGTGTAAAGTATAACGCAGTGTCTCTAAATCATGTCAGTGCTAATTTTGCACATTTGTATGTTGACATGCTTTACTTGTATGTTGACATGCTCTACTTTTGAGTTTGCTGCGTTGCATGTTCAATGTGCATTGAACAATGCTACAGTGCATTATGCTACACTGCAACGCTGATTTTCAATGGGTACCTTAATGGCGTACGAATTAATCAAACGAACAAAAAGCCTAAGCGACAAGATAGTAGTTACATAAATATACAGATACATAATAAGAATTTAATAAATAAGAATTATATTTTAATAACAATTTAATACAAAAGAAGAATGTAATTATAAGAATTAGGTATATTGATTAGTTTTAGTCAAAAGTATTACTATGTTGAACATCATTCATAGTTATGACTAGCAGCAACCCGCCCTCGCTTCGCTTCGGTTATAGGTTATAATCGTTTTACCCGCGTAGTTCCCGTTCCCGTGGGAATACCGGGATAAAATATAGTCTAGTTTACGCCCTGATGTTATAGCTTTCCATTGGTGAAAGAATTTTTGAAATCGGTCCAGCCGTTTTGAAGATTACCCGGAACAAACAGACAGACAAAAATTTTTAATTGCAATTTTAGGCATAGGTGTCGTGCAAATAACCGTGTGAGCATGAAAAAAGCCTATTATTTTGACATTACAAACAGACACTCCAATTTTATTTATTGGTATTTCATAGTTATGACTAGCAACCCGCCCTCGCTTCGCTTCGGTTATAGGTTATAGTCGTTTTACCAGCATAGTTCCCGTTCCCGTGGGAATACCGGGATAAAATATAGCCTAGTTTACGCTCTGATATTATAGCTTTCCATTGGTGAAAGAATTTTTGAAATCGGTCTAGCCGTTTTGAAGATTACCCAAAATAAACAGACAGACAGACAAAAATTTTTTAATTGCTATTTTAGGCATAGGTGTCGTGCAAATAACCGTGCGAGCATGAAAAAAGCCTATTATTTTGACATTACAAACAGACACTCCAATTTTATTTATTGGTATTTCATAGTTATGACTAGCAACCCGCCCTCGCTTCGCTTCGGTTATAGGTTATAGTCGTTTTACCAGCATAGTTCCCGTTCCCGTGGGAATACCGGGATAAAATATAGCCTAGTTTACGCTCTGATATTATAGCTTTCCATTGGTGAAAGAATTTTTGAAATCGGTCTAGCCGTTTTGAAGATTACCCAAAACAAACAGACAGACAGACAGACAGACAGACAAAAATTTTTTAATTGCTATTTTAGGCATAGGTGTCGTGCAAATAACCGTGCGAACATGAAAAAAGCCTATTATTATGACATTACAAACAGACACTCCAATTTTATTTATTGGTATAGATATAGCATTTAGTTAATCACCGAGTCCCGAACATAAGTCCAAACGTGTAGCCACAATTTTATAAATATATGTCACATGTTTTTCTGCTTTCATAAAAGACGACTAAGGGAAATAATACGCATATAACATCTATGCAAGAGAAGCAAAATTCTAAATTAAATCCTGTACTAACCTGTTTGACCAGCAATGTATTTCCCTTCTGTTGTGAAGGAGACAGCAGTAGGACGTAGGTATATAAGCTGCAATGATGATAACCAAGTAGGGCTAATTGGTGAAATTATCTAACTTAATCTTATTCACTTTCTCAAATGTTCCATTCACAGTTGTGATTTGTTAATTTAACTATAAACCGTTCTTTTCATATGGTGACGGAGCAAGAATACAGATCGCTACCCTTTATCTTGCCCGTAGGTGTTTTAAAAGTTAATTAAGAGAGAACTATAATATGCATATCGAGGGTTGGGGGGGCGTGCTGCATCACTATCAGGTCGATCACACTTCGCGATAAAATAATAATTCGGATGGCTACTTTTAAACTGTATTCACCAATTAGCGTTAACACTTTTCTATCATAACCACAATTACACGGATACCGACAGCTCTTACAAGTTAGGGAAACGCGGTGCACTTGATACAGCGTGGCAGCAACAACGACCGCTCGCCCTCAAATCTCGCTCTCCACTGAGTATTCAACGGCACGCTCTCAATAAAGAAAACTCGGTAATATTTCAAACGTTAACGGTCAAACGACAAACATCAAAAATCATTGCCAACGTTGTATCAAAAACACCCAAGTATAATACTTGACGTTTCCGTAATCGATTGATTCTTAAAAACTATCAAGATATGGCGCCAGAGGTACTGACGCTGCGACATGCATATAAAATATATGCAATACAATAAGATAACTCGAAATAAAACCTTTTTTTGGCAATACGCTTTATTTTATGTATCGAATCACGTGCGAGAAAGGGGGTAATAAATTGTATTCGTACTCCGTCACCAATTGTATATAGTTATGGCGATGTATAAAGATATATGTATAAAAATATATGTGTAAAGAATTATATATATTTCTGTGGATTGGTATTTATTATCCCTCGTGCAATACTCATGTATAACTATTTTATTTACATAACATCTATGGTGTTAACAAAAATATTTTTCAAGCCCAGCACTGCCAAGAAAATATTAATAAATAACGAGATAAATTAGTAATTAGTAAATATTTAAATACCCTTTCAAATAGTTTTTTTTTGGGGGGGTGGGTTGCGGTCGGCGCACTCCTCTCACCACTCCGTCCGGGGCGACAGAGGGGCGTAAGCACGCGCACCCGCAACCCACCTGCGATGCACGTCGTCTTCGTCGTTGGGCCGACCACTGGAGCAGGGAGACTTGACGTCAGTGGTCAGCCCTACTAAACCGTAGTAGGTGACTTGGCAATTGCAGTTGGTGTTATGAATTCCTAGGAGTGTTTCTGCTGAGTATTTCTGCCCACTCTCTTGGTGCTCTTAGTAGGATTCTATTATACTGTCGTTTGATGGACATTTCAGTACGGGGAAGTTAATATTTACTAAATATTTTTAATAAACATTTATATAAAAGAAAACGGTGAAGAAATAAAATTATAGACATATTCCCGATTTCTTATAGGATCTTCATAGCAGCGGTCCTGTTCGATCCGATGGCTGTTTATTAAATTAATTTAAACTTAAAATATTCCACCTCATACCCGTGGGTGTCGTAAAAGACGACTAAGGTATGGATTAGGGATGATCGATGAACATCGATGTTCGATGATCATCGATGTTGAAAGGAAAAACATCGATGTTTTAAAATCGATGTTGCTATAGGCAAAACATCGTAACATCGATGTTGAAAGGAAAACATCGATGTTGAAGCGAAAACATCGATTTTGAAAGGAAAACATCGATGTGGAAAAGGAAACATCGATGTTGAAAGGAAAACACACCGATGTTGCTATGGGCAGAACAGAGCATTGTAACATCGATGTTAATGGAACGCATCTTTGAATATAATTTCAGTTGTGAATGAAATTTCCTAAAAAAAAAAAAATAGCTCATCAAAATTTTCCCGGAGGGTTATACTTCTACGCCGTAACATCGATGTTATAACTTCCGCCGTATGTTACAACATTCGACAGATTTCCTAAAAAAAAAGCTCATCAAAATTTGCCCGAATTTGTTATTGCAACGAGAGTTTATATCGTGGTAACATCGATGTTAATATTCCTGTAACATCGATGATTTCCTAACATCGATGTTCGCTGTTCGATAAACATCGGACATCGATGTTGGGCTTTTGATGTTGACATCGATGTTAACATCGATGTTTTTCTAACATCGATCTCCCTAGTATGGATAGATGTTAATGCATTTAACATTTATACAACACTAGCAGGTAGCCGGGTACCACGCGTTGCTGTGGCTAATGTTTTTGTTATATTACATTTTATTAAATTATTTAAATGGAACTGTAGGAGAACATCTATCATGGAGATCGTCATATTTTTTTTACAAATGGCATCTATGTAAAAAAGCAAGTTAAAATCGACACTGATCTATTATTAGTGTCGTTTTGTTCTGTTATTAGTGTCGTTTTGTTCTATTATTAGTGTCATTTTATTCTATTATTGTTTATCGTTTTGTTCTATTACACCGGCACACAAAAAAAAAGTGGAATGTACTTTGGACCGGACCTACCTACCGACATGTTTTTCGACCCGCTGAATCTGAATTTCAAGTCCGTTTGGCCCGGTCACCCTCCAGTTTTGAGTAAAATGCAAAAACCCTCAAAAAAGGCCAATAACTGCAAAAAACTGCAGTCACAAAATGAAAAAAATTTTGTGGACCCGGATCACGTAAATACAAGTTAAGAAATTAATATTTTATGCGTGAAAAAATACAGGAAAAGTATTTAATCATGTTTTATAGATTTTTTTTTCATATTTTTAATTGCAATTTTCCCGATTTTTTGGTTTTGAGATATTTTTAAATTTTTAAACGTTAGCGGGGTAAGAAAACCTCAGCGGAACAAAATACATGAAAATCATACTCAATCATCATCATCATCTTGCTCTTGTCCCAATTACTTGGGGTCGACGCAATATGTCATCTGTTTTGACATATTGCAAAAAGTTTCGGCAATGACTTTTATGACCGGCCGCCTGCCTGACGTCAACCCTCCTTGGGAATGTAATCGTTGACCCAAATGGTACCAGATGGAGTTGGTCCGGGTCAATCTAGGGCTCTTAGTCGTCTTTTACCCACGAGCAAACCAAGGGTTGGTAGTATTCGAAGCCGCTACCACACAGCACTCGAAAATCATACTCAATCTGAGTCCAAAAAAAATTTCATTTCGAAAACTTCAATTTTTCATGATTTATTGCCATTTTTTTTTGGGGTTTTCATTTTTTTTTCAAATTTGGACGGCTCACCGGGCTAATTAACTTTTAGATTTAGATTCAGTTATTTGAATACACAAAAATCATACGTGATCCGGGTCCACAAAACGATTTTTAATTGCTGTGACTGCAATTTTTTGCAATTTTTCAAGGTTTTTTGCATTTTACTCAAAACTGTAGGGTGACCAGGCCAAACGTATTTGAAATTCAGATTCAGCGAGTCGAAAAACATGTCGGTAGGTAGGTCCGGTCCAAAGTACATTCCACTTTTTTTTTTGGGTGCCGGTGTTATTAGTGTCGTTTTTTCGATTGTTAGTGTCGTTTTGTTCTGTTATTAGTGTCCTTTTGTTCTATTATTAGTGTCATTTTGTTCTATTATTAGTGTCGTTTTGATCCGTTATTAGTGTCGTTTTTACGATTGTTAGTGTCGTTGTGATCTGTCATTACTGTCGTTTTTTCGATTTTTAGTGTCGTTTTGATCTGTTATTAGTGTCGTTTTTTTATTCTTAGTGTCAGTTTGTACTGTTGTTAGTGTCATTTTTTTCCATTTTTAGTGTCGTTTTGACCTGTTATTGGTGTCGTTTTGATCTGCTATTAGTGTAATTTTTTCGATTTTAGTGTCGTTATGTTCTGTTATTAGTGTCATTTTTTCGATTTTTAATGTCGTTTTTTCGATTTTTAGTGTCGTTTTGATTTGTTATTAGCGTCGTTTTGATCTATTATGTGTCGTTTATTCAATATTTAGTGTCGTTTTGACCTGTTATTAGGGTCATTTTTTCGATTTTTAGTGTCGTCTTGATCTGTTTTTAGTGTATTTTTTTGGAATTTTAGTGTTATTTTAATATATTGTTAGTCATTTTTCGATTTTTAATGTCGTTTTGTTATGATATGTGTAATTTTTTTCGATATTTAGTGTCGTTTTGATCGTTTATAAGCCTAATTTTTTTCGATTTTTAGTGTCATTTGGACCTGTATTAAGTTCCATTTTTTTCGATATTTAGTGTCGTTTTGATCTGTTATTAGTGTAATTTTTTGATTTTTAGTGTCGTTTTTATCTGTTATTAGTGTAATTTTTTTCGATTTTTAGTGTCGTTTTGATCTGATATTAGTGTCACTCTTTTGATTTCTAGTGTCGTTTTGATCTGTTATTAGTCATTTTTTTCGATTTTAGTGTCGTTTTGATCGGTTATTAGTGTCATTTTTTTCGATTTTTAGTGTCGTTTTGATCTTTTATCAGTGTCATTTTTCGATTTTTAGTGTCATTTTGACCTGTTATTAGTTCCATTTTTTCGATTTTTAGTGTCGTTATGATCTATTATTAGTGTCATTTTTTTCGATTTTTAGTGTCATTTTGACCTGTTATTAGTTCCAATTTTTAGATTTTTAGTGTCGTTTTGATCTGTTATTAGTGTCATTTTTTGATTTTTAGTGTCGTTTTGATCTGTTATTAGTGTCATTTTTTGATTTTTAGTGTCGTTTTAATCTGTTATTAGTGTATTTTTTTTCGATTTTTAGTGTCGTTTTGATCTGATATTAGTGTCATTCTTTTGATTTCTAGTGTCGTTTTGATCTGTTATTAGTGTCATTTTTTCGATTTTTTGTGTCGTTTTGATCTGTTATTAGTGTAATTTTTTTCGATTTTTAGTGTCATTTTGACCTGTTATTAGTTCCATTTTTTCGATTTTTAGTGTCGTTATGTTCTGTTATTAGTGTCATTTTTTCGATTTTTAATGTCGTTTTTTCGATTTTTAGTGTCGTTTTGATTTGTTATTAGCGTCGTTTTGATCTATTATGTGTCGTTTATTCGATATTTAGTGTCGTTTGGACCTGTTATTAGGGTCATTTTTTCGATTTTTAGTGTCGTCTTGATCTGTTTTAGTGTATTTTTTTGGAATTTTAGTGTTATTTTAATATATTGTTAGTCATTTTTCGATTTTTAATGTCATTTTGTTATGATATGCGTAATTTTTTTCGATATTTAGTGTCGTTTTGATCGTTTATAAGCCTAATTTTTTTCGATTTTTAGTGTCATTTTGACCTGTTATTAGTTCCATTTTTTCGATTTTTAGTGTCGTTATGATCTATTATTAGTGTCATTTTTTTCGATTATTAGTGTCATTTTGACCTGTTATTAGTTCCAATTTTTCGATCTTTAGTGTCGTTTTGATCTGTTATTAGTGTCATTTTTTGATTTTTAGTGTCGTTTTGATCTGTTATTAGTATCATTTTTTGATTTTTAGTGTCGTTTTTATCTGTTATTAGTGTATTTTTTTTGATTTTTAGTGTCGTTTTGATCTGATATTAGTGTCATTCTTTTGATTTCTAGTGTCGTTTTGATCTGTTATTAGTGTAATTTTTTCGATTTTTAGTGTCGTTATGTTCTGTTATTAGTGTCATTTTTTCGATTTTTAGTGTCGTTATGATCTGTTATTAGTGTCATTTTTTCGATTTTTAGTGTCGTCTTGATCTGTTTTTAGTGTCATTTTTTGGAATTTTAGTGTTATTGTAATATATTGTTAGTCATTTTTCGATTTTTAATGTCGTTTTGTTATGATATGTGCAATTTTTTTCGATATTTAGTGTCGTTTTGATCGTTTATAAGCCTAATTTTTTTTGATTTTTAGTGTCATTTGGACCTGTAATAAGTTCCATTTTATTCGATTTTTAGTGTCGTTTTCATCTGTTATTAGTGTAATTTTTTGATTTTTAGTGTCGTTTTTATCTGATATTAGTGTAATTTTTTTCGTTTTTTAGTGTCGTTTTGATCTGATATTAGTGTCACTCTTTTGATTTCTAGTGTCGTTTTAATCTGTTATTAGTCTTTTTTTTTCGATTTTAGTGTCGTTTTGATCGGTTATTAGTGTCATTTTTTTCGATTTTTAGTGTCGTTTTGATCTTTTATTAGTGTCATTTTTCGATTTTTAGTGTCATTTTGACCTGTAATTAGTTCCATTTTTTCGATTTTTAGTGTCGTTATGATCTATTATTAGTGTCATTTTTTTCGATTTTTAGTGTCATTTTGACCTGTTATTACTTCCATTTTTTCGATTTTTAGTGCCGTTTTGATCTGTTATTAGTGTCATTTTTTGATTTTTAGTGTCGTTTTTATCTGTTATTAGTGTAATTTATTTCGATTTTTAGTGTCGTTTTGATCTGTTATTAGTCATTTTTTTCGATTTTAGTGTCGTTTTGATCGGTTATTAGTGTCATTTTTTTCGATTTTTAGTGTCGTTTTGATCTTTTATTAGTGTCATTTTTCAATTTTTAGTGTCATTTTGACCTGTTATTAGTTCCATTTTTTCGATTTTTAGTGTCGTTATGATCTATTATTAGTGTCATTTTTTTCGATTTTTAGTGTCATTTTGACCTGTTATTAGTTCCAATTTTTCGATTTTTAGTGTCGTTTTGATCTGTTATTAGTGTCATTTTTTGATTTTTAGTGTCGTTTTGATCTGTTATTAGTGTCATATTTGATTTTTAGTGTCGTTTTTATCGGTTATTAGTGTAATTTTTTTCGATTTTTAGTGTCGTTTTGATCTGATATTAGTGTCATTCTTTTGATTTCTAGTGTCGTTTTGATCTGTTATTAGTGTCATTTTTTCGATTTTTTGTGTCGTTTTGATCTGTTATTAGTGTAATTTTTTTCGATTTTTAGTGTCATTTTGACCTGTTATTAGTTCCATTTTTTCGATTTTTAGTGTCGTTATGATCTGTTATTAGTGTCATTTTTTCGATTTTAGTGTCGTTATGATCTGTTATTAGTGTCATTTTTTCGATTTTTAGTGTCGTCTTGATCTGTTTTTAGTGTCATTTTTTGGAATTTTAGTGTTATTTTAATATATTGTTAGTCATTTTTTGATTTTTAATGTCGTTTTGTTATGATATGTGTAATTTTTTTCGATATTTAGTGTCGTTTTGATCGTGTATAAGCCTAATTTTTTTTGATTTTTAGTGTCATTTGGACCTGTAATAAGTTCCATTTTATTCGATTTTTAGTGTCGTTTTGATCTGTTATTAGTGTAATTTTTTGATTTTTAGTGTCGTTTTTATCTGATATTAGTGTAATTTTTTCCGATTTTTAGTGTCGTTTTGATCTGATATTAGTGTCACTCTTTTGATTTCTAGTGTCGTTTTGATCTGTTATTAGTCTTTTTTTTCGATTTTAAAGTCGTTTTGATCGGTTATTAGTGTAATTTTTTTTATTTTTAGTGTCGTTTTGATCTTTTATTAGTGTCATTTTTTTCGATTTTTAGTGTCATTTTGACCTGTTATTAGTTCCATTTTTTCGATTTTTAGTGTCGTTATGATCTATTATTAGTGTCATTTTTTTCGATTTTTAGTGTCATTTTGACCTGTTATTAGTTCCATTTTTTCGATTTTTAGTGCCGTTTTGATCTGTTATTAGTCATTTTTTGATTTTTAGTGTCGTTTTTATCTGTTATTAGAGTATTTTTTTTCGATTTTTAGTGTCGTTTTGATCTGTTATTAGTGTCATTTTTTGATTTTTAGTGTCGTTTTTATCTGTTATTAGTGTATTTTTTTTCGATTTTTAGTGTCGTTTTGATCTGATCTTAGTATCATTCTTTTGATTTCTAGTGTCGTTTTGATCTGTTATTAGTGTCATTTTTTCGATTTTTTGTGTCGTTTTGATCTGTTATTAGTGTAATTTTTTTCGATTTTTAGTGTCATTTTGACCTGTTATTAGTTCCATTTTTTCGATTTTTAGTGTCGTTATGATCTGTTATTAGTGTCATTTTCGATTTTTAGTGTCGTTATGATCTGTTATTAGTGTCATTTTTTCAATTTTTAGTGTCGTCTTGATCTGTTTTTAGTGTCATATTTGGAATTTTAGTGTTATTTTAATATATTGTTAGTCATTTTTCGATTTTTAATGTCGTTTTGTTATGATATTAATTTTCACGGTATTCTTATCACTATACTTTTTCTCAAAAATTTACTATTATATTACAGTTCGTTTTTTAAGCACTGTCACGGTATTTTACACTTGTCGCGAACAGACATTAATAACAGATCATAATGACACTAAAAATTGAAAAATGGCACTAATAACAGGTCAAAAAGACACTAAAAATCGAAAAAATGACACTAATAAACGATCAAAATGACACTAAAAATCGAAAAAAATGACACTAATAACCGATCAAAATGACACTAAAAATCGAAAAAATGTCACTAATAATATATTAAAATGACACTAATAACAGATCAAAATGACACTAAAAATCAAAAAAAATGACACTAATAGCAGATCAAAATAACACTTAAAATCTAAAATTACACTAATAACAGATCAAAACGACATTAAAATCGTAAAAATGACACTAATAACAGTTTAAAACGACACTAAAAATCGAAATAATTACACTAATAATATATCAAAATGACACTAATAACAGATCAAAACGACACTAAAAATAATAAAAAAGACACTAATAACAGATCATAACGACACTAAAAATCGAAAAAATGACATTAATAACAGATCAAAACGACACTAAAAATCGAATAAAATGACACTAATAACCGATCAAAAGGACACTAAAAATTGAAAAAATGTCAGTAATAACAGATCAAAACGACACTGAAAATCGAAAAAATGGCACTTACGACAGATCAAAACGACATTAAAATCGAAAAGATGACACTAATAACAGATCAAAACGACACTTAAAATCGAAAAAATGACACTAATAATATATCAAAATGACACTAATAACAGATCAAAACGACACTAGAAATCAAAAGAATGACACTAACAACAGATCATAACGACACGAAAAATAGAAAAAATGACATTAAAAAACGATCAAAACGACACTAAAAATAAAAAAAATTACACTAATAACAGATCATAACGACACTAAAAAAAAAAAATGACTTACAAACGATCAAAACGACACTGGAAATCGGAAAAAATGACTAATAACAAGATCAAAACGACACTAAAAATCGAAAAAATGGCACTAACAACAGGTCAAAATGACACTAAAAATCGAAAAAATGACACTAATAATATATCAAAATGACACTAATAACAGATCAAAATGACACTAAAAATCGAAAAAATGACTAATAGCAGATCAAAATAACACTTAAAATCTAAAAATTACACTAACAGATCAAAACGACATTAAAATCGAAAAAATGACTAATAACAGATCAAAACGACACTAAAAATCGAAATAATAGCAGATCAAAATAACACTTAAAATCTAAAATTGACACTAATAACAGATCAAAACGACACTAAAAATCGAAAAAATGACACTAATAATATATCAAAATGACACTAATAACAGATCAAAACGACACTAAAAATCAAAAAAATGACACTAATAACAGATCATAACGACACTAAAAATCGAAAAAATGACATTAATAACAGATCAAAACGGCACTAAAAATCGAAAAAAATGACACTAATCAACGATCAAAACGACACTAAAAATCGAATAAAATGACACTAATAACCGATCAAAAGGACACTAAAAATTGAAAAAATGTCAGTAATAACAGATCAAAACGAGACTGAAAATCGAAAAAATGGCACTAATGACAGGTCAAAACGAGACTAAAAATCGAATAAATGACACTAATAATATATCAAAATGACTAATAACAGATGAAAATGACACTAAAAATCGAAAAAATGACTAATCGCAGATCAAAATAACACTTAAAATCAAAAAATTACACTAATAACAGATCAAAACGACATTAAAATCGAAAAAATGACTAATAACAGATCAAAACGACACTAAATATCGAAAAAAATGACACTAATAACCGATCAAAATGACACTAAAAATCGAAAAAATGTCACTAATAATATATTAAAATAACACTAATAACAGATCAAAATGACACTAAAAATCAAAAAAAATGACACTAATAGCAGATCAAAATAACACTTAAAATCTAAAATTACACTAATAACAGATCAAAACGACATTAAAATCGTAAAAATGACACTAATAACAGTTTAAAACGACACTAAAAATCGAAATAATTACACTAATAATATATCAAAATGACACTAATAACAGATCAAAACGACACTAAAAATCAAAAAAATGACACTAATAACAGATCATAACGACACTAAAAATCGAAAAAATTACATTAATAACAGATCAAAACGACACTAAAAATCGAAAAAAATGACACTAATCAACGATCAAAACGACACTAAAAATCGAATAAAATGACACTAATAACCGATCAAAAGGACACTAAAAATTGAAAAAATGTCAGTAATAACAGATCAAAACGACACTGAAAATCGAAAAAATGGCACTAATGACAGGTCAAAACGACACTAAAAATCGAATAAATGACACTAATAATATATCAAAATGACTAATAACAGATCAAAATGACCCTAAAAATAGAAAAAAATGACACTAATCGCAGATCAAAATAACATTTAAAATCAAAAAATTACACTAATAACAGATCAAAACGACATTAAAATCGAAAAAATGACTAATAACAGATCAAAACGACACTAAAAATCGAAAAAATGACACTTATAATATATCAAAATGACACTAATAACAGATCAAAACGACACTAAAAATCAAAAAAATGACATTAATAACAGATCATAACGACACTAAAAATCGAAAAAATTACATTAATAATAGATCAAAACGACACTAAAAATCGAAAAAATGACACTAATAACAATTTTTAGTGTTCAAACAATGTTTAGTGTGTTTTTAGTTTCGTTATGTTCTGTTATTAGTGTCATTTTTTCGATTTTTAGTGTCGTTTTGTTCTATTATTATATTGAATTATTATATTCCGATCCTATTATTATATTCCGATGAATATGAATTCTCATATCCATCGGAATGCCCACAAAAAAGTCATTAAAATTGATCCATTCGTTTAGAAGGAATTCAATTACAAACAGATGAACGGAAGATTTATATATACAAAGATAGAAAAGTTTATATAGTCGAAAAAAGGTTTCATTAGAAATGTATATAGAAACGTTAAATTTTCTTAAATTCTCTGAATTGTTGCGCAACGTTCTTAATTTTTTTTCCGTAAAAGCCTCTTTCAAAGTATTAGAAAACTTATAAAAAAAGATGGACGAAATCGGTAAAGTCGTTCTCGTCGTTATTGTCCTGTGCGAACAGCTCCATCTACTGGATCCAATTGTAAATCTCAACCATCCTCGAATCCCCTTAAACACACACAAAAAATTTCGGCAAGCCGTTCAAGGAGAAGTTCAGTGACATACACACGTACGCTAGAACTTTATATATAAGATAAATCATTTCGCATTTGTATGTTATTTTTGACAGAGGCCACATCGCTACACTTACCGACAACCACTGGGAAAGAAAAGCTCTCGAGTGACCACGTATCGATTGACGCCACTAGATTTTCTGAACGTCGTTCGATACAGGCAGCACAGGACCAAATTTTATGCCGTAAGATGAGGTATGCCTACGTCCAGAAGTGGACGGCGATGGACTGAATGATAACGATGAAGTTGTCCTTCAATTTACAACATGTATAAAATCCCTTTTACAGAGAAACCAGAGGGGCCAGAAACTGGTTTATTTTCTGGAGAAGGAAAGCTTCTTTATGATGAATTCCTTCTTCAGGAAGCAGCCACAAAGGAAATGGACCTGGATTAGCCCCGATGGTTCAACAAAAAACGAGATAGACTTCATCTTGTCAGACAAACGACAGGTATTCAATGATGTCTCAGTGATCAGCAGGATTAAAACTGGGAGCGATCACCGGATGGTACGAGCCACATTGAATATCCATACAAAAGTCGAGCGGTCACGCTTGATGAAATCTACACTCCGACCTACATCTGTCCAATACCAGAACCTCGAAGGCTTTCAACTCGAATTACACAATCGCTTCCAATGTCTGGACGAATGCGAATCTCCGAACGATATGAACAACAGGTTCGTGGAAACTATCCACGCGGTTGGGTCGAAATTTTTCAAGGCTCACCGCGTTAATAGACCTAAAAAACTTTCTGATCAGACTCTCGAGCTCATGGGGCGGAGAAAAGAAATGACGGTGCAGTCTTCAGCCAATTGGTCCAAACATAGGCAGCTAAATAGGCAAATCTCCAGGTCTGTGCGTCGCGATATTCGCCGATTTAATACGCTCCGTATTAAAGAAGCGATAGAGCGGAATCGTGGCTCAAAAGTGTTCGCACTAGATCTGTCTATTGGGCAAAACCAAATGACTAAGCTGAAGACCGACGATGGCACTGTCGTTTCATCCCAAAGTGAGATCTTGGGAGAGGTCGAAAGGTTCTATGGACAGTTATACAAATCATCCCGAAATCCTGTTGTCGGCTTGATCCAAGATCCCAGATCCAAGCTAACTCGGCACTATACCGAAGAAATCCCGGACATCAGCTTGTACGAGATCAGAATGGCTCTCAAACAACTACGTAACGGTAAGGCACCGGGAGATGACGGAATTACGGCAGAGCTTCTGAAGGCGGGTGGCAAGCCAGTCTTAATAGCCCTTCAAAAGCTATTTAATTCCGTTATCCTCGGGGGCGACGTTCCAGAGCCGTGGACCAGGAGTGTGGTGGTGCTGTTCTTCAAGAAGGGTGACAAAGCTCTTCTAAAGAACAACAGACCCATCTCACTCCTGAGCCATGTTTATAAGTTGTTCTCGAGGGTCATTACCAATCGACTCTCGCGCAAGCTCGATGACTTCCAGCCGCCCGAACAAGCCGGCTTCCGAAAAGGCTATAGCACCATAGACCATATCCTCACGCTTCGGCAGATTATACAAAAGACCGAGGAGTATAATCGGCCCCTGTGCTTAGCGTTTGTGGACTATGAGAAAGCTTTTGATTCAGTCGAAACTTGGGCGGTGGTCCCTTCAGCGGTGCCAAATCGACTATCGCTATATCGAAGTGCTGAAGTGTTTGTATAGAAACGCCACAATGTCAGTCCGTATCCGGGATAAAAGTACGAAACCGATCCAGTTGCAGAAAGGCGTGAGACAGGGAGATGGCATCTCTCCGAAACTGTTCACCACTGCACTGGAAGATGTCTTCAAGCTCTTAGACTGGACTGGACTCGGCATCAACATTAACGGCGAATACATCACTCACCTTCGATTTGCGGACGATATAGTCGTTATGGCAGAATCCATGGAGGACCTTGGCACAATGCTCAATGATCACAGCAACCCTGCTGTTGTTGGGTTGGGATACCCATTGGGACTAGTTGGGATACCCATCCCAACTAGTGGGTTTACGAATGAACATGGACAAGACGAAAGTCATGTCAAATGCCCATGTCATTCCTGTACCGGTCCTAGTTGGCAATGCGATTCTTGAAGTTGTCGATCACTATGTTTACCTAGGACAAACAGTCCAGTTAGGTAGATCCAATTTCGAGAAAGAGATCAGCCGACGAATCCAACTCGGTTGGGCAGCGTTCGGGCAACTTAAGAGGATCTTCTCGTTCAACATACCTCAGTGTCTGAAAACACAGGTCTTTGACCAGTGTGTGTTACCAGTGATGACTTACGGCACGGAAACGTGGTCCCTAAATGTAGGCCTCATATCAAGGCTCAAAGTCGCTCAGCGTGCTATGGAGCGGGCTATGCTCGGGATTTCTCTGCGAGATGGAATCCGGAATACGGAAATCCACAGAAGAACGGGTGTAACCGACATAGCACAAAGAATTAGCACGCTGAAGTGGCAATGGGCAGGCCACATCGCTCGACGAACCGACAACCACTGGGGAAGAAAGGTTCTCGAGTGGTGACCACGTATCGGACGACGCAGTGTAGGACGCCCCCCCACTTGGTGGACCAATGACCTAGTGAAGTACCTGGGCGTCGTTGGATGCAGGCGGCAGAGGACCGCTCATTGTGGCGCAACATGAGGGAGGCCTACGTCCAGCAGTGGACGGCGATAGGCTGAAATGATGATGATGATGATGATGATAAAATCCCTTTCCCTAATGAAAAATAATTTTGTATATAAAGTTATATACAAAGGTTAGAAAAACTCCTATCATAAGACATCAAAAACATATAACTATAAAGAGGTACAGATGGGAGATAGGAGACCACCAAGCAGTCTCTACTATTGTCCCTATTTTAAACATACTTGTAACACACAACACTAATTGTAAGTAGTAAGCCAAATAATTTACCTATTTACATCTACACACATTTACACGTACTTGGAGTATTTTCACATTAAGGTATAAAACGGTAATTTACACCCAACCAACAGCCAACACCGCTATCAAACGGGGGTAATCTTACAACAATTGCTTTTTCAACAAAAAACGGGCAAAAGGGAATGTTCGCATATTGCGTCATTAAGATGTCGTCAGCATACTCATTTATTTATTGTAACTACTATGTTAATAATTACCTTGATCATCATCATTTCAGCCCATATAAGTCCTACTGTTGGGCTCAGTCTTCCTTTGTAATGGGAGGAGGGAAATTAACCTACTATACCGCGCTGCTCAGACGACCAATTCGACCAATAAGGTTGTTTGTCCAGTTTTTCTTTTCTTTCATAGATGTTACCTGCATATCATATCCCTTTGGCGTCTTTCACGACACTGTTGGGTTCGAGCCTCCTTCTTAATAGCAGAGCAATTGACCTACTATACCATGCTGATCAGACATGGTAGTATTTTTTTTATGTTATGGGTGGGCTATCGTAAGCGCACACGCGGTCCATTACGTCCGGGGCGACGAAAGGACGGCACGCGGGCCCATAAAATATCCCTAGCGATGGTCAGCAGCGTCAGGTCGGCACTGCGCTCCCCCGCTCACGCGACACACACCTCGAGCGTGTGCTGTGCCGTATCCTCGTCGCAATCGCAGTGGTGGCAGGACGGTGTGCTCTCCCACCTGACAATTTTGTGCAGGTACTTGGCGAAGCAACCGTGCCCCATCAGCACCTGCACAAGTCGAAACGAAAGCACCCCGTGCGTCCGCTCCAACCACTCCATCAGCTCCGGCCGGAAGGCCTCGACGGTCCTGACACCGTACCAAGATCTCTCCAGCTGGACTGCCCAACGGGCAATGACGTCTCGCCGGGCGTCGACCCACCAGGCGGCAATCTCCTTGATGGAGACTATGTCGCCTCCAGCTCGGGTCTCCGACACCCACCGGTAAAGCTTGGCGAGCATCTCCGCCTCCAGGTCCTACGGAGGCACGCTGCCTCCGTCACCACCGTGCGGTAACCGCGTATGGCCCTGAACGCCATGACCCTCTGTGGTCGCCACAAGAGGGGCCTCAGATGGACGGTCAGGAACTCCACCCACACCGGTGCGCCGTACAGGGCCATCGACGGGATAACCCTGCGTACAGCCGTCGGCACGCAGCGCTGGGTCCGCCCACATTTGACATCAACCAAGAAAGGACGGATGCCCCGTCGACAAGTCGGAGAACAAGTCGACGGAAATGCTCCTGGAACCACCAGGCCCAAGTACTTCATGTGGGCCTGGATGCTGATAGTAACCGACTTGACGGTGATCGAAGCGCCGGCGGGAGGTGTCCGGTGGTACGGAGGCCATGGAACAAGAGAGCCTCTGTCTTGTCCAGGGCTACCCTCAACCCCAGCGCTTCGATCCTCCTGACAATCTCCTCGCTGCTGAGAGTTGCCAGGCGTGCCACCCCCCAGACAAGGTGGTATAGGGTTTTATTTCGAGTTTTTTTCTCTTGCTCATATTATACGCATATTATATCCCTTAGTCGTCTTTTACAGTTATGAAGTGGTGATTTGTATTCTAACTCCATCACCACACGGATTAATTACCTATATAATAAAGTATATACCTTACCTTATTATTTTTTTAAATATAATAAAACAGTATATAAGTCACGAATATGGTATTGTTACTAAAAACATTTATCTGAAGCATTACTCACCTAGTGTCATGGAGTTATCCCCGTTTAGAAAGACCATGTTCAAAGAAAATTTCGATAGGATGGATAGGTGAATAGTTTCATCATCATCTCAGCTCATATATGTCCTACTTCTGGGCTTGAACCTCCTTTATTACAGGAGGGAAATTAACCCTACTATGCTACGCTAGTCACAGTTTGGTACAGGGTTTTGTTTCGAAATTTGAATTGGAATTTTGGTTATTATATGCATAATATATCCCTTAGTCGTCTTTTAACGATATCCACGGGAAAGATAGGTTGATGAATTCTATTTTTACTCCGTCACCAGACGGCTAATGTGTATTTCATGATCATCATCATCATTTCAACTCATATACGTCCCACTGTTGGGCTCGAGCCTCCTCCAGAATAAGACGGTAATTGACCTACTGTACCACGCTGGTCAGACGTGTTGGTACAGGGTTTTGTTTTGAGTTTTCCTTCTCTTACATCGAAATTATATTATGCGTATATATATATATACACACATATAATATTATATTTATAGTGTATACCTATTATATTATTTCGAATATTAATTATTAATTAATTTATTCAAAATAATTATTAATAATTATTTTGAATATAGTGACATTTTACTTAGTCACTTAGAACGATACTATAATAAATATAGTTAAAATATAAATATAGTTCTAAAAACTAAAAAAATACGCTTAAATCGCTACTCCTGATTATCCTACTAAGGATAACGGGTCAAACTGTTTAAAATATTGAATTGTCATCGGTTCTTAATAAGTATGCCAAATTTCGAGTTAATCCGACGTTTTGAAGGGGGTCAAAATCATGTTCAAAGATTCCGTTACATTAGTATGTTAGTATGTTAGTACATACTATACATACGTCTGAAGCTAATAAAAGTGTATTAAAAAGTGAATAGAATCTTTCATCGTCACACAAAGTGAGAGCAATGAATCTTATGTGGTAAGTAAAAATAATACTTTTTAATAAAAACAGCGCTATAAATCTTTAAGTATCCGGATACTTTGCAAACAAACTTTAGTTATCAACCTACGCTCAGACTCGAAAAAATCGCTTTATTTTACTCTTAGATAAGGACCCCCGCACAAAGGCATCTCACCGCAATGTGTTAGTACCGCAATAAATATACAATATCTTACTGCACAGATGGCATATTGGTAAAGACACTGACCTACCAAGCCAGTATCGTGGCTTCGATTCCCGAGCAGTAAAATATTTTGTGTAATCCACAAATTGCTGTTCTGAGCTGTATAATTTATGCCCAATAAATTATATGTTTGTGAAGTACCCCGCAATACAAAGATTCCGACAACTGGATTTAGTCCATCACCCGCCGAGAGGCCGAACGCGCGACGAAGACTGACGTCCCCGAGGGGTTCTGTCCAGGAGAGGGTACTTCTCAGGGGTATTCCGTCGGGCCGACCACTAACGACAATTCACCCTGCACCGGTGGTCGGCCCAATGAAGAAGGCGACGTGCCACTTTGCGCTAACCGTAGCCCACCCAAAAAAAATATACTGATTACTGCTTTAGGCAAAATAATTCATTTAATTAGGTGATACATGGCGCTGATAAATAATTATTTTAAAATGGAGGATGGGAAGGAAGATCCAACACCAATTAATCACGCCTCAAGAAATAAAGATGGTGAAACAAAATATAAGTTCTTTCATTCTTCGATATATTAAACTGAGCCCTAAAGAGAAAAATCCAATGTGTGTTCTCACTAATCTGTATTTATTTAAATACCTTCCATCCATCACCCTATAGACGTCCACTGCTGGACATATGCCTCCCCACGAGAATGCCACTCGGAACATTCCTGCGCCACTTGCATCCAACGGGTCCCTGCGACAAATTGAGTCCGTGGAGAAGCGGAACTGCCGTGACTGGGGGCCGTCATTTTTATAGCATCCATTTATATTTTTAGGCGGGGTATAATGTTATAATCGCCACGCTTGGCAGACGGGTTGGCGATCGCAGTAGGCACAGAAATATTAATACTTTAGAAAGGCCATTCGGCTGATTTTGTTCGAAAACCAGTGTGGCATAATTGCCCCCTCCCGCTAATGTTAACACATATGCAAGGTCTATGCTTACAACAATTTCACACACTAACATAACACACACACATCAATCTCGAAGCTGCAGTTGGTACACAAATTATAACTATATATTATAAGTTCTGTAGGCAACGTATACCCACATATAAAAAAGCACATGTACGCTAGTGCTTGCCATGGTCGATATACTACACGATATTTATTTAGCCTATTTTATCGAAACAAAAATATTAATGTCTTTAAGCACTTGTGTGATGTGTTGAAGTTATTTGTAATGCAAGTCAGTAATTTAATAGTAAAATCATGCAAATAAAATACTCCTCTCTATACTCTGTATAGGTGACAGAAAATTTAAGTGCTATAATTAATTACGTAAGCGAGTAGCGATTTGTACATTATATTGTTCCCATATATGGTACACACCAGTACACAAGATACAATTAAAATGTATAAAAAAGAGACCACATTCAAGTTTATAAACTCCTGCATCTTGTAGAGGGATCTGGCACTTGACAGGTGGCAAGAATTGACTAATCCTCTTGAGTGGTTTAAAATATGTTTTTATGGAAGCCCGTTTCAGGATGAAGCCAATCTTGTCAGTGACTCCTTTCACATAAGGTAGTACTGCAGGGAGGCGCTCAACTGTGGATGGTTTCAGACGGTGTCTGCGATGGGGGCCATGGACGTCTGTAATAACGTTGACTTGTTTGGACGTCAGACATCTTAGACCGCCCGTGACCAGGAATGCTGTAAAGTATTCGAAACATCGGGCAATCCTAAATCAAATACAAACGTGATATAATCCGTATAAGTAGTTTTATTTACAATGTGTAGTGCTCGCGTAAGCATCAGATATCATTCTTAAAAAATGTTAAAATATTATTTTTTATTGAAATTCGGTTTATTTTTATTGTAATTATTATTTAACTTAAAAAACAAAACAGTTATATATTTTTTTAGATATACTGGTACTGCTACTTGTTAGTACATTTTTGTTTATTGTAAACATAAATGTACTAACATTGTCCGTGTGGTGACGGAATAAGAATACCAATCACCACTCTGTATCTTACCCGCGAATGTCCCATCCTAATATATTGAGACGACTAAGAGATATAGTAAGCATATAACATCTATGCAAGAGAAGAAAAACTCAAAACAAAACCCTATACTAACCTGTCTGACTACTATAGTATATAGTAAGGTAAATTTGTCTATAATTGCGGAGGAGGCTCAAGCGCAGCAGTGGAACGTATATAAGCCGAGATGATGACTATCATGTCAACTTTGCTTGGAATAAAAATTCAACACTTACGAAAAGTTAGAAATCAACACTTATAATGATAATAACTAGTAATGAATGACCAGTCTCAAGAAATTCATTCTTGTCATAAATTATTCCATCTTAAGGAAGAATAGAACAATTATTTTGTACGACAATTAAATACCTACTTAATTAAACATTTAGCTTTCCAATAAAAATTAAATACAATAACATTTGATCACTTTACCATTATTTTTAGTATTCTACAAAATGTTGTGAACAAATTGTGCTACATTTAGTTGGTATTTAGTTAACTACCAGTTGCCTTAATCCATAGTTTTAAATGTAAGATCTTTTGTTCAAAGATAATTTTATTAATATATATATATATATATATTAATAAAATTATCTTTGGTGATTGGTCCTGAACATAGATATTTTATTACTATTATTTTGTTATTTCTATTTTATTAATTACTAAAGAGCACAATGAAGTTTGTACTATAGATCATCATCATCGCAGCCCACATACGACCCACTTGTTGAGCTCGGGCCTCCTCCACAATGGGAGACAATTAGACCTACTAAACCATGCTGGTCAGACGCGTTGGTATAGGGTTTCATTTCAAGTTTTCCCTCTCTTGCACAGATGTTATGCGCATATTATATACCATAGTCGTATTTTACGACATTCACGGGCAAAGATAAGGAGTGGTGAATTGTATTCTTACTCCGTCACCACGCGGAAAATATACAAGAATGTACTATAGATATACAAGATGAATTAAGTAGGTAATGTATACTAGAATAATTGATTTTTAAATACCTATTTTAATATTGTTAATATAATTATATAAAACGATCACTAAATTAAAAGTGTTAAAAATATTTATTTATATGATAAAATTAACCCATAGCTAATTATTGAAATCGATAACTTATAGTATGTTGGACAGCACTATCGATACGCGTGGATCGACGTCAATGTTTTGAATGAAAACGTATACTACCACGCTAGTAAGACGGTTCTTAGTGATAACGCATTGAACGCAGTACATTGCGCGGTTGCTGGACTAATAAAAGGTGATATCCATGTGTGGCAGACGATGTATAATGTTTGGCTCTTTTTGCGATTTCATAATTTTTCTTTATAAACGACATAATACTTTCATAAAATTAAGAAATATCACTGAATTAATAAGTTTATGGACTTAACGATGAAAATAAATGCCTTCTTAGACTATAACTACGCAACTGACTTCTTTTTCGACGCGTTGTAACAGCGCAAGACGGCATATTTCTCCTTTTTGTCGGAGCTTCGTTCAAGGTCACTATATGAGCGCAACTAAGAACCGGTAAAACGAATTTCGTCAATATTAAGACCGTTTGACCGCAATTGTGGCACGTTTGCCCCGCCCACATGGCCGTTCTATCTTATTAATTTTTCTGTGGCAGTAGGTGTTGGTGTGAGTTTTCCCAGGAGATAGCTGCTGCCCATTCTCCTGGTGAGGCCCTCAGCCTATTTTTACGACTCCCATGGGCAAGCAAGGGGTAACGACAATTGTATTCTATCCCGTCACCCTATGGTTTATTTAAATACCTTACATTACAAATAATAATTATATTATGTTACCAGACAATACAAAGAATAAGTACCGAAACCTAGAGGGTAACACATAAAGAAATCTTTACATTATTATATTATTCGTTATAAGATACCATTATTTTCTGCCAGGTTTAAATTACTAAAGCAATAAGGCCTGCGACACGCGGAGTTGAATAAACCGAGACATTGAGGTGAAAATGAAACAGCACTTATAGGGTTGCCTCTCTTAAAATTAACTTATTTGAAAAAGATTACAGGTAGGTATATTATTATGAAGACGGATTAGGTAAATAATTTACCACTTTCACTAGTACACTTTTATGCTTGTTGAGATCTTAAGAGACGACTGAAGGATATAATATGATGATATATCAGAAATGTAAGGAGGAGAGGCCTCAAAATAAAACTAAACTAACACCTTTAACTAACGTGTCATAGTTGGTCATTATTCGTCTATTGTGGTGTAGTGCTTTTCTAAATTCGCAAGCAATAGTGTGGCATGGATAAATTAAGAAATGAACATATTAGAGGAAGTTTGAAAGTTGCGCTAGTGACGGAATAGTTAGAGAGTGAACAGCTGACATGGTATGGACATGTGATGAGGCGGGATGATAGTAATGTTGTGAGAAAAGTTTTGGGAATGAATGTTAAAGGCTTTAGGGGTAAAGGAAGACCGAGGAAAAGATGGATGCGCTGCGTGAGGCACTTGGATAGTTTGTGAGTGACTACAGAGATGTCGTGTGATAGAATCGTATGGAAGAAGATGTCATATTGCGTCGACTCCAAGTAATTGGGATAAGAGGAAGATGATGATAATGATGAACGCAATAGTGGGGTATAAATGAGGTGAAATGAGATGCTGAATATACAGTTGAAGAAGTGTTTATATTAATAAAATATTTGAAGAAAAATTTGAAAAATTTTCAAATTAGTTAACGTTTTATGCTCTTCATTTTTCTTCTCCGCAATGGAAGAGGAATTTACCTACTATATCCCTCCGGCCAAAGGGGGCATATTATAATATGCATACAACATCTAGCCCCTACTCGTCTTTTATGATATCCACAGATGGTGTGGATGGGAGTGGGAAGGATCTAATTTTATTAATTTAAAATATTTACATTTTCTAAATAAAATAAAAAAAAAATATAATTTTAAAGAAGCTGTAACCAACCCTCATACCTTAAACCACTGAAAATACATTTACGCGTAATATTACATTACCTAAATGATAAAAGCCAACTAAGTGACAACCCTATTGTTTAATATTCGTCTTAGATGACGACATTTCAGTGTCTGCCTCAGACGTTAAATCGCAAAGACTGCTTTACTTCAAACATGCCTTTTTTTCATAAAATATTAATTACCTCCTCCATATAATATTTTACCATAAAAATATTACCTGGAATCGGATAGGAAAATTTTTAAAATTTACCGACAATTTCTCGTTGCATTTTGTGAAAACCACTGACATGAAAGACTGAATTTTCGGAGCTAATTTCTTTAATAATAAAGTCTAGTACTTTCATCATTAAATCATCATCATTACAGCTCATATACGTCCCACTGCTGAGCTCAAACCGCCTCCATAATAGGAAGGAAATTGACCTGCTATACCACGCTGGTTAGACGGGTTGGTATATGGTTTTATATAGTTTTCCTTCTCTTGTATAGAGGTTATATGGATATTTAATCCCTTAGTCGTCATTTACGGTACCCACTAGTGTTGCCCAAAAAAGTCTTGGTCTTGCGAGAAATGCGAGACCGAGACCAAGACCAAGACCGCTTAATTTTTGCAAGATCAAGACCAAGACTGGCCCTGCAAGATTTGAGCAAGACCAATACTGAGCCTGCAAGAGTCTCGCGTCTTGCATTTAAGTCAAATCACCATTTCAGCTTATATACGTCCAACTGTTGAGCTCGTGTCTTCTACATAATAGGAGGCAAATTGATCTACTGTACCACGGTGATCGAACGTGTTGGTACAGGATTTCATGTAAAGTTTTCCTTCTCTTGTATCGATGTTATATACCTATATATTATGGCCCTTAGTCGTCTTTTACGATACTCTCGGGTAAAATAGGGGGTGATGAAATGTATTCTTACTCCGTCACTACACGGCAAGTCAAATCAGTCTTGAGATATCCATCTATTGGCCAATCGATTCCCAATGTTGGTGTTGGCTTTTCAGAATTACTCTTTGGAAAGGCTTAAGGACAAAAATACCGTAATCGTCACCCTGTTAGTCAGGCATTAAGTTTCACACGAGAATGCTCTTGCCCATTATATTTATACATCCGTTTATTCGTTAGCCCAACGACGTCCACTGTTGGACATAGAAATATGCCTACAATTAATCTACATGTGTAAATAACACCCGAACTGCCCGTCTGTGCTCTCCGGACAGCATCCCTCCTCTCACTCTCTTCGGCCGACCTGTCTCATGGAGCAGAGAGGCCAAGTACTTAGGTGTGACCCTTGATAGCCGACTCACTTTCCTGTCCCACTTGAAGCGGGTCCGCGCGCGCGCCGCCTTCGTGATGGGACGCCTTCACTGCTTATTAAACGCAAAGTCCAAACTATCACTCAAAAGTAAAGTCCGATTATACACTACCTGCATACGGCCCATCATGACGTATGCCAGTGTAGTGTTCGCGCACGTTAGGCCAAACAGGATCCACAGGTTACATATACTACAAAATAGATTCATGCGACGGGCAACGGGAGCACCGTGGTTCGTTCGTAATGTCGATCTTACACATCGACCTCGAATTGCCGACCATCAGGCAGTATATGAAGCGTTGCTCCCAGCGCTATTTTGACTCTGCCACGACTCACCCCAATCCACTAGTGGTTGGGGCGGTAAACTACGTCCCATCAAAAATATCCGCGGTCCGACGACCCCGTCATCTCCTTGAAGAAGGGGATGATGCCATCACGATCGCCCAAGAAAGGGCCTACACAGCTCGCGTAGCGATAACACATAAAACTGCGCGGTATCGGCCTCGCCGACGAGGTCGAAAACCGCGCCGCGTAAAAATCATTAACCTAAACGTGGCCACGCCCACTTTGCTTTCAGCGACGCCCCGAGCCGAGATCCGTTCCCCACAGGGGGAGCCCTCGGGCGATGTTCGCTTAACTTACTTACCGGGTTGAGAGCCTTCCGCTCGCCCATTGCCCGCGTTAAGCTGTCAAGGTCATCTGCGACCAACAGCTAAATACACACAAAAAAAAAAAAAAAAAAAACCCAGACTCGCAAAAAGAATTGTTATGCGTAGATCGGTATGCGTATATAAAGATCGTAATATAATAATGTGAAAGAGAAGTAAAACTACTTCATAGGTATATTATTAAAAACTATTATTATCTACTAGTGGTCGGCGTGTGATCGAAATTCGGCCATAATTCATTTAAATTGAGCAAGCTGTATTTCACTTACTTGTTGCGTGCTTAAGCCCCTCTGTCACCCCGGACGGAGTGATGCGGAAGCGCGCCGACTGCAGCCCACCCCAAAAAAAAAAAATGGGTGCGTGTACTTATGTACGCGCGTGAGAAGTTATACTTCTTTGGCATCATTAAAATATATATATATATAATTATTAAAAACCAAATTTAGAGAATAATCTAAATAAAAAAAAAATAATAAAAAAAAGAAAAATATATATATATATATAAAAAAAAATAAAAAAAAGAAAAAAAAAAATAAAAAAAAGGAAAAAAGAAATAAAAAAAAATAAAATAAAAAAAAAAACAAAATAAAAAAAAATACTAAAAAAAAAAGAAAAAAAAAAAGTGATCAGAGGTGACGAGCGTACCAACATGCGCGACTAATATCGAGGTTCAATTTCTATTTTGTTGGTAGCTTTTTTTTCGGAACTTAATGAGCGGTTAAGCAGACAACTTCATACTGTTAATTTTGTGTCACATAATTAAAATTTCACTCTCATCATTTTTTCATAACGCGCCTAAAGAAGTATAACTTCAAAAAACCTGTTTTATTATTATTATGATTGTTTGACATTCAGTTCGACCAGAGATTCTAACTGCAAACAAAAGTGTATAAGCGTTGCTACGCAACACACTCACACAAACGTGTGTGTGTAGCGATAGCGTTGTGGTGTGCGTAATGCTTTTTTAGTGAATTTAATGCATATCTAATCCATTATTACATGCAATTTCAGTTTTATGCACTCCTTATTATATACTTCAACTGTGCCAAATTTCATACTTGTACATCCACGTAATTTTCGTAAAAAGGGGTACAAAGTTTTCGCTTCACGTATTTATATATAGATACTACTACTTATCATAAATCGAGAGAAATTGTTTATTTGGACGGCCCTAATTTTCGAAAATATTCCAAAAGAATATTATTTTGTCAGATAGTCTGTATATCCAGAAAATTTTTAGGCTCTAATACATAACACTGCGACATACATATTGGTAAATTGGTCCGGAGCAGTGTCTATAAAGGCTAACAAATCGGACAAAATTTTAAAGCTGTTAAGCGTTCTCCGTAGTAGCCGTTGTTACGGCAACTACCTACTTAGATAACAAAAATTGTGATTAAAGTAGGTATGTTATAGAATATCCATAACGTGTCCTTTAAGTACGTGTCCCTTATGTAATCCTTTAAGTGGTGATATTGTTTTTAATGCCAGGGGGCGATATGGTTATTTAAACGAAATAATAGCATTATAGGTAATTCAAGCAAGCAAAGCTGTTGGAACAGCTAGTATTAAATATATCTAGAGATAGGTAGGTAGAATTATAGCTATTAAAATCATCATTAACATATTCCTTTTTATAGCGCAACTATTAGGTATGGTGGATATTGTTAACTTGAATGGGAATATACACTCCCATTTATTATAAAAATATTTAAAATGACATAAAATTTATTGTATCAACTGCCCCTTGTGGTGACGTCTTAAGAAAACAAGGTCGAAATTCCTTCCTTTTCCATAGGAGTAGTAACGCTGTCTAATGTAACACCAGGGGAATAGGAGCGTAATTATCCTCAGTGGTAAGGGTTATATTCAATAGTGGGCTATAGGCTAGCAGATGGATAGATAGGATATTTTTTTTATGGTTGGGCTATGGTAAGCGCACACGCGGTCCACTTCGTCCGGGGCGACGAAAGGACGGCGCTTGGGCCCATAACCCACCCGTACCCACGTCAACATCGTCGTTGGGCCGACCACCAGAGCAGGGTGACTTGTTGTTAGTGGTCGGCCCCACGGAATACCCTTTCGGGTACCCTCACCTCTCGACGTTCTGGGACGTCGGGCGACGTCGCGCGGTCAGCCGGTGATGGACTAAATTCCCCAGTCCGGTCACCCGCGGCCTCGGCTAGGGCGGCATCAGGCGCAGGTATTCGCGCCTATTGGCCGGGACTCCCCCGTGGGACCTGGAGGCGGAAATGCTCGCCGAGTTGTATCGGCGGGTGTCGGGGGTGCGCGGGGAGGGCGGTGTTGTTTCCTTGAGGAAGCTCACCGCCTGGCGCGTCGACGCCCGCCGGGACGTCATTGCCCGTTGGGCAGTCCGGCTGGAGTGGCCTCGGTTCGGGGTGCGAACCGTGGAGGCCTTCCGGCCGGTGCTGTTGCAGTGGTTGAAAAGGCGGCACGGGGTGCTCTCCTTCCAACTAGTGCAGGTGTTGACGGGGCACGGGAGCTTCGCCAAATACCTGCACAAGGTCGTAAGGAGGGAGAGTACACCGTCCTGCCACCACTGCGATTGCGACGAGGACACGGCGCAGCATACGCTCGGCCTGCGCTGCTTGGGCCACGCAGCGCCGTGAACTCGTCGCAATCATTGGTGCCGACCTGACGCTGCGCATTGGGACGCGGTCGCAGCCTTCTGCGAGACAGTGATCTCGCAGAAGGAGGCGGCGGATCGCCTGCGCGAGGAGCGCAGCCTCGATGAGGAGATCCGCCGCCGGCGAATGGGGCGGCGCAGGCGCAACTACCTGCGCCTCATGCCGCCCTAGCCGAGGCCGCGGGTGACATGACCGGGGATTAGTCCGTCACCCGTCGAGAGGCCGACCGCGTGAGGAAAGACCGAAGTCCTCTCCGGGGGAGGACGTCGGTCGATGGGAGGGTACCCCAAGTAGGGGGTATTCCGTCGGGCCGACCACTGACGACAAGTTAACTCCTCCGCTCCGGTGGTCGGCCCAACGACGAAGGCGACGTGGTTTTCGGGTGGGTTGCGGGAGTTGCGTACTTAAGACCCTCTGTCGCCCCGGACGGAGTGGTGCGGAGGCGCGCCGACCGCAGCCTACTCACAAAAAAAAAAAGGTATTCGCGCCTGCGCCGCCCGAGAACGGCGGAACGTGTCGCCGAAGAGGAGCTCCTCTCGCACACAATCCGCCGCCTCCTTCCGTGAGATTACGGCCTCACAGAAGGCGGCGACCGCGTCCCAGTTCCTGACGCTGTCGAGCATCTCCCAGTCGATGGTCGGCAGCATTTTTTGCGAGTGTGTAGTACCAGGATGAGACTGAAGTATGAAATAAAGGAAGTGGATGGCCTCTGATGGTTAAATGCAGAGTTTACAATAATGAGTGTGTAGTGTGCGAGAAAGGGGGCGCTTGCTAAGTAAATAATTATTTTAATAACTACACCAATAAATAACCGCGTCTTGTGCTATTCTGTGATGTAGGCTATTTAGGTTTACTTTTGTATTCTTGGATTTAGGATTTTGATATCTAACAATATAAATACTATTCGTAAGTCGACAAACGATTAATTTTTAATCTAATTTATGTATATTTTTTTATTGTCAAGTCTTCATACAAATATTTATTACTTAACTAGCAACCCGCCCTCGCTTCGCTTCGGTTTCAGTCGCCTTACCCGCGTAGTTTCCGTTCTCTTGGTAATATCGGAATAAAATATAGCCTATGTTACTCCCTGATATTATAGCTTTCCATTGGTGAAAGGATTTTTGAAATCGATTCAGTGATTTAAACTTTAGCGTTACAAGCAAACAAACTTACTTTCGCATTTATAATATTAGTGAGGACAAATCCTCAATCTCGGTATCATCTTTGGGAAGACGAAGACTTGATGGCACTCATAGAAGCGCCGTCCGAGCGGCGACTGGACAAGGTACCTGAAAGGGTAAACCCGCCTGGACGGGCCACTGATGGCGAGATCGGGTACTAATAACCTGCCCACCTGGTGCTTGTAAGAAGTACGCACCCGGTGGTCTACGGGTTCGTTCGCTGTCCCCTCTCGTTACCCCTGACAATTCAAAAGGTGCGCGACGCACTATGGTCGCCAAAGAAAATGGTATTATCTTTAGAAATAAAATGAATAGCAGAATAATGGATTCTTAACTAAGTCAGCAGCGCCAAAATTAATATATTTAGTAGTTTACTGGTCTTAATATAGATTATTTACCACAGAGTTTAGACGGCCTCAGACCCATATAATTGGATTAGCTCAATCAATTTATATGTCTCGAATAATTAACTCAGTTTGTTTATTCAATGCCTACGCGTTGAATATATGTTTATATTTCTTGTATTAACAAAATACCTCAAACAACAAGTATATTTGATTATCCCTAAAGGGGTTCGTTCGCTTTGGTTTCTACTTTCCTGAATGTGGTTTTGCAATATTCCGAACGCCTACAAATTGTTCGGTGTCGAAAACCTTCTCAGACATGAGTTTTAGTGGTGGTTAACCTCACGATATACCATAAGATATATTTTGGAGGAGCATACATTGGAATTAATCCTTCATACATTTATTATTCTTATGCAATTGAGTTAGATTAACTGTAATGCAAAAGTAAGTTTGAGTTTGTTACGCTTTGACGCGTAAACCACCGAACCGATTTCAAAAATTCTTACACCAATGGGAAGCTTTAATAACACGGAGTAATATAGGATATATTTTATCCCGGTACTAGGCATGCCTTTTAAGTTCTGTCGTTTCCACATTTCCCGGCAATTTTGAATTTGGAACTGTTCTATATTCGAATGTGTTTAAATTTTGAATCTCAAAACAGTTGAAAGTATTAGGATTAATGCTATTGTTTAGTCACAGCGTCGATTGGAATCTGTCAGGTTACGTACGAAAATGAAACTTTCTAAGGAAAATGTTCATGCAATAATTTTCTACAATTTTAGAAGAGGCCTGATACGGCTTCAGTGTTTTGAAGAGCTCACATCTGTGTTCAGTGATGAAGCCCCATGTTTGCGGACTGTCGAACGCTGGTATTTAGAATTCCAGCGTGGACATATTAGTGTTAGTGACAAATCTCGCGGAGGACGCCCAAAATCCGCCTTTACTGAAGATAACATCTTTGCTGTGAGACAACTAATTCTCGAAGATCGTCATGTGACGTATTGAGAGATAGAGGCTCTATTAGGCATCTCAGGAACAACCATTAAGAAGATCTTGCATGAAGCGCTTGGTGTGAGAAAGCTAGTTTGCCGTGGGATACCGCATCTGCTTTCCGACGATCACAATGCGACCCGCGTCAGATGGTGTAAGTAAACTCTGCAAAGGTTCAACCGAGGAGAGTCAAATCACGTCTACGACATCATCAGTAGTGACGAATCTTGGATCTATGCCTACGATCCTGATTCCAAACAACAATCTACAATCTGGGTCTTTCAAGACGAGCCAAAACCGACTAAAGTTGTTCGTTCTCGAAGCACTTCAAAGAAGATGGTGGCCATGTTCGTTGGAAAAATCGGCCTTGTTGCGACTATTGTACTTGAAGATTGTAGAACGGTTAACGCAGAGTGGTATACCACAGTTTGTTAGCCACAAGTCATCGCCGAACTTCGAAAATCCAACTCAAAGCGACGCATCATCCTGCACCACGACAACGTAAGCTCACACAGCGCTCGTCAAACGATTGAGTATTTGAAGCAGGAAAAAGTAGAAATTCTTGACCATCTTCCATACAGTCCTAACCTAAGCCCTAACGATTTCTTTACATTTCCTAAAACTAAGAAAAGTCTTCGTGGTCAAAGGTTCCAGTCCGGTGAAGAAGCAGTCGACGCTTTCAAATCAGCCATTTTGAACACCCCGCCTTTAGAGTGGAATAAATGTTATAATAACTGGTTTGAGCGAATGGAAAAGTGTATTAAGTTACGTGGTGAATACTTTGAAAACAATAAAAAGTACTATAAGGTTCTAGTTGTATTTTTTTCTTCAAACGACAAAACTTAAAAGGCATGCCTCGTATTCCCACGGAAACGGGAACTAGGCGGGTAAGGCGACTAACACCGAAGCGAAGCGAGGGCGGGTTGTTAGTACTTTATATTACTCACTGATATTGGTGAAAGAATTTTTAAAATGGGTTTAGTGGTTTAAGTTTGATAGCGTAATAAACAAACATATTTACGTATTAAAAATATTAGTTAGAACATTTTAACTGATTACGAGTATGAAGTTAATTGGTAGAACGAAGCTATCAATATAATATAGAAAAGATGGTTCTTGCCCCAGCTAATGAAGGATTAGTGTTTATTAGATATTTTAAAGTCCTTTGCTTAATTAGAAAAGGGTAAAGGTCATTAATATCGAATTGAGCGTGTGATTGGCTAAATACAATTAAGTGTTAATTATAAACTAAGGTTTATCAACCACTCCATCTATTGGCAATTTTCTTATTATTTAAATAATATTATATACACAATTATATACGTTATTATTTAAATAATATTATATACACATTTATATAATTTAGTGCAATTATAATAAGAATGCGATAACATACGGCACTGAAACGTGGTTTCTAAATGTCGACCTCATAAAAAGGCTCAACGTGCTATGAAGATGGCTATGCTCGGTATTTCTCTACGTGATAAAATCCGGAACACGAAAATCCGTAGAAGAATGGGTGTAACCAACATAGTCCGCGAAAGTAGCACGTTGAAATGGCAATGGGCAGGCCACATCGCTCGTCGAACCGTCAACCGTTAGGGAAGAAAGGTTCTTGAGTCGCAACCATGAATCGGACGAGGCAGCGTTGGACGACCCCCTACTAGGTGGACGAATGACATTTTCACAGTCGCAGGGAATCGTTGGATGCAAGTGGCATAGAACCATTCCGAGTGGCATAGAACTATTCCGAGTGGCATTCTCATGGGGAGGCCTATGTCCAACCAACAACAGTGGACGTCTATAGGCTGATGAATGGATGGATAAATAATAAGAATACTTTTTAGACAGGTTATAGCATGATCACACCCCGTCCGTTCCATCAGGGGTTCGCCCTGGTGATCGCAAGGGGACAGCGCGTGATCCCATAACCTGTCGTACACAGTACCTATACGCCGCGCGGGCAGGCCACCGTTATTAGGCCTTTAACCAGTGGCCCATCCAGCGGGTTACGAATACTTACATCAAGCGCTTCGTTTTATAGAACCACTAGGAAATGCCCACGATTTTATTAATGTAATTCCCATTCCCTTGAGCATACGGGTACTAAAACATAGCCCATATTACTCGCTGATAATATAGCTTTTCATTAATGGAGGAATTTAGTGAATTTCGATTTAGCCATTTGGGAGTAAAAGCGTTCCAAACAAATACACATTCGTATTTGTAATATTAGTAGAACCACCTATTAGTTAGTAGGCCACTAATAGTCTTATAGACATTTTTAGCATGAAAGAAAATATTGTATGTTAAACAGAAGGTACCATGAGAGGGCGACGAGGCACGGGGAGGGGGTGCAGGGGGAGTACATAAGGGTAACCCGACGGGCTCGCCATGGACTGCAAGGGCTCGGTACCAGTGGTCGAAGAGGAGGGAAGGGTAGATTATAGGGCCACGCGCCGTTCGTCTGTCACCGCAGACTTCCGTCTGCGGATAACGTGCGTCCAGAACATAAAAACGTTATACGTTAGATTATTACATACCAGAAAATGGCCACGATTTTATTCGCGTAGTTGACGTTACCATGAGAATACGGGGATAACATATTTATTTATTTTAAAACTTTTGCACAAACAAAGGTACAAGGCGGACTTAATGCCTTAAGCATTCTCTACCAGTCGACCTAGGGTGGAGCAGAAATAATTTAAGGCAGGTGCGATACAGATAGTTGAGGATAACCAGAATTTATCAAATATATGATTACCCTAATGATACAATATATAAATATGAATACATATATACTATACAAATATATATACATACATATACATACGTATACAATACATACATACATAAAAATGGATGTGAGCCGTCACAGATGAGTTGACTCCGCCAGAAAATATAAGTAGAGTCGTTTAACCTTGGCCTTGAAAATGTCACGACTAGTAGCCATTCTGATGTCCAGAGGTAATGCATTCCAAAGAAGAATAGCCTGGATTAAAGGAGGAATGCGCGAGACTAGAAGAGTGAGATGAAGTTCATAAAAAAAGAGAAAAGAAGAGGAGAAAGAATGCCGCCTTGAGGAACGCCAGAATCGATATCACACCAATCAGACGAAGTATTGTTGATACGAATGGACTGTTGATGACCCCCGAAGATAAGATGAAAACCATTCCAAAGCATCCAATGAGATCATAAGATGGGACAGAAGAGACAACAGTAATTCGTGACTGACTACATTAAAAGCGTTAGAAAAGTCTACCAGGACCAACACAGTGACCCTGGTATCCTCCACACCAGCCCTCACGTCACCAGTCACTTTGAGGAGTGCTGAGACTGTGCTATATCCAGGTCTGAACCCAGACTGTAGTGGGCTTAAAATGTTATTAAAGTGGATAAACTGCAATAGTTGTTTAAGCCTCGAGCACTTTAGATAGGAAAGGTAGTATAGAGATGGGACGATAGTGATTAGGAAGAGAAGGACTAGAGATTATGTTACTTATTAAAATAGTAACTTTCCATTCGTGAAAGAATTTCTAAAGTCAGTTTAGTGGTTTATGCGTCAAAACATAACAAAAAAACAAAAATAACACACATTCACATTGATAATTTCAGTTAGGACTATCTCATACAATAGTGATATTTTATAAAATTGAAATTATTAAACTAACCGTTAAAACCTGATAAGAAATACTCGTTCAATGACACTCAAATGATTTACGTATGGTGATGGAGTAAGAATACAATTCGTAATTCCCCTCTCTTACCTGTGAGTACTACACTCACAACGACTTTGCTTTTTTGGGGTAGGTTATGGTCATTAACCCCGCCGTCCAGCTTCGTTCGGGGTGACGAAGAAATGGCGCACGGTCCCGTAACCCACCGTAGCTCCTCGCCTTTGTCGTTGAGCCAACCACCAGTCGTCGAGTTTCTTGTCTTCTGTAGTTGGTCTGATGGAATATCCTGTGGAGTACTCTCTCCTTGCGACATCTCGGGAAAGGAACTGATCGCCGTTGCGCGGTCAGCCTCTCTGCGAGTGACGGACCAATCGCCGGTCCGGTCACTCGCGGCCTCATCTAGGGCGGCATCAGGCGAAGGTACTTGCACCTGCGTCACCCGAGTCGCCGGCAGCGGACCGTTTCATCGTGTAGGCGTTCCTACCGCGCACGGTTCGCCACCTCCTTCCACGAGATAACTGCCTCGCAGAAGACGGTGACTGCGTCCCAGTTCCTGATGCCGAGTATCTCCCTTGCGATGGTCAGCAGTGTCAGATTGGCACCGATGATTGCGACGGGTTCACGATACTGCTCAGGCCACGCGGCACACACCTCGAGTGTGTGCTGCACCGTGTCCTCGTCGCAATCGCAGTAGTGGCAGGACGTTGTGCTGGTACTTTGCGAAGCAACCGTGCCCCATTCACACCTGCACTAGTTGGAAGGAAAGCACTCCGTGCCGCCGATCCAACCACTCTATCAACACCGGCTGGAAGGCCTCGACAGTCCTGACACCGGCCGGACTGCTCAACAGGCAATGACATCGCGGCAGGCGTCGACCTGCCAGGCGGCAATCTCCTTCAACGAGACCATGCTGACTCCCGCCCGCGTCTCCGACACCCACCGTTAGGGCCTGACGAGCTTCTCTGCCTCAAGGTTCCACAGGGGAATCTCGGCTAACAGGCATGCTGCCTCCGTCGCCACTGTGCTGTATCCGCGTACGGCCCTGACAGCCATGGCTCTCTGTGGACGCCACAGAATAGCCCTAAGACGGCCGGTCAGGAACCCCACCCACACCAGCGTGCTGATCATCAATTGAATGACTCCCGCGTACCGCCGTCGACAATCCACAGCAACTAAGGGTTATTATACGGATAACATCTATGCAAGAGAAGGGCAACTTGACATAAACACCTTATGCCAACACGTCTGGCAGCTCGACGCCGTAGCAAGGACCCTGCTCTGTGCCCAGAGATCTGTGCAGTATTACTCATCAGGACGCACTTGTGGTTTTTACAGCACATTTGGTTTTTACTCCGGCACGAAGACTACACCGGTTGGCAAGCCAGTCTCCCGGGGATAATAATTTGGGACTCGGATCCCCTGCAGTCTGGCAAGTGGCCGACGGTGACTATTCTTAGTGAGTCTCCCTATGGGGGTATAGGAACCTGCTATGAATGGTGTCAGCCCCTTACGCTCAATGGCCCAACCAACATTTCATCACCGCAAATTTCAGGCATCACCAGAACCCAGAATATAATACTACCCTACTCTAGCAGATGATCGACGAGATGGACTGACCCGCGGCTGTAGATAGAAGACTGTGGACAGTGTATTTTTACCGCTGTTATAATAAATTCTAACTGAATTTGTTTATATTATAATTTTTGGGAATTATTAGAAATGAACAAAAGAACTTTCTAAATAAAGCGATCCCACACAATGTTGCTCTATATATCCATCTTAGTGATTAATTAGTCTATTTTAGTAGCCGTATAACCATTACATACTTGCGCACCTTTCTGTTGATAACGAATTAAAATAACTGGATGAGATATTACTAGAAAATTATGATGACGATGGCTTAGAATCACATAAAAACCTTACGCCAACCCGTCTGACCAGTATTGTATAGTAATTCCATTTCCTATTGAGGAGGAGCCCTTAGTAATATTAAAACTTAAAAAAATTGCATCTTTACAAAGCAAGGAAATTCTCAGTCAATCCATGATATTTGATACTATGAAAAGCGGAAGCGAGTAATACCGGCTAGATTAAACATTCACATACGGGAAAAATTTGATAACCCTTTTTACTCCAATGAGGATTCAAATACTTGTAAATCACATTCCAGTGTTCATACCACTAAGCCAATGTGGCAGTTTTTGAAGTCATTTCTAGCATTTATAATATCTCAAATCATGTGGTACTCAGGCACTACACCCAAATGAATTATAATGAACATTTATCTCGTCTAACGAGCATCTTTACCGCAATAGGTGTATACTTTGAGTTCCATAAGTATGTGATCAAAACTTAAATATAGCATATATTAAAATTGTTTATAAATATTCTTATTGGTGACTTTTAAGCTTCTAAGATATCCAGCCTTATACGTCCCACTCTTCCGGGTTCGGGCCTCCTGCACTATGGATGGGTAATTGCCTTACCGTATACCGAACTGGTCAGACTTGTTTGAATATGGTTTAGTTTCGAGTTTTTCTTCTCTTGCTTAGATATCTATACCAATAAATAAAATTGGAGTGTCTGTTTGTAATGTCAAAATAATAGACTTTTTTCATGCTCACACGGTTATTTGCACGATCCCTATGTCTAAAATAGCAATTAAAAAATTTTTGTCTGTCTGTCTGTCTGTCTGTTTGTTCCGGGTAATCTTCAAAAGGGCTGGACCGATTTCAAAAATTCTTTCACCAATGGAAAGCTATAATATCAGGGCGTAAACTAGGCTATATTTTATCCCGGTATTCCCACGGGAACGGGAACTACGCGGGTAAAACGACTATAACCTATAACCGAAGCGAAGCGAGGGCGGGTTGCTAGTTATACATATAATATCCATTGTAAATAAAACTATTTTACGGATATTATCGCGCTCATGGTCACGGGCGGACTGAGCGGAGTCTACCCGTGAACATAAACTCGATATGTCGCAAACATCAGAAATCATCATATTATGTCCCTTAGTCGTCTTTTACGACACCCACGCCCAATAGAAAGGGTGGTGAATTGTATTCTTACTCCATCCTCACGTGGAGAAAGCTTCTAAGATAACATATTCTTTATATATTGACTTTGATGTATTCATGTTTTCTCGACGAATTATTCAGCCGTATTTTATTTTGACGATTATTTGGGTTACTTAATTTAATAAATTATGCACATACATTCGACCTACATTACTTACATATGAAAATACTTGCAGAATCTTGGTATGAATATAATTTTGTTGTAGGTATCAGTTAAATATATTTCTCCAATCTTAAAAAAAACTATGGCGTCCGAAGCATTGGTAAAATACGATCAGTTATGAAATTTTATAAATTTAATTAAATAGTAATTAAATTGTGCTTAATTAATTTAATATAAAACTGTGTTTGATTTTTATCGTTTTTGTATTTAATTGTTAATTTAGCCATACTACATACACTCTTTAGCGCTAGATCACGGCAGGGCTGAGATGTCCAAAAAGTCATCGTCATTACTGAGATTTACATCTACCTTCTTTTTTAGCTTTCTTTGCTTCTTTAGCTATTCAGTTTATACCCACATTTTTTATACAATTCAGCTCCATCAGCCAGGCTTTAACCTCTTCCAAGATAGGAGGAAAAATTTACTTCCTATACCATGCTAGTCAGACAGGTTGGATAGAGTTTTATTTCAAAATTCTCTTTTCTAGCACACATATTATAGACTATTACACATATTATATATACACATATTATAGACTTATTATATATATTAGTTTTATTTTCAAATACCCAGGGACAAAAAAGGGGGTGGTGAATTGTATTCTTACTCCGTCACAACATAAAAAAATAATACTAGAAGATTCCAAAAGCAAACGAGTTTTCACTGAATGCAGTGTAACAAGTAATATCAATCAATCAATTATATTAATTTAAATCTGTCCATAGTAATTACATGATTGCAAAACATATTATTTTAATTAAAGGCTTATAAATTAATATCACCTTAATGCACGTATATACGTGCATTAAGGTGATATTAATTTATATGGCATAATAATAATAAGTTTTCAAATACCATGTATTCCCATACTTAAGTTTCACGTGAAAGTCTTAAAAACCTGGTGAATATCACCATCAGAATGGGGGATAATACCCTCCTGGAACTTATTTTTATTAAAAGACAACACCTTAGTCTAGGTAAATAAAATTATTGTATTAAAAATAAATCCGTGTGGTGACGGAGTAAGAATACAATTCACTACTCCTTATTTGGACCATGGATGTCGTAAAAGACGACTAAGGGATATAATACGCATATAACATCTATGCAGGAGAAGAAAAACTTGAAATAAAACCCTATATCAATCTGCCTGACCAGCATGGTATAGTAATGTCAATTTCTCTCCTATTGCGGAGGAGGCTCGAGCCCAACAGAGGGCCATATATGACCTGAAATGATGTTGATGATGATTAAAAATAAAAATTGATGTATATTTTTATTGCGAGGGACTTTATTTTTTTTTATTTTTTTTTTATATATTCACGCCTTTTTCCCATAGGGGTAGGCAGAGTCCACTGCCCTCCACCTGCTACGATCTTTGACATATTCAGCGTAGCAAAGCGGTTCTCTGTGGGCCACTTTTCGCCCCCGACGGAAACGAGACGTGACGTGTCGCGAACCACATCGCCGCCATTCGTACAGTTTTTTTTTTGCGAGGGACTTTAAAAATATATAAATCATCATTATCATCATCCCGCTCTTATCTCCATTACTTACTGTCTAGGGGAGGGAATATGTACTCCTCTTCCACTAAACATATTATATAAGTTTTGGCAATGGTTTTATGGCCGGCCACGTGCTTCACGTTAGCCCTCATTGTTAACCAGGTGACATATAAAGTTGGCCCACGTTGATATAAATCTCTTAGTCGCCTTTATGACAATCCCTTAAACAATGTAAGGGTTGTTAATATTCTAGCCGCTACCATATAGCGTATCCCATCATCAGGCTATCGACGTCTACTTTAAAGGAGGGCCTGTGTCCAACATAGACCCAAATTTTTAGATCTTTGATCGACATAATGATTTCTGATGTTTATACGAGTATTACACAGTGTAAATAAAACTATTTTACGGATTTTATCGCGTTTGTATATGATTTTTGATTACTCAACGTTTCAAACACTATGCAGCATTCATGGTCACGGGTGGACTTGAGACATCTTAGTCCTCCCACGACTATGAACGCTGTAAAACAAATATAAATGCGATAAAAGCCGTAAAGTAATTTTATTTACAATTTTTGGTCGAATTTACTTTGTAAAACTTCGCTTAAAAAGCTAATAATTAATACAACCAATTACAAATATACAAGATGTAAAAAAGTTTATAAAAACGTAATTATTCCCTAAATTGAAAGTTCATTGTCGCTCATTATATCATCAGCACGTTCGTGTTCGAAGTCATTAATCTTTTGCAGTTTGAGACTAAGAAAAATATCATTGTTATGTTTTGTACTCAATATAATGGGCCCTTTACTTAGTGGTTTTAAATTGAAAATAAAGAAATACATTTTAGAAAATACCGCAGTAAATTAAAATTTCAGTCTGGTGTTTGTTTATTTTTCAAGCTTTATTGAAGCGTGCATTTAGCGATTATAACGATTGTATTTTGTTGTAATGTACTAGCACATTATATTTTTCAATATAATGCTTCATCATCATCATCATTTCAGCTCATATACGTCCCACAGTTGGGATGGAACCTCCTTTACAATAGGAGAGAAATTGACCTTACTATTCCATGCTGGTCAGACGGGTTGATATAGGATTTTATTTCGAGTTTTCCTTCTCTTTCATAGGTGTTATATACGTATTATATCCCTTAGTTGTCTTTTACGACATCCACGATTAAGATAGGGAGTGGTGAATTGTAGTCTTACTCCGTCACCACACGGACAATAATGTCTTTATTTATTTAATCTTCATGCACAAAAATAAAAGGCGGACTTAATGCCATAGGCATTTTCTTCCAGTCAACCTTAGGGTGATGGTGAAATAATATAGTAGGTGCAAGTATTGAAACCTGTTTTGAGAACTATTTATGTTAAAAGCTGAAAATAATAAACCCATTACACATAATACATACTCATAGAAAAATATATACCCAGATATACATATATATATATATATATACACACGTAGATACATATATATATATATATACACGTAGATACATACACATAAACATAAAATTTATGAAAAACAATCTGCCAAAAAATCAATATACAACTTACGAACTTTAGATTTGAAAATGTCACGCGTATTGGACATCCTGATTTCGAGAGGGAGGGCAGTTCCACAGTAAAATAGACTGAATATATTTATATTTTTTTTATTACTAACGTTGGCAAACGAGCAAACAGTACATTTGATGGTAAGTGTTGCTGCTGTTTATGGATCTTTGCAAGGCCGCTGTCTACCGCGAAGAAAATTAAGGGAGTATAGATGCGTGCAATGACGTTTAAAAATACTAAAAGTATCACTAAAACCCACTACAAGCAAACACCCTCATAAAGTTGGACTTCCGGCTCTCTCGCTCACCGAACGAAGCTCACTAACAAATTGCTACTACTCGGACTTCGATTTTCTGCGAGAGTGTGGTACTACCACGGACGGACCGGCCGTTTATTTTTTTTTTTTTCGCTGTGGAAATGCAATTTACGCACTATCCCCCGCCGGTGACAGACGAGGGGGAGTGTGGGACTCGTCGGCTACCTATGCTTCCAGAATACCCACTAAAACCACAACGGTCCCTTCCGCGCTTTTACGGGATGCTGGAAAAGTCGTTTTTTGACATTCGATCCCCAACACCCCTACGCAAGGCTATCTGGCCACGTCCTGTCGCCAATCAAAGCGGTGGGAGGAGATGCGCATATCGGCGCCTCCTCCTCCCTACTCGCCGCCGACGGAGCGAGTCAGTGGACGCAAGTGCTTCGCGTTCTCGCTCCACGGCCTCCTTCCTTGTGATGACCTCCTTGTCGGACGGACCGGCCTGCGACTGTAGGCAGATAACTGTCGACAATGTGGTTCTACCACTACTATAGTCTTTTATATATGGAAAGTTTGTGTGTGGTAACGGAGTGAGAATACAATTCCTCATCCCCTTTCAGTCAGACGTGAAGAAAAACTCGAAATAAAATCCTATGCTGAATAGAGGTTTAATTCGAGCTTTTATTCTCTTGAATAAATGCTATCAGCATATTATACCCATTGATTATCTTTTACGACACCCACGGGTAAGAGACGAGGTGATGAATTGTATTCTAACTCCGTCATCACAGGGACAATGTTATAAATATTTATTTAATTGCCGCCATTATAGCGGCAAATATCAAGTATAAATTAATGAAGTACTCGAGAAATTTATTATAATAATAAAAAAACACTTTAAGGAATAGAATATAAACCTTGCTAAAAATTTATATGAAATATTTGTGTGTTCCCAGCCGATATTAACACTTGCATCACAGTTATACCCTAGAATCATTGTAGCATGCGATATAACAGTGATAATGTATTCTTTCCGTCATTAATCAGAATGATTTAACGCCATTTCTAACACGCAATACGTAGGTGATGTGCTTACCTAAGAAAATACGAATACTTTCTCAATTCTCTTAATAATGCAGGAGCTTCTGTAAGTCTAAGTTAGATTTATTCGTTAATCTTAGTTAGATAAAATAAAGATATCTGATTGACCGAGCTTTGCTTGGCATATTTTTTTTTTGCAAATTGTATTTTTAACGAACATATTTAGCTATATACTAGCTGACCCAACAGACGTTGTTCTGTTCAAATAAAATAAAAGCAGCGCCGGTGGGTGGCGGGTGCAATTGTAAATCCATCTAATCCCCTTGAAAACACACAAAGAATTTCGTCAACATCGGTCCAGCCGTTTAAGAGGAGTTCAAAGACATACACACGTACACAAGAAATTTACAAATAAGATTAATAAAAGAATAAAAATGATGAAATAATGATAAAAATATGAAATAATTATAAAATAGAATAATACTAACACTAAGAACCGATCTCAGGCTGTTTGAATGCGACTGGACAACTTCCCAACTGAGCTATTGTCACTCGGTGACGGCGAAATTTACATTCCTATTCTAATGGCTTTTATATTGAACCCAAAACCGCTAGTATACGAAATTTCCTGAAAATCATTGGTGGCATTGCCGATGTTTTATTGCAACTAATCCCACCACAAATACCCACCATTGTTGTCAGGATTCAGAATAGCCTCCATAGAGGATAGATTATATATATATTTATATTATATTAGTTGAAATTTTCACTCGACTTTTGTCGGATTTTTATAAATACCCCGTCCCGTTGCCTACGGGAAAAGAGATATCTATATCCCCACTCTATTTCTTGTGTGTTGTGTGCGTGTTGTTGGTGTGGCTCTGCGGCCTCTTCCTCTTGTCCTGCCCTGTCGTGTGCTTGGATGCGTTGTTTGTTGCGTGTCTGTTCTGTGTGTGTGGCTTTCTTCTTGTGTTGTATGCGTAATTTGTGTATTTGCTGTGTTCTGTGTGTGAGCTTTCTGATTGCCTCTTCTGCCTCTTTCTCCACTAACTGTTTCTGGTATGTCAGGTGTTGTGTTTGTATCCTGGGTGTTTGCTGTTAACTGCGTATTTTCTGAATGTTGGGTGTTTAGTGTTTGTTGTTCATTCTGTGCGGGTTCTTCTTGTGTGTTTGCGTTATTTACAAACACTGTATCTCCTAAGACTTTACTAATTATGGTTGTTGAGTGTATGGCTGCCTGTTTTTGAAGTATGGTTATATCTATTGTGGTGTTTAATTTTTCTAAATATGCATTTATGCTTTTTGCTACTACTCCTGTTGCTCCTACGACTATTGGGATAACAGCCGTTTGTGTGTTCCACAGACGACTGATTTCTGTTTTCAAAAGGTGATATTTACTTAATTTTTCTATCTCTTTAGCTCCGATGTTGTAGTCTGACGGTACCGATATATCGATTAAAAATGTTTTATTATTTATTTTATCAATGTAAATTAAGTCTGGTCTATTGTGTGTCACGGTAATGTCAGTCTGTACAGGTGTTTCCCACATGATTTTGGTTGTGTCGTTTTCTTTTACTTGGGGCTGAATCATGGTTTCTTTCCACCATAAGGGTGAAACTTCTATTTTGTGCTTTTTTGCGAGACACCAGTAGACGTATTGTACAAGATTATTATGCCTTTTGACATAATAAGTGCCTGCCAATTTTTCGCACCCGGAGATGATATGTTGGGCTGTTTCGTCTTTTACGCGACAAAGTCTGCACTTTCCATCCACTGCTGTTCTTAGTATGTCCCGCTGGTGTTGTAATGTCATCACTGCCTGATCTTGTATTGCAAATACTGCAGAAACTATTCCCGGTGATATGTGTTGTTTATTGATCCATTTGAAAGAGAGTTCTGTGTTTATGTTGGCCTGATCTAATACTTTTTTAGGAAATTGTCCGTGCAACTGCTTAGCTCGCCATGATGTGTTTTGTGTTTTAACTATTGCCTGTTTTATCTCTGTGTCTGTATGTAAATTGTCTTGTGGTAAGTGTAATTCTTGTTCTATTTCTCGTGCTTCCTTTATGATTGAATATTTATCCCTATTAATGTCATGTTGTACTATTGCCTTGATCATGTCATCGAATTCCGTCTTCAGATATTGTTTATATTTAACTATTTGTGTTTTATACATATATTCTATGTTTATCAAGCCCCTTCCGCCTTGTGCTATCGGCAGGTATAGTCTTTCGACTTCTGCTTTCTGTTGGTGTGCTTTTTTAATTGCTAGTAGTTTTCTGGTTTTCGTATCTATTTTCTTTAAATCGGTGATTTTGTAGTTTATAATTCCAAATGAGTAGAGTAATACTGGTATTGCATATGTGTTTATTCCTTTTATAATATTGCGGGCGTTGAGGTGTGTTTGTATTAGTTTTTTAACTCTTTTAATGTATTCTTTAGTTATTTGCTCTCTAATTTTGCTGTGTTCTATTTTTCCTGATTCGTGTATTCCCAAATATTTGTAACTATTTCCTACTTCAAGTTCCTTAAATTTCTCCTGGCTTAATAGAATATGTCCTTCCCCAGTTACAGTACTTCTGTGACCTGCCCTAATGTGAATTACGTTACATTTATCCAATCCAAATCGCATCCCTATGTCGCTAGTAAATATCTCTACACTGTCTAACAAAACTTTAAGATTACTTTTATTATTTGCGTAAATTTTGAGGTCATCCATATAAACTAAATGATTTATCCAGAAACTATCCTTGAGTTTGTATCCTTTCAATTCGTATTTATTAAGTATAAAAGAAATAGGATTTATTGCTAAACAAAACAGTAATGGTGAGAGGGAGTCGCCTTGGAAGATGCCGCGCTTAATATAAATCGGTTCAGTAGTTATCGACTCATGAGAGCCCCGAGCTGTCATTATCACCTTCCATGCTGGCATTGACCACTTCAGAAAGCTTTTGATCACAGGTGGACATTTATAGATATCAAGTACTTTGAGTAGCCATTCATGGGAAACGGTATCAAAAGCTTTCTGATAGTCAATCCACGCCATACTCAGATTCTTTTGGGCTTGATGTGCGTCCTCCAGTATTGCCTTATTTACCATCAAATGATCTTTGCACCCTCTAGCTCCGCGTCGGCATCCTCTTTGTTCTATTGCCATTATATTATTTGAATCGCAGTGGCTGTACAGTATATCTGCTAAAACTGACGTTAATAATTTGTATATACTAGGTAAACATGCTATTGGTCTCCAATTTTTTGGTTCTTCTGTGTTGCTATTTTTTGGTATCAATATAACCTGGCCAGTGGTAAACCATTCTTCGAGTGTTTCTTGTCCTGTGATTATTTTGGTGAATAACAGAGATAGATATTTGTGTGTGCTAGTGAGGTATTTTAGGTAATAATTTTGTATTTTGTCTACACCCGGGGTCTTCCAGTTCAGTAGCTTCCTTACGGCAGTTTTTACTTGTTCTATTGTAATTTCTTCTATGTTTGTTGTATCTATTGTATTAGTTGATTCTTCTACTTCTTTTATCCAATTAGCTTGTGTGTTGTACTTTGTAGGTTTTGATAGTATTGACGTCCAAAATTCTTCTATTCCTTCCTTGGTCGGTAGTTTGATATCTGTGTTATTATTGTTTCCTAAGCTTCTATATAATTTATGTTCATTTTCGGCAAATAACTGATTGTGTTCTTTCCTGCCGCTCATTTCTTCATATCGTTTTATTCTAGCGGCTAATGCTTTTATTTTTTGTTTAATGGTTTCGGCTGTGTTATTGTGGTCGTTTTCATTTTTAATATTGTATTTTTCGTATAATTTGTTCTTTATATTTATCATTCTGCGTGTTGTTATTCCTCTTTTAACTTCTATGAACTGTCCTAACTCTTTTCTAAGTTTTTCTATTTTATTAGCTATACGTTTCTTCCAGGGTGGATCGGTTTTAGGTTTTATTGTATTTTTGGGCATGAAAGGTGTTTGATTGTTGTTAATTATTAGTGTTTTAGCAGTTGCGTATATTATATTGTTTATGGATATAAGGTCGGTGTTAGTTATTAATAGGTTAGGTATGTATTTGTTAATAGTGTGTAAGTTGTCTATGAATTGTTTGTTTATTTTTGCTTTTGGTAGGAATAATCGATCGGCTAGAGTAGTTTCTTTGGTTTCTGCAAAAATTTGTAAGAATTGTAAAATTAATGGGTCCTGGTCTTCGTTAACCTCTATATTACTAGTAAGTTCGTCTATTGTAGCTGCTTGCTCAGCTGAATTATGTGTTTGTTGCGTGTTTGTGCTTGTTGTGATTGCGTGTACGTTTGGTGATGTGTCTGTGTGTTCGTTGTCATTAGAGGCGTAAACTGTGCTTGTTGGTGCTAGTGTAAGTGTACCTTCTGCTTGTCGTTTTATTCGGTCTTGTATCTCTTGTGAAATAACATTTTGTTTGATAATCCTGCGTGCCTGGTTGGATAGTTTATTTCCATCGAATTTACGAACTTTGGGGTTGTTTGGATTTCTGTCTTTAAATAGTGTGTATAATTTCCTAATGTAACCGGGTCCCGCCATGCGGGCTTTAAAATAACAGTAAAGTAACTCCTCCGTCTCCTTGTTTGACCACTTTCTTCGTCTATCTTCATTGCCTATCGTGGTTGATGCAGACGAGCCGACAGAGTCTGTGGGCGAAGCCCTACTCTGCAAAGCATCGTCCGCCCCCTCCCCATCCCGTTGGTCGGCTGTAACATCTTCGGTTCTCCCGACTCCCGCCCGCCTGTTCAGCAGAGAGCCGCTGACGGTTCGCATGCTGCCACGTCCAGCGTCAGCTCCAGACGTGCCCAAGCGATCGCCCCGAGGAAGCGGTCCTATACGTGTTTCATTATTATCAGTCTCCATTCTCTTTGGGTTGCCATTGCCATGTTAGCCGTGCCAGTAATTTATATTATCACGTGTCCGCCCTCCACTTGGGTCTGGTGGTCGACCCGGACGTATGGTTGGGCTTTGGAGGGCATATTTATATTATATTATATTATATTATATTATATATTATTATTATATTATTATATATATATTATTATTATTATATATTATATTATATGTGTGGTAGCGGCTTCGAATACTACCAACCCTTGCTTTGCTCGTGGGTGTCGTAAAAGACGACTAAGAGCCCTAGATTGACCCGGACCAACTCCATCTGGTACCATTTGGGTCAACGATTACATTCCCAAGGAGGGTTGACGTCAGGCAGGCGGCCGGTCATAAAAGTCATTGCCGAAACTTTTTGCAATATGTCAAAACAGATGACATATTGCGTCGACCCCAAGTAATTGGGATAAGAGCAAGATGATGATGATGATATATTATATATATATATAATATAGATATATATATATATTATATATAAATATTATAGATTTGACCTTCAGAAAGCCCGGATAATTGCTTGACACGCAACAAATTCAATTAGAAAAGAAAAACGGGCAAAATTTTAGAAATATCCTTTCACTTTTATACAAAGCGGGAGATATGAAACAAATTTGACAGATAAGCCAAGTTTAACATTAGGTCACGTTCGTCACGCCAGAGACTAAATTTTTTACCATTTGCCAGTTTTTTTACCTAACTAAACTTCTTCCTGCTACCAAGCATCTATCGCGGTTATCTGAAGATAAATTGTCACCACCACACGCGAATTCAAATAGTAAAGTAATTGAAAACCCGACCATATTATAGAAGGAATTCATAATTAATTTATATATTGAAAATCAAGACAAGTCAATAATTTGTAACGAAAGGCAACATTTTTTAAACTAAAATATATAGAACAAACTTGAAAAATTATACTCAGGGCTTTTTTGTAACATTTGTATCACCTGAAAACTATTTCGATCATCTAGAAACTGTCTGGTCTAAATGGTATGTATTCAGCTTTCATTATCTCATTAATTCCTGGATTTAATTAAACGAGGCTTTTTTTTCGAGAGTACAGTTATTAGCCGTCAATGGCTTTGACAACTTGACTTATAGGTGAGCCCACGAAGGACTGTCAACCTGCTAAAAGTAAGCTAAGCAACAATGCCTAAAGGCAACCGTTTTGGGCTACAATCTTTGGCTTGGGACGTCACTGAAGGCAAAGTGTGGATAATCCCCGCGCGCTTTCGCACCTCAACGGCGAGGATGGAACAGCGAATATACATGTAGGTATGTATTACGCGGGCCATATAGGCTCTTAGCAAGAGTAATGTCATCGTAAGTTTCATGAATAGATATCGAAGGCATCAGGTCGCTATCCGATGTCTACTAAGTTCTTTAATGTATACTTTTTCATTCCAGTTTTAAGAAAAGCTTATCTCTTATAGTAGAAAATAGTTTAGCTGTACTCGAAGCCATAATTAGTATATAGAATTAATGGACGATCTTATCAATTTAAAATTTAATGCAACAGTATTTTTTGTTGTTATCTCGTAAATGAAAACTTGTAACAACTTTTCTATGGTGATCTTTATGTGGTACTTCGTCGCCCCCGCTCTCTAGATGAACGAGTGTAACCGACAAAACCCACAGAGTTAGCACGTTGAAATGGCAATGGGCAGACCACATCGCTCTTCGAACCGACAATCGTTGGGGAAGAAAGGTTCTCGATGAGCACAAATTGAACGACGTAGCGTAAGACGACCTCCTAGTAGGTAGACTGATGACATCTTGAAAGTCACAGGGAACCGTTGGATACAAGTGGCACGGGAGGATTCCGAGTCGCATTCTCGTGGGGAGACCTATGCCGAACGGTGGACGTCTATAAGCTGATGGATGGATAGATGGAAGAACACCTAACGCACCCTATATAATTCCTTGGTTTACTTATTTATCATTAATGAAAATAAAAAGGGGGTGATGACGTATTTTATCTTTACCCAAAGAATTAATACTTTATTCATATTTACAACTTAATAAACAATGAAGAAATTCAAGTAAAGCCCGATAAGATTAGAGTATTATAACTTAACAAGACCAGTTTCAATGAATCCGCTTCCTCTATATCCAACAATAAAATGCAACCGAATTTTCGGAGATGTTCAGTAAACGAGGGTTCAATATATATTGGTATACGCTTCTTGCAATAAAACTTTTGTTGCGGTCGTAAATTTTTGTCGGGATCTCTACAGTGTGACGTTTTTATTGAGAGACCTATGTGACCCCAGTATTAACCATTACAGGTGAAGTATAATTAGGCCGTGGGAACAAAATTTATTGGGTCATATTTTACTTCCTTTATATTCAATAGCGGCAAAGATACAATGAAGCAACGAAGAGTGGATGGGAAAAATGTTTTATTTTTAATTTTATTTTTATTCTCATTATCAGCCTATATATACACAAATGGCATAGAGAGATTAAAATAGCTAAAATGCCATTGCCATAGATTCTCACACAGGACAATATTTTCCGACCTGGCGCTGCCGACTAGTTTACTCCCTGATATTATTCCTTTCCATTAGTGAAAGATTTTTTTAAATCGTTCCAGCCGTCATGAAGATTACCCGGTACAAACAGACAGACAGATAGACAGAAAAAAAAATAGTGATTTTTAGGCATATGTATAGTGCAAATAACCGTGTGAGCATGAAAAAGGCCTGTTATTTTGACATTACAAACAGACACTCCAATTTTATTTATTGGTATAGATTCTTTCTGTAAAAATAAGTGAATCTAATGAAGAAATTTGACACATTTTAAAATTTAATACATAAAATGAAAAATTTAACGTAAGCCGCGAAAAAAAATTGTGACGTTATGGACCTTAGTACGAGCAGCACAAAATTGGTTTAAATATCAAAATTCACTCAGGTCACCCTGTCACTGATAATGTTTCTCTCTTCAGAATTCTTTAGACAGTATCAGGTTAATCAAGAGGGGATTGCCAAAACTATTTGTCGAGTTATTTTAATCAGAAGTCCTACAGCAACGGGATCCTGTCACTACCTACAAGATGGTAGACAGTCATCAAACAAAATGACACATACATGTTGTAATTAAATGAAATTAAATAAAAAAAAATGTCTTGATTTTTCACACAAAGATTACCTTCCTGTCATATACATACATATTTACGCCTCTTTCCCATGGGGGTAAGCAGAGACTACTTCCCTCCACTCGCTACGATCTTAACATATCACGCCAGCAAAACGTGCGCTTGGAGGCCATTGTATCACTTTTCTAAGGTAAAAGAATACCACGCTTTTGTTTTTGGGGTTGGGTTGCGGTTGACGCGCTTCTCGCACCACTCCGTCCGGGGCGACAGAGGGGCGTAAGCACGCACACCCGCAACCCACCCACGTGCACGTCGCCTTCGCAGGGTTACTTGTCATTAGTAGTCGGCCCGGCGGAATACCCCCTATTTGGGGTATCCTTCCAAAAAAAAAAAATACCACTCTGCAGGAAATCACGCAGAACGGCGTCACTAGAGCCAACGACCATACGAGTCAAAGCCGTGTATGATCTGATGATTCCACACAGCAAAATCTCATCATTATCGTCTCAGCTCATACACATCCCACTGCTGGGCACAAACTTCTTCCAAAATAGGAACTGTTACACCACGCTGTTTAGACAGATTTGGTATCTTAATCGAGTTATTCTGCCGCCATTGGGTCAACCATTGCTAAAGATGCCTTAACGTCCGTGGCAAGACGGGATTCTATTTTTTTTTTTTTGGGGGGATTGCGTTACGTACGGTCGACGCACTCCTTGCACCACTCCGTCTGGGGCGACAGAGGGGCGTAAGCACGCACACCCGTAACCCACCCGTATAGCACGTCGCCTTCTTCATTCGGTCGACTACCGGTGCAGAGTTCCTTGACTTCAGTAGTCGACCCGAAAGACGAGATGCTATAGGGTTTTATTGCCAGTCTTCCTTCTCTTTCATAGATGTTATGTGCATATTATCTCGTAGTCATTATTTGCTGTATCCAAGGGCAAGACGGGGTGAGGAATTGTATTCTTACTTCATCTCCACACCTAGTTACAAAATTTAATCAGAAATATGCCATTTAATAAATTTTGTTACGAAAATGTATATTTATTAAGTTAACAGATAACGAAGTTAATATAATTACAAAATAAGCAATAGGCCAATACGAGAAATGCCCACGCTCTATTTAAATACCTTTGCGTTATCAACAAAGGCATGCGTCGAATCAGCTAAAATGTGCCTCTGAATATTTGTAAACGGCCACTTTATCTATTCTGTGTATTCAGCGATTTCGATTTATTGAGAGTACTACGGAAATTTATCTCAAATATTGTTTTAAGTGGTAAAATACTAATAATTTATATATTAATGTAATAAAATTACGGTAAATGATACTACTTTACGGATTTTATCGCGCTTGTATTTGATTTTTGATTGCCTGACGTTTCGAATACTTGTGGGTATACATCCGATACAGAAAATTATTTATTAAATATATCTAATATTTAATAACTAATTGTCTGTATTTCTGGGATATAATATGCACTTAACATCTGAGCAAGAGAAGGAAAACTCGATATGAAATCCTATACTAACATGTCTGACCAGCTCGATATAGTAGGTTAAATTGCCTCCAATTATGGAGGAGGCTTGAGCCCAACAGTGGAACGTATGTGGGCTGCGATAAGGTAGCCGTTTCTTTTTTTGCAGACTTTGGTGTGGACGCACGCCATCCGTCCCGTGCGGCGTGACAAAAAGAAGGTGGCATGCTACCCCATAAACAGGTGTATTCCCTCCCATTCCCCACTAGGCCGACGACTAGTACTGATGTTTCTGACTGCTTGGTAACACTTATTTCAACATTATTTTATAGGAATTATTTATATATTAATACGTGAAGCAAAAACTTTGTACCCCTTTGTACGAAAATTACGTGGATGGACAAGTATGAAATTTGCCACAGTTGATGTATATAATGAGGAGAAGTGCATAAAACTGAAATTTCATATAATGATACACATAATAATGGATTAGAAATGCATTAAATTCATTAAAAAAGGCATTACGCACACTACAACGCAATCGCTACACACACACACACGCGCGTTTGTTTGAGTGTGTAGCGTAGCAACGCTTATACACTATTGTTTAACGGTTAAAATTTCTGGTCGAACTTAATGTCAAACAATCATAATTATGATGACAATATCTAATAGAGATTTGTGCTTATATATTAGTTATTAGTGAAATACAGCTTGCTTAATTTACAATTATACATAAATAAAATTAAAGAAAATTGTGTAGCAGAAAAATTAATTAAAATGAATTATGGCTGAATTTCGACCACACGGCGACCACTAGTGTGTTTTAAAGAATATAGGATAATTACTCTTGATTTGAAATTCAAATTTTTATTAAGGGTCATTTGATTTAACGGGTGCGTATCAATTTTAATCGTAAGCGGACATTTCGAATTGCTTTCATTATTGATATTCATCAATATTTTAAGTCTGTTATGTATTTTATCGTTACAGTACATTTTATTATTACAAATGGTGACAAACGAGCAAACAGTACACCTGATGGTAAGTGTTGCTACCGCTCATGGACCTTTGCCTTTGACCGTGAATAAAGTGAAGGAAATATGAATGCTTGCAATGAAGTTCGGTAAAACTAAAGGCATCACCAAAACCCACCACACGCAAACACCCTCAGAAAGTTGGGCTGCCGGCTCTCTCACTCACCGAACGAAGTGCAGAAGCAAATTGCAACTACTCAGACGTCGATTTTCTGCTCAGTGTGGTACTACTCTGGATGGACCGGCTCGGCGGCTGTAGACAGACAACTGTCATTAGTGTGGTTCTACCAAATTTTGTAGTATTTCACCTTCCTTCTTATTGTGAAGGAGTTTTATGCTCGGTAGGATACCTTCTTAGAAGGTTGAGGCTTGTAATTAAGTGATTTTTGACCAAAAGCCATCGAATGTGTTGGAGAATTTTTGATGTCGTCGTCTTAGTGTATATCCCACTGTTGGGCTCGAGCCTCCTCTCTAATAAGAGGGAAATTGACCTTCTATACTATGCTGGTGAGACTTAGTCTTTTAGTAGACTTGTCTTATAGTTTGCCCCTTTCTCGAGGAAGGCTATAAGGCACGCTAAGACCAATAGGAGCGGAGCAATAATAAACAAAGTTTCAAAATCGGGGTTATTTTTTCCTTTTGAGTTTCCGCTGCATAAACGGTTAAATTTTCGCAAAAATCATGTGTGACTTAAAAATATTTTAACCTTTTAGTTAAACTAAGTCGCTACTTAAAGTTAGCGTTAGCCCAAAGTAACTATACCACGTGGATGAAGTCGCGGGCAGAAGCTAGTGTTATATCGTTACGTAAGCCTATGACGATATTAATGATAAAGCATACATTAATTCTCAATATATAGTTCTCATTGACTGAATATGGACCTTAACTAAAATAACCTCTATAGACCTATAATGATTGCAAACACATTGCTCAGTGCGCAATATTCTAACCAGTGACATATGTTATTGGTAGGTTAAACAATACGAAGGTCTCGTAATACGTGACAAGTTTTAACTGAAAAGAAACCCGAGGTGAATAAATTTACCTGTTCATTGAACTAGTTTTATCTCAGATAAAATAATTTAACATTTTCTTTAATATATTATATATCACCCAAGTTTTTACTTTAGCTAATTCCAAACGAATTGGATACACTAAATAGAGTTTACGGTGCTTTTCTTAGAATTGATAGATCTTTTTTCTTTATTGAAATAAAACTACTTTACAGCGTTCATGGCACATCATATTAGACGTCAGACATCTTAGTCCGCCTGTGACCATGAACACTGTAAAGTGTTCGAAACGTCGAGCAATCTAAAATCAAATACAAAAGCAATAAAATCCGTAAAGTAGATTTATTTACAATGTGTAATACTCGCGTAAACATCAGAAATAATTTCAGGATGTCGGTTTTTTGTAACGGTGTGCACGCGCATTCTAAAAATTTTCTCTCTTAATTTTTCCTTAACGCACTTCCATCCGTCTCACTTTCGTTCAAAAACTGTTTTCCCTAACGCACACCGTCCGAAAAAGGATTTGAGTCACTCCTAAGTTTCGGCTAAAGAAGTTTTACTGCAAACATTTTTAAAATGCATCACCCTGCACTAAGGATATAATCCTTGTATTACGGGGGACTTTACAAACATTTAATTAACGGATACAAATTACATCCAGACTCAGAACAACAATTTGTGGGTCGCGCTGACACTGGCATGGTAAGTCGGTATCTGAAAAAATAAAAAAAAAACTGTAAAAAAAGGTGGTATGTCGGTATTTGAACCACTACGCCATATGTTCGGTCTATAAGAGGTTATGACCTCAAATTATTATTTATACCTCAGGTTTAAAAATATAACCAAATTTATTTGAAAATAGCTAATTTATAATGTAATACGTGTTCCAAATTAATACGGTTCTAATCATTAGACAGGTGCCAAATGATTTGAATATATAATGCTATCAAATTTTTTAGCCATTTTAAAATTATAACATGTACATTTCAAAATGTAATTGAAGTCTCAATATTCTGAAGAGAATATTAATTTTGCTATTTGGCTTTTAACTATTTTGGATTTGACAATGATTTTGGTAGGCGCTTGACGTTTGAACACTTCGTTTTTAAGGTTAAAGTTTGAATCCTGGTTCTGATCGAAACGTTATAAACCTGTAAGAAATTCCCTAAAGGAGAAAGGTGAAGATTTTTGTGAATAATTGACATTATCATCACAGCTTATATAGATCCCAATTCATAATGGAGCCTCTTCATAATGAGAGAGAAATTGACCTACTATACCTCGCTGGTTAGACGGATTGGCATAAGATTTTATTTCGAGTTTTCCTTCCCTTGCATAGATATTATCTACGTATAATCATCCCTTCACATCCATATGCAAGAAAGAGGGAGTGGTGAATTGTAATCTTACTCCGTCATACATAGGTTTTATTAAAATTGAAGGCTTCAAGCCTCACTGGAATACTTAAAGGAGAAAATGAAAAATTTAAAACACGGTTATGGGTATTCTCTTGTTGAGACAACCCTCAGGACGATCGTTAGTGTATCGCATAAAGTGCTGTCTTACCTGGGAATCGAACTTGCGACACTTAGCACGGTATCTTAATCCATCTGAGCAAATATTTATTCAAAGCGTTAATTGATTTATTTTCCATTAATCAAAACTTTAAACTCTTACACATGCTACGATTTATTTATTGTTATTTAGAATTTTCAATTCTTAATATATGAAAATTCTTAAACTAAGAATAAATTTTAGCATTTTTTTTAAATTATCATCTAAATTTCATTTAAAACGATAAAAAATGTAAAATCTATGTTATTAGAAGTAGTTAAAATAACTTTACTAATCATTATATTTTTTTTTTGGGGGGTGAGTTGCGGTCGGCGTACTCCTCGCACCACTCCGTCCGGGGCGACAGAGGGGCGTAAGCACGTACCTACTCCCCGAGTAGAAAAAACATTAGGCTCAACCAGATCATGTATCTGGACCCGATCAGGATAGAATGAGGCATGCTCGATCCGGCAAGCCCTATCAGGACCGGATCAGGATAGAATGAGGAATGCCAGATCCGGCAAGCCCTATCAGTACCAGATCAGGTCCAGATAAGGATAGCCTGATGTAAATTATAATAAAGTAGGTATGGTAAGGCATAACTGCATCAGGACCGGATCAGGATAGAATGAGGCATGTTGCTAGTACGGGTTGCGAGGGCGGGTTGCTAGTATATAATAAAAAATAATTAATGAAAAATAGTATTTATTTATTTCAATTCAATTACTAATCATTAGAAATCATAACACGTTTTGTGGCTAGAGGTTGACCACTTCGTGGCCCAATTTTTAACTGGCCATGGCAACTTTAAAAGTAAATTATTTTCTTTTAAACTCGTACCATCACCATTATGTCAATGTTCCACATCTGACCACGAGTATGAACAATCAGCACATCACATTCTCTGGGAGTGCGATCTCTGGCAAAACAGTTTGCAAGTCACCTGTGGGGTAGTATACTATACGGACAACTCGAGAAAATTTCCGTGCGTTCATGCGTTTCTGCCATACCTACTGTAGCAATCAATCTTAACGCTCACATATAGGCCCCGTTAAGCTCTTCCGTATCCGTGGTGCCGTACTGCTGCGCTATCATAGCTGTACACCTTTTTACTTATTGGCTGACTAGTCATTTTGTTTTCCTGTCTCCCGCTTTACCTAGGAGGGAAGTGGAATCTCTCTTTCCAACTCCTCCTCTTTAATCTTTTCTAATTAAATTTGTTGCGGGTCCCAAGACAATTAAAATCATATCCCGGGACTGCCTGAGGGTCAAACCTCGGCGTCATTTATGGAGACCATTGTGGATCCTGGCTTACAGGAGTTACAATGGTGGGAATGTGTGGTGGGATTAGTACCAAAAAAAAAAAAAAAACACGTTTGAACAAAAACCTTTTTTTGGAAAGGCGACATTGAACGATCAATACTAACAGTTAATGTACATAAAGTTTATACCGCATAATAAGGCATTAAGATTAGGCAAACAATCCATGCAAATCCATTAGGATTAGGATTACCTAATGTTAATATAAAAAAGCATGCATCACAATATTTACCCACGCTAATCCTCAAATCCGCTTAATCGATTTCAATGAAATTTTGTAAATGGCAGTCAGTGGCGGCTTTATGCTTATTCTTGTGATGCTTTTTTCGCCGAAAAAGGTTCAGAAGCCTAAAATTTTAGTAGTGATAATAAAATTATAAAGGGCTGCATAACTCCAGGTGCGTTTTACCTAGGCACTTGAGCTCTGATTCTAGGTCGACCAAATGTTCATAATCTAAAAATTATGGGAGCTGTAGAGACCCTAAAAAGGGCGGTCCATTCTTTGCGGAGTGTAGAAAGGCACCCCTCGAGGGACGTCGGCCACCCTCACCCAGCCTCTCTCAGTCAGCTTTTTTGCGGCTTCGGCTAGGGGACTGCTATTTAGTGGTGTCTAAGGCAACATCAGATTATGATCAAGAATTTATATTTTTAGGAAGTAGATTAGATTTACTTAAAAAAAAAATGAACAAGGAATTCGTCTATTACCTACAGCAATAATCCAAGGTTAAACATTAATAGTACCTGCTCACTTTTACACAATTCAAATTCATTAAGAAACAATAATTGCTTACTTTGTAAAATTAACACTAATTACACTTTAAGAATGGTGCACACGACCTTCATGACAAGGGACGACCAAAGACTGATTCTTGAATACTGATGATCACTACGAGCGCCAGCAAATTGTGTCTTAATTGGTTTTTTTTTTTGTGTGTTTATAGCTGTTGGTCGCAGATGACCTTGACAGCTTAGCTCGGACAATCGGTGAGCGCTGATGGCTCTCAACCCGGTAAGTAAGTTGTCTTAATTGGTCAATTCGCTCGCCTTAGACGCTGAAACGTTGGTCGCCGGCGTATGAGGGTAGTTCATTACAAGACGTCGAAGTATTGGTCGGCGACGTTCTTGAAGAATTGGGATCACTACGAGCGCCAGCAAACTGTCTGAATTAGTCAATTCGCTCACCTTTTATAGACGGTGAAACGTTGGTCGGCAGCTTATGAAGCAAGTTCTTTACAAGACGTCGAAATGTTGGTCGGCGACGTACGAAGGTAGTTCCTAACAATATAATCATTAAATAGATGAATATATCTTAAACCACAATGGCCATAAATAATCCAATTGATACTAGCTATACATTATACCGAAATGCAATGCTTAATCAAGTAGATATAGGCCATTAAATATAACGACACAATACTGATAAGAACATTATGTAAATAAGCTAAGATACGCCATGTAATAATAAGTTATAACCAGAAACTTCAATATACAGAATAATCCTCTTAGAATACCAAGCAATAGCAAATAATTCATTAAACAAATCAATAACAATAATATAGAGAGGAGCCGCCAAAGCTATATGCTCAGGGGTAGAAGAGTCGTTTTCAAGGCCAATATCTACGAGCAAATCATTGCGGGTATTCTTTAATCGGAGACTTGCTTGGTGAAACCGAGACAGCACCGCTCGACAGCTCGATAGCCATTTGAGCTTTTTTGTCTAGAATGACCGTTTAGGGAGCCCGTTTAGTGAGTTGGCGCATCGCCGTCTACCAACGTTCAAAACATAATGGTATTGAAGGCAGACGACTATTTTAATTCAGTAGTCATAAGATTAACCAGTCCCCCGAACTCCCAAACCACTAGTTAAATATAACATATCATTTTCGCACAATAGTTTTATACCCGTCTTTGGCAGTCCAAGAAAGCTAAGTGCAGACGTGGAGTGTCATCGGAAGGTGTTCCATCCCATTCTTAAATTAAATTTTCCCCAAGGCCGCTGCATGTTGGACCCATGTTACCATGAAAGCCTCTCAAAGGACTGAGTATTTTCCCTTTTGGATGATCCCTTGAAATCATAGGGCGATATAATAATATTAACTTTATTATAATGTAAATCATTTCTTCCTATGTAATCAAATTCCCTACATTCATTATACAGAACCCAATCCCTGATTACATTAAAGATTCGCGGACTGGAACATAAACGCACTCTGATAAGTAAAAGAAGACGACATCAAACATAAATCCGCCACTATGCTTTTTTCCTTTGAGTTCATGGTTACTTGGCAATCAAGTCATAAAATTACGTTATTATTAACGTTACGTTTTACCTTTAAGCCATACCTTTATTTATAACTGAACACTTCATTTACAGTTATTCTTACTTCCTTACTAATATTATAAATGCGAAAGTAAGTTTGTTTGTTTATTTGTTTGTTTGTTACGCTTTCACGCTTAAACTACTGAACAGATTTCAAAAATTCTTTCACCAATGGAAAGTTATAATATCAGGGAGTAACACAGGCTATATTTCATCCCAATATTCCCACGGGACGGGAACTACGCGGGTAAGGCGACGGAAACCGAAGTAAAGCGAGGACGGGTTGCTAGTTGTAAATAAGTTAAGTATCGTCCTCAATATTACCAAAGCTAGACTATTAATGGTATTTTTTTAGAGTGGGCTATGGTCCACGCACCCTTTTTTTTTTTTTTTTTTTTTTTTTTCACGCTGTGGAAATGCATTTACGCACTATCCCCCGCCGGTTACAGACAGGGGAGTGTGTGTGGGACTCGCCGGCCACAGAAGTGACCGAAATACCCACTAAAACCACAGCGGCCCCTTCCGCGCTTTTACGAGGTGCCGGAGAGATCGTCTGATGACATTCTATCCCCGACACCCCAACGCTTGGCCGTCTGGCCACGTCCTGTCATCATTCAGGGCGGTGGAAGGAGGAGCGCATAACGGCGTCTCCTCCTCCCTGGTCGCCGCCGGCGGAGCGAGTCTGCGGACGCAAGTGCCTCGCGTGCCCGCTCCGCGGCCTCCGGTGGTCCACGCACCCGCCGCGGGCGACATACGGGTGGCGCACGGCCTCATGACCCACCCGTGACACGTCGCCTTTGTCCACGACCACGATGTAAAGTTATAATATCAGGGAGTAACACAGGCTATATTTCATCCCAATATTCCCACGGGACGGGAACTACGCGGGTAAGGCGACGGAAACCGAAGTAAAGCGAGGACGGGTTGCTAGTTGTAAATAAGTTAAGTATCGTCCTCAATATTACCAAAGCTAGACTATTAATGGTATTTTTTTTAGAGTGGGCTATGGTCCACGCACCCTTTTTTTTTTTTTTTTTTTTTTTTTTTCACGCTGTGGAAATGCATTTACGCACTATCCCCCGCCGGTTACAGACAGGGGAGTGTGTGTGGGACTCGCCGGCCACAGAAGTGACCGAAATACCCACTAAAACCACAGCGGCCCCTTCCGCGCTTTTACGAGGTGCCGGAGAGATCGTCTGATGACATTCTATCCCCGACACCCCAACGCTTGGCCGTCTGGCCACGTCCTGTCATCATTCAGGGCGGTGGAAGGAGGAGCGCATAACGGCGTCTCCTCCTCCCTGGTCGCCGCCGGCGGAGCGAGTCTGCGGACGCAAGTGCCTCGCGTGCCCGCTCCGCGGCCTCCGGTGGTCCACGCACCCGCCGCGGGCGACATACGGGTGGCGCACGGCCTCATGACCCACCCGTGACACGTCGCCTTTGTCCACGACCACCGGTGCATGGTAGCTTGTCTTCAGTGGTCGGCCCGACGGAATACTTCGGTCGCGGCGTACCCTCTCCTCTCAATGTTCCCCCTCGGAGACGTCGGTCACCGTCGCGCGGTCAACCTCTCTGCGGGTGACGGACTAAGTCCTCGATCCAGTCACCCACGGCCTCGACTAGGGTGGCATAAGGCGCAGATACTCGCTCCTGCGCCGTCTGATTAATGGTATCTCCTGGGAATTTTGGTGGAAAACGAAAACGTAAGCACTGGTATATTATATCTACTACATACTCATCGTGGTAGGATCACGGTTGATAGACTTCTGTTCACGGGCCCGTCCATCCGGGGTAGTACCACACTCTCGCAGAAAATCGACGTCTGAGTAGTAGCAATTTATTAGTGTGCTTCATTCGGCGAGCGAAAAAACCAGAAACCCAACTATTTGAGGATGTTTGCGTCGGGTGGCTTTTGGTGATATCTTTAGTATCACGCAATCTCATTGCACACCTTCGCATTCCTTTCTTCACAGTAAGCAGTGGCCTAAGACCTAAGCAAAGGTGCATGAGCAGCAGTATCACTTACCATCAGCTACACTGTTTGCTCGTTTGCCACCAATAGCAATAAAAAAGTACTTTCTCCGCATAACATTATACAAAATTTAGCTGCTTGGTGACGCGTTGGAATACAAATTGTTAGCATTTACTTTTCCTTGGCACTCGTAAAGCATGGAAACGCTGGCTGAAGGGTCTCCAGGAGAATATGTACAGCAGCACTATACTAACTTTTAACTTTAACTGCAATCGTTTACCCGCCTGCCAACAGTAGCATTTTTTTTTTTGGCCGTGGGCTACGGTCAGCGCACTGTCGCCCGCCTCCGTCCGGGGCGACAGAGGGGTGTAAGCACGCACACCCGTAACCCACCCGATAGCACGTCGCCTTCGTCGTTGGGCCGACCACCGTTGCAAAGTTTCTTGTCTTCAGGGGTCGGCCCGACGGAATGGTATTATTATCTTGAAGAGATTGTATATATATTGGACTTTTATTTAACTCTACATTATGTCTCATTACACAAATTATATAAAAAATCCATCTTGATGTAAATCAATCATTAATAACTCTTATATTTAAAGATCTTAGAAATAATACGGTCCATCATAAAAACAATGATGACATCACATACCAAAAGTCCAGATTTTTTTCTAACGAAACACTTCAAGCTTTAATATCATATGTACATCATAGCTATAATCAATATAAAATTTTATGCATACGGAAATAAGTTATAAATTCCTTTGAGAGGTTTAGTTAGGCGAACGAGTCATTGGAATCGTTCGCGACTGAACTGTTATTTAGGTCAAATGGTGTGATGTATTGTAAAGTGTTCCGCATCCATTCACATAAATATTATTAAGGAGATGCATATCCTTGGGATGATGGAGAAATAATACAGTGTATTGCCACCCCTTACTCTTCTATAGGGGGCTATAAAAGACGATTAGGGTATGTAAACAAATAATATTACTGCGAAAAAAGGAAATTTTGAAACAAAAATTAATGCTTACGTATCTATTTATTTCTGCGGACATATTAACATATATATATCACCTGAGAGTAAATGGTAATCACTGTTCAAGGAGAACTACAATATTAGAGTAAGTATATTACTATCCCCTAGTGTCCCCTAACCCAGTTCCCACCATATACATCCGCCTTATCCCTTTCCTATCAACGAAAATTCCTGAGGAGGGTTGACGTCAGGCAGGCGGCCGATCATAAAACATATAGCCGAAACTGTAGACAACATGGACTTAAGTACATGTTGTACCAACCCCACTTAGCGTGGGATGAGGGCAGGCAAATGATGATGATGTTACTACCCCGTAGAAGTCTACCATTGAACTAAAACGGAGAATTCAACTTACTATGACTTTAAACGTGTGGTGACGGAGTAAGGATACAATTCGCCACCCCCTCTCTTGCCCGTGGTTGTCGTAAAAGACGACTATGGGATATAATATGCACATAACATCTGTGCACGAGAAGGAAAACTCAAACAAGGAACCCCTATGCCAACATGTCTCACCAGCATGGTATAGTAGGTCAAATTCCCTCCCATTGTGGAAGAGTCCCGTGCCCAACAGTGGGACTTATTTGGGCTGCGATGATAAGGATGATGATGATAAAATAATACTAATAATTAATGCTAAAAGCTATTACATTATTTACAGCATTCTGCCAGTCCTTTTACACGTGCAGTCTGTGGGTTAACTATACGCAGAAGGCATACAACGCTCTACGCATACAATATAATAATGCCTTTAGGGTGTTGATGGGACTGCCGCGTTACTGTAGTGCTTCAGGCATGTTCGCCGATTCTGCAATAGATGGTTTCCAAGCTATTGTAAGGAAAAGATGTGCCTCTATTATGCACAGGGTGTGCGGCAGTGCCAACAACATCCTTAGGACTATAATGGACAGGTGGGATAGTCCCATACTGGGACATTGGCTGCGTCTACATAGACCTGTTGTAGGTAAGGTGTAGACTTAGTATAGTTTTAAAATAGTTGTAAGGAAATATGTTTATTATTATTACTAACAGTAGTTTATAAGCTTTAAAATGTATTACTAACAAAAAAAAATGGGCAATTGGCCTGAAATAAATACATATTATTATTATCTTGTATCTCCTTTTGGTTCACGGATATTTTCCGAAGATACCCGGTCCTTTGAAAGGCTTACATGGGGATATGGATCCAACACGCAGAGGCCTTTGGAGAAATTTAATCTAAAAATAGGATGGGACATCTACTGATGACACTCCACGTCTGCACATAACACTCGTGGAATGCCAACGGTAGGTGTAAAACTATTGTGTGATGATGGTATCTAATCTAATACATAATTATGGGGTTGTAGGTTAGATGGACTGGAAACCGAAAACTATTGATTTAAAACTGTCGTCTGCCTTCAATACCTTAAACGTCTTGAACTTTGGCAGACGGTGACTCGCCAACTCACTGAATGGGCCCCCCTAAACGGTCGCCACAGACACGCAGGCCATACGGGCAACAGGGGGGCAACATTGGTGCAAGTGGCTTGGGGTGTCGAGCGGTGCGGCGCCGGTTTCACCATCGCAGTGGTTTCCCCGTAGTTATGCCCTTGAAAATGACACTTCCACCCCCGAGCATATAGCTCTGGCGATCCCTCTCTGACCAGCCGTTCAAGGCAAGCTAGAGTTGAGAATCCTGCGGGCACTCTTCGGTTTCCACTTCAGCCAGCCAATAAAGGCCAGCTGGATACGAGGCCCTGGCCGACTCTCTGGGGCACTCAGGACCGCAGTGTCGCCACTCACATTCAGCACGCCACAAGCTGCCCTGCGGTTTTATTTTATTATTATTATTATTATGACTTTTTTTAAATTTATTATAAATAATTGGTTAAAATTCAAAAAGAAATCACGTAGCTTTTACGTTCCATAATTGATTGTAATGTTTGCGACGCCTTTAAAGTGTTGCAACAATATGATTTACACAATAATGATTTATTAATTTACACCACAAAGATTTTTTCAATAGTTCAACGTCTTCTTTATATCAAATCAAATCATTTATTCTGCATAAGCCCCTTAAGGTCACTTATATATTATTAAATTTATACATCGTTTGTACAGAACACAATAATCTACCACCGGATCGGAACGCGGCCACAAGTTGAGAAGATCCGGCAAGAAACTCAGCGGACTGTCATTTTTTACCATCTTTTGAATAAAATTACACGTATATAACATATAGTATTAGCTCCAGTATAACGCCCTTCGAGATAAGATATATGCTTTTTTTATATTTCAAATAGAAAAGAAAGAAAAATATGGTTGGACCAGATCCCACAAACAGCACCCTATCACGAGTTAACTACTAGAGCAGCCATCACTCTCCTCAACCACATTGGAGGGAAGGCAACGACTCGCCCGACGCAGCTACCGCAAGCAGAACCTTGTTCAGTGAACATGACCAAACCATAAACTGCGAACTAAACTCATTTGCAAAAAAAACGGGCGGTTTTGATTTTCATTCATATTTAAAAAGATACAATACCAAAAAGGTTTCAATCGTTTGTACACGTTACTGGCCGGTTTTAAAAATGCTGTGGTATTTAAAAAAGTACGTTCTAAATTCAATTTTTCATTTGATGTTCATTTTTACAGAAAACCCCTTTTTATCCTACATTTTTGGCGCGAAGTTCCAGAAGTTTACATCGACTTTCATAACTTTTATTCAATTTTTATCGATTAATTTCATATCCTTGACTGTCAAAGCTTTATTTAATGCTGTTTGGCTGTATCAAAAATGGTAGATAAAGTGGTAAAAGCTACCAAAATTATCGCGCTGCTTGAAGAGGGTTGCAGCCAATGTTTCGTGGCTAGGAGGCTAAATGTTAGTCGCTCGACAGTCCAAAGGACCTGGCAGCGATATCAGGAGACTGGTTCCGTCGAGAGAAGGCCTGGTTCTGGAAGAAAACCATGTACCCAACCACGGGATGATCGTTTTCTTGTGAGTCGCGCATTGAGAAATCGCAAATCTTCGTATGTGGATCTTAAGAACAACCTCCAAGAAGTAAGAAATGTGCATATTAGTCTATGGACGGTCAGGAGGAGGCTTCTCGCTGCCAATATACGCAGTCACCGCCCGGCCCGCGGCCCCAAATTACTCCGTGAGCACAGAGTTCACAGGCTTAGGTTCGCTAGAAATTGTGAATCATGGACTCAAGACGATTGGAATAGGGTTTTGTTCTCTGATGAAGCCAGGATATCTCTGTTCGGTGAAGATCGACGTCAGCGAGTGCTAAGAAGACAAGGAGAACGCTTTGCAGAGGCATGTTTCGAAGAAATCACACCTTATGGTGGGGGCTCTGTTATGTTTTGGGCAGGAATAAATTCAATGGATCGTACAGAGTTAGTCTTCATTGAAAACGGCTCACTGACTGGGCATCGATACATAACGGAAGTTCTAATTTCTCATGCACAACCCGCATTGGCCGCTCTAGGTGAAGACTCGATTTTTATGGACGACAATGCTCGCGCCCACCGATCCCGCGATGTTAATGCGTATGTGCAAGAGGTCGGCATTCGTCGTTTGGATTGGCCAGCTCGAAGTCCCGACCTCAATCCCATAGAGCATGTCTGGGACGTTCTGAAACGGCGTGTGAGATCAGTACACCCGGCTCCGCAGACCATCAGAGAGCTGAAGAATGTGATTACTGCGGAGTGGGAACGTAATCCGCAAGCAAGTATCCGGGATATACTCGCTAGCATGCCCAGACGAATTCAAGCTGTGATTTTAGCTAGAGGGGGTCACACTCGATACTAAACATTTATCTGCTTTTACTTTATTAAAGAAAAACAAACAAAAAAACTTTTTTATTTTTACTTCATGAGCATATGCACTACTAGCGAATATACACTACTAGCGAGGTTTAGCATTATTTCCCATAAATTGTATCTAAATTTTATGAAATACTGATGAAAACGATTATTTTCTTATTAATTTAGCAAATTGTGTGGATAAAACTACCTATAATTATCAAACAAAGAAATATTAACATTTGAAATGGTTCATTGCTTAGGTGCCCGTTTTTTTTGCAAATGAGTGTATTATAGGTATGCTAAAAAGACTAAAACCTAAATTCGTCAGGCAAATATAACCATTTTCATCATCACCTATTATTCCACTTACTTGGAATCGGCTCAGCAAGCACTTTTCCTTCAAAATTATTGGCAATAGTTTTATAACCGACTGCCTGCCTGATGTTAACCCTGTTTGGGAATATAACTGTTAACCATACAGCATCAAATAGAGCTGATCCTAATCTACGTAAAGCTATTAGTGATCTATTACGATATCCTCGAGGAACACGAGGGTTGATAGTATTCGTGATCGCTACCACACAATACATACCACGACATAATAATCCTTACTAATTTTATAAATGCGAATGCTTGTTTGTTTGTTACGCTTTCACGCTTAAACCACCAAACTGATTTTAAAAATTCTTTCACTAATGGAAAGCTATAATATAAGCAATTAACATAGGCTATATTTTATCCCAATATTCCCACGGGACGGGAAACACGCGGGTAAAGCGACTGAAACCGAAGCGAAGTGAGGGCGGGTAGCTAGCATTAAAATTATTTCTCGATAGTTCAACGACATATAGATGTAAATGGATTTAAAATTTGAAATATAAAGTAGTTAAAACAGTTAACATATATAATAAAATAGTAAAGTAACTATACGTATAATAGCTTCTTATAATCATTATCATTTCAGCTCATATACGTCCCACTGCTGGGCTTGAGCCTCCTCCTTAATAGGAGGGAAATTTACCTACTATACCAGACGGTTGGTATAGGGTTTTGTTTCAAGTTTTCCTTCTCTTGCATAGATGCTTATTTACTCCGTCCTCCGTTTACGTCGTCTTTTACAACACCCACGGGTAAGAGTGGCGAATTGTATTCTTACTTCTTATAGTAAATAAAACTACTTCATTCATAGTAATGGGCGAAAGGTCAGCGTGACCAGGAACGCTATAAAGTGTTCGAAACATCGAGCATACAAAAATCAAATACAAACGCGATAATATAAAATAGTTTTAGTAGCTTCTCCTTAAATAAATAAATATATATGTGACAAAGTCTTGAACATACAAAGCGACATTGAGCTAATAATTATATGAAGTTTAAAACTATAAGCATTTAGCATTCCCCTCTGAATAAGCATCTGTAGCATTTGTGTTGTTCTGTTTAAATATTGATAATAAAATTTATACAAATATACAGTAACATACAAAATGTAAATCGTAATTATAAGTTTTTACAATTATTATTTAACATAATATATGTTTTCGACTGTCAATATTTTACAAACTGTCTCGCAAAGCAATGTTTTAGGTCCCATATGTTGTTATTTTGACCACAAATCACATTGATTTTACCTTAAAATTATATATAAGCATATTACGTCTTACAATAATGGTGCTAAATCAATCTATTGCTAAATTAATAGTTTTAATATTCCTATTAATAAGAACAGTAGGAGTGCAAACTAAGGATTTAAGTGAGGATGAAAGGAATCTGAGGGCCGCTTTTATTCAAAAATTATTAAACAAACAGAAAAATTTAGAAGGCAGAATCAAGTTGCTTGGCGGTCCTAATCAATATGAAGGTAAGGTTGATACTTTTTTAATGAAATAGAAATTTGGATAAAGTGTAATATTCAAATTCGATAGTTCTAATATTATAAATTCGAATGTGTAACGTAAAAGACAGCTAAGGGATATAATATGCATATAGCATCTATACAAGTGTAAGAAAATTTGAATTAATAAGTCTTTTTTTTTGGGACTAATCCCACCACATATTCCCACCACTGTAACTCCTGTAAGCCAGGATCCACAATGGTCTCCGTATAAGACACTGATGTTTGACCCTCAGGAAGTCCCGGGAATCGCTTTTAATTGTCTTGGGATCCGCAACAAATTTAATCAGAAAAGAAAAACAGAAGGAGTTGGAAAGATTCCACTTCCCTTCTATGCAAAGCGTTATTGCAAGCGTATTAATAACCATCTGACCAGCGTGGTATAAAAGATCAATTTCCATTCTTTTGTGGAGAAGGCTCGAATCCAATAGAGGGACGTACATAAGCTGTAACGATGCTGATAACGATGTGTTGCCGTGTGGTAACGGAGTAAGAATACAATTCACCAATGCCTATCTTACCCCTGGATGTCGTAAAAGACGACTATGGGATATAATATGCACACAACATCTGTGGAATACCACTAATAGGTCATGCTCACTGAAAGGTCTGCGGTGGCTACGATGAGCGGGTCACTCCCTTCTCTGCATTGTGGTTGAGGGGAGTGACGACTGCTCTAGTGGTTAACTCGTCCAGCCATGGTAGTTTTTCATTATATTTAATAACTATGTCATGATTCGAAAGGCATCACACTGGAGCTATTTATAGGCATGTTGTTGTATGTAATCTTATTTAAAAAAATTAAAAAGAAGTCAATCCCACTGAGTTTCTTGCCGGATCTTGACAGTGCGGTCCGGTAGTAATTTAAGTTATAATTTTAAAAAATGACAATATACGGGGTTTATACATAATAAGTGGTTTCAATTTGAATCTGTGCAAGAGAAAGAAATCTCGAAATGAAACCCTATACCAACATGACTGACCAGCATGGTATAGTAGGTCAAATTCCCTCCCATTATGGAAGAGGCTCGAGCCCAGCAGTGGGACGTATGTGGGCTACGATGCTGATGATGATGAATGATGACTCAGCAAAAGACTTATGTTATTTCAGCTTCGTCATAACCATTTTAAGTAATTTTTTTTTCAGGTAATGTTTATGTATACCACGCTGGTCGTTGGGGTGCTGTGTGTGATGATTCCTGGGATAATGCAGCCGCACATGTAGTGTGCCAAACTTATAACAGAACTGGGACAGCGACCCATGGTGCACAATATGGAGAAGCTACGGGTATGTTTCGTTTTCAATCAAGTTTTGAGGATATTAAAATATCTTTTAAATAATTTGTATGTTCTAGTACGTAATAATATTTGTAACTAGTAATTTTAATAGGTATCTAAATTATATACATAAGTATACAATTCTTCTGTCTGTACGTATGTGACTTAACTATTTCTAAATGGCGTGACCGACGTTGATATTTTTTTTGTGCGTGTTCAAGGGGATTGGAGAATGGTTTAGATTCACAAATGGACCCGGTAGGTGGCGCTGCTATCAATTTCATGAATTCCTTTTATGTTTTTTTTTTCAGATTTGAACAGAACAACGTCTTTTGGGTCAGCTAGTATAATATTATTCTTCTGTCCGTATGTATTTGATTGAACTCCTAAATGGGGAGACCGATTTTGATACATTTTTTATGTGTATTCCAGTGGATTCAAAAATGGTTTAGATTAATAATAGGACTCGATAGGTGACGTTGCGATCGATTTCAAGCAGAATTCTTTTTTTTTGTTTTGAACAGATCAGCATCTGTTGAGTCAGACAGTTGAATAGAAAATAAAAAAATCAATCGCCATCAGTATAATAAAATTACTGTAATTGTAATAATTTTACGAATACATCAACAGTATGAATACCTTTATGAACACGAATTTATTACGTGCTAAAACTACTCAATAAGTTACTGATGATAAAATATGAAATCTGTGTAAACTGATAATAAAATCACAAACATGATCTTAAAATCCAGTTTTATGTTCTCTAGTCATAAATCACTTGATTTTCTGCAGTAACGATGACTTGTTGGACGTGAGACATCTTAGTCCACCCGTGATCATGAACGCTGTAAAGTGTTCGAAACGTCGGGTAATCAAAAATCAAATACAAACGCGATAAAATCCGTAAAGTAGTTTTATTTAAAATGTATAATACTCGCGTAAACATCAGAAATCATCACTTGATTAAGATTAAATCAGAAATTTCTTCTGGCAATATCTCTATATAGTTTGTTTTAAATAACGTTTGCATGATTTGAAACAAGATTCATTATCATTCTTTTAGCTCAACGTCCTACTGTTGTGCTCGAGCTTCCTCTATTCTCTATCTGTTCTAAAGGAGGGAAATTGTAAATGACACTGGTCAGACGTGTTGGTATAGGGTTTTATAATAATAATAACGACGATAAAGGTATTGAAGGCAGACGACAGTTTTAAATCAATAGTTTTCCATTAATCCAGTCCATCTAATCTCCAACCCCATAATAATGTATTAGATACCATCATCACACAATAGTTTTACACCTACCGTTGGCAGTCCACGTGTGTTATGTGCAGACGTGGAGTATCATCGGTAGACGTCCCATCCCAATTTTAGATTAAATTTCTCCAAAGGCCTCTGCGTATTGGTTCCATATCCCCATGTAAGCCTTTCAAAGGACCGGGTATCTTCCACAAAATATCCGTGAACCAAAAGGAGATACATAATAATAATAATAACATTTATTTTCAGACAAGGTCCATAGGTATTAGTAACAATTTGCTTAAGAACTAGTGTTAGTATCTACATAATTATGTATTATCAAAATTCGGTATGGAGCCGTAACCAATGTTGAAACATTGGAGTGTCCCACCGCTCTGTAAAAAGGCCTAGAATACTGTTAGTACTGCCGCGTAAATGCGACATCAGGGAGGCACTCTTCTTTCTCATTATAGCGGCAAAGCCGTCAATACGTGCCTCCGCGAACATATGTCTAGTTTGCCTCCTCTTGTATAGATATTGTCTACATTTGGGATCCCTTAGTCGTCTTTTACGACACCCACGGGCAAGAGAGTGTAATTACCTATTATATCTTTATATATATATATATGTACTAGCTGTCCCAATAGACGCTGTTCTGTTCTAATAAGCGCCTACGCCTAAAATTTCATATTATACATAGTTTCTTTTTTATATTTTTTTTCAGTTCAAAGGACTTATGGGGGGACACAATATATAAATATCTTGTGTACGTGTGTATGTCACTGAACTTCTCCTAAACGGCTGGACCGATGCTGATGAAATTTTTTGTGCATGTTCAAGGGGATTCGAGAATAGTTTAGATTCATAATTGGACCTGGTAGGTGGCGCTGCGATCGCTTTCAAGAAAAAAATTACAATTTTTTTAGGTTTGAACAGAACAATGTCTGTTTGGTCAGCTAGTATATGATTTAAAAATTTCTATTTGCCATTAACTTATTTTTTTAATTACAGAAAAGTTTTGGATGGACGATGTGGTATGTCAAGGTGATGAAACCTCAATTTCTCACTGCATATTCAGTGGTTGGGGTTCCTCTGACTGTGAACTAAATGAAGCGGCTGGAGTTATATGTATAAATGAAACTCAAACACCTAAGAAATCCATTAAACATAAGCCAAAAAGTAAAATTATTCATGAAATTCTGGATCTAAATAGTGCCAGCTTGAGACTCGTTGGTGGCAGAAATAATTATGAAGGAAGAGTAGAGGTAAATGGCATAAACATTATTATAATTAAAAAAAAACATAATAACCAAAGTATTTCGACCGTGATAGGATGTATATAAAAATATGTCTGTGTGTTGACGGAATAAGAATACAAATCATCACTCCTTTTCTTGCCAATGGATGTCATAAAAGATGACTAAGGAATTTTAACAAGTAACTGCACAAATGGCGTAGTGGTTAAGATACAGATTCCAGTGTCAGGCAATCGAATCCCAAGCAGGACAACACTTTGTGCGATCCTCAAATTGTTGTTATCAGTCTCGATTTAATCTGTGTCCGTTAATTATGTTTGAAAAGTCCCCCGCAAAACAAGGATTAATTTCCTTAGTGATGGGTGCTGTCTTAAAAAAACATTTATGCAAGAAAACACTCGAAATAAAACCCTATACCAACCCGTCTGACTAGGGTGGTGTAGTAATGTCAATGTCCCTCTCATTGTGGAGGAGGCTCGACCCCAATAGTGGGGACGTATGTGAGTTGTGATAAAGAAGACATAATTATTCATCAGAGAACCCATACAAACAATTCTATTACACTAAGCAGGTAAATTGGCGGAGAGCATCCATTTTGACCATTCTATCAAAAATGACTTGTTTGATGAACCTATTCTATGAAAACTAACATGGCTATATATATTTCTCTCTATAATTTGGTCTCTACATCCACGTATGTATAAAAGTATAGAATACGAACAAAAAGGACGTTGGAATCAAAGCATAATTGATTTAATTGCTGGAATTCTTCCAATCAGTGTAATCAATTTGTTCTTGAAACATATCTTAGCAGAACAAACATTTTATGATTCACGTATAACCAATAATGTAAAGACGGATTAATAATACCACCCTTATCTTACTCGTGAGTGTCGTAAAAGACGACTAAGGGATATGATTTGCATATAAAAACTCGAAATAAAATTCTATACCAACATGTGTGACTAGCTTGGCATAATAGGTTAACTTTCCTCCTATTATCGAGGAGGCTCGGGCCCAGTAGTGGGATGCAATAAAACGATTGACTACTTTTTATTACTTTGCTTAAACGTTAAAATTTTATTGATATGTTCAAACTGCTTACAAATAATGATTTCTGAAGTTTACGCGAGTATTATACATTGTTAATAAAAATACTTTACGGATTTTATCGCGTTTGTATTTGATTTTTGATTGGCCGAAAAATGTAATAACTAATTTTCTGTATCGGGTAGATAATTATAAATCTCTGTAATAACGATGACTTGTGAGACATCTTAGTCCGGCCGTGACCATGAACGCTGCAAAGTGTTCGAAACTTCGGGCAATCAAAAATCAAATACAAACGCGATAAATCCGTAAAGTAGTTTTATTTACGCTTTCAAATCTTTATCTCCTATTCAACGTTATTGTTAACTTCAAACAGAACAAATTTTAGCCATTCTAATAATCATCTTGTTTTGTTTTTACTTATAAGACATATTTCTAAATCACCATCTAAAATTGATATTTTTCCACTCGGGAACAGTACCTATTACATGAAAGGTACCCTATATACTTATCTGCATCCCTGAGAAAGGGCATTCAAAATGTTTTTGCAAAGATGGCGCAGTTAGTACTTACGTAAAAAAAAATTAGCTCTCAGTTTGGATGTAATTTATACCCATGCATTGTATTTTTGTTAAGTCTTTTGCTACTTTTCTTTATGGGTGGGTTACGGTCAGCGCACCAGCCGCCCGGCTCCGGCCAGGGCGACAGAGGGGCGGCGCAGGGGGCCTCATAACCCACCCATAGCACGTCGCCTTCGTCGTTGGGCCGACTACCGGTACAGAGTAATTTGTCTTCCGTGGTCGGCCCGAAGTCCTTTGCTACATATGGAATATGTATATGTATAGCAAGCAAACAAATATTCTAATTTATAGATGTGAACAAACTTGAAAATAAGTTTTATTTACACTCATCAAAAAAGAGAAAAAGAACTCGAAATTAACAACAATGATTTCTGTAAATTCAGTAAATAAAACGGCAGCGGCAGTATTGCGTATTTACTCGACTTGGCGGAAGAACTGCCGTGCCCTCAGATATATAATTATTACTGCATTAACTATTTCACTCTTAAATATTATTCATCATCATCATCAGTAAACCTATCGCCGTCCACTGCTAGACGTAGGCCTGCCTCGTGTTTCGCCCCAAAGTGAGGTCCTGTGCCGCCTGCATCCAACGATGCCCACTAACTTTCACCAGGTCGCCGATCCACCTAATTGATCATCCTACACCGCATCGTCTAATGCGTGGTCGCCACTCGAGAACCTTTCTGCCCCAGTGGTTGTCGGTTCGTCGAACGATGTGACCTGCCTTTTACCACTTCAGCGTGCCATTTCTTCGTGCTATGTCGTTTACACCCGTACTTCTATGGATCGCCGTATTTCAGAACAGCTTACATCTCTTACTCGTATTTTACCCTACCCGCGGCAAGAAAAAATGTTGAATTGCATTGTCTTCCTCCATTTTCACGGTAGGCAACGGCCTAGTGTGCCCCTGGTATTGCAGAGGCCCATGTGCGGCAGTATCACTTACCATCAGGTGTGCTGCCTGCTCGTTTGCCACCATTGGCAATAAAACAAACCAAAAAAGTAACACCTAGCTGCTAAAACAAAATAAACTTCTATAACCTATTTTTTTAGATTTATCACAATGGTACCTGGGGTAGTATATGCCCTGATGGTTGGACTCTTTATGAAGCTTCAGCTGTTTGTCGTCATTTGGCTATCGGCTACGCTGAACAGGCTGCCCAAACTGACTACTTTGGTAGCTCTAAGATAGTACTAAGTGGAGTACATTGTGAAGGCAATGAGACCAATCTATTTCAATGCAAACATGAACAATATGGAGATGTTACCTGTCCTGGAGAATTTGGTAAGTAGTGATGCTGATCAAAGTCAATAAACCTTCAAAGGATAATATACTATACTGCTTTTTATAACCTACAAGCAGCGCCCTGCGGTTTTACCCATAATTCCTCTTCCCGTGAGAATATCGGGATAAATTATAGCCTATGTGTTATTCTGATATGTAAGCTATACTATTGTGAAGTTTCATCCAAATCTATTAAGTAGTTTTTGCGTGAAAGAGCAACAAACATCTTCACATCCTCACAAACTTTCGCGTTTATAATATTAGTAGGATAGGATATGGTACTTTATGTATATATGCGCTATTTGGTAGCGGCTATAAATACTATCAAACCTTATATTGCTCGTGGGTGCCGTAAAGGCAGCTTATAGCTTTCACTATCATCATCATCATCATAATAGTTCATATACGTCCCACTGTTGAGCTCAAGCCCGCTCTATAATGGGAGGGAAATTTATCTACAATACCACGCCGGCTAGACGTGTTGGTAATGGGCTTTATTTCGAGTTTTTCTTCTCTTGCATAGATGTTATAGGCATATCTTATCCTTTAGTCATTTTTTTACCAAACCTAAGTGCTAGAAATGGGGTGGTGAATTGTATTCTTACTCTGTCACCACATGGAGACCTTATAGCTTTATGTCGACCTGAACTCTATCTGATGGCGTCTGTTCAACAATGCATTCCCAAGGCGAGTTAACGTTTTATAGTCATCAAACTCTTACCAATAACTTTTACAATATGGACCATACATTTACAAAGTTTATTTTAAAAAGAAGAATACTTCTTTTTATATGTATAGATAATTTTTTCGAGAATTTGAGGGCTGTGCGGAGGCAGAAGGAGTTATCCAAACAAAAATAAAAATTGCATTTATTTTCACATCAGTAATACGCACCGATACGATTAGAAGTCAAAATTCGAAAAAAAAATCATACATTTGTGAGGCACCCTAGTATCTATCCTTACTAATATTATAAATGCGAAAGTAACTCTGTCTGTCTGTCTGTCTGTCTGTCTGTCTGTCTGCTACGCTTTCACGTCTAAACCACTGGACCGATTTTGATGAAATTTGGTACAGAGATGGACTAAACCTTGAGAATGGACATAGGCTACTTTTTATCGCGGAAAAATGGGTATACGGGGTTGAAATAGGGGATGACATTTTGTATGGAAATTCGTCATTTTCGATGGTAGAACCACGAATCTTTGTATTAAGGCACCTGACAATAAATAAATAAATATTCGTTCAAGCGTTTTGGAAATTTCATTTACATGGGGATGAAATTCAACCCCTAAAATATCAAAAAGCATACAGCCGAAACCACTGGGCCTAGAAACGTATTTTTTTTTTTACACCATCGTATTTCTTGGGGTGCACGAGTACTAGCAAAGGATTTTTGGAAATTCACCCCTTTAAGGGGTTGAAAAGCATATAGCCTTTCACGTCGAAACCGATTTTGATGAAATTTGGTACAAAGATGGACTAAATCTTGAGAAAGGATATAGGCTACTTTTTATCGCAAAAAAATGGGTATAAGGGGTTGAAATAGGGGATGACATTTTGTATGGAAATTCGTCATTTTCGATGATCGAACCACGAATCTTTGTATTGAGGCACCTAATAATAAATAAATAATTATTCGCTCAAGCGTTTTGGAAATTCCATTTACATGGGGATGAAATTCAACCCCTAAAATACCAAAAAGCATACAGCCGAAACCACTGGGCATGGAAACGTATTTTTTTTTACACCATCGTATTTCTTGGGGTGCACGAGCACTAGCAAAGGATTTTTGGAAATTCACCCCCTTAAGGGGGTGAAAAGCATATAGCCTCTCACGTCTAAGCCGATTTTGATGAAATTTGATACAGAGATGGACTGAAGCTTGAGGAAGGATATAGGCTACTTTTTATTGGGAAAAATGGGTATAAGAGGTTGAAATAGGGGATGATATTTTGTATGGAAATTTGTCATTTTCGATGATAGAACCGTGAATCTTTGTATGAAGGCACCTGATAATAAATAAATAAATATTCGTTCTAGCGTTTTGGTAGTTTCACTTACATAGGGATGAAATTCAACCCTTAAAATACCAAAAAGCACACAGCCGAAACCACTGGGCCTAGAAACGTACTTTTTTTACACCATCGTATTTCTTGGGGTGCACGATTACTAGCAAAGGATTTTTGGTAATTCACCTCCTTAAGGGGTTGAAAAGCACAAGTAACCCTGCTCCGGTGGTCGGTCCAACGACGAAGGCGACGTGGTGTTCGGGTGGGTTGCGGGTGTTGCGTGTTTACGCCCCTCTGTCGCCCCGGACGGCGTGGTGGGAGGAACGCGCTGACCGCAGTTCACCCCAAAAAAAAGGGGATTGAAAAGCATATAGTCTTTCACGTCGAAACCACTTAACCGATTTTGATGAAATTTGGTACAGAGATGAACTAAAGCTTGAGAAAGTATATAAGGCTACTTTTTATTGCGAAAAATAGGTATAAGGGGTTGAAATAGGGGAAAGTATTTTCTTTTTACGTTGTCTTATTTCTTGGGGTACACGAGCACTAGCAAAGGATTTTTGGAAAATCACCCCCTTAAGTGAGTGAAAAGCGTATAGACGAAACTCTTGGAGCTAGGAACGTAAAACTTTCTATGCAATTCTCTTTCCTTTGTTTTAAGTGAGCTCTAAGAAATTATATTATTAAAATCAACTCCTAAAGGGGTGCAAAATATATAGCCGAAATCATTAGGCCTAGAAACATAGAATTTTGTATAAAGTTGCCTTTCCTAGGGGAAGAGAGATTTTTGCAATTTTAGCCCTAAGGGGGTGAAAAGCGTTTAACCGAAATCACTGAGCCTAGGAAGGATCATTTTAGTACACGGTTGGCTTTCTTGGATTACCCCCAGATTTTCTTAGTGCTCACTTACCAAGCACTATGAAAATAATTTTGGCAAGGATAAGCGAGCTCTAACAAAGAATTTTTGGCAATTCAACCCCTAAGAGGGTGAAAGCGTATAGCCAAAGATACCGGGCCTAAGAATGTGAAATTTTGTATACCGATTTCGGTTATTTGGGGTAAGCACGCACTAAGAAACAATTTGGGGCTGCCCCAAAAGGATAAAACGCATATAGTCGAAGACACCCAGCCAATGATATATCATCATTATCTTGCTCTTATCCTAATTACTTTGGATCGACGCGATATGTAGGTAAGGTACCTACTACTGCCATCGTAGATATATTGCAAAGGTTCTAGCAACATTTTATGACCTGGCCGACATTGTTAGCCAGGCGGCATCACCAATTGGTCCAGGTCGATGTAAATCTTTGTCTTAGTAGTATTTTGCGACACCCACGAACAATGAAAACGTGGTAATATATCTAGCAGCTACCAGACAGTAAGTTACAATCAAAATATTATTACAATTTTCTATCTCTACAAATAAATAAATTTGAAGTGTCTGTTTGTCTATCAAAATAATAGGTTTTATTTATGCTCACACAATACGGTCCAAATTTTTTTGCCTGTCTGTCTATTCGTTACAGGTAATCTTCAAAATGGCTGGACCGATATCCTTACTAATATTATAAATGCGAAAGTAACTCTGTCTGTCTGTCTGTCTGTCTGTCTGTCTGTCTGTCTGTCTGCTACGCTTTCACGTCTAAACCACTGGACCGATTTTGATGAAATTTGGTACAGAGATGGACTAAACCTTGAGAAAGGACATAGGCTACTTTTTATCGCGGAAAAATGGGTATACGGGGTTGAAATAGGGGATGACATTTTGTATGGAAATTCGTCATTTTCGATGATCGAACCACGAATCTTTGTATTAAGGCACCTGACAATAAATAAATAAATATTCGTTCAAGCGTTTTGGAAATTTCATTTACATGGGGATGAAATTCAACCCCTAAAATATCAAAAAGCATACAGCCGAAACCACTGGGCCTAGAAACGTATTTTTTTTTACACCATCGTATTTCTTGGGGTACACGAGCACTAGCAAAGGATTTTTGGAAATTCACCCCCTTAAGGGGGTGAAAAACATATAGTCTTTCACGTCTAAACCGATTTTGATGAAATTTGGTACAGAGATGGACTAAAGCTTGAGAAAGGACATAGGCTACTTTTTATCGCGAAAAAATGGGTATAAGGGGTTGAAATAGGGGATGATATTTTGTATGGAAATTCGTCATTTTTGATGATAGGTCCGTGAATCTTTGTATTAAGGCACCTGATAATAAATAAATATTCGTTCTAGCGTTTTGGTAGTTTCACTTACATGGGGATGAAATTCAACCCCTAAAATACCAAAAGCATACAGCCGAAACCACTGGGCCTAGAAACGTACTTTTTTTACACCATCGTATTTCTTGGGGTGCACGAGCACTAGCAAAGGATTTTTGGAAATTCACCCCCTTAAGGGGGTGAAAAGCATATAGCCTCTCACGTCTAAGCCGATTTTGATGAAATTTGATACAGAGATGGACTGAAGCTTGAGGAAGGATATAGGCTACTTTTTATTGGGAAAAATGGGTATAAGAGGTTGAAATAGGGGATGATATTTTGTATGGAAATTTGTCATTTTCGATGATAGAACCGTGAATCTTTGTATGAAGGCACCTGATAATAAATAAATAAATATTCGTTCTAGCGTTTTGGTAGTTTCACTTACATAGGGATGAAATTCAACCCTTAAAATACCAAAAAGCACACAGCCGAAACCACTGGGCCTAGAAACGTACTTTTTTTACACCATCGTATTTCTTGGGGTGCACGATTACTAGCAAAGGATTTTTGGTAATTCACCTCCTTAAGGGGTTGAAAAGCACAAGTAACCCTGCTCCGGTGGTCGGTCCAACGACGAAGGCGACGTGGTGTTCGGGTGGGTTGCGGGTGTTGCGTGTTTACGCCCCTCTGTCGCCCCGGACGGAGTGGTGGGAGGAACGCGCTGACCGCAGTTCACCCCAAAAAAAAGGGGATTGAAAAGCATATAGTCTTTCACGTCGAAACCACTTAACCGATTTTGATGAAATTTGGTACAGAGATGAACTAAAGCTTGAGAAAGTATATAAGGCTACTTTTTATTGCGAAAAATAGGTATAAGGGGTTGAAATAGGGGAAAGTATTTTCTTTTTACGTTGTCTTATTTCTTGGGGTACACGAGCACTAGCAAAGGATTTTTGGAAAATCACCCCCTTAAGTGAGTGAAAAGCGTATAGACGAAACTCTTGGAGCTAGGAACGTAAAACTTTCTATGCAATTCTCTTTCCTTTGTTTTAAGTGAGCTCTAAGAAATTATATTATTAAAATCAACTCCTAAAGGGGTGCAAAATATATAGCCGATATCATTAGGCCTAGAAACATAGAATTTTGTATAAAGTTGCCTTTCCTAGGGGAAGAGAGATTTTTGCAATTTTAGCCCTAAGGGGGTGAAAAGCGTTTAACCGAAATCACTGAGCCTAGTAAGGATCATTTTAGTACACGGTTGGCTTTCTTGGATTACCCCCAGATTTTCTTAGTGCTCACTTACCAAGCACTATGAAAATAATTTTGGCAAGGATAAGCGAGCTCTAACAAAGAATTTTTGGCAATTCAACCCCTAAGAGGGTGAAAGCGTATAGCCAAAGATACCGGGCCTAAGAATGTGAAATTTTGTATACCGATTTCGGTTATTTGGGGTAAGCACGCACTAAGAAACAATTTGGGGCTGCCCCAAAAGGATAAAACGCATATAGTCGAAGACACCCAGCCAATGATATATCATCATTATCTTGCTCTTATCCTAATTACTTTGGATCGACGCGATATGTAGGTAAGGTACCTACTACTGCCATCGTAGATATATTGCAAAGGTTCTAGCAACATTTTATGACCTGGCCGACATTGTTAGCCAGGCGGCATCACCAATTGGTCCAGGTCGATGTAAATCTTTGTCTTAGTAGTATTTTGCGACACCCACGAACAATGAAAACGTGGTAATATTTCTAGCAGCTACCAGACAGTAAGTTACAATCAAAATATTATTACAATTTTCTATCTCTACAAATAAATAAATTTGAAGTGTCTGTTTGTCTATCAAAATAATAGGTTTTATTTATGCTCACACAATACGGTCCAAATTTTTTTGCCTGTCTGTCTATTCGTTACAGGTAATCTTCAAAATGGCTGGACCGATATCCTTACTAATATTATAAATGCGAAAGTAACTCTGTCTGTCTGTCTGTCTGTCTGTCTGTCTGTCTGTCTGTCTGCTACGCTTTCACGTCTAAACCACTGGACCGATTTTGATGAAATTTGGTACAGAGATGGACTAAACCTTGAGAAAGGACATAGGCTACTTTTTATCGCGGAAAAATGGGTATACGGGGTTGAAATAGGGGATGACATTTTGTATGGAAATTCGTCATTTTCGATGATCGAACCACGAATCTTTGTATTAAGGCACCTGACAATAAATAAATAAATATTCGTTCAAGCGTTTTGGAAATTTCATTTACATGGGGATGAAATTCAACCCCTAAAATATCAAAAAGCATACAGCCGAAACCACTGGGCCTAGAAACGTACTTTTTTTACACCATCGTATTTCTTGGGGTACACGAGCACTAGCAAAGGATTTTTGGAAATTCACCCCCTTAAGGGGGTGAAAAACATATAGTCTTTCACGTCTAAACCGATTTTGATGAAATTTGGTACAGAGATGGACTAAAGCTTGAGAAAGGACATAGGCTACTTTTTATTGGGAAAAATGGGTATAAGAGGTTGAAATAGGGGATGATATTTTGTATGGAAATTTGTCATTTTCGATGATAGAACCGTGAATCTTTGTATGAAGGCACCTGATAATAAATAAATAAATATTCGTTCTAGCGTTTTGGTAGTTTCACTTACATAGGGATGAAATTCAACCCTTAAAATACCAAAAAGCACACAGCCGAAACCACTGGGCCTAGAAACGTACTTTTTTTACACCATCGTATTTCTTGGGGTGCACGATTACTAGCAAAGGATTTTTGGTAATTCACCTCCTTAAGAGGTTGAAAAGCACAAGTAACCCTGCTCCGGTGGTCGGTCCAACGACGAAGGCGACGTGGTGTTCGGGTGGGTTGCGGGTGTTGCGTGTTTACCCCCCTCTGTCGCCCCGGACGGAGTGGTGGGAGGAACGCGCTGACCGCAGTTCACCCCAAAATAAAGGGGATTGAAAAGCATATAGTCTTTCACGTCGAAACCACTTAACCGATTTTGATGAAATTTGGTACAGAGATGAACTAAAGCTTGAGAAAGTATATAAGGCTACTTTTTATTGCGAAAAATAGGTATAAGGGGTTGAAATAGGGGAAAGTATTTTCTTTTTACGTTGTCTTATTTCTTGGGGTACACGAGCACTAGCAAAGGATTTTTGGAAAATCACCCCCTTAAGTGAGTGAAAAGCGTATAGACGAAACTCTTGGAGCTAGGAACGTAAAACTTTCTATGCAATTCTCTTTCCTTTGTTTTAAGTGAGCTCTAAGAAATTATATTATTAAAATCAACTCCTAAAGGGGTGCAAAATATATAGCCGAAATCATTAGGCCTAGAAACATAGAATTTTGTATAAAGTTGCCTTTCCTGGGGGAAGAGAGATTTTTGCAATTTTAGCCCTAAGGGGGTGAAAAGCGTTTAACCGAAATCACTGAGCCTAGGAAGGATCATTTTAGTACACGGTTGGCTTTCTTGGATTACCCCCAGATTTTCTTAGTGCTCACTTACCAAGCACTATGAAAAAAATTTTGGCAAGGATAAGCGAGCTCTAACAAAGAATTTTTGGCAATTCAACCCCTAAGAGGGTGAAAGCGTATAGCCAAAGATACCGGGCCTAAGAATGTGAAATTTTGTATACCGATTTCGGTTATTTGGGGTAAGCACGCACTAAGAAACAATTTGGGGCTGCCCCAAAAGGATAAAACGCATATAGTCGAAGACACCCAGCCAATGATATATCATCATTATCTTGCTCTTATCCTAATTACTTTGGATCGACGCGATATGTAGGTAAGGTACCTACTACTGCCATCGTAGATATATTGCAAAGGTTCTAGCAACATTTTATGACCTGGCCGACATTGTTAGCCAGGCGGCATCACCAATTGGTCCAGGTCGATGTAAATCTTTGTCTTAGTAGTATTTTGCGACACCCACGAACAATGAAAACGTGGTAATATATCTAGCAGCTACCAGACAGTAAGTTACAATCAAAATATTATTACAATTTTCTATCTCTACAAATAAATAAATTTGAAGTGTCTGTTTGTCTATCAAAATAATAGGTTTTATTTATGCTCACACAATACGGTCCAAATTTTTTTGCCTGTCTGTCTATTCGTTACAGGTAATCTTCAAAATGGCTGGACCGATATCCTTACTAATATTATAAATGCGAAAGTAACTCTGTCTGTCTGTCTGTCTGTCTGTCTGTCTGTCTGTCTGCTACGCTTTCACGTCTAAACCACTGGACCGATTTTGATGAAATTTGGTACAGAGATGGACTAAACCTTGAGAAAGGACATAGGCTACTTTTTATCGCGGAAAAATGGGTATACGGGGTTGAAATAGGGGATGACATTTTGTATGGAAATTCGTCATTTTCGATGATCGAACCACGAATCTTTGTATTAAGGCACCTGACAATAAATAAATAAATATTCGTTCAAGCGTTTTGGAAATTTCATTTACATGGGGATGAAATTCAACCCCTAAAATATCAAAAAGCATACAGCCGAAACCACTGGGCCTAGAAACGTATTTTTTTTTACACCATCGTATTTCTTGGGGTACACGAGCACTAGCAAAGGATTTTTGGAAATTCACCCCCTTAAGGGGGTGAAAAACATATAGTCTTTCACGTCTAAACCGATTTTGATGAAATTTGGTACAGAGATGGACTAAAGCTTGAGAAAGGACATAGGCTACTTTTTATCGCGAAAAAATGGGTATAAGGGGTTGAAATAGGGGATGATATTTTGTATGGAAATTCGTCATTTTTGATGATAGGTCCGTGAATCTTTGTATTAAGGCACCTGATAATAAATAAATATTCGTTCTAGCGTTTTGGTAGTTTCACTTACATGGGGATGAAATTCAACCCCTAAAATACCAAAAGCATACAGCCGAAACCACTGGGCCTAGAAACGTACTTTTTTTACACCATCGTATTTCTTGGGGTGCACGAGCACTAGCAAAGGATTTTTGGAAATTCACCCCCTTAAGGGGGTGAAAAGCATATAGCCTCTCACGTCTAAGCCGATTTTGATGAAATTTGATACAGAGATGGACTGAAGCTTGAGGAAGGATATAGGCTACTTTTTATTGGGAAAAATGGGTATAAGAGGTTGAAATAGGGGATGATATTTTGTATGGAAATTTGTCATTTTCGATGATAGAACCGTGAATCTTTGTATGAAGGCACCTGATAATAAATAAATAAATATTCGTTCTAGCGTTTTGGTAGTTTCACTTACATAGGGATGAAATTCAACCCTTAAAATACCAAAAAGCACACAGCCGAAACCACTGGGCCTAGAAACGTACTTTTTTTACACCATCGTATTTCTTGGGGTGCACGATTACTAGCAAAGGATTTTTGGTAATTCACCTCCTTAAGGGGTTGAAAAGCACAAGTAACCCTGCTCCGGTGGTCGGTCCAACGACGAAGGCGACGTGGTGTTCGGGTGGGTTGCGGGTGTTGCGTGTTTACGCCCCTCTGTCGCCCCGGACGGAGTGGTGGGAGGAACGCGCTGACCGCAGTTCACCCCAAAAAAAAGGGGATTGAAAAGTCTTTCACGTCGAAACCACTTAACCGATTTTGATGAAATTTGGTACAGAGATGAACTAAAGCTTGAGAAAGTATATAAGGCTACTTTTTATTGCGAAAAATAGGTATAAGGGGTTGAAATAGGGGAAAGTATTTTCTTTTTACGTTGTCTTATTTCTTGGGGTACACGAGCACTAGCAAAGGATTTTTGGAAAATCACCCCCATAAGTGAGTGAAAAGCGTATAGACGAAACTCTTGGAGCTAGGAACGTAAAACTTTCTATGCAATTCTCTTTCCTTTGTTTTAAGTGAGCTCTAAGAAATTATATTATTAAAATCAACTCCTAAAGGGGTGCAAAATATATAGCCGAAATCATTAGGCCTAGAAACATAGAATTTTGTATAAAGTTGCCTTTCCTAGGGGAAGAGAGATTTTTGCAATTTTAGCCCTAAGGGGGTGAAAAGCGTTTAACCGAAATCACTGAGCCTAGGAAGGATCATTTTAGTACACGGTTGGCTTTCTTGGATTACCCCCAGATTTTCTTAGTGCTCACTTACCAAGCACTATGAAAATAATTTTGGCAAGGATAAGCGAGCTCTAACAAAGAATTTTTGGCAATTCAACCCCTAAGAGGGTGAAAGCGTATAGCCAAAGATACCGGGCCTAAGAATGTGAAATTTTGTATACCGATTTCGGTTATTTGGGGTAAGCACGCACTAAGAAACAATTTGGGGCTGCCCCAAAAGGATAAAACGCATATAGTCGAAGACACCCAGCCAATGATATATCATCATTATCTTGCTCTTATCCTAATTACTTTGGATCGACGCGATATGTAGGTAAGGTACCTACTACTGCCATCGTAGATATATTGCAAAGGTTCTAGCAACATTTTATGACCTGGCCGACATTGTTAGCCAGGCGGCATCACCAATTGGTCCAGGTCGATGTAAATCTTTGTCTTAGTAGTATTTTGCGACACCCACGAACAATGAAAACGTGGTAATATTTCTAGCAGCTACCAGACAGTAAGTTACAATCAAAATATTATTACAATTTTCTATCTCTACAAATAAATAAATTTGAAGTGTCTGTTTGTCTATCAAAATAATAGGTTTTATTTATGCTCACACAATACGGTCCAAATTTTTTTGCCTGTCTGTCTATTCGTTACAGGTAATCTTCAAAATGGCTGGACCGATATCCTTACTAATATTATAAATGCGAAAGTAACTCTGTCTGTCTGTTTGTCTGTCTGTCTGTCTGTCTGTCTGCTACGCTTTCACGTCTAAACCACTGGACCGATTTTGATGAAATTTGGTACAGAGATGGACTAAACCTTGAGAAAGGACATAGGCTACTTTTTATCGCGGAAAAATGGGTATACGGGGTTGAAATAGGGGATGACATTTTGTATGGAAATTCGTCATTTTCGATGATCGAACCACGAATCTTTGTATTGAGGCACCTAATAATAAATAAATAATTATTCGCTCAAGCGTTTTGGAAATTCCATTTACATGGGGATGAAATTCAACCCCTAAAATACCAAAAAGCATACAGCCGAAACCACTGGGCATGGAAACGTATTTTTTTTTTACACCATCGTATTTCTTGGGGTGCACGAGCACTAGCAAAGGATTTTTGGAAATTCACCCCCTTAAGGGGGTGAAAAGCATATAGCCTCTCACGTCTAAGCCGATTTTGATGAAATTTGATACAGAGATGGACTGAAGCTTGAGGAAGGATATAGGCTACTTTTTATTGGGAAAAATGGGTATAAGAGGTTGAAATAGGGGATGATATTTTGTATGGAAATTTGTCATTTTCGATGATAGAACCGTGAATCTTTGTATGAAGGCACCTGATAATAAATAAATAAATATTCGTTCTAGCGTTTTGGTAGTTTCACTTACATAGGGATGAAATTCAACCCTTAAAATACCAAAAAGCACACAGCCGAAACCACTGGGCCTAGAAACGTACTTTTTTTACACCATCGTATTTCTTGGGGTGCACGATTACTAGCAAAGGATTTTTGGTAATTCACCTCCTTAAGAGGTTGAAAAGCACAAGTAACCCTGCTCCGGTGGTCGGTCCAACGACGAAGGCGACGTGGTGTTCGGGTGGGTTGCGGGTGTTGCGTGTTTACCCCCCTCTGTCGCCCCGGACGGAGTGGTGGGAGGAACGCGCTGACCGCAGTTCACCCCAAAATAAAGGGGATTGAAAAGCATATAGTCTTTCACGTCGAAACCACTTAACCGATTTTGATGAAATTTGGTACAGAGATGAACTAAAGCTTGAGAAAGTATATAAGGCTACTTTTTATTGCGAAAAATAGGTATAAGGGGTTGAAATAGGGGAAAGTATTTTCTTTTTACGTTGTCTTATTTCTTGGGGTACACGAGCACTAGCAAAGGATTTTTGGAAAATCACCCCCTTAAGTGAGTGAAAAGCGTATAGACGAAACTCTTGGAGCTAGGAACGTAAAACTTTCTATGCAATTCTCTTTCCTTTGTTTTAAGTGAGCTCTAAGAAATTATATTATTAAAATCAACTCCTAAAGGGGTGCAAAATATATAGCCGAAATCATTAGGCCTAGAAACATAGAATTTTGTATAAAGTTGCCTTTCCTGGGGGAAGAGAGATTTTTGCAATTTTAGCCCTAAGGGGGTGAAAAGCGTTTAACCGAAATCACTGAGCCTAGGAAGGATCATTTTAGTACACGGTTGGCTTTCTTGGATTACCCCCAGATTTTCTTAGTGCTCACTTACCAAGCACTATGAAAAAAATTTTGGCAAGGATAAGCGAGCTCTAACAAAGAATTTTTGGCAATTCAACCCCTAAGAGGGTGAAAGCGTATAGCCAAAGATACCGGGCCTAAGAATGTGAAATTTTGTATACCGATTTCGGTTATTTGGGGTAAGCACGCACTAAGAAACAATTTGGGGCTGCCCCAAAAGGATAAAACGCATATAGTCGAAGACACCCAGCCAATGATATATCATCATTATCTTGCTCTTATCCTAATTACTTTGGATCGACGCGATATGTAGGTAAGGTACCTACTACTGCCATCGTAGATATATTGCAAAGGTTCTAGCAACATTTTATGACCTGGCCGACATTGTTAGCCAGGCGGCATCACCAATTGGTCCAGGTCGATGTAAATCTTTGTCTTAGTAGTATTTTGCGACACCCACGAACAATGAAAACGTGGTAATATATCTAGCAGCTACCAGACAGTAAGTTACAATCAAAATATTATTACAATTTTCTATCTCTACAAATAAATAAATTTGAAGTGTCTGTTTGTCTATCAAAATAATAGGTTTTATTTATGCTCACACAATACGGTCCAAATTTTTTTGCCTGTCTGTCTATTCGTTACAGGTAATCTTCAAAATGGCTGGACCGATATCCTTACTAATATTATAAATGCGAAAGTAACTCTGTCTGTCTGTCTGTCTGTCTGTCTGTCTGTCTGTCTGCTACGCTTTCACGTCTAAACCACTGGACCGATTTTGATGAAATTTGGTACAGAGATGGACTAAACCTTGAGAAAGGACATAGGCTATTTTTTATCGCGGAAAAATGGGTATACGGGGTTGAAATAGGGGATGACATTTTGTATGGAAATTCGTCATTTTCGATGATCGAACCACGAATCTTTGTATTGAGGCACCTAATAATAAATAAATAATTATTCGCTCAAGCGTTTTGGAAATTACATTTACATGGGGATGAAATTCAACCCCTAAAATACCAAAAAGCATACAGCCGAAACCACTGGGCATGGAAGCGTATTTTTTTTTACACCATCGTATTTCTTGGGGTGCACGAGCACTAGCAAAGGATTTTTGGAAATTCACCCCCTTAAGGGGGTGAAAAGCATAAAGCCTCTCACGTCTAAGCCGATTTTGATGAAATTTGATACAGAGATGGACTGAAGCTTGAGGAAGGATATAGGCTACTTTTTATTGGGAAAAATGGGTATAAGAGGTTGAAATAGGGGATGATATTTTGTATGGAAATTTGTCATTTTCGATGATAGAACCGTGAATCTTTGTATGAAGGCACCTGATAATAAATAAATAAATATTCGTTCTAGCGTTTTGGTAGTTTCACTTACATAGGGATGAAATTCAACCCTTAAAATACCAAAAAGCACACAGCCGAAACCACTGGGCCTAGAAACGTACTTTTTTTACACCATCGTATTTCTTGGGGTGCACGATTACTAGCAAAGGATTTTTGGTAATTCACCTCCTTAAGGGGTTGAAAAGCACAAGTAACCCTGCTCCGGTGGTCGGTCCAACGACGAAGGCGACGTGGTGTTCGGGTGGGTTGCGGGTGTTGCGTGTTTACCCCCCTCTGTCGCCCCGGACGGAGTGGTGGGAGGAACGCGCTGACCGCAGTTCACCCCAAAATAAAGGGGATTGAAAAGCATATAGTCTTTCACGTCGAAACCACTTAACCGATTTTGATGAAATTTGGTACAGAGATGAACTAAAGCTTGAGAAAGTATATAAGGCTACTTTTTATTGCGAAAAATAGGTATAAGGGGTTGAAATAGGGGAAAGTATTTTCTTTTTACGTTGTCTTATTTCTTGGGGTACACGAGCACTAGCAAAGGATTTTTGGAAAATCACCCCCTTAAGTGAGTGAAAAGCGTATAGACGAAACTCTTGGAGCTAGGAACGTAAAACTTTCTATGCAATTCTCTTTCCTTTGTTTTAAGTGAGCTCTAAGAAATTATATTATTAAAATCAACTCCTAAAGGGGTGCAAAATATATAGCCGAAATCATTAGGCCTAGAAACATAGAATTTTGTATAAAGTTGCCTTTCCTGGGGGAAGAGAGATTTTTGCAATTTTAGCCCTAAGGGGGTGAAAAGCGTTTAACCGAAATCACTGAGCCTAGGAAGGATCATTTTAGTACACGGTTGGCTTTCTTGGATTACCCCCAGATTTTCTTAGTGCTCACTTACCAAGCACTATGAAAAAAATTTTGGCAAGGATAAGCGAGCTCTAACAAAGAATTTTTGGCAATTCAACCCCTAAGAGGGTGAAAGCGTATAGCCAAAGATACCGGGCCTAAGAATGTGAAATTTTGTATACCGATTTCGGTTATTTGGGGTAAGCACGCACTAAGAAACAATTTGGGGCTGCCCCAAAAGGATAAAACGCATATAGTCGAAGACACCCAGCCAATGATATATCATCATTATCTTGCTCTTATCCTAATTACTTTGGATCGACGCGATATGTAGGTAAGGTACCTACTACTGCCATCGTAGATATATTGCAAAGGTTCTAGCAACATTTTATGACCTGGCCGACATTGTTAGCCAGGCGGCATCACCAATTGGTCCAGGTCGATGTAAATCTTTGTCTTAGTAGTATTTTGCGACACCCACGAACAATGAAAACGTGGTAATATATCTAGCAGCTACCAGACAGTAAGTTACAATCAAAATATTATTACAATTTTCTATCTCTACAAATAAATAAATTTGAAGTGTCTGTTTGTCTATCAAAATAATAGGTTTTATTTATGCTCACACAATACGGTCCAAATTTTTTTGCCTGTCTGTCTATTCGTTACAGGTAATCTTCAAAATGGCTGGACCGATATCCTTACTAATATTATAAATGCGAAAGTAACTCTGTCTGTCTGTCTGTCTGTCTGTCTGTCTGTCTGTCTGCTACGCTTTCACGTCTAAACCACTGGACCGATTTTGATGAAATTTGGTACAGAGATGGACTAAACCTTGAGAAAGGACATAGGCTATTTTTTATCGCGGAAAAATGGGTATACGGGGTTGAAATAGGGGATGACATTTTGTATGGAAATTCGTCATTTTCGATGATCGAACCACGAATCTTTGTATTGAGGCACCTAATAATAAATAAATAATTATTCGCTCAAGCGTTTTGGAAATTACATTTACATGGGGATGAAATTCAACCCCTAAAATACCAAAAAGCATACAGCCGAAACCACTGGGCATGGAAGCGTATTTTTTTTTACACCATCGTATTTCTTGGGGTGCACGAGCACTAGCAAAGGATTTTTGGAAATTCACCCCCTTAAGGGGGTGAAAAGCATATAGCCTCTCACGTCTAAGCCGATTTTGATGAAATTTGATACAGAGATGGACTGAAGCTTGAGGAAGGATATAGGCTACTTTTTATTGGGAAAAATGGGTATAAGAGGTTGAAATAGGGGATGATATTTTGTATGGAAATTTGTCATTTTCGATGATAGAACCGTGAATCTTTGTATGAAGGCACCTGATAATAAATAAATAAATATTCGTTCTAGCGTTTTGGTAGTTTCACTTACATAGGGATGAAATTCAACCCTTAAAATACCAAAAAGCACACAGCCGAAACCACTGGGCCTAGAAACGTACTTTTTTTACACCATCGTATTTCTTGGGGTGCACGATTACTAGCAAAGGATTTTTGGTAATTCACCTCCTTAAGGGGTTGAAAAGCACAAGTAACCCTGCTCCGGTGGTCGGTCCAACGACGAAGGCGACGTGGTGTTCGGGTGGGTTGCGGGTGTTGCGTGTTTACGCCCCTCTGTCGCCCCGGACGGCGTGGTGGGAGGAACGCGCTGACCGCAGTTCACCCCAAAAAAAAGGGGATTGAAAAGCATATAGTCTTTCACGTCGAAACCACTTAACCGATTTTGATGAAATTTGGTACAGAGATGAACTAAAGCTTGAGAAAGTATATAAGGCTACTTTTTATTGCGAAAAATAGGTATAAGGGGTTGAAATAGGGGAAAGTATTTTCTTTTTACGTTGTCTTATTTCTTGGGGTACACGAGCACTAGCAAAGGATTTTTGGAAAATCACCCCCTTAAGTGAGTGAAAAGCGTATAGACGAAACTCTTGGAGCTAGGAACGTAAAACTTTCTATGCAATTCTCTTTCCTTTGTTTTAAGTGAGCTCTAAGAAATTATATTATTAAAATCAACTCCTAAAGGGGTGCAAAATATATAGCCGAAATCATTAGGCCTAGAAACATAGAATTTTGTATAAAGTTGCCTTTCCTAGGGGAAGAGAGATTTTTGCAATTTTAGCCCTAAGGGGGTGAAAAGCGTTTAACCGAAATCACTGAGCCTAGGAAGGATCATTTTAGTACACGGTTGGCTTTCTTGGATTACCCCCAGATTTTCTTAGTGCTCACTTACCAAGCACTATGAAAATAATTTTGGCAAGGATAAGCGAGCTCTAACAAAGAATTTTTGGCAATTCAACCCCTAAGAGGGTGAAAGCGTATAGCCAAAGATACCGGGCCTAAGAATGTGAAATTTTGTATACCGATTTCGGTTATTTGGGGTAAGCACGCACTAAGAAACAATTTGGGGCTGCCCCAAAAGGATAAAACGCATATAGTCGAAGACACCCAGCCAATGATATATCATCATTATCTTGCTCTTATCCTAATTACTTTGGATCGACGCGATATGTAGGTAAGGTACCTACTACTGCCATCGTAGATATATTGCAAAGGTTCTAGCAACATTTTATGACCTGGCCGACATTGTTAGCCAGGCGGCATCACCAATTGGTCCAGGTCGATGTAAATCTTTGTCTTAGTAGTATTTTGCGACACCCACGAACAATGAAAACGTGGTAATATATCTAGCAGCTACCAGACAGTAAGTTACAATCAAAATATTATTACAATTTTCTATCTCTACAAATAAATAAATTTGAAGTGTCTGTTTGTCTATCAAAATAATAGGTTTTATTTATGCTCACACAATACGGTCCAAATTTTTTTGCCTGTCTGTCTATTCGTTACAGGTAATCTTCAAAATGGCTGGACCGATATCCTTACTAATATTATAAATGCGAAAGTAACTCTGTCTGTCTGTCTGTCTGTCTGTCTGTCTGTCTGTCTGTCTGCTACGCTTTCACGTCTAAACCACTGGACCGATTTTGATGAAATTTGGTACAGAGATGGACTAAACCTTGAGAAAGGACATAGGCTACTTTTTATCGCGGAAAAATGGGTATACGGGGTTGAAATAGGGGATGACATTTTGTATGGAAATTCGTCATTTTCGATGATCGAACCACGAATCTTTGTATTAAGGCACCTGACAATAAATAAATAAATATTCGTTCAAGCGTTTTGGAAATTTCATTTACATGGGGATGAAATTCAACCCCTAAAATATCAAAAAGCATACAGCCGAAACCACTGGGCCTAGAAACGTATTTTTTTTTACACCATCGTATTTCTTGGGGTACACGAGCACTAGCAAAGGATTTTTGGAAATTCACCCCCTTAAGGGGGTGAAAAACATATAGTCTTTCACGTCTAAACCGATTTTGATGAAATTTGGTACAGAGATGGACTAAAGCTTGAGAAAGGACATAGGCTACTTTTTATCGCGAAAAAATGGGTATAAGGGGTTGAAATAGGGGATGATATTTTGTATGGAAATTCGTCATTTTTGATGATAGGTCCGTGAATCTTTGTATTAAGGCACCTGATAATAAATAAATATTCGTTCTAGCGTTTTGGTAGTTTCACTTACATGGGGATGAAATTCAACCCCTAAAATACCAAAAGCATACAGCCGAAACCACTGGGCCTAGAAACGTACTTTTTTTACACCATCGTATTTCTTGGGGTGCACGAGCACTAGCAAAGGATTTTTGGAAATTCACCCCCTTAAGGGGGTGAAAAGCATATAGCCTCTCACGTCTAAGCCGATTTTGATGAAATTTGATACAGAGATGGACTGAAGCTTGAGGAAGGATATAGGCTACTTTTTATTGGGAAAAATGGGTATAAGAGGTTGAAATAGGGGATGATATTTTGTATGGAAATTTGTCATTTTCGATGATAGAACCGTGAATCTTTGTATGAAGGCACCTGATAATAAATAAATAAATATTCGTTCTAGCGTTTTGGTAGTTTCACTTACATAGGGATGAAATTCAACCCTTAAAATACCAAAAAGCACACAGCCGAAACCACTGGGCCTAGAAACGTACTTTTTTTACACCATCGTATTTCTTGGGGTGCACGATTACTAGCAAAGGATTTTTGGTAATTCACCTCCTTAAGGGGTTGAAAAGCACAAGTAACCCTGCTCCGGTGGTCGGTCCAACGACGAAGGCGACGTGGTGTTCGGGTGGGTTGCGGGTGTTGCGTGTTTACGCCCCTCTGTCGCCCCGGACGGAGTGGTGGGAGGAACGCGCTGACCGCAGTTCACCCCAAAAAAAAGGGGATTGAAAAGCATATAGTCTTTCACGTCGAAACCACTTAACCGATTTTGATGAAATTTGGTACAGAGATGAACTAAAGCTTGAGAAAGTATATAAGGCTACTTTTTATTGCGAAAAATAGGTATAAGGGGTTGAAATAGGGGAAAGTATTTTCTTTTTACGTTGTCTTATTTCTTGGGGTACACGAGCACTAGCAAAGGATTTTTGGAAAATCACCCCCTTAAGTGAGTGAAAAGCGTATAGACGAAACTCTTGGAGCTAGGAACGTAAAACTTTCTATGCAATTCTCTTTCCTTTGTTTTAAGTGAGCTCTAAGAAATTATATTATTAAAATCAACTCCTAAAGGGGTGCAAAATATATAGCCGATATCATTAGGCCTAGAAACATAGAATTTTGTATAAAGTTGCCTTTCCTAGGGGAAGAGAGATTTTTGCAATTTTAGCCCTAAGGGGGTGAAAAGCGTTTAACCGAAATCACTGAGCCTAGTAAGGATCATTTTAGTACACGGTTGGCTTTCTTGGATTACCCCCAGATTTTCTTAGTGCTCACTTACCAAGCACTATGAAAATAATTTTGGCAAGGATAAGCGAGCTCTAACAAAGAATTTTTGGCAATTCAACCCCTAAGAGGGTGAAAGCGTATAGCCAAAGATACCGGGCCTAAGAATGTGAAATTTTGTATACCGATTTCGGTTATTTGGGGTAAGCACGCACTAAGAAACAATTTGGGGCTGCCCCAAAAGGATAAAACGCATATAGTCGAAGACACCCAGCCAATGATATATCATCATTATCTTGCTCTTATCCTAATTACTTTGGATCGACGCGATATGTAGGTAAGGTACCTACTACTGCCATCGTAGATATATTGCAAAGGTTCTAGCAACATTTTATGACCTGGCCGACATTGTTAGCCAGGCGGCATCACCAATTGGTCCAGGTCGATGTAAATCTTTGTCTTAGTAGTATTTTGCGACACCCACGAACAATGAAAACGTGGTAATATTTCTAGCAGCTACCAGACAGTAAGTTACAATCAAAATATTATTACAATTTTCTATCTCTACAAATAAATAAATTTGAAGTGTCTGTTTGTCTATCAAAATAATAGGTTTTATTTATGCTCACACAATACGGTCCAAATTTTTTTGCCTGTCTGTCTATTCGTTACAGGTAATCTTCAAAATGGCTGGACCGATATCCTTACTAATATTATAAATGCGAAAGTAACTCTGTCTGTCTGTCTGTCTGTCTGTCTGTCTGTCTGTCTGCTACGCTTTCACGTCTAAACCACTGGACCGATTTTGATGAAATTTGGTACAGAGATGGACTAAACCTTGAGAAAGGACATAGGCTACTTTTTATCGCGGAAAAATGGGTATACGGGGTTGAAATAGGGGATGACATTTTGTATGGAAATTCGTCATTTTCGATGATCGAACCACGAATCTTTGTATTAAGGCACCTGACAATAAATAAATAAATATTCGTTCAAGCGTTTTGGAAATTTCATTTACATGGGGATGAAATTCAACCCCTAAAATATCAAAAAGCATACAGCCGAAACCACTGGGCCTAGAAACGTACTTTTTTTACACCATCGTATTTCTTGGGGTACACGAGCACTAGCAAAGGATTTTTGGAAATTCACCCCCTTAAGGGGGTGAAAAACATATAGTCTTTCACGTCTAAACCGATTTTGATGAAATTTGGTACAGAGATGGACTAAAGCTTGAGAAAGGACATAGGCTACTTTTTATTGGGAAAAATGGGTATAAGAGGTTGAAATAGGGGATGATATTTTGTATGGAAATTTGTCATTTTCGATGATAGAACCGTGAATCTTTGTATGAAGGCACCTGATAATAAATAAATAAATATTCGTTCTAGCGTTTTGGTAGTTTCACTTACATAGGGATGAAATTCAACCCTTAAAATACCAAAAAGCACACAGCCGAAACCACTGGGCCTAGAAACGTACTTTTTTTACACCATCGTATTTCTTGGGGTGCACGATTACTAGCAAAGGATTTTTGGTAATTCACCTCCTTAAGAGGTTGAAAAGCACAAGTAACCCTGCTCCGGTGGTCGGTCCAACGACGAAGGCGACGTGGTGTTCGGGTGGGTTGCGGGTGTTGCGTGTTTACCCCCCTCTGTCGCCCCGGACGGAGTGGTGGGAGGAACGCGCTGACCGCAGTTCACCCCAAAATAAAGGGGATTGAAAAGCATATAGTCTTTCACGTCGAAACCACTTAACCGATTTTGATGAAATTTGGTACAGAGATGAACTAAAGCTTGAGAAAGTATATAAGGCTACTTTTTATTGCGAAAAATAGGTATAAGGGGTTGAAATAGGGGAAAGTATTTTCTTTTTACGTTGTCTTATTTCTTGGGGTACACGAGCACTAGCAAAGGATTTTTGGAAAATCACCCCCTTAAGTGAGTGAAAAGCGTATAGACGAAACTCTTGGAGCTAGGAACGTAAAACTTTCTATGCAATTCTCTTTCCTTTGTTTTAAGTGAGCTCTAAGAAATTATATTATTAAAATCAACTCCTAAAGGGGTGCAAAATATATAGCCGAAATCATTAGGCCTAGAAACATAGAATTTTGTATAAAGTTGCCTTTCCTGGGGGAAGAGAGATTTTTGCAATTTTAGCCCTAAGGGGGTGAAAAGCGTTTAACCGAAATCACTGAGCCTAGGAAGGATCATTTTAGTACACGGTTGGCTTTCTTGGATTACCCCCAGATTTTCTTAGTGCTCACTTACCAAGCACTATGAAAAAAATTTTGGCAAGGATAAGCGAGCTCTAACAAAGAATTTTTGGCAATTCAACCCCTAAGAGGGTGAAAGCGTATAGCCAAAGATACCGGGCCTAAGAATGTGAAATTTTGTATACCGATTTCGGTTATTTGGGGTAAGCACGCACTAAGAAACAATTTGGGGCTGCCCCAAAAGGATAAAACGCATATAGTCGAAGACACCCAGCCAATGATATATCATCATTATCTTGCTCTTATCCTAATTACTTTGGATCGACGCGATATGTAGGTAAGGTACCTACTACTGCCATCGTAGATATATTGCAAAGGTTCTAGCAACATTTTATGACCTGGCCGACATTGTTAGCCAGGCGGCATCACCAATTGGTCCAGGTCGATGTAAATCTTTGTCTTAGTAGTATTTTGCGACACCCACGAACAATGAAAACGTGGTAATATATCTAGCAGCTACCAGACAGTAAGTTACAATCAAAATATTATTACAATTTTCTATCTCTACAAATAAATAAATTTGAAGTGTCTGTTTGTCTATCAAAATAATAGGTTTTATTTATGCTCACACAATACGGTCCAAATTTTTTTGCCTGTCTGTCTATTCGTTACAGGTAATCTTCAAAATGGCTGGACCGATATCCTTACTAATATTATAAATGCGAAAGTAACTCTGTCTGTCTGTCTGTCTGTCTGTCTGTCTGTCTGTCTGCTACGCTTTCACGTCTAAACCACTGGACCGATTTTGATGAAATTTGGTACAGAGATGGACTAAACCTTGAGAAAGGACATAGGCTACTTTTTATCGCGGAAAAATGGGTATACGGGGTTGAAATAGGGGATGACATTTTGTATGGAAATTCGTCATTTTCGATGATCGAACCACGAATCTTTGTATTAAGGCACCTGACAATAAATAAATAAATATTCGTTCAAGCGTTTTGGAAATTTCATTTACATGGGGATGAAATTCAACCCCTAAAATATCAAAAAGCATACAGCCGAAACCACTGGGCCTAGAAACGTATTTTTTTTTACACCATCGTATTTCTTGGGGTACACGAGCACTAGCAAAGGATTTTTGGAAATTCACCCCCTTAAGGGGGTGAAAAACATATAGTCTTTCACGTCTAAACCGATTTTGATGAAATTTGGTACAGAGATGGACTAAAGCTTGAGAAAGGACATAGGCTACTTTTTATCGCGAAAAAATGGGTATAAGGGGTTGAAATAGGGGATGATATTTTGTATGGAAATTCGTCATTTTTGATGATAGGTCCGTGAATCTTTGTATTAAGGCACCTGATAATAAATAAATATTCGTTCTAGCGTTTTGGTAGTTTCACTTACATGGGGATGAAATTCAACCCCTAAAATACCAAAAGCATACAGCCGAAACCACTGGGCCTAGAAACGTACTTTTTTTACACCATCGTATTTCTTGGGGTGCACGAGCACTAGCAAAGGATTTTTGGAAATTCACCCCCTTAAGGGGGTGAAAAGCATATAGCCTCTCACGTCTAAGCCGATTTTGATGAAATTTGATACAGAGATGGACTGAAGCTTGAGGAAGGATATAGGCTACTTTTTATTGGGAAAAATGGGTATAAGAGGTTGAAATAGGGGATGATATTTTGTATGGAAATTTGTCATTTTCGATGATAGAACCGTGAATCTTTGTATGAAGGCACCTGATAATAAATAAATAAATATTCGTTCTAGCGTTTTGGTAGTTTCACTTACATAGGGATGAAATTCAACCCTTAAAATACCAAAAAGCACACAGCCGAAACCACTGGGCCTAGAAACGTACTTTTTTTACACCATCGTATTTCTTGGGGTGCACGATTACTAGCAAAGGATTTTTGGTAATTCACCTCCTTAAGGGGTTGAAAAGCACAAGTAACCCTGCTCCGGTGGTCGGTCCAACGACGAAGGCGACGTGGTGTTCGGGTGGGTTGCGGGTGTTGCGTGTTTACGCCCCTCTGTCGCCCCGGACGGAGTGGTGGGAGGAACGCGCTGACCGCAGTTCACCCCAAAAAAAAGGGGATTGAAAAGTCTTTCACGTCGAAACCACTTAACCGATTTTGATGAAATTTGGTACAGAGATGAACTAAAGCTTGAGAAAGTATATAAGGCTACTTTTTATTGCGAAAAATAGGTATAAGGGGTTGAAATAGGGGAAAGTATTTTCTTTTTACGTTGTCTTATTTCTTGGGGTACACGAGCACTAGCAAAGGATTTTTGGAAAATCACCCCCATAAGTGAGTGAAAAGCGTATAGACGAAACTCTTGGAGCTAGGAACGTAAAACTTTCTATGCAATTCTCTTTCCTTTGTTTTAAGTGAGCTCTAAGAAATTATATTATTAAAATCAACTCCTAAAGGGGTGCAAAATATATAGCCGAAATCATTAGGCCTAGAAACATAGAATTTTGTATAAAGTTGCCTTTCCTAGGGGAAGAGAGATTTTTGCAATTTTAGCCCTAAGGGGGTGAAAAGCGTTTAACCGAAATCACTGAGCCTAGGAAGGATCATTTTAGTACACGGTTGGCTTTCTTGGATTACCCCCAGATTTTCTTAGTGCTCACTTACCAAGCACTATGAAAATAATTTTGGCAAGGATAAGCGAGCTCTAACAAAGAATTTTTGGCAATTCAACCCCTAAGAGGGTGAAAGCGTATAGCCAAAGATACCGGGCCTAAGAATGTGAAATTTTGTATACCGATTTCGGTTATTTGGGGTAAGCACGCACTAAGAAACAATTTGGGGCTGCCCCAAAAGGATAAAACGCATATAGTCGAAGACACCCAGCCAATGATATATCATCATTATCTTGCTCTTATCCTAATTACTTTGGATCGACGCGATATGTAGGTAAGGTACCTACTACTGCCATCGTAGATATATTGCAAAGGTTCTAGCAACATTTTATGACCTGGCCGACATTGTTAGCCAGGCGGCATCACCAATTGGTCCAGGTCGATGTAAATCTTTGTCTTAGTAGTATTTTGCGACACCCACGAACAATGAAAACGTGGTAATATTTCTAGCAGCTACCAGACAGTAAGTTACAATCAAAATATTATTACAATTTTCTATCTCTACAAATAAATAAATTTGAAGTGTCTGTTTGTCTATCAAAATAATAGGTTTTATTTATGCTCACACAATACGGTCCAAATTTTTTTGCCTGTCTGTCTATTCGTTACAGGTAATCTTCAAAATGGCTGGACCGATATCCTTACTAATATTATAAATGCGAAAGTAACTCTGTCTGTCTGTTTGTCTGTCTGTCTGTCTGTCTGTCTGCTACGCTTTCACGTCTAAACCACTGGACCGATTTTGATGAAATTTGGTACAGAGATGGACTAAACCTTGAGAAAGGACATAGGCTACTTTTTATCGCGGAAAAATGGGTATACGGGGTTGAAATAGGGGATGACATTTTGTATGGAAATTCGTCATTTTCGATGATCGAACCACGAATCTTTGTATTGAGGCACCTAATAATAAATAAATAATTATTCGCTCAAGCGTTTTGGAAATTCCATTTACATGGGGATGAAATTCAACCCCTAAAATACCAAAAAGCATACAGCCGAAACCACTGGGCATGGAAACGTATTTTTTTTTTACACCATCGTATTTCTTGGGGTGCACGAGCACTAGCAAAGGATTTTTGGAAATTCACCCCCTTAAGGGGGTGAAAAGCATATAGCCTCTCACGTCTAAGCCGATTTTGATGAAATTTGATACAGAGATGGACTGAAGCTTGAGGAAGGATATAGGCTACTTTTTATTGGGAAAAATGGGTATAAGAGGTTGAAATAGGGGATGATATTTTGTATGGAAATTTGTCATTTTCGATGATAGAACCGTGAATCTTTGTATGAAGGCACCTGATAATAAATAAATAAATATTCGTTCTAGCGTTTTGGTAGTTTCACTTACATAGGGATGAAATTCAACCCTTAAAATACCAAAAAGCACACAGCCGAAACCACTGGGCCTAGAAACGTACTTTTTTTACACCATCGTATTTCTTGGGGTGCACGATTACTAGCAAAGGATTTTTGGTAATTCACCTCCTTAAGAGGTTGAAAAGCACAAGTAACCCTGCTCCGGTGGTCGGTCCAACGACGAAGGCGACGTGGTGTTCGGGTGGGTTGCGGGTGTTGCGTGTTTACCCCCCTCTGTCGCCCCGGACGGAGTGGTGGGAGGAACGCGCTGACCGCAGTTCACCCCAAAATAAAGGGGATTGAAAAGCATATAGTCTTTCACGTCGAAACCACTTAACCGATTTTGATGAAATTTGGTACAGAGATGAACTAAAGCTTGAGAAAGTATATAAGGCTACTTTTTATTGCGAAAAATAGGTATAAGGGGTTGAAATAGGGGAAAGTATTTTCTTTTTACGTTGTCTTATTTCTTGGGGTACACGAGCACTAGCAAAGGATTTTTGGAAAATCACCCCCTTAAGTGAGTGAAAAGCGTATAGACGAAACTCTTGGAGCTAGGAACGTAAAACTTTCTATGCAATTCTCTTTCCTTTGTTTTAAGTGAGCTCTAAGAAATTATATTATTAAAATCAACTCCTAAAGGGGTGCAAAATATATAGCCGAAATCATTAGGCCTAGAAACATAGAATTTTGTATAAAGTTGCCTTTCCTGGGGGAAGAGAGATTTTTGCAATTTTAGCCCTAAGGGGGTGAAAAGCGTTTAACCGAAATCACTGAGCCTAGGAAGGATCATTTTAGTACACGGTTGGCTTTCTTGGATTACCCCCAGATTTTCTTAGTGCTCACTTACCAAGCACTATGAAAAAAATTTTGGCAAGGATAAGCGAGCTCTAACAAAGAATTTTTGGCAATTCAACCCCTAAGAGGGTGAAAGCGTATAGCCAAAGATACCGGGCCTAAGAATGTGAAATTTTGTATACCGATTTCGGTTATTTGGGGTAAGCACGCACTAAGAAACAATTTGGGGCTGCCCCAAAAGGATAAAACGCATATAGTCGAAGACACCCAGCCAATGATATATCATCATTATCTTGCTCTTATCCTAATTACTTTGGATCGACGCGATATGTAGGTAAGGTACCTACTACTGCCATCGTAGATATATTGCAAAGGTTCTAGCAACATTTTATGACCTGGCCGACATTGTTAGCCAGGCGGCATCACCAATTGGTCCAGGTCGATGTAAATCTTTGTCTTAGTAGTATTTTGCGACACCCACGAACAATGAAAACGTGGTAATATATCTAGCAGCTACCAGACAGTAAGTTACAATCAAAATATTATTACAATTTTCTATCTCTACAAATAAATAAATTTGAAGTGTCTGTTTGTCTATCAAAATAATAGGTTTTATTTATGCTCACACAATACGGTCCAAATTTTTTTGCCTGTCTGTCTATTCGTTACAGGTAATCTTCAAAATGGCTGGACCGATATCCTTACTAATATTATAAATGCGAAAGTAACTCTGTCTGTCTGTCTGTCTGTCTGTCTGTCTGTCTGTCTGCTACGCTTTCACGTCTAAACCACTGGACCGATTTTGATGAAATTTGGTACAGAGATGGACTAAACCTTGAGAAAGGACATAGGCTATTTTTTATCGCGGAAAAATGGGTATACGGGGTTGAAATAGGGGATGACATTTTGTATGGAAATTCGTCATTTTCGATGATCGAACCACGAATCTTTGTATTGAGGCACCTAATAATAAATAAATAATTATTCGCTCAAGCGTTTTGGAAATTACATTTACATGGGGATGAAATTCAACCCCTAAAATACCAAAAAGCATACAGCCGAAACCACTGGGCATGGAAGCGTATTTTTTTTTACACCATCGTATTTCTTGGGGTGCACGAGCACTAGCAAAGGATTTTTGGAAATTCACCCCCTTAAGGGGGTGAAAAGCATAAAGCCTCTCACGTCTAAGCCGATTTTGATGAAATTTGATACAGAGATGGACTGAAGCTTGAGGAAGGATATAGGCTACTTTTTATTGGGAAAAATGGGTATAAGAGGTTGAAATAGGGGATGATATTTTGTATGGAAATTTGTCATTTTCGATGATAGAACCGTGAATCTTTGTATGAAGGCACCTGATAATAAATAAATAAATATTCGTTCTAGCGTTTTGGTAGTTTCACTTACATAGGGATGAAATTCAACCCTTAAAATACCAAAAAGCACACAGCCGAAACCACTGGGCCTAGAAACGTACTTTTTTTACACCATCGTATTTCTTGGGGTGCACGATTACTAGCAAAGGATTTTTGGTAATTCACCTCCTTAAGGGGTTGAAAAGCACAAGTAACCCTGCTCCGGTGGTCGGTCCAACGACGAAGGCGACGTGGTGTTCGGGTGGGTTGCGGGTGTTGCGTGTTTACCCCCCTCTGTCGCCCCGGACGGAGTGGTGGGAGGAACGCGCTGACCGCAGTTCACCCCAAAATAAAGGGGATTGAAAAGCATATAGTCTTTCACGTCGAAACCACTTAACCGATTTTGATGAAATTTGGTACAGAGATGAACTAAAGCTTGAGAAAGTATATAAGGCTACTTTTTATTGCGAAAAATAGGTATAAGGGGTTGAAATAGGGGAAAGTATTTTCTTTTTACGTTGTCTTATTTCTTGGGGTACACGAGCACTAGCAAAGGATTTTTGGAAAATCACCCCCTTAAGTGAGTGAAAAGCGTATAGACGAAACTCTTGGAGCTAGGAACGTAAAACTTTCTATGCAATTCTCTTTCCTTTGTTTTAAGTGAGCTCTAAGAAATTATATTATTAAAATCAACTCCTAAAGGGGTGCAAAATATATAGCCGAAATCATTAGGCCTAGAAACATAGAATTTTGTATAAAGTTGCCTTTCCTGGGGGAAGAGAGATTTTTGCAATTTTAGCCCTAAGGGGGTGAAAAGCGTTTAACCGAAATCACTGAGCCTAGGAAGGATCATTTTAGTACACGGTTGGCTTTCTTGGATTACCCCCAGATTTTCTTAGTGCTCACTTACCAAGCACTATGAAAAAAATTTTGGCAAGGATAAGCGAGCTCTAACAAAGAATTTTTGGCAATTCAACCCCTAAGAGGGTGAAAGCGTATAGCCAAAGATACCGGGCCTAAGAATGTGAAATTTTGTATACCGATTTCGGTTATTTGGGGTAAGCACGCACTAAGAAACAATTTGGGGCTGCCCCAAAAGGATAAAACGCATATAGTCGAAGACACCCAGCCAATGATATATCATCATTATCTTGCTCTTATCCTAATTACTTTGGATCGACGCGATATGTAGGTAAGGTACCTACTACTGCCATCGTAGATATATTGCAAAGGTTCTAGCAACATTTTATGACCTGGCCGACATTGTTAGCCAGGCGGCATCACCAATTGGTCCAGGTCGATGTAAATCTTTGTCTTAGTAGTATTTTGCGACACCCACGAACAATGAAAACGTGGTAATATATCTAGCAGCTACCAGACAGTAAGTTACAATCAAAATATTATTACAATTTTCTATCTCTACAAATAAATAAATTTGAAGTGTCTGTTTGTCTATCAAAATAATAGGTTTTATTTATGCTCACACAATACGGTCCAAATTTTTTTGCCTGTCTGTCTATTCGTTACAGGTAATCTTCAAAATGGCTGGACCGATATCCTTACTAATATTATAAATGCGAAAGTAACTCTGTCTGTCTGTCTGTCTGTCTGTCTGCTACGCTTTCACGTCTAAACCACTGGACCGATTTTGATGAAATTTGGTACAGAGATGGACTAAACCTTGAGAAAGGACATAGGCTACTTTTTATCGCGGAAAAATGGGTATACGGGGTTGAAATAGGGGATGACATTTTGTATGGAAATTCGTCATTTTCGATGATCGAACCACGAATCTTTGTATTGAGGCACCTAATAATAAATAAATAATTATTCGCTCAAGCGTTTTGGAAATTACATTTACATGGGGATGAAATTCAACCCCTAAAATACCAAAAAGCATACAGCCGAAACCACTGGGCATGGAAGCGTATTTTTTTTTACACCATCGTATTTCTTGGGGTGCACGAGCACTAGCAAAGGATTTTTGGAAATTCACCCCCTTAAGGGGGTGAAAAGCATATAGCCTCTCACGTCTAAGCCGATTTTGATGAAATTTGATACAGAGATGGACTGAAGCTTGAGGAAGGATATAGGCTACTTTTTATTGGGAAAAATGGGTATAAGAGGTTGAAATAGGGGATGATATTTTGTATGGAAATTTGTCATTTTCGATGATAGAACCGTGAATCTTTGTATGAAGGCACCTGATAATAAATAAATAAATATTCGTTCTAGCGTTTTGGTAGTTTCACTTACATAGGGATGAAATTCAACCCTTAAAATACCAAAAAGCACACAGCCGAAACCACTGGGCCTAGAAACGTACTTTTTTTACACCATCGTATTTCTTGGGGTGCACGATTACTAGCAAAGGATTTTTGGTAATTCACCTCCTTAAGGGGTTGAAAAGCACAAGTAACCCTGCTCCGGTGGTCGGTCCAACGACGAAGGCGACGTGGTGTTCGGGTGGGTTGCGGGTGTTGCGTGTTTACGCCCCTCTGTCGCCCCGGACGGAGTGGTGGGAGGAATGCGCTGACCGCAGTTCACCCCAAAAAAAAGGGGATTGAAAAGCATATAGTCTTTCACGTCGAAACTACTTAACCGATTCTGATGAAATTTGGTACAGAGATGAACTAAAGCTTGAGAAAGTATATAAGGCTACTTTTTATTGCGAAAAATAGGTATAAGGGGTTGAAATAGGGGAAAGTATTTTCTTTTTACGTTGTCTTATTTCTTGGGGTACACGAGCACTAGCAAAGGATTTTTGGAAAATCACCCCCTTAAGTGAGTGAAAAGCGTATAGACGAAACTCTTGGAGCTAGGAACGTAAAACTTTCTATGCAATTCTCTTTCCTTTGTTTTAAGTGAGCTCTAAGAAATTATATTATTAAAATCAACTCCTAAAGGGGTGCAAAATATATAGCCGAAATCATTAGGCCTAGAAACATAGAATTTTGTATAAAGTTGCCTTTCCTGGGGGAAGAGAGATTTTTGCAATTTTAGCCCTAAGGGGGTGAAAAGCGTTTAACCGAAATCACTGAGCCTAGGAAGGATCATTTTAGTACACGGTTGGCTTTCTTGGATTACCCCCAGATTTTCTTAGTGCTCACTTACCAAGCACTATGAAAAACATTTTGGCAAGGATAAGCGAGCTCTAACAAAGAATTTTTGGCAATTCAACCCCTAAGAGGGTGAAAGCGTATAGCCAAAGATACCGGGCCTAAGAATGTGAAATTTTGTATACCGATTTCGGTTATTTGGGGTAAGCACGCACTAAGAAACAATTTGGGGCTGCCCCAAAAGGATAAAACGCATATAGTCGAAGACACCCAGCCAATGATATATCATCATTATCTTGCTCTTATCCTAATTACTTTGGATCGACGCGATATGTAGGTAAGGTACCTACTACTGCCATCGTAGATATATTGCAAAGGTTCTAGCAACATTTTATGACCTGGCCGACATTGTTAGCCAGGCGGCATCACCAATTGGTCCAGGTCGATGTAAATCTTTGTCTTAGTAGTATTTTGCGACACCCACGAACAATGAAAACGTGGTAATATATCTAGCAGCTACCAGACAGTAAGTTACAATCAAAATATTATTACAATTTTCTATCTCTACAAATAAATAAATTTGAAGTGTCTGTTTGTCTATCAAAATAATAGGTTTTATTTATGCTCACACAATACGGTCCAAATTTTTTTGCCTGTCTGTCTATTCGTTACAGGTAATCTTCAAAATGGCTGGACCGATATCCTTACTAATATTATAAATGCGAAAGTAACTCTGTCTGTCTGTCTGTCTGTCTGTCTGTCTGTCTGCTACGCTTTCACGTCTAAACCACTGGACCGATTTTGATGAAATTTGGTACAGAGATGGACTAAACCTTGATAAAGGACATAGGCTACTTTTTATCGCGGAAAAATGGGTATACGGGGTTGAAATAGGGGATGACATTTTGTATGGAAATTCGTCATTTTCGATGATCGAACCACGAATCTTTGTATTAAGGCACCTGACAATAAATAAATAAATATTCGTTCAAGCGTTTTGGAAATTTCATTTACATGGGGATGAAATTCAACCCCTAAAATATCAAAAAGCATACAGCCGAAACCACTGGGCCTAGAAACGTATTTTTTTTTACACCATCGTATTTCTTGGGGTACACGAGCACTAGCAAAGGATTTTTGGAAATTCACCCCCTTAAGGGGGTGAAAAACATATAGTCTTTCACGTCTAAACCGATTTTGATGAAATTTGGTACAGAGATGGACTAAAGCTTGAGAAAGGACATAGGCTACTTTTTATCGCGAAAAAATGGGTATAAGGGGTTGAAATAGGGGATGATATTTTGTATGGAAATTCGTCATTTTTGATGATAGGTCCGTGAATCTTTGTATTAAGGCACCTGATAATAAATAAATATTCGTTCTAGCGTTTTGGTAGTTTCACTTACATGGGGATGAAATTCAACCCCTAAAATACCAAAAGCATACAGCCGAAACCACTGGGCCTAGAAACGTACTTTTTTTACACCATCGTATTTCTTGGGGTGCACGAGCACTAGCAAAGGATTTTTGGAAATTCACCCCCTTAAGGGGGTGAAAAGCATATAGCCTCTCACGTCTAAGCCGATTTTGATGAAATTTGATACAGAGATGGGCTGAAGCTTGAGGAAGGATATAGGCTACTTTTTATTGGGAAAAATGGGTATAAGAGGTTGAAATAGGGGATGATATTTTGTATGGAAATTTGTCATTTTCGATGATAGAACCGTGAATCTTTGTATGAAGGCACCTGATAATAAATAAATAAATATTCGTTCTAGCGTTTTGGTAGTTTCACTTACATAGGGATGAAATTCAACCCTTAAAATACCAAAAAGCACACAGCCGAAACCACTGGGCCTAGAAACGTACTTTTTTTACACCATCGTATTTCTTGGGGTGCACGATTACTAGCAAAGGATTTTTGGTAATTCACCTCCTTAAGAGGTTGAAAAGCACAAGTAACCCTGCTCCGGTGGTCGGTCCAACGACGAAGGCGACGTGGTGTTCGGGTGGGTTGCGGGTGTTGCGTGTTTACGCCCCTCTGTCGCCCCGGACGGAGTGGTGGGAGGAACGCGCCTACCGCAGTTCACCCCAAAAAAAAGGGGATTGAAAAGCATATAGTCTTTCACGTCGAAACCACTTAACCGATTTTGATGAAATTTGGTACAGAGATGAACTAAAGCTTGAGAAAGTATATAAGGCTACTTTTTATTGCGAAAAAATAGGTATAAGGGGTTGAAATAGGGGAAAGTATTTTCTTTTTACGTTGTCTTATTTCTTGGGGTACACGAGCACTAGCAAAGGATTTTTGGAAAATCACCCCCTTAAGTGAGTGAAAAGCGTATAGACGAAACTCTTGGAGCTAGGAACGTAAAACTTTCTATGCAATTCTCTTTCCTTTGTTTTAAGTGAGCTCTAAGAAATTATATTATTAAAATCAACTCCTAAAGGGGTGCAAAATATATAGCCGAAATCATTAGGCCTAGAAACATAGAATTTTGTATAAAGTTGCCTTTCCTGGGGGAAGAGAGATTTTTGCAATTTTAGCCCTAAGGGGGTGAAAAGCGTTTAACCGAAATCACTGAGCCTAGGAAGGATCATTTTAGTACACGGTTGGCTTTCTTGGATTACCCCCAGATTTTCTTAGTGCTCACTTACCAAGCACTATGAAAAAAATTTTGGCAAGGATAAGCGAGCTCTAACAAAGAATTTTTGGCAATTCAACCCCTAAGAGGGTGAAAGCGTATAGCCAAAGATACCGGGCCTAAGAATGTGAAATTTTGTATACCGATTTCGGTTATTTGGGGTAAGCACGCACTAAGAAACAATTTGGGGCTGCCCCAAAAGGATAAAACGCATATAGTCGAAGACACTCAGCCAATGATATATCATCATTATCTTGCTCTTATCCTAATTACTTTGGATCGACGCGATATGTAGGTAAGGTACCTACTACTGCCATCGTAGATATATTGCAAAGGTTCTAGCAACATTTTATGACCTGGCCGACATTGTTAGCCAGGCGGCATCACCAATTGGTCCAGGTCGATGTAAATCTTTGTCTTAGTAGTATTTTGCGACACCCACGAACAATGAAAACGTGGTAATATATCTAGCAGCTACCAGACAGTAAGTTACAATCAAAATATTATTACAATTTTCTATCTCTACAAATAAATAAATTTGAAGTGTCTGTTTGTCTATCAAAATAATAGGTTTTATTTATGCTCACACAATACGGTCCAAATTTTTTTGCCTGTCTGTCTATTCGTTACAGGTAATCTTCAAAATGGCTGGACCGATATCCTTACTAATATTATAAATGCGAAAGTAACTCTGTCTGTCTGTCTGTCTGCTACGCTTTCACGTCTAAACCACTGGACCGATTTTGATGAAATTTGGTACAGAGATGGACTAAACCTTGAGAAAGGACATAGGCTACTTTTTATCGCGGAAAAATGGGTATACGGGGTTGAAATAGGGGATGACATTTTGTATGGAAATTCGTCATTTTCGATGATCGAACCACGAATCTTTGTATTGAGGCACCTAATAATAAATAAATAATTATTCGCTCAAGCGTTTTGGAAATTACATTTACATGGGGATGAAATTCAACCCCTAAAATACCAAAAAGCATACAGCCGAAACCACTGGGCATGGAAGCGTATTTTTTTTTACACCATCGTATTTCTTGGGGTGCACGAGCACTAGCAAAGGATTTTTGGAAATTCACCCCCTTAAGGGGGTGAAAAGCATATAGCCTCTCACGTCTAAGCCGATTTTGATGAAATTTGATACAGAGATGGACTGAAGCTTGAGGAAGGATATAGGCTACTTTTTATTGGGAAAAATGGGTATAAGAGGTTGAAATAGGGGATGATATTTTGTATGGAAATTTGTCATTTTCGATGATAGAACCGTGAATCTTTGTATGAAGGCACCTGATAATAAATAAATAAATATTCGTTCTAGCGTTTTGGTAGTTTCACTTACATAGGGATGAAATTCAACCCTTAAAATACCAAAAAGCACACAGCCGAAACCACTGGGCCTAGAAACGTACTTTTTTTACACCATCGTATTTCTTGGGGTGCACGATTACTAGCAAAGGATTTTTGGTAATTCACCTCCTTAAGGGGTTGAAAAGCACAAGTAACCCTGCTCCGGTGGTCGGTCCAACGACGAAGGCGACGTGGTGTTCGGGTGGGTTGCGGGTGTTGCGTGTTTACGCCCCTCTGTCGCCCCGGACGGAGTGGTGGGAGGAACGCGCTGACCGCAGTTCACCCCAAAAAAAAGGGGATTGAAAAGCATATAGTCTTTCACGTCGAAACCACTTAACCGATTCTGATGAAATTTGGTACAGAGATGAACTAAAGCTTGAGAAAGTATATAAGGCTACTTTTTATTGCGAAAAATAGGTATAAGGGGTTGAAATAGGGGAAAGTATTTTCTTTTTACGTTGTCTTATTTCTTGGGGTACACGAGCACTAGCAAAGGATTTTTGGAAAATCACCCCCTTAAGTGAGTGAAAAGCGTATAGACGAAACTCTTGGAGCTAGGAACGTAAAACTTTCTATGCAATTCTCTTTCCTTTGTTTTAAGTGAGCTCTAAGAAATTATATTATTAAAATCAACTCCTAAAGGGGTGCAAAATATATAGCCGAAATCATTAGGCCTAGAAACATAGAATTTTGTATAAAGTTGCCTTTCCTGGGGGAAGAGAGATTTTTGCAATTTTAGCCCTAAGGGGGTGAAAAGCGTTTAACCGAAATCACTGAGCCTAGGAAGGATCATTTTAGTACACGGTTGGCTTTCTTGGATTACCCCCAGATTTTCTTAGTGCTCACTTACCAAGCACTATGAAAAACATTTTGGCAAGGATAAGCGAGCTCTAACAAAGAATTTTTGGCAATTCAACCCCTAAGAGGGTGAAAGCGTATAGCCAAAGATACCGGGCCTAAGAATGTGAAATTTTGTATACCGATTTCGGTTATTTGGGGTAAGCACGCACTAAGAAACAATTTGGGGCTGCCCCAAAAGGATAAAACGCATATAGTCGAAGACACCCAGCCAATGATATATCATCATTATCTTGCTCTTATCCTAATTACTTTGGATCGACGCGATATGTAGGTAAGGTACCTACTACTGCCATCGTAGATATATTGCAAAGGTTCTAGCAACATTTTATGACCTGGCCGACATTGTTAGCCAGGCGGCATCACCAATTGGTCCAGGTCGATGTAAATCTTTGTCTTAGTAGTATTTTGCGACACCCACGAACAATGAAAACGTGGTAATATATCTAGCAGCTACCAGACAGTAAGTTACAATCAAAATATTATTACAATTTTCTATCTCTACAAATAAATAAATTTGAAGTGTCTGTTTGTCTATCAAAATAATAGGTTTTATTTATGCTCACACAATACGGTCCAAATTTTTTTGCCTGTCTGTCTATTCGTTACAGGTAATCTTCAAAATGGCTGGACCGATATCCTTACTAATATTATAAATGCGAAAGTAACTCTGTCTGTCTGTCTGTCTGTCTGTCTGTCTGTCTGCTACGCTTTCACGTCTAAACCACTGGACCGATTTTGATGAAATTTGGTACAGAGATGGACTAAACCTTGATAAAGGACATAGGCTACTTTTTATCGCGGAAAAATGGGTATACGGGGTTGAAATAGGGGATGACATTTTGTATGGAAATTCGTCATTTTCGATGATCGAACCACGAATCTTTGTATTAAGGCACCTGACAATAAATAAATAAATATTCGTTCAAGCGTTTTGGAAATTTCATTTACATGGGGATGAAATTCAACCCCTAAAATATCAAAAAGCATACAGCCGAAACCACTGGGCCTAGAAACGTATTTTTTTTTACACCATCGTATTTCTTGGGGTACACGAGCACTAGCAAAGGATTTTTGGAAATTCACCCCCTTAAGGGGGTGAAAAACATATAGTCTTTCACGTCTAAACCGATTTTGATGAAATTTGGTACAGAGATGGACTAAAGCTTGAGAAAGGACATAGGCTACTTTTTATCGCGAAAAAATGGGTATAAGGGGTTGAAATAGGGGATGATATTTTGTATGGAAATTCGTCATTTTTGATGATAGGTCCGTGAATCTTTGTATTAAGGCACCTGATAATAAATAAATATTCGTTCTAGCGTTTTGGTAGTTTCACTTACATGGGGATGAAATTCAACCCCTAAAATACCAAAAGCATACAGCCGAAACCACTGGGCCTAGAAACGTACTTTTTTTACACCATCGTATTTCTTGGGGTGCACGAGCACTAGCAAAGGATTTTTGGAAATTCACCCCCTTAAGGGGGTGAAAAGCATATAGCCTCTCACGTCTAAGCCGATTTTGATGAAATTTGATACAGAGATGGGCTGAAGCTTGAGGAAGGATATAGGCTACTTTTTATTGGGAAAAATGGGTATAAGAGGTTGAAATAGGGGATGATATTTTGTATGGAAATTTGTCATTTTCGATGATAGAACCGTGAATCTTTGTATGAAGGCACCTGATAATAAATAAATAAATATTCGTTCTAGCGTTTTGGTAGTTTCACTTACATAGGGATGAAATTCAACCCTTAAAATACCAAAAAGCACACAGCCGAAACCACTGGGCCTAGAAACGTACTTTTTTTACACCATCGTATTTCTTGGGGTGCACGATTACTAGCAAAGGATTTTTGGTAATTCACCTCCTTAAGAGGTTGAAAAGCACAAGTAACCCTGCTCCGGTGGTCGGTCCAACGACGAAGGCGACGTGGTGTTCGGGTGGGTTGCGGGTGTTGCGTGTTTACGCCCCTCTGTCGCCCCGGACGGAGTGGTGGGAGGAACGCGCCTACCGCAGTTCACCCCAAAAAAAAGGGGATTGAAAAGCATATAGTCTTTCACGTCGAAACCACTTAACCGATTTTGATGAAATTTGGTACAGAGATGAACTAAAGCTTGAGAAAGTATATAAGGCTACTTTTTATTGCGAAAAAATAGGTATAAGGGGTTGAAATAGGGGAAAGTATTTTCTTTTTACGTTGTCTTATTTCTTGGGGTACACGAGCACTAGCAAAGGATTTTTGGAAAATCACCCCCTTAAGTGAGTGAAAAGCGTATAGACGAAACTCTTGGAGCTAGGAACGTAAAACTTTCTATGCAATTCTCTTTCCTTTGTTTTAAGTGAGCTCTAAGAAATTATATTATTAAAATCAACTCCTAAAGGGGTGCAAAATATATAGCCGAAATCATTAGGCCTAGAAACATAGAATTTTGTATAAAGTTGCCTTTCCTGGGGGAAGAGAGATTTTTGCAATTTTAGCCCTAAGGGGGTGAAAAGCGTTTAACCGAAATCACTGAGCCTAGGAAGGATCATTTTAGTACACGGTTGGCTTTCTTGGATTACCCCCAGATTTTCTTAGTGCTCACTTACCAAGCACTATGAAAAACATTTTGGCAAGGATAAGCGAGCTCTAACAAAGAATTTTTGGCAATTCAACCCCTAAGAGGGTGAAAGCGTATAGCCAAAGATACCGGGCCTAAGAATGTGAAATTTTGTATACCGATTTCGGTTATTTGGGGTAAGCACGCACTAAGAAACAATTTTGGGCTGCCCCAAAAGGATAAAACGCATATAGTCGAAGACACCCAGCCAATGATATATCATCATTATCTTGCTCTTATCCTAATTACTTTGGATCGACGCGATATGTAGGTAAGGTACCTACTACTGCCATCGTAGATATATTGCAAAGGTTCTAGCAACATTTTATGACCTGGCCGACATTGTTAGCCAGGCGGCATCACCAATTGGTCCAGGTCGATGTAAATCTTTGTCTTAGTAGTATTTTGCGACACCCACGAACAATGAAAACGTGGTAATATTTCTAGCAGCTACCAGACAGTAAGTTACAATCAAAATATTATTACAATTTTCTATCTCTACAAATAAATAAATTTGAAGTGTCTGTTTGTCTATCAAAATAATAGGTTTTATTTATGCTCATACAATACGGTCCAAATTTTTTTGCCTGTCTGTCTATTCGTTACAGGTAATCTTCAAAATGGCTGGACCGATATTGATTATATTTTACCATCAGGTCTACCAGTCGTACATAAGGAATAACTTAGACTATTTTATCTCAGGCTATATTTTATCCCGGTGTGGATGAATTGTCGATTTTAAAATTATTTCACTAATGGAAAGCTATTTTTAAGCGAGTAACATATTTAAGCTATTTTTATCCCGATATTCCTACGGGATCGGGTACAATGCTGGTGAAATCACGGGAATATAATGGTTTAAAAAATTAATTCACTAATGAAAAGCTACATTATCAGTGAATACCATATAAAGGCTATTTTCATCCCGGTATTTGCCCAGGAACGACAACTATACCGGGGGATGTTGACCAATTTTTAAAATTCTTTCACCAATGGAAAGCTACCTATGTTGTCAGCGAGTAGCATAGGCAATTTATATCTCTGATATTTCTGGGATTTATATATTTTTTTTTACCCATGTAAATTTATAATATCAGCAAGTTACATAGGCATTTTTTATCTCGGTATTGGCATGAGAATGAGGTCTACGTGAATGAAACTGCGGGTGTTTGATTGATATAATTTTTTTTTCACCAATGGAAAAGTACGTTATCAGAGACTAAGGAAAGGCCACAATACCATCGTATTTGCACGGCAATCTGAACTACAAGGCTGGAAGTAATATTCAAATGTGAAAGTTTGTGAAGATATTTGGATGTTTGTTACTCGATCACGCTTAAACTGTTGAGCAGATTTGGATGAAAATTGACACGTAGATAGAGTATTTCTTAAATTAAGAAATGTAATACTTTTTATGTCGATAATATTCTTTGCGATAATAGTTCAATATGCAAGTAAATTTTTACGCGGGCGAAGCCGCGGGCAAAAGCTAGTATATGAATAAACTAGCTTTTGCCCGCGGCTTCGCCCGCGTAAAAATTTACTTGCATATTGAACTACTAGCTTTTGCCCGCGGCTTCGCCCGCGTAAAAATTTACTTGCATATTGAACTATTATCGCAAAGAATATTATCGACATAAAAAGTATTACATAAAAAATATATAAATCCCAGAAATATCAGAGATATAAATTGCCTATGCTACTCGCTGACAACATAGGTAGCTTTCCATTGGTGAAAGAATTTTAAAAATTGGTCAACATCCCCCGGTATAGTTGTCGTTCCTGGGCAAATACCGGGATGAAAATAGCCTTTATATGGTATTCACTGATAATGTAGCTTTTCATTAGTGAATTAATTTTTTAAACCATTATATTCCCGTGATTTCACCAGCATTGTACCCGATCCCGTAGGAATATCGGGATAAAAATAGCTTAAATATGTTACTCGCTTAAAAATAGCTTTCCATTAGTGAAATAATTTTAAAATCGACAATTCATCCACACCGGGATAAAATATAGCCTGAGATAAAATAGACTAAGTTATTCCTTATGTACGACTGGTAGACCTGATGGTAAAATATAATCAAATAGCTTTTGCCCGCGGCTTCGCCCGCGTAAAAATTTACTTGCATATTGAACTACTAGCTTTTGCCCGCGGCTTCGCCCGCGTAAAAATTTACTTGCATATTGAACTATTATCGCAAAGAATATTATCGACATAAAAAGTATTACATTTTTTAATTTAAGAAATACTCTATCTACGTGTCAATTTTCATCCAAATCTGCTCAACAGTTTAAGCGTGATCGAGTAACAAACATCCAAATATCTTCACAAACTTTCACATTTGAATATTACTTCCAGCCTTGTAGTTCAGATTGCCGTGCAAATACGATGGTATTGTGGCCTTTCCTTAGTCTCTGATAACGTACTTTTCCATTGGTGAAAAAAAAATTATATCAATCAAACACCCGCAGTTTCATTCACGTAGACCTCATTCTCATGCCAATACCGAGATAAAAAATGCCTATGTAACTTGCTGATATTATAAATTTACATGGGTAAAAAGAAATATATAAATCCCAGAAATATCAGAGATATAAATTGCCTATGCTACTCGCTGACAACATAGGTAGCTTTCCATTGGTGAAAGAATTTTAAAAATTGGTCAACATCCCCCGGTATAGTAGTCGTTCCTGGGCAAATACCGGGATGAAAATAGCCTTTGTATGGTATTCACTGATAATGTAGCTTTTCATTAGTGAATTAATTTTTTAAACCATTATATTCCCGTGATTTCACCAGCATTGTACCCGATCCCGTAGGAATATCGGGATAAAAATAGCTTAAATATGTTACTCGCTTAAAAATAGCTTTCCATTAGTGAAATAATTTTAAAATCGACAATTCATCCACACCGGGATAAAATATAGCCTGAGATAAAATAGTCTAAGTTATTCCTTATGTACGACTGGTAGACCTGATGGTAAAATATAATCAATATCGGTCCAGCCATTTTGAAGATTACCTGTAACGAATAGACAGACAGGCAAAAAAATTTGGACCGTATTGTGTGAGCATAAATAAAACCTATTATTTTGATAGACAAACAGACACTTCAAATTTATTTATTTGTAGAGATAGAAAATTGTAATAATATTTTGATTGTAACTTACTGTCTGGTAGCTGCTAGAAATATTACCACGTTTTCATTGTTCGTGGGTGTCGCAAAATACTACTAAGACAAAGATTTACATCGACCTGGACCAATTGGTGATGCCGCCTGGCTAACAATGTCGGCCAGGTCATAAAATGTTGCTAGAACCTTTGCAATATATCTACGATGGCAGTAGTAGGTACCTTACCTACATATCGCATCGATCCAAAGTAATTAGGATAAGAGCAAGATAATGATGATATATCATTGGCTGGGTGTCTTCGACTATATGCGTTTTATCCTTTTGGGGCAGCCCCAAATTGTTTCTTAGTGCGTGCTTACCCCAAATAACCGAAATCGGTATACAAAATTTCACATTCTTAGGCCCGGTATCTTTGGCTATACGCTTTCACCCTCTTAGGGGTTGAATTGCCAAAAATTCTTTGTTAGAGCTCGCTTATCCTTGCCAAAATTTTTTTCATAGTGCTTGGTAAGTGAGCACTAAGAAAATCTGGGGGTAATCCAAGAAAGCCAACCGTGTACTAAAATGATCCTTCCTAGGCTCAGTGATTTCGGTTAAACGCTTTTCACCCCCTTAGGGCTAAAATTGCAAAAATCTCTCTTCCCCCAGGAAAGGCAACTTTATACAAAATTCTATGTTTCTAGGCCTAATGATTTCGGCTATATATTTTGCACCCCTTTAGGAGTTGATTTTAATAATATAATTTCTTAGAGCTCACTTAAAACAAAGGAAAGAGAATTGCATAGAAAGTTTTACGTTCCTAGCTCCAAGAGTTTCGTCTATACGCTTTTCACTCACTTAAGGGGGTGATTTTCCAAAAATCCTTTGCTAGTGCTCGTGTACCCCAAGAACAACGTAAAAAGAAAATACTTTCCCCTATTTCAACCCCTTATACCTATTTTTTCGCAATAAAAAGTAGCCTTATATACTTTCTCAAGCTTTAGTTCATCTCTGTACCAAATTTCATCAAAATCGGTTAAGTGGTTTCGACGTGAAAGACTATATGCTTTTCAATCCCCTTTTTTTTGGGGTGAACTGCGGTCAGCGCGTTCCTCCCACCACTCCGTCCGGGGCGACAGAGGGGCGTAAACACGCAACACCCGCAACCCACCCGAACACCACGTCGCCTTCGTCGTTGGACCGACCACCGGAGCAGGGTTACTTGTGCTTTTCAACCCCTTAAGGAGGTGAATTACCAAAAATCCTTTGCTAGTAATCGTGCACCCCAAGAAATACGATGGTGTAAAAAAAGTACGTTTCTAGGCCCAGTGGTTTCGGCTGAGTGCTTTTTGGTATTTTAAGGGTTGAATTTCATCCCTATGTAAGTGAAACTACCAAAACGCTAGAACGAATATTTATTTATTTATTATCAGGTGCCTTCATACAAAGATTCACGGTTCTATCATCGAAAATGACAAATTTCCATACAAAATATCATCCCCTATTTCAACCTCTTATACCCATTTTTCCCAATAAAAAGTAGCCTATATCCTTCCTCAAGCTTCAGTCCATCTCTGTATCAAATTTCATCAAAATCGGCTTAGACGTGAGAGGCTATATGCTTTTCACCCCCTTAAGGGGGTGAATTTCCAAAAATCCTTTGCTAGTACTCGTGCACCCCAAGAAATACGATGGTGTAAAAAAAAATACGTTTCCATGCCCAGTGGTTTCGGCTGTATGCTTTTTGGTATTTTAGGGGTTGAATTTCATCCCCATGTAAATGGAATTTCCAAAACGCTTGAGCGAATAATTATTTATTTATTATTAGGTGCCTCAATACAAAGATTCGTGGTTCGATCATCGAAAATGACGAATTTCCATACAAAATGTCATCCCCTATTTCAACCCCTTATACCCATTTTTTTGCGATAAAAAGTAGCCTATATCCTTTCTCAAGCTTTAGTCCATCTTTGTACCAAATTTCATCAAAATCGGTTTCGACGTGAAAGGCTATATGCTTTTCAACCCCTTAAAGGGGTGAATTTCCAAAAATCCTTTGCTAGTACTCGTGCACCCCAAGAAATACGATGGTGTAAAAAAAATACGTTTCTAGGCCCAGTGGTTTCGGCTGTATGCTTTTGGTATTTTAGGGGTTGAATTTCATCCCCATGTAAGTGAAACTACCAAAACGCTAGAACGAATATTTATTTATTATCAGGTGCCTTAATACAAAGATTCACGGTCCTATCATCAAAAATGACGAATTTCCATACAAAATATCATCCCCTATTTCAACCCCTTATACCCATTTTTTCGCGATAAAAAGTAGCCTATGTCCTTTCTCAAGCTTTAGTCCATCTCTGTACCAAATTTCATCAAAATCGGTTTAGACGTGAAAGACTATATGTTTTTCACCCCCTTAAGGGGGTGAATTTCCAAAAATCCTTTGCTAGTGCTCGTGTACCCCAAGAAATACGATGGTGTAAAAAAAAAATACGTTTCTAGGCCCAGTGGTTTCGGCTGTATGCTTTTTGATATTTTAGGGGTTGAATTTCATCCCCATGTAAATGAAATTTCCAAAACGCTTGAACGAATATTTATTTATTTATTGTCAGGTGCCTTAATACAAAGATTCGTGGTTCTATCATCGAAAATGACGAATTTCCATACAAAATGTCATCCCCTATTTCAACCCCGTATACCCATTTTTCTGCGATAAAAAGTAGCCTATGTCCTTTCTCAAGGTTTAGTCCATCTCTGTACCAAATTTCATCAAAATCGGTCCAGTGGTTTAGACGTGAAAGCGTAGCAGACAGACAGACAGACAGACAGACAGACAGAGTTACTTTCGCATTTATAATATTAGTAAGTATTAGTAAGGATAAGGATATTTTAACACAAAATACATCTCGCCTTAATAATAATAGAGTGTATTAATAATAAGCTGAAATCGTGACACTCTGATACCAAAATTACCATTTTCATTAGCGATGCAAATTGAATCACGTAACTCCCAAGATGAACATTAGTAACTACTATAATTTATCAGTTCGGTGTTTAGAAATTTATGTTATGTTATGTAAATGATTGTTAATTGAAATGTATTCTTTGATTTCTGATATTTACACGAGCATTAAATTTTCGCAGTTGAACTTGAGTACTGTATTGTTGTTAATGGAAATCTATTCTTTGTACATACATATGCATACTCACGCGTCTTTCCCATAGAGGTAGGCAGAGACCATTTGCTTCACTTGTTACGATCTTGACATACCACTTTCGTCTCCTCCACATTTATTTATATCCTCATGCATCTACTTCGGTTTAAGATACTTATAACCCGGCCTTTCTTAAAAATATCACTGATTTTGACATGGAACGTCCGCCTTGGTCTTCCCCTTCCAACACATTCGCCAGTTCACATTAATATTTTTGTTTTCTGACAATTACATGAATATTGTGTATTCTATCACGGGTGAACTTGACTGTTGTAAATAAAGGACTTATATTTTTTATATCGTTGGACTTAAAGATAGAAGTCTGAAAACCCCCAGTTACGGCTTAATTTGTGAGCTATCTTAAAATATCTATTAACATTAGCTGTTAAAACCAATAAGCAAAAGTTTCTATCAATTATTTAAAACTGAAACTCCTGTCGACAAATGTATCTACGTAATAAATAAAATTAGAAATGAAATCTGTACATCAAATCAAATATATGTATGCCCAGAAATGCCATTCGATGACATTAAGAAAACTCATTCGGTGATACGTGGAGGTGTGATTTTGATTATATAAGGCGTAACAATTTTTTGGTAGACTGTTTTTTAAACCCGACGCAAAAAGGGAGGTGTTATTAGACAAACCAAAGTCTGTATATCTGTAGCATTTAAGCTCTAGAATTGATGAAGTAATTCCCATACGCGCAAAAAGATGTCCGTAGCATCATAGCTACCAACAGATGAACCAATTTCTATAAGTTCTTTCTATAGTTTTTTAAATTAAATCTAGTTTCTTTAGCTATATTTGGTAAAAATCGATCCAGCAGTTTGAAAATATCAGTTATTTTTCAAAACAATTTAAATTATTTTTGGAATAAAATGTAATTTTATAATACCTACTGTTGTAGTGGTGAATTGTATTTTTATTCCGTCACCACACAGAATAATAGACGGAGTAAAGAGTGCAGTTCGCCGCTCCCTGTCTTGCTCGTGGATGTCCTGAAGGACGATTAGGGGGTATAATATATAACATCTATGCAAGAGAAGGAAAACTCGAAATGAAACCCTATACCAACATATCTGACCAGCATAGTATAGTAGGTCAAATTCCCTCCCATTGTGGAGGAGGTCCGAGCCCAACAGTGGGACGTATGTGAGCTGCGATGATGATGATAATGAATACTGTTCATTTCTCCTGATGACGAGGACGTGACGCTCATTTTTTTTTCGTTACTCTCGGGGATTACTTAAATCTTTAAAGTATTAGTTTTCTTCTTTTAGTAAATTTAAAACAAAACTGTCGCGTTTCATAAATAAAAACTGTTAAGATAGATCTTTTCGCAACGTAATATTGCGGCTTTTCATTGCGTAAATAATTCGGATGCGTCGAAGGGCAACTAAATGGTTATAGCTGAACCAGAACCCACAAGCGACACCTGATCCAGAATTAATGACTAGACTAGTCGTCTTCTTATACATTAACTAAATTTTGCTCGAAGTTTGAAAAAGGTGAAACTTTATCCAAATCTGCGCAATGGATTATGCTTGATTGGGTAAAAAAGTAAAGTAGAACTATTATCCTAAGAGTTACGAGTACATCGAGTTCTTAGGATATTTTATGTATTAATCCAAGGTAACTCTATGCAAATTTGTATAAAAATTAATTCAACTATTCAACGTAAAATGGTAACAAACATTCACAGAATTTCCCCTTTCAATAATATTTATAATTAAATTTTTCACACCACAACACATTAGAAATAAAATCTACATAATTTAGAAGAAAAATCATGTATTTTGTCCAAAACTGGTGCCTAAACTAGGCTTTGAGCCTGTATTTTAGGTCATCAGATCTCCCACAGACTATCCAAAATTTTTAATATTTCTTCTTCTTTTTACAGTACAGTAAACAACAAGATATTACAAAAGTAGATTTTTTAATTCAAATCCAGGTTACCAATCAGTATTTCCTGTATAATGTAATGAATAATGTGATATGATTTTAGGTCACGTAGCTGCTGTTATTTGTACCAATTACTTGGCAGACTTAGTATTGGATACAACAGCCATAGAGTTTTCCGCTCATCTCTATGATGTGATGCTGTTCCGACTGCAATGTGCCATGGAGGAGAATTGCTTGAGTAAATCTGCGTATGAGGTTAGTTGTTTTGAAATCGTACTCTCCTACGACGCCCTTATTGTAAAAGCTTAGTATATAATATATCATCACCCCTTACTTTCCCATTGGAGACATTAAAACCGATTGGAGTATCACTAGAATAATGCATCAATCGACTGTAATACTCTTAAACTGCGATAGTAAATTTAATTGCTAAGCGTGGCGATTTTGGTCTTATCCATCGTATGAGGAATGATAAGTCCAATATTAGATGTTGATAGGCTGATCATGATGATGATAACAGTTATAATCACGATATATTTATTGCAGATATTTTTTTTATGAAGACGTCAAACGCATAATGGAAAGTCCTCACTTCACTGGCGACTTTATAAAAATATAATTGAAGTACCCGACTTTATAAAAATTTAATTAAAGTATTGAGTGGTAGGAGCACACTGCTGAAACAGAAAATCGACGTCCGTGTAGTAGCAATTTATTACTGCGCTTCGTTCGGTGAGCGAGAGAGCCGGAGGCCAAACTTTCTGAGGGTGTTTGCTTGGAGTGGGTTTGGGTGATACATTTAGTATCACCGACCCTCATTGCACGCATTCATACTCTTTTCACTTTCTTCACGGTAGGCAGCGGCCTAGTGAAGGTCCATGAAAGGCAGCAAAACTTACCATCAGGTGTACTGTTTGCTCGTTTACCACAGTTTAGGAGTTTGTAAATCTATATTCAATTAAAAATTAAAAGGCTATAAATTGAGAACACATTTATTACATTACTTCTAAAAGAAGTAAATATCCAAATAAAACCCTGTACTAACCCATCTGAACAGCTTGATGTATAGGTATATAAGAGGCTGGAGCTTAGCAGATGGATATAAATGAGTTTTGATGATGATGATGATGACATTAAATTCTTAAATCAACTTTTAAGTAAAGCTAAAAGTCACTTTCCATGTTAATATTTACTTTCAGATACAAAAAACAAATCCTGATTGGCAATACGAAACCCGTCGTCTGCTAAGATTCACAGCATCTTCTCTTAATGCTGGGAACGCTGAATTCAGACCATACTTACCTAAACATCTGTGGCAATGGCACCTATGTCATATGTAAGTATCTTCTTTTTGTTCTTCCTTACCATGTCCAATAATTTGGGGTCGGCCCTCCTCTTTTTTATGTGCCAGAATGTTCTGTTCTGGGACTGTTCCATATCTTCGAAAATTATATCTGAGTATAACAAAGATTTAATGCCTATCTCTTTATCTAGACAAATAATTGTTTGCTCTTTTTATCAGCACATTTTCCGCTTACTACTCCACAAAACACCCTAAAACGGCCTGCATCCAACAGTTCTCTGTTACCTTTTTTTATTTACCTGAATTATAACTCTAACTTCAGGAAGAATATCTTACACTGAATCTCTTCTGAGGACTCTGCCACAGCCATTGTCATTTTCCAAGCGATGTAGTCTGATTATGACTAAAGTAAGCTGAGCTAAAATAAGCTAACTTTTGGAATTATTTTAGTACTAGCAACCCGCCCTCGCTTCGCTTTGGTTTCAGTCGCCTTAACCGCGGCGTAGTTCCCGTTCCCGTGGAAATACCGGGATACAATATAGCCTATGTTACTCCCTGATATTATAGCTTTCCACTGGTGAAAGAATTTTTGAAATCAGTTCAGTGGTTTAAGCGTGAAAGCGTAACAAACAAACAATCAAACAAACATCCTTATTTTCGCATTTATAATATTAGTAAGGATTTCTACAGATTACATGTGCCAAACTTTATTTGTCCCCTTTGGTAACGGAGGATGAATTCTATTCATCACTCCTTACTTACTCGTAGGTTTCGTAAAAGACGACCATAGAACTTGCAGATAACACGAATGCAAAATAAAGAAAAACTCGACAAAAACCTAAACCAACAAAATAACCTACTACTTTAGAGTAGGCACGAACCCAACAACGTAACTTATGCGGACTGAAATAATGGTGACTGCAATGACAAAAATTCGTATAAAATCGCGAGTATAGCACATGATGCGGCCTTGAAAATTCTTGTGAGGTCAAAATTTAGAGACCACGTTATACATTCATGCGAGGATAAGGCCTCAATTGTATTCCACATAATATCTAAATTTTTTGTTATTAGGCATTACCACAGCATGGAAGTTTTCGCCACTTTCGACATTTTAAATGCATCTGGCCACAGGATTGCTGAAGGTCATAAAGCATCATTTTGTCTTGAAGACAATACTTGCTTACCAGGAGTGGAAAAAAAATATTCCTGCAAGAATTACGGCGATCAAGGTATATACAAAATAAATTTAATATTAATAATTAAATGACTATTTAAATATTAATTGAATTGCTTTGTGGTGGCGGCTATGAATACTACCAACTCTTACATTGCTCATGAGTGCCGTAAAAGACGTCTTAAAGCATCACATCGACCTGGATCAATTCCATCTGAGGCCATCTAGGAAATATTTACATGGTGCAGGAGAGTTGACGTCAGTCCTTGACTGGTCGACTAAGGAACTCGGTACCGGTGATCGGCCCAACGGCGAAAGAGAGGGAACATGGTGGATTCGTCACTCTGGACGGAACGGACGGCATGTGCGATGATCATAACTCAAAAAAAAGTCAAGGGTCTTAAAAACATTTACATTAATCCTTAGCAGGTGTATTTACAAACGATTACAGTTTTTGCTTCAAAAGTAGTTTAAAATATTTCATTTTCTAAACATAATTAACTTTCACTATTATTGATTCTTTAGTAGTTTCTTTTTTACTCATTTTTTTTTCTTTAGTTCTTTTAGTTCTTCTTTTCTTTCTTTATTGATTCTTTAGTTCTTTATGTATATAATGTTGCAAAGTAAATTTTGTAATCTACCTAGATTAAACCCCATAGACCCAATAATTAAAATAAAAAAAAAATGTCTAAATTGGTTAATCACAATAATATTATCCTTTTTTTGTGGTAAACTATGGTCTGGACACACACCGACCAATCTGTCCGGGCGATAATAATATAATCCTGTCGTAATTAATTGTATTTTTTTCAGGTGTATCAGTAAATTGTTCAGATATATATTATTATAATCTTGATTGCCAATGGGTGGATGTGACTGACGTGGAACCTGGAGACTATAAATTTAAGGTAAGGAATAGCAAAAAATCATTCCGATTGGAGAATTCGGAGTGACTTATTGCCGTTTTCACCAATGATCCTTAAATTTTAAGTAACACCTAAAAAAATATAAATGAATATTACGTATCAAATATTCAGGCGTTAAATTGAAATTCTATTTACCTAGCTTCAAATAAAATCAAAAGAGTAATTAACGTCAATATTGTGAGCTATTTATGTTGCCTTAGGTATCACCTAATATTTAAGGGTTGATGGTGAAAACACTCATTAAACATCCAAATGAAAAAAAAAATAATTTTGATAAACTGTAAAAATAAATTTCATTTTTTTTTTGTTGCAAACGGTGGCATACAAGCAAACATTACACCTGACGGTAAGTGATGCTGTCGCTCATGGACCTTTGCTAGGCCGCTTCCTACCGTGAAGAAGGTCAAGAGAGGGTGAATATGCGCAATGAGATTCTGTAATCACAAGACATCACCAAAACCCACCACACGCAAACAGCCTTAGAAAGTTGGACTTCCAGCTCTCTCGCTTACCGAACGAAGCGCAGTAACAAATTGCTACTACTCACACGTCAATTTTCTGTGAGAGTGTGGTCTACCCACGAGCAATCGGCCCGCGGCTGTAGACAGATAACGGTCAACAGTGTGGTCCTACCACTGTATAATTTATATAAGTGCATCTACATCCAACTATAAGGAAAAAAAAACGATCTTACTAAACGTTTTCTCCGCCAGGTGGCTGTCAACCCTCATGCAAGAGTAGCAGAGCAAAACTATCACAATAATGCCGCTTCATGCCAATTAAGACTAGCTGAAACTTACGCATCTGTTTACGGATGTCAATTGGAAAGACCTTGACTGTGCGGTATTTACTTCCATCCGTCCATCTGTCAGCCTATCAACGTCCACTATCGGATATAAATCACCCCACGAGGATACACCACGCTACGGTTGATATAGCGGTGAACTGGATCCATGTAAATGATTTCTACAAGTAAAGTTATAAGCAAGTTAGATTTGATAGAATTAGTGAATGGTGTAAAATGTTTGTAATTCCACCTTTTTTTGTTGGTGGGCGAAAGGATGGCGCATGGCCCCGTTAATCACTGTAATTCCTCTCCTTTCCCATTGGGCCGACCACCGGCGCCGAGTTCCTTGTCGCCCGTGGCCGGCTCGGCGAATGATTCTACCTTAAGAAATAATCATCATCCTCATCACTAGTTTAGCTAAAATACGTCTCCCTGTTGTGTAAATGCATTCTACAATAGGAGGTAAATTGACCTACTATATCAAGGTCATCAGTTGGTTTGATATAGTTTTTTTTTTAAATTCTGCATATCTTACATATCTTTTATCTGCATATTATATTTCTTAGTCGACTTTAATATAAATGGTAAAAATTCAAACCACCAATATATTGAATTGCATTTTTACTCCGTAATAATCAATCTTTCATTTTTAAAAATAACGACTCCTACCTAAGACACGTGTGAAGCCCAAAAAACATAATTAGCGGATAGAAATAATACCCACATTCAATATAATTACCTGTCGATCGCGCAACATATTTGCCTGCATTAATCCAAACTGAAATGACCCTTTGAAATCCAAGTTTTTTTATTTACCTTTCTATTATATTATAGGAATCGAATTCCGTGTGGTGACAGAGCGAAAATACAACTCACCACCCCCCTTTCTTGCCTGTCGATGTCGAAAAAGACGACTAACGGATCATTGCAGATAACATCTATGCCAGAAAAGGAAAACTTAAAACCCTAAACCAACCCGTCTGACCAGCATGGTATAGTAGATCAATTTCCCGCCCACTATGAAGGAGAGTCGAGCCTGGTAATGAGACGTATATGAGCTATGATGATCATGATAAAAGTCGTAAATAAATAAAAGCACTCGATTTATTTGCAATTGTATTTTATTTCACTTATAATGTACTATCACAATATCATTGAAATTAAATAAAAATTATTTGCACATTTCAGCAAACCATTTATCCCTTATTCCATTAAACGTGACATACTAATACTAAATTTGTTTCATTTGTTATTCTCGACAAATATTTTGCCATTATTAATTTTATCGTTTTCAACAGATTTATAATAGTAATTTCTAATTATAAAATGAGCCAATCGTGAACCAAGCATTTATTATTATTATACAAATACCTTCACAGCTAATAGAGATAATTGAAATATTACAATTTAATCAATCGCTATACCCATTCGCTATGCATTTAAAACAATAAATCATTCTTAAACTAATATTTACAATAAATATTAAATATAAAAGAAACACCGTTACCTAAACCAAAATAAATAGTTATATCACCAGAACTATTTTAAAACGAAATGTTTTTTATATTTAGTCGGCTTGTAACGTTAGTTTTATAACTCGTTATAAAAAGAAATGCATGTCATTATTACGTATAACCCATACATGGCAAAAACCTACACCAGCCTAAAACAAATACTCAATTTAGATACTTATGCCTGCAGAGAAAACGGATATAATTGTTAATACTGATTAATGAACTAGTCAAAGAACTAGTTTGCCCAGCATACATATAAAAATATTGAACGTTTAAGCAATATTTTAATGGATAATAATATAGATATTGTAAATTTTGTCTTGAAATTAATAGAATTGAAGCTACAACAATAATTGGAATCCAAAATGTAAACACCACTTCTCCATTAACTTCGTTTAAATCTTTTATTTAATTCTATAATATCGATACAACAGCTTTAGTAGTTGAAAAAATATGTGTGAATTACCATAAGTGTGACTTCATAATTCTCATTTTAAAGAAAGCATAGAATAATTGAAAAGCTTTGTCGTGTAATTCGTATTAAGTTTTGATTTTAGGCGAAATGAAATTATATTCAAAAATATATTATTTATTACATTGGTAGTATTATCTCCCATCTATTTATTTTAGTTATTGTTTATAAATATTTGAGAGTTTTTAAAAAAAGTTGTTAAAATCGAGACCATGCTGTAGTTACACTACTTGCTGCAACTGAAAATTTTAGCCAATCGCATAAAATTTTACTTCGTAATTTATTCTGTACACTTAGTCACAAAAACGTCCAAAAATTAGTGTGACAAAATTTATAAGTAACTTTTTACATGATTTTTAGGTAAATTTGGTAAATGGTTTGATTCTTTCATATACCTATAACCACCACAATACAACTTTGTGTAGTTATTATAATCGACTTTATAATAATTGAATATTAAAACAGAAAAAATATACTCTATTTAAGGCAAAAGTTTTCTATAATTATTTAAGTCATTAAGTATCATAAATATCCCTGCTAAATCTAAAATATGTCCAGTGCAGCTTATCAACTACAATAAATTGAGCAAAATAAAGGTAATCAAAAATAGTTTATTCTCACTAACTTCAAAATTTCAAAGTGTATTTTATCTTGACTTTCCAAAAACTTATGTTATTTAAACTTTCTTTTGTACTTTTATTAATACTTTTACAAAATAAATGACTGATAAGGAGATTTTATTCTTTATTATATTTAATTTTAAGCGACCATTTTTTGGTGTAGTGTTTTGATTTATCAAGTAGCAGAAAGTATACCTATAACTGCATTATTACGTATTAATTGTAATTCCATTATATCATCAGTAAGGCCATTATGATCCACAGACAAAGTAGCCTTTTTTAAATACATAGGCACTGAAATTTTAAATCTTTAATCTTGATGAGACGTGAATTTTATATATTGTCTATGGTCTTGTCTATTTACTACCATACAGAATTCAATTTAAAAAGTAGAAAAGGAAATTTGAAAATAAACCATGTTTTACGTTACACTAAATATCGACTAATCTAATCTAAAATATAAATTAAACATTTCAACCCTTCTTAAATTTAAGTAGCAGGATACTTGTAGATAAGTATACAGCAATCCAGACTCCTGTGGATATAAACCCAGAATAGACAGTCGGACTGGCAATCGACCAGCCTCTTTGGAGCATAGACCGAAGAGATTCAGTGGAAAGTGTTAAAGGAAGAACGTAGCTTATCCATTGAAGAATCATATGCATACCTGCAATGAAAATGTAAAATATTAAAATAATAATAGGTACAGGTTACAATAATAGGTTTCCGTGTGATGACGGAGTAAGAATACAATTCACCACTCCCCATCCTGCCCGTGGATGTCGTAAAAGACGACTATGGGATATAATATACACATAACATCTGTGCAAGAGAAGGAAAACTCGAACTAAAGCCCTATTCCAACATGTTTGACCAGCATGGTATAGTAGGTCAAATTCCCTCCCATAAGAGGCCCGAGCCCAACAGTGGGACGTATGTGGGCTGTGATGATGAATGAGTACAGTGTTGTGACGGAGTAAGAATACAATTCACCACCCCCTATCTTACCCTTGGTTATCGTAAAATATAACTAAAGAATATCTTGTGCATATAAAAACTATGCAAGAGAAGAAAAGCTCGAAATAAAACCCTATACTAACCTGTCTGACCAACGGGGCATAATGGGTTAATTTCCCTTCCAATGTGGAGGAGACTCGAGCCTAACAGTGAGACATATATGGACTGAGATGATGATGATACAAAATAACTATTGTTTTTTTTGCTAAGCAACTGTTTTCTCTACATAAGTAGCTGACATTATAAGACGAAAAAGCGAAGATAAATAAAAAAAGATTAATTGATCATTAAAATCGATATCCAAGAAAGTTGTTTGTATGTAACTGATATACAAAAGTGTATATGAAATAAATCTGTTAGAATCATCTCAAAGGGACACTAATGATTAATAAAAACGCGTTAAGTACTAGTCGGAGTCGCGCACGTAGGGTTCCGTACCATTATCTATGAAAATCACGTTTGTTGTATGGTGATCCCCTTAAATAGTTGTTTTTTTTTAGCCGAGGCCGCGGGTGACGCGACCGGGGATTAGTCCGTCACCCGCTGAGAGGCCGACCACGTGAGGAAAGACCGACGTCCTCCCCGAGGGTGGGACGTCGGTCGATGGGAGGGTACCCCAATAGTAGGGGTATTGCGTCGGGCCGACCACTGACGACAAGTTAACGCTGCTCCAGTGGTCGGCCCAACGACGAAGGCGACGTGGTTTTTGGGTGGGTCGCGGGAGTTGCGTGCTTAAGCCCCTCTGTCGCCCCGGACGGAGTGGTGCGGAGGCACGCCAACCGCGGCCCACCCACAAAAAAAAAAAGTTGTTTTTAGTATTTGTTGTTATAGCGGTAACAGAAATACATAATTTGTAAATATTTCAACCGTCTAGCTATCGCGGTTCCTGAGATATAGCCTGGTGACAGACAGACGGATGGACAGACGGACGGACAGGCGGACGGACACACGGACGGACACACGGACGGACAAACAGACGGACGGACAGATGGACGGACAGATGGACGGACAGACGGACGGACAGACGGATGGACAGACGGACGGATAGACGGACGGACAGACGGACAGACAGACAGTGAAGTCTTAGTAATAGGGTCCCGTTTTTACCCTTCGGGTACGGTACCCGAAAAAATTAAGAATAAATATAAAACCCAATAACAGTGAACATAAAAATGATTTCTTACTTATATTTCTGAGTGAAAGAGAATCTAAGTCGTTATTCAAAATAATTTCAAATATATTTTACTGTAAAATTAATGTATGCTTTGAAAAAAAAAAGCGCTGACTTTTTTTAAGGCAATGTGTGTATGAAAAGTGTCCCATCATACATCTATTATTTGTATTTCTTATTATGGAGTGTGGAGTATGCTGTGTGGTAGCGGCATCGAATACTACCAACCCTTGCTTTGCTCGTGGGTGTCGTAAAAGACAACTAAGAGCCCTAGATTGACCCGGACCAACTCCATCTGGTACCATTTGGGTCAACGATTACATTCCCAAGGAGGGTTGACGTCAGGCAGGCGGCCGGTCATAAAAGTCATTGCCGAAACTTTTTGCAATATGTCAAAACAGATGACATATTGCGTCGACCCCAAGGAATTGGGATAAGAGCAAGATGATGATGATGATGATGATTATGGAGTGTGGAGATTGAGTACAAGAATACAGTGGTCACCCTTAATTCTTTGCCATGGCTTTGGGACGAATCGAATCAGAAGAAATAGAAAGAGGAAAAATCACATGAACATTATTGTAAAGGAAATAAATCTAACTTCATGCAATTAAAACTTAATGCAAATATATCTCATCAGCGTGGAGCTTATAAGATAATTTTCCTAACTTAGTTAATCATCATTTGCCTGCCCTCATCCCACGCTAAGAGGGGTCGGCAAAACATGTACTTACCTTCAATAACCTATCAGCCGTCATATCTGCATTCACACTTTTCATACGCATATCTTGATTCACACAGTCCATCCATCTCTTTTTGGGTCTCCCACGCTTCTTATGTCCATCCACATTCATATTGATAACCCGCCTCGTCACATGCCTTTCATCCCTCTTTATTACATGTCCATACCAAGACAACCTCGCGCTCCTAATCTGCTCTATCACTGGTGCCACTTTCAGGCGCCCCCCAATATACTCATTTCTTAACTTATATAACCTTGTGACCCCACACATCCATCTTAGCAGACGCATCTCTGTGGCATGCAATCTTCTCTCATCCATCTCATTCAATGCAACAACTGCAACATTCAGATCCCTACATAACAACAGGTCTGATAACACTCTTGTATATTTTCCCCTTAAGTTTAAGGAGCGTCCTAACTTAGTTAATATAGTCTTGTATATAGGAACCTACTTTCATCTCAAATAAATCTTTAGAATCACTTCATATAGTAAAGTTCTTGAATAACGATGTCCCTATCACGCAAGAGAAAATTTATTCCTTGTACATATTATACGTAATAATAGTCTTACCTTCAATAGGCCAGATAATTCCGCAAAGCATGACCATAGGCAAGAAAGAACCCAACGCTAAGTAAGTGGCCGTCCTATCTGTGTCACAAAGGCAGGACACAACGAAACCTGTGAAAAAAATACAAAATATTTTTGAATATTTCCAATAAATAAATGAAACCGTTACGGTTTCATTTATTTAAAAAATACAATACATAATATTGTTAAAGGAAAAAAAGGCTTAAAATTAGTTAAAAATAATATCAAATCTATACGAATAAATAAAGTTAAAGAGAATAAATAAAGTCTGTTTGTAATGTCAAAATAATATGTTTTATTTCTATGCTAACACAGCTATTTACACGATACTTATGCCTAAAAATCACTTTAAAAAATGTCTGTTGTTTGTTCCAGGAAATCCTCCAAACGGTTGGACAAATTTTAATAATATCTTACTTCCAGGTACCTGTCTATATAGAGTAACTTAGGTTCATTTTCAAGCAATCTCTGTAAAATGTTTATCGATTCGGGTATCGAACCCGAGGCATCATGGACTGTAGTCGCGTACCGTAACATTTTAAAATATCTCCTAAATTCGCTATCTTGCAGATTTAAAATGTGGGAGCAAGGCAATTGAAACTGAAGCGAAGTGAGGGGGATTGCTAATTTGAAATAAAACTAGTTTTACGGACACACCTTAATTTTCTTCCAACACTGAATACTTTTTAGTATTCATAGTCACGGAAAGATTAATTGCCAATATTTGCACAATTATAGACACAATTTTTAATATCCAAAACTAGTTTAAAATCGGTTCTCTTTGATCTTGTCATTATTTCTAATAACAATTTATAACCACGTCAATATTTGATTATTATAGTTATTTTCCGAGGCAATTGCGTTATCATTAATTCGATGAAGTTAAAAATTGCCGGCATATTAAAATAGAACCTTCATTCTTCTTTCGATTTTCTTGCTGATGCTATATTGAATAAATTTTCATATAAAATATTGCCAAGACTACCATATTGCTTGCACTGTCAAAAAGTTATCAGATTTCATGTAGAGCAAAGTTTCTAACTCTACAAGTCCTAATTTCACTTTATGAACTATAAATCTTAGGCAAAACATGTTATCTCGTCTTGGCAAGATTACACATGAAAATATTTTTGGTAGAGCTTAACTTCTTTATAAAAGTTTTTAAGTATTTAACGCGCGTTTAATTGCATCGCCTAGTTTGAAGGGTGGGGAGTGATTTACTAAAAATCCTAAAACATGTATATCATAATTTATACAAAAGGGAACCCCATATTATCAAAATTTTCTCCTAGTTCAAAGAAGCTAAAAATTCAGTTTTAGAATTTTTTATACTAATCTGTGTACTTAATATAAATAATAAAATAATAAAATTTATGTACTAATCTTAGTTTATATTACAATTTTCAACTTTATTACCTCAGGAAGTACTCGAAAAATTTGATGAACATCAGTGAGGAATTGGTGATATCAGATGTTTTTAAGTTTTAATAAAATCTAAAAATATCCTATTGAAATTTTATATGTTTATTAAGTATACAATTGCCATCATATTCAATATTTTATATCTGGTATAAATCAAAACTAAAATATGGGAGTTTAAAAAACGACGAATCGCTTCAAGAAAAGGCAGTCTTTGTGCTTTGCTTGGCTCATCTTAGTGGAGGCTCTACCATGGGCCCAGACAGAACCACACGTTATAAACATAGCTTTTATGCTTATATGAACACAGGAGTAGACATAAATGTAATACCCTTATATTCAACACATGAATATGTCGCAGCGTCACTACCTCTGGCGCCATACCTTAATAGTTTTTAAGAAACAATCGATTACGGTGACGTCAAGTATTATACTTGGATGTGTTCGATACAACGTTGGCAATGATTTTGATATTTGTCGTTTGACCGTTATCGTTTGAAATATTACTGTGAGCTTTCATTATTGAGAGCGGTCCGTTGAATACGTACTTTGGAGCGTGCCTCGAGGGTGATCGGTTGTTGTTGCTGCCACGTTGTATCTAATTCACCGCGTTTCCCAAACTCTTAATTTATTCGTCATCATACGTAATCATTAGTTATTATAGAAAATTATGTAAACGTTAATTATTGAATATATTCTAAAAAGTAGCCATCTGAAGTATTATTTTATTCCATCGCGATGTATGACCGCATCTGATAGTGATACGGCACAACGGTAACCCTCATTATATATAACTTTCTCTCCTAGTCCGTGTGGTGACGGAGTCAGAATATAATTCATCACCTCTCGCCTTTGAGTATCATAAAAGACGACATAAAATCTAGGCAAGAGATTGAAAAATCGAAATAAAACCCTATATCAACTCGTCCAATTAGCGTAGTTTAGTTGGTCAATTTTCCACCTACTGATTTTTTTTTTTTTTGCACACGGTGGCAAACGAGCAAACAGTACACCTGATGGTAAGTGTTGCTGCCGCTCATGGACCTTTACAAGGCCGTTGTCTACCGCGAAGAAAGCAAAGGGAGTGTGAATGCGTGCATTGAGGCTCGGTGATACCAAGGGCACCACCTAAACCCTCCACACGCAATCACCCTCAGAAAGTTGGGCTTCCGGCTCTCTCGCTCACCGAACGAAGCGCAGTAAGAAATTGCTACTACTCAGACGTCGATTTTCTGCGAGAGCATGGTACTGCCCCGGACGGACCGGCCCGCGGCTGTAGACAGATAACTGTCGACAGTGTGGTCCTACCACTCCTAAACGTATTGTGACGTATATGAGCTGTGATGATGATAACTTTCTCACTTAGTAATCAGCAAGCTTATTACTCTCATAGACAATTTTAGTCAATATACTGACCGATATAGACCAGGAATAGAAAAGGTGTGTCGTGCTAAAAAAATTAAATAAAATATTTACCAAAAGTCATTCCACACAGGCCAGTGATGATTGTCAAGATGATGACCCAACCGATTGGTCCTTTCATGGTAAGGTCGAAGACCAGGAAAGCGAGGATCAGCACCATGACCGACTGTGCAATCATCACTAACATTTGTACTATCACGTGAGAGAACAGGATCTCCGTACCTGGTGGTAGAAACAAAATAAAATAATTTAACGTATGTTGACGAAGTAAAAAAAAATGTCCCCATCACTCTTTCTTGTCCATGGGTGTCGTAGAAGACATAGATAACATTTATGCAAGAGAAGGAAACTCTATACTTCGATATAAAATTCTATACAAAGCCATTTGAGCAACGTGGTATAGTAGGTTAATTGCCCTCCTATTGCAGAGGAGGCTCGAGCCCAGCAGTGGGAAGTTTATGACCCGAGATGATGATAAATGAAAGCCCATATTATCCTTGAAATATATATGGCTTAGTGGTTATGATACCGTGCCAGTATCGTGCATTCGGTTCTCATTTAGGACAACTTTATGCGATCCATAAATTGTTGTTCTGAGTCTAGATGTAATTTATGTCCACTGCTTTTAAAGTCCCCCGGCAATTCAAGAATTATTTCGTTAGTGCAGGGTGTCGTCTTTAAAAAGAAAACCTGAAATTGAGTTAACTTTTGGTATATCATTGTAGCCGTGATTAGCATAAATCATAATACGGCCATTTTCTACAAAAAGTGATATTTTGTTTAACATTGAGCGTTTGAGAAGTCAAATCATTGGAATTGGCTTTAACTATTTTAAATTAACTTCTTACGTATATCTTCTTTCAACACCTAAATTTAAAATTTCAAGTTATTAGAGACATTGAACTCAGCAACTGGTTCATTAAACCTTGTATAATATGCATTCAATTTGACTTTATAAGTTTAATTAATAGAGAGTTTAGCTTTTTTAAAATTGTGAAGCATAAGTAAGGAATCTTCATAAAAAATTAAATTTATAAAGAAATTGAAAGTTTTTATTGTATTATTTAAAATCAAATTTAATGAAACCGTTTAACTATTAAATTTATTGAAGCTAGTACTAGTATAGACTACTAGACATGTTAAATTAACGAAATTGATAACGAGCAATTAAATTTTATAATGATATCTGATGTTTACGCGAGCACTACACATTGTAAATAAAACTACTTTTACGGATTATATCGCGTTTGTATTTGATTTATGATTGCCCGACGTTTCGAACACTTTGCAGCATTCATGGTCACGGGCGGACAAAGGTGTCTCATGTCTAAACCACTAAATTAGTTTTAAAAAGCCTTTTATCAATGGAAAACTATATGATCACTGTGTAACATAGGTTATATATACTTTATCCCTGTAGTTCGAGAATTTTCTACTAAGAAATAAAACCATATTTATGGACATAAAATTATTTATCCTACTGGCATTTGTTTTTATTATCTCGACGTAATGTGTTCCAGTATTGTGTTTCTATATTTTTATGATCATCGACGTTAAAGTTATTACTATTAATTTGTAAATTATTATTAAAAATCATCATAAATCATTACTAATAATTAGTAAATTATCACTATTAATTGGTAAATTAAATGTGATAATTGGTAAAAATAAAGTATTAATTGATAAATTTTAACGAATAATTTTGTTTTACGCATGTAATACGCGATAAAATCCTTAAAATCGGCCAAGTGTGAGTTGGACTCGCCCATTGACAAAAATCATTTTTGTTGTATGGGGGGGCCCCCCCTTAAATATTTATTTTATTTTGTTTTTAGTATTTGTTGTTATAGCGGCTACAGAAATACATAATTTTTGAAAATTTCAACTGTCTAGCTATCGTGGATCTTGAGATACAGCCTGGTGACATACAGACGGACGGACAGACAGCGAAGTCTTAGTAATAGGGTCCCGTTTTTACTCTTTGGATACGGAACCCTAAAAATTATCTAATTTTATATGTAATTCTCATAAACATCGAAAAACATTTAAATAATTAGAAAATATGCTTACCAGTAATTCCGGCAACCAATGATCGTTCAAGAATTCCCTCGTTCCTTTCAGCCAACATAGAGCCTGATGTGAGAGCTACAGCCAAGAAGTAAACGATTCTGTATAAAAACGTAAAATCGATTAAATTGATATTTTATTGTGGGTTTTATTTCGAGTTTTCCTTTTCTTGCATAGACATTCATCATCATCATAACCTCAACCCATATAAGTGCCACTGTTGGCCTCAGGTTTCCTCCACAAAATGGGAGAGTAATTGACCTACTATTCTTCGCTGGTCAGATGTGTTGGAGTAGTCTTTTATTTAGAGTTTTTGAGAATAGATGCTACCTGCATATTTCCTTTAGTCGCCCTTTACAACATCTACAGGTAAGAGAGGGAGTGGTTAATTATATCCTTACTTCGTAACCACACATAAACATTGTATGCGAGTTATTTTACGCCCTTTGTAGTTTTTTTACGATAACGGTGCAAGACTATTCATCACCCCCCTGGTGATGAATAATGTTCTCACCACAGCACGGCAAGTGATATTGTGATATGACAAAGTTTTTGATTTGTTTCTACTATGCAGAATACATCCATATTTAGGTAATTAAAATTTAGTCCTAAAGTTGTGAGTCTATTATATATATCGGGCAGAGTTCTTCACATCAGGCCTTCTTAAAAAAACGTACAGAAAGCTCGACATAGACTCTTCATGATTTATATATTCTCACACCATTGATCAACGAGTGATTTAATTAAAAAAAAGCTATAAACATGTCGGTGATGCAAATGCTGAAATCTCGTGCATTCGCATCACCGACATGCTTAACCCATACAAAAAGTGTCTAAGTCGTACAGCACACTGCGCGTGCATGACACCCGCCGCACATGCCCACACTCGCATTGGTCGTCACGAGCCGTGTGCGAGTGGCAGTATTTAAAAACCTATGGCGTATGGTGTATACGCTCATGTACGTGCCTGCATCGACACGTGAGAGCAAATGCGGAGTTTGGTATTTTTTTTTTTTTTGTGTGTGTACAGCTGTTGGCCGCAGATGGCCTTGACAGCTTGACGCGGACTATGGGTGAGCGCTGAGGGCTCTCAACCCGGAGAAAAGTATGCTAAGCGACATCGCCCAAGGGCTCCCCCTGTGGGGAACGGACCTCGACTTGGGGCGTCGCTGGAGGCAAAGTGACGCCCACGTTTTGATTAACGGAACCGCGGATATTTATGTGTTAAGGCCTCGTGGGCCGTGTAGGCTCTACGTTGAGCGAGTGTGATGTTGTCGTCCTCTTCATCGAGGACGTGACGAGGACGTCGGATGGAAGCGGAGTTTGGTACTGCGCCATAGGTTTTAAATACTGCCACTCGCACACAGCTCGTGACAGCCAATGCGAATGTGACCATGTGCGGCAGGTGTTAGTCATGACCATGTTCGTGATGCAAACCCGTAAGAATTTACCCCACCAAAAAGTGCCCAACTCGGCCAAAGAAGTTTTCACTTCAAAGAAAATAACAACTGTCAACATTATTTGCATAATACTTAAAACCTAAATATTTGAGACTGATAATGAATGTATTTTTAGCTTTAAATTTGGCCTTTTGCCGCTGACTTTCGAGATTAATTTCTCACCGAGGTATCCCAACTAAACAAAAATTGGTTGGCAGCTGACAGCGTAGGATGAATTATGTTTTGGTTACTTAGGACAACGGGTACTTTTAAATATTATGTTAACAACCATTGTATAGAACATACATGGATATGACGTAACGATACTGCATAATGTTTTTATTGGAAATATTATTTATATATATTAATAATAATATTTATTATATTGCGATTTCATTGTGTCGTGACGGCCGGTGCTCAACGTAATGGTTTTATCTGAAAATCAGCGCTGTAGCACCTCCGTGTATGCTGAGATAGAACCTTTGTTGGTCTACCACAGCATTTTAAATATTTGGTATTATTCGTATTCTTTTTAATTGTCTTTAGTTTTATAATAGTAATATCTAGTAAATAAGTTTGTTTTAAAAACATGCTGTAAAGCCCAAAATAAACATTCTTTCTTTCTTTCTTTCTAATGATTATATGTTATATTCCCATGCAGTGACGGAGTAAGAATAAAAATCACCACTCCCTATCTTGACCTTGGATGTCGTAAAAGACGACTAAGGGATATTATATGCAGATAAAGTCTGTACAAGAGAGGGAAAACTCGAAACAAAACCCTATTCCAACACTTCTGACCAGTGTGGAACAGTAGGTCAACTCCCTTGCCATTATGGAGAAGACCTGAGCCCAACAGTGGGACATATAGGCTGAGATGATGATGATTATACATTTACATCCACAGAATGTTGTGACGGAATAAAAATACAATTCACCACCTACCCGTGGGTTTCGTAAAAGACAATTAAGGGATATTATATGCAGATAAGAGTTTCCCTCTCTCTCGCTCGATATAAAACCAACATGTTTGACGAGCATGGTATAGTAATGTCAATTTCCCTCCTATAGTGATGTTGAACAAGAATACATTCAGCTAGCTTTACCTGCGGGTGTCATAAAACACCGTGAAGATAATACTGCGATTCCGTGTGATGACGGAGTAAGAATACTATTCACCACACACTTTCTTGCCCGTGGGTGTCGTAATAGACGACTAAATTATATGATTGTCTTATCATATGCCTAAGTCGTCTTTTACTATACCCACGCGTAAGATATACTAATCAAGGTGATGAATAGTATTCTTACTCCGTCATAAAACGAATAATTAATCTAAAAACCAAAACATATATATAAAATACTTACGTAAGAATAATGCCAGGTCCAGCAAAATCCGTAAAATTGGGTATCTCCAAGCCATACACGGGTTTGTTGAACTGAAATAAAATATATTCTCAACATAATTTTCAAATAAACATATAAAATCAGAAATAGGTTTACCATAGTAAAGAACTAAAATCTAGCATAAAATAGGTCTTAGATTTGTAAAAAAAATATAGAAAGGACTAAACTATTATGCAGGAAAGGTTACAAATATATCTTACAAATCTTTTTTTTCTTTTGTTTATATGTATGTATATACGCCTTACGCATTTATCCTCGAATATTAGACATTCAGGTAGGAGACAGACAAAGAAACCAATGGAACGCTATTATTTACCCGCTCAGTAGCAGAGCGGTTTATGGGACCTCATGCCGGCCCGCTGTCGTTCCAGATGCCTGGACCACAGCCAATCCAAAAAAAAATCGACATAACACAGTCACATTTTGTCATTTCTACTTAATCAAGTGAGAATTTCTCCATAAAAATCTGCAAAGTAACCATTGCAAAAATAACGAAATATAACACACCTAGATATCGTCATACAATTTCTAATTCAATAAATTCATTTAAAAAGTTTCTTACCGAAAACTTGCAAAACAATAAACGTGGAAAAATATTATGCTACATAATTTCTAATCCAATAAATTGAGAATGTTCATACGAAAAACCGGCAAAAAAGTGCCCAGATAAAAGTTTTTCTGAACCAGAATAACCCGGGACCTCGCGATAAGCATACTTACCTCATACGGATCAAAGAACCATTCAACTATAAGATATGTAAAGCATCTCTTACATATTTATAAACCCTCGCCTTAGAAGAAAAGTTTTTCAGCGGAAAGAAATTTGTACAAACGACTTAGAAATAAGTATTTATTTACACATAAAAATATAAATAAAATGGAGACGAAATATTATCTATCATCATCCTACAAAATTAAATTTTTCTATAATAACTAAAACGCTAGATAGAACATTGATACTGACAGATAATTGACCTTAAACTAGACTAAACTGGAGTTCCCGACGGTTATGAAATTATTTTACTAATGTTTTAATATTTCAAACAAAGATTTTCTTCTTATTTTTATCTATGCATTACACCGACCCAATTAGATAGTGACGTTCCCTCTGAGAGAATAGGACAAATTCTTGGCCACAGTACCTTCCTTCTAGATTAAAGGCAGGCTACATTCTTATCTTCTGTATCCTTGACAACATGTATGGCCAATTTCAAAACTATTGATTGAGTAATTAAGGTTTCAAAGCGTTACATAACACACCGTAACAACAACACAAACAAATAAACTTAAATTTGCATTTAGAGTATTAATTTGGATTATTGAACAGTACTACATCGAGAATTTGCATATTTAACAGTTTCTTGCGACAGATCGTCAATAGATATCGAGATTAAAGCGAGTAGCTATTCAAAACACTTAAATCCAACAAATTTGTGGAGAAAATAAATAGCATTGGTAATATTATTTAGAATCTGACAACGAATGATTCTTCTTTGCATAAATACAACACCTCAGAAGCTAGGGCCAATACCGGTATTTCCTGGTGGAGATCTAGACGATAGTGAAACTAGTCGTGATTACAGTGATAGGACTACGGATAATAAACAAATAAGACAGCGAGTAGACAAATATGTCTGACCGCAAATGAACTCCACGCGAAGCTACTTCAGTTCTGCCGTCATAACGCTTGCAATAGTGTTAAAACATTAGAAGCTCGTAAATAATAAGTCTAATTCTTATTAACCGTCATTTCGTAATTTTTATTGATCATGCTACTTTGAAAATCTATAGGGTTACAGAAATTATGAACCTAAAATAATACATTTAAAAAATTTAGCGCCTCCTAAATGGTGAGCTCTCAAGTGATGTGGCTTCAATTCTCATCGCTTTGCCTTAAGATCACCCCGATATAAAAAAAAATATTATCATGATAGGCCCAATTAGTCCCACTGTTGGGAATGAGCCTCCTCCATGATGAGAAAGAAATTGACCTACTATACCGCGCTGTTCAGACGTGTTGATATAGGGTTTTACATCAACTTTTGCATAGACGTTATCCACATAACATATCCCGTTTCGTCTTTTACGATACCCACAGCAAAAAGAGGGATTGTGAATTGTATTCGCCGTTCATTACCATACGAAAAAAAAAACCCTAGAAGACATCTAAAAGGTCTTTCTTCTTTCAACTTTTATTTGAAGAGGAGGTAATAAAGTCAAACTCACTTACTCAATCCGAAGTGTTAACTCCGGATTAAGTGTGAATTCCCACTTAAACAGTAAGCTTTACTGAATACTAGGCCGAACTGATTAGAACAGTAAGAAAACTCAATTAGTATTGTAGCAGATACACGAACACTGCGGTTTAACTGGTTCTAGTCGGACTAAACTTGTTTAGCTAGCCTTATATTTCGTAGCAGTCATGATTTAACAGTAAATGTAATTACAAAGTTTCAAATGGACATGAATAAAGGGTTTGATTGGCATTTATTCGGAGGTTAAACTGTAAATTATCATCGAGGAGAATTGCGAAGCTGAGTTTTACATTTGAAACTTTATTTGGGTTTTATTAGAGAAGCCAATACCTATTTCATTTTCTTCAAGCTATCGTGAACTAAAAACTGGTGTACTCCATTATACCAGTTTTTAGTTTGGATAGGAGCACACTATCGATAATATTTTATCTACAACCGCGGGTTGGTCCGTTCAGGGGAGTAACACAGTCTCGCAAAACGGTTTTCTATGTTTGAGTGGTAGGACTTTGTTACTCCACTTCGTTTCGTGAGCGAGGGAGCCGAAAGCCCAACTTTATAAGGGTGTTTGCGTGTGATGGGTTTTTATGATACCTTTAATATTACCGAATCTCATTACACACATTTACACTATCTTAACTTTCCTTACGGTAGGCCTAGCGAAGGTCTATGAGCGGCAGTACCATTTACCATCAGTTGTGCTGTTTGCTCTTTTACCACCAAAAGCAATAAAAAAAGAATAAGTGACTTATTTTTTTTTCATTTCACTGGAAATAAAACCGTGGTATAGTAGGTGAATTTTCCTCCTACTGTGAAGGCAGCTTGAACCCAATAGGGAGAAATGTATATGAGCTGAAATGATGATGATAGAATTGATGGGCCTCGATGACAGTATATACCGAAAGATTGTTTTTTTTTTTTTTTTAAGACTACACCATGCACTAAGGAAATAATCCTTGTATTGCTGGGAACTTTACAAACACAAATTAACGGACACAAATTACATCCAGACTCAGAACAACAAGTTGTGGATCACACAAAGTGTTGTCCCGCGTGGGATTCGAACCCCCGACACTGGCGTTGTAAGTTGCTATCTTAACCACTACGCCATCTGTGCAGTTGTAATAATACAAAAATAAATTGTAATAATACATCTGATTGTTCACCAAATAAACTCAGCTTAGTGAGAACCGCCTTGTTCTGAGTGAAAAATTTGATAGATTTTTTTTATTGCAATCAGTGGTAAATGAGAGAACAGTACACCTGATGGTAAGTGTTGCTGCCGCTTATGGATCTTTACAAGGCCACTGCCTACGGTGAAGAAAGTGAAGGGAGTGTGAATGCGTGGAATGAGGTTCGGTGATATTAAAGGCATCCAAACACACCACATGCAAACCCTCAGAAAGTTGGGCTTCCGGCTCTCTCGCTCACCAAACGAAGCGCAGTAACAAATTGCTACTACTCGGACGTCGATTTTCTGCGAGAGTGTGGTATCCTTGCAATCCTTGCTTCTTCCTTTGTGCCATCATTATAAATACAAGGGAAGCGTTATAAATATATAAAAAATATTACTAACATGGACAGGGCTAGACATAATACGTGAAGGCAGGTAACATAATTCTGCAAGATGTTCCGCAGCTTCCATGAATGCGAGCTGGAGATCTCTGCTCAACATCCACTCCACTTGTTTATCTATCAAAGAAAAAAACAACTGTTAAATATAATTATATGAATATTCAGTTAATTAAAATACTTATAAATATTGTTATGGTAATAATGTGATATACAAACCTCTCGCAGGAGTTCTGAAGACTGGCTGAATGAGTCTCACGGAAGTGGACAGCGTTCGCTTGGGAATATAAGTTTCGCCGAAAAGGGTAATGGTATTCGTAAGAGAAAGCTGCCGAGCGTTCCATCGAAACCAAGCAATCGATACAGATCGTCAGCCAAAAACATGTAACTTAATTGTATTGTATTTTTACAATATAATACAATTATTATATTGTAACTTAGTTATATTTATAATTTTCTTGTAATTATGATGGTAAAGTGCATTTTTTGCCTGGTGAATTTTTGTTATTTTGACTTTAGTCTGCATTTGTAGAGTATGGTATTGATTATGCTTGCAGAAAGGTCTGCTTGAAGTACCTATATGCATTAAACGGGTCTCTTCTTTCCCTGCAATATGGTTGAAGGAGTGATGGCTACTCTAATAGTTAACTTGTGATCGGGTGCCGCATGTAGGATCTGGTCCAGCCATAATCTTATGTATTTGAATGTTATATTATATTGTGATTCGAAGGCGACACTTAAAATAATTTTTACGAATACTATACACGACTAATGGGTATTAAAGGCATGTATTAAAGTGATCTAATTGACCCTGTTTTGTACATATTAAAATAAAATATTATGCCTTAAAGACGATCGCAACACCATCTATCAAGTCCAGTTATTAAACTACGTGATAGCAAACAAAAAATTCTTCAAAATCGGCCCAGCCCTTTACGAGGAGTTCAGTCACATAGATAAAATAATTATTTATGTAACATTAGCTGACCCAACAGACGTTGTTTTGTTCAAATAACACAGCAGCGGGCCCAATTGTGAGTCTAAACCATTCTCGAACACGCACAAAAAATTTCGTTAACATCGGTCCAGCCGTTTAGGAGGAGTTCAGTGACATACACACGTACACAAGAAATTTATATATAAAAATATACGCAAGAGAAGGATACTCGAAAATATTCCGACTGGTTTACGACCTTGATCTTCATAAAATTCCCTCTCGACACTAAAGATTTATTTTATGCGGACGCAAAACGTTTTCTAAGTATTTGGTTCACGTAATAACAGAATGAATTCTAAGTTCCGGACCAATTTCACTTATTATGAATCAAGTTTTTAATTAAATTTTATCTCAGCCTTAATTTGTTTAATATAATTACATTTTTATTAGTAATACAATTAAACTAGTGCTTATCTATGAAGGATGTGTGTGATGACGGAGTAAGAATACAAAGCACTAACCCTTTCATGACCATGGATGTCATAAAAGACGTTTTAAGGATATAATTATCATTCATCATTATCATTTTAGCTCATTTACGTTCGTCCCACTGTTGTGTTCCAGTCTCCTCCACAATGGGAGGGCAATTGATCTACTATACCACGCTGGTCAGACGTGTTGGTACAGGGTTTTATCATCCATCTGATCAGTATCGAATAGTAGGTCAATTTCTCTTCAATTATAAAGGAGGCTCGAGCCCAGCAGTGGGATATATACGAGTTGTGATGATGACGATGATGGGTAAAACCTTGGGCAAAGCACTAAGTACTCGTATAAAGAAAATACGTACGTCTCATTAAAGTCTAAGTACGCTAAACGGAATTCCCCTCATTAAACCTTGTGACATTTGGGCTCCCAATAAATTTCCAGGCAAAATACACTCATGGTTAAAAGGACTTTTCACTAAATAAGGAAGCAGTCAGGGTATTCGTTACCCTGTACAATAAAAGCTACCTCGAAACCCGGTCACAATTAATGACACAATTAGTTTGAATAAAACCCTAAATTCGGTCAAGTTGACTGTGATTGAATGATTAATTAAAGGTAAGAAGGAAAATGTTTCGTTTGTACAAAGAAAATATTAGTAGATTTAAAGCAAAAGAAAAATATTCTCCAACGAATATAATAGGTCACTTTCAGGCCTAAAAGTCCTTTCCTGAAAGGTCTTTATGGCGTATCCTATCACTATTTTCCGTATGATGATAGTAAGAATGAAATATGCCGTCAGGATCTTGTGATGTTGAAGGAAGGCTAAATGGTGAATATAGGTACAGATAACATTTAGGCAAGGAAACATACTCTAAATAAAATCCCATACCAATCTGTTTAACCAGCGTGGCATACTAGTTCAATTTCCTTTTTATTGGGAAGGAGGCTTTCGCTCAGTAGGGAAGCATATTTAAGCCGAAATAATGATAATGACGGTCAGTCTATCGGAGTACGAAGGTCCACGGTTGGACATAGACTTCTGTATTCAGGGATAGTACAATAGGATTCTTGCTTGACAGCTCTATTGGCGATCTTAATTGTTACTAGCAAAACGCCCTCGCTTCACTTCGGTTTCTGTCGCCTCATCCCTGTAATTCCCATTCCCGTGGAAATACCAGGATAAAATATAGCCTAGTTTACTCCCTGATATTATAGCTTTTTATTGGTGAAAGAATTTTTGAAATCGGTCCAGGCGTTTTGAAGATTACCCTGAACAAACAGACAGACAGACGAAAAAAATATAAAGTGTATTTTAGGCATATGTATAGTGCAAATAACCGTGTGAGCATCAAATAAGCCCATTATTTTGACATTACAAACAGACACTCCAATTTTATTTATTGGTATAGATTATAACTTTCCCGAGAGTGTATTCTTTTCCATTTCACTGGTAATTCTGTCAGTCAGTTTTTCTGTTCTTTTTTTTATTGCAATCGGTGGCATACGACGGCTCATGGACCTTTGCAAGGCCACAATTGGGTTTAAAGAAACTTTATTCTCATAAGAACATAATTAAAGTTCACTTACATGAGATATATAAAAAAAAAATACACAATTTACCTAAATATTCGTTCGTTGTGGGTCAGACATGCAACAAACCACAATTATAAAAGTAAAGTAAAATTGTAAATGAAAATAGTAAAAGTACGTAAATGTTCTAAAATTAATTGTTACACCATGTACAAAAGTTATTATGTATAGAAAACTTAATTCAATGTGTTACAAATCATCATAATAAAATATCACAGAATACCCTCATTCAGGCATAGTATAAAAATGTTATTTATGTTAATTGGGTGTAGTTGCATAGTATTGTGAGTATGCTACTTTGTTAGATGTAGGCCAGGAGGTGGTTATTGTAAATATTATATTATTATACTTTTATTTTATATTGTGAATTATATTAAGATATGGGATTTTAATTTTCTTTTATAAGTAATCATACTTTGTGATGCTTTTATTTCGTTTGGGAGGTTGTTTAATTACATAAATTGCCGTTGATAGCAAACGAGCAAATAACACACCTAGCGTAAGTGATTTTACCGCTCATGAACCTTTGTTAGGTCGCTGCCTACCGCGAAGAAAGTGAAGGGAGTGTGAATGCATGCAATGAGGTTTGGTGATACTAAAGGCATCACTAATATCCACCACACATAAACACCCTTAGAAAGTTGGGCTTCTGGCGCTCTTGCTCACTGAACTAAGCGCAGTAACAAATTGCTACTACTTGGACGTCGATTTTCTGCGAGAGTGTAGTGCTACCCAGGATGGATCGGACCGCGGCTGTAGACCGACAACTGTCAACAGTGTGGTCTCACGGAATAATATGGAGTGCTAAACATTATGTTTTTAACGCATTATATCCATGAAAACGCACTAAACACTTTATAATTAGTGGATATAAATGACATCTAGACTTGATCAAACATAATCTCTCATAATGAGCGGCTTCCAGAACCTCAACTTGCAATTTTACAGAGAACTTCGAATATTGGTTCACAGGGTATCGCCTCCGAACAATGCGCTTTTGAGGTCTAAGAAGCTTTCTTTATAATCTTTTCCAGCTTTATCCTATCCCGTATTCGTTTTTGTTTTGAGATATATTGTATATTGACAGACCGTAAGATTATAGTGGAATTTCCTTTCCTTGATTTAAAAGAAATAAAATAACGCTTCCAGATCTATGTCACCCTCTGAATAAAGATTTAAACTCTCGACCCATGATAAACAAAAATTATTTGAAATACCGTGAAAATATCTTTAATCTTTTGCCGTTAAATGGCGCCATAAAAACTTTTAACTTCACCGGGAATTATTATTGCAGTACCATCAAAAGGATACCAAAATAAAGTTCGAAGAAATGTAAGCTGAGAATATTCAGTTAAATAACCTTGTTATTTTTAAGTGTGATAATTCGGGACATTTTAACTTTAAGCGTTGGGTGCTACGGGATATACATGTGGATAACTTCGATTATAACTATCGCAAATGACTTTTTATATCCGTCATTTACGGAACTTGAAAACTTTTAAGAAATCTTTTCAAGTGGACTTTTTTACCGGGCTCTTAGTTAATATTTTGTCAGGAAGGTTAACTTTGCTATGTGATTGATCGTTTAAGTAATTTGTCACAGGGAAGCCTGTTCATGATTCTTATGCTGGGGTTTGCTCGTCACGAAGTTCCTATTTATTTTTTTGCTTAAAAGTTCGCTAAATTATACATCTTTTTGAAAAATATTGACTTCACAAATGGCGTAGCGGTTAAAATACATATCCTCATTGCAGCCTATCGTCGTGCACTACTGGACGTAGGCCTCCCTCATGTTACGTAACAGAGTGCGGTCTTCTGCCGCCTGCATCCAACGACACCCTTTCACCGGGTCGTCGGTCCACCTAGTGGGTGGGCGTTCTACATTATGTCGTCCGATACGTGGTCGCCCCTCGAAAGCCTTTCTTCCCCAGCGGTTGTCGCTTCGTCGAACGATGTGGCTTGCCCATTATCACTTCAATAAGTGAATTAAGTACGAAGTGTAAGTAAGTACTAAGTATACTAAGTGTCATGTAGTTGATCCATATGCCAGACAATTCTTTATGTGATCCACAAATAATTGCTGCAAGTCTTGGTATAATTAGAGTCTATTAATTGTATGACGTCTTAAAGAAAGAAAAATACTGCCTACAATGAAACAAATTCTTAGATAGACTTTACAAATATATAATTAACGCTCACATAACTGTCTATGGATTCCACAAAAATATAATTTGTGTAGGAATTGAAACCAGGAAACTCTATAAAAGAACTCGCTAGTTAGACTATTAGTGTCCTTTAAACATTTTTTTAAAGCATACTAAACTAATACCTTTTTATTTTTTTTTTATATTTATTATTCTTTATGATTTGAGGCTATTATACTCAAAAGAATAAATGAAAATCCAGGTAAACCTGTATAAAATAGTGATTACAATTTCATATCGCATTTCGTTACCAGATTGGTATTGAGAATTATTTGGCAGCCAAGGTAGGTAAAAGGGGATTTTTACACATAACTGATATATTAATTGTAATAATAAATAACGATTTGAATATTAAATATTAAAGTTTTATTAATGTTATGGATACGGCAACTGAGAACGTGAAAACCCATTAGAATAAATTTACAATTTATATATACTTATATTACGAATCATCCTATATTTATTAATAAATACCTAAGTAGGTATTAATAGGTAATAATGGCTTTGATTTGAGGTTTATCTTGTCTGCCAATAATCTTTAAAATGTTGTATGAAAATACAAAATATGATGTGCTAGTATTTGCTAGTTATCGTGGCCGTTACTATAACTAACAATCCTTATATTGCTCGTGTCGTAAGAGACTATTAAGACTTTACATCGACTTTTTTTTTCACGTGGGCAAATGCAGTTTTTACGCATTTGATAGATGGAATAGGCCGGGCTCAACGTTGATTTATTATCAGCGCCACTACCAGCTAAAAACCACACGCTGTTCCTGTCCCTCAGCTACGACGAAGTTATGGGACTGTTTTCACATGCACCATAAAAGGCTTTACATCGACCAGGGCCAATAGCGTCTGACACAGCGTCTGGGAGTTATATGAGCTGAGATGATGATAAATACATACATTTTACAGGGAAGCCTTTCATTTCTATATATTACTAGCTGACCCGGCGAACTTCGTACCGTATAATTTTTTTCGTAAATATATTTTTTAAATTGCCGAAAATATAGTGTCTAATGGACGAACCATTACGGCTTTATTAATGATGACTCAAAGAGAATACAAATTACTGATTATTGATTTCTGACAAAATTATAGTTATCAAATTTTCAACCATATTTAATCATAGACAAAATTTCATTTAGCTGTCATTTGCGTTTTATTATTACATATCAAATGCATTGTTGTTATATCACGTGTCATAGTGACTTATATTCTCTTTGACATTTTATGTCACATCACACGGGAACGCGGTCGAACGGGATAAGTATCCTATGTCCGTCTCCTGGTTCTAAACTACCTCCCCACCAATTTTCAGCCAAATCGGTACAGCCGTTATTGAGTTATAAATAGTGTAACTAACACGACTTTCTTTTATATACAGGCTGTATCAGGTTATGGGGCAGTTGCCCCAGTTGTGACCAGTTGGTCAAAAGGGGGCTAGGCAATGGTGGTAGGAACCATAAAAAAAATTTGAAGGAAAAATATTGATTCGTTTAGAAATTAGAGACATGTAAAGTTTTCAATTTTGTCATCGCTTTTTCGTGTAAATCTGATTAAAATGTATAAAGTCAATGATACTTAATACGCAACATATTCATACCTTGTTAAATATTCATTAGAAATTGAAGAAATCAATGATTACGTTCACATAAGCAAAACAAACTTCGCTTTAAAACAGCTGATCGGCCTATGAGCGTTGACCGCTTGCCGTTGTACCTACATGTCATTGAAGCGTTTACGCAATTCTAGGTATAAATGAATGAAATTATACTGTCGAAGCTTTACATGCCTACACGTATTCTGTCTCTACATGCCTACTTAATACGTAACATTTAAGGCATAGACTCTTAGACACATTTTTTTGAAACCACTATAACTTTTATGTTATATTGATTTTTGTGTAATGTACATTCTAATTATGATCTATGACCGTTAAACTACAACATATTCGAACAGTTGTCCCATAACCTGATACATCATGTATATAGATTACTCAAAGGTATTTTTCGTATCATTATAAAAAATCTGTCATAATAAGGCATCAATTTTAATATTTAATACGCCATTTCGAATATTGTTATTCCTTCTAATGACGAAAAATAATTACATATTATAAAATTAATGTATCCATTCAATACATCAGTTGATTCTCTCGCATGTCAATCTTTGAGAGCGTAAAGATATCAAAGGGTGTAAACATGGCGTTGATATGTTACAATTATATACGTAATTAATCCCCTACTAATGGTGCGATGTATTCGCACGTTGCTTTTAATTAGTACTACAGCTTTCAATGGCATTTCATTAATAGAAGTAAATTGAAGTGACTTCGTGTAAGAAATTAAGCCTATCCTGGTTATTATTAAAGACTAGCTTATGCCCGCGACTCTGTCCGCGTGGAAGAGTTACTTTGGACTAATGCTAACTTAAAACCGCGACTTTGTTTACATGGAAGGTGGAAATATTTGTACCTAAATACAGTTACACATGATTTTTGCGAAACCTAACCGTTTATGTAGTGCACGCAGTGGAAGCTCTCAGAAGGAAAAGAAACCCGATTCTGAAACATTTTTCATTGTTGCTCCGCTCCTATTGGTTTTAACATGATGATATATAGCCTATAGCCTTCCTTCATAAATGGGCTATCTAAGACTGAAAGAATTTTTCAAATCGGACCAGTAGTTCAGGAGATTAACACGTTCAAAAAATCTCTTCCGCTTTATATATTAGTATAGATTTATTGGTACAATAAAATAAAGAGAAGCATATCCGTGTGTGATGGAGTAAATACAATTCCCTACCCTCTCTCTTGCTCGTGGGTGTCGTAAAAGACGACCAAAAGTTTTCCATGGGCCTGGGCCAACTTTATCTGATGTTATCAGGTCAAGAATTACATTTGCAAGGAGGATTGACGTCAGGCAGGCGATCATAAAACTATTGCTAATAACTTTGCGATATGTATTTTTAAAGAATAGAACACATAGGGCCGATCCCAAATAAGTAGGATAAGAGAAGCGTATTGATGATGAAAGTGTAATCATCGTCATCATCTTAGCCCGCATACGTCCCACTGTTGGGCTCAGGCCTCCTTCACAACGGGAGGGCATTTGACCTGCTATACCATGCTTGTCAGATGTTGGTATAGGGTTGAATTTCGAATTTCCTTTCTCTTGTACACATGTTATGTCCATAATATATCCCTTACTCGTCTTTTAAGACATCCACGGGCAAGATAGAGAGTGGTGAATTGTATTCTTACTCCGTCACCACACAGCAATGGATGAAAGTGTAAATTAAATATAAATTATAAAAATAATAGTCATATTTATAACGAAAGACATGCAGAGGAGACATAACAAGCCTCTATTCGAACATTCATCATGTTAAACTACTATTTTCTAACAGTAAAAGAATATACCTATTGACGTGGCAGGAAAGAATAAACAAAACGAATAACAAGCTTTTAACGGCCCTACTGTTAAAAATAACCTAGATAATACAAGAAACAAATTCCTTAGTACAATAATAAAAATACTAATATCTGAAACTTTTATCGTGGAGATAGATATTTAGTTTTCTAATTCCTACAAGCACCAATTTTCTTTTATTTCCCTCTAAATCTTATAACGCCAAAGGCGATCTATAATTTTTGTAACAAAAGCTTTTTACGTCAAAACCACAGACTATACCTATTATATTTGAACAGGAAAAATACATCCATTTATTATCTGCTTTCACGGTAAATTTATAGGCTCTGTGTTGAATTAAGACAACTGACGCTTATTACTGTAAATAGGGATCACAAAATTGGGACCAAGGAGACGTAGTTAGAGGTCTAAAATTAATGATTCCATACCACTTCGCTGTTAATTTTATTACGAAATAATATACCTATGCTTTGTGCTTTGTAATTTAGAGGTGTAGTTATTTATGTAGATTTTTATAGTCTCTAGTTTAAATATGCCTCGTCTTAGTAATTCCTAATATTTATTTAAAAATTGCCTATCGCGGGTGATTGGACTGAGGGGTCAATTGTATTCTTATTACTGCGCCACATGAATGTATATTTAAAAAAAGCAGTATATTCAAGATTTTGAAACATTTTCATCCAACTACTTCATAGACATCCGTTTTTAGAAATAGGCCTCATTATGAACGAAAATAATGCCAAATCGATACGCTTTATGTTATTGGCGATTTAGCGATCGCAGTAGGTATTATAAGTTTCCTAAAAGTTAACGGCTGACTTTCCTTGGGATTAATTAATCGAGTTCTACAACTATCATGGTTAAATAAGAACGCATCCCATATACAGAGTGTATCAGGTTATGGGGGAACTAGTCAAACGGTCGCTTTTTCGTATAAATCTGAGTGAAATGTATAAAGTCAGTGATACTTAATCTGCAACATATTCATACTTTGTTAAATGTTCATTAGAAATTGAATAAATCAAAGATTACGTTCGCATATGCAAGACAAACTTCGCTTTAAATCAGCTGATCGGCCGATGACCGTTGACGAGTCGCCTTTGTACCTACGTTACCATTGAAGCGTTCGCGCAAATAATACCTATTTATATTGTCGAAGCTTTACATGCCTACATGTGTCTTGTCTGTACATGCTTACATAATACGTAATATTTAAGGCATAGACTCTTAGACACACATTTTTGTAATCACTATAACTCTTATGTTATGTTGTTTTTCTGTGTAATATACTTTCTAATTACGATCTATGACCGTTAAACTACAACATACTCGAACAGTTGCCCCACCTGATACATTCTATATCTATACTTTCAAAAATTGTATCCAAAACTAGCAAAACGAATATTTCTAATGTTATAAGCCTAATAATACGTTATGAATGTATTCGATAAATATAAAAGCCCAATCACAGTGATTGGGGGTGAGAATCTCATTTAAATGCAAATGATACAAGTATTTTGTAGAGTCGTCAATGTTAACGGTGGACCCCGCCAGCCTTTAATTAAAGGAACTCCCACATCGTTAAGTCTAATATTGCAGCTGAAATTAAACGCCTTTACCTTTATTTTATACCTTTTCGTTCTAAAACATACACGTCTGCAGTGTTATTCGAAGAAATATTGCAGAGATAATATTTGCAGAATGATGGTGCTCCAGGAAAAAGGTAGATAAATTTAATGGCTTACCGAAAATATGACTGCCCGACAGTAGCGAAACGTCGTTTGAAACGGTATTTGTACTTTTTAAATATTAGTTATTCTTTATGATTTTTTTTTACTTTTAACAATGATATTGAATATAATAAAAAAATACCACATGACGCTGTTACGTTTGATAGAAAGATATATTTCTTAGCAGATAAGGGATGAGGAATTCCTCATCCTATCTTTCTTTTGTGATATTCTTACTGCGTCACCGCACAGAATACGTATTGAAATATAAATAAAACTATTTCTTTAAAATGAAATTCAAAGCTATCTCGCCTCTATAGGCGAGATTGTTGGGCATAGGTCTTCTTAAGGGTTATAATGCAGCCCCGCAGGGTTGGCCACGAAGGACAAGAAAATCGGCACCTAATAGGAACAGAAGTATTATGATAATCGTATTAACTAAAATCAGATAACGTGTCGCCATATTTATATACATAATTTTATTTATATAATCACCAATTTCAGAGACCAAAAAGAGTTTCAGAGACCAATTTGCAAAGCATCATACGAGAATTGACCCGAAAACGCTTACACCAATTTTACATAACGGTTAGTACCTAATAACACTAACAATCCAGATGTTAAACAAGGATATATTCAATAGATTTTTACCAAACAGAGATTATTAATCGTTAGTTTTATTGCCGTTTGGTATAGGCTTGGAATAATAACGTATAGAAGAATAGTATCGGTACTTAAGCGATCAAAAACATGAAGCCAAAAATACTACATTTGTGCAAGCAATTACACACGTACACCACTCTACAAATTATGAAATTAAATCTTGTTTTTATTAACATAAATCGTCGAAATACTATTAAAAGTAATGTTAAAAACCTTTTTATGTTTTTCAAATGTGTTGTGACACCATTTGAATGCACAAACCGTCATAATTACCTATTTATTTTTTAAGAGTTGCGTACATGCGTGCAGTATAGTGACCTTGTATACTACGGAACGGTCCGGCGTAAGCTCTATTAGGCTTCAATTTAAATGCTTCATTTTTTGTGCGCGGGCTTACTTTCTATACGTTATTATTCTAAGAGTATAGGGTTTTATTTCAAATTTTCCTACTCTTGGATATATGTTAACTGCATATTATAAGGGATTATCCCTTGGTCATCTGTTAAGACACACGCGGGCAAGAAATTGATTGGTAAATGGCATTCTTACTCCACACTACCTTACGGAAAATTGAACAACTTTTATAATTACACTTTTTTAATTAATTAAAGCCGATCATCGACACTTTATTAGAACCACACAATAACAATGCGTTTTCATATTAACTTCGACACAATGGAAAATACAATACAGTACTATTGTCAGTGTTCCTATTATCTCATCTCAAAATGGTGTTGATTCCCGCCTTTGAATGAATAAATAGACAATAATAAAATGAAAGATGAATTTCAGTGGGCTGACGAAGTACGAATACAGTTCACCATATTATTACTAGACTGTGGTTTGTAAAAATCATCTGTGGGATATAAAATAGAGATAATATTTATGTAAGAGAAGGAAAACTCAAAATAAAGCCCTACGCCATCCCCTAACAAGCATGGTATAGTAGGTTAATTTCCCTTTCATTGTGTAGGAGATGGTGTCGAGCTTTTTTTTTTGTTGCGGAAGGCTCTCAACCCGGTTTGGTGTCGAGCCTAGCTATAGAACTTATATAACCTAAAATAATGATGATAAAAATAACTAAATTTTATCAAAATGCCAGAAAATTCTAGCAATCTGTTTCGACGGATGTCGATATATCATTGAAAATACGCCACATCACGGTAGACAAAGGCATAATTAACCAAACTTGGCCGATGGATTGGCGATCCTTGCTTGTTAGTACTGCCACCCATTCTAATAATCCCTCAACCAGTTTGCAAATCCCACCAGCATAAATAGTAAAATGGTTCACTTAATATATTCTTAACACATTGTATCCCGACACTACCGAAGTTAAGGAACACCTGCTAAGTATTAGCTCATTTATCGATGGGAATATATTATGGTAATTTATAGAACTAAATGTTGGCCTTCCATCGTTCCGAAAGGTTCAGGTGATATGAATCCAAACCATTGCTTGTTAAAAAATTTTCATCATTAAATTAAGATTTATATTATTCCTAATACTAGATGAAAATACTAAAAGAATTACTGTGTTTTTTTTTTTTTTTTTTTTTTTTTTTTTTTGGGTGGGCTATGGTAAGCGCACGCGCGGTCCTGTCCGTCCGGGGTGATGAAAGGACGGCGCGCGGGCCCATAACCCACCCGTACCCACGTCACCTCGTTATTTGTTGGGCCGACCACCGGAGCAGATGTGACTTGTCATCAGTGGTCGGCCCGACGGAATACCCTTTCGGGTAACCTCACGTCTCGACGTGCTGGGACGTCGGTCGCCATCGCGCGGTCAGCCTCTCTGCGGGTGATGGACAATTCCCCGGTCCGATCACCCGCGGCCTCAGCTAGGGCGGCATTAGGCGCAGATACTCGCGCCTGCGCCGCCCCATTCGCCGGCGGCGGAACGTGTCGCCGAATAGGAGCTCTACTCGCACACGATCCGCCGCCTCCTTCCGTGAGATTACGGCCTCACAGAAGGCGGCGACCGCGTCCCAGTTCCTGACGCTGTCGAGCATCTCCCTGGCGATGGTCGGCAGCGCCAGGTCGGCACCGATAATCGCGACGAGTTCACGGCGCTCCCTTTCCCACGCAGTACACTCCTCGAGCGTGTGCTGCGCCGTGTCCTCGTCGCAACTGCAGTAGTGGCAGGACGGTGTGCTCTCCCTCCTGACAATCTTGTGCAGGTACTTCCCAAAACACCCGTGCCCCGTCAGCACCTGCACAAGTCGGAAGGAAAGCACCCCGTGCGTCCGCTCCAACCACTCCATCAGCACCGGCCGGAAGGCCTCGACGGTCCTGACACCGTACCGAGGACTCTCCAGCCGGACTGCCCAACGGGCAGTGACTCCTCGGCGGGCGTCGACCCGCCAGGCGGTGATCTCCTGCAAGGAGACCATACCGCCGCGGGACCCCTCCCTATCTTACCCATAGATGTCGTAAAAGACGACTAAGGGATATAATATCGGCGGATCGCCTGCGCGAGGAGCGCAGCCTCGATGAGGAGATTCGCCGCCGGCGACTGGGGCGGCGTAGGCGCAACTACCTGCGCCTCATGCCACCCTAGGCGAGGCCGCGGGTGACGTGACCGGGGATTAGCCCGTCACCCGCCGAGAGGCCGACCGCGTGAGGAAAGACCGACGTCCTCCCCGATGGAGGGACGTCGGTCGATGGGAGGGTACCCCAATAGAGGGTATTCCGTCGGGCCAACCACTGATGTCAAGTAACCCTGCTCCGGTGGTCGGCCCAATGACGAAGGCGACGTGGTTTTTGGGTGGGTTGCGGGAGTTGCGTGCTTAAGCCCCTCTGTCGCCCCGGACGGAGTGGTGCGGAGGCGCGCCGACCACAGCCCAGCCACAAAAAAAAAGGGATATAATATGCATATAAAGTCTATGCAAGAGAAGAAAAATTCGGAATAAAAGACTGTACCAACCCGTCTGACTAGCGTGGTACAGTGGGTTAATATCCCTCCTATTATGAAGGAGGCTCGAGCCCAGTAGCAGGTAGTATATGAGCCGAGAGGAATACTAGAAACGTGAAAATATAGCAGTAGTTAGGCTGAAAAGATGGACATGGTTTCGAATATTTTTAGAAGGGTAAATTGTTAACAAATATTATTCTTGAAGAAATAACTATTATTTGTATAAACAAAACTCACCGGTTTCGTCCATATGTGCTTCCATATCGGAGTTCTTGATTACCCAACGATTGGCATGTCTTGGATCAGTCATTCTCATCTGTAAAGATTCTGAGAAGTTTGCTGGGAATACCAGAACTGTTCTCGCTTTGCCATGTGCAGCTTCTTCCATAGCGAAGTCCTTGTTTGGATAATAAATCTGCATAAATAAAGTCAAAAAAATATATAGTACGTAGATACAGTTTGATGAAAACAGTCAATTAATTATTATCATCGTCATTGCAGCTGAGGTACGTCCCACTAGCAAAATCAACTCTCCTCCGCAGTGTAAGATACATTGTTCTATAATAACGCGCTGACGGAATGGGTTGATTAAAACTCAAAATGAAACTTTGAGTTTTCTTACTCTTATATAGATGTTATCATCATCATTATTTCAGCTCATATACGTCCCACTGCTGGGCTCGAGCTTTCTTCACAATAAGAGGCAAATTAACCTATTATACCGCGCTAGTCAGACGTAGAGTTTTATTTCAAGTTTGCCGTCTCTAGCTAGATGTTACATGCATATCATATCCCATATCATATCATGCATATCCCTTAGTCGTCTTTGGCGACATCCACGGGTAAGGAATTGTATTAATACAATTCACCAACCTCTCCTTCACTATTTTGGATTTTCTGCGAGAGTGTGGTACTACACTGAACGGACTGTCCCGCGGTTGTGTGTTTATCTTGGAATAGATTCGTTTCTTTTCCTTTGTCCATATCGTATAAAAAATAAATTAATCGTATACAACTAATAGGGCCCTGTGATGACGGGTTGAGAATACATTGGACGCCAACCCTTACCGCCCGAGGGAGTCGTAAAAATTGGCTGAGGATTCACCAGAAGGGTGGGCAGCAGCTCTCTCCTGGTAAATATGATCTTACTGCGATCGCCAAAACTCCTGCCAAGCGTGGCGATTACGGCAATATCCCCGCATGAAATGACGCGTAACATTATAGAGACCTATGTCCAGCAGTGGACGGCTATAGTCTGAAATGATGATGATGATACAATTTATAAAAACAGGAACAATTCACTTACCAAATTTGACTGCCGTTTTGATAAATAATGCAAGTACATGCAACTGAATCTGCTCAAATGCCATTCATATGTTTGCTGATTCTGAGGACACGTGTTGTTATATGGGCATAATGGTTCCGTTGAATTCACCTCGTAGTTCACCACAGCGATCGGAAGACCAACTGGATAGTGTCCAATAGCGATGCAGAAGAAAATCATTTGAGAAACAGGTAGACCGAGGATAAACGCTAAGGCACTGAAAAATGCAATTTTTATTTTATATTTTACTAGCAACTCGCCCTCGCTTCGCTTCGGCTTTAATCGCCTTACCCGCGTAGTTCCTGTTCCCGTGGGAATACCGGGAAACAATATAGCCTATGTTACGCCCTGATATTATAGCTTTCCATTGGTGAAAGAGTTTTTAAAATCGGTTCGGTGCTTTAAGCGTGAAAGCGTAACAAACAAACAAACAAAAATCTTTACTTTCGCATTTATAATATTAGTAAGGATAAGACAACTAGCTGACTCAACAGACGTTGTTCTAATAAAATAAAAAGAATTCTCCTTGAAAACGACATCAGCGCCATCTACCGGGTCCAATTGTGGATTTAAACCATTACCTAGTCCCCTTGGGCAGACAAAAAAAATTCATCAGCATCAGTCCGCCGTTTAGGAGTTCAGTGACATACAAACGTACACAAGAAATTTATATAAACTATATAGTCACAAAAATTAAGGGAATTAAAAAAAATCGAAATTTTTGGATGATTTTCAACGAACTGTAACTCCGAGGAAAATGGTCGTACAGCAAAACATAAAGTAAATTGTAGCCCCAAGTGCCCAAGTTGAAAAATAAGGTCTTTGTTACGAAATACCAATATTACATAGCCGACTGTGCGTTACGCCCGGTGTGGTAGAAACGTAAGCTTTATAAGCTTACGTTTCTACTAGAAGACTAAATATTGTTTTTTTTTATTGCAAACTGTGGCAATCGAGCAAACAGTACACCTGATGGTAAGTGCCGCTGCCCACCGCAAAGAAAGTGAAGGGAGTGTGAATGCGTGCATTGAAGTTCGGCAATACTAAAGGCATCACTAAAACCTACCACATACAAACACCCTCAGAAAATTGGGCTTCCGGCTCTATCACTCACCCAATGAAGCGCAATAACAAATTGCTACTACTTGGACGTCGATTTTCTGCTTAGTGTGGTACTACCCCGGACGGATTGGCCCGTGGTTGTAAACAGACAACTGTCAACAGTGTGGTCCTACCACGAAACTTTAAATCTTCTAAATAAAACCTTGATAATAAAAACTTAACCAAGCAAATATTCTACAACTTACCCAAAATTCCTGAAGAGACTCAAAAAGTTTTTCCATATCAAAGCCTTCATGTGATGCCATTTCATCGGTATGTATGTATCTACCATATTTGTTGGTTTCTCTCGTGGTGGCATTGCTTCTATTGGAGCAATAAGCTCTGGTGTAACAACAACACGACCTTTACTGCTCATGGAGACATTATCACCGAATTCACCAGAAATTTCGCCTATTTCTGCTTCTTCTAGATCTATTGCATTGGGATTCTGAAAGTGAATATTTTTGATTACAAAATATTTTTAAATTAGATTTTTGTGTGGCGACGGTGTAAGAATACAATTCATCACCCCTCTCTTTTACCTGTTAGTGTTATAAAAGACGACTAAGGGATTAAATATGAATATAACATCGACATCCGATAAGGATTTTTCGTAATTCTACCGCTAAGGGGGTGAAAAGTGAGGGCAAAGTTTGTATGAGACAACGTGATCCCTTAGTACCTACAATATACCTCAATTTTTGAATAAATATGCTTTAAGAAAATTAATGAAAAAAGTGTTTCATATTTTATTAAAATTCTGTTCATAAAAGATATAATATTTTTATTTTATTTTTCTGTATTTTTAACCTTTAAATCCCTGCACTATAATAAAGATTGTTATATTTTATATGTATTCAAACAATTAAACATAATATATATGTTATAATAAAATTAATAACGTAAAAAAACAATTAAGCATCCTATTAGAATCATTTTCGACTTCTACGCGGACAAAGCCACGGGCAAAAGCTAGTAATTGTATAAACGAATGAAATATAGTGAAATCCATAAATAATGTGGTAAAACGTTCACCGTAACATCGAGAACGGGAACAAAATATTAATTACTAGAGTAGTTTAACTGACAAAACAATTGCAACGGATTTTCAACAAATGTGGCTTTGCGTTTGCCTCGTGTTAATAACTTCTTCGCTCCACAATCATGATTCTTCTTTTTTTTTAATATAGTGCCTCGCACTAAGAAATAAATCCTTGTACTGCGGGACTTCACAAATATACAATTAACGGACACATCACATCCAGACTCGAAACAAATATTTGTGTATCTAAGAATTCACTCAATTGAACCCACGTCCCTCGTCACTTAGACGTTAGTACTTAGACCACTTCGCGCTATTTGCAGACAAGATATTTATTTATTTATTTAAAACTTCTGCACACAAAATGCAAAACTGTGACGAAAAATGGAGAAAGTAAAGATCAAATAATCATAAAAATTATAATAAAAAAAATTAAATCAAACTTTTATTTAAGTGCTATCTTAAGACTCTGGCTGTCATGTAGACAAGAGTGCTTGTCAAGACTATTCAAACGAGTACAAATTCGACGGTTTTATCTTATTTAGTTTAGGAGTTCCTATAGCCTTTCAAAGCCATCTAGAGACCAGCTTCATGGTACCATATTATTGCATTGTCACCGAAGTTATATAAGTAAACCAAGTTTCAACCTAATCTAACGACAGGAAGTGGATCTAATCTAACTCAAGATTTGTTCCATACTAACATAATAAACAGGGCAAGTTAAATAAAAGCTTTTAATAATTCTCTTTAAAAAGAGAAGAGATGCAGAAGCGCCAATATAAAAAATCCAACTTACTGGTATTGAAGGTAATTCCACTTTCTCCACTACATCAGCCAGTATACTGGAACGCCTTCTCTTACCCAAGTTCTGCATGACTGCTAGCTTTAGGAACACATCCTCAAGGCTTTCGCCTTGGTAGCGACGAATTAATTCAGTAGGTGATTCTTCTGCTAAGAATCTACCACCACGCATGAGACCAATCTGTGGAAACAAAAGTCATCAATAGGTGGACTAGGCTTATGCCAACAGTGGGATCTATGATATGCTAAAAACAAAATAGAGTACTTTATTATTTGGGACTATTTTGCGACTTACAAATATGTATAATTTATCCATCCGTGTAGTGACGGAGTGAAAATACAATTCACCACTTCCTCTCTATGTATATCGTAAAAGATGACTAAGGGATATAATATGAGGCGGCGGATCGCCTGCGCGAGGAGCTCAGCCTCGATGAGGCGATCCGCCGCCGGCGACTGGGGCGGCGTAGGCGCGAATACCTGTGCCTCATGCCGCCCTAGCCGAGGCCACGGGTGACGTGACCGGAGAATTAGTCTGTCACCCGCCGAGAGGCCGACCGCGTGAGGAAAGACCGACGTCCTCGACGACCACTGATGACAAGTAACCCTGCTCCGATCGTCGGCTCAACGACGAAGGCGACGTGGTTTTCGGGTGGGTTGCGGGTGTTGGGTGCTTATGCCCCTCTGTCGCCCCGGATGGAGTGATGCGAGGAGCGCGCCGACCGCAGCCCATCCCAAAAAAAAAGGGATATAATGTGCAGATAACTTCAATTCAAGAGAAGGAAAACTCGATATAAAACCCTATACACATCTGATCAGGCGCGGTATAGTTGGTCAATTTCCCTCCCATTGTGGAGGATGCCCGAGCCTAACGGTGAGACTGATGTGGGTCGAGATGATGATGATAATTTTGTAAGGCGTTTGTATCATGTTGTGGTCCAATCAAAAACTTAATATTTCAAGACACATTTTATATAGAGTACCTAAATGACATAAAAAATGAGCAGGCCACATCGCTCGACGATCAGACAACCGCTGGGGATGAAAGGTTCTCGAGTGGGGATCACGTATCAGACAACGTAGGTCGCAACTAGGTGGACCGAGGGCCTGGGTAAAGTTGCTGGGCATAGTACAGATGACATAGGACCTGCCATGGTCTGTAGGGATGTGACTTGGAGGGAAAATAAACGATTATTTATTAATAATTTTTTTCTTTAATATAAATCGATTAAAAAATAATATAAAAAAAAAAATTAATAATCGATTATTTCTCCCAACAGGATTATGATGACCATTTTTTTTTAGGTAATGTGAGCACGCAGTATCGTGTTAACCTTTTTTTTAGGAAATCTGGCAGTGTTTTTATTTTAAACTAAAATAATCGAATAATTTTAATACAAAAAAAATCGATTTTTTATTAATTTGATAATCGATTATTACAAAAAAATAATCGATTATTATAAAAACCGATTATTTTTCACATGCCTAATGGTCTGTCATTGGCTGAATGATGATGATGACAATGATGACAAAAAATATTTTACTCACAATATCAGCCTGCTTGGTCTCGTCTATATAATGAGTTGTAATAATAACAGTTGTTCTACCACCATTAGTTATATCCACCAAATGATCCCAGATGCTGAAAACAACGTAAAAGTTTTGATTAAAAATCGCTTCAAGATTGTTTTCTTGGCGCAAAATTAGAAATTTTGTCTGTAATTTGTTGCCAATTAATCTAGATTGCTATTCAAATAGACATTTAAGTCATGTTGGAAATTTATGCGTCTGTTGCCAATGGTTATATTAAGGGTAACGTACTCGGCTATTTTTAAAATTATATGATAGTTTATGAAAAGTGCATACCAGATCTTTATACTACACGAAGTATTAGGCTTTAAATATTAATGAAATCCTTTGTCGAGACATGTCTAAATATATCGATTAAATTTTATTTATAACAATGTATATTTTTATATATAATGCATTTACACATATGTATGTATTCGAAATCGTTCTAAACGTCCGGTACCCATATTTATTATTTTTTTATGTCCCGGTGAATTAAAAAATGGTATAGATTAATAATTGGACCCTATAGACAGCACTATCAATGATTTCAAGGAATTCTATTATTACATTTTAAGTCAGCTAGTATTTTATTTGATTTTAATTAAATTTCTTGATTTATTATCTACATTAATATTAAATACACAGAGGAAAGATTTGTTTGTTTGTTTGTATTGAATAGGCTCCGAAACTATTGGACCGATTTCAAAACTTCTATCACCAATAGAAAGCTATAATATCAGGGAGTAAAATAGGCTATATTTTATCCCGGTACTCCCACGGGATTGAAAACTACGCGGGTGAGGCGACTGAAACTGAAGCGAAGCGAGAGCGGGTTGCTATTTTTTATAAAATATGAAATAAATCACAATAAAATATAGATAGGTATATCTATTTTGAAATAGTAACTGCTTTGTGTAGATAGTTTAGAATTGTATTATGTCGATACCACTCAGTTATCCGTGTGTAGTAAACGGCTAACTACTAGGACATCTTGTAGCAGAGCTATCCTGGGAAACCAACAACGATTGGTGACCCGTAAGAATAGCGTTTACATGAGATTATCTCTTAATATATCGTGATTAACGATATATTAACAAATAAATAATGTTATGTATCGTCCAAACAAACCGCAACAATTGCACCGTAGCATCTTTGGTAATTTTTTATTCCATTATACAAACACAAACCCAACATGGGTAGGGTCATATATGAGCTAAAAAGAATGAAAACATGAAATTCCTTACCTCTGTCGCAAGACTGGATCCACTCCAACGGTGGGCTCATCAAGGATTAGCAGTTCAGGTGAATGAATCAAGGCTGCAGCGAGAGAGGTCCTTCTTTGTTGACCACCTGATAGATTCTTCACTGGTCTAAAGACAAAAAAAAATGTTGATGATTTTATAATAGTAATCGTTTAAGTATCATTTTAGGGTATAAAATCGTGTTATTATTTGGAAATACTTAAGCAGACTCTTAAGAGAGTATCTTAATAGTATAGGATCCCGCTATACAACGACCTTCACCGAGATGTTTATTTGATGAAACTTATTTTTTATTTAATTTAATATGTCAACAAATATATTGCATATGGGCTGCCTAACAAATTTTAGTGCAGAGTATGATTAATTAAAATTAAAAAAATATTTTTTTGAACATTGCACCGGTTTGATTATTAGACAAATTCTATACCAATCGAAAGTATGAAGACCATAGAATATGCAAACGTTAGATTACCAATTCTTTTGCGGTCACAACTCTCGGGTAGCCAGGTATCTGATCGACATTTACGAAATTAACTAATCATACTGTGGACTAAAATTTGTTAGGCAACCCATAAGCAATATATTTATTGACATATTAAATTAAATAAAAAATAAGTTTCATCAAATAAACATCTCGGTGAAGGTCGTTGTATAGCGGGATCTTAGACCATAAAGATGAATAAGATTTACACCGATCTGTTTCCGTGTGTTGACGAATTAAGAATACAATTCACCACACCATAAGGGATTTATAATCATCTCAGCCTACTTATGTTCCAGTGTTGGGCTCAGGAGGACCATATGGGAAAAGAATTAACCTACTATTCCACACTGGTCAGTCGTGTTGAAATAGGATTTTGTTTCGAGTTTTTCTTCTCTTGCAAAGATGTTATATGTTAATTATATCCCTTAGTCGTCTTATACGACATCCACGGGTAAGATAGGGAGTGGTGAATTGTATTCTTACTCCGTTACCACACGGAATAAGAGATTTATAATATGCAGATAAAATCTATCCAACAAAAGGAAAACTCGAAATAAAACCCTATACCAACGCGTGTAACCGGTATGATATAGTAAGTCAATTTCAAGTAAGAATACATTTCGCCACCTTGGAATTGTATTCTTACTCAGTCATAACACGGAATATAATTTCATCATCATCGCAGCCCACATTCGTCTCACTGTTGGACTCGGGCCTCCTTCACAATGGGAGGGAATTTGACTTACTATACCATACTAGTCGGATATGTTGGTATAGGGTTTCATTTCGACTTTTCCTTCTCTTACATGGATATTATGTGCATATTATATCCCATAGTCCTCTTTTACGACATCCACGGGCAAGATAGGGAGTGGTGAATTGTATTCTTACTCCGTCTCCACACACAAAGGAATATAATTTACTGACTGATTAACGCACAGCTCGAACTGGAATTTAAAAAATTGTATTCAGGCCCTGGGTCAGGCACACTCATCCGTGTCGTAACGGAGTAAGAATACAATTCACCACCCCCTTTCTTGACCATGGGTGTCGTAAAAATGACTAAGGGATTATTTTCATATAACATCTATGGAAGAGAAGGTAAGCAATGAAATCCTATCCCAACCCGTCTCGCTAGCGTGGTACGTAAATTTCCCTCCTTTTTTTGTTTACGGTCGGCGCACTCCTCGCTCCACTCCGTCCGGGGCGACAGAGGGACGTAAGTACGCACACCCGTAACCCATCCGTATAGCACGTCGCCTTCGTCGTTGGGTCGACCACCGGTGCAGAGTTCCTTGACTTCAGTGGTCGACCCGACGGAATACCCCGAGGGAGTACCCTCTCCCATCAACGCTCCCCTACTGGAACGCCGAACTAATCTCTCCGCGGGTGACCGGACTATATCCCCGGTCCGGTCACCCGCAGCCTCTGCTAGGGCGGCATCAGGCACATAAATTTCCCTCCAAGCCCAGCAGTGGGACGTATATGAGCTGTGATGATGATGATGATAATAAGGTCAGGTTTCAGTATAAACCGCCTATAGGTGAGCACCAAGAAAAGATTTTTAAACATTTATCAAAAAATATTGTATGAAAATATGTAATAATTTTAGATGCAATTTGAGATTATTTATTTAGCAATGTATTCGACTAAAAGCCGTTGTATCCATGGTCATGAATAAAAAAGTTTAAAAAAGTTATTTCTTGTCTCTAGTAAGGCCAACAGATTATTTTTTTAAAGAGGCCTGCACTAAGGAAATAATCCTTGACCACTAGAGTTAAGGAACTCTGCACCGGTGGTCGACCCAACGACGAAGGCAACGTGCTGTACGGGTGGGTTACGGGTGTGCGTACTTACGCCCCTCTATCGCCCCGGATGTAGTGGAGCGAGGAGTGCGCCGACCGTAACCCACCGCAAGAAAAAAAAAAGAGGAAATAATAATCTTTGCATTGCGGGAGACTTCACAAACATATTTAATTTATGAATTGCACAAATTGTTGTTCTGCATGGAATTCGAACTCGTAGCATTGGCGTGGCGTGTCGGTATCTTAACCATTAAGCCATCTGTGCAGTCACCATGAATGTTTACTACATACCTGTTAGGATTTGGTAGTTGCAGAAGAGTAATTAAAAAATCTATCCGCTCTTCTAATTCTTTTCTTGGCATATCCGCAATCATGCCGAAGTAAATGAGAGTTTCTCTGATAGAAAACTCGCCGAAAAGCGCAATTTCCTGTAAAAGAAATTCACAATAAATCACTCGGCAGTTAAATAATTCTAATTGTATTTTTCTCAAATTTATGTTACTGTATAAATCGCCCTTGTTAATCTAATAGCTTAAGTACGCAATTTTTGAGCATGAAGACCTGGTTCAGAATCTTATACTGGTTAAAATTGTTGTTTATGGGCTGCCTAAGAAAAGGAATACTCAAAATAAAAACCTAGGGCCCATCCAGCATAGTATCATCATCATAGCTCATTATACGTCCCACTACTGGGCTCAAGCCTCCTCCATATTGGAAGCGAAATTGACCTACTATACAACGCTGGTCTGGCGAGTTAATATAGTGCTTTATTTCGAGTTTTCCTTCTCTTGCATAGTTGTTATATGCATAAAATATCCCTTAGTAGCCTTTTACGACATGCACGACCAAGAGAGTAGTGCTGAATTATATTGTTACTCCGTCACCACACGGCAAAGCAGCATGATATAGTATGTCAATTTCACTCCTATTATGCAAGAGATTCGAGCCCAGCAGTGGGACATATACATATAATTATTTAATTATATAATTCTTTTCTAATTTGTTGCGGGTCCCAACACAATTAAAAGCGTTTCCCGGGACTTCCTGGGGGTCAAACCTCGGTGTCTTATACGGAGACCATTATGGATCCTAGCTTACAGGAGTTACAGTGGTGGGAATGTGTAGTGGGATTAGTAACAAAAAAAAATACCTATATAAGCCGATTCCGTGTGGTGACGGAGTAAGAATACAATTCACCACCCCCTCTCTTACCCATGGGTGTCGTAAGAGACGACTCAGGGATATATTACGCATATGACATCTATGCAAGAGATGGAAAACTCGAAACAAAACCCTATACCAACCTGCCTGACCAGCATGGTATAGTAAGGTTAATTTCCCTCCTACTATGGAGGAGGCTCGAGCCCAGCAGTGGGACGTATATGAGCCGAAATGATGATGAAATGATGATATAAGCTGAAATGACGGTGTTGATAAAGATGATTGCCATACTCATCTCCTTGTCTTATCTATGTGGTGATATTAAAAATATAACATGCATACATGTAATTGTAAATATGTGCCTTTTCCTTGAATAAAATTACCTCTATTCTATTCCCTATGAATGTGGATAATGCAATAATCTCTACATTTTGCAGCCGGAATAACGCTACTCCCTATACCCCTAATGAGCCCTTAGATATTTTTTACAAGAAAGTATGGAATATTTACATTATAGGGGTATACTAATACCGCTATTCCGTGTGGTGACCGAGTAAGAATATAATTCACCACATTCAATCTTGCCCGTGGGTGTCGAAAAGACGACTAAGGGATATAGATATGCAAGAGAAAGCAAACTCAAAATATAACCCTACATTAATCCGTTTAACCAACGTGCTATAGTAGGTCAATTTCTCTTCGATTATGGAAGAGGCTCGAGCCTCGAAACGTATGTGTTGATGTTGACAATCTCTCATTACACAAGAAAAAGAATATCCTCAATTCTTTTTTATTTCAATACATTCTCAATAAACCAATTCCCATATTACTTGAAATGAAAAACGGCAAAATAAAATGTGTATGCGTTACATTTAACCATTCAGAAATAAAAATATGCAACTATAAAAATAACTATATAAGAACATCGTCAGCATAGTTGAACATTGTTTTATTTTATACATTATAATCCTTTGAACAATAGCCAATAAATTTAACAGCTTTTCCGATATACAATCTATATAATTTATGTACCGTACGTAATAATGCTAAAGTCAGTCTGCTTAAACTCTCAAGCAATTAAAATTCTTATTTCTCTGTATAGACTCTACCATAACTCAATAGTGGAGCTCTTCAGTACTGTTTTGGTTTGAAATCACGAGTATAGGATAAGTGCCTCTCAAACCGTCGTAAGGTAAACTACCCTCCTTCCTAATAACCCTTATAAGTTTTATTGTTGAATAAAAGAGACCTGCTATATTTTGATTTATAAACAGGTTAGCATGACTATTTTTAGAGTTTTCCTTCATATTTCTCTTATTTATTAAAATATATCTAAAATGAGAAGGGGTGAATAACAGATTGAAAATTGGTAATTCTTTTTAGTAATATTTTGTGTTGACATAAGTTATTCGTTCAAATCTTTCAATCGCTCAGCCATAGAACGGACCATGCTCAAGATTTCTCTGCGGGAAAGAATCCGAAATTCGGATATCCGTAGAGGAACCGTTGTAACCGACATAGCACAAAGAACCGACATTGGGCAGGCCACATCACTTGACAAACCAACAACTGGTGAAGAAAGGTTTACGAGTACGATCACCTAACGGACGACGGGGCGTAGGACACCCTCAACTGAGTGGACCGATGACCTGATGAAAGTTGCCGGTTGTAGTAAAATGCAGGTGGCACAGCACTGCACTTTGTTGCCAAACAAGAGGGTGGCTTGCAGTGGACGGCGATAAGCTTAATCGTATTTTACTACACACGCAGAATATGGGTAAGTATATATATTCGTAAGTATATATTACACCCTTTGAGTAATGAAATAAGACATTATGTTCCCTAGAAGCTATCTACAAGTATTGATTTAGCAAGTTGCAAAACTCTCTGATTTTGACTTTCCTCTGTAATAAAGAGAACTTCGTAACCAGAAATGTCTGTTACTATTTTCTAACCAATGTAGCATAGTCTTCCAGCCTATAATGCGGTATTGGAATGAGCTAATAATGCTGATAGTTTGTGACAATCTATTTGCTGAATAAAAACGAGTCTAATGTTAACGAAGAATAAGAGAGTGGAGTGTAAGAATTAATATTCATACCTTCATTAAATTATCCAACAGCCTTAATATCTATTGTTGGAGGCAAGCCTCCATCACAAGGTGATAATGCCATTATTGAGCGGTCGCCCCCAATAGATGTGCGATTACATGTACTTAGTAGGTAATATAAATTTACCAATAAAATGCTGCTGTGCAATCATTCTTTTAATTATTCTTAACCAATTTTTACGACTGCCTTGTGAAAGTAAAAGTGATAAGACACTGTATTTTAACTCGTCACTACGCGAGGTAATTCAGTAATAGTATGCAGCAAATTATTTGCTTTATGGCAACAAGTCCTAACGCCAACGAAGATTGTTAAAGAGGCCTGTAAGAATTAATTTCACGGGCTCTCACAATACATTAATCACAACGCTCGTTTCCTAGCGGATGTTATTACGAATGGTACCTGGTTCCTTCCGATGTTTACTTACTATGTTTCCTGTTGCGGGACATAAAAGCCGATTCACGGTAAACCTTCCATTAGATAATAATCTAAGGCTTTCTCACGATATCATAAAAGGTTGACATTTATTAACGATAAGTTTCGAGAGAAAATGTAAATAAATTAATGGATCTTTGCGCGATTTATTTGAAATAAAATTGTATATATTTTCATATCAGCCAGAATTTTCTACCAGAATTTCACTGCTAAGAGGTAGGTGGTATCAATACTTACGGTATTAAACTTACAACCAGTAATTTCATTGCGAGTGGTGATAAGAATAAAATAAGTCTTCACCTCTTAGTTTAACGTGGAAGTCGTAAAAACTGACTAAGAGAAATGAACAATAACACTTTTGTAAATATTGTAAATAGAACTACTTTACGGATTTTATCGCGTTTGTATTTGATTTTTGATTACTCGACGTTTCGAACACTTTACAGCGTTCATGGTCACGGGTGGACTAAGATGTCTCACGTCCAACAAGTCATCGTTACTGCAGAAAATTTATAATTATCTACCCGATACAGAAATTAGTTATTAAATATTAACCCACATTTTGATACAAAATTTATTGCCAGTGTAAGAAGAAAATGATTCTATATGAAAAAATTATATTGTTTATGGTTAGTACTAATTAAACATTAAAATTAATAGTAATTATATTTAAAAAACTAACTAATAATCTAGGATACTACCACCGGATCGGAACACGGTCTCACTGAGAAAGATCCGGCAAGAAATCTCAGGTGACATGATGCTAAATTAATGTTAATTTTGCAGGCGGCTTACTTTATGTTACTAAAAGGTTTTAATTTATAAAATTATCTTTAGTTATTATTATTGTGGGTCAAATCTATACAATATGCGCTCACGGTGTCTTGCAGTATTGTGGTGGTCTTTTTGGATTTGTTTTTAATAATGTTTATAACAGGATAACACTTTTCTGAGAAAGCCCTAACACCAACTGCTGTCACCAAACCGCCTACAAAACACCAAACTGCCTGCGTAGCAATAAACGCTTATTATTCGCAACCTGGATTCAACATCAAAAGTATCTAAATATTGTTACTTGTTTCTCTGTAATATCTTTAATGTTGAAAGATTACCAATAAAAAGCTATTGGCTTAGAAAGCAATTAGCTGTATAAGAAAACATGGCCGTCACAATGCTTACGGTTTAAAATTATACAATTAATTTTGTAAATGCATTTTTCTTTCATTCTTTTCTTTCTTAGTATTTGAAGCTCGCTACTGTCTCAGCTCCTAACTTTTCTTTTTTTATTACTGTTGGTGGAAAACGAGCAAATAACACACCTGATTGTAAGTGATCATGCCGCTCATGAACCTTTGTTAGGGCGCTGCCTACCGTGAAAAAAGTGAAGGCAGTGTGAATACGTGCAATGTGGTTCGGTAATATTAAAGACATCACCAAAACTCACCACATGCAAATACTCTCAAAAATTTGGCTTCCGACTCTCTCACTCATTGAACATAATGCAGTAACAAATTAATACCATCGTCGATTTTTTGCGAGAGTTTGGTGCTACCCCATGAGAAGTAAAGACAACGTGGTTCTACCACATAAAACTTCTCAAAATTTCGCATAAAAGTTTCTAGAGATCCAAAATACGATGCTAATACTATACCTTTGTCGAGAAAAAAAGTATCACCAAGGACTGAAAAAAAATATTAGTAAAATAACGTGAAGGAATACGTGGCCAAAACTAGTACCTGCGGCATATATCCTATTCTAGGTCCAGGAACACCACTGCCAGCACCACCCGGTTTACCACCAAGTACCCATATTTCGCCTGAATTTAATCTTCTTCGGCCAACGATGCAGGAAAGAAGCGTGGTCTTGCCGCAGCCTGAAGCGCCTAGGAGACCATAACTGAAAAATGAATATTGATAATTAAGTATTTTTCTTTATTGACGGAGTATGGATACATCACATCTTCCTTTCCCGTGGATGACGTGAAAGATTACTTAGAGCTAAACGCAAATAACAAGAAAAGAAAAATTTTAAAAAGTCTACTACTTTGCACTGTCCCTGGGATACATACATACATACATATAATCACGCCTCTTTCCCATAGGGGTAGGCAGAGACCACTTCCTTCCACTTGCTACGATCTTGACATACCACTTTCGCCTCGTCCACATTCATTAATCTCCTCATACATGTTCTTCGGTTCAGGGTACTCCTAACCTGGCCTTTCTTAAGAACGTCCCCGATTTGATTGTGGAACGTCCGCCTCGGTCTTCCCCTTCCAACACTTCCGTTCACATTCGCCTTATAAATTCTCCTTGTTAGTCTCCTTTCATTCATTCTCTCTACATGGCCGAACCAACTTAACATACCTTTCTCAATCCTTGTCACTACATCTACATTCATTTCACAACGTTCCCTAATTACTCTGTTTTTAATTCTATCACTCAATTTCACACCAATCATGCTCCTCAGCGCTCTCATTTCCACAGCATTTATTCTACTTTCGTGCTTCTTCTGCCATACCCAGCTCTCACTTCCATACATTAGAGTTGGTACAAGCACTCCCCTATGCACAGCCAAGCGAGCCTTCTTAGACAGGCTTTGGCTGCCCATAAAGGTGCGCAAAGCACCATTCACCATATTTCCCTTACACACTCTTCTTTCAATATCACTTTCACATTTACCATCTCTCGCAAATGTAGATCCCAGATATACAAACTCTTGCACTTGTTCTAATATTTCCTCTTCTATACGTATATTGCATTCCGTCATAGCTTCTTCCCTTTCAAATACCATAACTTTCGTCTTCTTTACATTAATTTTCATTCCTTTTCTTTCAAAAGCCTCATGTACTGCTGTTACCATCTCTTGCAACTCATTCACCGACGAAGCAAGTAGAACTTGATCGTCAGCGTAGAGAAGACATTTGATAAGTAATCCATTCATTCTCAGTCCATATTCACTCTCTTTTAAATCAGTCAAGCAGTTGTCCATGAATAGGTTGAACAGCCATGGTGACGCTACACATCCTTGTCTAACACCCTGGGATATATTTAATAAGTAAAATTTTCATCTATTGTGAAAGAAGACCTTGCTTTTGTGAGTCGAAAATAGAATTAACAGTCTAAAAGCCACACATCCACAGACTCCTTTCATTTTTTCATTATAATAATTCATCATATAATAATTATAATAATTCATCCTTCTTTCAAACTGCCTAGATGTAGTGGTATTTTTATAAGATGTGTTTCAACCGCACACCTGTGAGCTGTGGATTGGAGAGAGAGTATGAAGCACTATAAAACCCCAAACAAAAAGAGAGTGCTCCCCGTCTTCAGCATAGAGGTCAAAGTAACGATATTACATACATGATTTTAATTCTCATAGTTTATTTTTTGTAAGATCCACTAATAATTATTCTTCAGTGAGATATCTTTTCTAGATATCCTAATTGTAGATGTTTGTAAGATAATTACAAAAGCGATGCAAATTGCAGCGTAGATTATAGATTGGTACATACGTATTTGCTACAATAACTTAGATAATTGATAAAGCCGTTGGAACGGATTTCAAATATTTTAAATTAATTGTTGTATATGATATTATTTTTTTAATTCAGTTATAAAAAGGATAAAATATATTGTAGGATAAGGTATAAGATATATTCAAAAATAGTGAAATATGAAGCATTTTCTGTAACTCGCTTTCCTTGTAACCGTCACATTATACTTCCGACATCGCCAAAAAGCTTCCACGTTTTGATATTACTTATTTGGTTAGCTACACTATTAATATAAATACCGAGGTGGAAAGGAAACATTATAGTTAAATCATCATCATCATCGCAGCCCACATACGTCCCACTGTTGGGCTCGCGCCTCCTCCACAATGGGAGGGAATCTGACCTACTATACCATGCTGGTTAGACATGTTGGTATAGGGTTTCATTTCGAGTTTTCCTTCTCTTGCACAGATCTTATGTACTTATTATAACCCTTAGTCGTCTTTTACAACATCCACGGGCAAGATAGAGAGTGGTGAATTGTATTCTTACTCTGTCACCACACTGGAATATAAATATAGTTAAATAAAGGAAAGTATTTATATTTCCGTCATCACGGCTTTTATACGTCCCACTGCTGGGCTCAAGTCTCCTCCGCAATGGGAGGGAAATTGACCCATTCAACCACGCTGATCAGACGGGTTGATATAAAGTTTCATTTCGAGTTCTCCTTCTGCATAGATGTCCTGCGTAGAGATTAACCTGGATTGTGTTTTACGAAATCCAAGGGCAAGAACGAGAGTGGTGAATTATATTCTTACTCCGTCATCACACGAAAAGAAAAAGTAGCCATGTGTTAAACATTTTTTTTTTTTTTTTTTTTTTTTTTTTTTCAAAAATCGCTCTCCTTGTAACCTTCATACTTTGCTTCCGACGTTGCCAAAAAGCTTCCATGTTTTGAAATTACTTATTTGGTTATCAATACAATTACCAAGGTCAAACGGAAATATTTAAATAAATGTTATTTATTTAAATTGGTTATATAAAAAATATATAATATACATTAAAGCCACTCTAAATTCAATGTCAAAAACTTTTAATAAATATTGAGTTAGAAGACACTGTGTCGGTTAAATAAATAAGCCTTGTATTACGGGGTACTTTATAATCATATAATTAACGGACACAAATTATATCCAGACTCAGAACAACAATTTGTGGATCACACGTGTCGTCCTGTATGAGATTCGAATCCACGAAACTGGCACTGCAGCTCCGTATCTTAAACTCTAAGCCAACTATGCAGTCAATATTATAAATGTCCTGTAAAGGTATTATAATTGATTGTAAATAAAAAAATAAATTGAATTAAGTATATATGCGTGATAAATTTATGATACACTTTGAAAATAAAAATTAGTATTTATATTTAATACGAGTATAAGTCCCGTTTTAACGGGACAGTCCCGTTTTCAGGTTACTTGTTGCGTAATGATTTCTGATGTTTACGCGAGTATTATACATTTTAAATAAAACTACTTTACGGATTTTATCGCGTTTGTATTTGATTTTTGATTACCCGACGTTTCGAACACTTTACAGCGTTCATGATCACGGGTGGACTAAGATGTCTCACGTCCAACAAGTCATTGTTACTGCAGAAAATTTATAATTATCTACCCGATACAGAAATTAGTTATTAAATATTGACCCACATTTTGATACAAAATTTATTGCCAGTGTAAGAAGAAAAATGATTCTATATGAAAAAATTATAATTGTTTATGGTTAGTAATAATTAATAATAAATAAGTTAATAATAAATTAGTAATAATTAATAAGTAATAACTTTTTGCAATATGTCAAAACAGATGACATATTGCGTCGACCCCAAGTGATTGGGATAAGAGCAAGATGATGATGATGGTTAGTAATAATTAAACATTAAAATTAATAGTAATTATATTTAAAAACTAAGTAATAATCTAGTATACTACCACCGGATCGGAACATGGTCACACTGAGAAAGATCCGGCAAGAAAACTCAGGTAACATGATGCTAAATTAAAGTTAATTTTGAAGGCGGCTTACTTTATGTTACTAAAAGGTTTTAAAATTATCTTTAGTTATTATTATTGTGGGTCAATATACAACGTTATATATATATATAACAATAGTTATATACAACAATATAATAAACAACAATAGTTACGCCCGTATGCAGTCATTTCTTCAATGTTTTGTTATGACGTTGTCACGTTAAACTATCGTCCGTGAACCGACTTTACAGACAACCATGCTTATTTTTTGCAAACAGACCAAATGGTCATTTGTTATACTGATACAAACGTGTTGTATATCCTGTATATATTAGGTTATGGGGCAACTGTTCGAGTGTGTTGTATTTCAACGGTCATAGATCATAATTATAATGTATATTACACAAAATACAATATAACATAAAAATTATAGTGATTACAGAAATGTGTGTATAAGAGTCTCTGCCTTAAATGTTACGTATTATGTAGGCATTTTACGCGTCGACAGTATAAATAAGTATCTATGACTAGCGCGAACGCTTCAATGGTAGCGTAGGTACAAAGGCGAGTTGTCAACGGTCATCGGCCGATCAGCTGATTTAAAGCGAAGTTTGTCTTGCTTATGCGAACGTAATCATTGATTTATTCAATTTCTAATGAACATTTAACAAAGTACGAATATGTTGCAGACTAAGTGTCACTGACTTTATACATTCCAATCAGATTTACATGAAAAACCGATGAAAAAATTGCAAAATTGAAATGTCTCTAATTCATTAACGAATCGATATTTTTATTTCAAATTTCATGAGTTCCTACCACCATTGCCTAGCTCCCGTTTGACCAATTGCCCCATAACCTGATACAACCTGTATATACTTTTCATATGTCCTTGCCGTCTTTAAGTTTTAAGTTCATCATCATCTCATCATCCATCGTCTCATCATCCATCGTCTCATCATCCATCGTCTCAGCCTATACAACTCCCACTGTTGGGCTTAGACATCCTCCACAGTAGGAGGAGAATTAGCCAACTATTTTACGCTAGTCAAACGTATTTTATATCCAATTTGCCTTCTCTTGCATCAATGTCACCTGCACAAATCTTCTAGTCGTCTTTACGACACCCATGGACAACAGCGGGGGTGACTAATTGTATTCTTACTCCGTAACCACACGGACGGTTTTTTTTTTTAGTCCATATGTTAGCTATTTCTGAAAGTATTACTACTATTATTTATTTTCTTACGGATTTCCGTGAATGTTCCATTCTGACAAAAAAAAATGCTCACATTATACAAGCGTCCCGATTTGACGTAAAAAAATATGTTAAGTAATGTTATACTTACATAGCTCCTTTCGGCACTGTCATATTGAGACCGTCCAATATCACGTTGGGACTTTTGGTCGTTCCATAACGTTTGTGAGCCCTCCTTACGCATACCGCCTGCTGTTTTCTGAAAATTAAACAAAATTTCATACATTACTATGTAATTTTATGCTATTATTCGCCGAATTAGAGAAATAAAGAAAGAAAATCTGTTTATTGTGATGAACAAAACTTACAATTGATTTAAATAGAAGAACAAAATAACAAATGAAATTATTGCCCGTCACAAAACGTCTCCATCTATTGGAGGTTAAAATAACCTGCACTGATCTTCCGTGGAGGCGCTTTAATGACTTCACGGATGCCAAATACACGAGTCAAAATCATCAACATTTTAAAACAGATAAATAATATGAAAAACACATAAATAAAAAAAGGAAAAAAAGAAAGATAAGTATGTATTGCTTTATAGGTATATTATGTAATTCTCTCTAAGCCCTAAGTAGTAGGAAGCAAGTAGGTAGTCAGTAGGTCAATCTTTTACAGCGACCCTTTACATAAACCAGGCTCATGCTATCGGGTCAATACTCGCCTTCTCAAGGAGGGTTGCCGTCAGGCGGACGGCCGTCATGAATCTATTGCCAATAATTTTTGCAATATATACTTTGCAATTTCCGTGTAGTGACAGAATGAGAATACAATTCACCACCCTCTGTCTAGCCCCTGGCTGTCGTAAAAGATGACTAAAGGATATCTTGTGCATATAGCAACAATGCAAGAGAAAGAAAACTCGAAATAATACTCTATACTATATACCTGCCGGACCAGCGTGGTGGTAAGTAGGGATGTGAAAAAATTATCGATTTTTATAATAATCGATTATTAATCGATTATTTTTTTGTAATAATCGATTTTTACAATTGATTGTCAAAATAATAAAAAATCGATTAATAATCGATTTTTTACTATTCGAAATTCGATCGAAATTAATCTATTATTTGTCTGCCAGATTTCCTAAAAAAAAAGGTCATCACGCTACTGCGCGCGGTGTTTCATACTATATTAGAAAATAAGCGCACATTTTCTAAAAAAAAGTCATCATAATCCTGTTGGGAGTAAAAATCGATTATTTTATAATCGACTATTTATTTTTATTTAATCGATTATTTTATAATCAATTTATTTTAAAGAACAAATAATCGATTCTTTATAAAAACGATTATTTTCCCTCCAAGTCACATCCCTAGTGGTAAGTTTTTCTCCTAATATGTGGAAGGCTGGAGCCCAGCAGTGGGACGTATGTATATGAGCTGTGATGAATGAATGATGTAATATGAAAGAAAAGCACATATTGACTCGACTCCTAAAAATAGGATAAGAGCGAGGTGACGATGCTTACCTAGAAGCCACAGTGCTCTTTTGGGTCTTGAACTGCTTCTTCCTCCTCGCTATAAGCTCCTCTTCAATTGTACTGATGGTAATTGGAGTTTCTGTTCTAACATCCTCCATCGATATGGTCGCCCCTTCGTTGTCGTACGCCGGCATTTTGTCTGGAAACAAAGAAAAGCAAATTAGAAGCTTATTCAATTAATATCAGTGTGGTAATGGAATAAGAATACTATTCACCCTATTTTGCCCGTGGATATCGTATAAGACGACTAAGGGATATAATACGCATATCTATACCAATAAATAAAATTGGAGTGTCTGTTTGTAATGTCAAAATAATAGGCTTTTTTCATGCTCACGCGGTTATTTACACGACACCAATGCCTAAAATAGCGATTAAAAAATTTTTGTCTGTCTGTCTGTTTGTACCGGATAATCTTCAAAACGGCTGAACCGATTTCAAAAATTCTTTCACCAATGGAAAGCTATAATATCAGGGCGTAAACTAGGCTATATTTTATCCCGGTATTTCCACGGAAACGGGAACTACGCGGGTAAAACGACTATAACCGAAGCGAAGCGAGGGCAGGTTGCTAGTAACATCTATGTAAGAAAATCAAAATTCAAAACAAAAACCTATACCAATCTGTCTAACCAGCTTGATATATGAAGGTTCTTCCCTCCACTTGTGGAGGCTCAAGGCTACAATTCACCCCTCTCTTGCTCGTGGGTGTTGTAAAAGACACCTGAGGGATATCTAGTGCATATAACAACAATTCAAGAGAAGGAAAACTCGAAATAAAACTCTATACTAACCCGCCTACCCCGCGTGGTCAAAAATAGGTCAATTTTCCTCCCAATAGGAGGCTCAACCCCAGCAGTGGGAGGTATATGAGCCGAGATGATGATGATAATGCGTTAATTAATACTAATGACTTACGTGTGGTAATATTGAAAGAATTATATGTAATCTATTCCAGTCAAAATCCATAATTTCTCCATACAACGATCGACGTCTGACTAGTAGCATTTTGTTACTGCGCTTCATTCGGTGAGCGAGAGAGCCGGAAGCCCAACTTTCTGAGGGTGTTCGCGTGTGGAGGGTGTTGGTGGTGCCTTTAGTATCACCGAGCCTCAATGCACGCATTCACACTCCCTTCATTCCCTTCACGGTAGGCAGCGGCCTTGTAAAGGTCCATGAGCGGCAGCAACACTTACCATCAGGTGTACTGTTTGCTCGTTTGCCACCGCTTGCAATAAAAAAAAAAATACAAAGGTTGCCTGGAAGAAATCGCTGTTAGCGATAAGGCCGCCCATTGTACGAACTAATATTATTATAAGTTTCTACTTCTGTATTCAACATGGTGTACAATAAAGTGTTATTTACACTTTAAATAAGTAAATAAATAAATATTTTTAAAGAAAGACAATCATATCGTGGTCGAAATATTCCCACTGAAGCTTATATATGTACCTATTTAGTAACCTTGATGTAAAGTAATGTAAGTAAAAAGACATTGAAAAACTAAGCTCTCGAGTTTCGGTTTTCTCGACAATCTATGGTAAGGTTCTTCGCCCAAAGCACTCTTCAAAAGCCGGTGATTGGAAGGAGACTGTGTATAACCCTATTATTTGTTCTGTTTATTTATATGGTAGTTTAATAAGCCACTGGTGGACTTCCTCAGTGATCCTTTAACCGTTTGAGACTCGGAGCCTATATGACTTTTATAACTCCTACTAAAATAATGCACCACTGGCAAATATAAAGATGCCAATTCCAATCCCAGAAAAAAAGTAAACATTTCAGAAGTGAAACTTCTATGGTACCACGTGTTTTTGTCAATATTAAAGAAAAATAAAAAAATAAAAAAATCGGCTCTCTCAGTGTCTCTATCGATCATCTCACTCGCTTGCTCCCTACTCTCGCTCCATGGCTGTGGGCTTTATGCTATGTTCACCCTTTCTCACTCTCAATCGGTCTCAATTGCTCTCTGACTCTTCTTGGACAAAAACCTCCCACATTTTCGTGTCGCGTCCACATTCTCGTGAGAATACTGAGATAAAATACAAGTTAAGCCTTAGTTACTTCTTACACAGACAGCTAAATGTCAGTAAAATATTGACCTGTCCAACAGTTTTGAAGATTACCCGGAACAAACAGACAGAGAAAAATATTTAAACTGGTTGATGCCTAGGCATAGGTATCGTGTACATAAGTGAGCATTAAAAACGTATTATTTTGACATTACAAGCTGATATTTCAATTTTAATTATCAAATTAATAAAAGTGTCAGTCTATTAGTCCCGAAATAATTAAAGGACTTGATATCACATATTAGATTATCTCAAAGGAATTATTTAAAGATCAATAAATTTAAATTCGTCTCGCCGAGATACTAACATGTTTTCTGTGGTATAAGTACCTCGTCACTAACCATACACAGAGTGCTGTCGGTTCAATGCCCCTGATAATTGCTCGGCTTCTGAGTGTCCTTTGCGTTCATGTATTGAATATTTATATCAATTTTGGTGAATACGAGATGCACTTTTTAATGTAAGTGTTACAAGTATAAAAATTTAAATATTTCAATCGAATTATTCCTTTTTTTACTTGAGTTAAGTATAAAAATAACATGAAGTTATCGGCACGAATAAGAAAGTATCATGTCCCATTCTTGAAATATATTAATTTTTTAGTGTTTTATAGTGTTAAATTGATTAATTTTATTAATATTTTATGTAATATAATAAGTTAGATACTGAAATATGATAAATATGATATAATAGTGGTTTACATGTATTTTAATAATCTATCAAAATTTCCAGATATCCGTCCACTAATTTGGTTTTCAGCGCCCAATTAATACTATTAATTATTGACCGACGGTGGCTATTAATAAATGTTAAATAATATATTAAGGAAATTGTATAAAACTTGACTGTATCGCCTTGATCCCCTTTACCTGTCCGAATGGACAAACAGGACAAAAAAACAATAACTTAATTATGGATATTGGAGTTTTGGCGGGCAAAGGAAATTGTCATATGATGGTCTTATGTTATATTAAAATCTTAGTATTTTAAGATGTTATATTAAAAAATGTAATGGTATTTTATGTAATGTGATACGCAGAAAGTACTAGTCTGTAATGAATATGATGCAATAATGCTTTACATACATTTTCGTTTTCAAAATACCCAAAAGATACCATTAACAAGGTAGCCATGGCACTATTGAAGATAACAATTTGACTTACCGATGGTCAGTTACATTAAATGAAGAGTGAATTAATAAATAAAGAATTGATATAAAGGTATTAGTAACCAAGCTCATGACTTGGCTACTAAGGCTCCAAAAAACTTGACTCTCTACCACTCGAAAAAAAAACTTGATATCACAGTTATTTGAACTACGTTTTTTTGTTTATCTATTCAACCGCAAGACGCTGAATCACTGTGATGAGCTTATTTAGCGATAATAATACTTATAAATCAGAAATCGTAAATAGCTTTGATCCGCGTGATGACAAAGTAAGAATACGATTCACCACCCCCTTCTTCCCCTTGGGTGTCGTAAAAGTCAACTAAGAGATATGACATGCATAGAATCTCTACGCAATAGCAGAAAAACTCGACATAAAACCCTACTACAACACATTCTGGTCTGGTCTACAACACTTTCTGATCGTCTGACTAGCGTGGAATAGTAGGTCAATTTCGCTCCCATTGTGGAGGAGGCTCAAGCCAGTGAGATGTATATGGGCTGACATGACATGACTCTGAATTTAAATACATATATTAAAGATAAAGTACTTAATTAGCAGGCTATTCCCTCATAATTTAACTATACCACCAAAATATAGCACAGGCTTCACAAATACTTAAATCAAATATTATACATCCACTTCACAATACTAAACGCTTTGTGTTTTCTTTAAGAATTCATTTCATTAACTAACGTGAATATTTTAAGTCAAACTGTGCCTAACTTAGGGTCAAGAACATTTATATTTGCGTGATCACGAACTTTTATAAAACATTAAAGGTGATTTAAATACATGTGTGTACGTTATCGAAAAGGTTAAAAAGATTTTTTTACTATAAAAAGTTGTTAACTTTTTGCCTAAGCTATTAGTTGGGGGCAGTAAAAAATGATAAACGCCATTACTGGTTTTTTTTTATTAGCAAACATATTAATGAAGAAAAATGTAAAGACACGCATGAAGAACGTCCGCCCATTCGAATTGTCGAGAATTCAAAAATCAAATACAAAAGCGATAAAATCAGTAACTTACCGTAATCTATACCAATAAATAAAATTGGAGTGTCTGTTTGTAATGTCAAAATGTTTGTATGAGTGTGTTGCGTAGCAACGCTTATACACTTTTGTTTACGGTTAAAATCTCTCGTCGAACTGAATGTCAAACAATCATAATTATGATGACAATGTCTAATAGAAATTTGTGCTTATATATTAGTTATTAGTGAAATACAGCTTGCTCAATTTACAATTACCTATACATAAAAAAATTAAAGAAAATTGTGTAGCAAAAAAATTAATTAAAATGAATTATGGCCGAATTTCGACCACACGGCGACCACTAGTATATATAAATTACGTGTCACGTTGTTTGTCCGCGATGGACTCCTATACTACTTTACCGATTTTAATCAAATTTGCACACCGTGTGCAGTTTGATCCAACTTGAAAGATAGGATAGCTTACATTTTAATTTATAGTCGCAATTTTATTTCATTGCAAAATATTTGTCTGTTATTTGACATTCACAATTATCTGTTAACTTCAAACGATTTTAACAGATGGCGATATCTGTTGACTGGATTGAGTAATTAATTAATAGATGGCGCTGCTATGTCAAACATACAAACGTGGCATATACGATTTTAACTTGCTTTTTTACATAGATGCCATTTGTAAAAAAATATGACTACCTCCATGACAGATGTTCTCCTACAGTTCCACTTAAATATATATATATATATATAAGTCGTGTTAGTTACACTATTTATAACTCAAGAATGGCTGTACAGATTTGGCTGAAAGTTGGTGGGGAGGTAGCTTAGAACCAGGAGAAGGACATAGGATACGTTTTATCCCGTTCGATCGCGTTCCCGTGGGATGTGGCATAGAAAATATAAGTCACTATGAAACGTGGTATAACAAAAACGCATTTGATATGTAATAACAAAACGCAAATGACACCTTAACGTAATTTTGTCTATGATTAAGTATGGTTGGAAATTTAGTAATTATAATTTTGTTAGAAATCAATAATCAGTCATTTGTATTCTGTTTAGAATCATCATTAACAATGCCGCGACCAAGACGATTGAATCTTTCCTGAGAAAGCCGCAATGGTTCTTCTATTAGAGACTATATTTTCGGCAATTTAGAAAATATATTTACGAAAAAAAATATGGCGGTACGACGTTACGTTCCCATCTGACCTATCGTAACTCATGACGTTGACAACGAAATTCGAATTCATATTCTTTTAAAATTTAATGTCATTGTTTGTTTTGCTAAAAATACGGACAAAACAACATTTTCTATAAATAAAACCTAGCTAGATCGATTTTTTGGACCCAAAACCTCTAGGATGCCAAGTTTCAACAAAATCGTTGGAGCCGTTTCCGAGATCCTGAATATATATATATATATATATATATATATATATATATACAAGCATTGCTCGTTTAAAGATATAAGATTAAAAAATATATTTAGTAGTGGTGCTTTAAATAAAAGAACGATTACTGGAAGACAAGATAAACCCGAATTCAAACTCATTATTACCTATTAATACTTACTCACGTATTTATTAATAACTATAAGATGAATAATTATATAACTATAAGTATATAAATGGTAAATTTATTCTAATGGGTTTTCACGCTCACTATTTTTATATCAATAATATTAATAAAATAACTTTAATATTTGATATTCATACCATTATTTATTATCACAATATATCGGTTACGCAGAAAAATCCCCTTAACAGCTAAAGGCATGACTTTAAGAATTCCCAGTCAATTATTTTTAAACAGATAAATAATAAAAGTTGTTTCGATAAAATGTGATAGTTTTTTTTAATATTGACTTCTGATGTTTACAAGAGTATTACGTGAGTATATATATTGTGGTGGCTTTCTCTGTGGGAGTAGGAATACAATTCACCATCCCCTTTCTTGCCCGTGGGTGTTGTAAAAGATGACTAAGGGATTGCAGTATGAATACAACATCTATACAAGAGAAGAAAAACTCGAAATAAATCCCTATACTAACCCGCCTGATCGGCGTGGTATATTAGGTCAATTTCCTTCCCGTTGTAGATGAGGCTCGAGCCCAGCAGTGGGACATATATGAACTGTGATAATGATATATCATAGATTAATCCGTCACCCGCCGGGAAGCCGACCGCGTGAGGAAAGAACGACGTCCTCCCCGAGGCGGGACATCGGTCGATGGGAGGGTACCCCTAATAGTAGTATTCCGTCGGGCCGACCACTGATGACAAGTAACCCTGCTACGGTGGTCGGCCCAACTACGAAGGCAACGTGCATCGTGGGTGAGTTGTGGGGGTACGTGCTTACGCCCCTCTGTCGCCCCGGACGGAGTGGTGCGAGGAGCGCGACGACCGCAATCCACCCCAAAAAAAAATAATGATATATTATATGCACATAAACGCTGTACAAGAGAAGTAAAATTTGAAATGAAACATGTTTGACCAACATGGTATAGTAGGTCAAATTTCTTTCCATTGTGGAGGAGGCCCGAGCCCGAGTAGAGCGTATGTGGCTTGCGATGATTATAATGATGATGACGCAAGTATTACACATCATTATCATCCTGCTCTTCTGCAGTAATTGACTGGTGGTCAACTCAATACTCTTCTTTCATAGTACATATTGCTTTATTTAACATTTTATACTACACTAGCTGACCCAACAGACGTTGTTCTGTTCAAATCTAAAAAGGGCCATCTACCGGGTCCAATTGTGAATCTAAACCATTCTTGAATCCCCTTGAACACATAAAAAATATTTCATCAACATCGGTCCAGCCGTTTAGGAGTTCAGTGGCATACACACGTACACAAGAAATATAGATAACGCCCAAAAATGTTGGTACTCAGATTATCCACAATTATCGTGGGTGTCGTAAAAGACGACTAAGAGCCCTAGATTGACCCGGACCAACTCCATCTGGTACCATTTGGGTCAACGATTACATTCCCAAGGAGGGTTGACGTCAGGCAGGTGGCCGGTCATAAAAGTCATTGCCGAAACTTTTTGCAATATGTCAAAACAGATGACATATTGCGTCGACCCCAAGTAATTGGGATAAGAGCAAGATGATGATGATGACTCAGATTATCCACAAATCTTATAGTATAAAAATAAAAATGGAACCTCATGAAGAAAAGACTTTGTGTTTTAAAATACAGACACAGAGCCTAGTTTAGAAAGCAGTCTCTCGTAACATGCAAATGATACATCGATTAGTAGTAGTAGGAGTAGTGTTTAGGGCCATACTGTTGACATTTTTCTGTCTAAGGGATATAATACGCATATAACATCTATGCAAGAGATGGAAAACTCGAAACAAAACTCTATACCAACCTGTCTGACCAGCATGGTATAGTAAGGTCAATTTCCCTCCTATTGTGAAGGAGACTCGAGCAGTGGGTATATGAGCTGAAAGGATGATATGATGACGCGGTTTTTTGACTTTAAAATATAATGTATCTTTTAAGTAAGACATATGTCCATTTAACGTCAATGTAAGTAATTTAGCCGTCAATTAAGTGTTTAATATTAATTACTTTTTAATGGCAATAATAATTTACACAAAAAATATTAACGTGCCTTTATCGAAACCTGTCACTGCTACAAAATAGTATAGCACAATTTCATTAATGCTACGATTTATTCATCTGCCTAACAACGTCCACTGGACATAGGCCTCCCTAAGTGGGGATAATGGTATCATCGCCACCCTTAGCACAGGCAGGGTTGATAGATCGTGTTATAATTTTCTATACGATGATCACAAAAACCAGTTGATGTAAATTTTAAACGTCGTTAAGTGTCGTGTCGTGACATGGTATTTTTTAATCTTACTGCACCTAAATAATAAAATTATAACCATAAAATTAATTAAATCTTTTAAAAATAGAGGCTAATATTGTTGTGATACCAAAATTTTCTCTTTCTTTTAAACTTTTAAACCCGTAAAGTCCTACTATTAAATGCGGTCCTCCTTAATTTTTTTTTCCATTATGAATGAAATAATAATCTACGCTTTCTTAACGTCCTCTCAATTAGTGATATTAACTAATGACATTATTAGTAATATTTTGCTCAACGGGTAAATAAGTGGTTGTGAACATTATTTTTACTCATTCAACACCAATGGGCAAATAAGTAGTAGTTTTTACTCTTGCACCAAATGGTCTTTTTTTTTCACATTTCATGTCAAAATCTCCGTAATCCGTATATATTATTCTCTATCTTTATGTCGGTCTACGAGATCGTCCTTATTTCTTTATCAAATTCCATGAATCAACCCTCATTTTAAAGCTCACCGTACCGGCAAATGAAAAAAACCAACAGTGTAAAAATGTACCGTTTCTCTTTAATTTTTTAGTAAGAAAAAATGTTTGGAACGCACTGTAGAATGCCACATAGGTCGTCTAGCATAGTGTTATTTCAGAGCCACACACATTTCAACCTCCTGAATACAAGTACTAATTAATTATCATTAAAATAACAAGTTTTGACAATATAATTGTTAACCAGACGGTATCAGAAGGTGCTAGTCCTGGTCTATATAAAGTTCTTAGCCGTCTTTTACGACACCCATCAATGTAACAGTTGGTAGTATTCGTAGCCACCATCACATATCATAATAATATATCTAACATTCAAATAATATGTACGTAAATAGGAATTACCAGTAATTACTACATTAGGAAGCTATTTCCTTATTACTAAGTGTAACTATATTATATTCTCTTAGGTATAAACTAAGTATGTAACTAAGTCGTATACGGAAGGTCAACATAGTCATTTTCCACTAACTTAGAACTCAATATAGCTATTAACATAATTAGTTAAATATTTTTTCGTAGATCTAAAAACAGACTAAGTTTTATTTAGATATTCAATCAAATTTCATTTATTTATCCGTGTGGTGACGGAGTAAGAATACAATCCATCACCCCCTGTCTCGTCCATAGGTGTCGTAAAAGACGATTAAGGGATGCAGATAACATCAATGCAAAAGAAGGAAAACTCCATTTAAACCCTATATCAACCTGTCTGACCAGCATAGTATATTAAGTCAATTTCCCTCCTAATGTGTGTATGAGGTAATGATGATGATGAAAGGAATCCAGTGAATAACAGCACTGTAAGAGAAGTCCAGAAATATCCTTGTGTAGTGACGTATTAAAAATATGAATTTTCACCAATCCTTAACTTGCCGTGGAAATCGTTTTCTGTTAAAGACAACAGCCCGTACCTACTAAGAAAATAATCCTTGTTTTGCGGGGAACTTTGTAAACTTATAATTAACGGACGCAAATTTCATCTAGATTAAAAAAACAAATTGGTTTGAAATGGATCAGACAAAGTATTGATTGTCCTACATAGGAAGTGAACTTACGATACAGGCATGGTAAGTTAGTATCTGAACCATTTTACAATCTGTGCAGCTGTGTCATCTGTCAGTTGTTAGAACTAGCCAAGGAAAAGAGTTCATAGAATCACACACATCAAATTTGACAATTTTTTTCGGAATTTTTTTATATAATTGTATATAACATCTGTAAACGTGGTTTCTAAATGTCGGCCTCATAAACGGCTCAAAGTCGCTCAACGAGCCATGAAGAGGACTACGCTCAGTATTTCTCTACGTGATAAAATCCTGAATACGGAAATCCGCAAATGAACTGGTGTAACCGACATAGCCCGATGAATTAGCACGTTGAAATGGCAATGTGCAGATCACATTACTCGTGAGAACCGACAACCGTTGGGAAGAAAGATTCTCGAGCGTTGACCACGAAGCGGACGACGCAGCGTAGGAAGACTTCCTACTAGGTGGACTGACGATATCTTGAAAGTTGCAGGGAACCGTTGGATGCAAGTGACACAGGACCGTTTTTTTTTTTGGTGGGGTTAGGCTACGGTCAGCACACCCGTCACCCGGCTCCGTCCGGGGCGACAGAGAGGTGGCGCGCGACCCCGTAACCCACCCGTAATACGACGCTTTTGTCATTGGGCGACCACCGGTGCAGGGTGATGTTTCGTCAGTGGTCGGCCCGATGGAATACCCCTGAGTAGTACCCTCTCCTCAACCGATGTCACCCCGTTGTTTCCCTCGCGGGGACGTCGGTCGTCGTCGTGCGGTGGGCCTCTCGGCGGGTGATGGACTAACTCCCCGTCCAGTCATTCTCGTGGGGAATTCTATGTCCAACAATGATTAAATACGAGTCCTTCGAAATACGATATATTATATTTCTTAAATATCATACAAATGATTATAATTGTACTAGTTTCCACAGGCATATCCTCTTAGTTTATTCTACACAATTAATTACCCTCATCTTCATTAAAACACATAATTGTGTTTAAATAGCCAAACTTGTTAGTGTTTCATTCTATTATATTATGCGTTTATTTATTTTGTTATGTACTGTTTGTGTTGTTTAAATGTATCCTTGTTTTGTTTATGACAAATTATATGTTTTAATTATGTTAATAAAGCTGTAATGATTTTTTTTCTTTTTCGGGTTTGGTAATTAGGTACTAGTAGGCGTAAGTAATAAGGTAGTTGTGGTGACGGAGTAAGAATACAATTCACCACCCCACGTCCGTGGATATCGTAAAAAACGTCTAAGGGATTAACTATGCATAAACTTATCACTATAAATAGGAATGAAATCGACTTACAATACTAAAAACCGGTTTGAGAGCCATCAGCGCTCACCCATAGTCCGGGCTAAGCTGTGAAAGCCATCTGAGGCAAACAGCTATATAGTAAAAAAAAAACTTGCAATAATACTGTTCAGACTTAGTATAGGTTTCTTTTTTCAAATTTTCCTTCTCTTGCATATATATTATCTACATATTATATCCTTAATCGTCTTTTATTAGCGGTAACGAATTGTATACTCACTTAAATAGATGAATTCAATTCAAGTTATAAAAAGCAAGCACATATAGAAATTTTCCATTTATAATATCAACATGATATTCACGAAAACATACTAATGTATCATCATTATTTTAAACAATGCGTTCATAAATTATTTTTTTTCAGACTAAAACCTATCCAACATAATACAATCTTAAATAATTATGTTCATATAAGGTAACATATATCATTTGTACACAAATTATATTTAAATGTTTCGGTAATACTTAATTTTAAATACAAAATGTAATTAAATTGTTTATTTATTATTATAAAGAATGATGTAAAAGTTTATCACTCTTAAATTCTATTAGTCACATATCTGTCTCAGAAAAAAAAATCATTAGTAAATTGCAGAAAGAATTGACCTGCAAGGCAATCAAACATACAATAACATTTGAATCCTTTCCAATGTTTGCAAGATATAATATGGCTATATTTGACAGAATACAATTCACAATCCTCTATCTTGCCCATGGGTTTTATAAAATATGACTTAAAATTATAATATTTATATAACATTTACGAAATAATAACTCAAAATAAAACCCTATACCAATGCATCTTCCCTAGCCGAGGTCGCGGGTGATCGGACCGGGGACTTTAGTCCATCACCCGCAGAGAGGCTGACCGACGCGACGGCGGCCGACGTCCCGGGACAGGGACGTCGAGAGGTGAGGGTACACGAAAGAGTATTCCGTCGGGCCGACCACTGAGGACAAGGAACTCGCCACTGGTGGTCGACCGAACGACGAAGGCGACGTGGATACGGGTGTATTATGGGCCCACACGCCGTCCTTTCGTCGCCCTGGATGGAATGGACGGCGTATGTGCTTACCATTGCCACTAATAAAAAAAAACTAATGCATCTTGACCAGTGTGGGTAGGTCATTTTCTCTCTTATTGTGAAGAAGACTGGAATGTCAAGAGTAAAGAATATCATGACCGTGATAAAAAATGCTGCTTATGAAACATTATCGTATAAATACAAAGAGATATTTCCACAGGCAAGCAATAATACCACAGCTGCAGCAGCATCTTGTGCGGACATGTTGCTCCAACTGAACACGAAACCATTGAGCAGTTCGTATTTTTGTGCAATATAATTGATCGATTGGATGCAAATCACCTTTCAATCTTGTTGTACAACTAGCAATCCGCCCTCGCTTCACTTCGGTTATAGGTTATAGTCGTTTTACCCGCGTAGTTCCCCTTCCCGTGGGAATACCGGGATAAAATATAGCCTAGTTTACGCCCTGATATTATAGCTTTCCATTGGTGAAAGAATTTTTGAAATCGGTCCAGCCATTTTGAAAATTACCCGGAACAAACAAACAGACAGACAAAAATTTTTTAATTACTATTTTAGGCATAGGTGGCGTGCAAATAACCGTGTGAGCATGAAAAAAGCCTATTATTTCGTCATTACAAACAGACACTCCAATTTTATTTATTGGTATAGATATAGATAAAATTAATTGCACAATGTTATTGTAGGTCTAGGGGCCGCCTAAAATGTAATGAAAATATAGACCATAATATAATAAAAAACAGCAATCTTCTATTTTAATTCGAAGCATCATACATCTTTCTTTATTTTTTAAAAGAACTTTTTAATAATAGGTACGTTATAATACGGAATACTTACATTCAATATAATAAGAATATAATTGGCTAACGCTGGCAAAACAGATTAGCAAAGCGTTTTCGTTCTAATTTTTCTTCTCATGCAGTGATATTATCTATGTAACTATATCCCATTGACGTAACGCCTATTAGATAAGTAAAGGGCAAAGCTATTGTATTCTTACTCCACCAAAATAGCCCAGATAAATAGGATTATTATGTAGAACTGCAAAATAAAAAGGCATAAATATTATAATTTAAATAAGTAGCTATGAAATTAAACTACCTTTACGGCTTTTATCGCGTTTGTATTTGATGTTAACTTACCCGACGTTTCAAATAGTTTTTAGTGTTTATGGTCAGTAAAGAAACATCAGTGCTATATTTATTGTCCATCTCAGCCCATACGTGTCCCACTGTTGGGCTCGGGCCTCCTCCACAATGGTAGGGAATTCAACCTGATATACCGTGCTGGTCAGACAGGGTTTCATTTCGAGTTTTCCTTCTCTTGATCATTAAAATGGGAAAAAAAATGTTTACTATTTTTTTTTAGATTTGAATAGAACAATGTCTGTTACGTCAGCTATAAAATAATATTATGTTTACTATTTTTTTTTTCATAAAATAGTAAAAATAATTTTATTTTTAAATAATAAAATATTATTTTATTTTATACTAGCTGACAGACGTTGTTCTGTTCATCTCTAAAAAAATAGGAAAAGGAATTCTCCTTGAAATTGATCGCAGCGCCACCTACCGGTTCCAATTATTAGTCTTAAATTATTATCTTACCCATTGGAATAGCCACAAAAAAGCATTAAAAAGATCTAATACGTATATGCGTATACTCATCGGCACAGAAATATTAATACTTTTTCTGTGCTCATCGGAAATTATTGAGTAGCGATGCTTCATATTTGGCAATTAAATAATTGATTGATTGTCTGTATTCTTGATATGCTCACGGACATGCTGATCTTTGAATAGTATATTAATACACGTATATTACTTAAAATCAGACCATTATAACGTTTAAATATGAAATCATTTTGTTAATAATATTTATTAAAGGCAAAATCGTACAATAATAATTTGTATCAGGAATTTGTGCCAATGATTAACGACAAATAATTTAATGAGTCTGATTTTTACGCGAGTAAATTATAAATGAAACTACTTTACAGATTTTATCGCAGTTGTATTTGATTTCTGATTGCTCAACGTGTCAAACAGTTTACAGCGTTCATGAACGCGAAATGCCATCAAAAATCAAATACAAACGCGATAAAATCCGTAAAGTAGTTTTACTCTGCCAGGCTCGAACAGGGCTGGCAGGTGGCTGAGCGTAGCAGGAAGGCACGCGTCCAAAAGCGGAGAGCGGCGGCCAAGAGTGCCGCTGTGGCCGCCGCTCCCCAGGCGGGAGCCGGCGGAAAGGGGAAAAGGTCGCGTAGGGGCCTCAAGTCGCCGAAGACGGCTGCGGTGGTGATCACCGTACTGCCTGAGGCGGCTGAGAGGGGCCTAAACTAGGCCGTCCTAAGACGCGCCCGGCGGGAGCTGGACGTCTCCGACATCGGGGGCGTCGAGGCAAGGACCCGCAAGGCGCGGACAGGGGCTCGAATACTCGAGTTCCCTGGGGCCGAGGGCGCGAAGACGGCCGATAGTTTGGCCACGATGCTGAGGGGGCTGTTCGGGCCGGAGGATGGAGTCCGAATCGCCAGGCCTGTCAAGTGCGCAGATATGCGCCTCACGGGTCTGAACGACTCCGTGGCGGTGGAGGTCATCCGGGAGGCCATTATGGCGCGTACCGGGTGTGTCTCGGACACCGTCCGGATTGGCACCATCCGCCCTGGTCCGGGCGGCGTCGGTGCTGACTGGGTGCAGTGCCCAGTGGAGTCGGTCAAGCAATTGGCCGACAGGCTCCTCGTGGGCTGGAGTTCGGCGCAGGTAACCGTGCTGGAGCCCCGGCCCGCGAGGTGTTATAAGTGCATGGCGGTCGGGCATACCCGACCGACGTGTCGCAACTGCTTTGACTGCAGCGGGCTATGTTTCCGTTGCGGTCAAGCTGGACACCAGGCGGCATCGTGCTCTGCGGTGGCCCACTGCCCCGCGTGTGCGGCGGGCAATAAGCCTGCCAAGCACCGCATGGGCTCTGGGGACTGCAGACCCCCGGCATCGGCCCCAAAGGGGCGGTGCAGCCCATCGACCGGGCCAGTTCCCGCTCCAAGCGCGGCCCGATCGCCCGTTAGCGCGGAGGAGGTGACGATGGATACGGACCGTTAATGGACCCCGTATCCATTCGTCTCCTCCAGGCCAATCTCAACCACTCCGCCGGTGCGCAGGACGTGTTCCTGCAAGCCATGGCGGAGTGGTTGATAGGAGTAGCCGTAGTCGCGGAGCCGTACGTGGTGCCCGACCGGATTAACTGGTTGGGTAGCGCCGATGGCACCGTGGCAATCGTCGCCTCCACGTCGTGGCCTTCGTCGTCTCTGACCCTTAGGGACAGGGGCGTGGGATACGTCGCGGCGGACTGGGGGGGAGATTACGCTCTTCTGAGTTTATCTCTCCCCTAACTGGAGTGTGACTGATTTCGAGGCCTCCCTCACCATCATGGAGGCCTCGTTATGGCGACTGGCATCGCGCCAGGTCTTCGTCCTGGGGGACTTTTTTTTTTTTTTTTTATTGCAAGCGGTGGCAAACGAGCAAACAGTACACCTGATGGTAAGTGTTGCTGCCGCTCATGGACCTTTACAAGGCCGCTGCCTACCGCGAAGAAAGTGAAGGGAGTGTGAATGCGTGCATTGAGGCTCGGTGATACCACGGGCACCACCAAAACCCTCCACACGCAAACACCCTCAGAAAGTAACGCCAAGTCCGTGGCGTGGGGGTCCCCTAGGACGCGTGGGGAGCTGGCGCGTCGTGGAGGAGGTGGAGACCTTGTCGGACCACCGGTATATCCGGATGGAGGTCTCCCTGGCAATCCCGACACCCAGCAGGGGTCACGGGGCGGATGGGCGTCCTGCGTTCCCGCGATGGGCTGTGGGTCGCTTAGACCGGGACCAGCTGGCGGAGACAGCCATCGTAAACTCGTGGCTGTCCTCTGCCCACCAGTCGGACGGGGTGGACGCCGAGGCTGGCCGCATCCGCAGTGCGTTGACGCAGATCTGCGGTGCGGCCATGCCCCGGGTACGGCGTCTGCCCCCGAGGAGGGGGGTCCACTGGTGGTCCCGGGAGCTGGCGGATCTCCGGGCCGCGTGTATCCGCGCCCGGAGGGCCTACACCCGCAGCCGGCGGCGCCATCGCGACGCGGAGCGGAAGGCCGTGCTTTATGAGGGCTACCGCAATGCGCGGTCGGCCTTCAGGCTGGCCGTCCACTCCGCCAAGGACGTCAGTCGGCAGGAGATGCTGGACGGTCTCGACCGTGACCCCTGGGGACGCCCCTATCGCGTGGTGCTGAATAGGCTACGCGCGCGGGGCCCTCCCCTCACCGAGACACTCCAGCCCGGCCTTCTCACCCGGGTCATCGAGGACCTGTTCCCGCGGCGGGCGGAACACACGCCCCCGGTCATGGCTCCGCCAGACACTGACCGGGAGGCCGATGACGACAGTGTTCCGCCCATTACGGAACCCGAGATGGGGGTGGCGGTGACGCGCATGCGCGCAAAGTCTACCGCCCCCGGGCCCGACGGTGTTCCTAACCGTGTGCTGGCCCTGGTCCTCGAACACCTGGGACCCCGCCTCAGGGGGCTGTTCGACGCGTGTTTATCGTTTATTTCTTTTGATTTAGTCACTACTCTGCTGTACTACTTTACAGCACAGTAGTGACTATATATCTCAATCGCCATTTGGACGTAGCACCGGTTCTGGGTCCTTATCTTCAGAGGTCCGCTCAGCAAAAAGTCGATCCTTTTTTTTTTGGGTGGGCTACGGTCAGCGCACCTGCCGCCCGGCTCTATTTGGGGCGACAGAGGGGCGGCACGCGGCCCCGTAACCCACCCAATAGCACATCGCTTTCGTCGTTGGTCTGACCACCGGTGCAGAGTTCCTTGACTTCAGTGATCCAAAACATAAAAATTAAAATAGGTCCCTATAGTTACTTTTAAATCTTCATCATATACCTATACTTGGGGTCGACGCAATATGTATTCTTCTTTCATACAACCTACTGCCAAAGTTATTTCCAATAGTTTTATGACTCTCTGACATCAATCCTCCTTGGGAATGTAATTGTTAACCTGACGGCATCAGAGTTCGCCCAGTCCATGAAAAACTCTTGGTCATCTTTTACGATACTCACGAGCAATGTGAGCGTTGGTAGTATTTATAGCCGCCATTACACAGCATGAGATCCCTCTCAAATACGATACGCACGGGTAAGATAGGTAACGATTAATTGTATTCTACGCGGATATGTAATTATTAAAATAATATTTTATAGTTGGAAGAATAATGAGTTAAATAAAAAAAAGGTATAATTACAATGGTACCATGTACCAAAAAATTGTTAAGATTAAATGTTTTTTTAAAGAGAACTACTCGCACTTAGTAATAATTTTTATAGAGGTTTTTTTATTCGATTTTATAAACGACGACTAATTAATAAATACAAACTAAACACAAAATTTGTGAGTACGTGAGAATGTTTAGTGCTCTTTCACGCAAATACTACTGAATGGATTTTGATTAAATTTCACAATAATACAGCTTACATATCAGAATAACACATAGGCTAATTTATCCCGATATTACCACGGGAAGGGGAGCTATGTGGGTAAAAACACAGGCCGCTGGTAGTAGTTATATAAACCAAAAGATTTAATTGATTTTAAACCGCATCTATATATATTTATACCACATTATAACTAGTGTTGCCCAAAAAAGTCTTGGTCTTGCGGTCTTGGTCTTGCGAGAAATGCGAGACCGAGACCAAGACCAAGACCGCTTAATTTTTGCAAGACCAAGACCAAGACTGGCCCTGCAAGACTTGAGCAAGACCAAGACTGAGCCTGCAAGAGTCTCGCGGTCTTGCATTTAAGTGGAATCACCATTTCAGCTTATATACGGTTGATATACGGTTGCACCCGTGGCCTCGGCTAGGGCGGCATCAGGCGCAGATACTCGCGCCTGCGCCGCCCCAGTCGCCGGTAGCGGTTCGCGTAGCCGAGGAGACGTTCCTCGCGCACGCGCTCCGCCGCCTCCTTCCACGAGACTACCTACTGCCTCGCAGAAGGCTGCGACCGCGTCCTAGTTCCTGACGCTGTCAAGCATCCAGCAATATCAGCTCCATGTACCATGTTGGGCACACTGGTTAGCAAAGTGTTATGACGCATACCTATTCCTGCAGAAGTCGGTAATCTGAGTGCCTAATAGTAACGTATTATTAATATAACGTCCATATACATTACGGCCCGTAGTTAAAAATACGTCACGACATAACTACTGTAACACATTGTAGGTACCTCGCCAGAACTGAGTTTAAATAAAGACAGAACTATGTATTTAGTTGATAGGTATCTAACCTAACCTAACAAGTAACGTTTGTTAAGTCTTTTATACGCGCCAAATCGTTAAATATTTTAAAAGAAAGTCCTCCGGTGGGTGTCTGTCTATTCGCGATAAACTTAAAAATACTACACAGATTTTATGAGATTTTCACCAATAGCTAGAGTAATTCTTGACGAAAGTTTAGCTAAATCATTTGTTAGTTTGTATTATACATTGTAGGAGTCATCCCAAAAATAATGGGCGCAACTGATGCGATCACCGTGCCATCGGTGCCCCTGCCCCCCTCCCCTACTCCCGTTTGTCATACCGTCTTGCCTATTTAAAAATTATTTAACTATTAGCTTATTAACCATTTTTAGCAAACATAACTTGTTTTAACCGACTTCTAAAAAAGGAGGAGGTTCTCAATTCGAATGTTTGTATTTTTTTAATGTTATTTCGTGCATAACTCCGTCGCTTTTTTTTATGGATGGGCTATGGTAAGCGCACACGCGGTCCATTCCGTCCGGGGTGACGAAAGGACGGCGCGCGGGCCCATAGCCCACCCATACCCACGTCGCCTCGTTGTTGGGCCGACCACCGGAGCAGGGTGACTTGTGGTCAAATAACTCCGTCGCTTGCCAATCAAATTGAGAAAATCTTTTTTGTTGGAAAGGGGGATGTTAAATGACATAAAATTTATTGTACAACTGCCCCGTGTGGTGACGTCTTAAGAAAACAGGGTCGAAATTCCTGCCTTTATCATAGGAGTAGTAACTCTGTCCAGGGGAATAGGAGAGTAATTTTCTCCAGTGGTAAGGGTTATATTCAATAGTGGACTATAGGCTAGCAGATAGATAGATAGGATAGGATGATATTTGATTAATTTAGTTGGAATTTTTCATTGCCATGATAAATGACTGTTACGTTATTCCAACTGCAAGACTTGCAAGACTTTGCGAGACTCTTGCTGCAATACCAAGACCAAGACCAAGACTCGGGTGTGCAATACCAAGACCAACACGAGACCAGGTGCGCTGTTGCAAGACCAAGACCAAGACTGGTCCAAGTCTCGTCTTGGTCTTGCATTTGGGCAACACTAATTATAACCCATTTTTGACAAGTTATAGTCCAGTTAAACCCGGCTCGAACCGTTCTAGGTGACGAAGTGGCAACGCGCGAACCTAAACCCTGCCGTATGCACCCTCAGTTCATTGGGAGTGATGCCTTGACATTGACCGTTGGTTTGACTACAGTTCGGACTCAAGTCCGCTATAGGAAATCAGTACGACTTTTGAATGGCACCTTCAGCACTATGGCAATTTGATTTAGATGGGGAGTAAGTTCATGTAAATCATTCTTGACATGGTCATGTGACGTGTTAACACTAACACTATATCTCTCCGCGGGTCCGGACCGGAGATTTGGTCCAGCACCCGCGGAGAGGCTAGCATCGCGACGGCGATTTGCGTCCCAGGAAGGGGACGAGAGGGTACCCTTGGTGGATTCCGTCGGGCCAACCACTGAAATTAAGGAACAATGCACCGGTGGTCGGCCCAACGACGAAGGCGACGTGCTATTGGGTGGGTTCGGGGCCGCGCACCTCCCCTCTCTCGCCCCTAACAGAGCCGGGCGGAAGGTTGCGCTGACCGTGGCCCACCCCAAAAAAAGAACACTATCTATATCTGTAGCTATGTCGATATCATTATATCTGTGGCCATAGATGTCAAAACCCATGTCCAAAAAAGGTTAACAGTTTTAATTAATAAATTTAAGGTCAAACAATTTACATATCCAAAAATAACAACTGTTTGTTTACAAATTAAGCTTTTAATTCTGTCGACAGTAACTGTTTTGTATTTATTTTTGCAGTCTCAATTATTAAAGCTGTTTGAGACCGAATTACGATCACAACGATTATAAATAACACCACTTCGCCATGTAATTATTCTAAGTACACTTTAACCAAATAATTTTAAGTTAATACATATTTACAAACCATCTCATTGAGGCGATTATCGCGCTTGACATTTTAACCTCCTTTAGTTAAATAAAAAAACACACGCGTGGTTAAACAGCCATTACGCAAAAAAATGTATGTGCAAAAAGAACATCTTTTAAAACAAAAAATAATATCTTAGAATTGTGTATTTATAATCGCATTAAACAAATGAATAATTGCTCTGACTATACAAACACGTACACTTGCAACCCGTCTGACCAGTATGGTTATAGTACGTAAAGTTCCCTTCCATTGTGAGGAGGCTCGAGCCCAACAATAGGACGTTTTATAATCTGAAGTGTGTATACACTCGCAAATCTAATGCAGAAACAAAGTATTAAAGTATCAAGCCATAAACTGAAATAATTTTCATTATTGAACAGAGTAAGAATACAATTTGTCCACAACCTTTCTCATATCGACTAAGGAATGCATGATATTTCACTGCGGCAGATAAAAAGTCGAAATCAATAGCTTAGCTTTAAAGTGCAAAGAAACATATGCCTAATAGAGGGGTTTATACAAGCTTATATTAAAAAGAACAAAAAAATACGTATTTTAATTGAACCATATAATAAATATGTGGTAAGGAATTATAAATTCATAGTGTTGATATCCAAATTTATCTATAAAGATTCCGCCCTTTGTCTTTTCCGTATGGTGAAATCATAAGAATACAATACACCACATATATTGACTATAAATATTGTAAAAAGCATCTTACAATATAGAAATAACATCGACGCAAAATCAAAAAGCTGTCTGGCTAGCGTGGTATAATAAATCAATTTTCATCCCATAGTGGAGTAGACCCGAGCCCAACAGTGGGACATATATGGGCTGAGATGATGACGATGATGTTCTATAAATAATTTAAAAATATTATTATTTTACGAGATATATAATTAATATTTAAATATAGCTACTTTTTTGTTTAACCGCCTGACAACCCATTATTATGTGTTTAATCGCCTGTAACTTTTTTACAGCATATTGGTGTCAAGGTAATATTGTGTCATCATTCCATAAGTTCAGTGTCGGTAAATCAGCTTCCTTATATGTTAAATAGCCTTTGGCTAAATAAAAAAGATATAACGTTTATGGCATCGGCATATTGATGATACAAGGTTGCATAATAAATGCAACCTTCTTACTTTAATTAAGGTCCATTTAATAGGAGACAAACTTATTACGTAGAAAATAAAATAAAATTATTTTGAATGGATTTTATATCTGTTCAATCTTTATATATATATATAAATCTTCTGTTCGTGTGTTTGTAATTGAACTCCTTCTAAACGGCTGGACGGATTTTGATGACTTTTTGTGTGTGTTGCAATGGATTCGACAATGATTTAGATTAATGATTATACCCGGTAGGTGGTACTACGGGCGATTTCAAGGAGATTTCCTTTTATTTTTCAGATTTGAACAGAACAACGTTTGTTGGATTAGCAGTTTTTTAAACAAAGTTTGCATATATATAAGGTATTTGATATCCAACAAAGCATTCTTAATCAATTTAGATTTTACATGACTATTATCCATATATTATTTTTATGAATATATTAGCATGAGTATGCTAATTGCGATCGGTTCGATAATAATCATCAATACTGAAAAGTGTTCGAAAAGTCGGGATAGTAATAACAAAAATAAAGCGCCATAAAATCCGTAAAAAAAGTTTTATTTATAATGTGTAATTCGCGAGTATTGCGTAAACATCAGAAATCATTTAATAAATCATTAATAAAATATGTGACTCACATTTTGATACAATTTTATTTAGAACATAGAATTTCTGGAGTCAGTATTTCACAGAGATTTCATTATCTATCTGTCAATATCGGTTCATATAGCAGTAGGAAGGGAATCCTTTTCCTGCAGTGTGTTGTTAACAGCTTGTGTCCCTTTAGTCGTCTCTTATGATCACCCTCGGGTAAGACAAGGAGGTGACGAATTGTATTCTTACTCCGTTATTACACAGAATTTATTAAGATTTCATTAAAATCCGATATCGATGACTATAACCCTAATGGTTATAGTCATTAGACTACATAAATAGCAAACTTGCCATGAAATTTAAATCTTTTAGTTGATGTTCGTAAAGTCCTCCACAATACAAGAATTTGTTCATCATTTCGCAGTAGCATTTTTTTATTATACAAAGAATTTTCTTAATTATTATGCTGGATTCACTTATATAGATATGGCCTTAATTTCAACTTATTATATAACGGAAATACTAAGGTACAGGAAAGCCTTATAGAAGTTATTTTAAAAATGGCGGAACGCTAAAGAATTGATTCGACAGTACCAATACGTGTAGTGTTGGTTAAGCATGTTGCATAGTCGCGTTAATACTGCAAATGCTATATACCTATGTATCTAAATATTTTACTTTCCACTTAGACTGTACAGATGGCGTAGTGGTTAAGATACCGACCTACGCCAGTGTCGCGGGTTCGACTCCCACGCAGGACAACACTTTGTGCGAGCCACAAATTGTTGTTCTAAGTCTGGATGTAATTTGTGTCCGTTAATTATATGTTTATAAAGTCCCCCGCAACACAAGGATTATTTCCTTAGTGCAGGGTGTCGTCTTTTAAAAAAGTATAATATTACATATTTTTTACAATATATTAACCGAAATGTCTGGTGTATTAAACAAGATGACGGAATGATTAAGCAACACGCTTAATCATTCCGTTCAAGTTCCCAAGACTGCCATAAGATGGTGTATTATGCGAAAAATCTTATTTAACAGGTTCTACTATATAGAGATTTTCTCGTCTAATTAACAACTGTATATAAACTTCACTTAGCGATAACAGGTTAAAAATACAACGTCATCATCATCATCACAGCTCATATACGTCCCACTACTGGGCTCGAGCCTCCTCCATATTGGAAGGGAAATTGACCTACTATCCTAGGCTGGTCAGAAAGGTTGTTATGGGGTTTTATTTCGGGTTTTCCCTCTCTTTAATAGCTGTTATATGCACAATCCCTAAGTCGCCTTATACGATACCTACGGGCAAGAGAGAGGGTGGCGAATTGTTTTCTTACTCCGTCACCACACAAAGATCACTTCTATAATGAATTTATTTCTATAGTCGTGCATGTACAGCCAGCCTAAGTCTCAGGATCTTGAACTCTGGACTGACAGATAATAATATATTTTTAATCTATTACCAGCAAAGACTTTTTTACCTATGATTATACATAATAGGAATCTTTGCAGTTGTTTTTGTTAATACGTATAATATTATGAGTAGGTACATTAAAGTTATTATATTTCTTACGTCTTTATAATTGTTAATAATTATGAATGTTGATTTTATTTCGCCTAAAGCAATTAGTTCACTAATAATAATGAAAGGAAATAAAATATTTAAGTTATATATTGTTATAAATTAAAGCAATTTATCTATTATAATTTAAAATTTATAACAAAATTATAACCTTGAATCATGTATTCAATGTACATTTTTTGTTTTTGTATATTACGTATAAAGTTAAAACAAAAATATTTTTCGAAGAATATATATAACACCTTCCTTATTAAACGTCCTTATAAAAAAATACATTCTTTTAAAATATCCAAATATTCAACTTCATTAGTAAATCCAACTACAACAGGATTTGCGTCAGCACTTTTTATTAGATTACAAAAACGTTTATTATATTGAGGGAGAAAGAACAAAAAATCGCTCATTCTTTTTCTACCGTTGTTGTAAAGGACGACAAAAGGATATAAACGATAATTTTTTTTTTTTTTTTATTTACTATGGGACAATAAACAGCTACAATATGAATAATACAAATAAATGCAGGCTTAGGACTATTTAAACAATATTGTAGCCAACTACATTATCCACATATAATATAAATATAATTAAATGAAACATACATTGCCACTAGAGAAGTACATGAGATACAAATAACATTCCATTACGACTATTAACCAAAGCAGTGAATTGAAGTTATTATTAATTAAAGTTATCATTATTATTAAATATAGTAAAAAGTTATGATAATGAAAATAAAATATAAATTAATATAACTAGAGAAAAAGAATAAAGTAAACCTTATAAAGAAAACCCTATAAAGAAGACAAGGCCTCCATACCAGTGGTCAAGTTAGAGAAAGTCGATACATTACGGCAGATTTTCGCTTCTTCACGCTGTCCCTTCCGTCAGCCGTAGAGTTTGAATGGGTTGCGTACGGAACATCACAAAAAATACCGATCACTCTGGCAGACAGTAATGCTATTATGTCAGCAGTTGTGGTAGAACCACACAATTGACAGTTGTCTGTCTACAGCCGCGGGTCGATCCGTCCGGGGTAGTACCACACTCTCGCAGAAAATCGGCGTTTGTTTAGTAGCAATTTGTTACTGCGATTCATTCGGTGAGCGAGAGAGCCGGCAGCCCAACTTCCTGTGGGTGTTTGCATGTGGTGGGTTTTGTTGATGCCTTTAGTTTCACCGAACCTCATTACACGCAGTCACACTCCCTTCATTTTCTTCACGGTAGGCAGGGGTCTAGCAAAGGTCCATGAGCGGCAGCAACACTTACCATCAGACGTACTGTTTGCTCGTTTGCCAACGATTGCAATAAAAAAAAGCTCATATATGTCCAATTTCTGGGTTCGAGCCAAAGAGTTGAGAGCTCAAAGAACATATCTGATATAATATCCCACATGGATTCCACTACCACGTTCAGCAATTATTTGTCGCACACAAATAAGTTTTTCTCAAAACTTATTTATGTCAAATTATAATTCAACATTTAAGTTCATCAAGCAAACGTAACCGTGACAATCCATCTTAAATGTTAAGATAAATGTTTCCAACTTAATTTCACGGATAATTATGTGTGACTTAAGTTAAGATTATGTCCAAATGTTAACGATATAATATTACTAGTATAATTTTCATTTGAATATATGAAACGATTTTTTTTCCTATTTAGTTATCTCAAGCATTTACAATCCTATGATTAAACAGAGATGTTTTTATCAACGTCCTTATTCGGCCTTATACCGTCCATTGCTGACCATAGGTCGACCCTTATATATCTCCACGAAACACGGTCCTGCGCTGTCCATATCCAATCACTCCCAGCAACTTTTATATGTGGTCACTATTCGAGAAGCACTATCCTGTTCCATCCGGGATGACGAAAAGACTGAGTACGGTCCCATAATCCACCATATTCCCATATCGCCATTGCACAGGCCACCGGTACTGAGTTCCTTGTCGTCCATGGCAAGCCCGATGGCATAACCCTTTCGGATATCCTTCAGCCTCTTAGCGGGTGATGAACTATTCCCGGGACCAATCACCCATGACCTCGGCTAGCGCTGGCCAATGCTATGCAGTCTTTGTTTTGGATTCCCGTGGAAAAATACTCGACAAGTTCTACTTCATCAGATGACAATTTACTGTATATACATATATAATCCTTATTACCATAATTACAAACAAACAGGAAATCAATGTCGGAGCAATTTAAAACTCATAAGAAATAATTTCAATGTAAAAAAGTTCGTTTCGAATATTGTGGAACAATGGCCGTAACGTCTAATCGATTCAATCATATCTTCAGCAAAAACAAATTACGTCAATGTATAATAACGCTATACCTACTAGCATTTTGTTTCTTTTTTCAATTCCGTCCGGGGCGACGAAAGGACGGCCCGGCCGGAGTTCCTTGTCGTCCGCAGCCAGCCCGGCGGTATACCCTTTCCGGTGCCCTTCCTTTCCAACGCCCCTCCCGGAAAGTCCATCGTCCTCGCGTCGTCAGTCTCTCTGCGGGTGACGGACTAATCCCCGACCCAGTCACCCGCGGCCTCGGCTAGGGCGGCATCAGGCGCAGGTACTCACGCCTGCCCCGCCCAAGACATATCCAGACCTTGCGAAACATCCTTGTATTTGTACTAGCGACGACTTGGTGAAGATTGCTGGCCGTCGTTGGTTGCAGGTCGCATAGGACTGCGGTCCTATGCGACCTGCAAAATATCGGCTCTATATGAACCACTATTTTCTACTGAGGTTTCTCCACGTTAAGAGGGAGCCCCACTAACCTACCTACCTATGTTGGACAGACTAGTTGGTACAGAGTTTTACTTCTCTGGTATATGCGTATTATAACCCTTAGTCGTATTTTTCGACATCCACAGGCAATATAGGACGTAAAATTTTGTTCGGTTACAAAATTTAAATATAATTTAAAGGTTTCTTTCGTGATTCTAGTTTAAAATAGATATGGCTGTATTAAAACGTAGCCATTACTTTGTATGAAATGAAACATTATACAGCCCAGATAAATGTACGCCAAACTAATGTATAAACAGAATTTGTAATTAGTGAACTATCATAACCACACAACAGATTGTAATGGAAAATTTATCTGTCTTCAATGGCAACGGTAGATATGAAAAAAAATGGCTTATATATATTGAAGAATTCGCTCAAGGCAATTCCGCAAACGTTCTTGCAAAAACGAAAATGCCAATAATTTGAAAACGTCTTCCGTGTCGTGAGGGAGTATGAATAACAATCCACTACCTCCTCTCTAACCCGTGAATGTCGTAAAAGGCGGAATATGATATGCAGATAACATCTATGCAAGAGATGGCAAACTCGACGTTAAACTGGATACCAACACGTCTGACCGGCGCGGTAGAGTCAGTGCGGACCAGTACGTCAATTTCCCTTCCATTATGGAAGAGGTCCGAGCCCAAGAATGGGACTTACGTGGCCTAAAAAGAAATGAATACACACGCAAAAGTTTGTAGTTATCTTTGCTACTTTTTCTCATGTGAGTTGTAAAATCTGGCCCAAGGATGATTCTCTCATAGCCATACACACATCTCCCGTAGCCTCTTGGTTAAAGAAACACTCTCTTATAGACATATCTTCTTTAACCTCTATTCATCAATGAACTTCGATAGATTGACGGATATATGGATGAAAACAATATTTATCCTTACTACTGACCGCGCGACGGCGACCGACGTCCCAGGACGTCGAGAGGTGAGGGTACCCGAAAGAGTATTCCCTTGGGCCGACCACTGACGACAAGTCACCCTGCTCCGGTGGTCGGCCCAACAACGAGGTGACGTGGGTACGGGTGGGTTATGGGCCCATCTGACCAGGACAGTAAAGTGGATAATTTTACCTTCTATTGTGAAGAAGGTTCGATCCCACGAGTCCCATGTATGAGTTCAGTTGAGTCTTCAGATTTTCTCTAAAAAGCGTTCAAAAATATTGTTTAAATCGCTGTTTTCATAAAGAAAACCCAGTAAAACTATACACAAATCAAGCAACTAAGTCAGGAACTGACGGGTGTAAATGAGGCAAACAAGTTAGACCGTATATAACATGATTTATCAATTAAAATACAACAAGATAAGCAATAATAGTAACTTAATAATCATTAACATTGCCTTAGTCTAACAATGCGGCAGTAACTATTACCTACTGTAAGCTATTTGATTAAGAATAATGAATCATCGTCAACCTTTATATGTGTAATGGGCAGTCCTCTATTAGAAAGAGATTAAGTAACTACTATACTACCACAATTGATGAACCCACATTGATGAAACTATGGACTATTGAAATGGTCTAGCTTAGTAACAACTGCCCATGTTCGATTTGCATACAAAATATTTTTTTTCTCATCATCATTATTACGTTATACATTTGTAGCGGTATATATAAACGACGACACGATAATTTATTAGTTAGTCTGGGTCGAGTAGCGACCAATAAATAACGTGAAATCTGTTCTGTCGTTTCTCTACATATATCACCTAACTATACGCCGTACCTTACCAACACCCAGACTCAACACATTCCTGTGCCTCCTCCATAAAGGAAGGCAAAGTAACCTACTATTAGGTATGATCGATATTAGAGAAACATCGAGGTTGACATCAATGTTATAATCGAAGGCCCGGCATCGATGTTCGACATTTACCGAGTACCAAACATCGATGTTGGATAGCATCAATGACTTTTGCATTAATATCTAGCAGCGCCCTGTGGTTTTACCCGCAGTTCCTCTTCCCGTGAGAATATCGGGATAAATTATAGCCTATGTGTTATTCTGAGGTAAGCTATATTATTGTGAAGTTTCATCAGAATCTATTCAGTTTAGTTTAGTTTTTGCGTGAAAGACCAACAAACATCTTCACATCCTCACATATTCACACACTTCCACGTTTATAATATTAGTAGGATTAGTAGGATAGGATTAGCAGGATTGAGAAAGAAACAAAATACAATGAAATCGTTAGGTTTTACCTCGTTTTATTGAATAATCAACTGTTGGAGATACTGAGACCTGAGGACGTAACAGCATTCATATAAGACATTATTTGTTCCGTTGCAGTAGTCGTGCGGGTGGCCGTGAGTTAACATCGATGATCGATTCCGTTAGCATCGATGTTACGATATTTTTCGTATAGCAACATCGATGTTTTTGCTTTCAACATCTATTATCATAGAACATCGATGTTCATCGAGCATCCCTACCTACTATACCGCGGTGTTCAGGTGGTTTGGTTTAAGATTTCGAGTTTTCTTACATAAAGATGTTATATACATATTATGATCCCTCAGTCCTCTTATACAAGATCCATGGGCAAGAAATAGGGTGGTAAATTGTATTCTTATCCGTAACTACACGGAAAGTGTTTTATTTTGTGCTATCTACAAATCATTCTTCATTTTTGTAGTTAATTTTATATTTATAAACTCTCCCGGGACTCAAGAGTTAATTCATTCGTACGGAGAATAAAGATCAAAAGATTTCTGAGACTTGATATTTTCTTAGATTGTGTCTACATTTAGAAGTTTTTTTTATTACTCTGTTGGTAAACGAGTAAACTGCATATGTGATGGTACCTAGATGCACAGGGAACTTAACAATACTAGGAATACAGTTAGTTCACTGCCTACCGTGAGGAAAGGGCTTTTCTTAAACCGCATTCAAAGGGAGGACATCTCATGTTACTCCTTAAAACTGAAGCGCCATGAAAAACGTGTCCTTCTTTGCAGTGAACGCGCAAACTTGTGTGGTACGAGTAGTATGTAAATATCGGTTTGAGGAGTATATAAATATCGGTATAAGGAGCCAGTACTAGGACAGTGAAAATCGCTTCACAAAAATATGATCTGCCAAAATTAATTAAACCAAACAGCGAAGCCTAATACAATTAGAAATAATAAAAGCTTCAAAAACCTTATTACTTATTACGATATTTTTCGCAGCTAATTAAGGAACTATTTAATAGAATAAATTTTAATTGTATCTTTTAGCAAAATATGCAAAAATGCTGTAAATTATTGTTCTATTTCCGTGAAATAACAAGCAATACTAACCCTGAACTCTCAGAATAATAAACCGCAGGTACTTAAACAGTTTTTTCAAATCTAATTAACTAAACTCTGAAAAATATTTTTGCGGTTACGTTAGGTGCTATGGGAAATAATATTTGCAAGAAACAAACCAGAGCAATTTATGATACGAGTTAATCTGCTGTTGACCAATCTGCAGCAGTCAGTTTGAAGCACGTGAAAATTATTTATAAAATAATACATATGTAGTTAAAAATCTTTAGCCGTATAATATCCGTGTGATGACGGAGTAAGAATACAATTCACCACCCACTTTTTTGTACGTGGGTGTAATAAAAGTCATCTTTTTTTTTTTATTGGGTGGGCTATGGTAAGCGCACGCGCGGTCCAGTCCGTCCGGGGCGATGAAAGGACGGCGCGCGGGCCCATAACCCACCCGTATCCACGTCACCTCGTTGTTGGGCCGACCACCGGAGTAGATGTGACTTGTCGTCAGTGGTCGGCCCGACGGAATACCCTTTCGGGTACCCTCACCTCTCAACGTCCTGGGACGTCGGTCGCCGTCGCGCGGTTAGCCTCTCTGCAGGTGACGGACAATTCCCCGGTCCGATCACCCGGTAATAAAAAAAAGTCATCTAAGGGATATAATATGAATATTACCTACATCTATGCCAGAGAAGGAAAACTCGAAATAAAGACGTGTACCTGCACGTCTGACAAGCATGGTACAGTAGGTCGGAGGCTCGAACCCAACAGTGGGACGTATATGAGCTGTGATGATGATATTTAAGTTTATTTTTTTTCCTAAAATTTAGTCATCATCATCATCCTCCTGTTCACCTAATTACTTGATATTGACGCAATATATACTTTTCTTCCATCATACAAAGTATGGACAATAGTTTCAAGACCAGCCGCCTGCCTAACGTCCACCCTCTTCTTGGGAATGTAACGACATCAGACTTAGCCCGTCTCAGCTCGTAAACGTCTCACTGGGCTTGTACCTTCCCCTATTAGGAGCGAAAAAGACCTACTATCTATACCAATAAATAAAATTGGAGTGTCTGTTTGTAATGTCAAAATAATAGGCTTTTTTCATGCTCACAGGGTTATTTTCACGACACCTATGCCTAAAATACAAATTAAAAAATCTTTGTCTGTCTGTCTGTTTGTTCCGGGTAATCTTCAAAACGGCTGGACCGATTTCAAAAATTCTTTCACTAATGGAAAGCTATAATATCAGGGTGTAAACTAGGCTCTATTTTATCCCGGTATTCCCACGGGAACTACGCAGGGAAGACGACTGAAACCGAAGCGAAGCGAGAACGGGTTGCTAGTTGTAAATAAAACTACTTTTACGGATTATATCGCGTTTGTATTTGATTTATGATTGCCCGACGCTTCGAACACTTTGCAGCATTCATGGTCACGGGCGGAATAAGGTGTCTTACGTCCAACAAGTCATCGTTATTACATACATTTATAATTATCTACCAGATACATAGAATTAGTTATTAAATTTATTAAATCTTGACCCACATTTTAATACAAATTTATTGTCAAAACAACAATCAAAAACAAATGATACGATATAAAGGGGTGAATTGTATTCTTACTCCGTCACTACACGGTAAAGAGATAGCTCACATGCACAGGTGACGTAATGGTTAAGATAGCAACCTACCGTGCCAGTGCCTCGTGGATTCGAATCTCACGCAGGACAATACTTTGTGCGCAGGCGCAGGTGCGAGTATCTGCACCTGATGCCGCCCTAGCCGAGGCTGCGAGTGACTGGACCGGGGAATTAGTCCGTCACCCACCGAGAGGCCGACCGCGCGAGGAAAGGCCGACGTCCTCCCCGAAGGGGGATATTGGTCGAGGAGAGGGTACTCCTCAAGTGGTATTCCGTCGGGCCGACCACTGACGACAAGTCACCCTGCTCCGCTGGTCAGCCCAATGACGAAGGCGATGTGTCACAGGTGGGTTACGGGTGTGCATGCTTACGCCCCTCTGTTGCCCCGGACGGAGCGGAACAAGGAGTGCGACGACCGTAACTTACCCCCAAAGAAAAAAGGACAACACTTTGTACGATCCATAAATTATAGTTCTGAGTCTGGATATAATTTGTGTCTATTGATTATATGTTTGTAAAGTCCCCCGCAATACAAGGAGTATTTCCTTAGGGTGCTGTTTTTTTTTTAAAGAAAATGTGTTGATTGCTAGTATTAGCAACTATCACATAGAAATAACATAGTATGTTTATGAAAGTAATACAATATAAATATGTATTATATTTGTACTTATCTAGGATCTAAGTTAAAATACCAGTTTGCTAATACATACATTCGTAATAACTTACAAAATCGTATCGTACGAAGCCGGTGACTAACATCGAATGTATTACGGTCAAGGATGGGAGACGAAACTTTTGTATACACTGTTTCTTTAATTATTTGGCATAATGTATTCGTAATTGCTGTGCTAGCTAAATACACTTGACAAATAATGCTCATATAATATAATTATCTTGGAATAATTAACTGCCTCGTTGGTTTAGTGGCGTAAACACACAATTGTTGGCCACGAGATATGCGATTTAGTGCCCGGGTTGTTAAAATAAATGCTATAAAAATTTTGATTCATGTATTCCTGCACATACGCTGTGTAGTGCCAACTACGAATATTACCATCCATTCTATTGCTCTTTCCGTGTGGTGACGGATTAGAAATACATTTCACCACCCCCTATCCTACCCGTGGGTGTCATAAAAGACGATTAAAGGTTTAAATATAAGAAAGAGAAGGTGGTTCGTATTCTTATTTAGTCACCTAAAGTTTTAATGATTTATATTAAACTCGATTAAGTCTATTAATCCAATTTTTGTGGGTGGTGACGGAAGAGTACTGTTCACCACTTCCTCTCTTACCCGTGGTTGTTAACGAAGGGAAACAAAAAGAAAAAGACTAAGGGATATGATATGCAGATAAAATCTTTCCAAGAGACCGAAAGCTTGACTTAAATCCCATTTTTTTTTGGGGTGGGTTACGGCGCACTTCTTGCTCCACTCCGTTCGGGGCGACAGAGGGATGTAAGCACGCGCACCCATAACCCACCCGTATAGCAAGTCGCCTTCGTCGTTGGGTCGACCACCGGTGCAGAGTTCTTTGACTTCAGTGGTCAAAAAAAAATAGAAACCTTATACCGATACCTCTGCCCAGCGTGGTATAGTAGGTCAGTTTCCCTTCCATTGTGGCGAAGGCCCGAGCCCAACAGTGGGATATATATATGGGCTGAGATGATGATGAAGCCATTAATCTTCTATCATACAAAAAATAAGTTTGCGAATTGGCAAACAACGCCTTTGTTAATTAAAGGTTAGAATTAATTTAACGAATATTATTTAATTAATCCTTTGTTATATATTCTAAAATTAGTGTATTTTATTTTTTATTAAATAATTAACATTCCAATTAATCAGGTATTTATTATATGTAGTTGTATATCATAATATATGTACGTGATTAATTAGATAATAATATATAAAAAAAAATGTTTCACATTTTGTTATTGCCTTGCCTTGCTTTTTGGTAGTAGACAAGCAACTCAGATGGCGGAAACCGTTACTTATAGACCCATATAATAATAAAAGCAGAGTCATGTTAAGTGCGTTCGGGTCTCCAATTCTCTCGCTCCAAATGAATTGCAGTAGCTAACTGCCACTCAGACGTCGATTTTTTATAATAGTGAGACCCTGGATGAGCCTGTAATTATGACTGCAAGCTGAAAACTGACATTTTTTTATATAATAAGTTATGGTTCGTTCCCAAACCATTCAAAGCAGTTGAAAGGATGGCGTGAAAATCCATCACCTGCTGAACTATACCTGTCTACTGCCATTTCAATACACCAACGATATGGAACCCTTATCTTCGGTAGCTCAAGTTGCGTCCCCTAGTGGTAGGACCACACTGTCGACACTTATCTGTCTACAGCCACGGGCCGGTCCGTCCGGGGTAGTACCACGCTCTCGCAGAAAATCGACGTCTGAGTAGTAGCAATTTGTTACTGTGCTTCGTCCGGTGAGTGAGAGAGCCGGAAGCCCAACTTTCTGAGGGTGATTGCGTGTGGAGGGTTATGGTAGTGCCTTTGGTATCACCGAGCCTCAATGCACGCATTCACACTCCCTTCACTTTCTTCGCAGTAGGCAGCGGCCTTGTAAAGGTCCATGAGCGGCAGCAACACTTACCATCAGGTGTACTGTTTGCTCGTTTGCCACTGGTTGCAATAAAAAAAAAATACTATCAATAATAGGTATAATCGCAGCCCAAATACATCCCACTGCTGGGCTCGGTCTTCCTCCATAATGGAAGGAAAATTGACCTAATATACATGCTGCGAGACGTGTTGGTATTTTTTTTATGGGTCGGCTATGGTAAGCGCACACGCGGGCCATGCCGTCCGGGGCGACGAAAGGACGGCTCACGGGCCCATAACCCACCCTTATCCACGTCGCCTTCGTCGTTGGGCCAACCACCAGTGCCGACGTCCTTGTCCTCAGTGGTCGGCCCGACGGAATACCCTTGTGGGTACCCTCACCTCTCGAGACCCCTGTCCCGGGACGTCGGTCGCCGTCGCGCGGTCAGCCTCTCTGCGGGTGCCGGACTAAAGTCCCCGGTCACCCGCGGCCTCGGCTAGGGAGACGTGTTGGTTTAGGGTTTATTTTGAGTTTAGGGTTTATTTTGAGTTTGGCATTTCTTGCATCTATGTTATGAACATACCATCATCCATCATCATCATTTCAGCTCATATACGTCCCATTGTTGGGCTCGAGCCTCCTCCACAATAGGAGAGAAATTGACCATATACCATGCTAGTCAGACAGGTTGGTATAGGGTTTTATTTCGAGTTTCCCTTCTCTTGCATAGATGTTATATGCGTATTATATCCCTTAGTCTATTACGACATCCACGGGCAAGATAGAGAGTGGTGATTTATATTCTTACTCCGTCACCACACAGAAATTGTATGAATGATTTGTAGTTTTCTTTCTCTACTTTTATATTCTTTTTAATTTGTACCAAAAATTATGTATTCCCATTTTTACTGAACGAGCAAAAAATGCGAATATATTGGAAGATGTTAGTAAAAGTTTTCGTCCATATACACGACAGGAAACCTAATTTAATAATTGTAATGTATTCCTACGTAAATAATTATTATATATTTCAAGGAAGTTTTTCATAATTATAATTTTAATAAGTACTTCCTTTCAAGTATATGTTTTATATTTAATTATTTATTTTATTTTTGTTACATCGAACTAAAAATATGATATTGCCACCCGACCATGACTTATAGCTCTTACCCATAGGTAAGAGATTACACCTTAAATATATAACAACTGCGTCACCTGCAGAGAGGCTGACCGCGCGACGGCGACCGACGTCCTCCAGAGGAGAGGGTACCCCGCGATCGGGGTATTCCGTCGGGCCAACCACTGAAGACAAGTTACTCTGCACCGATGGTCGGCCCAACAACGAAGGCGACGTGCCACGGGTGGGTCATAGGGCCACGCGCCATCCCTCCGTCTCCCCGGACGGAGCCGGGCGGCGGGTGATCTCTGACCATGGCTCACCTCTAAAAAATATATATATAACAAAAGCGCAAGAGAATATCTACGTAACTACCTATATCAACCTCTTTAGGGTGTAGCCCTATAATCGGCCAGTTAGTGGCATCAGTAGTCTATATCCCGCCAGGCACATTACTAATTCGGCTTCCATCCACACCCTCGCACGAATAGCTTTGCTACGGGTGGCAGACAAAGCAACTCAAAATCATTCGGTCTTCGTAGATAGACAACGACATCTACCGAGTCTACATCTACCGACACTTAAATCTCAACTACAGATATAAAAATTCGTAAATCCTGTAAGAATAATGGGACAAACGATTTAAATTATTGTATTGTCATCGATTTTTGATAAATGCGCAAAGTTTCAAATGAATCCAACGTTTAGAAGGGGTTCAAAATTATATTCAAAGATGCCGTTACAGACAACCCAAGTTAATATTCTTAGAAAGAATAATAACTTCAGAAAATAATTCTATTTACTTCAATATTTCAGAACTTCTCTGTTTTTGACCGACTTCAAAAAAGGAAGTTCTCAATTCGTCAAAATCTTTTCTTTTTTTGTGCTCACCGATTATTCGAAGACACTTGGACCAATTTTGAAAATTATTGTTCGACAAAATATATTTACCAGGTTGTCTCATGATCAGGTCGGAATTTAATGATAAGATCTATCTTTTTAATAAAATATCAAGCAAGCTAAGTTGGTGCCTCTTACAAACCACTACCTAAAAGTTCTTATAGAACTTCTACTTAAGGCTCTAACTTCAAAAGGTATTCATCATCATCATCGCAGCCCCTATACGTCCCACTGTTGAGCTCGGGCCTCCTCCACAATGGGAGGGAATTTTACCTACTACACCATGCTGGTCAGACATGTTGGTATAGGATTTCATTTCGAGTTTTCCTTCTCTTGCACAGATCTTATGTGCATATTATATCCCTGAGTCGTCTTTTACGACATAAACAGGCAGGATAGGGAGTGGTGAATTGTATTCTTACTCCGTCACCACACGGTATTATTATTTGTTTTTCATTGAATTGGAATTTTTGCAGGCGATTTTCTTATTTAGTTAAAGTATATTTTTTAAAAGTGAACTCACAGTGGTCCCAATACAGAAAAAAAAACTTATTGTAAGAAATGAATAATCAAAATGGCCGGCATAATCTTCCAGATTCCAATAGAATTCTAATTCTGACCTTAAAATTCTACAATGCTATTAAAAGACAATCAAAATGAAATACATCAATGATCGTTATTACGATACCCTCGTTTTATTATAACAATTAAAATTTATTGTAATCAAAGATATTGTAACGCCGATATCTATAGCATCCACCTGAACCTTTAAAGTAATAAATCGTGGTATAAAAGCAGAAACCCCTAAACTCCTAACCCCTAAAGCCTTTTATGTTACGTAATATTTGTTAATATAAAAGCTAAAGATTTCGTTACTTTTTTGTACCTACATAATAACTTCAAAAAAATGCTGTTTATCTTATTTATATATCTGTTTTTTAATTTCCCGATGTTTCTAACATTTTACAGCGTTCTTAGTGAAGGACGGACCTCGGGGGATAAAAGTAAAAATAGATTTATTTCAAATGTGTGGTGATACTCACGTAGGTAAACATTAGAATTCATTATATTATGAGCTATAATTTTATAAAATAAACCCACCCTCGCTTCACTTCAGTTTCAGTTACCTTACCCGCCTAGTTCCCGTTCCCGTGGGAATACCGGCATAAAATATTGCCTATGTTACTCAGGGTGAATGTAGCTTTCCAATCGTGAAAGAATTTTTGAAATCGGTGCAATAGTTTTTGAGTTTTTTCATTACAAATATACACACACACAAAATACATTTTTTCCTCTGTTTAGGGTTCCGTCCCCATAGGGTAAAAATGGGACCATATTACTCAGACTTCGTTGCCTGTCCGTCCGCCTGTCTGGCACCAGGCTGTATCTCGAGGACCGCGACAGCTAGACGGTTGAATTTTTTATAAATTATGTATTTCTGTTGCCGCTATAACAACAAATACTACAAACAAATATTTAAGGTGGTTCCCATACAACAAACGGGATTTTTATTGATAATGGTACGGAACCCTACGTGCGCGACTCCGACTCGTATTTACCGGATTTTTTTAATATTAGTTTAGATGTAGAAGTATAGATTTCTATATAGTTAGCAACTTTTTCCTTAAAGTTACTAACTGAGAGCTGAGAAGTTAAGCTTACACGATAATTGCTAAATGAGTATAAGACATTAATTGCCTGTATAGCCCAATACTCGGACATACTCGTATATGAGCTATAATCGCAGAAGGAGGCGGCGGAGTCGCAGAAGGAGGCGGCGGATCGTCTGCGCGAGGAGCGCAGCCTCGATGAGGAGATCCGCCGCCGACGAATGGGGCGGCGCAGGCGCAACTACCTGCGCCTCATGCCGCCCTAGCCGAGGCTGCGGGTGACGTGACCGGGGATTAGTCCGTCACCCGTCGAGAGGCCGACCGCGTGAGGAAGAAGGAGGACCGACGTCCTCCCCGAGGGGGGGGACGTCGGTCGATGGGAGGGTACCCCACGTAGGGGGTATTCCGTCGGGCCGACCACTGACGACAAGTAAACCTGCTCCGGTGGTCGGCCCAATGACGAAGGCGAGGTGGTTTTCGGGTGGGTTGCGGGAGTTGCGTACTTAAGCCCCTCTGTCGCCCCGGACGGAGTGGTGCGGAGGCGGGCCGACCGCAGCCCGCCCACAAAAAAAAAAAAATATGAGCTATAATAATGATAAGTAGAATTACGGATTATAATATTAAACCATTAGAAGTCAGGGCAACACGATAATTGCTTCATGAGTATAAGAAATTAATTCCCTGTATATTAAGCGTATCTTAGCTTTATAATTTTATTAACGTGCTGATTCTTTAATTCAAAACGAGATATGTTCCCGATGACTCTGCTCATATATACATAACATTTCTTCTTCAGCTCATTTGTATACAACTATTGGTCAAGATTATCATCACAACTTATATAGTCAAACTACTGGCCTCGAGCCTTCTTCCCAATGGGAGGGAAATTGATCTCCTACACCGCACTGGTCAGGCGGGTTTGCATAAGGTTTTATTTCGAGTTTTCATTCTTATATATTAAAAGCATATTGTATTTAGACGTCTTTTACGACATCCACGGGCAACAAAGGGGGTGGTGAATTGTATTCTTAGTCTGTCACCACAATGAAGCTGGGCGAAATTTTCTGCTGAACTTAATAAACCTACTATGCTGATCAGAAATGTAATATTTTATTTAGTTAGTAGTTATTATATTTGTTCCCTTTATTCTCAGTGCACACTAGTCACACTATTGACTTCAGGCCTCCTCTATAATAGGAGGGCAATTGACTTACTATACAGAATTTTTTGGCGGGCATCTGGAAGTGTCATGTGGTGTTCTTGTATTATATTCAATATCTTAGTGTTTTAACGTGTTTCATTCAATAATCTTAATGGCATTTTATGTAATATATAGCGGCAGAACTGCTGAGGTGTAGGGAATATCATATAAAACTGCTATACATACCTTTTCGTTACCACCAAAATTCTCAGAATATACCCTTAACAGTGGCCATTATACTGTTGAGAGTGATACTTTGCCTTACTGACAGACCATTACTAACATGAAGAAACTAATAAATTGAAAAGATAATTATAACTCAACACTGGCAAAAATGTCTCGTATTTATAGCTGATTGCCAAGACAAAAAAAGAAGAAGAAAATCTACTATACCACAATGTTTCAACATTTTGGTATAGGCTTGTATCGATCTTATCTGTATTTTAAAACCCACAAGCAAAATAAGGGATGGTGAATTATATCCTTACTTCCTTAGCACAGAAAATATCCTTCAATCGTATTGTATACTGGGATAAATGCAGAGCTGATTACATTTTTACTCTATATGTATCTCTGGGTTTATAGGACATAGCCGCGCGGCTTAACCGCCGAATGTGCGGGTAAACTTAGAACAAGTTAGCAATTATAAAGTTTAACAGATTGTTAACCGGTATGTGGAAAGTTAAGGGATTTAGGGTAACTAATATTTGAACCAAATTATTTACCACATATTAGATAATTAAAACTAATCATGGGTTATTGATGCTAACATGTTTACAAATATTAACGAAAATCAAATATGTCACTCAATTAACTTCTTCAACCCTCTCTTTTCATTATGCATCATGACAGTTCTAGAGGTACTAATAATTTTTTGACGAGTTATGGTCTAGACGCACAGAGTCGGTATCGTCCGGGGTGACGAAACTGCGGGGTGCGGCCCTATAACCCACCATAGTCTTTCCCCTTCGCCATGGGGTCAACCACTGTTATCAAATACTTGACGTCCGTGGCCAGCCCGATGAGTTATCGGATACCAACCCCTACTCGACACCCACTAAGGCGTCGTCGCCCTGATGCTGTCAACATCTCTATGAGTGACGGACTATTGCCCGCTCCAGTTACAGCCCGGTCAGACGTAATGTCAAAATGTTAGTTTTTTCCATGCTCATACGTTATTTGCACTATCGTTACGCCTAAATACCAGATTTTTTTGCGTGTCTGTTTGTTCTGAGTAATATTCAAAACATTTGTACCAATATTTATAATATTTTACTAACAGGTAGCTGTGTATACCTTACCTTATACTCCTTAGTAACTTAGGTTATTTTTCCTCTCAGAAAAACCCTATGAAATTTCACCCGCTCTGGAACTCGCACCCGATGCCATATCTTAGAAGATATTGGATATATCTGATGTTTACGCGAGCACTACACATTGTAAATAAAACTAATACAAATCATAAATCAAATACAAACGCGATATAATCCGTAAAAGTAGTTTTATTTACAAGATATTGGAGAATTAAAATGCGGAACCAAAGCGGCTGGAACCGAAGCGCTAGCTCGTTAGTTCTAAATAAGATTACTAGCTGACCCAACAGACGTTGTTCTGTTCAAATCTAAAAAAATATTAAAAGGAATCATCCTTTAAAACGATCGCAGTGCCAGCTACCGGTGCTAATTATTAATCTAAACCATTCTCCTATCTATCGGAACAGCAACAAAAAAACATCAAAATTCGTGTAGCGGTTTAGAAGATGTTCAATTACAAACACACGAACAGAAGATTTATATATCTAGAGATGTTGAAAGTATTTATACAAAGAACGGCGGACATAGAGGCTAAAAGAACAATTGTAAGTCAAAGGCGCTTCACTTCGATTTGAATTCTAAAACGATGACCAGTTCAAATCTTTGCCCTAGGTTCGTAACCTATTTAGCAGAAAAGGCGAAAATACTTCGATAGAACAATTTGGGTCTAAATTTTAACTGACTTCAAAAAAGCAGGTTCTGAATTCGATAAATATTTTTACGTTTTGTCTCTGTCTCTCTGTCCTCGGAACTTTCGATTGGGTTATTCGATTTTGATGATTCTTTTTTATTTGAAAGCCGATGCCTTCTTGTTCAAATTGGTCCTGTTCTGACAATGTCATCCTTGATTTGAGATCGGGTTTTTTGTTACAATTTTTGTACTAATCCTTAGTATCGCCATAAAGGGTTTAACAATTGTAATATATGGTACATACAATACCCAACGTTGCTTCCCCTTATAGTAAGTATTGGTCACGAATCTTTTTTACAATAAATTCGTAAAAACTAGAGCTTTAAAGCAAAGTAGACTTTGCTATAGTTTTATACAAGCTAAATGAGTTTCCATAGCTTCTTATTTTCAAAGTTATTTTTTTCATAATTTTTTAAAAATTTTTTACGTGAGAAGGGTGTTGAATTATATGCTTATTTTGTCATAATATTACCTAATTCATTGTAAAAGAACTACACACATAAGTTAGCACTAACATAAGTTGTAGTAATAACTGAAGGTTATTACTTTCATATTCGCACGTTTAGACGATAGCGATGACTCGACGAAAGGTGACGGCCGATGTATTTATTCTTGCACGTATCTATGTTCTGCATTCCGTGATTAAAAACGTGACTATTCACCGAATTCTTAAAACAAACAGCGTCGTGCCTGCAGAAGCACGTATGCTCTAAATTGAATAATTTATTACAATCGTTCTTTACTTTTGTAAAGGGATATTTTTAAACCCTTTTAAAGGAGGAGGAGATTGATTTTTGATGTTTATGTGAGTATCTTAAGAAGATCGTCTCGTCCAACATACCTCAGTGTCTAAAAACACAGGTCTACGACCAGTGTGTGTTACCAGTGATGACTTACGGCACGGAAACGTGGTCCCTAAATGTAGGCCTCATATCAAGGCTCAAAGTCGCTCAGCGTGCTATGGAACGGGCTATGCTCGGGATTTCTCTGCGAGATAGAATCCGGAATACGGAAATCCGCAGAAGAACGGGTGTAACCGACATAGCACGAAAAATTAGCACGCTGAAGTGGCAATGGGCAGGCCACATCGCTCGAGGAACCGACAACCGCTGGGGAAGAAAGGTTCTCGAATGGCGACCACGTATCGGACGACGCAGTGTAGGACGCCCAACTAGGTGGACCGACGACCTAGTGAAAGTTGCTAGGCGTCGTTGGATGCAGGCGGCACAGAACCGCACATTGTAGCGCAACATGAGGGAAGCCTACGTCCAGCAGTGGACGGCAATAGGCTGAAATGATGATGATGTGAATATCACACATCTATGCCAATAAATAAAATTGGAATGTCTGTTTGTAATGTCAAAATATTAGGCTTTTTTCATGCTCACAGGGTTATTTGCACGACACCTATGCCTAAAATACAGATTAAAAAATGTTTGTCCATCTCTCTGTCTGTCTGTTTGTTCCGGGTAATCTTCAAAATGGCTGGCCCGATTTCAAAAATTCTCTCACCAATGGAAAGCTATAATATCAGGGCGTAAACTAGGCTATATTTTATCCCGGTATTCTCACGGGAATGAGAACTACGCAGGAAAGACGACTGAAACCGAAGCGAAGCGAGGGCGGGTTGCTAGTTTTAAATAAAACTACTTTACGTATTTTATCGCGTTTGTATTTGATTTTCAATTGCTCGAACGAACTCGAACACTTTGCAGCGTTCATGGTCAAGGGCGGAGCTGAAGAGAGAGAGAGAACGGAAGAGGAGGAGATTTTGTATCGGATTTTTTATATGTATGTTACACGATTATTTCGCTAATTATGAATTGATATGCATTTTTTGATTGATAGATCATATTTTTCATGTGTGACGGAATAAGAATACAATTCACCACCCTCCTCTTATCCGTCGGTATCGTAAAAGGCAACTAAAGGAAGCATAATTTTCTATGCAAGAAAAGGGACGATTTGACTTACTGATGGACAATGACAAATATGAAGATACTAAAGATATGAAGAAATTGATTATTTATTATTTATTTCCGTATATATATTATATATTTCCATGCGGTGACGGAGTAAGAATACAATTCGCCACACCCTATCCTGCCCGTGGATGTCGTACAAGACGACTAAGGGATATAATATGCACATAAGATCTGTGCAAGAGAAAGAAAACTTGAAATGAAACCCTATACCAACATGTCTGACCAGCTTGGTATAGTAGGTCAAATTTCCTCCCATTGTGAAGGAGGCCGGAGACCAACAGTGGGACGTATATGGGCTACGATAATGATGATGATGATAATTTATGAACGAAATTGGAAGTCCACACTGGCAACAATGTGATCCTATTAGTAGCTGGTCACCAATTCAAAAAAGAAGATTCCTTTAATAATAATAATTAAATGATTCTAATGTTTTAATCATAATGAACTCTGATGTTTACGCGAGTATTACATTATTACATTGTAAATAAAACTATGTATTTGATTTGTTATTGCCAGACGTTTCGAACACCTTACAGCGTTCATGGTCATGGGCGAACTGCAAGCAATCACGTAGGCAAATACGTAAAACAAAATGTTCGCCAAATATCGTTCATCAAACAGGAAATATTATTTACTAAAACAAGATTACCTTGTAATGACGGATTAAGAATACAATTGAGCAGTACTTCCTTTCCGGCGGGTGTCGTAAAAGACGGCTAAAGTATGCGCAGATAACATCAATACAAAATAAGAAAAACTAGATATAAAGATAAGATATAAAAAAATCTGTCGGATTAAAGATATGTATTACTCAATCTTTCTATCATTGTGGAAGAAATCTGTGTTATGTGAACGGGATATACACAGAATTTTCATTGTTTCATCATTTCAGCTCATTTATGTCCCACTGTTGGGCTCGAGCCTCCTTCATAATAGAAGGGCAATTGACCTTACTATACCATGTATGTCAGACAGGTTGGTATAGGGTTTTATTTCGAGTCTCCCTTCTCTTGCATAGATGTTATTGTGTATTATATCCCTTAGTCGTCTTTTACGACATCCACAGCCAAATTAGGGAGTGATGAATTGTATTCTTACTCCGTCACTACACAGACGATTGTTTACTAAAAGAAAACGACAATATATTAAAGAATATAATTTGTCATACTAAAAACCTGAGGAAGGATTACTAGAAAAATGGCCATGAAAACTCTCTTTCTTGATACTTCATAATAAATTTTATTACTTCTCTCTTTGTTTAAAATACCTATAATATTGCTGGAGTTATTATAAATTCACAAAGTTTATTTTTAAAAATTATTCATCATCATTTAAGCTCATATATGTCCCACTGTTGGGCTCGAGCCTCCTCCACAATAGGAGGGCAATTGACCGTTATATTATACATTATACCATGCTGGTCAGACAAGTTGGTATAAAGTTTTATTTCGAGTTTTCTTTCTCTTGCATAGATGTTATGTATGCGTATTATATTTCTTAGTCGTCTTTTACGATATCCACGGGCAAGATAGGGAGTGGTGATTTATATTCTTACTCCGTCACCAGACAGAATTTATTTTTAAATAAAAATATACAAACCTACTGTTAAATAAAAATAATCGAAAATACTTCAATTCGCAAGTGAGATATATTTAAACAATCAATACTTTCTTGGATTTTTGTGGAATGCCTCAGAAAATTCTCATAAGCAATTACAAAATTTTTAACTGTAACCGGTGAATTATAATAGAATTATTCTCCATTACGCGAGACTAAAAATGTTGTGTTCTTCGTATTTCAATGATACAGACTAAATTAAAATACTTACTATTTTATACTCGGTTTTTTAAATCAATATTTCACCCACCCTGTGAACAAAAAGATTCATACGTTAGTAATCATTATTAATGGTCATCATCATCATCTAAACTCATATACGCCCTAGAGAAGGCACGAGCCTTGTTAAATTGGCGAAACAAGATGGTCAGACAACAAAATTGTTACTACTCAGGCGTAGATTTTCTGCGAGAATCTGTTACTACCCCGGAAGGATCTCGGCTATAGACTTACGACTATTGACAGTGTGGTCCTATCATATATATTTACATCCCTTAATTACTTTTATGCCTTAATCAGTTTTACGATACACACAAGAATGACTGAAGTGATAACTATTGAATTATGCTCCAATACTATACTGTTATTTTGAATTCATCCATGGCTAGTGTCCATTCACACCAGCCTTTGATAATAATTTTATTGATTAAAATATAAAAAAATAGCAACGCTAATTTATTAATTAAATCATAATTTTAGAATCAGCGCTATATCACGCTACGATGGATTCAAAATATTACAACTTTACGTTCAAAATTTACGTTTAAAACTTAATTAGAGACTTATAGAGATAGTTTTAAAAATCTCTAATATAGACGTTTTTATATGGCACACGTATGCTGTGCGGTAGCTGGTATAAACACTCTCAATCCTTACTTTGCTCGTAGATGTCGTAAATAACGATGGAAAGCTTTACATTGACCTGAGCCAGCTCTATCTGATCTGAACCTGGGCTTTATAATTTTATTAACGTAGTGATTTTAAAATTCAAAGCAAGACATAGCCGAGGCCGCTGTTCATGTATTGCAAGTCTTCTTCTTCAGCTCATTTATATATCACTGTTGAGTAAGATCATCATCGCAGGTCATATACATTCCACTTTTGAGCTCGAATCTCGTCCATATTAGGAGGGAATTTGAGCTACAATATTTGGCTGGGTTTAATTTCGAGTTTTCATTCTATTGTGTAGATGTTATATCTTATATCTTTAAATGAGCAATTCTTGTATATATATATTCAGGATCTCGGAAACGGCACCAACGATTTTGATGAAACTTGGCATACTAGAGGTTTCGGGTCCAAAAAATCGATCTAGCTAGGTTTTATTTATAGAAAAAGTTGTTTTCGCCGTGTTTTTAGCAAAACAATACAATGACATTAAATTTGAAAAGAATATGAATTCAAATTTCGTTGTCAACGTCTTGAGTTACGATAGCTCAGTTGGGAAGTTGACCGGTTCTAATTTTGGTTTTTTTGGCATTCAAATAGCGTCGGTTCGAATCTCGGTGTTATTATTGTTCTCTTTTTATAATTGTTTATATATTTTTCATTATTTATTATTTATTTTTTATTAATATATATCTAAATAAATTCGACAAAAATATTCCGGTCAACCAGATATTGCATATTAAATCACGTAACCATCTTTTATGGCCCCCACGGGCAAGATATGAGGTGATGAATTATATTCTTACTGCATCACCATAGTCTACACATTTAATGAAATCTATATATTAAAGTATACATAATTAAAAGTCAAGAGTTATTGAGTAATTTATAAAGTAAATAAATAATTTTGGTATCTCTAAACGGTTCAAAACTTCTGAATGATATTGATGAATATAAATATCGTGGTATCATATTCGTTACACTATATGAACACCGGCAAAGCACATCCACTATAATTGCTACAAAAAAAAAAATACGTCGATAACAACAACAAGATTCTTAATTTGAGGCCGACTATTTTTTTTTGTGATCTATCGTAAGAAACAAATATCAATAGACCTGTTTCTGTTTAAAAGAACCTAAAATATCGGTCTTTTGAAATCTAAACGCCAAAAAGCCTTCTTCTAGTTTTGATTACGCAATAATCGTATTAAGAGCCCACAGCCTTAGCATGCATATTTGTGTCAAAGTATTCGTAATGTTATCGAGACCAATTTGTATGGATTTTGAGCATTGCCGCGATCGTCTGATAGAGGCGCTGGCACAATTTCTGATCAGTTTGGTATAGTAAGTCTTCTTCGTCTTTTTTGTCTTGACAATCAGCTACAAATACGAGCCATTTTTGCCAGTGTCGAGTTATAATTATCTTTTCAAGTTCTGTTTCTTCATGTGAGTAATGGTCTGTCAGTAAGTCAGTGTCGCCCTCAACAGTGTAATGGCCACTGTTAAGGGTATCTTCTGAGAATTTTGGTGGAAACAAAAAGGTATGTATAGCAATTTTATATCATATTCACTACACCTCAGCAGTTTTGCCACTATATATTACATAAAATGCCATCAAAATTATTTAATATAACACGTTAAAACACTAAGATATTGAATACAATACAAGAACACCACATGACACTTCAGATTCCCACCAAAAACTTCCGTATAGTAAGTCAGTTACCCACCTATTATAGAGATGTGACTCAGAGGGAAAAATCGATTATTAAATAATCAAATTTTATTTTTTTTAATAAATAGATTTGCAAAAAATCGATTAATTATTTTTAATTAATCGATTATTTTTATAATCGATTTTTCCCAACAGGATTATGATGACTTTTTTTAGGAAATCTGAGATTTATTTTCTAATATAGAGGAAATCTGACAGTGATATTTATTTTCTATATAATAGAAAACTTTAAATTTATACAAAAAAGCAAATGCTAAAATAATCAATTAATTTTAATATAAAAAAATCAATTCGTTTTAAATCGATTTTTTTTATTTTGATAATCGATTATTACAAAAAATAATCGATTAATAATCGATTAATATATAAATCGATTATTTTTCACATCCCTAACCTATTATGAAAGAGGCTCGATCCCATGAATAGGTCGTATATATGCCGAGATGATGATGATGAATCCGTCCTCTTCTACATCAACTGTTGAACGTAAGACTTCTGAGAAGGTCAAAATATCGTAATCGTCTTACTTGTCAGACAATATGACGATGGCAGTTGGTGTTATAAATTTCCAAAAAATAATGCTGTTCACTACCCTGATGATTCTTTAGATTTTTACGAGATGCATGAAGAAGAAAGGAGTGATGACAAATTGTATTTCTGACCTGGCAACAAATGGCGAATTGATTCACCACATGAAGAATATCATTATAATTTAGCTACTAAATGTTATCCTTTTAAATCTTAGAACAGAGTAATACAGGGCCAGAAAATCATGTACAGGCATAAAGTATAGGATACTGATCCAATAAACGACGTTCTATCTCAATTTGCCATAATTTTTCATTTCAGTTTATACACGTCCCACTATTGGGATCCAGCCTTCTCTACAATAGAAGAGAAATTTACCTATAATGCCACCCTAGTCAGACGCGCTGGAATAATGTAGCCCACATTTCAAGTTTTTCTTCTCCTGCATAAATTTTATACACATATTTAATGACTAAGGGAGAGAGGCTAAAGAGACGGTGGTGAATTGTATTCTTACACCGTCACCACACGAAATTTCATAATTCACATTTAAATAAAAAGTATTATACTGATATCAAGAACATTGCAATCCTCAACTATACCCAAAAAATTATTTAGGAGTCTCCATAAATCTAAAATAAAATCATAAAAATCGGTCAAGCCGATTACGAAAAGAATTGTGAATACAGAAATTTTATATTTTTGGCAATCCCTCTATTCTCTACGAACAGTGAGATTTATTTTGACTTACTATTGCCGAATAACTTACTGAAATTCACGTTCAACTATAATCTAGTTTTCTTTGAGGCAATAAGCAATAGATTTTTATGACGTTAGGATATTTTACAGCTTACGATTAAACTACATATATTTAAAATATTCCCAAAGGGGTTATTTCATCATTTCAGTTGGGTGATGGATACACGTCTCATTGTTAGGCTTGAGCTTCCTCCATAATAGGAGAGAAATTAATCTATTACACCACGCTGGTCAAACGTGGGTAGGAGGAGGTGTCATCATCATCATTACCTCGGCCCATATATATCCCACTGCGCTCGGGCCTCATCCACTATGGGAGAGAAATTTGTCTACTATACCACACTGGTCAGACGTGGTGGTATAGGGTTTCATTCAAGTTTTCCTTCTCTTACATTGATGTTTTATGCATATCATATCCCTTAGTCGTCTTTTACGACACACACACTGCATGAGAAGGAGAATTATATTCTTATTCCGTCACCGCATGAAAAAAAAACATCCCAAAAGAGTAAGCAGAGATTAGTCCATCCATCAGCCTACAGACGTTCACTGTTGAACATAGGCCTCCCCACGAGAATGCCACTCGGAACGATCCTGTGCCACTTGCATCCCACGGTTCCCTGCGACTTTGAAAATGTCGTCAGTCCACCTAGTAGGGGGTCGTCCTACACTGCGTCATCCGATTCATAGTCGCCACTCGAGAAACTTTCTTCCCAAATTAATGTTTACCTGTTAATATGATTCTGCCATCTTATTTTTCCTTCATTTATATGTATTATTTAAAATATTTTCACCAAAACTTCCTATCTCACTATGTGACGTCCGAAAATAATCAATTGAGGATATATTTTGGGCACCAAATGGGCCATAATTCATATGGCGGTGACCTATAGGAGCGGATCAGAGACCAAAAAATGTCAAAAAATCCGACATTATTTATGATAACGACGTGATATTTGCATTTTCAGGAATGTTTACAAGTACTCAATCGCCAATGAAAATGGCGGATATACATAACTAGTTAGAAATTAAATCTTTATTATTTATTTATATAATAATATGAGTAACTAATAAACAAAGAGCGGTAGTTATTATTTGTCAGCTGCTCGCCGGTTTATCTTCAAAGGCAGAAAAAAAAGACTTATCAAAAGTCCGACCAATCTAGTGAAGAAAAAATTCCTCTAAATTCCCCCAGACCCGTATTTATTATATACATAGTGCCGATTTTAGCTTAACTAAAATGACATAGATCTGAGGCCTTTAAGTTCTCACTCTATAACTTAATCTTATTATATAAAAGTAACGCAGTGACCATAAATCTTAACAAATCTGTGACAATTTAGAGTAACAATGACATATGATTTTTGTAGCAGAGTATGTCTGTACTTCTCACCGACGCCTGGGGCGGTGCAAGAGGACATGGCTGTGGAGACTGAACGGGGGAATAGTTCGTCATCCGCAGAGAGGCTGAGCGTACGAGGGCCCTGTTTTTTTGGTTACTGGCGAGGCGTCGATGGGAGATGGAACTCGAAACTATAACCCACCAGGCTGGCCGCAAACGTCAAGGATTCGATACCAGTGGTCGGCCTAATGGTGATGAGAGGTAACAAGGTGGGTTATTTCGTCGCCCTGGAGAGAACGGACATATACTGTCAAGAAAAGTAACAGTATCTAAACTTTGAGTAATACATACTCGTAATACCACTTTTCCGTGTGGTGACGGAGTAAGAATACAATTCACCACCCCCTATCTTACCCGTGGGTGATCGTACGAGACGACTAAGGGATATAAAACGCATATAACATCTATGCGAGAGAAGGAAAACTCGAAATAAAACCCTATACCAACACGTCTGACCAGCGTGGTATAGTAGGTCAATTACCCTTCCATTATGGAGGAGGCCCGAGCCCAACAGTGGGACGTATGTGGGCTGAGATGATGATGATGATGAATACCACTTTTAACTTTTCTTAATATATTACCGAAATAAACTGCAAAGAAATAAATGCCTTATACAAAGTTAAATGTATTTTTCATGAGTATCAAAAGTTTTACATAAATACTATGTAAATAGTAGGCTTTACATGACTTTACAGTTGATATTTGAATAGTAAAGGTCTTCGTTTTATATCCAGGTTATTAAGTAGACTTAAAGGCAGCTTCATCGATCCAAAGTCTATATACAGAGGTGGCGTAGTGGTTAAGATACAAACCTACCGTGCCAATGTCTGAGGTTCGAATCCCACGCAGGACCACACTTTGTACTGACGTCAAGTCATCCTGCTCCGGTGGTCGGCCCAATGACGAAGGCGACGTGTCACGGGTGGGTTATGGGTGTGCGTGCTTACGCCCCTCTGTCGCCCGGATGGAGTGGTGCGAGAAGTACGCCGACCACACTTTGATCCACACATTGTTGTTCTGAGTCTGAGTGTAATTTGTGTCCGTTAGTTATATGTTTGTAAAGTCCCCCGCAACACAAGGATTGTTTACTTAGCGCAGGGTTTAGTTCTTAAAAAAAAATATTTTTGTTGTATTTCCATGTTTTCAAGTTCAAAATGTCAAGACCACTTAGGTATATTATAGCTACAATTTAGAAAATCAATAGTTTACTGAGTAGGAAAAAAGTAATGTTTGTGTTGAAGTCAAAACTTGCCTATCCTATTAGAATTAATTAAACTACTTATGCTAACGTTGAAATGTCAATTCGATTCACTTTGTCTGTCTTACGGACAGATTGGAGTCGCTGGAGCAGCGGAGAGACTTTGGGTCACTCTGTGTGCTCTACCGACTCTTTCACGGGGAGTGCTCCGAGAAACTGTTTGACTTGGTACCACCGTCACCATTCTACAACATACCACTCGACACCGTATCAAAGTTCATCCATTTCACCTGGAAAAATTATGGTCTTCAACTGTACATTTCCAGCGATCATTTCTCCCACGTACGTGCAAGCTCTGGAATGAACTACCTGCTGCTGTGTTTCCCGAGCGCTATGACATGTCCTTCTTCAAACGAGGTTTAAGAAGAGTATTTTCTTCACGGTAGGCAACGGCCCGGCTGTGCCCCTGGTACTGCAAAGGTCTATGTGCGGCAGAATCACTTACCATCAGGTGTTCTACCTGCTCGTTCGTTAATAAAAAAAAAATAAAAGGCGACAGCTTTTTTGTATACGTGACAACCTGATCAGAATGTCTTAATATATGTTATTGTTTCCTTGTAGAGACGGAGTAAGAATACAATTCACCACCCCTTTTCATGCCTCGGGCTATTGTACAGCGATTAAGGGATTAATATCTGGTTGACCGAGCTTCACTCGGAATATTTTTATCGAATTTATTTAGATATATATTAATGAAAAATAAAAAATAAATAATGAAAAATATATAAAAAATTACAAAAAGTGAATAATAATAACACCGAGATTCGAACCGACGCTGTTTGAATGTCAACAAAATCAAAATTAGAACCTGTCAACTTCCCATCTGAGCTATCGTAACTCATGACGTTGACAACGAAATTTGAATTCATATTCTTTTAAAATTTAATGTCATTGTTTGTTTTGCTAAAAGATAATATAATTTCTATCCAAGAGTAGCAAAAATTCGAAATAAAACCATATATCAACAAGTCTGACCAGTGTGGTGTTTGGAGTGTCGGGGATAGAATGTTATCAGACGATCTCTCCGGCACCCCGTAAGAGCGCGTCTGTGGTTTTAGTGGGTATTTCGTTCACTTGTGGCCGGCGAGTCCCACACACACTCCCCTGTCTGTAACCGGCGAGAGATAATGTGTAAATGCATTTTCACAGCGTGAAAAAAAATTGAGGTATAGTAATGAATTTCTCTCCCATTGTGGAGGAGGTCTCCCAGCAGTGAGATGTATTATATAAGTTGAGATGAGGTATATTATATTTTAACACCCTGCACATGTGGTAAGATCAAATTGTCGACAGTATTCGGTCTACTACCGTGAATCGGTCCGTCCGGGGTAGTACTATACTCCCACAGAACATCAACGTCTAACTAGTAGCAGTTTGTTAATGCACACCGTTCTGTTATATATTCAATTCTATAAGAGACTAGCAACCCGCCCTCGCTTCGCTTCGGTTATAGGTTATAGTCGTTTAACCCGCGTGGTGCCCGTTCCCGTGGAAGTATCGGGATAAAATATAGCCTAGTTTACGCCCTGATATTATAGCTTTCCATTGGTGAAAGAATTTTTGAAATCGATTCAGCCGTTTTGAAGATTACCCGAAAGAAACAGACAGACAGAAATTTTTTAATCTGTATTTTAGGCATAGGTGTCGTGCAAATAACCGTGTGAGCATGAAAAAAGCCTATTATTTTGACAATACAAACAGACATTCCAATTTTATTTATTGGTATAGATATGCTGATAAGAGATGCCGTGTCAGCATTTCTACCCGTGATCCATGTGCTTACTCTTGAATCTCGATTCCAATCCTAAATCCAATTGCAACTCAAATTTGAGCAATTTGGTACTCTTAGAAGCAACGATTGGAATCAAATTTGGTGGAATTTTTTTAAACTAAATGAATTCGACTCTCGTCGATTAAGTCGTATATTTGCTACTCCCGACGTGATTTTGACGTAGTTTAAAATCGTTAATGTTGCACAATTTTAAGAAAGCGTCTTTGTAGTGATCGAGTTCGGTAACATTATTAATTTAAATAAATACGACACATTTGGTGAAAATAACAATAGCAAATGCGAAGAATTCATTCTCGGTTTTGTTTAAGAGTACCAAATATAAGTTTGGTGAGATTGGAATTGAATCGGATTCGAAATTAGAATTGATTTCAAGGGTAAGCCAGGTCAGAGGCAACAGGTCGAGATCCCTGGCCACTCTCAGTCGAATCTTCTCTCAAATCGAATCGAATCTCATCTCGAAACCTCATATATCATCTACTTCCTATTAATTAATCAAATTATTGTACTAATTCTTATTTTAATCAAATTATTATTAAACAGTGTGAAAATTAAAATCTTTTTTTAAAAGACACTTTATCAAGCACCGTTCGGTGAGCTGGAAGCCAAACTTTCTGAAGGCCAGAACAACAATTTGGGGGTCGCACAAAGTATCGTCTTGTTTGAGGATCAAACCGAATGATAATTCGGTTGACCACTACGCCATCAGTTTCGAACCTGTTCATTCTTCCAATAATGACACATTTTATTCGAAGTCCGTTGCCTGGGAATCGAACGGTGATATTTGGCAGTGTAGATCGGTACTATAACCACTACGAAATCAGTGCAATTATTTTGCACCGGTCCATTCCTCTAACGACGCATTTTATTCTTAGTCCGACAATACACGGAACAACTTCATGATAATATTACATTTACTAAAGTGATCAACATGTTAGTGTGAAAATTTGTCAATCACAAATAATGACATCATAGGTAACGACAATTGTTAAAAAACTATAATGTCTACGCATTTGTTTTCTAAGAATATCGTTACGTTATTTATATAATTTATTATCTCATCTCATATTCGTCCCACTGCTGGGCTTGAGCCTCCTCCACAATAAGAGGGAACTTGACCTTACTACATCATGCTGGTCAGATAGGTTGATACAGGATTTTGTTTCGAGTTTTCCTTCTCTTGCATAAGTGTTATACGCGTATTGTATCGTCGTCTTTTACTATATCCACGGAAAGGGAGTGGTGGATTGTATTCTTATTCCCGTCACCACACAGACAATATTTTACTATCTAAACTTTTAAAGATGGTGCCATAACTTGTACTCCGCGTGGTGACGGAGTAAGAATACAATACACCACGCCCCTATCTTAAGCGTGGGTGTCGTAAAAGACGACTATGGATTATATAGTGCATATAAGAACTGTACAATAGAACAAAAACTCTAAGCAAATCTCTATACTAAAGCGTCTGACCAGCGTGGTGTAATAGATCAAATTCCCTCCTATTGTGGAAGAGGCTTCAGCTTAGCAGTGTGAGTAAATGAATATTTTAGTAATTCTAATTACAAAATGTATTTTTAAAAAAGAAAATCAATGTTTTGGAAGTCATACTACAATTATATCTTCTTCTTCTCAACTATGTACGTTCCACTGCTGGGCTTGAGCCTCCTCCCCAATAGGGCATTCGTTGTATCGGGTTTTATTTCGAGTTTTCTTTCTCTGCCTAGAAAATCTAGGCATGTAGTTTCCATTTAGGCCTTTAGCTTTTAGTGGTAAATTGTATTCTTACTTCGTCACCACACGAAAAAATTTCATTCATATTTTGGTAAAACCGGCAACCTTAATTATGTTTACGACCACAAATAACGTAGATCTTCTAACAATGATAATTTAGGCGCAACTAGACAAACCTGTCCCTACAATTTTAAAGGCCTTTGCAAAACTAGTTTTCATTTAAGCGTGAATCGCATACTTAAGTGTAAAATATTCCATAAATTTTTAACATGTATTCTCAGTAACTCTCATTAGGCAGAACAAATTAACACCTTTGCAAGACTGTTGTATGTTTATTATATCATAAAATGGCGTGTAAATAATTTGAATAAACTACATCATTTGAAATTGTATATAAATATCTAGACTCGCAGTAACATGTCAAGGCAGGTTCAGGCAAACAGAACTGGCGAATCGCACTGTGTGTATATTCAAACGAAACATTTAAAGCCACTTTTTGACTCCTTCAAATTATTGAAATTTGCAAAGTTATATTTATAAATAAAAAATTCAATCTATACAAAAACATAGTTACAAAAGATATGTTTTAAATTTACCTAAGAACTGTTCTAGGGTCGTGGATTTAAGTCCCATATAGGACAACACTTTGAGCGATCCACAAATTGTTGTTCTGTGTTTAGATATAATTTGTGTCCGTTAATTATATATTTGTAAAGTCCCCTGCAATACAAGGATTATTTCCCTATCACAGTGTGTTATCTTTAAAAAAATCTCTCACCATCCTATACTTTGACTCTGGAAGTCGTAAAAACTCGTTCAGAGATCCCCAGCGGTCACTAACCGGCTCGCCAATTATGGTGACTATAGCATTATCCTCCTCTTGCCTATATATCCTAAATCTCCTATATCCATCTGTGAACGTCGATAGATTCATCAAATGAATGGAATGCAACATTTTTTTATTAACAGAGCTATTGCATTGCCCATTTCAACATATATGCACAAGAATCAAATCTATGACATTCATACATTTCAGACATTCATTTCATCTATCATTATTCATTCATCTTCATTCCACTGCTGGGCTCGAGCCATGAATATAATAAGAGAAAACAGCTACTATATTACGCTGTTCAGACTCGTTGGTATAGAGTTTTATTTGGAATTGTCCATCGTGCATAATAGATATTACAGCAGAAACTCGATTATCCGGACCTCGGTTATATGGATGCGCGATTATCCGGACTACCAACCGCGACCTTATTGTACCTACAAATCGCATTTATGCATGGAATGTCCCTCCCGCACCCCGTGGGATCGCTGCCTCACGCGTTTCATTATTGTTTTAGTCAGTAATTGTTACGCCGCTCTGAGGTGCATGCCCCGAGGAATATGTATTCGTATTTAATAAACGCATTAAATTATATACATACTACATATGCACAAAACCAAAGGAGGTTTTTCATACATTCGATTATCCGGATTTTCGATTATCCGAATACCTACCGACAACAATTCCGGTTAATCGAGTTTCTACTGTATATGCATATTATATCCCTTACTCGTCTTTTTAAGGGACAAAATAGGGGGTGGTGAATTGTATTATTAATTCCGTTAGCACACGGGAATAGAATAGTTGTACTACTTATAAGTGCAGTAATTTACCTATTAACCGAATATTGTACAACTGTTTTTAATCACACATTCTTTTAATTTTAAATATTACACATTTCTAATTTATTTTGATACGTTCTTGACATTTTAAATTATTTTCATTGACATTATTATCTAAATCTAAACTATTTTTAAAGTTGAAATATAATTGCTTCATTAATTATTCTTATTAAACAATGCGTACGGCTATTTAGATTAATTTTTGAAGTACTAATTAAATAAAACATATATAATTGTCTAAAATGTAATGTTTAACTTCGTTTAATTAACGTTTCTTTTTAATTGGAAGTTGGGTACGACCATCTTAAATTATGCCAATACGCCTGTCCAACGTTCTATTGTTTGCATTTTTTTTTTGTAAAGCAACCTAAGGGTTATTCTTTAGGTTACCTACGAAGAATATAAGAGTCAGTAGCACTTCTAGCCCTCACCATGCACCGAAAACTGTGGCACTACGATAATTTATTACTGACTAGAAACCCGCCCTTTTTTTTGGGGTGGGCTGCGGTCGGCGCACTCCTCGCACCACTCCGTCCGGGGCGACAGAGGGGCTTAAGCACGCACATCCGCAACCCATCCGAACACCACGTCGCCTTCGTCGTTGGGCCGACCACCGGAGCAGGGTTACTTGTCATCAGTGGTCGGCCCGACAGAATACCCCCTATTTGGGGTACCCTCTCATCGACCGACGTCCCCCCCTCGGAGAGGACGTCGGTCTTTTCTCAGCAACCCGCCCTAGCTTCATAAGCTGCTTCACTAAGCTAGCTTCAAAAGTTCTGAGTAATTCTTTGGGATCAAATACGAGAAATGGTGGAAGAATAGAAAAGCTTAGTGGGGCAAAAGCTTTCGACGCCATCGCCCGTTAGGTAATACGATTGAAACGACCTCATTTTAGTGTCGATATCGAGATAGGATTTCAACTACTACTGACAGAATGGAAGGAGACAGCACTTGTCTCCTTCTAACTGCCATAAGTCTTCAAAGGTTAGGATTACTTTGGAAAATAGCTAACATAATCGTACGAAGGGAAACTACACTGTACTTTCACCATTAACGGGCCGGGTATACAGATTTGAGTCACCTGGACAAAGGACATTGGTTTCCACTTGCCTCACATTGGGAGTAGTAAATTTGATACATTTAGTTTTCTTCTCATTGAGAACCAAATTATTAGTGTTAAACCAATGAACAACGTTAGACAGTGCATTGTTCACATCGTCATAATTAAACATTTGTCTTTTAATTTTAAATAACAAAGAAGTGTCATTTGCGAACAACACAATGTCCAGATTGTCCCCTATATGGTAGGGTAGGTTAATATATACAAGAAACAGAAATGGCCCCAGAATGGACCCTTGTGGAACGCCCATTTTTATAATAAAACCAGATGATTGTGCACCATTAACATCAACCCTCTGGATTCTGTTGCTTAAATAAGAAGTTACAAGTTCAAGAGCGTTATTCCTGATCCCATAGTGATATAGTTATCTGATGAGTGTTTCATGTTGTACGCAATCAAATAAAGCACTCTACAATAACTTGTGCAGGCAATTCATCATCATCATTATCATCACAGCTCATATACGTCCCACTGCAGGGCTCGAGCTTCCTCCATATTGGGAGGGAAATAGCCTTCACTACAATAGGAGGATAACTGACCTTACTATACTATACCACGTTGGACAGATGTATTGGCATAGGGTTTTGTTTCGAGTTTTCTTTCTCTTGTATAGATGTTACATGCATATTATAATTTAATCGTCTTTTACGACACCCATGGTTAAGATATGAGGACTTATTTTGATACTACATCCTCACTCCTTTAAAGTAATGGTCGGTAGCATCAATAACGGCCCCACCCCGCAATTAATGCGTAATGAAAATCAGTTTCAAAATAAGAATAATTATCTTGCTATATCAAAAACTGGTTCTTATATTATTTTTAAAGCCTCAATATTTGATAGTAAAAAATCATAAGTATAATATATATTCTGATATATGATATGTTAATAAAAACCTTTGAATGGCGAATGCTTTTTTTTACATTTGACGTGGGCTTATAAGAAATACGGATATCATTCTCAAAAAAAAATATACACATTATTTATTGGTTCTACATTTAATATGTAAATTATGTATTTCTAAATTAACTACACGGTTAACAGAATAGTTTTATTCGTGACCTCTTATGTCGAATATCGAGGGTTCAATTCCACTGTAATTTGTGACCGTTAATTTAGCCGACCGTTTAAGATTTCATTAATTAAAAATGTTTAATTGTATGTATTTAATTGTGCCTTTTTGTTTTTTTATTTGGGGTGGGTTACGGTCGGCGCATTCCTCGCAACACTTCGTCCGGGGCGACAGAGGGGCGTAAGCACACACACCCGTGATCCACCCGTGACACATTGCTTTCGTCGTTAGGCTGACCACCAGAGCAGGGTGACTTGACGTCAGTGGTCGGCCCGACGGAATAGTTGTACCCTTCCATTGAGCGACGTCCCCCCTCGGGGTCCTCCCCGGTCGGTCCTTCCTCACGCGGTCGGCCTCTCGGCGGATGAATTTAATTGTGACCTGTGAACCCGTCTGACCAGTATGGTATAGTAAGATCAATTTATCTCCTATTGTGGAGGAGTCTCGAGCCCAAAAGTGGGACTTGCATAGGCTGAAACCATGATGATGATTTAATTGTGATTATCCGTGATTCCACAGGTCTTAGTAGAATATTAACGTTACTTCAATACAATAAAGTAACACTAGCTGAGCGAAGATCCTGTCCCTCAGCATATATTGGTTTAAGCTTTATTTTTGCATAAGTTAACTTAGCTTCAATTTTTTTTTGTGTTTTCTGATGTTATATTTGAAATGTACGAGAGTTAAATAAATGGTTTTTTAAAGTGAAACTTCTTTAGAATCGTTGTGATTTCAAACTCGATGAAACGAAAAAGCGAGTCCATAGCACGTACATGTAGAAACACGTAAATGTATAAGATTCAGTCGGCGAGAAAATGAGATAAAGGATGAAAGATGAAGGATGAGGGATGAAGAATGAAAGATGAAGGCTGAAGAATGAAAGATGAAGGCTGAAGGATGAAGAATAACGGATGAAGGCTGAAGGATTAAGGATGAAGGCTGAAGGATGGAGGATGAAGGATGAAGGGATGAGTCGTGAAAGATAAAGAAGTTTCGCTTCTGACATGCGTACTTTGTACACGTGCTTTTTTTTCTTTCTTTCTTTCTTTAATTATATGATTTTAAAGCGATTTCACCAACACACGGATTATTCTTTACTCCGAATATACAGAGTGTATCAGGTTATGGGCAACTGATTAAATGGGAGGTAGGCAATGGTGGTAGGAACCCATAAAAAAAATTTGAAGGAAAAATATAGATTCGTTAATGAATTAGAAACATGTAAAGTTTTCAATTTTGTCATTGTTTTTTCGTTTAAATCTGATTGAAATGTATAAAGTCAGTGATATTTAATCTGCAACATATTCGTACTTTGTTAAATGTGCAATAGAAATTGAAAAATCAATGATTACGTTCGCACAAGCAAAACGAACTTCGCTTTAAATCAGCTGATCAGCCGATTACCGTCGCCGAGTCACGTTTGTACCTACGGTCCCATTGAAGCGTTTGCGCAATTCTAGGTATGTATGAATGAAATTATACTGTCGAAGCTTTACATGCCTACATGTATCCTGTCTATCCATGCCTACATAATACGTAACATTTAAGGCGTAGACTGTTTGAGACACATTTATGAAATTACTATAACTTTTATGTTATATTGTTTTTTGTGTAATATTCATTTTAATTACGATCTATGGCCGGTATACTACAACATACTCGAACAGTTGCCCCATAACCTGATACACCCTGTATAAAAATATAGTATCTAGATGAGCATAACTCAGGCTTGTTTGTAAATTGTATTATTTTGGAATATATGCTTATATAATAATGGTATGTCTCATTCATTCGTTCAGCTCATATATGTCCCACTGCTGGTGATGATGATGATAATCAGCCAATCAACATCTAATATAAATATAGGCCCTAAGGGGTCCATAACATCACACTTAGTAGGCGGATTAATTCGACGACAGGACGTGGCCAGACGGCTATGCGTTGGGGGTGTCGGGGATTGAATGTCATAAGACGATCTCCTGTCCGGGCCGGACGAGGGATGTGAAAAAATAATCGATTATTTTTTTGCAATAATCGATTTTTATAATCGATTATCAAAATAATAAAAAATCGTTTATTTTTATATAAAAAAAAAAATAATCGAATTACTTACCCGCGTAGTTCCCGTGGGAATACCGGGATAAAATATAGCCTAGTTTACGCCCTGATATTATAGCTTTCCATTGGTGAAAGAATTTTTGAAATCGGTCCTGCCGTTTTGAAGATTACCCGGAACAAACAGATAGACAGACAGACAGACAAAAAATTTTGAATTGCTATTTTAGGCATAGGTGTCGTGCAAATAACCGTGTGAGCATGAAAAAACCTATTATTTTGACATTACAAACAGACACTGCAATTTTATTTATTGGTATAGATAATAGGACTATTTTAAAACGCTCGATGTCTAAAAACAAAGGTCAATGATCTTACTATGTCAGAAATAAATTATGATTTAAAATCGCAGCTCATATAAATCACACTGGTGGCCTTTTTTTTTTGTTTATTTACTTGTCATCAGTGGTCGGCCCGACGGAATACCCGCTAGTGGGGTACCCTCCCATCGACCGACATCCCCTCCTCGGGGAGGACGTCGGTCTTTCCTCACGCGATCGGCCTCTCGGCGGGTGACGGACTAATTCCACGGTCACGTTACCCGCGGCCTCGGCTAGGGCGGACGCGCAGGTAGTCGCGCCCGCGCCGCCCAGCGTTGCCAACCATACGATTTAAATCGTATTTATACGACCTTTTTGGTTCTTGTACGATGTACGATCGAGTGATAGAAATCGTACGCAAAACATACGACCTTTTGAATGAAATTTTATGTTATTTTTAGTAAACAATTTAGATTTTTTTAATGTTGTAGAACCGTATATTTAATATATCCCTCTTGCTGTAGTTAAAATGTAAAATATCGGACAAACTTCCCAAAAAAAGAAAAGGTCATCAGAATTTGCTCTGAGTCATGAACATCGATGTTGAAATCAAAAACATCGACGATACACAAATTTCCTAAAAAAAAAAACCTCATCAGAATTTGCTTGGAGGATTTTTATTAGGTACTTAGTAACAGCGATATATCGCTCATGAACATCGATGTATCATTCATAAAACATCGACGATACGCAAATTTTCTAAAAAAAAAAAAAATCTCATCAAAATTTGTCCAGAGAATTTCGATGTATGGTTTAAATGTTAATTGAAAATTATAATTACATGCCGTTATTTAATTATTTTACGGTAATTTTTTGCAAATTTCATTGCGTAGATACTATTATATTTCTTGAATTCTTGGCAAAATACTATCCTTTTTAGTCCGCGATACGATCTTCGAAAAAATAAAGTTGGCAACACTGGCGCCGCCCCAGTCGCCGGCGGCGAGTCGCCTCGTCGAGGTTGCGCCATATGTAAACATTCCTTTTGAATCAGTCTGTCTATTGACGAAAACCGCATTGCAATCCGTTGTGTAGTTTAAAATATCTAAACGTATAAACTGCAGAAAACGACTTTGACTTTTGACTTTTATACTATGTAAATAAGTAGTTATATAATAGCCATTGTACTTGGCCTTAGTGTATTAACTCTTCATTAAATAAACATGAAAGAAAAAATTACAAAACAAGGAAAGTGGTAATAATTGCATGGCCTTCGCGAAAATATTGCTACAATTGTAATTTATATTACATTCATTACAAATTGTTATATAATTATATTGCAATATTGGCGTATGATCGTAACGATAGAGTTTGTTACTTTATGACAGACTAGCAACCCGCCCTCGCTTCGCTTCGGTTTCAGTCGTCTTTCCTGCTTAGTTCCCGTTCCCGTGGAAATACCGGGATAAAATATAGCCTAGTTTTCCCCCTGATATTATAGCTTTCCATTGATGAAAGAATTTTTGAAATCGGCCCAGCCGTTTTGAAGATTACCCGGAACAAACAGACAGACGGACAAACAAAAAAATATAAAGCGTATTTTAGGCATATGTATAGTGCAAATAACCGTGTGAGCATGAAAAAAGCCTATTATTTTGACATTACAAACAGACACTCCAATTTTATTTATTGGTATAGATAACATTTTTATTGAAAATATTAAAATATACCACCACTTTCTCTCTTGCCCGTGGTTGTCGTAAAACACGACTAAGGGATTAAATATGCATATAACAAGAGAAGGACAACTTTAAAATGAAACTTTATACCAACCTAAACACACTAAAGACAAGGCACTTGACACCGGTGGTCAGCCTAGCGAAGAAGGCGACGTATTTTAAAATAAAAATACCATCCTAATGATTTCTGATGTTTACGCGAATATTACACTTTGTAAATACTACAAAGTGTACTACTTTACGGATTTTAAATTTCTCAGACATCTTAGTCCGCCCGTGACCATGAACGCTGCAAAGTGTTCGAAATGTCGATCAATCAAAAATCAAATACAAACGCGATAAAATGCGTAAAGTAGTCCTATACTAATCTGTCTCACCAACAGTTTTTTAATTTGCTTATTATATCCCTTAATCGTCTTTTACGACATCCACGGGCAAGATAAGGAGTGGTGAATTGTATTCTTATTCCGTCACCATACAGACGATGTCTAACCAGCACGGTATAATAGGTCAGTTGCCCTCTTATTGGGAGTAGGCTTGATCCCAGCAGTAGAACGTGTATAAGCTAACACGAATTAAATCCTACTACATCCTAATATTACAAACGCGAAAGTTTGTATGTGAAGTGAAAATGTGAAGATGTTTGCTGCTCTTTCATGCTAAAACTACTGAATGGATTTTGATGAAACTTCACAATAATATAGTTTACATATCAGAATAACACATAAGCTATAATTTATTACGATATTCCCACGGGAAGAGCAACTGCGGATGAAACTGCAGGGCGCTGCTAGTACAATATGCGTTTTGCGTTTAATGTAGATAAAAACTACCCTTTTATAGCATAACTGTGACAATAACGTCACTATTATCTTAAAAGTTACAGATTTGGTCGGCGCGCCTCCGCACCACTCCGTCCGGGGCGACAGAGGGGCTTAAGCACGCAACTCCCGCAACCCACCCGAAAACCACGTCGCCTTCGTCGTTGGGCCGACCACCGGAGCAGGGTTACTTGACATCAGTGGACGGCCCGACGGAATACCCCCCTCCCAATTTTTATTCACACTAGCTTCGCCCGAATAGATTTTGAAACCATCAGACCGATGTGGCCCAAACAGGTTTTATTGGAAGCGCAATAATACCAAAATGATTTCAAAGGCAATGCCCTAAAATCCGTTAGGCGGCGCTGCGATTGATTACTAGGAATTCCATTTTTATTACTATTAAAAAAAATCCGCGTTCTCACCCGCGTAGTTCTCGTCATCGCGGGAATACGGGAATAAAATATTACTTGCTGAAAATGTAGCTCTTAATTATTACAAGAATTTTTGAAATGTATCCAGAGGTTTAGGCGTGATAGCATAACAAACAAACGTACTTTCGCATATATAATTTTAGTTATGATAAAGACCTAGATGCTCTTAATAATGATAGTGTAATAATGTGTACTTAAACACCACGTTAAGCGAAGCTGCCAACTGTTAATAAAAATATGTTATTTGAACTAATGTATATTTATTTATTACCTTGATTATGTTTTAGAAAGTTAATAAATAAAATAAGTGTTGCAGTATTTTTTTGGAACCAAACGAGCAAATATCACACTTGACGGTAAGTGACACTGCCGCTCATGGACCTTTGCAAGGCCGCTACCTGCCATGAAGAAAATTAAGGCAATGTAAATGTGTGCAATGAGGTTCAACGATACTAAAGGTTCGATGATACTTTTCGTGTGGTAACGGAGTAATAATACAATTCACCACTCCCTATCTAGCCCTGAATGCCGTATAAGACGACTATATAACATTTATGCATGAGAAGGAAAACTCGAAATGAAACCCTATACCAACATGCCTGACTAGCATGGTCAAAATCCCTCCCATTGTAGAGGAGGCCCGAGCCCAACAGTGGGACGTATATGAGATGATACTAAAGGCAACACCAAACACCACTACAGGCAAACCCTCCCAGAAATATCGGCTATCTTGCATACGAAATTACTACTACTCAGACGTCGATTTTCTGCGAGAGTGTGCTAACTTAACTCTGCTCTGGTGGTCGGCCCAAGGCGACGTGGTGTTCGGGTGGGTTGCGAATGTGCGTGCTTACGCCCCTCTGTCGCCCCGGACGGAGTGGTGCGAGGAGCGTGGCCACCGCAGTCCAGCCCAAAAAAAAAAAGAGTGTGCTACCACTCCAGACGAACCGGCCCGCGGCTGTGGACAGACTACTATTGACAGTGTAGTTCTACCAATAAAAATTTGAAGAGGATGAGTAAGCTCGAGTCCAGCAGTGTAACGTAGGTATATAAGCCGAGATAATGATGATGACTGAGAAAAATAACAAAAAGTCGAGTCTACAAAAACAAGAATTATTTCCTTAGTGTACTTTAGATCAATTTTGAAAACTTATGGCTTAGGTTTGACAATCTATCGTTAAAAAAATAGTAAGTGAAACCGGTTAAGTGCGAGTCGGAGTCGCGCACGAAGGGTTCCGTATCATTATCTATAAAAAGGGCAAAAAAAAATCGCGTTTATTGTGTGGAAGCCCCCTTTAAATATTTATTTTATTTTGTTTTTAGTATTTGTTGTTATAGCAACACCAGAAATACATAACTTGTAAAAATTTCAACTGTCTAGCTGTTGTGGTTCTTGAGATACAGCCTGGTGACAAACAGACGGATGGACAAACGGACGAACAGACAGCGAGTTCTTAGTAATGGGGTTATGTTTTTACCCTTTGAGTACGGCACCCTAAAAGTATTAATATTTATGATTTAAATAACAAGATCATATTACGAGTAGACATGTCGCATTACGCCATAAATCATTCTCAATATTATGAAATTAAACACATCTCGCAGTCTACTTTTTTATACAAGTCTTGCGTATATGTTCATGTTGCTAAATTTATTTCCAACATTATTACTAGGCAATTACCTTATACACTGTCACAGGATGGACAATATTTTTTTCTCGATTACAGTAAACTAGACCACTTACTACTGTGGCAGTTGTGGGCTAAGAAGGAATCATAATCAGCCGAAAAAACCGACGTGAATAGATAATTCCAATACATTGGCAATGATGTTAGGAAACGTTTGTGTGGTTATCTAATGATATAATTTGTTTAAATTGGTATTTTTTTAGAAACATCTTTTATATCATCTTATAATATTTGGTCTGTCTATCACATGTCGCATTACAAAGGGGGCAAAGTAGGGGATGCGGTCGGAAGAATAATCAACGCCAATATGGCGGCGCTAAAAGCTCGCATCAGCTGACTGTGTAGCGTTAGGAAAAAATATATATATCCGTTTGACGACGGAGTAAAAATATAATTCACCACGCCCTCTCTGGCCCATGGGTGTCGAAAAAGGCGACTAAGGGATTGTTATATGCAAATAATATCTGTGAAAAGAAGGAAAATTCAAAATAAAACCCTATATCAGCACATTTGACCAGCGTATAACTAGATCAATTACCCTCCATTTCTAGAGGAGGCTCGAGCTAACGTGAGACATATATGGTTTTCATTATTGAAGTGAAACTTCTTTGCGTGCATGAGGGTAAATTTTTTACGAATGAAACGCAATTTAGCGTCACGAAGATGTGCAGCGTTTTTGTCGAAGAAGAGGGAGACAACGATTGAGACCGATTGAGAGAGAGTGAGAAAGGGCGAACATAGCACGAAGCACAGCCATGGGGGGCGAGAGTAGAGAGCAAGCGAGTGAGAAAGATCGAGAGATTTTTTCCGTATTTTTTTATTTTCTTTTTTTTATTTTTTTTTAAACTGATAAAAAACACATGGAACCAAAGAAGTTTCACTTCTGACATGCGTACTTAGTACTCACGCTATTTTTTTAATATCGTGCACTAAAGAAATGATCCTTGTTGTGCATGGGACTTTACAAACATACACTTAACTGTCACAAATTTCAGACAGCAATTTGTAGATCGTAGAAAATATTGCATGAGAATCGAAACCACGACACTCGGCCATGGGTCGATTTCAAAACCACTAACTACACTATATATTCAGTCAGTACTAAATTTATGTGCACATAATATAACAAAGATAATTAGTGCCTATTTTACAAAGCCAGTTCTTGAAGACGCATCGTCGATTAATTTGCAATTATAAATAATCCAATTATTAAACATGTACTTGAAACTTATTATAGTAATGTCGAAATTAAATCTGATTATGATTCGTAATACGTAATTTTGTTTCTGTGTTGCATGATGTTAAAATTATTAAAATAATGATACGTTATTGAAATAAAGATTGAACTGCAATTGTATTGTTCAGATGGCATAGAGTAATGGAGAGATAAGTGGCTACTTTACCATTGTCGCACATCAATTGTTGATAGTCTAATCAAAAGTATTTTTCTGGTAAACTTCTTTTATCAGGCCTGAAAAAAATATGGTTAAGATGTCATTAGCTTCAGAATAGCATCTAGGTGATTTTTGAAAATATTGAAGTACCTCTTGCAAAAATTTCAAAAGATATAAACAATAAACTAAAAAATAATTGGGTTTAGTTTTTTTGCAAATATCTCAAAAGCAATTTATCAAATTTGTAAAAAAAAATAAAACAAGGAGAAAATTACCCAAAAAAATGTCTTGGAACTATGTCATAAATTTTTATAATTTTCCGTGGGTTGAAAATACGTCTGAAAATAGGCTGGCTTACGCAAGCTTAAACATATTTAAATATAAAAGTTAAGAGTTGAATAAAAGTACCTTCTGGACAGGTACAAACAATAATCCATACTTAAAAAAATATCGCTGTTTTTTATATATTTTCCTCTAGCTAATCAACTAGATTTTTCGATGAAAGTGATGAAATTATTATTTTTCACTTTTTTATTAACAGTTTACGTAAAACTGTAAAACAAAAAATGCTTCATTTAATATTGCGAAAACAACCTTGAAACATGTCAGATATTTGTACTTTCCAGGCAAAAAATTCCACAACGGACACAATCGGTTCCGTTCATAAAGTTTGATATTATTATATATCTCGAAAATATCCTTAGAACTGGTTTCGATGACGACAAGACCCATAGGGGTAAAACCTAGAACCAGTTTCTACAACATGTTACTGTTTCGAGAACTACAATAGCTATTTAATTGAATAAGTATATTTAAGTATGCTGTGTTGCAATTTAACGTTGAATAATAAAAAGCAGAGAGATATTATATCTTCGAAGCAAAAATATAAAGAGCGAAACCCATGTTGCGTATTTCAAACTTTACGAATTTATACGACTCTTAAAACATTAATCGGTTGCTGTAACAGTGGAAGAAAATGGAGGTTGGTTATCCATTTTTGAGGTAAAATATCTATTGACGAGGGTAAACCTAATCGTTGGCATGATGTAAACAGGCCATGGCGGCGCAACGCCAAGCTATATGACGGAATATGCAAGGGTAACCCTGATCGTTGGCGTGGCGTAAACAGGCCGGCGACGTAACGCCACGCTATATGATAGAATATATGTACTATACGTAGTCTGTAAGTAGTAGTGTGTTAGTGAGACGGAGCGACACGATGTTGTGCGTAAGCGACTGTGCACGCTTTCCGGCAGGCCATGGTATTGTCACACCCTGCCCGATCCGACGGCAGGACCGAACCTGGTCCTGCAGCGGGACCACCAGCATAACAGAAACTTTAAAACTACATAAAATTCAGAAAAGCAGCATTTATATGTATAAATTACAAAAGACTTTCCGTGTGGTGACGGAGTGAGAATACAATTCACCACTTCCTATCTTACCCGTAGATGTCGTAAAAGCTGACTAAGAGATACAATATAAGCACATAAGATCTCTCCAAGAGAAAGAAAACTCGAAATTAAACCCTATATCAACATGTCTGACCAGCATAGTATAGTAGGTCAAATTCCCTCCCGTTGTGAAGGAGGCCCGAGCCCAACAGTGGGACGAATGTGAGTTGCGATGATGATGAAATAACAAAATACGATAATTACGTTTCATCAACGAAATTATTATGTCAATCCAAATCTTTTACCATTTCATATTCGACCCTTCTCCACAATAGAAAGAAAATTAACCTATATTATACCACGGTGGCTAGATGTGTTGCTATAGGGTTTTATTTAGAGTTTCCATTCTCTTGCATGCATATTATAAACATATTTAATCCCTAAGTCGCTTTTCACGATACCCACGGGCAAGAAGGGGCTTGTGAATTATATTCTTACTCAGTCACTTTTCTTCTTTATGCGTACATCAACATAATCATTTATGCTCACAAGAATATTATTCTATTTATTTCTAATATATTTCTATATTAATGCAATATACAGTCAGGGGAATTTCAGTAAAAGTTTATACGAAGTTCGGAACGTGTTTTATGTTTATGTAGCAAATCGTAATTACAAAATGGCGATGAATTTATTTTAATTTTAAATAAATGTGAAAGGATTGTGTAGTGGTCAATACCTAATCTCGAAATAGTAGAAATGGAATGCAAAAAAATTCAGACCTTTGTTTGAAAAATATTAACAACTAGCAATCCGCCCTCGCTTCGCTTCGGTTATAGGTTATAGTCGTTTTACCCGCGTAGTTCCCGTTCCCGTGGGAATACCGGTATAAAATATAGCCTAGTTTACGCCCTGATATTATAGCTTTCCATTGGTGAAAGAATTTTTGAAATCGGTCCAGCCGTTTTGAAGATTACCCGGAACAAACAGACAGAAAGACAGACAGACAAAAATTTTTTAATTGCTATTTTAGGCATAGGTGTCGTGCAAATAAGCGTGTGAGCATGAAAAAAGCCTATTATTTTGACATTACAAACAGACACTCCAATTTTATTGATTGGTATAGATAATTAAATTTCATGACAAGATTCAAGTTCATAGAATAAAAAATCACACAGTTTATTTGTGTGAAAACCTTTACCATTTTAAAGCAATTACTAAATAATATAATATGATCATAATTTTAATAATAATCAAATATAACGATAATTTTGATGTGGCGACGGAGTAAGAACATAATTCCCCACCCTCTTTCTTGTCTGTGGGAATTGTAAAAGACGACTAAGGGCTATAATATGCATATAACATCTATTCAAGAAAATGAAAACTCAAAATAAAACCCTATATCAACACGTCTGACCAGCGTGATATAGTAGGCCAATTGCCCTCCCGCTGTGAAGTAGGCTCGATCTCAACATTGGAATGTGTGTGAACTGTGATGATGTTGATGAATCTTACCTAGTTATTATATTTATTACTAGCAACCCGCCCTCGCTTCGCTTCGGTTATAGGTTATAGTCGTTTTACCCGCGTAGTTCCCGTTCCCGTGGGAATACCGGGATAAAATATAGCCTAGTTTACGCCCTGATATTATAGCTTTCCATTGGTGAAAGAATTTTTGAAATCGGCCCAGCCGTTTTGAAGATTACCCGGAACAAACAGACAGACAGACAGACAGACAGACAAAAATTTTTTAATTGCTATTTTAGGCATAGGTGTCGTGCAAATAACCGTGTGAGCATCAAAAAAGCCTATTATTTTGACATTACAAACAGACACTCCAATTTTATTTATTGGTATAGATTATTCAAATTATTTATTATGCACGATAGCACTTACATATTGTCAATTTTAACACATTTAAATTAAAATTTCTGGTTGGTATACTTTTTTTGTATTTCTGCCGAACTTATTTAGATATACATATATATGAATAAAAAATAAAAATGATGAAATAAAGGAAAAAATATCAAAAATTTAAAAAAGGGAATAATGAGAACACCGAGATTCGATCTCACGCAGTTTGAATGCGACTGGACAACTTCCCAACTGAGCTATTGCCACGCTTGACGGCAACGGCGAAATTTGAATTCTGATTCTATTGACATTTTATGTCATTGTATTGATTAGCAACAACACCAACAAAACATTTTTCTATAAATAAAACCTAGCTAGATCGATTTTTTGGCCCCGAAATCTTTAGTATGCTAAATTTCCTGAAAATCGTTCTAGCCTTTGCCGAGATCCTCCGAGAGAAAAGATTTACTAAGATTATTTTATGATGACTTGACTATTTACCAGCGGTCACGGCTAAGCACATGCGGGGACACTTGTGATATAATAATGTCAACAGACCGACTACATAAGTAAACATTTTGGGTTTTCCTGGAAAGTCACTATTGGAAAACCTATTTGTTATCTTTGGACCTTGGACTTTGGACTTTAATAGTTAGTTACTCATTTATTCTTTTAATATTATTGAAAAAAATACGTAATTGTCTCAAGAGTGACTTGACCACAAATTAATGTTCTTATTCTGGGTATTATTTATGTATTTTTATTATATATTATCCACCAAAACTATGATATATTTTAGTTCAAATTAGTAAAAAAAAAGTTAAAATTTAAATAGATTATGTCCTTTACTTTTCTTTATATTTTCATGAATTTATCCTCAACCATATATAAAGGCATACGCGTGCGGGAAAGGGGGTGGTGAATTGTATTTTTACTCCCTCACCAATGGAGAGAATGAAATCTGTAAATACTCTTAAAAGAACTTAAAACACACTTTCCTATTAAAAGTAATTTCAAAAAATATATAATCTTAATGTGAGTGCGAGGTTGGTTAATTGTATTCTTACTCCATAACCATACGGATAACAGACTACATATTGATTTTTTTCTGAACAAATAGTATTTAATATGCTAAGCTATTTATAAAAAAAATTACAAACGAAAAAAATATTATTTCATGTTGGAATCGAAAACCATTTTGAAATCTGTTCTAACCACCTTACCTGTTGGACCACTGTGGTTACGTGCGTATGATAGACAAATTGTGACTCACCTTAACGTCTTTACGATTTTCAGTCGAGTTCTTTTGTAAGGTGTACTAATCTTTATTCGTAGACAAGTAAGTTTTTATACTATAACGTAATACTATTCAGCAATACTGGTGCAATTACGTCGAGATTTCAATATCCTCAGTCATGTTTGGTTTGTGAGATCAATAAGCTATATTGAGAAACAAACATTAAACTTGTAAGACTATATAGGGTTCTTAAATGCATAGCTAAATCTCATAAACTTTAACAGATTGTTCAATTTCATAGAATTAATAATTCTATTTAATCCCAGATGCAAAAAGAAGAGTGATATAATTGTAACGTCGATCTGTGTGTGTTGTGTTTGTCTGTGGCATCGTAGCTCTCAAACAGATCGACCGATTTCGATGCAGTTTTTCCATTTGAAGGTAATTTACTTGCGGTCGTTCTTGTTCATGTTTGGTTAATATCGATCCAGCAAAGTAAGAGTCTTTGCCAAAATAATATAATGGTGTCTGATTACATGATTAAGTGCTATACGCGTGCCGGTATAATCGTTAAATAGATAATTTCGGTTGAAGAGAACGTAATACTTTTTTTTAGTTTGTGTCTGGGGTTTTAAAAACTTTTTTTATTTATAATAACTTCATCATTATCCCGCTCTTATCCCTTATTACTTGCTCAACACAACATGCACATGCCTATTTCCTGGAACCTTTCAATAGGGAACGTATAACAAATTTTAAATAATACAAATATGAATCATCTTTACTACCCTTACTAATATTATAAATGCGAAAGTAAGTTTGTTTGTTTATTACGCTTTCGCGCTTAAACCGAACCGATTTCAAAAATTTCTCACCAATGGAAAGCTATCAGGGCTAGGCTAGGTTAGACATAGGCTATATTTTATCGCGGTATTCCCACGGGAACGGGAACAGCGCGGGTAAGGCCACTGAAAACGAGGGTGGGTTGCTAGTATTTTAATATTTATAAAGAAAATATCGCAAACAAATTGAGATAGAATTCACAAAGTATTTACTAGCAACCTGATCATAGATCGCTCAACAAAGCTGCCAACTACGCAGTGACTTATATTATCCAAATATGTCGAGTAATTGCCGCACATCAAGATAATAAACCAACATTTAAAGAATTAAATAAATCGTGTTTGCATCTCGTATTTTCTGAGAACCACTTACAAATCAGGTAATTTATTATGATGCATTCAAGACAACATCGAGCGAATAATTTGCTAATAATATGCGTTTTTTTATGTAAATTGCACTTCAATAAATAAAATCATATGACTGCACAGATAAAAGAGTACAGGTAGCGGTTGCGATATCAAACTATCGTGGTCATATGCCATGGATTCGGTATCCATGTAAGATAATACTTGCGATACAGAAATTGTTAACTTGAATCAGGGTGTAGTGAATTGCCGTTAATGATATGTTTATAAACTAGCAACCCGCCCTCGCTTCGCTTCGCTTCGATTTCAGTCGTCTTTCCGGCGTAGTTCCCGTTCCCGTGGGAATACCGGGATAAAATATAGCCTAGTTTACTCCCTGATATTATAGCTTTCCATTGGTGAAAGAATTATTGAAATCGGTCCAGCCATTTTGAAGATTACCCGGAACAAACAGACAGACAGACAAACAAAAAAATATAAAGTGTATTTTAGGCATATGTATAGTGCAAATAACCGTGTGGGCATGAAAAAAGTCTATTATTTTGACATTACAAACAGACACTCCAATTTTATTTACTGGTATAGACTACCCTACGTTAAGATGAATAGTTCTTTACATAAAGTGTTGTCTTATTTAAAAATATATTTTTCTTTAGTTATTCTAAACTAGCAATCCGCCCTCGCTTCGCTTCGGTTATAGGTTATAGTCGTTTTACCCGCGTAGTTCCCGTTCCCGTGGGAATACCGGGATAAAATATAGCCTAGTTTACTCCCTGATATTATTTATAGCTTTCCATTGGTGAAAGAATTATTGAAATCGGTCCAGCCGTTTTGAAGATTACCCGGAACAAACAGACAGACAGACAAACAAAAAAATATAAAGTGTATTTTAGGCATATGTATAGGGCAAATAACCGTGTGAGCATGAAAAAAGCCTATTATTTTGACATTACAAACAGACACTCCAATTTTATTTATTGGTATAGATAGTAGTACCTCACTGTCGGTAGTATTCTGTCTACAGCTGCAGACCGTCCGGGCTAGTGCCGCGCTCTGGCAGAAAATTGACGTCCGGGTATTAGCAATTCGTTACTGCACTTCTTTCAGTGAGGGTGAGAGCCGGCAGCCTAATTTCCAAAGAACTAACACTTTTTCATTACGTACAATGGCAGAAGAGTAAATATTGCGTTAACCCAAAGTAATTGCAATAAGAGCAAGATGACGATGATGATACTGAATCTTCATAAAGACCCACATATAGTCTACAGTGGCGTATTTATAGGGTGGCAAGTCGGCAAAATGCTACGGGCCCCCAGCCAGAAGGGGCTCCTGGTCAGGGGAGAATCCCAACTCCCAACATAAATACTAATATTGCTAGTTCAGCTTCCTTAGGGGAAGAGACCCGAATATCGGATACTTTTTGAAAATTAGGTAAAAAATATATTAATAGTATACGTAGTTACATAGAAATTTTTGTATGTAGTCTCTAATTCATATACTATAAAAAAATTAAATGAATCACACGACAGCAGTGTTAAATTATACACAAATTTAAAAAAATCAACTTAGCAAGAAAATAAGGGCTTGACCCAGTAGGCTCCTAATATCGGATACCTGATAATATCTCAATATCGGTTCCCCGATATTACCTACCCTAAATAAAATAGTTTATAATAAACGTTGGAACATTATTATACGTTTAAAATCTCTTCAGATTTTACAAAAAATAAGTATTAAAATTATAAACGCAGTATTAATCAACCAAGGTAGCTTAAATTTTATATTTTTAACATAATACAAAATAAATGAACAGTTGTACGAGTTTAACAAATTCTTATGATGTATATATTAAAAAAAAATCCAACAATTTTTTTATTTAAATCAGATATCCGATATTGAGCAACGCTATGTATCCGATATTAGGATTCGCAAATGTAAATAAAAACATAGAAATAGTGTTGCCCAAAAAGTCTTGGTCTTGCGGTCTTGGTCTTGGTCTTGCGAGAAATGCGAGACCGAGACCAAGACCAAGACTGCTTAATTTTTGCAAGACCATGACCAAGACTGGCCCTGCAAGGCTTGAGCAAGACCAAGACTGGGCCTGCAAGAGTCTCGCGGTCTTGCATTTAATTCAAGTCACCATTTCAGCTTATATACAGTTGAGCTCGTGTCTTCTACATAACAGGAGGGAAATCAGCCGTGGCCGGAGGGGAATCGCCACGGTGATCGGCCGTGTTGCTACAGGTCATACATGTCAAGTTTTCCTTCTCTTGCACCGATGTTATATATATATATATATACCCGCAGTCGCGGGTAAAATAGGGGGTGATGAATTATATTCTTACTCCATCGCTACACGGCAAGTCAAATCAGTCTTGAGATATCCATCTATTGGCCAATCGATTCCCAATGTTGATGTTGTCTTTTCAGAATTACTCTTCGGAAAGGCTTAAGGACAAAAATACCGTAATCACGAGAGTGCTCTTGCCCATTATACATATTTATATATCCGTTTATTCATTAGCCCAACGACGTTCACTGTTGGACATAGAAATATGCCTACAATTAATCTACATAAATGTCCATGTAGGGACAGAGTACGAATATAATTCACCACTCTCTTATCCGTGGATGTCGTATCAAATCGGATCGGGCAATGGTGTTAGGAACCTATGAAATAAAATTGAAATAAAAATATCGATTCGTTAATGAATTGAGAGACATGTAAGTTTTCAATTTTGTCATCGTTTACTCGTGTAAATTTGATTAAAATGTATAAAGCAATGATACTTAATCTACAATATATTCGTATTTTGTTAAATGTTCATTAGAATTTGAATAAATCAATGATTATGTTTGCATAAGCAAGACAAACTTGGCTTTAACATAAATCAGCTGATCGGCCGATGACCATTGATGAGTCGCCTTTGTACCTACGTAACCATTGAAAGGTTCGCGCAAATCTAATACCTATTTATACTGTCGAAATTTTACATGCTTACATATATCCTGTCTGTACATACCTACATAATGCATAAAATTTAAGGCATAAACTCTTAGACACACATTTTTGTAATCACTATAACTTTTACGTTATATTGTTTTTATGTAATATACATTCTAATTATGATCTATGACTGTTGAACTACAACATACACGAACAGTTGCCCCATAACCTGATACACCCTGTGTATATAACATATGTCCAAGAGAAGTGAAACTAGAAATAAAACCCTATAACAACATGTCTGACCAGCGTGGTATAGTAGATCAATTTTCCTCTTACTGGAAGGAAGCTTAAGCCCAGCAGTGGCAATTTTATGGGCTGTGACGATGACGACGAATATCCATACATTTTACAAGTATTAAAACCATAAAATTTTAAATCAGTTTTATATGTTCTTGAATAAATAATATATTAAGAGCTACATGGATCCAGCAGCCAAAGTATTTATATAGGCAATAGAGCAACAGGTTTTTTCAAGTATCCAGAGTATCAGTAATTAAACTGGTAATACAATAGATACATACCACTTAACTTGAAGGGGAATATAAACAATCGCATTAATTGTAAAAATATCGCATTGATTACAAAATGACATAAAATTTATTGTATCAACTGCCTCGTGTGGTGACGTCTTAAGAAAATAGGGTCGAAAGTCCTGTCATAAGAGTAGTAACGCTGTCTAATGGAACACCAGGGGAATAGAAGAGTAATTTTCCCAGTGGTAAGTATTGTATTCAATAGTGAACTATAGGCTAGCAGATGGATAGATAGGATAAGATGCTATTTGATTAATTTAGTTGGATTTTTCATTGCCATGATAAATGACTGTTACGTTATTCCAACTGCAAGACTTTGCGAGACTCTTGCTGCAATACCAAGACCAAGACCAAGACTCGGGTGCGCAAGACCAAGACCAAGACGAGACCAGGTGTGATGTTGCAAGACCAAGACCAAGACTGGTCCAAGTCTCGTCTTGGTCTTGCATTTGGGCAACACTACATAGAAATATTAAAAATATTATCTCAGTTTTTCAATAAAGCTTTTAAGTAGGTTATATAGCAATTACTAAATTACAAGAAAGATATAACAGCATAAATCACTTAGGTACTTGCTCAAAATACTGCCTTAAAAAGCCACTACGTAATATTTTGTGCGACAAAAATTAAACTTGTATCGGTTTTGTCGCCATTTTGATAGAGAGACCAATGTAAGTGCTTTAGTGCTTCTATCTAGTTTTGAACTAATAACGACTATGCTGTTCGGCACATAACGTTGCTTTGTTTAGGAGATATTGATATATCCGAAATTACGAAACCATCCGATATTCGGTTCCTTTCCCCTATATCTCTGGGGAGTCCGATGAATCACGAGCCTCGAATTGTATAGTTACGCCACTGCATATAGGGAGAGAATATTGAAGCAGACATATGTAATAAGCCTAATCGTATTCTCATTAACTTAATTAACAACAGCATGCGAATTAACACGTCCATTACATGATTTATTGCTATAAAACTGCTTACATCGCGCTATAAAGTGGCAATGAGACGGTAAATATTGACTGAACATCAAGGTTAAACGAGTCTTAGGCAATCTTGAAGTTGTATAACAGCATGTAAACTGATACACCCCTTTATATTACGAAGGGCACGCAGTCTAGTAAAGAATCATTCTAAGCTGGTTTTCTGGCCATATGATCGTCGGTTTGCAATCCGCAATGAGGCGTATGGTGAAGCTACGATCTAGTATGCCAATTGTAACTAGGGTTGCCAACCATACTTTATAATATATCCTACTTTATTTTTGGTTACTATATTTTATACTTTTTCATACCAATAAAGTATGTGAAAATACTTTATTTTGCAACCTTTACTGTGGTGCGTGAGACAAAACACTCATCATGGGTAATGAACTATTTAACGGTACACATAAGTAAAAACGGATGATGGAAACGTTTTATAATTTCTAAACGTAATTTTAGATGTCAGATGTCAAATACTTTTTTAAGGAAATGAAAACATAAAATTTGGAAAACACTTTTCTTTTTCTTCCAAATACTTTATTTTTTACTATCCAAACCACTTAATATGTTTTTTTTTGTCAAAAAAAGTTGCATTATAAAAAAAAAATCCATATATCTGAAAAAAATTGGCGCCGAATGGACTACTAAAGTCGTGTAGGATATTACAAGTAACCTAGCATCGCCACAAATCGTCTTGAGAAACGCAATGAGAGATGAATGGCTCGTTTTGAATTCAACTGTATGATAGAAGTTTAAATATAAAAATAATACTTCAAACATGAAACAAGGCGTTCATGGCAACGGGAGGACCTTGAAAATATTCAAAACATCGGAACAGTTAAATTTAAATAGAATGTTTGCGTCGAATATGAATTTAATCTGTTTCCATCATTTATTTATGAACTTCTCCACAACAAAAAAATATTCCGTATTTGAGGTCGCTGTTTTTTATATATTTATCTAAACAGCTATTTGAGAATATTTTATGACAAAAGACTTGTGTCATTAAATATGCATTAAGTCAACAATGTATTACCCTGTTCGTATTATCTGACACCGACTGGAAAGAAGGAGACGATGACGAATTTCATATAATTTTTTTGAAATTTTCGATATTTTACAATATATTGACAAATACAAAATTATAAAAAAAAACGACTTCTAACCAATATAGTCGTGATAAGTTAAATATATATAGCAGTAGCTGTGAAGTATGATATACCAAACTAAAAAGAATCATCAAAATCAATTCATAATTGGCCAATTGATCGCGTAATATGCATACAAAAAAATTAACAGACAATTTGCCTCCTCCTTCTTAGTTAAAAAATACATTACATAAGACATCATCCCTTTCTTTGGTATCCGTTGTATAGTATATCACCTCCGTTTAATTTCTCATAATATACATTAAACTGATGTTTAGGTCAACAGCAATCTCTTTGAAAACAGAGAATAGAAACGTTAATAAAGAAACCGCCTGCCATACGTAGCCATTTTATCTTTATTCACCATACATAGGGCTTCCTATAGCCGACAGTGGATGGCGATATGCTCCATTAAACCTACTTCTAGGCTGCGTATACTATTAAAAAAAATGATAGAAAACTTCAACAATATTTACTTTACGCCTGTATTTGAACAAGAATCATCAGACTAGTCTATCATACTACCTACACAATTATAAGTTGTAACCTTATAAATGTATACAGAGGCAGAGTGATCTATGACCTGCAGTGCTGAGTATCATTCTTCGGCTTCGATCCCCAGGCAAAATAATACCTTGTGCAATGCACGTTGTAAGTTAATCACTACCACACATGTCTAGGTGTAAAATCTGTTAATTGTATGTGTATGAAGTTGCATGGCCGATTGCTTGTTTAGTACCGTTTGCTGTCTATATAAAAAACTATGCTATTGAAGTAGTGGTAATGACAAGTCTATCTGTATGTAATCTGTTTATGAAGACATACTCGTTACTTACCGTGAAACGAATGCAATCATGATAGGTTACACATTGAAGAACAATCCCTTCCAATTTCGTAACGTATTCTTGCAACAGTACAATGATTCAACGATACATTTATAATGCGCACCATATACAGTTAATAATCTGAATAATAATACTGAAAGGGTTAGCAGAGGTGTAAGAATCATATTTATATCATCATCATCATTTCAGCCCATATACGTCCCACTGTTGGGCTCGGGCCTCCTCCATGACGGAAGGGTAATTGATCTACTATACCACGCTGGTCAGACGTGTTGGTATAGGATTTTATTTCGAGTTTTCCTTCTCTCGCATAGATGTTATATGCGTTTTATATCCCTTAGTCGTCTCGTACGATCACCCACGGGTAAGATAGGGGGTGGTAAATTGTATTCTTACTCCGTCACCATACGGAAGGATATTTATATACGTACTTTTAAATCTTAAGTAATAAAAAGCGATTCCATTGCCATTATACACACAGCCTTGAAAAAGAATGAATTTATAATTTGACGGCAACCCAAGCAATATTTATTCTTGTTGGCCTAGAATTTGAATGTTAGATTCAAATCATGGAAACTCATGATCACAACTTATACATATTTTTGCCACAAAGAAAATAATCCTTGTATTGCGGGGGACTTCATAAACATAAGAACTGTTTTGGACTCCACTTCTCCTATTCCTCGTATGAGTAATCTGTTAAACGAATGTAGTAATTCTGTAGCTATGTATTCAGATTCTCTAAGTTGCTTTCACAAAATATACGAGAGTAAAAAGTTACACTCAATTATAAACTAATTGAGTGTAACTTTTTCTGTAAATGTAAGTACTAGTTTTAAGTTGTTGTATTATTGTTACATTTGTTAGCAAACCAAATAAATAAACAAATAACTAACGGACACAAATTACATCTAGACTCAGAATAATATGTGATTCACAAGAGGTATTGTCCTGCATGGAATTCTAACCCCTGACATTGGTACTTTTGGTCATTATCTTATCTCACCATCTATGCAGTCATACATGTTCCACTACTGGCTCGAACATCCTCCATAATAGTAAAACAATTCCCCTACTTCACAACGCTAGTCAAACGAGTTGGTATAGTTTTTATTTCGAGTTTTTCTTTTCTTACACAGATATTATTTGCAAATCATATTCTTTAGTAGTTTTTTAAGACACTCACGAGCAAAAATGAGGATCGTGAATTATATTCTGGACTCCAACGCCACACGGATATTGTATGATGGATTATGTAATTTCACACCAATTAGGGTAAAGGCACCAGAAAATTGGCAACTAAAAAAAACACCGGGGCCTCGCAGACGCCGCTGCGCACTCGCCCTGATGTTGAACATCGGATATACTCGAAACCCGGGTCGACGTAATCGCTCTGAGTGTATTGCTATTATAATAATGTATCATTCTCAAGATAATTTCAATACTAAAATAAGAAAAATGCACCAAGTAGAATTGACTCCGTCCGTATCTTGATTGCCTTATAAAATCATCATTTCATCTTCATCGGTAGTTTTCATGCACATTATAATCACGTAAAACTATCAAATTTAAAACATAATATTGCGATAATAACTGAATTAAACGTGTTTGATTTTAATATTATATTGAAAATACATAAGCTAACTGCTATAACAGTAATAAACTGGATTTTATGTTAGATAACTAAGTGGGGTCAAAGTTAATATGAATATTAAATAGCTTGCATATTTAATGGCATTTTTATATCTTGTAATAAAATTTAAAAATAAAATAATTACGGTTTTATAAAGTTACATACATTATTAGTACGTTAACTTACCGTACGGTGCCGGAGTACGAATACAAATTACCATCCTCCATCTTCCCCATGGTCTCCGTAAAAGAGAACTAACGGATATATTATGCATATAACAACAATGCAAGACAATGAAATGTCAAAATTATCCTATACCAACACGTCTAATCAACCTGATGTAATTTGTAGCTCCCACACAGGTTAAAATAGTAGGTGCTTGTATAGTTTAAATTAAATGAATAAAACTACTTTACGGATTTTATCGCGTTTGTATTTGATTTTTGATTGCCCGATGTTTCGAATACTTTGGAGCGTTCATGGTCACGAGCGGACTAAGGTGTCTTAATATAATATTTTAATAAATTTTCTGTATCGGGTAGCTAATTATAAATGTCTGTAATAACGATGACTTGTTGACGTGAGACACCTTAGTCCGCCCGTAACCATGAACTCTGCAGTGTTCGAAACGTCGAGCAATCAAAAATCAAATACAAACGTGATAAAATCCGTAAAGCAGTTTTATTTAAAATGTGTAATACTCGCGTAAACATCAGGAGTCATTAAATGAGTACTACAAAACTCTAAAAAAACCTAATAAAACTTGTCTTAGCCTAATAATCTAGAAATTTTCAGACAAAATCTCTGACCTATCCAAATAAATTGGTTCTGGAATCATAGTTCTCAATCGAAAACCACAGACCAGACGACATACTATCTTAAAGCGATCTATCAGTTTGATTGATATTTAAAAAAAAAGACACTGAAACTGATTTACGTACCGAGCCGGTTTGGAGCCGGCTCGATTAGATAAATGAAAGGAAAAAAGAAAATACTACTTTAAATAAGTAAATTATACTTTAAAATAAGAAGGTTTGACTGGACGAACAGATTTATTAAATACTAGCAACCCGCCCTCGCTTCGCTTCGGTTATAGGTTATAGTCGTTTCACCCGCGTAGTTCCCGTTCCCGTGGGAATACCGGGATAAAATATAGCCTAGTTTACGCCATGATATTATAGCTTTCCATTGGTGAAAGAATTTTTTAAATCGGTCCAGCCGTTTTGAAGATTACCCGGAACAAACAGACAGACAGACAGACAAAAATTTTTTAATCGCTATTTTAGGCATAGGTGTCGTGCAAATAACAAAAAAGCTTATTATTTTGACATTACAAACAGACACTCCAATTTTATTTATTGGTATAGATAAATGTTTGTGTGTATATTTGAAACTCCATGTGGTTTTTAGGGTTCCGTACCCAAAGGGTAAAAACGGAACCCTACTACTAAGAATTCGCTGTCTGTCGTCCGTCCGTCTGTCCGTCCATCTGTCTGTCTGCTGTATCTTAAGAACTACGACAGCTAGGTAGTTGAAATTTTTGGGAGTGGTAGGACCATACTGTCGACAGTTATCTGTCTACAGCCGCGGGCCGGTCCGTCCGAGGTAGTACGAGCACACTCTCGCAGAAAATCGACGTCTGAGTAGTAGCAATTTGTTACTGCGCTTCGTTCGGTGAGCGAGAGAGCCGGAAGCCCAACTTTCTGAGGGTGATTGCGTGTGGAGGGTTTTGGTGGTGCCCTTGATATCACCGAGCCTCAATGCACGCATTCACACTCCCTTCGCTTTCTTCGCGGTAGGCAACGGCCTTGTAAAGGTCCATGAGCGGCAGCAACACTTACCATCAGGTGTACTGTTTGCTCGTTTGCCACCGTTTGCAATAAAAAAAAAAAAAAAATTTTTCAAATTATGTATTTTTGTTGCCGCTATAACAACAAACACTAAAATCAAAATACAATATTTTTTTAAGGGTTCCCATACAATAAACGCGATTTTTTTGTCCTTTTTATACATAATGGTACGGACTCCTTCGGGTGCGACTCTGACTCGCACTTAGCCGATTTTTTTTAATTGAAAATATCGAGCAAACTAGCAAAAGGTACACCTTTACAAGGCCACTGCTTACCGCGAAGAAAGTGAAAGGAGTGTGAATACATGCAATGAGGTTCTATGATAATAAAAGCATCAAAACCCTAAGACCCACCACACGCAAACACCTTCAAGTTGGGCTTCCGGCTCTCTCGAAGTGGTGACAGAGTAAGAATACAATTCACCACTCAGGGAGTGGTCTTGAACATGCTTGTAGTAAAAGACTACTAAGTGAAATAATATGCATATAACATCTTTGTAAGAGAAGGGTAACTCGAAATAAAACCCACATGTCCAGCAGGGTCTGACCAGCATGGTATAGTAGGTCAATTTCCTTTCTATTGGGGAGGAAGCTCGAGCCCAACAGTGGCACGTGTATGAGCTGAGACTATGACGAGACGACGGTCCCTAGATAATTTCAAAACTCAGTTGGACCTATTAGGTGGTGTCGCTATAATTGACAATATATTTAGTAGTAAACTTGGCAGTACTTTGGGTAAAATTGGGAAAGAACAGTGACTGTTCTGGGATGCACACTATCACAGTTAATACGCCACCCTCCCATCAAAGGCAACGATGATTAGACCAACGATAATTAGGACCACTGACTAAACTAATTCGACAACTATGAGGACGTTACCACCTCTGGAAACAGAATACTTGTTCAATGTCTACCTATTTTCATCTGCCTCATTTATTGAAACCTAACTTCACACACCGTAATTAGGCTTTCAGATACAAGTCTTCGATCTATCTATTTTTTATGGTCAGACATGGTCTGGAGACACTACGCCCAATCTGTTAGAGGCGAAGGATGGGCGGCGTGCGGCCCCATTTTTTTCTGGTTGTTGGCTACGGTTAGTGCACCCGCTGCCTGGCTCCGTCCGGGGCGACAGAAGGGTGGCGTGCGGTCCCATAACCCACCGATGGCACGTCGCCTTCGTCGTTGGGCCGACCACCGGTGCAGAGTAAATTGTCTTCAGTGGTCGGCCCTTCAGTTGGGCCAACCACTACAGTACAGGGTACAGATTCTTTGACATCAAGAGCCGACCCGGGCTACTTGCTATCCCTAAAATACATTTAATTTAAACAGAATTTAAAAAATTTATAATATTGAAGTACTTCAGAATCTCAAAGACATTAATAAAAAAAAGTTAATATACTAAAAGGCGATGGGTGCATATTAATTGTATTTATTTTCAAGGATTTCCCTTAATTGCTTTAAATAAAAAGTTTTTCAAACTTCCTGTTATTTTCTGCAATGTAATAATGTTTAATTACTTTCAATAATTATATTTATCTATACCAATAAATAAAATTGGAGTGTCTGTTTGTAATGCCAAAATAATAGGCTTTTTTAATGCTCACACAGTTATTTGCACGACACCTATGCCTAAAATACAGATTAAAAAATTTTTGTCTGTCTGTCTGTCTGTTTGTTGCGGGTAATCTTCAAAATGGTTGGACCCATTTCAAAAATTATTTCACCAATGGAAAGCTATAATATCAGGGCGTAAACTAGGCTATATTTTATCCCGGTTTTCCCACGGGAACGGAAACTACGCGGGTAAAACGACTAAAACCGAAGCGAAGCGAGGGCGGGTTGCTAGTTAGAATATAAAATACAAAGACATTTAAAAAATGGCATTTTAGAATAACACAGTACTGATTCTGGTCTCCATTCCTGGATGCCACACAAAAGAATTTTTGAGATATTCCGTAAATCTTTATGTTAAGAGCTTTCGGGAAATTCTTTACATCAAAACATTAATTTCAAGCGTTACCCATCTCTGACTAAAAGGGTATATAAAACAAAAACATTTTCACATCCTTACTAATATTATAAATGCGAAAGTAAGTTTGTTTGTTTGTTATGCTTTCACGCTTTAATCACCGAAACGATTTCCAAAATTCTTTCACCAATGGAAAGCTATAATATCAGGGAGTAACATAGGCTATATTTTATCCCGGTATTCTCACGGCAACAGGAGCTACGCGGGTAAGGCGACTGTAACGAAACGAAGCGAGTGCGGGGTGCTTATCAAATCCTTACCAATATTATAAATGCAAAAGTAAGTTTGTTTGTTTATTTGTTTGTTACGCTTTCACGCTTAAACCACGGAACCGATTTCAAAAATTCTTTCACCAATGGCAAGCTATAATATCAGGAAGAAACATAGACTATATTTTATTCCGGTATTCCCACGGGAACAGGAACTGTGCGGGTAAGGTAACTGAAACGAAGCGAAGCGAGGGAGGGGTGCTTGTAAAGTATAAAATAAATATATGTTAATTCCAAACCTATCTCACTACTGATCTACTTTACTTTTATCTCCTCACACCAAATACAAAAATAAAGATTTCTGATATTTAAGCGAATATTATACATATAACTCATCCAATTTTTTTACGGATCTCATATCATTTTTCAGCGTTCAATCGATAAAATCAAAATCAAACACAAACGCGATAAAAGCCGTAAAAATACTTTTATATTCAACTAGCTACCCGCCCTCATTTCGCTTCGGTTTTAGTCACCTTACCCGCGTAGTTCCCAATCCCGTGGGAATACCGGATGTAAAATATAGCCTATGTTATTGCCTGATATTCTAGCTTTCCATTGGTGAAAGAATTTTTGAAATCTGTCCAGTAGTTTCGGTGCCTATTCAATACAAACAAAAAAATCTTTCCATTTTATAACGTTAGTGTAGATGCAAATAACTATTATTTGTAGTCCCTATAGTAGTAGAAACTGGTAGTATACTACATAATATTATTATAATTTTCCGTATGGTGACAGAGTTAGAATACAATTCACCACTCTCTTACCCGGGAGTATCATAAAAGACGACAAAGGGATACGATAGCCAAATAACACTTACAAGAAAACAAAATCTCGAAATAAAACTCTAGACCAACAGTTGAGACCAGCATGGTATAGGTCAATTTCCCTCTTCTTTGGAGGAGGCTATGCCCAGCAATGGGACGTGTGTAAGCTAAAATAATAATTGATTAAATTTGAAGCCGAACCGTCCTGAGGATGCCTTGTTTAGAGGCGAAACACGTGTCGAATAAATATTCGAAGTGCTGCGGCAAATTGCAAGTTGATGTTCTGGAAGGTGCTTATCACGTAAGGGTAAGATTTCCTTATTTCCTTATTTCCTAGTCCTAATACCGATCAAAGCTGTGTAATAAGGCTGTGTGACAAAGCTGTGTGACACCGACCAAAGCTGTGTGAGGTCGATAAAGATCAAAGCTGTGTGACCAAACAAATCTAAGTGACCAATCAAAGCTGTGTGACCAATCAAAGCTTTGTAACCAATTTAATCTGTATGACGCCATCAAAGCTGTGTGACACCCAATCTAAAACCTTAATCCTATCCCGTACTCCTTCTATTGTGGTGTGCGGTATATTGATTCCCGTGGGAAAGTGGTGGGTCTCTCTTCCTACCTTCCTTCCATTTTAAAAATGAAAATAAAATAATAATGATAAATATTATACGTACGAGAATTCCTAATATCCTGAAACTATTTCCAAAACTAGATATTTAAATTCTAACCCCCTCCCTCAGTTATTTCTTTAAACCTTATGACACCTGTGATGATATTAAACGCTTGAAAATTCACTTTAATATTACCGTTAAAGTATTTTACAAAAAGAACAAATCAATTTTGATTAAATTTTCTTTTATCACTTATTAAATTCTTTTCACAGGAGAACATTGAATATATTCATTCTAAATATTATTAGATTGTTTGAAAAATGCATTTAAAAAGTAAGAACGTGATTCATCGGTATGCTTTGTATCTACCCATCGATCAACTTACCAGATGAAAATTATAATTTATTGAATAAAATATGATTTGTATGTAGATATATGATTGAACTAACTTCTAAACGCCAGAACCTATTTCGATGACATTATATAAATGGTATTATATACACGTGGTGGCGGATACGCATACTACCAACCCTTGGACTGCTCGTGGGTGTCGTAAAAGACGACTAAAAATTTTCATAGACCTGAACCAACTCCATCAGATGCTATCGAGTCAATAATTACATTCCCAAGGAACTAACTAAGACTATTGCCAATAACTTTTGCAGCACATACCTAGTACATAATACTATGAAACAAGAGTACCTATTCTGTCGACAAGAAGTAGGACTTTTTTTTTTGGGGTTGGTTGCGGTCGGCGCACTCCTCGCACCACTCCGTCCGGGGCGAAAGAGGGGCGTAAGCACGCACACCTGCAACCCACCCGAACACCACGTCGCCTTCGTCGTGGGGCCGACCGCCGTAGCAGGGTTACTTGTCATCAGTGGTTGGCCCACTTGAAGTAGGACTTGAGAGGGAAAATGTACTGGGCTAAATAGCGAACCAACGCGCGGGTAAGGTCATCGTGTGCTCGACGTATGCGCTAGAAATGATTACTTAATTATAATTTTTAAAGACTACACCCTGCATTGAGACCCCAAAGAACTCCTTCGTAAGGGATTTAACAAATGGACCGACTGCTTATACTTCTACTGTTTAATCAAAGTATCTTCATCATTTTATATCAATGAGTGTCACACTGTTAGGCTCAAAGGACCGTTCTATATGATATTCTCGTCGAGAAGCCACGAGAATATACCTTATACTTGACCTATATCATGTCTTATATGTCTAAGCTAATGAATAACCTTTCTTCTAAAAATTAATGAATGATATACTCACAAAATCACAACACGGAAAACATTTCCTATTATAAATTGATTAAACGTACATAGGACATTGAATGACCTATGATATTAATAGTTTACCTTCAAAATTCTTAGGCAAATTTCTTAACAGACATTGAAAACTCCTTCTAATGTCAATATTTTACCCAATGTCAACAACCAAATCTAAACAGGTTTGCCTGCTGATATACATATGAGCATAATACTTCAAATTAAATATTCGTATAGATTCTTTTAAACTGTTTAATTAATAAATAGAATATTAGAATCTATACATACCTAAATAAATGTACATAAGGCAAATCAATTTTCCATTTTTCCATTTGGAGACTAGTGATGCAAATATCGAAACCAAAAACATCGATGTATCGATACATACGTTTCGATATTTGCATCCCACATCCACATCCAGATGTTTGCTATCAAACTTCAATGTACAAAAAACATCACCCAGAAAACATGAAAACATTGAAGAACACCGATGTTTCGAACATCGGTGTTTTTCAGAAGTTTATGGGATCAGCTTTTTTTTCTTAGCTAAATCAAGCATATTTTTACATGAAACACCAATATTTGCATGATGTGAGAACGAAAAGTACCATACATTATAATCATGCGAGTAAAACATCGATATTTTAAAAACAACGATGTATCGTTTGCATCTCTAGTGGAGACGGAGTAAGAATATAGTTCAACACCCTCTCGCTTATCCATGAGTAACGTAAACGACGACTAAGGGATATGACATGCAGATACCCTATACCACCATCATCGCCCCAAAAAATCCCACCGTAGAGCTCGAGCCTCGTCCACAATGGAAGAGAAATTCATCTACAATACCACGCGGGCCAGACGGATTAGCATAGGGTTTTACGTCAAGTTTTAATTCTCTTACATGTAGACGGTATCCACATATCATATCCCCTAGTTATCTCTTACGATATCCACGCCCAAGGACTAAAGAATTGTATTCTTACTCTATGACCATCATGGCAAATATCATCTGCTTTAAGAAAATGCTTCAACAGTGCTATATACGTTAATAGGAGAAGAAGAAATGAGAGAAGAATGTGGCATTGAATAAATAATATTCCCGTTAGTTTCTTTCAATAAGCTTAAAGAGTTCTCATCATTTCAGCCCATACACGTTCTACTATTGAGCTCGAGCCTCCTCTTCTATGGAAGCGTAATTGAACTATATCACGCCAGTCACACGTGCTGCTATATTTGTTTTGAGTTTTCCTTCTCTTGCATAGATATTATATCCCTTATTCGTCTTGTAAGCCATCCACGGACAAAGGAGAGTGGTGAATTGTATTCTTACTCCGTCACCACACGGAAAAAGGAGTCATAAGACGGTTATAGTTTTCTGACTTGACATTTTACGAGGACCCGGAAGACTTACTTTCCTTGAGGAAGAGGAACCAATGATAAACATTGGTCAACAATTATTATAATCGCTATATTTATGTTCCGTCACCGTTTAAGTTACAAACATTAAATGTCAGACAATCTGTACTTAAAAGCAGAAATTTTCCATTTCCATCAAGTTATTATCATTTTAATGGTTTTTAATATGATTTGTTTTCATTTCAACTGTTATATTAAATAGAATATACTTATTTCTTATTTTTATTGATGGCCAACCGCAAAATTTTGTGAGTGTCGTATAAGACTAATGGATCTAATGTCCATATAACATCTATGCAAGAGAAGTTAAACTGTAAATAAAACCCTATTGACCAGCGTGGTTTAGTAGGTTAATATCCTCTTTTGCGAAGGAGACTCAAGCCCAGCAGTAGCACGTATATCAGCTGTGATGAACCCCAAAATGGAAATCAGAATTACGTTTAATTCTATAATAAGTGTTGATCTGTTTTTATAATCTTACCTCGGTCTTTTTTTTAGGGTTACGTACCCAAAGGGTTAAAACGGGAACGTATTACTAAGACTTCGCTGTCTATCCGCCCGTCTGTATGTCACCAGACTGTATCTCAAGAACCGCGATAGCTAGACAGTTAGAAACCCTTAGTGCGCGTATCCGACTCGCACTTAGCCAGTTTTTTAAGACTGCCCTGAACTAAGAAAATAATTCTTGTATGGCGGGGACTTACAAATTATTGCTATAAGTAAGTCTGCTTAGTGTACGCCAAATCGTTAAATCTTACATTATTGTAAAATAATCTGCCAGCCAGTATTTTATCTATGACCAATAAATGTCTACGAGGTCGGCACTGGACGTCTTCTTTAGGTAGGTTCAATTTAAGGTAGAACAATAAAGACTACTAGGTTTTTTAAATAAGTTTTATAAATAGATGAATAATTCCCTGACCTCAAATTTATAGCGCATTTTAAAAAGAATAACACACACATAAACTAGATATCCGTAAATTAATAAATTACCAACTCCCATAATAAGGATTTAAAAAAAACATATTTCACAAAAATAGCATATAAAGATTTGTATCATTGACAAGTCGATAATTTGACTCAGAAATAAATTTTAATCGTTTTTTAATTATATAGTTTTATTAATTATATTTAATAGGAGCCTCACAATTAGCGATGAAACCGTATCTGAGAATTCTTTGTGATTTTAATAATATATTTCTCAAGCTAGTAATTTGCACCTGGTGCCGCCCTAGCCGAGGTTGCGGGTGACCGGGCCGGGGATTCAGTCCGGCACCCGAGGAGAAGTTAACCTCGCGACGGCAATCGGCGACCCGGGGGGACGTCGATGGGAGAAGGTACTCCCTCGGGGTATTCCGTCGGGTCGACCATTGAAATCAAGGAACTCTGCAGAGGTGGTCGGCCCAACGACGAAGGCGACGTGCTTTATGGGTGGGTTATGGGGCCGCGCGCCGCCCCTTTGTCGCCCTGGACGAAGCCGGGCGGCGGGTGAGCTGACCGTAGCCGACGCAAAAAAAAAATAAAGCAAGTAATTTATTCCTTGTTCGGTGTATATCTTCAGGACAATATAATCCGCAAGGCTGACGGCTACTTCGTGAAGGTCCCTCCTCATAAACAATAATATATTTTTTATACATGATTTAAAATTCTCTCAAGCAACAATTGAATACGACTTACTTTTAAATTCCCAGGCTGTTAAAACAAAACATTAAATTTATAAAAAAACCTTCACTACACAACACAAACACAATACGTTTTTCAAATAATTTCGCGTCTTACTTCGTGTATTCGCCGACCGTACGCAACGAATGTCCGAATAACACTGAACTTGAGATGAAAATCGACGGAACTCTTGCGCAGTTTTGCTTCAAAGCTTACCTTCGAGGGACGATACATACAATCTAAAATAATACTTGAAACATTACGATAAGGTTAAAAATTGATTGTTTTTATGATCAAAGGCCGATGTTAATAATCAGATTCTTGCCTATTAATTTATTATATTTTGCGATTTTTCCACTTATGTTATAGCCGGTTCTTTGTACCAAGTCATACTACGTCACGATACTTGGGTTAAATTATGACGCACTTCGATTGACTTACAATGAAATGAAATATAAAATTAATATTTCCGTAAACAAATTATAATATTTATTAAATTGTCGAAATTATCTTCGTTTCTCAGTATATCGTCATCATCATTTCAGCTCATATACGTCGCCCACGCCCACTGTTGGGCTCAAGCTGCCTCCATAATAGGAGGATAATTGACCTAATATACCACGTTGGTCAGACGTATTGCTATAGGGTTTTATTTCGAGTTTTGCTAATAATCCCTTAATCGTCTTTTACAACACTCACGGGCAACAGAGGGATTGGGGAATTGTTCTTACTCCGCCACAACACGGCAAATCAGAATATAATTCGACTGAAGTCAAGGAACTCTGCACCGGTGGTCGGCCCAACGACGAAGGCGACGTGCTATACGGGTGGGTTACGGGTGTGCGTGCTTACGCCCCTCTGTCGCACCGGACGGAGCCGGGCGAGGAGTGCGCCGGCCGTAACCCACCCGCAAAAAAAAATCTGATTATAATTAACCAAAATTGTTTTATAGCAAAAGAATTCTAAAGCATGTTGGTCAATTTTATGAACAACAATTATATAATTTGATTTTTAAATTCTTTTTAGCGGTCAATTGCGTGAGTTAGCCTCTCTCCTGATAAGAGTTACCACAATAAAGACCTTGACACGTGTGCTGGTCCAATTTCACCATTACATTATATCATGGACATGTTATATGGTGGCGGCTATGAATATTACCAATCCCTTTTTTTTTGTGGGTGTGCTGCGGTCGGCGCGCCTCAGCCCCACACCGTCCGGGGCGACAGAGGGGCTTAAGCACGCCACTCCCGCAACCCACCCGTTGGGGCGACCACTGGAGCAGAGTTAACTTGTCGTCAGTGGTCGGCCCGACGGAATACCCCCTACTTGGGATACCCTCCCATCGACCGACATCCCCCCCTCGGGGAGGACGTCGGTCTTTCCTCACGCGGTCGGCCTCTCGGCGGGTGAAGGACTAATCCCCGGTCACGTCACCCGCGGCCTCGGCTAGGGTAGCATGAGGCGCAGGTAGTTGCGCCTGCGCCGCCCCATTCGCCGGCGGCGGACCTCCTCATCGAGGCTGCGCTCCTCGCGCAGGCAATCTGCCGCCTCCTTCTGCGAGATCACTGTCTCGCAGGATATTGCTAACCCCTACAACGCTTTTTGCTCTCCGTGTGGTGAAATAAGAATTCCTCCTTCTAACATCTATCCAAGAGAAGGAAAACTTAACATCCTCGCATTATGGAGGAAGACCGAGCCTTACAGTGGGATTTATCTGGGCTGAGATGATCATAATTATGTCTGTATATGCAATAATTATATTCTCAAGGATGATTGTCGTCAGGCAGGCGGCTGATTATAAAACTATTGCTAATAACTTTAGTAATATGTACTGTGAAAGAAGAGTACGTATAGAGTCAGTACCAAGTAATTGGAATAAGAGCAGAGTGATAATTATGAAATAATGTCTTTTTTTTTTATTGCAAACGGTAGCAAACAAGCAAACAGTACACCTGATGGTAAGTATTGCTGCCACTCATGGACCTTTGCTAGGCCGCTGCCTACCAGGAAGAAAGTGAATAGTTTGAAGTGGCGATACTAAAGGCATTACTAAAACCCACCACACCCAAACACCCTCAGAAAGTTTGACTTTTTTTTTTGGGAGGTGGGTTACGGTCGGCGCACTCCTCGTCCGGCTCCGTCCGGGGCGACAGAGGAACGTAAGCACGCACACCCGTAACCCACCTGTGACACGTCGCCTTCGTCGTTGGACCGACCACGGGAGCATGGTGACTTGTCGTCAGTGGTCGGTCCGATAGAATAGCCCCTGAGGAGTACCCTCTCCTCGACCAACGTCCCCCCTCAGAAAGTATGGCTTCCGGTTCTCTCGCTCACCGAACGAAGCGCAGTAACAAATTGCTAATTATTATTATTTCTGTGTTGCTACTACTCGGACGTCGATTTTCTGCGAGAATATGGTACAACCCTGGGTGGACCGGCCCGCGGCTGTAGATAGACAATTATCAACAGTGTGGTCCTACCATTATTAAATCTATTATCGTTGATTAATAAGGGTGCAGACGACGCTTCATTTATTTATTATTTTATTTTTGTATTGCTTGGGATTTGACTGTCCTGATTTTTAATTTACCCATCTATTAGCCTAGTAACGTTCCACTGTTAAGTATTGCCCTACCCACGAGGGAAAACAATGCCATAATCGACACGCTTGTCGGGCCGGTTGGCAATCACAGTTGGTGTAAAAACTTTCCCTGGAGAGTGATGTTTAAGCTGGCTACAGATATCAAGGAATCGGTACCAGTGGTTGGCCCAATGATGAGGAGGGAATATTGTGGGTTATGGGACCGCAAGCTGTCCTTCCGTCGCTGAATGAATGAACGGGATGTGTCCAGACCATAGTCTGCCAAAAAAAGAAAAATGCTGCTTGCCGGAAAGTATTTAGGCGTATGTATCAAAGAATTTGTCCCAGTGTATTGCACATTCTATATATATAAAAGAAAGTCGTGTTAGTTACACTATTTATAACTCAAGAACGGCGGTACCGATTTAGCTGAAAATTGGTGAGGAGGTAGCTTAGAACCATGAGACGGACATAGGATACTTTTATACCATTCGATCCCGTTCCCATGTGACGTGACGTAAAACGTCAAAGGAAATACAAGTCACTGTGAAACGTGGTATAACAACAACGCATTTGATATGTACCTAATAACAAAACGCAAATGATAGCTAAACGTAATTTCGTCTATGATTAAATATGGTTGAAAATTGGATAATTGTCAGAAATCAATAATCAGTAATTTGTATTCTCTTTGAATCATCATTAACAATGCCGCGACCCATCGAATCTTTGCCCATCGAATCTTTGCCGACAAAGCCGTAATGGTTCTTCCATTAGGTACTTATATTTTCGGCAATATAGAAAATATATTTACGAAGAAAATTATGGCGGTACGGAGTTCGCCGGGTCAGCTAGTTAGTTATAAGGTGTAATACGTTAGCTTATGGTGCCAAGCCGCCCTACCCTCGCCCCGATCTGGCTATTTGAATTCGATAATAGTAATCCACATACTTGGCGCTAGAAAGAGGTACTATTACTCTCGGCAGGTTAGGGGTATTCCGCCACCTCTTCAGTCGTCCCAGACGAAGTGGACGGAGCACGACTGCACTATAGCCTGCCCCCTGTATTTTATAGTATTTCGTCTTTTACTTAGTCATCTAGATATCTATATGTATATAAATACGTGAAGCAAAAACTTTGTACCCCTTGTCCATCCACGTAATTTTCGTAAAAACGAAAATTACGTGGATGGACAAGTTTGAAATTTGGCACAGTTGATGTATATGTCGGCGTTGCGCCAGGAATTTGGACGATGATAGTAAAATACTGAGTATGTAATCACTGTATTTATTAGGAGTTCTTGCCGGAGAAGTGAGTGAAGTAAAACTGTCCTCTATTCTAATCTTACAATGTTTTTATAACCTCCGCTTTACAATGAAACGGTCTAGTCTTAGTAACTACAATTACTTTTTATAATAAACAAATAAAACAACTACTTTTACTATCGGAATATAGCTAAATAATAATGATAAATATTCTAATGCATTTAACATAATTCCAAATAGTCAATTTTACACAATTTACATTAATGTAATTAAAGGCAATATTGTTCTCATATATTGTTCAACAGACGGCGCTCTAACTAGAAATAAATTACAATCTTTATTGTGTAAAAACAACTAAATATGGTTACAAATAATTACATTAATTCTAATCGATTTTAATTTGATCAATTATATAAATATTTAAACAATTAAATCGAAGATTTCTAGAAATACATTCAAAAAGTGTCTTTTAAATATCATAGCATGGTAAATAGCAGTGTTGTTACTACAAATAATTATTTAAATATTAGTTGCAAATATTTCAAACATGTTTATAACTATAATTGATAACACATACATCAACAATTTACAAATATTGCCGATAGAGGGCGATATGCGCCCATATATATTATGAAGAGAAGTGCATAAAACTGAAATTTCATATAATAATGGATTAGAAATAGGTACATTAAATTCATTAAAAAAGGCATTACGCGCACTACAACGCAATCGCTACACACACACACACGCACACACGCACGCACGCACGCACGCAAGCACGCACGCACGCACGCACGCACGCACGCACGCACGCACGCACGCACGCACGCACGCACGCACGCACGCACGCACGCACGCACGCACGCCCGCACGCACGCACGCACGCACGCACGCACACACACACACACACTCGTTTGTGTGAGTGTATTGCGTAGCAACGCTTGTACACTTTTGTTTACGGTTAAAATCTCTGGTCGAAAAAGAAAATTGTGTAGCAGAAAAATTAATTAAAATGAATTATGGCCGAATTTCGACCACACGGCGACCACTAGTATTTATTTATTAGTTTTTACCCGCAACTTGGTAGACACCTGGAATCGGTAACATGGATGAAGTACAAAATGAACGATCATCATCTCATCATTTCAGCTCATACACGTCCCACTTTTGGACTCGGGCCACCTCTACTATGGGAGGGAAATTTATCTACTATACCACGCTGGTCCAGAAGGTCCAAAACAAAATATACCAATAATATACCAACACGTCTATACCAGTAGAGTTTTAGGATTTTATTGCGAGTTTTCTTCTCTTGCATATTATATGCATCCTTACTAATATTATAAATACGAAAGTAAGTTTGTTTGTTTGTTTGTATATTTGTTTGTTTGTTTATTATGCTTTCACGCTTAAACCATCGAACCGATTTCAAAAATTCTTTTACCAATGGAAAGCTATAATATCAGGGAGTAACATAGGCTATATTTTATCCCGGGCACGGGAATTACGCGGGTAAGGCGACTGAAACCAAAGCTAAGCGAGGGTGGGTTGCTAGTATTATATAATTTAGTCTTTTTTACGACACACACGGGCAAGAGTGGGGGTGGCGAATTGTATCCTTTCTCCGTCACCACAGGGATACCATAAATAAATTATTACCTATATGTTGATACTGCTAACAGAGCCTAAAGCTCACACAGAAATAAAATGAAACGACTTCCGTATTACGTAAAATATTAAATGTAACCTGCGAAAATATGTTTTATTAAATGATTTAACGTGAGAATATATTTCGCAACCCATTTTCTTACCCTTGGGTGTCGTAAAAGTCAACTATAAGATATAATATTCCTACAACATATATGCCAGAGAAGTTACAGTCGAAATAAAACCCCATAATTATTCATATTTGAATTATTATTCATAGTATGTGAAACCGAGGCATTCTCAATAAAAAAATTAAAATCTTGATTACAACTTGAATGTGGTAGCGGTTACAAATCCTACCAAACCTCATATTGTTAGGGGGTGTCGTAAAAGATGACTAGGAGTTTTACAACCACCTGGACCAACTACATCTAACGCCGTCTAGTCTACAACGCCGTCGTCAGGGAGGCAGCCAGTTATAAAATATTGCTAAAAGTTTTGCATTGTTTAAATTCCAAGTAATTAGGATAAGAGCAAGATAATGATGATCTATAGGCCCTATAGCTGTGGTTATACGCTTTTCACCCCCTATGGGTTGAATTGCCAAAAGTTCTTAGTACTCGCTTACCCCAAAAACGTGAACTATGTGCAAAAATTAACGCTCTTGGACCCAGTACCTGTACTAAATTTTTACAAAATCGATTCAATGGTTTAGACGTGAAAGTATAACAGTCAGAGTTAATTTCGCATTTATAATATTAGTAATGATTTATCCATACAGTTTTATTTGAAGACCTTCAAACGATAAAGGCTATCTGCCTTAGCTAAAGCTTTTTGGGTATCTCCCAATGTCTATATCACCGTAACTATGTCAAGGTATTAATTCATATTTATCGATCATGTATTCGCAGAAATAATTATAATAAAAATATATATCTACATATGTAGGAATATAAAAATGTGTTAGCGAAAAACGCATACTACTTTGCCAAAAGCCGTCTGGTCAACAATTACATTGGAAAGACAGATGGCCGGTCATAAAACTATTGTAATATGTACCTACAATAGAATAATAAGAATACAATTCACCACCCCCTTTCTTGCCCGTTGGTGTCGTAAAAGAAGATTAAAGGGTATATAAGCCGGGAAGAACCGACTATTTTTCGTATTTAAATTGCTACATAGATAAAAAATATGAGTTAAAAATATAAAAACAAGCTCTTATTTAAATGCTCTAAAACGAAGAAAAGTGCTTGTCAAGACTATTCAAACGAGTCCAAACTCGACAGTTTTATCTTGTTTAGTTTAGGAGCTCCTATGGCCACCTTACGACGCTATCTTGAGACCAGCTTCATGGTATCATATTATCGCATTGTCACCGAAGTTATGCAAGTAAACCAAATTTCAACCTAATCTAACGACAGGAAGTTGTTCTAATTTAACTCGCAAGATTTATCCCATACTAACAGGACAAGTTAAGTTAGTAAATAAAAGCTTTTAATAAATCATTGAAAATGCCTGTATATCGCAACCACAGGGGTTGCTTTTGATATGGATATAGTGTGCAACAATAGGCAACTACTTAAAGAGTCCTTGTTCTCAAACACGTGTACACATTACAGCGATCTCAAATTTGGGTTGAATAAACCGCATAAAAATTGAGTTACAATATTACATTGCAGCTTTAGACACTTTATGTCCGTGTCAATACTTGAATTTTTACTTAATAATAACATAATATCCTTGGAGCCTGTCATTATTTTATTGCGAGACTAACATAAACCTCGGAGAAACATAATATGGCTCTCCAAGTTCTTTTGATATTAAAGAAAAATGTATCACAAGATTTATAGGAAAGCCAATAAACCGCAGAGCATCTTTTGGCGTGCTAAATGTGAGTGGCGACACTGCGGTCCTGAATGTCCCAAACAGTCGGCCAGGGCCTCGTATCCGGCTCGCCTTTATTGGCTGGCTGGAGTAGAACCCGAAGAGTGCTTGCAGGATTCTCAACTCAGGCTTGCTTTAAACGGTCGATCGGAGAGGGAGTAGCCAGAGCTATATGCTCGGGCCTGGAAGTGTCATTTTCAAGGGCGTAACTACGGGGAAACCACTGCGAGTCCTCGTTTATCGGTGACTTGCGATTGTGAAAGCGGCGTCGCACTTCTCTACATCCCTAGCCTCCCTACACCAATATTGCACCCTGTTGCCCTGCCCGTATGACTTGAGTGTCTGTGGCGACAGCTTAGAGGGGCCCATTTAGTGAGTTGGCGAGTCAACCTATGCCAAAGTTCAAGACATAATGGTAATTAAGGCAGACGACAATTTTTAATTCAATAGTCTTGAGTTAACTAGTCCATCGAACCTTCAACTATATAATCAGACATTAGATGGACCTTATCATCACAAAACAGTTCAATAACTATACTCAGTGCCAGATAACGTGGCAAAAGACGACTTTCACCTACCTTCACCACGATATCTTAAAATGCAAAAAAATCTATCGCTTACCATACAAATCTATCGAAAAGTTGTATCGCAAAATTCTCTTGGTAGATGCCTACCAGGAAGCAACATTACAAACAGCACAACCCAAAATTTTACGATTTCTAGTAAAATTACCATAAAAAATATATGTTTTTAATAAGATAAGATAAGATAAGATAATATTTATTTGTTTGAACATGGTAATTTACACATTAATGCAAGATGTTACATGGTGTACAAAGTCCAGTCATGTTCAGCCTCATGTTAAGGCGTACAAATTTGTATAAGTATAAGTTATTTGTAATTAATTGTAATAAATTAATTGTAATGAATTAATTGTAATAAATGTCAGATACAGAAATTAATTAGAATTAAAAACATAGTCATTAGTCATGCGGATATATAACAATATTAACATTTTAAATACCAGCTATACATATTTACATTTCTTTATCCAATAAGAACTGTGTAACATTATAATAAACTTTCTCACTTAAAAATTGCTTAAGTTTCCTACCAAATGCTATTTTATTTAGTTCTTTCCATGATTTTGGCAATTTATTATAAACAATTGGGCTCATGCAGAAAATACTTTTTGTCATTAATGCTGTTTTGGATTCATGTAAACAAAGCTTACTATTATCTCGTCTGTTTCTTGGATAAGTGTCTGCCACTCGCGCAAATAAATGTAAGTTTGACTTGACAAACATAGCAGTTTCATATATATACAACGAGGGAAGCGTTAAGATATTGTACTTCTTAAAATATGGTTTACAACTGTCAGTTCTCGCAATATTAAACATGGCTCTTATACAACGCTTTTGAGCCTTGAGTGCTATAGTATTATCGGTACTATTTCCCCAGAATATAACTCCATATCGTAGGACTGACTGAACCAATCCATGATAGGCATTAAGTAAAGCATCAGTATTGAGGACTCGTGACAGTTTATATAAGGCATAAGCCGACGAACTTAAACGCGTGGTAACCGATTCGATATGTGTTTTCCAATTAATTTGTTTGTAAAATATCCTATAATCATGTATTTCATTGTTTTAAAATACCAGATTAACCTGTAACTGACGATATTTCATTATTTTATAAATAATATCATTGATAACAATGCCAAATTACTTTCAAATGTCTGAAAATCAAAAGTTTTTAAGTAACATTAAAATTAAAGACCTAACAATATAATAAGATAAAATTAAAATTAAAGATTATACCGAGAATATTTATATAAATTCAATATAATATAAATCCTATAATTAAATACGTAATTAGCTTCGAAGAATTATGTAACGCCCAAAAAATGCCAAGTTTTAAGTTATGACACATTTCTTTCAACTCATTTTACCGTCAGGTGTAATAAACCTAAAAGATCGCACAAGTAGATGCAAGATTTTAGGTTATGTGTATCAAACAAAATCTTTTCTTAACTGATTTTAGCGTCAGGTATACGAGATCAGTGGCGTCGTGTGGCCCAGTCGCCATTTTGTTTGACATTCCGTGTGGAGCACGTAAAAGATATTGAAAAAAAAATGATGGGCCTCGATGACAGTATATACCCAAAGATTGATACATTCATAATTCATGTATCAGACAGCAGTGATAGTAACAGTAGTGGAAGTGACAGTCCAGAACTATAGATTTTTGTAAAATCATAAATAAATTATTTTAGTATATTATTTTACCTCACCTTACGTATTTTACAAAAAGTTAGCCTTAAGATAGGTTAGCTATCAGTTTCATGCTAGGGCAGTGGTAAGGTAGGTAACGTGTACGTATGCTTTATTATTGCACGTGTAGGTGTTTAATAATTTCTTAATTAAAATTCTAAACAAATTACACGCAGACAAATGTTTGTAACCTCTGTACGGTCTAGACACCTTCACCACGATATTACAACGATAAGACGGTTTGTATGGAAAGCGATAGAATTAGCGATAAATTACTTGGATTTGATGATATCGTGGTGAAGGTCACCAAATAACCTCTTTTGCCATGCTATTTGGCAAACACTATACCGTTGGCAGTCCACGACTGATATGTGCAGGCGTGGAATGTCATCGGTCTACTGATTCATCCCAATTTAAGATTAAATTTCTCCAAAGGCTTCTGCGTGTTGGATCCATATCCCCATGTAAGACTACCAAAGGACCACGTATCTTCTCAATTGGAAGATCCCGGGAAAATAATAGGAGATATATATATATTAATAATAAACTTAATAATTAATTTCTTGCTTACATATTATTAGCTTAGCATTATTTGTATATTATATCCCTTAGTCGCCTTTTACGACGCCCACGGGCAAGTGTAGAATTATATTCGTACTCCGTCACTACACGGATATTATGATTATTGTTTCAGCATTGTTGTTTTAATAAAAGTATAAAACTAAAATCCATAGCCGGCCCAAAATAAAACTAGTCAGGATACATTTTATAGATTAATGGATATACATATGTATAAACGTATTACAGGGAAATATTTTAATTACACAACAATCACTTTCAATTAGCTAACATTTTATACATCGATTATTTATTTACATAAATATACTTTTTTTTTTTTTTTTTTTTTTGGGTGGGTCGCGGTCGGCGCGCCTCCGCACCACTCCGTCCGGGGCGACAGAGGGGCTTAAGCACGCAACTCCCGCAACCCACCCGAAAACCACCTCGCCTTCGTCATTGGGCCGACCACCGGAGCAGGTTTACTTGTCGTCAGTGGTCGGCCCGACGGAATACCCCCTACGCGGGGTACCCTCCCATCGACCGACGTCCCCCCCTCGGGGAGGACGTCGGTCTTTCCTCACGCGGTCGGCCTCTCGGCGGGTGACGGACTAATCCCCGGTCACGTCACCCGCGGCCTCGGCTAGGGCGGCATGAGGCGCAGATAGTTGCGCCTGCGCCGCCCCAGTCGCCGGCGGCGGATCTCCTCATCGAGGCTGCGCTCCACGCGCAGACGATCCGCCGCCTCCTTCTGCGAGATCACTGTCTCGCAGAAGGCTGCGACCGCGTCCCAGTTCCTGACGCTGACATAAATATACTTAGGCTTACCTTTTTTTTTTTTTTGGGTTGGGTTGCGGTCGGCGCGCTCCTCGCACCACTCCGTCCGGGGCGACAGGGGAGCGTAAGCACGCACACCCGCAACCCACCCGAACACCACGTCGCCTTCGTCGTTGGGCCGACCACCGGAGCAGGGTTACTTGTCATCAGTGGTCGGCCCGACAGAATACCCCCTATTTGGGGTACCCTCTCATCGAACGACGCCCCCCTCCTCGGGGAGGACGTCGGTCTTTCCTCACGCGGTCGGCCTCTCGGCGGGTGACGGACTAAATCCCCGGTCACGTCACCCGCGGCCTCGGTTAGGGCGGCATGACGCGCAGGTAGTCGCGCCTGCACCGCCCCAGTCGCCGGCGGCGGGTCGCTTCGTCGAGGCTGAGCTCCTCGTGCGCGCGACCCGCCGCCTCCCTCTGCAAGATCACTGCCTCGCAGAAGGCTGCGACCTCGTCCCAGTTCCTGACGCTGTCGAGCATCGCCCTAGCGATGGTCGGCAGCGTCAGGCCGGCACCGATGATTGCGACGAGTTCACGACGCTGCTCTGTCCAGGCGGTACAAACCTCGAGCGTATGCTGCGCCGTGTCCCCGTCGCAATCGCAGTGGTGGCAGGACGGTGTGCTCTCCCTCCTAGCGACCGTTACTTAGGCTTACTCAGACTTTTCTCGAAAAGTCTAAGTCACACTATTCTCCGATATCCTTAGAATAACAACCCAGATTATGCTCCAACTCTATCCAATACGGAGTTTACGTCCAACACTTTTTGTCACACAAAACGGTTTCCATCCATCCAACTATCCGTCAGCTCGTAAACATCCACTGCTAGACATAGACCTCCCCACGAGAATGCCACGCAGAATGGTCCTGTATCTAACGGTTCCCTGTGATTTTCTAATGGCCTTGGTCCCCCTAATAGAGGGTCATCCTAAACGCGTCCTCATCCTAAAGGCGTCTTCCGATTCGTGGTCGCCCCTCGAGAATCTTAATCTCCTCCTCCATTATCCTTTATCTCAACGGTTATAGGTTCGATGAGTGATGTAGCTTGCTCATTACCCTTTCAACGTGCTAATTCTTCGAGCTATTCACAAAATGGTTATGAATTAGAATTTCAGAAACCTACCTTAAAAACTTTCACTTCAAAAGTCCAAGACGTTACAGGATTACTGGTTTGAAATAAAAGGTCTTTGATAACTTGTGTTTAATCACTGTTATATATTAACGTGAAACTTCTAATGCGACTTCCAAGATGGTTACGTTGAACGTTTAACGCTACCATGGAGGGGGTATGAAAACATTGTTGCGTTAAACGTTCAACGCTCTTGGGGAATAGGAAGAGACAGAGCTAGAGTGAATACGTGGCACTCGAACGCATGCGCATAGTATGCCTTTTTCTTTCAAGATGCTCTGTCTCTCTCTCTCTCTCTCGCTGTTTTTCACACTAAATCTCTTATTTTAATTTTTCAAGAAGTTTCACTTCTATCCCGTGTACAGTGTTACACCCGCATTTTTTTTATAACACCATTTCATTCGTCACAGCTCTTATTCGTCCCACTGCTGGCCTTGAGTAAGTCAGATTTCATCTCTATGCGGAGGGGCCGCAAAGATATGATATCGGACTTACTATACCATGCTTGTCAGAGAAGTTGGCATAGGGTTTTATTTCGAGTTTGCCTGCTCTTCCATGGATGTTATCTGCATATCCTTAGTCGTCTTTTAGTGCACTTCCGGGCAAGAGGGTGGTAAGTTGTATAAATAGTGGCGTAGTAAGCTACATTACCATTTTTAGCTTTTTAGTTCCTCTGTGTTTTTTGAAGGTGATTTTTTTTTACCTTTTTTATTTTTTTTATTGCAAACGGTGGCAAACGAGCAAACAGTACACCTGATGGTAAGTGTTGCTGCCGCTCATGGACCTTTACAGGGTCGCTGCCTACCGCGAAGAAAGTGAAGGGAGTGTGAATGCGTGCATTGAGGCTCGGTGATACCAAGGGCACCACCAAAACCCTCCACACACAAACACCCTCAGAAAGCTGGGCTTCCGGCTCTCTCGCTCACCGAACGAAGCGCAGTAACAAATTGCTACTACTCAGACGTCGATTTTCTGTGAGAGTGTGGTACTACCCCGGACGGACCGGCCCGCGGCTGTAGACAGATAACTGTCGACAGTGTGGTCCTACTACTCTTACTTAAAATAATTTACTTTTTGCTTTTTAGTGATTGTATTACACTATAAAAAATATGGGCATAGTGAGTAAAAAAATTAAATTCTTTTTCCATGTATGTTCTTCGAATACTCGAAGATACTTGGACCGATTTGAAAAGTTCTTTGTTTGCTCGGTAGGATATACTTTCCAGATGGTGCTATAAGTTCTTGGTGATGAGATACTGGAAAATTCGAGGTTATTATTCAAATTTTATATATACACTTATAGCGGTTTGGTAAATCTTTACAGGGACTAGTACAGTAATTACTAGAAATCAAATATTTTTAATTAATAAAAACCGCTTTCAAAAAACACCAAAGATCTAAAAAACAAAAAATAATACCTTTTGCAATCGATGCCTTAAGTAGGTTCATACGAGTTAGGTAGCGGTTTATAGGAGGCACCAACTTGAAAAAGTATTATTTTTTGTTTTTTAGTTCTTTGGTATTTCTAAGGTGTATTTTTTTTTTACAAATCATAAATTATTATCGCCAATTATTCGTCACACAAAAATTTGCGAATAAGAATTTCAAAACCTTCGCATAACAAGTTATACTTAAACCTCCTAAAAGGAGGAAAATGTGCAGGGGCCTAACAGAAAATAATCTGGCTAGCTCATAATTTTGCGAACAAAGAATTTTTACATAGCTAATTTTCACAAAATAACCATGAATAAATTATATACTTATCTAGTCGCAATACACCTGGCTTTTATAAATATAAATTGTCACATTGTTCATGCTGAAATTGCACAGCCAAGTATTTGATGGCTTTTTTATATAGCCATTTTAAATGTAAATTTCGAAATTGGATGTAGAGGTATGTCTGTATTTATTACCGTGGTAGTGATTCAAAGGTTAAAAGTCTTGTTTTTATGTTTCTATTTTTCACTGTTTCGTAGTTACTCTTTTATTATGTACTATTAGCAACCCGCCCTCGCTTCGCTTCGGTTTCAGTCGCCTACCCGCATAGCTCCCGTTCCCGTGGCAATATCGGCATAAAACATAGCCTAAGTTACTCCATATAGCTATCTACCTGGTAGTAAAATATTATCAATATTGGTCCAACCGTTTTCAATATTACCACAAATAAATGGAACGACAGACAGACTTAAAAAATTAAATTGGTTTTTAGGCATAGCTGTCGTGCAAATAACCGTGTGAGCATGAAAAAACCCAGCATTTTCACGTTATAAACAGACACTTCAATTTTATTTATTTGTATAGAGTATAGATAAAGAACAATAACATTTAACGTCACCTTTTTATTCTTGTAGTACAAAGAATAGTATAGGAATATAAACTGCTAAATAGTACTTTGTTTTAGGCTGCATCTACCTACAGTTTTAGACAGACCAAAACTCTAAAAATTTGTCTTTTGGCTTTTGTCGCTCTCATAAATTTCGCAATAAATTTTCCTCTTATTGATAGCCTGATAGGGATGCAAATATTGAAAAGAAAACATCGATGTACAAAAAACATCGCCCTAAAAATGTGATGTTTTTTAATGATCTATGGCCCCATATAATGCAAACAATTACAAATTTAATTTAAAATCAAACTGTATTTATTATTCATGATAATATAATCTGTAATAATATTATTTATTGAATAAACTGCTCTACTTTTAGGATAAGAAAGATGCATGATGATGTAGAGGAAATTAAATTACATTTAACAACTGTTTTTTTTATTTAGAAAGGTTAATACAACCTTACGTAAACTGCAGCAAGATATTTAGAAACAGTTCAAAAATAACAGTTTGACAGATACATCATTGATGAGCACAGTGTCACCCAAGTTCCGCTAACATTACCAAACCTTTTTGAAGTGAAAGTTCTTTAGAATTGTTGTGATTTCAAACTCGATGAAACGAAAAAGCGAGTCCATAGAGACACAAACACGTAAATGTATATAGGATTCAGCCGACGAGAGAATGAGATAAAGGATAGAGGATGAAGGATAAAGGATAAAGAAGTTACACTTCTGACATGCGTAATGCGTACTTTGTACGCACGCTCTTTTTTTTTCATAGTTGGCGAGCAAAACATCAATGTAAAAACATCCTTTTTTTGGGGTGGGCTGCGGTCGGCGCGCTTCCGCACCACTCCCTCCGGGGCGACAGAGGGGCTTAAACACGCGACACCCGCAACCCACCCGAACACCACGTCGCCTTCGTCGTTGGGCCGACCACCGGAGCAGGGTTACTTGTCATCAGTGGTCGGCTCGACGGAATACCCCCTACGTGGGGTACCCTCCCATCGACCAACTTCCCCCCTCGGGGAGGACGTCGGTCTTTCCTCACGCGGTCGGCCTCTCGGCGGGTGACGGTCTAATCCCCGATCACGTCACCCGCGGCCTCGGCTAGGGCTGCATTGCACGCAGGTAATCCGTAAAAACATCCTAATACAACATCGATATATCGATGTTTTGCAGTAGTGAACATCGATGGCAAACATCGGTGATTTTTATTGAAACATCGATGTATCGTTTGTATCCCTACTTATTGAGGAAGATTACGTAAATTTATATGAATCATTAAGTTTTTGTTAATTTTTTTTTTTACTAACCAAACTAAATAAAAGTAACCTCAAAAGGCGGCAACAGGATGTAAATAATTATTATATTACTCCTTTATTGTTTTATTCGCGTTAATTCAACTAAGTAATTAAATTATTTTCCGTTAAATAAACTCAAAACACGAAAATAGACCCTGAATCTGTATGCAATCAACTAAAATCCTTGTGCGAAAACTTCACACTAACAGTTGAGGATTTATGAGCCGCCTGACGTGGTATGGGGATGGGATGGGGATATGGGATGAAGGAGCTGTAAACAAAAATTTAAGTATAGACATCAAGAGCTTTAGAGGTAAGACAAGACCAAAGAATAATTCCGAACAAAAAACGACTTCAGCCGTTTTTTCATGGAAGTCATTGTCAGAACTGGACCAAATAGAAATGGGACCAGAAGGACCAGCTTGCCAATAAAAAAAGAATCCTCAGAATAGGTTCGCCCAACCGAAAGTTCTGAGGTAACAAACATAAAAAGAACAAATTGAATGAAGAACTTCGTCCTTTTTTAAAATCGATTAAAAAATAGAGTGGAATTATTAAAACATCGCAAATAAATGCTGAAAGGGTTGTGTGAAAGAAGAGGATATATTGCGGCGATCCCAAGTAATTGAAATGAGAATAGGATGATCATTAAAAGAGAATTTATGACGTATATAAATAGCGTTGCACTCTTAGAATAATAACGTATAGAAGGATAGTATCGGTACGTAGAGCAATCAAAAACATGAAGCCAAAATACTACATAAGCGCAGGCGATTACACACGTACACACGCATACCACTATACAAATTATGAAATCAAATTTTGTTTTTATTAACATAAATCGTCGAAATACTTTTAAAAGTAATGTTAAAAACCGTTTTTAAGTTTTTCAAATGTGGTGGAACCATTTGAATGCACAACCCATCATAATTACCTATTTCGTTTTTAAGAGTTGCGTACGTACGTGCAGTACAGTGACATTGTACATTACGCAACCGTTCCGGCGTAAGCTCCATTAGGCTCCAATTGAAATGCTTCATTTTTTGTGCGTGGACTTACCTTCTATACTTTATTATTCTAAGGTTGCACCATTATTTTTGTGCACTTGATAAACATAATTTCTGTAAGATGCGTACAGACACATAAATCAATTACCACGAGATGGCGTGCTAAAATTAATATTTAAGTTTTTTTAGTGACCTCTATGATAAATAATAATTATTATTTATTGCATTAGCTACATTACAGTTACTATTTATTCTGGTTACAAAGGAGGCTTACCTAGTAAGGACTGAAAATTACGTCAAAAACACAAACGTGATAATGGTACATTATGATAATTATTTTCTTCCTTTCTTTATGTTTTAATTATTTGTTTAGTCTTGTACTAAATCTTGAAAATTTATACATATATACAATTTCGAAGGGCATCACACTGGAGCTAATACCATATATGTTGTACGAAGCATAATATTATGTATATTTAAAGGATTAAGAAAAAAAATTACTGCCCGCTGAGTTTCTTGCCAGATCTTCTCAGTTTGTGGCCGCGTTCCGATCCGGTGGTAGATTATTGTATTGTATTCAAACGTGTAATTTGACAATATGTAAGTGCCCTTAAGGGGCCTATGCAGAATAAATGATTTGATTTGATATGGGTGGCATTAGTGGGTCGATTTCACCGATTAAAGACTTGAGATCTAAATGGGTGCCAAGTTCTGGGTACAATCTTGAAATTTATTTATTAGAAGAACTTATAACATTCGTAGGTAAATTTAAAATCAAACTTCTTTATTTGTCTACTGCAAAAAATATAAATATAGCTGTTTAAATTTCAATAAACGAATACTTTACATAAAACATATAATTTATGATTTATTGCATCTACTAGTAGGTTTATTGTCCCTATGTTTTACGAGAAAAGAAAATGAAAAACTTTAAAACTATATTTTCAATGACAGTGATAATGTTTAGATATGTAAGTATTTACATATTTTTTATCATTAGAGGGAACAGAACAGTAAAAGGGACGGTAGTATATAGGCTAACTTGCCGGTTAGATTCATAAACAAAAGAAAAAACGAGACTTGGACATTAATATGAAATACAGTTTCGTATTTAGCAAAACGCCTTGCTTGCTTTAAAATACAAAGAAATTAACTTGATTGTACATTGTTGAAGTAATCCTATCCCTTAAAACATTTTATTACATAAAAGGACTTATTAGTCCAATAATCTTGAACACTCAAATACTTCAAAACGCCATCTACTGCGTTAAAGTATAACCAGACAACGCTGATTACTGTGAACATTTAATGTAAAATATATAAACAGCGCCATCTAATGATCAACTACTAAACTATATGTATTCTAAAGTGTGTTTGGTATATTATGGTTATACATTAATATAACAGATGGCAGTAGTTATATTAACAATTATAACTTGCAATAAATTACTGCAAATAAATCCCAGCTATTATTCTAAGTATCTATGTAGGTATGTATATTGGTTGTAATTACTTTGGAAAATTATTTACTCATTAACAGAAATGACGTAGATTGTATTGTTAATTAAGAACTTATTGTTGTTCTGCATATTCATCTAAGTATATATACCGACCATACAATTAATTCGAAGTTCTATAGTTAGTGTTCACGATCTAGGTACAATAGTTGTTCTTATAAGTATGTATATAGTTGCTATTAAATTTTTGTTTATTAATAATAACGTTTGCCTTCGTAATATATGGATTTTTTTTTCTTCATCATTACCATAATCATCATCACCTTCGTTGTCATCATTCAGCCTATTCATCATCATCATCATAACAGCTCATCTACGTCCCACTGCTGGGCACGAGCCTCCTCCTCAGTAGGAGGGAAATTGACCTTACTATCACATGCTAGTCAGGTTGGTATGGGACGTAGTCGCAGCCTTCTACGAGGCAGTAGTCTCGCGGAAGGAGGCGGCGAAGCGCGTGTGCGAGGAGCATCTCCTCGACAACGCGAACTGCCGCTGTCGCCTGGGGCGGCGTAAGCGCGAATACCTGCGCCTGATGCCGCCCCAGCCGAGGCCGCGCGTGACTGGACTGGGGAGTTATTCCGTCACGTGCCGAAAGGCCGACCGCACGAGGAAAGACCGACGTCCTCCCCGAGGGGGGGACCTTGGTCGAGGAGAGGGTATCCTCTCAAAAGGTATTCCGTCAGGCCGACCACTGATGACAAGTCATCCTGCTCCGGTGGTCGGCCCAACGACGAAGGCGACGTGGATAATCCTAATTTATTTAACTATTAAAAGCTGATAGCATACATAACATATCATAGTGTTTTAAGGTGTTTAAATAACTAGCGAGAAGCGACCCGCCATCGCTACACTTCGGTTCCAGCCGCTTTGGGTTCATATCTGCAATGTTTCCTGAGACATGACCTCGAGTTCGAGTCCGGACAAATTATTATAGTTTTTCCAAGTGGAAAAATAGACTAAATTACGTCGTGTGGTGGCGGAGTAAGAATACGATTCACCACTCCCTATCTTACCTGTGGATGTCGTAAGGGACGACTGTGGGATATGGTATGCACGTAACATCTGTGTAAGGGAAGGCAAACTCGAAATGAAATTCTATATCAACATGTCTGACCAGTATGGTATAGTAGGTCAAATTCCCTCCCATTGTGGAGGAGGCCCGAGCCCAACAGTGGGACGTACCTATGTGGGCTGCAATGATGATGATGACTCTGTATATAGAAAAGCGTTATGGATATTACCTAGAACAAACAAAATGATTAAACTGGTTTTTAGGCATAGGTATCTTGCAAATAACCGTGTGAGTATAAAAAATGCTACTATTTTCACAGTAAAAAGAAAGAAAGAAAGAAGAAAGAAAACTTATTTATTTCGATCTCATACTAATAAAAATCGGTACCAAATCTTTTTTTTTTTTTTTTGGGTGGGCTATGGTAAGCGCACGCGCTGTCCAGTCCGTCCGGGGCGATGAAAAGACAGCGCGCGGGCCCATAACCCACGTACCCACGTCACCTCGTTGTTGGGCCGACCACCGGAGCAGATGTGACTTGTCGTCAGTGGTCGGCCCTAACCTTTCGGGTAACCTCACCTCTCGACGTCCTGGGACGTCGGTCGCCGTCCCGCGGTCAGCCTCTCTGCGGGTGACGGACAATTACCCGGTCCGATCACCCGCGGCCTCGGCTAGGGCGGCATTAGGCGCAGATACTCGCGCCTGCGCCGCCCGAGTCGCCGGCGGTATAACGTGTCGCCGAATAGGAGCTCTACTCGCACACGATCCGCCGCCTCCTTCCGTGAGATTACGGTCTCACAGAAGGCGGCGACCGCGTCCCAGTTCCTGACGCTGACGAGCATCTCCCTGGCGATGGTCGGCAGCGCCAGGTCGGCACCGATAATTGCGACGAGTTCACGGCGATCCCCCTCCCATGCAGCACACTCCTCGAGCGTGTGCTGCGCCGTGTCCTCGTCGCAACTGCAGTGGTGGCAGGACGGAGTGCTCTCCCTCCTGACAATCTTGTGCAGGTACTTCCCGAAGCAACCGTGCCCCGTCAGCACCTGCACCAGTCGGAAGGAAAGCATCCCGTGCGTCCGCTCCAACCACTCCATCGGCACCGGCCGGAGGGCCTCGACGGTCCTGACACCGTACCGAGGACTCTCCAGCCGGACTGCCCAACGGGCAATGACTCCATGGCGGGCGTCTACCCGCCAGGCGGTGATCTCTTTGATGGAGACCATGCCGCCGCGGGCGCGCGTCTCCGACACCCGCCGATAAATTTCGGCGAGCATCTCCGCCTCCAGGTCCCACGGGGGAGTTCCGACCAGGAGGCACGCTGCCTCCGTCGCCACCGTGCGGTATCCCCGTATGGCCCTGATCGCCATGACCCTCTGTGGTCGCCACAGGAGGGCCCTAAGACGGACGGTCAGGGACCCCGCCCACACCGGTGCGCCGTACAGGGCCATCGACCGGATCACCCCCACGTACAGCTGTCGGCACGTAGCGCTGGGTCCGCCCACTTTCGGCATCAGCCGCGAAGGGCGGACGCCGCGCCGACAAGCCGGGGAACAAGTCGATGGAGATGCTCCCGGAACCGAAAATGCCCATCGAGCACCAGGCCCAAGTACTTCATGTGGGCCTGGATGCTGATGGTGACCGACTTTACGGTGATCGAAGCGCCGGCGGGAGGCCCGGCGGTACGGAGGCCATGGAAATCGGTACAAAATCTACAGAAATTTCTTAAAACTATACTAACATATAACTTAAAAAGATAAACCTATACTTAAAATAATTGTACTAAAAGACATATTAAAAAAAAACAAAAGCGAAGATATATAAGATTAATTAACATATAGTACATAAAGAGATCGAAAAAGGTTCTATATCAGCATAAGCTAAAAACAAACGCTTCAATTTTATTTAGCGACAGAAGATAGGAAAGACACACACCACAGCTCATACACCTCACACTGCTGCGCTCGAGTCTGCTCTAAAACAGGAGGGTAACAGACCTATTTTATCTTTCGGGACAAACCGATTAGTTTTCAAGCTTTCGTTCTCTTGCATAAACGATATGTGCATATCGAGGGGTGAAAAAGCTATTTGGTTTAAGCGACATCTAGGGTGATATTGAGTTATATATATATATTCGGAATCAGAGAATTTTTCTCCGTCGAATGATACCGAATTCATTAAAATCGGCGCACTTTTTTTCATACGCTGAACTTTTTTACACTTTCCATACGCTGAAAAACGAGAGCTTAAGGCAATTTGTATTAAGCGACATTTATCTTTGTAAGTAAAGGTACGTTTTATTTAGTATTAGCATCAAGAATTCTATGTTTTTAATTTAATTTTAATCAAATTTATCCCATTCAAATAGCTCAAGAAGTTTTTTGTTATGATGTTTTTTTATTAGTTTAAGAGATATATCTTAAAAACCATTTCAACCCTTATTTTTAAGATGGCGGCCGTGGGACAAGGGTGGCGATCCCACAAACTTGGTTTTAGCTTTACACTGACCCCCCCTACACATCTGAAAAATAAAATTGCATCCTCTAAAAAACGCAAGGTAAGGCCTAAAAAATGTAACATTTCAATGGACTATAATTAAATAGTTTTAATTAAAAATAAATTCACAGTAATGAAATACTTGCCAATATTTAATCACAAACAAGTCATTTGATTATTTATAAAAAGGGAGGCTTTTTATAAATAATTAAAATTAAACGATTAAATTGATATTATAAATTAAATTAATTATTTATATTTAAATTAATATAATGTGCTGTGTGGTAGCGGCTTCGAATACTACCAACCCTTGCTTTGCTCGTGGGTGTCGTAAAAGACGACTAAGAGCCCTAGATTGACCCGGACCAACTCCAACTGGTACCATTTGGGTCAACGATTACATTCCCTAAGAGGTTTGACGTCAGGCAGGCGGCCGGTCATAAAAGTAATTGCCGAAACTTTTTGCAATATGTCAAAACAGATGACATATTGCGTCGACCCCAAGTAATTGGGATAAGAGCAAGATGATGATGATTTAAATTAATATAATAATTAAAATAATACCATAATTAATATCATTTTTAAACTACAACGAATGCAATGTTTTATCTATTGATTCACACAGATTTAAAATAACGATATTTCGTTCAAATGATCATAACAGTGTAACACCACACGGAAACTGATCACCACTGGTGACGGAGTAAGAATACAATTCACCACTCCCTATCTTGCCCGTGGATGTCATAAAACACGACTAAGGGATATAATAATACGCATATAACAACTATGCAAGAGAAGGAAAACTCGAAATGAAACCCTATACCAACATGTCTGACCAGCATGGCATAGTAGGTCAAATTCCCTCCCATTGTGGAGGAGGCCCGAGCCCAACAGTGGGATGTATGTGGGCTGCGATGATGATGATAACAGCGCCCATATACAATACGACTAAGAGATATAATAAGCAGATCAGATGCAAGAGAAGGAAAACTATACATAAAATCCTATACCAACACGATTGGACGCGGTCGCCGCCTTCTGTGAGGCCGTAATTTCACTGAAGGAGGCGGCGGATCGTGTGCGAGTAGAGCTCCTATTCGGCGACACGTTCCACCGCCGGCGACTCGGGCGGCGCAGGCGCGAGTATCTGCGCCTAATGCCGCCCTAGCCGAGGCCGCGGGTGATCGGACCGGGGAATTGTCCGTCACCCGCTGACCGCGCGACGGCGACCGACGTCCTAGGACGTCGAGAGGTGAGATTACCCGAAAGGGTATTCCGTCGGGCCGACCACTGACGACAAGTCACATCTGCTCCGGTGGTCGGCCCAACAACAAGGTGACGTGGGTGCGGGTGGGTTATGGTCCCGCGCGCCGACCTTTCATCGCCCCGGACGGACTGGACCGTGCGTGCGCTTACCATAGCCCACCCATAAAAAAAAAATACCAACACGATTGATTAGCGTGGTATAGTAGAACAAATTCCCCCCAATAGCGCAAGCAGACCAATAGTCCCACGTATGTGGGCTGAAATGATGAAATAAACTACGGAACCCGTTTCTTATCGGCTATTCTCAGCGGCCGCGATTCAGTCCAGATAAATTTCAAATAAAACCGGCTAAGTGCGAGTCGGAGTCGCGCACGTAGGGTTCCGTACCATTATTTATAAAAATCGCGTTCGTTGTATGGGATTAAATATTTATTTTGACGGACGGACAGACAGCGATTTCTTAGTAATAGTGTCTCGTTTTTACCCGTTGGGTACAGAACCCTCAAAAAAAATTAAAAATTGACAGTATGGAAGTGCTTCAGTATGGCGACGGAGTAAGAATACAATTCACCACCTCTCTTTTATCGTAAAAGACGACTAAGGCATTATAATATGCAGATGGCATCTACACAAGAGAAGGAAATTTCAAAATAAAACCCTAAACCAATACATCTGACCAGCGTGGTATATTAGGTCAATTTGCCTCCCATCGTGGAGGAGGTTCGAGCCCAGCAACGGGACGTATGTAAGCTATGGGAAAGTGCTCTTATACATACTAAATGATTTGATTTGTAACGTCAACTACGCTTTCCAAATCCACCTTTTCATTTATATACACAAGGAGAATTGTTCTGATCACAATCAAATTGCAATCAATAAGAAAATCAAAACATTCATCTGCGTATTAAAATTATTAATAAAAATGTTCAGTTATAAACGAATAGTAGAAGATCCCCAATAAGAGCGGCCTTCCCCATCTGCTTGTCGGATCCAAATCATATTTCATCGTGTAATCACATCTTCGGAAAAATATTTATTATTGCAAAAAGAATTACATTTTTTTTTCTGGTTGGGGCGCCCATTTTATCAGTAACAGGGAGTCCAGAGCGACGTACAATTCAGACAGACATCAAAATTCCCGGCTTGAAAACGTTTAAACCAACTTTCTGCTATTTTTATTGACACTGCATTAAGTCCATAAACGTCACAATTTTTTTCGCAGTTTGCGTTGCATTTTTCCATTTTTTATAATATAACTAGCAACCCGCAATCGCTTCGCTTCGGTTTCAGTCGCCTTACACGCATAGTTCCCGTTACCGTGGGAATACCGGGATAAAATTTAGCCTATGATCCTCCCTGATATTATAGCTTAACATTGGTGAAAAAACTATTGAAATCGGTTCGGTGGGTTAAAGGTGAAAGCGTAACAAACAAACAAACAAATTTACTTTCGCATTTATAATATTAGTAAGGTTTTTAAAATGTATCAAATTCCTTCATTAGATTCACTCATTTTGATAGAAAGAAAAACAGATGGAAAACGGTTGGCAACAACATTTTACTAAATTATTATTTTTTTCGAAATGTAACCTTTTTAATGTCATTAAAACCAGCCAGATACAACAAGTACACCAAAGAAATTTTATTAAAAGTTTATACAGGCTATATGCGAACTTTAGGAATTTAGATTTGGAAACCTAAATGCTCCACTTACATAGACAATTCTCAGCAAGACGCACACAATCTTACTATTTTCAAATGAAATAAACCTAGGATTCGATTCGATATTCTTTCCATGCGTTCGGACCGTAAGAACGGAAAATAACGTAATGATATCGAACCGAATGCAGCGCTCATTTCGCATCGTTTGCCGCACACTTCTTTCCATTCAGAACCTCGCTAGCGCTGTGCCGAGTAACTTTCTTACATTTTTTCTGAACAGAATGTGTGAGACCTCGATTCAGAAGCGAAGGAGAGGAAAAGGATGCATGAGTAATGGACTGTTCAGACTTTAATGCGCCCCCAGCCAGGGTATCTGCGGAGCCCCTGTTGGGATTACCCAACAGAGGCTCCGCACCGACCACCGACGCATTCATTAGAATGTATACTTTCCCGCGTATCTTTGCCCAGGCCGATCTTTCTGTTGTACTCATGGGAAATTGATGCATACTTGTTTTTTTAACGTTGTTGCAGATATGAAAGTATGAGACGTTTAATGCCATCGAGGGGAACAAGGAACCTAGTTCCTACTTTACAACTTTGCCACGCTACGCTAAAACTGATACTGGTGTGATGACGTCAGACTACAACTCGATCACTCTCATACTTAATGCCATAAAATCCACCAAGGGTCCGAACGGGTGACCCTGAGACATTGTCCAGGTTGGCGCCAGCCACTGTTCCAGGCGGCGTTGATGCTGCCTGGATGCAGAACCCGGTGACGTCGGCCAAAAAATTGGCTGGCTCAGGCTCCTCAGAGCTTGGAACTCGGCGCCGGTGACCGTGCTGAAGTCATGAGTTCCGACAAGCGAGGTGCTACAAGGCAGTCGAGATTACCCGTTCGACGCCCAGTAAGTTCTTTGACTGCAATGGTTTTGTTTACTGTTGCAACCATCCCAGGTACAAGGTAACATTCTGTGCCGCCGCTCACCACTACCTCACACTCCATCCACCTCCTACATGCCAACCTCAGCCACTCCGCCGGTGCGCCCTTTTCCTAAAATCTATGGCGGAGTGTTTGATCGTTGTAGCCGTAGCCACGGAGCCATACCTGACCGACTTAATGGGTCAGGTAGCAGGGACAGCTCTGTGGCAATTATCGCCTCCATTTCAAGGACTCGGTACTAACGGTCAATAGCAACGAATACGGTGGGTTATAAAGCCGCGCGCCGCCTTTTTCTCACCCCAGACAGGAATGAGACGGACTGCGTGCGTCTAAACCATATCCCACCCAAAATAATTATTTTTTTGCAAAAAAAGAAACCGCCTTTAATAATGTAGACAATGTAGATAAATTTTTAGACTTCTGTAGATTTTTCAAAAAAAAATCGCTTTTATTTTAATTTTATAATGGAAGGAAGGAAGGAAGGGGGACCCACCACTTTCCCACGGTAATCATTATACCGCACACCACAATAGAAGGAGTACGGCATAGGATTAAGGTTCTTGATTGTGCGTCGAAAAATCGGAAAATCGTTGAAAATCGGTTCCTAAGCGACGAAGTTATCCGCGAACGAACATAAAAAAGCATATATACGGTCAAATTGAGAAACCTCCTCCTTTTTTGAACTCGGTTAAAAAAGGAGTAAGTAATGGAACCGCCGCCGGCGACTGGGGCGGTGCAGGCGCGATTACCTGCGCCTGATACCGCCCTAGACGACGCCTAGCCTCCCCGAGGGGAAGATGTCGGTCGATGGGAGAGTACCCCTCGAGGGGGTATTCCATCGGGCCGACCACTGACGTCAAGTCACCCTGCTCCGGTGGTCGGCCCAACGACGAAGGCGATGTGTCACGGGTGCGTTACGAGTGTACGTGTTTACGCTCCTCTGTCGCCCCGGACGAAGTGGTGCGAGGAGGGCGCCGACCGTAGCCAAACCCCCCAAAAAAAGATTACGGAATAATTCAATAAGTTATTAAAATGATTTTAATAAACTAATGCCTTTTAATTTGTTTCTGTGCTGCTATTCTAATAAGATACTAGAATAAACCATTTTGTCATTTTACTGGATCATAAACTGGAATGTCTAAATGTGAATGCCATTAATCAAATATTTAAAAAAATCAGACAAGACCAAGAAACAGCGGGTGTTTATACTTATTGTTAAAGTTATATACAAAAGCATAAAAAGTACGTTGAACTCAGCAGATAATCGTCAAGATTTGTTAAAAAAGAACATATTTTACTTACATTACGTCACCAATTAGTAAGCAAAGTTTTAATCATTGCTTTGTTTATTCCACTCGTGTTAAGAAAAATCAAGACAATTTTCTTACAAAAAGTAATAAATTATAGTGACGGAGTATGAATATAATTCACCATAACTTGCCTGATGGATGTCGTAAAAGACAACTAAGGTAAATAACATGCAGGTATAATTAAAAAGAATAGCGTGAGTACTAAGTACGCATGTCAGAAGTGAAACCTCTTTGGTTCCATGTGTTTTTATCAGTATAAAAAAAATTAAAAAAGGATAAAAAAAATAAAAAATAAGAAAAATAAATAACAAAAAAAAAATAAAAAAAGAATCTCTTGATCTTTCTCACTCGCTTGCTCCCTACTCTCGCTCCATGGCTGTGCTTCGTACTATGTTCGCTCTTTCTCACTCTCTCTCAATCGGCCTTAATCCCTCTCGCCCTCTTCTTTGACAAAACGCTGCACATCTTCGTGACGCTAAAATAAATAAAAATGGGTGCGTGTACTTATGTACGCGCGTGATAAGTTATACTTCTTTGGCATCATTAAAATATATATATATATAATTATTAAAAACCAAATTTAGAGAATAATCTAAATAAAAAAAAAATTAAAAAAAAAAAAATAAATAAAAAAAAGAAAAAAAAAAGAAATGGGTGCGTGTACTTATGTACGCGCGTGAGAAGCATCATTAAAATATATATATATATATATATATATATATATATATATATATATATATATATATATATATATATATATATATATATAATTATTAAAAACCAAATTTAGAGAATAATTTAAATAAAAAAAAAAAATTAAAAAAAAAAAAAAATTATAAAAGAAATAAAAAAAAACAAAAAAAAAGAAAAAAAAATATAAAAAAAAATTAAAAAAAAAAAAGAAAAACAGTGATCAGAGGTGACGAGTGTACCAACATGCGCGACTAATATCGAGGTTCAATTTCTATTTTGTTGGTAGCTTTTTTTCGAGACTTAATGAGCGGTTAAGCAGACAACTTCATACTGTTAATTTTGTGTCACATAATTAAAATTTCACTCTCATCATTTTTTCATAACGCGCCTAAAGAAGTATAACTTCAAAAATTTACCCTCATGCGCGCAAAAAAGTTTCACTTCAAAAAGACACGTTATTATAACGGCATATCTGACCAGCACAGTATAATAGGTTAATATCGCTCCTCTATTGTAGAGAAGTCTCGAGCAGTAGGCAGAATGCAACGCCAATCCAGGAATTGATACAAATGGTTAGGCCAATAGTGATGAGGAGGAAATACGGTCTTTCCGTTGCCTCGGGCAGAATAGATATGTCCATACCATAGCCTGCCAAAAAAAAGTAATTATGGAGATGAAGATGAGAATCATTTAAAGGTGATTGCGTGATCAATTCTTTGATAATTATGCTTTTGTTTCGGTATTCAAGCATCTAAGACAATCGTTACGGTCAATTTAAAGGTACGCTTACTAAGGTTGCCAAGTGGTTGGATTGCACGAACTGGTTTTCTATTGTTCATGTATAAAAAAAACACACTACATATCCATTGTGTTCTCAAAACGTAATTGTACAAATGGGAGCCGAGATTGCGTTTGGGCAACTTAAGAGGATCTTCTCGTCCAATATTCCGCAGTATCTTAAAACAAAGGTTATAACCAGTATAACCTGTGTGTGCTACCAGCGATGACATACGGCACTGAAACGTGATCTCTAAATGTTAGCCTCATTAATCCCTCAAAGTCGCTCAACGTGCTAAGACGAGAACTACGAGTATACCCGATATTTCTCTTCGTGATAAAATGCGGACCACGGAAATCCGTAGAAGAACGGGTGTAACTGACGTAGCACGCAGAATAGGCGTGACGACAGTACAAAAGAATCGATGCATTAATGATTTTAGGGGAAAATACATATCAAAAAAAAATTAATACGCTACTTTAGATTTATCTAAATAATTGAGATTATTAAGATTTTCAATAAATTAAATTATTAAAATACTGCATTCGGCCATTTTGGCTGAAACACCAATCACAGTGTATTACGTCACGTTAAGGTAAACTACTCTGTTTGTTGTTCTCAGTACTACTGATTACGCATTTGGATTGATTTTTTATTTGTTTACGTGTAATTTACAGACTCCACTCGATTATTACAATGGAACCAAGCTTTGTTAAAGCTAACAGCTCAAATTTGCCTAGGATTGATGTATTGTCGGCTGGTGGCAGACTATTTGGAGAGGCGCAGCGTCCTCTACGCCAACCGAGTAGGGGACGTTGTGCGAACGCCCATGACGTGCGGTGTTCCACAGGGGTCGGTCCTTGGACCCACCCTGTGGAACATCGGCTACGACTGGGCGTTGCGGGGGAGCCTCCCACCCGGGCTGGGTGTGATTTGTTACGCCGACGACACGCTCGTCACAGCCCGAGGTAGGACGCTACAAGAGGCGGTAAGCCTGGCGACCTCAGACACCGAAGAGGTCGCCCATCGGCGTCTCGATCACCGTCGATTCGGTTGGGATCAGCATCCAGGCCCATATGAAGTACTTGGGCCTGGTGCTCGACGGGCGATGGTGATTCGACGCCCGCCGAGACGTCATCGCCCGTTGGGCAGACCGGCTGGAGAGGCCTCGATACGGTGTTTGGACCGTGGAGGCCTTCCGGCCGGTGCTGATGCAGTGGTTAAAAAGGCGGCACGGGGTGCTCTCCTTCCGACTCGTACAGGTCTTGACGGGGCATGGATGCTTCGGCAAGTACCTGTACAGGGTCGCTAGGAGGGAGAGAACTCCGTCCTGCCACCACTGCGATTGCGACGAGAACACGGCGCAGCATACGCTCGAGGTCTGTGCCGCTTGGGCAGAGCCGCGTCGTGAACTCGTCGCAATCATCGGTGCCGACCTGACGCTGCCGATCATCGCTAGGGAGATGCTCGGCAGCATCAGGAATTGAGACGCGGTCGCAGCCTTCTGCGAGGCAGTTATCTCGCAGAAGGAGGTGGTGGGTCGCGAGCGCGAGGAGCACAGCCTCGATGATGCGACCCGCTGCCGGCGACTGGGGCGGCGTAGGCGGGATTACCTGCGTGCAATGCCGCCCTAGCCGAGGCCGCGGGTGACGTGACCGGGGATTAGTCCGTCACCCGCCAAGAGGCCGACCACGTGAGGAAAGACCGACGTCCTCCCCGAGGGGGGGACGTCGGTCGATGGGAGGGTGCCCCGGGTAGGGGGTATTGGGGGTTTTTATTGATGTATTTTTGCACTGAGGTACTGTACACCACTTATAAACTTTGGAATTCATTTTTATCACAAGAATTAATTTAATGTTTTGCTTACTTTCTTCGCTACACATAGACACAAGGACGTATTTACCTTAACGTGACGTAACAGCCGACGCCACGACACCGGCGAGCTGTTTTCGCGCTATATTTAAAAAAAATTGGAAAATTGTTTTATAGTTCTTTAAACATAAATTTATTACCGAAATATAGGTTTTTTCGTAAATAGTAAGTGTGTGCCCACATTACGGAAAAGGATTTCAAAATCTTTCGTCACGCCTATTACTACGCTGAAGTGGCAATAGGCAGATCACATCGCTCGTCGAACTGACAAGCGGTAGTGGTAACCACGAATCGGACGACCCAGCGTAGGACGACCCCTTACTAGGTAGACTAACGACATTTTTAAATTAGCAGGGAACCATTGGTTGCCAGTGGTACATGACCGTTCCGAGTGTCATTCACGTAAGGAGACCTATGTCCAGCAGTGGACGTCTGTAAGCTGATGGATGGATAGATGGATGGATGGATGGATAGATGGTGTAATATCAGAAATCATCGTGGGAGCCAAGTTAAATATTTTAAAAATTATGGTTTGGTAGTCCACTGCACTGACAAAAGCCATGAGTACATTTGGTTACCAAAGTCTGTAGAGAATTTAGATTTTATTCAAGGTTTTTCTAGCAATTGAAATATTTAGAAGAATAGAACGTTGCAATATAAAACAATAACTTGGCTACAGTTAAAGATGATAAGTTAATTAGCGAAATATATGATGAATAATATCTGAAAACTAGCCAAACCAAATGTGATGAGATTCATAATTTATATACATTATGTATATAATTACACTGGCATTTAAAAAGTTATATTTATAAACAACAAATATTTTAATAATCAAAAAATATAATAAGATTTTATGATAGAAATTTAGTTGAATACGTGATACGTTAGAACATTCATTACAGCTCAGCTGTACTTCTATACTAAAATAAAGGTGAAGAGTATGTTTGAACGCGATAATCTCGGGAACTACAGGTCCGATTTGAAATTTCAATGTTAGATAGTTCATTTATCGAGGAAGGCTATAAACTATATATCATCACGCTAGGGCCAATAGGAGTGGAGCACCAATGAAGAGTGTTTCAAAATCGCGGTTTTATTCCGTTTGAGAGCTTCCACTGCTTGTGCATGAATCTCCTGAGTGTGTTTGTAATTGAACTCCGCCGACCGATGTTGATGAAATTTGTGTGTGTCCAAGGGGATTCCAGAATAGTTTAGATTAATAATTAGACCCGGTAGGTGGCGCTGTCATCAATTTCAAGAAGAATCCCTTTTCCAGAACAACGTCTGGGTCAGCTAGTATAGCAAACTTGAAATGATAGGCTACACCTGACCAGCGTGATGTAGTAAGCCAATTTCCCATTATAGAGGAGATTCAAGCTCAATAGTGGCAAATATATGAGTTGTGATGATAATAATAATCATTTTTATCCATCTGTATCCACACCATACCCATTTTTGTACGATTTGTTTTTTTAAACTTTTTTTTTGTTGATAAAACATTCTATTGACTTGTGACAGTCCAAAGTTTTAAAAAGCCATACTAATATTATAAATGCAAAAGTAAGGATGTTTATTTGTTTGTTTGTTGAAGTTAGGGCGGATTGCTAGTATTAAATAAAGTCATTCAATATTTCATCGTCCACTTTTCGCAGTAGCTGGACCTGGGCTTCCCTCATTCTTCGTCATAAAGTCCTGTCCTGTGCCGCCCGCATCCAACGACTCCACTATTCCGAGTCATGCTACACTGCATCGTCTGATGCATGATCACCACTTGAGAATGATGTGGCCTGACCATTACCGCTTCAGCGTGTTCATTCGTGCTATTTCAATTACACCCGTTCTTCTGCGGATTTTCATAATTTCGTATTCTTGCAGCGAAATTCCATGCATAAATCGAGCTTTTACGACACCCAATAGAAATTCCGGAGTTGGTAGTATACTTAGCCGCCACCTGTGTGGCGCTATCAAATATCAAAATAATTAAAAAAATAAAATAAAATATTATGTTTTTTTTTATAAAATGACAATTATTTAAAATAAAATGCAATAACATAATTTATGTCATGGGTATAAGTTTTAATTTCCGTTGGCCGTCCTCATTGTGTGAAATTTTATTCGTATTTTTTAATATTTTTGACGTTTACATTGATATGATAGATATGCGATCTATATATAAATACGTGAAGCAAAAACTTTGTACCCCTTTTTACGAAAATTACGTGGATGTATATGTATGAAATTTGGCACAGTTTATGTATATAATGAGGAGAAGTGCATAAAACTGAAATTTCATATAATAATGGATTATAAATACATTAAATTCATTAAAAAAGGCATTACGCACACTACAACGCAATTGCTACACACACACACACACACGTTTGTGTGAGTGTGTTGCGTAGCAATGCTTATAGACTTTTGTTTACGGTTAAAATCTCTGGTCGAACTGAATGTCAAACAATCATAATTATAATAAAAATGTCTAACAGAGATTTGTGGGATTTTTGACGCGAATGTCAAAATGCCACGTAGCGCTTTTATATTTTTTCATTATTTTAGTGTTTTGAAGTGTTATCTATACTAATATTATAAAGAGGTAAAATTTGTAAGTTTGTATGCAGGGGGTAATCTCTGGAACTCATAATCTAATTCTAATTTTATTTTAACTGGCAGAAAGCTACATTATTCCTGAGTGCTATAGGCTATAAATTGTTTCTATAACATGTATATTAACCGAGCTATCACAACTTTTGTCTGGCAAGTCGGAAAAAAATACCTCGTAAAACAGAATTATTTGCGTGCGCTGCCTAAACAGTTGCTTAAAATTAAAAAGAATGTATGGCTACCTGGTTCATCTTAATTATTTCTACAAAAAAGTCAGCGATACCATATCTCTATCTTTTATATTTTATCTTTTATACTTCTATTATTGCATTAAAAAATTTTTTTTTCGGCATTGTTACGTTTGGTTGATTATTTGAGCAACAAAATATTAATTCTTATGACAATAAATTATTTCAGTATCACAGGAACATCATACAGATAAGATTTGCCATTTACAGTATATCAATTGGTCATACAGTTTCGGAGATAATATAAAATTACTAAAACGCAAAATGACCCTAGCATAACTTTCATTGTGCAGACGTTTTACCTATTTGCCCATAGATGGCGTTCTGCAATGACGTCATTTTTCTGAATCGCGGTGTTAAGACTTTCCGTGGATTGATGACCCTCTCGAATTATTATGCCCACGTTGTCGTTAGTTGGAGTTCTAAAAATTACATGTCAGTTGGTTATTGGTTTCGGTTGTTTCGTTCGCATGGTTGTTGTTGTTGATAGATACCTCATAATCGAAAATATCGTAATTTCGTTGTACGTTTGTTTTGTATGTTCGTAGTTTCGTACTTCGTTCTATCGTAATAATCGACACGAGTTATTCGATATTACGATTGTTTTGTTTTGTAAAGGCGGACGGTGTTCGAGTCGCTCTCCCTTTGTTCATAATAATATTATAAATGCGAAAGTATTTGTTACGCTTTCACGCTTAAACCACCGAACCGATTTCAAAAATTCTTTCACCAATGGAAAGCTATAATATCAGGGAGTAACATAGGCTATATTTTATCCCGGTATTGCCAAGGGAACGGGAACTACGCGGGTAAAACGAATGAAACCGAAGCGAAGCGAGGGCGGGTTGCTAGTAAACAATATTTATGTTTCATCTTGGTGCAGTTTTATGCGTATAACTATAAAGTGTGGATATATTATTTAAGTTTTACTATAGTAAATATTACTTTTATTTAATATTATGGCTGACGCAGATATATCAGCCACAGAAGAAAGTGAAAACATATAAAAAGACATAATTTAAAAATTAATTTCTGTATAATGGATCAATATTTAATAACAAATTTCTGTAGCAGGTTAGATATAAACCTCTGTAATAATGATAACTTGTTGGTCGTGGAGACATCTTAGCCCAATTTTTTTTTGGTGGTGGGTTGCGGTCGGCGCGCTCCTCGCACCACTACATCCAGGGCGACAGAGGGGCGTAAGCACGCACACCCACAACCCATCCACGATGCACGTCGCCTTCGTCATTGGGCCGACCACCGGAGCAGGGTTATTTGTCATCAGTGGTCGACCCGACGGAATACCCCCTATTTGGGGTACCCCCCCATCGACCGACGTCCCCCCCTAGGGGAGGACGTCGGTCTTTCCTCACGTGGTCGGCCTCTCGGTGGGTGACGGCCTAATCCTCGGTCACGTCACCCGCAGCACATCTTAGCCCATGACCATAAACGCTGTAAAGTGTTCAAAACGTCGTGCAATTAAAAATCAAATACAAACGTGATAAAATCCGTAAAATAGTTTCATTTACAATGTGTAATATTCACGTAAACATCAGATATCAATTATATAATAAGTGTTAATAAGATGCCCATTGAGCAATTGCCATTGTTCCGTGTGATGACGGAGTAAGAATACAACTCACCACGCCCTATCTTCCCCGTGGATGTCGTATAAGACGACAAAGGAATATAATATGCATATAACATCTATGAAAGAGAAGGAAAACTCGAAACAAAACCATATATCAACCTCTGACCAGCATGGTATAGTAAGGTCAATTACACTCCTATTGTGGAGGAGGCTCGAGCCCAATAGTGGGCAGTATATGAGCTGAAATGAATGAATGAGCAATGAGGCTACATATGCAACATACAGTACACGCTCCACGCACCACTCCGTCTGACCAGAATTCTCTTGTCTTAAACCCTGATAAGACTAAATATCTTATAGTGAGAAGCAAAAAGCAAGTAAAATCTATTTTATCAGCGAACCCAGATATAAAGTTAATGGGTAAGTCAGTTGCCCGTGTTGAATCAGCGAACAGCCTTGGGCTAATTTTAGATCCTGAATTACACTTTGAAGCATATATTAATAATATAGTAAAAAACTGTTTTTATAGATTAAAATTATTATACAAACTTGGGCAATATCTTAGAGTCGAAATAAGAAAACGATTGGTTGAGAGCCTAATATTAGTAAAATTTAATAATTGTGATATTGTATACGGTCCATGTATTTTTTCGCGAACTGAGAAGCTCATACAACGTGTACAAAACGCTTGTGCAAGGTTCTGTTTTGATATTCCACGCCGTAACCACGTAACACCTTACCTTAATGATGCCAACGCTTTAGAAATGACAGCCAGACGCGAAGTTCATCTTGCAACCTTGCTGTTTGGTATCATTAGAAGTAAATTGCCTAGATATCTATATGACAAACTCAGTTGGCGTCATGACAACTCTAATTATGCACCTCGATCCGTAACCTATCCGCTATCTATACCGCGATTTAAAACTACAGCTTTCAGGGGATGTTTCAAATTTGCTGCAACTAAGTGTTGGAATTCTATTCCCCCACCGTGTCAAAATAAAACTAGCAATTTTTCTTTTAAATTATATCTTAAAAGATATCTTCTTAAAAAGCAGCAAAATATGTGACATATATTTATAAAATTGTGGCTACACGTTTGGACTTATGTTCGGGACTCGGTGATTAACTAAATGCTATATCATAACTATGAATGATGTTCAACATAGTAATACTTTTGGCTAAAACTGATCAATATACCTAATTCTTATAATTACATTCTTCTTTTGTATTAAATTGTTATTAAAATATACTTCTTATTTATTAAATTATTATTATGTATATGTATATTTATGTAACTGCTACCTTGTCGCTTAGGCTTTTTGTTCGTTTGATTAGTTCGTACGTCATTAAGGTACCCATTGAAAATCAGCGTTGCAGTGTAGCATATGTTGCACTGTAGCATTATTGATGAATGGGAACCTCCTTGACACGACTTATCATATTTTGTTTTTCTTCTTTGTGTTGTATTTACAGTTAAGTTTAGCTATTATTTTAATTTTCTTATAAAACCTTTATCTTTCATTCGACTTACTGTAATATCTAAATTTAAGCTAAGTGTCAATAAAACAGTTTTATCTTTTATCTTATCTAATAAGCCAGTAAATAAGAATTTGTACAACTACGTGAAACGCAGCGGTACAACACCGCGGATTGGACAGAGCTTAATGGATCTATTTGTGACGAGTGAGAGACGGAAAATTATTAAACAAATTCTTATCTATACCAATAAATAAAAATGGAGTGTCTCTTTGTAATGTCAAAATAATAGGCTTTTTTCATGCTCACACGGTTAATTGTACGACACCTATGCCTAAAAGTCCGTGTGGTGACGGAGTAAGAATACAATTCACCACCCCCTATCTTACCCGTGGGTGATCGTACGAGACGACTAAGGGATATAAAACGCATATAACATCTATGTGAGAGAAGGAAAACTCGAAATAAAACCCTATACCAACACGTCTGACCAGCGTGGTATAGTAGGTCAATTACCCTTCCATTATGGAGGAGGCCCGAGCCCAACAGTGGGACGTATATGGGCTGAGATGATGATGATGCCTAAAATAGCAATTAAAAAATTTTTGTCTGTCTGTCTGTCTGTTTGTTCCGGGTAATCTTCAAAACGGCTAGACCGATTTCAAAAATTCTTTCACCAATGGAAAGCTATAATATCAGAGCGTAAACTAGGCTGTATTTTATCCCGGTATATACACGGGAACAACGCGGGTAAAACGACTATAACCTATAACCGAAGTGAAGCGAGGACGGGTTGCTAGTATTTTAATAAATTGTGGCAAGTATAACGAATAATAGTCATTTGTTAAATACCTGGTGTCATTATACCCGTGGGTGGGGTTAGAAATACAACGTATCTTCGCCCATTAGGTTTCCCTGTCATAAAAATCGATTAAGAGATTATTAAAATAATGAGTAGTAACACTTTACTGCTTACGTAAGACGCTAATTGCGATCAGGGTTCATTTTGCCATAATTGCCATTATTCTGGTCCTTTTATCTATACCAATAAATAAAGTTGGAGTGTTTGTTTGTAATGTCAAAATAATAGGCTTTTTTCATGCTCACACGGTTATTTGCACGACACCTATGCCTGAAATAGCAATTAAAAAATTTTTGTCTGGCTGTCTGTTTGTTCCGGGTAATCTTCAAAACGGCTGGACCGATATCAAAAAGTTTTCACCAATGGAAAGCTATAATATCAGGGCGTAAACTAGGCTATATTTTATCCCGGTATTCCTACGGGAACGGAAACTACGCGAGTAAAAAGACTATAACCTATAACCGAAGCGAAGCGAGGGCGGGTTGCTAGTATTGAATAATATTGCTGATATTTTATGTAATATAATGCAGATAAAATTCTAAAATGTGGTGAATATGATATAATAGTGAATTGCGTGCATTTTGACATTCTGTGAAAATTCCCAGAGAAGGCATGACTTGGATATCAGCACCAAGTCATGCTAACGACTAACTGAAAGACTAAGACTAAAGACGTGAATATATAATAACTCGACATTGGCACCAAGAGCTCATATAATTGTAGCTCATTGCCATTAAATAAGAAGAAGAAGAGATTTGTGCTTATATATACATTTATATTAGTTATTAGTGAATTACAGCTTGCTCAATTTACAATTATACATAAATAAAATTAAAGAAAACTATGCAGCACAAAAATTAATTAAAATTAATTATGGCCAAATTTCGATCACACGGCGACCACTAGTAAAATTAAATATGTCACGAGAAAAATAAAAATAGATGAAAATATTCACTGTTAAAAATTCTCGCTCAGGACGCCTGGTAGATGTGAAACATCTAAATTATTTTACACGAGTATATATGCATAAAAGAACAAATTACGATAGGAACTAATATAGCATAAAGTATTAATTAAATACTACAATATTTTTAGAAAATTATGATTTTTATTCAATAAACATTTATTTTCATTAGTATACACTATAAGGTCCTTTTCTGATTTGTCGGCGCGGCATCGGTGCGACATCAACACGTCGATATGCCGAAAGTATACCACGCCGCGACGGGAGCAGCAGAGCGCGTCAACACTACGCTACAAAAATCAGGTTTACTCTTGCATATTCCGTCATATAGCGTGACGTCGTAACGCCACGAGCTGTTTACGCCACGCCAACGACCAGGTTCACCCTCGCCTATAGATGCTTCACGTCAATAAGTCCCTTATCCTTCCTTAAATAATATCAAATTTGTTTTTATATACGAGTACATATGTGCTGTCAATCTAACCAACAATCTTTTTTCAACTTTCTTTTTCCTCCATTACTTGGACATCTAAAGAAGTTTAAAAAAAGAACCGAATTGGTACAGCCCAAATTTGACTTACATTTTTTGAACACAAAAGAACCATTTTTATTTTCTACAAACAAATTGCAAATTTTTGTTTTTGCACTTTGCAACAAATTACATTTGTAAACTGCAAGCTGCAATAAAAAGTTGAATACCAATTTCGCGCTCTAAGTTTTTTACAATGAAATGCAATTTTATTTATAAATAAGCTTTATGAAAAAAATGGCGACTCTGGTTCCGAAACCAATTTTCAATAACAATTATTTTAAGCGAGCCACTACTTCGCATTCTAAAATTTGAAAAAAGAGCGAAGTAGGTCATAGAGGCTTTAAGTGGCATAATTAAAAGATCTAATTGACTAACGTAAATTAGTAAATTCATCCACGGATACATCTTTCTTAAGAAGATCTGATCACCTAACATAAACTTTTAAGTAATAATATTTATAATAATATATTAAATTGTAGTGAGTTGCATTCCTAAGTAACAGTGCGTTCGGCAACCAGAGAAAGGTCTTATTTATCGTGACGTCATTTTCGTAGTCACGCTATCCATAGAGCTACTTATCTATTAGAGGCGGAGAGGCAAGTTGATATAATATTTATATTTTATTATTTACATATGTATTACGATAATAGTGCAATAGTAGTCTTAACACTAAAAACATATTAACAATAATATAAATCAAATCAATAAATTTAATTTTATTGTGATATTATGTCAAATATCCATACACTCCAACAAAATCTGTTAAAGGAATAAATTTAACTCAATAAACACACCCCGTAAACTCTTGCACATCCCGATAATATAAATGGGGAGAAAATTAAATACGGGCAAATAAACACGCACTTAAAATGCCATTGATACCTAGTAATAGATAATAAAGACAGGAAAGAAAGCAGTCGGTGGATACATATTGGAAAACTTCGTTCAAAAATTTCACACGTGCGCCCGATTACTTGCTCATGTTGCGACTGACACTCGATCACTTTTTTTTGTGTGTGACTTAGTTGTTAGCCACAGATAGCTGTGACAACTTTACCCGGACTTGGTGGGTGAGCGCTGAGGGCTCTCAACCCGTAACACTCGATCACGAGAGTTCAGACATAAATACAATCACATAAGGGACTACTATAAGGAGTATTTTCTAGCGTTTTCCTCCAATAGGCAATGACACACTTACTTAGAAAATATATGTGTCTGTATTTGCTATATAACTATTTTTTTTTGTTTTAATTCATAATCGGTAAAGAAACTGCATTTCAACGAAATGGAATGTTGAAAATTAAAGATTCTAATTTTCGCTACTCAAGAATTGACCTAATTGGCATGTTAATCATTAAAACACTTGTGTAAATTATTACACTTTTATTTAAAAATTATTACACATTTATATGTTTTGTTTTAGGAGTTATTAAAACATAAAATGTTCACATAAACGTTTTATCACACTATGCGAGACAACACCAATACATATTTATAATAATACACGTATCGAAAAATAATAAATAATTACTTTAAGTAGTAAATAAGTATATTATTGTAAAAAAAATTGTCCTCTCTTAAAATTTATTACTCTACAATGACAACGGAGAGAGCGATCTATCGGCGAAGTGCCAGTGCCAGTGTGTTCTTGGTCTTGGTTGGTTCGTAACTTGCTACCTCAATACGCGTTCCATTTTCGAACTGCCATTGAATAGCGCGAAATTATCATCACTATTTTAAATATTGAGATTTCTTTTTTAATTTTCACCATAGTGTTTTATTTTGTTTAGAATATTTATTGAATCCCATTTTTAAATTTTGTGTGAGTGTGTTACATACGAAAGTAAAAGGAGGTGAAACGTTGTGAATTTTTCGGTAAGTTGTATTTGTGTTATCATTTTTATATAAGCATATTTCCATTATTTTCAATATTACATTAAGTTTTTTGGTTAATATATTACATTGTCATAACTAATTATAGATATTAATTAAACGAATTATTTGTAAAATATATAAAAAAAAAATTTAGCCAATTCGAAATTTTTACCTCATCCATGTGAAGTTTGTTAATATTGAAGTATTTGATTGAGTAACAATCTATAGTAAATTATATCATCGTAATTATCTCAATTCCTATTTACCTCACTACTGGATTTCAATCCCCTCCACAATGAGAAGAAAATTGACCTACTATGCTATGTTGATCCGACAGGCTGGCATACCATTTTATTTCGAGGCTTAGAATAATAACATATAGAAGGTAAGTTCACGCACAAAAAGTGAGGCATTTCAATTGGAGCCTAATGGAGCTTACGCCGGAACCGTTCCGTAATGTACAAGTCATTGTACTGCACGAACGTAGGCAACTTAAAAAATAAATAGGTAATTATGACGGTTGGTGCATTCAAATGGTGTCACAACACATTTAAAAAACTTAAAAAGGCTTTTAACATTACTTTTAAAATTATTTTGACGATTTATGTTAATAAAAACAAAATTTGATTTCATAATTTGTATAGCGGTGTGCGTGTTTACGTGTGTAATCGTCTGCGCGCCATTAGTATTTTTTAGATTCAAATTTTTAAAGTTCGAAGTACTGACATTATCCTTCTATACGTTATTATTCTAAGTTTCGAGGTTCCTTTTTCTTAAAATAAATAAATCGCAGCAATATAGGTTAAATAACATTAATAATGACTAACTGCTAATAAAAATAAAGCGCTTTTCAAAAAATATACCATTTTCAATTAAAACATAATTTGTTCATTTTCAGTCTAAATGCATTTAGATAAATGCAAAGAAATAAGAACAATTATTCTCAAGATGAATGAAACTTTTGCTGTGATTTCGTCTTGCCATCTTTTATATTGTCTACCGTTCTTCCTTTTTCTGTCTCGGGGATAACAGTCAGTTACAATTTTCAGTCAGTCAAAGTGAGTGTCCATTTTTCTAATCCACATAAAGTATGCCCTGTCCATTATTGTATCAGATACGTTCTCTAATTTTGTCTTATGTCGAATTGTTCTGCTTCTAATTCTATCAGATAGAGGTGTTTAAGTAAAATATCTTAAGTTTTGGGCAGTATTGTTGTTAATGTATAGCAAAAAAAATTGATTAAGTTTGGTCGCCTAGGTACTAATATTAATTACAGACAATACTTGTAACACGATCTTTTCTTGAATAAGAAAAATAATATAATTGGATCAATCTTAATTTTAACAAAAGCCAATAAAATATCAATTTCCTAATAATTTGAGGCTACAAGGAGCCAAAAATATCAACATATGAATTCTTCAATAGATTGATTTAATTGTTTCATTAAGTATTCAAGGCGATAGGCAATCGTTAATTGCTAATAGTAAAAAAAATACTCTCCATGTGTTTACTTAAATAAAAATAACAAATGAAGTAAAAAATAATGAATGGATATCAATGACGTCTCGCATAAATACTATAAAGCGAGTAACAAATTGGTTATTTGACGTCATCGTCATCATCATCATTTCAGCCGATATACGGCCCACTGTTAGCTCGGGCCTACTCCATTGTGAGAGGGAATTTAACCTAGTATACCACGCTGATCAGACATGTGGACGGTTCAAGTTTTCCTTCACTTACATAGATGTTATCTGAATATTAATCCTTTAGTCGTCTTTTACGATACCCATGGATAAGAGAGGAGGTGGGGAATTGTATTCTTACTCCGTCACCATACGGCAACGTACCTACACACAATTTCCAATAGATGCCGGTTTACGTCCCATCGATAGTAATAATTTATTCGGTCGCAAATAAATGTCAAGTAAATTATCCACTAATATACTTCTACCAATCTAAAGTCCTATCATTGCAGAAGTCGTAGCTTGTTATATCACAGTGTTGTTCTTTGGCCAAATTTTCTTTGGACGTTAGAGCTACCACAGCTTCTACCATAAGATTAGATTAGCGCTTCAACATATCCGTAAGACGAACAAACTGGACGTTGTTCCTAGAGTCACTCCTTATGAATTCACCTCTTCTTTAACTTGTGTTCACACTATGTACCTATTATCTATTCTCATCATCATTCTTTTCTTATCCCAATTAATTGGGGTCGACGCGCGCAATACATACCAGCCTCTCATAATTATATTAGGTCCTTACATATGAAATTAGCGTTTTGTCGTACTGACTGACCACTTTGATCTGAAATATCCCCTCTTTGGTTAAGAATTCCAAATTCAAATTTATAAATTCATGTAAATGGTACATTTGAGTTTTGAAAACAGTCATTCATTTGTTTTTTCATCATTATTTTTTTCTTTGGCGTCGCTTATTACCGCACAATGGAAAACATGAAATATCGGTATATTTACGAGTACGAGTTCTACCGTGGCACCAGTGCTGCAGAAACAGCTCGAAGGATTAGTGATGTGTACGGCACTGGTGTCGCAAAAGAAACCACGATACGTTTTTGGTTTCAACGTTTTCGTTCTGAAAATTTCGACCTTCAGAACCAATCCCGTAGACGGCTGGAGACCAAAGTGGAAAATGAAGAATTAAAGGCTATTGTGGAAGCGGATCCATCACAAAGCACTTTAGAGATAGCTGCAGGCTTCGGGGTAAGTGACAAAACTGTATTAATCCAATTAAACAAATCGGGCAAGAAAAAAAACTTGAACGAACTAACGACGAACTTGCAAACACGCGTCGACTGCTGTGTTACTTTGCTCAACCGACACAGTAATGAAGGGCTTTTAAATCGAATCATTACTTGTGATGAAAAGTGGATACTGTACGATAATCGGAAGCGCTCGTCACAATGGCTGAACCCTGGAGACCCAGCTAAATCCTACCCTAAACGAAAATTGACTCAGAAAAAGTTGCCTGTGAGTGTTTGGTGGACTAGCGCTGGTGTCGTTCACTACAGCTTGCTAAAATCTGGCCAAGCGATTACAGCAGATATCTATTGTCAGTAACTGCAAACCGTGTAGGAGAAACTAGCTGCTAAACAACCGAGATTGATCAATCGCTCTAGGCCACTGCTGATTCACGACAACGCAAGACCATACACTGCACAACAAACAACCACTAAGTTAGATGAGCTACAATTGGAATGTCTGCGACACCGTACTCCCCGGACCTTGCTCCAACAGTTTACTATTTTTTTCGGAATTTGAACAACTTCTTACAAGGAAAATAATTCAACTCCGATGCGGCAGTCCAAACGCTTTCAAAGAGTTAATTGATTCTCGTCCCCATGGTTTGTTTAGTAAAGGGATCAATGAACTACCTATGAGATGGCAAAAGTGCATAAATAACAGCGGTGCATACTTTGATTAATTAAATAGGTATATGTTACAAAAAAAAATTGACTTTATAGTCCTCCCGTATAAAACGCCAATTTCATATGTAAGGATCTAATATAAAAGTTATTAGCAATAGTTTTATGATCGGCCGCCCGTTTAAGGTCAACCATCTTTGGGAATGTAACTGTTGACCAGATGGCATCATATAGAGTTGGCCCGGATCGGTGTAAAGCTTTTAGTCGTCCTTTATGACACCCATTACCAATGCAGGCGTTGATAATATTCGTAGCCACTACCAAATGTGTGGTGTCCGTGTGGTGACGGAGTAAGAATACAATTCACCACACCCTATCTTGCCCGTGGATATTGTAAAAGACGACTATGTCTGACCAGCATGGTACAATAGATCAATTTCCCTCCTATGGAGGAGAAGGTTCGAGTCTAACAGTGGAACATGTATGAAGCGAGACGACCAGACACCATTGTTATCTTTTCTACAGTTACAATATTTATGGAAGGTAGACAAAATCCATCTGATCCCTAAGATCCCCAACTACAACTTATTTCCCTCGCCGAGGCTGCGGGTGACCGGACCAGGAATTTAAATCCGTCGCCCGCAGAGAGGCTGACCGAGCGACGGGCACCGACGTCCTGGACGTCAAGGGCAGAGGACATCCTGTTAGAGTATTCCGTCTGGCCGACCATTGAAGATAAGGAACTCGGCACCGGTGGTCGGCCCAACGACAAAGGCGACGTGCATGTACGGGTGGGTTATGGGGCTGCGCGTCGCCCCTCTGTCGCCCCTCATGTAGCCGGGCGGCGGGTAAGTTGACCATAGCCCATCCAAAAAAAAAAAACTGCAACTCATTTCCATTTTTTTTAAAACAATGGGATCTTAGGAAATATAAGCCGCCCAATCCTGCTATACTTTTGAGATTACCAGCTAGTCATTGACCATCAACCCTAAATACTAAGTCAACTTGCTTACAAACTCACATTTAATTGATCATAATCTCACATATAAGCTAGAATCTGTATAGTCGCTTCTGATATTTTAGGTTGTTTTCTGAGGAACTGCTTAATACGGTATAGGCATCTTCCGTGTGGTGACACCCATAACATTTTCCCTATGGTGACTGTGTAATAATTCCACTGCAACCTTTCTTCCCCATGTATGTCATAATATACGACTAAGGGATATGCAATATAATAAATATTCAAGAGAAGGAAAACTCGAAATGAAAACGTATGCCAACACGTTTCACCAGCGTGGTACGTTGGGTATTTTTTCTCATATTCTAAAGGCAGCTTGAGCCCAACACTGGGACTTAAGGTAAGACGGCGTAGAAAGGCGGCTCTACTTTCATTTTTTAACGAGGCTAAAGGAAAACATTGTTCAATCTTAGGCAATAGCTTGACTGTACTCTTGAAACTATTTTTACGGATCTTATCGCGTTTGTTTTTAATTGCCCGAAGTTTCGAATATTTTTCAGCGTTCATGGTCACGGGCGGACTAAGGTGTCTCACATCCACGAAGCCATCGTTATTACAGAAATTTATATCTACCCGCTACATAATTAGTTATTAAATTTTGACCCACAATCTGATACAAATATATTGCCGCAATCAAAAATCAAATGCAAACGCTATAAAATCCTTAAAAATAATTTTCTTTATAACGTAATACTCGCATAAACATCAAAAACTATTTGTACCCTTGAATCCTAATATTTCTAAAATTTGCTCATGTAGAACAATAAGCAATAATATGAATTTTGCGTTATTCTTTTGAACGTTTTAGGTATTTCCGTAAATTATGTAATTAAATTAAAGTTAACAGGAAAAAAATCAAGAGAGACGTAATTGAAACAAAGTAACCAATGTTCTTTTTTTTTATTTTAATTGTAATTAATATACTGTTTTTTGAAGTGAAACTTCTTTGCGCTGGATAACTTTACGGATGAAACGCAATTTAATGACACGAAAATGTGGGTTTTTTTTTTTTTTTTTGTTGTGTGACTTAGTTGTTAGCCTCAGATGGCTGTGACAACTTTACCCGGACTGGTGGGTGAGCGCTGAGGGCTCTCAACCCGCTTAAATTTAAGCGACCCATCCCGAGGGCACCCCCTGTGGGGTACGGACCTCGGCTCGGGCGGTCGCTGGCAAAGTGGGCACTCCCACGTTTATGATTTTAACGCGACACGTCTTCCTTCCCCGTCGGCGGGGGCGGTAACGTGGATATTTACTACTATTTGTCAAGGCCGCGCGGGCTGTGTATGCCTCCGTTTGGGCGAGCGTTATAGTGTCGTCGGGTTCGTCAAGTATTAGTCGCGGTTGTTTAATCGCGGACATTTTAGAGGGGATGTAAGAAGCCGCCCTTACCACTAATGGGTTCGGGTGTGTCGCGGCAGAGTCGAAGTAACGGCGGGAGCACTGTTTCATGAATTGCCTGATGGTCGGCAAGCCAAGATCTATGTGAAGATCCACATTGCGCATGTACCACGGTGCTCCCGTCGCTCGGCGCATGAACCTATTCTGTAATGCCTGTAGCCGATGTAGCCTGCGTGGCTTCGCTTGTGTAAACACTACACTTGCATACGTCATGATAGGACGTATACAAGCGGTGTATAATCTAACTTTATTACGGAGAGATAGCTTAGACTTTGCGTGTACTAAGCTGTGTAACCATCCTAGCACTAGGGCTGCGCGCGCGCGGACTCGCCCTATGTGAGGACCGAAGGTCAGTCGTCTGTCCAAGGTCACACCCAGATATTTGACCTCGCTTGTCCAGGGGATGGGTTGGTCGAACATCTTTATCTGTGGATATTCAGCCATTGGGTAGCGGCGATCTATCCCCTTATGAAATATGATCGCCTGGCTTTTGGTGGGGTTTATACCGATTCTCCATTTCCTAGTCCATTTGGCTAGGGCGGTAGCCGCAGTTTGGAGAACGGTTGTCACTGTTGAGGGAGATTGACCTGCATAGAAGATGGCAGTGTCGTCAGCGAATAATGCTGTTTGTATTCTACTATGTTGGGGTATGTCGCTGGTGAACAGCGAGAAGAGAATTGGAGAGAGCACCGATCCCTGGGGGACGCCGGCTTCTAGTTTGTGCGGTGCTGATAAAGTACCTTCCACTCTGTAGCGAAAGCTACGCTCAAGTAGGAAGTCCCTAACTATCATAACTAAATAGTGGGGGATTTTGAGCTTTATTAACTTGAAAATAAGGCCGTTATGCCAGACTTTGTCAAACGCTTTTTCTACATCAAATAGAAGCATACCCGTGAAAATGTGGGACGTTTTTATCCAAGAAAAGGGAGACAGCGATTGAGAACGATAGCGAGAGTGAGAAAGGGCGAACATAGCACGAAGCATATAGCCATGGAGCGAGAGTAAGGGAGCAAGTGAGTGAGAAAGATCGAGAGAGTACAATTATTTTTGTTTTAAATTTTTTTTTTAATGTCCTTGTTATATTGACAAAAAATACGTGGCACCAAAGAAGTTTCACTTCTGACATACGTACTTTGTATGCACGCTCTTTTTTTTTAATACAATGCTAGTTATCATCATGTTGCTCTTATCCCAATTACTTAAACGACGCAGTACATATTACAAAAAGTCTTGGCAATAGTTTTATAACGGGCCACCTGGCTGACGGCCTTGTGAATATATTTGTTGACTATTCGCGATCGGATAAAATGGGACCAGTTCGATGTAAAGCTATTTGTCTTGAGTACGACTAGTATTTAACTATTATTATACATGTATGTATAATTAATATTTATATTATAACTAGCTGACCCAACAGACGTTGTTCTGTTCAAATAAGCGCCACCTACCTGGTCCAATTATGAATCTAAACCATTCTCCAATCACCTTGAACATGCAAAAAAAATTTCATCAACATTAGTCCAGCCGTTTAGGAGGAGTTCAGAGACATACACACGTATACAAGAAATGTATACTATATAAATATTACCCTTTATATATATATATTATTATTTTCATGTATCTCCGTATCACGGGATCTTCCTAGGGAAGATACCCGGTCCTTTGAAAGGCTTACATGGGGATATGGATCCAACACGCAGAGGCCTTTGGGGAAATTTAATCTAAATATGGGATGGGACGTCTACCGATGACACTCCACGTCTGCACATAACACACGTGAACTGCCAACGGTAGGTGTAAAACTATTGTGTGATGATGGTATCTAATATAATTATGATTATGGGGTTGGAGCTTAGATGGATTAAAACTAAAAACTATTGATTTTTAAACTGTCGTCTGCCTTCAATACCTTTATCATCTTGAACTTTGGCAGACAGTAACTCGCCAACTCACTGAATGGGCCCCCTATACAGTCGCCACCGACACGCAGGCCATACAGGCAACAGGGGGCAACATTGGTGCAAGTGGCTTGGGGTGTCGAGCGGTGCGCCGCCGGTTTCACCATCGCAAGTCCTCGATAACCGGAGACCCGCAGTGGTTTCCCCGTAGTTATGCCCTTGAAAATGACACTTCTACCCCCGAGCATATAGCTCTGGCGACCCTTCTCTGATCAGCCGTTTAAGGCAAGCCAGAGTTGAGAATCCTGCGGGCACTTTTCGATTTCCACTCCAGCCAGCCAGTAAGGGCGAGCTAGATACGAGGCCCTGGCCGACTCTCTGGGACACTCAGAACTGCAGTGTCTCCACTCACATTCAGCACGCCACAAGCTGTCCTGCGGTTTATTGGCTTTCCTATTAATCTTGTGATACATTTTTTCATTTATATCAAAAGAACTTAGAGAGCCATATAATGTTCCTCCGAGGTTTGCGTTAGTCTCATGGTGAGATAATGACTGGCCCAGAGGGTAATATAATATATTATTATTATTATTAACTCTTTATATAAATATTATATCGTATATTAATAATTATATCATGATCAATTTTACAGATTATATAGTTTCACATTTTCTCCGTGTAGTGACGAAGTAAGAATACAATTCACCGGTCCCTATCTTCCCTGTGGATGTCTTCTTCTTCAACTTCCCTTCTATTGGAGAGGAGTGTCGAGCCCAGCAGTGGGACGTATATGAGCCGAGACGACGATGATTTTACTTTGCAGATTATGTCAATTAAACATATCAGTTTAATTCTTCTCAATCAAGATGATGATAATTAATTCTAATATAATTACGCACATAATTTCGTTAAGGCGTTTTTTATCGCTTACCTTTTATGGTATTTTTCGTTATTACAAAGATTTATATCTACCCGCTTTTTTTTGTGATATCTACCCGCTACGGAATTAGTTATTAAATTTTTAAACCACATTCTGATATAAATTTATTACCAGTACAAAAAGCAAATGATTCTAAATGAAAAAAAAGAACGTCGGTTTGTGAAAAATCAAATACAAACCCGATAAAATCCATAAAAACAGTTTTATTTACAATAACCATTTATCGAGTTTGTACACTCGCGGTGTACCCTCAATAGCTGTTTTCATTTTCCTTAGTTTAAAACTCTATAGCATTTTTTATAAGGCGTAATAACCGAAAATAAATACAATCATAATTAATAATGACGTCATAACATATTTTGATACTTTGTTACTAATTTTCACTCATATACGTTACATTATTTGCTTAGAGTTCCTGCATAATAGGAGGAAATTTGACCAACTATACCACGCTTGACAAAAGGATTTATATAAGGTTTTATTTCAAATTTTATTGCATAGAAGTTATCTGCACATATTCAATAACATCTACGGCCAAAAAGGCGGTGATGAATTGTATTCTTACTCTGTCACACTGAAATCTTTGTCAAAAAATGTCACTACTAGGGCTGTTCACATTTTTTTAAATTTAGTTATTTCAACATATCGATTTTTTAAATATATCAATATCAGAGTTCGATATATCGATATTTTTCCGCATGATCACTTTTTAGCTTCGTTCTCTGCAGGATTTCTGTGATGAGATTTTATTTAGCAAGTGATAACTTATCAATTGCGTGCCGGCATTTTTACAGTAGATTAAGTTTACGGTGATTTTGTAGAATACATACTTTACAAAAAAACGATAAAAGAACAAATTTATTCAAATAAATATTACCTACGATAGTCATTCTTTAGTATAGAACTAGCGATATATCGTTCAAAAAAATATTGGTGATAAGTATTGATATTTTTAAATAATAATATCGATACATCGATATTTTAGGAACAGCCCTAGTCGTTACCAGTTATATATCTGCAACGAAATTAACCAGATCCGCTTCGCTTTTGGCGAATAACTGTTATTACTACGGCAAATTATTTATTGTGATTACGCAAAGAAATAACTAAATCGTAGTTTCGCTGACTACAGGAAAATACACTAACATCCCAAAATTAACTAGTCTAGTGTAGCTCTGATTTAAAAGTATATTTTTTTCTGGACCTGAACATAAACTATTAATTTTGTTTCAGCCCATATGACACATATTTATTAACCTAGATTGACACAGGATTTTGTTTGCCTTTTGTTGCAATGATATTACCCACTTAATGTCCTGCCCTTTTTTTAGCCAGTTATCTCGTCCGTCCCATCTGGGATGACGAGAGATTAAAGCGCGATCCCAAAACCATTTCATCGCCATTGGACCGAGCACTGCAGCATCTTTAACGTCCGTGACCAGCCCGGCGGTTACCCTTTTGGGTACTCTCCCTTCCCGGCACCTCTGCGCGTGACAGAATATTTCCCGGTCCAGTTGCCCGCAACCTCGGCTAAGGCGACATCAGGCGCAGGTACTAAGCGCCTGCGCCGCCCAAGACATCGGCAGTAGATCGTATCGCCGTAGAGGAGTTTCTCCCGCGCACAGTTCGCCGTCTCTTTCCGTAAGATAACTCCTATACCTCACATTTTTCTTTTTAATTATTATTGAAAGGAAAAACGAACAAACATAATGGAATTATTTAAATTGATAGGCATTCCCTTATTTGACACATCAAATATCATTCTATTAGTCAATTGTTGGACATAGAAAAGAATATCGGCATGACCGAGTTAAATGCTGTATTATTTTTAGGAAATTGTGTTTTTTAGAAAATACATTTAAATATTAAAAAATTGTTGATGAAGTAATAGAAAAAAAAAATACAATAGGTATATAATAAAATTTTATTAAGTGCATCCAATGATTGAGGTCGTCTGGATTAGACTTCTCATTTAGCAAACTGAGTTATTTCTATCTACGATGACAATCTTCGTATTTCAATTATATTTTTTCGTTTGCCGAAAACACTGACAATGATATAATCTATCTACTAACATTCATAGAAATCGCTAGAGCCGTCGCCAAGATTCTGAATATATACAAATATACAAGAATTGCTCGTTTAAAGACATCAAATAATGCTATAGTCGCCAAGAAAAGCTGTAGGGTAGCTGCAACCAATACTACCAACTTCTATATTGCTCGCAGGTATCAAAAACGTAAATAAGAACTTTAAATCCACCTAAACGTCCATCTGATACCATATCGTTAACAATTACATTCAAGACGATTGACCTCAGGCACGCGACCGGTTATAAAACTACTACCAATAACTTTTGCAATATTTACGATGAAAGTAAAGTATACTCTGCGTTGCGTCGACCACAAGTAATCCAGTCCCAGTAAGACCGGCCTTGGCAGGCCGATTTACAATGGCATTAGGTGTTATAATTCCCCAGGAGAATGCTGTTAACCCGTTCTCTTGGTGATCCCACAAGTGTCCCACGGCTGTCCCGTGGGACACTTGTGGGACTTTATGAGTATGTTAACAACATAATAAATTCTTAACCCATCACCACACTCTCAGACATACACGGTGACTTGTTTTACTGTCACTAATTAAAAATATCAAAATAAATGTTTAAATCAGTGTGTTTTTTTTTTCTTTTGACGGGAATGTCAAAATTTCATGTAGTGCTTTCAAAATTTTATTTGTTACTATGTTTTACAGTGTTATATTGAATAATTTTGATGGTGTATGTAATATAATGCAGAGACAATTCTGAAGTATAGTGAATGTGCTTTAATAGTGAATTGCGTGCATTTTCATGTTCCGTAAAATTCCCACATAAATCATGATTTGGTTTTCAGCACCCAATCAATGGTAGCGACAAAGACTATTATGAAGAGATTAAGAATATATTAAGAAGAATAAAATAATTTGAACACTGGCATATAGCTCATATTATATCTTATTGCCATTTCAATATTGCCATATAGTGATGGTGTAAGAATACAAATCACCACTCCGGATACAAATCTTGCCCGTGGATGTCGTAAAAGACGACTATGGGATATAATATGCACATAACATCTACGCAAGAGAAGGAAGAGAAGAAAAGAAAAAAAAAACTCGAAATGAAACGCTATATCAACATGTCTGACCAGCATGATATAGTAGGTCAAATTCCCTCCCATTGTGGAGGAGGTCCGAACCCAACAGTGGGACGTATGTGGGCTGCGATGATGATGATTGCCAATACAAAAGAAGAAAAAGAAAATATACGGTAATGGTGAGATAAATTTGCACGGTAATGCAGAAATATTTCAATGATCTTAATGTTACATGAACTAGAAATTTCTATAAGAAAGTCTCCTTGATATGAAAGTGAGATATATATCTACTTAAATTAAATTCGCCATATTTATATACCACACCTTAGATGCATAATTTTATAAAGAGAAAGTGTTCTACTAATATTTCGCGTTTAATTACCGCATTAAAAACATTATATTGTATAATATTTTTATACTTGATATATATTTTAATCATATTTGTACATATATTTTACAATTTGGCGATGGAGTAGGATTACAAATCACTATACCTCCTTTTGCCCGTGAACATTGTAAGAGACTTTAGTATTGAAATTATCGTGAGATTGAAAACATATTATAGAAAGAAAAGTATTTATTTTGTGCCACAGAGTAGAGACGTTAGGAACACAGAAAAAAGACCTTACAATAAATGAAAAACACATAAAATCAATAAACTAAATAACGCACAATAATTGTGATCGAATGAACGTTTCAGCTGCGGCAGAAAAAAGGATAAATGCTTAGGAATTGTTGTGATGTCAATGTAACACCACAACACTGATTTTCAGCAGTGTCCCTGATAATATCTATAACGGCAAAATACTCACGTACTGAGATAGAGTCCGTCGCAGACACCGCTGTGCACTCGCCTTGATGATGAGCATCGGATATGCTCGAAACCCGGGTCGACGTAATCGATCTCAATACGTGAGTGTTTTGCCGTTATAGATATTATAAAAGAGACGACTAAAGATCATCATTTCAGCTCAAATACATTCCACTGTTGAGCTCCAGTCTCCTCCATAAAAGGATGGCAATTGATCTAATATATCACGCTAGTCAGTTATGTTGATATAGAGTTCCAGTTCCAGTTCTCCTTCTCTTTCATAAATAGCACTAGCACCCACGGACAGGATAGGAGTGGTGAATAAATACTTGATATATATTTTAAAATATTTGTAGGTAAAAATAGTTTCCGTATGGTGACGGTGTAGAAATACAAATCACCATCTCCTCTTTTGCCCGTGCAGTAAGAGGTGACTAAGGGATATGCAGAAAACATTGCAAGAGAAGGAAAACTCGATATAAAACCCTTTGCCAATCTGTCAGACTAGCGTGGTATAGCAGATTAAATTCTCTCCTATTGTGAAGGAAGCCCGAGTGCAACAGAAAAACTATGGCCTAACCTGAGATGAATTTATGTACATATCTGTTACTAGCTGAGCCCACGGCTTCGTCTCCGTTAAAGTAGATGCTGTTAATCAATTTACTATCCTTTGGGTTGAGCATTTTTGTCTGGATGAAAAATACTCTATAGGCTTTTCGATATTATTGACAGGGTATATGCATTATGCATATTTCCAAAATGATCAGCTACATTCTTAAAACATGAAAACAGGTTTATTCACATATGTATCCCCAGTGGGTTTATCCAAAAGCTTAATTAACGCGTTTTGACATAAAAATTTATGATTAATCCCAAATAATAGGGGTCAAACATCCTCTGTAGTTCAGAATCTCAAATTTTTGAGGATTTCGTAAGAGGAAAATAACCAAGCAAATGATTTATGATGTATACACATGGATATAAGTGTCATCATAATATTTGTTTTATTTAGTAGAATTCTGTGGTTCTGCAGATTTTATCTCATAAGCAGAAATAGGAATACAATTTACCACCTACTCTCTTGCCCGTGGGCATCGTAAAAGACTACTAAGAGATTACATGTGTATTTAACATATTTAATCTCTTAGTGGGAAGGAAGACTCGAGCCTCTTCTACAATAGGAGGGAAATAGAGTTTAGTAGGTCTATTTCCCTCCTATTGTAGAAGAGGCTCGAGCCCAATAGTGGGACGTACAAGACCTAAAATAAAAATGATGATACGATATATAATAATATATATTATTTATCTTTTATATTTTTCGATATATAGGTAAATACATTATGGTAAATTTTCATTTGTATTTAATTTTCACTCACCCGACTTTGAATACTTCGTTATCGTGCTCATGCAAGGATTTTACAAACGCAATAAAATGCATAAAAATGGTTTTACCAAAATCTATAATATGCGTGTAAACATCGTCATTTTTTTTATTTACATGAATTTTATGAATATTTAACAAATAGAAATCATTTTGCATCGAATAATTCTCAAAAGGCAATATTTTGAGAAAAGGCCACACTCTCACACATAGTGAGGCTGGCAATTTGGTGATCTTAATTCAAGTTTCACTACTTATATCTTTCATTTATATCCATTTTAAATTGTAAAAAAATCCTAGGAAATCTGCTGTTTGTCACGTAGTATAAAACTATGCAATATAATTATCTCGGTAGGTATAAACAATAGCTGTATAATTAATTACAAGATTTTTTTAATCACACGCTTCTGGTAGCAATTGAATTATATTTTTTTTCAATTGTTCATTGTTGTGGTCATCTGTGAACATGTTTATAGAACGACAGTTTAACATCACGCAAGCCATTTTAAATTGAATAATCTTTGTATTATCCTTGTGCTAATTTTATATGGAGTCATCTTCTTCCTCTATACCAGAAGCTCCCTTTATTTTAATGGTTGTTTAGTCTGGACACCCCCTATCTGTCTGGGGCGAAGTATGGGTGGCGTGCGGCCCGATAACCTGCGGTGTTCCCTACCCATCGCCATTGGGTCGACCACTAGTACCAATTTTTTCATAGCTGACCCCGCGGATTGTCCTGTCGGGTATTGCCCCCTTCGATACCTCAGCAACAAATCAGAATTCTGCTCTCTGCGGGTTGCGGACTAATCTCCGATTCGTCCACCTGCGCTCTTTTATGCGCAGATATTCGCAGCTGCGGCGCTCGACACGCCGGCTGCGGAACATGTGATGGTAGAGAAGTTCTTCCAGATCCACTCCACTGCCTCATTCTGCGAGACGACTGCCTCACAGAAAGTGGCGACCGCATCGTCAGGGGCGCCCTAAGTATGGTCGCAATCCAATGGTTGCTCGCAAGCAAATATTGAATCGTCCCTAAAACATAAGATAACTTAATATGTAATGAAAATAAATAGATCCTTTAAATAAAATGTTAGTCGGTCCATGTCATAAGGATTCGCGTCAGTGAATATTTTCGTCCCTCTCACCACAGACGCTAGGAAATCTTAGCGTTATCAATATTTTTGTCGCATTTTTAAAACGGCTAAGGAGTGAGTCCTGAATTTGGCAGTTTTTGTTAAGTGGGTGGCAGCCCAGTTTGGGAACCATTGCTTTATGCTTATGTCGAAGATGGCTAATAATATTTCATAGCAATATAGTAACAAAAATGGAGAATAATTAGTACATTGATGTGCCAATGGGCATATCATAGCGCTCGTCGAATCATCAACGGCAATGTTTGTGAATGATGAACACGAATTGAACGATGTTAGATGACCCCAATTAGGTGAATTCACAATATCTTAAAAGTATTCTCGTGACGAAACCTATGTCCAACAGGGGACATCCATGGGCTCCAGAAAAACTCTACATAAAACTGTATACCAACACACCAGCGTGGTATCATCATTATCTCAGCTCATATATTGCCCAATGTTGGGCCGAGTTTCCTCCACAATAGAAAGCGAATAGACCCACTTTATCACAATGGTCAGACGGGTTTGTATTTGGTTTCATTTCGAGTTTGCCCCCTATTGTAACTATATGTTAACTGCATATTACGTCCCTTAGTCGTCTTTTACGACACCCACAGGTAAGAAAGGGAATGATATAGTTCAATTTCTCAACTGTAATAGAAGAGGCACTAGTCCAACAATGGGGCGTATGTGAGCTAACATAATGATGATGACTGGAAAACAAGATGGTAATGGCACATTATACTCTTAATCTATCACTACTACTTCACAGATGGCGTAGTGGTTAAGATACCTACTGTGCTAGTGTCCCGGGTTTGAATCCCACGAAGATAATACTTTGTCCCGGCGGGCTGTCCACGGATATCATGGAATCGGTACCGGTGGTCGGCCCATTGGCGACGGGAAGGGTATACAGTGGGTTATGAGGTCTCGTGTCGCTCATCCGTCGCCCCGGATGATTTGGGCGGGGTGTGTCCAGACTATGGCCTACCAAATAAAAAGGATAACACTTTGTGCGATACACAAATTGTTGTTCTGAGTCTGGATGTGATTTGAGTCTATTAATTGTATGTTTGTAATGTCCCCCGCAACGCAAGGATTATTTCCTAAGCGCAACATGTCTAAAAAAAAAAGAACGTGCGTACAAAGTAAGCATGTCAGATGTGAAACTTCTTTGGTTCCATGTGTTTTTAATCAGTATTAAAAAAAATCCGTCGCCCCAAGGCTGTGCTTCGCGCTATGTTCGCCCTTTCTCACTCTCTCTCAATCGGTCTCAATCGCTCTCTCCCTCTTCTTCGACAAAAACGCTGCACATCTTCGTGACGCTAAATTGCGTTTCATCCGTAAAAAAATTACCCTCATGCACGCAAAGAAGTTTAACTTCAAAAACAATATTGATAAAAAAAGATATAAAATTTATTATGCACATATGTATTAAATTTACATAGAGTTAATATTCTCATCGTGCAATCTCTGCCGAACATCTGTTTTGTAAAGGAAGACGCTTAATTCCGTATGTACATCATGAGTGATGTTACTGTTGAATGGATATGTAAGCCGCGTCTATGACTACATAGTATAAAACAAAGTCCCTTCCCGCTGTCTGTCTGTCTCTATGTACGCTTAGATCTTTAAAACTACGCAACGGATTTTGATGCAGTTTTTTTTAATAGGTAGAGTGATTCAAGAGGAACGTTTATATTTATACTACATGAATAATATATCACTCTTTCAAGAGTAAAGGCAACATGTTTGTATTGTCTAATGACAAAAAGATGTGAATGTTGTATATAAAGACATTCTGTAGTATATTTAGTATCAGAATTGGACCCGTGCGAAACCGGAGCAGCGATACGCTAGTAATTTATAATCCTTCAAATTAACTCGAATCTTTTCATTATATTTTTATTGCTGTTCGTGGCAAAGGAGCAAACAGCATCTAATGCTTCTGACTCTCTCGCTCACTGAACGAAGTGCTGTATCAAATTGCTACTACTCAGACGTCGATTTTTTGCGAGAGTGTGGTACTACCCCAGACAGACCGGCCCACGGTTATAGACAGACGACTTTCGACAGTGTGAATTTTATCGCGTTTGTATTTGATTTTTGATTGCCCGACGTTTCGAACACTTTACAACGTTCGTGACCACGGGTGGACTGTATTTACAATCACGAAAGAATTTGAAATCATTCGAAGGACAAATGCATTGCGTTTGCGGCACTCATTTTCTTTCAAGGTTTGTACTGAGGTGTAATTTAAAAACATAATTAACGGACTCAAATTGCATCCAGTCTCAGAACAACAATTTATGAATCGCACAAAGTATTGCCTTGCGTTAGAATCGAACGCATGACACTGGCGCGATAGGTATCTTAATTACTGCACCATTTGTGCAATCAAATTGTTTTGTATTTATTTTTAATTAACTATATTACCGGAAGACAGTTGAATAATTACTTTGATTGGATGAGTAGTTAAGTTGGGAAATTATGCAACAAACAAACACTGACAGTACTATGTTTACCATGCCAGCGGCGCCCACGTGCTGACGTTCCACTTTTTCGATGTCTCAGAATCCATGGTATTCACTTACATCTATACAAATAAATAAAATACAAGTGTCTTTTCTATCTGTGTGGTGACGGAGTAAGAATACAATTCGCCACCCCCTCTCTTGGCCGTGGATATCGTTAAAGAGGATTAAGGGATATAATATGCATATAACATCCATGCAAGAGAAGGAAAACTCGAAACAAAACCCTGTACCAACACGTCTGACCAGCGTGATATAGTAGGTCAATTTCCCTTTCTTAGTAGAGGAGGCCCGAGCTCAGCAGTTGTACGTGCATGGGCTGAGATAATGATAATCATGATACGTTATTATTTAATTTTATTTTTGAACTGGTATGTATATATTCCCATATTCTTGTACGACGAAAAGCCCTCGGCAAGGCTTAGGACGGCTTTGGAAACTCTCTTTCATATTTATAACTCGGCGATGTACAGACAAACAGCAGAATCGACAATATATAAAGTCTAATATTATGGAATAAGAAAATTATGTCCTTGGCAAAGCCTAACGCAAATGGTACGATTTACCTTATTGTAATATTTTCAAGATAATTAACAATTTTATTGCCGCAATAATGGTAAATTTTATTCGAGGGCTTAATTATAATATTTTTCAAGATAATGTACGGTTATGAACCCATAAATGCATTTGCCTTTTCACTCAAACATTAACCGTTTTAATTATATAAACAGGCAACTTAAAAAAAACTTTAAAAATTATCAAAAAATACTGCTGACCTGAGTTGGATTTCCAGTTAGAGCAAAGAACGCATTACAATTCTTCAATAGCAGCAAATTTTATGGAATTATTCACAGCACACTAAAATATTTATATTATCTAAACATTTATCCGTATTGTAACTAAGTTAGAATACATCATGACCCTATGGGTGTAGTAAGAGTCAACTAAGAAGGAACACTCAATATTAAACCTTATATCAACTCGTCTAAACAGCGTGGTATAGTTAATTTCCCTTCCATTGTAGATGAGGCTCAAACCAAACAGTGAGACATATATAAGCGGAAATAAATGTAGTTTAAAAAAACTAAAAAACACGCCTTCATAGCATATCAAACTAAAAAGTGTTTGACTACGAAAATGTGGCACAAAGCGCCACACGCTTTTTTCACAATAATATTTCGTTCATTATTATTTTCTGCGTATATTGAAAATTACTTTACACCCGACCACTGACGTCAAGTCACCTGCTCCGGTGGTCGGCCCAACGCCGAAGGCAACGTGTCGTGCGGGTGGGTTACGGGTGTGCGCGCTTACATCCCTCTGTCGCCCCGGACGGAGCGGGGGAGGAGTGCGCCGACCGCAAAATAATCGAATTATTGCATTATCATCGGTCTTTGATAGATGTGCAAAATTTAAAGAAAATCTGATCGCTCAAAGTAGGGCAAATCGAGCTCAAATGTGGACGTTACAAACAAACACACAGGTGAAGCTAATAAAAGCGTGTTAATAATATATATAAACTGTACTCCTTAGTCTATAAACGTCTATTTCTAGACATAAGACTCCTCAAAAGGATATAACTAATATATCCCGTATAATATAGCGTAGTGACTGACACTATGCTTACGGGTTTGTGATGGTGATCGTAAATTGTTTAAAATTACGCCCGATAGTGCCTCTATCCATTTTCTTAGTGATTTCTTAGACGTTATTTGCGAATTCTGTGGAAAAGTAATGCTAGGTGATAACTGATACACGGTGTTCTTAACTTCACATCATGCATTCTTGCTATGCTAGTAAATTTGACGACAAAAAAAGTGATGTCAAAACACAAACAAGGCATTATTATATCGCTACGAATATTTATAGTATTAATGGGGGGACAGGCTAGTATGGTCATATCCCGCTCGACCCAACGGAAGCGACGAAAGAGATATCATATAACCCCCATAACTTAACACACTTACCTCTTTATTTCTCTTTGGGCGGGCCACCGATGATGTGATGGTACCCGAAAAGGTAACCTCCCACTGGTGACGGGTTAATTTTCGGGTACAATCTAAAGTCGACTTTTGTTACCAGGGCGTCGCCCTCACATAATCGGCCTCTCCGCAGGTGATAGACTAATCATCGGTGTGATTACCACCTACCTCGGCTAGATCTATGGTATTACCCAGGAATTAACAACGCCATTACAATAATTTAAAATTCCACTCTGCTCTTTATTATTGCTTTTATATTTTCATTTGAAAAAAAACCAACAGCAAATCTATTCGGTATGCATTGCATGTTGTTCTTACGATCCTGCCAGTATAGCACTTCAGAATACATGAAAGTCAAATTAGTGTTAAGATGAGTAATCGCATCTATACCACATATTTGCACCTGATTAATCTATGCAAATTTTGTAATATATTAGCTATGCGTTTACCTTATTAATCACTACTCCGCTGTTATTCACTATAACCTTTTGTTCTATTGTCCATAACCATTCTCGATAAATAGTATATCTATCATCAAAAAGAATCTTTCCAATCGGATTAGTAGTTCTTGAGATTAAAATGAATATAGTTTAATAATTTGATTATGGTAGGACCACACTGTTATACATAGGACAGCTGTCTGTCTACAGCCGCGGACCGGTCCGTCTGCGGAAGTACCACACTCTCGCAAAAAATCGACGTCCGAGTAGTAGCAATTTGTTACTGCGCTACGCTCGTGAGAGCCGAAAGCCCAACTTTCTGAGGGTGCTTGCGTATGGTGAGTTTTAGTGATGCCTTTAGTATCACCGAACCTCATGGCAAGCATTCATACTCCCTTCACTTTCTTTACGGTAGGCAGCGGCTTGCAAAGGTCCATGAGCGGCTGCAACACCATTAGGTATACTATTAGCTCGTTTACCACCAATAAAAAATAATATATATATTCAAATTTTAAATTAAAATTTGTGTGCATAATTATCTCCTAAACGGATCAACCAGTTTGTATGAAAGTTTTTTTTTTATTGCAAACGATGGCAAACGAGCAACCAGTACACCTCATGGTAAGTGTTGCTGCCGCTCATGGACTTTTACAAGGCCGCTGCCTACCGCGAAGAAAGTGAAGGGAGTGTGAATGCGTGCATTGAGGCTCGGTGATACCAAGGGCACTACCAAAACCCTCCACACGCAAACACCCTCAGAAAGTTGGGCTTCCGGCTCTCTCGCTCACCGAACGAAGCGCAGTAACAAAATGCTACTACTCAGACGTCGATTTTCTGCGAGAGTGTGCTCGTACTACCCCGGACGGACCGGCCCGCGGCTGTAGACAGATAACTGTCGACAGTGTGGTCCTACCACTCTTCAAGTTTTCTGTACAATTGGGTTCATGCGGAAGATTAGGTGCTATTGTCTGCACTGCAACTGCACAGACTGCGTAGTGATCTAAGTAATCATTTTCTGCGTGAGTTTCAGATTTTTTCTAAGATCCATAAATATACCGAATCTGAGTCTAATTTAAGTCCATTAATTCTATATTTATAAAATTGCCCTTCATTTATTGCTTAAAGGTTATTTAAACTTTATTTAAAATGGTCTTGAAATTGATATTTATATTAACCATTTCAAATCGGTACACGGAATTTTCAACGTATAAAAATACGTGTCTATCTGTTGAGATGCTTGCAAATACATTGCCTATTACAATTGTATATGTAATACATATCGAGTTGTTACAAAACGATGACTCATTAAAAAAATACAAATGCCTTATCGCTGTTCTAGATTTTTTATAGATGTTGTTAATTCTGTTGAAAAAATGATTAAAGTATTTCTTTTTGTTTTAGATTAGACGCGTATTTTAATGTATGATCACAGCTCATAGACGTCCCACTGCTGGGCTCGATCGTCCTCCAAAATATAGGGCAATTGACCACATATCATCCTGGTCAGACGGATAGATACAAGATTTTATTTCGAGGTTTACTTCTTTTGTAGTAATTGTATGCACGTCATAACCCTTAGTCGGCCTTTAAGACACCCACGACCATGAGTCCCTCAACATATAAAATAAATTTATATTTGCCTTGAATTCAACTATGTATTACATTAAAAACACTGAGAAAATCGATTTAAAGGATTTTTTTATAATCCCAGCACATATTCCCAGCATTGTAGCTAGACCATGGCACAAAAGTTTGACATAAATAATGTGTGTAATTTAATAAAGGGTTCCATATGATGAGCAGCCTTCAGAACTTTAACTAGAAATTTACCACATAACTTCAAATATTAATTCACATTTGAAGCCAAAAAATTCTGCACATTTGAATAAAACATTAACAGACCTTGCATTGACGATAAAATTATTATTTACTAGCTTCTGCTCGCTTTAATCTAAGACTTTGTTTACGTAGAAGGTGAAAATATTTTTAATAATACGATTTTGTCACACATTATTTAGCCGTTTACGCAGCGGAAGCTCTCAAAAGGAAAAAAACATATTGAAACATTCTTCATTAGTGCTCCGCTCTTGATAGTCTTAGCCTTCCTCAATAAATGGGCTATCTAACACTCAAAGAATTTTTCAAATCGGACCCATAGTTCCTGATATTAGCGAGTTCAAACAAACTCTTCGGCTTTATATATTAACTAGCAACCCGCCCTCGCTTCACTTCGGTTTTAGTCGTTTTACCCGCGTAGTTCCTGTTCCCGTGGGAATACCGGGATAAAATATAGCCTAGTTTACGCCCTGATATTATAGCTTTCCATTGGTGAAAGAATTTTTGAAATCGGTCCAGCCGTTTTGAAGATTACCCGGAACAAACAGACAGACGGACAAAAAAAATATAAAGCGATTTTTAGGCATATGTATAGTGCAAATAACCGCGTGAGCATGAAAAAAGCCTATTATTTTGATATTACAAACAGACACTCCAATTTTATTTATTGGTATAGATATAGATTAGTATAGATATAAAAATCGCTGGGAACTGTGGATGCAGGCAGCACAAGATCGTTTGTACATCTAGTATTGGATAGCGAGAGTCTAATGATAATAATAATGATTTTTTTTTGTTTTGGGGGTGGGTTGCGGGTGTGCGTGCTTACGCCCCTCTGTCGCCCCGGACAGAGTGGTGCGAGGAGCGCGCCGACGATGCACGTTGCCTTCGTCGTTGGGCCGACCACCGGAGCAGGGTTACTTGTCATCAGTGGTCGGCCCGACGGAATACCCCCTATTTGGGGTATCCTCCCATCGACCGACGTCCCCTCCTCAAGGAGGACGTTGGTCTTTCCTCATACGGTCGGCCTCTCGGCGGGTGATGGACTAATTCCCCGGGCACGTCACCCGCGACCTCGGCTAGGGCGGCATGAGGCGCAGGTATTGGCGCCTGCGCCGCCCCAGTTGCCGGCGGCGGATCGCCTCATCGAGGCTGCGCTCCTCGCGCAGGTGATCCGCCGCCTCATAATAATAATGATACAGAAAACGTGGCTGTACCCTATAAAACGCACATACGTATTGCGTGCATGTGTGTATGTTTTTGTGTGTATGTATATGCGTGTGTGCGTGCAGGTGCGCGTACGCATGTGCGTGTGTGTCTATAATGTGTTTTTGCATAAAAATATTATAAACAAACAAATAAAATATGTCATCATCATCATCATCATCTTGCTCTTATCCCAATTACTTGGGGTCGACGCAATATGTCATCTGTTTTGACATATTGCAAAAAGTTTCGGCAATGACTTTTATGACCGGCCGCCTGCCTGACATCAACCCTCCTTGGGAATGTAATCGTTGACCCAAATGGTACCAGATGGAGTTGGTCCGGGTCAATCTAAGGCTCTTAGTCGTCTCTTACGACACCCACGAGCAAAGCAAGGGTTGGTAGTATTCGAAGCCGCTACCACACAGCACAAACAAATAAAATAAAGTATGTACATACATTTTATAATAAGTAGATATAATATTCATAACAGTATCAAAAACCATTCATTAATGACAAAATATTTTTATTACTAAAATAGTAACTTACATTCAAAACACATTCATCAAAACCGTCATTATTTTAAGACACGTTCGGTAGATTAAATTACAAAATCAAAACCATTTGCAATCAAGACATTTACGAAGTACAAAGTATACAGAATGATAATGATGTACTTTGGATGTTAGCATCAACTGGTTTTTTTAAAGGTAGAAGTTCGTATATATTAGCGACTTATGGGTTCTTCGGGGTTTTATGAAGGTGGTTTTCTTTTTTATATAAAAATATATTGTAAACTAACAACCCGCCCTCGCTTCGCTTCGGTTTCAGTCTTTCCTGCGTAGTTCCCGTTCCCGTGGGAATAAATAAATAAATAAATAAAAAGCCTTTTATTTCTTGCTTAAAATTAACAATGGTTATAACAGTAAACTTATTTTATCTTTTTATTTATCCTAAGCTTATTCTAGGGTTAGTACACGTTACATTTATAATGAATTTGAGAAAAAATAAGGTTTAGTAGGTACCTAGTTGTTTTATATTTATTACACTATAGTAAAAGATTATAATTTAAAGTTTACTTAAAAAATACTTAATTTTGATTTTCCGCAAGAACCCCTCTGCAGGTAAAGGCCTCCTCCAAGGTGTGCCAACCGTCTCTACATTTTGCTATATTTAGCCAGTTTGGTCCAGCTATTTGTTTTATGTCGTCTTCCCATCTTGCTCTAGGTCGACCCTGTCTACGCGTGCCGTGAGGTCCGTTCCATTTTGTCACTCTATATGTCCACCTCATGTCTTGAAGACGCGCCACGTGACCAGCCCATTTCCACTTTAGGGATTTAGCGTAAGTGCATGCATCAGCTGTTTTTGTATACTTGCGTATATCGATGTGACGGATTTTTTGGATTTTTCGTATATTCAGCATACTACGTTCCAGAGCTCTTTGGCATGTTATTATTTTTCTTTTGGCCTTGTTGGTAAATTTCCACGTCTGACAAGCATAGGTCAAGCATGGTAGCAGACATGAGTTAAATATTTTGTTTTTATATTTATTGGTAGATTGCTCTTGAATATCTCCCTTAAACTCCAGTACTTATTCCAGGTTAATTGTACCCTGCGTTCAATGTCTAGCTCGTTATTTTTTATATCAAATCCAATTTGTTTGCCAAGGTATACATACTGCTCATTGTATTCTAGAGGAATGTTGTCGACTGTTATTGTTTTTCTGGCGCTATTTGTCATTAATTTCGTTTTTGTAAGGTTCATTTCTAGACCTACTTGTTTGCTGGCGTCATTAAGAGATAGTATCATTTCTTGTATCTCCTTGCTAGATTCAGATAGCAAAACCAAGTCGTCCGCAAAACGCAGGTGGCTTAAATAGGTTTTATTGATAGATATACCTTTTGTTTTCCATTTTAGCTGTTTTATAATCTGTTCCAGCACTGCTATGAATAGTTTCGGCGATAGTGGGTCACCCTGTCTAACACCCCTTTTTACTGGGAACCAAGGATCGGTCGTTTCTAGTTGAACCCTGCTTTTTGTGTTACTGTAAATACTTTTGATTACAGTCAATAATTTGATCTCTACTTTTTGCGTTTCCAAAGCTGTCCATATACTTTCGTGCGATAATGTATCGAAAGCTTTTTGGTAATCAATAAAGACAATGTAGAGTGGTCTTCTCAACTCTTGGTATTTCTCTATTATTATTTCTAGAGTGTGGATGTGGTCGATAGTAGAATATCCTTTTCGAAAACCAGCTTGCTCTATCGGTTGATTTGACTCTAATGCGCTACTAATCTTCTGGTTTATTATGCTGGAGAAAAGCTTATAGATACTGGGTAGTAAACTTATCGGTCTATAGTTTACAATATTGTGTGGATCGCCTTTCTTATACAGCAAAATTATATAGCAGAATTATATATAGTATATTTAGCCTTCCTCAATAAATGGGCTATCTAACACTCAAAGAATTGTTCAAATCGGACCCATAGTTCCTGATATTAGCGAGTTCAAACAAACTCTTCGGCTTTATATATTAACTAGCAACTCGCCCTCGCTTTACTTCGGTTTTAGTCGTTTTACCCGCGTAGTTCCTGTTCCCGTGGGAATACCGGGATAAAATATAGCCTATGTTACTCCCTAATATTATTATAGCTTTCCATTGGTGAAAGAATTTTTGAAATCGGTCCAGCCGTTTTGAAGATTACCCGGAACAAACAGACAGACAAAAAAAATATAAAGTGTATTCTAGGTATATGTATAGTGCAAATAACCGTGTGAGCATGAAAAAAGCCTATTATTTTGACATTACAAATAGACACTCCAATTTTATTTATTGGTATATTGTATTTAATTTTTGATTGTCCCATGTTTCGAACATTTTACAGCGTTCATGGTCACGGGCGGACTAAGATATTTGACGTCCAACAAATCATCGTTATTGTAGATATTTATAATTATCTACCCGCTATACAAATTAGTTATTAAATTTTGACCCACATTCTGTTACAAATTTTACTGGCAATAAATTTGTAACAAAATGAAACAAAATCAAATACAAACGCCATAAAATCCGTAAAGTAGTTTTATTTACAATGTGTAATACTCGCGTAAACATTAGAAACCATTAAAAAGATATTTTAATTGTTTTTAAGTCATAGAACTCATCATAAGGTCCTAATAAACATGGAACCTACGAAGTACACGCTAGCGAACAAAAATATAACTTCTCAAATCGGTCTAAGCGTCTTCAAGTAATCGGTGGACACACATAAAAAAATTAAACCTGACGAATTAAGAATCTCCTTTTTTGATTAAAAAGCCCAATAATACTTTTTGTCTAGTCTAAGACCGCACTCGGACTTTACGATAGTTTACGATTACGTCTATCTAATCTAAAAATACCATATAATTCACACTTTGTGGTTTTTATGCTCAAAATGGCTGTACTTCATTAACAATAGCCACGACATTAACAAAATCGTTAGGCAAAGTTATGAATATACATTTATTAGATTGACCTTTATCATAAAGGCAACTGTCATTCAGTGTCAATTTTACTGATTACAGACTATTATATTAAGAATTTGAACACCTAATAATTGAAGATGATAATAATAATAATAACTTCATTATCACTATCTTCATCATCTGCAGCATCTTCATCGTCTTCATTGTCTTCATTGTCTTCATCGTCTTCATCATCTTCATCATCTTCATCGTCTTCATCATATTCATCATCATCTTCTCTGCTCATATGAGTTCCATTGATGAGATCAAGCTACCTCCATAATAGAAGGACAATTGACCTACTCTACTTTTCTGGCCAAATGGGTTGGCACTGAGTTTTGTTTCAAGACCCTCTCTTGCATTAATATTGTATGCATATTATATCCCTTTGTCATCTTTCACGACATCCATCAACAAGATGCTGCCGAAATTTGTTTTTATTATCGCTACATGAAAAAAATTACAAGATAATAAGAACGGCATTCAAATTTCATCATCATCATTTTAGTTAATAAAAGTCCAATTGTTGTGCCTCCTCCGTAACAGGAGAGAAATTGACCTACTAGCAAGCTGGTCAGACGAGTTGGTATATGGTTTTATCTCAAGTTTTCCTTGTCTTGCTTAAATGTTAGATCCATATTTGATCCCTTAATCGTCTAAAGACGATTGGGTGTTAAAACACCCACAGGCAAGATAGGGGGTAGTAATTTGTATTCTAACTCTGTCACCACACGGAATAGAATCAAATTGTTAACAAAATTTTACCGCATACAGGATTTGAATTCATAGCACTTGAAGCGTGACTAGACGACCCAGTACGGTCAAATACAATCACAAAGTCTTATTGCATATAATAGCATCTTACAGCAACTCTATACGTTATTGGAGACTACATAATTCGCAAAAACACTCATACGTCCTTGGCTGCCTTACTCAAGATGTCTGGCACTCAATATTAGATGTGTGGTAATATTGTAATAAAGGATTACTAATACAATATGACACCCTTCCATTCCTAAAGTATTTTAAAATAGAAAAGCACGTTAATAGAACCTGTGAATTAATTTATAACATGCATTTTTTATAAGACATTCCACATGAATGTATCATTTTAGGTCATATACGTCCAGCTGTTGGGCTCGAGTCTCCCCCCCAGTAAGAGAGAAATTGACCTACTATACTACACTAGTCAGACGTATTGCTACAGGGTTTTATTTCTAGTTTTCCTTCTCGTGAAAATAGCACTCAAATATGAGACTGTCCAATGGTAGACGTCGACAAGTTGATTAATAATTGACTGAAAACGTTCTTGTTTAAATAAAAAGATGTCGTTTGTCACATTTCAAATACTTAGGACTTCTTGACGGGGAAAAACTTTAAAACATTCAACTCGAAAATTAAACCGCAAAACGATGACAAATGAAGGACTTTTTTTGCATGTCTGCAGATAAGTAAATCTGCATTTGGCAAAAATTATTATATTCAACAAAACATCCTCAATAAATTTATAAAATTAGCGACTCAAAAACAAGTAATTTATTATGCATAAACCCCGCGAGGGCATTTACATAAAGTCATTTTTAAAAATTTTCTTTAAATTGCCAACCGGATCGAAACGCAACCACACTGAGACGATCCAGCAAAAAATCAGCGGTATTGCCTATTTCTTATTTATTTACTAATTTCGCAAATAAAATTACATACAAAAACATTCCTATTAATAGCCCTACTGTGATGCCCTTCAAATCATGATACAATATAATTCTCAAATAGTTATAATGAAAAAGATCCAGATCCCACAAGTGGCACCCTACACTGCAAATTATAAAATTATTCTCATATTTCTCTTTACTAATAGACTTGTAATGATATATCTGATACATATTTTAGTATAAAAATATCTGGTTGACCGAGCTTTGCTCGGTATAATTCTTTTTTTTTTCGTAAATTGTATTTATGAAGAATTTATTTCGATATATATTAATAAAAAACAAAAATGATGAAATAGTAAAAAAATATCAAAAATTACAAAAACAGAATAATAGTAACACCGAAATTCGATCTCACGTTGTTTGAATGCGACTGGACAACTTCCCAACTGAGCTATTGTCACTCTTGACGACGACGGCAAAATTTCAATCCTTATTTCTCATTTATTGTCATTTTATGTCATTGTATTAACTAAAAACACCGCCAAAACAACGTTTTCTATAAATAAAACCTAGATCGATTTTTTGGCCCCGGAACCTCTAGTATGCTAAATTTCATGAAAATCGTTGGAGCCCTTTCCGAGATTCCGAAAATATATATAGGTATGTATATATACATATACAAGAATTGCACGTTTAAAGATATACTATCTCCATTAGGTGGATTAAAGACATTTTAAAAGTCGCAGGAACCCGTTGGATGCAGAGGCACAGGACTTTTCTGAGTAACATTCTCGTGTAGAGATGTCCAACAGAGGATGTCTACAGGCTGATGGATATATTGACTGTATAAACAGAGGCTTGAATACTTGTCCCAATTAAGTCGATAGAGTGAGTTGATAGAAGAATCTGAGGAAGAAAGCCTAATTCACGATGCTGGTGGTCCGCTTATTAAGAATGAAAATCCAGTTAGGTGGTTGGTGTACAACTAAACTATATCTGCCAAAAAATTAGTAGTTACTCACATTTTTGCTCTCTTAAGCAGTAAATATAAAAAAATACTTGAATCCGAAATGTATCCAGGCAAATAAATGATTTTTATACTCCTTAGCCTATGTTTTACTATAAATAAAACTGCTATGGATGCAATCGCTCTAAAGAGTATAATTTCAAAACTAACCAACATTCATCCGCCATAAATATATTTGCACAAGAATCGAACCACACACATACATATCCGCAGTTTATATCAAGGGCGCGTTACATTACAGTACGTGAGCTGAATCACACTTTACCAAGGTTAATTTCACTAGCTATGTATATAGTACGGAATATTTTATGGTTGGCAAGTGTAATGACACTTGGCGTATACATCTATACAAATATAATAAAGCTGAAACGTTTGTTTTGTTGAACATTTCAATCTTAAGAACAACTGGATCAAATTGAAAATTATTTTAGTGTTGGATACATTGAGAAAGACTATAAAGAATTATTTCTGTGTAGTGACTATCTTGCCCGTGGAAGACGACTAAGAGATATAATAAGTCCATAAGATCTGTGCAAGAGAAGAAAAACTCGAAATGGAACCCTATACCAACATGTCTGACCAGCACGTTATAGTAGGGTGAATTCCCTCCCATTGTGGAGGAGGCCCAAGCCCAACAGTGGGATGTATGTGGGCTGCGATGATAATAATGATGATATAGTACAGTGTGATATAGTAAAATATAGTACAGTACAAGTGTGAACGTGTCCTTAACAATGTATGGTGCGCGATATTGTTGTGCTATGAGCTATTATATATATATATATATATATATATATATATATATATATGCTATTATATTATAGCGTAGTCTGAAACCCGCTCTAAGTCTGAAAGAAATTAACGCGTTCTTTTGAACGTTATCTATATTGCATAGTTTTAGCAATAGGATTACAACGGCAGCTTGCGTCATCGTCATCCCTCCATGTGAATTGATGTGACTGACACCGATGGTATAATAGTTAAGATACCTATCTACCATGCATGTGTCGTGAGTTCGAATCCCGTGCAGGACAACACTTTGTGCGATCCACAAATTGTTGTTCCGAGTCTAGATGTATCAGGTCTTTTACTTACTGCTAGCAACACACACTGTAAGTGTTGCAAGTATTCGTAGCCGATAAAAAAAACAAAAATTTTTGTGTTACACATAAAATGTTCTTTAGAATAATTTAAGTTTGTAATAATAATATACACTCATTTGCAAAAAAAACGGGCACCTAAGCAATGAACCATTTCAAATGTTAATATTTCTTTGTTTGATAATTATAGGTAGTTTTATCCACACAATTTGCTAAATTAATAATAAAATAATCGTTTTCATCAGTATTTCATAAAATTTTGATACAATTTATGGGAAATAATGCTAAACCTCGCTAGTAGTGTATATTCGCTAGTAGTGCATATGCTCATGAAGTAAAAATAAAAAAGTTTTTTTGTTTGTTTTTCTTTAATAAAGTAAAAGCAGATAAATGTTTAGTATCGAGTGTGACCCCCTCTAGCTAAAATCACAGCTTGAATTCGTCTGGGCATGCTAGCGAGTATATCCCGGATACTTGCTTGCGGAATACGTTCCCACTCCGCAGTAATCACATTCTTCAGCTCTCTGATGGTCTGCGGAGCCGGGTGTACTGATCTCACACGCCGTTTCAGAACGTCCCAGACATGCTCTATGGGATTGAGGTCGGGACTTCGAGCTGGCCAATCCAAACGACGAATGCCGACCTCTTGCACATACGCATTAACATCGCGGGATCGGTGGGCGCGAGCATTGTCGTCCATAAAAATCGACTCTTCACCTAGAGCGGCCAATGCGGGTTGTGCATGAGAAATTAGAACTTCCGTTATGTATCGATGCCCAGTCAGTGAGCCGTTTTCAATGAAGACTAACTCTGTACGATCCATTGAATTTATTCCTGCCCAAAACATAACAGAGCCCCCACCATAAGGTGTGATTTCTTCGAAACATGCCTCTGCAAAGCGTTCTCCTTGTCTTCTTAGCACTCGCCGACGTCGATCTTCACCGAACAGAGATATCCTGGCTTCATCAGAGAACAAAACCCTATTCCAATCGTCTTGAGTCCATGATTCACAATTTCTAGCGAACCTAAGCCTGTGAACTCTGTGCTCACGGAGTAATTTGGGGCCGCGGGCCGGGCGGTGACTGCGTATATTGGCAGCGAGAAGCCTCCTCCTGACCGTCCATAGACTAATATGCACATTTCTTACTTCTTGGAGGTTGTTCTTAAGATCCACATACGAAGATTTGCGATTTCTCAATGCGCGACTCACAAGAAAACGATCATCCCGTGGTTGGGTACATGGTTTTCTTCCAGAACCAGGCCTTCTCTCGACGGAACCAGTCTCCTGATATCGCTGCCAGGTCCTTTGGACTGTCGAGCGACTAACATTTAGCCTCCTAGCCACGAAACATTGGCTGCAACCCTCTTCAAGCAGCGCGATAATTTTGGTAGCTTTTACCACTTTATCTACCATTTTTGATACAGCCAAACAGCATTAAATAAAGCTTTGACAGTCAAGGATATGAAATTAATCGATAAAAATTGAATAAAAGTTATGAAAGTCGATGTTAACTTCTGGAACTTCGCGCCAAAAATGTAGGATAAAAAGGGGTTTTCTGTAAAAATGAACATCAAATGAAAAATTGAATTTAGAACGTACTTTTTTAAATACCACAGCATTTTTAAAACCGGCCAGTAACGTGTACAAACGATTGAAACCTTTTTGGTATTGTATCTTTTTAAATATGAATGAAAATCAAAACCGCCCGTTTTTTTTGCAAATGAGTTTAGATTATATCATAGACTTTCATGTTTTAATTAGTAATATTAGCAGTTAATACTTTCAAATAACGTCTAATTTAGTTTTTAAATCGCTCCGTGAACCTTAATTTATTACATTTTTATGTAATGAAGTGTTATAACGGCACATTATTAAGGAAGCTGTAACGATTTTATCTTTAAATTGTTTTTAATATTATTTTTATAAATTAATATTAACTGTTATATAAAGCCAATTATCCGTGTGGTGACGGAGTAAGAATATAATTCATCACCCTCTCTCTTACCCGTAGGTGTTGTAAAATACGGCTAATGGATTAAATATGCATTTAAAGAGTATGCAAGACAAGGAAAACCTAAAATAAAACCCTATACCAAGATGTCTGACTATCGTGGTATAGTAGGTCAATAACTGATGGGGCTGATGTGACGATGATGATGAATTCTTAATAGAAAATAATTTTTAAATCTTCATCATTTCATATACGTCCCACTGTTGGGCTCGAGCCTCATCCATAATAAGAGAGAAATTGGCCTAGTATACCACATGATCAGACGGGAGCTTTCCTTATATTGCATCAATGTTATATGCATATTTAATCCCTTAGTCGTCTTTTACGACACCCACGGTCAAGATAGGGGGTGGTGAATAGTATTCTTACTTTATCACCACAGAAGAATTTTTTTAAATACTTAGCAATAATTAAGAAACAAATTCTAAAATCTCAAGCTACTTTAAAAATGTACAATTAACATGCATAAATAACAAGTAGTTTTGAAATAAGTATTTATATATTTAATTTACTGTTTCAATGTTCTGAAGTATTTAAGTCTGACAGAATAATAAAAACATGGTAGTTAAAACGTGATGAATTTATTAAAAATAGTCTTATTTTGTTTTTTATAAGTTTCACTCAGCGTGAGCGATTTTTAATTTTTTGAAATCCGTTCAAACAAAGACACTTTTTGGTTTTATAATACATAGTGGAATAGATTAGTAATATTCTCGTATATGTCTGAAAATATTTAGCAAAAAACTTGTCGCAAACGATCTTATATCAGTCGATCTTAATTACTTAGGATTTCTAATTTAAATATACAAAAAGCAGCAATACATGGATGTATAGAATATGTATATTCCTGCATTTTATTATTAATATATTAACTATACTATTTTCCGTGTGATGACGGAGTAAGAATACAATTCACCACCTCCTCGCATACAGTGCTGCCAGTAGAGAAATTTATTTTATACTGCTGAGTCTCTGAAATTATACAAAAATAAATCTTATTATACAGCACCAACAAAACTGTTAATAAATAGTTAACAAATAAAATTAATAAATTTCGTTACTTTTATTTACTTTGAATGAGAAAAAAAAGCTATATAAATGCATTAATTTTCTGGTTATTAGCTGCTTCTGATCTGAGCAAATTTAAAAAATGCTTGTCTCTAATGATTAATCATTATTATTCTTTTTATTTTCCCAAAATTTACTTTACATTTTAATTCTTATTTTTGTATCTAATTATACAAAACAATCTGCTATACAAATGAGATACATGATATAACCAAATTAAACGAATTTTGTATCCAATTATACGATCTGACAGCCCTGCTCGCATACCCGTGGGTGTCGTAAAAGACGACTAAGGGATACAATATGCAGATAACCTTAATGTAAGAGAAAGAATACTCAAAATAAAACCCTAAGCTAACACGTCAGACCAGGGCGATATAGTAGGTCAAACTCTCACATCTAACATCTATGCAAGAGACGGAAAATCTATACCAATAAATAAAATTGGAGTGTCTGTTTGTAATGTCAAAATAATAGGCTTTTTTCATGCTCACACGGTTATTTGCACGACACCTATGCCTAAAATAGCAATTCAAAAATTTTTGTCTGTCTGTCTGTTTGTACCGGGTAATCTTCAAAACGGCTGGACCGATTTCAAAAATTCTTTCACCAATGGAAAGCTATAATATCAGGGCGTAAACTAGGTTATATTTTATCCCGGTATTCCCACGGGAACGGGAACTACGCGGGTAAAACGACTATAACCTATAACCGAAGCGAAGCGAGGGCGGATTGCTAGTTTTAAATGAAACGTATGCCATCCCGTCTGACAAGCGTGATAAATTAGGTCATATTTCTTCCTATTATGGAAGAGGCTTGAGCCCATCAGTACGACCTATATTAGCTGAAATGATGATGATTATATTCTCTAATAAAGAAGCCTTCACGTCGTCAAGAATTAACAAGAAATCAATCCGTGCTGTGACTGAATAAGTATTTCACCACTCTTCTCGACGGCTTAAAGGATTTTGATATGCGTATAACATCTATTCAAGGGAAAAAAGAACTCGACATTAAACCCTATACCAACATCTGTGACCAGCGCGGTACAGTAGGTCAATATTCCTCCCATTGAGCCCAAAATTTGGTCTTACGTGAGCTGAGATGATGACGAACAAAAAAAAGGATTGTTGTTTAGCAATCATAATAAATGTTCTCACGAAGTATAGAACGCCGAACTTTCTAGGTCATTGAATGTTTATTGAACAAACTTAAATACATAATGTTGCCAGCCTGAGAATACTTCATAAATGAAATGTAAATAAAGCCAGGGCTCAAAAATCACCTCTCAAAGGTTATTTATTGTGTAATAATAATAATGACCTCCTTAAAAATGTATAGTCATAGAGGTTAACTTATCCTTGTAGTGACGGAATAAGAATACAGTTTACCGCTTCCTATCTTGTCTGTGGATGTCGTAAAAGATGACTAAGGGATATCTTGTAGATATAACAGTCACGCAACAGTTATACAACCGCCTGACTAGCGTTTGGTATAGTAGGTCATTTTTCCTCCCAATGCGGAGGAGGCTTGAGTTATCCGGATTCGCGATTATCCGAACTACCAACCGCGACCCATGTATTGTGCCTACAAATCGAATCTTTACAAACATTAACACGTCTGAAATGTAGGGATGTGACTTGGAGGGGAAAATCGATCGATAAATAATCGATTTTTCTTTCTTTAAAAATAATCGATTTGAAAAAAAATCGATTAATTATGTATAATTAATCGATTATTTTTATAATCGATTTTTTATACTATTCGTAGTTCTTTTATAAAGTTTTTTTAGGAAATCTGAGTGTTATTTATTTTTCTAATATAGTATGAAACACTGTTATTCGATGAAGCACTTTTCCTGGCAGAATTGTGATGACCTTTTTCTTTAATTAAACAAAAAAGCAAATACTAAAATAATCGATTTCTTTTAAATCGATTTTTATTATTTAGATTATCGATTAATATAAAAATCTATTATTTTTTCACATCCCTACTGAAATGGCATGTCCCGCCCGCGCCTCGCGGGATCGTTGTCCCACGCGTTTCATTATTATTTTAGTTAATAATTGTTACTCCGATCTGACGTGCGTGCCCCGCGGGATATGTATTCGTCTTTTAATAAACGCATAAAATTATATACATATATCATATGCACAAAACCAAAGGAGGTTTTTCATACATTCGATTATCCGAATGCCGTTTGTGGTCGTTAACAACAATTAGTCTGGTTAATTGAGTTTCAACTGCATATCAAACGCTAGTGAGGCGGGTTAGTACAAGGTTTTATTTCAAGTTTTCTGTATAATATCTATCTTAGTCGCACTGGCCGAGGCCGCGTGTGAAGGGACGGGGGACTAGTCTGTCAACCGCAGAGGGGCTGACCGCGTGAGGGCGACGTCCTGGGTGGGGGGGCATCGGGGTGAGAGGGTACTCAATAAGTTATCCCGCGGGCTGACCACGGCAGTCAAGGATTTGATACCAGTGGTCGGATCAATTGCAAAGAGGAGTGAATGCGGCGCGTTATGGGAACGCGTACCGCCATCTCGTTACCTCGGATGGGACGGAAGGCGTGCGCCCGCAAAATCGCCTGCTAAAAAAAATTGTGTCTTAGACGCCTTTTACGAAATCCATGGGTAAGATAGACAGTAGTTAACGGTATTCTTACTCCGTCACCCCAGGCAAAATGATATAATTGGGTCATATTATTCTTAGTTCGTCAAACATGAACATTGGATATTGAATGTTAGGAAGCAATGCAGTGCTTCCTACTATCCTTAGTGATGTGATGTAGCTTGAATATTAATATGTCTATATGCATACCAATTATTAGTATTCATTAATTTAAAACCATTATGTAGGTATGCCGATATATTTGTAGTGAGGAAGTGTTACTTTATTTTAAAGACAACATTAAGAAACCACATTAAGAAAAAGAAATAAATAAAAAATACCTTAGGGCCCTTCATCTTTATCTTTATATATTTCTTGTGTACGTGTGTATGTTACTGAACTCCTCCTAAACGGCTGGACCGATGTTGATGAAAATTTTGTGTGTATTCAACGGGTTTCGAGAATGGTTTAGATTCGCAATTGGACCCAGTATGTGGCGCTACGATCGAGTTCAAGGAGAATTCCTTTTACCAATTTTTTAGATTTGAACAGACAACGTCTGTTGGGTCAGCTAGTAAATATATAATAATAAATAATTAACGAGCATAAATTACACCCAAACTCAAAAAAAACTGTTCTATGAGGAGATTAAATCCATGACGCTCGGCCAGGAGGTTTAACTGCTTTTTTTCACAACTCAGGGGCCTTTCTAGCCAGATCTTCGCAGTACGGTTGGGTTCTGATCCGCTGATATTTGGACTAATTTCAGAAAAAAAGTGTATAAATTGACAATATGTACATAAGAGCACACGGAAGTTTCATTTCAACTCATATACGTCCCACTATTGGGCTTAAGCCGCCTCTATAATTGGAGGAAAATTTACCTATTATAACTACACTGGTCAAGCGTGTTGGTATAGAGTTTCGAGATTTCTTCTCTTACATAGATCTCTCATATGTTATATGCGTACTTAATCCGTTAGTCGTCTTGTACTATACCAGGCAAGGTGCATTGTTATGTTGTATTCTTATCCGTTACCTTACGGAATACAATTATTTTCGAGTGTTATTCAGTAGCCGCTCATTGATTTTCCTCATTTATTTAAATTTTAGCTAAAAGTTTTAACAAATATTTATGCGCTTATATTTATACAATCAATACTTGGTCAAGGTTATGAATCTAACAACACTTCTGATAAAAAAAATATTTACAGTATATTACTTCCGGAATAACTGTGGTTCAATACTTCGTTCAGAAATGTAGCATCAGACAGGCGGTCTTAAGCCACTAATGCCGTCTGCTCAACATTATATTTATAATAACAGTATATTCGCGAAGAGATGACGTCAGGCATACGGGCGATCATAAATCTATTACCAAAACTAATATAATAATAATAGTAATAAAAAAAAAACCCCTCTCGGCCAGTCGTTATCTCACCATGAGACTAACGCAAACCTCGGAGGAATATTATATGGCTCTCTAAATTCTTTTGATATAAAAGAAAAAATGTATCACAGGATTTATAGAAAAGCCAATAAACCGCAGGGCAGCTTGTGGCGTGCTGAATGTGAGTGGCGACACTGCGGTCCTGAGTGCCCCAGAGAGTCGACCAGGGCCTCGTATCCAGCTCGCCTTTATTGGTTGGCTGGAGTGGAGACCGAAGAGTGCCCGCAGGATTCTCAACTCTGGCTTGCCTTAAACGGCTGGTCAGAGAAGGGTCGCCAGAGCTATATGCTCGGAGGTGAAAGTGTCATTTTCAAGGGCATAACTACGGGGAAACCACTGCGATGGTGAAACCGGCGCCGCACCGCTCGACACCCCAAGCCACTTGCACCAATGTTGCCCCTGTTGCCCTTATGGCCTGCATGTCTGTGGCGACCGTTTGGGGGGGGCCATTCAGTGAGTTGGCGAGTCACCGTCTGCCAAAGTTCAAGACGATAAAGGTATTAAAGGCAGACGACAGTTTTAAATCAATAGTTTACTATTAATCCAGTCCATCTAACCTTCAACCCCATAATCATGTATTTAGATAACATCATCACACAATAGTTTTACACCTACCGTTGGCAGTCCACGTGTGTTATGTGCAGACGTGGAGTGTCATCGGTAGACGTCCCATCCCATTTTAGATTAAATTTCTCCAAAGGCCTCTGCGTGTTGGATCCATATCCCCATGTAAGCCTTTCAAAGGACCGGGTATCTTCCCTTGGAATGTAGCCGTGAAATTGAGAGATACAATATAGTAATAATATATAATAATAATATATAATAATAATAATAGTGGAGTTTTCGTTAGGTAGTTGGATTTCGGATCTGATGAGGTGGTTAGAGGCACGCATTATGAGAAAGATCCTCTCTTTGTAGCCCTAACCGCCGACAAATTGGTCCTTGTGTCGCTGCCGGTGGGTCAACATGCTTTTTATATTTTTAAATATTGTATTTATATATTGCTATGTTTAGTAGGTATAAGATAAAATAAAGATAATAATTTATTATTTTCTTCCACAAAGATATCTAATAGCTAATTATATAATATTGAAATTATCCTTTGTGCGGACTGTTACATGAACTATGTTGTTCTGTCATACAATTAATAGACTATTAATAGACCATTTCCGTGTGGTGACGGAGTAAGAATACAATTCACCACCCCACTCTTATCCCTGGGTGTCGTAAAAGACGATTAAGGGATAAAATATGCATATAACATCTATGAAAGAGAACGAAAACTTGAAATGAAACCCTATACCAACACGTCTGACCAACATGGTATAGTAGGTCAATTTTTGTCCTATTGTAGAGGAGGCTCTAGCCCAACAGTGCGACATGTGTTAATTGAAATGATGATGATGAATGGATCACTGATGATGGCAGAAGAGTATATTGCATCGACCCCAAGTAGGTAATTAGGATAAGAATAAAACGAGGATGTCTACACTAATATTATAAAGAGGAAAAATTTGTATGTTTGTGTGTGTGTGTATGTATGTTTGTAATGAATAAACTCAAAAACCACTGTGCCGATTTCAAAAATTCTTTCACCATTGGAAAGCTACATTATCCCTGAGTAATGCCGATTTCAAAAATTCTTTCACCAATGGAAAGCTATAATATCAGGGAGTAAACTAGGCTATATTTTATCCCGGTATTCCCACGGGAACGAGAACTACGCGAACAAGGCGACTGTAATCGAAGCGAAGTGAAGGCGAGTTGCTAGTAGGTAATATATAGGTAGGTAATAAATAAATAATAATAAATAGAATGCTAATCTTTATTTACTAAATAATTGTTTGAAGAATAATGCAAATTTGCTCATAACAATATAATTAAGACGCAAGGTTAATCCTACTGAACACATAACAAGTTTGTTTAAAAAATAACATAAAATGCATCCATCATTTTTGCGCATCTTGCAATTCAAGTATTTTTTTATTGCAAATGGTGGCAAACGAGCAAACAGTACACCTGATGGTAAGTGATCCTGCCGCTCATGGAGCTTTGCTAAGCCACTGCCTACCTTGAAGAAAGTAAATGGAAAGTAACAAAATCCACCGTAAGCAAACACCCTCAGAAAGTTGGGCTTCTGGCTCTCTCGCTCACCGAACGAAGCGCAGTAACAAATTGCTACCTACTACTTAGATGTCGATTTTCTGGACTTGGACCGACCAGCCCGCGGTTCTAAACAGACAACTGTCAACAGTGAGGTCCTACCTGAGGTCCTGCCTGAGGACGTGACCGGGGAATCAGTCCGTCACCCGCCGAGAGGCCAACCGCGTAAGGAAAGACCGACGTCCTCCCCGAGGAGGGGAAGTCGGTCGCTGGGAGGGTACCCCACGTAGGGGGTATTCCGTCGGGCCGACCACTGATGTCAAGTAACCCTGCTCCGGTGGTCGGCCCAACGACGAAGGCGACGTGGTTTTCGGGTGGGTTGCGGGTGTTGCGTGCTTACGCCCCTCTGTCGCCTCGGACGGAGTGGTGCGAGGAGCGCGCCGACCGCAGCCCACCCCAAAAAAAAAAAAAAAACCACTAGAGATTTTCACTTTATTTAATTATGCAACAGGCTTTCAATATTACAACAAGAGTTCAACACCATATTTGAACATGATTATTTAATTGAACAAAACAACGTCTGTTGGGCCAGCTAGTAAGAATATAATACTCATTGAATAAGTTTATTGACGTGTGGTGACGGAGCAAGAATACAATTCACCACTCCCTATCTTGTCCGTGGATGTCGTAAAAGACGACTAAGGGTCCCTTAGTCGTCTTTTCGAATGTAACATCAATGCAAGAGAAGGAAAACTTGAAATAAAACCCTATAACAACCTGTCTGACCAGCATGGTATAGTAAGGTCAAATTCCCTCCCTTTTTGGAGGAGGCTCGAGCACTGGAGTGGGACTTATGTCAGCCAAGATAATAAAGTATTTTGAAGCAAGTAAAAAATATAGAAAATTATTTTTATATTTCTCAGGCTACATTTAAAGTGTTTCTTTTAATATCACATCTGCTAAAGATCGAATATTTTATTAATAAAAATACTACGGCGAACTATTGGAATGCCGGACAGTGAAAGTTGCTCTTTTAAGTTAAACATCTTCTGTTTCCAACCATATATGTGCCGCTAATGGGTACAGACCTCTTTCACAATATAAGAGAAATTGACCTACTGATCTCCGTGTTGTGACGGACTAAGAATACAATTCACTATACCCTATTTTGCCTGTGTCTATCGTAAAAGTTGAACAAGGGATTGATATGCAGATAATATATATATACAAGAAAAGGAAAACTCGAAATAAAACCTAATCCGTCAGACAAATGTGGTACAGTAGATCAATTTCCCTCAAATTGTGGAGGAAGCTCGAGCCCAGCAGTGGGACGTATATACTCGTAAGCTGAGATGATAATGACCTACCGTATGACGCTGATCAGGCAGATTCGCATAGAGTTTTAATTCAACTTTCCTTTCTTATATTAATTCTGCAGGAAATGTGTTAAAAATATCCTCAGCCACCACACGTTATTAAATTATCTCAGTATCATCCAACCTTTCACCGTCTACTGCCAGATGTGGGCCATCCCTATAGAATACCAGATAACATATCATTGTTCTTGTAATAACGTACATAGCTGTTATGAAAATAAAAAATCCAGCTGCTCATACTCAAATATCAAGAATAACCCAAAATATGCGTCTATGTTTTCCTATCATTGATCTAGAGACAAACACATGAGACTGCTATCGAATTACCGATTCGAGGGTTATCTGTTAAGTAGTAACAATGAATCTGAACAATGGAACTGTGAGGTTAATAAAACATAAAACTTAAAAAAATACGACAATTTATAATAGACGTGTATATTAGCTATGAAGAAATGGGAATGCGAGTTTGTTGTCTGTTTGTTACGCTTTCATGCCTTAATAACTCAAGCGATAGTCTTGAAATTTGGTACACACGTTTTTGGGGTATTAAAAAGAAAGCTTATAGAGTACCTTAGTATAAAAAATTGGACTGCCCAAATGAATAGCAACGCGAGCAATATTCCTCCCGTGTGGTGACGGAATAAAAATACAATTCACCACAGAGACGGGGATGAATTGTCTTATTGCCCGTGGGTATCGTAAGAAACGACTAAGGGATATAATATACATATAACACCCATGCAAGAGAAAGGAAACTCGAGACAATAACCTAAGGGGTATCATACACATATGAAGTCTATGAAAGAAAAGGAAACTTCAAAATAAAATCCTACACAAACCTGTCTGAACAACACGGTAAGTCATTTTACCACCTATTGTAGGTAAGATTTGAAGCCATCAGTGGGACAGCTATAAGCTGAAATGAAATAAATATTGAGCTGAGAATATAGACTATTGTATTATTATGATAACCTTCTCAAAGAGAGAGTTTCTCAGAATTTTACCTGATTCATCACAATATCTTTAGTTGAAAGCGAAACGGCTTTCGTCGAACTATTTATTTACTGACAAATGAGCGTAAAAAAAGTTCGCCTTATATAGTAAACTTTACCAAATCTATTTATTCTTATTTTGTAATGCTTGTTACCGACACTATTACATATACCGATACTACGTTTTCCGTTCGCTATGACATGCCCTTTTAAGATGATTTTCTTCACTATAGGCAACGGCCTAGCTGTGCCCTTGGTATTGCGAAGATCCATGTGCGACAGTATCACTTATTATCAAGTATGCGGATTGACGCACTTTCGGTTGATGCCCATTTCCCAGTTCCATACACATTAGAACTATTTCGTTCTTCTAGATCGGTTAGGCTGTTCTTTTATATTGAGTATACAAAGAAAGGTGCTGCACAGATGAACAAATAAATATAACAAAATAATAACTGTAGGTCTTCTACGAAATATGAAAGTAAACATTTCGCATTAAATGAAACGCCGCGATGATCGTCCAATAACTTACTATTAAAACATTAAAGTTACAATGGGTTTCGCTTGGCAAGCATAGATAACCCAGCAGCAAGCTGATGCGTTACAAGCGCAGATTTGAACGTAGAATATGAGAGATTTTTGTGCTATAAAAATTGGCCAAGTGCGAGTCGGACTCATGCACGAAGGGTTCCGTACCATTGACTAGATAAACAAGTGCCTCCCTATTGCCATTATCGATATTGAGCAAAAAATCAAGTTTGTTGTATGGGAGCCCCCCTTAAATATTTATTTCAATTTATTTTTAGTATTTGTTGTTATAGCGGCAATAGAAATACATCATCTGTGAACATTTCAACTGCCTATCTATCACCGTTCTTGAGATACAGCCTGGTGACAGACGGACGGACGGACAGCGAAGTCTCAGTAATAGGGTCCCGTTTTTACTCTTTAGGTACGGAAGCCTAAAAAAGATTCATGTGATATAAAAAGATCTATCATCAAATCCGCCTTAGTTCGAATTTCTTATTGCAATATTTATATATATACAAACTAATATTATAAACGCGAATGTGACTTTGTTAGTACACTTCTTCTTTCACCAATGGATAGCTACGTTATTACCGGATAATATAGACCTTATTATATTCCCATGGGAATGGGAACCACGCGTATAAAATTACTAGAATTTTCTAATATACGTAATCTATATACAGATGTAATATAGAACGGAACAGCTGCTCAACGGGTATTAGATAATGGCGGTAGGAACCGATAAAAATTATCAATTAGTTAGCAGCATATACAGTTTCTACACAGTTTTACCATCGCTTTTTCGTGTGTATTTAATTGAAATATATCTAGTAAATGATACTTAATTTAAACTTTACTCATTAGAACTAAAATAACCGAATGATATTCGTCGCCTTAACAAAAATTGCGGTCAGCTGATCGGCTTATGATCCTATATCGATCGCGTACATATTTATACCGCCTTATGAAAAGCGTGACTTAAATGCCTGCATAACACGTAGCACTTAAGGTCAAGCTTCTTACATAGACACATATTTTCCAAATGACATTAACTATTTATATTTAATTGATTTTTGTATAATATGTATTCTAATTACGACCTACGATTGTTAAACTACAACTTATTCAAACAGCTGTTCCATAACCTGGTTCATTTCCGAACAGAACAATACTATACCCTGTAATAATCTGTCTAAGATAGTCTTTATTAAAATAAATTATATTACATTTTATTAAATAGGTACAGTGTAGTGACGGAGTAAAAATACAGTTCACAGCTCCAACTCTTGCCCGTGGGTATTGTAAAAGAAAGGGAATTAAATATCAAAAAAATCTATACAAAAGAAGGAAAACTTGAAATAAAACTCTATACCAACACATCTGACCAGCTTGATATAGTAGGTCAATTTCCCTCCTATTGTGGAGGAGGCTCGAGCCCAGAAGTGAGACGTATATGAGCTGAAATGATGATGATAATGATAATAAATTGCTTTTACGGATTACAGTATTTTTAGGTAATATTAATCTTAGATAAAATGTTAGAGACTAAACAAATATTAACATCGTGTACATGTATTAACACCTCGGCTAAGGCGAGATGAGTTACGCCTACACCACACGATCGCACGTCATTATCTTAATACCTTGTGCTAGGCGGTGCCGGTTATGTCTACTACTACGCTCGTGGGTGTGGTAAATGGAGGCCTTTTTATCGAACTGTAAATGGAGTTCACCACTCCATTTAATACCGTTTGGTTATTACATTATTATTGTATACATATATTAGTGGTAGGACCACACTGTCGACAGTTGTCTGTCTACAGCCGCGGGCCGGTCCATCCACGCTCTCGCAGAAAATCGACGTCTGAGTAGTAGCAATTTGTTACTGCGCTTCGTTCGGTGAGCGAGAGAGCCGAAAGTCCAACTTTCTGAGGATGTTTGCGTGTGGAGGGTTTTGGTGGTGCCTTTGGTATCACCGAGCCTCAATGCACGCATTCACACTCCCTTCCCTTTCTTCGCGGTAGGCAGCGGCCTTGTAAAGGTCCATGAGCGGCAGCAATACTTACCATCGGGTGTATTGTTTGCTCGTTTGCCATTGCTTGCAATAAAAAAAAATTCCCAAGGAGGGTTGACATCCGACAGGCGGCCGGACATAAAACTATTGCGAATAACATTTGTAATATATGCGATGGAAAAGGAGAACTCTCTAAAACAAAAACCTATTACGATACAAGCAGAGCGACCGAAGTCAGAGCAATAGAAGTTGGGACAAAATTTATTCTATAAATATGAAATGAATTATTTTTGTAAGATGACGGAGTAAGAATACAGTTTTCCTCTCCATATCTTAACCCACTGGATGTCGCAAAAGACGATCAAGGCAAAACGGTTTTTATAAAAACTTGTTTAAAATTGAAAATTGATTGCCACACTTATGACTAGTCGAACAAACACCTATTGGTAATCCATTCCCAACCGTCCTACCAACTATACCAACGAGGGCTACGATGTGACAACCAATTTCCAATACGATTTACGGGAGACTTACGCCATCTATCGGTATACGTGTATACTTTGCTCTAATATAATACTCTCAACTTTTAAGTTAGATTGTCTTAAACGATAGCATGACCCTAATATTTTAATTGTTAATTTAGCATTTAACATAACGATTGGAACGGTTATACTCTAGGTGTGGGACTAAAGTCCCACATCATCATCATAGCCCACATACGTCCCACTGTTGGGCTCCTCAATGGGAGAGAATTTGACCTACTATACCATGGTGGTCAGACATGTTGGTGTAGAGTTTTATTTCGAGTTTTCCTTCTCTTGCACAGATGTTATGTGCATATTATATCACTTAGTCGCCTTTTACGACATCCACAGGTAAGATGGGATTCTTACTCCGTCACCAAACGGATAAAAGTCCCACATGTAGCAATATTTTTCCGCTCGTAAACAATTTTGTGTAAGTAGTATAACTGGTAACCCACCCTTAATCTTGCCCGTGGGTGTCGTAAAAGACGACTGCGGGATATAATGTACATATAACATCTATGCAAGAGAAAGAAAACTCGAAATAAAACCATATACCAACCCGTCTAATAAGTGTGACATAGTAGTTTAATTTCCTGCTTTTTGTAGAGGAACTCAACCCAGCAGTGAATAAATGAAAATTACTGGTAAAATTCGTTTATTTTTTACGATGTCATCATCACCATAGCAGTCCACATACGTCCCACTGTTGAGTTTGGGTCTCCTCCACAATGGGAGGGCATTTGACCTACTATACCATGCTGGTCAGACATGTTGGTATAAGGTTTCAGTTCGAGATTTCCTTCTCTTGCACAGATGTTAGGTGCATATTATATCCCATAGTCGTCTTATACGACATCCACGGGCAAGAGAAAGGAGTGGTAAATTGTATTTTTACTCCGTCACCACACGGAAATTTTTACGATGTATTTTAATCTAAAATAATATTTTCTATTTGAATAAGTACCCGAGATAATACTACGCTTGTGTGAAGTAGCCTTTAACAGATTGCATTTCGTGACATAATACAAGTATGTAAGATTTCCGTAGGTTGGGCTTAGACCGGTTCACGAAAGGAACAGTGGGTCAACTATTGAGATTACCTGTTTGGCATGTATTTTAATTACATTACCCAAGTTTGAGGTTATGATAGGATTTGCATAGTTTTAAGAAAAAATCATTTATTTACAGTAACTTCTTTTCCGTGTGATGATGGAAACCGAATACATTTCACCACCCTCGTCCTACCCGTGGCTATCTTAAAAGACGACTAAGAGATCTGATATGCATTTAATATCTACGCAAAAGAAGGAAATGGTTTCATATTTTTCTACCAACATGAGAACCATATTATTTTAGTAGATAATAGCAAAAAAGTCTCTCTTTTAAGCGCACTAGTGGCACAATGGTTATAAGACTTCAATTTTGTTACTACCACTGCCTGCTCTTATCCCAATCACTTAGATTCGATTCGCAACATGTACCTAGTCTTTTTCCCTCGTATATTTTGCAAACATATTGTCAATAGATTTATAAGCAGCCAACCTCAGGTAGGTTCAATTCTCCTTGACAATGTATTTGTTGACCTGACGCCATCAGTAGGTATTAGTACAGGTCGATGTAAAACTGTTCCTTCCTTAGTCCATCACTTAGTTGTCTTTGACAACACCCGCGATGAAGATCGAATTGAGTTCCTACTCCTTCAGCACACGGAAATTATCATTAACTATTAAATGGGTTACATACAGGGCTTGATTGTTATCGAAAAATGCTAACTACGCAATACTGGTAAAGACCAAAAAATATCTTGAATGTTTTTATTTTAGTTTTTTTAAAATAATACTAGTATATACAGATGTATATGAAGTCTGTTGTTAACATTTATTTTATACTAGCAACCCGCCCTCGCTTCGCTTCGGTTTTAGTCGTTTTACCCGCGTAGTTCCCGTTCCCGTGGGAATACCGGGATAAAATATAGCCTAGTTTACGCCCTGATCTTATAGCTTTCAATTGGTGAAAGAATTTTTTAAATCGGTCCAGCCGTTTTGAAGATTACCCGGGACAAACAGACAGACAGACAGAAAAAAGAAATTTTAATCTGTATTTTAGGCATAGGTGTCGTGCGAATAACCGTGTGAGCATGAAAAGAGCCTATTATTTTGACATTACAAACAGACACTCCAATTTTATTTATTGGTATAGATGTTTGAAGATTTTTTAAAAAATATGCTATTAATTTAATTCTAATTCTCTCATATTTTTTGTGCCTCTGTGTAGTTGTCGATTGTTATGTAGTTTTTGAAATAAAACTTCTTTAAGCTAAAAGTTAAAGAAGCGTTCTTTGATATGTAAACATAATGATTTCTGATGTTTACGCGAACAGTATACATTGTAAATAAAACAATTTTTACGGATTTTATCGCGTTTCTATTTGATTTATGATTGCACGATGTTTCGAAAACTTTACAGCATTCATGGTCACGGGCGGACTAAGATGTCTGACGTCCAAACATATCAACGTTATTACAGATTTTTATCATTATCTACCCGCTACAGAAAATTAGTTATTAAGTTTTGGCCCACAATTTTGGTACGAATTTATAAAATGATTCTATATGAAAAAAATATATTGTTTATGATTAGTAATTATTCAACGTTAAATTTGTAGTAATTATTATTACAATTTGTTAATTTAAACCTAACTAATCTAATACACTACCACCGGATCGGAACGCGGCCACACTGAGAAAGATCCGGCAAGAAAACTCAGAGGACGTAATGCTAAATGAATATTAATTTTTATTTTTAAAGGCGACTTTGTTTTACTACTTATTGTAAACATGTTACGGCGAAAATGATGTTTAGAAAAAATACTGCCAGTCAAGTGGATATTCTCGAGAAACATAACATATTTTATATTTATACGTAAACGTGTAAGCACTTACACGTTTACCAAAGTATTGATTTGTTTTACTTTTTGTATATGATCTTTATTTGGATTAAAAGTGGTTCCTAAATTCAACATTTACTGTTTGAAACTGAAAACCATGATTGATGAGACACATTCACGCTGGAGCCTCGAGATACCGCAAGCGGCTCATTTCTTCACAACTATTTCTACTTCTTCCTACTTTTTGATCATATATCACATTTCTTTAATATTAACAATGATTTCATCGGTGACAAAAAATATATAAATAAATTAAAATTTTAATTTTGTAAGAGTATGAAGGGAGATTTCCTCTAACGCATGACCGATTTGGCGTAATAACCGCGACTCTTATCTTCTTTTTGCCCCCAATCTATTTGTTCTAATACAACAAAATCAATTCCTTTATTATCTTTAGATGATGCGAAAGTTGTACTTTTAAAATCATCTATACCAATAAATAAAATTGGAGTGTCTGTTTGTAATGTCAAAATAATAGACTTTTTTCATGCTCACGCGGTTATTTGCACTATACATATGCCTAAAAATCATTTTATATTTTTTTGTCTGTCTGTCTGTTTGCTCCGGGTAATCTTCAAAACGGCTGGACCGATTTCAAAAATTCTTTCACCAATGGAAAGCTATAATATCAGGGAGTAACTTAGGTTATATTTTATTCGCGCAGGATTGGGAACCACGCGGGTAAAACCACTGAAACCGAAGCGAAGCGAGGGCGGGTTGCTAGTTCTAAATATTTCTGGCCATTGTCGACAGTCTGGTAATTTTAATTTTAACCGACAACATAAAATTATATGTATATTTTGTCATCCTACTGGTATTATAATGATTTTCTTTTTCCCTTTTACAGACTGTGGAGTCACCTCGCGTGCCAAGAAACTTTTGTATTTTATGGGTAATTATTTAATATAATTATATAGTATATTAAGGATATAATGACGGGCTTAGAATATAATGCATCCTTACTTCCTACTTGCCCGTGAGAGTTGTAAAAATCGGCTAAAAGAGTCCCAGAAGAGTAGGTGGGAGCATTCACATGACAAACTCAAAAAGCCAACTGTGGTCGCTAATCCACTTACCAAGCGTAACGAGTATGGTAATTACATCCCTTCGCGATAAGACCTATCTACAGTAGAGAGGCTGATGGATAAAATAGAATAGGATATTAGCAAAACGGGTGTAATGATTTAATTACTTTGTTCAAAAAGAATTAAGAGAAGTCATCATGCCATCTCAACTCAAATACAGAGTGTATCAGGTTATGGAGCAACTGGTCAAACGGGAGTTAGGCAATGGTGGTAGGAACCCATGAAAAAAGTTTGAAGGAAAAATAGCGATTCGTTAAGGAATTAGAGACATGTTAAATTTTCAATTTTGTCATCGCTTTTTCGAGTAACTCTGATTGAAATGTATAAAATCAGTGATACTTAATCTACTTACAACATATTCGTACTTTGTTAAATGTTCATTAGAATTTGAATAAATCAATGATTACGTTAACATCATCATCATCATCATCTTGCTCTTATCCCAATTACTTGGGGTCGACGCAATATGTCATCTGTTTTGACATATTGCAAAAAGTTTCGGCAATGACTTTTATGACCGGCCGCCGGCCTGACGTCAACCCTCCTTGGAAATGTAATCTTTGACCCAAATGGTACCAGATGGAGTTGGTCCGGGTCAATCTAGGGCTCTTAGTCGTCTTTTACGACACCCACGAGCAAAGCAAGGGTTGGTAGTATTCGAAGCCGCTACCACACAGCAGCAATGATTACGTTAACATAAACAGCACAAACTTCGCTTTAAATCAGATGATCGGCCGATGACAATTCATACCTATTCATAGTGTCGAAGCTTTATATGCCTACATGTATCCTGTCTGTACATGCCTACATAATACGTAACATTTAAGGCATAGACTCTTAGACTATTTGTGAAATCACTATAACTTTTATGTTACATATATTGTTTTTTATGTAATATAAATTCTAATTACGACCTATGACCGTTAAACTGCAACACACTCGAACAGTTGCCGTATTACCTGATACATCCCACTGACCTGTATATCCCACTGTTGAACTCAGGTCTCTTGCATTGTGGGAAGCGAAATTAACCTACTATACCACGCTGATCAAAGGGATTAGCATAAGATTTATTTCGAGTTTTTCTTCTCTTGCATACATGCCTTAGGCATATTATATCTCTTAGTCGTCTTTTACGACATCCAAGAGCAAGACAGGGGGTGGTTAATTATATTCTTACACCCATCACCACACGGAAAGAAGTCATACTATGATAGAAACTACTAAAGTGTGATATAACTTCTCTTACACTTAAAGTAAAAATATCTGGTTGACCGAGCTTCGCTTGGAATATTTTTGTTGTATTTTAGTCGAATTTATTTAGATATATGTATATTAATAAAAAATAAAAATTAAATAATGAAAAAAATATTAAAAATTACAAAAAGAGAATAATAATAACACCTAGATTCGATCCAACGCTGTTTGAATGCCAAAATAAAACAAAAAGAAAACTGGACAACTTCCTAACTGAGCTATCGCCACTCATGATGTAGACGGCGAAACTTGAATCCATATTCTATTGACATTTTATGTCATTGTATTAATTAGCTAAAAACACCGACAAAACAATATTTTCTATAAATAAAACATAGCTAGATCGATTTTTTGGCCCCGAAACCTATAGTATACCAAATTTCATCAAACTCATTGGAGCCGTTGCCGAGATCCTTAATATATATATATATATATATATACATATACAAGAATTGCTCGTTTAAAGATATAAGATATGAAATAGTCTCATGACATTTGTGTTAGAAATAGTGTTACTAACAAACATTATGTAAATATAAAAATTATTAAGCTTTACTGTGGGCAGTTAAAACATAACAAGATTTGAGACGGTTTATGTGAATACTTGTAATAAAATATTATTACAACTTGAAGAGAAAACTTTTATTGTGTGTTTCAAAGAGTTCATGCATCAATTTATGCAAGTACATAAAAGTAAAAGCTTTAACTTAAAATTGTAATGTATAAATATGCAATTAAAGGCACATATACCAATTAAAATTATTACTTAATATGAGGGCAACACTTTAAAAATAATGACGATTTTGGCAGTTAAGTATGATATCTGTCAATCTTTACTGAAGGTACCGATTACAATAAAAAAACGAAAAATAAAAAAAACCTGACAACATCATTTAACTCGTCTAACTTTCAAGAGTTTAGGTGTTTCAAACTGTAAATTTAAATTCATTTTTTAAAAAAATACGGTGAACGATGATTAAAAAAATCCATCTTCACCTCTTAAAGTGAACAGTTTTAATATTAATAGTCTTACAATTCAATTTTGTACCCTGCTGTGATTGAAGTAAGCTTATTATGCCATCACACCGGCGGAGCAGTTTTAGTAACATCAATTGAATTCGTTCATTCTTGAAAGAACGAGACAAAGATATAAACACATTGTGAAATTATGTCCTTGTCTCCTTCTTGCATATAAATATCACTAGCATCATTCTGCTCTTATCCCAATTACTTGGTTCAACGTAATATGTCTTCTTCTTTCATTCGTCTTGTCTCATTATATGTCCATACCACTTCAAGCGTTCTCCCCTTAATTTCTCCATCATTGATGTAATTTTCATATACGTTCTGTCCTTTTTTCATCCACTCACATCATGCCACACACCTATCTCAACATTCTTATCTCTGCCACATGCAATCTTCTCATATCCGTCACTTTTGTAGCCCATAGCTGATTCTTACAGTACTGCAGGGCTAATTAAGGTTTTGTAAATTTGAGGTTTGTTTTGAATTAGCCAAAGCGTACCTTAGGCTGCAATATCCTAAGTTATAAGAAGAAATAATATTTTAAGTTGTTATAAAGTAAAGACATATGTATATCATAATATTGAATTTGGCTCTCATTTTACATTTATGTTTTTGATGGGCACTAGTATACTCGAAGTATATTTCTAGAAAGAATACTAGCGTATCTCTTCAAATTTGCATCTAGAAGACTCCTTCCAAATTTTTACGAGACAGCCGTTTTATTTCCAGTTATCTTTCTCTTAACATATATTCGAATAAAGTTCTCAGATAGGTAGATATTCTTATTCTCATTATGGCTTGTTCTATAACATCACTCTGATATTAAAACAATATTACTTAATGTAATCTATTGTTTTATGGTCAAAGCAAAGCGTTCTGGAAACATTATTGTTTTATAATAGATGATGGTAGACCCATTGTCGACCTTTTTACAAGTACCATAGCAGATCCCTAGCTGAGACCGTGGACCCTAGCCGAGGCCGCCGGCCACAGACGAAGCCGCGGGCCCTAGCCGAGGCCGCCGTTGACTGGACCAGGGAGTTAGTCCGTCACCCGCCGAGAAGCCGACCGCGCGACGACGACCGATGTCCCGAACAGCAGGAAAACGTCGGTCGAGGAGAGGGTATACTTCTCAAGGTATATTCCGTCGGGCCAACCACTGACGACAAGTCACCCTGCTCCGGTGGTCGGCCCAACGACGAAGGCGATGTATCACGGGTGAGTTACGGGGCCGCGCGCGCCGCCCCTCTGTCGCCCTGGACAGAGCCGGGCGACGGATGCGCTGACCGTAGCCCACCTCCAAAAAAAAAACTAAAAAGAAATGTGGTGTCGTGGGACACCAGGTAGGAACGAAGTTCCTTCGGCTAATGTAGAATCGACACAATTTGCAAAAAAAAAAAACAAAATTCAGGGCTCTTTTATTTGGTGTCCTTGTTCCGAACATTGTTAGTTTCTAATTATAAAATTTATTGTGACTTAACTATTGGGTGTAGGCTCTTGAAATTTAGGTTTTTTAGTATTAAATCGGTTCTACTGGAAATTCTATGAGGTTTGTCAAAAATCCGGCGTTCCTGTAGTCAAAGATGACTGATTTATGGCAGTTTGGGGTTTGAACGATGTTTCACATCAAAAAAGGGGGAGAGGGAAGTTTCAAATGGGGGGTAGAGGTAGTCTGGGCGGCAATGTAGGATACAAGGGGGGTCAAAATTTCTATCAAAAATGGTCTAGCACTTATAGTTTTTGAGATACGGCGGTCAAAACAATTGTAGGTTGAACGATGTTTCACATCAAAAGAAGGGGGGGGGGAGTTTCTAATGGGGGGTAGGGATAGTCCGGGCGGCAATGTGGGGTGCAAGGATGGTCAAAATTTCTATCAAAAATGGTCTAGCACTTATAGTTTTTGAGATACGGCGGTCAAAACAATTGTAGGTTGAACGATGTTTCACATCAAAACAAAAGAAGGGGGGGAGGGAAGTTTCTAATGGGGGTTAGGGATAGTCCGGGCGGCAATGTGGGGTGCAAGGATGGTCAAAATTTCTATCAAAAATGGTCTAGCACTTATAGTTTTTGAGATACGGCGGTCAAAACAATTGTAGGTTGAACGATGTTTCACATCAAAACAAAAGAAGGGGGGGAGGGAAGTTTCTAATGGGGGGTAGGGGTAGTCCGGGCGGCAATGTGGGGTGCAAGGGGGGTCAAAATTTCTATCAAAAAAGGGGGAGAGGGAAGTTTCTAATGGGGGTAGGGGTAGTCCGGGCGGCAATGTAGGATGCAAGGGGGGTCAAAATTTCTATCAAAAATGGTCTAGCACTTATAGTTTTTGAGATACGGCGGTCAAAACAATTGTAGGTTGAACGATGTTTCACATCAAAAGAAGGGGAGGGGGGATGTTTCTAATGGTGGGTAGGGGCAGTCCGGGCGGCAATCTGGGGCGCAAGGGAAGTCAAAATTTCTATCAAAAATGGTCTAGCACTTATAGTTTTTGAGATACGGCGGTCAAAACAATTGTAGGTTGAACGATGTTTCACATCAAAAGAAGGGGGGGAGGGAATTTTCTAATGGGGGGTAGGGGTAGTCCAGGCGGCAATGTAGGATGCAAGGGGTGTCAAAATTGCTATCAAATATGGTCTAGCACTTACAGTTTTTGAGATACGGCGGTCAAAACAATTTCGTCTCATTTAACGGTTTTATTCCACGCACTTTTTCTTACGGTTTTATTCTTACGGTTTTACTATCACATTTTTTTCAGTTCGGTCGCGCAGCAAAATCCCTATCTCCTCCAAGCCTGCCGTAGGGAACTTCGTTCCAAAAAGTACCATAGCAGATTAGGAAAATGCACAATATATAATGATTTCTGACATTTACACGAGTATTACACATTGTAAATAAAATTATTTTACGGGTTTTATCGCGTTTGTATTTGATTTTTGTTTGCCCGATGTCTCGAACACTTTACAGTGTTCATGGTCAAGGGTAGACTGTAGGACACATCCGTATAAATAGTTTTATTAACAATGTGCATAGTATTATTAGGTAATAAAAGAAAATGCCTCTAATACTACTTGTAAAACACAAGAAAAACTCGAAACAGTAATGTTCCAGTTGAATACTTAGCAAAATTCACCATCGTTTTGACCAATTTAATCAGACGAGCGTGAAGTATTTCACTGTGATTTCGTTTTTTGAAAATAATAGACGATATTTTCTTAAGAAATTTTAATGGCTGGGTTACAAAGACCTTTATGCTAAGTCGTTATTGAATTCATTCTACACTATTCATTTTATACACTTCATTTAAACTTATTGTCCATCAGCATGACGTATAGTAGGTATATATAAAGCAATGTTACATTATATATAGTAAACTAGACAATGTGCTAACATTGTCTCCATTACGGCGGGTAACGCGACCGGGGAGTTAGTCCGTCACCCGCCGAGAGGCCGACCGCGTGAGGAAAGAACGACGTCCTCCCCGAGGGGGGGACGTCGGTCGATGGGAGGGTACCCCAATAGGGGGTATTCCGTCGGGCCGACCACTGATGTCAATTAACCCTGCTCCGGTGGTCGGCCCAACGACGAAGGCGACGTGGTTTTCGGGTGGGTTGCGGGAGTTGCGTGCTTAAGCCCCTCTGTCGCCCCGGACGGAGCGGTGCGGAGGCGCGCCAACCGCAGCCCACCCACACAAAAAAAATTGTCTCCATTATTTATACGTTAAAGTATCATAATATTGAATATAATAGAAGAGTGTTATAGAGCATTTTCACGTCCTCGCTAAAATTTTTAATAAATCTAGCACTAATCTATCACTATAATGTATAGTGTTTTTATTTGTGGGTTGATCCATGGTCAGTGCACTTGCTGCCCGGTTCCGTCCGGGGTGACAGAGGGGCGGCGCGAGGCCCCATGACCCTCGTCGCCTTCGTCGTTGGGTCGACCACCGGTGGCGAGTTCCTCGTTGGCCCGACGGAATACCCTCCGCAGGGTACCCTCTCCTCTTGACGTCCCCCCTCCGGGACGTCGGTCGCCGTCGCGCGGTCAGCCTCTCTGCGGGTGACAGACAAATTCCCGGTCACTTCACCGCGGATTACTATAATGATGATAATTTGCCTATTAACATCTGATAAAAAAAAACCAAGGCCTAAATATATCGGTTAATCATTTATTAATAGACAAAGGTACACACATAAATACAACTTTTAAGACACTACATTTCTTTGTAACATCAAACGCTGGAGCAGCGTCCGGGTTTAATACACGAACTTGCTAGAAAAGGCAATTGAATCACTTGTTAAATGATTGAAGACAAAACAAAATAAACTACAGTTATGTTCACATCACGTAAAGTTACTTAACACACTTAAGTGTCAACAACATACATTTATTTAGAACAAAATTACATTAGCACGTCGTATTGTCACTGGCCTAGCCACCGTTGGACCTATACTATTTGTCTGACAATTAAGTACAATATCGACTGCATAGATGGCGTAATATTCTAGGTAGCAACCTGTCATGCCAAATGTCAATTCCGAAAAAGTCTAAATTATTCGATTTGTATTCTCTAGGTCATAAGGATCTATGGACGGGGATTAGTCCGCCACCCGCAAAGAGGTCGTCCGCCTGAAGGCGATGCTCCAGCAACACTGTCTTATTGCCGGAGCGTCGAATGGGAATACCCAAAAGGGTAACCCGCCGGGCTGGCCATGGAAATCAAGGAATCGGTACCAGTGGTCGGCCCAATGACGTTGGGGAGGGAATACGGTAGATTATGGGGTCGCACGCCGTCCATTTTTCGTCCCGGGCGGTTTGGGTGGGGTGTGTTCAGATAATAGCCTACAAAAAAAAGGTCATAAAGATCTTAGAGCGACATGTCTTATTTAAAAAAAAAAATAAACCGAAATATGATTTAATATTATGTACCTACTTTTTAAAATGAAATACATATATCACTTGCTTGCTTAAAATGAGATTTGCCACAAAAATATGTAGAAAAATCCAAGAAGTTGGTATGTCTGAAGGACGAGGAGTCCTTCAGACATACCAACTTCTTGGTACTGTTATATTTTTATTATAGGTTATTGTAAAGACCACACAGAAATTCGTTATTATAACTAGTAAGAAAAATCCCTCTTTTGGAGGTCGTAAAAGACGATTAAGGTATATGATATACAGAAAGCTCCCTCCCATTGTGGAGGAGGAACCCAATAATGAATAATGAACTTTGTATGCCCAATAATGAACTTTGTATGGGGCTGAAATAAGATGAGATTATCATGACAGCGCTATGCGGCAGCTACGAATATTATCAACATTGCTTGTTGATGTCGTAGAAAACGACTATGAGCTTTACATCGATCTGGGCCAACACCATCAGGCAGATGGTCAGTCGTAAAACTATTACCACTAATTTTTGCAATATGTACTATAGATACATATTGCGTCGATGTCTAAAAATTAAGTTAAGACTAGTATTACAACATTGAACAATACGGTTTATGAAATTCAGTCCGTTGACAAGCAAAAAGACGCACTAATTACTGAGGCTTAATATATAGGAGAAACCCTAAGCTTGAGTCCAAGATTCTCCTTCACGCCAACCTCCGAACCCGTATAATATGTTCAATATAATTAAAAGTAAGTTATATATAAAACAAACAGTAACAATTCTGAAATTCACAACAATCGCTTCGATGTCGATGGCCCGTCAACAATGGCAGGCAACTAGATCATAGTCTGTCAAAAAAAAAGAAAACTCGCACTACTACATATTATTTAGACGGAAAGAACATCAGAGAATTTTAAAAGATAGACACCCTAAATTCGACATAACCACATCACAGATTTGTCGCGGATTATCCATGATCGATCTCTTTGCGAATAAGAAGTTGGTAGCTCGTTGCTCTTGAATCTATATTCAAAACAAACGCTCTCAATCATTTTAACTCAGAATAGCTCCAACCTTGCATACAATAGATTTTTTTCTATCATAAAACATTGTCTGCTGGAACATTAGTCTTAAAAGTAATATATCATATTTTTTTAAGCCTTCGCTGTAACTAATTAATAACCATTATGTGAGCATAAACCAAGTTAGAACGTGTAGTTTTTTATACTTTATTTACCCGCGCCGGCTCCGCCCGGATCCAATGCTAAATATACTACAGAATGTCTTTATACACAACGTTCACAGTTTTTTGTCATTATACAATACAAACATGTTTTCTTTAGAGCTTACTCTTGAAAAAGCGACATATTATGCATGTATTATACATATAAACCTTCCTTTTGAATCACTCTATCTATAAAAAAAACCGCATTAAAATCCGTTGCGTAGTGCAGACAGCGCAAAGTGACTTTATTTTATACTAGCAACCCGCCCTCGCTTCGCTTCGGTTTCAAGTCGTCTTTCCTGCGTAGTTCCCGATCCCGTGGGAATACCGGAATAAAATATAGCCTATGTTACTCCCTGATATTATAGCTTTCCATTGGTGAAAGAATTTTTGAAATCGGTCCAGCCGTTTTGAAGATTACCCGAAACAAACAGACAGACAGATAGATAAAAAAAATATAAAGTGTATTTTAGGTATATGTATAGTGCAAATAACCGTGTGAGCATGAATAAAGCCTATTATTTTGACATTACAAACAGACACTCCAATTTTATTTATTGGTGTAGACTATGTATTGGAATACCCACCAATCCAAGTTTAAGTTACGTTTTGACGTGACAACGTCTAATAAATCGATTGACGCTAGCTGCATGCACGAAAAAGTGTCCCGTTACGCTTATTGTCCCGTTACGCTCATTATTCCGTTACGCTGATTCAATTTTATTCATAAAAGTATGCAGTCATTTCATCAATGTTTTGTTATGACGTTGTCACGTTAAACTATCGTCCGTAAACCGACTTTACAGACAACCATGTTTTTTTTTAAGTTCTGCAAATTGTTATTGTCTACTTCAGTAATCATAATTCATTCATCATCTCAACTCATATACGTCTAACTGTTGAGCTCGAGCCTCCTCCGCAATAGAGAAATTGATACATGTACTACACCACAATATTAAGGGTTTTATTTCGACTTTTTTGCACAGATGTTATAATGCATATTTATTTTTTATTTATTTATTTGGTTCACCAACAGATTGTTTACATAGATACTTAACAATATACATATTAAAATACAAATGGCAATGTAACATCTAATTAAAGGTAAACACCACATGCACAATAAATATGATTTTTTGAGCAAACAGAAAACATAAAACTTATAAGATTACCCTGCACCCTTTACGACATACCAGACAATATAAACAAAGTGACACACATCCAACATACGCTGTCACATAACATTCGGTTTATTTAAACTTATAAGCGCGTCATAACTTCATAGCTTATTAGTACTAGGAAATATTTAAAAAACCATCAGGCAGACAGGTAGAAACTTGGCTTTTCACTCGAAACAGAGAGTCAGAGTGTACATCAATCACATCACTACAACCGTTGATAACTTTACAAAACCTAGCAAGTGGAGAACCAGCACCTAAAACCGTTCTTCTGTGTGGTGGATCGTGTGTGGTGCGGTGTAATCGAGTTGCGTGGGATTCTTGCAGGAGCACGGAAGTTGAAAGAAGAGAGTAAACGAGGACAGTCCACCTTATTATTAATAATTTTGAAAGCAAATATTGCATCGCTTAAATATCTTCTTTGGTCCAGGCTGGGTAATTTAAAATATTTCAGTCTATCGTTATAAGATCGAACTTTTTTAGCCATACCTGTCGAGAAGGCTAAGTGCCACATAAAACGCTTCTGAATTCGTTCTATACGCAACGTGTGAACAGCATAATGTGGTCTCCAAACTACACTACCGTACTCAAGAATACTTCGAACTAAGGTGTTATAAATAATGATCTTTGTTTTAAAGTTGCGAAACGTCTTACAGTTCCTTATTACAAAGCCTAATACATTTGATGCCTTTTTAATAATATTATTTATATGAGGTACAAAAGTTAGTTTTTTATCACATAATATACCAAGATCCCGAATACTATTATTATTATATCTATTAGTATACTATATATATTATATCTATTAGTCGTCTTTTACGATACCCACGGGCAAGAGAGGGGGTGGTGATTCGTATTCTTACTCCGTCACCACACGGAACATATTTTAATATTCCCTGAAAAATAATGTCAGCCTTTACCAACAATTTAAAAATTTCAAGTGATACCTAAAGCAATATAAATGACACATAACATTGGTGTTAATTAAATCTTTGGTGTTAGTAAAACTTATATAAAAATTTAAATGTATTATTTAATTTTGTATATATATTTTAATTATGTGTTACAATATAGCGGCTTATTTGACACGTAATGACTATTTTATGTGATATTTATATTGCTTTCATGTGTCCATTAATCCATTTTATTAATCTATTTTAATATCATCATCATCATCATTTCAGCTCTATATGAGCGTCCCACTTTTGGGTTCGAGCCTCCTCCACAATAGGAGGGAAATTGACCTTACTATACCATGCTGGTCAGACAGGTTGGTGTAGGATTTTGTTTCGAGTTTTCCTTCTCTTGCATAGATTTTATATGCGTATCATATCCCATAGTCATCTTTTACGACATCCACGGGCAAGATAGGGAGTGGTGACTTGTATTCCTACTCCGTGACTACACGGACGGACGGATGTTTTAATATAGATAATAAAAAAATTTACGCTATAACGACGGTTCATCAACGTCCATATAGGCTTGCTCATGGCCTCCCAGATGAAATCACAATACGATTGGCTATCGGGAATGGTGTTATGATTTTCCCAGGAGAGAGCTACTGCGCATTGCAATGGTGCTCCCTTAAGTGATCTTTATCTTATATCTTTAAACGAGCAATTCTTGTATATATATATATTCAGGATCTCGGAAATGGCTTCAACGATTTTGTTGAAACTTGGCATACTAGAGGTTTCGGGTCCAAAAAATCGATCTAGCTAGGTTTTATTTATAGAAAATGTTGTTTTGTCCGTGTTTGTAGCAAAACAAACAATGACATTAAATTTTAAAAGAATATGAATTCAAATTTCGTTGCCAACGTCATGAGTTACGATAGCTCAGATGGGAAGTTGACAGGTTCTAATTTTGATTTTGTTGACATTCAAACAGCGTCGGTTCGAATCTCGGTGTTATTATTAATATTATTCTCTTTTTGTAATTTTTTATATATTTTTCATTATTTATTTTTTATTTTTCATTAATATATATCTAAATAAATTCGATAAAAATATTCCGAGCAAAGCTCGGTCAACCAGATATTCCACAAATAAGGCGAGACATTATCCTTACTAATATTATAAATGCGAGTAAGTTACGCTATCACGCTTAAACCACGGAACCGATTTCAAAAATTCTTTCACCAATGGGAAGCTGTAATATCAGAGAGGCTATATTTTATCCCGGTATGCCCACGGGAACGGAAACTACGCGGGTAAGGCAACTGCAATCGAAACGAGGCGAGGGTAAGTTGCTAGTATTCTTAATACCTTATCACACGGATGCGAATAAACATTTAAAAATAAAGATACTCTCTGGAAAAAAATCCATTATCATACTGTTCAACCTTGATCCTTAAAATACGTAATTGCATGCTTTAAAGCAATTGTATTATAAGTATCTATTGTGTAAAGTATTGGCTAAAATATTGTCTAATGCTTCTTATAACCTTTTTATTTCCGTATATATAAAGGGTAATAAATCATTTAAAACAGTCTGTAGTAATCACAGTCGTATAAAATATACAAATTACCATCCACAAGGTCAGAATTGAACAATATTTACACAGTCCTGGATATATGTACGTGTAAAGCCTCTCCAAACAGATGTAAAAGCAGTATTTTATCTTGTATACGGCTACGATACGGGCCCAGTGTAGGCAGATCTCTGACAGAGATTTGGGCAGAATGATGTTGATGGCCTGGGGAACCTTGATCTGGAGCCTCCAGACTGGAGGGGAGAACATTTACAGTCCTCCATTGCAGGGCGAAAAACAGCTAAGGCTATTGACCACCACATCCACCGCTGGATCAATAGACGGCACGACACCTTGATGTTCGGATTGACACAAGTACTTACCGCACATGGGTGCTACGGTAATTAGCTACCCGCATCAAATTACAAGATGCGAAGAGACCCCTGGATGTTAGGAGAGCGGCGCAGCCGTTGACACGGCGAGCCACACTTTCAAAGAATGCTCAACTTGGAAACTCGGAAGCAGGCGTTATTTTTCGTTTTTATGTAGGCTACGGACCGGATGGACCCCGCCTAATCTATCCGGGGCGATGGATGGGCGGCGTGCGACCCCATAACCTACCGCCCCATCGTCATTGACTAAACTACGGTACCTTCCTTGACGTCCGTGGCCGACCCCATGGCTTATCTTTTCGGATTTTTTGGATAGACTATGTCTGGACACACCCCGACCAATCTGTCTGGGGTGACGAACAAGCGGCGTGCGGTCTCATAACCCACCGTATTCCCTCCTTGTCGCCATTGGGCCAACCACTGGTACCGACTCCTTGATTTCCGTGGCGGTCCGGCGAGTTACCCTTTCGGGTACCGTTCCCTTCGACGCCCCGGCAACAAGATAGTATTGCCGGGGCCTCGCTCTCATGCAATCGACCTCTCTGTGAATAGCGGACTAATTCCCGATTCGTCCACCCACGACCTCGGCTAGGGCAACATCAGGCGCAGGTACTCGCGCCTGCGCTGTCCAATGTGCCGTCGGCGGAGCGTGTCGTGGTAGAAGAATTCCTCCCAAACACGCTACGCCGCCTCCTTCTGCGAGACAACTGCCTCGCAGAAAATGAGAGAGAGTCTCGCCCTGAAAACTATTATTATCGGCGACTTATCGCTTTAAATTCTTAACAACAATACATGCTGGACAGTCATGAGCTTTTGTAAGGCAGTTATAGAGCATACGGAGGTAGCAGGGAACAGAATGATGATGAATAAAGAATATCTCTACAATTTATAATAACATATCATCTCTTGTATGTAAAAGCTCATTTTATTAGGTAAGATATCATTAGTTACATATAAAAAGCAAAACTTTATTATCAACCCAGTATGTCTTCAACTACGGATGCAAACGATACATCGATGTTTTTGAAACATCGATGTTTCAATAAAAAAACATCATGTATCTTGTGATGTTCAGTATTGTAAAACATCATGTATCGATGTTATTTTATACGATGTTTTGACATCAATGTTTTACGTGCATGATTTAAAATGTATGGTACTTTTAGCAGAGCCTGCAAAAAAGGTCCTCACATCACGTAAATGTTAGTGTCTCATGTAAAAACTAACTAAAAAAAAGCGCATAGATTTCTAGAAAACATCGATGTTTTTGGTCTCGATATTTGCATCCCTATCTCTAACATGGTAGAAGAAACAGTAAAATATGCTGCATAGAGTTTTAACTCCTCGTTATTATCACACCTCATATAAATCCCACTAGTTGGAACCTTCTCCACAATAGAAGGGATTTTGATCTACTATACCACGCTAGTCAGACAGGTTGCTACAGGCTTTTATTTCGATCTTACCTTCTCTTGCATAGATGTTGCATGCTTATTGTTATCTGTTAGTCGTTTTTTATAACAGCCACGGGCAAGAAAAGGGGTAGTGAATAGTATTCTTAATTAGCACACGGAAAACTAAGTTTTAATTAAAAAATTGTAACAACAATCTTATAAAAATAATTAACAAACATTATTTGAAAAATGCATCCACTAATTAGTTTTTATAAAAAGTTGATAGTGGTGGTACCGCGGACGAACCGGCCCGCTACTGTAGACAGACAACTATCAACAGTGTGGTTGCAAATGAGTTACTATAAAAAAACTATCAAATAAGAAGTTAACAAAAAGTAAGATAATAATATAAAAACAAGCATGATTTTTGAGATTTATTTGCTACATTTTAGAGTCTGTTCATAAAATTTTATTTCGAGTGCTTTTCAAATATGCCTTGTATTTTGAATCAACATAAGAAAAAATAACTAACTTGGCTATAGAAAAAAATTAAACAAACAATTATCAAGTGTTTCGCGATGATGATTACATTTACCAAAAATAGATAAAATAATATGCGTCTTTTAGCTAACCGAATAAAGATAAGGAATCTACCAATATTATGTGACCTGTTTAGGATGAGAAATTCCTCTTGAAAAATACTGTGTTTAAATAATAAGGGATCTAATTTTATTCTATTGATGGTTACCCTCTTTTACCGCGTTAGCCCGCAAAATTAGCACGTTGAAATGGCAATGGACAGGCCACGTCGCTCATCGAACCGACAACCGTTGGGGAAGAAAGGTTCTTGACTCTCTTTAGATTCTCTACTACTAGTTCTCACTTACTCTACTACTAGTTGTTGGAGTGATTATGAAATCTTCAAAGTTATTATTAACAATTGTTCAACCAATTATTTATAATTATTTCATAAAAATAATAATCAAACACGTACAAATATTAATTACTTTGTTAAAAAACAATTATTTTGTTTGAATTACTCAAAGAAATTAATGCTTAAAAAACAGTTTTTAATTGAATTTTTTTATTCACGTTTATATTTCAGTTTTTAGTGAAACAAACATTATTTTCTTAGATCATCATCATTTTCATCATTTCAAACCTATCGCCGTTCACTGCTGAACGTGGGCATCCCTCATGATAGATCAAGCAATCATCATTTCATAATTTTTTTTACAGAAATTTTTATTTGCTTAGCTCTTTAGAGGCAATCGAGTATCGGCTTTAATATGTTCAGATGCATAAAAGGCGTCCTTATTTTGGAACAATAACTAACAATTTGGTAATCTCTCCGCCCGTACAATATCAGCGTACTATTTACCACTCTATTCAGAGAAAATAAAACCATTTGTACAAATTATGTTAAAATAATGTTACATTTTCTTTTAGTTCAACAAACTATACGTATAGAAATCAACAAACGGAACAATGATCCGTAATCATGTATTCACATGACTGCCCGTACTCCTGTCAAGTCTCCATAACCATCAGCTGTCAACTTTCACCAGTCAATGCTACCAACTTCATTATTTTAATTATTTATATAATATTTTAATATTGTAATCAACTTACGTCACAGTTTTGCGATGTATTATTATTTTAATTTTTAACTCTTTATTATACAGAATATTAAATACTAGCAACTCGCCCTCGCCTCGCTTCGATTTCAATCGTCTTACCCGCGTAGTTCCCGTGGGAATACCGGGATAAAATATAGCCTATGTTACTCCCTGATATTATAGTTTTCCATTGGTGAAAGAATTTTTGAAATCGGTCCAGTAGTTTCGGAGCCAATTCGTTACAAACATACATACAAATCTTTCCTCTTTATAATATTATTAGTATAGATTACTGAATGAATATAATACTTGGGTAAGAATACAATTCACTATCCTTGCCCTCTCTTGGGTGTTGTAAAAGACGACTATGGGATAATATATGCATATAACATCTGTGTAAGAGAGGAAAAAATCGGGTATTTTTTTTGGCGGGAATCTGACAGTGTCATGTGGTGTTCTTGTATTATATTCAATATCTTAGTATTTTAACGTGTTATATTAAATAATCTTGATGGCATTTTATGTAATATATAGCGGCAGAACTGCTGAGGTTTAGTGAATATGATATAAAACTGCTATACATACCTTTTGGTTTCCACCAAAATTTTCAGAAGATACCCTTAACAGTGGCCATTACACTGTTAAGGGCGACACTTTAACTTACTGACAGACCATTACTGACATGAAGAAACTGATACCTTGTAAAGATAATTATAACTCGACACTGGTAAAATGGCTCGTATTTGTAGCTGATTGCCAAGATAAAAAAAGAAGAAGAAGAGGAAAAATCGAAATAAACCCTATACCAATCCGTTTGACCTGCATGGTATTGTAGATCAATTTCTCTCATAATGGAAGAGGGCCGACCTCAACAGTGGGACGTACATGAGTTGAGATGATCATGATGAAAGAAGAAAATACTTAAAGGTATTTTAACAGCGAAATTTATGAGGACGTATTTCTAGATATTGATTTTTCAAAGTCATAGATAATACGCCTTCTGTGTGGTGATGGAGTAAGAATACAATTCACCACCCCCTATCTTACCCGTGGGTGATCGTACGAGACGACTAAGGGATATAAACCGCATATAACATCTATGCGAGAGAAGAAAAACTTGAAATAAAACCCTATACCACACATGTCTGACCAGCGTGGTATATTAGGTCAATTACCCTTCCGTTATGGAGGAGGCCCGAGCCCAACAGTGGGACATATATGGCCTGAAATGATGATCAAATGATCTATACCAATAAATAAAATTGGAGTGTCTGTTTGTAATGTCAAAATAATAGGCTTTTTTCATGCTCACGGTTATTTGCATGACACCTATGCCTAATAATATCAGGGCGTAAACTAGGCTATATTTTATCCCGGTATTCCCACGGGAACGGGAACTACGCGGGTAAAACGACTATAACCTATAACCGAAGCGAAGCGAGGGCGGGTTGCTAGTCTATACCAATAAATAAAATTGGAGTGTCTGTTTGTAATGTCAAAATAATAGGCTTTTTTCATGCTCACGCGGTTATTTGCACGACACCTATGCCTAAAATAGCAATTAAAAAATTTTTGTCTGTCTGTCTGTCTGTTTGTTCCGGGTAATCTTCAAAACGGCTGGACCGATTTCAAAAATTCTTTCACCAATGGAAAGCTATAATATCAGGGCGTAAACTAGGCTATATTTTATCCCGGTATTCCCACGGGAACGGGAACTACGCGGGTAAAACGATTATAACCTATAACCGAAGCGAAGCGAGGGCGGGTTGCTAGTACATAATACGTATGAACACCCCGGGGTGTTACATATTGCCAATTTTAACATTTCGCGTTAAATTAATCTAATAAACTGCCACCATATTATTATATTAACACGACTGCCACTGCGAGAATATGGCAAGAAACTTAGCGGGTGTATTTTTTTTTTTCTTTTATATAAAATTAAACATACATTCATTCAATATTAGCTCCTGTGTGAGGCCGCGGGTGGATAGGCAGGGGATTAGTCCGCCAGCCACAGAGAGACTGACCGCGTGAGTGCGATGCTTGGGCAATACTGTCTTGTTGCCAGAGCGTTGAATGGACGATACCCGAAAGGGTAACCCGCCGGGCCAGACACGAGTGTCAAAGAATCGGTACTAGTGGTCGGCCCAATGGCGATGAGGGGGGAATACGGTGGGCCGCACGCCGACCATCCAACGCCCCGGGCAGGTTGAGCGGAATGTGTCCAGACCATAGCCTACCAAAAAAAAGGTTTAATGTTCTTGGAAACAAAAGAATAATAATTCTCAAATAAAATAAAAAAGATTACACCTGGAACCGATCGTCACACACGATTAAGAATAAATTACTACAGCAGTTGTTACTCTCCTTACCCATCTTCGTTTTGAAAAGTAACAGGGATACATTTGCTCTACGCTCTTCCCATTAACACAACTTTTTTTTTACCCTTTCCTATAAATATTATGGAACATATTTTGTTTAATCTTTATTGTAATACTAGCAACCCGCCCCCGCTTCGCTTCGGTTTCAGTCGCTTTGCCCGCGTAGTTCCCGTTCCCATGAGAATAACGGGATAAAATATGGCCTATGTTACTCCCTTTAACTTACCTTAGCTTTCCATGAGTAAAAGAATTTTTGAAATCGGTTCGGTGGTTTAAGCGTGAAGATGTAACAACAAACAAAAAAACTTACTTTCGCATTTATAATATTAAGTAAGGATAACTTATATAGTAAAATATCATCTAAGCATAGAGATGAGAGGTTACCCGAAAGGGTATTCCGTCGGGCCGACCTCTGATGACAAGTCACATCTGCTCCGGTGGTCGGCCCAACAACGAGGTGACGTGGGTACGGGTGGGTTATGGGCCCTCGCGCTGTCCTTTCATCGCCCCGGAAGGACAGGAACGCGCGTGCGCTTGCCATAGCCCACCCATAAAAAAAAAAAAAAAAAAGCATAGAGATATAATGTGAATATGTCATATTAAGTATAAGTATGAAGTTGTCCGCCTCCAGTGCGTTAGGCGCTGCAGGGCAGAATATCTGCATACTGCCAGGAATACGAGTGGACAAACCGGGGACTAATCTACTATGTTGTAACTGCCGGCTTTCTCACTCACCGAACGAAGTGCAACATCAAATTAAGGACTATCGATAGTGTGGTCCTACCAATCTTAATATATATAAATTACGTGTCACGTTGTTTGTCCGCGATGGACTCCTAAACTACTTAACCGATTTTAATCAAATTTGCACACCGTGTGCAGTTTGATCCAACTTGAAAGATAGGAAGGATAGCTTACATCTTAATTTATAGTAGCAATATTATTTTATTGCAAATTATTTGTATTACCTATATATACCTATTATTTGACATTCACAATTATCTGTTAACTTCAAACGATTTTAACAGATGGCGATATCTGTTGCCTGGATTGAGTAATTAATGAATAGATGGCGTTGCTATGTCAAACCTACAAACGGGTCATATACGATTTTAACTTGCTTTTTTACATAGATGCCATTTGTAAAAAAATATGACGACCTCCATGACAAATGTTCTCCTACAGTTCCACTTAAATCTATACCAATAAATAAAATTGGAGTGTCTGTTTGTAATGTCAAAATAATAGGCTTTTTTCATGCTCACTCGGTTATTTGCACGACACCTATGCCTAAAATAGCAATTAAAAAATTTTTGTGTGTCTGTCTGTCTGTCCGTCTGTCTGTCTGTCTGTTTGTTCCGGGTAATCTTCAAAACGGCTGGATCGATTTCAAAAATTCTTTCACCAGTGGAAAGCTATAATATCAGGGCGTAAACTAGGCTATATTTTATCCCAGTATTCCCGCGGGAACGGGAACTACGCGGGTAAAACGACTATAACCTATAACCGAAGCGAAGCGAGGGCGGGTTGCTAGTAGTTTAATAAAATGTAATATAACAAAGACATTAGTCACAGTAACGCGTGGCCGGGTCTGCTAGTATAGTTTATATATATATATATATATTTAACTTCACATTAAGTTTTAAATTTTGTTACTATTATGGAGAAGACTTAGGTTGAGTAGTACAATATAGGTAGTCTGACGACGAATAAAGACAGGAACACAATAAAACATATTAAAGTGCATTAAAAATCGTATCAAATAAAAGTGAAAGTTATTGAAATGTCAAAAGAGTAAAATTTTCTTCAATAATTATCACGGTGTCCTTTACCCTATCAAAAATGTCGTTGTCCACTTTCGTCGACAATTTCGCTGAAATATGAGGTTGATGACATAACAAAGGTTGGCACATAGTGTTCCGGTCATCCGAGATTGTAACGTAACTCGTTGCATCAAGTATTTACGCCCGTGCGTATTTCCATTTCATTCGACATGTTTTTTAATTAAATCTTAAAATTAGATAAAATTGTTGTCCACGTCAACGATATTAAATCAATTTTTATAACGCATGTATTATAATATACTAAGCTTTTTCTGTGTAGTAGTACTACAATCTACACCATTAAATAAAATTGGAGTGTCTGTTTGTAATGTCAAAATATTAGACTTTTTTCACTCACACGGTTATTTGTACTATACATATGCCTAAAATACACTTTATATTTTTTTGTCTATCTGTCTGTTTGTTCCGGGTAATCTTCAAAAGGGCTGCACCGATTTCAAAAATTCTTTTACCAATGGAAAGCTATAATATCAGAGAGTAACGTAGCCTATATTTTATCCCAGCATTCCCACGGGAACGGGAACTACGCAGGAAAGACTGAAACCGAAGCGAAGCGAGGGCAGGTTGCTAGTTGCTTAATAAATAAGCATAGCTGATCTAACTACACGTAACACGTAACACTAATCGTAATATCACGGATTAGAATCAAGTTAGACAAAAATGTGGTATGGCTAATTTTTTTTCCAAATATTTTATTATATCCTCGTTTGCTGAGAAATTTCTTTATTTAATTGAGCGGGCGATTAGTTACAGCGCTCACCGTTTTGGATCATTACCCAGTTTTTTATTTAATTAATTTATACCTTTATGTCATTACATAAAGCTATAAATAAATTAATTATAAAACTACATTAATATGCAATATCTACACCCATCTATTTAATGAGAATTTAATATACATTACTTGAATACAATTTAAACAAATTGAAAACTTTGGCCATGTTAACATGCGCATCAACAGCACATGATAGGAATCAATCATTTGAAATTGAGATTCTAATCATTAACAATTTCGACAAATAAATATTTATTACAGCGTCTATAATTTGTATAAAAACAGTCATCAATTTGATAATTATAAACTTATAAATCAATATCAATTAATTACTGATAAAAAATGTGACAAAAAAATCGTGTAACAATGGAGAAGCGCCTCAGTCGCACGCATACATACTTATTCATTAAATAAAGACATATCAATAGTGTTATGTATGTGTTAAAGAGTTCAGTAGGACAGACAGAGGAACAGGTTTTTATATAGACAGCGGCCTCGTTATTTTAAAAGAAATCTGATGTTTTTATGTCTTTCGTTGATCGTGCCTAGATTAAATTATGATTTTTCTTTTATTTTATTATATTTAGTCCTCATGAACCAATTCTCACCACTCATAAGTCTCACTGTTGGGCTCGCGCCTCCTCCATTGTAAATAATATCATTGATCTTCGTCTTTAGTAAAGGCTTTATTCAACAGGGGCACTCATATCTAGAAAAATAAATAAAATTGAAGTGTCTGTTTGTAATGTCAAAATACTGGGCTTTTTTCATGCTCACACGGTTAATTGCACGACACTTAACTTTCAAACGGGGTGGATCAATTTTGATAATATTTTACTACCAGATAGCTGTCTATATAAGGAGTAACTTAAGCTATATTTTATCCCGATATGCCCACGGGAACGGTAACTATACGTGTAAGGCAAATAAAACCGAAGCGAGGGCGAGTTGTTAGTGGACTATAAAAAAGATTAAAAGCCGTTTACGTCGTTTTAGTTAGGAAAAGAAATTGGGATATACTATTCGCCCCTCTTGTTCTGTGTCTAATGGAAAGGTTTCACAATATAAGAAAAGGTTATATTAATCTGTGCTGTATTAATTCATAATCTAACCATCCGTCTATTTATCGGCCTACCGACGTCTAGTATTAAATGAATGATTCCTAATTTTTTCATCATCTTTTCAGCTCATATCCTACCGTTGGGCTTGAGCCTTCCTCCTCAATAGGAAGGAAATAAACCTACTATACCATGCTTCTTTCATTCATGCAGGCTTTCTTCGTCAAGCATAGAATTTATATGTATATTTAATTCCTTATTCGTCTTTTACGATACCTTCAGACTAGAGGAAGTGGTGAATTGTAATCTTACTTCGTCACCACAGGGAATTAAGACATTGACTGTCTCAAAGATAGATATTAGTACAATTGCCAATTTTATGTTGTAAGTTGCCGAGAAGATTGTTGTTATCCGTTCTTCTAGTTATCTCTTAACTATAATGATATCTGATATTTATGCTAGCATTACACATCATAAATAAAACTATTCTACGGATTTTATCGCGTTTGTATTTGATTTACCGACGTTTTGAACAATTTTCAGCGTTCAAAATCGCGGGCGGACTGTCTCACGTCCAACAAATTATCCTTATTAAATAGATTTACTGCCGCAGATTTTTTAACGCAAATTTTTACAAACCTACTGGTAAGACCACACTGTTAACAGTTATCTGTCTACAGCCGTGGGCCGGTCCGTCCGGGTTAGTACCACACTCTCGCAGAAAATCGATGTCTGAGTAGTAGCAATTTGTTACTGCGCTTCGTTCGGTCAGCGAAAGAGCCGGAAGCCCAATTTTCTGAGGGTGTTTGTGTGTGGAGGATTTTGGTGGTGCCCTTGGTATCATCGAGCCTCAATGCACGCATTCATACTCCCTTCACTTTCTTCGCGGTAGGCAGCGACCCTGTAAAGGTCCATGAGCGGCAGCAACACTTACCATCAGGTGTACTGTTTGCTCGTTTGCCACCGCTTGCAATAAAAAAAATAATTATTGGCAGTACAAAAAGAACTTCATATTACTAAAAATTTTTGTGTTATGAAATAATCTTTGACTATTATTGTGCGTCAAATTTATGTGATAAATGCTCACAGTATCTTACAGTCTTGTGCTGGTCTAAATAAACCACCGTTTAAAAAACAATAATCCGCCTCTCAGTTTTCTTGCCAGAACTTTCTCAGTGTAGCGGCGTTCCAATCCGGTGGTAGTATATTAGATTTGTTAGGCTTAAATTAAGAAATTGTCACAATATAATAATTACTACAAATTTAATGTTTAATTACTAAACAAATCCCAATTTTTGGGAAATTAAATTATTTTCTTAACACATTCTCCTTTTAAACCATGACCATACACGGATCAAAAACATTACGTAATCAATACTTATCTACTATTCAATCTATTCAGTCTTTTTGGACTTGTTAGACATAATACAAATGCTAACTCTATAAGGATTACTGACGTATAATGTTTTGTTTATACTCTGAATCATGTATAACCAAAACTGAATCGATTTGCTGAATAATTCTCAGGACTAGGGATGTTATAGAGATGAAATTTTAGATCTAGATACGAATAAAAATATTAGAATAAAATTATAACGGTTTCGGATACAGATATGCAGTGGCGTAGCGTGTGTCACTGTCGCCCGGGGCGGAGTTATAATTTGCCGCCCTTTTGACATCGTAAAAATAATAATTGTTGGTGTTGGTAAGAAAATACGTAACGAAATGAAATATGTAAGTAACATGACTGTGTTAAAACTTTAATAATTTACACTATTTTTTTTTTATTTCTTTTTTCGGGTGGGTTGCGGTCGGCGCGCTCCTCGCACCACTCTGTCCGGGGCGACAGAGGGGCGTAAGCACGCACACCCGCAACCCACCCACGTGCACGTCGCCTTCGTTGTTGGGCCGACCACAATAGTTTACACTATAAAATTAATATTTAATAAAATCTAAACAGTCTAAAACTCTACTTTTCGCGACTTACGCGCAGCGAAATCATTTATTCGGTCCTTGGACCCACTCTGTGTAACATCGGGTATGACTGGGCGTTGGAGGGGGAGCCTCCCGCCCGGGTTGGGCGTGATTTGGCGGGCTCCTCACAGCCCGCGGTGGGACGCTAGAGGAGGCGGCAAGACTGGCGACTCTAGGTACCAAAGAGATCGTCAGGCGGATCGGGGCGTTGGGGTTGAGGGTAGCCCTGGACAAGATGGAGGCCATCCTGTTCCAAAGGCCCCGCATGGGCCCTCCCATCGACGTCTCGATCACCGCTAATTCGGTTAATATCAGCATCCGGGCGCATATGAAGTATTTGGGCCTGGTGTTCGACGGGCATTGGTGGTTCCGAGAGCATTTCCGCAGGCTTGCTCTACGGCTCATCGGCGCGGCGTCCGCCCTATCGTGGCATATGCCGAACGTGGGCGGACGGAGCACTACGTGTCGACGGCTGTACGCGAGGGTTATCTGGTCGGTGGCCCTGTATGGCGCGCCGGTGTGGGTGGGGTAGCTGATCGTCAGACTCAGGGTTCTACTGTGGCGACCACAAAGGGCCATGGCGGCCAGGGCCATACGTGGATACCCCACGGTATCGACGGAGGCAGCGTGCATGTTGGCCGGGACTCCCCCGTGAGACCTGGAGGCGGAAATGCTCGCCGGTATCGGCGGGTATCGGGGGTGTGAGTGGAGGGCGGTGTGATCTCTTTGAGAGAGGTCAGCGCCTGGCGCGTCGACACCCGCTGAGACGTCATTACCCGTTAGGCAGTCCGGCTGGAGAGGCCTCGGTTCAGTGTGCGGACCATGGAGGCCTTCCAGCCGGTGTTGATGCAGTGGTTAAAACGGCGGCACGGGGTGCTCTCCTTCCGACTGGTGCAGGTTTTGACGGAGCAGGGATGCATCGCCAAATACCTGTACACGGTCGTTAGGAGGGAGAGTACACCGTCCTGCCACCACTGCGATTGCGACGAGGACACGGTGCAGCATACGCTCGAGGTTTGTGAGTTTGTGTTCGGTGCTGGGTGAACTGAGACGCGGTCTCAGCCTTTGCGAGGCAGTAGTCTCGCGGAAGGGGGCGGCGGAGCGCGTGTGCGAGGAGCGTCTCCTCGACGACACGAACCGCCGCCGGTGACTGGAGCGGCGTAGGCGCGACTACCTGCGCCTCATGTCGCCCCAATCGAGGCCGCGGGTGACTGGACCGGGGATTTAGTAGTTATCACTCTTCATTTATGTGAGAAAAGTTAGCCCCACAAGGGAGAGAAGCCTAAAGAACGATAATAATAACTAACTTAGACATAAGGGTATGAACCCATACTATTTTTTGTTAAATACAACGCCTTACTTGAGGAAATAATCCTTTTATTGCGGGGGACTTTACAAACATATAATTAACGGACACAAATTACATACAGACTCCGATCAACAATTGTTGAATAGCACAAAGTGCTGTCCTGCATGGAATTCAAACCAGCGACAACGGCACTTTAGGTCAGTCTTAACCACTACGCCAAATCTGTATAGTCAATAGTAGTATTTAACCCGTTCAAATTCAAGGTCTTCAAAAATATCGACGGTCCCTACGTACATAAAGACATGTCAAAAATGACATTTTTTTATTGTATTCTTTAGGCTTTATACGCACATTTCATACTGCATACGTATTGAAAATCTAAAGCCTAAAGAATACAATAAAAAACATGCCATTTTTAACATGTCTTTATGTACATACGGACCGTCGATATTATGCTTGGTCACAGAGGGCGAAGGTTAAATTAGGTTTTCCCCACATAGTCGAGTCTATAATTAAATATGGCTCTTAAACTTATAAATGGCAACACTGACGCACATACACCAAAACGTCAGCGAAGTTAAAACAGATTTAATTGTAATTATAGGTATGCACGCGCTCTTAGCGTCATGCGGCTAGCGCCATTTTAATCAAGACATTATGCCAAATTAATTATTTAACACCTCATCATCATCGTCATCGCAACCCACATACGTCCCACTGTTGGGCTCGGGCCTCCTCCACAATAGGAGGGAATTTGACCTATTATATCATGCTAGTCAGACATGTTGGTATTTTTTTTTATGAGTGGGCTATGGTAAGCGCACGCGTGGTCCATTCCGTCCGGGGCGACGAAAGGACGGCGCGCGGGCCCATAACCCACCCGTACTCACGTCGCCTTCGTCGTTGCGCCGACCACCAGTACCGAGTTCCTTGTCCTCAGTGTTCGGCCCGACGGAATACCCTTTCAGGTACCATCACCTCTCGACGTCCCTGTCGCGGGACGTCGGTTGCAGTCGAGCGGTCAGCCTTTCTTTTCTGCAGGTGCCGGACTAAAGTCCCCGGTTCAGTCACCCGCAACCTCAGCTAGGGAGACATGTTGGTATAGGGTTTCATTTCAAGTACGCCTTCTTTTGCACAGATGTTATGTGCATATTATATCCCTTAGTCATATTTTACGACATTCACAGGAATATAGGCAGTGGTGAATTGTATATATTATTACTCCGTTATCACACGGAAAGTCATCATCATCGTCACCTCATATCCCAATTACTCGCGGTCGACTCAATATCTACTCTTCTGTCATAGTACACATTGGAAGAGTTGGCAATAGTTTTGTGACAGCCTGCCTGACGTCAAGCCTCCTTGGGAATGTAACAATAACGGGAAGTACACAGGTTTAATCGCGGGTATTTTATAATTTGCCTCGTATGTTAAAAATGAACTAATGATCAAATGTAGGCTTCGTATTGAAACAAACCTTGCTCATTTTATAAATTCATTGTATTTTTCTGTATGATAACGGAGTAAGAATACCATTCATCACTCTCCTTGCCCGTAGGGGTCCTAAAAGACTACTAAGAAATATATTGCACATATAACAACTGTTCAAACGAAGGGAAGCTCGAAATAAAACCCTAGGAAGATGTTATTCATAAAGGCAGAATGTTTTATGTACGTATTTTTGAGGTTACGCTTTTCGCACGTTAGGGAAAGATGGTGGTAATAAATTTTTGCGATGCGCGCACACCGTCACGAAAAACAGACACCCGTTTTCTTTTGAGAGGTTGGTTACGGTCGGTGCGCTTCTCTCACCACTTCGTCCGGGGCGACAGAGGGGCGAAAGCACGCACACCATAACCCACCCGTTTAACACGTCGCCTTCGTCGTTGGACCGACCATTGGTGCAGAGTTCCTTGACTTTAGTGGTCATAACAGACACCCTGAAGTTAGCTAGGCATTTTTTTTACAATGCGCACGCGCATCTTCACTAATGTCAACTAGATAATGCGTTATAATAAAACTTTCAATATATTAAATACATTTTTTATATTATTAGTGTCATTTTTCCTACAAATGTAACGCGAAGGATAACATTTTTAAAAAGATTTTTTTCTTATGTTCAAGAAGTATAACTTCTTACATGCGTAAATAAGTAGACATATACTTTTATTTTCGAGAGAGGAAGTAGAGACATAAACAATTATATTTCCTTAGAATAATAACGTATAGAAGGTGAGTCCGCGCACAAAAAATTAAGCATTTCAATTGGAGCCTAATGGAGCTTACGCCGGAACTGTTCCGTAATGTACAAGGTCACTGTACTATACGTACGCAACTCTTAAAAAATAAATAGGTAATTATGACGGTTTGTGCATTCAAATGGTGTCACAACACATTTGAAAAACATAAAACGGTTTTGCCATTACTTTAAAAAGTATTTCTACGATTTATGTAAATAAAAACAAAATTTGAGTTCATAATTTGTATATTTTTTTTTGTGTGGGCTACGGTCGGTGCACTCCTCGTCCGCTCCGTCGGGGGCGACAGAGGGACGTAAGCACACTACACCCGTAACCCACCCGTAAGACCCGTCCCCTTCGTCGTTGGGCCGACCACCGGAGCAGATGACTTGACGTCAGTGGCCGGCCCGAATAATTTGTATAGTGATGTACGTGTGTACGTGTGTAATCGCCTGCGCGCATGTAGTATTTTTGGCTTCATGTTTTCGATCGCTCGCAGTACCGACACTACGTTACGATCTTCTATACGTTATTATTCCAAGTATATTTCGCTATAAAACATGTATACCCTTGTTCAACAAGGTCCCCTAAATTTTAGGTAACACGTAAGGCAATATAAATGACACATAACATTAACGTTGTGTGATTTTTATCACGTCATGTGTCACATAAAATTTTAATTATGACTATTTAAGGGTGTAGATTGTTGGCCTGAGATCTTGATTTCGAGCGACCGCAGCGCCAAAGTTTAATGTAACATCCGACGGGGCGGATGAATGACCTAGAGAGCGCGATTTTCAAAATGTTTTGCAACAAACGTTCTACGTTGAGAAATTGTTATTGAACTTGAATATTTACAGCATAACAATAACGTTGAATTTTTGGAAACTAGCTGTTGATTCTTTTTAATAGATTAATAAGAGTAGTTGAGACACAATTTTTATGTTTTTCTATCATTACATTACATAGTATAAAACAAAGTCGCTATCCGCCGTCTGTCTGTCCCTATGTATGCTTAGATCTTTAAAACTACGCAACGGATTTTGATGCAGTTTTTTTTAATAAATAGAATGATTCTTAAGGAAGGTTTATATGTATAATACATGCATAATATAGTAGAGAAACGCTGATTAATTTAGAGGTTTCTAATGTGATGTCGTAAATAAGCACGTTTTTTTTGCGCTTATATTGCAAACGTTGGCTGAACCCTACGAGATAGACCAAAACAATGTACTACAGTATTATCCATCTTAAAAAGTTCAACAAAAAAGTCCACGATGGCATATGTCTATCTCTTAGGGATAACCCACCATAACCATTTTTTATCCTCTACTAAAAAATGATTATTTACTAAGTGATTTTATACAATACAGCATTAATCCTTATCCAATTAAGTACCTTAAATAAATTGTGCATTTATTATAGATCAATATGCTTTTTATAGTATGTAATGTGAAGTGAATATTGCCGAAGATAGCGAAGATAGCGAGGGCGGGTTACTAATTTATAATATAATATACAATCAAGAGCAGGTCCGGACTGACATTTTTGTATTCTACTTACCTAAAATTCCAACTATGTATTTATTTGTAATTTCACTACCAAAATTTATTCTAATTCGTAAAATATTCATTCAATAAAATAATTGCAAATTCAGTAGGAAGTGTGTTTATCTCTACGCAAGGAAATGTGCCTATTGCGTAAACTCAAATACTTACTTTTTTTTACGATCACCTCGTCGATATCTAAAAAAAATCCTAGGGTTTTAAAAAAAATGTCAATAAATGAAACACAAGTATAAAAATGATTTATTTACTACACAATAACAAATATGAGTCGCCATTACTCGCTATCTCAAAAGCGTGCTAGGGTTGTACAAAAATTAGTCAATAATTCATTTATTTACTAATTTTAACAGAAGTTTGTAAATTATTAATATACTAATTAAAAGTATGTAATTAAACAATAACGAAATATGAGTTCAAAATTCTAATGTTTTTCATTCGATTACGGATCAAGTTCTGATTTCTCCTAATTTGATGATAAAATCAATGGCTATCACAAAACCTATCAGAATGAAAACGTTACCAGCTGCCCGATTCACAATATTTACGAATTAAAAACCGTAGCGCAGTGACGTCACTTCGTTTTTTGCAAATTTAGCCCTTTTAACCGACTTAAAAAAAGGAGAATTCTCAATTCGCTGTATTTTTGAACCAATTTTTATGATTCTTTACACCAGGTAACTCAGAAATTGTATAGTAATTGAGCTATTGGAAGATTTATGACAATCCAAGACTAGATAAGTAAGTGCGTTTAAAACAGAAAACCAAAAGGCGATTCTAAGTTCCTAAGTTAAAACGATTTTTGGACTGGCGTGTTTATGTGAATCGACTGGCTGGGTAGTTAAGTTACCTGTATCTTTCAAAATCATTAGGCGTTCTTCTCTTTCGTAACACGTAAAACTCTTTCTTTCCTCTCTTTCATAGCCTCTATGATACTGGGCGCGTCACGAATGGGCATGCTTCGTGACTGCCGAGGATCAACTAATTCTGGAAGTAGGCAATCGTAATAAAACCTAACTAATTTCATCTCCATTTTCTCCTCCCAAAATTTGTCGTCCTTTTCTATAATATAAACTTTCATAGGTACAGTAGCACCAAACCAGATGCCAAGCATGCAAACGTTTCTTTTAGTAATATGTACCTGTCCCTGAATTTGGAAATACCAGTTATGATTTTTATTTATGACATAACCCTTGGAAGCCTTGTCCTTAACCCAAAAGGTATGTTTGGCCATTGCTTCATCAAGAGTCATGCCAGCTAAAGAATGTGGGCACTTAATTTCAATTAAACCGTTTGCATAAATGCCATCTGGTGTAGTACCAAGAAATTCATATTGATCGTCGACGAACAAACCGCAACCTTGTATACTAATATTCTCTTGAATTTCTAACTGTTTAATTGCGGTTTCTTCGTTTTCGATACCGTACCGTACAGCAGGCAAACTGGAGATATTACTACCATAAACGATTTTACGAACAAGAACAGCACAACTTGTGCTCTCTCGTTTTTTACAAACTTCCCCGAACGATGATGAGGTTAGTAATTTTCTCCTTGTACTCATCCACTCAGAACTACTTCTTTGCAAATGGGTCGACCTTTCAAGCTCCTCTCTTTCAGCACTAGACAACTTTAAATCGGCTAAAAAAGATGACTTGGCTTTCTCATATAATTCTGGACTCAGATCAGGTTTTTCGCAGTTTGGTCCATAGTGAGCGTCTTTCGATACAGCGCTGTGGCTCTTTTTCAATCTTAATTTAGGTTTAGCAATTAAACGGATTCTACGATTACAATTTTCCACTTTCGCGATCAAAGGATTAGGACTAGATTTAAATATTACTTCATGAGTTTTACTATGAATCGATCCTGTATTAAAAGACACAACAGCAGCTGCGCATCGGCCCGCATAAGAACCACGGGAAGAATAATTTACACGCTTACCCCCTACTAATTTGGCAATCACTGCGTTAAAACTTTCAACTATATTACTTGTACAATTATGAATTAAACTTCTAGAATGATATGACAATCTTTTACTTAAAATGTGTACCGCGTCCATTAATCCGCATCCAACAATTACTGGAAGCAACCCAACAGGTTCTATTCGACGAGTATCAGGTCTACAGAAATACTCCTTGCAATATTGGTGATTACTAAATACGTGTTGTGGACCATTTAGGATATCTTCACTAAGATTTTTTATTTTTTCTTCGAGTGACTGATTTTGATCTCCCCAATATTTAATAGCGCATTTTACACCCGTTCTTAAACGCAAATACCTTTCTTTTAGGAATTTCCGCAATTCGCAAGGATACTTAGTGTCTTTCGACAGTTTCTCCAAGCTATTGCAGTAGTTTCGTAAAAGATGATTTTTGCATTCAATTTTCTCTACTGTTAAATTACCGTACGGTCGCGAATCTAATATTTTTTTATAAGTACTGGAATCGCCGTCTGCTACAAATTTATTATAAATTACACCGTGATCAACAATGGAACGTTTAAACCCCTCAACTATTATGGTCGATTCCATACCGGTAGATGATCCCGAATAATTCTTGAAACAACAGTGTTCCGAGGGCTGACTGTCGTTCTTTGCGGCTCGTGCACAAACTACGCAGTATTTATTTTTAACTCCAAAAAACAATACTTTATTAGTTTTAATGCCAATTATCGCAGCTGCGCCGGACAAGGCGGAAAAATTCTTACCATAAGATCTCTTGCTCCAACAACCGTCAACAGCAACAGATATTAATGGTGTACCATTTTTATCAACACTACCTATAGACACTGCGTACTCCGCTTCTTCCTTAACAGCTTCTGCCATGGAATGTGCTGCTGTCTTTTCCCACCAATCGCAAACCGTATTATTAATTTCATTGTATAATGAAGGTGACATGATTGGTAGGGCTACTGCGGCAGTTAATGTTTTTAACTGATAGTAGCTCCCACCAGATGATATGATACCAGATACAATTTGAAGATTCACTTTCATTCTATCTTCTTTCTTTTCAATCAAACACACAGTAAATTTCATACTACACATACTACATTTCATGATGAGTTTTGAGTCCAGACCAACTTTTACTTCACCTATTATACTGAGGTAACTTAACTTACAATCCATTGGACCGTGGTCCCCTATGGCCTGAAGAGCTTTAAAAAAAAAAGAAACGTCTACAACTCTATGCCCAACTTCCATTTCATCCACCTTTCCCTCTTGGTCGTTTTCAATAACTAGTTCCTGTAAAGAAAGATAATGGCTTGATTTTTTTAATAAAAATTATTAAAAATTTAAAAAAATGCAAAAGAATTAATACAATATTAGGTTCCTGATGAATAGAAATTATAATTTCTTTACGAATTAGGTATTGTTTTTTTATGACGTCACCTATTTGAACGTAAATTTTCTTTTGAGAAAGTAATTGAGAAGTATTTCGGTACTAAGGTGTTTGTCTCTCGATGAAAATAATAAATATTGCAAGAAAAAATCTATAGGTAGGTATTGAGATTTTGTCTTCGCCCATCACTAACTAAGTAGTTTGTTTATTTATGTAACAAGTCTACAAGAATTACGTATAACAACTTACCTCTATACAGCGCGTAGCATTGTTGCTCAGAGTCTCGGCCCCAAGGTTTTCTTTATTTTCAATACTGGAAATATTATTCATCAATATTATCCACTTTTTATTTATTTTGTACAACCCTAAGCCAGACGCTAGGCGCCTCGCGTCTGTTTGGCGGTATAGGTATGTCGACAAAGTTGCGCTGTCGCCTACCTACTTCCACAATTTGATATTTAGACAATACTAGCCGACCCGGCGAACTCCGTATCGCCTTTTTTTTTTTTTTAAAAATCCTATTATTTTGATATTACATACAGATACTTCAATTTTATTTATCAGTATAGATATAGATAATACAAACCAATATTTACATGTTATTGTAGGTATATGTCTGAATCGGGCGATCTAAATCATATGACATATTGTATTAGCTTTGTAATGTACCCTGTTCAAATGCGATAATAAATAAGTAGGGAGGAACTTACATTTTATTCCGAGATCTTTTGGCTTTCATATTTTTATAATGCGTACAAAACTTTCTTTTCCCTGGCATGACACTCAAATTCAATCAGTCCTGCGAAAAAAATAGCCTATGTTACTCAGTGATAATGTAGCTTTCGAATGATAAAAGAATTATTAAAATCGGTCCAGTACTTTTTGAGTTATTCGTTACATAGAAAAATCCAAATCTTTCCTCTTTATAATACCTATTAGTGTAGATATTGTATTTTTTACGATTTATGTCTAGTTCCATCATGGTTTTCTTTCAGACATTCATTATATCGATACTTTCTACTAACTGAAAATAAATTAATTATAAAAATGTTATACTTACAGTTTTTTACAAAAAACACAAATTCACAATACGTAATTCTGCTGTCTGCAGCCGACAAGCGTGGTGTCACGTTCACTTACAGAAAGGAACTGCCGAACTGACCACCGAGATTGCACGAATGAAACGAACGTTTTATCCCATACATTTGTGTATGAAAAATTTACCTTAAAATATATCTAGATTTTAGGGCTTTAAAAGAGGAAGTCTTTGTTTGTAAAGGTATAAAAAGAAGTATACAGCTATACTTATTGGTTTCTTCAGTGTTCAAAAAGTGTTTCTTTTTATCAATTTGTGTTGATTTATGGGGTTAAATCTGAAAAATACGAAGTCATGTTTTTGCATTTTTACTCAATTTTGTGCGTTTGTTGACGTTTATTATATAACAACTATTAGGTTTAAGAGTTTAATATAAGCATGAACATACTTATTGGTCTTTGATTGTAATATATACAAATTATCATTGATATCAATCATATGTAAATAGGTTAAATATGAAAAATCGTAACACTCTTTTCGGTGATTTTCACGATCTACACCCTTAACATCAATTAACATCAAAAAGTTTAATTAGCGTTCTGTTAAGTTTTGTAATATATTTTGTTTTGTGTGGTTTGTACTAAACTTTTGTATCATTTATATCTTCGAATTTTCCGTTTTCCTTATGGTAACGCAGTAAGAATACAATTCACCATCTTGCCCGTGGGTGTCGTAAAAGACTACCAAGGGATATCTTGTGCGTGTAACAACATTGCTAGGGGAGGTAAACTCGAAATAAAACTCTATACCAACACATCTGACCAGTGTGATATAGAAGGTCAATTTCCCGCCCAATATGGAGGAGACTGGACACCAGTAGTGGGACCTATATGAGCAGCGATGATGATGATGATAATCATTTATATTATCTTAACTAAAATTTCGGAGTGCTTGGTGAAAATGGACATTCATTTATTCATTTATTTCAGCACATATACGTCCCACTGTTGGGCTCAAGCCTCCTCCACAATAGGAGGGAAACTGACCTTGAAATTTACCTACCGAACCACGCTGGTTAGACGTGGTAAACGTTTTCATTTCGAATTTTCCATCTCTTGCATAGATCTTTTATGCATATTATATCCCATAGTCATCTCTAAGACACCCGCCAAGGGAGGGGGGACTACATATTCATCATCATCATCATCATTTCAGCCTATCGCCGTCCACTGCTGGACGTAGACCTCCCTCACGTTACACCACAAAGTGCGGTCCTGGGCCGCCTGCATCCAACGACGTCCAGCAACTTTCACCAGGTCGTCGGTCCACCTAGTGGGGGGGCGTCCTACACTGCGTCATCCGATACATGGCCGCCACTTGAGAACCTTTATTCTCCAGCGGTTGTCGGTTCGTCGAGCGATGTAGCCTGGCCCTTGCCACTTCAGCGTGCTAATTCTTCGTGCTGTATATTACATACATATTAGTTTCTCATAATACACAAGAGCCCACTGCCGCTCATCGGTCAAGTAACGCATATACCTATGTATTATTGAACTATTTCAATAATACATACAAAAGTTCTCCTTTTTTTGAGAACAGGCTGTTATAGTCACACCCCGACAGGAGCGATAGAAGGGACGGTATGCAACAAGAATAGCCCTCCTTTTTGAGTGGGCCACGTCAGCGCATACGCATGCGGCCCATAATCCAACGTCTTCCCTCTGCTTCGCCTCTGGGCCGACCAACGGTATCGAGTTCGTCATCGTCTATAGCCAGCGCGGGATACCCTTTCGAGTTGTCCCTTTCTCCAACTCCCCTCTCGGGACGTCTGTCGCATTCGCGCGGGCAGCCTCTCTGCGGGTGACGGACTATTCCCCGTCCAGTCACCCCAAGGCTCGGCTAGGGCGGCATCAGGTGCAAAGAATAGCCCCCCCTAGACTGAGTTCGTGTTGAAATTATAAGCCACCACTGCAATCTTACAGATAATTACTAAATGGAATATTATCTATTATTATCACAGCGTATATTACATGAAAATGATAGAGTATATATTTCAGTCGGCAATTACTAAGTAAAACGTTCACTACCTCATAAACTCATAACTACCATAGGGTTGTCACTTGGGCCGACGGTGAAACGGCGAACGGCGAAAGGGAGGAGTTACGGTGGGATATAGGGCCGCGCGCCGCTCCTTCGTCGCCCCGGACGGAGCAGACGGCGGGTGCGCTGACTATGGCCCATCCCAAAAAAAAAAAACCTCCACTATCGCTACTATGAAAAAAGAGTACATATTGAATCGAAGCCACGTAATCGGGATAAGGCTAAGAACTCACGGAGCGATTTTGTACCGTGCCCCTTGCGGTAGTGGAATAGCGGTTTTATTTCTAAACTCACGGGACCGGTTATTTGCGCGGTTACGCAGCCATCGCGGTTTAGATTATCGCCCGCATACATGGCGGGCGAGGATCGCAAGGCGGGCGGTTGCAAGACGAACAGTTAACGATCAGTTGAGCTCCATATCGCCATGGACACACACCAGAAACGAGCTGTTGCGTTATACTTACTTCACAGAAGAATTAAAAAATGAAAACCCAAAAGGTTCTGGGTGCATCCACTTATTCAGGATAGAGATCGTTTTGGATTATTTGTTACTCTTATTAGCCAGCCGATCGCAGAGCGCGCGGGCGCAACCCGCTGAGGCTGCGGATGACCGCGGCCCGCGCGATTCTACCAGTTGCCCGCCGGTGCGGCGGGAGCCGCAAACAACCGTACACACCGCGGGCGTAAAACGCGCCGTGAGATTTGCTTTTATTTTTTACATATATATCAGCATTCTACAGAAGCTGCGGGCCCGCAACCGCGGCGGACGCGGATGAAAATCGTCCCGTGAGTTCTTAGCCTAAGACTCTCTGTTTGGCTTAGATTATTATTGCTATCTACGTACTTACTACTGAGTTACTGAGCTAATGAGGTAGTTATGGAAGAGAAACATTAACAGTAGTCCAGTTCGTATCAGCACTACTGATTCAGTGAATTACTGAGCTAATAAACAAAATTATATGTGAAGGAGATCTATAAGTTACTAGCAACTCGCCCTCGCTTCGCTTCGATTTCAATCGCTTTACCCACGTTGTTTCCCGTGTTAATACCGGGTGAAAATATAGCCTATATTACTTCCTGACATTATAGCTTTCCAATGGTGAAAGAATTTTTGAAATCGGTTCGGTGGTTTAAGTGTATGAGCGTAAACAAACAAAGAAACAAACAAACTTATTTTCGCATTTATAATAGATATATATGAACGAGACCTGAAAATGAGTAATGTAGCAATCTAATAAGTATGATGACCAAATTCTAATCTAGACACGCGGCAGCGTGTCAAGCTAAGTTCAAGTTAACAGAAAGGCGAGCACTACAGTATCTACAGTGTGTAATTTTACACGTTTCTCTTCTCTAATGTTGGCACAGCCTACTATTTCTGTAAGTAACATTACTTCAGAGAAATATTCAAATTTCACGCAAACATTGCAATTTCTACTTACTTGATGATACCTCAATTTTATTCGGCGTTTAAGTTAACATGGCGGATTGCCTTATTTAACACTTTTAATTCGTTAATTGAGACCCAATTAAAATTGAGTCTTTTTATCTTTAAGGATTTTTTTCATCAATCGATCCAAAAGCTATGTTATCTATAACTTTTCATTTCACTTTCGCAATTATCCACGACTTGGACAACCCTAGTATCACAAACATAGCGTGTAATCAAATAACTGCCAAGGTTTCTCTAACATTTAACCGTTTTAGTTTCGACAACTGTGGAAGTAACTTAAGAACATAATGCGAATTTAACAATACATTCTATGCATTAAAGATTCCTTATCTGATTTTTTTAAAAGACATATGAGATACTTCTCAAGGAGGGTTCCTTGTAAATTCCTTCCATCCATCCATCAGCCTATAGACGTCCACTGCTGGACATAGGCCTCCCCACGAGAATGCCACTCGGAACGGTCCTACACCACTTGCATCCAACGGTTCCCTGCGACTTTGAAAATGTCGTCAGTCCACCTAGTTGGGGGTCGTCCTACGCTGGATGATTCGTGGTCGCCACTCAAGAACCTTTCTTCCCCAACGGTTGTCGGTTCGACGAGCGATGTGGCCTGCCCATTGCCATTTCAACGTGCTAATTCTGCGGGCTATATCGGTTACACCCGTTCTTTTACGGATTTCCGTGTTCCGGATTTTGTCACGTAGAGAAATACCGAGCATAGCACGCTGAGCGACTTTGAGCTTTTTTATGAGGCCGACATTTAGAGACCACGTTTCAATGTCATATATCATTGCTGATAACACACACTGGTTATAAACCTTTGTTTTCAGACACTACGGAATATTGGACGAGAAGATCCTCTTAAGTTTCCCGAACGCTGCCCAGCCGAGTTGGATTCGTCGGCTGACCTCTTTCTCGAAATTGGATCAACCTAACTGGACTGCTTGTCCTAGGTAAACATAATGACCTACAACTTTGAGAAACGCATTCCCAACTAGGACCGGAAAATTATCTCTTCGGAAATTGACCTACTATACCCCGCTGGGCAGAAGTGGTGGTATAGGGTTTTATTTTGAGTTTTCCTTTTTTTATATAGACGTTATCTGCAAAGATTCTCCTGTATCTTATTCAAATTCAAATCATTTATTATGCATAAACCCCGAGAAGACACTTATTGTCAAGTTGACAAAATAAAAAAAAATATCCAAAAAAATAAACTACCACCGGATCGGAACACGACCGCTACTGAAAAGATCCGGCAAGAAATTCAGCGGGCTTGTCGATTGTTTTTAATTTTTTTTTTCTTCTTACTAGATATAAAATTGTGTACAACATGTTTTGCAAGAACTAGCTCCAGTGTGATGCCCTTCGAACCATAAAATACGTAATATAATGCAAACGATTATGTGATTTGGTCCAACCGTGTTTTCCTTTCCTTTTTTATTTGAACTAAATTAAAAAAAAAATAGTTATATCCTATCTCGAAGGGCATCACACTGGAGCTAAGACTATATGTTGTATACGTGTAATTTTATTCAAAAGATGGTAAAAAATGACAGCCCGCTGAGTTTCTTGCCGGATCTTCTCAGCGTGTGGCCGCGTTCCGATCCGGTGGCAGATATTGTATTGAATTCAAACGATGTACAAATTTAACAATATGTAAGTGCCCTATGCAGAATGGCCTATGCAGAATAAATGATTTGATTTGATATGACTGGACCAAATCCCACAAGCGGCACTTTGCTTCTTATTCTTTGTTAATCTTCTTGCACAGATCCACAGACAATAAAAGGGGCGGTGAATTGTTTTCTTACTCCGTCACCACACGAAAAATCGCTGTGTAATAGTGCCTACGAATATTAACAAAGATGACAATGGTATATCCATGATCGTCACCTTGCCTTATATACGTTCCCATTACTGAGCTTGAAATGGCAGGGAAATTAACCTACTACTACATACAAGCTGATCAGACCGGTTGTATTGGTATTACTTCAAGTTTGCCTTTAGAGAACATATCTGCATAAGTCGCCTTTAACGAGACACGGTCAAACAAAACCGTTACCATTCGAAAAATTAGATTATCCATTGATGTAAAATTCATCATGATCATAGGAGGAAAATTAACCTTACTATACCATGCTGCATGCTATATCATGCTGGTCAGCCAAGTGGGTATAGGTTTTTGTTACGAGTTTTCCTTCTCTCGCATGGATGTTACACGCCCCTTTAGTCATATTTTACGACATCCATGGCCAAGATAGGGAGTGGTGAATTGATTTCTTGTGTAACACACGGGCAGTTGTGGAATAAAAAAAAATTATTATTATAATTTCTTTGTTACCAGGTGAAAGATGTCGGCTTAAGCAAAAGTAATAAAGCATAATATTGAAGATGGCGGCTTACACCGCCGCTGTAGTCGTCGAGAAAGCTTGCAAATACTACGGCAGGCAGGACAAGGCGGACTACAAGCCGGTGCTGAAAGAATTAGACATGGTAGTGGAGAAAGGCATCATGTGAGAAACATAAAGAATTTTTTTTATTAGCATGTGCAGCCTGTAGGAGGCTCAGCTTATACAAGTCCCACTGTTAGACTCAAGCCTCCTCCCCAATTGGAGAGAAATTGACCTATTGAATTGCTGGTCAAATATTCGTATAGGGTTTTTCAGTTTTCTTTCTCTTATACAGATGTTATATGCATGTTATATGCATGTTATATCCCTTAGTCGTCTTTTATGACATCCACGGGCAAGATAGGGATAAGTCCCAAGAAGAGACGGCGTTCAAGGCTATACCTTACTGTAGCTCTCTATGTCCATTTTGACGCGCCACCAGCACTCCTTATCTTCGGTAATCCATCTAGCCGGTAACCCTTTCAATTACCACAAAGTTTATAATCTATAGAAGCTTCTTTTCTTAATAGATATGGTCTGCTCGGTCCGTCTGGATGTGGAAAGACGACACTACTATCCTGCATAGTCGGTAGAAGAAAATTAAATAGTGGTAACATTTACGTTCTTGGTGGAAAGCCTGGAGAGGAAGGTAGTGGCGTCCCTGGACCTCGAGTGGGATATATGCCTCAGGTAAAAATGCTTTTTTAACCTAAAACTTAAGATACGTTTTTTCGAATGTGCTTAAGCATGAATGGAAATATGCTAACCTACTAGAATCTGGATTCTCTATAGTACTGCAGATGAATCGGTAACGCCTAATCTTATAACACGCTTATAACTCAAGTACCTTAAGAAAGTCATCAAAATATAGTCATAGCGCATATGCTTCCTCATAGATTACATACAAATATGATTAAAAATACGTCATATTTTTAAGTTATATAAAATCTTGTAACAATAATAAAGGCTTACCTTCTTTTCTAGTAATGTTATTATTATAATATATCCCTTATTTGCTGTATATTAGAAATATTTAATTAGAAACCTTCCTTCTTTTTTAAATACAACATCCCACATTTATAAATAAATCCTTATTTCATAGCAGACTTAACAAATATAAAATCAACAGATAGAAATTAGTAAATCGTACAGACTGAAGATGGAATGATTGTACTTAGACTAGTACACCATTGGTGCAGTCATATCTTTTCTCTTTCTTAATGGGGCCAACCATAACTTGAACCTCGTGTGTTGACAAGGATGTCTTCGGCAACAGCGTGACTCTTTATTTTTGGGGCAACCTATGGTCTTAACTTGCTCGATCCATCCGGATGGATGGAACGGCGTTACCCTAGGACACAAAAAAAAACATTAAAGCCTTGTAAAGTTTTGATATTGATTTACTTTTTACATGTATTATTAATATGGGTTATGATTATTTGGTACAAACTACCTGAAATAGAAATATTGCAGCATCCATGCATGCACCAAACATCGCAAGTGCCCGCTGTTGCACATAGGCCGCTCTACAACAATGCCACTCGTAACAAATCGTTACCTTTTTTGGTAGGCTATTGTCTGGATACATCTCCATCATTCTACCCAGGAAGACAGATGAGTGGCGCGTGACCCTATAAACCTACCGTATTCTCTCCCCAATGTCATTGGGCCAACCACTAGCACAGATTTCTTAGCATCCGTGGCCGGCCCGGCGGTACAATTGTTACCTACTAGATACTTTTGAGATGTTGTCAATTCATCTATTGGAGAGTCCTCCTATGCTGTGTCGTCAAATTGCTGGTTAACTCTTGAGAAACTTTTTTTTCCAACTGTTGTCGGTTCGACGAGCGATGTGGCCTGCCCATAACCACTTCAATCTATTAGTTCTTCGGGTTATTTCGGTTCTTTTGCTGATTTCTGAATGCCGGATTTTATCACGTAGAGAAATATTAAGCATGACTCTCTTTATAACACGCAGAGAGACTTTGAGCCGTAGAATGGCATTAAGAGACCACGCAGTTATAGTGTAAAAGTACCATGGACTTTCTGAGTTCTTTCCTCGATAGAGTGCTATCTCTAGGCATGGGCTCTACGTGCCTTTGTGGTAAATACAATACTGAATAGATGGTATATAACGTATTCATTTACAGATATTCTGTTTTCTATTCTAGGATATAGCTTTAGTTGGAGAATTTACCGTACGTGATGCAATTTACTACTTCGGTCGCATTTACGGCATGGAACATGACAAAATGGTGGAGCGTTTTGAATTCCTCAGTACACTCTTGGACTTACCCAGCGGCAGACGTCTGATTAAAACTCTCTCGGGCGGACAACAGAGGAGAGTGTCGTTGGCCGCTGCCTTAGTCCACGAGCCTGAACTATTAATTTTGGATGAGCCTACAGTTGGATTGGACCCTGTTTTGAGAGAACGGTAAGTACTTATTGGGACTAATCTCACCACACAATCCCACCTTTGTAACTTTTGTAAACCAGAATCCACAAAAGTGTCTATAAAAGACACCTACATTTGACCCTCAAGAAGTTTCGAAATATATTGTTGCTGTCTTGGTAGCTGCAAAAAAAATTATTAGATAAGAGTAGGAGTTGGAAAGATGCCACTTCTCACCTATGCAAAGTTGGAAATATGGAGCAATTGACTAATTTGTAAATGCTGCTGATTATTTTTCGTCATCTTTTTGTTAATGATATTGCAGAAGATTTTTAGCCAAGGGAATTTAATAAATCGTATTCTTAACCCCTTAACCACGAGGTGACGGAGTAAGAATACAATTCACCACTCCCTAACTTGCCAAAGCATGCTGGGCTCGAGCCTCCTACACCAATAGAAAGGAAATTTACTTACAATACCGCGCTGGTCAGATATGTTAGTATAAGGGTTTTATTTCGAGTTTTTCTTCTCTTGAATAGATGTTATATGCATATCACTTTAGACGTCTTTTACAAAACTCACAGGCAAGATGCTATTGAATTGTATTCTTACTCCGTCACCACACGGAAAGAATAATATTTATGTTTGTAAAATCTGTACTAAATAATCACGACAAATTACTGTACCGATAGTTAAGTAGAATACCAAGCCATAGCTATGAAAGAGTCCCTTTGACTTGCGAAAGTCGGACAACAATGATAAAATGATATACTAATAACAATTATTTAAATAACAAATGACCTTCACAGTAAATTTAAGTATCATTATATGAAATTAATTATGACATTATAATTGTATTCAGTATTATTACATAATTATAAAATATAATTAATTCTCTAATCTATCACTGTAGCCTCCTCTTCAGTAGAGGAGAACTTGACGAATATTCCATACCGGTAAGACGTATCGGTATAGAGTTTTGTCTCAAGTTTTCTGACTCTTGCGTAGATGTTATCTGCGTATTATAATCCCTTAGTCGTCTTTACGACACCCACGGGTAAGAGAGGGTTAATTGTATTCTTATTCCGTAACTACACAGATATTCCTATTAGCCTCATTATAACAGAAGGATTATAATGATTTCTGATGATTACGTGAGCATTACACATTGTAAGTAAAACCATTTTTCGGATTTTATCACGTTTGTATTTGATTGTAATTAAAACTACTTTTACGGATTATATCGCGTTTGTATTTGATTTATGATTGCCCGATGTTTCGAACACTTTGCAGCATTCATGGTCATGGCTGCAAAGTGTAAAGTAAAGTAAAGTAAAGCCATACAGACATAACACATCGCAATAACATATTATATTTATAGCTATTATTCAAAAACGAATGTTCATTGTTTGCTTACAATTGATTCATGATGATAAATATCAACAACGATTACAATTGAACGGAAATTGTCGAATCAGACGCCATTCAATGGTTTTCATTTATGGGGCTCTGATGGGACAAACGTTGAACGTCATACCTTTCTCTATATTATTGGACAGAGTCTACCAAATTAAAACCACGATTTATCTTGCATACATGTTTTAATTTTAGTCTAATTTTTTGGGGAGGGCTACGTTCGTCGCACCCGTAGCCCGACCCGTCCGGGGCGACAGAGGGGCGTATGCACGCACACCCATAACCCACCCATATAGCACGTCACATTCGTCTTTGGGCTGACCACCGGTGCAGAGTTCCTTGACTTCAGTGGTCGACTCGACGGAATACACTGAGGGAGTACCCTCTCCCATCGACGTCCCCTACCGGGACGCCGATCGCCGTGGCGAGACTAACCTCTCCGCGGATGCCGGACTAAATCCCTGGTCCGGTCACCCGCAGCCTCTGCTAGGGCGGCATCTAGCAATCCGTCCTCACTTCACTTCGGTTTCAGTCGTCTTCCCCGCGTAGTGCCCGTCTCCGTGTCAATACCGGGATAAAATATAGCCTATGTTACTCCCTGATATTATAGCTTTCCATTGGTGAAATAATGTTTGAAATCGGTTCAGTAGTTTAAGCGTGAAAGCGTAACAAACAAACTTACTTTCGCAATTATAATATAAGTATTAAGAATATATGTCACTCAATCCTTCCCCGGGGATGTCAAAGAAGACGACTTTAGGGACGTAATCAGGTCATTACTCATCATCATCATTTTAGCTCATATACGTCCCACCGTTGGGCTCGAATCTCCTCCACAATAGGAGGGAAATTGACCTTACTATACCATGCTAGTGTTGCCCAAATGCAAGACCAAGACGAGTCTTGGACCAGTCTTGGTCTTGGTCTTGCAACAGCGCACCTGGTCTCGTCTTGGTCTTGGTATTGCAGCAAGAGTCTCGCAAAGTCTTGCAAGTCTTGCAGTTGGAATAACGTAACAGTCATTTATCATGGCAATGAAAAATTCCAACTAAATTAATCAAATATCATCCTATCCTATCTATCTATCTGCTAGCCTATAGTCCACTATTGAATATAACCCTTACCACTGGAGAAAATTACTCTCCTATTCCCCTGGTATTACATTAGACAGAGTTACTACTCCTATGATAAAGGCAGGAATTTCGACCCTGTTTTCTTAAGACGTCACCACACGGGGCAGTTGTACAATAAATTTTATGTCATTTAACATTCCCCCTTTCCAACAAAAAAGATTTTCTCAATTTGATTGGCAAGCGACGGAGTTATTTGACCACTGACGACAAGTCACCCTGCTCCGGTGGTCGGCCCAACAACGAGGCGACGTGGGTATGGGTGGGCTATGGGCCCGCGCGCCGTCCTTTCGTCACCCCGAACGGAATGGACCGCGTGTGCGCTTACCATAGCCCACCCATAAAAAAAAGCGACGGAGTTATGCACGAAATAACATTAAAAAAAAATACAAATATTCGAATTGAGAACCTCCTCATTTTTTAGAAGTCGGTTAAAACGAGTTATGTTTGCTAAAAATGGTTATATATCACAATCTATATCTTTTTTTTTTTCAATATATATATATTATTATTATATACATATATAAATGTAATTTAAAATACAAGGAAGAATTTTAACTTAAAGAATAGTTTTTAGGATATAGAACGCCATCTTTTAAATATATAGTTAATACTTTACTTTATTGAACTATATTCTTAACTTTTCGTTAAGTTTAAGGTCCCTTTGATACAGGTTTTTACAAAAATCATTGGATGGCGCTATTGTAGATATTAAGTCAAAAGTAATATTATGAATGCTGTAATCATGGATTTGAGCAGTAGAGCTTCCAAATCAACTCTTCCGATAAAATATTCATCTTATTATAGGTTGCGCAAGTCAATTGGCAAACACACTATGAAAATTTTACTGATGAGACTAGAAAGTTAAGCGTAATGTGATTGAGAATAATCCAATTGTAATTATATATTGTGCCAAAAACTGAATTTAGATCATTCGATTTTTGTTTATATTTTCTGTATAAAAAAAAAATTGTATTCCAAAATATGTATATTGTACCGCTACCTAATATTTTTTAGGCAGGTACTTATGCCATATTGCTATTGATTACGGTTTTACTTTTGTTGTTATGTTAGTACAATTTACTGGATAAGCACTATTATAAAAAACCTCTCGAGAATATTGGAGAAACAGTAGTAAGAAAGTAAATCTTAGCAAAATGTACTAAATTATTTGTTAAGTTTTTTACCAGTGAAACCTCTGCCTACCTAATATTTTATCACAATAAATTGTATTTTTACATCACTGTCGTTATGATACCTAGTAACTTATTTTGCGTAGTATAACTCAAGTCTAATAGCTAATAGTTAAATAATTTTTAAATAGGCAAGACGGTATGACAAACGGGAGTAGGGGAGGGGGGCAGGGGCACCGATGGCACGGTGATCGCATCAGTTGCGCCCATTATTTTTGGGATGACTCCTACAATGTATAATACAAACTAACAAATGATATAGCTAAACTTTCGTCAAGAATTACTCTAGCTATTGGTGAAAATCTCATAAAATCTGTGTAGTATTTTTGAGTTTATCGCGAATAGACAGACACCCACCGGAGGACTTTCTTTTAAAATATTTAACGATTTGGCGCGTATAAAAGACATAATGGACAAACGTTACTTGTTAGGTTAGGTTAGATACCTATCAACTAAATAGATACATAGTTCTGTCTTTATTTAAACTCAGTTCTGGCGAGGTACCTACAATGTGTTACAGTAGTTATGTCGTGACGTATTTTTAACTACGGGCCGTAATGTATATGGACGTTATATTAATAATACGTTACTATTAGGATTACCGACTTCTGCAGGAATAGGTATGCGTCATAACACTTTGCTAACCAGTGTGCCCAACATGGTACATGGAGCTGATATTGCTGGATGCTTGACAGCGTCAGGAACTAGGACGCGGTCGCAGCCTTCTGCGAGGCAATAGGTAGTCTCGTGGAAGGAGGCGGCGGAGCGCGTGCGCGAGGAACATCTCCTCGGCTACGCGAACCGCCACCGGCGACTGGGGCGGCGCAGGCGCGAGTATCTGCGCCTTATCTGCGCCTGATGCCGCCCTAGCCGAGGCCACGGGTGCAACCGTATATAAGCTGAAATGGTGATTCCACTTAAATGCAAGACCGCGAGACTCTTGCAGGCTCAGTCTTGGTCTTGCTCAAGTCTTGCAGGGCCAGTCTTGGTCTTGGTCTTACAAAAATTAAGCGGTCTTGGTCTTGGTCTCGGTCTCGCATTTCTCGCAAGACCAAGACCAAGACCGCAAGACCAAGACTTTTTTGGGCAACACTATACCATGCTAATCAGACAGGTTGATGTAGGGTTTTATTTTGAGTTTTACTTCTCTTGCATAGATGTTATATGCATATTATATCCCTTAGTCATCTTATACGTCATCCATGGACAAGACAAGGGAGTGGTGAATTGTATTCTTACTCCGTCATCATCATCATCATCATCATCTCAGCCCATATACGTCCCACTGTTGGGCTCGGGCCTCCTCCATAATGGAAGGGTAATTGACCTACTATACCACGCTGGTCAGACGTGTTGGTATAGGGTTTTATTTCGAGTTTTCCTTCTCTCGCATAGATATTATATGCGTTTTATTTCCCTTAGTCGTCTCGTACGATCACCCACGGGTAAGATAGGGGGTGGTGAATTGTATTCTTACTCCGTCACCACACGGAAAACGAAATGTTTTCCGTGTGGTGACAGACATGTTTATGGACATGTTGCTGTAGGAAAAATATCGCAACATCGATGTTAACGGAATTGATCATCGATGTTGTTATATGAAAAACTTCGTAACATCGATGTTAACGGAATAGATTTCTGTTTGTTATGTATATATATGTGCATAATTATGTCTTGCCTGGCGACTTCGTTGTACGCACTCTGTTCGAACTGGATATAGAGTAAAACAAACATACTTCTTTCATAATTCAACATTCCATGAGAACATAGTGTAACAATTACAGATATTTTTATCTCAATTTACCTATTGTAAGCAAAACGAAGAAAAAAATGTGAAACAAGTTGATGTTTCTTAACGATTGTGTCGCGGTAACGGAGATAGCGTTCTATTTAGCAATGAATTGCATCAATGGACTTGTAACGGCACCTAAGTGTCGTAAAAACAGGTGAACTAAATTATATAGATTAAATGAGTTGCTTTTATTTTTGCAATGAAAACTTCTATAGATTTGGATGGGGAATAAATTCATGTAAATCATCATCAGCAGGGTCACGTGGCGTGTTAGCGCTAGCACTATATCTGTAGCTACTTCTATCACTATATCTGTCACTATCAATATGCTGCGATTCATCATCAAAAGGCAGTCATTTCTATTTTGCCCATGTATACGCAGGCGCATGGAGGAAGTGTGGCAATTTTTTTTTGGGTGGGCTACAGTCAGCGCACCTGCCGCCCGGCTCCGTCCGGGGCGACAGAGAAGCGGCGCGCGGCCCCGTAACCCACCCATAAAGGACGTCGCCTTCGTCGTTGGGCCAACCACTGGTGCAGAGTTCCTTGACTTCAGAAGTCAACCCGACGGAATACTGCGAGGGAGTACCCTCTCCCATCGACGTCCCCCTGGAACGCCGATCGCCGTCGCGAGGCTAATCTCTCCGCGGGTGCCGGACTAAATCCCCGGTTCGGCCACCCACAAAGTGTGGCTTGAGGTTAACCATTGTGTAGCCCAATTCTTAACTGACCATGGCAATTTCAAAAGTAAATTATTCTCTTTTAATCTCGTATCCTCACCATTATGCCATTTGACCACCAGTATGAACAATCAGCACACCACATTCTCTGGCGTAACGAGTGCGACAATAAGTTAAACAGTTTGCAAGTCACCTCTGGAGTAGTATACGAACCTTGTAGCAACTCGTAAAAATTGCCGTGCGTTCAGGCGTTTCTGCCATACCTACTATAGGAATCAATCTTAAGGCTCACATATAGAACCCGTCAAGCCCTACCACATCCTTATCGTAGCTGCACATCCTCTTATTTGTTGACTAACTAGTCAATTTTGCTTTATGTGTCCCGCATTGCGTAGGAGGGAAGTGGAATCAATGTCTTCCAACTTTCTTCCAGCGCCAAAATCTCACCTTTGTCTTCAATTCTGATCTTCACGCATTTCACCCATCTTTTCTTTGGTCTTCCCCTAAAGCCTTCTACTCGCACATTCCTACATTACTTAACCGCAACGAACAGCTATTTAATTATGAAAATAAAACAAGCATTGTCATTCAAATGACTGCGTAACATCTTTGACTCATCATGTTGATATTATAAATACGAAAGTTTGTGAATTACCTTCTCACAGTAACAATTTGAAACGGATTTAAGTGAAATTTAGAATGGAGATAACTTACATAATCATAATTATTTATTAATTATATAACATAGATAGATTAATAAATTCGTAAAGATATTAATATATTTTCAAAGCAAGTTTTTTAAGAGAATTCTGCTAAGCTTAGTATAAAATAATATAATATAGAGCAATCGTTTAGGGCCTCAACGGGAAAGGGATGGGCCCTTGACTTCACAGATGGCGTAATGGTTAATATGCCGACCTACAGTGACAGTGTCGAGGGTTCGAATCCCACGCAGGACAATACTTTTTGCGAGCCATAAATTATAGTCTCTACAAATTCTAGTCTATTCGTAATTGGAGTTTCTAGACTCATACGGACGTAACATAATGGACACAAATTACATCTATGTAATTTGTGTCCGTTAGTTATATGTTTGTAAATTCTTTCGCAATACAAGGACTATTTTCTCAGTGCACGGTGTTGTAGTTCATAAAAAAAGAAAATAAGGAGCTGTGGTCCACCCAAATAGCGATAGAGAGATACAGTATGAATTATGGGGTTATACGGCATCTATTCCCCTGCTCAAGGGTTTCAAGGGTTCAACTAGGGCTTCCAATCCCGCAGGATGAATTCAATCTCGGTATTTGCGGGATTACGAATTCTCAATCCCGCGGGATCTCGGTATTTGCGGGATCCCGCATATCGAAAATATTCACATTTATTTAAGGCATATAAAACAATGAATTAATCAACTCCACATTTATTTACGTAGGTACATATTACTATTGATATGAGTTTAATCAAATTACGCCGTTTATTTGTAAGAAAAAAGAACGAATTAATCAACTACACATTTATTAAAGTCATCATCATCATCATCTTGCTCTTATCCCAATTACTTGGGGTCGACGCAATATGTCATCTGTTTTGACATATTGCAAAAAGTTTCGGCAATGACTTTTATGACCGGCCGCCTGCCTGACGTCAACCCTCCTTGGGAATGTAATCGTTGACCCAAATGGTATCAGATGGAGTTGGTCCGGGTCAATCTAGGGCTCTTAGTCGTCTTTTATGACACCCACGAGCAAAGCAAGGGTTGGTAGTATTCGAAGCCGCTACCACACAGCACACATTTATTAAAGTATTACTATTAATATGAGATCAATGAAATTACTCCGTTTATATATCACGAAAACCCTATGAATTATCAACTAACTCCATATTTATTTAAGTAGGTATTACTACTAGTATGAGATTAATCAAATTATACTGTTTTTCTTCACCACAAACAATAACAAATACTGAATAAAACAAATCAAACAAAACAAATCTTCAAAAAAACACAAACAAATTAAAAAACAACCAAAAAAATTAACCACACTTAAAAACTGTAAATTTATATAGGATATGTTACTGTTTGAGTTTGAGAGTTTATTAAGTTTGCATGCACGCTTTTTTCAGTCCCGCAAATCCCGCGGATCCCGCACCCGTAATCCCGCATCATGCGGGATTGGAAAATGCCGCGGGATCCCGCAATACCGATATCTCGGTATTGCGGGATTGGAAGCCCTAGTTTGAACACAACACAATCTTCATCACCCTATTCTTGTCCAAATTACTTGAGGTCGACTCAAATGTACTCTTCTTTCTTAGTACATATTGCAAAATTTATCGGCAATCATTTTATGACCGGCCACCTACCTGACGTCAACCCTTCTTGGGAATGCAATTGCTGTCCAGACGACATCAAATTGAGTTGGCCTATGTCTAAGTAATTTTCTTAGTCTTAAAAAAAAATAAAAGCATGATATAAAATATATATTTTTTGTCGTTTATTATTCTTCATATTATTATGATGAATACGTCAAGAAACATTTTTTTATTATATATTTTTAATGTAGGTTTTTGATTTTATTAGGTTTTTATTGTTTACGTTTTATTACATCTCATTAAGGCATATTATTTTAATTATTATTTACATATTAACAGAATAAGAATACGACGTATTAGGATTCAGCAGAATAGTTCCTTGACTCCCATGCTGTCTGGAAAGAGGTTTATCATCAGCCTAAGAACATTTTCCGTGTGGTGACAGAGTAAGAATACAATTCACCACTCCCTATCTTCCCCGTGGATGTCGTAAGAGACAACTAAGGGATATAATATGCACACAACGTCTGTGCAAGAGAAGGAAGACTCGAAACAAAACCCTGTACCAACATGTCTGACCAGCATGGTATAGTAGGTCAAATTCCCTCCCATTATGGAGGAGGCCCGAGCCCAACAGTGGGACGTATGTGTGCTGCGATGATGATGATGCGATGAAGAACATTTAATACGGAACATAGTCTCACACTTTGCCGTATGGTAACGGAGTAAGAATACAATTCACCACCTCCTATATTGCCCGTGGGTGACGTAAAGGACGAGAAGAAACAAGAGGGGGTGATGAAATATATGTATTCTTACTCTGTCACCGTACAGAAAGGTATTGTTATTATCATTATCGTCATCATCACGGCTCATATACGTCCCACTGTTGGGTACAAGCCTCGTCCACAATAAGACAGAAATTGACCTAGTATACCACGCTGGTCAAACGCGTTGGTATAGAGTTTTATTTCGATTTTCCGTCTCTTGCATAGATGTTATATTATGCATAATTAACCTCTTTGTTCTTTTTTACTATACTTACAGGCAAGAGGAGGCGTTGGGAATTGTATACTTACTCCGTCACCACACGGAAAGATGTATATCTATAAGCAATTGAAGTTACTATTACCAATATCTATTTAATCTATATATAAATACGTGAAGCAAAAACTTTGTACCCCTTTTTACGGCAATTACCTGGATGTACCAAGTATGAAATTTGACACAGTTGAAGTATATTATGAGGAGAAGTGCATAAAACTGAAATTTCATATAATAATGCATTAAAAATACATTAGATTCATTAAAAAAGGCATTACGCACACTACCATGCAATAGATATACACACACATACATATATACGCTTATACACTTTTGATTACGGTTTAAATTTCTGGTTGCACTGTATGTCAAACAATCATAATTATGATGACAATGTCTAATACACATTTGTACTTATATAATTAATTATTAGTGAAATACAGCTTGCTCAACATAACATACATAAATAAAATTAAAAGAAAATTGTGTAGCAGAAAAAATAATTTAATGATATCTGATGTTTACGCGAGCACTACACATTGTAAATAAAACTACTTTTACGGATTATATCGCGTTTGTATTTGATTTATGATTGCCCGACGTTTCGAACACTTTGCAGCATTCATGGTCACGGGCGGACTAAGGTGTCTCACGTCCAACAAGTAATCGTTATTACAGAAATTAATTTAAATGAATTATGGCCGAATTTCGACCACTATTGCGTTCTTATTCTATGTATATGATATACATAGCTAAGACAACTTAGACTAATAGTAAATTAATATTTCATTCACGTATGCCCTAAGCATGCAACATGATACGGTTGCGAAGTCGAGAAAACGCAATATGTAAACGTTTTGTAAACATGAAGATTGTTTTCATTGCTTAAGTATTTATTTATTATTCACTAAGAATGTGTTAAAACCTTTAATGATCTCTAATGTTTACACAAATATAAAATAATACACACTAGCAACTCGCCCTCACTTCGCTTCGGTTTTAGTCGCCTTACCCGCGTAGTTCCCGTTCCCGTTGGAATACCGGGATAAAATATAGCCTACGGTACTCCCTGATATTATAGCTTTCCATTGGTGAAAGAATTTTTGAAATGGCTCCAGTAGTTTCGGAGCCTATTCGTTACAAACATACATACAAACCTTTCCTCTTTATAATATTATAGTATAATATTATAAAGAGTAGATTTAAAATCAAAACTACTTTTTACGTATTTTATCTCTTTCTTATTCGATCCTCCGTATGGTGAGGGAGTAAGAATACAATTCACCACCCTGATGGAGTGGGAATACAATTCAACACCCTCTTTCTTGCCTATGGGTGATCGTAAGAGACAACTAAGGGACTCAAGCAGGTAACAACACACTGCAAGAGATGAAAAACTCGAAATAAAACCCTATACCAGCCCGCCTGACCATCGTGGTACAGTAGGTCAATACCCTTGCCACTTTGCAGGAGGCTCAAACCCAACGGTGCGACGTTATGAGCCGATATTATGATTCGATGTGTTATGACGGAGTAAGAATATAATTCATCACTCCATTTCTTGCCCGTGTGTGTCGTAAAGGACGACCAAGGGAGTAAATATCCGTATAATATCCATGCAACAGAAGGAGAACTCGAAATAAAACCCTATACTAATTTTTGGCTTCATGTTTTTAATCGCTTAAGTACCGACACTATCCTTCTATACGTTATTATTCTGAGTTTATTTCCTTATTACGCCTTATACGCGTAGTTCCCGTGGGAATACCGGGATAAAATATACCCTATGTTACTCCCTGATATTACCTATAGCTTTCCACTAGTGAAAGAATTTTTGAAATCGATCCAGTAGTTTCGGAGCCTATTCAATACAAACAAACAAACAAATTATTCCTCTGTAATATTAGTATATTTAGAAATTTTTAAAGCTGTAATCCCTGACAGGTCTGCAACTCACAAAATATAATAATATAGAAACAAAACTAAATAATCTTTCAAATGCGTTTCAATTTATGTCTATTATGTAAGTAGACATAACAAGACATCTTTGTATACACATACCTATTATATTCAACTTCATTACATTATTTAATTAATATAACAATTGAGAATGGGATTTAATTAATCCAAGCGTTTGCAAATAATAGCAGTACATATACTGCTAAAATAATTGTAGTATAGCATCTAATTAATTAAATCAACGCTAATAATTACATATTCACGGCCTTAGAAAATTCGAGCTTTTCAAACAATAGTAATTTAATTGTAAGATTCTCATGTAAGTGAAACCTGTAAGTTCTTATGAGAATAAATATCTTAAACGTTATTTCTCTTTTTTTATGATAATCAGTCAGTATTATTTAAATGATAATCAGTCTTTGAGCATATACGAGTACCAATCCCGCTTGTGAAAAGTTCGAGTTCAAATTATTATTTCGATTTTGTTATCTATTCGAATGGCGAGATTTGACCTCCAGATATCGAAATAACATTTTTTCACTGTCTGAAAATTAACTTCACCCAATCATTTACTTCACCTACGTTTAAATGCCCAAATATAATAATGTATTTTAATTTTGACATATTCAACTATAAATAGTGCTACCATAAAATAATCTATATGTAACTTTGACTATCTAGCCCAGTGATCAAGCAATTTCAAATTGTGAAATTGCCTAGCTAAATTCATGGACGGTCAAAAACATTTGATTTGCTACGAATGAAGTTTTAATAGCAAACTCGCTTAATAAAACTATAATTGATAGGCAGCTTAAATTTCATCCTCTTAAACATTATATACCATTAGAATAGAACGTGTGAATATTATACCTTTACCAATCCCTTCAATGGTAAGCGACATGATCAAACAGTGAAATGGAACTTGGCATTTGAATAACTTGAAAGTAACGAGGTGGTTTTTGATTTGCTGGGTAAATTTTACATCGGTTTCCTACGAAAGTAATTATTGACTAAAGAATGCACTAATGGCGTAGTAATTAAGACACCGTGCTAGCGTCGTGGGTTTGAATCCCACGTAGTACAGCGCTTTTTGTGATCCAGAAATAGTTGTTCTTAGTTTGAATGTAATTTGTGTCCGATAATTATTCTACACTTATAATATTATAAAGAGGAAAGATTTGTATTTTTGTATGTAACGAATAAACTCAAAAAGTACTGGACCGATTTTAAAAATTCTTTCACCATTGGAAAGCTATAATATTAGGGAGTAACATAGGCTATATTTTATCTCAGTATTCCCACGGGAACGGGAACTACGTGCGTAAGGCGACTGAATCCGAAGCGAAGCGAGGGCGGATTGCTAGTTATTTATAAAGTCCCCCGCAACACATGGGTTATTTGCTTAGTGCAGTGTTTGTATCCTACTCGACGTGATTACAACATGCGTAGAGCGGTAGCGTTACTACCAAAAAAGAAAATACAATTTTAGAATTATATATGTATATTTTTAAACTAGCAACCTGCCCTCGCTTCGCTTCGGTTTCAGTCGTCTTTTCTGCATAGTTCCCGTTCCCGGGAATACCGGGATAAAATATAGCCTAGGTTACTCCTTGATATTATAGCTTTCCATTGGTGAAAGAATTTTTGAAATCGGTCCAGCCGTTTTGAAGATTACCCGGAACAAACAGACAGACAGACAGACAGACAAAAAATATAAAGTGTATTTTAGGCATATGTATAGTGCAAATAACCGTTTGAGCATGAAAAAAGCCCATTATTTTAACATTACAAACACACTCCAATTTTATTTATTGGTATAGATGAATATTTCATAATCAGAGGCGTAACTATACCATCTGGGGCCCGCGGCAAATTCTTTTGATGAGGGCCGTATTAGTAAGATACATCACGTTGTACTTAGATAAAATAATTTTTATATATTATAACTCCGGTACGTTGTTAAAAATTTACTTCTAAGGCCGTGGCGTTTTGGGTCGATTCCCTCTCGGGTCGGGGAGCCGTGGCATTTTGCCAGCCCTGCCATCATATAGTTACGCCACTGTTCATAATCTAACAAACGAACCCTCTATCTTGTTCGTGGTTGTCGGCAAAGCTCGAAATAAAACCCTATACAAACACGTCTCAACTTCCCTTCCGTTGTGGAGGAGGGTTGCACCCAACAGTGGGACGTATTCGACTTGAAATGATGATAATCGTTAGTATTATAACTATTACTATTCAAATATAAATGACTTCTTTTATAAAAAATTATGTATATAAAGATACAAGTAGACATACGCTGCCTAATTACGTAATTTACGCATAACAAATTTTTATTATAATGGAAAAATCAACCAGTTTAAAAGCAATATCATTTTTGGGGTTCCGTACCCGGGTTGAGAGCCTTCCGCTCGCCCATTGACCGCATTAAGCTGTCAAGGTCATCTGCGACCAACAGCTACACACACAACAAAAAAAAAGGCGGTTCCTTACCCAAAGTGTAAAAACAGAACCCTATTTCTAAGACTTCGTTGTCTGTCCGTCCGTCCGTCTGTCTGTCACCAGGCTGTATCTCAAGAACCGCGATAGCTAGTGTTGAAATTTTTACAAATTATGTTGCCGCTAAAACAACAAATACTAAAAACAAAATTAAATAAATATTTAAGGGAGGCTCTCATACAACAAACGCATTTTTTTTTTGTCCTTTTTATAGATATTGGTACGGCACCCTTTAAGCGCGACTCCGCATCGCACCTATCCGGTTTGTTTAATGGAATTCAGCGTCTTATTTGAAGATTAAAAATATTTTTTTATATTTATTTTAATTGCAAAATTATCGGTATCCTTTGTTAAGTACTTATTACTTAACAAAAGATACCGATGATTTTGTGTGTAGGTATATGTATGTTTGGTGTTAATTTTAAATAACTTTCAAAAAACGCGTCCTTTGTATTTATATCTCTGGAATGCAATACTTAAAATTAAAACCGCGTTCTCTCAATAACTGAACATCTGTTACTTGACAAACTGCGAAATTGCCTAATATTGGTATACGGTTTTATTTCGAATTTTCTCTTACATAGATATAATATGCATGTTATAACCCTTAGTCGTCTTTTACGACATCCACGGACAAGATAGGGAGAGGTGAATTGTATTCTTACTCCTTCACCACACGGAAAATGTTTAAAATCTACTTAAAGATAGTCATCATCGATTATCCCCATTACTTACTTGGAGTCGCCGAAATATGTACTTCTCTTCCATTGTTTATATAGCAAAATTTATTGACAATAGTTTTATAAGTGGCCGCAGGCCTGACGTCAACTCTTCTTAGGAATATAATTATTAACCGGACGGCCACAGACAATATACAGCATGTATATTTAATATCAATCATTTAATTTTATATCTAATAGTTTTTCCGTGTTGTGACGGAGTAAAAATACAATTCACCACCGCCCGTGGGTGTCGTAAAAGATGACTAAGGAATATATTACGCATATAACATCTCTGCAAGAGATGGAAATCTCGAAAGAAAACCCTATACATATGTCTGACCATCATGATACAGTAAGGTTAATTTCTCTCCTATTATGAAGGAGGCTCGAGCCCAGCAGTGGAGGTATATCAGCCAAAACGATGATGATGAATTTAATTTTAAATTTTAATTAAATATCGACCGCGTAAGGAAAGACCGACGTCCTCCCCGGGGCGGGACGTTGGTCGATGGTAGGGTACCCCTCAAGGGGGTATTCCGTCGGGCCGTCCACTGACGACAAGTCACCTTGCTTCGGTGGTCGGCCTAACGACGAAGGCGACGTGTCACTCACCTGTGACACGTCGGTTACGGGTGTACGTGCTTACGCCCCTCCGTCGCCCCGGAGTCAGGCGAGGAGTGCGCCGACCAACCCATTTAAGGAAATCAATGTTAGTTAATAAATAACCACCTCTTTCCCACAACATTTAAAAAGTATTGTAAAGAAATATCGTAATCAAACCGCTGTGATAGTTCCCACACATTGTTATTTCAGACATGACTTTTAACATTCCAGTTGCAATATAAATAGAATCACAAGTCCAAATAAATAAAATTGAAGCGTCTGTTCGTAATGTGAAAATGACAGGTCCTTTTCAAGCTCACCCGGTTATTTGCACGATAGCTATGCTTTTTAAATTTTTTCCATCTATCTGTCTATGTTCCGGGTAATCTTCCAAATGGCTGCATTGATTTTGATAATATTTAATTACCTGGCTGTCTATATAAGTAATAACTTAGGCTATTTTTTCACTCAGAAAAGTCGTGAAATTTTGCCCGATCCGAGACTAGAACCCGAAGCCATATTTTAGAAAAGCGACTGGAACTGGAGCGGTCAGATTGCTAGTTCTTAATTAAATTTAAATAGCTTTATATCATTATCATCTTGGTCATACACGTCGTCGTTGAAGCGTCTGTTCGTAATGTGAAAATGACAGGTCCTTTTCAAGCTCACCCGGTTATTTGCACGATAGCTATGCTTTTTAAATTTTTTCCATCTATCTGTCTATGTTCCGGGTAATCTTCCAAATGGCTGCATTGATTTTGATAATATTTAATTACCTGGCTGTCTATATAAGTAATAACTTAGGCTATTTTTTCACTCAGAAAAGTCGTGAAATTTTGCCCGATCCGAGACTAGAACCCGAAGCCATATTTTAGAAAAGCGACTGGAACTGGAGCGGTCAGATTGCTAGTTCTTAATTAAATTTAAATAGCTTTATATCATTATCATCTTGGTCATACACGTCCCACTGCTGGGCTCGAGCATCCTCCACAAGAGGAGGGAAATTGACCTTACTATACCATGCTGCAGTCAGACAGGTTGGTACAGGGTTTTCTTTCGAATTTGCCTTCTCTTGCATAGATGTTATTCATTATCCCATAGTCATGTTTTACGACATCCACGGGTAAGATAGAGAGTGGTGAATTGTATTCTTATTTCGTCACCACACGGAAATATAACTTTATATAATGTTTATTATATTTTAAATCTCTTTGTAATTATTATGAAATATTTGCTATAATACTCCATCAATTTTAATTTTTGAGAAGCCATTTTGAAGTTTCTTTTTTTGTCTAAAAACGAAAAAATAATGACGAATAAATAAAAAATAATAAATATGTAATGTATTTTTAGTATTGTATTTAGTATATAATGTACTAAATGTATATCCCTCGGAGTACTTAGGAAAGAAGGGTTCAACTTGTGTCTGAAGTCGAGCGCTCTCTGGGGCGGGCCTCGGAATGGGGTGAACGGAACCTAGTCCATTTCAACCCCACAAAGACACAAGTTTGCGCGTTCACTGCAAAGAAGGACCCGTTTGTCATGGCGCCACAGTTCCAAGGAGAAACTCTCCCAATTTCTGAGAGTATTGGGATTCTCGGCGTCAAAATATCGAGCAAAGTCCAGTTTGGGAGTCATTTGGAGGACAAAGCCAAATTGGCAAGCAAAAAGTTGGGTGTCCTGAACAGAGCTAGGCGGTACTTCACACCGAGACAGCGTCTTGTGCTATACAAAGCACAAGTTCGTCCTCATGTGGAGTACTGCTCACATCTCTGGGCAGGTGCGCCCAAATATCAGCTAGACCCACTTGACTCCCTGCTAAGACGGGCTGTTCGAATCGTCGGGGATCCCAATCTTACGGACAGATTGGAGTCGCTGGAGCAGCGGAGAGACTTTGGGTCACTCTGTGTACTCTACCGACTCTTTCACGGGGAGTGCTCCGAGAAACTGTTTGACTTGGTACCACCGTCACCATTCTACCAACGTACCACTCGACATCGTAGCAGGGTTCATCCATTTCACCTGGAAACGTTATAGTCTTCAACTGTACGTTTCCAGCGATCATTTCTCCCACGTACGTGCAAGCTCTGGAATGAACTACCTGCTGCTGTGTTTCCCGAGCGCTATGACATGTCTTTCTTTAAACGAGGTTTGAGAAGAGTATTTCCTTCACGGTAGGCAGCGGCCTGGTTGTGCCCCTGGTATTGCAAAGGTCCGTGTGCAGCAGTTTCACTTTCTATCAGGTGTGCTGCTTGCTCGTTTGCCAATGTTGGCAATAAAAAAAAAATGTATGTAAAAATGCATGTATTTTTAGTTTACAATTTTACGTAATAAATCCCATAATAATGATGTGAAAGATTCTGTATCATCATTGTCATCTCAGCCTATATATGTCCCACTGTTGGGCTCAGGCCTCCTCCATAATGGGAGGGAGGGGAATTGACCTACTATTCCACGATAATCAGGCGAGTTGATACCGAGTTTGTTTTTCTTTTTATAATCCCAGAAAAATAAGAATTTAGGACTATTGTATTACTACTCCGTCACGACGCGACAAGGTTGTGATTAAAATAAGGAACGAAAATATGACAAAATGGCTACTCAATTTGTTTTAACTTCTTCTGTTCTCGAAACATTAATTAAATGTAAGTTTTTTCTTTCAGTATATGGGATTTCCTGACAGAATGCGCTCGAAATGGTACTTCTGTCATCATAACAACACATTACATCGACGAAACAAAACAAGCGCATAAGGTAAGCGGAGTTTGCTAAACATTATTTTTAACCGACTTCAAAAAAGGAGGTAATTCGTTGTTTATGAACCGATTTTGATGATTCTCTTTTTGTTGGAAAGCTTATACTTCCCAAATGGTCCCATGAAAATTTTATTGAAATCGGATAAGCGGTTTTTGAAAAATCAACAAAAATCTAAAAAAAAATATCTACATTATTTAAATTATTGAAGGCGGTTTCTTGTTTTTGGTGAAAATAAATAATTATTTCTTTTTCTAAAGACAACTCCTTACACTAAAGAAACCTTGTATTGTTGGTGTTTTTGCAAATATATAATTTCATTATTATTCATCATTAATTTTCATCATTTCGGCTCATATACGTCCCACTACTGGGCTCGAGCCTCCGCCATAATAGGAGTTCCCTCCTTACTATACCATGCTGGTCAGACAGGTTGGTATTATTCATCTCAGCTCATATACGTCCTACTGCTCCTCCATAATAGGAGGAATATTTATCTACTATACCTTGCTGGCTAGATGATTTGATACAGGGTTTCATTTCGAATTTTCCTTCTCTTACATATGTTATATGCATATTATATTCCTTTAATCATTACAACATCCACTGGCAAGATAGTAATAAATTGTATTCTTACTCCATTACCGTGGACTATTCTTATTTCATGACCGTGTCAAATACCACGGGTTCAATTCTCAAGCAGGACAATTTATGTGATCCATAAATTGTTGTTCTGAGTGTGGATGTAATTTGTGTTCGTTAGGTATATGTTTGTAAAGTCCCTCAATACAAGAATTATATCCTGTGTGGGATTCGAACACCTGACACTGGCACTGTAGGTCGCTATCTTAACCACTACACCATCTGTTTAATCGTTACCTAATGTAAAGATAATTAGAAAATACAACTGTTCTCACATATAGATCGGTCTACTCCGTGATGGACAACTCTTAGCTGAGGACTCTCCAAATGAAATCCTGCGCAAGTTCGACTGTGATACCCTCGAGGAAGCTTTTCTTAAGTTAGCCTTAAGACAACATGACATGCCAAGGCAGCGACCTGGTGAGTTCTTTTATCTTTTAATATATATGACTTTGTATGGCCAGTATTCATATTCAACAGGAGGCCTTATATGGCTAGTATAAGCAAAAGAGAAAACAGCACACCTGATGGTAAATGATACTACTGGTCATAGACCTTGGACCATGGACTTGAAACTTACATTATCTAGGAGCCCTGATATGGTTAATCTTGGCTCCGGGAGAGTGCATGCGTACAAAGAGATTCGGTGATACTAAAGGCATCACCAAAACCCATGACACGGAAACACCCTCAGAAAGTTGGGCTGCCGGCTCACTCGCTTACCAAATGAAGTGCAGTAACAAATTACTACTCAGACGTCGATTTTCTGCGAGAGTGTGATACTACCCCGAAGGGACCGGCCCGCAGCTATAGATAGATGACTGTCAAATGTCGGGCTTACCTCATAAACCTATCACATACTTACAATTTTTCCCATTTAGTAGCAGCACTGACTTCATCTCCTGACGTAATTCCAAACAGTATGGGCGCCGTTGATAACCCTTATCACTCCAGAGACGAATTCCAGGCAATCACAAGTAGTACAGATGTAAGTATATGTTTTATAAATATCATAAACTAAATATACAGAATATAAAAAAATACAAAATAAATAAAATGAAAAATAAATAATGAAATTATTTTTTTAAAATAAGTAACAAAACAATTACGCTTTGGTGACGGAGTAAGAATCCAATTCATCACCCCCTCTCTTAACCGTGGGTGTATTAAAAGATGACTATAGGATATGATAAGAAGATAACATCTATACAAGAGTTGGAAAACTTTAACCAACATGTCTGACCAGCGCGGTATAGTAGGTCAATTTCCCTACTATTACAGAGGAGGCCCGAGCCCAACAGTGGGACATATATGAGCTGAAAAGAGAATGAAAAATCCCAATTTTTCCCTTGCTAGATGTTATCTGCATATTATATGTCCAACCCGTCAGCCTGGTATAGTAAGTCAAATTCCCTTCTATTGGGACTCTTCCCCTGAAGCCAGCAGTAGAACGTACATATATAACATTTGTTTGATTCTCTTTTTATATATTTTTATAAAGACCCTGTCCTAAGTAAAAAATTATTGTATTACGAAGGACTTTACAAACATAAAATTAACGAACACAAATTACAACCAGACTCAGAACAACAATTCATATATCGCACAGAGTATTATCCTGAGTGGGATTCGAATCCATGACATTGGCCCGGTAAATCGGTATCTTAACCTCTTAACTACGCTATCTGTGCAGTCAAAAAAGCTGAGATCATGTTGATAATATTACAGATATTAATGAAGAAAGACAAAAGTATACTCTCAGATCGCAAAAGACTATCAAAATCAAGATACAAGGCTGTCATCATCAAGAGTATTCAACAATTCTCTAGACATCCTGGGTAAGAATTATTAGTTTTATTTATTTATGATGTGAAACATGTACAGGCGAGGGAGAACCTGATCGTTGACGTGGCGTTACCGCCACGCAAACAAGACATAGGTATGTACATTTGCGTAACGAAACCATAACCTAGTTTAGAATTTTGTATAACGCCATCTAGTGAGTTCAAAATAAATTATTAACCTAAACACATACCTGTGATGTATACTAATGAAAATAAATATTTATTGAATAAAAACATCATTTTCGGGAAAAATATCGTAATATTTTATTAATACTTTATGCCATATTAGTTTCTGTCGTAATCTTTTTTTTTGTGCATATATACTTGTACATAATAATTTCGATGTTTCACATCTGCCAGGCATCCTGAGCGACGGCTCCCTTTTTTATAAATCTCACTTAATCTCTCTTTTGAGATATTTTGGCTTTGGTGTGACGAAGTATCAATACAATTCACCAACCCTTGCCATAAAAACCACTTTCCTTAAAGATACAAGACAATGGAAATTCTGTTTTGTCTTTGCAACACCTTGCACTAAGGAAATAATTCTTATGTTACGGGGGACTTTACAAACTTATAATTAACGGATACAAATTACATTCAGACTCGGAAGAACAATTTGTGGATTGCATAAAAAACGATATCTTCTCGGTAACCATTATGCCATCTATGCAGTCAAACCTCTGCCCAGCGTACGGTATGGTATAGAATGCTATTTATCCTCACATTTTCAAGGAATACAGTTCCCATTAGCAGGGACATTCCATATATGTTATGAAAAAATGAGTTATTTGGTGTCAAAACAAACACTCATAAAAGACTTCGTCGAGACTCCTCTTCGCCAGATAAAACAATCTCAAAGTATTTATAACATATTCCACAGCGGTCTGATCTTCTCCATCCTGTTCCCCATCATCCAAGTGGTGGCGTTCTTCTCTGCAGTAGGCCACGACCCACGAGATCTGCATGTCGCCGTTGTTAATGAAGAAGCCTCTTTCTCACCTTGTAAGTTATTTATTTTTAAAACTATCTCATAATCTTTATAAATAAAATTATTTTTACGAACTTTATCGCGTTTGTATTTGGTTTTTGACTGCCCGACGTTTCGAATACTTTTCATAGTTTAAAGAAGGACATGTCATAGCGTTCGGCAAACACCAGCAACTAGTTCATTCCAGAAACTGCACGTACCTATGTGGGAGAAATGATCGCTGGAAAGGTACAGTTGAAGACCACAAACTTTCCAGGGGAAATGGATGTACCTTGCTACGATATCGAGTGGTACGTTGGTATAACAGTGACGATCGTACCGAGTCAAACAATTTCTCAGAGCCATGAAAGAGCCGGTAGAGTACACAGAGTCTAGACGAGGCCGCGGGTGACGTGACCGGGGATCGGCGGGTCCGTCACCCGCCGAGAGGCCGACCGCGTGAGGAAAGAGCGACGTCTTCCCCGAGGGGGGGACGTCGGTCGATGGGAGGGTACCCCGGGTAGGGGGTATTCCGTCGGGCCGACCACTGATGACAAGTAACCCTGCTCCAGTGGTCGGCCCAACGGCGACGTGGTGTTCGGGTGGGTTGCGGGTGTTGCGTGCTTAAGCCCCTCTGTCGCCCCGGACGGAGTGGTGCGGAGGCGCGCCGACCGCGGCCCACCCCAAAAAAAAAAAAATAGAAAAAGAGTACACAGAGTGACGCAAAGTCTCTCCGCCGCTCCAGTGACTCCATACTGTCCGCAAAAAATGTCGGCAAGTCAAAAATCAAATCTACTCTAATATTACAAAGAGAAAAGAAATTATTTTTGTGTGTGTTTGTATGTTTGTAATTAATAAATTCAAAAAAACTGTGCTGATTTAAAAAATATCAGAGAGATTAACTTCCTGATATTATAGCTATATTTTATATAGGCTATATTTTATTCCGGTATTCCTACGGGAACGGGCACTATGCGGGTAAGGCAACTGAAACCGAAGCGCTGCGAGGGAGGTTGCTAATCCTTACTAATATTATAAATGTGAAAGTAAGTTTGTTTGTTTATTTGTTTGTTACACTTTCACGCTGAAACCACCTAACCGATTTCAAAAATTCTTTCACCAATGGAAATAATATAATAATAAAATAATATAATAATATAATATCAGGGAGTAACATAGGCTATATCTAATCCCGATATTCTCACGGGAACGAAAATTACGCGGATAAGACGACTGAAACCAAAGCGAAGCTAGGGCGAGTTGCTAGTATGAAATAAAACTATTTTTATGCATTAAAATCCATAAAAATATTTTTATTTCAGCCAAGAAATACATAACTATATGTACTAAAATCAAACTACTTGTCAATAAAAAAATCAATCAATGATTCTTGCAGATGGATTAGAAATTTGCAATAACAATACTCTACAACCTGCAATGCTTAACTTAGAGGAAGATACATGTGATTTGAACATGCTAAGTTGTTGGTTTGTGGAAGAGATGGTGAAGAAGAAACTATACCCAGTGAGTATACCCACCGTCGAAAGATTTTTAATGCATTTTAATTATATCTTACAAAACGAATCTACGTAAATATACATTCGTTCTAATTCATATACGTCCCACTATAGGACTCGAGTCTCCTCCAAAATAGATCGACATCGCAGCAAGGTTCATCCATTTCACCTGGAAACGTTATGGTCTTCAACTGTACGTTTCCAGCGATCATTTCTCCCACGTACGTGCAAGCTCTGGAATGAACTACCTGCTGCTGTGTTTCCCGAGCGCTATGACATGTCCTTCTTTAAACGAGGTTTAAGAAGAGTATTTCCTTCACGGTAGGCAGCGGCCTGGCTGTGACCCTGGTATTGCAATGGTCCATGTGCAGCAGTTTCACTTACCATCAGGTGTGCTGCTTGCTCGTTTGCCACCGTTGGCAATAAAAAAAAAAAAAAAAAAAAAAAGATGGGAAATTGACCTCCTACACACTGATCAGATGTGTTGGTATAGAGTTTTATTTCGAGATTTCATTCTCTTGCATTGATGTTATATACATATTATATCTCGTAGTCGTCCTTTACGACACCCACGGCGAAGGAAGGGATAGTGAATTGTATTACTCCGTCACCACATGGAAGAAAAAATACAATGAAATGCATTTCTTCATGAATTTTATTAGCATTTAGAAACTATAAATAGAAACTCTTTTTTGTCGACGAATTTTTGCTTGGCAACATTTTGAAACTAGAGACAAGCAACCTTGGAGTTGTGAGGTGTCAAATATGTTATATTTTAATGAATTTAATCATCTGTTATTATATCAATATTGCTAACCTAACAAAAAGGACAGATGGCTGGTATATTAAAAAGCTTCCACACTTAGAATAATAACGTATAGAAGGATAGTGTCAGTACTTCGAACTTTAAAAATTTGAAGCTAAAAATACTAATGGCGCGCTGACGATTACACACGTACACACGCAAACCACTATACAAATTATGAAATCAAATTTTGTTTTTATTAACATAAATCGTCGAAATAATTTTAAAAGTAATGTTAAAAACCTTTTTAAGTTTTTCAAATGTGTTGTGACACCATTTGAATGCACCAACCGTCATAATTACCTATTTATTTTTTAAGTTGCCTACGTTCGTGCAGTACAATGACTTGTACATTACGGAACGGTTCCGGCGTAAGCTCCATTAGGCTCCAATTGAAATGCCTCACTTTTTGTGCGTGAACTTACCTTCTATATGTTATTATTCTAAGCTTCCACATGACAAATTCAAATTTCCCCAAAATTACGCTGCTGTCTTATTGACATTTTATTGTAGACATTATACAACACATCTGAAGAAGCCAAACAAGCCGTTGCGACGGGCAAACTGTACGGCGCTATACACTTCTCCCGTAACTTCAGCCAGGCTTTAGGCAAGAGAGTAACGGAAGGAGATGTAGAGGATGATATCGTAGAAGACAGCAGCGTCAGTGTATGGCTTGATATGACTAGTAAGTAATAAATTTAGTCTTTACACTTCTTTTCTTTTGAATAATTAATTTACAATGGGTGTACGTAGAAATATCAATGGGCAAGTTACATCAAATCAAATCATTTGTTCTGCATAAGCCCCTTAAGGGCCCTTACTTATTGTCAAATTACACGTTTGAATACAATACAATAATCTACCACCGGATCGGAACGCGGCCACAAACTGAGTAGATCCGGCAAGAAACTCAGCGGGCAGTCATTTTTTTTCTTAATCCTTTAAATATACATAATATTATGCTTCGTACAACATATATGGTATTAGCTCCAGTGTGATGCCCTTCGAAATTGTATATATGTATAAATTTTGAAGATTTAATACAAGACACAAAAAAAAAATTAAAGCATAAAGAAAGGAAGAAAATATGGCTGGACCAGATCCCACAAGCAGCACCCGATCACGAGTTAACTACTAGAGCAGCCATCACTCATCGCTCGTCTAACCGACAACCGTTGCCGAAAAAAGGTTCTCCAGTGGCGATCATGAATTGGATGAAGCCGAGTATGATGACCCCCCGCTAGGTGCAAGCGGCACACGGCCGTTCAGAGTGGCGTTCTTGTGGAGAGGTCTATATTTAACTGTGGTAGTATCGATAGTCGCTACTACACAACAAAACAACAACTATAATGATTACTAAATTTTAGGTTAGACTTCGTAATAGTTGCATTCTAATGTTAGGCAATGTAAATGATACGTCTCGTCTCGTAACAGCTCATACCCTTTTTTCTACTGCCCTAGAGCCTTCTCCTCAAAAAGAGGGAAATTGCCCTACTGTGCTAACCAGACATGTTGGTATAAAGTTTTATTTCGGATTTTCCTTCTCTTGCACAGATGGTATATGCATACTATATTCTGTAGCCGTCTTTGGTGACACATACGGACAAGAGACGGAGAAAGAATACAATTCACCACCATCTGGTGGGGTGAATTGTATTCTTTCTCCGTCAGTCCGGTGAATTGTATTCTTACTCCGTCTCCGGGTGCCGCTTGCGGGATCTGGTCCAGCCAGTGATGCGACTATGCATCATTATATTTGTGATTATTATTATAATTGTGAATTGTATTATACATTATTTCGAATGGCATCACACTGGAACTATTAATAAGCATGTTGTAAGATGTAATTTTAATTAAATGAAATTAGAAAAATTAATAAAAAATAGACAATCCCGCTGAGTTTCTTGCCGGATCTTCTCAGTGCGGTCGCGTTCTGATCCGGTGGTAATTTTAAGAAAAAATGTAAAAAAAAATGACAATATATAAGCGCCCCCGCGGGGTTTATACATAATGATTTGAATTTGAATTTGTCACCACACGGAATAATGTAAAAGTCACATAACATTAAAATTAATTACCTTGCTTGATTTTTTTTTTTGGTGTGGGTTACGCTCAGCGCACTCCTCACACCACTCCGTCCGGGGCGACAGAGGGGCGTAAGCACGCACACCCCCAACCCACCCGCGACACGTCGCCTTCGTCGTTGGGCCGACCACCGGAGCAGGGTGACTTGACGTCAGTGATCGGCCCGACAGAATACCCCGAGCGAGTACCCTCTCCCTTCGACGTCCCCTACCGGGACGCCGATCGCGGTCGCGAGGCTACCCTCTCCGCGGGTGCCCGGACTAAATCCCCGGTCCGGTCACCCGTTGCCTCTGCTAGGGCGATTACCTTGCTTGATAAACTAAACTAAGTAATTTAGATGATTAAATTGTGTCGTTAGTGAAAACGGGCATTAGGATTCATGAATTTGATTGTACTTTGTTTAATAAATATTTATAATAATTTACAGATCATCAAATATCAAACTTTATAAAGAGCCAGTTACATAAAACTTACGAGTCTTTTACGCGTCGTACTATGAAGGCTTGTGACCGACCAGAAAATTTAGTCCAGGTAAGGTTTTTTTTATTTAATTATCACTCAGCCAGCCACTTTTGAACACATATTTTTTCTATTCGAACTAGAAGTTCCTGAGATTAGTGAGTTAAACGAAACAAACGCTTCAACTCTATAATATTAGCATAGATTAGGATTTTATACTCCAAACTCACATAAAGCAGGATGATTATAACAATTACATATTATATACTTTCCTGTATCACAGATCCCAGTGCATTTCCAAAAGCCGGTGTACGGCAAGAGTGAACCGCAACTAGTCAACTTCATGGCGCCCGGGATCCTCATTACGTGAGTATAATGGCTGGCATACATAAGCTAAGCTCAACTTTTCATGTGGTGACGGAGTAATAGGGATGTGAAAAATTAATCGATTTTTATGATAATCGATTATTTTTTGTAATAATCGATTTTAATCATCGATTATCAAAATAATAAATAATCGAATTTTTTTATATTAAAATTAATCGATTATTTGGTTTTTTGTTGAAAATAAAATCATTGCCAGATTTCCTAAAAAAATGGTCATCACGATACTGCGTACGGTGTTTCATACAATATTAGAAAATAAAGCTCACATTTCCTAAAAAAATGTCGTCAATCCTGTATTTATTTCTAATTAATCGATTCTATTTATTCTAATTAATCGATTATCCCATAATCGATTTATTTTAAAGAACAAAAAATCGATTATTTTCCCTCCAAGACACATCCCTACGGAGTATAAATACAATTCACCGTCCATTATCTTGACCCAAGGTTTCGTAACAGAAGACTCAGGGATTGTCATTCAACCTTCCGTTCTCTGTTGGACGTAGGGCACCCACATGAAGTACGGTCCTGTGCCGCCCGTATACGACTCCCAACAAGGTTTACCAGGAGCGACGGGTTCACCTGGTGGACGACTTCCTACACTGCGTCGTTAGATACATGGTCGAAATTTAAGAACCTATCTGCTCCAGCTGTTTGTCGAGCAATGTGACCTGCCCATTGCCACATTAGCGTGTTAATTCTTCTTGCTGTCGGTTACACCCACTTTTCTTGCGCCTCATGCCGCCCTCGCCGAGGCCGCGGGTGACGTGATCGGGGAATTAGTCCGTCACCTGCTGAGAGGCCGACCGCGTGAGGAAAGACCGACGTTCTCCCCGAGGGGGGGGGACGTCGGTCGATGGGAGGGTACCCCAAATAGGGGGTATTCCGTCGGGCCGACCACTGATGACAAGTAACCCTGCTCCGGTGGTCGGCCCAACGACGAAGGCGACGTGCACGTGGGTAGGTTGCGGGTGTGCGTGCTTACGCCCCTCTGTCGCCCCGGACGGAGTGCTGCAAGGAGCGCCCCGACCGCAATCCACCCCCCAAAAAAAAAAACACACCCATCTTTCTGTGGATTTCTGTATTTAGGCTAATATTTTGCAAAAAAAAACTCTAACATGGGCAATGTCCCACTCTCCATGTCTCCTTAGACTTCTAAGCGACTTTAAGCTCAGTTATGCCTTCATTTAGAGACTACGTTTCCATAAGTCAGTGGTAACACACTGGTGGACTAGAGGGATAATATGCATTTAATATCCATGCGAGAAAAGGTAAACTCGAAACATAAATATACCCGTCTGACCAACATGTGGTAGAACAATTACTCTCCTATTATGGAGGGATGGACGCGGGTCCAATAAACGAGACATGGACGCGGGTCCAATAAACGAGACATATATGAGCTGAAGTTACTGATAATGATACCTATATTAAATTAATATTACCTACTTACTTGAGTTTTACACTTTCGTCAGTGAAATAGATGGAGATTTTAAAATTAAAGAGGTTTTCTTATCGTTACAGTATAATCTACTTCCTGTCAGCGGTGGTGACCTCGACGTTAATGATCACGGATCGGCTGGAGGGTGTTTGGGAACGTAGCGCCGTGGCTGGTGTCAAGGCGAGAGAAATGCTCAACGTTCACATCATGTTGCAATCCACCATTATAATCATGCAGGTTAGTGATGCCAAGACTTTCATTCATCATCATTTCGGCTCATATACGTCCTACTGCTAGGCTCGAGCCTCCTCCATACTAGGAGGGAAATTGACCTTACTATACTGGTCAGACAGCCTAGGTTGGTTTAGTGTTTTGTTTCGAGTTTTTCATCTCTTGCATAGATGTCAAATGCGTAATATATCTCTTAGTCGTCTTTTACGACACCTACGGATATGAGAGTGGTGGTGAATTGTATTCTTACTGCGTCACCACACGGATAAGACTTACGAAGTTCCAATGAATTAGTAAATTCCATTTATATTTCTTGTATTTTTATTTATTTTTAACGACATCAAATCGTTGGAATAAGACACAGACTTCCAGACAGGTGTGGTGTCGGTTTGTGAGCCCTCAGCCACAGTATAGTCATCTATCCAGTAATGTATCTCGGTCGTGACCTTGAATTAAATGCCTAAACGTAAACATGTGATAGGGCTGCCTCCAGCATTTTAATTACATTTGCCTACTTTGTGTTTCCATTTAGTTTTGTATATACTTTTCTTATATAAACAAATAAAATACTTTGTGAATTGAATAGGAAGTGTTCAATAAGAATGCGTGTTGATTTTTGATTGGTAGTTTTAATTAAAAAAAACATGTTTATGTTTAAATAACAAATCGGTCAATAAATTTAAATTATCTAGTGACAGACAGACGGTCAAATTATTTTTTCTAGTACTATTCATACACACAGTACAATAAACATATATTATTAATAATAAAATACCACGTCTTTACTTTGAATTATATAAACTAACAAAACAAAACACATTATGAGTTTTAACACAAACATACAATGTCAAAGCATACAGTGTCAATCACTTTATTCACTTTATTTATTAATCCAGACAACTTTTTTTCGGGAGATAATAGGAAATTAAAACGACACACATTATGTACCTACCTACTAGTAAGTAAAATTATTTTATAATCTTACCTTTCAGAGTTTCCAGCTAATCTAAAAAAAGTTATCTTTGGATTCGTTATTGACGAATTCATGCAACTAAAAACAGTACAATATACCCTACTTGTCATATTAAATATGTGTATAATTATGTATTTTAGTGAAAATTCGCGCAGTTATTGTTAAAAAAAAAACCAGCACCGTTCGTTCGTCACTGCAGCACAGTCGCGACTGTCTACATGCCGAGCGCATGCCGAGATCGAGGCGCGTAGGTATAGCTCGCGTTTCGTCCGTTTGTATGAAGTTGGATTACTGGTAGATTATATTACCGTGCCTCAGCGTTCACGCAACAGACCGATTAAAGTTGTTATAGCTAATAGGGGCTTGCAAATATAGTCACAAAAAATCCAGACACAAACACACATACAGACATTTTTTTTATTTTTAAAGATAACTTCAAGAAATAGGTAAAAATACTGTCTTCAAAACATAGGCTTTCAACAACGGATAGACTCAAAACGAGTCATTAATGGATCACACATATTGTCCTGGATGAGGATTGAACCCAAAACACAGGCCACAGAAGTTTACTTTAACCAATCTGTTATCTGCGCAGCCAAGTATATTCTTCGAGCCTTTTATGCGCAATCGTATTATATTGGAGTCAGTTTTTCACTTAAACCAGTTTCTGTATTAATATTTTTTCACGTAACAACTGCCATTTGGCTTTGCTGTTAACCTAGAGCGACTTTTTTTTGTGACTAGTCGTGAGCCGCTGATGGCTATGACAACTTTAGCCGAACTATTGGGTGAGCGCTAAGGGCTCTCACCCCGATCCTAAAGTTTTATGACCAGGTGATGTATTTGCGGGTACTAAGTCATATCAACTATCACAGGCGTTCATAACAACTGGTTCTTTTTACTTAAATTCTATGTTTTCTATTTCAGACAGCAGAGATGATGGCCCTCGCTTTCATAGGCTACGGCGTCCCTTCAGAGGGATCCAAGCTGGTGTGCGCCATATTGCTATTCCTGCAGGGTATTTGTGGAATGTGCTACGGATTCCTGCTGTCGGTATACTGTCCGAGTCATACAATAGCGTTCTTCGTGGCGACTGGGAGCTTCTATCCTATGATATTATTGTGTGGTAAGTAAAGAGATGAATGAGCACTAATTTGATGTATCCGTATGGTGCGGTTTCCATGTGGTGACAGAGTAAGAATACAATTCACCACTCCCTATCTTGCCCGTGGATGTCGTACAAGACGACTAAGGGATATAATATGCACATTAGATCTGTGCAAGAGAAGGAAAACTCTAAATGAAACCATAGGTTGGTATAGACCAACATGTCTGACCAGCATGGTATAGTAGGTCAAATTCCCTTCCATTGTGGAGGAGGCCCAAGCCCAACAGTGGGACGTATGTGGGCTGCGATGATGATGATGATGACCGAGTAAGAACACAATATCCCACCCAGCCTCTTGCCCGCGAGCGTCGTAAAAGACGACTAAAGGAACCTCGAAATAAAATTCCTATTACAACCCATTTAACCAGAGTGGAATAGTAGACCAATTACCCTCCTATTATGTAGGAAATTCGGCCCACGTCCAACGTGTGAATTATAGTGTAGTGCTGGTTAGAAATGTCTATAATGTCCACAAAATTGTGTTTCACGGCGGCTACGAATATTACCCATCCTTACATTACCTGTGGGTGCCGTAAAAGATTAAGAGCTTTCCATCAGCCTGAATCAACTCCATCTAATGCTGTCTGGTCATTCCCAAAAAAGGTTGAAGTCAGGTAGATGGCATTTCATAAAACTATTGGAAGCAGAATACATATTGCGTCACCCCAAAGTATTGGAGTTATGAACAGGATGATGTCGACAAAATCCTGCTGAGGTAGCACTAGCGAAGTATACAGCAGGACTCTTCCGGGTGACTCGTAGCGTAAAACGAAATGCAATTGTCAACCTATCGCCATGCGTGGCGATTATGGCTTTAAGATCCCCGCCTTCAATGGGACGCCTATATCTTACAAGTATCGTCAAAAAACAGTGATGGCTGGAGGCTACTTACTAAAAAAAACTAAATTAATTAGCTTATAACAAATGAAGGATAGATAAAAACAAAAACGCCATTTTCCTCCCATTGGATACAAAGTCACCAGTCCCCTTATTTCATCAAAAAAAAAAAAATTATGTGAGGAGTTTAATTTGTTCCGTGCGGTGATTCACCACTCCCTATCTTGCCCGTGGATGTCGTAAAATACGACTAAGGGATATAATATGCACATAACATCTGTGCAAAAGGAAAACTCAAAATGAAACCTTATACCCTTGTCTGGCCATACTTGATATAGTAGGTCAAATTCCCTCCCATCGTGAAGGAGGCCCGAGCCCAACAGTGGGACGTATATGGGCTGGGACGACGAGTTTAATTTTGTAAAAACAATCTCCAATATTTTCGGAATTTTAAAATATTGGTGAAATAATGTCACATTGGTGGCTTTGCATCCCCATTCGGATTTTATAGTCCTCAAATACCCTTTTCTTTTTTCTAGGTATTCTTTGGCCTCTAGAAGGCATGTCTACGACCCTTCGATACATCGCTCTAACGCTCCCTTTCACGATACCCTCAAAATCCCTGAGGGACATCACCGAGAAGGGTGCATCTATCACCGAACCGTCCGTCTACAACGGATTCCTGACCACAATAGCGTGGATAGTGATCACCTTAGCTTTAATTTATCTTAGATTAAGATTGAAGAAAACGTAGGGTAGTTAAAATTTTGATTATTTGGTTTATTTAGGCAATTGGGAGATATGTGATGTGTCAATTGATTTCGATTTTGTTTAATTTATAGTTTGGAGTAAATAGACAATATTTTATTGTTCTATATTATGCTGGATGGTATAGCCATTGAAATTTTGTTGCCAGTTTCTGGAGTATATTAAGCTTAAAGAAAATTTAATGACTGTAGAACGAAATCTTTCTCCCAGTAATTGCATGTTCTAAATAATATGTATTTTTTTGCCTTGTGGTTATTTGCCTCATCCAGTGATTTATGACGAATATAGAGTGAAGTTTCAACATCAACATTGAAACTTTAAATTTAAATATAGTCCGCATTTATATTTTTTATTATTTTACAGCCGGCAGTGCAATCTTATCAAACAAAATTTTTAGTTTAATCATTTAAAAACACATAAACGATGTTAATAAAATTAAGAATATGATGAATTTATCATTTGAAGGATACTGTTTTATGGATTGTTTTTCTCGGCATTCTTTGTTAGAAAATAAAAGCACCTAAATGTATTCTGTAAATACTATTTAGAGTCATTATTTTCATAGCGGGTTAACTTCGTTAATCAAGATTAAAGTTTTTTCAAAAATAAGCAACTAATATAGCTTGCAATATTGTGAATATATTTAATATCGCTTACTGCATATTCGTTAAATGTTATTTTCTTATGTTTAGGGTATTGCTGATATGGTGATATTATACATGTGATTTGTGGGTACCTATTTATAAATAAAAATGTATACAGATTTATCGTTTTTATAAGATTTCCATAAGAAAAACCTTGATAAAATAAAACCCTAGGCATCAGATATAAAAATTTTATTATTTATAGGAAATATTTTGATTTAACAACAACTCTTTCCATGTGAAATGCATGCGCCTACACGCCGGCGTCATCATGGCACATTTGATTTTATAATCTTGCAACACCACAAGCAAAGCACTGATATTTTCGTTATGACAACATTGGACAATGGTGTTAAGAATTTATATATACGAAGCCATGTTAGTACCATCGGAATAATCCGGCTAAACTTCGCAAAATGCTCAGCGTAGAGGCGTTTGCATTCACACAGAGATTACGAGGTTTCGTTGTCAGCAAACTGTACGAGGTTCCTCACAGCGCAAAACGGTCCCTCAAAATGAAAAAAAAAAGTCCATCCACATCGCCACTACGTCCACACACCGCTTTATTGCGACTTTTATCACATTTATCAAGCATATCTGTTGATCCCTCGATACAGGAAAAAAACTGATTTTGTTTAATTCTGTGTATTCACAGTTTTCGCCTAACTATAAACTAGTACTTAAATTAGCTCACTCATCTCCTATTACGCTCGCATTCTCGCTCAGCATCCACACACTATACAAGATGTCTTTGCATTTATACTACAGAACGACATATTTTTACATTGGATCTCGCGGGGGGGACAGTCAATTCCAGAACTATATTGCTTCTGAAGCAATTATATATTTTAAAAACACCATTCTTCCACTTGCAAATCTTTATAGACATCGTTTTATATAATTAATATGGAGAGATGTAGCGAATCAGCTCGAGATGCACGCTTTAAAATATCACTCAATAAATAGCAAAACAGCGCGTTCAATTTTTTAATTAGAACAACTAAGAGGAATTGACCGGGCCCCTTACAAACAAATTAAGATTAAAAAGAAACTAAAAACTTAACGCAGTCCCTATACAAATTGATGAAATTAACATGTGGAGATTAAGGAAAGGGCCTGAACATAACTAAATATCGAAAACAAATATTAGCCATGCTATATACAGAACCAGATATTTGGGGGTCCGTCTTGCAAAACTATTAGGAGCAACTCTTTTATACCATTATAATCTAGCTTCAAACGATCATAGAAAAATACAGCAATATTTATAATGATTTGTTTATATACTAGGCCTTTTTACTAAGGTTTATACCACTGTTCAACAATCTATGGACATATTTAACAGACTTACCGACAAGAAGTTTTGCAAAAACAGACACCAATGCAACGGAAGTTGCTGTGAGTGATATCATTCCTTTCTAATCAACATTATTCGAGCATTTTAGAGAAATGCCATAAATATGAGTTAATGGATCGAAGTAATACAATGTGTATAGAACAACGTATTCCATTTGTATGTTAGATATTTATGTGGTATTTTTCGGTTAAGTAAAATAAATTACATGCCTTGAATTGAATATAAAATTATGGGCGATGCGGCATATCCCTGGGTTACATACAGCCTTTGAATGTAGATTTGCGAGTGTTGAAGTATAAAAACATTTCGACGTTAGTGATTTTTTTTTTTCAGAATATTTAAAGACGATAGCAATTTTAATTTCACGATTAACTTTTAGCTTCATGCATTTTTGTAATACCTAAAATGCTAAATCGCCACCTTACGTAATTTTTTTTTTACAATTTATAACACTATATTGAATACATTTTATCCAGCAAAGTCACTCTTTCAGGTATTTCAATTTGAAATAAATATAACCGCATTGAATTCCGTACATATTTTAAAGTTAATACTTTAAAAATTCAGACACAGGGATTTCGATGTGTCACGACTGATTTAACGATTAGATTTTGCTCCAAAATTAAGTTGTTTTGAATTTATAACATTTCTGGCATAAATCTGTACGTAAGACTATCCATCCCCTATCTTGTCCGTGGGTATCGTAAAAGACGACTAAGGGATATAATAGGCATACAACATCTGGGCATGATATGGAAACTTCGAAATAAAACCCTATTCGAACACGTTTGACCAGCGTGACATAGTAAGTCAATTTTCTTTCTATTTTGGAAGAGATAAAAGATCACTTTAATTCCAATCGTAACACAATCATTTTTTTTTCAAATAATCCCTTTTATTATAAACAATATTAGGTAGTGATAGTTTAATCGAAAAAATATTCGATAGCTGGCGTGGTAAAACTCGCCACACTAGCTTAATTGGTAAAGCATTTGTAGCAGATTACCAATAGATGTGTGTTCAATTCCTTCGTAAGGAACGCCATAAAAAACCGCAAAATAATACAAAATGGATACATTGTTGTTTTAAAAGATAAAATCCTTAATAGGACCGATGGTTTATTAAAAAATCGTCCCGATATTTTGAATTTATCGGTCAATATACACATATTGTTGGCAATACATCATTCACAGCAACTTTTTTCTCATACTCATAAACAATAATCAAATACAATTAATACACATAGAAGCTAAACGCTGTTACTAACGAAACACAAACGCTAAAAAAAGAAACATTTTTTTTATCAAGTACATATGTATTAATTTAACTGTACAATTGTGACTTACATTTACTTTCAGGCCTCATTCGTTCACTACATATTTACATTATTTTATAGATACTGGTTCAAGCTTCAAATCACATTTTTTTTATAAGTAATATACGCCCGAAATTACGGAGTAGTCTTGATGAGGTCGGATGGTATGGCAAGAAATTCTATAAGCTTATGCATGGCTACGGCTTAAAATTTAAATAAAATAAATACAATTAATCAAATTGTTTTGTTCTATATAATGGACGATTTCACATATTTTGAAATTATTTCTATTAAAATTAAATATTGTATTGTAAATTCTATATAAAACCGTAACAATACATAAGTTTATTTGTATTCTAAAGCTAAAATACAAATGGGAAGACAAGCTTTCATTTATTTTTGTCGCAAAGCCGTTTGCCAAGCGCGCCGTATTGTTCAGGGGAATAGAGACCTTAATAACACCATCATAAGAACTATTTAATATTAACAATTCAGCATTAATTTAACATCACTTAACAAGATTTTATATCACATTATTATTTACAGAATCTGACTAAATACCGTGTGTAGGAAAGGATAAATACGAATTTAAAGCTTATTTATATTTTATTATTAAAACAGATTATCCGACAAGTATTGAAAATCATCACTTGAATTTTTTTTGTTAGAGACTATGTTTACGAGTCCTAAATCTTATTTCCGTAATAAAGATACAATGACATTTGCCTTGGGTAATTGAAAACAAAAGTTTAAAAACGCAAACAGATAACAACAATGGAAGACAGGAAAACTGGATATAAAACCCTATACCAGCTCGTTGGTATAATATAATAAGCCAATTTCTATCGCATTGTGAAAGAGGCTTGAGCGCAGCAGCGTAATGTGCATTTAAGCTGAGATACAATCTGTTAACCATAGTCACGTTTACCTTATACGATGTTTAATAAAAAAAAATGTTCAATGTAACACCGCAAATAATCTCTTAGTATTTCAATCTATACCAATAAATAAAATTGGAGTGTCTGTTTGTAATGTCAAAATAATAGGCTTTTTTCATGCTCACACGGCACCTATGCCTAAAATAGCAATTAAAAAATTTTATTTGTCTGTTTGTTCCGGGTAATCTTCAAAACGGCTGGACCGATTTCAAAAATTCTTTCACCAATGGAAAGCTATAATATCAGGGCGTAAACTAGGTTATATTTTATCCCGGTATTCCCACGGCAACGAGAACTACGCGGGTAAAACGACTATAACCTATAACCGAAGCGAAGCGAGGGCGGATTGCTAGTTATTAATAAAAATACATAAAACGTTCACTGACGTTGCATATACCCTTTAAAACACACGGCGAACAGTCAATCTAATTTCAGACAAACATTATTGCCACCGTTAAAAATAAGAATCAAATGAAGAGGAAAAAGAAAATAAAGAAACAATTTATTCACACTTAACCAACCCATCAAGACTTGTATAAAAAAACAAACATAATCGCAACAAGAAACGTTTGCCAATTAATTGTAAAAAATAAAACAAGTTTAAAAAAAAATACATAGTATATAATAAAGTAGTATCAACAAATTTCAAAAGTTTTTCAACTGGGTCTCATGTAGAGAATTCGCACAAACAATCGGACAAACATTACAGTCCTTTAATTCCAGTGCAATTTCTTCAATCTAACTACAATTTAAACATACCTAGTTGCCGAATGTCTGTCCGAAATTGCCCCTTAAAAATTATGAGACCCAAGAAAAGCACTTTTCGGTTGCAAATGTACAAATTACGTATTCGTATTAGTCTTGCAATATAACTGTATTGTTCTAGAAACAAAATCTGTATGCATATTAAAGATAAGAAAAATAGTATGAAGACATTATGCCTAATTTCACCACCGGCCCCTAAATTTTAGGTAACACCTAAGACAAAAAATGACACACGCATTCGAGGTTAGTAATTTTTATTTTATGTTAATAAAATCCTATATAACTAAGACGATAACGTCAATATACGTGTTATTCATTATGGCATTTAAATGTTTACCTAAATCGTAGGGGAAGTTAGCCAAAACGGTCGATAGAATCATTAACAGAATACTTGCCGATGATTTTTCGATTTTTTAATTTGTCCACGATTCCCCACAAAAACTTGTGGGACTCAATATATAAATTATAATACGAAATATGACAGCGATGGCGAACCAATGACACTCGTGCCATTGACGGCACGAAGGAATATAGGATACATTCCTCCTATCCTATATTCGATCACGAAGTTTGTTATGCTCAGAAAAAAAAATACTTGTATTAGGATTCTAATCTGTTACATTAGAAGTTACGCTTATTATATTTAAATTAATACTTATAACTTCTTTCGCAAACAACACAGTTATATCACAAAAAAACAATATGAGATTTGACGGTGGATTAAATCTTTAATCAAATTGTAGTTTATCGTACATTGAAATGACTTAAGTGATCGATATTGTTTTAAGCACAAAATACTATAAATGTATGAGATTTCTGATGGCAGAGATCAAATATTTGTTACAACCTTTTCAAATACTATTAAGTTAAAACTAATTTGTCATGCCTAACAAAAACTTATCTGATTTTTATAATATTTAGCATAGAAAAAATGTATAAAGATGTTGGATGTAAGTCCATCAGTCGTAACTAGTAATTTAAAATTGTTCTTTCGCTGATAATTAATACGTATTTTATTTAAAGAACTTTCTTCACTGGTACTACGTATCGCTAGAAATCATATTAGAAAAAAACACAAACAAAAATTATTCTTTTATGAAACAAAGTTTCTTTTTTACTGTTTATATTTTTTTCAAGCTTAATCCTTAAGTCGCCCCCGTCTAAAAACATTTCGCTCATTTCAAATCTCACACATTTAAAGTATATGCCTTATTTATTCAACTAACTAATCTCAAAACGCGGGTACGTGTGTCAATGCCCTTAAAAAGGACATCTTACATGTTTAAAACAAATAAATACTTAATTATCGCTTAGAACCTTAAGTAAGAAAAGCGTATAAATTACACGTTTTGTTTTTTTTATTTTAGAAAATTTCAGTTAACGGACTTATATCCTATCTAATAAATGCTGTATCATATTGTGCCTGTTATTTTTATCACTGGTTACATTATACATATAAAAAGTATAAATAAATATATGAGATACAGTAGTTTCAATATCACAAAAGTCGAGGATAAAGGTCAATCGTATTCTCAGTGTAAATATGGCTGGTTAAGTTTTTTGTGTGACTATAGCTGTTAGCCGCAAATGGCTGCAACAATTTTACGCGTCTTGGGTGAGCTCTGAGGGCTCTCAACCAGATGGCTGGTTAAGAACAGAATTTATATAATAACATGATTATCATAGCTTGAGTTAATCAATTTGATCAGGTACCAAAAATGATAATACATATTTTAGTTAATAATATAAAGAAATTGTCTATGAAAACATAACATCGGCAGATATTACTAGTACAGTAACTTCTTTTCTGAACTAATGATAAGGCATATTGTCGCCTTGAACAAAGTGACAATAAAGATCATTTGTATTATTGATCAGGTTATAGGTTCTTAATACATAAAAACATTAAATCTAATACCCAAATTACAATAAGAGCTTTCAGTTTTTAACCTTTGGTACACTAACAAGATACCAAATTACATGAAAGCCTTTTAAGGGCGTCATTTTTTTTTTATATTCACAATGCACAATATGACACAACACATAACAAGGGCGGCTTTCAATAACATTATAATCTGTCGCGACGGGCTTTTGGGAAGCTTTTGTTATATAAGTCAAAACTGCCTTAAGACTTTCAAAGAGTTCAGAGCCGCACCGATTCTATAACTCCCATGTTTCTGCATTCTGTATCAGTCTATATACTCCTAGATCACTTTACTAAAGAAATACAAATGGTGATTGATGAAATAAATAATACATTTTTATTGAATATTACAAAGTCTGGTCAAAACTTTATCCGAATTTCAGTAAATCGTATAAATTGTGTATTGAATAATGATAAATCAAAGTAATGTCAAGTTCTGACAGATTTGGTGAACATCAACATAAGGTTGGTGTGTAATTACATATGGAGAATTTGGTGTATATAATGAAGGCAATGAAGCATTTTTAATCTTCTATTATCTTAGAATATTACAGATATATTTTGTTTCAATGGTTTTCATGTTCAAACCCTAAATATGGTTTCTTTGCAACATTTTCCTTCAAAATGTATTTTATTATAAATAAAAATATGAAATGAATGAAATTAAAACTTGATCATTTCTATATATCTATTGGCCCATATTGGCTATAGAAATATTAACATATCAAGTGGTCATATAGAAAATTGTGATGTAATTATATATAAGGACATGTTATGTCAGAGAAAGCCACCATTGTTATGGACAAGTCTAATTAATCGCTCACGCAACGAGACAAGCTTACAGCTGGGCAGACATCGATTATTTGTTATAAACTAAAATAATTTTAAGAAGTCTCCATTACATTTCTGTCTTAGAAAATACAAAATATTTTCATGATAGCCTACTCTATAGTTTTTTGATGGTATCGTTGGCAATCCAACTGTTACTGATATTTCTTATCATAACATTTACTGTCAAATTAGTTTATAACAATAAAATCTCGTCACACGTTTAGCTTTGGGTTACATGACGACGAATGTTGCTACCATAAAATATTTAAACTATTTTGTTTTTCAATTCAGTCATTAGAATTAAAACTTAAAACAGAAACAACACTATATTGATATATATGTTTACTCACTTGCATTATAACGACTTATATTGAAGTTTACAGGTCTCCCGTGATCTAAACTTGCAGTTTTAAAATTTTAATACAAACATGGTAACTACTGGTGCTGAATGTGGTGATGGATTAAAAATACAATCAATCACCTCTTAGTCCGCCCGTGGGATGCGTAAAAACCGGCTCAAGAGTTCACCAAGTCGACTCGCCGAGGCAAATGCGAAACGTGGCTGGTGGAATTAGATCATACCAGCTTATTAAACATCTTCAGTATTATAAAATGGAGAACACGATTGTGAACGAAAAAATATTTTTAACGCAGTAATAGTCTTTCAAACATTATTATAGTTTACTCAATCATAAAGTTTTTTTGACGTAATACCCCTAAATCCTATGAAATTACATAATATACATAAGTGACTTTATATAGTATATAAATTAAGTACATTACTATTATAAAGCTGAAAGACTGTTTGGTTCAGCACAATAGCCATTGACATAGCAACTGTTGAGATAACAAGTATTATAGATATTATTTCTGTTATTGATATTATTGATGCCTATTGGCCCAGGTTTATTTAATTGTTGTGTTATATGAAGTAAATAAATGTACATAAGACTGCAAGGCCATTGTGTACCTATTAAGTGTTCAATCAATTTATTGTTGATGTCATTTTGTTCCCAAGTAATTGATATCAAGGTTCTGCCCTTGAATGACGAAGATATGGCATCAAACCAGGCTATTAATAATATCTGTGTCTCACCATTACAATATTAAATTATAACTATATGTTGCACCATTAATGGAGGATTGATTACGATTATATAACTATAACCTAGCAACACTATATTGATACAATTTGAGAATTGTGTTCTTAAAGATACATGCTGCAAGAGATAACTAGTTTTTTTTTTAATTATTTGACTTAAGAGAATATAATCTTCAAAATGGCGTATGAAACATTAAAATTGATGCAGTATGTGAAACATTTCATAATCAATCCCTTCATTATCCCCTCGACTTCTACTGTTGTACATAGACCTAGAATGTTACCCTACGGTTAGCAAGCGAATTGGCAATCTCAGTTGATGTTACGATTTTCCCAGGAGAGTGCTGCTACCCACTCCGCTAGTACTCCTTAGCCGGTTTATACAACTACCATTGCAAAGTATAAAATACTGAAACATTGTATTTTTAACCCGTAAAACACGAACAAGCTGATATTATTTTGGTTAATTGAAATAGTGACTTGTAAAGATAATAGCAATACCAAATACAATTATATTAATAAACTCAAAATTTACCACATTCATTAAATTACAAGTTGTCATAAAGACGCGATCTATGGGAGACCATACAGTATTATTCTACCACAACTAGCCGCATTTTACCATGCTTCGAAAGCATATGCTGCGTCTGCGTTTTACCATGCATATGCCGTGCTACATATGCGGGGGCGAGGCTCGATGCGTGCGTGCGTGTTGTTATTGCTAGAACTTGTCTTGGAAGATGAAAAGGTTATTAGTGGCCGCTACAGCGATAATGCTTTCGTGTGGATGCCACGCTGTGTGGAGTATCTTCTTATTGAAGTCCAGGCAGTCTACGCTTATTTCATCCTGTAGGAACACAAAGTTTTGGTTAAACATTTTTCGTTATAATGGTATAGATTCATGAGTGTTCTACACATCTCATACACCTCCTATAAATCCATTTTAAGAAGATCATCATGGCTCATATGAGTCCTAACATTTTAACAACCCATATCTTTAGGGAGGCCCATGTCCAACAGTATCGATGGGCTAGATAGATGGATAGGTATTTCGTTTTTGTGTAGATTTACAGATACTTTACACGAGAGCTATATCGGTAATCATCATTTTAGCTTATATACACTCCATTGTTGGGCTCGAGCCCCTTCCACAATAGAAGGGATACCTACTTTATGACACACCAACATGTCTGATCAGCATGGTATAGTAAGTCAAATTCCCTCGCATTGTGGAGGAGGCCAGAGCTCAACAATGGGACGTATGTGGGCTGCGATGATGATATCATGCTGGTCAGACAGGTTGTTATAGGGTTTTATATCGAGTTTTCTTTCTCTTGTAAATTCGTTATATGCATATCGAATCCCTTAGCTGTCTTTTACGACACCCACAGGCAAGAGAGGGGGTGGTGAATAGTATTCTTACTCCATCACCACACAGATAAATAGTAAGCGTGATATAGTAGGCTAATTTACCTTATTTAGGGAGCCATGCTCCGTAGGACACATAATGATTATCATCATCATCGTCGCCCACATATGTCCCACTGTTGGGCTCGGGCCTCTTCCACAATCGGAAGGAATTTAACTTACTATACCATGCTGGTCAGACATGTTGGTATAGAGTTGCATTTCGAGTTTGCCTTCTCTTGCACAGATGTTATATGCATATTATATCCCATAGTCGTCTTTTACGACATCCACGAGCAAGTAAGGGTGTGGTGAATTGTATTCTTACTCCATCACCACACGGAAAAATATAAATGATGCCCGAGAAGAATTAAAATTGTAAATTATAGGCTATACCTTCTTCCTCTTGGCGGTGGTGGCGACGCGTCTTGGGCGCAACGGCTGTCGGGGCCGTGCGGCAGCATCACGTGCCGCCTCCAGCGTGAGGTCACCGCGCCGCGAGCCGCAACCACCACCCCCAGTGGCGCATCCACCACGCTCAAATATCCTAAAAACATATTACACAAACCATATTAGATGTTTCAATTTAGATAGGATGGCGTCTACAGGTACCCCTACCTACTGTGACAAGGGACCTCAAGGTGATGTAATCACCTACACTACATCTACTGAAAATGTTCTCGTTAATCATAACTAATTGAATAATAACATATCGCACCTTTAATCCAATACCGTCACTAAACGAAATTTTTCGAAATACACATTGCTTCAATTTATATATTTTAACTAGCAGACCCGGCCACGCTTTGCTGTGGCTAATGTTTTTGTTATATTACATTTTATTAAACTATTTAAGTGGAACTAAACTATTTAGGAGAACATCCGTCATGGAGGTCGTCATATTTTTTTACAAATCAATGTCAACAGATATCGCCAACTTTTTTTTTTATTGCCGATGGTGACAAACGAGCAGGCAGCACACCTGATGGTAAGTGAAACTGCTGCACATGGACCTTTGCAATACCAGGGGCACAATACCAGGGGGCCTGGCCGTTGCCTACCGTGAAGTAAATGCTCTTCTTAAACCTCGTTTAAAGAAGGACATGTCATAGCGCTCGGGAAACACAGCAGCAGGTAGTTCATTCCAGAGCCTGCACGTCCGTGGGAGAAATGATCGCTGGAAACGTACAGTTGAAGACCATAACGTTTCCAGGTGAAATGGTTGAACCCTGCTGCGGTGTCGAGTGGTACGTTGGTAAAACGGTGACGGTGGTACCAAGTCAAACAGTTCCTCAGAGCACTCCCCGTGAAAGAGTCGGTAGAGTACACAGAGTGACCCAAAGTCTCTCCGCCGCTCCAGCGACTCCAATCCGTCCGTGAGATTGGGATCCCCGACGATTCGAACAGCACGCCTTTGGAGGGAGTCAAGTGGGTCTAGCTGATATGTGGGCGCGCCTGCCCAGAGATGTGAGCAGTACTCCACATGAGGACAAACTTGCGCCTTGTATAGTACAAGGCGCTGTCTCGATGTGAAGTACCGCCTGGCTCTGTTCAGGACGCCCAACTTTTTGCTAGCCAATTTGGCTTTGTCCTCCAAATGACTCCCAAACTGGACTTTGTTCGATATTTCGACGCCGAGGATCCCAATACTGTCGGAAATTTGGAGAGTTACTCCTTGGAACTGAGGCGCCATGACAAACGGGTCCTTCTTTGCAGTGAACGCGCAAATTTGTGTCTTTGTGGGGTTGAATTGGACTAAATTGTGTTCACCCCATTCCGAGGCCCGCCCCAGAGAGCGCTCGACTTCAGACACAAGTTGAACCCTTCTTTCCTGAGTACTCCGAGGGACATACTGTTGCTCGGTATACCGTTCGTCACCCGTGCTGTCATCCGCATAGCAACGCATATTCTCGGTGGAGAGAATGTCGTTGATATTCAGGATAAACAACGTCGGGGAGAGCACCGAGCCTTGTGGTACACCAGCATTAGTGGTCATGGTATCGGAGCAGGAGCCATCTACGAGGACTTTTATCCTCCAACCATCCAGAAAGCTGGCGATCCAATTACAGAGTTCCTCGGGGATTCTGTATGATGGTAGCTTCGATAGAAGTACCCTGTGCCAGACCCTATCGAACGCCTTTGCGATGTCTAGGCTGAATGCTAGCGCCTCACCCTTGCTCTCCAAGGCCTCTGCCCAACGGTGAGTGAGGTACACAAGAAGATCACCAGCCGATCGCCCACGACGAAAGCCGTATTGGCGATCACTGATCAGCTAGTGATCCTCAAGGTACTGCAGAAGCTGGCGGTTTATAATTTTCTCCATTATCTTGGAGAGCAAGGATGTTATCGCAATTGGCCTGTAATTCGATGGGTCAGACCGGTCTCCCTTTTTAGGGATCGGGTGAACATGGGCTACCTTCCACGAAGACGGAACCCTGTTAGTTACGTAGGAAAGTCGGTATAGGCGTCGGTGTAGGTAAGGTTGGGAGTCAATTCAGGGGTGCACGTCTTTAGGACCACTGCAGGGATGCCATCCGGCCCACTCGACTTATGGACGTCTAAAAGCCGCAGCTCCCGCCTAACCGCTCGCTGCGTGATGCGGATTTCGGGCAGTGAGCTTTCACACCGTGAGATGGTAGGTGGTGTGGCAGCTCCGGTGTCCAAAGTCGAGTTACAGGCAAAGGATTGACCTAGAAGATCGGCCTTCTCCTTTGCGCTGTGGGCCAGATTGCCATCGTGTTTCAACAGTGGAGGGAGATTAGACTGGCAGAAGTTGTCTTGGGCAGCCTTGGCGAGCGACCAGAATGCACGACTCCCAGCGGGATAGCTTTGCAATCGCTCGCCAATTCTGGCAACATGCTCCGCCTTGGCTTTGGCAATAGCTTTCTTACTAGATCTAGAAGCGGCATTAAATTTCCGCCTCACCTCTGTGGCGTTCGGGTCCTGGCATTTTTTGGGCCCTATTCCAGGCCCGATATGCGGACCGCTTCTGGCGTGCAGCCTCCCTGCAGGTTTTATTAAACCAGGGTCGACTGCGGCCACCGACGGGTATTTTATTGTTGGGGATAAATAATTCCCTCCCCGTAATAACCACGTCGGTAATGCGGTCCGCGCAAACGTCAGGATCCCCAGAGGTGAAGCAAAGCCGCTTCCATGGGTAGGATGCGTAAAACTCGCGAAGTCCATCCCAACCTGCTGACTTATATTGCCAGACTCTGCGAGTCCCAGTCGCCGTAGAGCGACTAGGCCTTACAACAGGGGCTCTGCTACGAACCAAGCAGTGGTCAGAAGACCCAAGTGGGGCTTCGACCACTACCTGGTATCCCGTGCTGATGTGTAGTCAGCAGAAGATCCAGTAAAGAAGACTCATGGCTCTCGATATCTGGGACACGGGTGGGTTGTGTCACCAGTTGTGAGAGACCATAGGCCGAAACCATATTGAAGAGATGTCGACCCTGGTGGTCAGTGGATCGGGACCCCAGCCACTCTTTATGATGAGCGTTGAAGTCACCAAGACCCACCACCTCCGCTGATGGACACTGCTCCAATATTTCGTCAATCCCCCATTGGACGTTCTCAAATAACTGAATTGACCCCGGATCACTACCATGGGACCTGTAGAGGCACGCATAGATGCGGGTAAGCCCTCCGTAGTCTACGCGTAACCATAGGATTGACAGGTCTCCATGTTCGAGGGCCTGGAGGCGGCGACAGCAGATATCGCCCCGAATGAATACGCACACCCCGGCTTTACGACGGAAGGTATGCTCCAATTCGTAGCCGGGGTAATTTAGGTACGAAATATCATCCGGAGCACCTATCTGCGTCTCCGTTAAAAAGAGCAAGGCAGGCCGCGCCGTCTCGAGATGATGGTGGACGGCATCGAGGTTGCTATGTAAACCCCTGATATTGCAAAAATCCACATCAAATGTGGATAAGGGGACCGACGTGAAAATCTTTCTCTTTTTATTCGTCCTTTTCATGGGTGTTTTAAGAAGAGGAGGAAGGGAGTGTGAGTATGTATAGCGGGGTCCGGTGATACAAAAAAAAAAAGGAGCGGGGCATAGTGCATGGTTGAGGGGTGAGTTTTGTGAGGAGCTGATACGAAGCACGGAAGGGCCCCTGATGCCCCCCCGCGCGTAGCCGCCGAGGTCCACTCCGGTTTCCCACACCGGCACGACGACTACCCAACGGGATTTTCGCCGGTTGGTGGGACAGCCTCCCAGGGAGGATGATCCTGGGTTCGGGTACCCTGCTGACCGGCAGGTGGCCGGCGGTGACCATTCCCATCGGGTCTCCCCTGTACCCCATGTTAGCCCCTCACGGTCAGTGCCCCGACCATGACCTCGCCACCGCAAGTTTCAGACATCACCGAAACCCACCACAAACAAACACACCCAGAAAGTTGGGCTTCCGGATCTCTCGCTCACCGAACGAAGCGCAGCAACAAATTGCTACTACTCAGACGTCGATTTTCTGCGAGAGTGTAGTACTGCCCCGGACGGACCGGCCCGCGGCTGCAGACAGAGACTGTCGACAGTGAGGTCCTACCACTCTCAAAAGTCCATCTGTTAAAATCGTTTGGAGTTAACAGATAATTGTGAATGTCAAATAATAGGTATATATAGGTAATACAAATAATTTGCAATAAAATAATATTGCGACTATAAATTAAGATGTAAGCTATCCTAACTTTCAAGTTGGATCAAACTGCACACGGTGTGCAAATTTGATTAAATTCGGTTAAGTAGTTTAGGAGTCCATCGCGGACAAACAACGTGACACATAATTTATATATATTAAGATTTCACTTAACATTTTAATTTTATTCGAAAATGTATACGTCAATAATATTTTAATTTATTTATTTCCACGAATTAATAATAATTAAAATGAAAAAAGAATGTGTTAATAGCAATAATAGTTGTTAATAAAATAAAAATAAAAGACAAATTATTCCTGAAACGCTAATATACTCTTATTTATATTAGTTAATGTTTGTCATAAATCTTTAAATAGCTCTCCTGTATAATTTGCTTATTTAGGATAGTGACGGTACTGGAATAAAGGTGCGATATGTACAAAAAAATATAACTTGTCAATCAGATAATTAATAAAATATTTAGGACGAAAAGCTTTTGTGAATTTATTTTTATTTAGTCATTGGAACCCAAATTCTTGTACGCCCAACAGTCGCACCATGGCATTTGTGATTAATTCATACCAATTCATATAACTTTTTCATAATATAACATTTTTCAAAAAGCATCACACTAGAGCTGTTAATAGACTTGTTGTTGTGTGTAATTAGTAAATAAATAAAAACTTTCCCGCTGAGTTTCTTGCCGGATCTTCTCAGTGCGGTCGCGTACCCATCCATTAGTAATTTTAAGGAAATATGCAAAAAATGACAATATATAATGTAATGGCCTCCGCAGGGTTCATACATAATAAATGATGTGAATAAAATATTTTTTGCAAAAACGTTATTATTTACTTTTTTGCTTAAATAAACAAATAAAAACTGTACTCACCTAAAGAATCCATTATAAGAACCAGTCATAAGCCGCTGATCATCCCCGCTCCAACAGCATTCGAACTTGTCGAAGATGCAGTCATTCTCGTACAACGAGCACAGCTTCGAACGTAAGTATTCATGCACGGGGTATGTCTCCACGGGTTTTGTTTCCATGCGGAAGTCCCACACTTTTAATCCTAGGTAATCTCGGGACATCATGTATCTGAAAATAATATAAAAATACTATTACCGATATAGCCCTTATATAAATCTACACAAAACATCTATCTAGCCCCTCGATATCAACTGTTGGATATAGGCCTCCCTAAAGAGGGCAGTTTGCTTAAATCGACACGACTACGCTACCGAGTTTCTGATCGCAGTTGATGCTTATTAGTTACCAGAAGAGCATTTGCACCATATTCAGTGGCGCCAAAATGGACAGCGATAAACTGTTCAATGGATGGATGACGTGTCTGTGTGGTGACGGAGTAAGAATATAATTCACCACCCCTTTTTTTACCCGTGGGTGTCGTCAAAGAAGAAAGGGATATAATATGAATACAATATCAATGCAAGAGAAGCTAAGGTTGAAATGAAACCCTACACCAACACGTCTGACCAACGTGGTAGGTTAATTTAAGTCCTATTGTAGTAGGTTTTCCGTGTGGCGACAGAGTAAGAATACAATTCAGCACTCCCTATCTTGCCCATGGATGTCGTAAAAGACGACTATGGGATATCATACGCATATAACATCTATACAAGAGAAGAAAAACTCGAAATAAAAACCTATACCAACCTGTTTGACCAGCATGGTATAGTAAGGTCAATTTCCCTCGTGTTATGGAGGAGGCTAGAGCCTAACCAGTGGGACGTATATGAGCTGAAATGATGATGATGATGTAGAGTAGTCTCGTACCCAGCAATGGGACGTAAATGATCCGTAATGATGATAATATTTTTTTGCAAATCAAAAAAAGGAATTATCGTCATAACGCCTCATTAAACAATATTATGATTAAATTAATGCCATCACGAATCGATTACGTTCTTTAAATAACAAAAAATATGAATATTATTATTACATTACTATTTCATTATATTGTGAAATGAAGTAAGACCTTACCACTTATGGAAATAAATACAGTAAAACCCGTTTAAGACGATTTCGCAAGGACCCGACCAATAACGCGTCTTAGGCGGGAGAGCGTATTATACGGAAAAGGGAAAAACGTGCCATTATTATTTATTATATTCTATTATTATTTTAAATACCTACGTATTAATTTAAGATTTAAAAATTACCTAAATAAAATGTTGTTTATTTTCTTTATTTAATATACTTACTACTACATTTTTAAATATTAAAACAGAAAATTATTTAAAAATTAAAAAAAATATATTTTTAAAAATTTTTACGTTACTTAAAGTAATCACTTATTTTAGTTTGGCAAAAAGATTTTGAGGCATTAGCAATTACAAGATTTTCAACGTAATTTATTCTTCGCAGTGCGTCTTCGCTTTGATTCAAAGAAGTTACATAGCGTCTTAAATCATTAACTGCTGATAATGTCTGGTCGTTAGGGGTAATACGTGTATTTGAGTGGTACGTGTTGGCGTATTAAACGGGATGACGATCGTATTAAGCGTTAAGAAATGTATGAAAACATGTCTCAAGTTGTTGGGACTGACGCAAAATGGCGTATTATGCGGGAAATCGTATTAAACGTGATCGTATTAAACGGGTTCTACTGTAGTTACATGTGACTACCATTGTAGCTTACCAAAAGACTGTCAATTTATTATTCACGTGGATTAAATTATCTAAAATATATAGTTCACTATGCATTCTGTCATGAAGTGAATGAAATATATATGTGAAAAAAAAAATATTTGGCATTTGCTTCTATTTACCTATAAGATATTGTCCAAATAAAATGCGAATACACGATTATCGTTCAAAAACAGCCTGAAGTCCTTATTGCGCGATGAAGGGTTCGACGCGGAGCCTACTTTGGAATTTGCCCGGCATCGGCGATAAATCCGAATGTCGGTAATGTAGTTTTTATTTTAAGATTATTCGATACGCGTATTCACGATCTCTATCATCTGTAGTGTAGGTTTTTTTAATGCGTTCAATCGCAGTCACGAAATCGTACGCACACTCTATATCCCACAGATTGCGATATATCACAAAGGCAGCGTAACGTAATTCTTTTACGTACATCATTCTTTTTACATACAATTAAGTAATATACTATATAACCATTATTTTCTTTTAAATATCCATGTTTCGATATACATTCTCGTCTTTCGTTGTGGCATAGCATTAACTGTCCTTGGCCTCCTCTATTATGCAGGCAAAAGAAAATCGTAGTACGCCTAGGAATTTCTGTCTATATTAATTCATTAGAAATCGTAACGTATAATAGTTTTTGTGCGCACATAGCCTATATCTAGGTCAATCATTGTAGAAGTCTTGTTGTGAGGCAAATAAGCCTTCTAAGTTCAATAGACTAATTATTTGATAAAAACCATAGATGGTTTTCATCAAACAATTAGTTAATTTATTAAGGATTTATAATTAGTATGGTGTGGTTTAAAAAAAAACATTACCTCACCACACAGAGAATGTAACAGTGAACGTTGATATTACCTGCCCGAGTTGCTGAGTTTGACATCGCTGATAGAAGAAATGATTTCGGAGAAGAAGGACCTTGCGTGTGGGTCCTCCGGTTCTTCGAATAGCTTCGCGTGTCGGTCGCACAGGGCCGCCGCACGCATATCGCATAACCTTATTGTACCTAAATACAAAATATTGATTAATTAAAATTCTGTCTACTGTTTCATTAAAAGGTATTCCTCACCAGTAATGTGGTACAGGGATAAGCATAGTGGTAGGCAGATTACATGCAAATATAAAAAATCTAAAGTATTACAAACAGATGCCCTAGAGACGGTAATAGAAATAAGGGAATATATGTTAAATAAAGGAAAATGACAAATATTGGAAGACTCTCGCTTTAAATAAGTCAATAAAAATTGGCAGCAGCTTTACTAAAATCAATTACTTATTGACAGACAATGAGAAAAATATGTGTTAAATCCCCTTAAGAAATAATTTCACTTGACGCTAGTATCAATGGCTCATACAATAGTGGATTACTTATCTAAAAAAAGAGGAACGCTTCCTAATATTACTTTTACTTCATCCACTCCCAGCCACAGGCTCACCAAAGCGATAATGCCATAAATGATATACTTGGCAGGCGGGTTAGCGATCGTAATTGAGGTTATAGATACCTTCTCCATGTAAGAGCTGCTCTGAATTTTCCTACCTCAGCCGACTTTTACGACTACCATGGAAAGTAAAAAGTGACGACACATTGTATTATTTTTAAGATTAATCATCTTCGCTCATATACGTCCCGATGCTGGGCTCCAGCCTCCTCCACAAATAGAAGGTGACATTGATCTACCATACCCGGCTGGTTAGACGTGCTGGCATATGCCAATAAAACCATATGGTTTTATTTCAAGTTATTCATGACTTGCACAGATGTTATCTGCATATACATACATACATAGCCTCACGCCTGCTTCCCAGAGGGGTAGACAGAGACTACAGTGTGCCTACTCTTGACTCTCGATTTCAATCCTAAATCCAATCGCAGCTCGAATTTGAGCAAATTTAGTACTCTTGAAAGCGACACTAGCGCACGATTGGAATCAAATTCGGTAGAATGTTTTTGAACTAAATGAAATCGACTCTCGTCGATTAAATCAAATATTTGCTACTCCCGACGCGATTTTGACGTATTTTAAAATCGTTAATGTTGCACAATTGCAAGAAAGCGTCTTTGTAGTGACCGAGTTCGATAACGTTATTAATTTAAAATAAGAAAATACAACACATTTTGTGAAAATAACAACGCCAAACGCGAAGAATTCATTCTCGATTTTGTTCAAGAGTACCACATATAAGTTAGCTGAGATTGGAATTGAATTGGATTCGAAATTAGAATGGATTTCCAGAGTAGGCACACAGATTACCACAAGCCACAATCCTGTCATACTTCCATCGCTTCATTCACACTCATCAAAGTCTTCATGAATTCTCTATGGTTACGCGTACTCTTAACATGACCTTTCCCCAGCACATCTCCAATTTGATCCTAAAACGTACGGCGTGCTCTTCCTCTTGCAACCGTATCTGCATATCGATGGCTCCTAAGTATAGTCAACTTACATTTTTAGGTATTTTAACTTTTTTGATGAAATGATAAAAAAATAACCTTATTTATCAATCTCGATCATAAAAATTAAAAAAAAACCATTGAAGCTTTTTCACCTGTGGAAGGAAGCTCATTACACCCGCAAAGATACAAATCGTAAATATTTGTATGGATCCTTGTCGTTGCCTAAGATGTTTGACCTCTATTAAGAATGATTTGATCCCGTTAGCTATTTAAATGTCCAATGAATCACGTCGTAATCAATACAAAAACTTAAAAATCCTAGAACAAGAATTTGAAGAAATGTAAACATTTTATCTTTGACACGCTCCCCTGTAAAATTAGAATTTTTCCTATGACTATTCGTAGGAGCCATTGATATCATATCCCATAATCGTCTTGTACGACACCCACAAGCAAAAGAAATTGATGAGTTATATTCTTTCACTGCCACCACATTGAATAATATTAACTAAACTGTAAACATTAACAGAATTTTATATTTACTATTATTAAAAAAAAAATCTTCATATTTAAAATTTGTCTTATTTTTACCATTGTCAAGACTTCACCATGAAAATATATTATATAATAACTGAACTTACCCTTACTACTAGAATAAACAAAGAGATTGCATTCGGTCGGATGAAACTCCGCCGCGGTTATCACCTGAAAAGACAAATGCTTTAAAATACTAAAATTTTATAAAAATAATCAGGTTTTGTTTAAAGGAGTCATCAGCTCACGTATGTCCCACTGGTGGACGTCAGACGGGTTGGTATAGTTTTCTTTCGAATTTTGCTTCTCTTGCATAAATGTTAAATGCATATTAAGACCCTTTTACGACACCTACGAACAAGAGAGGGTTGGTGAATGGTATAGTTACTCCGTCACCACACGAAAAAAAAACGGCAATTCCTTATTCACGGATGTCGTTAAAGATTACTAGAAGAGAACTAGTAGTAGAATACAACGTTAGTCCAATACTATCATTGGTATATCAAATTGGTAATATTGGTTTACTAGATGAAATTCCCTCCATCTCTTTCATGGATGTTATATGCATACTATTTCTCTTAGTCGTCTTTTACATCTATGGGCAAGATAGGGGTGAACTGTATTCTTTACAAACATCTGGGCAAGAGTAAAAAAAAAGAGAGATCAAGGGTCCTTCCATTGTGAAGATGATGATAGTGGCATTTTCAAAGAAAAAAGACCAATAGACCATGAGCTGACAAAAACAAAAATCTCAAAACTCCTCACCTCAGTAAGCTCCTCCATATTGGCTGGTTTGATGTCCACAATATTGAAGCTCTGATCCGTGATCTCCAAGTGCCAGAGATTGATACGTAGATCATCAGCTGACAGGTACGTCTCTTGATCCGAATTCAGAGATATGGAATTTATGTGGTACGTGTGAGCGTTGGCGAATATCCGTCTGCAAAGGAAAATAATCTAAATGTATTTGGTAGTATTCTCTGCTGAACGAGATAAATGGATCAAAATTAGCTACTAATGTTTGTATTACTGACTTCTAACAAACGTTGCGAGGTTTTGGCGGGAATGTCGAAATATGTCATATGGGGGCTCTTATATTTTATTCATTATTTTTGTTGTTGTATTACAGTATTATATTGAATAATGCAGAGGAAGTACTGAAGTGTAGTGAATATGATATAATAATGAATTCGTACATTTGTTTCGTGCATTGCTCTAAAATTCCTGGTGAAATCGTGATTTTGTAATCAGCACCCAATTAATCGTAACGACTAAATGACGGACTATTTTTATGAATTATTAAGCTATCAATGTATTCGACTAAAGGACTTTGTGTCCATGGTTATGAACAAATTTTTACAAAAAAAAATACAAGCAGAAGGTCAATTTGCCTGTCATTGCGGCGGAGGCTCGGGCCCACCGGGGGACGTGTATAAACGGAGTTGATGGAATAAATAATACCAGTGGTCATCGTGTGGTCGAAATTCGGCCATAATTCATTTAAATTATTTTCTCTTCTACACAATTTTACTACTATATCATATAGTAAGGTCAATTTCCTTCCTGTTGTGCAGGAGGCTCGAGTCCAACAGTGGGACGCATATGAGCCGAAATGATGAAACACTATGCACTCTTAAACTTCAAGAATACTCAACATAAATAATTGAGAGGTCATTTTAACCCATATTATTTTGGCACATATATTAGATAAATATTTATATCAATTCGTATAGAGGCTCAAGTGGCAAAGCAAATATTATTTAATTAATAAGCTTATCATAATGTCAAGAGTTATTGAAAAAAAACCTGTTATATATCACGATAAAGTGAACAAGCTCTTTTTATATATTTGGTTAGCTTATTGCAACTTGAAGAGTTGTGAAGTGGTCCATTGCATTGACAGGCCTAAATTAAAGTACACTAGCTATGTCCGCGTTTACGCTCAAGTTCTTAGAATAATAATTTATAGAAGGATAGTGTCGGTACTTAAGTGATCAAAAACGTGAAGCCAAAAATACTAAATGCGTGAAGCGATTACACACGCACAGCACTATGCAATAGTTGCCTTACACACACAGTGACTTTGTACACTACGGAACGGTCCGGCGTAGGACTCCAATTGGCTCCAATTCAAGTGCTTCATTTTTGTGCGCTGTTACCTTCTATGAGTTATTATTCTAAGCTCAAGTGTATTCAAATACTCGAGATGATTATTTTTCTCTGATTGAAAGATTCTCTGTAGCCTTTTCTGTATCTCTCATCACACGTATTCGAAATTTAAAGATGCTCGATTATGTACTTAAGGCGCGGGGAAGTAACCGCGTTAGGGTTATGGTTCCAACAGTAAATATTGCCGTAACATTGACGGGAAAGGGCACTGCAAAGTGTAAACGCCGGACCGAACACTAAAAAGGACTCTGTCTCAGTGACGCGCTGAATTAGCGGTTAAATGTCATCATCATCTTAGTACACTGCTGCGCTCTAGATTCCCTCCACAACAGGAAGACAAATAATCTACTAAATTGGTTAGACGTATTGGTATAGGGTACCTACTATTTCAACTTTTTTGCACAAATGTGATACGCATATTATATCTTAGTCGTTTTTTACGTCACCTATGGCCAAAATCGTATTCTTATTCCTTCACCCAATAGAAAACTGAGATTATATGACGCTGCACGCTGTTGTGACCAGTTCATAGCTTGTCAAAAAAGGTAATTAAAGAGAAGTTAATATACCTGGGTGAGGCTTCTACCATGAGTTCGGCGGGGCGGACTGTGGGCACACGAAGCTGAGTGATGCGTGCTGGATCTCGTGGCCTTCCGCCCTCTTCTCTCGTGTTGTATCCAGTCACTCGCTTGTCGCGCTCTGATACCTGCACACAAATTTATACCACGTAAAATTGCAGAAGAGCATAATTCTGGGCGAAAACATAGATAGAAGAACAGAATAAATTAGTATTGGCCATTAGAGAGGCCTGTCTCCCTGACTGAACGAACTCACTTGGGAAAAAAACTTTCGACTACACGACCTTAAAAGGAATTCTTATACTGAACCTTTTAGTCTGATATGAGGTTTTCTACGAATTTACAACTATAATATAATATATATAATATATATAATATAACAAACTATAATATAACTGAAATTTGAATTCTTAAATCCAACTTTATGGATTATACGTAAGAATTTTAGATTTAGACGCAAATGTACTTTGCGGACACTTTAAGGCAGTTCTTGCTATCCTAACGATGTTTCGTCATTGTTATTACAGAGGATCAAATTAAATATATTCGAAGCATTAAGATAGTAGTGGACATACCAAACTGTAGTCGCAAAAGTTCTTTCATTTCTATTAAAAAGAATAATCCAACATATAAAATTTTGTTGCTGCTATTATTTCATTGAATTGTCTTGACCAAAAATTCTAAATAGGAACCACAAAATTTGAAACCAGATAGGTCAACTAATAATAAAATTACTTCCTACTAAGCAAGACTAAATTTACATGGCGAAATGTGTATGTGAGTCGGCCTACGCCTATACAAAAAAACTATTTTCCTTAAAAACTTTAAGCGGGTTTAAGAATGTAATATTTATCCTTTCCATTATCGCTTGTGACTAAAAGACAAGTGCTAGGGATAAGGAAATTCGAAATAAAATCCGATCTGACCAAGTGAATATAGTAAGTCAAATTTGCCGTAATTTTGGAGAAAGATCGAACTCAGCAGTGGAGCACATATGAGCTGAGATAATAATGAAACCCTACATGGTTAGCATTTTTTAATTTATTGTTTATTTCTGTATAGTGACAGAGTAAAATATAATTCACATCTTTCTTACCCATGTGGGTACACCCACCCGGTGTGTTAAAAGACGACTAAGGGAATAATCCTTACTAATATTATAAATGCGAAAGTAAGGATGTTTGTTTGTTACGCTTTCACGCTTAAACCACCGAACTGATTTCAAAAATTCTTTCACCAATGGAAAGCTATAATATCAGGGAGTAACATAGGCTATATTTTATCCCGGCATTCCCACGGGAACGGGAACTACGGCGCTGGTAACGCGACTAAAAGCGAAGCGAGGGCTGGTTGCTAGTATGAATATAAAACCTAAATAAAACCCAAGAGAAGGAAAATTCGATATAAAACCCTATAGCCAAGCTAACCAACCAGTCTACAGGTACGTATATGAGCTGAAACGATGATAATGATTCATTGTTTGTACTTACTTCTAGTGTTATTTTAATATGAAAAAAGTAATATTTTGTCGCAAAACAGTTGGGTAATTGAAACATTTAAACCGTCACGGTTCCGTCATTTACCTATGCCTTATACACCTACATATTTAGTATTATAGCAAAGCGTCACACTTAAAAAATACGAACAAAAGGTTATTTTAATAACTCTTTGAATGTAAATATGGTATATTTTCTTTTTCTTTAACTAAAGACGAAATTGAGAACGAAATACATATTTAAAATAGTGCTACATTATTGAATTTTGAAAGGTCGGTTGAAGAATTATAGATAATTATAGAAAATATGACTATAGTGCATAAATTTATTAAACAGATTGAAAATAAAACCAAGAAACCATATTGGAAAAGAAGGACGATAGATCAGGTAGGAGACATACCTGGCAGAATATACGAATGTTAATATCAACAGTAATAAGTTTATTTGATTAAAAAAGAAACCGCCTTCAATAATGTAGATAAATTTATAGATTTTTGACTCATTTTTGAAAAATAGCTTGTCCGATTACGATAAAACTTTCATGGAACCATTTAGGACGTATACCCCTTCCAACAAAAAAAGAATCATCAAAATCGGTTCATAAACGACGAAGTTATCTGCGAACAAACATAAAAAAGCATATATACGGTCGCATTGAGAAACCTTTTTTTGAAGTCGGTTAAAAAGAGCAGGATATAACAGTAAAGACTTAATAGGAGTATGAGTTTGTAAATTTCACTTTTGAATGTATACGCCAGATCTTTGAATTATATATTTTTTATGTTATGTACATTATTATATTAATCAACGGAGTTAACAAGACTGAAATGTTAGGCTACAAGTGGGAATCCTTTCCCTTGCCTGCTATCTTATGTTACTGAATCACAATAAGCTAGCATTCTTATTTCAAAACGCCCATTCTAATACCTATTTTCACGAATGACAACAAAATTTTAAGAAACACTTTTTTTTTACGGTCGGCGCACTCCGTCCGGGGCGACAGAGGGGTGTAAGCACGCACACCTGTAACCCACCCGTGACACGTCGCCTTCGTCATTAGACCGACCACCGGAGCAGGGTGACTTGACGTCAGTGGTCGGCCCGAAGGAATACCCCCTTGTGGGGTACCCTCCCGTCGACCGACGTCCCCCCCTCAGGGAGGACGTCGGTCTTTCCTCACGCGGTCGGCCTCTCGGCGGGTGACGGACTAATTCCCCGGTCCAGTCACCCGCGGCCTCGGCTAGGGCGGCATCAGGCGCTGGTAGTCGCGCCTACGCCGCCTAAGTCGCCGGTTCACGTCGTCGAGGAGACGCTTTTCGCGCACGCAGTCCGCCGCCTCCTTCCGCGAGACTACTGCCTCGCAGAAGGCTACGACCGCGTCCCAGTACCCGACGCTGTCGAGCATCGCCCTGGCGATGGTCGGTAGCGTCAGGTCGGCACCGATGATTGCGACGAGTTCACGATGCTGCTCTGCCCAATTTTACGAAACACCTAAGGCATATTAAAGGCTATATAAACACCAATAACCATATATTATTGATTGATTTCATGCATCATTCAATATATAAAATTGATCAACATATAAAATCGCCTAAGTTTTACCTAATATTCATCACTCTCTTTCCATATAAAAGATTCAACTTGTACGACATCGAGGTAACACTAAGGGATGATGTATATCATGATTTCGTCTACTTAAAAACTAATAATAGAACACAAAAAGTCCATACATACAAGACTAACCTTCCACAGTTTGATGGTCTTGTCGTTGGTAGAAAGCAGGAAGTGTGCCTGGTTCTTTCTCTTCAGCCATCTTATTTTGTTAATCTTCTCTTCTATCTCCAATGACTTCAGATAGTCAAACTCTGGTTCATGTGATTGGAAGGTAGAATATACATTGTATTCTCCCTTCTTTGGGACACATTGCTTTGACGCTGGATCCCTCTAGAAACAGACAGAAAATGCTTAAATAAGGATGCTGCTTTTTCATCAGACATACGATTTCTGATCGAAAGAATTCTGGGTTAGAATCTTTGATAGATTATTATTAAATTTTGAGATTTTAAATAATCTTAATAGTCTTGTAGTAGTATAATTATTAATATCATCATTTTGCTCATATATGCACACTGCTGGGCTCGAGCCTCTTCCACAATAGGGAGGACATTGACCTACTATACCCTGCTGGTCAGACCGGTTGGTATAGGGTTTCATTCATAGTTTTCCTTCTCTAGCATAGATCTTACATGCATAATTTATCCCTTAGTTGTCTTTTACGATACCCACGGGCAAGAGAGAGTATTGTGGATTGTATTTTTCTCCATTACCACACAGAAAATGATAATTAATGTAATTAATTATATAATTAATATAAACATGGATAAAACTAGTCATTTCTATTCGGGACACACCTGTATCCTTAACCATAAATTAAATAAACAATTATGATTTATCAATTAGAATATCACCAATCCCAGTCCTTTTCTGAAATAACTTGGTTTTGAATCTATCTTAAGATCTACAAGAAATCGATAGATTAGTGTTAAATAGTCTACCTCTCTGAGAGAAGTCTAGACTTACTTGAAATATAACAACCCTGCCGCCTTTATCGCCGGTGGCGAGTAGCTCGCCGTCGTGGTTGAACTCGACACAGGAGATCAGGTCGGCCTCAGTGACGTCATCCTCTAGAGTGCCCTTCACCTGACTGAAACACCATGTCGTCTCCCCACCATTGCCTGTAACAATATTACATAACAATTAATTTATTGAAATAGGAAAGTTTTCGACAGCATGTCCACTAGAACAGAAAGAAACTATTTTAACGTTAAATACTAGCAAAATCCCACGGTTTCACTCGCGTAGTGCCCGTTCCCGTGGAAATACCAGTATTTAATACCTGGTAGTAAAATATCAAAATAGGTCCAGCCATTGTGAAGATTACTCAGAGCAGACGTAAAATAAACTAGTTTTTAGACATAGCTCGATAGCTAGCATGTAAAACGATTTTTACATGAGTAAATAACCGTGCGAGTATGAAAAAAACGTATTATAGAATACTAGCTGACCCAACAGACGTTGTTATGTTCAATTAAAAGGAATTCTCCTTGAAATCGACAGCAGCGCCACCTACAGGGACCAGTTTTGAATCTAAACCATTCTCGAATACGAAAAAAGTAAGATTGTTATTGTAAAATTTTAATTAATTCAAATGATCAGATTGCTCAATTTAGTCAGTATTTGTCACAAAAAGAAAAATAATACCATTGTTAATCTAGGGATAATAAGTATTACCAATTCCGATGGTTCACTGATATATGACTGGCCGTATGGGGGTAATACCACAGGTCAAGATAACACGCTATCCTTCCGTAGCCCCGTATGGCTTGGGTAAAGTGTGTGACCAGTGTGCTTACTCTTGAATCTCGATTCCAATCCTAAATCCAATCGCAGCTCAAATTTGAACAATCTGGTACTGCTGAAAGCGACACTAGCGCACGATTGGAATCAAATGCGGTGAATCTTTTTGTAAATTAAATGAATTCGACTCTCGTCGATTAAGTCAAATATTTGCTACACCCGACGTGATTTTGACGTAGTTTAAAATGATGCACAATTTCAAGAGAGCACCTTCATGGTGATCGAGTTCGGTAACGTAATTAATTTAAAGTAATAAAATACGCCACATTTGGTGAAAATAACAACGGCAAATGCGAACAATTCATTTTGTTTTAAGAGTAGATACCAAATATAAGTTTGGTGAGATTGGAATTGAATCGGATTCGAAATTAGAATTGATTTAAAGGGTAAGCCCACAGATCACAACTTGTCAAAACAAAGTGTTGGTACTGTGATACAATTTAGATAAGGCCAACAATTTCACAATTTGATTCCTCTAAATCAATTGATAATGGCGAACTAAAATAGTATTGTATCATCTTCTTCCCGACGGTATCACAAATCCTGTAACGTAACAGGGTTTTCAGGTGATACACGACCGTGCATTTGCGTGGCGAGAGGTCTCCATTGCGTGGTAAGAGCAACATGGGGGCTTCAATACTTGCCGTCTCTCCCCTCTGCCTATTGACCGGGCTACTATAACCAATATCTTGACTTCGGTAGCCCGCCCACAGGTTAGCCTTTCACATACCCTACCCCCGATTACCAACTCCAATTTAAGACTTACCATTAGAAATGAGTTTAAATTAAATAAAAAAAATCATCTTAGCATCGACATTCTCCATCACCATTTGTGTGTATTACACAAATGTGTGTGTGATCTTCTCTATAATATGCGCAGCAAAAGGTTAAATTATGTATTATCACTATTTTATATAATTACTAGCAACCCGCCCTCGCTTCGCTTCAGTTTCAGTCGCTTAAACCCGCGTAGTTCCCGTTCCTGTGGGAATACCGGGATAAAATATAGCCTATGTTACTCCCTGATATTATAGCTTTCCATTGGTGAAAGAATTTTTGAAATCGGTTCGGTGGTTTAAGCGTGAAAGCGTTACAAACAAACAAACATCCTTACTTTCGCATTTATAATATTAGTATGGATGTACTGCTTATTCGCGTGGTGACAGAGTAAGAATACAATTCATCACTCTTTTGCACGTGGGTATCGTAAAAGTCAAATAAGGTATATTTTGTGCATATAACAACTGTACAAGAGAAGGCAAACTCGAAATAAAACCCTATACCAACCCGCTTGACCAGCATGGTATAGTAGATCAATTTCCCTCCTATTGGGGAGAAGGCTTGAGCCCAGCAGTCGGATGTGTATGAGCTGAGACGATCAACCCATTTATGTCATGCTGACAAATCTACTCAACGAGGTAAGAGTTAGATATTATCACAATCGTCACGCGTAATATTGGCAAACACAATTTGTGTTAAGTTTCCGAGGAGTATCCCGCTGCCCATTTCTCTCTGCCGACCTCTCCTTTAGCCATTTTTTACGACTCCCACTCCGAAAGTAGGTCAGAGGTAATTAAGCATTGTATATACATATATACGGGCAAGGCAATATTAACAAGCCATGTTTTAGAGCTACATTAACGACTGTCAAACAAACATTATTTTCAGCAATTGGGAAGCAATTAGTATCACATCGATGTTATTTGACGAATATTAGAGAAATGTTAGTATTAACAACTTGTAAATGCAATGTATTATTATAAACAAAGAAACATTAATTACTTACTAAGCAGCTACGACTTTAGTTTGTGAATCAAAATCTTTGTTAAACTAAATTACATACTGTATTAATGGATCAAGAATTAGGAGTTTAAAAGAAAATGTGCATCACCATGGGTAGAAGTCTTAGAATTCATACTGTTGCTAAGAATGTATGGCTACATACCAAAACAAAATTAATATTATATTTTATGACCTAGAGTCAGACAAATAAACTGACCAATGGAAAAGTCCAAGTCCCCCACACTAGAGACAGCCAAGTTTATGCCCATTTACTTATCCAATTTCCTAACTTCGCGAAAATTATTATTAGTCACATATACACGCCTTCACTGCTCAATAGATCATCATAAAATTTAATAGTTCAACTATTAAACGGTCTTACGACATAACAGCGGAGTGAAGAGAAATTAATAAAGCTACATACAATAATCGTCAACTACAAAATAATAAGTTTATAATAATAACCCAGCTCGTTTAGGAATTAATATGAGATTTTGCAATAGTAATTGGAATAAAATTATAAATTTTAAAATATGAAGGTACTTTTTATTGAGGTATACACTACACTATTATTCAAGTGCATTCCATACATTCGATGGTCTGTTTCTGGTCCTGAAATGTTCCACAATAATGAAAGAACATTGGCGCCTATTTCTGAATATGAGGATATCATAGTCTGGAATATACTATAATGTTGTACTAAAGCGAGGGCGATGCTTCAACCGTTTTTGCTTTGGGCTTTATGCTAAAATCCGTCCAAAAACTCCTCTATCTTTAGAATTCCAACTTGTGTCACTCTAACCCCGAGACACATACCTACTTACCGTCTAACGCAAAAAATTTATATTCTCAAAGCAATTACACCTACAAGCCCTTTATGATACGTCAATTTATAGCATATTCTTTTATTATATTGGTAATGTTAGTATGAATTATGAAATAGCTGTTATATACAGTTATTCCATACTTTTAGAGAGTTTGAAACATATGTCTAAGTGTCACCTTCATTAAGCTAAAAACACGTATTATTTTATTAAAGCAAAATGCCATTGACCGACATTGTCGCATAACAAAGATTAAGTTTTAATAAAATGCAATACCATCTTATAAGGACAACTCCCAAGTTGATCAGTTTAATTACAAAAATTAACTAAAATCGACTAAGTAGATTTTTATATACTTTTAATCCAAATACATTATAATCGTATATTTCTTTATATTTTATAAAGCCTGACGACCAATAATAGTCTTTTAGAAAATCTTGTATAGAATAAAAAAAAAAGTCTTGTATAGAATAGTTATTTAGTGTGCTGTTTTTGTTCGAATACATCCATATTCGAACAAAAGCAGGAGCAGAAATGCACATTTTAATAACAATTCAATTAACTACGCCAATAAATCAATAATATTATTATTTAATAAAAATCCATAGCATAGTAAACCTGACAATCATCACGTGCAAAACTCGACAAAAATTAAAATCCCCTACTGGAAAACAAGCGTAAGCTTTATATTATGCACGTAAATATAAAGAAAAATGATGTCACTTTTCTAACAATAATAGTCACATGAATGCCAATGATCCAATTAATGATTGATACATACAATCACAGTTAGTATTCCAATGCAAACGACAATTGTGATGCCTCCAATTCGCAAAATTATCTTGTATCCTAATACGATGATTCGAATACCACGGCACTTCCTTCTTTTTCAACATGTCTATTAACTTAAAATCGACGTAGCTAAATACGCACTCATTTTACTAGATTTTTACTAAATTATAAAAAATTTCAGACTACCGTTCTGACACATAGTTTAGATAGCAATGTCGTCAAAGTTCGTATTTCGGAACCTGTTTTTCTTAGTTAAATAGTAATACTATACTCATGAATGAGATACTGATTTAGTAACACTATATCTTTCTTTAGTACGTGGAGACAATAAGAGTTGAAACAAAGGCTTGTTACTAAACAATTAAAGAATGTACCTGCTATATATACATACGCCATCAAGTATATAAGAAGGGATATAAAGAGTGTGCGTTGTACGTGTTGCTATTGATACGAGAGACACTCTTTAACACAGACCACTTATGTAGTAGGCCTAGGTAAACTATATAAGTTACTTTTTCGTCATAAAAAGAATCTACCTATCAATGTGTTGCCTCACTTGTAATACTACAGCTGAAGAGTTTTTTGGTTGAACGCGCCAATCTCAGGAATTACTGGTTTGATTTGAAAAATTCTTTCAGTGTTACATAGCCCATTTATCGAGGAAGGCTATAGGCTATATACCATCACGCTTAGACCAATAAGAGCGGAGCATCGATGAAGAATGTTTCAAAATCGGTATTTTTGCGCTGAATAAACGGTTAGTTTCGCAAAAATCATGTGTGACAGGGAATCGTATTATTTAAAAATATTTTCACTTGCTAAGTAAACAAATTTGCAGGTTAAAGTTAACGTTAGGCCAAAGTAACTATTCCACGCGGACGAAGTCGCGGGAAGGAGCTAGTTCGATATAAGACCCTGTACCGGACTCTAGACACGGAGTAGAATCAAAGCCTAACAGTAAGACGTTTATGAGACGAGATAATGAAAGAGTATATTTTATTATTTCGTTTTCATCCATTCATCCCTCGGCCCATCCACTTTTGGACATATACCTCCCCAATAGAGAAAATAGTTTCATAATCGTTGCGTCGGTCCTATAATCGCAATTTATTTTAATTAGCATTATAAGTTCCCCAGAAGGGTGCAACTACTCATTTTCTAGGTGATTACTCATCCGATTTACGATTCCCAGGTATGTTATTCATCACCTAAACCTGTCACCAGACGGGGAATTATTTATACTCTTGATATTATTTCACAAGATGCCTTTTCTTCATTACTTCTCGCCAAATACTTGTAATAGCCAGGGAAATCTTGGATATAGGCAGCATGGGACTAATAGTTTACTTAGGTTTCCCGTGCGAGGGTACGTATAAAAATAAATATAATAGTATAAATATAATCATCATCATCTCATCATCTCAGCCCATATACGTCCCACTGTTGGGCTCGGGCCTCCTCCATAATGGAAGGGTAATTGACCTACTATACCACGCTGGCCAGACGTGTTGGTATAGGATTTAATTTCGAGTTTTCCTTCTCTCGCATAGATGTTATATGCGTTTTATTTCCCTTAGTCGTCTCGTACGATCACCCACAGGTAAGATAGGGGGTGGTGAATTGTATTCTTACTCCGTCACTACACGGATAGATAAATATAATAGTTCACTGTATTAAGTATATATGTATTTTTAATAATTTTGTCAATAACGCCTTATAGATAATGTTATTAACCCCATTATCTGTACCTTACCCGGTATATAGAAAATAAATTATTTAATTATTTTTCGAATATTTTTATAAGATCTGCTTAACATCTATATGGAGCAAGGCATAAAGTTTACAGGAGCCTGAAATAGTTACTGCGTAGCCATAGATTTAGAAGTTATCTGTCGTTCTGTTTTAAAATATGAAATTAATATTGTTATATGCTATATATATTTGTTGTAATGTATATGTATAAATGTATATGTAAACAAATATATGTTTATGTATAAAATACATAAATGACGACTAAACATTTTTTTCGGAAGAAAATATCAAAAGTTACTGAAACAAATTTTAGGAAACGTTTAGAATACGCAGATAACATCTATGCCAAAAAAGAAAGATTGCAAATAAAAACCAACATATTTGACAAGCATGGTACAGTAGGTCAATTTCCCTTCTATTTTGGAGGAGGTTCCAGCTCAACAGTAAACGTAATGAGCCGAGATGATTATGACCACGATATAGTCCCACAATGTAACGTTTATTAACGGCAGAATTAGGAATATTCGCGCATAATTTAACTTTTAATAAGAGACTATACCTTCCCCCACCTTGCGACGATTCCAATCCGACGCTTGTAACATGATTTGAAAATTTCTACTCCTAATTTTTATCACTTCACCTTACATTCACGAATCTTATATTACGAGAACTACATTACTCTCTTTGAGGTTCTAAATTATACTAACAGTCATAACAGGAATTAAAACTATTTACAGTTAAAACTTTTAATATCTTACGCGTTAATGACGTATTTGATGACAACGAGGACACAACACGAGTTTTTGTTGTGGTTTACTAAAGTATTAAGATTATTCTAATTACCACTAGCCAACGTAATATGATTTGTCAATGGGGCAAATGTATTTTCTGGCAGGAAAATATACACTGACTAATTAAAGAGAGCTTGACGATGATGTAATTAAGAAATTTTTTTTGTAAATATACCCGTCTACGTAATAATAAATAATTAATAATAAGTAACACGTTCCAGCCAGAGTGCTCCGTGTGGTTACGGAGTAATAATACAGTTCAGCAGAAAGAGAAATTATAAAATTTTCTTGGGGCTAGCACTAAATCTTAATATATAAATTACGTGTCACGTTTTTTGTCCGCGATGGACTCCTAAACTACTTAACCGATTTTAATCAAATTTGCATACCGTGTGCAGTTTGATCCAACTTGAAAGATAGGATAGCTTACATCTTAATATTTATAGTCGCAATATTATTTTATTGCAAATTATTTGCCTATTATTTGACATTCACAAACGATTTTAAGAGATGGCGATATCTGTTGACTGGATTAAGTAATTTGTGTGTGCTCATGGGGATTTGAGAATGGTTTAGATTCACAATTAAACCCGGAAGGTGGCGCTTTATTTGAATAGAACAACGTCTGTTGGGTCAGCAAGTTTAATTATAAAAAGTAGATAGACGTTAGAAGGACAACTCGTCCACATAACAATTGAAATAAAAATAATTTTAAGTATGGACGTAGAGTTAATTGCCAGTATTACAGATCATGCCGTGTCCAGTATCTCCTTATATATAGGCCAATTTTAATAGACATAGAATGTCTTCCTCCTATTGTATATGTAATAAATACCATATCGCAGATTTTATATTTCTCTTATAAATTATGACGTTTTATTGTTAATCTTTCTCGTCGTCTCAGCTCTTATACGTCCCACTATAGGACTCGAGCGTTCGCCAAAATAGGTGGGAAGTTTACCTATTACACCACGCTGGTCAAACGTGTTAGTATAGTTTTATTGAGTTTGCCTTCTCTTGCATTGATGTTACATGCATATTACATTCCTTAGTTGTCTTTTACGATACCCAAAGGAAAAAAGGGGTAGTGAATTGTATTCTTACTCCGTCACCACACAGAAGGTATGTATTGTTAGTAATGGGTGAAAATGGATGGAGAACTAATCTATCTATCACCATCGTCGATTAAGAAAGTATATCAATATTAGTATAACTATCAGCACAGAAGGAAATGTTGAAATAAAAACTTATAGTAACCTCTCTAACCAACGTGATTTAGAAGTCCAAATTCCTCTCAACATGGAGTATGCCCCTATTTAACACGTTCAAGTAAGAAGAAGACTAAGGAGAATAATAAATCTAAAATCAATAATTCTATTCGACAAAATCCGTGTGATGACGGAGTAAGAATAGAATTCACCCCTCCCTATCTTGGCCGTGGACGTCGTAAAAGCCGATTGAGGGTCCTAATATGCATGGATGTTCTATGCAAGAGAAGTAAAACTCGAAAGAAAATCCTACACTAACCCGTCTGACCAGCGTTGTATAGTACGGCTCTAGCCCAACAGTGGGACGTATATGAGCTGAGATGGACTCGATAAAAGGCAGACTTTCTTTAACAACTGGTTCGCGAAATAAACGATTCGCCCCATTTTTATCTCTAACAAAGCTATTATGACAAAGCACTTCTACATACAACAATATAGTGCTAATTAGAAAATCAAATCACATATCTTTAAAATTTTGGATATCACATAGGAACGCGATTTGCGTCATTGTGGGACATGATTTGCTAACTATAATCCCGCAGTCAAAAACCTTGAAAATATTTCATTTCATGCCTGTTCCAACCTAAACTTTTACTAACTAAGGTTAAGGTACAAATTAAGGTATTTTTATAATACCTTAACCGTTGCCTAAAATTTAAGGGCCGTTTATGATAACGGGCGCCAATGACTTATACAAAAAGTAATGTTGACACGTTGTCTTCTACGTCCCTTATCATAAGAATAAACCTGATGTCATCATTACGTTGTTAATTTACGTATAATAACAAATTAGATAAGACTAGTCGTTTTCTTATCTTTGAGCATACAAATGACAATGAAGTTAGGTCGCCATTGCGCATACGCAGCGTACTAAAAAAAAAAGTCTTTAAACTTAACTTTTGAAAGAACCAGATTAGAATTATGTACATATAATCAACAGTCAGTGTAACAGCTAGTTGTGGTGATGGAGAAATAATACAAGGGCCATTCATCACTACAAAATAGAAAAATCTTCAAATAAATAGTAAGTGGTACAGCAAACATATTCCGTGCGATGACGGAATAAGAATAAAAATCAACCTATCATACCCGTGAGTGTCGTAAAAGACTACCAGGGGGTATAACACGTATGTAACTTCTGTAGAAGAGCAGGAAAACTCGAAATGGAAACTTATTACAGCTCCTGTCTGATCGGCGTGGTGTATATGAAATAGGTAAATTTCTCTCCTATTGTGTAGGAAACTTAAGCCAAATAGAGAGACACAAATGAGTTGAGATGAAAAGATATAGTAGACCAATTTATCTCTTAGAATTAGGAACATTAGATAAAAAAGACTGCCTATTTAAGGTACAAGTTCAATTGTCAATAAATTAAATATACCATAACATATCATTCTTCTCACGCGATATAAAACTTTATCAGTATACGTAACATTCAAAACTTCGATAAGCGATAGCCTAAGCCCCAGTCAACGGGTTCAAGGTCGTTCGAGTGACAAAACCGACTACCGATATCACAAGATTATACACAAATCTTGTTTACTTGCGCTTCAATGAAAAAAAATCCTTGATGTCTGTGTCTGAGCATAAATAACGACGAATGACGTATATACAAGCCAGAAATGACTTATTGGGAATATTTATTTTGTTAAACAGGTATCGAAGTAGTTCTGATGGTCTACGCAATCGGTACAAATGCCGCCACCCTTCAGTCATTCCGGGCGGTTGGAAGGCGTGAACTTACACTATGCTGCCAAAAGGGAAACAAGTATTCATTTGGTGATAATCGTCGCTGCCGAAAATATAAGTAGTTAAGCGACTTACGATGTCAAATATCAACAGAAATAGTGGTCTCGACAGACTATGGAGGCCGATTGCGCCCTATTGTCATCACGGACGACAGCATGAAATAGGGAAATCTTAAATTCACCTGCCAGCGTTTCCAGATGGAACGTATTTTTTTAACGGCAAAAAGAACTCCAAACGCTATATCACTGCCAACATCATATATTTTAAATACACCACCGCAGGATGGGTTTCTTAAAACGTGTACGTAAGATACGTATCTTATGAAAAATGAAGATTATGACACGAAATAGATATAAAATAATTCGCTACAATATCTCAAATGAGTAATAACTATTGAAAGTAGACTTGCGAATATCCTTTCACCATTTATCAAGGGACTGACGATTCAGGAGTGTTAAAGAATAAATTACCTTCAACAAATCTCACTTCTTCCATGGAAATCTAAAGTTATGAAACATCCTCCTAATACAACCAAGTAAACAGACATTTTTCTCCTTCTAACGCACTGTACGTGGAGTAACTTAACACAAGGACATCTATTTAGCATTCCATATCAGTAATACGGCTTGGTGGCACGCCAAATTAGCTAAGTATTTGCAATCGTAGCGGTTTTCCTTATCTTAGTGCTATCATCTTTTGTGTGTGGTCTTCTATGTAAATCAATACTTTTTAAGGCATAGAAACCCCTATATGGTTAAAAAGTATCGATTCACAGAGTTATTCTCATAAACCTTATACCTAAGAAATCTTTACCATTGGAGGTTATTATGCAAATTACACCCAAACAAGATGGAAAAGGTATTAACTGTTATTGTTATTCATTATAGAATGTGATATCATTGATTTACAGACATTTGATTGATGAAAATATGACATACAACAGCAATAGGAAAGGACCATCCATAATGTTATTATTTATAAGTGTGCAGCCAGCACACTTATAGTAAGGCTCAGCATTAAGTAAGGTGTAAATACATGACCTCTCTATGGTTCTGAAATTACTCTATATAATTTTACCTTTTTCCTAAATTTTAAGCAATAAAGACTGAAGTTGTAAGTAGGATATTACATCAATCAATTAATAAATAAATACAAACAAAACATGTATTTGAAATCTGTAACAAATGTAGTAATACAGATATATGATGAATTCTCAACTCAAACTTTCCGTAAACATAAAAATGCCTTTTATTTAGTAAAAAAAAATGGTATGCTATGAGTTAACTGCATATCAGGTTTGTACCTGATATGCAGCCACATATGCAGACATTAAATACCTCTAAGCTCAAAACTATTCCATGTGGTGAGAGAGTAGGAATAGAATACTCCATCCCCTATCTTGTCTGTGGATGTCATAAAAGATGGCTAAGGGATATAATATGCATATAAACTCGAAATAAAACCCTATACCAACTCTCAGATAATTCAAAATAAAACCCTACACCAACTTGTCTGACCAGCATGGTATAGTAGGTCAATCTCCCTTCTATTGTGGAGAAGGCCACTCGGCAGTGGAACATATATCGTTGTTGAGAGGAAGCACAAACCACCTTTCTACTAAACACAAAATTAGTTAAACTGAGACTAATTCATACCTAATATTATAAAAGAAGCTACAGGATATATGACTGAAGAAATTATTTCTTTAGCATCACTTGTCTACCTCTATAATTATTATTTGGTAGTACTTATATAGGTATATTAAATAGTTATCAGGTTGAAACTAAATATAGACAAGTAAGATAAACAAGTGAATTAATGAAGAGTAAAGTAAATATTATTATTACAAGTTCAATTTAATAAGCATTTATCAGATTATACATGATAGGAATCCTGATTTTATATTAGTTTTTAATACTGTTCCTGACGATAGGTTAAACATAGTTATCACTGCCTAACATAACAATAAACACTAGAAAAACATATAATGTCTTACTGTGTTTGCCAAGCATGGCAATTGTGGCAGTAAACCCTTCATTGAATAATAGTGCCATGTGGCATTATGTGGAGAAGGGTTACTGCCAGTAGAGGTTATTGAAGAGCTGGATAATTAATATAATGCCTATACAAGTGTATCAAGTGAACAAAGTGTAAGATGCATTCATATTACAGAATATTTACTTTTTTACTTTACTCTCATACTCATACAAGATTTTGAATACTCTATGGTACCATGGGGTGATGCTTAGTAGTAGTGCTTACAAAATAACGTGTGAGCACCCATTACTTTCGCATGAGGGTTGTAAAGACAGACTGAGTAGCATCACTTTGCTGGTGAAATTATAAACACCAACTGATATCACCACACTCCACACTCTCTTGCCAGCTGTGGTGATTATAGGATTATCCCTATTCTGACAATCAATGTCCAAGATTGCTGTCAATGAGCTGATGGAAGGTATTGGTTATGTACTTTTAATCAGTTCAGGTATCAATCATAAATCAGTATCCTTTGCTGGATTAACAAAGAGGGTACTGGTTCACCTATACTTTCACTGCCAAGGTATATTGAAAATAACAACTTCCAAATGAAGGTTGATATTAAAGAAACAGCCAAACAAATATTCAATCAAACTACAGACACTGGCAGTGGTACTGACCATTGGGGATTGATTATCATAAAACTTATCTTGCATACAAGTTATAAGGCAATGGAACATCATTCTATCTTTATGAATTTAGACAGAACATTTGATTATAAATTACTGTCAAACTCAACTCATCACTGACATTCATATTATGTGTATTTAAATTATAATAAGAGAAGGAAATCTTGAAACAAAACCCTCTATAAACCTATCTGATCAGCATGGTATTTATTGTAAGGTTAATTGCCTTCGTATTGTGGACATATTACTTACAATGAACACATAACTCGTATATCTTTCAACCATACTCATACAGAGGAAGAAAAATCTGTTGAATCTAGAGTTTTATAATAATACTTCAATTTCTGATATTTACGCGAGTATTACACATTTTAAATAAAACTACTTTACAGATTTTATCGCGTTTGTAATTGATTTTTGATTGTCCGACGTTTTGAACACTTTGCAGCGTTCAGTCCGCCCGTGACCATGAATGCTGCAAATTGTTCAAAACGTCGGGTAATCAAAAATCAATTACAAACGCGAAAAAATCCGTAGTTTTATTTAAAATACTTCAATTGCTATCTAAACAAGCAATGAATTAAATACATATGCTACTAGAAACAGCATCTTTATATTTTTACATTATAACATCTGCTACCGTTACTACAAACAGCAAGGTAATTAACATAACCCAAGGTCAATAACAACTTTTTATATTGGGACTTAGTCTTTCCACTACATTTTTTGCAGCTGAAGTGCTCCAAACTTTCTATAGTTTGATCAAATGGATACCTTCATGACTTCCACCAAGACTTGACTTATTCATTACATAAGTCATTATTATCTTGGCTCATGTATATCCAACTACCGGCCTCAAACTTCCTTCACAAGAGGCAGGTAGTTGTCTACTACACCATGCTAATCAGACTGGTTAGAACAGAATTATATTTTTCATTTTTTTTATTCTCTAGCATGATGTAGATGTTCTCTGTATATTATACCCCTTAAGAATGTATTATGACACCCAAAGGGTTACAGTGAATATTCTTACTTCATAAGTCATTAATTTTTAACTTATAATTTCAATCTTAATACCCTACAAATGTCTAAGTCTCTTTTTCTTTGGGTACTTGTGTTTAATCCAAATTTATCATGTGTGTAATAACTATTTAATGTGAGTACACATCTTTACTAATTTATATAAATAAAATGTCATCATAATCTCAGCCCATACACATCCCACTGTTGAGCTCAAGCCTCCTCCATTATGGAAGGGAGATTATAATAATAATAATAAGTATATGCATATTTAATCCCTTAGTCATCTTTTATGACAACCACGGGCAAGAGAGGGGTGGTGAATTGTATTCTTACTTCGTTACCACACAGATTGGTTAAATTAATTACTGTAATATACCTGTCCCTGTTAAGTATTGTATAATTTTAATTTTGTGAATATATTAGAACAAAACATATACTTCTCTAATTTTTACAATACTAAATATATTAGTCATACTATGCAGAAATAAAAAAAAATGTAAAAATTCAAAGTAAGTTGTTAAACAAATCAGTTGTGACTATAGTAATTATAATGCAAATTTTTCAAAGGTATGTCAAAACCTACACTTATATTTTATACTAAAAAAGACAAATTTGGTTTGCCATGACTAAATGTCATCTAGTTTAATATGAAAACAAAAATGGCATTATTCATTCATTTGCAAATGAAATGTATTTGCAAGATAAACATTACACAATATACTGCCATTATCAACAACTGTTTGATTCTTATACCTACTACTTTATCCAACAAAATATTGTTTATCAACAACATAGACACATTCTGCACTAAATCTTGTGGTAAATATATTTAAATATAATGGTGTAAATAATTTGTTTTAATTATTAAAGCTTTTGAGTAAGAATACAATTCACCACTCCCTATCTTGCCGTGGATGACGTAAAAGACAACTATGGGATATAATATGCACATAACATCTGGGCAAGAGAAGAAAAACTCAAAATAAAATCCTATATCAACATGTCTAATCAGCATGGTACAGTAGATCAAATTCTCTCCTATTGTGGAGGAGGCCCAAGCCCAACAGTAGGACATATGTGGGCTGCGATGAATAAATTGCATTCTCATATTGCAGATTAAAGAGCAAGTCATTACATCAAGGAAAATTTTATAATAGGACCAAATTAATGTTCTGGATGAGAAATGCACAATTTAAACAACAATCAATTTGTATTGTCTGTTATGATGGCATTTCTTGACCTTAGAGAGTGCTAAATATATATAAATATGTCCATATGTAACATAAGGCTGCTAAATAGATAAGTCACAGCTAACAAATGAATAAATCATGAAGCAATAATATTTGAATGCAAATAATAAGCTACATCAAATATTTGATCAAAATCTTAACATATTCGCAGACTGGAAATTTAAAATAATATTTGTTATATTTCCATGTGGTGACAGAGTAAGAATACAATTCACCACTCCCTATCTTGCCCACGGGTGCAGTAAAAGATGGCTAAGGTATGTAATATGCATATAACACCTATGCAAAAGAAAGTAACTCAAGACCCTATACCAACTCATCTGACCAGCTGTTGAGTATAGTAAGTCAATTACCCTCCTATTGTCGAGGAGGGCTCGAGGCCAGCAATAAGAGGTATATGAGCCGTAATGATTTTATTATAACTGCAGACCTCTTTGGTAGTATTTCATTAATGTTATGACCAAGTCCTAATCAATTATATTATTATACTACTATAAATGAGTTGTTTTGTAAATTGCCAGATAGTGGATAATCTCTAGTATTAGTGATGCTACTTTTACACTTCATTTATTAAAAAACGTCTCTTATAGACCAACTTTAATCACCAAAAATGTATCATGAACATTTGTATTAGTGTTTTCAATTATATAGCTTGGTATTTTATATGTCAATAGATGGCGCTATGAAGAACCAATGCACTGGCTTCATTATATAAACAAAACTAGTTTATGTTTTACCTCGATAAATTTTTGGTAATACAAAACTGTGTCAGATATTGCTAATTTTATTAGTAGAATATTTATATACAAGTATTTCTGAATGTTTGAAAGGCAGAGATAGCTCGAGACAGTTGTAAACATTTAGATAATAATACCATACTAGCTTGACAGATCGTCATAGCATATTATGTCATGCTTGCTTTCTTACATTTGTCTGCATATCATATCTAGTAGCAATAAAGTGAGTAGTAGGCAATTGTATTCTTACTCTTGCCACCACACAGATATATTTAGAACAACCTAAACATATATGTATACAAACCAGGTAAAATCTTCAACTGTAAACATATTATTACACTAGGTAATCAAAACTATATTGTTATTGGGGTAATTATAAAGGTAAATACATCAATATATCCTTTGGAATTAACAGCAATATTTTGTAGCAACTAATATAGTAGATAATGAATGGTATAAATATTTTATTATAATTAATATAATGAGAATATTTCTGCCCTTTTGCTGCAATGTAAGCTTATATAACTAACTAGAATTATAAAATTACCATAATTATAAGGATGTTTATATCTTTAGCCAAGCATATTATTATTGTATATGAAGTAAGACTAAAATAATATGGATCCTTCTATTCTCTCAGGTGTTAGTACCTCTTAAATTAGAGGTAAGATAAAATGGCAAAAATATCAGTATTATAATTGTATTTATGTAATAATTATAAGATTCTCCGAATTCTAAAATAGTAGATATATTATAAAATATAAGGAATTATGACTAATACATATAAAACAACACGACTATTGATAAAGGTATTAAGAGATGCAAATCAAGAAGCTTTATCTACAATATATCTCATTTAGTTTCTATATTAGTTCTATATTAGTTATTCTCAGTTTTAGTTTCTATATTATATATGATTAACGGTTAATCAATGTTTATTAACGGAACGAGTGGTATTATGCTATTCCCGTGTAATTGCTTTAATAAATTGTAATCATATGTTTTATACTACTGCAAACATTTACGTAGTTAGCTGTATTTTTAAGGAATATTTTGATGATAAGTCCGAGCGTATATGCTGAAAGACCGTTGTGATCATTCCCCTGCATCTACAATCCTAGCAACAGTGAATTCAGACGGTAAAAGGTTAAAACTATCGGCGTAAGTAGGTAATGATAACCAAACTATCTAAACAAGCTATCTTCACAGTATGTAAACACTATATACTAGAAACCAAACTAATGACAATAACATTGCATTTACCGTCGGAGTTCGAACGATAAAACATCTTCGACTTATTGCGATTTCCCAAATCCAATTTCGCCCTTGACTAGCGGGCGCAAAAAGTCACCACTTACCGGCCATGACAAAGCCCAGCACAAAACTTTAAGAAGTTCGATAGTTTTATTGCACAATCACTTCAATGTTTTGCTAAAACATCACACAGATTTGCCGATGAAAACGGATTAGAAACATTTCAACATTACATCGGTAAAAAGTAATGGCGCTGAGAAATATACACACAAATAATTACTGCAGAGTTTAGTGTTGCCATACTGATATTTTTTAAAACTACTTTATTAGTACAGTCAGAGCACGTCACAGCCCACAAATAATATATACCTATTGTATAACTAATTCACAATTAGGCATTAATTTGAAATAAATTAGAACCAGCAACCATCCAGGTCAATACTCACTTTTTGGAAGATGATTTAAAAGGGTATACGACCCATATCAATTAACAAAAAAATATGCTTTATTTAGGAATTCTGTTATACTTTTTGACGTGACAACGTCTTATAATTCGATGGAGCCGGCTGCACACACGAAAAAACATGACTTATGCGGCGTTACCTCACTCTGAGGCGTTCCAGTTAAGGCTTGATCCATACAAAATATCAATCAAACAAATAAAATTAAAATTTTCTTTTGAAAAATGAAACCATTCCATCAGTATTTTCTTATGACGTTGTCACGTTCAACTATCGTCCGTAAACCGACTTTACAGACAACCGATTTTTTTTTATTCCTAAAATAAATTAATGAAATTTTAAATTCGTATCTACGCAATAATACAAATAGTAATAAGATAATTAGTTTATATAACTTTTACGTTTAGATAACGCTTATCTGTATCTATTATGAGTATGTATGAATTAAAATATGAAAAAGTACTTAAAACTAGTTAGTACTACTTGTTAGTTTTTAAAACGCCTGTATTATGTTTCGTATATGTTTTATCAACTCGTAAAAGTCTTACCTCCTCCTAGTCTAACCTCCTGACCAAATGGTCATGATACTGCTTTTACCTTATAAATAAATATCATATCTAATTTAATTTTAATATACATATATTTTACGATAAAAAGAAATTTTAAAATTTTCTTTCATTTTAAAATGCCAAATGTCTGTTCGAATGACTACTGCAATGGTATAAATGTTAGATTCTGGCAACATTCCTAAACTAATGTCAAACTGAACGTTAGTGAGAAAAACAGTGTCGAAAAAGCGCGCATTTCGTTGCTCTTTTAGTGCTGCCATCTAATATATTTCTTAATAAACGTTGTATTTGGAACTGCTTACCCGACACAACACCAAGGAAACTATAGCCAGAGTAAATTAAAAAACTTTGTCATAAGCTAAAATGGTTACAAAGTTATTGAAAACATTACAAAATAATGTAATTAGTTTATTATAGAACTTATGACTTTTCTGTGTAACAATAGGCTTCAAAAAACACTAAATGAATTCATTGTTTCAATTTGCCTATTTAGCACGCACATCACAAGTTCAACAAAATTAAGGATTTGCCAGTTTTTTAAATTAATTAATGAATTAAATTTGTACTTAGCGGAATGTCTGTAAAGTGTCGTTTGAATTAGCTGTGTTACTTAATGTCATAAGTAGTTGCTTTTTTTTATCAGTTTGAGCGAGCTTAGGTGCTAGTAACTAACTAGGTTTAATTAGCGCCTTGCAAATGTTCATGGTAGTTTACGTTGCTGCGTTTGTTGCTTTAATATTATACGTACACTTGAGAGTTTTACTTTGACACGGAATTTCGTTTTAGCTACTGCATTGATGTCTCGAGGTATCGTACTTTGGAGACGAGAAACAGTTCATAAAATAGGGGTAAGCTGTAGATTCATTTCCCTATACTAATTACTCAGAAATACCACTCAGGTCAAACATGTTGATATACGGTTTCATTCGAGTTTTCAAGTAATGTTATCTCGTCTCTTATTCGTCTTTAACGATTAGACACAGGCAAGGTAACGATGGTGATTTTTACTCCGTCACCCACGGGTGGGTAAATACGAGACTAAAAAAGAACTTCATAACGAAACTCTTTTCATAATATATATCTGTAACATAAAAACAAAATAACGACTGACATTCGCGCTGCCATACATTTGATAAATTTAGTACTGCTATTCGAAGGATTGAAAGTTTTTTTAAAGAATTATTTAGTTTACTTTGTACCGTGTTACATTTCAAAATGGGTGAACAAGCTGAAATAACTGAAGAAATGAGAGCTATGTTTGATAGGGTAAGAACCATTAGCCAGTTCTCTGTTATTCTTTAAACATTTTATGTCTCCTGCTGCCTCTTTCAGTAACAAAAAAATTAATTACTAGATCAGTTAACATAATCACTGATGTTTATTTGAGTATTACGTATTTGATATAAATTTATTTTTGTGGCTTTACGTTTGTATTTAATTTTTACTTATCCGACGTTTCGGAGCGACTTTTTCACGTTCATGGTCACGAGGGATGATATTTTCAATATGTAATGCTTCCAACCTTACGTAAGATATTCGTAAATATTATGTTTAAAAAAAATATTGCGGTTATGTCCTTATAGGAGTATGCGCCTTTTGCCTCTACCAAAAAATGAGTACGGAGTTGTAATACGCAATAAATAATATAGGTAATACTTTTTATACGTAAAACAGTTTTTTTTTTCAAACTAGACTACTTGTTACGCAGATTTAAAATACTTTTCAGTTACAATTATATAATATGTATTTGGAAAGACATGTTTTTCGCGCTGTTGTCATTAGATTAATTCCCAAGGTTTGACGTCAGACAGCTAGTCTATCGTTAAGACTCGGTCATAATCTTTGCAGATTACATTTCTTTTCAATATGCGCTTAGAATAATTAGATTTAGTCCTCATTACATATATTTAAAAGCAGAAAAAAAATGTCGTTGAGCCATAATAATTTTTGTCTCTGGTATATTTTGTGGTCCAGAGTAAAGGTATACACGACAACGATAAATCGTAGCGATCTGACTGCGCAAACCGTTCGAACGTCCATAGAGCGTACACACGACAACGATAACTGCGTCGATTTACGTCCACACTATCGATAAAACTGCACAAACGGTTTGCGCAGTTAAATCGCTACGATATATCGTTGTCGTGTATACCGACCATAATTGAACATTTATATTGCCAACACAGAGCAAACGTTTAATTCAATGATACCACAGACGAAGTAGTTGGTCTAAGTAAGCCCCTACCGAGGGTACAAATTACGTCAACTAATGTCTATTCGAGGTTTGATACCCAGGCTATGGGACATATACTCAAATCATTAATAAAGGCAGAAGGGCGACATGCGGCTCTATAACCTGTATGCCGTATTGCCTCCCAATCCCTGTTTGTGCTGACCTTTAAAATTGATGGCTCAACGGGCGAGTTACCCTTTCGGGTACTATGTGTAGTCGCCCTCATATGGTTCTCTGCGGGTGGTGGACTAATGCCCGGCCCGTCCACTCACAGTATCCGGAGAGTAAATGTAATTTTGTTTCTTAATTGTAACGGGCAGCAGCAGTGTTTAGGAATATTTAAAACATCAATTGTCATAACATTCTCCCCTGAATATTATAGCAATATTCTTTAATGCATCATGCTCATTTTCCTGCATTTACTTGGGGTTGATGCAATATGTACTTACTCCTCCATCACACATGTTGCTAAAGTTATTGATATTGTAGTTTTATGACCGTCCGGCTGCCTGATGTCCATCCTACTTGGGAATGCAGGCAGTTGTTGACCAGAAGGCATCACATAGCTGTGGCCCAGGTGGATAAAAAGCTTTTAGTCGTCTTTTACAATATTCTCGAGCAATTTGAGGGTTTTTTACAACACTCTGCACCAAAGAAATAATCCTTGTATTTTGGGAGAAGGAAATAATCCTTTTATTGCTTTACAAATATATAATTAACGGAAATAAATTACATTCAGACTCAGAACAATAATTTGTGGATCGCACAAAGTGTTGTCCTGCCTGAGATTCGAACTTACGACACTGTGCAGCCAGGTTTGTAGTATTCATAGCCGCCACTACACAGCACACAGAAAATATTTCCCTAATGATTGATGTTAAAAGATTGCAAACTTACTATTTTTATTCCCATGGTCGAATATAATGCTGAGTTTCTGCAAACTGTTCTGCCTCGCCTCAGCAAAGAGTCTCTTCTTGTTCTTGGGTGATGGTTGTGTGGCCAATGGCGAGACTACCATTGTGGTGGTTGCCATTTTGTTACACCATTACTTTGATCTGAAAATAAATAATTATTATGAGAGGATGAATGTAGGGACAGCAATGTACAATATCAAAAACGAAAACAGTGTTCCTACTTGTTCGTTTGTTTCGAATCATATGCGTCCTACTGCTGGGCTCAAACCTCATCCACAAGGAAGGATATTGACCTACTATACCAGGCTAGTTAGAACGGTTGGTTATAGGCTTTTGTTTCGTGTTTTCCTACTCTTGATAGATGTTGTATGCATATTATAATCCTTTAGTCGTCTTTTACGACACCCAAAAGGGGGTGAAGAAAGAGGGTGGTGAATTGTATTCTTACTCCGTTACCGCATGGATAATGCACAGGTTTTTCTTTTTTGTTTTTTTATGGGTGGACTATGGTAAGCGCACGTGCGGTCCAGTCCGTCCGGGACGATGAAAGGACGGCGCGCGGGCCCATAACCCACACGTACCCACGTCACCTCGTTGTTGGGCCGACCACCGGAGCAGATGTGACTTGTCGTCAGTGGTCGGCCTGACGGAATACCCTTTCGGGTAACCTCACCTCTCGACGTCCTGGGACGTCGGTCGCCGTCGCGCGGTTATCCTCCTTGCGGGTGAAACAATTCTCCGGTCCGATCACCCGCGGCCTCGGCTAGGGCGGCATTAGATTAGGCGCAGATACTCGCGCCTGCGCCGCCCGAGTCGCCGGCGGCGGAACGTGTCGCCGAATAGGAGGTCTACTCGCACACGATCCACCGCCTCCTTCCGTTCCGAGGGTAATAAAACTTTTGCACTATGAAATATAAGTAAGTATATATTGAGTCGACCCAAATAATTGGGATCAGAGCAAGGTGATGATGACGATTTTATATAACATATTTGTTGTAACTTCACCCGATAGAATAATATAAAGTTTACACGGTAAGATCGAGTTATTTTGTTCATCATCATCATTTCAGCCTATCGCCGTCCACTGCTGGACGTAGGCCTCCCTCATGTTATGCCACAAAGTGCGTTCCTGTGCCGCCTGCATCCAACGACGCCCAGCAACGGTCACCAGGTCGTCGGTCCACCAAGTGGGGGGGACGTCTTACACTGCGTCATCCAATACGTGGTCGACTCAGCGGTTGTCGGTTCGTCAAGCGATGTGGCCTGCCCATTGCCACTTCAGCGTGCTAATTCTTCGTGCTATGTCGGTTACATCCGTTTTTCTGCGGATTTCCGTATTTCGGATTCTATCTCGCAGAGAAATTCTGAGCATAGCCTGTTCCATGGCCCTCTGAGCGACTTTGAGCGTTGTTATGAGGCCTTTAGTTATTTTGCTACCTAATTCAATTTATTTATTTGTGAAATGGATATACCTTGTTACTTTATTTAGTCACGAGTGTCTCTATAATCAGTAGTTAGCATATTAATTACAATCGATACATAGGGGTACAATATAAAATCAAATAAATCTGTTCGTTAGTGATACGTAGCGAATTGTTATCAGAAGGGCAGGAAATACGTATTTAAAGACAAAAATGTAAGAGCAATTTTAAAGCTAATCAACCAGCCGGTTTTAAACTATTCATCATCGTCATAATCTCACTGCTGGTATCATGCCTCTTTATAATGAGAGGGAAAATGACAGACTATACGGTGCTGGTCAGACGTTTTAGTTTTTTATATCGAGTTTTCCTTCTCTTGCATCTCTACTATACATATACATAGGATATCCCTTGATATAAAAGACGTCCGCTTTTATTAGGGCTCCATATCCAAAGAGTAAAAACGGCACCCTTTTATTACTAAGACTTCGCTGTCTGTCCGTCCGTCTATCTGTCACCAAGCTGTATTTCAAGAACTGCGATAGCGAGACACTTGATATTTTTATGCATTATGTATTTTTGTTGCCGCTATAGCAACAAATACTAAAAACAAAATAAAATCAGTATTTAAGAGGGCTCCTATACAGCAAACGCGATTTTTTTGCCCTTTTTATAGATAATGGTACGGAACCCTTAGTGCGCGACTCCAACTCACACTTAGCCTGTTTTAAACTCTTGCTGCTGTGTTTAAATCCGTTCTAAACTACGTTACAAAAATTCAAGAAACGAATCTGTTTTTAGGGTTCCGTACCCAAAGGGTAAAAACGAGACGCTATTACTAAGACTTCGCTGTCTGTCTGTCCATCTGTCCGTCACCAGGCTGTATCTCAAGAACCGCGATAGCGATACAGTTGAAAATTTATAAATTATGTATTTCTATTGCCGCTTCTATTGCTGGAGGGCTCCCATACAACAAACACGATATTTTCGCCCTTTTTATACATAATGGTACGGAACCCTTCGTGCGCGACTCCGACTCACATTTAGCCAGTTTTTTTCATAATTTCATAGGATTTTACATATTACAGAGCACAGAAATAAGTGTTTTTCCACAGATACAATATCAGTCCGTGTTGTGTCCGACGTAAGAATACAAGTCGCCACTACCTATCTTGTCCTTAGGTGTCGTAAAACACGATTAAGGGATGCGATATAAAATAAACTCATTTGCAAAAAAAACGGGCGGTTTTGATTTTCATTCATATTTAAAAAGATACAATACCAAAAAGGTTTCAATCGTTTGTACACGTTACTGGCCGGTTTTAAAAATGCTGTGGTATTTAAAAAAGTACGTTCTAAATTCAATTTTTCATTTGATGTTCATTTTTACAGAAAACCCCTTTTTATCCTACATTTTTGGCGCGAAGTTCCAGAAGTTAACATCGACTTTCATAACTTTTATTCAATTTTTATCGATTAATTTCATATCCTTGACTGTCAAAGCTTTATTTAATGCTGTTTGGCTGTATCAAAAATGGTAGATAAAGTGGTAAAAGCTACCAAAATTATCGCGCTGCTTGAAGAGGGTTGCAGCCAATGTTTCGTGGCTAGGAGGCTAAATGTTAGTCGCTCGACAGTCCAAAGGACCTGGCAGCGATATCAGGAGACTGGTTCCGTCGAGAGAAGGCCTGGTTCTGGAAGAAAACCATGTACCCAACCACGGGATGATCGTTTTCTTGTGAGTCGCGCATTGAGAAATCGCAAATCTTCGTATGTGGATCTTAAGAACAACCTCCAAGAAGTAAGAAATGTGCATATTAGTCTATGGACGGTCAGGAGGAGGCTTCTCGCTGCCAATATACGCAGTCACCGCCCGGCCCGCGGCCCCAAATTACTCCGTGAGCACAGAGTTCACAGGCTTAGGTTCGCTAGAAATTGTGAATCATGGACTCAAGACGATTGGAATAGGGTTTTGTTCTCTGATGAAGCCAGGATATCTCTGTTCGGTGAAGATCGACGTCGGCGAGTGCTAAGAAGACAAGGAGAACGCTTTGCAGAGGCATGTTTCGAAGAAATCACACCTTATGGTGGGGGCTCTGTTATGTTTTGGGCAGGAATAAATTCAATGGATCGTACAGAGTTAGTCTTCATTGAAAACGGCTCACTGACTGGGCATCGATACATAACGGAAGTTCTAATTTCTCATGCACAACCCGCATTGGCCGCTCTAGGTGAAGACTCGATTTTTATGGACGACAATGCTCGCGCCCACCGATCCCGCGATGTTAATGCGTATGTGCAAGAGGTCGGCATTCGTCGTTTGGATTGGCCAGCTCGAAGTCCCGACCTCAATCCCATAGAGCATGTCTGGGACGTTCTGAAACGGCGTGTGAGATCAGTACACCCGGCTCCGCAGACCATCAGAGAGCTGAAGAATGTGATTACTGCGGAGTGGGAACGTATTCCGCAAGCAAGTATCCGGGATATACTCGCTAGCATGCCCAGACGAATTCAAGCTGTGATTTTAGCTAGAGGGGGTCACACTCGATACTAAACATTTATCTGCTTTTACTTTATTAAAGAAAAACAAACAAAAAAACTTTTTTATTTTTACTTCATGAGCATATGCACTACTAGCGAATATACACTACTAGCGAGGTTTAGCATTATTTCCCATAAATTGTATCTAAATTTTATGAAATACTGATGAAAACGATTATTTTCTTATTAATTTAGCAAATTGTGTGGATAAAACTACCTATAATTATCAAACAAAGAAATATTAACATTTGAAATGGTTCATTGCTTAGGTGCCCGTTTTTTTTGCAAATGAGTGTATAATAATAATAATTAGTAGTCATTTTTATGACACCCACAGGTAAGAGAGGGGGTGGTGAATTGTATCCTTCCTCCGTCACCACACGGATAATAGTGTGTTGGTGCAGCTCCCATTTTAAAGTAATACGTGTCCATGAATGCGAATTATACAAGCTGAGAAAAAAGACTAGCGCTATTTTAACAAAAAGGAATTAATTAGCTACATTGCGTGGCACAATTAAATAATTGGGTGTACGCATTTACGACGTTTCGCTACTGAATGTAATTTTGTATAACAATTAATTGACAAGGAACTATAGGAACCAACTAAAACAAGATGAAACTGACTTCTATTGACTTGAACCGATTTTGCCGTGTGGTGATGGAGTAAGAATAAATTGTATTCTTACCCTCTTATCTTATCCGTGGGTGTCGTAAAAGACGACTAAGGTATTAAATATGCAAATAACATCTATGCAGAGAAGAAAAACTAGAAATGAAACCATTACGTCAACATGTCTGACCAGCGTGGTTATAGTAGGTTAAACTCATTTAGAGGAGGCTCGAGCCCAGCAGTGGCAACATGCATGAGTTGCCATGATGAAACCTATTGACAATTATACGTACATGCCTTAGAATAATAACGTATAGAAGGTAAGTTCGCGCACAAAAAGTGAAGCATTTCAATTGGAGCCTAATGGAGCTTACGCCGGAACCGTTCCGTAATGTACAAGGTCACTGTACTGCACGTAGGTACGCAACTCTTAAAAAATAAATAGGTAATTATGACGGTTTGTGCATTCAAATGGTGTCACAACACATTTGAAAAACTTAAAAAGGTTTTTAACATTACTTTTAAAATTATTTCGACGATTTATGTTAATAAAAACAAAATTTGATTTCATAATTTGTATAGTGGTGTGCGTGTGTACGTGTGTAATCGTCTGCGCGCATGTAGTATTTTTAGATTCATGTTTCGACACTATTCTTCTATACCTTATTATTGTAAGGTATATGCATTGAAATTTCTATTACAAATGATTTTCATTATCATTTCTATATCGTTATGATTTTCAGTGGGCTCACCACATAAGTCCACTGTTGAAAGAAGAAAGAAAGAGAAAACATATTTATTCGATGCTGAGCCACACGTCACAATTTTCATGGTTAAGCATACATACGGCTGAAATAAACATTAAAAATATTATAATAATAAAACAGATATGTAGGTAGGTAGTTAGGTGCTATTCTTAGTGTGCATAAAGGAATCACGACAAAAGCCGAAGTGTATCAACACGGCCGATACCACCCGTCCGCGGTCCGCCTACAAAACAGTCAGTCGGCTAGGGAGCTGCGATCACGACAGCCGCAGCCTCACGTTAATATACTGTATGAGGAATCGTATGAATGATCGCAGCTCGCACACTAATAATAGTTAGAACGCGATGGGTACATGAGCTTTTAAAATATAATATAAATGCTGAGCAATAAATGTTGGACTTGGACCTCCTCCACCATAAGAGGGAAATTGACCTACTAAACCATCCGTGTTGGTATATGGTTTTTTGTTGAATTTTCTCTCACTTACATGGGTGTAATCTACATAGTATATCCCTTAGTCGTCTTTTACGACACCTAGGGCACGGTAATATAATAGATGACTATACTGTGCCTAGGGACAAGATGGGGAATGGCGACTTGTAGTCTTACGTTGTCACAACACGGACTGATATTGTAGAGGGTGTTTAATTGTATTCTCACTCTGTTCACATCCGCGTACACATAATGTCTGCTAATAAAATCTCCAACCACATAAAGTTAATATACGGAAGTAGGAAACTATAAAATAACATGATCAGTCTATTAATCGCTTTTAATCAATAATATTGTCTGTTTATGTATAGACAAGTACCTATACCTACCTAGGCACAATAGGTAGATAGATTTATTTCACTTGGAATTATCATCATCAAAGAAAAAAAAACGACTGTTCTCGTTAAATCTAATAAAAAAACACAAACGTAACTAAAGCACATGATGTAAGAAGTGCTTTAGTTACGTTTGTGTTTTTTTATTGCTAGACAGACAAAATTTTTTTTATTGCTATTTTAGGCATAGGTGTCGTGCAAATAACCGTGTGAGCATGAAAAAAGCCTATTATTTTGACATTACAAACAGACACTCCAATTTTATTTATTGGTATAGATATAGATTATTGGTTGAAGTTCTGATACCCTTGATAGGTTAGGTAGTAACCTGTAGTAAGGGATAACAGTCCTCTTCCCTTGTAACAAATGTAGGTATTATTAATAGTTGTTTTGAATAAGGTGTAAATATTTTGTGGTCTTTTAAATGTGTGGGTATAAATTAAAAAGTAATGATAAACAATGTATTCATAATGTGGTTTAGTAGGTTGTTCAATCAGATGTGAAAGGGGGGTATATCTATATCTATTTAAAATGAACGAGTGTGTAATAAAAATAAGTTTACAAGTGATAAGCTTTATACGGAACGAATGAATTAGTATTTGATTTATAAATATTTTTATTCTCAAGCTTTCCTTTTAGGTACTTAAATAAAACTAAATTAAATTTATTATTATTTTTATTGCGTTCATCACAATCACAACTCATATACGATCGACTGCTAAGCTCGAGCTTCCTCCACAGTGAGAGGCAAATCGATCTATTATATCATGCTCGTGGTCAGACGTATTATCTCTCTCTCAATTTAGTGGACTATTGTAACTGATTCCTTGGGTTCAGTGGAAACCAAAGAGTCGATCCCCACTATTGGCGCAATCAATCATCCGAATAAATAGTACCGTTTAAAAGTGGACGTATGTGGATTTGTACATAATCTCTTACTGAATGCACAGATGGTGTAGTAATTAAGATACCAAGCTAATGTGCCAGTGTCGCAGGTTCGAATCCCAAGCAGGACAATGCTTAGTGCGAACCACGAATGGTTGTTCCGAGTTTGGATGTAATTTGTGTCCAATAATTGTATGTTCGTAAAGTCCTCTGCAGTACAATGACTATCTTCCTAATGTTGTCTTTTAAAAAAGAAAAATCTACCCCCAGTTATGACCGTATGACTATACAAAAAACATCTTTTGAAAAGCTTTGCAACACGCTTTTCACAGAACCTTTCAATAGCAAAAGTACAACAAATTTAAAAAAAAAATACAAATCGAATCAAATTATTTATTTACTAGCTTTTGCCCGCGGCTTCGCCCGCGTAAAAGTTGGTTTGCATATTTCTTACTATTGTGTTATTGTGGTGACGGAGTAAGAATACAATTCACCACTCCCTATCTTGCCCGTGGATGTCGTATAAGACGACTATGGGATATATACACATAACATCTATGCAAGAGAAGGAAAACTCGAAAAATGAAACCCTATACCAACATATCTGACCAGCATGGTATAGTAGGTCAAATTCCCTCCCATTATAGAGGAGGCCCGAGCCCAAGAGTGGGAACTATGTGGGCTGCGGTGATGATGATGATGATATTTCTTAATTTAAGAAATACTCTATCTATGTGTCAATTTTCATTCAAATCTGGTCAACAGTTTGCGCGTGATCGAGTAACAAACGTCCAAATATCTTCACAATTTTTTATATTTGAATATTACTTCCACCCTTGTAGTTCAAATTCACGTGGAAAAACGATGATAAATATGGCCATCCTTAGTCGCTGATAATACATTATCCATGATAGGTTTCCATTGGTGAAAAAAAAAAAATATTGATCAAACTCCCGTAGTTTCACCCATGCGAATTCCCAACCCATGCGAAACCCCATTCCCATGCGAATGCCAAGATAAAAGTTGCTTATGTTACTCGCTGATATTATAAGTTTACATGGGTGAAAAAAAATTGTACTAATCAAATCCCATACAAATATCCGAGATAAAAATTGCCTGTTACTCGCTGATAACGTAGCTTCCTATTGTTGAAAGAATTTTTAAAATTGGTCAACATCCACCGGTTTCTCGCAGAGTTCTCATTCCCGGGCAAACACCAGGATGAAAATAGCCTTTATTTGTTATTCACTGATAATTTAGATTTTCTTTCGTAAATTAATTTATATATCCATTAAACGCCCGCGATTTCACCGGCATTGTGCCCGGGCCCGTAGGAATATTGGGATAAAAAAATAGCCTAAATATGTTCATCATCATTTCGGCTCATATACGTCCCACTGCTGGGCTCGAGCCTTCTCCATAGTAGGAGGGAAATTAACCTTACTATACCATGCTGGTCAGACAGGTTGGTATAGGGTTTTGTTTCGAGTTTTCCATCACTTGCATAGATGTCATATGCGTAATATATCCCTGAGTCGTCTCTTACGACACCCACGGGTAAGAGAGGGGGTGGTGAATTGTATTCTTACTCCGTTACCACAGGGCAATAAAACCTAAATATGTTACTCGCTTAAAATCAGCTTTCCGTTAGTGAAATAATTTTAAAATCGATTAAATTCTTACAGTTGCTCCAGCCACACCGGGATAAAATATAGCCTTGGATAAAATATAGCCTAAGTTATTCCTTATGTAAGGCTTGATAGACCTGGTTGTAAAGTATTATCAGTATCGGTACAGCCGTTTTGAAGATTACCCGTATCGAATAGACAGACAAAAAAAAATGAGCCGTTTTTAGGGTTTCGTACCCAAGGGGTAAAAACGGAACACTATTACTAAAACTTCGCTGTCTGTCCGTCCGTCTGTCTGTCCGTCTGTCTGTCACCAAGCTGTATCCGAAGGACCGCGATAGCTAGACAGTTGATTTTTTTACAAATTATGCATTTATGTTGGCGCTATAACAATAAATATTAAAAATAAAATAAATATTTAAGGGGGCTCCTATACCACAAACGCAATTTTCCCTCTTTTTATAGATAATGGTATGGAACCCTTCGTGCGTGACCCCGACTCGCACTTGGCCGGTTTTATAAACATAGGTATCGTGCAAATAATTGTGTGAGCATAAATAAAACTTATTACTTTGACAACAAATAGACGCTTCAAATTTGTTTATTTCTAGAGATAGAAAATTGGATTAATATCTTGATTTTAACTTACTGTATGGTAGCGCTAGCGGCTAGGAATATTATAACACTTTCATTGTTTGTGGGTGTCGCAAAATACTACTAAGACAAAGATTTACATTGACCTGGACCAATTGGTGATGCCATCTAGCCAGCTATGTCGTCTGGCAGGCAGCTGTTACGCTTTCACGTCTAAACCACTGAACCGATTTTGATGAAATTTGGTACAGAGATGGACTAAGGCTTGAGAAAGAACATAGGCTAATTTTTATCGCGAAAAAGTGGGTATAAGGGGTTGAAATAGGGGATGACATTTTGTATGGAAATTCGTCATTTTCGATGATAGAATCATGAATTTTTGTATTAAGGCACTTGATAATATATACATAAATATTTGTTCGAGCGTTTTGGAAATTTCATTTATATGGGGATGAAATTCAACCCCTAGAAGACAAAAAAGCATAAAGTCGAAACCACTGGGCCTAGAAACGTAATTGTTTTTTACACCGTAGAATTTCTTAGGGTACACGAGCTCTAGCAAAGAAATCGCGAAAAAATGGGTATAAGGGGTTGAAATAGGGGATGACATTTAGTATGCAAATTTATCATTTTCGATGATAGAACCATATATCTTTGTATTAAGGCAATTGATAATATATAAATAAATATTTATTCTAGCGTTTTGGAAATTTCATTTATATGGGGATGAAATTTAACCCCTTTTTTTTTTTTTTTTTTTTTTTTTTTGGGTGGGTCGCGGTCGGCGCGCCTCCGCACCACTCCGTCCGGGGCGACAGAGGGGCTTAAGCACCCAACTCCCGCAACCCACCCGAAAACCACCTCGCCTTCGTCATTGGGCCGACCACCGGAGCAGGTTTACTTGTCGTCAGTGGTCGGCCCGACGGAATACCCCCTACGCGGGGTACCCTCCCATCGACCGACGTCCCCCCCTCGGGGAGGACGTCGGTCTTTCCTCACGCGGTCGGCCTCTCGGCGGGTGACGGACTAATCCCCGGTCACGTCACCCGCGGCCTCGGCTAGGGCGGCATGAGGCGCAGATAGTTGCGCCTGCGCCGCCCCAGTCGCCGGCGGCGGATCTCCTCATCGAGGCTGCGCTCCACGCGCAGACGATCCGCCGCCTCCTTCTGCGAGATCACTGTCTCGCAGAAGGCTGCGACCGCGTCCCAGTTCCTGACGCTGTCGACCATCGCCCTAGCGATGGCCGGCAGCGTCAGGTCGGCACCGATGATTGCGACGAGTTCACGGCGCTGCACTGCCCAAGCCGCGCAGGCCTCGAGCGTGTGGCGCGCCGTGTCCTCGTCGCAATCGCAGTGGTGGCAGGACGGTGTACTCTCCCTCCTCACGACCCTGTGCAGGTATTTGGCGAAGCTCCCGTGCCCCGTCAACACCTGCACTAGGCGGAAGGAGAGCACCCCGTGCCGCCTTTCCAACCACTGCATCAGCACCGGCCGGAAGGCCTCCACGTTTCGCACCCCGAACCGAGGCCTCTCCAGCCGGACTGCCCAACGGGCAATGACGTCTCGGCGGGCGTCGACGCGCCAGGCGGTGAGATCCCTTAACGAGATCACACCGCCCTCCCCGCGCACCCCCGACACCCGCCGATACAACTCGGCGAGCATTTCCGCCTCCAGGTCCCACGGGGGATTCCCGGCCAATAGGCACGCTGCCTCCGTCGCAACCGTGCGGTATCCGCGGATGGCCCTGACCGCCATGACCCTCTGTGGTCGCCACAGAAGGGCCCTAAGTCGGACGGTCAAGGACCCCGCCCACACCGGTGCGCCGTACAGGGCCATCGACCGGATGACCCCCGTGTACAGCCGTCGGCACGTAGCGCTCGGTCCGCCCACGTTCGGCATTAGCCACGATAGGGCGGACGCCGCGCCGACGAGCCGCGGAGCGAGCCTGCGGAAATGCTCCCGGAACCACCATTGCCCGTCGAGCACCAGGCCCAAGTACCTCATATGGGCCCGGATGCTGATGTCAACCGATCGGACGGTGATCGAGACGCCGATGGGAGGGCTCATACGGCGCCCATGGAACAAGAGAACCTCCGTCTTGTCCAGAGCGACCCTCAACCCAATTGCATTTATATGGGGATGAAATTTAACCCCTAAAAGATAAAAAAGCATAAAGCCGAAACCACTGGGCCTAGAAACGTATTTTTTTTACACCGTTGTATTTCTTGGGGTACTCGAGCTCTAGCGAAGGATTTTTGGAAAATCACCCCTTAAGGGAGTGAAAATCGTATAGCCGAAACTATTGGGGCTAGGAACGTGAAACTATGTATTTCTGTGTATTGTGCGATTCTCTTTCTTTTGTTGTAAATAAGCTCTAAGAAATTAGTTTTTGAAATTCAATCTCTAAGGGGGTGAAAAATGTATGTCCGAAATCATTAGGCCTAGAAACTAGGGATGTGAAAAAATAATCGATTTTTATAATAATCGATTATTAATTGATTTTTTTGTAATAAGCGATTTTTACAATCGATTATCAAAATAATAGAAAATCGATTATTTTTATAATAAAATTAATCGATTATTTCACAGCCAGATATCCTAAAATAAGAAGGTCATCACAATACTGCGTGCAATATTTCATACTATATTAGAAGATGAAGCTCACATTTCCTAAAAAAAAAGTCATCATAATCCTGTTGGGAAAAATCGATTATAAAATAATCGATTATTTATTTTTAATTCATCGATTTATTTCGAAGAACAAAAAATCGATTATTTAAAAAATCGATTATTTTCCCTCCAAGTCACATCCCTACTAGAAACGTGAAATTTTGTACAAAGTTGCCTTTTTTGGGGAATGTGCTCACTAAAAAAGAGTTTTTGCAATTTTACCCCTAAGGAGTTGAAAAGCGTATAACCGATATCACTGAGCCTAGGAACGATAATTTTAGTACACGGTCGCCTTTCTTGGGTTACCCCATTATTTTTTCTTAATGCTCGCTTATCAAGATTACTTTGGATCGACGCAATATGTAGGCGGTCCTCTGCCATCGTAGCTATATTGCAAAGGTTATTTTAGCAACATTTTATGACCAGCTGCCTGCCAGATGACATATCTGGCTAGATGGCATCACCCATTGGTCCAGGTCAATATAAATCTTTGTCTTAGTAGTATTTTGCGACATCCACAAACAATGAAAGTGTTATAATATTCCTAGCCGCTAGCGCTACCATACAGTAAGTTAAAATCAAGATATTAATCCAATTTTCTATCTCTAGAAATAAACAAATTTGAAGCGTCTATTTGTTGTCAAAATAATATGTTTTATTTATGCTCACACAATTATTTGCACGATACCTATGTCTAAAAAACCGGCCAAGTGCGAGTCGGAGTCACGCACGAAGGCTTCCGTACCAATCTATAAAAAGGGGAAAAATTGCGTTTGTTGTATAGGAGCCCCCTTAAATATTTATTTTATTTGTTTTTAATATTTATTATTATAGTGGCAACAGAAATGCATAATTTGTAAAAAAATCAACTGTCTAGCTATCGCGGTCCTTCAGATACAGTTTGGTGACAGACAGACGGACGGACAGACAGCGAAGTTTTAGTAGTGGGGTCCCGTTTTTACTCCTTGTGTACGAAACCCTAAAAACGGCCCAAATTTTTTTGTCTGTCTATTCGATACGGGTAATCTTCAAAACGGCTGGATCGATACTGATAATACTTTACTACCAGGTCCACCAAGCCTTACATAAGGAATAATTTAATTTTATCGAAGGCTATATTTTATCCCGGTGTGGCTGGAGCAACTGTGAGAATTTAATCGATTTTAAAATTATTTCACTAACACACTATTTTAAGCGAGTAACATATTTAGGTTTTATTCCGTGTGGTGATGGAGTAAGAATACAATTCACCACCCCCTCTCTTATCCGTGGGTGTCGTAAGAGACGACTCGGGGATATATTACGCATATGACATCTATGCAAGAGATGGAAAACTCGAAACAAAACCCTATACCAACTTGCCTGACCAGCATGGTATAGTAAGGTTAATTTCCCTCCTACTATGGAGGAGGCTCGAGCCCAGCAGTGGGACGTATATGAGCCGAAATGATGATGAACATATTTAGGCTATTTTTTTATCCCAATATTCCTTCCTACGGGCCCGGGCACAATGCGGGTGAAATCGCGGACATTTAATGGATATAAAATTAATTTACGAATGAAAATCTACATTATCAGCGAATAACAAATAAAGGCTATTTTCATCCTGGTATTTGCCCGGCAACGAGAACTCTGCGAGTGAAACCGGTGCGCAGGATAGGGGTAATATCTTGCCCGTGCTTATCGTAAAAGACGTCTTTTTTTTTTTTGTGGGTGGGTCGCGGTCGGCGCGCTTCGCACCACTCCGTCCGGGGCGACAGAGGGGCTTAAGCACGCAACTCCCGCGTCCCACCCAAAAACCACGTCGCCTTCGTCGTTGGGCCGACCACTGGAGCAGCATTAACTTGTCGTCAGTGGTCAGCCCGACGGAATACCCCCTATTGGGGTACCCTCCCATCGACCGACGTCCCCCCCTCGGGGAGGACGTCGGTCTTTCCTCACGCGGTCGGCCTCTCGGCGGGTGACGGACTAATCCCCGGTCACGTCACCCGCGGCCTCGGCTAGGGCGGCATGAGGCGCAGATAGTTGCGCCTGCGCCGCCCCAGTCGCCGGCGGCGGATCTCCTCATCGAGGTTGCGCTCCTCACGCAGGCGATCCGCCGCCTCCTTCCGCGAGATCACTGTCTCGCAGAAGGCTGCGACCGCGTCCCAATTCCCGACGCTGTCGACCATCGCCCTAGCGATGGCCGGCAGCGTCAGGTCCGTACCGATGATTGCGACGAGTTCACAGCGCTGCACTGCCCAAGCCCCGCAGGCCTCGAGCGTATGGCGCGCCGTGTCCTCGTCGCAATCGCAGTGGTGGCAGGACAGTGTACTCTCCCTATCGTAAAAGACGTCTAAGGGATACAATATCCATACAACGTCTATGCAAGAGAATGAAATCTCGAAATAAAAACCTGTGCCAACCGGTCTGACCATAGTGTTATATATACCTAGTAGGTCAATAATCTCCTATCATTATAGGAATAATAATCTCCTATCTTCCATTGAAGAGGCTCGAGCCCAGCAGTAGGACGTATATGAGCCGAGATGATGATGATTAGGTATTGTTGCGGATTACTCAACTGCCTAGGGGCTCTGCATCGACTAGGAGCCCCGAACATGCACCAAGATTGGCAGGTATTTTAATGGTATTGTGGCGAAGAGCTCGGTTTCATTGCCGTGTTTAACGTAATGAGATTTTTTTTAGCTAATTTGTAGTAGTAAATCGTAACTTATCAATTTCATGCCAGCCAGAGATTCTTGACTTCCTCTTAAATTACAAAAAAAAACTCATCAATTTCGTCTCTATATTATAAGATATCACTGTTACTGAGATTTCCAAAAAAAAAAGCTCTTCACAATCCCGCCACACATTTAATGAAATGGGGCCCTCAGAATTGCATTGCCTAAGGGCCCTGATAGGGTTAATCCGGCCCTGGTTGCGGTATGGAATGAAATTTCAATGGTTTTCGGTTTCTGCAATTAATGTTATATTTGAATGAATCCGTCGAGCATATTGAACATGTGGCAAATACTTAATATCAGATTAACGGGAATGGTAAATAGTTAGTTTGTGTAATCTTCAACTCAGATCTGAAACCTCACGGCCAACAGTTTTAAACCACTAAACAGGCGATCAATAAACCTACTTTATAGTAAAAAATTGGAACAGTGAATATAAATAGATCACACACAAGATTAAAATAACATCAAGATCACAAACTAACATACTTTGGTCGACAGATAATGCATATACCGTCATAAACATATCGTGGAATATTAAAAGTGAACTGAGAGAAAATGTTTTTCCCGTTTTAAGATTTTTTCTTTTTCTAACTATTACATACTTTCGGATGGCGACGGAGTAAGAATATAATTCACCACCCCCTTACCTGCTTGTGGGTGTCGTTAAAGACGCCTAAGGGATTATAATATGCACGTAATTTGTATGTAAGAGATGGCAAACTCGAAATAAACCCTAGAGTGGTACAATAGACAAATTTTCCTTCCATTGTGAAGGAGGCTCGAGCCCAACAGTGGGACGTAAATTAGCCATGAGGAACTACTACATAACTATAAGAGATATATAAGTCATCATCATCATCACAGCCCATACGCGTCCATATGGGGAAATTGACACACACAGAAAATCGACACTCCACACTCTCGCAGAAAATCGACGTCTAAGTAGTAGCAATTAGTTACTGCGTTTCGTTCGGTGAGCGAGAGAGCCGGAAGCCCAACTTTCTGAGGGTGTTTGCATGTGGAGGGTTTTGGTGGTGCCCTTGGTATCACCGAGCCTCAATTCACGCATTCACACTCCCTTCATTTTTTCGCGGTAGGCAGCGGCCTTGTAAAGGTCCATGAGCGGCAGCAACACTTACCATCAGGTGTACTGTTTGCTCGTTTGCCACCGTTGGCAATAAAAAAAAAATTTACCTACTATATCACGCTGGTCAAACGGGTTGGTATAGGGTTTTATTTCGAGTTTGCCTTTTCTTTTACATAGATTTTATATGCATATAATATGCATAAATCCTGTATTCCATTTTTACGATACACACGGACAAGATAGAGTATTGTGAATTGTATTCTTACTCCGTTGCCACACGGAGAAAAATAAATTAAAAAAGTAATCTATAAAGACATTCTTTTCAAATTTGACATTGAAACAAAAAGCAATTAAGTCCGAAGCTACTAAAGTAATATTTCATTGTACTAAATAAATAATTCATTTCGTTTAAATAAACGTAAATTTCATAATATTAATAAAACATTATTATGATATTATAAGGGTTATGGGTTATCCGTGTGGTGACGGAGTAAGAATACAATTCACCACCCCCTATCTTACCCGTGGGTGATCGTACGAGACGACTAAGGGATATAAAACGCATATAACATCTATGCGAGAGAAGGCAAACTCGAAATAAAACCCTATACCAACACGTCTGACCAGCGTGGTATAGTAGGTCAATTACCCTTCCATTATAGAGGAGGCCCGAGCCCAACAGTGGGACGTATATGGGCTGAGATGATGATGATGATGAAGGGTTATGGGTTTTACCTTTATCAAATTATATTCTTGAATTTATTATTTATTTTTATAACGAGTTAGTGTATTCATTCTTCATAATCATCATCATCATCTCAGCTCATATTAGGGATGTTGATATTTTTTAAAATATCGACTTTTAGATTTATCGATATTTTTAAATATATCAATATCGGAGTTCAATATATCGAAAAAAATTCGATATTGCGATATTTTTCTCCATAACCACTCTTTTAACTTAGTTCCTTGCGGGGTTACCGTGATGAGTTTTCTTTTTATTTAGTCTACGCCACTGATCAGTTTAAATAATGTACAAGTAGATTAAGCTTATGGTGATTTCGTAGAATAAATACCGAATTTATTAAAATAAATATCGACCCCTTTTTAGTATCGAATAATCGATATATCGCCCAAAAAGTATAATTAATAAGTATCGATATTTCGATATATCGATATTTTATCAACAGCCCTAGCTCATATATGTATCAATACTGGGTTCGAGCGTTCCCTACAATTTTTTTTTTCTGTCGGGTGGGCTATGGTTACGCACGCCGTCGTTTCGGCCGGGGTGACGCACGGGTAGCGCATAGGCCCATAAACTTCGCCATTGAGCCGACCACTAGTGCCTACCGCGTTGCTTGTCGTCCGTGGCTAGCCGCCGCCGGCGGATCATGTCGCCGTAGAGGAGTTCCTCCCACGAACGATGCTTATTACATGGTATTATTTCCATAACGAGGCAAAGACGTAGTCTTGAAACAAGTTTCGATTAGGCCCTATAAGGGCTATGCGTAGAGCTAATCGCCTGTGTGGTAACGGAATAAGAATACAATTCACAACATCCTATCTTGCCCTTGGTTGTCGTATAAGACAACTAAGAGATTAAATATTTATATACGAGTATATTCCATAATGCAAGGGAAGGTAAACTCAAAATAAAACCGTAAACTAATCCGTCTGACTAGCGTGGTGTAGTAGGTTAATTTTCATTCTAATGTCTACAAGACCCGAACCTAACAGTGAATGCTTTAATCGCCATACTTATAAGTCGGCATGGCGATCGTAGTTAATTGCATCTTCATGGTAAATATGAGGATATAAAAGATGGAGATAGATAGGAGATATTATATATTTAAACCATCACCACAAAAAAAATTTCCTTATACTTTTTGTACCAAAACATGACAGGATTTAAGGTTAGAATCTTAGAATAATATCGTATAGAAGGTTAGTGTCGGTACTTAATATCGATCAAAAATATGAAGCCAAAAAATACTACATGCGCGCAGGCGATTATACACGTGCACACGCACACTAATATATAAATTATGAAATCAAATTTTGTTTTTATTAATATAAATCGTCGAAATACTTTTAAAAGTAATGTTAATATACTTTTTATGTTTTTCAAATGTGTTGTGACACCATTTGAATGCACAAACCGTCATAATTACCTATTTATTTTTTAAGAGTTACGTATGTACGTGCAGTACAGTGACCTTGTACACTACTGAACGGTCCGGCGTAAGCTCCATTAGGCTCCAATTTAAATGCTTCATTTTTTGTACGCGGATTTACCTTCTATTCGTTATTATTCTAAGGTTAGAATATTGTTCTTCATCATACACGGCACATAGTATTGTATAGTTATATAATAGGTTTTTAATTCGTGTAGTTTTTTTTTTCTATTTCGTGTATTGCAGCCATTATCATACAGATAAAATGAATGTCCATTACGAACATGCTTCTACAGGTTTCCTTACACAAAACAGAATAAACATTCTAAATTTTAATAACAATTACTTAGTAAAAATAGTGCAATTAAAAATCTGTATATTACGTCATTGGCTTATAATTAAAAGCGCCTATTAAAATGTATAATTAAATAAAATATGTACTAGCTGTGATTGTAGGTATACTCTAATCCAGGGGTTCCTCAACTTTAAAGATAACGGAACCCCAACCGAATACATTTTATGGAACCCCATATCAAATGATGATGAGTAATGAACGGTTCTGTGCCATAGTTCAGGCCTCATGCCTGCTATATCTTACATAATAGTAATAAGTACATCTCATTATTAATTTTAGGCTATTTTAAGGTAATATTTGTAAACGTGGTATTATTTCACAGCCAAATTACTAAAATGAAAAGCTATTTAATTTTGGCGCAACCCTCAACTCATGACTATTCTACGGAACCTCTATGTTCCGCGGAACGCACTTTGGGAATCCCTGGTCTAGTCAACAAGTTAAAAGACGTGTTAATTCTTGATACTGGGAATTAAAATATGTACGTACAATAGCTTGTTGGACTTGTCATGATGACTAGAAAAACGTGTGAAAATATTAAAAACCTTGAAAATCAAGATGCTAAAGGAATAAGTAAAAATCCCAAAAAAGAAAAGTCCCCAACTCCCGGAACTACAGTTAGTAGTAGGTACTACAGTTATGAGAGATGGGTACTTTTTCAGCCGTATTTTTAGCCCTCTGGGCATATTATAAACATACATACATACATATATTCACACATTTTTTCCATAGGGGTAGGCAGAGACCACTTCCCTCGACTTGCTACGATCTTAACACATACTAATTTCGCTTCCTCTACATTCATTAATCTCTTCATGCATATTCTTCGGTTTAGGGTACTTCTAACCTGGCCTTTCTTAAGGACGTCCCCGATTTGATCGTGAAACGTCCGCCTTGGTCTTCCCCTTCCAACACTTCCGCTCAGATTCGTTTTATAAATTCCTCTTGTTAATCTCCTTTCATTTATTCTCTCTACATGTCCAAACCAACTTAACATACCTTTCTCAATCCTTGTCACTACATCAACATTCATACCACAACGTTCCCTGATTACACTGTTCTTAATTTTGTCACTCAGTTTTACACCAATCATGCTCCTCAGCGCTCTCATTTCCACAGCATTTATTCTACTTTCATGTTTTTTCTGCCATACCCAGCTCTCACTTTCATACGTTAGGGTTGGTACAAGGACTACCCTATGCACAGCCAGGCGAGCCTTCTTAGAGAGGCTCTGGCTGCTCATAAAGGTGTGTAAAGCTCCATTCACCATATTGCCCTTACATACTCTTCTTTCAATATCATTTTCACATTTACCATCTCTCGCAAAAGTAGATCCCAAATATACAAACTCTTGTACTTGTTCTAATATTTCCTCTTCTATGCGTATCTTACACTCCGTCATACATATTATAAATATTTATTTATTTAAGGAAACTCAACAGCTTTTTTAACATACATAGTTTCACATATACGAATATGCAGATAGATTCAGCTGTTTGCATTTACAATAAGCAGAGCCAATTACACAGTTCGGCGACATGACAATTTGAGGTGATATAAAATAGCAATTTATTAGTTATAATTATTCTAAATATTTTTTTTTTTTTATTTTATCAAACTTCATGCAACAATGCAATGGCGGACTTAATGCCAAAGGCATTCTCTACCAGTCAACCATAGGTGATGCAGAGACGAAAAAAAGGTAGGTGCATGTTCCGAGATAGTTATATTATTGTAAAATGAAAAAGAAAATATATTTTACATAGATAAATAGGTATATACGAAAATATATAATACATACCAAAGATACATACATACCCAAATACAAAGATAGATATGATATATATTAAGATATATAAATATATACATACACAGTATATATACATAATTATAAGGACATTATATCAGTTGTGATGATTCTGCCAACTCGTTTAAGAGATGGAGTCGAACGCTCTTCTTAAATGTTTGACGACTAGTTGCCATACTGATACCGAGAGGTAGTGAGTTCCAGAGGAGAACCGCCTGGACAACGAAAGAGGAATGCACACGATCAGAGTGATGAGATGGACAAAGTAAGAGCAAGTTTTTGGAGGAGCGAAGGTTTCTGTCATGATTAGTAGAGAGGTATTGAAAGAAACAAGACAAGTAATTAGGAGAATTAGGAGAGTTGAGGATAGAATATAGAAAAGTAAGGGCACGCAAACTACGGCGTTGTCGAATAGTTAGAAAATTTAATTGAGAACGATAAGCAGAAATATGATCATACTTGCGAAGATTATATATGAATCGAATGCAGTTATTGAGAAGACGGTCTAGTTTATTAAGAAGATCTGCATTCAGGTCAAAATAACACACATCACCATAGTCAATTAGAGGAAAAATTAAAGTTTGGACAAGCGTCGTTTTAGTTTTAACCGGTAGAAAATGTCTCAACCGATTGAGAGCACGTAAGCTACAGGTGACTCGCTGACTTACTCTGGTTACTTGAGTACTCCAATTGAGAGTGGAGTCGATATATAAGCCAAGGTCTTTTACGTCAGGGGACAGCGGCACAATAGAGCCGTCGTACAATATAGAGGGGAGAGATTTGACGTCTACTCGGCCTATCATACGCTGACTACCCACAATTATTGCCTGACACTTGGTAGGGTTCACCATCAACCCGAACTGGCAACACCAACTTTTTATGCTGTCAAGGTCTGTATTGATTTTGGCAATTGCTGACGGCATATCCTCCACACTCGCTTGACAGTAAAGCTGCAAGTCATCGGCATAAAGATGATACGAACACTGAAGATTATAAGTAATGAGATTAATAAAGATAGAAAATAACAAAGGAGAGAGAATACCGCCCTGAGGGACGCCAGCGCTGAGGTCGCACCAATTCGAAAAGCTGTCTTCGATGCGGACACACTGCTGACGCCCCTGAAGATAAGAAGAGAACCATTCCAGTGCGTTGGGTGAGATCAGGAAGTGAGATAAGATGGCTAGAAGGACATCGTGATTGACGGTATTGAAGGCGTTAGAGAAATCTATTAAGACTAGAACCGTCACATTGGTTTTCTCCATACCAGCCCTAATATCGCCAGTCACTTTTAGGAGAGCGGATGTTGTGCTGTGGCCTGGTCGGAAGCCGGACTGGAATTGACATAAGAGATTATTTTTGAAAATGAAATCCGATAATTGCTTATGCACGCAAGCCTCCAGAACCTTAGAAAGAAAGGGAAGAATAGATATAGGACGGAAGTGATTAGGAAGAGAAGGATTAGAAATTTTAGGCAAAGGTATTACATAAGCCTTACGCCATAATGATGGGAAACAGCCAGATTCAAGAGAAAAGTTAATAATATGTGAAATAACAGGAAGAAGGTGGTCCAATATTGCTGTGATCATGCGACGACTTACGTAATCACATCCCACAGCATTAGACTTAATGGATAGGATTATTTTTTTGATTTCTTCCAACGCAACTGGAGAAAAATTGAACGGATAGATGTTAGACTGAGGTAACTGCTTTAGATAATCTAAAGTGTGACTTTTGGTTTTGTGGTCCAACGGGATAGAGAAAGAAAAGTGCTGATTGATGTCATCCAAACCCACTGTCACCTGAGAATCCGAATGACAGTGCTTACCGATGCCTAGAGTCCCTAGAAACTTCCAGGCATTAGCAGCGGAAGAAGAACTAATATTGTCAAGAATGTGGCGGCGTTTAGCATTACGAATCATCTGATTACACCGATTCCTTGCAGCCTTATACTCAGACCAAAGTACTTGGCACCGATCACCTTTATATTTTCGATATGCTCGGTCTCTGCGCTTCATTGCCTTACGGATGTCTTCTGAGATCCAGGGTGCTGGTGGACGTTTTAATTTTACCTTTCTGATAGGTGCGTGATTATCGAAGAGGTGGTGGACTACTTCACCAAAGCACCGTACTTTCTCCTCAATTGACGAAGATGCTCGTAAAAAGTCCCAGTCAAGAGCTGAGGCATCACTCTGTAAATCAGTGAGGTTGATTCTGTTAAAACAACGCATGTACAAAAATTTGGGCTTAGGCTTAGGAGGTTTCAAGACGTAAGAAAGGAAAATGAGATCGTGGTGAGAGAAGGCGGGGGCAGGAAATTGGCCGTTAGAGGAGACAAGAGAAGGGTTGGAGGTGAGGATTAGGTCTAGCCATGTGTCGTTGCCATCCCTGTTGTGGTGAGTGGCCTGTAAGGGTACAATCTGTAGATTGGCAGACTGAATGACTTCAAGGAGTTTTTGAACACGTGGTAAATGGGAAGAAAGGAGATCAGTGTTAAAATCGCCCATGATGATGTGGTGTGAATATTCTGACCCTAAAGATTCCAGAATCGAATCGAGACTGGAGAAGTAGTATTAAATGGCAGTACAATTTTAAAATAAAGGTTTACAAAATTAATCAACAAACAAAATAAAAAATATATAAAAATAGTATTTACAACCTATTCTTGGATTGCGGATTGGTGGTTAGGTCTCGGAGAATATGATTTTTAAAACCATTTTTGGACAACCGGAAAATGTCAATGTTGTCAAACTTGTTATTATAAGTGCGAAGTATTCTGGGGATAACTGAATTCCAAGCATAATTTGTGCGTGCATATTGATTTATAATGTTCCCAGAAGGCTGAAAATACGGCCGAAAAAGTAACATATTTGGTACAAACAACAATTTTCATATTTGGTACAAACATATCTCGTTTTGCAAGTATAGCATATACTATACATTATCTATACCAATAAATTAAATTGGAGTGTCTGTTTGTAATGTCAAAATAATAGGCTTTTTTCATGCTCACACGGTTATTTGCACGACACCTATGCCTAAAATAGCAATTAAAAAAATTTTGTCTGTCTGTCTGTCTGTCTGTTTGTTCCGGGTAATCTTCAAAATGGCTGGACCGATTTCAAAAATTCTTTCACCAATGGAAAGCTATAATATCAGGGCGTAAACTAGGCTATATTTTATCCCGGTATTTCCACGGGAACGGGAACTACGCGGGTAAAACGACTATAACCGAAGCGAAGCGAGGGCGGGTTGCTAGTACGATATAATATCATTTATCACTACATTTATCATATGCTATATATGTAAATGATCATTTGTTAGATTGATAGGGACGAGTTCTTGTTTTATTTTTTACGTTCAAAGCCCATAGTTTTATCTATTCTTACAAGACTACACGTGTTCTTTTTTAGGGTTCTGTGCGGGACGGGCCTTCAGACAAATGTGTTGTAGTCGGCTGACGTCCCGGTTGGTCGCTGGTTCGGTGGTTTATGTGGACTGTATGTGTGGACTGTATCTTCGGGTTCGGTTCCCTACTGGCGGGCTTCAGTGAAGAAATAAAACGATCGATTTTGAAGTAACTTGCACATCGGACGAATATTACACCGTTGCTGCCTAGCCCCTGAATGTTAATGCTTGAAGTTAGCTATTTCTTCATACTATTTCTTCATATCATTACTTCATACTATGGTTTCAAGCTTCCATCGCGCGCCGCTAGGTGTCTTCGGTAGTCTATGCTACGATGTGTTCATTAAACGAGACACTTAGGTACCTTGAGGTTTTATCGTAACGACAGCCGCGAGACTGTTAGCGTAAACGGTTGTCGCATTCGTCCGATTTGTGCTATGATTTTATTGAACAATTAACTATAACGCTAAGACTATTACAGATATGCTTACATTCTATATACTATTCTATTTATCTAAGATACATCTATCTGTTTCAGTAGTGGCCGCGACCCTAGGTAGTAAAATAGGCTTTATACAAGCACTAAAAACTATTATTTTATACTATCAGCATTGTTTTTCTATCTTTATTAGGCTATATCTCGCAAGTTATAATACCTAGGGTGTTGGTTCTTACTGCGTTCGATAGGTCCTAGTGTATATTTCAATAAAATACCAAGAATATTTATGTTTATTGCAAATTTGACACTATAAACAACAAAAATTACAACGTAACTAAGTACAATTATGCTTTTACATAAATTAAGAAAAACAAACAGTTATAAGCTATTTTAACACAATTTTTACTACAATATAACGTATAATTAATCTACTTTAATGTTCATTACTCACATTGTTTATTTAGCACTGTACACGTTTATTCGTAATGTTTACATCTTACGAATTTCGCTATGTATTTGGAGCGCCCTGATTGGTCGATATTCGTTACGCACTCCTATCTGGCGATACACTTTGAGTTAGTTAATTTTCACGGTATTCTTATCACTATACTTTTTCTCAAAATTCACTATTATGTTTACAGTTCGTTTTTTAAGCACTATCACGGTATTTTACACTTGTCGCGAACAGGTTCCGTACCCAAAAAGTAAAACGGGACCCTATTACTAAGACTTCGCTGTCTGTCCGTCCGTCCATCTGTCTGTCACCAGGTATCTCAATAACCGCTATAGCTAGAAAGTTGAATTTTTACAAATTATGTATTTCTGTTGTCTCTATAATAACAAACATTAGAAAAAAATAAAATAAATATTTAAGGGGGCTGCTGATATAACAAACGCGATATTTTTGTCCTTTTTTGCTCAATATCGATAATGGCAACAGGAAGGCACTTGAAATATTCACGAAATACTCGGTTGTATTTTTACTTTAATAATAAATAATAAAATTAAAATAAAATCAATATCTTTTTTTTGGGGTGGGTTGCGGTCGGCGCGCTCCTCGCACCACTCCGTCCGGGGCGACAGAGGGGCGTAAGCACGCAACACCCGCAACCCACCCACCATGCACGTCGCCTTCGTCGTTGGGCCGACCACCGGAGCAGGGTTACTTGACATCAGTGGTCGGCCCAACGGAAAAATCAATATCTAAGGGGGACCTATACCAAAACGCCATTGTTGCCTATTTTTTATAGGTAATGGTACGGAACCCTTCGGACGCGTCCGACACGCGCTTAGCCGGTTTTTACAGTTAATTTCATATTTCCGTGTTTTGATACAAATAATAACGAGACCTTAATTCAAGCATCCCGTCTTGACGTCAACAAATATGGCCACATTAATTATGAACAATAATATTGTTATAGTTATTGTATTGTTAAATGAACAATAGAATTTCTTCGCGGACTGTCACATGACATCATCTTCGAATCGATATATATTCTCTGTAAAGGGCGGCAAGCAATGATTCAACGGTGATCTTAAACTCATTTAACCCCTTACTCATTCTATATAGTCAATGATACAGACGACGGCTAATTATATTCTCCGTATACACGAAATGAACAAATACACAACGTCAATTAGATCTGCCCGTAACTGAATCAATGCAGAATATTGTAAACCCGACTTTGTGCTCATTTGTAATTAAAAGAAGGACATATATATTTTATTATTACCCTAATATTACAGCGTAAACTGCTGTAAAGTGCTCGAAACGTCGGGTAATCAAAAATGAAATACAAACGTGATCATCATCGCAGCCCACATATGTCCCACTGTTGGGCTCGGGCCTCCTCCACAATGGGAGGGGAATTTGACCTACTATACCATCTAGTTAGACATGTTGATATAGGGTTTCATTTCAAGTTTTCCTTCTTTTACACAGATGTTATGTGCATATTATATCCCTTAGTCGTCTTTTACGACATCCACGGGCGAAATAAGGAGTGGTGAATTGTATTCTTACTCCATCACCACACAGACGTGATAAAATCCGTAAAATAGTTATATTTATTTACAACGTGTAATGCTCATGTAAACATCAGAAATCATTACCCTAATATTTATTATTCCGTATGGTGATGGCGTGAAAATATAATTCAGAACCCCATATCTTACCGTGTCGTAAAAGACGACTAAGAAATATTATATGCATATACATATAGAGGGTTGGGCGCCGTGCTGTATCACTATCATATCGGTCACACATCGCGATGTAATAAAGTAACACTTCGGATGGCTACTTTTAAACTATATTCAATAATTAACGTTAACACAATTTTCTATTATAACTAATGATTACGTATGCCGACGGATAAATTAAGAGTTTGGGTAATGCGGTGAATTTGATACAACCCGGCAGCAACAACGACCGATCGCTCTCGAGTCTCGTTCCCAACTGAGTATTCAATAACAAAAGCTCGGTAATATTTCAAACGTTAACGGTCAAACGACAAACATCAAAAATCATTGCCAACGTTGTATCGAAGACACCCAAGTATAATACTTGGCGTTTCCGTAATCGATTGATTCTTAAAAACTATTAAGATATGGCGCCAGAGATAGTGACGCTGTGACACATATAACATCAATGCAAAAAAAAACGAAAAGTCTAAATAAAACCATGAAAGAGACCAGCTCTACGTTGGAGCATTTATATGCTCTGTTGATAATATTTATGAAAATGGAAATATTATATTATGGTTATGGCTACGTATACTATCAACCTTTAGCTATAGTTTCTGGAGACGACAAGGAACTTGTTACCGGTGGTCGGCCCAATGGCGAATGGAAGGGTTATGGGATCGCGCCTGCGTTCTTTCGTCACCCCGGACGAATTGGACGGCGTGTAAGCTGACCATAGCCCACCCAAAACAAAATATTTTATTTTTTAAATAAGCTTTTTTAAATGCTCTAAAACGAAGAAGAAGTGTTTGTCAAGACTATTCAAACGAGTCCAAACTCAACGGTTTTATCTTGTTTAGTTTAGGAGTTTCTATAGCCACCTTCCAACACCATCTCGAGACCAGCTTCGTGGTACCATATTATTGCATTGTCACCGAAGTTACGTAAGTAAACCAAATTTCAACCTAATCTAACGAGAGGAAGTGGTTCTAATTTAACTCGCAAGATTTGTCCCATACTAACGTACTAACAGGGCATGTTAAATAAAAGCTTTTAAAAATAGGATTGATGTCAGGCAGCCGGTCGGTCAAAAAGCTATTTCCAAAACCTTTTGTAATATTTAAGATGGAAATAGAGTAGATATTGCGTCGACCCCAAGTAATTGGATATTGTTGCTTTCACAATACTGTTTGAAATCTGAATTATTATAAGAATAGTGATTATTCTTCTCGGAGCACCAAGTAGATGTACAGATTCTTTAACCTTAATGGCATTAGCGAAATTTATCATCCTTGTGTGTTTTAACAAAACACCAGATCTAAACACCAGACAGAAGACTGTCGACAGGGTTGTCGACAGTCTTCTGTATACAGCCGCGAGCTGGTCCGTCTGAATAATAGCGGTTTGTTGTTGTGCACTTCGGTAGGTGTGGTGCTTTTTGGTGATGTCTTTAGTATCACTAAATCTCACTGCGCGCATTCACACTCCCTTAACTTTCATCATGGCAGATGCTGCTTAGCAAAGGGCCATGAGCGGCAGTATCACTTACCATCAGATTTGCTGTTTGTTCGTTTGTCACGAACAGCAATAAAAAGAAATATTTGCAGTCTGGGGTGGGGTATTGCGTCCCTTAACTTTTATAAATTCATACGCAAACGTTTATACGTAGACAACTAGAAAATTATATATAAAATAAATTATATTTGGTATTAATTTTTTTATTTTTTATTTTCCAGGATTCAATTGATCCCTTGGTACGTGAACGTGGCAAATGTTTAGCAAGTATGTATTAAAATTTCCTATATGGTAGGACCACACTCTTTTTTTTATTTTTTTTTTTGGGTGGGCTGCCGTCGGCGCATTCCTCGCACCACTCCGTCCGGGGCGACAGAGGGGCGTAAGCACACACACCCGCAACCCACCCGAACACCATGTCGCCTTCGTCGTTGGACCGACCACCGGAGCAGGGTTACTTGTCATCAGTGGTCGGGCCGACGCAATACCCCCTAGTGAGGTATTTCGTCCCATCGACCGACGTAACCCCCCTCGGGGAGGACGTCGGTCTTTCCTCACGCAGTCGGCCTCTCGGCGGGTGACGGACTAATTCCCCGGTCACGTCACCCGCGGCCTCGGCTAGAGCGGCATGATGCGCAGGTAGTCGCGCTTACGCCACCCCAGTCGCCGGCGGCGGGTCGCTTCGTCGAGGCAGCGCTCCTCGCGCGCGCGACCCGCCGCTTCCTTCTGCGAGATCACTGCCTCGCAGAAGGCTGCGAGATCACTGCCTCGCAGAAGCCTGCGACCGCGTCCCAGTTCCTGACGCTGTCGAACATCGCCCTGGCGATGGTCGGCAGCGTCAGGTCAGCACCGATGATTGCGACGAGAGGGAGGATCACACTCTCGCAGAAAATCAGAACGTCTAAGTAATAGCAATTTGTTATTGCACTGCAGCAACCCAAATTTCTGAGGGTAGTAATACACTTATACGTATTAGTCATCATCATCGCAGCCCACATACGTTCCACTGTTGGGCTCGAGCCTCCTCCACAATGGAAGGGAATTTTACCTACTATATACCATGCTGGTCAGACATGATGCTATAAGGTTTTTATTTCAAGTTTAGCTTCTCTAACATAAATGCTATATGCATATTTAATGCCTTAGCTGGCTTTAACGACACCCACGAGCAAGAGAGTGGGTGGTGAATTGTATTCTTTCTCCACCACTACACGGAAATCTATCTGTATTGCGTGTCCTGATTTCGTAATTATGTTCTGTCCATCATAACTTATTACAAATATTGTCTTTCTGAGGATAAATTTATGATAAAAATGCTTTATTTTCCAGTGGACTGTAAATCGAGGAAATATTACATGATGCTCAAACAGTGTGAAGAGCGGGTAAAGTCCAAAAGTTATACAATGGAAACTTGTCATGATGAAGTAGTGGATTTAATGGAAGCTATAGACAAGTGTGTTGGAGACAAAGCCTTTTTAGCTTTTGCATAGATGCTTTCAGCCCCTATATTGGTATATTAGTATAATTTGTGAATTATTTTAAATTGAAAGAATAAATTCTAAGAAAATTTAATGTTATACTTATTTTCAACCTGTAACGGTATCGGTGGTCGGCTCAATGGCGAAGGGTAGGGAATACGGTGGCAGTGGCGGCTGTACCTTAAGTGCGCCCGTGAGCTGAACCACCAAATTAAAAGATTTAAAAATTACAAAATTCTTCTTCTTTATTTTTAAATTACCATATTCATATTTATTATTTGAACATACAAAAACATATAACAAATAAAATTTCAAATTATGACGAAACAATTTAAGCGCTTTACCGAACTATTAAAATTAGTTCCTCTGTAAAAAAAAAAATCTCGTGCGCTTAAAGGCTTATTACACTAAATGATATTCAGGGCCCTAACTTAGTAGGGGTGCTCTACAACAGCTAAATTGTGAAACCTGTTTCACCTGTTTCAGTTTTAACGAAATAACAGTTTCAGAAAACTGTTCCAAAGTAACAGCCTGTTGTCCTGTAATACGAGAAAAAAAGGGAAATAACCATTCTTTAGGAAGACGGTCGGCGTGTGAACTGATAATAGCCCACCCAAAAAAACAAAAAAATATAAATAATAATAATAATTTATTTATTTCTCCTTCACAAAGGTACACATATTATACAGGTACAACATAAATAAGGTGGCAAACTTTCCTTTATGAGACGCTGGTGTCTCATCATCATCATCATCATCATCGCAGCCCACATACGTCCCACTGTTGGGCTCGGGCCTCCTCCACAATGGGAGGGAATTTGACCTACTATACCATGCTGGTCAGACATGTTGGTATAGGGTTTCATTTCGAGTTTTCCTTCTCTTGCACAGATGTTATGTGCACATTATATCCCATAGTCGTCTTATACGACATCCACGGGCAAGATAGGGAGTGGTGAATTGTATTCTTACTCCGTCACCACACGGACCACGCTGGTGTCTATAATAGGGAATCCTGTGTCACATTACCAGGCTCTCACACCTCCAGGATAAATAGCAAAAATAATAACCGATCTAAATATTACATATTTCGTGTTACTTGTGTGAAATAGAGAAAATCAGTAGTTTTGTGTATACCCACACACATGTGTATTTGTGTGTATATGTTTGTATATATAGATAAAAATATCTGGTTGACCGAGCTTCGCTCGCAATATTTTTGTCGAATTTATTTAGATACTAGTAATCCGCCCTCGCTTCGCTTCGGTTTCAGTCGCTTTACCCGCGGCGTAGTGCCCGTTACTGTGGGAATACCGGAATAAAATATAGCCTATGTTACTCCCTGATATTATAGCTTTCCATTGGTGAAAGAATTTTTGAAATCGGTACGGTGGTTTAAGCGTGAAAGCGTTACAAACAAACAAACAAACATCCTTACTTTCGCATTTATAATATTAGTATGGATACATTAATAAAAAATAAAAATTAAATAATGAAAAATATATAAAAAAATACAAAAAGAGAATAATAATAACACCGAGATTCGATCCGACGCTGTTATTCAAACAGCATTAATAAAAAAATAATAAATATTACTTAATAGATAGGTACGATGTTGTTTGAAATCTCCTTCCGTTTATTTCTCAACTCTTCTTGTTTCTTTTTTTGTATCAGCAATCAGTTACGCTATTGCAAGCCTATTGTTATATTAGGTTTTCAAAACTCAAATGTACCAGCTAAATGGATTTATAAATTTGAATGTGGAATTCTTAACTAAGGAGGAGATATTTCACATCAAAGTAGTCCGTATGACAAAACGCCAATTTCATATGTAAGGACCTAATATATTAATGATTGTTCGCCAATAAGTCAAAGCGTGCTATGGCAACGCTGTTAATGGTACCTACCAACGCTGTCAAGGATTTTTGGTAGAAAACGAAAGTATTTGTATATCACTTTTATATCATATTCACGACGCCTCCGCCGTGCCTCCGCATCACATTATACATATTGCCATCAAAATTATTTAACACGTCAAAACATTAAGATTTTTAAACACTAAGTTTTTGGTGGTAGGACCATACCGTTGACAATTTTCTGCCTATAGCCGCGGGCCGGTCCGTCCGGGATAGCCCCCACACTCTCGCAGAATATCGACGTCCAACTAGTAGCAAGTTGTTACTGCGCTTCGTTCGGTGAGCGAGAGAGCCAAAAGCCTAACACTCTGAAGATGTTTGCGTGTGGTATGTTTCGGTGATGCTTTTAGCACGGTAATATAATCATCCAGTAATGTATCTCGGCCGTAACCTTGAATTAAATGCCTACATCCATGCGGTATGTAAACATGTGATAGGGCTGCCCGCCTCCAGCATTTTAATTACATTTGCCTACTTTGTGTTTCCATTTAGTTTTGTATATACTTTTCTTATATAAACAAATAAAATACTTTGTGAATTGAATAGGAAGTGTTCAATAAGAATGCGTGTTGATTTTTGATTGCTAGTTTTAATTAAAAAAAAAACATGTTTATGTTTAAATAACAAATCAGTCTATAAATTTAAATTATCTAGTGACAGACAGACGGTCAAATTATTTTTTTCTAGTACTATTCATACACATAGTACAATAAACATATATTATTAATTATAAAATACCACGTCTTTACTTTGAATTATATAAACTAACAAAACAAAACACATTATGAGTTTTAACACAAGCGTACCGTAACATGATTCATGAACCGCCTATAACTACCTATTTCACTCGTGTCAATCACTTTATTCACTTTATTTATTAATCTAGACAACTTTTTTCGGGAGATAAAAGGAAATTAAAACGACACACATTATGTACCTACCTACTAGTAAGTAAAATTATTTTATAATCTTACCTTTCAGAGTTTCCAGGTAATCTAAAAAAAGTTATCTCTGGATTCGTTATTGACGAATTCATGCAACCAAAAACAGCACAATATACCCTACTTGTCATATTAAATATGCCGAGATCGAGGCGCGTAGGTATAGCTCGCGTTTCGTCCGTTTGTATGAAGTTGGATTACTGGTAGATTATATTACCTTGCTTTTAGTATCACCGAATCTTATTGCACGCATTCACTTTTCCTTCACGGTAAGCAGCGTCCTAAAAAAGGTCCATGAGCGGCAGCATCACTTACCATCAGGTGATCTATTTGCTCGTCTGCTAACGTTTGCAATTAAAAAAAACGATATAGTACTTACAAGATTTCACTTTCGCGTTCCTGCCAAAATTGCTATCAGCCAATCTTTACGAGTCCCACGGGGAAGTAAGGGGCGGTAATACATAGATAATTAACTAGTCATCGTATGGAAAATATTCTTATTATATTCATAACTACGCAGTATACGTCGTCGTTATACAAAACCTTCTCAATAATAAGAATCATGTCTCCGTTTCAATATATTAAATTCAAGCAATTTATTTATCCGCCTCTAGATGGTTTCTTGTTACGCAGAAAGAAAAATATTAGTGAATTCGACACTCACGTTCTGAGAAATCACTAAGTTCTGTTTAGGTTAGAAACCCCTATAAGCTTATATATATTACTCCATAAGGCAAAAGGACTTTTTATTAGCAGTTTAATAGTTTAATAAATATTTTATGACAGACTTCTCAACCTATTTACATTCCACTTTTGGATAACTCCTAGATAATGTAATGATAATTTGTGTATTAACATTGGTAATAAGAGATATAGGTTTTTAATTCCCTTCGTTCTAACATCGCAATAAAAATATCCATAGGAGAAGGAATGCGATACGTACCAATTAGTACGTCACAAAACGTATAACAGACATGACTAATTAAGCTTATTACATAATAGCCGATCCGTGTAACTTCGTCTGCGACACATAAGAACAGGTTGGGGATTATTTATTATATAATGAGAGAGGTATATAGGGAGGTAGCGCATTCGACAGAAGCTTTGAAAAGTGAAAAATAATATATAACGGACACAAATTACATACAGGCTCAGAACAACAATTTGTGGATCGGCAAAAGTATTATCCTTTTTTTATTTTTTTGGGGGTGGGTTACGGTCGGCACTCCTCGCTCCGCTCCGTTCGGGCCGACAGAGGGGCATAAGCACGCGCACCCGTAACCCACCCGCGACACGTCGCCTTCGTCGTTGGGCCGACCACCGGAGCAGGGTGACTTGACGTCAGTGGTCGGCCCGACGGAATACCCCCTGAGGAGAACTCTCTCCTCGACCTAGGTCCCCCCCTCGGGGTGGACGTCGGTCTTTCTTCACGCGGTCGGTCTCTAGGTGGGTGACGAACTAATTACCCGGTCCAGTCACCCGCAAAAGTATTATCCTGCATGGGATTCGAATCCATGACACTGGCACGATAGGTCAGTATCTTGACCACTATGCCATCTGTGCATCTTTTGCATCATTTTATATACATAGATGCTGCACTTATATTGGCCATAGCGTGTTATTATTAGATTATAACCTTCCTCAATAACTAGACTATCTAACACTAAAAGAATTTTCAATTCGAACTCATTGTTCCTGAAATTAGTGTATTCTACCAATCAAACTTATTAATATTAGTGTAGATGACAAACTCACTATAAACAATTAGAGTTATTTGAATTTTCTTTTTATCGCTAAGGTGACCGATGATAAAAGGGGCTAACTAATGTTTATGGTTTTTAAAAATATTGGAGATACCACCAAATAGCTACCTGTACCAACGCCTTCCGTGTACACTGCTGCCAGCACGGTACACGGCAAAACTCAGTATAACAGTAACCATATTTTCTCTAGTCTCTATATAGACTTAGTCAAAAATTCGAAATAAAATCCTATACTAACCCGATCAGCCAGCTGCAAATACTAACAACCCATACATTGCTCGTGAGTTGTAAAAGACTACATCACCGATCTGTGCCTCTTTCATCTGATTACATTCCCAAAGAAGGGTTAGTGTCAAGCAGGAGGCCGGTTTCAAAACTATTGTTAATAACTTTTGCAATTTGTGCGATGGTAAAGCAATACATTTTGCCTCGACCCTACATCATAGGGGATAAGAGCAAGATGATAATTATGTGAAATGAACCACAGCAGTGGGTTGATAATGAGCTGAAATGATCATAAAACTAACTCTTTTTCAATACTAATAATCTATACGTATAATAAAACTGTAGAGATTGAATGTCTGTACAATCTGTACATAGAAAAAAACGCTAAAAACCAAGTCAAAGAGATGTGAAGAAGTGAAATAGAATACATCCAGTTTTTTTTTGTTTCTCTGTATGTTTGTCTGTTCATCTGTTTATATGGGTTAATCTCAGAAGTTATTGGACCGATTTAAATGAAATTTTGCATGGTGGACCTTAAACCCCGGTCAACATTTAGGATACTTTTAATCACGGCAAATTAAAGAGTTGCCATGGGATAGTTAAAGAACTGTAGTAACTTATACAGCTTAGTACACAATCTAATCTAATTAATTGAAAATTGATATCAAAAGAATCATTATAAAATAATATTCTGAAAATCAACCATTCAGAAGATATATTCTTTTCTAAGGGTGTAAAATAGTCGATCGGATTTGTCAGAGCAACACGGTGGGCCTATAGAATCCTGAACACAAGTTATTTGTGATTGCCTCCGCCTCAGATGATTTCTACGCGGACGAAGTCGCGGGCAAAAGCTAGTTACTAGTTACACTATATAACTAGCTATGGTAGCTGTATATAAACGATCGTTAATTAGGTCTAATAATAGGTATTTAACCCCTATACCATTCTATTCACGTGTTTAAAGTCTCGATCCAGACGAACATGCGTGAAAGGTGACCTTTAGAACTAAGTGGCTATTACGCTCGCGTCTACTTATATCGGTCAAATATTTTTATAAGTGTACTCCAATACAGATGGAAGACATGGCATGACATGGCTGCCCCGCTCATGGATCTTTGCTAGGGCGCTGCCTATCGTGAAGAAAGTGAAGGGACCAAATGCGTGCAATGAGGTTCGGTGATACTAAAGGCATCACCAGAACCCATTACACGCAAACATAATTTTTTTTTAGGGTTGTCCTACGGTCGGCGCACTCCTCGCACCACTCCGTCCGGGGCGACAGAGTGGCGTAAGCATGCACACCCGCAACCCACCCGTGACACCACGCCTTCGTCGTTGAACCGACCACCGGAGCAGGGTTACTTGTCGTCAGTGGTCGGCCCGACGGAATACCCCCTGAGGAGATCCTTCTATCGCCTTCCCCGAGGGGGGACGTCGGTTTTTACTCGTGCGGTCGGCCTCTCGACACACAAACACCCTTAGAAAGTTGTGCTTCCGGCTCTCTCGCTCACCGAACGAAGCGCATTAAGAAATTGCCACTAATCAGACGTCGATTTTCGGCTCAGTGTGGTACTAAGGTACTAACCCCGGACGGACCGGCCCGCGGCTGTAGACAGACAACTGTCAACAGTGTGGTCCTATCACTATTAAATATAGTACTAACAATATATTGCACAGGACTAGCCGCCCATATATATATATATATAACTTCAAATTTTCACTCCTGGAGTGGTTAAATAACATTTTCATCGTCATTATTTAACTTTTCGTTCACTACTTGCCTCATTCATAAATAGACTCCTAGCAAGTAATGGGTAGCGATCATGTTATTTTTCCTACGTCACCAAAAGGGGCATTAACGATTTGGGATAGTCAGCTTATTAGTTTAATGCGTTTTTCACCAATGACACTTAATGTACTAAGAGTACAGAGCTGGCAGAAATACTTTACTTTTTGAAATATGAGATTCTAATCTTCATATATGCCAGCGTACCTGCAGAGTTGGTTAGAAGGACGATATAGAGGTATCGGGAGCGATGAGTATAATTAGTTTTTGCCAAATAAGAAACCGCCTTTTAATAATGTAGACAATGTAGATATTTTTTAGATTTTTGTTGATTTTTCAAAAACCTGTTGTCCGATTTCGGTAAAATTTTCATGTAACCATTTGGGAAGTATACTCTTTCCAACAAAAAAACAGTCATCAAAATCGGTTCATAAACACAAAATTATCTGCAAACAGAGCATATATACGGTCGAATTGAGAAACCTCCTTTTTTGAAGTCAGTTAAAAAATAGCACAAACTTATCTTAATTTCTGTTGGTTGATCTATACTTAGGAGACTACTTCAAATCAAACATTTAGTTCTGCTAGGCATCCTCCCAGATGCTAAAAATATTAAGGTTTGGGTCGGGTAATATTACTTTCGTCTTTCAGAAAATAAAACATGTTTAGGAGATTTGGGCTTTTAGTCTATAGATTTCAGACCTAAGGCCATTTAAACAATAGTTTTTTGAATTAAAACATTTTTCCAAACTCAACGTATTGCTATTTGATTTTTCATCATCATCATCGTAGCTCACATACGTCTACTGCTAGGCTCGGGCCTCCTCCACTATGGGTGGGAATTCGACCTACTATATCACGCTGGTCAGACATGTTGGTATAGGGTTTCATTTTGAGGTTTCCTTCTCTTGCATAAATGTTATATGCATATTATATCCCTTAATCGTCTTTTACGACATCCATAGACAAAGCGGTGAATTGTATTCTTAATTTCTTACTCAGTCACCACACGGATAAAGTGTTTTGGTTTTTAATTTGCCTATATTTCAAACATTTTTCTCCATTCGTGGTCACGGGAGGACTAAAGCATATAGTATCATCACCCTATGGACTAAAGTGTTTCACGTTCTCGCTTAATATTGGAACTATTAAATCTTGACCCACATTTTGATACAGATGTACTAATTGTGAAGAATTAAATTATTATGACTTTTAAGAGGCGGCTTCATAAACTTTAGTCTTTGGACGGCTTATTCTGTCTTACTAAAATGTTAAATGATTGATCGATGTTGTGTCACAATAATGATTGATTCATGAAGCGTCATTTAGTTGCGCTAAGAAATTTAGGTGCCGATGCTGAAAACAGGCATAAGACTCGTAATAGCTTCATAACTTGATAAACGAACTAGGGTACTTTTTTAGGAATAATTTCGGAGTGATGATATATTACGTATAAATAAAAACCAGCTAAGTGCGAGTCGAAGTCGCGCACGAAGGGTTCCGTACCGTTATCTATAAAAAAAAACACATTTGTTATATGGCAACCCTCCTTAAATATTTATTTTATTTTGTTTTTAGTATTTGTTGTTATAGCGGCAACAGAAACACATAATTTTTAAAAATTTCAACTGTCTAGCTATCGTGGTTCTTGAGTTACAGCCTGACAGACAGACGAACGGACAGATAGACAGCGAAGCCTTAGTAATAGGGTCCCGTTGTTACCCTTTGGATACGGAACTTTAAAAATGAACACTGCTTTGACGAATTTGCGAAAAATAAAGTATTTTTACAGTTTTTTTAGATAACTCATCATTTTGCTTATCCCAATTGCATTTAGTTGTAATATGTACTCTTCCTCCATGATACGTCCATATTACAAATGTCGGCAATACATAGTTTTATAATCGGCCGCCTTCCTGAAGTCAACCCTCCTTGAGAATGTAATTATTGCCAGACGACATCCGATGGATTTGACCTAAATCGATGTAAAGCTCTTAATCGTCTTTTATAACACGTACTAGCAATGTAATCGAATAATATTTGTAGGAAATAATTACATAAGAAAATGGAGTGAAGTAACCTAATAAGAGTAGATATATGAATAGTTAAATAAATATTAATTTGAATCAGGCGATAAATAGCGTCAAGCCATTATTATTCTGAAATGGAAGGCAGGAAGGGAGACCCACCACTTTCCCACGGTAATCAATATACCGCACACCACTATAGAAGGAATACGGGATAGGATTAAGGTGTACTAGGAACTAAGGAAATCTTACTCTCACGTCAGTCATCTTCAGGATGCCGTCCTTCAGCTTCAAAGCTGAAGCCGAACCGTCCTGAAGATGCCTCGTTTAGAGGCGGAACACGTGTCGAATAAATATTCGAAGTTCTGCGGAACATTGCAAGTTGATGTTCTGGAAGGAGAGAATAAGATTTCCTTATTTTCTAGTTCACCTTAATCCTATCCCGTATTCCTAATATTGTGTTATGCGGTATATTGATTGTCGTGGGAAAGTGGTGGGTCTCCCTTCCTTCCTTCCATTTCAGAAATATTAATTTACTTCCATCGCCTCGATTGGAATGGGTGGGAACGGGAAGTCTCCAGACCACAGCCTGCCCCAACAAAAAGGGTATTGCAGAAAAAAATAAACATTTTGAATTTAGATATATATACTTAGTAGTTAGTAGAATATTGTTATCTATTTTAATTATATAAAAAATAATATTCCGTATGGTGACGAAGTAAGAATACAGTTTACCAACCCCTCTCTTGCTCGTGGGTGTCGTAAAAGCTGACTAAGGGATATAATAACATTATAATAAACCCTATACCAATCCACCCGACCAGCGTGGTATAGTAGGTTAAATTCCCTCCCATAATGTAGGAGTCCCGAGCCCAACAGTGGGACGTATATGAACTCTGAATCTGATGACGATAATGATAAGTAATCGATGTTCTCCAGACTAGGGATTCCCAAAATGTGTTCTGCGGAACCTAGGGGTTCCGTAGAACAGTCATCAGGGTTCCCCCAAAATTAAATAAATTTTAGTAATTTAGCTGTGAAATAATGCTACTGTTACAAATATTATTTTGTAATAGCGCAAAATTAGAGATGACAAAACCCATTGCTACTATGTAAGTAGACAGAAGAATAGAGGGAGAGTAGCAAAAATTAAGCCCGGACTATGGCACAGCAGCGCATGTAGCCAAGACAATGCTCGACGTCGCATGCTCTATTTCGACCCCACCCGCACCCCGTTCGTATTCATTATTCTTTGATATGGAGGTCCATAAAATAAAGGCATTCGATTGATGTTCCGTTATCATTAAAGTTTAGGGACCTCTGCTCTGGAGTATAGAGAATTTCGGCCAATTGCAATCGCAAATTAGCTGGATAACTCGTTTTCATGAATGCATTACTTTTCATTAATGGCTAAAACGTGCTTTAACGTATTTACATTTCGACGTAAATGCTTATGGAACAGGTAACACTAAACGGTTTATCACGAAACTTTCATTACTTTGTATATGTACATATATGCAAATATCACCAAGCTGTTATCGTATAGATATTAAAATGATAAGGAATATTTGCTATAGAATTTACGTATCTATGGCGACTTGACGTAAACATTATATTTTTCCTTTAAAGCTGTTGTATATGAATGTCAATCACAATTCATCATCATCATCACGTCCCACTTTTGGGGTCGGGCTTCCTCCAGAATGGGAGGGAATTTGACCCACTATACCTACCATGCTGGTTAGACATGTTGGTAAGGGTTTCAATTCGAGTTTTCCTTCTCTTGCACAGATGTTATGTGCACATTATATCACATAGTCGTCTTTTACGACATCCACCGCCAAGATAGGGAGTGGTGAATTGTATTCTTACTCCGTCACCACACGGAATAATCACAATTGTCAAAATTCAATTATCTTTGTACTGATAGGTGAAGAATACAATGTAAAAAAGTCTTCACGGTCACGGGCGGCGGTAAAATGTTCGAAACATCGGACAGTCAAATATCTAATACAAATGCGTTAAGATACGTAAAATAGTTTTATATACAGTATGTATCAGGTTATGGGACAATAGTCAATGGTGGTAAGAACCCATAAAAAAAATTTGAAGGAAAAATATCGATTCGTTAATGAATTAGAGACATGTAAAGTTTTCAATTTTGTCATTGTTTTTTCATTTAAATCTGATTGAAATGTATAAAGTCAGTGATACTTAATCTGCAACATATTCGTACTTTGTTAAATGTTCAATAGAAATTGAAAAAACCAATGATTACGTTCGAATAAGCAAAACGAACTTCGCTTTAAATCAGCTGATCGGCCGATTATCGTCGTCGAGTCACGTTTGTACCTACGGTCCCATTGAAGCGTTTGCGCAATTCTAGGTATGTATGAATGAAATTATACTGTCGAAGCTTTACATGCCTACATGTATCCTGTCTATCCATGCCTACATAATACGTAACATTTAAGGCGTAGACTGTTTGACACACATTTTTGAAATTACTTTAACTTTTATGTTATATTGTTTTTGTGTAATATACATTTTAATTACGATCTATAGGCGGTACACTACAACATACTCGAACAGTTGCTCCATAACCTGATACAGCCTGTATATGTAATACTCCAAACATCAGAAATCATTGAATACAGTGTTAACGACCCTTTTCTTTTCTCGCGGGAGTGATATGAACTAGATGAACGATCACCAATAGAATGAGCAGCAGTACTGCCCACTCGCACGCGATACTTACAGGGTTGTTATATTTTTGAAGTGGACAACTTCTTTATAACCTTTATTTTTTGGCCTATGTAACGCTCTAAGAGACCATTTTTAATACAAATGACTATTAATTACAGCAACATTTCTAAGAACAATTTTTACACAAGTATAATTATATATAAGTAGGTATACTCGTATATGATTTCCGTGTGGTGACGGAGTAAGAATACAATTCGCAACTCCCTATCTTGGCGGAGATGTTGTAAAAAACGACTAAAGGATACAATACGCGTATAACATCTATGCAAGAGAAGGAAAACTCGAAACAGAACCCTATATCAACCTGTCTGACCAGCATGTAAGGTCAATCTCCCTTCTAATACGGAGGAGGCTCGAGCCCAACAGTGGGACGTATATTGGCGGAAATGATGATGATGATATATTTTGTATTCTTTTCGTGTGGTGTGGAGACGGACGTAAGAATATAATACACCACCCCCTTATCTTGCCCGTGGGTGCTGTAAAAACGACTAAGGGATACGATAGGCTTGTGGTGGAGGCTAGAGCCCAACAGTGGGATGTACCTATATGAGTTGAAATGATGGTATATATTGTAAGTCTTATCACTTGCATATGGAAAAACATATCGTATTACCTCACCTTTTAGTTTTCACTTTTGTCGTGTGGTCTTAAGCATAATTTTTTTCACCAGCCATAACGCAAGGAATATATATAAATAATTCACACAACATTTTGTGAACGACGACCTGGCAATCGAATTTCATAAGATATTTGCTTTAATTAAATAAGAACCCTCTTTTATATTAAGAGTATTACGCGCTGTCTCAAACATGACCACTCTTTGTGAACTTTGTACTGAATATCTTTTGATGTAACCAACGAACATTAAGTACTTAGGCCTACATATACTTTCATGAATTAGTTTTTAATATACCTAATGATTTCTAGTCTTCACGCGAATATTACGCGTGAAGGATTTAGGTTTAACGCCCTAGGCACCGAGAAATATGATATTTAATCTTTCTAACTAGGGACACAGAATCCAATAGAAAGTATCGATACTGTAGGTACTCATGAGTAGTATCGGAAAAAAAGGACCGTAATCATTAAAGTATCGAAACAACAGTATCGATACTTCAAAGTATCGAGTGCATTTCATAGAGTCTATCAGATACATTCACTACGGGATTGTGATGAGCTTCTTTTAGGTTAGGCAAATCCTTTTTTTAAGTTAAGTTTAAAATAAGTTATTTCTACAATTTATGTATTCGATACGATACCTGCTAGAAAGTACTTATTGAGTAAAAGTATCGAATACAAAGTAACGAGTACAAAAGCATCGGTATCGAAAGAAAACTATTCAATGCCTCTCTAACGCCTCTAAAGTTTCTTTAGATTTATAGGATTCTGAAAGTTTTTATGACCTTAAGGCTGCCTGGCGTGGCTTGAAGCCGCCATTTCGTGAACCTGTACGGAGTGTAGCCGCATCGTAGTACATTTTTAAGCGATACATGACCACAGTCAACATGTTAAGAGAATGGTATAGAAAAAATTACTTCCTATTTACGAAAACACATAGGTGGGATTTCCCTCTAGATACATAAGTTATATATATTTATAGGCATATACGGAAGTAAAATAAATAATAGTTATTATATTTGTTATGAGCAAGGTTGTTATGACAAGGTTAACTGGCGTACCGCTTGACAAATAACTATGTTTGCAATTAATCAGTGTTGCATTTACATTATGTGCTAGTTACATTTCTGTGCTACGTTTAAACTAGGATTATCATTCATCCATCCATGACCTTATTGACGTTCGATGTATTTTCAAATTCAAAATAATTATAAAACACGCTAGGTAGTACAGTCATTGGGTATTTTTACTTAGCGTGGATGTATAATAGTTTAAGGCGCTCGTACGCCGAAACTATTGATTTTAGGAAAAAAAAAGGCTATGACATAAATGTAGGCAATTTTCTCTCCAATTATTTTGTATATATATGTATATGTTTTTCCTGTAAAATGCGTCGAAAAGGAGATATTATCAAGAAACTGGTTTTAGGCGCCATTTTGCCAATATGGCGGCACGAGCGGCAAAGATATGAGGTGGCAAAGTTGAAATTTGGAAAAAGCTCGTCAAAATCTATAAAATTGCCAAATTTCCAGGTAACCTCTATTTTTTCGACCAAATGACTGTACTAAGGACGATTACATATTGTCAATTTTACAATATTAACTTAAATTTATCTAATAAATTACCACCACATCGGAACGTGACAGTCATTTACCCGTTTTCCAATTTATTTTCATTGATGCTCCGTTCCTATTGATCATAACATTATGTCATATAGTGTTCCTTTAAACATACGTTATCCAATACCACAAGAATTTTGCCGTGGAAATATGGGGATCAAATATGATGTTGCGCGCTGATAATGTAGATTTCATTGGTGAGAGTACTTTAAAAATTCGTAGCAAATGCTCACGATGTCACCTCTGAGCTGCCAGTTGCCGTGGGATTTCGAGGATAAAATATAGTAGCTTTCCATTCGTAAAAGAATTTTTTGCAGCGATTTAATTGTTTAGGCGTGTAAGCTTAACAAACAAAGAAAACACACTTTCGCATTTATAATATTAGTTAGGATTATAGATTATTGGATGACCGCCAAAATGGTTATAAATATTTTTTTATGCCATAATCAATTGGGTCATAAACGATATGTGATTTGTTATACTAATTGTTAATTAATGGCTCGTAATTAATTGTGCGTGTGCCTACGTGACTTAAGAGTTTGTAAGATGATTAATATCAACCTTAATGATGGATTCATTAACAAGCAAAATGCGTTCAATGCTAAATTATTATTACATTTTAATTAGTGGATAGTTTATCGTTTTTGTCTTATATTATGATAGCAAATAACATCTATATATGTAATTATGTATATAACATCTTTGTGTGGTGACCGAGTAAGAATACTATTCACCGCTCCCTATCTTGCCCATGAGTGTCGTAAAAAACGACTAAGGGATATAATATAGTACGTATATAATATCTATGCAAGAGAAAACTCGAAATAAAACCCTATACCAACACGTTTGACCAGCGTGGTATAGTAGATCAATTTCCCTCTAATTATGGAGTAGGCTCTAGCCCAAGAGTGGGACGTATATGAGCTGTGAGGAAGAAGAAGATTATGATAGCATTTAACGACTATGGAAGAGAAGAAAAACTCTTATTAAAATCCTATACCAACGCGTCTAACCAGCGTGGCATAGTAGGTCAATTTCCCTCCTATTGTAAAGGAGGCTCGAGCCCAGCAGTGGGACGTATATAAGACAACATGACATTACGACAGCCCCAAAGCCTTTGTCCATTTCGAAATGTAATTTTTAGTGGTAAAAATTTAGGATTTATTTGCGTGTATTAACTATATGATTTGGTGGTGATGGAGAAAGAATAAAAATCATCACTTCCTTTCTTGTCCTTAAATGTCGTAAAAGACGACTAATTAATATGCAGGCAAGAGAAGGAAAACTCAAAAATCTATACCAAATCGTCTGACCACCGTGGTGTATACATAAAGTAGGTACTAGGTAGGAGTCAAATGTAAATTTGTATGCATATTGAATTTAGCACGTCGCCAGAAAAACATATGTTTTCTAAATTTCAAATTGGTGCAGCAGCTTCGAAAGCAATTGGCTGTTACAAACGGACATCTTATAAGGTCCTTTTTTCATTCGAACGATGGCCCTACCGAACATTGTGGACCACACTGTCGTCAGTCTTCTTTCTACAGCAGCGGGCCGGTCCGTCCGGGACAGTATCTACCACAATCTCGCATAAAATCGACGTCTGGGTTGTAGCAATTTATTATTGCACTTCTTTCGGTGAGCGAGAGAATCCGGCTCTCTCGCAAGCCCAACTTTCTGTGTTTGCGTGAGGTGGGCTTTGGTGATGACTTTAGTGTAACTAAACCTTATTGCGTGCATTCACACTCTCTTCGTTTTCTTCAGGGTAGGCAGCGATCTAGCAAAGGTCCATGAGCGTTAATATCGCTTAGCATAAAGGCTGCTGTATGCTTGTTAGCCACCAACAATAAAAAAATTTAACATCCGACATTTCTCAGTAAATGCAATTTCGCAACGCAGGTAATAAAAAGCAAAAATGTTAACCTAATTTTACATATCAGAGTGTTTAAAAACTAGTTCAAATAACTAGTGGTATTCTTTTCCATCACCATTCAGCCTATCGGTGTCCACTGCTACGTAGGCTTCTCTCATATTTCGCCAGAAAGTATGGGGAAACGATTCCATCAGGCCACCGGTCCACCCATATGGTTGAAATCCTACACTGCATCGTCCGATACGTGGTTGCTACTCAAGAACCTTTCTTCCCCAGCGGCTGTCGGTTCGTCGAGCGATGTGGCTTGCCCATTGCCACTTCAGCGTACTAATTCTTCGGGCTACGTCGGTTTTTGACAATATACTATCAACTAACGTATTCTCTGCCTTTTGCCACATAATATTAATTAATATTCTCCTTCAAATTTCTTTCAGTTTAAAAAAATCATTGAACACAAGCCAAATCAAAAACTAGTTGTCAAATTACGTAAACAAGATTGCGTTGTTAAGTATTTTGATGGCATCAAATCGTCCACATCCTGTTGTTGTTTTTATTTTAAAAACTAAAACGTCCATGGTCGTCATGATCAATGCCAATACAAGTCATCAAGGCAATGCTCGGGTCATGACATGGATAAAATTATTTTCACTCGCAATTCATAAGATGTGTTTCATCTATTAATTTTGTATATTTTTTATAATCTTACGAAATTATTCACGGTAATTTTATTGCTGTATGTTTAGAAAGCAATGGTGTAAACAATATGAAATGGGTAATAATGTTTTATATGTATTTTCATTTGAAATTATTAAAATCATTTGTAGCGTAACCACGACGCTACTAAAAATTAGGAATGTTGCCTAGTTGCCATAGGTACACGGAGTCTATCCGTGTGGTTACGGAGTAAGAATACAATTCACCACACTCTATCTTACCCGTATGATGTCGTAAAAGACGACTAAGGGCCAACCACACAATACGGTGCGGCTCCGGCACGACGTCTGAGCGGTGCCGCAACGGTTTTCTACATATAAAAATGTATAGTATTCCACACGGCATGTCCGGTTCTGCTCCGGCGCCGCACCGCAGGCGCACCGTACAACGGCGCGAGGAAAACGAGGCGGGGAGGGATGCAAGCAGTGCGGTGCCTGCCACAGCGGCACCTGAGTGAGTGGCACTCACTCAGTTGTTTGTACGGCATAAGGGACCAAGCCAACCCTGTTGAAATGCCGCAGCGGCGCCGGCGCCGCGCTGTAGAAACGTTGCGACGGCGGTGGCGCACTGGTCATGTGGCCGCCAGTGCGGTGCCGAGCAATGCGATGCGGTGCGGCGCCGTGCCTTGTGGCCCGACCCTAAATGATATAATATGCACAAAAGATCTCTGCTAGAGAAGAAAAACTCGAAATAATACCCTATACCAAACTGTCTGACCAGCATGGTATATTAGGTTAATTTTCCTTCTATTGGGGAGGAGGCTCGAGCCCAGCAGTGGGACATATATAAGCTGAGACGATCCGAAATTATTCAAAACATATCGGTTTTGATATATTTTCATTTCGGACATCCGATAGTTTTGGTTACGTAAATCCATAACAAGCTACTAAAAATGACAACTTAACTTGCCAACAGACAAAAGTAAACTCATGAGCAAAAATCTATATCAGCAATAATTGACTGCACGGATAGCGTAGTGGTTAAGATACCGACCTATAGTACCAGTATTGCGGGTTCAAATCCCACGCAGGACAACACTTCGCGCTATCCACAAATTGTTGTTCCGAGTCTGAATGTAATTTGTGTCCGTTAGTTATTTGTTTGTAAAGTCCTTAGTGCAGGGTGTTGTCATTAAAACATTGTTCTTGTTAGTAGTTGATTACCAAAACCCTTACTATACCATGCTGGTCAGACAGGTTGGTGTAGGGTTTTGTTTCGAATTTCCTTCTCTTGCATAGATGTTATATGCATATTATATACCATAGTCCTGTACTGAGAAGTAAATAATGTGAATTCACGTATTTACATATCTTATCGCATCTTTGAACCAAAACGTCAATAAAATGAAACGCTCCTCTTGTTTTGTATATGATCACAAACCATAGCGGATATGCTATATTATTTACTGTAATGGACTATTGTTTTTTTCTTCTAATGTACTCGTCGACAATAATAATAGGTAGGGGAGACCTGGGAGAGTTGTGACAAGGACGATTTCTCGGAACCTATGACCGTTAACGAGGTGGCAAAAACGCATAATCGTCTTTTTAGTGATACGCTACTTGAAAAATTATGCACTAAAGGTACACGGCAAGTGGTTGTGTGAGTACGGCGTCTGCATGGCAGAAAACACTGAAAAGTAAGTTTTTTATCAATATTTTGAATGCATTTAAATCGTGATCTATTGCATTAACGTGAATTTGCTATTTTTTGCCATATTGTGCAGTTTTTGAAGCTTCAACACGTGGCATTTTTTTATTGTGTTTGCATCTTGTTTTAAAATTACAAATTATTATTTTGTATAGGTCGCGATTTTTGGTCCATAGGTGAGTTGTGACACGCTGTCACAACTCTCCTATTTTACTTTTATTTTCTGGTGAGCTTATTTAACATGCTTTTTGTAATGTTTTTATTATGTTTATGTATATGTTTGTTTTCCTAATCAACTCTTATAACTTAAGTTTGATATAAAAGGTGATCAGCAATTTAATTCCCTGTTAAATATATAATTTTTTACAGAAATTTATTTGGGCATGTGGTTTGGTGGTGTGCTGATTTTTTTTTCAGAATGTCTAATAAATGTAAACGAAAGACTGAGAGGAGAATGGCTAGTGTCGTAGGTTATAAATTAGCGTTTCGGCAATTTCGTTACGAGGTCAAAGTCTTCGAAAGCCCGCATCCTCTCACAATCTCAACCATATATCTTTGCAAAGATATATAAAGAAGAAACTGGCTTTCCAAAATAAAAGAATATGATATCGCTGCATCTATATCTTATGCTAGTTCAACGGTATTTATAGAAGAGCAAAAAATATTAAATGTAGAAGTTATTTGGAACGTCAATGAAACGGAAATAAGTCGAAAGTTAAAAAGTGTGTTCTAAGGTAAGAAAAGAATAAACCTAAAAAACCAAGGACAGGACAAGAACAACAAGAATAATAATAGAGGTGGTGCGGAAGAAGATGCAGAAAATGATTGTTTCTGCTTATGGTGCTTTGAGTCCTATGCCAGAGGTAGATCAAATGTATTCCAGGCACTAAACCCATCAGTGCCTGGAATACAAAGTTGGTCTTATGAAGATTGCACAGGAGGCGAACTGCAGTACGTCTGTCATAATTGTTTATCAGATTAAATTAAGATTTTCCACTGATTTTAGAATCATTGATCTTGTAATAATACTATAATTATTTATAAAAAAAAAAATGCTTGTTATGTTAATGTTGTTATATTATGTTAGTTCCTACAAATTATGTCAAAACTGACAATAAAAGTATTTTTCTGCAAAACAATGCGTATTCCGTTTATAATTCATATAAAAGTATCTTTATCTATCAAATTCATGGCTGTCACAACTTACCTCGGTATTAGGAGAGTTGTGACAAAGGGAGTAGTTTCACTTTACGAGGAATTTCTCAGAAACCTTGTATCTTTTTTTTGAAGTTGATGACTGTTTTTAAAAGAGCAATAACTAAGGTAAAGTAGGATATAGAGTTCAAAATCATAGCATCATTATACACTCATTTGCAAAAAAAACGGGCACCTAAGCAATGAACCATTTCAAATGTTAATATTTCTTTGTTTGATAATTATAGGTAGTTTTATCCACACAATTTGCTAAATTAATAAGAAAATAATCGTTTTCATCAGTATTTCATAAAATTTAGATACAATTTATGGGAAATAATGCTAAACCTCGCTAGTAGTGTATATTCGCTAGTAGTGCATATGCTCATGAAGTAAAAATAAAAAAGTTTTTTTGTTTGTTTTTCTTTAATAAAGTAAAAGCAGATAAATGTTTAGTATCGAGTGTGACCCCCTCTAGCTAAAATCACAGCTTGAATTCGTCTGGGCATGCTAGCGAGTATATCCCGGATACTTGCTTGCGGAATACGTTCCCACTCCGCAGTAATCACATTCTTCAGCTCTCTGATGGTCTGCGGAGCCGGGTGTACTGATCTTACACGCCGTTTCAGAACGTCCCAGACATGCTCTATGGGATTGAGGTCGGGACTTCGAGCTGGCCAATCCAAACGACGAATGCCGACCTCTTGCACATACGCATTAACATCGCGGGATCGGTGGGCGCGAGCATTGTCGTCCATAAAAATCGAGTCTTCACCTAGAGCGGCCAATGCGGGTTGTGCATGAGAAATTAGAACTTCCGTTATGTATCGATGCCCAGTCAGTGAGCCGTTTTCAATGAAGACTAACTCTGTACGATCCATTGAATTTATTCCTGCTCAAAACATAACAGAGCCCCCACCATAAGGTGTGATTTCTTCGAAACATGCCTCTGCAAAGCGTTCTCCTTGTCTTCTTAGCACTCGCCGACGTCGATCTTCACCGAACAGAGATATCCTGGCTTCATCAGAGAACAAAACCCTATTCCAATCGTCTTGAGTCCATGATTCACAATTTCTAGCGAACCTAAGCCTGTGAACTCTGTGCTCACGGAGTAATTTGGGGCCGCGGGCCGGGCGGTGACTGCGTATATTGGCAGCGAGAAGCCTCCTCCTGACCGTCCATAGACTAATATGCACATTTCTTACTTCTTGGAGGTTGTTCTTAAGAGCGTTATCGGTAATAAGCGGCCGTAAACCCAAAAATGTGGTTTTTTGAGGACTGGTTACTCGTTCATCATAATAGCTTACTAAAAATTTATATAACCACTACATTAAACACATCTTTATATTGTGCTTGTACAGAATTATAACTCAATATTGTAACTATTTTATTAAAAGGCAAGGGTATTTTGAACTTAAGTTAATGAGATTTTACGAAAACGCTGAGTTTTGAAGTTCAGGTACGAATAAACGATAAGTCGTGGCAGCTCGAAAAAAATTGTAGATGTTAGGAAAATTACTGTTCTTGGGTATGTATAAAATGAAATTCAAGATTTCTTCCTTTTAAAACTAAAAAAAAAATATTTCCTTAAGATTAATTTGACGAAAATGGCTCCTGTAAAACATTTAATTTTGTGAATAATACTAACCTTGGAATATTTAAAAAAATATCCACTATTTGTTCGACTATTGTAGAAGCAGTAAAAAAAAAAACCAAATTGAAATACGAATAGTCACCCTCGTAATTAAATTTTAAATATTACTATAAATTGAACGGCATAATTGTTCATAAGCCAGTCGCGCCTCGGCGCTCAACGGAGCAGGGTCACGTCGCTCGAGTTCTCCGCTCACAGCGTAAAAGACGACAATACGAACTTGAGCGTATACTGCGACTGATCGGTTTTGATTCGTAAGTATTTATTACTACCTAATTCTTTTAATTACTTTCATGATCTCTATAAAGAATAATATAGAATCTTTTTACGTTTTAGGTGATGGGTCGAAAAAGCAGATTGTATCTTGGGAACAAAATCGGTTACAAGGCAAGGAAAAAGAGAACACACGACAAAACTGTAAGGTACCTATAGTTTCAAAAGAGTAAACGAAAAGGGAATGAGCCGTCACTCAGGACGCCTGGCAGATGTGAAACATCAAAATAATTTTGAAGTCGTTACCGCAAAGCGTGGCGTTAACGCCGCTTTTAATGCCACGCGACGATCAGGTTCACCCCGCCTATAGATATTTCACATCAAAAATCCGAACGGAACATTTATGCAGCCTCATCTTCTGAAGATTATCAGCTAACTCAAATTTAATGTTTAATAATTACTAACCATACACAATATAATTTTTTTATAGAGAATCATTTTCTTCTTGTACTAGCAATAAATATGTAGCAAAATGTGGATCAAAATTTAATAACTAATTTCTATAGTGGGTAGATTTAAATCACTGACTAGACTTTTTTCTGCAGTAACGATGACTTGTTGGACGTGAGACATCTTAGTCCACCCGTGATCATGAACGCTGTAAAGTGTTCGAAACGTCGGGTAATCAAAAATCAAATACAAACGCGATAAAATCCGTAAAGTAGTTTTATTTAAAACTGACTAGACTTGTTAGACATCCATGGCCATGGCGACTAGGGCCATACTCGACTACTGCACGGCAGCCACGGAGGCAGCGTGCCTCTTGGCCGGAACTCTCCGGTGGGACCTGCAGGCGGAGGTACTCGCCGAGCTTTACCTGCGAGTATCAGAGACGCGAGCCACATATAGCCTCAATCAAGGTGATTGCCGCCTGGCGGGTCGACGCCCGCCGAGACGCCATTGCTCGTTGGGCAATCGGACTGGAGAAGCCTCAATACGGTATCAGGACCGCCGAGTCCTTTCAGCTGGTGCTGATGGGGTGGTTGGGTCGGCAGCACGGGGTACATTCCTTCCGACTGGTGCAGGTATTGATGGGTCACGATAGCCAAGTACTTGCGCAAGCTCGTTAGGAGGGAGAGCACACCACCATCCTGCTACCACTGCGATTGCGACGTGAGCACGGCGCAGCACAGGCTCGAGGTGTGTGCCTCGTGGGCAGAGCAGCGCCGTGAACTCGTTGCAATCACCGGTGCCGACCGGACCCTGCCGACCATCATTAGGGAGATGCTCAGCAGCGTCAGGAACGCGGTCACCGCCTTCTGTGAGGCTGTCATCTCACGAAAGGAGACGCCGGCTCGTGTGTGATTAATCTTTGGTCACACGTTCCGCCACCGACGACTCGGGCAGCGCAGATACGAGTATCCGCGCCTCACGCCGCCCTAGGCGAGTCCGCGGGTGACCGGACCGGGGACTTTAGTGTGTCACCCGCAGAGAGCCTGACCGTGTGACGGCGACCGACGTCCCGGGATAGGGACGTCGATTGGGGTTTTTTTTATTTTTTTTTTAATTATTACACAATAATGTGATAATTTAAAAAAAATAAGTTGTCGAGTCTCGAACCCGAGACCAGAGTTCCCGCCGGCGAGCACGTTACCACGAGATTACCGCTTGTTGACGATTCGACTTTGAATTTTTCTAGTACATCTCATCCAACTTTGACCCTTAAAATCTTTTTAACGAGGGCCCAGTTGACCCTAATATTTGGTAGTTGTGATACCCTCGTGCCCCCTCTACCACCCCACCAAAAATCATGGAAATCCCCGACCCACACGTCTGAGGGTCTCCTTGTAAGTTATACTCTGTGCTTATATTTTACTATTTCCTGTACTTTGCATATTAAAAATACAATTTTAACCGTTTTACTGCTATGAGATTTGGTTTTTAATTAAAAATTTTAAAATTTACATCATGTTGATTTTTGAAAATCTCCTTCTCCGAAGAATATATTAGAGATTGATTATAAGCGTCAAGGCTCAAGACTGGTCATTCTATGAACTCGCGTGTGTGTAGTGCATTAGTGTGCGTCGATATCGGACCGTAGCAAAATACCTAAAATGCGAGAGTGCCGATTACCGATAACGCTCTTAAGATCCACATACGAAGATTTGCGATTTCTCAATGCGCGACTCACAAGAAAACGATCATCCCGTGGTTGGGTACATGGTTTTCTTCCAGAACCAGGCCTTCTCTCGACGGAACCAGTCTCCTGATATCGCTGCCAGGTCCTTTGGACTGTCGAGCGACTAACATTTAGCCTCCTAGCCACGAAACATTGGCTGCAACCCTCTTCAAGCAGCGCGATAATTTTGGTAGCTTTTACCACTTTATCTACCATTTTTGATACAGCCAAACAGCATTAAATAAAGCTTTGACAGTCAAGGATATGAAATTAATCGATAAAAATTGAATAAAAGTTATGAAAGTCGATGTTAACTTCTGGAACTTCGCGCCAAAAATGTAGGATAAAAAGGGGTTTTCTGTAAAAATGAACATCAAATGAAAAATTGAATTTAGAACGTACTTTTTTAAATACCACAGCATTTTTAAAACCGGCCAGTAACGTGTACAAACGATTGAAACCTTTTTGGTATTGTATCTTTTTAAATATGAATGAAAATCAAAACCGCCCGTTTTTTTTGCAAATGAGTTTATATTGAGATAATAATTTTTATATAAAAATTGTCACAACTCTCCTAGGTCTCCCCTACATGTAATTATCTGTCCCAGAGTCTTGGTATTATAATTCTTAGAATATATTCGGTCACTGTTAAACGCTAATTATCTCCAAAATGGAAATTCATCATCATCGCAGCCCACATACGTCCCACTGTTGGGCTCCTCCATAATGGAAGGGAATTTGACCTACTATACCATGCTGGTCAGACATGTTGGTATAGGGTTTTGTTTCGGGTCTTCCTTCTCTTGCACAGATGTTATTTGCATATTATATCCCTCAGTCGTCTCTTACGACATCCACGGGCAAGATAGGGAGTGGTGAATTGTATTCTTACTCCGTCACCACACGGAAAATTGAAATGGAAGTTATTTTTAAGTAAAAAGGAAAATCGTCTTCAAAAAAGCATCGAGAAACCTTTTGAATAATTACTTCTGATGTTTACGGGAGTATAAATTACACATTGTAAAAAAACTATTTTACGGATTTCATCGCGTTTGTATTTGTTTTTTGATTGCCCGAAGTTCGAACACTTTACAGCGTTCATGGTCCGCCCGTGACCACGAACGACGTAAAGTGTTTAAAACGCGATGAAATCCGTAAAATAGTTTTATTTTTCTATATTATATATCTTTTGAAGCTAGAGTCTTAGGTTAGAGTTCGTATAGGTTAGGTAGTACTTTATAGGACTGACATATACCAGCACAGGACTTTAAAAGATATTATTTTTTGCTTTTTATATTCTTTTTTAAGGTGGTTTTCTATTTTACTTAAAGAAATATCTCTTTTTTTTAATTTTTAGTGTTTCTACCACACAATAAAAAAAATTTCATCCCTTCAAGTGTACTTATTAAATTTGAATTATGATCTGGACTTTTCCAGGATCTCATCACCAGACCGTAATTTGATGACTATGGGCGCCTATAATTAACAAATTAGTAATTAACAAATCGATAATTAATCAAAAGATAATTAACAAATCGGTCCAAGCGTCTTCAAGTAATCACAAAAAAGAACAAAAGATTCCGACGAATTAAGAACCCACATTGATCATACAAGTTGTTAAATGCTTTAATAATGTAAAAAGAACAGCCTATAGGGTTCACCGTTATCTGAAAGAATATTCTGAAATAAACCGTATAGCGCCCGATTGGGTTTAGTTAGTACTATCCCTGGATTTTTTTGATAGGCTATGGTCTGGACACACCCCACCGAACTATCCCGGGACACGAATGAGCGGCGTGCGGCCCATAACCCACCGTATTCCCTCCACATCGCCATTGAACCGACCACAGAAGTCAAGGAATTGACCACAGGTAGATCAATTCCTTGACTTCTGTGACCGGCCCGGAAGCATTTCCTGCCTACAGTAACTTTACGTTACGGCAAGAAAAGTTCATAACACGCTATTATATACAGTAGAACCCGTTTAATACGATCATGTTTAATACGATTTCCCGCATAATACGACATTTTGCGTCAGTCCCAGCAACTTGAAACATATTTGCACACATTTTTAACGCTTAATACGATCGTCATCCCGTTTAATACGCCAAGACGTGCCACTCAAATACACATATTACCCCTTGGGGCAGCGGCCAGCGACTACGAAATGACGACTGTCGAGCGACCCTAAGTGATAATGACCAAGAAGAAGATGAGTCAACTCCGATTTTGTCACACGTCCAGGCATTATCAGCAGTTAATGATTTAAGACGCTATGTAACTTCTTTGAATCAAAGCGAAGACGCACTACGAAAATTAAATTACGTTGAAAATCTTGTAATTGTTAATGCCTCAAAATCTTTTTGTCAAACTAAAATAAATGATTACTTTAAGTAACGTAATAATAATAAACAACATTTTTTTATATTTTTAATTATTTTTTATTTTTAATATTTAAAAATGTATCTAGTAGTAAGTATATTAAATAAAGAAAATAAACAACATTTTATTTAGGTAATTTTTAAATGTTAAATTCAATATGTAGGTATTCAAAATAATAATAGAATATAATAAATAAAATAATAATGACACTTTTTTTCCTTGCCTGCATAATACGCTTTCCCGCCTAAGACGCGTTTTTGGTTGGGTCCCTGCGAAATCGTCTTAAACGGGTTTTACTGTATATTTATTAAGTCTTTTACGATATCCAAGGGCATGAAAGGTGGTAAGTTACTCCGTCACCACACAGAGCGCCATTGCCGTATCTTCTTCCTTCCTTCCTTTTCCTCTATAGAGTGGAATACCGCAACCCATTCCTTGACTTCTATAGTACAACCGGTGGATTACCTTTTCACCTTTGTATCTCCCCTTGGCGCATAAGATTATAATAGGCATTAGTGATTTCAGTTATACACGTCAATCATCAAAAATGTCGTTTAATAAAGATTCTCAGTATTTCAATCCAAACCCTCGATGCTTATAGAATCTTATCATTTTTATAAAGGAAAAATTATAATAAAAATAAAAAAAAATATTAGTACATGATTCTTGGAATAATTTTCAGACTGTTGGTCAGTTGGCCAAGGCCAGTATAAATTATTATTTATAAAATAGTATAAACAAATGTAGCTAAATAAAACTATTCATTTCAATTACGAATGTTATTTACATTTTGATATCCGTTTAAAATCATACACAAGTGATTGTAAGCCATCATCCCCATTTTCACTTTTTTTTTTTCATTAACTTATATACATCCCACTGCGGGGTTTGAGCCTCCTCAATATTGGGATGGAAATTGACTTACTATAATACTCTGGTCAGGTCAGTTGGCTTAGAATTTTATTGCGAGTTTGCCTTCTCTTATGCCTTATCCCATCATTACGGAGTGATAACACAATTCACCACCAAAAGACTACTAATGGATTGCAATATGTAGATAACATCAATGCAATTGAAGAAAAACTCGAAATAAAACCTTACCAACTCATCTGACGAGCGTGGTCTAGTAGGTCAATTTGCCTCCGATTGTGGGGGGTTCGAGCCCAGCAATGGAACGTATATCAGCTGCGATTTGTTATTATATCGATATTGGGATCGGCATTTTAGTAAAACCAGTTTCAACAGATTCTTCCTATGAAGCAACTATCATCTGATCACTGCAATCTAAGGGGACAACCATACGCGGGGGTTGAAACAAATGTCAAGGTATTTGAGGGTACTGTCTCCCCATATCGACTGTTAATGATACTCATAAGAAATCAACGGTCAGAGGGAAACAACGGACCGAAAGTTAAACATGCTGTCCAAGATGCTTACGCTAATGAAACCATTTTTACGGCAAAACGGGACGTTTGGACCATTTTTTTTTTGTGTCAGAATGGGGAAACTTTTGAGAAATTCATATAAATATGATTTAATAAGCTTAAAAAATTAAAATACATCAAAAGTAATGGAGAATAGAAAATATGGCCACCCTAGTTTTCACACATTTTCGAGGTTTCTTCATAGTATTCTTGGTAATACTTTTTACGCTTGGTTTTTCCTCACGATGATCTTGTTAATCGTTAAAGCAAACGATATTTCGTAGGAAAACAAGTGTAACCGAAATATCTCCAAGAATTAGCTCGTTGAATTGGCTATGGCTTCTGTTGGAAGGTGCCATTGCCGCTTCAACATACTAATCCTGCGTGCTAAGTCGGTTGGACTCGTTCTTCTACTGATTTCTGTATTTCAGATTTTTACCTAGGAAAGAAATTCTGTTCTCTTAACTTGTCAATTATATTGACTGCACAGATGGCCTGGAGGAATACCTGCACCTCATGCCGTCCTAGCCGAGGCCGCGGGTGACGTGACCGGGGAATTAGTCCGTCACCCGCCGAGAGGCCGACCGCGTGAGGAAAGACTGACGTCCTCCCCGAGGGGGGGACGTCGGTCGATGGGACGGTATGCCGTCGGGCTGACCACTGACGTCAAGTCACCCTGGTCCGGTGGTCGGCCCAACGACGAAGGTGACGTGTCGCGCGGGTGGGTTACGGGTGTGCGTGCTTATGCTCTCTGTCCCGGACGGAGTGGTGCGAGGAGTGCGGCGACCGTAATCCATCCTAAAAAAAGGACATTACTCTTTCTGCTGAATTTGAGTCCGTTAATTTTAAGTTTCTAAAGTCCCCAAAATAGAAGGATTATTTCCTTAGTGCAGGTGTTGTCTTTAATTAAAAACGAAAATAATATTTATGAAATTAAAATATTATGACGGAGTTGGCGTTTAATTAACAATTATCTGCGACGCAAAAGATGGTGTTATAAGTTTGACACCAATGTACGTGTGGCTATCTGTCGCCTCGTACCTCTCAAACCGATGGGCCGCTTTCGATGTGATTATTATTTACGTGAAATTGAGCTTCCTTATGTTGGTTGGATCCAATAGTTCAAAGAGTAACTTTTCCAAAACGATGTAAAGCATTTTCGTTGTGAAATGTAATTATTTTTTACGTCCGTGTAGGAGTAAAATTTTGTAATTTCATGTCTATTCAAATTTTCAAATAAATGTGTATTTATTTGAAAATTTGAATAGACATGAAATTACAAAATTAGTCGTCTTTTACGAGTTCCAGGAGCAAGATATGAATTGCATTCTTACTCCGTCACCGCACGTATGGGTACTTTAACAGATTTTATTTAGGTTTTCCATAATTATAACTTGACTAAGGTTGAGGGAGGAAGACCACTGAAATGAGTCCTCAATTGTTTAATGTTACATGGTACCTAATTAGTGATCTCTGTTAATTGGATGCAGCGACTGGATGCCCGCTTTCTAGTTCTAAATGAACTCCTAGCGTAAGGGAGGATGAATATGTCTCATAGTTATTCTTCCTACTACCATCCTTGACAGGGTGAGAAATATTCAACATGTTAACCTAGTATTAATCCACAGATCCCAGCACTTGAATGATAGCACCTCTGAATTATTACATAGGCAAGACGTTGAACTTCGAAGGTCAGTAGCTCAAAATTTCGAGTCCTCGGGAATTTATGCCCATTAGAGACTTAAAATTAGACCATTTGACGGCAACCTAATCTACACCTAATGATTGCGGGGTCCTTTGGCCTATAGCTGATCGCTTGCCTGGGTTGACATAGGATTCTATTTTGAACTCTACGTTCTCCTATAGCGAGTGATATTGCCTAGTTATACATTACTTAATCTGATTTACATCGCGTCCCCTTTTATTAATAAACATAGGGTTATATATTATTCATGGAAATGTCATTTGTTTTTAATATAGATCAAATTTTATGTATTACAATCTGTACGGATTATATCGATAACGTATATGTTTTTACAGATTAGTATTGTTTGGTTAGCCCGGTTTTTTTTGGTGGACTTTGTTCAGCGTATTCGCCGTCTTTTATGCTACAAGGAATCCAAGGGTTGGTAGCATTCATAGCCACACAACATATAAACGGTTCATCATCATCACTTCAGCTGATATACGTCCTACTGCTGGGCTCGAGCCTCCTCCACAAAGACCTTACTATACCTACCATGCTGGTTAGACAGGTTGGTATAGGCTTTTGTTTCGAGTTTTCCTTCTCTTGCATGGATGTTATATGTTTATTATATCTCTTAGTCGTCTTTTACGACATCGACAGGCAAGGATAAAATAGGGAGTGGTGAATTGTATTCTTATTCCGTCATTACACGGCAACAGTTACCCCTGAATATTAGGGGCGGCGTAAGCGCGAGTACTTGCGCCTCATGCCGCCCTAGCCGAGGCCGCGGGTGACGTGATCGGGGAATTAGTCCGTCACCCGCCGAGAGGCCGACCGCGTGAGGAAAGACCGACGTCCTCCCCGAGGAGAGGACGTCGGTCGATGGGAGGGTACCCCAAATAGGGGATATTCCGTCGGGCCGACCACTGATGGCAAGTAACCCTGCTCCGGTGGTCGGCCCAACGACGAAGACGACGTGCACGTGGGTGGGTTGCGGGTGTGCGTGCTTACGCCCCTCTGTCGCCCCGGACGGAGTGGTGCGAGGAGCGTTCCGACCGCAACCCACCCCCAAAAAAAAACCCCTGAATATTACAGGATAGTAATCGCCACACTTGGCAAGTGGGTTGGCGATTGCAGTTAAGTATTATACACTCCCCTCTCCTGGTCATACCTTTAGTCGATTTTAACGACTCCCACGAGCGAGGAGTGACGACAATTGTTTACTTATCCTGTCTCCAAAGGGGAAATATCTACTTCTATATCTATTAAAAACAACTAAGTGTTAATGTCATCATATTATAGTTATTTAATACATGTGTTAAAATAAATAAAACTTGTACAAGTTGGCCTCTTTGAAGGCAAGCATACATTATATGCCATACGTACTATTCATACTAGTCTTATCGTCAAGTTATAACCGTCGTGATTATTGTTTGATAATAAGGCATAATTTAAGTTTCTCTGTCGTGACGAGGTAAGAATACAATTTACCACTTCCTTTTTTCTCCTATTGAAAAGGTGGCTCAGGGTCAGCAGTAGCCCACTCACCATAAGTGGGTAGTAATAGGGCTTCCAATCCCGCAGCCTGAATTCAATCTCGGTATTTGCGGGACTACGAATTTTCAATCCCGCGGGATCTCGGTATTTGCGGGATCCCGCATGTCGAAAATATTCACATTTATATAAGGCAAATAAACCAATGAACTCATCAACTGCACATTTAGTTACGCAGTAATAATACTATTAATATGAGATCAATCAAATTAGGTACAACGTTTGTAACAAAAAGAATGAATTAATCGACTAATTACACATTTATTAAAGTATTAGTATGAGATCAATGAATTAATTACTTCGTTTATTTAACACAAAAAACTTATGAATTATCAACTAACTCCATATGTATTGAAGTATTACCACTAATATGAGATTAATCAAATTACATCGTTTTTTTTCTTCACAAAAAACAGTAACATATATTGAATTAAAAACAAAACAAAACAAATCTTCTTCAAAAAATACACATAAAATTAAAAAAAATCAACCAAAAAAAACATACATTTAAAATGAAAATTATATAGGATATGTTACTGTTTGAGTTTGAGAGTTTTAGTGTCCGACCGAATGTTCGGTTTCGGTTTCGGTCGAGTTTCGGCAAAAAAACGAGTTTCGGTTATGTTTCGGTTTCGGCAGCAAACCTGCCGAAACTACGACCGAAACCGAAACTGCATTCGGGAGTTGCCGCGCTGTGTTCGGGTGTGTTCGGCGTGGTAAATGACATCCAAGCGACGATGACATTTGGCCGCGTCCACGTGCGTAATCATGTCGTAACCTGTTTGTTTGCAGTGCATTTTGTTTGTTGTGAGTTTTCGTGTGATATTTTTTGAATTCGGTAAGTTTTATCATGTGATATAATATAAGAGTACCTCGAAAAGTAATTTAATATAACAAAGGAGTACCTAGATTATAGTAGAATCAAGTTTACCTTAAAAAATTAAAAAACTAAACATTTTGTGGTTAATTTAACTCTTTCGCTAATCTATACTAATATTATAAAGAGGTAAAATTTGTAAGTTTGTATGCAGGGGGTAATCTCTGGAACTCATAATCTAATTCTAATTTTATTTTAACTGGCAGAAAGCTACATTATTCCTGAGTGCTATAGGCTATAAATTGTTTCTATAACATGTATATTAACCGAGCTATCACAACTTTTGTCTGGCAAGTCGGAAAAAAATACCTCGTAAAACAGAATTATTTGCGTGCGCTGCCTAAACAGTTGCTTAAAATTAAAAAGAATGTATGGCTACCTGGTTCATCTTAATTATTTCTACAAAAAAGTCAGCGATACCATATCTCTATCTTTTATATTTTATCTTTTATACTTCTATTATTGCATTAAAAAATTTTTTTTTCGGCATTGTTACGTTTGGTTGATTATTTGAGCAACAAAATATTAATTCTTATGACAATAAATTATTTCAGTATCACAGGAACATCATACAGATAAGATTTGCCATTTACAGTATATCAATTGGTCATAAAGTTTCGGAGATAATATAAAATTACTAAAACGCAAAATGACCCTAGCATAACTTTCATTGTGCAGACGTTTTACCTATTTGCCCATAGATGGCGTTCTGCAATGACGTCATTTTTCTGAATCGCGGTGTTAAGACTTTCCGTGGATTGATGACCCTCTCGAATTATTATGCCCACGTTGTCGTTAGTTGGAGTTCTAAAAATTACATGTCAGTTGGTTATTGGTTTCGGTTGTTTCGTTCGCATGGTTGTTGTTGTTGATAGATACCTCATAATCGAAAATATCGTAATTTCGTTGTACGTTTGTTTTGTATGTTCGTAGTTTCGTACTTCGTTCTATCGTAATAATCGACACGAGTTATTCGATATTACGATTGTTTTGTTTTGTAAAGGCGGACGGTGTTCGAGTCGCTCTCCCTTTGTTCATAATTGTTTTCAAGTCTGTGCGTGGTTTGTTGAGAGCATGCCTAAAAGGAAATCTCAACTGTCTCGGCAGACATCACAGACAAGAGCCGATCGAGTACGCCGTACGGAAGAATCTGCCCCTGAAAATGAGCAACGCCTCTCGAGAAATAGAGAATATATTTCGCAAGCACGCGCTAGAGAATCTAGCTCCGAGCGCTCACAGCGCCTCGCAAGCCAAAATGTGAGGACGACGCGGGCCCGTGCTCGAGAAACTAGCGCTGAACGTGCGCACCGTCTATCTGAGTTAAGGCAGCATGTCTGTGAGACAAGGGATAGGGAGACTAGCACTGAGCGCTCGCAGCGCCTAGCAACAGAAAGACAGCGAGCAGCTACAGTCAGAGCGCGTAATCGGAATATAGCCCAAGGAAATAGATCAGCCTTCAATTACGATGCCAATATAGATTATGCTCAGCAAAACACTGTGAAAATAGGCGAAATGAATAAAACATGTCCTAAGTGTTTTGCAAATAAATGGAGCGATGAACCAAATGGTATGTGTTGTGCTGCAGGAAAAGTGGTTCTTCCTGATATCCAGGCACCACCACAACCAATAAAAGATCTATTACTGGGCAATCATCTATTATCTGCGCATTTTTTAAAAAACATACGAAAGTATAATACACTCTTCCAAATGACGTCATTCGGTGCTAAAGAAATTCGCGAAGGAAACTTTATGCCTACATTTAAAGTAGAAGGGCAAGTTTATCACTTAATTGGTAGTCTACTCCCTTCGCCAGGGCAAAGCCCGCAGTTTCTACAAATTTATTTCATTTCTGATGCCGACCAACTTTCGTTGCGGTCTAATATTGCTCCTAACCTAAATATCGATTTAATCAATGATTTACAGACGTCGTTAAATAGTCATAACATTTATATTCGCAGTTTCAAATACAATTTAGAACATAACTCTTCATCTGAAAACTTAAAATTAATCATTCACGCTGACCGCACTCCACAAAATCAACATCGTGGAAGATACAATTCACCTACAGCAAACGAAGTTGCAGTATTATTGGTGGACGAAGATAAGGGACCTAGAGATATAGTCCTTCATTGCAAAGATGGTCAACTGAAAAGAGTTTCTGAATTACACAGAGCTTACGATCCCTTACAATACCCTTTGATGTTTGTTAACGGTGAAGATGGTTATTATTTGACTATCCCTCTACAAAATTCAGCGCGAAATAAAACAGTTTCGTGTATGCAATTTTATATGTATAGATTGATGACCAGGGCCAACAGTTTTAATCCCCTTCATTATTATCGGGATTTGTTTAGTCAATACTGTGTTGACATGATGGCTAAAATGATAACAGAGAGACTAAGTTACATAAGTCGCAATCAACAACAACTGAGAGCTGATGACTATATCCATTTAAGAGACGCTATAAATCAGGATGCTAATGTCAACGCTGCAAATATTGGCCAACATGTCATCTTGCCTTCATCTTTCACCGGCTCTCCGCGTTACATGCATGAAAAAACCCAAGATGCAATGACGTATGTACGCAACTATGGAAGACCCGATTTATTTGTGACGTTCACTTGCAATCCGGAGTGGCCAGAAATTAAGAAAGAGCTATTTGCTGGCCAACGTTCTTTCGACCGTCATGACATTATTGCTAGGGTTTTTCATTTAAAGATGAAGAAAATGATCAAGTCGTTCACTAAAGACGAGGTATTCGGCAAAGTCAAATGCCATATGCTTAGTGTTGAATGGCAAAAACGCGGACTACCACACTGTCATATGCTGTTTTGGTTTGCACAAAAAATACAACCAGATGAAATAGACAGTATAATAGTTGCTGAACTACCAAACAAAGATGATGACCCAATATTATTCGATATTATCACCAAAAACATGATCCATGGACCTTGTGGGGAGCACAATTTATCATCACCGTGTATGAAGAACGGTATATGTTCAAAGAAATATCCTCGGCGATTCGTCACCGATACTCAGACAGGCGAGGATGGTTATCCTGTATATCGTCGTCGTAATGCTGAAAATGGTGGTCAAGTCGCAGTTGTAAACATCAGAGGGAGGCCGATTACAATAGATAACAGATGGATTGTACCATACTCTCCAATGTTGTGCAGGTCATTTAACGCCCACATTAACGTCGAATACTGCCATTCAGTTCAGGCTATAAAATATATATGTAAATATATAAATAAAGGTTCCGATCAAGCCACGTTCAGCGTTAGAAATCCGCATGATGAGGTGGAAAATTATTTAAATGGGCGATATATAAGTACATCGGAAGCCGTCTGGCGAATACTCGAATTTCCGATCCACGACCGACATCCCACGGTCGTGCATTTGGCCGTGCACTTAGAAAACGGGCAAAGGGTGTTTTTCACACCAGGAACTGCGCGACAAGTTGCCCAAAATCCGCGCAAAACCACTCTATTAGCGTTTTTTGAACTCTGCAATACCGACGAATTTGCAAAAACGCTGTTGTACCACGAAGTTCCACACTATTATACGTGGGCTAATAACAAATTTTCAAGACGAAGGCGCGGTCAAGACGTCGATGGGCATCCAGAAATAAAAAGAGATGAAGCTTTGGGAAGAGTGTACGGTGTACATCCGTCACAATCAGAATGCTTTTATCTAAGAATTTTATTGCACCACGTACGCGGTCCCACATCATTCAAAGATTTGAAAACTATAAATGGAGTGGTCAAGGAGACGTATCAAGCGGCTTGCCGGGACAGAGGTTTGCTGGAAAATGATGATCACTGGGAGAAGACATTAAGAGAAGCTTCGATGTCGGAATGTTCATTGAAACTTAGGGAGTTATTTGTGGTGATACTGCTATTTTGTCAGCCATCTGAACCGTTAAAACTATGGGATATCTTCAAGGACAATTTTTGTGAAGATATCAGACATAGAAATCGACAACAAAATCAGGACTTTACCATGCCTTTTAATGATGTTATGTACAATGAAGGTTTAATACAAATTGAAAACAAACTTTTAGCATTGAATGATAAAACATTGAGTGACTTTGGATTACCGTCTCCAGTTCGCCCTGTAAATGATGCAATAGATACAATGTTGGTACATCCGCACAACATCAGTGAATTAGCTACTTTTGTAAATGAAAATTTGCCTAAATTAGTCACAGACCAAAAACAGGCTTTTGATGAAATTATTGATAGCGTAACGAATAATAAAGGAAAAATTTTTTTTTTAGACGCCCCAGGAGGCACAGGGAAAACATTCCTCGCTAATTTAATATTAGCACATGTTAGGCAATCCGGAAAAATAGCTTTGGCAGTGGCTTCTTCTGGGATTGCGGCTACTTTATTGAGTGACGGTAAAACTGCTCACTCTACCTTCAAACTCCCATTGACAGTTTCATTGGAGCAACAGTCGGTATGTTCGATACGCAAAAATGGGCCCATTGGTCAATTGTTACAGAATACGTCGTTGATAATGTGGGACGAATGTACCATGAGTCATAGAGCTCATGTTGAAGCAGTGGATCGAACACTTAAGGACTTGAGAAACTCAGTCGCTGTCATGGGTGGTGTCACTTTTGTGTTTGCAGGTGACTTTCGTCAGACACTTCCCGTCGTCACAAGAGGTACACGTGCGGATATCATAAAGGCATGTCTAAAATCATCGCCCCTATGGAGTATAGTCCAAACTTTGAATTTACGTACGAACATGAGAGTCCACGTTATTGGAAATATGGATAACGATTTTCCACAACAGCTGCTCAAAATTGGAGAAGGGTCTTTTTCTTCTCGAACCTTGGACTCTAACTCTGCGGAAATCGTTATAAATGAGACTCTGGGTCGTATAGTTCACAGTCTACAGCATCTTATAGATGCAGTATATCCTGACCTCGAATATTTACTAGATAGAGACATTCATTGGCATTGTTCAAGGGCTATCGTCTCACCAAGGAACGATACAGTCAATGAAATCAATAATCTAATTTTACAAAAAGTTCCCGGCCATGGTAAAATCTACAAGTCAATTGATACAGTGTGTAATATCGAGGATGCAGTCCACTATCCGCAGGAATTTTTAAATTCCCTTAAACCATCTGGTCTGCCACCTCACGAACTGCTGTTGAAATCCGGGACACCTATCATGCTTTTAAGAAATTTAAGCCCACCTAACCTGTGCAATGGCACAAGGCTACTAATAAAAGATTTAAAAGACAACCTAATTGTGGCGACCATTCTCATCGGCCCAGGAGCTGGCCAGTTGGCGCACATCCCAAGAATTCCAATGATTCCGACGGACCTACCCATACCGTTTAAACGACTCCAGTTTCCAATAAAAACATCATTTGCCCTGACTATTAATAAGTCCCAGGGACAAACATTCTCTTTGGTTGGCATTGACCTACGAAAAGAATGTTTTTCCCATGGGCAATTATATGTTGGTCTATCAAGAGTGGGATCATCCGAAAGGCAGATTATTCTGTTACCGGAAAATAAAACAACCTCAAACATTGTATATAGAGAAGCTTTAAATTAAATAGATACCTAACTTAAACAAATAAATAAAATAAGTAAAAGGCAACTAAGGGTTAAGTTACCTTGAGCAGAAAATAGAACTTCGGTAATCTTTTAAGTTACTGATCTGATTCCAAAAAATATTTTACTAATAAAATTAAATACAGTAATATCAATCGAGTGTAATCTTATGTTAAAACAAGAAATTTTCCGCGGACGAAGTCGCGGGCAGAAGCTATGCTATATGTAAAACAAACATTAGTTAGGTACATGGTATTTACTATAGTGCATTAGTGGTGATATTCTATTCAGGCATACTTATTAGAGCCTAGATTACAGAGAAGTGCAGATATTTATTCTTACTGGGATTCTTCATTCTAGTCCATATCTGTCTTTGAGAAAGGTGGCACTGAAATACTTATCAGCTCCACCAACGAGTGTTTCCAGTGAACAATTATTTAGTGCTGCTGGACAAATTTATTCAGACAGAAGGAGCAATCTGCGACGCGAAAATGATGATAAACTATTGTTTCTTACCTATAGGTAATATAAGATTGTTTAACTATGAATATTAATAAGAAGTAACATTTAAGTACAGATACCTACTTGAAATTATTAGTATCTAGTCGTCGCGTTTTGCAATATTATGATTACGATTAGTTTATAATTTAGCTTTTGTTTTTTGTTGAAGTGTCAATATGACGATTAAGTATAGAAGAAGTTAATTTGTTTTTAAGATAAAAGTGATTTATATTGTTTTGTTCATTACTTAAATATTAAATACCTATCCACCTATAACTATTGTGATATTAGGTTAACAACATAAATAAATAAGTATTAAAGCTACGTATGTGATTTAAACAAAAAAAAATTAAAACTGACTGATTATAAAACATTTTCTTTATTTTTCTCGGAAAACATGATCCAAAGAAAGTTTCGGTTTCGGCCGAAACTGAGACCGTTGCCGAAATTCGGTTTCGGTCGTAAAAACCAGTTTCGGTCGGACACTAGAGAGTTTATTAAGTTTGAGGTTGCATGCACGCTTTTTTTCAGTCCCGCACATCCTGCGCCCGTAATCCCGCATCATGCGGGATTGGAAAATGGCGCGGGATCCCGGAAGCCCTAGGTAGTATATTGACTGTGCCAAACTGGACAGCCGGGTTAGTATATGGTTCTTTTTTATTGCCAACCGTAGCAAATGAGCAAACAGTACACCTGATGGTAAGTGTTCCTGTCGCTCATGGACCTTTGCAACGCCGCTGCCTACCGCGAAGAAGGTGAAAGCAGTGTGAATGCGTGCACTGAGTTTCGGTGACACTAAAGGCATCACTAAAACAGCAACACGCAAACACCCTCAGGAAGTTGGGCTTCCGGCTCTCTCTCTCTCTCTCACCGAACGAAGTGCAGTAACAATTTGCTACTACTCGTACGTCGATTTTCTACTCAGTGTGGTACTACCCCGGACGGACCAGCCCGTGGCTGTAGACAGACAACTATCAACAGTGTGGGCCTACCATTATTGCTTTCTTTCGAGCATCTTTTACACATGTTTTATGCGTATTATATCCCATAGTAGTCTTTTACGACATCCATGGGTAGGATATGGGGAATTAGAATCTTATTCCATCACCATACGGAGAAGCTATAACATTAGTATAAATGAATTTATATAATTAATAATTTTTGAATCGAATGTGTATATTATTTCAAGTTCAATAGACACATTTATTTTTCAAACCGGCTTATTCTTTGTTTCAATAAAAAATATATATAAATTTAAAGGATATTCTTTGTTTCAGTCTTTAGTTTTTTTAATAATTATTTTCCATTTAAAATATATATATAATTTTAAAAAGATAAGCAAATTAACTGTATAGCCTTGACGAAACCTGTAAATATAGGTAGAAGTTAAGTCTTTGACAAAAGAACCTTAATAGCGTTCAAATATAAAATTTAAATGAATTGCGGTCGAATTTCGACCACTGGGTTACTAATAGACTTGCTAGAGGCTTCTTTTAACGGTGTTTTTTTATATAAATTATATTCTATTAGCATATTCCTGCGGTTTTACCCACGTAGTTCCCATTTTCGTGGGAATATGGTGATAAAATTAACCTATATTACTCGCTGATAATATTACTTTCGACTGGTGAAATAATTTTTAGAATGGGCCTAGTGGTATAGGCGTAAAAGCGTTAAAACCAAACAAACTCCTCCATTCTCATTTATTTTGAATATTACGTAGGATAATGCTGCACTATTAATTTTTGAAACTTTCTGTGTGGTGACGGAGTAAGAATACAATTCACCACTCCATCGTGGATGTCATAAAATACGACTAAGGGATATAATATCTGTACCAGAGAAGGAAAATTCGAAATGAAGGCTCATACAGACATGTCTGACACAGTTTCAATTTCCCTCCTATGAAGGAGGAGCCCAATGGTGGGACGTATATGAGCTGAAATGATGATGATGATATATTTGCACATGTATATGTGGTAGGACTACACTTTCGACAGTCGTCTGTCCATAGCCGCGGGCCGATCGGTCCGGGTTAATATCACTCTCGCAGAAAATCGACGTCTGAGTAGTAACAATTTTATCCTTGACGACGCGACCCGCCGCCGGCGACTGGGGCGACGCAGGCGCAAATACTTGCATCCCCGAGGGGACGTTGGTCTAGGAGAGGGTACTCCTCAGGGGGTATTCCGTCGGGCCGACCACTGACGACAAGTCACCCTGCTCCGGTGGTCGGTCCAACGACGAAGGCGACGTGTCGCGGATGGGTAACGGGTGTGCGTGCTTACGCCCCTCTATTGCCCCGGACGGAGTGGAGCGAGGAGCGCGCCCACCGTAACCAAAACCCCAAAAAAATAGCAATTTTATACTAGATTTTGGAAGCCCTACCTCCTTAGGATGTTTACGTATAGTGGGTTTTGGTGGTACATTTAGTATCACCGAACGTCATTACACGCACTCACCCTCCCTTAACTTTCTTAGCGGTAGGCAGCGGCCTTGCAAAGGTCTATAAGCGGCAGTATCAATTACTATCTGGTGTGTTCTTTGCTCGTTTACCACTAACAGTAATAAAAAACATCCAGTTTAGTAAACATATTTATCCTTACTAATATTATAAATGCGAAGGTAAGTTTGTTTGTTACGCTTTCACGCTTAAGCCACCGAACCGATTTCAAAAATTCTTTCACCAATGGAAAGCTATATCAGGGAGTAACATAGGCTATATTATACAGGAACTATGCTGGTATAACGAGCGTTGCGAGGGCGGATTGCTAGTCATCTATAAAGAGAATAACAAGAAAAAAAAAACATTCATTTTCGTTGTTCGCATAGCCGTAGCTGTGGCCGAGCCCTTAGATCTTAAGTGGACCACGAAATCTTTGGTACATAACTACTTAATGCTCTTCAAGTGCCTCCATACTTCGGAAGGCTTTAAAAGTCAACATATATTGTTATAGGACTTAAGGGGCGAGAAAGGTCACTACGCAAACTTAACATTTCTGTTTGAGAAAAATACTTTACAAAAGTAAAAAAAAAGTGCGTGGGAGTAATATTTTAGAATATAAATATTTGACTAAGTCCGCGGCTTCACTCTCGTTAAGGCAATTACGCTATTTTACCACGCAGATTGGTATAAGGTTTTATTTCGAATTTTCATTTTCTTGCATAGATGTTATACCTATGTGAATCATATGTCTTACAAAGTCATCTTTTACCACAGAAAAATTAATAAGACATGAGCGGGAGGGGGCAATTATGCCACGCTGGTTTTCGAACAAAATCAGCCGAATGGCCTTTCTAAAGTATTAATATTTCTGTGTCTTTTACGATATCCGCGGATAAGTCAGGGGAGGGTAACTTGTATACCACTGTACTAACTCAGTCACCACACGGAAGAATTTACCTTGCGTTAATGTTGATTCCTAAGTTTCTCATTATCTTATATCTTTAAATGAGCAATTCTTGTATATATATATTCAGGATCTCGGCAACGGCACCAACGATTTTGTTGAAACTTGGCATACTAGAGGTTTCGGGTCCAAAAAACGATCTAGCTAGGTTTTATTTATAGAAAATGTTGTTTTATCCGTGTTTTTAGCAAAACAATACAATGACATTAAATTTTAAAAGAATATGAATTCAAATTTCGTTGTCAACGTCTTGAGTTACGATAGCTCAGTTGGGAAGTTGACCAGTTCTAACTTTGGTTTTTTGGCATTCAAACAGCGTCGTTTCGAATCTCGGTGTTATTATTATTCTATTTTTGTAATTTTTTATATATTTTTCATTATTTATTTTTTATTAATATATATCTAAATAAATTCGACAAAAATATTCCGAGTGAAGCTCGGTCAACCAGATATTCTCTTTATTAATAGACAACACAGTACATAATGTTTTTGATTTTTAACAGCACGAATAACGTGCTGAGCTAAGCGCTAAGACAAATATTTGTGTGGAGCACAGAGAATTAGGGTTGACAGTTGACACCTTTTTCTTTATAACTAATAATGCATCTTGCATTGGATATTAAAGATAGAAAAAAAATTGTGTCCAAATAAAGTACGATTTACTACATTATTTTGTTTTTAAAATATTTTCGATAATTTTTAGCAATTTTCAACAAAATATATATTTAATTTAAAGTCAATATCCGTGTGATGACGGGGTAAGAATACAATTCACCACTCCCTATCTCGCCTGTGGATGTCGTAAAAGACGACTATTGGGATATAATACAATATAACATCTATGCAAGAGAAGAAAAACTCAAAATAAAACCCTATATCAACCTGTGTGACCAGCATGGTATAGTAAAGTCAACTGCCCTCCTGGAGGAGGCTCGAGCTCAGCAGTGAGACGTATATGAGCCGAGATGAGAAAAATGATGGCCTACTATACCACACTGGTCAGCCCGGCTGACATAGTCTTAATTCGTATATTATTACTTTCGTATTCGTACTTATTCAAATACCGGGATAAAATATAGCCTATGTTACTCCCTGATATTATAGCTTTCCATTGGTGAAAGAATTTTTGAAATCGGTTCGGTGGTTTAAGCGTGAAAGCGTTACAAACAAACATCCTTACTTTCGCATTTATAATATTAGTATGGATGTAAACTCATTTGCAAAAAAAAAACGGGCACCTAAGCAATGAACCATTTCAAATGTTAATATTTCTTTGTTTGATAATTATAGGTAGTTTTATCCACACAATTTGCTAAATGAATAAGAAAATAATCGTTTTCATCAGTATTTCATAAAATTTAGATACAATTTATGGGAAATAATGCTAAACCTCGCTAGTAGTGTATATTCGCTAGTAGTGCATATGCTCATGAAGTAAAAATAAAAAAGTTTTTTTGTTTGTTTTTCTTTAATAAAGTAAAAGCAGATAAATGTTTAGTATCGAGTGTGACCCCCTCTAGCTAAAATCACAGCTTGAATTCGTCTGGGCATGCTAGCGAGTATATCCCGGATACTTGCTTGCGGAATACGTTCCCACTCCGCAGTAATCACATTCTTCAGCTCTCTGATGGTCTGCGGAGCCGGGTGTACCGATCTCACACGCCGTTTCAGAATGTCCCAGACATGCTCTATGGGATTGAGGTCGGGACTTCGAGCTGGCCAATCCAAACGACGAATGCCGACCTCTTGCACATACGCATTAACATCGCGGGATCGGTGGGCGCGAGCATTGTCGTCCATAAAAATCGAGTCTTCACCTAGAGCGGCCAATGCGGGTTGTGCATGAGAAATTAGAACTTCCGTTATGTATCGATGCCCAGTCAGTGAGCCGTTTTCAATGAAGACTAACTCTGTACGATCCATTGAATTTATTCCTGCCCAAAACATAACAGAGCCCCCACCATAAGGTGTGATTTCTTCGAAACATGCCTCTGCAAAGCGTTCTCCTTGTCTTCTTAGCACTCGCCGACGTCGATCTTCACCGAACAGAGATATCCTGGCTTCATCAGAGAACAAAACCCTATTCCAATCGTCTTGAGTCCATGATTCACAATTTCTAGCGAACCTAAGCCTGTGAACTCTGTGCTCACGGAGTAATTTGGGGCCGCGGGCCGGGCGGTGACTGCGTATATTGGCAGCGAGAAGCCTCCTCCTGACCGTCCATAGACTAATATGCACATTTCTTACTTCTTGGAGGTTGTTCTTAAGATCCACATACGAAGATTTGCGATTTCTCAATGCGCGACTCACAAGAAAACGATCATCCCGTGGTTGGGTACATGGTTTTCTTCCAGAACCAGGCCTTCTCTCGACGGAACCAGTCTCCTGATATCGCTGCCAGGTCCTTTGGACTGTCGAGCGACTAACATTTAGCCTCCTAGCCACGAAACATTGGCTGCAACCCTCTTCAAGCAGCGCGATAATTTTGGTAGCTTTTACCACTTTATCTACCATTTTTGATACAGCCAAACAGCATTAAATAAAGCTTTGACAGTCAAGGATATGAAATTAATCGATAAAAATTGAATAAAAGTTATGAAAGTCGATGTTAACTTCTGGAACTTCGCGCCAAAAATGTAGGATAAAAAGGGGTTTTCTGTAAAAATGAACATCAAATGAAAAATTGAATTTAGAACGTACTTTTTTAAATACCACAGCATTTTTAAAACTGGCCAGTAACGTGTACAAACGATTGAAACCTTTTTGGTATTGTATCTTTTTAAATATGAATGAAAATCAAAACCGCCCGTTTTTTTTGCAAATGAGTTTATATTATATATCTTAGTCGTCTTTATGACGCCCACTAGTAAAGTAGGTGGTGGCGAATTGTATTCTTACTCCATCACTACACGAAAATACCATTTTAATGGGAATCAAATATCGGCTATATTATGATTCTACTGTGAACGTAACTAATATTATATTTTTTTTTTATATTTTCAAGGCTTAAACTATTCAACCGATTGTCTAGATATTTCGTATACGTTTTAGCAAGGATCCCAAAAAGGCTATAAGGTACACTCTATTCAAGATAAAACTGCTATTCCCGAGGGATAGATTAATTTATATTAATGAGAATTAAGCCACGGTCGCATTAAGTAGGGCAAAAACAGTGAAATTATTCTTATTTCAACTGAGATACTCTATACTATACTCTGAGATACTCTATCCTCTATACTAGGGGTGCCTAAACTTTAAAGATAATGGAATGTCAACCGAATATCTTTTATTTTATGGAACCCCATATCAAATAATATCAAATAATGAACGGCTCTGTAGTTCAGGCCTAATTATTGCTATATGTTACATAATAATAATGAGCTCTGATCACTAATTTTTCGCTATTTTAAGTTAATATTTGTAACCGTGCTATTATTTCACAGCCTTACTAAAATTAATAGCTTATTAATTTTGCCAGAACCCTCATGACTATTCTACAGAACCCCTAGGTGCCGCGGAACACACATTGGAAATCCCTGCTCTATTCAATACTCTGCAATACACTATACTCTTGATTTCGCTACAGATACTACCAACCATTACCTTCCTTGTGGGTGTCATAAAAGACAACTAACGTCTTTACATACACCAACTTCATCTGATGTCGTTTGATAAACAATTACATTCCTGAAGAGGGTTCACGGCAGGCAGGCGCGTAGGCGGTCATAAAACAATTACTAAAACTTTTGCAATATACATACATACATACTCAACTGCACAGATGGTGTAGTGATTAAGATACTCACTTATCATGCCAGTGTCGTGAGTTCGAATCCCACGTAGGACAATATTATGCGATCCACAAATTGTTGTTCTGAATCTGGATGTAATCTGTGTCCGTTAATTAAGTATATATTTGTAAAGTCCCCCGCAACACAAGGATTATACAGGGTGTTGTCTTATTAAAAAAAAACAAGAGCATCTTCATATTATATTCGCCCCAAGTAATTGAGATAAAAGCAGGGAAATGATGAAACTGTCTTGAAGACAGCAAGCTCTCAGACAAACAAAACAGCCCCTCAGTCCTTGACAAAGACGTTTATTGGGTGCCGGTGATCGGCCTAAACTGGGGTTTATAAAGCAGATTAGCAGCTAGACGCTGCCGTTGTGGATGATTCCAGATCAAGGCAAACCGTACCGATCTCTCCTGCTCTTATCCTAATTACTTGGTGTTAACTCAATATTACTACTCTTCTTTCTTATTTCTTGTTGCCAGTAGTAATTGGCAACAGTTTTATGACAGCCCCACTTTTTTTCTTTGAGTGAGCTATGGTCAGCCTACACGCCATCCCCTCGGTCCAGGGTGACGGAAGGCCGGCGCACAGTCCCATAGCCCACCGTAATCCCTCTATTTCGCCATTGAGCCAACCAACTGCTCTTAGTTAAATTGTGATCGGGTGCCGCTTGTGGTATCTGGACCAGCCATAATTGTTTGAACTATATTACGTATTTTATGGTTCGAAGGGCATCACACTGGAGCTAGTACTTACAGTACATGCTATATCTACACAATTTTATATCGTGTAAGAAAAAAATTTAAAATAATAGACAAGCCCGTTAAGTTTATTGCCGGATCTTCTCGGTAGCGGTCGTGTGCCGATGCGATGGTAGTTTATTAATTTGGATAAATTAATTTAATTTTGTCTCGGGACGTATGCATAATAAATTATTTGAATGGTACCGAGTTCTTTTTCGTCCTTGGCCAGTCTGACGGTATACCCTCTCGGGTACCCTCTTTTTAACGCTCCTCCTAGAACGTCGATGACCACCCACCTGCCTGATATCAATCCTCCCTGGGCATGTAACTGTTGGCCAAAAGGCATCAGATGGAGTTGTCCCAGATCGATGTAGCGCTCTTAGTCGTCTTTTACGACACTCATGAGTAATCTAAGGATTAGTAGTATTTGTAGCCGCTATCACACCACAAACCAAATCGGTCTCTTAAAATAAAAAATATCCGCATTTTTTTTACTTTAAGAGGCCAATCTTGTAAATTGCCGTACATTTACCCAATTCTGCTTATGTTTGCGCTTAAACTAGGCACATTGTTAACTCATGTGACTAGGTCATTATATTTAATCGATCTGTATACGTTAAGTACATATTTATCGCGACGTTTTGAGTTCTACTTAGCGTCCATCCATTGTTATAATATGCAGTCGTTGGATTTAACACGTGAATGTGTTTTCGCATCATCGCAGACCACATACGTCCCACTGTTGGGCTCGGGCCTCCTCCACAATGGGAGGGAATTTGACCTACTATACCATGCTGGTCAGACATGTTGGTATAGGGTTTCATTTCGAGTTTTCCTTCTCTTGCACAGATGTTATGTGCACATTATATCCCATAGTCGTCTTATACGACATCCACGGGCAAGATAGGGAGTGGTGAATTGTATTCTTACTCCGTCACCACACGGACAGTTCGCATGTTTTCAGTTTTCATGTTCGCAGTTTTCGCATGTTCTGTTTATATTAACTGTGTAATATGATTTCACCTGAATTAAGCTCGTGAAACGCTCGGTATCATCAAATTTTATTTCTTTATGTAGGTATGTCAATTATCTAAAGAAGACCTTGACTTATAAATTATTAAACATTGTTTAATAATCTATTAGATTAAAACGAGCTTAGTCGCTATTTAGTGCTACACGTTGCAGAAAAGAATGAAAGACCCCATCTTTCATTAAAAATTCTTGAAGAAATGTACGTCTGTAACTTTTAAATTAGATATTGATTTCCAATTATGCTTTTTCGTCCAATATACCGCAGTGCCTGAAAACAAGAGTCCATAACCAGTGTGTGTTACCAGCGATGACATGGCATTGAAACGTCGTCTCTTAATGTCGGTTTATAATAAAGCTCAAAGACGTTCAACGAACTACGGAGAGGGCTACGCTCGGTATTTCTCTACGTGATAAATTACGAAATACGGCAATCCATAAAAGAACGAGTGTAACCGACATATCTCGAAGAATTAGCACGTAGAAATGGCGTCGAGCTGGCCACATCGCTCGTCGAACCGATAACTATTGGGGAAGAAAGGTTTTCGAGTGGCGACCACGAATCGGACATAGCAGCGTAGAACGACCCCCTACTAGATGGACTGACAACATCTTGAAAGTCGTAGGAAACCGTTGGATGCAAGTGGCACAGGATCGTTCCGAGGGGCCATTCTTGTGGGGAGTTCTATATCCAACAGTAGACGTCTATAGGTTGATGGATGGATGGATGGATGGATGAAGCTTCAAGTTTCCGTGTGTTGACGGAGTAAAAATACAATCACCACTATCTTCCTTCTCACTATCTTACTCGTGGGTGTCCTAAAAGAAGATTAAGCGAAATATAACACCTATGCTATACGAGCTGTCATATATATGCTATACGAGCTGTCATTGATCAATCCCACCTTGCCTCCCATTCGGTTAGGAGCTCCTTGTATACGACGAAATATGGCGCAAAAAGTCGAGTAATTTTATTACGATCGCGTGGCAAAAGAAAATCGATGTTCATGTTTTTGCCAGGAAATACGCTAGTACTACTAAGGCTTCGGTACTAACTGTTCTGTATTCGTCATAACATATTACAACACGCGCTGACAACTAAATTACGATTCGTCAGGGAATTCTGGCAGAACATGAGAACCATGCAAATCACGTAAACAATTGTCATGTCATACTTACTATACTTCAGCATTTTCTCTGCGTTACATTACACAAAAAGCAGTAAATTAGATTCTAATATTTCCGCCAAAACTCCAGCATAAATTATGGACATACGCAAAGTCAACGCGCTTAGAAATATTTATTTTTATCTATAAGATTTATCTACAATTATTTGCGCAGGCGGCAAGGCAAGGCCCGTATTAATAAATCTGTCGCACATATTTGACGTAAATGTGCGTAATTTCTAGTTGTAGGGGCACGTTGCTGACAGTTTGCCGTCTACAGCCATAAATAGGTCATCTCGTCCAGGGCCATCGACAATCTTGCAGAAAATCGACATCTTAGTGATTACAATTTTATGCTTCATTCTCAATAGGGTAAGCAGCGACTTCGTTATGCTGCTGCGTAACTGCTTACCACTTACCATCAGATGGGCTAACCTGCCACCAAAAGCAAATTATAACAAGTCAGACTGTTAGGGTTTGTATACTCTTAGCAAATACGTACCCAGGACTAGGGATGTTGTGGATATAAAGTTTCAGATCTGGATACGCTAATGGATAATAGAATCCTTACTAATATTATAAATGCGAAAGTAAATTTGTGTTTGTTACGCTTTCACACTTAAACCACCGAACGGATTTCAAAAATTCTTTCATCAATGTAAAGCTATAATAACAGAGAGTAACATAAGCTATATTTTATTTCGATATTCCTGCGGGAACGGCAACTACGCGAAACTAGACGACTGAAAGCGAAGCGAGGGCGGGTTGCTAGTAACATTATACAGGCTTTTTATTGTTTCGGATTATCGGATACTTTTGGATAGTTTTGTCCACGGATATTGTATTTTTAGAGAATTGTAAAAGAGAAATACTAAGAGTCATAGTCACCGGACTATCGTATTATCTCCCTCTAACGTTATGGCATAGGGTTTTCTATTGAGTATTCCTTCAGCATATCAAACCCCTTAGTCGTGTTTTACAACACCCAAGAGTTATAATGGGGTTGCTGAATTGCATTCTTACTGCGTCACTACACGGAAATTATAAAGTAATATATTTATGTAGTTTTGAATCTAGATTTTTTTATTAATTATTTGAATATAAGTATAGTGTGTATTTTCATCTTGCTTTATACGTGTCCCATTGTTGGTTTCGAGCCTCCACCAAAACAGGAGGGAAATTGATCTTCTACATAGATTATAGTTAGTTTATTTATTTATCCTTAAATAGATACATGCATATTATATCCCTTAGTCGTCTTTTACGACACTAACGGGCAGGATATTGAATTGTATCCTTACTCCATCACCACACGAAAAACCGAGTACATCGACTTTAAACTCTAAAACATCATATGAAGTTTGGGTCGCCAAAAGTCAATGTGTGAAATTCCGAAAACTGAACCATCATCTGAAAGACTTTAGTAATAGCAAAACACGCAAAGGATCACCGAACTCGTTTTTATATGAAACCGATTTCAAAGTAGACCTTCAGGGTTAGATTTAGCTCTACCTATGCTAGATCATCGTGAAAAATGTCGCCATATTTGTAATAAGTCCATAGTAATTACATAAAATAAACTTTCCGATAAGGATGAAGGTCGTAATCTCTAGAACTGCTGCTTCGTTTTTTTTTTCTAATTGAATACTGAGCGCTATATACCAGCTCAAAAAATACTGTATTGGGAATTTGGACTTAAAATAGGTTAAATTCGCAGTAAAATGCCGAATAAATACAATAATTGATTTGTAGTTGATTTATTATTATTACAAAGCCGATAAAAATATTAATTTTCATATAAAAAGTTTTGTAAGAAACCCCTAGTAAATACTTACTACATTTCAGGTGGGTTTTCAAATAAGTATACCTACACGGTTTTTTCTCTTACAGTATATGGAGGATTTTTACTATATGTACATATGGGTCACAGTGGTCACACCATTTTATAGCACATTTAAACTATAATAACTCGACAGTTTTCACGAATGCACTAATCATTTAGGCTGCACGGATTGTTTGCTTGTTCAGACTAAGATTGCGATAGTATTGACATCCTTACTAATATTATAAATGCGAAAGGAAGTTTGTTTCTTTGTTTGCTATCCTTTCACGTTTAAACCACCGAATCGATTTCAAAAATTCTTTCACCAACGGAAAGCTATAATATCAGGGAGTAACATAGGCTATATCTTATCCCTGTATTCCCACGGGAACGGGAACTATGCGGGTAAGGCAACTGACACCGAAGTGAAGCAAGAGTGGATTACTAGTCGGTAACTCCTTACGAATGTGCGTGTTCTTTCATTTCGGTTACAAGTTTCATGTAATTTTATATCAAACCTGATTATTGTGTTTTCCCTGAGAAATCTACAGGAATGCCAACAATGCTGTTATCTTTTCAACCCAAGATTCGAACCTAGGATCACACGAATGACGCACGCTTATGGCACTGAACCACCGAGCCACATTTTCTATTTTATCTCAAAGGAGCGTAACTTAGCAACTAACCTAGAACTCGTAAGCAACAGGTTGGTAACGAATTAACGATGGTAAGGTAAGGATTTACCTACATTTGGGCCATAATTTAATAATTAAAAAGCAAAGCTATCTAGGTACGTACCTACCATATTCAGGGGATAATTTATTTATACGTTTTTTACATTCTTATCGCATTCAAGTGTCAGTATTCATGTTGAATCATAAGACCTCTATTAGTGTCTATCTAACATTGACCGTTTACCTTCTAAATATGTAGATAGATAAATATAATCTACCAAATAAGTAAAGTGTGAGTTAAGGTTATTTACTAAGCAAGTAGGAATCCCCAAAGAAAATTGTGTTGCAAATTTTACAGATATGATTAAAAAATAAATAGATATACTTACATCTATGTTTAAAAATCAACTCTTCTTAGATTCCAACACAAATAAAAACGCACTATCAAATTCCCTAAAAAGCGCGTTAAAAACAAGTCACACATTTAAAAACATATAGTTATTAGTCATTTCACAAAATATCACGACGCTTTCAAATGCGGTGTTTTTATTAAAACTACGTTACGTACGAGTATCCGCAGCGCTTGACTTTGGTACAATGCGTAGCGTAAACAAAATCGTGTTATGAACGCAGTTGTGGCGCGAACCGAGGTTATTATTATCAAATGCTATTGAACGGAGACGGTCAGATTCAATTTATATATAAATTAACGCCATCTATGGACGGTATGTTGAATGATATTAAATAGTATTTAGATATTTCTCTTCAACTTAACAATTCTGTTCCCGTAACCAACATAAATAATTACTGATAATTATCATTCCAAGATACCACTTAAGTCTTAAGTTGTATAAACACAATATCTCTCAGGTGATCTATAAGATCTTAGACTAAAATAGTAAGTACATCTTGTCAATGATTATAGTCCTAAATAGTTCACTCATAAGCCAAGCAGGTGTTTGTAGTACAATTAATAACCTCTCTAATAATAACTTGTGTCATGACGTATCTACTTTAATGGAAGTTTTAAGGTCGAAATTGATTGCACACTAATACAACTCTAATTTTTTTTTGTTTACGTAGCGACATCTACATTTTGTTAAATAATATTGATTATATTACATCTCCCAAATTAGTTAAAACTACAAGCACATCGACATCATGGAAAACATACTATATGCGAAAATGCTCTCATATTTTATATCTAATATTCCTCCTCTACAGTGTAGCAGTGTCAGCCTGTCTTTATCACTGTATGGGTCTACAGCAGTGAAGAAGCCACAAGTTGAGAATAATATTAAGCAAGTACCTGCCCCTCTCCCTTGCCATGTGGTGACAGAGTAATATAATTTACCACACCCTTATCTTTACCCATGTCTGTTGCAAAAAAAAAACGACTAAAGGATATATAATATTGCTACAACATCCATGGATGAAACATAAAATTCAAAGTAAAATTCTATACCAACGTCTTCGAGCTACTGCTTGGCTGTTACAGTGGTTTATTTTCTTCCTATAGCGAAGGAGTACTTCCTCAGTGTAGCTCAGTAGTGGGATGGATATGAGCTGAGATGACAACTTGCTACATTGACATATATTTTAGCCAAGAGGTATTACTATAATTGAGGCCATGAGAACCATAGTGGCCTAACTAATTTTTTAGAGTATTGAGTTTATGATATTTACAGATATAATTGAACATATTGATAGCACCAAGGTGGCCTAAAAATGACACAACAAATATTCACTAGAGGCAGCACAATCATTTATGATTTTTAATGTCTTTAATCTCTATGATAATCAAAAGACATGTCCATTAAATTAGGCCAGTATTGTTCTTATGGCCTCAATTAAGAATAACCTATATGTTGACAAAGTAAAATAACAGACTCTTAAGCATATGCAATCAGGGGAAGAAAGTCTGAAAATAAGATTCTTTCAATATCAAATCTATATTATATAGTAAGGTTTCTCGCTCATGAAGGAGGCTTGCACTTGTACCATACTAAAGACTTCAATCAACACCAAAGAAATATTACGAGCTAGCAATTGTTTTGTATATTTATTAAATAAAAAGTCTAGAAGTTAGTTACTTTTATTATTGTTTATTGTATCAGAATTTAAAAACATCATGAATGTTAATGGAATGGAAAATCCACACAGCTTATAAAACTAGAATACAAGTTGAACACCCACACTTATGAATAACATTTTGTCTGTAGCTATATAGTAATTACTTTCCCGCTGCAGTGGCAAGAGGATTTCTTAACACTAAGATAACAGAATCTCCCCTGAGAAACATTTTTGAGATGAATCTGTCCTTGTTTACAGCTTTGCCCTGAAAAAATTGAGAAAGTAATTAAGAATAGAATATTCAATTATTTTTTTTTAAAGACAACCCCTGCACTAAGGAATCAATCCTGGCGTCACAGGGAAATTTGCAAACAGCAAATAATATCTACACTGAGCAAACATTTGGGAATTCCACAAAGAACTGTCCTGGGTGACCATCAAACCCCTAATAGCTTGTAAAGTCACATGGGTGACCATCAAATCCATATTAATCGGCACAAGCAGTCATATCTGTACAATGGAGGATACAGCGAGTTGCAATTATTTTACTAATTAATCCAATTTTCCAGCATTGATGAAGAATAATTATTGACCAATAACTTCATAATTATCCATGTGGTCCATATCTTGCCTACGGATGTCATAAAAGATGACAAAGGGATATAACAAGCATTTAACATTTATGCAAGAGAAGGAAAACTCAAAACAAAACCCTTACACACCTATTTGACCAGCATGGTATAGGTTAATAATCCGTCCTATTGGATAGGACACTTGAGCTCAGCAGTGGAACGTGTATGAACCGAGATGAAGTTCAAGATCAGTAGTAATGTTAAATCATCATCTCAGCCTATATATGTCCCACTGTTGGGCTCAGGCTTCATCCATAATGGGAGGGGAATCAACCTACCATTCCACACAAGTCAGATGTGTTGGAATAGGGTTTTGTTTCGAGTTTATCTTCTCTAAATAAAATAATACATAAAAACATCTTTGTTTGAAGTCGTGTTTGAAACAAGTTATTAGAACCAATTTAATCCACATAGCTGTGAAAAGGTGTAGTTATGGGTCACAGGTATGGAACCTTCTACCTCTACGCAGCAGTCTATTGAGCATTTACTCAGTAATCACTTATTTTGCATTTTATAACAAGATCCATTGAATATAAAATACTTGAACTTTTCAACACATTCCGTTTTGTATGCTGGTATAATTTTATCATATTTACTAAACACAAATGACTAGTTAAATAATTATCTCGCATGAAGAACAAAGCAGGAAATCATACAACATAATTCTTCAATTTATTGATAACAAGAAACATCTTGGTAAATACAAACATCAAATGAATGTCTCTTGAATAAAGATAACCTATAAGCTTATGTTATGAACACTAAATTACAGTTTTTATGATTAATATATGCACATGTAAATTGTATAAAATGTACCTTTTTTCCTTTGCCTAGTCTTGGAACTTCCGTCCACATTTCTTTTACGTTTTCTAGAACCATATTACAATGCCGGTCAAAAGCCTTTACGCGGCCAAGTAGTTTCTTATTGTTGCGACAATTTATCAATACCTGGGTATTGTTCTTTACGGATTGTGTAAGAACTGAAAGTGGACCAGTACTGAATTCTTCATCCTCAATTTTGGATAATTCATCCAAAGTCATTTCGGAGCGTGGTTTAGTTGTGGACGCCCTAAAATTACATAGAAACACAAATAAATAACGGATTTATTGTAAGTGAATATTATGTTCATACATATTGATGCTGTACTTACATTATAACTACTATTTAATGAAATATTACGACTGACCACTGAATTACTGATGAAATAAGACCAAGAAAATAAATTCAACGATGTTACAAAAGCGTCGTCCGTCAGAGAAATCACAGAATACAGATAATAATATTCATTCATACTAAACGCTTTGTCTATGGTCAGAAAAGAAGTGCCTATTAGTCTGTGCTACAATAGTTTTGGCGGGAACTTTAAATTGTGTTAAATTATATTCCATATTTTAGTTTCGTGATTTTATTTTAAATAATTTTCTCGGCACTTAGTGCTGTTTTTATAGTAAATAAGAATTAACTCTGATTTATGTATATATTCATTTTCTGAAAAAGAATCTTAAAGGAATCGTGTCAATATCCAATTAATGTCGTTAATTAACGTCTTTACTAACTGATAGACAGTGATTATGAACAAGCAAATGAATATGAAGAAGTGAAATACTATTCCTCAAGTTATGAAGAAGAATGAACAACACTTGGTAATATTTAGATTATTAACCTACCTACTTACCAGTATATGTGGCAGGATACACTGCCGATAGTCTTTCAACTACAGCGGCCAAGCAGTCGGTACCAAATACTCGATTCACTGGCATAAACTGAACTTGTTGGAACTACCTTTTATAAACTTAATTTTGAATAACAAATAGTTATAGTTAAAATTATTAATGCTTGCAACATTACTTGGCTATGCTCCAGCATGGCAAGTTGATCTATCTTGTAGGGTTATATTTATACATTAACAACTTGCTTTTGAGAGAAGGAAAACTCGAAATAAAACCCTATACCAACACGTCTGACCAGCGTGGTATAGTAGGTCAATTACCCTTCCATTATGGAGGAGGCCCGAGCCCAACAGTGGGACGTATATGGGTTGAGATGATGAGATGATGAACTTGCTTTTACTAATAGTATAGTTAGAATACAATGAGCAACTGTTTTTAATGACAAACTTTTACACATATGTATATTCAGTAAGGATCGACCGAGATCTCGGTCTCGGCATTCTCGGCTACAAATCCAACCGAGAACTTTGTCTCGGTTCTCGGCTATAATTAGCCGGTCAGGACCGAGATTGTAACTTTGTTCGGATCGGCATTCAAATTTTACTGCGCGTGGCCACGCGCCGCAGCGCGAAGTCGATTGGTGTAAGTGCGTGAGAGAGCTGAATTGTGAATCAGATTCTCGTGAGACCACATGGGCATCTTTAACTAACTCGTCAAACATGGCTACAACAAATCAATTCAACTTATGGGCAGCTCATGATTCGATAGAGTTGGAAGACGAGCCAATGACCAATGACGAATACAGTTCAAGCTCTATGATCAAAATAGCGCTAGAAAGCTTCCTTAGAGAGCCAAGACTGCAAAGAAATGCTTATAATTTTGAATATTGGTTTTCGTCACCTTATAATGTGCGTAAGCCTGCAGCAAATAAGTTTTTATCTGCGCCGCTACTAGCGTAGCAAGTGAACAACTGTTTAGCGAAACTGAACAATTGTATGACGAGAGGCGACACTCTTTGAAGGGCGACAATGCCGAAAAATAGCTTTTTTAATGTTATAATATGATGTTATTTAGCTTTGATTATTAAAACAATTAATTTTGTTAAACAATTGTTCAGCTTAGTGTATTAAAAAGTTCAAGTTTTAAAATTTTTTTGTCACGCTTTTTCTATTCTCGGTCTCGGCCGAGATATTATTTTATTCTCGGTCTCGGCCGAGAACGAAAAACCCATCTCGGTCGAGCCTTAATATTCAGGAATGCTTAAATAAATAATCAGTAACTGTGTAAGGTATATTAGTTTATTTATATAGTTTATATACCTTAGTTTTTTCAGTTTTTTTTTTTACATTTCCCACATTTTGATCCTATATCTGCAAATCGAGTGCTATAAAAAAGATGTAAATAAATCGGTAAAAATAAATTCAAACACACATTTTATGAAATATTTTTATTTATCATTTTTTTTTGTAATAATAAGAAAAATGAAGTATTTAATTAACTTTTAATTACAAATTTTGACAGTAATTAATTGTTAATGTATTTTTAATTCACAGTCTTGGAATAAAAATAAATGCTAATAATATTAATACACATCATTATTCGGTTTCATATACTAATATTTTGACCTTTTAAATCACGAATAAGAAGATTTTAAGAATAATTTTAAGAAGCTCATGTGACGTACAATCTGCGCGTCGTAAATCAGCGGGTTGTTTTTACGCTAAACCAGCCACTTCCCTTAAAATAGGTGCATCAGTAATCAATCTTAAATAAATTTCTTTGGTTATATTTACAAATGTTTATGTACTTCCCAGTCAAACTTATCTAAATTAACGCAACTAACTAAAAACAAAATAGCTGCACTTTCAGACCAGACCAATATAAATAATTTATTAAAGAAAACTAAGTAATATGTATAAAAATAATTGCCAATACACAATTAAATTTTTAATTGTATATTAAGAGTGGTATCAAAAGTTTCGGAAAATAATTTATATTTTTAATTTACTCCGTTTAGAATTATGAAAATTGTAACACCAATGATAAATAGACGAGGTATCAATGAGAATTAAGCACACATTATATTGTTTGCGTTATTCCAGGCGGGCTTTTAACACAATAAGCGTTAAAGCAGCGCGGTCAAGTATCCTCCGGTGTTATAAACACAAGTATGCGTAAAAAATAGTGGTCATAATATGCCTGCATAATTATACGATATATTAGAATGCGAATGTATGTATGATTAGAGGCGCGGTGACCACATCGCCTGTCCGACTTCTACCATCAGACCATCTCTACATTTCAATTAGCTGCAAAGTTAATAATTATTAATGTCATCATTTAAAATAACATTAAGTGTGACAGTATAATCTTCAACACAAACATACTATGTATATAATGATTCAGTTATCCAATTCTAAAATCACATTTCACAAAATATTTTAATTGCATAAAAAATAAATATATCCATTTTCGTTTATATCATTTTAATTAGTATATTTCGTTGTTTTGAATGTTGTGTGACCTTAGTTCAGTTTTCAACCCACTGTTATAAGAATTAGCAAATTATCATCAATAATTAATAAAATATTAAAATAAGACGTCATATTGCGACTTACAGCACCATACAGTTTGTAGTTTTGTACCAAGCTGTGGCAGTGATTATAGGCTATGGACGATATTATTACTGTTATATCCTTATTATTATAAATATTATTGCTTTATACTGATTATAGCATTTATAGGTCCATAGACTGCTGAATGATAGCTGCCTTCTGTCAATTCCTTTTTATATAATTATATATACAGGGTTATCAGGTTATGGGGCAACTGGTCAAAAGGGGGCTAGGCAATGGGTGGTAGGAACCCATAAAAAAAATTTGAACGAAAAATATTGATTCGTTTAGAAATTAGAGACATGTAAAGTCTTCAATTTTGTCATCGCTTTTTCGTGTAAATCTGATTTAAATGTATAAAGTCAATGATACTTAATACGCAACATATTCATACTTTGTTAAATATTCATTAGAAATTGAAGAAATCAATGATTACGTTCACATAAGCAAAACAAACTTCGCTTTAAAACAGCTGATCGGCCTATGAGCGTTGACCGCTTGCCGTTGTACCTACATGTCATTGAAGCGTTTGCGCAATTCTAGGTATTAATGAATGAAATTATACTTTCGAAGCTTTACATGCATGTATTCTGTCTGTACATGCCTACATAATACGTAACATTTAAGGCATAGACTCTTAGACACATTTTTTGAAATCACTATAACTTTTATGTTTTATTGTTTTTTGTGTAATGTACATTCTAATTATGATCTATGACCGTTAAACTACAACATACTCGAACAGTTGTCCTATAACCTGATACACCCTGTATATGTATATATAATATATATCATAAGCATTTATATAATATAAAATAAATAAAATGCACTTCATATATTTAATAATAATAATAAAACGTTATTTAAGAAATAACATTACCCTTATTAAGAGCAAATAAACATGTGGTTCAGTGTGGTATCTCCATATATTTCAGTAAATATTACACTAACTCAGACAGTCTAATGTCATATACCTGTCCTACTCTAATAGCATATCTTCTCTCTCTTTTATATCCAACTTCTCCATTATGTACGTGTTAAAATTTCAAATTAAATGTTCAATAATTTAAATTTGCATATCTATTATCGAATAGCTGCCAAAGAAATTCACTTCCATTTAGTCAGTTATAAAAATAGTTGTCGCAGATTATTAAATTTAATATTTTAATTAATATCTAGACTTTGAAACAATAGTAGCTATACACATATATATAGAAATTGTATATCTTCATCCAATATGATTAATATACATACTTATATATAACAAAACATATATATTTCCACTCAATTCAGTCTATGGCCTACATCAGTACACAACACCAAAAAATAATATCATTTTTTTAAGTATAAAAATATTATTTATACTTTCCTGATAAGCATGTATGTTTGCTATAGCACCATTTATAAAGAGGAATTAAAGACATTATGATAATATATAAATTATTGTAAAGCATTAACACTCAGACTAACTAATATGTAACTTTAAAAAGTTATTGGTTGTCTTCCAAATAGCAGATGAAATTTAGTGAATCCACACAATTTTAGTACTTCAATTACTAAGAGCCTTTTACAACAAGATTATTTATTAACATTATCCACTGTTAATATTCCAGAGAGCTGTATTTTCTTTGAACACTTTTAATAATTTACAACCACACATATTAAAAAAAAAACTTATTGAAATCAAAGACAGCTTGAAATAAATATATAGACTAAAAAATAGAGAGAAGTGGAATCACTGACATTATGATGGCATCACAAAAACTATAATATTTATTACAGTTAAAAATACCTCTAGGAAACTTTTTACTAGGAAACAAACCTCATCACTAGACAGCTGCCCGTTATCCAAACTGCAGATAAAAATAGATTTAGACAAAGAAATATTACTGTAATTCTCATATCGGTACAGAATGTGAATAATACTTGCGACTAGTACTTATAGTATAGAAAGTTAGTAGTAGTAGTAGTAAGTAATTATTAAAGTACAGAAACATACACGCAACAATGGGAGTGATCATTATATGACATGTAAACTATTAAGATGACAACCACTAACATTTTTTTTATATACTAAAGGTATTCTCCAAAAAATCTCAAACATTTATAGTCTTTATAAAAATACAAATCAAGCATTATGTACCATAAGACACTTCACGTTTTATACTAATTTTAAGGAATAAAATGTATAACTAATGATATTTACAGAGATCTCTTAAATTAAATCTAGTCAATGTTTATGGATTTAGACTTTTATATTGCATGAAAATCTACAATAATGAAAAAAGGTACCTAGTTAGTCATGAGCTATTATTTAAATAGTGCCGTTTCAGAAATAAGGGGCACATTGGTGTTGATCGATTTTAATGAAATAAGAAAGTCTAAAGACATAAACGTTTCGTCTATTAGTGTTCTATATAGAATAACTATTGCCTCTAATTTTACAAGATATTCTTTAAATGTAAAAATTACGAATTGTTACAAAATATGAACACTTTATTTTGTCTATCTTTTATATATTTTTGTAATGCAAGCTGCGACATTAATAGGCAATGCATAGTCTTTCAAGTTTTTGTTCTACACAATTTTTAAAGGATTTCGCTTAGAATAATAACTCATAGAAGGTAACTGCGTAAAAATGAAGCATTTAAAATGGAGCCAGAAGGCTATGCCGGACCGTTCCGTAGTGTACAAGGTCACTGCGTACGCAAGGCAACTCTATTGCATAGTAGTGTGCGTGTGTATGTGTGTAGTCGCTTGCACGGATGTAGTGTTTTTGATCGCTTGAGTACCGACACTATCCTTCTATACGTTATTATTCTAAGGGATCTCGATTGTTTTCACATTCGTTAAAATTGTCTTAAATTTGGATGTATATAGGTACTTATTTTCTCAATAAAATGTACATTTTATAATAAATTAGTCAAAAGTTGAAGACATCGACTAATGTACCCTTCGCAGATATCTTTTGCATTATTATGATAATCTTTAAACAATATCTTCTTGTTTTGTAAACTAACCAGCTTTATTCTAATCAGCCATTGTCCAATCAATATACAACTTTCAAAAAACTCACACAATTCGTCAAGAAAAACGCTTATCTTTAATCAGATCCTTACATATTTTGTTACAATATCGAGTCTTTCTAATGGCCTTTTAAATATAATTACAGACTAGATAACTCAATTAAATTACAACTCTCATAGCGAAGGCGTCTATAAAATTACTCAGCTTTATCTATTGATTAACTTTTTCATTTTATTAATCGATACTGAATCGAGTAAATTTTTAGTCACCATAGAGCATCCTGCCTATTTTTTCGTAACTATAATTTCTTTGCCTAATGACTTTCTATTTTCGAATTTCTGCTGCAAACTGGCCACGTTCGAGGGCTTGGCCATTAATTTCGTCTGGTTCGGCTTATTATTATCAGTTTTCACTACAGAAGTCGGTTTCGGTACTACTTTAGGTTTATTCTTGTTTAAACTATCTGCTATCGACTTAACAGCATCTGAATCTGATCGTGTAATAATAGCATTTGGTTTGTCAGTTTGTCCTTTACTTATATTCGAGTTTGAGACAACTGATTTGCGGTTAGGCATGGTTTTATTAATCTTCTTATCGATTGTAGGAGCTGGCCGCAACGGAGGTCGATTATTATCGTTCGGTTTCATTGTTACTGACGGTTTTGTAGCCACTTTTGGGGCATCATTGGTTAATTTATTATTATTAATTACATCGGGAGGTTTCACATTTTTTGTGTCAGGAGTTGCACAACTTGAAACCACATCCGGGCTATTAGATATTTTCGGAGTTATATTTTTTGTAATTGTTTTAGGTGACTGAGGTACGGCCCTAAAAGTTGATGTGTTTTTTAGACCTGGTGGAGTCACTTGTCTAGCAAATGTAGGTATTTTTGAATTAGGACCCGGCACTGGCGGGGCTTTGTCCTCTTCCTTGGTTATCTCTTTTTTTAAGTATGTCGGTACATTGACGGCTGAAGGATGCAAATATCCACTGCTTGTCGTTGAAGCATTCGATTTAGCACCAGAGTTACTATATACACTTTCTGGAGACTTATATTCGGAGTTCATGTACGTACTGTCTCTGTTGCTTTCAGCATTTTGTTTTTCTCTCTCTTTTCGTTCTTTCTCTTTCTTTCTAGAAAGTGTTGATGCTGAGTATATAGATTCAAAGTTACGATTTTGGATTTCATTTACTATCTCGCCCAGCAAACCCATACTCTCCGTACTGCCAGAATTTGATGGAATAGGTTTGGGAGTGTTGTATCCTTCAGGAGGGGGGTGAGGTAATGTTTTTATCGGAGGTGGGACGCCGGGTATTGGTTTAGAATACTTTTCAGGACTTTCTTCTATAACGGCATATATATTATCGGTAGATTCTTCAGCAATATGTGCCAATGGTGCTTGTTTTTCTTCAATACAATCCACATAATCTACAGATTTATTCTCTGGCTGTTGTTTTGGATTTAAAGAGGCAATAGGATCGGGATTATTTGGCAAAGGAGGAGGCGGTGCAGTTGGTCTACCTACTCCTGATAGTGGCCTAGGAGCGGCCGGTGCCTGTCGCATCGAACCGAAACTCTGTAATACAGGTTTTTGAGAAGCGGGAACTCTCATGCTCTGAGCTCTATTAACAAACGCCTTTGAATCATCGCCGTCTTCAGAATCAGATACTACAGGCACAGTACTAACGTGCAGTTCTATATCTTTCTGCAGAATAGGGTTGGATATCTGCAAGTTCCTTAACGCACCCTTATCCACTTTTGTTACTTTTATTTGGTTATTTGGATTCTTTGGTAGCGAATGACTTCTTTCAACAGGGTTGCGTTCTTTTTCTTTTGGCTTTTCTTGCTTTAGGAACGACGCTATGCGATTCAAAGAGATACCTTCTTTGACTTTCTTTGGCTCTTCAGGAAGAGGTTTCTGCGGGACGCCAGCAGAATGCATACTTACCGGTCTTTTTGGAGAGTCAGGTGACTTAGGAATGGTCGGAGCTACCCTCATAGGTCCTAAGGTTTTAGAACCTTGTAGGGGCGAAATTAATTCCTTTGCTGTACACGTAGAAGCTTCTAGAATGGGACTCGAAATTACTGGCCTAGGAGGAGGATTAACTACAACTGGAGGAGGAATGTCTTCCGATTTCTCAGTACTCATAAAAGCTTTAAGTTTATTTTGAACTGAACTATTTGTGCGTTTAATAGAAGGGCTTGTTTTTGGACTAGACTGCGTCGTTGATGGTACCACAGGTAATGGTGGAGCACTTCTCAAAACAGGTTTTAAAACACCCTGAGTTACAATACTCTGGCTATTACTGCCACTTCTGTGTACGGGGATAATTTTGGCACTTCTATTGGGAACACTTTCCGCGGTATTATTATTAGGTGTTGGCACTTCTGCACTTTTTCCTGATGCTTTTTCTATGGGTGTTAGAGAGAAACCCTTAAAATTGCCAAAGAAATTAACAGAAGGATTGATATTGCCTGGAGGCGTACGATCTGAATCGCTTCGAAGTAAACTAGAGCTCATATCGTCAGGATTCGAGACAGTATGTACGTTGATCGGTTGACTATTACTCTGAGGGTTGTTTTGAAAGTTGGCAGCAAATTTACTGGCGCTTCGTGATATACGATGTTGAAGGCTGGTTTTCTTTGGCGACGGTGCCCTGCAAACACATAACAATATGTTAGGCTTTATTTATATTTGTATTTAATATGACCTTTAATATTAACTTGATAGGTTTAATTGATTTTATCGAAACGATATTTTGTCGTCCAATATCACGAATAATATAAAATTTTCGGACAATAATCATCAGCCATTTTAATAAAATTATAATGCCGAATATATGTATTACATGCAATCATGCAAATATTAATATAAGAATAAAATGTAGTGGTACAGTCCTTTTCTTTTATTACTCATATTTATATACTAGCAACCCGCCTTCGCTTCGGTTTTAGTCGTTTTACCCGCGTAGTTCCCGTTCCCGTGGGAATACCGGGATAAAATATAGTCTAGTTTACGCCCTGATATTATAGCTTTCCATTGGTGAAAGAATTTTTTAAATCGGTCCAGCGGTTTTGAAGATTACCCGGAAAAAACAGACAGACAGACAAAAAAAATTTAATCTGTATTTTAAGCATAGGTGTCGTACAAATAACCGTGTGAGCATGAAAAAAGCCTATTATTTTGACATTACAAACAGACACTCCAATTTTATTTATTGGTATAGATTGCTCTCCGTTTTCCAGTTTATTTAAGAGAAATATTACAGTACATTAGATTTATGAACAGGTATTTTGGCTATGTTAAAATAAATTGATTTAAAACGGGCATATACAAATTATATATTAATAACAGGAGTACATGCGTGTCTAATTATATAACCCAGCCCACATATATTCAATGTGCAATCATGCCCATGCAATGTTAATGAAAGCAAAACCATCACAAAACACTCACCAAAAACATTGAAGTGAAAACCTTTTAAAGGAATTAAAATGTTTAGTGGAATTGTTAAACTTAAAATTAACGAAGCTATCAAGGTCTTAGATAAAACTTGAGATTCTAAAGAACCATAGAGATATTAATTACATGCAAAAGAAATATAGTTTAAAGTATAGTCTCGAAGAAGTTTAGTCCAGCGATGGTATTAGACTGTCTAATATAATAAATAGGCATGAATAAATTTGTCTAACAGATTATTATTTTCATATATTAATTATTTTCATTAATTATACTTTCTGGCAAAGGAAATCTAGATGTTAGATCTTTAGATAACGTTTCCCATGCATAACTCAATACTGAGACTATTAAAAAAGTTTAATATAATAATATAAATTAGCTTTAGTAATAGATACATCTGATTTACTGAAACGCATTTATTAAATTTTAATAAACAAACAATTATTACAACTCTCTGTTGTTTTTTTTTAAAGTTGCCGTGAAAAACCAAAATAAAAATAGCGAAAGGGTGTTATTATTACAAATTGAAAGTAAGCTGGAAATTAATGTAATGTCAATTTCTTTTTGTTGGATCTTTATTTGTTGTGAATGTATTGTAACGTAAAGATTGATAATAAGGAGTCTAGAGAATAGGCAAATATTTCTCACAGATATATTCTCATACTCAAAATAACAGATAATTTCTTAGAATAATAACTCATAGAAGGTAACCCCGCGCACAAAAATGAAGCATTTAAATTGGAACCAGATGGCTTCCTAGGCCGGACCGTTCCGTAGTGTACAAGGTCACTGCGTACGCAAGGCAACTCTATTATAGTGGTGAGCGTGTATAATCACTTGCACGCATGTAGTATTTTTGGTTCCACGTTTTTAATCGCTCAAGTACCGACACTATCTTTATATATGTTATTATTCTAAGAGATAATTTATACAAATCTGGTTTTTGAATGGATTATTTTAGTAATCATGTTTATATGATTAGTACAGACCGGTAAATTTATAGTTGTATTAGATACTATAATATACGAGAAAAACTTATGACCGTATATTTGACGGAAAAAATGGCAACACTGGTGTGAATGAAGTAACACAGATGTAGTAAAATAAGAAATTAAATGAAAAAAGATTTTATTTTACACACTAATACTACTCTACTATTAAAATTAATTATAAAAATAAAACATTGTTAGTCAAAACTAATTCTATACGTTTATGACACCAATCCTGCTGATTACATTACGAATAGAAAAAAAATGTTTTCTTAACAATATAGAGTTGTAAATATCTTATCGAGAAAACTCAATATCTGCATTTAAAGAATCAGAGGGACTTTTAAATACATGATTAACGGTTACAAACTACATCCAGATTCAACAACAACTTGCTGATCGCACAAAGCCTGTCCTACATCGCAATCGAACGCAGATCGCTCGGCATGGAAGGTAGCTATTTACATCACTACGCCATCTGTATAACCATAATTAAATTTAATAAAAGAATGTTTGCAGATGTTGATGGTAAGAATATTTGGTAAATGTTCTATTGCGTATAAATTAAGTTTCGAATATTTGACTCTAGATAACTGTTACAGATATGAGTAATGGTTGCGAGCGACGACTTACGTGCTCTTTAGGCCACGGATTTCACTCTAGACGAGAACTATACACCTAGATAGTAAATCGCTATTTCATAATCCGTGTGGTAATGGAGTAAGAATACAATTCACCACACCCTCTCTTGCCCATGGGCACAAAACCATATATCAACACGTCTGACCAGCGTGGTATAGTAGGTCAATTACCCTCCCATTGGAGGAGGCCTAAGACCAACAGTGAGTCTTTTGTGGGTTGAGATAATTTCATTATAATTTTTCCTCAACACTTGGAGAATACAAATTATTTTCGAAAATGGAAAATGCGCGCCATGATAAGAATGCCATATTAAAATTAATTTGCAGCAAAAAAATTGGTGTCAAAACAAGTTAGTGCGTCACAATTAAGATAATTTTAGAAATAAAATAATATGTTTTACAAATCAATGGAAAAACAGCAAACTGATAAAATATTATTGTTAATAAATCTATTTCTACCGTATCTACTTATTATATATTGATAGTTTAAAACTATTAAAGTCATGTACCGTTAATTTATTATTATCATTATTAGATCTACAACTAAAATATATTGTACAAAATAACTATTGTCAAAAACAATATTATTAAAATATAAAGTTACAATTAATTAAAGTCAACACCCTGCTCTAAGAAAGTTTTGTATTGCAGGGAGGTTTACGAATACAAATAACACGCAAACCACAGAACAACTACTTATTTATGGATCGCACAGAGTATAAATACGTGGGAATTGAACCCGCGACACTTGTCATTTTATCTTAACTACCACGTCATTTGAGCAGTCAACCGTTTTATAATTACTGTAGATAAATTATCACACTATAATTACAGACCTGTATTGTTTAAAACTATACTTATTTACATGAAAACATATAATTTTGCGATATAAATAATATATAGATTTGGTACAATCATTTCTGAAATGTATACAGAATGTTTGTAACTGGCTATGTGGTAGTGGCTTCGAATACTACCAACCCTTGCTTTGCTCGTGGGTGTCGTAAAAGACGATTAAGAGCCCTAGATTGACCCGGACCAACTCCATCTGGTACCATTTGGGTCAACGATTACATTCCCAAGGAGGGTTGACGTCAGGCAGGCGGCCGGTCATAAAAGTCATTGCCGAAACTTTTTGCAATATGTCAAAACAGATGACATATTGCGTCGACCCCAAGTAATTGGGATAAGAGCAAGATGATGATGATACAGAATGTTTGCAACTGGGATTCGAACCCAACATATTGAGCATTTCCGTGTGGTAAGTAAGAATACAATAAACCGCCTCCTTTCTTGGCCGTGGCTGTTGTTAAGACAACTAAGAGATACAATATGTAGATAACATCGATATAAGAGGAGGACAATTCGAAATGAAACCCTATGCCAACACGTCTGATCAGCGTGGTGTAGTGGGTCAAATCTCTCCCACAATGTGAGGAAGCTGAGTCCAAGAGTGGGACTTATATGGGCTGAGGTGATGTTGATGATACTTAGCATGGTAGGCCACAAAATTGTGGGCATCGAATTACTGCGGATACACTAGACACGAAACATAAAAGCAATGTTTAATTGATATTTAATGTACATATTTTTCAACACTAATGAGGCTTAAACTAAGAACTTAAAAATGTAAAGAGCAAATCTATATAAATACACACACAGTGAAATGAACAAAATGCAGTTTTTAAGCGATACTATACTATAAATACAATACCCACATCAAACATGGCAACAATTGCAAACAAATGTTTTATAAAAATCCTATTCTTTTACATGTTTTTTTTTTTATTTTTAACCGAATTTAAAAAAGGTTTTTAATTCAACTATATTTTTTTATGTCACCTCAGAACTTTCGACTGGGTGAACCCATTTTGATGATACATCTTTTTTTATTGGCAAGCTGGTGCTTCCCGTGTGGCCTCATTTCAATTTGGTCCAGTTTGACAATGGCATTAATGAGAAAACGGTTGAAGTCGGGTTTTTTTGTTCAGAATTATTTTCGTGTAAGTGGTGTTATACTACGGATTCTTCGATTAAACAAGCCCATACCTATTGTGTTAGTTATTAGTTACTAGAAGCCCATTTAGCTACTAAATTACTGACCACTGTACTAAAGCACTAAATTAATCCAAACAAGATATACAGGTATTTGCAGCATTAGACGTTACCGTTAGGTTCAGTATTTTTTGCATTTTTAAATTAGGTTAACTTAAATTCAGAAGACACTTGGATTCAAAATCATTGATTTCTCTTTGTTGATTTATCACTTGACTTGCTAAACTATTTATAGAAATTATTTTAGAGCGAATAATGTTTCTCATAACAGGCATTTAAAGCGACATCTATCTATATATATTTACGTAGACGAGAATGCGAATGATAATTTGGTTACTACAAATGCCAATTTTAACCTAATTGTTAAGGCTAAATTTGGAGGGGAGGCCTTATAGGATCAAATTCTTATGTAATTCAAAATACAGTTATAGCTCGAATATTCAATTATTTTACTTTCAAGTCATTTTTACTTTTCAAATCATTCCATTTTACTTTTACATTACTTACATTCAATCAAATTTACTTTTTAATTCCATGCAATCTAACATTTTGCCCGCAAATATTATTATACAAACCAGCATTACCAATATTAAACATGCGATGTTGATTATTTGCTAGCATTTCATTTGTTGTAGACTCTAAGCCTTTAACAATAACCACATTAGGTTTATATTCGTTTGAATCTGTCATATTTGGTTTAGTTTTCACTGGTGGTTTTAGTTTAAAATCGGCGTTATTGGCTATACGAATATCGTCTTTATTGATTTTTCTAACAGGTTTTGTTAGAGGAATCTTTTTAGCATTTTTATTAGGTATATTATATTGATTCTTTTGTTGTATTTCACTTTCTTCTATAGTAGCGTATATAGGTTCAATATTAGGAGGGTCGGTATATACATTGGAATTAACAGAATCGTTTCGTTTAAAGCTTAATAATTTTCTTAATGAATTAGTACTGGATTGAAATCTAGCGAATCTGTCGGAGAAAAATTGTTTCCTGTTTGATGTGTAACAGCCATGACATAGGAGTATGTTTACGTACGATTTGCGAGGTTTCTTCCACCAGAGAAGCACGTTGTGACGAGAGTAGTATATGAAGAACAGCATCAGAAGGACCGCAGGTATAATGCCCAGGAATATCACGTACATCGTCACCATAAAGTTTCGTTGTACTGTTGATGTAAAAAACATTATTACAGTTCATATTCCTTCCATGTGTTAACAGAGTAAAACAATTCACCAACCCCGGTCTTGACCGTGGTTGTCGTAAAAAACGACTCAGGGTAACGATATACAGAAAATATTTATGCAGGAGAAGTAAAACTCAACATAAAACCCTGCGTGGTAGGTCAATTGTCGCGGCGGCTCGAGTCCAGTAATGGGATGTCTATTGGCTGAGAAGGTGAAGATGATGCCAACTTGGGATGGATACTATTTCCTTTTCCATGGCAAGGCAATTAAAAAATATATTGCTATAATATCCATGTGGTTACGGAGTAAGAATGCAATTCACCACCCCTTATCTTCACTATGGGTGTCATAAAAAACGTCTAAGGGAATAAAGATACAAATAACATCTATGTAAGTATTGAAAACTCATAATAAAACCCTATATCAACCCGTTTGACCAGCGTGGTAGTAAATCAATTTCCCTCTTATTGTAAAAGAGACTCGAGCGCAGCCCAGGGACATATGCAAGCTGATATGATGATTAATATATGTAATGTACTTACTGTTAGGATCGGTGGAAGGTCCAGATTCGTAAGAACCACCAGAGCCTGGTAGAGCGCATAACGGAGGAGCGAAGCCTGGCTCGCAGTGACAGTGACCTGTAATTTATTATTATTATAGTATCCCATTTATCTCCCTGTGGTAACAATATTTATGAACAGGAGTATTTATCCCTAGAAAAGGTTACCTCGTTATTTAAAACAGATACGAATCTCTGAAAGAATTTACGCTTGTTATGTTAATAATGATGAAGTATACGTCACCTGCAGAGTTACAGACGCCATGACCGGAGCAGTTGGACGGACAGACAGACGAATCGCCGTTTGCTATAGATAGCCTCACAGCTTCCACTGAGACGCATCTTTGTTTCAGACACATCTGTAAATATACATTATTATTATTATAATCATCATTATCATCTTAGCACATATATGTCCCACTGCTGAGCTCGAGCCTCCTTCGTAATGAAAGGGAAATTGACATATTGATCTGGTGTGCTGTGCCAGGTTGGTCAGACGGGTTGGTATAGGGTTTTATTTCGAGTTTTGCTTTTCTTACTGATATTGTCTGCTTATATTCCTTAATAGATTTTTTAGTTCTTAGTATTGCTTCTCACATCACATCAGTTGTGCTATACTGCTGTGCTTTATGCAGCTCCTTTTATCTACCAGGTAAGTTAATTATCCTGCTTCTCATGTTTTGTTTTCTATTTAAATTTCTTGCGAATTTCAAGAAAATTAAAAACATTGCTCGAGGCTTTCTGAGAATAAAACCTCGGTGCTATTTATGGAGACCATTGTGAATCCTAGTTTACAGAAGTTACAGTGATGGGAATGTGTGGTGGAATGAGTTCCAATAAAAAAAGAAACTAATTGTTAGCAGAAGGTCCTAGATCAAAGTGGTACGCGTATTGTTTAGAAAGAAGATAAAATACCATTCCATCGCCGCATTTAGCACCATCGGGCACAAGACCGGGGTCCACGTCATTCACTCCTAAGTCAATGATAGCTGTCCGGCAAGGTATTATTGTACCTGCAAAAATATTTAAGACATTTAACAAAAAGATAATAAAAACATTTCATTTAACATGCTTTGTCTCTGGGTGAATTTAATCTTTGGCAGCTTTATATATAGTGAGAACTTATAATGGTTTTTTTTTATTCCAAACGGTGGCAAACGAGCATACAGTACACCTGATGGTAGGTGTTGCTGCCGCTCATGAACCTTTGCAAGGCCGCTGCCTACTGTGAAGAAAGTGAAAGGAGTGTGAATGCGTGCAATGAGGTTCGGTGATACTAAAGGCATCACTAAAACGTACCGCATGCAAACACCCTCAGAAAGTTGGGCTTTTGGTTCTCTTGCTCACCGTACGAAGCGCAGTAACAAAATGCTACTACTCGGACGACGATTTTCTGCGAGTGTGGTACTAACTCGGACAGAACGGCCCGCGGCTGTAGACAGACAACTGTCAACAGTGTGGTCCTACCACAGTTTAAATGGTGGCAAATGAGACGATTGCCAATTTAAATCTCTGTTAGGATCGGATAAAAAAAATACTTTTAGAGCGCACGTTTTGACAGTTTTCTAGCTGCAGCTATAAATATGTCCGATTATCCAGATTAGACCACACTCTTATAGAAAATTAAAGTCTGGGTAGTAGCCATTTGTTACTGCGCTTTTTGAACGCATGTTATCGCAGTAGTAGCAGTATTTTGGACCGTTTATATAACTTAAAAAAATACGTTACCATTGTCGTTAATGAAGACCGCAGAGAGGAAGGCGGCGGACTCCATCCCGAACTCGAGACGTTCGTTGAGATGCCTGCACTGCAGAGTCCCACACATGGCATCTGTCACCGCGCATGGCAGGAAACGCTGATTCAGACGGTCATAGCCGCAGTTTCCACTCCTAAAAGCATAATACATTTAAATATAGAGGTTGCATATGGGGGTATATTATTTTATTTGCTATCTCCTGGGATCGTCCAACTTTTGACGGACAATGCCATTAGATGTATCATCATCATCGCAGCCCACATACGTCCAACTGTTGGGCTCGAGCCTCTTCCACAATGGGATGGCATTTGACCTACTATAACATGCTGGTCAGACATGTTGGTATAGGGTTTCATTTCGAGTTTTCCTTCTCTTGCACAGATCTTATGTGCATATTATATCCCTTATTCGTCTTGTACGCCATCGATGGGCAAGATAGCAAGAAGGGAGTGGTGAATTGTATTCTTACTCCGTCACCACATGGAGACATTAGATGTATATTTACGAGTTGATCTCAGCTATACCAAATAGTATCTAACATAACTGCCAAATATTATAAACATACTATCAAAATTTACTATAAAATCATTTTTAAATAAATTACAGGCTTAAACATCTTTTTTTTCTGGTAGAGCAATAAATAGGAAAGCAATATGCTTTTTCTCTTAATCCTATGAATTGTGGTGAAAGTGCATAGAAATATGATGACTCTGACCACCTGAGTCTCTGTTTTGGGTTAAACATTCTATCATTTCTATACTATCCCTCTTTTATAAACCATTATCTTCTGACTCAACTATTTATTTCAAATAAACATAGTGTAGAAGAAAATAACAAAAATACTGATTTTATATTACAAATCAGTTTTCATTTAAAAAAACTTACTTATTCCCTTTTACATTGGTGCTATAATAACACTTATCGTGGCTGGATTCACCGGTGGTACCCCAAAGGAGGCGACATTGATCTGAATGGGAACGGCATCCACCACGCACGCAGTACGCAGCCTGAGAAGTACACAATTTATAGTTAAATCTTACACTTGAAATAGTAATTGAAATAAAGTTCCTTTTTATCCTTTCTTTTTGAATTCTATAATAATCGTACATCAAAAAGGTTCGAAAGAAATCGATTTAATACTATATAACCGAGGAAGACAACGTATCTAAGAAATTCTCCGTCTATTTTGCTTCGATTTTATAATACATACTCCATATCTGTTTCTATTCGAGGATTGTTGAATTTCTTTACTCAATTAGTAGAGTAGATATTGTAAGCACGAACTATACTAAAGCCTTTGAACTATGGTATCACAAATCTTTTATTAAAATACCTTCCAATTTAAAGAATGTATATAAATTTATGAATAGTTATTTTTAATGTTGCCATCATTGACGTTGAAGAAGCTAATAAATAGTAACAGCTACTTAAATTGCCTATTGGCTTAACATTCTCAGTGGAGTCCAACAAGGTTCACAATGGGACCCTTACTATTTAATTATTCTTTAATGATAAAATGAAACTGTCCTAAAAATGAGAATTTAAAGAGTGGATAATGTATTATTTAGTTTCTTCTTAATGAAATTAACTTTGGAAATTCTGAACTTTGAAAAATGGTACATTGAAATATTAATTACCTGGCCACCTTTTCCGCACGGCGTTGTGTCCATTTTGTAAATATCATCTGGACAATACTCAGAATGTCCCGTACAATACTCCGGCAGATCACACTCGCGTTCCGCACTTCGGCATACTGTGCCTGCTGACTTAGGGCGACATGTCTGCAAAAGTATTACAGCTCGAGTTGTAATTACCGACTAATATTTTGGTTTTAGTTGTTAAATTTTTTTTGTGATTTTTTTCACAATAGATTTTTAATATAATTCTTCATGAAAATATTCAATCATCGTCCTCATCACAGCTCATATACGTCCCACTACTGGGCTCGAGCCTCCTCGTTATTGGGAGGGAAATTGAGCTACTACATCACGCTTAACAGGCAAGTTGGTATAGGGTTTTATTAAGAGTTTTCCTTCTCTTGCATAGTATATGCACAAGATAACCCTTCGTTGCTTTGCCCGACACCCACGGGCAAGAAAGGGGGTGATGTATTCTTACTCCATCACCACACGGAAGAATATATCCAGTACTACTATAATATGCATACAACATCTATGCAGTAGAAGAAATTCTCATAATAAAATCATATGCCAACATGATCCGAAATAAAATCATATGATGATGATGATATCCTGTACTGTAATCACTGACCTGCAAGTCACAGCACATGCCGGCGCCGCATGTTGCGTTCGATCTGAGCATGCAGGTGCTTGGCTCGCAGCACGCATGGCAAGGATTATACGTGCCGGCGACTGGCATAGTGCCACAGTCGCACTGCTCGCCTGGTTCCACAAAACCATTACCACACGTCGGGGATTCGTATAAACTTTTCGGTTTGTTCCTGTAACCATAACAGTTGTCTTGACATTAGATAGCCATAAAAAAGTTACAACTAAATTTATTAGTGGTATATTAGCACAATATCGTGGTATTTAGTCTTAAGTTTGTGTTTAATTTGGCTTAAAATAATCTTATAAATAGAATTCTTCTCACCTTAAACAGTAATCCATTCCCCTCTCGAATGACAATGCTAGTGAATTCAAACTGCAGGAAGACCAGTGCACTGGTGTTACTGATGTGCTGGACGGACTCATGATGCATTTCTGATCGGGACATTCGCATAACCCGTCTGTGTCATGCTCCATGCCGAAGTTGTGCCCCATCTCATGAGCAATCGTGGTTGCTACTAGACCAATAACTTGGGAGTGATTGGTTGCCACTCCACCAGAGAATTCGTAAGTACAAATTGGGCCTTTCAAGGCTTTACCAACAACTCCATCACTGAACTTCTGGCGACTGAAAAATGGAAAATTAACCATTTATTTTCCTTTCAAATTATTTTCACATACTACAGAGATTTTCTAGTATCAAAGCTGAATAGAACACTTAAGACTTATTAAAAATAATAACAATATAGAAAAGTAACGATATTTGTCAAATAAGTTGCCGAACTGTACAGCTTATGAAAATATGGACTTTAATACTAAAAACTATTATCAAAAGTCATTTCATATACTTACGTCAATAACTGGGCATTATCATTGGGTATTTTTTTAACGAGTACGGATTTTCTGTATCCTAAGAAATTTGTGAGGGTCCTATCTCCATCTTCTTCTAACTGTATTTCGTCACCCTCAGTCCACACATCAACGCCGACTAAAGCTATGAATATATTTAGTGGAGAATACACCTGTAAATGAAAACCGAATGAAATTATAGAATAAAAAATAAATATATTCCTTATATTTATGTAATAGTGGTAGGATCATAATGTTGACAGTTGTCTGTCTAGAGCTGCGGGCCGGCCCGCCCGGGGTACTACCACACTCACGCAGAAAATCGACTTCCAAGTAATAGCAATTCGTTACTGCGCTTCGTTCGGTGAGCGAGAGAACCGGAACCCCAGCTTTCTGAGGCCTACCGCGAAGAAAGTGAAGGGGGTGTGAATGCGTGCATTGAGGCTGGGTGTTACTAAAGGCACCATCAAAACCCTCCACACGCAAACACCCTCAGAAAGTTGGGCGTCGGGCTCTCTCGCTCACCGAACGAAGCGCAGTAACAAATTGCTACTACTCACGACGTCGATTTTCTGCGAGAGCGTGGTACTGCCCCGGACGGACCGGCCCGCGGCATTGCACGCATTCACACTCCCTTCACGGTAGGCAGCGGCCTAGCAAAGGTCCATGAGCGGCAGCAACATTTACCATCAGGTGTACTGTTTGCTCGTTTGCAATAAAATGTATCTTGATGCTATAACAGTTAAACGTACTAATCAGTCGCCGAGGTGGAGATAATGATACCAGTGGTCAGTCTAATGGCGGTGCCAATGTCGATGGGGCGAGAATAGGGTAGATGATTGGCCGCACGCCGCACTATCCCTACTAGTAGGAAGAAAGTACAAACATATTCTACAGATAGCGCGTTTTAAAGGTGAAAGTAGAATAGAATTAGATTAAGATGCCTTCTTTCGATAACTTCATTGGTTAGAAAAGACTTCGCAAAAATTGCGAGCACAAACTTTAATTCACTATATCATTCTCTACCTTTGTATCCTTCTACTTCTCGCAATTTCATTCAATAGAAAACCTACCATATTAATTGCTTAGAAAATTCTATGAAACTTATTTCAAAATTTTTAAACGAGGCATCATGTTTTATCTTTCTTATAAAATCTCTGCATTTTAAACCGTTTAAAATCTAGAAGAACAACGATTTCTATTAAACTAAGGGCATGAAAATAACGATGACATTCTTAACATCCGTGGCTATGAATACAATTCACCACGCCATATCCTGCTTGTGGGTGTCGTAAGAGACGACTATGGTATATAATATGCATATAAACATCAATGCTAGAGAAGGAAACTCTACAGAAAACCCTATACCAACACGTCTGACCAGCGTGGTATGGTAGGTCTAATTCCTTCATATTGTTGAGGAGGCTCAAACCCATCAGTGGAAGGTATATGAACAGAAATAATGATGATGAAGTCTTACCGAATTAATAATATTAGCAACGGTCTTCAACTGCCGGTGCACGGTGTTAAGATCATCTCCGTTAGCCCTGTACTCTCTGTTATCAGCAACTAGCACCAGTTCCACGTAGCGAGAAAGTTTGTTTGCGTTATACGGACCACGCACCTGTGTGTCGTCTGATGCGTACCTTTTATACTGCGGGAAGATAAATAATTATATTTAGAACCTGTATACTATGCACTATAACATTGTGATAACATTTTTTGGTAAAATTCAGTTATCTCTTTTACGTGCGGTGACGGAGTAAGAATACAATTTTACCAGCCCTTGATTATGGGTGTCGTAAAAGACGACTAAGCCATTATAATACGCACCAAATAACGATGACATTCTTAACATCTCTCGTCTCCGTGTAATGACGAAGTATAAATACAATTCACTACCACCTTTCTTGTGGGTATCGTAAAAGACGACTAAGGGATTATAATACGCAGATAACATCTATGCAAGAGAAGGAAAACTCGAATTAAGACCCTATACCAAACCGTATGATCAGCGTGGTTATAGTAGATCAATTTTTCTCCAATAGCAGAGCAAGTCCATCAGAAAAATGGCTTCTGATACACGGAGTGTATTGTATCTTGATCATCAGATGAAGTTAGTTCAAACATAACTTCTTTTAGATAAAGAACATTATGGATTATTCTGTAATAACTTTATCTTCGGTCTGATTTAAATGATAGAATTAAAAAGACAGAATCCCATTTTAAATGCGGTGATGGAGTAAGAATACAATTCACCATCCTCTCTTTTGCCCGTGGGTGACGTAAAAGAGAGAGGGTGGGCGTGAGAGAAGGGACCTGGGCGTGCAATTCGCGAGCGACCTACAATTTCGGCAGCACATTACAGATGTATGCAAGAAAGCGTACCGAAATTTAGGGGTAGTTCTTCGCCAGGCTAACACTTTTACCAACATCGGGGCCTTGAAAGCATTGTATGGAGCACTCGTAAAGAGCCACCTGGAGTACAATGCGGTCATTTGGTCTCCACATGAACAAAAATATAATGTTAGAACGCATACAAAATAAGTTCCTTAGGTTTTTATTTATGAAGCAGTATGGTGTGTATCCTGGGTATCCATTGTTGTATCCTTCATTATTTATTCTGGGAATGGTGAGATATAACAGGCTCGAAGTAAGAAGGGAAGTGGCTCTTGCCACCTACATATTCGGTGTAATGCGCGGTAAGATCCACAATCCGGGTATCTTGTCGGAGGTTCAGCTGTGCGTTCCGGACGAATACATGGGTCGTCGCCGGCGGCCGCCGCTGCTGGCGGTGCCCCGCGCGCGCACCAAACTCCTGCAGTGCACACCGCTCGTGCGCGCGCAGCGTGTGCTTAACACACTCTCCCACCGAATAGATTTGTTCTCGTGTTCACTGAACGTATTCACAGAGGCCGCTTACTTCCTCTGTTGTTTAGAGTGACTAGTTTTTTCTTTTTCTTTTAGATAGTGAGAACATAGGTATAATATAGATTAAGATAGTTCACTACTTTGTCGCATTGGGCTTGTTGTCTGTAATGATAGATGTAAGTTTTATAGTAAATAAATAAATAAAAAAGACGACTAAGGGATATTTTTGAATAACATCTATGCAAGAGAGAAGGAAAACTCGACAAAAAAACTCTATGCCAACATGTCTGATTAGCGCGGTACAATAGGTCAATTTCTCTCCCATTGTGGAGGAGGACCGAGCCCAACAGTGGGACTTATGTGGGCTGAGATGATAATCTATCCCATAAGGGTAAATTTCTTCCACTGACGACAAGTTAACGCTGCTCCAGTGGTCGGCCCAACGACGAAGGCGACGTGGTTTTCGGGTGGGTCGCGGGAGTTGCGTGCTTAAGCCCCTCTGTCGCCCCGGACGGAGTGGTGCGGAGGCGCGCCGACCGCGGCCCACCCACAAAAAAAAAAGGGTAAATTTCTTAAACAGAGAAAGTCTCGAATTTTTCACGTAGATAAGTTTTAAATCAAATGTTTTATGTATATTAATAACATATATAGGTAGGTAAATATAATCCGTTCCTTATTTTATATAGCAAATTGTCATTAACATTGGAATTAACGTTGACTCATCAGTGCATCATTGCATTACCGGGTATACGTTGATTAGAAGGGTTAAGAGGATAATTGGTAAAATTAAGATTGTCTTAATATGCACCTGTTTGACAATAGTGTGCTAATAATGTAGTTTTGTATGTGTCATGATTTTTATTAAGGACTGAGCTTGCTTGATAGAAATCCTATTGCAACCATTTTAACCATCCTTTATGTGAATTTTCACTCATAATAAAGAATATTAAGTTAACACGTTGGTCCAATGCCGATTGTTGTAATTGGCAGTTTATTAAGAAAACTTTAAAGCATTATTTTCTCGCGATCTCATCTCTTACAGTTAAGGCAAGCTGTAATTAATGGGCAGTCCGGCTGGAGAGGCCTCGGTTCAGTGTGCGGACCGTCGAGGCCTTCCGGCCGTTGCTGGTGCAGTGGTTAGAGCGGCGGCATGGGGTGCTTTCCTTCCGACTGGTGCAGATTTTGACAGGGCAGGGTAGCTACGCCAAATACCTGCACACGGTCGTTAGGAGGGAGAGTACACCGTCCTGCCACCACTGCGATTGCGACGAGAACGCGGCGCAGCATACGCTCAAGGATTCTGCCGCTTGAGCAGAGCAGCGTCGTGAGCTCGTCGCAATCATCGGTGTCGACTGCGTCCAGTTCCGGACGCAGCCGACCATTGCCAGGGCGATGCTCGATAGCATCAGGAACTGGGACGCGGTCGCAGCCTTCTGCGAGGTAGTAGTCTCGCGGAAGGAGGCGGCAGAGCGTATACGCGAGGAACGTCTCCTCGACGACGCAAACCGCCGCCGGCGGCCGAGGCCGCAGGTGACCAGACCGGGGAATTAGACCGTCACTCGCCGAGAGGCCGATCGTGCGAGGAAAGACCGACGTCCTCACCGAGTTTTCGGTCGAGGAGAGGGTACTCCTCAGGGGGTATTGCGTCGTGCCGACCACTGACGACACAGGTCACCCTGCTCCGGTGATCGGTCCAACGACGAAGGCGACGTGTCACGGGTGGGTTACGGGTGTGCGTGCTTACGCCCCTCTGTCGCCCCGGACGGAGCGGAGCGAGGAGTGTGCCGACCGTAACCCACCCCAAAAAAAAATTTAATTAATAATTCAATAGGAACATCTTCACAAATAAATAACATCGAAGTGTCTGCATGTAACGAAATAATACATTTTTTTCATGTTCACACCGTTATTTGCTCGATCGACCTGTGCCTAAAATTCAGTTTAAATATTTGTTGTCTGTCTACCTGTTTGTTCCAGGTAATCTCCAAAAAACCAGGGCCGATATTGTTAATATTTTAAATGTCTGCTGTCTACATAAGATAACTTAAGCTATATTTTATCCCAGTATTCTCACGGGAATAGTAAACAAGTGCAACCGCGTTTTTTTTTTTTTGCCAAACTCCTAAACGACTATACCGATTTTAATAATCTTTTTTTGTGTATATTAATGTGAATTCAAGAATGGTTTAGATAAACAATTAGACTCTGTAAATGGCTTTGCGGAATATTTGAAGTAATTTTTTATTTTTTTTTATTTGTACAGAACAGGTTTGATAAGCTAAAAATCAGAGAAACACATATTGAGGTTGGAACTAGAGACTTTTGCGTGGTAATGCATTCTTCAATCTTTCCACATGGCTATGGCTACACATTATCGTAGTCTTTAAAAGCTAATACATTGAAGCAGGTGTTATTCCACCTTGCACAATTGACATGTGGTTAATCAAATAAATTGTGCCATCAAGCTTATCTTTAATATTTATTTTTTCGTTGATAGAAGTAAATTGGTCGTTATGACGATTGCGTACGATTTAAACATAACAACTACACTATCCCTGCTGTTATAATTAAATTACTGTCCTACAAATAATTTCCACGGGAAAAATTAACTTTAAGGGTAGCCTAGTAAAAACTATATATCTATTCAAATAAATAAAAATAAAGTCTCAATTTGTAATGTCAAAATAATTCGTTTTTTTCATGCTCGCAGTTATTTATACGATACGATACCTTTGCCTAAAAAACCAGTTTATTTTTTTTGTCTGTCGGTATGTTCCGGGTAATCTTTCAAACAGCTGACCTTTTTAATTTATTTTTGTCTGTTTGTTTGTTTCAAGTAATCTTCCAAATAGTTGGACTTTTTTAATAACATTTTAATACCAGATACCTGTCTACATAAGGTACTCTTTAGTACTACTTAGGCTTTTCCTCTCAAGAAATCCCCATACAATTTTGCACGGCATCGAACCAGCGACCTCATGGAGTGCAGTCGCGTGTTGTAATATTAGAAGATATTGGAGATTTAAAATGCGGGAGCAAGGCGACTGAAACCGAAGCGAAGTGAGAGCGGATTCCTAGATTAATTGCGGATTGCTAGAGCTGATTAATTACAAAAGTCATGGATATATATGACAAAAGTTGAATGAATTAGTTTATTTTATACTCACTCTGGAGACTCTGCTTTTCTGTAGTTTTATATCGGCGTGATGTTTATGATATAGCTGTGGGTCGTAGCTGGAGTTGGTGGTGACGCCACCGAGGTATCCGCATTGGTAAGACTCGGACAAATCTGCGTGATCATACATGTAGTGCTTAGAACTTATATCTCCACCTAGAAAACAATAAAAACATCTTTAAAATTATTCATCATTTCATCTCATATACGTCCTACTGTTGGGCTAGAGCCAGTGCCGGATTAGTCATATAGCAAGAGTAGCAAATGCTAAGGGCCCCGCGAATTGGGGGACCATGCGCTCCAGCGCCTGTCTGACTGTAATTAAAAAAAAGTGAGCCGTCACTCAGGACGCCTGACAGATGTGAAACATCGAAACTATTTTGTACGAGTATAGACACGGTATCGAATATAAAGTATCGATACTGAACTCATGAATTGTATCGAAAGATAAGGAACGTACTGTTTAAAGTATCGAGTACTTTTATTTACTTTATCTTTAGGTATCGAGTACTTTTCTTTCGATACCGATACTTTTGTATTGGATATTTTAGTCAATAAGTACTTTTTGGTAGGTATCGTATCGAATAAATTATCCATTTTAAAATTGACTTTACGACTCATATTTATGGTAACGTCATTTAGTACAAACGAAATGAACCTTCTAAAACGTAGCTTGAAATTATTTGCGATTTATAAACCAGAAATAGCGACATCTATCGAGCAAACGACCAACTCTAAGCTACAATATATTTTATAAAGAACTCTCTAATCCTGTAATGATAATAACAAGCTGTTTAAAGTGAGTCAAAAGCCAATTCTTAAGGAGTTGGTGACATACAAACAAATAAATACACAGCTGAAACTAATAAAAGCTTATAAAAAATGAAATGCTTTCATCCGTTCACAGACATTCTTTCCGCACGAAGAGTGTGATTTAGGAAACAGAAATGGCGGCATTTATCGAGCTAACGACCAACTCTCAGCTTCAATATATTTAATAAAGAAATTTTTAATCCTGTAATGATAATAAGACAAGCTATCTAAATAATTTTAACGTCATTGGTCCTCCTTAAATTTTCAACTTTTAAATGAAATTTGACTGTTTAAAGTGAGTCAAAATCCAATTCATATGAAGTTGGTAATATACAAAGAAATAAATATATATACACCTGAAACTAATAAAAGCCTATAAAAAAACGGTTCTCCAGTTTTCGTAGCTGAAAGTAAACTAAATACCATACCTACTGGTATATTTATAATACTAAGTTAGAGATTTTACATTAATTTATAAAACAAGTATATATGCATAAAAGAACATTAGATTACGACAGGAACTAATACGATAAAACTAAGGCATAAAGTATTAATAAAATATCGCGATTTTTTTCCAAAAAAATGCTGATTTTTATTCAATAAACATTTATTTTCATTAATATACATTATAAGTAACAATTTACTTTGAGTCCACTAGATGGCGTTGTACAAAATTTTAAATCGCACCATGGTTTCGTTACAGAAATGTAGGTATATGCATCCAAATATTTATTTAAAATTTAATTATTAGGGGACCGCGAAGCGTGGCGTTAAACGCCACGCGACGATCACGATCACCCTCGCCTATAGATGTTTCACATCAAAAAAAATATGAATTTAGATAGGAGCATAAAATAGCTTGTATCCCTTGACAGTTTTGTTCTATTTAATACCCTAAACTTGAGAACCTGAAGAAAACCAAGGGCTCCTCGACAGAATTTGCTATAGGCCTCGGCGCTGTCTTAATCCAGCACTAGCTGGCTGGCCTGCTCTATGATAGGAGGGAAATTTACCTACTACACCACGCTGGTCTGACGTGTTGGTGTAAAGTTTTATTTCGAGATTGCCATCTCTTACACAGATGTTACATGCATATTATAACCCTAAGCCGTCTTTTACGACACCCATGGATAAAATAGGGGGTGGTGAAATGTACTCTTATTCCGTCAACACACAGAGGACATTACATTACTAAAATTATTTAGTAGTAATATTAGTGAGTTTTTTATTAGTTAGTGATATTTCACTAACGGAATCCGGAATACGGAACTCCACAGAAGAGCGGGTGTAACCGTCAGAGCACGAAGAATTAGCGCGCTGAATTGGCAATGGACAGGCCACATCGTTCAACAAAACGGCAACCGCAGGGGAAGAAAGGTTCTCAAGTGACGACCACGTATCGGACGACGCAGTGTAGGACGCCCCCCCACTAGGTGAACCAACGACCTGGTGAAAGTTGCTGGGCGTCGTTGAATGCAGGCGGCACAGAACCGCACTTTGTGGCGTAACATAAGGGAGGCCTACGTCCAGCAGTGGACGGCGATAGGCTGAAATGATGATGATGATGATGATATTCCACTAACTAACAAGATAATTTATATTTCTTCTCATCAAAGAAAAGAACCACCAATAATAGCATAAAAAGACCACGCTGGCCAGACGAGTTGAATTTTATTACGATTTTTTTTCTCTTCCTTGTTAGTGACGTTTTATGCTTATATCCCAAAAGCAACGACAAAGAAAGAGGGGTGACCAATAATTAAGACTCATCAGCTTGGTTTTATCTTAATAATTTGAATTCGACGCAAAATGTACCCACTCTTGTTAACTTAAATGTTAGTAGTCTAGACGACTATATCAGATGGGATTTGGACTAGGTAAGTACAAAGCTCTTAGTCTTCTTTTCTTTTAGGACACTCACAAACAATGGAAGGATCACTAAAATTCATAGCCGCTACCACACAGCACGAGTCATTATAAGAAAACAAATTGCATCGTCCCGTTCATAGATACATATTTTATTTACTAATTTCTTTTCAATCCAACCGTCATCTACGAAGTAATCTAAACACATTCATATTTCAACATGTGATTTTTAGGGCTCACGTAATCGGGTGGACGAGATTAGTCCGCCACCCGCAGAGAGGCCGACCGCGTGAGGTGATAAGGATGCTCCGGCAACACTGTCTTGTTGTCGGGGCATCGAATATGAGGATGCCCGTAAGGGAAACTTGCCAGGCCAGCCATGGATGTCCAGGAATCGGTACCAGTGGTCGGTCCAATGGCGATGGAGAGGGAATACGGTAGGTTATGGGGCCCCCTAGCCGAGGCCGCGGGTGACGTGACCGGGGATTAGTCCGTCACCCGTCGAGAGGCCGATCGCGTGAGGAAAGACCGACGTCCTCCCCGAGGGGGGGACGTCAGTCGATGGGAGGGTACCCCACGTAGGGGGTATTCCGTCGGGCCGATCACTGATGACAAGTAACCCTGCTCCGGTGGTTGGTCCAACGACGAGGGCGACGTGGCGTTCGGATGGATTGCGAGTGTTGCGTGCTTAAGCCCCTCTGTCGCCCCGGACGGAGTGGTACGGAAGCGCGCCGACTGCAGCCCACCCCAAAAAAAAAAGTTATGGGGCCGCACGCCACTCATTCGTCGTCCCAGGTGAATTGGCGGGGTGTGAACAGTCCATAGCTCACCAAAGGGGAAAAAAAGGTCCCACGTAATAGGGATCTAGTAATAGCCATACAGATTCTCACCTTGAGCAGGCTCGATGTATCTCATTTTTTCCCCATCGAACACGATACCTTGGACGCCGTGGCACGTGGAGAGTGCCACCCACGAGTTGGGCTTGCCTCTAACCGAGCCCCCGTAGTGACATAAGTCCAATTCCTGCAAAACACCAAAAATCATCATTATTAATAAAGTCTGCCTCCAACTGGTCTACAGCGGTTTCTGTTTAGGATGCATTCTCGGAATTTCCAATAAGTTTTTGGCCTGTATACTGATTGCATGCATAGATGTCGCACTGGTCGAAATAGTAACAGGAGCGGATCGCATGATCGATAGAATCGTGCGTGATTCAGAACACAACAAAGTATTTACTTCACTGCATTCCGAACCATAAACGATTATTATTTTTTTATATAGGCGTTATATTATTTCCGTGTGACGACGGAATAAGAATACAATTCACCATCCCCTTTCTTGCCTGTGAGTCTCGTAATAGACGACTAAGGAATATAATATGCATATAATATCTATGTAATAGAAGTAAAATTCGAAACAAAAGCCTATATCAACACATCTGATTAGCGTAGTAGGTATAATAAGTTAATTTTCCATAGTAGCGGAGGCCTTAGCCCAACGGTGGGACGTGTATGGGTTGGGATGAAGATGAAGGCATTATTACAAAATGCTGTGTTGGCATGATTCGTAGTCATTAGACTACGAATACTGCGAACACTTAAACTGTTCGTGGGTGTCGCGTTGTTTCACTTTACATCGACCTGGGCCAACTGTATCTGATGCCGCCTGATCAACAAATACACTCTGAAGGAGATATGACGTAAGGTAATAAATCTACTTCCAATAACTTTTGTAATATGTATAACGGAATAGGAGCACATATTGTCGACCCCAAGTAATTGTTATAAGAGTTAGAATGTTGATGAAATATTAAGGCATTAGTTATAATATTATCAGCCTTTTGATTTCAATAGACTGTGAAAGTATGACATCACAAGTCCACTGGGGATTGTGGGAATACCCATCGTGTGCAGTGGATCCGCGCTTGAATACTGATCTCCTTTGCCAAGTGTGGCGGCTAAAATCGCTGCGCAATTATTTGTGAGATTCACAAACATTCTGAGTCTAGGTATAATTTGTTCATTGTAAGTTTGTGAAGTTCACTGCCATACAAAAATGGATTCTTTAGTACCATGTGCTTTAAAAAAAATACACGCCCCGTCAAATCAATAGCACCAGGTGGAATTAGTCCACGTACAATTACGTGACTGAAACTAATGACTGAGAGACGTATAATTTTAATAATCGCGACTTACCATGTAATGAAAAACGAGCTCAAGGCTGTGGATTTATTAAAAATATTATTATATTACATTACGTAAGCAAATTCTATTCGTTACGTTTGGTTAATATTTTTCATGCCCATTCCAAAGGAATTACCGATAAAAATTTACAAGTGCCCCTGAAACATTAAAAAACCGGCCAAACGCCTATCGGATTCGCTCACGAAGGGTTCAAGATTTATCATGAGGTACTTATTACTTTAGTAAAAGCCCAATGGAGAAGCGGTGGAAATTGCATGTTTTATGGAGCCGCATCGCTATTTCATTGTCTTATATTACCAAAACAAGAAGAAAGTGATTCTATATGAAAAAATTATATTGTTTATAGTTATATATATTATTAAACCTTAAATTTATGGTAAATATTATGACATTTTGTTAATTTAAACCTAATAAAACTAATATATTATCATCAGATCTGAATTTATTTACAACTAGCAACCCGCCCTCGCTTCGCTTCGGTTATAGGTTATAGTCGTTTTACCCACGTAGTTCCCGTTCCCGTGGGAATACCGGGATAAAATATAGCCTAGTTTACGCCCTGATATTATAGCTTTCCATTGGTGAAAGAATTTTTGAAATCGGTCCAGCCGTTTTGAAGATTACCCGGAACAAACAGACAGACAGACAAAAATTTTTTAATTGCTATTTTAGGCATAGGTGTCATGCAAATAACCGTGTGAGCATGAAAAAAGCCTATTATTTTGACATTACAAACAGACACTCCAATTTTATTTATTGGTATAGACAAGCAACCCACCCTCCCTACGCTGCGGTTTCAGTCGCCTTATTCGCATAGTTCCCATTCCCATGGGAATATCGGGATAAAATATGGCCTATGTTACTGACTGATATTATAGCTTTCCATTGGTGAAAGTATTTTTGAAATCGGTTCAGTGGCTTAAGCATGAAAGCGTAACAAACAAACTTACTTTCTCATTTGTAATATTCACGTAAACATCATAAATCATCAAAATCATGTTCAGAGGGTGCCACTACCAGTTGACTATCCGTTAACTGATTAGTGTCGCTACGGGCACGCGATCCCGGACTGCTCCAGCTGCTCCTGTCATACTCCTATCCCATATCTAATGGCAGTAGTGTCCCCTAACCCAGTTTCCACCATATACATCCGCCATATCCCCGTCCCTTTTCCATTAACGAAAATTCCTGAGGAGGGTTAACGTCAGGCGGGCCGCCGGTCATAAAATAAATAGCCGAAACTGTAGACAACAGGAACTTATAGTTCATGTTGTGCCCACCCCACTTAGCGTGGGATGAGGGCAGGCAAATGATGTAAACATCATAAATCATTAAGGGCAAAAAATATTGATTTAACAGATACGTCTCGAAAGAAGTCTTTAAGGGAAATTGGAAACAGAAGGTGTCGTATAAGGCAAGAAAGGGAACGAATCTTTGATCTTGCCCATGCCGATCTGCATAGTACTTGATTTTGATTAAACATCGAGAGAAGAGAAATGTCGTACTCGGCACGACGTCATGCATGAAATAAATAGAAGCATACACATGTCAGATGGATTAAATAGTATGAAAACCTCCCATAATAGCTGGTGGAATGCTTTCTAAACCAACAAACTTCGGTCCTTGGAATCATACGTATAAATTTTGTGATATAAGGCAGGTGAGTTGAACTATAATCATATGGTTTGAAAGCAAACTATGATAAATTTAAATATTAGTTATGTACATATATTTTTACAAGCGTCAGAGTTTCATTCGCTTCGTAAACAATCTCTCCTTTAAGGCATGCATAGTCGCTGGCGTCCATACAAACTTCTGGCGGCTTTGTATTAATTTATTCAATAGTTTCTGCATAAGACTTCATTTTATAGAATGCTAAATAGAAAAAATAATACTATTTAATGTTTAATTAGATTTCAAAAATAGACTGTAAACTAATAAATAATATGTAGTGTAAACGCCCCAGAAATTTGTATGGATATACAGCGCCTAGGCCATATTAAATCTTGTCTTCAAAAGGTCTGAATATAATGCGCTTGTTCCTTTGGTTACCGTAATTGTATGGAGGCGAACCTAATGGTTAGCCTCATTTCCTAGTTTCATAATTGAAACTACTTAAATGTACTTTTACACGTCATTTAAGATAGTCTGAATCTGGCCATCCGCCAGAACGTTTTTATGATCCATAAACCTCCGACGTGGTCATTCCTTACAACAGTCTCGTTACGGAAACCTTCCATACATTATTACTACATGTCTAGTTTTACCATACTATTGAATTGATTAATCTTGAATTTTATTTCGAAACGTTTTTCTCTTGTAATGATATTATGTATAGATTTCTTAGTCACCTTGAATAACGCCTTCCAGAAAGGACAGGACGATGAATTGTATTCTTACTTCGCTAACACACGGAATAATGTTTAATTTTGTTAAATTTTAGCGTAAAGTTTCAAACAGATTCTTCACCAATTTTTCGTATTTAACATTATTCAATGCAGCATTTATTCTGCTTTGAAACTAAGCACTATAGAACTATTTAAAATACCTATTAATATTTAATTAACGAACACGACTGGTGGTTTGAAAAGCTATCTACCTTAATAATTATAACCTACATAAGTTGCTTGTTCTTCATTGAGTGGTATGGTTGCAATTTATCTGTTGACCATGACGTCGACTTGCTCTATCACAACTATGAGTATTAATAACAACTATAATCGACTGTAATTATATCGTCTACTTCGTTATGTTTTAAACGTTTATTTCTAATCTTTGGAATAGTCTATATTTACCGTTTTAAACGTGTTTTTAATAATTCTTTAGCCAAAATATACGCCAGATTAAGCTATTTTTAATTCAGACTTCACTTACCTCTTTCTTAGGTTTATACAGAACAGTCTTGCCGTTCTTTTTGTATCTAAGTACATGATTATCCGTCAACAGGTCCTGGTTCAGTCGAAGGTCGAGGATGTATTCGTCGCTGTCCACAGGAACAGTCATTGTCACCTCTGAATGATGTGCTCCACCCTATGATAAAATAAAAACAAATTATTCAAGAGAAACAATGAGGAATAATCTTAAGAGCAAGATGTTGATCCATTGGAAAACTGCCTAAACCATACTCTTCAATTATATACTTAAAAATGAAATGAATAATCATGGGAACTTACCACTTAGAGCAAACTTCCTCTAAGTGGAAAACATGTTTCACCGTCATCAATTGATTGGAATAAGTGCCGGAGAATTAACATTATAATGGTCATGGAGCAGTCTACAATTTAAGGGAATCTTTCATGATTTTGAAGACCCTATTACTGTAATACGCAGATAACATCTATAGAAGAGAAGGAAAAGAAATCCTATACCGTCTAACCAGCATGGTTATCGAAGGGCAATTACCGAAGGCTCGAGCCCAGCAATGGGACATACATAAGCTGTGATGATGATGATACCAATAGATATTCAATGCTTTCATCTCCTAATTTAATGAATTAAACATATGTTTACCGCAATATATAAAAAAATTGCATCCATAATAGTAAATTTGCTAATAAGTTGCTAACTTTAAAATATTTTTTATTAATTTTATTCTTAATTCATAAAAGCAATATTTAACAATTATTATTAATTATTTCATATCTTAGACAGAGGTCATCCCTTGTTAACAAATATTTGTAACAGTATCTTCAGAATTCCTCACTGTTGCATAGTAACACGTTTATACCTTGTTTCATTTACTACTTGGTATGCAACAACTAAAAATAGTTAATTTCCTCAACTTTTGTAGGCGTCATAAGAGACAGATTTCATATGCAGTAATCATTTGTATCCTATATTAAACTAATGCTCGGTATCATCTAAGTCTTGCAGTGCTAGTCCACTCGTGACCATGAACGTTGCATAGTGTTCGAAACGTCGGGCAATCAAAAATCAAATACAAATGCGATAAAATCCGTAAAATAGGTTTACTCACAATGTGTAATGATCGCGTATACTCTTTCAACTTTTAGAACTGTAGACTGTTAACGGAGAGAAGCTCTGTAACTGCAAATTATGGCATGTCATATAAAAGTATTAATTACACCGTTGATTAATTTTGAGGATATATGCAATACTAAAAGATTCTATACCAACGAAGTTTACTGTAATAATACCTTTTAAGGTAACAATATTTAGTATTTACGGTAGTTTTATGCGCTGGAAGGTTTTTAGGACGCCAATTTATCTTTTCAGGGATAAAGGCAGAAGAGTATAATAAAACAAAGGAATAGTCATCCAATCTTTAAAAAGATAACTATAAATAAACAAAGGCACAGTCTCATCGAGTTAATTGTTTTGTATCATATAATTTCAGCGTCTGTTACAAAATATGAATTTCGACAAGACTCGCAGTGATCACGTGAGGTCAACTACACTTCCGTTGTAACAACAATTTTGTATTTTATTGTATTGTGAAATTTTCCTTCACCATGCAATTCTTTAAAAATTTAATATTTTTAAAATCTCATATATTATAGACGATTTTGGCTTATAATGCAATTGGCCTTATTGTACCCCAACATGGCAGAAATCTAAAAATACCATTATTATGTTCAAGAATGAAAAAGCAGAACTGAAGTATGTAGGCTGTAATAGGGATGATCGATATTAGTAAAACATCGATGTCATAATCAAAAGCCCAACATCGATGTTATTTTCGAAAGTCCAACATCGATGTTATGTTTTAATATATGACAAAGAAATAAAATTCGCCGGGCAGATTTGTGATGACCTTTTTTTAGGAACTCTGGGGTCGGTCATAGGGGTAAATCCCGGTAGTAGTGGGTGCTTCTCGGCGTAATATTATGATGAGTTTTTTTTTTAGGAAATCTGAGTCGGATATTATAATATAGGGTGACGGTAGGACGGCGACGAGTGCTCATTATTTTATTGCGTGAGCTATCATCGATAATCATTCCGTTAACATCGATGTTGCGATGTTTTGCCTATAGCAACATCGATGATCATCGAACATCGATGTTCATCGATCATCCCTAGGCTGTAACAACTTTACTCGGATTGTTGGGTGAGCGTTGAGGACTCTAATGTGTTGCTTCTGATTTAGGTTACTCATTGCCAGTTAACATATTTTATACAAAAACACATTCAGTTTATTGCATTTCTTTGTCAGATAAAATTAATGTCTTCTGATACACAAGAGCGCACTTTATAGCCTAATGTGGTTATATCATTACTTACTTTAAAAAAGGAAAATGTTAAGTGCTAAGTAACAAGTGACGTTCCTTGCGTTAACATCCGTATGTTTGTAGATATCGAAGATTATACATTTACACTTTTCAAATTTAGGGCAAAGGCAGGGCATAGAAACACCCACATTTGACCAATTTCACAGTATATTCACAGTATATTGTTAGGTTAGATTTACAATTATAATGCACAATATGCCTACATTATTACGCTTTGCGTTAAAAACAACAATAAAATTGATTTATTAATATTATAATCGACTTCAATTTTAATTTTATCTTTTCAATAACATTCCTATGTTTGTTGAGTATGAAAGTAAAGCAACTGGAGATTTTAGTTTTAAGAATGTATAAATTGCCTACTCGGCTTTGCATTTCGACTAAACCGAACCGATCGTTAGGGGCACTGGTTACAAGACATGGACCTAAACCAAACATTTGAACTATTGGCACTAGTTCCGCAATAATGTTTCTCGGCCAGAATTCCGATAGGAAAAAAAAATCGTTCCATATTCAGTCTGTTCCAGGACATGATTTGCATATGTCTAATGATGATGATATAAGAATACCTTCTTAGAGTTATTTCGTCATCATTTTATTGTTCTGCCTTTCGTCATCCTTTGTTTGACGTTGGCTTCCACCACAAGGGATAATGCTGTAACCGCCACGTTTGGCGCTCGCAGTGAGATGTGAGCGCCACAAACGGAAGCCATCTATACCTATACATCTAGTCTTTGAAGATGTTTCTGATGGTTAAAAAAGATCAGCCATAATACTGTATCAATATTAATGAAATGATAAATTATTTTAACCACTAGCTTTTGCCCGCGGCTTCGCCCGCGTAAAAGTTGGTTTTCATAATTCTTAATTTAAGAAATACTCTATGTGTCAATTTTCATCCAAATCTGGTCATCAGTTTACGCGTGATTGAGTAACAAACGTCCAAATATCTTCACAAATTTTTATATTTGAATATTACTTCCACCCTTGTAGTTTAAATTCAAGTGGAAAGACGATGAGGAATATGGCCATCCTTAGTCGCTGATAATACATTATCCATGATAGGTTTCCATTGGGGAAAAAAATTATATTGATCAAACTCCCGCAGTTTCACCCACGTAGACCCCATTTCCATGCGAACGCCGAGATAAAAAGTTTATATGGGTGAAAATAAAAATAATAATTATCAAATCCTATACAAATATCCGACATAAAAATTGCCTATCTTACTCGCTGATAACGTAGCTTCCTATTGGTGAAAGAATTTAAAAATTAGTCAACATCCACCGGTTTCACTCGCGGAGTTCTCGTTCCCGGGCAAACACCAGGAAGAAAATAGCCTTTATTTGTTATTCACTGATAATGTAGATTTTCATTCGTAAATTAATTTTTATATCCATTTAGTTCCCGCAATTTCACCGGCATTGTGCCCGGTCCTGTAGGAATATCGGGATAAAAAATAGCCTAAATACTCGCTTTGCGTTAGTGAAGTAATTTTAAAATCGACTAAATTCTCACAGTTGTTCCAGCCACACCGGGATAAAATACAGCCTGGGATAAAATAAGTTATTCCTTATGTAAGGCTTGGTAGACCTGTTAATAAAGTATTATCAGTATGGTTCCAGCCGTTTTGAAGGTTACCCGTAACGAATATAAGTCAAAAAAAAATTGTCCGTCCGTCTGTCTGTCACCAAGCTATATCTCAAGGACCGCGATAGCTAGACAGTTGAATTGTTTACAAATTATGCATTTCTGTTGCCGTTATAACAATAAATATAAAAAACAAAATAAAATAAATATTTAAGGTGGCTCCTATACAACAAACGCAATTTTCCCCCTTTTTATAGATAATGGTACGGAACCCTTCGTGCGCGACCCCGTCTCGCACTTGGCCGGTTTTTTAGACATATGTATCGTGCAAATAATTGTGTTAGCATAAATAAAACCTATTATTTTGACAGACAAATAGACGCTTCAAATTTGTTTATTTCTAGAGATAGAAAATTGGATTAACATCTTGATTTTAACTTAATGTCTGGTAGCGGCTAGAAATATTATAACGCTTTCATTGTTTGTGAGTGTCGCAAAATACTACTAAGACAAAGATTTACATCGACCTAGACCAATTGGTGATGCCATCTAGCCAGCAATGTCGTTTGGCAGGCAGCTGGTCATAAAATGTTGCTAGAAGAACCTTTGCAATATCTATATGATGGCAGAGGAGTGCCTACATATTGAGTTGGTCCAAAGTAATCTTGATAAGCGAGCATTAAGAAAAAATAATGGGGTATCCCAAGAAAGCCGACCGTATACTAAAATGATCGTTCCTAGGCTCAGTGATATCGGTTATATGCTTTTCACCTCCTTAGGAGTAAAATTGCAAAAAACTCTTTTTTAGTGAGCACTTTCCCCAAGAGAGACAACTTTGTACAAAATTTCACATTTCTAGGCCTAATGATTTCGGCTATACATTTTTCACCCTCTTAGAGAATGAATTTCAAAAACTAATTTCTTAGAGCTCATTTACAACAAAAGAAAGAGAATCGAACAATCCACACAAGAAATACACAGTTTCACGTTCCTAGCCCCAATAGTTTCGGCTATACGCTTTTCACTCCCTTAAGGGGGTGATTTGCCAAAAATACTTTGCTAGTGCTCGTGTACCCCAAAAATACGCCGGAGTAAAAAAAAATACGTTTCTAGGCCCAGTGGTTGCCGCTGTATACTTTTTGTTCTTTTAGGGGTTGAATTTCATCCCCATGTAAGTAAAATTTTCAAAATGCTAGAACGAATACTTATTTATTTATTATCAAATGCCTTAATACAAAGATTCATGGTTTTATCATCGAAAATGTCGTATTTCCATACAAAATGGCAGCCCCTATTTCAACCCCATATAACCATTTTTTCGCGATTTCTTTGCTATAGCTCGTGAACCCCAAGAAATACTACGGTGTAAAAAATTACGGTTCTAGGCCCAGTGGTTTCGGCTGTATGCTTTTTTGTCTTTTAGGGGTTGAATTTCATCCCCATATAAATGAAATTTCCAAAATGCTAGAACGAATATTTATTTATTTATTATAAAGTGCCTTAATACAAAGATTCATGGTTTTTATCATTGAAAATGATGAAATTCCATACAAAATGTCAGCCCCTATTTCAACCCCTTATACCCATTTCTTCGCGATTACTTTGCTAGAGCTCGTGTACCCCAAGAAATACTACGGTGTAAAAAAATTACGTTTCTAGGCCCAGTGGTTTCGGCTGTATGCTTTTTGTCTTTTAGGGGTTGAATTTCATCCCCATATAAATGAAATTTCCAAAATGCTAGAACGAATATTTATTTATTTATTATAAAGTGCCTTAATACAAAGATTCATGGTTTTATCATTGAAAATTATGAAATTCCATACAAAATGTCAGCCCCTATTTCAACCCCTCATAACCATTTTTTCGCGATTTCTTTGCTAGAGTTCGTGTACCCCAGGAAATAATACGGTGTAAAAAAAAAAATTGTTTCTAGGCCCAGTAGTTTCGGCTGTATGTTTTTTTGTCTTTTAGGGGTTGAATTTCATCCCCATATAAATGAAATTTCCAAAACGCTAGAACGAATATTAATTTATTTATTATAAAGTGCCTTTATAAAAAGATTCATGGTTTTATTATCGGAAATGACGAATTTCCATACAAAATGTCATCCCCTATTTCAACCCCTTATACCCATTTTTTCGCGATTTCTTTGCTAGAGCTCGTGTACCCCAAGAAATACTACGGTGTAAAAAAATTACGTTTCTAGGCCCAGTGGTTTCGGCTGTATGCTTTTTTGTCTTTTAGGGGATGAATTTCATCCCCATATAAATGAAATTTCCAAAATGCTAGAACGAATATTTATTTATTTATTATAAAGTGCCTTAATACAAAGATTCATGGTTCTATCGTCGAAAATAACGAATTTCCATACAAAATGTCATCCCCTATTTCAACCCCTTATACCCATTTTTTCGCGATAAAAAGTAGCCTATGTCCTTTCTCAAGCTTTAGTCCATCTCTGTACCAAATTTCATCAAAATCGGTTCAGTGGTTTAGACGTGAAAGCGTAGCAGACAGACAGACAGACAGACAGACAGACAGACAGACAGACAGACAGAGTTACTTTCGCATTTATAATATTAGTAAGGATAAAGTGCCTTAATAAAAAGATTCATGGTTTTATTATCGGAAATGACGAATTTCCATACAAAATGTCATCCCCTATTTCAACCCCTTATACCCATTTTTTCGCGATTTCTTTGCTAGAGCTCGTGTACCCCAAGAAATACTACGGTGTAAAAAAATTACGTTTCTAGGCCCAGTGGTTTTGGCTGTATGCTTTTTTGTCTTTTAGGGGTTGAATTTCATCGCCATATAAATGAAATTTCCAAAATGCTAGAACGAATATTTATTTATTTATTATAAAGTGCCTTAATACAAAGATTCATGGTTTTATCATTGAAAATGATGAAATTCCATACAAAATGTCAGCCCCTATTTCAACCCCTCATAACCATTTTTTCGCGATTTCTTTCCTAGAGTTCGTGTACCCCAAGAAATATTACGTAGTAAAAAAAAATTCGTTTCTAGGCCCAGTAGTTTCGGCTGTATGTTTTTTTGTCTTTTAGGGGTTGAATTTCATCCCCATATAAATGAAATTTCCAAAACGCTAGAACGAATATTAATTTATTTATTATAAAGTGCCTTTATAAAAAGATTCATGGTTTTATTATCGGAAATGACGAATTTCCATACAAAATGTCATCCCCTATTTCAACCCCTTATACCCATTTTTTCGCGATTTCTTTGCTAGAGCTCGTGTACCCCAAGAAATACTACGGTGTAAAAAAATTACGTTTCTAGGCCCAGTGGTTTCGGCTGTATGCTTTTTTGTCTTTTAGGGGTTGAATTTCATCCCCATATAAATGAAATTTCCAAAATGCTAGAACGAATATTTATTTATTTATTATAAAGTGCCTTAATACAAAGATTCATGGTTCTATCGTCGAAAATAACGAATTTCCATACAAAATGTCATCCCCTATTTCAACCCCTTATACCCATTTTTTCGCGATAAAAAGTAGCCTATGTCCTTTCTCAAGCTTTAGTCCATCTCTGTACCAAATTTCATCAAAATCGGTTCAGTGGTTTAGACGTGAAAGCGTAGCAGACAGACAGACAGACAGACAGACAGACAGACAGACAGACAGACAGACAGAGTTACTTTCGCATTTATAATATTAGTAAGGATTATAAAGTGCCTTAATACAAAGATTCATGGTTCTATCGTCGAAAATAACGAATTTCCATACAAAATGTCATCCCCTATTTCAACCCCTTATACCCATTTTTTCGCGATAAAAAGTAGCCTATGTCCTTTCTCAAGCTTTAGTCCATCTCTGTACCAAATTTCATCAAAATCGGTTCAGTGGTTTAGACGTGAAAGCGTAGCAGACAGACAGACAGACAGACAGACAGACAGACAGAGTTACTTTCGCATTTATAATATTAGTAAGGATAAAGTGCCTTAATAAAAAGATTCATGGTTTTATTATCGGAAATGACGAATTTCCATACAAAATGTCATCCCCTATTTCAACCCCTTATACCCATTTTTTCGCGATTTCTTTGCTAGAGCTCGTGTACCCCAAGAAATACTACGGTGTAAAAAAATTACGTTTCTAGGCCCAGTGGTTTTGGCTGTATGCTTTTTTGTCTTTTAGGGGTTGAATTTCATCGCCATATAAATGAAATTTCCAAAATGCTAGAACGAATATTTATTTATTTATTATAAAGTGCCTTAATACAAAGATTCATGGTTTTATCATTGAAAATGATGAAATTCCATACAAAATGTCAGCCCCTATTTCAACCCCTCATAACCATTTTTTCGCGATTTCTTTCCTAGAGTTCGTGTACCCCAAGAAATATTACGTAGTAAAAAAAAATTCGTTTCTAGGCCCAGTAGTTTCGGCTGTATGTTTTTTTGTCTTTTAGGGGTTGAATTTCATCCCCATATAAATGAAATTTCCAAAACGCTAGAACGAATATTAATTTATTTATTATAAAGTGCCTTTATAAAAAGATTCATGGTTTTATTATCGGAAATGACGAATTTCCATACAAAATGTCATCCCCTATTTCAACCCCTTATACCCATTTTTTCGCGATTTCTTTGCTAGAGCTCGTGTACCCCAAGAAATACTACGGTGTAAAAAAATTACGTTTCTAGGCCCAGTGGTTTCGGCTGTATGCTTTTTTGTCTTTTAGGGGTTGAATTTCATCCCCATATAAATGAAATTTCCAAAATGCTAGAACGAATATTTATTTATTTATTATAAAGTGCCTTAATACAAAGATTCATGGTTCTATCGTCGAAAATAACGAATTTCCATACAAAATGTCATCCCCTATTTCAACCCCTTATACCCATTTTTTCGCGATAAAAAGTAGCCTATGTCCTTTCTCAAGCTTTAGTCCATCTCTGTACCAAATTTCATCAAAATCGGTTCAGTGGTTTAGACGTGAAAGCGTAGCAGACAGACAGACAGACAGACAGACAGACAGACAGACAGACAGACAGACAGAGTTACTTTCGCATTTATAATATTAGTAAGGATTATTGTGTTATTCTCTCGTGTGACCTTTAAATATATATATTTATCAAAGTATACCTTTGTTGGGTTACAGTTATATACGTGATAAATCCTAAACGTTATGATCTTGCTTACGTGGTAATCGTAGAGGAGAAAATGATAACCTCGTGAGAAATACGTTAAAACATATCATGAAATTAATATAAAATGTGTTTTTCACCCCCCTCGTAAACGAATGGACCGTTAAAGATCCTGTTTTTTTTTGTTTGAGAGCTAACATAATCGAGATAGTTCTTAGCCAAAATTTTTAGTTATCTACTATTCAGACTTCTAATAAATACTAGTGCGTAAAATGATAAATGTTACTAAAAACTGGTTAAAAATATAAAACAAATGGTTAAAATGAATTAAAATAAATATATTTTTCAGTTGTCTTTTTAATTACATATTATATTTTATTATTATAACATAATATTATATAAACTGGTCACGGGTACGGTCAACAGTTACAAGTTTATGCCACTAGGTCAATGAGACAGACTGTCAACGATTTCATGCGTCCTGTGACGAAATTAAACCGATATTAAAATATTTGGTATCTGATAATGTGGGTAAACGGTTCATCATCTCAGTTCATCATCTCAGTTCATCTATGTCCCACTGACGGATTCAAGTCTTCTCCAAAGTTGGAGGGAAATCGACCCACTATACCACGCTGTTGATACGGGTCGGTATAATCGGTATAAGATTTTTTTTGGGATAAGATTTCTTTCACTTGCATAAATATTATTCGCATATTACATCTCTGTCGTCTTTTACAACACTCACAGGCAAGATATGGTGTGGTGAATTGTACTCTTACTTCGTCACCACACGGAAATTCTGAAAATCCGATTAGAAAAACGGCAAAACAAATACATAGTCATTTTTCGGTCCTGCGCCTGAACTTAGACGTATCAGATTGCGCGGATGGTTTTTAACGTTATTTCAAGGAGCGACTAAGTAAGCCATACAATAGTGTCTTGACTTACTTCCTTATCTAATTAGTAATGGAACGGAGTGGTTATCCTATTCCTTAAAAGGAAATACATTACTATTTACGATACAAAAAGGAAGGCGATATTGGGAGACGCAAATCTAACAATAAGTACCACTTAACAGCGACGTTTACTGTCCACCATAAATTTGTTTATTCAACCAACTCGGTTCTTGTTCTCTTCAACATGGCAATATCGTTTGCTTTAATATCTGTACAAATTAGTACTCGTTCATTATTTTAACAATCATCCTTGTCATTGCAGGTAATACGCGTCCCACTGGAGGGCTCGAGCCTCCTCTATAATAGGAGGAAAATTGACCAGCTGATGTTAACGACTCCCACGGGAAAGTAATAGCAGCTAAATTGTATTCTTAACCCGTCATCACTTGGATTCAAGCAATTATTTTAATGACAACACCCTTCACTAGGGCAATAATCCTTGTATTGCGGGAGCTTGTATTGCTTTACAAACATATAATTAACGGATGCAAATTAAACCCAGACTCAGAACACACAATTGTGAGGAACTACAAACTGCGTGGATAACACAAAATGATGTGCTGCTTAGAAATTGAACCCATGGCACTGGCATGGTAGGCCAGTATCTCAACTAATACGCCATCTGTGCAATTAAAAGATGTGCATGATGCAAGGTTCAAGCAATTATTGTACTCGAGATAAAAAACATAACAAAAATTAAAAGATAAACAAACCTCGTCTCTAGTTGTGATAATTTCTCTTTTAGTTCTAGCATGTTGGACGATAAGTTGGATTATACTGTGCCTACTGAAGTCTAAAGCTGGTGGGCCTGAAACAAGAAAGGTTTAACTAAGTATATTTATCAGTACAGCATTTAGAAATTACGTAGCATAAATATGTTGTTGCTTGATATCCGCGACTGCATCATACGGGCGGTCAGGATTATAAGCGCTGTAGTATCTTGTCTACTACATCGTACGCTGAAGAGGCCACCATTTTTAGCCTCGCGCATTTTTGATTCATGTTGATTTCTGATGTTTACGCGAGAATTACACTTTGTAAATAAAAATACGGATTTCATCGCGTATGTATTTGATTTTTGATTGCCCGACGTTTCGAACACTACAGCATTCATGGTCACAGGCGGACTAAGATGTCTGACGTCCAAACAAGTCATTGTTATTACAGATATTTTCAATTATCTACCCGCTACAGAAGTTAGTTATTAAATTTTGATCCACATGTTTGGTACTTTTACATGATTATATATGAAAAAATTATATTGTTTATAATTAGTAATTATTATGACAATTTGGTAATTTAAACCAAACAAAACTAATATACTACCACCGGATCCGATGGCTGCGTTCCGATCCGGTGGTAGTATATCTGTAAGAATGTTAATTTTAGCAAGAATTTTAATTAGCTATTCTGACGGGTGTATCCTTCATTAGATCGTGAAGGTATGTAGCGAATATGTTCTCGTCTTATATGTATTCTAAAAACTGTCCCTCAATACAATATTTTTTGCTTTTAAATTCACACATCTTTTTCTTCAGTTTATATCCCGCTATTCGATACAGGCCTTCTCCAAAATGAAAATGAGGTCGACCTTATACTGTACCGGCCGGTCAGACGTGTTGGTAGAATGTTTATGAGCTTTTCTTCTCTTATAGGGCTATGGTCAATCGTATTGTTACTATGTCACCACAGAGAGAAGGATTCTGTTAAAATATATAGATAATTATTATAATTACAAAGTTCTACATTCAATCCACAAGATGATACAGATGGCGAACAACGGCGGCTATGATTAACATACCGACCGATTGTCGTGGATTTTATTGCCGCACGGGACGAATGCTTTCTGCGATCTACAACTTGTTCGGAGTCTGGATGTAATTTGTGTCTGTTAATTGTATGTTTGTAAGGTCCCTCGGAGTAAAATGATTAATTAATTAGTGTCGAGTATTGTCTTTTCATAAAAAAAGAATCAAAACAACAGCACGGTTTTAGGGTAAGGTAAAGGTTTAAGGGCATTAAGATAGCAGATTAAGGGACTCATGGTGGGCCCTCGGACCTAGTTCTAAACATTTTCAACTATCCCGACCTAGCATTTATCCCCAGAAACTAACTATTACAATACATACTTATGCATGGTTAACGGGACAGTTTTGCAAGCAGAAATATACTTTTCTCTTTTCTTTATTATTTTTTAAAGAATGCAGAGTACGTAACATATATGTAGTTAGTTTATTAACGCTTCGTCAAATAGCCGAGTGTATATAAAACGGTCGCCTGCGCAGGATCCAGCCCTCACTCGAAGTCACAAAGGGACATTGTTGAACCATAATAGTGTCAGTTGTGAGCCATTCTGTACTGATTTTATCGCGACCGACCTTAATTTATGGACAGTTTAAGGAATATTGTTGTAATATTCTTGAGGTGTTTTGTACTTTCAAGTTTAAAATATACGTATTTATAGCTCTGTCATCATAGTAGAATATTTGACGTTGTGCAGAAAATTATCTCATTGTCAGATTATCGACAATGTATTTTTCTTTTTTGCAAAACCATCATCAATTACCTTGCAATAAGGAATTCCATGTGGTGTGACAGAGTGAGAATACAATTCACCACTCCCTATCTTGCCCGTGGATATCGTAGAAGACGACTAAGGGATATAATACACATATAACATCTATGCCAGAGAGGGAAAACTCGAAATGAAATCCTATACCAACCTGACCAGTATGGTATAGTAAGGTCGATTGTGGAGGAGGCTCGAGCCCTACAGTGGGACGTATAAGAGCTGATATGATGATAAAGGAACTAATCGTTGTATGCCGGGGATCTTTATAAACATATAATTAACGAATACATATTACATCAAGGCTCAGAACTACCATTTTTGGAGCGCATAAAGTATTGCCCTGCTTGCACATCGAACCCACAACACTGGCACTGTAGATCTTGACCACTATGCCATCTACAGGCATCAATTAATTAGCGTCTTGTGGTCAGCAAACATACGGCATCTTTATATCATTAGAACAATAAAGCGACATAATATTTATTCAGAGTTGATTACCATTAATATCCTAATAGAAATACCACACGCGTCGCCATAGTTCGGCTGTCCTATTTAAACAAGTTATTTTTAGAGAAAAAAAACACTAACGAGTGCAAAATGCGAGCAATATTAATTGTCTAGATACTAGATCGTGACTTCGTAAATGAAATATGACATTTTTACTGCTATTTGTATGAAAAAAATTATAAATGCTGGATGTCTGGCAGATGTCAAACATCGTGTGACTGGACCGGGGAGTTAGTCCGTCACCCGCCGAGAAGCCGACGGCGAGACGACTACCGACGTGCCCCGGTATTCCTCAGGGGTATTCCGTCGGGCCGACCACTGACCACAAGTCACCCTGCACCGGTGGTCGGCCTAACGACGTAGGCGACGTGTCAGGGGTGGGTCACGGGTGTGCGTGCCTGCGCCCCTCTGTCGCCCCAGACGAAGCCGGGCGACAGGTGCGCTAAGCGTGGCCAACCCAAAAAAAAAAAATGTCAAACATGAATATTAAAATAATACTAAGTAATACAGTGTGGCGACGGAATAACAGTACAATTGTCGTCATCTCTTGCTTGTCTCTGGAAGTAGTCAAAATCAGATAAAGGTTCACCAAGAGAGCAGGCAGCAGGTCTTTCCTGGGAAACGTGTAACACTTAACTGCGATCAGAAATCCGCCTGCCCCACAGTTATCCCCTCAGTTAGACTGTATCACATCTATATAAGGGTCATCTCATCATCTCAGCCCATACGGGATGAGAGCCCTCAGCGCTCACCCACCAGTCCGGGTAAAGTTGTCATAGCCATCTGAGGCTAACAACTAAGTCACAAAAAAAAAAACTTCAGCCCATACACGTCCCACTGTTAGGCTCGAGCCTCCTCCACTGTGGGAGGGAAATTAACCTACTATACCAAATGGGTTAGGCGTGTTGGTTATATGGTTTTGTTTCGAGTTTTTCTTCTCTTGTATAGATATTAAATGCATATTATATCCCATAAATGCATATTATAATTAATTTCTTAAATGCATATTATACCCTTAATTGTCTTATACGACACCCACGGGCAAGAGAGTTGATGGTGAATTGCATTGGACATGAAATACAACCCCCCTATACCAACATAGACGTGTATAGTGGTAGCGTGGTATAGTGGTTCAATTTCCCTCCTATTACGAAGGAGCCCAGCTGTGGGACGTATATGAGCCAAGATGATGATATTTTTAGTTTTATGAATAACCTAAACGAAACTGTATAAAAGCTGGTATAAATATAACATCCCGTTGGCTTTTTTTATCGGAGTGAAAGTTTTATTTCATTTTATGTATATTGCTAATTGTTAAACAAAACAGTATGAATGATGCGCAAATTGATAACTTCAAAAAAGGCGATAACCTCTTGTCTTCGGGGAACAACACGAACTCTAAATTATTTTCTTCTACCTCATAAGGCCCGTGTAACAGACATGGCTGCCGAGCGCACGCTCCCAAGTTTAAAATTATTATTAGGATTTTTTTATAGATATTAATATTTCATTTTGAAATTTCAATCATTTCAACCTTCGAAAGGTTTATTCGAAAATTTTACAAACTTCAATTTAGGATATTTGTAAAATATTTTTTATTCATCCTTATACATATATCCTTCCTATTATAAACGCGAAAGTAAGTTTGTTTGTTTGTTTGTTACGCTTTCACGCTTAAACCACTGAATCGATTTCAAATATTCTTTGGAAAGCTATAATATCAGGGAGTAACTTAGGCTTTTTTTATCCCGGTATTCCCACGAGAACGGGCACTACGCGGGTAAGGCGACTGAAAGCGAAGCGAGGGCCGATGGCTATAGTATTATAACGATGTTAAGACGATGGGACAACGGGTGGCGATGTAATGATGAGACGACGGGACTAGAGGCTGACAGGATAAACAGTGTGACAAACTCATATTTCGCATGGTAACTTTTCTTCTTCTCACACATGCCCTTAAGTATTTCTATTAGATAGGGGTGTTGTCTATAATGGACAAGAAATTTATTTTCTACTAGGAAACCGTCCTCGCTTTGCTTCGGTTTCAGTCGCCTTACCCACATAGTACTCGTTCCTGTGGGAACACCGGGATAAAATATAGCCTAAGTTACTCCTTACATAGACAGCTACCTGTTAATAAAATATTATCAAAAACGGTCCAGACATTTTCGAAGATCACCTCAAACAAACAGACAAAACATTTTTAATCTGTATTTTAGGCATAGGCGTTCAAATAACCGTGTGAGCATGAAAAAAGCCCAATATTTTGACATTACAAACAGACACTTCAATTTTATTTATTTGTATAGATTATACCACACCAGTTCTCGTCGTCTCGAACAGTTTAGGTGGCGAGTGACCGGATCGGAGCATATACCCTCTAAAGGAAAGGGTTATACGGCTATTCGGCAGGCAGTGATAAGAGTCTCTCTATCACATGGTGCTAAAAAGTACATGGTAAAATACGCAACTCCTACACGCCTACCTTTCGGGGACAAATGCATGAGAACACAAATAAACAAATGTGTGAACATTTTATTTGTGAGCCAAAAGTTTACTAAATAATTTAGCAGTGGGTAGCGTCGTATATAGTTTAGCATATTTAGCATCTCTTAACACATAAAAGGAGATGTATTGACTTCTGTAAAGACCCACATTGCTGAAGCCAATTCACATTGTAATATATTTTTTATAATAGCTTTTTAACAGTTTCTTTTTAAAATCAATTATTTGTAATAGGCGTATTTTGGATGAAGGATATCGCTAATGCAAAGAAATAAATATAGATAAGGGTATAGAGGATAGAGATCCGTGTGGTGACGGAGTAAGAATACAATTCACCGCTGGAGTGGTAGGACCACACTGTCGACAGTTATCTGTCTACAGCCGCGGGCCGGTCCGTCTGCGGCAGTACCACACTCTCGCAGAAAATCGGCGTCTGAGTAGTAGCGATTTGTTACTGCGCTTCGTTCGGTGAGCGAGAGAGCCGGAAGCCCAATTTTCTGAGGGTGTTTGCGTGTGGAGGGTTTTGGTGGTGCCCTTGGTATCACCGAGCCTCAATGCATGCATTCACACTCCCTTCAATTTCTTCGCGGTAGGCAGCGGCCTTGTAGTGGTCCATGAGCGGCAGCAACACTTACCATCAGGTGTACTGTTTGCTCGTTTGCCACCGTTTGTAATAAAAAAAAAAAAACCAACCCCTCTTGCTCGCGGGCGTCGTAAGAGACGACTAAGGGATTACAATATGTATAAAATATTTACGTCTCCAATTCAATTCATTTTATTTGCTAAAATATGGTTCATACAGGTGTTACACATCGATTGAGTACATCATATTCTGCCCCGTGGGGCGTGCAAATGGTTATATAATAATATTTTAAATTAGTTATATAATTTAATTCTCAGTGCAGTCTATGCAAGAGAAGAAAAACTCGAAATAAAACCCTATACCAACCCGTCTGATCATCGTGGTATAGTAGGTAAATTTCCTTCTCATTGTGAAGGTTCTAAGCCTAATAGTGGGACATATTTGAGCCGTGATGATAATAATTATGAGGGGTATTCCTATTAGTTTTCTCGTGATTTGAATAATTATGATAGCAGATATGTATAATATGTAAAATATATTTTCTTAAAAGTATTATACGATAATAATTCAATAGAGTTTGCAAAGGTTTGGATTGGTATGCTTAAATAAACATAGTAACGATTAATTTTTAATCCTTACTAATATTATAAATGCGAAAGTAACTCTGTCTGTCTGTCTGTCTGTCTGTCTGTCTGTCTGTCTGCTACGCTTTCACGTCTAAACCAATGGACCGATTTTGATGAAATTTGGTACAGAGATGGACTAAAGCTTGAGAAAGGACATAGGCTACTTTTTATCGCGAAAAAATGGGTATAAGGGGTTGAAATAGGGGATGACATTTTGTATGGAAATTCGTCATTTTCGATGATAGAATCACGAATCTTTGTATTAAGGCACCTGACAATAAATAAATAAATATTCGTTCAAGCGTTTTGGAAATTTCATTTACATGGGGATGAAATTCAACCCCTAAAATACCAAAAAGCATACAGCCGAAACCACTGGGCCTAGAAACGTATTTTTTTTTACACCATCGTATTTCTTGGGGTGCACGAGCACTAGCAAAGGATTTTTGGAAATTCACCCCCTTAAGGGGGTGAAAAACAAATAGTCTTTCACGTCTAAACCGATTTTGATGAAATTTGGTACAGAGATGAACTAAAGCTTGAGAAAGGACATAGGCTACTTTTTATCGCGAAAAAATGGGTATAAGGGGTTGAAATAGGGGATGATATTTTGTATGGAAATTCGTCATTTTTGATGATAGAACCGTGAATCTTTGTATTAAGGCACCTGATAATAAATAAATAAATATTCGTTCTAGCGTTTTGGTAGTTTCACTTACATGGGGATGAAATTTAACCCCTAAAATACCAAAAGCATACAGCCGAAACCACTGGGCCTAGAAACGTATTTTTTTTACACCATCGTATTTCTTGGGGTGCACGAGCACTAACAAAGGATTTTTGGAAATTCACCCCTTTAAGGGGGTGAAAAACATATAGTCTTTCACGTCTAAACCGATTTTGATGAAATTTGGTACAGGGATGGACTAAAGCTTGAGAAAGGACATAGGCTACTTTTTATCGCGAAAAAATGGGTATAAGGGGTTGAAATAGGGGATGATATTTTGTATAGAAATTCGTCATTTTTGATGATAGAACCGTGAATCTTTGTATTAAGGCACCTGATAATAAATAAATAAATATTCGTTCTAGCGTTTTGGTAGTTTCACTTACATGGGGATGAAATTCAACCCCTAAAATACCAAAAGCATACAGCCGAAACCACTGGGCCTAGAAACGTATTTTTTTTACACCATCGTATTTCTTGGGGTGCACGAGCACTAACAAAGGATTTTTGGAAATTCACCCCTTTAAGGGGGTGAAAAACATATAGTCTTTCACGTCTAAACCGATTTTGATGAAATTTGGTACAGGGATGGACTAAAGCTTGAGAAAGGACATAGGCTACTTTTTATCGCGAAAAAATGGGTATAAGGGGTTGAAATAGGGGATGATATTTTGTATAGAAATTCGTCATTTTTGATGATAGAACCGTGAATCTTTGTATTAAGGCACCTGATAATAAATAAATAAATATTCGTTCTAGCGTTTTGGTAGTTTCACTTACATGGGGATGAAATTCAACCCCTAAAATACCAAAAGCATACAGCCGAAACCACTGGGCCTAGAAACGTATTTTTTTTACACCATCGTATTTCTTGGGGTGCACGAGTACTAGCAAAGGATTTTTGGAAATTCACCCCTTTAAGGGGTTGAAAAGCATATAGCCTTTCACGTCGAAACCGATTTTGATGAAATTTGGTACAAAGATGGACTAAAGCTTGAGAAAGGATATAGGCTACTTTTTATCGCAAAAAAATGGGTATAAGGGGTTGAAATAGGGGATGACATTTTGTATGGAAATTCGTCATTTTCGATGATCGAACCGTGAATCTTTGTATGAAGGCACCTGATAATAAATATATAAATATTCGTTGTAGCGTTTTGGTAGTTTCACTTACATAGGGATGAAATTCAACCCCTAAAATACCAAAAAGCATACAGCCGAAACCACTGGGCCTAGAAACGTACTTTTTTTACACCATCGTATTTCTTGGGGTGCACGAGTACAAGCAAAGGATTTTTGGAAATTCACCTCCTTAAGGGGTTGAAAAGCACAAGTAACCCTGCTCCGGTGGTCGGTCCAACGACGAAGGCGACGTGGTGTTCGGGTGGGTTGCGGGTGTTGCGTGTTTACGCCCCTCTGTCGCCCCGTACGGAGTGGTGCGAGGAACGCGCCGACCGCAGCCCACCCCAAAAAAAAGGGGATTGAAAGGCATATAGTCTTTCACGCTGAAACCACTTAACCGATTTTGATGAAATTTGGTACAGAGATGAACTAAAGCTTGAGAAAGGATATAAGGCTACTTTTTATCGCGAAAAAATAGGTATAAGGGGTTGAAATAGGGGAAAGTATTTTCTTTTTACGTCGTCTTATTTCTTGGGGTACACGAGCACTAGCAAAGGATTTTTGGAAAATCACCCCCTTAAGTGAGTGAAAAGCGTATAGACGAAACTCTTGGAGCTAGGAACGTAAAACTTTCTATGCAATTCTCTTTCCTTTGTTGTAAGTGAGCTCTAAGAAATTACTTTATTAAAATCAACTCCTAAAGGGGTGCAAAATATATAGCCAAAATCATTAGGCCTAGAAACATGGAATTTTGTATAAAGTTGCCTTTCTTGGGGGAAGAGAGATTTTTGCAATTTTAGCCCTAAGGGGGTGAAAAGCGTTTAACCGAAATCACTAAGCCTAGGAAGGATCATTTTAGTACACGGTCGGCTTTCTTGGATTATCCCCAGATTTTCTTAGTGCTCACTTACCAAGCACTATGAAGAAAATTTTGGCAAGGATAAGCGAGCTCTAACAAAGAATTTTTGGCAATTCAACCCCTAAGAGGGTGAAAGCGTATAGCCAAAGATACCGGGCCTAAGAATGTCAAATTTTGTATACCGATCGGTTATTTGGGGTAAGCACGCACTAAGAAAAAATTTTGGGCTGCCCCAAAAGGATAAATGCATATAGTCGAAGACACCCAGCCAATGATATATCATCATTATCTTGCTCTTATCCTAATTACTTTGGATCGACGCGATATGTAGGTAGGGTACCTACTACTGCCATCGTAGATATATTGCAAAGGTTCTAGCAACATTTTATGACCTGGCCAACATTGTTGGCCAGACGGCATCACCAATTGGTCCAGGTCGATGTAAATCTTTGTCTTAGTAGTATTTTGCGACACCCACGAACAATAAAAACGTGGTAATATTTCTAGCAGCTACCAGACAGTAAGTTACAATCAAAATATTATTACAATTTTCTATCTCTACAAATAAATAAATTTGAAGCGTCTGTTTGTCTATCAAAATAATAGGTTTTATTTATGCTCACACAATACGGTCCAAATTTTTTTGTCTGTCTGTCTATTCGTTACAGGTAATCTTCAAAATGGCTGGACCGATATTGATTATATTTTTGCATCAGGTCTACCAGTCGTACATAAGGAATAACTTAGACTATTTTTTCCCAGGCTATATTTTATCCCGGTGTGGATGAATTAAGTCGATTTTAAAATTATTTCACTAATGGAAAGCTATTTTTAAGCGAGTAACATATTTAAGCTATTTTTATCCCGATATTCCTACGGGATCGGGTACAATGCCGGTGAAATCACGGGAATTTAATGGTTTAAAAAATTAATTCACTAATGAAAAGCTATATTATCAGTGAATACCATATAAAGGCTATTTTCATCTCGGTATTTGCCCAGGAACGAGAACTATACCGGGGGATGTTGACCAATTTTTAAAATTCTTTCACCAATGGAAAGCTACCTATGTTGTCAGCGAGTAACATAGGCAATTTATATCTCTGATATTTCTGGGATTTATATATTTTTTTTTTTTTACCCATGTAAATTTATAATATCAGCAAGTTACATAGGCATTTTTTATCTCGGTATTGGCATGGGAATGGGGTCTACGTGAATGAAACTGCGGGTGTTTGATTGATATAATTTTTTTCACCAATGGAAAAGTACGTTATCAGAGACTAAGGTAAGGCCACAATACCATCGTATTTGCACGGCAATCTGAACTACAAGGCTGGAAGTAATATTCAAATGTGAAAGTTTGTGAAGATATTTGGATGTTTGTTACTCAATCACGCTTAAACTGTTGAGCAGATTTGGATGAAAATTGACACGTAGAGTATTTCTTAAATTAAGAAATGTAATACTTTTTATGTCGATAATATTCTTTGCGATAATAGTTCAATATGCAAGTAAATTTTTACGCGGGCGAAGCCGCGGGCAAAAGCTAGTATGTTATATGTTAACTAATGTTATCAGTGAGAGCAGTACACAGGAAGCAGCTGACATCAACAATTATATAGGGCACATCAAGTTTTCTTATCAAAACATTTCTCCTAAATAAATTTGTAATTAATCTAAATATCTAACCCGGCTGACCTAGTTGTGCGTAAATATGACAACATCTGATACGGCCATATTAGGTAAACCAAATGACTTTTCCTCTTTTACAAATTCTGTCATGAAATGTATAATCTATTTACATTTCTGTATGGTGATGGAGTAAGAATACAATTCATAGTGGTGAATTGTATTCACGGGCAACATTGGGCGTGTCGTATCTTGCCGGTGGATTTCATAAAAAACGACTGGCTCAAATGGCGTAGTGGTTAAGATACCGACCTACAGCGCCAGTGTCAGGGGTTCGAATCCCACGCGCGACAACACTTTGTGCGATCCACAGATTGTTGTTTTGAGTCTGGATGTAATTTGTGTTCGTTAATCATGTTTGTAACGTCCCCCACAATACAAGGTTTATTTCCTTGGTGCAGGGTGTGTCTTAAAAAAGAAAAAAAAAAAAGATAAACATGAATATAACGTCGCAATAAAAACCTATACCAATCCGTCTGACCAGCGTGGAATAGTAGGTCAATATCCCTCCTATTACGGCAGAGCTTCGAGCAGTGGCGGGTATATAAGTCGAGATGATTTAACATTTTCACGTTCCCGCCAATACTTTAGCAGACATACGCTAAGTGGATTAATGTAACACTTCGGCAAGCGTAAACGTCCTACAATAACGCTTTAGAAGTTATAACGGGTTCCTTTTATTGATATTTGGCGTCGACCGAGCCGGCCTTATTACGAACTAAGTATGCAAACGGCAAACAGAAAAGTCGATCGGACGAAATAATATTCACAATGTCACCCACCTCATTCATTCTTAACTAAAAGAACTAGAATAAATTATTTTTTGCAAAAAAAGAAACCGCCTACAATAATGTAGACAAATTTGTAGATTTTTGTTGATTTTTCAAAAACCGCTTGTCCGATTTCGATAAAATTTTCATGGGACCATTTGGAAAGTATATCCTTTCCAACAAAAAAAGAATCATAAAATCGGTTCATAAACGACGAAGTTATCCGCGAACAAACATAAAAAAGCATATATACGGTCGAATTGAGAAACGTCCTCCTTTTTTGAAGTCGGTTAAAAATAATATGCTTGAAGCGTACAGAAATTACACTTAAAATGACATCAATATTTAGTCTTTTCAGATTTAGCTCAGCAGTAACGGGTTTATCATCATTATCTCAGCTTATAATATGTAGGTATGTCCCACTGTTGGGCTCGAGCCTACTCCTTTATGAGAGAGAATTTGACCTACTATACTACGCTGGTTAAACATGTAGACGTAAGGTTTTATTTCGAGTTTTCTTCTCTTGCATTCACCTGAATCTGCATAATGTGCAGATACAGGTGACCAAATATGTATATCCAAAAAGACAATCATCGCCATCCTGCTCTTATCCGAATCTTATTGGCAATAGTTTTATGACCGGCCTCCTGACTTCAACCGTCCCTGGAAATGTTATGGTTGACAGGACGCCATCAGATGGAGTTGGTCCAGATTGACATTTAGGAGCAATGTGAAGGTTAGTGGTATTCGTAACCACACAGATATCTAAAAATACATAATTATAATAAATACATAAATATACTAACAAATTACATATCCCCATTCCCACAATTATACAAAATAAGGATGCCCAATTTAGACACAACGAAATTATATGATAACATGGGATGAAGCTAACTAAATAATCAGCATTTGTATTGAAGTCTAGTTTAGTCGCTGGCTATGAATACAATTTTTTAGAGTACATTATGTACTTATACAATATTTATTTCTCTAGAATATATGTTATGTCTTGGATGGGGAGTAGGAAAAAAGTATCGATACTTTTAGGTATCGAGTATAACGCCAGTTAGTTCAAACGTAATGAACCTTCTAAAATGTGGCTCGAAATATTTTAATCCGTTCACATACGGTCAAATTCCAAAAGCTCATCACGACATAGATTCTAGGCAACGTACTCAGTACTCGATACTTTGAAGTATCGATACTTTTTATTTCGATACTTTAATGAGTACGATAATTTTTCTTTGATACTACTCATGAATACAGTATCGATACTTTCTGTTCGGTATCGTGTCCCTAGTCTTGGATAGGCATAATTGGAAATTTCGTCATCGTCAAGTTATTTACTGCGTAAAATACATAACACCTTACTTGCCCGTCCGCAGTCGTAAAACGAACTCCCTGCTAATCATGGTAATGGTATTATCTCTCCATGAGAAGGCCTATGTTACAAAATAGTCGCCAATCTATACTAATATTATAAAGGGGAAAGATTTGTTTGTTTGAATAAGCTGCAAAACTACTGGACCGATTTCAAAAATTCTTTCACCAATGGAAAGCTATAATATCAGGGAGTAACATAGGCTATATTTTATATTGTATTCCCACGGAATTCGAAATGACGCGGGTAAGGCGACTGAAACCGAGTCGGGGACGGGTTGCTAGTAGATTGATAAATTAATGAAAAAAAAAAAAGTTTTAAAAGGTGAAGTTTGTGTGTAAACCCTATGTGACAACGAGCATAGAATATTATAATTGTCGACATTTCTTACTTGTAGGCGTTGTAAAAATCGACTCAAATCAAATCATTTATTATGCAGCCCCTTGAGGGCACTTACATATTGTCAAATTTATACATACTTAGAAATAATCCAATAATCTACCACTGGATCGGAACGCGGCTACAAGCTTAGAAGATCCGGCAAAAAACTCAGCAGGCTGTCCTTTTTTAGGGTTCCGTACCCAAAGGGTAAAAACGAGACCCTATTACTAACACTTCGCTGTCTGTCCGTCCGTCTGTCCTTCCGTTTGTCTGTCACCAGGCTGTATCTCAAGAACCGCGATAGCTAGAGAGTTGAAATTTTTACAAATTATGTACTTCTGTTGTCGCTATAGCAACAAATACTAAAAACAATATAAAATAAATATTTAAGGGGCGCTCTCATACCACAAACGCGATTTTTGCCCTTTTTGGCTTGATGTCGATAATGGGAACAGTTAAGCACTTGTTTATCTAGTCAATGATACGAAACCGTGCGCGAGTCCAACTCGCACTTAGCCGATATTTTTATTTTACTTCTCCAAACTGCCTGTCAATTGTAATTTAAATCAGGTAAATATGAAAGAAAGAAAGAAAAAAAAAACCATTTATTTTGCTCTCATACATTTCATAAATAACAAGAAAAACAATTGAAGCTTAGTTAACTTAATATATGCTGAGAGACAAAACAGGATCTTAGCTCAGCTAGTGTTACTTCATTGTGTTGAAGTAACGCTGATATTCTGCTAAGACCTAGAGTAGATATGGTGTATTATACCCTCATTTGTTGAGGAAGCCTATATCCAGCGGCGACAAACTGAACGAAATTAAACAGTTTTTAGTTTTTTTTATCTATTGAACTTAAACGAAACAATAATTGTGCAAGACTCTCGACAATAACAGTCCGATAACATTGTTAAAGTTTATTAACACCCGTAAGACAAATACGGCAATGACCGCCAAAAATGTTAACGACAGATTCTAAACCGCAATACAAATAAATGTTACAGAAAAACTTTTGCGGGTAAATTAACAAAAGATTTTGTTGTGTGAAATGGCTTTAGATTTTTTTAGGAAGAAAATAAAATGTTTCAACTTTTCATCATCATCAGCTCGTACGTCTACTACTGTCGTGTTAAGTCTCCTTCACACTTACCACAGGACAAAATTAACTACTGGTTAAGTGGTTAATTTCGCTGTTACGACGGTTGGACGGGGCTTATGGCTTTATTTCAAGGTTTCCTTCTCTGGCAGTGATGTTACAGCGTCCTTTATGATCGCCCACGGAAAGGAAAGGGTAGTAACTACTGTAGTCGTAAGGTAGGTGTAGTTGTAAAAGTGGTAACTAATATATATTTTTTTTTTATTAGTACTTATGTATATACTTTTATATGAAAGTCATAAATACCAAGCGATCATCAGGATAACGGGCAGCATCGGTCTCTTAGAAAATTTACCACACCAACTATGGTCGATCCGTCTGAACTTCAACCACAATAAAGATTAAATTAGTCTTAATCTGCTATGCTAGCTGGACAGTTTGGCAGCTTTCAGATCATTCTATTACTGACCACTGCCGAGCTTAGGTCTTTCCACGAATTAGTAATGCCATAAACTCTTAGCAGGCGGATCAGGGAAATGCTTACTGTCCATTCTCTCAGTAATTCCTTAGCCAGACTTAGTTACTACACAAAAGCTCTAAGTAAAAATTCCTTGCTTATTATACGGATATTAAACATAATAAATTCACAAACTCATACACTGCTAAACAAAGATAAACTATATTACGATCCCGACAAGTTTATGCTGACATTAATCTTCGTAAATCTCTTGTCATCACGCGAAGATAACAGAGGGATTTATGTGCAACAGGATGTGGGACACGCTGTTTACCTTCTAAGGCGTTGGCGTGGCGAAATTTATCTTAAAACGTTTATCTGTTGATAAGAAAGCTTTTAAGAAATGATGTAAGGATATTTGGAATTTTTTTGAAGTATTATTTATTAGATATACGTCTAAGTTAAGGAACAGTTACGTGCATGGTAGGTATAAGGCACAGTGTGTTATGAAGCCCATTCTTATTGCATGTTGTTTTTATTGTAGAAATAGATAGTTTTTATAACATTAGTTCTTATTATCTTATCATCAGACCCATATATGGGTTTGCACACCTTCCATCACTTTGAGCGTTCCGGCAGAGAATGACCACATAATAATGGTTTCCAGAAGACCTAGCTCCGATTGTAAACCATTTGTCTGTAGTCTAGGGTAAGAATTAAACCTCAGACACCGTAAGTTAGTTCTACATAGAGTAATAAGCAATTTGTGTAGTACTAAACGATCACATACATCTGGGGGCACGGCAGTGCCCCCGCCAAGTCGAGCAAAAAAAAAAAGTCGGGCAAAACGCAACACTGCCGTAACATACTTTTCTCGAAGCCATTCAGGCCATTTTCGACCCCCTATAACTTCGTTGTTAATAAAGCTAGAAACCTGAATTTTTAGTAACCTAGCAAGCATTGTATACACATTGTGTATTTCAAATTTCATTCAATTTGAACCAATAGTTTAAGAATTATAACTAGTCAAAATTTCGTAATTTTGTCACTCACTGACTGACTGACCGATCATCAATATTAAAGTGGCACTTCTAGCAGACATAGAAGCTTCAAATTTAGAATACAATTAGTGTTTAGTGTATAAATGAAGGAAAAATTATGAAACATTATAATTGTCATCCAGTTTCCGAGATACACTAACTGCATAAATAATGTTGTAAATTCATATAAATATATAGGATTACAAAGTTACATTTGCAGTTAATGAAATGTAACTTTGTAAAAATAAGAATACATTTGTCGCCATCATTGTTTCTCTATGGGAATCGTAACAACCGGCTTAAGACTGCGCAGATGTCGTAGTGGTACGTACCAACGTACCGTGCTAGTGTCGCGGGTTCGAATCCCATACAAGACAACAGCTTGTACGATCTACAAATTGTTGTTCTGAGTCTGAATGTAATTTGTGTCGGTTAATTATATGTTCTTTCGGTATGGTGACGAATTAAGAATGCAATTCACCACTCTCTATCTTGCCCGTGGATATCGTATAAGACGACTATGGGATATAATATGCACATACCATCTGTGCAAGAGAAGGAATACTCGAAATGAAACCCTATATCAACATGTCTGACCAGCATGGTATAGTGGGTTAAATTCCCTCCCATTGTGGAGGAGGCCCGAGCCCAACAGTGGGATATATGAGGGCTGCCATGATGATGCGATGTTGAATTATATGTTTGTAAAGTCCCCCACAAAATAAGGATTATTATTCCCTTAGTGCAAGGCGTTGTCATTTAAAAAAACGGCGGCACTTTATGGTAAAGCATGAGGGGGGTCTATGTTCTACAGTGGACGGCGATAGGCTGAATGATTATTGGCATAATAGGTGTAAACAGATACCTAGATATAATTATGTTTAAAGATAACTTGTAAAATGGTCAATCAACTTAATAAAAAAGCAAGAGTGGGACGTGTCTTATGAAATTGTACCAAAATCTCCCAAAGTATTAAGCAAACTAAATTGCCTCAAATTTATCTGAAAGAAAGAACGCCATCATTAGGCTCGATTGCCATCAAAGCGGGAGGAGACTAGAGGAGATGTGTTTTGAAAAATTAATCAAATTTCTTTACTACAACATTTCTTCGCTTAGTTTAGGTAGAATTGACTCAAGCGGAAAGGAGAAATGTCTCATTTTTTAGAGAGTGTACTCTTAAGAAAATCCTTTGTTGGTATTCCAGAAGTAGAAGGTACCAGAAAGGCAAATAAGTAGGTCTATCTACAAAAAGAAATGAGATACCATCAAAAACAAGACTTGTAAAAAAAGCCAAGCCTCGCAACTGAGTTGTTCTACCATAAAAATTTGTGAGATCTATGTTATACCAAGTCGGTTAACTCATTCAGTCCCTGCTTAAGGCACCTTTCTTCTTAAGTTATTACGTAAATAGCTAACCTAACAACTTCTTATAGTGACTATATCAATATTAAAGATCTTTTATATTTTAAATAAATAGATTGACTTGGCAATCGCACAATGTTTAGTACAATTTAATATAATATGTATTACTTGTGAGGTGTGTTTCCATGCGATTGCCAAGTCATTCTGTTTATTTAAAACATAAAAGATCTTTAATATTGATATAGTCACTATAAGAAGTTGTTAGGTTAGCTATTTACGTAATAACTTAAGAAGAAAGGTGCCTTAAGCAGGGACTGAATGAGTTAACCGACTTGGTATAACATGGATCTCACAAATTTTTATGGTAGAACAACTCAGTTGCGAGGCTCGGCTTTTTTTACAAGTCTTGTTTTTGATGGTATACTTCTTTACATATTCGTCTATAAGCAACAATTGCCACTTACCATCAGACAAGCTAAGTATTCTGGTTATCAGAAGTATCAGTTAGATAGTGCACGGTTTGTTATGAACATAACCGAACAATATATCAATGCAGTCGCTTGCTTATTATCTGTACCGAGTCGTACAAACGACTAGCGGAAAGATTTACCGTTGACTCTATAAATAGAAGATGGGTTGACAACCTGCTTGTGATATCGTAAGGACTCTTACAATTGCTTTTTTATAATGTGAGAATTACATTCGTAGAAACTAAACTTCTTAACATTAGACATCTTTGTAATGCCTTTAACAATTTTATGGAATCTCCACAGAATAATATATGTATATTCTTGGTCTAAAGTAAGTGAGATATAAGCATAACAGGCGGCATAGTTCTTCAACCGGTCGCCTGTCTGACGTAACTGTCCTTGGGAATGCAAGCATGACTTAATGGAACAGCTTATGTAAAATTGGCCGCAGAATAATTGAATATCGTTTACTTAATTTCTTCGCTTAGCCTATACCTAAGCGAAGAAATTAAGTATTTTCTTCCACGAAAATTCCATATAGAGATCTTTTGCTGTCCATATCTAATTGTTTCCTGCAACTTCAGTCCAATAGTCCAACTATTGTCGTCAGATATGCGGATGTCTCGTGAAATTTTTTCTTTTATAAATATTCACAAATTATAACAAATTTAAGTCAGTCTTAGATCTATGCAAGAGAAGGTAAACTTGAAAGAAAACCTTATACCAACACGTTTGACCAGCATGGCATTGCAGGTCATTTCCTTCCCGTAGTGGAGGAGGCCTGAGTCCAACAGTGGGACATATATGGGCTGAGATGATGATGATATTATCTATACCAATAAATAAAATTGGAGTGTCTGTTTGTAATGTTAAAATAATAGGCTTTTTTCATGCTCACACGGTTATTTGCACGACACCTATGCCTAAAATACAGATTAAAAAATTTATGTCTGTCTCTCTGTCTGTTTGTTCCGGGTAATCTTCAAAACGGCTGGACCGATTTCAAAAATTCTTTCACCAATGGAAAGCTATAATATCAGGGCGTAAACTAGGCTATATTTTATCCCGGTATTCCCACGGGAACGAGAACTACGCGGGTAAAACGATTAAAACCGAAGCGAAGCGAGGGCGGGTTGGTAGTATATAATACTAGTGCCCGCTATTTTATTTGCTGGATTACTTAGACATTTATTTTGAAATTTAATATTATTTTTAGACAAGACCATGTATTCAGTTAGAATTTTAGTAATACATTTCGTAATGCTTGGCTACTGAATATTGCTACTGCTTACGCTTATGTAGCTCTAATGAAGATCTCAAACCCAAATTAGATTTATTCAATATCTATAATATAATAATAATAATGGACACACATAACACGCAAATAACATAAATGCACGAAGGAAAACTCGAAATAAAATCCTATAGCAAATCGTCTCATCAGCTTGTAAGTAAATCAATTGTGCTTCTATTCTGGAAAAGGTTAAACCTAGTGGTGGGACATATAGCTGAGATGTAACATATATCTAGATATTCTTGTGCTGTTGTACTATTTATGTAATATATAATGTTGCCCGCATCTTGTTCATTCTATAGAGTACCAGTTTAACCCGTATTGCAGATACAATTTCGTAAATCCTTTATGCTCTTCGGAGAACGTATCGCTTAAATTTTAGTCATATGAAAATTGAAGATGTATGTAATTATATTTCATTTCAATTTTAGACTAGTTTTTCAATATAATTTAATTGAAATCTTGTATGGAGGTAGGTAGTTTATATTCAGAAGTTTTATTCATATTTAGAGTGATTCGACTCTCTGCTTTTGAACTCGGTCTGCTGGTAATTACAGGCCCCGCTTGCCATAGCTTTTTATAGTGAGTTTTTTTTTTTAATTGATTATATGCTTAAATCCTTTATATATATATTTTTCATATGTTAAAAAAGGTCAAGTGGCTATTGCATTGTTACCGTCACGAAACGACGAAGTAGCTACTTTTATTTATAACATATGAAATTAATTTGAAAACTGCTTCTTTGTTTATTCATTTTGGATCTAATAAGGATATAAAATCAATCTAAAATCTAATCGCCAGCGATCGCTAGACGTGCGTTATCTCATTAGCTATTGTCATCTCAGGTCATAAATGCTCTACTACTGGGCTCGAGTCTCTAAGAAATTGACCTACCTACTATCCCACGCTGGTCACACAGTTTGGTGTAGGGATTTATTTCGAGATTTCTCTATCGTACATAGATCTTATATACGTGTTATATTTCTTAATCGTCTTTTACGATACCCACGTATAAGATAGGGAGTGGTGAACTGTATTCTTACTCAGTGACCACACGGCAAGTTTATTAATATAATACAGGCTGAATTTTGTCAAAACAATTGTAACAAAATTATGATATAATTATATTTTTTTTCTGGTGTGTGCAAATTCATGCCACTTCTATATTATCAGTCGGTCGCACTCTTTAAAATAAGCCCGAAATATAAAAAATTAACAGTGCGTATTAAAATAATTATTGTGTAAATTTTCATACAATATACTTAATTGTTATTGACAAACAATAGAAATTCTTTAAAATAATGCGTGTACTGAGTAGTTTTACGTAAAAAAGTGCTTAATTCATTTATAATTCATTATTTAATAAGAAATATCTGGTTGACCGAGCATATATATATATATTTTTTGTAAATAGCATTTTTGACGAACATATTTAGATATATATTAATAAAAAATAAAAATTATGAAATATTGGACAATACATATATCAAAAACTAAAAAACAGAATAATAATAGCACTGAGATTCGATCTCACGGTGTTTGAATGCGACTGTACAACTTCCCAACTGAGCTATTGTCACTCTTGAAGGCGACGGCTAAATTTACATTTCTATTCTAATGACATTTTTATTGATTAGCTAAAACACGTACAAGATGACATTTTCTATAAATAAAACCTAGCTAGATCGATTTTTCCCCTCGAAACCTCTAAGTACTTATACTAAATTTTATGAAAATCGTTGGAGCCGTTGCCAAGATTCTGAAAATATAGAAATATATATATATTTCTATATTTATAGAAATATACAAGAATTGCTCGTTTAAAGATATAAGATTCATAATATTATAAAGTATTCATGAAGTTAAAAAAAACAACACCTAGCCTTTTGTGGTTTGTACACACCGCGCGCAACCAACCAGGGCGACGGGTGGGCAGCGAGCAGCCTCCGAGCACCGTATTTCCTCCTCATCGCCATTTGGCCGACCACAGGTACCGATTTCCTGACATACATAGCCGGCCCGGTGAATTACCCTTTCGGGTACCGTCCCACCTGCACCACTGCGTCCGGGGCGACAGAGGGGCGTAAGCACGCACACCCGTAACCCACCCGCGCGATACGTCGCCTTCGTCGTTGGGCCGATCACCGGAGCAGGGTGACTTGATGTCAGTGGTCGGTCCGACGGAATACCCCCTTGAGGAGTACCCTCCCATCGACCGACGTCCTCAACCCCCAACCCCTTAGGGAGGACGTCGGTCTTTCCTCACGCGGTCGGCTTCTCGGCGGGTGACGGACTAATTCCCCGGTCACGTCACCCGCGGCCTCAGCTAGGCCCACCTGCAACACCTAACCATAAGGAACAAATCCTTGATGCATTTTACAAAAAAACAAACGGCACTCAGACTCCGAAGAATCATTTGCGGATCTTAAGTATAAAGATCATACTTGAACCGCTACGCAATCGTTACTGTCATCGTTCCAATCGGCAACACTTTTTTTTTACAATCAATTGAGCGTGCACTAGTTAATTATTGATTGATTTTGACATTTATGATTTCCCTTCCATTCTTAAAGGTCGCGGCGCTTTTTTATAGTCAGTATTATAACGCAGTGTAATCTAACGATATTAAATCGAAAATTTGGTTTCTTGTGCTATTACAGTTAATTAAACACAGTGCATTTGATTTCGTCTTTAAAATTTCTACATTTATAAGTACAATAATATTATTATTTCAGCACATACACGTCCCACTGTTGGGCTCGAGCATCCTCCACAATAGGAGTGAAATTGACGCACTATACCACGCTGGTTAGACGTGTTGGTATAGGGGTTTCAAGTTTTCCTTTTCTTGCATATATGTTATATTAACAACCGGCCGTCGCTTCGCTTCGCTTTCAGTTGCCTTACCTGTGTAGTTGCCGTTCCCGTGGGTATACCGAGATAAAATATACCCTATGTCACTCCCTGATATTACAGCTTTCCATTGGTGAAAGAATTTTTGAAATCGGTCTGGTGATTTAAGCGTGAAAGCGTAACAACAAAACTTACTTTCGCATTTATAACATTAATAAGGAAGTAAGGATGCATATTTAATCCCTTAGCCGTCTTTTAGGAGTTTTGGGATGTCTGGTGAATTGTTTTCTTACTAGGTCAACATACGGAAACATGTTTATGTACGTGCTAGTAAATATCTGCTGTTTCAGCCGTATAGTTCCCGTTTACATGAAAATACGGGATAAAATATATTCTGTTACTTGCTGATAATGTAACTGCCCATTAGTGAAAAAAAATTAAAATATGTTTAGTGGTTTAGGCGTGAAAGCATAAAAACCATCAAACAAACGTTCTTTACCATTTATAAAATTAGTTACAAATAAAAAAAAAAGCCAGCGGAAATGTTACATTAAAAGCCTTGTTGGCCATGAAGTTGAATGCATCAAAATGTCTATATCCACATATGTATTGAAATGACATTTGTCATTAGTTTGAAACCTTGATCTCTAATATAAATCAAATAGTACTACGCAACTGTAGCTAGCAGTTACATATAAAGAATTACCGGCACATATAGCGACCTCGTATATTATCATGGTTACCAACTTTTTGGGATAAAAAATCGGGACGTTCGGTCGGTCATAGGATATGATTTACAATTTATTTATTATGTTGCCTTGAGTATTTGTTGCTTCCATACGCTGCCTTAAGTATGTATTTCTTTATAATTTTTATATGTCTGTATTTAAAAACTCAAAGAAAGTTTACATTGAACAATAACAGAAATTCTGCTTTAATTAAATAGACAACTGAGCGTAGATTTCGTAAGTTAGTCAATTTCATTGCCGTAAACAAATACATTCACACGACTTAAATTTACATACATAAAAGGAAAAATTAATATATTTTATATTCTTTAACATCTTCCTCGTATTTATAAATCCTCAAGTTTGAATGAATTTATTTTCCGCAATCACGACAGACCGGTTCATGAAACTAAAAAAAATGGTAGCCATAGTTTATACAATGGAATAGCAAGTCAGTTACATTGATTTCAAAGTAAAATGTGGTTTCTGCAGGATAAATTTGATTGATAAAATCTACATTAACACAAACGAAAACAGAAGCATACACTAGTTTTATATGGCAGAACCCTTGTCCCATCGACACTTTGATTTTATCAACTTTGTCTGCGTCAAGTTTTCCTTCTCTTTATTGAATTGCAGAATATTAATTAACAAACTGTAATCTTCGATTAATAGGTCTATTAAAAATCTTCGATTCAATCAAATCCTCATATATTCAGAAACGGGACTGTCCCGGTAAAATCTGGATATATGGTAATACTATATTAAATAATAAAGCGAACTCCTTTGTGTAACAACTCAATTACGAAACATTATACATTTTACAACACGGGTTTGACGAAGGAGAATGTTTACGGAAACAACGGCAGCTTGCCAATATTATACACTAGTTAATCCATAACAGTTAGGTGTAACAAAGACGCGAATAGTTGTATTGCTAGTCACTCTGTATTAGTACAATCAACATTCTGCTATTGCCTTAAACGCTTTAAGCAACGTCTACTTTGGTTAGATCATTTAAACAGCTGGTTAGTTAATTCTGCGGTATATCAGAGCGACTTAGAGGTTGAGTGGTATAAAACGCGCCTGTGAGTTTAGAGAGTAAGTTCGAATCTAAGGCCTCAATTCGTTATAATAATTTAAGTAACGCAGTCAAGTAACAACATTTACATGGAATTGAAATGGAATAGTGTTCGCTATAACATCATTATGTTATGGCGTCTTGCATTATTGGTGTGAAGTCTCCAATAGCATTGTCAATTAAATAATAGTGTTGATTGAAAAAAAGCGCTTAATTTTACAACTACATATTTTTATATACTACTGCAATACAAGGAGCAGATCCAGGTCGTTGATGAACATAAGGTGGATTTGGGCCCACGGCAGTCTGGTTCTCTGAAAGAAGCGCAGTAACAAATCGCTACTGGTTAAACGTCGATTTTCTGCAAGAGTGTGATATTACCTTTTTTGGCAGGCCACGGTTTGGACACGCTGTCCATTCCATCCGGAGTAACTATCAGGCAACTATTCATGTATCATGGTAGTTAATAGCCGGTTTAAAGGTCTAAACTTCATTTTTGTTCACCATTATTTAAATTAATGGCATTAAAACGCCTTTAACTTAACGATACTTAACTTAACGATACTTAACTTAACGATACTTAACTTAACGTAGTATAACACCTTGTACCAGCCGTGCTTGGTACTTGTGCCCCGCCCAAATGGCGATAGATACGTTATTTTAGGTTATCGGGTTGCATGACGTTCATTCCGTCGCACCAAACACAAACTAAAGTAATTAGGCTACAGCCACAAATCCTCTAAAATAATATACACAAGGAAGTCTAAAGCAAATGAAATAGACTTCAGTATAAATATAAATAGATAAAGTTGTAATCAGTAAAATGCATTAAAAAAACATTAAACTTAATGCAAAAGCAAGCACCAGGAAAGCTCTGTTTATGTCAGAGGACTCACGGTCTAGGCTTCAAAAGCTGGCACAAACATAAAACAAAAATATTGTATTCTCTGCTGCACTGCCCACCATATTGTGAAGAAACATGTAAAAGCTTTAACGCGCTTATTTTCTTAGAGCCTTCTCTATAGTGGACATAAAATCAGCCTACTAAACTACACTGGTCAGACGAGTAGGTATAAGGTGTTGTTTTCAGTTTACGTTCTCCTAAAGTAGAGTTATGTGCTCGAGTCCCTTAGTTCCGGTTTACAATCACTCACGGGAAAGAAGAAGAAAGAAGTATTGTCTAATCAATGTATTCTTATTTCATCACCACACGGAAAACGAACTATAAAAAAGCATTAATCTAAAATAAAAAAAAAAAGAAATCTTCAAAAACTAACTCACAATCAGTAAATTTTACTAGTACCTACTCGAATATAATAATTAAATGCACATCAAACTACCCAAGATCTCACACAGTACAAGCAAAATTGTAAAAAATTGACGTTACCTTAAGTATTATTTACATGTAGATAATGTCAATTTCTGTGTGGTGACGGAATAAGAGTACAATTCACCACTCCCTATCTTGCCCGTGGATGTCGTAAAAGACGACTAAGGGATATAATATGTACATAACATCTATCCAAGAGAAGGAAAACTCAAAACAACCCTATACCAACCTGTTTGACCAGCATGGTATACTCAATTTCCCTCCTATTGTGGAGGAGACTCGAGCCCAACAGTGGGACGTATATGAGCTGAAATGATGATGATGATTAATCTAAAAAAATTGGTTGCCTATAAAGTCTGTTTACGAATTATAATTTTAAGTGATAACATCATAAGAAAACATTGTTGAACAATTGCATACTTTTATGAATTGAATTATTATCAATGAATTACAATTATTTTGTATAATACAAAGAAGTTAATTAAAAATTAAATTTTGTCGATAAATTAAATAAATAAATGTTTTATTAAATGTTTTATTTGCATTCGTCAATTCAAATATATTTTTACTTAAATTAGAGATAGATCACAAGCCGCTTAAACAACCCTTAATGCTTGTCTATCGCTTGTTCCGCGCTCTTGCTTGAATGCTCGGCTCAGGCGGAACGTGACAATGAGTCATTTTTTCGTGCGTGCACCGCTCGTTTATGAATTTATAAAACGTTATCATGTCAAAAAGACAATAGGAAAAAAGTGTAAGCCTCTAGGATAATGTTTATTCACACCCTCCAAAAAACTCCCATGGTAAAATCATTGAAACTAACCTAATTATCATAAAAATCATTAGTTTATACAAATACAACGGGTGCGTAAATACGGATGGGAGCAATAATTAATGCCTTCGAGTTAAATTAATGTTATCTGAGTAAAAGATCAACATCCTTCCGTTGAACATGATTCACGCTTATATTCCTATAGGTATTATGCTGTTTAATTGTTTAAGAGCTAATAATATGTGTAATTCAGGGAATATAGATCACATTTATACCCTTAGGTAATAAAAGTGTGTGTTTGTGTGTTCCGTGTGGTGACGGAATATTTTTTTTTTTATTGCCAGCAGTGGCAAACTAGCAAACAGTACACCTGATGGTAAGTGTTGCTGCCGCTCACCTTTACAAGGCCGCTGCCTACCGCGAAGAAAATGAAGGGAGTGTGAATGCGTGCATTGAGGCTCGGTGATACCAAAGGCACCACCAAAACCCTCCACACGCAAACACCCTCAGAAAGTTGGGCTTCCGGCTCTTTCGCTCACCGAACGAAGCGCAGTAACAAATTGCTACTACTCAGACGTCGATTTTCTGCGAGAGCGTGGTACTACCCCGGACGGACCGGCCCGCGGCTGTAGACAGATAACTGTCGACAGTGTGGTCCTACCACTACCAATAAGATTACAATTCAACACCCCCTCTCTCACCTGTGCGTATCGTAAAAGACGACTAAGAGATTATAATATGCATACAACATCTATGCAAGAGAATGAAAATTCGAAAGAAATCCCTATGCCAATACGTCTGGACACGGCGCAGCACACGCTCGAGGAGTGTGCTGCGTGGAAAAGGGAGCGCCGTGAACTCGTCGCGATTATCGGTGCCGACCTGGCGCTGCCGACCATCGCCAGGGAGAGGCTCGACAGCGTCAGGAACTAGGACGCGGTCGCCGCCTTCTGTGAGGCCGTAATCTCACGGAAGGAGGCGGCGGATCGTGTGCGAGTAGAGCTCTTATTCGGCGACACGTTCCGCCGCCGGCGACTGGGGCGGCGCAGGCGCGAGTATCTGCGCCTAATGCCGCCCTAGCCGAGGCCGCGGGTGATCGGACCGGGGAATTGTCCGTCACCCGCAGAGAGGCTGACCGCGCGATGGCGACCGACGTCCCAGTACGTCGAGACGTGAGGTTACCCGAAAGGGTATTCCGTCGGGCCGACCACTGATGACAAGTCACATCTGCTCCGGTGGTCGGCCCAACAAACAACGAGGTGACGTGGGTACGGGTGGGTTATGGGCCCGCGCGCCATCCTGTCATTGCCCCGGACGGGCAGGACCGCGCGTGCGCTTACCATAGCCCACCCAAAAAAAAAAAACAAGAAAAAAAAAATGCCAATACGTCTGACCAGCGTAGTATCCATTTCCCTCCCATAGTGGAGGAGGCCCGAGCCCAACAGTGGGACGTATATTAGCTGAGATGATGATGTAGTAGGACCACACTGTCGACAGTAAGTCTGTCGTGCGTTTCTATTAAAGCCCGTTCCTGCGTAATCTACAGATAATAACTTACGATACTGTTGCTTTTATGTTTCTTTAGCTCATTAATCAGGGGGTTATTTTACATAATAATCGTATGCACCGATCCGTAACCCTCCAATGCAGTCGTGTGACGCGAAGTGCTCATTGTCCTGGACTTTTGACAGTCAGCCAACCTTAACAGCCTTATACAAATGCAGTGAACAATTCGAAAAGCAGCTCTAACCGGTTACAATAAGGACTATAACTAAAACTACAATAACATTATTGGGGTGTAGTCTCATCAGGTCAATGACATGAACTTTTAAAACGGTATTCACATTCGGTGACATATAAACACAATGAAAGAGAAATTTAAAATAATTAACTAAACTAAAATCTAATTAAATTAGAATATAGAATAATGTTTTGGAGAAGGCAGAACAATTAAAGGATAGAGCACAATAAATAGCGGATACATATATTTCCACTCAATACAGAAATCATCTCATTTCAGCTCATATAAGTCCCACAGTTGGGCTCGGGGTCTTCTCCACCAAGAGAAGAAAATTAACCTACTGTATCATGCTGGTCAGACGTGTTGTTATCGGGTTTTATGTCGAGTTTTCCTTCTCTTACATAGATATTATCTGCATATCACATCCCTTAGTCGACTTTTACGACACACACGTATAAGATAGACGGTATTCTCACTCCGTCACCACATGGCACATTCAGATATACTTAAATGTATTCATAGTACTTCTAATAAAAAATTATGCAGTAATGAGTATCCCAGTACTAAATATTAAAACAAACGACCATAATAGGACAATATTCATAAAATATTGACATTTTCTACCGTAAAATAAGAATATATTACAGGAAAAAAATCTATCTAAAGACTATTCAAAATTCATGCCTATGCACTCGTAATGTAAAGCCGAAAAAAAAACAAATATCGAATGCGTTGCGCGCCTTTTTTAACTTTTTTTACGCGCGATGACGCACGGTCTGTGAACTTCCTCCCATTGTGAGAATCGTATCTTAAGCCAGTCCAAGCTTGGCCTAATACGGTAGTGGAAAAAAAAAGATACGTCCTATTAATGTCCCTGATGATGTTTGAAATCGAGTAGGAACGACTTGAAAGGCAAAGGAAGTACTAATAATGGAGATAAAATTAGGATAATTTAAACAATATTTATAATTAGATATTTAAATGTGTGGTTTTCGAAATTGAAGAGGTTTTATTGTTGTATATGGACACAACTGATAATTTTTTTTAATAGAAATATGTATCCTACTTAGCAACGAAAATAAATTTATTACGGTGAGAGAATACATATCGTTTAAAATTGTCTTACAAAAAATCCTCACTAATAGCATAAATTCGAAAGTAAGTTTGTTTGTTTGTTTGTTACGCTTTCTCGCTTAAACCACCGAACCGATTTCAAAAATTCTTTTACCACTGGAAAACTATTATATCAGGGACAAAGGCTATATTTTAGCCCGGTATTCCCACGGGAACGGTAGCTACGGGCGTAAGGAGACTAAAACCGAAGGGTGGGTTGCTAGTTAAGTTATAAAAGAAATTTTAGAACTAATCTATATTTCTATTTTTACCAAGACAAGAAACTAGTTATAATAAAGAAATATAAATTTGTATAGTATTATAGTCTCAAAACATTTGAACAATGGTAAAGGGGTTCATAGTATAACAATTTTTAGTTTAAGTTATCAAGGGTGGAGATTGATGCTAATTACCTTTTTATTTTTAAAGTTTATACACCCTGCACTAAGGCAATAATCCTTGCACTGCGGTGGGACTTTACAAACATATAATTAACGGACAAAAATTACATTCAGACTCAAAACAACAGTTTCTGGATCTCACAAAGTGCTATCCTGCGTGAGATTCGAATTCGTGACACTGGAACAGTAGGCGGTAGGGTATCTTAATCACTACGTCAACAAGTCAAAAGAATGTAATGCCAATTATCTAGAATACTATATTGAATAAAACTTTTAAATGACCAGGATTCAGTCGATTCGATTATTAAATATATTTATTAAATAGAACAAAACATTACTCATTTCTGAGAACAATCACCTGGTGACTGTTTCGTTAAGAAACCGCATCCACTGACGTTAGTTGACTAATTATTGCAATTAAATTATTGTTAATGCATTTTGTGATTTTCCAATATCAGGATATTTATCCTCGTTTATGCGCTAAAATCGCAGCAAAGTAAAGCTATTGACGATTGAAAATTCAGTAGAAACCAAACGGACACTATTTTCTAGGATGACTATGTATGTGTAGAAATTGTGTGTGAATTCCGTACATAACGGGATTGGTTATTTTAATGCCTATAAGTGTTAACAAACAAACGTTTTTGTTTTTCAATATGACGTTTCAGATAATTTTCAGCGTTTAGTCAGGAGGCCAAGGCACTTGAAGTTCAGATGTTCCAGTGAATATCACTAAAAAGATGCTTTAACGATGAAACAAACTCAAAATTGAAAAGTAATTCTTAATATAATGAACGAAAAATAGTAGTATTTTTGGTAAAGAAGGATGCTTTGTGTTTTGTTTGTTATTTTTCGTACTATTTTTGGACTAATGGTATCGATGCAATATTTTCGGCGGATCGCCTGCGCGAGGAGCGCAGCCTCGATGGGGCGATCCGCCGCCGGCGACTGGGGTGGCGTAGGCGCAACTACCTGCGCCTCATGCCGCCCTAGCCGAGGCCGCGGGTGACGTGACCGGGGATTAGTTCGTCACCCGCGGAGAGGCCGACCGCGTGAGGAAAGACCGACGTCCTCCCCGAGGGGGGGACGTCGGTCGATGGGAGGGTACCCCACGTAGGGGGTATTCCGTCAGGCCGACCACTGATGACAAGTAACCCTGCTCCGATGGTCGGCCCAACGACGAAGGCGACGTGGTTTTCGGGTGGGTTGCGGGTGTTGCGTGCTTACGCCCCTCTGTCGCCCTGGACGGAGTGGTGCGAGGAGCGCGCCGACCGCAGCCCACCCCAAAAAAGAAAAAAAATCGATGCAATATTTTCAAGAACTGATTTATCAAACACCACACGCTTATCCACCACACACCACACTCACAATAATACTAAAATTTTTCGTTCATTATTATATTCCTGTATGAAGAATTATGTTTCTCTTTTTAGTTTCATTTATCATTAAGCGTGTTTCTCAGTTTTTTTAATTAAATTTATTTTGCGTTTATTAGATAAATTAGAATTACTATCAATAAATGCACCTCCACATATAAGTAAACATGAAATGATACGTTGAAACGGTACGCATGCGCAGACCGCGCCCTTACTCCATCTCTCTCGCTCTCACGTAAAGGATTTGTGAGAAAATTATTAATCCTAACGATCCTAATCAGAATAATGAGATAATCTTATCGAATTCAATATCACCGGTATTTTATAAGTCAAGTTCAAAGGAGTCGGTTACAAACCAACAAACACTCAAGTGGAACTAATAAAGGCGTGTTAAAAATACGTTAAATTCTTAAAACTTGTTTAATTTCAAATGCCTAGTATAAAATTTGTTCAAATTTACATATTTAGTTTTAACTTGAACATCAGAAATCTTCGCCGTACATCTCTGACCGTTATAATTGGTATTAGCATTAAATTCGTAAAATGGTGTAGAATTAACGATAACAAAGACGTAGTACATTTGTTTGCATTAGGTACCTATTAATGGCTGTGATCATATCATAGCCATTCCCTTAAGAAGAAGTAGAGATTTGCACAATTTATATCGAACTACAAGTTTTAAAAGTAAAAATTAATTATATTATCATTTCTGAAAGATTAAAATAAAAGCTTTAAAAAAATTGCGTCATTTTTTTTTATTATAGTGACGATAATAAAATAGTGGATTTTTAAAAACTTTACAGACAAAATTTTTTAGCGCTCGACCTATTAAATTAACTGACATCACTAAATATTTCGTCAGTGAGTTCCGCGAACATATCTTCCGTGAATATGATTTTATTAAAAACCAATTCAATATTTCATCTTTACAACTTATTAAGTAAATGTGTCTATTATGAGTATAATACTAGAGAGAGGTGGCATAATGGGGAAAAAGGAAACTATAAGAAGGAGGAGGTAAACTAATCTACAATATTGGCTAGTGAAGTGAATTCCAGTGTAACATTCGATTCAACGATTCTAACATCGAATACCACGAATTGAATAGGCTAAGATACTGAGTGCATTTTTGAAAATTATCTCTTGACAAAATTACAGAAGTAAATAGCTTTTGATAGCAATTAATAGTGTGGCCATAGCACTGTCAAATGTGACAATTTGACGTGTTGAGAGACAATGACAATTATTAAAAAACTATAAGTGTGAAGAAGCTGATAATTTGTGAAGACAATTGTAACTAGACACTTGCAACAATAATATTGGTAGCTAACACCAATATAAAAAAAAAGAAGAAGAAGCTTCTAAATAGTCACATTTGAATAGCGACTAATAAATCAAACTCAAATAATCTTTGAACGTTTTAGCAAATTTAACACTAATATATCCTCAAAACAGAAAAGATTGGACTGGACATTTCGGTCCTGTTTTCCATTAACTCAGCACTTAGCAAAGACTCGGTATGTAGGTATTTCGTAGATATTTACAGTTCGTAATTTGCGTAACACGAGAGAAAGTAAACTTGGCGCCAACTGACCCTCCTTGTTGGCATAATTAAAAACTAAATTAACATACATACAATCTCGGCAATAAAACAGTGCAGTGACTTCTAGAAGTGAATGAGAACGACCCAATGTCGGTCATTTACTTATCAAAGATTGAACTAACAACTATGAATGCTTTCATATTGTATAAGTTTCTAGACTTCTAGAACAGAAATGACGGGAATTCACAAATATATCATTAGGCAATTTGACTAGTTTAAAGATACTAGTGAAAATAAAATTATTAAAATATACGGTCTGTTTATTTTTATATTACTACATTATATACACTTAAATTACATTTTTTACTATGTTAAGTCATGTCAATGTCTATGTATGCATGCTGATTGTAGATAATAATAGGAAGGCAAGCTAGAAGTTTACTGTACGTACGGATACATACAAAGAATCGTGGCACGACAAACATGTTGGGTATATTAATTTAGACGGAATAATTGTCACGATTGGAATTTGATTAGAGGGTTGAAGTCAACGGCCTCGCAAGTCAAATGCAATGTATTTATTACCCTTAGCACTACCTTCTTCGTGGGCTAAATAGTGGAAGGGAAGATGACCTATTATACTTGCGATGTATGATAGCAATATTTACATTGCTTGTCGCTTTCGAAAAGACAACTAAGAGTTTTATGTCGATCTTTCTCTTCATCATCTCATGTCATATGTTCAAGAATTAAATTCCCAAGGATGATTGACGTGAGGCAGACGGCTGGTTATAAAACTACTGCCGAAACTTTTGCAATAATTATGATGATGGCAGCCGAGTACATACTGCATCGACCGAAAGTATCTAATTATTAACAATTTATCTACTATACTCGTTGCTGATCATTTTATTTAAACACACGAAAACAAAAGAGACTTTTTAGTCAATCACCAAACGGAAACATTACCGTATATTACCAATATCCAACAGGCAGACGAGTTTAAAAAAGTATTAAAAAAGAAACAAATATTTACTCTCAGCTACCGTGAGAATCGAAGCAATAGGCTCGACAGGTATCATTTAATTCTAATGATTGCACTCATTAAAATGAATGTTAAATTTTTTTCCCATACTAATTATCTGTACTATTAAAGAGTTGAAAAGTTTATTCATTTAAACGACATAATCTCGGCAATTATCAACCCGATTATTTGTTTTTACGTTAGCTATTTAGTATGACCCATAGAAGCAGCGCAGTGACCATGTTATTGTTAAAAAGGACCGTAAAATATAAGATAACAAGCGATAGGCGATGGATTGCAGCAATAATTTCTCCCACGTAAGTGCAGGATCTCATATAAACCTGCTGCAGTGTTTTTCAAGCGCTATAGCATATCCCTCTTTAAAGATTTAAGAGAACACTTGCTTTACGGTAGGCAGCCTAGTTGTGCCTCTATTGTTGCCCAGTTCCATAAGGGCACTATCAATTAACTACAAAGTGTGCTGCTTACTCATTTGTCACTATAAGCAATAAAAAAAAGAAAACTACGCACTAGATGACTGCAAGCTGTCAAGCGTATATTAACAAAAAAAAATTGAGTATAAAAATAAAAAGTAATCCAAATTTAAAAATTTAGGCACGTCATTTACAAATTTGATTTGACTGCCTGAGCAACTAATATAGATTTTAATTGGGATAAATCTTATCACAAATTTCCACCATTGTTACCCCTCAAGTCATCGATGACGGTTATCGAATTTCATTCATACTGAGTTTCCTAATTTATCTAAAAAATCAATGTAAAAAGAATTGAGAGCCTTCTAAAAAGTATTTCTTATAATACAGATCGAAAGCAATCGTATTTAATGTTAAAACTAAAAACACAACAAACTTGAATTCATAATAAGTCGTAGTGAAAACGAGGCGTACAATTATTCAACAGTTTTATGACGAAACTTTTTAAATAATTCCGGTCAATGACAAGCATTTGCACGGCTTGATCTTGAATCCGTTAACAATTAATTTAATGCTAATGTTCATTCACTCCATTCTATTTTTGAAAATTTCTTAACGTAATATAGTGCAAGGCTACAACCGTTAAAAGGCTAGAATGGGTTTTACAACAGAACATTTAGTACACATGTCATACGGTTAATTAAGAATTACGTTCGGATATCACTACGAGTATGAGACAACTTTAAGCGGTCAATCAATTCGAAATGCGTATTAATTTAATGTACCTACGATTCACAATTGTTCTAGGTCTAGGTTTTATTTTGCAAGTATTGCGTTTAAAAGAAATAATTTAGAATGTAAATCTGTATGTTGAGCCTGTTTATTATTACATATGGACGAGTTATTATATTATTTCATCATCGTCATCATCATAGCTCATATCCTCCACAACCCTCCTCCACAACGGAAGGGATATTGACCTACTATACCACGCTGGTCAGACGTGTTGGTATAGGGTTTTATTTCGAATTTGCCTTCTCTTGCATAAATGTTATATACATATTATATAGCTTTGTCGTTTTTTACGACACCCACGGGCAAGAATCTCTCTCTTACCCGTGGGTGTCGTAAAAGACGACTGGTGAATTGTATTCTTACTCGTCAACACGGATATTATATTATTTATAAGCTGCTAATTTGGGTATTTGTTTAGCTTCGTAATCTCTAAGAAATGATTTAAATAAAAGTATATTACAGCAGTCAACAAACGAGTTACTTTCTAATAAAGCTAAATTAAATTAAAATGAGAACTCAATGCGATAGAATTCGTATTGACAGACTTTCTCTATCTAAAGCATATTGAAAAGTTTTAAACAGGATCTTTGTGAATTAAAATTGATTAATTCTAGCTATGATATGTCCATTATCTACGTTAGTTTCCTTTCACATGACGAGTCATAATAAAAAAACATACAAGTTTTAATAAATTTACGATCAACATAAATAAATGATATAAAAATCAATGAGTCACTAAAAAAGTGACGGTTGATTTATCGACATTATGCTTTTCCAAGTATTTTACAGGGTTTGTCGCCGGTACTATTCGCGTTCACCAGGAAAAAAGTAGTTATGTACTGGGATAACAAGGGTACACTCAGGTCATTGGCCAACATATAAAAAAACCACTACGTTCAGGGAAAAAGTGAGAACATCAGACATGATTCACGGCTAACTGTAAATATGGAAGAAAACAGAATAGTGTTGACAGAATACTAAGTAATAAAATGTTCATTAACAGAAAAAATTACGGCATTTTTCTATTTATTTTCATAGAACTAATAGTATTGCTTTCCGTGTGGTGAGGGAGTAAGAATAGAATTCATGATCTTGCCTGTGGACGTTATAAAAGACGACTAAGAGATATAATATGCGTATAACATCTATGCAAGGGAAGAAATAAAACCCTTTCCCAACTCGTCTGACCAGCATGGTATAGTAGGTCAATTGCCCACCCAGCAGTGGAGCTCGAGCCCAGCAGTGGGACGTAAATGAACTGTAATGATGAATGATGAACAGTATTGCTCTTTTTATAATACCAGAATTCATAACCAATCATCAGACGAAAACTATTATTGACAGAATACAAAACAGAACTTTATCAAATGAAAGAATGAACAAATAATGCAAAGTTATTTAAAGTAGAGCTTCCAATCCCGCAATACCGCCATTTTCCAATCCCGCATGATACGGGATTACGGGCGCGGGATCCGCGGGATTTGCGCGACTGAAAAAAAGCGTGCATGCAACCTCAAACTTAATAAAGACTCAAACAGTAACATATCCTATACAAATTTACAGTTTTTAAATGTGTTTAATTTTTGTGATAAATAAACGGAGTAATTTCATTGATCTCATACTAATGTCATACTTTAATAAATGTGTAGTTAGTTGATTAATTCATTCTTTTTTTGTTAGAAATAAACGATGTAATTTGATTGATATTTATTAATAGTAATATGTACGTAAATAAAGGTGGAGTTCGTTAATTCATTGTCTTATTTGCCTTAAATTTAATTTGAATATTTTCGATTTGCGGGGTCCCGCATATACCGAGATCCCGCGGGATTGAGAATTCGTAGTCTCGCAAATACCGAGATTGAATTCAGGCTGCGGGATTGGAAGCCCTAATTTAAAGTATACAGAAATATAATTATAATATTTTAATTTATTTTCTTTTCACTTATTCGACCACATGAAAATATGACATATTTTCATGTGATAGGTAGGTTATATATACAAAAAACATGTGTATCTATGTCTATGTGCTGTGTGGTAGCGGCTTCGAATACTACCAACCCTTGCTTTGCTCGTGGGTGTCGTAAAAGACGACTAAGAGCCCTAGATTGACCCGGACCAACTCCATCTGGTACCATTTGGGTCAACGATTACATTCCCAAGGAGGGTTGACGTCAGGCAGGCGGCCGGTCATAAAAGTCATTGCCGAAACTTTTTGCAATATGTCAAAACAGATGACATATTGCGTCGACCCCAAGTAATTGGGATAAGAGCAAGATGATGATGATGATGTGTATCTATGTCGTGTACAATGAGTAATTTTATGAATAGATGATTCATTTTCCCGCCAATGTTTGTTTTTTTTTCTCGGATACAACGTGACAAAGGCAGAGACGTTAGTCATTATGCAATGAAATAAGGTTTATTGGAAACGTACTTAAATAATATAGGAAACTTAATTTTATGTCTGAAGGCATTCGCATTGGGACAAATTTAGAAGGAATTGAGATGAGAGAGAGAGAATGAGCTGCCTATATTGTAAAATGAAATGTACTGGATTTCATACGTAAATCTAGTAGTCGGTCAATTTTATGGTAATACATAATCTATGTGAAAATGAGTTTAAAATATAACAAATAGGTAAAATCCCTGTTCCACAAGAGCAATAAATTATATAATCTATACCAATAAAAAAAATTGGAGTGTCTGTTTGTAATGTCAAAATAATAGGCTTTTTTTATGCTCACACGGTTATTTGCACGACACCTATGCCTAAAATAGCAATTAAAAAATTTTTGTCTGTCTGTCTGTCTGTTTGTTCCGGGTAATCTTCAAAACGGCTGGACCGATTTCAAAAATTCTTTCACCAGTGGAAAGCTATAATATCAGGGCGTAAACTAGGCTATATTTTATCCCGGTATTCCCACGGGAACGGGAACTACGCGGGTAAAACGACTATAACCTATAACCGAAGCGAAGCGAGGGCGGATTGCTAGTTTATAATATAATCAAAAAGAAATACATTTTTACCAGTCCTAACATAAAATATGAATGAGATAAAGGTGTGGGATAACTCCTCCGTGATAAAAATTTAATTATTAAAAAATCATAACATCCTTACTAATATTATAAATGCGTAAGTAAGGATGTTTGTTTGTTACGCTTTCACGTTTAAACCACTGAACCGATTTCAAAAATTCTTTCACCAATGGAAAGCTATAATATCAGGGAGTAACATAGGCTATATTTTATCTCGGTATCCCCACGGGAACGGGAACTACGCCGCGGGTAAGGCGACTGAAACCGAAGCGAAGCGAGGGCGGTTGCTAGTTTTTTTAAATAAAAATGATAATATAATTAGATATACTTAATTATTCCCATGACACGTACAATATTTTAATTTATTCAACATATTTTAAATCTTTAAATAGGTAAGTGCTTTGTAATTTATATTTATAAATGATAATTGAACAATTTGCTGTATGCATGTCAATGACGGTTAATGTTTACTTTGCTATTCAAATTTAAAACACTAGCGATTTATAATGTATCCTAGGTTTACGTGATCATACGTTTTGGGACGGGACAAACTCATTATCATGTCGTCTATCCCGTTATCTCCAGTCATACAAAATGGTCCGTTTTTTTGCGAACAGAGCAATAATGTTCATTTGATACGGATTTGACACCGATACGGACGTGTTTTTTTAGGTTTGTATGGACAAACCCATTCCTGCAAGACTTCACGAGTCTTTTTTTTAGTTTTTAATTTCACATTTTACCTATTTCGGCAAGTGTAATGTTCTGACAAAAAAATAATAATGAGACGGTTATTCAAGCATCTCATTTCGACGAAAAAATATTTTTGCCGCCTTTTTTGGTCCAACAGCATCCCAACAAATCGTCCTAGCTGATAACATAGCGAAATAGGGGCTATGGAGTCTGTCGTCTACTTTTCACCTTTTGACCGGAACACTGTCAACCGTGAATAACCAATTTCGTTAAACCACTCGAATACTTTCCATTTGCCTGTTAGATTGTGATTTATTCAACACCAAATAAGTGACTATTTTAACTCGCTTCTAATCATGCAGCAAGCTCACGTAACCCAATCCCTATTTAGTGAGACAGCTTTACTGCCTCCCTAAAGCCTGCATACACCCGTCATAAGCATCAAGTTGATATCGGGCATTAAGGAATAAAGGGTTTTACGTCTTCAAACTCTACGTTTTTCATATCAATAATATTCAAAACGACTTTCTCTGTAAAAATATATTTTTAAATAAATTAGCGATGTATAATACTTACAATTATAAATTTAAATTAATACAATAAAAACACAATAAAATGTTTTCCGTATATATCTCGTATACAGAAGCATTGTTTAACTTATCTCATGTTATATCAGCTAAAACTCATACAAGTTACAATGTAGTAAAAAAAATGAATATATATTGTAACTAAATACGTATTGCGTAAAAACGTTATAACTTGTGACTTTAAGAGCTACTATTGTTTGTCTTACCACTATCAAATATATTTAGATAGTAATTCCTTTTTTTAAGGCATATGAAATAAGAGCTTTGTTTTTATTTGCCTTATCACTTTTTATATACGAGAGAGAAAGGGTGTGACACATGTAAATACAGACAAAGTTTCTTCATTAGTTTTACGTGAATAGAGAAGCTTCCCTATGGTGATGAAGTAAAAATACAATTCACCACCCCTTAACCTGTAGATGTCCTAAAAGACGACTAAGGGATTTAATATGTAGACAACATTTATGCAAGAAAAGGAAAGCTTGAAATAAAATCTTATTCTATCTTCAACCCGTTTGACCAGCGTGGTATTGCCGGTCAATTTCCCTCTAATTATAGAGGTTTGTGCTCAGCAGTAGGATATATATGAGCTGAAACGACGATAATTAGAAGAATACCATATAAGCATATACCATAGTGATAGAAAATATACTCTGCCAGGTACAATAGTTAACTTTAAGTCCATTGCATTTCTTCAGAAAAATGGTGAAAGTCTTTATTGTTTTAGCATATCCGAAGAGGCAAGTTGAGTAACAATAATGCCAGTTTTGACCTGCAACCTCTAGTCCGAAGTTCCTCCCTGGCTACGAGATTGTTCTCGTTTACTGGGCACAATTGTGAACTTCAATCTTACACTATAAAGGTTTTCTATTAGAAAATCTGCCTAAAATATGGATTTATATGATAATAAAATTTACAGTATCGTTTTTAAGAGTAAGTATATTTTGTAATATTTTTTTATATCAACTATAGTAGACTCGTAAAGAGGCCGAGGTTTTCACTCGGTTTATCTAGATCTCAGTGCATTTAGGCTTTAGATAAAGAGATATCTACGTGCCTGGTGACCTACTTGGTTTTATTAACCAAATGTGATTGGATCTGTATGTATTTTCATAAAAATCAAATACGGACAGGCAGATCTGACTTACAGTTTCGAACTATTTTCCATTAATCAAGCGTATTCCGTATGTTGGAATCTAACATCTTATTTGTTTAGCTTTTAAATTGCTCTTTATTATAATAATCAACTGGCAATGGATTTTTTATGTAGTTATTTTATTCATTTACAATATCATATTTTTATTTAGCGAAATAGTCGTATAAGCACATTTGACATTGGAAATATGGCAGTAAAATACATCATACTCTTAACTAATATAGGGTTTTGTTTAGAGATTTCCTTCTCTTGCGCAGTTATTATCTGTATATCTTATATCCCTTAGTCATCTCTTACAACATCAACGGGCACGATTGGGTGCTATGTATTCTTACTCTGTTACTACACGGAAAGTCGTTTAAGATACTCGCGGCAAAGAATGTCATGAATTGTATTCTTAGTCTTCCATCGTAAGAATGGGTAATTTCACAGAGTCAATATGACGATACCGTCAGTTTTTGAACCAGCGCGTTCGTTGCCATCGCGTTGATTGTGGCGCCTACGCATATCCTGCATTTCCATTCGTATATCAACAATTTATATAGCACGCTACGATAATGGCAGTAGCTCAAGTTTTTTTCTCAGAAACATTTCGCCTAACTTGAGACTCAAATACTTATACCATTTTACTAACAAGGCTATTTTTTATAGCTATGACCACATTTTTACGTCAAAATGGAATACGCAACTGACGCTACCATTATTTTTTGTTAAAATAGGAACTTAAAACCTAAAAAAAAAACAAGGACACGTGAAGTCTTACAGAAATAGTTAGACTTTTTTTTGAAAAGTAAATTTTTGGTCTGTTTGCAAAAACCGAGGCAATTTTGTAACGGCTTGGGACACCGTGACGCATGGTCTCATTATTTTTACTATGCACACGATTTCTGGGCTGGCCACCAAGTTCAAGGTATCAGTAACGGTGGTCAGTCCAAAGACGATTGGGATGGAGTGCGGTGTGTTATAGGGTCGCACGACGCCCTTGCTTCACTCCAAACCATAAGCTAAAGCCGCGGTTACCTTCGCACATTTGTACATTTTGTTAATCAATTTTTTTCTATCTTTTGAGCATTTTTAGCACTCATCCTAGGTATACCCTCGGATGGATTTTAAAAGTTGAGAAAAAACAAGAGACAGTGAAGCATTTCTTTCCAAAGTTCCACAGGTTTCCTCAAAGATGATAATATTACGTCATAATCCCCACGTTTGATAAGCGAGCAATCATCAATTGCGGTTTAGTACCACGCTCGTCATATGGAAATAAGTGTTGTATGAATATTATATACCTTAGTCGTCTTTTACGATATCCACGGGTAAGATAGGGGATGGTGACAAGTTTAAATCTACCAAACTACAGGGAGAGTAGTACGAACGACTGTCGGTATAGTAATATGAAAGTAAATAAGAGCAAGACAGTAAAAATTATCTGTATCTATTACACGCTTACTTGATCTCATTACCTAGTTTTTAATCATACAGTTAAACATAAAACGATGCATGATAGTAAAAGTAGTAATCCATATGATTCTCCCTGTGGTGACAGAATAAGAATATAATTCACCACTCCCTATCTTGTCCGTGAATGTCGTAAACTACGATTGAGGGATATAATATGCTTATAACACATATAAGAGAGAAGGAAAATTCGAAAGTAAACCCTATATCCAACCGCCTGATCAGCGTGGTATAGTAGGTCAATGTCCTTCCTATTACGGAAGAGGCTCGAGCCCAGTAATAGGACATATATGAGTCGAAATAACACGATGAAGCTATATGATGATGGAATAGGGATGTTATGAAGTTCTGTAACCGTAACCGAAACTATTGGACATGGGAAAATATATTCGCAACCCGATTTAAAAATTTCGGATAATTTCGGTTAGAGTCGGTATGCCCGTTACGACATGTTTGCTATCAACCAGCCGAATAGACATCCTAAACGAAAGATTCTCCAAGGGGAAATAATATGATAATCACCACAATTTTCCTTATACAATGTCCCTTTCCGTTAGTGATGGAGTAAGAATACAATTCACCACCCCGTCTCTTTTCCATTGATGTTGTATAAACTGATATGCAGATAATAACTATGCACGCGAAGGGAAACTAGACATAAAACATGTCAGACCAAAGCGAGCGAGGAGGCCAGAACTCAATAGTGAGACTTAGATAGACTAATATGAATTTACGAAGCAAAAATTTTATTTTGGTATTTACTTGTAAAATTACACTAAACCGAGACTAAGCGAATGCCGCTCGTATTTGATAAATGGCTATATCGTTCTTAATTCTTAGATAGACAACCAGCTGGTTATAATAGCCAATTGAATTGATTAATAGAACACGATACTTTATTATCAAACGAGAAATAAATTCAGCTAGATTGAACACCTGTGAAATTGATAAACGACCTATTGAAGAAAATGCAGCGACTAGTTCATTGACATAGAAATAGCAATTGTATCAGTAGACTATGTCGACTAGTTCTGTGTAGTGACGAAGTAAGAATACAAATCACCACCTCTTTTCTTGCCTATGGGTGTCGTAAAATACGACTAAAAGATAGGCATACTGTAATATGCGGTTAACATCAATGCAAGAGAAGGAAAACTCGACATAAAATACTATACCAACCCGTCTGGTACTATACCAACCCGCATGGTATACTAGGTTATTTTCCTCTCATTCTAGAGGAAGCTCGAGCCCAACAGTGGGACGCATATGAGCCGTGAGGATTACGATGAGGAGGATAATACTACGATTTAGCTGACCTAAACCGTAGTATTCAATCACAAACATATGTAACTACATGCCTTAACTGCCCGTGGGATTCATGAAAATCGCACGTGCGATCAATAACAGAATACATACTCTCCTGGGAAGATTTATGACCAATGCCATGCAATGCAATGATACTAGAGTACAAAAAAATTTACACCGACTAACGTGTGGGATATACGTTAGTCGGTGTCATGTTAGTCGGTCACACACACGAAGGAGTAAATGGATATATGTATATACTATATGTAAATAATCCCAGAATTATCTGAGACTGGTTGGATTATCTGGACTGGGGAATACGGTAGAGGTTATTGGTTTCGCCCATATTGCAAACTTCTATAAGGGTATATAAAAATTCTTCAGTTTTGATGAAAAATTCAATAATTTGTAACTCAATAAAGATTCTGTGACATTGTGAGTATATCATAATTGTCTACATTCATATTTATCCTATCACCGTCCACTGCTGGACGTAGGCCTCCCTTATGTTTCGCCACAAAGTGTACCGCCGGCATTCAACGATTTCCACCCACTTTTATTAGGTGGTTGGTCCACCTAGTGGGGAGACAGGCAGGTAGGCAGACAGATGAAAAATGTTTAAACTGGTTATTAAGCGTAGGTTTTGTGTAAATAACCGTGTGAGCATGAAAAGACCTACTATTTTGACATTACAAACATACACTTAAATTTTATTTATTTATATAGAAAATCCACGCATTTTCTTCTCAAGTAGGCAATTGTTTATAGAAAAACAATATATAAACACATATATCACTCGGTTATTCTAATCAATGTTAATTTATTTCGTCTCGAAAAAACGATCTCAACTCGCTAACTCAACTCTATAACATGCAAGCTACTTTTAGAAGCAGCCACGAGACGCGAATGCAACAAACTGTGGGTAGCGAGGTTCCAAACGTATCTCCAATCAAAATATAACCTTCTCCAAAGACAATTAGGGTCACATTACCTTCGTAGGTTTAGTTACATGTGACGTTGAGCACTTGCATGGTTAGTACTGAGTCACAGTTCGATACGACTAGACGTTTAAACACTTGACCTCAAGTACATTCGCGATTTAAGCAGCTGTTAGTTAAAGGCACAAACAATTAAGCGAACGTTACCACGCTGTATCGCGTTACGAAATTGCACTTAAATTAACTCAATGGCATGACTATTGCAATGACAATAATTAACCTATCTACTGTCCCACCAAAGTATATAGTTGGACATAGGTATGTCTCATCTTAGCCCACGTAAATTCCACTATTGGGCTCGGGCCTTTTCCACAATGGGAGGGAAATTGACCTACTGTACCGCGCTGGTCGGACGTGTTGGTATAGGGTCTAATGTCTAGTATTCCTTCTCTTACATAGATGTTCGCATATCACATCCCTTTGTTGTCTTTCATGGGCAAAAGAGGGTGTGGTAAATTGTTTTCTTACTCCGTCACCATAAGGAATATTATATTGATTTTCCTAAGAGGAAATAATCCATGTGTGGTGTCGCATGAAAATACAATATGTCACCACTCTTTCCCTTACCATGGAAGTCGTAAACGACAGCTGAGTGATTACTTGGACACTGCAGCAAATTACTAATGCTGCTTAGTACGACTACAATTATCATATGTTTATAAAAAAATACTTTAACATTTTTTTTCTGTTTTAACAATACAACACTCTGTATTAATTAAATAATCCTTGTATTTTTTTTTTTTTTTTGTGGGTGGGCCGCGGTCGGCGCGCCTCCGCACCCCTCCGTCCGGGGCGACAGAGGGGCTTAAGCACGCAACTCCCGCGACCCACCCGAAAACCACGTCGCCTTCGTCGTTGGGCCGACCACTGGAGCAGCGTTAACTTGTCGTCAGTGGTCGGCCCGACGGAATACCCCCTATTGGGGTACCCTCCCATCGACCGACGTCCCCCCCTCGGGGAGGACGTCGGTCTTTCCTCACGCGGTCGGCCTCTCGGCGGGTGACGGACTAATCCCCGGTCAGGTCACCCGTGGCCTCGGCTAGGGCGGCATGAGGTGCAGATAGTTGCGCCTGCGCCGCCCCAGTCGCCGGCGGCGGATCTCCTCATCGAGGCTGCGCTCCTCACGCAGGCGATCTGCCGCCTTCTTCCGCGAGATCACTGTCTCGCAGAAGGCTGCGACCGCGTCCCAATTCCCGACGCTGTCGACCATCGCCCTAGCGATAGCCGGCAGCGTCAGGTCCGTACCGATGATTGCGACGAGTTCACAGCGCTGCACTGCCCAAGCCCCGCAGGCCTCGAGCGTATGGCGCGCCGTGTCCTCGTCGCAATCGCAGTGGTGGCAGGACGGTGTACTCTCCCTCCTAACGACCTTGTGCAGGTATTTGGCGAAGCACCCATGCCCCGTCAAAACCTGCACCAGTCGGAAGGAGAGCACCCCGTGCCAGCACCGGCTGAAAGGCCTCCACGGTTCGCACCTCGAACCGAGGCCTCTCCAGCCGGACTGCCCAACGGGCGATGACGTCTCGGCGGGCGTCGACGCGCCAGGCGGTGAGATCCCTTAACGAGACCACACCGCCCTCCGCTCGCACCCCCGTCACCCGCCGATATAGTTCGGCGAGCATCTCCGCCTCCAGGTCCCACGGGGGAGTCCCGGCCAATAGGCACGCTGCCTCCGTCGCCACCGTGCGGTATCCGCGGATGGCCCTGACCGCCGTGACCCTCTGTGGTCGCCACAGAAGGGCCCTAAGTCGGGCGGTCATGGACCCCGCCCACACCGGTGCGCCGTACAGGGCCATCGACCGGATGACCCCCGCGTACAGCCGTCGGCACGCAGCGCTCGGTCCGCCCACGTTCGGCATAAGCCACGATAGGGCGGACGCCGTGCCGACGAGCCGCGGAGCGAGCCTACGGAAATGCTCCCGGAACCACCATCGCCCGTCGAGCACCAGGCCCAAGTACCTCATATGGGCCCGGATGCTGATGTCGACCGAGTGGACGGTGATCGAGACGCCGATGGGAGGGCTCATAGTGCGCCCATGGAACAAGAGGGCCTCCGTCTTGTCCAGGGCGACCCTCAACCCCAGCGCCTCGATCCGTCTGACCACCTCCTCGGTACCCGAGGTCGCCAGGCTTACCGCCTCTTCTAGCGTCCCACCGCGGGCTGTGACGAGCGTGTCGTCGGCGTAACAAATCACGCCCAGCCCGGGCGGGAGGCTCCCCCTCAACGCCCAGTCGTAGCCGATGTTCCACAGGGTGGGTCCGAGGACCGACCCCTGCGGGACACCGCACGTCATGGGCGTTCGCACGACGTCCCCTGCTCGGTCGGTGCAGAGGACGCTGCGCCCCTCCAAATAGTCTGCCACTAGCCGCCTCAGGTAAACTGGCACCCCGTGATACCGGAGCGCCTCCCTGATGCAGCTGAATGGCAGACTATTGAATGCGTTGGCGATGTCTAGGGACACCACCAACAGCACTCCCCCGCCGGTGACGGCCTCAGTCGCCACGGCCCTCAGGCGCAACAGAGCCGCGATCGTCGAACGATCCCTCCTAAACCCAAACTGGGCGTCCAACAGATCGGGCCCCGTGCCGACGAGGTGCCGCTCGATGCGGGCAGCTACCACCCTCTCCAGTAGCTTGCCCGTGTCATCGAGCAGCACGATAGGCCTGTAGGCCGAAGGCGACTCCGGAGACCGTCCCGGCTTCGGCAGGAGCACCAGCCTTCCCTACTTCCAGCACCCAGGGAACCGTCCGGACGCTAAACATGCGTCGAACCCCTGAGGCGGGGTCCCAGGTGTTCGAGGACCAGGGCCAGCACGCGGTTAGGAACACCGTCGGGCCCGGGGGCGGTAGACTTTGCGCGCATGCGCGTCACCGCCACCCCCATCTCGGCTTCCGTGATGGGCGGAACACTGTCGTCGTCGGCCTCCCGGTCAGTGTCTGGCGGAGCCATGACCGGGGGCGTGTGTTCCGCCCGCCGCGGGAACAGGTCCTCGATGACCCGGGTGAGAAGGCCGGGCTGGAGAGTCTCGGTGAGGGGAGGGCCCCGCGCGCGTAGCCTATTCAGCACCGCGCGGTAGGGGCGTCCCCAGGGGTCACGGTCGAGACCGTCCAGCATCTCCTGCCGACTGACGTTCTTGGCGGAGCGGACGGCCAGCCTGAAGGCCGACCGCGCATTGCGGTAGCCCTCGTAAAGCACGGACTCCCGCTCCGCGTCGCGATGGCGCCGCCGGCTGCGGGTATAGGCCCTCCGGGCGCGGATACACGCGGCCCGGAGATCCGCCAGCTCCCGGGACCACCAGTGGACACCCCTCCTCGGGGGCAGACGCCGTACCCGGGGCATGGCCGCATCGCAGATCTGCGTCAACGCACTGCGGATGCGGCCAGCCTCGGCGTCCACCCCGTCCGACTTGTGGGCAGAGGACAGCCACGAGTATACGATGGCTGTCTCCGCCAGCTGGTCCCAGTCTAAGCGACCCACAGCCCATCGCGGGAACGCAGGACGCCTATCCGCCCCGTGACCCCTGCTGGGCGTCGGGATTGCCAGGGAGACCTCCATCCGGATATACCGGTGGTCCGACAAGGTCTCGACCTCCTCCACGACGCGCCAGCTCCCCACGCGTGCGGCGACCCCGGGGCTAGCGAACGAAAGGTCCACTATCGACCCGCCCCGTTGTCGCACGCACGTATGCACCGAGCCCCTGTTCAACAAACAGAGGCCCAGCGCCGCCGCCCACTCCTCGATCGCCCGTCCTCGGTCATCCGTCCTAGGGGACCCCCACGCCACGGACTTGGCGTTAAAGTCCCCCAGGACGAAGACCTGGCGCGATGCCAGTCGCCGAAACGAGGCCTCCATGATGGTGGTGGTGAGGAAGGCCTCGAAATCGGTCAATAATCCTTGTATTGGGAGGAACTTTAAAACATGAAGTTGTCATATACAAATTAAACCCACTCTGAATAACTATTAGTGGATCAAACAAAGTAATGTACTGCGCGGGAGTCGAACCGACGATTGACACAATAGGTCGATATCAATAACTATGCAATCGAGTCAGATAGAAAGAAAGAAGGAAACATTTTAGTTTTAAAAACATAAGGTACCTAAATAATCAAAATCGTTACAAAGACACACAGAATACCGAAAAAGGTCCCACCTCAGCATATTTAAGCTGCATCACAAAAATATTACAGCACTGATTTGCCGAAAAAACCTTCAGAGTGAGTACGGCTCATCACAACACGTATAGAATTTAGTAAATTTAGATAAGTAATTCAATATTTATTAATCTATATAGGTAGACCTAAGTAAATATTCATGCACATTATGACTAAATTTGAATATACACGTATCTCGAAATAACTTAATGTTGCCATATATCAGTATTCTAAGAACAAACCGATAGAACTAGATCTCTATTACAAATGGCACAACTTTAATATCTACTCACAGTGGGTTCATAATTATTTCCATAGCGCGTTCTAGTTTATTACATCCGTTTGAGGAAAACATACAACTTCACTCCTTACATTTTGATAATTATATTATTATAAACTGACCCAAGAAAGCCAGTTTTCTATAATATTACATTTTAACAAAAAAAAAAGACTTCAATGGTTTTGTCATGGATACCCCCGTCAGAACTGGATCAAATTGAAATGGGACCACACAGGAATATCGGCTGACTCAGTCAAAATTTCTGGGGTAACAAACATAAGAAAGTTCCTTTTTTGAATGTCGTTTAATAAAATAAAAATAAATAAAAATCGACTACCTTCACACACGCACACACACCTACAATCATAGCTGAATATATCTCATCATTACATCTATATGTCATCATATATGTCACACTGCTGGGCTCAGCCTCCTCCACATTAGGATAAAAATGGACCTACCAAACCACACTTATCAAAAGATATACAGTACGCGGTTTTATTTCGAGTTGTCCTCCTAGTGCATAGATGTTATCTACATATTAAAAACCCTTAGTCGGTTTTTACGATAGTCAGGGGTAGGAAAGGGGGTGGTGAATTGTATTCTCTCTCTCTCTCTCTCTAATAATAAGCTAATTCAAAGTACAAAGTTATAGGCTTTCGAGCATGCACGGGTGTAATAATACAAATTAAATGGCCACACCAACTGCTCGACTTTCTCTAAAAATGGATAATTGAGTATGTATCCACGCACGACGCACTTTCCTATTGCTACTTCTATTATTATCCATTGTAAAGAACACTTTCGCATTTTGAATCAGTCAAGCTTGCATTCATATAAGTTTCATTATCTGATGAATAATTATTAGTCCATTTTTTGTAATAGTAACTTTACAAATACACTAGCTGACCCAACAGACGTTGTTCTGTTCAAATAAGCTCCACCTACCGGGTCCAATTGTGAATCTAAACCATTCTGGAATCCTCTTGATCATGCACAAAAAATTTCATCAACATCGGTCCAGCCGTTTAGGAGGGGTTCAGTGACATACACACGTACACAAGAAATATATATATATATATTATAAAGATTTACAACTTAGAATGGGCGAAATGCAGCGCACCATAATATCGCTGAGGAGATTGGTACCAAAAATAAGCCGCTTGATGTTGGTTAGACTATAGTTAAGCACGACAATAAGAAAGCGCTGATCTTATCCTGAAGGTATAGTCGTGTAAATAAGGCATACACTTCTTAATACAGAGACTTCCTTTAGTTATGGATTTAGGGATAACAATTTCAAACAGAAATAAACAGTCAGTTTTGAATGTGCTGCCACCGACGACAAGGTTCGGTAGTGAAGTACGTGTACAGCATGTTTTGAAGTTGGAGCCACCGATGGATTCCGACGCGCGTTTCCCCAGAGGAACCGGGCGAGTGCCCAAGCCCAAAAAAAATCAAAGGTCGTAAATTGGCTGAAGGCTCACCACAAATATGAGTCAGAAGTACCCTCCTGGTCATCTAATGACAATAACTACGATCGACAACGGGCCTGCTAAGCGTACCGCTTCCAGCATTATCCCTCCTTAAAGAGGTCTTAAACTGAAGACTTATAAAATAAGGGTTGGTTGAAGATAATTTGGATCATTTATGTTATAAAAGTGCTCTTACATAGTCAATACACTATAAACCTATTCTCAATGCAGGACAAGTTTTTGAAACCAAATCCATAGCATAACGGCCACTTATGAATTCAAATTACCCTTAGCGCTTCTAGTTGTTTATAAATTACAAACGGCGCCAAAATCTATACAAGCATCTAAGCACGTCTGTTAGTTCAATAAAAAGCAATCACGCTACCGAATCAATGTCATCGTACAAACAACTTTTGATTTAAAGCACGCCTTCCACTGTGTGAAAGACAAATTATTAACGGTTAACCAACCTTGTATTGTACGCATTTATAAAATAAGGAAATAATTACTACCGGTAATGCCGTAATATGATAAATTACTAATATCCGACAATATTATTTTTCTTCATTATATCCAATTATCGCAGACCCGAAAAATAAATCATATGTCTATGCGTTTTAGGTTTAATATAACAGAAGCAATTACTCACCACTTCAGTAGCTAAAAAGATGCCTCTGCTTTAGGTTAAAACCAAATTGTAGAGACCATATCTACAGCCTTTCTATTTATTTCTCATTATCTTAAAAATATTAAAATCTATTTTTTACTAAATTAATTTCATTACTATTCGTTCATTTAGCTAATTTGACATGCTCGTTTTTTCTAATTTTAGTATCTATGACGGCTTTCCAAAGGTTTAAACATATTTTTGAAGGAGTTGAAACGATGTGTAAGTTGAAGCCCTGCGTGTAAATTAAACAGTCAAATGAATGTTTTTAATTGTATTCAAATAAACACGCGTAACAGAACTACAAAAACCTATAAATCTCAAGCTAAATTTTATAGTATACAGTCTATTCCGCTAGCACTGTGAGCTCCACCTTACAACTGGTTTCCCATTCTAAAGATGTGATGATCATTTAATGGCATTGTTGTCTAATAATAGTCAGTAGAGACACCTGTGAATATATCTTATCAATCATAAACAATGTATGGTCATAAAAAAACCTACGAGTGGGTTTGTGTATAAGGTCATTTACAAGTGTAACAGAGACTATAAAAAATAAAAATTGTAAGGCATTTTTTGTGGACTATTTAGATGGTGACATGGCGGACAGATCTACATAATATCAATCTCCACACTGCACCCACAGCTCTTACACTGGTGTTGGCAAGATAAATAACTATACGTTTTTATTTTGAATTTTATCCTCTCGCAGCGAATTTAGCTCTCCAAAGCCTTCTCAGTTGTTTCTTAGAACCCCTCATAGAATGAGTGTAGAAACGATTTAAGAATAGCCTGTTTTCGCTCGAGCATTTATAAATTGAAAAAAGAACACAGAGCAGTCATGCAGTATGCCGACAGAAGTGAAAACTTAAAACTGAACATTGAACAACATGAACAAACAGAACATTTGTATATTCAAATTAATTGTTTGATCTATATTAAAATTTGTAAATTAGAACTTTTTACATTGATATGGTTTTGAAATCTACAGCACAGATATAATGTTAGCGTCTTCACGTTACGTGACCATGTCGACGATGACTTATACCACAGTATAGTCATCTATCAGTAATGTATCTCGGCCGTAACCTTGAATTAAATGCCTACATCCATGCGGTATGTAAACATGTGATAGGGCTGCCCGCCTCCAACATTTTAATTACATTTGCCTACTTTGTGTTTCCATTTAGTTTTGTATATACTTTTCTTATATAAACAAATAAAATACTTTGTGAATTGAATAGGAAGTGTTCAATAAGAATGCGTGTTGATTTTTGATTGGTAGTTTTAATTAAAAAAGAAAACATGTTTATGTTTAAATAACAAATCGGTCTATAAATTTAAATTATCTAGTGACAGACAGACGGTCAAATTATTTTTTTCTAGTACTATTCATACACACAGTACAATAAACATCTATTATTATTAATAATAAAATACCACGTCTTTACTTTGAATTATATAAACTATATAACAAAACAAAACACATTATGAGTTTTAACACAAGCGTACCTACCGTAACATGATTCATGAACCGCATAAACTATCTATTTCACTCGTGTCAATCACTTTATTCACTTTATTTATTAATCCAGACAACTTTTTTTCGGGAGATAAAATGAAATACTTATACATTAAAACGACACACATTATGTACCTACCTACTAGTAAGTAAAATTATTTTATAATAGGTAAGATTTCAGAGTTTGCAGGTAATCTAAAAAAGTTATCTCTGGATTCGTTATTGACGAATTCATGTAACCAAAAACAATACAATATACCCTACTTGTCATATTAAATATGTATAATTATGTATTTTAGTGACAAATTCGCGCAGTTATTGTTAAAAAAACAACACACCGTTCGTTCGTCACTGCAGCACAGTCGCGACTGTCTGCATGCCGAGATCGAGGCACGTAGGTATAGCTCGCGTTTCGTCAGTTTGTATGAAGTTGGGTTACTGATTGATAATATTACCGTGCTTATACGAATTTACTCCCTTCTAAACCTGCCTATAAAAGATTTGCGCTTCAAAAAAACACTTACTAATATACACATAAACTTTGCATTAAAATATTAGTACCCACTATTGTCTTTTAAGTTCATCGCCCACTCAATAATGCGGCTTAGAAATTAGCTAATAAATTCGATATGTTTATGAGGGTACATACTTTATGTTAATTTGTGGCCGCAGTAAAGATCCTTGGTCCACTTGTAAACTTGCGACCGAAGTAGTAAGAAACAACTAGGTTAGTATAAACACGCGATATTTCGTTCCATTTCTCTTTTATAAAAATTCTTATTTTATATAGCTTTAAGCCGGAATACTTAATCCTTATCGGACGTGAGTTTTCGCATGCCTGATTCTCATCAGGCTGTAGTTATTTTAAATAAATATGAAAATAAATTCACACCTTAGAAAAAAAAACAGTATTTAGAGTTCAATGTATAAGTTAAATGCTCTATTAGTTATTAGTCCCCGTAAGGGTATAACAGTTATCTGAGGCTAAGACCCTAATCCAAACCAAAAAAGAAAACCTGTTGGGAAGATTAAACTCAAAACAAAATCGAATGTACATTTAGTAGATATGTTTTTACACGATCGTCTTGTCACTTCACACGTGCCATACGAACGTATTTTTTCTGACTATGATTTGATAACGTCCCGCCCGAGCCAAGGCAATAAAAAGGTTTCCGTTCCTGAAACTGTAATAGTGAATCTAATAGTTCGAGTCTGCAGTCATATTAATCGAAGTTGTCAATAACATATCGGCGGATTTATCACATTCTTTTAAAAACACCATATCATTATTAGCATAGAAGAATCTGAAGAGCGGGCATTCTCATTATATGATGAGAAATGAGCCTTCGAGAGCGGACCAATCCCGCTTATGAAAAGCTGGAATTACGAAATCGAGATAAAATTAGAATGAGGAGAAAGCCCCTAGAAAGTAAGAAAATAATTTATTACTCCTTTATGGGAGGGATACGTACAAGAACATAAAAGTACAATAACATAAAAAAAGAGAAAACAGCGAAAATAACAAAATTAGCATCCCCATCGCAAAAGAGAAAAAGGATTACTGCTTAGCATAATGTTGAGGTATCTACTCGGTAAAGTGAATACCACAACGCTGTTATTCTGCAGCGTCCCGCAACGTTCGTCAGCGATACTATCTCTTTGCAAATAATATATTGCAATAATAACCTAGGTGCGGCGCTTGATAATATATCCCTTACCATTTCAGACAGAAGGCAGCTGATTATAAAAAATGTACGGCTCATTTTTGGGCACAGGGTTCATCAACAATCGGAGGGAAAATAAGAATACAATATTAATAAAATATCCCTGACGGCACTTAACTTTCACTACAATTTACCGAGTTACCATTTACAGTATATTAATACCGATGGTTGCAAAACTGATACGACCTTTTAACTACTCATGTAAGTCTTGATCCAAAAAGGCGAACACTTTCTGATTAAAAAACGGCTATCCTTGACCTTTGGATAAAATCAAGTGTTATATTTTTACTTAAATAAACTATAGTTTAATTACATGTGTTCAGATGAAAGGCCAGTAGCAATGTAATCCTCTATAGCAACCCAATATTTTCTCTCAACTAGAGAAAACCCATACACAAAATGGGTTTAGGAGCTGAGAAGAATAAGAATCTAATCAACCAGTACAGTAATTGACAGTAACGCAACTTAGGTTAGGCAGCCGCTTTAGGCAACTAGCTGTGCCCCTGGTATTGCAAAGGTCCATGTGCGGCAGTATCACTTACCATCAGGTGTGTTGCTTGCGCGTTTGCCACCGTTGGCAATATAAAGGTTAAGTTTAAAATTTTTGGCTATAAATATGGTTATATTATAAATGGACAGAAACATAGGAGCATCTATTTTCTAACCACTTCAATTATAAAAAATTAAAGGAAAATGTTTGGTTTGAACAAATTGGATATTTATATTTGTTTGCATGATAAAATTAAAGATTACAATCTTAAAATTCCATTGCTAAGTCCAAAGTATAGGCTGTAAGTACACTAATAAGCTGCCTGACCTGGATTTCTGTTTTGATTTTTGAGAATTGATCTAAGTCAAACTGGATTCATTAATTTCTTAGCCCTATAACCATTTAAAAGCATAGCATTTACTCTATTTAAGCTTAATAATTGATTAACAGCATCGACCCAAATGATGCCAATTTAATAGCGTGCGGCAGTATGACCTGCCATCAGGTGTGCTGCTTGCTCGTTTAACACTGTCGCCAATAAACAAAATAAAAAAATTACAAGGAACTTCGAAGTTTCATGCACCCCGCATAGAATCACGACTTCGAGCGTGCGGGCTTTTTAGACAATTATATTGTCTTATATAAAGATGACATTATTAATTGTATTACATATTAATAAGATTAGTTTTTCTGCGGATAACAGAAAAGAAAGTATTTCAATTTAAAATAGGCTACCAACATGCCGGTATTAGAATTGTATAGATACTTATGTCCAGTAGAACATAAAAAATCTATGGCATCAATTACTGAGACGACATTACTAATTCTAGATTACTAAAATTGCAAAGAATACGGGCACGGAAGACCATGTCACATTGTTTCAATTGAGACTTCCTTTGTTCTACTCTCCTTGTAAAGTGAATTGGCTAGTAAGGGCCATTCACGTATCTAATTTATCCGTAAGGGAAACGGACAATTTAATGTTAAGATACAATTTTACCTTTAAAGCGTCTATATAGGCTGAGCTTATGACAGCAGTGACAGCCCAATGGCCTTAAGCGCACGGTGCTCATTTTTATTTGAAATTATGAAGCATTCAATTTCTTGCTTATTACTTGGGGAAATACTAACGAAACAAATATAAGAATTCTATAAAATGTTCACTAATATGTATGAAATGACTCCAAACCTGGATTACACGTAGTAGCAAAATCAATGTGGTGACGGAGTGAGAATACAACTCACCACCCTATCCCTATTCTTTTTTTTAGGGTGGGCCATGATCAGCGCACCCGCCGCCCGGCCCCGTCCGGGTCGACAGAAGGGCGGCGCGCGGCCCCATGATCCACCCGTGGCACATCGCCTTCGTCGTTGGGCGGACCACCGGTGCAGGGTGACTTGTCTTCAGTGGTCGGCCCGACGACCCCGTGCGTCCGCTCCAACCACTTCATCAGCACCGACCGGAAGGCCACATCGGTCCAGACACCGTACCGAGGCCTCTTCAGTCGGACTGCCCAACGGGCAATGACATCTCAGCGGGCATCGACCCGCCAGGCGGCAATCTCCTTCAACAACACCCTATCCCTATCCTGCTCGTGAGTTAGAAAAAACGACTACGTAGTCGCCTTTTACGACATGTTTTTTACGACCTTATAATAAGCATATAACATTTATGCAAGACAAAAACCTCGTTATGAAGCTACCCGTCTGATCGGCCTGGATGAATTTCTCCGTTTGTTGTGGAAGAGGTTCGCTCCCAATAGTGAGACATATATGAGATGAGATGATGATAATAATGGCAAAATGAACATTGAATTGGTTTTATTACAAACCTCGCACGAATTGGCATAGTAAAGATTAGGGCGGTAATGATTGATCTACATAGACCTTCATAGAAACGGGTAATAACGATATAATAACATGGAGTAAAGTTTAGCGCTAACATTATGACCTGCCACTATAAGTGACAGAAACTTTTCATAATCGCAGCTCTTATCCTTTTATTTTAATTCTAATAAATTTTAATCGGCAAAAGAATAACACGGCTGATATATCTGTATACATGTTAAAAGTCAAATAAAAGAAAAAAAAACTAAGTTTAGAATAACACTTATAACCAGCCGCCAACCGGATGTCAGACATTCTTTGGAATCGCCTCAGTTTATGAAAAAATGTTTGTGGATCAATATCCACTATCATTTATAAATTAAAAAAAAATGTTATAAGGGAACTGGGCATCATCATCGTCCTATTCTTATTCCAATTGCTTGGGACCCACGGAGTATGTACCCAGCTCGCATCGTACGTGCAAACAGTTATTGGCAATGGTTATCATGCAGATTCAACCTGCTTGGGAATATAATGACCACACGGCATCAGATGGAGTTGGCGTCGATATACAGCTAGTCCATCTTTTACGACACCCATGAACAATATAATAATGGTTGGTAGTATAACCGCCAACACACAGCATTACTAGCATAATAACACTGAACATATTCAGAAGGACTCTACATCAATTCTTCTTAAACTACAAATAGCAGCATGACATTTTATCAAAAAGCACCACATATATTAAGAAATACTTCGAAATCTTAATTATTCCTAATCATTTTATTTACCTTCAAAAGTAGTAAGATAACAATAAAAAATAACTACATCTATAGGTACGTCAGCCAAAGACCAATTATAACGAAACGGCAGACCAATGGCCGCATTAGCGAAATCTAAAATAAAACCCATTTATACCAGCAATATACTTCAAAGCTAAGATTAAATAATCTCATAAAGCTATAAACAAATAGATTTGGGTTTAAAGATCTTTAAAACTGATTTTTTGAAGTTACACTAAAATTATGTGAGTAAATTTTTACGATGCGCGCGCTCACCATCACAGATGTCAACTGGATAATACGTTATAATAAAACTTTAAATGTATTAAATACCTTTTTTTTCTATTATTAGTTTCGTTTTTCTACAAATAACACGAAGGATTAAATTTTAGAAAGATTTTAATCTTATTACGCCAAAGAAGTACAACTTCTTACGTGCGTACATAGGTACACACACACTTTTTGTCTAAACTGTAAATCAGTGAAACTTATAGAGTTGATGAGCAGCATTTCTACCATTCTTGAAATCATCAACAAAAAATCTATAAAATATAAGAGTGTATTGAAGATAGAGTACTAAACTTCAATACCTAACATTGTGCAATTTGTGGAGTACGTATAAAAAACAAGCAGCGCCCTGCGGTTTTACCTGCATAGTACCCCTTCCCGTGGGAATATCAAGATAAATTGTAGCCTATGTGTTATTCTGATATGGTGAAGATATATTATGGTGAAGTTTCATCAAAATCCATTCAGTAGTTTTTGCGTGAAAGAGCAACAAACATCCTCACAAACTTTCGCGTTTATAATATTAGTAGGATGCACGACTTGAGTCCTCTATCGAAGTATTCTACGAACGAGCATGCAACGATTTATTGCAGAAATTCCATTTATCAGAACTAACGCTATATTATAATCAAAAAGCCCAAAATATAAACACTTATTTCAATAGAAAAATCGATCATTATTTAAGAAAAATACCTTTTCAGCAAATTGTTTTGATAAATGATTAACTCCGTAAAACCAATGCGTAGGATTATTTATTGATTCTTCGCAAATTTTGTATTCTCAAAGAGTGAATAACCTAAAAAGTTAGGGCATATGTGTTGTCTGTATTTTGTCTGGTTTGTTTAAAGCATTTGACTTATATATAGGCATTATTTCCATATAAATATATCCTGCCTACATATTTCAAATCTTCTTTTCACACCTTTTGTTAGCTCGAAAACAGAACGGGCGTGCTAAAAATACTAAATTTTTGGCAAATAAATTATTCATTATACTCCTCAAAAATCCGCCTAACTGAAGTGGAATTTTACGAAGATTTTTATCAGTTTTTTATCGAGTAATGGCCATAAAAGGGCTCACAAAAAAGGAACTACAAGGTCAGTTCTGGTTATGGTATGATGATGAATTTGACTCGCAAGTTAAATACAGGGTTACCGAATACTGGAATGTCTGGGGTATGATAAAGTGGGCAAGTAATAATATCTCATCTCATGTCAGCCCATATACAACCCATGTTGGGCTCGGGCCACCGCCTATGTAGAAGAGAACTTGACCTACTATACCACGCTAGTCACACGTGTTGGCATAGGGTTTTATTACGAGTTTTTCTTCTCTTGCACATATGTTATATGCATACCCTTATCTTCTCTTGCACATATATTATATTCATACCCTTAGTCGTTTTTTATAACACTCACGGGCAAGAGACGGGGTGGTGAATTGTATTCTGAGTCCGTCACCATACGAAAAATCATATAAGGCAATCATAAAAGCCCGTAGTTAATACAAAAGCGATTTAAGGTATTATTCCGCAATACATTAATCCTTAGAATAATAACGTATAGAAAGATAGTGTCGGTACTTAAGCGATCAAAGATATGAAGCCAACAATACTACATGAGTGTAAGCGATTACACACGTACACCACTATACAACAGAGTTACCTTGCGTACGCCGTGACCTTGGACACTACGGAACAGTCCGGCGTAGGCACCAATAGGCTCCAATTGAAATGCTTCCTTTTTTGTGCGCGGAGTTATTATTCTAAGTATTAATCATTGTCCAAGTGAAAAATTCCTTTCACAAAATATTATTAGCAAATACCTACACTGTATAGGTAACTATAATGGATTTATTCCCGTTATCATAAAGCCTACGACCAGGATTTCCTAGTGCTGGATATAAAGATATAGTCACAGTCTGTTGTTACTTGGTACCGATATAATCATATTATCGGTTAATTCATATCCCAGCAGCAATGCAGGATATAGTGATATTGCATTAAGGAAGGTCATAGTGATATCAAAGCCGCAAAACCGCAATAAAAACAATGTAATTATATATTAATCCTTCCTGTATAACTATTTATCGTGGGATAATTTTCAGAGAAAATATACTTATTTAATACTAGCGACCCGTCCAAGTTGCGATTCGGTTCCAGCGCCTTTTTACCGCATTTTAAATCTGTAATATCTTCTAAGCTATGGTGTCGGGTTCAAGTTCCGGACTGGGCAAATTTTCATAGATATTTTGTGAGAGCAAAAATACTCCTTATAAAAATAGCTATCTGGTAGTAAAACGTTATCAAAATCTGTCCAGCAGTTTTGAAGATTACTCGGCACAATCAAACAGACAGACAAAAAAAATTAAACTGGTTTTTATGCCTAAGTATCGTGCAAATAATCGCGGGTGTATGAAAAACCTATATCAAAAGACATTACAAACAGGCACTCCAATTTTATTTATTTGTATATCATTTTTACTAACATCATGAAAACATGAATAAAGTTCGGTGGTAAAGATTATTACTACGGTATCCAAAAGGGTAACTGTGGATCTCTAAGTTCAAATTACAGAACTCAAATAATAATAAGGACTACATATTATTATGACGGACTGACTCAGATAAGCATCTAGTTTGGAATATCAAAAGCCAAAGTTTTTTTTTTTTAAAAGGCAATAGATTGCACTAAGAAACTAATCCTTGTATCGTGGGGAGACTTTAGGACACGTATAATTAACGAACACAAATGCCGTCCAAATCGAGAAAACGATAAAAAAATACAATTTACGAACCTGGGAATCTAACCTGCGGCACCTAGTATGGGTCCTAATCACTAAACCTTTTGTACAGTCTTTTAAATGAGAAATTCGCCAATTAAGCACACTATTTCGATGCTCCCACGCTTGGCTTATCTACGCACCGATAGGTACCTAATATATGTAGGTTATCCAACCATTCATAAATATATCAACTTATGACTATTGGATATAGACCTCATTACGAGAAGGGATAATGTCATATCCCCAACGCTTGGCAGGTGGTATAAACAATGCAGTTTGTGTTATAATTTTCTCAAGAAATTGCGCCTGGCGATTTTACTATTATTACCTTTTTTTGGGAGGCGGCACAATAATTCGGTCACATCCCACCCAAACCGCTCGGAGCGGCGGAAGGGACAGCATACAGCCTATACAATCTGCTAAACAACACTTCTCTATCGCTATTTGAGCGACTAACTGGTACAAAGACTTCGAGGGCTAGTCGGACTATTATTATCTCAGCAGATTTTTCTCTACTCACAAGTTAGTAAGGATTGGTAACAAATTATATTCTCAATCAATCACTACACCTAATAAGTACATATAGTGATAAAAAAAACGGCTTGGTTTATTCTATTATAGAACATGTTCAGACGTCAGTAATTATCGTCATTCTGACGGCTGGTAACTAATAAAAGCAATACAAAAACTATGCAAATAATTACGTTTCGATTCAAACAAATACACTGCCTACGTAATATAATATGTATAATTAGTTGTAGAAGCTGTAAGGATGACGAATATTTTACCTGGCAACAATAATCCGCCTTTTATACACGTAGCAGATCCGTACAAATACTGTGGACCGTTAGTAAAATTATTTCTTTTTTCTTTACTTATAAAGTTTATTAGGATTTGCCAACATATAGCAACATTCATTTTTCTGATTGATATATTTTTTTTATTGCATACGGTCACAAACGAACAAACGGTTCACCTGATGGTAAATGATGCTGCTGCTCGTGGACCTTTGCTAGGCGGCTGCCTATCGTGAAGAACAGTGTGGTCCTACAGCCATTAAAAATTGATTACTATTAAAATTAATACTATTAATATTACCGGCTATAGTTAATGTGTACAAATTTTTACTTTATTTATCCGAGTTAACGATAATAAGTTTTAAACTGTGTTTTTTAGTGAATACATTAATTTTAATATATATTTTCTTATCATATCTTCTTACCCATGTTCAAAATGGTACCTAAATTATGCAGCATAAGTGAAACTTCATCATGTAAGAAAGTCCATCAACAGAAACATCTCTCAGAAGTAATAATAATAAAACCCGCTAAAATACGCGAAAGCGAGTAGCCGCGTTCTTTTTTTTTTATATTTTTTTTTATGGTATGGTATAAAGGCCGCCCTTTCGCAGCGGCCTCATAACCCGCCGTGTTCCCTCTCCTTCGCCTTTGGGCCGACCACCGACACAGAGTTATTGTCGTCTGTAGCCAGCCCGGCCAACAGCGTTCTCTTGGGAAACTTGTAAAACCAAATATGTCGGTGTCTCAGCTCATACATGTTCACTGCTGGGCTCGAGCTGCCTCCCAATAGGAGGGAAATTGACCTACTATACCATGCTTATCAGATATGTTGGTAGAGTGATTTATTTCGACTTTTCTTTCTCTTACGCAGATGTTATATGCATATTATATCCCTTAGTCGTCATTTACGACATCCACGGGTAAAATAGGGAATGGTGAATTGCATTTTTGCTCCATCACCACACGAACCAAATGCGATCGCCAAATAACTTACCAAAAATGTGATTATGGTAGTGTCATGGGGAGGCCTACATACAGTGTTGAATATCCATAGACAGGCAGATGGGTAGACGGATATACAATACGTATTGCAAAGCTGGTACAAAATTACTATTCTATTCATAAGCGTCAATGTAGTGAGATTCCCATAGGATATAAGACCTACATAAAATTTTATGTTTCACAGATGCGCGTTGTAATGCTGAGAATCTGAGCACTTATTGGTACGGCACACTTAATGAGTGGGGGCCGCGGCCGTATAGAATTATTTACAGCGGCAAAATGCATGGATTTGAGAAAGACTCTCTTTCTTTAGATAGACTTATGCGCTAAAATAACTAACTCACATGGACCTTTGCTATACCAGGGGCAAAGCTCGTCCTTTGTCTATCGCAAAGAAAATACTCTTCTTAAACCTCGTTTAAAGAAGGACATGTCATAGCGTTAGGGAAACACAGCAGCAGATAGTTTAATCCAGAGCCTGCACGTACGTGGAAATGATGAAATGATCGCTGGAAATATAGTTGAAGATCCTAACGTTTCCAGGTGAAATGGATGAACTCTGCTACGGTGTCGAGTGGTACGTTGATAAAACGGTGATGGTGGTACCAAGTCAAACAGTTTCTCAGAGCACTCCTCACGAAAGAGGCGATATTTTAACCGCTCAGGCGCCAAACATCACGGCGCTCTCGAGTGCCCCGCGCGCTTGGGTATATCGAAAAAAGTTCAGTGAATTTTATGATTTTACGTAAACTATTATTGGCTTATATGACAAGGAAATATGAAATAAAATATATATTAATAGCTTTTGATTGGTTGATTTAAATAAACGTACTAAAAGTAATTGCTAATTGTAAAGTATTTTTTTTGGGTCAACCTGTGTCCCTAAAGCGCTTTGAGCACATTTTTTTTTGGGTCTAATGGTGTCCCAAAAGCCCTCGAGGGGTTAAATGGACGTCGATATATTTATGTTACCTATACTAGCTTCCGCCTGGGTGGTTTGATGATAAAAAGGTATATGTATAGAGGTTCAGCCGCACTATTGGTCATAGTGCATCATTAGATCGCTCCTTCACTATATGCGATCAAAAACAGAACTTGTAAAAAAAAATCTGTGGTGTGCTGCTTGCTCGTTTGCCACCGTAGGCAATAAAAAAACCGTCAAACCGCCGTCATAGAAATGTAGTGAAGAAGACCTCATATAAGTCTCAGGTATTGATAAAGTTAACGACAGCAAAGTGACCACCTGACCCTATATCATCTGTCTTCATAATCCAAGGTGGTAACAAACGGACAGTATTTACTATAATATCTACTAATGAATAATTGCTTATATGCAAATGTATATACTTAAACCGGGTGCAATAACAGGTGACTATGACGGTACTTTATAAAAACCGTTGAAGCTCGCTCACGTGGCACGTGGCGCGTGGAATATTAAAATTTATAAAACAAATATTTACCTGCAGCCTAAGTTTCAAATCATCATCATCATCATCGCAGGCCATATACGTCCCACTGTTGGGCTCGGGCCTCCTTCACAGTGGGAGGAAATTTAACCTACTATACTGTGCTGGTCAAATATGATGGTATTTTTTTTATGGGTGGGCTATGGTAAGCGCACACGCGGTCCATTCCTTCAGGAGCGACGAAAGGACGGCGCGCGGAAGGAATGGACCGGACGGAACAAAATTTAAAATATGAAATTGTGTAATAAGTTAAATTAATAATAAAATCTAGTCAATTAATACAAATTAGAATTAAATAACTACATTTTTACATTTACAAACATTTAACTAATCAATGAATATAATATTAATTTTTTTTTTAATTTCTTTTTTATTAAATTTCTTTTTTTTAAATTTCTTTCTTTAAAATTATTATTAAAATTTTCCGTGTGGTGACAGTAAGAATACAATTCAACATCCTCATCTCTTGACCGTAGACGAGGAGATTATAAATATGCAGATAATATATACAGTCAAACCTGGATAAGCGAGAGTTCAAGGGAGCACTATCTCATTCTCGCTTATAGAGGTTTCTCACTAACCCGAGTTTCTCGCTAATGCAGGTACATGGGTAGCGTTTCTCTCTTATAGAGGTACGCAGCAATAACAAGTCACAGCAAGTACGAATGTAGTAAATATATAATATGATGAAATTATGTGCATAATATGCACAACATATGTACATATATATTTTTAATAGTGTGTATAGGTTGCGTTCATCAGATTTCAACATATAAGTACTTTATAAGGGTAGGTAACAAGATGCTTACGAAAACAAAACAAAAATTCATGCACTATGTAATTTTATTTTATTTAGAACTTATTTACACTTAAAAAAATCCGTCAATTTCGTTTGGGTTTTTGTTTTTGTGTTTTGAATATTTTTCTCTAACTCATAAATTTTGTCGAATATTGCTTGATCAACAACCGCCGCGTATTCAAAGTACTGATGGACCGTCTCCAACGCATTTAAAGCTAGCTTCATTGGAATGATCTTTACTTCTGTTTCCGGAACCTGTGCCTCGTCTTCACTGTCATTTCCAGCAATACAGGTGTTCACACAATTCTTAACGATATCGTCGTCGGTTTGTTCTCCAGCGGTAGTTACGTCGTCGTCCATTTGAACGAAATCTTCGAAGCTCGGCATTAACATATTGGATTCGTGAGACACAAGCTTAGTCCATTCCTCGTTGCTAGGTCCAATTTCAACATCATTTTCCTCTGGCAGGTCTTGCTCATCTGTACTGTTCCAAAACCCAGCTTTCTTAAAGCAGTTTTTGACAGTAACGTCACTGACTAAGTACCATGCTTTTCTAGCAAATTTCATAGCTAGAAGTACGTTAATGTCAGGGCTACTGTTTTCTTCGAGACTCGTAAGAATATGTTTAACGACTTCTCTGCGATAAAAGCGTTTAAAAGTGTGAATGATGCCTTGATCTAATGGTTGAAGTTTACTAGTGGTGTTAGCAGGTAAAAAAATTACTTTTACGTTTGCAAGTGTTGGTAACTCCGTATGGGCAGCACAGTTGTCAATGAATAGCAGGATTTTTTTTCGGTTTATCTTCATTTGTTTGTCAACTTTTTTCAACCAATCTTTAAATAATATCTTGGTCATCCAAGCCTTTGTATTATTGGCATAATCAACAGGTAGAGTCTTAACACCATTGAAACATCTAGGTCGCTTTGATTTCCCGATGATGAGAAGTGGGAGTTTGTCTGTACCACTCATGTTTACACACTGGAGAAGTGTAAGACGTTCCTTGCTTTGTTTTCCTCCATGGCATTTTTCGCCTTTAAACGTAAATGTTTTATCCGGAAGGCACTTGAAAAACAAAGCAGTTTCATCCGCGTTATAAATATCGTCTGGTCCATACCCTTCTAAAAGATTTGGCAGATCTTCAACCCAGTGGTTGCACACACCTTGGTCCACAGATTTACTTTCCCCAGCCGCTTTTTTAAAAGCTATATCATGACGCCTTTTAAAACCCTCTAACCAGCCGTTGCTAGCAGAAAAGTTCTGGATTCCCAGTTTTGTAGCAAACTCTTTTGATTTTTCTTTCAACAAAGGTCCATCTATAGGAACGTTCTTATCGAGAGTTTGCTTTATCCATTCCAAAAGGCACTTTTCGATATTGGTAAATTCAGAAAATCTAGTCCTCTTAATATTTCCATGTCCATCAGAGCACTCGGACTTTATAGTCTTTGGATTTTATAATTTTATAATAGGTCGATTCTGGTAAATTAAACTCCCTTTGAATTTCATTTCGCGATTTTCCGGATTCAAACGCATTCACTATTTTAAGTTTATCACTTAATGACAGTACTTTAATTTTCCGTTTTGACATGATGCAGAACAGAACTTTCCTTCGCAATGTATTAACTATAAACTGTGTAAGTCCGACAAGCAGGACGGTACACAGGCACACGTGTCCATTCGAAAAGAATGCATTAAAATAACAACGTTATTTAGTTCCACGAAATAGAATAGGTACAATATTGACGAGAAAACAATTAAAAAACAATGGTAGGAAGTGCCACGAAAGTTAAGAAAGAGTCATAAAATAGCAGATGTTAAATTTGTTTTGTCATTTGTTCCTGTATGTGTGTATATTTTTATTGTAGCTATAGTTCCTCCTAAATAATAAAGCTCGACTCTCGCTTATAGAGGTATAGATAAGTAGCAGTCTCACTTACGGAGGTCCATGAGGGAAAAACGACTCTCTCTTACAGAGGTTTCTGTTTCTCGCTAATAGAGGTTTTAGGAGTTTAAAATGACGGGTCCTGGCTATTACTCTCACTTATAGAGTTTTCTCACTTATCCAGTTCTCACTTATCCAGGTTTGACTGTAGATATTATCTATATATTATCTGCATAGATGGAAAATCCTATACCAGTACATCTGATCGGCGGGACATAAGTCAAATGCTTTCCTATTATGGGGGAGTCTCGAGCATAGCACAGTTACATACAAATATGAGCTGCGATGATGATCATGATAATTTGTCATTTAAATATTCTTCTACAAAATAGTTACATTTCCTTATTAGGAGTACATTTATAAATTTTATAAAAGGAGGTTTTGGTTATTATTTGGTATTTTATTTACAATAATATTATAAAGAGGAATTTGTTTGTATTTAATAGGCTCCGAAACTACTGGACCGATTTCAAAAGTTCCTTCAAAGCTATAATATCACGGAGTAACATAGGCTATATTTTATCCCAGTATTTCCACGGGAACGTGAACTACGCGGGTAAAGCGACTGAAACCGAAGCGAAGAGAGGGCGCGTTGCTATGACAGCTTTGGTGTTTATATTGAGTACGCGAGTTTATTTTTGTTGTAAGTAGATAGGTTTTTTTCTTCAAGTTAATGGGGTTTTGGCTTGCATAAATAGAGCAATTCAAAGAATGTATAACGAAGGTAATATTAATAATGTAAAGTTTCTCACGATATTGTCACAACAATATTAAGCAACTCTTGGTAGGCATAATATTGATTCAGCCGATTTCCGCGACAGAAAGTTTAACCGTTTCTTACGTAATAAACGGAATTATAAATTCGTGTTATTTCGATGCGTTCCACTATGGCGTAACACGTTGAATTTGGGTTGCTCCAGTTCTTTTATAAATATGCTAATAGATTGTGAACCAAACAAATACTAGATTAAATTTATATAGGACATAAACGTTAGAAAATCCATCCATTCATCTAACCATCCATCAACTTATCGACGTCCACTGTTAGGCATAGAGGTTCTTCGGCGGTCGTGAGACAGATTACGGCCTTATGCTACCCTGCGGTCACACTGGACGGCCAGGCGATGTGCTATAGCATGATAAAACGAGCACAATTACGCATGTAAAAAGAAAAAGACGAGCAGTGAGCCTGCCAACAATCATCTTTTTCTTTGACCCTCTAAGTCTACTGCTCCACAACCCGGGGCGTTATCCCTGCTCTGTTTACCAATGTCGTGAATTCGCTGGAATCGACATCATTTATATTAAAATGAATGATTGAATTTAAAATAGGTGAAATAAAATATTTTATATATATTGTAATTTTTTAAACGCGGCAATTCAGAAACATGCCAACAAGGAAACCTGCACAATATATTTGGAATTTTCATAACCAAACAAGCTTTAAACGCTACTGACTGTTTCAAAGTTGAACGCTTTATAATTAGGTCTTGTTTAATTTTAATGTACACCTGCGTTAATACAATTAACAAAAGCAGGTGCAGAGAATAAAATTTAAAGTGCCGAAAAATTATTATGTTATTCCTGTATATTATTACCAATTAATTCTTGTTAATAGTGTGAATGCACTTTTTATTTTATATATGGCAACAAATACTCAGCCGCACCAGTTTTAAATTTAGAAACGGTCCCATCTGACATCTTCACTGTTTCAAATTTAGAATAGCATTTGACAGTCCCTTTTCTTGCCTGCCAGAATGAAATCAAACGTTCTATAATATTATTAAATTAAAAAGGTTGACGTTGTTTTAATATAATCATTATGATGGCTCTTGAACACTATGTATTACATAGGATGTGTCGTGTCTCATTCATTCAATAAAAAGGGCGGCACTTCACGCGTGATTCCTTTCAGTGGTAATGAAATTTGCCCGAGTAAAAGGTATTCTGTAGCACTTAAGGATAATTTAGTTCTATATTAGAGTAAGAGTTTTGAGGTCAGCTCATATATGTATGTACGTACCACTGCTCAGTTCGAGCCTCCTCCACAATAGAAAGGAAACTGACCTATATACCACTAATCAGATGTGTTGGTATAAGGTGTTATTACGAGTTTCCTGTTTTTGTGTAAATGTAATCTGCAGATCCCTGAAGCATCTTTTATTATACCTACGGATAAGAAAGGTAGGCGGCAAACTGTAGTCTTATTTTCTCACTAAATGGAAATTGATATATGTATAAATAAACGTAAATGATTTGTTTGAAAGACGCTTACGCACAATCATCATCATCATCATAGCAGCCCACATACGTCCCACTGTTGGGCTTGGGTCTCCTCCTCAACGGGAGGGAATTTGACCCACTATAACCATACTGGTCAGAAAAGTTGGTATAGAGTTACATTTCGAGATTTTCTTCTCCTGCACAGATGTTATGTGTATATTATATTCCTTCACCTTCACCTTCCCCCCGGTGGTGATCTGTATTTTTTTTTCGTCACCACACGTTTCATATCTTATATCTTTAAACGAGCAATTCTTGTAAATATTTTCATGATCTCGGAAACGGCTCCAACGATTTTGTTGAAACTTGGCATACTAGAGGATTCGGACCCAAAAAATCGATCTAGCTAGGTTTTATGTATAGAAAATGTTGTTTTGTCAGTGTTTTTGGCAGACAATATAATGACATTAAATTTTAAAAGAATATGAATTCAAATTTTGCCATCAATGTCATGAGTTACGATAGCTCAGTGGCGAAGTAGTCAGGTTTCATTTTATTTTTGACATCGGCGACAAACGACCTCGGATCGAATCTCGGTGTTATTATTATTCTCTTTTTGTAATTTTTTATATAATTTTCATTATTTATTTTTTTATTTTTTATTAATATATGTATATCTAAATAAATGCTACAAAAATACTCCGAGCGAAGCTCGGTCAACCTGATATTACCTAATATAATTGACAAAATCTAACTCAAAAGATTATGACTGGACCAAATCTCACAAGCGGACATACATGGCTAGTGAGTGGTGAATTGTATTCTTACTCCGTCACCACACGGAATATGCACAGTTGTCCCATTAAAATTTTATAGCGATTTGATGATGAGAACAGGCTACGAAACTCTAAAGTAAATAGCAGCAAACAAACTGGGTCTATTGAAAATCGTTATTTTATTATTAATAAATGCTTTCTTGCTAAATGTTAATCGTAACGATTGGTCTTGATAACAACTGACAATGTAACAAGTCCAATGTTTCATACACACCTGTTTTAAATTGGCCCTATTTACCATACGTTGCAAGGCCAGACATTTTATATCGATCGATGTCAGATGCCTGCCATTCACTAAATCTATTATGATTAAACGGCTATGTTAGATTGAAATTACTTTTGTAATATAAGGCAAGAGGAGCACGATACTAGATTTGGTAATGCTTTTAAAATCTAAGCTCATTGCCTGTATATAAGTTTGTATACGTTTCCTTGCAATCATGACAAGATTAAAAAGAATAATTAATGCTATATTGGCCAAGTGAATGGCGTATACTGACTTTGACTGCACAGATGATGAAAATCTACTGACCTCTTATGTCAAATATCGTTGTCTATTTGATGTGTATATTGTATTTTTTGTTAATTTCCCGGCAACACTATGATTGAAAGATTGTTAGTAGGCACATTATATTATTTAAAAGCGAGAACTATACATAGCCAAACAAACTAATCTAATTCAATATTTGCAGTCATATTAGTAGCTAATTGCCAGAATTAGAAACAACGGCTAAATATTACGGTTGTGCACTGTTCAATGTTAAAAAAATAACTGCATTAGGAGAGAAGTTAAGATAGAAAACACATCTTTCAATGGTTATAGTATTCAGAACACAATAAATGTCATTTATATTAGGGCATTTCATACATATTAAAGGTTAAATAGTCAATTGATGTACATACGTAATAAATACAACACCAGACTAATCACAGTATAACGTACTATGTACGACTTTTTTGGCTGCAACTAATGGAAACCTTTCATTCTGCCCTTTTTTGTGGCAAATTTTGCATAACTTGTTTTAGAAGCAGTAATTGTTTGTATAAAGTTGGTTTGTATATATGATGTTCAGATTATTGGTAGTTCTGTAAAATTAGAAAAGTCCATTTGGAAAAAAGTATAATAATGATTCATTGTCAGAATAAAAAGTAAAATGCATAACACACTGGGAAAGTCAATTTCATTAACAAAACTAAAAGCATTGAACCTAATATTAATTTTGAAACTTACCGTCTTTAAAAAAGGCGGCGGTATTCAAGTAAAAAAATCAAAAAATCCTCATACAATATGAGGATTTTTGGGCATAACTTTTTGTTTATAAACCAATTTAGTCCATCACAATTCACATGCCATTTTAACCACATTAACATTTAATTATGGCAGTTCCGATCTCAAAAATGAAACAAAAAAGGGATAGCGTTTTTACTAGGGTTTTTCTGTAGTGATTGAAGTACGAATACATTTCACCATCTCCTTTCTTGTCTGAAGGTCTCGTAAAAGACAACTATAAGATGTAATATGCAAATAATATCTATGCAAGAGAAGAACTCGAAATAATAACCCTTCTGACTAGCGCGGGTTATAGTAGATGAATACCCTCACACATTGGAGGAGGCTTGAGCCCAGCAGTGGGACGTATATGAGTTGTGATGATGATTTTGACGATGCTGATTGTTTGTTCGGAGCCCTAATAGAAGATAAACCAAGGATCCTATAGTTTTGCTTTAACGATTTATCAACAGAATAAACATGAAAGGTAAATTGCAAGAATCAGTCGGATTAAGAAAACAAAAAAACCCGGTCATTTGCGAGTCGGAGTCGCGCACGAAGGGTTCCGCACCATGATCTATAAAAGGGGTAAAAAAATCGCATTTGTTGTATGGGAGCCCCGCTTAAATATTTATTTTATTTTGTTTTTAATATTCGTTGTTATAGTGGCAACAGAAATACATAATTTGTAAAAATTTCAACTGTCTAGCTATCACAGTTCTTGAGATATAGCCTGGTGACAGACAGACGGACGGAAAGACAGCGAAGTTTTAGTAATAGGGTCCCGTTTTACCCTTTGGGTATGAAACCCTAAAAAACGATGAAGGTAAAAGTTAATTTAATTTTAGTAATTAAAACTCGGGCGCATTAGCATTAGCACTCTGTTGGGCAACTTATAATACCACCTATGATCCCTAAATCGCTTATTTACCATAGCGATGACAATAACGATATTGAAATAAACACATATGTAAAACAGGCCCACCATTAGTAATAGGTAATTAGTACACACGCAAAGTATACATTATTCGATTAAGGACACTTGTTAATTATTCGCCTCGCAAAAAACATTCGATAATTTCGCATACACGTAGCGAAGACCTAATTAAATTCACCTCAAATATATTTAAAACGCTGTAAAGTGTTCGAAACGTCGGGTAATCAAATATCAAATACAAACGCGATAAAATCCGTAAAAATAAGTTTTATTTTCAACGTGTAATACTCGAGTAAACAACACTTAACACCGGTAAACATATACGCTAGATCATCAACATCTCAGTCCATACACGTCCCAGCGTTGGGCTTGGGCCTACTTCATTATGAGAGGGAAATTAACATACTATACCACACTGGTCAGACGTGTTGGTTGGCATTTGTTTTTTTTTTTAAGTGAAACTTCTTTATCGGCTTTGGAAAACAATTTACCGTCACATTTTTCGGTTACGAGTCACATTTTTTCGTTACGCGCCATCTTTTTCTCGTCCCCACCACGGTCGATTCGAATAAAGAGTACTTTCTCTAGTGGAGTAGGGATAGCATGTCGTTTAAGCGGACATAAAGGGATAAGGTCATGTCATTGTCATGGCGCCTCAGTTCCAAGGAGTAACTCTTCCAATTTCTGAGAGTATTGGGATTCTCGGCGTCAAAATATCGAGCAAAGTCCAGTTTGGGAGTCATTTGGAGGACAAAGCCAAATTGGCAAGCAAAAAGTTGGGCGTCCTGAACAGAGCCAGGCGGTACTTCACACCGAGACAGCGTCTTGTGCTATACAAAGCACAAGTTCGTCCTCATGTGGAATACTGCTCACATCTCTGGGCAGGTGCGCCCAAATATCAGCTAGACCCACTTGACTCCCTGCAAAGACGGGCTGTTCGAATCGTCGGGGATCCCAATCTTACGGACAGATTGGAGTCGCTGGAGCAGCGGAGAGACTTTGGGTCACTCTGTGTACTCTACCGACTCTTTCACGGGGAGTGCTCCGAGGAACTGTTTGACTTGGTACCACCGTCACCATTCTACCAACGTACCACTCGACATCGCAGCAGGGTTCATCCATTTCACCTGGAAACGTTATGGTCTTCAACTGTACGTTTCCAGCGATCATTTCTCCCACGTACGTGCAAGCTCTGGAATGAACTACCTGCTGCTGTGTTTCCCGAGCGCTATGACATGTCCTTCTTTAAACGAGGTTTAAGAAGAGTATTTCCTTCACGGTAGGCAGCGGCCTGGCTGTGCCCCTGGTATTGCAATGGTCCATGTGCAGCAGTTTCACTTACCATCAGGTGTGCTGCTTGCTCGTTTGCCACCGTTGGCAATAAAAAAAAAAAAAAAAAAAGGTGATAAGGGGATAAAGGGATAAAGGGATAAAGGGACAAAGAGACACAGGAACAACGGGACAAAGGGACAAAGGATAAAGAAGTTTCACTTCTACTATGCGTACTTTGTACACACGTTCATTATTATATAGGTCCCATAACCCACCCGTACCCACGTCACCTCGTTGTTGGGCCGACCACCGGAGCAGATGTGACTTGTCGTCAGTGGTCGGCCCGACGGAATACCCTTTCGGGTAACCTCGGATGTTGGTTGGCATAGGGATTTGTTTCGAGTTTTCTTTCTCTTCCATAAATATTATATGCATATTATATAGTCACCTTTTACGACACCCACGCACAAGAGAGGTCCTTATATAGCGTATAGCGGTATTTCCGTGTGGTGACGGAGTAAGAATACAATTTACTACCCTTTATCCTGGCTCATGGATGTCTACGTCTAAGTACGTATATAACAACTGTGCAAGAAAACGTGAATTCGTAATAAAATCCTATAACAACTCGACTGACCAGTGCGGTATAATAGTTCAATTCCCCTCATAATATGAAGTACGTTCGAGCCCAGCAGTGGGACGTCTATATAAGCTGAGATAATTATGTCGAAGACTACATGTAACTTAAAAATATTGCGAAATTAATCCACCCATCCGTAAGTAATGCGCTTAAAGGCTTACTACAAACAGTGCTTAATATAAACTCATTTGCAAAAAAAACGGGCACCTAAGCAATGAACCATTTCAAATGTTAATATTTCTTTGTTTGATAATTATAGGTAGTTTTATCCACACAATTTGCTAAATTAATAAGAAAATAATCGTTTTCATCAGTATTTCATAAAATTTAGATACAATTTATGGGAAATAATGCTAAACCTCGCTAGTAGTGTATATCCGCTAGTAGTGCATATGCTCATGAAGTAAAAATAAAAAAGTTTTTTTGTTTGTTTTTCTTTAATAAAGTAAAAGCAGATAAATGTTTAGTATCGAGTGTGACCCCCTCTAGCTAAAATCACAGCTTGAATTCGTCTGGGCATGCTAGCGAGTATATCCCGGATACTTGCTTGCGGAATACGTTCCCACTCCGCAGTAATCACATTCTTCAGCTCTCTGATGGTCTGCGGAGCCGGGTGTACTGATCTCACACGCCGTTTCAGAACGTCCCAGACATGCTCTATGGGATTGAGGTCGGGACTTCGAGCTGGCCAATCCAAACGACGAATGCCGACCTCTTGCACATACGCATTAACATCGCGGGATCGGTGGGCGCGAGCATTGTCGTCCATAAAAATCGAGTCTTCACCTAGAGCGGCCAATGCGGGTTGTGCATGAGAAATTAGAACTTCCGTTATGTATCGATGCCCAGTCAGTGAGCCGTTTTCAATGAAGACTAACTCTGTACGATCCATTGAATTTATTCCTGCCCAAAACATAACAGAGCCCCCACCATAAGGTGTGATTTCTTCGAAACATGCCTCTGCAAAGCGTTCTCCTTGTCTTCTTAGCACTCGCCGACGTCGATCTTCACCGAACAGAGATATCCTGGCTTCATCAGAGAACAAAACCCTATTCCAATCGTCTTGAGTCCATGATTCACAATTTCTAGCGAACCTAAGCCTGTGAACTCTGTGCTCACGGAGTAATTTGGGGCCGCGGGCCGGGCGGTGACTGCGTATATTGGCAGCGAGAAGCCTCCTCCTGACCGTCCATAGACTAATATGCACATTTCTTACTTCTTGGAGGTTGTTCTTAAGATCCACATACGAAGATTTGCGATTTCTCAATGCGCGACTCACAAGAAAACGATCATCCCGTGGTTGGGTACATGGTTTTCTTCCAGAACCAGGCCTTCTCTCGACGGAACCAGTCTCCTGATATCACTGCCAGGTCCTTTGGACTGTCGAGCGACTAACATTTAGCCTCCTAGCCACGAAACATTGGCTGCAACCCTCTTCAAGCAGCGCGATAATTTTGGTAGCTTTTACCACTTTATCTACCATTTTTGATACAGCCAAACAGCATTAAATAAAGCTTTGACAGTCAAGGATATGAAATTAATCGATAAAAATTGAATAAAAGTTATGAAAGTCGATGTTAACTTCTGGAACTTCGCGCCAAAAATGTAGGATAAAAAGGGGTTTTCTGTAAAAATGAACATCAAATGAAAAATTGAATTTAGAACGTACTTTTTTAAATACCACAGCATTTTTAAAACCGGCCAGTAACGTGTACAAACGATTGAAACCTTTTTGGTATTGAATCTTTTTAAATATGAATGAAAATCAAAACCGCCCGTTTTTTTTGCAAATGAGTTTATATATGTATATTATTTTTTAGAGATCTTTATTTACTTAAAGATAAAGTGCTTCACATAAAACATTTTTAAGAATCAGCTCCAGTGCCCTTCGAGTCAGGAGATACGTCAATATATAATGTTAAATATTGTGTCTACACCAAATCCCAGAAACAAGCAATCACGAATTAACTATTAGAGCAGCCAATCATTATCCTCAACTACATCAAGGGGAAAGAAAAATATCCTCCCCGCAGTGCTACTGCAAACAGAGACTTTCCAGTGAGCATGACCAAACCGAAAGCCTTAAAAGCAAATCTGTCAAATAGTCAAAATATTAGAAACTTATATTCGTTAAGTAAATCTCGCCCCAAAATATTAGAAAAAACTGATAAAGACGTTCCTAGTATATATTATGAGAGTCTAGGATCAACGAACGCCATTTATTTCTGTAACGCAATGGATATTTGTTTACACATTAAACATGGACTGCCGCCTGGCGCCTGTCCAACAGATTCTAGTGTTGCAATTATTAAGTTTACAAACTTCCGATATTTTATTTCTTACTACAAGTGTTTGAATGTCTACTACGTCAGTTCATGACTAACGCTGAATAAATGATTAAGCCGATACAAATTTGTCGACTACAGTTATAGTTTAACTGGCTTTGCAGTGAATGCTTGTAATAATATCCAACGTTTTAAAATGACAAAGGGGTTTTTACAAATCTGAACTAGCCTGTCAGACTGTGTATCTTAATTTTGTTTTGATAATTGACCATTTTCGGTGACAGAGTAAGAATACAATTCACCACCCCCCTTTCATACACGTGGGTGTCGTAAAAGACGACAAAGGGATGTATTAAGCATATAACATCTGTGCAAGAGATGGAAAACTCGAAACAAAACCCTATACCAACGCATGCAAGCATGGTATAGTAAGATCAATTTCCCTCCTATTATGCAGGAGGTTCGAGCCCAGCAGTGGGATGTATATGAGCCGAAATGATGATGATGAATTTGGCAACGTGGCGGATTAAGAATATTCACCACTTCCTTCATTCTCCTCTTGTCGGCGGGAGTTATTAAAAAGGCTTAAAGTATATAAAGTGCAGATAAGATCTATGCAAGAATATGAAAAGAGAGAATAAAATCCTATATCAACACGTTTAACCAAAATGTCAAGTAGGTCATTTCACTCGATTGGGAAGGAGTCTTGATCCTAACAGTGGAATATATAGGAGGCGAGATGAATGGGCTCAAAATGCTTATCAACGTCTAATATTTACAGTTTATTTTGTTATCTAGCCTCAAAAAGCAAAGCTATGGAGCCTATGTTAGTCATATTTTAATGAACAGTTATCAATATACATATGCTACGTATAACATTTTATAAGCTTTGTTCCAATATTAGCATCAACTAATTTACAGAGAAACATCACTGTCAGTCTTTAACATATGGTCCGACTAAATCTTTTTAAATTACCAACCAACTAAGTATCTATGTCCAATTTACAAGTGCTAGGTGTAATGAGTCATTTGTTTGCTTCGCAGTTGACTTTCAAGGCTCAACATAATCTTTTCAAGAGCATTTCGTAACAAATATAAATGTTTATATAAGATACGATGCAAAACATAGTTATTTGCACTGCTTAAGTCGTTTGAATTTCAAAATACGGCTAAATAAAGTCTTATTTAAGTAAATAAATTCTATTTAACTATGTACATACATATATGTATGTATGTAATACTCAAAATGAAACTCTATATCAATAAGTTTGGGCAGAGTAAGTAGTATAGCAGGTAAATCTTCCCACTTCGGAGAAGAGTCAAGCGCAGGAGTCAGACACATATGAGGTAGAGATGATGATGATGATAAATAATGTATTTAAATTATGGTATTTACGTTCTGATATTACAACGTCTTTATTTCTATTTGTAAACTATCACAAAGTATGTGTAAGGAAAAACAAAAATTGCTATTTGTCACAATTAATGTGGCAAATCCGTGTGGTGACGGAGTAAGAATACAATTCACCACCCCATCTCCTGCCCGTGGGTGTCGTAAAAGACGATCAAGGGATATAATATCCATATAATATCTATGCAAGAGGAGGCAAACTCGAGACAAAACCTTATACTAGCACGGCTGACTAGCGTGGTATAGTAGGTCAATTTCCCTCCCATAGTGGAGGACGCCCGAGCCCAACAGTGGGACGTATATGAGTTGAGATGATAATAATAAATGTGAAATAAAACTACATTGATGTATTTTATTATTTTTAACTATAATTAAATAGTTTCTTTTAGACAGAATAGTTGAAACCGCGACCGCGGTTACGCTTAAAAACCACAAATTGTCAATGAAGAATACCGTTAACGGCCAAGAATTATAAGCACGACTTAAATTAAGAATTACTATAATTTTAATAGGATGCATAGATCCCATAATACCAAGTAATTTAAAACTTGGTCTTTTTGTTATATGTTGCTTTATTATTAATTAGAAAGAATCGTGCCCATTGAGTTTTACTTATTGGAACTCCTCCAGTGTTTCAAATTACAAACAATAACCATTTGGAATACTTTTGCCTACTTTCTGGTGATGAGGCCATCACCATGGAACCTGTAAACTATTCGAAAAATGTCGGTCATCATCATTATCTCAGATAGCTAGAGATCGGCTAGATCCTCCTAGATAATGGAAAGATAATTGACCTTCTATACCACGCTGTGCATTATTTTCTTATTTCGTCATTGTATGAAAAAAAACCTAAAATGTGAAACCCAATCAAACTCTAATATTGGTCAAAATTGCCTCAATTCATATTCAATGATGTATCTGAAACCTTTTTGGATGTAACTGATGATTAAAAATCTCATTTTAATCATCATCATCATTCACCACCATCATTCCAACTCGTACACGTCCTAATATTGGCCCCGAGTCTCCTTCACAATAGGAAGGAAATTGACTAACTATATCATGCTGGTCAGACGTGTATATAATTTATAATTTAATTTTTTTTACCAAAATAGTAAAAGACAATCAGAAAGGCCGTATTTGCATCACGGTTCTTTATAAAACAAGCCATGTCTTAAGGCGAAGTATAGTAATTATTAGAATGAAATAAAACAGCCGTAAATAACTGAGTGGATCGCGTGATGGCACTCCAAATTAATGTCATCCTGTCCCAGCTCTTGTTTTCCACTCATAATTTACATGTCGATATTAAACTAGTAACATAGAAAAGCTAAGCGTACAGCGTGGCGATAAGCGACACACTGAGAAGACAGATAACAGGAATAAAAAATACAAAGCAATGTGTTTATTTATTCATCATCTCGGCTCATATACGCCCCACTGTTGGGCTCGAGCCTCCTCCACGATAGAAGGGAAATTGACCTTACTATACCATGCTAGTAGACAGGTTAGTATAGATGTTATATGCGTAATATATCCCTTAGTCGTCTTTTACGACATCCACGAGCAAGATAGCGAGTGGTAAATTGTATTCTTACTCCCACACCACAGGGATTATATCTATTAATAATTATTATTGTTTTCTACAATGGGAGATCACGCGTGCATATTCAAATACCTTATTCTTCTATGTGAAATGCAACTAGATTGCGTTTGCCTAGAAAAGACAGTCAAGCACGGCTTGACTGTCTTTTCACTTTTTTTACTACAAATTAATGCTAATATAATCAATTTTTCTTTCACATTTACTAGTTACCCATATACAGAAAAGAAGCATGGGCTCAACATATAACAATATACATGCATATATGCAGATATGGGGTAGAAGAGCTTTTTTGAGCTAAGTATGGTCTGGACACAAGCCTGTGGCGGGCGGTTCCGTACGCGGCGACCAAGGGGAACCGTGCGGCTCCATGACCTACTGTATTCTCCTATCGCAATTGGCAGGATCACTGGTACCGAATCCTTGACGTCCGTGGCAAAGAGGAAAAGCTAGGAAGTATTTACACATTATTTATAAACATAATCCTTACTAATATTATAAATGCGAAAGTAAGGATGTTTATTTGTTTGTCTGTTTATTTGTTTGTTTGTTACGCTTTTACGCTCAAACCATCGAACCGATTTCAAAAATTCTTTCACCATTGGAAAGCTATAATATCAGGGAGTAACATAGGCTATATTTTACCCCGGTATTCCTACGGGCACGAGCACTACGCGGGTAAGGCGCCTGAAACCGAAGCGAAGCGAGGGCGGGTTGCTAGTATTTAATAATTTAGACGCCCCGCTCGACGCCCAGCCGTTTCAAAACTCGCTACCGCACAATATCGTAAGTAAAAGATGTGACGTCATCGAATATCACTTTGGCCAATTAGTAATTACCGACCAGACACATTTTTTGTTGAAATGTATAACTAATGGATTCGGAATTGGACACCGCCTTTTCGCTGAAGCAGTGATTGCAATAACTATTAAGTTTATAGAACTTGACCATGCTTTTATATGACTAAACTTAAATTGTATGTACCCAAGGTCATCGTTGACTAGTGTAGCGCGAAAAAAAAATGATACCGCAATATTTTTTTTGCGGGTTTAAAATCATGATTAAAAATTTATAAAAAGTATCTACATAGGCATGTATGTATGTGTATTGTTTTCGCGCGAGATTTTGGTGTTCAATTATGATACATAACCCTGACATTTTCCGGAATATAAAGTAGAAGAGTATTTTTTGTAGAGTTAGTTATATTTCAGATTCCAACCGGTCATGTAGAGAATAATTAAAAAAAAAAACATAAATCCATAGTACGTGCTGTGTGGTAGCGGCTTCGAATACTACCAACCCTTGCTTTGCTCGTGGGTGTCGTAAAAGACGACTATGAACCCTAGATTGACCCGGACCAACTCCATCTGGTACCATTTGGGTCAACGATTACATTCCCAAGGAGGGTTGACGTCAGGAAGGCGGCTGGTCATAAAAGTCATTGCCGAAACTTTTTGCAATATGTCAAAACAGATGACATATTGCGTCGACCCCAAGTAATTGGGATAAGAGCAAGATGATGATGATGATGAAATCCATAGTACGTAGATATGCCATTTCTTGTTGGCCAGTTAAGAATATAATATATCATCGCCACTTTAGGAAAATCCAGTTGAAGGACCATCAGAAGCCAAACCTGCAACTCAATGTGTGATTGTTGTTTACTCATGTTTTAAAATTGCACATAATAACAACTCACATGATCATTCTCTCACTGTGGTGATAGGTTAAAATATGTATAATATGTTATCAACCTCTAACCATAATACCCCTTTATCGTAATAATCATCATCACAGCGACATACGACCCTACAGTAGGGCTCGAGCCTCCTCCACAATGGGAGTGGACGTTTTTTACGACTCCCACGGGCAAGAAAGGGTGTTGTGAATTGTATCCTTAATCCGTCACCACACGGAGAATAAGTCATAATAAGAAAGGAATACCAAGACAATGATCAGCAATCAAGAGAGACTAGGCAAGAGAGATCCTAGGTAAATTATAACCACAACTTAATAATGCCATAACTTGCTTCGCAAACGTAGCGATTATGGCATTATTTGCCATGTCAGGACCTATGTCCAACGGTGATCATCGATAAGCTGATAAATGAGAGAAACCTACTCATTACCATCAATAACTCAGACAATTGAAACATAGATTCAGTAGCTATAATTAAAAGTTGACCTATATTTATCAGGTTGATATACATTCATAAAATAAGAACAAGTTTAATGTTTTAACATTTAATAGAAACGACCTTGTAATTATAATTTCGCGATTGCATTAAAGCATTTCGTATTCAATACACTATAATAAAAACACAGGTTCAGACATTGAATTATGATTTTAATCAACACACGTTAAAAATCTCGCGTAATTTACACTTTAGGTACACAGGGTTGGCGAAAAGCTTAATTCAAAATAACATTTAACCCTACGAAGGCATAAAAATAGACGATATTTATTGTAATTTTCACATTTTATCTAAATTAATCCAATAACATATCTTCGCAAAGAAACGCGGTTGCAAGTTAAGAAGATTCGGCAAGAAACTCAGCGGAATTGTGTTATTTTTATATTTATTTTTTACTAAAAATTGCTGCATTTATCAACAACATTTTTAGTAAATATACATATACTTCCAGTCAGCCCAAGGGACATATTTAATTATATTTTAAATTATAATGCAAAAAGATTACAGCTTGACCACATCCCAAAAACGGCACCCAAGCTGACTACCAGACACGCACGCCATCACTTCCCATAACCACATTGGAGGGAATGTATAGCGCTCCTTAAGAAACATAATCCAGTCTATAACGTTACAAATGCGAATATGTGTTTAATTGCTTGTTATGACATTCATTAAATACTCCACTACTCATAATGATGTTAACATAGTTGGTAATTGTTCTTTAAGGAATTTATTTAGTAGCAATAAAACCATCCATAGACCATAGATTTCTATCGCCCAACAGTTTGGTCGGTTTTATAATCAGCATAAATATATAGGCAATTGCGCATATTACATTGACTCTGTATCCGTCGATAAAAAGTTTGATAGACTATACGATTGCCTTCAAACTGAACTATCGGCGAACTATGGTACGCGAATCGTCGTACGTATACGCACTAACAGCCTAAATGTTGAGGTGGTTTGGACATGTAGAAAGAAGCAGTGAAGAGAGGTTGACGAAGCAATATAGAAAGCAAGTGTGCGTGCGACGGTTACAAGAGGAAGACCACGCCGTAGGCTTCTGGATCAAATTCGAGACACGATCATGTTAAGGGTATGCGTAATCGTAGGGAATGAGTTAGTGAGGAAGACATTGACGAGTGTGAGTGAAGCGATGGAAGTATGACGATATCGTGGCTTGTGGCAATCCGTAGTCCCTGCCTACCCCTCTAGGAAGCAGCGTGAGACGCTGTATGAATATAATGTATCAAAACATATGCAGAGGGTCTAAAATACTTTTAAAAAGAAATTTAAAATCAGTCAACCCTGATTCTTAGGCAACTGTAATGGACAGTGGGACAAAATTATAATAATGCAGCCGAAAGTAGAATGACGCCATGTCTCTCGTTTATTCAGAACACAAAAGATTTTATTTTGTATGCCAGCTTAGTACAATTAAACTTAGATTGATTGTCTGTAAAATACCAAGAAACTTGTAACCGTGTTTCCACAAGTATAATGTGAATTACTGTGTGGTTTTGAATGGTCACGATATGAAGGATTAGAACGTCTTAAACTTCGAGATAGAAAAATATAAAACGTGATAAAATTCGACCAGAACAGTTTTATTTTATCCGTGTTCGTTGTTGCCGAATTTTCTTAGGATATTGCTGCCGCCCATTCACCTAGTGTTTTTGCAGTCAGTTTTTACGACTCCCACAGGAAAGTAAGAAGTGGTTAGACTTTGTAGTCTTAAGCTCTCACCAGACTGGAAAATACGAACATATAATTTATTATATGCATTTTCAAAGTAACAACGAGCTGCAATAGGCAAATTGCAAATATGCAATAGATCGCAGCAGCACAAAGACCTTTCAATAAATCCAGCATAAAAGCTAAATGTAGAGATTGAATCTTCTACTTCTTGAGTAATGGCAATAAGCTACAATTATAAGCTATTGGTGCCAGTGTCGAGTTCTTCACGTCTTCAGTCTTCGTCTTTTAGTCTTAGTCGTAACCATGGATTGGTGCTTTTTTTTTTTTTTATGTTTGGGCTATGGTATGCGCACGCGCGGTCCAATCCATCCGGGGCGATGAAAGGACGGCGCGCGGGCCCGTAACCCACCCGTACCCACGTCACCTCGTTGTTGGGCCGACCACCGGAGCAGATGTGACTTGTCGTCAGTGGTCGGCCCCACGGAATACCCTTTCGGGTAACGTCACCTCTCGACGTCCTGGGATGTCGGTCGCCGTCGCGCGGTCAGCCTCTCTGCGGGTGACGGACAATTCCCCGGTCCGATCACCCGCGGCCTCGGCTAGGGCGGCATTAGGCGCAGATACTCGCGCCTACGCCGCCCGAGTCGCCGGCGGCGGAACGTGTCGCCGAATAGGAGCTCTACTCGCACACGATCCGCCGCCTCCTTCCGTGAGATTACGGCCTCACAGAAGGCGGCGACCGCGTCCCAGTTCCTGACGCTGTCGAGCATCTCCCTGGCGATGGTCGGCAGCGTCAGGTCGGCACCGATAATCGCGACGAATTCACGGCGCTCCCCCTCCCACGCAGCACACACCTCGAGCGTGTGCTGCGCCGTGTCCTCGTCGCAATTGCAGTGGTGGCAGGACGGTGTGCTCTCCCTCCTGACAATCTTGTGCAGGTACTTCGCGAAGCAACCGTGCCCCGTAAGCACCTGCACCAGTCGAAAGGAAAGCACCCCGTGCGTCCGCTCCAACCACTCCATCAGCACCGGCCGGAAGGCCTCGACGGTCCTGACACCGTACCGAGGACTCTCCAGCCGGACTGCCCAACGGGCAATGACTTCCCGGCGGGCGTCGACCCGCCAGGCGGTGACCTCTTTGATGGAGACCATACCGCCGCGGGCGCGCGTCTCCAACACCCGCCGTTAAATGTCAGCGAGCATCTCCGCCTCCAGGTCCCACGGGGGGGTTCCGGCCAGGAGGCACGCTGCCTCCGTCGCCACCGTGCGGTAACCACGTATGCCCCTGATCGCCATGACCCTCTGTGGTCGCCTCAAGAGGGCCCTCAGCCGGACGGTCAGGGACCCCGCCCACACCGGTGCGCCGTACAGGGCCATCGACCGGATCACCCCCACGTACAGCTGTCGGCACGTAGCGCTGGGTCCGCCCACGTTCGGCATCAGCCGCGAAAGGGCGGACGCCGCGCCGACAAGCCGGGGAACAAGTCGATGGAGATGCTCCCGGAACCAAAAATGCCCGTCGAGCACCAGGCCCAAGTACTTCATGTGGGCCTGGATGCTGATGGTAACCGATTTCACGGTGATCGAAGCGCCGGCGGGTGGCCCGGCGGTACGGAGGCCATGGAACAAAAGGGCCTCCGTCTTTTCCAGGGCCACCCTCAACCCCAACGCTTCGATCCGCCTGACAATCTCCTCGGTGCCGAGAGTTGCCAGAAGTGCCGCCTCCTCTAGCGTCCCACCCCGGGCTGTGTGCGCCACGTCACGAGTGTATCGTCGGCGTAGCAAATTACGCCCAGCCCGGGTGGGAGGCTTCCTCTCAACGCCCAGTCGTAGCCGATGTTCCACAGCGTCGGACCCAGAACCGACCCCTGTGGGACACCGCACGTCATGGGCGTTCGCACAACGTCCCCTACTCGGTTAACGTAGAGGACGCTGCGCCCCTCCAAGTAGTCCGCCACCAGCTGCCTGAGGTACACGGGCACCCCGTGATACCTCAGCCCCTCCCTGATGCAGCTGAATGGCAGACTGTTGAAGGCGTTGGCGATGTCCAGGGACACCGCCAACAGGACTCCTCCGCCGGTGACGGCCTCCGTCACCACGGCCTTCAGGCGCAGCAGGACCGCGATCGTCGAACGCCCTCTCCGAAAACCAAACTGGGCGTCCGACCCATCATCCTGCATCATCGAGCAGCACAATGGGCCTGTAGGCCGAAGCCGACTCGGGAGACCATGGATTGGTGCTGAGAACCAATCTATGGTTCCTGTGGGAATTGTGGCAGAATGTCGAAATGCACGCAATTCACTATTATATCATATTCACTATATTTCAACATTTTGTCCGCATTATGTTACATAAAATATCAGCAAAATTATTTAATATAACACAGTAAAACACTTAAATAATGAAAAAAATATTAAAGCGCTACATGACATTTTGACATTCGCGTCAAAATTCAGCGATTGAATCGAATGGTTGAATTGATAACTACAATGTATGGAGGGTAGAAGTAAGGAGGACCGTCTTGTATGGGGGATTAGTCGAAAAAGTGTTCACTTGTAAACAGCAAATTATTGTTCGAACTCTCACCGAAATAGCGCTAGTGTAGCAAGTGGAAATGAAATGAACTTAGCAGTTATAAACAGAGTGAAGTGTGCCGAGTTGAAAAGTTGAATATTTCTCTTGACTTCAGTAGTTAAGAAATATGCAGTATTTAAAATCTCAATTATTTACGTATTTCAAAATGGGGGAAATCTTGAAAAAAAGTAACCAGTGTCAAAAAGTACTTCAATTGGTTTGAAAGTAACGTTACGAGGTACTTTAAAATTCTTCCACTTGTTACTATAGCGCCACCTTAATTTGCTCCCTTTCAACAGACACTTTTTAATACACCGAGATGGTTCTCCTTACTTCTACCCTCCATACTACAATGTCAGCGGGATTTTGACAGGAAATGTTCTAGGAATGTAATAAAGGTATTTGCAACGGTTTAAGAGTCAAAACCTGAAAAGCCTATTTATTGTAAATAAAAGTATTTTTATAGGTTTTATCGAATTTGTATTTGATTGCCCGACGTTTCGAACACTTTACAGCGTTCATGATCACGGGCGAACTAAGATATCTCTCTCACCAACGAGTTAAAACGCTATAAAATTAAAAAAAAATAGTTTTATTTACAACATGTAATATTCGCGTAAACATCAGAAATCATTATGAAGCGTGTTTAGTTTATAACTGTACATTTAAAAGAGCGCATTGCAACTTGAATTTTGCATTTTCTGTTACTTTTTTTACAAGAAAAGAAAGAATCGACACAATTGTATTCACGGCATGACTTCACATGCAAATTTGAAGTAACCATAAACGAACAGAACAATTTGAATGAATACTTTCGAGTGCTCTTCATTTCTTAAATGTTGCGACAGTTACTGCTTTATGTGCGTTGACCTAAATTTTAAAACCTTGAAATTATTTAAAATCCGTTATAACTCAATTTAAGTAAACAGAATAACTTAAACTTAATTATCGCTTATTAGAATTTCATTAAGGAAATTTCTAACACTAATTATTTGACCTTTGAAGGGACACTGCCTTCATTATTGATGCAATCACATGCTGGCGGTGTCATCCACCCGTCAATCTATCAACATCGTTTGTCAGAAATAAGTCCTACAAGAGAGATGATATATACCCCATGACACAATTGCCTCGCTTGGCAAGCGGGTTGAAGATCGTAGTTCACATATTATTTCCCCAGGAGAGTACTGCTGCCCATTCTCCTAGTGATTTATTAATCAATTCTTACAGCAAACACGAGAAAGTGTTCATCCATTTCACATGGAAACGTTATGGTCTTCAACTGTACGTTTCCAGCGATCATTTCTCCCACGTACGTGCAATCTCTGGAATGAACTACCTGCTACTGTGTTTCCCGAGTGCTATGACATGTCCTTCTTTAAACGAGGTTTAAGAAGAGTATTTCCTTCACGGTAGACAGCGGCCTGGCTGTGCCCCTGGTATTGCAAAGGTCCATGTGCAGCAGTTTCACTTACCATCAGGTGTGCTGCTTGCTCGTTTGCCACCGTTGGCAATAAAAAAAAAACCAAGGAGTGTTATAGTGGTGTCACCATTTCGTATTCTTTTATTTTTGCAAAAGGAACGCATACGGTACTTATATACCACTTAACTAGCAGGCAAACTGGAGAAATCATTACAACGAAGTCAAGGAATCGGTTCCTTTGACCAACTCCATTGACAGTAGAGGTTAATACGGTAGATTATGGGTCAACACGGGCCTTCCGTTGTTCCAATCGTTTGAATCTGGGTGTTGCGAAACCATAGCCTGACGAAAAGAAAGGCACACAGAAGGAGTTCAGTCACGAGTTATAGGTGCAAACTTCTACTTCACTATATGGAAGGAATCTCCAATTGTGTACGGTGATAATATAATGACAACACCAGTCGGTATTAGGTTTTATACTACCTTTTATCACGCATAAATATATAATTTTCATGTCACAGTAAACGGATACATACGGAACCAGAGGTAAAGAGGATAGTCTCCTCTAATGTATATACTTAAAGTTCATCATCACCATTTCAGCTATATCTCATAATAAACGTTCCATTTCAGGACTTACTCCTGCTCCACAATGGCAATATACCATGCCAGCCATACTTTTAACACGAGCTTGAGTAAAAGACTATTGAGGGACGAAGGCTTGTTATCGATATCGCCTTCAGTAGCCTTTTACGCATAAAAAAGTGTATAGTGAATAGCATTGTTACTTCGTCACCACATAGTTTAAAACTTATAGTTGCATTCTATAATTCTGTTTTGTTTTTACTAAAATAACCGTAAATTGATGTAATAAATAACTAGTGACCTATTACAGTAACGGTTCATTAGAAGCGAAAGTGCGATACAATTTTACTTATCTAGCTTTTAGGCAAACTATTTGAATTTTTGTGACGAAATGGAAAATTTGCATGGTTAGTGTAAAAAAAAAGTATTGGGTACGATCCCCACGCAGAACAATTATTTTTTGCTATCCGTGAATGTTTATTCAGAGTTTGAATGTATTTTGAGTACATTATGTTTGAAAATACACAAAGCATACATCTTAATGCAAGTTGTTGCCTTTAAAAACTCCTTAGGGGATTAAAGCGTAAGACAATACCTATTCACAAGTAATTATCAAGTATTTCACGTTTTACGATATTTACCGATTCTACACGAAATATTAGTCTTAATTCTAAAAGGTCCAGCGTTTTCAAATGACGTCACTGCAGACGCCTTTGGCGCCTGTCTAATTAACAAGGTTTGAGTTTCTTTGATTAATTTATACTGATTGTTATTAACGTCTTGTTTTTGAAAATATCTGAAGTATAAAAAACATTTCTTAACTTTAAATAAACAATACTTCTAAGTCTAAAAATACTGGTATCTAGAATGGTAGGTATGTAAGGTTTCAAACCTTTACGCTGGTATCTATACCAATAAATAAAATTGGAGTGTCTGTTTCTAATGTCAAAATAATAAGCTTTTTTCATGCTCACACGGTTATTTGCACTATACATATGCCTAAAATACACTTTATATTTTTTTATGTCTGTTTGTTCCGGGTAATTTTCAAAACGGCTGGACCGATTTCAAAAATTCTTTCACCAATGTAAAGCTATAATATCAGGGAGTAACCTAGACTATATTTTATCCCGGTATTCCCACGGGAACGGGAACTACGCAGGAAAGACGACTGAAACCGAAGTAAAGTGAGGGCGGGTTGCTGTCTATACCAATAAATAAAATGGGAGTGTTTATTTGTAATGTCAAAATAATAGGCTTTTTCATGCTCACACGGTTATTTGCACGACACCTATGCCTAAAATACAGTTTAAAAAATTTTTGTCGGTTTGTCTGTTTGTTCCGGGTAATCTTCAAAACGGCTGGACCGATTTCAAAAATTCTTTCACCAATGGAAAGCTATAATATCAGGGCGTAAACTAGGCTATATTTTATCCAGGTATTCCCACGGGAACGTGAACTACGCGGGTAAAACGACTATAACCTATAACCGAAGCGAGGGCGGGTTGCTAGTAGTTTAATAAGTTAGATTGCCGAGTGGTGACAGAGTAACAATATTTTCCAGTCCCTCGTTTTGCCCACTGGTGTCGTCAATTCACCACCCCCTTTCTTTGCCGTGAGTGTCGTAAAAGACTACTAAGGGATTATAATGCGCATACAACATCTATGCAAGAGAAGGAAAACGCGAAAACCCTGTACCAACCCGTCCGACCAGCGTGTTATAGAAGATCAATTTCCATCTTATTCTGTAGGAGGCTAGAGCTAAGCAGTGGGACATTTATATGTGTTTCGATGCTGATGATTACAGATTTTGACGTATTTAAAAATTGGATAAAAATTTCGATATGTCGGGTAGTAAAACAAATAATAAGGCTATAAAATCTTAGCAGATAGGTGAAAAAGTCGAGGTTACGACACCTAAAGCCTTCCAATGCACTAGAGCCTTCCAATGCTCCTAGTTCAATTAAGAGATCAGGCCTCAGTCTTGCTCTTCGGTTATCACTGTTTAAATTATTGAATAGTGCAGCTTTGACAGACTAATAATGATTTGATAAGAGAAAGATAAAACACACTGCATTACATTCTCACCGAGTTTATACGCATGCATATGCATGCAGACAATTTAGCACATATGTTTGCATGACGCAGTTTAATAGGGCAATGTCAGCAGAACGTGTGAATGAGCAAAATAATAACATTACTCACTCGAGTCTTGAGTAAATAAAGTTTTTCACTAAACGAGATTAGACAGTGTATTTATTGTTACACGTAAAATATTATATAACTAGCGACCCGCCCTCGCTTCGCTTCGGTTCCAGCCGCTTTCCTCCCGCATTTTAAATCTGCAATAACTCCTAAGATATGGCCTCGGGTTCGAGTGCCGGACCGGGCAAAATTTTACAGGTTTTTTTCTAAGAGAAAAAATAGCCAAGTTACTCCTTACACAGATAGTCAACTGGTAGTAAAATATTATCAAACTTGGTCCAGCCGTTTTAAAGATAACCCGAAACAAATAGACAGGCAGACAATAAAAGGTTGATAGAATAATGCTCTATGATATCGGCTACAAATACTACTAACCCTTACATTGCTTGTGCCTGTCGTAAACGACGACCAGGAGTTTTACATAGATCAGATCCCGCCGCTGATGCAGTCTGGTCCAACAATTACATTCTCAATGAGGACCGAGGAGGCAGGAGACCGATCATAAAACTGGTCCTACTATTGTCGACAACATTTTCAATATGTACTATGAAAGAATTTATATATATACTAGCAACCCGCCCTCGCTTCGCTTCGGTTTTAGTCGTTTTACCCGCGTAGTTCCCGTGGGAATACCGGAATAAAATATAGCCTAGTTTACGCCATGATATTATAGCTTTCCATTGGTGAAAGAATTTTTGAAATCGGTCCAGCCGTTTTGAAGATTACCCGGAACAAACAGACAGACACAAATTTTTTAATCTGTATTTTAGGCATAGGTGTCGTGCAAATAACCGTGTGAGCATGAAAAAAGCCTATTATTTTGACATTACAAACAGACACTCCAATTTTATTTATTGGTATATATTTATTTTCGTGTGGTGAAAGGGTAAGAATACAATTCACCATTCCCTCTCTTAGCCGTGAGTCTCGTAAATGACGACTAATGGATATAATACGCATATGATATCTATGCAAGAGAAGAAAAACTTGACACAAAACCCTATGTCAACCTGTCTGACTAGCATGATATAGGAAGATCAATTCCCCTCCTATTATGGAGGAGGCTCGAGCCCAGCAGCGAGACGTATATGAGTCGAAATGATGATGAATAACTATGAAAGAAAAGTAGTCAACCCCAAGTAATTGTGATAAGGGTAAGGTGATAATGATGAATATAACAACTACATTTTTAGTCCAAACCATTGCCATTCCGCTAAGGCTAGAATATAATCCTACATCAATGCTTCGGATTGAAGAATACAACATTGAGCATACTGCCTTACTTTCATTTCGATAACGTAACAATGGATACTATAGCCTATGCAAAATATTTTTTCTATCGAGATTATAGATAAATCGTCTGTCAAGCATGACATATATAGTTACTTTATCTGCTATTGTGGCATACTTTGGCTCGTGCCCAAGAGCGAGTTGAATATTATCTATGTATATGGTGTGTACAAAAGAAAATTTCTCTGTAATCACAAATAGGCTATTCAAATCACTAGTAAGAATTGAATTTATCTTTCTTCTAACGACAACTTTGTCTGTATCAGTTATAGGCTCTGAAGACATCCAACCAATATAACCCTAATCGTGACGCTGCGATCGAGTGCAAGGAATCCTATTTATTTTTCTATTCATATGTAGATAACAGCGTCTTGTTAGGTTCGGTAATCTTTATATAATGGTGGAAATTCATTTAACGGCCACTTACATCTAAACAACTACCTATCACATATAAATTGTTTTGCATGGGAATAGAATCCATGACACGAGTTAGCTACGAGAGTTCAGTACTTCGTTCACGCCGCCATCTGTAGAATCAAATCGATACAATACGTCAATTGATAATTTCCACACAAATACTCTTTAAATTTAAATACGCCTACGTAAGTCGTAATCGTGTAATTATTTTATTATAACGCTATTTATTCCAAGTCTACGACCCGTCTAGCAACGATAGTACGGTTGCCAACAACAATATCGAACTTTACAACGCCCATATAATCTTTATTTTTATTGATGTTGATTGCAAACGAGCAATCAACACCTGATGAAGTGATGCCGCCGCTCAAGGACCTTTACTAAACCGCTGCCTTCCCTGAAGAAAGTGAAGGGAGTGTGAATGAGTGCAATGAGCATGAGATTCGGTGATACTAAAGGCATCACACCAAAACCCACCACACGCAAAACACCCTCAGAAAGCCGGCTTTTTTTTTATGGGACTAATCCCTCCACACATTCCCACCATTGTGACTCCTGTAAGCCAGGATCCACAATGGTCTCCATAAATGACACCGAGGTTTGACCCTCAGGCAGTCCCGGAATATGATTTTAATTGTCTTGGGATCCGCAACAAATTTAATTAGAAAAGATTAAAGAGGAGGAGTTGGAAAGAGAGATTCCACTTCCCTCCTAGGCAAAGCGGGAGACAGGAAAAACAAAATGACTAGTCAGCCAATAAGTAAAAAGGTGTACAGCTACGATAGCGCAGCAGTACGGCACCACGGATACGGAAGAGCTTAACGGGGCCTATATGTGAGCTTTAAGATTGATTGCTACAGTAGGTATGGCAGAAACGCATAAACGCACGGAAATTTTCTCGAGTTGCAACAAGGTCCGTATAGTATACTACCCCACAGGTGACTTGCAAACTGTTTGACATAAGGTTACGCTCGTTTCGCCAGAGATCGCACTCCCAGAGAATGTGATGTGCTGATTGTTCATACTCGTGGTCAGATGTGTAACATTGACATAATGGTGATGTTACGAGTTTAAAAGAAAATAATTTACTTTTAAAGTTGCCATGGCCAGTTAAAAATTGGGCCACGAAGTGGTCAACCTCCAGCCACACTTTCTCCAAGCGCTCCCGGATGCATGGAAAAAATAGATAAAGATGACGACCTTTCGATGATGAATCCCATCTTTCTTGCCATTCAGTTAAAAGTTCCTCATAGACAACGAATTGTGGTGCAAACAATCTAGCAATTTTATTTCGGTCGCGCGGTAGAAGAAAATCTGTATTCATAGTTTCCATTGTGGTGTAATACATTGACGCTCGTCTCTGAATCTCCAAATCAACCGGAAGTACACCCGAGAAAGCCGGCTTGCCAGCTCTCTCGTTCGCCGAACGAAATGCAGTAACAAAGTGCTACTACTCAGAAATCGATTGTCTGCTACAGTGTGGTACTACCCCGGACGGACGGGCCCGCGACTGTAGACAGTGTGATTCTACCACATAAAAAATAATCATGCTTATTAAATGAAAAAATGGGCAGAGACTGTGGTGCGTGTAATCACTCTTAAAGAACCCCAATTCATTTTCACCATTTCCATTCACTTCATCATTTCAACTCATATATGTCCCACTGATAGGCTCAAGCCTCCTCCACAATAAAAGGGAAATTGACCTAATATACTACGCTGATCATGGTGTTCGTATAGGGTTTCATTTCAAGTTATCCTTCTCTTGCATGATATTATATGCACGTCTAATCCCTTAGTCGTCTTTTACGATACCCACGGGTAAGAAAGGTGGTGGTTGAATTGGATTCTTATTCCGTCACCACACTGAAATCTCAAATGACTTAATCAAACTATTTATTAATCAAGCTATATATTATTATAAGAGTTTATATGAATGAACACGATAATCTCAAGAATTACTGGTTCGTATTGAAAAAAATATTTGAAGTGTTAGATAGTCCATTTATCGAGGAAGACTATACAACACCTATTAAATGGAGTATTAATGAAATATGATGTAAAAACCGGGGATAATTCATTTCTTTTAAGAACTTCGTTGCATGCGCTGCGCGTTATAGGTGCCTGGACTCTCTTTCTCTCTCTGTACCTATCTAATACCTCCGTCAACCCTCCTTCGGAATATAATTGTACCAATCGGCATTAGATGGAAGTGGCCCAGATTGATGTAAAGCTCTTAGTTGTCTTTTATACGATACACACGAGCACTGATGATTGACTACACAGATGGCGTGGTGGTTAAGATGTCGCGGGTTCGAATCCCACGCAGGACAACACTTTGTTGTTCACAATATGTTGTTCGGAGTCTGGATGTAATTTGTCTCCGTTATAAATGTACGTAAAGTCCCCCACAATACAAGGATTACTTCCTTAGTGCGGGGTGTTGTCCTTAAAAAAAATGTAAATGTTGCCAATATTCGCAGCTGTTATGACACAACAAAAATTAATTTCATTATCTTCTCCGCCCATATACGTCCCACTATTGGGCTCGGGCCTCCTCGACTATGAGAGGAAAATTTACCTACTACTCCACGATGGTCAGACGTGTTGACATAGGGTTTTATTTCGAACTAGCAATCCGCCCTCACTTCGCTTCGGTTATAGTCGTTTTACCCGCGTAGTTCCCGTTCCCGTGGGAATACCGGGCTAAAATATAGCCTAGTTTACGCCCTGATATTATAGCTTTCCATTGGTGAAAGAATTTTTGAAATCGGTCCAGCCGTTTTGAAGATTACCCGGAGCAAATAGACAGACAGACAAAAATTTTTTAATTGCTATTTTAGGCATAGGTGTCGTGCAAATAACCGTGTGAGCATGAAAAAAGCCTATTATTTTGACATTACAAACAGACACTCCAATTTTATTTATTGGTATAGATGTTCCTTTTCTTGCATAGATGTTACATGCATATTATATTCTTTAATCGTCTTTTACTACATCCACGGGCAAGATAATGGTTATTTGTATTCATACTCCGTCACCACACAGAATATTAATTAATTTTCATATAATATGAATAAATTCAAAAGTTAATTTGGTTATTACTATAAGTCTATAACAGCGTCTGAGAGCTAGGTCATCATATAAAATGTGAACGACCTAATAGGTTTATTATTCTCGCCCATGACGTTATTGCTATCCTAGTTAACAATCCGGGTCGTCTGATGTGTTTAACTTGAGTAATTCGTATACCGTATAAATAAATGTACTGATAAAATAATGTTTGAATAAAATTTATACACATACAAGAAGGAAAACTTGTGGTGACCGAGTAAAAATAGAATTCATCACCCTATATCTTACCCGTAGATGTCGTAAAAGTCGACTAAGGTATTATAATAATATGATATTATAATAATATGATATGATAATATTAAAATAATATGCATATAACAACTATGCAAGAGAAGGAATACTCAAAATAAAACTCTATACCAACCTCTCTGACCAGCATGGTATCATCATCGCAGCCCCCAATGAGAGGGAATTTGACCTGCTATACCATACTGGTCAGACATGTTGGTATAGAGTTCCATTTCGAGTTGTCCTTCTCTTGCTGCACAGATGTAATGTGCATATTATATCCTAAAGTCGTCTTTTACGACATCCATGGGCAAGTAAGGGAGTGGTGAATTGTATTCTTACTCTGTCACCACACGGAAAAGCATGATATAGTAAGGTCAGTCAATTTCCCTCCTATTGTGGAGGAGGCTCGAGCCCAACAGTGAGACGTATATAAGCTGAAATGATGATGATGATGAAGAAAGTAACGTTTCTTATTGAAGCCTGTATATTATACGTGTATACGGTCATGAAGTAAGAATAAAATTCATCACTTCCTCTCTTAATTGTGGTTGTCGTAAAATGCGACTACGGGATATAATATGCATTTACATTTATGCAAGAGAAGGAAAACTCAAAATAAACCCTACAAGTCTATACCAACCCGTCTGAGCAGCGTGGTATACCTAGTAGGTTAATTTTCCTTTCACTGTGCAAGAGGCCCAGCAGTGGGACGTATATAAGCTGAGATAATAAAGTTAACCAGAAGGGTAGGTAACCACAGACTACGGATTACCACAAGCCATATTCACTCATCATGCATGATTTATGGTTATAGATACTCTTAGTACGATCTTTTACCAGCAGCTACTGCCCATTGCCACTTCAGTATACTAATTCTTCGTGCTATGTCGATTATACGCGTTCTTCTGTGAATTTCCATATTTCGGATTTTATCTCACAGAAAAATCCCTAGCATAGCCGTAGAACATTGAGCGACATTCGAGTTTAGTTATAAGGCCTTTATACGGAGTTATAAAGTCTTTGAGCTTAGTTGAAAGGCCATATTTCCGTGTCATTAGTCATCACTAGAAGAATCATGATGATAATCTAAATAGTCTAGAATCCAGGAGAAAGTTTATTTAACATTTTATAAAACTATATCGGACGTGACGTCACAAAAAGGAAACGCACCGTGCACCGTCGCAGAAGTCACCATTCCCATATCGCCTCCAGAAACGTTACATCCCGAAATAACACAACCATTTCAAAATGAACTTTCACATTTCTTCCACGCTAAAATTATAATAAGGACTACCAAGGGAGATAGAGGTCATTGTAATATAGTCGAGCTATAAACAGCTGTTGACGAAGAGCATTCGTCTTTTGAATTTGTTTTTTTTTTATAGTAAAGCAGTGGGGTCGTTGGATTTTAATTAGTTTAGTTGTTTAAAAAGTTCTACATGACAGTAATAATGAAATTATGTGAATGTGGGCAAACAAAGAGTTTATGAGAAGATTACCTATGAAATAAAACATGTAGTTTTATTATAAAGAATGCGGAACGAAAACAACATTTGTTTTTATGATTTTAAAACTACGTATAAAATTTTAACTTGGCTAACAATAATATACGTTTAATTATACCAATAATTTATTAATAAGAGGAACTATATAAAAAGTTAATAAAAACTCATAAATTTTAAAGCAATGTCAAAAATTACGGACGAGAACTATTTTCACACGGTCCAATTCTAGTAGTTGTATTTAATTAAATTTAGGAAAACTGCGTAAGTGAATCTGTTCATATTTTTAAGTGCACGCAATAGGGTTTGGCACAGAAATGCTGTTCTCAGTTTACTTTATGCGAATTATGAACATTCAAACACAAGTAATAATATTTAATTTATTACTAATCCATTATCGTAGAATAGCGATCTATCTGCAATGCCAAACTGGTTGATCATAACCACGTAAATCATAACCACGCAATATGTCATTCAATTCCCATAGTTTTTGAATTCTACATTCATTCTTTATTCAAATTCCTATAGTTGTGAGTACGTGTGACAAATTAACATTCAGACACGACCCGGTGGCATTGTTATGTGTAGGCATATATATCGGTATAATTATCGACAATAACAACATAAATAATTAAGTATATAATAATGTTGAAAAACATTTTTGTATCGATAGATTGTTATGCGTAGAGCGAACGAACTAGTCCTTAGAACCAGATTCGCTGCTAGTATTGTTTGCTAATCAACCTTTGCCAACGCGTCATTTGAAAAAGGAATGAAAAAACCATTCGACGTTTTCTATTTTTTGAAAATGTATGAGCATCGTCTTTCTTTATTAAACAGCCAGTACCAGTAGTTGACAGCATTCAACCTGATTTTATAAGGCAACAAAACAAGTTTACTTATTAAGGATCAAAATATGGTTTTACGTATGTAGGTAGTAGTTAATTCTAGCGAAAATACAATTTAACATATAAAAAATATAGATTACTGATTCGCAGATGTTCAGTTTGAGTAGTGACCCTGGGATATAAACTGTATTATGTATTATCATTTTATATATATTTGCTATGAGGTAGCGACAACGAATATTACCAACCCTTGCATTGCTCGTAAAAGACGATTATGAACTTTACATTGCTCGGGGCAAACACCATCTGATACCGTCTGGTCAACAATTATATTCCCAAGAAGGGTTCAGATCAAGCAGGCGGCTGATAATAAAACTATTGCCAAAACTTTTGCGATGTGTCCTCTGAAAGAAGAATACATATTGCGTCGACCTCAAATGATTGAGATAAAAACACGATAATGATTGATGATGATTCGTATCCTAAAGTTAACCGTAAATCTAATAAAGCGCTATACGATATTATATAAATTTAATCCTGTAATATAATATTTGCTTTTATAATCCCTATATTTAACTGAAATAATAAATAAATGCATCAGTCACCGTGCAACGCTCATAAAAGTCTACGACCAGCAATATCTATAAAAAGTTTGTTACAAAAACAGGGGAACGCATCAACTGTATGCGCTACTCACGCGCATTTCGTGTAAACGAAAACATCCGAACGCACCCGATCGCAGTGTTCGTTTTTAAATTCTATTCATGGCGGATTTCAGCTTGTCGTTTCGAATACCTCAAACACCTTCAGTCCATTGAAATGTCATAGGCAATGGAAAGATTTTTTTCAAAGAGTTTTTGCTATTTGATTGGCGGCAATTAACGAGCTAACAATAATTTAATGTCAGATAAATACAATAGGCGTCAATAATTTTAAAGTACGTAAACATGATCTACGCATTGAGATTATTGAGATACTTAACGAAGAAACACTATAGTTACGAGACTTGAGTACTAGCTAAAGTAGTAGCTAAATATTAGTATTAGCTATTATTAGTAAGTACTAGCTAAATATTGGCAACATTGTTCCTGCAAAGTTGCAAGAAAAGTCGAGAAAAAAGTTATCATGACGGTCTGAGCGTTCGATTTCCTAACATGCTTTCCAGAAATGTATTATGGTATTCGCCATATATAGAATCACAATGGCTACGGGAATACGAGAAAAGAAAATAATGACATTTTATTTTTAATACGTCCAACGATGTAAAATTTATATCATTCACATATTAGATTTAGATAGGAAAACGAAAACTTGAAAGAAAACCCTATAACAACTCGTCCAGCGTGGTATTTTATATGGTAGATCAACAGTGGCGTAACTATACCGTTCGGGCCCGTGGCAAATTCATCAGACTCCCCAAATATATAAGGAAACTGAACCAACAATAATAGTATTTATGTTGGGAGTTGGGATTCTCCTCTGACCGGAGGCCCCTTCCAGCTGGGGGCCCGTGGCATTTTGCCGATTTGCCACCCAGTAGTTACGCCACTGTAGATCAATTTCCCTCCCTTATGGAGGAGGCTCGAATGGGACATACGAGTATATGAGCTATGATGATGATTAGATTTAGATTGCGTAATGATAAGTACTCCTACGCAGAGATTATAGCTTCGATTCCTATAACAAATCTTTATGCAATCCACAATCTGACAGTCAATTTATATTTCACTGGTTTGCGAGAGTAGCGACGCAATAAAAATACCTGATTTTAGAGATGGGCATTTTTTTATAAATGTTTTAGCGAATACAATAATATTTATATGATTCATTGAGGGTGTGACTGTACTGATTAAAGGAAAATTTCTCTGTTCACGATAAAATATCAAGGATCATTTGACACCATCATCATCATTTCAGCCCATATACATCCCACTGTTGGGCTTGGGCCTCCTCTATAACGGAAGGGTAATTGACCTACTATACCAGGCTGGTCAGACGTGTTGGCATAGGGTTTTATTTTGAGTTTGCCTTCTCTCGCATAGATGTTATATGCGTTTTATCTCCCTTAGTCGTCTCCTACGATCACCCACGGGTAAGATAGGGGGTGGTGAATTGTATTCTTACTCCGTCACCACACGGAAGATTCAGTCATTTGACATACAATACTCAATTTGACATAATATTCAATTACGTCGATATTCTTGCAAACCAGCGATTTTTGTCAGTTGATTATATACTTGTAATATCCGCCGCGACACATTTATTAGTTAATACCGGGTCAGTATTTTTAACAAAAGCATAAACAATTATATAGTATTGCGTTAACAATTTTCCAGTAGCCATTTACGCGAGTAACAAAAGTCATAATTGCTAGTATAAAGAAATGATTGCAAGCGTTGAATAATAAGTAGTATCATCGAGCCATTGTATACAATTAACATATTCATGTGGCAATGATTCATACTGATTGTCAGTCGGAAACTCTGATTCACTAGGATATTAGCAGATAGATGTATAGAATAAATAAAATTACTATTGCCGTTTCATAGATTTTTAATGACAAGAAACAACTACTTGGATTGTGAACAAGATTATCCTCTTGTGTAAAAGAGTAATGACACCTTATAAATAGACCTTATAACGTAATCAAGTGCATATGTAAATTTTAAGGGTAATAAATTGATTACCCTTAAAAGCCAGGTAATTATGTACCGATCCGGGTATTTACCGATTTCGTAATGCTGTTGTTAAATATCAAATACATTGATGACGTTTACACGTTTCTCCTCTTAAGGGCTAATTTTTTTAAATTCATGAGAGCAAGTAAACGCACAAAAACAAATAAATTTCACAGAAGAAAGAATTGTCATTTAAAAACAGGAATTCGATTCTAATTCTGATTTATCGCGTATCAGAAGTAACAACAACCCTGTTACAGAGTATCTTCTTCAACAATCGAATAATATATTTCGACACGGTATGGGAGTGGTGACATTATGGAATTTTATCAACCGTTATACATATTAATACGATGTACATGCATTAAAATTGAATTACAACCGTTTCCTACGTATGTGGCCATATTTTATAGGCTCATGCGTGACTCCATATGGCTAACCGTCAGATGGCGAGATATGAACTTCCCATTGAAAATTTTACGTATGCAAACGATTAGCGCGAAGCCATGACGGGAACGAATCTGAAATTAGATAGACTATTAAGGGTTTAGGAAGGTCGTTGTACTGACGGTCGAAATACGCCTTCCGCTGTCCAAAGAAATATAACTGTACAGTGAATTGCAAACTATCAGAATTGGATTTTAAGTTGTTTCTTTTTACTTGTCATTATAGCTGTTGAGCCAAGGCCTGTGGTTGCTTGCTACCAAGTTTCATCAGTAAAAGTAGGAGCATAGACAAGTTACCCACTACAATTATTTAATAAACTGTCGCGAGCGTACTTTATAATGTTATTAAAAACTTCTTCAGAAGTAATTGCGTTTAAATAAAGTACTGTATATGAATACTTAATTTTTATTTAGCTATATTATGTTAAATCCAAGGGTATGTATGCTTTTTTACCATTTAAATATTTACACAATAAAATATGTTGTTTGACTTTAGCACGAGAGCCTAGATTGATCCAACACAACTAAATAATTTAAAATATGCTTTCTACTACATTTTAAACGGTACAAATGATTATATTGGACGAATTCGCAATAATAAAACGAGTACACCGGACGTCCATTGATATGGCCAGCACTTTTACTAACACACGCTTATGACGGTTTACTACGGATGCGAAATATTTAAAATTATCACAATGAGACCAACTCAATTTAGTAAAAATAGATATTTACGGAAAGATGTGCAAAAATTTGTGTATCTGACTTAAAGATTCTGATTTTTAGGAACCTAGGCAGCCGGTTACTGCACAGACTGCTGCTAAACCGGTGGGGTTTAGAATTTAAAACTATCATCGCGACTAACACTCGCAAAATATGTATTTTAAAAATGATGGCGTAGAACAATTCTTCCATGGACATAGTGATTGCCTGCTTGCCACAGTGCCGAAATATTGGTAACTGCAATAGAATATATGGTATAAATAAATCCCGTTAAACCGTAATTTCGCTGACCACTGAGTATCTGTGGATTTAAAACCCACAATTCTATAGTTACATAATTCGTAAATTATCTTTATTAGTCTCATTTTTTTTGACAACAGTACATATCTCTATGTGATGACGGGATGAGAATACAATTATCGCAACCCCTTACTCGTGGATAAACGGCTAATAGTATCACCAGGAGAGTGGGGCACATCTATCTCTTGGAAAATGTATAACACCTCACTACAATGGTCAACCTATTCGCCAAGCGTGGCGCTTACGCCAGTATCTCCTCATTCATGGGTGAAACCTACATAAAGTAGTGAACGACGAGAGACTGAATTATGAAGATGATAATATATTGAGGTGGCATGAAAGTGTGAGTGGCTGTCAAAGTAATTAATTAGATTGACAGCCACTCATGCTTTACATAGTATTAACGTAGCAAGACTCGAGCCTGCCGCGCGACTTGTACGTCATTTTATACAATATGAGATAAAATGTTTACCTCTAAAAACTCGCTAAGTTGTAAATCTTGGTTCATCATCATCATTACAGCATGTATGTCCCACTACTGGGCTTGTGCCTCCTCCATAATCGAAGGGAAATTGATATACCATACTGGTCAGATGTGTTGGTATAGTTTTATTTTGAGGTTTTCTTCTCGTGTTTAGATTTTATATGCATATTACAATCCCTTAGTCATCTTTTACGACATTGATGGTGAATTGTATTCTTACTATGTGAAAAGATCTCGATGACATCTATAAATTTCTTGCCTATTGAAGACTAAAACTAAATCATCATTAGTGCAACTATATTGCAGTTGTGTTTTTGAACAAACTCATATCATTTCTAGTTAACCACAGTATAATAAAAATCCATAATAAAAGATGCCTCTTAAAATTCTTGCAGTATGACGATGGGCTGTATGATGCACCTTTATTTTTAATATAACAAATGATCATCCAACTAACTGCTTACTGATAAAGGATATTGGCGGACAGTAGCTCTTATATTGTCCGTGCGCCCAACAGAAATAAAAATAGTGAGACACCCGATGATTATTGCTTTATCGGGTTGAGAACCCTTACCTGAATTGTTAGGCTGAATTAATTAATGGTCATACTGCTTAAGAAGCTGATTTTAAATAGAAAGCTCCCAATATTTGACTGATCAAATGGTGGAGTGCTCAAAATACCATTGTACTGCGTTTCGTGGTTTGATTCCTGTGTAGTACAATTCTTTGCAATATTCAAATAACTGTTCCGAGTCTGGGCATAATTTGTGTTGGTTAATTGCATGTTTATGAAGTCAACAAAATTAGGACTTTATGGGGGGTTCCATAAAAAAATAATAATCCTTAAAAATAATCCTAATTAACCCCTCGAGCGATTTTGGGACACCATTTGACCCAAAAAGAATGTGCTCAAAGCGCTTTTGGGACACACGTTGACCCAAAAAAATACTTTACAATTAGCAATTACTTTTAGCACATTTATTTAAATCAACCAATCAAAAGCTATTAATATATATTTTATTTCATATTTTCTTGTCATATAGCAACAATAATAGTTTACGTAAAATCATAAAATTCACTGAACTTTTTTCAATATACCCAAGCGCGCGGGGTACTCGAGAGCGCCGTGACGTTTGGCGCGTGAGGGGTTAACAGATTACAACCCTGTGAAGATGTAGACGATCTAATTATACATATACAAGTTTCCCACATATTTTTTTCTGACAGTGTGTGAAATTTCCGTGAAAATCATCATTATCATTTCAGCCTATCGCTGTACACTGCTGGACGCAGGCCTCCCTCGTGTTACGCCACAAAGTGTGGCAAGTTTGCAAGTGTGTACAAATGCAAGTTTGTCTGTGAAAATATTTTACCATAAAACTAAATGTTAATTTTCTGTGTGAAGACAATAAGAATACAATTGACACTCCCTACAATGCCTATGGTGGCCATATAAAATAATTAAGGCAAATAATATGCATATAAAATATATGTAAAAGAAAGACTATTTGAATATAACACTCTATGCCAATGAAATAGTAGATCAATAACTCTCTTATCTTGGATGAGGCTTGAGGCCAGCAGTAGGACGTATATGAGATAATGATGAAATGTTAATAATCGAAGGAAATGTAACAATCTTCTAAAATAACAGCTTGAAAAACCTATGATAGTCTATCTAGCGAGTGTGTGATAATAGATTATTTTCCATTGATTTTTGTAGGAAGCCTATGCTTTTCAAAAAATTTATTTTATTATTTCTGAGTTATTAGTTAAAAAATAAATAATATTTTGCATTACTATTACATTACTACATTGAAATTGTTAAATGGATTAAGTAGACTCAAGTCTCGTGTCCTCAATTTCTCTATACTCTTAAAAAATATAATTTGTTATTATTAGAAAAACAATCCCTTTTTGAAAAAAATACCACAAAAAAAAAACAATAATTAAAACTAATTTAACAATAAAATCTTAAAGAATAAACTCCTTGAATATTTTAATAATACCACGTTAAACATTTGGTAGAGAACAAACTAAACGAATGGGTTAAAATATAGATGTATCATAAACGAATTTTAATCACTAAAAAAAGAAAACCAAATTCAGATAACTAATTATTTTCAAAAATAGTGCTGAACCAACTTACTTAATTCCTGAGCTTCCGCCGTGCCCTTTGTCAGTGCTAATATTAAAAGTAAATGCACCAAGCACAAAACACAAACATCACTGAACATATTAACACTAAAAGTTTTTGGTGACATTCTAACATGAGACTAGCTGACAGAGCTAGGCGATAGCATAATAATATTAATTTTAATGATAATTCTTCATATCTCAAATTTAAGCACAGCACATCATTCGAATCACTAAAAAAAACTGTAAACACGCAACACCAAACCGCTTCAGCCTCAAGCACAGCTTGATATTAAAGTAATTGACAGATATAACTTTGACAGTTCAGAACAACAGTACTGCCACTACATTTTACTAGAAGTAACCAAAACTGTTAACGTGGTACCTAAGAAATCTAACCGAAACTATAGATGGCAGCACTAAGAGAATAATACTCTAATATCATAGGGAACCAATTTCTTATCCCAGGATAATATCAAATATTAAAGGATGTGCCTATTAATAATATATTTATGAAGTTCTTGTATTGGGTTAATGATAATAATTCAAATAACATGGAATGTACTTTATTAGTTCTTCTTTATTATTATACAATTTGATTTTGTTATCGTTACTATACCTGAAAATGCTCTAAACCACTTTTAGTAATAAAAATTATTAGTAAATACTCTAGTTTCTTAAAAATAAACACCACAATTTTTATTGCACTTTGTATAAATTGCCTCTGCATTTTGTATATTTTGCAATCTGTATAATTGCACTCTGTATAATTAAAGATTTAAATATTTTTAAAACCAATATCTTGGTATAGCCTGTACCAATAAAGAAACGAGTGAAAAATTTCTGTTACAGCAGTACTATCAGGATCAAATATATCCTAAGTTATTTCTTATCTATACAGCTACCTGGCACTATATTATTATATTATCAATAGAAGGAAAACTCGAAATAAAACCCTATACCAACCCGTGGTCATACGGGTATAGCTACTATACTATGGTATAGTAAGGTCAATTTCCTTCCTATGGTGGAGGAGGCTCGAGCCCACAGAAATATCTTATTAATTTTTCTGTGCTCGAGCCCAACAGTGGGACGTAAATGAGATGAAATGATAATCAATAGATATTACAACTAGACTCTTCAGTTTTATTTATTTGTATAGATAATATCAACAATAAGGAAAATCTAAACAGAAAATGAAGAACCGTAACATACACATAAGCAGAACCAGAATGATTAAGCTGATTATTCATTTGTGTACTGCGCAAGTAAGCGGATTATACTTATTGAATTGGTCCCGAATTCGAATAAAGATACTAATTTGAACTTTATGATGTTATGGCAATGTAGAGCACTTCAATATCTCCATTTGCAACAGATAACGTTGCCATATGAAAGAAACATCTAGTTTGTAAATATTACTGTGTTAATTAAATTACAAAATATAAATTCCCATTTCATGCAATATTTACATATTAGTTTGAACTAACAATAACTTTGTAATCGAACTGCTTGGGAATAAAATAAAAATACTATAGTAAATATTAAAAAATGATAAACACCAACAAAACAAACAGCACAGAGTAATTTATCCTATTTTTAGTATGAAAACTATGGAGTGTAGAAGTAAGGAGGACCATCTCAGTGTTGAAAAAGTGTCCGTTGAAAGGAGAAAATTAAGGTGGCGCTATAGTAGCAAGTGGAAGAATTTTAAATAGAGCGCCACAAATTATTAGAGTAGGATACTAAATTAGAAAAGGAAAGAAACATTTCCGCTTTGTTACAGCGCAATTCATATTTCTTAACGACAGAAGTCAAGATAAATATTAAATTTTTCAACCCAGCACACTTCACTCTTAAGTTTCATAGGTTATTATTTACTAAATTACAGTTGACTACGTAAATAGTTGAGATTTTAAATACTGCATATTTCTTAACGACAGAAGTCAAGATAAATATTAAATTTTTCAACCCAGCACACTTCACTCCATAACTCTGTTTATAACTGCTAAGTTCATACCATTTCCACTTGCTACACTAGCGCTATTAATTTGCTGTTTACAAGTGGACACTTTTTCGACTAATCCCCCATACGAGATGGTGCTCCTTACTTCTACACTCCATAATGAAAACATAGTAAAATAATACCTATAATGATATTTCTTTGTAATGGCAACATTTAACTCCTTTATCTTCTTCTTAGTTAATGGCAATGAGCACAAATTATAAAGTAGTACAGATAGGACAGTACGTCAACTTAGTAAATTTGGAATACAATCATCTTTATCCACTTGGCGGCGCTTGTGAGCTTGTCATTACTATATTTACCTACATAGCTATATTTAAGTATGCATACCTGTGACATCTATATACGTATAGATGACTAGAAATTATAGTTCTATCTATATATTGTTCATTATCTATATATAGTTCTATCTAAATATTGTTCATTTGTATTAGTATAAAAAATACTAGCAGCGGCCTGCGGTTTTACCCGCAGTTTTTCTTCCTGTGAGAATATCGGGATAAATTATAGCCTATGTGTTATTCTGATATGCAAACTACATTAATGTGAAATTTCATCAAAATCCTTTCAGTAGTTTTTGCGTGAAAGAGCAACAAACATATAAACTTTCGCGTTTATAGTATTAGTAGGATATTGATGAATTGAACTCTCTCAAGAAAATACTAGTAAAAAAAGATCAATAATACGCAAAATTTTTGTTATTAATCCAAATTTATTTTATCACCTTCAAAGTATGCTCCTTCAGAAACGATAGACTTATGCCAACGTTTAAGTCAAACATCAAAACATTTTTTAAACGCTGTTTCCGGAATTGAGTTCAGTTCTCGCCGCGAGTTCTCCTTTATGTCTTCTACCGACTGAAAACGGGTGAAAAGTCGACTGGAGCCATATCTGGTAAATATGGTGGTTAAATTTTCAAATTGAAATCATTTATTATGCATAAACACCGAGAGGGCACTTACATATTGTCAGGTTTACAATTTGCAAACAAAATATACTACCACCGGATCGGAACGCGACCGCTACTGGGAAGATCCGGCAAGAAAATCAGCGGGCTTGTCTGTTATTTTTGTTATTTTTCTTCTTACTAGATATACAATAGTGTACATGTTTTATAAGAACTAGTTCCAGTGTGATGCCCTTCGAACCGCAAGATAATATGATTCAAACGATTATGGCTGGACCAGATCCCACAAGCGGCACCCGATCACGAGTTGACTACTAGAGCAGCCATCACTCCCCTCAACCACTATGGAGGGAAGGGAGAGACCCGCTCCACGCAGCTACCACAAGTAGATCCTTCTGTGAGCATGACCAATATCATATATGTTACAAACGGTGAAAATACAAAATTTCGTTAAGCAAAGCACGCTACACTTTACAATAAAAGTTAAAAACAAAACAGTATATTTAAAATAACAAGGAAATTGCTGAATGAGGAGCTGCTCACAACCAATCTGTATTACCATCTACATAATCCGAGATTTTATAATAAGCTTTTTTACAAAGTCTATTCTTGATCGCTTTTTTAAACTTTTTCATTGGCAGGTCTCGAATATCCTTACGTAATATCTATTGTAGAAACGTATACATTGCCCCATGAATGATTTGCTAATTTTTTGGAGACTAGTATGTACAACTAGTTTGTCTTTATTATTCATCATATTCGAGTATTCATTTCATGAAAGTCACAATATTTTTTAAAGTTAGCCATATTTTTTCGTATATATATTGTGATACAACAGTTAGAATATTTATTTCTTTGAATTTCTCCCGAAGTGAGATTCTTGGGCCTAGATTATAAATTGCACGGCGGACAGCCCTTTTTTGAAGAACAAAGATTATATTGAAGTCCGCGGAGCATCCCCACAGTAATATGCCGTAAGACATAAGACTATGGAAATAAGCGAAACAAACCATTCTCGCTGTTTCAATATTGGTTAACATTCTTATTTTTTTTACTGCAGAAGCCGCTGAGCTTAGCTAAGCCTACTCAACAACTTTTCAATATGAGGTCCCCACTGAAGTTTAGCATCTATGGTGATACCTAAAAAAACGGTTGATTCCACAAGGTCTAGAACCACATCATTCATTTGGACATTGGTTTCCACTTGCCTCACATTAGGAGTAGTAAATTTTATACATTTAGTTTTCTTCTCATTGAGAACCAAATTATTAGTGCTAAACCAATGAACAACGTTAGACAGTGCATTGTTCACATCGTCATAATTAAACATGTCTTTTAATTTTAATTAACAGAGAAGTGTCATCTGCGAACAACACAATGTCCAGATTGTCCCATATATGGTAGGGTAGGTCATTTAATGTATACAAGAAACAGAATTGGCCCCAGAATGGACCCTTGTGGAACGCCCATTTTTATAACAGAACCAGATGATCGTGCACCATTAACATCAACCCTTTGGATTCTGTTGCTTAAGTAAGAAGTTACAAGTTCTGAGAATCTCCGTTCAGATATCTGTCTGTATGTGTTGCTTTACGATACACTACACCATGAACGCTGCAAAGTGTTCGAAACGTCGGGCAAACATAAATCAAATACAAACTCGATAAAATCCGTAGTTTCATTTATAACAGCAGTGTATTTAATATAACAGATGCAACTTAAATTCCGCGCCAAAATGGAAAATAGTTGTGCCAATCTAACAACAGAAAAAACAATAAGTTGAATTTCAAACAAAAAACACTGAATGTAGGTCTCATTTACTCTTTATTTTTCGTTGTTTGACATACACTCATTTGCAAAAAAAACGGGCACCTAAGCAATGAACCATTTCAAATGTTAATATTTCTTTGTTTGATAATTATAGGTAGTTTTATCCACACAATTTGCTAAATTAATAAGAAAATAATCGTTTTCATCAGTATTTCATAAAATTTAGATACAATTTATGGGAAATAATGCTAAACCTCGCTAGTAGTGTATATTCGCTAGTAGTGCATATGCTCATGAAGTAAAAATAAAAAAGTTTTTTTGTTTGTTTTTCTTTAATAAAGTAAAAGCAGATAAATGTTTAGTATCGAGTGTGACCCCCTCTAGCTAAAATCACAGCTTGAATTCGTCTGGGCATGCTAGCGAGTATATCCCGGATACTTGCTTGCGGAATACGTTCCCACTCCGCAGTAATCACATTCTTCAGCTCTCTGATGGTCTGCGGAGCCGGGTGTACTGATCTCACACGCCGTTTCAGAACGTCCCAGACATGCTCTATGGGATTGAGGTCGGGACTTCGAGCTGGCCAATCCAAACGACGAATGCCGACCTCTTGCACATACGCATTAACATCGCGGGATCGATGGGCGCGAGCATTGTCGTCCATAAAAATCGAGTCTTCACCTAGAGCGGCCAATGCGGGTTGTGCATGAGAAATTAGAACTTCCGTTATGTATCGATGCCCAGTCAGTGAGCCGTTTTCAATGAAGACTAACTCTGTACGATCCATTGAATTTATTCCTGCCCAAAACATAACAGAGCCCCCACCATAAGGTGTGATTTCTTCGAAACATGCCTCTGCAAAGCGTTCTCCTTGTCTTCTTAGCACTCGCCGACGTCGATCTTCACCGAACAGAGATATCCTGGCTTCATCAGAGAACAAAACCCTATTCCAATCGTCTTGAGTCCATGATTCACAATTTCTAGCGAACCTAAGCCTGTGAACTCTGTGCTCACGGAGTAATTTGGGGCCGCGGGCCGGGCGGTGACTGCGTATATTGGCAGCGAGAAGCCTCCTCCTGACCGTCCATAGACTAATATGCACATTTCTTACTTCTTGGAGGTTGTTCTTAAGATCCACATACGAAGATTTGCGATTTCTCAATGTGCGACTCACAAGAAAACGATCATCCCGTGGTTGGGTACATGGTTTTCTTCCAGAACCAGGCCTTCTCTCGACGGAAGTAATATTTTCGTTTAGTAACATTTTTATATTGATAACACTCTCTCCTATATCATCTTCACAATTAAAATGTGAGGTGTGGATAGCCAGTATATCTGTTATTAACAAAGATTTAAATGAATTACGAAAAGTATACGTATCTGGATTGGTGTATCTATAATTATACGATCTAATTTTTCCAAAAAAATTTTCGAGTGGGTCTTGGTTCAAGTTTCTTGTATAAAAGAAACTGACCCCCTCCGACCGTATAACTTGGCTAATTCTAATTAAACTCTCCAGTGTTTTAACCCAATTCTTTAGTGTAGGCACAGTTTTCAAAGTAACTTTTTCTAATGGGTGTCTAGATACAAATTTCATATTTTTTATTTTCCTAATGGCTTCAATCCAAAAAGCTTCATGGGCACTATTTGCCTGGACAGGACCTCTCAATTTGCCTGGATCTCTTCCAGATCGGGAGCCGTTGCAACTATCGAAAAGCCTATCAAAAAAAGCAATGGCTTCTGCTGTGTTATTTGTGGTGTCGCTTATTTGTGTTCCATCATGCCGCTGAGCTAAAACAAAAATTATGTATTTAAATATAATTGCAAAAGAGAGTTTATATTTGATCATCATCATCATCTTGCTCTTATCCCAATTACTTGGGGTCGACGCAATATGTCATCTGTTTTGACATATTGCAAAAAGTTTCGGCAATGACTTTTATGACCGGCCGCCTGCCTGACGTCAACCCTCCTTGGGAATGTAATCGTTGACCCAAATGGTACCAGATGGAGTTGGTCCGGGTCAATCTAGGGCTCTTAGTCGTCTTTTACGACACCCACGAGCAAAGCAAGGGTTGGTAGTATTCGAAGCCGCTACCACACAGCAATTTGATAATAGTCTTAAAAGAAAGCCCCATTTGCACAAAAAACGACATGCCCTAGCAAAAAAGATACGTCCATGGCCCGGCCACACTCTGCCCGTATCGTCCGGGGTGACCATAGAGCGGTGTGCGAGTCCCATAACTTACGGTATTCCCTCCCTATCGCCATTGGACGAACCACCGGTACTAGTTGTTGACTTATAGCCGAAATCATTAGACCTAGAAACGTGAAATTTTGTATAAAGTTGTCTTTCTTGGGGAAAGTGCTCACTAAAAAAGAATTCTTTGCAATTTTACCTCTAAGGGGGATAAGGTGATAAGGAACTCGCGCCTAATGATACCATGCCTACACTGTCCAATTGTACATAGTACTCTCTTCTTCACATGATATAGCTGCTGTTCAGACAAAGCTCAATCCCCTCCACGCACTCGGTTGCAGAGTCATGTATCAAAGTGCCTATCAGTTGTATGGTTTCACTCACTGGTACCTAATTCATCATCTCATCTCAGCCCATATACGTCCCACTTTTGGGCTCGGGCCTCCTCCACAATGAAAGGGTAATTGACCTACTATACCACGCTGGTCACACGTGTTGGTATAGGGTTTTATTTCGAGTTTTCCCTCTCTCGCACAGATGCTATATGCGTTTTATATCCCTTAGTCGTCTCGTACGATCACCCACGAGTAAGATAGGGGGTGGTGAATTGTATTCTTACTCCGTCACCACACGGAATTACTGTTTAATATATATTTCTAAGAAGTAATCATCTTACAGAAAGTTGCAGTATATTTCATAGTTGCAGCTACACGTTCACTGAAAACTTGAGTGCAGTTTTTCACTTTCATTTTCTTGATTTTTGTAGGTATAATATGCTCATCTGTCAATTTAGGAAGCATTTTTATATTCCCTAATTCACAATCATAATGGTAAACATCCACAATATCTTGCCATTGTGTGAGTTTTCCTTCAAATATTAAATTCTTGTTGAGCATGTTATTTCTTAAGCCTTTCATTAAGTGTGGAGGATCATAAATAACACTTATTTTTGATCCTTTTACTGAAATACTGCCATCTGTTAACAAATGAAATATAATCAAAATAAATATATATATATATATATATATATATATATAGCTATAGTTACAGCTACTATCTATATATATAGGAGAGGCGGGTTTTGCGAGCGATAAATTGACTCATCACCATATCTCTGGAACCATAAGGCGTACAGACTTGAAATTTGGCACAAATATTCCTTTCGTTGAGTAGAGGTCAGCTAAGAACGGATTTTACGAAATTCCACCTGCAAGGGGTGTTGCGGGGGCGTTAACAATAATATACATATAAAGGAACAGGGTGAGCCGAAGCTACTGAAGCTAGAAAAATGAAATTTAGACCATAGTTTCATTTCGTAACGTAGGCACTCACTAAGAAAAGATCTTTTGAAATTCCACTCTTAAGGGGGTGAAACGCAACGGTAAAGTTTGTATGGAAAGAAAAAAATCTTTAGCTACTGTCTTCAAATTAAGCACAAATACTCTTTAATAAAAATAAATAAACACGTGTTTCAGCGTTTGTCCTTTTTCATCCTTTAAGGGTGTAAAATAGGTAGAAAGATGTCAGTTTACTGACTTATCACAGAGCCGAAAGTACTGAAGCCAGAAACATGAAATTTTGACATTAGTTTCTTTGCGTGACGTAGAAACTCACTAAGAAAGGGTTTTTTGAAATTCAAGCCCTAGGGGGTAAACCGCAGTAACAAATTTTGTATAAGGAGAAAAAAATCTACATAGATTTTCTTCAAATTCTCCAAAAATACTATTTAGTAAAAATAAATGAACACGTATTTCAGCATTTTTTAATTTTCACCCTCTAAGGGTGTAATCTACACTAATATTATAAAGAGGAAACGTTTCTTAGGAATAAACTCAAAAACGGATTTCGATGATTCTTTCACCATTAGAATGTTACAGTATCCCTGAGTAACATAGGCTATATTTTATCCCAGTATACCCACGGGAACGGGAACTACGCGAGTAAGGCGACTGAAACCGAAGCGAGGGCGGGCTGCTAGTAATGTAATATAATAATAGCTATGCCTATGACTTTATATTTCTCAAGCACAGTACTTTTTCTGGATGAAACTATAAAAAATGTTTTTGAAATAATCTTCATCAGTAAGAGTGAGAGTAAGTGTTTTATATATATATATATGTCCCACAGATGGGCTGTGGTTTCCTCTACTTGGGAGGGACTTACTATGCCACACTGGTCAGATGTGTTGGCATAGGGTTTTATATCAAGTTTTCCTTCTCTTGCAGTAATGTTATCTGCATATCATATAACTCAGTCGTCTTTTACGACACCCATGAACGAGAGAGGGGCTGGTGAATAATGATATTATCCGCAGGATAGTGGGCTCTTCTCATTTATTTAAATAAGTTTAAATATATGCCAAATTGGCCAACCGCGTATAGGCGATACTTCGGCGCTGTTGCCGGTATGCCAATGGGGGACATTCATCGCTACAGTAGCCCGCCGGACGGGCCACCGAAGTCAAGGACTCAGCACTGGTGGTTCGTTTAGTGACGATGGGGGAGGGAGTATGGCAGGTTAAGGGGCCCATCCGTCACTCTGGACGGTACGGGAGGATGTGATATTGACCGGACATGGGCTGTCACAAATAAAAAAGATGGCACACGCCTGTTTATCGGTTATAAGGCAATAGTGATTTTTTTTTATGTAATTACGAAGGGAAGGACAAGAAAAAGGAGCCTATGTCGTTCTCTAAAATCCCATCTATCTCCTTAACAAAATTCATCAACATTAAATTAGACATACACTGGGACTTCACGTTAGTTCAGCGGGTTGCGCGCAAAAATGTATTGGAAAGACAGAGTTTCTTATTTATTTTTGCGATAAAAAGTAGCTTATATCCTTTCCCCAGGTCCCATATACCAAAATTCATCAAAATCAGTTTCGCGGCTTAGACGTGAAGAGGTAGCATACAGACAAGAGTTACTTTCAAATTTATAATATTAGTATGGATCTGAAGCATAACGGGGATGCATAAATACATTTATCTTAGCACAGAATGAACAAAAAAGTCATACGTAATAAATATTATTGATTATTTGTTTGCTAATATGAATATTGTGCGGATTAATAAATTAAACTTAATGGATAGAACATACCAAATTTTGTGTTATTTAGAAGACAAGCTGGCTTTGTGTCTTCTTCTAAGTCTTTCAATGCGCGTTGTGATGTCATTCCCTGGTCGCAGATAAAAGCTACAGGCTTAAGCCCAGATGTCAAAACAACATCAACAATATCATTTAAAATATTTTTCAATGTAGCTGCTAATGTAGTCCCTTGGCAGAAATAATAAGCAACAGGTTGCCTCCATGGTGCACATACTCCTCGCAGCATGATGACTAATGCATGATCAGCAAATTTAGGCAGTCCATATTCTGATTTAATAAAGCCATCTATCTCATTAATGCTTGGAACAAAATTCAAATGTGTTGATAACTGGATTTCGTTAAAGACAATGCTACACAATTTTTTGGTATTGCTCCAGAGTTTTACTTTTTCTTTCAGAACCGCAAACAAATTTTGATTAATACCTTCATCCAGTTTAATATTGCATAAAATTCTATTGAGAGTTCTTTTCGTGGGCAAAGAAAATAACTTTTGTAATAAAGAGTAACCCTTGGGGCTCTGTTTATATAGTGCTAAGCACATTAATTTTTGATTAGAGTCATACCTTCTTGATTTCCTATGTTTGCCTGCAAGTCTTAACTGCAACTGAATGAATTTTTTCTGAAAGAAATCTAATTTTTCTACTAATCTCTGAAATGTTTTTGTTTGGGCAAGGTTTTCTGCATGAACAATATTTTGTTCTATATCTCTGCTAGTTGTGAACAATCTTTGTTTTTTAAGAATATTCCTGGATTTGTAATACAATTTGCGACATTTTGGAGTTAAAGTTTTAGTATTAGTTACAAGCCGAGTTCTAGCCATTGCTAATTGCGTACATTTGTCACCTGTAAATAAAGAGATATCTACACTAAGTATTATGCATAAACAAACACTACTTAGCTTATCCTTACTAATATTATAAATATGAAAGTAACTCTTGTCTGTTAGGCTTTCACATCTAAACAGCTAAACCGATTTTGATGAAATTTGGTACAGAGATGGAATAAAGCTTGAGAAAGGATATAGGCTACATTTTATCGCGAAAAACGGGTGTTAGGGCTTGAAATGGGGGATGACATTTTGTATTCGTCATTTTCGACGATAGAACTACGAATCTTTGTGTTAAGGCGTTTGATAATAAATAAATAAATATTCGTTCTAACGTTATGGAAATTTCACATACATGGCGATGAAATTCAACCGCTAAAACACCAAAAAGCATACAGCCGAAACCACTCGGCCTAGAAACTTATTTTTTTTACACCGTCGTATTTCTTGGGGTACACGAGCACTAGCAAACGATTTTTCGAACGAAACTATTGGGGCTAGGAGCCTAAAACTTTGTATGAGATTCTCTTTCTTTTGTTGTAAGTGCTCTAAGAAATCATTTTTTGAAATTTAACCCCTAAGGGGGTGAGTGTATAGTCAAAATCATTAGATCTAGAAATGTGAAATTTTGTATAAAGTTGTCTTCCTTGGGGAAAGTGCTAATAAATGTGGAATAGATATTGTTGACGAGTTATGTTGAACGTATTCAGTGAGATTACCTAAAGGAGCTGGCCACTTCTTTTGTTATGCCACACGTAAAGTCTAGGTCTACCACTTTGAACTTGCCTGCAGATATTAAAATTAAATTATTGTCTTTACTTGGTCAATCAAATAAAAACGACAATCCTAGTTGTGCCCATCAGGAGAGGGCACTTCTACCGCGCTCTCAAAGGTTGTCCTCACGGTGTACTGTTTGTCTTTGGAAAAAGGATCGAAAAAAGAAACTGATTGTTACCTGCGCTTTAAAAAAATATGTAAAGAACATACAGTCCCCGTTTGCGAAGTCTGTGCTCATAAAATTAATAAAAGATTTCTAATTAAATAGGATTCAAAAATAAAACAGTATTTTTTATGTTTAATTTAGATTATTATTTTTTGAACATGTTATACATGTTCAAATTGTTCCCATTGTCAGTTTTAAGTAAGAATATATTATGATCATTTGATATTTACCTCGTTATTTCTCTTTTTTCTTTATTTTAGTCTATTTTTAGTTTTTTAATGCCACATAGCATGTGAAAATTTTAAGAAATTTCAGGCTGTGCCAGTTAAACAAATAAATATATTTCAAGAAGAGTTAATTACTTTGTTTTTGTGTTATTCACTTTAATATATAAGATAAGATAAAAAGTGTTTTATTTAAATATTTTTAGAAAACCCTGAGTTTTTACAATAGTTTCACTGTGGTGTTTTAGACCCGGTAGCGACTGTCTGTGTCTGTATATGGGATGCGCCACCCACCGAGTTAATTGTGCTGGTGAGTGTTGAAAGGAACACTCGCGTGGGACTTACAAGCTTAATAGCAAAGTTATAATTAAAGATACTAACGTTGGCAAGAAATTGTTGGTTTTGGTGATATAACGGTGCTACATAATCCAGAAGCCTCTGCCAGATTCATAGACTCAATATTTGCAGTTCCATATAAATTACCTGCAGTTAACAGAATTACAATTTAAAAAATTTCACATTAGTAACCGATTTCAGCACGTCAGTGTTTTTGCCGTTATAGATATTATAATATGGATCAGTCTCACGATAATTTCAATACTAAAATGTCGGTATAGGTTTTCATTTCGAGTTTTCCTTCTCTTGCACAGATTTTATGTGCATATTATATCCCTTAGTCGTCTTTTACGACATCCACGGGCAAGATAGGGTAGTGGTGAATTGTATTCTTACTCTGTCACCACATGGAAAATATGACTGTTTATTGTGTTATAATATGAATGAACCTGAGTAACAATAGATAATAATGTACTAGAGCAAGTGGATGAATTTGTATATCTTGGATGTGGATTTAGTCGGGATTGAACCACCACTGATTTAGAGCAAAGAAATAGAGTGAATGGAGAACGTTGGGACAACTTCTCCATTGGCACGTGTAGCAATACATAACGCAGTGCTTGTCCCAATATTACATATAGAAGCGAAAGTTTGGTATGCTGAAATGAGCATTAAAGTAAAATTAATACGGTCGAAATGCGTTCTCTACGAAAATCTGTGGAATTAGGGTGACCAATTTGTAACGACGACGTAAGAGAGTGAATGGCTATGTAAGAGAGTATTGGTGTAAAGATGCATAAGGGAATGCTCCAATGGTTCACACATGTGGAAAGAATACCAAATGAACATCTGGTTAAGAAAATATATAATGGCGAAAATGGAAGGATGTAATACTGAGGGGAGGCCGAGACTAACCTATCTAGACCAAATTGGTCACGGGTTGAAGGAATGTGGAGTCAAGTGGCTTCGAAACCAATGAGCATGTATGAGGAGAATTATGAACGTTGAGGAAGCGAGTGAAATGTGAAGCGAATGATATGTATGTGTTACAATGTTCCTGCTTATTTTAATTACCTCTAGCCAGTTCATTTATACTTAGATTTGCTTGAGACTCTTTTGGAGCATGCAGGATATATTGCCTGGAAGTACCTGTAATTAAATTCAAATTATTTATTATGTATAAACCCAGCGTGGGCACTTACATATTGTCATTTTTTTTTACATTTTAACTTAAATTAAAGTATATACCAAAACAAAACTTGTAAAAAACCAAGCCTCGCAACTTAGTTTTTCTACCATAAAAGTTGTGAGATCCATGATATACCAAGTCGGTTAACTCATTTAGTCCCTGCTTAAGGGGTTATATCAGTGTTGATGGCTGAAAAATGAAGCATTTTTTGGGATTCTTTTTTGAAAAAACTACTCCATCAAATGATTTGAAATTTTGTGTATTAATTATTATTACAATGAATTATACAAAACAATTTTTATTTTTAATGCATTTTTTTCGCCGTAAGAGTGGCCGCAACATGTCGTCTGAAAAAAAACACTCCTTGCCGGTTGACAGCCTAACTGCCAGATGAAGCATCTGAAATCAAAAATTCAAAATATTATTAAATTATAATAGAATAGCTATCGCAGCATCGTAGGGAATTGAAAAATTTTGATTAGAATAAAAATGGCGGCCATTAAAAAAAAAACGAATTTTACACAAAAAATTTGCAGTAAATTGTTAATAAAAAAAAAGGAAACAAAAAAAAAACTCTACGATGCGACGATAGCGATAAGTTTTCTGAAGAGAATTATTTTTGAATCAAGTCGATTGGACAAGATTCGAGAGAGCTATGCTGTCAACCAGGTTAAAAAACATGGTTTCGAGAAAAACGCGTTTGAAACTTCAAGAGAATAAAATTGAATGATGTAATTTAAATATTAATATAAAACAAGTTTTTACCGATTAGTCTGCTATCCCTGGACCATATAAAAGTTCCTTTGCGTCAAGCAAGATCATTTCCTCAACCTAAGCTCGGTTTGAAAGTATCATCCGGGTCAAATCATTGAAGGCTGTTCGGTATACAGGCTTCGGTAAATCCATAAACGCACAAAATTTTTCTAAACCTCTTAATCCAACTCCAAGCAATCTCATGGAAAATGTAAATCGTTGATTTACTTCATAGGCATTTCTATTGACAAAGCGGACATGAATCAATTTTTTTGTCCACACATGATTTGCATTTTACAACTAATTTAAATCCCAACCCGCGTATGCTCGTTTCTGCAAAGTCAATATCACTTCCACATTCTTTACACTTCACAAATCAACTAAGCGGTAAGAAACACTTGGAGTCACTGTTACCGAAGTCTCGCCAAACACGCTTAGTTTAGTCGAGGAGGTACTTGTGTTACCTTCTTCTTTTTCTAAAACGTATTGATTCTTCGGAGACATGAATTTTCTTTTCTTCCTGTCAGCCCTTACCACATTATCACCCGAGACGTGTCTTCTACTTTTTCTGTCCATTTTATTTCTTTAAAATTACACAATTTATAGATATAGCACGAGAAATCATTGAGACGCACATTACTCAAAATTTGAATTTTAAGATGTGCACTGCTCGAAATATAGCTCGATACTAACCAACCGACTACTAATACACAAATATTCATGTTCCTGGCTCTTCACCTTTGTAATTGCTTCATATACCTGGCTTGGGGTAGACGAATAGGGGAGGGACGCTCCGACCATACCTATAGAACGCTCTGGGAGCGTCGACGCTTGGCATCAGTTTAGAGTATTTCTAAGCCGAATATTGCTTTCAAAATTTGTAGGCATATTATTTAAGGCCAACACATATATATTTAAGCAAAAAAATAAAAATCTTTTTTTTTTTTCAACACTGATATAACCCCTTAAGGGACTTCTTCTCTTAAATTACTACGTAATTAGCTAACCTAACAACTTCTTATAGTGAGCATATCAATATAATTTTCAATATAGTTTGTAATACATTTTTCATTTAATTAGATTGTTTAGTGCTATTGCTAAACTATTGGTTCAAATTGAATGAAATTTGAAATATACCGTGTGTATACAATGCCTGCTGAATTACTAAAAAATTAGGCTTCTAGTTTTATTCACAAAAAAGTTATAGGGATTCAAAAATGGCCTGAATTGCTACGAGAAAAGTATGTTACAGATGTGTTGTGTTAGTAGTATGAATATATAGTGTACATATGTACACTATACATTTATATTTAAAGAACATAAATCCTTTCCAATGAGTAAACTAATTAAGTAATGATATCAAATAAATATTAATTTATATTTAGAGACAAATTTAAAATGATATGTACATAATTTTAATATTATTTTTTAATGTTACACATAGTCTAAGAAAACCATAATATTATTTACCTGGCAAATGTTCTTCACTATATTTTAGCTGTTTAGCGATTTCTGGAACTGAATCTTCCACATTTTCTAATCTCACTTTAGTATATGTGTGATCACCAGAATAGGTGGTAACATTTGATCCTGGAAAACATCATTAGTTTGACATGTAAGTTCAGCAACAAGCCAACATGTCTACAACACCCAGCTTGTTGCTGGTGACATGTTAAATGTTTCATTACTAATCAATATTTTTGGTGCATTTTGTATACAGATCACCAACAAACTGACTGAAGAGATAAAAAAAACGGGCCTTAACTCTAAGGCATGCATGCGTTTTGTTTTTAAGAATTACCAAATAAATATCCTCAATTAGATATCATACGTTCAGTTTTAACCAATCAAAAAATTTGCAAATGGCGTATTAATTTCAAATTTGTATGGGAACTTTAAAAAATTATATCTCGTAAACCGTGATGTTTCGCAACTTAAGAATTTGTAAGATGCCTTCTATTTATGAGTACTATCTATAAAAAAAAAATGAACGTCGAAATCGATGGCCCATAATGGAAAGTTTAACCTTTATTATATGCGGTGATACAGTAAAATATAAAATGTTGTGAAGGACAAATGGGGTTTGTGGGCAGATAACATCAGTGCGAAGAAAACTCGAAATGAATACCTGTAACAACCCATATGATTGGTGTTGTATAGTGGTTATTTGCCTGGTAATGTGATTGAGCCCCACACCCAATTAGATGTCGTACAAAGCTTAAAAACCAGATTATAATAGATTTGAGTTCATGTAAACAATATAAAGGGCCTTTAAATGACTACTTACTATTAGGTATTCCATTACTTATTTCTTCTTCGGTAAATAGTGTAGGCAAGCCACCGTATTTCCTTTTAAAGCCATTGAGATATTGAGCTTCAAAATGTTTTATACAGATCATCTTCTTAAGGAGCAGTTGTTTCGATGTTAATTGTAGAAGTTCTGGGCAATGTGGAGCCAAATATAAAAGCCACGTGCTTTGCATATTTTTGTCACGAGGAAAGTTAAACATCTTTATATCTTTAGACAAACAAGAGCTTACACTACACACTGTGATAGGCATTTTCAAGATCCCAAGAACTGAAAAATGACGCCAGAAACACTACAAGTCCTGTCTCTAAAAGTCACTGTCCACAGAGATTCGACGAAGTAACGGAGGAGAAGTCACTCAACTCGACGTTATACGTGAATATACAAATCAGTAACAAGTAATACTTGTGATTTAAAACAAAATGCGCACGAGCTCACGAACAAGCAGCAATTTGTAAACGCAATATGGCAGCGGTAGACGCGCTCAGACGTCATTCGGTTGTCATTCTATCAGTTCGTCAGCGCCTCTAGTGACATTTTATTATTGTATCCCAAACTTCTAAATTTTAAGAAAATGTTCCAGCTGTCAACGCCGTGGCAATGAGCTACAATAATATGAGCTATTGGTGCCAGTATCGAGTATATTGATTATTATTCACGTCTTTAGTCTTAGTCTTTCAGTCAGTCGTTAGCATGACTTGGTGCTGATACAAGTCATGCGTCTCAGGAAATTTGGGCAGAATGTCAAAATGCACGTAATTCACTATTATATCATTTTCACTACATTTCAGAATTTTATCTGCATTATATTACATAAAATATCAGCAAAATTATTGAATATAACACTTTGAAACACTAAAATGATGAAAAGAATATAAAAGCGCTACATGGCATTTTGACATTCGCGTCAAAAGTCCTTTATCTTGAAATATTTTTTGGCGGGAACATGTAAATTTCATGTGGCGCTCCTAAGTTATATGTAATCTTATGCCCCCACTACACGTCGGCAGATGCGTCCGCAGATGTCATCGGCGGACGCGTCCGCCGACGTGTAGAGGGGGTGGATTTGCTCGTCTGTGGTAGGTATTTGACGTCCGCAGATGCATCCGGCACTCATCCGTTAGTTGTCGGTTTTTGTAGCACGGATCAAAGGGTTTCAACGCCAGCGCTGGGTGTTGCGTCCACACGTCTGACGACGCATCAGTGTTCATCGGGAAGCGGATGAGAATGCACGCGTGATTTCTGTAGTATTTTTTCGTTCTTTCTTTTTTACTTGCTCGTTAAAATGGTTAACACGAGCACTGACAAAACATTCAAATTCCTGGAGTTGTATCAAGCAGAAATTCGAACAAAATTATCAAATTCTCGGGATGGCTCTGCATATATGTAGTTCTAAAAGCTAGTTATCCACGCTATTCCTGCAAAAAAAATGTCGTCCAGGAGGACGTGTTAAAGAAAATTGCAATAAATCATCATCTTCATCATCTCAGCCCATATACGTCCCACTGTTGGGCTCGGGCCTCCTCCATAATGGAAGGGTATTTGACCTACTATACCACGCTGGTCAGACGTGTCGGTATAGGTGGGTTTTATTTCGAGTTTCCCTTCGCATAGATGTTATATGCGTTTTATATCCCTTAGTCGTCTCGTACGATCACCCACGGGTAAGAATGAATATGTGGGTGGTGAATTTTATTCTTACTCCGTCACCACACGGAAGGCAAAAAATACATTATGGAAATGATTTTTTATTCACATTATTCGGTTTCTATGTATGCTGATTACAGCGTCCACCACGTTCCTCTTCTCAATTTTTTTTTAATAACTACTGCGATGGACACTTAAATAGTACTTAAAGGTCCTAAATAAATAAATAGCTGCAACAGCTACGGTCTCAATATCCATTTCGCGTGCGTACGCACGTACGTGTTGCGTCCGGCAAGAATCAATACAGACTGATCGGCCTGCAGACGTGTGGACGGTGCACAGAGATCCATCCGCTGATGCATCTGACGACGTCTGCGGACGCATCTGCCGACGTGTAGTGGGGGCTTTAGAACATTAACGTATAGAAGGATAGTGTCAGTACTTCGAACTTTAAAGATTTGAATCTAAAAATAGTAATAGCGCGCAGACGATTACACACGTACACACGCAAACCACTATACAAATTATGAAATCAAATTTTGTTTTTATTAACATAAATCGTCAAAATAATTTTAAAAGTTATGTTAAAAACCTTTTTAAGTTTTTCAAATGTGTTGTGACACCATTTGAATGCACCAACCTTAGAATAATAACGTATAGAAGGTAAGTGCACGCTCAAAAAGTGAGGCATTTCAATTGGAGCCTAATGGAGCTTACGCCGGAACCGTTCCGTAATGTACAAGTCATTGTACTGCACGTACGTACGCAACTATTAATAAATAAATTGATAATTATGACGGTTTGTGCATTCAAATGGTGTCACAACACATTTGAAAAACTTAAAAAGGTTTTTAACATTACTTTTAAAAGTATTTCGACGATTTATGTTAATAAAAACAAAATTTGATTTCATAATTTGTATAGTGGTTTGCGTGTGTACGTGTGCAATCATCTGCGCGCCATTAGTATTTTTAGATTCAAATTTTTAAAGTTCGAAGTATTGACACTATCCTTCTATACGTTATTATTCTAAGGCACCAACCGTTATAATTAGTTTTAATATACTAGATGTTATATGTAATTATCTATTGTAAATGAAATGATTGACTGTGTACGTTTGACAATATATATATTTGACCTGTAAATAACATTTACCAATAAATTGCTTATTCTGATTCTGATTATTCTAATTACCTATTTATTTTTTAAGAGTTGCCTACGTTCGTGCAGTATATTACGGAACGGTTCCGGCGTAAGCTCCATTAGGCTCCAATTGAAATGCCTCACTTTTTGTGCGTGAACTTACCTTCTATACGTTATTATTCTAAGTATGCAATCTTAGAATAATGACGTATAGAAGGATAGTGTCAGTACTTCGAACTTTAAAAATTTGAATCTAAAAATACTAATGGCGGGCAGACGTTTACACACGTACACACGGAAACCACTATACAAATTATGAAATCAAATTTTGTTTTTATTAACATAAATCGTCGAAATACTTTTAAAAGTAATGTTAAAAACCTTTTTATGTTTTTCAAATGTGTTGTGGCACCATTTGAATGCACAAGCCGTCATAATTACCTATTTATTTTTTAAGAGTTACGTACGTTCGTGCAGTGCAATGACTTGTACATTACGGGACTGTTCCGGCGTAAGCTCCATTAGGCTCCAATTGAAATGCCTCACTTTTTGTGCGTGGACTTACCTTCTATATGTTATTATTCTAAGTATGCAATATTATTAGTATTTTAGAGTGTTACTAGCTGACCCGGCAAACGTTGTTTTGCCATGTAAATAATTTCTAGAGAATTTCTAGTGTAGAAAGAAAATAACTAACTTATTGGAAGTGTGTAAGGATGTGGTATATGAGTGAAAAAGGCATGGAGCGCTGTGAACAATGAGGGAATATAAAAATAACAAAACACCAAACATTATTTTTTTTATTTTATTATACTATATTTTAAGTAATAATTATTTATATCATTAATTCATTACATAATATTAATCTCTTTATGCTATAGCGTGAACAATATTTTTTGTTAGCCCGTCTTCAGCTAATACCTACAAACTTGATGGTTTACCCACTCGAGAGCATGCAACGACATAATTGTCCGTGTGAAAAACGTGGTGTGCTCAAATCTAAAGCACAAACAGACATTGTTTGGCTTTGGGATTTATTAATAGTCATTGTAAATGCCAATCTAATCGGAAATTGAATTGACACATCTGTGGATATAATAGGTATTCGTGGTATTAATATATTTTCACCTCGAAATTTGCCATTTAAAATGGTGGCTTCACGAAAACTGTAGAGGGAGTAAGAGAAGGCTTATTGTTTGAGAGAAATAGGAGACCATCTTCGTTGTCATCCCTACTCCGTGCTGTTTACTGAGCGAGGAGTGACACCGGTAGACACATGGAGGGGATAACTTACCAAGTGATAATAATTGAAGTTGTCGAACGGGATAAAAAATGATAAAATTATTAAAAGGACTATTAAAAAGCAGGGGTTGGTGATAGAAAAGTGAAAATTTAGGGTTGTATGTATTTTTTAATGCCACATAATAAAAAATAAAAAAAAATAATAATTTGCTAAATATTAAAAAAAATTGGGTTGGACACCCCTTATCACTTAGGGGTTTGAAAATAGATAGTAGCCGATTCTCAGACTTACTGAATATGCATAAAAAAATTCATAAAAATCGGTCATGTCATTTCGGAGGAGTATGGGAACGAACATTCTGACACGAGAATTTTATATATTAGATACCTATTGAAGTTTTTTTTATGTAATGAAATACTCGGAAGGTGATGAAGCGAATATAATTTAATAGTGTTTTGTGTGTATTTTCATGTTCTATCAAAATTCCCAGAGAACTAATTCATTTGATTAATTTGATTATTAGCGCTCAATTAACAGTAAAGACCTAGTGCTGACAGACTGAATTGTGAATAAATTGTTCAATGTGAAAAAGTGAAATATCGTGCTATAAGATACGAAGAAAATTTTTACAAGGCTTGACTACGACTATATTCACATTGTTATGCCTATAATAAATTCTACTGAGTGATTTTCTATGTATGTTTGTGAATTAAACGTAAAAAAAATCACTTCGAGATGGAGTTTTGGCATACAGTAAATATCTAAAATGTAGTGACTCTGATGTAACGGATAAATTGTTGGCATCTCTACAGAGGCAGGGCACGCGAAATTTCTTTTTGCTCTTGGATTATTACCGCACTTTTGCCCGTATGAATACATCAATTGTGTTATCGTAACTGTGTTATTACGGAGTTGTGATATACATATATGGTTTATTCACATTGATTCGAATATACATAATAATAATATTAACTGAATTATATCATCATTATCACAGCTCATATATGTCCCACTACTGGGCTTGAGCCTCCTCCACTATAGGAGGCAAATTTACCCATTTATTTTTTAATTATTTTAAAATTAAATATTTTTTGTTACACGTTGGTCAAACGGCTTGGTATAGGGTTTAATTCGGGTTTTCCTTCTCTGAATGCTATCTGCAATAATTCCTTTTACGACACCTAGGAGCAAGAAAGCAAGATGTCTTAGAGAATAGAATAGCTGACAATAGTGAGGCAATAGTGGTAGGAATCCATGAAAAAAAATCTGAATTAAAAGTTTCGATTCATTAACGATTTAGAGACATGTAAAGTTTTCAATTTCGTCGTCGGTTTTTCTGGTGAATCTGATTGAGACGTGTAAAGCCAATCTGCAACATATTTGTATTTTTTTAAATGCTCATTGGAAATTGAACAAATCAATGGTTACGTTCGCATAAGCGAGACAAACTTTGCCTTAATAATTAGCTCTTCGGCTAATAACCGCATGTTGAGCGCGACATATTTTGTAAGAACTCACAGGGATGTACTAAGGCATGCGACGAGGACACGGCGGCGCAGCATAGGCTCGAGGTTTGTGCCGCTTGGCCATAGCAGCATCGTGAACTCGTCGCAATCATCGGTGCCGAGCTGACGCTGCCGACCATCGCCAGGGCGATGCTCGACAGCGTCAGTAATTGGAACGCGGTTGCAGCCTTCTGCGAGGCAATAGTCTCGCGGAAGGAGGCGACCACCTGCGCCTGATGCCGCCCTAGCCGCGGCCGCGGGTGACTGGAACAGGGAATTAGTCCATCACCCGCCGAGAGGCCGACCGCGTGAAGAAAGACCAACGTTCTCCCCGAGAGGGGGGCGTTGGTCGAGGAGAGGGTACTCCTCAGAGGGTATTTCGTCGGGCCGACCAATAACGTCAAGTCACCCTGCTCTGGTGGTCGGTCCAACGACGAAGGCGACGTGTCGCGCGGGTGGGTTATGTGTGTGCGTGCGTACGCCCCTCTGTCGCCCCGGACGGAGTGGTGCGAGGAGCGCGCCGACGATAAAAAAAAAAGGAAAGGCAAAATAAAACAAATGAAATATAAACAGTAACTTCTTATCGAAAGTGAAATTCGTCTCTGTTTATCTATTTTAGTCTAAAAAAGCCGACTAAAGAGTGTCGAAGGTGTCGCCTTTACGCTAGACCGTGTGTCGGTCATTTTCACATATAGGTTGTATGTTATAAATTTTAATATTATTATTAATACCACGAGATAACGTGGGTGTTTAAACAATAACATTAAATATCTAAATACTAAATCCTCACAAACGAAGTTACTGGCATACTCAGCTAGTGATGCATAAATTTATATTTCTAAGCCACTTCGATATCAAAAGACAATGGATGATCAGTTTAATCACTTAAATCGATTAACCACATAGGTGATTTTAATTGAAATGAATTGGCCCTAATAAATTCAACTGAAACTAAAAACAGCGTATTTGGCGCACAGCACTGCATTTTACTTAAATATAGCCGCTTTAGGAGGAGACACCAGACCGCATACTGCAAATAAAACTTTGTTGTTGTTGTGCTATCGTCAGAGCATATGATCAAGTTTTTGAATCATCTTTATTGGATGTGAGTGCCGTAAAATATAACTAACGGATTTGATACGTAGATATCAGCAAGATATTAAAATCACTATGTAAACCCCATTCTAATCCGTCAGCAAGTCAATTTCCCTTCTATTGATGTAGGAGGCTCGAGGTCAGATGTGGTACTGATATGATCTGAGATGACGGTGATGGGTGGGCTGGAAGATATCGACATTGGCAGTGGCTTGACGCAGGCGTAATTGAAATTCGGTCAGAAGATTTCGGATCAATTAATATTTTTTTTTAAATAAAAGAATATGAAACTTGTTCTAAAGAAATTGATCTGCTAGGTATACGAATCTGGTTAAACTGATTGGTAAAGAGTTTTACTTTGAGTCTTGACGCAATATATACCTACTTTTCTTTCTCGGTCGCTTGCCCACCAACTCAATCTTATCAACCCTCCTCGGGAATGTAATCAGACGCCATCAGCAGTTAATCCAGGTTTAGGTGGTAACCATAGTATTTTTATTTCGTTACCATACAAATAACGCTTATAATAAGTTAAATGTATTGTAAAATCACATTTATATTAACCCATTCCTCCCTAGTGTCCTATTTTTAGACGCTGTATTATTTTTTTATTTTTTCATGTTATTGCTTTTATTTTAATTATTTCCGATGAAATTCGTAATTTTACACTATTTTTCTAATAAAATATATTTCTTTATCAGAAATAATTAAAATAAAAGCAATAACATGAAAAAATAATACAGCGTCTAAAAATAGGACAGTGGGGAGGAATGGGTTAAACCAAACATTTTTCCTGCTACCGTCAACTAGCAGCCGTATCTGTCGTAAAGTACAATATGCAATTACAAATTAATAATTGTTATAAGCTCAGTATTTAAATGAATTTAATAGGGTTCAGGTTTGCTAATTGTGAATAATTGGGTGTTGTATTATCATCATTCCTCTTTTGACAACCTAAGTCCTTAATTATTATGGTTATAATATTAATTTAAAGTTAAAAATAATTTTAGTGTAAAAATGTTTAATGTTTATTTTTACTATTTAGTGTACTTTTTAATAGTTATAAATCGAGCAGTAAAAGCGGCAGATATTGGTGAGTCTACGTGTATATTTAAAAAATAAGTCATGTATACATACTTCTTGACAACTGATTAAAAATGCACTTATCGCCACGCCTTAATTGGCTCTGGGATTTGGTTGAGAGATTACCAGAAGTATGGGCAGCGGCTCTCTCCTTGCAAACCTATTATATGTTATTTAATTCAATCGCCAACCGTCAAACATGGCGATTATGGAAATAACCCTTCTGATTTTTGACGACGCCATGTAGTGTAAGGGAGACCTACATACAACAATTGACGGTCAAAGCCCGAATGGTGTTGAGCATTTCATTTATAATCCTTTCAACATTATCTTTGATTAGTGCCTTCTCTAAGAGAATGCTACGTATTACGAACCTATATCATCTGTATCTAATGATACCCTGCCTCTTAAATGATATTATTTAGTCAATATAAGTTGAATGGATTTCAGACGTAATCGTCATTCGAGAACCTTCCTTCTTCAACGGTTGTCAGTTCGACAAGCGATATGGCCTGACCATTGCTACTAGAGCATACTGATCCTTCGGGCTTTGTTGCTCACACATATACTTTTACAAATTTTCTTATCATCATTATCATCACAGCTCATATACGTCCCACTGCTGGTCTCGAGCCTCCTCCACAATGGGAAGGACTTAGGTTATACAGCGCTAGTCAGATAGGTTGGTATAGGGTTTTATTTCGAGTTTGCTTTCTCTTGTATAGTTGTTATAAGCACAATATATCGCTTTGTCATCTTTTATTATACTCACGGGGAAGGTATGAGGTGGTGAATTGTATTTTTACTCCGCTACCACAAGGAAAACTGCTTGAATTTCGGTAGGCTATATGTTTTTCTTTCAAGATTTTGGAGGAATGCGAAACCTTAAACACCAAATTAAACCTTATTATATTCTCTGTTTACATGCCTCTAGCGACGCCTAAAAGGAGGATTAAGATTTAACTTAGAGGTTAACCTTCGTTTATGGTATATTCGTTTCTATGCTCATAGCTAATTAACGTCTAAACCGATTTTCACTAAACGTTATTAAATTTGTCTAATGTTATTGGGCACATAAAATGCAAAAATTAAATAAAATAATTATTTTTGCAAAAAAGAAACCGCCTTCAAAAAAGAAACCGCCTTTTGTTTTCTAATGTAGATAATCTTTTAGAATTTTGTTGATTTTCCAAAAATCGCTGGTCAGATTTCAATAAAATTCACATGGGACCATTTGGGAAGTATACCCTTTCCAACAAAAAAAGAAACATCAAAATCGGTTCATAAACGACGAAGTTATCCGCGAACAAACATAAAAAAAGCATATATACGGTCGAATTGAGAAACCTCCTCCTTTTTTGAAGTCGGTAAAAAAAATATTATGCGTTCTAATAAATTATAACTCGTAGTTGAAATTTTATTTTATTTGCGATATGTAAGGAAGGATATTGAATTTATTAACTCAAACTGGGCTGGCTGCAGTAATTACTAGAATTCGTTCAGTTTAAAATAAAATAAATCATTTTCCGCAAACCGCAACTAAATTAAATATATTCAAAACTAGTAATCTGCCCTCGCTTCGCTTCGGTTATAGGTTATAGGTTATAGTCGTTTTACCCGCGTAGTTTCCGTTCCCGTGGGAATACCGGGATAAAATATAGCCTAGTTTACGCCCTGATATTATAGCTTTCCATTGGTGAAAGAATTTTTGAAATCGGTCCAGCCGTTTTGAAGATTACCTGGAACAAACAGACAGACAGACAAAAATTTTTTAATTGCTATTTTAGGCATAGGTGTTGTGCAAATAACCGCGTGAGCATGAAAAAAGCCTATTATTTTGACATTACAAACAGACACACCAATTTTATTTATTGGTATAGATTACAAACGGACACACCAATTTTATTTATTGGTATAGATCAGCACTATATTAAAAGACATTTACGTTATTTAATCGCAATTTTATCGATATCTATACCAATAAATAAAATTGGAGTGTCTGTTTGTAATGTCAAAATAATAGGCTTTTTTCATGCTCACACGGTTATTTAGACGACACCTATGCCTAAAATAGCAATTAAAAAATTTTTGTCTGTCTGTCTGTTTGTTCTGGGTAATCTTCAAAACAGCTGGACCGATTTCAAAAATTCTTTCACCAATGGAAAGCTATAATATCAGGGCGTAAACTAGGCTATATTTTATCCCGGTATTCCCACGGGAACTGGAACTACGCGGGTAAAACGACTATAACCGAAGCGAAGCGAGGGCGGTTGTTAGTAGTTTAATAAGTTAGATTGCCGAGTGGTGACAGAGTAACAATATTTAAGAGTGGTAGGACCACACTGTCGACAGTTATCTGTCTACAGCCGCGGGCCGGTCCGTCCGGGGCAGTACCACACTCTCGCAGAAAATCGACGTCTGAGTAGTAGCGATTTGTTACTGCGCTTCGTTCGGTGAGCGAGAGAGCCGGAAGCCCGACTTTCTGAGGGTGTTTGCGTGTGGAGGGTTTTGGTGGTGCCCTTGGTATCACCAAGCCTCGATGCACGCATTCACACTCCCTTCACTTTCTTCGCGGTAGGCAACGGCCTTGTAAAGGTCCATGAGCGGCAGCAACACTTACCATCAGGTGTACTGTTTACTCGTTTGCCACCGTTAGCAATAAAAAAAAAAAAAAAAAAAAATTCCAGTCCCTCGCTTTGCCCACTGGTGTCGTAAAAAATACTAAGGAATGTGATCAAATAAAATCTATCCAAGAGAAGAAGAACAGTGGGGTACAGTAGGTCAACTTCCCTTCTATTGTGGAGGACCGAGCCCAACAGTGGGACTTATGTGGACTGAGATTATAATGGAATGAGTTAGATTTGATAGTAAGCCTGTAATACCGTTTCCTCACTACCATCATCAACCTCCTTCCTTTATACCAAGTCGTATCGGATCAGTAGACCATGATTTTTTACTAACATAGAAGAATCTGCCGTTACAGAGTAAGAATACAATTAACCACTCCCTATCTTGCCCGTGGATGTCGTAAAAGACTAATAAGGGATATAAATGATATAATACGCATATAACATCTGTACAAGAGAAGGAAAACTCGAAATGAAACCATGTCGAAATTAAATTTGAATACCAACCATGACCAGCGTGCTATAGTAAGGTCAATTTTCCTCCTATTGTGGAGGAGGCTCGAGCCCAACAGTGGGAGGTATATAAGCTGAAATGATGATGATGATGAAACATACAATTCACCACCCCCTTGCTTGACATTTAGTATCGTAAAAGCTGCCTTGGAGGTGGCCTGTACCCGTGCAGACGTCCTTGTAAGTGAATTATAAACCCATAAAATACATATTATTAATTTCCATGTGGTGACGGAGCAAGAATACTATTCACCAATCCCTTACCCGTGGGTGTCGTAAAGGTTGAGTAAGGGATAAGAGATGCAAATAAAATCTATACAATAGAAGGAAAACTCGAAATTAAACCCTATATCAATCCAACTGGCGCGGTCTAATAGGTTCAAATTCTCTCTCATTGTGGAAGAAACTCGAGCTCACCAATGGGACGTAGAAGTGCAGGCAGAGCAGAACATGCTTATAAAGAGTGCATGCATATTTAAGAGTGGTAGGACCACACTGTCGACAGTTATCTGTCTACAGCCGCGGGCCGGTCCGTCCGAGGTAGTACCACAATGAGCAGAAAATCGACGTCTGAGTAGTAGCAATTTGTTACTGCGCTTCGTTCGTTGAGCGAGAGAGCCGGAAGCCCAACTTTCTGAGGGTGTTTGTGTGTGGAGGGTTTTGGTGGTGCCCTTGGTATCACCGAGCTTTAATGCACGCATTCACACTCCCTTCACTTTCTTCGCGATAGGCAGCAACCCTGTAAAGGTCCATGAGCGGCAGCAACACTTACCACCAGGTGTACTGTTTGCTCGTTTGCCACCGTTTGTAATAAAAATAAAAAGATTTTAGCTAATGACCGCTTGACATTCACTTTACACGGGGACGCCATTTTTGAACACCAATACTAGACGGCATTGGTATACGCCGGTATAGAGACTCCCAACTGGCTTTTACGACACCCATGAACAATAACTTAAGAGAAGGAAAACTCGAAACAAAACCCTATTCCAACACATCTGACCAGCGTGGAATAGTAGGTCAATAACCCTCCCATTATGGAGGAGGCCTGAGCCAAACATATATAGGCTGAGATGATGAACAATAACTTATTCTTCAATAATTCGACATTTCAGTTCCACCAGCTTCAGACTTTGGAAAACATAGTATAGTTCAGCCTATAGTTCAACATGCTAGAACTAAAAGAGAAATTATTACAACAAGAGACGAGGTCAGTGTTACAAGAATAGTTCAAAAAAATAAATAAAATGAAAGTATAAAGTACTTCGCGTGTTCGGAGTAAGAATACCATTCAACATCTCCTGTCTTGCATGTGGGTGTCGTAAAAGACGATTTAGGAATTTAATATGCATATTACATCTCTGCAAGCGAAGGAAATCTCGAAACAAAACTCTATACTGACACGTCTGACCAGCGTGGTATAGTAGGTCAATTTCCTTCCTATTTTGGTAGAGGCTCGAGTCAAGTAAATGCAGCAGAAAAAAATGTAGTATGCCACATTATTAACCTCGTCTTGCCGAACTTTTATTTTTAATAAAGATACCCTGCACTGAGGAAATAAACCTTGTGTTGCGTGGGACTTTACAAACATAATTAACGGACATAAATTACATCCAGTTTCAAAACAACAATTTGTGGATCGCACAAAGTGGTCTCCTGCATGGGATTCGAACCCACGACACTAGCACCATAGGTAGCTAACGATAGCTGGCATCTGTGCAGTCGCATTATCGTTTTTAGGCATAGGTGAACAAATAACCGTGTGAACATGAAAAAGAACCTATCTTGACCTTACAAACAGACACTTCAATTTTATTTACCTTCAATCTATACAAGATTGCTTCGAAGCGTATCAATTTAATTAAGTCTGTATTATCACAGCACGGTACACATCACCCTGAGCTGACAATGAAAATCCACATCGACGGCGAAGATTACATTCTGGATCTTTGGTTGAACCACCATTTGGTGTCTGACAATCATGTGCTTACATACGAGAAGGACGGTAAGACTGTGCATCAGAAACCAACAGCAGAGGTGAGTAGAAAGAGCAGATTCTTCTTAGGTTTCTCAACTCATATAACTACTAATGCTAGACTTGAGACCCTGAAGCTGGTGCTTCCAATGTGGACCCATGTTTCGTCAAGAACTCGACGGATTTTATCGCGTTTGAATTTTGTAGTCACGCTTTTTTTTTTGGGATGGGTTACGGTCAGCGCCCCCGCCGCCCGGCTGCGTCCGGGGTGACAGAGGGGCGGCGCGCGGCCCCGTAACCGACCCGTGGCACGTCGCGTTCGTCGTTGGGCCGACCACCGGTGCAGGGTAATTTGTCGTCAGTGGTCGGCCCGACGGAATACCTCTTAATAAGTACCCTCTCCTCAACTGACATTTCCCCGCTGTTCGGGAACGTCATTCATTGTCGCGCGGCCGGCTTCTCGGCGGGTGACGGACTAACTCCCCGGTCCAGTCACCCGTGACCTCGGCTAGGGCGGCATCAGGCGCAAGTATTCGCGCCCGCGCCGCCCCAGTCGCTGGCGGCGGTTTGCGTCGTCGAGGAAACGTTCCTCGCGCACGCGCTCCGCCGCCTCTTTTCGCAAGACTACTGCCTCGCAGAAGGCTACGATCGCGTCCCAGTTCCTGACGCTGTCGAGCATCTCCTGGCGAATTTTATAGTCACGCTAGGAATACAATATTCAAAAGAACATTAAAAATCAAATCGACATAATCCGTAAAAATTGTTTTATTTCAAATTACAAAATATGTTGTAATAACAAATTAAAATATTTACATAATAGGAAACAAAGTAGGTGGATATTAGACATCAAAAAAAACTCCCCCACATCACATGCGACCGGTAAGGTGCCAAAAAGGGTAGCAACATTACTACGTTGAATGGCAAAGCTAGTATTATGTGAAAAATACAAGGCTGTCGCTTGATCACGCAAAGCATCAATTAGTCTCTTTCAAGACCTCTTTTAAAAACATATAATTAACATAATCAATACTAAATTTCTTGCTATGTGGTGATGGCTACGAATACTACCAACAGTTACATTGCTCTCCGTTGTCGTAAAAGACGACTTAAAGCTTTACATCGTCCTTGGTCAACTCCATCTGATGCTGTCTAGTCAACAATTCCATTCCCAAGGAAGGTTGAAATGAGGCGCAGGTGGCCGGTCCTAAAACTATTGTTTAAATATTTGTTATATGAAGAAGAGCACATATGTGCGAAATGTGCGAAATAATTGGGATAACAACAGTATGTTTATAATGATAATGAATTAATATCAAATTCCATAGGAAATGGACTTGTGTCACTATGGTGGCTCAGTTAGAGGCAAGCCTGACTCGAGGGTAGCGTTGTCCACATGCCATGGCGTCCAAGGCATCATGTATGACGGAGAGAAGATGAGATACATCGAGCCTGCTCAAGGTGAGAATCTTCTCGACCACTTTTATTAATGAGAATCTTATGCGGTTATAGTTCAAAAATATAAAGGCGTACCCTTTAAATTGTCCTGAGTGTTGTAAAATCCAGCTAAGTGATCACCAGAGATATAGGCAGCAGCTTTGTCCTGCGAAACATATATGCAGTAATAGTCCAGCTAGCCCGTCGGGGAATTGTGGCGATACTGAAGCGATTATGCCATTTATACCTATGTAGAGAGAGTCCATGTTCAATAGTGGTCGTAAACGAGCTGAAGCGTTGCGATGATTTTTTGAAGATAATATAACTTGCACTAAGGTACCAATTGTTGAGCCTGATACCGCTCTAGCTAAGACCGCGGGTGACTGGCCCGGGGAATAGTCCATCACTCGCAGAGACGCTGACTGCGTAAGAACGAGGCTCGGGTTTTTATTGTCCAATACACTTCATCATTATCATCATCGCAGCTCACATACGTCCCACTGTTGGGCTCAGACCTCCTTCACAATGGGAGGGAATTTAACCTACTATAACGTGCTGGTCAGACATGTTGGTATAGGGTTTCATTTCGAGCTTTCCTTCTCTTGCACAGATCTTATGTGCATATTATATCCCTTATTCGTCTTTTACGATATCCACGGGCAAGATAGGGAGTGGTGAATTGTATTCTTAATCCGTCACCACACGGCAAAATACAATTATCTGTCCAATACAATTATCGGACACAAATTACACCCAGATTTAGATCAACAATTTATAGATCACATTCATTATTGTCCTGCGCGGGAATCGAACGCGCAATACTTGGCACGGTAAATATCTTCACTACTACGTCAACTGAGCAGTTATTTATTTTATAAATAGGTGGCGATATAAGTTCTAAACACTACATGTACGATCACGCGGACTTATCCAAGTCTTACAAATGCGGAAACCTCGACTCAGTCACCGACAACTCCAACTACGACCGATACGATACGATACAAAAGAGCAGAGTCTCCAGAGTGAGTATTAACAAGTGTCCTTTTCTGCGTTCATTTTTCGTTCTTATATCTAATTTTGCTTCATGTCTCCCGCATTGCCTAGAATGGAAGTGAAATCAATCCCTTCCAACTCCTCCTGCTTAACTTTTCCTGCTTAACTTAATTAAATTTGTTGCGGATCCCAAGACAATAAAAATCATTTCCCGGGACTGCCCGAGGGTCAAACCTCGCTGTGATCTATGGAGACCATTGTGGATCCTGGCTTACAGGAGTTACAAATGATGAGAAATGTGTGGTGGGATTAAGCCCTAAAAAGAATAAACAGGTTCTCCAATTAATTTCCTATGACGGCAAACAGCTCATCTGATAATAAGTAATAACGCCGATCCTAAACCTTCACACTACCAGGATTACAGCCAAGCCGCTGCCTACCGCCAAGAAATTGCTTTTCTTAAACCTCGTTTAAAGCAAGACATGTCATATCGCTCGGGAAACACAGCGACAGGAAGTTCATGTCAACATCATCATCATTCAGTATATCGCTGTCTACTGTTGGACGTAGGCCTCCTTCATGTTTCGCCACAAGAACGGTCCTGTGCCGTTTGCATCCAACGACGCCCAACAACTTTCACTGGGTAGTTCATGTATATGGGCGAATTGGTCACTGAAAAGGAACAGTTGCAGTCCATAACAATTCTAGATGAAAAGATGAACCTTAACGATTGTTGACTGTGGTACCCAGTGGCAAACAGTTCATCGGTTTTTTCACAGATTTAAATTGCTTCCATTCCATTACATCAGCCTGTTGCAGTCTACAGGTACACCTAGATCATTTACGTCCCATTGCTGGCTACGGATCCAGATATGTTCCAGATGAAGGATGTTAGCGTTCGTATTACCATGCTGGTTAGGGGTTGGTAGGGTTGACATAAAGTTTATATCGGCAATTCGTCTTCGCCTCAGCACATACATGTCACATTGCTAGACTCGAGCCTCCTCCGCAATAAGAGGGAAATTGACCTACTATACCATGCTGCTCAGACATGTTGATACAGGGTTTTATTTCGAGTTTACCTTATCTTGCATAGACGTTATATGTGCATTATATCCCTTAGTCGTCTATTACGACATCTAAGCGCGAGAGAGTGGTGAATTGTATTTTTACTCAACCACCACACGGAAAATGTAGCTAAATGTAAATACATGGCTTTATTTAGATTTCTGGCTTGGAGCAATGACGTAATGATTTACAAACTGAATTTCCCTTTCGAACATTGTGGTTTTAGTGTTCAACAGGACAGCTACAGTTAACAAATGATTGTTTGAAGTCTGGCTGTTATGTTAAAATTCTATAAAATCCCCAAACGATAGGACTTAAAGATTTCCTGTTCTTATCCTAATTATTTGGGTCTGGGTGGTATGTACTCATCTTTCATCGTACATATTGTAAAGTTTTGGCAATAGTTTTATTACCGGCCGCCTGCTCGACGTTCCTTGAGAATGTAATTGTTGATGAACTTAGGCGTAATGTTTGTAAAGCTGCAAAGACAAGGACTTTGAATAATATTTATAAAAACATCAAACACAAGGATTCAAGGGTAATATTCCTAAAATCGACAAACAATGATTTATGAGTAAGATTTATAAAATCTATAAACATAAGGATCTAAGGATAACGTTTGTTAAATCCAAAATAGGAAGCACTTCTGGGTAATGTTGGCAAAATCTATAAACACAAGGACTTAGGAATAAAATTTGTAAAATCTATAAATGATGCAGAAATTGGCAGCAGAATTTCAAATTTTGTAATAGTATACTTACACCAGGAGCCTAATATGACATGTAGCCTTTAGCATAGTTTTATAGTTTTATTACTTACACTTCTTTCTAATTGATGATTATCTTCTCCAGTATAAGAGGCATGCGCCAAAAGACACCCAAATACGTGGTCCGTACAATGAGAACAAAGATTCCCGCTACGTGGAATTGTTACTAGTCGTTGACTACAGCCAATTCAGAGCGAATAATGCTGACCTTGGCATCGTGCACCGAAAGATGGCGACTCTTGCTAATATTATCAACTCGGTAACATTTATACATATTATAATTAAATATTAAGTTTTATTATTTTATGCTGATCACCACTGAGACAACCGCTGGTACCGAATTCTTGACGTCCGTGGCTAGCCCGGCAGACTCATAAAGTGATACATCGCGAAAAAAAACAAAGAATTTAAAAAATTGTATTTATAAGAATTTCCTTACTAACAATATAAATGCGAAAGTATGTTTGTTTGTTTGTTACGCTTTCACGCTTAAACTACCGAACCGATTTCAAAAATTCTTTCACCAATGGAAAGGTACAATATCAGGGAATAACGTAGGCTATATTTTATCCTGGTATTCTCAGAGGAACATGTACTACGCGGGTAAGACGACTGAAACTGAAGCGTAGCGAGGGCGGGTTACTACAGGGTGGCCCACGAAAAAGTTGCATTTTAAAATTGCTATAAAAAAAAGACGGGTAGATATTTTTCAAATATTTTTTTTTTCTTGAATAGCCCCAACGTTGCGGTTTAATAGTGGAAGACCACTTTATTCGTATGACTGCCCCGGCTGGCTTTGTAGTAGCCCATTCTGTCGACCCAATTTTTTATGACCTTTTCAATGGTGTGGCCCTCAATGGCTGCAATGGCGAATTAAATCTCGTGCTTTTTCATCATCAATTGTCTCTGGATGGTTGGCGTAGCACTTATCTTTGACGGCTTCCCACAAAAAATAGTCCAACGGGGTCAAATTGCAGCTGCGAGGCGGTCAATTGACATCGCCGTTTCGGCTAATTATGCGAATTCGACTGTAACGTGCCACACATGGCACGTAGCGCCATACTGCTGGAACCAAATGCCGCCGATGTTTTCCTCTTTGATTCGGGGAAGAAAAAATCTTCCAACATGCCGTGATAGCGCTCACCATTGACGGTTATGGCGGCTCCTGCTTCGTTTTCGAAGAAAAACGGACCAATGATGCCGCCGGACCACATACCGCACCAAGCAGTCACTCGTTGTGGGTGCATTGGATTTTCTATGATTATGGGTGGATTTTCTGAGCCCCAAATGCAGCAGTTTGCCTTATTGACATAACCACCGAGGTGAAAGTGAGCTTCATCTGAAAAGAAGATTTTTCGATACAAATGCTCATCTTCTGCTCATCTTTTGAAAGTAAGTTTTCAATATTTCCCAATTTTCTTCGAGTGTAAACTTAACCGTTTCGTAAACCGCACACCTTTTACTAAATATCTGATACATCGGCAAAGTCATTCGAGCTGTCAACGCCGAAATAATCGATAGTTTAAAAAGCAACCGATAAATGGGCCACTCTATAGTAGTAGGTACGTAATAAACACCAATGAAGTGTCAAACGGACTCGAGCTAAGAATGACATCAGTAGGCCTACTCTTGAAATCAATTCTAATTTCGAATCCGATTCGATTCCAATCTCACCAAACTTATATTTGGTACTCTTGAACAAAATCGAGAATGAATTTTACGCGCTCGTCACTGTTATTTTCACCAAATGTGCCATGTTTTCTTACTTTAAATTAATAACGTTATCGAACTCGATCACCACAAAGACGCTTTCTTGAAATTGTGTAACATTAACGATTTTAAACTACGTCAAAATCCCGTCGGGAGTAGCAAATATTTGACTTAATCGACGAGAGTCGAATTCATTTATTCATTTAGTTTAGAAACGTGCCACCTAATTTGATTCCAATCGGGCGCTAGTGTCGCTTTCAAGAGTACCAAATTTGCTCAAATTCGAGCTGCGATTGGATTTAGGATTGGAATTGAGATTCAAGAGTAGGCACACTGTTATACAATGTAATATTTTAATTATGTAGGTACCTACTCAGCGTTAGGTTTTATACGTTTTAGAATAGTACTGAACCGTTCTTCGCGACTTTGATTAGCACTTGTTGGTTTTAAATAATCATAATCATCATCACAATTCATATACGTCCCACTATTGGGCTCGAGCCTCCTCCATAATAGGAGGGAAATTGACCTTACTATACCATGCTGGTCAGACAGGTTGGTATAGGGTTTTGTTTCGAGTCCATCTCTTGCATAGATGTCATATGCGTAATATATCCCTTGGTCGTCGTTTTTACGACACAATCGGTATGAAAGGGGGTGGTTAATTGTATTCTTATTCCGTCACAACACGGAAGACATTTATAGTATTTGTGTAATATAAAAAAAATATAAAAAAAATGAATACAAAATAACTAAATAATAAGTGTGGACATATCTAATATTTGTATAAAGTACCAAATATAATATTAAAAATGACCGGTCTTAAGCAAACATTTTTTTTTCAGTTTTACGCCCCACTGAATATATTTATAGCTTTGGTCGGTGTTGAAGTCTGGAATCATGGTGATAAAATAAGATTGGATCCAAACTCGAGTAATACCCTGAATAACTTCATAGCATACAGAAACACCACATTTGTTAAAGGCCATGATAACGCACACTTACTTACGTTAGTATATTATATAATTATTAATCTATATCTGGTAGGACCACACTGTCACAATCGTCTGTCTACAGCCACGGTCCGCTCTTGCCGAGGTATTACCACACTCTCCCAGGAAATCGACGTCTAAGTAATAGCAATTTGTTACTGCACTTGGTTCGGCGAACGAGAGCGCTGGAAGCCTAAATTTCTGAGGGTTGTGGTAGGCTTTGATGATGCCTTTAGTATCGCCGAATAGCATTGTACGCATTCAAACTCCTTTGACTTTCTTCACGGTTGGTAGCGGCCTAGCAAAGGTCTATGAGGTGTAGTATCACCATCAGATGTGCTGGAAAAAAAATAAGGGTCTACCCTTATTTTGCCGTTGTTGCTGTTGCCTTACATTGCCGTTAATGCCAGAAAAGGGTTCAACAAAAATCTGCAAAAATAAAATGTATACGTAGTTTAAAAAAACTAAAAGACACGCTTTATTGATAAATCCGACTAAAATGTGAAAAATAAGTCTGATGTAAAATAATGAACGAGAAATTGAAATTTAATTTATCGAGAACCCTATATATTAGTTCGGAAGGTAGGTCCGAAACGGTACGAATGCACCAAACGCGCGCATGCTCTATCTCTAGCTTTCACACAAAATATTCTTTTTGAATTAGAAAATAAATCGATCCATAACTCATAACTCATTTATTGGTAAGGGTTTCTTACATGTCATTATAAATATGGTAAAGATGATTACATTTTAACAATATTAGGTTACCAGCAATTATAATAGAATAAGTAACGATGTCAAAGAAATGTCAAAGTAATAATAATAGTAATAAAGAAACGTAAACAATATCCGCGTTGAGTACTGTCTACATTTTCAAAAATTCGTCAAACGTATCGAATGCCTGCCTGACGAGCCACCACTTCAGTCGGACCTTGAAGGTTTGGAGGCTAGGAGCGGAAGTTATCGGTGTAGGCAGTTTATTGTACATCGCTGGCTGGCTTGATAATACGACCATTCCTCCCTCAAAGCCATTGCCAGCCCTACAATAAATACTGAAGAACCCCGCTCCGAATTAAGTTCCGTCTCTAACCGATAAAGCCGGTCCCCCTAAGCCCGCATTAGCAGTGCTATCGTCCGCATAATTATCAATCAGCTAAACGCTCGGCCATAGGATATGCAACACAGGGAGCGCGCGGCAAGGTGAACTATCAATGAATCTAATAGGGGAACACCCAACTTGCTCTCAGCAACGCCCCAAGCCGAGGTTCGAACCCCACAGGGGAGGCCCTTGGTTCCCGTTACCTAAATGTTTTGGGCTAAGAGCCCTCTGCACTCACTACTAATCCGCATAATGGTCACAGCCATCTAAGGCTAACACGCCTAGTCCTAATAAAAACAAAAAAATATAAAAGACCCTTGATAGTTCTACAACGTTTAAATGAGATCTCGCTATTTCTTGTTGCGAGTCAAAATCAATATTAAAGGAGTCGGTTACAAACAAACATATAGGTGAAATCAATTAAAACGTTTTAAAAATGTTATAATGCTATGTTGTAATGCTAGTCCTAATAAAAACACAAAAAATATAAAAGATCCTTGATAATTCTACAATGTTTAAATGAGATCTCGCTATTTCTTGTTGCGAGTCATAATCAATATTAAAGGAGTCGGTTACAAACAAACATACAGATGAAATCATTTAAAACGTTTTAAAAATGTTCATGAATTATCACAAATATTGTATTCTTTATATAATACACATGAAAAATTACAGAATTTTGATCATACCTGGTTGGAACACCCATAACTGGCTATGCCCATGCCTTTGCCAAATGCAAGAAACTTAGTTTTTAGCAGCTACGCTAGGGTTCTTTAATTTATTTTAATGGCAACATTATTTTCTAAGGTTGAAGGACATTGTTTTTTAAGGTTGAAGGACATTGTTTTCTAAAGTTCTAAGGAATACAAAGAAGGGAAATTTTCTATTAGGAGGGACACTGGCAAAATCATTACTCAAGAGGAGGGGAAATTGATGCACAATCCTTTTACAGCCTTTGTTTCGACTGTGGAAATTGTAAAAACCTAAGAAATCACTGAGAGAGAGAGAGAATGGATTGCATGAGTTATATATACATGTCTCAGGTTATGGAACAACTGTTCGAGTGTGTTGTAGTTTAACGGTCATGGATCGCAATTGGAATGTATATTACACAAAAAGCAATAAAATTTTATAGTTATAGTGATTTCATAAATTTGCGTCCTAGTCTTAAATGCTACATGTTATGAACAGGATACATGTAGGCATATAAGTCCCATCCAAGCCATAAGTAGGTACAAAACGGCAGCGGCGCGTCCACTAACGTTAACCTATCAGCTGCTATAAGCATGAACTAAGGCGAAGTTTGTCTTGCTTATACGAATGTGATCATTGGTTTATTAAATTTCTAATGAATATTTAACAAATTACGAATATGTTGCAGATTAAGTATCATTAACTTTATACATATCAATCAGATTTACACGAAAAAGCGATGACAACATTGAAAACCTTACACGACTCTATTTCCACCACCATTGGCTATTAAATTTATAATGTATATTTTTGTTCGATATATTCCAGAGGCCAGCATTTCGAGGAAGCTGTGATTGGCAAAGCTTCAACACGTGCAATTTGTTCTCACGCATATTCTGGTGGAGTGGCAACCAATCATTCCGAAGTTATTGGTCTAGTTGCAGCCACGATTGCTCATGAGATGGGACACAACTTTGGCATGGACCATGACACAAACGAGTTGTGCGATTGCCCCAAAAATCGGAAATGCATTATGAGCCCGTCCAGCTCATCGGTAACACCAGTAGAATGGTCTTCCTGCAGTTTGCATTCACTGGCCATGTCGTTTCAGAAAGGATTGGATTATTGTTTGAGGTGAGTGCAAAATTATTTATTAATAAGATTGCCTGTCTAAACTTGCTGCTTCGTAGATTCTTTGATAGATTTTTCTAAATTTCTATTTTTGACAAATTGTAAGTAAAATTTTAATACGACAAATTGTATCGGCGTGAAAATGTAGCACAAAAAGCAGAAAAAATCATATTTGAATTTTTAATATTACTAGCAATTGCCGCGGTTGCTGTAGCAATACGGGGATAAAAATAGCCTATGTTAATTCAATAATGTTGGTGAGAGAATTTTTAAAATCGGTGTTTTGTGATGTTTACGCGAGTATTATACATTTTAAATAAAACTACTTTACGGATTTTGTCGCGTTTGTATTTGATTTTTGATTACCTGACGTTTTGAACACTTTACAGCGTTCATGGTCTGGTCTGGACTGGGTGGACTGGTCCACCCGTGACCATGAACGCAAAATAACTCTCATTCGCATTTAAAATAATTCGTTAGGATTAAATTAGTATAAGATACCGCGATCGCAAAAGATTGCATATTTTATTTGAGATCTCTACACAATGTTCGTAATAGTTATAATTGAATACAACCCCGACCCAACTCAAAACAAAACCTAAAAAAGGCGGGTGATTCAGATTTCTAATTTATTTTAATATATAATAACTAAGTTTATACTGATCGTGAAACTAGTTGGTAACTCGAAGAATTGAATGCAAAGAATCGTCGATTTTAAATAATCAATCGATTACTTCACGAGAAATGTCGATTCTCAAGTAGAATTGGAATAGACTTTGCCATCCCTAGTTGGCCAGCCCGGCATCGCCATGCCGCCTGCCAAGTAGTGGCGACTACGGCATTATCGCACTTTAGAATATCGTGGTTCGTATCGTTGTTCAAAATCCGACGTCGATGCATTAGGTGAATGAGGGCTTTGATGTCAACTGAATCGATGGTTCCAGAAATAAACCGAAGAGTTTACCTCAAAAAACATGTGGTAATGGTTTCGTGGAACCGGGCGAGGAGTGCGACTGCGGCACCATGCCGATTCCGGGCTCGTATAATCCATGCCATGCATGCTGTGAACCAAACACGTGCAAGCTCCGATCAAATGCGACGTGCGCCACCGGCTTGTGCTGCGACTTACAGGTGAGCGATGTGAAAGTATTCAATACTATACTGTAATAAAAAACTCGATATCAAATATAATTCAGATCAAGCTCACTTCTGAAGCGAACTCATTTCATCTTGTCTAGGAATTCTCTTACTCGGCGACAATTACTGACAATCGTGGCGCAAATTTTGTCACAATATTTCAAAAATGTATTTAAATATTTATTTAAGAGCTCCATCCGCGTAGAAATCATGTGTAACAGAGGCAAAAACTAATAGGTGTGTTGGGTGTTCAAATTTCTACAGGCTCATCATGTTGCTGGATGATGTGGGCAAGCTAGTGCAGAGAATTCTGACTGCCCGCATCACCCACCTTAGTGTGATTGGCCCTGATCTAAACGACGCTCAGTTGTTTTACTGGGCGGAGGTGGTTGGTGGCAGAGTAATTGAAACTGCGCTGTTAATAGAGTTTGAGGGCGGAGAAACTCGCACACCTTCTTTTCTCTGTTGGTACAAATTTTGTCAGCGTATGGTTGCCTTGCCTCGGCTATACTCAGTCCCAAAGAGGGAAACAATTCTACACTATCATGATTGTGGTTGCAGCGGGGACACGGCACAGTATATTCTTCGCAAGCATCGCTACGGAATATCGCAGAGGCCATAGTGGAACCGAAGATGCATCTGAATCTTTTTAAAGTCCTTGTTGAGTCCTTGTAAAGTATGACACCACCGGCGCTTCTCAATGTCATAAAATTCTAATTTACCACAGAGTAGTTCTATAGATTATGATTAGAGTACTTCGCATGTAGTAGCGGATTACGAATATAGTGATCAGCACTCTCTTCTTTCCCGTGGGTATCATTAAAATTGATTGAAGAATTCATGGAGAATAACATCATGAAAAGGAAATTTATAAATGCAATCATATGCCTATCCGTCTGATTAGCGTGATGTAGTTAACATTAATCTCCATTACATCTCTCACATGTACATAGCAATGCGATGCATGATTTGAGACGAAAAAGAGAACGACTGTAATAATTGACTAGTCAAACTTATTAGGTTTGCTTCGGGTATGTGAGTATTAAAACTCTTGTCAAAGGAAAGACATTGTATCGCATTAGCAGTTCTGTTTAAGCAGACCAGAGGGTCAAGAAGAAATTCAGAATACTTTACGCCAGTGGTGGGCAAACTTTTTTAATGGCGGGCCACAAAGTTTAAGAAATTCTAGAGGAGGGCCAGAATTATAGAAAAGGCATTTTGTACTAAAGCTTTTTAATAAACAAAATACCTTTTACTTTTACGCCTTGTTAGGCGTGTGCGGCATATGGAAATATTTTTGATTTTCCATAATATTTTCGAAAGCAGGTTCTATCTGAGACAGACTTAAGAAGAGACCGAGATAATTATAATTATGGCAAGTTAATTATGAGCTAATGAAAGCTCAAAACACCCCTGACGAATTGGAACTTTCATTAAAAATTCGTAGATATTCAATTAAAAACGTCAGATTTTATTTTTCGCGCCAAAATGTTGACTAGAATATTTAGGATGGATGGACTCTCGGCGGGCGGGATTAAATACTTTCGCGGGCCGTACTTTGCCCATCACTGCTCTAGTGCTAGAATCCGCGCGTTAAATCTATACTAATATACATATAAAGCTGAAGAATTTGTTTGTTTGAATGCGCTAATCTCAGGAACTACTGGTCCGATTTGAAAAATTCTTTCAGTGTTAGATAGCCCATTTATCGAGGAAGGCTATATATATTATCACGCTAAGACCAATAGGAGCGGAGCAACAGTGAAAAATGTTTCAGAATCGGTTTTTTTTTTTGAGAGTTTCGCTGCGTGCTGCACTACATAAACGGTTATGTTTCGCAAAAATTATAACAGAATTGTATTATTTAAAAATATTTACACCTACGTAAACAAAGTTGCGGGTTAAAGTTAGTGTTAGCCCAAAGTAACTATTCCAAGCGGACGAAGTCGCGGGCATAAGCTAGTCTGTATATATTTGCAGACGTGTCGTCCTAAGTCGGCAGGCACGGTGTGTCGAAGTGCGGAACTCGAGTGTGATTTGCCAGAGTATTGCACGGGACATTCTGAATACTGTCCCGATGATGTTTTCAAGATTGACACCACACCGTGTAGAGAAGGCGTAAGTAACTATAGGCTACTTTCCTATATTAAGTTTCATAACGTTCTCTTATCTTTATTCCTATGGTCTAGTGGCTGAGGATCTATGCAAAAAGTGTAGGTATTCGCCTTTCTTTCTAAGAACCTCTCAATAGCCGATGTAAAATCTGAAACTGACCGGTGGATACTAAAAGATTACCTATGACATAAGACTGAATATTGACCGACAAAACATAGTGTATATCCAACAAAATATAATAAACAAAAGTGTTAAAGTTGTAACAGGGTTTTATTTCAAGATTTCCTTCTCTTGCAAATATGCATCATACATGTATATTATATCCCTTAGTCGTTTTTTACAACATCCATGGGCAACAAAGGGTAGCACGGGTAAGATAGGGATCATAGATGGTAGGACCACACTGTCGACAGTTGTCTGTCTACTACCGCGGGCCGGCCCGTCCGGGATAGTACCACATTCTTGCAGAAAATCGACGTCCCAGTAGCAGAAAATTACTGCGCTTTGTTCGGTGAGCGAGAGAGCCGGCAGCCCAACTCTCTGAAGGTGTTTGCGTGAGGTGAGTTTTAGTGATGCCTTTAGTATCACCGAATCTTATTGCACGCATTCACACTCTCTTCACTTTCTTTGCGGTTTCCAGCAGCCTTGGAAAGGTCTATGGGCAGCAGCAACAATTACCATCAGGTGTTCTGTTTGCTCGCTTGCCATCGTTGGCTATAATAAAAGGGCGTGCAAGAAGCGGTGAATTGTATTCTTATTCCGTCACCACACAGAAAAAGCTTAGTAATTGGCAATTATTTTGTAATTGGTGCTATGAATTGCCCAAAAGATGGCTGCTGCCCATTTTCCTCGCCTTTAGGACAGTTTTACAAATCCAACGGAAAAATGAGGCGGTAGTGATTGTAATTCTTAACTTGTCATCATCAGGGGCAGAGACATTTTTATACATATACTAGCTGACCCAACAGACGTTGTTCTGTTCAAATAAAGCGCCACCTACCGGGTCCAATTGTGAATCTAAACCATTCTCGAATCCACAGAAATATTAATACTTTAGAAAGGCCATTCGGCTGATTTTGTTCGAAAACCAGTGTGGCATAATTGCCCCCTCCCGCTAGTGTTAACACATATGCAAGGTCTATGCTTACAACAATTTTACACACTAACATAACACACACACATCAATCTCGAAGCTGCAGTTGGTACACAAACTATACCTAAGTTCTGTAGGCAACGTATACCCACATATAAAAAAAGCACATGTACGCTAGTGCTTGCCATGGTCGATATACTACACGATATTTATTTAGCCTGTTTTATCGAAACAAAAATATTAATGTCTTTAAATTAAGCACTTGTGTGATGTGTTGACGTTATTTGTAATGCAAGTCAGTAATTTAACAGTAAAATCATGCAAATAAAATACTCCTCACTACACTCTGTATAGGTGACAGAAAATTTAAGTGCTATAATTAATTACGTAAGCGAGTAGCGATTTGTATATTATATTGTTCCCATATCACAGTACAAACCAGTACAAAATATACAATTAAAATGTATTAAAAAGAGACCACAGTCAAGTTTATAAACTCCTGCAACTTGTAGAGGGATCTGGCACTTGACAGGTGGCAAGAATTGACTAATCCTCTTGAGTGGCTTAAAATATGTTTTTATTGAAGCCCGTTTCAGGATGAAGCCAATCTTGTCAGTGACTCCTTTCACATAAGGTAGTACTGCAGGGAGGCGCTCAACTGTGGATGGTTTCAGACGGTCTCTGCGACGGAGGCCGTGGACGTCTGTAATAACGTTGACTTGTTTGGACGTCAGACATCTTAGACCGCCTGTGACCAGGAATGCTGTAAAGTATTCGAAACATCGGGCAATCCTAAATCAAATACAAACGTGATATAATCCGTATAAGTAGTTTTATTTACAATGTGTAGTGCTCGCGTAAGCATCAGATATCATTCTTAAAATATGTTAAAATATTATTTTTTATTGAAATTCGGTTTATTTTTATTGGTGTTATTATTTAACTTAAAAAACAAAACAGTTATTTATTTTTTTAGATATACTGGTACTGCTACTTGTTAGTACATTTTTGTTTATTGTACACAAAAATGTACTAACATTGTCCGTGTGGTGACGGAATAAGAATACCAATCACCACTCCGTATCTTACCCGCGGATGTTCCATCCTAATATATTGAGACGACTAAGAGATATAGTAAGCATATAACATCTATGCAAGAGAAGAAAAACTCAAAACAAAACCCTATACTAACCTGTCTGACTACTATAGTATAGTAAGGTAAATTTGCCTATAATTGCGGAGGAGGCTCAAGCGCAGCAGTGGAACTTATATAAGCCGAGATGATGACTATCATGTCAACATTTCTTGGAATAAAAATTCAACACATACGAAAAGTTAGAAATCAACACCTATAATGATAATAACTAGTAATGAATGACCAGTCTCAAGAAATTAATTCTTGACATAAATTATTCCATCTTAAGGAAGAATAGAACAATTATTTTGTACGACAATTAAATACCTACTTAATTAAACATTTAGTTTTCCAATAAAAATGAAATACAATTTGATCACATTTGATCACTTTACCATTATTTTTAGTATTCTACAAAATGTTGTGAACAAATTGTGCTAGATTTAGTTGGTATTTAGTTAACTACCAGTTGCCTTAATCCATAGTTTTAAATGTAAGATCTTTTGTTCAAAGATAATTTTATTTATATATATATATATATTAATAAAATTATCTTTGGTGATTGGTCCCGAACATAGATATTTTATTACTATTATTTTTTTATTTCTATTTTATTAATTACTAAAGAGCACTATGAAGTTTGTACTATAGATCATCATCATCGCAGCCCACATACGACCCACTGTTGAGCTCGGGCCTCCTCCACAATGGGAGACAATTTGACCTACTAAACCATGCTGGTCAGACGTGTTGGTATGGGGTTTCATTTCAAGTTTTCCCTCTCTTGCACAGATGTTATGCGCATATTATATACCATAGTCGTATTTTACGACATCCACGGGCAAGATAGGGAGTGGTGAATTGTATTCTTACTCCGTCACCACGCGGAAAATATACAAGAATGTACTATAGATATACAAGATAAATTAAGTAGGTAATGTATACCAGAATAATTGATTTTTAAATACCTATTTAAATATTGTTAATATAATTATATAAAACGATCACTAAATTAAGTGTTAAAAATATTTATTTATATGATAAAATTAACCCATAGCTAATTATTGAAATCGATAACTTATAGTATGTTGGACAGCACTATCGATACGCGTGGATCGACGTCAATGTTTTGAATGAAAACGTATACTACCACGCTAGTAAGGCGGTTCTTAGTGATATCGCATTGAACACAGTACATTGCGCGGTTGCTGGACTAATAAAAGGTGATATCCATGTGTAGCAGACGATGTATAATGTTTGGCTCTTTTTGCGATTTCATAATTTTTCTTTATAAACGACATAATACTTTCATAAAATTAAGAAATATCACTGAATTAATAAGTTTATGGACTTAACGATGAAAATAAATGCCTTCTTAGACTATAACTACGCAACTGACTTCTTTTTCGACGCGTTGTAACAGCGCAAGACGCCATATTTCTCTTTTTTGTCAGAGCTTCGTTCAAGGTCACTATATGAGCGCAACTAAGAACCGGTAAAATGAATTTCGTCAATATTAAGACCGTTTGATCGCAATTGTGGCACGCTTGCCCCGCCCACATGGCTGTTCTATCTTATTAATTTTTCTGTGCTCGAATCTCATTGAGCACACACAAATTACTTAAATTACTTAAATCCAGTCAACAGATATCGCCATCTGTTAGAATCTTTTGGAGTTAACAGATAATTGTGACTGTCAATTAATTATAGACAAATAATTTGTAATAAAATAAAATTGCGACTATAATTAAAGATCTAAGCTATCCTATGTTTCAAGTTGGAGCAAACTGCACACGGTGTGCAAATTTGATTAAAATCGGTTAAGTAGTTTAGGAGTCCATCGCGGACAAACATCGTGACAGGAGATTTATATATATTAAGATTTAAGGATATATATAATAGTTTATAATATTTTTATTTTAGGCTGCATACTGCATGCGTGGTAGATGCCGTACACATTCGGACCAGTGTCGCCTTCTATGGGGTCTTTCAGGCAAATCTGGCCCCGGCGTATGCTATTATAACTATAATATTAAAGGAAATGGGTAAGTGTTTAAGATATAAATTAAACAGAATTTATTATATTTCAGCTCATATACGTTTCACTGTTGGGCCCGAGCCTTCTCCAAAATAGGAGAGAAATTTGTCTACTTTGTGATGCTGGTTAAACAAGTACGGCTTTATTTCGAGCTCTCCGTCTCTTCCATATTTAGATGTTTAATGACATAATTGTTTTTACGAAACTCACGGGTAAGATTGTATTCCTACTCTGTCACCACACAGAAGAAACGTACAATTAACAGACACAAATAACACCCACACTTGGGACAAGAATTTGTATCAGTTAGATAAATCATGTACTTATCTATCTCATCGTATCAGCAAGATGGGCTTCCCAAGCAGAGCGTCGCGTCGCGACACCGACGCCCCAGGGCTACATTGTCCCAGGGATGTTGCGTGTTTCGGGCTGACCACTGAAGACTGAAGAAGAACAAAGGACTGAGAAGGAACTCTGCTCCGGTGGTCGGCCCAACGACGAAGGCAACGTGCCACGGGTGGGTCATGGGGTCGCGCGGCGCCCCTCTGTCGCCACGGACGAAGCCGGACGGCAAGCGAGATGACCATGACCCACCCCCAAAAATAAAGGGGGTGTAGCGTGTTGATGCAACGAATGCCGTGCAGTGTTACCTGTTACTCTAGCCTAAAACTAGTACTAAAATTAGCAAGTATTTTTTGAGGGGGGTCGTAAAAAAATAGCGAAGTCCCAAGGGCGTCTCAATACAAATAATTGGGAAACCCGGAACTAGATGATTCACAAAAAAAATCCTATTGTTCGAGCTGAAACAACATACGCTGTGCTGTACAAATAAAAAAATAGTACCATATAGGTACTATTAAAAACGGGTACTGTTAAAAAAATAAAAAAACGCCGTTTTAGTTTGATTTGTGCTTTTGTGCCATTTTGGGACTAATCGCACCGACTGAATATTTTTAAGAACCGATTTATACCCCCAGGTTTTTTTTACACAATAACACTAATATTTTTCGTTCATTATTTTATTCCTGTGTTAAGAATTATTTTACACTTTATAGTTTCGAATCATTAATGTTAAATCTCGTATTTTAAGGTACGGTAATTGCGGTTATGACTACAAAAGGGGCTACCTACCGTGCTCAAAAAAGGATGCGTTGTGCGGGAGGCTTCAATGTCTACATCTCACCAACAATCTTGAGTTTGGTTCCAAGTACACGTATTTTACCACAACATATAGTAACGGTAGGCGTCATAATCATTATTTATTCTGAGTACAATGCGTCTTCCAAGAGTCACGTAACAGTAAAATTACTTTGAAAACAACATTCTGGATATGTGCAATGAAGGAATATCATTGTGCGTCACATAAGAGAAGTCGTCATCAAGTTATATTTTGCCAAATATTCTAATTTAACTGTGCAAAAATGGAAAGTATAATAATTGTAAATATTAAAGATCTATCTAGTTTAAACGTAATGAACCTTCTAAAATGTGGCTCGCAATATTTTAATCCATTTATAGACGATCAATTTTCCTAAAAAAAAAAAGCTCATCACGACCTAGATTCTAGGAAAAGTACTCAGTACTCGATACTTTAGAGTATCGATACTTTATTGAGTACGATACTTTTTCTTCGACTCTACTCATGAGTACAGTATCGATACTTTCGTTTCGATATCGTGTCCCTATAGCTACTAAAGAATAGATATATAAAACCTGCGTCAATAAAGAAACGAATCAAAAATGGCGGTTACTTGTAATGACAGGTTGGACCGTCAGCAAAAGAGGATTGCTCGATAGATGCTTTTTGAAGTGAAACTTCTTTAGAATCGTTATGAGTTCAAACTCGATGAAACGAAAAAGCGAGTCCATAGAGACACAAACACGTAAATGTATAGGATTCAGCCGGCGAGATAATGAGATAAAGGATAGAGGATGAAGGATGAGGGATGAATGATGAAGAATGAAGGATGAAGGAGAAGGATGCAGGATGAAGGATAAAGGAGTTTCACTTCTGATATGCGTACTTTGTACACACACTCTTTTTTTTTAATATAGACCTTTGTTGATAAAAAATGGTAAAGCAAGGTATTTGAAGCCATCAACTGCAGAAGAAGTAATCAAATTAACTTTATTAAAACTAATAAATATAATAACCATAAACAACAACGAAAACCAATAACAAATATAAATCTTAATATTAAATAAAGAACAATAACAAAACAACAATGAGCAACCTTTAGAAAGAGCTAGTGATGCCGAACGATAGGCTACTATCGATAGTTTATCGATAATGCGATAATAGTGGGAGATACTATCGATAGTAAAGTTGTCATGGATGGCAATAGTATTGATATTATCTATACTTTTGCAGATCAGCAAAGGTTCCATATTTTGTACTATTGATACTATCAATAGTATCGATAGTCCTATCAATATCGTAATTGATTTTCGAAGTCAACTATCGATAGTTACACTACCGATTTGGCATCACTAAAAAGAGCAGTTTGAGACTGATTAATCCAATAATTTATTTGTGTTCTGTACCAACGTGTGTGAGTAAAGACAAAAATAACGTACGAGGGAGACCAAATGAATAGCACCGCCATTTAAGATTCGTTTCGAAAATCGGACATGTGGTTTCATAGATCTCATGATGAGACGGTCAATCAGTGAGTGGTATTTCGCTTCTATAGATTACATTCATATACATACACTTATTTATTATTAGGAGAGAAAACAATCGAGTGCCACGCAGCCACTATAGACATGGGAATTAACGATGTAGACCCAGGTTTGGTGCCCGATGGCGCCAAATGCGGCGATGGTAAGGTAAGATTGCTCAACAGTTTGTAGACGATTTTTTATTTTCTACTGTTGGACAGTAGTCTTCTTTTAGAGGGGAAAAGTTTGAAGCAATAGTCAATCAAGCAATGCAGATTGAATCTTTACCTAACTTTCATTAAAAAATTTCTTAGTCTTGCCTCCTAATTCACAAAGCAAAACTTTCATCACATCATACCAAAATGAATAAGACGCATCAAATGAAAGATTGCAAGTGCTAACTTGTTTAATTAATAAATATTAATGTTGAAACTTTGACAAAGTAATGACTCCTAATACTTAGTTTTAGCGGTCATAGGTAATTCGTTTAGAATTTAATGTACTTGGGCAATAAATATGTCAGTTCAAGGCGAGAAGAAATTGAAAATAGTACTCTACGCCAACTCACTTGATATAGTAGATTAATTTTTCCTGCCAATAAGGAGCAGACGTGTGGCCAGTAATGGAATTCATTTATTAGTGACTAGCGCCCTCGCTCCGTTTCGGCTCCAGTAGCTTGGTCCCCGCATTTTAAATCTGCAATATCTCAAGATATAACCATGCATTCGAGTCCCGGACCGGACAAAATTTCATAAGCTATTTTAAAATGGCTTTTAGGCAGATTGTCAGGCAGATATAGGTATCGTGCAAGTAATCATGTAAGCATGAAAAACCCACTATTTTGACATTACAAACAAACACTTTAATTTCATTTGTATAGAAGAAGATAAAGAAGTAATAAATTAATAATAAGACTATTTTTAAAAACAAGCTTTTATTCTAAAATGGAGGGAAGGAAGGGAGACCCACCACTTGCCCACGGTAATCAATATACCGCACACCACAATAGAAGGAATACGGGATAGGATTAAGGTGGACTAAGAAATAAGGAAATCTTATTCTCACGTGGGTATCCAGGGACAAATGCATTTGAAGCCGAACCGGCTTGATGAAAATATTGTGGTGTGCGGTATATTGGTTAACGTGGGAAAATGGTGGGTCTCCCTCCCTTCCTTCTATTTCAGAATAATAATGGCTTTCCGCCATGTATCGCCTGATTCAAACAATTAAACAATCTTTATTTAAAGGCTTTAGTAATGATCCACAACTTGAACAGTGCGCCATATTGGATTTAGAATGACGTCACATATCTTTCCATGCCTTATCATCCATCCAGCTCAATCGGTTGAAAAATAAATATTTTGGAATTAAGTTGCTAAATTTGCCGAACATATTAAGTTAAATAAAGTTTGTACAAAAACTAATTCTGTGAACTGCTTAATCGCTCGATATATTTGCAAACTGAATTGTATATACTCTCACTCTTAACAGATGTGCCTGCAACAAAAGTGTATATCGGTGGAGTCCAAGAGGCAGTCTATTGCAAAAATGGAATCGTCTGTCTGTCCGTCGGATTGCTCTGGCCATGGAGTCTGTAACTCTGCAGGTGACGTTACTATATTTTATTGTTATCACGCTTTAGTAAACCAACTTGCATAGTATATCATAGGAATCCTTCCGCTGATGATCATCAGTCATCTTTTATTACCCATGGGCAAGAACTAGGGTGACGCATTGTAATCTTAAAATAGTAAGGTAATTTAATTTCTTAAATATTTTTTGGACATGTATTCAAATAGCTAAATAAACACATTTTAATAATTTGTTAAGTTACAAGTTCAAATTTGATACCGTTTTTTTAAGGGTGGGCTATGGATACTAGATGCATTTATTCAATTTAATTACAGGTCAATGCCACTGCGATCGAGGCTTTCTGCCTCCTTTATGTGCACAGCCCGGCCCAGGTGGATCTGACATATCTGGTCCCGCTACCGATCCCAACCGTACGAGTAAGTGTCCATGTCTTTGATCCTTAATTCTCGAAAGTTTAGCTCTTTATATTCACTATTGTATATCAATGAGCGAGAACTAAAAATCTGCCTTACGTCTTGCTTTTAGGTTTACATTGGTTTTAGGTGTACAAGCAGGCCCGCCGCCGCTAGCTGTTTCATCGCCCGCGTGCAATATCGATTATGCCGCCCCTTTTTTTTCGTGGGCTATGGTCTGGGCTCATCCTGCCCAATCCGTCCGGGGCGACGGATGAGCGTGGTGCGATTCCATAACCTACCCTCTCCCCGTTGCCAGTGGGCCGACCCTAGTGGTAACGATTCTTTGATATCTGTGGCTGGCTCGACGGGTTGCCCTTTCGAGTACCGTCGCTTTTGACGCTCCGGCAACATTGAAGTGTTGCCGGCCAGGTAGTCGCCCTCACGCGGTCGGCTTCTCTGCGGGTGGCGGACTAATCCCCGGTCCATCCACGCGCGACCTTAGCTAGGGTGGCATCAGGCGCAGGTACCCGCGCATGCGCCGCCCAATCTGCCAGTGACGGAGCGCATCGTGGTAGAGGAATTCCTCGCTCTCTCGCTCGCCGCCTCCCTCTGTGAGACGACTGCCTTGCAGAAGGCGGCAACCGCATTCCAGTTCCTGACGTTGCCGAGCATCGTTCTAGCGATGGTCGACAGCGTCAGGTCGACACCGGTGGCTGCGACACGTTCACGGTGCTGTTCTGCCGAGGCCCTGCAGACCTCGAGCGTGTGCTGCGCTGTGTCCTCGTCGCAATCGCAGTGGTGGCAGGACGACGTCCTCTCTCTCCTCGCGACCTTGTGCAGGTACTTGCCGAAACAACGATACTGGAGCGCCTCTCCGACGCAGCTGATTGGCAGACTATTAAATGCGTTAGCAATGTCCGACAGATCGGGACCGACCCTACGTACGTGCTGGCCGATGCGGCAACTAGGATTCTTTCCAGCAGCTTACCCGCATCCTCAAGCAGGACGATGGGCCTGTAGGCCGCCGCCGATTCTGGAGGCCGTCCCGGCTGCGAAAGGAGCACCAGCAACTAGGGACCTGCCCGGACGCCAAACAAGCATCGAACAGTCCCCTGAGACGTGGTCCCATGTGGTCGAGGACCAGGGCCAACGCACGGTTGGGCCTGGGGCCCGGTGGATTTTATGTGCATACGCGCCACCGCCATCCCTATCTCCGTCTCTGTGACGGGCGGAACGCTTTCGTTGGCCTCCTGGCCACTGTCCAGCGAAGCCATGACCGAGGGCGTGTGGTCTGCCTGACGTGGGAATAGGTCCTCGACAACCCTGGTGAGGGGGCCGGCCTGGAGTCTCGCAGGCCCGCGCGCGAATCTTGCTCAGCGCCGCGAGGTAGGGGCAATCCCAGGGGTCACGCTCGAGACTGTCCAGCATCTTCAGCCGACTTACGTCTTTGGCGAGACGGACGGCCGACCTGAAGGCATACCGCCCACTGCGGTAACCCTCGTATAGCTGGCTCTCCTGCTACGCGTCGCGATGGTGCCGTCGGCTGCAGGTGTACGCACATGGCCTGGAGATCTGCCAACTCTCGGGACCACCAGGAGACCGCGTTGTTCGGGGTGAGACACCGCACATGGGGCATGGCCGCATCGCAAATCTGCGTTAACGTACAGCAAATGCGGCCAGCCTTGGTGTCCACTCCGTCCGGGCGTTGAGGACAGACACGAGTGAACGATGGCTTCCTCCGCGAATGAGTCCCGCCCACAGCCCACCGCGGTAACGCGGGAGCTGCATCTGCCGTGTGACCCCTGCTGGGCTGTCTGAGGGTCCGGGAGATCTCTATTCGAATGTATCTGTGGTCGAATAGGGTCCCGACCTCCTCCAGGACGCACCAGCTCCTCATGTGTGCAGCGACATTGGGGGTAGCGAACGACAATCGACGAACCGCGACCAATTTGCCGCCCTCGTCCTTTTTCATCAACAGCAGCCTCTAGTGCCTGCCATTCCGCCGCTCGTCTCCGCACAGCGCGTTCTGTTTTACCCTTGACACTCGCACACTTTTACCCTATTTTGAAGTATAATCACACAAGTTGAAATATCAATAATTTTGCCGAAACTATTAACAAAATAATTATCAAAGGAACTGTTAACGAAATAATTGCAATTCAATGTGCCGTCGTTATTGTTTATCCACTATAATGCTCTTCGAATGTGTACAAATAGTCAAAGTACCTAGATACCAATTGATGGCGGTGTTAACGTCAATCGGTCGGTTTTTCACATGCGATGAAATTTATTATACTTATGGTAGGGTGAATATTATGACATGAATTACGTGATGCGTCGCTCGATTTGCCGCCTCCCTGGACGTGCCGCCCGCGCGCGGTACACGTGCCGCCCGCGTGCGGTGCACGTCTTGCACGCCCGCTTATGGCGGGCCTGTGTACAAGTACATATGGTATCTGTTAAATTAGGACACTTTTTTGCATATACGCGAAATATTTCTACACGATAAAACCGGGATTAGGCAAATTTATAGTAGTGAAAATGGGCAGGCTACATTGCTCGTCAATCCGACATCCATTGAAAATATTTTCGAGTAGCGATCACGAATTGGACGATACAACGGGCGGCATAGGTGGACCGACTACATAGTAAAAATCGCAGAAAATCGTTGAATGCGGGCGATAAAGGACTGTTCAGGATGTCATTCTCGCAGGGAAACCTAGATCCAATACTGGAGATCTAGAGGGTGTGATGGATGATTTGTTCCAAAATTTCGATGACTGAACGTCTTATTTCCATGTTCTTATTAAAAAAAAAGCTATTTGAAACTTGGAAGTAATTAATTACGATTATTTTTTTTGTGATACTGATAACTTTAAATGTAATTCCTATCGAAATAAATCCCATTTTGTCGTTTATACTTATATTGGGATATTAAAATACTTCAATCTGCTTCAACATCAACCGAGTATCATACAAGATATCTAAAAGAGATTTGAACATTTAGATAATGCAGTAAATCTTTACATCATACCATATTTTATGTATTTTCAGATCAAAAAAGAGTAATGATAGCGATCTACGTGATATTCCTTGGTATCGTACCTTCGATTGCGATTATTCTATATCTCATATATTACTGCCGACCTTCGCCGATGATGGGCTGTAATGCTGCATTGAAAAAAATACTAATATTCTTTAATTTAAGTCAACATTCTAACGTGGAAGTTTTAAAACAGGAACACTTAAACTCCAATAATTGCAATAAATATTTGCAATTGAATGAAACTATATATGCCAACTGTGGTGATGTTTTCAAGCAGCAGACGATAGAAAAACCACCACGAAAAATTAATATAGGAAAATCTAATATAGGCAGTGACGGTCAAATTGAAAAAGCTATTATTCAAGCATTTAATATAAGAAATGACAATGTTTACCAAACTACAACTAAAAATATTTTGAAAGGCAATAATGACGTTGGAAATAATAATGAAAACGACGATTCACATATATATGTCAACCAAGACTTTCTAGTGGCTAGTGTAACTACCAGTAAAGGCGATACAACTAAAAAGAATACAGCTAGAAAAAATATCAACAAAAACAATATTGAAATAGTCAGACAAGATATTGGAAAAGGAGATGTTGTGATATCTGTGGAAGGTAATCTTAAAAATAACATTGAGAACGCTAAATATGTCAATAAAGACTTTCAATTAGCATCTAAAACAAACTATAAAGGTAATCAAAAATCTAAAAAATATGTTGATAAAGACAATGATGAAACAATTCGACCAACATTTGGAAAAGGTAATAAGCTAACCAATAAAAATATAAGAGAAAATAATGTTGGAGGTGCTACAAATGTGAATGATGATTTTCATTTAGGTCTTAAGGATAAAGCTGTAAAAGAAGACATTACTCAAATACTTGAAGGTGCTAAATATATTAAAAAACATTTTCAATTACCTCCTAAGGATACAGATGTAAAAAAAGACACTACTCAAATAAACACAATTAAAATGAATAAAGACAGTGTTAAAGTAGCGGACAATAGACAAGTTGGAAAGAAACCTGTGATGAAAACTGCAAATACACATAATTTTCTATTAGAAAATAATAAGACTGTTAATGTCAAAGATTTGATATCTACTATGAATAATATAGCTACAAATAGCCAAAGTGGTATGATTCATAATAGCAACACCGGCCCTAGTGATAAAGTGGCGCGTAAAAATGTTAATGTGCACGGTTTTAAGAAATAACGGAGAATATTAATTGTAAATTACTTATTAGTAATTAGTATTATAATATTAAATAAAACACATAATATTGGACCATTGTTTAATTAACTTCTCGCTTGTCCCTTCCACTTAATTTGTCGACAACATAATTGATCAAATAAATAATAGTTTTGGAAGATGAAGTGGCCAGCCAACTTAATATTATCCCAGCATGTGTAGCTTATCTAAATTAAAGACCGATTTATTATTCATAAGACTATTTTCAAACTATACGGCTGCAGTGTATTGACAAATTCATAATAATTATTATTACAGATTATAATCTGTGAAATGAAAAAATAGTAAACAATCTGTAACTTCTAATTATAATTGATGTCGAGAGTGGCAATTTGATTACATCAAATTTAGCAGATAACTAAGACGTAAACCGATAACACGATTGAAAGAGAAAGACCCGTCTGGATGGGCACTATTATAGGACAGAATGGTAAACTATTACACATTCTTATCCAACATCTCGAAGATTCGAGACCAACAGTGGGGCTTATATGAAAGGAAGATTAATCACTGGTTTAACGCTCGTTTTGAAAAGCCTAAACATTTATATTTCAGAATTAAACTTGTATTTAAAGAAAAGATTTTTTTAATATATTCATAGTCCCATTTATACCCATAAATAGCAGTTATATTTTTAGTTGAATAAATTTTTGAATGGACTTCGCTTTTTGATTGACTGATTAAGGCGTAGAAACTATTACTAATTTTTATAAATACTAAATAATGAAAACTTAAAAAAATAGCTGACCTTTTATTAATTATCAACTAGCTGGATCTTTATTTTCAACACATCTAGGACTTGTTGGTTGTTGTCGCTTTTGCATAAATATAAATTTAGATACATATTCTTTATGAAAATGTGTTTTTTTTAATGAAAAATCAAAATGCGTCTGCTCGGCAGTCAGATGTGAACCATTGATATATAAATTCAAATAGGAACACGCTATTAAAAACTGGTAATGAAACAAACACTGGTAAACATCATACTGATTTAGAAATTATTTGTAATGCTATTATTCATATACAGCTTTAACAAAGACAGTGAGAAAATGAACAGGCCTCCGACGAGGATTGTGGTTCTCAAATAAAATATGCTTCCACTACTATTTGCCGTATGGTGGTTCGCCATACCCATGTCCATGGGTGTCGTAAAGGATGATTCAGGGATTATAATATGCAGATAACATATATACAAGAGATGGAAATTCAAAATAAAACCTTATACCAACCCCAAATGGGTCATACCAACACGTTTAATCAGTGTAAAATTTAGGAATTGTTGGTGAAAACACTCATTAACCTCTCTGAATCGTTGATTTTGGATTTATAATCTGAGTCACATTTGATACATTTTATTTGGGCCTAATCCCCCCACAATATTCTCGAGGATTAACTCGAGGATTGACACTCAAAAAGTCCCAGGAAACATTTGAATTTGTCTTAGGGCATCACAACAAATTTAATTTGAAAAGAAAAATTCCACTTCCCTCTTATGTACAACGGTAAACATAAAGCAAAATTGCCTAATAAGCTGGAGCAATACAGCACTACGGATATGACAGAACGTATTGATATAGTTATATATTCATAGCCATATAATATATAGGTATACTATATAATTCAGTAACTAAAATTCTTCCCTGGTTTCATATGTCTAAACACAATAAGTCAACTATTAGGCTACGTATACAAATGCCGATAGCTGTAGTACAGTTAACAGGTTTATAGTTAAATTACAGCCACCACAGTCATAACAAAATATCTACTAAAAACTTTGGAACTATAAATACGGAATTCTATGCCTGTTATCATCAAACAACTCCAAAACTTTAGATAACGAATCCAGTACAATGTTCTGTGTGGTGTAGGGTTAAGAATACAATTCACCACCGCATGTTTTACCGGTGGGCGTCGTGAAAAATTTTAGAAACAACAGATATAAATTACGCTTGGACTCGGAGCAACAATTTGTGGATTGCACATAGTATTGTCCTGCGTGGGAATCGAACACACGACACATGGAACGGTAGCTTTATATTTTAACCACTACACCGTCTGCACAGTCAATAACAAAATTGTGTGGGTTACCTAAAATTTAAGGGGTATTTAATGAAAACGGTCATATCTGCCGTAAATAAACAAATATTGTATCTTCCTACGTATAAGCAAAATATACAGACAATGCAAGTCTGTTTGTTACAACACTCTTGTAAATAAACTTATTTCTAAGTTAGACAACATTTCAAAATCTAAACAGACTATAATAAAAATAAGATTTCTTTTCTTATCTTGACCCATATTAAAAAAAAATTGGGAAATTTAAAAAAAGAATACCTCAATGACGTCATATATACGGATGATTGAGAGAGTTGCTTTTCTTAGTTTTGTAATATTATGAAAAATAACAAAATTAGAACATATTAATATGAGTGAATGTCATAATATTGCAATACAAAAAAATACAAACAGGTAATTTTTGATAAATCAAAAGGCGAAATTATTTTTATGACGTATATATGACGTCATTTGGCGCTCATGTCTTTTAGAATGAAACATAGTTTAAAGAAAACATCGCCATTGAAAGTACCGAATTTATAAATTGGATACTAGAGAAAAGTCAATTTATAGGTTTTCTTTATTTCAAACTATGTTTATTTTAAGTAAATTTGTATGTTAAGAAAATGAAATGTTGTCCATTACATTATATAAAAAGTAATTATAAAACGGTAACAGTCTATTTGTTCCATAAAATCATAAGATACAAGATTCGTTCAAACAAAACATAAAGTTAACTTTCTAATATATTCTATATCTCCTTCTTTTCTTAGTTTTGGCAGTCAAATACCAATACGACCCAGTGTTGCCAGGGTCGTGTGAATTTACTTATGTTTTAAACATTTTACTATAAAAAACCATGACTAAACATGGTTTTCGATAGTATATAACCATAACAAGTCATGGGTTTCGATAGTAAAGCGATGGCAATTACTGAAAATATTTTATGGGAAATTTAGTAGAACATTAAAACACGTGAAGCACTATTGTTTCATATTCACTACATTAGCACTTTCCCTGTATTACATTACATAAAATGCCATTAAAATAAACTGAAACTAAAACGTTGAATATAGTTTAAGATGGCAAAAAGATATTTTCACGTATCCGCCAAAATTAATATATCCTTTTATCGCTTAAAATAACAATGTTCACTCGTTCAGAAACTAGTATATACACAAAATCGAATGTCGCACAATTTGCTATATGACTTGTTTAATAAAGGCGTCGCCATGTTGAACTTGTAAATGTTATTACACACATCTTCCATAGTTTGTTCATTATCGTATGGACTACATATCCGTAGCATTCTCTGGCGTTTTTCCGAGTATATATCAACGACACCCCATTGACGCAGCAGCCTAATGCAGTTGCGGATTGCGTCCGTTGAAACTGCCTCACCTGTAATTTAATATTATCTTGATGAATGATATAATTAGCGTTCTTTCTCCGTGGAGCTTTAAATTCGTATCTCTAATAGGACAATCATTGGTATCATCCATTCATTCATCTCAGCCTATATATATGCCATTGTTGGGCTCTGGCCTCCTCCATAATGGGAGTGCGATTGACCTACTATTCCACGCTGGTCAGACGTGTTGGGATAGGGTTTTGTTTCGTGTTTTCCTTCTCTTGTATAGATGTTATATGCTTATTATATCCTTTAGTCGTGCTTTACGACATCCACAGGCAAGTTAGGGAGTGGCGAATTGTATTCTTACTCCTGTCACCATACGGATAAATCATTGGTATAGCACCAAATAACCTTGAATAACTGACTTTTTCGTGTGGTGATTAGCACCAAATAACCTTAAATAACTGACTTTTTCGTGTGGTGATGGAGTAAGAATGCAATTCGTCACTCCCTATCTTACCCATGGGTGAAGACGACTAAATCAAATCATTTATTCTGCATAGGCCCCTTAAGGGCACTTACATATTGTCAAATTACACGTTTGAACACAATACAATAATCTACCACCGGATCGGAACGTGGCCACAAACTGAGAAGATACGGCAAGAAACTCAGGGATACAATGATAGCATTGATTCAAGAGAAAGAAACCTCGACATAAAACCTCATGCCAACATGTCTGACCAGTACGGTCAATTTCCAATTTCCCTCCTTTTATGGAGGACGCCCGAGCCCAACAGTGGGACTTATATGGGGCGAGATGATGAGATAATTAATTGATTTTGGCTTAACGTTATAAATCTATGTGGTGTTATCAATCGGAGTAAGAATACAATTCACCACCGCTTCTATTGTCCCTGGGTGTAGTAAGAGATGATACATCTAAGGAACGGACCCCGGATGGATGGACTCTGTCTATTCACATATAGTAAATCTATATAATGTGCGGAAGATTAGTCCAAAGTGTTTAAGGCTGGAAACTAGGGGCACGATATTGAAACAAAAGTATCGAAACAAAAGTATCGATACTCCAAAGTATCGAGTACCGAGTACTTTTCCTAGAATTCAGGTCGTTATGGCTTTTTTTTTTAGGAATTTGTCCTGATTTGATGAGCTTTTTTTTTGGGAGTTTGTTTTATGTGTTCGGATTAAAATATGTCGAGCCACTTTTTAAAAGGTTCGTTACGCTTTACCTAGATGGTGTTACCATAAGCATGAGCCGTAAGGTTAAATTTAACATGGATACTTTTGTACAATTTGTTCGATACGATACCTGCCTAAAAGTACTCATTGAGTAAAAGTATCGAATAGAAAGTATCGGTATCGAAAGACAAGTACTCGATACCTAAAAGTATCGATACTTTTTTCGTGTCCCTACTGGAAACAGTGCTCGACCGACCGTACGCCCAGCCCGTACGTCCTGACCGTCGGTTGCGAAAATGCATTCAGTGCTACGCTGACGGCGAATCGCGACGCGTGTGTACAGTTCACAAGAAAAATGAATCCTTTTGCTGTAAATGTACGTGTGTCAGACTTATCGTCGAAATCCGGAATTAATTCTTTACAAACTTCTTGCCAAGCACTTATTTTAGCAGCATGGTCTTTATAAAATACAGACGATAAATCCCATGATGGCAGACGAATCCGCACTTCAGTAATAAGGTTCTCTGTATCGATATTCATTTTTGTTTTAAGTGTACGTACGTGCGTAAGGTCGATCACTCCGTCAGTGAAGCACTGAACACATCCATACAATCTCATAGCCGACGAATCGGACCGACGGCTCGACCGACCGTACGCGCGTACCGTCAGCGTAGCTGTGTGAGCATTCATAGACTTGCATATACAGTAAAACCCATTTAAGATGATTTCGCAGGGACCCGACCAAAAACGCGTTTTAGGCGGGAAATCGTATTATGCGGAAAAGGGAAAAACGTGCCATTATTATTATTTTGAATACCTACGTATTGGATTTAACATTAAAAAATTACCTAAATAAAATGTTGTATATTTTCTTTATTTAATATACTATTAGATACATTTTTAAATATTAAAAAATAAAAAATATTTAAAAATATTAAAAAAAAATGTTGTTTATTACTATTACGTTACTTAAAGTAATCATTTATTTTAGTTTGACAAAAAGATTTTGAGGCATTAGCAATTACAAGATTTTCAAGGTAATTTAATTTTCGCAGTGCGTCTTCGCTTTGATTCAAAAAAGTTACATAGCGTCTTAATCATTAACTGCTGATAATGTCTGGGCGTGTGACAAAATCGGAGTTGACTCATCTTCTTGGTCATTATCACTTAGGGTCGCTCGACAGTGGCGGGCCGCTGCCGCAAGGGGTAAAATGTGTATTTGAGTGGTACGCGTTGACGTTTTAAACGGGATGACGATCGTATTAAGAGTTAAGAAATGTATGAAAACACGTCTCAAGTTGCTGGGACTGACGCAAAATGGCGTATTATGCGGGCAATCGCATTAAACGTGATCGTATTAAACGGGTTCTACTGTAGATATAGCTACGTCGACCGACGCTCGGTGCTGACCGTCGGTCGAGCACTGTTTCCAGCCGAAGGGTTGTTTCATAATAGATTTGTACAAACCGTATATCATATTATTGTGTGTGAAGTCTTCAGTAAGGGAATCTAATGTAGTCTTGACGAGCACTTTCATTGAGCCGGACTGTAGTTTGCGACATGTCGCCGCATACGCCTCCGTCAGCGGCCGCACTGTCAGCAATAGTCGCCGTCTGGAAATAAAGTAATATTATTTTCCAGGACAAGGCCAAGGCAAAGAATATCCCTATAGTAATTCGTTAGAGCGATGGCAGCTGTAGGAAAAATTGAGAGCTGCTTTAGAGACTGGTCCAAGTGGATTTCTTGACTCAAAATTTATCATATCTATCATCATCATCGCAGCCCACATACGTCCCAGTTTTGGGATCGAGCTTCCTCCACAATGGGAGGGAATTTGACCTACAGAACCATGCTGGTCAGACGCGTTGGTATAGCGTTTAATTTGAAGTTTGCCATCTCTTGCATATCATATTTCTTCGTTGTCTTCTACGACACCCACGGTCAAGATCGGAGGTGGTGATTTGTATTCTTACTCCGTCACAGCACGGAAAGTCAATTATTATATTGAATATGAAAAATTAGAGTTGTAATTGCAATAACTAGTGTTACCTTTCGGCTAACGCTTCTGGTGTGTTCTGTATGGTGTATTTGATCCGTTGTCCCGGATCTGGTCTTTCTGTACACTCGTCCATATCATCTAGAGTCTGAGCAAACCGTCGTGACCACATCTCCTCTTCAAGACCAGCAGTAATCTGAAATTAGCACATTGTTTTTATTTCAAAGTAAATATATCGAATTTAAGAATCATAAACCATGGGTTTTTGTCTATACAATTAAATAAAATTGAAGTGTCTATTTGTAATGTCAAAATAATAAGTTTGATTTTTCATGCTCACACGGTCATTCAAACAAAAGCACATTGAAAAATTTTCATCTATCTGTTTATTCCGGGTAATCTTCTAAACAGCTGGACCGATTCTAGTGACATTTTATTAACCTGGTACCTGACTATATAAGGAGTAACTTAGGATATTTTCCTTTTAAGGGGGTATTCTCATGTACCCACTTCGAAAAATCGATTTTTTTTTTATATTTCATTAATAAAACCTAAGGGTTATTCTATGGTTCAGGCATAGCAGATTAGTGTAAATTTGCCACAAAAATTCTGCTCTTAAAACTTTAAACGCATTTTTCTGGTAACGATCATTTTCTAAAACTGTCATGGTCCTAAAAAAAGAGTATTCAACTGATTGCTTTGAAATTTATACAAATTCTTCTACTTATTAATGGTTATCGGCCGTACCAAAATTATTTATTTTCGAAAATATTTTCTTATTTTTTTAAAACGACTTTTAACAAAAAAATTTACAAAAAAAATTTGTTTTCTACAGTCCGTCATTTTTTTTAATGAAATTGATTAATTCTGGTAGGGCGATAGCGACAGATCTACTGAACAATGATCCATTCGATATTTTTATTTCAGACAACATGAACAGCCGCTATTACCATGACCTGCTTTTTTTTGGTGTCGAATTTAATTAGAAAAAAAAAATATAAAAATGTAAAATAGGAAAAAAAAAAATTTTTATACAGTTTAAAATACATATAAAAACCTAGAAAAAAATTAAAATGATTGAATTTTATTGGATTATGAAAAAAAATTCTCTAAAAAGAGGTAAAATTTATGCGTTTACATGAGAATACCCCCTTAAGAAATAACTATAAAAATTATCCGATCCAGGAATTGAACACGAGACCTCATAGATATAAGAAGATATTGGAGATTTAAAATTTGGGAGCAAGACGACTGAAACCGAAGTGAAACGAGGGTGAAGTGATATTTCAAAAAAAAAGTTTTAAATGAAGCAAAGACCTGCCATATGATGACGGAGTAATAATATAATTCACCCTCTCTTGCACCTATAGTAAGAGGCGACTAAAGGATATAATGTGTGTATAAAATCTATGCAAGAGAAGGAAAACTCGAAATAAAACACCACGCTAACACGTCTGATCAGCGTGCCATAGTAGTTTAATGTTTTTGTTCCGGGTAATCTTCCAAACGGCTGGAGCGATTTTATTACTACCAGATGGCGTAGTGATTAAGATACCGACCTACAATGCCAGTGTCGATGGTTCGAATCCCATGCAGAACAACACTTTGCGCGATCCACAAATTATTGTTCCGAGTCTGGATATAATTTGTGTTAATTATATGTTTGTAAAGTCCCCCGTAATACAAGAATTATTTCCTTAGTGCAGGGTGTAGTGTTGTCTTTAAAAAAAAGTATTTGAAATAAATCTCACTTACTTTGATTGGTGAAAGTACATCATTAGCGACTAGATAGTCGATAGCCTGCAACATTTTCTCTTCGATCCTAAGGCAAGGCGCGCACAATATAAACTCGTGGCTCATCACTTCGCATAACTGCAATGCGCTCTCGACCAACTCACTCTGTGACACCTCTTTTAATGTTTCTATTGATGATACTATTATAGACTCTAACGCCGTCGCTGTGAAATTAAAACTTCATAACTATTATTTCTGTGTGGTGACGGAATAAGAATACAATTCACCACACCCTATCTTGCCAGTGGATGTCGTAAAAGACGACTAAGTGATATAATACATAAGATCTATGCAAGAGAAGAAAATCTCGAAATGAAACCGTAGATCAATATGTCTGACCAGCATGGTATAGTAGGTCAAATTCTCCCAACGAGGAGGAGGCCCGAGCCCAACAGTGGGACGTATGTGGGCTGCGATGATGATGAACAATTATTATAAATTCGAAAATTTGTTTGTTACGGTTTCATGGCTAAATCAGTAAACCAATTTCAATAATACTTTAACCAATAGAAAGCTACATTATCAGCGAGTAACCTAGGCTTTATATTTTATCTCGGCATTTCTACGATATCAGTGTATAACATGGGTTATATATTTTGCCCGGTATTCCCATGAGATCAAGAAATGCCCAGGTGAAACTGCGGTCATTTGCTAGTTAACATATAGGTTATGGTGTTAGCTCTCTGACTTGCCCCTGGATGTATTACAAGGTTTACATGATGGTAGGACCACACTGTTGAGTTTTTTTTTTTTATTGCTAACGGTGGCAAACGAGCAAACAGTACACCTGATGGTAAGTGTTGCTGCCGCTCATGGACCTTTACAGGGTCGCTGCCTACCGCGAAGAAAGTGAAGGGAGTGTGAATGCGTGCATTGAGGCTCGGTGATACCAAGGGCACCACCAAAACCCTCCACACACAAACACCCTCATAAAGTTGGGCTACCGGCTCTCTCGCTCACCGAACGAAGCGCAGTAACAAATTGCTACTACTCAGACGTCGATTTTCTGCTCAGTGTGGTACTACCCCGGACGGACTGGCCCGCGGCTGTAGACAGATAACTGTCGACAGTGTGGTCCTACCACTCTTAGAGTTGTCTGTCTACAGCCGCGGGCCAGTCCGTCCGGGGTAATACAACACTCGCAGAAAATCGACGTTCGAATAGTAGCAATTTGTTACTGCGCTTCGTTTGGTGAGCGAGAGAGAGAGTGTTTGCGTGTGGTGGGTTTTGGTGATGTCTTTAGTTTCACCAAACTTCATTGCACGCATTTACACTCCCTTCACTTTCTTCACAGTAGGTAGCGACCTAGCAAAGGTCCATGAGCGCCAGCAACACTTACCATCAGGTGAAATGGTATAAGCAGATTAATAAGAAAAAAATTTAAACAAAGATCAATTTTATATATGCTTTTATAATAATGATAACTTAAAATCTTTGCTTTTGTTAATAGTGGTAACGTAAATTTTTTTTGTATCTTTCTTTAGTGGCAATGTATGTTTAATTTAATTGTTTATAATGTAGTTGTCTACAATATTGTTTATATAGCCCTAGGCCTGCATTGATTTGTATTGTGTATATTGTAGTTGTTTATTGTCCCATAGCAAATAAAACAAAATTTAGAAAAAGCAAAGAGAAAATACAATTTGTGTTATACATACCAAGTATGGCGGGCGCTGCATAGTGTGCGACACACGTGTTCGCGTAATATGACAGTTCGAGTGAGGCCGCGATTGATGTCTGTGGTCTGACCATAGAGCGCGCCCCGCTACCCTCCCGCCGTACAAGACCTTTCCCTAACGTATCCAACTGGAAAATAAAAAAGTGTATATTTTATTTAATTGATCGTCATCATCATCATCATTTTCCTGCCCTCATCCCAAGTCCCGCTAAGTGGGGTCGGCACAACATGTTTTTACCTTCCATAGCCTCCTATTAGCCGTCATATGTGCACTCACTGCTTTTATACGCATATCTTCATTCGCGCAGTCCATCCATCTCTTCTTGAGTCTCCCACGCTTCTTTCGTCCATCCACAATCATATTGACAACCCACCTTGTCACATGCCTTTCATCCCTCCTCATCATATGTCCATACCATGACAATCTCGCGCTCCTAATCTCCTCTATCACTGGTGCCACTTTTAGACTTCCCCTAATATACTCATTCCTTACTTTATCTAACCTTGTAACCCCACACATCCATCTTAGCATTCGCATCTCTGTAGCATGCACTCTTCTCTCATCCGTCTTTTTCAATGCCCAACATTCAGATCCATACATAGCAACAGTTTAATTGATCGTCTCATATTAATCTAATTTAATAAACAGTTAAAAATAACAAAAAAAAACGTTTAATTAGTTCAGACGTAATATGGAGAACGAGAAGTTGACGTCATAGTACTCGTATTGCTCTCTCTTTCTTTCTTATTATTAAAATTGTAAGTAGCCCAAATAAATGCTATGTTGTTTCACAAATCGATATAGATTGTGGCCTACTTTATGTATCATCATATTGTTCGTTCCAATTACAATTATTTAGTTTTTTTCTATCGTACATAGTACAAAAGTTTTGTCACTGGCAACTTGCCTGACATCAACCCTCCTTGGGAATGTTACATGCCCAATTTGTTGACCAGACAACATCAGATAGAGTTGGTATAGGTCCAGGTAAAGCTCTTAGTTGTCTTTTACGACACCTTCGAGATAGGTTAGAAATATTCCTAACCATCACCGCCCAATTCTATATCCATTTTATATATGCCTCGTCCGTGTGGTGACGGAGTAAGAATACAACTCACCACCCCCCTTTCTTGGCCGTGGGTGTCGTAAGAGACGACTAAGGGATTAGAATATGCATACAACATCTATGTAAGAGAAGGCAAACTCGAAACCAAACTCTATATCAACCCGTATGACCAGCATGGTATAGTAGGTAAATTTCCTTCCCATTGCGGACGAGGTTCGAGCCCAGTAGTGGTGCCTTTTTATAATAAACTAGCTGACCCAACGGACGTTCTGTTCAAATAAAATAAACGGAATTCTCCTTGAAATCGACAGCAGTAATAGGGACTGACCAACTGCAGCGCCATCTGCCGGACCGATTTGTGAATCTAAATGATTCAGACCCCCACTTGAATGCATTCACAAAAATTCATTCAAATCCATCCAGCCATTTAGTTGCAGTATAGATACATAACCTAGATACCCAGTCGTTAATTTTTTTTAAATTCTCTGATTTTCTGAGCAACTTTCTTAATTTTTTTCCGTAAAAGCCTTTTTCAAAGTATTAGAAAAATTGAAAAGCAAGATGGACGAAATCGGTGAAGTCATTCTCAAGTCATGTTATTGTCCTGCCCGAACAGCGCCACCTAGCGGGTCCAATTGTAAATCTAAACCATCCTCGAATCCCCTTGAACACACACAAAAAATTTCGTCAACATCGGTTCAGCCGTTTAGGAGGAGTTCAGTGGCATGCATACACACATACGCTAGAAATTTATATATAAGATATAGTCACAATCCTAAATGTCTAAAATATTATCTAATATTTAGGCGTAGTTAGTAATAAAGGGCATAAAACTGATATGCAATCTGTGTAAAAGAGTTTGTAAAAATAAAATACGTACGGCTGCTTTTAGCGCATGTACTGCATCGCCGGTGTAGCCTAGGTCCCTGCCCTCTCTAAGTAGTGCAGCCTGTCGTTCCGCAACACAATTGGTGAGAGCTGATAGGGTGGCACCGCTGCGTGCCTCAGTCAGTAACACATAAGAGACTACATTCGTACACATCAACGCTGTCGCCTGCGCCGCGTCTGTAACAATATTATAAATTCACCTTTGCCCGTGGATGGCGTAAAAGACGACTAAGGAATACAATACGCACATAACATCTATGCAAGAAAAGGAAAACTCGAAACAGAACCCTATATCAACCTGTCTGATCTGCATGATATAGTAGGCTCAATCTCCCTCCTATTGTGGAAGAGGCTCGAGCCCAACAGTGGGACGTATAGGAGCTGAAATGATGATGACTAATGTTATAAATATCATTGTAAATAAAACTTTTATATCATGTAATATTTTATTTTATATTATGTAATAATTATTTTGATACAGAAAATTATAAATGTCTGTAATAATGATTACCTGTTGGACGTGAGACACCTTAGTCCGCCCGTGACCATGAATGCTGCGAAGTGTTCGAAACGTCGGGCAATCATAAATCAAATACAAACGCGATATAATCCGTAAAAGTAGTTTTATTTTTATTTACAATGTGTAGTGCTCGCGTAAACATCAGATATCATTATAAATATCATTTTCGTGTGGTGACGGAGTCAGAATACAAGTCATATTAGTGGTAGGACCACACTGTTGACGGTTGTCTGTCTACAGCCGCGGGCCGGTCCGTCCGGAGTAGTACCACACTGAGCAGAAAATCAACGACTGAGTAGTAGCAATTTGTTACTGCGCTTCGTTCGATAAGCGAGAGAGCCGGAAGCCCAACTATCTGAGGGTGTTTGCGTGTGGTGGGTTTTGGTGATGCCTTTAGTTAGTTAGTCTTAGTGGGTTTTGGTAGTTCCACGTTCCTCGTTCCACGCATTCACTTCACTTTCTTCACGGTAGACAGCGGCCTAGCAAAAGTCCATGAGCGGCGCTAACAATTGTCATCGGGTGTGCTGTTTGCTAGTTTGCCACCGTCAGCAATAAAAAAAAGTTACATATCTCGCTCGTCAAACGATTTGGCATAGGGTTTTATTTCGAGTAGGTATTGCTTCTCTTGTGTCGATATGCATATTATATCATGTCAGCTCAGTCCCTCTGTTGGGCGAGGGCCTTCCTTGTGAGAGGGAATTCGACCTACTATACCAAGCTGATCAGACGTGTTAGCATAGGGTTTTATTTCGAGATATCATTCTCGAGTGCATATTACATCACAGTCGTATTTTATGACCTTCTAGATATCCGAAAGGAGATGGTGAAAATTGTATTCTTACACGGTCACCATGTTGAGTATGATAAGTGTCGTAACTCACCATAGACTAAGTGTCTGCCGATTGCTTCAACCATCATCTTATGTTCAGCGCTGACGTCGGCACCATACAAACTGGAATGACTGTGGTTGTAAAGTATCTGTCTGTCTAAGTTCACTGCCAAATTGTTGTTAGGTGGGCTTAACGGCATCTCGATAGGCGCTTTGTAATGGTTATATTTTTGGAATGAAGTCACCAGCTCCTGAGAAACATAATCACAATAATCTATACTAATATTATAAAGATGAAAAGGAACTACTGGGTCGAATTGAGAAATTCTTTTATTGTTGGATAGACCATTTATCGTGAAAGGTCTGTAGCAAAATACAAAATCATACTACGATCAATAGGAGCGGCGTATCAATGAAAAATCTTACAAAATTGCCTACGACCCCCCTCTTTCTAACTACCCCCCCTTTTATGTAACGCATAGAGCTTCGTGGGTATATAATCGTATATTCATGGACTAAGAATACAGTACATTTCAAGAAGTGGTAACAGTAACAGGTTAATAAAATGTATATAAATTCCCACTACCCCCCATTATCATGAGAGTCGTAAGACAGACCATCAGGCTATCATTCTCCACTTTTAGAGCACCTTATATCTGCAATTGCAATCCCCACGTCCAAGCGTGAGGATTATGTTATGATCCCCCTTGAGAACCTTTATGTCCAATTTTGGACTGCAAAAACATGGATAGAAAAACATAATTTTCTAAGGCGACTACTGGATAATTGACATAATGGTCGATGAAAACCCGAAATTAACCTCTATCATCACATTAAGTCGTCTGACTAGCGTGATACAGTTGGCCAATTAAGCGCGCATTACAGCTGGATAGAAGAAGAATATGGCAGGTACGAAAGATTTTTTTTGTCAGGTGGATGGACCGGGGATTCGTCCACCACCTATAGAGAGGCCGACTACGTGAGGGCGACGCCCCGACCGGCAATGCTGCCGGGGCATCAAAGGGGGCGGTATCTGAAAGGGTAACCTGCCGCCCGGCCACGGTTACCAAGGAATCGGTACCAGTGGTCGGTCCAATGACGATGGGGAGGAAATAGTGTAGGTTATGGATTCGCACGCTGGTCATCCGTCGCCCCGAACAGATTGGGCAGGGTGTAGATTATCATAACCTACGAAAAACAAAGGTACAGAAAATTTTTGTACACTGATTGTTATTTACACCCCTTAGAGAAGTAATCATAAAAAAACATACCTTCAAAGAAATAGGTTGATTGAAATCCACTCTAATACTGCCATGGTCCGTGTTGAGTGTACGCCATATACCGCGCAGCGCCGACCAGAATGTCTCCATTTGCTTCGGCATACCGAGCTGTTCACGTACAAAGTTACCGTCGACTAGTTTGTCGTAGTTTAAAGTTACTGGTACAAGAAGTGCATCATCGATTGTTCCGTCGAGATAAGCGTCCATTATCACAGATAAAATACCAGCTGAAAAAAAAAATCTCTTACTTTATTCATGAAAGTATAGTTAATATAATTATATAATAAAACATGATTTGAGCGAGATTATTTGTTTGGCTATAAAAATGTTTCAGTTCAAATCGATCCGGCACAAATGTGTCGAATTTCAAGAATTCGAAACGTGCATACGGTGTGCCTATTAACAAATTTTGTTAGACGATTTTAAAACCCAGTTAATTATATTGCACTATAGATGCATTGAAAGAACTTCCGAAACGGAGGAAATTTTAACCGAAATATTTTGGGACTAAATTTGTGGACAGTGACCGTGGAGTGTTCATTTCGATCCAAAAACGACGTATTATAACACATTTATCAATCAGTTACTTATAGATCGAATCTAAGAATTGTATTGATAATGATAATAAATACATACCCACCCTTAATAGTATCTTCAATTTCCATGTAAGCATTAACATAAGAAAAACAAAGTATTACTTGTCTCCCTATCGTGAGATTGTTTGTCTGAAGGCACTCGGGCTCTATTGGATCAATATAAAAAAAATCTTACGTTTGATAGCCTAGTTATTTAGAAAGCCTAAGAAATATAATACTGCACCTCTTATAATCGCAACAATGAACATTAATATCAATATAAATACCAAATTCTATAACGATGATGGAAAGGACGAATTAGGTAGGCGACAAGGAAATATTCAAAGGCAAATCGAAAAACGAGAAAAGGGAGGCACAGCTAATTATAAATCAAGTTTCTGAAATAGAATGAACTAATAAAGATATGTAATATACCTTTAGGGGTTTGTGGTTTTCCTGTCCTTGTTCGTCCACCTTCAATAAAGAACTCTAAATTGTTATGTGCTGCCAAACTGCTTAAAATATATGACCTGAGAACAATATATAATTACTACTGTAGATAGTGCCAGTCTCTTAAATCTTGCATATATTCTTAATTACAAAATCATAAATGATAATATTGCCTATATATTTTAAATAAAACTATGGATTTGATCGCGTTTGTATTTGATTTATAATTGCCTTTGATTGATTATTTAAAATGTGTAATGCTCGCATAAACATCAAAAATCATTATTACAGCAATTTATTTAGCAGTTAATTCATGATCTAGGCATAATCTTTTGCAGTAAATTTGAGAATAAAATTATATTCACATTCGAAAGGCATCACACTGTAACTAATACACACTGTATTGTATATAATGTAATTTTATATAACATACTAGCTGACTCAACAGACGTTGTTCTGTTCAAATAAAATAAAAGGAAATCTCCTTGAAATCGACAGCAGTAACGGGGACTGACCGACTGCAGCGCCATCTACCGGGCTGATTTGTGAATCTAAATCATCCAGGCCCCCACTTGAATGCATTCACAAAAATTCATACAAATCCATCCAGCCATTTAGTTACCTACAGTATAGATAAATAACCTAGATACCTAGTCGTTAAATTTTCTGATTTTCTGCGCAACTTTCAAATTTTTTTGGCTTTTTGTCTTTGCCATAAAAGCCTTTCTCAAAGTAGTAGTAAACTAAAAAAAAAGATGGACGGAATCGGTAAAGTCGTTCTCAAGTTATGTTATTGTCCTACCCGAACAGCGCCACCTACCGGGTCCAATTGTGAATCTAAACCATCCTCGAATACCCTTGAACACACACAAAAAATTTCGTCAACATCGGTCAAGCCGTTTAGGAGGAGTTCAGTGACACACACACGTACGCTAGAAATTTATATATAAAGATTTGGTAATACACACAGTACCAAATATGTTAGATACAATTTTATATCGAAAGAATAATAATAATAAAAAAGGAAAAGCTCGCTGAATTTCTTCTAAAATCTCATCACCGGTCCCGTTCGTATCCGGGGGTAGTTTATTAATGGACGTATCTAAAACGAGAAAAGAAGCATACCTTAGTGCTGATTTGTATGTGGGGTCGCTTTGATAATCCGAGCCTTCAACTCTTCGTCGTATATAGAAAGCACCACTGCCGCGTAAGAACCAACTGCAACAAAAGAAACAAATATTTTAGCATTTTTTAAGCACTTAAATTTATTCTGGTTGGCCAGAAACACGCTCAGATAATATTTTACATTAACTATCGGTAATTACCACCATCACCCCCTATCTTACCCGTGAGTGTCGTTAAACACGAATAAGGGATTAAATATCCATATAACATATTATGCATCATGGCCATGTAGAGAGAATAAATGAAAGGACTAAAAAGGAGAATTTATAGGGCGAATGTGATGAATCTATGGGCACCCTCTGTCTTTTTTGGGCTGGCTATTACTCAGCCTCTGCCCATTCAGCCACCTGAGGCCCTCTAGGATCGCGGCTGCTGTGGTTGGGACCCGCAGCATGTTGCACTCCTTACAATACTATTGTTACGCTACTGTCCGCGGAGTCATTCTATCAAAAGTATATAATACTATTTTTGCATACAACGAATAACACGCAAAATTAATTTAGTTTAGAAAATGTTACAGGTAAATATTTAATTTAGCGAGATTCATTTGTATAAAACATGTTGATTTTACATCAATTACGTTAAGTTTATGCGTTTTTACCTGTAAGTGGGATGAATACAAGGTTACTAACCGTACTATTATAATAAAATACGAAGTAAATGTTATTTTTTTCATGGGCTTTTCAGATTATTGTTATACTTACTTTATCCCAGTTACTTCGGGTCGATGCAAGTTGTGGCAATAGTTTCAGGAATGGCCATCTGACTTCGGTTCAGAACAATTACATTATAATAGTTGATTAGACAACCCAAGATGGATTTCGCCCAAGTCTATATGAAGCTCGTCGTTACTTATGTTAAAGAGTTGGTAGTATTCCTAGTCTCCATCAGTCAGTATTCACTTTCATCATCATCAGCGTCATCATCGCAGCCCACATATAGTAAAAGATCCGAACCTAAATCGACATTCACCGGGTTGATAATAGAATCAAACTTATTTTGTAATAAATTTCGTATATTAGAAAATATATTAAAAATGTGTAGACAAAAAAAATCCTGGATAGAATATCTTTAATAATTTTTTAAAAAATGATTTTTCACAAAATGTTGCAATATGAAGATAATAAGAAAATTTTATATTGAACTTAAAGTATAAAACATATAGAAAGTGCAAACGTAGGGTTGACTATTATTTACCTGGACGAACTACTGGGTTGACAGATATAAACAGGTATGTCATTGCTAGTTACTTTCACTTGACTGGACAATAGAAAAAAAATTATATCAGCATAAGCGCTGTTTTATTGTGAACACGATGATATAGGGTTGACTGCAAAAAAATCGGTCCACGTTACGCGCTACTCTTCTCCCAGGCATGATTGACCCAAGACGTAGGCATTAAGTTAACCGTCGGGACGTTAGAGTCGTATGCCCAAAAGGCGAACCTCTGGCGTCCCACAAAAGGCGAAGACGTGGGGCCGCTGTGGTTTTTAGTAGGTATTCTGACGTAGTTAATCATACCACGTCAGCGAGTCCTACATACCCCTTGCCGTCACTAGCAATGGGTATGCGTAAATGCATTTTCCACAGTGCAAAAAAAAAAATCAGCATAAGTGCTGTTTTATTGTGAACACGATGATATAGGGTTGACTGCAAAAAAAGTCGGTCCTAATAGGGGTATACAAATTTTAAAGATTTAAATTTTAACGCGTTCCAAAATAACGCGTACTGTTTACAATATGGAGGGTAGTAGGGGTACCTCTGCTCTCCATAGTTTACGTACCGAGCATGCGCACTTCACGATCCCATCAGATACGACTGCAATGTTCGGTGCTTTATTATTACACGGTATACTTACCTCGGATCTCTCTGTCATTCATTTCCACACGCGTTGAAATTTAAATCTTTAAAATTTGTATACCCCTATTAGGACAGAATTTTTTGCAGTCAACCCTATATCATCGTGTTCACAATAAAACAGCGCTTATGCTGATATAATTTTTTTTCTATTATCCAATCAAGTGAAAGTAACTAGCATTGACATACCTTTTTATACCTGTCAACCCAGTAGTTCGTCCAGGTAAATAATAGTCAACCCTACGTTTGCACATTCTATATGTTTTATACTTTTAAGTACAATATAAAATTTTCTTATTATCTTCATATTGCAACATTTTATGAACAATAATTTTTTAAAAAGTTATTAAAAATATTCTGTCCAGGATTTTTTTTTTGTCTACCCATTCTTAATATATTTTCTAATATACGAAATTTGTTATAAAATAAGTTTGATTCTATTATCAACTTGGTGAATGTCGATTTAGGTTCGGATCTTAGACTAATACGTCCCACTATTGTGCTCGGGTTTTCTCCACAACGGGAGGGCATTTGACCTACTATACCGTGCTGGTCAGGCATGTTGGTATAGGGTTTCGTTTCGAGTTTCCCTTCTCTTGTACAGATGTCATGTGCATATTATATCCCATAGTCGTCTTTTACGACATCCACGAGCAAGATAGGGAGTGGTGAATTGTATTCTTACTCCGTCACCACAGGGATTCTTGTTCCGTCATCTTCACTTTGCAAATACAGAAATGTATTCTATTTTTAACAAGCACTTGCGAAATTTAGCAACATCATTATCCTGCTATAATACCAATTACTTGGGTTAGACGCAATATATATTCCTCTTCGATCGTACATATTGCAAAATTCTAGCAATAACTTTATGACCGCCTGGCGGCGTGACTTTAAGCCTCTATTGTTGACCAGACATGCTCACCCCTTTAAGTCGGGGTTCACAATCATCATCATAAATGACACGGAAATACCCTGGATATGCATTTAATTGTCTTGGAATCTGCAGTATAAATGCCAGGCCAGTAGCTAATAATTAACTAATTAGGAAAAACTGGAATTCCTGTATCTAAATGTACGCTATTTCGCGAGAAATGGCGTCTGTAACAACACAGTTTATTTAAGAATATACCGGCTACCACCACATACATATATCATTATAGATTGCAGATCGATCTCATATCTTTTTATCGCCTGTGGTGACGGACGAGCGACACGTTATGGTAGGTGGTAAGAACTGCTCTTGAATCTACAATACCAGGCGGACAGCCAGGTCTAAACCGTTAAATTTAGGTCTCCTGTCCTCTCACTCACAGAACGAAGAGCAGAGGCAAATTGCCACTACTCAAACATCGATTCTTTGCAAGGGTGTGGAGTGCGAACCACGAAGGAGCTGGCCATTTATAACCGTAGGCCGTAAACTAACAGCAACTTCCTATTATAAAAATTAGTTAGAACCATAGAGAATAAATATACTAACCCAAAGAACGGTATCCTCATATTGTCACCGGCTGCGACCAGCGGTGGCCTCAATCCAGTCAGGTACAGAGTGAATGACACTAGTATGTAGTCAAAGTGAGATCGATGTAATGGAACGAACACCAACGGAAGACCAGCGGCGTTGGCTCGTCTTAGGCGGTCTACACTAGCCGCCCGCGTAGCGCATCCACCGCCCGCTACACGTCGAATCGTCTTGTGACATATCCATGCTACGAATCTGAAATAAAAAAGGAATAATTGAGTTAATTTTCATTAACTTAAACCTTTAGACCTCATTTGTCTGACGATTCATCAATGTAATGAACATTGTAAAAAAGCGTTGTAAGAGATGGCAAACGCAAAATAATATCCTATTCCAACCTGTAAGTAAATTCCCATTCTATTGCCGAGAAGGCTCGAGCCCGGCAGCGAAACGTATATGACGAAGATGATGATTTCTTTACCATCCACCTATCATCTTATGAAGGGGATAAAATAATCGCTACGCTTTCCAGAGGCGGTTTAAAAAACGCAGTTGATATTTTAAGTTTTCCAACAAAGTGTTACCGCCTATTGTCTTGTATTTTAGGTTATCCAGCGTTACTGCCCTTGTTTCCTTTTTTTTTTAATTACTGTACGATCATTTCTCTCCGAGTTACAGCCTGTTGAAAATCACTCCAAAATTTGCAATTTTTTTTCTATCCCTGAATTTTTGCGACTAGTATATATACTTGTAATGCGATTGAGACTATTATATAATTATTTATGAATAGTAATGGACAAAGAAATAAATCTTACCATCCCTTTCTTTCGTATGTTATAGGTTGCGAAAACAAAGTATTGTTACCCCGTAATTGCCCGTAGGATTTGTAAAAATTGCCAGAAAACACCAGAAGTATAGGCACTTACAATGATCATATAATACCAATCTATCTGATCGGCGTGGCGAGTATTGAAATCCCACCTATGGGAAAAGGCTTATACCGGTGGACTGCGATGGTTTCATAAATGCATGGGTGTATTGTACTCACTTAAGAACATTATTTGACATAGCGGAGCTGATGTCCTGGACGATCTTGAGTGCGCGCGCCTCAATTTTACGCCTAACGTTCGCATATTGAATTTTGTCCCCTTTCCCCTCAACTTGTTGAACTTTTTTCAACTCCTCTATAGTGGCTTCTTCTATTGAACGCTGAACGTTCTCGTCTTTTAATACCTGCAATTTTATTAAAACCCATTATAACATTATCGTATTCAGGCTGTAAAGTTAAACTTACAAATCGAAATAACATGCATACGATATGCATATACTTATTACGTGTGGTGACGGAATAAGAATACAATTCACCACTTCTTATCTTACCCGTGGATGTCGTAATAGACAACTAAGGGATATAATACGCATATAACATCTACCCAAAAAAAGGGCAACTCGAAATAAAACCCTATATCAGCCTGTCTGATCAGCGTGGTTATAGTAAGGTAGATGTCCCTCCTAATGTGGAAGAGGCTCAAACCCAACAGTGTGACGTATATGAGCTGAAATGATGATGATGATGATGATGATGACATACGATAGGTATTTATTAATTAATGCTGTGCAGTGGCGGCTAAAACTATTGCCAATAACTTTTGCAAATGTACTTTTTTTAATATTGATTACATATAAGTTATTGGGATAAAAGCAGAATGATGATGAGGTACGATAGATATTTATCATAATACCGTTCACCCATCATCAGACTATCAATGTCCGCTGATGGACAAAGGCTTACTGTGAAAGGGATATAAGACACACTTTTTTTTTTTGGGCGTGGGTTATGGTCGGCGCACTCCTTGCTCCACTTCGTCCGGGGCGAAAGAGGGGCGTAAGCACGCACACCCGTAACCCACCCGTGACACGTCACCTTCGTCATTGGGCCGACCACCGGAGCAAGGTGACTTGTCGTCAGTGGTCGGCCGGAATATAAGACACACTGACACATTTGATAAGTTAGCTATTGCGCTGAGTGTCATGAGCTTTACCATAAGAATACTGATGTCTATAGACCGATTCTCCTTTCTTTTTTGACAGTCCATGGTCTGGATACACCCCGACCGTACCGTCCGCGGGGACGGAAGTGCGCTCCCTCCCCGACGTCCCCATCGCCATTTGGACTAACTACCGGCAATGATAGGTGAACTCTGATTCTCTCTTACGAATTTCTTTCCAGTTTTCACGACTTACATAAGAAAATTTGCAGTGGCAACCTTTTGTATTAAGCCGTATCCGTACAATGTCTTTTCTTGTATATCTTTCTACTATCTTCCGTATAATAATCTATACCATCATCATCATCATCTTGCTCTTATCCCAATTACTTGGGGTCGACGCAATATGTCATCTGTTTTGACATATTGCAAAAAGTTTTGGCAATGACTTTTATGACCGGCCGCCTGCCTGACGTCAACCCTCCCCGGGAACGTAATCGTTGACCCAAATGGTACCAGATGGAGTTGGTCCGGGTCAATCTAGGGCTCTTAGTCGTCTTTTACGACACCCACGAGCAAAGCAAGGGTTGGTAGTATTCGAAGCCGCTACCACACAGCAAATCTATATAATAATCTATACCAATAAATAAAATTGGAGTGTCTGTTTGTAATGTCAAAATAATAGGTTTTTTTCATGCTCACACGGTTATTTGCACGACACCTATACCTAAAATAGCGATTAAAAAAATTTTGTCTGTCTGTCTGTTTGTTCCGGGTAATCTTCAAAACGGCTAGACCGATTTCAAAAATTCTTTCACCAATGGCAAGCTATAATATCAGGGCGTAAACTAGGCTATATTTTATCCCGGTTTGCTAGTAATAAAATGAGCTGCTCCGATAGCCAAACTACTTACATTAGGTACTACATCCTTATAGTCATAATATTGAAGATTGCAACACTGCGCCAGATCACATAGGTATCGAGAGACAACACCGCCGTTCGCGAAATTTTGTCGCCCAATATCCAATATGTTGATCACCGAGCCCGTGTCTGTGGACTTTGGATCCTGCCATGATTCCTGTTGACAAAACAATGGTGGGTAAGTCTAAATACATATGACATTGATGTTAATAGTCCTAAATGTATACTGTAGAAAACTTTTATTTTTTTAAATAATGTTTTTATTATGTTGTCTTTGCTAAAAAAGGGCCAAGCAAATGTGTATTCATCATCATCAGCAGCCCACATACGTCCCACTGTTGGGCTCGGGCCTTCTCCAAAATGGGAGGGAATTTGACCTACTACACCATGTTTGTGAAACTCATTTCGAGTTTTCTTTCTTTTGCACAGATGTTATGTGCATATTACAAATGTGTATTAATAAACTATGTTATATATTTTAGACCTTCGCAACCAGCTAGTAAGCTAGTAAACGACTGTAGGTCACAGTCGTTTACTAGCTATCATTGTTATCAAGTTAGCTCACATAAGCACTCACTGCTGACCTCGAAAGTCCTCCACAATAGAAGTGAAATTAACCAACCACCCCACGCTGGTTTGTGGAGCTTGGTATTAAAATTTTGAAATTACATTTCTCTCCTATGTATATATTCAGACGCATTAATATAGCATTTAAATCGAGTTTCTCTTCTCTGGCATAGATATTTTCATATCACACTCGCAGATCGTCTTTTATGATAACACAAGGCTAAGAAAATGTGGTAGTGATTTGTGTTCTTGCTCCGTCACCACACGGAAATTATCGGGTAGATATATAAATTTCAAAATTAGTGTTGTGAATTCATGAAAAGCATCTAATGAAACCCTCTTAGATAGACCTTTTAGCTTGACCGAGATTCCAATTAGAGCCAACATTAAATCGACAGCCGCATTCTTCGGTAGACAAATGAGATCAAAAGTTTACTGAGAAAGTTGACTAACAATGGGAACGGCGACAGTTGGAGTTCCAAGGATGTTTGATGAGAGAATTAACTCGTTTGAAATTGCGGTTACAGTGGATTTAAAAATCAATACGTAATACATTGCATAATTGATTTTTCAAAGTCAATGTCAATATTAAATGTTGTTATATAAAGATCAAAACATAAAATATGTTCAAACATGAACCGGTTAGTATAAATATAGACTTACGGCCTTGTCTCCATCAAGCAAGCGCTCAGTTGCAAACTGTTTGCCATTCGAGTAAAGATAAAAATGTACAATGACTAATTATAATATGAAAAATACCGAAATTCTCAACCAATGATATTTATTTATAAGAAACGCCAGTTTTAGTGATACTTCATATAATTAAACAGGTAGGTTAAAAAAACTAAATACCTAACACACTTTTGTAGATAACCGAGTTAAAAATTACGATGCAAATAGTTATAGCGACATATATCAAGTCACCCGAAAATCCTGTAAGGATAATGGGATTAATTATTTATATTATTGCATGGTCATTGATCCCCTATAACTCTTTAAAGTTTCAATTTAATCCTATGTTTAGAAGGAAGTGAAAATGATGTTCAAAGATTTCGTTAGATACAAAGTCAATATACGCATGTTAAAAATATAACAGTTGAAACAGTAGTGATAGACTCGCTTGGTTTGTTTAAACTGCTATCAAAAGGATATCAGATTCAAAATCCATGCATATTGACTTTTGGAAGTTATATGTTATGAATAATTAATTGTCGTTAACTACCACGGTGAACGGAAGCGTATAAGTTTATTTAAACTTTTATATAGACACAAGCTCGAAGACGTATAAAAACTGTGCCTCAAAGAGGTAAGTTAAACCGTAAGTTTGTAGTTCTGTACTGTGCTTTTTAAGCTGGATACGGTCCGAAAGCTTTCCTAGCCTTCCTAGGCATTTAAGGCCAGAAAAGGATGACATGTCTCCTCTCTTTGTCTATTAAGCGCACTGTGACCGTGGTGTCCTGTCTATACTATGCTGTAATTTACGACATTCTATACATCAAACTTTTGACCCCAATCTACTAAAATATAACATTAAATATTGTAGTTAATGTGACCATAATATTTATTACGCATAAATGGTACGCTTGCATAACGTGAACATTATTTATCGTATCAGAATGGGCCACTTGCAGGAATAGGAAAAAATATGAATGGACACCTGAAAAGTGCTGCAGAAATACATAAAATATTAACTTATAAGTTTAAAAAAAATACTTAAAAAAACCAGAACACCTATGTTTCCAAAAAACGGGACATTTTTGTTACGGGCCTGAGGGCAACGGGACAGACTGCCAGAAATCAAATACTCGTCCTGTTGAGCGATCTCAATCTCCCGCACTGGTTAAGTCAGAAAGCTGATCGCAATACGATTACCAATAAAAAATGTCTAGGAGTACGTTACATTGAATAGTATGACTGTCTTTCGTACATAAACTAGGTACTCATACAATAATATTTTCATATTGGTAAGTTCATAAAATCAGTCAATAAATAGTTCACAACAAAGCATTTGCCAAAGCAGACATACATCCTAAACTTGTTTGAGACACCGCTATGGGTGAGAGAAAGATGATTATAATTTCAATGGCGCTCGTCCATCAGCCGTTAGCGCAATAATATTTCTTGTTTAAAAATACACCAAAAGACAAGTAAAACAAACACGTGTTTCGCAACAGATGCGAGACTCGTTGATAATAACACGAACGAATACAGATACAAGATTCTTTATCGTTAGGAAGGACTAATAATTATATGATACATAATAATCACAGCAAGTGAAGGAAAGCTTCGTTGTCATCAATCCATCTAGATAGAGACTAAGCCCTTCTTTTATGGAGTACTGCCCGATAGTATCATATATCACAGAGGACAAGGAGCCCGGTATCCGTGGTCGGCCCAACGACGAAGGCGACGAGCTACGGTGGGTTATAGGGCCGTGCGCCGCCCCTTCGTCGCTCCGGACGGAGCCGGACGGCGGGTGCGCTGACCATAACCCACCCTAAAAAAAAAACAGTAACATATACTGACTTCTGAATTTTATGAAGTGCGTATGTTTTAAAAAAATACTATTTAGTAATTTACTGTATAACATCAAATATCATCATCATCATCATCTTGGTTCACATATGCTCTTACTGCTAGGCTTGAGACTCCGCCGCAATAGGAGGCAAATTGATCTACTATACCACGCCGGTGAAACGAGTGGGGGTTTTATTTCTAGATTTCCTTCTTTTGATGTGGAGTGGTGAATTGTATTCATAAGCCGTCACCACGTGATAAATATAATAATTGTTCTATTAATTAAATGACTTTTACGATTATCGAAATTGATAATCGAATACAGAGTGTCTTCATAGGATATCGATAAAATGAATCGATTGTTTGCGCTATCGTAGAAGAAAGGTCGTCGTACTATGTAACTGTGGCGAGCGCGCCGGTTGGCTGAGCCGTGTCACGCCACCTGCTTTGTGTTTAAATTTGGAATATAAAGCGGCCAATTTAAAGAGATCATTGATCAACGATGCATGAATGAGGAGTGCGAATGTAGCACACGTTTGTTGTGGAAATCTTTTATGTGACAATTATTATTGTTCAATGAAAGAATGACAAGTTCATCGATAGATTGAGATAGTGTTGCGATTTTTGTCGATGAGTCAACAAAAACTGTTTATTAATTTATCAAATGTCTTTATCATGTGCTCTGATCAATAGTCATTGTTATTGCACTGACATGTTGACTACTTTTGTGGCTTTGATAATTAAAAACATATAGATTATAAAAAAAAACAACATATGTATTTTTATACGGAGTTATAAGCATTACAATTTTATTAATTAGACAGAGAGAGCAATACAAACGCCAATGTCATGACGTCAATGTCACAGTCGCGATTCTAATCTACATCTATCCATAAGAAACATTTGTGCAAGATCAAGGTATAATATCATTCATCTCATTATCATTTCAGCTAGTATACTCTGCTAGGATGGAGCCTACTTCACAATAGAAGGGAACTTGATATACTTACTATAACCACATCTGTCAAACGGGTTGATGTGGAGTTTTATTTAGAGCTTTCTTCTCTAGCATAGATGCTATCTGCATATCTTATCCCTTAGTCGTCCTTTAAGACACGACTTGCCCGTGGTAAGATAGGGAGTGGTGAATTCTATGAAGCTAATTTTATTTTGGTTATTTCTTATTATAATGTTAGTACACTTTGGCAATTTCAGAAAGACGGAGGATCGTAAAGCCTTAAATTATGACTGTATTGGTTATAAAATCTCTTTGGGTGTGCCCTCAAAGGCAAGAATGTGACAAGATATGTCTTCATTTCCGCTCATTGCATGTCAAAAATTATGTAAGTTAACAACAGAGAATTCTAAAATAAAAAAGAATTAACTATGTGCCAAAATCACGTTTTGACTCACGCGTCTTTGGCATGCTTGTTATTATGGTAATTATTATACTTAGATCATAAGATCCCAACAAACGTAAAACAATGAGAGGCGAGAATCCTTTTAGATGAGAATGAGTTTGAATGAAGTGAAAATATATTTCAGGACCGTCGCCGTAGAAATCCAGTCATTAACCTACCCCGAAAAGGTAATCTGCAGACATAGATAGAGATAAATTATGGAACCACACATCGTTCTTCTGTCACCTTGAACGGTTACAGGCATCATGTATCCAGACCGTAGTCTGTCCAAAAATGCCTACCTCATCTACAAACAGGTGTGAATAATGCATATATAAAAAAATGATACATCTTATATTGATTGATTCAAACGTTCAAGATTTCGTGGACTTAAAACGCAGCGTAATTTCCAAAACAAGGATTTTATACAAGGACATTGTGCATCTTCGGATGTTGACAAATTTTATAGAACTCTTGAATCTACAACTTTCTTACAGTTAGTGTTCGCCTTTAAGACGAGCGATATTAAACAATTTAAATTATGATATATAACTACGGAATAATCAAACTCAAATAAAGGCACCACTAATTTATTAGAGCCGAATTCTGTGTAGCAATTTATTAGTCTATTGCTGATTCCAAAAATCAATGACCAGCTAAATGATTCCAACTAGTAAGTATTAAAAATAAATGACATAGTACCGGTTAGACTCGATTATAAATTTCTTTCGAAGCAGTGCGTATTCAAAATCATCGAGTCTACAGACATATCATTAACGTCCACGTGATTTCTAGGATTATAAAACTTCAAGGTGAAACAGAATAGTGGAAAGACAAAATGCTTAGAGGAAAATTGTCAACGAGTTCACTACACTCAAGGTAATTGACACACACAGAATACTGACCAGGATTGACAATGACCTACTCCTGAAGGTTTTATTGGTTTTATCATAGGTTTTCCCCCAAACATATAGATTCTATACAAAGGAAGACTGAAGTGTGGCTGACTTTGCAGAAGGTTGATATAGATATAAGGAAGGTGTTCCGATAGTAATATCCATGCGTAAACCGACGTCTATAACGTCCACTGTTGGACGTAGACCTTTTCAAAGGATAATCTCCACGCTTGGCAGGCGGTTGGGCAATCGCTAAGGAGAGTTATAAGTTTTCCATGGACAAACGAAGCTCGATATAAAACTATATATCAACAGTCTGTTACATAACTAGTTCATAATATTTAATAATTCTGACAATATTTTAAAATGTTTTCTTCACAATTTCCTCAAGGTTCCACATCTAACAGCGATTCTGAACTATCAGCTCACCACATCTACTATGGGTGCACTCTTTGGTGGAACAAGCTTGACCTGAAACCGTCTGCAAGTCACGTCTGGAATAGTATATTATACGGATAGTGCTCGAGAAAAATTCAGTGTGTTCAAGTGTTTCTGCAACGAATCTGAAGGCTGTCATATCTGTAATATTGTACGTAGTACGGTATTGGTGCGCTTTTTGTATTTATACACCCTCTGTGTTGTTGTATGTTTCTCTCAACTTTGCTTCATGTCGCCCGCGTTCCATAAGAGGCAAGTGGATATTTTCCAACTGCTCCTGTTTCTATTACCTAATTAACTTTGTTACGGGTCCCAAGACTTCATGAAGATTAAACCTCAGTGTCATTTATGGACACCATTATGGATCCTGGCTTACAGGAGTTAAAGTTGTGGCTATATGTGTTGGGCTAAGTCCAGACAAAAAGGTTCTGACAATATCTTAAAAAAGATCAATAATAAATATTCGGCATTACATATTGGAGATAAATCTAAAAATAACTATTGTGACCTACCCTTGACAAAGCATTATCATTGCGATAACATTTAGACCTCCACCTGCATATATCGATACTGATTGCAAAATTGGATAACATTTCATGCATAATATACATTAAATGAAAACGAAATATTTCAATTGCAACGTGACTGCAGAACTCACGTGTAAAGAAGTTAGGACTCCCAAATTGCCAATTGTTGTGTAATTAAATAAAGGTAATTAGGTACCTCAGATTGTTTTAATTAAAAATAAAATAAAATTGTATACATTTTCCAATTGTGTCATTGGTGGAATTATTTTATCACTTTATCATTAGTATTCAATATGATTCCACAGAATGCGCAGTAAGTAACGACCGCCTGAATTGTAATTTTCCGTGTGGTAACAGAATAAAATTCACCACCCTTATGACACCCACAGCCAAGAAAGAGTTCTTGGCGTTCTTGTGGGTGTCATATAAAATGATTAAGTATAAGAGATGATATAAAATGAGATATTGCTTAGAGCAAAAGGAGAAGGCTAGAAAGAAAAGCCTGTATCAAACAGTCTGAGCGGCATGGTACAATAGTAGATAATTTTCGGTCCTATTGTGCTAGCAGTGCTCTATTGCTATCGTAGTTTAGTTTGTACTTAGGTAGTACTAAACTACTATAGTTACGTTTTAATTTATTTAAAAGTGAAATTGTGTGAAATGTAACTAATAGATAATAAAATAACTAGCGACCGGCCCCGGCATCGCACGGGTCTAATGCTGATACTAAATATACTACAGAATATCACAACGTTCACAGTTTTTTTGTCATTCGACAATACAAACATGTTTTTTAGAGCTTACTCTTGAAAGAGCGACATATAATGCATGTATTATACATATAAAATTATTTGCCAAGAAAAGAAATGAATCCCTTCTTTAGTATTAAGTTTAGTAGTAAAAGTTTTATTGAGTTGAATTTCTATTTTCAGTATTTGATTTGTTAAATAGCTTCGAAGTAAAAATTTAGAGAGTTAAATAGCTAAACTGTAAGAGTTAGAGAATAAATATTCTAGAGCCTGTAACTTTGTTGTTATTGATGATATGAAAAAGTTGACAAGAAGTTTTTTATAGGGTTTTAAATGTACTACAAATTTGTTAATCAACATATTTTGGAAAATAAATTTTTCACAGCTTGCAGGACAAAAAAAGTATTTAAAAATCATGTTTTCCATGTTATTCAAAAGGGGAAACTTAAAGTTCCATGGAGAACCTCTTAAGATTGAAATTAAGAGCTGGCTTTTGGACAGAATTTTTGTTTGGACATATCCTGTGATATTTTGGGCTGTGAGTACATCCTTACTCCATCACCATTCGTTTACGCATGTATTACATTTTAAATAATACTATTTTTATAGACTATATAGCGATTTCAGCGTTCATGGTCACTGGATCATTGTCCTTAACCCTGAAATGTTCAAAACGTGGAAAAATCTTATACAAACGCGATAAAATCTGTAAAAAATAGTTTTATTTAAGTCTAATAAAAACATAACCATTCTTACTTACGACGTAGTTGATTAAAAATATACAGAACCGATGTTATGTGAACTTTGTGAGGATGTTTTCATAGCAAATAAAGATATATCGAAGACGGGGTTTTTTTTTAACAAAGTCCTTTGTTTCTTTAGACTTTGTGGCCTTGGCGTGTCTATGCAAATATGCGGTTATTGTTTTTGTTCAAATATTATGATCTTCAAACAGTATTGATGATTACTTTGTGTTATTCCATGTCGACTTTTATTTATAGAAGGCTAGCGACCCACGCAAATTTGCGTCACATGAGAAAGAGGGAGGGTTAGAGAGGATGGGTTATAGGCACCTATAATGCGCAGCGCACGGAAAGTAAGCTTTCAGAAGGAAAATCTGCGCGATAACAAAATGTTGCAAATATTTCTCACTAATGCGCCGCTCCTATTAGACATAGTAATGTTCTATAGTCTATAAAAAAAGACGTTCGAGGTAGTGTCGTTTGCTGAAAGAAATGAAAGCTAACTCATAAAAATGTCCATATAACAATAAAATAAATGTATTATTAGCCACAGCTGTAGCGAAATAATACAGTAATGCCTGTGACGTGTAGGTGTTAATGAAAATCAACGAAACCTACATTTTGGATAACATCTAAGGCAATTAAAACATCAATGTTATACAGTAGAATTCATATATAACGACTTCGCTTATAACGACTAACCGTTTTTAACGACGATAATGTTTACTCAAGTTAGGTTTCATAGTTAAGTACTGAGAAAATATAACCGTTTAGTGCGACTCCGGTTTAAACGACAAACTGCAAATAGCGACCATTTTTGTGATAATACGTCCGGTTAAAACGACGCGCAATGTTTTGTTTATACAACCTACGCACCAATACTTCGGCGCCCCAACTTCATCCCGCCCCGCGCGCTTCACCTTTCCTTATTGGCACGCGTAAATCACAGTTAGTGTTTGTCACTTGTTATGAAAAGTTCATAAAGCTTGACAAAATGAGTTCTGTGAAGCGAAAGTGTTTTACAATTGAAGAAAAAGTGCAATATTACACCGATTAGAAGGTGGTGAATCAAATGTAACCCTCGCGAAGGAGTTTGGCGTGTACATAATTATGTATTCGTAGGTACGTACGACATAGTATCGCCGGTCCCTTAAAGGTCGCTATATCCGGATTCTACTGTATTTTGAATGATGTGCTGTGTGGTAGCGGCTTCTAATACTACCAACCCTTGCTTTGCTCGTGGGTGTCGTAAAAGACGACTAAGAGCCCTAGATTGACCCGGACCAACTCCATCTGGTACCATTTGGGTCAACGATTACATTCCCAAGGAGGGTTGACGTCAGGAAGGCGGCCGGTCATAAAAGTCATTGCAGAAACTTTTTCCAATATGTCAAAACAGATGACATATTGCGTCGACCCCAAGTAATTGGGATAAGAGCAAGATGATGATGATGTTATATTTTGAATGACATAACATAAGCAATGTAACGGAAGTGTCATAACTGAAACAATAACGAAGACAGATATATCAATTTTAGCGGAAACAGAATCGAAAACGGTTGCGGAAGCGGCACAGTTAATGCAATGAACGGAATTCTTTTTTTTAAATGCCATTTTTAATGAAATTAATATGAAAAAATATAAGTTTTGTGGTAATTTATATTTTATGAAAATTATTTCTGCCTCTGTTACATCTAACGATCTTGATGATGAATTCCAAAATACGTAATCTCAACCTATATACGTCCCACTATTGGTCTCGGGCCTCCTCCATTATTGAGGATAAATTGACCTACTATGCCACGCTGGCCAGACGTATTGGCATAGGGCTTTGTTTCGAGTTTGGCTTTTCTTGCATAGAAGCTATATGCATATTGTAGTAGTCGTCTTTTACGACACTCACGGGCAAAAGAGGGGGTGGTGAATTGTATTCTTGCTTCGCCACCACACAGAATCATTGATCATTACCACCTTGCTCTTATTCCAATTACATGGCACGTAATATATCCTCTTCGTCTACATAAACCCTATCAGATACCATCTTTGCATTCACTCCCTTTCTATCGATGTCATGCTTCACGCAATCCATCCATGTTTTCTTGGATATTTGCCTTCCAATAAAGCCTATATTCATACTCAAAACTTTTCTTACAATATTATTTTCATCCCGTCTCTTCATATGATCATTTATGAGGACGTCAACTGGACAACGTGGCGAAGTTCTATTGGCGTAAGTTTATAAATGCATAAGTACTTACTCTTCCCGTGACCATAAACGATGAACGGTTTGAAACGTTGGGAAATTTAAAAATCAAATAAAAACGTGACAAACTTTCTACGATAGTTTTATTTGAAACAAGTACTACTTTTTCTTCTATTATCATCATCACTACAGCTCATATACGTTCCACTACTGGGCTTCGAGCCTCTCATCCAATGGAAGAGATACTGACCTACTGTAACCACGCTGGTCAGACGGATTGGTATAGGGTTTCATAAAGAGTTTTCCTACTCTTGCATAGTTTTTAAATGTTCAATATATCCCTTAGCCCTCCTTTGCGACGACCACGGACAGGATAGGATGTAATAAATTGTATTCTGACTCTGTCACCGACACCACACGGATTTCTTTTTCTTAAGGTAAAAACTTTCTCCTATATTTAGGCTAATAAACTTAGAATATTAAAGTAAAATAACTAAACATGTGGTCTAAATAATTTCAATGTCGTCCGTCACAAGTTCGATTTCGTCGGCAGATAAATAGTTCATCAGATCCTCAAATGATTTTGAAACACAAATCATCATCATCTTGCTCTTATCGCAATTACTTGGGGGTTGACGCAATATGTACACTTCTACTATCGTACACATCGGCCGTTTGTTTGTGGTCAATCCTCCTTGTGTTTGCTGACAAGATGACATCAGATAGAGTTGACCCAGGTCTATGTTAAACCCTTGGTCATTTTTTACGATATCCATGAGTACAGTACGGGTCATAAGTAGCTGCCATCACAGAGCAGTTCATCATTCATTTCAGTTCAAACACGTCCCACTGTTGAGCTCGAGTCTCCTCCACAATAGGAGGGAAATTTACCTACGCTGGTCAGACGTGTGGTATAGTGTTTTAGATTTCTTTCTCTTGCATAGATGTTATATGCATATTAATCCCTTAGTCGTTTTTGGAGGGGACGGTGAATTGTATCCCTCCTCCGTTACCACCACAGATAGAGCAGTTAATAAGCCTAAATAACGGAAAAATAATTACAAACATACTCATTGGATTTATTGTCTGTGATTATATGTTCATAATAAAGAATACCGTTACACAAATGTAGTTTTGAAAATATATATACATACATATGTAGAGCGTATCTTTGCACGTGTTCTCCTAGCAGAGATTGTATAAAACTGTGAAAGAATAGATGTCATCCTCGGCTACATACATACGTCCCACTGATGATTTTGAGCCTCCTCCACATTGGGAAGAAAACTGACCCGCGCTGGTTAAACTGGTTGATAGGTATAGGATTTTATTTCAAGTTTTCGTTCACGTCTTCAGATGTAAATACATGTATATGTACATAGATTCACGCCTCTTTCCCATAGGGGTAGACAGAGACCACTTCCCTCCACTTGCTACGATCTTGACATACCACTTTCGCCTCCTCCACATTCGTTAATCTCCTCATGCATGTCTTTCGGTTTAAGGTACTTTTAACCTGGCCTTTCTTAAGAACGTCCCCGATTTGATCGTGGCACGTCCGCCTTGGTATTCCGCCTTCTAACACTTCCGTTCATATTCGCCCTATAAATTCTCCTTTCAATTATTCTCTCTACATGGCCAAACCAACTTAACATATTTTTTGATGTGAAACATCTATAGGCGAGGGCATAGACAATTCACTATAAAAATGAGAGGCGAGTATGATCCTGATCGTTGGCGTGGCATTAACGCCACGCTTGGATATGTAAATTTGTGTGACGAAACCATAACCTGTTTTAGAACTTTGTACAACGCCATCTAGTGAGCTAAAAATAAATTATTAACCTAAACACATACCTATAGTGTATACTAATGAAAATTAATGTTGAGTAAAAAATCATATTTCCTGGAAAAATCATAATATTAATACTTCATGCCATATTAGTTCCTGTCGTAATCTGTACTTTTATGCATATATTATTGTACAAAATAATTTCGATGTTTCACATCTGCCAGGCGTCCTGAGCGACGAATCTCTTTTTTTTTAATCTTTGTGACTACAGATATACCTCTGTAGACACAAGCATACGCATTTTACATCTCTTAGTAGTTTTTTATGACACCCATGAGTAAGAGATTGACATATCAATAACATTCTGATCATGATTCGTTTATGTAAAATCTTATTGCAAATCCTTACTAATATTATAAATGCGAAAGTAACTCTGTCTGTCTGTCTGCTACGCTTTCACGTCTAAACCACTGAACCGATTTTGATGAAATTTGGTACAGAGATGGACTAAAGCTTGAGAAAGGACATAGGCTACTTTTTATCGCGAAAAAATGGGCATAAGGGGTTGAAATAGGGGATGACATTTTGTATGGAAATTCGTCATTTTCGACGATAGAACCATGAATCTTTGTATTAAGGCACTTTATAATAAATAAATAAATATTCATTCTAGCATTTTGGAAATTTCATTTATATGGGGATGAAATTCAACCCCTAAAAGACAAAAAAGCATACAGCCGAAACCACTGGGCCTAGAAACGTAATTTTTTTACACCGTAGTGTTTCTTGGGGTACACGAGCTCTAGCAAAGAAATCGCGAAAAAATGGGTATAAGGGGTTGAAATAGGGCATGACATTTTGTATGGAAATTCGTCATTTTCGATGATAAAACCATGAATCTTTGTATTAAGGCACTTTATAATAAATAAATTAATATTCGTTCTAGCGTTTTGGAAATTTCATTTATATGGGGATGAAATTCAACCCCTAAAAGACAAAAAAGCATACAGCCGAAACTACTGGGCCTAGAAACGAAATTTTTTTTACACCGTAGTATTTCTTGGGGTACACGAACTCTAGCAAAGAAATCGCGAAAAAATGGTAATAAGGGGTTGAAATAGGGGCTGACCTTTTGTATGGAAATTCGTCATTTTCGATGATAAAACCATGAATCTTTGTATTGAGGCAGTTTATAATAAATAAATTAATATTCGTTCTAGCGTTTTAGAAATTTCATTTATATGGGGATGAAATTCAACCCCTAAAAGACAAAAAAGCATATATCTGAAACCACTGGGCCTAGAACCGTAATTTTTTTACACCGTAGTATTTCTTGGGGTTCACAAGCTATAGTAAAGAAATCGTGAAAAAATAGTTATAAGGGGTTGAAATAGGGGCTGCCATTTTGTATGGAAATTCGACATTTTCGATGATAAAACCATGATCTACAATATCTTTGTATTAAGGTATTTGATAATAAATAAATAAGTATTCGTTCTAGCATTTTGAAAATTTTACTTACATGGGGATGAAATTCAACCCCTAAAAAAACAAAAAGTATACAGCGGCAACCACTGGGCCTAGAAACGTATTTTTTTTTACTCCGGCGTATTTTTGGGGTACACGAGCACTAGCAAAGTATTTTTGGCAAGTCACCCCCTTAAGGGAATGAAAAGCGTATAGCCGAACTATTGGGGCTAGGAACGTGAAACTGTGTATTTCTGTATATTGTTCGATTCTCTTTCTTTTGTTGTAAATGAGCTCTAAGAAATTAGTTTTTGAAATTCATTCTCTAAGAGGGTGAAAAATGTATAGCCGAAATCATTAGGCCTAGAAATATGAAATTTTGTACAAAGTTGTCTCTCTTGGAGAAAGTGCTCACTAAAAAAGGGTTTTTTGCAATTTTACCCGCAAGGAGGTGAAAAGCATATAACCGATATCACTGAGCCTAGGAACGATCATTTTAGTATACGGTCGGCTTTCTTGGGTTACCCCATTATTTTTTCTTAATGCTCGCTTATTAAGATAGCTTTGGATCGACGCAATATGTAGGCACTGCTCTGCCATCATAGATATTGCAAAGGTTCTTCTAGCAACATTTTATGACCAGCTGCCTGCCAAACGACATTGCTGGCTAGATGGCATCACCAATTGGTCCAGGTCGATGTAAATCTTTGTCTTAGTAGTATTTTGCGACACTCACAAACAATGAAAGCGTTATAATATTCCTAGCCGCTACCAGACAGTAAGTTAAAATCAAGATATTAATCCAATTTTCTATGTCTAGAAATAAACAAATTTGAAGCGCCTATTTGTCTGTCAAAATAATAGGATTTATTTATGGTAACACAATTATTTGCACGATACCTATGTCTAAAAAACCGGCCAAGTGCGAGTCGGGGTCGCACACGAAGTGTTCCGTACCATTATCTATAAAAAGGGGGAAAATTGCGTTTGTTGTATAAAAGCCACCTTAAATATTTATTTTATTTTGTTTTTTATATTTATTGTTATAACGGCAACAGAAATGCATAATTTGTAAAAAATTCAACTGTCTAGCTATCGCGGTCCTTGAGATATGGCTTGATGACAGACAGACGGACGGACAATTTTTTTTTGACTTATATTCGTTACGGGGTAACCTTCAAAACGGCTGGACCCATACTGATAATACTTTACTAACAGGTCTACCAAGCCTTACATAAGGAATAACTTAGGCTATATTTTATCCAAGGCTATATTTTATCCCGGTGTGGCTGGAACAACTGTGAGAATTTAGTCGATTTTAAAATTATTTCACTAACGCAAAGCTATTTTTGAGCGAGTAACATATTTAGGCTATTTTTTTATCCCGATATTCCTACGGGACCGGGCACAATGCCGGTGAAATTGCGGGAACTAAATGGATATGAAAATTAATTTACGAATGAAAATCTACATTATCAGTGAATAACAAATAAAGGCTATTTTCATCCTGGTGTTTGCCCGGGAACGAGAACTCCGCGAGTAAAACCGGTGGATGTTGACTAATTTTTAAATTTTTTCACCAATAGGAAGCTACGTTATCAGCGAGTAAGATAAGCAATTTTTATGTCGGATATTTGTATGGGATTTGATAATTATTATTTTTATTTTCACCCATATAAACTTATAATATCAGCGAGTAACATAGGCAATTTTTATCTCGGCGTTTGCATGGAAATGGGGTCTACGTGGGTGAAACTGCGGGAGTTTGATCGATATTATTTTTTTCCCCAATGGAAACCTATCATGGATAATGTATTATCAGCGACTAAGGATGGCCATATTTCTCATCGTCTTTCCACTTGAATTTAAACTACAAGGGTGGAAGTAATATTCAAATATAAAAATTTGTGAAGATATTTGGACGTTTGTTACTCAATCACGCGTAAACTGTTAACCGGATTTGGACGAAAATTGACACAGAGTATTTCTTAAATTAAGAATTATGAAAACCAACTTTTACGCGGGCGAAGCCGCGGGCAAAAGCTAGTATGTATATAAAACAAGCCTACGCAAGTTCAACGTACGAAACAGTCAATAAACTTGCAAAGATAACGGTATATCCAATTCTTCATAGTGTACGTGTTGTAGGTAAATAAATATCTATTAGATATGCCTACCAAACCCAGACCCGTTAAATTACCCTTTGGCAATGGCCAAAGTAATAATGGCATATATTCACAGACTGATAACTGGTTTAAGTATTGATTTCTTGAGAAATAAATATAGTTTAAAAAAAACTAAAAAACACGCTTTCAACTAGAAAGTGTAAAATAATTTTCAATATAGGCAGAAAATAATAATGAACGAAATATATTATAATATAATTGTGCAAAAAGTGTGAGGTGCTCGATTTATGAAAATGTAACAGAAAGCGCCCACGCTTTTCTGCCTACAATGAAAATCATTTTACACTTTTTAGTTGAAAGCGTGTTTTTTAGTTTTTTTTAAACTATATTTATTTTCACTGTTTAGTAAATAGCCACCGGAATGCATTTAGTATGCGTATTATATTTGTCGGTACATCGATGTCTCACCTCCAAAAAACCAACCCAAAAAAAGCGGATTATTGCATTGTCATCGGTCTTTGATAAGTGTGCAAAGTTTAAAGAAAATCTGACCGCTCAAAGGCAAAATCGAGCTCAAAGAGTTTGATTACAAGCATACATACAGGTAAAACTAATAAAAGCGTGTTAAAAAGTTTGGGTCCCGTGTAGGATATTTTTTTGAAGTGATAACTTCTTATGGGAGTGTATGGATTGAATCGTTGCGTAACTGGTTATGGCCCCGGTCGGTCTGCGTCTCAATAAAGCAGAGCAATAAGTTATTATTGTCAATATAAATACATATATATCCAAACCAATATATTTCAAGTATTATTCAATTTAAGCTTTTAATTTATTCACAAGAAGGTTCTGTTTTACCTAATGATAATTATTTTAAAAGTTTAAGTTTTCACATCTGTCGGGCGTCCCGAGACACATACACTCATGTTTTTTTTATCAGCTTATAAACGTCCCACTGTCGGTCTCGAGCCTTCTCCACATTAGATGGGCAATGATACTATACATTATACCACGCTGGTCAGACGGTTCGGTATAGTGTTTTATTTTGAGTTTTCCTTGTCTTGCAATGACGTTATTTGCATATTTATTCATTTAGTCATCCTTTACAACGAACATTGGCTGTGTAATTTATTTGCGAACCATAATTTGTTATTTTCAGCCTGGGTGCAATTAGTGTCCGTTAATAGTATGTTAATGTATATAGTCCAGAAAAACCCCGACCAATCCGTCCTGGGCGTGTGACCTCATTACCTACCGTATACCGCCAAACGCTATTAGACTGGCCCTTAATACTGATTCCTTGACCTCGGTTGCCGCTACGACACAAGGATTTATCACTTAGTGGGCGACGTTATTTAAAAAGAATAATATATGTCGTCTCGAAATGTATGGAGAAAAAGCATCTTCAGATATCCCACAAAATGCGTAGAAAAGGCCGTTGATGGTTTATAGTGGGTATTGAGTCTTCGGTATACCCTCAGTCATAGAAAAGAGACCGACATTCATTGTTTGTTTTATTATACTACTCGAAATGATGATCACCATCGCCACAGCCCATATATATATCAAATTGCTGGACAAGAGCCTCCTCCACAATAGGAAGGCAGTCGCCATAATATAGCACGTTGGCTGGGTTGCTATAGGGATTTAATTCAAATTTTCTTTCTATTTGCCAGCTGTTATCGTCAACATCATCATCCCACAGTAGAGCATGCGCCTTCCACATAAAGGAAGGGAAATTGGCATACTATACCACGCTGGTTAGATGGGTATAGGGGTTTTCTATCTTTCAAGTTTTTCATCTCTTGGATAAGTGCGGATAAATAAGGAGGTAGTGAATTGTCTTCTTACTCCGTCACTATAACACACACACATATATCTATACTAGTGTTGCCCAAAAAAGTCTTGGTCTTGCGGTCTTGGTCTTGCGAGAAATGCGAGACCGAGACCAAGACCAAGACCAAAACCGCTTAATTTTTGCAAGACCAAGACCAAGACTGGCCCTGCAAGACTTGAGCAAGACCAAGACTGGGCCTGCAAGAGTCTCGCGGTCTTGCATTTAATTCAAATCACCATTTCAGCTTATATACGGTTGAGCTCGTGTCTTCTACATAACAGGAGGAGAATCGGCCGTGGCCGAAGGGGAATCGCCACGGTGATCGGCCGTGTTGTTACAGGTCATACATGTCAAGTTTTCCTTCTCTTGCACCGATGTTATATATTATAGCCCTTAGTCGTGGGTTCGCAGTCACGGGTAAAATAGGGGGTGATTAATTATATTCTTACTCCGTCACGGCAATTCAAATCAGTCTTGAGATATCCATCTATTGGCCAATCGATTCCCAATGTTGGTGTTGGCTTTTCAGAATTACTCTTCGGAAAGGCTTAAGGACAAAAATACCGTAATCACGAGAGTGCTCTTGCCCATTATACATATTTATATATCCGTTTATTCATTAGCCCAACGACGTTCACTGTTGGACATAGAAATATGCCTACAATTAATCTATATAAATGTCCATGTAGGGACAGAGTACGATCACCATCAGGCAGTACATGAAGCGTTGCTCCCAGCGCTATTTTGCCTCTGCCACGACTCACCCCAATCCACTAGTGGTTGGGGCGGTAAACTACGTCCCCTCAAAAATATCCGCGGTCCGACGTCCTCGTCATCTTCTTGAAGAAGAAGATGACGCTATTATGATCGCCCAAGAAAGGACCTACACAGCTCGCGCAGCGATAACAGATAAAACTCCGCGGTATCGGCCTCGCCGTCGAGATCGAAAACCGCGCCGTGTAAAAGTCATTAACCTAAACTTGGCCACGCCCATTTTGCTCTCAGCGACGCCCCGAGCCGAGGTCCGTTCCCCACGGGGGGGAGCCCTCGGGCGATGTTCGCTTAACTTACTTACCGGGTTGAGAGCCATCAGCGCTCACCCATTGACCGCGTTAAGCTGTCAAGGTCATCTGCGACCAACAGCTACACACACAAAAAAAAAGACAGAGTACGAATATAATTCACCACTCTCTTACCCGTGGATGTCGTATCAAATCGGATCGGGCAATGGTGTTAGGAACCCATGAAAAAAAATTGAAATAAAAATATCGATTCGTTAATGAATTGAGAGACATGTAAGTTCTCAATTTTGTCATCGTTTTTTCGTGTAAATTGATTAAAATGTATAAAGGAATGATACTTAATCTACAACATATTCGTATTTTGTTAAATGTTCATTAGAATTTGAATAAATCAATGATTACGTTTGCATAAACAAGACAAACTTCGCTTTAACATAAATCAGCTGATCGGCCGATGACCGTTGATGAGTCGCCTTTGTACCTACGTAACCATTCAAAGGTTCGCGCAAATCTAATACCTATTTATACTGTCGAAATTTTACATGCTTACATATATCCTGTCTGTACATACCTACATAATGCATAAAATTTAAGGCATAAACTCTTAGACACACATTTTTGTAATCACTATAACTTTTACGTTATATTGTTTTTGTGTAATATACATTCTAATTATGATCTATGACTGTTGAACTACAAGATACATGAACAGTTGTCCCATAACCTGATACACCCTGTGTATATAACATATGTGCAAGAGAAGTGAAACTAGAAAGAAAACCCTGTACCAACATGTCTGACCAGCGTGGTATAGTAGATCAATTTTCCTCTTACTGGAAGGAAGCTTAAGCCCAGCAGTGGCATTTTTATGAGCTGTGACGATGACGACGAATATCATACATTTTACAAGTATTAAAACCATAAAATTTTAAATCAGTTTTATATGTTCTTGAATAAATAGTATATTAAGAGCTACATGGATCCAGCGGCCAAAGTATTTATATAGGCAATAGAGCAACAGGTTTTTCAAGTATCCAGAGTATCAGTAACTAAACTGGAAATACAATAGATACATACCACTTAACTTGAAGGGGAATATAAACAATCGCATTAATTGTAAAATATCGCATTGATTATAAAATGACATAAAATTTATTGTATCAACTGCCTCGTGTGGTGACGTCTTAAGAAAATAGGGTCGAAAGTCCTGTCATAAGAGTAGTAACGCTGTCTAATGGAACACCAGGGGAATAGAAGAGTAATTTTCTCCAGTGGTAAGTATTGTATTCAATAGTGAACTATAGGCTAGCAGATGGATAGATAGGATAGGATATTTGATTAATTTAGTTGGATTTTTCATTGCCATGATAAATTACTGTTACGTTATTCTAACTGCAAAACTTTGCGAGACTCTTGCTGCAATACCAAGACTCGGGTGCGCAAGACCAAGACTAAGACTCGGGTGCGCAAGACCAAGACCAAGACGAGACCAGGTGTGATGTTGCAAGACCAAGACCAAGACCGGTCCAAGTCTCGTCTTGGTCTTGCATTTGGGCAACACTAATCTATACCAATAAATAAAATTGGAGTGTCTGTTTGTAATGTCAAAATAATAGGCTTTTTTCATGCTCACACGGTTATTTGCACGACACCTATGCCTAAAATAGCAATTAAAAAATTTTTGTCTGTCTGTCTGTCTGTTTGTTCCGGGTAATCTTCAAAACGGCTGGACCGATTTCAAAAATTCTTTCACCAATGGAAAGCTATAATATCAGGGCGTAAACTAGGCTATATTTTATCCCGGTATTCCTACGGGAACGGGAACTACGCGGGTAAAACGACTATAACCTATAACCGAAGCGAAGCGAGGGCGGATTGCTAGTATCTTAATATATATAAATCTCCTGTCACGATGTTTGCCCGCGATGGATTCCTAAACTACTGAACCGATTTTAAATTAAATTGGCACACCGTGAGCAGTCTGGTCCAACTTGAGAAATAGGATAGCTTAGATCTTTAATTATAGTCGCAATTTTATTTTATTACAAATTATTTGTCTATAATTAATTGACAGTCACAATTATCTGTTAACTCCAAAAGATTCTAACAGATGGCGATATCTGTTGACTGGATTTAAGTAAGTTAAGTAATTTGTGTGTGCTCAATGAGATTCGAGAATGGTTTAGATTCACAATTGGACCCGGTAGGTGGCGCTTTATTTAAACAGAACAACGTCTGTTGGGTCAGCTAGTATATATATAAATACGAGTATAAAAGAAAAAGATTATTCAGAATTAATTTTTTTAAGCTTTTTACGAGTTTTTAACACATAGCCTAGTGGCCATAATTAAATACATAAATGATTCACAAAACGTGTTCGCTCTCAAATGTTCATATTTATTAGTCTGGTATATTTTAAAGACAATTCTCCTATTAATTATTATTGTTATCCAACTCTGCTATCATCATTATCATTATACAACATTTTTTATTACACTGCACAGATGGCGTAGTGGTTAATGCTAGTGACCTACAGCGCCAGTGTCGGGGGTTCGAATCCCACGCAGGACAACACTTTGTGCGATCCACAAATTGTTGTTCTGAGTCTGGATGTAATTTGTGTCCGTTTAATTATATGTGTATGTATTTCTCGCGGAAACGCAATGAGTTTCAAAAATTAAAAAACTGTACGAATGGCGGCGATGTGGCTCGCGACACGTCACGTCTCGTTTCCGTCGGGGGCGAAAAGTGGCCCACAGAGAACCGCTTTGCTACGCTGAATATGTCAAAGATCGTAGCAGGTGGAGGGCAGTGGACTCTGCCTACCCCTATGGGAAAAAGGCGTGAATATATAAAAAAAAAAAAAAAAAAAAAAAAAAAAATATTACACAATTTGAATTTGCTAGTTGGTATCGTAAAAGAAGACTAAAACTTGTAAAAACATCAACCAAGATTAAGTCCCGTTTTTCGTATGGTGACGATGTAAGAATACAATTTACCACCCACTTTGTTGCCTGTGGGTGTCGTAACAGATGACTAAGGAATTATAATAGCAGACGATATTTATGCAAGAGAAGGAAAACTGAGTTGTATAGTAGGTCAATTTCCCTCCCATCGTGGAGGAGGCTCGAGTCCAACAGTGGGACGTATTTGAGCTGTCTGGTCAAGCATAACATTCCCAAGAAAGGATTGACGTCAGGCCAAAAGTTTGTAATATATATTATGATAGAAGACTCCCTTAGACTTCGTAAAAGACGACTAAGGGATTTAATATGCACATAACATTTGTGCAGAAGAAGTAAAACTCGAAATAAAACCCTATACCACGTTCCACTGCTGGGCTCGAGCTTACTCCCCAATAAGAAGGTTGACCTATTATACCATGCTGGTCAGACATGTCAGTATATGGATTGTATTCTTACTCCGCCACCACACGGAAAATATAATTTATGTACTTATTATTTTGACCCGTAATGCGCGTCGCGTCATAAAAGTCATTGCCGAAACTTTTTGCAATATGTCAAAACAGATGACATATTGCGTCGACCCCAAGTAATCGGGATAAGAGCAAGATGATGATGAATGCGCGTCGCGTTTGGACACATCCGGGAGGCCCCATGCGCAAGATCTATACTTTATTTTAAACTAGCAACCAGCCCTCGCTTCATTTCAGTTTCTGTCGCCTTATCCCCGTAGTTGCCGTTCCCGTTGGAATACCGGTATAAAATATAGCCTAGTTTACTCCTTGATATTATAGCTTTGCATTGGTAAAGAATTTTTGAAATCGGTCCAGCCGTTTTGAAGATTACCCGGAACACACAGACAGACAAAAAAATATAAAGTGATTTTTAGGCATAGGCATCGTCCAAATAACCGTGTGAGCATGAAACAAGCCTATTATTTTGACATTACAAACAGACACTCCAATTTTATTTATTGGTATAGAAGAAATTAGAGCCCTTATTGCTTCCTAATAATTTAGCTTTCTATTGGTGAAAAAAATTATTAAATAATCTTTTCGATGCCTAGTCATTACAATCAAACAAACAAGAATACAAATACTAAATCTTTTCTCATTATAATATTAGTATAGAAAGGAATGGTGCCTATTGTATATAAAGCAGTATGCATGAAGGGCACCTCTTATTTATAAGTTAATCAATGACCTTAAGGTACACAACGATCGTGTACGCATGATGGGAATAACTGAATAGCGGACAGCTATTTTTTTTTTTTTTTTGTGTGACTTAGTTGTTAGCCTCAGATGGCTGTGACAACTTTACCCGGACTGGTGGGTGAGCGCTGAGGGCTCTCAACCCGTTCAAAGTTAAGCGACCCATCCCGAGGGCACCCCCTGTGGGGTACGGACCTCGGCTCGGGCGGTCGCTGGCAAAGTGGGCACTCCCACGTTTATGATTTTAACGCGACACGTCTTCCTTCCCCGTCGGCGGAGGCGGTAACGTGGATATTTATTACTATTTGTCAAGGCCGCGCGGGCTGTGTATGCCTCAGTCTGGGCGAGAGCGGACAGCTAGTCCGGAATTAGTTTATATTAGGGCATGTGAAGTAGCGAATCACCCTAGCTAAATGTAAGTTACTCAGCGAATGCTACTTCTCATTCTTCTAATGTACTTTCAGTCGGTTTCTATCATTTCCACGAGAATATAAGGGGGTCATAATCTTATTCACCTGTCAACACGCGGGGCGTAAAGATTTAAATAAACTACTGGAAAAATTAAGGGATCAAAGAAAAATTCCAAATTGTTGGGCAATTTTCAACAGGCCGTAACTTCGAAAGAAATGGTCGTATAGGAAATAAAAAAAAAAGGAAATTGTAGCTCCAAGTGTCTAGTTTTTGGATTAGAACTAATTATTATATAAAAATTTTTTCTCTCATTTTTTAAAATTATGAGCTTTTCAGAGCCAAAAACGTGATCCTTTAGTTTTTCAAAAATTCGATCGAGTGAAACAAAAAAGCAGCTGGATTAATTTGGTTTTTTATAGGGTTTTTGTGGATATATTGAACTGTAAAAGGCACACTTAACATTAATGGTTTCCTCAATATTTTCGATCTAGCACTTGATTTTCCAAAAAACCACCAAAAGCCCTTTTTTGTTGCATTTTCAAATTTATGTGACAAAAAGAAAAAAATATTTTTTTGGAAAAGCAATGCCTAGTCGTTAAGGAGAATTCATTGAAGTTCTTGAAACCCACCTTTAACTTTCTGTGCGATCATTGATTGCTGAGATATTGATGGTTAAAGACAATAAGATTCTTTGCCATTCAAAGTTCGATATCTCGGCGAGAAATGATCGTATCGAACTTTTTAAAAAAACTAATTCAAGCTGAATAAACAAGTTATCTGATAGATATAGTAGTTAAGTTGGAAAAATTTTTCTACGTCCGTAGACCAAAACAAAAAATAAAAAAATTTTGAAATTTTTTTTCGTTGCTGGTTTTTCTACGATTACTCAAAAACCGCGGCGGTTATAAAATTTTAAAGTTATAATCCAAAAACTAGACACTTGGAGCTACAACTTCCTTTTCTTATTTCCTCCTTTTTTTATTTCCTGTACGACCATTTCTCTCGAAGTTACGGCCTGTTGAAAATTGCCCAAAAATTTGGAATATTTTTGATCCCTTAATTTTTCCAGTAGTTTAGTAATCTTTAATACGTCAACTGTTTTGTAGTGAGTTTAATTAACTTAGGAATTTCTCAAATCTTGTTAGACATGGAAAAATGGTTACTTTATGTAAAAGAATGTATTAAAAAATGGTTCTAAAAATAATAGACATGACATGAGTTTCTTGCCGAACCTTCTCAATAACGGTCACGTTCCGAAGCGCTGGTAGTCTCTTGGGTGAATTTTGACTTCCCGAGTGTCAACCTCGGTGTTATTTACGGAGACCGTTGTGGATCCTGGCTTATAAAAGTTACAGTGAGGAGTGTGTGATGAGATTAATTGTATTAAAAAAAAACTGCTATAACCAAACAGAGGAGGCCGATAAACCGATGGACTGGAACTGAGCCACGGTCGAAGCATTCCTTGGGACACAAGTTGAACGTCACAGACCGTTCACTTGATCATGTTGTATGATATTTGCAGATAAAACATATAGGTATTTTCTTTGGGTGGGCTATTGCCAGCACACACGCCGTCCACTACGTACGGGGCGACGCTAGGTCGCGCTCCACAACCCACCGTAATCCCTCCCCTCCGCTATTGGGCTGACCGTATCCGTGGCACAGTATAGTCATCTATCAGTAATGTATCTCGATCGTAACCTTGAATTAAATGCCTACATCCACGCGGTACGTAAACATTCCTACTTTGTGTTTCCATTTATGTAGTTTTGTATATACTTTTCTTAAATAAACAAATAAAATACTTTGTGAATTGAATAGGAAGTGTTCAATAAGAATGCGTGTTGATTTTTGATTGGTAGTTTTAATTAAATAAAAACATGTTTATGTTTAAATAACAAATCGGTCTTATAAATTTGCGACCGAAAAATATTTACGCCTCGACTGAGACGTACTTATTAAAAAAAACAACACACCGTCCGTTAGTCACTGCGGCACAGTCGCGACTGTCTGCAATCTGCATGCCGAGATCGAGGCACGTAGGTATAGCTCGCGTTTCGTCCGTTTGTATGAAGTTGGATTACTGGTAGATTATATTACCGTGTCCGTGGCCAGCCCTGGCGGGTTACCCTGTCGGGTACCGTCCCTCCCCGACACCAATTCCGGGGCGTCGCCCTCACGCAGTCAGCCTCCCAGCCTCGATTAGAAAAACATAAGGTATAGCTGTTTTATACCTAGTGTTAATTATTCAAGTTTATCACACAGAGAAAGTGAAATATAATAATTGTCTTTTTTTTTATGTAACTACCAGTCACACGATTATCTAATTAAAATTCTTTTAACAAAAAAAAATTGGAAACTTATCAAATCAAAATATTAAACTTTCCAATTCATACGGTGACGACGTTCTTTAAATGATAGCATAGATATTAGACATACATAACTTTTATCTGTTCTCTATTAATTGGTTTAGTTATAGTTCGTCCGCTGAATGTTAAACACAATACGGTTAATATAATGATTTCTGATGTTTACGCGAATATTGTATGCGTGAAAAAAAAATAAAAGCTATCCGTATGGTGACGGAATGAGAACACGATTCCCCATTCCTATCCTAACGGTGGATGTCGTAAAAGACGTCTAAGGGATATAATGCGCATATAACATCTATGCAAGAGAAGGAAAACTCGAAACAATACCTTATATCAACCTGTTTGACCAGCATGGTAAGGTCAATTTCCCTCCTACTTTGGTAGAGGCTTGAGCCTAGCAGTAGGACATACATATATGAGCCGAGTTGATGAAATAAAAACATGTTTTTATTTTTGGGTTTATATTTGAATTTATGGGATTTTTTACATTGCACGACATAGAATTTCCGCAAAAGGGTGATGAAGAGATTATCGTCACGCTTGCCAAATTACTGTTCCTAGGAGATTGCTGCTACTACTACCTGTCCGGGATTAGTTTTTATTAGGCCGTGTGAAGTATCGAATCAATCTAGCTGGTTGTAAGTTTTCCGGGCAAAATTTCATCGAGTGTCTATGACTCCTGCGGGTAAATAATGGGTGATAATCTCACACTGTCAACACGCGGGGCATGTAGATTTAAATAGTTCCAATGAGAATGTTCTAGTGAATTCTTCGGAATTTTTAAGCTGAAGAATTTATGTTTTTGTAATTGAATAATAATAATATTGTTTAGTCATTGTACTTAAATAAACAAAAGGTTGAAAAACAAATAATTTACATATTGTTTTGTATGAAAATTATCGTCATATGAATTAATCAAGTTTGATTTTAACCTTAAGTTGACGCCGGCCAATTGTTGCACAATCATTGCTTTCCAAACTAGGTTAAGTAAGTGCCAGTAAATACCTAGGGTTTTAGAATTATTACATCTGTATATGTATAATGTATATAGACTCATTGGTCTCGATTTCACAGGTAGAAAACTTAACGATAACTACTGCTCATGGATCTTAGCAATACCAAGGAACGCCAGATGCCTAATTATCGTAAGGTAAAGATGATATTTGAGCTCCAAAATTCATAATATTCTATCGATCTCTTAGAATAATAACGTATGAAGGTAAGTTCGCGCACAAAAAGTGAAGCATTTCAATTGGAGCCTAATGGAGCTTACGCCGGAACCGTTGCGTAATGTACAAGTCATTGTACTGCACGTACGTACGCAACTCTTAAAAAATAAATAGGTAATTATGACGGTTTGTGCATTCAAATGGTGTCATAACACATTTGAAAAACTTAAAAAGGTTTTTAACATTACTTTTAAAAGTATTTCGACGATTTATGTTAATAAAAACAAAATTTTATTTCATAATTTGAATAGTGGTCTGCGTGTGTACGTGTGTAATCATTTGCGCACCATTAGTATTTTTTAGATTCATGTTTCGAACGTTCGAAGAACTGACACTATCCTTCTATACGTTATTATTCTAAGATCAATCTCTTGTATTACCTTTACAATCTGTTAAGTAGGTAATAATCACGTTATATTTTCAGTCGATCAAACCCAGAATAGTACTGCAATATCTATCTAATCACTTAGTGAACCAACTGTCGGTCTCTATGAATATCATAGATATGCAAATGCTTAAATAGTCAAAAACAAAAAGACTGCAAGAGAAAGACCACGCTGTACGTTTATGGATCAAATTCAAGACGAGCTGGTGAAAGATCATGTTAAGGCTGGTTTTAGAATCACGCTGACTGTCGGCGCCGACAGCTCAGCGCGTCGCTTGTCAGCGTTAAAGTTCAGCGCATTTTTTTTTTTTCTTTTATTTTAAGGGTGGGCTATGGTAAGCGCACGCGCGGTCCAGTCCGTCCGGGGCGATGAAAGGACGGCGCGCGGGCCCATAACCCACCCGTACCCCCGTCACCTCGTTGTTGGGCCGACCACCGGAGCAGATGTGACTTGTCGTCAGTGGTCGGCCCGAAAGTTCAGCGCATGACGTTCCATTATCGCAAAAACGCTCACTGAAGGCATAGGCGCGTGTGCGGCGGTCAGCACCGATAGCTACGCGGCGCCGACGCGCGACGCGTACTGCCGCTGACCTGTCAGCGCGGAGCACCGTACGCGCTGATACCTACGCGTTATTCTAAAACGCTTCCTAGACGTTCATACATTTTGGCTATCAGCGCCGACGGTCAGCGTGATTCTAAAACCAGCCTAAGAGTATATAGGTATAACCGTAGAGAATGCATGAAGACTTTGATAAGTGTGAGTGAAGCGATACAAGTATGTACGGATCGTGGCTTGTGGCAGTAGTCTCCGCCTACCCCTCTGGGAACCAGGCGTGAGGCTACGTATGTATCTATGCAAAAAGTTTATCCTTACCAATATTATAAATGTGAAAGTAAGTTTGTTTGTTTGTAACGCTTTCACGCTTAAACTATCGAACCAATTTCGAAAATTCTTTCACCAATGGAAAGCTATAATATGAGGGAATAGCATAGGCTATACTTCATCCTGGTATTCCCACAGGAACGGGAACTACGCAGGTAAGGCGACTAAAACCGATGCGAAGCGAGGGCGGGTTTCTGATTTAATAATAAATCTTAACGAAATTGTACTAGTTATAATTATTATCATCGTCTCAGCTTATATTGTATGTCCTATTGCCGGTCTCGAGATCAAATATTTTTTTTTAGAATCCACCTACCACTGTGTGAGATTAGCGCGTTCAAACAAAAAATACACTGTAACTTCTTGTATCAATCTAGGCCACGGTTTTTGTCTTAAAGAATAAATTTTCAAAAAGTGGTAATGTTCCATCCATCCTTCTATCATCCATAGACGTTCATTGTTGGACATAGGCCTCTCCACGAGAATGCCACTCGGAACAGTCCTGTGTCATATACATACAAAATTTGCCATGCGATTTTCAAGATGTCGTCAATCAGTCGGCAGTGGTAATGATCAATTTAGGTATTAATTGCATAGCGATAACGATTTTATTTCCGTTTCATTGTATTGCATGCAGGACAAGGATTGCGTGACCCAAACATGCAGATTGCATACAACGCTAGATTTATATATTCAACGATGCGTTATTGATACGAATCCACCGATTTTTTATTCAATGTTGCCAGAATTCACGAACAAAGATTGACGTCACATTTTTTTTTTTAAATTTAAATGCTCTTTATTGTGTTGCCAGAATTAATGAGAAAGAAATAAAGGCTGACGTCACAATATGTTCTTAACTTATTCAAAAATAACCTGTAAAACCGATTTCATTTCCAGTTTTCTTTCTCTTGCACATGTGTTATAGATACGTAGATATATAATTTTTTATTTGTACATTATACACTTGTAGTATAAACTTCGTTTAAAAACTAGCATAAGACGGACTGTACAAAGGGCGCTTTTAACGCTTTAAGCAATCTCTTCCAGGCAACCTTGGGTTAAGACTGACAGAAAGGAATACTAGATAGTTTGCTGCTGGTGGAACTTAGTATCGAATCGAAATAATAATATAAATCATAATAGCTGACCCAACAGACGTTGTTCTGTTCAAATCTAAAAAATAGTAAAAGGAATTCCCCTTGAAATCGATCGCAGAGCCACCTACCGATTCCAATTATTAATCTAAACCATTTTTATATCTATCGGGACAGCCACAAAAAAAAAAACATCAAAGTCGATCCACACGAACAGAAGATTTATAAATGCATGTGTCATCTTTTACGACATCCACGGGGTGACGCGGTGGTGAATTGAATTCTTACATTGTCACCACGTGAACTAATAAATATCATTCATTAATATCTTATATACCTAGATACAATAATAATTATTCCGTTGTCAGATAGCAAATAGGATGTTAAAATTATATTATCTAAAGTTTGCACGGATTAATGTCGCTCTAATTATTACAATCAGTATGTTAAAATGATTGATCAGGTGAAAGTGCTGGTGAACTAAGTATTTATATCTAATCTGTTAATCCCGGACATTCATTTTGAAGCAAATATTTTTTTTTTGTATAAATATTTTGATAGATAAGATTACTAGAGTAATTTCACATGTACAAAAGGCTGACTGCAAATAATGTCGATGCGCCTACAATATACAGGCTGAATCTGGTTATGGGGCAATAGATCAAACGGGAGTTAGCAAATGGTTCATTGTAAAGTGTAGCGTGTTTTGCCTAACGAAATTTTGTATTTTCACCGTTTGTATTTGTATTGTATTGTGGTGTTGGTCATGCTCACAGAAGGATCTACTTGCGGTAGCTGCATGGAGCGGGTCTCACCCTTCCCTCCATAGTGGTTGAGGGGAGTGATGGCTGCTCTAGTAATTAACTCGTGATCGGGTGCCGCTTGTGGGATCTGGTCCAGCCATAATCGTTTGAATTATATTAAGTGTCTTGCGGTTCGAAGGGCACCACACTGGAGCTAGTTCTTACAAAACATGTACACAATTGTATATCTAGTAAGAAGAAAAAAAAAAAAGAAATTAAAAATAATAGACAAGCCCGCCGAGTTTCTTGCCGGATCTTTATTATCTTCTCAGTAGCGGTCGCGTTACGATCCGGTGGTAGTATATTTTTTTTGGAAATTGTAAACCTGACAATATGTAAGTGCCCTCTCGGGGTTTATGCATAATAAATAATTTGAATTTGGTGATAGGATCCCATGACAAATATTTGAAGGAAAAATATCTATTTGTTAATGAATTATAGTCCATAAAATATAGCTTGATCTCTGTGACAGATGTCAACAAAACCAACGTAGTAAGTTTGAACGAGCGACATGTTTACAATTTCACTTTGTATCAAATATATTTTCATTCTTATCGTGCCAGGTTTATTGCAACTGAATTGCAATATATTATAAATATAAAAATAATAATATTCATGCCTAAAATGTACCTCGTAAGTACTGGAATACCTAATAAACATTTTATACATAAATGACGTTTACGCACGTACAAGGTCATATTGGACTGAAAATAAAAATGAGATGGGACAGTCGATATACGTAAATCGATAACTGATCTTTATTAAATTATTCATAAAAGAAATAAACTCAATACAGTACCTATATAAAACGTTCAACATATTTTTTACAATTAAAACAACAGTTACATTACAAAATACATAAATTGAATTAATTAAACATTAAAAAACTACTTTGTGTCTTAGAGTAAATGATAATATTATGTACGCATTATTGTCAATAAACTAGACATATTTATTTATAAAACATTCGTAATTGATCGATAGATCTAACGGTTGTTCCTATTTTGGCAAAAAATGATAAATGTTCTAGCAGAAACGCTCCAATAATGGCGATAATAGTGACCTAGACTTTGATTGTACTCCTTTTGAATAATTAAAACACTCAAAAAACAGTTTTTGTTTGAAATAAATTCAAAAAGCTTTTCATTGATTGTATTTTAATTATAATAGAAAGTCACAATTATAAAAATAAAGAGTTTTATCGATAAAAAACTACGGACTTCATCGTAAGCGTGACAGCACTAGGGACAACTGTCACAGAGATCATCCTATATTTTATGGACTATAGAGACGTGTAAAGTTAAAGTCTTTCCGTGTGGTGACGAAATAACAATACAATTCACCACTCCTTATCTTCTTCAACCTGCGACCTCGGTTAGGGCGGCATTAAGCATAACATGTCACAAAAAGGAATTTTTCGTATTCGACAATCGTTGTAATCCTTGTGGTTTAGATATAAGCTTACGGTGATCATTTTCCCTTTTCACTGGGTGACCTATGTCTAACAGTGGACGTCGATAGACTGATGAATGGAAAATTTCATCATTTCAGTCCATGGACATTCCACTATTGGGCTAGAGCCTTCTCCACACTGCGAGGGAAATTGGCCCACTATACCACGCTGGTCAGACGTTTTGGTATAGAATTTTGTTTCCTTTCCTGTATAAATATTACATGCATAATGTTGTACGCGTCAAGAGAGAAACGTGGTGAATTGTATTCTTACTCCGTCACCACATGGAATATTTAAATATAAACATTTAAAGACTAACAACCCGCCCTCGCTTCGCTTCGGTTTCTGTCGTCTCATTCCCGTAGTTCCCGGTCCCGTGGGAATACCAGGATAAACTATAGCATAGTTTACTCCCTGATATTATAGTTTTCCATTGGTGAAATAATTTTTTATATCGGTCCAGCCGTTTTGAGGATTACCCGGCACAAACAGCCAGACAGACAGACAAAAAAAAATAAGACACTCCAATTATATTTATTGGTATAGATAAATTAAAAAAAAATAAAACCTCACATTAAAATAACAAACCGCAGTATGCAAATTGTACATTGTTCGAATTCCATTATACATATGTACGTAAATATATCAGGTACATAGTCACAAAGTAGTTTTATTCATGTTATTTAATAAATAAACATTATCGTGCTCGGAAACAAGGCAGCTGCGTGTTCAAAGTTTAATAATTGATATCACTTATCAAGGACAAAAGATATGCGTAAAGTGACAAAGGCATTGCTGATAACCGCATCCGATATGAAAAGGAGGCTTCAAAGTCGATGTTCATAATTGTGATAGTGTGAAAACGACTAAGAAACATATACCTTTACATATATATATATATATATATCGAACGCAAGAGAAGGAAAGCTCAACATAAAACCCTATAGCAACACGTTTGACCAGCATGGTACCGTAGGTAAATTGCCTTCTCATTGTGAAGGAGGCCGAGCCAACAATGGACTGAAATAATAGCAAAGTATTCTGATGTTAAATTCTATCGTATCCTTTAAAAACCATGTGGTGAGGAATTACATATATAATTAGCCAATAAAGTGGTCATTTCCTGGACATAAAATACGACTAATCAATATAAATATATAGCATCCTCCACAAGAGAAGGAAAATTCGAAACTACATTTTTAGGAACGTTTTCAATGACCTGCTTTTACTGGGGCGGCCTTTGGAATAGACTGAACGGAACTTAGTCCATTTAAATCCCACAAAGACACAAGTTTATGCTTTTATTGCAAAGAAGGGCCCATTTTGCCATTGCGCCTTAGTTCCAAGGAATAACTCTCCAAATGTCGAGAGCATTAGGATCCTCGGCGTCGAATTATATCAAGCAACGTACAGGACCATTTGGAGGATAAAGTCAAATTGGCGAGCCGAAAGCTGAGCGTCCTAAGCAGAGCCTGGCAGTACTTCACTCCGATAGCGTATTGTGCTATATAGAGTAGAAATTCGCCCTCAGGTGTAGTACTGCTCACCAGTGGCGGCTGGTGGGTCATCAAAGTGGTGGTGCACTTTACTTGCTCACTAAGCATTAAGATCAGAAATTGCAAGGGAACAACAAATTACGAAAAAATGGAAATTTTTTATTTTATTTTTTTTTGAACGCATTTCATTTTGTAGGTGTACTTCGAAGAAAAATATTTTTTTTGTTTTTACGATTCAAAAATATTAATAAAGGAGGGCCTCGGCGGTCCCGCCAATTTATATCAATTTTATTTTGAAAAGTTTTGTTATTAGTTTAGTTATTATTATGGTGGATTTAACCGCTTAGCAGCTTCATCGATAGACTTCCGTCAGCCTTAACGAAAAATTACATAAATAGGTATACCTGCTTTATGTACTTTGTACTGTAGATCGAATTCAAGACAATTGATTTGTTAGTTTGCCGGACGATACGACAATGAATAGTCAAGAATCAAACAATGAAAACCTTTTGTTGTATTCTGTTTATATTGGAATCGTTATTATGTCCTTTCCTCTAGAGAAACAAAAATCAGCCACAGACACAGGTCTATTTTATTTATAACCCTTAATATCTATGGTTGTAGATTCTTAAGTAGATAAAAGAGCAACTGTTAAGGGATTCTCAAGATTCTTTTTTTTTTTTAATCCATACGCGTCATCGACCATGGCCTCCAGGTGAAGGCAAATAGTTACATTACGTACTATACCGTGCTAGCTAGACGGATCAATATAGTTTAAATTTGAGTTTTCCTTATCTCCTGCAGTGATATTATTACCTTACTCCTTAAGCAAGAAACAGAAACAAATTACTATTGAATTCCTACTCCGTCTTCTTATTGTTCTCTTTTTGTATTGACAATCAGCTAGTATAAAGAGTCCAACGTTATCAGTGTCAGTAAGTCAAATCGTCGCCTTCTCATATGTCCACACCGTTAATGGTATCTTCTGGATATTTAGGTGGTAAACGAAGATATTTGTCAAGCACTTTTATAACATATTCACAACACCAGCAGTTTCAACGCATCATATTAGATAAACTGCAATCAAAGTTATTCAATACTAGCAACCCGCTCTCGCTTCGCTTCGGTTTCAGTGGCCTTGCCCGCGTAGTTACCGTTCTCGTGGGAATACCGGGATAAAATACAGCATATCCCTGACATTATAGGTTTCCATTGGTGAAAGAATTTTTGAAATTGGCTCGGTGGTTTAAGAGTGACAAACATACTTTCGCATTTATAATATTAGTAAGGATAACACGTTAAAACACAATACACGAAGAAAAGAAAACATAATATTAAAAAAAAAAAATCTTATATAACACTATCGAAAGTAAACGACATGAATACATCAAAAAATATTAGTATGACGAAATACACAAAGAAATTACGTCAATTGTTTAACATCGCACATAAAGGTGAAAACAAGGTCGTCTATACAGATACACATATAACATTTTAATTTAAAAATAATAACGCTTGACAAAAGTTCACATAAAAGCTTAGAATTTAATGCAAAATAACATGCCACGTAATCAATTAAAAGAGTAACATGTCTTTCGTCGCTATCGTAACATATAATGCTCGAGAGGTTGTCAATCTAAGACTAGTCTTAAGAAGTCTAAGCCTAGACGCTATACTAATACCGCATTTGATAACATAACTTTTTCTTTAGTCTATATAAATCACTCCATTTCGGTATGGATCTAATTTCGAAGTCTGTTAAAAAATCGATTGCATGATTCTTAAGAACAGATGTATGTCTTTTAGTTTCAGACCGATTTAAATGGTCCATTCTGTATACTTGTAGTGACTGTACTGTCGACGCAAGAAAAAAAATTGACGCGTAGTAATAACGGAGTAAGAATACAATAGTCACCACGTTTTTCATCAGACAAATAATTGCAATTTTAGGTCTTAGTCAATATTGGTTTAGTCATCATAACTTTTCATACATATATTAAACTTTTATGCATAGACGGTAATTTGTGTAAATTATTGCCTTAATGCAAGCATTAAGGAAATAATTTACACAAATTACCGGACGCAAATTACACCCAGACTCAGAACAACAATTTGTGGATCACACAAAGTTTTGTCCTGCATGACAACCGAATCCACGAGACACGAAAGTAAGCCCGTATCTTTACCACAGCGCCATCTGTGCTCTAAACTTACTACTATTATGATGAAGAAACAAAGAAAATGTGTTCTATTGGGCACCATCACATATCACATGCCTAAAACTGCTCCATCAACTCCTGTGTTTCTAAAAAGTGTCGATATCAAACAGGCGGTTGATCGTACAACTGAACGATAAGCTATTGAAGTCTATTTTAGCTAAAGGTTATCCGACTTCCTGACCTAGAATTCTAATACGCATCGACAATTGAAATGAATTTAAATGAACGCACAACACGAATGACATACAAAAATAGACTCACGTTTGTTCTCCAGGAGGAGGACAGTAGAGACTACGGATTTCCAAGAGCCTGGTATACCAAGCTTTTAGAAACCTTCATTCCTATCATTCATAATATTCCTCAAGCCGTTCTTGTAGATAAATAGGGTAAAATGGTTGTCGGACACAATATCAGCAATACCTAACTAGACTAATATTTTTTTTAATATCAGAACTGAAAATGTATTACATAATGATTATTATTACTATGTAATATTTTTTTTGTAAGCCTAGATTAACACTTAAAGATGCTCGCGTTAGGTATTTGAATTGCGGCTCTGATGCATAAGACAGTGTTAGTGGACACATCGTTAAAAGTTCCTCTCTTTGTAGCCCTAACCAACGGCAACTTGGTGCTTGTATTCGCTCCCATAGACAAAGGAGTGGATGACGACTTATCGTATTCTTAACTGATCACCACTTTATATACGATAACATGGGCTAATAATCACTAAACTAGATCGTTACAACTTATCTAGTTCTAAAACGACGTCAATTGTATCCATGACACAGATCAGTCCTAACATGGAAGTCGCTAAATAACACAGAAATATGTCGACAACCTATTTCTGGACGAATAAAAAGAAATGATTATAAATCACGCGTCGCTACTTCAAATGTTTGATAACAATATTATCTACAACTGTAGTGCGTAGTTCGAAGACAAATATATATAAAATAATTGTAATAGGGAAGTAAATGGAACAGATAAAGTATTTTTAAGTGTCTTATATCACTTCTAATCCATAGAGTATTCAACTCTTTGTTTTTATAACATAACTACCGTATGCAGCTTCGCTCGCGTAAAACCAATTTGGTATAAGTAAATTTAAGAGACTAATTTTCTTCAAATATCACGCGATAAAACTATTATTTTTATAATACTTTGTTATTATTATACGCGTAAATACAGAACTTAAATACATTTACCATATACTATTTTATAATCTGTTTACCGACTTTAATAAAGGGCGAGGTTCTCAGTTTTATAAAGACAAGGCAACGCCAATAAAAAATAAATCCTTGTATTGCGGTGGACTTTACAAATATTAACAGACACAAATCATACCCAAAACTCTGTAAAATCATTTGTACTTCACAAATTATTGCTCCGAGTCTGTGTATGTTTGTAAAGTCTCCCACGATAAATGAATATTCCCTTAATGCGGGATGTTGTTTTTAAAAAACTAAACAATATTTTAAATGCGGCATACAAAATGCCGCCGTGGAACTAGAACGAATTTAGAATTCTTGAAAAGTGATGAACCTGCGACATGTTGGTGTTTTACGTGGAACTACGTATTCTAAAATGCATGCCAAGATATCTTTCGATTCCAGAAATTTTGGCAACGTTCTTAACATCTTATCTTATATCTTTAAACGAGCAATTCTTGTATATATATATATATATATATATATATATATATATATATATATATATATATTCAGGATCTCGGAAACGGCTCCAACGATTTTGTTGAAAATTGGCATATTAGAGGGTTCGGGTCCAAAAAATCGATCCAGCTAGGTTTTTGAAAGATCAGAGATCTCCAGCTCAGAAAAACACAGGATGATTGTAATATAAACTGATTTAATGTCCACTTCACAATATAGCAATACTATTCGACCAACGCTTGCAACGTACAACGCTCGAATGAATCGAATGTTCCGTGACACTGTGTTACCCGCACATTATACTTTTATTGTATCGATATTGCATATCGATACCAAAATTTACTACCAGTGAAAAAAATAAATAGTTTAAGAATGTTTGATATCTGTGTGTTATGATTTTATATACGTTCTATATCCGATATCGGTACAATATTACAATAAATTAAAGGACAGATTACAACTAGTTATAATGATGCTAACAGCTCGGCCATCCTTCCAACAGCGAGTCCTCTCGCTGTGGTCGAGATGAGCCAAAGCATATTTAAATATTAACTCCATCTACTATCTAATTACTATTTCGCTACAACTATAAAAAAAAATCTGATACTATTGCGTAAGAATTATATAAACCAAGCGTTGAAGTATATGTATATTATACATGTCATATTTCCTTAGCAAATATCCTTATCTATTGTAATGATAATCAACATGATCTGCTATGATCTATGACCATCTACGTGCTCAACACGCTGATCACTCATAGCTCATGTCTGAGGTTAATACTATACACTAATCTTATAATGATAATCAACATGATCTGCTATGATCTATGACCATCTACGTGCTCAACACGCTGATCACTCATAGCTCATGTCTGAGGTTAATACTATACACTAATCTTATAATGATAATCAACATGATCTGCTATGATCTATGACCATCTACGTGCTGAACACGCTGATCACTCATAGCTCATGTCTGAGGTTAATACTATACACTAATCTTATAATGATAATCAACATGATCTGCTATGATCTATGACCATCTACGTGCTCAACACGCTGATCACTCATAGCTCATGTCTGAGGTTAATACTATACACTAATCTTATAATGATAATCAACATGATCTGCTATGATCTGTGACCATCTACGTGCTCTACACGCTGATCACTCATAGCTCATGTCTGAGGTTAATACTATATACTAATCTTATAATGATAATCAACATGATCTGCTACGATCTATGACCATCTACGTGCTCTACACGCTGATCACTCATAGCTCATGTCTGAGGTTAATACTATCTTGTTATGATCTGCGATTGAGACTCAACGATACTGGGCGCATATAGCCCGTGTAACGGTCTTCCGTTAACACGGTCTGCTATAATTTGCGACCATCTATATCGGAGTTCTGCCCGCTCATAACTCGTACCATGCTATGAGAGTAAACAATCTTTTCATTCTATGATCATATGTAACTTATAATTTATCAATCACAATTCATTACGTACATTAATTGTAATTTAACAGGCCAATGCAGCCTTTTCGTCTCTTTGCTTTTATGATTTAGTTCTAATCACTCTTAGCTAATGATCTGTTAGTCAATTCATAATCACTATATCATAATTACTATCTTCTCACAATCATCATCACATAATCATCGTATTTCTTAAATCGTGTTAAGTTACATACATTTCGCAGTTGCAGTCCAACCGTCACGAACCACTCTGCACCCAATCATCGATAACTTTCAATCATCACTTCTCTCATTTTCCTCTACTGTATCCTCATTGTCGCTACCATCACTTTCACTGATCTCACTAGAAATATTTTTAAACGCTAGCCATGGTTGTATTTTATCTATTGCGACAACATTTTCATATCTCTTACTACCTTTTCGCGTTAATGGTGTATCCTCAACTAAAAATCTATCATTATCTAATATTTTAATTATACGATACGGGCCATGGAATTTTGGTAGAAGCTTTCTAGATTTACCTGAATTCTCCTTGTCATAAATATTTCTTTCAACCCTAACAAGATCTCCGATATTATATGTTACACTCACCTTCCTATGTTTATCAAATCTTTGTTTCGCCTTTAACTGCTGTTTCTCTATACGATCCCTAGTTTCCTTTCTCAGTTCAACCATATCCTCGCCACTTATACGTTCATTAACTTCGGAAATTACGTTATTTAAGATATTTTCGGATGTACTAGTTAATCTACACCCAAATAACAGCTCTGAGGGACTCTTGCCTGTAGTTTTATTTATCGTAGTGTTTAAGCCCAACTGTATGTCACCTACACAATCGTCCCACATGTTATCGTTTTTACCATGACATTTAGTGCTTAAGGCATCTAAGATGGTTCTATTGTAGCGCTCTATCTGTCCGTTCGCCCTAGGGGTTGCTACCGCATTCATTACATGCTTAATACCTAAGCTTTTGGTAAAAGATTTAAACCTTGCGCTCGTAAAGCACGTGCCGCGATCTGTTATGAGACGAGATGGCGCGCCAAAATAGCTAACGTGTTCTTTAAAATATTTAATTGCCGTAGTGCTCTTTGTGTCTTTTACTGGTCTAATGTTGATATATTTGGTAAAAGAATCTATAATAGCAAGTATATACGTATTGCCTCTCCTAGAGCGAACAAATGGACCAAGGTGATCCGCGTGTAACGTATGGAAAGGAATTTCTAGTTTGAGAATGGGATGCATTAAACCTTCTTTAGGGCCACCGGGTGCCTTATGATGAGCACATTCTAAGCATGCGGATACATATTTCTTTGTGAATCGACGCATTTTAGGGAACCATAGCGTGCTCTGTAAGCGATTAAGAGTTTTCTCGAAACCAAAATGTCCAACGTCGTCTTGGTTCATTCGCAGTACCTGCCACCTCACTGCGTGCGGAACCACCCATCTCAATCCACTATCAGTAATTCTGTACACATAACTACCTCTTATCTGATAATTCTTATAAATGTCTACTACCTGCTTAGTTTGCGGATCCTGAAGTATTTCCTTAATTCTCTTTATCTCATCATCGTTACTTTGCACTGTTGAAATCCAGTCCTTCAACTCTATTGCCAAGACATCAAATATCTGACAGTCTTCATCACCAGAAACAGGTTCAGTTACGGGGGCACGACTGAGTGCGTCTACGTATGACATTTTGTTCCCTGGTCTATACTCAATTTCACAATCGTACTCCTGTAACTGAATCCACCATCGAGAGATTCGTGGTATAAGATCTCTTTTCGTTAAAGTAGTCCGTAAGGCATTACAATCGGTAATAATTTTGAATCTTAATCCTAAAAGATAAACTCTAAAACGTTTAAGCGAAGCGATGACTGCTAGAGTTTCTAATTCAAAAGAATGTAATTTTTGTTCATCGCCTGTAGTCTTTCGGCTGTAATAAGCCACCGGTCTAAGTATTCCATCAGCATGCCTCTGCATCAGAATACCAGCAATGCCTAGTTTACAAGCATCTGTATGGAGTTCGGTTTCTAACGTCACATCGTATAGCGACAAGATCGGTCGTTCCACTAGTCTATGTTTAAGTGATTCGAAGGCCTTAGTATGACTTTCATCCCATTTCCATGTAAAGCTAGATCTTAGTAGGTCAGTTAAAGGTCGCGCCACAAGAGCGAAATTCTGTACGAACCGTCTAAAGAAACTGGCTAACCCAATGAAACGTCTAACATCATGTACGTTTTGCGGCTGAGGGAAATTGGAAATGGCAAGGGTCTTGCGGGACCCTGGCCTAATTCCTTGGCTATTTACTTGGAACCCTAGAAAGTCTATCTCTTTCTGAAAGAAATGGCATTTACTAATATTTAATGTGAGCCCCGCATCTGATAGAAGCCCAAGTACTTGCTCTAGTCTATTAAGCCCTTCCTGAAAGGACCTTGCAGGGATCAAAATGTCATCCATATATATTATGGCAAAATCAACCTTGGACTTAGGCAGTATTTTATTTATCACTCTCTGAAAAACTGACGGAGCATTGGCCAATCCAAATGGCATACGTTTGAACTGGTACTGCCCGTCAGGGGTGACGAATGCAGTTTTATCCTGGGAATATTCCGCAACGGGAATCTGGTAATATCCTGATGCGCAATCAAGTGTAGTAAATAAAGAATTGCCAGCCAACATGTCTAATTGGTCGTCAATCAGTGGTAGAGGATAGTGTTCCTTCTTTGTTTTCTTATTAAGAGCCCTATAATCCACACACAATCGCTTCTCGCCAGTCTTTTTCTTAACTAGTAAAATAGGACTAGCGTATGATGACTTTGATTCACAAACTATATCGGCATCCTTCATATCCTGTACCATTGATCGCACTACTGCACGTTCAGAAAACGAAAGTCTGTATGGACGATATACAACTGGTCGATTGTCTTCCATATCGATCACCATCTCTGACACATTTGTTAAACCTAAGTCTTTCAAGCTACTTGAGAAACAGTTTGCATAACGGTTCAATAATGTTTTTAATTTATCAACCTCCTGCATGGTCAATGAACTATCGTAATTAATTATATCCGCTGTTTCGGAACTCTCTAAATTCAATTTATTTACATCCATAGACTCTACCTGTCGGGCACGCGTCAATAAGCTATCCTTCTGTAATTTGATTGGCCTATCAGTGACACTTTGAATAAGCAATGAAATTTGTCCGCCTATGACATCATATTCACCTGGTAACAGATAAAACTCATAACCCAAGTGACCCCGTAACGTGCCGCTAACATACACTGAACCAGAATATATGTCGGGACAATAAGTTCGTACAACACACGTTTTCATCGGTGGTAACACTATATCATCAATTAATAGCAGACGGTACTTTTTTATATTATTATTATTGAAAATCAACCGATCGTTAGTTTTCATTATAGTAATGTTAGGTTTTTCCGTAAAACTGTGTCCTACCAATACCGGATATTTTATAACGCTATCATGTACTACGAAGATTTCGGTTTGCTCTACAATATTCTGAATGTTTAGTTCTACAGTGGTAACTCCCAGAGGAACCACAATATTATCACCAATACCTCGCATAATTGGCAACTGATCATCACTGTTCCACTTGATCCCTAACCTTTGGGCATCACTACATCGTATCAGCGTGCACTGGCTACCTAGATCTATGTATCCTGTCATGGGATATCCATTCAAACTCAAACATACCACATATTTACTATCATTCAATTGAGCTACATTAACCTGCAAAACATTTTTTTCATTGGATTTACCATCCCTTGAAGTATTGTCATTAGGTAGTTTCTCACAATTTATGGCTGTATGTCCCAATTTATTACAAATAGTACACCTCAAGATCTTTTTTGTACATTTAAAACTGAAATGACCTGGCTCATTACAATTGTAACACACTATAGGACCACGTGACTGAGATTTAATTTTATGATCAGTGTTATTCGCATGCTTGTACGTATTACTACCGGCAGGCACATTACCTCGTTTGTCAGTATGAAAAGATTTTATCTTGTCCAAGTCACGTGGCTGTTGCTTAATTGATTGAAAATATGCCAATACCTGTTCGGGTTCTTGGCATTTGGCCGCTTTAGCACCTAACCTTAATGACCTGTCGTCAATACCGTAAAGTAAACAATCAACAGCCCTTTTACTTCCTATCTCACATCTGTTAAGCAAATTAATTTTTTCATAATAGTACAGTTCCAAAGACTCGTTATATTTTACACGCTTAGAAAGCATTTCTGTTAATAACTCCGCGTAGTCGTCACTACTAGGAAAAGACTCAGTTAGTTTAATTTTCCATGCCGGCCACGAAAATGACATAGTAGGCAGGGCTTGATACCAAGTCTTTGCTACGCCTGATAATTTAGGTAAAGCATAATGAATCACTTGATCCTCACCCCATTTATATAGTCTAGCACATTCATCAACCTTATTAAGCCAGGTATGAATAGACTGGCCCTTAACCATAGGGTCAAATTCCGGTATGACATTGCCCAGCATTGGGAATTTATGACCCTCAGATCGACCGTTCACCAACGATTTTAATAATTCAGTCAACAGGTTTGAAGTTTCATTACTGTCATTGGAACGACTCACCTGATCCTCGCGTTCGCTACCTACATGCTTACGCTTCGGGGTTATACTTCGGCTGCTTGTCCGACTGCAACTGCGCCCACTATGACTTCGTGAGCTGCATGATCCACGATTGTGACGCTCGCGACGGTGCCTGTCTCGACGCCTACGGCGATAGTTACTCCGCTGTTCGCGAGAGGAGCTGTCTAGACGGCCGCGTGAATCACTACGTTGACGGTTATGCTCATGACTGCTTAAACTCCCTCTAGAATCGTTAAGCAGCTCCAACGAAGGGTCGCGACGACGACTTGCACGATTTCTTTTTCCTCGAGATTTATTTTCCTTTCTTTTCTGCGAATGTGATTCATGATTCGATCTACGCCGGGTCGGTGACGTAGTTTTATCCATATTTTATCAACTATCTCTTGATCGTCTTATAGGAAAATATTTTTAAATTTTGTGGGTAGATGAAAGTAGCAAAAAATAAATGAATCACAACTAATTTCCAAAAATATGGTGTGGGCTTAGTCTATCCCACTTCTGAGATGAAAGATCAGAGATCTCCAGCTCAGAAAAACACAGGATGATTGTAATATAAACTGATTTAATGTCCACTTCACAATATAGCAATACTATTCGACCAACGCTTGCAACGTACAACGCTCGAATGAATCGAATGTTCCGTGACACTGTGTTACCCGCACATTATACTTTTATTGTATCGATATTGCATATCGATACCAAAATTTACTACCAGTGAAAAAAATAAATAGTTTAAGAATGTTTGATATCTGTGTGTTATGATTTTATATACGTTCTATATCCGATATCGGTACAATATTACAATAAATTAAAGGACAGATTACAACTAGTTATAATGATGCTAACATTTTATTAATAGAAAATGTTGTTTTGTCCGTGTTTTTAGTAAAATAATATAATGACATTAAATTTTAAAAGAATATGAATTCAAATTTCGTTGTCAACGTCATGAGTTACGATAGCTCAGTTGGGGAGACGGCCGGTTTTAATTTTGGTTTATGTGACATTTAAACAGCGTCGGTTCGAATCTCGTGTTATTAGGTATTATTCTCTTTTTGTAATTTTTTATGTAATTTTCATTATTTATTTTTCATTAATATATATCTAAATAAATTCGATAAAAATATTCCGAGCGAAGCTCGGTCAACCAGATATTTCATCATTATATCTTAACAAATTTATATTCCATCAACTAATTGGTATTCATCATCAAAAATATCTATATAAATAAAAATGAATTGCTGTTCGTTAGTCTCGCTAAAACTCGAGAACAGATGGATCGATTTGTCTAATTTTGGTCTTGAATTATTTTTGGAAGTCCAGAGAAGGTTTATACGGTGAGAAAATATGGAAAATTACGAGTAAAATACTAATAAAATCATTTTATTTGCCCATACAAACCGTTCTTACCTATCAAACATTTGACGTTCGTTCCGTCGGTTTGACATTTTTAGCATAATTCATCATCATCTTGCTCTTATCCCAATTACTTGGTGTCGACGCAATATGTCATCTGTTTTGTCATATTGCAAAAAGTTTCGGCAATGACTTTTATGACCGGCCGCCTGCCTGACGTCAACCCTCCTTGGGAATGTAATCGTTGACTCAAATGGTACCAGATAGAGTTGGTCCGGGTCAATCTACATTTTTAGCATAATTACATGTAGAAAAGGCGGTATATCCCTTAGTCGTCTTATACTACACTCACGGGTGGTGAATTGTATTCTTACTCCGTCACCGCACGGATAATACTAAAACCAAACTGATAAATACTAAAACTAAATAATTATGAAAATGTCTTTATAAAAATCTATTTGTACTTATCGCATCAAAAAGTACCAAACAGACATTTAGCTTTACAAAATTTTGCCTTCATATTATAATCTCTCTCTCTCTCAGTCCAGATAAGGCCCACTGTTGGGCTCGGGCCTTCTCCACAATGGAAGGGAAATTGACCTACTATACTACGCTAATCGGACATGTTAATTAGTTATTCCTTCTCTTGCATAGATATTATGTGTATGTCATATTATTATAATAAGATATACAAATTAACAGCACATTAACATTTTACGAATATCTCTTTATTTATATACCATCGACATATTAACTGCACAGACGGCGTAGTGGCTAAGATAGCGACCTACAGCGCCAGTGTCGGGTGTTCGAATCCCACGCGGGACAACACTGTGTGATCCACAAATTGTTGTTCTGAGTCTGGATGTAATTTGTGTCCGTTAATTATATATTTGTAAAGTCCCCCGCAATACAAGGATTATTTCCTTAGTGCAGGGTGTTGTCTTAAATAAATAAATAAATACTACTATTGCTCGTATTAGTTATGCCTATTGCAATACATCATAAGCATTGTGGTGGCGGAGTAAGAATACAATTCACCACCCCTTCTCTTGCCCCTGGGTGTCGTAAAAGACGTCTAAGGTATATAATATGCATATAATATCTATGCAAGAAAAGGAAAACCCGAAACAAAACCCTATACCAACACGTCTGACCAGCGTGGTATAGTAGGTCAATTTCCCCCCCTTGTGTAGGAGACCCGAGCTCAACAATGGGACGCGTATGGGTCGAGATGATGATGATGATTGCTAATAATGAATCACAAATTATAAATAACATATCTACACAAATAGATAAAATTGAAATGTCTGTAATGTCAAATAATAGATTTCTTCATGCTCATGCGGTTATTTCCACGATACCTATACCTAAAAACCAGTTTAATTTCTTTTGTCTGTCTGTTTATTCCGGGTTATTCCTAACGACGTTCCCCCTCGGGGACCATTGAAGACATGGAACTCGGCTCCGGTGGTCGGCCCAACGACCAAGACGACTATGGATGAGTTACGGGGCCGCGCGCCGCCTCTCTGTCGCCCCGTACGAAGCCTGTCGATTCCCCTCCAATTATGGAGGAGACCTGAACCCAACAGTGGGACATATATAGACTGAGATGAGATGGTGATGATGATGATACCAGACTGTTCAGCATCGCATTTACTAAATTTAATATTAAAATAACAAAATAATATTTTTCCTCGTCTGTATGATCAAAATTGCCTTGTCTGTATAACAAAGAAAAAAAGGTTAATAATTTACTTTCAAAGAATATATAATCTTTTTATATAATTATATTAATTAATAGAAATTATTTTATTCAATATAAATTTTATAAATAGCAATAAATAACTAATTGGTATTAGTTAAGATTTCGTACTTTAATAAGCAAATTAAATTTTCAAATTTCTCACTGTTTTGATTTTTATAAAATAGCTCAGGAAACGACAGTAATTACGACGCTAATTATTAACATAACGATAATATCACAACTTTAAAAAAATATAGTTTGAATAATTGAAAAGAAAATACAAATCTTACTAAAATACAACGCAAAAGGATGTGAACGCGACGCTACACGGTCGGGCAGACCGCCCACGGGGGTGTGAAGATCAGTCATAATTAATTATATTACTGTGATTATAATAGTTGCAGTAATATTTTTTTTTTTATTGCAAACGGTGGCAAACGAGCAAACAGTACACCTAATGGTAAGTGTTGCTGCCGCTCATGGACCTTTACAAGGCCGTTGCCTACCGCGAAGAAAGCGAAGGGAGTGTGAATGCGTGCATTGAGGCTCGGTGATACCAAGGGCACCATCAAAACCCTCCACACGCAATCACCCTCAGAAAGTTGGGCTTCCGGCTCTCTCGCTCACCGAACGAAGCGCAGTAACAAATTGCTACTACTCAGACGTCGATTTTCTGCGAGAGCATGGTACTACCCCGGACAGACCGGCCCGCGGCTGTAGACAGATAACTGTCGACAGTGTGGTCCTACCACTCCTAATTTCTATTTACCTCTACAATGATAAAACTTAGCGACAGATAAAAATATTACATGTGGTGTCTGAGCTAGAATACAATTCACACCGTTTCCTTTTGTATGTGCCATTTTTTATGTGGAGGACTATGATCAGCGCACCCTTCAGTGACGAGCTACGGTGGGTTATGGGGCGGCGCGCGGCCCTATAGCCTACCGTAGCTCGTCGCCTTGGTCGACCACCGGTACCGATTTCCTTATGCGCCGTGGTCGACCCGATTTGTGGCTGTCATAAGAGACAAATATTTTTTTTGTATTGTCGTTGGTGTCAAACGAGCAAACAGCACAACTGATTGTGATTCTGGCGTTAATGGACCTTAGCTAGGCCGCAGCCTACCGTGAAGAAAGCGATGGGAGTGTGAATGCATAGAATGAGGTTAGTTAATACTTAATACTAAAGGCATCAACAAAACCCACCACATGCAAACACTTACAGGAACTTCTGATGCTTAAGCGAGTATTACATATTGTAAATAAAACTACTTTACAGATTTCATCGCGTTTGTATTTGATTTTTGATTGCCCGACATTTTGAACACTTTACAGCATTCATGGCCGGACATAAGACGTCGGGCATTTAAAAATTAAATACAAACACGTTAAAATCCGTAAAGTAGTTTTATTTACACCTTCAGGAGGTTGAGCTGCCCGCTTTCTCGCTCACCTAACGAAATGCAATAACAAATTGCTACTACTTAGACGTTGATTTTCTAATTAAGTTTGCTGCTACCCCGGACGGCAGAAAACTGTCAACAGTGTGTTTCTACTACAAAACATATAATATGCGGATAACATATATAACACAACAATATAATGGAAGAGAAGAAAAGTACAACATGCGTCTCCATGTCCAGGCGTCTCTCCAGTGAGGTACCGTTATAGTCATCATAATTATTGTAAAACATTTTTCATATCATCGCGGAAGAGGTCCGCAGCCCAACAATAAGAGAGAAGAAGAAAAGCAACAGAGCCGCTCTGAATATGTTATAAATTTATAATGAGATTTGCTTTAGAAATTTTATTAGTTTCATTAATTCTCGGTGTTAAAATATTCTTATTATTGGAAACTTTGAGGACTCTTAAGTTTAATAGCAAAGTTGCCTTACAGGCAATTTATATGTAAACAGTCCAAACTAAACATGTAAGAAATTGGCTAAAAAACATAATAAACTCACCCTGGATAATGGAGCACACCTGGCGCACGCTAAACCAGCTGGTGGTCTTGTCTGTGGTTGTGGCGGAGGCACCACGGGACCCTCCTTCACTCTGTACAGGGAAGCCGTACGATTCTGCAACAACCAAATTAATGATACACATTCAATAATAGCTGGCGTGCTACATAAATGCAGTAAAGGACAAGTACGCAGAGTTTGGTGTCGGACGTGTAAGCAGCGCATCTGATGGTAAATGAAAATTGCTGTTCATGGACTTAGTAGTAGCAGGGGTACAGTCATGTCGCTGACTAACGTAGCAGAGAAAGAATTGAAGAGAACAGAACGACGATAGTAGGGATGGCTGAGGTTTAGTCCGTCTAGTCCAAGGCAAAGGGCAGTAGCAAATTGCTATAATATATAATTACTGAAACATTAATTTTAGACTCACCATTATGGCAAATATTTAAACAGTTGTTTTCTTTTTCTATAAAGGCAATAACTCAAACTAAAGAATTAATGCATTTAAAACAATAAATTTTTTGCAAAAAAAGAATCCGCCTTCGATAATGTAGACAATGTAGATACAATTTTTAGATTTTTGTTGATTTTTCAAAAACTGCTCATCCGATTTCCAACAAAAAAGGAATCATCAAAATCGGTTCATAAGCGACGAAGTTATCCGCGAATAAACATAAAAAAGCATATATACGGTCGAATTGGGAAACCTCCTTTTTTGAAGTCAGTTAAAAAATAAACAAAATTTGTTAATTTATTAGCGGTGGGGTTGGTAAAAGTTTTGGATAAATCTGTGATATCTCGTATAATTTTCGTATCGGGTATCGTAAAAAACAATTAAAGCACATAAACCTGGTAACATGGGCTGCAAAACGAGGTAAGCTTGAAATAATTCAGTATTGCAACGCTTGGGGTCAGTATAGTATCGCGGACTAATTTTCATTTTATCTTTGACACTTGTACCAGGCATTAAAACTCTCCTAGACTAAACGAGAATTTGGTAGCAAATGACTGTATCAAGTTGTTATCTGTGAACATAGAATTTAAACACCCTCCTTGTCTTATATATTTTAAACCTATCAGCTCGATCCAAAGCAATTTGCTGTGTGGCAGCGGCTACGAATACTATCAATCCTTACATTACTCGTGGGTGTCGTAAAGGAGACGAGCTTTACACTGACTTGGGCCAACACAAGGATTGACATCAAGCAAACGACCAATCATAAAACCAATAACTATTGCATTAATAAAAGAATTGAGTCGACCACAATTAATAAGAATAAAAGCACGACTATGTCGTTTCAGCTCATACACATTTCACTGCTGGGTTCGAGCTTCCTATCCAATAGGAGGAACATTGACCTACTTATACCATGCTGGTTAAACATGTTGGTACAGAGGTCTTATTTCGAATTTTCCTTCTCTTGCATAGATGTTATATGCATATTATAACTCTTAGTCGTCTTTTACGACATCCACAGGCAAAACAGGCAGTGTTGAATAGTATTCTTATTCCGTCACCAGACGGACGGAGTATGATGATGAGTTAGATCTTTTTTATAGTAGCAGTCATTAGTTCTGCTTTTGATCTTAACTCTATAAGTTGAGGTTATCATTATGCGATGTAGAAACATCCTAGTAACTACTTTTGATGAACTTTAACAAGGAATTGTTGCAAGAAAAAACCTAAACAATCTCAGTAACATGCAAAAAACAAGGCCAATAGTATTAGAAGATAATAATAAATATTACAAAATAATTGTTAAAATGATGGCAAAGTGTCGTGCAAGAGCAATTGCCGGTCATGAATAGCGACGTTACTTCATTCAAACTAGCGGTTATGTTAACAGATACGTATAGTAATGACCAAGATTCTGATTACTATTGCGAGAATATTGTGGTCAAAATTAGGGCTTGAGGTGACGTAAATATACACGAAACGTTAAGATAATTTACACAGTCAGGCCGACCACGAAGGAAAAAGAATCGGTACCATTGGTTGGCCGAACGACGAAGGCGACGTGCTAGGGGTGAGTTATGATAGCCCACCCATAAATTTAAAAAAAAGGGGTGGGTTATGAGGCCGCCCCGCCCATCTGTCGCCCTGGGCGGTGGGAGCGCAGACCATAGCCCACTCCAAAAAAAATATAAATAAAGATAATTTTACATATGAAGGAAAATAACGTGATCATAAATATACGTTAATATGCATGAAAGGATGTAATTGCAATTCTATGGCGGGTATTAATAAAACTTTTTGTCATCAGCTCATCATCTCGGCCCACATAGGTCCCACTGTTAGACTCGAACGTCCTCCGCAATGGGAGGGAAATTGGCCTACTATACCGCGCTGGTTAGACGTATTGGCATAGGGTTTTACGTCAAGTTTTCTTTCTCTTGCATAAATATTATCTACTTATTAGATCCATTATTATTCCTCTTACATGAGACCCACGGGCATAAGAAGGGGTTTTTAGGGTTCCGCACCCTAAGGGTAAAAACGGGACCCTATTACTAAGACTTCGCTGTCTGTCCGTCCGTCTGTCTGCCACCGGGCTGTATCTCAAGAACCGCGATAGCTGGGCGGTAAAATTTTTTACAAATTATGTATTTCTGTTGCCGCTATTACAACAAATACTAAAAACAAATCTTTAAAGGGGTTCCCATACAACAAACGCGATTTTTATAGATAACTAGCAACCCGCCCTCGCTTCGCTTCGGTTTCAGTCGCTTTACCCGCGGCGTAGTTCCCGTTCCTGTGGGAATAACGGGGATAAAATATAGCCTATGTTACTCCCTGACATTATAGCTTTCCATTGGTGAAAGAATTTTTGAAATCGGCTCGGTGGTTTAAGCGTGAAAGCGTTACAAACAAACAAACATCCATACTTTCGCATTTATAATATTAGTATGGATGGTACGAAACCCTACATGCGCGACTTCGACTCGTGTTTAGCCGGTTTTTTTATAAGATTCCTAAAACTCTCCAATATAGTATAGAATATTAATCAATATTGAAGGTTTTTTGGGCGATTGAGATTAAGTTAATAAATCCTTGTGAACTTATTAAATATCTTTGAAATCGGTCAATTAGTATTTGTTGTAAAATGTTCCGAATGATCGAATCGACCATCAGCATCCCTACTGATATATTTCCCACAGTTTGGCCCGATCCTTCTCCACTACAGAAGAAAAATTAACCTATTATACCACGCCGGTCACAGAGGTCGGTACAGATCTTATTACCAGTTTTCCACTTCTTGAATAGATTTTATTTGCATATTCTGCCATTTAATCGATCATTACGATAGCCATGAGCAAGAAGTGGGGTGATTGAACTGTATTCTTACTACATCACTATACGGAAATATAAGAATACATTAGTTTTAATTGACTCATACTTAAAATTAGATTTTCTAGTCTAAATGAATAAATACGTTATTAATTTTGGGAGGTTTTTCTTATTTCATTGTTATACATACTTTTTTTATTGTTTTTAGCCAATTATGTTTCTCTATTCATAATTCAGTCAAAATAATGTAACCGTATGGTTTATGAGAAAAACAAATAAAAAAATACATCACTTCCTTTCGTCTATGTGGGTGTTGTTAAAGTTGGCTAAGGCATATGTTATGCAGATAAATCTATGCAAGAAATCCCATCTTTTGTATAAATCAAAACAACGAAGTCAGAAGTCAAAGACTCGTCACCAGTGGTCAGCGCGATTGGGGTGTCGGGGATTGAATGTCAACAGACGATCTCTCCGGCGCCCCGTAAAAGCGCGGAAGGGGCCGCTGTGGGTTTAGTGGGTATTCCGGTCACACGGTGGCCGGCGAGCCCCACACACTCCTCCGCCTGTCACTGGCGGGGGACGGTGCGTAAATGCATTTCCACAGCGTGAAAAAAAACATTGGTCAGCGCGATGGTGAAAGAGAGGGAATACGGTGAGTTATGGGGCCGCGTCACACAGAACAGAACGGATGGTATACGTCCAGCCCATAACCCACCCAAAAATAATCTCTTGTATAGATGTTATTCCTTACTCGCCATAAAGCTCTATACCTACCACTCAGGTGTAGTGGGTCAATTTTCCTCCTATTATAGTGTAAACCCGAACCTATGAATAAGACGTATATCATCATCTCAGTTCATATAGCCCTCCCCCCCTGCTGAGGCGATCCTCCTCCATAAAAGGTGGTCAGAGGGATTACTATAGGGTTCAATTACGAGTATTCTTTTTTTGCATAGATCATCATTTCAGCCTATTGCCGTCTACTGCTGGACGTAGGCCTTCCTGATGTTACGCCACAATGTGCGGTCCTGTGCCGCCTTCATCCATCAACGCCCAGCAACTTTCACTAGGTCATCGGTCCACCTAGTGGAGGGGCGTCCTACACTGCGTCGTCCGATACGTGGTCGCCACTCGAGAACCTTTCTTCCCCAGCAGTTGTCGGTTCGTCGAGCGATGTGGCCTGCCCATTGCCACTTCAGAGTGCTAATTCTTCGTGCTATGTCGGTTACACCCGTATGGTTAGATGCTATATGCATATTACATCCCTTACGCCTATTACGACATCCACGGGGTTGGTAAATTATATTGTTACTCCATCACCAAAAAATATATAGGACGTATATACTCGAAGAAGAATGTAATAAAAAAAGAAAAATTCTAATAGAACCTCAAGATCCATGATCAGTAGGCATAAAGTATTCGTAACGTAATCGAGATCAACTTGTATGGATTTCGAGCATCATCGATGTCATCCGATAGAGGCGCTGCTCCAAATTCCATACAAATAGGTCTTGATAACAATTTTTTTTTATGGGTGGGCTATGGTAAGCGCACATGCCGTCCATTCCGTCCGGAGCGACGAAAGGACGGCGCGCGGGCCCATAACCCACCCGTACCCACGTTGTCTTCGTCGTAGGGCCGACCACCAGTGTCGAGATCCTTGTCCTCAGTGGTCGGCTCGACGGCAAATACCCTTTCGGGTACCCTCGCCTTTCGACGTCCCTGTCCTGGGACGTCGCTGGTCGCCGTCGCGCGGTCAGCCTCTCTGCGGGTGCCGGACTAAAGTTCCCAGTCCGGTCACCCGCGGCCTCAGCTAGAAGTCTCGATAACGATACGAATACTTTAACAAAAATATTCGTGATGAGCCTACAGTAGGTTCACAATCAAAAATACATTAATGCGCAAATAACGCTGTGTAAAAACATTTGCAATATTATGACATTACAGCCTGTAAACTACATTTACCACACTACAAGCGTAATAATGATATAACTTACGCAATTATATAATAACACTAATGCAATTTGTTTTAATAACAATAAGTACAAGTTATTCGACGCTTCAGCGATAACAATTTGTGAAATTTGCAATGTTACAAGAAAAATACATGAACGTATTTAAAGTTGTACGACACTTCGATGGTATTCATTTTAGCTCATAAACGTCCCACTGTTGGGCTCGAGTCTCCTCCACAATAGGAGGGAAATTGACCTTAATGTACCATGCTGGTCAGACAAGTTGTTACAAGGTTTTATTTCGAGTTTTCCTTCTCTTGTATAGTAGATGTTATATGCATATTATATCCCTTGGTCGTTTGTTTCCCTTGGTTTTTGTTTAAGAAATTCTGAATAAGAAAGAAATTTGGATTTGTACTAGATGACTGGCAAGAAGCTTGCCTGAGGCTGACACTACGGTCGAAATCACAAAAGCTCAATATGGTACATGCTCCTTCTCATTTTGACCGTGACTGCCTTCAATAAGATTCCGTGCCTCCTTTAAGATATTTGCCAGAAGCGTTTATCGTCATCATCTCAACTCATGTAAGTCCGATTGCTGGGCACGACAGCGTACGCACCTTAGTTGTCTTTTACGATACCCACGGCAAAGTGCGGGTGGTTAACTGTGCTCAATTACTACACGGAAATGACGAGAATTAAATCATTATAACGTTTTTAGCAACGCACGATGTGTATGTTAATTCTATATCCAAAATACGATATAAAAAATAAATGAAGATCTATTGAACTTAATTGAAGAAAATACTTACAGCAGCATCGGCATCCAACTTCGAATAGACGTCGTGTTGTGTCCGTTTACGTGCGCGCATCGCCTGTCGCAATGAACTGCTTGTATCACGTCCACACCATCCTCCTACATGTTCGCCGACCACCTCCAACATGTCGGCTACGCGACTGTGAACAAAAAGATATACATATAATCCTAATGTGACCATATTTTGTTACGTCAAAACGGGACACTTGAGTAACTGTACCGTTATGTTTTGTGTCAGAACACGACCCACGGCAATCGGTAAAAAAAATTAAAAGCTTAAAATAATAAGGACACATGAAGTCTTGCAGGAATAGATAAAAGTATATGCTTAAAAATCTAAATAAAAATAATAACACGTCCTTATCAGTATAAAAAAAATATTTATGCTCTGTTTGCACCGGGTTGAGAGCCCTCAGCGCTCACCCATAGTCCGGGCAAAGCTGTGAAAGCCATCTGCGGCTAACAGCTATACACACACAAAAAAAAAGCTCCCTTTGCATAAACGAGACTTTTTTGTACAGCTGTGAATAACAGGACAGGTAAGCTGAAAACGGGACTGTCCTTTTGAAAACTAATTTTCACTTAATAACTAATTTCTGTAGCGGGTAGATAATTATAAATATCTGGAATAACGATGACTTGTTGGACGTGAGACACCATAGTCCACCCGTGACTATCAACGCTGCAAAGTGTTCCAAAAGTCGCGCGTCGAGTAATTAAAAAAATCAAAAAAAAAAAAAACAAATACAAACACGATAAAATCCGTAACAATAGTTTTATTTACAATGTGTAATACTCGTGTAAACTCAGTACGTATTTTCACGTTCTCAGCTTATAAACAGCTCTACCAGTATCTATAACAAACGATTATTTATACTCTGTTTGCAAAAACTGGTAATTTTTCTACGGCTAGAGACAAAGAGACAGACCATCTGAAAACGGGACTGTCCCGTTCATAACTGGGCGTATGGTAAACCAAATAAAGTACAAAAATTATCAGACAGTAATAGGATATTCAGTTCAGTTTACCATTAAAAAAATATGCAGAAACTATTCGTAAAAATACCAACCCATTACGCACAACAAACCTAGTTTTTTCAAATGACAACGAACCTACGTCAGTGAAATAAAAATAGCGTGAAATAAATTTTACAAAAATAACACTTTATTTTTAATACTAACTAGGTGACTGCTTCATTGATCTAGTAGTTTAAAAATGCGATAGCGTGATCTCAGGTTCGAATCACGAGTCGAGCAAAAAATGGTGAAGGTAACCGTGAAATCTGATTTAATTGATTAAATTATACCATTATTTATGAAAGATATAAATATAACAGATAGACATATAAAATGCCGCAACGGATTTTCATGCGATTTTTTTAATAAAGTAATTAAAGAATAAGGTAAGAAGGAGTCACCTCTAAAGAAAACATATATATATTGTCTAATGACAAAAAAGCTGTGATCGTTGTATATAAAGACATTTTGTAGTATATTTAGTATGAGCACTGGACCCGTGTGAAGCCCCGGCGGGTCGCTAGTAAATATATAAATAAATTAAATAAAGCAATCATAAGAAATATTAAAACAGTCTCTATAGATTATTAGTTTGGGACGTGTGCAATGTGCTCAGATAGCAAAAAAAAAACGAAAAAATAAATAAGGTGTGTTATTTTTTTATAGATATACGTGTAAATAATTAACGAGCGGAAGGACGTTTACACAATAACTGCCTATTATTCACAACAATAACAACGGGAATAAAATTAATGAAAAATGTATACTTTTGCGAAAGTATTATATATTTTGCCTTGTGCATTCTTTTAGTATATTATTTATTTATCATAAATACACTGTTTTTATTGGATTGAGTCTAAAACAATAGCATGGTAAAGTTATAATCATAGAATATTTCATATTAGAATTCTAAATATTTCTGTAACAGATAATACACAACGCGCAATCTTTTAGAATTCATTCGGTGTACAACACAATTTAGCTATCTCCTCCGAAGTATAATTTCAAAGTGCGAAGTGCACGCGATAAAGGCTCCACCCGCACGGCACGAGTAACAGACGTGGTCGTCATCTTCACCACACATACTTATAAGGCATACACAAACCCACCATGTGTAAAATATCCGCATTGTATACTTTACCCTTATTAATTGAAACAAATATGAGGCAAGTGCAAGATGTCTGTCTTCCTTTTTTTTTTGGGGGGTGGCCTGGGCTACGATCAGCGCAGCCGTCGCCCGGCTCCGTCCTGGGCGACAGAGGGGCAACACGCGCGGCCCCGTAACCCACCCGTGACACGTCGCCTTGGTCGATGGGCCGACCACCGAAGATGTCTCCCCTAACACTGAGTTCAATATAACCAATTATACCCAAAATAAATTAATTTATTCTTATTAGACGTCACTTCATTATTTAACCTTTCGCTGTCCGCTGTTGTGTGTTAGATGTAAGCCTCTTACTCGGATTTTACATGACGCGGTGATTAATTGAAGGGGTTATTTTCGCCACGTTTAGCAAGAGGCCAGGCGATCGTATCGTGTTGGTGTAAACGCTTGGTGTTTCCCTTACATGTTATTTTTGATGAGCAGCATAAAGATTTACTACTACTACCCCTACTTTACTAATATGTACTACCTTTTTATGTGGTGACGGAGTGAGAATACAATTTACTACCCTCTCTTTGCGTGAGGTGTTCTAAAAGACGATTAAGGGATATGATATGCAGATAACATCAGCAGGAGAAAGAAACATACAGGCTCGACATACAGGCCTATACCAACACGGCGGACCAGCGCGGTATAGTAAGTCAATTTCTCTCCATTGTAGAGGAGGCCCGATCCCAGCTGTGGGACTTATACGGGCTGAGATAATGATGACGCTATCGCTCCTGCAACGCAGTACATTCACTTCACTGTGTAATAAGAGATGATATAATTGCAGTCTATTGGACAAAGCTCCAGATTTTATCCATTATTATCTAGAAATACTTACCGTAAATAATCATTTCATGATTTTTCTTCTAGATAAACATTTCATACCTAAATTTATATCCAGGAGCTAGTTATCCTCATCGGCTTACATCAATTGACCGACGAAACAGTCTATAATTTATAACTACACCATAAAAGTAACGGATAATTCAAAAACGGTCTGAAACGTGGGTGAAAGTCAATGACACTTCTATAAAAATATCCGAATACATATTTAAATATACATCCCAAGCAAAATATGTATAACTGAATAAGAAGTTCACGTGAAAAACTTCTATTTCTCGCGGTTCGATTACGTCCCACTGCTGGGCTCGAGTCCCCGCCACAATTGGAGGTAAACTGACCTACTATACCACGCTGATCAGAATATTTGACATAAAGTTATTCTTAGTATATAAATAGCTAGCTACTATCATAGCCAAAGTGTTTGATAGTATGCTTGAGGTACAGTTGAGTAAATATCTAATGTTGCATGATAACCAAATCGGTTTTCGTCCTCAGCTATCCACTGAGAATGCCATACTGTGCCTCAAGCATACTATCAGGTACTACACTGATCGTAAGACACCAGTACATGCCTGCTTCCTCAACCTGTCCAAAGCTTTTGACCTGGTCTCTTATGACCTTCTGTGGAGAAAGCTCAACGAAATTAATCTACCGCAGGAACTGGTCAGCATTTTCCAGTATTGGTATGCACACCAGTCTAACAGTGTGAGATGGGCAGGAGCTTTCTCTGATCCGTATCGCCTGCAATGTGGTGTAAGACAGGGTGGACTAACATCTCCTACCCTGTTTAACTTATACATCAACGGGCTGATCGTGGCGCTCAGTGGTCAACATGTCGGCTGCCACACAGACGGTGTTTGTGTCAATAACTTTAGTTACGCTGACGATATGGTGCTACTGAGCGCTTCGGTCTGTGGTTTGAGGAGGTTGATAGAGACCTGTGAGAAATACGCACATAGCCATGGATTGCAGTATAATACCACAAAAAGTAAATGGATGGTATTTGAGGCTAATGGGAAACGTATTCAGAACATACCGTCTCTCTTTCTGAATGATATGTCCTTGGAAAGGGTGGACGTATTCAGATATCTAGGGCATATAATAACGAACGATCTAAAAGACAATGAAGACATAGGACGGGTGCGGCGATCCCTGTCAATTAGAGTAAACATGATAGCCCGCAGGTTTGCACGCAGTTCCACAGAGGTCATAATCACGCTCTTTAAAGCATATTGTACCTCACTATATACATGTAGCTTGTGGGTTAATTACTCTAAGAAAAGCTACAGTGATCTTCGTGTCCTGTACAATAATGCGTTTCGTATGTTGTTAGGACTGCCAAGATACTGTAGTGCCTCCGGCATGTTTGCAGACGCGCACACGACTTGTTTTCACGCAACTATGCGTAAGCGATCTGCGTCGTTAGTGAGCAGGGTGCGTGCCAGTACCAACACAGTCCTGATGATGATAGCATCCAGGCTTGATTGTCCTTATCTATCACATTGTTGTCAGAGGCATGTCTCAGAAACGACACATAAGGCTAGGGTGACGTAATTAATATGTTAAATTGTAAATAAATTAGTACTAACATAATATATAAGCAAAATGTTACTAATGCACTAACAATCTATGGATTATGTGTCCGAAATAAAGATATATTATTATTATATAAATATTACAAGTATTATATCCTTTAAAGGGGGACTCTTTACATTACATTACTCACAGCCACGATAGGAAGTAGTAAATTGTTCTTACTCTATCATCACAAGGAAATACTTTTATTAATCAATATTAAAAAAATATGATAAATTAATTCTTAGCGCCGTGCCCATTTTGGTTTGAGAAAGCCATCGACGGTCATCCAACACTTCGACTTGTTGTTATAGCTGTCCGCGGTTAAATAAAGTGGTTATCTATACCAATAAATAAAATTGGAGTGTCTGTTTGTAATGTCAAAATAATAGGCTTTTTTCATGCTCACACGGTTATTTGCACGATACCTATACAAACAGACACTCCAATTTTATTTATTGGTATAGACTAGCAAACCGCCCTCGCTTCGCTTCGGTTATAGGTTATAGTCGTTTTACCCGCGTAGTTCCCGTTCCCGTGGGAATACAGCGATAAAATATAGCCTAGTTTACGCCCTGATATTGTAGCTTTCCATTGGTGAAAGAATTTTTGAAATCGGTCCAGCCGTTTTGAAGATTACCCGGCGCAAACAGACAGACAGACAAAAAAATTTTAATTGCTATTTTAGGCATAGGTGTGCAAATAACCGTGTGAGCATGAAAAAAGCCTATTATTTTGACATTACATACAGACACTCCAATTTTATTTATTGGTATAGATGTGTAATACTCGCGTAAACATCAGAAATCATTATTGCCAAAGAGGCTTGACATAAGACTATTGACAATAAACAAATGCAATATGTCCGATGAAAGAGTAAGTACATATCGCGTCGCCCGCACGCATTTGAAATAAGAGCAGGAAGATGACGACGAGACAAGATTGCCAAAAAAATACCGCTTTGTATTTTGTCAATCATTTTAAAATACCCTAAATAATGTTTTTTTTTTTTTCTAATATGTTCAATGTACAGATTTCATTTTTTTCCATTTTATAAATTCAAAGCTATATATTATATGTTCGAGAGTTCAAAGGTAACTATGCTATTGTAAAAACCTATAATGAGAGGCCATTTTTTTGCACGCTGTTACTTGGCCGTCATGAGGAGTATTAAATTACATCCGTTTGCGTGTCGAAACTAATGTATTAGCTACTTAAATGTCTGCGTTGTCCCCGGTTCATATACGTCGGCCAGTTAATTTTTAGGAATAGGTACTGAGGGTAATTAAAATTAGCCTAAAAATGAGCTTCTTCAAAACGGAATTATGCTATAATCACTACAATTAGCATTTCTCTTTTATGATTTCCTAAAAATCCAATACCCAAAACCAACCGAAATTATTGGATAATCCGAAATAATTTCATATCCATAACACTATCGAAAATTTGTAAATTCATATTCTAATATCGGTATCTAGATCCGAAACTTCATATGCACAACATATCTAGTGGCAATTATAGAAATTTCTGTGCACATTTCTTCGCGTAAAATATTTTGGAATAAATCTCTTACCGCTTAAGGCGTGTGTTCCGTCGACTTCGGTTTTTCTCATTGATACAAAGAGACACTTTACTTATAATACTGTACATAATACACATAAAATGGGCATTGGTCTACTAAAATTAAAAAAAAATTATACTCTGATACATAAGAACTTCGATCACAATTTTATACGAATTTATTACAGCAGAGGTGACCTAGGACAAGGCATAAATTATGTCCCATTGTCATAGAAACTTTGAGGACTCATTTTACAGTTATCACTTCGAACATTTTGTAAATTGCAAAGAATCCTTGAAAATTGTAGACTCTGTGTAATTTCAAAAAAAAAATATTTACAATAATTGTTGTAAGTAGAAATATGTAAGTATATATTTTAAAACTATTTTATATTTTTGTCTCTTTTCGTTTTATTATTTTTTCGTGCGGTTGCTACCTAACAGTGTATTGGCGGATTAAAATATAGTGTGACACCACCCCTTCTATTCCTGTAGGAATGGTACAAATCGGCTAACAAATCGGGGTCACCGGAAAAGTCGGCAATAACCCTCTCTCGAGAAAATTATAACAATTAGATTTAGAATTAGATTATTCCGCCTCCCGCAGAGAGGTCGACTGCGTGCCGCCGACGCTCCGGCAACACTGTCTTACTGCCGGTGTGTCGAAGGGGACGGTCCCCGAAAGGGTAACCCATCGGGCCAGTCACAGAAGTCAAGGAATTGGTACCAGCGGTCGGCCCAATGGTGATGGGGAAGGAATACGGTAGGTTATGGGGTCGCACGACGCTCATTCGTCACCCCGGACAGATTGGACGGCGTGTGTCCAGACCTTGCAAATAAAATAAAAAATTTGCCCAACATCCTGCATCGAGGAAATAATCCTTGTATTGCAGGGGGCTTTAGAAACATATAATTAACGGACACAAATTACATCCAGACTCGGAACAACAATTCATAAATTGTTGTTCTGAGTGGTTATGATAACACTGTGCGCTCCATAGATCGCACAAAGTGTTGCCAGTGTAGGATTCGAACCCGCTGGCACGATAACTAGGTATCCTATCTTAATCACTAAGTCATTTGTGCAGTCAAAAAGTAGCAAACTGAGGACTTTGATAAGCTAAAAACGAATGGAAATGCAATATTCTGCCAAAACGCAAAACAGGTAGTATTATTAGTTACAGTCGAGTGGGCGAAAAACTAAATCAGTGCAATAAAAAAATTCTTACATTTTATTCATACACAAATTGCTGCCTTTTCAACTGCCGGCATGAGTGTTTCAGACAAAAATTGCAAATATTAAAAATGTAAGGATATTGTTGAATAGGTTTGAACTGCAATACAATTTAATATTTGCTATTATTATATAAGACATTAATATTCACAATTTAATTAAAATTTTAATCATCAACTCGGACACATATAATGTCCCACTGTTGGAAGGAAACTGACTAATTACTGATCAGACGTGTTGGCATAGAATTTTATGTCGAGTGTTCCTTTTCTTGCATCGATGTTATTTGCATATTATATTCCATAGTCGTATTTTAAGACACCCACGGTAAGGAGAGGGAGTGGTGAATTGTATTCCAACACCACGGTACCACACGACACGGAAAAAGTTTATACATATATTATCTATACCAATAAATAAAATTGGAGTGTCTGTTTGTAATGTCTAAATAATAGGCTTTTTTCATGCTCACACGGTTATTTGCACGACACCTATGCCTAAAATAGCAATTAAAAAATTTTTGTCTGTCTGTCTGTCTGTTTGTTCCGGGTAATCTTCAAAACGGCTGGACCGATTTCAAAAATTCTTTCACCAATGGAAAGCTATAATATCAGGGCGTAAACTAGGCTATATTTTATCCCGGTATTCCCACGGGAACGGGAACTACGCGGGTAAAACCACTATAACCTATAACCGAAGCGAAGCGAGGGCGGATTGCTAGTATTTAAATATGATGACAAAATATACATGCATATCATTTAACGTTTTATTTTAGAAAATCGCTATATTAAAAAAAATTGCTTAACATACAACATACCATCGTTATTTTTAATAACTTAACCGTTTTTACAAGTTACAATAAAATAGTTCTGTAATTAATTATTACACTAAGTTATAAAAAAAATAATGTTAATGTTACAATAGGCAATAATAGCATTAAATAACCATGTTAATAATAAAACCTTAAACATTCATTTTTTATTTCGTTTTTAATTTTTATTTCTAGAATTTCGTGTGGTGACAGATTAAGAATACAACTTACCACCCCTTCTCTTATTGGTGGGTGTCGTAAAAGCTGGCTAAGGAATAAGATATGCAGAGAACAGCATTGCAAGAGAACGAAAATTCGACATAAAACCCTATACCGACTTGTCTAACAAGCGTGGTATAGTAGGCTAGAGCTAAAATAAACTTCCATTATCTCTATTCTCGACCGTTTACAGGGTATGTTTAAAGACGAGAATGCATAGGTTTCACTAAATTATTATTATACATCCTAAATTATTATTGAATACCAGTCGAAATGAACCATAAGTATTAAGAACATGATTATAAAAAAACCAACCTTGATGTGAAGAACCAGTAGAGTATAGCTGTGAAGATGGCCAGCTCTGCAGCACCACTAGCCACCCTCACCTGTTCCACCATCGTCCATACGTTTATCATCGTATCCATTGTACTATTGCCGATCAAGACTACATCACCCGTCCAATTCCACAGACCACTCACTTCGATTATTTTCGAAGAAATGTTTACCGAATTTATTTTCAATTAATAAATTGCTTAACACTTTAGTATAACTAAATTTTATTTTCGAGTTTCTATAATAAAATATTATTTGTCGATTTTAATTCTTTGCAGTCAGAGCTGACGCGTGTTAACTCCGTGAAAGACTATACAATATTGAAATGACAGTAGCGAGTAGCGAATTACAATACAGATGTAACCAACTTGACCTACGTTGAACATTCCAAGTGGTCCTAACGTGATAGATAACATTTAAAACGTAGATAATCGATCATTCGAAGACACGCTGTCGATCTTAATTAACAATGATATAATTGGTTCATTATCTACTGTGGGAGGCAAATGAAACGTGACGCTTTTGATAAACAATTCAGTTGAAAATGAAACAGATGAAAAAACTTTTCCTTCGGTGTTACTATTTTAACGCTAATTCGACGGATAGGTTAGGGTTTTGTTTAGAAATTTGCATTTTCATGAACTGTTGTAATCTGCTTGGATGCCTTAGTCGTCTTTTATGATATCATCGAAGACAAGAACGGTACAGGTGGGCCGCCCTCATTGTGATTGGGAAATAGGTTCCGCAGTTCCTTGTAGCGCCACAGGCGGTATGGGCGGGGTGTGACCGGATCAAAGCTTGACTTCAAAAAAAGCAGTCACATTTTATGGCAACAGCCGGAAAATAGACACTTATGAAATCTTCTTACTCCGTTACGATTCGAATTTTTTATTAATCTGCTGTCAAATATTGAAGTTGTTTTGTCAAGAAATTTAATGCGACAATGACTTTATAAGTGTAACGTGTAATACGCTCTAAGCAAAGTTATGTAGAACAAAGTTAATGAGGATGTGAAACTATAAAAAGAATCACATTGTTATTAATTTAAAAAATACCAGCTAGCTATTTAGTCCGTGTTTTAATTACCATACTTATTCATATTATATATATCATTTTCAAATCCATTGTAATAACTGTCCTTGGAACTTATTTTTAAAGATTTTAACCGTAGTGACAATAGAAAAATATAATGTGACTACAGCCAACTGTCCATTTTACAATATAATAGACGGCGTACATCATGTGCCCATGGAATGTGTTCGTAACGAGACCGCGAGACAGAAAATAAGAGCTCCAAGTGACCAAAATCTGCAACAATTCTAACAGACCCACATTCTGAAGAATGTAGTACACTTGTAAAATTATAAAGCGAGTTAAAATCGTTAAGCATCTAACTTAGGCAACTATATATTTAAACAAGTTAAAATATATAAAGAGGCCACTATTTGTTTATATACGGGGTTGAGATAATCACTGAGTGACCAAATCCCTTTTCAAAAATAAAGAAGTAAAAAAAAACTAAATTATGTGACTTCTTTTCGTTTATCGCTGATGTTAAATGATATAAATATGCCTTTAGCATCGTTACAAAACAATTCAAGTTCAAAACAATGCATGTGATCCCCGTGATATGAGCCTAGTTTACCTTTAATTTTAAACAAGGCTCAAATCCAACATTTTAGATTGAGAAAGAAATAAACAAGATAAATAAAATGTTTCCGTGTGGTGAGGCAGTAAGAATACAATTCACCACTCCCTATCTTGCCCGTGGATGTCGTAAAAGACGACTAAGGGATATAATACGCATTTAGCATCTAAGCGAGAGAAAGAGAACTCGAAATAAAATCCTATACTAACCTGTCTGACTAGCACCTTACTATATAAGGTCAATTGCCCTCCTATCGTGGAGGAGGCTCGTGCCCCACAGTGGGACGTATATGAGCTGAGATGATGAATGATGATATAAAATGTATATACATAATCCATATAAGTTAAGCTTCCACATTTCATCTTCCGTAGGCCTTGTTATCCAAAAGTGAATTGATATATTCTATTAACAAACAGTAGCCTAAATACGGAGTCCTATCTTGCCTAAATCCCGTCGTGACATCAAAACTTCAGTAAAACAGAATTCTACACAAATTATGTCTCTAATCATGATCATCGTCATTATTACTGATGTTTATGCTAGTATTACACATTGTAAATTAAAATATTTTACGGATTTTATCGCGTTTGTATTTGATTTTTCATTGTCCGAAGTTTTGAACACTTTACAGCGTCTAGTCCGCCCGTGGACATGAACGTTGTAAAGTGTAACGCTATAAAATCCGTAAAATAGTTTTATTTACATCATCATCATCTCACATCAATAATTTCTGCTATTAAACTACTATAGCACACTGGTCAGACAATGTAAGGTATTATATCAAGTTTTAATTCTCTTATTTAGATGATATCTGCAAATTATAAACCTTAGTCGTCTTTTACGACACTCACGGAGAAGAAAGAGCTTGGTGAACTGTATTCTTACTACGCAATCGAATGGAAACGTAAATTTTTATGCCTGTAAATACGATAATAACATATATGGTAGTCAATCAATGTTGCATAGATTAATATTAGAACATTTCTCTTTAAAATATTATAACAATTCGTGTAAGACATAGCGGGAAAAGGCGAAATTTTAACAAATTCGAGAACCTTCAGCCCACAAATATTTAATTAACAATTTGTGTACTTGTTCATTTGATGAACTGTTTACGAAATTAATTCTTCACAGTCTATATATTTATAAGACTATTATACTTTACACATGTAGGCTATATGGTACACTTATGACAAAAATAATAGGCCTTAATTACATTTTAAAATATAGATCACTAGCAGCGCCCTGCGGTTTCACCCGTATTTACTCTTCCCGTGGGAATATCGGGATAAATTATAGCCTATGTATTATTCTGATATGTAAGCTATATTATTGTGAAGTTTTATCAAAATCCATTCAGTAGTTTCTGCGTGAAAGAGCAACAAACATCTTCACATCCTCTCCTCACATCTTCACATACAAACTTTCGCGTTTATAATATTAGTAAGGAAGGATTATAATCTTCATCATCACAGCCCTTATACGTTCCACTATTGAGTTCGGGCCTACTACAACACGCTGATTAGACGTATTAGTACAGGCTTTTATATCGAGTTTTCCTTCTCTTGCATAAGATGTTATGGAACGACATCCACGGGTAAGAGAGGGGATGGTGAATTGTATTCTTAATCCGTCACCACACGGAAAATTCATATTTATGTAACTACATATCGTATCGTATTGCAATTTTGTATTTTATATATTTGAAAATAACATCAAAATAAACAAGAAAAATGTCAAATTGCAAAAGGCGATCCAGTGAAATGAATAGAAAACTTGTACAGAGCAATAGCTCTTTACATCTTGTGTATAGATCTAACGCCATAATAAAAAAAAGAACATGCCATGGTTACCGGCGCGTGAAGTTGTCAGTATTGCCCAAGAATGAGGTTATAAACCAACTGCAAGTTAATGATGAAACGGCAAAATTAAAAATATTAATTTGTCTTGTTTAACAGAGAAGATTCTTGTGCCGTATTCAATTATATGCAGTATTACATTAGCGGCCTACTTATAAACTGTTTCGACAATCGAATGAATCGGTACACTTTCATTGTAAGCAAATTATATTTTAAATAAAATTATTTCTGGTATAACGCAATCACAAAGAACAATAATTAAATCTTTTGCAACACCAATAACACCTGTTTTATTTATGGGACATGCCCTGCGGAGGTTAACTGTATTATGATGTTCGTTTATCGGTCCTAACATTCCACATTCCGGGCGATGACAGGGTAAGAATACATGAATTGTATCCACCCCACTCTTGACCATGGGTGTCGTAAAAGACGAATAATGGATATAATATGCATATAACGTCTATGCAAGAAAAGAAAAACTCGAAATAAAATCCTATACCATCACGTCTGACCAGCGTGGTAGACAAATTTTGATGAACATTCCACAAGTGCTCAGCAGAAGGACTCGTCAAGGAACAGCATTTAAATTTAATTTATTAAGCAACCCTCAGGACCCGCCTTGCGCGCTGCAAGCACCAATCGTTTAAAATTTAGATAATTTTAACGCATTTGAAATAAAAGTATTTTTGCGCATAAAATATATAGTTTTTTATTTGATCTAACCCGGGGTTTCACATACTTTTCAGCGCTTTTCGTCACGCGAGGACTTTCGTGTCCATGAAATAAAATACAAAAAATAATTTTATTTCAAATGCATTACGCATTAATAGACGCGTAAACATTAGAAATCCTTATTCTACCCTTTTCAGAGACAGGCTATGGTCTCGGCAAACCCCGACCGGACCGTTCGGAGCGGCGGAATGGACGTAGTGATGCAAACGATACACCGATGTTTCTGAAACATCGATATTATTTTATACGATGTTTTGACATCGATGTTTTGCCTGCATGATTTAAAACGTATGGTATTTTTAGTGCTGTGTGGTAGCGGCTTCGAATACTACCAACCCTTGCTTTGCTCGTGGGTGTCGTAAAAGACCACTAAGAGCCCTAGATTGACCCGGACCAACTCCATCTGGTACCATTTGGGTCAACGATTACATTCCCAAGGAGGGTTGACGTCAGGCAGGCGGCCGATCATAAAAGTCATTGCCGAAACTTTTTGCAATATGTCAAAACAGATGACATATTGCGTCGACCCCAAGTAATTAATTGATAAGAGCAAGATGATGATGGTATTTTTAGCAGAGCCTTCGTAACAGTTTAGGTAATTTATTTCTAAATAACTAAAAAAAAGCTCATCACATCACCCAAATGATGAAGTTTCATGACAAAATATGCTTGATTTAATTGAAATTCATAAATAAAAAATTCATAGCATAGATCTCTAAAAAACACCGATGTTTCGAAACATCTATGTTTTTGGGGCGATGTTTTTTGTATATCGATGTTTGTTTTGAGACATCGATGTATCGATACATCGATGTTCTTGGTTTCGACATTTACATCCCTAAATAGACAGCGTGCAACCCCCTAACTTGAACCACAAACTCTCTATCGCCATGTGCGTGCGTCACCAGTACCAGGTCCTAATCTTCGGTGGCAACACCATTTCCTCCCCATAAAAGTATTTACAAGAGTGTATATCCGTATACCAACTGTACAAGACCTTCACCATAATATAAGATTTAGGAACACATCAAGTACAAAAATACTAAGAAAGATGCCACGCATTCATCAGTCTGACCACTGTTAGATATTCTTCCCCACGAGAATGCCTCTGTGAGCGGTCTTATTCCACCTGCATCCAAAAATTTCTTGGTATTTTTACCATGTCGTCAGTCAACTGATATAGACGCGCCCTATACGAGCGCTAAAACTAATAAAGATTACATAATTAATTTTTCATTTCGGCTCACATACGTCCCACTGCTGGGCTCGAGCCTCCTCCGTAATAGAAGGGCAATTGACCTTACTATGCTGGTCAGACAAGTCGATATAGAGTTTTGTTTCGAGTTTTCCATCTCTTGCATAGATGTCATATGCGTAACATATTCCTTAGTCGTCTTTCATGACACTCGCGTATGAGAGGGGGTGGTGAATTGTATTCTTACTCCATCACCACACGGAAATAAAGATTTATTCCTATTTAAATAAATTATAAAGTCGTAAATAAAAACACACATGTCGTTTTAAAATTAACAAATTTTGTTAATTAAATTCAAATGCCATTTCGTAAAAAATGGTAGAAAATTTATTTAATTTAATCACCAAAACCATACTGATGATAAAGAACGCGCGCCACGATGGATACGTCAAGGTAAGTGTAATCGAGAAACAAATAAATTGACATTACCCGTTTCGCATTATAATGGTTTTCTTAAGGTTACCCGAGAGTTGGATGCGCTTTTTGAAGAAAACGAATATGGCATTACGTTACATTAGATTAATTAGCTATTAACTTCTAAAATTTACATTCCATCCTTGTAATCTGTAGGTCTGTAGGTATTGTTCCCGATTCGGCATTAGGATGATCAATTAGTGCATTCGAATGCGATGAAATATCATTTTACCTTGAAACGATTGCAGACTGATTTCTTCATCCGAAAGGGTTCATTCATCCCTAGGGTATATTGGAATCAGACCAGATATCAAAGTATTTGAGGGTGAACTACCAGTTTATATAGCCTGTATCGCCCCTCCAAAACATTTCACATAACACTGAGTATTTTAAAAATATACACGACTGAACGTTTTTTTTAAGAACTCCTAGATTTGCAGGTCTGCATGAAGTTTATCTTCGTTGATAAAGCAACATAAAATAATTAACGATTATGATTAAAAATAGCTCCAGTAAAGCCGCTGGTCGCGACTACGAATTTAAAGATCAATCTTACATGTTTAATGACACATACCAGCAACAATGAATTGATGTTATTATGTATCATATAGATTGACTTAAAATCTTAGAATAACAACTCATAGAAGCTCAATTCGCGCACAAAATTTGAGGCATTTAAATTGGAGCCAGAAATGGCTCCCTACGCCGGATCATGACGTAGTGTATAAGGTCACTGCGTACAAGGCAACTCTATCGTATAGTGGTATGCGTGTGTACGTGTGTAATCACTTGCACACGTGTAGTATTTTTGTCTTCATGTTTTTGATCGCTTGAGTACCGACACTCTCTTTCTATAAGTTATTATTCTAAGAGTTAGATGTTATTTAAAATTTAAGTGTATTCCTGAAAACTGCTATAAAACTAAAGCTTTTCAAAGCTAATCTTTTTAAAAGATATTTTAAGTTTTAAACATATTCATATTACAGTATCCTATAGCGGTTTGTTTTATATTTAGGTATAACGGATGTTTATGAGTATCATCAGTGGCTATTTCCTATCAGGTAATTAGCAGCAATCAAAGGCAATTAAAACATTTTTAGTCATACTAGCAATTTGGAGAATAAGTAATTTTCCCGACATCAATTCGATCACGGCAGCGGCAATATATTAACGGAGATTACTCACGTAGTCTTAAGTTTTTATTCCAGAAGGAGATGGCAGATATGTAACGTGGATGTTACATCTCTGCCATCTCGTCACCTAGCTGTACGTAATAGAGAAATAAAAAACTGATTGCCTTTAACCATATGAAACTTCAAAATAGTGTTGCCCAAAAAAGTCTTGGTCTTGCGGTCTTGGTCTTGGTCTTGCGAGAAATGCGAGACCGAGACCAAGACCAAGACCGCTTAATTTTTGCAAGACCAAGACCAAGACTGGCCCTGCAAGACTTGAGCAAGACCAAGACTGGGCCTGCAAGAGTCTCGCGGTCTTGCATTTAATTCAAGTCACCATTTCAGCTTATATACGGTTGAGCTCGTGTCTTCTACATAACAGGAGGGAAATCGGCCGTGGCCGAAGGGGAATCGCCACGGTGATCGGCCGTGTTGTTACAAGTCATACATGTCAAGTTTTCCTTCTCTTGCACCGATGTTATATATATATATATACCCGCAGTCGCGGGTAAAATAGGGGGTGATGAATTATATTCTTACTCCGTACTACACGGCAAGTCAAATCAGTCTTGAGATATCCATCTATTGGCCAATCGATTCCCAATGTTGGCGTTGGCTTTTCAGAATTACTCTTGGGAAAGGCTTAATGACAAAAATACCGTAATCACGAGAGTGCTCTTGCCCATTATACATATTTATATATCCGTTTATTCATTAGCCCAACGACGTTCACTGTTGGACATAGAAATATGCCTACAATTAATCTACATAAATGTCCATGTAGGGACAGAGTAAGAATATAATTCACCACTCTCTTACCCGTGGATGTCGTATCAAATCGGATCGGGCAATGGTGTTAGGAACCCATGAAAAAAAATTTAAATAAAAATATCGATTCGTTAATGAATTGAGAGACATGTAAGTTCTCAATTTTGTCATCGTTTTTTCGTGTAAATTTGATTAAAATGTATAAAGCAATGATACTTAATCTACAATATATTCATATTTTGTTAAATGTTCATTATTATTCTACAATTATTCTTGCTTTGCTCGTGGGTGTCGTAAAAGACGACTAAGAGCCCTAGATTGACCCGGACCAACTCCATCTGGTACCATTTGGGTCAACGATTACATTCCCAAGGAGGGTTGACGTCAGGCAGGCGGCCGGTCATAAAAGTCATTGCCGAAACTTTTTGCAATATGTCAAAACAGATGACATATTGCGTCGACCCCAAGTACATAATTGGGATAAGAGCAAGATGATGATGATGTTCATTAGAATTTGAATAAATCAATGATTACGTTTGCATAAGCAAGACAAACTTCGCTTTAACATAAATCAGCTGATCGGCCGATGACCGTTGATGAATCGCCTTTGTACCTACGTAACCATTGAAAGGTTCGCGCAAATCTAATACCTATACAGTATAACTGTCGAAATTTTACATGCTTACATATATCCTGTCTGTACATACCTAAATAATCCATAAAATTTAAGGCATAAACTCTTAGACACACATTTTTGTAATCACTATAACTTTTACGTTATATTGTTTTTGTGTAATATACATTCCAATTATGATCTATGACCGTTAAACTACAACATACCCGAACAGTTGCCCCATAACCCGATACACCCTGTGTATATAACTGTTGTCAACGTTCTCAAAAGTACTAGAAAAAATTGTAAATAATAGGCTCATATCATACTTACAAAAAAACAACGTAATAGACAATAATCAGTATGGATTTCGGGCTAAAATGTCTACGGAAGATGCAGTTCTATCATTAACAACTAAGATAATAACATATCTAGATAGGGGGGACAAGTGTCTAGGTGTCTTTCTAGATCTTCAAAAAGCATTCGACACGGTTTCTATCCCGATTCTTTTGCAGCGACTTGAGAACGTTGGCATCAGGGGGATGGTGCATCAGTGGTTCACAGACTATTTATCTGAGCGGACACAGTCGGTTAGAGTAGCTGATTTAAAGAGTGACTGCTCTAAATTGAAATATGGCGTTCCACAAGGCAGCACACTCGGGCCTACCATGTTTCTATTATATATTAACGAATTATGTGGTTCACTATCTTCATCTAGCTGCGATGTTATTATGTACGCCGACGATACTGTGTTATTGTTCCATGGAAAGAGTTGGAAAGGGGTATTTGGACAAGCTGAAAGTAGCTTAGCTAAGGTAACGGCTTGGTTGGACGGTAGCCTATTATCACTAAACACCAGCAAAACTAAATATCTGTGCTTTAGTAAGAAAGCTATGGATAAACCTTCTCCAGACATATGTTTAAAGATACATGCTTACCCATGCAAGAAAGGACATTTAAATTGTAATTGTGTGACTCTTACTCGGGCGACTTCCGTTAGATATCTAGGTGTAATGGTAGATGATCAGCTTAACTGGAAAGACCACGTAATGGCCACTACAGCTAGAGTGAGAAAGCTTATACACATATTTAAGAAATTGCGCATGGTTAGGGATATGAACCTTTTAATCCAAACCTACAAAGCCCTTGGAGAATGTCTTATAAGGTACTGCATTTGTGCGTGGGGAAGTGCTGGTAAGACCATTCTTATAAGTTCGGAACGAGCACAAAGAGTGGTCTTAAAAGTTCTCATGCAATTACCTTATAGGCATGCTACAACTGCGGTATATGAAAAGGCTGGTGTACTATCTGTAAGACAGATGTACATTTATGAAGTTTTGCGTAGGTATCATAGAGAATTTGTGCCCTATTTACCTACTTTAACAAGGCGAGTGGTGAAATACCCAGTGCCTCAAATGAAAACAACTTATGGGCAACGTCATGTTCATTTTCTAGCACCCTATATATACAACCAACTGTGCAAAATACATAAAGTAAATAGACTAAACAGTAATAAATTCAAAACATTAGTTTTTAATTGGCTGAGAAGTCTTGGTTATACAGAAATTGAGAATCTCCTACTGTTGATAAAGTAAATGTAATCACCTATATAACACACACTCATATGCTCACACATACACAAATGCAACATGCATACTCACACTCACTCACACACCCACACACACACACATACAACACACACACACACTCGCACGCACACTCATAGATTTTTGTTTTTCTTTTTATTATGATTATTTACATTGTATTCACCTACTGTAGTCATTGCTTTGTATTTATTTATTATAAAATGTGTCTTTTGTAATGGGGAGGACACTGGCTCCTGCAACACAGTATAAAACTAGCGTAGGAGCCAGAGATTCCCACATATCTATGTAATGTTTTTATGATAATAAATGAAATGAAATGAAATAACATATGTGCAAGAGAAGTGAAACTAGAAATAAAACCCTATAACAACATGTCTGACCAGCGTGGTATAGTAGATCAATTTTCCTCTTACTGGAAGGAAGCTTAAGCCCAGCAGTGGCACTTTTATGAGCTGTGATGATGACGACGAATATCATACATTTTACAAGTATTAAAACCATAAAATTTTAAATCAGGTTTATATGTTCTTGAACAAATAATATATTAAGAGCTAAATAGATCCAGCGGCCAAAGTATTTATATAGGCAATAGAGCAACAGGTTTTTTCAAGTATCCAGAGTATCAGTAACTAAACTGGAAATACAATAGATACATACCACTTAACTTGAAGGGGAATATAAACAATCGCATTAATTGTAAAAATATCGCATTGATTATAAAATGACATAAAAGTTATTGTATCAACTGCCCCGTGTGGTGACGTCTTAAGAAAATAGGGTCGAAAGTCCTGCCATAGGAGTAGTAACGCTGTCTAATGTATCACCAGGGGAATAGAAGAGTAATTTTCCCCAATGGTAAGGGTTGTATTCAATAGTGGACTATAGGCTAGCAGATGGATAGATAGGATAGGATGATATTTGACTAATTTAGTTGGATTTTTCATTGTTATGATAAATGACTGTTACGTTATTCCAACTGCGAGACTTGCGAGACTTTGCAAGACTCTTGCTGCAATACCAAGACCAAGACCAAGACTCGGGTGCGCAAGACCAAGACCAAGACGAGACCAGGTGTGATGTTGTAAGACCAAGACCAAGACTGGTCCAAGTCTCGTCTTGGTTTTGCATTTGGGCAACACTACTTCAAAACTTCGAGCTTTGCTCTGAGCAAACAAATGCCATCCCGGCGGTGATGAAGCATGACTATTTACATGATCCACGATTTGGAACTTAGGCCATACTATGAAATTCGAACAGAGTTGGATTTGATTATGGATTTTTTTCCAAGCGCCAAAATCTTTGGCATTAGAGATAAATAATGGGACTTGGACTGAATCACATATCAGCATTACTTATCTCCTTATCTATCTTCATGGTTACTCAGATAGGGTGGCAATTCACCCCAACCAAAGAACGATAAGCCGCCAGATCAATGATTTATATGCCCTGTGAAATGTGGAGACACTCAAATATCTTTAACATAAACAAATACCCATCTTCATTTTAACGCCTAAGTCTCTTAGTCTCACTATAGACACAGCTTACAGACTAGTGAACTAGCTATAATAAGTGTGAATTTATACATAATTGTAAAACCGACGGTACGATCATGGACAAAAATAATTGTATAAGTAGGTACGTACTTTCAATTTGAATTGGTAAAACTCATTAAAATTTTAAACACATCCACAATACCGCGGTCACGTAAGGAACGCATACATTATAATATTTATTCAAGAAAGCAAAATTCTACTAAACATTATCAATGTTAATTTAATAAATATAAAAACATACTTATGAATAACCTTGTATATAAAGAAAGTCCTTGGAAATACCCTTGAAGTTATATGAAAAGTCTAACTCACATTTCACATGGTCAAGGACTCATTCTGCCATATTTGAGTAGGACAATCTACACTAATAAATAAAATTGGAGTGTGTTCTGTCTGTCACACGGTTATTTGCACTATGCATATGCATAAAATACACTTTATTATTTTTTGTCTATCTGTCTGTTTGTTCCGGATAATCTTCAAAACAGCTGGATCGATTTCAAAAATTTTTTCACCAATGGAAAGCTATAATATCAGGGAGTAATCTAGGCTATATTTTATCCCGGTATTCCCACGGGAACGGGAACTACACAGGAAAGACGACTGAAACCGAAACGAAGCGAGGGAGGGTTGCTAGTAGTATAATATAGCTAACCTTTACATTCCTTTCCGTGTGATGACGGAGTTATAATACAATTCACCACCCCCTTTCTTGTCTATGGGTGTCGTAAAAGACGACTAACAGATTATTGTAGACAACATCAATGCAAGAGAAGGAAATCTCGAAATAAAACCTTATACCACCCCTTCTGACTAGCGTGGTATAGTAGTTCAATTTCCCTCACATTGTGGAGGAGGCGCGAGCCCAACGGTGGGGCATGTATGAGCTGTGATGATGATGACAATGAACCTTTATGTTATTTGAAAGATTAACATTTTATTCATTTTAAAAGACTAACATTTTATTCATTTGCCTTATTTTTTTAACGACCCACGATCTATTTAGAGGATTACAAAATCCAAAAATTTTTATCAGTCTGATTGGTTGCAAATTGACTGCATGCTGTTCGTTTATCATGACAGAGCCTAATAATATAATTTTTTGTTATATAACACAACACGTCAAAGATAAGCTCAAGGTTTATTTATTTTTTACTAAAAGAAAGAAGCATCCGTTGGCCGATTAAAGAATGTCACGCTTCAACGAACAGTTAGTATATTCAGTTAAAATGCTAACTTCAATTCAGTGCAACATTACAATGGAGGTACAAATCAATGAGATCAATACTACTAATAGCTATGTGTTACAAAGAAGTCCATTTCATAAGTATAGCCAGTTCCAGCAAGCAATGGAAGTGCCCTATTAACAGCAGTGAAATGACAATGAGGTGTCATGTATCAATTTGAAATTGCAGCTCTGACGTTGGCAAAGAAAGTGAAATCGACATGCGACCATCAATCGCTCGCTAAAATACGATGCAAAAAATGCACACATTTTTTTTCTCTATGCAAGAACTATTTATATACTTTACCAAAAATTTCACACTCGATAATTGAGAATTAAAACTTTTTGGAATGCTATTTGTATGTATTAAATTTTTATTCACTTGTGGAACACTTTGGGTACGAGTTAAGTTTGAAAGAATGTTATTTTATGTAACACGGTCGTGAGCGAAGCGCGCGGGCGCAATACGCGTACTATACTCGTACGCGAACGAAACGCAACTAAGTCAGTAACTCTATTGGACCGTCCGAATACGCCAGCCAACACTTCGAAACACACTAACATTCTATTACAGTAGTTGTAACAGTATTGAGTTAACGCGTAAAAGAAATGAACGCCAAAGTCCCCAGTTCAACTCTTATATTAAAGAGTATAATTATTCGACTGCCCAAATGGCGTAGTGGTTAAGATACTGAACTAGCAAGTGGCGCAGATTCGATTCGAATAAAGTATACTTTCTGCGATCTACAAATTGTAGTTACGGGCGTGGGTGTAACTCTTCAACTTAACAACAATTTACCTGAATGATTCGACCATTTTGCAATAAATAAAAGATAATATTTTTTTATTGCTATTAATGGCAAACGCTGTATGGTAGCGGCTTCGAATACTACCAACCCTTGCTTTGCTCGTGGGTGTCGTAAAAGACGACTAAGAGCCCTAGATTGACCCGGACCAACTCCATCTGGTACCATTTGGGTCAACGATTACATTCCCAAGGAGGGTTGACGTCAGGCAGGCGGCCGATCATAAAAGTCATTGCCGAAACTTTTTGCAATATGTCAAAACAGATGACATATTGCGTCGACCCCAAGTAATTGGGATAAGAGCAAGATGATGATGAATGGCAAACGAGCAAACAGCACACCTGATGGTAAGTAATACTGCCACTCATGGATCTTTGCTAGACCGCTGCTTACCGTGAAGAAAGTGAGGGTAATTTGAATGCGTGCAATGGGGTTCGGTGCTACTATATTAAAGGCATCACCAAAACCCACAACAAGCAAACACCCGCAGAAAGTTGGACTACCGGATCTCTCGCTCACCGAATAAATTGCAGTAACAAATTGCTACAACACAGACGTCGATTTGCGAGAGTGTGGTCCTACCCCGGACAGACCCGCCCGCGGCTGTAGACAAACGAGTATCGACAATGTGGTCCTACCACATAAAACTTGAAGCTCATCCAATACCAGACAGGCTCACAATCTTATCAGCAAACCCCGCTCGACGGTAATCTCTCGAGGTAGCTAGTTCAATAGAATTGAATAGAATATTAGGAGGACCACACTTAAGAATACAATTCACTACTCCCTATCTTGCCCATAGATGTCGTAAAAGACGACTGAGGGATATAGTACGCATATAACATCTATGCAAAAGAAGGAAAACTCGAAACAAAATCCTATATCAACCTGCCTAACCAGCATGGTATAGTAAGGTCAATTCCCCTACTATCGCGAAGGAGGCCTGAGCCCAGCAGTGGGACGTGTATGAGCCGAACATTAGGAGGACGATTCGTATCACAAGAAATTTAGTTTTTTTTTTAATCGTAAATCAGCAACTAGCTACATTCGTAATTAACAAGAATTGCTTTTCAATCCTTGCAAAAAAGGCATTATTTCTTCATAATAAACAATACAACAACAATAAAATACCCATTTACATGTACATGCATATTATTATTATCCATTTTGGGGTCATTAGCATGATAAATAAGTCAATGAACTAAATAAAACACAAAGTACAAGAATCATTACCTACTATTTACTTTCACTTTTAAAGGCAACCACTCCGCACTAAGGAATAAACTCTTTTATATAATTATCGGCCACAAATTATACCCAGACTTAGATCAATAATTTGTGGATTTGCACAAGCAATCCTCCGTAGAGATCGAACCTATAACCCTCGGAAGAAAGGTTAGCACTTAGATTACTACGCTATGTGTGGTGTCGTAATTGAGTGACTGATGAGAACTAGATATTGTATAACTTTGCAATTAAGGAACAAAAATCTGTCTCGACATTCTCCTCCCCTAACTGCATTCACACAGTTAAATTTTCAAGAAGTTCTCAGTAGGATTCCACATTGTCCTATAGTGAATCATAATTCCGGCAGACAGAATGTTTCTTTCCTCTTTATTTTCGAGTATTTTTGATAAATCTGAACAATGATTTTGACCAAAATTTTGGCAAAATATCTGTCAAACCGTATATGACTTATGCCTAGATAATACAAGTAAGATGTAGTTTCGTATAAAAGTTATTCATACAGATCTTACAAGTTCTAATAAAGATTGAACGTAGCCGAGTATTCTATTTTTGGCTGAGATCATACGTTATAAGAAAAACAACGTTTCAAGTCTTAAAATAAAATTCAAAATATTACGTATCTATTTTGGATTTAAACAGCGTTGTAAATATTGTTTAAAAAAACAGGTATGTTTTTGAATGCTGAAATAAGATCTCTTTAATATAGTGCTGTAGTGTATATTTTTCTTTTATTGAATATGTACTAGCTAACCCAACAAGCGATGTTCTGTACAATTTAATAATAAAATAAAAATAGAATTGCTCACAACGCCACCTACTGAGTCCTAATGCGTTGTTTTGGTGGTCCAAAATCTTCCATTTTCGTATTTTAAATAAAATTATTTTTACGGATTTTATCATGTTTGTATTTATTTAATTATTCATTTCCCGATGTTTTGAACACTTTTCACAGTTTATGATCAGGGGAGGACAGATATCTCACTTCCAACAAGTCATAGTTATTACAGAAATATACAGAATTGGTTATTAAATAGATATCCATCTGCTACAGAATTGGTTATAAATTTTTGGCCCGCATTTTTAATACATTGGGAAATCAAATACAAACGAGATAAAATCAGTAAAAAGGTTTTATTTAAAATGTTTAATACCCGCGTAAATATCCGAAATCCGAAAATATACGAAGATGTATTATTATTTATCCAGAGAAACGGATTTGGGGCACATCGGTTGGTTGGTTTCAAGTTTTAATTTTATTAAATATTAAATCAATTACGAGTGGTACATTTGCCGACGCGGACTTTCTAGTCATGTTTCACGAAAAAGAAGCACAATCTGTTTCCAAAATGGAATAAACAGCATACCAATAAGGTCATTTCCACCGATACAGAAATCATTATAACTATCTATCAACACATCTCTGATCAATAAATATTCATCATTTCATCATCATCTCGGCTCATATACGTCCCACTGTTGGGCTTAAGCCTCCTCCATAATAGGAGGGAAATTGACCTTACTATACCATGCTGGTCAGACAGGTTGGTATAGGGTTTCATTTCAAGTTTATCTTCTATTTCACATATGTTATGTGCATATTACATCCCTTAGTTGTTTATAACATCCACGGGCAAGAAAGAGGGTGGTGAATTGTATTCTAACTCCATCACCACACTGAAGGTGTGTGGCAATAAATATTAGTACTCCACTAATATGTTAATTCCTATGGACGTTGTAATCAGATTAGCCAACCTCATGCTTGTATTCAATTGAGGCCCGAGTTCCTAAACGGTTAAGGTAGTCAGATGACAGGTTATCCATCATACTCGTATCGTTCAGTTTGCAACTATTAAGAAACTAAATCAGATCGAATTTGCAATGTTATCTTAAAAGCATTATCTTCATATACTATCTTATCCTTCTCCTCTTCTTTTTTTTTTATTGCAAACGGTGGCAAACGAGCAAACAGTACACCTGATGGTATGTGTTGCTGCCGCTCATGGACCTTTGTAAGGCCCTACCGCGAAGAAAGTGAAGGGAGAGTGAATACGTTAGAGATTGCAAACAAAAAATTATAGTGTCTATAAGGAGTAAAGAGGAAGAACTGCTTGTTTAAACTTAAAAAAATTGAATAATTACTACTATTAATGTTACTTTTCCGTCCATAAGTAAAAGTAATCAATTATGTATTAAGTGTGATTTTGAGACTTGAGTGAGACTGATTATTGTCATAACTATTCATAAGCCAGTTTGAAATAAATATTGACCTTGAATCATGGTCTTTTTCCATTCATATAAAGAAAATTTTCATAATATTCTTAAAAGATTTCATCGATAATACAACCCGGCCGTGTTGAGAAACATACCGGGTTGCAATCTCTAGAATGCGTGCAATGAGATTCGGTGATATTAAAAGCATCACTAAAACCCACCACACGCAAACACCCTCAGAAAGTTGGGCTGCCGGCTCCCTCCCTCACCGAACGAAGCGCAGTAACAAATTGCTACTACTCCGACGTCGATTTTCTGCGAGTGTGGTACTACCCCGGACGGACCGGCCCGCGGCTGTAGACAGATAACTGTCAACAGACAACTGGTCCTACCACATCAATCTTTTAATTTAAATTCGTTCGTGGGTATCTTAAACTACAAGGTTTAAAATGTATAACATCGATACAAGAGTAGGCCAATTCGAAATAAAACCTTATATTATCACACGTCTTATCAGTATAGCATAACAGGGAAAATGCCCACCTATTGCGAAAAAGAATAGGCCCCCAGCCACTGCTTTTCCACAATAGGTGGCCAGGAGGTATATGAACTAAGATGAATATCTTATTACTTTATATGATGTAAAGTCTTTAATATAATCATGTCACAAAAGACTATTAGGCAAAATGTAAACTGCCCAAAAACAAGGACTCGGTACCAAAGGTCAGTCCAAATGACGGCAGAGAAGGACAATACGGTAGGTTATGGGGCACGCCCTCCCTTCCATCGCCACTGACAGATTGGACGAAGTTTGACTAGACCATAGCCTAATAAAAAAAAAGGATAAATGCAAACTTGCAGGTGATAGTTACCCTATCTATTTACATAATAAGTGTAACCTTAAAAAGTTGTGGCAAATCCTAAATAACGGGCAGAATAAAGCATTCGATTGACGACTTCATGCAACAAGCTTTCGAAAAATCAAATATATCATCAAGTGATATAGCAAATAACTTTTCAAGATAATTTCAAAATAGCGTTAAAAACATCATTCCTCATTGTGATAAGACTATTCTAGAACCAAAACTTTATACTAACCCTTTACCTAGTTCTATTCGGTTCAACAAAGCAAATGCAAAAAGTGTCTATAAAATTATTGACAAAATGAATGGTAATGAAGCGCCGGGTGATGATGGCATACGGGCTACTGACATAAAATATATTTCTCAAAAAATCTCTCCTGCTATTGCAGTGCTCATTAATGCAAGTATATCAAATTCATTGTACCCACATGAATTAAAAACAGAATTAGTGCGTCCTATATATAAAAATGGCGGTCACCAAGATTATGAAAATTACCGACCTATCACCATACTACCAACAATAGACAAAATAATAGAAAAAATTATGTCACAACAAATACACTTATTCTATAGAAAAAATAATGTACTAACTAGGGCTGTTGATATTTTTAAAAATATCGTTTTTTCGATATATCGATATTTCTAAATATATCAATATCGGGGTTTGATATATCGAAAAAAAATATCGATATTTCGTTATTTTTGCGCATGACCACTTTTTAGCTTCGCGTTCGCAATGTTTCCGTGGTGAGTTTTTTTTTAGAGACTAGATGTAGATGTTAACTTATCGTCAATTTCATGCCACCATTTTACAGTAGATCAAATTTACGGTGATTTTGCAGAATGCATATTTTACAAAAAAAAAAAGATAAAACACCTTTATCCAAATAAATATCGACGTTCGATACTTACTTTTTAATATCGAACTATCGATACATCGTCCAAAAAATATCGTTGATAATTATCGATATTTTTAAATAATAATATCGATATATTATCAACAGTCCTAGTACTAACACCTAACCAATACGGATTTCAGTCTGGCAAGAGTACTACACACAGTTATTATCTACATTTACTGATCGAATCAATGAATACCTCAATGATAAGAAAAAGTTTTAGCAGTATTTATAGACTTCAGTAAAGCTTTTGATACACTGTTTCATAATTTACTTATCGATCAACTTAATTTATGTGGTATAAGAGGTCATTTACTTTAATGGTGCCGGAATTATATGAATAATCGAACCTACAAAGTTAGAGTAGGTGAGGGAATGAGTGAACCAATCAAGATTATGGAGGGCACCGCTCAAGGTTCGGTGCTGGGTCCACTCCACTTCTTGACCTATGTAAACCACCATGACTAGAGTCATTAAATACGGTGAAGTGTATCAGTTTGTCGATGATACATGTATCATTGTTGCTGGTAAAAATATAGAAAAAACCTTAAAAAATCTGCAGACTGACTTCACAGCCAAATGGTCACACGATTTTAGCTTAGTAATAAATAAATCAAAAACAAAGTTAATGTACATAAGCTCTAGTCACAATAGAAAATCTTGCCAGCTTCGACTAATTGCACACAATCACCGATGTCTCCACTCAAAATTTCAATCAAATTGTAATTGCGATGCGGTAGATGTCGTCAGCACTCATGCGTACCTAGGATTAATAATCGATGACCGTTTTAATTGGTCTTACCATATTAATCTTGTCTGTGATAGACTACGCGCTGTTCTAGCAAAATTTAAATGTATCAAATATAATATCCCGTATAAAATATTACTTAATCTTTATACCAGCCTAAGTGAATCTATAGTGTCATACGGTCTAAGTAGCTACGGTCGGACATTTAAATACCACTTAGATTCTATTTACCAAATTCAACTTAGACTTTTGAAAACCATTGTATCTACGAAAGTTACAACGTATTTTAAGAATAACTATCACGAACTGTTTAATTTTTGCAAAGTAATACCAATACATGAAAAGGTAAAGTATATTCTACTAATAGAAAATTATTTAAACAAAAAAGTACAAGTAGCTATTAGTCATTCAATTGCCACTCGTAGTGTCACAAAAGGCCAACTTATAACACCAAGTTTTCAACATTTTTATGGGAAACGTCTTTTATGTTACACAATACCGCTGTTAATTAATCAACTACCACATTACAATAAAGACAGAAATAAACAAGAACTATAAAAATAAACTAAAACAACATTTCATTAACACTCTGATTACATAACTAAATTAAATTCTAACTTAAATAAAAATCCATTATTATGCTAAACATTCTGTATATAAACTATCAAACTACACAAGGAACATTATTTCTAATTACCCCCATATAAGAGATGTGTTATGTATTATGTTTGCTGTTTTTATGCGGGCACCGTTATTTTATTATTGTAAACTTATTTTTCTTCTTTCTTTCATTTTAATTTTTACTGTTCACTTGATTAGAATACTTAAGACGAATCAAATACGCGTTTAAGCCAATATTTTAGGCTTTTGTCGTATTTATAAGTTTAGTTGTCAAAGTATTTGTAAAACATTGTTATTAAATAAATAAATAAGATTTTTATTACGAAAATTTTAATTTTCATTACCAAATGTTTAAAAAAATAATCTAATTAACTTCAAAATAATATTGAACAATAATGGTACTACACAGCTTCGTATATTCTTGTATCGGGTGACGACAGTTTGCCTGAAATTATAACTCTCACGAAACATAGTTATCACGCAAACCCTAGCGGAACAACGAATAGACATCAAGATAAATTAACAAAGCATTGCGTGATGTATAGACACATACATATTTCATAATAAACTTGTTTACGAGCGAAACATAATTACCACACATGGAACTCGAAGCCACATCTATTGGAAACCCATTCCAATCGACCTACCAACTCGACCAGCGGGGCTTACGTATTATAATTGAATGGTTACCCGTATTTTTTATAATAAAAGAATAGAATTAATAAAGAATACAATTCAGCACTCCCTCACCTTGCCGGTTGATGTCCTAAAAGACGACTAAGGGCTATAATATGCATATAACATTTATGCAAGAAAGGAAAAACTCGATGCAAGACCCTATACCTGATGTTTAAATAATGTCTGACCAGCATGGTATAGTAGGTCAATTTCCCTCCTATTAGGAAGGAGGTTCGAGCCCAGCAGTGGGACGTTTATGAACTGAGACGGTTCAGGTGAAATATTAGTGCTTATTCTCAATTGATGAAAAACATCCTAAAAAAATACATACAATGATAATTCGTTCATAGAAACGAGTTATGGGTCTTCATGGTACATAGTTTATCAGAATGGGAGACGAAAGAAGTATCAAATTTCTTTCTGTTAAACGTGACCCTCGCTATGTCAAAACTATTGTAACTATTACGACCCTGACAATTCAAATTTCAATTTCAGTTACGCGTTCAGTTTTCGTAACGCACACCACTGCTTCAAGTTAAAAAAATGTTCAAATAGTTTACACAAGCGACTTACATTGGCCGTTTCAAGGGATGGTAAGTGGACATAAATGGAGTCCAATTGTGGTCCCGAGACCCAGTGGAGCGGCAATTGCTTGACACTGGTATAATTGATTGGTCGGGACGTTCCATCATGTTAGTATATGACAGTATGTGAGCGATATTAAATCAACCATTTATTAGATTATTTTTTTACTATTCAATTCAAAATTTAATACGATTTGTTTATATTGGGAAACGAATCAAAAATTCCATTTTAAACGCGATAAACTCCGTAAAATGGTTTTGTTTACAACGCGTTATGATCGCGTAAACATCAGAAATTATTATGTAAATCTCAGATTCGTTGTCATTTCATTGCACAATAAGAATAGCGTTGTGGTACGATAATCACGCAAGACATTACTTTGTCATGCCATCTCAAGTCATATACCTACATACCACTACTGGGCTCGAGTTTCTTCCACAATAGGAATGAGTTTGACCTGCTATAGCATGCTCGTTAGGGTATTATTTCGTGGTTGCCTTGTTCGTACCGTTATGATATGCATCCCTTAGTTGTTGTTCACGAAATCAAAGGCCAACATCATCATCATCGCAGCTCACATACGTTCCACTGTTGGGCTCGGAGCTCCTCCACAATGGGAGGGAATTTGATCTACTATATCATGCTGGTCACACATGTTGGTAAAGGATTTCATTTCGAGCTTTCCTTCTCTTGGACAGATGTTATATGCATATTATATCTCTTAGTCGTCTCTTACGACATCCATGGGTAAGATATGGAGTGGTGAATTGTATTTCTACTCCGTGACCATACGGAACGTGCAACAATAGGGGTGGTGAATTTCATTCTTATTCCGTTAACACGGAAATAATTCATCGTATAATCCAAAAATGTTTAATTTGAGTCTGCGCTATAATGTATGTTATCTGTCATTTGAATGTGTGTAGGTATGTAGTGTAGTTCACTGCCGCACATGTATTTCTTCCTTAAAACAAATTTGCACTATGAATAGATAGAATCCATACTAATATTATAAATGCGAAAGTAAGGATGTTTGTTTGTTTGTTTGTAATGCTTTCACGCTTAAACCACCGAACCGATTTCAAAAATTCTTTCACCAATGGAAAGCTATAATATCAGGGAGTAACATAGGCTATATTTTATCCCGGTATTCCCACAGGAACGGGAACTACGCCGCGGGTAAAGCGACTGAAACCGAAGCGAGGGCGGGTTGCTAGTAAAATATAAGTCAAATATGAACGCTGTGAATACAAATCCAAGACCACGGGCGGCGTCGCAGTTTATATTAAGCTAACTGTATGTGCTACTGCTAACTTTAGCTCATCATGTCAAGATCAAGTTCAAAAACACAACTTACGTAATTATCTAATTACTAGTAACCCGCCCTCGCTCGCTTCGCTTCGGTTTCAGTCACCTTACCAGCGTAGTCTCCGTTCCCGTGGGAATACCGGGATAAAATATAACCTATTTTACTCCCTGATATTATAGCTTTCCATTGGTGAAAGAATATTTGAAATCGGTTCGGTGGTTTAAGCGTGAAAGCAAAATAAACAAACAAACATACTTTCACATTTATAATACTAGTAAGAATTATTGCAATAAACTATAATATTATCCAAGAAAAACTATTTTCAATACACAAGACATCAAAACCAACTTAGGAACATTAATTTGACCTATAATCAGTCTTCAGCTTCTTTATACCTAACCGCGAAATTGCTACAACTATTACAGTGTGAAATGCAATGACTAGGACATGTTATATAAATTTGTCATACGTTATAAGTATGACTAGTTGTTTTATATTTTTTAAAGAGACTGAGTACCAAATTGGAAAATTCGAGAATCCGACTCTACTAGCAGCCCCAAACTCATTCTAGAAATGTTTGTTAGTTATATTATTAGAAATTACTTAAAACAAACAGAAAATCATCAATAAGCATAAGAAAACATAAATAAAAATATGTCACGAAAATATAACGCCGTTAACGACGCTGTGTCATATTAACCCGTTTTCACTTGATGCACAAATATATTCCCGCACAGACGGCGTTGCACAAGATCACTAGTGATAAGAGTGCAGAAGACCAGTATCACCAGCTACTGAAATGATCGAAAGCAAAGAGTACTCAAAATTCAATATATTGCTGTTTAAAATTAGCTGGGGTCAAAATGAGTTGGGTTATTGTCGAGTTTTCCTTCTCTTACATAGATATTATCTGCATATTATATCCCTTAGTCGTCTTTCACGACACTTACAGGTGAGAGAGAAGGTGGTGAACTACTCTGTCACCACACCGAAAACTGCTAACTCCAAGGCCCTCCGCACATGGAGCTACCCAAAAATGACGGAACTGATCAGTAACTACAATTACAAATTAGTTAGAAATTGTACCTCAGCACTCTTAACATTCATAAGTATAGCCCAGCAAACAACATAAACTTATAATACAATGACGTCAAAGATATTTCGCTAAAGGAATAACAAAACAAAGATATTCTGTTTATTTTCATACAATATGAATGGATGGAAAACAAATATTGTTTTTAAAGATAATCTTGTACATGATAATATTAATCGTGACGGATTTGTGATGACTTAAATCCTTAATCCCTTTAAATCCACTGCTTAATCCTATCGATCAACAAATGAACGTAAACAAAGATTATTTGCCAATAAAATATGTGGGGTCGGTGACCGTAACTTGGACTATTCTTAAAGGTTCAGCTTACGTTGCGGAATAAGAATAACGTGGCTGTCATATATGACTAGTGAGGGGTAAGATATGCAGATGAGATCGATGCTACAGAAGGAAAACTTGACATAAAATCCTATTACAAGAGCGTATTACAAGAGGTCAATTTACCTCCTATTGTGAAGCATTATCGAGCCCAACAGTTGGAAACTAATAATTTTAGAATTCATTTGCTTATTAGGTTTGTATAACCGAATTTTATAATCATACTAGCAACCCGCCCTCGCTTCGCTTCGGTTTCAGCCGCCTTACCCGCGTAGTTTCCGTTCCCGTGGGAATACCGGGATAAAATATAGCCTATGTTACTCCCTGATATTATAGCTTTCCATTGATGAAAGAATTTTTGAAATCGTTTCTGTGGTTTAAGTGTGAAAGCGTAATAAACAAACATACTTTCGCATTTATAATATTAAGTAAGGATAAGACGTCAAGAGAATATAGAGAACCGCTAGGTACCGAAAACCAAAACCGAATCAGATAGAGCTAGGCATGGGCGTACCCAAGTTCTGGGCCAGGGAGGGGCAAATCAGATTTTTTATAAGCTAGGTGTTTATCTATAAATATATAAAAGGAGAAGCTGACTAACATATCAACGCAGGGCCTAAACTAGAGTTAGAAACTTGAAATTTTGCACAGGAGTTCCCTTTATAGCGTAGCACTAAGAAAGGATTTTGGCAAATTCATCTCTATAGGGGGTCAAACAGGAGTACAAAATTAGTATGAAATTTTGCCGTTTTTGAAGTTATTCCAATCAAATTCAGTACGAAGGTTCTTCATTGAAATCATGAAATAGGTGTTAAATATTTTTTCTAAAATCATCCCTTTTTTTCTATTTGTGGGTTGGCCTGCGGTCGGCGCACTCCTCGTACCACTCCGTCCGAGGCGACAAAGGGGCGTAAGCATGCACACCCGTAACCCACCCGAACACCATGTCGCCTTCGTCGTTAGGCCGACCACCGGAGCAGGGTTACTTGTCATCAGTGGTCGGCCCGACAGAATACCTTCTATTTGGAGTACCCTCCCATCGACCGACGTCCCCCCTCTCGCGGAGGACGTCGGTCTTTCCTCACGCGATCGTCCTCTCGGCGGGTGACGGACTAACTCCCCGGTCACGTCACCCGCGGCCTCGGCTAGGGCGGCATGGCGCGCAGGTTGTCGCGCCTGCGCTGCTCCAGTCGCCGGCGGCGGGTCGCTTCGTCGAGGCTATGCTCCTCGTGCGCGCGACCCGCCGCCTCCTTCTGCGAGATCACTACCTCGCAGAAGGCTGCGACCGCGTCCCAGTTCCTGACGCTGTCGAGCATCGCACTAGCAATGGTCGGCAGCGTCAGGTCGGCACCGATGATTGCAACAAGTTCACGACGCTGCTCCGCCCAAGCGGCACAGACCTCTGCACAGATTGCGACTTGGAGCGGGAGGGCCAGCTCTATGAGGGCTACCGCAATGTGCGGTCGGCTTTCAGGCTGGCCGTCCGTTCCGCCAAGGACGCCAATCGGCAGGAGATGCTGGACGGTCTCGACCATGACCCCTGGAGTCGCCCCTATCGTGCGGCGCTGAGTAAGCTGGTCGGTAGCTTCGACAGTGATGCTTGCGATGAATTCACAGCCCTGCTCTAACCAGGCAACACAAACCTCATAAGTATGTCTGCTGTGTCCTAGCTGGAACCACAATTGTGGGAGGGCTTCATGTATTGCCACCCTTTAGTCCCACGGGAGTGTTCTGGCTAAAGCGCACACTAACTCGGTCGACATGGCGCGGTATCCGAGCTCTGAACACCATGGCTTTCTGCGAGTGCCAGAAGAAAATTTTAAGACAAGTGGATCAAGTGGTCAGAACTCGCTCACACAGGTGTACCGTACAGGGCCATTGATCTAACCAGTCTCTCGTACTGACGTGAACATTTAACACCGCGTTAACGAGCCGGTTAGTAATTTTATAAAAATGCTCCTGAAATACCGTCGCCCGTCGAGAACTAAACCCAAATATTTAATTTGGTCCTCGACCGAGTAGAACCAAATCACCGATGATTGCTGTGGCGATAGGTGTATAGCAACAGGGTTTATGAAACAGCAAATCATTCGTTTTATATAGGGCTACTCTAGGCGGCATTGTGACTCATCGAATCACTACCTTGATAACGAGTATGGCCAAACATATCGCTTATTTAAATTAAGCCCAGCCCGTCAAGGGACCAGCCTGAGCTAATATACCATACAATCACCCGCAAGTACGGAACGGAGAGCAGTACAACGTAGGGATATACGATAGATAGAGATACGGAACGCACAAAGTCTTCTGCGCGCTTTACGTAGGGGCCACTGCGCCACTTCAATTAGTCTGGAGTCAGCCGCCTAAGGTATAGAAGCACCCGCTGATAATAGCGCCTCTCTGATATACCAGGTTGGCATTAAATCATCAAGAGCAACAGTGCAACAGTGCAACAGTAGAACCCTGAACGCACTACACAGTTATCCGTGATTGCCTCTGCCACACATGAGTTCTACGCGGACGAAGTCGCGGGCAAAAACTAGTAAAGAATAAAAAAAACTTAAATATAAAGATATGTTAGGTACTTATACAATGGCTATTTTAAAAGTAACTTTCGAGGGTCTTCAGCAAAACGATTTGACTGATACTTTTATAGGTATCTAACGAACGTGCCGCGTAATTTTTAGTTGTAAAAATATTGTATTGCAAACAAATGCCAAAAAAATCGTTTTCTTAATTTTTATCGATAAAAGTACTAGATAAGATACATAGTTAGTAGGGACGTCAACATTATCCAGGGGGGGGCAGCTGGCACCCCCTGCCCTACCCTGGGTACGCCCATGGAGCTAGGTATAAATGATCCAAGTCATATACAGGATGTCCCAAAAGTCGACGTCAAGCCGAAGTCTCATGATAGGTAAGGTCATAACAGTTATCAGAAAAATATAAAAAAAAATATGTTTTTTATTTTTAAACTCCACTGCTTAATCCTATCGAACACTCGAAATGAAATCCTATACCAACATGTCTTGTGGGCGGGGTCTCATCCCCTGACCGTCCGGCTGAGGACCCTCTTGAGGCGACCACAGAGGGTCATGGCGGTCAGGGCCATACGCGGTTACCGCACGGTGTCGACGGAGGCAGCGTGCCTCCTGGCCGGAACTCCCCCGTGGGACCTGGAGGCGGAGATGCTCGCCGACATTTATCGGCGGGTGTCGGAGACCTGCGCCCGCAGCGGCATGGGCTGCCTGCAGTGGATCACCGCCTGGCGGGTCGACGCCCGTCGAAGAGTCATTACCCGTTGGGCAGTCCGGCTGGAGAGTCCTCGGTACGGTGTCAGGACCGTCGAGGCCCTCCGGCTGGTGCTGATGGAGTAGTTGTAGCGGACGCACGGGGTGCTTTCCTTCCGACTGGTGCAGGTGCTTACGGGGCACGGGTGTTTTGGGAAGTACCTGCACAAGATTGTCAGGAGGGAGAGCACACCGTCCTGCCACCACTGCTGTTGCGACGAGGACACGGCGCAGCACACGCTCGAGGAGTGTGCTGCATGGGAGGGGTAGCGCCGTGAACTCGTCGCGATTATCGGTGCCGACCATCGCCAGGGAGATACTCGACAGCGTCAGGAACTGGGACTCGGTCGCCGCCTTCTGTGAGGCCGTAATCTCACGGAAGGAGGCGGCGGATCGTGTGCGAGTAGAGCTCCTATTCGGCGACACGTACCGCCGCCGGCGACTCGGGCGGTGCAGGCGCGAGTATCTGCGCCTAATGCCGCCCTAGCCGAGGCCGCGGGTGATCGGACCGGGGAATTGTCCGTCACCCGCGGAGAGGCTGACCGCGCGATGGCGACCGACGTCCCAGTACATCGAGAGGTGAGGTTACCCGAAAGGGTATTCCGTCGGGCCGACCACTGATGACAAGTCACATCTGCTCCGGTGGTCGGCCCAACAACGAGGTGACGTGGGTACGGGTGGGTTATGGGTCCGCGCGCCGTCCTTTCATCGCCCCGGACGGACAGGAACGCGCGTGCGCTTACCATAGCCCACCCATAAAAAAAAAACAACATGTCTGACATGTTGGTATAGGATTTCATTTCGAGTTTTCCTTCTCTTGCACAGATGTTATGTGCATATTATATCCCATAGTCGTCTTGTACGACATCCACGTGCAAGATAGGGAGTGGTGGATTGTATTCTTACTCCGTCACCACACGGAAAACAATACATGTTTTAATTGTAATATACAATTACGCACACTAAAATAAAATTAAACTAAAGTAATCCCTAAATACAGAAAAAAACTTATGAGGTTAGGTTCCGATTTATTTTCAAATTCTACATTTTATAGCGGCCATCTTATTTTGAAGGATTGACAGGATTTACAGAGCGTGAAAAATTCTAGCGGCATAAATCTACAAGAAGTGGTTCAATAGGTTTGCAAATGTTGAAACGGTAGGTATGCACGTACGAAACTTGCGAGTGAAAATGAAAAGCTTCTAGAAACTAAAACACCTGAAACACTGCCTAGAATGCAGATAACATGTAGGTATTTAAAGGGGTTTTTTTTTGGGGTGGGTTGCGGTCGGCACACTCCTCGCACCACTCCGTCCGGGGCGACAGAGGGGCGTGAGCACGCACACCCGCAACCCACCCGCGCCGCACGTCAACTTCGTCGTTGGACCGACCACCGGAGCAGGGTGACTTGACGTCAGTGGTCGGCCCGACAGAAGGTATTTAAAGGGTAGGAGGTATTTAAAAAGAAAAACTAAAAACAAGCCTTTGTTTTTGACAGTAAAAACCTAACTAAAAAGTACGTTGCACTGTCAGCTGTCTTTGACAAGTGGCCAAAATTTTAAATTAATCCGACGTTTAGAAGGAGTTGGCAACCCAACCAAAGTTAGTTAGAAGGTGTGTTCAAAAATGAAAAAGAAAATGGTAGTTCTTATTGAACAAAAAAGAAACTGCTTCTAAAGAAAAAATATTTTGCTCAATATGTTTTATTTCAAAACCTATACAATAAATGTACTTCGAACTCCTCAGAGATATTACAACATTTGTTATTATTTTGTAACGTAACACGTATGCAACTGTATAAATAATTACGTGTTATTTTTATTGACAATCAATTACTTTTAATTCAGTATGGAACCAGTGTAGATAAAATAAATTATTCACATTACGTACATTACAATATATTATTATCTATCTATGTAAACACACATAAATATTTTAAAACAATTGCGTTACATTATAACTGCGTAGGTGGTTTGCTGTGTGGTAGCGGCTTCGAATACTACCAACCCTTGCTTTGCTCGTGGGTGTCGTAAAAGACGACTAAGAGCCCTAGATTGACCCGGACCAACTCCATCTGGTACCATTTGGGTCAACGATTACATTCCCAAGCAGGGTTGACGTCAGGCAGGCGGCCGGTCATAAAAGTCATTGCCGAAACTTTTTGCAATATGTCAAAACAGATGACATTGCGTCGACCCCAAGTAATTGGGATAAGAGCAAGATGATGATGATATAACTGCGTAGGTGGTGTAGTAGGTTTCAGATCCGATTCGAATATCCAAATGGATACTAGAATAATAATGCATCTCGGATACGAAATTATTTCGGATTGTCCGATAGTGTCGGATAATTGCAATTATGAATATTGGATTTTTAAGGAAGTGTAAAACGGAAATAGTTTTCAGATCTAATTCTAATATCCAAATCGATACTAGAATAATAATACATCTCGGACACGAAATTATTTCGGATTATCCAACAGTCCCAGATAATTTCAGTTACGGATATTAGATTTTTAAGGAATTGTAAACTGGAAATACGTTTCAGATCTGATTCCAATACCGAAATGGATACTAGAATAATAATGCATCTCGGATAAGAAATTATTTCGGATTGTCCGATAGTTTCGGATATTTTCAGTTATGGATATTGGATTTTTATGGAATTGTAAAAGGGAAATACTGTGTTGTGATTATCATTATTCCTCTTTGGAGAGGCTTACGTTTAAGCTATTAGGTAGATCGGCGGGTTGAAATAAAACCTGTCGTAATGTGACTCATACAGACGCTAATACTATCCAAAATTATTCGAAACTTGCGTCAATGTGTCGTACCATTTCTGGACTATCTTACCGATCGAATGATTTCGATAAGTTATCGAGCACCCACACTTTTTTGACAATAATATTAATACTTTTCGTCATTATTACATGCCTACATAAGTAGTTTTTATTTTTTAATTCGACTCTTTAAACAATATTCGTTATTCACGTTTTAGTTCGATAAGTAGGTTCGGGGCGATAAAGATACGTAGATCGCGCGCTTGTTCTATTTCACTCTCATGGATAGAAATTGTGAGAATATTATTAATCCTGGCGATCCTAAACATGATAATGAGATAATCTTATGGTATAATTGTCCAGTAGAATATTAATATGTGACTGCACTACATAAATTACTATACACAATACTTATTGGTCCACTCAGTACAATTCGTAGACCCCAAAAATATGGGGGAACTTTGTTGCTTCCGCTTACAGTAATTCACTAGCTAACTAGATAATAATATGTCATTTCAATATCCGTATTGTATTCAAATCTATAAATATCTTACGGGCCACTATCTCCCAAAACAGTGACACTGGTAACTCATTAGGCTCGGGTATAGACAATATTGGATTCTGGATGTTAAAAACTCGATTATGTATGACGACATGAAACATCGGCAATGCGAAATAAAACTGCAAAATCAATTTGTTACTATCTATGTATAAATTAAAAATACCTAAATTATTCGGAAACTATTCGATATTCGGCACCTTATTTCAGTACTAGCAGCGCACTGCGGTTTTACAAGCATAGTTCCTCTTCCCATGGGAATAACGGGATAAATTATAGCCTATATGTTATTCTGATATGTTAACTATATTATTGTGACATTTCATCAAAATCCATTCAGTAGTTATTGCAACAAACATCCTCACAAACCTTCGTGTTTATAATATTAGTAGGATATGGCATTCGTTCGAATATTGTAAACTATTCGGAAAATACAAAATAATCAACCACGAAATCTATTAAGAGTTGCTAAATCCTATCCGAAAACAGATAAGCGCCCAAATCACTTACTATTCGTGGCATATCCAATATAAACTATATACTAAATGATATAATTTAATAGTAATAATATACTAAATTCAGTGGCCTTTGTTTATACAACACCTACGCAGTAGATAAAAAAAACAGTCGATCACTAAAGCACAGATAGATAAATATAGATAACTAATAATAACATATCGGTGAATACAATCATGTCCAAACGCATTCATACAAGACAACAATAAAATACTTAATGTAGACAAAGAATTATCATGCAATAAGTTGGTTCTTCTCTTTTTTAAAGTCCATACATACTTGCCACTAATTTTTCGTGTGGTGACGGAGTAAGAATACAATTGACCACCCCTCGTCTTGACCGTGGGGGTCGTAAAAGACGACTAAGGCATATAATATGCATATAGCATCTGGACAAAGGAAAACTCCAAAAAAGGGATTTTTAGAGATACCAACCAACACGTCTGAACAGATTGGTAGAGAAGGTCAATTTTTTAAGCTTAAAGAACCCCGGGACGTAGGTATATGACCAGAGACGGCGAATGGCCTATTAACCTCTTCCCTCTTCTCCTTATCCATAATAATTTTTTAATATATCCACGGGTCTGATATACGAAATATATTCTACACATATGTATATGCTGCCATACAAACATACGCTTCCATGTTTTTGTTTACTCTTTGTGTAATCGCACCGAATGCACTTGAATACGTGTATTCCCTTCTGCTTTATTATTCACTGCGTTGTTATAATAATACTAGCAACCCGCCCTCGCTTCGCTTCGGTTTCAGTCGCCTTCCCGCGTAGTTCCCGTTCCCGTAGGAATACCGGGATAAAATATAGCCTATGTTACTCCTTGTGATTATAGCTTTCCTTTGGTGAAAGAATTTTTAAAATAGGTTCGGTGGTTTAAGCGTGAAAGCGTAACAAACAAACAAACAAACTTACTTTCGCATTTATAATATTAGTAAGGACTAGCAATCCGCCCTCGCTTCGCTTCGGTTATAGGTTATAGTCGTTTTACCCGCGTAGTTGCCGTTCCCGTGGGAATACCGGGATAAAATATAGCCTAGTTTACGCCCTGATATTATAACTTTCCATTGGTGAAAGAATTTTTGAAATCGGTCCAGCCGTTTTGAAGATTACCCGGAACAAACAGACAGACAGACAAAATTTTTTTTATTGCTATTTTAGGCATAGGTGTCGTGCAAATAACCGTGTGAGCATGAAAAAAGCCTATTATTTTGACATTACAAACAGACACTCCAATTTTATTTATTGGTATAGATGTATTTTCTTTTAAATGTTCAGCGATCTACAATAATTTATGTGCTGTGTGATAGCTTCGACGTACACCACCAACCCTTACATTGCTCGTGGGTCTAGTCTCTGGGCTACGTCATGTCTGCCTGATGCCGTCTGGTCAAGAATTACATTCATAAGAAAGGCTGCCGTCAAACCGGCGGCCGCTCATAAAACTATTAGCCTCTTGCACAATATACGATGGAAGAGGAGTACACATTGCGTTGAACTCAAGTAATTGGGATAATGATGATTTAAAATAATGCATAAGTAATAATAGTTAAAACTCCGAATAATGTTGCCAAAATGAAAAGAAAATAAATTTTGTTAGTTATTGATTTAAAAACTTTGCAATAAGAAAAACTGACGAAATCCTATGTTTCCATCCGCCGCACTGAAAACAAATATTTAGTCAATTGTTCAAACAATCTCTGCTGTAACACTGGCTCTCAGTATCATATTATTTATAAAAACATTTTAATCTATCAAAATCCTTGATCGTATTAAAATACCAACACTTAAGGCATCAACTACCAATGATAAGGCGCCTTCGATAACAAACACCTGACAACAAAGAAAATGTTGTCAAGGTCCAAAAATACTGTAGCTATTAATTTCTAAAAATCCTCTTCCTCACGGTGCATATGAGTCCCTCTGCTTGGTTCGAGCCTCCTCCACAATGGCAGGGAAATTTACCCACTATATACGCTTGTTAGGCGGGTTAGCATAGAGTTTTATTTCGGGTCTCCCTTTTCTTGCATAGACATTATCCCTTAGTCGTCTTTTACGACACCAGCGGACTTGAAAGGTGGGAAATGCCTTGTATTCTTCTTTATTTCTTATAAAATGTCATTTCTTTCCATTCATTGTGTAGTAAACTGCCGACACGAATTACGATAGCTAAGTCAAAAGTCAAAGGTTAAGAATAGATCACCAATCAACACCTAGAATAATAACATCTTAGAAGTGAAGCAACAAAAACGCATTATGTTTACACAAGTACACGCGACCAAGGGCCAAGGTTGGTAATCAAAGTGACATCATAATTAAAACGATCATTGCTAGATATGTAAGAAAAATATTTACCAGTAAACAAACCCAGATTTGCATAATATTGCAAACGGATCATGCTTAACGTAAGCAAACGTCGCGTTTTGAACAGGACAGCCCCGTTTTCAGGTGATCGAGGGACATCCAAAAATATCCCGTTTTCGCTAACAGAGTATAAATAATCATTTGTTATGACAGATAGGGATACCTGTTTTTGATTTTTTAGCTTTTAATTTTATATTTTTACCTATTTCTTCAAGTATCCGGTTCTGACACAAAATGAGTAACATTTTAAATAACCCCCGACGCAAACTAAAATAAGAAAACAATGTATTACTCTAGAAGTAGTTCTCTTCAACAGGAATTATGAATTAATTGTCATTTAACGATTATGCTGGCACGTAAAGCGCTTAATCGAGTAATCATAATAATGGCGTACCATTACATCATTTTGGAAGAGCTGATACTCTTACACTGGTAGACCGATATCAACCAAACGTAGCTAAGAGCCACCGCAAGGAAACTGGCTTTCAAATGAAAAAATCCGCATCGACGTCGCTCCATCCGTTTGAGAACTACGATGCCACAGACAGACACACACACAGACAAACAGACATCGAGGTCAAATTTATAACACCCCTCTTTTTGCGTCGGGGGTTAAAAGGGGATAATTATTAAAGTGACCCGTGTTGTCGTAAAACAATATGGTCACATATACATGCTGTTAAGTAGATTTGAAGCCAGGCAAAATTGGTACCAATATTCCTTCGCAGCAGTCTGAAAGGAGTTTGTGGCTTCATTATAAAAGACAATAACAGGGGTATAAACACACCCTAATCTATCCACACAATTTTAAAGCTCCAGAGAGGGCGAGACTATTGTCGCTAAAATGACGTAGCTTTTTGCTTCAACATTTTTGCTGATAATTTGCCGAGAAACTCCTCTCGACAATCGAAGAATCTGAAAAAATTACCCAACAACACATATTTCTTTTTCGGAATATGGATTCCAAATCGGAGTCTTAGGATCACAACTATAGACTTCTTATTATTATCTTCGCCACTGGCTCAACAAAGCACTTAGACAAAGGTTTACTATGCAAATAATTTCAAACACATTTAATCAAACCCTATTGTTTTTTTTTTCTACGCCTAAATCGTTATCATGTGATAATCCATCGAAAAAAAATAACTGTAATGAATATATTGCTTCACAAAGACGTAATTACATACGCCATACTTTAGATTAAAAAGTAATTAGTGTCACCGTCTATATTTTTAACCGACTTCAAAAAAAGAAGAAGGTTCTCAATTCTTGGCAATATTTTTTTTATGTATTTTCACCGATTACTCAAAGACGCCTGGACCGATTTGCAAAATCCTTTTTTTGTTTGATAGGGTATACTTCCCAGGTGGACCCATAATCATCAGGTCAGGATCTGATGATGGTATGCTTGAGAAATTGGTGGAATTCTTAAAATTTTATAGGCAATTTTAACATTTTTCTTATAGTTCGTAAAGTTTTATGCTTTTTAGTTTACTGTTTGAATTCGGTTCTTTTTTTTTTGTGGTAAAAATTATTTTATTTAAATTTTATAATGTTTTTGACAAAATTCTGCCCGACTAGTAAGTGGTTATTGGGCGATAAATATTTATTAGATATGTGGTCCCTAAATAATCTAGCACAATCTAAGATCTTGCACAAGTTTTTATTTCGTGTGTTCCTTTTCTTGCAGTGATGTTATCCACTTACACCTTTTTATTGATATTAACGATTGATAGGTGACCCTTGTACATTAATGACTTACCCTATTATGTAGGGGACAATCAAAACATTGTGTTGTTCGCAGATACCTCTTTACTGTTTAAAATTAAGAGACATACGCTTAACTATGAAGATGTGAACAATGCATTGTCTAACGTTGTTCATTGGTTTAATTCTAACAATTTAGTTCTAAATGAGACAAAAACTAAATGTATTAAATTTACTTTACCCAATGTGAGACAAATGGGAACCAATGTTCAAATTAATGGTGTAGCTCTGGACCTTGTGGAATCAATCACCGTTTTAGGCATCACTATAGATAGTAGACTCCAATGGGAGCCTCATATTAAAAACTGTCAAATAGGCTCAGCTCAGCGGCTTATGCGGTGAAAAAAATTCGCGTGTTAACCGATGTTGAAACAGCCTGAATAGTTTATTTCGCTTACTCTCATAGTCCCATGTCATACGGCATATTACGTAAATGTAAAAAAAAATGACAATATGTAAGTGCCCCCGCGGGGTTTATACATAATAAAGGATTTGAACTACTCCGTCACCATATGGAATGATTAAATAAGTATTAGCCATCAACGGAACTAGTTACATGGAAATGTAAAAATACCCGCTAGTCACACGACAATCAGTAGGAAACGGAATGCGAGTAACCCTGCTCCGGTGGTCGGCCCAACGATGAAGGCGACGTGGTCTTCGGGTGGGTTGCGGGTGTGCGTGCTTACGCCCCTCTGTCGCCCCGGACGGAGTGGTGCGAGAAGCGCGCCGACCGCAGGGCAGCCCAAAAAAATAAACGGAATGGCAAGTCTTTGACGTCGTAACATGTACAGCGCAAGTGACTGTCAAAAAAAAAGAGCCTTGCAGTTAAAATAGAAATCTCCACTATAACATCAAAAAAGAAGATTGAAAATCATATATTTGGAGTTTATCTTGTCCCTATCATACATCTGCGTAGTGCTAGTGTAATACCGAGTAAAACTGATCTAGGTTAGCGTCAAAGTTTCAGCGGGCTTATAAGACACCTACGATCAACGTTTAGTTTGATAGTATTTGTATGTAGACGAATTAAAATAAAGATATTTATACAATAGAAATGAGTCACTGTTTGCAATAAATTATGGCATACAGCTATTTCGCAAATCATCACCGCGTTACATGGCCACGTCGCTTAGCACACATGTGTATGTTTATTGCAACATACCTACAGATAGCGTGGCGCGATTAATATACCACCTTCTAATTGGGATTCTTGTTAAATTGCCGGAAAAATATTTAGTTCAGACTCTAAGTAGCAGTGATAGAGAATAAAAGGGTTCTCGGTTGATGAATATTTGCATGGTTTCTTCTAGGCCTCAAGTTTGCAAACTATGTCAATCTTATTCCGTGTGCTAACGGAGTAAGAATACAATTCATCACCCCTTTTCTTGATCGTGGGTGTCATAAAAGACGACTGATGGATTATAATATGCATATAACATGTATGCATTACAAAGAAAACTTGAATTAAAACCCTGTCACCACCAACCAGTCTGCAGCGTGGTACAGTAGGTCAATTTCCCTCCCATTATGGAGGAGGCTCTAACCCAGCAGTGGAAAGTATATGAGCTATGATGATGATGATGTCAATCTTTATTCTTTAACTCCATACTTTTGTTTACAAAGGGATCTCAAAACTTTACGTAATAGAATTAACTTAACCTATGTTATAGTATTTTCGAAATTTCAGTAAAATATAGGCCTAGTCAACGCGGTCATAATTTTATTCATACCACAATCCGCATGTTTCTCAATGGGTTTATTTCTGTTTGGATTGAATAGTAACAGATACACGAAATTGACGTATCATAGGTCTTAAAGTATTACAAAAAATTATGTGATAACCTTATCATTTAATGATAAGTCAAGAGCAAATAAATGTTATCCGAATATACTACTAACTTCACGTGCGAAGATGAACACCGCTACTAGACAATAAAAAAATATAAGTTGATAAAACTAGGAAATGGTTTGCGTATTTATTACTAAGCTCTAAAATAAACCTGTTTGGTTGAACGCGCTTATCTCAAGAACTACTGGTTCGAATTTAAAAAATCTTTTAGTATTAGATAGCTCATTTTTGAGGAAGGCTTATAGACTACATAGCATAGGAGCATCCATGAGAAATGTTGTAAAACTGAACAAATTTATTCCTTTTGACAGATTACGTGCGCTGCGAACCTATTAGCCTACTACGCGCTCCCTCTAACCGCTTTTTTTTTTGGATACCGTGGTTACCGGCCGGTACAGAGTTCCTTGTCATCCGTGTCCAGCCCGTCGAGATACCCTTTCGTGTACCCTCTCTCCCTAAGCCAGGGAAGTCGGTCACCCTCTCTGCGGGTGACGGGCTATTTCTCGGTTCTGTCACCCGCGGCCTTGCCTAATGCGGCATCAAGCGCCGAATTCCTCTGAATTCCTCCGCCGCCTCCTTCCGTGAGGTTTTATCAAAGCCCTAAATGTGATGTAGACGAAGTCAACTATAAAGCTGAATATTTTATTAATTTGTGTTTTTTTTAAAGTGTTACATGTGCATAATATAATAAACTAGCTGACCCAACAGATGTTGTTCTGTTCAAATAAACTGAAATTGATTATCCCTGAAATCGACAGCAGCGCCGCCTCCACCGGGCGCCACACCGGGTCCAATTGTGAATCTAAACCATTCTCAAATCCCCTTAAACACAAACAAAAAAATTCACGAAAATCAAACTAGCCGTTTAGGAGGAGTTCAGTGACATACACACATACACAAGAAACTTATATATAAAGATAAATACTGCTTGAGAATAATGGCCATAACTGTATAAGGTCAACATGTGCTATTATTGTATTATAAAACTCGAGCTGATAAATATTAAAATGCTTTTATAAAATTAATAACGCATATATTTTGCATCATAATGCATCCTGCATGCATAATTAAACAGATTACAGCAATTTGCATAACACACAACACATGAGCATGTTTGACCTGTGATTAAAGACTCATTAACATTATGAAGATAAAGGATTAAAAGGGAAAAGTATTTTAGTATAATGTACATCCAATGTTGTTATAATTAACTATGCAATTATGCTATAATTAATATAAAGTTCAGTGACTTTCAGTTGCAGTCACATTTGATAATTTTTTTTAGTAATTATATAAGAGAATGCACCTAAACTACATGATCCATTTGTGTTAAAAAATACTATGCTTGGTGACAGGGGCCGGCGTGGGTAGGGACACTAAAAAGTATTGATACTTTTAGATATCAAGTACTTTTCTTTTGATACCGATACTTTTGTACTCGATACTTTGCATTCAATACTTTGCACTCGATACTTTAACTCAATGAGTACTTTTTAGCAGGAATCGTATCGAGTAAATAGTAGAAATTATCCATGTTAAACTTAACCTTACGGCTCATGTTTATGGTAATGCCATCTATGTTTATGATAATCCATCTATGGTATACCATCTATTGGAAGCAACATGTAAAAACGAAAAGAGACGAACTAAACATACGCTATAAAGGTCTGCACTGGTTGATGTCACGTAACAGTAAACTCTCAACTGACAATAAATTATTGATCTACAAAGTAATGCTCAAGCCAGTATGGACACACGGAATACAGCTTTGGGGCAGTGCCAGCAACTCTAACATCATGATACTGCAGCGGATGCAGAACAAGATACTTAGATCAATATCACAAGTACCATGGCTAGTAACAAACGCTGAAATCCATCAACACTTCAAAATAAATACTGTTAAGGAAGAAATAATGATTGCATCCAAAAAATACCAGGTCCGGTTGCAAAATCATCCCAATGACCTTGCAGCTAAATTAAGCCAACCAGGCTACACCAAAAGACTGAAAAGAAAGGACATCATGCAATTACATACACAGAACTGACCTAGTAATGTCCTGAGTAGATGTCGTCGATGGAAGACACACTCAGCATGACTCTGCATACCACACAAAACATCTGCTCATAGTATTAATAATAACAAAAAAAATTAAAAAAAAAAAAAACATTGCAGTTAATAATAATAATAACAAAAAAAAATGTTCAACTTAACCTTACAGCTCATGTTTATGGTAATGCCATCTAATTCAAACAGAATAAACCTTCTAAAATGTGGCTCGAAATATTTTAATCAGTTCACAGATGGCCAAATTCCTAAAAACACAAAAGCTCATCACAACATAGATTCTAGAAAAAGTACTCGATACTTTGAAGTATCAATACTTTTGTTTCGATATTATGAGTACAATACTACTCATGAGTACGGTATCAATACTTTCTTTTCAATATCTTGTCCCTAGACGTGTGGAATTTTTGTCTTGTAGTTGAGTATGGCTTGTTTATAATTATTACCTTCCAGAATTTGTGGTCAGGGGAGGACTGATAGGACCTAAAATCTTCGATGAAAGATATTATTTTTGGTCTTTTATCTCAAAAAATTATTAAAACTGTATTTATGGTTTCCTGTGTGATCACCAAGGCGAGGAGAATCTTATAATTCAGCCAATTATGTTTTTTACACTGCAGAGTATAACTACTTTTGTTCCAAATAAAATTAAATAAAAGCATCCAAAGTTAGAATGATTAATGTGCTCAATCCCTAAGGAACATTTTTTTGTAATTAAACCAGCCTGCCTTCACGTAATGAAAACATTTACAGTCTCGAGTATCATAAAAGCCAATCCATGAGTTGCATATAGATTTGCAAATTCACATAATGGTGTGAAATGAACAATCATATGCTCAATGAGGATTGACATTAGAAACAGCCTAGTGAAGGAGGAAAGGCCGTTATTCAGCCACTGTTGGACAATGGCCTCTCTCACAAATCAGGAGATATTAATTACTCGCTACACTTGGCAGGTGGGTTGGCAATCGCAATAAAGTAATTTGTATTCTCATACAATCTCTACACTGATGAACTTTAAAAAATTATATCTCGTAAACCGTGATGTGCCGCAACTTGAAAATTTGTAAGAAGCCTTCTATTTACGAGTACTATCTATAAACAAAAAATGAACTTCGAAATCAGTACAACAAAAATAATAACAATGTGCAAACAAAATAGTTTAATGAAAAACTTACTGTATTATTTTTACACAATTGCAGAAACACAATAAGTTCTGTTTAACACCTTGTTAGTTACTGTTTCAACTTTCAGGTATAATTTCATTCAGGTCACTTATACTTACAGTAATATCTGAATATTTATTTTCACAACAATACAAACAATCCGCTGAAATGCCGATATTGTTTTTTTTTTTTCATCCAATTATTTTTAGCCATAGACATTTTTTTTGTTCAGGATGTCTATTCTTTAGAGCAATGTAAGTAAAGCTCATTCAGGCAAGACTCAAATTCATAAAATATGAAACAATATTTTTTTATTTGTGTACCTTATTTAAACTCACTGTTCACATAAAAAAATTATAAATCGGCATTACAAAAATGTCATCATAGTTGTTTATACCTTAATATGCCGACATATTGAAGAGAACTTGTTCTTGCCTTACAGCAAAGTCTGTTATAGTTTTTAATACAAAGTTTTCATTAATTTTAATATAAAACATATTTTTGAACTTTCGCCTTGTTTTATGTATGGTATAATGTCTAGTTAGTTATTGTTTTAAAACCGAGATATGATATCTCCACTTTATTTTTACAGTTATTTTATGATCTAATGTGAAGTCAAATGTTAAGCTATCATCGCTAGATGATAGCTTAACGGCAATAGCAGAAGAGGCTGTTGAACAAAATTCAAGACTTTGAATCTACGAATTCCGCAATGTACTCCTTACTTATTTACATGATTTCAAAAATCATCAAAAGAAAAACTTTTGTGGATAAGTCCTCGTTCTACTAATAATATAGCTTGCTTGTCTGTTTAAGAAATAGTGAATGGGCATGATGACAGTAACTAAAAATCACTAAAATAATGTGTTTATCTACTGTAACTCAAAGAATATATCTTGAAATAAATATTTATTTTCTTTTATAAGGTGAGATTATTAATTTATTTAATAAAATAAAACTACAAAATACACAAGTCCGCCATGCTCAGCTAAACACCAATCAAATTGAGTTACGTCACTCCTATGTACACCTGTCATTATCATCGCAAATTCTGTACGAAACTCTACGATCGTTAAACTTATTGTTTTAACTTGCATTTAAATAGTATTTCGTGATTTTTATCGATCTCTTGCTTGATTTTGTGTTCTTACTAAAAATGTAAGTCATGGAAGAAGGATTCACCAAGGCAAACAGCTCTAATTTGCCTAGAGTTGATTTGTTAATGCTGGGAGAGTACCTAGCATCAAACAAAGACTTCTGTTCAGCAGAATTTAGAAATATTTAAACTACGACGTAAGTAAAATATTGAGTTAATAATTTTCTAACACCAATAATTTAAAATCTATTTAAAAATAAAACCGCTTGAGATGTTAGAGGTTATATTATTTAAATAATGCTTTTGTAAACTTGGTATTAAACTGTAGTTAAATAAAATTACACACCAAATAAATTCTACGTATAAATATACACGTCCCACTGTTAGGCTTGGGCCTCCTCCATAAGAGAAGGGTAATTGACCTACTGTACCACGCTGGTCAGACGTGTTGGTATAGGGTTTTATTTCGAGTTTTCCTTCTCTCGCATAGGTGTTATATGCGTTTTATATCCCTTAGTCATCTCATACGATCACCCACGGGTAAGATAGGGGGTGGTGAATTGTATTCTTACTCCGTCACCACACGGAAAGTAATTATAATTATATATAATTATAAAGTAATTACTTACGTCAAAATGATCTTCACAGAAATAAATAGTCTCCTATTTATTTTTTATAATAATTTATTTAAATTTATGGCTTTTGGATCTCGCCGTGCGAGATTAAGCCACTCATGTTATTATTTTATTGTGTGGCACATAAACAAACAGTTTGTTAACTGTTTTTATTTATGTATTGACACATTGAGGATCCGCACACCACTTATAGACTTTCGAATTCATGTCTAAATAAAATATATCAGCTTTTTCCTTTAACTCCCTTACGTGTACAACTCAAGTGAATAGACGTGACGTCATAAGTAGACGCCATGACACTAGGCAGTGTTTTGGCGCTAATTTAAATGCATTTAATTAAAATAGTATTTATTTCTGAAGAAACCGTACTTATTGCAAAAATAATATTTTTTTTGATAATAGTAGTTATTTAAGAATATTATAAAACAGTTTTTCAAAATTAGTCATCATGCCTATTGAACGAAAACGATTTAAAGAAAATGATTAATTTAACTATGAAAAGCTAATCTATGTACTTGTAGCACTTCTAAAAGATAGAGCCATACATAACAAAATAAAAAAGAACCACGATGAAGGCTTCTACTTTTTCATGCTTAATGGCAATAAGCTAATATATTATAAGCTATTGGTGTACCGATGTTGAGTTACTACGTTGACAGAGGTCAACGAAACCGACAAAATACATTTGAACGAGCGACATGTTTACGATTTTATTTTGTATCAAATATATTTTCATTATGTTCATGCCAGTTTTATTGCAACTGAAGTGCGATATATTATAAATATAAAAATATTAATTTTCATGCCTAAAATGTACCTCGTACGTACTGAAATACCTAGTAAAAATTTATAGAAAAATGACGCTTACGAATGTACAAGGTCATACTGGACTGAAAATAAAAAAGGGATGGGACTGTCGATATACGTAAATCGATAACGGATCTTTATTAAATTATTCATAAAAGAAATAAACCCAATACAGTATCTATATAAAACTTTCAAAATAATTTTTATAATTACAACAGACAGACAGTTACATTATAAAATACAAAAATTGAATTAATAAGACATTAAAAAACTACTTTTTGTCTCAGAGTAAATGATAATATTATTTAGGCATTATTGTCAATAAACTAAAGTTTACTAAACTAAACTTGTTTAATAAACTAACTAACTGTTTAATAAACTAAACTTTTTATTCATGAAACAGTCATCATTGACCGATTGATCTAACGGCTGTCCCTATTTTGGCAAAAAATTATAAATGTTCTAACAGGAACGTCCCAGTGATGACGATAATAGTGACGTTGACCTTGATTGTACTCCTTTCGAATAATTAAAACAGTAAAAACAAATATGTTTCAAAAAAATTTAAAAAGATTTTCATTGATTGTATTTCAATTATAATATAAAATCACAATTATAAAACTAAAGAGTTTTATCGATAAAAAACTGCGGAATTCATCGTAAGCGTGACTGCACTAGGGACAACTGTCACAGAGATCTTTGGAGTTTTTGGCGGGAATCTGAAGTGTCATGTGGTGTTATTGTATTATATTCAATATCTTAGTGTTTTAACGTGTTATATTAAATAATTTTGATGGCATTTTATATAATATATAGTGGTAAAACTGCTGAGGTGTAGTGAATATATCAATCCTTCCTTTTATATCTAAAGTGTCCGAAGCCTGTGTACACAAACAATTATCATGCTTCGTTCACCAGAATGATATCTTGAGCCCACTCCAATCTGGATTTAAGGCAGGTCATAGTACCGCGTCCGCCCTGCTCAAGGGAACCAGCGATGTTAGAAACGGTATAGAAAATACAAAATTAACCCTTTTGGTATTGGTTGATTTTTCGAACGCATTCAGCACCGTTAACCACAAAATCCTTATGTCTATCCTCTCCTCTATTCTTTCTTCTGATGTGATAAAATGGTTTTCCTCTTACCTTGAGGGACGTCGGCAGATGGTTCGTGCTGACGAGACTTCGTCTTGTTGGTGTGAGCTAGAGGCTGGCGTTCCTCAAGGTGGTATTCTTTCACCTCTCTTATTTTCACTATTTATTAATCTCTTGACTAAAGACCTCAACTTGAAAAGATAATTATAACTCGACACTGGCAAAAATGGCTCGTATTTGTAGCTGATTGCCAAGACAAAAAGAAGAAGAAGAGATCTTCTTCAGATCAGAGGACTTATAGTCAGTCGTGACCATAGATAATTCACTATAAAAATTTGAGTTCTCGTTACCATTGATCTATGTGCCTACTCTTGAATCTCGATTCAAATCCTAAATCCAATTGCATTTCGAATTTGAGCAAATTTGGTACTCTTGAAAGCGACACTAGCGCACGATTGGAATCAAAATCGGTGGAACGTTTCTAAACTAAATGAAGTCGACTCTCGTCGATTAAGCCAAATATTTGCTACTCCCGACGTGATTTTGACGTAGTTTAAAATCGTTAATGTTGCACAATTTCAAGAAAGCATATTTGTGGTGACCCAGTTCGATAACGTTATTAATTTAAAGTAAGAAAATACGGCACATTTGGTGAAAATAACAATGGCGAACGCGAAGAATTCATTCTCGATTTTGTTCAAGAGTACCAAATATAAGTTTGGTGAGATTGGAATTTAATCGGATTCGAAATTACAATTGTTTTCAAGAGTAGGCACACTGGTACTAATAACCAAAATCGGGAAATATACGCAATCCGCTATTATATCATATTCACTACATTTCAGCATTTAACTTGCATTGTATTAAATAAAATATCAGTAAAATTATTCAATATAACACTATAAAACACTAAAATAATGAATAAAATTTAAAAGCGCTACATGACATTTTGACTAGGGACACGATATCGAACAGTAAGTATCGATACTGTTCTAATGAGTACCTAGTATCGAAGAAAAAGTATCGTACTCAATAAAGTATCGAACAAAAGTATCGATACCCCAAAGTATCGAGTACTGAGTACTTTTCCTGGAATCTGTCGCATGATGAGCTTTTCTTTTTTTTTTTTAGGAAATTTGATCGTCTGTGAACGGATTAAAATATTTCGAGCCACATTTTTAGAAGATTCATTACGTTTCAACTAGATGACATTACCATAACTATAAGCTGTGAGGTCAAGTTTAACATGGATACTCACTACTATTTATTCGATACGATACCTGCCAAAAAGTAGTCATTGAGTAAAAGTATTGAAAGCAAAGTATCGAGTACAAAAGTATTGGTATCGAAACAAAAGTACTCGATACCTAAAAGTATCGATACTTTTTTCGTGTACCTAATTTTGACATTCTCGTCAAAAGAGCTACGATGAAGTCATCGCCGTGTTCATTATTGTCAATTTGTATGTCAAAACAAATTCATTAAACATCTTTAGGGCTAATTTTGCAAAAATCTTTTAAAAATGGGTTTATTTGGTAAATCTCCAGAGAGGAATCCAAAAGATATGGTTTGTATAGTTTCTGTAGACTTTCAAAACACTTCTACGTTCGAGCATGATAGAATTTCATTATTATTGCAGGTAAACGAATGGTCTCATAAACTACGAAAAGAAGGATACAATTTGGATCGACAAATAAGAAGTAACTATATTTCTTAGTTTCCGATTTTCTATTTTAGTAAACATTATTTATCTTAACCTTACTGAATAAACCTTGATCAGAATATCAAGGCCAAAGTTTAATAGTTGGAAGCACCTATTTTATGAAACAGCCATTTTTTTAAAGAATACTTGGCTGGCTAGTTATATGACACTTTAATAATGTAAAACTCTATTTAGGTATTCAAAGAGAAGAAGAAAAAATTAAAAGGTCACTGAAGGAAGCAGCCACTAAAAATGACAAGCAGGTATGCACAATACTGGCTAAGGAGATCATCAGATCAAGGAAGGCAATCAGTAAAATATACACAAGTAAAGCACACATTAACTCTGTGCAATTGCAGATGAAAAACCAGTTAGGTTTGTTTCATATTTTATTTAATTAATATTTTAATTATTAACCACTAGCAACCCGCCCTCGCTTTGGTTTAGTCGTTTTACCCGCGTAGTTCCCGTTCCCGTGGGAATACCGGGATAAAATATAGCCTAGTTTACACCCTGATGTTATAGCTTTCCATAGGTGAAAGAATTTTTGAAATCGGTCCAGCCGTTTTGAAGATTACCCAGAACAAACAGACAGACAGACAAAATTTTTTTAATCTATTTTAGGCATAGGTGTCATGCAAATAACCGTGTGACCATGTAAAAAGCATATTATTTTGACATTACAAACAGACACTCCAATTTTATTTATTGGTATAGATTTGTCTATATACTTCGTTACGCTAGCAGCAGGGTTGGGCAAAATCTGATTTTTATGAAAAAATCAAAAACCGTTGATTTTTTTAAAAAAATCATGATTTATTTGATTTTTTTGATTTTTTAAATTTGAACATTTTGATTCTTGAAATTATTGTTAATTATTTTAATGTATAAGTCTAAAAATTATAATACAATTTGTGCCTCAAAAACTTGTGACAACGCATTTGTCGCACTTCTTGCTTCTTGCAAGAAAATTCTTGTCGCGAGTTGTTTTCCTTCTGTCCTATACACTCACTCACTATACAGTGCCGAGTGAGGCACAAACGCGTTTGTTGTGCTTTTTGGAAGAATATTCGTGTCGAGGCTTGTTTTCCTTTTCAACCTATAAATTGACGTTCGCGCATTTCGCTAGTTTAGTTAAATTAGTTAAGTGAAGTGAAAACATATAAATAAAGTAAAATGAGTGGAAGAAAAGAGGACCCAATATGGCAGTTCTATATTAAGACAACAAATCCAAATAAATTGTGGTGTAGGGCTATTTGTAGAAAGTGCAAGAAAGATATTCAAGGGTTAGTCCAAAGACTTAAAGCACACCACGATGTTTGTAATTATCAAGAGAGGATAATAATACAGGTAATTAAATTATTAATTTTATTTTATTTATATTTTAGGCATATATGATTGTTTTTTGTTTTTAAATGTTAGGTGAAATCTAACACGTGGCGTGGCCTTTAATGTAACTTTTTTAACGCGACCTTTCCCAGGTTAATTATTAAAGATTATCTTTACTCTTCTATACTTACTTAATTTTTAATTTATTTCAACCTAAAAAAATAAATTTGCTTTTACATCTCTATTGAACATTTTAACTTTATTTTAAAATCAATAATAGGCGTGACGACATTATAAAAAAATCAATGCATTAATGATTTTAATGGAAAATACATATCAAAAAAATTTAATACGCTACTTTAGATTTATCTAAATAACTGAGATTATTAAGATTTTCAATAAATTAAATCATTAAAATACTGCATTCGGCCATTTTGGCTGAAACACCAATCACAGTGTATTACGTCACGTTAAGGTAAACTACTCTGTTGGTTGTTCTCAGTACTACTGATTACGCATTTGGATTGATTTTTTATTTGTTTACGTGTGATTTACCGACTCCACTCGATTATTACAATGGAACCAAGCTTTGTTAAAGCAAACAGCTCAAATTTGCCCAGGATTGATGTATTGTCGGCTGGTGGCAGACTATTTGGAGGGGCGCAGCGTCCTCTACGCCAACCGAGTAGGGGACGTTGTGCGAACGCCCATGACGTGCGGTGTCCCACAGGGGTCGGTCCTCGGATCCACCCTGTGGAACATCGGCTACGACTGGGCGTTGCGGGGGAGCCTCCCACCCGGGCTGGGCGTGATTTGTTACGCCGACGACACGCTCGTCACAGCCCGCGGTGGGACGCTACAAGAGGCGGTAAGCCTGGCGACCTCAGGCACCGAAGAGGTCGTCAGGCGGATCGAGGCGCTGGGGTTGATGGTGGCTCTGGACAAGACGGAGGCCCTCTTGTTCCATGGGCCCCGTATTAACCCTCCCATCGGCGTCTCGATCACCGTCAATTTGGTTAGGATCAGCATCCAGGCCCATATGAAGTACTTGGGCCTGGTGCTCGACGGGCGATGGTGGTTTCGGGAGCAATTCCGCAGGCTCGTTCTGCGGCTCGTCGGCGTGGCGTCCGCCCTACAATGGCTGATGCCGAATGTGGGCGGACCGAGCGCGGCATGTCGACGGCTGTACGCGGGGATCATCCGGTCGATGGCCCTCTACGGCGCACCGGTGTGGGCGGGATCCATGACCGCCCGACTTAGGGCCCTCCTGTGGCGTCCACAAAAGGTCATGGCGGTCAGTATCATCCGCGGGTACCGCACGGTGGCGACGGAGGCGGCGTGCCTGTTGGCCAGGACTTCCCCGTGGGACCTGGAGGCGAAAATGCTCGCCGACTTGTATCGGCGGGTGTCGGGGGTGCGCGGGGGGGCGTGTTGTTTGCCTGAGAGAGCTCACCGCCTGGCGCGTCGACGCCCGCCGAGACGTCATCGCCCGTTGGGCAGACCGGCTGGAGAGGCCTCGATACGGTGTTTGTTCCGTGGAGGCCTACCGGCCGGTGCTCATGCAGTGGTTGGAAAGGCGGCACGGGGTGCTCTCCTTCCGACTCATACAGGTCTTGACGGGGCATGGATGCTTCGGCAAGTACCTGTACAGGGTCGCTAGGAGGGAGAGAACTCCGTCCTGCCACCACTGCGATTGCGACGAGGACACGGCGCAGCATACGCTCGAGGTCTGTGCCGCTTGGGCAGAGCCGCGTCATGATATCGTCGCAATCATCGGTGCCGACCTGATGCTGCCGACCATCGCTAGGGAGATGCTCGGCAGCATCAGGAATTGGGACGCGGTCGCAGCCTTCTGCGAGGCAGTTATCTCGCAGAAAGAGGCGGCGGGTCGCGAGCGCGAGGAGCACAGCCTCGATGATGCGACTTGCTGCCGGCGACTGGGGCGGCACAGGCGGGATTACCTGCGTGCAATGCCGCCCTAGCCGAGGCCGCGGGTGACGTGACCGGGGATTAGTCCGTCACCCGCCGAGAGGCCGACCGCGTGAGGAAAGACCGACGTCCTCCCCGAGGGGGGGACGTCGGTCGATGGGAGGGTGCCCTGGGTAGGGGGTATTCCGTCGGGCCGACCACTGATGACAAGTAACCCTGCTCCAGTGGTCGGCCCAACGACGAAGGCGACGTGGTGTTCGGGTGGGTTGCGGGTGTTGCGTGCTTAAGCCCCCTCTGTCGCCCCGAACGGAGTGGTGCGGAGGCGCGCCAATCGCAGCCCACCCCAAAAAAAAAAAAAAGGATTGATGTATTGATGTTGGGTGATTTCCTCGCTACAAATAAAGAATTTTGCTCGCCTGAGTTTAGAAACGTAAAAACTTCTTTGTAAGTAAATTTTTGTTTATCTTTACTACCATGTTTCTAGTAACCTAATCTCTAGTACCAACTTAGATATAATCTAACTCGTTTTGAACTGATGTGAGTTTATTTTATTTTCATAGCTTATTTTTACATTAAACTTGTCATTGTTTATTCTTGAGGTTAGCTCCCTCACAGCTTTGCGAGCTTTAACCACTTAACTCTTATTATTTTCATGTTAGGAACATGTACAAATACTTTGTTGGGGGTTTTTATTGATGTATTTTTTGCACTGAGGTACTGCACACCACTTATAAACTTTGGAATTCATTTTTCATTTTTATCACAAGAATTAATTTAATGTTTTGCGTACTTTCTTCGCTACACATAGACACAAGGACGTATTTACCTTAACGTGACGTAACAGCCGACGCCATGACACCGGCGAGCTGTTTTCGCGCTATATTTAAAAAATATTGGCAAAATTATTTTAAACTTCTTTAAACATAAATTTATTACCGAAATATAGGTTTTTTCGTAAATAGTAAGTGTGTGCCCACATTACGGAAAAGGATTTCAAAATCTTTCGTCACGCCTATTCAATACTAAATCAATATATCATCAATTATAATTAATCAATTTCAATTTTCAGTTATGTTTTTTCTCTTTCCAGAGAGTCGAATGTCGCTTGACAGTTTTGCTAGCACATCATACAACAAAACAACAAAAAACGAACGCAAAAGTTATAACTTATGGCTGCTCTGCACATATTTTTAATTTACTGTGCAAGGACTTTCAAGTTAAAGACGTTATAGAACATGTGGTCCAAATTGTTAAATATTTTCGAAATAACCATTTGGCTAGAGCTAAATTCAGTCAAGCAGGGGGCAGCGCTTTAGTCCTTCCAAGCGATGTGAGATCGAATAGCCTTGGCAACTGCTTAGAGATGTATGTCACTCAGTGGGACATCATATTAAAAATCTGCAAAGAAAAGAAAAACGAGATTGATTCCACTATTTACCGAAAAGTTTCAAATATTGCGTTTAAACATGCAGCGCAAGATTATTTAAACATTTTAAAACCTATATCAGTTGCTCTCAAGAGCAACAGTATCAATACTGTGCAGAGGAAAAATGCTACTATCGCAGATACTGTAGAGCAGTGGAAACATTTACAATATATCTTTGATGAATCTGTGGAATTACCATTACAAAAAACACAACAATTTAATAATCGATATAAGCAAGCACTAACGCCATATCATTTTATAGCATATATGTTGAATCCACAAAAAACAAAATACCAGTTAACACCAGAAGAAAAGAATATAGCTTTAGAAACAATTAAAGAGTTACATGAAAACAATGGACTGTTACCTTTAGTAATAAAGTCAAATGCCCGCAGTGCTCCATTTAAGCAAGTTATGTTTTCGGACGAAGTAATAAAAAATGTAAACGGACTACAATGGTGGTTATCACAAAATGATGAGCCGGAAATCTTGAAACAGTTGCCAATAATAAAACAGTTCCTGTGTGCAACTGCTTCCTCAGCTTCAGTAGAACGCGTATTTAGCTCTTTTGGTCTTGTACACTCGGATATTAGAAACAGATTAGGCATAGAAAAAGGAGGAAAACTCGTGTTTTTGTTTAAATTGTATAACGAAAATGAATAGACTGAAAATATACGGTAATAAAATTTAGGTGTTACGTTTAGTTTAAGAATTTGGAATTATGTACTTCTTTTTTGTTGTTTTTGCTAAAAGCAGATACTTCTTTTGATTTTTGAGAAAACTTTTATGTTATGTTGTTATCTGGTTCTGAATAAAAAGGAAAAAAAATTGATTTAAATCATGATTTTAATTTTAAAAATCAAGCGATTTAAATCATGATTTTAATCGTGATTTTAATCAGCCCAACCCTGGCTAGCAGCTGAACAGATTTGAGAAAGTTATGCATTTTTTTTATGAGCAACATCCTGCAGGTGGTGTATTTCGCCATAGTGAAAAGTGTGATTATAAGTACTATATAAAATATTGGTATAAATGTGCATAATTGGAAGAGATCTGCCATCGCCTTCAAGCAGTCTTGAATGACCTAGTAAGTAGTTAACACAGCACTAAGAAAATAATATAATTTTCTCTGTGTTAAGAATACAAATCACCACTCCCTATCTTGCCCGTGGATGTTGTAAAAGATGAGAAAGGGATATATATTAAGCATATAACATCTATGCAAGAGAGGGCAAACTTGAAATAAAACCCTACACCAACCTGTTTAACCAGCATGATATAGTAAGGTCAATTTCTCTTCTATTGTGGAGGAGGCCCAACAGTGGGACGTATGTGGGCTGAAATGAAGGAAATAAGTTTCAGTAGCCCTACCAGCGTAGCTCCAGTGCTCGTGGGAATACTGGAATAAGTTAGGCCTAAGTTGCTCCTTATATGGATAGGTACCTGGTAGTAAAATATTATCAAAATCTGTCCAGCCATTTTGAAGATTACCCAAAACAAACAGACCAAAATTTTTTAAACTGGTTTATAGGCATAGGTATCGTGCAAATAACCATATCAGCATGGAAAAAGCCCATTATTTTAACATTACAAACAGGCACATGAATTCTATTTATTTTCATCGATTATCCTTCCCTTGAAATGATGTTACCTGATTGCTCAAATGTTTTTAATTATTCATAGGGAAGGAAAAAGTATGTATTGTTTATGTTTAATAGCCTATAAGCTATGGGGTTTCTTGCAGAGTGTGTACAGAAGTGATTTCCATAGAGCAGGTTCTTTTAAAAAAAATTTTAAAAATAAAAACACTATAATAATGGGTAATTAATAATGTAATTTTCAATTGACTTTTTCTAGTACATTGATGTTATTTGCATAGTTATCTTAATTTTTAGTGCATTACCGCACAAGAAAATTGTAATTTACGAAATGTAGCAAATTTTCTGTTGAATGATTTGCTTGTTTAAAAAGTTAATCTGCTTTTTTATATTTGTAGCTACTCTGAGGGTTGCTGGTTCCTTACAGAAATCAACAGAGGTAATTCATAGAATATATCATTTTTTTATGTGATAACTAATTTATATGCAGTGGTCTGCTTGCACTTTTCTTTTGGTCGGCTTTTTATGGTTCGATCCTACTCCACCCAAACACTTTAAGGGTATGGAAGATTGGTATGGAGCCCTTTAACCTGCCATATGACTGCATAGATGGCGAAGTGGTTAAGATAGCGACCTACAGCGCCAGTGTCGGGGGTTCGAATCACACGGCGGGACAACACTTTGTGCGATCCACAAATTGTTGTTCTGAGTCTGGATGTAATTTGTGTCCATTAATTATATGTTTGTAAAGTCCCCTGCAAAACAAGGATTATTTCCTTAGTGCAGGGTGTTGTCTTAAATAAATAAATAAAAAATATTATTTCACACTATCTAAGAGGAGGCTATCAGAACCAATTCCTTGAGTTCAGTGCCTTATATAGCTCTGCTTAATTTGCTTGACATAAGCAAATTACTCTCATATTAAATTACTCTAATAACTCAGAATCAACCCAACATATGTTTTTTTTTTGGTTATTCCTGTTAGTGGCAAACAAGCAAACAGCACACCTGAAGGTAAGTGATAGTGCTGCTTATCTTTGCTATGCCCCTGCTTACCATAAAGAAAGTAAAGGGAGTGTGAATGCCTGCAGTGAGATTCGGTGATACCAAAGGGGTCACCAAAACCCACCACCTTTGGAAAGTTGGCCTTGCGGCTCTCTCCTTTACCGAATTAAGCTCAGTAAAAAATTCCTACTACTCAGACGTCAATTTATTATTTATATATTTCTGTCATTTACGCAATATGCCACAAGATAAGAAATTACTTGGCGAAATGTAACTTATTCTTTCTCTGGGAAATGTAAGTTAAGCTAACTAGGTGAGCCTAAAAAGAGATTTTTAATACACTTCCAGAGTTTATAAAATGATTATATATCGCAGGTGATGCAGGCTATGCAGGCACTAATCCGGCTGCCAGAGGTGGCTCAAATAATGCAGGACATGAGCAAAGAAATGATGAAAGCTGGTATTATTGAAGAAATGTTAGATGACACCATGTCTGGAATGGAGGATGAGGAAGAAATGGAAGAAGCGGCGCAGACGGAGGTTGATAAGGTATGCACCTTAGGGATGATCGATGAACCTCGATGTTCGATGATCATCGATGTTGAAAGGAAAAACATCGATGTATTAACATTGATGTTGCTATAGGCAAAACATCGTGCAGGTGCTTACCGGACATGGGGTCTTCGGTAAGTACCTGCACAGAATTGGAAGAGAAGAGGCCCCAGGATGTCATGAGTGTGGCGCGCTAATCGACGATGCGCGCCACACACTGGAAGTATGCCCCGCCTGGGGGTCTCAGCGCCACGTCCTGTCAACGGAACTGGGAATAACAGACCTGTCGCTGCCGACCATCATCTCCAAGATGCTCGGCAGCGACAGCTGTTGGTCGTCGATGGCCTCCTTCTGTGAGGCTGTCATGACAAGGAAGGAGGCCGCGGAGCGGGCACGCGAGGCGCTTGCGTCCGCTGACTCGCTCCGCCGGCGACGACCAGGGAGGAGGAGACGCCGCTATGCGCTCCTCCACCCACCGCTCTGAATGATGACAGGACGTGGCCAGACGGCCAAGCGTTGAGGTGTCGGGGATAGAATGTTGTCTGACGATCTCTCCGGCACCTCGTAAAAGCGCGGAAGGGGCCGCTGTGGTTTTAGTGGGTATTTCGGTCACTTCTGTGGCCGGCGAGTCCCACACACACTCCCCGGTCTGTAACCGGCGGGGGATAGTGCGTAAATGCATTTCCACAGCGTGAAAAAAAAAAAAAAAAAAAGCAAAATATCGTAATATCGATGTTAACTGTTTTTAACATCGATGTTGAGAACGAAATTTCCTAAAAAAAAAATCTCATCAAAATTTGCGTGGAAGATTTTACACTTCATCATCGTAACATCGATGTCAAAAACATTTAACCGAATTCCTAAAAAAAAAAAAAAAAATTATATCGTAACATCGATGTTCGATGATATCGATATTTCTGTAACATCTATGATTTCCTAACATCAATGTTCGGTGTTCGATAAACATCGAACATCAATGGTGGCCTTTCGATGTTAACATCGATGTTTTTCTAACATCGATCATCCCTAATGCATCTACTTTTTTTTATTGTGGAGTGCAATTTGGAGTTAATTTAATTACATTTTCATTACGCTAATGTAGCATGTAAAGTGTGAGTGGCTGTCAATCAGTTGTATTTAAGTTGAAAGTTGAAGCTCTTTGATTATCAGAGATATAAATATTCACTATAACACCAAATCTGTATTATTTTAGTTTTGGATAGCTCATTTATCGAGGCTATATACTGGTAAATTAATTATTTTTAAGAGCTTTCGTTACCTGTGCTGCTAGGTCTCCTCTCTGCGTCTCTCTCTCTTAGGTGATGCAGATTTAGTTGCGCGGGCCGGCTATGTTATATATCTATGCTTCATCATCATTTCAGCTCATACACATCCATCTATTAGGCTGGAGCTACCTCCATAATAGAAGGGAAATTGACTAACTGTATCACGTTAGTCAGAAATATTGGTATAGAGTTTCATTTCAAGTTTTACTTTTCTTGCATACATGTTACATGCATTTTTAATCTCTTAGTCTTTTTTCACGACATCCACAAGTAAGAGATGGGGTGGTGAATTGTATTCTTATGGAAATTACTAATATCTATGCTTTTTTTTGGGGTGGGTCACGGTCGGCGTACCCTCCGCCCGGGGCGACAGACGGGCGGCCCCATAACCCACCCAGTAGCACGTCGCCTTCGTCATTGGGCCGACCACCGGTGCAGAGTTCCTCAACATCAGTGGTCGGCCTGACGGAATACCCCGGGGGAGTACGCTCTCACATCGACGTCCCCTTCTCCGGACACCGATCGCTGTCGCGAGGCTAGCCTCTCCGCGGGTGCCGCACTAAAACCCCGGTCCGGTCTTCCGTAATAAAAATGCGTTAAGATATTTTAAAATCAATCACACGAATTCTCAACAACCAATTACTTAATTTATTTGAGCCTACTTGTGCGTCGTTTCGCACCATAGTGTAAACATCTCAATCAAATTGAAACAATCTTATAATTGAAATATTTCACACAAACATCTTAACGTCGCCTTTTCCTTCTTAGTCCATATATGTATGTCGTACTGTTGGGCATGGGTCTACTCCAAATAAGGGACATTAATTAGCCTATACTGCGTCGACCAGATGATTCAGGTTTTACTTTAAGTTTTTGTTTTGATGTTATCTACCAACATTAATTAATTTTTAAGATATCCACGGCAAAGGAAAAGGCGTTAACCATTATATTCTTACTCCGTCACTACATGGATAGGAAAAAAGCCTGAAGGGTTTGCCGTAAAGACACACGGTAGAATCTTTTGTTACAGGGGAAATATTTTTAATTATTAGTTAATAATTTTCGAATAGCATAGATTGGGTTTATCGTTAATTTATTTATATTTTATGAAGAAGAAAAATGTATGTCTCGCTCTTTTCAAGTTGGCAAAAGAAAGAGATTAAACGATTGCTATAACGCGACTTTCACTATTTAGTTCAGTGTATGACGAATACGCTTAAGTACACGATTTTTAGCCGAGGCTGCGGGTGACGTGAACAGGGAATTAGTCCGTCACCCCCCGAGAGGCAGACCGCGTGAGGAAAGACCGACGTCCTCCCCGAGGGGGGGACGTCGGTCGATGGGAGGGTACCCCAAGTAGAGAGTATTCCGTCGGGCCGACCACTGATATCAAGTAACCCTGCTCCAGTGGTCGGCCCAACGACGAAGGCGACGTGCATCGTGGGTGGGTTGCTGGTGTGCGTGCTTACGCCCCTCTGTCGCCCCGGACGGAGTGGTGCGAGGAGCGCGCCGACCGCAACCCACCCCCAAAAAAAGAAAAAGTACACGATTTTGAATTAGAACTCCTTTTGCCTCAAAATGTCTGTTAGATATATGATACTAAGTATGTAATATTGCAGTCGCCTAAGCTCTTTTCGTCGCGAATTTTTCGACAAAAGATTGCTGATCAGAATTTTAAAGCCCTCTCATCTGTAGCTTCAGTTTAAAAAATATAATCTCCACCTGTGTACTGTAATACGAAAAATTGCAATAGAATCTCTACTATGTGTACTGTAATATGAAAAATTGCATTAAACTCTCCACCTTGTGTACTGTACCATGAAAAGTGGCATTAAACCTTGTACACTGGAATATATAAAACTTGCATTAAATTCTTTAGCCTGTGTACTGGTATATGAAAAATTACATTAAATTCTCTACCCTGTGTACTGTAATATGAAAACTCGAATTAAACTCTTCACCCTGTGTACTAGCATATGAAAAATTGAATTAAACTATCTATCCTGTGTACCGTAACATGAAAAATTCCCTTAAACTCTCTACCCTGTGTACTGAAACATGAAAAATTGCATTAAACTCTCTACTCTGTGTACTGGTATATGAAAAATTGTATTAAACTCTCTATCCTGTGTTCTATAATATGAAAACTTGCATTAAACTCTCTACCCTGTGTACTGTAATATGAAAACTTGAATTAACTCACTCCAGTATACAATATCAAGAAAAATTGCATTAAAATAAACGTTTAAAATACAACAGGTGTTATGGGAATTAACACAAGGCAAGCTTGGGGAAGCACCTGCACCTCCCACCGCTGTAGGAGCACCCTCTACGAGTAAAGAGGAGGAGCCAGTGGCAGAACCGGACGAGAATGAACTAGATGAGATGCAATCCAGGCTGGAAGCACTTAGATCTTAAATTAATTGAGATGGTTGTTCTCTTGGTAAGATTATTTCTTCATCATCAGTTTATCTATGAATAAATAAATTTGGAGTGTCTGTTTGTAATGTCAAAATAATAGGCTTTTTTCATGCTCACACGGTTATTTGCACGACACCTATGCCTAAAATAGATTAAAAAAATTTTTGTCTGTCTGTCTGTCTGTTTGTTCCGGGTAATCTTCAAAACGGCTGGACCGATTTCAAAAATTCTTTCACCAATGGCAAGCTATAATATCAGGGAGTAAACTAGGCTATATTTTATCCCGGTATTCCCACGGGAACGGGAACTACGCGGGTAAAACAACTAAAACCGAAACGAAGCGAGGGCGGGTTGCTAGTATATACATATGTCTGTTGGGCTCGAGTCTCCTCCACATTGGGAAGGCAATCGATCTATTATAGTCAGATGGGTCGACATATACATCGAGTTTTCATTTTTTAGGTGTGCTCTGTGTTTTATATCACTTCATCATCATCATCTCGGCTCATATATGTCCCACTGCAGGATTCAAGAATTTAAATTAAAAATTTAATATAAGTAGGTGGCACTGCAATCGATTTCACGGAATTGGTTTTTGAAGTGAAACTTCTTTAGAATCGTTGTGATTTTAAACACGATGAAACGAAAAAGCGAGTCCATAGAGACACAAACACGTAAATGTATAAGATTCATCCGGCGAGAGAATGAGATAAAGGATAGAGTATAAAGGATGAAGGATAATGGATAAAGGAGTTTCACTTCTCATATGCGTACTTTGTAGACACTGTTTTTTCTATTTATTTATACAGAACGGCGTCTATTAAGTCAGCTAGTTTTATTATAAACCCATCATTTGTATAGGCGTCATATCTTTCATTAAATTTCAGCTTAGACATCCCACTGCTGAGTTCGAACCTCCTCCTTGGATAGAAGTGAAATTGACCTATATACATAAGTTTATGTTTTATTTTTCATTTTCCTGCCCTTGCATAGATATTATATCCCTTAGACGTCTGTTACAGTAAGATAGAGGACGGTGAATAGTATTCTTACTCCCACAAATGCTTATGTTTACCGATAATTATTTGTTGCAGAAAACAGCATTAATGTGCTGGAGAGCGATTGATGAACGACATAAAGTCGGCATGGAGTTTGTTAAATGCCTTAATAATAATGTAAATAATGAGAGATGTTATTACTATTGTAACAGAATAATTTATGTCTGTATTAAAACTGTTGGTTTCCTTGTTTCGCTGGTTCCACAATATGGAGACAAGAAATATATATGTATAATGAAAGTTTTTTGTATCTATTATAATAATAATATAGGTACAAAAATTTAGAACCATATGATATTAGAATAATAACGTATATAAAGATAGTGTCGGTACTTAAGTGATCAAAAAGGTGACGCCATAAATACTACATGGCGATTACACACGTACACCACTATAAAATTAGAGTTGCCTTGCGTACGCAGTGACCTTGTACACTACGGAACGGTCAAGCATAGCAAGCCATTCGGCTCCAATTTAAATGCTTCATTTTTTGTGCGCGGAGTTACCTTCTATGAGTTATTATTCTAAGCATATGATATAGAGAATTATATATGTAATGATATAGAGGAGTTGTAACCACTATTGTTATTAAAGTCTAGACGAGTCGAAAACGTCAAGAGAATATAATCCTAATGTTTTAAATGCGAATGAGAGTTTGTTTGGCGTTCGAGCCTTAACCACTAAACCAATTTTATAAATTGTTTCACCAATGGAAAGTTACTTTATCAGTAATATAAGCTATACTTTAACCCCATCCTCTCATAGGAACGGGATCTACGCGGTTGATATAGTGAGAATTTGCGAGTTTATATAAGTTTGTTTAAATCAAAAGATTTTTCTACATGATATGTAGAAAAATATTTATTATATACACATGGAAAAAAATTGTATTGTATTATATGCACACGAAATAAATATTATATACACAGGGAAAATTTGTATTGTTTTGTTAAGTATTAATGACGGTATAGCTTTGGTTACAAGTGCAACTTTAACATCTTGTGATTAGGGATGCAAACGATACATTGATGTTTTTGAAATATCGATGTTTCAATAACAAACATCAATGTTTACCATCAATGTTCACTATTGCAAAACATCGATGCATCGATGTTATTTTATACGATGTTTTGCCTCCATGATTTAAAACGTATGATACTTTTAGCAGAGCCTGCAAAAAAAAGGTCCTCACATTACTCAAATGTTGGTGTTTCATGTAAAAAAATTGCTTGATTTTACTAAAAAAAGGTCATTGCATGCTTTCTAAAGCAACATCGATGTTTTCAGGGCGATGTTTGATAACAAACATCGATACATCGATGTTTTTGGTTTCGATATTTGCATCCCTGCTTGTGATGACTTCTATGGCGTAGGGTTGGCAATGATGTGTGCAATTAAGGTTAAAGTGGGGGAAATGTACGAATACTTAATGTTTCTATTATTATACTACAAATTAATAAATGATTAACTATATATTATTATGTAAGGCCTTGAAAATAAGTACGTCAATAATGGGTAAAACAGCTTTTGCCTCAAGATGTACGTTGGATGTATGAAACTTGTTATTAAAACTTAATTAGGTTAGTAGCTACCTTTACATATATATATATACATAAATAACGTTATCCATTTTTATTCTCGCCATTTTCAATTATTTATTTCAGGAAAAGTTAATTATATAATTCAGAAAAACTTATTGCATCCTAAATGGTAACTAATTTTATTTTTGAGATAAATTGGGTTTAGTCCACATTCAAATTTGAAAATCATCATCATTTTAGCTTATATACGCCCCATTGTTAAGCTCGAGCCTCCTTCGCAATACGAAGGCAATTGACCTTACTATACCATGCTGGTCGTCTAACCCTATACCAACCTGTCTAGGTTGGTATAGGGTTTCATTTCGAGTTTTCTATCTCTTACGTAGATTTTTTGTGCATATTATATCCCATAGTCGTCTTTTACGACATTCACGGGCAAGATAGGGAGTGATGAATTGTATTCTTACTCTGTCACCACACGGAAAAAGTCTGGAAGTAAGACATTAAAATTGATATGGCTAATACAAACATTTTATGGGTCTATATATACACAAGTATAAGTTAGTCCTACTTAACTATGGATGGTGAAATATTCGAATCAGCGGCAAATTAAAAATCAAATACAATCGCGATATCATTATCTTGCTACTCTTTTCTAAATTACTTGGTTTCAAAATAATTCAAATTCAAATCCTTTATTATGCATAAACCCCGCGGGGGCACTTACATATGGTCACTTTTTTACATTTTACCTTACATTACTACCGGATCGGAACGCGACCGCACTGAGAAGATCCGGCAAGAAACTCAGTGGGCTTGTCTTTTTTTTTATTCATTTACAATTTTTTTTAAATAAGATAATATACAACAACATGTCTATTAATAGCTCCAGTGTGATGCCTTTCGAACCATCATACAATACAGTTATTAAATATAACGAAAAATTACCATGGCTGGACCAGATCCCGCAAGCGGCACCCGATCACGAGTTAACCACTAGAGCAGCCATCACTCCCCTCAACCACAATGGAGGGAAGGGAGTGACCCGCTTCTCGTAGCTACCGCAAGCAGACCCTTCAGTGAGCATGACCAATACCATGTGCCACAAACATAAAACACAGATTAAATAACAAATTCGTTTGGCAAAACACGCTACGCTTTACAATTATAGTAACAACAACAGAATAAACATGTATGTAACACCTTTTGAAATAAGGAGAAAATGCCCGAATGAGGAGCTGCTCATAACCAGTCTGTATTATCATCAAGATAATCCGAGGTTTTATAATAACCTTTTCCACAAAATCTACTATTGATTGCTTTTTTGAACTTAATATTATAATAATATTATACTTCCATAATAATAATATTATACTTCCATAATAATAATATTATACTTCCATAGTACACTTTGCAAAGGTAACTGTAAACCACGAGCCACGTAAGGTTAAACAACAACAAACAGTGCTAAATTATGTAAAACTAGTTTAATTTCACAAGTATATTACCACTAAATACGCACCATAATAGATTACTTAGTTTTATTAAAAACGACAAAAACTTTTTACCTGTATTTTGCTTGTACGGGAATGCTATCTTATGGAGACCAAGTATGGAATGAAAAAAAAATGTAATAATACATAGTAAGTATTACATATAAATTAAACTAGGTGAACTCTTAGTCAAAAAAAAAAACACCATTTTATCCTAACATTAAAACTGTAACATTTAATACATTCAACACAAACAAAATCGCCTTGAGTTTCCATTTAAGAAAGTACGGTCGCGAAAGTGATTACGACGAAAATGTTTTCGTATATCTAACTAAATTAAATAAAATTTTAACAAATAAAACCAAATACACATTATTAAGGATAACTCAAAAATTATCGTTCAGATTTTGATTAAAATACGGGACCACCTGCCTAGTATGATCATCTTTTTTTTATTGAATATTATGGCAAACGAGCAAACAGTACACCCGATGATAAGTATTGCTGCCGCTTATGAACTTTTGCGAGGCCGCTGCCTACCGCGAAGAAAGTGAAGGGAGTGTAAATGCGTGCAATGAGATTCGGTGAAACTAAAGGCATCACCAAAACCCACCACACGCAAACACCTTCAGAAAGTTGGGCGTCTGGCGCTCTCACTCAGACGTCGATTTTCTGCGAGAGTGTTGTATTACCCCGGACGGACCAGCTTGTGACTGTAGACAGACCACTGTCAACAGTGTGGTCCTACCACCCATAAACAAAAAAAAAGGATTATCAAAATCGATTCAAAATTGGCGGAATGATCGCGTTGAAGTCGGTAAATATTAAAATCTCCCTCACAGAAGTAGTGTTGCCGTCATGAAAATACTATGGAGGGTAGAAGTAAGGTGAACCATCTCAGTGTATTAAAAAATGTCTGTTGAAAGGGAGCAAATTAAGGTGGCTCTATAGTAACAAGTGGAAGAATTTTAAAGTAGCTCGTAACGTTACTTTCAAACCAATTGAAGTACTTTTTGACACGGGTATTTTTTTTTTCAAGATCTTCCCCATTTTGAAAGACGTAAATAATTGAGATTTTAAATACTGCATAGTTCTTAACTACAGAAGTCAAGAGAAATATTAAACTTTCCAACTCGGCACACTTCACTCTGTTTATAACTGCTAAATTCATATTATTTCCACTTGCTACACTAGCGCTATTTCGGTGAGAGTTCGAACAATAATTTGCTGTTTACAAGTGGACACTTTTTCGACTAATCCCCCATACAAGACGGTCGTCCTTACTTCTCTACCCTCCATAGAAAATACGAAAACAACTCGAAAATGCTGTGACGACGATGTTTTCGTGACGGTACTTTTGTAAATGTAGAATCGGCCTTACGGTCGAATTTGTGACCGATGACTTTTATATATAGATATAAATCTTCTTGTATGTATATGTGTTTTACTAATGTTGTAAGTTCAGTATTGTGATAGTTATTTTATAGCTTTTTACACGCTAAAAGTTGTAAAGCCGTGTGCTTTTATCGAAGCTTTTATGTCTATTGCTGTTAATAAAATGCACCACTATTTAGTTTATTTTATTATACCGTTTTCCTGGTGGTTAATGCTATTTGTCTGCCGAGAAATTCTCACTAAGCTTGATAAACTACATTGTAGTAGTCACTACAACAAGTTCCCTCTATTTCATCCTATCCTCCATCAATCAGCCCATCGACCTCTAATGACGGATATAAGACTGCTTCTACAGTGAAAATGGCATAATCGCTACGCTTATCAATTATTTTTAAAGAAAACTCTGCTAATGAAATAATCCCTATATTGCGGGGGACTTTACAAACATAATTAACGGACAAAAATTCATCAAGACTCAGAACAACAATTTGTGGATCGTACAAAATTGTCCTGTGGCATTCGAACCCACGACACTGGCATTGTAGGTTGGTATCTTAACCACTACGCCACAATTTACAATTTGACGATCGCAATTATTTAGTGTTCAGAAGAGTGTTGCTGTCTATTCTTTTAATATTCCTTCAACCGAATTTTACGTGTTCCATGGAAAAGTAACGGGTTGTTTGTAGCGGCTACAAATACTACCAACTCTTAAAGTGCTCGTGGATGTCGTAATAGATAACTAAGGATTTTTACACAGACATTAACAATTATATCTCCAAGGACGGTTGACTTCATGCAGGCGGCCGGTCATAAATGAATTGTCAATAACTGTAATATGTACTATGGAAGAAAAGTACGTACAAGGCCGCCACTGGTAAGATAAAAGTATGGTAAGCCTTTTAAAATTAATAATAATTTAGTATCATGCCCCCCTGAGTTTTCTTGCCGAATCTCTCTCAGTGAGGCCGCGTTCCGATCCGGTGGTAGTATATTAGATTTGTTAGGTTTAAATTAATAAACTGTCATAATAATTTAATGTTTAATAATTACTAACTATAAAGAATATCATTTTCTCATATAGAATCATTTTCTTCTTGTACTGGCAATACATTTGTAACAAAATGTGGGTCAAAATTTATTAACTAATTTCTATAGCGGGTAGATAATTATAAATATCTGCAATAACGATTACCTGTTGGACGTCAGACATCTTGGTCCGCCTGTGACCATGAATGCTGTAAAGTATTCAAAACGTCGGACAATCAAATACAAATGCGATAAAATCGGTTAGTTTTATTTACAATGTGTAATACTCGCGTAAACATCAGAAATCATTAAGTAAAGGATGGTGACAAATTGTATTCTCACCACACCACGAGAGGAATTATGCTCTCCCTATTACGTAGAAATTAAGAAGTTAAAGAGTGAACTAAAAGTTTTCCTCCCATTACGTACTTCTAAGAGTATAAAAGTGTTATACTTAGTATTAAAAAGACATCTCGCAGCTGTTCCAGCAAAATTAATCTTAATTGCTCTCCACACATTTTAGTCTGAACAATAACAAGGGTTAATTATGACCTGTCGTTTCATTAACTCGCTTCATATACGTTTCACTGCTGAGCTCGAACTTCCTCCGGAATGGTAGGAGAATTGAACTTTCGAAAAATATGAAATTCACAAATACTTAAAAAAAAAAATCGTCTTATGTACAGATTTTTGAAGTGAAACTTCTTTAGAATCGTGATTTCAAACCGGATGCAACGGAAAAAACGACAGGTAAGAGACACAAATACAAAAATGTGTAGGATAAAGCCGGCGAGACAATGAGATAGAGGATGAAGGATAAAAGATAAAGGAGTTTCACTTCTGATATGCGTACTTTGTACACACTCTTTTTTTTTAAATACAACACTGCTCCAAAGTAACAATAATTCTTATATTGTGGGCGATTTTACAAGCATACATCAACGAATACATATTTCGTGCAGACTCGGAACAACAATTTGTGGATCTATTACACTATACACAATCTGTAGTCATGAAGCTTCTTTCTGTTTCATAGAGGTCGTGTGGATACGGCGTAAAACTATAATTCATCACCCTTGCCTGTGGGTGTCGTAAAAGACGACTAAGAGATATAATAATGGATATCTATCTACTCTACCACACTCGTCAGACTGGGTTGATGTAGGTTATTTCGGGATTTCCTCTTCTTGCATAGATGTTACTACGCCAATCAAGAACCCTTCTTCACCAGCGATGTTTCATCGAGCTATGTGAGCTGCCGATCGCAACTTCAGCGTGCTAATTCTTCGTGCTATGTCGGTAAAACCTGTGCTTCTTCGGATTTCCATATTTGGGATTCTATTTCGCCGAGAAATCCCGAGCATACCCCGCTATAGTACGCCGCGCCATAGTACGCTAAGCGACTAAGTTTAGTTATGGGGTCAATATTTAGGGACCACATTTCCGTGTCGTAAGTCATCACTGGTAACACACATTGGACTTAGACCAGTGTTTTCAAACACTGAGATATATTGGGAAGGAAATTGACCTACTGGTATAGTAGGTCAATTGCTGGTTAGACAGGTTGGTATAGGGATATAAGGATATATAAGATAAACTCTATGTATAATAATAGTAAATAAATATATTATATCTAAGTACACATGTATATATCACAGTATGTCACAGCATCTTGGAGGATAGCTCCAGGTCCAGCTGCAGGTCTTGAAGAGATTTCTTCTTGAGCAGCGGCAGTCTGTCCACCTCCTTTGTCTTTTTTGTATTTTTCTTTTTTGTTGTTAACCTGACAAAAAATGTTTTTATTTATTTTCTAACTTATAAGCGCTTGTCGTGTTAGACAGAGCAAGAATACAATTCACCATTCTCTTGCCTATCGGCATCATATAAGACCAATAAGAGATACGTGTTGATAATATCGAAAGAGAAGGAAAACTTGACATAAAGTCCTACACCATCTAGTTTGACCACAGCAGTATAATGGGTCAATTTTTCTCCCATATTGGAGCAGGTCCAAGCCATTCTGTTATACGCATATTGAGTGCAACTATGAATGATGGGCAAACCTTTTTCTTTATCATCAACCTCTATTATCCCTGTGGTGACGGAGTAAGGACACAATTCACCACCCCTCTTTTTTCTTTGTGAGTGTCGTAAGAGACGACTAAGGGATATGATATTCAGATAACATCTACGGAAGAGAAGGCAAACTCGTAATAAAACACTATACCAATCCGTGTGACTAGCGTGACGGTTGGCGGATAACCAGACGGGTTGGCGATCGCATTTGGTGTTATGAGTTCCCCAGGAGAGCTTGATGTACATTCCTTAGTTAACTCAACCATTTAGACACACCATCATCATCATCATTCCGACTCATATACATTCCACTGTTAGACTTGAGCCTCTTCCACAATAGAAGTGAAATTGACTTACTATACGCTGGTCAGACGTGTTGGTAAAAGATTTTGTTTCGAGTTTTCCTATTCTTGTATAGATAATATATACAATTATACATATTATATCCCTTAGTCGTCTTTTACGACATTCAAGGGCAAGATGGGGTGGTGAATTGTTTCTTACTCCCTCATCACACAGATATTAGATAGGTTATATTCTAAGCCGATTATCACACTTGGGGATGGAATCCTCACCTATTACAAACACCGTCGTCTTGGTCCATCATTCGTATGATGTCCGCCTGGTCGGACGAGTCGAGCGGTGCCACTGAGATATCTCTCACAGCTCTGAACTTGCCACAGTTGTTCAGGTGCTCGTTCTCCAAACGGAAGAAGTTCCATATGAAACGTCTGGAATATATCAAATATGAATTAGTGTAATATGATAGCGAAAGTAAAGAGAAAGAAACTCTTAGGCCGTGACGGCAAACGGCATGACAGTCATACTCTATAATGTCGAATATACAGGGTGTATCAGGTTATGGGGCAACTGGTCTAAAGGGAGCTAGGCAATGGTGGTAGGAACCCATGAAAAAAATTTGAACGAAAAATATCGATTCGTTACGGAATTAGAGACGTGTAAAGTTTTCAATTTTGTCATCGCTTTTTCGTGTAAATCCGATTGAAACGTATAAAGTCAATGATACTTAATATGGAACATATTCATACTTTGTTAAATGTTCATTAGAAATTGAATAAATCAATGATTACGTTCGCATAAGCAAGGCAAACTTCGCTTTAAAACAGCTGATCGGCCGATGACCGTTGACGGCTCGCCGTTGTTACCTACGCTCATTGAAGCGTTTGCGCAATTCAAGGTATAAATGAATGAAATTATACTGTCGAAGCTTTATATGCCTACATGTATTCTGTCTGTACATGCCTACATAATACGTAACATTTAAGGCATAGACTCTTAGACACATTTTTTTGAAATCACTATAACTTTTATGTTATATTGTTTTTTGTGTAATGCACATTCTAATTACGATCTATGACCGTTAAACTACAACATACTCGAACAGTTGTCCCATAACCTGATACACCCTGTATAATTCTCTCCACACCTTGCTTTCCTGTGGGTGGTAGTAAAAAAGGGCTAAAGGATGTAAGCTGATAACATCACTGCAAGAGAAGGTTAACTTGAAAGCAAACCTATACCAAGGCGCCTGACCAGCTTGGTATAATCAATATCCCTCATAAGCCGGAGTTCTATATGAATTGGAAATTACCGTTGATGATAGTGATTATATAATTCACCACCTTGCCCGTGGGTGTCGCAAAAGACGACTAAAGGATATAATGTATTTAATATTTATGCAAGAGAATGAAAATTCGAAGTAAAACCTTACACCAACCCTGCTGACCAGTGTGGTGTAGTAGGTCGATTGCTGTCCTATTGTGGAGGAGACTTTAGCCCAGCAGTGGGACGTTTATAAGCCGAAAAATATCAATAAAGCGGTTTATTTAAATAATTGTACTATTTGAAAGAATAATGCTTCATATCTTCCACTTTGCATAGGAGGGAATTGGAATTGTTGCGGGTCCCAAGACAATTAAAAGCGTTTCGCGGCACTACCTGAGAGTCACACCTCGGTGTCTTATAGGGAGACCAATGTGTATTCTGGTTTACAGAAGTTAAAGTAGTGGGAATTTGTAATGGGATTAGTTCCAAATAAAGAAAATGATAAAAATAATTCTATAAGCTATTTGACAGAATATTACAAAGTACATTAACTTACGTGGTAAAGGGGCAGATCCCATAAGCGCCACATAATCACGAGTCTACGCTAACCCCAGATAAGTAATAGTTTGTTAATAATTGTTACCTGAAGACTTCCAAAGGTGCAAGGATGGATGTCATAGTCTCGCCGCTGGCTAAGTCATTCTCAGTCAGAACGAAGGACACAGTCCATATGAAGCGAAGCACGAAATCTTCTACTATCGCGAAGTAGTAGAACTGGAATAATCAAAATTGCTATTTGACTATGTTTAAAAATTATATTTCGAAATGGAGGAAATAGGAAGAAAGACGATGTTCCTTCATGATGATGATCTTCCTTCATATTTTCCACTCCCCACTATTAAATTAATACACAGCACACCTCAAGAAAGAAAGAAATATGAAATAGTATCAAAGTGAAAATGCCATGTGGTGACGGAGTAAGAATACAAATTACCACCCTCTTTCTTGCCCGTGGGTGTGTAAAAGACGGCTAAAGAATTATAATATCCAAAGACGGATTTAAATTTGATGCTGCCCTAGGCCCTGTTTGTCGCGCCACCCATAATATTAGAATACATTTTATTAATTTTGATCCAATATTTATATTTTAAATTTAAAATAACTTTATTTTGATAGAATATAATTTTCAATTATAATTAATAAATATTACAGATACATACGTAATAAACATTAGACAAATAAATAAATATTTTCGTTATATTAATCAATTTAAAAATATCCTTTTCCTGGCAAAGCCAGGCCTTTTTGTTATAAAAATTAACCTGAACTCATTTTCAAAGTTAGTCTACTTTGAAAATGAGTTCAAATTAATTTTTTCTTCACTTTTTCTTTACATTTTTCGTCTCTGAAATTGTGGCATTCAGAAAATTTTGCCGCCTCTCAAATCATGGCGCCCTAGGCCCGGGCCTAGGCGTAAATCCATCACTGATAATATCCCATACAACATCCATGCAAGAGAAGGAAACTCGAGATAATTCCCTTAACCAATTCGTCTAACCAGCGTATTATAGTGAGTCAAATTCCCTTCCATTGTAGAGTCGAGCCCAGCAATGGGACGCATCTGGGCTGTGATAATGATGATGATCAAGGTGAAATAGGATATAAGGAATTTTATTACTGCTATATGATTAGCAGCTGTTTTTTTATTGCCAATGGTGGCAAATGGGCAAGCAGCACACCTGATGGTAAGTGGCACATGGACCTTTGCAATACCAGGCCGTTGTCTACCGTAAACAAAATGCTCTTCTTAAACCTCGTTTAAAGAAGGACATGTCATAGTGCTCGGGAAAGACAGGTAGTTCATTCCTGAGCTTGCATGTACGTGGGCGAAATGATCGCTGGAAACGTACAGTTGAGGACCATAACGTTTCCAGGTGAAATGGATGAACTCTGCTACGGTGACGGTGGTACCAATTCAAACACTTCCTCGATATTGATTCAACATGTGTGTCGCCTCTAAGAGGTCAACCGACGAATCCAACTCGACTGGGCAGCGTTCAGAAAACTTAAGATCTTCACATACAATATATAACACTTGTCTGAGAGCACAGATCTACTACCAGTGTGTTATCAGTTTCTAAATATAGGCCTCATAACCAAACTCAGTTGCCCCGAGCGTTATGGAGCGGGCTATGTTCCGAATTTGACCTGTCAAAAAAAAAGATCCCTCATCGATTCAGACTTCGTGTGGCTTCGGTATGAACTAAAAAAAAGACCAGCAAAGTTCTTTGAAACATTTCACAAACCAGTAATAACTTAAACATACTCACCCCAGGACTATAGACAATCTCCTCTCGCAGGAACTTGTTCTCAGCATTAGGTCCACAACTAAAAAGGCCCCAATCCATTTTCACGTCCCACGTATAAGTATATAACGACGATACCAGCTGACATGCGAACCACGCATACAGAAATGGATTATCGTAAGGCTCCGGATATTTACCTACAATTTTGTATAAATTGTAATAATGGCTTAGACCAGGGATATTGAATATTATTATTATTTTTTTTTATTGCAAGCAGTGGCAAACGAGCAAACAGTACACCTGATGGTAAGTGTTGCTGCCGCTCATGGACCTTTACAAGGCCGCTGCCTACCGCGAAGAAAGTGACGGGAGTGTGAAAGCGTGCATTGAGGCTCGATGTATCCTTTAGTATAAAGGCACCATCAAAACCCTCCACATGCAAACAGCCTCAGAAAGTTGGGCTTCCAGCTCTCTCACTCACCAAACGAAGCGCAGTAACAAATTGCTACTACTCAGACATCGATTTTCTGCGAGAGCGTGGTACCCCCGTGGCCCCGGACGGACCGGCCCGCGGCTGTAGACAGATAACTGTCGAAAGTGTGGTTCTACCACTCCAAATATATTCGGTTTTGGATACGTTTCATCTCATCATCAACATCCCAGCCAATATACGTCCAACTGTTGATCTTGGGCTTACACCATTGTGGTAGGGAATTTGATCTATCCATTATACATCGCGTGCCCCTATACTAACACAAATGTGTTATTATAGGGATTAATTTTGAGTATTTCTTCTCTTGCATCTATGTTATCTACCTATTATATCTATTATTCATCTACCCACGGGCAAGAGGTTATGAATGGTATTCTTACTTCGTCACCATACGGAAAATAATTGTGGTTATTATCGTATTATTCCACTTCGTAGAGGCTTACGTTCTGCTAGTTCAAAGGAATCCTTAGTCACGTGCCTCATAGAGACACCGATGTTATCCGAAACTTTTATTTTATACGGTTTCGGATACTTGATATTTTCGGTTACGATTACGAAGCTCCTTAACATTCTTAGAATAGACTACCCTCTTGGTTTATGGCAAAAATATAGTTTTTTTGTTATCACTTATATATCCGTGGGAGTCGTAGACGCTAGCTAAGGCAGCAGTACTCTCTTGGGAATGTCGTAACATGAACTGCAGTCAAACTCTTGCGTTATGACATATTTTTCCGTCTGGTGACACAACAAGTATGCAACTCACCTTATCTTGTCTGGGCGTAAAAGAGGAAATTATATGCATATTACATCATTGGAAAAAAAGGCAAACTTGAAATAAAATCTTATGCCATCCCACCAGCGTGGCATAGTCAACTTCCCTTTTATTGTGGAGGAGGCTAGCAAACAGAAGTGGGGTATGTATGAGCTAAGTGAATGGATGGATGAACGATGCGGTTTTCTTACGTCGCTACAATTATAATCATCATCATCATCTCGGTTCATAAACGACCCACTGTTAGGCTCATAACTCCTCTATAATAGGAGGAAAATTGATCTATTATAACCACGCTGGTCAGTTGGTATAGGGTTTTATTTCGAGTTATCCTTTTCTTGTATAGATGTTATATGCATATTTAATCCCTTAGTCGTTTTATACGACATCCACGGACAAAATAGGGGTGTGTTGAATTCTATTCTTACTCCTTCATCACACAGAGAATTAGAATCATTTAGTATAAATTAAAACTTACCATTTAAAGTGTATATAGTTCGTAGAGTAGCAAACAGTACCACAAAAAACGTGGTGGAATACTTCCCCGCGTTCACTAGGTGAGGAAACGCTTCTCGACTGTCCCTATATCGACGGAGACATTGAAAGAAACGTCCCCAGGCAGGCACAATATTGACTAATGCACGACTTATTATAAACCAATGTGTCTTTTCAAAGGAATCTGAAAATAATATGGCCATTATATACTTAATAAGAGAACACAATTGGACTGAACAGATGGCGTAGTACTTAAGATACCGGCCTAAGGTACCAGTGTAGTGTGTTTGATTTTCATGCAGGACAATACTTTGTTGTGTGATCCACAAATTGTTGGACTGAATGTAATTCTACTTTGTGTCAATTAATTATATATTTGTAAAGTCCCCCGCAATACAACAATTATTTCCTTAGTGCAGGGTGTTGTCTTTAGGCTACTGATGATAAGGACTCCTACTGATGGCCAGCCCACATGGCGAAGAGTGACACGACTACAGCAAGTTGTTTGTATAGTCATTAATTATATATTTATAATACAAGGATTGTTTCCTCAGCGCAGGATGTAGTCTTTGGTCCATTTATAATATAGATGGGTACCGGTAGCCCCCCCACATGGCGGAAAAAGGTACGACTACCGCAGGTTATGAAGTCTCCGTCGTCCCCGGACGGATCGGCTGGAATGTGACTATATCCTAGCCGGTCTGAATTTAGTACAGTGGATTTCATTTATAACAACCTCGGTTGTAACGACTTTTCGGTTATAGCGACGCCGAACTTAAGTCCCTAGAATTTAAAGCATCCTTTTGTAGGAAATACATTCGGCAATAGCGACTCCGGATATAACGCCGAATTCGGGTATACCGACTTGTTTTTATGAACTATTTGGGACAGATTCCTAGAAATTGCTTGCGGATATTGCGACTGAGTCGCCAAAGGCACAAGACTCATTCATAAGCATTAACTATTAAGCTTTCTTATCCTTTATTCACATTCGCAGATGGTCAAATGCCTTGTTTGTGTGTAGGGTTATCCTTTATTTACATTCGCAGATGGTATTTGACCATCTGCGAATGCTGCTTTGTTCGTGTGTAGGGTTACTTAGGGTGTGCACGAAGTTAAAATTATGAGTAAGTTACGTAGTCAATTTCCAGTGAGTAAACAGTGTTTCTTAAACTTATGAAAATGGTTCCTAGACGTACATTTACTGTTAAAGAAAAAAAGTTAATATAATTATTTCGAATGTGCTGTGTGGTAGCGGCTTCGAATACTACCAACCCTTGCTTTGCTCGTGGGTGTCGTAAAAGACGACTAAGAGCCCTAGATTGACCCGGACCAAATCCATCTGGTACCATTTGGGTCAACGATTACATTCCCAAGGAGGGTTGACGTCAGGCAGGCGGCCGGTCATAAAAGTCATTGCCGAAACTTTTTGCAATATGTCAAAACAGATGACATATTGCGTCGACCCCAAGTAATTGGGATAAGAGCAAGATGATGATGATGATAATTATTTCGAATATAGAGACTTCGAGATATAGCGCTGACATTAAGGTGGTCCCCCCGCCGTCGTTATAACCGAAATCCACTGTAATTTGAATTTTCTGGACCGACTATTATCAACCCTTATTGGTCGTAGGTGTCGTAAAGACGTCTAAGTTCACATCGACCTGGGTCAAGTCCATCGTATGCTGTCTGTTCAACAATTACATATCCAAAGATGATTGACGTCAGTCAGACGGCTAATCATAAAACTATTGCCAAATGTTTTGCAATATGTACGACGAAAGAGAAGTACATATTGCATCCGGACCAAGTAATTGGGATAAGAGAAGGATATTGATGATGATAATTGTGAAGGATATAAATGATACTCACTATCTACAGAGAACCAGTCACTCCCCACAACATAAAACGCTATGAGGTAATGGAAGTCTAAAAAGGCGGCCGCAAAAGAATTCCACTGATCAGCCAGCCAGAAATCAGCGAACAGTACTGGCATAAATGGAGCTGCTAAGATTCGACCCTGAAACAACATAAAAAATTACATATTAAGACTAAATAGCACTATTGCCCGTGGTGAAAGTTATGGTTTCGTTCGATTCCTACTCAGGCTGAATGGATTGTGCCTGATGTTTCCTTAGCCGATGTCGCGAGTGGGCAAACCGTGGTTTAGACCGGTACCTACAGAGAGGTTGATCACTTGAGGGCGACGTCCCGACGACATTGTTGTTTGTTATCGTTGTAAACTGTCGAATCTGTCAACTAGGTTAAGATATTAGTCAGCCTAATGTTAATGAAGATACTTCACCATAAGGTAGGTTAGCGTTCCTAGTGTTGACGGAGTAAGAATACAATTCACGACTTCCTTTCTTATACATGGATGTAGTAAAAGACGATTAAGGGATATAATATGCATATAACATCTATGCAAGAGAAGGAAAATTCTAAATAAAACCCTATACTAATGCAGACGCAGAGAGCATAGCTTTTCAGACGAACAGCGTGGTCCCTATAGTAGGCCAATATCCCTCCTCTTACGGAGCAGGCTCAAACCTAGCAGTGGTACATATATGAGCCGGAATGAATGAATGAAAGGTAGGTTGGGTATATAGAGTCCGCGCTTCGCTCGTACATCGCACCAAACGGACACAACAGACTGCACAGACGGCGTAGTGGTTAAAATAGCGACCTACAGCGCCAGTGTCGGGGGTTCGAATCCCACGCGGGACAACACTTTGTGCGATCCACAAATTGTTGTTCTGAGTCTGGATGTAATTCGTATCCGTTAATTATATGTTTGTAAAGTCCCCCGCAATACAAGGATTATTTCCTTAGTGCAGGGTGTTGTCTTAAATAAATAAATTAAAAAAAAAAACAAAAAAAATTTAAAAAGGCTAAACGGGTTGATAATTCGCAAAGGCGTGCTTTGTGTATTTACCCTTAGAACAGAGAGTGATTTGGGATCGTAAATAAGTTGTTTAATCATTGATCATTTTTCTCAAACCATATACGGCCTAATGTTGGACACGAGCCTTCTCGGGTTGTAGTTTTATTTCTAGTTTATTTATTAAAGGTAACATATTTTTTCAGTTTCTGTCCTATATATATATATATATATATATATATATATATATATATATATAATTATTATCGTTTCATTACAATTTTTTCTCATCATAGGATATGGAACACGTTGGCACATTTTCGAGAAATTTCAACTTGACAACTCCAGTGCCTCAGTGCCAATGCCTTTTTTAAACTTGAATGAATAATACATAAAAATACATCTGAGATTAATCTGATAAATAACTTGATTATGAACAATAAATTATATTTATCTAGACAATACGTTATATCTTATTGTCTCTTCAGATACTGTAAGCGGAGATGACATGCTGCTTCGATTTGTATTTACAGATTTTAAGATTGATGATTGTCGTAAAAGATAAATTGTCATAAATAGTTAACAATATCTTTATTGCAAAGTTCTTATGCAAATATATCATTGTAAATTAAACTAATACCATTGTAAATTAAACTATTTTTATTATTTATTATATTTTTACGGTTTTTATCGCGTTTGTATTTGATTTTGGATTTATCGACGTTTCGAACACTTTACAGCGTTCATGGTCACGGGCAATTACAATTTACTCGCGTACACATCAGCAATCATGACACAAAGAATCATTTAAAAATAAAAATCGTCTGACAGTCCTGTGGTCGGCTATGAATAACCGGCAATCGTAGCATGTTTTAATTGACTTCAAAAACTTATGAATTATTCGTTTCGCGTCTTTTTTGCCTTAACTCAGATCCTTTTTCTAGGCGAATCGATTTTGATGATTCTTTTTTCTTTAATAACTAGTGCTTCCGATGGTCCATTATTCAAGGATTTTTTTAAATAAAACGCTTTTACGAGATGCGATCGCACTACTAAAAATAATTAATATAAAGAAAGGGATTTTTCTATAGTTATTTGGATAAAAGTTCTATCTTCAAATCGCATTAATATGACTCGCGTCATTTCGGATTAAGGCGGCCATAAAAAAAATGTGTAAATGTTCTCAAAAATGATTTTACCAGAACAAAAACATTTAAAACTAATGTAGTAAATATGAACAAATGCAGGGCTACCAACTGCGCCAACTTGTTTCACGTTGCCATATTTTGAAATTGCAAAATCTAATCTCATTGTGATAAATATAATTATATCCGACTGCTATGCTCGAGCCTTCTCCATAATAGGAGGCATATTGATCTACTATACCATGCTGGTCAAATGTATAGGTATAGGATTTCATTTCGAGATTTCCATCTATTACATAATGTTATCTGCATATTATAACCCTTAGGCATATTTTACGAATATGGCTAATGGAACCCAAATCTATTGATTTGGGTTCCATTAGGAATCATTTCCAACCTTACCAATTAGGCCAGTGTGACCACATTTAGATTATCATAAGTTGCGTATGTACATTACAAATGAAAACCACAATGTAAAAGCAGTGTATAAATCCCTATCAACTGTAGGTACTTTATATTTTTAGCCGAGGCTGCGGGTGACTAGACCGGGGAATTAGTCCGTCACCCGCCGAGAGGCCGACCGTGCGAGGAAAGACCGACGTCCTCCACGATTGCATCGATCGAGGAGAGGGTACTCCTCAGGGGGTATTCCGTCGGGCCGACCACTCACCCTGCTCCGGTGGTTGCTCCAACGACGAAGGCGACGTGTCATGGGTGGGTTACGGGCGTGCGTGCTTACGCCCCTCAGTCGCCCCGACGGAGTGGAGCGAGGAGTGCGCCGACCGTAACCCACCCCCAAAAAAAAGGTAGTACTAGCTACTTTATATTTTATCCGATGGTGTCGTAAAAGACGACTAAGGGATTATACCATCACGTCTGACTATTTAATTTCCCTTTCATTGTGGAGGAAGTTTGTTCCTAGCAGTGGGGCATATATGAGAGATGATGATGATGTAGAGATTCCAAAATAATAACAATATTATACCAATTATGTATAAAATTATCTGTATGGTGACGGAGTAAGAATACAATCCACCACCCCTTATCTCACCCGTGATCCTTTATCTCAGCCGTGACTGTCGTAAAAGACGACTAAGGGATATAATATGCGCATAATATCTATGCAAGAGAAGGATAACTTGACATAAATCCCTATATCAATGTAAGTTAAAGTTTTTATCCTATTGCGGAGGAGGAGGCCCAATAGTGGGACTAGTGGGCTGCAATTATGATGGTGATGTATAAAATTATATAATCTGGCAAGTGGTAACCCTGAACGAAGGCATCACTACAAAGAAACTCATAAACTAACAAATTGAATAATAGCTTGTCATAAACAATTATTAGTTTTAAAAGTTGTTTTTATTTGTTAGTCAATCATTATGTCATCTAACGAGTAATATGGCGTGACTTTATAATACAAACAACACTATTACAAAGAAGAGTTCATTGTTTTTATATTTCACACTAGTAATTTGCTCGCGGCGTCACTTGCATCGTAGTTTTATTTCACTACATATTTTCCTTTACCGCTTTTATTAGCTGACGAGCACTAAGTTCACCTAATAGTAAGTGGTAACGTCTGCATTTTAGGTGTGATGACGGAGTAAGAACACTATTCACCACTATCTTACCTTGGGTGTCATAAAGAATGACTAAGCGATATAACACGCATATTTATTTATATTTGTAGCTAGCAATCCGCCCTCGCTTCGCTTCGGTTATAGTAATTTTACCCGCGTAGTTCCCGTTCCCGTGGGAATACCGGGATAAAATATAGCCTAGTTTACGCCCTGATATTATAGCTTTCCATTGGTGAAAGAATTTTTGAAATCGGTCCAGCCGTTTTGAAGATTACCCGGAACAAACAGACAGACAGACAAAAAATATTAAATGTATTTTAGGCGTATGTATAGTGCAAATAACCGTGTGAGCATGAAAAAAGCCTATTATTTTGACATTACAAACAGGCACTCCAATTTTGTTTATTGATATAGACTAAGTCTCACTTTTGAACACACTCTTCCATCCCAATGGGAGACAAAATAACATATGTTGGTCAAGCAGTTTAGCATATGATTTTATTTCAAACTTTCTTTATTTTATATTAACATTATCTGCTTGCTTACATCGTTTAGACGACATTTACGACACCTGCGTGAAGGAAAGGAAGGATGAATTACATTTTTGAAAAAAAAATAAAAAAGTACTCACACATATCCTCAAAAACCAAAAGCGAGCTTCATGTCTGAACACCTTCAGTGGATTCAAGAGGAATGCCAACATTATTATCACCAGCGCCAACGGATTCACAAATGGCGGTATACTTAAACTTGCACTATATATAAAACTTAATAAACTTAGGGCCCACACGACACCGAATACCGCTGCCAACTCCATTAAATGTTGCTCCGACAGATGATTTCTGGGGTCTAATTCGAATATCAGAACATGATTGACCCCCGAGGATCTCCAGCCATATACGTTGATACCAATTAAAAATATAAATTCGAATAATAGGAATGGACCTCGATATAATCTGAAGGCTGTTTTAAATATTCCCGTGCCGCCCTCGTGGAATAATACTGAAAAAAAAAAATAGTTCTACTATAGCTTTTTTTTAGTTCAAACCGCTGCCTTCAGCGGTTCGTCTTCTCCAGACAAGAGTATCCGAGGTCCATATACCGTCCTCGCCTTTCCTGTTCTCTGTTACTATAATCCTGCATCTATGGCAAACAATGACTTGGCTGTACCCATATTGCTGAAGTTCAGGAGTAGCAGTTACTTCTTACCATATGATGATAAAAACATATATAATAGGAGACAAAACTAGTTAAGAGAGACGAAAAATTAAAAATAAAATTGTCAACTTATCTAGCGGTTATTGACCATATTCCTTTTCATTGCGGAGGAGGCCTGTACCCTATAGTCGTAAGTGTATAAGCCGTAGAAGAAAAATAAATTCACCCGTCTTCCTATACTAAGCTTCCCTTTCGGGAATGAAGTGGTATTACATAAGCATATTTCTCAATAAAAACCTTTGATTTTATTAGATGCATATAAATGAACGTACCCATACTACCCGACTAAATGTTGCCAATTCGGTGATCATTCGTAATACGAATTTAGACCCAATTTAGCTCACCCGTGGCATTTTTGAAGACTCCTTTCTACCTGTCCCTTAACAGGGCGCGTTCGTGGTATGGGTACAATCTCTAAGCCTACTAACGATGTAATTTGGTAGTATTAGACTAAAGATTTATTTATTTTAACAACAAAAATTTTACTAAACTTAAACATTTTACTAGAAATAGACTGAAAATTTAAAAATCTTTTAGACTAATAATGTATTTTTTACGCATTACAAACCCAGCCTTGATTTCACCTGATGAGGTGTTACTATAACACTAGATTTGTACAAGTCATCTCATTATCACCTTGAAGACACCCTCCACAGTTAATAGAACGGAACGCCATTGACCGCAAACAATCAAATTCATGTACACCTATACATACTAATAAATTATATTTCAATGTGCACAAATTCGAAAATATCGGACATATAAGACATAATCAGATGGCGTAGTGGTTAAGATTTACCAAGTTTTGAGGGTTCAATCCCATTCAGGACTGGGTAGGCCGTTTTTCTATAGATATAGCGACAAATAGACGTCAAGTACATATGTAGTTTATTATCTTGTGAACATAATCTGATAGCTGATTTTTGTATACAACATATAGTTACTGTCGGATAAAAATATACAATTTATACGGCTTTTATTGCGTTTGTATTTGATTTCCGATTGTCCGAGGTTTCGATCACTTTACAGCGTTCATGGTCACAGGCAACCGCTACAGTATTAGTCATTAAATTTTAACCCACATTTTGATACTAATTTATTGCCAGTATAGATCTTTCGCAGTGCTCGTTTTCTCAGATCATGGCGATCCGGTGTTAGTATATTAGATTTGTTAGGTTTAAATTAATAAATTCACATAATATAATAATTACTACTTTAATGTTTAATAATTACTGACCAAAAGTATCGCATTGTGATTGGTGACGAAAAATATATATTTTTCCATAATCCCAAGCGAAATATATCTATACCAATAAATAAAATTGGAGTGTCTGTTTGTAATGTTAAAATAATAGGCTTTTTTCATGCTCACACGGTTATTTGCACGACACCTATGCCTAAAATACAGATTAAAAAATTTCTGTGGTCTGTCAAAGATTACCCGGTCTGTTTCGAAGATTACCCGGAACCAACGTGTCGGGTAATCTTCGAAACGCCTGGACCGATTTCAAAAATTCTTTCACCAATGGAAAGCTATAATATCAGGGCGTAAACTAGGCTATATTTTATCCCGGTATTCCCACGGGAACTACACGGGTCAAACGACTAAAACCGAAGTGAAGCGAGGGCGGGTTGCTAGTATAACATATACAGGATGGAGCGTTGGCGATTTTATTCTTCAATTTCTCGGCAACGCGTGGCGCGGGGCGGCGCGCGGCGGGGGTATATGTTGTTAGCTGCGCCGCTTCCTGGAAATTTAGTCGCCATGGAGCCGTACACGGGAGCGCAGCGTGCATTTTGTGTCCGAGCGTATTACGAAAACAATAAATCTGCGAGTACTGCACGTTTGTATCGACATGAACACGGTTTACGCGATTTAAGTGAAGTTCCAAGCGCCAATGTGATACGAAAATGGATCAAAATGTTCGAAACAACCGGCTCAACAGTACCAATTACGGCTCGTGGTCGCCCAGTTTCTGCAAGATCATCCGACAATGTGGAGCGTGTTCGTGTTTCAGTTAGCGAAATCAGCAACAGTCAACACGTAAGAGAAGTCAGTCTTTGGACATCAAAAGAACGACTTTGCGACGAATTTTGAGGCGTGATTAGCATTTGAAGGCTTATAAGATTCAGGTAGTCCAAGAATTAAAACCAGATGATGCCAATAACTGACTTGACTTTGTCAATTTGATGCTCGAGCGGTTCAACAATTTCAACATCGTGATGTTTAGTGATGAGGCCTATTTTCACCTTAATGTCCATGTGGACAAGCAAAATTGTCGGTTCTGGTCCGAGACTAATCCCAGACGCTTGCATGAACGTCCACTTCACAGCCCTAAGCTTGTCGTGTGGTCTGGGATAACGTCAACCGGTATTATTGGGCCATACTTTTTTGAGGACGAAAGAGGGCAAGCGATGACAGTTAGAGTTAACAATTATTGCAACATGATAACAGACTTTTTGGTGCCAGCTTTGCAAAAACTTACAATACCTCGAGGATGTGGTTTCAACAGGACGGGGCCACATCATACGGCTAGGGTATCCATAGAGCTGCTGAAAAATGTGTTTCCCGGTAAACTCATTTCGAAAAGGGGGATATTGAATGGCCACCATGTAGCCCCGATTTCTCTCCATGCGATTATTTTCTATGGAGCTACCTCAAATCGGTAGTCTACGAAAATAATCCGACCATTTTAGAGCAGCTGAAGAGGAATATTATTCAGAAAAATAACAAAATACCGACAACAACTTTTCAACGAGTTTTCCAAAATTTGGGACTTCGGTTCCAATAGTGCCAAGCAGCTGAGGGAAGTCCTTTGTACAACATTATTTTTAGGTCTTGAAAGTTCCTATATTTCTACTTTTTAAAAATACAAATATATTTTTGTTATGTTTCGTAGTTCTTTAAGATAAGATAATATTTTATTTGTTTGAACATGGTAATTTACACATTAATGCAAGATGTTACATGGTGTACAAAGTCCAGTCATGTTCAGCCTCGTGTTAAGGCGTACAAAGTGTATAAGTTCATTGTAATAAATGTCAGATACAGAAATTAATCAGAATTAAAAACATAGTCATTAGTCATGCGGATATAGAACAATATTAACATTTTAATACCAGCTATACATATTTACATTTCTTTATTCAATAAGAACTGTGTAACATTATAATAGTAATAAAACTTTTTTAATTGAATATTGAAACCGCCAACACCCTTATGGCCCGCCCTGTATAATATGGTAAAATATATATTTTACCATAATCCCAAGCGTCGAAAACCGTCGATAACCATACCACGAAACAATACTTTGAAATATATATGTACATATAATTAGGTGTTTACAATAAAATTTTGAAAAGTGGGTAAAACGGCAGTACCAAAGTTGTAGACGTAATATATGTTTATGTAGTCCTCCGCAATAAGTATCTTTTTTTGCCTTTAACAGCAAATGGGCAGACAAGCCTATCTGATGGTAAATGGTAACTGTTGCTCAAGGATATTCACAATACCAGAGGTACTGCCACGTCGCTGTTTACTCTAAGATTTTTTGGCGTAAGAATGCAAGCCCACCGTTTTATACCTTTGCCAACAAGAAGGAAAAAAGGCTGAGATATTAAAACGCAATTTCAGCAGACACTCTTTAAAATATGAATAGAATTGAAAGGTTACTGAAATCATTGTTGTAAGGCCATTGAACGGGTAAAAGCGACAAAAAAACTGAGGTATTGGACGCAAAGAAAGATTGTTTACAGACAGTTATATAAATAGAAATAACTATGACCATGATGCCCTAAAATAATGCGACTAAATAAATGTCGTATGATCGTTATTTACGACAACATCATTAGGGCATTACTGTTGGAGACATTTGGAAACAATTAGCTTCATTATTTTCAAGTGTCGTGACGGAGTAAGAATATAATTCACCATCCCCTATTTTGACGTAGGCGTTGTTCTTACATAGATGTTATAACCATATTGTATCCCTTAGTTTTTTGCGACACCCACGGGTAAGAAACGGGGTGGTGAATGGTAAACTTACTCGATCAACAGACGGCAAATTGATTGCTTTAAGTATATGTAAACTAACTATTTCAATTGCTTCCATCATTATTCAGTGATTCTTTGTCAAGAGAATACCATATGGCAAGGTCCTTCAGGTTATTACCATAATCGCCATGCTTAGAATAACAATACGGTGCCCTGCGTTTCTCAGGAGACCGCTGATAATCATTCTTCTGGTGATCCTTTAGAAAATCCTTACCATTGACACGGGCAAGCAACGGGTGACTTGAAATGTATTCTTATCCCGTCTCCACAAGGGGAAAGTGGTTTAAGAATGTTGTGTTCATAAACCACATAAAAAGATCTGCTTAAACCACTTCTTCATGTCACGCAGATATAGTAAGTTTATCTAAAGAATCAAGCAGAAAATACTATAAAATTCGAACGAAAATTTTGACAATCGTTACACTTACGATTTGTCAGCTTATGACGTTCATTCGAACTATTATATTAACTATGCTTCCGAAACAAAAGGCGTTGTAACTAACATTATTTAAGTGGTAGGTCTTCGGACGCCGATTGAGTATTTGTCATTCGTAACCTCAAGAGGAGTAAAATATATAAAATAAATAGTACCTATCTTTAGTTTGTCATGATACAAGCACGCAATTCTATACTAATTCCATGGAAATGTTTAATTTTAATACTTGGAAGTTCCTAGCAGCCATTTAATGAATAACTATTGAATTATTCACGGCATAAGCTATTGGAATGGTTTCAAAAAACCCATTCATCACGCTTCATTTTAATCAAATGTTTTAGTATTTCATTAAAATATATTTCCTCCCGCAACTATAAACATTAAAAAGGGTTCAATGCGTTAGGAAACTAAAAATCAGATACAAACAATAAAATCCGTAAAAATATTCTTTTCTGATGTTTAAGACCTTATTTCATAATTGAAAAAAAAAAAAACTATTTTACGAATTTTATAGCACATGTATTTTGTTTTAAGTTGCTTTTTTTTGCGGTCGGCGCGCTCCTCGTACCACTCCATTCGGGGCGACAGAGGGGCGTAAGCACGCACACCCGCAATCCACCCACGATGCACGTCGCCTTCGTCGTTGGGCCGACCACCGGAGCAAGGTTACTTGTCATCAGTGGTCGGCCCGACGGAATACCCTCTATTTGGGGTACCCTCCCATCGACCGACGGTTCGGTTTGTTTTTAGTTGCTGAGGAACGGCGAACTAAGAATACAATTCACTACCCCTGGATGTCGTAAAAGACGACTAAGGGGTTATTATATGCATATTAAATCTATGCAAGAAAAGAAAAACTCGAAATAAAACCCCATATCAACCTAACTGACCAGCATGGTATAATAGGTCAATTTCCCTCTTATTGTGGAGGAAGGTCGAGCCCAGCAGTGTGCTTAGCTGAAATGGTGAAAACTAATTTTAGTTTATACTATATTTATTCGCGTTAACATCAGATATCCGTGTGGTGATGGAGTAAGAATACAATACACCATTCCCTCTCTTGTCCTTGAGTGTCTTAAAAGACGACTAAGGGGTAAAATATGAATATAATATCTATGCATGATAAGGAAAATTCGAAACAAAACCCTATACCAAGACATCTGAACAGCGTGGTTATAGTAGGTCAATTGCCCTCCTATTGTGGAGGAGCCTCGAGCTCAACAGTGGAACGTGTACGAGGCGAAATGATGATGAACATCATATATTGATAAAATGTATTCACGTCAACATGATGAACAAAACACTGCAGATTGTCATGGCGTCCCATATAACCTTACTTCTTGTAGCACATGGCGGGATCCAAAAACGTAATTTATTGATACCACAATATAAAGTTGTTAGTCATGACACCCCTCACATAATTTCTTAGTTGACCGTTAAAACTTAAAAATCACCGCCGTACATAAAAAGCTGACACTTGAATTTTCAAAGTAGAGTGGCGTGAGGTTCAAACGTTAAGACCTTTGCGTGTCAGTTTATTGATTCAATAGGATATATTGAGAATATCTTCCGCCTAAATATTACCTAGTCTCAATATGAATAGGACATACCTACATACTTGTCATTCTCGTCGAGCCGATTTTTTTTTTTGTGTGTGTACAGCTGTTGGCCGCAGATGGCCTTGACAGCTTGACGCGGACTACTTGACGCGAGGGCGGAACCGCGGATATTTATTTGTTAAGGCCTCGCGGGCCGGTAGGCTCTTTGTTGAGCGAATGTGATATTGTCGTCCTCTTCCTCGAGGACGTGACGAGGACGTCGGATGGATGAGATTTTGGAGGGTCTATAGGAAGCCGCCCCAACCACTAGTTGGTTGGAGTGTGTCATGGCAGAGTCGTCGAGCCGACCACTGACGACAAGTCACCCTGCTCCGGTGGTCGGCCCAACAACGACGCGACATGGGTACGGGTGGGTTATGGGCCCACGCGCCGTCCTTTCGTCGCCCCGGACGAAATGGAGCGCTTGTGCGCTTACCATAGCCCAACCATATAAAAAAAGAAACTTGTTATTCTCAGAACATACACATCATACAATAGGGTACGGTCGTCATTCTCAAAGACAGGGAAAGACGATTTAGTACAGTTACTTTTGTATTATACTTTTCTTACAGTGGTAAGCTTCATTCTAAAGATACCAATAGGAGTCGAGTCCTTCTTTAACTTTTCTTATTAATTTTGTCTCCCAGACAATTAAAATCATTTTCCACGACTGTTTGAGGGTTAAACTTCGGTGCCATCTATGTAGAGAATGTAGAGAAAAGAGTTGCAATGAAATGTTTGGTGGGATAAGTCCTAATCAAAAAAATACGAGTAGAAAAAGTGTGCTATTACGTTCTTAATTATTTATTTTTTCATTAAAAATCTTTGTATCGCTGAGTAATTTAAAAACTTACGATACAAAGCACACTCAGAATGGAAAAAATCACAACACAAAATATTAACGCGACGCGTGGTCATCCAAAAAAAACCGCAAAAAGCCTTCATGGTCATCGAACCCAAGATAAACGGACGATCGCTACTCAAACTACTACATCATGGAATATGCAGTCAAATTGTATACGCTACACCTCATAATGGAATAAAATGTATTCATTCATACTTACAACAGCCTATGGCCAACCACAATCGTCATTCTTGGCAAACAGATTATCATCGCAATCGGTATTATAAGTTTTCTAATAGACTGTCGCCTATGTGCCTGAAAATTGCATTTTTATAACAGAATAGAATAAAGTAAGCCACCTTCAATTAATATTAATTTAGCATCATGTCCCCTTAGTTTTCTTGCCGGATCTTTCTCAGTGTGGCCTTGTTCCGATCCGGTGGTAGTATACTAGTGTTAGGCTTTAAATATAATTACTATTAATTTTAATGTTAAATAATTACTAACCATAAACAATATAATTTTTATTTCATTCATCATCATCATTTCAGCCTATTGCCGTTCACTGCAGGACGTAGGCCTCCCTCATGTTGCGCCACAATGTGCGGTCCTGTGCCGCCTGCATCCAACGACGCCCAGCAACTTTCACTAGGTCATCGGTCCACCTAGTGGGGGGCGTCCTACACTGCGTCGTTCGATACGTGGTCGCCACTCGAGAACCTTTCTTCCCCACCGGTTGTCGGTTCGTCGAGCGATGTGGCCTGCCCATTGCCACTTCAGCGTGCTAATTCTTCGTGCTATGTCGGTTACACCCGTTCTTCTGCGGATTTCTGTATTCCGGATTCTATCTCGCAGAGAAATCCCGAGCATAGCCCGCTCTATAGCACGCTGAGCGACTTTGAGCCTTGATATGAGGCCTACATTTAGGGACCACGTTTCCGCGCTGTAAGTCATCACTGGTAATACAGACTGGTCGTAGACCTGTGTTTTCAGACACTGAGGTATGTTGGACGAGAAGATCCTCTTAAGCTTCCCGAACGCTGCCCAACGAAGTTGGATTCGTCGGCTGATCTCTTTCTCGAAATTGGATATACCTAACTGGACTGTTTGTTCTAGGTAAACATAATTTTTATTTATATAGAATCATTTTCTTCTTCAACTGGCAATAAATTTGTATCAAAATGTGGATCAATATTTAATAACTAATTTTCTGCATCGGGTAGATAATTATAAATTTTCTGCAATAACGATGACTTGTTGGACGTGAGACATCTTAGTCTGCCCGTGACCATGAATGCTACAAAGTGTTCGAAACGTCGGGAAATCAAAAATCAAATACAAACGCGATGAAATCCGTAGTTTTATTTAAAAAGAATAGAATGCGTTTATTATGAATAAAAATGTTGATTAAAACAAACCTAAACTTAACTCCGTGTGTGTGACGAAGCAAGAAAACAATTCATCGCCCCTATCTTGCATATGGCTATGGTAAAAGAAGACTAAAGGTTTATAATATGTATAAAACACCTATGCAAGAGACAACTACGAAATAGAACCGTATACCAATCTGATACCAGTAGAATCCTTTACCATTTAGGAATGACAAATTATTACACATTGTACGTTAATTGTATGAGAAACACGTTGTATTAGAAAAATAAAAGATAAGTAAATGAATAAGCAAATCATCCTCAGATTACGAAGTTATTAGAATAATTGTTATACACAAAAAAGATAATGTGCTGTGCTCAAAGTGTTGTTGCAAAGAAAAAAGTCTAATTAGCTATATTTGTAGTTCATATGTATTATTATTAAAAAAAAAAACTTAGAATTACGTTTCTGATAAGTTAAATAAATCTAGGTCAGTGAATTGACTGTTGTATTCGGTCATCATCCTATGCAAGATTAATGGCAAACCAGTTTTGGTACGACAAGGTGCTAAATAGAAGACAAGCACACATTGCACGTCGATGAACAGTACGTGGGGCGGTAATAAATTAATTAATTAGATATGATATGTATCGAGTGGTAATAAGTAGTCACTGGATATACTGGGACAATTTTCTTCTTATAGTGACGGAAGCTAGAAGAAAACCCAGCGGTGGGATGATGAGTTGTGACCATGATGATTACGAAAAAATAAATAACGACTCCCGCGGCAAAGCTATTACGAGGTGGTGTCTCGTACTGCATCACCGGATGGGTCATACATCGCGATGGAATCGAAATAATACTTCGGATGGCTTTTAAACTGTATTCTACAATTAGTGTTAACAATGTTAACCAGTAATGTCGATGTCGGCGGATAAACCACAAGTTAAGGAAACACGGTGATTTCGACGTAACATGGCAACAACTACAACCGATCGCCCTAGAGTCTCATTCCCATCTGAATATTCATAGGACCGCTTTAAAACAAACTCTCATAATAACATTCCAAATGTAAACGGGTCATGTCAAGTGGTCATAAATAATTGCCAATCGCTGTATCGACTCCACCAAAGCGTAGCACTTTTCGTTTCCATAATCAAGTGTTTCTTAAGTATTATACATTTACGTGATTGTGTCTCTATAGACTCGCTTTTTCGTTTCATCGAGTTTGAAATCACAAAGATTCTAAAGAAGTTTCACTTCAAAAAATAAAAGTTTAGATAACAATGCCGTGAATTTATTTACGACCTTCTATATATATCTGTCATATCCGATGAAGGTTGAGTGGACCAGATAAGACCATCTGTTTGAGATTTATCTTTTATCGTATACAGGGTATTTTTTCAAAGGGTGCACAAATTTGCACAGGAGGTTCAGAATCGATAGTATAATTGATTATTGAAATAAAAACATGCTTTTTTTCTTTTTTTTTTCAAAAAAAAAAATCCATTTAACATTTTATGCATTCTCATAAAAACCAAAAACTTGTTGATAATGCGAAGCCATTCATGATTTTTATAATTACGCCACAAACGCACACAAAGATAAATCTAAAACGTAAAAAATTAGCGTCGCGTCGTATCGTTAAATTACCTATGGGTTTATTCCCTAAAAACCCGCGTTTTATAGTGAATTATCTATGCCCCCGTCGCCGCCGTCGCACGCAAAGTCCGATTATACACTACCTGCATACGGCCGATCATGACGTATGCCAGTGTAGTGTTCGCGCACGTTAGGCCAAACAGGATCCACAGGTTACAAACACTACAAAATAGATTCATGCGACGGGCAACGGGAGCACCGTGGTTCGTTCGTAATGTCGATCTACACATCGACCTCGAATTGCCGACCATCAGGCAGTATATGAAGCGTTGCTCCCAGCGCTATTTTGACTCTGCCACGACTCACCCCAATCCACTAGTGGTTGGGGCGGTAAACTACCCCTCAAAAATATCCGCGGTCCGCCGACCCCGTCATCTCCTTGAAGAAGGGGATGATGCTATTACGATCGCCCAAGAAAGGGCCTACACAGCTCGCGCAGCGATAACACATAAAACTCCGCGGTATCGGCCTCGCCGACGAGGTCGAAAACCGCGCCGCGTAAAAATCATTAACCTAAACGTGGCCACGCCCACTTTGCTTTCAGCGACGCCCCGAGCCGAGGTCCGTTCCCCACAGTGGGAGCCCTCGGGCGATGTTCGCTTAACTTACTTACCGGGTTGAGAGTCTTCCGCTCGCCCATTGCCCGCGTTAAGCTGTCAAGGTCATCTGCGACCAACAGCTAAATACACACAAAAAAAAAAGCCGTCGCACGCCTTTGTCGGCACACGAGCCCACCAGTTGACGTTTGACCATGACCTAATTACGAGTGCGTATGATAAAATTTTCGTTGTTGTTTATCTTCAAGAATAGCGGCCATTGGCGGCACAAAATCAAATAACATATTCGAACCGCAAGTATTATGAGATAACATGGTGCTACATATTAAGTGTTCAAAGTATACGTGGTGCTCAAAGACTATGAAAGTGACTCTTTACCGCGTTTATAGAAACAAGGTATTAACTCGAGAATACCTAATTTGAAGACGATTTTAGCAGCCACCCAAAGGTTATTGGATTTGGCACTATGTTGCGAGCGTAATTCTAGGCCCGCATCATTATTCACGTGCTGTGGACTTCATTTTGAATAATTATTAAAATATCAGTGATAAGAGTTTTTTCATGGACCTAAATGAAGGTAAGTTTAATTGTAGTAAAAAGTTGATTCGACTTTTTAAATACGCCTTAATAAGTACGAACATTAGTTTGTGACTTTAATAAACTAGGATTTTATTGTACCCGTTTATTATGGTAGTCAAAAAATTGTGTAAGGCATTAAGGATGATATTTAACATTTCTGTGTGGTGACGGAGTAAGAATACAATTCACCACCCCCTATCTTGCCCGTGGGTGATCGTACGAGACGACTAAGGTATATAAAACGCATATAACATCTACGCGAGAGAAGGAAAACTCGAAATAAAACCCTATACCAACACATCTGACCAGCGTGATATAGTAGGTCAATTACCCTTCCTCTATGGAGGAGGCCCGAGCCCAACAGTGGGACTTATATGGGCTGAGATGATGATGATAATTTAACATTGTATTCATGCAACGCGAACAGGATCAGTGAAGTATGGAATGTTATGAGTAGTGTAAAAAAGATGAATAGATGCGAGAACGTGCAAGTGTTAAAGAGTTGGTTGCAGAGTATGTAAAAGAGGATAGATTAAGGAATATGTATACGTGTAAGTGAAATGGAAAATAAACTGCAATTAGAGAAAACGTCGTATCAACCATTCAATTGGAATCGTAAACTTATTACCTATAACACAATTGTTAGTAATAAATAGTATTAGTGTGCGTTAACGCTAATATTCGTTCTCAATGGCCGCAAATAGGGTGGTTAAAAATCACGAACATTCTTAGATATTTTCAAATCAAAATAATTAATTAATTACTAGTGATTTTAAACATTTTACATTTTATATATCATTTTATTTATATCTAGAATATAATAAAAAAATTTGTGCACTCTTTGAAAAAATACCCTGTATATTTATTTTAGTCTAATGTGTGGTCACTATAAATTATGATAAGCTAATTCCGAATTTAAAAAGTTAATTCACGTTTGCCTTACGGATTAAGCAGAAATATTTTAGTTTACATAAAAGATTATCACAGTTAAGTACTGTTCAATAAATTACAAGCAAGTTGAAGGTTATCTTGATTTATTATTATGTTTGTTAGAGATTTATTTAATGTGATAAATGACTTAGGTAATACACGGTAGTCGTGAATTTAACAACCACACGAGTACATAACATGACCATAGGTCTCAACGTGACAGTCTCGTTTACAGGCTGTCTGTTCCGTTGTACAAAGCTTTAACAAAAATGTCCCCGTTTACAAACAAATAATCATTTGTTACATTGATAAAGACGTGTTCTATATAATTTTCATATGCTTTTTAAGTTTTTTACCTATTTTTGCAAGATTTTTCAAGTGACCTTTTTTAACTTTTAAGTTCATATTTTCACCCATTTCTGCAAGTATGCCTTTCTAACGTAATGCAAACGTGGCAATTTGGCGTAAAAAAATTGTTATATTTTATATGTATACAATATTTATGCGTTTGGGCTATGGATTATATATACAAGGAGAAGCATTTTCTTAATTGATACGTCTCGTATGAAAATAGATGACGTTACTCTAAGTGTGTAAAGGGTATTATAGTCCATAAAATATAGCTTGATCTCTGTGACAGTTGTCCCTAGTGCTATCACGCTTACGATGAAGTCCGTAGTTTTTTATCGATAAAACTCTTTATTTTTATAGTTGTAATTTTCTATTATAATTGAAATACAATCAATGAAAATCTTTTTGAATTTAAATCAAACAAAAACTATTTTTTGACTATTTTAATTATTCGAAAGGAGTACAATTAAGGTCAACGTCACTATTGTTATCATCACTGCTAGAACCTTTATCATTTTTTGTCATAATAGGGACAGTCGTTATATCAATCGATCAATTGCGATTCTTTTATTAGTAAACATGTTTAGTTATTGACAATAATGCGTACATAAAATATTATCATTTACTCTTAAGGCAAAAAGTAGTTTTTTTAATGTTTAATTAATTCAATTTATATACTTTATAATGTAACTGTCTGTTGTAATTGTAAAAATATGTTGAAAATTTTATATAGGTACTATTTTGGGTTTATTTCTGTTATGAATAATTTAATAAATATCTGTTATTAATTTACGTATATCGACTGTCCCATCTCTTTTTTATTTACAGTCCAACATAACCTTATATGTAAGTAAGCGTCATTTTTCTATAAAATGTTTACTAGGTATTTCAATACTTACGAGGTGCATTTTAGGCATGAATATTAACATTTTTATATGTATAATATATTGCACTTCAGTTGCAATAAAACTGGCACGAAAAGACTGAAAATATATCTGATACAAAATAAAATTGTAAATATGTCGCTCGTTCAAACTTACTTCGTCGGTTTCGTTGACATATGTCACAGAGATCAAGCTATATTTTATGGACTATAATCATTTTTAAACAAAGTATTGTTTTTATTTTATTACCATTTGCATGCTAGACTTTTTCTTTAAATTAGATATTGAAATTGAAAAACAGTAGCATAGTCGGGAATTATTGGAATTATTGAAGATGGCAGTGGTAAAGAATTTAGATACGGTTAGGCCACAGTAGCCGCATATCACTCGCGCAACTGTACACTATTCCTTGACTTGGATTGGGAACTTGGGTTAGCTTGCCAGTGCTGGTAGCTAGGTCTCTGGCAAGCATGGCCCGTCGCCTTCTTCAGAAGCGCACGCGGCAACGCCAATCTGCCTGGCAAGTTATAATATATGGCACGTTTACTTTATTAAATATTTTGGATAGATTAGCAGGTGATACGTTATTTCTAATAGTTACATTCCATAGTCTGGGTATAATGTTTTTTTTTTTATTGCAAACTGTGGCAGACGAGCAGGCAATACACCGATGGTAAGTGAAGAAAGAAAAAAGTGACGAGAGTGTTCAATGAGGTTCGACGATACTAAAGGTGTCACCAAAACCCACCACACGCAAACATCCTTCCAAAGTTGGGCTTCTGGCTCTTTCGCTCACCGAACGAAGCGCAGTAACAAATTGCTACTACTTAGGCGTCGATTTTCTGCGAGTGTGATACTACCTCGGACGGACTGGATCGCGGCGGTAGACAATCCTACCACTAACAACTGTGTAGAAGTTTGCAAAGGCACCCATAATGCCGAGATTTTCCTAATGGCTATTATATCAAAAATATATTTTTAGTATAGGACTAGTGTTGCCCAAAAAAGTCTTGGTCTTGCGGTCTTGGTCTTGCGAGAAATGCGAGACCGAGACCAAGACCGCTTAATTTTTGCAAGACCAAGACTGGCCCTGCAAGACTTGAGCAAGACCAAGACTGAGCCTGCAAGAGTCTCGCGGTCTTGCATTTAATTCAAATCACCATTCCAGCTTATATACGGTGGAGCTCGTGTCTTCTACATAATAGGAGAGTAATCGGCCGTGGCCGGAGAAGAATCGCCACGGTGATCGGCCGTGTTGTTACAGGGTTTATGTCAAGTTTTCCTTCTCTTGCACCGATGTTATATATTATAGCCCTTAGTCGTGGGTTCACACTCGCGGGTAAAATAGGGGGGTGATGAATTGTATTCTTACTCCGTCACTACACGGCAAGTCAAATCAGTCTTGAGATATCCATCTATTGGCCAATCGATTCCCAATGTTGGTGTTGGCTTTTCAGAATTACTCTTCGGAAAGGCTTAAGGACAAAAATACCGTAATCACGAGAGTGCCCTTGCCCATTATACATATTTATATATCCGTTTATTCATTAGCCCAACGACGTTCACTGTTGGATATAGAAATATGCCTACAATTAATCTACATAAATGTCCGTGTAGGGACAGAGTACGAATACAATTCACCACTCTCTTACCCGATGTCGTATCAAATCGGACCGAGGCATGGTGTTAAGAAGTCTTTATTTGTTTTTTTATGGGTGGGCTATGGTAAGCACACGCGTGGTCCATTCCGTCCGGGGCGATGAAAGGACGGCGCGCGGACCCATAACCCACCCGTACCCACGTCGCCTCGTTGTTGGGCCAACCACCAGAGCAGGGTGTCTTGTCGTCTGTGGTCAAATAACTCCGTCGCTTGCTAATCAAATTGAAAAAATCTTTTTTGTTGGAAAGGGGGAATGTTAAATGACATAAAATTTATTGTATCAACTGCCCCGTATAGTGACGTCTTACGAAAATAGGGTCGAAATTCCTTCCTTTGTCATAGGAGTAGTAACTCTGTCTAATGTAACACTAGGGGAATAGGAGAGTAATTTTTCCCAGTGGTAAGGGTTATATTCAATAGTGAACTATAGGCTAGGAGATGGATAGATAGGATAGGATATTTGATTAATTTAGTTGGATTTTTCATTGCCATGATAAATGACTGTTACGTTATTCCAACTGCAAGACTTGCAAGGCTTTGCGAGACTCTTGCTGCAATACCAAGCCCAAGACTCGAGTGTGCAATACCAAGACCAAGACGAGACCAGGTGTGCTGTTGCAAGACCAAGACTGGTCCAAGTCTCGTCTTGGTCTTGCATTTGGGCAACACTATATAGGACGACTTGATATTTAATTGTGGAAGTATCGTTTTAGCTGTAAATAAATATAATAGAACTAACTGCCCCACCACAGTCACTAGATTACAAAACTGGCAAATCTTTTCTTGAAAATATCTGGTATCTTATCGACACAAACGTTCTGAGATCTTGATGTATTTTTATAAAATAAGATATTAACACACAAATTTTTTTTAAATTCGATTAAGTAATTGCGCCAATTCTGCACGGCGATATGACTGCATAGACGGCGCAATTATTAAGATACCGACCTATCGTGCCAGTGTCGTGACTTTGAGACGCAACCAAGACAACACTGTTCAATCTACAAACTGCTGATCTTAGTTTGGGTGTAATTTGTGAAGTCCCGCACAATACAAGGATAATTAACTTAGTGCAGGGTGTCTTGAAAAAAAAGCAGTAAAAACACTTGTTTCATCCTGTATTCTATTATTGAGTACGAGCATGCTTCACGATAAAAACTAAAATAAGGTGACGTCAATGACGGAGAAGTTAAAAAGTCGTTTGACATATTTATGAGACATACAACAAGACGAGACGAATGTTATATATTTTTACAAGATCAAAAAGCAATATTTAGTTATTAATGCAAAAACTTATAGGTGGAGTGTTTGTATTCTATAAACAAAAATAGATTTTGAATGGACCAAATCTATATTGACTATCAAAGCTGAAGTTTTCTTGTTTTGACGCGCTAATCTGAGGAACTAACAGTTGGGTTTGTGAATGAAATTATTTTCTTTCGAACGAATTAGTGAATTATCTTAATCGTATTACGATTACGCATAAGATTAAATCTTAAGCATGTACAATCTGGATTAAATGGACCAAAATAGTATATTTATTTTTTGTTTCAATCAGAAAAAAATTGCGTGATATTTGCCGAGATCCCAAAACTCTCCAACGTAAGATTAGATGAGATTTGACTCGACCCCCTCCCCCCCCTTAAACATCTCACGTATTTTATGAACGCCCCCTAACGTTCTGACAAATATAACCAGGGCATTGTCTATTTCCGTGTGATGACGGAGTAAGAATACAATTTACCACCGCCTCTCTTTCCTGTGGGTGTCATAAAATACGACTAACGGATACGATATGCATATAACACCTATGCAAGAGAAGGTAAATTCGAAATAAAATCCTATACCAATACGTCCGATCAGCTTGGTGTAGCAGGTCATAATGGAAAGGAAATTGCCCAGTGGGTGAAACGAGTTGATATATTGCTTTATTTCGACGTATCCTTTTCTTGCATAGATATTATGTGCATATTATAATTCCTTAAGACACTCACGGGCATGAATTGGGTGTTTTTTTTTATGGGTGGACTATGGTGCACACGCAGTCCATTCCGTCCGGGGCGACGAAAGGACAGCGCGCGGGAACATAATCCACCTGTGCCCACATCGCCTTCGTCGTAGGGCCGACCACTAGTGCCGAGTTCCTTGTCCTCAGTGGACGGCCCGAGGCATGAAATGGGGTGGTGAATGTTATTCTTACTCTGTAGCTACACGAAAATGTTGGAATGTATAACATACAATAAATACGTAAAGCAGCTTTGCTGCTGATTCAACTAATTATAGTATCCCAAGACAGAATTATGCTTGGTATAGGAAAAAAATATTTCATTAATGAAAATAAAACTATTTTACAGATTTATGGGCGGACTAAGATGTCTCATGTCCAACGTTGAGACATCTCAGTTCGCCCGTGACCATGAACGCTGTAAAGTGTTCGAAACGTGGGGCAATTAAAAATCAAATACAAGCGCGATAAAATCCGTAATATAGTTTAATAATACTCGCGTAAACATCAGAAATCATTATTTTATTAATGGTTTTTACCATTAATAAAATAATGATTTCTAATCCATTAATATGGAAAATATAGAATAAATATCTATAGAAATAATTATCCATTAATAATCCATTTAAATATAATACAGGAATCATTAATATAATAAAATATTAATGGTTTTTACCATTAATAAAATAATCACACCATTAATGGTTTTTTTAGGGTTCGGTACCCAAAGGTTTGTCCGTCCGTCTGTCTGTCACCAGGCTGTATTTCAAGAACCGTGATAGCTAGATCGTTGAAATTTTTACGAATTATGTATTTCTGTTGCCGCAATAACAACAAATACTGAAAACAAAATTTTTGGGCGAACATTTAACTCGGGGGAAAAAAGATATTGCTGTTCTTCACTTTTATAGGCTACAGGGATACAGGGTCCCTGTAGCCCGGGGGCCCCGTATCATTGATACGGCTGATACGGTGGTAGCTGCGCCACTGTGGGCAGGCCACATCGCTTGTCGAATCTAGAACCGTTGGATAAGAAATCTATTCTGGCTACCACGAATCGGACAACGTAGCGTAGGACGACCGCCTAATAGGTGGACTGACTACATCTTGAAAAGGCAAGGAACCGTTGGATGCAAGGGGCACATGACCGTTCCGAGTGACATTCTCGTTGGGGGCTATGTTCAACAGTGGACGTCTATGGGCTGTATGGATGAGTTCTTAAAATTACATAATCTATTTTGAATATATTATCTACAAGTCTGCCTACTCCTTCCGGAATCAAAATAATTTTCAATAAATGTATTTTTAAACCGATATCTAAAGTAACACAGATAAGCTTTAGTACATTCAGATAATTTTCTATACTTATCTATGTAAACAGACTAAATAATGTCTATTTCTTAATAATTTATTAAATTTCTGAATCATATAACCCAATTAAAAATTCTTCTACGTCATTGTAATGTAAATTAGCAAGTTTTCGGCGGTACCACTTTAACTTGCATATATTATTTTCGCTTTTAATTATAAAATACCAAATCATTACTAATATTATAAAGCTGGAGAGTTTTTTTAGTTGAACGGACTAATCTCACTAATATACTGGTTCAAATTGAAAAAATCTTTTAACCAATAGCCGGATAGCCCGGGTCGGCGAAGGAATACACGTCGGTACACGACCGCACGCTGTCCGTCCGTTGCTCGGGACTGATTGGGTGGGGTGTATCCAACCCATAGTCTACGATAAAAAAGTATTAAATAGTCTATTTATCAAAGAAGACTATCGACTATATAACATTACGCTATAACTAATACGCTAAAATCAAAACAAAATGTTGAAGGGGCAAACTTATCCCTTTTGAGGACTTCCGTTGCATGCGTTGCGCGTTATAGATAACTACGACTCTCTCTCTCTTTCTTTCTCTCTCTCTCTCTCACTCGTTTATGTGACCTAGACGAAGTTGGGCGTGACAGCAGTATACTATAAAACGAATTCGACTTGAGAGTAATTATAACGTATAAATATTAGAACCGTGCACAAATCTAATTCGATATTTCCTTGCCGTTGACAGTATTTGAGCGGCACAGGTGCGAATATCTACGCCTGGTGCCGCCCTAGCCGAGGACGCGAGTGACTGAACCGGGCAATATGAGAGCGACCCCTCATATGATACTCGAAAATGTACCGCCGGGCTGGCCACGGACTGTAAAGTGGCGTGAAAACAATGGGTTATAGGACCGCACGCCGCCCTTTCGCCATTCCGGGCGGAACGGACAATATAAGTTTAGAGCATTGCTCGCCCCAAAAAAAAAAAAACTATTGGCAGTATTAATAAAAGTAAAATTTACCCTTGTGGTGGGGGTTTAAATATTCACAATGACACCACTCATAATTTTGCCTTAAGAGTTTTAGAAATTGTCTAAAGAATGTCCAGGAAAATACAACACCCTCCTGGACAACTTACAACACCAAATACAATTTCGAATACGCCTGCAAAGCATAGTATTATTTTCTTCATATGAGGAAGGCTATGTCCAATAGTAAACATTATTTTTAATTTGACATCAATTTAATTCAGTAATTTCAGCCTATATTCGTCACACTACTGGACTTGAGCCTCCGCCGCTATCGGAAGAAATACTTGACCTACTATGTATCACGCAGTTCAAACAAGTTGCTTTTGTTTAAGGTTTTCCCTTCTCTGGCGTAGATATTATATGCATATTATATCCCTTAGTCACCTTTTACAGTATGCTCGGACAAGATATGGAATAGCATTCTTATTTTGTTAGCTCGCGGAGAATTTCATTCACAGGAAGAAAACTTGCAGCGTTAATGTGTATAATAAATTTACTCCCGTTTTTTTTTCTTAAGATTAAATAATGTATAGACTCTACACTCGTTTTCTTATTGAGAGAGAAATTAGTTTTCTTTACCACGCCATTCAGGCGGGTTCCTAAGACTTATTATGTATGGTTCTGCTTCTATTTCAGTAGTGTTCCTGCTTAAATACCCTAAATATCTCTTACGACATACATGAGCAAGACATCTAGATAAATACAACCGTATGGATATGTCGAAGACCTTAAAAAATAATGGATAACTAGTTTCAAATATAGCTAAAGTCATGAACGGTACTTTTAGGATCCACTATTCAGTTTCTGAAATGATCAATTTAGTATTTCGATGGCGTATGGCAAATCGCCAAAGAGCGATACTCGATTCTTGTAAAATCACCAATCCTAAAAGTACAGCAAATACTCTACTTTTAACACTTACTGGATAACACGACGGTGATTAATAATACTATAAAGGCTCCAGAGAACAGGCCCACTTTAAAAGTGGTCCAAGGACTCTGTTGTTCGCCTAAGGGTGGAACTCTTAGTTTCTTCATTGCCTTCTGTCTGTCGCCACCCTCCAGTTCGTTGGTGACCGTTGCTTCTGTGTCGCGAATCAATCTGTCTATGTCTTTGTTTGTGTAAAAGTGTGATGTTTCCACGTATTCCGCCCGCCATTGTGCACCGTTACTCACACTTAGTAACTGTCAAGCAAAAATCCCTTTATAATCGGAGACATAGAAAGAAGTACCCTAACCACAATACTGGTTTTCCGGGTGGTGACGGAGTAAGAATATAATTCGCCACCAATTGCCTGTAGATGTCATGAAAGACTAAGGAATCGTAATACGCAAATAACATTTACGCAAGAGACGGATAACTCGAATAAGACCCTATAGTATAGGGTATAGGGCCTATACCAACACGTCCGACCAGCATGGTAGGTCAATTTCCCTTCCATCGTGGAAGAGGCTCGAGCCCAGCAGAACATATATGAGCTGTGATAATGACCACCACAATTGAAAAGATATAGTAATCAAACTTCCAACCATGTTTACTGATAAATATAGATAGATGGATATTTCCAATAAATACTTATATAATGTAAAGACTAATATTATTCTTAAAAATCCATTTAATCGCCACAGATTTAGGTTGACTTAGAATTATTGTAATAACAATAACAGCTATTGTTGGCCAACGAGCAAACAGCTCACCCGATAGTGAATGATATTGCAGCTTACGAAACTTTGCTAAGCCGCTGTTTACCGTGACGAAAATGAATGGAGTGTGAATATGCGCAATGAGGTTCGGTGATACTAAAGGCATCACCAAAACCCATCAAACGCAATCACCCTCGGACAGTTGGGCTGCCGGCTCTCTCGCTCACCGAACGAAGTGCAGTAACAAATTGCTACCAGTCAAACGTCGATTTTCTGTGAGAATGTAGTCCTTACCCCGGCCCGGACAGACCGGCCCGCGGCTGTAGACAGACGACTAAAGACAGTGTGGTCCTATCGCATATACTTGCATTTCAAACGCAAACCGTCATCAGGATACAAGGAAAAATTACGGTAACAACACAAGTTGACGATGTTTTATTAATTGACTTCAAAACAGAAGAAGGTTCTCTATTCATCTATTTTTTTTTATTATGTACCTCAGAATTTTTTTCTAGGTGAACCGATTTTCATGATTATTTTTTATTTGAAAGCTGGTGTTGCCAATATATCCCATTAAATTTGATAAACATCACACTCGTAGATTTTCAGTTATCCTCAATAATACCTATCTGGCTCACTACATTGTTTTGAAGTCGATTTTTATGGTAAAATTTTATAGTATTTTATTTTTCCTCTTAAGTGTAATACTTAAAGATTACATCCCTTAGTCGAAATAAGTATAGAACAACAGGCTATTGGAGATCTCATAACAACCATCGTTCAAAGTGAATCAATATATATACTCGTATACAAAACGAGGAAAACCACTAAATATTTGCTAATAAACATATCATGCCGACTTTGGTAAGGCAATTACGATTCCACAGAATGAAACCATAAAAGCTTAATTTTATATTCATAAAAACATTTATTCATAATCCATAAACATATTATTACCCAGAAAAGATTAATACTCAAGCATTACAGAAAAGGAAAGAGTATAGAATCACCCAAAAAAAAAAATCCCGAACTATTAAAACTACGTTTCATGTAGCCTATGTAAATCGTCGTGTTGAACTAAAATAAAGAAAAATTAAAAGGTATCTATGACATTCCGGTACTAAATTTGATATCTTGAAATATGTTTATGAGCAAAGCAATATAAACTATAAGGAAGAATAACTTCAGAAGTATCTTAGACAAGCTGTATTCAGGTTAGGTCAATGTTTTCTGTAGGCATTAGAAAATATATGTGGAAATGCATAATGCTGGGCAAACTAAAATTGCATTGTGTAAACAATTATTCCGATTACCAAATGCTAAACACATAAGCCTTACTATTTGCATTGCTATTAAATCAAATATTTGCCTATGATATTATCTGTCCACTGCACATACGGGATAAACCTTATAAATATAAACGATACGATATCTTATCTTTATACTATTTAACATACCTTATCGTGTTTCTTCAATATTTTTCTAAAACCCGTATAGTTTAAATTCTGATAATTTTGCAATAATATAAGACTTAAATAGAATTCACTGAACGCCAATTTTAATTCTTGAACTTTTCGTCTAGGAATAGCTCTTTTAATATCACCACCACTTTTAGGCTTTATTGTATCGAAATTTGATTTTAATTCACTTTGTAGCGTGGCAAATTTACGTGTCGCTTCGGCTAGCTTCTCTGAAAAATAAAAGAATATTAAGATATGTAAGAACTAACCAGCCTTCGTGAAGGCATTTCACTGTTTAAAAACTTAGCAATAGATTTTGTACTTCTTATTTTTTGCCTTCAGTGGCTGCTGGATAAATTTCACCAACACCGATTTTTAAGTCGTCTTCGAGCTTTATAATTGCTCGTGTCATTATGTCAGCAGTAGTCTATACTCAAAAACCAAAAGAAAAATATTTTTAAAATCTGTTTGCTTATACTGGCAGCACTAATTGAGCACTAAATTATTAGCCCATGTGCCTCTCGCTGCGACTGTACCATAGCGCGGTCACGAACGGTACACTGCTAGCTTAATCAAAAGTTAGCAGTGTTCTCATTTTTGGTCTACCTATCACAGCACCAAATATCTGTTATCAGCACTAAATTAGCACTAAATGAGCACTAAATTTTGATATATAAAACTAGTGATTCTGCCGACTTGACCTTTCTAGCTTTACAGACGTGATATTGTGTGTGGTGAACTTATATTGCTCGTGGGTGTCATAAAAGACGATTACGGGCTTTTCATCGACCTGGATCAACTCCATCTGATGACGTCTGGCCAACAATTATTTTCAGAAGAACGGCTCATATCAGAGAGGCGGCTGCTCATAAAACTATTGCTAATAAAGTTACTGCAATGTGTACTATTGAAGAGGAGTACATGTTACGTTGATCACCGAGTAATTGAGTGAATTAATGATGATTGTGGCCCGTCAGATGAATATACTTTAGTTCTTTTTGCCAGTGTGCGCATAAGGAAAATATAAGACTCACTGATAGCATCAGTACTTCAGTAGTATCATACTAAGCGCAATCGTATGATTATGAAGTAAAAAAATATAGCGCAACAATTGTTATGCGTATTCTCTCAACGGCTGGTAATACTCGCGAGCTGAACTATGGTCTCAAATAGTAATAACACAAAAAAACCATATGATTTCTATATTGTAACCTGTTTCTTACAATTAATTGGTATGACTCAACCATATATTCAAAAGTAATGCCTAATACAGGGAAATAATATCGAATAACATTTACGTAAACGATTTGGTAATAAAATTGTATAACCTATTTTGAAAAACATACAAAATACATCAAGAGTGGTTGGACCACACTGTCGAGAGTTATCTGTCTACAGCCGCGGGCCGATCCGTCCGGGGCAGTACCACACTCTCGCAGAAAATCGACGTCTGAGTAATAGCCATTTGTTACTGCGCTTCGTTCGGTGAGCGTGAGAGCCGGAAGCCCAGCTTTCTGAGGGTGTTTGCGTGTGGAGGGTTTTGGTGGTGCCCTTGGTATCACCGAGCCTCAATGCACGCATTCACATTCCCTTCACTTTCTTCGCGGTAGGCAACGGCCTTGTAAAGGTCCATGAGCGGCAGCAACACTTACCATCAGGTGTACTGTTTGCTCGTTTGCCGCCGATTACAATAAAAAAAAAAAAATATACATAAAATGATGAAGTTAAATTGTAACTTGTAACATCTGTCTGACCAGCATGGAATAGTAAGGTCAACATCCCTCTTACTGTGGAGGGGGCTCGAGGCTCAGCAGTGGGACGTATTTGAGCCGAAATGACAATATTAAAAGCGATGTCCGATGGCAACTGTTAATTATTTTTAAATAGAATACATAATTGTCTATTAATGATTAATTAATCTGGTACTAACTTATATGATATTTTATCAACGAAATAGATTCAAGCAGAGCGCGGCATTTGTGATTATACACTGTACCTACTTAACACCTATCTATCATCAGTGATCAATCATTTGAATAATTTTTTATACATAGTTCAATATCATGTTGAATGTTAATATGCGAATGTTTCAAATTCATATACAAAATAGCAGTATTTTTGCATGTTTGTTGTAAGAGTAGAATGTCTATATAGACAGTTGCAAAGTGATGATTCATTTGCTAAAACAGAATTTTAATGATCCATCAAATATATGTATATATATCGAATTACATCAAAATGCATTATAGAGTTAATGTAATCACGAAACTATCGATGCTGCCAGTATCTTGGAACTTCCATATTTCTTTCTCCTTACCATACATCTCTTACTCTGATCTGTCAGCGTGATCGATTGATAGACTCTCATTATAAACCCAGCGATCGATTGTAGCAATTTAGCTGAACCAAGAAATTCTTAACGGAGGTAGGCTAGCTATTTGCCGAAAATATCACCATATTTCGATCATTTTCCGTGTGGTGACGGAGCAAGAATACAATTCACCACTCCCTATCTTGCCCGTGGACGTCGTATAAGACGATTATGAGAAGTAATATGCACATAACATCTGTGCAAGAGAAGGAATACTCGATCTGAAACCCTATACCAACATGTCTGACCAGCATGGTATAGTAGGTCAAATTCCCTCCAACTGTGGAGGAGGCCGGCCCGAGCCCAACAGTGGGAGGTATGTGGGCAGCTATGAGGATGATGATGATCAATGAGCGGCGATACAATCACAAAACCACAAATGGTAATAGTTTCTATATAAAATACCTACCTGAGTAGAATGTGTTGATTTTCTTCAACTCCTGATCACAATAATGGAAGAATGTCTCATCAAAATTTGCAAAATGTCGCGATAGAACCTCGGGTTCGACGTTTTCCGCTGAAGGAGCCTCCTCGACTGCTGTGTATAACATTGCCTTCATTTCCTGTTGGAAGAAAAATTTTATACAGTATTATGTTAGGTTCTCGAATGGCAGCCACGTATCGGACGACGCAGTGTAGGGCGCCCCCCACTAGGTGGACCGAAGACCTGGCGAAAGTTTCTGGGCGTCGTTGGATGCAGGCGGTATAGGACCGCACTTTGTGGCGTAACATGATGGCCTACATCCAGCGTTGGACGACGATAGACTGAAGTGATGACGATGAATATGTATTTAACCTTCATAACACTCACCCTTTTTAACTGTCAGTCTTATTCTATTAATATAAGTCATTAAGGTATTAAAGAACCTTGATTAATCTATTTCTGTGGCCAGATTACATACTTCTCAGACCATATACTAAGGGAATGGGTTAGCATACTTTTATTTCCAGTTTCTTTTAGTATTCATACATACCTTCCTCAATCATGTTTTACAAAATCCATGGGAAAGGGTAGGAGGAGGGGAGGTAGGTATTTGTGAATTGTGTTCCAATCTTGTGACCACACAGTAAAAAAGCAGTAAAAAGCTTTATATATGATATTTCTAATCAGGCTGAATAAATGAGATTTCTACTTTGTTTCTTTCCACAATATATTTTATTTTAAATGAGGCAATGTATTGTAAAATAGGGAATATATTAAGAAATGAAATTTGGTATATATACAATTGCAAATGAAAAAAAATTTAATTGTGATGTCCTTAAATAAGAACTAAAAATGGTTTGATATTGTTCATTTATTAAACTTTCTCAGTTCCGAGCATTTACTGAAATGGACAATAAATAATAATTAAAGAATATATAAGTTAATAACAATTACGGTTAAAAATTATAATTTATGAGTTTCCAGCCTGTAAATGAGCATTTGACTCCTTAGTTAAACTTTGCCTTCAATTAAAGATAGAATGACTATTATCATTAATTATTAAGTTATTAATATATTTGGTTAAACACAATCAATTAAATATTAATTGATTGTGTTCGGTTTAATTGATCTTTGCTTTGCCATAGTTTTATAAAATCAAAGAAAATATAACTTAGTTGAAAAAAAATAGACCAAGATGGTTCTTTCCCCTTAAATTAAAAATCACTAATAATCAGCATAAATTTCGGACATAGCATTTTAACACATTTTTATAATACCTATAGAAATTATCAACATTATCTATTTATGAAACATAAATCTTTATCACATTTTAATGGAGTGACTCAAAATGAAAATTATTCCTATGATTATATGGCGTATTTTAATGTAGAAACTAGACTATAAAAGAATGATCTAAGGAAAAACCAAAATTAATTAATAAATAAGTATTTTAAAAGGACATTTTTTTTATACACCAGCTGACCCATCAGACATTGTTCAGTACAAATCTGAGGAAAATAGAAACAGAACTTCTTGAAAGCGCTCAAAGTACCACTTACTGTGTCCAATTGCTAATCTAAACCATTAATGAGTTCACCTAAATACACACAATTTTTTTTATCAAATTTGGTTCAAACGTTTAGTCCAATCTAATAGACATGTACAGAAGCATTTAAATAAATAAAGATATTATCTTTTTATACTAGGTGTTTTCTGCCTTTAAAAGTTAAATACACCCTTTCTATATTGTATATCTCAAGTACTTAGGTATCAAATTGAGTACACCAGTTTCATAAAATTGGCAAATCTTAAATATTTTAAAATTTACAACGACAAAAGCTATAATAAAGGCAACATAAATTTACTATTCCATGGGGTGATAAAGTAATAATAAAATTCAACACCTCCTCTCTTACCCTTGGGTGTTGTAAAAGACGACTAAGGGATATAGTATGCAGATAACAGCGATGCAAGAGAAGAAAAGCTCAAAATGAAATCCTATGTCACACATTTGACCTGAGTGGTGTAGGTCTAATTCTCTCCCAAAATAAAGAAGACCTGACAGTGGGACAGAAATGGGCTAAGATGATAATGATGAATTTACTTGTAATTTATTTAAACTAATAATGAAATTTCAAGTACCAGACCTACAAATATCTAGATGAAGGCCAAGTATTATATGTTATTTGTGTAATTAAGTGTTTGTTAATGTTTAATTAGCTTGATAATATTTAAAAGAAGTTCTCACAAATAAATTCTTATACTGTATATATGACCGCGTGGTGACTGATTAAGAATACAATTCACGACTCCCTTTCTTGCCTGAAATATGCATATAACATCTATGCAAGGGGAGAAAAACTTAAAATGAAAAGAGTTTCATTTTAAGTTTTTCTCCCCTGATATAGAGATATAGAGATATCAACTTGTCTGACTAGCATGGTATAGTAAAGTCAATTTCTCTCCTAATGTGGAGGAGGCTCGAGCCCAACAGTGCGACTTATTTGAGATGAAATGATGTTGATGATATAAGATCCCCTCGTTTGGCCATAGGTGTTATAAAAATACAACTAAGGGATAGTTACATATTATCTATGCAAGAGAAGGAAAACGGATATTCAATCCTTTGACCAACCAATTTGACCAGTGTTGAAGAGTGTGTCTATTTTCCTCCTACTGTGGAGGAGGCTCAAGCCCAGTATGATGCTATGAGATGTATATGAGCTGTGACGACGATCACTATAAGAGTCATCATCTCAGTTCATATATATCCCACTGTTGGGCTCGGGACTCCTCCACTATGGAAGGGCAATTGACCTACTATACCACACTGGTCAGACGTGTTGGCATAGGGTTTTCTTTGGAGTTTTTCTTCTCTTGCATAGATGTCGTATGCATATTCTAATCCCTTAGTCATCTTTTACAACACCCACTAATAAGAGAGGGGGGTGAATTATATTCTTACTTCGTAACCACACGGAGCGCCCGTGTAAGAGTGTATGTCCAAAATTTAAAAAATAATGAATATATAACGCAAGATATCAAACCTTTTTGGGCATAAACACACTCCTACAAACATACTCCTGTTTAAAACAATTTAGAAAAAAGATGTTACAGTATTCAAAAAGAGGCCAGTAGTTTTTTTTTTGGGTACTTTAAAAATATGTGAATTAGCTACACAAATTAAAACTATATATTTTCTGAGAGTGTGAAAAGAGTTCTTATAATTATGTATTATGCTCATCTCACAATACTTTACAAGTGGTCAAATAAAATATAAAATGGAAGTATTAATTTAATAATTGCAATAAATGACTAAATAAGTAATAGTGTGCAATTTGCTGAGCTATGAAAGACAGCAAATATTCAAACATGTTCAATTACAAATAAGTTTGAATAAACAAAACAAAGATGATAACGGAAGTATGATCAGATAAGTGGGTAGGATAAAGATTAAGTGTAAGGGTTGAAGTAAAAGGGCTTACCTCATAGTTAATATATTGTTTACGCCACTCTGGCGTTATATGAGCACTTAAGTGCTCCGCGAATTTCATCTTGGAACGTTATCAACACGACTTCGTCGTTAGAATGACTCTTATACACTAATTCACGATAATATATCAAACAAATTTAGTTTGTCACGGACAAACTTCATTTACTTTGTGATAACTGGTGATAGTGACCTCATTGCACATAAATTCACGTAATATGTTAAGATACACAATGGAATGATACACTATTACTAGTTCAACAAATTATTATATCTTCGCATTTTATTTTTTATACAAAAATATTGTTACTTCGTAACGAAGACCACGAATCACGATTAGACAACTGAATGATTTTGATTAGATATGTAATGTATATAAAGAATCGTATGAATAAATAAATCGATATAAACACTCGATATGTCAAATTAATCCTTTAGTATCGAATCGTTTCATATCGATAAATTTAAGGATGGAATGTTGAGATATTTTACATAATATTACAATAGTTATGCACGAAAATTTATTATCAGAACTAAACTATCTCTTATTTAGTAATTCCAATACTCATATCAACTACTTTTCGTCATCCACTCCTGGCTCTGCCCCTCTGTCTTCAACGAAATCGTCATTGCACTCAGTGAGAGTGTTACCAATGTGGCCTGGTTATTGCCACTTAATTGTACTAGGCATTTAGGATATACGGGTTACATTTGTTCATATATGAATGCTCGTGTTTCAATGTTATCTCGGACTATAATTTGACAACTCTGTTTTCTTGCATGAGAAGTTTCTTAGTGTCCAAACTCTATCTAGGCGAAATAGCTCACGTGACGTCTTTGTTAAAATTGTATCTAGCTAACTGGAGTGATTGTTCTGGATAATTGACAATTCTGAGGATTGTGTTCCTAACAAGGTCTGATACAGGTATGGAGTGGGCAATAAAGAGAACTTTCGTCTTCTCCATCGTTATTCGTAGATTTACAAGCTGGGAAACCCCCTTGATATTGTCCAAGTCACCATGGTGTCAAGAGCATCCAGGATTTTGTCGTAATGACAATCATACTGCTCTTACCCTTATTACTTAGGGTCAACGCAATGTATAATCTTCTTTTATAGCACACTCGCAAGCAATATCTAAATTGGTAGTATTCGTAGCCGCCACTACACAGCTACACAAAGCTATAACGACACTATCATCTAAAAATTGAAAATAAGTGCTAAATTCAAAATGAAAAATGTGAAATCTAAAAGCCGTAAACGAGTGATGTATTCAAAATGAAGAGTGATATATTCACAGCTCATACACATCGCACAGCTGAGCTCTAGCTTCTTCCACATCAGAAAGGAAATTGACCTACTAAACCATGCTGGTTAGATAGGTTGTATAGGGTTTTAACTCTAGTTTTCCTTCTCTTTTGGAGCTATTACTTATATGATATATTATATACAATTATGTATTTAGTAAAAAAAAAAAAAATACAAGCGCGTCCAAATTCTTTCCAAATTGACAATATGTAAGTGCCGTCTTGGGATTTGTGCATAATAAATGATTCGAATTTGATTGAGTTTCGAATGGCTTTCTTTTATTCCACAAAGGTCACAGCGCTTAAATTTCTTTTATGAAATTAAGTCTTTTCTACAACTGAGTTGTTCGGTAGGTTGGAAGCCTTTGAGCGTAGAGGCGAGTAAATTTGTAATGAACCTTGAAGACAACTTATAGATGTGACTCACGAGTGGAATAGGTCTGTTAATCTTCAGCAGTTTTTTCACGCTTCTTCAAGAATAGTAACACCACATTCGTGGTCCACAACATTGAACCGTCCGGCCCACGAAAATAGTGTATAAGCTATGTTCAGATCAGTCAGCTATAAACAGTAGTTTCCTAGGAGAGTGCTACTACTATTTTTCTGATGAACTTGCCGTCCATTTTTTCGACTTCCACTGGAAAGTAAGGACTCGTAACACGTTATGGATTATAATCCACCCTACAAGGTGAAAACGTCGAAATATTGTAATGAATTGATACATCGTGCTTTAATATCGATTTTTATTTTTACATGAGCATCACTGCAGAGAAGTAATCTGAATGAATCGACGAGCGGATTTTGGCGGGAATCTGGAAGTGTCATGTGGTGTTCTTGCATTATATTCAATATCTTAAGTGTTTTAACGTGTTATATTAAATAATTTTGATGACATTTTATGTAATATATAGTGGCAAAACTGCTGAGGTGTAGTGAATATGATATAAAACTGCTATACATACCTTTTTGTTTCCACCAAAATTCTTAGACGATACCTAACCTAACAGTTGTCATTACACTGTTGGAGGCAATACTTTGACTTACTGACGGACCATTACTGACATGAAGAAAATGATAATTTAAAAAGAAAATTATAACTTGACACTGGCAAAAATGGCTTGTATTAATAGCTGATTGCCAAGACAAAAAAAGAAGAAGAATCGACGAGCAAAAGTCAGAATAAGTTCTGTCATGTTCTTAAGAAAACAGGGTTTACATGCTATATACTATTATGTATGCCCATGGAAGTAATAAGTACTACGTACAACAGGAATGAGCTGTTGTCGCAAAATTGAAGCCGAGCGAGAGCCCCATAACCTTTTTCCCTCTCTGGCCATGGTAACCATATTGAAATATGATTTAAGGACAATAATTATAAAAAAATATTTATAATCTGACGTCAGCAGATCATTGCTTCAGATGGATATTAATCAAAGATGCTAATGATAAATTTGCCCTTTGCGGCACTATACATTTGCTGTTTTTGCTTGCTTTTCTCACTCGCGTCCTATAGGTAGGTACTTACCGACTGGTGCTTGTGGGACACGACACGACGATAAACTACCTATTGTGGTATATTTAATTAATTAGGTAACAAAAAAAACAGTTAAGTTTACATTTAAGTTTAATTCTAAATCAGACATTGCTAAATAAAATAGTCTTGTGAAGTTTCTGCCGCAAACCCAGCTTATTCCTCATATGTTTCATTGATTCTAATTTTGCATTATGAGTTAAACCTAAATTGAGATATGAATTCGCTAACGCCTTCACCAATTGAATATCATGTGGATCTTCAAATATAGATTGAGGAGGATGTGGTGGATCTAACAATGTATGTAATTTGCTATAAAATTCTTGGACAACATACATGATAATTTTATTTTTATGTAAGTTTTTTAATTATTGATTTGATAATGTAATAAACAGTTTTTCAGTGTACTTTAGAATTTCAAATACAAACCTGGAAACATGCTTAAGTTTTCCCCTATCAATAAAAGCAGTAAATGACGAAAATTGTGATATGTCGACACGGTAGTTGTGATCTCTGGTCTTGTGATCCAATAACACCACACGATAATTTGTACAAGAAATTTTGTCAATCATCCCATTCACGATATATCCAGCAATATAATAAATAATGTTCAGTTTAAAATCTGAAACTGAAACTTGACATAAGGTTTTATTTTCTTTGTTTTAGCTGCAAGATGCATAGACAGGGCTCGTTCCTGGAATGAGCTGTTGTCGCAAAATTGAAGCCGAGCGAGAGCTCAGTTAAAGGCTTATTATCGCTATAATTCGCTATAACTGAAACAGGTTTCACAATTTAGCTGTTGTAGAGCACCCCTACTAAGTTAGGGCCCTGAATATCGTGTAGTGTAATAAGGCTTTTACTGAGCTCTCGCTCGGCTTCAATTTTTTAAATTCAAATCATTTATTATGTATAACCCAGCGGGGGCACTTACATTTTGTCATTTTTTTAAATTTTTTCTTAAAATTACCGCCGGATCGGAACGCGACCGCACTGAGAAGATCCGGCAAGAAAATCAGTGGAATTGTCTATTATTTATTAATTTTTCTAATTTCACTTAAATAAAGTTACATCTTACAACATGCTTTTTAATAGTTCCAGTGTGATGCCATTCGAAATATTATATAATACAATGGTATATACAGAGGTGGGCATTAACTCGTTAATCCGTTAATCGTTAATTAACTAATTTTGGTAAACGGATTAACTTTTAAGTTAACTTCAAAAAATGTTAACGCTCTTGTTAACTTCTGTTAAACTGAACTTTCGTTAACTTTAGCCCGTTACATTAGTCAAGTTCAAGGCGCTGCTCTGTCCACGTGACACACACCACATATTATTACTTCTTGCGATATGTTGATTTGCACCTACAGCAAGCATTGCGAACGAATTGAACGATTGCTCCGACTTATAATTTTGAAACTACCGCGATCGTTTGCGCCACCAGTATAATCTAAGACGATTTTCGTACACACTATCGATAAAACTGCACAAACTGTCTGCGTAGTCGAATTGCTACGATATATCATTGTCGTGTATACTAAGCCTTACTCCTCCGTCACCACACAGGGACGCAAACAGTATAGTCTAAATAATACCTAAGTCTAAGTAAAAAATAGTAAGTCTTAAATGGTTAACTTTTAACGTTAACTTGCATTAAATTTTCGCGAATTTAATGCTTTAACGATTATCGAAGTTAAAATTTTAATTAACGATTAACGAAGTTAATTTTTGGATTAACTGTGCCCACCTATGGGTATATAATACATGGGTATAATATTTATCCATATTTTCTTAATATTAAGATCTTTAGGAAATCTGAAATTGAAACAAAGTAATTTTAATATCGAAAGCATGCGGTAAATCGACTTGGATAGTCAATAATTTCAACCCCACAAGCGACGTCGTTCTTACATCATTGCTCAAAGCAAAAGACGATCTAAAAAAGAGAATAACTCAACGCATGGGAGAGAAAGCGGCCAAGAACGTCTATACGGTGGCATCGGCCCTAACAAACGGAGTTAGAACGAGAAAAAGCCAAACGCTCCATAGACTCATAATCGACGAAGCGCTTATAAATCACTTCGGCTCCGTAGTCCTGTTAATGCGCACCGTAAAGGCCAAAGAACTCCTCCTCATTGGCGATACAAATCAGATACCCTTCATTGATCGGGACAATTTATTCGAATTAAGGCACGACAAGCCTTTAACCACGCCATCGGCGACACAGGAACTGTTGTGCACGCATCGGTACCCTATGGATGTAGCATATGCCCTTTAGAACAATTACAATGGCATATACTCATCTAACAAAATCATTAAATCCCTGAGCATATTTGCATACACCGACGCCGTCATACCACCAGACCTACCTGAGACGTTATACCTGTCGCACACCCAGGCAGAGAAAGAAAGCCTCAGAGAAAAAGGATACGGCACTGGCGAGGGCTCCGAACTGCGAACAATCCACGAGGCACAGGGACTCGGTGCACCTAACGTCATTATCATCCAGACAAGTGATTCAGTACATAAACTACACAACAGTATGCAACACGCCGTGGTTGCCATCTCCAGGCACACTAGATCCTGCACATACTAAACAGACACCCGTGAAGATGCCATTTGGAAACTCATGAGGAAGTCCATAGATCAAGAATCTAGCACCATACCGGAATACATCAAAAAGATGGCAATACAACACAGAGACTATAGGGTAATGAAAGAGCTCGGTCTTTCATCAAAATAAATTACAAAACACAACCAAAAGCTACAAACAGAACATGGAAATGGAGCTATAACACAGAAATATGTCAATGAAGCAAACACAGAGAAACAAACAATTAAAGTATAGATAACAACATATACTCATAACATAAAAAACAAAAGGACAACAGCAACTAATAAAAAACAACATAACGATAGAAGACAACAGAAACAAAATAACAGAGGGGTTTTCATCACCAACTTAAAGTAATAGCGCAAAGTAGAAAACCCCGAAACACATGATGTCCATCAACAGCAATGGCACATGGAACAGCGCTCAACTTCAAGTCTATCTTAACATCTAACTGTAATAATACCACTTGAAGAATAACTTGAATTATATAAACTCACCTTAACAATTAAACTCAAAAAATGTAACAAAGGCACGGACAATAAGTCTGTGGACCATCAACAAAAAGAAAAAAAAAAATCGAAAGGAATAAAAAATGCACAGGTATTTAAGTTATTTGTTCTTGAACTAGGACTGTAAAGCATGGTCACCGTAATTCTTCATTCACAAATTATGTTTAAAAATTTCATGTGGGGTTGTCAGGTCAGGTGTCCGTATTTCATACAAATAAAAGAAAAGCACACGTTCTAACATTCCATAAACTCCTGTCACCATATTTGTAATAAATCTATTGCCTCCTCTACACTACTCCCGAAGTTCCTCGGCGAAGTACACTAGAAACTTTGGCTGAAGTCCGAAGCGTTTCACTACACACTCGTTCAACTTCGCGATGAGCTCTTTCGCTCTGTGGTGCCGATAGCCCGCGCACGTTTGTAATGGACGCTCAAGTAGAAACTGCTGTAGCAATGTGCACGTATTCATTCCTGTACCGGTCCTAGTTGGGAATGCGCTTCTCGAAGTTGTGGATCAATATGTTTACCTAGGACAAGCAGTCCAGTTAGGTAGATCCAATTTCAAGAAAGAGGTCAGCCGACGAATCCAACTCGGCTGGGCAGCGTTCGGGAAACTTAAGAGGATCTTCTCGTCCAATATTCCGCAGTGTCTAAAAACAAAGGTTTATAACCAGTGTGTTATCAGCGATGACTTACGGCACTGAAACGTGGTCTCTAAATGTCGGCCTCATAAAAAAGCTCAAAGTCGCTCAGCGTGCTATGGAGAGGGCTATGCTCGGTATTTCTCTACGTGATAAAATCCGGAACACGGAAATCCGTAAAAGAACGGGTGTAACCGCCATAGCCCGCAGAATTGCCACGTTGAAATGGCAATGGGCAGCCCACATCGCTCGTCGAACCGACAACCATTGGGAAAAAAAGGTTCTTGAGTGGTGGCGCAGGACCGTTCCGGGTGGCATTCTCGTGGGGAGGCCTATGTCCAGCAGTAGACGTCTATAGGCTGATGGATGGATGGAACATAATTTGCTCCAATGATCACTGCGTGCACTAATTATAACCTAAATTATGCACCAGCAGCACACACGACGTCTGAATGAGTACCAATGACGTACTGAAGTCGGCCGAGTAGTGTAGAGAGGTACTTCGTGAACGCACTTCGTGCAACTTCGGGCCCTTTGACTCGGGCGCAAAAACCGACAATAAATGGAAGTCGCCCGAGACGAAGTAACGTTGGACGAGGTAAGCCGAAGTGCCTCTCTACACTATCGTATTCGTCTAACTTCATTCAACTTCGTGAGTAGTGTAGAGGAGGCATATAATAACTGTCTTTATATGCTAATTCTGCGCTACTCTATAGTAACTGTATCACATAATCTATCCGTTTCTTTTTACATCGCCGAGGACTCATGTCCATTCAAAATCATATTGATGACCCTCTTGGTCATATGCTTTTTAATCCTCATCATCACAAGTCCATTATAATCCCGTTGGGCAGTCCGGCTGGAGAGGCCTCGGTTCGGGGTGCGAACCGTGGAGGCCTTCCGGCCGGTGCTGATGCAGTGGTTGGAAAGGCGTCACGGGGTGCTCTCCTTCCGACTAGTGCAGGTGTTGACGGGGCATGGGTGCTTCGCCAAATACCTGCACAAGGTCGTTAGGAGGGAGAGTACACCGTCCTGCCACCACTGCGATTGCGACGAGGACACGGCGCAGCACGAGCGGCGCAGGCCTCGATACGCTCGAGGCCTGCGCCGCTTGGGCAGCGCAGCGCCGTGAACTCGTCGCAATCATCGGTGCCGACCTGACGCCGACTATCGCTAGAGCGATGGTTTTGCGGGTGTGCGTGCTTACGCCCCTCTGTCGCCCCGGACGGAGTGGTGCGAGGAGCGCGCCGACCGCAACCCACCCCAAAAAAAAAGTCCATTATAATACTGTCCCGCCCTCCTAATCTTCTCTACCACTGATTCCACATAAAAGATTCTCAATTCCTATCTTATTTAATCTTGTAACCCCACTCATCCACCTTAGCATAAGCTTTTTTCTCGTCCTTCATTTTTAATGCCCAACATTCCGATCCATCATATATATATATATATATACAGGTCTGCGTACATGGTCACGGGCGCACTGCCGTGTCGCCGTCCCCCCGTGTTCAAAACATCGGGCAATCAAAAATCAAATACAAACTTGATAAAATCCGTAGTTTTATTTACAATGTGTAATACTCGCTTAAACATCAGAAATCATGAAACCGGTATGTAATTCTAACATACATATCCAGTTCCGTAACTTCATGTTTGTAACATCTATAGTGGTATTATCCTTCTTCATGCAGGCCTATGAAACTATGTATTTCGCCAGACTAATGGATACATAGTGGCACCCAATTCATTCAAAAATATTACAAATACATATTTTAAAAAAAGGAGAATTTCGATTACTGTAATCGAAGTACATATATAATTATATACCAATGTTATAACTAGCAACCCGCCCTCGCTTCAGTTCCAGTTGCCTTGCCCGCATAATTCCCGTTCTCATGAGAATACTGGGATAAATTATAGGCTTAGTTACTCCTTATATATACAGCTACCTGGTAGTAGTAAATAATTATCAAAATCGGTCCAGCCGTTTTGAAAATTACCTCAAACAGACAAAAAGTTTTAAACTGTATTTTAGGCATAGGTCTGGAAATAAAAAGAGCCCAGTATTTTGACATTACAAACAATTCAATTTTATTTATTTGTATAGATAACCTATTCAAAGAGGGCGGGTTGCTAGTCTTTAATAAACCGTACTTTCTAATGTGCTTGTATTATTGTCACCCATTGGAAACAAAGTCTGATTGATATACTCTGGAATTATTCTGGCTACTTTCCTTGGTTCCTTCACCAAAGTTTTCGGACACTGCATTTCTGACCAGCTTATTGGCACCATACTAACTCCTTGTGGGGAGCCTTCAGCGGTAGCTATTGCAACTCCTAGCTCATTTTCAGCAGTCGATAGATGGTACCAGTGAATCTCTGTGATTGGAAGCTAATAGTTGTTCAGGAATATATTTTGTTCAGTAAAATAATAATTGAAATAGGTTTACCTATTTTATAAAAAATTGAATGTAATGTATGAATTTACAGTTAATGTACTCAAAGCATTTTAACATGGTTAAAACAGGTCCCAGTGGATCACTTAATCGTCAGTGAGGGGCAACTCAGCAGGTTAACAGGCTGCACAACACCATACAATCAACTAGGACTGATGGACAGAGGGATATAACAAAACCATACACTATCAAAAAGAAAAGCAACATTCTATGTAAAACATTTTAGTGTGCCAGTAATACTTTTAAATTTTACCAGTGAACCAATTTTAATCCGAATGAAGAAGAGAAACCAGGAGGTAGTTCTTTTGCAACAAATATATCTAGTAGAGAATGTCTATATTTCTTCCTCAGCCCATTTATGTTTCATTGGGTATGGGCCCTCTCTAAAAGACGTTGGTTCGAAATAAGGTTCTAGTTTTAATTTCCTGCTCCTGTGGTATCCAACTCTGTCAGTATAGAAAATTGATGTAACGGGTGCATGCTGTGTTAGTTCTAATCATAAATATCAAGAGCAGAATGTGCTAAGAAAAACCTTTCTATAAAACAAATCAGGTATAAATAATAAAAAAAAGGATACAACTCTTGCCAATATCACATCACCAGGTCGAAAACTTTTGTATGGGTCTATTCTGTCTTTCTCAGTTGCTTTTATATCTTCCTTTTTCAAAATTCCTCTATAAGGCCTTACAAGAACTGAAGGTCCAACGCACAAGACGAGACATTGAACCATACGTGGATTTACAACTGTGACCTTAGCTGTTACTATGTCACCTGTCTTGGGTAAAATACTTGGTGTTTTTGGACTGTCCACAGACACTATTGTGATCTGAAAAATAATATTAAAATATTAATTTGACATTTTTATAGAGATTATATACATTTTACATGTGGTGATAGAATAAGAACACAATTCACCATTTCCTTTCTTGTCTATGGGTGTAATAAAAGCTGAGGGTTTATAATATGCAGTTAACACAAGAGAAGGAAAATTCGAAATAAAGCCCTATACCAATCCATCTGACTAAAGTGGTGTATTATGTTGATTATAACTCTTTTTGTAGAGGAGGGATAAAAAATATTCTAATCATTGTCTTGAACTTTCCTTTTACAAAATGACTAGCAACCCGCCCTCGCTTCGCTTTTAGTTGTTTCGCCCGCATAGTTCCTGGTCCCGTGGGATTACCGGGATAAAATATAGCCTAGTTTACGCCCTGATATTATTATTGGTGAAGGAATTTTTTAAATCGGTCTAGCCGTTTTAAAGATTACCCGGAACAAACAGACTGACAAAGATTTTTAATCTGTATTTTAGGCATAGGTGTCGTGCAAATAACCGTGTGAGCATGAAAATAGCCTGTTATTTTGACATTACAAACAGACACTCCAATTTTATTTATTGGTATAGATGATGTATTCAGTATTAGTAAAGTGAGAATCTATAAGTTAGAACACAGGTTCACTGACCACAATCTGAACACAAGGCATGTTTTGCTATTGAAAATTATCATTGTTGAAATTGTGGTTAATTATATATATATATATTTTGGCAATTGCGGTCAATTGCCTCCTAAGCTTCTAGGACCACATTAAAGATAAGATTATTAGATATGGAATAGTGAATATATTTGGGCATGCTCGAAGTTGCGAACCACAATATATTCTACGCAGATGGCGGGCTACTTTTGTTATATTGACATTGGGTATTACAAGAAAATACAGAGGGGGAGAAAATTATAATTATATATCTAAAGTATAGTAAATTGGTTCAAATGGTTCGTAGTAATTTAAATCACTTGAAACGATAACATGTTTTAACTGTACTTACATTGTTTTCATCTTTTTGCATCTTTAGAACACCCGCTAATGAAGCATAAATATAACCTTTAAGCTCATACGTGCCGGGTCCAGCTACGTGTTCTTTGTTTAGTAAACTTAATCGCATACCGGGTATGCATACTTTACCTATATCCTTCATCTTTTCTTTAATTTCTGAGGATGAAAACATGACTGTTGATAGGTTATATTATTGAAAGTCAGGCTTGAATTCTATTACATGCAATTGTATGAATAACAACTATTTCGTAATACAATATTTTAAGAATTATTGAAATTTGATGTACGTTTTATTTATGTATTCTAAGAGAACTTTTTAAAGAATAAAATAAGTTTTTTATTTTTAATATGGATGCAGACACAGAGTAAAAAATCACTGCGTTTTAGAAGTGCAAGATATATATCGATATTTCATAAAATATCGATATATGAATACGATATATCGCTTTGACCCGATATTATCGAATAATCACGTGACGTCACCCAAATCAATTTTCCTCCGGCCATGTGATGCATCCGAAATTGACGCCATCATATCGAACCTAAAGAACGACTGCTCTCCTGGCCCAGATGGCATTACCGCTCGTCTCTTAAAAAAGTTTAAGTCCCTATTTATTAAACCATTAGTATATATCATAAACCTAAGTCTAAAAACTGGTATATTCCCGGAGTGCTGGAAAACTGCAGCGGTAAGCCCAATACATAAAAGTGGCCCAAAAGACACGCCTGAAAATTACAGACCTATCGCGCTATTAAATATCACCTCGAAAATCCTGGAGAAGGTAGTTAATTCCCGTTTAGTATCCTTTTTAGAATCTCACAAAATCATCTCAGAGAAACAGTTCGGTTTTCGTAGGGGCAGATCGACAGAAGATGCGGCCATATTATTAGCCAACACTGTATCGACGATAGCAGAAAATGGCGAGCGATGTGTGGGTGTATTTCTAGACCTGGCTAAAGCCTTCGATACCGTTTCCGCTGACCTTCTCCTGCGCAAGATGGAGGCATCGGGAATAAGAGGCTTAGCACTGAGCTGTTTCCACAGCTACCTCTCAAATCAGCAACAATATGTCAAAATTGGCGATCTAGCAAGTGACCTGCTCTCCATCAGTTTTGGAGTTCCACAGGGAAGCATACTCGGCCCGACCTTATTCAATCTGTACATTAATGATTTGTTGCACCTCCCCCTTACCAATGGCCAAATTATATCTTACGCCGATGATACAGTGATTATCTTCCACGCCAAAACCTGGGAAAAGGTCTATCACTACGCGGAGATTGGACTCAGAATTATAGCAGAAACCCTAAATAAAAATCTGCTAACTCTAAATTTAAATAAAACCAAAATTATTAACTTCCACAAAACCTCCAAATCTAAACCACCACAACATCTCTCCCTCAAATACCACACTTGCTCAAAGAACAACGTCCCTAACAAAAGTTGCAACTGTTCGATCGTAGACCAAACAGATTGTATAAAATACCTTGGCATCACAGTCGACAGTAATTTATCCTTCAAAACACATATACGCCTACTCGCCAACCGTACCAGGAAACTCATTTATGTGGTCAAAGCACAGAGACTGTACACCTCCATCAACATTGCGTACCGTCTACTTCGCGCTATGCCAGTCAATTCTACAATACGGCATTGCTTTATGGGGCGGCGTTGCGAAATCTGTCCTTATGAAACTAGAAAGAGCACAGAGGGCTGTGCTTAAAGTAATGCTAAAAAAATCTTACAGATACTCTACTGATCTCCTATACCAAGAGTCATCGGTCCTACGGGTCAGACAGATATTTATTCTAAAAGCCACCCTCCTTGCCCATAAATGCGTGAAAAGCCGCTCTGACTACCAGAGGACGATTCGGAAGAGAATATATAGGATTCCCTGTCCGCGAGCAGACTCACTTCTTGCGAGGCGATGCCCATTCTTCTTATATCCACACATTTACAACGCTGTCCTTAAACACTGTAACCTTAAAGACCTCTCTTACTTCACCTGCAAAAATACTGTAAAGAAATGGTTACTCTCACTCTCATACGCTTCCACTGAAATGATCACTAATGTTAGTAAGTAATGACATAGACACATGCACCCCTACTCAGAAACATTCGCACATATACACACACACAAACACATACAAACACACGCAAATACACACGTGCACACACACCCTATAGCACACACACAAACGCACTCAATCACGCAGTTGATCAAGTCATAACATTGGCAAAATTACTGAACATTTATTACTAAATTTTATTTTCTTTTTTTTCTCGTTTTGTATCTTTAAATATGTTTCATTAACTTTTAAAAACTTGTATACTCACAACTCTGGCTTCCGAGATACAGGCACTAGCCTAGTTTGGGAATCGTTGTAAACATTGCTATGTATATTGTAATCGTTATCAAATAAATTATTATTATTATATTGTGTCTCCCAGTTTCACGGCTATCTTCCATATTGTTTAAAATATTAAAAAAGGGAAGATACCCGGTCCTTTGAAAAGCTTACATGGGGATATGGATCCAACACGCAGAGGCCTTTGGAGAAATTTAATGTTAAAATGGGATGGGACGTCTACCGATGACACTCCACGTTTGCACACAACACTCGTGGACTGCCAACGGTAGGTGTAAAACTATTGTGCAATTATGATATCTAAAACAAGATTATGGGGTTGTGAGGTTTGATGGATTGGATTAAATGAAACTATTGATGGAAAAACTGTCGTCTGCCTTTAATACCTTTATCGTCTTGAACTTTGGTAGACGGTGACTCGCTAACTCACTGAATGGGCCCCCCCAAACGGTCACCACAGGCACACAGGCCATACGGCCAACAGGAGGGCAACATTGGTGCAAGTGGTTTGGGGTGTCGAGCGGTGCGGCGCCGGTTTCACCATCGCATTGGTTTCCCCGTAGTTATGCCCTTGAAAATGACACTTCCACCCCCGAGCATATAGCTCTGGCGACCCCTCTCTGACCAGCCGTTTAAGGCAAGCCAGAGTTGAGAATCCTGCGGGCACTCTTTGGTTTCCACTCCAGCCAGCCAATAAAGGCCAGTTGGATACGAGGCCCTGGCCGACTCTCTGGGGCACTCAGGACCGCAGTGTCGCCACTCACATTCAGCACGCCACAAGCTGCCCTGCGGTTTATTGGCTTTCCTATAAATCTTGTGATACATTTTTTCTTTTATATCAAAAGAATTTAGAGAGCCATATAATGTTCCTCCGAGTTTTGCGTTAGTCTCATGGTAAGATAACGACTGGCCCAGAGGGTTATTATTATTATTATTAATCTAGTATCGATATATATCGTTGATACATTTCATCTGATATATCAAACATCGTTAAACATTAAATAACATACTTTCACGGTAATTTGAGTAAAAATAAAACGTAAAACGTATTCATTTATTTTTATTTATAGTATTATGGTATTGTCTGATACTAATTATTCATTTCATTCCGCTAATAGTTCCTCAACGTCGTCCTCCGATGATAGCTTTTGCTCCGCTACTGACTGCCTTGGAGACATTGTTCGTCAAATGTTTAATCGACCAGTTAATCGATTATTAAATATATGTCACTTAAATGCTCAAAGCATCCCCAGCCACCACAGTGAACTGTTCGACGTCTTTAATGGCGCCAATGTTCATGCTATCTTAATTTCTGAGAGCTGGCTCAAACCAGAGTTACCATCCACTTTGTATCCTCTCCCTGGTTTCATCTTGATCCGGAACGACCGCGTTGAATGCAGAGGAAGAGGCGTAGCCATCTATCTTCGTAGCGACTTCACGTACAAAATCATTGCTTCTTCTCCAGCTTACCATTCTGCATCTATCGAATTTCTTTTTCTCGAAGTCTACATCCAAGGAGCCAAAGTGGTCGTGGGTGTAGTTTACTGTCCCCCTTCTCTCGATTACTTCACCGACTTCGAAACGGTTTTAGAATGTTTGGGGTCCGACTATGCACATCACATCATAATGGGTGATTTCAATACCGACTTATTATCCTCCAGTTCCCTCCGCTCCCGTAAGCTCCAACACATTGTCCAATCTGCGAATCTCCACGTGTTACCTCTCCAAGCCACTCAACACAACCATCATGGAGACGACACGTGGCTTGATCTAATCCTTACTTATTCCCTCTCCCGTGTATCCTCTCATGGCCAGCACCCTGCCCCTGAGTTTTCCCTTCATGACCTTCTTTTCGTCTCCTATATCCTTAAACCTCCTAAGCCCAAAACTAAGTATTTGAATCAGCGTTGTTTCACTGGAATGGATATCGAAAAACTGCGTGCTGAAGCCTGGACCACCAACTGGCAACCTCTACTGGAGGCTGATAGACTAGATGACAAAGTTGAGCTCCTCAATCACTACATTATTAAGCTCTATGATGCTCACGCCCCAGTGAAAAGAGTTAAGCTGAAGCACCCGCCTGCGCCCTGGATGTCTGAAGAGATTCGCAAGACTATGAGACGTCGGGATGTCGCGTTTCGTAAATTTAAGAAGCTACGCTCTGAAGCCAACTTGACTCTTTCTAAGACCACTAGGAATCGGTGTAATCAAATGATACGCAACGCTAATCGCCGACATATCTCAAACACTATTTTGTCTTCCTCTGCTCCTGAAGTTTGGCAATTCCTTGAGACTCTTGGCATAGGTAAACGACGAACGGTTGGCTTACCCAAAGGCATTGCCCTGGAGGATCTTAACCAATACTTCAAGACCTCAGGCACCTTAGATTATGCCACCAAGTGCCAAACGGTAAATCTCATTGCCAACTTACCATGTCTCGATATTAATCCCTTTTCGTTTTCTCCAGTAGCATCCGATGAGGTTAGAAAAACACTGCTCTCTATTAAATCGAAGGCTGTAGGTTGTGATGGCATCAGCCGTCGCATGATTTTTACTATTCTCGATCAACTTTTGCTTCCTATCACACATATACTTAACTTCTCCCTTCGTCATGGTACATTTCCTACGCTATGGCGTAAGGCGCATGTCATTCCCTTACCCAAAATCTCTAATCCTTCTCTTCCTAATCACTATCCTCCCATCTCTATACTACCTTTCCTCTCTAAAGTGCTCGAGGCCTGTGGCCATAAACAACTATCACAGTTTATCCATTTAAATAATATTTTAAGCCCACTACAGTCTGGGTTCAGACCTGGACATAGCACAGTCTCAGCACTCTTCAAAGTGACTGGCGGCGTGAGGGCTGGTGTGGAGGATACCAGTGTCACTGTGTTGGCCCTGGTTGACTTCTCTAACGCCTTTAACGTAGTCAGTCATGAATTACTATTGTCTCTTCTATCCCATCTTATGATCTCATCGGATGCTTTGGAATGGTTTTCATCTTATCTTCTGGGACGTCACCAGTCCATTCGCATCGACGATACTTTGTCTGATTGGTGTGATATGGACTCTGGCGTTCCCCAAGGCGGCATACTTTCTCCTCTTCTTTTCTCTCTTTTTATAAACTTCATAACCTCCGAACTTCAGTGTACGTATCATTTGTACGCCGATGACCTGCAATTGTATTCCCATGCCAAGCTGAACGATCTCCACTCAGCAATTGCTTCCATAAACTGTGACCTAGCAGCTATAAGCACTTGGGCTGCGAGGTTTGGCTTGGGAGTGAATGTAGATAGGTGCCAATCTATCATTATCGGCAATCCCCGCATCATCAGCAGTGTCGACGCATATAATCTGCCAGCTGTTATCTATAATGGAAGCGTGATACCTTATAGTAACCAAGTAAAAAATCTCGGCCTTTTTCTAGACTTGACAATGGAGTGGGAAACGCAGGTCGCTAACGTATCTAAGAAGGTTACAGGAACACTCCGTTCTCTATACAGTTTTAAAAACTATCTCCCAGTCACAACCAAAACATCGCTGGTTCAAACCTTAGTCTTTCCTATCATCGATTATGCTGATGTGTGCTACCTCGACCTGAATGCAGATCTGCTCAATACGACCATGTAACCACATTTCGCTCTCGTCTCAATTGGTTACCAATTAGACAAAGACGGAGCTTGCGAACTCTTTCTTTACTCTATTCAATTCTTAACTCTCCTAATGCCCCTTCCTATTTAAAACCAAAGTTTCAATTTCTTTTCACCAGTCATGACCGTACTCTTCGTTCCTCAAAAAATCTTCTTCTACATTGTCCCTCTCACTCTTCTGGTCTGGTGCATTCATCTTTTGATATCCAGGCTATTCTTCTATGGAATGCATTACCTCTTGACATCAGAATGGCTGCTAGTCGTGACATTTTCAAGGCTAAAGTTAAACGACTTTACTTAGATTTTCTGGCGGAGTCAACTCATCTGTGACGGCTCACATCCTTTTTTATGTATGTATGTATGTATACTTATGTATATATGTATTTTTATAGTATATATAAATTTATACAGTGTAGTGGTGGTCGTTGAATAAACGAACAGTTTTTTTCGACTGTTTCTTTGCCGTGAACTAATAAACCAGTTTATAGTTGACTGATAAACATGTTTACGTATGAATGGCTTCGCGAAACGGTCGTCGTATCAACGAATGACACGAACGTGACGACTTGCGACTATTCGAAAGCCCCAGAATCGGCCCGAACTTGGAAGACGAGATGCGCGCGCGCTCGCACGGCTCGCTACGCTTTTTACCCGCCCCGCAAACCTCACCGCCCGTAGGCGTGAGTTGAGCCGAAATCATAACGCATAGATAGATTGATTGCAATTCATTGAACTCTGCTATCATGTGACGGGGCTATCATTACATATTGAAGCGTCAATCTATATTGTACAATGAAACTGTTGTCTAATAAAATTCGTTGAAGTTTCGTTGTCCTTTACCAATGGACGATCAACGTACGTCATAATATAAACTAAACGTCTCGTCTTGTCTAAGCGTCTACGACGTAAACTAGTCGAAAATTAGACTGTTTATTCAACTAGTTTACCATCGACGATAAACGGTCTCGTTGCGTCGACTGTAAAATCGTCGACAACCCACTACTAATACAGTGTATATGTATTCATATTTATATATTTGTATCATTTGGTAATTATATATAATTTCTGATCTTCAACTATCTCTATTGCACCTGCCTTGTATTATTTCTGCTCCACCTTCGGTCGACTGGTAGAGAATGCCTAAGACATTAAGTCCGCTGTGTACCTTTGTTTGTGCAAAAGCTTTAAAATAAATAAATAAAACCCTGAATTATAAAATAACTAGCCTTGGCAATAACGAAAGTTTCGTTACTACTCGTACATAGTAGGTACATATCAAATCTACAGTGTATATTCGTCTCAACAGCTGAAGAGCGGCTCCCAAGTTTCTCGAATAAGCTCGCTATTTTATTATTTACAAATTTTTCAGTGATGGGCAATTTTGACGTTATACTAATGAAATTATTCGATTATCAAAATAAGGTGCTACTTATTATAAAAACTGATGAAACATATTAGGAATTGAAAATAATTAAAGTTGATTTGGTTTCTTAACCAGTGGCGGCTGTACCTTAAGTGCGCTCGTGCGCTGAACCACCAAATCAAAAAATTTAAAAATTATATAAGCGCTTTACTAAACTATTAAAACTTATATTCCTTGTAAAAAAAATCTCGTGCGCTGAGGCGAGCGCACGGGGACTGCCCACACAACTTGTATTAGAAATGAGTTAAAACCTGGCGCGTGAGACAGAAGATAGTTCATAGAAATATGCTGAAAAATGAGTCTGTTCCCGTACGGCGTACGAGCGAACCGAACATTGCCGTGAAAACTCGACTTACCACGAAATTCGCTGATGATGTCTCGTTAAGTACAGTAAGTACATAAGTAGGTATAGTTTCGATGTATCTGTGACGAGTTAAATATGGTTTGTTTACCTTAATTGCTTTTTTATTTTGGTCTTAGTTCTATTTTATACTGCGTATACAGTGGGTGAAAATGAGCATAAATATAGACTATATTAAAGACAATAAGAAACCTTTTTAAAATAAAGTTGATATAAATTGGCGGGACCGCCGAGGGCCTCTTTTATAAATATTTTTTGAAGTGTGAAAAACAAACAAAATACCTATTTTTCTTCGCAAGTACACCTACAAAATGTAATGGGTTCAAAAATAATAAAAAAAAAATAATTTACGTAAATTTTTGTTCCATTGCAATTTCTGATCTTAATACTTAGTGAGGAAGTAAAGTGAACCACCACTTTGATGACCCACCAGCTGCCACTGTTCTTAACACTTATTGTTTTTACTTACAGCAACCTGATCCCTGTCAGATTTGATTAGCTAAATATGAAAAATACATTTTCTACGATATATCGACGATATCGATACTTTTCTACGATATATCTCAAAGTATCGATAGATTGTTACGATATACTATATCGAAAAATATATCGATATTTTTTTTGCATGTACATCTCTACTGCGTTTAGATGTAGAGTAGTTGTTTGGATAGGCAAAGGAGACGAAGTCTATACAGCCGTATGTAATACAAATTCTTCACAAATTATAGAACTGTGGTCTTAGCACGAACGGAATTTAGGGCTGCACCTCTATTGGACTGCTCTAAATCCATATAAATTAGTCTCAATAACCCTAGTGTTAAGCACATCCTCCCGACTGACAGGGCACCGGAGCGCACACCATCGCACCCGCAATCTCCCACCGCCACGATCACCCCAGAGAGTGGGGATGAAAGTGAGCGCACTACCACCACCAACTCGGAGATGGAGTACGATTCCGCTCCGACCTCCACCTCCTCTGAAGAGGAAGACTCCCCCAACAAGGGGTTTAGCGAGGCCAAGTCCCGCAAGCGCAGCCGCAGAGCGCGCAAAAATAAGGCCGCCAAGGCCCCCAAGGTCGCTCCCGTAGAGGAGTCCAACCCTCCCACACCGACACCATCACCCGCTGCTACCCTCTAGGAGCAAGGTGCTCCTACCCCCTCCACGAGTGGGGTCAAGACCGCCACGGCCAACAAGGCCCCCACGGTCAAAACCACCACGGCGGCGAGAACTTCACCGCATTACCGCGCACGCAAACCCCCCCCCCCCTTCCCGCACCCACCAAAACCCCAACCGCCAACCGTTGGGCATAAAACGCCCGCCGGGGGCCAACCTAAGCCCCTTATGGGCACACCCGTCGCCAAACCCGCACCAGTTAGGGTAGCATCACACGCGCTCCCTAAGACCCCACAAGGCCTAGACCCGGATCTAGCCCTTGTGGCAAATTTCGCCTCACTCATCGACTTCGCGGAAATCCGCGAGGTCGCCGCAGAGCTAAGGAGGAACGAGGGTAATAACCTCGCCCTCCTTAACATTGCCATAAAATTCTCACCCCTACTCGAACGTCTGGGGTCCCTTAGTTTTAAATAAAATGGATAAGCACACTCCCGGCAGAGTCAAACCACGTCACCTAAAGTTAGGGACATATAACGCGAATAGCCTCTGCTCACAGAGGGACGAGTTAGGTACATTCCTTAGGGAACAACAGCTCGACATTCTTATGGTACAAGAGACGTTTCTCGAACCTTTCAACAAGGACCCTAGAATTGCGAATTATAATATAGTTCGCAATGATAGGGTCACTTCGCAAGGAGGGGGAACGCTCATCTACTATAGGAGGTCGTTGCACTGCACGCCTGTGGATCCGCCACCTCTGGCGTACATTGAAGCGTCAGTATGCAGATTAGCGCTCACCGGCCATCAGCCAATTACATTTGTCTCGGCTTACCTGTCACCCGAAAGAAGGGACGGTAAACACTTAGTGGAGAGCGATCTCAAGGCATTGCTTGACTTGGGTGGCGCCGTCATCATTGGCGGAGACCTTAACGCCAAGAACACCTCATGGAACTGTCATAGTTCGAACAAGAGGGGCAAAGTCTTAGAGTTATACGCTGACAGATTAGGTTGTGACGTCATAGCGCCATTAGAGCCGACTCACTACCCTAACATTGTCGACCACAGGCCAGACATATTAGATATAATACTTCTCAAAAATACAAACTTACGTTTATGTTTAATAGAAGTACAACACGAACTAGATTCAGATCACCGTCCGGTGACTCTGGAATTCGCCCCCAGCTTACCCGGCCCCTCAGGCCACAATAACGTAACAACAAGGTTGACCACCGACTGGGCACGGCTCGGGAGAAATCTCAAGGCCACCTCATCGGCATACCTTGGTAAGATTCCCAAGGACATAAAGTCCGAGGAAGAAACCTCCCTGGCGATCGATTTACTCACGGGTCACGTGCAGTCGGTAATTGACGACTGCTCGCGGCGGGTGCCGGATACGAGCGATCGTAGATGGCAACTGCCGAGTGACGTACGCAACCTACTGAGAAGAAAGAACGCCGCAACCCGCGCGTACGACCGATACCCCACGGAGGAGAACCGCAAACGCCTGCGGGCCCTCCAAAGGGAGGTCAAAACCGAAATTAATAATATGAGACAGAGCAGATGGGACGCCACTTTAGAAGAGCTGAAGCCCACGCACACAGCCTTCTGGCAGCTTTCCCGCTCACTCAAAAAAGATGTAGTGTCCACACTCCCTCCCCTCAGTAGAATAAATCAACCGCCGGCATTCATGGATGACGAAAAGTCTGAATGTCTGGCAGAGAGCTTAGAGCTTCAGTGTACGCCGAGTACATTATACGAACAAGAAGCGACTCACTACAACACTATTAATTCGGAAGTGGCTAGTCGTACCACTTTATCGCGGTCGAATATAAACAACGACAACAATATGCCTATCCCAACAGTGAGCACCGACGAAGTCGAGTCGCTTATTAGGGGTCTCCACGCTAGGAAAGCCCCGGGTTCGGACGGTATTACAAATAGAGTAATTAAATTATTCCCAGCCCATTTAATAATATTACTGTGTTGTATTTTTAATGCAGCCCTCAAATATAACATCTTTCCTTCACAGTGGAAAGAGGCCGTGGTAATCGGAATCCAGAAACCCGGCAAAAAACGTACCGAACCCAATAGTTATCGACCTATTAGCCTACTGAGAAGTTTAGGTAAATTATACGAACGAATAGTACTCAGTAGGCTACGCTCATACGCAGAGTTAAATAAACTTATACCGGACGCGCAATTTGGTTTTCGTGCTAAACACAGCTGTGTTCAGCAAGTACATAGACTAGTAGAATACACCAGTAGTCAGTTCATTAGGGGACGGTACACTGGTGTATTATTTCTAGATGTAGCGAAAGCTTTCGATAAAGTTTCGCATTAGGGCTTACTTTATAAATTATATTTATTAAAAATCCCCGAATACTTAATTCTAATAATACATGACTATCTGAGTCATCGCAGCTTTCGCTATAGGGTGGGAGGGACGTTGTCGACCTCCCATCCTCTCAAGGCCGGTGTTCCACAGGGCTCGGTCCTCGTCCCATTTTTGTTTACGCTGTATACAAGTGATTTACCCAAGTTCACTCGTGTGCACACGGCGCTTTACGCCGACGATACCGCACTCTATTGTGCAGGTATGTCCCCGACAACCGTAGTCAATACACTCCAAAAAGCGGTTACCGCCCTTGCCAATTGGTATAGGAAATGGAGAATAGAAATTAATCCCGAGAAGAGCCAAGCGGTCATGTTCACTAAACGAACTGCCCGTCTGTGCTCTCCGGACAGCATCCCTCCTCTCACTCTCTTCGGCCGACCTGTCTCATGGAGCAGAGAGGCCAAGTACTTAGGTGTGACCCTTGATAGCCGACTCACTTTCCTGTCCCACTTGAAGCGGGTCCGCGCGCGCGCCGCCTTCGTGATGGGACGCCTTCACTGCTTATTAAACGCAAAGTCAAAACTATCACTTAAAAATAAAGTCCGATTATACACTACCTGCATACGGCCAATCATGACGTATGCCAGTGTAGTGTTCGCGCACGTTAGGCCAAACAGGATCCACAGGTTACAAACACTACAAAATAGATTCATGCGACGGGCAGCGGGAGCACCGTGGTTCGTTCGTAATATCGATCTACACATCGACCTCGAATTGCCGACCATCAGGCAGTATATGAAGCGTTGCTCCCAGCGCTATTTTGACTCTGCCACGACTCACCCCAATCCACTAGTGGTTGGGGCGGTAAACTACGTCCCATCAAAAATATCTGCGGTCCGACGACCACGTCATCTCCTTGAAGAAGGGGATGATGCCATTACGATCGCCCAAGAAAGAGCCTACACAGCTCGCGCAGCGATAACACATAAAACTCCGCGGTATCGGCCTCGCCGACGAGGTCGAAAACCGCGCCGCGTAAAAATCATTAACCTAAACGTGGCCACGCCCACTTTGCTTTCAGCGACGCCCCGAGCCGAGGTCCGTTCCCCACAGGGGGAGCCCTCGGGCGATGTTCGCTTAACTTACTTACCGGGTTGAGAGCCTTCCGCTCGCCCATTGCCCGCGTTAAGCTGTCAAGGTCATCTGCGACCAACAGCTAAATACACACAAAAAAAAAAAAAAAGTTACGAATAGGTTTTTGGCGGGAATCTTAAGTGTCATGTAGTGTTCTTGTATTATATTCAATATCTTAGTGTTTTAACGTGTTATGTTAAATAATCTTGATGGCATTTTATGTAATATATAGCGACAGAACTGCTGAGGTGTAGTGAATATGATATAAAACTGCTATACATACCTTTGTATTTCCACCAAAATTCTCAGAAGATACCCTTAACAGTGGCCATTACACTGTTGAGGGCGACACTTTGACTTACTGACAGACCTTTACTGACATGAAGAAACTGAGAACTTGAAAAGATATTTATAACTCGACACTGGCAAAAATGGCTCGTATTTGTAGCTGATTGCCAAGACAAAAAAGAAGAAGAAGAACGTTACGAATACTTTGACGCAAATATTCGTACTAAGCCCACTGCTTTTCGGTGTAATCGGCCTTAAGTAATAAAATGACGTGTGAGTGAAGTTTTCCGTGTGGTAACGGAGTAAGAATATATGGATGTCGTAAAAGACGATTAAGGGATATAATATGCATATAACAGCTATGCAAGAAAAGGAAAACTCGAAATTAAACCCTATACCAACTTGTGTGACCAGCGGGGTATAGTAAGATCAATTTCATTTCCTTTCTCCTTCTATTGAGGAGGAGGCTCGAGCCCAACAGTGGGGCATATATGAGCTGAAATTATGAAATGAAATGATGAATAAAGTGACCGCTTATAAAACAGCAATTCAAGAGGATGTATTTGATTTTGATCTATAAGAACAGACTGGCCAATGGTCAACAAGAATGTATAAGAACAGTGAATTTGTGGTTATATTCTATATTTTCGTATCATGGATAGTGTTTACTAAAACTAATTGAGTTCCTGTTGATGAATGATTTCTCTTGAATTAATGTGTTCACCTCTAGCACATTAGACGTGACGTGTCACGTCAGCCGGTTGTTTGACGTTTGATTGTGTGGCTGATGTGCTTGCACGGATTCTGTTTTAGAGAATCTTTCTGCAATATCTCTACATATTATTAGAGATATGCTTACAAAATTTGAAACAAAATCCGCAAGGGTGAAAGGTATATCCTTTCATGCCAAGCGACCATGGGTGTTGGCGAGTTTACACAATGGCGTGATACAGCTCTGGGATTATCGTATGTGTACATTGCTAGAAAAATTTGATGATCATGACGGACCAGTGCGAGGTATCTGTTTCCACCAGCAACAACCGCTTTTTGTATCAGGTGGTGATGATTATAAAATAAAGGTATGGATAAAAACATATATATATTATTACTTTTAACATCCTATGTTTCATCATGATAATGACACGTATCCTGTATCTGCCTATAGAATATAGTGTGTGGAATTAAATAAAAGTATTCCTTATTCACGCAAAAGATTAAACTAAGACCTGGTTATTTGTTATGATTATTTTTATAAGTTCATGTGCTTGTAGCTATTAGCACTCTAAATTATATAGTAACAATGATTTTTTATGTTTACGCGAGTGTTACACATGTGAAATTTAATTTCACATATGTGTTATTGTTTGTATTTGAGTTTTACTTTTCTGACATTTCAAATACTATTCAGTATGCGTGGTCATGGGAAGACAGCCCAGTGCTCCTGTGACCATGACTGAGTGGGAATAGTTTTATTTTATCTATGTATTAATATACACCACAACATATATGTTTTGAACCATTGGGTCGGTTTTAAATTCCTTTGCTATATGCACCGAGGGAAGAAAAGCAAACATACCACAAATTTTGCAAATTTTTATTACTACTAACCATCTTAGTCTATTATTTATGTTATTTTATACTAAGTGTTAAACTAACAGACAGATAGACAGACAGTGATATTATTAGTGTTCCTTAACATGCCTATAGGGGCCTATATACATAGTCATAACAGCCTATACCTAAAGAAGCCTATATACATTGTCATAACTTTATGTGTCTAATCTAGCTGGTAGAAATTGTAACTACTATTGTTTAATTATTACAACTTATTCTAAATAAATTAATAATGTAAGAGTGTTTAAAAGATTATTTCATATCAAGTTATTTATCATCGATAATAGTAAAATAAAATGTCAATTTAACATAATAATAGGATTATATATTTATATAAATATAATTCTTCTGTATGTATGTATGTTGTAGAACTCTGCATAAACATATGGATCGATTTAGATAATTTTTTTTGGATCTATTTATAGTTGTCACAAAATAAAAGGCCCATTTTGACAGTTAACGCCCAAGAAGTTTTCTATTTTTTACCGATCGAAATGTTTTGAAGGTAATTACATTTTTCATTGAGGGATACCGCCCACTGGGCTAAATGCTGTGGCATAACGATTTTTTTCATATTGTCCACAGACTATTAATAATCGGTTAAGGAAAAATAAATCGATCAAGATATATTTTTTAATGCGGACTCGTACTTGGCCAGTGTTATTAATTTGAATACTAGTATTTAGACCAACTAATTACCGAATTTCACCAGTTGCGTAGTGATTTCTACTGAAAATTTGAGACGTCAATATTGACAATATGAAAATGAAATAATATATATATGGGTGGCGATAGCTCAACTGACAATTTTGGCTCATCATCTTAAGAAAATGATTGACTGAAGATTCACTTTTTCTCGATATTTTTGTGATTGAGTGAATGTTATTGTAACAAAAATATTAAATGATAGAAAAATGACCATTCGTAACATTGTATCATTTCAAAATATCTACAATATCACAGTTTAAGTAAAATTTTCAAATCAGAACTTTAATTCAATGCACTTTACAATACATATTGAAATCGATTATATAATCATATAAACTGGATTCGATTTATCGTGAGTATTGAGTACCGAGTCGTATGGTTTATCACTAAATACATCGGTAAGACCAAGTGTCAAAACGGGCCTCTTATTTTGTGACAACTATAAGTAGAATTTTTCGATTAACAGTTGGACTTGATAGGCAGCACCGTTATAGTTATCAAAGAATTCTATTTATATTTTTTGCTTAATATGTACATAAAAATATCTATTGAGTCAGCTGGTCACCTATTTTTTTAGGTAATCTTGTTAGAGACGTTTTTAGTAGGTAATCTTATTAGAGATCTGTTGTTTTAAAAATTATGTTAGGGTTTTAGAGAATGTACTATAAAATTTTTGTTATTAGTGATATTATACAATTTGTTATAGGTATGGAACTACAAACAAAGAAGATGTCTCTTCACTCTTCTTGGCCATCTAGATTATGTCCGTACCACATATTTCCACCACGAGTATCCATGGATATTGAGTGCTTCTGATGATCAGGTATGATTAACATTATGACTAGATATATATAACTACTTTTATATATTTTATTGGTGTTATATTAGCTATAACTTAGACATAAAAATCATATAGTAAATGCATTGTTAGACTATTGGATAAAAAAAGTTATTAGGTCTTTCCACATGGTGACAGAATAATAATACAATTCACCACTCCCTATCTTGCTTATGGATGTCGTAAAAGACGACTGAGGGATATAATACCCATACATCTATGCAAGAGAAGGAAAACTCAAAACAAAGTCCTATACCAACCTGTCTGACCAGCATGGTATAGTAAGGTGAATTTCCCTCCTATTGTAGAGGATGCATGAGCCCAGCTGTGGGAAGTATATGAGCACAGGTAGAGTGCCTTCCTTCAAGTATTTCAAAATTTGAAATATGCGGCCTATTCTAATGCATGCATGAGTCTATAATATAGTATTCGTACTGTTGCAATCTAAGTAGTCACCTTCCATGCAGAGGGATTCAATTACCATGAAGGCCAGTTTTCTATGCCATTTACAAGTGATTTTGAATTTGGATATTGTTTATGAATTTTTTGGGTTATCCAAAGCCTAAGGTTTATTAATTAGCCTTAAGGCTTGGCGTGTATAGTAGCTTTTTAGTGTCAGGTGAGAAGAATATTTCAATTTACAGTATTTATCTTTCTGTTGGCATAGAATACTATAGCTTAGATACTGCCCCTTGCTTGACTTTGTATTATACCATGGCATTTTGTATGGTTTTCAGGTACAGCCCAGTAGTATTATATTAAACTATAATAAAAAAAAGAGTGTGTGTACAAAGTAAGCATGTTAGAAGTGAAACTTCTTTATCCTTCATCTTTTGTCCTTCCTCCCTCGTCCTTCATCCCTCGTCCTTCCTCCCTCGTCCTTCCTCCTTCATCCTTTCTCCTTTATCTCATTCTGAATCATATACATTTACGTGTTTGTGTCTAGTCTATGGACTCATGTTTTCATTTCATCGAGTATGAAATCACAACGATTCTAAAAAAGTTTCACTTCAAAAATAAAAGAAATGTTGTTTATGATATTAATGATATATGTAACTTTCTTTTAGACTATAAGAATATGGAACTGGCAGTCCCGACAGTGTATAAGCGTTCTCACTGGTCACAATCACTATGTTATGTGCGCTCAATTTCATCCTACCGAAGATCTTCTCGTGTCAGCCTCACTTGATCAGTCCATACGTGTGTGGGACTTCTCAGGGCTTAGGAAGAAAAGTGTGGCACCAGGACCAGCCGGGCTTGCTGAACACTTGAGAAACCCACAAGCCACCGATCTCTTTGGACAGGTATATTTTCTTGATTTTAAGATTTTTAAATACAAAATAGAAAAATGTTAGTGCTGAATTTTATCTTTAAAAAAACATGCTATAAAAGCATAATATACTGCTATGTTATGTTTTATAGCATATTTTTTGTTAGTGTATAGTAATAGGTATGGAATAATAGATTATTTTATTAGTTTGAGATATAGTAGGCATGCTGCGTTTTATCTGTGTATGGATGGTAATGTATTGTTTTAAGTTTATACATTTCTCAATTTATTTATTGCCTATGTAATGTTGTTATAAAATCTATGATGACAATATGATGTATTTAATATTGTTGCATCACAAGTGCCTCATAACAATGGCAGTAAATTATTCTTTTCTTAAGTTAATGTTTTTTTTATTTAGTAGTCAATGCTTTTGCGATTTTGCTGTTTTAGCTGTGTTCTAGATGTGAAAATTCTTAAAAAGTTCCTTTTGATAAAAGGCCAAATGTATTGTCATTAGAGTCTAGAATACAAAAAAGAAGATAACATGTTGTTTAAAATGAAGGAATCTGATATTCTATATGTCCATGCCTTTTAGTGATGTTTTGAATAATTTGCACGTCGTTGAAGATTATTCACGTCATCTAGACAGTTTTTTCATTTTCGCTTCAGTACCTAACCGTGTATGCATCTTCGCATTTTACCATTTTAATGAAACCGGAACATCGGTTAGATGATTTTAAAGTCTATAACGGATGTAAAATATTTTTTGTATTTTATATACTACTATCTATAACTAAAATTATAAATGCGAATGTGTTTGTTCATTTGTTTCGCTTTCACGCGTAAACAACTTAACTGATTTAAAAAATTCTTTCACCCTTCTTTTTGGGGTGGGTACCGGCCCGGTACCGTCCGGGGCGACAGAGGGGCGGCGCGTGGCCCCGTAACCCACCCGTGGCACGTCGCCATCGTCGTTAAGCCGACCACAGGTACAGAGTAATTTGTCTTCAGTGATCGGCCCGACGGTTCCGTCGGGTGTTCACCCCTGCGGAATACCTTCTCCTCAACCTACGTCCCTCGAGACGTCGAAAAATTCTTTCACCTATGGAACACTCCATTTGCCGCCTGTCTATGTTTTATCCACCTTTTCCTACTCGCGTGAAATCGCGAGAATGTGCTAGTAGATTATATTTATATTAGTATATTTTAAAGCTATTGCAAATATTTTCATATACCCGATCTATAAATCTCACCAGAACTGTCCATAAGACTTTATTATAAATCCCTACGTATATCTTTCATATATAACACCCATTAAATAAACCCAAAATGATTGAAAATAATCGAAAATGCATACACGATTCCTCTGCAGTAGAAATATATTTTACTTCAAACATATTCAAAATATATAATCACTGTATAATTCTGTCGTATTGGCCGCGTGGTGAGGGAGTGGGAATACAATTCACCAACCCGTACATTACCTGCGGGTGTCGTAAAAGACGTCTAAGGATTATAATATGCATATAAAAATTATGCAAGATAACAAAACGAAATAAAACTCTATATCAACCAACGCGGTTTGCCAAATTCCATTCTGTTGTGGAGGAGGCTCGAGCCCAGTAGTGGGACGTATATAAGTTGAGATGTTACGAATCATTGTGTTACGGGTTGAGAGCCCTCAGCGCTCACCCACCAGTCCGCGTAAAGTTGTCATAGCCATCTGAGGCTAACAACTAAGTCACACAAAGAATCATTGTATAATTCATCATCATGATTTCAACTCCTACACGTCTCACTGTTGAGCTCGAGCTTCCTCCACAATAGAAGAGAAATTGACCTTACTATATGCATCCTTACCATGCTAGTCAGACAGATTGGTATAGGGTTTTATTTTGAATTTTCCTTCTCTTGCATACATAGATGTTATGTGCATATTATATCCCTTAGTTGTCTTTTACATCATTCACGGTCAAGAGAAGGTGTACTGAATTGTATTCTTACTTCGTCGCCACACAGAAACTCAAAGTTTATCATCATTGAATTCATTCGTATTTTCTGTGACTTGACCATGGCTGTCCTAAAAGATGTCTAGTATGCATATAAGATTTATGCAAGATAACAGAAACCTGAAATAAATAGCATGGTATAATAGGTCAAATTCCCTTATGTTGTTGAAGAGACTCGAGTAGTGGAAAGTTATGAGCTGAGAATAGTATAATTAGTGGTAGTATTGTAGCATAAATATGTATGTATCTATTGGTGTTATAATACATCACCAATGTTGCTGAAAGCAACTAATTTTACAGGCGGACGCTGTTGTTAAACATGTGCTCGAGGGTCACGACAGGGGAGTGAACTGGGCCTCCTTCCATCCAACACTACCGCTCATTGTGTCCGGGGCGGACGATCGACAAGTCAAACTATGGCGGATGAACGACGCCAAGGTATCAAGTGTATTTGGTAACTGCGAATAATTCGCAACTAGCTTTATCTGGCTGGACAAAAGTGGTGCTATTTGGTTATAATCATCAACATTTTTAAGTTTATATTTCATTTACCGGAGTTTGTATTTCTTTTCTATATATATATATAACTTTTCTATCTAGCTGTGTTACATTCATTCGAATATTCAAATAAGTCGTGGTGAATATTGAAGAATATTATAAAGGTCATATATAATTATTGCATGTTTTGCTTTTTACTAAATGTACATATAGGTTATCATCGTTATTTACACATGACATGTAAATACTTTTAAATTAATTTCTTCGTAAATGGTAAGTAAAAATAGTAAGTAAGTAAAAACATAATATTCAATTTCCCTACCAAATCGTATTGAGAAAGTAAATATTCCACTCATACGCATGTATTTATTCTTGATGTTGAAAACACATTTATGCAGGGCGATAATTTGGGGTTCGCCTGTACAGAGACTATCCAATTACTTCTGCTACAGTATCAACTAAATCCCTTTTTCAATATATACAATTAATTGACAGCCTGTCTTGTGATACGATAGCGATTCGCCTATTGGACATAAGGATAGCATTCTTGATATTATATTGTTAGCTTTATATTCACAAGCATTTTTTAAAATCTATGTCGTATGTTATATGAAAATTGCCAATGTTCGACCTTATGAGATTTCGAACAAACAAAAACAGCTCACGACATCCTTTAGGAGTGCATTCTCGGGTGTAACGGACGTCATGTTAGACAGTCTGCAAGTCGCTTCTGGGCTAGTATATTATAGGGACTTTGTAGCAACTCGAGAAAATTGCCGTGCGGTTAGGCGTTTTTGCCATATCTGCTATAGCAAATAATCCTAAAGTTCAAGTATCGGCCTCTTAAGTTCTGCTAAATCTGTGGTGTTTTACTGCTGCGTTTCACGTAGTTGTACATCCTCTTATCTATTGGCTTAACAGCCAATTTTGCTTCATGTCTTCAGCTTTTCATAGAATTAAAGTGGAAACTTTCCAAGTCATCCTGTTCTTCTTTTCTAATTAAGTTTGTTGCGGAGTTCTAAGACTATTAAAAGTATTTCTCGAGACTTCCTAAGGGTCAAACCTCAGTGTCTTATACGGAGAGCATTGTGGATCCTTGCTTACAGGAGTTACAGTGGTGGAAATATGGGATTTAGGTACAAAAATAAAATTATCGAAGAAATCTCTTTATTACTTAGCGATAAATATAGTCTTAATTTTTTTCACTATCGGTTTTTAATAATGTCAAGAGTTATTCAGCAGATTAAAATTTTTCGCATACATATAAACAAATTTATTTATTGCACTCACACAAACTAAGATCATCATCAGACGTTTTCTTTTATTACAATTACTACACACATATGAAGAAAATTGAGTCTATGCCAAAATATATTTGTAGGTAAAATATATAAGGATTTGGACGTGCGTGTGTAAAATTACCCAAAATGTGCCACATTTTGCATTGCGATTCTCATGAATTTTTGATACTCTAATTTGAAAATTTTTTTGGGCCTCAAAATGACAAAAGATATGTAAGACATTTTCATTAGAAAATTATGGTTTAGAACTTTCTTTCTAACACGTCATTTGGTGATAATTTACATATTTTAAATATTGTTAGTAGCACAACTTTAAAAATAAAATTAAGATAGTAGAAATACGCTATCTGTTGACATATCCTAACTACCATTATAATTTTCACAGTTAAACTGATTAAATAACTACCACAAGTACGGGAAATCAACTAATTTTATAAATATGTGTGTATTCATACCTTAGATATTTGAAACAATAATTATATTAAACTACATCTAATAATTAAATGAAAACTTAGCAATAAGTTAATTTTCTCATTTGATGGTGGCAGGATTACTGTCATTAAAATCTTATATTCATATCAAAATAAAATAAAACAAGCTTTTACATGAAATATCTGTAATCAAAGATGTAAAATGTTTAAAACCATGCGTTGTTCAGGCGTGGGAAGTCGATACTTGCCGTGGACATTACAACAACGTCTCCTGCGTACTGTTTCACGCGCGCCATGAGCTGATACTGTCCAACGGTGAAGACAGATTCATCAGAGTATGGGACTTGACCAAGAGGACATGCCTGCAGTCATTCAAAAGGGAAGACGAGAGGTATGTCTATTTTATTATCTTTATTTTTTCATATCAATTTTCGATATTCTTCCTGTGTCTATCTATGCCTTGATGTGGTTCTATAAAATTTGTGATTTTTATATATCCCTGTATCTCCGTGTGGTGACAGAGTAAGAATACAATTCACCACCCCCTTTCTTGCTCGTGGATGTCGTAAAAGACGACTAAGGGCTATTATGTGCATATAACATCTATGCAAGAGAAGTAAAACTTGAAATGAAACCCTATACCAACACGTCTGATCAGCGTGGTATAGTAGAACAATGTGCCTCCCATTGTGGAGGAGGCTTGAGCCCAACAGTAGAACGTATATTAGCTGCGATGATGATGATGATGATATATCCCTATAGTGATGGACTAAGAATCACTATAAGGTGATATTAGGTATATGTGTGATGTTAGGTACGAATACTACCAATCTTTTCATTGCTCGTGCGTATCGTAAAATACGGTTAAAGCCTTTGTATCGACCTGTTAGATGATTCTCGACAAGCGAATAAGAAACGAGAAATCGAGATAAAAATTCGAATGCCAACTTATTATTTAACCGCAATACGAACGTCAGCGTGTGTTCACACCTCCTCTCATCCGTTCGGGGCGATGGAAGGGATGAGGGGCGACCCCATAACCTGTCGTACATGTACCTCTCATACGTCATATGGGCGAGCCACCGGTACCCATCTTTGTCAGCAGTGGCCCGTCAGGCAGGTTACCAGTTTGGGTACCATCTCGAGTCGTCGGCGTCGCCCAGCTTCCGCGAGCTTGCAGGACGCGATCTACCTTTTTTCGGGTGACTGACTCTGATGAATGATTCCAATCATTGAGCCAACTCGCATTTCATGCTATCTAGTCAAACAATTAAATTCCCAAGGAGGGTAGATGTTAGGCAACTTTTGCATTTTTTTTTTATTGCCAACGGTGGCAAACGAGCAAGCAGCACACCTAATGGTAAGTGATACTGCCACACATGGACCTTTGCAATACCAGGGGCACAGCTAGGCCGTGAAGAAGCCTACCGTGAAGAAAATACTCTTTTTAAACCTCGTTTAAAGAAGGACATGTCATAGCGCTCGGGAAACACAGCAGCAGGTAGTTCATTCCAGAGCTTGCACGTACGTGGGAGAAATGATCGCTGGAAACGTACAGTTGAAGACCATAACGTTTCCAGGTTTCCAGGTATAATTTACATATACGACCATCACCACACGGAAACCATAGGTTATTTATATTATTTATACTATACATAATATGTATGTTGCTATCATCATATCGGCTCATATACGTCCCACTGCTGGGCTCAAGCCTCCTCCACATTAGGAGGGAAATTTACCTTACTATACCATGCTGGTCAGACATGTTGGTATAGGGTTTCATTTCGAGTTTTCATCTCTTGCACAGTTGTTATGTGCACATTATATCCCATAGACGTCTTATACGACATCCACGGGCAAGATAGAGAGTGGTGAATTGTATTCTTACTCCGTCACCACATGGAAAATGCTGTTATGCCGGGACCTTATATGTTATAAATTAGGCATCTTAGTTTAGTATTATTTACGCAATTTTGTAAATTATCTTGGAATTTTTGAGATATTTCCTTGATCATGTATTTATATTTTTTTTTAGATATTGGGTATTAGCAGCTCATCCGACGTTGAACTTATTCGCTGCTGGACATGACGCGGGTATGATTCTATTCAAATTGCAACGAGAACGTCCTGCCTACGCCGTGCATAACAATATGCTGTTCTATATTAAAGACAGGTATACCATTCAATACGTTTTAACAGTAAAGAAAGAACAAAAACATGTTTTTGCTCTTGTTAAAAGCTAATAAAAACACTTCATAACTAAAAACAAGAACTTCATACATAAAATAATCTAATTTCAACGAGAAACAAAAGAGGCTATCAGCTCTTGCTTCTTCTTTCTAAAGAAATGACGCTAATATTCAATACAATTGTTTAAATGAAAAAGAAAAATAGATTTTTACGTATGTATATTGGATACTTATATTGAGGTAAAGCTAGAGTTAATATCTGTAGGATTACGGAGTAAAGAGACGTCCCGGGTGGGGCGTTAGGCAGCGAGTGTACCCGAAAGGTATCCCGCCGGGCGGGCCACGGTCGACAAGGAATTTGGTACCGGTGGTCGGCCCAATGGCGAAGGAGAGGAACTGTGGTGGGTTATGGGGCCGCGCGCCGCCCTTTCGTCACCCCGGACGGAGCGGACGGCGTGTGGGCTGCCCATACCCCACCCAAAAAAGTCCCCTCTCTTAATCGTGGGTGTCGTACAAGCTAACGGAATATCGGAATAAAATATATTTTATTCATCATTATCATCGCAGCGCACATACGTCCCACTTTTGGGCTCGGGCCTCCTCCAAAATGGGAGAGAATTTGACCTACTATACCATGCTGGTCAGACATGTTGGTATAGGGTTACATTTCGAGTTTTCCTTCTCTTGTACAGATGTTATGTGCATATTATATCCCTTAGTAGTCTTCTACGATATCCACGGGCAAGATACTCCGTCACCGCACGGAAGAATATACTCTGTTACTCCCTGATAATGTAGCTGTCTACTGGTCAAAGAATTTTTAAAGTTGTCTTAATAGTTTACGCGTGGAAGCGTAACAAACAAATGAACATTCGCATTTATTATATTATTTAGGATAACAAATACATTCCCAAGGCGATTTAGCGTTAGGCCGTTTAGCCATAACTTTTTGCTATATGTACCATGCTAGCAGAGTACACATTGCATCGATCGCGATTATTGGGATAAGAACAAGATAATGTAGAGATAATATCGTACAGTTAAGCTCTGCAATGACTGTTAATTATAATAGTAATAATTATAACACCTAAAAACACTCGCGTTTGATAATTGGATTGCGGGTCTGAAGGCGATGTAATTGGACGCGCGCGCGCATCTTGAGAAACTTCCTTCTTTTTTTAGCCCTAACCACCGGCGGCTTGGTCCTTGTATTCGCTGTCGGTGGGTCAATACGATTTTTATATTTAGAAATATTTTTTTATTATATTATGTTTAAAAATGTTTGAGGTAGTTTGTAAGTTAATTAAATAAAATGTTACAGGCAACTTCGTAAGTTGGATATGACAACCAATCGCGTTACACCTGTTATGCAGATTAAAGGTGGCGGCAGGAATCAACCGTACAGGTAAGACCCTATTCATCACTATAGTTTCATTTATCTATTGATAGAAAATCATAATACAAAAAGTTTACCGTGTGATGACAGAGTAAGAATTCAATTCACTACGTCACAGATAAGAGACGTCTCACTGCTAAGCTCAAACCTTCTCCGCAATATGCTCGAAACTCCAAAATGAACAAATTATTTTTATTTGTCATCTTTATTGCTTAAAAAACGTGCCTATACAATTATTTTTTAATTTTATCATTATTTAATAATTAAATTTAATTATCAAAAAGTGCCTTTGTTAAGATTCGCGCGCAAAATTTCTAAAACGCAAGGCATTGGTTGTTCAAAACGTGACATCATAGTCCTCCAGTTTTCTGATTAGGGCTGGCGATATTTAAAAAAAAATATAGTTTGTCGATATAACGTTATTTTTAAATACATATATCAATATCAGAGTTCGATATAACGAAAATAAAAATACATTGATATTTCGATATTTTCCCCATGACCACTCTTTAACTTCGTTCATTGCGGTGTTGCCGTGGCGAGCTTTTTTTTTTTTATCAAATTCTAGGAATAAGTGATAACTGATCATCAATTTCATGCCAGTGCTTTTACAGTAGATTAAGTTTACGGTGATTTTGTAGAATAAATACTTTACAAGAAGAGATAAAACACCAAATTTATTCAAATAAATATCGACCCTTGATACTTCTTTTTACTATCGATATATCGTCCAAAAAAAAGTTTAGTATTAAGTATCGATATTTTTAAGTAATAATATCGATATTTTGACATATCGATATTTTATCAACAGTCCTTCTGATATCAAGTTGTTGTTTGTATATTTCTAGTGATTATTTTGTATTGTTACCCAGTTATTTCATAATAAGTTCAAGTATTAATCTTTGTGAATAAAAGACTTATTACAATGACTGAAACCGGTTTCGTCCAAGTACAGTCAGATAATCTTCCTAAAACAGACGTGTATATGATGACAATGTATTTTGCGTCTAATTCAGATTTAACGTCTGTTAAACTCGGAGGCATAAAAGCTGCAAGGTAAATGAGATATAATATATTTAATAATCGTAGTAATAATAAAAATATCGATATATCTATATTTTTTTCCGATATATCGAACACCGATATTGATACATTGTAAAATATCGATATGTCGAAAAACGACATTTATAAAAATATCAACAGCCCTAGTTGACAGCCCTAGTAACTTGTACGAGTGTCGAGTATTCAGACGTCACAGAATTTGCGCGCCGAAGTAGCCGCGTTTACATCGCCCATAAATGATAGCGATTTTAAAATTTTTTTTTTAGCGTATTGGTGTATATCTTGGAAGTGTTATATTAATTTCTAGTAATGTAATGATAACTAGTAGAAACGTTTAAAAAAATAAAACAAAATCATGCATATTTCCTATTAAACTTAATTTAATCTACTATACCGCGTTTTCAATTCACATCTTTCTTACCCGAGGGAGTCGTAAAGGACTGCTAAGGGATTAAAAATGCACATAACATCTACGCAAGAGAAGATAAATTCGAAGTATAACCGTAAAGCAACACGTCTGTCTAGCATGGTGTAGTAAGGCAATTTATATTTACTTATTTTGGAGATGGCTCGAGCCCAGCAGTAGGATGTATAGGAGCTGAAATGATAAATGAATAAATGATACCGCGTTAGTCAGACGTGTTGGTATAGGGTTTTATTTCGAGTTTTCCATCTATTGAATAGATGTTATTTGCCTTAGCCTTAGTCCTTAGTCGTCTTTTACGACAGCATCGGGCACGACATGCAGTGGTCAACAAGACCAGAATACAATTATTCTTACTTCTTCACTACACAGAAAATTTAATTTATTATTTCAAATGTATTTATACAAACCGTTGTGTGCATTGTTGACTGTTGAATACATTTTTGTTCAGCAGTCCAATATAATATTTTTTCACACAAATTTCTGTAAAATTAATTAAAGATTATAAATACAATATTTGTTTATTGGACAGCATGTCTCTCAACCACGCAGAGTGGTGTGTGTTAGTCAACTGGCGTGTGGGAGACAATAGTTCGTACGAGCTCTACAGCGCCCCGAAGGATGGGGGCGAAGCGCCCACTGCAGAACCCGCTCGGGGTTCCGCCACTACGGCCGTCTGGGTCGCTAGAAACAGATTCGCCGCTTTGGAGAAGAACAATCAGGTGAACTTATTTCCTTGATTTTTATAATGAAAATTTCGAGACAAAGTAAGCACGCGATAAGGTAATCGCTTAATTGTGAAGGCTGAGATATAAGCCCTTCTCGCTTTAATAATTAAAAAGAAAAATTTAAAATATTTACTAACTCCCGACACAAACTAAAACAATAAAAAAGTGTTATGTTCTCTTCAACAGGAATTATCAATTAATTGTTATTTAACGATTAAGGTACGGCCAAACCTGCGCGACCAAAGCGACTGCGAAGCGGTAGCGTCAGCCCCGTGATAGACGCTACCCTTTATATTTTATGGCGCTATGCAAGCCTAAGCGACCACGGCGCGGAATGACCGCGTCGGTTGAGCGGGACGCACGCGTCTAGTAGTTAGACGTATTTACCTCTACGAGTATACTTTGATTATAATTATTTTATTATAATCCACGACGGTGACAGAGGGTTTCCGTGTGGTGACGGAGTAAGAATACAATTCACTACCTCCTGTCATACCCGCGGGTGTCATAAAAGACAACTAAGGAATTTATTACGCATATGTTATCTACGCAAGAGATGGTAAACTCGAAACAAAACCCTATACCAACCTGTCTGACTAAGGTCAATTTCCCTCTTATTATGAAGGAAGTTCGAGCCCAACAGTACGGACGTATATGAGCCGAAATGATTAATCCACGATGATTACAGTGTCTACAACTGAAGATACAGAGATGTTTATAGAAAAAGTAAGAGAACATAGTATTTTATACGATTTAAAACATCCAGAATATAAGAACTTAAGAAAAAAAGATAAAATATGGGGTTCCATCGGTTCGCGTCGCATTCGCGCAGGTGTGCACATCTAGTTTCGCGTTATAGACGCTCGCGTTTCGCGTTGTAGACGTTCGCGTTTCGCGTTGTAGACGCTCGCGTTTCGCGTTGTAGACGCTCGCATTTCGCGTCCCGCGTGTTTGACGCGCATGTTTGGCCATACCTTTATACTGGCACGCATGAAGCACTTAATCGAGTAATCATACGCCATTACATCATTTTGGAACAGAGCTGATACTCTTACACTGCTGGACCGATATTTACCAAACATAGATAAGAACCACCGCAGGGAAACTGGCTTTTTTGGGGTTAAAAAGCGTCGCAATTCTTTTCAAAACGGTAGCAGATATTATTTAGATAATTGTAGTGTTAGGGACATAGTAACCATAAATGGATCAGCGTTCATGATCACTTTTGTGACGCTGTAAAGTTTCAATCGGTCCATTGTTGATGTTTTTTTTTTGTTTCAATTGGATTCAATGGTTTAGTGTTTAGACCAACAATTTGACTTAGTGGGTGGCACTGCGATTGATTTCAAGGAAATTCTATTTTTGTTGGTTCAACTAGCCATAATAAAACATTTTAATATAATCAGCAGCAGCTTTCCTCAAAACATTTTAATATAACCAGACATATATTTTCATTACAGTTGGTAATAAAGAATTTAAAGAACGAGGTATCCAAGAAGATATCTACACCTACATGTGAAGAGATCATGTACGCTGGCACTGGTATGCTTCTGCTTCGTGAGCCTGACTGCGTGCAACTCTTGGATGTGCAGCAGAAACGTACAATCGCCTCTGTGAGTATACCTTCATTCTTTTTTTTCTCACGCAATCCACAGAAAGGCTGACGTCGTGACGTGATCGATGGGGAAGTTGCCTGAACGGGACGTAACCCGTCGGATTACCTTTGCTATCGAGGATGGGAATGGGCACCTGCCTGGTGATACTTTACCCAGTTGTGGTTGTGAGTGGGTGTTTTTATCTATTTGAAAATTATATCGTAATTTGAAAACCATCACACTTACTAGCAACTATAAACATATTAAATTACTTTTCCGTATGATGACGGGGTGAAAATTCACCTCTCCGTATGATGACGGGGTAAAAATTCACCTCTCCGTATCTTAGCCGTGGGTATCTTAAAAGATGACTAAGTGATACATTATCGTGTGGTGACACAGTAAGAATACAAATCACCATTCCCTATCTTGCCCGTGGATATCGTAAAAGATGGCCAAGGGATATAATATGCATATAACATCTATGCAAGAGAAGGAAAACTGGAAATAAAACCCTATACCAACCTGTCTGACCAGCACGGTGTAGTAAGGTCAATTTCCCTCCTATTTGTGGTGGAGGCTCGAGCCCGACAATGGGATGTATATGAAATGAAGTGATACAGTATGCATGTAACATTTATGCTAGTGAAAAAAAAAAAGTGAAAAAGAACTAAATAAAATCCTATACCAACACCTCTAACCAGCGTGGTATATTAGATCCATATCTCCTATTGTAGGAGGCTTGAGTCCAGCAGTGGGACGTATATGGCCTGCCATGGTAATGATAATGAGGATTTTATCATTTAATTTTAAAGAAAATGGTCAAAAATTATAATAATTGCGAACCAAACGTAGGTGGAAAGAGGAAATACTGTGTCGAACTCAAGTAATTGAATAAGACCAGGAAAATGATGATATTTACAGGTGAAGGTTGCAAAATGCCGCTACGCGATTTGGAATGCGGACATGTCACTGGTGGCTCTCTTAGGCAAGCACACCGTCACGCTGTGCACGAAGAAGTTAGAGCAGTTGTGTTGCGTCACTGAAGGTGCCAGGGTTAAGTCTGGGGCATTCGACGACTCCACACCACAGCCAGTGTTCATATACACTACAGCTAATCACATCAAGTACTGCTGTAAAGATGGGTGCGTTATCATTTATCTGTCTTATATCTGTCTGTTGTGATAGATTAAGAATATAATTTCTGCCCGTCTTAAAAGACGTCAAAGGGATTGGATTCAGATAATATCTATGTAAGAGAAGGAGTACTCGAAATAAAACCTTCTTTATACCAATCTGTCTGACCAACGTGGGTCATATATGTAGATGCAGTGGCAGACTAAGCTCTTAGGGCATCCAGGGCATCAATGCTGAATGGGGATCCGCTGTACTGTCTTGCTGTGAGTGCAAACTGTAGATCAACAATATCAAAATCAACAATATCAACAATATAAATATAATTGACAATTCCAAACTACAGTATCCGGCAATAAATAATACACATCAACTCTTGGAAAGAGATGATCAACTACTTTCGGCTTCGTAGAGCGTTGTCATTGTCGCACATGACCTAAGTGACATCGCATGAAGCACTAACAGTCCAGTATCTATTAAGAGCTAATAAAATAACAATTGATAAACGTCATAGAGGTAGTGTTCGACAGAGACAACGCTCTACGAAGTCGAAATTAACTGAGTGCTTCTTTCTAATGATCGATATTCAATATTTATTGCAGACTAAATAGCTATTCGAATGTATTGTAATTATGTAGAGTAATAGTTTTCTGACAGTTTGAATCGTATTTGCTTCTAAAACGCTACATGTATTTAGCGATTTATGGTAAATTGTATAAATTATTATATTTGCAGTGACTATGGTATAATCCGAACGTTGGATGTGCCAGTTTATGCGGTGAAGGTATTGTCAAGTGAGACTGGTGCTAGGGTTGTGTGTCTCGATAGGGACTGCAAGCCTAAAGTACTCAACATAGACCCCACTGAATACAGGTAATATTTTTGCTATTACATATTTTTTTTAGATTGATGATAGATATTATCCATTGACATTTGGATTTTAGAATATATTTTTACTGTGTTCTTTTTGCACGATATGTGATGAAAGAGGATTAGTGGAGTGCATGGAGTGCATCGGGTGCATCGATTTCGGGGGTTTGGTATAGGAGATGATCATAGTTTGTATTTTAATATTAGTTTGGCAACCCCTGTGCATTACCGTGTGGTGACGGAATAAGAATACAATGTAACACTCCCTATCTTGCCCGTGGATGTCGTAAAAGACGACTATGGGACATAATATGCACATAACATCTGTGCAAGAGAAGGAAATCTTGAAATGAAAACATATGCCAACATGTTTGACCAGCATGGTATAGTAGGTCAAATTCCTTCCCATTGTGGAGAAGGAGCCAATTGACCCTAACAGTGGGACTTAGTTGGGCTGCGATGATGATGATGAACCCCTGTGTACATAAGGGTAGCCAATATCTACTTTTTATTTAATTAAACATGTACTATCTACCACCTATACATACATATATCTATATTGAAATTTTAAATGAAACAGTATATTTCAGTATGTACGTGTAGGTATAATTAGTGACAGATTTTGTTTGCCCATAGTCTTAAGTTTTTATTTCAGCCCTCGTCACCCTCGCTTTGTATATTTTTTTTATTCTTTATTTTTGTTTATAGATTCAAATTGGCGTTGGTGACCCGTCAGTACGATCAAGTGTTGCATATGGTTCGTACCGCCAAGTTAGTGGGACAGAGTATCATAGCATATCTACAAGAGAAGGGTGAGTAACTTCTATTCGATTACGTTTTTTTTCAGCGTAAATGGATCGACTTGTACTCTAATCCCAGTGGCGCCATCTAGTTTTATACGATTTGATGAAAACTTTTTACTCACGAAAATACGACTCCTTGTCTCTATTGTAAAATATTTTTAATATAAATTACTGTGATGTAACATTTGATTTGTTAGGTTATTTATAAAACCCTATTTAGGATCGAAAAATTAATACCACACATGAAACTTAAAATCCTAATTATTGGAAATCCGTTCCAATCGCCATAACAGTGTGGATTGCTACCTATGGTAACCAAATTGTGACTTGCATTATCACATATATAGTAGACGTATTATACGCCATTAATACAAATTGTTGCAATTTAATACTCTAGGATTTCAGTTAAGAAGTGTATTAGTGGTGATAACACCAACCAATAATTTTATTACTTTAGCTTTTGATTTAGTATTCAATATCTAAAGTTCAAATCTCATGTCATCATCATCATCATCACTTTGCTCCTATTCCTATTACTGTGTGTCAATTCAATATGTACTCTTTTTTCATAGTTCACTATGCAAAAGTTATTGGCAATAGTTTAAGACCGGCCTCCTGACAGATGTCAACTTTTCTTGGGAATGCATTGTTGACAAGACAGCATCAAATGGAGTTGGCCCAAGTTTATGTAAAGTTCTTAGTCGTCTTTTACGACACCCACGAGCAAAGAGTTGGTAGTATTAATAGCCACTACCACACAGTATAAAGGTTCAAACCTCATGTGAGGGAATCGTTTTTCGCTCACCAATACGTTTTTGTATTCTTTGGCATTTTTGTAATTTTCCTTGTCTACTTCTTCTGCAAATGAGCTGTTCGAAGTAATGTTTAATTCAACAACCTCTGCATATTCTAATAGTATTTCATGTCCTGTATATTAGGATATCCCGAAGTGGCGCTGCATTTCGTAAAAGATGCGCGAACACGACTGGCGTTAGCTCTTCAATGCGGCAACATTGACGTGGCTCTAGAGGCCGCCAAAAGTTTGGATGAACCAGCTGCTTGGGACAAGTTGGCCAATGCTGCACTTGCCACAGGAAATCATCAGGTAGGTTCAATGTAGTTATAATTAATTTATCCAGTTCAACCACACAAAGACACAAGTTTGCGCGTTCACTGCAAAGAAGGACCCGTTTGTCATGGCGCCACAGTTCCAAGGAGTAACTCTCCCAATTTCTGAGAGTATTGGGATTCTCGGCGTCAAAATATCCAGCAAAGTCCAGTTTGGGAGTCATTTGGAGGACAAAGCCAAATTGGCAAGCAAAAAGTTTGGTGTCCTGAACAGAGCCAGGCGGTACTTCACACCGAGACAGCGTCTTGTGCTATACAAAGCACAAATTCGTCCTAATGTGGAGTACTGCTCACATCTCTGGGCAGGTGCGCCCAAATATCAGCTAGACCCACTTGACTCCCTGCAAAGACGGGCTGTTCGAATCGTCGGGGATCTCAATCTTACGGACAGATTGGAGTCGCTGGAGCAGCGGAGAGACTTTGGGTCACTCTGTGTACTCTACCGACTCTTTCACGGGGAGTGCTCTGAGGAACTGTTTGACTTGGTATCACCGTCACCATTCTACCAACGTACCACTCGACATCATAGCAGGGTTCATCCATTTCACATGGAAACGTTATGGTCTTCAACTGTACGTTTCCAGCGATCATTTCTCCCACGTACGTGCAAGCTCTGGAATGAACTACCTGCTGCTGTGTTTCCCGAGCGCTATGACATGTCCTTCTTTAAACGAGGTTTGAGAAGAGTATTTCCTTCACGGTAGGCAGCGGCCTGGCTGTGCCCCTGGTATTGCAAAGGTCCATGTGCAGCAGTTTCACTTACCATCAGGTGTGCTGCTTGCTCGTTTGCCACCGTTGGCAATAAAAAGAAAATGTAGATTGAGATTGAACTGACGTCATCTGCTCTGTGATATTTTTTTCAGGAAAAAATAAGTTTTGGGGCCTCGCGCCCATCTTCCGGGCCTCGCGCCCATCTTCCGGGCCGGTCGGGTATCTCAACTAAACGATAACAGTGGTTGATCCAATAGCGATGGAAAGGGTATTTATTGTACGGTACGTTATGGGGCCGCACGGCGCCTTCCGCCGCCCCGACTGAATTGAGCGGGGTATGTTCAGACCATAACATACCCAAAAAAAAGTCATTCAGTCTAGTCATCTTTTCCGCAGCTAGCGTTGCCAGGCGTCCGGATAAAGCCGGACATAGGTAGGCTTTTTAATTGCGTGTTGGCCAAAATAATCGGTGTCCGGCTTGTCCGGCTTTTATTAGGCTTTTTATATTTCTCAAACGAGCTAGCGCCGAGCGTGGCGAGCGCAGGCGAGTCGACTGTTGTCATAATAATCCAAAAAGCTTAATTTTACATAATTTTTTTTGTCTTACCTAATAATACTAAAACACAAAATCCTCAATAATGTAGGGTGTCCGGCCTTTCTACCCAAATGTCCGGCCAAACTGGCTGTCCGGCTATTATTTGACGACCTGGCAATCCCATCCGCAGCTTTAGCTACACTACTAAATGCTTTATACGTGAAATTTGACCGAATATACAGACGTAAGTCACTGATCTAATGTTTAATATACCTTTCTCATTTTCTTCATTATATCTATCTAATTTTTTAAATTATATCTTGTTTTTTATTTTTACATATATATATAAATCTTCTGTTCGTGTGTTTGTAATTGAACTCCTAAACGGTTGGGCCGATTTTTATGATTTTTTTGTGTTTTGAAGTGAGTTTGAGAATGGTTTAGATTAATATTTGGACTCGGTAGGTGGCGCTACTGTCGATTTCAAGGAGAATTCCTTTTATTCGAACAGAACAACGTCTGTTGGGTCAGCTATATATATAAATTGCAATTGTTTTAATATAACGCTTTAATTTATCTATTTTCAGATAGTGGAAATGTGCTACCAACGTACGAAAAACTTCGACAAACTATCGTTCTTATACCTAATCACAGGTAATTTGGACAAGTTGCGGAAAATGATGAAGATAGCTGAGATTAGAAAGGATGTTTCTGCGCAATTCCAAGGTGCATTGCTTCTGGGCGATGTCAAAGAGAGGATACGACTCTTGAAGAATGCAGGACAGGTAACAATTAATTGATTCATTCAAAGGACTTGCCGTCAATTCAGCAAAATAGTATACTCTATTTATTTTCTTTTTTTAAAGCTTTCCCTGGCGTACCTGACTGCAATAAACCATAAACAATTAGAAGACGCAGAACAGTTGAAGTCTATGCTTGAAGCTGCTGACTTACCCATACCAGAAGCCAACCCTGAAGCGGAATTGATGCGACCGCCGCTGCCCGTGTTCAAGGCTCAACCCAATTGGCCGTTACTGGCTGTTTCTAAGTAAGTCTAGCTAACCTGCATATTTTGTAAGCCTACTTATAGTGTACTAATTGGGGGTAATGTCAATTGTTTCTGCCTTTGTAATAATTTGTATTACATTTATCTACGTCATCATCATCATCGCAGCCCAAATACGTCTCACTGTTGGGCTCGGACCTCCTCTACTATGGGAGAGAAATTGATCGTGTTGCTATAGGTTTTTTTTTTCGAGTTTTCTTTCTCTTGCATAAATATTATACGCGTATGATATCCATTAGTCGTCTTTTACGACACCCACGGGCTAGAGAAGGGGTGGTGAATTGTATTCTTATTCCGTCACCACACGGTAAGTCTTTTTATACTATCCACGTGGTGAAGTAAAAATATAAAATAGTCACCACCCCTTAGTTTTTGCGTCTTTCGTCAGAGGCATTATGTGACGTCATCATCTTCCACTTATCCTAATTACCTGGGGTCGATGCGGTATGTACTCCTCTTCCATAGTACATATTGTAAGTTATCGGCAATAGTTTTACGTTCGGCCGCTGGCCTGACGTCAATGCTTGGAGATGTAATTGTTGGATCAAACAATATCAAACAGGTCCAGATCGATGTAAAGTTCGTACCCGTCTTTTATGACAGCCAGGAGCCATGTCTATTATCCATATGTTCCCTTCTTAGACCGACCATTGGATTCCCTTGACATTCGTGACCGGTCCGGTTCTAGAGGTACCTTACAGAAGAAAGTTTCCAAGAATATTGCCGTCCTAATCCCGCCTGCCTAATTTTCTCAAGTTTACTGCCCTTCTGAAAATCTCAAATGTCCATAACGGTGCGTTGTTGTTTAGAAGCTATGGTCTACATAGATAGTGTACAAGAATTGATTTTTTTTAAATAAGTCTTGAGATTATTTTACCTCGTGGTATTTTTAGGAGTTTCTTCGAAGTAGCGGGCGGTGCTCGCGCGGCGGCTGAGGCGACGGGCGTAGCGGCTGCCGTGGCTGTCGGTGACGAGCCTCTGGAAGCTGGAGGTGCTTGGGGCGATGATGAAGACGTATTACAAGAGAATAAGGTGAAACACATTTTAATCTTATTTTGTAACTAATATTCCTTGTTTGCTGAAGTGGCAATGGGCAGGCCACATCGCTCGACGAACCGACAACCGCTGGGGAAGAAAGGTTCTCGAGTGGCGACCACGTATTGGACGACGCAGTGTAGGACGCTTCCCACTAGGTGCACCGACGACCTGGTGAAAGTTGCTAGGCGTCGTTGGATGCAGGCGGCACAGGACCGCACTTTGTGGCGTAACATGAGGGAGGCCTATGTCCAGCGGTGGACGGTGATAGGCTGAAATGATGATGATGAATGATACCTTGCTTATCTCTGTCAACACACAGAGATAAGCAAGGTGCTTATCTCTGTGTGTTGATAGAATAAAAATACAATTAATTGCTCGTGGGTATTGTGAAAGTTGTTTAAGAGGTATAATATCTTTATAAAATCAAGAGAAGGAAAATTCGAAAAATTACCATATACTGGGCCAAGCCCAGCAGTGGGATGTGCACGAGTTAAGAGGCTGATGATTTGGCATAATCTCTAGTGCTACAGATTATTACTTATATAAACTTTTGTATCGAGAAAGTATTATATTCCAATAGGGCAAGCATGGGCGGAGTTAAAATCTAATAGGCGTGACGACAGTATAAAAGAATCGATGCATTAATGATTTTAGGCGAAAATACATATCAAAAAACTTTAATACGCTACTTTAGATTTATCTAAATAATTGAGATTATTAAGATTTTCAATAAATTAAATCATTAAAATACTGCATTCAGCCATTTTGGCTGAAACACCAATCACAGTGTATTACGTCACGTTAAGGTAAACTATTCTGTTTGTTGTTCTCAGTACTACTGATTACGCATTTGGATTGATTTTTTATTTGTTTACGTGTGATTTACCGACTCCACTCGATTATTACAATGGAACCAAGCTTTGTTAAAGCAAACAGCTCAAATTTGCCCAGGATTGATGTATTGATGTTGGGTGATTTCCTCGCTACAAATAAAGAATTTTGCTTGCCTGAGTTTAGAAACGTAAAAACTTCTTTGTAAGTAAATTTTTGTTTATCTTTACTACCATGTTTCTAGTAACCTAATCTCTAGTACCAACTTAGATATAATCTAACTCGTTTTGAACTGATGTGAGTTTATTTTATTTTCATAGCTTATTTTTACATTAAACTTGTCATTGTTTATTCTTGAGGTTAGCTCCCTCACAGCTTTGCGAGCTTTAACCACTTAACTCTTGTTAGGAACATGTACAAATAGTTTGTTGGGGGTTTTTATTGATGTATTTTTGCACTGAGGTACTGCACACCACTTATAAACTTTGGAATTCATTTTTATCACAAGAATTAATTTAATGTTTTGCTTACTTTCTTCGCTACACATAGACACAAGGACGTGTTTACCTTAACGTGACGTAACAGCCGACGCCATGACACCGGCGAGATGTTTTCACGCTATATTTAAAAAATATTGGAAAAATTGTTTTAATCTTCTTTAAACATAAATTTATTACAGAAATATAGGTTTTTTCGTAAATACTAAGTATGTGCCCACATTACGGAAAAGGATTTCAAAATCTTTCGTCACGCCTATTATGCCCTTCTATTATTCTAGGTGAAGACTCCATGTGGTGATGGCTTAAAAATTTAATGTGTAACCCCCCTTTTCTTTCCTGAGGGAATTGTTAAATTCAGCTTAGGAATAATCACGGGAATGGTTAGCACCATTGTCTTCAAACGCCACGCTATGTAGACGCATGGCGATTATGTAATTATCTCTCTATCATAGCACCTCATGTCCAACAATGAATCGATACTATTAATTTTAAACTCACAGGATGATGGTGAACCTCAAGGTGAAGAGGTTATGGAAGATGCCTGCGACGATGGTGGCTGGGACGTCGGTGATGAGGACCTTGATCTTCCAGAAGAATTAGCACCCGTTTCAGGTACTCTGCCTTTCATTATTTCTCTCTACTTCTTCACAATATTCTTTCGCGTTAAAATTTGGTTTACTATAACATTTATCCATCAGCCGATCGGTCTGCATCTACATGCAGTAGATAATCGCCACGCTTCGCAGTCGTATATTCTTACTCTATCACCACACAAGGATACGGATGATGAAATATGTTTCATCATCATCATTATAATCTTGCTCTTATACCGATTACTTGGGGTCGACACAAAACGTGAAGATCTTTTTTTTTATTGCAAACGGTGGCAAATGAGCAAACTGTACACCTGATGGTAAGTGTTCCTGCCGCTCATGGACTTCAGCAAAGTCGCTACCTACCGTGAAGAAAGTGAAGGGAGGGTGAATGCGGGCAATGAGGTTCGGTGATACTAATGGGATCACCAAAACCCACCACACGCAAACACTCTCACAAAGTTGGGCTTACGGCTCTTTAGCTCACCGAACGAAGTGCAATAACAAATTGCTACTACTCGGACGTTGATTTTCTGCTCAGTGTGGTACTACCCCGGACGGACCAGCCTACGGCTGTAGACAGACAATTGTTGACAACAGTGTGGTCCTACCATAATCTTCCATCGTTTATCACACATATTGTAAAAGTTTTGACAATAGTTTTATGACACGGTCTGTTACAATAGTTTTCTGCTCAGTGTGCTTACTCTTACCGGACACGGGGTCTTCGGTAAGTACCTGCTTATGATTAGAAGAGAAGAGGCCCCCGGATGTCATGAGTGTGGCGCGCCAACTGATGATGCGCGTCACACATTGGAGGTATGCCCCGCCTGGGGGCCTCAGCGCCACGACCTGTCGGCGGTTCTTGGAGCGGACCTGTCGCTACCGACCGTTATCGCAAAGATGATTGGCAGCGACAGGTGCTGGTCATCGATGGCCTCATTTTGCGAGGCCGTCATATCAAGGAAGGAAGCGGCGGAGCGGGAACGCGAGGCGCTTGCGTCTGCTGAATCGCTTCGTCGCCGGCGACCCGGGAGGAGGAGGCGACAATATGCCCACCTACTCCCACCGCCCTGAATAGTAATGACAGGACGTGGCCAGACGGCCATGCGTTGGGATGTCGGGGATTGAATGTCATCAGACGACCTCTCCGGCACCCCGTAAAAGCGCGGAAGGGGCCGCTGTGGCTTTAGTGGGTATTCCGGCCGCTGATATGGTCGGTGAGTCCCACACGCCCCTCCCGTCCGTCACTGGCGGGGGACAGTGCGTAAATGCATTTCCACAGCGTGAACAATAAAAAAAAAGGGTGCTTACTCTTGAATCTCGATTCCAATTCTAAATCCAATCGCAGCTCGAATTTGAGCAATTTGGTACTCTTGAAAGCGACACTAGCGCACGATTGGAATCAAATTCAGTGGATTTTTTATAACCTAAATGAATCGACTCTTAAGTCAAATATTTGCTACTCCCGACGTGATTTTGACGTAGTTTAAAATCGTTAATGTTACACAATTTCAAGAAAGCGTCTTTGTGGTGATAGAGTTCGGTAACGTTATTAATTTAAAGTTATAAAATACGGCACATTTGGTGAAAATAACAACGGCAAATGCGAAGAATTCATTCTCGATTTTGTTTAAGAATAACAAATATAAGTTTGGTGAGACTGGAATTTAATCAGATTCGAAATTAGAATTGATTTCAAGGGTAAGCCCACTGGTCTGCTTGACAACCACCCCTCTCCCACCTCTGTCTACCGTTATTCAGAATGTAATTGTTTACTAGACAGCATAAGGAGTTGCTCCAGATCGATATAAAGTAATTAGTCGTTTTCTACGACACCCACGAGGAATTTAAGGTATGGTAGTATTCGTAACTATACAGTACAATTATTGTAATTATATAGTTGAGATACCTTAATTAATAGTATAAATAGAAATGTAAATTTGTTTGTTGATAGTATGTATTTATGTTAACAGCCGACATAGACGGTGGCGAGGAGACGGCGGAATACTTCGTGGCGCCTACCCGCGGTGCCAGCGTGTCGCTCTCCGGCAAACTGAAAACAGCGCACGATCATGTCGCCACTGGACAGTTTGAGATTGCACTTAGGTAACGATTATTTCATTTTTATATAAGTATACATTAGCATAACCGGCAGACTTCTGCCGGAAACAACAGCGCCATATTCATCAAATTTAGTGCCATACCGACAGCCGCGCCACTTACCGGTTCCAATTGTGTTTTCAAACCATTCAGATCAAATCATTTATTCTGCATCAGCCCCTTAAGGATACTTACATATTGTCAAATATTCATTCAGGATTCCATCAAAATATACAAACAAAATTTCACCTAAATCAGCTAATTAGAAGGTGTTGGGGGACTAACAGATGTACAGAAGAATTATGTATATTAAGATGTTACTTGCCAATTTTTTTCTAAACCTAAGAATGAATTTCTTGCATCCCAAAGGATTTAAAATCATTCAAAACATTCAACTCATCATCGCCATTCGGTCTATCGCCTTCCACTGTTAGACGTTTACAGTCACACCCAAGGGTTTATTTCTTAGAGAGGACGGAGCGTTTATATACAGGTGTATCAGGTTATGGGGCAACTGTTCGAGTATGTTGTACTTTAACGATCATAGATCGTAATTAGAATGTACATTACACAAAACCAATATAACATAAAAGTTACAGTGATTTCAAAAAAATGTGTCTAAGAGTCTATGCCTTAAATGTTACGTGTTATGTAGGCATGTACAGACAATACATTTAGGCATGTAAAGCTTCGACAGTATAAATTCATTCAATAATACCTAGAATTGTGCAAACGTTTTAATGGTATACTCAGTGCCATATAACTTGGCAAAAGACGACCTTTTTTTTTATTGCAAACGGTGGCAAACGCGCAAACAGTACACCTGATGGTAAGTGTTGCTGCCGCTCATGGACCTTTACAAGGCCGTTGCCGACCGCGAAGAAAGTGAAGGGAGTGTGAATGCGTGCATTGAGGCTCGGTGATACCAAGGGCACCACCAAAACCCTCCACACGCAAACACCCGCAGAAAGTTGGGCTTCCGGCTCTCTCGCTCACCGAACAAAGCGCAGTAACAAATCGCTACTACTCAGACGTCGATTTTCTGCGAGAGTGTGGTACTGCCCCGGACGGACGGGCCCGCGGCTGTAGACAAATAACTGTCGACAGTGTGGTCCTACCACTCTTATACCTTCACCTACCTTCACCACGATATCTTAAAATGCAAAAAAATCTATCGCTTACCATACAAATCTATCGAAAAGTTGTATCGCAAAATGCTCTTGGTAGATGCCTACCAGGAAGCAACATTACAAACAGCACAACCCAAAATTTTACGAAATCTAGTAAAATTACCATAGAAAATATATGTTTTTAATATCCTATAATCATGTATTTCATTGTTTTAAAATATCAGATTAACCTGTAATTGGTGACATTTCATTATTTTATAAATAATATCATTGATAACAATGCCAAATTATTTTCAAATGTCTGAATATCAAAAGTTTTTAAGTAACATTAAAATTAAAGTACCGAGAATATTTATATAAATTCAATATAATATAGATCCTATAATTAAATACGTAATTAGCTTCGAAGAGTTATGTAACGCCCAAAAAATGCCAAGTTTTAAGTTATGACACATTTCTTTCAACTCATTTTACCGTCAGGTGTAATAAAGGATCGCACAAGTAGATGCAAGATTTTAGGTTATGTGTATCAAACATAAACTGATTTTAGCGTCAGGTGTACGAGATCAGTGGCGTCGTGTGGCCCAGTCGCCATTTTGATTGACATTCCGTGTGGAGCACGTAAAAGATATTGAAAAAAAAAATGATGGGCCTCGATGACAGGACATACCGAAAAATTGATGCATTCATAATTCATGTATCAGACAGCAGTGATAGTAACAGTAGTGGAAGTGACAGTCCAGAACTATAGATTTTTGTAAAGTCATAAATAAATTATTTCAGTATATTATTTTACCTCACCTTACGTATTTAACAAAAAGTTAGCCTTAAGATAGGTTAGCTATTAGTTTCATGATAGGGCAGTGGTAAGGTAGGTAACGTGTACGTATGCTTTATTATTGCACGTGTAGGTGTTTAATAATTTCTTAATTAAAATTCTAAACAAATTACACGCAGACAAATGTTTGTAACCTCTGTACAGTCTAGACACCTTCACCACGATATTACAACGATAAGACGGTTTGTATGGAAAGCGATAGAATTAGCGATAAATTACTTGGATTTGATGATATCGTGGTGAAGGTCACCAAATCACTTCTATTGCCATGCTATTTGGAACACACTATAGTGTAGGTTTGTACCTACGAGCGACGAGCGGTCAACGGTCCAAGGCCGATCAGCTGTTTTAAGGCGAAGTATGTTTTGTTTATGTGAATGTAATCATTGATTTATTTAATTTCTAATGAACATTTAACAAAGTATGAATATGTTGCGTAATAAGTATCATTGACTTTATACATTTCAATCAGATTTACGCGAGAAAGCGATGACGAAATTGAAAACTTTACATGTCTCTAATTCCTTAACGAATCGATATTTTTCGTTCAAATTTTTTCATGGGTTCCTACCACCATTGCCTAGCTCCCTTTTGAGTTGTTGCCCCATAACCTGATACACCTGTATAATGGAGGGGATGGACGGCTTACCCCCTAACAATAAATAAATTAAGATTATACAGTCGTAGGACCTAGTGCCCAGTGCATAGTATTCTAAGCACTCTTGTGTTATAGGTTCGGTTCCCACTCAGGATAATTTTTTCAGCTGTAATTTGTGTACGTTAGTTGTATATTTGTGAACACGACGAGACGAGGCCTTGTTCATTTAAAAAAATGTGATTGCACCTCGCAGGTTACTGAACGAACAAGTTGGCATAGTGAACTTCGAGCCGTATTTAGAATTATTCGTGTCATCTTATGGTCGCGCGCGGCTCACGTTTGGTGCTCTAACATCATTGCCACCACTCGTCGCACACCTACATCGCAACTGGAAGGAAGCCAGCGGGAAAGATCTATTGCCTGTTATAAGTAAGTCTATCAAATTTTATTAATTACTAGCCGTTAGTTGTGCAACTTCGTTTGCGCCACATGTAAGAAAGCTAAAGAAAGAGAGAGCGAGAGAAGGAAAGGGGGGTGGGGGGTAGTCGTAGGTAGGGACACGATATCGAACAGAAAGTATCGATACTGTACTCATGAGTAGTATCGAAGAAAAAGTATCGTACTCATTAAAGTATCGAAAGAAAAATATCGATACTTCAGAGTACTGAGTACTTTTTCTAGAATGTATGTCGTGATGAGCTTTTTTTTTTAGGAATTTGACCGTCTGTGAACGTATTAAAATAATTTCGATCCGAGTTTTAGAAGGTTCATTAGGTTTGGACTAGATAGCGTAACCATAAACATGAGCCATAAGGTCAAGTTTAACATTATAATTTCTACAATTTATTCGATACGATATCTCACCCAAAGTACTCATTGAGTAAAAGTGTCGAAATAAAAGTATTGAGTACAAAAGTATCGGTATCGTAAGACAAGTACTCGATACCTAAAATTATCGATACTTTATTCGGGTCCCTAGTTGTAGGCCCCTATAACGCGCAGAATACGCAACGAAAGCTCTTATAAGGATTAAATATTGCCCGTTTTAAAAATTTTGCAAACATTTTTAATTGATGATCCTCTCCTGTTGGTCGTAGTGTAGTGTTGTGCTAGTATTAGTATTGTAGTGTGTGTAGTAGTGTAGTGCTGTGTCGGCCTGTAGCCTTTCTCGTTTAATGGGCTGTCCAGCTAAAAGATTTTTTTCATAACTAGTATTTTCTGAGATTAGTGCATTCAACAAAACAGACTCTTCAGTTTTATAACATTACTATAAAATGTACTGCTCCAATGTATATTTTTCATTGTTGTCATCCTAATTAATAAGATAAACAAGATTATTATTGATCTATTACGGAAATTTTTACGTGTTTACGGGTAGTAGTGTCTTCAAAAATAATACGATTGAACGTAATTGAGATTGAATTAGTACCACGGAAGGTTACCTAAAGGAGAGAACGGTTAAACATAAAAAGAGTCACATAATAAGTACGATACCTAACTCATCATCATTTCAGTTCATATTCCTCCCACTGTTGGGCTCCAGCCTTCTTCAGAACAGGAAGGGAATTGACCTCCTATATCACGCTTTTCAGATGTTGGATTTTATGTCGAACTTTCATTCTCTTCAATAAATGTTCATTCGTGTGGTGACGGAGTAAGAATACAATTCACCACTCCCTATCTCGCCCCGGACGAAATGGACTGCGCGTGCGCTTACCATAGCCCACCCATAAAAAGGGATATAATATGCATATAACATGCAAGAGAAGGGCAACTAGAAATAAAACCCTATACCAACATGCCTGACCGGCGTGGTATAGTAAGGTCAGTTGCCCTCATATTGTGGAGGAGGCTGGAGCCCAACAGTGGGATTTATGTGGTAAGGTCAGTTGCCCTCATATTGTGGAGGAGGCTGGAGCCCAACAGTGGGATTTATGTGGGCTGTAATATGATGATAATGAATAGATGTTATAAGCATATTTAATCCCTTATTCGTCTTTTACGACATACAAGGGCAAGAAAAGGAGGTGGTGAATTGTATTCTTTCAATATACGGGCAATCATCATCATCGCAGCCCACATACGTCCCACTGTTGGGCTCGGGCCTCCTCCACAATGGGAGGGAATTTGACCTACTATACCATGCTGGTCAGACATGTTGGTATAGGGTTTCATTTTGAGTTTTCCTTCTCTTGCACAGATCTTATGTACTTATTATATACGGATATTATATACGGTATACGGGCAATACTAAACATTAATATTTATGTTTCAGCCATAAAGCTCAATGATCTGGTATCACAATTGCAACAGTGTTACCAACTGACAACTGCTGGCAAGTTCACGGAGGCGACTGACCGTTTACAGCGTATTGTTCAGTGCGTGCCATTGTTACACGTCGATACTAAACCTGAACTCGCCGAGGCGCAGCAACTGCTTACCATAGCGAGGGAATATCTACTTGGGCTGCAGATGGAAACCGCCAGGAAAGGTATATTCTTCTCAACTTATATACGTACCAATGCGCTTGAATCTCCGCCATAATGGAAGGGAAATTGACATAGTATATCACGCTGGTCAGACCAGTTGGCACAGAGTTTTATTTCGAGTTTTCATGTTCTTGAATAGATGGTATCCGCATGTCGTGTTATATAGTCGCCTTTTACGACACCCACGGGCAAGAAAGACAGTGGTGAATTATTTTCTTACTCCGTCACCACAAGGAAGATAGAAAAGGTATCATTTTCATCACAGCTTATATATGTACCAATGTTGGGCTCGAGCCTCCTCCACATTGGGAGAGAAATTGATGTACTACAACACGCTGGTCAGACATGTTGGTATAGGGTTTTATTTCGGGTTTTCCTTTTCTTGCATAGATATTATATGTATTTTATATTTTTTTTTTGTCTTTTACGACACTCACGAGCGAGGAAGGGGTGATGAATTGTATTCTTACTCCGTGTGGTGACCCGGAGGTAAGATATACCAAACGTATATTTCCACGGATCTAATCCTAACAATATAGTAATTCCTTTTATTTAAGGCAATTTGCTCCATGAACATGATATTTTGCCGAATCTCTTTAGACTCGATATGATTATTATCAATGATAAAGACTGAGAATTATTTATTCTATTAATATTTCGCAGCCATGCCGAAAAACACCTTAGAAGAACAGAAACGAACTTGCGAAATGGCAGCGTACTTCACACATTGTAAACTACAACCAGTCCACCAGATACTTACACTAAGAACAGCTCTCAACATGTTCTTCAAACTGAAGAACTTCAGAACGGCCGCCTCTTTCGCTAGAAGACTTCTAGAACTTGGTCCTAGGCCTGAAGTGGCCCAACAAGCGAGAAAGATCCTCCAAGCATGCGAAAAATCCCTCACAGACGAACACCAATTATTATATGACGAACATAATCCCTTTAATATTTGTGGTATAAGTTATAAACCTATCTATAGAGGTAAGCCGGAGGAGAAGTGCGCCCTCTGTGGGGCGAGTTATCTCCCCGAGCATAAAGGTAAACTTTGCCCTGTGTGCGGCGTCTCCGAAATAGGCAAAGATGTATTGGGACTTAGAATTTGTCCCCTACAATTCCAGAGATAAATTTTATTTTATTTACAATTTATAATATTATGAAATTATTGTATAAGGTTTATAGAATAAAGTATTGTATCAAGTTTTTTTTTGTAATAATTTATTTTTACAATTATAATCTTATAAGCTAAAAAACATGAGAACTTTAGTGATTTATTTTATTAAATACAAAGAATATTTATAATACTAATGATTACTAACCTAATTAAATGCTATAATAACAAATTTAGTAAGTACCTTGCCGCTTTCTGAAGGAAAAACCCTGTGCCAACACATCTGACCATCTGGTCAGACAGGTTGGCATAGGATTTTGTTTCAAGTTTTACTTCTCTTGCATAGATGTCATACGCATATTATATTCCTTAGTCGTCTTTTACGAGACCAACGGGTAAGAGGGAGTGGTGAATTGTATTCTTACTCCATCACCATATGGAACATTGCTGACAAAACGTGGTGGTGTTATGATGGTGTTTCTTCGAGAAACTAATATACTCTATAATAGTATTATATATTTGAAACTGCCCACATTGCCCCCAACAATGGCCCAAGTCGAGGTTCATACCTCACAGGGGATGCATTTGGGCACCGTTGCTTTGGGTTGAGATTTCTCTACGATCACCACTAGTCGGTCTCAGGGCTGACAGCTATCTAAGGCTAATACCCCTAGTCTAATAAAAAAAAACAGTATCATAATTAAATATACGATCCCTAAAAATTCTTCTGTATGATCGCTAAAAAATTTATAACTCTTGAATAATCAACTATAAATGTCTGTTTCACATTTTTTTATTGATGTCGTTTGGACGGTTTCTGAGACTTGAATTTTGCACAAGATTTTACATACATAGCAGAAAGATAATATTTAAATAGTATTTAAGCATCCACTGGTTTTGATTCATCGCTCCTGAAAATTAAACATTAAGATTATTTTAACTGTAGGTAGTAAGTATGTTATAAAAAAAGCTATTTTGTTGAGTATCCATAGTCGCGGTAGGGAATTGCCGTTAGTCCGCCCGCGACCATGTAAGCGCAACATGATACGACGAATTATAAAAAAATTAAAAATATTGTAATTATCCGTGTAGTGACGGAGTAAGAATACAATTCAGCACTCCCTACCTTACCCGTGGATGTCGTAAAAGACGACTGAGGGATGTGATATGCATATAACGTCTATGCAAGAAATGGAATAAAACTTTATACCAACACGTTTAATCAGCGTTCATTATTATTCAGCGTTTCGTCTATTGCTGGACTTTGGCCTCTCGCGAATGCTATATCACGTGATCATTCCTTGGAGTGTGGTGTCGGAATACGAATACAATCCATGACTCCCTATCTTGTCTGTGAATGTCGTAAAAGATGACTGAGGGATATAATACGCATATAATATCTATGCAAGAGAAGGAAAACTCAAAACAGTCTATCCCATCCTGTCTGACCAGCAACAGAATGGTATAGTAGGCTCGAGGCCAGCAGTGGGACGTATATGAGACGAGCTGATGATGATTTATTGGAATGGTTATTGCTATAATTGCCATTCTTTGCAAGTGAAGATTGGCGATCGCAATAATGTCCAATGTTTCCCATGAGAGTGCGGCCAACCAGTCTTCTGGTGATTCGATCGACTTTTACAACTCCCACGGGTAAGTAAGGAATGCCGATATCATCATCATTTGTCTGCCCCTGCGCAACATGTTCTTACATTCCATTGACTCCTATCAGTCGTCATATCTGCACTTACTGCAGCTGCTCCTCATCACATACCAAAACAATCTCGCGCTCCTAATCTTCTCTATCACTGGTGCCACTTTCAGGCTGCCCATAATATATTTATTTCTTATCTAACCTTGTAACCGTACACATCCGTTTTAGCATAAGGAATGACGACGTATGTATTGTTATCCTGTCGCCAGACGGCAGACAGCTTTTGTGAAAATCCTAATTAATATAGATGTGAATGTTTTCCGTGTGGTGACGGAGTACTCAGCTCTTGAGTGTCGTATAAGACAAATAAGGGATATAATATGCATATAAGATCTATGCAAGAGGAAAATTCGAAATAAAATCCTATAGGAATACGTCTATCTGCGTCTAATGTCGCCCTAGCTGAGGCCGCGGGTGATCGGACCGGGAATTGTCCGTCACCCGCAGAGAGGCTGACCGCGCGACGGCGACCGACGTCCCAGGACGTCGAGAGGTGAGGTTACCCTAAAGGGTATTCCGTCGGGCCGACCACTGACGACAAGTCACATCTGTTCCGGTGGTCGGCCCAACAACGAGGTGACGTGGGTTATGGGCCCGCGCGCCGTCCTTTCGTCGCCCCGGACGGACGGGACCGCGCGTGCGCTTACCATAGCCCACCCATAAAAAAAAAAAATAGGAATACGTCTGACCAGCGTGGCATAGTAGGTCAATTGATGATAATGATAATGATTAGAGAAAGAATTCATCTGAGGAGACTTCTCTAGAACTACTTCCTCTGGATGAAGTGTTGATTTGTTGAGCGGGATTATGCGTTGTCATTGCGCATGGGTATATCTGATTTATAGTTATATACTAGCTTTTGCCCGCGGCTTCGCCCGCGTAAAAGTTGGCTTGCATATTTCTTTTTATTGTGTTATTGTGGTGACGGAGTAAGAATACAATTCACCATTCCCTATCTTGCTCGTAGATGTCGTATAAGACGACTATGGGATATATACACATAACATCTATGCAAGAGAAGGAAAACTCGAAAAATGAAACCCTATAGATATCTGACCAGCATGGTATAGTAGGTCAAATGCCCTCCCATTATGGAGGAGGCCCGAGTCCAAGAGTGGGAAGTACGTGGGCTGCGATGATGATGATGATGATATTTCTTAATTTAAGAAATACTCTATCTGTGTGTCAATTTTCATCCAAATCTGGTCAACAGTTTACGCGTGATCGAGTAAGAAAGGTCCAAATAACTTCACAAATTTTTATATTTGAATATTACTTCCACCCTTGTAGTTTAAATTCACGTGGAAACACGTTGATAAATATGGCCATCCTTAGTCGCTGATAATAACATTATCCATGATAGGTTTCCATTGGTGAAAAAGAATAATATTGATCAAACGACCGTTGTTTCACCCACGTAGACCCCATTCCCATGCGAATGCCGAGATAAAAATTGCCTATGTTACTCGCTGATATTATAAGTCTACATAGGTGGAAAAAAAATTGTACTAACAAATCCCACGCAAATATCCAAGATAAAAATTGCCTATGTTACTCGCTGATAACGTAGCTTCCTATTGTTGAAAGAATTTTAAAAATTGGTAAACATCCACCGGTTTCTCTCGCAGTTCTCGTTCCGGGCAAACACCAGGATGAAAATAGCCTTTATTTATTATTCGCTGATAATGTAAATTTTCATTCGTAAATTAATTTTTATATCCATTAAATGTCCGTGATTTCACCCGCATTGTGGCCGGACCCGTAGGAATATTGGGATAAAAAAATAGCCTAAATATGTTCATCATCATTTCGTCTCATATACGTCCCACTGCTGGGCTCGTGCCTCCTCCATAGTAGGAGGGAAATTAACCTTACTATACCATGCTGGTCATGCAGGTTGGTATAGGGTTTTGTTTCGAGTTTTCCATCTCTTGCATAGATGTCATATGCGTAATATATCCCTGAATTATCTCTTACGACACCCACGGGTAAGAGAGGGGGTGGTGAATTGTATTCTTACTCCGTCACCACACGGAATAAAACCTAAATATGTTACACGCTTAAAATTAGCTTTCTGTTAGTGAAATAATTTTAAAATCGATTAAATTCTCACAGTTGCTCCAGCCACACCGGGATAAAATATAGCCTTGGATAAAATATAACCTAAGTTATTCCTTATGTAAGGCTTGGTAGACCTGGTGGTAAAGTATTATCAGTATCGGTCCAGCCGTTTTGAAGATTACCCGTATCGAATAGACATACAAAAAAATTGAGCTGTATTTAGGGTTTCGTACCCAAAGGGTAAAAACGGGACCCTATTACTAAAACTTCGCTGTCTGTCTGTCCATCTGTCTGTCACCAAGCTGTATCTCAAGGACCGCAATAGCTAGACAGTTGAATTTTTTACAAATTATGCATTTCTGTTGCCGCTATAACAATAAATATTAAAAACAAAATAAAATAAATATTTAAGGGGACTCCTATACAACAAACCCAATTTTCCCCTTTTTTATAGATAATGGTACGGAACCCTTCGTGCGTGACCCCGACTCGCACTTGGCCGGTTTTTTAGACGTAGGTATCGTGCAAATAATTGTGTGAGCATAAATAAAACCTATTATTTTGACAACAAATAGACGCTTCAAATTTGTTTATTTCTAAAGATAGAAAATTGGATTAATATCTTGATTTTAACTTACTGTCTGGTAGCGGCTAGGAATTTTATAACACTTTCATTGTTTGTGGGTGTCGCAAAATACTACTAAGACAAAGATTTACATTGACCTGGACCAATTGATGATGCCATCTAGCCAGCTATGTCGTCTAGCAGGCAGCTGGTCATAAAATGTTGTTAAAAGAACTTTTGCAATATATCTACGATGGCAGAGGACCAAATACATATTGCGTCGATCCAAAGTAATCTTGATAAGCGAGCATTAAGAAAAAATAATGGGGTAACCCAAGAAAGCCGATCATGTACTAAAATGATCGTTCCTAGGCACAGTGATATCGGTTTTACGCTTTTCACCTCCTTAGGGGTAAAATTACAAAAACTCTTTTTTAGTGAGCACTTTCCCCAAGAAAGAGAACTTTGTACAAAATTTCACGTTTCTAGTAGGGATGTGACTTGGAGGGAAAATAATCGATTTTTTAAATAATTGATTTTTTGTTCTTCAAAATAAATCGATTATAAAATAATCGATTAATTAAAAATAAATAATCGATTATAAAATAATCGATTTTTCCCAACAGGATTATGATGATTTTTTTTTAGGAAATGTGAGCTTCATCTTCTAATATAGTATGAAATACTACACGCAGTATTGTTATTACCTTCTTTTTTTAGGAAAATCGATTTAATTATAAAAATAATCGATTTTCTATTATTTTGATAATCGATTGTAAAAATCGATTATTACAAAAAAAATCGATTAATAATCGATTATTATAAAAATCGATTATTTTTTCACATCCCTAGTTTCTAGGCCTAATGATTTCGGATATACATTTTTGACCCCCATAGAGATTGAATTTCAAAAACTAATTTCTTAGAGCTCATTTACAATAAAAGAAAGAGAATCGCACAATACAGAGAACTACATAGTTTTACGTTCCTAGCCCCAATAGTTTCGGCTATACGATTTTCACCCCCTTAAGGGGTGATTTTCGCTCGCTGCTCAAGTACCCCAAGAAATACAACGTTGTAAAAAAAATTACGTTTCTAGGCCCAGTGGTTTCGGCTTTATTCTTTTTTGTCTTTTAGGGGTTGAATTTCATCCCCATATAAATGAAATTTCCAAAACGCTAGAATAAATATTTATTTATATATTATCAAGTGCCTTAATACAAAGATTCATGGTTTTTTCATCGAAAATGATAAATTTGCATACTAAATGTCATCCCCTATTTCAACCCCTTATACCCATTTTTTCGCGATTTCTTTGCTACAGCTCGTCTACCCTAAGAAATTCTACAGTGTAAAAAATAAATTACGTTTCTAGGTGCAGTGGTTTCGGCTTTATGCTTTTTTGTCTTTTAGGGGTTGAATTTCATCCCCATATAAATGAAATTTCCAAAACGCTCGAACATATATTTATGTATACATCATCAAGTGCCTTAATACAAAGATTCATGATTCTATCATCGAAAATGACGAATTTCCATACAAAATGTCATCCCCTATTTCAACCCCTTATACCCATTTTTTCGCAATAAGGAGTAGCCTATGTTCTTTCTCAAGCTTTAGTCCATCTCTGTGCCAAATTTCATCAAAATCGGTTTAGACGTGAAAGACTATATGCTTTTCACCCCCTTAAGGGGGTGAATTTCCAAAAATCCTTTGCTAGTGCTCGTGCACCCTAAAAGATACGATGGTGTAAAAAAAAAAATACGTTTCTAGGCCCAGTGGTTTCGGCTGTATGCTTTTTGGTATTTTAGGGGTTGAATTTCATCCCCATGTAAATGAAATTTCCAAAACGCTTGAACGAATATTTATTTATTTATTATTAGTACCTTAATACAAAAATTCGTGGTTCTATCATCGAAAATGACGAATTTCCATACAAAATGTCATCCCCTATTTCAACCCCTTATACCCATTTTTTCGCAATAAAAAGTAGCCTATATCCTTTCTCAAGCTTTAGTCCATCTCTGTACCAAATTTCATCAAAATCGGTCCAGTGGTTTAGACGTGAAAGCGTAGCAGACAGACAGACAGACAGACAGACAGACAGACAGACAGACAGAGTTACTTTCGCATTTATAATATTAGTAAGGATCACTTTGACGCCCCATGCCTAGTTTAATTTTAGTAAGTTTAGAATTTATATTTGTAATTTCCTTTACTCCTTTTTACTATGTACCTACTATAAAAAAGAAAATTGCGTAACATTTTGTAAGGTTTGTTAAATTATAAAATGTTCAAAGCTTACCTATTATTGAGCATATCCTGTATCTCATCAAAGGTCTTCCCTTTAGTCTCTGGCAGAAGAGTGACGGAAAATATGAATCCTATTCCGCAGCATACGGCCAGGATCCAGAAGGCTGTGTAAATACCGTATGAAGCTGCCACGTCGCGGAAGAATCTATACTCAAATTAGTTGATAAGTTTCTTAAATTTTAGCAAATGTCTTATTAAATCAACAACTTCCATTAAAGAGTGAAATCTCGAAATTAAATACCCCGCTAAAACTTCTCGTTAACTTGTTAGAGTAGAATTATCCTTACAATATAGAGCTGTCTCCTCTAATGCGGTCAGAAAAACATGACATATATTTCAACATTCGGCAGAGGTCCTGGGTTGAATTGAAAATAATTAACGGGTAGGAATTACACCAAGATTCGGAACAACAATTTGGGGATAAACTGTTATCCTGTGTAGAATTCGTACCCACAACGCTGGCACAGTAGGTAACCTCTACGCCAGCAGTGCAGTCAAGTTAGTCAGTTATTAATCCCAAAATTGCCCGAAACTTCACGAGATATAAACGCCCTTTTAAAGTAGGTTAACGTTCAAATACAGCCCTGCGTCTTGCGAATGCGTGGTGAGCAGTGGGTGATAAATCATACGTAGCAAATTGTGTATGGAGTATGAATTTTTTTTTTGGTACTGGCTATGGTCAGTACACGTGTCGTCCGTTCCGTTCGGGGTGACGAAAGGGCAGTGAGCGGCCCCTTAACACATCGTATTCCCTTCCCTTCGGTATTAGTCTGAACATTGGTACTGAATTCTTGACGTCCATGGCCAGGCCGGCTATGGAGTATGCATGCGCTGTGATGTCATTTGCAATATGACTTCGGAGATTGTATAGAACGGCTTAGCTGTAGGAGAGATCAATCGTAGTTTTAATCGCTTATCGAGACATGACATCTCGCCACAAGTCATTCTCAAAATCGCTTCATGCACTAACATATCTGTCAGGACCCTAAGCTATTGGTTTCAGCTGTCATAAATATTTGAGGCGACTCATTTGGGGAACAGTTGTTCGCTACATTTTAGTAATCTTCCAGACACACGCGAGAGACTAGTGAACCTTAAATAATCCTGAAATATCTAAAATATATTTAACTACAATTCCATCCATCAGCCCGTAGACGTCTACTGCTGGACGTAGGCCTCCCCACGAGGATATTACTCAGAACGATTCTGTGCCACCTGCATCCAAAGGTTGCTTGCGCCTTTTAAAATGTTCTCTCATTACAATTACGAAGATTATAATTAAACAAGTACGATGAAGAGAATAAGTTTAACCTTTATCCATATTTGTTTTTTTGTAAGAATCTTTACCTGGTCCATACGAATCCAGCTAGCCAGCACATAAAGGAACAAATTCCTCCAGCGAGACACTTGGTCTTCACGGGAAACATTTCCGCTACGAGAATCCAAGGTACTGGGCCCACGCCTGTGAGACAAACAAAATTATATCCATTTAACATTTAAACCAATAAGTGAAACTGGAAAAGCAATATAAAAATCCAAGTATTGGAAATCCATACCAAGTCAATAATTTGGCGTTTTTATGAAATATGTTTTCTTTTTGAAGTTATACTTCTTTAGGCGCGTTATGAAAAAATGATGAGAGTGAAATTTTAAGATGCGCGCGCATCTGTGACACAAAATTAACAGTATGAAGCTGTCTGCTTAACCGCTCATTGAGTGAAATTTTAAGATGCGCGCGCATCTGTGACACAAAATTAACAGTATGAAGCTGTCTGCTTAACCTTAAATTCAATTTTTGAATTTATTATTAAATTTATTTTTAAAATATTAAATAATCAATAATAAACATTTAAAATTAAGAATCTTATAATATTTAGTACAAATTATGTCTTATATATTTATTATTCTCTAAATTTTGTTTTTAATAATTATATATATATATATATATATATATATTAATTATATATAATATAAATTTATATTAAATATATATATTTGAAATATATATATTAAATATATTATTATATAAATATATTAATTTTCAATTTTTAATATTAATTATTGATATCTAAGATCAATCTAAGATTCTTTTAGTTTAAATTTGATGACTATTAAACTGAACTTTGTTGATTATCCTTTTCCAATCCTTCTATTATTTTATTGTAATTAATTATTTGCATGCAATTAAAAACTATTTTTAATGATGCCAAAGAAGTATAACTTCTCACGCGCGTACATAAGTACACGCACCCATTTTTATTTTTTTAATATAGCGGCAACAAATGGCATTAAGTTTGGAAGCAACTATCAAGTTTTGGTGGACTATTCGGTTTAAATTTATAAAGTAATCATCTATGGTGGCACGCTATACCGCCAGCGTGTTGAGCGGCGCAGGCGCAAGTATCTGTGCCTGATGCTGCTCTAGTCATCGTCGCGGGTGGATAGATAGGGGATTAGTAGTACCAGTGATGAGCCCCAGGGCAATGGACCGCCCTTCCGTCACCCCGGACGGATTAGTTGGAGAAAGAAAATAGCCAGGCAAAAAAAAAGTACACTGGGTAACCACAAAAATGTATGTCTAAGAGTATATGCCTTAAATATTACGTATTATGTAGACATGTACAGACAGGATACATGTAGGCACGTAAAGCTTCGATAGTATAATTTCTTTCATTCATACCTAGAATTGCGCAAACTGCAAATTGTGCAAAAATTATAGCGTAGGTACAAAGGCGGTTCGCCAACGGTCATCGGCCGATCAGCTGATTTAAAGCGAAGTTTGTCTTGCTTATGGGAACGTAATGATTGATTTATTCAATTTCTAATAAACATTTAACAAAGTGCGAATATGTCGCAGATTAAATATCACTGACTTTATACATTTCAATCAGAATTACACGAAAAAGCGATGACAAAATTGAAAACTTTATGTCTCTAATTCATTAACGAATCAATATTTTTCCTTCAAATTTTTTCCATGGGTTCCTATCACCAGTGCCGTCATCATCACCTCCCGTTTGACCAGTTGCCCCATAACCTGATACCTAAAATGAATGCAAACCTATACCTAATGTACCTAAGTAGATATCAAACATTTTTCAATTAGATTTAATTAACAAAATATTTTTCACGAAATTCTTTTGTAATTTAAATTCTTTTTATTTTGCCATTGGGCCTAAAATTCTTCTGCGTCCAAGGGTTCGGCATGAACTAAGACGGTCTTGCTCACCGTGGTAGATTATACGATCTTCGGTTAAAGGACTAGGCAATGTACTTAGTATACTTCTCTCAACGAGAAGGCTAGTATTTTAGACATTAAGGAGGCATTCTTAAATCTTACCCAAATCCCTTTGCAATACTTACTGTCATTTGTTCAAATTCCAATCATTTACTTATTATGCATAAACTCCCAAAGGGCACTTACCTACATATTGTCAATTTTAACACAATTAAATTAATTAAATAAATTAACACCGGATAGGAACGCGACCGCCTCCGAGAAGACCCAGCAAGAAACTCAGCGGGCTTATCTATTATTTAATTTTTCTTTTACTAAATATAAAATTGTGTAAAATATGTCTTTTAAGTAGTAGCTCTAGATGCCCTACGAACCACAAGATAGGTAATATTTCACTAATATAATTCAAATGATTATGGCTGGACAGATACCTTTCTGTATCTGTTCAGACTATAAACTAATCAAGGTAAAAGAAAGATACGTCTATTTACTTACCCAATGTGAACAATATCATATACACTATGAGGCACACCAGTGGTATGAACGCGACCGAAGATACGTCCACTTTGAAGTAAGAGTCAACCAAGGCGTATATGCCTATTAAAGTCTGGGGCAAAAAAAATGACATTAATGCAACTTTTGTCGTTTATTTTTTAAAGACAGCATTCCATTTTTTTTTTGATATGCAAGAGTCTCTTATCATCCATATCGGCTCAGGTCCCACTGCTGGGTTCTAGTTTACTCACAATGGGAGGGAAATTGACCTACTATACTAAGCTGGTCAGACAGGTTGACATAGTTTTATTTCGAGTTTGCCTTTGTATATATGTTATCTGCATATTACATCCCCTAATCAGAAACACGGAAATCCATAGAAGACCGGCTGTAACCGATATAGCCCTCAGAATTAGCACGTTGAAATGGCAATGGACAGGCCACATCGCTCGTCGAACCGACAACCATTGGGGAAGAAAGTTTCTTGAGTGGCGACCACGAACCGGACGGCGCAGCGTAGGACGACCCACCACTAGGTGGACTGACAACATTGTCAAAGTTGCAGGGAACCGTTGGGTGCAAGTGGCGCAGGAACGTTCCGAGTGGCATTCTCGTGGGGAGGCATATGTCCATGCATGGACGTCTGTAGGCTGATGGATGGATGATATCCCTTAGTCGTCTTTTACAACATTCACGGGGGTGAATTGTATTCTTACTTAGTCACCACACGGAAGTATATACTCTAAGTCGGTTTGTAAGAGATGCGATGGTAAGACAGGTGGTGGATATTTTTATACCTAAGAAGTCATAACGCGAATACTTACAAGAAATATGGTGAGACCAAGAGAAGTGGTCCACATGAGCAGTTTTCGCCCGAGGCGATCAACCACCAAAGGCGTAACACAACTTGTCGCCACCTTAAATATAAATATTTTCATTTATTAAAAAAACACATAGTAGGTACAATATTTACTCGTATATACCTGCACGGTGTATTTATATTCATTATAACTAAAATATACTTAGTTTAATAACGAAGAAATCAATTGATTTTAACTAAATAAAAATAGTTTGGCTTTCTTAAAATATATTTTGACATCCGTTAAAGATCGCTATGCTTTCTTGTTTACATTCTATTTAACTAATATTCCCAATCGAATTTCAAATCACAACGATGCTAAAGAAGTTTTAGCTAAGCAAAATCAAAGACACCTTTGCCTACATAAAGATAAAGATGTGAAAATGTATAATAGTTGTCCAAACATATTAAAATTAAAAGTTTAAGGTCACAAAAGGACTCACAAAGGGAGATTTTCATTTTTGTATAGAATTTCCATTTACCTACATGGCATATAAATAATTCTCAGTCCAATTGTCAACTTACCTGAACTACTCCCATGATGATTGTTCCGTCAGATGGCGACAGTGTAGTACCGACTTTCGATAGCAGTTCCTCCATATAGAACAAGAGTACATCGATGCCCGATAGTTGCAGTAACATCGCAAGGAATACGCAGATACCTGGGATACGGTCAAAGATTTTTAATTATTTTGGTATTTTTAATGTGTAACATCTTTCCTTTCAGTTGGTGGATATGTTTGTGGCAGTGATTATGAAAAAAGGTCGGCAATGTGTTACAGGAAACCGAGGAAGTGCGCGCTATTTGACTTGATCAAGGAGCACTGCCAATAGTCTGAGATTGATACAACGAGAAACCGTTGGCCAGCATAGTGTATGCACGTGTCGCTTGTCGCGAGGAAGAGAATATAAACTGTTGCCAACCGTACCATTTAAATTGTATATTTACGACCTTATATGCTTTTTTCCTTTGCCAGGATTTAAGTTACAATTGTGTATTTACCACGGCTAGAATTAAACATGCGTGCAATTAAGCAAGGGCGTGCCTTAATATAGAATTACCTATAATTTCATGCTTTTTTTGGGGGATGGGTCGCGGTTGGCGCACTCCTAGCACAACTCCGTCCGGGGCGACAGAGGGGCGTAAGCACGTACTCCCGCAACCCACCCGCGATGCACGTCGCCTTCGTCGTTGGGCCGGCCACTGGAGCAGGGTGACTTGACGTCAGTGGTCGGCCCGACGGAATATTCCCTATTTGGGGTACACTCCCATCGACCGACGTCCCCCCCTCGAGGAAGACGTCGGTCTTTCCTCACGCGGTCGGCCTCTCAGCGGGTGACGGACTAATTCCCTGGTCACGTCACCAGGCGGCCTCGGCTGGGGTGGCATGAGGCGCAGGTATTCGCGCCTACGTCACCCCATAATTTCATGCTTAAACTATATTAGGCCATAGAGATGTTACGCATCTTAGACTACTACTAGACTCACTTTTTTGAATAGAAGAAATTTACTACACTTATTATAGTAGACAGATAGTACAAAAAGATTTCTCTGTTCTTATCGTGATTAATGGTTTATATTACCTACTGGTCAAAAAGCGGCAACTTTTTTTAATCATTTATTTTTATTAACGTTTTTTTATTGCCTATGGTGGCATGCGAGCAAGTAGCACACTTGATGACAAGTGATATTGCCCAACATGGACCTTTGCAATATTAGGGGTACAGCTGGGCCGTTGCCCACCGTGAAGAAATTACTCTTCTTAAACATCCTTTAAAGAAGAACAAGTTATAGCGCTCGGGAAACACAGCAGCAGGTAGTTCATTCCAGAGCCTGCACGTACGTGGAAGCAATGATCGCTTGAAACGTACAGTTAAAGACGTTATCGTTTCCAGGTGAAATGGGTAGCTATGCTCCGGCGTCGAGTAGTTATATGAGTGATGAGAAATTAAACAGAGTTGAGAAAGTTTATCCAAGGCTCATTTAAAATGCTCAAATGGAAGCAAGTGCATATAATGTTGCTGGTAATGCCGTTGGTATAATTCTTCTAAAGAGGCTATTCTGGTTTAGACCAGAATAGCCTCTTTCTTCGATTCTCTCTCTTCGATTAGTCGAACAAGTTAATATTTTGAGTTTTCTTTTTTTTGAAGTGAATCTTCTTTGCGCCAATGAGGTTAAAATTTTTACGGATGAAACGCAATTTAGAGACACGAAAATGTGGGACGTTTTTGTCCAAGAAGAGGGAGAGAGCAACAGATACCGATTGAGAGAGAGTGAGAAAGGAAAACAGCACGAAGCACATAGCCATGGAGAGAGAGTGTAGGGCGCAAGCGAGTGAGAAAGATCGAGAAAGAGTCCGAGAGTATAATTTTTTTATTATTATTTTGTTTATTTTTTGACATAAACACGTGGCACCAAAGAAGTTTCACTTCTGATATGCTTACAAGTACACATGCTCTTTTTTATTTTCTTATTTTCTTTAAAACTTTTAATCTGGAGAATCTTATGAATAAGTACTTACCTAATGCTTTAACGTTGCCTTTAGTGGCCCAAAGATCTTTAATTTTAGGCTCTTCTTTAAATTCTCTGGCTACAATCGCCTTCAATCCTTCCAATTCAGCTTGAACACCTTCTTTGTTCGTACCGCGAAGGCTTTGGAGTATGTTAGACGCTTTTTCCGTGTCACCTGACGGATAGTGTAGGAGATTACATCAACATGAAACATCGTTGAGAAAGAAAATACACCATTTAGCATTTAGCTGATATTATTATTTTATGTATGTCATTATTTTTTCATCATCATCATTTCAGCTCATATAAGTCCCACTGTTAGACTCGAGCCTCCTCCAAAATAGGAGGAAAATATTATTAAATAGTGTTATGCTTCTTTTTTTGTTTTTTTGGGTTGGGCTGCGGTCGACGCGCTTCCGCACCACTCCGTCCGGGGCGACAGAGGAGCTTAAGCACGCAACAACCGCAACCCACCCGAACACCACGTCGCCTTCGTCATTGGGCCGACCACTGGAGCAGGGTTACTTGTCATCGGTGGTCGGCTCGACGGAATACCCCCTACGTGGGGAGGACCCCCCCTCGGGGAGGACGTCGGTCTTGCCTCACGCGGTCGGCCTCTCGGCGGGTGACGGACTAATCCCCGGTCACGTCACCCGCGGCCTCGGCTAGGGCGGCATGAGGCGCAGGTAGACGCGCCTACGCCGCCCCAGTCGCCGGCGGTGGATCGCCTCATCGAGGCTGCGCTCCTCGCGCAGGCGATCCGCCGATTGAAACATGAATATAACAATATTCTCTATAACGAGAAGTCCTATTAAATACCAAAAATACTAGCAGTAAGTAAAATGAATGTCCGTGTGGTGACGGAATAACAATATAGTTCACTAATCTTGACCGTGGACGTCGTAAAAGACGACTGAGGGATATAAGAAGTATATAACATCTATGCAAGAAAAGAAAAACTCGAAACAAACCCTATACCAACCTATACTGCCGCTACCCAACCTGTTTTACCAGCACGATATACCTAGTAAGGTAAATTTCTCTCCGCAATATTGTGGAGTAAGCTCGAGCCCAGCAGTGGGACGTATATCAGCCGAGATGAGATGAAGTGAAATTTGGTAGTTAATAATAGCTTACCTTTGTATACCAAATAGAAAGGCGTCTCGGGTATATACCATGTAAAAGGTATGTAGAAAAGCGACAGGATGCCACCCGTAGCTGTCAGACCCCAATACGTAGTGAACGGGCCTATAGCATAAGCCAAGAGGAATCCAATGTTGATAAACAGTAAGAAGAATGCGCTGAGGGCACCCCGGATTTTATCCTGAAGATTATAAAATAAGTTTAAAAAAAAATTCAAAATTTCTTAGCGTGTAATGATAGACATGTGGTTTTACTTCTTTTTTAATAAAAGGCAACACCATTTTTTTATGATAGTTTATGGTCTGGACCCACTCTGTCCAATCTGTCCGGGGCGACGATGGATGAGCAGCGTGTGGTCCTATAATTTACGTGTTAAGTCGCTATTGGACCGAACACCGGTACCGATGCCTTGATATCCGTGGTCGACCCGGCAGATTACCCTTTCGGTATCGTCCCCTTCGACGCTTCGCCAACCAAAAAGTGTTGGGCTCGAGCGTCGTCCAAAATAGGAGGGCATTTCCCTTAATTCTATTTAATATTCCACGCTGGTCAGACATGTGTAGCATATTTAATCCCTCAGTCGTTTTACGACACCCATGGCTAAGATAAGGGGTGGTGAATTGTATTCTTACTCAATCACCACACGGCAACAGATTTACATTTTTTTTAATGGGACTAATCCCACCACACATTCCCACCATTGTAACTCCTGTAAGCCAGGATCCACAATGGTCTCCATAAATGACACCGAGGTTTGAACCTCAGGCAGTCCCGGGATATGATTTTAATTGTCTTGGGACCCGCAACAAATTTAATTAGAAAAGATTAAAGAGGAGGAGTTGGAAAGAGAGATGCCACTGCCCTCCTAGGCAAAGCGGGAGACAGGAAAACAAAATGACTAGTCAGCCAATAAGTAAAAAGGTACAGCTACGATAGCGCAGCAGTACGGCACCGCGGATACGGAAGAGCTTAACGGGGCCTTAATTGGCCTTAATGTGAGCGTTAAGATTGATTGCTCTAGTAGGTATGGCAGAAACGCATGAACGCACTGAAATTTTCTCGAGTTGCTACAAGGTCCGTATAGTATACTACCCCACAGGTGACTTGCAAACTGTTTAACATAAGGTTACGCTCGTTTCGTCAGAGATCGCACTCCCAGAGAATGTGATGTGCTGATTGTTCATACTCGTGGTCAGATGTGGAACATTGACATAATGGTGATGGTACGAGTTTAAAAGAAAATAATTTACTTTTAAAGTTGCCATGGCCAGTTAAAAATTGGGCCACGAAGTGGTCAACCTCCAGCCACACCTTCTCCAGGCGCTCCCGGATGCATGGAAAAATAGATAAAGATGACGACCTTTCGATGATGAATCCCATCTTTCTTGCCATTCAGTTAAAAGTTCCTCATAGACAACGGATTGTGGTGCAAACAATCTAGCAATTTTATTTCGGTTGCGCGGTAGAAGGAAATCTGTATTCATAGTTTCCTTTGTGGTGTAATACATTGACGCTCGTCTCTGAATCTCCAAATCAACCCGAAGTACACCCGCGAGTACTGGTAAGGCCTCGGTACTAACCGTTCTATAGGCTTTACATAAGAATATTAGGGCCAATCGTTGGCTCTGTAGTAATTTAAGGCGAGCCGCCCCTATGGTGGCCCTATCGGCCCACGGGTGCAGCGTAACAAATACACCCCAAATATGTGGCCATGTATATGGTTTTAAGTGTATTAAAACGAAGGCCCCAAGTAGATGTGGATATTCTAGTAAGCGCGTAGAAATTCCGTTTAGCTTTTTCGTTTACAGTTTTAATATGCTCAATAAATGAAAAATTTCTTTCTAAGACTAGGCCGAGATAGCAAACTGACTCTTTCTTTTTGACAGTCATATTATTGAATTTTATACGCGGTGCCGATTGTAAATGTCCTTTTAATAAAAAAATATATGTTTTTTGTGGTGCGAAGGCAAGCCGGTTTCGTGTACCCCAATCGAATATATCATTGAGACATGTTTGCGCTAATTTCTCTAAACCATCCCTTGTGTTCGATTGTATAAGTAAAAGTCCGTCGTCTGCATAGCCGATCAGTAGACAATTTTTCGGTAGAGGTAACTCGAGAAAATCGTAAAAACCTAAATTCCAAAGATATGGGCTTAATACTGAACCTTGAGGGCAGCCCATCGTCAGTGGTTCGACACAGCATAGTGACCAAGTTTCAATTTAGTCGAGCCATTTAAAAAGTACGACTGTATGATTTGGTATATATTTCTATAGTAACCACGAGACTTTAATTTAAGAAGTAGCATTGGCCACCGGGCGTTATCGAAAGCACCTGAGATGTCCAGGAAGGCACTTAGTACGTATTTAAAAACGGATGCGCTAATGACACGTCTTACTGCAACGGTCGCGTCGATAGTTGATTTGCCGTGAGTGAAGCCGAATTGTTTATGATTGAACGTTGGTCAACCCGGCAATAAACGAGGAACAATGAGACGTTCTAAGAGCTTGCCTAATGAAGGCAGTAAGGTGATTGGTCGATATGACTTCGGGTCATCTGGTAGCTTATCACCGCCTTTAGGAATTATACGTATATAACCGTGACGCCATATACGAGGAAAAATGCCTTCAGTTATGCAACGATTAAAAATTATTAACATTGAGTCGCCCGATGCTCGACTAGCTTCTTTGATCATTTTATTTGATATTTTATCTTCGCTAGCAGCCTTGTTGAGGGGAAGAGTTCTAACGGTATTCATAAATTCGGCAAGAGATGGAAGGTCAGACATAGGCGAGAGAGGCGGCTCGGCAGATTTAGGTACATATATTAAGATTAAATAATTCTCTTATTCCTTCGCAGAAAGTATATTTACCTCAGCAATTTCTCCAATATAAATCGGTACAGTGGCGAACTGCATACCAGTGGCGCAACCCCACATAATTCTCGCTGCGTAGAGCGTTTCCAGGTTAGTGGTGACGCCGGCCAGGAGCCAGCCGAGTAGCAAGGGAACGTTGGACCCCATGATTATCCATCGCCGACCGATGTGACGCGACAGAGGCACTGTGATCAGAGGACCTGGAAGACACGTTTAAGTTTTGTTAATTGTCAATTAGTTCAATGAATTAAAATTAACTGAACTAACTGACAATCAACTGAACTAAAAGTTCAGTTGATTGTTAGTTACTTCAGTTAATTTTCAGTTAAATGTAATTGATAGTTTTAGGTATGATGTGAAATTTCCTTTAGTATTCCTTAATTATCCTAATATCCTACTAATATTATAAATGTTAACACAGGCTTTTTATGCCAGTAATATTAATGTGCTCCGTGTGGTGACGGAGTATGGATAGATAAAGATAAGATAAAGATAAAACTGTTTTATTGACACTTAGCTTAAATTTAGATATTACAGTAAGTCGAATGAAATATAAAGGTTTTATAAGAAAATTAAAATAATAGCTAAACTTAACTGTAAATACAACACAAAAAAGAAAAACAAAATATGATAAGTGTCAATGAGGTTCCCATTCAGCAATAATGCTACAGTGCAATATGCTACACTGCAACGCTGATTTTCAATGGGTACCTTAATGACGTACGAATTAATCAAACGAACAAAAAGCCTAAGCGACAAGATAGCAATTACATAAATATACAGATACATAATAAGAATTTAATAAATAAGAAGTATATTTTAATAATAATTTAATACAAAAGAAGAATGTAATTATAAGAATTAGGTATATTGATTAGTTTTAGCCAAAAGTATTACTATGTTGAACATCATTCATAGTTATGATATATCATTTATTTAATCACCGAGTCCCGAACATAAGTCCAAACGTGTAGCCACAATATTATAAATATATGTCACATGTTTTGCTGCTTTTTAAGATGATATCTTTTAAGGTATAATTTAAAAGAAAAGCTAGTTTTATTTTGACACGGTGGGGGAATAGAATTCCAACACTTAGTTGCAGCAAATTTGAAACATCCCCTGAAAGCTGTAGTTTTAAATCGCGGTATAGATAGCGGATAGGTTACGGATCGAGGTGTATAATTAGAGTTGTCATGACGCCAACTGAGTTTGTCATATAGATATCTAGGCAATTTACTTCTAATAATACCAAACAGCAAAGTTGCAAGATGAACTTCGCGTCTGGCTGTCATTTTTAAAGCGTTGGCATCATTAAGGTAAGGTGTTACATGATTACGGCGTGGAATGTCAAAACAAAACCTTGCACAAGCGTTTTGTACACGTTGTATGAGCTTCTCAGTTCGCGAAAAAATACATGGACCGTATACAATATCACAATAATTAAATTTTACCAATATTAGATACAAATTTACCACTCCCTTTCTTACCTGTGGATGTCGTAAAAGACGACTAAGGGATATAATATGCATATAACGTCTATGTAAGAGAAGGAAAACTCGAAATAAAACTCTATGTCAATCCGTCTCACCAGCGTGGTATAGCTCGAGTCCAGCAGTGGCACGTATATGAGTTGAAAAGATGAGGATGATTGATGAATATGTTCGATAATACGTTCCGTTGCGATAATAACTCAATTTACACATAAGGTAATAGGTACGTGTATTTTCGTGATCTGCCAAAATTACGAAAATTTATTAGGTAGCTAATTAGAGTCGGGCAAGTAAAATCTTTTGTCAATGTGCTGACGGAGTAAGAATACAACTCAACACCTGCCTCCTTGTTCGTAAGTGTACAATACCTTAGCGTGAAGCACAACTAAGGGATGTAATATGCAGATAACGCAAGAGCAGGAAAATTCGAAATAAAAATCTATACCTACCAACTCGTCTGACTAGCGCTATAGTAGGTCAATTTCCTTCCTATTGTGGAGGAATCTTGCCCAGTTTGAAGTTTAATGTAATGGCCGACACAATAATATAATATACCTACTTACATATATTACTTTGACGTGACGGAGTAAGAATACAGTTCACCGCCCCCTCTCTTACTCGTGGGTGTCGTATAAGACGACTAATATCAATGACAGAGAAGGAAATCCCTATGCTAATACAGACGTATTGGTCAGACGACCAGCGTGGTATAGTAGGTTAAATTCCCTCTCATAATGGAGGAGGCCCAAGCCCAACAGTGGGATATATATGGGCTGAGATGATGATGATTACATATATTTAAACTTTTTTTTAAATTTTAAAATTGAAGGATGGAAGCCACCACTTTCCCATGATTTTGAAAAACCTTAATCCTATTCCATATTCCTTTTATTGTGGTGTGCGGTATATTGGTTACCGTGGCAAAGTTGTGGGTCTCCCTTCCTTCCTTCCATTTTAAAATAAAAATAGAAATGGATTTCCGCTATGTATCGCCGAATTCAATCAATTATATATTTATACAATTAAAAACATTTACCCAACAGCCCTCCTAACACGAGCAGCGACGCTATCCAGGACTCCTCTTGAAGTGTCGGCTCCCGGGGTAGAGGGGAGTTGCCGTGCAGTTGGGGCAGAATTGGCGACGTCCATCCCATCGACATGCCCGTACACAGGCTGCCGTAACTTGCTGTATGTAAATTAAAAAAAAAGTAAATATCAAGCTGCCCGTGTGGTGACGGAATAAGAATACAATTCACCACTCCCTATCTTGCCAGTGGATATCATAAAAGACGACTAAAGGATATAAGAGAAGGAAGAGGTGCAAGAGAAGAAAACTCGAAATGAAACCCTATATCAACATGCCTGACCAGCGTGGTATAGTAGGTCAAAATCCCTCCCATTGTGGACGAGGCCCGAGCCCAAGAGTGGGACGTAAGTGGGCTGTGATGATGATGATGAAAGGATATAATACGCGTATAACATCTATGCAAGAGAAGGAATATTCGAAATAAAATCCTATACCAAACTGTCTGACCAGCATAGAAGAGTTAAGTCAATTTGCCTCCTATTATGAAGGAGGGTCGAGCCCAGCAGTAGGACGTATATGAGCTGAAACGATGATGATGATGAAATACTAAGCAGCTTTTACATTTTATTCTGTGATAAAGAATAAAAGAATAGAAATCATCAGCTCTTCTATGGTCGAAGTTATCGTAAAAGAAGTTGAGGTATAAGTAGATAACATTAAGACTTCAAGAAAGACACAATTGAAGCAAAACAAAGAAAAGAAAGCTTGAAAAAAGCCCTTAGCTAAACAGTCAGTTTTTCCATGTGGTGACGAAGTAGTACGAGTATAAAAGTCGTCGTAGATGGCTCGTGCTCCGATACCATGACCATTAATGCTGGTGTATCACAAGGCTCGGTGCTCTCCCAAATTCAAATTCAAATTATTTTATTATGCATAAACCCCGAGAGGGCACTTACATATTGTTAGGTTTACAATTTCCAAAAAAAATATACTACCACCGGATCGGAACGCGACCGCTACTGAGAAGATCCGGCAAGAAACTCAGCGGGCTTGTCATTATTTTTAATTTTTTTTTTCTTCTTACTAGTTATACAATTGTGTACATGTTTTGTAAGAACAAGCTCCAGTGTGATGCCCTTCGAACCGCAAGACACTTAATATAATTTAAACGATTATGGCTGGACCAGATCCCACAAGCGGCACCCGATCACGAGTTAACTACTAGAGCAGCCATCACTCCCCTCAACCACTATGGAGGGAAGGGAGAGACCCGCTCCACGCAGCTACCGCAAGTAGATCCTTATGTGAGCATGACCAACACCACAATATGTTACAAACGCTGAAAATACAAAAATTCGTTAGGCAAAACACGCTACACTTTACAATAAAAGTTAAAAGTACATTTACAAACAGTATATTTAAAATAACAAGGAAATTGCTGAATGAGGAGCTGCTCACAACCAATCTGTATTATCATCTACATAATCCGAGATTTTATAATAAGCTTTTTTACAAAGTCTATTCTTGATGGCTTTTTTAAACTTTTTCATAGGCAGGTCTCGGATATCTTTAGGTAATCTATTGTAAAAGCGTATACATTGCCCCATGAATGATTTGTTAACTTTTTGGAGACGAGTAGTGTGTACAACTAATCTGTCCTTATTACGAGTATTCATTTCATGAATGTCACAATATCTCTTAAAGTTAGCGATATTTTTTTTGATTTTCCCCAATGTTGTTTATCAATGACATGCTCTCTATCGAGAGTATGCGTTGCTATGCGGATGATAGCACGGGCGATGAGCGGTACACCGAGCAACGGGATATCCCTCGGAATACTCAGGAAAGAAGGGTTCAACTTGTGTGTGAAGTCGAGCGCTCTCTGGGGCGGGCCTCGGAATGGGGAGAACGGAACTTAGTCCAGTTCAATCCCATAAAGACACAAGTTTGCGCGTTCACTGCAAAGAAGGAACCGTTTGTCATGGCGCCACAGTTCCAAGGAGTAACTCTCCCAATTTCTGAGAGTATTGGGATTCTCGGCGTCGAAATATCGAGCAAAGTGCAGTTTGGGAGTCATTTGGAGGACAAAGTCAAATTGACAAGCAAAAAGTTGGGCGTCCTGAACAGAGCCTGGCGGTACTTCACACCGAGACAGCGTCTTGTGCTATACAAAGGACAAGTTCGTTCTCATGTGGAGTACTGTTCACATCTCTGGGCAGGTGCGCCCAAATATCAGCTAGACCCACTTGACTCCCTGCAAAGACGGGCTGTTCGAATCATCGGGGATCTCAATCTTACGGGCAGCTTGGAGTCGCTGGAGCAGCGGAGAGACTTTGGGTCACTCTGTGTACTCTACCGACTCTTTCACGGGGAGTGCTCCGAGGAACTGTTTGATTTGGGACCACCGTCACGATTCTACCAACGTACCACTCGACATCATAGCAGGGTTCATCCATTTCACCTGGAAACGTTATAGTCTTCAACTGTACGTTTCCAGCGATCATTTCTCCCACGTACATGCAAGCTCTGGAATGAACTACCTGCTGCTGTGTTTCCCAAGCGCTATGACATGTCCTTCTTTAAACGAGGTTTAAGAAGAGTATTTCCTTCACGGTAGGCAGCGGCCTGGCTGTGCCCCTGGTATTGCAAAGGTCCATGTGCAGCAGTTGCACTTACCATCAGGTGTACTGCTTGCTCGTTTGCCACAGTTGGCAATAAAAAAAAGTAGAAGTCGCCGTTAAATATTATTTCCATCACCTGTATTATAATACGAGTGATAAAAGTGGTAAAATTCACCTCCACTGTAAAATACTACCTGTTTAGGTCGGAATAATCTGATGTGTGTGGCAACGCAGTAAGAGTACAATTCACCACCCCTTCTCTTTACCGTGGTTATCGTAAAAGACGACTAAGCGATATGATATGCAAATTAGACCTATGTAAAGACGGAAAACTCGAAACAAAACCCTATTCAAACACGTCTGACCAGCATGGTATAGTAGGTCAATTTCCCTACCTTAGTGGTGGTGGTCCGAGCCTAACAGTGGAGCTTATCCCTCCGTTTAATGTTAACACATACGCAAAGTCTTTGCTTACAACAATTTCGTACATTAACATAATTATTATACATACGTACATAAATGTTGGCGCTGCAATTCATACACAAACTAGCGCTAACTTCTGTAGGCAACGTAAACTATACATTTATTATACACTATTTCAGCGCTAGCGATATCGCATTGAGCACTGTACATTGCGCGGTTGCTTAAATAATAAAAGATGAAATCAATGTATGACAGACGATGTATAATGTTCTTTTTCTGTTTGGGATTTGATCGTTGTTGTCAGTATAGACAGATAGTTTATAACTATATAAAATTACTATTATAAAATTAACAAATATGCCTGAATTAATAAGTTTCTGGCTCACCGATAAAAAAAATTCCTTCTTGGAACACACACCTAATCTTCAAAACGGCTGGACCGATTTCAAAAATTCTTTCACCAATGGAAAGCTATAATATCAGGGAGTAAACTAGGCTATATTTTATCCCGGTATTCCCACGGGAACGGAAACTACGCAGGAAAGACAACTAAAACCGAAGCGAAACGAGGGCGGGTTGCTAGTATATGTATAAAATATTACCCTTTGGATTAAACTGTGCTCCAGAGTATTTTTCAATGAAGTTCTCGGAATTATTTTTTTATTTAGAAGGTATTGTAACACATGTAGATGATATTTTAATTTATGCAAATACTGTGGATGAGCATAATAGAATACTTAGACAGGTGCAATCTAGTCTTTCAGAGAAAAGTATTACAATTAACAAAAATAAATGTCAATTTGGAGTGCAGGAAATTATATATTTAGGCCACATCATCAATAGACAGGGAATTTGCCAGGACCCAGAAAGAGTAGCAGCAATAGATAAATTTGAAACACCAAAAAACAAGAAGCAGGTTATGTCATTTCTAGGAATGAGAAATTTTGTAGGACGCTTTATAAAAAATAAAACTGAGTTGCTATGTCCACTGTATTTACTTTTAAAAAGTGATGCAGAGTTTGTATGGGGAGTTTATCAACAGAAAGCTTTTGAAAATGTAAAGAAGACATACTATATTACAAAGTAGTCAAATCTTATGTCACTATAACCCAAAATGTAAGATAATCATTGGAGCAGATAGTAGTTCTTATGGTTTGGGCGCTACCCTTTTGCAAGAAAATGTATGTCAAGTTAGGAATATTGTGGCATATGCTAGCAGAACATTAACAGAAACAGACAAACGATATTCTCAAATAGAAATGAAATATTTAGCATTAACATGGGCAGTAGAACGGTTTAAGGTTTATGTTTATGGGGTGAAAGTACATTTAGAGACTGATCATAAGCCTCTACTTCAAATTTTGCAAATAAAACCTATAGATGAACTTACACCTAGGCTAATGGGCTTTAGAATGCGTTTGACTAGATTCAACTTTGAGGTTTCATATATACCAGACAAGAAACTAGTAATTCCTGATGCATTGTCAAGGAATTCTATAGCATATAGTAATAGTGAACAAATTGCCAATAAGTTTGAGGGAGTAATTCAAAGCGTTTTTAAAAATATTCCTGTTAGGGATGAATTATTAGAAAGGATTAAAATAGACCAAAATATATGTAAGCAATTAAAAGAATACACTTTGAATGTTTGGCCAGAGCTGTCCAAATTACCAAATGAATTAAAACAATATTATCAGTATCGGTTTGAAATGTCTATTATAAATGACTTCAAAAAGAAATGATAAATAGAATGCATGAAGGCGTGTATAGTTCTGGTGATATATGTAGAGACAAAAGATAGAGCGCGCTCATGTGTTTATTGCTTGGCGACTCGACCCAGACTAGTTCATACATTGTCATGTCGTCATTCACATATACTACATCATTCCCCCCTTAAAACTAGACATAAAATGGGAGAAAAAAATATATAAAAGTTACAAATTCAAAATAATGAACGTTACAAAAAATGCTAAGTATACAATAAAAGTGTAAAAAAAATCATATTCTTAAAATATCTGACCAAACAAAGAATACATTTTCAATAGAAAATACAAAAGGTAAAAAAATATTAACGGTACAAAATAATATGTAATAAAAATCTTAACTAAGTATACATTTTTGTCAAGTTTAAAAATACAAGAAAAGTCACAAGTCAAAAGTACACAAAAAGAAGTATAAAAAATTAAAATAAGGAAATCTTTTTGACAAACATAAACTAATAATAGAATCAAGGGCGGATCCAGCTTTGGCGCCAGGAGGGGGTCACATAGTCGTGGTCAAGTCAAGAACTTATAATTTAATTTTGATAACAATAGATACAAGTAAAAAGTAGGCATTTTATTAATGTACGTAAGTACTGTACTTAAAAATATTTATTCTTTATTGTACACTTGAAAAACTTAACACATGATAACTTGTACATATACACATACATATTGCCATCTTCTCTTGAACACATCCAGAGAAGCACTATCACGCACGGAATGAGACAGCAATAGGCTGTCTATATGGTATATTCCATAACCGTGGTGAATGATTTGTCATAACAGCTAGAAGTATGTCGAGGGGTATGACACAAAACTCCGCAAAAGTGAAGGGGTGGTACGACAAGGGTTTCCAACAAACAAAATAGAAACAAACAAAATACATATATTTAAATAACAAAATCAATTTTTCTTTTACGTTTTCTCCCGAAACGCATTATTACGTCATTTACGTCAATGGGTACGTTTTTATGAACGTGGAGAAGTGTCAGTCCGGCTAGGCGATCTTCAACCATTGAAGATCTTAGCCATGATTTAATTCTGCGCAACGTAGAGAAAGACCTTTCTGCTGTCGCTACACTGACAGGTAGTGTAGCCATCTATACCAATAAATAAAATTGGAGTGTCTGTTTGTAATGTCAAAATAATAGACTTTTATCATGCTCACACGGTTATTTGCACGACACCTAAGCCTAAAACAGCGATTAAAAAATTTTTGTCTGTCTGTCTGTTTCGGGTAATCTTCAAAACGGCTGGACCGATTTCAAAAATTCTTTCACTAATGGGAAGCTATAATATCAGGGCGTAAACTAGGCTATATTTTATCCCGGTATTCCTACGGGAACGGGAACCATGCGGGTAAAATGACTAAAACCGAAGCGAAGCGAGGGCAGGTTGCTAGTTATATTATAACTTTGTATGATTGAATTAATTAAATACACACGTACACACGCAAACCACTATACAAATTATGAAATCAAATTTTGTTTTTATTAACATAAATCGTCGAAATAATTTTAAAAGTAATGTTAAAAACCTTTTTGAGTTTTTCAAATGTGTTGTGACACCATTTGAATGCACCAACCGTCATAATTACCTATTTATTTTTTAAGAGTTGCCTACGTTCGTGCATTACAATGACTTGTACATTACGGAACGGTTCCTGCGTAAGCTCCATTAGGCTCCAATTGAAATGCCTCACTTTTTGTGCGTGAACTTACCTTCCATACGTTATTATTCTAAGTGTAAACGCTTATTTAACACAATTTGAATTTCGTAACATACTTGGAGTGTCAATGACTTCCTTCGTAAGCAGTTATCAATAATTACATCTACAAATGTCTTACGATGTAATTTAAATGCAATAATGTGCAAATAATATCGTTTTACTGTGTATCTCTTACTCAGCGAAACACGTAAAATGGTAATGAGCTGAGTGTAATATGGTAATGAGCTGAGCTATTTTTATCGCTATTATCCGATGCTACAACTGGTTTCTTTGTAAATTTAACTAATTTTGGCCTATCAGATATAACATTGCTTTTGATACGTAAATTATATTCTACATCTGTCAACTGTGCATAGGCAGGCTTTAATCTATCTACTGATATATGTACATATCGATTAGGCATTTGCACTAAAAATATTTTATCCGTCCTATTTAGGACTTTATACGGTCCTTCATAGGGGGGTTCAAGTGATTTTTTAACTAAATCCACTCGAACAAAAACGTGCGTACATTTATTCAAATCGCTATGTACAAACACTGTGCGCGCATCCTTACGTAATAGCGGTTTAGGTTTCAAGTTATCTGGGCGTTTTTAAAATTCTCTGACCATTGCCAAAACGGCATGTCCACTGACTTTGCAATTATATTATACAATAATTACTTACTTGTGCGATATTCATGTTTAATACGGCAATCGGTAGCAAATATCAACACAAGTAAACTTAAATCGAAAAATATTTAAAATGAAGTCCTAGTTTTTAAAAAATAGATAAATATGTCGATAATACCCCCTTATTTTACGATGTCCCATGCATACCTTCTCAGCTTTGATGTTTTATTTCTTCAAAATTCCTTATCAAACTTATACTAAATCACTTGGTTTGTGGTAAAATAATAACAAATTAAATTTCTATGTTGTCTTTTCAACGGTTTTTATATAAAAGTAAATAAATAAATCAAATTTTATTTTGTCCCATAATTTCATATGTACCGGAATTCCCAGTGAGTAACGACGATTTTTGTAGTCTTCCAAAATTAACTTACCAACTAAAGTTATGTTTTTGGATGTAGCAAGCCTTTTATGACAGTTAACCATCGTTTCCTTTTCCTTTTCGGGTCTAGAGATGATTTTCAAGTCGTTACTTTGTGTTCGTAGAAGGCGTGACAAAAAACGAGTTCCGATTAGTAAGGTGAGTTTTGATAAATTATATTGTTTTTTTAAACACGAAATCGTTATAAATTGTGCACTAAGTATCTAACAATAACTGAACTTTATCAAAATCACATGTTTTAGTGTATTTTATAGGAAATATTGTGATGCGAGGTCATAAAACGTATTTTCGTAACGTCAGGCGAGTAACGTTACATATAGCCGGAATGGATTTTGTTACTAACTGGAATTATAAGGCAGAGTACCCATAAAATTAAATCTAGGTTTTTTTCTTAAATAACTATATTTGATTTTTCTTTAGCAAGTAGGTATGTGCTGTAAAAACATTGAAGCCGAAAATATTTTTATAGTTTTATCTTCGAAAATAAAATCATTTGGGTTGCATTGTAGGTCTTCCACATAACAATCGCACATAAATACTTCATATTTTCATCTTCTGGTTAGCAAATATGGTAAGTATTTTTAGATATTGACAAATTTTTGACTCGCAATGATTTAAGTCTACTTAAAAAAACTAAGTGGCCATGGAGAAGAACACACTTTATACTAGCAAAAAAATGACATAATTGCAAGATTTACACTGATACGAACGCCGGAATACCTCCTCATTTTGTTATTTTTAGGAGCAAACAAATATTTCGTCTTTTGTATCATAACTTTTTCTGGTGTTGACACCAAAAAAAGTTACACACCTGTTCATTTTACTATTTATGATCACTATCCAGACGACGAGTGTGAATATTGCGATTAACAAATAAAATGGCGACCAACTATATTTTACAAAAACAAAAATGCCACTTACTGGAGCTGAACGAGCGAGGAGATTTAGAGAAAGGTTAAATTAATGATTTAGATCAATAGTCAAGCTACACCACCAGCGCTCCATGATATTATGATAATACCATAAAATAAGACTGATTATATTATTAAAGATAAATATTCAATAATAAAGGAAGCACGAGAAATAGAACAAGAATTACATTTACCACAAGACAATTTACACACAGACATAGAGATAAAACAGGCAATAGTTAAAACACAAAACACATCATGGCGAGCTAAGCAGTTGCACGGACAATTTCCTAAAAAAGTATTAGATCAGGCCAACATAAACACAGAACTCTCTTTCAATCAATGGATCAATAAACAACACGTATCACCAGGAATAGTTTCTGCAGTATTTGCGATACAAGATCAGGCAGTGATGATATTACAACACCAGCGGAACATACTAAGAACAGCAGTGGATGGAAAATGCAGACTTTGTCGCGTAAAAGATGAAACAGCCCAACATATCATCTCCGGGTGCGAAAAATTGGCAGGCACTTATTATGTAGGGGGGGACGTCGGTCGATGGGAGGGTACCCCAATAGGGGGTATTCCGTCGGGCCGACCACTGACGACAAGTTAACGCTGCTCCGGTGGTCGGCCCAACGACGAAGGCGACGTGGTTTTCGGGTGGGTCGCGGGAGTTGCGTGCTTAAGCCCCTCTGTCGCCCCGGACGGAGTGGTGCGGAGGCGCGCCGACCGCGGCCCACCCACAAAAAAAAAAAAGGCACTTATTATGTCAAAAGGCATAATACTCTTGTACAATACGTCTACTGGTGTCTCGCAAAAAAACATAAAATTGAAGTTTCACCCTTATGGTGGAAAGAAACTATGATCCAGCCCCAAGTAAAAGAAAACGACACAGCTAAAATCATGTGGGAAACATCTGTACAAACTGACATTGCAGTCACACACAATAGACCAGATTTAATTTATATTGACAAAATAAATAATAAAACATTTTTAATAGACATATCAGTACCATCAGACTATAACATCGGAGCTAAAGAGATAGAAAAATTAAGTAAATACCACCTTTTAAAAACAGAAATCAGTCGTTTGTGGAACACACAAACGGCTGTTATTCCAATAGTAGTAGGAGCAACAGGAGTAGTAGCGAAAAGCATAGATACACATTTAAAGAAATTAGACACCACAATAGATATAACGATACTTCAAAAACAGGCAGCCATACACTCATCAACCATTATTAGCAAAGTCCTAGGAGATACAGTGTTTGTAAATAGCACAAACACACAAGAAGAACTCGCACAGAATGAACAACAAACACAGAACACCCAACAATCAGAAAATACGCAACTAACAACAAACACCCAGGATACTAACACTACACCTGACATAACAGAAACAGTTCGTGGAGGAAGGGGCAGACGAGGCAAACATACAGCACACTCACAGAACACAGCAAATACACAAATTACGCATACAACACAAGAAGAAAGCCACACACACAGAACAGACACGCAACAAACAACGCATCCAAACACACGACAGGGCAGGACAAGAGGAAGAGGCCGCAGAGCCACACCAACAACACGCACACAACACACAAGAAATAGAGTGGGGATATAGATATCTCTTTTCCCGTAGGCAACGGGACGGGGTATTTATAAAAATCCGACAACAGTCGAGTGAAAATTTCAACTAATTAAAATTGTTAATTAAAAGTTAGTACTGTGTACTGAACTTTATGTTCCTGTTAGTAACTAAGATTTCCAATTAGTAATTTGTTAAAGTGAGACTTAATTTAGAAAATGTAATTTTATTTTGTTAGTTTATAAGAAGATGATTATGTAAGAACTTAAAATTGTTTATTTTGATATGCCTTACCTGAATTGCTAAAAGATTTAGTTTTATATCTAGCACCTTTTTCATAACAGAGTATAATTTGAGAACAATATGAAACAAATGTTACTAAGCGGAGGTAAATTCATTAATATTTATAAAAATAATGCTTATAGTTGTTCTTGTTTGCATTTATTATGAATGTTACATATTTGATTAATTAGAAATTGAATAACAAATATACACAAAATACTTGGATTTTATTTAACGAGACATATTAAAGTGGTGCTGTGTGGTAGCGGCTTCGAATACTACCAACCCTTGCTTTGCTCGTGGGTGTCGTAAAAGACGACTAAGAGCCCTAGATTGACCCGGACCAACTCCATCTGGTACCATTTGGGTCAACGATTACATTCCCAAGGAGGGTTGACGTCAGGAAGGCGGCCGGTCATAAAAGTCATTGCCGAAACTTTTTGCAATATGTCAAAACAGATGACATATTGCGTCGATCCCAAGTAATTGGGATAAGAGCAAGATGATGATGATTAAAGTGTTGCTAAATGGAACAACTTCGCCCTGAGTGGTCTAGAAAAACTAAGATTTTGCCATAATTGCCTTTGCAAATATAAAACATTTTGTATTTTCAAAAACCTTATTTAATAAGCTATCCAAAAATATAAAAAAAATATAAAATCAATACTAAAAAAATAGCATTCCGGTTTCGTAACGGTGATCTAATTTGAAAATCACCCATCTATCAAAGCACGTAAATGCTTTACATACTGACAATGATCTAAAATTGGCTTAAAATTATCGTTGTAAAAATCTCCTGGCAATCTTAAGGTTTGCCCATAGGTCATCAGCTGCACTAACACCGAGTCGGTGCGTGGTACTGCACGAAGTCCTAACAAAACAATGGGTAATTCTTCAACCCATGTCTTAGAATCCAATCGAGCCATAAGCGCTGCTTTCAACGAACGGTGCCATCTTTCGACTGGTTAGTCTATTATAAACCCATTGCATTGCGGGTAGGGAGTAGTACGTGTCTTCTCAATAACTAGACACTTTAATAATTCCTTAAAAATATTACTCTCAAATTGCAGACCCTGGTCACTAGTCAGTTTAACAGGGCTACTAAATCGCGAAATCCATCCCTCTACTATCACTTTAGCGATCGTCTCTATCGTAATATCCTTAAATGGAAAGGCTTCGGGCCACCCAGTTTGACGGTCTACAGTCGTAACTAGGTACCTGTAGTCTTGCGAAGATATACCTAAATAAGCAAAGGGCCTACAATATCTATATGAATATGAGTGAACCTATCTGCTAACGGAAAATTGCCAATTTTTGATTTCGTATGTCTATATACTTTAGAGCGTTGGCATTGAATGCAACTCTTTGCCCATTTACCGATATCCACGTTCATATTAACCCAGAAAAATCTTGCTTTCATAAGTTTTCTCGAGTCGTAGTGCACTCTATTCGCAAAGTAATGGTTGTGCTGGGGAAGCCGTGAAGATTGCAGAAAATTTATTAAAAAAAAAAAATAGCGTGAGTACGCATGTCAGAAGTGAAACTTCTTTAGTTCCATGTGTTTTTATCAGTATTAAAAAAAAGAAAAATAAAAAAATAAAATATCTCTCGATCTTTCTCACTCGCTTCCTCCCTACTCTCGCCTCCATGGCTGTGCTTCGTGCTATGTTCGCCCTTTCTCACTCTCTTTCAATCGGTCTCAATCGCTCTCTACCTTTTCTTCGACAAAAACGCTGCACATCTTCATGACGCTAAATTGCGTTTCATCCGTAAAAAAATTATCCTCATGCGTGCAAAGCGGGACCTTGGATGATTATATTGTAACCTAGTAAACTTGTGATTAATTTAAATTATTGCTTTATTCTGTTAAGTATTGTAAATTAATCTAATTTAAAAAAGGGAAGATGTTGTATCAAGAAACGTAACATAGTCTGTGGAATTGTGACGTCACTTGATGGAGCGCGTCTCGTCAGTTCTGTAACTAGTGGTAATGATACAAAAATAAAAGATTAATATTAAACTCAGTAATACTTTTATTTACTACATATTGTCTTTTCTCATAGTCTTGCACAATTCTTTCTTATTCTTGCATGTTTGCCAAAGGAAATATACCTTATGAGGTGCAGTTTTGATATTATTTTAGCACAATATTTATAATTGTGCTGTCTCATAGTAATAAGTTGATTTCATTACTCACCTTTTAGATAAGTTTGTGAATGAAATACTTCGTTGTTGACATCGAACCTGTGCAATCTGACGTCACAGAATAAGTGCGCCAAAATGTCCCCTTTTACATTGCCCGGAAATGTGAGTGATTTTAATATTTTTACATTATTTTAAAGGTTTATATTTTGGATATGGTCTATTTATTTTTGCTTGCTGGTCCGTGTTAAAAATATCTCGAATTTTCTCACTCGCTTGCTCCCTACTCTCGCCCCATGGCTGTGCTTCGTGTTATGTTCGCCCTTTCTCACTCTCTCTCAATCGGTCTCAATCGCTCTTTCCCTTCTTTTCGACAAAAACGGTGCACATCTTCGTGACGCTAAATTGCGTTTCATCCGTAAAAAATTTACCCTCATGCGCGCAAAGAAGTTTCACTTCAATAAACAACTAAGGGATATAATATGCATAATATAACATCTATGCCAGAAAAAAATCTCGATATGAAAACCTATACCAACCCTTTTAATCAGCGTGCAGCATGCTGCGTGCTAAAGTAGATCAATATCCTGCCCATTGTGGAGGATCGGCCCCGGCAGTGGGACGTATGTGGGCTGTGATGATGATGATGTAAGGCTTCAGATTAAACTGCAGCTGTTGTGTTCCCTGAGAGCTATGACGTAGTTTATTATGATTGTGAATCCGCGGTGTTTTCTATTATCACAACGTAAAACGATAAATGTTATTTGGCAGTATTCTTAATAGTATTCGCAGTAAACTAACGTTCTGCGCACCAAATAATGTAAGGAGGTCCAAATATCAATTTCCTAGGTCTAATTATGTGTGTATCTTTACGTTATGTAATAATTGTCTTGATTTAAGGTCAAATCGTGCCTATATCCATTGGAATGTTGATTATTTTCATTAATCACAAGGTCGATCAGTAGTCATCATGTACTTCAAATGTATTTAAGGTTGGCCCTCAATCGAAGTTTTTCGTGTGATGACGCAGTAAAAATGCAGTTCAATATCCCTCACTATTCCGCCATATGTTGTACCATAAAACACAACTAAAACATTGGAAGAGAACTTCATCCCTAAACAAATCAATTCAATCCTTTTGCCGTTCACTCATGAAGGAATTGTGACGTAATCACCAAGCTTACCAGGTGGGTTGACGATTGTAGTGAAGTGTTATACCTACGTTTTTCAGTACAGAGCTGTTGGCCATTATCCTGCTGGTAAGACACCGACTTTCATAACCCCCACGGGCAAATAAGAGTTGACAACAATTATATTTTTACCCTGTATACTACACGCGAGAATAGAAAGAAAAATAAATAATAATATATGGGTATTATTACGATATTCCGTGTGGTGACAGAGTAAGAGTACATTTCAGCAACTCCTTTTTTTCCAGTTGTAAAAGACGCCTATATGGATATAACATCAATGCAAGAGAAAGAAAACTGGAAATAAAATCCTATGCCAGCACGTCTGACCAGCGTGGTATAGTAGGTCAGATTCCTTCTTATAAAGGAGTACGCCCGAGATCAACAGTGGGTCATACATGGGCTGAGATGCTAATGATTATTACAATAAACACAAAAGAAAACGGTTATTACTTAAATAAAATTTTCAATATGTTAATAATAACAAAACATGTAAAAGAAAGTCACTTACCTAAGGATGCCGCTAAGTATTGACGCCATTTTATCTTGAAATGCGCTTTGACAGTATCAAACATAATACAATAACACTTAAAAAGAAAGTTACTTTTCTTTCTTTTAATTTACGAAAATTTAATGCAACACTCTTTTAAATCGAATATTTATTTTCATTTAATTAAATAATTATTTACGTATTTGTTAAAAGACGTGTTAGCTTAAAGCCATTAGCAGTAAATGTGATACTCTGATCAATAGCCTCGAGATTACCATTCAGTTTTTTTTTTAATATGAAAAACTGGTGGTTAATTGTTTTTTGATTCACTGATGTGAGTGTTAGAGAATGCATTTAAATCTTTAAGGTCAACGTGAAGGTTGTCGAGAAAGGTTTATAGACTTTTTATAGTATAATCGAGGTTTTCCCGTGACCATGAATAGTTAAAATTATCCGAAACATCAGGATAGTAAAAATAATGTATATATTAATGGTATACATATAAATAAAAAATAATGTTGCTAAACTCAAAACTCTAGAACGGCACGACCACTTCGGCTATTTTTTCGTATGTGCCTGCACGCACACAGAAGGTTTTAATAAAAATAAAAATTCTTTTAAAGGTAAAAATTGCGTGGACAATAAAAATAACACAATTTTTTAAATAAATACCCTGCAATAAGAAAATAATCCTTGTGTTGCGGGGGACTTTACAAACATATAATTAACGGACACAAATTACATCCAGACTCAGCCAATTGTGACAAACAACAACAATTTGTGGATCGTACAAAGTGTTGTCCTGCGTGAGATTCGAACCCACGACACTGGTATCTGAACCACTACGCCATTTATGCAGTCAAAGTTCTTTTCACATAAAAATTAGCTGTCAAACAGTCGACGTAAATTGTCAATCAAGCATTTCAGTTACCCGAGCTTCGAGAGAGTTCGTTCTGTGAAAAGTTAATAGCAAAATTTTAATTAATATTAGATATTTCCGAGGGATCACGTTACTTATGTCTCAACAATAAACGATTACTTACAAAAATAAGTTTTCTATTTCGTAGACTGTAACTTACTGAAGAGAAGAGGTCAATTTCCCTCCCATTGTGGAAGAAGCGTGTTCATTAGTGGGACGTGTATCAGTTGGGATGAATGTGAATAAAAATAATTATGCTAAAATCAATTTATTCACAATTCATATTTTATCAAATTAGTTTGATTAATTTTAACATATTTTATATATATAAAAATCAATTGCTGTTCGTTAGTCTCGTTAAAACTCGAGCACGGCTGGACCGATTAGGCTAATTTTGGTCTTGAATTATTTGTAGAAGTCTAGGGAAGGTTTAAACGGTGAGTAAATATGGATATTTTGCGAGTAAAACACTAAAAAAATAAATTAATTAAACAGAAAACGGAAAGTGTTATACGGTTTACGGAAAGTGTTATATTTCCTTAAACCGCAACTTTACGCCGTTTGTAGGAGGCTAATAAATCATCATCATAGTCTCAACCGATACACGTCTCACTGTTGGACTAGGGCCTCCTCGACTATGGGAGGGAAATCGACCTTGCTGGTCAGACGTGTTGGTATACGGTTTTGTTCCGAGTTTCCCGAGTTTAGATATTATAATATGCATACCATATCTCTTAGTCGTCTTATACTACACTCACGGGTGGTGAATTGTATTCTTACTCCATCACAGCACGGATAATACTAAAACTAAACTGATAAATACTAAAACAAAATAAACAAAAAAGGCGGTACGAAGTTCGTCGGGTCACCTAGTATTTTATATTTATTTATTATCTTATACGTTAATATTAAACTACATGTTTTATAATAATGTTATTGTATACTATATAAATTGAATTATTGTTTATATATTTGACTGTACTATAAGATCTGACTTGTAAATACTTAGTACTAATAAATAGATTATGGATTGTATTTCCGAGTGTCACGTGTATCTTCTAAAGGAAGATACCCGGTCCTTTGGTAGGCTTACATGGGGATATGGATCCAACACGCAGAGGCACGCAGAGAGGAGGAAATTTAATGTTAAAATGGGATGGGACGTCTACCGATGACACTCCACGTTTGCACAGAACACTCGTGGCCTGCCAACGATAGGTGTAATAGTATTATGCAATGATGATATCTAAAATCTAGTTATGGGGTTGTGAGGTTTGTTGGACTATTATTATTATGGATGCTGATGATAATGATGATCAATATCTCAAATTATCATCATCTCAGCCCATATACGTCCCACTGTTGGGCTCGGGCCTCCTCCATAATGGAAGGGTAATTGACCTACTATACCACGCTGGTCAGACGTGTTGGTATAGGGTTATATTTCGAGTTTTCCTTCTCTCGCATAGATGTTATATGCGTTTTATATCCCTTAGTCGTCTCGTACGATCACCCACGGGAAAGATGTAGGGGGTGGTGAATTGTATTCTTACTCCGTCACCACACGGAAAGTGAAATATCTCAAATAATATGGGTTATATCTAAAATCCGTAAAAAATGTTTTATCTGTCATATGTTCGGTTCATAATCGTCATCGCAGCTCATATACGGGACGTACTGTAGGGCTCGAGCTTCCTCCATAATTGGAGAAAAAAAAAATGACAACACCACGCTGGTCAGGCGGGTTGGTATAGAGTTTTATTTCGAGTTTTTCTTCTCTTGCATAGACGTTATATGCATATTATAGCCTTTAGTGGTCTTTTACGACATCCACTCGCAAGAAAGGGGCCGGTCAATTGTATTCTTACTCCGTCACCACACGAAATGTTTGCTTAGCAGCACTTACAACTATTAATAGGAACTAAAAGTTACCGCATATTATTGTTATTGTATCTATAATTTATTCTATGATTGTATGTATACAAAAATAAACCTTTCTATTTTATAAATAAATACTAATCATCTTAAGCGACTATCTATTATCCTTGATATTGATAGTTCCATTAAATAACATTAAACCTTACATGTATTAAAATAAAGTTAAATTTTTAAATTTCGCTTTATTAACAGAGATTGATCGATAGTTAAGCTCCACTGAATACTATAATTGTTTAGGTTTTTTTGTTAGATTCAATTAGTTTCTTATTGTCACACTTATTAGAATAATTGGATGATTAAAGATTTGTAGACAATTACTGGTGTAGATGGAGTTGTTATTTAAATACTGAAAGATCTAGTGCTGTCCAGACCTTATTAGTCTACTAGTAGTAATATACTAGCTGACCCAAGACGTTGTTCTGTTCAAATAAAATCACAGCAGCAGCACCACCTTCCAGGTCCAATTGTGAATCTAAACAATTCTCGAATCCCCTTGAACACACGCAAAAAAAAATCATCAAGATCGGTCTAGCCGTTTAGGGGGAGTTTAGTGACATACACATGTACACATGAAGTAGATTTAAAGATACTAGCGGTCCCCCGCCCGCTTCGCTGGGCTTTACGAATAATTATTGAAAAGAAATAGTTTTCCAATCATTATTTAGTTTAAATGATAGTTATGCCAAATAAATAATTCGTGACAGTCCTCGATTTATCAAATGTCAAATGGACATATACACATAAGATTTTAAATGACAATCGAATAAAATAAATTTAGTTACAATAAAAATTCATTATTTCCAATTCATAGGTCAATAAGTCAAAAATATAGTAAATAAAATAAATTACTTTACGGATTTTATCGTGTTTGTATTTAATTTTTGATTGCCTGACCTTGCGAACACTTTACAGGGTTTAAGGTCATGGGCGGATAGTCCGCCCGTAAAATGAAATAATCGTAAAATCCTACCTAACCGTAAAGTCCTATGACAACTCGTTCGCCGAACGAGTTGTCGTCGGACTGGCCAGGACCTTGGTTGCGGAGCTTGCTGCCAACCAGCCAGGTACTAGGATAGGTCGCCAACGAAGGCTAGTAAACCAGATCAGATATTCCGTTCATAAATTTAGAGAAAAATTAAATAGAAAATTCGAGAATCCGAATAGGTCATCCTAGTATCCTGAAACTAAGTTGGAGAGCCAACTGGAACTCTTTCGGCCCAGTCCGATCCTGACGTGGTGTACCTAGGCTAATTTTTATCATCCGAAATAAGGGAAAGCGGGGCCCCTTTCCGTGTGGTGACGGAGTAAGAATACAATTCATGACCACCTCTCTTGCCCATGGATGTCGTAAAAAATGACTAAGGGATTACATATGAATATAATATCTATGCACGGGAAGAAAAACTTGAAGAGAAACCCTATACCAACACGTCTGACCAGCGTGGTAATTCAGACGTAGGTCGATTTCACTCCTATTGCGGCAAAGGCTTGCCTGGGCCCTTGCCTAGGAAACGTATAATATCCCACTGCGATCGTCAACCCGCCTGCCAAATGAAATGATTATGGCACCGATATACACCCTAATATGAGCTATACAATAAAAACGGACTCAGTCACAGCAGCTCCGCTAACCTACAGGCTCCTCTACCAACGACTTGGTGAGGGTTGCTGAGAGTCGTGGAGGCGAGGTTCACAGGACCGCGCTTCGTAGCTTTCTATGAGGCTTACGTCCAACAGTGGATGATAAAAGGCTGAACGAAGAGGATTAATACGAAAGTTTATGCGATTCATGCGGACTTGTGCTTGATTTGATAGCTACTTCATAAAAAGGGGACTTTTTAATAATCCAATATAGTGACATCTTACGACTATTCAAAACAAATCTGTCGCGTTCAACGGCGTCGGTTACTTAAGACGATAGACTGAATTTTTGCTGGTAAATTTATTTACGTATCACTAGATGTCGCTGTTAACATTTCTTGTTCTTAAATTGAATACTAAACGTATCAATCGATTCATTTCAGCTCATATACGTCCCACTGTTAGGCTCGAGCCTCCTCCGCAGTAAGAGGGAAATTTAATTTATTGAATTTTATAATTTATTTCTCCCTTCCCTCCATAGTGGTTGAGGGGAGTGATGGCTACTCTAGTAGTTAACTCGTGATCGGGTGCCGCTTGTGGGATCTGGTCCAGCCATAATCGTTTAAATTATATTAAGTGCCTTGCGGATTCGAAGGGCATCACACTGGAGCTAGTTCTTACAAAACATGTACACAATTGTATAACTAGTAAGAAGAAAAAGAAAATTAAAAATAATGACAAGCCCGCTGAGTTTCTTGCCGGATCTTCTCAGTAGCGATCGCGTTCCGATCCGGTGGTAGTATATTTTTTTTGGAAGTTGTAAACCTGACAATATGTAAGTGCCCTCTCGGGGTTATGCATAATAAATAATTTGAATTTGAATTTGAATATGAATATCTACTATACCACTCTGGTCAGACGTGTTGGTATAGGGTTTTATTTCGAGTTTTCCTTTTTTCATCATCATCGCAGCCCACATACGTCCCACTGTTAGGCTCGGGCCTCCTCCACAATAAGAGGGAAATTTATCTACTATACCATTCTGGTCAGACGTGTTGGTATAGGGTTTTATTTCGAGTTTTCCTTTTCTTCATCATCATCATCATCGCAGCCCACATACGTCCCACTGTTGGGCTCAGGCCTCCTCCACAATGGGAGGGAATTTAACCTACTATACCGTGCTGGTAAGACATGTTGGCATAGGGTTTTATATCGAGTTTTCCTTCTCTTGCATCTTATGTGCATATTATATGAATATTCCTTTTCTTGCATAGATGTTATATGCATATTTAAATCCTTAGTCTTCTTTTACGACACCCACAGGCAAGAGAGGCGGGTGGTGAATTGTATTCTTACCCCGTCAAATATAACCCGTTCCACCTTTACATCTGTTAAAAGTGGGGTTCTTCAAAGACGTAATCACCAGCAGTGGCAGGTAAGGTCTATTCACTATTATTATCAATCTCAACTGATCTGTCCTGCTGGGCTCGAGCCTTCTTCAAAAGGAGAGTCAAATTTTTTTATTGCTCATGCTGGTCAGACAGGTTAATGTTGGTACTTATTTCAAGTTTTACTTCTCTTATATAGTTATTATATACCTTAGTTGTCTTTTAAGACACCCACGGGGATGGGATTGTGACCATTGTATACCCTATTGCCATTTGGATACAAAGTCAATTGAGAATACAATATTAATGTTTGTTACTAATTATTAATCTATATACATAAAAGAAAGTCGTGTTAGTTACACTATTTATAACTCAAGAACGGCTGTACCGATTTGGCTGAAAATTGGTGGAGAGGTAGCTTAGTACCAGGAGACGGGCATAGGATACTTTTTATCCCGTTCGATCGCGTTTTCGTGTGACGTGACATAAAACGTCAAAGAGAATACAAGTCACTAGCAAATGTGGTATAATAAAATCGCATTTGATATGTAATAACAAAACGAAAATGACAGCTAAACGTAATTTTGTCTATGATTAAGTACGGTTGAAAATTTGATAATTATAGTTTTGTCAAAAATCAATAATCAGTAATACTTAATCAGTAATTTGTATTCTCTTTGAATCATACTAACAGTGCCGCGATCAAGACTATCGAATCTTTCTCGACAAAGCCGTAATAGTTCTTCTATTAGAGACTAAGTATATTTTTGGAAATTTAGAAAATATATTTACAAAAAAAATTATGGGCAGTACGAAGTTCATTGGATCAGCTATTAGTATATAATAACAAAAAAATATTTTATATCATTGTGGAAAATCATATGCACATTATGGAGGATAACTCAAAAACTATTGGTCAGATCTTTATTAAATTTAAATAGTACCTCTGGTAGGACCTATGAGATTAGCGCGTTTATTTAAACGAACTCCTCAGTTTTATTATATTAGTGTAGATAAAAATGTGATGTACCCATGTATATTTGCCGTAATACAAAAAAATAAACACAAATTAGATTAGGTTACATTGCTAACCGAACCCTTTTAACAATTTAATGCATGAAAATAACGTATTGATCAATAATTGCCGTATATATTCTTTCAATTAAAATTCTATTAAATGATCTCATTTCCTTCTGGTTTTATTGTCTATGGTGCGAAATCTGTACCCAGGTATCTATGCATAAAAAAAATTTGTTGCGATGTGAGCTTTCACAGCTTTCACTAATTGATTGTTCGATGTACAAATTCGTTACGGTGCGCTCGTGTATAAGACGATTAAAAAAGTTAGAATGATTGCAATTCCCCAAAGGTTATGTCGAAAACAGTAATTGATATTCGAATTCTATTAAAGAATCATTTCCTATACACATTTTCATTTTTGATGTTCTATGATCTAAATTATCACTAATTCGGGAAAATAGCAGCGCGATATGGGGCCCCATTTTTTTTTGGGGTAGGCTACGGTCCAAGCACCCGCCGCCTGGCTCCGTCCAGGGCGACTAAGAGGCGGCGCGCGGCTTCGTAACCCACCCATATAGCACTTAATCTTCGTCGTTGGGCCGCCCTGAGCCGAGTTCCTTGTCTTCAGTGGTCGACCCGACGGAATACCCCGAGGGAGTCGCCGTCGTGCGGTCAGCCTCTCTGCGGGTGACGGACTATACCCGGCCCGATCACCCGCGGCCTCGGCTGGAGAGAACAATATACTTTCTTTACATAGGTTTCCAGGTGGTGACGGAGTGAGAATATAATACACCCCTATTTTCTTGCCCATGAGTGTATTAAAAGACGATTAAGACATGTGATAAGTAGGAAAAATTACTGCAAGACAAGGAAATCCTGATATTAAACTTTATATCTCATATGAGCATCGTGGTATATAGGTCAGTTACCCTCTTATTGTGGTGGTAACTCAAGCTCGACAGTGGGGCATATAAAAGCTGATGTGAATTACAAAGAATAAATTCGTGTGTCGCTGGAGCCGCACCATATATACGGTATATTAGATTAACGGGATATACGATTAACCTAAACAAATTAAATTATACATATATCTCTAATTAACTGAATATGCAATAAACTGAATATAGGTATAATTAACAGAAGATACAATGGACTGAATCTTCAATTAGACGAATACACAATTAATGGAATATAGGTACAATTAACGAGATTTACAATTAACAAAATATACAATGAAAGGAATATAAAATTAACTGAATATACAATTAAACAGATGTACAATTACCAGAAGATACAATTAACCGAATGTTTAATTAAACAAATGCACTATTAACGGATTATAAAATTAACGGAATACCCAGTAAAAGGAAATAAATTATGTATTTACTTTTATTACATTCAAGTCAATAATAGTTGCACAAATTAATAGTTATTATGCTTGGAAATTTCGGATTGCTATTCTGTTTCGAAACCAGAAGTTATACACGCAAGATCGTAGCTTAGTGTTAGTTTACTGTATCTACTACTTAGGTACATAAAATAAATAAAGGAAAGAAATGAATATGTGTTATTAAAATATTTTTATTGTAATCGCCGACGCAAAATGAGGTAGGATAATAACTTGACGGCGACTAAAGAGATATTATTTTGTAGGCAATGTCTGCCTGTGTCTCTTTGTGTAGCTTTCGAATGATTAGATTAATAGATAATAATTAGATCGATTTCAATGCGATATTTTTTTAAGTGAAAGGAATTTCTTCTAGCTTTATTTGAAAAAAAAAAAACGATCCAGCAGCTTGAAGAGGATCGGCTCTATTCCAAAATGATATAAAGCGTTTTCGACATAAATACTATTTAAGGATTGGGTTTTTATTATAGGTAAGTCTTTTTTTGGATTGACAAACTTTAAATTTCAAATTTAATAGTTTTGTTAATAATCATCATCACCTTCCTCCTCTACAGTGGGCGGAAGTATTAAACCACTCTGGTCAGATTTGTTGGCGTGTCTGTCATCTGCAGAGTGCCTGACCATGCGAAGGCGACTGACGACCTGGGAGGGGTGTTAGAAAGGAAGAGTATCCGAAAGGGTATATCGCCGGGCTGGCCATGGACGACAAGGAACTCGTTACCGGTCGCCGGCCTAATGGCAAAGGAGAGGGAATATGGTGGGTTATGGGGCCGCGCGTCGCCCTTTCGTCACCCCGGACGGAATGGACGGTGTGCGAGCTGACCGTAGCACACCCAAAAGAAAAAAAAGACATGTTGACGTAGGATTTTATATCGAGTTTTCCTTCTTTTGTAGGTATATTTTATGCATAATAACAACAATAAAAAAACTCACTTAATTTTTTTATTGAATTGATGGTAAGTGATTGCATGCACCTTTGCAATACCAGGAGCCCAGCTAAGTCGCTACCTAACCTTTGCTCTTCTTAAACTTCGTGTAAAGGCATCAAATACATAAATACAACATAACTAGCCGTGGTCATTTGAGCTTATTATTGCTGATTACAATAGTATTTTGTGAGATTAAGAATACTTATAACAATGTAAACTACAAAAAAATATTCTTGTATCGACTGAAAAATCGAAATAGTTCGTTCCATTCTCGCCACAAATTAATCGATTCGTTTTCACAACAAACTGGCAGTTCAATAAAAAGTCGATGAATCGAATCGATTTGTACGGTTGCCAACAGTTGATCTCGCTCGTTCACAGATGGCACTGCACGGGAATCGTCCCGGGAATCGATCATTGACGCTCACTGATTACTTGGGAGTTCACATGTGTTGAGATCGAGTTAATTTAAAATCTATTATTGTTTTTTTAATTACATTTGGATGGTTGTGACATGTGTAAACATGGATATTTTTGTGAGAAATGTGAGATCGGATGTTTAGAGATTTTATTGTGTAGTTAGTAGTAGTTCAATCTGCTATTTAATTATATTTTGATTGTTAACTTTTTCGTCCGTATGGTGACGGAGCAAGTATACAATTCACCACCGCCTATCTTGCCCTTGTCATAAAAGACGACTAAATTATATAATATCCATATATCTGTTGGAGAAGGCAAACTCGAATTAAAACCCTGTACCAATCCATCTGACCAGCGTGGTATAGTACGTCAATTTTCAAACCCAACTTTCTGAGGGTGTTTGCGTGTGGAGGGTTTTGATGGTGCCTTTAGTATCACCGAGTCTCAATGCACGCATTCACACTCCCTTCACTTTCTTCGCGGTAGGCAGCGGCCTTGTAAAGGTCCATAAGCGGCAGCAACACTTACCATCAGGTGTACTGTTTGCTTGTTTGCCACTGCCTGCAATAAAAAAAAAAAAATCCTTCCTACTCTGAGGTGTAGAGGTGTGTATATGAGCTGAGATGATGATGATAAGATGGTGAACTTTTTTCTCGAGCTTCTTTAATAATAGGAGGAAAATTGATCCACCATACCACGCTTTCTGTATGGTGACGAATAAGAATATAATTCACCACCCTCTATCATAACCGTGGCTGTCGTAAAAGACGACAAAAGGATATATTACGCACTAGCAATCCGCCCTCGCTTCGCTTCGGTTATAGGTTATAGTCGTTTTACCCGCGTAGTTCCCGTTCCCGTGGGAATACCGGAATAAAATATAGCCTAGTTTACGCCCTGATATTATAGCTTTCCATTGGCGAAAGAATTTTTGAAATCGGTCCAGCCGTTTTGAAGATTACCCGGAACAAACAGACAGAAAGACAGACAGACAAAAAATTTTTTTGCTATTTTAGGCATAGGTGTCGTGCAAATAACCGTGTGAGCATGAAAAAAGCCTATTATTTTGACATTACAAACAGACACTCCTATTTTATTTATTGGTATAGATTTGACATCTAAGCAATAGATGGCAACCTTGAAACAAAACCCTATACTAACCTGTCTGACCAGCATGGTATAGTAAGATTAATTGCCCTTCTATTATGGAGGAGGCTCAAGCCCAGCAGTGGGACGTATATGAGCCGAAATGATCATGATAATGGAAGTGAAGTAAAATTCGAAATAGAACTGCACCAACACGTTTGAACAACGTGGTTTAGTAGGTCAATTACCTTGCTATTGATGAAAAGACTCGAGCCTAGCATTGGCCCGTATATAAGTTGATATGCAGTGATGATGATATAGAGTTTAATTTCAAGCTTTTTTCTATAGTATAGACTTTCTTCTCTGCCTTCTTAGTCTCCTTTTACGACACCTACGCACAAGATCCGTCGCCACCTGGGATTCGGTCGCCGCCTTCTGCGAGGCAGCGGATTGTGTGCAGAAGGAACGCCTCCACGACGACACGGTTCGCTGCCGGCGACTCGGGCGGTGCAGATGCGAGTACTTTCGCCTGATGCCGCCCTAGACGAGGCCGCGGGTGAACAGACCGGGAATCAGTCCGTCACTCGCAGAGAGGCTGACCACGCGACGTCGACCGACGTCCCGGACGTCGGAAGGAGAGGGTACCCCGCAGGGTATGCCGTCGGGTTGATTACGGAGAATAAGGTATTCGGTACCGGTCGGTCCAACGACGAAGGCGAGGAGCACAGAAAAAAGACTGAAATTTTATTGTATTGGCCACATATTTATAGACAAGAATGACAGTACCTAACACTTTGCAGTTATTCCTATAGGAATATATTCAGCGCAGCAGTAAGCTTTCTTAGTGTAATTTTTTGTGGTATTTAGGTATCTGTTACGTTAGCTACCTTTAAGCGTCGCTTTACAATATGATTAAACGTTATTCAATTACCTTGCTAATGGTCAATATAATCTTGTTCCGCTGTAGTTGATTGATTTACTTTTAAGGAATTGGAGGCTCCATGAGGTTCTATTGTCGCAAAGAGTGTGGGCTGGATGCGATCAGGCTTGTAAAAAAAAAGGATTTTACTCAAAATGCAGTGACGTGGAATTTTAGGAGGATCATAATTGTAGAAGTATCTAAATTCTGATTAGGGCTCTGTATAACAACCAGGCGTTAACTTGAGCTTAATATATTGTTGTCGATCAGAACATAACTTTAGCTAAAAGCTAATAGCTTTTTTATATCATCCAATCTATTTTTGTAAGACTCTATTAAATGTTACTTCAAATTTCTTTTAAAAGATAGCTTTTTGATGTCCGGAAAACGAAACTGTCGTCGCGTCGACACTGAAATTTTTCAATGTTCCAAAAAAAACATGAAAACATATTATAGGTTAGCAATCTGTTAGGCATGACACCTAATTTGTGTTCAATTTGAAATCTTAATAAGCCGTCAAAGCGTTCCCGAAATAGTTGGCTAACTAATTACGTTCCGTTATAAGGGAGGATGGCGACAATTGACAAATGCGTTCGGTGCGCAGCGATACATACAATTAGTCGAGGAATGTTTTGAACGCATCCTTACCCGTTGACAGGGCGAACTTTCGAGGAACGTTTTGGCGGGAAAATAATCTTTTTGCACTCCTGTTTTAGAGGTTATTTTCCTTTAGTAATTATCGTTAAATTGAGTGTTTGCTTTACGAGGGGGGGGGCCTATTTGGAGAAATCTTTGTCTGTTTGGATGGTGATAAATCATTTGGGTCCGTGACGCGTCTGGCTGGGCAACTATATGTGACAAATTACCTTCGTGTTATCTCGTGGGGTCTTCACAACTAAGTACCGACGAATTTTCTAATTATATTGTTCTATTGAATGTGGAACGATTAAGGTTCACAGACTTCACACTGTTTCACTAATTGTACCTAATAATTTCTGATATTTCGCATACATCATTCCGCACACATTATAAACAAAACTATTTTATGGATTTTATTGCATTTCTATTTGATTTTTGATAAAGATGACTTGTTGGATGTGAGACATCTTGGTCCGCCCGTGACAGTAAACGCTGCAAAGTTTTTGAAATATCGGCCATTCCAAAATCAAATCAAACACAATAAAATCCGTAGAAATAGTTTTATTCATGATACCTATATTGAAATACATCTAGTTATGATATACCTACCACAAAAGTGATAGGAACTAAAATTTTTACACTTTGTTATGAGCTTTTTTCTTAATTTCATCATCATCATCTCAGCCCATATACGTCCCACTGTTGGGCTCGGGCTTCCCCAATATGAAAGGGTGATTGACCTACTATATCACGCTGGTCAGACGTGTTGGTATAGAGTTTTATTTCGAGTTTTCCTTCTCTCGCATAGATGTTATATGCGTTTTATATCCCTTAGTCGTCTCGTACGATCACCCACGGGTAAGATAGGGGGTGGTGAATTGTATTCTTACTCGGTCTCCACACGGAATTTCTTTTCTTAATTTATAGGTGACGTTTTTATTTCCAAAGTTATACTCAAATTCTGTTAAACAATATTTACCCCTGCGTGATAGAAGGTGAGCGAGAAATTAAAATTGAATGACTTGAAATTCTTTTTTAAATCATATAAGTTTCAAGATTGACCCCAACCTTTTGCCTCTTAGTAGAAATTCTTTGTATTGCAATGTTAATTTAAGTATGCTAGCGTTCTATAATCGTCTATTACGATAGGTAGGTACTTATGGAATAAGAAGGGGCGGTGAATTGTATTCTTATCCCCTTTCAATTTTCTGTTGCCCTGTCACTTAATTGACTTTACTCATTTTATTTATATTAATGTTGTTAAGAATAAAACTCTTAATTAGGACTCTTGTTTTTTAACACGACTGCCAACTACTTGCGAAATGGCAGGATGGATTTTGAAGTTAAGACTTCGTTATAATGGTCTTAAAAACTCAACTGTCCTTAGAGGGAAGATTGAAAAAGAATTGCATTTTTATGCGCCAAAAAATTATACATATATAAAAAAAACTAAACCAGTCGGATAAGGTGTCAAAAGAAGTTAAAAGGGGATTACAAATATTAATTCAATTGCAATTTACAGCTCTTAATCGATTTTTACGACATTCACCGCAGGAAAGGAAGGAGGTGTGATGACCATTGTATTCTTACTCCGTCACCATTTTTTAAGAATGTTTGTTATATGTTCGTATACATGCTTGTAATGCATGCATAGTTGATTTTAATGATCAAATAAGTGTTATGGCCTTAGAATAATAACTCATAGAAGCTCAATTCGCGCACAATACCTATTTGAGGCATTTAAATTGGAGCCAGAAATGGCGCCCTACGCTGGATCAATAACTTTAATTTGAACTTTTTTTTTAATTTGAACTAGGAATAAACAGTTGATATTTTTCCAATTCAAATTGATTGTTTGATCTAAAATTTAAATTTGTAAAACGTTAACATTTCACGTAATTATATTGATGACTAGCAACCCGCCCTCGCTTCGCTTCGGTTATAGGTTATAGTCGTTTTACCCGCGTAGTTCCCGTTCCCGTGGGAATACCGGGATAAAATATAGCCTAGTTTACGCCCTGATATTATAGCTTTCTATTGGTGAAAGAATTTTTGAAATCGGTTCAGCCGTTTTGAAGATTACCCGGAACAAACAGACAGACAGACAGACAAAAATTTTTTAATTGCTATTTTAGGCATAGGTGTCGTGCAAATAACCGTGTGAGCATGAAAAAAGCCTATTATTTTGACATTACAAACAGACACTCCAATTTTATTTATTGGTATAGATGATTTATATGAATTTACTCCTCAACCAAAAGTATATAGAAGTTTCAATTTCAAAAATGAAAAGCGCGGCAATCGCCATTAGCCACGAAATGGGCGCGCGTGCTTTCCATTACTCAAACGCTACTAACAGAGCAATAACAATCCAATACGGTTTCAGAACGCACATATTAATTCTGATTTATCCGGGAACATTCAATTAGCCCAAGAATACATCGTTTGTAATTTAGTCTACAGCTTATGAATGAATTGAATATATCACTAGTTGATGGTTCCGTATAAACTAAAATTATAAAAATAAAGATACTTCCTTAGAATAATAACGTATAGAAGGATAGTGTCGCTACTTCAAACGTTCGAAATATGAATCTAAAAATACTACATGCGCGCATACGATTACACACGTACACACGCACACCACTATACAAATTATGAAATCAAATTTTGTTTTTATTAACATAAATAATCGAAATACGTTTAAAAGTTATGTTAAAAACTTTTTTAAGTTTTTCAAATGTGTTATGACACTATTTGAATGCACAAACCGTCATAATTACCTATTTATTTTTTAAGAGTTGCGTACGTACGTGCAGTACAGTGACCTTGTGCATTACGGAACGGTTCCGGTGTAAGCTCCATTAGGCTCTAATTGAAATGCTTCACTTTTTGTGCGCGAACTTACCTTCTATACGTTATTATTCTAAGGATACTTCAGTAGTTTAACTTTTCTTTTTTTTTCTCTTTTTATTGCACACGATGGTAAACGAGCAAACGGTACACCTGATGGTAACTGATGCTGCCGCTCATGGACCTTTGCTAGGACGCTGCCTATCATGAAGAAAGTGAAGGGAGTGTGAGCGTGTAATGAGGTTCGGTGATAGGTACTAAAGATATCACCAAAACCAACCACACACAAACATTCTCAAAAAATTTGGCTTCCGATAACTATCCCGGATAGACAGGCCGCGACTGTAGACATACAACTGACAACAGTGTGGTCCTACCAATACTAAGTTTAGATTTATATAAGAATAGCTATCCGCCCTCGCTTCGCTTCGGTTTAGGTCGCTTAACCCGCGTAGTGCCCGTTCCCATGGGAATACTGGGATAAAATATAGCCTGATATTATAGCTTACCATTGGTGAAAGAATTTTTGTAATCGGTTCGGTGGTTCAAGCGTGAAAGCGTAACAAACAAACAAACAACCTTATTTTCGCATTTATAATATTAGTAAGGTTGTTCCACCAATAGACTAAGAACCTCTCCTGTAATATCATAGAATAAGTTACAGATTAAGATACAATCATCATCATCTCCGTCCGTATGCGTCCGTCTGTTAGGTTCGGGCCTTCTCTATTATGGGAGGATATTTGACAGTGGCCTAGCTGTGCCCCTGGTATTGCAAAGGTCCATGTGCAGCAGTTTCACTTACCATCAGGTGTGCTGCTTGCTCGTTTGCCACCGTTGGCAATAAAAAAAAAAAAAAAATTGACGCACGATACCACGCTAGTCCAACGTGGTAACCTTTTTCTTTTTTTTTATGGTTATGGGCTATGGAACGCACACGCAGTCCCTTCCATCTGGGGCGACGAAGGGACGGCGCGCGGGCTCATAACCCACCCGTACCCACGTCGTCTTCGTCGTTGGGCCGACCACCGGAGCAGGGTGACTTGTCATCAGTGGTCGGCCCGACGGAATACGCTTTCGGGTACCTTCACCTCTCGACGTCCCTGTCCCGGGACGTCGGTCGCCGTTAGTGAGATGACGGCCTCACAGAAGGCGTCGACCGCGTCCCAGTTCCTGACGCTGTTGAGCATCTCCCTGGCGATGGTCGGCAACGTCAGGTCAGCACCGATCACGGCGCTCCCCCGCGCACGCGGCACACACCTCGAGCGTGTGCTGCGCCGTGTCCTCGTCGCAATCGCAGTGGTGGCAGGACGGTGTGCTCTCCCTCCTGACGATCTTGTGCAGGTACTTGGCGAAGCTACCGTGCCCCGTCAGCACCTGCACCAGTCGGAAGGAAAGCATCGCGTGTGTCCGCTCCAACCACTCCATCAGCACCGGCCGGAAGGCCTCGACGGTCCTGACACCGTATCGAGGCCTCTCCAGCCGGACTGCCTATTACGTTATGTTTTATTGTTTTCATTGTGTAATATACACTGTAATTACGATCCATGACGTTAAACTAAGTATAACATACCTGAACATTGGTTCCATAACTTGAGATACTCTGTATAATAACTCACATATTATATTTGTGATATTTTTGAAGTGAATTTTTCTATAGGCACATATAAGTACTTCTATAAGTACATACAAAAAAGACACAGTCCAATTCATAACTCTTCCTTTTTTGAAGATGTTTAAAAACTAAAATAGGTGCATACGCCGTATAAAAGTGCAATACAACTTGCTTGTGTAAAATTTCCAAATATACGTAGAGATAGGGAAGTAAAATAAATGTATTTCTTGTGCTCAGCATAAATCCAAACCCCGCATTTGGCTATTGCAATGTAATAGTCTACCCTCGGATTCAGCTGAATGCAGCGTTACTTTCATTTAATCTTGAAAATGCCTAGCGGCGCCATAATAGCTTTAAGAAGCTACGAAATAATTTAATTAGGTAATTATTGAGTTCCTACTAGGTATTTGTGTGTGTGTTGCCCGCATGTTCTTTCAATTAATTTCAGAAAGGTAGCCTCTAAGTAACCAGATAGGGCAAACGCTATCACCAAAGTGAGGGAAGAATAATAAAATTCATCCATTTTGCCCGTGGGTATCGTAAAAGACGACCAAGAGACGAAATTTGCATATGACATCTATGCGATAAAAGGAAATCTCTAAATGAAACACTGTACCAACCCGTCTGACTAGCGTGATAGGTTAATTTTCCTCTTATTCTGGAGGAGGCTCGAGTTCAAAAGTGGAACAAACATGAGCAGAGATGACGTGATGATGTGTGTGTATTCCACATCTGGTAACGGATTAGAATATACGGTTGAGTATACAATGTTTCATCATGCATTAATTTCCCGTGAGAGTCGTAAATACCAGCTGAAAGAGCACCAGGTGATTAGACAGCAAGCGGCCAAGCGCCAAGTATAATTATTTTAGCCGAGGCCGCGGGTGACGTGGCCGGGTATGAGTCCGTCACCCGCCGAGAGGCCGACCGCGTGAGGAAAGACCGACGTCCTCCCCGAGGGGGGGGGGGGACGTCGGTCGATGGGAGGGTACCCCAAGTAGGGGGTATTCCGTCGGGCCGACCACTGACGACAAGTTAACTCTGCTCCGGTGGTCGGCCCAACGACGAAGGCGACGTGGTTTTCGGGTGGGTTGCGGGAGTTGCGTGCTTAAGCCCCTCTGTCGCCACGGATGGAGTGGTGCGGAGGCGCGCCGACCGCAACCCACCCACAAAAAAAAGTATAATTATTTTGCCATATCCTTACTTCTTGGCGTCGCTTATATCCAGCGGAAGTCGAGAGGCTGATGCATGGACAGATAGCGCTGGCGCAGCCAAGTTTTAATTTCAGAGGGCTTAAAAATAATAATCGTTAGTGGTAGGACCACACTGTTGACAGTTGCCGACAGCCGCAGGTCGGTCCGTCCGGGGTAGTACCACAGTCTCGCAGAAAATCGTTGTTTGAGTAGTGGCAATTTGTTACCGCGCTTCGTTCGGTGAGCGAGAGAGCCGGAAGCCCAACTTTCTTTTTTTTTTATTACAAACGGTGGCAAACGAGCAAACAGTACACCTAATAGTAAGTGTTGCTGCCGCTCATGGACCTTTATAGGGTCGCTGCCTACAGCACACCATCAGAAAGTTGGGCTTCCGGCTCTCTCGCTGACCGAACGAAGCGCAGTAACAAATTGCTACTACTCAGACGTCGATTTTCTGCGAGAGTGTGGTACTACTCCGGACGGACCGGCCCGCGGCTGTAGACAGATAACTGTCGACAGTGTGGTCCTACCACTCTAAACCTTTCTGAGGGTGTTCGCGTGTGGTGGGTTTTAGTCATGCCTTTAGTATCACCGAACCTCATTGCACGAATTCACACTTCCTTCAATTTCTTTGGAAATCGCGATTAAGAAATTAGATTTATTTTTTTAATAAAGGTTTCAAATACAACGGAACTCCACTCAGACGTTATTTCAAGACAGATTTGTTAAATACGAATTGGTTATTAAAATTCTTGGCGTGCGTTACCCGTGACAATTTGAAGCATAGGCATTTTCTCTGCGGCTATATAACGAATATTTATTACTCTTTCTTTCGCTACATTTAGTAAGTATCATATATTCTTTTTTACGGTTAAACTTACAAGATACTGAAAATCGTTTGAGGAAAAATCGAATTTTAACCTTTAAATTAGGTGCGGCAATTACTGTGTAATAATAATTATAAAAAAAATTATGCTGGGTTGCAAGGTTATCTACTATATACTAAAGGTTCTTGTGACCAAATAATAAATAGACAGATTACCCTTTGCCGTCTCGAGATAGAGATTATCATTCATTCATTTCATCGTCCCTTTTTCGCTCGCGTCGTAGAAATCGACTAAGAATTCTGAACAGATAACATTTTTTTATTGCAAACGTTGGTAAACGAGTAAACAATACACCTGATGGTAAGTATTGCTGCCGTTCATGGACCTTTGCTAGGCTGCTGCCTACCGTGAAGAACGTGAAGGGAGTGTGAATGCGTGCAATGAAGTTCGCTAAAATTAAAGGCATCACCAAAACCGCAAACACGCAAACACCCTCACAAAAATGGGCTCTCTCACAGAACGCAATAACAAATTGCTACTACTCAGACGTCGATTTTCTGCCAGTGTGGTACTACTTCGGACGGACCGGCCTGTGGCTGTAGACAGACAACTGTCAACCATGTGGTCCTAGGATAAGGAATTCTCCTTCTGTAGAGGGAATAAGAATACAATTCCCTATTTCCTTTCTTTCTCATGGGTATCATAAAATAGGAAGGTACTCTTCGAAGGATTTTTTTTTTATTGCTGTTGGTGTCAAACGAGCGAACAGTACATCTGATGGTAAGTGATTCTGCTGCTCATGGACCTTTGTCAGATCGCCGCCTACCGTGAAGAAAGTGAAGGGAGTGTGAATGCGTGCAATAAGGTTCGTTGATATTAAAGATATCACCAGGACCCTCAGAAAGTTGGAATTGCTCGTTTCTTACTCACCGAATGAAGTGTAACAAATTGCCACTATTTAGATGTCGATTTCCCGCAAGAGTGTGGTGCTATTCGGAGAGACTCGGATTCGGACTATACGTATATATGGAAATACTAGCAACCCGCCCTCGCTTCGCTTCGGTTTCAGTCGCTTAAACCCGCGTAGTTCCCGTTCCTGTGAGAATACCGGGATAAAATTTAGCCTATGTTACTCCCTGATATTATAGCTTTCCATTGGTGAAAGAATTTTTGCAATCGGTTCGGTGGTTTAAGCGTGAAAGCGTTACAAACAAACAAACATCCTTACTTTCGCATTTATAATATTAGTAAGGATGTATATATGGAATGGACTATATGTATATATGGAATGAACTATATGTATATATGGAATGGACTATATGTATATATGGAATGGACTATATGTATATATGGAATGGATTATATGTATATATGGCAAAGACGTAAAACTCAAAATTAAACTTTACATGAACTCGTCGTACTTGCGTGGTTAGTAGGTCAAATTCCCTCCTAATATGGAGGAGGCTCGAGCCCAGTATTGGGTTGCATATGAGCCGAGATGCTGATGACGAGGAAAAGAAGAACTCTGAAATCGAGCTAAACGAGTAGTTTCCAAGTCTTTTGCTACTGTCTTTTCGGTTACGGTTTCTAAGGCAATCAAAACCTAACTGGAAGTTTATATCTGGTTGTCAGTAGGTAATGGAATTGATCCTGGATTACAGGAGTTACAACTGTGTTTATGGTGACAAATTCTATTTTTACTCCGTCACGACATGTAAGATTGCGAAGTTATATGATGGAAGATTTACAGTATGGAGTACTTCTGTTAAACTCATCCTGAATACAAGCCCCAAGTTTATAAAAATAAAGAAAATATTTCTATATCAAAAGCGAGTTCTTATCATCATCACAGCTCGTATACGTCCCACTACTGGGAGGTAAATTGACCTATTATACCACGCCGGTCAAGGTTTTATTTGGAGCTGAGAGATGATGAAGATATCCCTTAGTCGCCTTTATGAGAGCCACGGGCAAGAGAAGGGGTGGTGAATTGTATGCTTACTCCGTCACCACACGGAAGAAAGAGTAGGTATTCAAAATTAATTATAATATTAACACACCTAATTTCTCAACAAATATATTGTTATTAAGATCCAAATTATGTTTTTGTATAATTTTCGACGGCAATCAAGAAAATAGCACATAATTTACATGGAGCGTATTATTTTCAAATTCTTTTAAAGATTGTTCACTGATTTTAGAATGGGATTGATATATGTATAGATAGCTTTGAACTAAAGTCGTTGCGAGTAAGGCGTCATAATAAAAATGTGATTTAAGACAAATTTATTGCGATTTAAAAGATCTGTTTAACATCCCACACGAAGATCTACGATTATTTTAGATGTTACCGCTTTATTTTAGTTAAAAAATGTAGACTAGACATTGTTATTTATGGTTGTATATATTTTTTTTTTACTTTTAACAATCGTCGAATTTATTCATATAATATAAGAAAATTAAAATATTCAATGTATAAATTATTAAACAATATAAGCTGAATATGAAAACAACGATGAAAATACAAGCCAGAATGATGTTTTCTTCCGATAGAATATGATGAGATATGTTATTATTCTTTTGTGTTATGGTGGTTACGAACAACTTACGAAGGCTGTGGCCGAAGAGTGCAAAGAAATGCAGTCTCTTATTTAATAAATTTAGATATTTAATTAATTACAATCTACAGTATGTCGACAATCGACTGATGCTAGAGCGAGAGTGACCTAAAACTAAGCTAACGATTTTTTTTTATGGGTGGGCTATGGTAAGCGCACACGTCGTCCATTCCGTCCGCGGCGACCGATTTCAATAATATTATACTACCAGGTACCTCTACATTAGTCTAAATATAAGATATAACATAGGCTATTTTTTCTCTATATCAGTTGCATGTTTTCACAGTGAACTATCGACAGATACACCAAATCATCCTCTATTGAAAACCATTAAAAATCGGTGCGCGAGCGAACTAAAAAGTCTATTCATTTCAGCTCATACATATACTCCCACTATTGGAGGTGGTGAATTCTTACCCTGTGATCACACGAAAAAAAAAGGCTGTTAATGCTGTTAAAGTCAAAATTCATCGAAATCCTATAAGGAAACAAAAAAAAACGGGTGAAATAAAGTCTAGCACTTTCACCGTATTAATTCAAATTCAAATTCAAATTCAAATTCAAATTCAAATTATTTTATTATGCATAAACCCTGAGAGGGCACTTACATATTGTCAGGTTTACAATTTCCAAAAAAAATATACTACCACCGGATCGGAACGCGACCGCTACTGAGAAGATCCGGCAAGAAACTCAGCGGGCTTGTCATTATTATTAATTTTTTTTATTTTTTCTTCTTCTTACTAGTTATACAATTGTGTACATGTTTTGTAAGAACAAGCTCCAGTGTGATGGCCTTCGAACCGCAAGACACTTAATATAATTTAAACGATTATGGCTGGACCAGATCCCACAAGCGGCACCCGATCACGAGTTAACTACTAGAGCAGCCATCACTCCCCTCAACCACTATGGAGGGAAGGGAGAGACCCGCTCCACGCAGCTACCGCAAGTAGATCCTTATGTGAGCATGACTTGATTATCACAGCAAGTCTTCACCGTATCATCAACAACACCTACTTGGTGCTTGTCATCGATGTACAGGACATGCCTTTTTTGGCGAGGAGGGAAAGGACTTCTTCCCGCACACGATCCGCCTCGACGATCCGAACACTGTATTGAGGCATCTCCAGCCGGACTGCCCAACGGGTAATAATGTTTCGACGGGTGTCGTCCCGCCAAGCGGCAATCTCGCTAAGCGAGATTGAGCCGTTCGCCACTTGCGTCTCCAACACCCGCTGATAAAGTTCGGTATGCATCTCCGCCTCCAGGTCTCACGGGGGAGGCCCGGGCAATAGGCACGCTGCCTCCGTCGCCACCGTGCAGTATCCACGTATAGGCCTGACCACCATGGTCCTTTGAGGACGACACAAGGCCCTCTATGGATGCCACAGGAGAGCCCTCAGACGGACGGTCAGGCACGCCGCCCACACCGGTGCGCCGTACAGGGCCATTACCGGATCACCCCGCGTACAGCCTTTTCCTTATATGTATCATATACTCTATAATGATCTTTTACAACGCCCACGGACAACAGAGGAGGTAGGTAATTGTATTCTTACTCTGAAACCGTACGGATATTGCAAACCTTTGCAATATGATGTAATGTATGATGGAAGAATTGTATTCTTGTTCCATAATACGGCAAATTTTCGTGTGGCGATGGAGTAAGAATATTATTCACCACCCCCCTCTTGTCCGTAGGTGTCGTAAAAGATAACTAAGGGATTAAATATGCATACTATCTATGCAAGAGAAGGATAACTCGAAGGAAGCGTGAAAGAAATTTTTTACTAACATTACTGTCTAGCGTGGTATATTAGGTATTATTATTTTTTTTTTCTCTAGAGCCCAACAGTGGGACGTCTATGAGCCGAAATAATGATGAAGAATATGGAAGTTAATACGCGTCGTACTATTTACTTTGAATATATACTGCATCCAAAGAGGCGATAACTCTTTTGATTTTATGATAATGTGATGAAATTTTGATTTCTACTCTGTTTAAAACACATGAGCATAAACTACGCTTCACCTGTTTATTATTTTCCATCTTATGTTGCCAAAACATCAAAGACATTTTTGTTTGTCCGTTCGAATACATTTTTACTTTTGTTTTGACAGAATTCGTTAACGAACATTTAAAAAATGAAGTGTTGTAATGAATCCGGATAGAATTTTAATTGGACCAGAGGCGTGGCGGGTTCCTCCATTTTTTTTAACGTAAAAACTTTTTAATTAATATCTCCAGTGAAACGGACAGCTGTTATACGGTGCCACTTGTTTATGCTATTAATGATGGAAGATTTTTTTAAATTGGAAAAGTATTATGAGAAATGTTTAGTGCGAATCCTAGATTGGTTTTAAACTTTTATTTTTACTTGGTAAATCGCTTTATTAATTTGAGAAATATTATTTTCTGTTTTGAACGGTTGTCGTAAATAATTGCTTGAAGCTTGCAAAGGAGGCAGTGTGAATTTATATTAGTATTGATTTTTAAGATGTGGCCTTCGTCCATGTATAATTCATGTGTGACGTTTCCGTCTAATACTTGAATTGTGAGTGGTACATTTCCCTTTACCTGTAAAATACTACGCTTTTAGGGAGCAATACATCCTTTGAGAGGCTGATTTTCAAAATATATCTTTTTACTGAGTCTTTATATCACAAAAGTAAGACTCTGTTTAGTACTTAATTCTGCTAATTTTTAACACAATAAGAAAACGTGTAACATACGTAGGTACCTACGCCGTAAAATGTAATCCCTTCTTTTAATCTTAGAGTATGAAAATTGTCAAATGCTGAAATGTTTATTTCTCTTTAATGAAGAGTATTCGTGCTTAATATACGAATAATGGATAGGAAGAATAATTAACAATTTCTTTTAGGGGTGTGCCACGGTCAGCGCACCCGCCGCACGGCTCCGTCCGGGGCGACAGAGGGGTGGCGCGTGGCCCCGTAACCCACCCATATAGCACGTCGCCTTCGTCCTTGTTTCTTGTTTCTTGTTCCTTGTTCAGTTCCTTGACTTCAGTGGTCGACCCAACGGAATACCCCTTGAGGAGTACCCTCTCCCATCGACGTCCCGGCTAACCTCTCCGCGGGTGCCGGACTAAATCCCCGGTCCGGTAGAGTAAAACTTTGCTGCAACGTTTCAGCCCCTTTGAGGTTGAAATTCAAATTCTTTCTTAGTGAGTCTCTACCACGTTGGTCAAACGTATTGGTATGGGCTTTTATTTCCGGCGGATCGCCTGCTCGAGGAGCGCAGCCTCGATGAGGAGATTCGCCGCCGGCGACTGGGGCGACGTCGGCGCAACTACCTGCGTCTCATGCCGCCCTAGCTGAGGCCGCGGGTGACGTGACCGGGGATTAGTCCGTCACTCGCCGAGAGGGCGACCGCCTGAGGAAAGACCGACGTCCTCCCAGAGGGGGGGACATCGGTCGATGGGAGGGTACCCCAATAAGGGGTATTCCTTCGGGCCGACCACTGATGTCAAGTAACCCTGCTCCGGTGGTCGGCCCAACGACGAAGGCGACGTGGTTTTCGGGTGAGTTGCGGGAGTTGCGTGCTTAAGCCCCTCTGTCGCCCCGGACGGAGTGGTGCGGAGGCGCGCCGACCGCAGCCCACCCACAAAAAAAAAATGGGCTTTTATTTGGAGTTTTGCATTTCTCGCATGATCTTATTTAGATACTAGCAATCCGCCCTCGCTTCGCTTCAGTTATAGGTTATAGTCGTTTTACCCGCGTAGTTCACGTTCCCGTGGGAATACCGGGATAAAATATAGCCTAGTTTACGCCCTGATATTATAGCTTTCCATTGGTGAAAGAATTTTTGAAATCGGTCCAGCCGTTTTGAAGATTACCCGGAACAAACAGACAGACAGACAGACAAAAATTTTTTAATTGCTATTTTAGGCATACGTGTCGTGCAAATAACCGTGTGAGCATGAAAAAAGCTTATTATTTTGACATTACAAACAGACACTCCAATTTCATTTATTGGTATAGATTATAAATCTCAATCGTCTTGAACGAAATCCACGGGTGCGGTAGAATAGGGGGTGGTGAATTGTATTCTTACCCCATTATCATTAGTCGTAATATCAATTATCATCTAAAATTTTTTTAACCTTCTTATTATGTCATTGATTGCCTTAGAGGTTATCTAAAACTTAGAGGAGTTCTTCTTCAAAATAACTGAACTTTACTGCAGCACCGCTTATTGTATGAACACACACTTTTAACCATTTTAGACGAAATACAAATATTTTAAAATTTGTTGATTATCATATTGTTCTTAATTATTTGACATCGTCGTAATACGTACCTATTATTCTACTATTGTACTTAATGCCAAAGTTTTGGTTATAGTCTTATGTCCGGTCGTCTACCTGACATCAACCCTCCTTGTAAAAGTTATTGTTGACCAGACATCAGATGGAATTGGTTGATGTCGATGTAAAGCTCTTAATAATCTTTTACGACACCCACGAACAATGTAAGGGTTCGTAGTATTCGTAGCCGCCATCACGCAGATATAATAATGACCATGAACATATTATCTATACTAATATTATAAAGAGGAAAGATTTGTTTGTTTGTATTGAATAGGCGCCGAAACTACTGAACCAATTTCAAAAATTCTTTCACCAATGAAAAGCTAGAATATCAGGGAGTAACATAGGCTATATTTTATCCCGGTATTCCCACGGGAACGGGAACTACGCGGGTAAGGCGACTTAAGCCGAACCGAAGCGAGGGCGGGTTGCTAGTCTATTCTATACCAATAAATAAAATTGGAGTGTCTGTTTGTAATGTCAAAATAATAGGCTTTTTTCATGCTCACACGGTTATTTGCACGACACCTATGCCTAAAATAAAAAATTTAAATTTTTTTGTCTGTATGTCTGTCTGTCTGTTTGTTCCGGGTAATCTTCAAAACGGCTGGACCGATTTCAAAAATTCTTTCACCAATGGAAAGCTATAATATTAGGGCGTAAACTAGGCTATATTTTATCCTGGTATTCCCACGGGAACGGGCACTACGCGGGTAAAACGACTATAACCTACAACCGAAGCGAAGCGAGGGCGGGTTGCTAGTAAATAATAAAAGCATAATGTCGTTCCGTGTGGTGACGGAGTAAGAATACAATTCACTACTCCCTATCTTGTCCGTGGATGTCATAAAAGATAACTATGGGACCAAGAGTAAAAAAACTCGAAACAAAACCAAAACCTGCCTGACCAGCATGATATAATTTTTATTTTTTATCGCTGTTGATGGAAAATAAGCAAACAGTATACTTGATGGTAAGTGTTAGGTACTACCACTCACGAACACTAGACTGTTGCCTACCGTTGATTAAAGTGAAGGGAGTGTGAATGCCAGTAATGAGGCTTGGTGATGCTAAAGACATCACCAAGTTGCCCTCTTGCTCACCGAACGAAGTGCAATAACAAATTGTTACTACTCAAACGTCGATTTTCTGCTCAGTGTGGTACTACCCCGGACGGACCGGCCCGCGGCTGTAGACAGACGACTCTTGACATGACTATGATGATACTACAAAAGAAACAGCACTATGTTTATGAATAGAATAGAGCATTTATTGTCACATAACAACAATTAAATTGCAGTAATTTTTATAGTTAAAGTTGATAAAAAGAGAATGAAATTAGGGATGATCGATGATCATCGATCGATGTTGAAAGGAAAAACATCGGTGTTTTAACATCGATGTTGCTATAGGCAAAACATCGTAACATCGATGTTAACGGAATTCATCATCGATGTTTTTAACATCGGTAGTAACATAGGATATCGATGTTTTTAACATCGATGTTGTTATACGAAAAATATCGTAACATCGATGTTAACGGAATTGATCATCGATGATAACTCACGCCCTCACGCACGCTAGCAATTAATACATTTTTGTTTCTTATAGGGATGAATCGATAATAATGAGTACTCGTCGAATCACAGTTCTGCCCGTAGAAAAGTACTTACTACTACCGCGAGTCACCCCTATATTACAAGCTACGACTCAGATTTCCTAAAAAAAAAGCTCATCACAATACTGCCCGGAGAATTGTGATGAGCTTTTTTTAGGAAATCAAATCATCTTTTTTTTTAGGCACATCGATGTTCGTTTTTCGATAAATATGGAAATCGATGTTGGGCTTTCGATTATGACATCGATGTTAACATCGATCATCCCTAAATGAAATCATTCCTGCTTAGAAACTATGCATGTCTTGCGTTTTCTATTTTAGTATGTGCGAATGGTTGAGTGTGTGTTTGTGTGTATATGCTAGTTATGAGTCATCCAGCGCAGATTTTCAGTATTGCTGGAACTGGAAATACAACACTGGAGGATTGATGACAATATCTATCTACTTACATGCTTATAAAAGGTCTGTAAATAGTGATGCCGGAACTATCGATAGTGTCGTCGAAAATCAGTTAGGATGTCGATAGGACTATCAATACTATTGATGGTATTGATAGTATCAATACTATCGATAGTACAAAGTGTGGTAATACTAGGTACTGCTAATTTGCAATAGTATATAATTATATAAATATATTTATGTTTATATTATCTATTAATCTATAATTTATTATAGGTTTCATTATTTTATTGGTTACACCAAGAACTACTTTTTTTTCCCTGTGCTAATTCCATCCAAAGGTTGCCTGGAAGAAATTGCTTATAGCGATAAGGCCGCCCATTGTACTGTATCCATTATATATATATATATATATAGCTCTTCTGTATTTATTACTGATGTACAATAAAGTGTATAATAAATAAATATAATAATATTGCGATAGTATCGATAGTCCTATCGATATTCTCACAATTACTGCACTATCGATAGTCTATCGCTAGTAGCCTATCGATCGGCATCACTACTTGTAAACACCTTTTTTTTGGGGGGTGGGCTACGGTCGGCGCACCCGTCGCCCGGCTCCGTCCGGGGCGACAGAGGGGCGTAAACACGAACACCCGTAAACCACCTGTGACACGTCGCCTTCGTCGTTGGGCCGACCACCGGTGCAGGGTGACTTGTCAGTGGTCGGCCTGACGGAACACCCCTGAGGAGTACCCTCTCCTTGATCAACGTCCCCCACCCCCTTGGGGAGGACGTTGGTCTTTCCTAGCGCGGTCGTCCATCGGCGGGTGATGGACTAACTCCCCGGTACCCGCGGCCTCGGCTAGGGTGGCATCAGGCGCAGGTAATCGCGCCTGCGCCGTCCTGTAAACACCTGCCAACAGGTTCTGTGTTAAAATCTTCAATTTTTATTATTAATAAGTATTTATTACTCAAATAAAGCAATTTATTTGTTACCTATTAGTAATTTAAGCAGACTATTAGCGCCACCGTATCTACTAGCTCCCTAGAGCGTTACAAACCAACTTTAAACTGTTCCCAGCATGATCTAACACTGTGTCGACACACAATAACTACCCGCTGTGCACAAATCAAAGATACCGTGTGCTGTTTGGTAATAGTATTGAAGAAATTATTGGTTTTCCATTTGTGACACTGTGTTACTAATTGGTTTTATTGACGTGCATTGAATGTATTAATGAGCCGAGGTATTTTTATTTTGTAAGTTGTCATGCTGAGCTATCCATTAGATTGAATTGCGAAATAGACAGAATTATTTTTTTTTTTTAATTATTTTATATTTTACGGACTTGTTGACTCCATCATCACCTTAGTCAAAATATCAAATATGGTTGCCTACGTGTTCTGCTAGTATCTTATTTATAATGTAGTTAGGCTACATTATTAATAAGATGCTAGCAGAACAAGCTAACCAATTTGGCTTGTCAGAAGAGGTGACGCAGACATGATGGATAAATGAAAATTGATGAGCTCAGACCTCCTTTCATAATAGATTGACGAAAGGAAAACTACGGAGAGTCAATACTATGTCAAATGTGAGAAAATTATAAGGCAATTTATCTTTTAAGTAGGAGATATTTTTAGGTATAGCCTATAAAGGAATGAATGAGTGTAGCGTGTTTTGTCTATAACCAATTTCATCATTCATTATTTCAACTAATACGTGTCCCGCTGTTGAGCTCGAGCCTCCTCCACAATAGGAGAGAAATTGACCTTACTATACCAGGCTGGTCAGACAGGTGTGTATAGGATTTTATTTCGAGTTTTCCTTCTCTTGCATAGATGTTATATGCGTATTATATCCCTTAGTCGTCTTTTACGATGAGATGTGCTGGTAGGTATAGGGTTTAATACCTATTTGAAAGTGTTGAATTTGTACGATCCCCAAATTGTTGTTCCGAGTCTGGATGTAATTTGTGTCCGTTAATTATGTCTTTGTAAAGCAACACAAGGACTATTTCCTTTCCTTAGTGCAGGGTGTTGTGATTTAATAAAAAAATATACCTATAAATGATTTTAAATTTGAATTTAACCACTTTATAATCTGTGCAGTTTCTGTATAACAAAATTGTGTAACTAAAATGGCCACAAATAGAACGTAAACATCGCTACATTGGATAGTAATCACGTACGAACCTCAATTTAGCATCGTAACACACAATTAAAGAGTGTTAACACACAACACAAAGCTGAAATATTCAAAAAAGTGTTTTCTGAACGCAGCAGTAGTCAGATGTCAGTAATGGGGGTGCAGCAGGGGTCAATTGTCATCACAATGGACCCCCGTCGCGCCTCCACCATTCATAGAGCCTACGAGATGGAATTTGACAGTTTTTGTCAAGATTTCGACATCTATACGGAGTGTTGTAAGTAGTTGTAACTCCAGTTTTTGGAATTTAAACTATTCATAGACTGTACCATTTACTGATAATTAAAAATAATTATTTTAGGAATGCATGAAGACTTTGACGAGTGTCAGTGAAGTCTTTGCTTACCCCTCTGGGTAGCAGGCGTGAAATTATGGATCTATGAATGTTTTTGGAATTTATATACTGTCAATAATTCAATCTAGTATTTACGTGTTTTCTCATTTTTAATCTCAGTCTATATAAGTTCCACTGTTGGGCTCAGGCCACCTGTCGAGGTGGGCAGGGAATAGACCTACTATTCTGACGCTGGTCAGACGTGTTGGAATAAGGTTTCTTATTGAGCTTTCCTTCTCTTGAATCGACGTTATCCGTGTATAGGTACGCCTAAGTCCCCTTTTAAAACGCTCATGGGCAAGAGAGGGGTGGTTGATTGTATTCTTACTCTGTAACCACACGGATAATTTTTCACATGTTTAGATTGCCTAAATCATCATCAGTGCCGGATTAAGGCAGCGCGGGGCCTGTAGCAAATTCTATCGAGGGGCCCTTGGTTTGCTTCAGCTTCTCAAGTTTAGGGTATTAAATGAAACAAAACTGTTAAGGCATGCAAGATATTTTAGGCTCCTATCTAAATTGAGATGTTTTTAATTACAGTTAGGCATGGGAGCGCGAGGCCCCCCAATTTGCGGGGCCCGTAGCATTTGCTACTCTTACTATAGGGCTAATCCAGCACTGATCATCAACATTGCAAATATAGATCTTCATGACTAAACTTATAGGCTTATCTACTACCAGGCACGGGTATTCTTCGTAATAGGAGATAAATTACCTACTATACCACGCTAGTTAGACGCGTTAATATACGTTTTCACTTCAAGATTGCCTTCCCTTGAAAAGAGTAAAGGGGTGGTAAACTGTATTCTTACATCGTTACCACATTATATTTTTACTTAGAGACTATCTTTTTGAAATTAAATAAAAGAACAAGTCAAGATGGTGGAACTAACTACATACTTATTTTAGCACCATACAGCAAAACTTTTCTTTGGTTTTGACTCTATTCGTTCCGGCCGGGTGGATGAAAGCGGACACATATTACATCCAGACTGAGAACAACAATTTGTGGATCACACATCCCACGCAGGGATGCAAATATCGATACCAAGAATATCGATGTATCGATACATCGATGTTTGAGAACAAACGTCGATGTATTGGGCCTTCTCTATAATGGGAGAGAATTTAATCTACTATATCATACTGGTTGGTATAGGATTTCATTTCGAGTTTTCTTTCTCTTGCACAGATGTTATGTGCATATTATATCCCTTAGGTGTATTTTACGACATCGATGGGCAAGATAGGAAGTGGTGAATTGTATTCTTTCTCTGTCACCACATGGAAAAGCGGGGACAGTGGCGGAGCTTAAAATCCAAAGAAAGTTAGTTATAAAACTATTTTTACGGATATTATCACAATGGTCATGGGAGGACCACAGGAGACCTGGGTTCCTTCCGTGACCATAAACGTTGAAAATTATTCGAAACTTCGAATCAAAAATCAGAAATACAAAAGCACTAAAAGTCATAAAAATAGTTTTATAAATCTGTAATACTCGCGTAAACAGCAGAAATAATTAAAAAAGAGGTGTTACCCTATGTTATCCTTCATACCACATAATTATGTTGCGCTTTGAAGGTTGCTATAATGGAGCTGTGAATTTATTAGTTATGTTGTACATAATTTTATCTAAAAGAAGTTAGTAAAAAAATAAAAATAATTAGATGGCTGCGTTTCTTGCAGAATCTTTTCAATGGCGGTTCCGATCCAACCCATTGGTAAATTATTGAATTAATATAAGATATAATATAAAATTGACAATATGTTAATGCTTCTCAGTGTTTCCATCGATATGTCAGCCTAGAGATGCCCACTGTTGGACCTAGACCGAGGATGCTACTCGAAACGGACCTATATCAATTGCATCCAACGGTTCCCTGCGACTTTGAAGATAGGGGGTCATCCTACGCTGCGTCTTCCTATTCGTGGTCGCCACTCGAGAACCTTTCTTTCCCACCGGTTGTTGGTTTGAAGAACAATATGGCCTGCCCATTGTCATTTCAACGTGCTAATTCTGCAGGCTACGTTGGTTATATCCATTCTTCTACAAGTTTCCGTATGCCGAATTTTATCACATACAAATATACCGAGCATAACCGCAGGGCTATGCTACGTGATACACATAATAAATTACAGTTCTTATACATAATAAATTATTTAATTTGCTTTTGACATCCAAGGCAATTTTTTGTCTTATAGTAAAAGTATAAGAGTTGAAAAAGAAGGTGGAAGTTTCAAGCTATTCTATTTGATTCATTCAAGGTAGATCGCTAAAAATAACAATAAGTATGTGTCTCTGTGGGGATTAAACATAATAAACGTATTTTAGTATGAATTTGGTGTTTTCAAATATGTTAATTTAAAACTACACCCTGTAAACGAATCTAGTTCTGTGGAGAAGCGTATCGAATGGGGCAGATCGTGCATGTCATTGGTGGCTCTAAATGTTAGATCTTTTGCTACGATTAGCCGTGTAAATAGAAAAGCGAACAAGACTAAACTGGTACTGGATTGACAGCCAGTCACGCAATGAACGCTGGACAGGCATCAATTACCTTCTTCGTAATAAACACGATGAGCCTAACATTTTTTATTGGCTATAAATCTTATTGCGAACAATCCCCATTAGATTGTAATAATTTGTTCAAAGATGTGCTCTGTGGCTTGTGCTTGCAGTGCTTTTTATGGTAAATGAGCAAACAGCATACTAATGGTACTTAATTGATATTATCGCTAATGAACCTTTGCTAGGCCGCTGTCTACTACGAAGAAAGTGAAGGCATGTGAATGCTTGCAAGGTTCAGTGATATTAAAGTTACCACACGCAAATACCGTCAAAAAGTTGGGTTGCCGGCTCTTTCGCTCACCGAACAAAGTAACAAATTGCTACTACTCAGACGTCGATTTTCTGCGGCCGACGCCAAAGTTATTGGGATAAGAGCCAGGTGATGCTGATAATGATAATGATTATTTTATGTCTCGAAATGCCTCATAGAAAAGCTCAAAGTTTCTAAGCTATGGAACCTTTTCCATAACTTAGAAGCTAAGCTTGGTATTATCTACGTGATAAAATAGTAATACGGAGATTCATGGAAGAAAGAGTGTAATTGACATAGCCCGAAGAATAAACAAGTTGAAATGGCAATGAGCAGGTAAGTAAAAAAGCAAAATATTAGATTCTTTTCGGGCTCACACGGTTATTTGCACGATAGCTAGGTAGGTATGCCTAAAAACATGTCTGTCGGGTCTCCAGTTAGGTTAGCGCTCTATAGAGACGTATGGTAAAAACGGTAAGTAATAGGTACATAGATATTTTGACTGCACAGATGGCGTAATGGTTAAGATACAGATCTACCGGGCCAGTGTCGTAGGTTCGATACCCATGAATGAGAATAATCTGTGCAATATACAAAAATTGTTCTGAGCAGTGGCGGCTGTACCTTCAGTGCGCTCGTGCACTGAACCACCAAATCAAAAGATTTGAAAATTACAAAATGTTTCTTTATCTTTATTTTTAAATTACCATATATGAATATATTTATTCTTTGAACATACAAAAACATATAACAAATAAAATTTCAAATTATGACGAAACAATTTAAGCGCTTTACTAAACTATTAAAACTTATTTTCCTGTAAAAAAATCACGGGGACTGCCCAGACAATCAGTATTAGTTACGAGTTAAAACGCCTGGCGCGTGAGATAGAAGATAGTTCATAGAAATATACTGAAAAATGAGTTTGTTCCCGTACGCCGCACGGGCGAACCGAATATTGCCAAGAGAACTCGACTTTCGACGAAATTCATCGATGACATCTCGTTAAGTACAGTAAATAAGTAGGTATAGTTTTGATGTACCTGAGACGCGTTAAATATGGTTTGTTTACATTAATTGTTTTTTTATTTTGGTGTTAGTTCTATTTCATACTGCATATACTTACAGTGCGTGGTGTGGGTGAAAATCATAAATATAGACTATATCATCTTTAATAGAGTCAATAACAAAACTTTTCAAATTAAAATTGATATAAATTGGCGGGACCGCCAAGCCCCTCTTTTATAAATATTTTTTGAAGTGTGAAAAGCAGAAAAATATTTTTCTTCGCAAATAGGTACCTACAAAATGTAATGCGTTCAAATATAATAAAAAAAAAATATCATTTTTACGTAAATTGTTGTTCCATTGTAATTTCTGATGTTAATACTTAGTGAGCAAGTAAAGTGCACTACCACTTTGATGACCCACCAGCCACCACTGGTTCTGAGTATGGGTGAAATTTGGGTCCGTTACATTAAACTCGTATGTAAAACTCTCCGCGATACAAGGATTATTTCCTTAGAGCAGTGTTGTTTGTTTTAAAAGATTAAGATGTCACATACCTATTTAGGTAGGTTATAAAATGCTAAGATATTATGATACCTATATCAAGGCTACCGATATAGGTAGGTATTTCTGCCTTATATTAGCTCATAAATGCTTCAATGCTGGACTTTAGTCTCCTCCACATTGAGGTATCATATGGGTCAGACAGGTTGGTATAGAGCTTTATTTTGAATTTTCCTTCTCTTGCTTAGATGTTATATGCATGTTATATCCCTTAGTCGTTTTTACAACACCATTTGCGGATACCATCGATGCAAGAGATCCTTTAAAAACCCGATATAAAACCCTATACCAACACGTCTGATTAATGTGGAAAAGTCGGTCAATATACCTCATTGTACTAAATGAAATAATGTTACCTAATTTCAATTTTTTTTTGCAAACGGTCGCAAACGAGCAAACAGTACACCTGCTGGTAAGTGTTGCTGCCGCTCATGGACCTTTACAAGGCCGTTGCCTACCGCGAAGAAAGCGAAGGGAGTGTGAATGCGTGCATTGAGGCTCGATGATACCAAGGGCACCACCAAAACCCTCCACACGCGATCACCCTCAGAAAGTTGGGCTTCCGGCTCTCTCGCTCACCGAACGAAGCGTAGTAACAAATTGCTACTACTCAGACGTCGATTTTATGCGAGAGCATGGTACTGCCGCGGACGGACCGGCCCGCGGCTGTAGACAGATAACTGTCGACAGTGTGGTCCTACCATTCCTGAATCTCTAAATAATGTTACCTAATTGTGGAGGATTCCTCAGCCTAACAGTGGGACTTATATAGCCGGCAATGATGGTGATTCGTGGTATATTTTTCAACTAGCAACCCGCCCTCGCTTCGCTTCTATTTTAGTCGTTTTACCCGCGTAGTTCCCGTTGTCGTGGAAATACCGGGATAAAATATAGTCTAGTTTACTCCCTGATATTATAGGTTTCCATTGGTGAAAGAATTTTTGAAATCGGTCCAGCCGTTTTGAAGATTACCCGGAACAAACAGACAGATAGACAGACAAACATTTTTTAATCTGTATTTTAGGCATAGGTGTCGTGCAAATAACCGTGTGAGCATGAAAAAAGCCTATTATTTTGACATTACAAACAGACACTCCAATTTTATTTATTGGCATAGATATGAAGTTTCTTCTATAAAATCGATTGGATAGTTAATTTAAAAACTTAAATAGCCACCTATTTAAATATATCTATCGCATTTACTAGTCGGTAACCATTTTAAACTTAGTGTTAAGGTGGTGAGCAACTGCTTTTATGATTTTTCCATGACTCAATTATTCAATTTAAGCAATATTGAAATATGATCTGTAAAATTGATATACATTTTTAAACTTAAAATACTTACTATAGATATAAATTAACATAGATTTCTTTGAAAGCTGTTCATATTCTTGAATCTTGAACTGGAGATCTAATTTTTATTCATTGTGACATTAAAATGACCACTATGCAAACTCAAATTATGTGATTTCTTCATAGATAGAAGCTTGTCCACCTACCTATAAGTAATGCAATAAATATTATTATGGTTATGATTAGTGAAAGATATCCTTAATTACTAAAACTAGCGGTCGCTGAGTGGTCGAAATTCGGCCATTTTTTTCATTGAAATTATTTTGTTTGCTACACTATTTTCTTCTAATTTGATTTATGTATAATTAATTATATATATATACTAATAACTAATATATAAGTACAAATGTCTCTTAGACATTGTCATCAAAATTATAATCTATTCAGTTCGACCAGAGACTTTAACTGTAAACAAAAGTGTATAAAGCGTTGGTGTGTGTGTGTGTGTGTAGCCTTTGAATGGTAGTGTGCGTAATACCTTTTTAATAAATTTAACGTAATTCTAATCCATTATTATATCAAATTTTAATTTTACGCACTTCTCAATAAATTCTTCCCCTGTGCCGAATTTCATACTGGTCCATCGCCAGAATTTTCGTAGAAAGGGGTACAAAGTTTTTCCATCGCGTATTAATATATAGATATAGACTTATTTTAGGCATTTTTTATGTAACGGCCTCATTAATAATTAGTTAATAATTATTATTCATCATAATCATCATTTCAGCCCATATAGGTACGTCACGCTGTTGTACGGCTCGAGACTCCTTAACTAGAGGTAATTGACCTATATCACGCTGGTCAGACGTGTAGGCATAGGGTTTCATTTTAAGTTTTCCTTCCCTTGCATCAGTATTATTTGCATATTATATCCCTCGCAAAAGAGGGGGTGGTGAATTATATTCTTACTGCCGGCCTTCTTACCGCCACCGCAGCAAATAGTTAATTCCGAATCCTGCGCATACCTACGTAAAGCAATCAAAACATACAGTTGAGGACCATAACATTTCCGGATAAAATGTATAAAGTTGTATAGTAGTAAAAGGTGACGGTGCTACCAAGTCAAATGGTTGAACCGTTTGACTTGGTAGGGGTAGACCCCTGAAACAGGCGATAGAATAGAGTGACTTGAAGCCTCTCTCTAGCTCCAGTAACTCCAGTATGTTCGTAAAATGGGGATCACTGATTGACTCAAATAGCACGTCTTCGTAGGAAGCCAAGCTCGTCTAGTTGATACACACCGGCTCAGAGAGCTGAGCAGTACCGCCTCCACGTGAGTAAGTAGGTACCACCGCTTAGTTCTGTTCAGGACGTTTAGCTTTTAGCTTGACAATTTCGTTTTGTCCTCCAAATAGATTCCAAACTGGACTTTGCTCGACAGTGCGACACCAAGAATTCCAATGCTCTCAGAATTTGGAATAATTAATCCTTGTAACTGAGACACAATGTTGAATGGGTGCTTCTTTGCAGTGAACGCGTGAACTTTGTGTCTTTGTGGGATTTAATTGAACTCTGCTCCGTTCTCCCGTTCTGAAGCCCGTCTCAGACAACAGACACAAGCTAAGTCCGTCTTTCATGTAAGATATTCCGAGTTATATTTTGATTCGGTGTATCGCTCGTCACCCGTGCTGTCTTCCGTATAGCAATGTACCTATATTTTCTATGGAGAGCATGTCATTGATACCTATGCAGGATAAACAACGTTGAGAAGAGCATAGGACAGATGTTTTGAAAAAGGTATTATCACCATATATCATCAATGATGTATTTAAAGGTATTATTAAGAAAGCAAAAAGGTATTATTATCATATAAATGGACCACATGGTCAATTTTGAATGAAACCGTTTTGCCTTTTAAGAGCTTTTGAATCAATATGAAAATTTCGAGGTTAAGTATTCAATCCATTTTCACTCTTAAGGTAATATACTTAATAAAGGTAAAATAACACAAGTGACTATGTCATATCATTAGTTAGACAGTACTGAATAAAACAAAGTCCAGGCTGATCAAATTTGATGTTTTTTAAGAACAAAATACCTAAACATATTTTTAATAAAAATTCGCTGTTACGTGTTACATGGTAGGTTCGCCGATCAGTTTCGGTGACCAACAATGGGTGGAATGGCAATAAATAAATACTCATTAGGTAAAAGATAGTCCTAATAGATTTTAAGTAAACTTATTGTTCCGTATGCAGGCAGCATGCTCGGTTTTACGTTCAGTTCCCATAACTATCAAGTCCTTTGGCAATTTTTTGCTATCGTAAGTTGTTGTAACAACTTATCTTGATTTACTGTGATGTATGAATGATATATGAATTACGTTTCGTTAACAATGTGGTAATATTTCACAAAAGAGTTTCGCGAAAATTCGTTATACAGTCGACAACACAAACAGAGTTAATGGCGTAAATGGCCTGCGGGCCGCGCCCAAACCCATTAAGTTCAAAACTCAATAAACATCATTGTTCCAACGCTTAACTAGGAAAATAAGCGCGCGAGCCGCCCGGGGCCGCTTTAGCCCGATCTTCAACTCGCTGCGACCTCTAATATTCATAAGTCAATTTCCTGGCCCATTAATACGTAACGAAGTAGCGCAAATGGCCTTATCGCTTGTGCGCGATTACTTGCCCGCCGCTCTCTTCCATAATTCAACATATTAAACGAAATTGTTTAAACCTTATTGCTCGATTACGTTTCCCCACCCCGGGCACGCCTCGTTTCCCGCCGCCAATCCGCTGACGAGATACTCTGCCCCCACTCGATCCCGTCCCCTCCTTTTCGGTCCCCGCCCGATTCTTCACTCCCGGCTTCAGTTGATCTCGGGTTGTGGTTATTGGATGTTGGGCCGGGGTGAACGTGTCATAATCAACGAAAACACACGTGTATTATTTAATGACGTTGAAACTAAATTGACAGGAACTCGGACTTAAAAAAACTATTGTGCAGTGAAAGTGTTAAGTATGTCGGAATAAGACAATAAATGTTTCGAATTCGAAATATTTTTAGATAGGCCTTGCTATGACGATGCTTGCAATGGCGCGAGGATCGGAGGAGCGAAGAGACAAGGCAGAAGACGAGGCTGAAGGAGAAGTCGAGGCTAATGGGGAAGTGGACGTTGTTGGGGTCGAAGAGGCGGCGCCAGTGGACTTGACTAGAAGATTGGGTCTCACGAGGCCGCCTGATAGGCCGGCGATTGCGTTCTCCGTGGAGAATATCCTCGACCCTACTAAGTTTACCGGCAGGTCTGAAGTGCCGCTAAGATATGATGAACAGTATTGGAGGCCGCATTACGATAGAGATGATAGCGATTCTGGTGAGTATTTTGTTACCTAGTTTTCAAAGTATTTTGCCGTATAAATATTAAGTAATTGAAAAAGTAATGTTAGGAATATTTTTTCTTAAGATCATTTTTTAAAATTGTTAATTAATCTTAATGAATTTAAGAAAAGATAAAATAACATATTTTTATTTCACTAACTACGAATATTTGACTTTTATGTTTAGTTAAAGTTTTAAATATTTATAGGCATATAAATGCCTTATATAATTAATTAGATTTAAGATATTTTGCAATTAAAGGAGTATACAATCTCATAGGTGAATTAAAATAGTATTGTTGTGATTAATTTTCCTACTTTAGCACTTACGTTCCAGTATTACCTAGTTACAAACCTCGTCCATTATGGGAATTATAAAGTAATTATTTAATAAATTATAATAGGCAGGTGTATAAATTAAAATGAAGCAAATCTAGTAATTATAATTTAAATTGGTAGATAAAAGATGATAGAGTGTGATATGAAAACTGGCAATATAAAATGAATGACTATAAACCTTAAAATAATAATGTATAGAAGGATAGTGTCAATACTTCGAACGTTCGAAACATGAATCTAAAAATACTAATGGCGCGCAGACGATTACACACATACACACGCACACCACTATACAAATTATGAAATCAAATTTTGTTTTTATTAACATAAATCGTCGAAATACTTTTAAAAGTATCTAATGTTAACAACATTTAAATGCACAAACCGTCATAATTACCTATTTATTTTTTAAGAGTGGCGTACGTACGTGCAGTACAATGACTTGTACATTACGGAACGGTTCCGGCGTAAGCTCCATTAGGCTCCAATTGAAATGCTTCACTTTTTGTGCGCGATAAACTTCTATACGTTATTATTATAAGCTATAAACAGATTATGGTTTAATCTCACCTTGCAAGAATAAACATTAGCTAAGCGTAGAATTATTTTTGTTTTTTTTTATCAGACTAAAAATTCTACGTGCATTGTAGGTAATTTAATTAAAATTGGGGCTTATTATAGTGACATTTAAACAAAAGTTTATTAAATAAATAAAATAATTATGAAACCCTAGTATCTATGTATAATCACCTATGCCTTTTTTATTTTCTTATTAATGGCGGCAAATTTGAATATTTATTTATGGCACACCTATACCTTTTTTAATTTGAGTAAGTTTTGGAGCGCATTATAATGATAATTAAATACAAGTTTATTAAATATATAAAATGATTATAAAACCCTACTATCTAAAAGCTACAATTATATTTTTGCCCGTTTATTGCGGCGTCATAGCCATCTCCCCTTTACTATTTTCTTATTTATGGGGGCAAATTTGAATAAGTATTTATTTATGACAAAGACATTAAATTAAAATAGAAAACGTGAAATGACGTTATTTTCTCTATTCATCATTTCGGCTCATATACGTCCCACTGCGGGGCTCGAGCCTCCTCCGTAATAGGGCTATTGACCTTACTATACCACGCTTTCAGACGGGTTTGTATAGGGTTTAATTTCGAGTTTTACTTCTCTTATTTTTCTCTATTAACTAATTCTAATTTTTCTTCACATGCCTTAAACATAGGTAGTACCTACTGTTAAGTAATGTCGTCATACACAGTGAGAGGTAAATTGAGTTACAATATCACCTGGTCAGTTGGGTTGATACAGAGCTTTCATCTTTCATCGCATCTCAGCCCATATATGTTCCACTGCTGGGCTAGAGCCTCCTATGTAATAGGAGGGATTTTGATCGACCTACTATACCAGACTGGTTCGACGTGTTGGTATAGGTTTTCATACTAACACCCATGGCGTGGTGGATTGTATTCTTACTCCATGTTTTTCTTCTTTTGCAATGTTTTTATCTGCTCTTTTATTGTCTTTGGTGATAGATTATCAAGTTACCCAGATGGTAATTAGTTACTATTGCTCTTTTTTTTTTATTGCAAGCAGTGGCAAACTAGCAAACAGTATACACCTGATGGTAGGTGTTGCTGCCGCTCATGGACCTTTACAAGGCCGCTGCGTACCGCGAAGAAAGTGAAGGGAGTGTGAATGCGTGCATTGAGGCTCGGTGAAACCAAAGGCACCACCAAAATCTTCAACACGCAAACACCCTCAGAAAGTTGGGCTGCCGGCTGCTCATGAACTTCTGTCATATTAAGGGCACAACAGATTTCTTCCTACCATAAGATGAGCTCGCATTGCCGGTCCTTTTGTTAATATTTAGACTTAGATTTTCTGTGAAAGTGTTGTTGGTATAGCCATGGTAAATCGCGCGGACGTAGGTACTTACCACTAGGAAGGTTTACGCGTTAAGTGTTTTTTCACGATATAAAAGAAATATTAATGTTTAGTGAATTATTTTGAATATGTCCTCAAATAAAAAGAATAATTACCTAACGATTGATTATGTTTACGAGTATTACACATTTTAAATAAAAGTATTTTTACAGATTTTGTCGCGTTTGTATTTGATTTTTAATTTCCCGTTTATTTTGCGTTCGTTAAAGCTGATATGTGTTCGAAAAGTCGAGCAATTAAAAATCAAATATAAATGCGATAAAATCCGTAATGGTTTTATTTTAAACTAGCAACCCGCCCACGCTTCGCTTCGGTTATAGGTTATAGTCGTTTTACCCACGTAGTTCCCGTTCCCGTGGGAATACCGGGATAAAATATAGCCTAGTTTACGCCCTGATATTATAGCTTTCCATTGGTGAAAGAATTTTTGAAATCGGTCCAGCCGTTTTGAAGATTACCCGGAACAAACAGACAGACAGACATACAGACAAAAAATTTTTAAATTTTTATTTTAGGCATAGGTGTCGTGCAAATAACCGTGTGAGCATGAAAAAAGCCTATTATTTTGACATTACAAACAGACACTCCAATTTTATTTATTGGTATAGATAAATAGTTAATTCAGTAAATAATTACTCTTTATATACTTACACTAACAACCCGCCCTCGCTTCGCTTCGGTTTCAGTCACTTTATCCGCGTAATTCCCAATCCCGAGGATATATCGGGATAAAAAATAGCCTAGGTTACTCCCTGATATTATAGCTTTCCATTGGTGAAAGAATTTTTTAAATCGGTCCAGCCGTTTTGAAGATTACCCGGAACGAACAGACAGACAGACAGACAGGCAACAAAATTATAAATTGATTTTTAGGCATATGTACCTATACCTAGTGCAAATAATCGTATGAGCAGGAAAAAGGCCTATTATTTTGACATTACAAACAGACACTCCAATTTTATTTGTTGGTATAGATAAATACCAATCTATACCAATAAATAAAATTTATTTGTTGGTATAGATAAATACCAATCTATACCAATAAATAAAATTGGCGTGTCTGTTTGTAATGTCAAAATAATAGGCTTTTTTCATGCTCACACGGTTATTTGCACGATACCTATGCCTAAACTATTTTAATAATTCCTATGAATTAAAAAATTTTTGTCGGTCTGTCTGTTTGTTCCGAGTAATCTTCAAAGCGGCTGGATCGATTTGAAAAATTCTTTCACCAATGGAAAGCTATAATATCAGGGCGTAAACTAGGCTATATTTTATCCCGGTATTCCCACGCGAACGGGAACTACGCGGGTAAAACGACTATAACCTATAACCGAAGCGAAGCGAGGGCGGTGTGGTGACGGAGTAAGAATACGATTCACTACCCCCCTTTCTTGCCCGTTTCCGACCAGCGTGGTGTAGTAGGTTATTTTCCCTCCTATTGTGGAGGAGGCTCGAACTCAACAGTCGGACATATATGAGCTGTGATGATGATGATGATGACGTGGTTTAACTTGTGTGCCTTGCCTTAGGTCTCTTAGGTACACCTGTGGCTACTTCTTTAAAGATTAAAGCACTTAAAACATCATCTCCATCTCATCCTCGATCATAGGTATACACCTAACTGCTGAGCTTCAGTCTCTTAAATTTTAGGAGAGTAAGTGACCTACTAGGTATAGGTACCACCTTAGAATAATAACCTATAGAAGGTAAGTTCACGCACAAAAAGTGAGGCATTTCAATTGGAGCCTAATGGAGCTTACACCGGAACCGTTCTGTAATGTACAAGTCATTGTACTGCACGAACGTACACAACTCTTAAAAAATAAATAGGTAGTTATGACGGTTTGTGCATTCATATAGTGTCACAACACATTTGGAAAACTGAAAAAAAAAAGGTTTTTAACATTACTTTTAAAAGTATTTCGACGATTTATGTTAATAAAAACAAAATTTGATTTCATAATTTGTATAGAGGTGTGCGTGTGTACGTGTGTAATCGTCTGCGCGCCATTAGTATTTTTAGATTCAAATTTCGAACCGTTCGAAGTATTGACACTATCCTTCTATACGTTATTATTCTAAGGGTACCACATTGATTAGACGGGTTAATATGAAGTTTTATTTCGAGTTGGTCTTCTTTTGCATATATGTTATGTGCATATCACATTTCTTAGTTGTCCTTTACTCCGCCCACGGGCAAGATGACTGATAGATATGATAGTGAATTGTATTCTCATTCCGCCACCACACGGACATTAGAACATTTTTCATATCAAAAAAATATATATAGGTATATAAATCCTTTAAATCAAATTAATATTTATCCTGGTAAATATAATATTTAAAAATGCTGAAATATATTACTGGTTTTATGATTTTTTGAATACAACTAACCATAGAGTCTTAATAGAAGAATTATAAAAAGAAACCATCAAAAATTAAAAAAAAAAATAATAAAACTACTTTACGGATTTTATCGCGTTTGTATTTGATTTTTGATTACCCGACGTTTCGAACACTTTACAGCGTTCATGGTCACGGGATCCTGGGATCCTGTTATAAACATTATTAAAAACAAATCCAAAAAGACCACCACAAGACTGCAAGACACCGTGAGCTCATATTGTATAGATTTGACCCACAATAATAATAACTAAAGGTAATTTTATAAATTAAAACCTTTTAGTAACATAAAGTAAGCCGCCTACAAAATTAACTTTAATTTAGCATCATTTTACCTGAGTTTTCTTGCCGGATCTTTCTCAGTGTGACCGTGTTCCGATCCGGTGGTAGTATACTAGATTATTAGTTAGTTTTTAAATATAATTACTATTAATTTTAATGTTTAATTATTACTAACCATAAACAATATAATTTTTTCATATAGAATCATTTTCTTCTTACACTGGCAATAAATTTTGTATCAAAATGTGGGTCAATATTTAATAACAAATTTTCTGTATCGGGTAGATAATTATAAATTTTCTGCAGTAACGATGACTTGTTGGACGTGTGACATCTTAGTCCACCCGTGACAATGAACGCTGTAAAGTGTTCGAAACGTCGGGTAATCAAAAATCAAATACAAACGCGATAAAATCCGTAAAGTAGTTTTATTTAAAATGTATAATACTCGCGTAAACATCAGAAATCAAAAAATAATAACTTAGTAATAACTTCAAAACAATATAGGTAATCGTGACGAACCAAATACACATTATTAAGAATAATTCAAAACTCGGGTCAAATCTAGATCCAATTTATATGGTACCTCTGAAGTATAAGCATTCAAACAAAAAAAGATTCATCAAAATCGATTCATAATCGGCGGTTTTGGCGCGTAACATACATAAAAAAAAACCTACAATAGAATTGAAAAACTTTTTTCGAAGTCTCTTAAAAAGAGTGTTAGTAGAAAGTCTACTTTAGTGATAAAACAATACAGTAAATAGATATCGAAATTGACGAGAATTGTATACCTATAAGCTATGCTTGTTGCTGCGGATAGCGTGCGGAGGGGTTGGGCTATCCAGTTAAGCCTCGACAAGCCGACGGCTTACGGTTGGTTGTATTCATACTGCGCTGTGGTATATACAACTCGTTTTGATGTAGCTATTTTTATTTATATATTATGGTGGCAGTAAAACATATCAAAGATTTAGCTATTATTACCAACTGTTAATGATCTATACCAATAAATAAAATTGGAGTGTCTGTTTGTAATGTCAAAATAATAGGCTTTTTTCATGCTCACACGGTTATTTGCACGGCACCTATGCCTAAAATAGCAATTAAAAAATTTTTGTCTGTCTGTCTGTCTGTCTGTCTGTCTGTTTGTTCCGGGTAATCTTCAAAACGGCTGGACCGATTTCAAAAATTCTTTCACCAATGGAAAGCTATAATATCAGGGCGTAAACTAGGCTATATTTTATCCCGGTATTCCCACGGGAACGGGAACTACGCGGGTAAAACGACTATAACCTATAACCGAAGCGAAGCGAGGGCGGATTGCTAGTTATAAATAAAGCTGGATGTTTATGGATTTTATTAGTACCTACCTATTTGATTTTGACTGCCAAAAATCAAATACAATCGCGATAAAATCCGTAAAAATAGTTTTAATAATAATGTTTGATACTCGCGTAAATATCAGAAGCCGTTATGTCAATAATTATTTATTATTAAAATTTTCTTCTGTTTTTGCTGTCATTCCGTACGGTTATGGAGTTAGAATATTATTCACAACTCTTAGTCTTGGCGTGGGTGTTTTAAAAGATGACTAAACGATATAATTTGAATATAATATCTGTACAAGAGAAGGAAATCTCGATATAAAATCCTATACCAACCCGTCTGACCAGCGTGGTGTAGGGCAATTTACATTCTATTGTGGAGGAAGCTCGAGCTCTACAGTGGGACGTATATGAACTGAGGTAAACGATGATAATTACTAAAATAATATTTTTGTTTTTGGTGGTGGGTTACGGTCGGCGCACCCCTCGCTCCGCTCCGTCCGGGGCGACAGAGGGGCGTAAGCACGCACACCCGTAACCCACCCGTGACACGTCGCCTTCATCGTTGGGCCGACTACCGGAGCAGGGTGACTTGTCGTCAGTGGTCGGCCCGATGGAATACCCCCTGAGGAGTACCCTCTCCTCGACCGACGTCCCTCCTTTTCAGGGAGGACTTCGGTCTTTCCTCGCGCGGTCGGCCTCTCGGCGGGTGACGGACTAATTCCCCGGTCGAGTCACCCGCGGCCTCGGCTAGGATTAAAATAATACCTAATCCATAACCTAATGGCTAACCTATAAACCTAATTATTTTCGTCAAATTGATAGTAAAGATTTTAGGTATAAGATTTCCCATAGCGTAGGGTAAAACGCTACAATACGCCCCAGTTGACAATACGCCCCACAGTGGTTACACACACACTAATACAGATATCAAACATGTAGCGACATGTACGGCACCGCGACAGTCGTCCATCAATTTAGCTGCCAGTTAGGTGTGATAATTGCGATTTGTTAAGAAAAAAATTCAAAATCTTTATTAAGTGCTTTGAAACAGTTTGCGGTGAGTACTATACAAATTCCTCTACATAAGACAATATTTTTTTAATGCAGATATTGCTTGGTAATATGTGTTTAGCTTTAAATTACCTATTATTTGTTATATTGGTTTCAGTGAATGAACTTCAATAATATCCATTTCATGGCCGGGGCGTTTTATAATTATAAATTTACAAAACGGCCATTTCATTATAGTACAATACGCCCCATCATCTAGACAACTTGTAAAATCAGTTTTCTTTTATTTTTACAGATGCCACGTAATTACGAAAGGAAAACCTTGCGGGCTTCTTGGTCTGACGGGGACTTAAATGAGGCTATGCAAAAGGTGAGCAATAAGGAGATGGGAGTCAACGAGGCCTCCAGGGCTTACAATATCCCTTCAAGAACCCTTAGACGACATATGCTAACAGGGAAACCCAAAGTACCACTCGGGAGACCGCCCGTTTTTTCACAAGAGCACGAGAAAAAATTAGTAGCTCATATAAAAAAACTGGAAAAGGTTGGCTTTGCACCTGACCGTAAGGATGTCAAAGAAATGGCCTTCCAGTTAGCTCAAAAACTTAGCATTAAGAATCCATTCTCAAAAGATACTCAACAAGCAGGTAATATTTGGTTTAACTGGTTCTTGAAACGTAATCCTGAATTGAGTCAGCGAAAGTCTGAAGGTTTGTCACTCGCTAGAGCTTATGGCGTTAATCGAGAAGATGTTAATGATTTTTTCACACTGCTAGCTCAAGTATATGAAGACAATAACTTAGGTCATCATCCAGATCAAATATTTAATATGGACGAGACCGGCATTCAAATAAATAATAAACCTGGCAAAGTAAATAAAAAAATAAACAAAGGAGCTAAAGATGTTTACACTTTGACTAGTTGCGAGAAAGGGGAAAATGTGACAGTCATAGCTTGCTGCAATGCTCAAGGTAACTTTATGCCACCTGTTTTGATTTATAAAGGTACCTACAGTAAACCTCAGTTTTCTGAGGGACTGCCACCAGGTTCACAAATATTTATGAACAAAAAGTCTTCATATATAAATTCTGAACTTTTTATGAAATGGTTCGAAGAGATATTCTTACAAAATAAAAGCCCTGGAAAAGCTTTATTGATACTGGATGGTCACAGTGCACACAGTAACAATATTCGTTTGTTAGAAGTGGCCAAAGAAAATAATGTTACTTTGCTATGCTTACCAAGTCACACCACTCATGCACTCCAACCACTGGACAGGGCATTTTTCAGGCCTCTCAAGGTTTATTTTACCCAGGAAGCAAAGTCTTGGATGATCATGAACAAAGATAAGCGACTCACTCGATATGATGTATCCAAACTGATTGGTAAGGCTTGGGGGAAGGCTGCTAGTGTATCTAATGGTATAGCTGCGTTAAAGTCCTGTGGAATCTACCCATATGATCCAAATGCCATACCAGAACATTATTTTTCACTCTCAGATACGTTGCGAGAACACGATCTCATAGATATTAATCAAGGAAATAGTAATGTTAATGAATTAGGTGCCAGTTATTCAAAAGTACACAACATTGACAACTATCGTGCAGGAACCGAACCAACAGCTTCGGCAGTGGCAATAACTGAAAAACATATGGGTCCAGAAAGTGAATCTACCTATAACAAAGAAAATATGATTACAGATAATGTTGTACAAGTTACTGTTCCTGCATCTGAAAAAACACCTCAAAAAGGTCGAGAACTGCACTCAGAATTTATAGTAGAAACACCTACAAAAGTTTTGACGAACATTCATCCCATACCTAAATTACCAGCAATGGTGTTAAAGAAAAAGCAAAGGGCTCTTGTTTTGACATCTCCAGAAAATATACAAAAGAGGAAAGCGATTGAAAAGAGAAAGAAGGTTGTTGTGACGAAGACATGCGAAAAAAATAAAGTAACAAAGGAGGGTAAAAAAGGAAAATCGAGAAAAAAGAAAATGACTATTTCATCTTCATCATCAGAGAGTGATAATGATGAAGAAAATTATAAGAGCCCATCGAACGAGGATATTTCTGATGAAGAGAACAGGTGCATTGAATGTACAGAAAATTATTACTGCACGACTTCTAAAGAAGATTGGATAAAATGTTCATCATGTTTATCTTGGATGCACGAGTTTTGTACCATGTATAAACCTCTTTGCAACGTTTGTGGTAAAATAGCTAAACGTCAAGCTGTCAATAAGCCTAGGAAGACAAAAAAGAAATAAGTATTATGAAACGCAAAGTTACCGTACAAAAGTGATTATGAAGGTGAAGAAATTGATCTCAAAATAATTTTGAACACTGTTTGTTAAATATTTAATACTTATGTTAAATTGTATTTATCAAATTGATTATATTTTTGTAATAATAAAAGTGGGGCATTTTGTAATAGACGTGAGGCGTATTATCAACACCCACCGTTACAAAACGCCCCACATAAGATTAAAAAAAAAAATTTTTTTTTGTTACTGTATAAGGAAAAGTTACCAAACTCAAATACCATTTGGTAGTTTAAATACCAGTTATTTCGTTTTTATTAAATATGTGATTGAAAAACGTTGAGAATTTATTTTATTGAGCATCATGTAAAAGTGGGGCGTATTGTAGTGTTTTACCCTACTAAGTGTGTGGTTTGATTGCCACGTCGATTGATCATCACCATCACAGCTCATATACGTCCCACTGCTGGGCTCGAGACTCCTTCAAAATGGCTAGGAATTTGACTTATCACACCTCTCTCGCCAGACGGATTAGTATATGGTTTTATTTCGAGTTATCTTTCTCTGGCATAGATGCTATGCATATCTGCATATTATAATTTCTTAGTCGTCTTTTATGATACCTACGGGCAAGTAAAGGGGGGTTAATTGTATTCTTACTCCGACACCAAACGGATGGTCCACAAGTTGATTGATATTTTATGTAATCTACAAATTGCTGTTCAGAGTTTGGGTGTAAATTATGTCCATTAAATACCTAAACGTTTTTAATGTTTTCCATAATACAAGGATTAAATTCCTTAATGTTGTACGTTTCTTTTTTTTGTGTAAGTATTTTGTCTTTTTTAACCGACTTCAAAACAGGAGGCGGTTTCTCAATTCGACCGTATTTATGTTTTTTATGTTTGTTCACTGATAACTTCGTCGTTTATGAACTGATTTTGATTATTCTTTGTTTTTTGTTGGAAAGGGTGCTTCCCGAATAGTCCGATGCAAATTTTATCGAAATCGGACAAGAAGTTCTTTAAAAATTTACAAATATCTAAAAATTATATACATTTTTGACGGCGGTTTCTTTTTTTTTACAAAAAATAATTATAAGTTAAACTATTTCTACGGATAGCGTTTGTTTTGATTTTTGATTTCCCAACGTTGCGAACACTTTCAATTGAATTTAATATGCATATAGGTAACATCCATGTAAGAAAAGGATTACCCACAATAAAACCCTATAGTAACACGTCTGACCAGCGTGGTATAGTAGTTCAATTGCCGCCTTATTGTGAAGGAGACTCGAGCCTAACAGTGGGATGTATATGAGCTGAAATTATAATTAATGATGAAAAGCTATAACGCGGTTTCCCAGACCGCCATTACACCATGAGTTCAGTAAAAGTACACTTTTATACGTATACATATAAAAACTTAATTGATTCGACAAAACGAGCAGTCATTGTGGTTAACTATTGCCAAGAACGTGCTGGGTTATAGATCATGAAATTACTGAATTGCAAACCATTTAAAGTAGGAAAATTGATCTAATTGAGGCACATAAACAACTTTTTAAACGAATTCAAAAAAGGAACAGGTTGGGATTCGATTTGAATGTTTGTATTTTTTTTTTATTCTTCTTTGTTGTCTTGGCAATCAACTATTAATATGAGCTATTTTTGCCAGTACCGACTAATATTTTTTTTTACAAATTATCAGTTTCTTCATATTAGTAATTGACCGTCAGTAAGTCAAATAGTCGCTATCAATAGTGTTACGGCCACTTGTTAACGGCATCTTCTGAGAATTTTGGTGGAAATAAAAAAAAATATGTAAATCACTTATCATATTCACTACACCCCAGCAGTTCTTCCGCCACATATTACATAAAATGTCATCAAAATTATTTAATACTAGCAATCCGCCCTCGCTTCGCTTCGGTTATAGGTTATAGGTTATAGTCGTTTTACCCGCGTAGTTCGCGTTCCCGAGGGAATACCGGGATAAAATATAGCCTAGTTTACGCCCTGATATTATAGCTTTCCATTGGTGAAAGAATTTTTGAAATCGGTCCAGCCGTTTTGAAGATTACCCGGAACAAACAGACAGACAGACAGACAGACAAAAATTTTTTAATTGCTATTTTAGGCATAGGTGTCGTGCAAATAACCGTGTGAGCATGAAAAAAGCCTATTATTTTGACATTACAAACAGACACTCCAATTTTATTTATTGGTATAGATATAGATAACACGTTAAAACACTAAGATGTGATATACACTGAGAAAGATCCGGCAAGAAAACTCAGGTGACATGATGATAAATTAATATTCTTAGTGTGGCCGTGTTTCGATCTGGTGGTAGTATTCTAGATTGATAGGGTTTTCAAATATAATTACTATTAATTTTAATGTTAAATAATTACTAACCATAAAGAATATAATTTTTTCATATAGAATCATTTACTTCTTACACTGGCAATGAATTTGTATCAAAATGTGGGTCAATATTTAATAATTATTTTCTGTATCGGGTAGATAATTATAAATTTTCTGCAATAACGATGACTTGTTATCCGTGTGGTGACGGAGTAAGAATACAATTCACCACCCCCTATCTTACCCGTGGGTGATCGTACGAGACGACTAAGGGAAATAAAACGCATATAACATCTATGCGAGAGCAGGAAAACTCGAAATAAAACCCTATACCAATACGTCTGACCAGCGTGGTATAGTAGGTCAATTACCCTTCCATTATGGAGGAGGCCCGAGCCCAACAGTGGGACGTATGTGGGCTGAGATGATGATGATGATGAACGATGACTTGTTGGACGAGAGACATCTTAGTCCGCCCGTGACCATGAACGCTGCAAAGTGTTCGAAACGTCGGGCAATCAAAAATCAAATACAAACGCGATAAAATCCGTAAAGCAGTTTTATTTAAAAAAATCATTTTTTTTTTGCAATTCATCGTTTACGCATCAGGATTTATCATTTCTGTCGGAGCCAAAATCTTCAAATATATATTGATATTGGCTTTAATCCTAACATATCGTTAGGCTTTTGGATTGCAGAAGCTAGAATGCGATCGTTTCTTGGTAAACTATAAACACCTCAGCCCTCAAAAGTACCACTGTGGAGTTCAGGTCTCCACCGCAATGGGAGGGAAATTGACCTATTATACCTCGGTGATCCGATGGTATGTTGGTATAGAGTTTTATGTAGTTTTTCCTTCTCTTGCATATATTTATATTATGTAGTTACCTAGTTATTTTATCCCCTAGTCGTCTTTTATGCTCGTGGAAAAGATAGGGAAAGGTGAATTGTATTCTTACTCTGTCATCACACGGATTAATGTTCATCACAGTTATATTTTATAGTGCAGTACTCGCAAATGTGACTTACTCAGAATGCTGTAATACTGCCGTGTGGTGACGGAATAAGAGAATAATGTTTCACTCCTTGGTGATGCGGTTTAAAAAAAGAGCCCACCAGTGGGACGTATGAGAGTTGCGATTGGTGATGCGGTTTAACAAAGACACGGTTAAATAATTATGGAGATGCGGTTTAAAAAGAGAGCCCAACAGTGGAACGTGTGAGGGTTGCGATTGTTGATGCGGTAGAATAATTATGGAGATGCGGTTTAAAGGGAGATGCGGTAGAAGAATTAAATTATACAAGAAGATTAATGCCAAATAATACAGAGAACCAAATATTGGGCGATTTAGTGCTCACCAGGGTTTCAGCGGACCTCGTTCCCAACAGATGTTGATGGCGACGAGGTTTCGGTCGAATCTTCAGCGGAGTAGGGGTGATCACGGCTGTTTTTCCAAAAATTCCTAGCGGAGACGCGCGCGCGATAAAAAACACAGCCACACAGAGTGGAGTATATTCCATCCAATAGATGGTCCCCTCATTTATATTTGGCATCAAAACAGCCTCACCGCTCCTTTCTTATTAATGAAAGTCTTCTCCGGGGTAACTTATAAAACCGCCTACCAAGTTGGGCGATGACATTATCCTAGATGTCATGTCTGGCGTTGGACGTGGATAGGTTGACGCAATTAGTATTGTAATTGACTTTAGTTTACAGGACTGTATAAATAAAATTATTTAAGCTACAGCTATTGTGCTAAATTGATTATAAATAGAGTAATTGGAAGTGGTTATCTCGATGCGACATTTCGCTTGTCCCATACCGCCTTTAATATGGCTTTCTATCATCATCATCTCATCATCATCTCAGCCCACATACGTCCCACTGTTGGGCTCGGGCCTCCTCCACAATGGTAGGGTAATTGACCTACTATACCACGCTGGTCAGACGTGTTGGTATAGGGTTTTATTTCGAGTTTTACTTCTCTCGCACAGATGTTATATGCGTTTTATATCCCTTAGTCGTCTCGTACGATCACCCACGGGTAAGATAGGGGGTGGTGAATTGTAATCTTACTCCGTCACCACACGGAAAGAATGGCTTTCTATACGTACCACTAATGGGCATGAGGGGGCACTTTGTTATAACAGAAAAAATTACCTATAGTAGGTTTACCCTAATAAGACGATTTTCATTTCAAAATTACCTTTTCTTGCATTGATGTTTTCTGATTAGACACATCTCTTGTCTTCGACATTTGTATAAAAAGGCTGAATGCTGAGAAAAAGAAAACCTAATCCTTGTATTTAATACATTTATAAATCGATCAATGTTACCTATTATAAATATCATTGGAATAGTTAAGTATATAATAAACTTTACTAATTTCGTTCTATACATATTCAAATGGCCGCACAATTTATTTTGATTGTTCATATTGGACGATTGAGTCACCAAAAGAATAATAGGCTTATTTTTTGTTAAAATAATATTGTTGTTTTTTTTTTCCCGCCAATATCTAATTACTCAGTCAATTTATGATTAAAGTAGGTACCTAATACTCTTGAAAGGAATACCTAAAATAGTATACATCTTTTTATTTAAATATCTTAAACACGAAATAGGCAGTAGATAAAAAAGAAAATAAAAACTGACATTTCATCACGTTTTGGCGGGAAGGAAGTAATCAGTAGATAATTGACTACAGACTATCGAAATGAAGTATTTTTTGGGATCTAGTGTTAGAAACAGCATTTATTTAAAACACGTTTTAAAAAACGTACCATCTTAGACATTGTTTTTTTTTTGTCGTGAACGTATTATACAGTATTGTGAGAACTAAAATTGGTTGGATGAACAATTGAATGCGATGAAATTTGTAGAATTTCAAATATTTATCTATACCAATAACTATTTGAAACACCTACTTCTAAAAATCGATTACATTTTTTGCAATAGGTAGGGTAAAACCGGGATAGATGCCCCACTTTTTGAAAAAGCTTCCTAATGTTAAAAATATTAATTTTTTATGAATAATTTCTATGCATGTAGATAGCTTAATCATTTAATGATTTCTGATCTTTACGCGAGTATTACTTACACATTTTAAATAAAACTACTATACGGATATTATCGCGTTTGTATTTGATTTTTGATTGCCCGACGTTTCGAACACTTCGCAAATTTTCTGCAATAACGATGACTTGTTGGACATGAGACATCTTATTCCGCCCGTGACCATGAATGCTGCAAAATGTTCGAAACGTAGGGCAATCAAAATCAAATACAAACGCGATAAAATCCGTATAATAGTTTTAATTAAAATGGGCTTAATCATTTGTTTTGAAATGTTATTTGTTTTTTCTGACGATCAATTATAGATTATTCAAAATGTAGCTTTTTGTGGAGCCTTTTTTGAGGATAGATGCCTACTCGTATAGATAGTTGCCCCACCATGGAAATAATGAGGAGGATAGATGCCTGCAGTGCGGGATACATGCCCTTCAAGTGTAAAACAGCAATTTTCTCCAAGAAATATGGTTCTAATTACGAAAAATATGATGTATTTTTCTTAATACTTTAATTTTTAGCATTTTAAAATAATACTAATATGACACAAATAATCATAATGAAATTCGTTTCATTTGGTCGTAACCATAATTAAAATTCATTTATTCCCACGCTTTTTTATCCATTTCATCGAAAGCTGACTGTAGTTGTTCTGTAGTCCAAGAACATACTCGAGCTTGCACTCCTTTTTTTGTGGGCTATGGTAAGCACACACGCCGTCTATTCTGTCCGGGGCGGCGAAAGGACGGCACGCCGGCCCGTAACCCACCCGTAGTCACGCCATTAAGCCAACCACCAGTGCCGAGTTCCTTGTCCTCAGTGGTCGGCTCGACGGAATATTCTTTCGGCTACCTTCACCTCTCGACGTCCTTGACCCGTGACATCGATCGCCATCGCACGGTCAGCCTTTCTGCGGGTGACAGCTTAAAATCCCCGTTCCGGTCACCCGCGATCTTGGCGAGGACGGCATTAGGTGTAGGTATTCTCGCCTGCGCCGCCCGAGTCGCCGGCATCTAGCCGCGTCATCGTGAAGGTGTTCCTCCCGCGCGCGCCCCGCCACTTCCTTCCAAGAGATGATGGCCTCGCAGGTGCGACCGCGTCAGCTCACACGCCTTTCTTTCTTTTGTATTTTCGTGGCATAGTTCTGCTACAATCAGTGAAAAGTTGAATTTTCATCATCATCCTCATTATTTCAGCCTATCGCCGTCCATCCCTCATGTTACGCCACAAGGTGCGGTCCAGTGCCGCCTGCATCCAACGATGCCCAGTAACTTACACCAGGTCGTCGGTCTACCTAGTGGGGGAGCGTCCTAAACTGCGTCGTCCGATACATGGTCGCCACTCGAGAACCTTTCTTCGCTTCACTTCAGCGTGCTAATTCTTCGTGCTATGTCGATTACACTTGTTCTTCTGCGGATTTTCGTATGCCGGATTCTATCTCGCAGAATATCGAGCATAGCACGCTGAGCGACTTTGAGCCTTGTTATGAGCCTTGCCTTGTCTAACCCAGTTGGATTCGTCGGCTGATCTCTTTCTCGAAATTGGATCTACCTAACTGGACTGTTTGTTCTAGGTAAACATAATGATCGATAACTTCGAGAATCGCATTGCCAACTAGGACCGGTCCAGGAATAACATGGGCCTTTGACATGACTTTCGTCTTGTCCAGTTCAATTATGAATATACAACAATACATAAAAGATATAGCAGGACACTAAAATGTTTCAAAAATATACACTGGCCCCACATATGGGTATATATGGTGTATGGAGGGATAGATGCCTCTAAGGGCATCTGTACCTCAAAAAATTAGAGCAACTATCCTTTTTGATAGGGATCGACGGCTAAGTATTTTTTTAATAAATTAAAAATAAAATAGCATCTATTTAGATCTAGATGCACACTTAATGAATCGGTATATTGACGTAATAAAAAATATATTAGAATTTATTACTAGTTATCTTTATAACAAATACAACGATAAAATACTACCTTTCAAAGTTTTGAAGTGTTTTTGGAGTTCGTCGCGGAGAATACTACACACACAAGCAAAATTTGGCCTCAATGATGACAGCCTGTGCAAAAATAATGTGTGGGGGGTACTATGTCTCCTACTTATATCATTAATTCTTAGTCGCGAGTTTGGGAAGTTAGGTTTTTTGAAAATGAGGCGTCTATCCGGCTGCGGCATCTATCCCGGTTTTACCCTATATTTTTTTTTTGTTTAGTGTGACAGTCGATTAAGCAGCGCATCTTTATATGATAATTTTAGTAAATTATGATTATACTGTATTCGGGCTGCAGGTCTGGGATGACAATAGCGCCACAATAATCAATCACCGCCGCTCAATTTTTTAAAGAAACTCCTGAAACAGCAAACCCTTTATTTGAGACTGTGTTTCATATCCAGTGCAGTCATGCCAGGGGGCAGACGACAGCAAGCGGTTTACAACATACACACCTCTATCTGTTTAAATCTATCACGGACTACTTGGTGATTTGAATTTGGGAGTCTGTTTGGCGAAATACCCTTTTAGATTACGCATCATTGTGGGTACGGTATCCCTATTCAATTCAAACGTAGCCTTAACTAAGGCAATGTCAGGTGCATATATTTGGGTCCTTGCCGCCTTATGCACCTCTGGCATTCAGATCTGTAGATGTTGTTTGATCCGGCCTGCTACACCATCTTTTTCAGTAATCACAGTAGTTTCTTCGTGTAAACCTATGCAGTTATTATCCACAACTATCGTGCTTCGACAACGCCTAAAGGAAAATACCTTTTTTTTGGCGGGCTATGGGCGGCGTGTACGCCTACGTGTTGCGTGATGTCGTCCGGGGCGACAAAAGGACGGCGCGTGGGCCCATAAACATAACCCACCGTAATGCCTCTTCTTCGCCATTAGGTCGACCTCCGTTACCGAGTTCCTTGTCCTCAGTGGTCGGCCCGACGGAATACCTCCGCGGGGTACCCTCTCCTCTCGACGTCCAGGACGTCGGTTGCCGTCACGCGGTCAGTTTCTCTGCGGGTGTATGAATGCTAAGCTCCAGTTGTATGCTGGGGGTCTCAGCTGATAATAAAATACTAGACTTCGATATAAGACTATATTGTATACATAGGTAACTGATAAACAGATCGTCGCGTGCGGGCGCGCGTGGTACCGATGAGTGAGCGAGTGCTAGCTCGAATGTAGGTGGGCCTGCGCTCGGCGGCCGCGAAACCGTTCTCAGCGAAGGAGGGCCGCGGCTCGTTGTGACGTCAGGAACAGCGGTTGACGGACTCAAATCCCCAGATCGGTCACCCGCGCCCTCGGCTAGGGGAAGGAAAAGACCCTGTGCTCGCAACTAGCCCAATTCATCAGTGCATCCGGAACTCTTTTGTGAGACCGTACTTTATTCAACGTCCAATTCCCATGGATATTCAGTGAGCAACCTTACTATTTTAACTTTCTAACAGTATAGGTCCGTACCATATAAGGATATGGTCCTCACCCTTATGGCGTTTTGTGATCTGCACAAGAAAATCCAAAAAAAAAAAAAAAGAAAAATATTGTCAGAATCGCCGGCCATACCGATGTGCAAGCAGAGTGTCATCACCTATACTAGCTAGGTATCTGCTAGCACTGGGTTTGCCACGTTTCGTTGTGAGTGGTGGCAAAACGTATACCGTGTCAATAATTCCCGGCAACACTGTAAAGGTTTTCAGAATCTGCATGGTCAGTCAAGCGATAGGATCTGGAATTGGCGTTAATCGGTGCGTCAGCAGATAGACTTTTGGTGACGTACTTCTGTGTGGTGACGGAGTAAGAATATAATTTACCACACCCCTTTCTTGCCCGTGAGTCTCGTAAGAGACGAGACTCGCTCGCGTCCTCCCATTATGAAGCAGGCTGGAGGCCAACAGTGGAACTTATATGGACTGCGATATGATACTTTATGCTTCATTTTGTAGTTTTGACAATTACGATATTTTTCATAATTTGTAAATAAGTTTGTAACCTCTTCTCTTAGTTTAAAAATTGCCTTATATATTCCGAATGCTGATGTAGTAAGAATAGTTACTTTAAGGGCACTTAAGAACATTTGTCTAATGTACATTTTATTTGTAACAATTGTATAATCTACCACCGATCTAAAAATCATTTAGAAATTTTGACGCTCATGAGTAACAGAATAGGATCGTTTCCTCTTCAATTGAATCAGTCTCGCCTTTTTCTATCAACACATGCATTCAACATAAATTCTTTTAATTTTGGTAGCATGTAAAGAATTTATCCTATTTTTTAATGCTAGTAATTTAATCTGTTATTCGTCTGTGAACGTATAATGAAACGAAGCATTTAAATAATTTAGTTTCCGTAATGAAAACTAAAAAGCCGTGTCCAAAAATTTTGTTCCGCTTTCCCTAACCTATTATATATTTAAATGAATTGATGCGAAAGCTACCTTCTTTAGCTTTTTTAGAAAGCCCCGTTTGTTTGAAAAAACTTGTGTATGCGGTATACTGTCTGTTCTCAGCATGTTGCAACTCGCATTCATTGCAGAGTGTGTCAAAAAAAACATAACATATACCTAAATAACACAAACAGCTCTAAGGCTATTAAAAGAAATTACAGAATACTTATTCATCATCTTTCCAGCCCATAAAAGTCCTATCGTTAGGCTTGGGCCTTCTCCACAGGGAGTGGGAAATTGACCTACTATACCTACTGTGCAGGTCAGATGTGTTAGCATAGTGTTTTATTATGTCAAGTTTTCCGTTTCTAGCAAAGATGTCATTTGCATATCATATCTTAGTAATTTTTTCGAACACCCACGGGCAAAAGAAGGGGTGGTGTATTCTTATTCTATTACCACAAGGTAAAGGATGCTTAAGTAGTGCCCAATACAAATTTTGGGCCGGATTACTCTATGTGCTTTAGTCGCTTAGTCGTAGATAAAACCAAAGTTTGACCCTCAGCCTGCCCTGGAAAATAATTTTAGTTGTATTGGGACAAATTTAGTTAGAAAAGTTAAACAGGTGCAGTTGGAAGAGAATGATTCCATCTCCCTCCTATACAGTGTGGGAGACATGAATGAAAATTCACCAATTTGTCAATAAATAAGAGAATGTGCAGCTACGATAAGTGCCACCGCATAACATCACAGATATGGGGGAGCTTGATGGGGCTTAAATGCTTGTGAATTTAGAAATAAATCCTATTTTTGTGTAACAATTATGATGGACAAACAAATAACAAAAAAGAAGCGCTCGCGCTTTTCTAAATAAAGTTTCGAAATCATCTATAGAAAATTAACACGCCTTAATTATATCATCAATTAAACGTGAATGCTTATCTATCTCGACCTAGATAACCAATATATTTCATTAAGGAAAGTGAAACTAAATAAGTACATTACATAAATCATTTTTGTTGCCAATTTCCTGCAATTAATTTCTACCAAATTATCCTAGTAGTTTGCACAAGTCAATTACAAAATAATTATAAACAACAATAAACCGGACATGTTAGTCATATTAATTTAAATACCGCGTGAACCTCTAAAATTATTTATCAGTTTTATACCTCGTCACAGTCTCAATTTAGACATCAGTTGTCAAACGAAACAACAATCAAAATGGCGTTTATGCAAACAAAGTAATTTTCACTGTAAGTTTTATTAAAGTGTAATAAGGTGCATAATAGATTTTGTTAACAGCAAATAACATTGTATATATTAAAAAGAAGTCACGTACTTCAATCTAAAACATATTAACAGAGAAAATTGATAAAAATGGCTTTTAAGTTGATAATGTTTCTGTTGGTTGATGTTGCTATATATTTTTTATATAAAACTAATTTCCCGTTAGATTTTAGCTCACGAGTTTTGATCGAACTAAAAATATTTTCTTTTGACGTTTTGATAGTTCGATCCGTGACAATTGTTCGATTGAAGGATTATTATTACATTTTATTTAAAAGTTATTCTTGTTAAGAATAGCATGTGAGACCGAAAAAGCGGGGATATAGCCAAAACGTTAATTGTCGGCAAATTCCCTTTTTTTAATATTATCAAACAAGAAATAGCTTTTTTTCTCTATAAGTTCTTCAACTTGAATGTCGGCATTTAAGTTAAACAATTTCTTTATTTTCAGAAGCTTTAAGGATTATTGGTCCAAGTATAACGTCACCACCATAATATGTCCTGTTTTGAATGAGAGAGTCCCGTCTTCGGGTTATCCGTCCATTTTTCTCGAAAGCCGCAAAGAAAATGTATCGTGTCTACAAACAGACTTGTTCTTATTGTTTTTTTAGTTGCCAAAGATTAAATAATTTCTGAAGACTTCGTGACGTGTCCCTTTTTAGCTTTTATTTTCATATTTTCACCTATTATTGCAAGTGTCCCATTCTGATAGAAAACATAACAGGGCAATTATTCAAGCGTCCCGTCTTGTATTAAAAATATGGTCACATTATCTAAGTAGCATTTTATATAAACTTATATATATAGCAAATCTCATTTGGAAAACCAGTATCTCATTTGGTATACAGTTAGCAAATTTCCAATTGCTGACAATTCTGATTGGTATAATAATTCGAATTTACTTTGTAAGCTTAGCTAATGGTTCCTAAAAATGATATAAGGTACATGTAGCTATATAGTAAAACTATTTCTAATGTTCTGTACCCAAAATAAATCAGTTTCAGTAGCTAGTTCAATTGGTAGAGAGTTATAACACAGAAGGTTAAGCGACCCCATGCCTCTTTTTCAGCGTCGCTACGTTTTGGGAGGGATATAGACAGACCAAATCCTGTTAAAACAGCTTGTTCTGTCACTAAACCTCCTAAATTTGCATTTAATAGATTAATATATATATAAAGCTGAAGAGTTTGTTTGTTTGAACGCGCTAATCTCAGGAAGTAACTGGTCCGATTTGAAAAATTCTTTCAGTGTTAGATAGCCCTTTTATCGAAGAAGGCTACAGGCTATATATCATCACGCTAAAACCAACAGGAGCAGAGCACCAATGAAGAATGTTTCAAAATCGGTTATTTTTCCCTTTTGAGAGCTTCCGCTGCGTAAACGGCGAATTTTTCGCAAAAATGATGTGTAACAGAATCGTATTATTAAAAAATATTTTTCCCTTCTACGTAAACAAAATCTTACGTTAAAGTTAGCGTTAGCCCAAAGTATCTATACCATGCGGACGAAGTCGCGAGCAGAAGCTAGTAAATAATAAAAACGATATTACATTAAAGGGTTTTGAATTTCATGTTCGTTACTGAGAATTTCTTCACGAATAACGATAGTAAAAATGTTTTAACTAAATGTTCGAGCTAGATTTGCAGTTTGGGAAGCTGGGATACAGTAATTGGTGGGTTATTCAAATATATTAAACCACATACTAGGGTTGTTATGGATATGAAGTTTCGGATACGAAATATGAAAAACCGACTAAGTACGATTCGGAGTCACTCACGAAGGGTTCCGTACCATTATCTATAAAAAGAGCACAAAAATTGCGTTTGTTATATGGGAACCCCCTTAAATATTTTTTTTATTTTGTTTTTAGTATGTGTTGTTATAGCGGCAACAGAAGTACATTATAATCTGTAAAAATTTTAACTGTCTAGCTATCGCGGTTCTTGAGATACAGCCTGGTGACAGACAGACGGTCGGACAGACGGACGGACAGACAGCGTAGTCTTAGTAACAGGGTCCCATTTTTACCCTTTATACGGACACGGATATGAAAATAACATTACATCGGTTTCGGTTACATAGATAATATATGAAATTATTTCGGATTATTCTTGTTCTTCGTGTGTGTAAGAATACAATTCACCATCTCCTCTCCTCCCGTGGGTAAAAGACGACTAAGGGATTAAATATGCTTATAACATCTATGCAAGAGAAGAAAAATAAAACCCTCCAACACGTTTGACCAGTATGGTATAGGCCTTCCTTCCTTCTTATACTACTTCTTCTACTTCCTTCCTATTGTGGAGGAGGCTCGAGCCCAATAGTGGGATGTATATGAGCTGAAATGATGATGAATAATTTATGATCATGTCGGTTTCGGATATATTTTTATTTTGGATATCGAATAGCATCGGATACGGAGTTCCTTAACATCCCTAACAAACGCTGCAGATAATTTATATATACCTAGTTCGTAGTATACTGCTGCAGACCAAAAATGTAATCGCACAGTAATCGAAATCGATTAATTGTGCCATTCAATAAAAAACTGCTTCTCGAATGCATTCTCACATTCCGTGCTAAACTGACAGTAATACAACAAAAAAAAAAACTCTTCACGAAATAAAAAGCTAGTCTATGGTTCAATTGTAATTTTTAAAAGCGATTAGACATGGCGAGTATTGTCGGAGCATTATTTTTTTTTTATTATAAATAAAATGGAGCAGTCTGGGAATTACATTTGAGTTTATTGCTGATTATACTTCTGTTGAATGAAATGGTATCGTTAAACCACAGAGAATAAATTTAATTTATTTATTTATTTATTTATTAGTTAACAAAATCCACAGCTCTTACATATTATATTTGACCTTAAAACTAATCTTACAGCCAATTACGGATTTTCAATTTATTTTTAACACTTATGTAGCGAATACAAAATGGCATTAAAAGCAAAAAACTTAAACATAAACAAACTGCTGTTTGTGTGTGTGTGTGTATGTGTGTTCGAGAGAGAGAGTGTGTGCGTGTGTGTGTGTGTGTGTGTGAGAGAGAGAGAGAGAGTGTGTGTGCGTGCGTGCGTTAGTGTGTGTGTGTGTGTGTGAGTGAGAGCGTGTTTGCATGTGTGGTGCGTGTTCTTTTGCAAAGATTGCCTTGTGCAAAGATTGCCTTGTGCAAAGATTGATTGTGCAATAAGATTGACTTATTAATTCATAATCGTCATCTGTGCTCATATACCTACTTACGACTACTGGGCTCGAGCCTCCTCCACAAAAGGAGGAAAATTCAACCAATATATCGCGCTGGTTAGATGGGTTGTTATTATTTTTAGGGTTCCGTACCCAAAGGGTAAAAACGGGACCGTATTACTAGGACTTCACTGTCTGTCCGTCCATCTGTCTGTTACCAGGCTGCAGCTCAAGAGTCGCGACAGCTAGACAGTTGAAATTTTTACAAATTATGTATTTCTGTTGCCGCTATAACAACAAATATTAAAAACAAAATAAAATAAATATTTAAGGGGGACTCCCATACAATAAACGCGATTTATATAGATAATAGTACGGAACCCTACGTGTGCGACTCCGACTCGCACTTAGCCGGTGTTTTAAATAATGCTATAGGTTTTGAAAACGAGCTTATATTCTCTTGAATAGATATTGTTTGCCGTGTGGTGACGGAGTAAGAATACAATTCACCCCCCAAAGAGGTATGCCCTTGCCCGTAGGTATCGTAAAAGACGAGTTAAGGATATAATATGAAGAGGATAATAATAGGCCGACCACTGACGTCAAGTCACCCTGCTCCGGTAGTCGGCCCAACGACGAAGGCGACGTGCCGCGCGGGTGGGTACGGGTGTGCGTGCTTACGCCCCTCTGTCGCCCCGGACAGAGTGATGCGAGGAGTGCGGCGATCGCAACCCACCCAAAAAAAAAAAGTATATAATATGCAGATAACATCTATGCAAAAGAAGGAAAACTTGACATAAAACCCTATACAAACTCGACTAATCAGCACAGTATACTAGGTCAATTTCCCTCCCATTACGGAGGAGAACCGAGCCCAATAGTGGCACCAATGTGGGCTGACATATTGTAAAATTAAGCAGTGGGTTATGAAATAGATAATACCATTGTAACTTGTCTGACCAGCCAATTTCATTTCCCTTCTATCCCTAGTTGTTAAATTCATGATCGGGTGCCGCTTGTGCTATTTAGAAAAAACCGGCCAAATGCGAGTCGGAGTCTCGCACGAAGGGTTCCGTACCATTATCTATAAAAATCGAGTTTGTTGTATGGGAGCCCCCTTTAAATATTTATTTTATTTTTAGTATTTGTTGTTATAGCGGCAATAGAAATACATCATCTGTGAAAATTTCAACTGTCTAGCTATCACCGTTTTGAGATACAGCCTGGTGACAGACGAACGAACGGACGGACGGACAGACGGACGGACAGCGAAGTCTCAGTAATAAGGTTCTGTTTTTACCTTTGGGTACCGAACCCTAAAAACTCAAATCCTGGTCTAAAGGACACTGGAGTTTATATATTTTAAACATATACTTATATAATTTTGTATGAAAATAATTATTTTAAAAAATAAGACATGCTCACTGACTCTCTTGCTGGCTGTTCTTAGTGGCTGGTGCTAACCAGCCGGAGTTAAAGAAACTGTAGTTAATTGTATTTTAACTCAATTATCATACAGTAGCTTGTAAGTTACTAAAGATAAATCAATATGTCAGTCGGTCAGTAGGGAAGCCGTCTAGTTGTCATCACTTAACAGCTGCGACGACCTCTAGCGGACGGACTGATTTATTGAGGCTAGAGGGGCCCCGTCAATCGTAGTTATGTCCGCTTGAAAATATCGCTTCCTTTGCTTTATTATGACAACAGATGTGTTTATAAACATTAAATAATGGTTATACGTATTTAGTGTTATGGCGTAATTCTTTTTTTTAATTTAAGGTTATTTTGTATATCATCATCGTTTCAGTTCATATACGCCCCACAGCTGGGCTTGAACCCCCACCACAATAGGAGGGAAATTGACCCACAATACCATAATGATATCTGATGTTTACGCGAGCACTACACATTGTAAATAAAACTACTTTTACGGATTATTATTTTTTTTTATTGCAAACGGTGGCAAACGAGCAAACAGTACACCTGATGGTAAGTGTTGCTGCCACTCATGAACCTTTACAAAGTCGCTGCCTACCGCGAAGAAAGTGAAGGGAGTGTGAATGAGTGCATTAAGGCTCGGTGATACCAAAGGCACCACCAAAACACTCCACATCCAAACACCCTCAGAAAGTTGGGCTTCCGGCTCTCTCGCTCACCGAACGAAGCGCAGTAACTAATTGCTACTAATCCGACGTCGATTTTCTGCGGGAGTGTGGTACTACCCCGGACGGACCGGCCTGCGGCTGTAGACAGATAACTGTCGACAGTGTGGTCCTACCTATTATGTCGCGTTTGTATTTGATTTATGATTGCCCGACGTTTCGAACACTTTGCAGCATTCATGGTCACGGGCGGTCTAAGGTGTCTCACGTCCAACAAGTCATCGTTATTACAGACATTAAAGTTTTATTCACAATATCATGTTAGTATAGGTTCATTATAAGTTAATTATACCTACCAATAAATAAAATTGGAGTGTCCGTTTGTAATGTCAAAATAATAGGCTTTTTTCATGCTCACACGATTATTTGCACGACACCTATGCCTAAAATACAGATTAAAAAATTTTTGTCTGTCTGTCTGTTTGTTCAGGGTAATCTTCAAAACGGCTGGACCGATTTCAAAAATTCTTTCACCAATGGAAAGCTATAATATCAGGGTGTAAAATAGGCTATATTTTATCCCGGTATTTCCACGGGAACGGACACTACGCGGGTAAAACGACTAAACCGAAGCGAAGCGAGGGCGGGTTGCTAGTAGGTAATATAACTACTATTTTATAATAGGCAGGTTTTAAATATGAGAAATTAGTGCCTCTTTAGTCGAGTACTATAGGTGTGATACTGTAATCGTAACGTTTTGAATTCAAATTGTGGAGCAGACAAAAAGTGTATTCAAATTTTCTCTCAAACTTCAAAGATTTTCTTTAAAATAGACCTATGGAACTATAGGTATCCGGTTAGCGGCAATTGTTTCGGTGTACCTTAAAACTAAATATTGCATAGCAAAGTATCCATTTCAGCTCATATACTACTCTTAGGCTCTACTGTTAGGCTCGAGCCTTGTTGAAGACCACAATAGGAGGGAAACTCACCAACTATAACCACGCTGGTCACACGTTTTGGTATAGAGTTTTATTTCGAGTGTTGTTCCTTTTATATAAATGTTACATGCATAATACCTTAGTCCTCTTTTACAACACCCAAGAGAGAGGTTGGTGAATTGTATTCTTACTCCGTCACCACACGGAACAGAAAAATTTAGATATGTTATAACTCTGTCTACCCTTGAGACTAGAAATAAGATAACAAAAAAAAAACCGACTTCAAACAGTAAACTAAAAAGAAAAAAACTTTCAAACGCACTAGTCGCCCTTACAATTTTTGAAAGTTACCCTCGATTTCTCTGGTCTGCCATCATCAAACCCTGATTTCCTTATCATGGGACCATCTTTGAAATATCTTATTTCTAACAAAAAAGAATCATCAAAATCGGTTCCTAAATAACGAAGTTATCCGCGAACAAACATAAAAAAGCATATATACGGTCGAATTGAGAAACCTCCTTTTTTGAAGTCGGTTAAAATCTAAAAAAAAATCCATACTTATATTAAGAAGCTCTCAATATCCGTCCGAAGCTTTAAAACTACATCTCCCTAAGGATATATCATCAATTTAGATATAATCAGATACCAAGAGAATGCCTTACGATCCTCGAGTGGCGCTTACGCTATTTGGACGCCGTAAATAACGAGAAATAACCATTATGTGCAACCAGCTGGACAATCAAAACGGTCATTGTGAATTTGCTTGAAAAAAAAATACACAAATAAGTCAGCTATTTGTAAAACTCGTATACTGGGTATTGGAGATTTTATTTATGAACTTATGACTGCACAGAGTACTGGTTAAGGTGCCGGCTTACAGCACTGTTGTCGTGGGTTCTATTCCCACGCAAGAATATATGTTGTGTGATCCACAAATTGTTGTTCCGAGTCCTGATTGTAGTAAATGCCGAGTAAGAGATTATTGCAGATAACATCTATGTAAGGTAAAGGCAACTCGAAATATAAACCTTTTTTTTGCGGTGGGTTGCGGTCGGCGCGCTTCTCGCACCACTCCGTCCGGGGCGACAGAGGGGCGTAAGCACGCACACCCACAACTCACCCATGATGCCGTCGCCTTCGTCGTTGGGCCGACCACCGGAGCAGAGTGACTGACGTCAGTGGCCGGCCCGACGGAATACCCCTATTTGGGGTACCCTCCCATTAACCGACACAAACCCCAGGGGGGAAGACGTCAGTCTTTCCTCACGCGGTCGGCCGCTCGGCGGGTGACGGACTAATTCCCCGGTCACGTCACTCGCGGCCTCGGCTAGGAGATATAACCCTATACCAATCCGTGTGATAAACGTGGTTTAGTAGGCATTGTAGAGGCAATTAAAACTTTTTACTTTTATTTGGTTTTGACATCTATCGGCACAGATATTGACATAGATAGGTACAAATATAGTGTTAGCATTAACACGGTCTTTCTTTTTTTTTTTTTTTTATTGCAAACGGTGGCAAACGAGCAAACAATACACCTGATGGTAAGTGTTGCTGCCGCTCATGGACCTTTACAAGACCGTTGCCTACCGCGAAGAAAGCGAAGGGAGTGTGAATGCGTGCATTGAGGCTCGGTGATACCAAGGGCACCACCAAAACCCTCCACACGCAATCACCCTCAGTAAGTTGGGCTTCCGGCTCTCTCGCTCACCGAACGAAGCGCAGTAACAAATTGCTACTACTCAGACGTCGATTTTCTGCGAGAGCATGGTACTACCCCGGACGGACCGGCCCGCGGCTGTAGACAGATAACTGTCGACAGTGTGGTCCTACCACTCCTGCACCTCTTTTGACGGGAATGTCAATTTTATGAAGCGCTTTTATAGTTTATTAATTATTTTAGTGTTTTACAGTGTTATATTGTTATAGAATTTTGGTGATATTTTATGTATTATAATATAATGCATATAAAATGCTAAAGTGTAGTGAATATAATAGTCAATTGCGTTCATTTTCGTATTCTACGAAAATTTAATTGCAACGATCATTACTAAAATACAGAGCCAAAAGACGTGAATCCACTCCCTATCTTGCCCGTGGATGTCGTAAAAGACGACTAAGGGATACAATATGCATATAACATCTATGCAAGAGAAGGAAAACTCGAAACAAGACCCTATACTAACCTGTCTGACCAGCATGGTATAGTAAGGTCAATTTCTCTCCTATTGGGAGGCTAGAGCCCAACAGTGGGACATACATGAGATGAAATGATGATGATGAATGATGAAAGACGTGAGTAGTATTATTACTCAACACTGTCACCAATAGCTCATAATTGTAGCGTATTGCCATTATGAAAGAAGAAAAAGAAAAGTTAACACGTCACGTGGCCCATGTCGATTTCCACTTACATCAATATTATTATAGTTTTCACATCAAAAACGATTGCCATCAATAAATTGTACAGTATAAAACCATTAAATATTTATTACAGAATATGCGAATTCATATATCATCATCATTCATCATTTCAGCTCATCCCACTGTTGGCCTCGAGCCTCCTTCACAATAGGAGAGAAATTGACCTTACTTATATCCTGTTGGTCAGACAGGTTAGTATAGGGTTTTATTTCGAGTTTTCCATCTCTTGCATAGATGTTATATGCGTAGTCCCTTTAGTCGTGTTTTACGACATCCACGGGCAAGATAGGCAGTGGAGAATTGTATTTTTACTCCGTCACCACATGGATACTTTTACAATACCCATAAATAATATGAGGGTAGGCAGTATTAATAGCCACCATCACACAGCGAATTGTGCAATGTTGGAGTTAAATTAAAAAAAATCATTTAAATAAATTATCAAAACAAACATTTCATTTCCTCAAACATTGCAATTGATAGACTTCGAAAGAAAAACTGGAAATATTTTGCGTTCGACAAAGTTGTTAAAATAAACTGCTGATACAGAGTGGTACGTTGCCACCGCGAAAAAAAACTTCATACAAACCCGCAAACAAGGAAAAATAAGAGGACCAAGTCTGCAACTTGTGCAACTCACTCTCGTCGATTGGACGACGGGGAAACGAGACAGCGTTAGCCCCATTAAACAAGCTAGAAGGAGACAGAATCAACCCTATACAGCCTGCGTCCCTTTACGCAACAATCCGTGAAATTAGAGTCGTCTAAACGAATCTAACGATTATTTTATTATCCCTTTTACGCTAAGATTTGTTCCTTGCTCACTCAAATAAAAATAAAAGGTGAATAAGGCGTTGCGAGGGTCAAAGACGGACATAAATTTGCCACCATTTAGGGTCCGGATTGGCTTATTTTTCGGGCCTTTAAGTCCAGTTGGACGCTTCGTACGATCCGCACTATGCACATGACCGCGCCCCGTTATATTGTCAGATTTGATTTATTTTAAAGATCTAGTTTCATTTTTTTATGAACAAGTTTTTTAGTTTATTTTCACAGCCTCATTATACATAGGCAAGATCTGAGCGTCTGTTTGCCCAAAAATAGGAGCCTCTTATAGATAGGTACAGCTGCTCGCTGGTCATTGATTTCCTCAGTTTTAAGATTATTTAATCTCATACGGCAAATATAAGAGAGGAGGTGGTGATAGATAACTTTTTGACTTGAGTTACATATTGGACTCGTGGGTGTCCTAAAAGCCAACTAAGAGCTTTACACTAACTAAGCTATATGTACATTTGTATGTATATGCTTATAAATTCACAAAATTACATCGATATTCTTACGTTAATTTATATGTTATGATATTTGAAATTACTGACCGTCTTAGCGAGGTACGTGCTTTTGACAGCTGGGACCAACAACGGCTTAATTTATGTATACTGATTGCTATTCCCGTGTGGTGATGGAGTATGAATACAATTCACCATCTTCCGCTTACCCGTGGGTGTCGTAAAAGACGACTAAGGGTATAAATATGCATATAACATCTATGCAAGGGAAGTGTGGGATAGCGAAGTGGACTGTATTTAGTATTGCACTTTGTCTGGTAGGTTAGCCTAAGTGGAGTGTCAGGCGTTTCCCCCAGGTCGGACAAATCCCGCAAAGAAAAATGAGTACGACTCACCGTTCCTCTGCAACGGCCGGCTTCCCTGGTAATTCTTGAGATGATGAAGGTCGCTTGGATGTCCACAACACACGATGTCGATAAAAGCCCGGTATTTCCAATTTTTAATAACGCACGGCGTCAAAACGATCTTGTAGGTAGATCAACGCGGCGACAACTGACGTTTACGTTTTTCGCCACTAGAGCGCAGCACAAGTGTCTTTAGCGACAATAGGCCCGCCAATTTGGAGGCGGGAATACTTGGTACCACCAAACCGCACATTAGTTCAGTGGCAGCACCCAGCTTCCCCATAGGAAATATCCAACCACGGGTTCGATACTTAACAGGAAGGAAAATTCGAAATAAAATCCTATACCAACACGGCTTACCAGCCTGGTATAATAAGTCAATTTGCTTTCTAATGTGAAGGAGGCTCAAGCCCAATAGTGAAACGTATATGAGCTGAAATGATGATTAGATGAAAACCTAATAAAATTCTTCTAATTCACAAATGTCAGGCAATATACAAACCGTTTGCATCATAACTAGTTACATAACCGTTATAAATTCATTTTAAGGTTAATTAGCGTGTTATTTTGAAACAGTAATTTCATCGTCATCATTATCATCTCAGTTCATATATACCCTATTGCAGACCTCGAGCCTCTTCCATATCTAATTGTAAGGCAATTGATCCACTATACTATGCTGACCAGGTGGGTTCTTATAGGGTTCCATTTCAAGTTTTCCCTCTCTTATTATCTGCATATCATATCCCTTTCGAAACCCATGGGTAAGAAAGGGGGTTGTGAATTGTATTCTCATCTTGTCACCACACGAAAAAAAAAACAGTAAATTATAATGAGTTAATTTGTTTTTCATTTTAGCTAATTTCTCATCTATTCAGCAAATATGTAGGTTGAAGCAGTTCAATTTCTCATCTATTCAGCAAATATGTAGGTTGAAGCTGTTCAATTTTTCATCTATTCAGCAAATATGTAGGTTGACTCTGTTCAATTTCTCATCTATTCAGCAAATATGTAGGTTGAAGCAGTTCAATTTCTCATCTATTCAGCAAATATGTAGGTTGAAGTAGTTCAATTTCTCATCTTTTCAGCAAATATGTAGGTTAAAGCAGTTCAATTTCTCATCTATTCAGCAAATATGTAGTTGTAGGAAAAAAATGGAAGACAATTTAGGTTGTTACTAAATTGTCTTACATTTTTTTATTCCCATTTCAGTTGTTTTGTGTCTCGCAAAAACTTAAATTTTGAATCCCATATTGCTATTTAGTTATCAACTTACTACTTTTGAATAGTCTATCCACAAGCACAAACAGTTAATTGCTTGTAGCGCAAGTTAAGTTCCTACTTAATTAAACGGATAAAATAATTAAGTAGTCTTTACCTAATTTTAGTTTAACATATAGGTACCTAATACGAAATGTAAATAGGTAAATATACTTATTGTTAGATCTTAAATATTTCTACTAAATTTTCCAAAGAAATAGGTGTGTTAATTATTCGTTCATTTATAAACTCACTAAAAATACACATAATACATTTGTCAGTGTTTGTGATATAAGAAGAACTATTGAGTGGGCTTCGATGAATTTATGGGTGGAAGGATGGATGGATGAAAATATGTATGTATTTGTAAAATTCTCTTCTAAGTTTCTTTCCAAATTAATTTTTTTTATTTATTGCAAACGTTGGCAAACGAGCAAACAGTACACCTGATGATAAGTGTTGCTGCTGCTCATGGACCTTTACAAGGCCGCTGCCTACCGCGAAGAAAGTGAAGGGAGTGTGAATGTGTGCATTGAGGCTCGGTGACACCAAAGGCACCACCAAAACCCTCCACACGCAAATACCCTCAGAAAGTTGGGCTTCCGGCTCTCTCGCTCATCAAACGAAGTGCAGTAACAAATTGCTACTACTCAGATGTCGATTTTTTGCTCAGTGTGGTACTACCCCGGACGGACCGGCCCGCGGCTGTAGACAGATAACTGTCGACAGTGTGGTCCTACCACTCTGATTTAGTTACGATTAATCTTTTTTACTGACAATATGTGTTAAGAAAACTCGTATTGTAAGTGGGACGTATAAGTACCACTGCTAGACTCACGCCTCCTCCATAATAAGAGGGAAAATGTCTTCATCATCATGTCGGCTCATATACGTCCCACTGCTGGGCTCCAGCTTCCTCCACAATAACAAGGAAATTGATCTTACTATACCATGCTGTTTAGACAGGTTGGTATAGGGTTTTGTTTCAGGTTATCCTTCTCTTGCATAGATGTTATATGCGTATTATGTTCCTTAGTCGTCTTTTACGACATCCACGGCAAGATAGGCAGTTGTGAATTGTATTCTTAATCAGTCACCAAACTTTCCATTTTGTGACAGCGTAAAAAAACTGTGTTGAGGCACCTTAGTTTTCCGTGGAGGTCGTAAAAACCGCCTAAAGAAGTAGCTGCGAAGTAGGCGAGTAGCACATTCTTGGGTAATTCAAAAACCTAACGAGAATCGCTAACACATATATACCTACGCCTAGAATAGCGATTATGGCATGTCATAATATATTTTCATAAAACTAGTACAGAAACTTGTAGTCTTTCTATTAATTTTAATAAAAAAACATAGACAAATTTTAATAACAATGAAAGCAACAATTTTCTACAATTAGTATTCATAACAGACGCTGGAGGGTGTTTTCACGTAATTTCAGGGTTGTAATTAAAAAGTCAGCGGCAACAGTGTTGCCAACATTAAGCCCCTCGTTAACACGCCGCGACATTTCCGGTAACACCGGAAGGATGCCTGGCGTAATAATTTCCGGTTGTGCACAGCGAAATAATGGATTTTTGTAAAATTTTCACTTCATTAAAGGTTTTACTTAATGTTACATATGTAGGTAGTATTTTCAATTTGAAATTCGTCAATTGACAATTTACCTATCCTCTGTATGGTGACGGAGTAAGAATACATTTCACCCCCTTATATATTGTTTGTGGTTGTCGTAAAAGACGACTTAGTGATATAATATGCATAGACTAGGTAAACTCGAAATAAATCCGTGTACCAATTTCTGACAAGTGTTGTATATTACGACAATTTACCTCCTATCGTGGAGGAGGTTTGAGCCCAGCAGTGGGACATATATGAGCTGTGATGATGATCAGGAAAATAATTAACAGGATAGGTCTTATAAAATTCATCATCATCATCATTTCAGCTCATATACATCCCACTGTTGGGCTCGAGCCTTCATAATAGGAGGGAAATTGACCTTACTATATCATACCGGTCAGACAGGTTGGTATAGGGTTTTATTTCGAGTTTTCCTTCTCTTGCACAGATATTATATGCATATCATATCCCTTAGTCATCGTTTACGACATCCACGCCACGGGTAAGAAAAGGAGTGATGAATTGTATTCTTATTCCGTCATCATACGGAAGTGTTAATATTCGAATGTTTCTCACAAAGCAAGGCTATCGATAAAAAAACCATAATAATTATTTTCTGTGTGGTGACGAAGTAAGAATACAATTCATAGTTCCCTATCTAGCCCATGGGTGTCGTAAAAGACGACTAAAAGATATATTGCGCATATAACTCTAAAATATCAGGTTGACCGAGCTTTACTCGGAGTATTTTTGTAGCATTTATTTAGATATAAACTCATTTGCAAAAAAAACGGGCGGTTTTGATTTTCATTCATATTTAAAAAGATACAATACCAAAAAGGTTTCAATCGTTTGTACACGTTACTGGCCGGTTTTAAAAATGCTGTGGTATTTAAAAAAGTACGTTCTAAATTCAATTTTTCATTTGATGTTCATTTTTACAGAAAACCCCTTTTTATCCTACATTTTTGGCGCGAAGTTCCAGAAGTTAACATCGACTTTCATAACTTTTATTCAATTTTTATCGATTAATTTCATATCCTTGACTGTCAAAGCTTTATTTAATGCTGTTTGGCTGTATCAAAAATGGTAGATAAAGTGGTAAAAGCTACCAAAATTATCGCGCTGCTTGAAGAGGGTTGTAGCCAATGTTTCGTGGCTAGGAGGCTAAATGTTAGTCGCTCGACAGTCCAAAGGACCTGGCAGCGATATCAGGAGACTGGTTCCGTCGAGAGAAGGCCTGGTTCTGGAAGAAAACCATGTACCCAACCACGGGATGATCGTTTTCTTGTGAGTCGCGCATTGAGAAATCGCAAATCTTCGTATGTGGATCTTAAGAACAACCTCCAAGAAGTAAGAAATGTGCATATTAGTCTATGGACGGTCAGGAGGAGGCTTCTCGCTGCCAATATACGCAGTCACCGCCCGGCCCGCGGCCCCAAATTACTCCGTGAGCACAGAGTTCACAGGCTTAGGTTCGCTAGAAATTGTGAATCATGGACTCAAGACGATTGGAATAGGGTTTTGTTCTCTGATGAAGCCAGGATATCTCTGTTCGGTGAAGATCGACGTCGGCGAGTGCTAAGAAGACAAGGAGAACGCTTTGCAGAGGCATGTTTCGAAGAAATCACACCTTATGGTGGGGGCTCTGTTATGTTTTGGGCAGGAATAAATTCAATGGATCGTACAGAGTTAGTCTTCATTGAAAACGGCTCACTGACTGGGCATCGATACATAACGGAAGTTCTAATTTCTCATGCACAACCCGCATTGGCCGCTCTAGGTGAAGACTCGATTTTTATGGACGACAATGCTCGCGCCCACCGATCCCGCGATGTTAATGCGTATGTGCAAGAGGTCGGCATTCGTCGTTTGGATTGGCCAGCTCGAAGTCCCGACCTCAATCCCATAGAGCATGTCTGGGACGTTCTGAAACGGCGTGTGAGATCAGTACACCCGGCTCCGCAGACCATCAGAGAGCTGAAGAATGTGATTACTGCGGAGTGGGAACGTATTCCGCAAGCAAGTATCCGGGATATACTCGCTAGCATGCCCAGACGAATTCAAGCTGTGATTTTAGCTAGAGGGGGTCACACTCGATACTAAACATTTATCTGCTTTTACTTTATTAAAGAAAAACAAACAAAAAAACTTTTTTATTTTTACTTCATGAGCATATGCACTACTAGCGAATATACACTACTAGCGAGGTTTAGCATTATTTCCCATAAATTGTATCTAAATTTTATGAAATACTGATGAAAACGATTATTTTCTTATTAATTTAGCAAATTGTGTGGATAAAACTACCTATAATTATCAAACAAAGAAATATTAACATTTGAAATGGTTCATTGCTTAGGTGCCCGTTTTTTTTGCAAATGAGTGTATATTAATAAAAAATAAAAAAATAAATAATGAAAATTATATAAAAAATTACAAAAAGAGAATAACAATAACACCGAGATTCGAGCCGACGCCGTTTGTCGCCGATGTCAAAAATAAAATGAAACCTGACTACTTCGCCACTGAGCTATCGTTACTCATGGCATTGATGGCAACATTTGAATTCATATTCTTTTAAAATTTAATGTCATTATATTGTCTGCCAAAAACACTGACAAAACAACATTTTCTATACATAAAACCTAGCTAGATCGATTTTTTGGGCCCGAATCCTCTAGTATGCCAAGTTTCAACAAAATCGTTGGAGCCGTTGCCGAGAGCCTGAATATATATATATTTACAAGAATTGCTCGTTTAAAGATATAAGATAAAACCGTGTGCCAACCCGTCTAACAAGCGTGGTAAGTATATTAGAAAAATTTAGGTATCCTCCCGTTTAACACCCATTGTGGAGGATGCTTGAGCCCAGCAGTGGGATGTATATGAGCTGCGATGATGATAATGAAAATAATTAATACGATAGCAACACTTCTTAAAGCAATTACACTTAATTTAATTTTGAAATTAAAGATATTATCCATTTTAACTAAAGTTACCAGCTTAACTATAGAATAGGTATGTATTAACGTTTAGACCCGTGAACACGGTACACATTACAAGAGCCAACCGACCAAGAATCCTTCCTAAATTACATATCTCCATTTTCTTCATTTAACAAATTGATAGGCCTTAATTGACAAATGAAAATCTACTTAAATATAACATGAATTAAGTTCAAATTTCTTCTTTCATAAGCCAACGTTGATGCTTACGCCCAAGAGATAAGATTGGGTTGGGTAATGGGTATGTGTTGAGCGATTTTTAACCTTCTTAAACAGGAGTTAAGGATGGTAATAATTTGGATTGGTTGATAGGGGTGTGTGTGAATAGGGGTGGTTGTGGTTCAAGTTTGTAATTAATAAAGCCCTCTCGATTACAAGTGCCTTTCCTCGGAGGGTTTGGGGACGGAACGGGATCCCTATTCATTATTGTTTCGACATTGATTAATATTTTTATGGCGAAAATTATTTTTGTGTAAGTAAATCTTGTAAATAAAACTATTTTACGGATTTTATCACGTTTGTATTTGATTTTTGATTGGCCGACGTTTCGAATACTTTACAGCGTTCATGGTCACGGGCGGACTGACGTATAGTTTTATTTACAACTAGCAACCCGCCCACGCTTCGCTTCGCTTTCAATCGCCTTACCGGCGGCGTAGTTTCCGTTCACGTAGGAATACCAAGACAAAGTATAGCCTATGTTGCCTCCCTGATATCCTAGCTTTCTATTGGTGAAAGAATTTTTGAAATCGGTTCGGTGGTTTAAGCGTGAAAGTGTAACAAACAAACAAATAAACAAACAAACAAACTTACTTTCGCATTTATAATATTAGTAGGTAAGGATGTGTAATACTCACATAAACATCGTTAAGTAAATCTTTAACCTTCTAGTGACAGAGTAATTTGTAGGACAATATGACTGTTAAATTATAAAATTATTAAAGTAAAAAAAGAAAATGAGCTGGTTAGTAATAATTTTTGATGACCTCGTTATCAATACATGTTGGAGGACTCTTTGATCAAACCATACATTTTGTAAGACAAATATTTTTTTAAATAATTTAGATAATTATCTTGTGATTTACCAAAAATCACCCAGTTAGTAATAAATTTTTGAGAATCAACAAATGGTCATATTTTATCCCTGTTACCTCTGTTACCTACCACAATTGAGAGTTTTCGTATAGTAATCAAATGCAAAATTGGACCGTGGAACCCGGACTATATTTTATTTCTTAGACACCGTGTGGTGACGGAGTAAGAATACAATTCACCACTCCCTGTTTTGACTGTGGATGTCGTAAAAGACTACTAAGGGATATAATACGCTATACCATCTATGCAAGAGAAGGAAAACTCGAAATAAAATCCTATATCAACCTATCTGACTAGCATGTAAGGTCAATTTTCCTCCTATTGTCCAGGAGCCTCGAGTCTCTTGCACAGAATTTATGTGCATGTTATATCCCTTAATCGTCTTTTACGTCATCCACGGGCAAGATAGGGAGTGGTGAATTGTATTCTTACTCCATCACTACACGAAATCTGTGTATTTCATCTTTTTTATACATTATTGTCAAGCTAAACAAGATAAAACCGTCGAGTTTGGACTCGTTTGAATAGTCTTGACAAGCACTCACTTTTTCTTCTTTTTCATTTCCATTTTTTTTTTTAATTAATATTAGAAATGCAGAGATTCAAATAACTAAAAATTAAAAAATTAAATATTAATAAAAAAAGTTTTAAAAACAAGCTTTTATTTAAATGCTCTAAACGAAACGAAAATACATTTAGAAAGCAATCAAACCCATCATTTTATTAAATTATAAAATTTATATTAACATAAATAAATACTGCTGCTTATGGACCTTGGACCATGGACCCGAGAATTGCATTACCTAGGGGCCCTAATGGAGTTAATCCGGCCCTGCTTACAAAATCATCATCAAAAATAGTTAGATAAAGGTGAATTTAAAAACATTATAAATGTCCCTAAATTTGTTTCTTACTAAAATTTATTATCATTATCATCTCAGCCCATAGACGTCCCCCTGTTGGGCTCGGGCGTCCTCCATATGAGGGCAATAGACCTACTATGCTACACTGCTTAGACAGGTTGGTATAGTAGAGTTTTGCTTCGAGTTTTTATTTTATTCCATAGTTGTTTAATTAAAATCATTTATTATATATAAACCCTCGCGGTGGCTCTCACATATTGTTATTCTTTCATTTTTCCTTAAAATTACCACCGGATCGGAACGCCACCATATCGAGAAGATCCGGCAAGAAACTTAAAGAGAAAAACAGATTGTCTATTTTTTATTCATTTACTAATTTCATTGAAATAAAATTACAAACGCCTATCTGTACTTCCAGGGTGATGTCCTTAAAAAAATTATATGATACAATTAACAAATATAATGTCAAGATTTTTATGGGACCAGATTCTGAAAGTGGCCCTTGATCACGAGTTAACCATTAGAGCAGCCATCAGTCCTTTCAACTATAATGGAGAGTAGGGAGGAGTGGGTCACTCCTCATAGCTATCGCAAGCAGACCTTTCAGTGAGCATAACCAATAGATACCTACCATTTGCCACAAATAGTTATAAACCACAAATAAAGTAACGAGTTCGTTTGGCAAAACACACAACGCTTTACAGTTAGGCAGATTATATCCCTCATTCGTCTTTTATGACACCCACGACAGACACGAGGGTGGTGAATTGTATTCTAACTCCGTCGTCACAAGGACAGGCTTCCGGTGTAATCCCATTTAAATTTGATCAATATCTGAATAGAAGTTTTTGAGTTATTGCCAATAATGCGTGGGTTCACTACATTTTTATAAAGTCTACTTTTTAATGGATTTTGATATTTACGTGAGTATTACATCCATACTAATATTATAAATGCGAAAGTAAGGATGTTTGTTTGTTTGTTTGTAGCGCTTTCACGCTTAAACCACCGAACCGATTTCAAAAATTCTTTCACCAATAGAAAGCTATAATATCAGGGAGTAACATAGGCTATATTTTATCCCGGCATACCCACAGGAACGGGAACTACGCGGGTTTAAGCGACTGAAACCAAAGCGAAGCGAGGAAGGGTTGCTAGTATTGTAAATAAAACTACTTTACGGATTTTATCGCGATTGTATTTGATTTTTGATTGTCCGATGTTTCGAACACTTCACAGTGTTCATAGTCACGGGCGGTTTATTTTTGATAAAGTTTTATATTGTACAAATTTTGAGCCAGCGATCCTCATTTAAAACTAGCTCATACTTATTTATTTTACAAATGGTCGATTACTTTTTGTCCTATACAATTAACAAGGCATGCAACCGGTATGCACCCGACTCACATTACGAGTACTTACAACCAGACAAATGAGCTATAAATATGCACAAATCTTAGGTATGTTGTCCAAATAGATGTCGCGATACAAAGTATAATTTCTAAGTATTGAAGTTAAACTTATTTTTCTGTCCTTCTATTCATCCATCCATCAGCCTACAGACGTCCACTGCTGGACATAGGCCTCCCCACGAGAATGCCACTCGGAACGGTCCTGCGCCACTTGCATCCAACGGTTCCCTGCGACTTTGAGATTGTCGTCAGTCCACCTAGTGGAGGGGTCGTCTTACACTGCGCTGTCCGATTCGTGGTCGCCACTCAAGAACCTTTCTTCCCCAACGGTCGGTTCTACGAGCGATGTGGCCTGCCCATTGCTATTTCAACGTACTAATTCTGCGGGCTATGTCGGGTACACCCGTTCTTCTACGGATTTCCGTGTTTCGGATTTTATCATGCCCAGCCGACGAATCCAACTCGGCTGGGCAGCGTTCGGGAAACTTAAGAGGATCTTCTCATCCAATATTCCGCAGTGTCTAACTAAAAACAAAGGTTTATAACCAGTGTGTGTTACCAGCGATGACTTACGGCACTGAAACGTGGTCTCTAAATGTTGGCCTCATAAGAAAGCTCAAAATTGCTCAACGAGCTATAGAAAGGGCTATGCTCGGTATTTCTCTACATGATAAAATCCGAAGTCCTTCTATTATCATACTTTTTTTTCTAAATTTAATTCTTCTATCTGTGTGTATGTGACTATACTCGTCCTAAACGGCTGATTCGATTTTGATGATTCTTTTGAGTGTGTTCACGTGAATTCAAGAATGGTTTAAATTATTAATTCGATGCGATAAGTACGTTCGATTCCAAGACAAAATATTTTATATATACAGAACATGGTCTCTTGCGTCAGTTAGTATAATCTATACCAATAAATAAAATTGGAGTGTCTGTTTGTAATGTCAAAATAATAGGCTTTTTTCATGCTCACACGGTTATTTGCACGACACCTATGCCTAAAATACAGATTAAAAATTTTTGTCTGTCTGTTTGTTCCGGGTAATCTTCAAAACGGCTGAACCGATTTCAAAAATTCTTTCCCTAATTGAAAGCTATAATATCAGGACGTAAACTAGGCTATATTTTATCCCGGTATTCCCACGAGAACTACACGGGTAAAACGACTAAAACCGAAGCGAAGCGAGGGCGGGCTGCTAGTACAATATAATATACAATTATAATTCTCACTAGTATTATAAACGCGAAAGTAAGTTTGTTTGTTTATTTGTTACACTTTCACGCTTTAACTACGGAACCGATTTCAAAAAATCTTTCACCAAGGTAACGCTATAATATCAGGGAGTAACATAGGCTATATTTTATCCCGGCATTCCTATGGGAACAGGAACTATGCGAGAATGACGAGTGAAGTCGAAGCGAAGCGAGGGCGGGTTCCTAGGTAGTAGTATTATAAATGTGAAGATGTTTAGTTGTTAGTTAATCAATCACACGTTGTTGAACAACTTTGGATGAAAATTAGCACATAAACAGACTATCTCCTCAATTACAGGATATTTTTACCTCCGTAATGTTTCATTGGGATAATAGATAATATTTTAGGTCTGTTTTTTTTTTGTGTGTAGCTGTTGGTCGCAGATGACCTTGACAGCTTAACGCGGGCAATGGGTGAGCGCTGATGGCTCTCAACCGGTGAGTATTATCTTAGGCTGCGGTCCGATGCTAGTTAACTATAATTATTCTAATTTATAGGGGAGTAACGGTAAATAAATATTACGTGTGGAGGGAATATAATTCACCATGTCACCCTACCAGTGGGTGTCGTAAAAACGAGAGAGAGAGAGAATGCTAGAGAAGGAAAAATAGGTTGGCTAGGTCGGAGGAAGTAGTCTGTATATTAACTTATAGTTACACCTATCTCTCATTTTAGATGAGATTCGAGTACAGCAGTGGGATAGAATTATGCTGAGATGATGATGAAGAGAAATGATTTCATCGTAGCCCACTTACAATCCCACTGTTGGGCTCGGGCCTCCTTCACAAAGGGCGAGAATTAGACCGAGAATTAGAATTAGATTGGTATAGTAATACCATGCTGGTCAGACAGGAAAACTCGTAATGAAACACCTATAGTGTTTACGAGTTTTCCTTCTCTTGCATAGATGTACATATTATATCCCTTAGTCATATTTTACGACATCCACAAGCAAGATATAGAATGGTGAATTGTATTCTTACTCCGTCACCATACGGAAAAGATTTATCTGTCCTTATATGATGGTCGAAGTTAGAGACGTATCTAGGTCATAGCTAAATCCTTTTGTTCCGGTTTTCTCCAATTCAGGTGTGGGTTTTTTAGTTTATCGCTTAGTATAGATTAAAAGACTCTACGTCCTATTAATATCGTTTATGTCATTCAGCTTTTAAATATCACTACAATAGAAGGCAAGTCCATAGGCCGACTTAAGCAAATTTCCTTTGCAAAAAGCTGCGTAATGCTCAGTCCGAGCAAATCAAGTCATTTATTCTGCATGCGTTTGGCTGAGGACAGGAACTCGTGGAGGAGCCTAGTAAGGAGTACTGCCGAAGCTCATGAACAGTGTTAGACACGACCTTCAGAAAACTGAAGAGTACGACGACGAAGAAGAAGAATCTGCATAAGCCCCCTTAAGGGCACTTACATAGTGTTAAAAAACTTATTGTGTGTTTTATTTATATAAAAGATATGATTAACAATAATCATGTACTAAGAAATAATTTTCCGTGTGGTGACGCTTATCTATGTCCCACCGCTGGGCTCGAGCCTCCTCCCCAATAGAAGGGAAATTGATGTACTATACCATGCCGGTCAGACATGTTGGTATAGGGTTTTGTGTCGAGTTTTCCTTCTCTTGCATAGATGTTTTATGCATATTTGATCTCTTAGTCGTCTTTTACGACACCCACGGGATGCGAAGTGGTGCTGAATTGGATTATTACTCCGTCAATTAATAACATTCATATTAGGTATCTTTATTACAACATGTGTAAAGATTTTTTGAAATTCATTGATTGATTTAGTTGTAATTTTTTTTAAATATGTACAGAATTCGCGAGTTCAAACCTGAACAAAATGCTACCAGTTATTCCATTAGCTATTGTAGTTACAATCTATTCAAGAATTAATTGAGAAATATATTCCTCTTGTTTAGCCACCAATATTTATGATCTAGCGTGACATATTTATTGCCAACGATGCTTGTAGTTCATTTTTCAAAAGTTCATAAATTATACTATTACAAATTTAATTAATTTTAGTCTATATCTATTTAAATTATGAACTTCGAGAAAATAAAACAAAAGAGTTGTAGTTTGCGAACTACAAGATTGGCTTTGGGTGATATTTATTTAAGTTCTGTATTTACTTGTATAAAGTTCTTTTGTCCTTCTGTGTGGTGACGGAGTAAGAGTTCAATTCACCACTCCCTATCTTACCCATGGATGTCGTAAAAGACGACTAAGGGATATAATACGCATCTAACATCTATGCAAGAGATGGAGAACTCGAAATAAAACCCTATATCAACCTGTCTGACCAGCATGGTACCAGTACCAGACCAGTAAGGTCAACTTCTCTCCCATTGTGAAGGAGACTCGAGCTTAACAGTGGGACGTATATGAGCTGAGATGAAAGGTCTTTTGGCTATTATTAAACTTTTAATCCGTTTAGTTACAGAGTAAATAATCGGTGTAGTTAATTTGTGTGGTGATGAAATAAGAATACAATTCATCACTCCTTATCGTACCCGTGGATGTCGTAAAAGACGACTAAGGGATATAATGCGGACTAGCAACCCGCCCTCGCTTCGCTTCGGTTATAGGTTATAGTCGTTTTACCCGCGTAGTTCCCGTTCCCGTGGGAATACTGGGATAAAATATAGCCTAGTTTACGCCCTGATATTATAGCTTTCCATTGGTGAAAGAATTTTTGAAATCGGTCCAGCCGTTTTGAAGATTACCCGGAACAAACAGATAGACAGACAGAAAAAAAATTTTTTAATTGCTATTTTAGGCATAGGTGTCGTGCAAATAACCGTGTGAGCATGAAAAAAGCCTATTATTTTGACATTACAAACAGACACTCCAATTTTATTTATTGGTATAGATATAGATATAACATTTATGCAAGAGAAGTAAAACTCAAAATAAATACCTGGTATAAAGTTTTATTTTGAGTTTTTACGTATATACTTTTTACGCATACGTATGACCAGCGTGGTATAGTAGGTCAATTTCCCTATTGTAGAGGAGGCTTAAGCCCAACAATGGGTTTTAAAGACTGAAATAATGATGATGAAACATTTTATCTTAATTCTAATAAACGAAATAAGTGATTTATTTTTTTTTTTTACTATAGAAAAGTTATTAGCATTTTATTTCGAAGAAAGTTACGGACATGTCAAATGGACTTTCTATTATCGCTGTAATACAACTTAAGATATCGCAAAATTGCCAATTAAAGTCATTTCACGTGGGATGCGAAGATAATATTATTAATCTCATTATTAGATATACGAAAGTATGCGTGGATGGACGGTTGTTTTTACTGATTCATGCTAAAACCTCTACGACGCGGTGGCAAATATCAATAATAGCATATACTCATAAATAGCACACCATAATCATCATCACAGCTGGCACCAGTGATAAAGAAAATTAGGAACACAAGATTGTCTTGATATGGAAATGTGATGAGTAGGGATGAAAGGCATGTAACAAGGAGTGTTATAATGATTTCTGATGTTTACGCGAGTATTATACATTTTAAATAAAACTACTTTACGGATTTTATCGCGTTTGTATTTGATTTTTGATTACCCGACGTTTCGAACACTTTACAGCGTTCATGATCACGGGTGGACTAAGATGTCTCACGTCCAACAAGTAGTAACGATGACTTGTTGGACGTGAGACATCTTAGTCCACCCGTGATCATGAACGCTGTAAAGTGTTCGAAACGTCGGGTAATCAAAAATCAAATACAAACGCGATAAAATCCGTAAAGTAGTTTTATTTAAAAGGAGTGTTATCTTATCAATATGATTGTGGATGGACGTACCTAAGTATCGTGCGAGACATAAAAAGAGATGGACGGATTGTGTGAATGAGGATATGCGTGTGAAAGCAGTGAGTGCAAGCAGTGAGAATATGAAGGTTGATAGGAGGCTATGGAAGGTAAGAACATGTTGTGCCGACCCTTAAACACGACTTAGCTTGGGATGAGGGCAGGCTCTGCAGTCAAAGTATATAATGATGATAAATCATCATTATATACTTTGACTGCTGAGATATTTTTTTATTTTTTTTTTATTTATACTATTATCAATAATACAAAAATGACAACTGTTTGCTTACAATCTAAAAATCACTAAGATTTATCCAGATTGTAATAATATTCTGCATTACCGAACCAACAACAATCATACAAAGAAAAAAAAAATGATGGCGCAGTGGTTAAGATACCAGTGTCATGGATTCGAATCCCAAGCAGGACAATACTTTATGCAATACACAAATTGTTGTTTTGAGTCTAGATGGAATAAGTAATGTATAATCCGTTAATTATATGTTTGTAAAGTCCCCTGCAACACGAGGATTATTTCATAAGTACAGGGAATTTCTTAAAACAAAATTGGCAGTTGTAGAGACTACCGTTAGAAGTTTAGTATTAAAATTTGATGCATTACGAAGGTTAAATATTAGAAAATACATAATGCAACATTTTCAAACGCTAGAATAAATAAGAAGATTTAATATGATTTTAAATAACATAAAATTTTCAAACATTAATAATAATTTTTAAAATATTTTCTGTTATTTATATTTTACTAGCAACCCGCCCCCGCTTCGCTTCGGTTATAGGTTATAGTCGTTTTACCCGCGTAGTTCCCGTTCCCGTGGGAACACCGGGATGAAATATAGCTTAGTTTACGCCCTGATATTATAGCTTTCCATTGGTGAAAGAATTTTTGAAATCGGTCCAGCCGTTTTGAAGATTACCCGGAACAAACAGACAGACAGACAAAAAAATTTTAATTGCTATTTTAGGCATAGGTGTCGTGCAAATAACCGTGTGAGCATGAAAAAAGCCTATTATTATGACATTACAAACAGACACTCCAATTTCATTTATTGGTATAGATGTTAAAAATATTAGTATATTTATTTAGTACTCACTATTGTACTACACAATAATTCTTCAGTTCTTCAATTAAACGATTCAAATAATAATCAAACAAAAATGCTATTTCAACAATCTACAATATATACACATTGAACTTTTCACTAAATTCACTTATAAGATTATACACAGCACTATACGTCAAGAGTGTCTAAGACGCCCAGCACATTGCGCTTGCACCAGTCATGAGCATGTCGGTGACTTGAACCCATAAGATATTCCCCTACAAAAATGCGGCTAAAGAAGTTTTCACTTCAAAAAATAGGTTCCACAGTTGGGCTCGGCTATATGTATATTACATCATTCATCTAGCTTGCAATACCGTACATTCTTTATTAAACGTGCTTAATTCAGACAACACTTCGCATGCGACCAATAATATATCAGTCGACACTACATCTGCTCCTTATTTTATCTTACTAATTCGTTCTGCTTATCCTGGAATACGTGTTTTAATAGAAAACGTCTTAAACGACATCACAGTTCAATTCAATTTGAATTTAATTGTTATGGAAAAGAATATTGAAATACGATAGCAAATTTTAGTATGATTGCGTTTCATATTGTGATGTATATTTGCCGATACGGTGTTTTATTATGCGACAGATGACGAGACGGTCGTTTACTTACTTAGTTGATGATTAAAAAGCAGTTTCAAATAATTTGTCTATATTATCATCATTTCGGCTCTTAGATGTCCCACTGTTGGGCTCGAGCCTCCTCCACAGTAGGAGGGCAATTCACCTTACTATGCCTGGCCTTACCATGCTGGTAAGACGTGTTGGTATTAGAATTTGGGTTTGGCTTCGAGTTTTCCCTCTCTTGCAATGTTGTATGCTTATTGTCCTTACTAATATTATAAATGCGAAAGGAAGTTTGTTACGCTTTTACGCTTTCACGCTTAAACCACCGAACCGATTTCAAAAATTATTTCACAAATGGAAAGCTATAGTATCAGAGAGTAACATAGGCTATATTTTATCCCGGTATTCCCACGGGAACGAGAACTACGAGGGTAAAGCGAATGAAACCGAAGCGAAGCGAGAGGGCGGGTTGCTAGTATTCCATAATCGTCTTTTACAACATTCACGGGCAAGATAGGGAGTGGTGAATTGTATTTTTATGCCGTCACCACATGGAGTCTATCTATTGTTTTTTTAGTTGTCTATTTCAATTTTATATATTAGCATCCCGGTCCGCCTTTTATTTAAAGACAACTCCTGCATTATGGAAATAATCCTTGTAATGCGGGGGACTTTACAAAGATACGGATACAAATTACATCAAGACTCGGAACAATAATTTGAGGATCGCACGAAGTGTTGTCCTGCATGGGATTCGAACCCGGGACACTGGCAGAGAAGGTCGGTATCTTAACCACTACGCCATCTGTGCAGTCGTTAAATACTAATAGTATTTTTTAGAAACTTTACATTTTGTTGCGTTGTTCCTCTTCTTGTTTGAACTTTATGTCTTAAAGGAAAGGTTCTTAACACAAAGGTGCACAAACTTTGAGTACAATATTCACAAATATTAATTACATTTTGATTACAACAATAAAATGTATACATACATAATACGTGTATATAAGTTGTTATTAAAATATGTTTAAAAACAATTAATAAAAATTTAATGCGATATTATTGTATCGACGTAGCATTTGTTATGACAGCAGTTATGATCACCACCACATATAATCTGTTGTCTATGACAAGACTTACATTGATATTTTCAAAAATATAAATATCATCTTTAAAAATTATAGCATTTCCTAAAAAATATAGCATTTCCTGTATTCTGATGTATAAGTTATATTTCTGTGGAGTTTCATCACAATCTATTCAGTATATTTTCTGTAAAACTAGAATAAACGTTCATTCTGACAACCGTTTGTTTATATAGATATAGTATATTTTAATGTTTGCTTCGCTGTCTTAGTAATTTTACAAACGCAATCTACTAAACATATTAACAGTTAGTTAAAAGTTTTACAAGTATTTACAGTATATGTAACCACATTTAAATGGACCGTATCGCCGCCATTTAACGCCTGTCTTAACGCCATTTTGTGTTTCCGAAACTAAAAATTAAACGATATAAAACGCAGGGCTAATTTCGCTAATACTTATACATCCTGTACTCCATTAAAATTCGCATTTTAGTAATTTTTACTAAACACAAAACGGTTCCATCGTAAATTATATTTTAATGTTTCCGGGCTTCGAATTCGTTAGCAATGTTGCCACATTAAAAATTAATAGCCGTTTTAAAACTATTTCGCATTGGCAACACTGGCCACGCGCGCCAACGGAGAAGGAAACGGATATGTCCATTATATCATCTGAAAAACATGAAAAATTTTATGAAAATGGCGTTATGAGGAAGCGATAAAACAGCTTTATTTATAACGTCAACTTAATAGAATACAGAAATTAAAAAACAAATTTTAAAATATTTTAACATGGTTATTAAGAGTGACAAACGAAACATCCTATTTGTCTGCAGCCTATAATTTTCTCTTTTCTTTTGTTACAGTAAAAGACCACCTCCAACATTCAGATTTGGAGACGGAAGAAGTAGAAACTGATGACCAAACATCAAATCTTGACGATGACATACTTACTCAATCCGATTTAGACGAGAACGGAGATCCTAAAAGCCCTACGAGTTCTAGTTCAAAAAAAGGAAAGGGCGGATGTTCGAGGGATTCCAAAGGTGGAACTAAACCAAGAAGAGCTAGAACAGCATTTACGTACGAACAATTAGTGTCATTGGAGAACAAATTCAAGACGACAAGATATTTATCAGTATGTGAAAGGTTGAATCTAGCGCTTAGTTTGAGTTTGACTGAAACACAGGTGCGTATCTATACAAATAAATAGAATTGAAGTGTCTGTTTGTAATGTCAAAATAGGGGCACACATGGGCTTACAACTCACTACTCTCTTTCTTGCTCGTAGGTGTCGTAAAAGAAGACTAAGAGATATAATATGCATATAAAATCTGTGCAAGAGAACGAAAACTCGAAACAAAATCTTATGTATTACTATTATTATTTTTCTATTATTTACAAAAGTAGCTGTAATTTGTTAGTTTAATTATATTCTGCTGTTACCTGTACATTGCTGTCAGACGTCGCAGGACGCTGCAGAATAACAGCGTTGCGGTATCTCTCTTATACATAGTAGATGCCTCAACATTATGCTGAGCAGCGATCCTTTTTCTCTTTTGCGAAGGGAAAACCAGTGTTGATATCAATTACTTTTTGTAATTTTTTATTATTATTTATTGTTTTATTTATATTGTACTCACTTTTTAAGCTTTTGTGATGTTTCCCTTCCGTAAAAGAGTAATAAATTATTTTTCTTTCTTTCTTTCTTGTGCCAACACGTCTGGCCAGCGTATAGTGGGTCAATTTCCCTCCCACAATGGAGGTGGCCAGACTCCAACAGTGGGACATACACGGGCTGAGATGATGATATATACGCAGTTATTATCACTATGCCTACTTAAAAAGCAACTTGAAAATTTTTTGTCCATCTCTCTATTTATTCCGAGTAATCTTCAAAACGGTTAGACGAATTTTGATAATATTTTACTACAAGGTAGCTGTTTATATAAGAACTTTTACATAAGGATGTTACATAAAACTGTTTTAGCAGTAACTTAGGTTATTTTTCCTCTGAGAAAAACCGTATAAAATTTTGCCCGATCCGGGAATCGAACCCATGGCGTCGTGGACTGCAGTCGCGTACCGTAATCTTAGGAGATATTGGAAATTTAAAATAAGGGGGCAAAGCGACTGAATGCGAAGTGGAGCGAGGACGGAGACTAACTACTATAGTCTGATCTATTCTCTATGCAGTCAAAAGTGTGCCAAGAGAGTAGTGCTGATACCTATTCTCTTCGTGTTTCGTTTTTTTTTGTTAGCTATTGTCAAGAAACACCTAGCCCAATCCGTAGAAGTAGCACAAGCTAAGACAATAACCTTATTTTTCCTCGTTAAAATGAAATTATTTTATGTAAAAAGCTCTTTTAATTAGTTATTTGTTTTATATTAGATTTAATAGAATAAATGTTCTTCTTTTTCTTTTTTTATTCTTTTTTTTATCCTTTTACTGATATCTATCGATCTCTTGGTAAAAAGAACTATTTTTTACGATATTTACGGGAGAGCAAGGTCGGATACTCGCGTAGCCAACCTTTAATATTGGTGGTTTAAAGGGTGTTAAAGAAAATAACAAAAATATTCACACTTATATATAATCACATAATAAAATCTAAATGTGTAACAATATAACTGCAGAAATAATGTAGTGGTTAAGATATCGGCATACAGCGCCAAGTGGCGCGGGTATGATTCTCACATACGATAAAAAAAAACCCGGTAATGTACGAGTCGGAGTAGCGCACGAAGGGTTCCATACCATTATCTATAAAAAGGGCCAAAAAATCACGCTTGTTTTACGGGAGCACCGCTTAAATATTCATTTTAATGTGTTTTTTGTATTTGTTGTTATAGCGGTAACAGAAATACATAATCTGTTAAAATTTCAACTGTCTACCTATGACGGTTCTTAAGATACAGCCTGTTGACAGACAGACGGACGGAGAGACAGCGAAGTCTTAGTATAATAACCGTTTTCACCGTTTGGATACGGAACCCCAAAAATCAATATTATAAAAACGCCATTCTTGATTTGGAACATTCTGTTGAACCACTTTCTAGCTATGTACACCCGCTATGTATCCCACAGGGACTATAACTAGTAATTTGTATTAAGTCACAATCATCATCATCTCAGCCATAATATTTATGTCACACCATTGGGATCGAGCCTCCGATGTAAATTGACCTAATAGACCAGATTTGTACTATACCTGGTATTGATTGGTATAGAATTTATCGACAGAAACCGATCGATGAACGTTTTCCTTTTCTTAGAGGCATATATATTCTACATTCATCAATCTTAAAGCAAAACTTGTATTAGCCATTTTTAGAATACTCGTGTTTCTCTGATGTTAACAGATCATGATGCTTCACTAATTTGAATCAAGAGAGAAAGGCTGAACGAATTTATCTAATATATACGTCTAGAATAGCGTTTTCCGTGTATTGACGGTGTAAGAATAGTTAAGTTAAAAAACTATTAAGAGTTGTTGCAGATAACAATGGAAGATGAGGAAAACTCGAAATAAAACCATATGCCCATGCACTTAATTAGCGTAGCATCCAAAATTTTGGCTTCATAGGTCCGTGTAAAGTTTCAATTCGATGAATCATTTTGACTGCACGGATAGTATAGTGGTTAACCTACCTACCGTGCCAGTGTCGTGGGTTCGATCCACAAATTGTTGTTGTGAGTCTGGACGTAGTTTGTGTCCGTTACTTTACGGTTGCAAATATTTGTCGGGCCAGCCACTGAAGTTAAGGAACTCTGCACCGGTGGTCGGCCCAACGACGAAGGCGACGTGCTATCGGGTCGGTTACGGGGCCGCGTGCCGCCCCTCTGTCGCACCGGACGGAGCCGGGCGGCGGGTGCGCTGACCGTAGCCCACCCCAAAATAAAAAATTAATAAATAAATAAAAAAGTGATTGTAGATATTTATGGGTTCTTGACACCTTCCGGTGGTCTGTCTGCTTGCTTGCCTTTTTAGTCCATAAAAAAAGTCATACTTATATTTCATAAAGTAAAAAAAAAAAACTGAACTATATTAATAACATAATTTTAAGTTTTTTTAATAACACTTTTGACAAACATACAATACAAGCACAAATTATATTATAGATCACTCATGGCCCTGCATTGTGTACTCGAGTACGGCCAAAGTTGTTGCGATTATAATAAGTTCCATACTCGCTAATGCGTGTATGGAACCATACATGGAGCGTCAACGCTCGATAAAATTTATATAGAGTTCAGATGATATTGCGCGTTTCAAGAGTACTCGCCATTACTCCTTAGTAGATTTTAGAAAATATTCTTGAGGGAAATCATTATTAAACTACACCATCAAAAAGGACCTATTAAAAAAAAACTAAAAATATCACCAAAGGCTATCCAGCTCTTTTTTGCTCCAAAGCAAAAAAAAAAATTGCATATGTACTGAAATTTATGTATTTTTCAACAGGTCAAAATTTGGTTTCAAAATCGCCGCACAAAATGGAAAAAGCAGAACCCTGGAATGGATGTCAACAGTCCTACTGTTCCTCCGCCGCCAGCCGGCGGATTTCCATCTGGTCCTTATCCCGGAGGACTACTTTATTCTCATGGGGTACCTTACCCATTCACGGGACCCGGGCCTTACGCTCCATATTTTCATCACCTCGCAGCTAACCATCATCACTCTCATGGTAGTTTAGGACATTCCCATACGTGATTATGGCAGCGACCAGGGTCTCAGGACCTCAGGGTCGATAAAGAAAACGAAAACAGTTGTGGACTTTCCAATTAGTGATGAGGAAAGTGTTATTTACAATGAAAAAATAAGAAAAAAGAAACATTTAAGTGTATTTATTATCTGTAATTCGAAAACGAGGTCATGTGCTAAAGTTGTGACATATTAAAAATAATAAAATCGATTTGCTACGATAGTTTATTTTCTAAATTAAACTTGGAGTTGAATATTCAAACGATCTGAGAGTTCTCTATTAGTTTTGAAAGAAAACTAATTTACAATGTTGCAATTTGAACAGTGTGTTTAAAATGGCGGATGACGAAACATGTATATTATATTTAGTGCAATTCGTTTAAGATAAATGTTATGAATCAATTGTGATACATATTTAATAAGTTATATTAGAAATTAGTAGTTTAGAGAAAATGTTTACTGATTAATTTTTTAAGCTAATATACGGCAGTCTTCATTTATTTTTTTCAAGAGTTCTATTACGGAACAAAGGCTTCTCTTTCCTCACTGTACATTATCAATAAATGCCCAATGCTTTTTGCCCAAAGATTATGTACTTGTCATTCATTATCTATCTAAAAAGCGATCTTATCGGTTCACATATGTATGATGTGGTTATTTCATCGTTATTCACTAATAGGTATATATAATAATTATACTGCACGGATTCCGTAGTGATTTCAGTAGCGGCTTTTCATGGCCATTGTAGTGGGTTCATTTGCCACCCAAGACAATTTTTTTTTGCAATCCACAAAAGATTTTCCAGGGTCAATGTGTCATTTTACGTTTTAAAGTCCCCCGAAATATAAGGATTTTAAGGCACAATGAAAATTAGGGTTGCCACCTTTTTGTGTAAAAAGTAAATTTTCCGTGTAGTGACGGAGTAAGAATACAATTCACCACTTCATATCTTGCCCGTGGATATCGTAATAGACGACTATGGGATAAAAAATGTACATAGCATCTGTGCAAGAGAAGGGAAAACCGAAATGTAGCCCTATACCCACATGTTTGACCAGCATGGTATAGTAGGTAAAATTCCCTCCCATTGTGGAGGAGGCCCAAGAGCAACAGTGGGACGTATGTGGGCTGATATGATGATAATGGTGATGAATTACATTAGTTAAATAATGAAGAAAAGTACTTCGGTTTGTTAAACTATATTTTAAAGTTAATAAATACTACCTATTTTATTTATAAGATTCAAAAACACAAAATTAATCATGCGCAATAAACCATTTTCGCGTACTTCAAATTACAATTAAATTTAAAGTAGGTGCAATTACTCGAAGTAATGTACAATACTTTAAAATAAAGTTCGCTTGGCAACCCTAGTTTAGATACCCATACATTAACGAACATTCTTGTTAGTCAGGGACATGTGAAAGTTGCCTTTTATCATTCCTGTCATGAACTAGAAGCTCTTTCATTCACCCATAGACCATTTTGAAATTTCTTCTGATCTTTGTTTAGAAAGAGGACTACGTTACCTAAGTAATTTAACACAGCGCATAATTTGATCATATTAAAAAAATAAAGAGTAAAAATAGTTTGTTATAATATTGTTTTTGGGCATAAAATTTATTAAGACGAATGATAAATAGACGAATCAATAATTAAAATCTAATGCTTGTAATTCTTAATTAGATTTTTCAATAACTATGTATATAGATAGCCGTAAGACATGTAAAATATATTGTAAATATATTTATTAATTAAGATTCTTATTAATAATATTTAATATTTCCTACAAGCTTTGCAGTCTAATATTTTTTATTTACGTTTTTCGTATTCCTACAATCGATTTGTCCAAAAAATATTTATATAAAATACCTTTTCCTTCGTCAGACACATTTAAATCTTCTTCTTTGTATTTATTTTTATTTATTAGCAATAAAGCAAGATACAGAAAAGAATTTTACCACAGTGCCAATTAAGCCAATTAACTTTTAAAATTGTATTTCTAAGTTAGTAAATTGAAATAAAATTGTATATTCCCATATTAATAGATCAGGCCTTGCATCCCTAGAAACTTTTCAAAGATACTAATAGAGGAGACTCTTTAGTAAACAGCTATTTAGTAACAGACTTAGTCTGTTACTAAATAGCTTCACGTATTAGTAAATAGCTTACTGCCAGCTATGACACTGAAATCCACCACCCAGTTCCGCTGACCTGCTTAATTGGCAGCGACTGGTGATATGACAAATTATGGGGATTCGTGTCCTTTCGCCGCCCTTTAACCTTTTCCTGCCATTGTGGGAGAGGCTCGAAACCAGCAGTGGGACGTATATGAGCTATGAGGAGTACGAGTAGGAGAGGATTGTGGGATGGTTATCGAGGGGAGAGTGTTTAAAACTGCAAAAAATAGGTCATGTAATAGCTATGTATATCAACTATAGTATTTTTTTTATAACAATATCTTATATTAAGAAATAAAGTCTCGTAAGGCGAGTGTATACAAACTTAATTAATAGGTCAAAATCACATTCAAATTCAGGACAAATTCACGAATAGTTAGCATGGATTTCTGTCTTGCATGCGCGTATATACAAGACAAAACCTAACCCTACTCATGCTACTCTTGCATTTTTACTTTCTCTTCACCTTCAATCAAATAATAATAATACTTAAAGAATTTTATAAGTAGACTAGTTGACTCAATAGACGTTGTTCTGTTCAAATATAATGAAAGGAATTCTCCTTGAAATTGACAGCAGCGTCACCTACCCGCTCCAATTGTGAATCTAAACCATTATCTAATCCTCTGTCTGTCTGTCCCGTGCCATTTGCATCCAACAGTTCCCTGCGACATTTTCAAAGTCCACCTAGTAAGGGGTTGTCCTACGCTGCGTTGTCCGATTCGTGATCGCAAGTCGAGAACCTTTTTCCCCAACGGTTGTCGGCGAGTGATGTAGCCTGCCCATTGCCATTTCAACGTGCTAATTTTGCCGGCTATGTCGGTTACACCTATTCTCATGATACATGTTGCCAAGTTATTGCCAATAGTTTCATAACCTGTTACCCTCGTCCTTGGGGATATAATTGTTGACCAAACGGTATTACTATTAAATTAAATTTTTCCAGTTAAATGCTCTTAGTCGTCTTTTACAATAGACGTGAGCTTTATTTAACGTAATCTGTTTCAGTAACTAGTTACGTGGCTGATAATCGTGTACGTAGTTTCGTAGACACAAATATAACGATTATTTTACGTACGCAGTTGACACCAATGATATAATTTCATTGGTTGACACTCACAAAATGACCGGCGCACGCGTAAGCGTTTCTTTCAACAGATTATTATTAAAACGATTATAAGTTACACAAAATGCGTTAGACGACTCGCACAAAGAGAGTATAGGATAAGTATGGCTTACACGCAAGATAAAAAGAGACGACAATATAGTAATCGTTGCGTCTTTTTTTAATTTCAAATGTCCATGCAAATTTATATGCAATTGGAAAGAGCTTAAGTTCATTATGGTACTATTATTTATTTTGCGAAAATTGCGAAATTGCGACCTTGACCGTGTTTCTATTTATAAATAGAATTTTAGGCAGTTCAGTTAACAAGTGCAAAGGAAGACTGATGTGACGAAAGTTATTTATCTCGGGTTTGTGAACTGTGTTCCTAGACTTTTTGCGTTTCTTTTAATTTTATAAATTTATTACATTTAGATATTGTTTTGATTTTTTCCGTGTGGTGACGGAGTAAGAATACACTCACCACTCCCTATCTTGCCCGTGGATGTCGTACAAGACGACTATGGGATATAATATGCACATAACATCTGTGCAAGAGAAGGAAAACTCGAAATGAAACCCTATACCAACATGTCTCGAGGCCGCGGGTGATCGGACCGGGGAATTATCCGTCACCCACAGAGAGGCTGACCGCGCGACGGCGACCGACGTCCCAGGACGTCGAGAGGTGAGGTTACCCGAAAGGGTATTCCGTTGGGCCGACCACTGACGACAAGTTATATCTGTTCCGGTGGTCGGCCCAACAACGAGGTGACGTGGGTACGGGTGGGTCATGGGCCCGCGCGCCGTCCTTTCATCGCCCCGGACGCACTGGACCGCGCGTGCGCTTACCATAGCCCACTCATAAAAAAAAAAAAAAAAAACCAACATGTCTGACCCACATGGTATAGTAGGTCAAATTCCATTCCATTACGGAGGAGGCCCGAGCTCAACAGTGGGACGAGTGTGGGCTGCGATGATGATGATTGTTAATAAAAATTAAGTAGTGTAAATAAATATTAAGTGTACATCAATAGACAATTCAGTAGTGAAAATAAATAATTTGATAAAGTATAGATTAGGTTGATTTTTTGTGGAGTATGAAGGGAACTTCAATTGATAAAATTATGTAGGTACTCAAATTACAAGCGCAATGCTTGTATATATACGTATTACAATACTTATAAACTGTTACATATTCGTAATCATAACACAAAACAAAAGTAAAACTAATATTGTAATACCCATATAACCTGTAACATTTTTGTAATCATAACATATTACAAACGCAAAACCAACCAACACTGACTGTATACAGAAGTAACTAGTTACAAAAATAAGCGTTTTTGAAACTACTTACTCATGTCTACGAAACTACGTATAACCGATTACGCCCAAAAGACGTTACGACCCACGACTATTTTACAACACCCACAAGCATTGTAAGAGCTGGTAGTATTTGTAGCCGCACCCAGCACAAATAATTCTAAGTGTAACAACGAAAATCTGACGTAATTTCTATATCAATTAATTAGTAATCGATTAGATAATTAAGCCACTAATAGAAGAAAGCGTTTATTATTTTTAAAGCGAATAGTGTTGTTAACAAACTTATAAATCGATCGTTTTTCAAAGTAAATGTTCTACATGCAAACAGCTGTTTTCACAGTACAACAATTAGATTTGCGACTTCGTAAACTCTGAGGATAGTAATTAAAAAAAGTGTCTTAAAGAGTGGCATTACGAAAAAAGATGTACTAATAACATAATTCTGAACAAAAAAGCCGACTTCAACCCTTTTCTCAAGGCTGCCATTGTCAGACCTGAACTAAATTGGACTACACGGGAAGCACCAGATATCGAATCAAAATCGGTTCACCCAGAAGAAAGTTCTAAGGTTTACCTTATTAAAAACACAGTCGTGTTGAGAATCTCCTCCTTTTTTGAAGTCGATTAAAAATATGTCAAAAGTACATTATTAATACTACCTACATTACCAGGGAGCTGTCTATTTTTATAGACAGCTCCCTGGTAGCAGCTCCCAGCATTATATGACTTAAGCTATTTTTCCTCTCGGAAAAACTTTGTCCGGTCTGGGAATTGAACCCGAGACGTCATGGACTGCAATCGCGTACCATAATATCGCAAAACGACTCACGACGCCAACTTCTGCACAGTAACTGTGAAAATGGCTTAATTTCTTACCGTCACCCCGCATAAGATTTATTTAGTTCTTACTTGATCAATACACGAAACAACAATAGACGAAAATTATAATGTCTCATACATACATACATAATCTATACTAATATATAATGTTGAAGAGTTTGTTTGTTTGAACGCTCTAATCTCGGGAACTACTAGTCCGATATGAAAAATTCTTTCAGTATTAGATAGCCCATTTATCGAGGAAAGCTATAGGCTATATATCATTACGCTAAGAATAATAGGAGCGGAGCACCAATGAAGAATGTTTCAAAATCGGGGTTCTGTTTTCCTTTTGAGAGTTTCCGAATTTAGCCGTTTACGCAAGTAAACGCCTAAATTTTCACAAAAATCATGTGTGACAAAATCATATTATTAAAAAATATTTTCACCTTCTACGTAAACAAAGTGTTAGGTTAAAGTTAACGTTAGCTCAAAGTATCTATACCACGCGGACGAAGTCGCGAGCAGAAACTAGTATGAAATAAAGTTACTCATATGGATTTTATAGCGTTTATATTTAATTTTTACTTTTGCTGTTTTTTTTAAAGTCCAACGCAACGACCTTGAAAAATCCATACAAGCAATTTTATTTCATACTTTTAATACTTGTGTAAACATCAGAAACAATTATGTAATATTTTATTTATTGCTTTATATAAAGAAACAATATAATGGCGATAATTATAAGTTTTATTATGTAAAAAATAGATATATGTGTATAAATAGTTAAGTTTTTGCTAATGTGATGCTCAACATTGTAAATATTATAATTAGTTCGGCCATTATTTTAACTTGATGTTACATAAAATAGTTTCAAGTTATATTTTACTCGTTTTATTTATCCTCAGTTTCTACTCGTCTCACTACTGGACTCAAACCTCCATTATAGGAGAGGAATTCATCTACTATATGACGCTGGTCAGGCGGGTTGATATAGGAATTTAATTTCGGTTTTTATTCTCTTGCACAGATGTTACGTGCATATTACGCAAGGGCAAGAAATGGGGTGGTGAATTATCACCACATTGACTACTTACCTTTACAAACAGTGTTGGCAAAAAGTTAATCTGATTAACGATTGAAAATTACAATTAAAATTTAGTCGTGACTTTTGCGATTAAAATTAAATTAGTTGTAATCAAAAAATCGGTGGTCTGTAAAGTCGGTTTACTGACGATAGTTGAACGTGACAACGTCATAAGAAAATACTGATGGAATGGTTTCATTTTTCAAAAGAAAATTTTAATTTTATTTGTTTGATAGATAGTATATATATATAGTGATAGTTATGGGAGACTTTAACGCGAAACTAGGCAAAGGGAGTGATGATGAGTTGAGAGTGGGGAAACATGGATATGAACAGAGAAACCAGAGGGGCCAGAAACTGGCTGATTTTCTGGAGAAGGAAAGCCTCTTTATGATGAATTCCTTCTTCAGGAAGCAGACACAAAGGAAATGGACCTGGATTAGCCCCGATGGTTCAACAAAAAACGAGATAGACTTCATCTTGTCAGACAAACGACAGATATTCAATGATGTCTCAGTGATCAGCAGAATTAAAACTGGGAGCGATCACCGGATGGTACGAGGCACATTGAATATCCATACAAAAGTCGAGCGGTCACGCTTGATGAAGTCTACACTCCGACCTACATCTGTCCAATACCAGAACCTCGAAAACTTTCAACTCGAACTACATAATCGCTTCCAATGTCTGGACGAGTGCGAATCTCCGAACGATATGAACAACAGGTTCGTGGAAACTGTCCACGCGGTTGGGTCGAAATTTTTCAAGGCTCACCGCGTTAATAGACCTAAAAAACTTTTTGACCAGACTCTCGAGCTCATGGAGTGGAGAAAAGAGATGACGGTGCAGTCTGCAGCCGATTGGTCCAAACATAGGCAGCTAAATAGACAGATCTCCAGGTCTGTGCGTCGCGATATTCGCCGATTTAATACGTTCCGTATTAAAGAAGCGATAGAGCGGAATCGTGGCTCGAAAGTGTTCGCACAAGATCTGTCTATTGGGAAAAGCCAAATGACTAAGCTGAAGACCGATGACGGCACTGTCATTTCATCCCAAAGTGAGATCTTGGGAGAGGTCGAAAGGTTCTATGGACAGTTATACAAATCATCCTGAAATCCTGTTGTCGGCTTGGTCCAAGATCCCAGATCCAAGCTAACTCGGCACTATACCGAAGAAATCCCGGACATCAGCTTGTACGAGATCAGAATGGCTCTCAAACAACTACGTAACGGTAAGGCACCGGGAGATGACGGAATTACGGCAGAGCTTTTGAAGGCAGGCGGCAAGCCGGTATTAATAGCCCTTCAGAAGCTATTTAATTCCGTTATCCTCGGGGGCGACGTTCCAGAGTCGTGGACCAGGAGTGTGGTGGTGCTGTTCTTCAAGAAGGGTGACAAAGCTCTTTTAAAGAACTACAGACCCATCTCACTCCTGAGCCATGTTTATAAGTTGTTTTCGAGGGTCGAGCGTTCGGGAAACTTAAGAGGATCTTCTCGTCCAACATACCTCAGTGTCTGAAAACACAGGTCTACGACCAGTGTGTGTTACCAGTGATGACTTACGGCACGGAAACGTGGTCCCTAAATGTAGGCCTCATATCAAGGCTCAAAGTCGCTCAGCGTGCTATGGAACGGGCTATGCTCGGGATTTCTCTGCGAGATAGAATCCGGAATACAGAAATCCGCAGAAGAACGGGTGTAACCGACATAGCACGAAGAATTAGCACGTTGAAGTGGCAATGGGCAGGCCACATCGCTCGACGAACCGACAACCACTGGGGAAGAAAGGTTCTCGAGTGGCGACCACGCATCGGACGACGCAGTGTAGGACGCCCCCCACTAGGTGGGCCGACGACCTAGTGAAAGTTGCTGGGCGTCGTTGGATGCAGGCGGCACAGGACCGCACATTGTGGCGCAATATGAGGGAGGCCTACGTCCAGCAGTGGACGGCAATAGGCTGAAATGATGATGATGATGATGAAATGATGATAGATAGTATGGATCAAGCTTTAAATGGAACGCCTCAGAACGAGGTAACGCCGCATACGTCATGTTTTTTCGTGTGTGCAGCCGGCTCCATCAAATTATAAGACGTCACGTCAAAAATTTTTGTTTATGATTATTAGTTGTTAATCACGATTAAAAATTTGCGATTAAAACAGTTGGAACAAGTTCAAAAATAAAAAAGGTAGATAATCACAATTTTTTAAATATATTTATGAAAAGCACAGGTATAATCGAATAGTTATAATAACTTAAAATGAATACCACTATTATTATAAACTTGAAAGTTTGTGAGGATTTATGAATATTTGTGGCTCTTTCACGCAAAAAATACGAACCGGATTTTTATACATCAGAATAGTAAATAGGCTACAAATTATAAAGAGTTCGTGAATATTGCCCAAATTATAACAATAAGTAGTTCTTTATTCTATCATATTATGTGTGTGGTAACGTCTACGACTATTACCAACCCTTATTATTGGCCGTAAGTGTCGTAAAAAAACAAATACATGCTTTACATGTGAGCCATTCCATCTGATGCCGTCTGGTTAACAATTACGTTCCCAAGCAGAGTTGGCATCAAGTAAGCGATAAAACAATTGTCGATCATTTTTGCAATTTCTACTCAATCCATATGACGTCGAGCCTAATTGGGAAAAAAACAAGATGATGGTGACTCATGTTATCTATTTCATCTCCTTAGCTGACTCTTATAATCCTTGCGAGATAGGAAGATTTAGCGACATATAGCTATCCATATATGCGATCCAACTTTGAGAAAGAAGTCAGCCGACGAATACAATTCGGCTGGGCAGCGTTCGGGAAACTTAAGAGGATCTTCTCGTCCAATATTCCGCAGTGTCTAAAAACAAAGGTTTATAACCAGTGTGTGTTACCAGCAATGATTTACGGCACTGAAACGTGGTCCCCAAATGTCAGTCTCATAAGCCTCATAGGCTTATGAGACTGACCAATAAATAAATTTGGAGTGTCTGTTTGTAATGTTAAAATAATAGGCTTTTTTCATGCTCACACGGTTATTTGCACTATACACATGCCTAAAAATCACTTTAATTTTTTTTGTCTGTCTGTCTGTTTGTTCCGGTTAATCTTCAAAACGGCTGGACAGATTTCAAAAATTCTTTCACCAATGGAATGCTATAATATCAGGGCGTAAACTAGGCTATATTTTATCCCGGTATTCCCACGGAAACGGGAACTACGCGGGTAAAACGACTAAAACCAAAGCGAAGCGAGGGCGGGTTGCTAGTATTATCATAAATTATTTGCTGCCTCGTTGCTGCTTGCGGTGTGGTGATGGTGTAAGAATACTATTCACCACCCCCTTGCACGTGGGTGTCGTAAAAGATGACTAAGAGATGAAATATGCAAATCTATATATATATATAGGAAAGGCGGGTTTTGTGAGCCATATATTGACTCATCACGATATCTCTGGAACCATAAGGCGTACAGACTTGATATTTGGCAGGAATATTCCTTTCGACGAGTAGAGGTCAGCTAAGAACAGATTTTACGAAATTCTACCTGCAAGGGGTGTTGCGGGGGCTTTAACAAAAATATACATATAAAGGAACAGGGTGAGCCGAAGCTACTAAAGCTAGAGAAATGAAATTTGGACCGTAGTTTCATTTTGTGACGTAGGCACCCACTACGAATGGATTTTTTGAAATTCCACCCCTAAGGGGGTGAAATGCAACGGTAAAGTCTGTATGGAAAGAAAAAAATCTTTAGCTACTGTCTTGAAATTAAGCAAAAATACTCTTTAATAAAAATAAATAAACACGTGTTTCAGCGTTTGTCCATTTTCATCCTCGAAGGGTGTAAAATAGGTAGAAAGATGTCAGTTTACTGACTTATCACAGAGCCGAAACTACTATAGCCAGAAACATGAATTTTTGACATTAGTTTCTTTGCGTGACGTTAAACCCATTAAGAACGGATTTTTTTGAAATTAGGGGGTAAACCGCAGTAACAAAGTTTGTATAGGGAGAAAAAAATCTGCATTTCTTTTTCTTCAAATTCTCTACAAATACTATTTAATAAATATAAATGAACACGAGTTTCAGCATTTCTTAATTTTTCACCCTCTAAGGGTGTAAATAGGGATGAAAAAGTTGGTCGACTAACTCATTAACGCCGAGCTAAAACTACTGAAGCTAGAAACATGCAATTTTGACCGTAATTTTGTTTTGTGACGTAAGGACTCATTAAGAAAGGATATTTTAGAATTCAACCGCTAAGAGGTGAACCGCAGTAGCAAATTTTATATGAGGAGACAAAATTCGTCACCGATTTTCTTAAATTTTTGCTTAAATACTCTTCATTCATCATTTGTTTCATCATTAAAACCCCCTGTTCGGCTCGAGCCTCCTCCATTGTGAGAGCGAAAATAACCTACTATACCACGCTGGTCAGACATGTTGCCATAGGTTTTAGTTTCGAACTTTTCTTTTCTTGCATAGATGTAGTATGCATATTATAATCCCTTAGACGTCTCCTACGACAGCCACGGGTAGGAGAAGGGGTGGTGAATTGTATTCTTATTCCGTCATCACACGGAAAATACTCTTCAGTAAAAATGAATAAAGAGCATTTGTCAATTTTTACCTTCTAAGGGAACTAGGCGGGTAAGGTGACTGAAACCGAAGCGAAGCGAGGGCGGGTTGCTAGTAATATCTATACAAGAGAAAGAAAACTTGAAATGAAACACAGTATCAAAACTTCTGAGCATCGTGGTATTAATCGTGGTCAATTTCCCTCCTATTGTGGAGGATAACAGCTCGAGCGCAATAGTGAGACGCATATGATATATGAAAAAAATATAGAGTTATCTGTACATTTAATGAATTTTAGGAGATGTTCTTAGAAAAAATATGAGCAACAGATTTCCGGGGTAACGCATTATGCTAGGACCTAAAGCAGTGGAATGTCAAAAGAAAATGTTGCAAAACATTTAATTTATTCCTTTGAGGACTTCTGATGCAGGCGCAGTGCGTTATAGGTGCCCATGACTCACTCTTTCTGACCTCCTCTCATTTTCTCTCTTATGTGACGCAGATGAAGTTATAAAATGGAGTGGTAGGCCCTACTAGTTAGTATGTAGTTTTCGCTTCATAATCAAAAATCATTACAAAGATTAAAAAAAAACAATAAGCTCGAAGCTGATATACCTATGTTTGTAATTGGTAATGGAGTCTGAGATAATAATCCGGGCCTATATTACCAATTACCTACTATCAGGCGAAAAGCTTTCAAGTGAAACCTTTAAAAAAATATATTGATTATAACTCGTTAAAGTGTCTCAAAATACTCTGCTCTCATTTATAATTGGCAAGTGCTACAAAAGAAAATAAACAAATTGACACATTAAAACCTTCACGGTTTCTCACAATTTAGAATCATGATTGACACAAACATCTATCGAAGGAGATTAACCAGCTAAAAATGTGTTGAGCGATTTTTTTGCCGCGCACCGCGCTTTGAGCCGGTTCCAAGATGGCGGATTGTCATCTGTCATTTTTAATTGTATGTCAAACGGTGCGTTCAGGACGACGCGTGATGCCGACGAGGAGGCGTTCTAATATATTTAGTTTATTGCGTTATAAACGAGACTATTATTAGCGTCCCTAATTTGTATTTGGCTTCTAGACTGTGCTAATCTTTGTTACTATCATAAAGCTAAAACTTTTGCTAATATATTTCGTATTAGCAAAAGTTTCAGCTTTTTTGCATTCAGAGCTTTTTACTTATTTGTACTTAGAACCTGACAAAATTTATTTTATTTTACAAAAGGTATTTATATGTTTTTCTTTTTATACAAACATTAACCTATCCTACGATATAATCTTTATATCATCGAGGAGTCTGAAAATAATTAGTTGAAACGCGTACAAAAACTATCCTATGGGGGAATTGATCCACGACACGATGACAAGCAGTGACTTAGAGTTCTAAGCTATCTGTGCAATTTTGATAAGGTACCGTGATAATTTAAATAATAAAAACATAATCTATAACCATAAATATAAACAACAACAAAACATGGAAAATAATTTCGACGTCTGAGCACTAGCAATTTGGTATTTTTTTCACATTGCCCATGATATTAAAGAGGTCTATGGGCGGCAGTTAGCACGACTTATAAAGAAGCTACTTGCTTGTCTACTGTCAAAGACAATAAAAAATAAACTCGATAAGCGTTCCCCTATTAATTTACCGTCGAAATTATAACGTTTATAATATGACTATTCTCAGCTAATGTTCCTAACTGGCCGGAATAGGATGTCATTTATGTGTTTATAGTTCAATGTCGGTTTTTAACGAGTCTACAGTATAGATATCAAAGAAACATCGACATACATACGATCATGCTGAATGCCGTAAGCATCACAGGACTTTTAATGTCTTTATTATTGAAAAGACTTTTATTATCATACTGTTTTATTATTTGAAATATGACTTGTTAGCTTACTTTTTTTTGCTTGTGGGACGCACTATCTGAGTCACATTGCATTACAACCATAACAGGTATTTATTTTCCTTAAAAATGTATCTTAAACTTATTTGTAATGAGACTGATAAATTTGCTTACTATCTTCAATCTTTTCCACTACATACATCTCCCAAAGCTGAAATCATCATCATCATCATTCTTCTCTTATCGCAATTATTTATATTTTTTTTGGATAGGCATCATAACGCACGCCGTCCATTTCGTCCGGGGTGGTGGAAGTCCTTATAACTCACCGTATTCCCTCCCCTTTACCATTGTGCCAGCTACTGGTACCGAATCCTTGACGTCTGTGGTGAGCCTGGAGTTACTAAGGATCGACGCAATATATACCTACTCTGCTATCGTACGTCAACTTCCCTTATATTGTGGAGGAGGCTCGAACCCAGCAATGGGACGTATATGAGCCGACATGATGATGATATTATTGTTAATTAGAGGGCGTTGCAATCTCTTTAACGTTGTTTTATATCGAAAATAAATAAGAGTATAATTATTTTCTCGCCAGAAAAAGATGTTGGCGGCAAGTTAACGTAAATGGTTCTCGAAACGGGCGCGGGGCGGGCATCTGAAGTCATGGAAATGGTGTCTGTAGTCAGTCCAAATCATGATAGGAATGTAGAAGGAATAATACAGGTTGTAGGGCTGTCCTGCACTGCCCTCCACGCTACGGACGATTCGGGGTGTATCCAAGCCACGACCTGTAAACAAGAGTGAAATTATCTAAAACTTTCAAATTCATTGCTTTGACGTAGTAGCTTGCTTAAAAAGGTAAAGGTTAAAATAATATTTCAGACCATAAACATCCCACTGTTGGCCTCGAGCCTGCTGTATAGGAGGCTCGAGCCCAACAGTGGGATGAGGCAATAGGACAGAAATTGATCTTACTATACCATGCTGGTCAGAAAGGTTGGTATAAGGTTTTATTTGGAGATTTTCTTCTCTTGCATAGATGTTATATGCATATTATATCCCTTAGTCGTCTTTTACGACATCCATGGGCAAGATAGGGAGTGATCATTCTTACTCTGTCACCACACGAAATATTTATTAGTACGTTTTTAACTTATTTTCTGTACTTAATTTCTGATCTGCGGGTCACGTCTGATACACGTCTGACCAGCGTGGTATAGTAGCTTAATTTCCACTTCCATAGTGGAAGAGGCCTTAGTTCAGCAGTGGGGCGTGTATGGACTGAGATGATGATGTTTTCTAATCGTAACTTTTCAGAGATCATGAGATTTAAGAAGAAAATTAATGAAATGAAGCCAAATGAAAAAAACCTCGATAATTTACGAGATGCTAACCTCGATATTTTATTATTTAAAATAGATATAGATAGAATAAATACATGAAATTTATAATAATTACTCCTTTATAGTCCGTTAGCTAGAATTCGTGAGAAGAATAATATCCATTTTCACCAACAACCCTCAAGTTTTAGGTGACAGCTTAAGCGATATCAATGATGCATAGCATAGATGTTAATTATTATTTTTGATGTCAATTGTGGCTAAATAAAATTCAAGTTTTAAATAGTGCCTAAGACACCATATTTAATATTTGATGATTTTATGTAACATTGATTCTATTTCCTCGACCATCATGCTTTACTGCAAATATACTCAAAAAAAAAATACTGTAATATCAAGTAAATAGTTCAGCTATATAATAACAAACGCTCTAGTTATCAGAATTCCGATAAAGAGGAAGAACTTTTTTTATTGCAATCGGTGGCAAACGAGCAAACAATACACCTGATGGTAAGTGTTGCTGCCGCTCATGGACCTTTGCAAGGCCGTTGCTTACCGTCAAGAAAGTAAAGGAAGTGTGAATGCATGCAATAAGGTTCGGTGATACTAAAGGCATCTCTAAAACCCACCACATGCTAACTAACACCTTCAGAAAATTGGGCTTCTGGCTCTCTCGGTGGATTCTTCAAATGGTAATAAATATGAAACTGAAAAACAGGCAAAGTTTACGAAACTTCTACAATAGTGTTTCACAATAAACTATATATAACGAAACGTTTCCTAAGGCGTTCGACAAGGAACAAGTGGCAATTAAAAGTGACAAATGGTATGAGTTATACACTCGTCTGTCTTGTCCTAACGCCGTGTCGCTCCGGCAACTCGCTTCAAAGAGTTCGTACCGCTCTCTGATCTTTCTACTGTCCGCACGCCACTTGATGACAGTACTACAATAATTTTAAAAATATAACCCATAGAAATATTGCTTTAATATTTTGTCTATAGTTCTAATTTTAAATCGTTTAATATTTATAACGGAATCACGGTAGGTATACCTATTTAAATAAAATTAATGGTTAATGGATAAAAGTGTTTAAGTAAATTAAACTAGTCAAAAAGCTTTTAATTTGAAAGTGTAAATAAATCTGTAGCATTCAGCTGATAAAAACTATTAACTAAAATTGTTGATCAAGAAATAATGGATTCTAAATTTGAATGTAGCAATTCTAAAAATTTTAATAATTAGCTTAAGTAGGAGTTATAAACTAATCTCTTTTTTAAAAGAGGATTAACTACTAGACCATATTAAAGCTTTAGAATTTCACGATTAATATGGTCCGTGGATCATAAATAAAAAGGCCTGTTTGGCGCTTTTCTCTCGTTATTTTTTGACAGATGACAGTTAAAAAAAGATAAAAGCAAATGTCCAGCAATGTTATGACGCGTGACCGTTGGCTGTATAGTCATGTCGTCTAGTACATTAAAAAGCAATAAATGTTCCACAGATATATTAAAGAGATGCGAATACAATTTTGTAAAGTATTAGCTGTGATCTTTGAGGCAGAAATATGAAGGCTCCATTTTTGAAAGGCATTAAGGTGATTTGCTACTTAGAAAGTCGCCTTAACGGTACCTATGTAAGTAGATATATACAGGGCCGGATTATGCATAAGGCGGATTAGGCAACTATCTAGGGGCCCCGCACCGACTAGGGGCCTCGAGCAAGCACCAAGAAAAAATTAAATTCATTTCATTGAACATTTTTTTTTTAATTCTCATTTCTCTTGCCTACTCCATCATGAGACCTGGATTATCATTTAACTACAACTATAACCTATCATCTATCATTAAGATATTTTCAATAAAAGTAAAAAGAAACGAGTCAGGCATGTGAGGTGATGCTGTAGCATCAAGTCAAAGTGATAAGGTATATTGTTGCCATAAGCGATTGAAGTAACAGAATACTAAAGAAGTCAATCTGATGGCCTGGACTTTTGTAATAGAAAATATATATTATAAAAAGTAAGAAAAATGTTAAGAAAAGGGGTCCGTGAATTGCATTGCCTAGAGGCCCCGGGAATTGTATTGCCTAGGGGCCCCCTGATAGGATTTATCCGGCCCTGGATACATAACTAATTAGATACGAACTCGTTGTATGAGAACAGAATATATAACTTTGTAAAAAAACTCGCAGAGCACATCAAAGTGCAACTTTGTAATCGGTCTTACGTGCATCATTCGGTTGAAATAAGTTCAATGTGATCGTTCAGTTAATAGTTAATTAACCACACTTATTATTATATTCACGATCTCTTTAATCACACTGAAATCAAAAGATTTTCTAGTCTATTAAAAATTCTATAGTACTCTGTGTTAACGTCCACTTAATATATTTTTAAATCTTATTTTTAATATTAATTATGACCCTTTTAACAAACGATGGTAGTAGTTGTCAAACTGAAACAAGCGCATAATTCTTACGTTATTTCAAAATTATTGTTTTTTTCTTTGGCACGTGTAGCGGTTTATTATTTTTTTATGAGATATGAATTATTTTCATACTTCGCAAAGAGTAAAACTATGTTTAATATGAATTTATATTTTATTTATTTTAATAAAATGAATGTTATCGGTGCTGAAATTGTTTTTCTACATTAGATATAGAAATTCGGCATACCTGTCTTGATAGCTTAATGTAAATATAAAAATAAAATTGTAACATTTTAAAAGAAAAGCTTTTATTATTCATAGTTAATAGTTATACAATTTGGTAGCGGTTAATGTATCTAAACGTGAATCGTACTCAACCGTGCTTTGTCAACATTCCTTAAGAAGGTTTACATTAGGCAGGCGATTGATCGTACAACTTATCCAAAATCTTAAGTAGCATTGATTTAAAATATCTATCATTTCAGCCCACAGACGTCACACTGCTGGGCCCTTGCCTCCTCCAAATTAGTAGGCAAATTGACTTACTATAGCACATTTAAAGTAATTTCATATACTACACCAGTTAATTGTAGCCTCAGTTGTCATTAAAATTATTCAACTGAAGGATCCTTAGTCATGTCAGATCTTCTTAGTTTGTGGCTGTGTTGCGATCCGGTTTTTAACGGACTTCTAAAAAGGAGGAGGCTCTCAATTCGGATGTTGTATATTTTTTTTTATTTGTTCGCGCATAGCTCCGTCGCTTGCTAACCAATTTGAAAAATTCTTTTTTGTTGGAAAGAGTATACTACCCAAATAGTTCTGTGAAAAATTAATTGAAATTGGACAAGCGGTTTATGAAAAATCAACAAAAATCTAAAAATTTATCTACATTGTCTACATTAACGGTCTTATTTCTTTGAAGTCGGTTTTTTTTTTGTTAAAATTTTGTTATTGAAGTTAAATTTCTTTTGGCACGTTAGGGAAATATGATGGGAGTAAATTTTTACGTTACGCGCTCATACCGTCACGAAAAACCGATACCCTGAAGTTAAGCGCATAGCGCAGGATACGGGGATGAATAATATTCGCACTCCATCACCACACCGAAAATATTTTTTTTTATAATTGATCTAAATAAGGATTGGGAGATGATATACGTGCCAAATAGACCTAGCTCACCTGCTTGGAGTATTAAAAGTAATTGGAGCAACGATAATCGTTTGGCTATGATACTTAAAACTAATTGCAATTCGGCACGTGTTCAAAAGCTGTGCTAGTTATAATTTATAAATTTATCTCTAATATTTTAATGCGATAACTTTGTGAGAAGACCGAACATAAACGACATAAGTAAGAGACAACGCGCAGACTTTTTGGATGCGGATATTTTTTTCATATAGCTCTGCTCTTATCCGAATTACTTGGGGGTCGACATTATTTTTTTTAAAGATAGCACTCTGCGCTATGGTAATAATACTTGTATTGCGGGGGACTTTACAAACATATAATTAACGGACACAAATGACATCCAGACTCAGAAAAACAATTTTTGGATCGCACATAGAGTTTTTCTCAGTGGGATTCCAACCCCCGACACTGGCACTATAGGTCTATCTTAACCACTATGCTATCTATGCAGAGGGCTGAATTCTTTATAGTACATATTGCAAGTTATTGACAATAGTTTTATAATCGGCCGCATGCCTGACGTCAACCCTCTTTGGGAATATAATTGTTAAGCTGATGGCATCAGACGGAGTTGGGGCAAGTCGATGAAAATATTTATTATTCGTGTAGTTACGAATACTATATACGAGGAAGTTTCAAAGTAGCCCCCATAACAGATAAAATCAAAGAGAAGCGTTTGCGATGGTATGGCCACATAAAAAGACGCACCGACGACCATATGGTGAAGCTTGCCCTGGATTTGCCTACGACGAAACGTACGCGTGGAAGACCACTCACCACATGGCAAATAACGGTCCAAAAAGACCTGAACGACGCTAGATTAAACGCTAACGAAGCACAAGATCGTGCTAAATAGAAGATTAGGACAAGGAAGGCCGACACAAAAAAAGGGATAAGGTCTAGTCAGAAGAAGAAGAAGATATTACGAAGTAAATATACACACCGACTTTTCCTTTCATAAAAGTCGAATAACGAATATCGTTATGTACTGTAAGTTTTCAGGGTGCATTTTTTCCCACAATTATGCAGGTTTTGGAATAAATTACCTCCTGCGGTATTTCCCGAGCACTCTGACATGTCCTTTAACGTGATTTAGAAAGAACTCTTACAGTAGTCAAGGATTTGACTGTGTTTTTTGGTATTACTGAGCTTCATAAGCGGCAGTATCACTTAACAACTGATCATTACAAAGCAACAAAAAACTGATCTAAATAGATAATATAACCGCAAAAGAAAATATCGCTATAAATAAAGGTTTGTTTAGTCAATTACTGTTAACTTCTACTGTTGTTTCTTTTTTTGATTTTTTTTTTGTGTGTGTATAGTTGTTAGCCGCATATGGCTTTCACGGCTTAGCCCGGACTATGGGTGAGCGCTGATGGCTCTCAACCCGGTAAGAACGTTGACAGTACTGTAAAATTATCCTTTATAGTAAACTATAATGTGGACACACTTCGTTCAATCTGTCCTGGGAGACAGATGAGTGGCGTGCGATCCCATAACCTACCGTATTCCCTCCCCGTCACCATTGGGCCGACCACTGGTACCGATTCCTTGACCTCCGTGGCCGGCCCAGTTGTTGCCGGATGAGGCATCACCCTCACGCGGTCGGCCTCTCTACGGGTGGCGGGCTAATCCCCGCTCCGTCCACCCGACTGTAAAATTATCCTATCAATATTATTTCAGTTTTCTATGAGGTGACGGAGTAAGAATACAATCCAGCACCCTTGCCCGTGGGTGTCGTAAAAAACGATTAAGGGATATCTTGTGCATATAACTACAGTGGAAGCCAATGAAAACTGAAAATACTCGCCTGACCAGTGTGGTGTAGTAGGCTAATTTCCCTTTCAATATGGAGGAGGCTCGAGCCCAGCAGTAGGACGTATATGAGCTGTGATGAATAAATAATGATAAGTGTGAAAGTTTGTGAAATATTCCAATGTGTTTTTTTCAAAACGGTTCAATGTTACCTATTCAATCACGCGTAAACCATTGGACAGATTTGGATCAAAATTGGTACATAGAGCATTTTCTGAATAATTTAGAATACTTTTTATCGCGGTTATGTGTACCCTTGTCATACTAGTTCAACTTTTCCTTTTTGCTCAATCAAACTTAATCTGTTGGATGGATTTCGATAAAATTAGAGAAAACTAATTTATACGCGGCCAAAGCTACTATTTGATAAGTTCTGTGTTGATAACTTAATGATTCTGGATCTAAAATATCCATTCATATATCTATCAATTAGCCCATAGATGTCCCACTTCTTCCCCATGAAAATACCACTCAGAAGAAAGGTCTTGTCTCATTTGCGTCCAACGGTTCCTTGCGATTTTCAAGGTATCATCAGTCCACCTTGGTCGTTCTACGCAACGTCGTCCGATTTATTAGTGGTAGTAATCACACTGTCGTTAGTTGTCTGTCTACAGCCACGGGCCGGTCCGTCCTGGGTAATACCACACTTTCGCAGAAAATCGACGTCTAAGTAGTAGCAATTTATTTCTGCGCTTTGTTCGGTGAGTGAGAGAGCCGGTAGCCCAACTTTCTGAGGGTGTTTGCGTGTGGTGGGTTTCGGTGATGCCCACTAAGGGCATTCACCGAACTTCACTGCATATATTCACACTCCCTTCACTTCCTTCACGGTAGGCAACGGCCTAGTAAAGGTTCATGAGCGGCAGCAACACTTACCAACAGATGAAAAAATTCGTGGTCGCTACTCGAAAGCCTTTCTTCTTCAACGGTTATCGAGCCATGTAGCCTGCCCATTGTCATTTCAGTGAGCTAATTCTTTGGGCTGTGTCAGTTACACTGGTTCTACAGATTTCTGTATTCCGGATTTTATCATGTAAAAAAATACCGAGCCTAGCCCTCTCCTATGTCCTATACATTGAGCGACTTTGAGCCTTTTTATGAGGCCGACATTTAGAGACCACGTTTCAATGTCATATATCATTGCTAATAACACACACTGGTTATAAACATTTGTTTTCAGACACTGGAATATTGGACGAGAATGAAGGACGGATTTAAAATATATTTATTTTGTATTTACAAGAGAACTTTCAAATTATTTTGTTATGTTCTAATGCCTGTTTAATAATAATCTGTCTTTATTATTCTCATTTAATTTTCAATTTATTTTCTTGTTTAGAACATTAAAGAGTAAGACGCGGTTATGCTTGGAAAATCGTTATGTTGAAAGTTTTTAAGTATGTTTTTTCCTTCTTAGAGTACATTTTCGTCGTAATTCGGTTTTTCTTTATTGTTACAATTTTATTGGCATCGAAATAAAGGTTCCAATCGCTATTTATTTTCATTTGAACTCCTCGAGCTGGAAGCAAATTATTCAAGGTTGTAGTTACAGTTTCATTATTATTGATGCGAATAAGACCCACTGAGTTTACGCGAGTCCGGTGAAAAATCGTTGGGTAGATAACAAGGTAAATAAGATTATTTCAAATAAAACTATTTATTATCTTTTAAAAAACTACGCTCTATTGATAGTACTCAGTTATTCAAGGAATAAATTTTTATGTCATGAGAGAAACCGTCCGTAGTGGCAGATTGGGGTTGGGGGTTCCATCATCACCGCTCACATACGTCCCACTACTGCGCTCGAGCCTCCTCCATATTGGGAGGGAAATTGACCTACTGTACCACGTTGGTCAGGTGGGTTGGTATAGGATTTTATTTCGAGTTTTCCTTCTCTTGTATAGTTGTTATATGCACAAGATATCCCTTAGTCGCCTTTTACGACAACCACAGGCAAGAGAAGGGGTGGTCAATTGTATTCTTACTCCGTCACCACACGGATGGGGGTCTCTATAACCTGACGTATTTCTCCTCTACGCTTATTGAGCGGGCAACCTAAACACACAAAACAATCTGAATCTCAGAATAACTATTTTTAAATACATATACATTATGATTTCTGATGTTTACGCGAGTGTTACACATTTTAAATAAAACTAATTTACGGATTTTATCGCGTTTGTATTTGATTTTTGATTACCCGACGTTTCGAACACTTTGCAGCGTTCATGCCATATGGTGACAGAGTAAGAAAACAATTCACTAGCCCCTCTCTTTCCCGTGGGTATTGTAAAAGGCGACTAAGGCATATTTTGTACATAATAACTGCACAAGAGACGAAAAACTCGGAATAAAACTCTATACCAATACGCGTGATCAGCGTGGTATAGTAGGTAAATTTTCTTCCCATTACGGAGGAGGCTCGAGCCCAGCAGTGGGACGTATATGAACAGTGATAATGAAGATATGTGTATTATTTTGTCTTTTCTATATAGGTACGTTTAAAAAATAAAGTCTAGCGAGAAAAATCGTCTCATAATGGAAACGCGTCGTATCTAAGACTTCATTTAAAAGCTGCATATTTAGGTGGATTCTGAATGAGCTTTGAGCTTTTAAAAAGAATCATTGAGACGGCGGAGTACAATTGCTGGTGGGACTGACGTTATTAATTTTTGCTCATTTACATTTCTCCCAAGCTCTGGAATGAACAACCTGCTGCTGTGTTTCCCGAGCGCTATGATATGTGCTTCTTTAAATGAGGTTTAAGAAGAGTATTTTCTTTACGATAGGCAACGGCCCGGCTGTGCCCCTGGTACCGCAAAGGTCCATGTGCGGCAGCATCACTTACCATCGGGTGTGCTGGTTGCTCGTTTGCCACCGTCGGCAATAAAAAAAAATAACCCGTGCGGCCGTTTCGTGTGTTGACGAAGTAAAAAATATAATTCACCATTCCCCATTTCTTGCCCGTGGGTGTCGTAAAAGACGACTAAGGGATTTATTATGTACATATAACAACTATGCAAGTGATGGAAATCTCGAAATAAAGCTCTATACCAACCCGCTTGACCAGCATAGTGTAGTAGGTCAATTACCCTGCCCTTGTGGAGGAGGCTCGAGCCCAGCAGTGGGACATATATGAGATGTGGTGATAGTCGCCTGTTTAGTTTCTGCTCCTGTCAGCTGGAATCGTTCTCACTAGTACGTAGTGTATCCATCGGAGGGAATCTTATCATCTTAGAATAATAACTTATAGAAGGTCAATTCGCGCACAAAATTGAGGGATTTAAATATACTGAAACAGAAGGGGAAACGCCAACAAAATCCTATGGCAGCCCATCTGATTAGCTTGCCTTATTAGGTTACATTTCTTAAATTCAATTATGGCTACTATGTGCTGTCAAAACTAGACAAAAGCCAAAAGTTTTAATTGAGAAATTTGAATTCAAGATCGAACAATTAATTTGAATATCCAAAAAGAACAAATATTTGTTAATAATTTAAAGTTTCTGTCAGCTGTCCTCATGATTTCATTGTGTTCCTTTTACTAGAGCACGTTTACCCTCCGCCTGTACACATCTCCATCGCAGTAAAATCCAAAGCTAAATCCGAAAGAGAAAATTGCTTCCGACGATTTGTTCAAACTACGTATTTTTTTGCAACCCACCCGTACATTTACATAATTCAGTAATGCATTTTAAAACGTAAAGCTACTCTTTATTAATATAAACAGACGTAAATTCTTTGTCGAGTTCATTTATATTTAAAAAGTTTATTTAAATAAATCTTCCAGCTGTGGGTGGCGGTTACAAATATCAACAGCCCTTGCGTTGCTTGTAGGTGTCGTAAAAGCCGAATAAGAGCTTTACATTGACATGGCATAACTCCATCTGATGTCATCTGGTCAATAATTAAATTCCCAGGGAGGGTTAAGGTCAGGCAGGCGGTCGGTCATATTCACCACCTCGGCTCATATACGTCCCACTTCTGAGCTCGAGCCTACTCCATAATAGGAGGGATATTAGTTTACGTTGGTCAGACGGATTGATATAGGGTTTTATGTCAAGTTTTCCTTCTCTTGCATTGATGTTATGTCCAGATTATATCCCTAAGTTGTCTCTTACGAGAGCCACAGGCAAGATAAGCCGTGTTGACTTGTATTCTTATTCTGTCACACGGATAGAAATGAAATTAAAATAACAATAATAAATTATTGGAAAATAATCCAAATAAATATTACAATTTATTTTACAAATACCGCTAGAATAAAAGCCCAACTTTCTGAGGGTGTTTGCATGTGGAGGGTTTTGGTGGTGCCTTTGGTATCACCGAGCCTCAATGCACGCATTCACACTCCCTTCACTTTCTTCGCGGTAGGCAGCGGCCTTGTAAAGGTCCATGAGCGGCAGCAACACTTACCATCAGGTGTACTGTTTGCTCGTTTGCCACTGCTTGCAATAAAAAAAAAGAACATATGTCTCACTGCTGGGCTCAAGCCTCCTCCACAACGGAAGGGAAATTTAACTACTACTACGCTGGTGAAACAAGTTGGTATAGGGTTTCGTTTCGACTTTGCCATGTCTTTCATAGATATTACTCGTATATTATATCCCTTAGTCGACCTTTATGATACCCACGGACAAGAAAGTGAAGGTTTTTGTATTTTTACTCCGTAACCACACAGGAATCGCAAATATAATATGATCAAATTCCTATAAAAAGACTATTATTTATAAACACTGTTCCAAATATAATTGTCGTTCACCCTCACACAATTTTCGCCCTTATTAGACAAGCACTGGTGCGTGTAATTAAAATATAGATCACTCTGCTTACGATTACAATGGAGAGTATAATGTTTGAAAGTGTACCGCTTTCGCAACTTTAAAATGGTTCAGTTTAACCAACTAAGTGTGAAGATGTAATGGACTGGAGTATTGGTACATATGGCGATTTACTGGAATTGAGAAAAATCGTATAAATTAAATCAACATATTTTCTGATGTACGAGGGGTGATCCAAAAGTAATGATAATCAGTTATTTCTAGTGCACACAAAAATACAAAAAAATTTCAGTCACTTGCTCAGTTACCCACTAGTTCAGGAAAAAAAAATCATATAAATAGGCCACAATTCCCGGGAGCTACATTCATTTGAATACGGACTGTCAAGGAGTGAACATCAAAATGGAAAAACACGAAATCAGAGCTGTCATTAAATACCTCTGCTTGAAAAAAATGTCTACCAAAGACATACACAGCGACTTGGTGGAAACATTAGGGGACTCTTCTCCTCCATATTCCACAGTTGCACGCTGGGCTAAGGAGTTTAAGCTGGGAAGAACATCGACGGAAGACGAACACCGCGAAGGACGCCCATCGACGTCCCTCACTGAAGAAAATGTGAAAAAAGTTGAAGAAGTTGTATTGGAAGATCGAAGAGTGACTATCAGGCATGTAGCTGAGGTCACAGGGATCTCATATGGCAGCATTCAAAGAATCCTTGCGAACGAATTGCATATGAGAAAGGTCTCCGCGCGTTGGGTACCGAAAATGTTAAACGACGAGCAAAAGAAGAAACGAGTCGACATGTCAAGAGCAAATCTCGAAAAGTTCCAGGCAGACAAGGACAATTTTTTGTCACGTTTTGTGACCATGGACGAGACCTGGATCCACCATTTTGATCCTGAAACAAAACAACAATCGATGACATGGAAACGATCCGATGAACCGACGCCGAAGAAATTCAAAGTGTCAAGCTCAGCAGGGAAGGTTATGGCGTCTGTTTTTTGGGACGCTGAAGGAATAATCATGGTGGACTACTTGGAAAAGGGGGCCACTATTACAGGCTCCTACTATGCAGAACAAATAAGAAGATTGCGGGAGGCTATTAAGGAGAAAAGGCGAGGCAAACTGCGGGCTGGAGTGTTGTTCCATCAAGACAACGCACCTGTTCACAAAGCTGCAATTGCCATGGCTGGCATTCAGGAAGCGGGCTTTGAGTTGGTGGAACACCCCCCCTATTCACCAGATCTAGCCCCCAGTGACTTCTATCTCTTTCCACGACTCAAGGAACACCTCCGAGGCAAGAAATTTGATGATGATAGCGACGTGATGGCCGCGGTTGAGGACTTTTTTGAGAGTCAAGATAAAGATTTTTTTTGTAAGGGAATTTTAGGTTTAGAAAAGAGATGGACTAAATGTATAGACTTGCTAGGAGACTATGTTGAGAAATAAATATATTTTTTTATTTTATTCATTGTGTTTATTATTGATTATCATTACTTTTGGATCACCCCTCGTATAACATATTAAGAAGTCGTCTCAATCCACATAAGTCCCACTGTTAGACTCGGGCCCTTGCACAATGGAAGAGAAATTGACCTACTACCTGTGGTTGGTCAGCTGTGTTGGCATTTTTTTTTTTTTATGGGTGGGCTATGGTAAGCGCACGCGCGGTCAAGTCCGTCCGGGGCGATGAAAGGACGGCGCGCGGGTCCATAACCCACCCGTACCCACGTCACCTCGTTGTTGGGCCGACCATCGGAGCAGATGTGACTTGTCGTCAGTGGTCGGCCCGACGGAATACCCTTTCGGTTAACCTCTCACCTCTCGACGTCCTGGGACGTCGGTCGCCGTCGCGCGGTCAGCCTCTCTGCGGGTGACGGACAATTTCCCGGTCCGATCACCCGCCAGCTGTGTTGGCATAGCGTTATATGTTGAGTGTCCCTTCTCTTATAAAGATGTTGATGATGTTGAAGATTGTTGATGATAAGTATTTTCCGTGTGGTGACGAATTAAGAATGCAAATCACCACTCCCTATCTGGCTCGTGGATGTCGTAAAAGACGACTAAGGGATATAATACACATATAATATCTCTGCAAGAGAAAACTCGAAATAAAACATAATCGGCCTTGTAGAGGTCCATGAGTGGCAGCAACACTTACCATCAGGTGTACCTACAGTTTGCTCGTTTGCCACCATTTGCAATAAGAAAAAAAAAACCCTATACCAACCTGTCTGACCAACATGGGTCAATTTCCCTCTTATGTGGAAGAGGCTCGAGCCCAACAGTGGGACGTGAGCTAAAATGTTGATGATGATGAAGTATTAGAATAAAAAATCGACCACAATTACTACCTTTCATCATCATTCTGCTCTTATTCTAATTACTTGGGATCGACGCAACAAAAACTAAAACATATAAAAGACGGTTATATCATTTACGTTTAGAAATTCCTCGGCATCAATACATAAAAATGTCACTAAAATTATTTAACAGGTTAAAATCTATACCAATAAATAAAATTGGAGTTTTGTAATGTCAAAATAATAAGCTTCTTTCGTGCTCGCACGACACCTATGCCTAAAATACAGATTAAAAAATTTTTGTCTGTCTGTCTGTCTATCTGTTTGTTCCGGGTGATCTTCAAAACGGCTGGACCGATTTAAAACATTCTTTCACCAATGGAAAGCTATAATATCAGGACGTAAACTAGGCTATATTTTATCCCGGTATTCCCACGGGAACGGGAACTACGCGGGTAAAACGACTAAAACCGAAGCAAAGCGAGGGCGGGTTGCTAGTATTGAATATAATGTAAACCACCACATACACTTCTACGTACCCACTGATTCATCATTCCTACCAGCATCAATGTTGCCAGAGGTTGAAGGTTCAACTCCTTTACATAAATCGATATTTGCTAGATTACAAAATATTCAAACATATAACGTTATAATTTTAATGCTTGTTAACTTAGAATTCCATACTATATAAAGTAGCGAATCCGTTATGCTTGCGACGACAAAAGCCAATTCCGTGTTGCCAACAGTTAAGCTATAACTACCCTCTATATTTCGTTCTACCGTATTAGCTGCTTACTCGATCGTGTGATTAAAAATTATGCAATCGCGTGCGGGACGCCGTTGTGGATGGACGCCTGTTCGACGCGTGCCGTCATTGTTGCTTTTAAAACTATTTAAGACGATTATAATGGGTCAAGAGACTATTTGTAGAATTAATAATTGATATTGCTACTCGTCCGTATGGTGACGAAATTGAAATAAAATTCACAAAAATTTGCTTTGACCGTCATCACAACGGGAGGGCCCTACTATGCCATGCTGGTCAGACATGTTGGTATAGGGTTTCATTTCGAGTTTTCCTTCTCTTGCACAGAGCTTATATGCAAATTATATCCGTTAGTCGTCTTTTACATCATCCAACATCCACGGATAAGATAGGGAGTGGTGAATTGTATTCTTACTCCGTCACCACACGGGAAGCTTTGGAAGTGGTTGAGTACAATTTGTCACTACTACTTTCTGATATGCCATAATTGTATATGCTGGCTGAGTGCAGCTGCTGCTTATCAGGAGCTTTAGTATTCTTTAGGCAGGCATATGTGCGACAGTTGATAGTTATATGCTGACAGGTGACTCGCTGAATAATGAAAGAGCAACAAAGAAATGTAAGTATATAATAACACTGAAACAGAGAAAATACTCGAAATAAAACTACAATACCAACCCATCTGCACAGCGTAATATAGTAACCCGAATGGCCCTCCATGTTAGAGGAATTTGAAATTACATAAGCTGTTGATCATCATCATCTTGCTCTTATCCCAATTACTTGGGGTCGACGCAATATGTTATCTGTTTTGACATATTGCAAAAAGTTTCGGCAATGACTTTTATGACCGGCCGCCTGCCTGACGTCAACCCTCCTTGGGAATGTAATCGTTGACCCAAATGGTACCAAATGGAGTTGGTCCGGGTCAATCTAGGGCTCTTAGTCGTCTTTTACGACACCCACGAGCAAAGCAAGGGTTAGTAGTATTCGAAGCCGCTACCACACAGCACACATAAGTTGTTGATATAAAAGATAAAGTATTAAGTTTATATTTTTAGTTTTCTCATTAATATTCACATATAATAGTCATATACATCATATTTAATATGATATCATATTTATTAAAAAGAAATACTATTCTATAATTAAGTTATTGTTTATTAATTTATTATTTTTGTTTTGGTAATCGGCTACTAATACGAACCCATTGTTACCGGCATCAAGGTACAATTTTATTTACCAATGGGCATGATGACAGTAACCAAAAATCACTAAAATAATGTGTTTATCTACTGTAACACTAAGAATATATCTTGGAATAAATATTTATTTTCTTTTATAAGATGAGATTATTAATTTATTTAATAAAATAAAACTACAAAATACACAAGTCCGCCATGTTCAGCTAAACACCAATCAAGTTGAGTTACGTCACTCCTATGTGCACTTATCATTATCATCGCAAATTCTGTACGAAACCCTACGATCGTTACACTTATTAATTGTTTTAACTTGCATTTAAAGAGTATTTCGTGATTTTTATCGATCTCTTGCTTACTTTTGTGTTCTTACTAAAAATATAAGTCATGGAAGAAGGATTCACCAAGGCAAATAGCTCTAATTTGCCTAGAGTTGATTTGTTAATGCTGGGAGAGTACCTAGCATCAAACAAAAACTTCTTCTGTTCAGCAGAATTTAGAAATGTCAAAACTACGATGTAAATAAAATATTGATTAATAATCTTCTAACACCAATAATTTAAAATCTATTTAAAAATATGTTATTTAAATATTGGTTATGTTATTTAAATAATGCTTTTGTAAACTTGGTATTAAACTGCAGTTATATAAAATCACACACCAAATAAAATATACGATATAAAGTAATTACTTACGTCAAAATGATCTTCACAGAAACAAATAGTCTCCTATTTATTTATTTAAATTTATGACTTTGAATTTCGCCGTGCAAGATTAAGCCTTACCTATATCTTACTGTTTTATTGTGTGGCACATAAACAAACAGTTTGTTATGAGTTTTATTGATGTATTAATACATTGAGGAACCGCACACCACTTATAGACTTTCAAATTAAAGTCTATATAAAATATATCGGAATTTTTGCTTTAATTCCCTTACATTTACAACTCAAGTAAATAGACGTGACGTCACAAGCAGACGCCATGACACTAGGCACCGTTTTGGCGCTAATTTAAATGCATTTAATTAAAATAGCATTTATTTCTAAAGAAACCGTACTTATTGCAAAAATAATATATTTTTTGGTAATAGTGGTTATTTAAGAATATTATAAAACCGTTTTTCAAAATTAGTCATCATGCCTATTATCAGTTTCTTCACATCAGCGAGCAAGATATCATACTTTTCCTGAAAAGAGTTGCTACTCTTGTGGCGAAGCCCCCACACCCCTCTGCTAGATTCAAGCTTCCTCCACAAAAGGATTGAAAGATTGTATTCTTACTCCGTCACCATACAGAAAAATATGGATATCTATACCAATAAATAAAATTGGAGTGTCTGTTTGTAATGTCAAAATAATAGGCTTTTTTCATGCTCACACGGTTATTTGCACGACACCTATGCCTAAAATACAGATTAAAAAATTTTTGTCTGTCTGTCTGTCTGTCTGTCTGTTTGTTCCGGGTAATCTTCAAAACGGCTGGACCGATTTCAAAAATTCTTTCACCAATGGAAAGCTATAATATCAGGGCGTAAACTAGGCTATATTTTATCCCGGTATTCCCACGGGAACGGGAACTACGCGGGTAAAACGACTATAACCTATAACCGAAGCGAAGCGAGGGCGGGTTGCTAGTATTATATATTTTTGAATACCCGACTTTTCGAAAAGCGTACAACATTCATGGTCACGGGCGGACCATTGTATTTACAATGTGTAGCTAATACTCGCGTAAACATCAGTAATCTTCATATAAAATTATATCCTAATTATTATAACTATTTTTATTATATCTACTTTAGTATTATCTAATCCAAGTAGTAAATTTATTTTCCACATATTTTAAAAGGAGATTTATGGCATTCAGTTTCCATAGCACGTGCAAGTCGATTTCCAAGTTGGTCGGATAGGTATTCAACCGTGAAATAGGTCCCTCTTAGCGTATATCGATTCGGGGCTTGTATTCGCTCCTCAATGGAATTAATAGAATCCCCCATGCCATCGGATGACAACACTAAGATCTTGTATAGTATACAATTGATTGATAGTTTGTTCAGACCTTTGTTATATTTTAATTGATAGCACATATAGCGTAGTGATTAAAGTAACTTACAGTACCGGTGTACGGGTTCATGGTAGGGCCATATTGGTGACAGTTTTCTGTCTACAGCTGCGGGCCGGTCCGTCTGGGGTAGTACCACACTCTCGCAGAAAATCGACGTCTGAGTAGTAGCAATTTGTTACTGCGCTTCATTCGGTGAGCGAGAGTCGGAAGCCCCACTTTCCAAGGGCATTTGCGTGTAGTGGATTTTGGTGATGCCTTTAGTGTCACCCAACATTATTGCACGCTTTTACACTCACTTCACTTTTTTGATGGTAGGCAGCAGCCTAGCAAAGCTTCATGAGCGGCAGGGTCACTTACCATCAGGTGTACTATTTCCTCGTTTGCCACCAATAGCAATTAAGAAAAAAACTTCCCAGGCATTAAAATACTGCGCAAAACAATATATCTTGTTAAGAGGCTTTTTTACAGGCAATGCTTTGATTGCGGGGTGTAATTGTCTGAATCATCCAGGTCAACAATAGGACAGCGTGCGACCTCATAACCTACTGTATTGACCACCGCTTCGACCATTATCAGTGTTGTTCTGTTTTTTTGTTATTTTTTTTTTGTGTCTGTACAGCTGTTGGCCGCAGATGGCCTTGACAGCTTGACGCGGACTATGGGTGAGCGCTGAGGGCTCTCAACCCGGAGAAAAATATGCTAAGCGACATCCCCCAAGGGCTCCCCCTGTGGGGAACGGACCTCGGCTTGGGGCGTCGCTGGAGGCAAAGTGGGCGTGCCCACGTTTTTAGTCGTGACTTTTGCGCGGCGCGGTTTCGCACCTCGACGGTGAGGGCGGAACCGCGGATATTTATTTGTTAAGGCCTCGCGGGCCGTGTAGGATCTTTGTTGAGCGAGTGTGATATTGTCGTCCTCTTCATCGAGGACGTGACGAGGACGTCGGATGGAAGTGTTGTTCTGAGTCTAGGTGTAATTTATATCTGTTAATTATGTTTCCGTGCGGTGACGGAGTAAGAACACCGATATCGTAAAAGTCGACTAAGGGATATAATATGCAAATAGCACCTATGCAAGAGAAGAAACACTTGAAATAAAACCCTGTACCTACTCATCTAACCAGCGTGGTATAGTATGTTAGTTTCTCTCACATTCTGAAGGAGGCCCGAGACTAGCAGTAGGACGTATATGAGCTGTGATGATGATGAATCAAACATATATGTTTGTAAGTCCCCCGCAATCATTATCGCCATAATATGCACTCAACGTCCATTATAAATATTATAAAAGTTTTGACAAAGTCCCATGTAGTACGTGGATTGTTTTCATAAAGTAGACTAGCTGTGGGAGGTATATGGGGCAAGAAGAATCTTTTATAAGTTGATGAAACTATAACTTCACAATTTCGCACCTATTCGCGGAGTATTTATCTAAGATGGCAATATCGCCTGGTAAAATTCTTGGTATTATTTAGTTAAGTAGCATAGTGAAACCAGATTCTTTTTAAGTATATTGAATTTTAATCGATTATCTTTATCTTTATATATATATTTCTTGTGTACGTGTGTATGTCACTGAACTGCTCAACCTTTTTCGTTCATGTATTGCATGTCGCGTGACGGTCGGCCGCGGAGTAGGGGTAAAGTGAAAGGTGCTCGACAGAGCAGCCGAGACCAATATGGCGACGTTCGCATCAACTAACCGTGTAGTGTATAGACTATTACTCATTTGTGCCAGTGTTCCACGCTATTTGTTTGTTTTTATCAGTGTTTAATGTAAATGTTGCTATTTTTTACTTTTTCAACGTTTTACAACGTTTCATTTTTACTGTGGTTTCATAAAATCACACAATCATTTTTTTTTTTTATTTATTTTCTTCAATTGCTAATTATATGCCTTATAACTCGTTCACTTATAAAAATAAGGCATAATTGAGAGACTCAATAATTGAATGTATAATATTTAGTGAATTGGATTGAATTCACAAGTCCACTAGAACAGCTATGTAATTAAACTCAACTTGATCACGAGCACTTTCTATAACAACCAATAAGACTTTGAAACTCTGAGAACTACAAATTAACAGTCTATTTCGGATAACAATTTAATAATAGCTTCGATAGAATTCGCCTCAAATTTAACAAATTTTTTTAGTTTATTATAATCTCCATGTGGCGACGGAGTAAGAATACAATTCACCACTTCTTGCCTATCCGTGGATGTCGTAAAAAACATCTATTCTATACCAATAAATAAAATTGGAGTGTCTGTTTGTAATGTCAAAATAATAGGCTTTTTTCATGCTCACACGGTTATTTGCACGACACCTATGCCTAAAATAGCAATTAAAAAATTTTTGTCTGTCTGTCTGTTCCTCAATCTTCAAAACGGCTGGACCGATTTAAAAAATTCTTTCACCAATGGAAAGCTATAATATCAGGGCGTAAACTAGGCTATATTTTATCCCAGTATTCCCACGGGTACGGGAACTACGCGGGTAAAACGACTATAACCTATAACCGAAGCGAAGCGAGGGCGGGTTGCTAGTTTAAAATATATAAAAAGCATATACTTACTAATATTATAAATGCGAAAGTAGGTTTGCTTGCTTGTTTGTTTGTTACGCTTTCACGCTTAAACCACCGAACCAATTTCAAAAATTCTTTCACCAATGGAAAGCTATAATATCCGGAAGTAACATCCTTACTAATATTATAAATACGAAAGTAAGTTTGTTTTTTTTTTACGATTTTAAAAATTCTTTCACCAATGGAAAGCTATAATATCGGGGAGTAACATAGGCAATATTTTATCCCGGTATTCCTACGGGAACGGGAACTACGCGGGTAAGGCGCCTGAAACCCAAGCGAAGCTAGGGTGGGTTCTAGTACCATATATAGAAGAGAAGTAAAAATCGAAATATAAACGTAAACTAACATCTCTTAACCAGCGTGGCTTAGTTGGTAAATTTACTTCCTGTTTTGGTAAAGAATAAAGCCTAGCAATGGGATGTAAGTATATGAACTGAGATGATGTTGATGATTTTTTACTTCAGACTACCAACCTGCCCTCGCTTTGTTTCGGTTTCAGTCAGTTTACCCGCGTATAGTTCCCGTTCCCGTGGGAATACTGACATAAAATATAGCCTCAGTCACTCATTATATAGACCGGTACCTGGTAGTAAAAATTTAGCAAGATCAGTCTAGCCGTTTTGAAAATTACCCAAAACCAAAAGACAGACAGAGAGACAAAAATTTTTAAACCGAATTTTAGGCATATGTGTCGTGCAATAACCGTATCAGCATGAAAAAAGTTGTTATTTTGACATTACAACAACAACTTCAATTTTATTTATTTGTATAGATATCAATAGATTGTCCGTTCTTTCTCGATTGCGCGTCATGCCGCCCTAGCCGAGGCCGCGGGTGACGTGACCGGGGAGTTAGTCCGTCACCCGCCGAGAGGCCGACCGCATGAGGAAAGACCGACGTCCTCCCCGAGGGGGGGACGTCGGTCGATGAGAGGGTACCCCAAATAGGGGGTCGGCCCAACGACGAAGGCGACGTGGTGTTCGGGTGGATTGCGGGTGTGCGTGCTTACGCCCCTCTGTTGCCCCGGACGGAGTGGTGCGAGGAACGCGCCGACCGTAGCCTCACCCCAAAAAAAAAATAAGTTCTTTCTCGAGTGTTCTCGAGTGGCGACCTCGTATCGGACGACGCAGTGTAGGACGCCCCGCCACTAGGTGGACCGATGACCTAAAGTCTAACTTTTTAATAGCTGCAGTAAAATGACGTTTTGTGGGTTGCCGGTTTTTGAAGAAAAATAAATAGGGATGTAGCTAAATGAGTGAATCGTAAATGAATAATCAGTTTGGTTTTTTTTTTGAGATTCAATATTAAGTTGTAATGTATTTTTTTAACCTATTATTATTACTATACTAGAGGAATGATCTTTTTTAGTGGAAGTATAGGGAGGTACATTCAAAATGAAACAAAAACGTCATTAATTAAATATTTAATTAATCTTTTTAGAAATCACTGTCGCTGTCGCTTTCGGTCACACTAATAACAAATCTATCTGTCACTTCATCTATAATATGATCGAGGTGGCACATTTTATCTTCCTCTTTAATAGTGTGAGACACACAGTCACTCCACTTAGCCGGTGTCACTGTCTTGATTCCTTCTTGGAATAAAGTTTTCACTTCTTGCATTTTATACGTCTTATTATTGTTTGCGACGTGACTCTTTACCTGCGCCCATACCAACTCAATGGGGTTCAATTCACAGTGATAAGGGGGCAGTCTTAAAAGTGTGATACCTTTTTGTGCAGCCATCTCGTCTACGGCATATTTCTCAGTATGATTTTGTTGTTTCACAATATCTATGAGAGTGGCCTTGATCATATTTGGTTCAAACGCAATATTTTTAGTAGTCAGCCACTCTTGAATTCGTGCTTTCGTCCACGACATCTTCGGGATTGTTTCGATCTTCCGAGAGTGATAGGGCGCATTGTCCATTACGACTACTGCATTCGGCTTGAGTTTAGGTAGAATACCGCCGGACCAATCCTCGAAACACTCCGCGTTCATTTCATCATGGTAGTCTTCTATACCTTTCTTTGCTTCAAGCATAAGAAGTCCGTCGACCAGGAAGCCTTCTTCGCCGCCTATGTGACTAATTATGAGTCGTTTGCCCTTTCCTGTGGGATTTTTTAATCCCGTAGTCAAGCCGTCTAAAAATGCCTGTCGAGAAGATTTAATACTTCCGTCAATCCAGGTTTTTTTTGTAGTATGACCTGAAAAGAACAAAAAAGAATCATAAGTTTCGACATCAAAACAAAAAGGGAACAAATAGAAGAAACTAAGAGTTGACACGTACCAGCGTTGACCCAGGTCTCGTCTTGATAATATATGTATTTTCCCTCCCTACGATATTGTTTAATTAAACGCAGGTAGCGCTGGCGCCATGATATGATATCTTGTCTATCAATAAGCACACTCTTGCGTGATCGAGTAGCGAATTCGAAATTAAGATGCTTCATAATTTTTCTCAATGTCTCTTTCGAGAAGTTGGGCAATCCTGGGTCATCATTTACAACTTGCAGCACCTAAAAATGATTAAAGTTATTACCTAATTGGTTAAGATTACACATGGGATGGGAGAAAACATACATAACGTATAATAAAAAGATGAGTGACGACATGTGTAAACTAACTTTTGCGATGATGGGTATTTCATTTCTATGAAAGAACTGATGTACAATTCGTCTAACAGCAGTGAATGTGAAATCATCAAGTTTATCTTTAAATGTAAGTTTTGGGCCCGTTTTTTCGGGAGGTTTTGGTGATTCGCTGTCGTTCTCCTTGTGCTCCTTTAAAACGGAATAAACTGTGCGGACGGATATTCCCAAGACTTCAGCCACCTTGTTAACGCATTCACTTGTTTTTGGAACTTTAATGTTTGATTCTGAAGATTTCACTTCAAACACATATTTGTAAACGTTTTGGACCCAAAGTTTTTCAGTTGCACTTAGAGCTACACGTGGCCTTTTTTTCTTAGGAGATAAAAATGTGTCTCCATCTTGCGATGTGCTCGGCAGAGCATCCATGTCTTCAATGTATCAAACAAAAAAAAAACTAACACGATTAACGAAAACAGGTAATGAAAAACAAACACAACGTAACATAAGTTTAACAATAATGATAACAAAAACAACGCGCAGTGGGCAAATCAAAGTTATTCATGCGCTCAAAACAAAAGTATGAAGCCGAATGAGCGAATGACAACCGAAACAAAATGGCGGTCAAGCGTCATCGTAGCACCGTAACCAAAAACCAGTACTACCAACTTGAGAGAGCGTTTTCTTGAGTGTTACCTTGTATATGTCTAAAAGGATCAACGTTTATACAGCCTTTTATTTACATTAATATTAAATAGAATTTAGTATGATCATTATGAGTCAGCTATGGAACGATTAGATATTCTGTAAACTTTTGTGAACTGAATCACATCCCTATTGAGATTAGGCTGTCAACTTTATTTTACGGAATGACATTTAGAAACGTCATTTTACTGCAGCTAATAAAAAGTTAGACTATAGTGAAAGTTACTGGGCGTCGTTGGATGCAGGCGGCACAGGACCGCACATTGTGGCGTAACATGAGGGAGGCCTACGTCCAGCAGTGGACGGCAATAGGCTGAAATGATGATGATGATGAACTGACCTTATTTTCATTTCATTCATTTAATGAGAAGGTAAAATAGGGATGCTACTCTGCTGAGTTTGCTCATAAAAAAACTATATCGATGTTTATAAATGAATACATTAAACAATTTTTTTACATAAGCAAAAGAGCATTCGCAGATCGAAAATGTGATCAGGTTTCAATAATTCGAGAATAACCCGATATCATGTTAAAAATATCGATATGGCGATATTTCAAAGTTACAATTATCGATATTTAAATATCGATATTTTGGTGGTTAAGATCGATATTTCATCGATATCGATAAATGTCGCACATCCCTAGAGTCTATCAATTACGATATGGTTCTGGCGGGATTGTGATGAGCTTTTCTTTTTAGGAAATCTGCATCTGAAAAACAATAACATTGGATACGGAGCACTAGTATCGAATCATTTTTAAAGTAACGAGTACTTCTCTCTCCTTGCAGGATTTTGATAATAGATTGATAATGATTAATTGTTTGTTTTTTAGGAAATGTGAGAGTGATATTCATCTTATAATGTAGTATAAAACACTAAAATTCGATACTGAGCATTAGTATCGAATGGGCAATAATCAATATCAATTGAAAAGTATCGATACTAACTCTGGGTATCGAATAGTTTTTGAAGTATCGAGTAGTTTTCCTGACAGGATTGTGACGAGCTTTTTTTAGGTAATCTAAGCGTAAGTCAAGAAAATCTGAAAATCTGTCAGGCATGAAATTGACACAATACCTGCCAGTCGATACCATTCTTTTCTTTCGATACCGATACCAAGGTTTTCATTCGATACTAGTACTCTGTATGGAATGGACTAACATTCAATACTAAGTATTAGTATCGAATGAAAAATATCGATACCATATGAGTACTCATTAGTATCGATTCATCTTTAGCACTTACTGATTAGGTATGACGTAAAGGGATGAAACGATATCATCCAGGAATACGTACTTTTAATCTAGGCATGAGACATACCTTCATAATTCAACAGGAGATACACAAATTTACTGATATCGATGAAGAAATGGCGTTTTTTGTATGAGAGCCCCCCCTTTAATATTTATTTTATTTTAATTTTATTATTTATTTTTAAAGTGAAAATATAACTGAGTACTTTGTGAATAGGATGCCTACCTGTTACCATTATCGATATCGAGCAAAAAATCACGTTTTTGGAATAGGAGCCTACCTTAAATATTTATTTTATTTGGTTTTTAGTATTTTTTGTTATAGCGGCAACAGAAATACATAATTTGTAAAAGTTTTAACTGTCTAGCTATCGCGGTTCTTGAGATACAGTCTATGGGCAAACAGACGACGGACAGAGCGAAGTCTTTGTAGGGCCCCGTTTTTACCCTTTGGGTTCCGTACCCTAAAATGAGAGCTGGATCGCTTGATATATATTTATCATTTTATGTAATTTCATTTCAATTATACAGTAAGTTTTTAGAAGTGTTTAGTATCACACTATAAGCGTATAAAGTCCATATTAATATTTCATTGATTTGATATAAAAAAGAATGTAATAGCATATTTTTTTAATTTTAATAGATTGTTTTAAAAATGCCAGCAATCAATCGTCTAAACATAGGTAAGTCGCAGAACTCGCAATGCTGCAAGTTAAAGACACACAAGAGCACGTCAAAAATAAATCGTTGAAATTGTAATCAACACCATGGAAATATTGCTTTTAAACAAGAGTTAGCTGCACTTAATTATAACAGAATGGAAATCTATTAATTGACACCAAATTGTTGCTAATGAATGTATTTTTTTTATTAATTATACCAATTCGTATTCATAGTTAATGCAAAACGTCCGTCGGGTAAGCTAGTAAGTTAAGTTTGAGTAACTAATAAAGGACATAATATAAATGATATATATAATATATATACGATAAATTCTGGCTGTGGAAGAGGCTAGAGCTCAACCCTCTTGCCAGGTTGCTGGTGACTCCAATATCACATATATAATTTGTGGTAGAACCCTACGTCCATGAATGGACGGCGTAAGACTTAATGATCAGAAAAGAAAAACATAATACCATATTTCAGTTTTATTCTGACGATCTATTAAGATAAATTAAATTAAAGTGTCTGTTTGCAATGTTAAAATAATGGACGTTTTTCATGCTGATACGGTTATTTGCACGATACTTATGCTTAAAATCAGGTATAAAAAATTTTGTCTCTGTCTGTTTTGTTTTAATTTGCAAAACAGCTAGACCGATTTTGCTAATATTTTACTACCAGGTACTTGTCTATATAAGGAGTAAGTGACGCTATATTTTATCCCAGTATTCCCACGGGAACGAGAACTACGCAGGTAAGCCGACTGAAGCCGAAGCGATGCGAGGGCGAGTTGCTAGTCTGAAATAAAAAAATCATCAACATCCTTTCAGTTCATATACAGACAGACAGCGAAGTCTTAGTAATAGGGCCCCGTTTTTACCCTTTGAATACGGAACCCTAAAAATGAGAGCTGAGTTGCGTGATATATATAGTTTATTTATCATTTTGTGTAATTTCATTTCAATTATACAGTAAGTTTTTAGAAGTGTTTAGTCATCATACTATAAGCGTATAAAGTCCATGTTAACATAGAGATTTAGGTAGGTTTTAATAAACTGTATTCATTGATTTGATATAAAAAAGAATATATTAAAATATTTTTTAATTTTAGTAGATTGTTTTAAAAATACCAGCAATCAATCGTCTAAACAACTCTTACGATTAAAACGCCCGCAGCAAAATATTAATATAATGTTAAGAACATCACATAACATAATCACTTAAGTAAAAAATAATTAAGAACATTTCGCAATATCCACTTAACTGTCTGTACCTCTTCGGGAGAGTGGGCGAGCGAGTGAGCGAGCTTGTCTAGCAATCGACGCTGCTCCGCGGTGCACGCTTTGTGATGCAGATAACCTTAATCCCTATCTGTCGGCTACGTGTCAACACCAGCCCAGCTGAACGAGAGAATAAACCGGACATGGTGTACGTTATACAGAAAATACATTTTTTAGTTTTGGAGTGAATGTGAAAATGTCATGTGGCGTCCTCAATTCTATTGGATATTTTAATTTAAATAATTTTAGTGGTATTTTGTTTAATACAGAGAAAATAACTGAAATATAACGATTATGGTGTTATAGTGGTATACGTCTATTTTCATGTTCTGCAAAAATTCTCAGATCATTAATTGATTTGGTTATCAGCACCCAATCAATGATGACGACTTTACTTACTGACGGATTGTTTATTGTAAATAAGCTACTAATTGTAAGGTTTGGTTTGTATCATATTGTTAAGCTAACAATGTATTCGAATGAGACTTATATCCAAGGCCATGAATACATTTTATTAAAAAATATATATTAAAAAAAAAAATTAATGCACACGATGGTATTAAGATATTTAAGACATTCAGATAGTTTGAAAATCGATTAATTACAGGAATTAGTTAAATGTATGCATTCCGTGTGGTGATGGAGTAAGAATACAATTCACCACTCCCTATCTTGCCAGTGGATGTAGTAGATAACGACTAAGGGATATAGATTAGATAGGGATATAATACGCATATAACATTTATACAAGAGAAAGAAAACTTGAAATAAAACCCTATACCGACCTGTCTGACCAGCATGGTATAGTAAGGTCAATTTTTCTCCTATTGTGGAAGAGGCTCAACCCCGAACAGTGGGACGTCTATGATTTGAAATAAATGTAATAGTTACAGAATCTTTATCAAACTTTGATGGTTTTAATATTTTTTTTAGGCATATCCTTATTTATACTAACCGCTATTCCATAGCAAGCAACAGTGCGAAAGGATTATGAAGGGCTGAGATAGCAATTTGCGGCGTACTTAATTACAAGATAAATTAGTATGTAAATTAATAGCCATGTTCTTCACTCTACAGCGGGTAAATATTGCGCAGGAATATTACGACGAGATGTTAGATATATATAGAATGAGAGGGTACCCCAAACGGGGGGTATTCCGTCGGGCCGACCACTGATGACAAGTAACCTTGCTCTGGTGGTCGGCCCAACGACGAAGGCGACGTGGTGTTCCGGTGGGTTGCGGGTGAGCGTGCTTACGCCCCTCTGTCGCCCCGGACGGAGTGGTGCGAGGAGCGCGCCGACCGCAGCCCACCCCAAAAAATAAAAGATATATGTAGAAAGTGAATATTTTAATTATTTAGGGTTTTATTTTCAATTTTTTTACTGATTCACGTCTTTCATCATCGTCATCATCATCATTTCAGCTCATATACGTTCCACTGCTGGGCTCGAGCCTCCTCTATAATAGCAGGGAAATTGACTAGGTACTATACAATGCTGGTCAGACTGGTTGGTATAGGGTTTTCTTTCCAATTTTTCTTCTCTTACATAGTTCATCAAAACGCACTTTTCCGTGTGGTGACGGAGTAAGAATACAATTCACCACTCCGTATCTTGCCCATGGATGTCATAAAAGACGACTATGGGATATAATATGCACATAACATTTGTGAAAGAGAAGAAAAACTCGAAATGAAACTCTTTACCAACATGTCTGATCAGCATGGTATAGTAGATCCTATTCCCTGCTATTATGGAGGAAGCCCAAGCCCAACAGTGGAACGTATGTGGGCTGCGATGATGCCAATGATGAAAACCCACTATTTATTAAAGACATAATTTCCACCCTACGCTACTTCAAACTAGGGGAATCCTACAAGACCAATTACAATAATTATATTTGCACAATACCCCATATAAAGAACAATGTGTTTGCTGATATAATATTAATAAAGATTTGATTTTGATTCCGCTATCGCAGCCATGTTTGTTTAGCTGTCAAACTGTGTGTACGGCGCATGGGTGACACGTGCCATTCAAATAGAATAACGTTTTAATCTAATAGGGCTAAGATTGCACTGTATTATGCCTAGGGATGAAAAAACACTTTTGTTGATTTTATGGGAATTCATCTTTATTAAAAATAACTTTTTGCTTATTATTTCATTTTGTTCTCACGAAAGATTATAGGATAGGTTGATAACCGTAACTGGTATGCTTTTTTCAAAAGACAACATAAGTTTTAGACCCGATCTCGGCTCATATATGTATATTCCACTGCTGAGCTCGACCTTTCTCAATAATAGGAGGGATATTGTGGGTGGGCTGCGGTCGGCGCGCCTCCGCACCACTCCGTCCGGGGCGACAGAGGGGCTTAAGCACGCAACTCCCGCAACCTACCCGAAAACCACCTCGCCTTCGTCGTTGGGCCGACCACCGGAGCAGGTTTACTTGTCGTCAGTGGTCGGCCCGACGGAATACCCCCTACGTGGGGTTCCCTCCCATCGACCGACGTCCCCCCCTCGGGGAGGACGTCGATCTTTCCTCACGCGGTCGGCCTCTCGGCGGGTGACCGACTAATCCCCGGTCACGTCACCCGCGGCCTCGGCTAGGGCGGCATGAGGCGCAGATACACGCTGGTCAGACGGGTTGGCATAGGGTTATATTGCGAGTTTTCCTTCTCTTACATAGACGTTATTTGCTAATAGGATACTTTAGTCGTCTTTTACGATATCCACGGACAACGGATTTGACCCATTTTCGATTAATATTTCGTTAAATAGCGATTTTGGGATGAAAACCACAAAGGTATTGCACAATGTTTTCTCATGTTTAGGTTTACTCTATTACATATCTATATATTAATACGTGTAGCAAAAATTTTTGTACCCCTTTTTACGAAAATTACGTGGATGGACATGTATGAAATTTAGCACAGTTGATGTATATAATGAGGAGAAGTGCATAAAACTGAAATTTTATATAATAATGGATTAGAAATGCATTAAATTCATTAAAAAAGGCATTACGCACACTACAACGCTATCGCTACACACACACACACGTTTGCGTGAGTGTGTTGCGTAGCAACGCTATACACTTTTGTTTACGGTTAAAATCTCTGGTCGCACTGAATGTCAAATCATAATTGCGATGACAATGTCTGATACACATTTGTACTATATTAGTTATTAGTGAAATTCAACTTGCTCAATTTACAATTATACATAAATAAAATTAAAAGAAAATTGTGTAGCAGAAAAATTAATTAAAATGATTTATGGCCGATTTTCGACCACACGGCGACCACTAGTAAGAAATAAAACTATTATTAAGGACTAGCTTTTGCCCGCGGCTTCGCCCGCGTAAAAGTTGTCTTGCATATTTCTTTTTATTGTGTTATTGTGGTGACGAAGTAAGAATACAATTCACCACTCCCTATCTTGCCTGTGGAAGTCGTATAAGATGACTATGGGATATATATACATAACATCTATGCAAGAGAAGGAAAACTCGAAAAATGAAACCCTATACCAACATATCTGACCAGCATGGTATAATAGGTGAAATTCCCTCCCATTATGGAGGAGACCCGAGTCCAAGAGTGGGAAGTATGTGGGCTGCGATGATGATATTTCGTAATTTAAGAAATACTCTATCTGTGTGTCAATTTTCATCCAAATCTGGTCAACAGTTTACGCGTGATCGAGTAAGAAAGGTCCAAATAACTTCACAATTTTTTATATTTGAATATTACTTCCACCCTTGTAATTCAAATTCACGTGGAAAGACGATGATAAATATGGCCATCCTTAGTCGCTGATCATACATTATCCATGATAGGTTTCCATTGGTGAAAAAGAATAATATTGATCAAACTCCCGTAGTTTCACCCACGTAGACCCCATTCCCATGCGAATGCCGAGATAAAAATTGCCTATGTTACTCGCTGATATTATAAGTCTACATAGGTGAAAAAAAATTGTACTAACAAATCCCATAAAAATATCCAAGATAAAAATTGCCTATGTTACTCGCTGATAACGTAGCTCTTCCTATTGTTGAAAGAATTTTAAAAATTGGTCAACATCCACCGGTTTCTCTCGCAGAGTTCTCGTTCCGGGCAAACACCAGGATGAAAATAGCCTTTATTTGTTAGTCGCTGATAATGTAGATTTTCATTCGTAAATTAATTTTTATATCCATTAAATGTCCGTGATTTCACCCGCATTGTGCCCGAGCCCGTAGGAATATTGGGATAAAAAATAGCCTAAATATGTTCATCATCATTTCGTCTCATATACGTCCCACTGCTGGGCTCGTGCCTCCTCCATAGTAGGAGGGAAATTAACCTTACTTATACCATGCTGGTCAGGCAGGTTGGTATAGGGTTTTGTTTCGGGTTTTCCATCTCTTGCATAGATGTCATATGCGTAATATAGTGGTGGTAGTGGTGGTGAATTGTATTCTTACTCCGTCACCACACGGAATAAAACCTAAATATGTTACTCGCTTAAAATTAGCTTTCCGTTAGTGAAATAATTTTAAAATCGATTAAATTCTCAAAATTGCTACAGCAACACCGGGATAAAATATAGCCTTGGATAAAATATAGCCTAAGTTATTCCTTATGTAAGGCTTGGTAGACCTGGTGGTAAAGTATTATCAGTATCAGTCCAGCCGTTTTGAAGATTACCCGTATCGAATAGACAGACAAAAAAAATTGAGCCGTTTTTAGGGTTTCGTACCCAAAGGGTAAATACGGAACACTATTACTAAAACTTCGCTGTCTGTCCGTCCGTCTGTCTGTCCGTCTGTCTGTCACCAAGCTGTATCCGAAGGACCGCGACAGTTGATTTTTTTACAAATTATGCATTTCTGTTGCCGCTATAACAATAAATATTAAAAATAAAATAAATATTTAAGGGGGCTCCTATATTATTATCTCATATCATATTAATATCTTGATTTTAACTTACTGTCTGGTAGCGGCTAGGAATATTATAACACTTTCATTGTTTGTGGGTGTCGCAAAATACTACTAAGACAAAGATTTACATTGACCTGGACCAATTGGTGATGCCATCTAGCCAGCTATGTCGTCTGGCAGACAGCTGATCATAAAATATTGCTAGAAGAACCTTTGGAATATATCTACGATGGCAGAGGACCGCCTACATATTGCGTCGATCCAAAGTAATCTTGATAAGCGAGCATTAAGAAAAAATAATGGGGTAACCCAAGAAAGCCGACCGTGTACTAAAATGATCGTTCCTAGGCTCAGTGATATCGGTTATACACTTTTCACCTCCTTAGGGGTAAAATTGCAAAAACTCTTTTTTAGTGAGCACTTTCCCCAAGAAAGACAACTTTGTACAAAATTTCATGTTTTTAGTAGGGATGTGACTTGGAGGGAAAATAAACGATTTTTTAAATAATCGATTTTTGTTCTTCAAAATAAATCGATTATAAAATAATCGATTTTTCCCGACAGGATTATGATGACTTTTTTTTTAGGAAATGTGAGCTTCACCTTCTAATATAGTATGAAATACTGCACGCAGTATCGTGATGACCTTCTTTTTTTTAGGAAAATCGATTTTATTATAAAAATAATCGATTTTCTATTATTTTGATAATCGTTTGTAAAAATCGATTATTACAAAAAAAAAATCGATTAATAATCGATTATTATAAAAATCGATTATTTTTTCACATCCCTAGTTTCTAGGCCTAATGATTTCGGATATACATTTTTTACCCCCTTAGAGATTGAATTTCAAAAACTAATTTCTTAGAGCTCATTTACAACAAAAGAAAGAGAATCGCACAATACATAGAAATACATAGTTTTACGTTCCTAGCCCCAATAGTTTCGGCTATACGATTTTCAACCCCTTATGGATGATTTTCCAAAAATCCTTCGCTAGAGCTCATGTACCCCAAGAAATACAACGGTGTAAAAAAAAATTACATTTCTAGGCCCAGTGGTTTCGGCTTTATGCTTTTTTGTCTTTTAGGGGTTAAATTTCATCCCCATATAAATGAAATTTCCAAAATGATAGAATAAATATTTATTTATATATTATCAAGTGCCTTAATACAAAGATTAATGGTTCTATCATCGAAAATGATAAATTTGCATACTAAATGTCATCCCCTATTTCAACCCCTTATACCCATTTTTTTGCGATTTCTTTGCTAGAGCTCGTGTACCCTAAGAAATTCTACGGTGTAAAAAAGAAATTACGTTTCTAGGCCCAGTGGTTTCGGCTTTATGCTTTTTTGTCTTTTAGGGGTTGAATTTCATCCCATATAAATGAAATTTCCAAAACGCTCGAACAAATATTTATGTATATATTATCAAGTGCCTTAATACAAAGATTCATGATTCTATCATCGAAAATGACGAATTTCCATACAAAATGTCATCCCCTATTTCAACCCCTTATACCCATTTTTTCGCGATAAAAAGTAGCCTATGTCCTTTCTCAAGCTTTAGTCCATCTCTGTACCAAATTTCATCAAAATCGGTTCAGTGGTTTAGACGTGAAAGCGTAGCAGACAGACAGACAGACAGAGTTACTTTCGCATTTATAATATTATAGTAAGGATAGTAAGGATTATAGTAAGGATAGTAAGGATTATGTCGTGTTTTAATTTTTTACTACTACCTCGACGTTTCGAATATTTTCAGTATGCTTGGTGTGGTCCGACCTCCTCTTTCACTTTTTTTATGCACTTAGCATATAAATCTAATGTAAAATATATTGCAGCTTAGAATAATAACGTATAGAAGGTAAGTTCACGCACAAAAAGTGAGGCATTTCAATTGGAGCCTAATGGAGCTTACGCCGGAACCGTTCCGTAATGTACAAGTCATTGTACTGCACGTACGTATGCAACTCTTAAAAAATAATTAGGTAACTATGACGGTTTGTGCATTCAAATGATGTCATAATACATTTGAAAAACTTAAAAAGGTTTTTAACATTACTTTTAAAAGTATTTCGACGATTTATGTTAATAAAAACCTAATTTGATTTCATAATTAGTATAGTGTGCATATTAGTATTTAGATTCAAATTTCGAACGTTCGAAGTATTGACACTATCCTTCTATACGTTATTATTCTAAGATATTGCAATATATTTTAATCAAGTACCTCCGTGTGGTGACGGACTAAGAATACAATTCACCACCATCTTAGCTATGGTTGTCGTAAATGACAACTAATTATTAGATTTTAGAAAATCGTGGCGAGTCCGTTGCGAGATAACCTTTTATATTCACAAACTAATATTTCATTCTACAAGGCTCAGTATTTTTCATTCTCATTAAATAGTAGCAACCCGCCCTTGCATTGGTTCGGTTTCAATTGCCTTACCCGCGTAGTTGCGATTCCCGTGGGAATACCGGGATAAAATAAGCCTATGTTACTTCCTGATATTATAGCTTCCCATTAGTGAAAGAATTTTCGAAATTGGTTTGGTGGTTTAAGCGTGAAAGCTTAACAAACAAACAAACAGATAAAGAAATTTACTTTCTTCTTCTTGGCAATCAGCTACTAATACGAGCCATTTTTTCCAGTGTCGAGTTATAATTTTCTTTTCAAATTATTAGTTTCTTCATGTCAGTAAGTCAGTGTCGCCTTCAACAAAGTAATAATAGCCACTGTTAAGGGTACCTTCTGAGAATTTTGGTGGAAACAAAAAGGTATGTACAGCAGTTTTATATCATATTCACTACACCTTAGCAGTTCTGTCGCTATATATTACATAAAATGCCATCAAAATTATTTATAATAACACGTAAAAACACTAAGATATTGAATATAATACAAGAACACCACGTGACACTTCCAGATGCCCGCCATGCATTTATAATATTAATAAGGATGTACATATATATTCAAATGAGAATGAAAAATGAATTAAAAAAAAATCAAGGAATAATAAAAGTAAATATAATAATATTGTCAAACGTATACCACAGATTATATTATTATACCAGATTATTATCATGGCAACATTATGGGGAGATGGCGTCGATGATATAAGATATCAAATCGCAATTTCGGCAAATAGATTGCGTCGACAGATCGGCTTCAACGACATCCCTTGTTTATTTGATTAGGACGCTTTTTATCAATATATCTCCCCTAAGTAATCTTTGTTTTGTTTGTTGGTATAGAAATAATTTTTGTGGTAGATAGTTATACAAGTGATGCGAATTTATTATGTAGTATGTATTTATATAGTTAAAAATAAATATAATAGTTCAAAAAAACTAAAAAAATACGCTTAAATCGCTAATCCTGATTATCCTAGTAAGGATAACGGGTCAAACTGTTTAAAATATTGAATTGTCATCGGTCCTTAATAAGTATGCCAAATTTCGAGTTAATCCGACGTTTTGAAAGAGGTCAAAATCATGTTCAAAGATTCCGTCACATACTAACATAGATACGTCTGAAGCTAATAAAAGCGTATTAAAAAAAAGAGCGTGTATACAAAGTACGCATGTCAGAAGTGAAACTTCTTTATCCTTTATCCTTCATCCTTTATCTCATTCTCTCGCCGGCTGAATCCTATACATTTACGTGTTTGTGTCTCTATGGACTCGCTTTTTTCGTTTCATAGAGTTTGAAATCACAACGATTCTGAAGAAGTTTCACTTCAAAAATTGTAGTTGAAGAAAATCATAAAGTGAATTATTATTTTGAAGTAAAACTTTTTTAGATATGTTACAGTGATTTCATGCTATGGTATCATAGGGAAACGGTCGACCACCAACAGCTGATTGCAGATTATCGCAACTATACTAGATATTATTTTTTGTAAAATTTGTAAAATACATTCAATAAATGGAAGATAGTGGTGAAACTGTCCGGAATATTAGGGGTGTCTAATTGTTAAGTAAACAGGGTGCATCACAAATGGTTAATTCATAATTAAAATTTGACTAAATATTACGGGCATTACGGCAATCTCTTATGTAAAAATTTCACTTTATATACATATTTGTACTTTAAGAAAATATACAATATTTTTAATAATTTAAACTGTAATGTATGTATATGTTTTTAAGTGTGTCAAAAAAATATATTTTATTTTTATTATAGTTAAATAAGCATAGTTACATTAGATATTAATTCTTTTAAATTTGGTTTATTTTTTGCAGTCAATTGCCAAACTAAATAAGAACTTAAATTTTTAATGCTTATCCAATATGATAAAACATGAGAATTTTGGCGGGAACGCAAAAGCATCATGTAAAGCGGATGACCTGCTGGAGTGTAATGAATATGACTTTAACATGCTCTGCAAATATTTTCGTTGTTCCCCAAAACTCCCGCAACGATTTAACTTATTGACGGACAGTGACTGACGAAAGTAAGAAACTGAAGATATGAAGATATTGATAAATTATGAAAAAAGAATTGTAATTCGACACAGGCAATAATAAACACGTACTTAGTAGCCGATAATCAATACAAAAATAGGATGATGAAATTGACATGAAAATGAATGTATTAGAATTAATTCATAGCAACGAATTATTAATATTTAATAAAATTTTGCTTGCTTGTACTAATCTTCAGCATACGAAACAAAATATAATTATAATTGTGCACACAAAACTCTCCAATTAACGTTCACCTGACAAAATGACAGCCAATTTAAAACAAGAACCGGTCAGCCATTATCACGCAATTAAAAGCTGCGTTCGCATTTTGAATCCATTCTATTGTTCGCGCCCTACGTTAATTCAGCATTTCGGGTGCGTTCCGCGCTGCACTTGGCCGATAGCTATGACATTCTCTTTAAAACATAATGGAATAAAGAAACAGTAAACTGGCCTCCCTTGCTGGGGGAGCACTTCGTTATTGTAATACTGCGACAAAATCATGTTGATATTATATACCTTCTGATATTATAAATACAAAATAGTGTGTGAATAAAGATATATTTATTACAGTTGTAAATAAAAATTACAAAATACACGCTTTGTTTTAAGATTAATAATTACAAACAATAAAACATCTGCTGTGTGGTAGCGGCTTCGAATACTACCAACACTTGCTTTGCTCGTAGGTGTCGTAAAAGACGACTAAAAGCCCTAGATTGACCCGGACCAACTCCATCTGGTACCATTTGGGTCAACCATTACATTCCCAAGGAGGGTTGACGTCAGGCAGGCGGCCGGTCATAAAAGTCATTGCCGAAACTTTTTGCAATATGTCAAAACAGATGACATATTGCGTCGACCCCAAGTAATTGGGATAAGAGCAAGATGATGATGAATTACAAACAATAAAACAAACTCATCTGATTACTGGCCCCATGTTGGGCGCCAATATGATATTTTGTATTTATTACTAAGAATGACATATAATAAGCGACATCTCATCACTACTTATGACTTTAGAGTAATAAAAATTTAATACCAATGTATTATACCCATATACACTCCAGAGCAGTTAGATAACTGGAGCATATTGCTGCATTAGGTACTGCTAAAAGATGAACAAAATTAAATAATATGGTTGCTAACCTGCATATTATAATATAATAAATACCTCATTAATCCTACCTCCTACTTCGTTATAGAGTACGTTAGATATGCCAGCTTGTTGTCCGACAACTTTATAATTTCACGGAATTGAAGCTTGTGGCTGTTTTCAAATACAGTTCCAGAAATGGATCCTATTAAAAATATATTTATCTTGTAATACTTTCAGCGTAATCTACGTACACAAAATAACAGCGTCTGCAATACAAAATATCCATTACATACATAAAAAAATATTCATCATTTCATTATCGTTTCAGCTCATATACGTCCCACTGCTGGGCCCAAGCCTCCTCCACAATAAGAATGAAATTGACCTTACTATACCATGCTGGTTGGATAGGTTGGTATGAGGTTTTGAGATTGCCTTCTCTTGCATAGACTTTATATGCGTATTATATCCTTTAGTCGTCTTTTACGAGATCCACGGGCAGGATAGGGAGTGGTGATTTGTGTTTTTACTCCGTCACCACACAGAAAAAAATATTATTATCTGAAAATTAAACCTTTACAATCGGTAATTCGGCACTAATGCAACCGGACAAACGAGGTAAACATATTATTATTGGTTTTGAGATTTCTCAATCATATAATAATTCATCATCATCATAGCTCATTTACGTACCACTGCTGGGCTCGAGCCGAGAGTAGGCTATAATAAGAGTGAAATTAACCTATTATACCACGTTGGTCAGACGTGTTGGTATAGGGTTTCATTTCGAGATTTCCATCTCTGTTGTATGTATATTATATCCCTTAGTCATGTTTTATGATATCCAGGGGCAAAAAAGGGGGCGGTGTAACTAATCCACGCTGTTCTATATATGTAAATATAATAGCATAGTAGCTTTTTGGCATCATTGTAAAGGAAATTCTTTGTTGAATAAGCGGAGTTTTGAGATTTGAGAAAAAAAAATGTATTATTTATCACCATACATTTAAATATTTCCATCAAACGATCAAGCTTAGAATAATAACGTATAGAAGGTAAGTTCGCGCACAAAAAGTGAAGCATTTCAACTGGAGCCTAATGGAGCTTACGCCGGAACCGTTCCGAAATGTACAAGGTCACTGTACTGTACGTACGTAAACAACTCTTAAAAAATAAATAGGTAATTATGGCGGCCTGTGCATTCAAATGGTGTCACAACATATTTGAAAAACATAAAAAGTATATTAACATTACTTTTAAACGTATTCCGACGATTTATGTTAATAAAAACAAAATTTGATTTCATAATTTGTATAGTATGTATTGTATAGTATGTATGTGTATCATAAGTTGTACGTGTGTAATCGCTTGCACGCATGTAGTATTGTTTGCTTCATATTTTTGATGGCTTACGTATATGGACACTATACTTCTATACGTTATTATTCTAAGCGATCAAGATACTTTACACAGAGTATACGCTAAGCCCATAGGTAGCACCATTCATAGCGAATCACCGTAGAAAATGATATTATTTGTAACATAATCCGCGAACAACTACGGCACGAGATTGATATTACGCTGGGGTGATATCGACATTAATTTATATGGATACGGTTTAAAAATGTATAATGGGTGGGTCGCCGACACTAATAAAGTCCCTAGGGGGTGCCATGTTTCCAATGACACTTTTTGGCGGCAAATAAAGTACATATTTCGTTTAGAAATCGTGTACACCATTTTGAAAGTTAATACTTATAATGACTGTTGCGTTTAGTTCCAAAGTCCTATGAATATATTTTGACATGTGATGGGAGTTTTGGCAGGAAATTAGTTGCTGGCATTTCTTCACAAATGATTGATCACCTAATTGTCGAGGATGATATGTAATTTGTCATGTTTATAAGCAAAGATATTGTTCGGTTTTTTAAATTTTCTCTTAATTAATATAATTACTCCAAACATATTTTATAGTCGTACTGCCTACTGTCAAACTCTACCGCAAATACCAGCACCTTAATACCAGTTCTAAGGAGATTTAGGCAAATAGAGATGCGTTAGATAAAAATACAACGTCCGAGCTTTAGAATTATAACGTATAGAAAGTAAGTCCTCGCACAAAAAATTAAACATTTAAATTGGAGCCTAATGGAGCTTACGCCGGACCGTTGCGTAATGTACAAGGTCACTTTACTGCACGTAGATACGTAGGTAGGCAACCCTTAAAAAATAAATAGATAGGTTTTTTTTTTTTTTTTTGGGTGGGTCGCGGTCGGCGCGCCTCCGCACCACTCCGTCCGGGGCGACAGAGGGGCTTAAGCACGCAACTCCCGCAACCCACCCGAAAACCACCTCGCCTTCGTCATTGGGCCGACCACCGGAGCAGGTTTACTTGTCGTCAGTGGTCGGCCCGACGGAATACCCCCTGCACGGGGTACCCTCCCGTCGACCGACGTCCCCCCCTCGGGGAGGACGTCGGTTTTTCCTCACGCGGTCGGCCTCTCGGCGGGTGACGGACTAATCCCCGGTCACGTCACCCGCGGCCTCGGCTAGGGCGGCATGAGGCGCAGATAGTTGCGCCTGCGCCGCCCCAGTCGCCGGCGGCGGATCTCCTCATCGAGGCTGCGCTCCACGCGCAGACGATCCGCCGCCTCCTTCTGCGAGATCACTGTCTCGCAGAAGGCTGCGACCGCGTCGCAGTTCCCATCGCCCTAGCGATGGCCGGCAGCGTCAGGTCGGCACCGATGATTGCGACGAGTTCACGGCGCTGCACTGCCCAAGCCGCGCAGGCCTCGAGCGTGTGGCGCGCCGTGTCCTCATCGCAATCGCAGTGGTGGCAGGACGGTGTACTCTCCCTCCTTACGACCCTGTGCAGGTATTTGGCGAAGCTCCCGTGCCCCGTCAACACCTGCACTAGTCGGAAGGAGAGCACCCCGTGCCGCCTTTCCAACCACTGCATCAGCACCGGCCGGAAGGCCTCCACGGTTCGCACCCCGAACCGAGGCCTCTCCAGCCGGACTGCCCAACGGGCAATGACGTCTCGGCGGGCGTCGACGCGCCAGGCGGTGAGATCCCTTAACGAGATCACACCGCCCTCCCCGCGCACCCCCGACACCCGCCGATACAACTCGGCGAGCATTTCCGCCTCCAGGTCCCACGGGGGAGTCCCGGCCAATAGGCACGCTGCCTCCGTCGCCACCGTGCGGTATCCGCGGATGGCCCTGACCGCCATGACCCTCTGTGGTCGCCACAGAAGGGCCCTAAGTCGGGCGGTCAAGGACCCCGCCCACACCGGTGCGCCGTACAGGGCCATCGACCGGATGACCCCCGTATACAGCCGTCGGCACGTAGCGCTCGGTCCGCCCACGTTCGGCATTAGCCACGATAGGGCGGACGCCGCGCCGACGAGCCGCGGAGCGAGCCTGCGGAAATGCTCCCGGAACCACCATTGCCCGTCGAGCACCAGGCCCAAGTACCTCATATGGGCCCGGATGCTGATGTCAACCGATCGGACGGTGATCGAGACGCCGATGGGAGGGCTCATAAGGCGCCCATGGAACAAGAGGGCCTCCGTCTTGTCCAGGGCGACCCTCAACCCCAGCGCCTCGATCCGCCTGACGACCTCTTCGGTGCCATAGGTCGCCAGGCTTACCGCCTCTTCTAGCGTCCCACCGCGGGCTGTGACGAGCGTGTCCTCGGCGTAACAAATCACGCCCAGCCCGGGCGGGAGGCTCCCCCGCAACGCCCAGTCGTAGCCGATGTTCCACAGGGTGGGTCCGAGGACCGACCCCTGTGGGACACCGCACGTCATGGGCGTTCGCACAACGTCCCCTGCTCGGTTGGTACAGAGGACGCTGCGCCCCACCAAATAGTCTGCCACTAGCCGCCTCAGGTAAGCTGGCACTCCGTGATACCGGAGCGCCTCCCCGATGCAGCTGAATGGCAGACTATTGAATGCGTTGGCGATGTCTAGGGACACCGCCAACAGCACTCCCCCACCGGTGACGGCCTCAGTCGCCACGGCCCTCAGGCGCAACAGAGCCGCGATCGTCGAACGACCCCTCCTAAACCCAAACTGGGTGTCCGACAGATCGGGCCCCGTGCCGACGAGGTGCCGCTCGATGCGGGCAGCTACCACCCTCTCCAGTAGCTTGCCCGTGTCATCGAGCAGCACGATAGGCCTGTAGGCCGAAGGCGACCCCGGAGACCGTCCCGGCTTCGGCAGGAGCACCAGCCTTCCCTCCTTCCAGCACCCAGGGAACCGTCCGGACGCTAAACACGCGTCGAACAGCTCCCTGAGGCGGGGACCCAGGTGGTCGAGGACCAGGCCCAACACGCGATTTGGAACACCGTCGGGCCCGGGGGCGGTGGACTTTGCGCACATGCGCGCCACCGCCACTCCCATCTCGGGTTCCGTGATGGGCGGAACACTGTCGTCGTCGGCCTCCCGGTCAGTGTCTGGCGGAGCCATGACCGGGGGCGTGTGTTCCGCCCGCCGCGGGAACAGGTCCTCGACGACCCGGGTGAGAAGGCTGGGCTGGAGAGTCTCGGTGAGGGGAAGACCCCGCGCGCGGAGCTTATTCAGCACCACGCGATAGGGGCGTCCCCAGGGGTCACGGTCGAGACCGTCCAGCATCTCCTGCCGACTGACGTCCTTGGCGGAGCGGACGGCCAGCCTGAAGGCCGACCGCGCATTGCGGTAGCCCTCATACAGCAAGGCCTCCCGCTCCGCGTCGCGTTGGCGCCGCCGGCTGCGGGTGTAGGCCCTCCGGGCGCGAATGCACGCGGCCCGGAGATCCGCCAGCTCCCGGGACCACCAGTGGACCGCCCTCCTCGGGGGCGGACGCCGTACCCGGGGCATGGCCGCATCGCAGATCTGCGTCAACGCACTGCGGATGCGGCCAGCCTCGGCGTCCACCCCGTCCGACTGGTTGGCAGAGGACAGCCACGAGTAAACGATGGCTGTCTCCGCCAGCTGATCCCGGTCTAAGCGACCCACAGCCCATCGCGGGAACGCAGGACGTCCATCCGCCCCGTGACCCCTGCTGGGCGTCGGGATTACCGGGGAGACCTCCATCCGGATATACCGGTGGTCCGACAAGGTCTCCACATCCTCCACGACGCGCTAGCTCCCCACGCGTGCGGCGACCTCGGGGCTAGCGAACGAAAGGTCCACTATCGACCCGCCCCGTTGTCGCACGCACGTATGCACCGAGCCCCTGTTCAGCAAACAGAGGCCTAGTGCCGCCGCCCACTCCTCGATCGCCCGTCCTCGGTCGTTCGTCCGGGGAGACCCCAACGCCACGGACTTGGCGTTGAAGTCCCCCAAGACGAAGACCTGGCGCGATGCCATTCGCCGTAACGAGGCCTCCATGATGGTGAGGGAGGCCTCGAAATCGGTCACACTCCAGTTAGGGGAGAGATAGAAAATAAATAGATAGGTAATAATTCTGACGGTTTGTGCATTCAAATGGTGTCACAACACATTTAAAACACATAAAAAGATTTTTAACATTATTTTTAAAAGTATTTTTACGATTTTTGTTAATGAAATAAAATTTGATTTCATAATTTGTATAGTGGTGTGCGTGTGTACGTGTGTAATCGCCTACGCGCATGTAGTATTTTTGGCTTCATGTTTTTGATCGCTCGAAGTACCGACACTATCCTTCTATACGTTATTATTCTAAGGTCCAAACCTTAGAATAATAACGTATAGAAGGATAGTGTCAATACTTCGAACGTTCGAAATTTGAATCTAAAAATACTAATGGCGCGCAGACGATTACACACGTACACACGCAAATCACTATACAAATTATAAAATCAAATTTTGTTTTTATTAACATAAATCGTCGAAATACTTTTAAAAGTAATGTTAAAAACCTTTTTATGTTTTTCAAATGTGTTGTGACACCATTTGAATGCACAAACCGTCATAATTACCTATTTATTTTTTAAGAGTTGCGTACGTTCGTGCAGTACAATGACTTGTACATTACGGGACGGTTCCGGCGTAAGCTCCATTAGGCTCCAATTGAAATGCCTCACTTTTTGTGCGTGAACTTACCTTCTATATATTATTATTCTAAGGAAAAATTTCACTTTCAATTAATTTTCTTCCTCCCCTGTGCTAAAATACGTCCCCACTGTTTGCCACCAGCTTTTCCCGCGTGAAGTAAATTAAAATAGAACCATGCTAGTCCAAGGAAAATTCAGTATTAGGTAATTTTATTATTCATACAGAAATAACAGTTTATTTAGAAAAAATATGTGACTAAAACTAATGTTACATTACAGAATCACACATATTATAGTTTATATTAATTTAGAGTCTAATAAAGATTATGCAAATAAGTTCAATTTGAATCACGTGTCCGTATACAAATCAAATGTTAAATAATTGTTAAATAGCGTGTAAATATACACTGGATCTTTTGTATTCCGAACTAGACAAACAGGGATAATTTTATAATTTCATATTGGACGCCATTTTCATTATTCAGAGTCAACTGCGTGTTAAATTTAAATAAACGATTCTGTATTAATACGCATTCTAAATACGAATTTTACTTTGCTGACGCTGTGGCTTTGACGTCTTTATTCAAATTTCGAATAATGATAAATCGGATACGCACCAATGATCATATTCATATTTAAAATCTGCTCGCAAATGTTATATTTATGTCGCGTTTTTGTATCAATTAATTGATGTTGCAGTCGTATATATGTGACAAATTATAATTTAATTGCTGATGTGAATTATAACTTTATTGAGCGTTATAAAATTTACATATCGAAATACAATAAGTTATTATAATCACAATACCCCATACTCTCAGAATAATAACGTATAGAAGGATAGTGTCAGTACTTCGAACATTCGAAACTTGAATCTAAAAATACTAATGGCGCGCAGACGATTACACACGTACACACGCACACCACTATACAAATTATGAAATCAAATTTTATTTTTATTAACATAAATCGTCGAAATACTTTTAAAAGTAATGTTAAAAACCTTTTTAAGTTTTTTAAATGTGTTATGACACTATTTGAATGCGCAAACCGTCATAATTACCTATTTATTTTTTAAGAGTTGCGTACGTATGTGCAGTACAATGACTTATACATTACAGAACGGTTCCGGCGTAAGCTCCATTAGGCTCCAATTGAAATGCTTCACTTTTTGTGCGGGAACTTACCTTCTATACGTTATTATTCTAAGCCAATACCACTATAAGTTATGGTCTATTAAATATTATGTGAGTAGTAGTTTAATAATAGTTATCTATTAATGAATCTTATAATCTAAGAATTAGAATGCTGAAGTGGCAATGACGAACTGATAACCGCTTGGAATATAAAGTTTCTTGAGTGGCGACCACGTAGCCGACGACGTCGTGTAGGGCGAACTAGGTAAACTGATGACCTTGTTAAAGCTGCTAGGCGTCGTTGGATGCACAGAACTGTACTTTGCGGGATAACAAGTGGGAAGCCTACGTCGATCATTGGACAGCGATAGGGTCAATGATAATAATTATTAATAAATCTTAATTTACCTTCATTATTATCTTAATTCGTGTGGTGACGGAGTATGAATACAAATCACCACCCCTTTCTTGCCGGTATAAAAGCCAACTAAGGGATATAAGCATATAACATCTATGCAAGAGAAGAAAAACTCGAAATAAACCTTATACCTACCTGTCTGGCCAGCGTGGTATAGTAAGGTCAATTTCTCTCCTATTGTAGAGGAAGCTCGAGCCCAGCAGTGGGACGTATATGAGCTGAATTGAATACCCAGCTGTGGGCTGCATTGATATGGGTGTTATGTCCGAGTCTCGAATCTTGTCATTTTCATTCTTAAATAAAGTCACGTGGCAGTAACAACATCTTCCTGGCTCTAATACGCTGTGTTGGCTAATTTAAACTTTTCCATCTATCTGCGGAGCACAGTTATCATTCCTATATCTCAGATTACCAATTAATATAATTATATCACAAAACACACAACGCAAACTATAATCGCTAATTACAATAGCGACGACCGAAAACACCTAGTCCCAAACAGGCAATAAATCAAAAAAAAAGTAAAATATCTGTCCCTCGGGGTCGCTCCCAACTGTCACTTGACATAATAGGGTCTTTTAGCGCGTTATCGCGATAACGAGCGCAACACTAGTGACGATAATCGCAACACTATTATGTACGAAACATATTAGGGAGGAGAACTGAGGTATATTCGAACCTCAATTTATCAACAGAAATTCATTCATATATTTTATGCAACTGTGTTGTAATATTATTTTCTTGTGCTGACATAGTAAGAAGACAATTCATCACCCTCTATCTTAACTATGGGTATCGTAAAGTATGACTTAGGGATACAATACGCATATAACATCTAAACAAGAGAAGGAAAACTCGAAACAGAACCCTATATTAACCTGTCTGACCAGCATGATACACTAACGTCAATCTTCCTCCTATTGTGAAAGAGGCTCGAGCCCAACAGTGGGACGTATATGAGCTAAAATAATGATGAATGATGATGATATAGTTATATTATTTTCTTGTGTGAACAACGTGGTTTAGTAGTTTAATTTTCATCCTATTAAGGAGGGTAAATCTCAGCAATGGGGCAGATATGAGCTGAGATGATGATGGTAATTGATAATATTAAGAAAACACCTTTACCATCCCTTCCCCTATAGCAAGTATCGTATTAGACGAGTAGTGAATAGACACAAAACGTTACTGAAAGATAAGAATATCATAATTAATTGAAATTCCAAGCTAACCTGTCTACCTCAAGTAGTATAAAATGTATTGGTAAGTAATTCGACTATCAGTTTCTGCGCTGTTTCGATAGTTTTTTTTTTTAATTTGAATATACATATATAGAGCTAGTGGTTGAAGCGACTTATAGCCAACATCAATCCTCATATAGGGCAGTTCTTTGAGCAATTCACAAATGATTGCCCCAAGTTTAGGTTTTTGTCCTTTAGTGTAGAGTGTTACATTGAAAGAAAAAAAATTGTGTGTGTACGCACGTTAGAAGTTATACTTATTTGGCGTAACAACATAAAAATGTTTCTAAAAAATTATCCTTTGCGAAATCTTCTACGTTTGTAGATAAAACAATGCTAATAATAGAAAAAAGTATTTAATAGATACATTGAAAGATTTATTATAACGCATCTCGTAAAAAAAATCTTTTAACGCTCGCCTCAGAATACAATTCTAAGACGTACCCCCTAATCTTGAAGACCCCGAATCTCGAAATTTTAAAAACTATAATTTTTTATTAAACTCCAATGACTAATAAAAGTATCAAATTACTTTAATCACAGCAATTGGAAGTAATTTTTCTAGAATTTCCAAAGGACGTAATACTATTTAAAATTTAACTAGCCTGCATGAGGTTGACTGTGTTGGGTTAGGTTTTTCTAGCATTCCTAATCTAAATTAATTGAATGAACTTCGTCACATCGGATACGTGGCCACCCAATGCCGACCCCATGCCATGAAACGTCATTAAGACTCCCGCAGGATTAGCGGAATCAATGAATACGCGGCTGGACGCAATGCAATAAGGCAGTCGCGGTAAGGCAATGTGTTTAACTTAAAAATTAAAAGATAATAATAATTTTTAGTTTGGAAAAATAGATAAATCTTGTCTTCTTTTAAATTAAAAAAAAAATTTTTGTTACGGTTGTTTTATAGTCACGGGAGGACAGAAAAGTGTTCATAACACCGGGAAACCAAAAGCCAAATAAAAACGCGATAAAATCCGTAAAAATAGTTTTATTTATAACTACCAAATACCTGATGGGGCATAATCACACGATAGTCTGTGACAAAATAAAACATACCACGTACAACCATTTCTCACTGGTTATCTATATATAAATACGTGAAGCAAAAACTTTGTACCCCTTTTTACGAAAATTGCGTGAATGGACAAGTATGAAATTTGGCACAGTTGAAGTATATAATGAGGAGAAGTGCATAAAAGTGAAATTTTATACAACAATGGATTAGAAATACATTAAATTCATTAAAAAAGGCATTACGCACACTACAACGCCCTCGCTACACACACACACACACAGACACACAGGTTTGTGCGAGTGTGTTGCGTAGCAACGCTTATAAACTTTTGTTTACGGTTAAAATCTCTGGTCGAACTGAATGTCAAACAATCATAATTATGATGACAATGTCTAATAGAGATGTTTGCTTATACATATATTAGTTATTGAATTGATGTGAAACATCTATAGGCGAGGGTGTTCCCGATTGTCGCGTGGCGTTAACGCCACGCTGTGGGGCACCATTTTAATTAACTACAAATAAAAATCTGGATACATATGTGTACATTTTTGTAACGAAACCATAGTGCGATTTAAAATTTGTACAACGCCATCTAGTGCGCTTAAAGTAAATTGTTGTCTATAATGAAAATAAATGTTTATTGAATAAAAATCATCATTTTCTTGGAAAAAAAAATCGTAATATTATTTTTATTAATGTGCTATTTTAGTTCCTGTCGTAATCTGTTCTTTTATGCATATATACTTCTATAAAATAATGTATAATTCTCTAACTTTCCAACATAAGTATACCATACCTACTTACAGTACTTTCACGTACGAAAACTGGACAATCGCTTTTTATAGGTGTTTTATTAGTTTCAGATGTATATTTATTTGTTTGTGTTACAGACTCCTAGGAATTGGATCTTGACCCAAGTTCAACAGTCGGATTTCATTTAAAATTTGTTAATTTAACAAGGACCAATGACGATAAAATAATTTAAATAGCTTGTCTCATTATCATCATCATCTTTACAGGATTAGAGATTTCTTTATAAAATATATTTTGTAACTGAGATTTAGTCTTAGCTCGATAGATGTCGTTATTTCTGTTTGCTAGATCATACTTTCTTAACCGATCCTTTTGATTTGAACTAGGTACGTAGAAGTGTGTGAGGGAGACGTAGCGACGCTATGTTAGGTCGTAAGCGATTGAGCGGTGAACTAATATAATTTCTTTGTAATTGTAATATTTTAAATAATAGTAGAAATCGTATTATTTTATTCAATACTTTACATATTAGTTCCTGTCGTAATCTATTTTCTACAAGTATATATGAATAAATCATAAATACTTGAAGAAAATTATTTCGAAGTTTCACATCTGCCAGGCGTCCTGAGCGACGGCTTACTTTTTTAGTGAAATACAGCTTGCTCAATTTACAATTATATACTTATAAATAAAATTAAAGAAAATTGTGTAGCAGAAAAATTAATTAAATTGAATTTAAATATTCGACCACACGCCGACCACTAGTCACTTTAATTATGTAAGGTGACATTATAGCATTTTAGTTATGTACTATGTACATAATTATATTATCGCTTTAGTTATGCGAAACTTTTGTAACTCTACATATTACAATGTAGAGTTACAAAAGTTTCGCATTTTGCAAAAGTTTTGGCATTAGTTTTTATAACTGGCCACCAACCCTCCTCGGGAATGTAATTGTTAACCAGATGCCATCAGATAGAGTTAAGCCAGGTCGATATAAACCTCTTAATCGACTTTTACGGCACCCACGATCAATGTGTCAGTAATATTCGTAGCCACTACCACACAGCACTTTGCTCACTGTAAATATCTTCTTTTATAACGACGCGGACGCTACGAACAAAATCTTCAGTTTCTCGTTTCAGGGTGCAATCGTATGACTTTAACTAGAACGACGGTAGTGAGGGGTCCACAATAGCGACATTGATTTATCGCATCACCCACCTGTTAACTCGGACTTTGATACTCATTTATATTTACTGCCATCTATATATTTATAAGGAAGTTGGTTCACTGACTGATCAATGCCGAGCCGAAACTACTGAAACTTCTATTAGTTTCTGCATTAAATTTTGACAGTATTTTCTATTTATGACGTAGAATTTTACAAAAACGATTTCATGAAATGCCAAAAGGGGTGAAACACGGCGACAATGTTTGTATGTAAAAAGAACTTTATCCATGGTTTTCAAATAAATTATTTAGTGAAAATTAATAGATACGTGATTTAGTATTTATCAATTGCCATTTCTAAGTCTAGGGGTATAAAAAAGAGAACTAAATGTTGCGGTGGCACGTATACTTGATTTCAATAAGAATTAAAAACTTTTGTGTTGCAGAGAATCTCTAAATGGAAATATTCTGGAAAACAGCCCCTCAGAGGATATTTCCTCCCTTTTTTTTATGGGTGGGCTATGCTAAGCGCGCACGCCGTCCGCTCCATACGGGGCGACGAAGGATGGTGCGCGGACCCATAACCCACTCGTACCCATGTCGCCTTCGTCGTTGGGCCGTCCACCAGTGCCGAGTTCTTTGTCCTCAGTGATCGGCCCGACGGAATACTCTTTCGGGTACCCTCACCTCTCGACGTCCCTGTCCCGGGACGTCGGTCGCTCGCGCTCTCTGTGGATGCTGGACTAAAGTCCCCGGTCCGGTTACACGCGACCTCAGCTAGGGCAGCATTAGGCGCAGGTACTCGCACCTGCGCCGCCCAAGTCGCCGGCGGCGAAGAGTGTCACCGAAGAGGAGTTCCTCTCGCGCACGATCCGCCGCCTCCTTCCGTGAGATGACGGCCTCACAGAAGGTGGCAACCGCTTCCCAGTTCCTGACGCTCCCGAGCATCTAAGGATATTTCCTCTCTAAGGGTATAAAATAGGGATTGAAATTTGCTTTGTAATTTTTGACATGCAACATCCATGCAAATCGTATTTAACGAGAATCCTGCATGAGATCTACACGCCCTTATTCGCAAGTAAAAGTTAAATTACAAATACACATAAAGGAAAAACAAAAACGTTTTTCATTACACTTATATCTGTATTCTACTAATTTTTACTACTAGACTATGAAATAACAAAAAGCTAGTGAAATCGGCTAAATAGTAAAATTTTATAAATTTTGTAAATAAAACTAAAAGCCGTATTTTATCGCGTTTATATTTGACTAGCAGCGGTTTCACCCTGCGGTTTCACCCGCAGTTCCTCTTCCCGTGGGAATATCGGGATAAATTATAGCCTATGTGTTATTCTGATATGTAAGCTATATTATTGTGAAGCTTCATCAAAATCCATTCAGTAGTTTTTGCGTGAAAGAGCAACAAACATCTTCACATACTCACAAACTTTCACGTTTATAATATTAGTGGATAAGGATTTTTATTGCCCGACGTTTCGAACACTGTACAACGTTCATGGCACGGACGGCCTGTCCTGAGTCGTAGAAACGCGATAAAACCTGTAAAAATAGTTTTGATTGTGTTTAATACTCGCGTAAACAAATCATAAGTCTTAATTTCATAAATTACCTAACGTACCACACAACCTGATCACCAATTCCTATTTTTTAAATATCTAATTGACACTGTTACTGCCTTAATAGAATCACGTTACGCGGCAAAGGCGAAACCCCATGGGAGAGAGCAAGCATATCGATTGTATTGTTCCATTCCAAATATACGTGAGCAAATTGAACGTAAATTTTAAAGATTTGTGTATCAATTATATTTAGACAATTTGCTTGTATAATAATTTCTTTCTATAAATAATAATACGTAGATATACGTATAATACGAAAATCTAAAAATGTGTAGGTGTATCTAACATATCGTTTATTTCGACAACAACTATAAAAAATCGATTATTTTTTTTTTTTAATCTAATGCATATGTATTTTCTTCGACATCCACAGGTAAGCTAGGGATTGAGAATTTTATTCTTACTTCGTCATCGCACAGACAGTACCTACCTACCATATTATAAAAGGAAAATATTTTAAGCGTTTACAAATTTCTATTTTATAATAAATATAAAACATTTTACGCCATCTTGTTTATTTAGTCATCCTCTTTCGGAACGCAATGTAATCGATTCGAGTATTCGAATAACTTCTCGATTCTCGGACCGATCCCAATCGAGTGTTTGTATAGTGTTGTTAAAGGAGTGTAATTGAAGATGGCGGTTTTTATTTGGTTTGTTGTTAGCTATTTGTATAGGGAAATTGGTTTTTAAACAGGTTCAGATGACCGTGTCAATATTGTGGCGGCATGTACTAGTTTGGCAAAATAGTTCAGTCACGCTTTATTTTTTATTTTGTTGACATATTATAGCTCGCTTTCGCCAATGACTGCCAAATTTAAGGTGTATTATCTTAAGGTTGCTATCTTGTAAGACGTTGTAGTCTAACTTCCGACTTATCATACTGAGTAACAAGGTTCAGATTTCCACGTAGAAAATAATTTCTTGTGCAATACAGAGATGAGTGTTGCAAGTCTTAGCGTAAAATGTGAACGTTAATTATTGTTATAATTGGGGATGTTATAGAGCTCGAAACTTTCGGACATCAAAAATGAAAATATATTCGGAATTGTAACCGAAACTGATGTAAAAGTTTCGAATAATCTCGGATAGGGTCGGTGTTTTCTGTGGTAGGAGCACACTGTCGATAGTCGTATGTCTAGAACCGCGGCTCGGTCCATCCGGGGTTCATCCATCCAGCAATTTCTTACTGCACTTTGTTCGGTGAACGATATAGCCGGAAGCCCAACATTCTGAGGGTATTTGCGAGTGGTAAGTAATACCTTTAGTATCACCGAAACTCATTGCATGCATTCATACTCCTTCTTTACTTCGCGGTAGGCAGTGGCCTAGGAAAGGTCTATGTGCGGTAGTATCACTTTACTTGCCTCCAACAGCAATAAAAGTTTTCTTAGAACTACAGCTTTACTATTAGCCTAAAGATAAACCTCATCAAAGGAGAAAACGATGATCACTACGCGCGTTTATATGCAAAATGTTAAGCGCTTAGAATAATAACGTATAGAAGGTAAGTTCCCGCACAAAAAGTGAAGCATTTCAATTGGAGCCTAATGGAGCTTACGCCGGAACCGTTCCGTAGTGGTCAAGGTCACTGTACTGCACGTACGTATGCAACTCTTAAAAAATAAATAGGTAATTATGGCAGTCTGTGCATTCAAATGGTGTCATAACACATTTGGAAAACTTAAAAAGGTTTTTAACATTACTTTTAAAATTAATTCGACGATTTATGTTAATAAAAACAAAATTTGATTGCATAATTTGTATAGTGGTGTGCGTGAGTACGTGTGTAATCGTCAACGCACATGTACTATTTTTAGATTCATATTTCGAACGTTCGAAGTAGCGACACTATTCTTCTATACGTTATTATTCTAAGGTTAAGTTTTCCTTTTAAAATTTCCTAAAAATTCTTAACTGAAATCATCCGAAACTATCGGATAATCCGAATTAATATGATTACCGCAATTGTATCCGAAACCGCTATAATGTTACTCTAATATCCGTATCCGTATCCAGACCCAAAATTTCATATTCATAACATCCCAAGTTGTAAAGTCTAATATAACAGAAGGATATATATTTCTTAGTATTTTATTCATCCTAAAAAGAGCTTAAAATTAATCCTTCCATCCATCCGCCTACCGCCACTGTTGAACATAAGCCTCCCCACAAAGGGCAATAATGCTTTAATCGCCACCCTTGGTAAACGGGTTGGCATAAGTTGCCCAAAAGAGTACTACTGGCCATACTTTTCCATCTGTATTTTTCGACACCTATGGAAAACCTATGATGGTACATTATATTCTTAACCGATTGAAGATTGACGTCAAGGCGTCAGGCGACCGTTTCGTAACACTATTGCCAATAACTTTTGCAATGTACACTAAGAAAGAACATGACATATTGAGTCAAACCCGATTAATTGAAATAAAAGTAGGCTAATGATAATATCCGTGTAGTGACGGAGTAAAAATTCATCATCCCCTTTTTTTGCCCGTGGGTGTCGTAAAAGACGACTAAAGGTTTATAATGTGCATACAACATCCATACAAGAGAAGAAAAACTCGGGAAGAGGAGAAAGAAAAAACAAAATAAAACCCTATGCCAACCTGTCTCCCTAGCCGAGGCCGCGGGTGATCGGACCGGGGAATTGTCCGTCACCCGCAGAGAGGCTGACCGCGCGACGGCGACCGACGTCCCAGGACGTCGACAGGTGAGGTTACCCGAAAGGGTATTCCGTCGGGCCGACCACTGACGACAAGTCACATCTGCTCCGGTGGTCGGCCCAACAACGAGGTGACGTGACGACACAGAATGGTTTCTGATTATAACTCATTTGAAATTTAATTATTTTACGGATTTATCGCGAGAGGACGGTTCTCCCATGTGTTTGAACGCTCTAAACTGCTGAAAACGTCTGAAAATTACAAACCAAATACAAACGCGATAAAATCCGTAAAAATTGTTGGGATCCATTCCCACGCATGACAATTCTTTATGCTATACACAAATGATTGTTCCAAGTCTGGGTGATAAAAAAATAAAATTGTTCTTTAGAACAGGGTGAGGTATTTCGTGTTGTAACAAAATAATAATACAATTCATCAACCCCTATCTTGCCCATGAATGTCGTAAAAAACAACTAAATATTTATGCCTATAATATCAAGATACAAAAGACTGGAAATAAAACTATGTCCAGCTTGATATAGTAGGTGAAAATCGCTCCTATTATGGACAAAGCTTGGCGCCAGCAGTGAGATGTTCATGAACTTACCTACATGGTGATAATGGCTAGGTCTCAAAAAGGAAAAAAACAAAAGTGCAGTTTCCCGCCAACAAATTCTGTATTTAAATGCATAGAAATAAATCTCTATAGTTAGACTGTCCAGCACAAAGGTCGACAAGATGCAAGGGTCTGTAGCGGGGACTGAAGAGGGGGTCCTGTTAAAACGTTAATCGAATCTGGCCGTAATGGGATTTCTTTCTTGAAGGGCGCATTGCTAAAGGATTAATTTATATCAATTTAAATGGGAGAGAATATATAGGTTGGTGTTTTTCGCTGAATAGATATAAAGGAATATAACTAGTTTATTTTTCACTCACAAGGTTTTTTTTGGCATCTTAGGGCAAAATTATGAGAGTAAATTTGTACGATGCTCACCGTCACAAAAATCCAACACCCTAAAGTTAGATAGTCAACATTTTTTACTATGCGCAGACATCGTCACAAATATCAACGATAATGCATTGTAGTAAAACTTTCAATGTATTAAATACCTTTTTTTATCTATTATTAGTGTCGTTTTTCTAAAATATAGTATATCACGAAGGATAAAATATTTAGATAGATGTTTATCTTGTTACGCCAAAGAAGTATAACTTCTTACGTGCGTACGTCGTACATCGTCGTCTAAGGCATATATTATATAGCTAAGTTCTAAGCAAGGAAAGGAGATTCGACTTAAAGCCCTGTGTGTAGGTCAATTTCTCTCCTGCTATGGAGGAGGTTTGAGCTCAACAGCGGGCTGACATGATGAAAGTGACGAATCTAACACACGTCTTACTAATCGTATCTACACCATATGCGGTAAACTTTTCCTGTTATTCAGCTACAATTATTAAAAAAAAATTCAGATATTTCGCTTTTTATACACACCCTGTAATAGAGCGCTCCCAGGAAGGTCTAATCCTCTGGGTTTGTTTGTGTCCCGTAATGTATGTGAGAGCCGCCGCGTGCGACAAATTACTAACAACGTTTCGATTGCGAATGTCGCTAGTGAAAGAAATAGTGGTAGAAAATTGAGTCGGAGGTAATATATAAAAATAATAAAAGCTTTTTATTTCTTAGAAGCAGTCCGCCTTCGCCTCGCTTCAGTCTAAAATATGTATGTATTACAATACGCGATTGCATTCTATGAAGCCTTGGGTCCAATTCTCGGACCGGGCACAATTTTATAAGGGTTTCTTAAGAGAAAATAGCCTAAATTACTCCTTATTATATAGATAGGTATCTGATAGTAAAATATTATAATATCTCGGCTTATATACGTCCCACTGCAGGGCTCGAGCCTCCTCCGCAATGGGAGGGAAATTAACCTTACTATACCATACTGGTCAGACAGGTTGGTATAGGGTTTTGGATCGAGTTTGCCTTCTCTTGCATAGATGTTATATACTTATTATATCCCTTAGTTGTCTTTTACGACGGGTAAAGGTAAGATTGTCAGATTTTGATAAAATTATCATGGGCAGAATTTTTCAAATCGGTTGGCAAGCGACGGAGCTATGCGCGAACAAACATAAAAAAGAAAAAAAAATACCTACATCCGAATTGAGAACCTCCTCCTTTTTTTTAGAAGTCGGTTAAAAATAGCATTATACATGCTATTGTCTGGTGCAGGTGCTGACGGCTGGTGCAGGTGCTGACGGGGCACGGTTGCTTCGGGAAGTACCTGCACAAGATTGTCAGGAGGGAGAGCACACCATCCTGCCACCACTGCAGTTGCGACGAGGACACGGCGCAGCACACGCTCGAGGAGTGTGCTGCATGGGAGGGGGATCGCCGTGAACTCGTCGCAATTATCGGTGCCGACCTGGCGCTGCCGACCATCGCCAGGGAGATGCTCGTCAGCGTCAGGAACTGGGACGCGGTCACCGCCTTCTGTGAGGCCGTAATCTCACGGAAGGAGGCGGCGGATCGTGTGCGAGTAGAGCTCCTATTCGGCGACACGTTCCGCCGCCGGCGACTCGGGCGGCGCAGGCGCGAGTATTTGCGCCTAATGCCGCCCTAGCCGAGGCCGCGGGTGATTGGATCGGGGAATTGTCCGTCACCCGCAGAGAGGCTGACCGCGCGACGGCGACTGACGTCCCAGGACGTCGAGAGGTGAGGGTACCCGAAAGGGTATTCCGTCGGCCGGCCACTGACGACAAGTCACATCTGCTCCGGTGGTCGGCCCAACAACGAGGTGACGTGGGTACGGGTGGGTTATGGGCCCGCGCGCCGTCCTTTCATCGCCCCGGACGGACTGGACCGCGCGTGCGCTTACCGTAGCCTACCCATAAAAAAAAAAAAAAAAAAAAAAATACATGCTATTGTAGCCGCAGTTACGACGGAATACAGTTATCAGTCCCTACTTACCCATGGGTATCGTTAAAATCAGAATAAGAACACAGCTACCATTAACACGGCCCTAATTGCCCATAGGTGTCATCAAAATCAGCTACGGGTCCTACCAGAAGAGAGAGAGCAGCAGCTATCCACTAGGAAATGTATACCACCTACTGTGATCGCCAATCCTCCCGGCAGGAGTGGCGATCGTGGCAATATCACCTCAAGAGAATGATTACTTTCTATAGGGAAGGCCTACTTTCTCTTAAAATTACGTACCTATTATAAGTTGCTATAAGTAAAATATTAAAAGATATAACAAACTACATATTTAGTGAAAAGGGTTTCCTTGGAAACGCATTTGATCATTATATTAAACTAAAACTATACCAACGCGTCCAACCAGCGTGATATAATAGGTCAGTTTCTCTCTCATTATGGAGGAGGCTCCAGGGCAGTAGTGGGACGTATATTAATCGAAATGATGATGATAGCATTTAATTGGATTGGCGTAACTCTTAGATAAATTTAATGTTATCAGTTTTGAAAAATGTCGTTACAATATCGACAATTGGTCTCAACCCTTAACTACTAAAGGAATTGTACGTACATAGCTTTGAAGATTTTTTTTCTCTTCACTTCTCGATACGAAGCTTACAAAGAACGCAATCCGTATACACTCGTACGTCTCCTCAGACTGTATTGCATTACAATCCACGATTGTGATTTTTTTTGTGGATTTAATATATATTCTTATATATAACTTGAAATTTATAAACCATTTAGTAGTAAAAATAGTGGCTAATTGGCATCTAAAATGTGATCTTTGATGACAGAATGCTACAAGATAGCCACCCTGATTTAATTAAACAGTAAAATATAATTCAAGTCTGTTTTAATGTAACCAAAATCATAATTGTGAAAATTCAATACTATGATAATTAGTGTGGTCGCCGACGTCACTGATAAAAGAGTTGAAATGAGTGCCAAGTTCTGTGGATAATCCTAAATTTATTTCTTAAGAGAACTTGTAAATCTTAGAGTAACTTAAAGCACAATTTATGATTTTTATTTTACTCTATAAAAATATTTGCTATTTATAAAACTGACTTTTCTAATTTCAATAATCGATTTATTTACACAAAGTAAATACCTTATACACAGAGCTCATAATGAGGATTGTACTTGAAGACTGGACAGATAGCATCTCGATCAGTGGCTCGAAGATCTCTAACCTGCGATATGCAGACGATACCACTTTGTTCGCCAACATTACTCAACACATGGAAGAACTTCTCGGTGAGAAGGAACGCGTTAGCCTTGAGTTCGGACTTAAGATAAACCGACAAAAAACAAAAATGATGATTGTCAATCGCGTGAATAACAATTATCCAAAAATTACACAAATTGCTAATTGTGTTGTGGTGCAATCATACACTTATCTGGGAGCCTTGATTACGAATAACGGTGGATGTATCGACAACGTGAAGAGGCGTATGGCAATTTCTAGGTCTGCAATGGACAAATTGAGGAAAATATGCAGGAACATATATAGAGCCACAAAAATCCAGCTAATTTGGACACTTCTATTCTCCATATTTTTGTACGCTGCAGAAACGTGGACCTTGCGGGAAGTAGAGAAGAAGAAGATAGACGCTCTATAGATGTAGTGCTGGAGGAGAATGCTTGAAGTATCGTGGACTGAATACCGTACCAACGAATCTATACTTTGAGAACTCGGTATCAAGCAGCGCTTATCGTCTTTGGTACAGTCACATATCCTTACCTTTTTTGGTCACTTATGCCGCCGAGGTGAGGCGGGTATTAAGCGACTTGTGATCCAGGGAAGGGTTGAGGGTACCAGACCACGGGAAAGATCGCCTATGAGAGGAACTGATCAGATAATGCACGAGGAAAGCGGTCATCAGAGAATAGTGGCGGAGTATTGTGACGCTTGCCACCGACACCTGATATGATGACCACGACCACTCTGTCAAGAGTGATTCCGACAAAGAAGAAAATAACATATAATCTATAAAACTTTAACATTTGATTTGGCTTACTGGCTATCATGACTGATTATGTTCTAATTGGCATCGCTATTTATTTAAATCGCTAATAATACTTATGTAAATTTTTGTTTAATATGTTTTCTTATAAAAGAATTGTAAAAAGACATGAATAATTTAATTACTTACCGCCATTACTACCTATTCATTCTAATGGAATAAGGTCAAAATGTTGTTCAACCTTTTCAAATTCTGAAAACATTTTCCATAATAAAACCTTTTTCACGTAGCGATCATAGAGCGCTAACGGTGTGTTTAACTATGCAGAACGTTATTCGAAAATGGAATCCAGTTCAAAAACGTTGAGCTACCATTTTGTTAATAGTTTAATCTGTAACAGTGATCCGCGGGCAACCGCATGGAATAACTACATGTGAATATTTTACTAGGCTGTTCAGTTTTAGTGCCCTTGCCTGATATTACGTGAATGTGGTCCGCCATTTTATTTTGCCGATTTTAGTAAGCGTTAAGTGTGTTGTGATACTGTTTAAAGTTGAATCCAAGAGTAATTTTGTTGTTTTGGCGATAACTGAGATAGCAGAGAAAAGTCGCATGTACTTATATATGTTTGCTACACACGCATACGCATAGAATAACAGAGATTTTGTGCATTTTAATAATAAGCCTGAAAATATTACGTCAATTCTTAGAATAATAACGTATAGAAGGATAGTGTCGGTACTTCGAGCGATCAAAAACATGAAGCCAAAAATACTACATGCGCGCAGGTGATTACACTCGTACGCTGCACACAACTATATAAATTTTAAAATCTAATTTTGTTTTTATTAACATAAATTGTCGAAATACTTTTAAAAGTAATGTTAAAAACCTTTTTATGTTTTTCAAATGTGTTGCGACACCATTTGAATGCACAAACAATCATAATTACCTATTTATTTTTTAAGAGTTGCGTACGTACGAGTTATGAGCGGTGGCAGCAGAGGATGCAAAAAAACCCGATGTAGTATAACGAATTTAATATAAACTTAAAGTTACATAATTAATATTATAATTTACTTCTAAGGGTGACTATAACGATCGGCGATCGATCGAAAAGTAACGAGCGTTCCCATCAGTATTCGTCAATTCGTGAGTCGTCTACGCCAGGTGTTCTTGAGTCATCTTTCTCTGTAGCCACCCATGTTGAGTGTCGCAATCGATGTCGCTGATATTGAGACAACGCGATGAACTAGCGATGTCCCCTGACTACGTCTGCGTAACATCTCCCCCCCGAAGAACAGCGATTATTGGTGACAGATGTCACAAATTGAGCTGTAAGATTATTTAAATCAATTCTTCTTGTAACTGGGATGGCATAGACCGCTTGTTGCTTCATTTGTTCGTCATTCGAGTTTCTTGTCTGGGATCTTATACGATTGAGATGGTATCTTCGGTAAGCTAAACCGCTAATGAATATAGATGCTCCCAACAAGAGTAGATACATTGGTATAGTTGTATGATATAAACTGCTATTAGTCGGTTGAACTGCTGCTTGTAGGAATATCTTCCTGTTAGTTGCATGTAAGTGATCCAGATTGATCGAATTGAGTTTAAACGATGGCAGTAATTTTTGGGCTTTTTCTTCAATTCTCGGTATATCTATAAGTTTCAATACTTGACCTTTAAGTCGATCTTTTTCATTGGAGATTCTGAATTCAGGTGTCTCCAGATAACAGTTATTTGGAATTATAACAAAATAGCTGCCTTGGACCATCTTAAAGGGATCTTGACCGCAAGATAGTCTTATCTTCACTAGTTTTAGAAAGCTGATAGTATAATGTCGATCATGGAGTTTTTCGTAAGCTGGTTTCTGTAGCGAAAGAATGATGGAATTGCATTCCGGTATTTCATGTTGCTGAGTGATGAGGCTATGGATGCAGTCCTAGGGCTTTTGCCTATAAATGTTGCGTATCTCTTCGCATAGATACCCTTTTGTGGACTTCGGGCATTCAGCCTCTATGTACTTGTAATCTTTCAAATGGATTGCAAGGAATTGGGAATATGGGATGAGTATTTCATGATGTTTGTTGGGAACAATGGATATTTTATATATATTTTGTATAAGGTAAGATTATTGGGAACTTGAATAGTAGTAAATTCAAATAGTCTTAGACTATTTCATTATTTACCTAATAAGAACCTAACCTAATTATATCGTAATATTCACGTATGTCTAAATCTAATATTTTATCTTTACCATATATACTAATTAATTTAACGATTATAGCCTGGATAGAATTGAAACTAATTGCAACATAGTGAGCCATAAGGTTTTATAAATGCTAAAATGTTCTGCAATTTATCTAGCTCTTGAAAAATTATATCTACGTTATCACTAAGGATAAAATCATTTGTGCTAAATTTGCGTATCTAGCCTGTAATGCTTTTAATGACGGAACTGAGACCATCAATGAGACCTCTTTTACTACGATTCATTTCAAAAGATTGAAGTTGCTTCACTTTTCTATTACTGTCTATGAGGCTATTCCTAATCGATAAGCTAGGCGACCTCGTACGGTCTTTTATACTTCTTGGGTGAAAAACTTTGAAAGTATTTAACGTAACACATAAAAAAAACTCTTATAATTCACTAGTACTTATTAAACAATTAATTTATATAGTTATAATATATAAGGAGGAATTGGCTTAATTAGGTATAGGATATTACGGGTGAATATGGGTAAATACTTAGGTAAGATATTAGGATAATTAAGCAAGGACTTGAAAGATTCAAAGTACTTACAACATAGCAGGTTTTGATTGCTGAATCGATGTCTGGATTCACCTCGCTGGCACCACACGTAGATTCTGGATCGCACGGGTCGATATTAGAGCCCTATCTACGATCCTACCAAGACTGCGCCAGTTATGAGCGGTGGCAGCAGAGGATGCAAAAAAACCCGATGTAGTATAACGAATTTAATATAAACTTAAAGTTACATAATTAATATTATAATTTACTTCTAAGGGTGACTATAACGATCGGCGATCGATCGAAAAGTAACGAGCGTTCCCATCAGTATTCGTCAATTCGTGAGTCGTCTACGCCAGTTGTTCTTGAGTCATCTTTCTCTGTAGCCACCCATGTTGAGTGTCGCAATCGATGACGCTGATATTGAGACAACGCGATGAACTAGCGATGTCCCCTGACTACGTCTGCGTAACATACGTGCAGTACAGTGACCTTGTACACTACGGAACGGTCCAGCGTAAGCTCCATTAGGCTCCAATTTAAATGCTACATCTTTTGTACGCGGACTTACCTTCTATACGTTATTGTTCTAATCGTCAATTATATTTCTATAAAAAGCAATAACTCGAGAAAGATAAGAGAAAGAATTAAATCAATTTAACAACACAAGTAAAAATCAAAACTTTTGAATTTGGCTTGCATTAATTACCACTTATCGCCTGTAATGTTCTCAATTACTAATTTTACTAAATAAAAGAAATATAGATGACTTTCAACTTCGAAATTATTTAATTTCTACAATTAACAATTATTCTACGATGAATAAATAGCTTGTTTTAAAAAAAGTATTGTATTTTATTTACTATATACATAAAAAAAGGTTTGCCAATGCCACATAAGTATAAATATGTAGTCGTCGATGGTTTCTGACTCTGTTTAGATAAATAGTTGTTTTTTGTTAAAAACTCTCAATAGGAAACGTCGAATTTGGATAAGTGTTTGGAAAATCTGTAGAGTTCTTCCCTTTCAAAAGTACTTATATAGGATTAAAAAAAATACAAATACAAAATCCTAATTCCAAAGAATAGTAATTATATCTGTACGTAATGATAAATTGGCACGTCCTATTTATGCAGGCATATTAACTTCACATAATTTGAACTATTCCACCATGACAGTTTTGTGCGATCGCCTAGCAACGCACTTAATTGGCGGGAAATCGGTGAACGGATTACCTGATATGAGACGACGCGCGACGTGAAATTGAATAATTTGTATTATGCTGCCGGGTGCGTTCGGAAATCAACAACGATTCCATCGGTAACTGAAGCTTACATAATTAAAGTTGACAAGTAAACAAAATATATTCAATTGTAACAATAAACTTGACGTAGTTTTATGGTAGATACATAATACATATATTAAGTATAAAAATGGTTTTATAATGTTAATGATTTTTAAATTATATAATTATTAAATTAAATTATTAAATTTAATTAACTATTTTGTATTTTCAATCTTCTGATTAGAACTGATCAGAGTAATGATTACCTCGTCTCCAGTTACAATTTCATTAAGCGTTATCATACCTACATTCGTTTCGACACGTGTGCAATAATTCTGCACGTGTTTATATGCAGGTAGAAATCACCTATAACAACAGGGGTAGTAATATTAGGGTGGATTAAAAACTTGTCTTTTTACACCAGCTTAATAATTTAAGCGCCCTCATTTAAAGCAGTTTTTAGAATACTTAAATTAGTCTTGCGATGCGCTTTTAATGTTTTCAGTGTGTGAAATAAAACTGTTTTCGCTGTTCGGCTCGAGTTGCCGCCATAATAGAAGGGAAATTGACCTACTATACCTCGTTGTTCAAACGTGTTGGTATAAGGTCTTATATCGAGGTTTGCCTTTCTTGTATAGATTTTATATGCCCTTTTTAATCCTAAGGCCTTCCACAACTATGCGGGCAAGAGACGCAACTCACGGGCAAGAGATGGGATAGTGGATTGTATTATTATTTCGTACCACATGGAAATAATTTATTTTGGTTTGGTCATGCTCACTGAATAAGGTTCTGCTTGCGGTAGCTATGTGGGGCGGGTCGCTCCCTTCTCTCTAATTTGGTTGAGGAGAGTGATGGCTGCTCTAGTAGTTAACTCGTGATCGGGTGCTGCTTGTGGGATCTGGTCCAGCCATATTTTCTTCCTTTCTTTATGCTTTAATTTTTTTTTGTCTTGCATTAAATCTTGAAAATTTATACATATATTTAATTTCGAAGGCCATCACACTGGAGCTAATACCATATATGTTGTACTTAAGCATAATATTATGTATACATATTTAAAAGATTAAGAAAAAAAATGACTGCCCGCTGAGTTTCTTGCCGGATCTTCTCAGTTTATGGCCGCGTTTCGATCCGGTGGTAGATTATTGTATTGTATTCAAAACTGTAATTTGACAATATGTAAGTGCCCTTAAGGGGCCTATACAGAATAAATGATTTGATTTGATTATGATACTCAGCATGAAACTTAGACAATAAAGCTATCTCTTGTCAAGTCGAGGAACTAAGTTTTTTCGAATTCCTGAAAGACTGAATAAATTAACGTATGAACGCATTTTTTATTTGGTGGTCGGTTTTGGTTGCATAGTCAACGATCACACCGTCCGTTCCGTCCAGGGCGATAAAAGGGCGGACCGTGGCCCCATAACCCACCGTATTCTCTCCCCTTTTTTTTTTTGGGGTGGGCTGCGGTCGGCGCGCTCCTCGCACCACTCCGTCCGGGGCGACAGAGGGGCGTAAGCACGCACACCCGCAACCCACCTGAACACCACGTCGCCTTCGTCGTTGGGCCGACCACCGGAGCGGGGTTACTTGTCATCAGTAGTCGGCCCGACAGAATATCCCCTATTTGGGGTACCCTCTCATCGACTGACGTCCCCCCCTCGGGGAGGACGTCGGTCTTTCCTCACACGGTCGGCCTCTCGGCGGGTGACGGACTAATTCCCCAGTCACGTCACCCGCGGCCTCGGCTAGGGCGGCATGACGCGAAACCGTATTCTCTCCCCTTTGCCTTGGCACCGACCACTGATATCGAGTTGCTTATCGTCAGTAGCCAGCCCGGCAAGGTATGAACGCATAAGAAAATTTGAAAGTTTGAAAATTATGCCAATGGCGAAAAATTTAAAAATTAATGCTTTTTTTTTGGGGGTGGGTTACAGTCGGCGCACTCCTCGCACCACTCCGTCCGGGGCAACAGAGAAGCGTAAGCACGCACACCCGTAACGCACCCGTAACGCACCCGTGACACGTCGCCTTCGTCGTTGGACCGACCACCGGAGCAAGGTGACTTGACGTCAGTGGTCGGTCCGACGGAATACCCCCTGAGGAATACCCTCTCCTCGACCAACGTCCCTCCCTCGGGGAAGACGTCGTTCTTTCCTCACGCGGACGGCTTCTCAGTGGATAACGGACTAATTCTCCGATCCAGTCACCCGAAATTTTAGCCCCTGACGTGGTATGATAAGATGGAATAAAAGTAATGTTGTAAGGAAATTTTTAAGTATGGCACATTTTATTCTCAACCCGTTAATAACTCAAGATCAAATCAAATAATAAAAGTAATATTGTTTTATATAATGAAGGTCGTATTTAGTAGGTACAGAATATAAGTAGATATCTACATAGCGCTGGGTTTAAATTAACTTGTCTATTAACGTCGGCGTGGCGCGTTATCGGCCAATTATAATTCACCACGCAAATGACACCGTCATTACCGGCCGTTCATAACCGGCTTAACTGTGTAGCCGGATATCCAAGTAGAGGCAGCAAAATAAATACGAAATATTATATTTATTCTTATATGTGACTTTCCAAAAAATCTGTGTGGTGGCTAGGAATACTATCAACCCTTACATCGCCCGCGGGTGTTTTTAAAGACGACTAAAAGCTTTTTATGGACCTGGGACGACTGTCCCACCCGCGGGCGATGGGCGACATTAGATGCGACTGCATCTAATGCTGTCTGGTCAAGAATTACGAGTATATTCCAAAGCAAAGGATCCTTAGTTCTGACGTCAGGCAGGTAGATGGTCATATTACTATTGCCAAAGCTTTTACAATTTGTAACATGAAATCACTATAAAGCGACTCCAAGTAATTCGGATAAGTGCAGGGTGACGATCATAACACCATTGAAACTCTTGTAAGTCAGGATCTACAATGGTCTCCATAGACTTTTCTTGCTGGCAGTCCCGCGAAATGCTTTTAAAATCTTGGGAACCGCAACAATTTTAATTGGGAAATTTGTTGGAAAAGAATGATTCCATTTTTTTTTTATAAGACAACACCCTGTACTAAGGAAATAATCCTTGTATTGCGGGGGACTTTACAAACATATAATTAATGGACACAAATTACATCCAGACTCAGAACAACAATTTGTGGATTGCACAAAGTGTTGTCCCGCGTGGGATTCGAACCCCCGACACTGGCGCTGTAGGTCGCTATCTTAACCACTACGCCATCTGTGCAGTCAAAGGAAAAAGGGAAGTCAAGGGAAAACCTAAAACCAAGGCATACCTAAAACTAACTCTAACCTTTAAAAAAAATATGTGGTGTACTTATCTCAATAAATAAAAATATTAGCTTTATTAATCATTTATCTGCTGTCGGTACAGGGTGGCAATAAGGCGGGGCCGCCACCCCGTTAAACAAAGGCAAGCCAATTATTATTAAATATTCGCAGCCCAATTTATGGCTGTGGTAATCGTAGCGCAGACAATGGACGTGATAACTGGGCGGGTAATTAGCCTGCTTAATTAATGTCTTTATATCTTTTTTTTTTAATTTATATACCAACTATATAATGGTTGATAAAACGTAGATATAATATTACTCTACCTGCGCCTGATGTCGCCCTAGCCGAGGCCGCGGATGACTGGACCGGGGAATAGTCCGTCAGCCGCAGAGAGGCTGACCGCGCGAGGCCGACCGTCGTCCCTGAAGGGGTGTTAGGTAGGGGGTACCCGAAAGAGTATCCCGCCGGGTTTGCCACGGACGACATGAAACTCGGTACCGATGGTCGGCCCAATGGCGAAGGAGATGGATTACGGTGGGTTATGGGGCTGTACGCTATTATGGTAGAGATTCGAGTCCAGCAGTGGAACGTTTATGAGCCGAGATGGTAATATCATTGCAATCTCTCTATTAAAATAATTTACGATTAGTTAACTGAATATTTAGAATATACCTAAACTGTCGTTAGCCCTCATAAATCATTGATTAAAACCAATAACGAGATTGCACAGATCGCGTAGTGGTTAAATAAAGGTTGTATTCAACATGACATGGCGAATTCTATTTTACTCCGTCACCACGCGGATAATTTATTTAATTAACTAATCGTAAATTATTTTAACAAATATATTATAGGTACTAGAAAAATTTGACTCACGCACCTCAGTTCATAAACGTCCCACTACTGAACGAACTCTCCTCCTCGATAGAAAGGATAGTGACCTACTTTACCACGCTGGTCAGACGTGTTGGCATAGAGTGAAATCTCAAGTTTTCCTTCTCTTGCATAGATGTTGTATGCGTATTATATCCCATAGTCCATAGTCTTTTACGACATCCACGTGCAAAATAGGGAGTGAGGAATTGTGTTCTTACTCCGTCACCACACGGCAAATACAATGATATATACCTACATCAAAAATAAACAAAACATTACCGCAATTCTCAACTTATAACAAAGTAAACATTCCCTCTGCAAATGTTGCCATATGCATAGCTTGTAAACGCCTGTCATTAAGAATAACTGCAGGGGCGACAGTTCGATTCCCGTGCAAGTCTCAGAGGAGTAGGGCGTCGCTTTTATGGCTTCTCGTTTATTTTAATGCCTCTAAATAATTCTGAACAATGCAGTGATTGGTCTATTATAATCTAAAGCACATGTGTCCCACTTATCGTGTCTTATAACGTTTGTTATTGTCGTCATATTAATATAATGGTTTTTCAAATAATTACAAAGTATTTTACTCGATAATTAAGGCCCTCCGTATGCTGAAGGAGGGTGGTCGGCCCAACGAGGAAGGTGACGTGGGTACGGGTGGGTTATGGGCCCGCGCGCCGTCCTTTCGTCGCCCCGGACGGAATGGATGGCGTGTGCACTTACCATAGCCCACCCATAAAAAAAAAATGGTGACGGAGTAAGAATACAATTCCCGGCCCCCTCTCTTGTCCGTGGGTGTCGCTGAAGACGATTAAGGGATTAAGTATACAAATAACATATATTCAAGCAAAGGCAAACTCGAAGTGAAAACCTATACCAATCGCGTCTGACTAGCGTAGTGGGTCAATTTCGCTCCTATAGTAAAGTAAGCTCGAATCCAACAGTGGGACGTATATGACCCGACATGATAATGAACTTGCACATGTGTGTCGTGAAAGACGACTAAGGTATTAAATATGCAAATAACATATATTCAAGAAAAGAAAAACTCGAAATTAAACCCATTTTCAACCAATCTGACCAGCGTGGTATCGTAGGTCAATTTCGCTCATAATGTGGAGTCTCGAACTCAACAGGGCGACGTTTATAAGTTATGATGATGATGACGATGAATGAAGACTTATTTATAAAAAAGATTGAACATTAATGTCAAAAATATAATAGACATATTAGTTTTTTTTTTAAGACAAAACCCTGCACTAAGGAAAATAATCCTTGTATTGGGGTGACTTTACACTTTTTGAAGTTTACAACGATGAGTGATGAATTAAATGGCACGATTAAAATGCTGTCCGTTACAAATTTTCATCTATACGCTCAATAAAGGAGTGAGTATTTATATAAACATTTATATTTACCGATTAATCTAAATACAAAAAACTTTTGCGAATATCTCTAATCCTCCATCATTAATATAGATTCGTAACAAAGTTAAAACCAACGATTTGCGCTTAGTGTCAACTAAAAATTGAAGGGGAAATACCAATTAATACGATCATTAATTTTACAGAATTAATTCGATTTTTTTTTCATGTGGTGACGGAGTAAGAATACAATTCAGTGTAGACATCAAAGCAAGAGATGAAAAATTTGAAATAAATTTCTACACCAACCTATTTATCCATCGTGGTATATATGAAGGCGTGGAATATATGTTTACGCAAGTATTACACATTGTAAATAAGACTATTTTACGGATTTTATGGCGTTTGTATTTGATTTTTGATTGTCCGATGTTTAGAACACTTTACAGCGTTTATGATCACGGGCGGACGGTCCGCAAACGCGATAAAATCCGTAAAATAGTTTTATTTACGTCGTGGTATAGATCAAATTCTTTCCTATTGAGTAGGAGACTCGTGTCCAGCTCGGGACGTACCTATATAACTTGCCGGAAAAATCAAGACCTTCCGATATGCAACAAAAGCGTCGCTATTAAAAATTAACATAGCAGAAAGTGTTTGCAAATTGACTTGCCCTCTCAGAGGTAAAGGTTAGAGTATTGCAGTTAGAGTTAACTAATGTATTACATTTCAGCTCATATACGTCCCACTGCTGGGCTCGAGTCTCCTCCACAATAAGAGTGAAATTGGCCTTCTAAACCATGCTGGTCAGACGTATTGGTAGAGTTTTATTTCGAGTTTTCCTTCTCTTGCACAGAAGTTATATGCATATTTAATCCCCGAGTCGTATTTGACGACACATACGCCTAAGAGAGGGGGTGGTGAATTATATTCTTACTCCGTCACCACAAAGGTCACTTGGCCTCTCGAAGATTGTCAATTATGACATAAAATCTCCGACTTGAACAGTTAACTGAGTTACATGTTGTAACTTAACAAATTCTGTATTTAACACTACCATGAATATATTTGAAATTTTGATCTAGACATAATTACTTCAACTAAAATTAACTATCTCAATTAAATAATATTGAGCACAGAATTACGTAGCAAAACAAAGATTCAAACTCTACCCTACCTGAGTATACAACAGCGATAATACTTCGAGCTTAAACCTACTCCTTGGATACCAACATAATAAGATACATACAAAAACTCTATCTTGATACATATGTGAATCAACATAAGGTACATTTTAGCTTACTTTATAAAAACGTATGCCCCATATTAGTTTGTCAAGGTGTTCCCGCCACTTCATTTGCGAAAATGTTGGTACCCCTGGCTTAAGTGTTGCTCGTTGTTAAATTAATGAGCCAATCTCAGTCGCTGGGGCTGCCACCTCTATATTTTACAAGGTGGTAATGTGCGTAGTGTGGTGCTTTATTATTGTTGTATTTTAACGTGTAAAATACATTAAGGTTTAATATATTACGTTGACAGTAATTAAGATTAGTTCATTTACTAAATACGTTACTAAATAGTGATGGGTCATAGACTAATAAATCTAAACTCGAACTAAAAATGTATTTAATAAAATAGAAACTAAATTAATCTATTAAATGGATAAAGATAATCTTTCATTTCTAAAGAAATCAATGTATGAAAATCACCGTCTGTTTTGTTAACCTATTTTGATTGCAAATATATCGCTGTCTTCAAATATCACTAAGAAAAATCTGTGTACTGTTTCCATATCTGTAGGGTGGGGATGATGAAACACGAATAACCATAGATATTATTGATAAACTGGCAAATTCCCGCAGTTAGCCTACCTAGCTCCCGTTCCCCTAGCAATACCTGGATTCGTTGATAATATACTTTTTCATTTGTCTGAGCAATTCCTTGAAGCCTCAGATTTGATTCTCAGATCTGCCAAAAATTTATAGTTTTTCTGACATGAAAACTAGCCTATGTTAGTCCTTATACAGACAGATACCGGGCAGTGAGATATTATCAAAATCCATTCAACCGTTTTGAAGATTACCCGGAGCAAACAGATAGATAGACTAAAATATTTAAACTCATTTTTAGGCATAGGTATCGTGTAAATAACCGTGCGAGCCTGAAAAACAACTTATTATTTTAATATTACAGAGGCTTCATTTTATTTAGTTATATAAATAACAATTTTAATATAGAACTTATGCTACTATTGAGATTATGGCGCGGATACCAGACAGCTCGAGTCGGCGTGACGTAGACAGAGCAACACCGCGAACTTTTCGCAATCGTCATAGAGGAGATGGTATCCTCAACGGAAGAAGGTAATCGAAATGATAACCCGCTACGATAGGCCACGGCAGTCAAGGAATTGGTACCAGTGGTCGACTTAATAGCGTCGGAGAGGGAATACAGTAAGTTTCGTAGCCCTAAGCTGCCCTTTCATCGCCAAGGACGGGATGGACTTGGTGTGTCCAGACATGGCCTACCCAAAAACAAAACAGTACATCTATGTCTAGTAGACGCTACACTAAAGTATTTAAGCTATAATAAAAAAAAAGAAGAGAATAAGAATTAAATCTGTATCACATCCCTAAAATTCTAAATCAGTTCGTATTATGTATACATAAATTAAAGGAGGAATAGGTGGACTCTTACAATAGGCCAGGTTTATCTATGCATTCTATTAGACCTAACAGAGATCACTAGATTGATGCCTTTGGTATCGGAGAGGGACGGTACCCGAAAGAGTATTCCATCGAGCTAGCCCGATGGCGAAGGGGAGAAAATGGGGAAATTTTGCTTTTGGACCAAGCGCGCCTTTTCGTCAGCCCGCATGGAACGGACAACTTGCCTCCAGATCATCATCATCACAGCTCATATATGACCCACTACTGGGCTCGAGCCTCCTCCACTGTAGGAGGGAAATTGACCTACTATAACCACACTGGTCAGACGGGTGGGTATAGGGTTATATTTCGAGTTTTCCTTCTCTTGCATAGGTGTTATCTACATATTATCAATTAGCCAGCTTTCACGACACCCACGAGCAAGAAAGGGTCTGGTGAATCACTAGATCTAAGGCATAAGATGTAGGGATCACTAAAGGTAAACAACTCAAAAAAAAATACTACTTACTACCTATATGTGAGGCACTAGCTCACATATAGCCTACTAGCAACCCGCCCTCGCTTCTCTTCGGTTTGAGTCGTTTTACCTGCGTAGTTCCCGATCCCGTGGGAATACCAGGATAAAATATAGCCTAGTTTAAGCGCTGGTATTATAGCTTTCCAAATTTTTGAAATCGGTCCAGCCGTTTTGAAGATTACCCGGAACAAACAGACAGACAGACAGACAAAAAATTTTTAATCTGTATTTTAGGCATAGGTGTCATGCAAATAACGGTGTGAGCATGAAAAAAGCCTATTATTTTGACATTACAAACAGACACTCTGATTTTATTTATTGGTGTAGACAGGTAGATAAGTCCCTTAAGTTCTATTAAATCCGCGGTGCTGTATTAATTGCTCTTCATGTAGTTGTTCATCTCCTTATCTACTGGCTTATTAGCCAATTTTGCTTCATGTCTCCCGCATTGCATAGGAGGGAAGTGGAATCTTTCCAACTGTTCCAGTTTTTCTTTTCTAATTAAATTTGTTATGGATCCCAAAACAATTAAAAACGTTTCCCGGAACTTCCTGAGGGTCAAACCTTGGTGTCTTATACGGAGACCATTGTGGATCGCGGCTTACAGAAGTTATAGTGATGGGAGTGTGTGGTGGAATTAATCCCAAAAATGTATACGAGGACATTATTAGCCTTGGGACTCTTCTACAATGGGAGTAAAGTTGATCAAACAGTTTAGTATTGGGTTTTATATTGAATTTTTCTTCTCTTGTAATGATGTTAGTTGCATAGCTATATTTTTCTTTTTATATTTCATCCCAGCTTATATACTTACGTCCCACTGAGCTGAGCTCAAGCCTCATTCACAATGGGATGGAAATGGACCTACTATACCACAATCTTCAGATGGGTTGGTACATAATTTTTCGAGTTTTCTTTCCCTTCTATAGTTATATGCATATTATAATCCCTTAGTCGTCTCTTACAACACCCAAGGGGAAGAAAGAGGGTGGTGAATTGTATTCTTACTCTGTCACCGCACGGATAATACTAAAACTAAACTGATAAATACTAAAACAAAATAATTACGAAAAAAGGCGGTACGCAGTTCGTCGGGTCAGCTAGTTAATAATATATTATATTTTCCGTGTGGTGACGGAGTAAGAACACAATTCACCATTGCCTATCTTGCCCGCGGATGTCGTAAAATACAACTATGGGATATAATATCCACATAACATCTGTGCATGAAAAGGAAAATTCGAAATGAAATTCTATACCAACATATCTGACCAGCATGATATAGTAGGTTAAATTCCCTCCCATTGTGGAGGAGGCCCGAGCCCATGATGATGTATATTTGTTACTAATATTATACAGGACAGGGCAACAGGAAGAGACCGTAGAGGAACACAAACAACACGCATACAACACACAAGAAATACAGTGGGGACATTGACATCTCTTTTCCCGTAAGCAACGGGACGGGGCATCTATAAAAATCCGACAGAAATCGAGTAAAAGTTTAAACTTTTTCAATGTAATGTACTTAAAGTAAATAAATATAGGAAAATAAATATAGAATCATCTGCAAAAAAGAAGTACCACTTGGTTTTTATTAATTACTAGCAGCCCGTCCTCGCTTCGCTTCGGTCTCAGTCTTTCCTGCGTAGTTCCCGTTCCCGTGGGAATACCGGGATAAAATATAGCCTAGGCTACTCCCTGATATTATAGCTTTCTATTAAGAATTTTTGAAATCGGTCCACCCATTTTGAAGATTACCTGGAACAAACAGACAGACAGACAGACAGACAAAAAAAATATAAAGTGTATTTTAGGCATATGTATACTGCAAATAACCGTGTGAGCATGAAAAAAGTCTATTATTTTGACATTACAAACAGACACTCCAATTTTATTTATTAGTATAGACTAACAACCCGTCCTCGCTTCGCTCCGGTCTAAGTCACCTTACCCGCGTAGTTCCCGTTCTCGAGAGAATACCGAGATAAAATATAGCCTATGTTACTCCCTGATATTATTCCTTTGGTGAAGGAACGGTTGGGTAGTTTAAACGTGAAAGCGTAACAAACAAACAAACTTACTTTCGCATTTATAATATTAGTAAGGATATCTAAACGTCACCTAATTTTCGCATTTTGGGGACAATTGACCACATTTTCATTGTAATTGATTGATTGATTCTTATCTTGATTACACGCGCTTGTTTTTATTTTGGGTTTTCCTTTTTTAACAGTGATGTTATCTACATACATACTTATACATTCATAATTTCAGCCCATATACGTCCCACTGTTGGGCTCGACCCTTCTAGACAATAGAAGTGAAATTGATCAAATATACCATGCTGGTTAGTTAGTCGTTTTGGTATAGGGTTTCATTTCAAGTTTCCATTTTCTGAACTAATTTCATTACAAAATCAATTTTTGAAATGAAATTAGTTCTCCGATTTTATCGCGTTTATATTTGATTTTTGAAAGTATATTTATTTTAGAGCGTTAGGGGAAAATGATAAGAGTAATTTTTACGGCACAAGACACCACGCACACCGTCACGAGAAACCGACATCCTAAAGTTAGCGAGTCAAGATTTTTTTCCGATGTTTATCACAAATGTCAACTAGATAATGCATTATAATAAATTTTTCAATGTATTAAATACCTCTTTTTCGTCGTTTTTCTACAAACTTAGTACGTAACGCGAAGAATAAAATATTTGAAAAGATATTTATCTTTTTTCGCCAAAGAAACATAACTTCTTACGTGCGTACATAAGTACATACACACACTTTTTTATTTATTTTTCGACATTTGGAACACTTCAGCGTCCATAGTCAAGGAAGGGCTTAATATATTTTACTAGAATTATAATTTATATAGAAATCAAAATAATAATGATATGCGTTTTAATCACCTTCAAATCCCTCCCCTCGAAACAACAAATGGTATTATAAATAAGTACGTATAGCTGGGTAGTTTGCAACCTACAAATGTGGCAATTAGTCCCACTGACTAATGATTGCCAGACCGTGATTAAGACGAGGCCGAATAAAGATAACGAATACACGATCCGTTTTACGTATTACCATAGACATTGTAGATTGATAGATTATTTTGTGATTTATGATTATATTTTATTTTAAATCCTTACTAATATTATAAATGCGAAAGTAAGGATGTTTGTTTATTTGTTTGTTTGTTTGTTACGCTTTCACGCTTAAACCACAGAACCGATTTCAAAAATTCTTTCACCAATGGAAAGCGATAATATCAGGGAGTAACATAGGCTATATTTTATCCCGATATTCCCACGGGAACGGGAACTGCGCGGATAAGGAAACCGAAGCGAAGCGAGGGCGGGTTGCTAGTACATAATAAAACTATTTTTATAGTTTTTATCGCGTTTGTATTTGTTTTCTGACTGCCCGACGTTTAAAATAATTTACAGCATTCATGATCAGACAACAGGATGTCAACATTGGCTTCAGCAGGTAAATATGGCGTGAAGTATACACATATAAATGAATATTGACATATTACTGACAGCTAAAATATTTTATCTCTTTTTATAACTCTAATATATATATATCACATTCATCAAGGTCTCATAAAATAATTTGTATCAAGTTTTAATTTATTTTTATTTCAACTTATACCTACTAAATAATTTTTTTAATATATTATAATAATATAATATTTAAAAATATAAAAAGTGAAATGATTCACTGAAGAACAAGCTGTCGGTGGTTAGAGTTCCAAAGAGAGGAACCTCTGCCTTCTGCATCAGGCACAATCTAATCATTTAACACGAGCCTCTTAAGGTGTTGGTTTAAGCTCTTGGCTATTAGACTGTTGGTCGAAATCGGTACAATGATCGCCGTGTACATATCCTACATGTCAAAAATCTCGTGAGCTCAATCTTGATATTTTATTTATTTTTTTAGCCTTCACGAGATTCCCGTCATGGGGGACTGTGACTTTTTTAAAGACAACACCATGCATTATGGAAATAACCCTTGTCTTGCGGAGGACTTTACAAACATATAATCCATCCAGGCCATTAAGGACACAAATTACACCCAGACTCAGAACAACAATTTGTGGATCGCACAAATAAGGTCTTATCTTATCTTAACCATTACTATGCAGTCAATAATCATTGCACGACGCTTTATTTTTATTGTATGACTTCGTAAGATTGCGATGTCATTATCTTTCTATCGTCTTTAAAATGAAAGCACAATAATAATAATAATTTGTATAGGATTCTCAACTCTGGCTTGCCTTGAACGGCTGGTCATAGAGGGGTCGCCAGAGCTATATGCTCGGGGGTGGAAGTGTCATTTTCAAGGGCATAACTACGGGGAAACCACTGCGATGGTGAAACCGACGCCACACCGCTCGACACCCCAAGCCACTTGCACCAATGTTGCCCGTATGGCCTGTGTGTCTCTGGCGACCGTTTTTAGGGCATTCAGTGAGTTGGCGAGTCACCGTCTGCCAAAGTTCAAGACGATAAAGGTATTGAAGGCAGACGACAGTTTTTCAATCAATAGTTTTTAGTTTAGCCAGTCCATCAAACCTCCAACCCCATAAACAGTTATTAGATACCATCATCACACAATAGTTTTACACCTACCGTTGGCAGTCCACGTGTGTTATGTGCAGACGTGGAGTGTCATCGGTAGACGTCCCATCCCATTTTTACATTAAATTTCTCCAAAGGCCTCTGCGTGTTGGATCCATATCCCCATGTAAGCCTTTCAAAGGACCGGGTATCTTCCCTTGGGAGATATCCGTGAATCGGAGATACAAGAGAATTGTACACTTTCTGATAGATGGCGTACGTTTCCCGTAAGTTTCTGAAGACAGATATGAATGAGAAATTGGTTGTCACATGGTCCACGCTGATGCAGTTTGTAGGATGATGGGAACAGATATCCAATAGCTATGGATCCACGTACGGCAATTATTTTCCACTTATAAATATATTTTTACCATTATTCACTTGTGTAATATACTTTCATAGATCACAAACATAAAATGTGATTTATTTTTTATTGCCGATGGTGGCAAACGAGCAAGCAGCACACTTGATGGTAAGTGATACTGCCGCACATGGACCTTTCCAATACCAGGGGCACAGCCAGGCCGTTGCCTATCGTTAAGAAAATACTCTTCTTAAACTTCGTTTAAAGAATGACGTGTCATAGCGCTCGGGAAACACAGCAGCAGGTAGTTCATTCTAGAGCTTGCACGTACGTGGGAGAAATGAACGCTGGAAACGTACAGTTAAAGATCATAACGTTTCCAGGTGAAATGGATGAACCCTGCTACGGTGTCGAGTGGTACATTGGTAAAATGATGACGGTGATATCAAGTCAAACAGTTCTTAGGAGCACTCCCCATGAAAGAGTCGATAGAGTAAGAATATAATAGAATCCATTTATCTATACAAACAAATAAAATTGTTTGTATTGTCAAAATATTACTTTTCATGCAAACCCAATCAAGTAAAAGCACCAATCTTAATCACTTTCCCACTGAAAATCTTGATAGCAATTGCTTTTGTCATTGCAACACGTAATAAGCCAAGGACAGAGCTTTTAGGCAGCCCCCGGAGAGAACAACTCTTGATAAGTAGTGTTCCACTCTTATTTGTTCGCTTTATAACAACTGTTTGTTTCACTACCGTGGCTATTAATATAACCAACCGATATATTAGTTGTGAAACGGATAATTTGTGAGGAAATTACTTGATCAAACATTAACGTGGGATGATATTGAGTGGAATGATATTGATCGATTCTCAATTAACGTTTTATTTATAAGATATATACACAATTACGTATAAGTATAATTAGCCGTTATTATTACTAGATTTAACGTACTCACTCCGCATGACAGTTTTAAATGATAACTATATTTATTGCGCAATAAAAAGTGAGCCGTCGCTCAGGACGCTTGGCAGATGTGAAACATCGAAATTATTTTGTACAAGTGCATAAAAGAACAGATTATGCCAGGAGTTAATATGGCATAATGTATAAATAAAATAATATGATTTTTTCCAAAAAATCATGATTTTTATCCAATAAACATTTATTTTCATTAAATACAAAAATTTATAATTCAAAAATGTTTCAAATTGTGACAATTCAATTCTTTTAATCAGTGATTTCTGTAATAATATAATAGTTATATCCGATGCCTCTGACGATATTACTGTGAAAATGGGTCGGACCTACAGTTACAATCATAGTGTGGCGAGGCTTCGCCACGGCATCCGTCGCTTTACGCCATGCTAACGATTAGATTTACCCTTGCCTATAGATATTTCACATCAATATACATATAATAATGAAGTAATAATAACCTGCAATTTTACTTCGTGTGGTGACTGAGTAAGAACAAAATGCACCATACAATTTCTTATCAGTGAGCATCGTAAAAGACGACTGAGGGATATGATATACAAATAACATCTATGCAAACGAAAGCAAACTCGAAATAAAACCCTATACCAATACATCGAACCAGCCGGATATAGTAGGTTCGTTTCCCCCCTTCGTAGAGGAAGCCCGATCGTAACAGGACTCATGTGGACTAAAATGATAATTTAATGTATTATATGATTTAATATGACTGCACAGATGACGTAGTGGTTTTTTTTTTTTTATCGCAAACGGTGGCAAACGAGCAAACAGTAAACCTGATGGTAAGTGTTGCTGCCGCTCATGGACCTTTACAAGGCCGTTGCCTACCGCGAAGAAAGCGAAGGGAGTGTGAATGTGTGCATTGAGGCTCGGTGATACCAAGGGCACCACCAAAACCCTCCACACGCAATCACCCTCAGAAAGTTGGGCTTCCGGCTCTCTCGCTCACCGAACGAAGCGCAGTAACAAATTGCTACTACTCAGACGTCGATACCGACCTACTGTATCAGTGTCGTGAGTTCGAATCCAACGCAGGATAACACTTTGTGAGATCCACAAATTATTGTTCTGAGTCTGGATGTAATTTGTGTCCGTTAATTACATGTTTGTAAATTCCCCTGCAAGAAGTCTGGGTGTAGTCTTCTTTAAAAAAAATATGTATATACCTAATTATCATCAATTTGGCCTACCAGCATAGTATGGCGTCTAAGATAATAAAAGAAAATAGCTACAAAAGCCCTATATCAACGCGTCCAATTGGCATGGTAGGGGTGACAAATAAAAAACAAAATTAGGTACTTCTTCTTCTTCTTCTTTTTTGTTATCGGCAATCAGCTATTAATACAAGCCATTTTTGCCAGTGTCGAGTTATAATTTTTTTTTCAAATTATCAATTTCTTCATGTCAGTAATGGTCCGTCAGTAAGTCAAAGTGTCGCCTTCAACAGTGTAATGGCCACTGTTAAGGGTATCTTCTGAGAATTTTGGTGGAAACAAAAAGGTAAGTATAGCAATTTTATATCATATTCACTACACCTCAGCAGTTTTGCCACTATATATTACATAAAATGCCATCAAAATTATTTAATATAACACGTTAAAACACTAAGATATTGAATATAATACAAGAACACCACATGACACTTCAGATTCCCGCCAAAATCTCTCCCAAAATTACTTCAATTTTATAATAATAATAGAGATGTGAAAAATACCTATAGCACAATAAACGCATACTAGATTTTATTCAGGTACATAAAACATGAAATGGAAACTGCCGAATCTCGTTGTGTTATCAAAACAGAGCTAAAGGGAGGCTCCGTGAAACGGGACGAGGCGGGTTCGCGTAATAATTGATGAGTGCATTAGAGACACGTGTTCGCCATCTTTTATTCAAGCGCGCGAACTCTGTTTCTAAACGAGCGCTGTTCGGCGACGCAAGATGTAAATGTGGAACAAAATCTATATGAATTTAGAAGTAGTGTAGTGAGACTTGTAAGGAAAAAAATGTAAGTCAAGTTCTATAAATAATGTCACATACTTAGAATAATAACGTATAGAAGGATAGTATTCATACGTAAGCCATCAAAAATATGAAGCAAAGAATACTACAAGCGCGCAGACGATTACACACTTACCTACACACGCACACCACTATACAAATTATTAAATCAAATTTTGTTTTTATTAACATAAATCGTCGAAATACTTTTAAAAGTAATGTTAATATATTTTTTATGTTTTTCAAATGTGTTGTTACACCATTTGAATGCACAAACCGTCATAATTACCTATTTATTTTTTAAGAGTTGCGTACGCACGTGCAGTACAGTGATCACAAGATCATCATCGTAATGTACAAACATTACGGAACGATTCCGGCGTAAGCTCCATTAGGCTCCAATTGAAATGCTTCACTTTTTGTGCGCGAACTTACCTTCTTTACGTTATTATTCTAAGGTCACATAATATTTAACTTATATTGTAAGGTTACACACCTTACAATATAAGGTTCTTCTAGGGCCACGTATGTCCCTCTGCGTAGTTACAACTACCTCCATAATAAGAGGGAAATTAACCTATTATCCTATACTAGTCCAATGAGACAGAGTTTTATTTCAAGTTTTTCTCCTCTTGCATAGGTTTTACCCGCATATGATTTGCGCCATTTTTTTTAGGGGTGGGCCATGGTCAATGCACCCGCCGCTCATCGGTCCGGGCGACGGGCGGCTGATGACCCACCCGTGGCACGTCGCCTTCGTCGTTGGACCGACCACCAGTGCAGAGTAACTTGTCTTCAGTGGCCCTGCAAGACTCCCCCTGAAAGACCCGGTAGAAGAAAATGAAAATAAACTGAATTTTCAAAATATGTATTTCATTTTCTTAGAGCTTTCATACTTGCCGTATGGTGACGGAGTAAGAATACAATTCACCACTCCCTATCTTGGCCGTGGATGTCGTAAAAGACGACTAAGGGATATAATACGCGTATAACATCTATGCAAGAGAAGGAAATCTCGAAATAGAACCATATACCAACCTGTCAGCATGCGTATAGTAAGGTCAATTTCCCTCCTATAGCGGAGGCTCGAGCCCAACAGTGGGACATAATGTGAGCTGAAATGATGATGATCAACTTCTACTGTTAGACATCGGTCATTCTAGTGTTGATTAATAACATAATCGATAGCAGTTTCTAATGAAAATCCTTCTCGGCTAAACGATATGGAAAATAAGAGATGTTGATATTTTCAATACTAGTAGAACACTTAATGATTCTGCCCTTTCTTAATGATTCTGCGCCGGTTTGCCGGCTCTACGAGAAAATGAGAATTTTTGATATATCCAATACCCAAAATGATCTTAAACAGCTGATAGGTATATGAATGGCTGGAAACAACCATAGGTACTTCATAGTGCTCTGACCTCTACAATGTATATTCTAGTTTTGACTCAATACTTCTATATTCTCGCAAAAACTCCCGCCTAAAGAGTTAAGGAGGCAATGGCAAGATAATTAATGGATGGCACGCAGTATTTTCAGCAAACCATGGAAATGGAATCACAGCCTGCTCACAAAAAAGTACGCAAGGCTTATAAATAATAAAGGATTTGATTTAATTCCCATTTATTCTATGCCTAAGATTTGAACACAGAATAAATTAGGAGGTATTGCAGGGTCAAAGATACGGACCGACCACGGAGGACAAGGAAGTCGGTGCCGGCGGTCGGCCCAACAACGAAAGCGACATGCTACAGTGAGTTATGGGGTGGTATGCTCCCCTCTGTCGCCCCAGACGAAGCCGGGCGGCGGGGGAGCTGATCATAGCCCACACCAAAAAAAAAGTTCAAAGATATTGCAAAACGAAAAAAATAATATGAACACATAATTCTATATAAGTTGTAGTCAAAGCTTTTTAATTCACATACCCATAAATTTCGTTATAAACTCGAAAGACCCTCTTAACTGAAGCACTTAGTAATTTCGTCTAATCCGATATACAAGTTTTAACACCCTGTCCTGCTCGCCCGCGGCTACAAAAAAGGGACTGTGTTAAGTCTCTGAAAAACTGCACGTTTTCACACGCTCACACTCTCATTTGGGGGTGACCATATCTTAAGACTTACTAAGAATATCCTATTTTTAATTCGGTTATAAATTTGATTCGTCCTCAGCATCATTTCAGATCATATACTTCCTACTATTGGACTCGAGCATATATCACGCTGGTCAGACGCGTTGGCATAAGATTTGATTTTGAGCTTTTCCCCTCTTATAGTGATGTATCTGCTTGTATCTCTTACAACCACTCAGAGGTAAAAATGTAATAAGGAATTACATCCTTATTCCGTTATCACACGGGTACTATAATTAAGAACTTATATTACTATACTAGCAACCCGCCCTCGCTTCGCTTCGGTTATAGGTTATAGTCGTTTTACCCGCGTAGTTCCCGTTCCCGTGGGAATACCGGGATAAAATATAGCCTAGTTTACGCTCTGATATTATAGCTTTCCATTGGTGAAAGAATTTTTGAAATCAGTCCAGCCGTTTTGAAGATTACCCAGAACAAACAGACAGACAGACAGACAGATAGACAGACAGACAGACAGACAGACAAAAATTTTTTAATTGCTATTTTAGGCATATGTGTCGTGCAAATAACCGTGTGAGCATGAAAAAAGCCTATTATTTTGACATTACAAACAGACACTCCAATTTTATTTATTGGTATAGATTTAAAAAAAATTAACAAGCAACGATGTATGAGGCCATTAATTACACTGCTACATAGAGAATTCAGATTCGATTCCCATTGTCCGTGTGGTGACAGAGTAAGAATACAATTCACTACTCCCTATCTTGCCCGTGGATGTCGTAAAAGACGACTATGGGATATAATATGCACATAACATAGGTGCAAGAGGAGGAAAACCCGAAATGAAACCCTATAACAACATGTTTGACCAGCATGGTAGGTGAAATTCCATCCCATTGTAGAGGAGGCCCGAGCCCCATAATGAGACGTATATGGACTGCAATGATGATGATACTATTAGGTATCGAGTACTTTTCTTTGGATACCGATACTTTTGTACTAGATACTTCAAGTTCGATATTTTTACTCAATGAGTACTTTATGGCAGGTATTGTATCGAATAAATTGTTTATTCATTTTAAACTTGACCTTACGACTCATGTTTATGGTAACGCCATCTAGTTCAAACGCAATGAACCTTCTAAAACGTGGCTCGAACATGGAAGTAGTATTAGAACTTATTACTTCCATGGGCTCAAAAAATTCGCAGACGGTCAAATTTCAAAAAAAATGGTCATCACGAAATAGATTCTGGGAAAAGTACTCAGTACTCGATACTTTGAAGTATCAATACTTTTGTTTCGATACTTTATTGAGTACGATACTACTCATGAGTATAGTATCGATACTTTCCGTTCGATATCGTATCCCTAGTCATATACCTGCATAAGTATGTCGCATGCCTAGGTTGAAAGTACCTATACCTGGATGCTTTAAACCATAACTTTCCAACTCCTCATTCCCTCCTTAGTCACTCGGAGCTGGACCTCCCCCGGGGTTACCGGGAGCCTCATCCGACTTGGGTCGACCGCCATCGGCAGTGAAGAGTGGTGGGTACCGCGGTGAATTAAACCCCAGGACCCGTGGCTCTTCAACCACGGCGCCAGCTGCTGCAGTGAGAGGGCAAGGCCGTGACACTGCCGAACCCTCTCCTCTACAGAGTGGCGGGACACCAAAAAAACCTATAACTGGATGGTATAGTATCATCTCATAAAGTTATACTTAATGTTTCTCACCTCACCGAAGTGGGGTATTCAAAAAATCTATAGACTCATTTGAGTGTTCCCCTCCACGGAAATCTTTAGTAAAAGGCGAAAGATTTATGCGTTTTGAAGGGAAACCAGAGATAACCACTATGTTCAATAGGACTAACCCAACTGAATGTTAAAGAATCTTAACACCGTAGTTTAAGAAATGACGTCATTAATACAGCGCCATCTGTTACAATATATACAAAAACTTGTCAATGGTACGGAAGCCTTCGTGAGCGCGTCCGACTCGCACTCATAAATTAGAGGATAGTACCATAATCATTACGGGTTGAGAGCCCTCAGCGCTCACCCACCAGTCCGGGTAAAGTTGTCACAGCCATCTGAGGCTAACAACTAAGTCACAACAAAAAAAAAACCATAATCACCATACTTGGCGATCGCAATAAGATGTTATAAGTTTCCAGGAGAGAACTTCCAATCTTTACTACTTCTCTGGGCGAGTAAAGGGAGGCAACAATTGTATTCTTATCTCATCGCCACATGTAAAAATTTTCACTCACAATATGATAAGACTGGAAGCAAAACTTTACAAGGAATAACTCTTGACGTAAATGTCCCCATTTAATCAATATATTTTCATAATTATCATTCATTATCATTTCATTACATTCACGCTTCTTTCCCATAGGGGTAGGCAGAGCCCGCTTCCCTCCACTTGCTACGATCTTGACATACCACTTTCACCTCCTCCACATTCATTAATCTCCTCATGCATGTTCTTTGATTTAATGTCCTTTTAACCTGACCTTTCTAAACCGTTGTTCAGAAAGGAAACGTTTCTCCGACTTGATCGTTGGACGTCCGCCTTGGTCTTCCCCTTCCAACATTTTCGTTCACATTCGTCCTATATATTCTCCTTGTCAATCTCCTTTCATTCATTCTCCCTACATAACCAAACCAACTTAACATACCTTTTTCAATTCTTGTCACTACATTTTCTTCTTGTCACTATTTTCATATCACAACGTTCCCTAATCTTATGGTCATCCTACAACTGAATTACGAATGGAGATTCAGAATATTCATTCCCTATCACTATCTCTTTCTTCCTCATCCATTACTAAAAAATGACGTATACAATAATTAAAGTTCTTTTCACGACGAAGCTACGGTAGAAAAGTTGTTAAAAGATTTAGCAATTTCAAAACGTCTGTTTTGATTTAGGTATTTTTTTTTAATGCAACGCTGGCAAACGAGCAAACAGTAAACCTGATGGTAAGTGTTTCTGCCGCTCATGGATCATTGTAAGGTCGCTGCCTACCGCGAAGAAAGTGAAGGGAGTATGAATGCGTGCATTGAGGTTCGATGATTCTAAAGGCATCGCTAAAACCCACCACACGCAAACACCCTCAGAAAGTTGGGCTTCCGGCTCCCTCACTCAACGAACAAAGCGCAGTAACAAATTGCTATTACTCGGACGTCGATTTTCTGCTCAGTGTGGTATGTACTACCCCGGACGGACCAGCCCGCGGCTGTATATAAATTGCCACGATCTCGCTGGCTTGTAGTAATTTTCGTTTATTGTATTTTTTAATTCTTATAATGCTGACACTGCGTAGTACTACTACCAACCTACAACACAACGAAATACTTATAAAAGTAATGTTAAAAACTTAGAATAATAACGTATAGAAGGTAAGTTCACGCACAAAAAGTGAGGCATTTCAATTGGAGCCTAATGGAGCTTACACCGGAACCGTTCCGTAATGTATAAGTCATTGTACTGCACGAACGTACGCAACTCTTAAAAAATAAATAGGTTATTATGACGGTTTGTGCATTCAAATGGTGTCACAACACATTTGAAAAATATAAAATGATTATTAACATTACTTTTAAAAGTAATTCGACGATTTATGTTAATAAAAACAAAATTTGATTTCATAATTTGTATAGTGGTTTGCGTGTGTACGTGTGTAATCGTCTGCGTGCCATTAGTATTTTTAGATTCAAATTTTGAAAATTCGCAGTATTGACACTATCCTTCTATACGTTATTATTCTAAGGTTAAAAACCTTTTTATGTTTTTCAAATGTGTTGTGACACAATTTGAATGCACAAACCGTCATAATTACTTATTTATTTTTTAAGAGTTGCGTACGTACGTGCACTAAGACTTGTTCATTCCGGAACGCTTCCGGCGTAAGTTCCATTAGGCTCCAATTGAAATGCTTCACTTTTTGTGCGCGAACTTACCTTCTATACGTTATTGTTCTAAGATGTTACCATTTCTACATTCATGTCGATATTTTTATCACGCGCTCATAAACATGTTAATAAAAAGTTTATATACGACATACAATTAAATGTTTCGGTAAGCCAAAATGAGATTCAACTTCGGCCTCTAACAAAAGTATAACAATGTTGTTATTCGCATCACATAAACCAAACCGCAACGTACAAAAGAAACAAGTATAAACTTGACGCAGTCAGACTCCAATACCGGGGGACCGGGAAGCAAGCGGAGCTCGTTACCATTCATAATTCACGTGGCAAACTCTTCGTACGTTTTCCCATTAGAAATTTTATAAGGTTTTTATTGCACAGCGCCCCGCTTTGCTACAGTTTGTTCTTGCTCCCGCCAAAAGTTCGCGCGCTTTCATTTGACAGTCCGAGATGCGTTCACAAATTCATTCTGTTTAAATTTTAAAAAAGGTTTTGCAAAGGAAATTATTCCATTGAGAATTTATATTACAATTTTAATACATATTCTATTTGCCCTGAATGAATTGTACAATATAAGAAAGGATTACCTCAGGTGGGATCTTTTTTTCCTGTTTCAGAAATTATTCAATTAACACTCAGCGTATCAATTACTTGAGACATGATCTTTTCTCTGATTTACAGGTTTATAGAGCTGACGATGCAATTTGTTGAACACTCAAAATGTTTACAATAAGCGTAGCACTAATATAATTATGTCTCATAAACTTCATTTAAAATAACACAGTAAATAGTTAGTACCTACTCAAAACTAGTTGGACCAACGACCTGGTGAATGTTGCAGGCAGCACAGGGCCGCACACTGTGGCATAACATGAGGGAGGCCTACGTCCAGCAGTGGACGGCCATAGGCTGAAATGAATGAAGGAAGTGAACTCAAACATAGCCTAAGTTATTCCTTATATAGACAGCTATCCGGTAGTAAAATATTATCAATATAGCTCCAGCCGTTTTGAAGATTACCCGGAACAAATAGGCACAAAAAATCTTCATCTGTATTTTAGGCATACTATCGTACAAATAATCGTGTGGGCATGATAAAACCTGCTAATTGGACATTACAAACAGACTCCTCAATTTTATTTATGTGTCTAAGTATACTAATATTATAAATTCATCTACAATTCATCACCTCTTGCCCGTGGGTGTCGTAAAAGGCGACTAGTTGCTGTCTAAGCAAGAGAAGGAAGACTCGACATAAAACCCTATGCTAGTACATCTGACTAGCGCGGTATATTAAATCAATTTCTCTCCTATTGTGGAAGAGGCCCGAGCCCAAAAGTGACAGTGAAAGACTTACATGGGTGGGTATGAAGTAACACAGACAAAATTGCGTGAGACAGCTAGTTATCAATAAAATACGTATCGTACTAATGCTTTTTGCCCAAAGAGCTGCAGAGAAAATACAAAGGGTTTCTCTAATTAGAAATTTTGAAGCACTTCCCCAAAACTTATCTGAACTCCACTATGACAATAAAGGCGTTTGTGTCTGTACAAGACTCGGTTGATTGCGGTAACTCCGGCCATTCTCACCGATTCGCGTTGGTAACAACTTTGATAAGACGAGCAAGTTGAGAACGATAAAGTTAAACTTCGACAATGATCATCGGCTGACTTTAAAACGGTCATTTTGAATGTTGATACTGTACACACTCTTCTTTATGAGGGTAAAATATAATAAAATAATAAATAAATCTAAATAATCCCATCCTGGAAAGAATAAATAATGTATCTATTCAAAGATTACTAAGAAGTAAATCCTGGTTTCCGTGTAGTAATGGAGTAAGAAAACCATTCACCACCTTTGGGGCGTTCATAAAATACGTGAGATGTTTAAGGGGGGGAGAGGGGTCGAGTCAAATCTCATCTAATCTTACGTTGGAGAGAGGGGGGGGTCTCGACAAATATCACGCAATTTTTTTCTGATTGTAACAAAAAAAGAACTATTTTAGTCCATTTAATCCAGATCATACATATTACAAGTCGTAAAAAAAAGCACGAAGCAAATTTTTTTTTTCTTTTTACTATAACAATCCAACGCGTTTACGTATGAAACCCTCATTTTGAAAAATCTCACGTGAGATTGGGGGATGGGGGAGGGGGTTGAATAAAATCTCACGACAACTCACCAGGGGGGGGGGGGAGTTAGGTACAGAAAATTTAAAAAATACCTCACGTAATTTATGAACGCCCCCTTTCTTGCCCCTGGGTATCGTAAAAGGCGACTAAGGGATTAAATAAGCATATAAAAAAAATAAAATATGAAATAAACTCCTACGCCAGCACGTCTTTGCCGCGGCCGCCGGTGATCGAACCGGGGACTTTAGTCCGTCACCCGCAGAGAGGCTGACCGCGCGACGACGACCGACGTCCCAAGACAAGGACGTCGAGAGGTGAGGGTACCCGAAAGAGTATTCCGTCGGGCCGACCACTGAGGACAAGGAACTCGGCACTGGTGGTCAGCCCAACGACGAAGGCGACGTGGGTACGGGTGGGTTATGGGCCCGTGTGTCGTCCTTTCGTCGCCCCGGACGGAATGGACGGCGTGTGCGCTTACCATAGCCCACCCATAAAAAAAACATCAACACGTAAGTCAATTTTGCTCTTATTGTGGAAAAGTCTCGAGCCTAGCAGTGAAACGAATATGAACTGAAATGATGATGATGATGATGAAATCCTGGCAGCACTTTACAAATATAAAAATAACGGACGCAAATAAAAATCAGACTCCGTAAAATCATTTGTGGACCGCACAAAGAATTGTCCTGTTTCGAGATTGAATTTTATTGCTAAACTACTTCTATTATCAGTGCAATCTAAAATATATGTAGTAGCGATTACAAGACTCATCATCATCTCGACTCATGTACGTTCCACTGCTGGGCTCGAGCCTCCTCCGTTATAGGAGGGCAATTGACCTTATTGACTACAATTGTGGTGACGGAGTAAGAATACAATTCACCACTCCCGTGGATGTCGTAAAAGACTACTAAGGGATATAATATGCACATAACATTTGTGCTAGGGAAGGAAGACTCGAAATGAAACTATACCAATATGCCCAACCAGCATGGTATAAAATATATATATATATAGTAGATCAAATTCCCTCCTATTGTGGAGGAGGCCCGAGCCCAACAGTAGGTACGTCCGTACGTACGTACGTGTTGTTTGCGATGATGATGGTTACACGACTGCCGTTCTCAAAACGAAGATTTATGTCTTAATAAAATAATAAACAATAACGACAGAAGAAATTTATTAAATATAGCATTCATATTGCTGGAACCGTGAGGGTAGGTACACATTAAACCTTTTTTTTAGGGGACAGGTTATGATATGATCACACCTATCTTTACGAAACAGTTTTATCTACATATATTAGAATGCCTTTGAATTTTAGATGCTTTACTTTTAGTGCTTTATTTCGCTCATATGATGATTCTGTCTATTTCACTGGTTTTTCTTAGCCGGTTTTTACAATTTGCACCGGAAAATACTTAAGGGATAACGACGCATTGCATTCTTAGCTCATCACTACACGTGGATAAGTTGCATGTATAAGCATTTATCACATTCCCGGCATCTTTTGTTAATTTTTCACATCCACAAAGCGTTCTTGCAAATATACAGAGCTTTTTTGGTGGTGACATTAACCGGAATTAAATTCTCTACAAGAATTTCATGACTACTCAAAAACAGATGTCTATAAAAATTATTGAATATTCATAAGTAGACACTTGGAGCTAGAATTTCCTTTTTTTAATTGCTGTACGATCATTTCCCTCGGAATTACAGCCTGTTGATAATCACCCCAAAATATGCAATTTTTTTTCTTTACCTTAATTTTTGCGACTACCGTATATTGAAGATAACTTAAAAACTATTGGTCAGATCTTGATATAATTTAAATGGGATAAAAAGAATCATCAAAATCGATTCATAATTGACGGAATGACCGCATATGTTACGACATATAAAACAAACAAAAACCTAGTCGAAATGAGAACCTGCTCCTTTATTGAAGACGATTAATAAGAAAGACATAAGTGATCTTTGGTCAATATATTGTATAAAAAAGTAAACCCAACCCTATTATTACTATGACGACCTCTATTAATTAAAACGCTGTGTAAACCGGGCTTTATCGGCGTACCGTCCGCGCCACCCAATTAGGACCAGCCAACGAGTTTTGCGCCAAAAATTATGCGGCTTATCAACTCCCACGTAATTTTGACAAACGACCGTTCGTTCGGTAACACGCTTCTGTGCACCGTAATCGATTACTATTCGGTTCATTATTTAAATATTTTCGTAATAATTAATAATCATTTCGTAATTGTTTTGTTAGTTAGTCCAGTAATATGTGCATGTCACAGCGGATACTAAAATCCTAGGTTCGACGATTCAGACTCTGACAAAAAGATTCAGAAACGTGAAACTTGTAATTGGGTCCAATTAAAGAAAACGGTTTATAGAAGGAATATAGCGAAAGGTGAGTAGGTATCTAAAACAGAATAATAAATATGTGTTACATTTCATAACTGGTGTGGTGACTGAGTAAGAATACAATTCACTACCTACTTTGCTGTCCGTATGTATTGTAACAGACGAATAAAATAACATGCAATTAACATCTATATAAGAGAAGGAACACTCAAGATAAAGTCCTATCGCAACCCGTCTGGCTAGCGTGGTATAGTAGGTCAATTTACCTGATGTGAAGGAGGCTTGAGGCCCAGCTGTGTCTTATATAAAAAATTTACTTATATTCGACGTGTACTATTAACATTTATTAGAAATTTAAAGTTATGTTAATTATATGTTAGTCTATAGTACTGCAATCAAGGCAGCTGATTCAGGCACCTGGTCAATAAGTAGAGAAGGAACAAACCATTTTTATGTATCCGTAAGCCGCCCTTCGTCAACTGAGATGACAGAGGGTAGTGTAAATTGACCGTAGACGGGCACAAAATATAATTAAATTATCTACATTGTCGTTATTATAATTACGGTGGCATTAAATAAACCGCCAAACTAGGCCAAAAAGCAACTCTTTTTCGGACGGTACCTATTTTTTTGCTGTCTCGACACACAGGAAGCATATTTGCACCTAAGTCTTTCATATTTCGAAACATAATGTTGTAATATCAAAAATCCCAATTACCTAGGTAGATCAATGAAAAGGACTTTTTTAAATCTTTAATGTTAAGTTAAAGACGATTATAGATTATTTTACAGCTTAATAAAAGAAAACTACAATATATAACCGCAAATATCCCAATCGTATTAAATAAATTATAGTATTTAAATCTAACCCTTAACGCTTGTTCACACTTTAAATAAATAACTAAAAGGTTTTGCAAGTGTCTGTTACATCATACCAATATGCTATTCATCAGGCAAGGCGTCGCTAAACACTGGCGGTCGCGCCAGATAACCGCTCAGTAAACCGACAACAATGCCCTGGCTGGCACTCAATAAAAGATGATAACACATGAAATATGAACTGACGACAACCCCCTACGAAACATAAAAGAGTACTGAAAATAAACCCCACATTTGAACCCATACAGTTTGGTTTATAATAAACAAAAACCCGAGTTATGATATTTCAAAAGCGAAGACACAGTTAGTATAATAAACCTGCTCCAATGAAAACAAACCGCATCCAACTCACGAATACAGCCAAATTTCCCAAAGAAAACAAACCAAGTTAGAACGTTTCGGAACGGAGCCGTGACGACGCGAAACAAAAGCGCGGGAACCGCCGCCATTGGCGGAGAAGATGGGCGGACTCCCGGATAATATGGCGGAAATATTACGAGCCGAGGAGGTATTCAAGGTGCACCGGGAGAACGGGTAGGCTCTAGGGAGTAGGAGGACACACCCCGGAGAGGTTAATTACCCGCCGGCCGATAAGGCAGCGGCTCGCTAATTACGTACTTATGGCGGACTGAAATTAAGTTATCGTCGACGGGAAAACGACGTTCACTTTGTTTGCGTTCCGTTTTACGGATAATATGTATTCTGCGGTGGTTGAGAGTAATGGAACAAAATTGGTGCCTATTCAGTTTTATCTTTTATATCTAACTAGAGAAAGCGTCGCCTCGTTCTCAAATAATGGAATCATTGTTCAAATACTGCAGGCCCCGAGGACTCTTTTTTCATCGTTTAACTTAATTCCTAATTTTGTTTTATATTCGAGGCAATTCTATATGCTTGTTCAACATAAAATCATAAATTTATAGCAACATCTGCATGAATTTGATTTTTGCAGAAGGTGTTCATATTTAAGTAAGTAGATATTAGATAGAAAGCAAAATATACTCAAGTGTGGCAAACAACACGACTGGCAGCTGAGCTCCCAAATAAAATGTAATAAAATAAAAAGATGCCCGCGACAAAACGTAGATACTTATACATGAGCCAATTTACTTAATCTCAAAAAACTAGTACTAACTTTCTTATTAAATGGTAATAAGAGCAAGAATTGTAAAGCAAAGAAATAGGTATACGCAAAAGTAATTTTGTAAGTTTATACATATTTACCACAAAAGCGGCTCAGCGAGAGATCGCGGGATCTGTTCCCCAGTTTTATTTTTCCAAGCTCTAAATGGAGTCGGTGGAGCATTTAAATAAGCTTCGCCGCCTGAAGTATGGTAATGTTAGTAATACGCGGAAAGAAACCGCGCCGTTGCTTTCAGTGTCCGCCATTTTGAATTTACTTTTTTAGTCTTTTAAGACATGATCTGCCGTAATAAAATTTTATGGACATAAGTATATATATTTTACCAAACAAATATCAATTTAATTGTCCTTCAGTGATGATAGCACTACATAGTTCGTATTTAACAACGTGTTCATTAATCGTTTTTACCTATTAGGTAGGTATATTATTTCAAGGTAAATTTTCAAACTAAGTTAATGAGTCATTAATGTTTCATTGGCAACATGTACGTTATACTGCTTCATACTAGATAGATATAGATTAAGAATATCTACTTTTTTAACTAAATCTCTCATATAATTCTCTATTTAACTCCTGAAATAGGGTTCTAAATAGTTTTCATGGGTGATATATAAAGGTTGAAGCACCATGAATTGACAAGAAAAATTTAATTGTCTTGGTACCGGTATCAGGTTTAATTAAGGAAGATAAACAAGCCAAAAATTAACGATATGATGACGATGAACGATTATGTTTACGATAAGTATGACAATTTAATAACACAAATACGTCCTGTACAAAATGAAAAATCAACGAAATGCAAAGGACAATGATGAGTGAAAACTATAATAGCGACAAACTGAAATCTCCGATCTCTAAAAAACAAATAGAGACACACCGTGTCTATATAAATGTTTAGGATAACAATTCATTTCTGTAGTATATTAAAATAACTAAAATAGAAATGAAACGGCAACAGATTTTATATATTTATCACATTTCCCTTTATAGTTGAAGTCACTTAAAAGATATCACAAATGACCCAATTAATTATAAACATTAATAACAGAATTCCAAATAACATTCCTTATCTATACTAATTATTACTGTACAATTAATTAACATAACATGTAAACGAAAGATTCCGAGTTAGCCATATGTTGTTACTGATCAAAGGGGCCGGGGAGTTTTTTGTTTCTTAATTAGTTACAAATTATGTAACAAAAACTGTCGCCTTCTCTGTCGATCTGTGAGAATGGCGTGAACTTAGTTACGGATCATCTCGCGTGACGCGTTAAAGATATGTTACCCTAGACTTCATACTACCTATGTACAAAGATTTTTAAACAGGAAAAAAAACATAAAATAATAACTGTTAAGAGTACATTTTGTGAATAATATTTTCGATAAGTCCAGTAGGTAACCAAATAAAATTATTGTTAAATAAAACTACTTTTACGGATTATATCGCATTTACAATGTGTAGTGCTCGCGTAAACATCAGACATCATTAGATAAAATTATACTATTATTTCTATATTAATAATTCTCTACAATTATCAAAGCAAAATATTTTACAATAATAGAAGTTTAATGATCTTCTTTAAACCTAATTGTACCGTCTAATCATTTTTAATTCTCAAGCAGTCACGACCGACTGCACGTGCGGCGTACTAACTGGCCCATAGCCTGAAGGGCCTCCTCCCTAATTAGCTTCCGTAAGCTGTAAATCTAAGTTATACTGCGCCGACGTCAACGCACCCGCTTTGATCACGCGACAAGTGAAACGGAACGCGACATGTGAATGAATGAACTGAACGATTTTTGAACGGAGCGTTTAATGTCAAATGTGGCGGGAATTACGCCTCTGTTAAGTTTTACGTCTTCATTCCGTTTGTAATATTGCTACGGCATCTACACACAATAAAATTTCTTACTATCACTTTAGGTATAACTCAAATTTCTCTTTTGTGGTTAGGTTTTTGTATTATTGGTTAGAAAATTTTGCCAGGGTGCCAGCATCCTATTCCGATGAGAAATGGACCACCTTTGTGCGCTAGTTTTATTTTATATTTGAAATTGCCGATGTATAATCTTCTTTAGACCTCTGCTCCTTCTGTGACCATATGGTAATATATTTATAGTTGCTCTTTAATTTAATCACAAAGTAATATTCCATTTTTTTATACAAACATTTGAACTCTATTTGTCATGTTCCTACCCTTCCGTGCGGTGACGGAGTAAAAATACAGTTTATACGGGCAAGAGGGGGGCTCTTACCCATATAATAGTTATGCATGATAGGAAAAATCGACATTAAAACCTATACCTACCTACCGACATGTCTGCACATCGTATAGTAAATCAATCAATCTCAACCTCCCTTTCACTGCGAAGGAGGCCCGCGCCCAGCAGTAGATTTTATGTGGACTATGATGATGATATCATGTACGTACCACTGAAATATTAATCTTCATCATCATTTCAGCTCCTATACGTCCCACTGTTGGGCTCGAGCCTCCTCCACAATAGGAGGACAATTGACCTTACTATACCATGCTGGTCAGACAGGTTGGTATTTTTTTTTTTTTTTTAGGTGGGCTATGGTAAGCGCACGCGCGGTCCTGTCCGTCCGGAGCAGATGTGACTTGTCATCAGTGGTCGGCCCGACGGAATACCCTTTCGGGTAACCTCTCACCTCTCGACGTACTGGGACGTCGGTCGCCATCGCGCGGTCAGCCTCTCTGCGGGTGACAGACAATTCCTCGGTCCCATCACCCGCGGCCTCGGCTAGGGGCGGCATTAGACGCAGATACTCGCGCCTGCGCCGCCCGAGTCGCCGGCGGCGGAACGTGTCGCCGAATAGGAGCTCTACTCGCACACGATCCGCCACCTCCTTCCGTGAGATAACGGCCTCACAGAAGGCGGTGACCGCGTCCCAGTTCCTGTCGAGCATCTCCCTGGCGATGGTCGGCAGCGCCAGGTCGGCACCGATAATTGCGACGAGTTGGTATAGGGTTTCATTTCGAGTTTTCTTTCTCTTGCATAGATGATATATGCATATTATAATCCTTTAGTCGTCTTTTATGACATCCATTTTTTTTTGGGGGGTGGGTTGCGGTCGGCGCGCTCCTCGCATCAATCCGTCCGGGGCAACAGAGGGGTGTAAGCACTCACACCCGCAACCCACCCACGTGCATGTCGCCTTCGTCGTTGGGCCGACCACCGGAGCAGGGTTACTTGTCATCAGTGGTCGGCCCGACGGAATAACCCCTATTTGGGTTTATGACATCCATGGCCAAAATAGGAAGTGGTGATTTGTATTCTTGCTCCGTCACCACACGGAAAGAAAAATATTAATAATACCAATTAAATACGATCCATCCATCAAACTGAGTCTACTATTGGAAGTAGGCCTCCGAATAAATGGTATATCATAATCGCCACGCTTGACAAGCGGATTGATCGCAGTTGGTGTTGTATTGCCTAGGAGAGTACTTCTACCCACTTCCTTTGTATTACCTAGCTGGTTCTTATGACTCCTACGGTAATTCATTTGAGAGTTGCGATGCCATAGACAGGCATTGAACATCAAACTTGTAAAACCTCTCTTTTTGCATCGGGGATTAAAAAAACACAAAGCAGTCATGTGTAGGTACTGCTGACAGTAGTGAAAACTTATTAGAGTTTTTATTTTTGGAAATTATTATATATCATCTTGCTCTTATCCCAATTACTTGGGGTCGACGCAATATGTCATCTGTTTTGACATATTGCAAAAAGTTTCGGCAATGACTTTTATGACCGGCCGCCTGCCTGACGTCAACCCTCCTTGGGAATGTAATCGTTGACCCAAATGGTACCAGATGGAGTTGGTCCGGGTCAATCTAGGGCTCTTAGTCGTCTTTTACGACATCCACGAGCAAAGCAAGGGTTGGTAGTATTCGAAGCCGCTACCACACAGCGGAAATTGGAATTTGGAAAATAATTGGCTTAAAAACTATGAAGAGTTTTTATTTTTGGAAATTAATTGAGTGATCTTAAATTAAAATATGCAAATGAAAACTTTTTACATTTTCTATACCAATAAATAAAATTGGAGTGTCCGTTTGTAATGTCAAAATAATAGGCTTTTTTCATGCTTACACGGTTACTTGCACGACACCTATGCCTAAAATAGCAATTAAAAAATTTTTGTCTGTCTGTCTGTCTGTCTGTTTGTTCCGGGTAATCTTCAAAACGGCTGGACCGATTTCAAAAATTCTTTCACCAATGGAAAGCTATAATATCAGGGCGTAAACTAGGCTATATTTTATCCCGGTATTCCCACGGGAACGGGAACTACGCGGGTAAAACGACTATAACCTATAACTGAAGCGAAGCGAGGGCGGATTGCTAGTCTATACCAATAAATAAAATTGGAGTGTCTGTTTGTAATGTCAAAATAATAGGCTTTTTTCATGCTCACACGGTTATTTGCACGACACCTATGCCTAAAATAGCAATTAAAAAATTTTTGTCTGTCTGTCTGTCTGTTTGTTCCGGGTAATCTTCAAAACGGCTGGACCGATTTCAAAAATTCCTTCACCAATGGAAAGCTATAATATCAGGGCGTAAACTAGGCTATATTTTATCCCGGTATTCCCACGGGAACGGGAACTACGCGGGTAAAACGACTATAACCTATAACCGAAGCGAAGCGAGGACGGGTTGCTAGTTAGTAAATAAAACTACGGCTTTTATCGCGTATGTATTGGATTTTTGTTTGGCCGACGTTTCGAACGCTGCAGCGTTCATGATCACGTACCTACAACGTTCATGGTCACTCGCAATCCGTAAACCTACTTTTATTTACAACTAGCAACCCGCCCTCACTTCGCTTCGGTTATAGGTTATAGTCGTTTTACCCGCGTAGTTCCCGTTCCCGTGGGAATACCGGGATAAAATATAGCCTAGTTTACGCCCTGATATTATAGCTTTCCATTGGTGAAAGCATTTTTGAAATCGGTCCAGCCGTTTTGAAGATTATCCGGAACAAACAGACAGACAGAGAGACAAAAAATTTTTAATTGCTATTTTAGGCATAGGTGTCGTGCAAATAACCGTGTGAGCATGAAAAAAGCCTATTACTTTGACATTACAAACAAGACACTCCAATTTTATTTATTGGTATAGATGTGTAATACTCGAGTGAACATCACAATTTTTTACGAATTTTGTCATTTATCGGCACTATTATATAATGAGACTGACATAGTTACAGATATAGAATCAGTGTGTCAGCAGTTACTACGTCACATGACTTATGTACCTCCATGAATTTACTGCCCATTCAAACCTGCCTATAGAAATTTTAACTTCAAAAATCACTACAAAAGAAAGAAAAAATTATATTGTCTATAGTATACAGTAATCACATGAGTTAATCGCGCTTTAATATCACTCAGTCGGTCAGAAACAATCTATTAGAAGCCGATCCCCTTTCAATTACGACTCGCATCGGTAGGTAATCGCTCCACGGCCCCACCTAGGGGCGGATCGATTTATGTGTGATGGACATTCAATCGCTATGATCGTTTTTTGATCATGAAGTATAAAATGTACGATTTCTCATGTTTCATCATCATCATCATCATCATTTCAGCCTATTGCCGTCCACTGCTGGACGTAGGCCTCCCTCATGTTGCGCCACAATTTGCGGGCCTGTGCCGCCTGCATCCAACGACGCCCAGCAACTTTCACTAGGTCGTCGGTCCACCTAGTGGGGGGCGTCCTACACTGCGTCGTCCGATGCGTGGTCGCCACTCGAGAACCTTTCTTCCCCAGCGGTTGTCGGTTCGTCGAGCGATGTGACCTGCCCATTGTCACTTCAGCGTGCTAATTCTTCGTGCTATGTCGGTTACACCCGTTCTTCTGCGGATTTCCGTATTCCGGATTCTATCTCGCAGAGAAATCCCGAGCATAGCCCGTTCCATAGCACGCTGAGCGACTTTGAGTCTTGATATGAGGCCTACATTTAGGGACCACGTTTCCGTGCCGTCTCATGTTTATTGACGTATTATACATTTGGAATAAACTATTTTTACGAATGTTATCGCTTTTGTATTTGATTCTTGATTCCCGACGAGAGAAAGATTTATATCTACCCGCTACTGAATTTATTATTAAGTTTTGATATTTTTTTTTTTTTATATAAATTTATTGCCCTGTAAAAAGGAAATGATTCTATTTGAAAAAAGTATATTGTAACAACGAGGACATGTTAGGCGTGAGACACCTTAGTCCTCCTGTGATCATGAACGCTGAATGTGTCCGAAACGTCAGCTACTCTAGTTTTTTTCTTTCCAGGAGAGTGCCCTTTTTAGAACTAATCCCACAACAGATTACCACCATTATAACTCTTACGAACCAGGATGTACAATATTCCATCCAAGGATGACAAAAACATTACCGTATCAATTTGATGTAGAGATTTCTAAATGGATTATGTAGATGGCTTAGTGGTAAACCATGGCGTAGTGGTGTCATAAAAAACAATTAAGGAATATAATATGCATATAACATATATGCAAAAGAAGGAAAGCTCGAAACAAAACCCTATGTCAGCACATCTGACCAGCGTAGTAAAGTAGGTCAATTTCCTTACCCTAACGAAGTAGGCCCGAGCCCAATAGTGGGACGTATATGGGCTGAGATGATGAAAGGATTATATTATGTAGCAGCATAATATTTTAAGTAAATAGTAAACCAGCAGTGAGGCATGTTTAGGCTGAGATGATGGCGATGATGACGATAATAATGTGATCAGATGGGTAAATCAGATGGGTTTTCTTTTGATTATCCATCTCGTATATTACACTCACAGTTAAAAAAGGTCTCCCTCTCTTCAAGTATATATTCTTAGATATATATTCTTACTCTGTCATCATACGGCAAACTAATACATAGTTTCAATCTATATAATTGTCTAATTATACCGCTAAACCGTGTATTAATTATACCACATCAAAGACATGTGTCCGATTTATCAAAACGTAAGTGAAAACGATTGACATGCCTCATATTGCAATATCCCGTACACATGTTGGCCGAGCCTAGGCCAACACGAGCGTCGGCAAATAGCTACAAGGCGAGCTAGCGTCCACACGTTGGCCAAGTGCGGCGAACGCTAACGCGAGTGGCTAACGTAGACGAGTATTTGTTGAGCTATCCACACGTTGGCCTCGGTCAGCGTTCATTGTGCACTGAAACACTACGGACGTTGAAATAGACCTCGCTACAGCTTCGACTAATTATTTAATGAACGTATATAGTTATATAAATAGTAGAATAAATAGTATATAGATATATAATAGTATATAGTATACAGAATGTATCAGGTTATGAGGCAACTGGTCAAACGGGAGGTAGGCAATGGTAGTAGGAACCCATAAAAAAAAATTGAAGGAAAAATATCGATTCGTTAATGAATTAGAGACATGTAAAGTTTTCAATTTTGTCATTGTTTTTTTCGTTTAAATCTGATTGAAATGTATAAAGTCAGTGATACTTAATCTGCAACATATTGTAACTTTGTTAAATATTCAATAGAAATTGAAAAATCAATGATTACGTTCGCATAAGCAAAACGAACTTCGCTTTAAATCAGCTGATCGGCCGATTACCGTCGCCGAGTCATGTTTGTACCTACGTACCATTGAAGCGTTTGCGCAATTCTAGGTATGTATGAATGAACTTATACTGTCAAAGCTTTACATGCCTACATGTATCCTGTCTATCTATGCCTACATAATACGTAACATTTAAGGCGTAGACTGTTAGACACACATTTTTGAAATCACTATAACTTTTATGTTATATTGTTTTTTGTGTAATATACATTTCAATTACGATCTATGGCCGGTATACTACAACATACTCGAACAGTTGCCCCATAACCTGATACACCCTGTATATGATAGTATATATAATAATAGTATATAGATAATCGTTATTATCTCAGTGTATACCGCAGTGAAGTGGGAAAAAAAGAAGGTGGTTGATACTGAGTATTCACAGAAATAGAACAATGTAAGATATATCCGTGTGGTGATGGAGTAAGAAAAAAATTCACCAGTCCCTATCTTGTCCGTGAATGTCGTAAAAGACGACTAAGGGATATAATACATAATACGCATATATATAACATCTATGCAAGAGAAGGAAACCTCGAAATAAAACCCTATACCAACCTGTCTGACTAGCATGGAATACTAAGGTCGATTTCCCTCCTATTGTGGAGGAGGCTCGAGCCCAACAGTAGGACGTATATGAGCTGAAATGATGATGAATGATGAAGATACTTTTTGATACTATAGGTAACATATAGGGTGACTTGGATCTAATTATTTATTTATTTTTTTATTTTTATTTATTTAGTTAAGACAACACCCTGCACTAAGGAAATAATCCTTGTATTGCGGGGGACTTTACAAACATATAATTAACGGACACAAATTACATCCAGACTCAGAACAACAATTTGTGGATCGTACAAAGTGTTGTCCCGCGTGGGATTCCAACCCCCGACACTGGTGCTGTAGGTCGCTATCTTAACCACTACGCCATCTGTGCATTTATGTCACATATCTAGAAGTAGTGGTACAAATTTGAAAATATAATCATTTATATTGAGCGACATTATCACATTAAACGCGTCTAACAGCGATGGATGTCGACCGTGTAATGGCGAGCAGGCCAACGTGCGGACGGCATTGGCCGAGCGCAGACGAGTGCCTTTGATTTGTGCACAAAAACCGACACCGAGGCGAAGTGAGGCAAGTGATCACGAGCGACGGCGAGTGACGGCGAGTGAAGACAAATCACCTGCCAAACGTTGGCGCTTGTATTCACTCGGCCAACTAGGCGAGCAACGGCGAGCGTTGGCTAACTAAGGCAAATCGGGTGTACACACGTTGGCGTTCGCCATCGCTCGCCTACGCTCGGCCAACATGTGGACGGGCTATAAGACGTAACAGTCATAAACTCTGGTAAATCAAACTGTAATGGTAAAAAGTATTTACTATAGTTTGACCTATAAAAGGTTATAATGCTTAAACCGTGCATTAATAGTAATAAGGTTGCGATCATTCTACACGTATTATACCTACCTATATTTGGCAACGGTTATCGATATCGGTATCGGTTTTATTGTAAAGTGTAGCGTGTTTTGCTTAACGAATTTTTGTATTTTCACCGTTTGTAACATATTGTGGTGTTGGTCATGCTCACATAAGGATCTACTTCTCCCTTCCCTCCATAGTGGTTGAGGGGAGTGATGACTGCTCTAGTAGTTAACTCGTGATCGGGTGCCGCTTGTGGGATCTGGTCCAGCCATAATCGTTTAAATTATATTAAGTGTCTTGCGGTTCGAAGGGCATCACACTGGAACTAGTTCTTACAAAACATGTACACAATTGTATAACTAGTAAGAAGAAAAAAAAATAAAAAATAATGACAAGCCCGCTGAGTTTCTTGCCGGATCTTCTCAGTAGCGGTCGCGTTCCGATCCGGTGGTAGTATATTTTTTTTGGAAATTGTAAACATGACAATATGTAAGTGCCCTCTCGGGGTTTATGCATAATAAATAATTTGAATTTGGAATTTGGTATAGACACCAAATAAACGGCTCTCTCGCTCACCGAACGAAGCCCAAATTTCAGAGGGTGTTTGCGTGTGAAGGGTTATGGTAGTGCCTTTGGTATCACCGAGCCTCAATGCACGCATTCACACTCCCTTCACTTTCTTTGCGGTAGGCAGCGGCCTTGTAAAGGTCCATGAGCGGCAGCAACACTTACCATCAGGTGTACTGTTTGCTCGTTTGCCAAAGTATGCAAAACAAAAAAAAATTAAATAATAGCCGTTGTCAGAAATAGCCGCTAATGGCCATGTTTACCCTCTACTAATCAATTTATAAATTTCAACATCAAATTAGTAGGATGATATTAGCTTTACATTAATTTTTTTTTATTTTATTTAAGACAACACCCTGCACTAAGGAAATAATCCTTGTATTGCGGGGGACTTTACAAACATATAATTAACGGACACAAATTACATCCAGACTCAGAACAACAATTTGTGGATCGCACAAAGTGTTGTCCCGCGTGGGATTCGAACCCCCGACACTGGCGCTGTAGGTCGCTATCTTAACCACTACGCCATCTGTGCAGTCAGCTACATCGAAATATCAATATCTATTATAATACCTACCTAACATTCAGCCGGCCATCTAAGTTGTTGACAGGGCGTGATCGATGACTCCAGTTCTGTTTCGCCCCCGGTCGTACTGCGCTCCCTAACCACGGTATAATTAAATTTAGATTATGATGTTACAACCTTTATTAATATTGTTAACGTGAGAATATAATATGTGATTGACTATTTTAGAGATTATTATAGATACAGATAAATAATATTTTTGCAGTAAAATTTTTTTAAGCCTAAGTGGTTTCGGATCAGTTTGAAATGGAAACGTGTTGCGGTGAAAGTGATGTCTAGTTAAAATTATACCAGCAGTTAAGTTTTGAATTGTAACCTGCGTTATAAGGAGATATTGACGTACAAATTTTTATAAATCGATGAACGCCAGTTGCACGCAGGAAAATGTACTGACTCATGGTCACGTTCCGCCTGAGCCGAGCGTGCAAGCGACAACGCGGCCTAAGAATTTAAATAAGCGTTCGGCTTGTGACGCATATATCATACGTGAATATAAGTTGTAAATAAATTGTTAATAGCACATTGTTACTTCTAATTAATCTGTATAATTCAATAATTAACGAATGCAACTAAATATTAATTTATCACAAAAATTGTAATATTCTATCAACTCTTTCTTTGTATTATACAAAATAACGATTCAATTCAGTTATAATAATTCAATTAATTTATATAATAATTCAATTTATTTATAAAAGTGTGCAATTTTTCATCAATGTTTTCTTACGACGTTATCACATGAAATTGTCGTCTGTAAACCGACGTTACAGACAACTAATATTCATATTTGACTTTTGTATAGTCAGTAATATGTTTATTTTACCCGTACATACTTCTACATTGTTGTTGCTCTACATTGTTGATAGGTTAGTTAAAGGGTAATAATACAATGGTCACCACATCTTTTTTTCCTGAACGTAATAGAGGAAAGGAAAACATATAATATCACTATAAGAGAAGTAAAACTTGGTATAAAACCACATCTGTCTAATCAGGGTGGTATATTAGATCAATTTTCGTCTCACTATAGAGGAGGCTCGACCGGTGGGACCTATAACTATCAACCCATATGATAGCTATGTTATTTGAAGCTACATTATTTTATACATACATACATAGATTCAATCCTCTTTCCCATAAGGATAAGAGAAGACCACTCCCCTCTGTACTCCTAACCTGATCTGTCCTAAGAACGTCCTGGATTTAAGTGTAGAACGTCCGCCTTGGTCTTCCCCTTCCAACACTGTGTTCACATTCGCCCTATAAATTCTGCTTGTTATTTTATATTTATGTATCAAAATTATCAACAGCTATTAAATAACTTTAAAAATCCAATTTATAATAATAAAACTGATTCAAGACATTATAATTTAACATAAAATTTTAATACATAAGTTATTTAGGCGCACAATGAATCTATAATTGCCTAATTTTGAGCATTCTCCTTTCACGATTGACCGCCTCCTTAGCCTCAATCTTTCCTTAAAACGCTATTACTATTGGCATACAATTAAATACCAAGGTGTCTGATTATTTAAAATATAAAAAGTCAATAACAACAATTCTTAAGTGTCAGTTAATTCGATTTGTACGCAGTTATACGAAAAAGACTTCGAACGAACTAAATTAAACTATTCTTTTTTAAATAATAATAAACGCAAAATTCGAAATTTGTATAAATTTCAAAGTCAACTGCTGACATTGTCAGTTTAAGAAAATAAACAAAAAATGTCTGCGATTCGTTTAAATCTATTGTGATAAATGTTATATTTATTAAAATGGTATGCAAGTCTGATAATGAATACTACAGCCGCTGCTGGTTTAGGAGTAGTATTCGTTCTACTACTTCTAGCATTTAGATGGAGATGGAGAGTTTTGAAGGTAGGCCAAACTTGTAGAAGATATCTTACGGCGGTTGTTTTATAACTATAAATGCCAATATCAAATACTGCTTGTGGATATCTTAAATAATATTAATAATATATCATTGTACGGTAGCTGTTACAAATACTACCGAGCCTTAATTTGCTCGTGGGTATCGTAAAAGCCGATTAAGAACTTAACATCAACCTGAACCAATTCTTATCCAATGCCGAACAGTCAACAATTACAATCCCAAGAAGACGTCAGGCAGGTGGCCGGTTATAAAACTTGTCAAAACTTTTTGCAATATCTAAAGTGGTATTGCGCCATCCCCAAGTAAATGGAAAAAGATCACCCATGAGAATCTCATAACACCAACTCACATCGTCAATCCGCCTGTCAAACGTCATGACCATGGCGTTATAATCCCTTATGGCAGGCATATGGCAGGCAGTAGGGGTTGATATGCTGACAGATATACATTTGCCTGCTGCTGTGTTTACCGAGCACCATGATATGTACCTCTTTAAAAAAGATTTAAGAAGAGCATTTTCTTCACGGTAAGCAGCGGCCTAGCTATCTATGGCCCTGGTATTGAAAGATCCATGCGCGTCACTTGACCATCAGATGTGCTGTCTGTTCGGTTGCCACCATAAGCGATAAAAAAATAGGTGGATAAATAGTTTGTTACTGTAATTTATTAGCATCATCATCTCAGCCTATGTGTCTCATTATTGGGCTTGGGATTTCCCCATTTTGGGAAGGAATTTGATCTACTACACCACGCTGTAGTTTTAGCATAGAGAGACAATATCTGCATATTATTTCCCTTATTCGACGTTTACAACAGTCACGAGCAAGAGAAGAGGGGGTTAGGGACACGAAAAAAGTATTGATACTTTTAGGTATCGAGTACTTTCTTTCGATACCGATACTTTTGTATGTATCGACTGCAAAGTATCGAGATACTTTGCTTTGAGTCGTAAGGTCACTTACGACTCATGTTTATGGTAACGCCATCTAGTTGAAACGTAATAAACCTTCAAAAAAAAGCTCATCACGACACAGATTCTAGGAAAAGTACTCGGTACTCGATATTTTGTAGTATCGTTACTTTTGTTCCGATACTTTATTTTTTCTTCGATACTACTCATGAGTACAGTATCGATACTTTCTGTTCGATATCGTGTCCCTAGAGGTGGTTAATTGTTTCTTACTCCATCACCACATGGAAATTTATTGTTAGTTATAAAAATTTATTATAATCGACCATATTAATCGTCCCCAACACAGCTCGTATACGTCCCATTGTTGGGCTCGCCTCCTCCACAATAGGAATCCTCCTACTATTCGTCTACTACCACGCTGGTCGGACAGGTTGTTTTAGGGTTTTATTTTGAGTTTTTCTTACATAAATACTATTTGCATATTATATTGCCTTAGTCGTCTTTAACGATACCCACGGACAAGAAAGGGGGTAGTAAATTGTATTCTTACTCTTATTTTTTTTCATTGCCAACGGTGGCAAACGAGCAAACAGCACACCTGATGGTAAGTGATTCTGCCGCACATGGACCTTTGCAATACCAGGGGCACAGCCAGGCCGTTGCCTACCGTGAAGGAAATACTCTTCTTAAACCTCGTTTAAAGAAGGACATGTCATAGCGCTCGGGAAACACAGCAGCAGGTAGTTCATTCCAGAGCTTGCACGTACGTGGGAGAAATGATCGCTAGAAACGTACAGTTGAAGACCATAACGTTTCCAGGTGAAATGGATGAACCCTGCTGCGATGTCGAGTGGTACGTTGGTAGAATGGTGACGGTGGTACCAAGTCAAACAGTTCCTCGGAGCACTCCCCGTGAAAGAGTCGGTAGAGTATACAGAGTGACCCAAAGTCTCTCCGCTGCTCCAGCGACTCCAATCTGTCCGTAAGATTGGAATCCCCGACGATTCGAACAGGCCGTCTTTACAGGGAGGCAAGTGGGTCTAGCTGATATTTGGGCGCACCTGCCCAGAGATGTGAGCAGTACTCCACATGAGGACGAACTTGTGCTTTGTATAGCACAAAATGCTGTCTCGGTGTGAAGTACCGCCTGGCTTTGTTCAGGACGCCCAACTTTTTGCTTGCTAATTTAGCTTTGTCCTCCAAATGACTCCCAAACTGGACTTTGCTCGATATTTCGACGCCGAGAATCCCAATACTCTCAGAAATTGGGAGAGTTACTCCTTGGAACTGTGGCACCATGACAAACGGGTCCTTCTTTGCAGTGAACGCGCAAACTTGTGTCTTTGTGGGATTGAACTGGACTAAGTTCCGTTCACCCCATTCCGAGGCCCGCCCCCAGAGAGCGCTCGACTTCAGACACAAGTTGAACCCTTCTTTCCTGAGTACTCCGAGGGATATTCCGTTGCTCGGTGTACCGCTCATCACCCGTGCTGTCATCCGCATAGCAACGCATACTCTCGATAGAGAGCATGTCATTGATATGCAGGATAAACAACGTCGGGCAGAGCACCGGGTACACCAGCATTAATGGTCATGGTATTGGAGCAGGTGCCATCTACGACGACTTTTATACTCCGACCATCCAAAAAGCTGGCGATCCAATTATAGAGTCCCTCAGGGATTCCGTATGATGGTAGCTTCGATAGAAGTGCCCTGTGCCAGACCCTATCGAACGCCTTTGCGATATCTAGGCTGAACGCCAGCGCCTCACCCTTGCCCTCCAAGGTCTCTGCCCAATGGTGTGTGAGGTACACAAGAAGATCACCAGCCGACCGACCATGACGAAAGCCGTATTGACGATCACTTATCAGCTGATGATCCTCAAGGTACTGCAGAAGCTGGCGGTTTATAACCTTCTCCATTATCTTGGAGAGCAAGGATGTTATCGCAATTGGCCTGTAATTCGATGGGTCAGACCGGTCTCCCTTTTTAGGGATCGGGTGGACATGGGCTACCTTCCACGAAGACGGAACCCTATTAGTAGCGTAGGAAAGTCGGTATAGGTGCATGAGGATGGGAGTTAATTCAGGGGCGCACGTCTTTAGCACCACTGCAGGGATGCCATCCGGCCCACTCGACTTATGGACGTCTAAAAGCCGCAGCTCCCGCCTAACCGCTCGCTGCGTGATGCGGATTTCGGGCAGTGAGCTTTCACACCGTGAGATGGTAGGTGGTGTGGCAGCTCCGGCATCCAAAGTCGAGTTACAGGCAAAGAATTGACCTAGAAGATCAGCCTTCTCCTTTGCGCTGTGGGCTAGACTACTATCGTGTTTCTGCAGTGGTGAGAGATTGGGCTGGCAGAAGTTGCCTTGGGCAGCTTTGGCTAGTGACCAGAATGCATGACTCCCAGCGGGTAGCTTTACAATCGCTCGCCAATTTTGGCAACATGTTCCGCCTTGGCTCTGGCAATAGCTTTCTTACTAGATCTAGAAGCGGCATTAAATTTCCGCTTCACCTCTTTGGCGTTCGGGTCCTGACATTTTTTAGCCCTATTCCAGGCCTGATATGCGGACTGTTTTTGGTGTGCAGCCGTCCTGCAGGTTTGGTTAAACCAGGGTCGGCTACGGCCACCGACGGGTATTTTGGTGTTGGGGATGAATATTTCCATCCCCGTAATAACCGTTTCGGTAACGCAGTCCGCACAGACGCCAGGGTCCCTAGAGGCGAAGCAAAGTCGCTTTCATGGGTAGGATGCGTAAAACTCGCGAAGTCCATCCTAGTCTGCTGACTTATATTGCCAGACTCTGCGAGTCCCAGTCGCCTTAGAGCGACTAGGCCTTACAACCGGGGCACTGCTACGAACCAAGCAGTGGGCAGAAGACCCAAGAGGGGCTTCAACCACTACCTGGTATCCATGCTGGTGTGTAGTCAGCAGAAGATCCAGTAAAGAAGACTCATGGCTCTCAATATCTGGGATACGGGTGGGCTGTGTCACCAGTTGTGAGAGACCATAGGCCGAGACCATATTGAAGAGATGTCGACCCTGGAGGTCAGTGGTTCGGGACCCCAGCCACTCTTTATGATGAGCGTTGAAGTCTCCAAGAACCACCACCTCCGCTGATGGACACTGCTCCAATATTTCGTCAATCCCCCATTGGACGTTCTCAAATAATTGAATTGACCCCGGATCACTGCCATGGGACCTCTAGAGGCACACGTAGATGCGGCTAAGCCCTCCATAGTCTACGCGTAACCATAGAATTGACAGGTCACCATGTTCGAGGGCCCGAAGGCGGTGACAGCAGATATCACCCCAGATGAATACGCACAACTCTGTCATCAAACGAAAATTTAATTCAAGCAAGTTAATGCTCATTGCCAAATTTCTCAATAGCGCATGTCACTGCTGCAGTTTGAGTCAGAATGTCCACCATGCACGCCGGTACAACTGGTCCATCGTCTATGTCCACATAACAATGTGGTTCAAGGATTCCAAGTGGAAGAGAAAGACTCTCTCGACGAGCACCTCGATGTTCTTACTAGGAAACTCGCTGAGAAGGTAGTACTATTTATAAAGTTTTAAAAAGATAACTCTAAAACTGGTTTCCATAGCACTAGACCATACCGCTGATAGTGTTCCATTTGCAGTTGTAGATGTACCGACTTGACCGTGGTAGTACCACACTCTCGTAGTAAATCGATGTCGGGTTAGTGGCAATTAGCTAGCTTAGTTCGATGAGTGAAGGCCTCCCATTCACTTCTTTATTCCATTCCATTTCTAAACCTGCACCTAATAAAAAGTAACTTGGCTCTACTCCTAATATTACTACGGTCCATAAGCGTAAATTATCACTTGCAATCAAGAAAGGAAGAGAAATAAAAATCAATGAGAATAGGAGAGTCCAATCAACAATTCTAATTACACCAAAACTCCTTTTTTTGTTGAGCGCTTAGAACTGACTAAAGTTGGGGTAAATCCTGTTCGTAGAACATATCCTAGATGACAGTAAGCCATTATATACGACTGTACGCGGGGGTTATCCGATCGATGGCCCTCTTGTGGCGTCCACAGAAGGTCATGGTGGTCAGGCGATGGCGACAGAGGCAGCGTGCCTATTGGCCTGTAGGCGGAGGCGCTCGCTGATCTTTACCGACGGATTTTGACGACGTTGGCCAGGGGCTGAAAGGCTGAAAGGGTATTCCGCCGGGCTGGCCACAGACGACAAGGAACTTGGTACTGTTGGTCGGCCCAATGGCGAAGGAGGAGAAAAGAGAAGGAATACGGTGGGGTATGAGGCCGCATGCCACCATTTCGATACCCTGGATGGAACGAACGGATGGCTTGTGTGCTGACCAGCCATAGGCCAGCCAAAAAAAAAGGTATACCAAGATATAGAACCGTTATTTCATTCTTAACAAGAACATATAAGTCCGAACTAGATTCTATCTATCCATCCATCAGTCCGTAGACGTCACCGGTGGGCATAGGTCTCCCCACGAGAATGCCACTCGCAATGGTCCTGCGCCACTTGGATGCAAGTGGTGCAGGACCGGGGAATGGTTCTTTTGCGACTTTGAAGATGTCGTCAGTTCACCTAGCAGGGGTCGTCCTGCGCACCGTTGTCCGATTCGTGGTTATATCGGTTACACTCGTTTTTCTACGGATTGCCGTATTCCAGATTCTATCACATAGAGAACTACCGAGAATAGCTCTCTCCGTAGCACGTTGAGCGACTTTGACCTTTTTATGAGGCCGACATTTAAAGACCACGTTTCAGTGCCGTACGTCATTGGTGGTAACACACACTGGTTATAAACTTTTGTTTTCAGGGCCTTAACTAGATTAACGTATGGGGTTACGGGCACGGGATTTTATACTCACTGGCTGTTCGAGTCGTTCGAGCATCTGGTTATGACTTATGACAGTTATTTTTAGTATAACCAATCTCTGATTTGTATGGTTTCAAAGATTAGATTTCGGTGTCTATAAAAATAAGTGCTTTCAAAAATAGACGAGAGTGAATTTGTTGATATAACACGAGAAGCCTTAATAAATGTATCTAAAGAACAATGTAAACAAGTGCTTTGGTGCATTATCTTACTATAATGTAAGTGTGACATTATTGTGTGATGATGTGTAGTGAAGTAGTCTAAGTAACGATTTTTCGTGTGGAATGTAGTGGATTCGAGGGTGGCGCAGAACAAATTATAGTATTCAATCTCGTTATACCTCATCATCATCATCATCACAGCTCAAATATTTCCCACTGTTGGACTCGAGCCTCCTTCGCGATAGGAGGGAAATTAACCTACTATACCCCCTCGTCAAACGTGTTAGTATTGGGTTTTGTTTCCAGTTTCCTTTCTTGCTATAGATATTGTAATCCCTTATATTGTTACCTTTTGCGATTGCTTCATTGATCCAATAAAATCGATATAAGCCAGTCCACGATGGTCCAATGGTAGGACGAATGGAACGGAATTCTGATGGGCGTGGTTTCGAATCCTGGGTGTATCAGTCAATTTTGTCTCGTAAACAAGTTTTTTATCATTATTTTAATTATTATTCATTTAATTACATAGAATATTGAAAGTAAGAAGAGTGTATGTCTCACTATTCAAGCAAATTCGAGTGAAATAAGACTTAAGCAACTGCTATAACGCGTATTCGCGTAGTTTAGAATTTCAAAAACCTTCCATGAGAAAGTCCATTTTAATACTACGTAAACATATCCACAGGAAAGTCGTCTTCGCCTCTCAAAGTACAAAATTCGACAGACTCAAAACGAGATAGAAAACTTGCACGCGATCGACCATGACGTGAGAGTAAAGTACAGGGAGATCATGGATTCACTCCGCACCGACTTGTCCTCCAACGAGATGGAATGTAAGAAACTACAGGAGCAAATTGAGTGGGTCTCAAGACGCCGAGCGGAACTTAAAGATGAGGTATTACTTAATTTTTTTTAAAGCACCCTTCACTATGGAAATAATTCTTGTATTGCGGAGGACTTTTACAAACATATAACTAACAGACACAAATTACATCCAGAGTCCCAGAACAATAATTTTCGGATCACACAAATTGTGGTCCTGCGTGGGATTCGAACCCCTGACACCGGCGCGGTGGGTCAGTATCTTAACCACAACTCCATCTATGCATTATTACAATTACATACTGAAGACCGATTTTTTAATTCATATAAGGCACATATTTTTCGTGTGGTGGTGACAGAATAACAATATAATCCACTGCCCCTCTCTTGCCCGTGGGTGTCGTAAAAGACGACTAAGGGATATAATTGCAGATAACATAAGCAAGAGAGGGAAAACTCGAAATATAACCCTATACCAACACGTCGCTCCAACAATGTCTACAGCAGTTCAATCGGTCTAAATTGTATAGGAGGCTCCAGCCAAACAAGGGGACATATAGCCTCAGTATTTTTTAATTTGTTAATATGAGAAAATAAGTGATTGTATCACTATCACTCTTCATCTGACGTAGTGATAAACTTTTATATTGGCCAGCAGTTTGCTCGTCCACGGACGCAAGCAAACTTCGTTCAAAAGCAAGTTAAATTCTAGCAATTGATGACTTGTAGACAATTGGACATGTAAACAATTGATAATTACGTGGTAGGTGCATGCTGTCGACAGTCGTCAGCTAGCCCTTCCGGGGTAGTACCACACTCTCGCAGAAAATCGACGTCTGATTAATAATCATTGCTATTGCACTTCATTCGGTAAGCGGGTGAACCGAAAGCCCAACTTTTAGTTTGGGTGTGATGGTTTTGTTGATGCCTTTAGTATTACCGAACCTCATGTTATACATTCACACTCCCTTGAATATCTTAACGATTGGTAGCGGCCTAGCTAGCCATCAGGCCGCAATAAAAAAAAAAAGAACATAGTATCTATAGATTTGATCCACAATAATAATAGTTAAAGATAATTTTATAAATCAAAAACCTCTTAGTAAGATAAAGTAAGCCGCCTTAAAAATTAATATTAATTTAGCATCATGTGCCCTGAGTTTTCTTGCCGGATCTTTTTCAGCGTGGCCGTGTTCCGATCCTGTGGTAGTATATGTACTAGATTTGTTAGGTTATAAATATAATTACTAAAAATTTAATGTTTAATCATTACTAACCATAAATAATATAATTTTTTCATAAAGAATCATTTCTTCTTATACTGACAATAAAGTAGATACTAAAATGTGGGTCAAAATTTAATAACTAATTTTCTGTATCGAGTAAGATAATTACAAATGTCTGTAATAACGATGACTTGTTGGACGTGAGACATCTGAGTCCTCCCGTAACCATGAACGCTGCAAAGTGTTCGAAACGACGGGCAATCAAAAATCAAATATAAACGCGATAAAATCCGTAAAGTAGTTTTATTTAAAACTTAGTATCTCTTGAATTTTATAATACAGAATGGTTAGTAAAAATATTTAATTTTCTGGATAGGTGCGTCGTGGACAGAGGCTTTATGGTGAAGCAGCTGCGGAATTGGCTAACAACTTAACAGAACTTCAACGCGGACGAGTCACAGAGTATCGTATTATTGATAAACCTCAAAAACAAAGCTCTGTGATCTCAATCAGGCATCGCAAGGAACCTTTTCTGCCTCGAGCGAGTCCTATTGGATCAAATGCTATAAAAATCTCACCTTCAACGACACCAGGAACAATATCGCAGGTGGAAATATAAACTTCAAGGACACCTGAACATAAAAAAACTGTGCTGTACTATCTTATTTATTCGTACCGTTGCTATCTATGCTTCTTTGATTTTTTATTTACACTAATAAATGTTTGGTCGTTTGATATTTGAGTAAAGCTTTTGTTATTAATGCGCTTTTAGTTTATTATTTACAGTTAGCGATTATTCGATTTCGCTGACGTCGCATGCCAAACGATTTTTTAAATATATGCATATATTTTATTCGCAAGATGGTATGAGATGGAGTTGGCCCATAGGTCTATATAACTTATATAAGGTAAGAGCACCAGTAGGTGACCATTTCAAGGCATAAAAATACCTTTTCTTTTCTTACTCAATAAGATTAATATTTTCACCCGAATTCAATTAGTAATTTGGTTGTACAATAATAGATTAAAATGAAAAAAAAACCTACAAGTTGCGAATCGGTAGTTGACCACCCCAGTAGTTGACTTTGTAAATAAAATTTTTAATATTTCACATGTTGTATGTGATATAAATTCTTATTTTACCAATTTATGTGCATTAATGGTCAACTACCAGTACCTACATTGGTCATTTATTGGTGCGCTTACCTGAAACCTCTTAGTCATCTTTTATGACATCCAAGAGCATTATAAGACTAGATAATAAGGTAAAAGCTCCTAATACGGCGGTAGTCAAAATCGTTTCCTATTACGGTGGTATTTCTATTTTCGAGTTTTACTCCTGTTTTATTCAGTTTAAGTACACCAAAACGTAAACTATTTATTCTAAATCTATTACTTCATGACTTAACTGACGTTTGCAAGTATAGCACATAAACAACACAACAAGATCAATCAATCTGTGTAACGGCATCGATGTGAGAGGGGTTTCCATACAAACGCGGAACAACAAAAGTAAGTATACTAATATTTATAAACTAAATTTTTCATATTAATAAGCCGTTCAAGTTTGTTTATGTGTTATGTATAGCATTTTCCTACTATTACACTAACTATTTAAATAGCTTGTTTCATATTTGTAACTCATTTTATACCCAAAAAATAAGAAATAAAATACCGCCATAATACGATACGAATATTATAGATTAATCCTAATACGGTGGTATAACTCCGAAATAGGAAAAATACTGGGCATGTTTAATTGTTTATAACTTTCAATTTCTTAACTTATTGAATTAGTTCCAAGTTTAGTTGAAATAATTATTAATCTCTTAAATTAGAAACCATATTCTGTGGTACGTGTTCTTAATTAGAAATCTAGTAAAATATGAAAACTGTTCAGTGTAAAATGTTGGTTTCTTAGAAGGGGTAAAAGTAGGAAGGTGTATTTTAATTTATCACAAATCTTTTATTCTGTATAACTGTTGACTTGAGTGTTACACATCTGAGTCAAAAAACTGTTATCGTTTGATTAAGCATTTACACTCTTTTGTTTATCGAAATTTTGATGGGTCAGAATTAGGATTATTAAAAACACGAGTAGTTTTCCTATTACGGTGGTAGTTATTTCGAGGTAACTCTGTGTTAGGTTTTATGATCTCCTGTTACGGCCCTATTCATAGAACATAAAATTACATGTTTTAGGGTTCTGTAAATAAATAAAAAGGTTTGTATCTTTTTTTGTGGATTCTTACTCGATATTCATGTTTGTTGTTGATTTTTGAAAGTTTTTAGATGATTTATTATTATTTATTCGTCATTATTTTTTAAATAATGTAATTAGTTGATTCCTAAATAAACTTGTATTTTTAATTCTATAAAATCAGTGAACGCTATACACACGCATGTAAAAATACATTAAGTACTACTTCCATCCATCCATCAGCCTACAGACATCCACTGCTGGACATAGGCCTCCCCATGAGAATGCCACTGGAACGGTCCTGCGCCACTTACATCCAACGGTTCCCTGCGACTTTGAGAATGTCGTCAGTCTACCTAGTGGGGGGTCGTCCTACGCTGCACCGTCCGATTCGTAGTCGCCACTCAAGAGCCTTTCTGCCCCAACAATTGTCGGTTCCACGAGCGATGTGGCCTGCCCATTGCTATTTCAACGTGCTAATTCTGCGGGCTACGTCGGTTACACCTGTTCTTCTACGGATTTCCATGTTCGGAATTTTATCACGTAGAGAAATACCGAGCATAGCTCTCTCCATAGCACGCTGAGCGACTTTGAGCTTTTTTATGAGACTGACAATTAGAGACTACGTTTCAGTGCCGTAAGGCATCGCTGGTTATAAACCTTTGTTTTCGGAAACTGCGGAATATTGGACGAGAAGATGCTCTTAAGTTGCCCGAACGCTGCCCAGCCGAGTTGAATTCGTCGGCTGACCTCTATCTCGGAATTGGATCTACTTAACTGGACTGCTTTTCCTAAGTAAACATAATGATCCACAACTGCGAGAATCGCATTCCCAACTAGGACCGGTACATGAATGACATGGGCATTAGACATAATTTTCGTCTTGTCTATGTTCATTTGTAGACCCACTAGTTGACAACTACTTATTTATTCTTAAATTCCTTCGGAATCCGTTGGGATTCGGGAATAAAAAGTATTGTATTTTAACATGAGAGAATGCTAAGGGATTCTCATTTTAAAATACAATACTAAAAAAAATGAGCAAAGCGAAGTCGGTCTGTACGGAAAGATCTTTCTACACAGACCGATTACGCTTGGCTCATTTTTATTTTATTTTATTTTACTGAATGTAAAAAGAAAAATAAATCTTATTTTAATAACCCAAAACTCTTTTTAAAACGTGTGTGTGAATGCACGGTTATGCTATATTCGTAAATTTCATTAAAAGGAAATCAATGTAATCAAATCAATGGTCAATGAATAAAAAACTTACAATTTACTTTACTAACACATTTATATTATTTAATAAATATTATTTGTACGGAACGTCAATGAATATAATTTCTGACCCTCCGTATTAGGAGCCGTCTAGCGCAGTAATAGGCTCTGACCAAACGCATACCTCCGTATTAGGGAAAATCGACCCGACTATTTAAATATTTTTGTAAAATAAGAAATATCATGAAAAGAAACAAACTCAGCAGTAATATAAAATGTAAATTCCGCTTTTGACGATAACATTTTTTTGCACCTTTAAAAATACTTACAAATGCTTATTTTTGTTTCTTACTTTCAAATGTTGAGAAATACCTCCGTAATAGGTGCCTTTACCTTATTCGTAGACGCCACCAAACAACAAATATTAGGTACATATATTTACTATTTGATGGCGGCAACGAATAACAAAAATTAATTTTCAAATTTATAGTCTAATTATCCACCCACTTATGGACACAAAACTCCTCAAAATCTGTTCAACTATTTGGGAGAATGTCATTTACTCGCATACATGTATAATAATTATTTAAATATAAAGATAAACACTACCAAATTTGGTATTTAAATAAACTAAAATAGTTTAACATCAAGATATTAAAATAGATATAAGTCAATTAAGAATACGTTAGTAAGTACACGTATCCAAAACAAGACAAACCACCACAGCACTCGGAGGCAAGACCCCTTTAATTTTATATCTCTCGTTAATTCCGAGGGTTAAAATCCCCGAAAAAGTGAGCACTTGCCTTGTTTACAAGGTTTTAGATTTTAATTTAGATTGGGGTCGGTTATATGGAGTAACAAAACGCCGTAAACGTCAGTTTGTATGGCGGGAAAATTGAGTTCTTTTAACTTGAGCGATTAGGTTGATGGGCGCTTCACGAAGGGCTATCTGAACGTATCCATTAAAATCGCATTCGTATGTGATCAACTAATACAATATCATCAAGTCCAAGCCCTAGGGGTGCTTTGTGAATAATTTCGCGCCAATCTGCTCCCGTTTGTATCGGATTTGTATAATTTCATAATTGCTATGGCATATCGAAATTTAATTTCTTGTATTAAAAGTAAAAATGTGATAGAAGTTAGACTAAATTAACTAATTTATCTACTGGCATCCATCATTCGTCGTGGGTTTTTGCGCAAGAATCACACGTTGAACGATCTTATGCAGCTTGCATTCAACAGCAGTTCCCTGTAAATTTTGCCATGTTATAAATTCACCTGGTAGAATTAGTAAATAATAGTCTCTTCACTACAGGTTATCCTTTCTCCAGCATTGGTATATCATTATCATCATCATCATCACAGCTCATATACGTCCCACAGCTAACCTCGAGCTCAACAATAGGAGTGAAATTAACCACGCTGCGCAGACGTGTTGGCAGGATTTTATTTCGAATTTGCCATTTCTTGGATAGATGTTACATGCATATTATATCCATCTTAGTCGTCTTCAAAAGTGACCGACACCCACGGGCAAGGTAGAGGTGATGAATTGTATTCTTACTCCATCATTACACAGACAAAATATATTGATACTAGCTGACCCAATAGACCTTGTTCTGTTCAAATAAAATAAAGAGAATTCTCCTTGAAATCGACAGCCACCTATCGGTTCCAACTGTGAATATAAACTATTCTCGAATCCCCTCGAACACACACAAAATTTCATCAACATCGGTCCAGTCGTTTAGGAGGAGTTCAGTGATATACACGTACACAAGAAATTTATATATAAAAAAGAATATATATTTTTAAATTACCTAAACTTATGCTTGGCAAGCTAGTTGGCGCAGTTAGTGTTATAAGTTGCCCAGGATAATGCTACTGAGCAGTCAGTTTTGGGACCGCACGCCACCCTTCCGTTGCTCCGAGTAGTTCGGGTGGGAGGAGCCCAGAAAATAGTTTATCAAAAAAAAAATAATATGCTACTGGCCTGTCTTCTAATGTTACCTTATCTAATTTATAAGAACGATGGAAAATTAGGGAGTGATAGCAGCTCATAGATATCCTTGAAACATCGTCGTCAACGTCAAAATAGTAAGGCTGACTAGACCCTCACAAATTCCAGCACAATGCCGCTCCTTTCGTCATCCTGAACAGTTTGCACAAGGTGTGACAATACCATCATCATCTCGGCCCATATACATCCCACTCTTGGGCTCAAGCCTCCTCCATTATGGCAGGGAATTTGACCTTCTATACCAAGCTGATCAGACATGTTGGCATAGAGTTTCATTTGAAATTTTCTTTCTCTGGCATCGATGTTATCTGCATTTTATATCCCTTAGTCGTCTTTTATGGTACATACGAACAAGACACGGGGTGAATTGTTTTCTTACTGCGTCACCAATTGTTTTCTTACCATAGTTTAAAAAAGATATTAAAATACATAATGAATCATACGCTTAGGGGCTTAATCCAGCAACAAGTTTATTTACCGAAACGACTCGAAATGTCAATCAAACCAAGAGAATAGCCCTAGCTATCCAAACATGCTTTTAAGTAATTAACAAAACCACAATTTAATTAAAAAACAAACACATCTGTCGTTTTTTTAGTGAACAGCTCTATCTGTTTGATTGACTCTGCCTAATATTTGATTACCGGGGGCAATTGTTTACATATCATGTAGCCGTTACGTTACGCGTGCACTCAATAACCGAGGTTTTTTACAAGTGCTTGAAGCACTTACTTGTAAAAAAAAGATGTCCATATTTTTCACATCTTTACTAATATTATAAACTAGCGACCCGCCCTCGCTTCGCTTCGGTTTTAGACGCCTTACCCGCGTAGTTCCTTTTCTCATGAGAATACCGAGATAAAATATAGCCTATGTTACTCCCTGATATTATAGCTTTCCATTGGTGAAAGAATTTTTGAAATCGATTCGGTGGTTTAAGCGCGAAAGCGTAACAAACAAACAAACTTACTTTCGCATTTATATTATTAGTAAGGATTATTTTCTTCCGGATTATCTTCCGTGTGGTGACGGAGTAAGAATACAATTCACCACCCCCTATCTTACCCGTGGGTGATCGTACGAGACGACTAAGGGATATAAAACGCATATAACATCTATGCGAGAGAAGGAAAACTCGAAATAAAACCCTATACCAACACGTCTGACCAGCGTGGTATAGTAGGTCAATTACCCTTCCATTATGGAGGAGGCCCGAGCCCAACAGTGGGACGTATGTGGGCTGAGATGATGATGATGAAGGATTATTTTCCTCGCTAGAGAGCGCCGATAATCGCGTCCGATCGCTGCTAATCATAATTAATTTATTTAATTAGATAAGGATTAATACTGTATCGCTTAAAATCACTTCGTAAATAAGCTATTTTCCCGTAAAATGTAAATGATAAAAAATGGTTATTGTGGGTTATCCTCAAGTGATAGACATACACCATCGCAGACTTTTTTGTTGACCTTTTTAAGGTGTACAATAATGCAGTACTTTATTTGTATATATTTCGTGGGATTCAGCTAGCCTTTGCAATATAAGCGCAAAAAAATGTGTTTATTTACGACATCACATTAGAAACCTCTAAATTTATCAGTGTTTCTCTACAATATTATGCATGTATTATACATATAAACCTTCCTCCTGAATCACTCTATCTATAAAAAAAAACCGCTTCAAAATCCGTTGCGTAGTTTTAAAGATTTAAGCATACATAGGGACAGACAGACAGCGACAGCGACTTTGTTTTATACTATGTAATAATGCGAAAGTAAGTTTGTTCGTTACGCTTTCACGCTTAAACCACCGAACCGATTTCAAAAATTCTTTTACCAATGGAAAGCTATAATATCAGGGAGTAACATAGACTATATTGTATCCCGGTATTACCACGGGAACGGGAACTACTGAAACTGAAGCGAAGCGAGGGCGGGTCACTAGTAGATTATGCATAGATTATTTATAAATATATATGTATATAGTCACAGATTATATAATATGCTAAAAGCACTGCAAAAAAATTAACAATTTAATGTTACATAAATTAAAATAACATGCTATTATTATAATTAGTGTCAAGTTTCGAGTATTACTTCTCTTGCATAAATGTTATATGCGTATTATATCCCTTAGTCGTCTTTTACGACATCCACGAGTAAGATAAGGAGTAAAATAAGGTGAATTCTATCCTTATTCCGTCACCATACGGATGTCCCAAATTAGATAATCGTAATAAAAATCCCCGTATGGTGACAGAGTAAGAATACAAATCTCCACTCCCTTCTCTTGCCCGTGGGCGTCATAAAAGAGAACTAAGTGATATGTATATAATCATTGATCATCATTTCAGCCTACAGCCGTCCACTGCTGGACGTAGGCCTCCCTCATGTTGCGCCACAATGTGCGGTCCTGTGCCGCCTGCATCCAACGACGCCCAGCAACTTTCACTAGGTCATCGGTCCACCTAGTGGGGGGGCGTCCTACACTGCGTCGTCCGATACGTGGTCGCCACTCGAGAACCTTTCTTCCCCAGCGGTTGTCGGTTCGTCGAGCGATGTGGCCTGCCCATTGCCACTTCAGCGTGCTAATTCTTCGTGCTATGTCGGTTACACCCGTTCTTCTGCGGATTGCCGTATTCCGGATTCTATCTCGCAGAGAAATCCCGAGCATAGCCCGCTCCATAGCACGCTGAGCGACTTTGAGCCTTGATATAAGGCCTACATTTAGGGACCACGTTTCCGTGCCGTAAGTCATCACTGGTGACACACACTGGTCGTAGACCTGTGTGTGTTAACATACACTGGTCGTAGACCTGTGTTTTCAGACACTGAGGTATGTTGGACGAGAAGATCTTCTTAATTTCCCGAACGCTGCCCAACCGAGTTGGATTCGTCGGCTGATCTCTTTCTCGAAATTGGATCTACCTAACTGGACTGTTTGTCCGAGGTAAACATAGTGATCGACAACTTCGAGAATCGCATTGCCAACTAGGACCGGTACAGGAATGACATGGGCATTTGACATGACTTTCGTCTTATCCATGTTCATTCGTAAACCCACTAGTTGGGATACCCTGCTGAGATCATTGAGCATTGTGCCAAGGTCCTCCATGGATTCTGCCATAACGACTATATCGTCCGCAAATCGAAGGTGAGTGATGTATTCGCCGTTAATGTTGATGCCGAGTCTAGTCCAGTCTAAGAGCTTGAAGACATCTTCCAGTGCAGTGGTGAACAGTTTCGGAGAGATGACATCTCCCTGTCTCACGCCTTTCTGCAACTGGATCGGTTTCGTGCTCCTATCCCGGACACGGACTGACATTGTGGCGTTCCTATATAAACACTTCAGCACTTCGATATAGCGATAGTCGATTTGGCACCGCTGAAGGGACTGCAGCACCGCCCAAGTTTCGACTGAATCAAAGGCTTTCTCATAGTCCACAAACGCTAAGCACAGGGGCCGATTATACTCCTCGGTCTTTTGTATAATCTGCCGAAGCGTGAGGATATGGTCTATGGTGCTATAGCCTTTTCGGAAGCCGGCTTGTTCGGGCGGCTGGAAGTCATCGAGCTTGCGCGAGAGTCGATTGGTAATGACCCTCGAGAACAACTTATAAACATGGCTCAGGAGTGAGATGGGTCTGTAGTTCTTTAGAAGAGCTTTGTCACCCTTCTTGAAGAACAGCACCACCACACTCCTGGTCCACGACTCTGGAACGTCGCCTCCGAGGATAACGGAATTAAATAGCTTCTGAAGGGCTATTAAGACTGGCTTGCCGCCCGCCTTCAGAAGCTCTGCCGTAATTCCGTCATCTCCCGGTGCCTTACCGTTACGTAGTTGTTTGAGAGCCATTCTGATCTCGTACAAGCTGATGTCCGGGATTTCTTCGGTATAGTGCCGAGTTAGCTTGGATCTGGGATCTTGGACCAAGCCGACAACAGGATTTCCGGATGATTTGTATAACTGTCCATAGAACCTTTCGACCTCTCCCAAGATCTCACTTTAGGATGAAATGACAGTGCCATCGTCGGTCTTCAGCTTAGTCATTTGGCTTTGCCCAATAGACAGATCTTGTGCGAACACTTTTGAGCCACGATTCCGCTCTATCGCTTCTTTAATACGGAGCGTATTAAATCGGCGAATATCGCGACACACAGACCTGGAGATCTGCCTGTTTAGCTGCCTATGTTTGGACCAATCGGCTGAAGACTGCACCGTCATCTCTTTTCTCCGCTCCATGAGCTCGAGAGTCTGGTCAGAAAGTTTTTTAGATCTATTGACGCGGTGAGCCTTGAAAAATTTCGACCCAACCGCGTGGACAGTTTCCACGAACCTGTTGTTCATATCGTTCGGAGATTCGCACTCGTCCAGACATTGGAAGCGATTGTGTAGTTCGAGTTGAAAGCTTTCGAGGTTCTGGTATTGGACAGATGTAGGTCGGAGTGTAGACTTCTTCAAGCGTGACCGCTCGACTTTTGTATGGATATTCAATGTGGCTCGTACCATCCGGTGATCACTCCCAGTTTTAATCCTGCTGATCACTGAGACATCATTGAATATCTGTCGTTTGTCTGACAAGATGAAGTCTATCTCGTTTTTTGTTTTATGTTTATAATATCTATGCAATAAAAGGAAAATTCAAAACAAAACCCTATATCAACACATCTGTCCAGCGTGGTATATTAGGTCAATTTCACTTCCATAGTGGAAGAGGCCCGAACCCAACAGTAGACTGACTGATAATTAATTAGATGATCATAAATCGCCCCGGCGCCGGCGTGTTGTTGGTTTTATAACGTTACGTTTTTCTATATAAACCTAACATTGTATTGAGCAGAAGTGAATATAGGTATTGGCTAAAGTATCAACCTGCCGTGCCAGTGTTGAGGGTGGGAATCCTATGCAGGACAACGCTTTATGCGATCCACAAATTGTTGTTTTAAGTGTGAATGTAATTTGTACCTACCTGTTAATTAAATGTATAAAGTCCGCCGTAATACAAGGATTATTGCCTTAGTTCAGGTTGTTTTCTTTAAAAAATATATAAGTATATATGCATAACACTAATGACCAATACTTTCACTTGACTACTCAAACAAAAGAAAAGTAAACCATCAGAATATTATATAATCTAAAATAAGACTAATAAGTAACTTCTAAATGAAAGGGTGAAAATTAACAAGCCATAAAAATTCGCTGAGTGGTGCTTGTTTTTAGAAAATTAAACAATTCCCTCAATGTAAAACGCTTTATGGCATCATCTTGTGAAAGCTTTCACGTGACTGCTAGCGCCATCTATGTTTTTGACGAGTAAATTAAAAATAATATACCAGAAATATGAACTTAATACTTCTTTATTGAATATAATTCATGTAAGTGTATACCTTATTTGGTGTAAAATTACAGTTAACATAATCGAAGTAAACAAGTGTGAAATGCATTTTAATAATTCAACAACCGCTGAAAAACTTGAAATCAACGATAATCATTTTGTATAAACAAAAAAAAAGTCTATTAGGTACCTTGTCTTATCGGAGCTTCTGTGCATCATAGTCTCCTACATTATCCAACGGGATAATGATCTCGCTCATATGATAGAATGGGTATTAAATAGTGGATTAGGTTGAAAATGAAATAAATATTCTTGATTTACCTAGGTAAAAAATGCTTGATACTACTTGCCCCTGTTAGCACCCCGCATCCCGTTCCCCTACGTCCCACTGCTGAGCCCGAGCCTTAAGACCGAGCAACTAAGACCTTTTATTCGACCTGGACCAACACCATCTGATACCATCTGGTCAACAATTACATTCCTAAGGAGGGGCGTCGTCAGGAAGGCGGTTATAACACTATTGCCGAAGAATTTGCAATAGGTATGTAGGTACTATGAAGAGTACATATTGAGGCGACCGCAATTAATTGGGATATGAACAGGGTCATGATGATTTTACCTACTCAACTTTTCAATTGATAATTTGATAAATATAATAGTCACACAAAGACTAAACAATAAGTTTATTTTATGTACATATATAAAAATACATCAGGAGTAAAATACTCCCCCGCGAGTTAGTCCCCATCAGTTTTTAAATTCGCTAAGCACCATACACGTACAGTGTTTACGTTAAAAATAAACCAATTTCTATTTACAGACACGCCGTTTAATTTTAGACCTTATTTTTATAGATTTACAGCGAATATACCACTTTTTATAACGTAGTCTCTAGTACTATATCTAGAGGATATTAAAAGTTGCCACCCTTCTAAGTAGGAGATTTTTTTCTTTTTGTCCTTAATGTAAAAAGAAAACGCGAAAAGTTTTGGGACGCGGCGAGTTTAAATTTTTCACCCCTAATGCGCTTATTACGAGTTGGTAAAATTTGATGGTTCTCAAACTTTTGAAATATTCACCAACTTTTATTGCTTGTAGTAAAAGTTTTTTTATTATCATTGACTGTGTAACACGAATGATATCTGTGGCAATAACATTCCGTATGTAATAATATTCTTGGAAGTGCTTTACTTATTTCTCGAGCTGAATATTATAAATGTATTTTTGAAATATATTTTTGATAAATGTCAATAAAAACAATAATAAATCGCTTTATCTACAATAAAATGCATCTCTATCGGCTTAGTTCTCTTAATATTCTTTTAACTTTGATGGAAATAAAATCGATTCTGAAAATTCATTATATGCAGGTCATATTTTAAAAATAGCGATAGCGATGAATGAATGGTTGGGTTATTTATTAATTACGTGAGGTGTTTATGGGAGGAAGGAGGTCAAATCAAACCTTACTCAATCTCATATGGGTGGTCTTGACAAATATTACGTAATTTATTGTCCAATAACTATTGTAAAGTTGTTTGAATATAAATAATTGTTGATCAAGCGAAATTTTATGATATCTCACCAAGGTGGAAAGGGGGTTCGTAAAATCGCCAAAATTACTTCACGTGTGTAATAGATGTACCTTAAATTGATTGGTTTCTACAAAGAGTCCATTATTGTTAAAATCCATGAACAGTAATTTAACGTTAGACCATCTGCTTACAATAAAAAAACTACTTACCACTATTTATACAACAAGAAAATATACATTGTAAATAAAACTACTTTTACGGATTATATCGCGTTTGTATTTGATTTATGATTGCCCGACGTTTCGAACACTTTGCAGCATTCATGGTCACGGGCGGACTAAGGTGTCTCACGTCTTTTTCTTGCCGGATCTTTCTCAGTGTGGCCGCGTTCCGATCCGGTGGTAGTATATTAGTTTTGTTAGTTTTAAATCAACAAATTGTAATAATAATAATTTAATAATTAATAATTACTAACCATAAACAATATAATTTTTTCATATAGATTCATTTTCTTCTTACACTGGCAATAAATTTGTACTAAAATGTGGGTAACAATTTAATAAATTTATAACTATTTTCTCTATCGGGTAGATAATTGTAAATGTCTGTAATAACGATTACTTGTTGGACGTGAGACACCTTAGTCCGCCCGTGACCATGAATGCTGCAAAGTGTTCGAAACGTCGGGCAATCATAAATCAAATACAAACGCGATATAATCCGTAAAAGTAGTTTTATTTACAATGTGTAGTGCTCGCGTAAACATCAGATATCATTAAGAAAATATACTATTTGAGAGCCAATGTATTCTGTGAAAGAATCATCCACAGTACAAAGGGCGCGATGTCATTTACATTTTTATTTTATTTACATCCAGCAATCGCAGGGCTCAGATAATTTCGCACTTGAGCACACGGATAGAATAAATTGGAATGTTACAATAAGGCCTTAGCCATATAACAAACCGTATATATTCTCATTGCATCTAGCTTATGCAAAAATTTAATGTAGGTAAACATATATTTCATTAACAATCCATACTAATATTATAAATGCGAAAGTAAGGATGTTTGTTTGTTTGTAACGCTTTCACGCTTAAATCGCCGAACCGATTTCAAAAATTCTTTCACCAATGCAAAGCTATAATATCAGGAAGTAACATAGGCTATATTTTATCCCGGTATTCCCACAGGAACGGGAACTACGCCGCGGGTAAAGCGACTGAAACCGAAGCGAAGCGAGGGCGGGTTGCTAGTAAGCTATAAATGCTGCATGTGGTGACCAAGTTGAGAATATATGTTAGGTACCATGCTTTATTTACACGTAGGAGTGGGTAAAACTGATTGAAGATGCGCCATAGAAATAAGCCACAATAAGTACGCCTTTTTTTGGGGAGGGCTACGGTCAGCGCACCCCCCGCCCGGCTCCGTCCGAGGCGACAGAGGGGCGGCGCGCGGCTCCATAACCCACCCGTGGCACGGCACCTTCGTCGTTGGGCCAACCACCGGAGCAGGGTGACATCGTCATTGGTCGGCCCGACGGAATACCCCTTGAGGAGTACCGTCTCCTCGACCGACGTCTTCGTCGCGCGGTTGGCCTCTCGGCAGGTGACGGACCAACTCTCCGGTCCAGTCACCCTCGGCCTCGGCTAGGGCGGCATCAGGCGCAGGTAATCGCGCCTGCGCCACCCCAGTCGCCATAATAGGTACGCCTACAAATCTTTCACTATTGTCCTTTAAAGATATGCCGAATTTTACCAAAAGGTAGTTCACTCGTGAAATAGTAAACAACAATACATCGGGGCACTGCAATAAAACATATAATTTGTAACTTCTCTAAAGTCCATGAAGTAACGTCATACCTATTCGCCATACCCGTCAGGCGAGTTGGCGATCGTAGTTGGTATCACCAGATGGAGAATATCCAAAAATTTATTTGCACCTTTAGTTTTCCGTGGGGCGATGGAGTAAGAATACAATTCACCACCCCCTCTTGCCCTTGGATGTCGTAAAAGACGACTAAGGGATTAAATATGCTACATCTATGCAAGAGGGGAAAACTTGAACTGATACTATATAACTGATAGGTCGATTTCCCTCCTATGGAGGACGCTTGAGTCAAACAGTGGGACTCGTATGAGCTGAAATGACGATAAACGATTTTATATGATTTTTTATTTATTACGAGGTTACTTCTTGTTGATTTACTACCCTTTTACTCAAATTTGTCAAGCGTCATCTTAGCAATGGCCTTAGCGTTGTCAAACCATAAATTCTACTGTTGGGCACAAATCTGCTCCAGATGTGACAAATTAGTCTGACTGTACAACTCTGGTCAAGTGATATGATATAAGGTTATATTGCGAGTCTTCCTTCTCTTCCAAGGAAATTTCTTTTTATATAACGGCCAGTAAAATTTCTTTGCACTAAATTCTAATAACGATCCAGAAACGACTGCACAGTTGGCACAATGATGCCTAACCATTCTGCCAACTGTGCAGTCGTCTCTGGCCTTCCATGCCGAGTGTCATGAGTCAAGAGATCCTTACGCAGTACAATTCATTGTGCCATCCATAATTGATTGTACCGAGTCTCGAGGGTAAATTACGACAAAGATTTTTGCCTTAACTCGGGGTGTTGTATAAAAAAAAACAGCGTGCATATGTCACCGTAAAATAGGCGTGACGACAGTATAAAAGAATCGATGCATTAATGATTTTAAGGGAAAATACATATCAAAAAAATTTAATACGCTACTTTAGATTTATCTAAATAATTGAGATTATTAAGATTTTCAATAAATTAAATCATTAAAATACTGCATTTGGCCATTTTGGCTGAAACACCAATCACAGTGTATTACGTCACGTTAAGGTAAACTACTCTGTTTGTTGTTCTCAGTACTACTGATTACGCATTTGGATTGATTTTTTATTTGTTTACGTGTGATTTACCGTCTCCACTCGATTATTACAATGGAACCAAGCTTTGTTAAAGCAAACAGCTCAAATTTGCCTAGGATTGATGTATTATCGGCTGGTGGCAGACTATTTGGAGGGGCGCAGCGTCCTCTACGTCAACTGAGTAGGGGACGTTGTGCGAACGCCCATGACATGCGGTGTTCCACAGGGGTCGGTCCTCGGATCCACCCTGTGGAACATCGGCTACGACTGGGCGTTGCGGGGGAGCCTCCCACCCGGGCTGGGCGTGATTTGTTACGCCGACGACACGCTCGTCACAGCCCGCGGTGGGACGCTACAAGAGGCGGTAAGTCTGGCGGCCTCAGGCATCGAAGAGGTCATCAGGCGGATCGAGGCGCTGGGGTTGAGGGTGGCCCTGGACAAGACGGAGGCTCTCTTGTTCCATGGGCCCCGTATGGACCCTGCCATCGGCGTCTCGAACACCGTCAATTCGGTTGGGATCAGCATCCAGGCCCATATGAAGTACTTGGGCCTGGTGCTCGACGGGCGATGGTGGTTTCGGGAGCATTTCCGCAGGCTCGTCCTGCGGCTCGTCGGCGTGGCGTCCGCCCTACAATGGCTGATGCCGAATGTGGGCGGACCGAGCGCGGCATGTCGACAGCTGTACGCGGGGGTCATCCGGTCGATGGCCCTCTACGGCGCACCGGTGTGGGCGGGATCCATGACCGCCCGACTTAGGGCCCTCCTGTGGCGTCCACAAAAGGTCATGGCGGTCAGTATCATCCACGGGTACCGCACGGTGCCGACGGAGGCGGCGTGCCTGTTGGCCGGGACTCCCCCGTGGGACCTGGAGGCGGAAATGCTCGCCGACTTGTATCGGCGGGTGTCGGGGGTGCGCGGGGGGCGGTGTTGTTTCCCTGAGGGAGCTCACCGCCTGGCGCGTCGCCGAGACGTCATCGCCCGTTGGGCAGACCGGCTGGAGAGGCCACGATACGGTGTTTTTTCCGTAGAGGCCTTCCGGCCGGTGCTGATGCAATGGTTGGAAAGGCGGCACGGAGTGCTCTCCTTCCGACTCGTACAGGTCTTGACGGGGCATGGATGCTTCGGCAAGTACCTGTACAGGGTCGCTAGGAGGGAGAGAACTCCGTCCTGCCACCACTGCGATTGCGACGAGGACACGGCGCAGCATACGCTCGATGTCTGTGCCGCTTGGGCAGAGCCGCGTCGTGCACTCGTCGCAATCATCGGTGCCGACCTGACACTGCCGACCATCGCTAGGGAGATGCTCGGCAGCATCAGGAATTGGGACGCGGTCGCAGCCTTCTGCGAGGCAGTTATCTCGCAGAAGGAGGCGGCGGGTCGCGAGCGCGAGGAGCACAGCCTCGATGATGCGACCCGCTGCCGGCGACTGGGGCGGCGCAGGCGGGATTACCTGCGTGCAATGCCGCCCTAGCCGAGGCCGCGGGTGACGTGACCGGGGATTAGTCCGTCACCCGCCGAGAGGCCGACCGCGTGAGGAAAGACCGACGTCCTCCCCGAGGGGGGGATGTCGGTCGATGGGAGGGTGCCCCGGGTAAGGGGGTATTCCGTCGGGCCGACCACTGATGACAAGTAACCCTGCTCCAGTGGTCGGCCCAATGACGAAGGCGACGTGGTGTTCGGGTGGGTTACGGGTGTTGCGTGCTTAAGCCCCTCTGTCGCCCCGGACGGAGTGGTGCGGAGGCGCGCCGACCGTAGCCCACCCCAAAAAAAAAAAAGGATTGATGTATTGATGTTGGGTGATTTCCTCGCTACAAATAAAGAATTTTGCTCGCCTGAGTTTAGAATCGTAAAAACTTCTTTGTAAGTAAATTTTTATTTATCTTTACTACCATGTTTCTAGTAACCTAATCTCTAGTACCAACTTAGATATAATCTAACTCGTTTTGAACTGATGTGAGTTTATTTTATTTTCATAGCTTATTTTTACATTAAACTTGTCATTGTTTATTCTTGAGGTTATTTCCCTCACAGCTTTGCGAGCTTTAACCACTTAACTCTTATTATTTTCTTATTAGGAACATGTAAAAATACTTTGTTGGGGGTTTTTATTGATGTATTTTTGCACTGAGGTACTGCACACCACTTATAAACTTTGGAATTCATTTTTATCACAAGAATTAATTTAATGTTTTGCTTACTTTCTTCGCTACACATAGACACAAGGACGTGGTTACCTTAATGTGACGTAACAGCCGACGCCATGACACCGGCGAGCTGTTTTCGCGCTATATTTAAAAAATATTGGAAAAATTGTTTTAAACTTCTTTAAACATAAATTTATTACCGAAATATAGGTTTTTTCGTAAATAGTAAGTGTGCCCACATTACGGAAAAGGATTTCAAAATCTTTCGTCACGCCTATTGTACGAACCGTTAGTTTATAAACTATCGACAGATATCGTGAACGGACACAAAAATTTGCAATCTAACGCTTATATTTTCTTAAGTTTATAAATTGACTATGTTCAACCGTCAAATTGTGAACAAAACGGAAAGTGCACACTGATTGGTTCAACGAATCATTGATTTCACACGCTGCCCCGCCGCCATTATTATTTTAGCGATATTACTACATTACATCAATTTAAAGATATTAAATACAGTTTTTTGGTGGTATTTAATAATGCACGTTAATATTTGCTGACAATGAGCTTTTTAATTGCTGATAATTATGTTTGTAACTTTATTCACACGAACACGTGCTATCCTATAACGCCAACCAATCAGAGGACGGTTCACAAATTCGCAGGCGAGAAATTGTAAGACGGTGCTGTGATTGGGTCATTTCTTTTTTAACTGATGGTTAAAAGTATTAAAATCACAATTTGACGGTTGAACATAGTCAGTTTATAAACTTACGAAAATATAAGCGTTAGATTGTAAATTTTTGTGTCCGTTCACAATCTATTGATAGTTTATAATCTCGCTAGATAGTTTATAAACTAACGGTTCGGACAATAATCCAGTGACACATACAAAGTACGCATGTCAGAAGTGAAACTTCTTTATCCTTTATCTCATTCTCTCGCCGGCTGAATCCTATACATTTACGTGTTTGTGTCCCTATGGACTCGCTTTTTCATTTCATCGAGTTTGAAATCACTATTCTAAAGAAGTTTCACTTCAAAAACTACTCAAATCGGCAATAGATCTAGGGAACGATGAACAAGGTAAGCAATGAAAAACAAACCATTCGATCGGAAATAAAACACATATTTTAATACGATGATCATATTAATTTCACAAACGTTAATTAACAACTAAGTACATATAAAATAATAACATTTTTATAATGAATATTTACACATCATTAGATTATACACTTTATTGTGTAACTTCTATTTATATACTTATTTATGATTATAATGAACAGTAAATATATACGATTGTATAAAACTATTACATTCTGATAAGATAGATTAAAAGAATACAGAATTGCAATGTAGATTATTAGGAAACATAATTCATACTACGTGACCTTTGTTTACATTTTTTTAATCGTCTGAATCGGTGACCACACGATTGAGACCTAATAATGACCAAGCGTGGTATTTTTTTTGTGTGGTGACGGAGTAAGAATACGATTCACCACCCCCTTTCTTGCCTATAGGTGTTGTAAAAGACGACCAAGGGATTTGCAGTAACAAATCGATCCAAAAGAAGGAAAACTTGACATAATACCCTATGCCAATACATCTGATCAGCATAATAAATTAGGTCAATTTTCTTCCTACAAGGGGCCTGGAGGCCAATAGTGGAGATTTCTATAGTCTGAGATAATGTGCCATATTTTTGAAGACTAATAAATAATAAACAGGGGGGCAATTCTCGTCATAGGAACAGATCACGAAATCGAGATAAAAATTCGAACTTTTCACACGCAAGATTAGTTCGTACTGGACCAATCCCGCTTGTGAAAAATTCAAATGACGAAAACTGACCAAGGTCACGCAGTGTAGATACGATCCCTTATCTCAGTAACGATGGCGTAGTGATCTAAGTAGCGACCTCGAATGCTCTGTGTCCTGTAACTGATCTCCACGCATCGATTGTTATGAATCTGGGTGTTATTTGTGCCCGTTAAAAGTAGTCTTTTATTTATTAGGATATTTATTTTATTATCTTCAAACATAGCTTTTAATAAATATACACATAATTGCCGTAACAAAAATAAAGCGAGATTGGTTACCGAGCTAAGTAAAACCTGTATTATTAGTAGCGTGGTGTTTTTAAAGACCATGAACAGATAGTATGGGACGTTTCTTACTGATATTTGTATGAAATGGCCATAAAACAACACGATATGTCTTAAAAGGTAAGTTTTATTCCTAAAATAATGGCTATTTACAATGAAATTGCAATTAACTTACACATATTTGTATAACTTTTCGCTTTCAACCCTCATAAGTTGAAATAATGATTAATAGAGGTAAATTTAAATTGCATTATATGTCTAAATGTCATTTAATCACATTAGTACATAAATCAGCATCAGTCTAGTTGGCGATATAATCAGTCGCAAGGAGTCACTGAAGTTACAATAACATTCGACCCACAATGACATCTCTCAGTCATAGAAATAGAATACAAAATCGAGATAATTTTCAGAATAGTCGATCAAAATATCGTATAGTATCATAATCACAACCCATATAAGTCCCACTGTTAGACTCGAGCCTCGGCCACAATGACACGGAAATTGATCTACTGTATCGTGCTGGTAAAATGTGTTTTATCAAAGGGTACATAGGGTTTTATCCCGAGTTTACCTTCTTGCATATATGTTATCTATATATTATATCCCTTAGTCATCTTTTGTGACACCCACGGGCAAGGGGGTGGTGAATTGTAATCTTACTCCGTCACCACACGGAGAATCATCAAAATATACTGAATCTAAATCTGAAATATACAGATGATAAAATAAAACTCTTAAGGTTCAAAAGATGAAATATATGCGAATATAAATTAATTCAAAATAACTAGATAGAAATATAAGATCGGAGCGAGAAGCCTAATCAAAGATTATCCCAAAGAAAACGAGACTGGACCTGACCTGAACCTGTCTGACCAGCATGAAATAGTAAGTGTATTATCCTACTATTGTGGCGGCGACTCAAGCCCAGCAGTGGGACATATATGAGCTGAGACGATATTTTGATTTACAATTTCGATAAGTTATTATAATATATTAATTTTTATCTCGATTGCGTCATCTATGTGAAAATTGCCTCTCAACAACCTAAAAAGCCTTACTAATCTACAAATTTAATATTTATTGCCCTAACTTCCAGGTCGGCAGCTGTATGAAGAAGCTGATGAAGATAGAGTGGCATAATTACATTCATAATATAGATAACACATCATTTAATGATTATAATATATCGAATATACGTTTTGATTAATTATAAGTCGATTCCATGACAATTATTAAAATTAATGATTTATTATTACACTATTAGAATAGAGAGACACTAATTGCATTTAAATAAAATTTCATCTATGGTGACAATTTATGAATACCATTTTGATGTGAAACATCTATAAGTGAGGGTAAACGTAATCGTTGGCGTGGCGTAAAGCGGCGCATGCCGTGGCGAGGCCTCGCCACACTATGGTAGTAATTGTAGTTCTGACCAATTTTCACAGTAATATCGTCAGAGGCATCGAATATAACTATTATATTATATTATTACAGAAATCACTGATTAAAAGATTTTCTTTATTTTCTTTCGCAGAGATATCTACTTACATCCCAAACCAGTCTTTCACCATACCCACAGGAGAGATAATCGCGTACTTCCAAGACCCAATAATAAATAATAGTCTATATACTAGCTGACGCATGCAACATCGCGTCACATAGGAGAAGTGGTTCCTGAAATTGGCGCATTCAACCAAACAAACAATTTAACTTTATGATATTAGTATATTATATATCCCTCATCATCATCATCTCAGCTTATATGTCCCACTGTTGGGCTCAGGCCTCCGCCATAATGGGAGGGGAATTAATCTACTACTCCACGCTAGTCAGGCGAGTCGGGATATCGTGGACAAACTTGGTCACGCTGGTCAGACGTGTTGGGATATCCCTCAACCCATCAATATCATTATTGGACGTAGGCCTCCAGATAAGGAACAACACCATAATAGTCATGCTTGTTAGCGATTGCAGTTACTGTTATATATTGCCTCAATCAGTTCTTATAACTCCCAAAAGAAAGTAAGTGAATTTACCTTACTGTATTCTAAACCCGTCACCACAGAAAGATATATTATAATGAAAACTATTTTAATTTAACTATACTATACATTACGATTTAAATGTTTTAAAACTATATAGGATTACTGCATTTTCTTACTGGCCCTTATCGTCTTCATCTATACAAAAATCTGTGTCCAATACAACCTGTGAAAAAAAAAAACATTTAAATACAACATATCATCTACATCACACAACTGACTCTATTACAAATTTATATGGACATCCAGCCAGTCCTCTTCCACTAACATAGATGAAAGCTCAACATAATGACACTTTTGGCAATTTTGACAGGCTGGTCTCTGGCAATGCAGAGCTAAGAAAAGGGTAATATTGCCATATTACCCTTTTCCATCAATTAATAAACATAACACAGAGAAATACACTTGGAACACACCAACCTATCTGACCAGCATGATACTCGACAGCTCGAACCCAGCAGTGAGAGCCGAGATGAACACAGTTGAAATCCTTCATAGATAATTATTTCTATTTCTATAATCATCACACGGAGAGTACCATACATTACACCAAAATGTTACAAGATAGTCTCCGGCTTAATATCTCAATGCTGGGCTCAAAGCTTTTATCTCTTTCTTACTTCTCTTCATTATATCTCTTATAATGATATATCATCATCAGCTCATATACGTCCCACTGTTGGGTTTGAGCTTCCCCCACAGTAGCAGGGAAATTGACCTTACTATACCATGCTGGTCAGACAGGTTGGTATAGAGTTTTGTTTCGAGTTTACCTTCTCTTGGATAGATGTTATATGCGTATTGGTCGTTTTTTACGACATCCACAGGCAAGATAGGGAGTAGTGAATTATATTCTTACTCCGTCACCGCACGGAAAATACATAAGGACTTATAATGATATAAAGGGACTAAAATGATTAATATGTATATACTAACTGCTTGCATTCCGGCGACTGCTCGATCAGTCTCCTTTTCGGATTCATCGCCAGGGTCCTGTTCCTCAACCACTTGCATCTGTCCATCTTGACCATCACCCTCTGTTAACAATATTATTATGTTGAATTATCATTACTAATATTAAAAATTAGTGGAACGATTGCAAGAGAAAGAACACGTCGTACGTTTCTAGACCCAATTGGAGACGTACTGGCGAAAGAAGAATAGGCGTAACCGTAGCGCACGCATGAAGACTAAAGGGTGTGAATGAAACTATGGAGGTATGCCAGGTTCGGGGCTTATGGCTATCCGTAGTCTCTGCCTACCACTCTGGGAAACAGGCATGAGGCTATGTATGTAGTATATACAATAAAAATGCAAATGTGAGTTGGTTTGTTTGCTATGCTTTCATACTATGATGAACTAATTGTTTTGAAATTATGCATACACATTGTCAGTGAAACAAAAATATTAATTAATGCACTTTCATCCAAGAAAAAAATATACTACTACTCCCATGGGATACAAAAAATAATAGTTAAAATCTACATTAACGCAGGCAAACTGCAGACAGCTAGATAGTCCATAACATTTTTAAAAAAGTTGATGACCAAACTTAAAATTATACAGCAGCAATTTAATCAATAAAAACAATAATCAACCTAATCGACATGCTCTTTTCTTAATTTTAGACTTTACATCCAAAAAGTGCAGTTTGGCGACGTCTTGTTTCTTTTAAATGTGAAAAACGCTCAATGAACATGTCAAATTTTAGTATGAAATTAATCTTTAATTGTATAATTATTGCATTTATAAACTTCTAGATATTGACATTTATTATTAAGAACAGGGCAACTGTTCCTCAATTGGAAACAAACACTACTCCTAGTATAAACTGTTTGCAATTGAACATAATTGCGCATATATAAATTATTTGGTATAAGCGTCTAAAGCAAGAAATCACAACAAAATTCCTTGAAAACTATGACTAAATCATTCCAGGTTTCTTCAGCTGTTTAGTACACAAACTAACCTTCAGACGGCGTATGTATAAGCTGCAATGTCCCATCGACTATTTGACCAGATATGACACCAGATAGACCAGTCACATTGATCTGCTGTCGCACTTTCTTTGCCTCCAGTTCCAACTGCTGTTGTATGTACAAGTCCTTGTGGTGAACTTTGTTATGGTATTTCAAGTGATGGGCCTTGGTAAATTTCTTGTTGCATGGACCACAACTACAATCAAATAAAAGACATTTACAGTGGCAGTAATCTCTTTGTTTTAAAATCATCACCCTCATTATTTCAGCCCATATACGTCCAACTGATGGACTCTTTCATTGTGGGAGGGAATTTAACCTATACCACACTGGTCAGACGTGTTGGGATAGGGTTTCATTTCAAGTTCCTTCTCTTACATCAATGTTATCTGCTTATTATATCCCTTAGTCTCCTTTTACGATAACCATGGGCAAGAGAGGGCTCAATTGTTTTCTTATTCCGTCACCATACGGAAAATAATAATGTTTCCTAATAAAAATTAATAATAAAAAAATAAGAAAGAAGACTAGAAATGAAATTCTATGCCAACATGTTTGATCAAAATGGTGTAGAAGATCAAATTCCCTCCCACAATGAAGGAGGTCCAAGCCCAACATTGAGACCTGTATGCGCAGAGATGACGACGAATTTTATTATGAGAACTAGCAATCCGCCCTCGCTTCGCTTCGATTATAGTCGTTTTACCCGCGTAGTTCCCGTTCCCGTGGGAATACCGGGATAAAATATAGCCTAGTTTACGGCCTGATATTATAGCTTTAAGAATTTTTGAAATCGGTCCAGCCGTTTTGAAGATTACCCGGAACAAACAGACAGACAGACAGACAAAAATTTGACAAAAATTTTTTAATTGCTATTTTAGGCATAGGTGTCGTGCAAATAACCGTGTGAGCATGAAAAAAGCCTATTATTTTGACATTACAAACAGACACTCCAATTTTATTTATTGGTATAGATAAAATAAATATCAGTTTAATGATCACCAAATTCGAAATGAGAGTGGTGTTTCCACTATCTGAATAATTTTATAACATCAACTACAATCGCCATCAGCCAAACTATCGCCCTTGATGAAACTTCCATCCAACAGTGGATATAGGCTAATCGGACGAATGGATTATTTCATCATGAAGGCTCATATACGCCCAACTGTTGAGCTCAAGGCTCCTACATAATAGGAGGGATATTGACCTACTACACCACGTTGTTCAGATGAGTTGACATAGGGTTTTTTTTCGAGTTTTCCTTCTCTTTCTTAGACATTTTATGCATATTGTATCTCTTAGTCGTATTTTACGACATCCATGGGCAAGAAGTGATAATTATTACTCCACATGGATAGTGGATTATTTAACTCGTTATGTAATTTTTATAAATACTTACGAGTATTTTTTCTCGCCAGTATGAGTCAACATATGGTTGGCCAGCACATACGAGTATGTGAACGATTTACCGCACAAAGAACACTGGTAAGGTCGGACGCCCATGTGCAACCTGTACATAGAGAAATACAACATTAGACTAATATTATAAATGCTAAAAGTTAATAGCGTAAAATGTTTATTTTTCATTCCGAAAGTTTTGGATTGACTTCAATGAAAAACGCTGAAGCTAAACTTTCCTTATTCCATTTATTCCGACAAATGTATGCTTTCTTTAAGAATAAATAGATAATGATGTTTTGTCTATAGTTTTACGATACTCTTCCGGAGGGAAAGAGTAAGCCAACGTTAATAGACGAACTTTTGGTCCATTAAAATATAATAAAAAGTAGAATTACGTTATATGTATTTTCACACGCCATGCCGATATTGAGAGTTTAATGGCGTTCTAGCACAGAAATCAAACCTGGGATCTCATAAACGATACTTCAGTTCTTATTACCAAGATTAAACTTTTGTCATGTAAAATTTATCTATTATGTAAAACTGCCGGGCGCAGACGTCAAGTATTCGATACCAATAGTCAGCATAATGGCCATGGGGAGGTATTACGCCAAGATTAGGGGCCACGCGCCGCTCTATTATTGCACGAAACGGACGACGTGTGTTCAAATCATAACCTACTAAATAAAAAAAATAAACCTAATACAGCATTCATGGTACTCTGATCGAAACGTCGGGCAATCATATATCAAATACAAACGCGATAAAATCCGTAATAGTAGTTTTTTTTTTACAATGTGTGCTCATGTAAACATCAGAAATTATTAAATAAACCTAATTAGATGTCATAACTGAGTTGTCTAACGTTAACCGACGTCTTGAGAATGGGTTAAACTTGACAAAAAAAATACATACTTACCTGCGGTTACTCAATTTGGTGTCGCTGTAGATAACCGCATCTTATAGCTGTGGATCTACTAAAACTAGATAGTGTGTTGTAGAGACACACAATAGAAGTGAAACTTTTGTATTACAAGGATTTAATCAATCACTTTTGAATAGATAGGGTTAATCATTATTTTATTTACATAAAATTTACAAAGCGAGCAGAGAGTACGTCTTACTCTTTGCCGATACCGAAGGCTAGCGAGCTATTCCTCCCATTCTACCCGCAAACAACTTTTTATCAGAAAGCTTTCTGCTTAAGAGATCAGAAATCCCCATAACAAAAGTTTCACTTTAATAAATACCTCTCGTGTTTCTGCCTGGTTCCATAATCACCGAAGCGTCGGTCGCATATACGACATTTATACGGCCGTTCGCCGGTGTGCCGCTGCATATGACGTTTCAACGCCTCCCGCATCACGCTCGCGAAACCGCAAACACTAACATATCCATATTTATACAGATAACAATAATACCAAAAAATGGTAATGAAAATACGGAAACAAAAGATGATTTTTTTAATTTTAAACGATTCATTTCTATTTCAAAACTAATCAAACCGCGTTATATACTGAATAGCGAATTAGGGCCTTAGTTTTCCGACAGATCGTGGCTCAATTCACCGAAGAGCCAGCGGAGGGCTAGCTTTGCTGGTAGCCAGGATAGTTTCCAAAACTTTCCTCACATAACCCAGCAACAATGAGCATGTCATAGGAAAAAGAAATTATTTAGTGGAGTTAATTTTTTAAATCTTTGTAACCGTTTTTCCACGCCATTATTGCATCACCTGCCCATATCATCGATCCTGAGTATGAAGAACTACCGTTGTTACTGCACACACTGTTTTTGTTTTTTATAATTACTAATGAAATTTAGTGCCATTGGGAATACTATGTCGGGTTTAAAATCTCTTTTTCCTATCTATCAGCAAACATATTTCGTGAAATAATATTCATATAAAAATTAAGAAAGAAATACTGCAGATTTATTTTATTCCTAATCATATTTAATACCACAGTATACGTACGATAATTAGTAGAACTGTTGATAGTACGGTATTTATAAAAAGATGCTTCTGCCGAATCTTAGGTTTCGATACGAAATCTTTATAGTATATATCCCGTTTTTAGATTGCCTTTCTCTGTGGAGGAAGTTTGAGGTCAGAAGTGGGACGTATATAAGCCGAGGTGATTTGTAAAAGCGTATTAAAAACTCCAACATAGTAATGCAAAGGCTCTAACTCCATCCCCAACGGCTTAAACTCGCCTTTCATGCTTCTGTCGACTTCCGAAGTCACCGAAACGCCGATCACAAACTCGACACTTGTAGGGGCGCACACCAGTATGACGCATCATATGCCGTCGTAGTTCCATATTCAGAACGCACGCGTACCCGCATACACTACAGACAATATCATTTCAAGGTAACTAACTATAGCACCAAACTTAAAAGAAGGTAACTTTTGAGGATTCAATTATGATTTGTCATTATTATTTTTTATATAAGGCAACCCCAATATTGGACAATTCCGATTTTTTGACGTTATATATAAAAATATGATGCTCTAGTTATATTTTATAGTGCTATATTAAATAATATTGCTGTTGTTTCTGTATTATACAGAGAAAGTGCTAACATATAGTGTATATGACATAATAGAGATTTAGGTTTATTTTCATATTCTGTCAAAATTCACAGAGATATCAATTGATTTAATCGTCAGCACCTAATTTATGGTAACGACGTTTCATATCTTCGCTTTTTACTACTTGCCAAATTGGGATCTAATAGGTATTTCAATTTTTATACCCTCGATTTGTAAGACTTACTACTTACATATATTGTCTTTTAATAATAATAATTAATATATTAAGGTCATTTTGGCATCAAAGATTAATTCATAGAACAATTGTTTATAAGGAAATGTATTATATGTATTATATGTAATATATAACAAAATTATGCTTCATTATGTTTAAATATGTCTGAATTATGTTTTTTTTATTTTCTTAAGGTGCTTTTAGTTTTGATGCTATAGTCGTAATAAGGTATATGTCATAAAATACATTAGCTATTTCTTTTACGATATAAAAAAATTACACGTCTTTATCATTAATATACATCATCTATAGTATATTTAATTGATGCTTAGATTAAATATTATTTATATTTTTTTAAAATAACTTTTATACGAGTCACAGGTGCGGATGCGTTCTTTAAAAAAATATATCATTTTATTTAAAAAAACAGTGTGTGCATACGGCCGTTCTCTATGGGCGCAGGTGTTGATTTGCCATTTAATAATTTAAACTTTAAAAAAATATATACACGCCACCCGCACCCATATCTCATAGAACAACAATATGAAAATAAAAAAAAAAACTTATAAATAAATTACTAACTAGGTTTTATTTCTATGTTGTGACGAGATGAGCATACAATTCATCATGCGAAAGAATTACGTGGGTTTTTTATTGGGTCTAATTCCATCACAGATAACGGCTTCTATAAAGCCTGTAAAAGCCCAGATTCACAATGGTATCCATAAATGATACTGAGGTTTGACCCTCAGAAAGCCCCGAAAAATACTTTCAAATCGGCAATAAATTTAAATAGAGAAGGAAAAAAGCAGTTGGTAAATTCCAGTTCCCTCTTTTGCAAAGCGGGAAACATTATGCAAAATTGAATAATAAGCTGATAATGTACTTCTACGAGAAGTGCAGCAGCAGTACAGCACCATGGATACGACAGAACTTATATACCCTCTAACTTATAAATAACAACTAAGGGGTTTAAACAAATAAGATCACTGCAAAGATAAGGCAAACTGGAAATAAAACTCTGCAATGCCCATCTGAGCAGCATGATATAATAGGTTATTTATCCCACAGTGAGCTGAAGTATGTACGCTGAAGAAGGCAATTTAGTACAGATTTTATCATCATCATCTAATCTTCTCAGCCCATTTAAGTCCCACTGTAGGGTTCGTGCCTCCTCCATAATAGAAGGGTAATTGGCCTGCTATATGGCGTTGGTCCAAATGTGTTGTCATAGAGCTTTATATTGAGTTTTCCTTCTCTTGTATAGAACATCTATATCTACATATCATATCCCTTAGTCATCTTTTACGACACCCACGGGAAGAGAGGGAATGGTGAATTGTATTCTTACTCTGTCACCACACAGAAAACAGTTTCTATATACAGACTTTAATACAATAAACACATACCTGCATACGAACGGTTTAATGCCCAAATGTCGCCGTATATGGGCTTGCAGTGATGCATTAGATGTAAAGGATGCCCCGCATGTCTCGCACGTGTGCCTGAAGCAAAGTTTTCTCTTATAAGCACTATTTTTTTTTCATCCTACATAAGGAAATAATGGCAAAGAATTTTATAAAAATGTAATTGACGATACAAATTACACTCAAACTTATAAAATTTGAATAAATTGACTGCACAGATGGCGTAGTGGTTGAGACGTATACCTACTGCGCCAGTGTCGGGGGTTCGAATCCCGCGCAGGACAACACTTTGTGCGATCCACAAATTGTTGTTCTGAGTCTGGATGTGATTTGTGTCCGTTAAGTTTCATGTCCGTAAAGTCTCTCGCAATTAAAGGATAAATTACCTTCGTGCAGGGATACGTCTTTTAAAAAAAAAAAAAAAAATCAATCTGTGGATTGTGTAGAAAGATTTGTATTTTTAGTAAGAGATTATCAGTTGGATATTCCTACGTGTAGCAGTCGGTAGGCAGATTGATAGATATAGCTCATAAATAGAAGCAGATGACATCAGTGCTAAAGAAGGAAACTGCAAATTCTGTGCCAAACCAACTAGCTAGGGTGATATAGGAGTCTAATTTACCAGCCATTTTCGTCAGGATCATGCCTGACAATAGGACATATACATTTATTCATCTCAGCCTATAAGTCCTTTAGTTGTGCTCAGGCCTCCTTCACAATGGGAGGGGAATTGACCTAATATTCCAAGCTGGTCAGGCGTGTTAAAAAGCTTTATCGAGTTTTCCTTCTCTTGCATCAATGTTACCTACATATATCGGTTAGTCTTCTTTTGCGGCACTCAGAGAGAGGTGAATTAACAGAGATCGACCGACATTGCCAGAATTCATCTTCCGGGACATTGCGTAAGGCTAACGCTGCTGCTGCTGCGACAATAGCGTACGCAGCTAACGTTAGTTGTCGCTTGCGTCTGTCGCAGACATCACAAACGGCGAAATGCGATTGGTCGCAATGCACGGAAGTGAACCTTTAATGTAGCAGCCAATTAAAATCCTCTTTAGAAAACTTCCTGAAAAAAATTCAAGTATTTCTTACTCACGTCTTTTCATAAATGTATCTCTTCTTATAAACTGGCTTCTTCTTTGGTTTAGGGTTCAAAATGTGGTCAGGTATTGGTTCAGAGAATGCCAAGATGGTTTCCTTGAGCAACATATCTTCACCATCTTCTGATTTAGGCTTGGTCTTTGGTTCACCTGCTTTACGTGGTCTACCTCGAGGACGTTTCTGTTGCTGCTATAAATATTACAATATAACATTAATACATTTTACAACATAAACCTCGAGTAAATCTATGCAATCCATCCATCATAAAAACACTGAAGAGTTTGTTTGAGCGCCCTTATTTCAAGAACGACTGATTCGAATTAAACATTTTTTCAGTGTTAGATAGCTCATTTGTCGAGGAAGTTATCCTCGACAAATGAGCTATCGAACTAACAGAAGCGGAGAATCGGTGAAAATTATTGCAAAAACAAACAAAATTATTCTTTTCTGGGTTCCGGTTGCATGCACTGCGTATAATAGATGCCTACGACGAACAATAATGCCCTCTCCGTTTTACGAGAGGGATAAGCACAAAAAATCGCTGAAAAATGAGCTGTGAGGAATAGGTTTGATACATTGTTACATTTCTTTTTACAGAAATTTACATTTATTTTTTTAAGTAGCGTTTCTTTTACGTTCTGGTATAATACGTTCATAACACCCAACGTTGTTTTTAATTCTTTGACACAGTCAAAACACGGGCAATCATCACTGCCATATGTATTCTTAAGTAAAAATTCACGTAATTGCAAGGCATTTCAAAACGAAATTTGAAATTCGCGTTAAAGCGAAACCGCATCTCGCGTAAAGTGCGTTATTATACCGCGTTAAATAAGGGGGTCGCGTAAAGCGGGATACTAGTCTATATTCTCTAATAAGTGTACTGTCTCTAACAAGTGTAGTTTCCCTAATAAGTGTACTTTCTCTAAAGAGTGTACTTTCTTAGTTAGTGTACTTTCCTAAATAGTGTACTACATCGTCTATATCTCTCTTATGGACGCTATACACGTTAGGTTATGCATGATGGTTTTGCCTGTGCATGCATAACCGACAGGCAAGCCCTAGCGTGTATGGGATTAAACTGTACAGTTATCGATGCATGTACATACAACCGAGCGAATATGAAAATTGATATTTTATGCCGCTCGGTTATCATTCGCGCTCGAGCATAACCGAGCGTGTGTGGCTTCCGGCGAGCTTGCCTGTACAGTTTTCATACACTAGTAAATTCTGTTGTTGTAAATCTAAATTCATTTATCAAATTTACGTGCTCGAATTACTTTCTTTTCAATAACCAGCGTTTAGACCATTCAGTGCCATCTCTTTTTCTTGTTCTGTTCTGCAGAACAAATGTTAAGCCAAATACAACTATTACATCGTCGTCGTTCATTGTAGTTTGTTATTGGTGTCCTACACACATCGTCATGTACTACGTAGACGTAGCTCCACTAAGAGAGGTAGGCGTCCTACACAAACCGTCACGTAGCTCAACTGAGAGTTAATGGCAAAACTGTGCATACAAACCCTAACGTGTATGTGCAATATGAAACTCGGTTATGCCTGTCGGTTACGCATGCACAGGCAAAACCATCATGCAAAACCTAACGTGTATGGCGTCCATTATGTGGCGCAAATAAAGTTGCGTGAATCAGCTTGAAGTAGTATTATAATCGTCTCAATCAGCGACGAGTTGAGGAAATTTGTTATGATTTCTCAGGGCACCGCCAACCACTCGATTCACGCTCCTTTTTTTGGCAGACCATGGAACTATATGAACCCTGCCCTTCTCATCTGGGAAGACCATGGCGCGGTGGACAGACCCAAAAGTCATTGTGTTCTCTCCCGATTGGATCGACCACTGGTACCGATTCCTTAACATCCACAACCGACCCGATGAGTTATCCCTTCGAGTATCATCCCCATCGACGCCCCAGCAACAGACAATGATTTTGCCGAGGCATCGTCTTACAGCTTGACACTCCGGTGAGGCAGTTTTAAAACTACTACAGAAAAAGGGGATGACAACACATTTTAATCTTAACCCGCTAATTACGTATCTATCCAGCACTAAATTAATAACATTATCTTGGTGAAAATAAAAAGTACGTAAATTTTATTTAAAGTTGTTGTTTAAAACTGTTAAAGGCTTTCCAAGCCGATTGCAAGATGTATAAATACATAAAAAAAAAATATATTTATACTAAAATTAAAACCAATTTCACTATAAAATAATGAAATGCATTAATTAAACAATAATTAAATGCAATAATATGCATTTTATTATGTCTTTTTTGGACTTTTGGGCCATTTCTCTTTATAATCACCATTTATCTTATCATCATAGTTGTAATTATAGAAACTTTGTCACAAAATTATTATTAAATAATAACATATAGTCATACACTTACAGTAAGTTTGGTTTCATCAGGCTCTGAATCTTGTTCTCCAGGAATAAAATCAGGATCATCATCAACAGCTGGCAAATCTAGAGATTATTTTTTATTAATTATAGTAATGTTTAAAATTTAAGCGAACTGTTATACATAAGAATAAAACTATTATTTATAGATTTTAGCACATCAAGGAACAGAAAGATAGGAAATCACAAAAAAATTATAGAACCTTCTTTTTTTTTTGTCTTAGTAGGCTATGATGTCTGGACACACCCCACCCAATCCGTTCGGGGCGACGAAAGAGCGGCGTGCGGCCTCATAACCTACCGTATTCCATCCCCGTCGCCCTTGGGCTGACCATTGGTACCGATTCCTTAACTTCCGTGACCGGCCCAGCGAAGTTATACAACCTAACTTTTTTTTTCAAGCATTATCATGCAATCAGTCCTTTTAACTATGAGCAAGGTGAAGGATAGAATTCGGGCGGAAACGTTCCTCATTAGGAATATTTTCCATATCTAATATGCTGACTCAGTCCATATTACCAAGCTCCAGGTTTCTATGGCGCTTCAGTCGATTCATGCAGTCTGATATTGTGAGCTGAACAGCTTGCTAGTTAGGATGGTGGTCCAGTCTAGATTTATATTTTTTGAAAATGATTTCTTCCTTCACTCTTGGCATGCTTAGGTGTTCATGTACTTCAGTATCTTATGAACCAGGGAGTATGGCTACAACCAAACTTAAAAAAAATTACCGTCGTCCTCAAAATGATCTTCATCAGCAGGTTCCTCTTTCAGATCTAATGATCCGCTAGCAAGCAATGTTGTCAAAGCCTCAGGCTCGCTCTCTTGCGTTTTTGGTTTCTTGCGCTGGTATGGTGACAGTTCTAGAAGACAATAAGTTTAGTTATTTTACAAAAAAGTACATGCACACTTATTTAGGATTGCTTTGGAAAGTGCAGGCATCTTGAATTACCAACTAAAACAACAGACAATATCTTTCTATAGCTGATCTGCGGGATCGGATGTTTTCTTTAAGAGATATTGTGACATTCATGAAATGAATACTATTTCTTATACGTTTTCTTTAAGAGATATTGTGACATTCATGAATTGAATACTCGTAATAAGGACAGATTAGTTGTACACACTACTCGTCTCCAAAAAGTCAACAAATCATTCATGGGGCAATGTATACGCTTTTACAATAGATTACCTAAAGATATCCGAGACCTGCCTATGAAAAAGTTTAAAAAAGCCATCAAGAATAGACTTTATAAAAAAGCTTATTATAAAATCTCAGATTATGTACATGATAATACAGATTGGTTGTGAGCAGCTCCTCATTCAGCAATTTCCTTGTTATTTTAAATATACTTTAACTTTTATTGTAAAGTGTAGCGTGTTTTGCCTAACGCATTTTTGTATTTTCAGCGTTTGTAACATATTGTGGTGTTGGTCATGCTCACATAAGGATCTACTTGCGGTAGCTGCGTGGAGCGGGTCTCTCCCTTCCCTCCATAGTGGTTGAGGGGAGTGATGGCTGCTCTAGTAGTTAACTCGTGATCGGGTGCCGCTTGTGGGATCTGGTCCAGCCATAATCGTTTAAATTATATTAAGTGTCTTGCGGTTCGAAGGGCATCACACTGGAGCTAGTTCTTACAAAACATGTACACAATTGTATAACTAGTAAGAAGAAAAAAAAATTGAAAATAATGACAAGCCCGCTGAGTTTCTTGCCGGATCTTCTCAGTAGCAGTCGCATTCCGATCCGGTGGTAGTATATTTTTTTGGAAATTGTAAACGTGACAATATGTAAGTGCCCTCTCGGGGTTTATGCATAATAAAATAATTTGAAGTTGAATTTCCTTTACAAATTAAAAAAATATAATAATAATAGTTTCATAAAATTATTTACAGCACGGCCTACTGTCTTAATGCATTATTTTAATTGTCTAAACCATATATGCACTATTACTACTGAAAGCTACTTTCTATAGTAGTAAGGGACACATTGATGGTTGCAAAGTCCATGTTAGACTTAGAAACAATTTTTGTATTTTGATATTTGATATAAGTTATATTAGTTACACATTATTAAACATTTTATTTTTTATAAAATTTAATATTAGCAAGAAAGCCTTTGATAAATCCATTGTTCAAATTATGGCAATTTTTTAAAATCGAATAAAGAAGAAACTCGGCTTCATAAAAAAAAGTAAGGATGTATGTCTATTCAGATCTTATAGTAATAATAGTCCCCTTCATTGCATTGCCCCATAGGTCATTTTCCCTTCCTCTATGAAGGAGTACCGAGCCCAAGAGCGAGATGTACATAGGGTGTGATAATGATGAATTAAAAAATATTAATCAATCAGATAAGTATACAATAATTGCAAAATAGTTATAATAGGCCATACTAGATGTGACATTAAATTTATTATCGATTAACAAACACAAAAGCTATATCTAATAAGATTCTATTGGAGAAGAATAAACTTATTATTATTATATAAATTTACTTACCTATTATTTTTGAAATCTCACCTTAAATGTAGAGGGTGTATATTAAGAGGTACCAAGCTAACTGATTTTCATGGATCTCAATGCCGTTTATTCAAATATAAAGAATAAATAATAATTTCATACAATACTACAAAACTATTATGAAAAGATACTATTTACCTATTTGTCCCTGTTCATTAGGATATTTCCTAGGCCGGCCCCTTTTCTTAGGCCCAGGAGCCTTGGTTACGACAGTAGTGGCTGGTGTTTTAACCAGAGTCCTTGTCCATTGCCCTTGTGGGTCATGTTCAACGGGTAACTCATATTGCAGAAGCAAACCGTTTTCTTGTTTTATGGTAATAGTTTCTGTCTCCGTAGGTCCTGTGAATATATCATAAAGATTACAATCTAATATTAAGAAAATAGTATTGAGTACCATCATAACACAAGTAAGATATCTATATAATAAGAAATATTTTATTCATGTTCTTTTTTTTTCAATTTAGACTAACCTTTGGATGAATTGCTTGCAGATACAATTTCGGTACTTATCTTGAACTCTTCCAAGCATTCTTTCAGTGTTTCGTTGGAAGTTAAACATTGCTGCTTAAACTGGTATGCGTAAGTCAAACGATCCACACAATTCAAACAAATTAGCGTCGGGAAATTATCGTTTTTGGACACCTAAAATAAAATGTATAAATAATAATATCAAAAATACGTTCATAGCACTAATCAGAATAATGTTCAAATAATTTCTTCTGGGATGTCAGCAAAAACTGAGAAATTCACTACCTACAAATTTTACAAAATAAACCAATATAGCAACATTATTGTAGTAAAAAATATAATAGGGTGGCCATTGCAACCATTTTGGTGTGGTAATTTTTACGTACCTCCACGCCACAGCAATAGGTGTATTTGTCTCCTAGTTGTTCATTATTTTCGTCCCAATCAAATAGCGAAACCATATCGCCGGTTTCCAGACACACCCGACAGGTTAATTGCCAATCCATTTTTCATTAGAAAAGTAAAGAAAAGCAAGTGGAAACGCTCAAAACCTAACAAAATACGGCGTTTTCTCAAACCGGAAGTTCGAATTTTGACAGCTATGTTAACATGGCGGATTTCATATTGACATTCGCGGCAAAAGATTCGTTTGGTTCTGCCTTGTTAATTACTTCGAAACATCCATAGATGGTGAAATATGTTTTAATAGTTGATATAAAATACATTATGTACAAGAAAATCGATGGTCGAAAGATTGTGTAGATTATTTATATTATTAGCAAAATCTATGAATTTGAATGTCTGGATATTTTAAATCACATCTCCCTTTAGAAGCCTCCAATCTTCCTCTAGCATGTAAAGCCAAACGATTAAATTAACTCAATCATACAAATTCTTCTTCTTCTTCTCCTTCTTTTTTGTCTTGGCAATCAGCTACAAATACGAGCCATTTTTGCCAGTGTCGAGTTATAATTATCAGTCATGGTCTGTCAGTAAGTCAAAGTGTCGCCCTCAACAGTGTAATGGCCACTGTTAAGGGTATCTTCTGAGAATTTTGGTGGAAATACAAATGTATGTATAGCAGTTTTATATCATATTCACTACACCTCAGCAGTTCTGTCGTTATATATTACATAAAATGCCATCAAGATTATTTAACATAACACGTTAAAACACTAAGATATTGAATATAATACAAGAACACCACATAACACTTGAGATTCCCGCCAAAAACTCGTCATCATACAAATTCTTTGATGAATTGGTACACAAGCTCTACCTTCGAACCTAGCCTTTTGGGCAGGCGTACTGATATTTCGCCTCGTTTGGCAGACATTTTGAAAAATTTACCTTTAATTAATAATATACAATGTAATAATTAAAATTATAGTAATATAACATAATTCTAAAATACACTACACACGTAAATTTCTTTGTCGAATAAAAGAAATTGCTAATGAAATTACGCTCTAGTACAGCTAGTCCTGCCAAAGATTTCAGGTGAATGCAAATATGGTTATCCCGCCTCTTAAGCGGGCAATTGTAGATTTTTTCCATTTAGGGAGATCTATGTGTAATAGTGAGTATATTTACAGTATTATAACTTATTTACTGTTTGTTGTTATATCATATTAATGATGGCGAATTAAGTAATTTAATTGGATAGTACATAAAAAATTTATAAAGACGAGACAAAAGAGTTAGAGCAATTTTTTAATTGTATTTGCCCGAATTTCCTTTAATTTTAATATAGATACTCATTATTTTACGTTATGTTCTCGTTTTCTTTTTACGAGAACGTGAAAGCATAATGTTTTGTATTATATTCAATATCTTAATGTTTTAACGCCATATATTAAATAATTTTGATGTATTTTATGCAATATGACGCGGTAAAATGCTGGAGTGTAGTGAATATGATATAGCATTGCTTTAAATATTATGTTTTCGTTTCCCACCATGTCATGACGTGGCCGGTGGCACCGTACCGTACCGGTATATTGATCTATGGTGGCACCGTTGAAGTTGGTGATTTGTATTACTGACGGACAATAACTTCAAACGACGTTAAAGTGTACAAATGTGGACTCGAAAAGATGTAAATGACTAAAATTGGTGGCGAGAATTTATTGTAAAATATTTGGCTGCATGGATTTTATTTCCTCTGCCTGTCGAAACGGACGGATGAACCAAAAAAAAAATCATGTTCTTTTCAGAGCAGAGATTGCCAGAGACGTCAATTCAGTGCAAAATACAACAATAAATAAACATGACGAAAATATATCCAAACTGAGCGTGCGTGAATTAAATTAAATCGAAATGGAGTTATTTAGATCCGAGCTGTATTATATATTTGTTAGAAATGAATCAAGTTTGTGGTGGAACCGGTTAACTGGAGCGTTTTCAGTGCGATCAGGTAATTTGTATAAATTTTAATTTTTTTGGTAACTGCTGTTTTTTTGGAGTGGGATTTATTGATCAAGTTATTTAATGTAATAATATATTTTAATTTTTGATTCAGTTGTATTAATTGTTTTGTTTTAATCGATAGATATAGCTTTTTAACAGATTATAATTTATATTCTCTTGTTTTAGCATGGGATCTGTCTGATACAGAAGATATTGAGTGCTTAGGCATTACAGATGGGATAATAGGGAAGGTAGAGCATACAAACCTATTTGAACCACGTCTAATGATAATAAAAGAGAGTGCTCCTGTTGGCACCATATATTTCCATCATACTATAAATAAAATCAAATCAATATGTTTTTTAAACATGGGCACAGCAAACCAAGATTTGGATTTAGCTCCTTGTACAAAACATGGATCTTTAAATGCTGTATCAAGTTCTAATAAGTCGTTGAATAAAAAAATGGGCGCTAGACTGTTTGAGAATTCAGCTTTTCTGAATAAAACTGTGGGTGCAGTTAAAAATGTTAGTAATACCATCAAGACGACCACACAGCAAGCAGCTACACAGGTATATTTTCTTGAAATATATTTATTATATAAGACATGTTTTCCTTCTCTTGCATTGATGTTATATGCATATTAATATTAGGGTATACCCTTAACTGTCTTTTACACCATCCACAAGCAAGATAGGGAGTGGTGACTTGTATTCTTACACCGTCACCACATGGATATACTTCCTTAACTTATATACATGTTATCTGCATATCATACCTCTAAGTAATCTTACTCGGTCACAATATAGATAAATATATTTTTCCATGAATATATTATAGATTTAGCATTCTTAGGATTAATAACTATTATAGGTTGAGCATTAATAGATTACTATGACTCATCTAAAGGAAGTTGGCTAATGGATTAGTTATGAATGTCACAGACTTGTGGTCTTGTAAATTATCAGTATATAAATAACATTTTATAGTAAATACCTTAACAAGACTGATGTAATTTATGTATTCAGTTTACTCAAAAATTAACATATTTTCTGTTACATTTTCAAGGCTATTTTTGCCAACAATCATTGAGAAACAGATAAAACTTAATTGCAAATAATACCAAGCAACTTTTTATGACTTTTAAATGGATTTTAAACAGTTATTAAATTGCACATCTCAACATTGAGCCTTCAGTTTTGTTGCTAATCTATTTCTGTATAACTTAAATTAATTTTGGGGAAACTTAAGACGATCTTCTCGTCCAACATACCTCAGTGTCTGAAAACAAAGGTCCACGACCAGTGTGTGTTAGTATGACTTACGGCACAGAAACGTGGTCCCTAAATATAGGCCTCATAACAAGGCTCAAAGTCGCTCAGCGTGCTATGGAATGGGCTATGCTCGGGATTTCTCTTCGAGATAGAATCCAAAATACGGCAATCCCTAGAAAAACGGGTGTAACCGACATAGCATTACGAATTAGCACGCTGAAGTGGCAATGGGTAGGCCACATCACTCGAAGAACCAACAACCACTGGGGACGAAAGGTTCGCGAGTGGTGACCACGTATCGGACGACACAGTGTATGACGCCCCCCCACTAGGTAGACCGACGACCTGGTGAAAGTTGCTGGGCGTCGTTGGATGCAGGCGGCACAGGACCGCACTTCGTGGCGTAAAATGAGGGAGGCGTAGCAGCAGTGGACGGCGATAGGCTGAAATGATGATGATAATGTAATTTACCAAACTATTCAAGAAATATCTGTATATATAGAACTAATATGTAGTTCCCTTACCTAATTACCATAATTTCAGGTCAAAATTATTTTATAATGCAGTTACGACTGTACAGATAGCATAGTAGTGAAAGTAAAGATCTCTCATCCGGATGTTATAGGTTCAATCTCCATACAGGACATTTGTTTGTGTGTTTTTCAAGCCTGGTTGTAATATGAGTCCATTGATTGTGATCTTATCCCCCCTATTTATATGGTATATTTTACATAATATTGCTTGTAGATAGTTTTTGAAAAAGATATTTAAAAATGCATATTTGCATATACACATTGTTTAAACATTTTTGGGTCTCATTCATTTGATAATACTGATGGCAATAACGGGGAAGTCCCCGCATTGTGAAATACAATATACATTTTGAGAAATATTATTATCTTTAACATGTGCAAACACACAGTAGTTCATAAAAATGATAACAGCAAATACCTATGTTTTGAAAAGTTCTTTGTTGTATTTTTGTTCCTAAAATGTAATGAATTCAATAGGTAGGTTTTTAAGACATGTTTTACTTAAATAAATTACTGCAATGACCGGTTATTGAGATTTTATTTCGTATAAGTAAATAAATATTATATTTTACAAAGTTTTGCTCATACACCTATCTGCAGCGTAAATTGAGGCACAGCTGTATTTACACAATCTCTGGTATACAAGGATTTATTCCTTAGTGTGGTATATCATCAACCTGCTAGTATCCCAATTACTTGTAATTGACACAATAGATATGTACTACATTTTCATTGTACATATTGCAAAAGTTTTGACCATAGTTTTATGACTGGCCCTCTGTCTGACGTCAACACTCCTTGTGAATGTAATCGTTAACCAGACAGCGTCAGATGGAATTCTTCCATGGCTGATGTGAAGCTCTTAGTTGTCTTTTGCGACCTTCACAAGCAGTGAAAGGGTTAGTAGCATTGGTATGAGCAAGTCGATTTTTAAATCCAACTATTATTCCGAGTGGTGACGGAGTAAGAATACAATTCACCACTCCCTATCTTGGCCATGGATGTCGTAAAAAATTACTATGGAATTATAATAAGCATATAACATCTATGCAAGAGAAGGAAAACTTGAACCAAACCCTATTCCAACACACCTAACCAGCGTGTAATAGTAAGTCAATTCCCTATTATGGAGGAGGGCTGAGCCCAACAGTGGGACGTATATAGGCTGAGATGATAATGATGATGTATTTATAATATGTGTAATATTTATACAGGTAAAGCAGTCTGTAAAAAAACAACGCGACCCGAAGCTGGCTGAGCGTTTTGAGAAACGTCTTTCAGATGAACTGTACAAAATATTTGATGACTCCGACAGTTTTTATTATTCACGAACGTTAGACATAACGAATAGTTTACAGAGACAATATGAGATTGAGAAAATACTGGAAACTGAAGCTGGCACAGGGAAACCAGTTGTAGATATCACTAAATGGTGGAAATATGTCGATGATAGATTTTTCTGGAATAAGCATATGCTTAAGGATATAATCGCGCTTGGCGTAAGTATATTCAATTATTAACTTTAAATTAATCTTGGACATTCTTAGAAGGGTTTTTTGCGAAATTTTCACGATAATGCGCACAGCGAAGCATATCTTGATCAAACATAACAGTCATAATCGTCATAGCTCATAAATGTCTCACTGCTCGACTGGAGCCTCTTCTACAATAGGAGAGAAATTGACCCACTATAGCATGCTGAGCAGACGGGTTGCCAGAAGTTGCCAATTTCCAGTTTTCCTTCTCTTTCACAGCTGTTATAGACATATCATATACCTTAGTCGTCTTTTACGACACCCATGGGCATGATAGTGGGTGGTGAATTATATTCTTACTCCGTTACCATTAACTTAACACTACATTTTCTAATCTACGTAATCGCGTTCTTCACATAATTTACTACATTTTTCAAAACGTTAGGCTATAGCTTCGCATCGAGTCGAAAAGTTAATCACTTAAAGATCAGTTTCATGAGATGCCCCGCACGTGGAATTTTTATATTCAATTGTAAACTTATAAATTGTTTACTGTAACTGTGAACGAAAACTGACGATATCTGGCGGAGATTTTATAAAGAATATTAGCAAAGATATATGAAAGGCACACCTCGAGGGCGTACTCTCGACGATTCTCATAATACGTTTATATAGCATAGACCTCGATTCCGTCTATCATGAACATTTTTAGTAAACCAGTCTATAGCGGTCTATATTTTGATATTTTACAAATATATGATGTACTAGCTGTTTCGTCGCCGTCACATAAGAGCGGGAGACTGTGTCGTAGGCGACTAGGCGTATAACCTGTAGCGTACGTATAAAAAGTTCTCGTGCTCCGCTCATATTGATCATAACCTGATGTTACCTGGCTTAGATAATACCTTTTTGGATAAATAGGCTATCCAACACAAAAACCGTTTTCAATTTGAACCATTAGTTCCTGATATTAACACGAACAGCCAAAAAAACTCTTCAGCTTTATAATTTTAGTTTCTGCCATTATTTGACGGCTTGGCGATCCCAGTTTGCGTTAAAAGTATCCCAGAAAAGTGCTATTAGACGGTTGATACGGCTTTCACGGGGAAGTCTATACGATGGCATGATATATTTTTAACGCCTCGCCACACGGGAGGATACAATTTTGACATATGGTAATCCAAATTAGTTTCGTCGGATTAAAATGATATTCTGTCGAATTTAGAAACGAGAGAATCTGTTGAAATAATTTTTCGACACTAATAGTTGGCAATAACAGCTAGTAGAAATTTACTTTGATGAAATAATCCTTGTATTGCGGCGAATTTACAAACACTAATAAATATAATAGCTATAAATATAATAGCTGTGTTTGTATTTCATACAGTGAGGTTTAACACTCATCAACTGTATTTTTCTAGTCCTAAACTTATTCGTGTATTAATTAAGCAAACCCTGAAGGTTGATGCTTTCTTTCAATTCATGGGTCCAAAAAATCTTTATTGTGTATTTTTTTTTTCAAAAAATCTTTATTTTATATGTAGGCGACCTTACCAATGTTTTATCTTTTGTCACAAACAGAGTCCTGACTGTGATCAGTGGGTGCTGCCAATTATTCAAGGCTACGTCCATCTATCGCAGATAGCAGTGGAACCAGCTGATGTCAATCCGCTTAACACTGAGTCTCTTAGCAACTCCAACTCTTGCGACGAGACTTTCACTTTAGGTCTTATATCAAGGCGGTCGAGATACCAGGCTGGCACTAGGTGAGTATAATTGGAACATATTTTTGCGGCAGTGATGATGATGACCCTTTTCTTACCCGTGGGTGTCGTAAAAAACGACTATGAGATGTAATATGTTTATAACATCTGTGCAAGATAAGAAAAACTGGTAACAAAACCATATGCCACAACATGTCTGACCAGCGTGGTATAATATCTTAATTTTCCTCTCATAGTGGAGGAAGCCCGAGCCCAACATTGGAACGTATATGGGCTGAGTGGAGATAATGATGGAGATGATGTTTTTTTTTTTCATTCCTGTCGAAAGTTATTCATAATTTTCGATTTTACTTTCGTTTTGCAAAGTCCTCTGTAAAGAGAAGTGAAACCTTTTCGGCAAAAATAACAGCTTTTTTTTTCTAAGGTACAATCGTCGTGGTATCGAACCAGACGGCAAAGTGGCCAACTACGTAGAAACTGAACAGATAGTGTCCATCATATGCTCCGACAGTATACATCGGGCCTCATTTGTTCAGGTAAATAGCATTTTTATTCATTTCTTTTCTTGTAAATAATCTTTGATTCTTTCCATGTGTTGAAAGAATACAATTATTAATTGCGTCCTTTGCCGCTAGCGCAGGCAAATATGACTAGACGTAGACGCCCGCACCCAACCGTAATCATCACAGCCCATACGTACTAATGCTAGACTCGGACCTCCTCCAAAATAGGATAAAAATTCACCTACTATATAACACGATGGTCAGACGGACGTGTTGGCATAGTATTTTATGTCGAGTTTTCCTTCTCTTGTAAAGATGTCATATGCATATATCCCTTAGTCGTCTTTTATGGCAAGAAATGGCGGTGGTAAATTGTATTTTTACTCTGTCACCACACGGAACTAGATGTAATATCCATATTATATCCCTTATTAATAATTTTTTACGAATTTTATTGCATTTGTAATTGATTTTTGATTTCCGGACGTTTCCAACACTTCAGCGTTCGTTCGAAACGTCGGCAAATCAGAAATCAAATACAAACGAGATAAAATTCGTTAAAATTGATTTATTTATAAAATCAACGTGCAGCCAAATTCAGCGGCGTAAATAGAATTCGCCTTTAGTTTATGTGTTACTATTATTATATGTAAGTCTTCCACCATAATGCTGGTGAAAATACACATTCAAATAAAGATACATTTAAAAATGATAAAAACGTCGTCAACGTTCGTTGAGAAATCAAATTTTAGCAAATAATGTGTGCCTCCAAAAATGGTTTTATGAAGAAAAAAAATAGTTTAATGAACCAACGGAAGTACGGATCGTTGAATACGGCTGTAGATACAACTAACAGTTGTTTTTTTTTTTATAATATACAGTTACATAGATTACATAATTAGTTATACACGTTGAGTTTTCAAATCAAATGGTAATATTTAATAACTATATTTTTGACAATCCATATTTAGTCAGTTACTCGTGTCGTGTCGAGTTAAGAAACATATACAATTGTATAATTAAAATGTTTAAGCGGGTATTACACAACTATACCAATAAATAAAATCCAAGTGTCTGTTTGTAAAGTCAAAATAATGTTTTAATTGCCTTTTTTTTTATGGGTGGGCTATGGTATGCGCATGCGCGGTCCAATCCATCCGAGGCGATGAAAGGACGGCGCGCGGGCCCGTAACCCACCCGTACCCACGTCACCTCGTTGTTGGGCCGACCACCGGAGCAGATGTGACTTGTCGTCAGTGGTCGGCCCGACGGAATACCCTTTCGGGTAACGTCACCTCTCGACGTCCTGGGACGTCGGTCGCCGTCGCGCGGTCAGCCTCTCTGCGGGTGACGGACAATTCCCCGGTCCGATCACCCGCGGCCTCGGCTAGGGCGGCATTAGGCGCAGATACTCGCGCCTACGCCGCCCGAGTCGCCGGCGGCGGAACGTGTCGCCGAATAGGAGCTCTACTCGCACACGATCCACCGCCTCCTTCCGTGAGATTACGGCCTCACAGAAGGCGGCGACCGCGTCCCAGTTCCTGACGCTGTCGAGCATCTCTCTGGCGATGGTCGGCAGCGTCAGGTCGGCACCGATAATCGCGACGAGTTCACGGCGCTCCCCCTCCCACGCAGCACACACCTCGAACGTGTGCTGCGCCGTGTCCTCGTCGCAATTGCAGTGGTGGTAGGACGGTGTGCTCTCCCTCCTGACAAACTTGTGCAGGTACTTCGCGAAGCAACCGTGCCCCGTAAGCACCTGCACCAGTCGGAAGGAAAGCACCCCGTGCGTCCGCTCCAACCACTCCATCAGCACCGGCCGGAAGGCCTCGACGGTCCTGACACCGTACCGAGGACTCTCCAGCCGGACTGCCCAACGGGCAATGACTTCCCGGCGGGCGTCGACCCGCCAGGCGGTGACCCCTTTGATGGAGACCATACCGCCGCGGCCGCGCGTCTCCGACACCCGCCGATAAATGTCGGCGAGCATCTCCGCCTCCAGGTCCCACGGGGGGGTTCCGGCCAGGAGGCACGCTGCCTCCGTCGCCACCGTGCGGTAACCACGTATGGCCCTGATCGCCATGACCCTCTGTGGTCGCCTCAAGAGGGCCCTCAGCCGGACGGTCAGGGACCCCGCCCACACCGGTGCGCCGTACAGGGCCATCGACCGGATCACCCCCACGTACAGCTGTCGGCACGTAGCGCTGGGTCCGCCCACGTTCGGCATCAGCCGCGAAAGGGCGGACGCCGCGCCGACAAGCCGGGGAACAAGTCGATGGAGATGCTCCCGGAACCAAAAATGCCCGTCGAGCACCAGGCCCAAGTACTTCATGTGGGCCTGGATGCTGATGGTAACCGACTTCACGGTGATCGAAGCGCCGGCGGGTGCCCGGCGGTACGGAGGCCATGGAACAAAAGGGCCTCCGTCTTTTCCAGGGCCACCCTCAACCCCAACGCTTCGATCCGCCTGACAATCTCCTCGGTGCCGAGAGTTGCCAGGCGTGCCGCCTCCTCTAGCGTCCCACCCCGGGCTGTGACGAGTGTATCGTCGGCGTAGCAAATTACACCCAGCCCGGGTGGGAGGCTTCCTCTCAACGCCCAGTCGTAGCCGATGTTCCACAGCGTCGGACCCAGAACCGACCCCTGTGGCACACCGCACGTCATGGGCGTTCGCACAACGTCCCCTACTCGGTTAACGTAGAGGACGCTGCGCCCCTCCAAGTAGTCTGCCACCAGCTGCCTGAGGTACACGGGCACCCCGTGATACCTCGGCCCCTCCCTGATGCAGCTGAATGGCAGACTGTTGAAGGCGTTAGCGATGTCCAGGGACACTGCCAACAGGACTCCTCCGCCGGTGATGGCCTCCGTCACCACGGCCTTCAGGCGCAGCAGGGCCGCGATCGTCGAACGCCCTCTCCGAAAACCAAACTGGGCGTCCGACAGATCGGGCCCGACCCTGACGAGGTGCCGCTCGATGCGGACAGCCAACACCCTCTCCAGCAGCTTGCCTGCATCATCGAGCAGCACAATGGGCCTGTAGGCCGAAGCCGACTCGGGAGACCGTCCCGGCTTCGGCAGGAGAACCAGCCTCCCCTCTTTCCAGCACCCGGGGAACTGCCCGGACGCCAAACAAGCGTCGAACAGTCCCCTGAGGCGTGGTCCCAGGTGCTCGAGGACCAGGGCCAGCACACGGTTCGGAATACCGTCGGGCCCGGGGGCGGTGGATTTGGCTCGCATACGCGCCACCGCCGCCCCCATTTCCGGCTCCATGATGGGCGGAGCACTTTCGTCGTCGGCCTCCCGGTCGCTGTCCGGCGAAGCCATGACCGGGGGCGTGTGCTCCACCCGCCGTGGAAAGAGGTCCTCGACAACTCTGGTGAGGAGGCTGGGCTGGAGAGTCTCTGTGAGGGGGGGGGGGCCCGCCCGCGGAGCTTGTTCAGCGCCGCGAGGTAGGGGCGACCCCAGGGGTCACGCTCGAGACTGTCCAGCATCTCCCGCCGACTGACGTCCTTGGCGGTACGGACGGCCAGCCTGAAGGCAGATCGCGCACTGCGGTAAGCCTCGTACAGCTGGCCCTCCCGCTCAGCGTCACGGTGACGCGCTCGGCTGCGGGTGTAGGACCTCCGGGCACGTATGCACGCGGCCCGGAGATCCGCCAATTCTCGGGACCACCAGGGGACCGCACTCTTCGGGGGCAGACGCCGCACGCGGGGCATGGCCGCATTGCAGATCTGCGTTAACGCACAGCGGATGCGGCCAGCCTCGGCATCCACCCCGTCCGCCTGGGGCAGTGAGGACAGCCACGACTGAACGATGGCTGCCTCCGCTATCAGGTCCCGATCCAGTCGACCCACAGCCCACCGCGGAAATGCGGGAGCTCCGTCCGCCGTGTGACCCCTGCTGGGCTGCAGGAGGGTCCGGGAGACCTCTATCCGGATGTATCTGTGGTCGGATAGGGTCTCGACCTCCTCCTGGACGCACCAGCTCCTCACACGTACTGCGACATTAGGGCTAGCGAACTACAAGTTCACTATCGACCCGCCCTGCTGCCGCACGCACGTTTGCACCGAGCCCCTGTTCAGCAAACAGAGGCCCAGTGCCGCCGCCCACTCTTCGACCGCCCGCCCGCGCTCATTCGTCCTGGGGGACCCCCACGCCGTGGACTTGGCGTTGTAGTCCCCCAGTCCGCCGCCTTAGCGCCCTCGGCCCCAGGGAACTCCAGGATCCGAGCCCCTGTCTGGGCCTTGCGGGTCCTAGCTTCGACGCCTCCGATGTCAGAGACGTCTAGCTCCCGCCGGGCGCGACTCAAGACGGCCTCATAGCTTAGGCCCCTCTCAGCCGCCTCAGGCAGCACAGTAATGACAACTGCGGCTGATTTTGGCGGCCGGAGCCCCTTCCGGCTCCCGCCTGGGGAGCAGCAGCTTCCGCGGCGTTTTTGGCTGCCGCCCTCCTTTTTTGGCCGCGAGCCTTCCTGCTCCGCTCAGCCACCTGCCAACCCTGTTCCAGCATGGCAGCAGCGCTGAGCGTAGCAGACGCGGTCGCGGGCGCGTTAGCCGGTGCTTGCGGTATCGTTGTGGACACCGGCTACGATACAGCGGGAGCCGGCGCCGCCCTCGCCTTTTTAGTAGCGGCGGGACCCTTAGGCCCAGCCACGGCCGCCGCGAAGCTGGCCACACGGCCTCCCTGGCACGGCAGCGGGGTGGGACTCGACGCTACCGTCGGCCGCGCGGCCCTCGCCCTGTCCGCAGCGAGCGGCGGCCGGAGAGGTGCCTCAGGAGGGAGTCTCGCCTCCACGGCCTCGATGCGCGCCTCAACCATCCAACCAACTCTGGTGAAAATGGCGCGCATAGCCTCATCCGACACGCCGTCCACTACGGGAAGTGGTATGTCCGCAGCGGGGGCAGGGGCACGCCCCGTGGCGCGAGTCAGCGCAGCAGGGGCAGCGGCAGCGTCAGCCCTCGTCAGCGGCGTCCGAGGCACAGTCGACGGCGGTGGCCCAGTTGTTGGAATCGGCGCGGTCGGCGACAGCCGCGCGAACTGGAGACGCAGGTCAGCCGTTTCTTTGGCCAACCTGCGGTTCTCCCCCTTCACCGCCGCCAGCTCCGTCTCCAGCTTCTTATTATGCTGCTGCAGGCCTGATACCTCGCCACTGAGGCGGGCATTTTCAGCCTGCAGGGCTGCCACTCCTGACATTGGGGGGTCACTATGCGTAGCAGGCTCAGCAGCCGCCGCACTGGTGGGAGGGATATCATCCAACACCCTCAACATCCTTGCAGCCGCCGCCTCATTTGCCCGCCATTACGAGCCTCGGCCTCCCGCACCTGGCTTACTGGAGACGGAGTCCCGGTCCTCGCCGCCACCGTGGCCCCACGCCCTCTGCGTCCTCTGCGTGAGGTCGCCACCTTGGGAGGAGGCATAATGTCTCCACTCCCCTCCGAATCAGATGCGGCGCTGCCACTCTTGTTCAGAGGGCGCTTCCGCACCTGTGGGGGGAGGGCCTCCTCCCTCGCTGTCTTAGCTGCCGTCAGAGATGATGCGGCAGGCCCCCGGCGGCCTGAGCGGCCGGGCTCTCATTTATGATGGACGGCCCTGCGGCATTGCCGCCCTCGTCCATCGACTGCTCCGTCGCGGTGCTGCCTGCGTCAGAAACGCTGCCATCACTGGGCGAAACGCCGGCAGCACGCAGTGCCTTCAGCTCTCCGCGCGCGCTCCGTTGCAGGGGTGGGTTTTCCCCCCCGCTTCTTCTTTCGGGCCTCCTGTATCGCCGGGCCCTCGGCTAATTCGGATGCCTCCAGTGCGGAACTGCGGTCCGACGAAGCATCCCTCCCGTCTGTGCCAGTTTTGCAGTAGCCTGGCAAGGCTATAGCGTGGGAACTAGGCTCCCCGTTAGAGGTGGGTTTGGGCATCTCACCCCTCCTGTCTTCATCTTTATTATACGAGAAATCCACATGGTTCCCACGAGTATGGGAGAAATAAAAGGTCCACCCGGGCAGAGATCCCGATACCCGGGCAAGCGTACATTTGTATCCCAACACAGGGGGTCCGCAGGTACCCTGGCTGGGGGCGCGCTAACGACTGAACAACCCATCAGCCATGCATCCTCTCGCCGCGCGCCAGAACTTAGGATTCTGGGTGATTGTTTTATAGAGGTTTTCTTCCTCGCGGTCCAGGCGCTTAAGCCAAGACCCTCGCTCCTGAATCTAGGCCTCAAGACAAATGTCCCGAAGCAAGAATCAGGTCTACGATTTGTCGCGGTTGGCAAATGCCTGCCCAGTCCTCAAACGAAAGAGTGACTGGGCCCGTCGAATTTTCGCGTCCAATACCCTCTACAATTAGAGGGCATGGAGCGAATTTGGGGCATCCCACAAACTGGGCCCCCCCTCGGGCCAGATATTTGCCACGAGCGACAATTCCAGAGAGCAGTCCAAGAAATTGTCGCTCGTGCCCAGGGTACACCACGCGGAGGTTTCTGGCGTAGTACCCCGTTTTAATTGCCTACGTGGTTATTTGCACGATACCTGTGCTTAAAAAAACCAATTTAAATATTTTTGTCTATTTCTCTGCCTGTCAGTTTGTTCCGGGTAATCTTCAAAACCGCTGGACTGATTGCGATAGTATTTGACTACGAGATAGCTATCTATATACGGAGTAACTTAGGTATTGTCCCTCACAAAAAACCTATATAAAAATTTTGTCCTGTTCGGGACTCAAAGCTGAAGCTCGCGTTTACATTTGCCTTTTGATTTCCCGACGTTCTAAACACTTCAGCGTACATATCCTTTCGGGGTTGATCGGAGAGTGTTCATGAGTGTGGTGAATGCTGTAAAACAGCTGAGCGTATTCCCTGCACTCTTTATTGACCACTAGGTCGTCGATGTCATAACAGCGCAGCGGTGGCACAAACAGACACTTGAATTTTATTTATCTGTATAGATATAAATGTTAGCTTAAACGTTTATGTCCTCAACGGCCTAGAGTAACAAGTACTTTTCCCGCAATTAATACATGCACACACGGTTGTACTTAATATGTTCATACATAAAATTGCGTTCCTATAATTGAAGTCGAATCATGAAATCTATTCATCAACCTACTTTAAATTAACCTCGACTTCATAGAGCAGAACTCATTATAATTATTGTTATCGTTTTTGTTTTACCATTTTTGTTTCCTCCTGGTTAGTCTAACAGTAGCAGAAAATGATGACCTTGCAGGCCGAGTTTGCGAAAGTCACTTTGAATTTTTCGTCAGAAAATTTTCAAGTAGCATGGGGCCTAGAATTTTCCTTTTTGTATGGCATTTATAAATTTTTTATTTTTTCACGCTGTGGAAATGCATTTACCCACTATCCCCCATCGGTTACAGACAGGGGAGTGTGTGTGGGACTCGCCGGCCACAGAAGTGACCGAAATACCCACTAAAACCACAGCGGCCCCTTCCGCGCTTTTACGAGGTGCCGGAGAGATCGTCAGACAACATTCTATGCCCGACACCTCAACGCTTGGCCGTCTGGCCACGTCCTGTCATCATTCAGAGCGGTGGGTGGAGGAGCGCATAGCGGCGTCTCCTCCTCCCTGGTCGTCGCCGGCGGAGCGAGTCAGCGGACGCAAGCGCCTCGCGTGCCCGCTCCGCGGCCTCCTTCCTTGTCATGACAGCCTTACAGAAGGAGGCCATCGACGACCAACAGCTGTCGCTGCTGAGCATCTTGGAGATGATGGTCGGCAGCGACAGGTCTGTTATTCCCAGTTCCGTTGACAGGACGTGACGCTGAGGCCCCCAGGCCGGGCATACTTCTAGTGTGTGGCGCGCATCGTTGATTAGCGCGCCACACTCATGACATCCTGGGGCCTCTTCTCTTCCAATTCTGTGCAGGTACTTACCGAAGACCACATGTCCGGTAAGCACCTGCATGGCATTTATAAACTAGTAATATATCGATGTGCAATAATAATATCCGTACAGTAGCACAATAGAATAACCGTGTGGTGACGGAGTTAGAATACAATTCACCACTTCTTAAGTAAAAAACGACTAAGGGTGTATGTACCTATATACATTCAAATAACATCTATGCAGAGGGAAAAAACCCAATGCCAATACGCTTAGAATAATAACGTATAGAAGGATAGTGTCAGTACTTCGAACTTTAAAAATTTGAATCTAAAAATACTAATGGCGGGCAGACGATTACACACGTACACACGGAAACCACTATACAAATTATGAAATCAAATTTTGTTTTTTATTAACATAAATCGTCGAAATGCTTTTAAAAGTAATGTTAAAAACCTTTTTATGTTTTTCAAATGTGTTGTGGCACCATTTGAATGCACAAGCCGTCATAATTACCTATTTATTTTTTAAGAGTTGCGTACGTTCGTGCAGTGCAATGACTTGTACATTACGGGACTGTTCCGGCGTAAGCTCCATTAGGCTCCAATTGAAATGCCTCACTTTTTGTGCGTGGACTTACCTTCTATATGTTATTATTCTAAGGCCAATACGTCTGACCAGAGTGATATAGTAGGTCAATTTCCCTCTAATTCGGAGGAGGCTCGAGCCCAGCAGTGGGACGTGTATAAGTTGAGATGAATGAATGAGCAATAAGAAAGAAAAAAGAAAGCACATATCGATTGCCGAGTAAAATGAGTCCATTCAATTAGGAATGAAAACGTCACTTGTCCACTCAAAACCCATACTGTTAGACATGATCTTCAAAAAATCTACTGTTGAACAAAATTGTAATTTTGTTATAAATAAAACTACGGATTTTATTGCATTTGTATTTGATTTTTGATTGCTCGATGTTTCGAACACTTTGCAGCGTTTATGGCCGCGGGCGGACCATGAACATTGTAATGTTGTACTACTGAAGGTCATCGAAGGGAAAAATGAGGGTTAAAAATTGTAAAAAAATGGGTAACGTAGTTTGGGTAAGTTCTCTTAATTATTACACCATCGTTGTGGGTGAGAAGCTAAGACCACCGATTAGTAATCCATAGATCTTTCAATTAAATAACCGCTGATCACAACTATCTGTTTTTTCAGGTTCGTGGATCAGTCCCCATATTTTGGAGTCAACCCGAGTTAAAGTTTCGACCTCCACCACGTCTTGATAAATGTAAGTATGTCAACCCAAAGACTATTAGTCAGACAGTTTGAACTAGTAAGACAGTTTAGCATTTTAATAATAATAATAAATATTTTTGTAGTTTTACGGCTTTATAGAGGAGGCACAGGTTTAAGGCAGTAGGCTAATAATTTTTCGTCGAAAGTGATAGGAGACGAGCCCTTAATCGGTAATAGATCTAAAGTTTGAGTTACCTCTGGAGAAAATTTAATAAAATTTAAAAATTTAAGAAAATCGATCGGCATTCTACCTTATTACTGCACAACCAGCTATGTAAAAGATATTATGGTTTTTTATAAAATTTTATGCCATGATTACAAAGAATTTACTTATTCAGTCTGTATAAATTACTAGCAACCCGCCCTCGCTTCGGTTTCAGTCGCCTTACCCGCGGCGTAGTGCCCGTTCCCGTAGGAATATCGGGATAAAATATAGCCTATGTTACTCCCTGATATTATAGCTTTCTATATTAGCTAGGTGGTTTAAGCGTGAAAGCGTAACAAACAAACAAACATCCTTACTTTCGCATTTATAATATTAGTAAGGATGATCATCTCAGTTCATAGTTGTGGCTCTGTTAGGCGCGGGCCTTCTCTATAGAAGGAAAATTGACCTACTATACCACGCTGGTCAAACGGGTTAACATTTTTTTTTATGTGTGGGGTAAGCGCTCACGCGGTCCATTCCATCCGGGGCGACGAAAGGACGGCGCGCGGGCCCATAACCCACCTGTACCCACGTCGCCTTCTTCGTTGGACCGACCACCAGTGCGGAGTTCCTTGTCCTCAGTGGTCGGCCCGAAATAGCGGGTTAGCATAGGGTTTTGTTTCGAGTTTTCCTTCTCTTCCATAGTTCCTATATGCATATTATTCATTAATCGTTTACGACATCCACGGGCAAGAGAGGAGGACTAGGTGAGTTGATTAACTTTCAATGTCACCCTATAGTCTACTTTCATCCCACTGTTAGACCTGAATCTCTCTCTCTCAATAATAGAAATGTTGACCCTATACCAAGCTCTCCAGAATGGTTAGAATCGTCTCGGCTCATATACGTCCCACTATTGGGCTCGAGGAAATTGACCTATTATACTATGCCGGTCAGACTTATTAATATAGGGTTTTATTTTGAGCTTTCCTTCTCTTGCACTGATTTTATATGCATATTAAATCCCTTGGTTGTCTTTTATGACACCCGCGGACAAGAGAAGTAGTGGTGAATTGTATTCTTACTTCGTCACCACACGGAAAATTAAAATTATTTATTTAAATTTCATGCACAAGTACATAGGCAGACTTAATGCCATAGGCATTTTCTTCCAGTCAACCTTTGGGTGATGACGAAATATTATAGTAGGTGCCATTTATATAGAAAATTGTTGAGATAACTACTTAAGTCTGTTTATGTTAAAAAAAAAATATATACCTGTATATCTAAATAACAATAATATGAAAAATAATAAACCTTACATATATTTACATATAATACATACTCATAGAAATATATATATACAAATACAAATACACATATACTTACATGAATATACACTCGAAAATTTATGAAGAACGATCTGCCAATAAATCAATATAAAACTTACGAACTCTAGATTTGAATGATTCACGTGTTTTGGATTGCCTGATTTCAAGAGGGAGGGCGTTCCACAGTAAAATTAAAAATTATCACTTCTTTTAAAGTAATCATGGAAAATATATACAAAGCACTCTTGTATAATATCCACTACACTTCAGCAATTCCTCTGCGCATTGCATAAAATATGTTATTTTAAAATGTTTTACCCATTAAAACGCTAATTATTATACTCTTGGCAATCTTAAGGTAATACGTATATCTTCTTTCCCTTTTCACTTCAGCCGATGAGGAATCGCATGTAGCCTTCAAGAAGCACTTTGAAGAACAACTGAAGATCTATAAGCAAGTATGCATAGTAAATCTGGTAGACCAGCAGGGTAGAGAGCGGATCATATGGGAGGCTTACGGCAATCAGGTGTTGAAATATGACAGTCCTGATGTCATATACGCGACGTTCGATTTTCACGAATACTGGTGAGTAATCTTTGAAAGAAAGAAAGAATCGCATTCATTAGCACATACAGCATTATCATTCTACTCATCATCACAGCTAATATAAGTCCCACTACTGGGCTCGAGCCTCCTCCATATTGGGGGGGAATTTGACCTACTATACCACGTTGGTCAGGCAGGTTGGTATAGGGTTTCATTTCGAGGTTTCCTTCTCTTGCATTGTTGTTGTATGCAAGAGATATCTCCTAGTCGCCTTTTACGACACCCACGGTCAAGGGAGGGAGCGGTGAATTGTATTCTTACTACGTCACCACGCGGCAATTCATCCTTACTAATATTTTAAATGCGAAAGTATGTTTGTTTGTTTGTTACGCTTTCACGCTTAAACCACCGAACCGATTTCAAAAATTCTTTCACCAATGGAAAGCTATAATATCAGGGAGTAACATAGGCCATATTTTATCCCAGTATTCCCACGGGAACTGCGCGGGTAAGGCGAGTGAAACCGAAGCGAAGCGAGAGCGGGTTGCTAGTAATACATATAAATCTTGGCAATAGTTTTATTAACAGCCTGTCTGTTGTTTATCACATGACATCAGATAGAGTTTGCCTAGGACAAGACTGCACGGATGGCGTAATGGTTGAGATACCGACTTACCCACTTTTGTGCGATTCACAAATTATTGTTTTGAGTCTGGATGTAATTTGTGTCCGTTAATTATATGTTTTTTGTGTGGTGACGGATGTCGTAAAAGACGACTATGGGATATAATATGCACATAACATCTGTGTAAGAGAAGAAAAGCTCGAATTGAAACCCTATACCATCATGTTTGAGCAGCATGGTATAGTCGGTCAAATACCCTCCCATTGCGGAGGAGGTCCGAGCCCGACAGTGGAACGTATGTGGGCTGCATTGATGATGATGATGATAAATTATATGTTTTGTAAATAAAACTACTTTACGGATTTTATCGCATTTGTATTTGATTTTTGATTGCCCAACGTTTCGAACACTTTGCAGCGGTCATGGGCCATTGGGACGCGGTCGCAGCCTTTTGCAAGGCAGTAGTCTCGCGGAAGGAGGCGGCGGAGCGCGCGCGAGGGTAACGCCTCCGAGACGATGCGGTCCACAGCGCGCGACTGGGGCGGCGAAGGCGCGATTACCTGCGCCCGAAGCCGCCCTAGCCGAGGCCGTGGGTGACTGGACCGGGGATTTAGTCCGTCACCCGCGCGACGGTGACTGACGTCCCCAAGGGACGTCGAGAGGAGAGGCTACTCCGCAGGGGTTTTCCATCAGGCCGACCACTGAAGATAAGTCACTCTGCACCGGTGGTCGGCCCAACGACGAAGGCGACGTACCACGATTGGGTTACGGGGCCGCGCGCCGCCCCTCTGTCGCCCCGGACTGAACCGTCTTGCATATATGTTATAAGCACATTGAATCCCTTAGTCTTCCTTTGCGACACTCATGGGTAAGAGAGAAGGTGGTGAATTGTATTCTTACTCAGTCACCACATGGAAAGCTTCATATCATCCCTAATCTTAATTATTATCTTGGATTTTTCAGTCGCGGAATGCATTACGAGAACGTAAGCATACTTATAAACGCGATCAGCGATATCATTAGTGAGATGAGATTCTGTTGGAGGGACGACCGCGGCCTTATATGTGTGCAAAATGGCGTATTCAGAGTAAACTGCATCGACTGTCTGGATAGAACCAACGTTGTTCAAGTAAGTCTACTTTTTCTGTGCTTCTGCCTCGGTGTTATGACTAGCCAGCTTCGATCCAATCAATCTTAAGGCTCACATATAGACCCCGTCAATCTCTCTCATATCTCTGGTGCTGTGCTTATCGTAGCTGCACATCCTGTTATTTATTGACTAACTAGTCAATTTTACTTCATGTCTCCCGCATTGCATAGGAGGGAAGGGGAATCAATCTTTTCCTATTTAACTTTTCTTATTTAAATTTGTAATGTAATGTAAAATGTAAAAAAAAATGTAATGTAAAAAAAATGTAAATGTTAAGTTGGTTTGGACATGTAGAGAGAATGAATGAAAGGAGATTAACAAGAAGAATTTATAAGGCGAATCTGAGCGGAAGTATTGGAAGGGGAAGACCATGGCGGACGTTTCACGATCAAATCGGGGACGTCCTTCAGAAAGGCCAGGTTAGAAGTACCCTAAACCGAAGAATATGCATGAAGAGATTAATTAATGTAGAGGTAACGAAAGTAGTATGTCAAGATCGTAGCAAGTGGAGGGAAGTGGTCTCTGCCTACCCCTATGGGAAAAAAGCGTGAATATATGTATGTATTTAAATTTGTTACGGGTCCCAAGACAATTAAAATCATTGCCCAAGACTGCCTAAGGGTCAAACCGCGGTGTGATCTATGGAGACCATTGTGGATCCTAGCTTACAGGAGTTACAATGGTGGGCATGTGTGGTGGGATTAGTAGCCAGCTTCATATCCCTGTATAATACTTTATCTCAGCTCATATTCATGCCACTACTGGTTTTGAGCCTCTTTAACAATAGCAAGGAATTTGACCTATTATACCACGTTACCTACTATACCTCAGTGTCTGAAAACAGGTCTACGACCAGTGTGTGTTGCCAGTGATGACTTACGGCACGGAAACGTGGTCCCTAAATATAAGCCTCATAACAAGGCTCAAAGTCGCTCAGCGTACTATGGAGCGGGCTATGCTCGGGATTTCTCTGCGAGATAGAATCCGGAATACGGAAATCCGCAGAAGAACGGGTGTAACCGACATAGCACGAAGAATTAGCAAGCTGAAGTGGCAATGGGCAGACCACATCGCTCGACGAACCGACAACCGCTGGGGAAGAAAGGTTCTCGAGTGGCGACCACGTATCGGACGACGCAGTGTAGGACAAGTAGGTGGACCGATGACCTAGTGAAAGTAGCAGGGCGTCGTTGGATGCAGGCGGCACAAGACCGCACATTGTGGCGTAACATGAGGGAGGCCTACGTCCAGCAGTGGACGCCAATAGGCTGAAATGCTGATGATGATGATACCATGTTAACGACCCGATGTAGGACGCTTCCCTCCAGATGGGCCTGCGATTTGGTGAAAGTTGCTAGGCGCTGTTAGATGCAGGAGGCTCAGGACTGTATTTTGTGATGAAATATGAAGGAGGCTTACGTCAAGCAGTGAAGGACAATAGGTTGAATAATGATAATGATATGACGTTCGAAATACCGATTGGTATCGGATTGACTTCGAATATTCCTTCTACAGGTGTTATATGCATATTATATCCCTTAGTCGTCTTTTACGACACCCATGAACAAAATAGGTGTTGAATAGTATTTTTACTCAGTCTCTAAGAAGAACTTTTATTCATCAGATGAAAGGCCGTCAGCACTAACTTTCATCTGTCGAATAACGTTTATCGAAATCCACAATTGGCCATAGGTCTCTGCAATAAGGGACAAAGACATTATTGCCACACTTGGGAGGCATTTGATTTAAAAGTTCTCTAAGGCCACCTATTCTGTGCTTACCATGGCCCACCCATAAAAAAGGCCACCTATTGTCCTGTAGCCCCTTCAATAGTACCTACACTGAAATCATTTTATTGTAATATGATATTTAAAAGAAGGAAAACTTGAAATAAAACTATACCAAAAGTACCAGCGTGGTTTAGGTCAATTTCTTATAGTGAATGGGGCTCGAGCCTAGTAGGATATGTGTAAGCTGTGATGATGGTAATGGTATTTTGCAGACAGCAGTAGCAAAGTTCGTGCTAGAACTTCAGTTGTGCCGTCTCGGTTTGGGTACACCTGGATGCGGTCTACCACTTTCTCTACGACAAGCCTTCCTTACCATGTGGGCTGATAATGGAGACATTATATCGCGTCAATACGCTGGAACTAAGGCTCTTAAGGTATGATTAATTAAAAACATAATAGCTTTGGAAGTTTTCTCGCAAAATCACTTTTTGGTGTATACTCAAACTAGTGTGCAGACTGCAAAGTATGACGTCATCTTTTATTATAGATCTCGCTTCTCATCATCATCTTCATCATCTTTGAGTCACATGCTTCATAAAATACATCTTTTCATCGATCTTCCCTTACTCTTAAAACTTTTGATATTCATACTTAAAACTTTCTTCACAACATTACTATCTCTGTCTAATAATTAAGATAGAAATGTTTGTGAAAATCGCAGTATAAAATTAAATCCAGAATAAAGGATTATTTTCAAAAAATCTTATACTGTACACAGGGTGACTACACAAGAACCGGTGAGAGAAAAATCACCGGCATGATGAAAGATGGCGTCGCATCCGCTAACAGGTACCACTAACACAACACAAACAATAAAAATCAGAATGCAGAACAAATCAATCGAATATTTTCCAGATTTTACATCTGCCATTTTAACGACGCCATGACACAATGTGCCATAGACATTTTACTAGGACAAGAAGTCAATATGGCGACCGTCGAAGATTATGATAGTCTGTGGCGTAATAGACAGACTGTTTCGTTGCTATTATACCACAATATAGACGTCGAAAAACCAAAATTAGAATTAATGCCGAGTTATTTTGGACATACGTTGACTAGTGAATTTATTGGAACGGAAATCGTTTACGGATTGGGGAGGTAATTTTGATGTTGGACGCCTTTATTAACATCCTTCGCCTGCTTATTAGTCCTATACCAGTACTTCGTTTAAAAAAAGCCTTCAAAAATAATTCCCTGGTCAACATGCTTAAGGATAGATTTGCAGTGCATCTATTCATATTAAAATATCTACGCCGAATCATTGTTGTTTGCATTTTATAAAATATAAGAATTTGGCATTTCATATAATAATTTACGATTTTCAATATAACTAATATTCCATTTTATTCGTTTTCAATGTGGTGAACGTGATGGGTTGAACAGCAGCTAACAGAAAGCTACTGAAACGTCCCAAGTTAATCACTAAGGATGTTTCTTTTTTTCATGAAAAATAGAATAGAATTTTTTAAAGTTATTTCATCACGGCTTGATTACTATCGCATAATCAATATTTTTAGATAATCACAGTATAACTGATATAATATCAACCTATTACATGATAATAACTCATTATAATTAAAAATGTTGATATTCTTTTTAAAATAATATAATGTTTTGTAGCTTTTAATCGTTACAATGATGATTTACATTTTGTTTTATGATATTCTTTGTACTATATTTTTATATTCAGCATTAACTCTTAATTTCACTATTAACACTGTACGCGATTAGCTTTAAACCAATTTAAAGCTAATAAAAATGTGTGTCTAAGAGTCTTAAATGAATGCTACATGTTATTATGAACATTATACATGTAGGCATGTAAGATGCCAATACCTAGGGCTATACCCATGCGTCCTGTAGTCCGTGCAGCCGCACACACATACGTCCCACTGTTGGGCTCGGGCCTTCTCCACGATGGGAGAGATTTTGACCTACTATACCGTGCTGGTCAGACATGTTGGGATAGGTTTTTATTTTGAAATTTCCTTCTCTTGCACAACTGTTATGTGCATATTATATCTATTGGAATATAGCCATAAACAACAACCTTTTTGGTAGTTTGTGCTATTCAAACGTGTTCTATGTTCTGGGTCATGTTTTCTTATTTGTGACTCTCAGTAAAATATTTACCACGATGCGTTTTGTAAGATATATATTATATTTTGTATATCAATAAATTACTTTATTTCTTCAATATCCCTTAGTCTTCGACATCCACGGACAAGATAGGGAGTGGTGAATTGTATTCTCACTCCGTCACCACATGTAGTATAGGATCCCGCTATAAAATGACCTTCACCGAGATATTTATTTGATCAATCTTATTTTTTATTTAATATAATATGTCAATAAATATATTGCATATGGGTTGCCTAACAAATTTTAGTCCAGAATATTATTAATTAATAATTTAAAAAAAAATTTTTTTGAACATTGCACCGGTTTGATTATTAGACAAATTCTATACCAATCGAAAGTATGAAACCCATAGAATATGCAAACGTTAGATTGTCTATTCTTTTCCGGTCACAACTCTCGGGTAGCCAAGTATAAACAGATAAATCGATACTAGCATTTTGCACCGGTATGATCGACGTTTGCATATTCTATGGGCTTCATACTTTCGATTGGTATAGAATTTGTCTAATAACCAAACCAGTGCAAAGTTAAAAAAAATTTTTTTTTTAATTTTTAATTAATCATACTCTGGACTAAAATTTGTTAGGCAACCCATATGCAATATATTTATTGACATATTATATTAAATAAAAAATAAGTTTGATCAAATAAACATCTCGGTGTAGGTCGTTGTATAGCGGGATCTTAGACCAATGGAAATTCTATAAAATAAAATGTTAAAATTTAATTTATATGTAGCGCGGGATTTATGTGTAAAAAAATAGTTTTGTTGTACGTTTGTTTCAGATACTACTTGTCAACGTTCAAGGACGCACTGCGGCAAGTGGCCATTGATGTTATGACGGGCGAATCGCGAACTATACCCGAGCAGCTTATAGGACCCGAATGTGGCCGATGCACACCCGTCAAGGTGCTCATGTTTAATGTGCGTGCATGATGATGCTTATTATGTAGTAGCTATGCTAGCAGTTTCACTCGCATGGAGTACTTCATCATCATCATCATCGCAGCCCACATAGTTCCCACTGTTGGGCTGGCCTCCTCCACAATGGGAGGTAATTTGACCTACTATACCATGCTGGTCAGACATGTTGGTATAGGGTTTCATTACAAGTTTTCTTTCTCTTGCACAGGTGTTATGTACGTATTATAACCCATAGTCGTCTTATACGACATCCACGGGCTAGATAGGGAGTGGTGAATTGTATTCTTACTCTGTCACCACACAGAAACTTACCTGTTTAATACTATTTTTTTTTTATTATACATACCTAGCCAATGGGTATCGTAAAAAACCACTAAGGGATATAATACGCAGATCAGATCTATCTATACTCGTTCCAACCATTTATTTTACTTTTCGCAGGTCGAATTCTGATCAATTAGTGTTGTACCAATGTATTACGGATACTATGTTTTGTAATAATCGATTTTAGTCAGGAAGAACTTTTAATCGATTTAACACGGATATTTTATTTTTGCTTAAATACATATTTCATATTATTTAAAAACTTCACTTCTGTAAATATATTTGTTATTTGGGCACATTAATTTTTGCATACCCACTAATTCAGTCCTCCCAAAATATTTTACTTTGTACTTTGCAAAATAAAAAATAACTACTTTATGAAGCATTTTTCCATTAAGCGTGGTCCGCTGCTCCAAACTTTACTTAGAGACAATGGCGCCCTCGTTTGCGGTAGTAAATCACTAATTTTCTCATCCAGCCTACCCCTTTTTTTTTAAGCCGAATTGGCAACACTGAATGGCGCGCCGGCGACGCCATTTTGTTGTGTTGTCTGTCACTCGCAACAAGACTCCCGTGCTAGTCACATTTCTGTTCGCTGAGTGCTCTTTCATATTTTTCATACGCTGTGTTAAGTATTTATATTCCACCGTATTGATTTCATTGTTCTTACTTTGATTGAGTTGAGCGTATCGTTCCTCCCAGTAAGATTTTACTTGCAAAATGCCGAAAGGTATGGTGCTTAAAGGACAATCCAGAGAGTTAGTGCTACGGCTTCGTGAATTTTTTGAAAAGGAAAGCCGCAATGGCGGATTCCTTATACCAGTAACCCAAGTTAGAGACCGTGTTGCAGCAGCATTAGGTATTAGTGCTCCAACGGTGGCGAAAATCACTAAAGAAGCCTATGGTAGTAGTGGTATTGAACAGAACAAGCTATCTACGCCTAAGAAAAAACGTCAGCCCCGTAAAGTGACAGCAATTGACAGTTTTGATACTGATGCTATTCGTCGTCATATATACAATTATTACACAAGCAAAGAGATTCCTACTTTGAAAAAATTAGTAGCGTCTCTACGAAATTGTGGCTTGTTTCGTGGTCAAAAATCTTCTTTGTCAAAGGTGCTGCACCAAATCGGGTTCTTGTATAAGAAATCCGACAAAAGAAAAATTTTAATGGAACGTCGTGATATAGCCTTGTCTCGCTGTGAATTTTTAAGACAAGCGAAGAAAATAGAAGACTGGTCGAATGTCGTTTTCACAGATGAAACTTGGCTCAAAGCCAATCATTCCATACCAAAAGGTTGGACTGACGATACTGCTGCTTCTACTTCTGCAGTGCCAATGGGGAAAGGTGAACGCCTCATCATTTGCCATGCGGGAACTACAAAGGGATTTGTACCAGACGCTCTGTTAGCGTTCAAATAAAAAAAAAACAGGAGACTATCATGAGGAGATGAATGCGGACGTGTATGAAAAGTGGTTCAGAGAAATGCTTACATCACTTGAAGAGCCATCAACAATATTTATTGATAATGCACCCTATCACTCTCGCCAAATTAATAAAATGCCAACACAGGCCAACAAAAAACACGAGATTATAAACTGGCTTCGTGATAATGGGGAAGATGTGGACGAATCCCTACTAAAAGTAGAATTACTTAAAATATTAAAAAGTAAAAAGCAGCCAAAAAGATATGTCATCGACGAAATGGCAGCAGAATATAGGCATGTTGTAATCAGAATTCCTCCGTACCACTGTCAATATAATCCAATTGAAATGATCTGGGCACAAGTCAAAGGACACGCCGCAAGAAACAATACAACTCCTCCTTTCACAGCAAATAAAATGCTTGAACTTTTAAAAAACGCATGTGCTAGTGTGACGCCTGAAAACTGGGCGAGTGTCGTCAACAAGACAAAAAATATAATATTCTCTGATTGGGATCGGGAAATTGAATTTGACAACATACCTACACAAGAGTTAATAATAAACACTGCAGATGATTCAAGCGACGATTCGAGTTCGTATGAAGAATCCGACGATTCGTTATAATAAAATAATATTAAAATATTTTGGTTGTTTTATTTCATGTTATAGGTATGATGAGAAGATTTTTATATCTCCCTGATACAATTTTAACGTGTTGTCTATTACAACAATTCAAAACTCAGTTGTCAGCTGACTTAACTGCAAATAAGTGTAATCGATTATTTGCGATTCATTAGTTTGCACCGAATACTTTTGATCCTGTCACTAGATGCGATAGAACGTAACTTTTTTTATAACGGAAATGAATTATCACTTAAATTTTATGAATAGAGCTATTTACGGCATATTAATGTATTTAGTGGGTAATAATTAAAATATATAAATATTATTGGGCAGTTTATATATTTCTCTGTTCACTCGTTTCAAAGTTAATAATTGCGTATAATGAAACAGTTACGTCATAAAGCATGTGTCAAAAGTAAAATAAATGGTTGGAACGAGTATAAGAGGAGTTAACTTTGAAATATAACCCTATACTAACTCGTCTGACTAGCGTGGTAAAGCAGATCAATTGCCCTTCTATTGTGGAGGAGGCGTCCTCGTCATATCGTACAATTAATGAAAATTAAGACCATCCCCAATACAACAATCACCATTTTGTTATGTCAGCAGTGGTTATGACAATGGTGATCGCTAGGAGCCTCGATCTGCAATCCCATTGTTACATAGTTTTGCCTGATTTGCTAACATTTGTAGACACTGCTCAACTTGTATTTATCGTTTTATTGTACATAATACATCTCGATAGTTGTTGGCGTGGCGTATCCTGCCTGTATACACAGGCAGGATACACTCGGACCACATCAGCAAAGATAAAAAAATCGGTGGGACTATGGCATAGATAAATGTTACCATATCTTTTATTAGATGCTCTTATAATGCACAACTCAGACCATATAAATCCCATTACTGGTCTACAGTCTCCTTCGCCATTGGAGGGAGATTGGCCTACTAAACGAGCATGGTTTGTGATCAGACACTTGGCGTAGAAAGAAACTAGAAAAACAAATATTCTGCTCTCATTAAAAGCTATTAAGTAACTATAGTTTTCACAAAATAAAAGGCCCGTTTTGACAGTTCACGCGCAAGAAGTTTTCTATTTTTTACCGATTGCAATGTTTTAAAGGTAATTACATTTTTCATTGACGGGTACCGCCCACTGGACTTAGTGCTGTGGCATAACGATTTTTTTCATATTGTCCACAGACTTGATAATCGGTTAAGAAAAATTTATCGATCAAGATATATTTTTTAAGCCGGATTCGATTTTTTTTTTTTTTTGTGTGTGTACAGCTGTTGGTATAATATATAATGGTTGACTGAAGATTCACTTTTTCTCGATATTTTTGTGATTGAGTGAATGTTATTGTAACAAAAATATTAAATGATAGAAAAATGACCATTCGTAACATTGTGTCATTTCAAAATATCTACACTATCACGTTTAAGTAATATTTTCAAATCCGAACTTTAATTCAATGCACTTTTTAAATCGATGATATACTCATATAACCTTGATTCGATTTATGCTTGCATCCGTGCGTGTGTGCGTGCGTGCGTGCTTGCATGCATTCGTGCGTGTGTGTAGGGTATTATGTTGAATGCCTACTTTTGTATCTATAATGTGTGCAAATTATATCCCTTAGTCGTTTTTCACAACAGCCATGGTCTACACAGAGGGTAGCGACTGGTATTTTTACTTCATAACTGTACGGAAAGCTTATTAGATATACGAAACTTTATTAATTAGTGGTTTTTAACAGAAGGAAGAGTTTTCCGCGTGGTGTCGGAGTAAGAATACAATCACTTCCGATTACTTCCAAGAGTTAATATTAATATTTGCCGTGTGATAACGGAGATTACAATTCACCACTTCCTCCGTTGCCCGTGGTTATTGTAAAAGATGACTAGGGGATATAATACGCATATAACATCTAAACATGAGAAGAATACTTGAAATAAAACCCTATACCAACCTGCCTGACCAGCATGCTATAGTAAGGTCAACTTCCCTCCTATTTTGGAGGAGGCTAGAGCCGAACAGTGGGACGTATACGAGCTGAAATTGATGAATGAAATGAATAGTGGGATTCTGTTAGTACTAAATCTGATAATTTTACGTATTTGCAGGAGCATGCTGAGGTAGATACGGCGACCATGGCTCTGCATGTGAAATCACTGATTGACGATTGTAAGAAACTACTTGTGGATACTGAACCAGTGCTTGGATCTTGGGGACTCATTGATGCTGATCCTGCGTAAGAAATTACTATATTAATCTCCCTATTAAATAATTAGAATAAAACGAGTCTATAGAAAAATAATTAACTTTTCTTATGGTGACGGAGTAAGAATACTGCTTTTTTTTTTGTTTAAGTAAAAAAATACTAAGGAAATAATCCTTCTATTGCGAGGGACTTTACAAGCATATATTCAACGGTCACAAATTACACCCAGACTCGGCACAACAAGATATTTATCGTATATTGTCCTGTCTGAAAATTTAATTCATTACATGGGCACAGTAGGTCGATATCTAAACTACGCCATATCTAGCAGTTAGTCTAGTTCACCACCATATTTCTTGCCGTGGGTGTCCTAATTAAAAACTAAGCGTCCATCCATCCATCTATCAGCCTACAGACGTCCACTGCTGGCCATAGGCCTCCCCACGAGAATGCCACTCGGAACGATCCTGCGCCACTTGCATCCAACGGTTCCCTGCGACTTTGAGAATGTCGTCAGTCCACCGAGTGGGGGATCGTCCTACGCTGCGCCGTCCGGTTTGTGGTCGGCACTCAAGAACCTTTCTTCCCCAACGGTTGTTGGTTCGACGAGCGAGCGAACTAAGCGTATAATGCAAATAACATCTATGCAAGAAAGGAAGCTCGAGCCCAATATTAGGACGTACATATATCAGCTACGATGATAATGATGATGCTGACTGCACATATGCGTTAGGTCCAATCCCCTTCCACAAAGGGGAAGGCCCGAGCCCAACAGTGACTTTTTTCGCCTAAGATGATGATGATAAATTTTTATCTATACCAATAAATAAAATTGGAGTGTCTCTTTGTAATGTCAAAATAATATACTTTTTTCATGCTCACACGGTTATTTGCACGACACCTATGCCTAAAATAGCGATTAAAAATTTTTGTCTGTCTGTCTGTTTGTTCCGGGTAATCTTCAAAACGGCTGGACCGATTTCAAAAATTCTTTCACCAATGGAAAGCTATAATATCAGGGCGTAAACTAGGCTATATTTTATCCCGGTATTCCCATGGGAACGGGAACTACGCGGGTAAAACGACTATAACCGAAGCGAAGCGAGGGCGGGTTGCTAGTTTTTAATAAATTTGTGTGGAATAACTTTGGGTCTGCTAATAAAAGTATATTTATATTCATTATAATGCATTGTTCCAGTACGGGCGATCCACATGAAACAGAAATGGACAGCGTATTAGTGTTAACGAGTGAGGCGTACTACGTAGCGGATTACGACGAGACTTCAGACAGGCTGTTGGCTGTGCAGCGAATACCTTTAGCTGACGTCACACAAATAGAACTTGGACCATTTGATGCTAACTCCACAGTATGTAACCTTCTTATTTCGTACTATTCATGGAAAAATTACGCAAGTGGAAAACCTAAACTTTTCAGAAAAGTGGTTTGTAAAAAACTGTTTAGTTGAAAAATGCTAAGCCATAGAGAAATATGCTCTTAACACGTTAAACACCGAACTGATTTTTCAGTTTTTTTTTTTCGTTTGGGCCATGGGGGCATCATGAAGCCCACATACAATTTTTCTGTTCGAGCCGTACGGTACGCCATATGACCGCGAACCAGGGGTGGCTTTAAGAAAAATAAAGTCACAAATTACTTTTCTTCGGTATTTACTACGTGTTCACTACATTTTAAAACCCTTAAACTTTAAGGGTTTAAGGCTTAGAGCAACAAAAACTTATCATTAAAATTTTAGAAACAAGTGATGTTATGCTGGCTCTATATTATTTATTTCGCTAAATTCGCCATATCTCCATCATTAATTGGAAATGTTTTTCATTTTATGATTGTTATTTATCCAACAGTGAACAGAAAAAAATAGCGTGAGTACTAAGTACGCATTTCAGAAGTGAAACTTCTTTGGTTCCATGTGTTTTTTATCAGTATTAAAAAAAAATCTCTCGATCTTTCTCACTCGCTTGCTCCCTGCTCTCACCCATGGCTGTGCTTCGTGCTATGTTCGCCCTTTCTCACTCTCTCTCAATCGGTCTCAATCTTTCTCTCCCTTCTTCGACAAGAACGCTACACATCTTCGTGACGCTAAATTGCGTTTTATCCATAAAAAAATTACCCTCATGCGCGTAAAGAAGTTTCACTTCAAAGAAACAAATGTACTTGCGACTTTCATCTACTAACGATGCGATTTATTAACTACCCTCTTTCTGCATGTGAAAATTAACCTATTTATTTTCCAACAGTTGTTCAGTGTTGGTCGTAAAAACCTGGTGGAGTCTGTATACTGCATCCGCATAAACTACACCTACAACGGCGAGTCTGGATATTTCCACATGTTCAGATCAACCACACTTAGATTCTTCAATAATATGGCGGTGGTGATTAAAACGAGAGACGAGATGATCGGTAATGGAATATTTTTAAAAATTTACACTCTAACACTAAGAGTAAAATCGTTCATCATCATCTTCTCAGCCCATACAAGACCCACTGTTGAACTCAGGTCTCCGCTATGGGAGGTAAACTCTATTATACCATGCTGGTCAGACTTGTTGGTATAGGGTTTTATTTCGCGTTTTCCTTCTCTTCCATGAATGTTATATGCATATTATATCCCTTTGTCGACACCCACGGGCACAAAAGGGGGTGGTGAATTGGATTCTTACCCTGTCGCCACTCAGATTTTTTTCTTCTCCAAAGATTGTACACACATCTGAGCTCATATACGTTCTATTGTGGTGCCCGAACCTCCTCCATAACAGAAGGAATTAACCTACTATACCAAGCTAATCAGACTGGTTGGTATAGAACCCTATTGAGAGTTTATCTTCTCTATCATATGGTAAAGAAAGCAACTAACATCAATATGTTACCCCCATATTATATACCTAAGTGCTCTTTTACTACACTCACGGACAAGATAGGGCTTGATGAAACGTATTCTTACTCTTTCACCACACGAATAACATAATATTAGGCAACATACGCATACTAAGTGACAATTTTTTTACATTTTTTAACCGCCCATCCCCATTTTTTAAAATAACACAGCACTAAGGAAATAATCCTTGTATTGCGAGGGACTTCACAAATATATAATTAACGGACACAATTACATCTAGACTCGGAACAACAATTTATGAATCGCACAAAGTGTTGTCCCGCGTGGGATTCGAACCCACGACACTGGCTCGGTAGGACGCTATCTTAACCATTTCGCCATCTGTGGCCCGGTTGGTGACCCGGTTGATCATAGTATGCGGACAAGACGCAAATTTGACCAAGCGTAGTATTTTTAAGAGAATAAAATAGATCATATAATGGATAGGGTCTAGGGATAATCGATGAACATCGATGTTGAAAGGAAAAACATCGATGTTTTAACATCGATGTTGCTATAGGCAAAACATCGTAACATCGATGTTAACAGAATTCCTCATCGATGTTTTCAACATCGATGTTGAAGGGAAAACATCGATGTTGAAAGGAAAACATCTATGTTGGCAAAACATCGTAACATCGATGATAATTTAATGTAAAAAAAAAGCTCATCAAAAATTTTCTCGGAGGATTTCATTTCTTGGTCAAGTATTAAAACGTAACATCAATGGCACGAGTCCTATATATTGGAACATCCGACTGAGATGTCCTAAAAAAAAAGCTCATCAAAATTAGCCCGGCTATTTTTATTTCGCAGTCAAATATTAACACGTAACATCAACGTTATACACTTTCGATAATAACATGGATGTTTGTTTTTTTAACATCGATGTTTTTCTAACATCGATGTTCGGTTTTCGATTAATATCGAACATCAATGTTTTTCTAACATCGATCATCCCTAATAGGGTCCATTAGTAACAGACATTTCACACATGTGAAATAAAGATTTCTTTTGCGTTGAAGTCAAATCCACTCACGGCTCATTACTTTGGTTAGATTAAGTGACTACTTACAAGGAAGTGAAGATTCCAAAAAAAAAACCCTATACTGACTTGTCTCACTAGCGTGGTCCTTCATCTGGATGAGATCTGTGCTCTATAGTGCAACTAATACGTAATGGAGAAAAATAAGTAACTTACCTGTATTATATCTTCATAGTATATTATTGAACTACAAAGCAACCTACTATATGATATGACACCTAGGAAAAAGAGAGGGGTTGTTGAATTGTATTCTTACTCCAATCACACGACATTAATTGGACTGTGTATATTTATTAATTTTGTAGTCATGTAATCTTATTTAAGATAACGATAATATATTTGTAGACTAAATGTGTATACATATTTATTAATTTTTTAGTCATTTAATCGCTTTCAAATCTTATTCAAGAAGCCTTCTTAACGCTAATATATTTCACAGAGTCGTTACATTCGATTTGTGAATCTTTGATGGTAGCAAGAGACGTGGCAAAGTTGCCACCTATACCGTTCCTTGATGGTATTAAACTGGAAAAGAGGAAGAGTAAGGTAAGTCTACAATTCTGTATTACAATTATAAAGCTAAAGAGTTTATTTAAACACATTAATTTCAATACAATATTTCCGTGCATACCATGGAGGGGATCTCTCCCTACATAGAGATTGAGGGGAGGGATGGCTACTCTAGTAGTTAACTTCTGATCGGGTGCCGCTTGTGAGATTTGGTCCAACCATAATAGTTTGAATTTTATGTGAATTATATTACGTATCTTGTGGTTCGAAGGGCATCACACTGCACTTTATATGAAAGAAGTTGGTAAGAAAAGAAAAATTAGAGACAAGTATTATGACTTTTAGAAATAAAGCAACCACTTTGTTGCGACGGTATTCAGCTGATTTTCTTAGCACATGCACGTCACATGAAAAGAAAAATTAGAAGCAAGCCCGCTGAGTTTCTTACCGGATCTTCTCAGTAGCGGTCGCATTCCGATCCGGTAGCAGTTTATTGGATTAATTTAATTTAATCGTGTTAATATTAACAATATGTAATTGCCCGGGGTTTATGCATAATAAATGATTTGAATTCTGCTTACCCTTTCGTTGATGAAGACGTGAGGCTATATATATTAAACTAGCAACCCGCCCTCGCTCCACTTCGGTTTTAGTCGTTTTACCCGTGTAGTTCCCGTTCCCGTGGGAATACCGGGACAAAATATAGCCTATTTTACGCCCTGATATTATAGCTTTCCATTGGTGAAAGAATTTTTGAAATCAGTCCAGCCGTTTTGAAGATTACCCGGAACAAACAGACAGACAGACAAAAATTTTTTAATCTATTTTAGGCATAGGTGTCGTGCAAATAACTGTGTGAGCATGAAAAAAGCATATTATTTTGACATTACAAACAGACACTCCAATTTTATTTATTGATATAGATTTAAACAATTGTTTATAGGTACATCCAGCTCATGGTCAACCCGGTAGCGCGCGTTCATCTCTTTACTTAGATCTGTCACGTCTACCTACACTTACTCGTAATGTCAGCGAGACGCAACTTGTTGCCGATATCAAAAGCGTTGGTAAGAAGAATGTTTAATTTAATAAATTTTTTTAAACTATAGCGAGCGGTCAGGCAGCAGCTGCAGTTTTTAGAAATCCGTAAGACGAGAGGGCCATATGGCATCCCTGCAGTGGTCCTGAGGACAAGCGTCGATTTTCCTATGATAGAGGGAGCTATTAGAGGGTTCCGTCTTTGTGGAAGGTAGTCCATATTCATTCAATCCCAAAAAGGAGAGATCGGTTGAATCACTTTGACGGATCGTTTGTGATTACAGGTCGATTGCCATGACATCCTTGCCCTCCAAGGTAATGGAGAAAGTAATAAACCATCATGATCTTATGAGTAAGAATCCATCGGATCATGAGCTACCCACTGATCGCCGATACGGCTCTCGCTGTAGTCGATAGGCTGATGATCTTCTTGTGTACCTTACACATCGGTGAGCAGAGGCTTTAGACAAGAATTCAGCCTAGATATCGAAAAAGAGTTCGATAAGATCTAGCGCAAGGCACATCTATCGAAGCTATCATTATATGGAATCACTGAGGAACGCTCTAATTGAATTTCCAACTTTCGGGATGCATGGAGCATTAAAGTTGTGGTCAATGGCTCCGAGATCATGATATTTAATGCCGGTGTACCACAGGGCACGTTGCTCTCCCTGTAGTATCTCTTGCAGTATGCATTTGTGTCTGAAGTCGAACGCTCTCTGGTACGATCCTTGGAGTGGGGTGAACGGAACTTAGTTCAGTTAATTACCACAAAGACACAAGGTCTGCACGTTCACTGCAAACAAGGACCCGTGTATCATAGTGCTTCAGTTCCGAGGAGTAGCTCTCAAAATTTCCGAAAGCATTGGGATTCTCGGCGTCGATCTATCAAGTATTAGGTTTGGGAACCATTTGGAGGACGGAACCAAATTTGCAACCAGAAAGCTGGGCGTTCTAAACAGAGCCAAACAGTACTTCACGTCGTGTCAACATTTTATACTGTGCAAAGCATAAGATCGTTCTCACGTGGAGTACTGATTACAGCTCTGGGCATGCGCGCCTCAATACCAACTATTGATCTACTTGAATCCCTGCAAAAAGGTGCCGTTCGAATCATTGGTGACCCCAATCTCACGGACAGGCGGGCGGCGGAAAGACTTTGAGTCACTCTGTGTACTCTACTAGCTCTTTCACGGGGAATAGTGTGAGGAACGATTTCGTTGTTAATTTTTTACCACCGTACCACTCGGGTTGAAGCAGTTTCTTCACCGTAGCCAGTGGTCTAGCTGTGCCATTGGTATTGCAAAGATGCGGTGCGGTGCAGCGGCCTATCTGTGCCACTGGTATTGCATGAACGGCAATATCGCTTACTATCAGGTGTGCTGCTGGCTCGGTAGTCACCATTAACAATAAAAAAACGATTATTTTTATTGCCATGATCTGACTGCATCTCAGGGCTGATAACAGCCATCGAGGTCAAGGAATAGGTACCGATGGCCTTTGACGACTCAGAGATACGTATACCTAACCTTCTAAGACTGAACAAAATAGGAATTTTCTCTAAAAAAATTATTAATATAAATATAAACTTCTGAAAAAAATTATAAATTTGGAAATGAGTTTAATAAGATTATCCTTTACATCCAAACTTATAAATCGTCTTTAAAAGATTTTTCACTTACATAAAGTTAAATAAACCTTTCAAATTTTACTTCAAGTGGCAATAATTTTATAATATATCCCTAAATCTCCTCTATATCCTTTGTCCTTAATTTCGCTAGGCACTACTCCACTCCACTTGCCCGGTACCAGTGCAGTACTAAACCAGATCCTTTGTATAATGGCGAAGCCTCAAGATCATGCTATTATTACCACATCCAGTGACAGTTCATACACATCGCAAACAGTCAGTCCTACTTCAATATTTAAATCAACATGTATTCAATACCCCCATTCGTTATATACATTAGTTGATAACAGATGTATTTATATGATTATGTATTAAATATCTAGACGCTATAAAATTATTTATGTCATTGTGTATTTAGTAGTTTTCCACTCATTATACATGTTAATTTAGTTGTCAGTGATCACCGATCGCAAAAAAAAACGCAATTTTCAGTTTGCGGATTGCTTATAATATGTATCAAAAATACTTATGTTGTGCTTTCAGTAAGACATGCCAAACCCATATAAGTTAAGAACAGCAGAAGTAAGATGAACTCTGATCTTTAAGCTTAAACAATTTTTACGGATTTTATCGCGTTTGTATTTAATTTTTGATTGCTCGACTTTTCGAACACTTTTCAAGGTTACGGGCAAACTAAGATGTCTCACTCCAATGAGTCATCGTTATTACAGATATTTACATCTACCCACTACAAAACAAGTTATTATGAAAATGATTCTATATGAAAAAGTTATGATATTTTTGATCAATACTTACTAAAAACAATATAATTTTATTCACAAGGAATCAATTTTCTTTTTGTACGGGCAATAAATTTTGTATCAAAATGTGACTCAAAATTTAATAAAATAAGTATTAATAAGAATGTTGTAAAAGTCGACTAATTATAGATAAGTCGCCTTTTTCAAATTTAGTTTATTTCCATGTAGTCATTACCATCATCAATTCAGCTCATATAAATCCTACTAATCCGAGGAAAGTAAAACAGGTTATTATAGGGCTTTATTTTCAATTTGGCTTCTCTTGTCGTGATGTTGCCTTGTGCTTGCGCCCCTCAGTCATTTTTTATGATAACCCACGAAAGGAGATGGACACTTCGTATTTTCACTCCGTGGCTATTGGAGCGTTCTCAAGGTGTGTTATTGTCAACCGTTCTAGAAATTAACCAAAATCTAAAACGTCTTTTTCCTGCGTTCGAGAGAGAAAGGAGATATATCTTGCAATGTTTTATTCATTGGGATAAAAGCAGTAGGATGATGTAGATTATTTAGAATATTTAATTTATATTATGTTATGGAGAATCATTTAGGTATACAAGATTAAGTATGAATTACTTGCCGTCATCAACGACATAACGTTTTTGTTGAGACGTGACTTCTATATATATCCATAATCACAATGTTGATAATATACATACCTTTATATTTTTAGGATCAAAAGCCCTGAACAATATGTCTGAACAATTCAGCAAGTTGAACAAGCTAAGTCACTCTCTCAATGCGCGGGCCCGTCCCAGCCTACAGCTTAAATTGGACCAAGGCACCTCGAGGACCAAGAAAATATTCACCCTTGGACAAAACAAAAATGACAATAAGAAAAAAGGCAGTCTTTCTGATGGCATGAGTTCTGATTACTCGTCAGACGATGAGAACAGAACCAATATATTTGAGCCAACGTTAGACAATTTTGAAAACACGCAACATTACATTGGTAAAACGCAAAAAACTGATGTGGAAAATGATTGTGATTTAATTGAAAATCCTCTGTATTCTTCCAAAATTGAGTCAAACGATGATAGCAAAACACAAGATGTATTTGTAACTACAGATATTGTAGCGAATATTGACAAGCAAACTTCTAAAACTCCAGTAAACGTGAACAAAATAAATCCTTTCAATATCGAAAGTTCTAAAACACCAGAAATTCAAGTAGACGGTGCCAATGCAAAGCCTGCGCCACCTAATTCACTTCTATTAACACAAAAGCTATCGTATAGTTCCAATGAATTGAACTACGACGATAGTCAACCAAATAGTGTTAATTATCACGTTCGGTCTAATTCTCAGCATGATATTACTTTGAATATTGCTCAATCGCATAGCGAATCGGCTCTAAAGCAGTTGAAAAACATCGCCAGTCCTGTTTCAAGTGCAACTAAAGATATGGTGTTGACACCTTTATCGAAGTTAGCTAAAGGCGTGCAAAATTTGGGCGCAAATTTGGATCCAAGGAAGATGAAGGTAAGGTAACTTTATATAAGTAAACTAGTTGAAATAACAGACGCTGTTCTGTGCAAATAAAAAATTATCATCATCATCATCTAGGAGTTCAGTGACATACACACGTACACAAGACACACATATACATATATATATATATATATATATATATATATATATATAAGGAAAAGTCCTAAATATATATTAGTAACTTATTTTGTACCAAATTTGTTTTCTAAATTGCATGTCGACACAGACGAAAAATCAAATGGTGTTTGTTTGTCTTTCTGGCAACACATTTATGATCTCTATATACATATTAGTTTTTTTAAGTATTTTACGTTATACGGTTTTTCACACAATACTACAACAATTTTAACGTTTATAATGCCATTTTGAAGATTATATTCTCATCTAAGGACAAAATACAGCCAATTCTCATGCGTAATCTATCTTTAAGAACTTATTTTTATCAAAGAATTTACTTCAATAACCAATCAATTTCCCTCTTAAAGTGCAGGCGGCGCGAACCCAGCTGTGAACGTATTAGAACAGAAATGATGATATGTTCATCGCTCATAGATTTTGTTTTTTTAATTTTTAGGGCAACAGCACATCCGTTAAACACATAACGGAACAGCAATACGAGGAGCATAGACAACTGCAGGATAAATGGCGCGGATGTAACACACGCCTTGTCGCACTCTAATGGCGGCGTTGCCAATCACGAAATGTTACCATATATTTATTGTTCATTCATGGAATTACCATGTATGTACCTGTTTCATTTTATATTATTAATGCGTTTTAGTAGGCACAATATTAGTACATAAATGCCTTAAGTATTAGCCGGCTGTTAGATTATCTTTTTAAATATTTGTTATCAAATTATACAAAGTGTAAAAAAATCTTCCCTCCTTTCTATTAAAAATTCACAGCAAAAAATGCATCAGGATTGGGCAAGGTATCCCCGATTGCTTCTAAGAATGCAATCTCACTATCGCCTACTTGTGGGAATGAAACCGTTTTTTCTGACAAGTTCGACGGTGTGGTATTCCATAACCTACCGAATTACTCCTATCCTCCAATTGAACGGTCCGCCGGCACAGTGCCCTTGGCTCAAGAGACCCGTCTGACTACCCGGAAAGGTGCCCCTTTCGGATAGCTTATCATTTTCAGATTCCCTGTGAGTGGCGGACCACTACTCATCGGCCCGACAGCTTGTGGCGACATAAAGAACAGGTACTTGTGCCTGTGAATATCTGAACGTAAAAATGCCGTATCTATTACACTTTGATTAGAACCTGCACCATTCGGATAGGTTTTTTTACACACATTTTTTATATTATAGTAGTAATTTGCAGGGTTAATCATTCGGTCCTTTAGTTTTAGGTGATCTTTTAGACCCTTATCTCCTCCTATTAGTATTAAATTAATTCTCAGATATGCAATGTGTTGTCAATGTTAATCGAGTATGGACTTGATTCGAATAATTAATAATAATTGCGATGTATAAGTTTAGTGTAATGAATTATTTCTATGAAACTATCGGTTAAAATACTTTATAGTATTCGAAATCATATTTTATGTTACATTTTATTATTATTAGTGGTATTGGGGTTTCTGTAATAGATATTCTATTGACTCGAATGAAACTAGCACTATGGCAATTTTGTTCACTACGATATTTAGTTTATGAGTCCGGGAAAGCAAAATCACAAAATTCATGTAATAATTTTATTGATTCTTAAAGAGGTGCCATATCTCTTTTACAATATTTCATTTTAAATGAGATATTTTAACTGATAAGTTTTATAGAAAATTCCAATGATTGACTCCAAATAATTAATAATTTTGAATAGTAAAATTAATGATAAATTGATGATTTAGTAGATTTTTTATAAAATTGACATTCCTTTATTTATAATAAATTTTAAGGCCTCATTGATTAGTTCTTAATGATATTAAAATTATGTAATTTAATTATTAGTATATTTATCAGTATTTTATATTGTTTTCGTTACGTATACGCTTAAAATTATAGGTTTAATTTGTGTTTCGTAAATGTCAAAATAGTTGAAAATAAATTGTATTAAATAAATTATTGCATCTATTAAAAATTATGGATTTTCAGGGATTGATCATCACTGTTGATCATTTTATAATGATCTTGGTATTTAAATTATACATTTTGTATTTTTTTAAATAATTTGCGTAATAAATAATTTAAGCGTTCGATAACATCCTTGCTGCGATGATCTTTCTAGAGGAAAAGAACACGTGTATTTTTTTGATATAAAATCTTCAGGCGCACCAGCTAGACTTAGCCGTCATACTTGGTTATACAGGTGTATCAGGTTATGGGGCAACTGGTCAAACGGGAGCTAGGCAATGGTGAGAGGAATCCATGGAAAATTTGAAATAAAAATATCGATTCGTTAATGAATTTAACGTTAAAGAGACATGTAAGTTTTCAATTTTGTCATCGCTTTTTCATGTAAATCTGATTGAAATGTATAAAGTCAATGATACTTAATCTGCAACATTCGTATTTTGTTAAATGTTCATTAGATATTGAATAACTCAATGATTACGTTCGCATAAGCAAGCTAAAATAGCTGATCGGCCGATGACCGTTGATGAGTCACCTTTGTTCCTACGTTACCATTGAAGCGTTCGCACAAATCATACCTATTTATACTGTCAAAGCTTTACATGCCTACATGTGTTCTGTCTATACATGCCTAGCACAGACTCTTAGACACACATTTTTGTAATCACTATAACTTTTATGTTATATTGTGTTTTGTGTAATATACATTCTAATTACGATCTATAGCCGTTAAACTACAACATACTTAAACAGCTGCCCCATAACCTGATACACTCTCTATAATGCTTGCTCGAGAGCGGTGACAAATGGCGTCATTAAATATTTTAGTACATTTCTCTTACCGCTCACCACGGCGAGCTAAGCTGCTCCTGATAGCGGCGTGTTCGTGGCCCGATCGTTAAGTGTGCTCTTGTTCCAAAACTTATCACAGTAATTGTACTAGAGTTGTGCCGACTATGACTATGGCCGACTAGACGATTAATCGGTTGTAAAGAGGCCGACTAATAGAACCGTATTAAATCTAATTCCTTCTCTATACTCGTAGATTTTATTGAGAAATATATACAAAGTAAAAAACCGGATAGTCGGCGCTGATTGCCGAATAGTCGTCGACTACGATAGTAGCCGAATTTTTGGCTGTACGACTAGTCGGCACATCTCTAAATTATAAATAATTATAAATGAACCTGTATTACATTATATAAATTTATAGTGCTTTTTTTTCTTGTCTTAGTCGGATAGTTATAGAGTGATTTAGCTCTCTAAATTTAAATTTTCTGTATTATTCAATATGAATGCTTTTATTATTGCTAGTATCGGTATTAGAATTTTTGATATTCATATTTATTAAATGACTGATCTCGCCGGGTTTAAGTTAGGAGGGCTTGAGTGTGAGGTTTAATATTCAGATAAATTAGAAATAATGATCGCAATACCTTTACATTTTAACAATAATTTTCAAAGTATATTTCTTTATATCGCCATTTTATAAAGTATTTTTTGAACGACAATATTAATAATTTTATTATATTTTAACATGTTTTTCTTTATTCAATGACTTTAATAAAATGTTATAATACTATTATACAGTATGACTGGTAAAAGATTGTACATATTCAAGGAAACGATAGATAATGGTCACATGTAACTAATAAAAGTGTAAAAAGAAGATAATATTAATTAACTACTTAGTAAACATCAACAATATTAGTGTTACAAGACTTCCAAAAATATTGTCACCCTACTGGTGATACACCGATACCGAAATCGAGTAACAGTTTTGTTAGCACTGTTGTCAAGATTTTGGATATTTATTACTAGAATTACTTAAACTAGGTGTAAAAATAATGTCATAAAACACTAAAGTTATTTGCAGATTCATAGCTCTTACCAATCCTGAAATAAAGTGATTTGTTTCTAAACAAAACAATAGGTTTGCCAGCGTACGTTGACCTCTGTCTGCGGCCCGCGACGAAAAAAATACCTACTGGGTCGAGTCGCATAGGTAGAATATTTACCTAAAATGTAACTAGTTCAATGCGCGAACTGTTTAGTACCTATAATTGCTGACGTACGTTGACCTATCCCATGTGTCCATAACTAAATATTTTTATAAGATAATTAGTTCAAAATTTAAGTACCAATTTTTTTTATAAATTCGGTATCAGAATCGAGTACTGTATACCCTCCTTCAATATGTACAATCTTTTACCAGTCACCCTGTATAAAAAAAGCACGTAAACAACAAGATATTTCAAAAAATGGCATCAAAAATATTTCTCTTGTGGCTATGTTTAACACATGAATGATTTCAATTCCTTAAAATCTGTCACATATTTCGTCGCATTAGTAGTACAGTAGCCAAGCTTATTTTAATAAAAAATCAACAACTCCCATTATGACTGCACAGATGGCGTAGTGGTTAAGATAGCGACCTATAGCGCCAGTGCCGGGGGTTCGAATCCCACGCGGGACAACACTTTGTGCGATCCACAAATTGTTGTTCTGAGTCTGGATGTAATTTGTGTCCGTTAATTATATGTTTGTAAAGTCCCCCGCAATACAAGGATTATTTCCTTAGTGCAGGGTGTTGTCTTAAATAAATAAATAAAAAATAAATGTTAATTCTTTTGGTGAAAGATTACATGTGTAACCTAGATTCTTCAGCTGTAAAAGTACTAAGGGATAGTACCTAAAAGGGTATCCCGCCGGGCTGACCACGGACGACAAAGAACTTGCTGCCAGTGATCGGCCCAATAGCGAAGGGGTGGTAATACGACGAGTTATGGGGCCGCGCGTCGCTGTTTCGTCGCCCCGGACGGAGTGAACGGCGCTGGCCATAGCCCGTCCAAAAAAGCTATAAAAGTACAAAATGCTTTTATTTTCGACAAAGCAAATTTAGCCTCTATATCAAGTATCTTTAAAGTTCTATTTTATGTAATTTTGTCTACTAAAGCGACGACATTATGTTTAAAATATTTTTTAAAACGTAAACAGTTAAAATAAATACCAAAAAAACTATAGTTATATTATAGTGCATTTTAAGTATATTCCGCCAATTTCAATATAATACCAGTATTAATGCTATGTTTAAATCGTGTAGTATAATGATTTTAAATCGTTGTTATTATAATACTTATTTAGTAAAAAATGTTAGATGAATAGTCATAGCTTGCGACTGTTTTTCTTTTATATAATTTAGAATGTTTAAAAACCATGGTATAGCATAAAATTATAGAAATTCTGGCTGATAGTATTGTTTTAACGTCAATACGTTACTTTTTCACTGTTATATAACTAATGAAAAATCACTGCTTATTGTAGTAATAATCAATATCAACATAGTCTCAAATTTATGAAGTATATATTTATTATTACATTATAAATGATATGAAGAAATTTAATTATAATAAAATAAACTTTAATTTAATTTTTTTTATATCCATAATTTTGATACGTTATGAAACTTCACTAATTCAGCACAGAGTAGATATAAAATATAGCGCGTTATTATAAATGAATGATATAACTTATTACTAGTTATATAACTAAATATAAATATGCCGTGCCTGATTGGATACCTCAGTTTATTAAACATCTCACCGCTGTTGTGAGTGTGAACTCGACTCACAATTACACAGGCAAAAACTAATCTAGCTGATATTAATCTTAGTATGTATGCGATGAATATGTTTGTGTCTGTTATATAAAATGTTTGTAATGTCCTCTGTTAAAGATTTTTATCCTATTTCAAATAACATGCATTTATAAAATAATATGTAAAATTTCAGAAATAATTTCACATTTCCTATTTTAATTTTTTTAAAGACATTAAACATGTGCAACATTGAAAGAAAAAATAATGACTAACCCATACAACGTGGCCTGTTCGCTCTTCAAAAATACCATGCTTGAGCAGACTTAGGCCTTGATGGTATAATACAATTGGTCTCCTCCGATTACGTAGTATGGGTAAGATCCCTTAGCAACCAAAAATTGTAAAGTTCATAAAAGTGTTCTTTTTTATATTTTATTTTGTTGTTCTCTTCGAATACGACAACATAATATAAATACAGTTTACAACAATATGTATGTTTATTTACAATGATTTTTTTTTAAATTTATTTTTAATGTTAATATGAGTTTATAATTTTACAGCTTCAGTTTCAAATATGAAAAATAATAAATCTTAGTATGTATCATTAAAGGCAGCAAATATATTAACTTTGTAATAGCCTAAAAATTAAATATTTAAAAACTATGTAATCGTTAATAGTGTTGCCAAATGTTTACGTTAGTATTGGACATATACAACTGTCTTTACAGATTTCATGTGCTTTTTCATTTTGCAAATCGTAAATATGAAATGGAGCTGTTGACATTGACTCTAAATATTTTACATTCAATTTAAACTATATAGATTTATACGAATGTTTCACAAATGCGTTTACAAAATAAGTTAAGAATACTAAAAACAAAAATGGAATGCCATGAAATCCGTAAAAATATTTTAATTTCATATGATTATATATTATGATATATTGGTAGCTGACGCGCTGTATAGGTGGACATGCAGGAACTTCGAAGACTTACGAAGATTTCTTAATTAACTGTAAAGAGAGCGGCGATGAATTGTATTTAGTCGATTACCACAGATTTTTTAGAAATATGTCAATTTCTATGTATTTTCCATTACTAATTTTGCTGCTGTAGATGTAGAAAATATAAAAATTTCATAGACATCTGTATTCATACTTATCACGTATATGTAAAAATTTCAGACAATATTATAACAAAATTATGTGTAACTCGCTTAATAAAAATGATATCCAATGATCATATAATTTCATTATAATATTACATTATATAATATTTCACAGTCATTTACCCCTCATTATTCAAAACTGCTCCCATCCACAACCAACACTGTCCAAAAATAATTTTAATCTTTCGCGCACAATGTACAAAATGGCAAATCGCTCTAAGACCAACATTTTCTATAACTTGTGGGACTACTGTGTGGAGAACTGAATGGTACAGACCGTTCACCATAAGATGTTCCCCGCTTTAACAATTGGCAGCATTGTCTACGGTGCTGCCAACAATATATGTAACTTTTTCGCCCCATTACCAACACATTATTATACCACATTAATGTTTTAGTTGTTTATTTTTAAATAATATACAGTTATAAGACTAGGAAGGTTGTAAATGATGAAACAATTTAAATTTTAAATTATTTATTGATTTCATTTTTTCTGACAGTAATTATGCTGGAAAGGTACGATTCCAGACATATCACTGTTACTTTCACTATCATCATCTGTTGTATCCGAATCGGTGCTGCTGTTATTGCCTAGTTCAATTATGAATTTATCAGTAATATTATCCATGAAGCCATCACGTTCATAAAATTTGCCTTCTAAATTTTTTACGTGTTCACACTGTTTTTGCCAATCCTGAGGGGTTATAGATAAAAAAGCTTCTGTTAACTTCACTATATTCCCAGCTTCTTGGCCGACATTATGGCTAGCTACTCGTCTCTTTAAAAGACTCCACATAAACTCTATTCCATTTAAGTCACAGTGGTAGGGGGGAAACCTAACCACTTTATGGCCATGACTCATCAATAGTTGGTCAGCCTCATAAACCGGCTTCTTTGTGCTCTTTTATAATTTGATCAAGTTCTACTTTCAACATTGTTGGTAAATAACATAATCCGCTATCTGTAATCCAATTTTGCATTTGCAGTTTTGAGGAACCCATAGTAGGCGGTTTATTGACTTGCACCGTATGATAGGGAGCGTTATCCATGACGACTAAGGAGTTCAGAGGCAATTTTTTCTGGTATAAGTTTTTCTGAAAGCCATTTCATAAAATTCGTTCTATTCATATCGTCATGGTAGTCCCCTGATTTACTCTGTGCTTTAAAAATCAACTGAGCATTATGAATGAACCCCATTTCTCCACCTGCATTAACAATGATCCATCGCGTTCCAGCAGAATTATTCGTTAAAACTCCGTCCTCGTCATCTTTTTGCCAACATTTTTTCACAGCATATGATGCGTGAATGTATGTTTCATCTAAGAAAACTGGGCCGACCGTCTGTACGATTTTGCCCCATAGTATCGATATATTTGCGTTTCCATGCAACTATATCTTGTCTTTCCATCAAAATTTTCCGCTTTGAACCACATTTCTTATACTTAAATCCAATTCGATTTAAAATTTTCCATAAAGTCGTTCGACCTCCATCATAGTTTATATCATTCTTAATTTCCACGAGTAATTTATTCAATGTAGGAAGAATTTTTCTCACAGTATACATTTCATGGATTTTATTTCTTATAGCGCATAAATCAAAATCATCGAGATCCACCGATTTACGTTTATGACGATGTTTTCCAGGTCACTTGAGTTTTTGAGATGTAGACGTAGCTACTTCACCTTCTTTAGATATTCTACTAACTGTTTTCTCCGACACGCCTGAAACATAAAATAGGTATGTATTCTTTTATAAAATTAAATATTAATATAAACACCAATAAGGGCAATATCATAACGAGATAAAGGAAAATAACTAAGATATGTATTTTTTTTTATTTTAATTCTTTACGTTATTAAATTAATTCTTATTACTCATTCTTAAGGCATTATATCTGAAGCTGGTATCCCTATTTTACTAACCTGTCATGGCAGCGACGTGAGATCGCACTTGATCGAGTGGAATTAACGGGGCTTGGTTTGCCTATTCTCGCTCACAAAAGGCACGCACCTTCAACACAATCTCTCTTGCACTGCTTCTGAATGGCTTTAGCATGATTAATTTAGAAAATATTAAATAATACCACAAAAACAAGGGGAGCACTTCACACTACGACAATCGGACAAGGAGTCCGTCTGTCGTTGTCCTTGTCAAGGACAGGGACAAGCAAAAGTGCCAACATGACGCCCTATTTTAACAGGGGACAACTTACGGTGAACTGTCTGTAGTTGTTAACGTTAATTTTTGAAGTGAAACTTCTTTAGAATCGTTCTGATTTCAAACTTGACAAAACGAAAAAGCGAGTCCATAAAGACACAAACATCTAAATGTCTCTAGAATACTGTAGCGTGGTTTGGCGGCCGCATTATGCAGTCCACTCGTTGCGTCTTGAACGTATCCAAAAACGATTCTTATGGCACCTTGCGTTTTCCGACGGTATCTCCAGGTCAATTTACTCTTATAAACATAGGCTAATCATATTACGTCTTTAGAAAATCGTAGGAAAATTCATGATGCAAAATTCTAAATCATCGTATCGAATGTCCTCCGTTGCTAAGTCTTTTTAAATTTCGCGTTCCCTCACGGCTTCCGCGTCACCCTATTACACCTCTGTGTCCACCGTTACGAAGAACAGTTTAAAACGCTTATTGCACTACACGATATTCAGGGCCCTGAATCACTAGGGGTGCTCTACAACAGCTAAATTGCGAGACCTGTTTCAGTTTTAGCGAAATAACAGTTTCAGAAAACTGTTCCATACATATATATATATATATATATATATATACATAAATAATAATATTATATTGTATGTAATAATAATATTATATATATATATATGCTTAAATATATTAGACGTGGGTCGTTACGTTATTTTTAAGAAACGTAACGAAACTAGTGTCTTGGTCGACGTCACGTGTTTCAAAACTAGTGATTTTTGTAACGACTTATTTGTATACATCTACTTTGATTGTTTGCATATTGTATGAATAGCTGCACTAACTATATACAGTTACACGCGAAACGAAAATAAATTTATAGCTATACAGTTAAATCAATAAATTAACTTCCTTTCATACTTTTTTCAGGCTGAGGACTGACTGCATTATATGTATTTACGATTGATTAGAGGTTATAATTAAACTATTATTCTAACTAAATTTGTATTAATGCAGACGTATTTAAAAGTAAATTGATTGTATATACAATGATTATATTTACAGTTTATTTACACTTCTGATATATTTACAGTTTTTTTCACTGTTATATGCACTTTATAATGTATGATGTTTTTATTAGTAAAACAACAAACTAAAACAATAAATAAATTAAATTCTTTACTTTAAATTCAAATTTCAAAGTAACACTCGCTTCGTTTCCCGCAACGTCAAGCCGTTGAAATTACTTATAAACAAAAATCACTCTATTTTATTACAAATAAATGCAATTTTACGTATGAAAATTAAAGGTATAAAATGTATTGTTACGCTGTTTGGTCTTTGTTGCATACCACGGCACGTGAGTATTCGGTATTTGGTCGGATTACTTCCAATAATTTCGTATCATTCGATTAGCCATCTCGCTCGCTCATTAGGCCGCGATGCGAAAGAAATGTACTTAGCGTAATCAACGTTGTGCGGTCGGCTTTTTTACCTTTAAAATCACCTTTTTCACTTGTCGACTCGTAAATACTGATTGTTACATGTCGCGTAATGGGTTATTGTAACTAATGACGTGAAATAACGCTCATGTCTAAAATATATACATAAATCAGTCCTAAGCATGTAATTTCCGTGTGGTGACGGAGTAAGAATACAATTCACCACTCCCTATCCTGCCCGTGGATGTCGTACAAGACGACTAAGGGATATAATATGCACATAAGATCTGTGCAAGAGAAGGAAAACTCGAAATAAAACCCTATACCAACATGTCTGACCAGCATGGTATAGTAGGTCAAATTCCCTCCCATTGTGGAGGAGGCCGGAGCCCAACAGTGGGACGTATCTGGGCTGCGATGATGATGATGATGCATGTAAAGCAGGAAGGATCGTTTTCATTTTAGGAACAAACACTGAAACCACTTCTAAACATTATTCCTAAAGAATGGTTGTTTCTCCTTTTTTCTCGTATTACAGCACAACAGGCTGTTATTTTGGAACCGTTTTCTGAAACTGTTATTTCGCTAAAACTGAAACAGGTGAAACAGGTCTCACAATTTAGCTGTTGTAGAGCACCCCTAGTGATTCAGGGCCCTGAATATCGTGTAGTGTAATAAGCCTTATACATAGATAAAAAAATATCTCGGTTTGATACAATTTTTGATTTTTGATCTTTTGTATCGATATATCGAATCCAAATGAAACAGTTAAAATATTGATAATTCGAATTAAAAATATCGATACTTTAACAAACCTAGTATTACTCTATGAATTGAAATTCTGTCAAAGTGTCAAAGCTTTCAAGGAGGAGTTTCGGCGCGAATATGTATACATGTTAAGCTCTTGTATTATATTCATTTTTTTTGTGTTTTATAGTGTTATATTGAATTCATTTAATTAGGTTTTCAGCGCCTAATTAATGATAACGAGAACGACTTGACTTACTGACGGACAATGACTAATGACAAGTTAAACAATATGAAGAAGAAAATAATATATGATCATTTCTCCCACGTACATGCAAGCTCTGAACTAATGCTGCTAATGCTAATGAACTACCTGCTGCTGTGTTTCCCGAGCGCTATGACATGTCCTTCTTTAAACGAGGTTTAAGAAGAGTATTTCCTTCACGGTAGGCAGCGGTCTGGCTGTGCCCCTGGTATTGCAAAGGTCCATGTGCAGCAGTTTCACTTACCATCAGGTGTGCTGCTTGCTCGTTTGCCACCGTTGGCAATAAAAAAAAAAATGTAAAGAAAATTATTTGTAAGCTACGTAAGATAAGGCAGTATGGTCGAAAAGACTTTAGCCTGCTTGTAAGGGCGAACCAAATAAAAAAAAATTTTTTTTTTCTTTTTCTTTTGCTTTTGGGCCACTCGGTTTGAGTATTTGCATGTGTAGGAAGCTAAGGAATCTGAATTATTGATAATAGGAATTTAGGATAGCGGATATAAAGGAAAATCTGGTGGAAATGTTAGGGTACCAAAGGATAAAAATTTATGAAAATGATATACATAAATATTATAATCTGATATTATTGGAAGAGATAAAGGTCGCAAGAAATTTATAAATATCGATATTATTCGAAGCAAGAAGTGTTAGAACGGAAGTAGGAAGAGGTATATTAAGTGAAATCAGAGATGAGAAAAATACAGTATGATCATATAAAGAGCAAGAAAATATAATATGGTTAATGTCTCCAATTTCTCCACACTCACATGCGTTAGATGAAATTATATTTAGTCTAGCTAGATGAATCGGTGTACACATATGACCAAGCCGCAGTCGTATTAAAATTGTAGTGGCCCGTTTTCCAAGTTTTGCTTTAAAAACCATGGTTTATCTGGAATATTAGGTTGCACTAGAGAGTAAAGTCTGCCTTTGACCTGACAACTACTCAGCCAAACTTTTTCCCACGAATCTTTTAGATATAAAATAGGTAATGCTGCCAAGTCATTATAATAATTTAAATACGGGAAGGTATCACCATTCTCCACAGCATCATTTGCAAGATTGTCTGCCCTAATATTACCAGGGATGCCAGAATGGCCCGGAATCCAAACAAAAGAAACGTTAATATGTTTTTGTACGCATGTGTAAAGTAAACTTCTAATTTGAATTATAACAGGAGAAATAATTCTACGCAAAAAAGGAAAACATTCTAAGGCTTGGAGTGCACTCTTAGCATCAGAGAACACCACAGCACTTTGAAGTTTCATAAGTAAAATATATTCAACTGCTTTTAATAATCCAAAACACTCGCCTGTGAAAACTGAAGATTCTGGAGGTAATTTAATTTTTTGAACAATATTGTAATAGGAATGATAAATCCCTACGCCTACACATCCTATTTTTTCAGATTTGGAAGCATCTGTAAAAATATAGTGCCAGTTCTTCCAGTAAGTGTTAACAGAATGCTTAAAAGAAAGCGGTGCTAACGCATATTTTATAATACCTAAGTTAAGACAAATATCGGGTATCATGACTAAGGATTCAAAAGGTGCACAAAAAAGCGAATGGGATGATGAATGATAAGATGGCGCTTCAAGAGAATTGAATCTCTGATAGCTTTTAATGAGAGCAGGGGAACTTTTATAAGCCCAATATCCGGAGGAAATGATCTGATGTTGAAGTTGTGCAAGTTTCAAACGTAATGGATGTTTAGAATATTGGAAACACCGTAATAAAAATTTGTCGCATATATACTGACGACGTAAATGCAAAGGAGGGTCCACTAATTCAACTTGTAAGGCATTATTTGGAGAAGACTTCATAGCACCAGATATAATTCTTAAAGCTTTGGATTGAATCCCATCCAATCTCTTTAAAGTATTAGCGTTAGACATTAATAGGAATGTACCATAATCAAGAATACTTCGAATGAGTTCATTGTAAAGTAGCTTTAATGAGTAAGGGTGAGCACCCCACCAAACGCCGCAGAGGCATCTTAAAATGTTAAGAGATTTTTCACATTTTGCCACGATGTAGTCACAGTGAGCAATACCAGAAAGTTTCGTGTCTAAAATAATTCCTAAAAATTTTATACTATTTTGTGAATTAATTAAATTACCATTATAATAAATGTTAATAGGTGGTGGAAGTCGCGATCTTGTAAATAATACGGCAGTACTTTTATCAGAAGAAATTTCTAAGCCATTGGCATCCATCCAACATTTTAGATTTTTAAGGGAATAAGATAAGCAGTGACAAGATTGATCAATAGATTGGTGCGAATGATATAACAGTAAGTCGTCTGCATATTGAAGTACTCTAACGTTCAAGTCTAGGCAAGATTTTAAATCATAAGTATAAATATTATAAAGAATAGGGCTCAGTACGGACCCTTGTGGGAAGCCCCTTATTTACCACTCTGTATTCATTTAAAGAACCTTCTAAATAAATATGACGATCTAATAAAGAATTCATAATAAAATTCGTAAGAATAACGGGTATATTTAATAATATTAGTTTTTTGTATAAAATGGACAAAATAACGTTATCATAAGCAGAAGCAATATCTATAAAAGTGGCTACTACAGACTCATTGACTGAAAAAGCCAAATGAATATCGGTTACGAAAATACTAACACTATCTATGGTACCTCTCCCTCGTCTAAATCCAAATTGACTTTCACATAATAAATTATTATTCTCAGTATACCATTCTAGACGGTTTTTTACCAGATGTTCAGTAATTTTCATGAGAACGGAAGAGAGCGCTATAGGGCGGTATGATAACACGGAAGATGAACATTTACCAGGCTTCAATATTGGTAACACTAATTGAGATTTCCACGAAGGAGGTATTTTGCCTGTTATCATAATAGTATTTATCATGTTAAGGTAATAAACAAGAATTTTATCTGTAGCATGTGAGACAAAAGAATACGGAATACCATCCATACCAGGTGCAGAATCTTTTACCTTAGCTAATACGCCCTTAAGTTCAGTAATTGAGAAAGGGGTATTTAAACCTGATAGATTATTTGAAATTTCCACAAAACATGGAAGCATGACTTTTTCAGGGACAAACGGAGGAGCTAATTTAGTTAAAAATTGTGTTTGCAAGTCGGTAGGCAGTGATGTTGGAGAAGATTCTTTGAAAGCAGATCTAAATTTTCTGATATTTTGCCAGACTACAGTAGATGAGATATCAGGAGAGATTGATGAGCAAAATGATTGCCAGCTTTGAAATTTTTTCTTTTTAAATAATTTACGGGTTTCCGTGACGACAGTGGATAAATTTTCAAAGTTTTCATTGGAAGAAAATTGGGAGTATTTTGCTTCTGCTTGCTTGCGTCTTTTAATCGCGTCTGAACAATCTTTATCCCACCACGGCGGAGACGGAATAATACCTAAAGCTCTATTTTTGATAGGGAAGATATCATTAGCTGTTTTAATAATTGCCTTGGAAAGAGCTTCCGCACATTCAGATACATTAGCTGACGTTAATTCTGGAAGATGCAATATTTCTTTGTCTAAAGATGTTTTAAAAGTATTCCAATCAGCATCAGCTAATTTATATCTAAAACGAGGAGAGTGAGAGATTGGGCGTGAAGTTTTAAGCGAGGGGAAAGAGACAATAATCGGATAATGATCACTACCATATGAATAAGGAAGACACCTCCAGGTTATTTGTGAAGCCAAGCTACTCGAACAGATAGATAAGTCGGGGGCACTAATACCTTCGTGAGGCGCAGAACGACGAGTACTACATCCCGAATTAATTAAACAAAGATTATATCTATCTAATAAATCTAAAATCAAATTACCAAAATAATTTGATGTACTACCCCAAGAATGATGTTGGCAATTGAAATCCCCAAGTATAACAATAGGTTTAGGTATATTGTACAAAATATTATTAATTTCATTGAATATAACAGAAGATGGGCGAGGAATATAAATTGAAACGAAGCAAACATTATTTACAATAGCAGCAATTATAGAAAATCATTGCTATGTGAAATAATGGGAAAATGTGAAAAATGCAAGTTATGTTTAATGAGCAGGGCAACACCACCATACCCATCAAAACGGTCTTCGCGAAGACAAGCATAACCAGATAACCTAAAATTGAAATCTGGTTTAAGCCAAGTCTCTTGAATAGCTACTATAAATGGATTATATTTATTAATTAGATAAATTAAATCAGATTTCTTAGATATGATGCTGCGACAATTCCACTGAATCAGAATGTTTGTACTGTCCATTGTCGTTTGAAAAGTGAGGTTGAGAAATATCATTATTTGTGAGGGCAGCGTTGGACGGTTGAATAAATTTTGACTGAGAGAGAGTATTGTATTGAGTAATATTATAATCAATTCCTTGATGGAGGAATTGGATAATTCTTCGCTTAGTGGTTTAAGAGCGGAACCATTTGTAAAAGTCTTCATATCATAGTCTCTAATAAGAGCTTTATGTGCCCCAATATAATAACCACCAGTTGATTTAACTTTTGGTTTAGGTTTATTTACAACAGTTTTTTTATATGAAGTAGTAACAGGTCGAGATGAAGAGTGAATAGAATGAGTGTTAGACGATTGCGGCAAAATATTAGAAGTTAATAAAGCATCAGCATATGAGATTTTCGATATTGGGGCATGTTGTTTAGAGGCTTCAGAGTATGATAAACAACTCTTAGCCATAGTTTCTTTGATTGATTTTTGTCTTTGATATTCAAGACATTTATTACTTGTTGCCATATGATGACCTTTACATAAAATACATCGAATATCCTCTTCCTCCGTATTACAACTGTCACCAATGTGATCTAAACCACATTTGTAACATCTTGGACGAGATCTGCACTGAATTTTTACATGTCCAAAACGACAGCAATTAAAACATTGTATTGTGGGATAAATGTATAGTTCCACAGGAAGAGCATTGTAGCACATGTAAATGTATTTTGGTAATGTTTGGCCATCAAAAGTTACTACTACTGATTGGGTAGGCTTAAGTTCTGTGACATTATTTACAGTAATTTTTCTTTTTAGTCGCCTAACTTTTAGAATGTTACCACAGCCATAAGGAAGGTTGATATTATTAATGATATCATCCTCTGTATAATCAGCAGGAATACCTCTAACAATACCCATGCGTGTCACTAAGAAAGTTGGAATGAATGCTTTATAATTCTCCCTGTCAAGTAGTGGTGAGCTCAAGAAAGTATTAGCATCATTGTAGTGTTCAAATGCAATAGATATTCTGTTTCGACCTATCCGCTTAAGGCTGCCGTTAACAATATTTTTAAAAGAATTATTCTTTAAAAAACGACCAAATGTGACTGGGTGTAAAGATATATTATCATCAGGACATAAGATTTTCTTCTGAACATGAACAATAAATGGTGAGATATCTGAAGGTTCATATGACAACCTTGCAACTGAATTGATTAGAACTGCTGATTGCAACTGAATAAATTAGATTTTGGCTTATTATTATTACTCTCCAGTTGGTTATTTGTATTTTCTATATGGCTAACATTTTGTTGGCACTGTGACTCAGACATGCAGTCACAATCAACGTCTTTTAATTTACTAGTACCATGTTTGCGTCGTCGCTTGTTACAGTGCCGACAAATATGGTGACGAGATGGCCTTTTGCGTTTAATACCACTGCTGATGCTGGAACAGTCGGTATCCATACTGTCCGTGTTCGCAGCATTGGTCAATGTTACATTGTATCCAACGTCGGGTGCGGTGCCCCCCGGATCATCCGGGGGATCCATATTAAGAAAAAAAACTTACCCAAATCACATATAAGATGAGCACTAACTACAGAAATAAAGAATATACAAGTAAATGAACTATATGTACAATAATATTTTACAAAACCACCAGAAAACAACAGTAAATTAAAATTTACAAAAAACTCGTGACCGCCAAACTCAAAGATTCCCGCGCTTTCAAAAAAAAAAAAATTAAAGCCTTCACTTCAAAGCAGTGTCACCATTTGTGGCAGATTTCTGCCATTTGGGTAGATTTTGCCCCAAAATTTTAGTTCTGGCAGATTAAGCTGACGATTCAAAAAAGTGGCAGAATTTGGCAGATTTCTGTAATTGTATTGTGTAATTGCATTTTTATGTAGGTAAGTTTTATATAGGTACTGTGTTGGGTTTATTTCTTTTATGAATAATTTAATAAAGATCGGTTATCGATTTATGTATATCGACTGTCCCATCTCTTTTTTATTTTCAGTCTAGTATGTGTATATATATATATATCTTTTTTATGTTCAGTATAGTAGAGCTGTGTGGTAGCGGCTTCGAATACTACCAACCCTTGCTTTGCTCGTGGGTGTCGTAAAAGACGACTAAGAGCCCTAGATTGACCCGGACCAACTCCATCTGGTACCATTTGGGTCAACGATTACATTCCCCAGGAGGGTTGACGTCAGGCAAGCGGCCGGTCATAAAAGTCATTGCTGATACTTTTTGCAATATGTCAAAACAGATGACATATTGCGTCGACCCCAAGTAATTGGGATATATATAGTATCTTGTACGTGCGTAAGCGTCATTTTTCAATAAAATGTTTACCAGGTATTTCAGTACTTACGAGGTACATTTTAGGCATGAATATTAAAATTTTTATATTTATAATATATTGCAATTCAGTTGCAATAAAGCTGGCACGAAAAGAATGAAAATATATTTGATACAAAATGAAATTGTAAACATGTCGCTTGTTCAAACTTACTTCGTTGGTGTCCTTGACATCTGTCACAGAGATCAAGCTATATTTTATGGACTATAATAAATTGTAAAATAATTGATATTGAATAAAAATAATAATAATAAATAATAAATAAAAATAAAAATAATAAATAAAAATTTCTTTGTATACGTAGTATTTTATTTATTCAACCTACCCGTCTCCATGGATGCAATAATATGGTGGCATATTTTTGGCATTTTCTGGAGTCGGGTTTGGCAGATTTTTTGTGAGCGTTGGGCAGATTTGTCATTTTTGAGGTGGTCACACTGCTTCAAAGTTCAATAATATAAGGGGGGTTTCGGCGCGAATATGGAGATGTCATGTTAAGCTCTTGTATTATATTCATTTTTTTAGTGTTTTATAGTGTTATATTGAATAATTTTGCTGATATTTTATGTAATATAATATAATTAAGGTGCTGAAGTGTGGTGAATGTGATATAAGAGTGGTTTATGTGTATTTTCATATTCAACCGGAATTCCTAGAGAAATCATCTAATTAGGTTTTCAGCGCCTAATTAATGATAACGACTTGACTTACTGACAGACAATGACTATAAATAAGTTATACAATATGAAGAAGTATATAATATGTAAAGAAAAATTGTATCAGACTTGGCTGTATGGGCTTCAATCCCTTTGCCTGTCCGTATGGACAAACAACCAAAAAAAAAAATCAATAATATAAAAATAATAATAAGAAAAATATCGTTGAAATGTGAATTATTTTTTGCAAACCTTATTTATATTTACCTAAAAAGTATACATTTTGGCCTTAGAACCTTTATTCTTTGGCCAAATGTTAGTGATACTTTCCTCTGTGTCCCAAACAAGAAATTGAAGCACAAGTAATAATGGCTTGAAGGATTTTTAAAGCCCAAAACCGAGTGTTACTTTACTCCTTACGTGTCCCAAATAAAAATAAAGAAGGAGAAGCACAAATTATAATAATGGCTTGACGAAGTAAAACAAAAAATTATAAAATATTTGCATTTGTTATTCACCTATAATCATTATGCTCTCATTATATTATTTATTGAAGAAAACGAAAAGTAAACCTAATTTAATAACTACTCAATATTATCAACATTTAAACGAAAATGCAGATTTAAAAATTGAAGATGTGAATGGCAAATGTAGAGTATGCTTACAGGATGGTGTTATTGAAATATTTGGTAAAGACGATACTAGATATATTCTAGAAGCCGTTGAAAACATAGGGAATATACATATAAATGAAAACGATGATTATCCAAAATACTTATGTCATGTCTGTCATGAATTTATAAAAGGTGCAATATTGTTTAAAAAAATTGCTATACAGTCTGATGAAATCCTAAAAAGGCAGGTAAAAGAAGAACACACTTTAGATCTATCATTTGACCATGATGTAAGTGATAGCAGTGTTTATGATACTAAAGACACCGAAAACCATTTCTCGGAAAGCAAAGAAAAATATGATTTGAAAAAAGAAAAAAATACCAAAATAAAATCTGCACAAAAGGTTACTTGCAAAATATGTAATAAAGTTATAAATAGATCTTATTATAAAGAACATATGACAATGCACGATCCAGATCACAAAAAGTATGTTTGTGATGTTTGCGGCAAATCATTTAGACTAAGATGTGCGTATCACAATCACAGCTTGCGACACAGAAGTGACTTTCCTTATAAGTGTCAATTTTGTCCATACAAAGGCAGATACTCGGAGCTTTTAAAAACCCATATGAGAACACATACTGGAGACTATAGGTATATGTGTACCGAATGTCCAGCAAGATTCTTATTTAGGAGTAATTTAAACAGTCACATGCTTAAACACAAAGAACCTCAGTTCAAATGTGAATCATGTAAAAGAGCGTTCCATACAAAACTTTTACTTCAGAGACATTTTGAAGCACACCACTTGGGTATAAAGAATCATGTATGTAATATATGTGGCAAAGCTTTTAGTTCTAGGAATGCTATGATGAAACATCAAAGGAGTGTACATAAGAGAGAAAAATTATCATTTGGCAGAGTACCTGCTTATTTAGAAGCAGAACACAAAAATAATGATAAATATATAGTTTGAAGCCTAAAATCTTGATGAATTTATTAAAATTAAAATAAGGTAATAAATGAAGTGAACTAAGTTAAGACAAGGAAAACTAGACATAAAACTATACCAACCTTTCTGTCCAGTGTGGTATAGTAGGTCAATTTCCCTCCCATTTTGGCATGAGCCCAGCTGTGGGTTGTATATGAGGTGTGATGATGATTATCACTCAAGAGTGATACATGCCTGAATATATTAAAGATGAGGTATATAGCTTACTGTCTCATCAAAGTATTGAAAATGAAATATTTGTTTGCATTACAGATAAGATAGATAATATGGAAATAGCTACATGGTTAACCAAATATCAGCACTTAGTGAGTTATGCATGCAAGACTCCGACTCCAATCCGGACTCAAGAGTCTCATAATAAAAATGTTTGTAAAATCAGTTTATAGATGATAATTTTATATGATAACATCATAAGAAAACATTGATGAAAAATTACATATTTTATACATTGAACTGAATACTGATTATTATCACTTATTGTCTGCATGGTGACAGAGTAAGAATACCATTTACCACCCCCCTTTCTTGCTGTAAGACGAGTTTACCTCCTCTGCATATTATATCTCCATGTGGTGACAGAGTAAGAATACAATTCAACACCCCCTTTCTTGCCTGTGGGTGTCGTAAAAGACGACTTAGGGATATAATATGCATATGACAAATATCCAAGAGAAGACAAACTCGAAGTAAAAGCCTATACCAACACGTCTGACCAGTGTGGTGTAGTAGATCAATTTCCTTCCGATTGTGGGGGAGGCTCGAGACCAATAGTGGGATGTATATGAGCTGAAAAGATGATGATAATGTAATCATTATGTGTGTGTGATGTGATAGTGATAATTCACTAAATTATCATTATCTTGTACCTAGTAAAGTTAATTGGCAATTACAATTTATTCAATGAATTAATATTTATTTGTCCTCGTTAATTCAAATATTTTTTTAACTGCCGCGATCTGGCTTGCATACCCTGTTCAAGCGGGACGTGATAATTAGACATGTGCAAATCATGCCCTGGAGTGGACACAGAAAAATCACTACTTTAGGACTAAATTGAATATAGAGATAGAGGCTGTATGGGCTTTGTTGCCTTTGCGTGTCTCATTAAAAAAAAAAACAATCAGTTATATTTAATCTGTGGTTATATTTATTTGTTATTGGATGGTTAACCGAACCCCCCGGCGCGAATATGGAGATGTCATGTTATGCTCTTGTATTATATTCATTTTTTTAGTGTTTTATAGTGTTATATTGAATAATTTTGCTGATATTGTATGTAATATAATATAATTAAGGTGCTGAAGTGTGGTGAATGTGATATAAGAGTGGTTTATGTGTATTTTCATATTCAACCGGAATTCCCAGAGAAATCATCTAATTAGGTTTTCAGCGCCTAATTAATGATAACGACTTGACTTACTGACGGACAATGACTATAAATTAGTTATACAATATGAAGAAGTATATAATATGTAAAGAAAAATTGTATCAGACTTGGCTGTATGGGCTTTAATCCCTTTGCCTGTCCGTATGGACAAACAGAACCAAAAAAAAAAAAATATTTGTTATTGTTGTCAATTGTTATATGTTACGTATTTATATTTAGAGAATTTAGAAAGTATCGAAATAATTCATTAAATGTCTGCCTCTTATTTTATGATACAATTTTTAAAAAAGAAACGTAAAAAACAAATAAATAAAATTAAAAAAAAGCGCAGTGCCTGTGATGATATCAATGATACACGTAAATGTAGAGTATGTATGATAGAACCGGCTAGTATATTGATTTTTGATAACGATAGCTCATTTAATATTGCAGAAGCAATAAGTACATTTGGCGGTGTCGAGCTAAGTGTTGAAGACGATTATTCCAAATATATATGTATGACATGTCACAGTTTTTTAGCAAAGGCAGTTTTGTTCAGAAAAGCCGCTCAAGATTCCGACAAAATACTTCGACAAACTTCAATTCAAACCTACGATGACTTTAAAGCTGTAAGCGAGGCAGATGATAGTAACCTTGATAATGATGATACCATTTTACAGTCACACTATTGTAAATTATGCAAACTGCATTTTCAATCTTTGGAAGAGCTAGTTGTACACAATACCTCGAGATCTCACAAAAATGTTCGTATCCAGTGTCCTATATGCAACGGTTTATTGACAGCTCAATTATATAAGAAACATTTAGCTAGACATCAATCTGCAACTCATCTTATTTGTGATATATGTGGAAAACTATATCGTAAAGACAATTTAATTAGGCATTTGCAGCTTCACAGTTATGAGCTACCATTCCAATGTCAGATATGTCCATACAGAGGGCGTTTTATGGAGTCGCTTAAAATACATATGAGGACCCATACCGGTGATAAGCCATTTTCATGTGATACATGTGAGTTACGGTTTTTGACTAGGAGCAATTTAAACAGACATATTTTAACTCACAAGAAGGAAAGACCCTTCAAGTGTGTTGAATGCGGTAAAGGTTTTCATACTAAGAAGGATATGGATACTCATTTTATGACTGATCATGCTGGTTTAAAAGATTTCAGCTGTAGGATATGTGGAAATAAATATGGAACTAGAAAGGCACTCATGAGACATGAGTTGAGAGTGCATAAGAGGGATAAAATGGCCAAAGGTAGAGTACCTTTATATATGCAAGCTGAGTACCAGAACCTTAAGTCATAGAATGTGTAAATGTTATCTATTTATAAACAAAATTATGCATTCATACTGGCCATAAGGTAAAAGTCTAATAGGAATCAAAACCTCAGCAGATATGCTTAAAAACTAAAAGCAAGAATTTTTAAGTAATTATTCATATATGGGATGATTATACTAAAAAGGCTCAAGCAACTAGAAAACAGTATCCATACTAATATTATAAATGCGAAAGTAAGGATGTTTGTTTGTAACGCTTTCACACTTAAACCACTGAACTGATTTCAAAAATTCTTTCACCAATGGAAAGCTATAATATCAGGGAGTAACATAGGCTATATTTTATCCCGGTATTCCCACAGGAACGGGAACTACGCCGCGAGTAAAGCGACTGAAACCGAAGCAAAGCGAGGGCGGGTTGCTAGTAAATAATATATTTCATTCCAATTGTACACAACACTTCCATGTGGCAATGGAGTAAGAATACAATTCACCATCCCCTTGCCTTTGATTGTCATAAAAGACAACTATGGGATATAATATGCATATAATATCTATGCATGAGAAGGGAACTTCAAAAATAAACACTATACAGGTAGTACCAGTGTGGTACTATGTCACAGGTCAATTTCTCTTCTTTTGTGGAGGATGCTCGAGCCCAATAGTGGGATGTAAATGAGCAGGGTTGATGCTTATAATTGTGTATCGTAACTGATTATGAATATGTAATAAGCAACTAAGAAATTCAAGCTGATAATATCACTGCCAGGAAAACTGAAAATAAAACGATGTCAAATTATCAGGTCAAAGTGGTCTAAATGATACTGATGCCTATAAGTGGCTATTAAAAATGATTCAGATAAACATATATAATGGATTTATATTTTCCATGTGGCGACAGAGTAAGAATACAATTCACCACCCTGTCTTTTACCTGTGGGTCTTGTAAAAGACAACTAAAGGATTAAATATGAACATTTATGCAAGAGAATGAAAACTTAAAATGAAATATACATTTATATCAACATGTCTGACCAGCAGTAGGTCAATTTCACTGCTATTATGGATAAGGTTTGAGTCCAACAGTGTGACATATATAAGCTGAACTGATGATGATGAATGGATTTAACAAGTATAAAAATAATTTAAAATGCTCCACTAAGCTGATCAATGATGATCTTTAAGGTAAACTACATTCCGAGAGAATCCCCAATAAAAATAAAATACCTTTCTGAAATATTCGCTTTTATATTTAAATAATACATGTTATGAGTTTACAATAGAATATATGTATATAATTATATTTTTAAACACACATTTTATAAACATTCAATAACATATAGCATTATATAGATAGATTTATGGGTAATTTTTGGTAAATGCCACTTGAAACATTCAAAATATGGACATAATCATACAAACATTTAATAATTGTTATAAAATTTTGCTGTCTCCTACTGGACAATGGAAGATTTGATAGTAACTTTTGTGTATAAACATCTAAGTAAAGGCCACTTTATTACTTACATTTAACACTTATTGGATGGATACAAACATTAGAAGGCTTATATGGTTCAATAAGGCTACTATATTGTTATAGGCACTTATTAAGTATTACATATTGTTGCAACTAATGCTATTACATAATTCTTTAAATTAGAATTAATGTCATGAATTTTAAGTTAAATTATTGTTATAGATACCAATAAATATGTCCTCTATTAAGAATATATAAGAAATATTGATAATAAAATATCAATCAGAATTTTTGACTAGAATATGGATATAATAGCACATTGTTATGCAGATTGTGGTCACTTGATGCAACAATGAAACAATTGCATCATTTTCCTAAATTAAATGAAAATAAATACATAATAACGACAACTTGTAAAATTACATTTTTGTAATATTTTTCAATGACATAAATGTAATATTTAGCTAAATTAAGTGGACACATACACTTGCTAAAAATCCTTTTCTGTCAAATTGTTACACACACTTCCACTTAATGTTTCACCAAATGAACAATATATAGAAATTCAATGTACTTTACATTGAATTTCTAAATAGTATTCGAGATTTTATATGAATAATTCTGTAATACAAGTACAATAATCCTATCTGCCTACGCTTGCTGTAATTAACTTGCATATAATTACAATTGTAACATAAAATCATCACACACTTGGCACAAAGAAGGTAAATTGATGTCAGTGCTAGAATACAACAAATGAACTTAAAGCAATTATTCTACATATGCATATAAAATGTTAGTAGAACAAAATAGACTTAGGTACCTAGAGTCAGTAAAAACAGAACAAAATATAAATAACATAGTATCAACTTAAATCCATATTAAATATTTTGTGATCTGTATAAATTGTTACAGATAGTCCTAAAATACTAGGACTTAAGTACAAACAGTTACAATACTAACATTTTATCAACATTAACATTGGTAAAATATTAAGCTTTTCTACAAAGGTGTATGAAAGTTCAGATAAAATCTAACATCAAAAATATTGGTATATATAATTTAACAGATTTGTTACATTAGAGTAATAAGTAAATATTGCCTTTAATAGTTGAATTAGTCATATAAAAAAAATAACTCCCTCACCACTCTAACTCCTATATAAATAAGCCGCTTGAGGCAGGTAATATCTTACTCGAACGCAGTTTTAAATATTTAAAATGTGAAATAGGACATCTAAAACACATTTTATTAGTTCAAAATAAAGTATATATGGCACTTTTTTATTGAAGACTAGAATAAAGTAGAAGCCGTTTAAAGGGCCAATGTCTAATTTTTAAAGGATAATATTATAATAACTACATTTTGACTAGTATATAATAAATAGTTAACACTTCATTTTTTGCCATTTATAATAAAATACACATGTAAGTTCAAATAAATTTGAATTAATTTTCTTTTCTTTTAATTCTAATTACTGCAATGCAAAGGGAAATTGCAAATCATATACAATATGTTAACAGCTATCAATCCCCAAAAGAGCACCATAATTTTTATATCTTTTAATCATAGGAAGGCCCTCTGCAAAGGCTGACTATAAACATAGATGCAAATACAAATTCTAGCATTTGTATACATAACATTAAAGTGCACCAAATGTATTCTATTCTAAGAACAACCACTTGGAAAACGAGTAGATACAGCACGCCCATTATTGATGGCACTGTCAGTAATACTGAGAACATCACTGGTATATCTGTAGAAATAACGTTAGCAATGAGTACTAGGAATTTCTTATATACATTAATATATATATATTACATGATTATATTCTACATACCTTTCTCACTGAGACTGCCTCTTCTTCCTAAAATTAGTCGGGTGGCTTCGACTATAAATAATCCTATCAGTACGCCGTAGTCTCGCCCAAGTTTAGTTGGATCCTTTTCTATTTCATATTTTACAGTGATTAGAACCGATTTCAAGATGAGAGTACCGAGTTCACATGTTGCAAAGAGACCAAAATAAAATGAATTAATATAAAGCAGAATTTCGTAAGCCAAGCTCGAATTAACCATGGTAATATAATACTATCTTTCTCTTAAAATTGATTTAATTTTGTAGGAACATATAAATTTTAAAGGCACATTACACTATAGATAGAGCACTGTAAAAATTAGAAACAATACACTTTGACATTGACATAATATAATTTAGTTGAATCTACTCTATGCAATAAGGATAGGATACACTTTCTATTTAGACGGAGTATTAAAGAGATGGCACATTAGCGTACACCTTATGAAATAGCAATAATATACTTATAATAATACTAATAATATACTAAAAGGAGAAAGCTAATTCTCGTTCAACGGTAGGTTAAGGCGCGGTCAATCAAGGGCCTTCAGGGTCTAGTTGGCTCTTCAAATCTTGAGATGCACGTCGGAATTTAGAAAACTAAGACCCAACATATAGTTTGAAGTTCTGAGACCCAACGTTTCAATGGTATTGTTGCGTGGTAATGATTTGATTACACAGACATATCGTCGTTTTACTGCAAGAACTCATTAAGTGATCGGGTGACTGGACTAGGGAGGGGAGTCAGTCCGTCACCCGCCGAGAGGCCCACCGCGCGACAACGGTCGTCGAGCGATGTGGCCTGCCCATTGCCACTTCAGCGTGCAAATTCTTCGTGCTATGTCGGTTACATCCGTTCTTCTGCGGATTTCCGTATTCCGGATTCTATCTCGCAGAGATATCCCGAGCATAGCACGCTAAGCGACTTTGAGCCTTGTTATGAGGCCTACATTCAGGGACCACGTTTCCGTGCCGTAAGTCATCACTGGTAACACGCACTGGTCGTAGACCTAAGGATGCAAAAAAACACCGATGTTTTCAAACATCGATGTATCGTTCATAAACATCGATGTATCGTTCATAAACATCGATGTTAAAACATCGATGTTCATGAACGATATATCGACGATACAGCGTTGTTAAGAACGATGTTTTATCATAAGCTTATTAAAATTTGCCCGGAGGATTGTATTTCTTCGTCGTAACATCGATGTCATTCCGCTGTTATTAAAATATCTGACAAACGTCCTAAAAAAAAAAAGCTCATCAAAATTTGCCCGGAGGATTTTATTACTTAGTAACATTGATGTTCGATGTTTTCCTAACATTGATATATCGTTTAGGAACATCGATGTATCGTTCATACACATCGATACCTTTATGTTGCATCCCTAATGTCACCCCGCTGTATGTTAAAACAGCCCACAAATGTCCTAAAAAAAAAGCTCATCAAAATCTGCCCGGACGATTTTGTCCATAACCAAAACATCGACGATACATCGTTGTTGAAGAATGATGTTTTACGTGGTTTAAGGCAAGGTTGGGCAAAATCTGATTTTTATTAAAAAAATCAAAAACCATTGATTTTTTGAAAAAAAATCATGATTTATTTGATTTTTCAAATTTGAACATAAAATTTGAACATTTTGATTCTTTGAAATTATTGTTAATTATTTTAATGTATAAGTCTAAAATTATAATACAATTTGCGCCTCAAAAACTTGTGACAACGCATTTGTCGCGCTTCTTGCTTCTTGCAAGAAAATTCTTGTCGCGATTTGTTTTCCTTCTGTCCTATACACTCACTCACTATACAGTGCCGAGTGAGGCACGAACACGTTTGTTGTGCTTTTTGCAAGAATATTCCTGTCGTGTCGTGTCGTGTCGAGGCTTGTTTTCCTTTTCAACCTATAAATTGACGTTCGCGCATTTCGCTAGTTTAGTTAAGTTAGTTAAGTGAAGGGAAAACATATAAATAAAGTAAAATGAGTGGAAGAAAAGAGGACCCAATATGGCAGTTCTATATTAAGACAACAAATCCAAATAAATTGGGGTATAGGGCTATTTGTAGAAAGTGCAAGAAAGATATTCAAGGGTTAGTCCGAAGACTTAAAGCACACCACGATGTTTGTAATTATCAAGAGAGGAATACAGGTAATTAAATTATTAATTTTATTTTATTTATATTTTAGGCATATATGATTGTTTTTTGTTTTTAAATGTTAGGTGAAATCTAACACGTGGCGTGGCCTTTAATGTAACTTTTTTAACGCGACCTTTCCCAGGTTAATTATTAAAGATTATCTTTACTCTTCTATACTTACTTAATTTTTAATTTTTTTCAACTTAAAAAATTAATTTGCTTTTACATCTCTATTGAACATTTTAACTTTATTTTAAAATCAATAATTCAATACTATATCAATATATCATCAATTATAATTAATCAATTTCAATTTTCAGTTATGTTTTTTCTCTTTCCAGAGAGTCGAATGTCGCTTGACAGTTTTGCTAGCACATCATCTGCCTCAAGTTGTAGTTCACTCATGACGAAAGTACCAACACCAACAAGTCCAACAACTTTTGAGCCAGTCCAAAAAAAGAAAGCAATCGAAACTCAGCCTAGCATGAGTACCATGAGTAGTTTTGTAATGCGGACTTCAACTGCTGAAAAACATAAAATTGACAAACAAATAGCAAAGGCTATTTTTGCTACTAATTCGAGCTTCAAATGTATTGAGAATTTAGAGGTGAAAAAAGCCATTCGGTTATTAAGGCCTGGTTATACACCGCCCTCGAGAAAGTAATAGTAATAGTAGTAGTAGCTTTAGTAATAAAGTTAAATACCCGCAGTGCTCCATTTATGCAAGTTATGTTTTCGGAGGAAGTAATAAAAAATGTAAATGGACTACAATGGTGGTTATCACAAAATGATGAGCCGGAAATCTTAAAACAGTTGCCAATAATAAAACAGTTCCTGTGTGCAACTGCTTCTTCAGCTTCAGTAGAACGCGTATTTAGCTCTTTTGGTATTGTACACTCGCATATTAGAAACAGATTAGGCATAGAAAAAGGAGGAAAACTCGTGTTTTTATTTAAATTGTATAACGAAAATGAATAGACTGAAAATATACGGTAATAAAATTTAGGTGTTACGTTTAGTTTAAGAATTTGGAATTATGTACTTCTTTTTTGTTGTTTTTGCTAAAAGCAGATACTTCTTTTGATTTTTGAGAAAACTTATGTTATGTTGTTATCTGGTTCTGAATAAAAAGGAAAAAAATTGATTTAAAACATGATTTTAATTTTAAAAATCAAGCGATTTAAATCATGATTTTAATCACTTGATTTTAATCAGCCCAGAGTGAACAGAGTGAACAGAGAAATATATAAACTGCCCAATAATATTTATATATCTTAATTATTACCCACTAAATACATTAATATGCCGTAAATAGCTTTATTCATAAAATTTAAGTGATAATTCATTTCCGTTATAAAAAAAGTTACGTTCTATCGCATCTAGTGACAGGATCAAAAGTATTCGGTGCAAACTAATGAATCGCAAATAATCGATTACACTTATTTGCAGTTAAGTCAGCTGACAACTGAGTTTTGAATTGTTGTAATAGACAACACGTTAAAATTGTATCAGGGAGATATAAAAATCTTCTCATCATACCTATAACATGAAATAAAACAGCCAAAATATTTTAATATTATTTTATTATAACGAATCGTCGGATTCTTCATACGAACTCGAATCGTTGCTTCAATCATCTGCAGTGTTTATTATTAACTCTTGTGTAGGTATGTTGTCAAATTCAATTTCCCGATCCCAATCAGAGAATATTACATTTTTTGTCTTGTTGACGACACTCGCCCAGTTTTCAGGCGTCACACTAGCACATGCGTTTTTTAAAAGTTCAAGCATTTTATTTGCTGTGAAAGGAGGAGTTGTATTGTTTCTTGCGGCGTGTCCTTTGACTTGTGCCCAGATCATTTCAATTGGATTATATTGACAGTGGTACGGAGGAATTCTGATTACAACATGCCCATATTCTGCTGCCATTTCGTCGATGACATATCGTTTTGGCTGCTTTTTACTTTTTAATATTTTAAGTAATTCTACTTTTAGTAGGGATTCGTCCACATCTTCCCCATTATCACGAAGCCAGTTTATAATCTCGTGTTTTTTGTTGGCCTGTGTTGGCATTTTATTAATTTGGCGAGAGTGATAGGGTGCATTATCAATAAATATTGTTGATGGCTCTTCAAGTGATGTAAGCATTTCTCTGAACCACTTTTCATACACGTCCGCATTCATCTCCTCATGATAGTCTCCTGTTTTTTTTTTATTTGAACGCTAACAGAGCGTCTGGTACAAATCCCTTTGTAGTTCCCGCATGGCAAAAGATGAGGCGTTCACCTTTCCCCATTGGCACTGCAGAAGTAGAAGCAGCAGTATCGTCAGTCCAACCTTTTGGTATGGAATGATTGGCATTGAGCCAAGTTTCATCTGTGAAAATGACATTCGACCAGTCTTCTATTTTCTTCGCTTGTCTTAAAAATTCACAGCGAGACAAGGCTATATCACGACGTTCCATTAAAATTTTTCTTTTGTCGGATTTCTTATACAAGAAACCGATTTGGTGCAGCACCTTTGACAAAGAAGATTTTTGACCACGAAACAAGCCACAATTTCGTAGAGACGCTACTAATATTTTCAAAGTAGGAATCTCTTTGCTTGTGTAATAATTGTATATATGACGACGAATAGCATCAGTATCAAAACTGTCAATTGCTGTCACTTTACGGGGCTGACGTTTTTTCTTAGGCGTAGATAGCTTGTTCTGTTCAATACCACTACTACCATAGGCTTCTTTAGTGATTTTCGCCACCGTTGGAGCACTAATACCTAATGCTGCTGCAACACGGTCTCTAACTTGGGTTACTGGTATAAGGAATCCGCCATTGCGGCTTACCTTTTCAAAAAATTCACGAAGCCGCAGCACTAACTCTCTGGATTGTCCTTCAAGCACCATACCTTTCGGCATTTTGCAGGTAAAATCTTACTGGGAGGAACGATACGCTCAACTCAATCAAAGTAAGAACAATGAAATCAATACGGTGGAATATAAATACTCAACACAGCGTATGAAAAATATGAAAGAGCACTCAGCGAACAGAAATGTGACTAGCACGGGAGTCTTGTTGCGAGTGACAGACAACACAACAAAATGGCGTCGCCGGCGCGCCGTTCAGTGTTGCCAATTCGGCTTAAAAAAAAAGGGGTAGGCTGGATGAGAAAATTAGTGATTTATTACCGCAGACGAGGGCGCCATTGTCTCTAAGTAAAGTTTGGAGCAGCGGACCCCGCTTAATGGAAAAATGCTTCATAAAGTAGTTATTTTTTATTTTGCAAAGTACAAAGTAAAATATTTTGGGAGGACTGAATTAGTGGGTATGCAAAAATTAATGTGCCCAAATAACAAATATATTTACAGAAGTGAAGTTTTTAAATAATATGAAATATGTATTTAAGCAAAAATAAAATATCCGTGTTAAATCGATTAAAAGTTCTTCCTGACTAAAATCGATTATTACAAAACATAGTATCCGTAATACATTGGTACAACACTAATTGATCAGAATTCGACCTGCCAAAAGTAAAATAAATGGTTGGAACGAGTATAATTTGCGACAAATTTTCTAAAAAAAAAAATCTAACATCGTTCATAAACATCGATATATCGTTCATAAACATCGATGTTTTACTTTGGAAAACATCGATATCCTAACATCGATGTTTTTTATGAGCGATATTGCATCCCTACGTAGACCTGTGTTTTCATTAAGTTAAAATATATATGTGAAATTAATGACTTTTTGAAGTGAAACTTCTTTATCAGCATTGGAAAAAAATTACAGTCACATTTTTCGATTACGCGTCACATTTTTTCGTTACACGCCATCTTTTTCTCGTCCCCACCACGGTCGATTCAAATAAAGAGTACTTTCTCCAGTGGAGTAGGGATAGCATGTCGTTTAAGCGGACTTAAAGGGATAAAGATATACAGGGATAAGGTGATAAGGGGATAAAGGGATAAGGGACAAAGAGACAAAGGAACAACGGGACAAAGGATAAAGAAGTTTCACTTCTGCTATGCGTACTTTGTACACACGTTCATTTTTGGTATTTGGGGCTTTGATCGAGGTTTCAATTAAGTACCTATCTCTATATTTAACTTTTTAAGATTATTTTATTGCTTACGGTGGTAACAAGCAAGCAGTACACCTAATGCTAAAATGAACATTGTATGATAGTTCGTTAGTTAATGAACCCAATGATGTTAATTGTTTGTTATGGCGCCAGGCAAAGGAGACCGGTGTCCTTCTTTGCTAAGAACTTTGGGATGGAACTGAATTAAGTGCCATCCACGAGAGAGTACTCGACTTCAGATGCAAGTTGAGCCCGTCTTTCCTGTAACATACTGTGAGAAACATTCTGATGCACGATATATTGCTCTTCACCCGTGCACCCGTGCTGTGATATGCATATAGCAACGTACATTCTCTATAGAGAGAACCGAAGCCTTTTGTATACCAGCTTTAATGGATATTAAAGCTGGTATACAAAAGGCTTCGGTGGTCATCCGACCATTGCGATAACAACCAGAGACCATGAAGTCTCGGAACAAGAGCCATCAATTGTGACTTTTCTCCATTCAGTGTTCAGACCTTTCAGAAATCCCTCGGGGATTCCCCATGACGGTAGTTTCGACAGAAAAGCGCCGTTTCAGACTCAATCGAACTCTTTTGTAATACCTATGCTACCCACAAGCGCCTTACACTATATCCAAGGTCAGAGATGCCATTCGACTCGTTCGACTTTTTGATCGTTGCACAATGCGGATTTTAGGAAGAGAGCTTTCACATCAAGCTATGAAACGTGGAGAGGAGAATTGACTCAGAAGATCGGACTTTTTTTTTGCGTTATAGTTCAGACTGCCATCGTGTTTCTGTAGTAGTGAGAAATTACAGCGGGAGAAATTGTCTTGGGCAGACTTAGGCCAAGACAATATTAAAGAGATGTTGACGCGGCCGGTTATATTACGGCCAATTTTTAGGGATGTGCCGACTGGATGGTAAAGCCAACTGTCCGGCTATTATCGTAGTCGGCGACTATTCGGCAAAAAGCGTTAACCTTCCGGCTTTCTACTTTGTGTGTATTTCTCAATAAAACTATGTATGGTAAACTATACTATTGTTCCTCATACTTGTAGTATTTGCTGTTTTTCCTGACCACCGCGAGAAATTATCGTATGACATCGGTTACGCTTCACTTTCCCCATTGTCCAATGGCCAAAAAAACCATACCAAAGACTTTCTTTATGAAATGATAAAATTTTGATTAAGCTCTATCACTTTGATGAACAATAACAATATTACAGCCACATAACCTTTGCATGTTCTCCCCATTGTCATTTGGCAGACCACTAATACCAATTCCTTGAAGTCCATAGAGACAATGCGCCTTGTGGGCTAATTAGCTGTAGATAAACGAATCGCTACGGAAATTGCCGAACATCTCCGAAACTATCTATATTATATCGATTAGTCGGCCTTTTTACAACTGACTAATCGGCTAAAATTTTACACCAATGTAATCAGTGAACTTCAATTCCCTTAAAACTATTATATACATTTCATTAATATTTGTTACTCTAGCGCTATTATGATTGGATAATTTGCAATATATATTAGATATTTGTTTTTCCTATTATAATGCTTTATCAATGTCCACTATCCTTTTTAAAATTAGTTCACTGAGGTTCCTAGCTGATTTTGGGTAAATGAAACTTAAGCCGTTTAAACGATCTCTTTGTCCGGAATTGTTGTAAATCCATAGTTAGATTGACGTACGCCTGTTTGCGAAACGGATAGGTAGAGATTAGGATTTCTAATTTGCCAAGTTACCATGCCAACACACCTATGTATCATTTAGTTTTCGTCCCCTTTTTGTTCGGAGGCAGGTTATTGTATGATTGCAGCCCGTCCGATCCATCCGGGACGACGAAGACAGCGCGGCATCTTATAAGCTGTCGCACACAGTACTTGTCATACGCTATCTGGGCGGGCCACTGGTAGCCGTTCTTGTCATCAGTGGCGAGTCTTTATTTCTTACAGTATTATGTTTCTTGATTTTCATTGTTCATCGAGGTAACAGGAGGGCTTACCGTGCAAACAATGAACTTCAGAATGAAATATTAATCTAAGAAATTCGTTTGAAATCAGTCAAATTGTACTGTTATGTAGGTAAAATATAAAATAAATTTGTATTTACTAAACACATCATTAGCAATTCGTTATTACGTTGTAGTACATACCATCCGTTATCCGTCTAGTGACAGAGTAAGAATACAATCCATCACTGTCGTCTTGCCCGTGGATGTCGTAAAAGACGACTAAGAGATATAATAATCATATAAGATCTGTGCAAGAGAAAGAAGACTTGAAACAAAACCCTATTCCAACACGTCTAACTACCGTGGAATAATAGGTCCTTTCCTCTTCCATCATGGAGGAGGGGTGAGCCCTATAGTGGGACATACTCGTATATAGGCTGATATGATGACGGCGTACCATATCTTTCTCCACTTTTTTGTATTGACAATTAGCTACTAACTTTTTCTTCAGAAATTATTAGTTTCTTCACAAATTATTAATTTCTTACGTCTTTGGCTTCCTTAGTTATCAGTCATTATGTGTCAGTAAGTCAACAGTGATTACCACTCTGTTAATGGCATCTACTGGGAATTTTGGTGACAAACGAAAATCTTTGTAAAGCACTGTTATGTCGTATTCACTACACCCATGCAGCTTCTCCGCATTACATTATAAGAAGTGAAGTTAAACTTATTTAATATAACCCATTAAAACACTAATTTATTGAATAAAAAACAAGATCATCACTCGATCGCTTCACGATCCCAGAAAACTTTTAACTTATACTACAGTTTTTCCAAAAATCCCCAGTTCAGAGGAGAGTTTCTGCGCTTTTTGTTGTTATGATTCTTCATAATCTGACAACACCAAATTAAGTGCAACGAACGACGCGAGCGGGAGTGGTTGTATAGCACGTGTTTTTAAAATCATGATGCAGTTGTTATGAATAAGAAAGTTTAAATCTAACATTAATTTGTGTGTTTTATATAATTATATTAATTTTGTTGTGCAAGCGTGTAATGTTTTGGTAAGTGTTATATTTGTGTATTAAAAATGACCACGCGCTCAGCGGGGCACGTTTTTCATTTGTTGGTGTTAGCGGGATAATAGATGATACGTATTCAATTGTTTATTCCGTATATTTTAAATGCGCTATTTATTTTATATCTTTATCAATTAACAGTATTACAAATATATTATTAGAAGTACATACAATTCTGTATATATTTATGAGAGAACGGTTACCAAGTTATCTTCTTCGTGTTGGTGAATGTTCTTTTAAAAAAAGCTTCAAAAAGTTAGATTTTAATATGTATTATATTTAGTTGAGCTTTATTTAGCGTAGCACTTATTGTAATATGAGTTGTATATATAATTTAACTTACTAGTAGAACCCATAATATTTCTTAAACAAATAAATGTTATTGCTTCTATTAAAGGTATGCCATTAGTACCTATAACAGTTTTTTTTATCTAAGAATTGAGGATTGCATGCAACTCAAGGTAGTTAATTAGCAGATAAGAACTCTTTTTTTGTGGTTGTTATTTCTGTAATAAAATCTCAATGTCGGCTGAGACACTATTGCAGATTTTTTTTTTTATATTTTAATATTTGTGTGGTGACAGTGTAAGAATACGGTTACCCTCTCACTATCTGGCCCATGAATGTCGTAAAATACGACTAAGGGATATAATATGCATGTAACATCTATGCAAGAAAAGGAAAACTCAAAATAAAACCCTATACCTACCTGTTTAACCAACATGGTATAGCAAGGTCAATTTCCCTCCTATTGTGGAGGAGGCTCGAGCCCAACAGTGGGAAGTATATGGGCTGAAATGATGATTGGCTGAGAATTTAGAGTTATAGACATCCCAGTAGACTATTCTCCTTAAGTTGAGTTTAAGGTACATTTGGAAAATGTGTGTTATAACTCTATTACTTCTTTGTCAATAAATAATGCATTAGAACAGTCCAAGAAAATAATATGACATGTTTAATATGCATTATGTTTAATGAAATGCTATTATGCATTATTAAATAATTCTTCATACAGTTATATCCTGTCCGTATATTGTGTTAACATAAAGATTAAAATGCCTCATAAATATTATTATAATGACTTTCTTTGTAACATTAACACTCCATGGTCTGTACAGAGATTGAATATGAATGGGTCTTTGACAGTTTGCTATTTAATATTTAAATTTTTGTATACTACTTTGATTTGATGTTCTATTATTAAACATGGTATTTTAAACTAACTATATTTTAATCTAACTATATTTGAATAAATGTTGATTTTTTTTTTAATAATTATTATGAATAAGTTAAATGTTGTAGAAGTATTATTTCATCATCATCATCTCAGCCCATATACGTCCTACTGTTGGGCTCGGGCCTCCTCCATAATGGAAGGGTAATTGACCTACTATACCACGCTGGACAGACGTGTTGGTATAGGGTTTTATTTTGAGTTTTCCTTCTCTCGCATAGATGTTATATGCGTTTTATATCCCTTAGTCGTCTCGTACGATCACCCCACGGGTAAGATAGGGGCTGGTGAATTGTATTCTTACTTCGTCACCACACAGATAAGTATTATTTACTTGAATTTAAACTTTATAAAGCTCAAGAACAGTAATTATGAATACATTTTAAATATAATTTGCAATCCAATTTAATTATAAACATTATATGTCACTCTTAGAATAATAATGTATAGAAGGATAGTGTCCATACGTAAGCCATCAAAAATATGAAGCAAACAATACTACATGCGTGCAAGTGATTACACGTACACACACACACACCACTATACAAATTATAAAATCAAATTATGTTTTTATTAACATAAATTGTCAAAATACTTTTAAAAGTAATGTTAAAAACCTTTTTATGTTTTTCAAATGTGTTGCGACACCATTTGAATGCACAAACTGTCATAATTACTTATTTATATTTTAAGAGTTGCGTATGTACATGCAGTACAATGACCTTGTACATTACGGAATGGCCGGGCGTAAGCTCCATTAGGCTCTAATTGAAATGCTTCACTTTTTGTGCGCGAATTTACCTTCTATACGTTATTATTCTAAGATATCACTATTAGATGCAAATTATTTTGTAATTAATTGTTCCACAAAGACATTAAATTGTATGTAGTCTATGATAGAGAAACGGTTTTTCACTGTAAATAAAACTACTTTTACGGATTATATCGCGTTTGTATTTGATTTATGATTGCCCGACGTTTCGAACACTTTGCAGCATTCATGGTCACGGGCGGACTAAGGTGTCTCACGTCCAACAAGTAATCGTTATTACAGACATTTACAATTATCTACCCGATACAGAAAAAGTAATATCGTAATTGGATAATAAATAATATCGTAATTTATAAAAGTATACAATGATTCATCAATGTTTTCTTATGATATTATCATCATTAAACCAACATTACAGGCAACCCATTTTTTTTTATTACTAATGGTTGCAGATGATGAAGTTGTTCATCTGTTGATAAAAAAAAATTATTGTCATTCATACCTAAGCAATGCCAGGAACATAGCGAAAGTGTTGCCCATTAAAACAGTTTTTCACTGTATATGATTAAGGAGCAATAAGCATATTATCTATAATTTCCATAGTTGCGAGTTGTCTTAGCAGAGTATTTATAGGAAGTTCATTTTCTGATGAATAGAAACTGGATAGGAACTAGGGAACTGAATAGAAACTCAGCAGTCAGAGGGAGTATAGCCATAAACTATCTATTCTCATACCCTTCTACTGCTTTTAAAAAGTATCCATAATGAGTATCCATTCCATTTTGAGTTAGGAATACATTGCCGTCTACTGTAAGGTAAATTAGTATATTTTGGATCTTTTCTGGTTCTCATCTTTATATGGGCTGACAATCAATGGCTGGGGTTCGCTAGTATTTCCAGTCATAAATTGAGCCTAGCCCCATTTTGTTTTTACCTTTTTTTATAAATTTTTCATGTTTTTGAGTAGTATTTTTTATATCTTAAAAACAGAAGGACCTTTTCTTTCATCTGTCGAATGTCTCTGAAACTGTTTTAATGGGCAACACTTTCGCTATGTTCCTGGCATTGCTTAGGTATGAATGACAATAATTTTTTTTTATCAACAGATGAACAACTTCATCATCTGCAACCATTAGTAATAAAAAAAAATGGGTTGCCTGTAATGTTGGTTTAATGATGATAATATCATAAGAAAACATTGATGAATCATTGTATACTTTTATAAATTAAATTATTAACACTGAATTACCATTATTTTGTATAATACAAAGGAGTTAATTAAAAGTTCAGATTTGTCAATAAATTAACATATATTTTCACTTGTTAATTCAAATATCTTTTTGAAGAGCGATGTATGCTTCACAAGCCATACGTTTAGGCCGATTGTGCCTCTCTATCGCTTCTTCGGCGCCCTCTCTTGCACGCTCTGCTTGGCGGAACGTGACAATGAGCCAAGCTTTTTCGTGCGTGCAGTTCATGGATTAATAATAATAATAATAAGACGTCACGTCAAAAATATGCTAGAAATTGTACCATATTTTTCCAATTACGATATTATTGCTAATATCTGTGTGTCTGAAATTGGTTACCAGAGTCACTGGAGATATGTAAAATATGAGAAGGCTTTGCATAAGTTCATCTTTACTAAAATACGGCGGCGTACATGCAATTGCGCGGTATTGTCAAGTACTAATTGATCGATTGAATTACCTCTACCTAATTTGTTTGTTCCTGTAGTAGATATCAGACGTGTGCAGTTCTATTTGCATGAACTGTGACTACACTATATGCTTGGAAATAACAAGTTTAAGGCTAACTATTAAAGCTAAAGTATTTTTTGGGATATTTTTGGGAATGGTAAATTGGAAATATTTCATGTTCTATGAGTATGTTCCAAACTTAATGCTGTCTTGCGAACACAAAAAGGTTTATATAGTTTTTAAATATTCTGACATTCTATTTCAGTTTCCATATAATATTTATTTTAAGAGTGGTAGGACCAAACTGTCGACAGTTATCTGTCTACAGCCGCGGGCCGGTCCGTCCGGGGCAGTACCACACTCTCGCAGAAAATCGACGTCTGAGTAGTAGCGATTTGTTACTGCGCTTCGTTCGGTGAGCGAGAGATCCGGAAGCCCAACAATCTGAGGGTGTTTGAGTCTGGAGGGTTTTGGTGGTGCCCTTGGTATCACCAAGCCTCAATGCACGCATTCACACTCCCTTCACTTTCGTCGCGGTAGGCAGCGGCCTTGTAAAGGTCCATGAGCGGCAGCAACTCTTACCATCAGGTGTACTGTTTGCCCGTTTGCCACCGTTTGCAATAAAAAAAAAAGAAAATAGGTTTTCAGTTGTTGTATCTCAACGTAGCAGAGTTGCCATGCGGTGCTTAACACTGTCATTTGTATTAGTGTTGAATTTACTGTTTGTAAATTACACGCAAAATATCTATTACTAAATTATGCTGACTTAAAAGTAAAACCCGTCGTCTACATACCACATATTCATATATCCCTATCGCAATGAGCTTGTGTTAGCTTTTGCCCGTATCATTTTTCTACGGAATAAATGCTTTATGACTAGGGATGCAAATATCGAAACCAAAAACATCGATGTATCGATACATCGATGTTTAACCCTTATGTGAGTGACGAGGTACCCGGGTACCTTTAGCATTTTCAAATTTAAAAAATGTATGTTTTACGCCCTGTAGGTAGCTGTGATTTCCTGAGAGCTCTTAACTATTTATAAATTATATATTTTCTTATGTTTTGACGCAGTCAACTATTTACAATGTTTTGTGAAAACCAAAACATATTTTAAACTTACAAAAAAGTGACCCGGAAAGGTACCCGGGTACCTCTGTGTGTCAATGAAATAATTATAAAGTCACAAAATATAAATCATCATCTCAGTCCATACACGTTCCACTGTTGAGCTCGGTCCTCTTCTATTATAGGAAATTGACCTACTATATCACATAGGTCACGTGTATTGGTATAGAGTTATGTTTCGAGTTTTTCTTTTCTTGCATAGATATCAAATTCATACATATCTCTTAATCGTCTCTTACAATACCCACGGACAATTGTGGGTGTGGTGAACTGTATTCTTACTCCGTCACCACAAGAAAAAATATAAATAAGCTCCTGCAATACAAACAAACATATAAACTGTATGAAGGTACCCGGGTACCTCATATTATATCCCTTAGTCGTCCTTTACGACACCCATGGGCAAGAGAGGGGTGTGGTGAACTGTATTCTTACTCCGTCACCACAAGAAAAAATATAAATAAGCTCGTGCAATACAAACAAACATATAAACTGTTTGAAGGTACCCGGGTACCTCATATTATATCCCTTAGTCGTCCTTTACGACACCCATGGGCAAGAGAGGGGTGTGGTGAACTGTATTCTTACTCCGTCACCCCAAAAAAAATATAAATAAGCTGCTGCAATACAAACAAACATATAAACTGTATGAAGGTATCCGGGTACCTCATATTATATCGCTTAGTCGTCCTTTACGACACCCATGGGTAAGAGAGGGGTGTGGTGAATTACTCTGTCACCACACGAAAAGAATATAAATCTCGTACAATACAAACAAACGGATAAACTGTATGAAGGTACCCGGGTACCTCGTCACTCCTATGAAGGTGTTTTATTTGTCACTCACATAAGGGTTAATGACAAACATCGATATACAAAAAACATCGCCCTGAAAACATCGATGTATCGAAACATCGATGTTTTCTAGAATTCTATGTGATGAACTTTTTTTTAGGTATATCAAGCATATTTTTTTTCAAGAAATACCAACATCTGCGTGATGTGAGGACCTTTTTTGCATGCTCTGCTAAAAGTACCATACATTTTAAATCATGCATGCAAAACATCAATGTCAAAACATCGTATAAAATAACATCGATACATCGATGTTTTATAATAATGAACATCGATGTTTCATTAAATATCGTATCGTTTGCCTCCCTATTTATGACCTCCGTAATACAAAAGGTTAAGCTTTTTTGTTAGGTCACCGTGTCTAGATATTACTACACTATTAACAATTAATAAATAAGTGCGAGCCGGAGTCACGCACGAAGGGTTCCTCCGCACTATATTTATAAAAAAATCAGCGCACGAAGGGTTCCGTACCATTAACTATAAATAGGGCCAAAAAATAGCGTTTGTTTTATGGGAGCCCCTTAAATATTTATTTTATTTTTAGTATTTGTTGTTATAGTGGCAATAGAAATACATCATCTGTGAAAATTTCAACTGTCTAGCTATCACCGTTCTTGAGATACAGCCTGGTGACAGACGGACGGACGGACAGCGAAGTCTCAGTAATAGGGTCCCGTTTTTACCCTTTGGGCACGGAGTACTAAAAACAATCTACATATGGTCCGAACGTATTTACTTTACCGCTCTAATAGAAATGATAATTAATTATTTTATTACAAAAACGTCAATCTGAACGCATACGGCGATAATTTTGCGATGATCATGTTGCAATCCCGTCGAGATTTAATTCACTCAAGATCTTCAAATTCTTATTGTAATTGGTGCAGATGTTTCGAGGATTGGGAATGCGCTTAATACCGCTTCTGTTCTCTATCAAATACTTCAACTCCAGTATTTGAATATCTTACAGAAATCATACCTATAAAATATATACTATGTATTCCTTTCAAGTATATTATTAGGCATATAGCAATATTCCATCTTTAGATTATGTCATAATCGGGCTACGTACTTGTAACGAGACAGTATTATAAACAGGAAGTTGCATCAAAGTCGTATATTCAAAAGGCGAACTTATGACATGCCACAATAGACATGAAGTGGAGCTGTAGTTGCTTTTGGTAGGTATTCAAGCGTTGGAATTTACGTTGGGAAGTCCTATATATTCCCCTACTGTCACACGAAGGGCGAATATTAAAAAGAACTAGCAAATAGAGAATTGTTATATCATGAAAATATGAAGGAAAGAAGGACGACATCGTCTGCATTTATGATTTTTAACGTTCCAAACCGCATCTTTTGTCCCTTACTTAGTGCACATATAAGTAAATAATCTTAGTTTCATATCAGTTTACATATGTATAAACAAGAGGTCACATCGATGGCGTCAACTTTGTAGTTGTGGAATTGTTGTCATAATTTAAAAGAACAAATTTGCCATTTTGACCGATGATATCTTGAAGCCTGCGAATAAAATTATCTATGTATAAATAACGTATACATTACGTTTTGTATTATCCAAATTGGGACTAAAGCTATTGCTTTTAAGGCCATGGGAAGAGCCTAGAATAGAGGCTAGTTATCCAGACTACCTATATTTTGCTAGCCTCAATTACTAGTAAATAAGCGACAGAAATGAATGAGATTTTTTTAAATTTTATCATCTTGAATAAAGCTTGCAGCTATTATGGCTATAATACAGCGATATATTATAGCGATAATATGCTAGAAATTATAAAAATAATTGGAAAGCATTTTCGTACAATTGCAGACACTATACAAATCGTAATAATTTGCATAATGATTATTTATGTTTGAGATCTGTCTGCTAAGCTTAATTAAATTCAGAAACTTTTGGAATTGAGATTCGTATTTCGGACTAACTCATGAATACTTATACATCTTACACAATTTGTATCTATATTGTTTTGAATACAATGGCCTCCGAAGGAATTAGGGTTCGAAATAATTGACTGCGACAAAAACTTATAAGGTCAAAAGTGTTATGAATTGCCCTTGTGCCTAATTGTTGAACCTCAACGGTCATAGGCTGTATTATGAAATATTATATCTACGTACCCTACATTTTCAGAGACACAATATGGGTAATTCCTTTTTTACAAATTAAAACGCATACATTTTACAACAGTCCAATATCTGGTCTGAACAAAGATTAGTTTTTTGTTTCTTTATGACTAAGAGCAGACTTTGTTGGGATACCTATCGCCATAATATAGTTGCGATACTAAAATACATTTCGCTCAATTTAGGCATTGTTTTGTAAATTATCATTATTTGGACGTTAATATACAGGATGTACCAGGTTATGGATCAACTGGTCAAAAGGGAGCTAGGCAATGGTGGTAGGAATCCATGAAAAAAATTTGAACGAAAAATATTGATACGTTAAGGAATTAGAGACATGTAAAGTTTTCAATTTTGTCATCGCTTTTTCGTGTAAATCCGATTGAAATGTATAAAGTCAATGATACTTAATACGAAACATATACTTTATTAAATGTTCATTAAAAATTGAATAAATCAATGATTACGTTCGCATAAGCAAGACAAACTTCGCTTTAAAACAGCTGCTCGGCCGATGACCGTTGACGGCTCGCCGTTGTTACTTACGCTCATTGACACGTTTGCGCAATTCTAGGTATGAATGAATGAAATTATACTGTCGAAGCTATACATGCCTACATGTATTCTGTCTGTACACGCCTACATAATACGTAATATTTAAGGCATAGACTCTTAGACACATTTTTTTGAAATCACCATAACTTTAATGTTATATTATTTTTTGTGTAATGTACATTCTAATTACGATCTATGACCGTTAAACTACAACATACTCGAACAGTTTTCCCATAACCTGATACACCCTGTATACATTTTTTGGGAATAATCTTACCACAGATTCCCACTACTGTAACTTCTGTAAGTCAGGATCCACAATGGTCTCCGTATCATCAAGGTTTGACGCTCAGGAAGACCGGAGCAACGCCTTTGTTTCGGGACCCAAACAAATTTAATTAGAAAAAAAAACAGCAGTTGGAGGCAGATTCCACTTCCTTCCTATGCAAAGTGGGAGACACGAAGCGAAATTGGCTAATGGGCTAGTAGGTAAAAGGAGATATACTCCTTTATACCTCCTACACATGTATATCATATGAAATTGGAAGAATCCAGATGAATTTCCAAACCTGGCAACCCTAAATATACTACAATGTGTAATCATTCGGTCAACGTCCAATTGCTGATGATTCAATTAAATTACAACAAAGAGCAGTATTAAATTGTGCTGATAACTGCATCTCACTTAATTATTATTGCGTTAGTCTTGTTATTGATAGCCCACACACGTTTTTGTAATACTTTGCTGATAGACACATTCTTAATGTTCTATTTCTGTTTGTACTTTTGCAAAAGTATATAATTTGAAATAATTGTTTAACTTAGAACTTAAATATTAATTGATTGTCGTTTCTTATTCACGAGCCTTTTATCGCGTTATATAAATTTATTTATTTGACTTACGTCTTTATCACTGATAGCGCTAGTATGCTGCAACAAATGTTGCAACAGCTGACAAAAGCTAGCCTTAGCGTAAATAAATCCAAGACAAAGCTAATGACATATGGGGAAGAAACTGAGATAAAAGCAGATAATCAGAACATAGAATATGTAAGAAGCTGTAAATACTTGGGACTATTAATATTCATCAATCATTTAGAGACCAAACAGACATGGAAATTGTAGGAAGAATTGTTAATGCATTCAAAATCTATGGATCAAAAAAGGAGTCGCTTAAAAGTAAAGTCTCTTATTTTGGGTCCTTGGAGGGTCTTGGGGGAACCTGGGTCTTGAATGAGAAACATTTGAATAAACGGAGAAAATGCCAGAGGATATTGAGAGAAGCGTGATAGGCGTTGCAATAAAATACCATGTGAGGGCAAGCGTAACGAGCCATAAACAAGGTGGAAGATGTAATTAGCCAAGTGAGACAGCTAAAATTGAGGTGGATAGGACAATATACATATAACAAGGGACATTATAACAGAATGGCAACCACGTGATGGTAAAAGAAAGAAAGGCAGACTGGCGTAAACATGGTCAGATAATGTAAGGAAAATTGGAGATGCGATCTGGATAAGAAAAACTAGGCAGTCTATAAGTAGTTTTTGTAATTATAATTTTTCTTTTATTTTTGACAATAAAGCTTAAAAATTATATGAAATAATTCCGTCAATATTTTAGGCCTTACGGTTTGTGGCCAGATTGTCTCTTTATATATATTTAAATTCCTCTCTTCATCTCACTAAAGCAATAGAAAATTGCTGTCACGCAGTTGGCTTTAATGCTGGAAGATTATAAATCTTCCACCTGACCACTCCTTGCCATTATACTACGTTATAAATAAAACTGTTTTAACGGATTTCGTGTTTGTATTTGATTATTGATTGGCCATCGTTTCGAATACTTTTCAGAGTTCATAGTCACGGGCGGACACGATGTCTCATGTCCAACAAGTCATCGTTATTACAAAGATTTATATCTACTCGCTACAGAATTAGATTAGTTAATTTAATTAGTTCTTATTATTTCCAATCGAATTGGGTTCAATTTCTTATCAGATACAATAATAACCCAAGTAGACTAGAAATGAGCAGCGTCGAGGATCTTCTCGTCCAATATTCTGCAGTGTCTAAAACCAAAGGTTTATAACCAGTGTGTGTTACCAGCGACTTACGGCACTGAAACGTGGTCTCTAAATGTCGGCCTCATAAAAAAGCTCAAAGTCGCTCAGCGTGCTATGGAGGGTTATGCTCGGTATTTCTCTACGTGACAAAATCCGGAACACGGAAATCCGTAGAAGAACGGGTGTAACCGACATAGCCCGCAGAATTAGCACGTTGAAATGGCAATGAGCAGGTCACATCACACGTCGAACTGACAACCGTTGGGGAAGAAAGGTTCTTGAGTGGCGGCCACGATTCGGACGGCGCAGCGTAGGACGACCCCCCACTAGGTGGACTGACGACATTCTCAAAGTAGCAGGGAACCGTTGGATGCAAGTGGCGCAGGACCGTTGCGAGAGGAATTCTCGTGGGGAGGCCTATGTCCAGCAGTGGACGTCTGTAGGCTGATGGATGGATGGCGACTAGAAATAACATTGAACATAGCAACTGAATGTTAAAAGCAAAATTATAATATTGTTGATAAAACTCGATAATGCGACAATTATTAGATTACAAATATTGCGTAATAACATGCCGCGTCTTTTAGAGCTGTTATCAGTGCAAATAATTTGTTTTAATATTTATAAAACCTAGTAGCACTTGATGGATCTATCTTGTTATTATATTTTAAACACAAATATAGTTATTGATATCATATCAAGTAAGTAGAGTGTCTACTCGTGTCTACTCTATTGCTCTGTGAAAAGTTTCTAATTTTTGGTAATGAGCTTCAGTTAGCGCCCACGTTTGGTAGCCATATGTTAGTACCAGAATGATGATCGCCTTCGACGCATCGCCCTTACTATAAGCAAACCCAAAGTACTTAGCGCAAATGGTCGTGCGACAAGCTTGAGTCGCGATACTGCATCAATCATGCGCGCGTAGCTGTCAATCTATTTAATACATTAATTGACTTGTGTAGTTATGTTATAAAGACCTGTCTCATTGACTCGCTGGTAAAGTCCGATTATACACTACCTGCATACGGCCGATCATGACGTATGCTAGTGTAGTGTTCGCGCACGTTAGGCCAAACAGGATCCACAGGTTACAAACACTACAAAATAGATTCATGCGACGGGCAACGGGAGCACCGTGGTTCGTTCGTAATGTCGATCTACACATCGACCTCGAATTGTCGACCATCAGGCAGTACATGAAGCGTTGCTCCCAGCGCTATTTTGACTGGGCCACGACTCACCCTAATCCACTAGTGGTTGGGGCGGTAAACTACGTCCCCTCAAAAATATCCGCGGTCCGACGTCCGCGCGGGTAGGTTAGTTGACTGCTAGCTGTAAACGCGGCGACAGCTAGTCGCCTAAAAGCGCGTGTACAGCTAGTGGCCCGATAGCTCTTAGCGCGTGGACAGCAAGTAGTCATCCCCTTTAAGTCGGTGTTGTACGGGAGCTGTATTGGAGATACGACCCTTGCTACATTATTTTACATTTAGTTTAAATGGTTCACCTGGATATTTTTTTTAGCTATAAATATTGTAACAGATTAACGTGGTTCCTTGAATGCTGAACTTTGAATAGGTTAATGACCATAATACCCTAATTACATTGTTTTAAATTGATTTTAATTAGATTTAATGAATGTTTAGTACGTATGTGAATAATTTAGTAGAATAGAGGGATTAAATGAATTATTGTCTTTCATTGTTTCGACAACTACTTTCAAATAGATTGCCGAATTATTTTACGAAAATGTATACTGTGTTAGTTGATTAGCTTCTTTGACCCATTTTATACCCACTTCTTGGTCTGATGTTGGAATAAGAATACGATTTACGGTCCCTTCATTTCGCGTAAGTTTTTGAGATCATATGTAGTATGTGAGTTTGTCCCTTATTTAGCAATTTAATTTATAGTACATATAAATTTCGCTTATCGATGTAACTAATGATAGGTACAAAGCGTGGGTGGTGGTAAGGTGCCCGCTTAAACCAATGCGGTTTCCGTCCAGCCACACACATTATTATTAATATAATAAAATATCATAGAAAGATAGATACCAAAAATATTAAAAAAAAATTGAACATAAAGTAAATAATCGTTGTACGGCGGGGGATTTTTCAAACAGGGTTTTCAGACTCGGAATAATTACAATAATATGTAGATATCACAAAGTACTGCTCTGCGTGGGATTTGAACCCAGAACACTGACATGATAAGTTGTTACCTTAACCACTCCGCCATCTGTGCAGTCAAAGTATTTGTACTGCAGGTATTTAAGTGCTTGCACTGCAATAGTTTTTAAATTCTTAAATAAGATTCGGAGGTTCGTGGAGACGGGTTATGAATACAATGAGTTGCTGCCATTTTCCCGTGGGAATCGTATAAAACCGGCTAAGAGCGAGCGTAGTTGCTAAAAAAGCACATTATAAAAACAGGTTGAATTTCATTTTAAGATCTCTTTCTCTGGTGGTGATATTACCACTGCAAGACTGTACCCTTAACCGTTTTATACTATACCCACGGATAAAGGTCGGATAGGCGTGATGGTATAAAGTAAGAAAGAAAGAAGCAACTTATTCCAACAAAGAGTAAAATAGTAAAAATAATTCACTATAATAAATTTCGATGAATAAATCTTAACGTTAGAATTAACAAAAGCACTGTCATACCGAAAACGAAATCAGCTCAATATATGCTAAATAGCATATATATTTTTAGTCACACACGAACTCCAGATAGTCTGACTACTTAAGCGAATGACCATGATTATCTCACATTTTTAATTTCGTCCAACAGACGCAGTCATCGATTTCGCTGACGTAGAATACAGATGCCCGTATCGGTTTTATGATATTAGTATTCCACCTGTGACCTGAGCCATGGAGATGTCACACCAATCAGGCGCCGAGGGCGAGAGCCTGCTGAGGCCGGACCAGAAGAATTCAGTTATGATACAACAGCAAAGACAAGGACGTAAGTAGATATTATTCAGAATAAATCAATAGTTTTACTCTATATTGCTATTATAAAGCTGAAGAGTTCGATTTATTTGCTATGTTTGGACGCGTTAATCTTGGCAATTACTAGTTGGATTCTTTTTATTCATAGAGAAAGGTTATAAGGCTATAATATAACCCTGCAACAAATAGAACTCGGACTGTGTATGTAAATATTAGGAAATCGGTCAAAATTTAGGTACAATAGGGCATTGTGAATCGAAAATCCTGCGCATTGTCGTCGTCATAGCAACTTCTAAGATAACAATATGTGATTGACGACGTAACTGTTCAAACATCAGTTTTAATAGAGGGCTAATCCTTGTAAGGTAAGCTGTTTAGCTGCTCGTAAAGGCACTTTTTGTATAGTGGCTTTTAGATCTCTCTTGGCTAAATGATGATAGCAATGAATAGGAAATTGAGCCAATAGATATCTTTCTGGTCCGGCACAACAAAAGGACAGTGATAACATATTGGATTGCATATCTAATTTATCAAATCAGAGATCCTTGAATGATTTAATCAAGCAGATTAACTCGAACAAAGATAGTGTATTTGAATGGAAAGTGGGCAAAATTATACGCAGGTGTATGTACGTACAAAAATCGTAAGATGAAGTCATCTAACGAATCATCTCTGTATATAAATGCATTCGTAATCCACACAGTATTGTTAATGGATACGTCATATATGACCTTGAAAAAAATAATAAATATCCGTATTTGATTTAACAGTTACTTTATTTACGAACACCATTGAAATATTTGAAGAATTTTGCTAAATGGTTACCAATTCCTGGTTTTATTTTTAGATGATGTTTTTGAATTAAAAAATACGCTACGAATAAAAGCCTCATTGTTAATAAATTTTAGTCATAAGCATATTGATATGCGCAGTTAAAAATTAGGTATAATTTATTTGGATATAAACAAGCAATGCTAAATTGGTTAATCATTTAAACTGCCCTGAGGAATATACCCTTTCGAGATTTTCTCTCAGACCATTGGCCGCCAGCCAATAGAGCGCCAAAGCTAATTCGCAATACCTGCTGCCCTGTCTAGGACGACATCAAGTGCAGGCAACTCGTGACTTCGTTGCCATAGGTAAATTAAACCTGAAAACCTTCATTGTGGTAACGTCTTCTAACGCTGAGCCTATCTTGATCTATTGAGGAATAATAAGAAAACACTAGAAAGAGTGTGTTATAAATATGGGCACTTAGTGAGGTGCGTATACGGCCAGGTTGTGGTACCGCACCGTCCTTTCCGGACGGGGTGTAATCATACCATAAGCCTGTCCTTTAAAAAAGGGTGAGTCGTAAATAGTATCGTCCTACGATAGAAATTGAACTTTTGTATTTACGGGGTTCGTATGGTGACGACGGAGTAAGAAAACAATTCACTATCCCATATCTTGCTCCCTAGGTGTCGTAAAAGCCGACTAAGGAATGTGATATGCACATTACAATTATGCAAGATATGGAACACTCTAAATAAAATCCTGTAACAACACGTCTGACCAGCGTGGTGTAGTAGGTTAAATTCATTCCTATTGTGGAATAGGCTCGGGCTCAGCAGTGGTTATGAGCTGAAATGTTGAATGATATACGGGGAAACATTTTAATTATATATTAATTAATTTTGAATGACATATTCATTTATTTATAGAAAATTATAAAAGCGAGAAGATTGAGATATATCTCACTCTTCTCAAGTTTGCAACAAAAAGAACTTTCGGTTATTCTTAATAGCACATTTTCACTTTAAAATGTGCGACGAATACGTCTAAGTATATAGCAGTCGCTTACTATCTTTTTCGTGTGAACTTTACTACACACAAAAAGGTTGATAATTATAATTTCAAAGGCCTCTCATAAAAGCTTTCCTTAAAAAGCGTTAAAGATGACAATAAAGAACAATATAATGCAACATTGTCATTCGTTATCATCGACTTAATGTAAATAGTCTGCATCTGCATAACACATGTAGTATTAGCTACTCTTTATTTAATTCCTATTCCATATATTGTTAAGATACTGTTTTAAGTAATTTAAATTTAATTTGAATACAATATGTTCATTTACATTTTACTAATTGTTTTACGTATATTTAATTTGAATAATTAAAATATATTTAGGTCATATATCTAAAGAAAAATTTTAATTGAATTGAAACCGATTTTGGTTAGACAAGGTTAGGTTAGTTATATATTTCTATTATGCACTTTGATATGATATTGCGGCCAAGTCAATATTTTAGGCGGCACGGGGTGCTCTCCTTCTGACTGGTGCAGGTTTTGACGGGCCATGGTTGCTTCGCCAAATACCTGTACACGGTCGTTAGGAGGGAGAGTACACCGTCCTGCCACCACTGCGATTGCGACGAGGACACGGCGCAGCATACACTCAAAGTCTGTGTCGCTTGAGCAGAGCAGCGTTGTGAACTCGTCGCAATCATCCGTGCCGACCTGACGTTGCCGACCATCGCCAGGGCGATGCTCGATAGCGTCAGGAACTGGGACGCGGTCGCAGCCTTCTGCGAGGCAGTAATCTCGCGGAAGGAGGCGACGGATCGCGCGCGCGAAGAGCGCAGCCTCGACGAAGCGACCCGCCGCTGGCGACTGGGGCGGCGTAGGCGCGATTACCTGCGCCTCATGCCGCCCTAGCCGAGGCCGCGGGTGACGTGACCGAGGAATTAGTCCGTCACCCGCTGAGAGGCCGACCGCGTGAGGAAAGTGTAAAAATACAATTCATCATCCAAACATCTCTGTGGGTAACGTGAGTTGACTAAAGGATTATATGCACATAACATCTACAAACAATTTGAAAAAAAAATATCCTTTACCAATCCGTCTAACCAGCCTGGCATAGGTCAATTTCTGCCTTATTGCCTACAATAGGACAGAAATGAACCTATTACACTAGTATCTTCTAGGAGATTCGAGCCCAACAACGGGAAACATATCAGCTGATATGAATAACAATTTAGTTAATAACTGTCTTTGCTAGTGTCACTCCTATACCAATACGTCTGACCAGCGCGGTATAGTAGACCAATTTTTCTTCTATTATGAGGAGATCTGAACCCTAGAGTCAGACTTATATGGGCCGAGATTAATAATATTTATGAATAGCTGACTGTTTCGTAATTACGTAAATCGATTGTGCTATAAACATTTACCATAAAGAAATGCAGAAGGCTCGATTGCATGAACTCTTGTGTGCCTTGTATACATAAGTACATATATTGCAAAACTGTATACATGGGGTCATGTTTAAATAGCTGCGGATTTGAAAGTTGATACTTCAACTAATATTTCGTAATTTAATGTTGTATAAACAAATTTAATAGTGAAATAAAGAAATATTTCGTGTGGTGACGGAGTAAGAATATAATTCAACACTCCCTCTTTTGCCCGTGTGTCGTAAAAGATGACTAAGGGATTAAATATGCTTATAATATCTGTGCAAGAGAAGGAAAGCTGTAAATAAAATTCTATAGCAACCTGTCTGACCAGCGTACAACAATGCAACCTGGTATAGTAGATTAATTTCACTTGCTTTCATTTTGCTTCAATAAAGGTATTCTATGCTGTTTAACAAATACCATAATTTAAAATCTACCTCTAAGAACTTTGTACGCGACGTCTAGCTCTAGGTTGCCATAAGAAAAATCTAATTTAGACTATATACATTCCACCATTGGGCGGGGATCATTACAGAATGGCGGTTTGGTAATGGTCTTAGTATTATGAAGTCAAAAAGCGAAACCTTATTCAAGGTGTTAAATCTAGGACCTTTATAAAAAAAGTTAACATCGTGGCATTGTAATTTCAGAACAGATATTTTTTCAAAGGCAATACAGCTCACAGTTTTGATCAATGTATTTCAAAATCGAAATATGTTTATAATGTGGTTGATATGCCATTTTAAACCGCGCAAAATACCGCACGGATGGTATCATCGCTTCATTGCTTTGGTGAACAATGCGTCCTCATTATATAATTATTATCATATTCTCGTATACATGTTTATAAAGACTTACACAATATTTGAATTCAAGATAGGTAGGTGTCTTAGCTATGCCTATTGTCTAAATTTCCACATGCTTATACAGCTTATATGAAGTTGGTTTGTATTAAATCTTTAATCGTGATTTTTTTCACTTTCTAAACGTGGGATTAGAATAAGATGCCAAGAAAGACAGATGCCAATGAAATAATTTAAGTAGGTTATCGTATTATTACTACAGGATTAGCTATTTTTTCATGGCTGAGATTTTGACTAGATTTGATAGATGTTGCTAACCCTCCTGCATCGCATTAAGACAACCGCACTAAGGGTGTTGTGGTTCTCTTCAAAAGCGTGTTTCTTATGTTCTTTTAAGTTATACTTCTATGGCGTGTTAAGAAAAATTATGAGAGTAAATTTTTACGATCCGCGCGCATGGCGTCACTATAAACCGACATCCTGAACATAGCTAGTCAACATTTTATAGGACGCGCGCGAGTCCACCGTCACGAATGTCAACTAGATTATGCGTTATAATAAAACATACACACACACACACCCTTTGTCTGGACAACCTATTTTATTTACTGATTACCATTAAAAACGCGAAATACATAGTACTTTAAGTGGCTAAGTTTTATTAACATGTCTCAACTCTATTAAAACAATAAAAAAATCGTTCTTATCTCATTGAGGTCAAGGTTTTAATGTCAAATTAGATTACTCTCGTCAATCAAATCTACAAAATTAATTGCTCATACCGCTAAATGAGTTTATTTAGTGTTAGCTCGTTTAACCTATGAAAAGATTTCATTAGGCCTGAGATTATTTTGATCTTTGTTCATAACACGGCTATTATGTCGATGGTTATCTATAAATTTGTTATTTATAGATTATATTACGTCTAATAATAAATAATATGTTATATAAATATGATTTATATGACATTTGCAATTATTTATCATATTATTAAGTGCTTTAATTTAAAACATTGCGATAAATATAAAATAGTGTTTAATAGTATCATTTTCGTATAGTGATTTTTCAACATGCGACTTGCTGTCCTTTCTAGAGTATATCATAGAAAGATAGAACACAGTTTAGGTATTGCCAAGCTTGCCGTGTGATGACTATTGGCCTAACTAGGGTTATTTTACAGGATAGGGCTGGTTTTCTATTACAAAAACAAAAATCGAACTATGATAGATCGGAAGCTTTCGTTTTGAATTTTGACATATAAACTATGAAAAGTGTTGCATAATAGTATACAATTAAAGCTAAATATGGTACGTAGATTTCTTGGCTATATATTATTATTGGATTTCAATGATTTTTGTATGAAGTTTCTTTGATTAGCGTATAGTAGGTTAATTTATCTCAGCCCAGTAACAGAACGTACCTCTTTTTTTTATTTCTGTCGGTGGCAAAAGAGCATACTGCACACCTAAGTGATACTGCCGCTCATGGTCCTTTACTGGGTCGCTGCTTACCGTGAAATGAAGTTAGTGTGAATGCGAGCAATGAGGTTCAATGATACTAAAGGCTTCGCTAAAATACACCACACGCAAAACACCCTAAGAAAGTTGGGCTTTCGACTCTCTCGCTCGATATAACGATAATCCATCCTAATTAGTGGTGCCCAAAATAGTCTTGGTCTTGCGGTCTTGGTCTTGCGAGAAATGCGAGACCGAGACCAAGACCAAGACCGCTTAATTTTTGCAAGACCAAGACCAAGACTGGCCCTGCAAGACTTGAGCAAGACCAAGACTGGGCCTGCAAGAGTCTCGCGGTCTTGCATTTAATTCAAATCACAGGAGTAATACATAACAGGAGGAGAATTGGCCGTGGCCGGAGGGGAATCGCCACGGTGATCGGCCGTGTTGTTACAGGTCATACATGTCAAGTATTCCTTCTCTTGCACCGATGTTATATATTATAGCCCTTAGTCGTGGGTTCGCAGTCACGGGTAAAATAGGGGGTGATGAATTGTATTCTTACTCCGTCACTACACGGCAAGTCAAATCAGTCTTGAGATATCCATCTATTGGCCAATCGATTCCCAATGTTGGTGTTGGCTTTTCAGAATTACTCTTCGGAAAGGCTTAAGGACAAAAATACCGTAATCACGAGAGTGCTCTTGCCCATTATACATATTTATATATCCGTTTATTCATTAGCCCAACGACGTTCACTGTTGGACATAGAAATATGCCTACAATTAATCTATATAAATGTCCATGTAGGGACAGAGTACGATCACCATCAGGCAGTACATGAAGCGTTGCTCCCAGCGCTATTTTGCCTCTGCCACGACTCACCCCAATCCACTAGTGGTTGGGGCGGTAAACTACGTCCCCTCAAAAATATCCGCGGTCCGACGTCCTCGTCATCTTCTTGAAGAAGAAGATGACGCTATTATGATCGCCCAAGAAAGGACCTACACAGCTCGCGCAGCGATAACAGATAAAACTCCGCGGTATCGGCCTCGCCGTCGAGGTCGAAAACCGCGCCGCGTAAAAGTCATTAGCCTAAACTTGGCCACGCCCACTTTGCTCTCAGCGACGCCCCGAGCCGAGGTCCGTTCCCCACAGGGGGGAGCCCTCGGGCGATGTTCGCTTAACTTACCGGGTTGAGAGCCATCAGCGCTCACCCATTGACCGCGTTAAGCTGTCAAGGGCATCTGCGACCAACAGCTACACACACCCAAAAAAAAGACAGAGTACGAATATAATTCACCACTCTTTTACCCGTGGATGTCGTATCAAATCGGATCGGGCAATGGTGTTAGGAACCCATGAAAAAAAATTGAAATAAAATTATCGATTCGTTAATGAATTGAGAGACATGTAAGTTCTCCATTTTGTCATTGTTTTTTCGTGTAAATTGATTAAAATGTATAAAGGAATGATACTTAATCTACAACATATTCGTATTTTGTTAAATGTTCATTAGAATTTGAATAAATCAATGATTACGTTTGCATAAGCAAGACAAACTTCGCTTTAACATAAATCAGCTGATCGGCCGATGACCGTTGATGAGTCGCCTTTGTACCTACGTAACCATTGAAAGGTTCGCGCAAATCTAATACCTATTTATACTGTCGAAATTTTACATGCTTACATATATCCTATCTGTACATACCTACATAATGCATAAAATTTAAGGCATAAACTCTTAGACACACATTTTTGTAATCACTATAACTTTTACGTTATATTGTTTTTGTGTAATATACATTCTAATTATGATCTATGACTGTTGAACTACAACATACATGAACAGTTGTCCCATAACCTGATACACCCTGTGTATATAACATATGTGCAAGAGAAGTGAAACTAGAAAGAAAACCCTGTACCAACATGTCTGACCAGCGTGGTATAATAGATCAATTTTCCTCTTACTGGAAGGAAGCTTAAGCCCAGCAGTGGCACTTTTATGAGCTGTGACGATGACGACGAATATCATACATTTTACAAGTATTAAAACCATAACATTTTAAATCAGTTTTATATGTTCTTGAATAAATAGTATATATATATAAATAAAATAAATAAATAGTATATATAAGAGCTACATGGATCCAGCGGCCAAAGTATTTATATAGGCAATAGAGCAACAGGTTTTTTCAAGTATCCAGAGTATCAGTAACTAAACTGGAAATACAATAGATACATACCACTTAACTTGAAGGGGAATATAAACAATCGCATTAATTGTAAAATATCGCATTGATTATAAAATGACATAAAATTTATTGTATCAACTGCCTCGTGTGGTGACGTCTTAAGAAAATAGGGTCGAAAGTCCTGTCATAAGAGTAGTAACGCTGTCTAATGGAACACCAGGGGAATAGAAGAGTAATTTTCTCCAGTGGTAAGTATTGTATTCAATAGTGAACTATAGGCTAGCAGATGGATAGATAGGATAGGATATTTGATTAATTTAGTTGGATTTTTCATTGCCATGATAAATTACTGTTACGTTATTTTAACTGCAAAACTTTGCGAGACTCTTACTGCAATACCAAGACTCGGGTGCGCAAGACCAAGACCAAGATCAAGACTCGGGTGCGCAAGACCAAGACCAAGACGAGACCAGGTGTGATGTTGCAAGACCAAGACCGGTCCAAGTCTTGTCTTGGTCTTGCATTTGGGCAACACTAATACTAATATTATAAATGCGAAAGTAAGGATGTTTGTTTGTAACGCTTTCACGCTTAAACCACCGAACCGATTTCAAAAATTCTTTCACCAATGGAAAGCTATAATATTAGGGAGTAACATAGGCTATATTTTATCCCGGTATTCCTACAGGAACGGGAACTACGCGGGTTTAAGCGACTGAAACCGAAGCGAAGCGAGGGCGGGTTGCTAGTATATTATAATTATCATATTTTTAAACGTAGAATTAGAGCATTGATCTTTAGTCAAATATCAAACATTTGTTCCGTGTGAACATAAAATCCATAACTAACTTTCACTACATTGGGCAGGTTGTCTAAACTGACAAAAGATAAACGCTATAGACAAAATAAATCTATGCAAAAGTGCAACAATACTTGCCTATCAATGATTTGAACACCAAGACTGATGATCCACATTCAAATTTAAAAATACTCATTATTTTTATGGAGAGCTTCATGGCCCGGTATTTTCTCTCAAATATCGACAACAAATTATAAGTGACCTTCCTCGGTCGATGATCTATCCACGTAGCAGGAAAGCCACTTGACGCTGCTCCGAGTGTCTTTTGTTCGAGACAGCTTGGATGTATTGGTGTGTATATCCGTATTTCAAAAAACCTTTATATCTGAAGATTTTTCTTTCACAATTCGTAATAGGAATTAAAAGAGAAGAATTTGATTTCTAAATCTGTTGCATAATTTTGAACCACCCAGTTTTCACCCAATATTGTGAGAAATATTGGTTTCTTTTATCACGCTGGTCAGACGAGATATATTGTTTCTTTTATTTTTCAGTTATAATATGGGTTAAGCGAGAAGTGTAGAATGAATAATTTCGTTGAACTATTAATAACGAATGCTCAAAAAGTTCGTTCTTATAAAACGACCCTTTTACTTGATAGAGGCTGACACTAGTGAATAATTGATGTATTAACACTAATAATTAGCTAATAAATACTTAAACTGTATGTTGGTAAAAGTAGCAACATAGGTTTTTTTTGTTGAATACTACATTTTGTTTGTAGCTGCTCACATATTTTTCTTGACAATGATAGATCCAATAAAAATTGGCTTTCTCTTAGTGCAATTATTTTTAAAATTAGTTCATTAACTCCCTCATTACATAAGACGTAAGAATTTTAAATTATAAAAAGAAAAAAAAAGAGCCATATGTATTATTATATATGTATAGAACAAAATAATGTACAAAATGCATTCTAAAGAGCAAACGCTGGGACAGGATAATAAATCATATGATTTAAACGTAGTGAGGACGCCACGTTATCAATGAAAGGTTAGGAGTAGGGTTGACATACAATTAAAAATGTTGAGACACGTTCATAGATAACGAAAAATCAAGGATTATCTGATCTAGGATAATTTTTAAGGTCTGGTGTGTAATATGTCCAAGGTTTTATTCTGATTTTTAGTATGCTTTATATATGCTTTTTTATGTTTGTTCGCGGACAACTTCGTCGTTTATGAACCGATTTTTATGTTTCTTTTTTGTTGGAAAGGGTATACTTTCTAAATGGTCCCATGAAATTTTATCAAAATCGGACAAGCGGTTTTTAAAAATCAACAAAAATCTTTAAATTTATCTACATTGTCTACATTATTGAAGGCGGTTTCTTTTATTGCAAAAAATAATTATTGGAAATTGTCTAGTAGGTATAAGAATGAAATTTACCAATCCCCATCTTGCCCGTGGGTTTCGTAAAAGACTATTAAGGGATATGATATGCATATTACATTTATAGCATTACTACATTAAGAAGAGCGAGTCTCGCCGCAAGAGAAGTAAAACTCGAAATCACATCCTATACCGACCCATCTGTCCAGCGTCGTATAGTAAGTCAATATACCTCCTATTGTGGAGGAGACTCGAGCCCAGCAATGGGTCGATGTATGAGCTGAGATTACAATTATTTTTGCTCCGTTTTTGGTGACAATATAAAACATTTTTTTACGATTTACGTAACAGCTTCCAATCAGTATTTCTTTAACTTGTATAAAAATAAACTTATCTGTCGAGTTGTCATTGTGAGCTCGATGTTGTTTTTTTTTTATCATTATCTCAAGTCACTATCCGAGTTCAAGTCGTGATAGTTTTATTTATTGCCTGCTTTTTATTATTCATATCAGACTGTTCAATATGCCGTATTTCCAACTAACGAATCTCCGTCTTCGTCAACGGTGCGGCGTAATATGATATTTATTCGTTTGTATGCACGCTGTGTAAATGCTTATGCAGCAAGCGTCAATTGAGGTAAACTTGTATAAGTGCGATCCTACGTGAATAGAACATTGATTTCTTTTACTAATATTTGAAGACCTATTATTTCTTCTTGAAACTATTTATTGAAAGAGAAGAGACAGTAAATTTGAAATAAAACCCTATACCAACCCGTCTGACCAGTGTGAAATTGTAGGTAACTTGCCCTTTCATTGTGGAAGTCGAGGCTCGAGCCAAGCAGTGGCACGTATATGATGAATCTAAAGAGAATTTGCGACAGTAAAATTTACTGCTTTTAATGTAGTAAGATGGATTATGATTATAATTCCGTTTCTAAGGAATACAAGAGACGACTGCTATATAATCAGACAAAACCCTACAAGAGCAGTCAATTTGGAAATAAATCATTCTATCTCTAAAATGGTTGTAGGTTATAAATACATAACGCTGGGACAAATTGGAACGAAGCAGTGGCTTTGAAAATTTAATTAACCTATGCCATAATACAATTTTGCTATGTGATCACAGAGTAAGAATACAATGTACCACCTTATCTTGCAGGTGACGTAAAAGGCGACTGGAATATAAACCCTATGCTCGAAATATAACCGAACTGGAAATATAATAGCTGACAAGCGTGGCATTACTATGTCACGCTTGAACGCTGGACGAAGGAGGACGGACTTGACCTACTGGTCAAGTTTTCTCCCTCAAAATAGGAGGCCTGAGTCCCACAGTGGGAGGTGTATGGACTGAGATGACGAGGATGACAAAAGAAAATAAAAAAATCATATTGTTAGTATCATTTTTAAAGATTGCGTTTTGTCTTGTGGCAGCAGTGTGTTCTTGGATGTTGAAATTTAAAAACAATGTTTTATGTTTTGGCCCCCGAATTCACCTTTTAACCATAAATACAGCTTATACATTTTTATTGGTCGTAACTTTGACTCTAGCATTTACAGCTTGCTTACACACCAGCACGCAACATTTTTAATAAATCGTCATCCAAATTTTTCGGCAAGAAATAAGTTATTACTATTGTAGCTTTATATTAAAGACTAATAACTAACTAACTTTATTTTAATAACGAATATAAAGTATCCATCACTGTATCGATATCCGCCATTGGACATACGTTTTTCCATGAAAGGGCTATCCTATATACTTCCCCCTAGGAGAATAGTGATATAACCGCCAACCTTGACAGATAGATTGATAGTAACAATTGAGGTTATAACTTTCTCGAATGAGTGCTTTTGCCCAACCGTCTGCTGATCTTTTATACTTTTCCACGCTGAAAGTAAACGATGATTAAGTTATTATCATCATCACGGCTCATATGTCTCACTACTGGGCTTCAGCCTCCTTCACAATAGAAGGGTAATTGACATACCACCCTGGTTAGACGAGTTGTTTAGTTTTATTTCGAGTTTTCCTTCTCTTGCACAGTTGTTATGTATACATATACCTATAAGGTTAATTGTATTCTTACTCCGTTATCATATTATATCTTAACACTTCACCATAAAGGGATATTCCTTATTATTTATCGATGACTCAGTAGAGACTTAAAAGTAGCCTAACTTAATACAAAAGTAGCGACCCGCCCCCGTTTCGTTTCGATGTCGGCCGCTCTGCCCCCGCATTTTAAATCTCTGATATCTCCTAAGATATTTATTTTAATGGTATGTTAGAGAGAACAAATTTGATCTACATTAAAGGCACAATATATTTAATTGGATAAGGCATAATCAGATCAATCTCTCAACAGGAAAGGGATAAAATTTCAATTATTAATTTGATTATAAATCTTTGATATTCTCGGCTTTTCTCTCCTACAATATGCATAATATACATATAAACCTTCCTTTTGAATCACTCGTGTCTATTGACGAAAACTGCATTAAAATCAGCTGCGTAGTTTTAAAAGATATAAGCGTACAGACGGCGTGAGTTAGCTTTGTTTCATACTATGTAGAGATGATCATTTTCGTATAACTTTTTAAAAAGTTTCAAGTAATTCATTTTATATTAATTTCTATGTAGCATATAATAAAATATCCCACTACTAGACAGGCCCTTAACATAATTCATTATCATCTCAGCTCATATAGATCCAACTTCTATCTATACTATGGGAGGGAAATTGACCTACTGGTGTAGTACGCCAGTAGGTGAATTTACCTGGTCAGATGTGTTGGCATCAGTGGCGTAACTATTGGGTGGCAGGGCTGGCAAAATGCCACGATGAGAGAGGGCCCCGGCCCCAAAATGCCTAGGGATGAATCGATATCCTCTAGGTAGGTACTTAATCAGTACCGATTGAAATGTATCCATGATACTTACTGGATGAGCTTTTTTTTAGGGAATCTGTAGGGACTCATGAAGGAATTTGCCACGGGCCCCAGGTGGTATAGTTACGCCTCTGGTTGTCATAGAGTTTTATGTCGAGTTTTTCTTCTCTTATAAATATATTATCTGCATATCATATCCTTTAGTCGTCTTTAACGATATCCAAGGGTAAGAGAGGGGTGGTGAATTGTATCCTTACTCCGTTACGACACGGTTACAGTAAATTGCTTAACAGTAATTTTTAATATCAAGAATTAACACGTCATCATTTGCTCTACATTATGTCAATATTACATTTTTATGGAAAAAGTGCATTGGTATTATACTCGTGAACCATGCTTAGATTGCAAGACAGGTTTAGACAAGTTCGATCCTTATAGCTCAGGAAAATTGAAGCACACTTGAGCGTTTTTCTTATACCTACTATTGGAATCAATCTTAAGGTTCAGAGGCACCGTTAAGCTTTACTGCTTCGCTTATCGTAGCTGTGTATCGTTCTTATTGCCTGATTAATCAATTTTGTATTCCGTCTTCCAGATTCTATTGAGGTGGAATGGGATCTATTGTTTCACATTCTGTTTATCTTATCTAGTTTTATTTATTGCAGATTTTAAGGTTATTAAAGTGCTTGCCAGAACTTTTTTAATATTATGTTCTGATTTCATCCATTCAATAAATTTGAAACCGCGTTTCATCATCACCATCATAATTTAGCCTATTGCTTCCCACTGCTGGAGTAGGCCTCCCTCATATTTCGCCACAATGTGCGGTCCTGTGCCGCCTGCATCCAACGACGCCCAGCACCGTACGCCAGGTTGTCGGTCCACCTAGTGGAGGAGTCCTACACTGCGTCGTCCGATAAACCTGGTTTACCGTAGTAATTGCTAGGATTTCATCAATCTATCCATGTTCATGGGACGTAGGAGGGACAGTGATAATCTAAGAAGGGAGGACATCCTCATAATTGTCTTGCTTGGCAGGTGACATATTGTAGATGTTATAAGTTTCCCAGAAGAGTACTGCAGTCGGTTTTGCCGACTACTATAGGAAAGTAAGGAGTAAGGTGACATGTTATTTTTTTAACTCATGAAGATACGCCTTATTTACTTGCTGCGAAATCGATATAATGCATACATGTATGCACGCAACACTTTTACAGAGCAATTACAAAACTTGTTTACGATTTTCTAAAGACCCGCTTTAAAAGTTTGACTACAGTATAAAATAAGTTTCAAATATACTTGTATAGGTAGTTAAACGATTATGGAGTGTTCGTATAATTGAAATGTTTGTAAATTCTAGCATGGCAGCATTTTAAATATAAAGCGCCCCCGTATGCTACTCTTTCTGAGGCGTGCAAATATTCGAGACTGTAAGATTTTACTGGTTTAAAATAATCTATATATATATATATATATATGTATATATATATATATAAAGGTATGTTAAGTTGGTTCGGCCATGTAGAGAGAATGAATGAAAGGAGACTAACAAGGAGAATTTATAAGGCGAATGTGAACGGAAGTGTTGGAAGGGGAAGACCGAGGCGGACGTTCCACAATCAAATCGGGGACGTTCTTAAGAAAGGCCAGGTTAGGAGTACCCTGAACCAAAGAACATGTATGAGGAGATTAATGAATGTGGACGAGGCGAAAGTGGTATGTCAAGATCGTAGCAAGTGGAAGGAAGTGGTCTCTGCCTACCCCTATGGGAAAGAGGCGTGTTTATATGTATGTATGTATATATATATATATAAAAGAAAGTCGTGTTAGTTACTACATTTATAACTCGAGAACGGCTCTACAGATTTGGCTGAAAATTGGTGAGGAGGTAGCTTAGAACCAGGAGACGGACATAGGACACTTTTTATCCCGCTCTTCTTCTTCTTAATGGCAATGAGCTACTTTTTATCCCGTTCGATCGCGTTCTCGTGTGGCATGGCATAAAATGTCAAATAGATTTTATTTTGTTTCTGTTTCTCCATTCGAACGGACAAAGGAATCAAAAACCATACAGCCAAGTCTGATACAATTTTCCTCATATTATTTAACATTTCTTTAAATAGAAAAGCTTATTTATAGTCATGTCCATCCAGTAAGTGAAGTCGTTACCATTAATTAGCCGCTGTAAACCTAATTATTTGATTTCTCTGGGAATTACGGTAGAATATGAAAATACACGTAAACCACTCTTATATCACATTCACATGTTACATATCTTAACTTTATTATATTACATAAAATATCAGCACAATTATTCAATATAACACTATAAAAATGAATATAATACAAGAGCTAAACATGACATTGCCATATTCGCACCGAAACTCATGTCAAAGATAATACAAGTCACTATGAAACGTAGGATAACAAAAACGTATTTGATATGTAATTACAAAATGAAAATGACAGCTAAACGTAATTTTGTTTATAGTTAAGTATGGTTTAAAATTTGATAATTATAATTTTTTCAGAAATCAATCATCAGTAATTTGTATTCTCTTTGAATCATCATTAACAATGGCGAGACCAAGACGATGAGAGTCATTACTTGTTGGACGTGAGACACTTTAGTCCGCCCGTGACCATGAATGCTGCAAAGTGTTCGAAACGTCGGGCAATCATAAATCAAATACAAACGCGATATAATCCGTAAAAGTAGTTTTATTTACAATGTGTAGTGCTCGCGTAAACATCAGATATCATTAACTTTAATTTATCATCATGTTACCTGAGTTTTCTTGCCGGATCTTTCTCAGTGTGACCGTGTTCCGATCTGGTGGTAGTATACTAGATTATTAGTTAGTTTTTAAATATAATTACTATTAATTTTAATGTTTAATTATTCCTAACCATAAACAATAATTTTTTCATATAGAATCATTTTCTTCTTACACTGGCAATAAATTTTGTATCAAAATGTGGGTCAATATTTAATAACTAATTTCTGTATCGGGTAGATAATTATAAATTTTCTGCAGTAACGATGACTTGTTGGACGTGAGACATCTTAGTCCACCCGTGACCATGAACGCTGTAAAGTGTTCGAAACGTCGGGTAATCAAAAATCAAATACAAACGCGATAAAATCCGTAGTTTTATTTAAAATGTATAATACTCGCGTAAACATCAGAAATCATTATATAAAGTTTTCTTTTCTTCTCCTTGAATTTTTCATACAATACCAGCAAAAGAGGAAAAGGTGGTGAAAGCTAATAGCATCTTCAATATTATTTTACTTCATTAGGATATCCCATGAAAATATCTATAATATAAATAACAGGGTTTAAGAGTTCTTTTCTTCTAGTAGGCAACAACTCGGCTGTGCCCATGGTATTACGGAAGACTATGCGCAGTAGTTGCCGCTTACCATAAGGTGGGTCGCTTACTCGTCTGCCACTAAAAGACAATAAACAATTTTTTATATGTCGTAAAAGATTTTTAAAATTAATTTGCTAATAGTCTTAGATTCAAATAACAAAAACACTTTTCGTCTATTATAATAGCAATACAGATACAGATGAACGCTCAAATAGTTGTCTTTTGTTCATGGATTGGTTGGTGTGAAAATGTCGGGTCCTATTCGAGATAGAAATAAAAGGGGACATTTTTGAGTGGCGTATAACCAGTAACCGCTCTTAATATACCAACTTTTATGGTTGATTTATTTATATTTTTTATGGTAGATAATCTAATTATTACCATTATAAATCTATGACTTATAAATCATCATCATCACATTGCTCGTATTTTAATTACTTGGGATCGGCTCAATATGTACTTTTCTTTTATAGTACATTTTGCAAAAGTTATTGGCAATAGTTTTATGACCGGCCGCCTTTCTTGACGTCAATCATCTTTGTGAATGTAATTGTTGACACGATGGCTCAGATTGAGTTAGCCCAAGTCGTCTTGATAGATTATTGTTTGATTAAGATGTATTTTTTTGAAATTCCATAGTCTGTTGTTCAGAAAGTAGAGATTAAATTTATAAAACCCTTTTTAAGCAGCATCATTCTGTTGGGAAACTTTATAACAAGAATGGCTATTGGCAACGTGATTCTGCTTCCATTCATCCATCAGTCAAAGGAAAACATTGAAAAAAAAAAATGCAAATTTGTCCATAAAGTAACATAATTAAGTATCACAAAGTAACATAAATAAGATGACAACGTAATAAAGTAACATAATTTGTTAAAAATGTAACAGCGTTTTTCGTTTTTATTTCTACGGTATGAAGAATAATGAATATGACTATTGCAATTGAACACGGGCGAAGCTTAGATGTCAATGACTTTACAGTAATGACGGGTACATTAATACTCTAATTTTAGATCTTTAGGTTAAAAGCTCTCAAAATGTATGTACGGTGGGCGGAAAATTGGGCTGTCTTGCCATATTTTTAGACATATTTCAAAGGAAAGGAGTGTCTTGCCATATTTGAAGTTACCAAATATATACTCGTACAAACTAAATATTTGGTGGCTACCATTTTAAATATTGATTTCATCAAAAGAAAAATAATAGCTTCAACGAATATGAAATGTAATTTCGAATAGCAAGTTCACGCTATTGTATAAGCCCTCACCCAATACCTTTATCTCCGCTTATACTTTCAAAACGGATCCTGAATGTATTCAAATGAACACCAAACCCAAACAACTAAAATGCTATTCATATAAAATCATTTGATTTTTGGTCCGGTGAGAGAGAATTGTATCTAAAAATGCGTAATGCAAGTAATCTCGTAGTCCTTCATAATTCTATAATAAAAGAATCATTTTTGGATCTTTTGGTGGGTTACTGATGACCCTAAATTTTTATAAATTTGATAAGTTAGTAAGGAAATGCATTTTCCTTTGTAGTAAGGGACCGGCCTTTGTCTTGCATGATATATGCATATTGCACATGCATACATTTATCTCATTATTCCTAATGCTTCAAAATGACATCGAATTCGCTATTACTGTTAATGGAATCTGCTTAAACCTTTAGGGTCTACTTTATGTTTTAAAGACAAACACGTGGTTTCTAAAGTGACACCCTCTGAGCTTTATAATATTTCTATATTAATATGATTTGTATGAGAAAAGATTTGATTTCTGTTTGTAATTACTATTAAGATCTACAGAGATGACGAATTGATTTAAGTAACGAACTCCTATGGCGAGTAAAATGGGTTGGATTCCCAAAGAGGACAGTGTTTTGTGCGGTCCATCGAGTCTGAGCATTATTTATACATATATGTTATTGTATTTTTTTAAGTTAACCCGCAATGCAGATACATTATATAGTACGGGATGTTGTCTTTTTGACAACAATAAAAAAAATCTATTTTTTTTTGGGGGTGGGTTGCGATCGCCGCGCTCCTCGCACCACTCCGTCCGGGGCGACAGAGGGGCGTAAGCACGCACACCCACAACCCATCCACGATGCACGTCGCCTTCGTCGTTGGGCCGACCACCAGAGCAGGGTTAACTTGTCATCAGTGGTCGGCCCGACGGAATACCTCCTATTTGGTGTACTCTCCTATCGACCGACGTCCTCCCTCGAGGAGGACGTCGGTCTTTCCTAACGCGGTCGGCCTCTCGGCGGGTGACGGACTAATCTCCGGTCACGTCATCCGCGGCCTCGGCTAGAGCGGCATGAGGCGCACCTGCGCACAGGCGACTGAGGCGACGGATTGCCTCTTCGAGGCTGCACTCCCCGCGCAGGCGATCCGCCGCAACAATAAAAAAAAAACAAGAAAAAAACAGGTAATCTGCGGCTGAAATGTACCACAAAATAAACACATACAAGGTCAAGTGTACGTCCATAATCGCTGCGACATCCGCGGTAATAAAAATTACGGGTTACGTACCCATTATAATATATTATTCTTAACTTGTTCCACACGAATTGAAGGTCGATTCCTTGCTCGCAATGAGGCACAATTTGCGTTTCAAATTAGTATTTGACTATGATATTAATCAATAAGTAAATTCTTATCGTCACTCGCTTAAAATATCTTAACTGTGTCACTAGTCATCCTCTTGTTATTTTTTACAACCAGTTTAAAGCTTTGTTTATTTATTTTTTATTGCAAACGGTGGCAAAGGAGCAAAACACCGGTGGTAAGTGTTGTTGCCGCTAATAGACCTTTGAAAGGCCGCTGCCTACCGCGAAGAAAGTGAAGGGAGTGTGAATGCGTGCAATGAGGTTCGGCGATACTAAGGCAATCACTAAAACGCCCCTCACGCACCCTCAGAAAGTTGGGCTTCCGGCTCTCTCGTTCTTGTTTCTTGTTGTTTCCCGTAACCCGTGCATATTAGTTCCGTCTTTGAGCAGACCATAAGCATTGTGTGGACTAGTCTTTTCGACGATGATGACGTTCCTACGACGCACTCCGAGACCATTTACCTCTCGGTAAGTCATAATTCGAATGGCGGAGTATTGTATTATTTATTTTCATTTGTTACTAGCGACCCGCCCTTGTTTCGCTTCAGTTTCGATAGCTCTTTTTTCGCCTTGCGTTTTAAATCTGATATCTTCTAGGACATTCATTTTAATAATATACTGTAAAGGTAAATTTTGATCTAAATTAAATGCACAATGTAGTTAATTAGACATGAAATAATAATGTATTGTTTAAAATAGCTTCGTAAACAACTCTTTTTTTGTAATATGTAAAAAATAAAAATGGTCACTGTGGGTTAACCGGTTGATTATTTAAATAATCAATTTATTGAAGAAATAATAAAAAAATAATAAGTTAGCTGTGCACGGACTCTTAGTGACTATGCGGTTTACAGACACATTACCGGCTGGGCTATTTTATGATTTTTATGATGGCACTGATATATAAGTTGCGTGAATTTTTAATCAATTGAGCGTTGCGAGTTACGATTGAAAGGGGTGAACACGCTAAAGATATACAAGTATTAGTCTCAACCCAAAATAAATTCCTTAAGTCGTGCTTTCTCCTTGAAAGTATATGTATATTACTCTATGTAAAAGAAGGTAAACTTAAACAAAAATCATACACCAACCCGTCTGACCAACATATAGTAGAGTAGGTCAATTTTTGTATTGTGAATGATGCTAGAGTCCAGCAATGGGACGAATATGAACTGGATGCCGTTGATGATGAATTTATATCTAGCCTAAGTAAGTTATAATATCAATATTTAAAAACAAACTAAACCCTTAAAGAGTTATTGTGAAAGGCCGCGGCATTAACTCGGTATTGTTGGTCGACCCAACGACGAAGGCGACGTGGGTACGGGTGGGTTATGGGCCCGCGTGCAGTTCTTTCATTGCCCCGGACGGAATGTACGGCGTGTGCGCTGATCATAGCCCACCCATAAAAATAAAAAAAAAAGACGCCGAGGGTGACTGGACCGGGGAATAATCCGTTAACCGCAGAGAGGCTGACCGCGTGAAGGTAACGCCCCGGGAGGCGCCGGAGAGGAATGGTACCCGCAAGGGTAACCCTCCAGGCTATCCACGGGCGTCACGGATTCATCAGTGGTCGGGCCATTGGCGATGGTGAGGAATACGGTGGGTTATGGCGCTGTGCGATGGCCTTCTGTCATCCCAGAGAAAACATGCCCAATCTATAGGCCACCCCAAAAAAGTTCCTTTTTATTTGGGCGGGATGTATATGTGTTGTAATGATAATATGAAGGTGGTTCAAGAATGAATCATGATTTTAACATAACATACAGATACATATACTACCTCTCATATAATGCATGAACCATTTGCCTTCTTAATCGCGCGGGCTTCAATCTAATTTGTGTGATTGATTCGATTGACTACATGACATTGGCCTTAGGAAACAGTCTTGTGTAATATGTTGTACGTTAATAACCGTTAGCGGTGAAGCAATATTAGCGTGGGCTGTCTTAAAGGTAGGTGAACTTTAAAGTATTTATTCTTCCGAATATTATCGAGGGTGTGTAAACTATGTCATACAAATATACGGGTATTGAAATATTACATTAGAGGCGTCAAATTGTTTTTAAATTTGTTTTTACTCTTCGTACGGTTTAAATTCTTTTTGTTACGATAGGAGTAAAATGTCCTTTGGGCTGGGCATCGAGCTTAAGGAATCGGTGCCAGTGTTTAATTCAGTGGCGATGAGGGCGATAAGACGGAAGTTTATGGGGCTGCAATCAAACGAACTGTATCAAAATCATTATAATCTCATAGCTTATGGACAGCCCGTTATTGGGCTCGAGCCTCCTCCAAAATAGGAGGAATTTGACTTGATTTATAACGCTGGTCAGATGAGTTGGTATAGGGTTTTATTTAAAGTTTTCCGTTTTAGCATAGATATTATTTGTATATAATAACCCACCGTATTCACCTTCCATCTTCATTGAACTGACTACCGGTGTCAAGTCCCTTAACTCTGTGTCCAGGCCGGCAAATAGTTTGCATGGTTATGAGGTAATGCATCGTTTTATCCTAGAAAAAGTCATGTGTGGATTTTCTTATATCTTTAAGTATAATTTGTAAATCGATTTAAAAGAGCTATAACGTATTTTTCTGTATGGATAAAACAACTGTTACAACTTAATGTGTTAAAATACATCAGTGTAGAAATGTATCTCTCTACAATGTGGCTCTTCGCTTTAAAACTGCTTTAGAAACAAGGCTATGAGTAAGTCTTTGAAAAACTCTCTTAAGAGCTCGTTACATTGTTCTTAAACAGGACGACATAGCCCGCTACTAGCGTGATACGTGTTTACTCATTGTATTTGAGATAAGGGAAGTTCTCATAAGTTCTGGTGATAGTGTAGTTATTAGCTAATTCAGTAAGTAATTATGTGTAAGAAATTACTGTACTACCCGTGTTTTGAGGGAGTAAGAATACAATTCACCACCCTCTTTTGCTTTGAAACTCGAAATACAATCCTATACCAACACGTTTAACCAGCGTGGTATTATAGGTCAATTACTCTCCCATAGTGGATAGATGTAGATGAAGATGAATAGTAGATGAAGACGAATTACTGTACTGGTTTAAGAAAGGGTGTTGTGTTCCTGTGGGAGTTGTACAAACCAGCTGAGGGACCACTAGGAGAATAGGTAGGTCCGTGGGGAACTTGTATATCCATTGCGATCGTCGACTCGCTTGTAGAGCATGGCGATTGTAAAATTATTCTATTAATATTGCTGATGTGGTGGTGTGGTAGGACCTCATTGTCCACAGTCGTCTGTCTACAGCCGCGGGCCGGACCGTCCGGAGTAGTACCACACTCTCGCAAAAAATCGACGTCTGAGTAGTACCAATTTGTTACTGCATATCTTTCAGTGAGCAAGAGAGCCGGAAGCCCAACTTTCTAAAAGTTTTTGAGTATGGTGGTCTTTAGTGAGTCACGTATTCACACTCCCTTTACTTTCTTCTTAACCATCAGGTATGCTAATTGCTCGTTTGCTACCAACAGCATTAAAAAAAAAAACAATCGGGTAGGCCTATATTCCATAAACGTCGATGATTTGATGATCGTCGGTAATGGCTACCTCGTATACATCTTTTCGGACAGGCGTAAAACTGTATCCATTATATATTTTTAATAGTTATGAATGGAGATGCCGCAGAGATTATTATCATTTTACTTGTATTATTTTTTCATTTCTAAGAATTGATAGGACAATATTTACGTTAGTTTAAATATCATTATGTCTAATTAGGTTACAATATATACTCGATACAAAGAACGTGTTTAAATGGTAATAATATTAAGACCCTAAATTATTTATCTACATTGTTTGAGTTGTGTTTAAATATCCTAACAATCAGCCCCTCGCTGTCTACCGCTGGACGTAGATTTTCATCAGAAAACACCAAATATCACGGTTTTGTGCCGCCTACATTCGACTTGCTGCCTTTGACTCTGGTCTCCAAATATGTATAGCAATAATTATGGAACATTTCAAGCAGATAATGAAAGAAGTAAGTCATCGTTAATAATTCTTTTCAGCTAATATTCGTCCGACTGTTGGGCTCGAGCCTTCCCATGGATAGGAGTAAAATTTACCTGCTATCGCTAGTCAGACGGGTTGGTATAGGGTTTTAGTTCGAGTCTTCTTTCTCTTGCATAGGTATTATATACGTGTCGTATCGCTTAGTCGTCTTTTATGACAATCACGGGCAAAATAGAGAGTGGTGAATAGTATTCTTACTCCGTCACCACAAAGTCCCTTGCAATACAACGAAGAAGTCTTCTAAAAAATGTGTTAGTATACAACTACATACTTTATTTAACCGCCTGGCTGTGTCCCTGATATTGCAAAGGTCCATGTGCGGCGTTATCACTCACCATCAGGTGTGCTGCTTGCTCGTTGGCCACCATCTGCAATAAAAAAAGGGAAATAGTTGAATAACACAATTGAAAACAAAGCTATTTGTAGTGTCAATAAATTGTTTGATTATAGTTGGGGTTGAAAAATATGGTATTATCTGTATCGTAACTAGCCCTTTATGCGTTCGGTATGAGATTCTATTGCTGCACTCTTTTTGGGCCAGCTATGACCCAATCACATAGTTTGGTAATTCCATCGTTTCTGCGACACTGCGGGCGTGGCGCTATTTACAGTTCTGGTTTTATTATGTCATTGAATTAAATTATTTATTTAAATCATTGTTTTAATAGGTCTAATAGGCATAAAATGGTCTCGTATGTTATATTGTTATAACTTACGACGTGCATTGTGCTAACAGTTTTGAATAATACTTCCTATTATAAATACGAATGGCTGTTATTCTTTCACGAAAAAAATACAACGGATTTTGATGTAACTTTATGGTAAAATAGCTTATTTATCAGAATAACATATAGGCTACAATTTATAAAGATTTTATGTAATTTGGTCATAATATTACTAGTGGAGAATTGATCTAAATAATGACGCGCCGTGAACAGGTGCCAAATAAACCTTGGGGAAAGGACACAAGCTACATTTTACCGACAAACTATGCGAGCGACACCACAAGTGGCAGGCAAGTATATTCATATTGGGCCGACCACTGACGTCAAATCACCTGCTCCGGTGGTCGGCCCAACGACGAAGTCGACATATCGAGCGGGTGGGTTACGGGTGTGTGTGCTTACGTCCCTCTGTCGCCCCGGACGCAGCGGACGAGGAGTGCGACGACCGTAGCCCACCCCAAAAAAAAAGGTAATTCATGTTGCTCATTGATGACGTAAGAGGAAACTTAAAATTTTACCGATGTGATCAGTAAGAATTGCCAAAAATTTTAAGTGAAGAAGGAGAAAAGAACATACTTTGCGCTCTTCTTACACTTTTATAAAAGGAAGGACACATGCTGCCGAACTCCGCAATGTAACCGGCTTTCATATCATTTAGGGCACTTTCTCAGTATGTTTCATCGATAAAGAAGAATAGAACTGACCTTAAATACATATTTGTTAGCAAGTGCAATATCTATGTATTATTATCGCTTTTAATTCCAACCTCTATATTTTAGTTGCTTTTATAATTTTGTAATTTGTCTTCAAACACACTGTATTATATGTACATAAGTGGAAACTGTTTTAGCTATTTTTATGCGCATTTGATTTTCTTACATGTTAAAGCTTTATGGTTTCCTTATTAATAAATAAATAAAATTATTTAATTTGTCAATGGTAATATATCCAAGTTTTGAATTATAGATAAATACAGTCAATATTATAATAATGGCTTTTGAAACTAGTTTCAAGTTTCTTCAAGGTTAAGAGAACAAATATTACAATATTTCGAAACGTATCTGTTGATGGTGTTCTATTGAAACCGCAATACGCACAGTTGCTTAAGCCTGTTTTTAGTGGTTTTATTTTTTCGTTTTACCAGAATGCTTTCAACACGTCGCTTTCATTCCCATTTCGCCTAGATTGTGGGTCGTGTAAATCGTGACGTGTACAGCCATCGTTCGGGTGTTTTATTATATTACTAGCAACCCGCCCTCGCTTCGCTTTCAGTCGCTTTACCCGCGGCGTAGTTCCCGTTCCTGTGGGAATACCGGGATAAAATATAGCCTATGTTACTCCCTGATATTATAGCTTGCCATTGGTGAAAGAATTTTTGAAATCGGTTCGGTGGTTTAAGCGTGAAAGCGTTATAGACAAACAAATAAAGAAACAAACAAACATCCTTACTTTCGCATTTATAATATTAGTATGGATATTTAGTTAGGGATAGATGAACTTGCCGAATCGGTTCGGGTAGCCCGTTAATAGACGAAGATGGGCAATACAAATAATGCACCACACTGCCCGCAGTCGTCACGGGTAGTTGGACTGGATGTGGCCAGATCATGACTTTGCTAAAACAAGGCGTATAAGAATGACTTCATGGTCGCGCTGCCCTAGGATCTATGACGCGATTGTTTGTTAATTTTGTCCTAGTTTTTTAGGTTAGGTTCTTTAGTTGTGTGTACGGTATAAATAATAGTATAGTTATAGTTTTATTAATTTTATTTATCCCTACAAATGATTATTACAAAATATATGGAAGAATAAGAAAAAAATATAATAATAATTTTAACTTGATTACTGTTTACTATTGTAACTATTTACATAAATAAATATTTACAATAAGAGATAATTAACATGTATTCATCGAAACCTGGTTAACAATAGTATTTAAATAAAGTCATGAATTTTTATATCTCACTGTTTTACGATTTATATATGTACATACAAAATTAAAATCAATTAATCCACATAAAATATCGATTTAAATATTTGTTTATAAAATTAAAAAACTATATAGGTATAGAAAAATATTTACTAAAATAGGTTATTAATATACAGGTGTCTCAGGTTATGGAACAATTGTTGGAGTATGTTGTAGTTTTACACAAAAAACATAATACAGTTAGAGTAATTCGAAAATATGTGTCTAAGAGTCTATGCCTTAAATATTACATGTTATGTAGGCATGTACAGACAGGATACATGTACAGGCAGGATATAGAATAAATAGGTATGAATCGCGCAACCGCGTCAATGGTATAGTAGGTACAAAGGCGCCCGACAACGGTCATCGGTTGATCAGCTGATATTAAAGCGAAGTTTGTCTTGCTTATGCGACCATTTCTAATGAATGTTTAACAAAGTACGAATATGTTGCAGTTTAAGTATCACTGACTTTATACATTTCAATGATATATACAGGGTGTATCAGGTTATGGGGCAACTGGTCTAAAGGGAGCTAGGTAATGGTGGTAGACACCCATGAAAAAAATTTGAACGAAAAATATCGATTCGTTAAGAATTAGAGACATGTAAAGTTTTAAATTTTGTCATCGCTTTTTCGTGTAAATCCGATTGAAACGTATAAAGTCAATGATACTTAATACGGAACATATTCATACTTTGTTAAATGTTCATTAGAAATTGATTAAATTAATGATTACGTTCGCATAAGCAAGACAAACTTCGCTTTAAAACAGCTGATCGGCCGATGACCGTTGACGGATCGCTGTTGTTACCTACGCTCATTGAAGCGTTTGCGCAATTCTAGGTATAATTGAATGAAATTATACTGTCGAAGCCTTACATGCCTACATGTATTCGGTCTGTACATGCCTACATAATACACTCTTAGACACATTTTTTTGATATCACTATAACTTTTATGTTACATTGTTTTTTGTGTAATGTACATTCTAATTACGATCTATGACCGTTAAACTACAACATACTCGAACAGTTGTCCCATAACCTGATACATTCTGTATATAAATTCATATTTAATAACATAGTTAATAGCAGAATTTTCATGTATTGAATTTCGTTTATTAAACTAACTGATATTTACTTATCCGGTGACAGTTTATAAATTATGTAATTTTATATAGTGGTGATTTCGTGTATTTGACCCTCTATACCCTCGTAAATAGGACAAGGGACGGAAATTGAAACCTTTGTTTGGCCTAAATAGAGACAAGCTACTAACATTACTATTTTATTAGTTATAGCAAATTATGCAGTTTCATCCGCGTAGTTCTCGTTCCTGTAGGGGATAAGACGATAAAACTGTACTAACTGTGACTGCACAGTTGGCGTAGTGCTTAAGGGACATGACAAGTGCTTAAATGACATGGGTCTTAAATCTTTAAGAGATTTTCGCCCTTCATGAAAATGCCACACTCCCATGGTCCTTTTCCACGACTCAGAAACTTCACCCGCGAGATTGACAGAATGAACTAGCTACTCTAGGGCTTTTAATACCGACTTTCCTGCCCTCAGGAGCTCTGTGATAATCCTTCTCTTGTATGTTCTTTAATTATTTCAGAGCTATTCTGATCTCGAACTAGCTTGTCTAGATTGCCTGTATAATATGTCCTTAATTTCGGTAGCAATATCTCAAGCTTGTTAAAAGTGACGAAACCGTAATTAATATTTTCATTAAAACGCCGGTAAAGGCATTCTTGCGGATAAAATTAATCTATAAATAAACTTGACGACGGTGCAGAAGGGAACCAAAGCTATGGATAGATAAGAAACGACCCGTAACCTAGATGCTGAAGATTAAAATTATGAAACATCGATAACGGCTGATGTGGTGGCATTTTAAAAATAAATCTCTTGCACTATTTATTGGCGTATTACTTTAAAATTGTTTATTTAAAATTTGTTAGTGGCACTATAGAATGCATAATGGTGAATGTACCGAAGACGATTTAACTACTTTGAAGTAACTTATTTTAAATTTCTCGATCTACGTGTAAGTTCAAAGGGACAACGACTATACTTATCAAATATCATAGAATTTAATCCCTATTAAATATTGACATATAAACATGTCTTCACATTCTATATAATACATATATAAAGTGTACGACTTGAAAAGCGATTAAATATCGTTATATTAAGTCAAAAGTATATTTTTTTTTATTTGCTTATTGGTGGCAAACGAACAAATTACCTGATTTTAAGTGCTACTGCCACTCGTGGACCAGTTAGGCCGTTGTCTACCATGAAGAAAGTGAAAGGAGTGTCTCAGATAGTTGGGCTTCCGGCACTTTCCATCACCGAACAATGGTGTTTTTCTTTAAAACCGATTGACATTTAAATTTCTGGACTTTTGATAAGAATGTCAAAATGTCATGGAGCGCTTTTAAATTGTATTCATTATTTTAGTGTTCTTTAGTGTTATCTATACCAATAAATAAAATTGGAGTGTCTGTTTGTAATGTCAAAATAATAGGCTTTTTTCATGCTCACACGGTTATTTGCACAACACCTATGCCTAAAATAGCAAATAAAAATTTTTGTCTGTCTGTCTGTCTGTTTGTTCCGGGTAATCTTCAAAACGTCTGGACCGATTTCAAAAATTCTTTCACCAATAGAAAGCTATAATATCAGGGCGTAAACTAGACTATATTTTATCCCGGTATTCCTACGGGAACGGGAACTACGCGAGTAAAACGATTATAACCGAAGCGAAGCGAGGGCGGGTTGCTAGTCTTGAATAAATTAGCTGATATTTTATGTAATAAAATGCAGATCAAATGCTGAAATGTAGTGAATATGATATAATAGCGAATTGCGTGCATTTTCACATTCTGCCAAAATTCCCAGTAGAAGGATGATTTGGCTATCAGCACCAAATCAATGCTAACGACGACTAAAATACGAAGACTCAAAACATGAATTATCTACATAACTCGACACTGGCACCACTAGCTCACACTATTGCAGCTCATTGCCATTAAACAAAAAGAAGTTTTTGTTTTTAATGACAATTGCCGACATTAGCCATCAGCAACTTAAGAGCGTTATCGGTAATCGGCACTTCTCGCATTTTAGGTTTTTTGCTACGGTCCGATATCGACGCACAATAATGCACTACACACACGCGAGTTCATAGAATGACTAGTCTTGAGCCTTGGCGCTTATAATCAATCTCTAATATATTCTTCGGAGAAGTAGATTTTCAAAAATCAACATGATGTAAATTTTAAAATTTTTAATTAAAAACCAAATCTCATAACAGTAAAACGGTTAAAATTGTATTTTTAGTATGCAAAGTACAGGAAATAGTAAAATATAGGCACAGAGTATAACTTACAAGGAGACCCTCAGACGGGATTTCCATGATTTTTGGTGGGGAGGTAAAGGGGGCACGAGGGTATCACAACTACCAAATATTAGGGTCAACTGGGCCCTCGTTAAAAAGATTTTAAGGGTCAAAGTTGGATGGGTAATTTATGTACTAGAAAAATTCAAAGTCGAATCGCCAACAAGCGGTAATCTCGTGGTAACGTGCTCGCCGGCGGGAACTCTGGTCTCGGGTTCGAGACTCGACAACTTATTTTTTTTAAATTATCACATTATTGTGTAATAATGTGATAATAACGTCGGTCGCCGTCACACGGTCAGGCTCTCTGCGGGTGATACACTAAAGTCCCCGGTCCGGTCACCCGCGGACTCGCCTAGGGCGGCGTGAGGCGCGGATACGCGTATCTGCGCCGCCCGAGTCGCCGGTGGCGGAACGTGTGACCAAAGATTGATCACACACGAGCCGGCGTCTCCTTTCGTGAGATGACAGCCTCACAGAAGGCGGTGACCGCGTTCCAGTTCCTGACGCTGCTGAGCATCTCCCTAGTGATGGTCGGCAGGGTCCGGTCGGCACCGGTGATTGCAACGAGTTCACGGCGCTGCTCTGCCCACGAGGCACATACCTCGAGCCTGTGCTGCGCCGTGCTCACGTCGCAATCGCAGTGGTAGCAGGATGGTGGTGTGCTCTCCCTCCTAACGAGCTTGCGCAGGTACTTGGCTATCGTGACCCATCAATACCTGCACCAGTCGGAAGGAATGTACCCCGTGCTGCCGACCCAACCACCCCATCAGCACCAGCTGAAAGGACTCGACGGTCCTGATACCGTATTGAGGCTTCTCCAGTCCGATTGCCCAACGAGCAATGGCGTCTCGGCGGGCGTCGACCCGCCAGGCGGCAATCACCTTGATTGAGGCTATATGTGGCTCGCGTCTCTGATACTCACAGGTAAAGCTCGGCGAGTACCTCCGCCTGCAGGTCCCACCGGAGAGTTCCGGCCAAGAGGCACGTTGCCTCCGTGGCTGTCGTGCAGTAGTCGAGTATGGCCCTAGTCGCCATGGCGATGGATGTCTAACAAGTCTAGTCAGAGATTTAAATCTACCCATTACAGAAATTAGTTATTAAATTTTGACCCACATTTTACTACATATTTATTGCTAGTACAAGAAGAAAATGATTCTCTATGAAAAAATTATATTGTGTATGGTTAGTAATTATTAAACATTAAATTTGGGTTAGCTGATAATCTTCAGAAGATGAGGCTGCATAAATGTTCCGTTCGGATTTTTGATGTCAAATATCTATAGGCGGGGTGAACCTGATCGTCGCGTGGCATTAAAAGCGGCGTTAACGCCACGCTTTGCGGTAACGACTTCAAAATAATTTTGATGTTTCACATCTGCCAGGCGTCCTGAGTGACGGCTCACTTCTCTTTTCGTTTACTCTTTTGTAACTATAAGTACCTTACAGTTTTGTCGTGTGTTCTCAAAGTCCTACTTTACACCACCTGCATACGGCCTATCATGACCTATGCCAGCGTGGTGTTTGCGCACGTAAAGCCACACAGGATCCACAGGCTACAGACACTACAAAATCGTTTCATGCGCCGAGCTACGGGAGCACCGTGGTTCATACGAAACGTCAATCTCCACATCGACCTCGAACTGCCGACCATCAAGCAGTTTATGAAACGGTGCTCTCAGAGCTACTTTGACTCTGCCATGACATACCCCAACCAACTAGTGGTTGGGGCGGCTTCCTATAGACCCTCCAAAATCTCATCCATCCGACGTCCTCGTCACGCCCTCGACGAAGAGGACGACAATATCACACTCGCTCAACAAAGAGCCTACACAGGCCGCGAGGCTTTAACAAATAAATATCCGCGGTTCCGCCCTCGCCGTCGAGGTGCGAAACCGCGCCGCGCAAAAGTCACGACTAAAAACATGGGCACGCCCACTTTGCCTCCAGCGACGCCCCAAGCCGAGGTCCGTTCCCCACGGGGGGAGCCCTTGCGCTGTGTCGCTTAGCATACTTTTCTCTGGGTTGAGAGCCCTCAGCGCTCACCCAAAGTCCGCGTCAAGTTGTCAAGGCCATCTGCGGCCAACAGCTGTACACACACAAAAAAAAAATCGTGTTTTCTCTTTTTCCTTGCCTTGTAACCGATTTTGTTCCCAAGATACAATCTGCTTTTTCGACCCATCACCTAAAACGTAAAAAGATTCTATATTATTCTTTATAGAGATCGCATGAAAGTAATTAAAAGAATTAGGTAGTAATAGGTACTTACGAATCAAAACCGATCAGTCGCAGTATATGCTCAAGTTCGTATTGTCGTCTTTTACGCTGTGAGCGGAGAGCTCGAGCGACGTGACCCTGCTCCGTTGAGCGCCAAGGCGCGACTGGCTTATGAACAATTATGCCGTTCAATTTATAGTAATATTTAAAATTTAATTACGAGGGTGAATATTCGTATTTCAATTTGGTTTTTTTTTTACTGCTTCTACAATAGTCGAACAAATAGTGGATATTTTTTAAATATTAAAAGGTTAGTATTATTCACAAAATTAAATGTTTTACAGGAGTCATTTTCGTCAAATTAATCTTAAGGAAATATTTTTTTTTTTTAGTTTTAAAAGGAAGAAATCTTGAATTTCATTTTATACATACCCAAGAACAGTAATTTTCCTAACATCTACAATTTTTTTCGAGCTGCCACGACTTATCGTTTATTCGTACCTGAACTTCAAAACTCAGCGTTTTCGTAAAATCTCATGAACTTAAGTTCAAAATACCCTTGCCTTTTAATAAAATAGTTACAATATTGAGTTATAATTCTGTACAAGCACAATATAAAGATGTGTTTAATGTAGTGGTTATATAAATTTTTAGTAAGCTATTATGATGAACGAGTAACCAGTCCTCAAAAAACCACATTTTTGGGTTTACGGCCGCTTATTACCGATAACGCTCTTAAATGTCTTGTTCTTGCTTTAATGACATTTAAAATTCACTATTTTTTATAAAAAGATTGACGTGGTAGTCATCACGTCAGATTTTTAGTAGTAGTATATAGCATAAAAGTAAGGCTCTATTTTTTTATTTTCACTATGAATTCCTTGTAATGTATCCTATGAAAGAATTTAATTGTAGGCTTTAAGTGAGGGAAACATGTATTATACATACATGTTAAACCAAAATAGAATACGGGATAGATTTCCCTCCTATTGGGGAGGATCCTTGAGCCCAGTAGTCGGACGTGTACGAGCTGAGATGATGAGAATACGGGATAATGTTTCATCTTTGTTTTTACCTGACCGGAGGATTATGATTTTGACAGCTATGTATGTATGTTCAGCTGTTCCCTCATTGCTCCTCAACTACTTATTAGACCTGGACAAATGAAGTATCGTTAGAAGCGTTTTGATCGTCTGCTGGTTATAGGCTATATGATGTGTCAGTGAATCTAATATGGCCCCCTCTGAAGCGCATAAAGTACTGTGTTAAAAAATAAATTTGAGATAAATATGTCGTGTTTCATATCATTGGAAAGGGCGTTACTTGTACCTTTCATAAATATATATATATTATTAGCATTTGCCCGTGACTTTATCCGTATTTATCCAATAACTTGTTTTTTGTCGTAATTGGGTTTTAGTTTTTACTTTTATCTTGTCCGCTATAGGGTGGGTCATTGTAATGGATCGTGTTTAATCATATTGAATAGACAGGTGACCATTTTGATAATAATATAGGCATTGTTATTATGTATCATCATTTTAATGAATTCGTGTTATTTTCTATAATATGTTGAAATAGTCACGGAACACGTGTAAAACGTGTTATTAATTTATTAGTTAAAAGAGTAGTCACACCTGTGGAAGGAAGTACATTATTATAATGACTTTATTAAATTATTATTTTCGTCATCATCCCAGTTCATATACGTCCTATTGCTGGCCTCAAGCATCCTTCACAATGGGAGGGAAATTGACCTACTATACAGAGCTGGTCATACGTGTTGTTTTACGTTTGTCAGTTCCAGTTTTCCATTTCTTGCACAGATGTTATATGCATAATGCACTCCTTTTACAATACTCACGGGTAAGATAGGGGGTGGTAAATTGTATTCTTACTCCGTCAGCACACGGACAAAAAAATGCTCATTAGTAAAAAATGATAAAAAATATATCTTAAATCTGAAAGAATGTAAAGAACTTTGTTGACCGCGGGTTGGCAGCCTAACTGTGTGAGTAGGGACACGATATCGAACAGAAAGTATCGATACTGTACTCATGAGTAGTATCGAAACAGAAGTATCGATACTTCAAAGTATCGAGTACTGAATACTTTCCTAGAATCTATGTCGTGATGAGCTTTTTTTTTTACCATAAACATGGGTTATAAAAGGTCAAGTTTAACATGAATAATATCTACAATTTATTCGATACGATACCTGCCATAAAATACTCATTGAGTAAAAGTATCGAATCCAAAATATCGAGTACAAAAGTATCGGTATCGAAAAAAAGTACTCGATACCTAAAAGTATCGATACTTTTTTCGTGTCCTATGTGTGAGGAATCGGTACAGATAGTAGGAAGTTAATAGGTAGGTTATGCGGACGCATGCCGCCATCTCATTGCCCCAGAGAGTACGGGTAACGGTAATGTTAACAGTTTTGTCCATCAGCGATATATCAGCTGAGCTTGGTTTTGATGATATTGAAAAGCATCGTAGGCACCTATAACGTATAGGGCACACGATAGAAGTTCTTAAAAGGAATAAGTTTTGGCCGGTTGTGTAACATTTTGAATTGATAGTGGAGCATCCTATTGTTCGTAACGTGAAGTCATATAGCTTTCTAACCTTTCTCTGTAAATAGGCTATTCAACACTGAAATTAATTTTCAAATCAAACCATACAACATTACACAACATTAACATTGATATATAGCATTGTTTTTGGTAGTATTCGTAGTCGGCACCGCACAGCACACTACTGTGTATTTATAATTGTTCGCCTCCATCGTTTGATGCGGCCAATTTTCAAGTATTTTAGACGCACTTAATTTTCGCGCTTATTTTTTGACATGACAATGTCTTATAATTTGATGGAGCCGGCTGCACGCACGAAAAAGCATGACTCATGCGGCGTTACCTCGCTCTGAGGCGTTCCATTTAAGGCTTGAAGTGCAAGCGAGAGTGCGGAACGAGCGACAAAGAGGCATAATCGGCCTCCGCGTTCGGCAGCGTTCGACATCTGTCTCTCTCCTACTTGAGTGAGCGATGCGTCCGCGTGGACAGCTGCTATACAATAATACATTTACATGTTTTCGTCAAGTATGAAGTGCAGTGAAAAGTGAATCTGGTGTCAACTGTTTATAGCAACGATAATTGCGTTGATAAAGGTAATGATTCTTTCGATATTATATATATGTTCAGTGACATATTGTCGAATATTCGACGACGTTGACGTTGTCACGTTCAACTATCGTCAGTAAACCGACTTTACAGACAACCGATTATTTTTATTAATTGTATACATCAATCTAATTCTTGATTCTACCTGAACACACATTGCTGCAAATAAAAACGTTTCGCCTAGCACGAGAACCATACGCTAATGAAACATTGACGAACTTGCTTTTTATAACTGCAGTTTTATTAGCATGAAAAAACCAATTATAGATTTGTTATAACAATAGTGTATAAAATTGTACCTATTTGTGATTGATAAAGCTAGAAAGGTTTACGTGTACGATAAAAGTGCTTTGTTATTTGAATGTGATACTGTGCTCATTGTAAGGCAAAGGAGGTTTTTATTCGACCAAAATCAAATATTTGTCACTATTCATATCATAGATAATTCAAGACAGTCAATTTCGTTGTTTTAGAAGATACGTGAAAATTCGTCTTGTATTATATTAAAAGCTCATATTGCATATGAAAACAGTGTAAGTGCTTTGTATGTATATCTTCAGATTAAACATGTGGTCATTCTTAGCTGTATTTGGGTCGTATACTTGTAATATAAAATCCGAAAATTACTTGCTTTTTCTGCTGTACATATACAACACCTACTAATCCTACTAATATTATAAACACGAAAGTTTGTGAGGATGTGAAGATGTTTGTTGCTCTTTTACGCAAAAAGTACTGAATGAATTTTGAAACTTCACAATAGTATAGGTTACATATCAGAATAACACATAGGCTATAACTTATCTCGATATTCCCTCGGGAAGGGGAACTATGCGGGTAAAACTGCAAGGCGCTGCAAGTACCATATATTGGACAATGATTTGATATCTGGTGGCGTTTAGGAATACTACCAAACTTTTACATTGCTCAAAGGAGTCATAAAAGATGACTAACAGCTTTAAGTCGCCTTGGGCCAACTCCGTCCGATGCCGTCTGGTCAATAATTACATTCCCAAGGAGTTTTGACGTCAGGCAGACGGTCCGACATAAAACTATTGTCAAACCTTTTGTAATACGTACCAAACCTTATATTGCTCCCGGGAGTCATAGAATATGACTAAGAGTTTTATATCGACCTGGGCCAACTCCATCTGATGCCGTCAGGTCAACAATTACATTTCCAAGAAGGTTTGACGTTAGGCAATAGGTCATAAAACTAGTCAAAACTTGCAATATGTATGATGGAAGAAGATCACGTATTATCTTAATCCCAAGCAATTGGAATAATGATAGGATGATAATGATCATAAACAAAGATGTAAACTGATATAGTTTAAATTGGGATTTGGTACATGTCTTCTTCATCTCGCATAGGTGGAAGAAGAGCAGATCAACCTGTTTAGAATTTAGATTAGGTTTTGCTGTCTGTTGTGTGCTTGTAACGCTCTGCTTTCTTTGAGAACGTAATCGTTGACCACACAGCACTTGGCGGAATTGGGACAAGTCAGTGTAGCCCATTAAGTGGACTATTACGATATCTATGAATAAGTCGAGTTGATAATATTAGTGCTTGGTGAGGACTGATCAAATGTATTCAACCTGTCACCACACGGGAAGCGTCTCATGTGATGCTAATGGGCAATGTGTACCTATATCACATAATCGTTGAAAAAGCACTAGAGTTGTATTTTTCATTACCAGACACGGACTTGCTTCATTTGCCGGCGTGCCTTACTAGGTGGGTGGTGATAAATCCGCGGTCAATCCCTCCCGCTGTGTCGACATGCCCGGGGTCAATGGCTTATTCCCATTGTTATCTTGTACGACGAGAAAAAAACATATTGTATTCGTAATCCGCTTTACCACATTGAGACAATGTTTAATTTGCATGGTTGAGTTCCGAACGAGGAAGAAAACCTACAAATTAAAAAAAAAACACTATAATTGCAACAATTTAATATGGAAAAATGGTTCGAATTTATACCGTAATGAATATAACGTGTTATAAAGAAAATTGCTTTGCTGCAGTGTGTTTACGATAATAATTACATTATAAGAAGTGACCTAGTTATTTTCAATTTAGTGAAGCCAGAATCAAGTTTGTGTTTTTAAAAATATCAGAATTGTGGCATTGTCATCAGACGTTCTGTAAAATTGTTTTTGTATTAGCTATAGTTACTTACAGCTGCTATAAGCTGGGTACTATTGTTCGTCGACCTAGCAGAGGCTGTGGGTTGGCCGATGGGGAACAGGACCTGACCTGTTACGCCACGTAATATATACACATCCGTAATACTCCACATAACACAAATAACATAAAACTTATTTAATTATCGATTACGGTGTTAATAAAAAATCTACTTAATGTTTAATTTATTTATTAAGAACGCCGGAATTAGTTCATTTTTGCTGATTTTAATATTTGTCGCGAATCGCCTATTCTTTTCTTAGAATAAGGTTAGCTTGAGTACTTCATGTTACATCAACTATCTGCTTATTTTTTTTTTTTGGGTGTGGGCTGCGGTCGGCGTGCTCCTCGTACCACTCCGTCCGGGGCGACAGAGGGGCGTAAGCACGCACACCCGTAACCCACCCGAACACCACGTCGCCTTCGTCGTTGGGCCGACCACCGGAGCAGGGTTACTTGTCATCAGTTGTCGGCCCGACGGTATACCCCCTATTTGGGGTACCCTCTCATCGACCGACGTCCCCCCCTCGGGGAGGACGTCGGTCTTTCCTCACGCGGTCGGCCTCTCGGCGGGTGACGGACTAATTCCGCGGCCTCGGCTAGGGCGGCATGACGCGCAGGTAGTCGCGCCTGCGCCGCCCCACATCAACTATCTGCTAGTGTATTGTCCAATAAATTCAGTGCATCTTTTTAGGAGTTTGTTCACAATTTCATGGGTATTTTAAATTTATATTGCACCCTCATTTTTTCTATAATTAAAGTAAGATCTTATATTACTCCTTGTAATATCAGCTATCTGTCAGTAAAACTCGCGTCAATATTGGTTCAGCTAATTCGGACGCAATAGCTTACATATCAGAATAACACATAGGCTATAATTTATCCTGATATTCCCACGGGAAGCGGAACTGCAGGTGAAACCGCAGGGCGCTGCTAGTTATTTATAAAAAGGGCAAAAAAATCGCGTTTGTTTTATGGAAGAACCCCCCCCGCCCTTAAATATTTATTTTGTTTTTAGTATTTGTTGTTACAGCGGCAACAGAAATACGTAATTTGTAAAATTTGCAACTGTCTAGATATCGCGGTTCTTGAGATACAGCCTGGTGACAGACAGACGGACGGACAGACAGCGAAGTTTTAGTAATAGGGTCCCGTTGTTCAATGCACATTGAACATGCAACGCAGCAAACTCAAAAGTAGAGCATGTCAACATACAAGTAAAGCATGTCAACATACAAATGTGCAAAATTAGCACTGACATGATTTAAAGACACTGCGTTATACTTTACACTTACGACACACTAACACAAAATGGTATATGTGTGTATTAGCAATAAGTAGTATATAAGGTGTACATTGTGTAAAATAAATCAGATTTGAATTTATTCATCTCTCAGTTACATCCCTCTCACTGCGGCCAAGACACCCTTAGCCGTCAGTTCTGATTAGTCGAGTGAGTCTGCTTGACTAGCAGTGAGAGTTACCAATCCTCCACCCAAAGCTCCATCTCACTGTGGCCAAGACACCCTTAGCCGTCAGTTCTGATTAGTCGAGTGAGTCTGCTTGACTGGCAGTGAGAATAACCAATCCTCCACCCAACATCCATCTCACATCCACCTGTCACCTTAGGTAGCACGGTGCAGGTATCCCATCATATAGGCTAGGAACTTAAGGGCTTTAGGTACTTCAAACTATAACCTTAGGTTCTTCTGTCAAACACGGCGTTAGTCCACTAGCCCAGACTACGCCTGTACATTTGGTCCTTCGAGTAAAGTAAAGATTTTCCTCCCTCTAACCCCCCCGTAGGTTTGACATAACAGACATACGAATCAGTTAAGAACGGGCTGGTGTACTCAACAAAGCATCAGTTTCGGAATTGACTGAAGGACTTTTACTTACGTACTCTGTCAGAAAGCCTCTCGTTGCGGTTCGGTCACTGGCCTCCCACAAGCGGGACTCACCAGCTGATTGAGAAGTCGCACCTTCAGGGACGTGTTATAGCGAGAGCGCAGGTACGATAAGTATTGACTTAAAACATTAGTAGTAGGAAAGTTAGGGTAGGGCTATTAGGGAAGAAGACAAAAGAAGCACTATGGACATACAAGAAATAAACACAGCAATCAGGAGCCAGGAGGAAGATTATAACGAGATCAGGAGGATAATTACAAACATTAAAAAGGACTCCGTGAGCCGAAGAACACAAAAATACATTGACGAAAAAAGACAAACACTAACTACTATTTTCCAACGGGTGCAAGAGAATCACTCGAAACTGGAAAAACAAGAGATGTTATCATCTCACAAATATATCACTACAAATTACTTTGGAAATATCCAAAAACAATACAACGAGGGCTTAGCCCACCTACAAAACTATGAAGCAAGACTTCAACTTGTTCAGGCGATATATGAACCTGAAGAACAAAACACAAACGAAGAAGAAGGGAGAGGGAATCCCAAGACGTTTATACAAATGTTCAGGATATCCCAGATGTCAAAAAGGCTAATTCAGGCGAAAGAATCAGTCACTGAAAACAAACCTATATGGCATTTACAAACTACAATAAACAACTTACAAAAACGATGGCAGGATATTGAAGAAACACACATTGAATTATTATTGGAGGAGGATACATCGGGACACCTTTACTTCAAAAATAAATATTTTGAAAACACCCAAATTGAGTTCGATACTACAATGGAGATGCTGGAAGAAAAAATCCATGACAGTTCCAGCGAAAAAATAACCTTAACACAGTCGTCAGGAAAACTACCCCGTATCTCTATTCCAACTTTTACTGGGAGTTATGACTCATGGTATACTTTTCATGATTTATTCAAAAAAATTATTCATGAAGATAAAAATATTTCATTGGTAGAAAAGATGCAATATTTAAAGACAAATGTAAAAGGTGACGCAGCAAAAATTATACGTCATCTAACGATAAGTGAATCGAACTATGAAACCGCGTGGAAATTGCTTACGCAACGTTATGAAGACGAACGAATGATATCAATTAAATTCATCGATAAATTATTAGATTTACCCAAGCTAAATGTTGCGAATGCAGCGGGTTTAAGAGACATGCACGACACCATAAAAGAATGTTTGGAATCTTTAAAACATCAAGGAATTGACATTTCAACATGGGACCCTATTTTGGCTAGACTTTTGGCCAGGAAATGGGACCAACAAACTGATTCAAAATACGAGGATCAGTTACAACACCCAAACAAATTAGAATCGTTTGAAGAAATGTTACAGTTTTTAGAAAAAAGATTTAAAAGTTTAAAGTCCTACGATCAGCAAAAAATTACGTATAATCACCTGAGTAATAACTCGGTGAATCATACAATAAATAAATACCGGGGAACACTCGTACCAATAGCAGAATCATCAAAAAGTAAACATTGCTGGTACTGCAAAAGCACAGAACATAATATAAATAAATGCCCTAGTTTTAAAACCTTGAACGTGACGCAACGATATAAGGAAGTCTCAGACAAAGAAATGTGCAAACGCTGCTTAAATCATGATAAACAAATAAAATGCACGAGCGAGTTTTATACAAAATGTGAAATATGTCAACATAAAGGTCATAACACACTATTACACCGAACATTCGATTCAATTAAAAGACAACCAGAGTCTTCTGAGTATACGAAAAAGTTCACTCCTAAACCAACTATGAGTGATAAAAAACAAAACACAACGTTATCGAACTTATCAGCTACCAATTTAGAGGCAAAAAATACGGTCTTATTAGCCACAGCGCTATTACAAACCACGTCGTATGATGGAACACCACAATTATTAAGAGTATTGTGTGACCAAGGTTCAGAAGCGTCATTTTGCACGGAAGAAGTAGCACAACTGCTGTCGTATCCAAGACAAAAGGTTCGAGCCGAAATAAAAGGCATTGGAGACAACGAACCTAAGACATCGAAATATACAATTAACATAAACCTACAACCAAGGTACTCTAGTGAGTACAGACTACCTGTAACACTTATAGTACTACCGAAGCTTACAAACTCGTTACCAAGAAGTAACTTACAACAATTACAAGAGTTGGACAATGTTCTATTGGCAGACCCAACGTACAACAAAAAGGGACCTATAGACATAATTTTAGGTGCCCAAGAATATAGTAAAATACTATTACAAGGTTTTAAACGACTACAAGGCGGTATAATCGCTCAAGAAACAGAATTGGGTTGGATTTTATCCGGGTTATATCCGCAAGACACAAACGGTGGCATCAAAGTATTAAGCATGATGACTCGCACCGACGACATACAACAATTAACAAAATTTTGGGAATTAGAAGAAATTCCACGACACTATGCACTCACCAAAGATGATGAGTTGTGTGAAAATTACTATACAAATACTACAATACGAAGTTCCGACGGCACTTATACGGTACGACTGCCGTTTAAGGACGCGAACATAAAATATGGCGAGTCAAGGAAAAAAGCCGTGGCTCGACTATTACAACTAGAACGTCAGTTCGAAAAAAATGAAAATTTACGCCAACAATACAAGGAATTTATGTACGAGTACCTAAATATGGGTCATATGAGAAAAGTACCTAAACCAGAATATTACACAGGAGAGTATTATATTCCCCACCAAGCGGTAATAAAAGAAGACTCTCTTACAACAAAACTACGAGTGGTATTTGACGCTAGTAGTAAAACAAGTAGTAAAATAAGCCTTAATGAAAATTTACATAAAGGACCACGACTTCAACAAGACTTATCAAACATATTATTACGCTGGAGAACGCATAAGATTGCTTTCATGGCCGACATTATGAAAATGTACCGGTTCATAAAAATAAACCAAGAAGACTATAAATATCAAAGAATTTTATGGAGATTTTCTCCAAAAAAGGCCATTAGTGAATACGAACTAACAACGGTCACTTATGGCACAACAAGCGCGCCTTATCTGGCCGTGAGAACATTACAACAACTAGCAGTAGACGAACAAGACAATTACCCTATCGCCAGTAGAGTAACGTTACAGGATTTCTATGTTGACGATATTTTGTCAGGAGAATCCCAGGAAAGCTCCGTCAAGGAATTACAAGAACAATTAATAGCAATGTTAAACAAAGGTGGTTTCCAACTACGAAAATGGTCTTCAAATAGTTCGGAATTGTTGAACAATTTAACATGCGATAAAGAAGAAAGTCGGATGCTGAAACTTCCCTTAGACGAAACAAGAAAGTCGTTGGGAATTATATGGTCTCCAGGCGAAGATAAATTCTGTTTTCAAATAACTATAACAGAAAACACAAAACCCACCAAACGGTTCATTATGTCAGAGGTGGCGAAAATATTTGATCCGTTGGGCTGGTTGGCCCCCATCATCATAACACTAAAATTACTAGTACAACAACTGTGGACGTCTGGGATGGAATGGGACCAACCAGTAAATGACATAATACGAAATAAATGGACAGAAATACAAAAACAGTTAAAAAACATAGAAAATATACAAGTACCACGATGGTGTCACACGATAGACAGGACAAAGTTTGAGCTGTATGGATTCTGCGACGCCTCAGAAAAAGCATACGGGGCTGTCGTCTATAGCAGAGTAATGGTGAATAACAGTTACTACATAACATTGCTCCAAGCTAAGTCAAAAGTTGCACCGAAAAAACAAAAAACAACATTACCGCGTCTTGAGCTATGCGCCGCAGTATTATTGGCTAATTTAATAGAAAAAATAAAAAAAGCTCTAAACGGTGATAACAATACCGTGATTTCATGCTGGACGGATTCTATGATCACGTTGGGATGGATAAAAGGAGATCCTGGGCGATGGCATACGTTCGTGGCCAACAGAGTGTCAGAAATTAACAGCATAATACCTAACGCTCAATGGAATCATGTCATATCGTCTGAAAACCCAGCGGACATTATATCAAGAGGATTGGAGCCAGAAAAATTAATAAACTGTTCCTTATGGTGGAACGGCCCACCATGGTTACAGACGAGTGATATACCTATTACAACAACAGCACCACAGCCAAATGAAGAAGCCAAGTACTGTTTATCAACAACAATTAATACTACGAATGAAAAGTATGACATCTGGAGTCGATTTTCTAACTACAATAAAATGATAAGAACATTAGCGTATTGCTACAGATTTATCAGCAAGCGCAAAAAGCACGAACCATTATCCTGTACGGAACTAGAAGAAACAGAGAAACGAATTCTATGCATATTGCAACAAGAAGAATTTTACGATGAAAAAGAAATTATTCGAAAGAAAAAATCACTGCAGAAAAACAGTAAATTATCCACACTAGATCCATTTATTGATAACGATGGATTATTACGAGTTGGAGGTCGAATAGAAAACGCTGACTTGCCATATAATCAAAAACATCCTATACTATTACCACGCCGACATCATATAACGTCATTAATAATACAAAACGCACACATGAAAACATTACATGGAGGAAATAAACTAACTACAGCTGTCCTACGACAAAAATACTGGATTATAGGTGGAAAACAAGTTGTCAAAGGTACACTAAAAAAGTGCGTCAAATGCGCGAGATACAGGTCCGAAACGAAAGTACAGAAAATGGGGATACTTCCAAAAGCAAGAGTCACGCAATCATATCCATTTAGTCACACTGGAGTGGATTATGCGGGACCAATACAAACAAGAACAATGAAAGGAAGAGGTCACAAGTCCTACAAATCATATATTGCTGTATTTGTATGCTTAGCAACAAAAGCAATTCATCTAGAATTAGTGGGAGATTTGACAACTGAAACATTTATTGCGGCACTGCGGAGGTTCATGGCCAGACGAGGACACGTGTCACATATGTATAGTGACAATGGCACGAACTTCGTAGGCGCAGCGAAATTTTTGGAACAAGAATTATTGCAAATAACACAGTCACCTGGATTCCAAAATACGATGACCAGTATAGGTACTCAGTGGCATTTTAATCCGCCAGCAACCCCCCATTTTGGTGGGATTTGGGAGAGCAGCGTAAAATCAGTAAAGTACCATTTACGTCGAGTAATTGGAGAATCGACATTAACGTACGAAGAAATGATAACATTTTTACATCAAATTGAAGCTTGCCTAAACTCGAGGCCGTTATGTGCACAAAGCGAAGACATCAATGATAATACAATACTAACGCCTAGTCACTTTTTAATTGGTCGGGAAGCAGTTGGAATCCCAGATCCGTTATCAAACATAAATACTGATTTAATAAATAGATGGAAACAAATTCAAAGAATGAAGAAAGATTTCTGGAAAGCCTGGTCATCTGATTATTTACATCAACTTCAACAAAGATACAAGTGGAAAGAAACTCAAGAAAATATCAAAATTGGAACCATAGTACTAATAAAAGATGAAAACATAAGTCCAAGTAAGTGGCCCTTGGCAAAAGTGGAAAGCGTTCACCCAGGAAGCGACGGGGTGATAAGAGTAGTGACACTCAAAAAATCGACAGGTTTATGTCAAAAACGATCAATACATACATTAATTCCTTTACCCGTATATCAGGAAGAATTAATGACTAACACGAATACGTTAAGAAAAAATACCGAAACGCCTGTGAATAGTAACATAGCAAATAACATAAATAAAAAGTCTAAGACACTTAAGTCAGGCGTGTTACTCTATACTACATTATTATTGTGTATCGGACAAGTAACAAGTACATCAATGTTTACTATGAAACAATTAAATCCAGGCCTATATGTAGAACAAATAGGTACTTCAACAATAAACAGAGGGAGTTTTAGAATAGAAACTAATTACGAAAGGAGTGATTTGGAACTGAATTTAAATAATACGATAAAAATAACTAATCAGTTTCAAAAGTTATGCACTGACACACAACAGTATACAAAAGACACCCATTGTGCAGAATTTTATTATCATTTGAACGAAGAGAAAGCACGATTTGAGAAGATAAAGGATTACCTTACTGGGATAAAGATTTCTAGAAGGAGACGTGGATTATTAGGACAAATGTTAACATACGTGTTCGGAGTAAACGATGAAGTATACAGAAGTATTGACTCATTGAGTAGCAATCAACAAGAACTTATAAACGCCGCCAATCATCAAACAAACATAATGATATCTACAGTATCCGCTGTAAACCAAACCGAGGAGCGGATTAAGAAAAAGTTAGAGAATTTTGAAAAGAAGTTAAATGAAGCTATAGCATTCATGTACGATAACGACGTATGGTATAAGATGGTAGACGCTAACAATGTGAAAATACAAGTAATACAAACGTATCAATTAGCGAGCAATTACATAACAGAGATTATTCACTATTACAACGGGTTACTTGAGATATACCTAAATAACGCATCGATATACACGATTTTGAGTCCTAAATACGCTAATGATATAATACAAACAACCAATCAAAAGTTACCTGGAAACTTAAGGATAATTCAGGATCAATTAATACAGACTAACATGGAAATAAATGCAACACATATAAACGTATTTGCGTACTATCCTATTCATGACATAAGAAAATATACGCTAATACACATAACGGCGATTCCTCAAAAGTTGACCGGGAGTTCTTTTGAATGCTTGTCAATCCCAAGAGCATTCATAGGCTTCGACTATAACAATGAACGATACTTTGAGTTAAGTAAAGACGAGTTCAAAGATTGTTTACACAAAAAATCGGAGTTTGTTTGCTATCCCGTGGCTGTTAAGAACATGCAATTGAACAAGAATTGCATTGTTGACCAGCTATTCAGCAACAATAATAACACTAAATCACAATGCACATCAAGAAGATACAACATTCAATCTACAATTCTATGGAAACAACTTTACATGCAGAATACGTGGATGTTTATCACTACAAAAACACAATCAGCTTCGATAATATGTGATGGACAAAGACAAGAAATTAACCTAGAGGATATAGGAGTACTACACATTTCAGAAAGCTGTGTAGTAAAGACGTTGAACAACATTCTTGCAGCTAAACGAATAACAACAACAACTGTGCAAGCATCATATTTTAAAAGGAGTAATTTTACTCTAGACACACAAGTAGTCCAATCAGAGATACCAGACATACCGAAGGAGGAAGTATTAGATAGCTCCACCAGTATATTTGACCACTTAGCCGCTTCAGAAGCAAAGCTAAAAACAAGATTAGATAACACAATATGGAGGCGAATAGAGTCTCATTCCTATGTGGTTAGCACCGTGACATCTCTTTCTTTAATAGTATTAGCTTGTCTTTTAATTTATTTCAGACCACTCAAACAATGTCGAGATAGACTTACGAGAAGACAAAACAAGGAGACAACTACAACACAAGCCACAGAGACAGACAAACAGCGGGCAGCTCCACCACAACCACGGCCACGGTATGGGAAACCTCGTCCCCAGACTACAGTCCAAACACCACAAGCGACGGAAGGACACATTGGACCATATGAGGTTATCGAATTATACGACTTGCAGTCGTGTTCCTGAGAGACGCCAGAATGTTCAATGCACATTGAACATGCAACGCAGCAAACTCAAAAGTAGAGCATGTCAACATACAAGTAAAGCATGTCAACATACAAATGTGCAAAATTAGCACTGACATGATTTAAAGACACTGCGTTATACTTTACACTTACGACACACTAACACAAAATGGTATATGTGTGTATTAGCAATAAGTAGTATATAAGGTGTACATTGTGTAAAATAAATCAGATTTGAATTTATTCATCTCTCAGTTACATCCCTCTCACTGCGGCCAAGACACCCTTAGCCGTCAGTTCTGATTAGTCGAGTGAGTCTGCTTGACTAGCAGTGAGAGTTACCAATCCTCCACCCAAAGCTCCATCTCACTGTGGCCAAGACACCCTTAGCCGTCAGTTCTGATTAGTCGAGTGAGTCTGCTTGACTGGCAGTGAGAATAACCAATCCTCCACCCAACATCCATCTCACATCCACCTGTCACCTTAGGTAGCACGGTGCAGGTATCCCATCATATAGGCTAGGAACTTAAGGGCTTTAGGTACTTCAAACTATAACCTTAGGTTCTTCTGTCAAACACGGCGTTAGTCCACTAGCCCAGACTACGCCTGTACACCCGTTTTCACCCTTTGGATACGGAACCCTAAAAAGAAACTTAAAATTGATTAAATTGATACAAATAGTTTATAAATATTTGGTTATACTGTTATTATTATGGAGTGATTAGATTAATACAGTTTACCTCAAAATAAAAATCTATCTGTAGTTTAAAATAATTTAATTTGTAAACCGATTCGGCGTATTCAAAATACAAAGCAAAGCATTTCCAATCAAATTACTTCTGACTGGCAGCACCGTGTACACATGATGTAGACATATTAACTCTCAAAATGGCTGTGAAATATGAAACACACATGCCATTTATAACCGTACAATACTGATGCAGCGACACAACTGTGAAATTATACATAACATATATTGAATTATGATATATTATGATATTTCGCTGTGGTGACAGTGTCATAAAAGACGACTAAGGGATATAATATGTATATAACATTATGTAATGGAAGGAAAACTCTAAATAAAATGCCTAAACAAAAGAAAGTGGTGCGATTCAGCTGATATGTCGCAGATAGACAAAAATGTTCATATTATATTTTAGATAAACTATGACCAGGACACATCATAGATACTGCTACATCCCGGAGTATTGGAACAGCGGTATGCGGCCTCATAACCTCCCCATCGCAATTTGGGCTCACTATCTATACCGATTCCTCCACATCGGTGGCCCACCGAAAGTTTTAATGTATTTAAAGATTTGTGCCGTCTATCCGTCAGCCCATCTACGTTGCTTTTTAACATAGGCTTCCCCAAGAGTATAATATCATAATAGCCACGTTTGGCAGCCGGATTCGAGATCGCAGTTGGTTTTATTATTGAGAGAGAGCTGAGTGAATACTGTTGCCTATTCTTCTAATGATCCCTCAGTCGGCTTCTACGATTTCCATTTAAAAGTGAATGGTACTGCCATTCCTTTTTTTTCAACAGACAGAGAAAACAGATATTAAAGTTTCTTTTTAATCATGATTTTATTGTGCTTTTAAGTACAATAATTTAACATAATTATTAATATCGTCACGGCTAATATAACCCCCACTGTTGGGCTCCAACCTTCTCCACACTAGGAGGGTAATTGACCTGCTATACCACGTTGATCAGACGGGCGGTATAGATTTTGTTTCCATTCTTTTGCCTAGATGTATTATGCTGATTATATCTTTTAGTTGTCTATGACACCTACGAACAAGGTAGAGAGTGGAGGCGTTGTATTACTATTCCGCCAATAGACCGGTAATTAATTCAACATACCTAATCATCATCGTCTCAGCTTATGTACGTCCCACTGCAGAGCTCGGGCCTCCTTCAATACAATAGGGAAATTTATCTACTATGCTGGTCAGAGTTTTGCATTGTTGATATAGTTAACATATTTGCTATAAATTTTTCAATTCTACGTGAATTTCAGTAGCAAATTTAATTGTTTGCTCCTAACAATTTAAATAATATAAAATATAACTTAGAATACTGTCTGCTACTATTATTAGACTTTATCCGCAACGTAAAATACTGATAAAACAATAACCGGAGATTACGTGTAATTAACCTAAAACCTAGCAGGAAATACCGTAAATGCCATGAAATCTATATTTACAGTAATTAACTTTTACCTAAAAGCTATTTTTAAATGTATCTAAATTTAACAGTATAAAAAACGAAATGTATGATTTGGTTTTTTTTTATTCAATAATCTAGATTTGAGTACTATAGAATGCATAAGAAAAGAAAGGATAGGGCTTTCGATAGAACGTATTCTGGTCGGTTTTCTGGTTCCTACTGATTCAACAGATCAACCGAAAATTTCCACGAAGCGGCTATCACCTGACCTCCACAACCCAAAGCGATAACTTCATGTTTGGACCAGGATATTTAAAAGTTATGACTATTCATATCAACATTAATGAATATAACAGATATCGGCGACTTAACTGGTTAAGATACCGACCTACCGTGCCAATGTCGGGGGTTCGAATCCCACGCAGGACAACACTTTATGCGATCCACAAATTGTTGTTTTGAGTCTGGATGTAATTAGTGGTTAAATTTGTCGTTAATTATATGTTTGTAAAGTCTCCCACAACACAAGGATAATTTCCTTAGTACAGGTGTCGTTTAAAAAAAAGAGAAAGAAAGAAAACTCTATTTTTAGGACTGACTTATCGACATTTCCAGGTTCCGCACCCAATGCTTGGCCATCTTTACATTGTTTTTAAAACTATGTATTATATTTGTCTATAGGTTGGGATGGCGCGGACGAGAAGGCGCCATTCCTTCGCAATGAGCCGGTAAAACTGACGCCGGCATGGGAGGGGGCCAACCTGCCCAATGACACGCTCAATTTGAAAGGTAATCTGCCGTTAAATATACATTCCGAATGTACTATTTTCTAACGTTATACCATTGTACTCATTGCGTAGTGATTTAGGTTGTCATATCGCTGTCAAATAGCACCGATTTGATTCTCCCACGAAATAACTACATTTATGATTGCGTCTTTGTATTTTTTTTGCATTTTATTCCTTCCCATTGCCGTATTTGTGGGAGTAATTACTTTACAACAGGATAAAATAATCACAATCGTGATATGTTGATCAGTTTACCTACCTACATATTCATAATTAACAAATATGTAATGAAAATGTCCTTCCCTTGTGTCCCGATTCCTGAAAATATGCCCAAAATATTTTCAGGAATCGGAATCCAAAATATAATATTAAGGCATAAAAATAGTGGGATATTGAATTTATTATTTATTCTAAGAAATATATATTATACTAGCTGACCCAACAGACGTTGTTCTGTTCAAATCTGTATAAAAATAGAAAATTGAATTCTCCTTGAAATCGATTGCAGCGCCACCTACCGGTTCCAATTATTAATCTAAACCGAATGGTTTGGATGTTCCAAATGGCTATTCCGATGGATATGAGAATTCATATCCATCCACAAAAAATCATCAAAATTGGTCCAGCCGTTTAGAAGGAGTTCAATTACAAACACACGAACAGAAAATTTATATACATATATGAAGATAGAAAAGTTTATAAGTCGAAAAAAAGGATATTAGAAAAGTATATACAAAAATACAAATGTTAGGTTTTCTTAAATTTTCTAATTTTCAACTTTCTAATTTTTCCATAAATACCTTTTTCAAAATATTAGAAAACTTAAAAAAAGATGTACGAAATCGGTAAAGTCGTTTTCAAATTATGTTATTATCCTGCCCGAACAGCGCCACCTACCGGATCCAATTGTGAATCTAAACCATCCTCGAATCCCTTTGAACACAAAAAATTTCGTCAACATCGGTCTAGCCGTTTGGGAGCAGTTCAATGACACACGTACGCTAGAAATGTATATAAGATATAGATATGTAGTAAATAACTAAACATTGAGAACAACGCCATCTATGTTATTTATTTGGAAATGATCAAGTTCTGAATCGCGTTATTAATGTTTGCGCGGGCGTTAGGTTACATACTGGTATTTCAGAATGACGTAGGATTGTGCCCATAACCCAACGCAGTGTCTTCAGTTTACATAGCTGTATGTCACATTATCATAATGTGGGTAGATTGACGCTTCACTAAAACACACGCAGGTTTCTGTAAATTTGTGTGCACCTAAGTTTCGCAACATTTCGACACAGCTTTAAAATAGTATTTATTGTATGTCAAACTTCAAATTCAATTGGTAGATTCCGATTTTGAATATTGCTTACAAATAGGGTTTTGCGATTTTTATTTATTTAAAAAAGGCATTGTTTTTTAAATAATAAATTATTTGGCACATTTGTTTTGATTGGTTTGTAATGGTCGTGGTTTCGAATCCTGTCAAGATAAATTCTTTTTGTTATTGTAATAGGTTTTAAGTTTATTTTTTGTTTATTTTGTATTTTATATAATCAAATTTATATAAATGTTACTTATAAATAATATTTTTTTTACATTTATAGGTATTGCTATGGACTTGGCACCTCCCAAAGACAGATATAACTTGATATTTCTTACTTTAATCGTCCACGGCCTGGGAACGTTAACAGCGTGGAACATGATCATCACAGCGAAAGGCTATTTCGAGGAATACAAGCTAAAGAATACACAATATTCAAATAATTTTCTGGCGTATGCGGGATGGGCGGCTCAAATACCCAATCTATTGTTCAGTTGGTTTAATGTTTTTGTTAAGTTGAGGTAAGTTATTTTTTTAAAGACAACTTTTTAAGAAACAAATGCTTATTTCGCCGGTAACTTGGTAAACATGCGGATAAGATTGGTACATAGATCTGAATCATTCATTTGTGAATTGTATTTTCCTACGTAGAAATCGAATACTAGATGCTCAATTATGGAGTGATATATTTAGATCACTTAGTTATTCAACCCAGCTTTTGTGCATAGACCTCCCCATCATGGATACACAGGTTGATATAGGTTTCTTTGCGAGTTTTTCTATCGTACAATGTTGTTATCAGCATACATCTCGTCTTTGACGAAATTTGCGGGAAAAGGGGTGGAAAGTATTTTTATCTGCGAGAAAAGCGGTGGAAAGTATTTTTATACTCACATACTGATCATCATCATCTCAATCCATATAAGTTTCATTGTTGGGGTCCGGCCTCCTCCACAATGGGAGTGAAATTGACCTATTATATCGCGCTTGTCTGACGCATTGGCATAGGGTTTTATGTAGAGTTTCCCTGCAAAGATATTATGATCATATCATATCCCTTTGTCCCTTGTCGTCTGTTGGAATAGGGTTTTGCTATGATTTATATGGCAGAATCCATGAAGGACCTTGGCACCATGCTCAAGGATCTCAGCAGGGTATCCCAATTAGTGGGTTTACGAATGAACATGGACAAGACGAAAGTCATGTCAAGTGCCCAGGTCATTCCTATACCGATCCTAGTTGGCAATGCGATTCTCGAAGTTGTCGATCATTATGTTTATCTAGGGACAAACCAAACCAAGTCCAGTTAGGTAGATTCAATTTCGAGAAAGAGATCAGCCGACGAATCCAACTCGGTTGGGCAGCGTTCGGGAAATTTAAGAGGATCTTCTCGTCCAACATACCTCAGTGTCTGAAAACACAGGTCTACGACTAGTTTGTGTTACCAGTGATGACTTACGGCACAGAAACGTGGTCCCTAAATATTGGAACGGGCTATGCTCGGGATTTCTCTGCGAGATAGAATCCGAAATACGGAAATCCGCAGAAGAATGGGTGTAACCAACATAGCACGAAGAATTAGCACACTGAAGTGGCAATGGGCAGGCCACATCGCTCGACGAACCGACAACCGCTGGGGAAGAAATGTTCTCGAGGGGCGACCACGTATCGGACGACGCAGTGTAGGACGCCCCCCCCACTAGGTGGACCGACGACCTGGTGAAGGTTGCTTGGCGTCGTTGGATGCAGGCGGCACAGGACCGCACTTTGTGGCGTAACATGAGGGAGGCCTACGTCCAGCAGTGGACGGCGATAGGCTGAAATGATGAATGATGATGATTTATCCTTCTATATTGATGATTTTATCTTTTTAGTTTTATTAATCGCTTTTTCTCGAAAATCGGATTACGCAGCGTAACCTCTCCACTACTTTCAAAATGTCGCCCGTCAGCCAATGACGACATTTTCAAAGTCGCAGAGAATAGGCATGATGACTAATTTTGAAAAACTGTTTTATAATATTCTTAAATAACTACTATTATCAAAAAACATATTATTTTTGAAATAAGTACGGTTTCTTTAGAAATAAATGCTATTTTAATTAAATGCATTTAAATTAGCGCCAAAACGGTGCCTAGTGTCATGGCATCTGCTTGTGACGTCACGTCTATTTACTTGAGTTGTAAATGTAAGGGAATTAAAGCAAAAAATCTAATATATTTTATTTAGACATGAATTCGAAAGTACATAAGTAGTGTGCGGTTCCTCAATGTGTTAATACATCAATAAAACTCTTAACAGTTTGTTTATGTGCCACACAATAAAACAGTAAGATATAAGTGGCTTAATCTTGCACGGCGAAATTCAAAGTCATAAATTTAAATAAATAAATATAAATAAATAAATAGGAGACTATTTCTGTGAAGATCATTTTGACGTAAGTAATTACTTTATATCGTATATTTTATTTGGTGTGTGATTTTATTTAACTGCCGTTTAATACCAAGTTTACAAAAGAATTATTTAAATAACATAACCAATATTTAAATAACATATTTTCAAATATTATTTAAATAACATATTTTTAAATAGATTTTAAATTATTGGTGTTAGAAGATTATTAATCAATATTTTATTTACATCGTAGTTTTGACATTTCTAAATTTTGCTGAACAGAAGTCTTTGTTTGATGCTAGGTACCTACTCGCCCAGCATTAACAAATCAACTCTAGGCAAATTAGAGCTGTTTGCCTTGGTGAATCCTTCTTCCATGACTTACATTTTTAGTAAGAACACAAAAGTAAGCAAGAAATCGATAAAAATCACGAAATACTCTTTAAATGCAAGTTAAAACAATTAATAAGTGTAACGATCGTAGAGTTTCGTACAGAATTTGCGATGATAATGATAGGTGCACATAGGAGTGACGTAACTCAACTTGATTGGTGTTTAGCTGAGCATGGCGGACTTGTGTATTTTGTAGTTTTATTTTATTAAATAAATTAATAATCTCATCTTATAAAAGAAAATAAATATTTATTTCAAGATATATTATTTGTGTTACAGTAGATAAACACATTATTTTAGTGATTTTTGGTTACTGTCATCATGCCTATTGTTGGATGCAGATGGCATAGAACCGTTTTCAGTGCCGTTCTCCTGGAGAGGTCAATGTCCAACATACGTCTACGGGCTGATGAATGGATGGAATCGCTTTTTATGAGAGGAAGACGTGGTGAATTGTATTCTTACTCTCTCCACACAAGTAAATGTTTGATTAGTGTAGCGTACGAGGCTACTGCGGTTATCTGACTCTTGATTTCTGTGCCCATCAGGGTTGTAATCAATTGATAATGTGTTTCATAAATTATTTCTTATATTTCAGTGGCAGTCTAACTACACGTATTGTATGGTCATTGATCATGGAGGTTATTTTATTCGTCATCACTGTCATATTGGCGATGGTCGACAGTTCAGAATGGCCTGAAGTATTCTTTTGGGTTACCATGGTCACAGTGTTTTTAATGAACTGTAAGTTGTTTATAATTAATTAAATAGTGTTAAGAGAGCGTTGTGGTGTGCATGACGAAGTAGTGACAAAGATAAAAAAAGTATGTTAAGGTAGTTTGGACATGTAATTAACTGAAATACGAACAACAGTTCATTTATGGGCTAACATCGAGCACACTCCTAGTTCTTTTTTATTCATTTCATGTGATCGAGCAGAAAAAGGAATAAAGTTCACAGCAAAACCTATTACATTTTTTTATTTACGATTGATAAATAGATGAGTATTTAATTCACCTTGGTTGTTTCATTAGTTATTATAATTATTAATAGTAACAGTATCTTTCGACGGGAACTGTTCAATAGTGAAGTAGAGCCGATATTTTAGATGCTGGATGGTCTCTCGACCGTGACCCCTGGGGACGCCCCTATCGCGAGTTGCTGAATAGGCTACGCGCGCGGGGCCCTCCCCTCACCGACCGTCCAGCTCGGCCTTCTCACCCGGGTCATCGAGGACCTGTTCCCGCGGCGGGCGGAACACACGCCCTCGGTCATGGCTCCGCCAGACACTGACCGGGAGGCTGACGACGACAGTGTTCCGCCCATCACGGAACCCGAGATGGGGGTGGCGGTGACGCGCATGCGCGCAAAGTCTACCGCCCCCGGGCCCGAGGGTGTTCTTAACCGTGTGCTGGCCCTGGTCCTCGAACACCCGGGACCCCGCCTCAGGGGCTGTTCGACGCGTGTTTAGCGTCCGGACGGTTCCCTGGGTGCTGGAAGGAGGGAAGGCTGGTGCTCCTGCCGAAGCCGGGACGGTCTCCGGAGTCGCCTTCGGCCTACAGGCCTATCGTGCTGCTCGATGACACGGGCAAGCTACTGGAGAGGGTGGTAGCTGCCCGCATCGAGCGGCACCTCGTCGGCACGGGGCCCGATCTGTCGGACGCCCAGTTTGGGTTTAGGAGGGGTCGTTCGACGATCGCGGCTCTGTTGCGCCTGAGGGCCGTGGCGACTGAGGCCGTCACCGGCGGGGGAGTGCTGTTGGTGGTGTCCCTAGACATCGCCAACGCATTCAATAGTCTGCCGTTCAGCTGCATCAGGGAGGCGCTCCGGTATCACGGGGTGCCAGTTTACCTGAGGCGGCTAGTGGCAGACTATTTGGAGGGGCGCAGCGTCCTCTGCACCGACCGAGCAGGGGACGTTGTGCGAACGCCCATGACGTGCGGTGTCCCACAGGGGTCGGTCCTCGGACCCACCCTGTGGAACATCGGCTACGACTGGGCGTTGAGGGGGAGCCTCCCGCCCGGGCTGGGCGTGATTTGTTACGCCGACGACACGCTCGTCACAGCCCGCGGTGGGACGCTAGAAGAGGCGGTAGGCCTGGCGACCTCTGGTACCGAGGAGGTCGTCAGGCGGATCGAAGCGCTGGGGTTGAGGGTCGCCCTGGACAAGACGGAGGCCCTCTTGTTCCATGGGCGCACTATGAGCCCTCCCATCGGCGTCTCGATCACCGTCCGATCGGTCGACATCAGCATCCGGGCCCATATGAGGTACTTGGGCCTGGTGCTCGACGGGCGATGGTGGTTCCGGGAGCATTTCCGCAGGCTCGCTCCACGGCTCGTCAGCGCGGCGTCCGCCCTATCGTGGCTTATGCCGAACGTGGGCGGACCGAGCGCTGCGTGCTGACGGCTGTACGCGGGGATCATCCGGTCGATGGCCCTGTACGGCGCACTGGTGTGGGCGGGTCCATGACTGTCCGACTTAGGGCCCTTCTGTGGCGACCACAGAGGGTCATGGCGGTCAGGGCCATCCGCGGATACCGCACGGTGGCGACGAAGGCAGCGTGCCTGTTGGCCGGGACTCCCCCGTGCTATATCGGCGGGTGACGGGGGTGCGAGCGGAGGGCGGTGTGGTCTCGTTAAGGGATCTCACCGCCTGGCGCGTCGACGCTCGCCGAGACGTCATTGCCCGTTGGGCAGTCCGGCTGGAGAGGCCTCGGTTCGGGGTGCGAACCGTGGAGGCCTTCCGGCCGGTGCTGATGCAGTGGTTGGAAAGGCGGCACGGGGTGCTCTTCTTCCGACTGGTGCAGGTTTTGACGGGGCATGGGTGCTTCGCCAAATACCTGCACAAGGTCGTTAGGAGGGAGAGTACACCGTCCTGCCACCACTGCGATTGCGACGAGGACACGGCGCGCCATACACTCGAGGCCTGCGGGGCTTGGGCAGTGCAGCGCTGTGAACTCGTCGCAATCATCGGTACGGACCTGACGCTGCCGGCTATCGCTAGGGCGATGGTCGACAGCGTCGGGAATTGGGACGCGGTCGCAGCCTTCTGCGAGACGGTGATCTCGCGGAAGGAGGCGGCGGATCGCCTGCGCGAGGAGCGCAGCCTCGATGAGGAGATCCGCCGCCGGCGACTGGGGCGGCGCAGGCGCAACTATCTGCGCCTCATGCCGCCCTAGCCGAGGCCGCGGGTGACGTGACCGGGGATTAGTCCGTCACCCGCTGACGTCGGTCGGAGGGGGACGTCGGTCGATGGGAGGGTACCCCAATAGGGGGTATTCCGTCGGGCCGACCACTGACGACAAGTTAACGCTGCTCCAGTGGTCGGCCCAACGACGAAGGCGACGTGGTTTTTGGGTGGGTCGCGGGAGTTGCGTGCTTAAGCCCCTCTGTCGCCCCGGACGGAGTGGTGCGGAGGCGCGCCGACTGCAACCCACCCACAAAAAAAAAAGAGCCCATAATTTGTCAATAGTGTTTGCCCATTACAAATATATTCATGATGGAGTTGCACTCAGGGTTAACTAATCATATTACCCACTAGCAACCCGCCCTCGCTTCGCTTCGGTTTTAGTCATTTTACCCGCGTAGTTCCCTTTGAAATACCGGGATAAAATATAGCCTAGTTTACGGCCTGATATTATAGCTTTCCATTGGTGAAAGAATTTTTGAAATCGGTCCAGCCGTTTTGAAGATTACCTGGAACAAACAGACAGACAAAAATTTTTTAATCTGTATTTTAGGCAAATAACCGTGTGAGCTTGAAAATAGTGTCGTGCAAATAACCGTGTGAGCATGAACAAAGCCTATTATTTTGACATTACAAACAGACACTCCAATTTTATTTATTGGAATAGATGTGAAGAAATCGGTAGGTACTTATTTTTTTTTTGGGTGGGTCAGCTCACCCGCCGCCCTGCTCCGTCCGAGGCGACAGAGGGGCGGCGTTGGGCCCACCACCGGTACCGAGTTTCTTATTCTCAGTGGGCGGTCCGAGAAATCGCTACTGGTGGTCAGTTGAAAAGGAGAGGAAAGCGGGGTATGTCTGGACTATAGTAAAAAATATATAGAAGGTTGATTGACCATAAAATTTTGTATCCTTTCAAAGAAGGAAGTTTAACAAGATACTGGTCGAATTTCGAGTACTGTCTAGTCCTACCACTTTGCGATTAGTAGCTGTATTTATATTATGCCAGTCATGATAAAGCAGACGAAGCTAATTATAATAAATCATGAATCTATGCATTATATACGTTGTTCGTAATAATTAATGTAAACATTTTTGCCCGTCTATTTGTGAATCTATTGACACAGTTTCCGTTATTCAGTGTTTTAGGTCAACATGCTATTTTTATACATAACTGATTTACTGTTATTGTCATTTAGCAGTTAAGATTATGTGATTTAGCCCATATATGACTAATGTGATTCTTTTTTTTACGTCAAAACTGTCCCTGGTAACTGTCCCGTCTTTTTGCAGACCGGGACACTTGTAAATATATGCAAAAATGTGAAATTAATAGCTAAATAAACATAAGCATCGCATATCATTATTATTATCATCAGTATTATACTGATAATAATAATCATATATATTGTTTGTTTGCAAAAATATAATATTTTTGTACGGCTCGGGACAACAATTTGAAACCGGCAGTGTCGCCTTCAAAACGGGATGTATGATCACGTTATGGTAGCAACTCATTATTGTTTTCTAAACAAAGTATGTGAAGAAAATTTTCTATATTCCATGGTGTGACTACATCGGTCATCTTAAAAATGAAAATCAATATTGAAGAGATTAAAACGCGATAGGCAATAAAGCAAGAAAATCTTACTCGTTAAAAGATTTTTATTATCTACGTATAAGATTTAATATCTTCCATAAAAATGTTATTCATATATTCGACACGTTTCACTTTTGAACGAGACATTTGTCGGACTGTTTGGCAATTTTTTTTTGATAACTTTTAGCAAATAATATGAATTTTTGTCTGAATACGTTTGTGTTTGGTAACATTTCATGTAGGGGTAACTATGTGTGTTAAAATTTAAAAAAGAAATAGAAAAACAAAACACTTCGTTAACATTTCATTCAAGACGAGGGTTTCATTACGAACTTTCCTTTACCTGCATAGATGTTATATGCATATTTATACCCTTAGTCGTTTTTTAGGGTCCCGTACCCAAAGGCTAAAAACGGGACTCTATTACTAAGACTTTGCTATCCGTCCGTCCGTCCGTCTGTCACCAGGCTGTATCTCAAGAACGGTGATAGCTAGACAGTTGAAATTTTCACAGAGGATGTATTTCTATTACCACTATAACAACAAATACTAAAAATAAAATAAATATTTAAGGGGAGCTCCCATACAACAAACTTGATTTTTTTGCTCAATATCGATAATGGCAATAGGGAGGCACTTGTTTACCTAGTCAATGGTACCGAACCCTTCGTGCCCGAGTCCGACTCGCACTTGACCGATTTTTTTACGATACTCGGGCAAGATGGGGTGTGGAAGGGGATGGTGAATTGTATTCTTATTCGGTCGCCACACGGAAGAATATTTAATTAACTAATATTAAACGTTAATTAATTTCTTACATATTTGTGTTTGAATTTGCAGCTTTCAACGCGATATTCCAAAACTCAGTATACGGGATTGCTGCCCGTTTGCCCTCAAGTTATACGGGTGCGGTGGTGCTTGGCTCAAACATCTGTGGTACTCTAGTGGCGTTACTGTCGTGGGGCTCAAAAAGCTTTGGCAGTGTACACACCTCGGCTATTTATTACTTCATAGTTGGAATGTTCGTGCTTCTTGTTTGCTTCGACACATATTTCGCATTGCCTTTGAATGTAAGTTCACGTTAATGTTATTAATAAATCTTTATGGTAGTCTTGGATATTTAAAATTTAAATCATCATCATCATTTCAGCTCACGTCTTAATGTTGGGCTCGAGCCTCCTCCACAATAGGAGGGCAATTGACCTTACTGTATCATACTGGTCAGACAGGTTATAGGGTTAAATGTAGACTTTTCCTTCTTTTGCATAGATATTATGTGCATATTATATGCTTTAGTCTTTTACGACACCCACAGGTAAGAGAGGGGGATTTCAACTGTATTTTTACTCCGCCATCACACGGAAAATTTTCTTATAACAATATAGTAATATGCATATAACATCTGTGCAAGAGAAGGAAAACTCGATACAAAACCCTATATCAACGTGTCTGACCAGTATAGTATAGTAGGTCAGATTCCCTCCCATTGTGGAGGAGGCCCGAGCCCAACAGTGGGACGTATGTGGGCTGCGATAATGATGATGATGATGAATATAGTAATTGCTTCCAACGATTAATTGTAAAATTGCTTTCAGAGATTCTATCGGTACCATGATACACTGCAACAGCGTACTATGCGCGTGAATCCTGCGCTAGCAGCCACCAATCCAAGTGCAAGTCCCGGCAAACAACACATCCCATACGGAACGATATTCAGGCAGTCAGGATTACAATTATACAATATATTCATGACGTTCTTTGTCTCACTCGCTGTGTTCCCAGCTGTTCATTCAAGTACGTAAATTATATTCTATTACTAGCAACCCTCCCGCGCTTCGCTTTGGATTCAGTCGCCCTACCCGCATAGTTCCCGTTCCCGTGAGAATAACGGGATAAAATACCTGGTAGTAAAATATTATCAAAATCGGTCCAGCCTTTTTGAAGATTACCTCAAACAAACAGACAGACAGACAAAATATTTTTAAAACTGTATTTTAGGCATATGTGTGTCCCACAAACAACCGTGTGAGCATAAAAAAACTCAGCATTTTGACATTATAAACAGACACTTCAATTTTATTTGTATAGATGACGAGTGGTCACGAATACTATCAACCATCAAATTGTTTATGGATGTCGTAAAAGGTGACGAAGGTCCATTTTCGCCAACCGCTTCTACAGTTTAAATATCTCATCTTCATCTCGGCTGATGATAGGCCTGATTGCTGGCCTCGATATACCTACACAATAGGAAAGAAATTGGCCTACTATACCATACTGGTCAGTAGGCTTGGTATAAGGTTTTATTTCGAATTTTCCTTCATTTGCATAGATGTTATAGGCACATCATATCCCGTAGTCGTCTTTATGACACCCATGGGTTAACACCTATACCTCGCCACCTCCTATAAGCGGAAAATTGGCTTGCCATACTATATTTGCCAGAAGGTTGGAGCCCAGAGAGTCTGTGCGCAGACTCCATCCAAAATGGAAAGGACAAAGGTGTGGTCTGGTAGGTCGGGGATCGAATGTTAATAGACGATTGCTCTTGCACTCCGTAAGAACGCGGAAGGGACCGCTGTTGGTTTTAGTGGGTATTCAGGTTGCACAGTGACCGGCGACTCCCATACACCCCCCTGCGTATCACTGGCGAGGGACAGTGCGTAAATGCATTTCCACAGCGTTAACAAAAAATGGCTGGTTTGGTAGGGCCACTAAAGATAAGGACTTGATATCGGTGGCCCGCCTATGTGGCGATAATGAGGGACGTGCACGATAGGTTATGGGTCGCACGCCCCCATTCCATGGCCCCGGACGAATACCAGCGAGATATGTCCAGACCATAGCCTGCCACAAAAGACTGGTCTTTTTGATGAGGGGTCCGTGGAAGGAAGAGAAACTGTATATTATTATTTAAACTAATTTATTAATGTAAAACACAAACATTGTTTCTAAGCCTAAACGCCATCTTTTTTATATATTATTGCATCATCCTATTTTACCCGAGCCACAGTCTAAATATGTCACAGACTAATTTTTCATTTACAGTATAACAACATATTAAGTTAACACTTTTAACGATGTTATCTGCTTGCAATGCTTTTTCACACACGCGGGAAATAAAAGGATAGTAAGTTGTATTCTGTCTGTATGGCGACGGAGTAAGAATAAAATTTTCTTATAACAATATAGTAATATTGTGCATATACCATCTGTGCAAGAGATGGCAAACTCGAAACAAAACCCTATACCAACCTGTCTGACCAGCATGGTATAGTAAGGTCAATTTCCCTCCTATTATGGAGGAGGCTCGAGCCCAGCATTGGGACGTATATGAGCCGAAATGATGAAAATGTGTTCTTACTCTTTACATCATGTGGAAAGTTTAATTGTTATTGAATAGTCTTTTTTTTCAGATGTCAAACCAATAACCCCAGGTTTCCTGGGTGATGATTTCCGTGACATCACCTGTTTCTTGACGTTCAATTTGCTGGCCATGCTTGGCAATATCTCTGCTAGTTTATGGCAATTTGTAAGTGCTGTTTTTTTATATTTTTCGGTAGATTATGTATGATTACATTGTATTTGTTATCCATCCATCAGTCTTCGATATTGACTGCTGAGCATAGGTCTCCCGAAGGGAGATAATGTCATAATCTTCCCTCTTAATAAAAGGATTGGGCGATGTTTTATGTTACAAAATCTCTTGGGAAAATGAAGTCGATTTTTCTGATGATCGCTCAGCAGCCTTTTTTATTTATTCCATGGACAGTATGTCCAGGGGTGGTGACATATTGTATTCTTAACGTGTCAGCACACGAAAAAGTGTTACTTTTAGGAAATTAATTATACTTAACTGGTGCCACGTCGCTACGTCGCGAGCCTTTGTCCATAATTAATTAGTAAACGCCTACACTTCTTATAAAACTTAGTGTAAGAGAATTTTGAGGTTATCTATATTACTTAATCTATGCCTATTTAATTTCTCGAGATAGCAATTGTCTCAACTTCTCGTCTACGCAAATTTTTGGCTGTGCGGCTAAACCACAAAAAAAGTTAGCTTTAAGGTCGAATTCCAAGCCGCTGGGCCACACAGCATATATAAAGGTGGAAAATATAGAAAATATTTTTTTATGATATTTTATTATGATATTTTATTATGATATTTTATAATTATTCATCTCATCTTGGCTTTTGTTTTCAGCCTGGTCCACGTCTTCTGACGTTGTTCACAACAGTTCGGCTGGTCTTCATCCCCTTCTTTCTATTATGTAACTATCAGGTACTTGGTCGTACTCTTCCAGTGCTGATCAGGGATGATTATTTATACTGGTTCATGGCTGCACTCCTGGGCTGGAGCTCAGGGCACGGCAGCTCACTCGGCATGATGTATGTTAGCAGGTGAGCTTGTATAATTTTATCTTAAAACATACCATTGAATTTGTAACACCCATTTTATTGCTGAAGCAATGTCATCATAGCTAACATATCTCCCATTGCAGGGTTCCAGCCTCTTCTAAAATAGGAGACCTTGACCCTACTATATCACTCTCGTTAAACGGCTTGGCGTAAGGTTTTCTTAAGAATTTTCCATCTTACACAGGTGTATATACATATTCGATCCCTTGGTAATTTTTTACGACATCCAAGGTGGTCAATTTTATTTTACTCTGTTACCACACGGACACTTCCTCCTTTTTAGAGGCGTATACGCAGCCTGATTGTAGCTAGAGGTGACTTAGATCTCATCACCTGCAGTGTGTTTTCTTTGCCTTTTCAGCAGTTCACAGGCACCACTATTTTGGTTCGATGGAGGGTTTGAGTTTCAGATACGGTTTCCCCATTATTTCGACGATATTGTAAGGCTTCCAAGACTTCATTACTGATCTATCCACTTACGCGTACTTCCATCTTCCTGACTATTCCCTGAGAAGAATTATAATGGTTCTTATCTCTTCTATTAATTTGCCTACAGTTGTCTGATACTGGATTTTTACTTAAAATCCTCTTGTTGGATAATTAATATGTAAATAAAAATCACTTTAAAGGTTTTGGTCTCAAGATTTTTGGAAACGAAAAATAAATTTAGAAAAGTTGCAACACGACATAATTTATATAAATAATTTGATTGTACATGTGCATTATATACGTTTTAATCGTAAAAATAACTTTTTGTAATTGTATTTTCAGCATGGTGGCACCCGAGCACGGGGGCACTGCGGGCATGATCGGCGCTGCCATGTTGGTGACCGGCATAGTATCTGGCATTACGTTCACACGCTTATGCCCTATACTAGTATCCTTAGATCTTTGGAACACTTTGTAGCGCGAGCTGCAGCGAGCAACCACGCTCGTGCGATTACTCGCCGCTTCGCTCATGCACTGAAATAGCTACCAACTCAATGTTAAGTGATGCAAAGAGTGATCCCAAAAACATACAACCTTATTAGAATCAGTGAAGTGTCATATTGACTGATCTAATGTATCCCAGCTCACAAGTTTAAGCACAACTCTATTAATTTTTTTTAATGACAAGACGTCACAACCCTCTTAGAGAAAAATCGAGTGTTATATTGACGAACCCTTATGAAAATTGTTAAATGACAAAAAACGTACAACTATTAGTAACATTTGTAAAGACTGTTTGCTGCAGTAAACTACTAATTTTAAATAACTATTACAATATACGGAATACTTATTGACAGGGAAAAACCCAATAATGGGAGCTAGCTTTACCCCCTTATGTCATACAGTGTAGATAGTAAAAACATTAAATTCTTAAATCACACCCATACGAAAAAAAGAACTGGGATAATTGAGGTAGCTGTATTAGTCAACCAAATAAAATAAACGAATCCTATGCGTAGTAAAAATGGTGTAAAATACTATCGGTATGCTTTTTACAATTTGACCACTGCCATAATTAAAATCAGTTGGCTTTGAGATATATATTACAAAATAATGTGATATACGTAGTTAGGTGTGACATAAAACCATTGAAACTATCGTTTTATGTCTATGGTTTTTTGATGACGTCATTAATATAAATGAAGATGGCGGCAAGGTGTAAATGATTTGAAATATTTATACACCAGTGAGTAATGGTGTTGTGAAAATTGTCGAAATGTGTTCTATAGTTATATATTATATGCAAGTTATATATTTTATTATGTTTTTGTATATGCATTTAGTATTTAGGATAGCGTCGATTGTTTTGTTTGTGCTTTTTACTCAATTGAGCATTTTTTTTTATCTTGCCATTTCATGGTAAGGCATCTCACTTATTCTTATTTAGTGAGGAAAATACTAACACAGTTGCTATATGCATTTTTGGTTAAGTATCAATTTGTATCTAATACCTTTAAACAAGCAATTCTTGTATTTCTATAAATTCATAATTTTGAGAACGGTGCCAAAATTTCGGGGATGATAAATTGCTCCAGCGTTACATTATGTTTTATTTCTAGAAATTCTGATTTTGTCAGTGTTCTCAGCCAATGAAAAAGATATAATTAGAATATGAAGGTTTGTCCACTGCCCTCAAGAGCAAAGATAGTTCGGTTGAGCAGTCACTTCATCCTACCAAGCCTCGATTAGTTCCTTGGGTCTCTTTTTTTTAATATTTTCTTTTTCATTTTTATTTTTTTTAATTCTTTCATATTCCTTTGATGAAATAATGTTTTATGTTCTAAGTTGACACCAAATACCGCGTCCTTGTTTAGTTTCGCTAACAATACTTGTTAATTATATAAATAATATTTATAGTCCTTTCCAATTGCTAGTGTTTAAAACGGACAAGTAAAAAAAATATGTAACATCTATTATTATTGACAATATTTTATGTATTAATTCTTAATCGGTGTTTTGACGGAGTAAGAATACAATTCACCACTGTGGATGCCCTAAAAGACGATTAAGGTGTATATTATGCTGATAACATCTATGCAAGAGGAGGAAAACTCGACCTAAAACCCTATGTCAACATGTTCCGACTAGCCTATAGTAGGTAGACTATAGTAGGCCAAATTCTCTTCCATTATGGAGGAAGACCAAGCCAGACACTTTCAATTGAAAAGGACAAGAGATTCTCTTATTTTAGACATTATTGGGTGTAAAATAATAAGAAATTTCGGTGCTAATTAAGTAGAAAATAATTCTTATATTAAAATAGTCACAGTTAAATGATTCAACAGTTCTAACATGCATAGCTAGAGGAATTATTGTTGGCATGCAATACCTGCGAAAATGAAATTACTTTTAATTGAGTATTGGCCACCTAATTGAATGTTACATTTGAAATTTTAGTAGTAAATCATGCGTAAAGAACTGTTATAGTAATAATTTCACTTTAGCACTTTCTCTGCATTGCATTACATAAACGACCAGCACAATTATATATTAAAATATTCTTCAAAGTCCACCGAAATCTCCGAAAAGACCATTTCTACTGATATGAGTATTTTAAGTTATGTAATGCGATAGAATGATTACTACTGGTCTTCTCTGAGGCTTTTGTTATTTTTTTTGTAGGGATGTAAGACCTCTAACATACTTGTACAGCTTTATTATTTTAATGCATATATTTTCTTGTTTGCAATACTTTAATTTTGACACCGAAATAGATTTTTAACACTACTTTTGTGTACATGGCAACTTGACCGCGGAAAATAACATATGTAGTACATACAAATTATACCCCAAAGACATTAAGGGTTGCTAAATAATAAAATGGAAATAATAATAAAGTGAAATTCATTGATAATTTATGTAGATTATTTGAAGTTTTATTTAAATTGTATGTATTTTATAAAGATATGTAATTAAATATCTTTCACTGGTTTATGTTTTATTATTTGCTTAGACGTTTACTGTATTGTGAAATTAAGTAAGAAAGGGTAATTATTTTATATAATAATCATTTTCGAAATTAAATACGTACGGGGATATTATTATATATAGGCATTGACTATCGAATAATTGACACAGTTAGATTAATATAACCGTTATAATATTTTTGTGCAGAGTACGAATGAAGTGACAACATTTCAAAATTTAGTAAAGTAAAAAAAATAATTTTTATTTTTCTAGCCTGAGCCGAATAAAAAAAATATCTTTAATATTAGAGAAAATAAATTCGTGGTGACATCACACGTTCATCGACGTGGCTATTTTTGCTCCGTTTTGTATTACATATATTATGAAAAATTCCAACACGACAAACACGGAGTGTATGTATATATCATAATGTTGAAATATGTATTTAATTATGTTATTTAATAGTTTTTGCAAAATCAGTGTAAACAAAGGTATTATTATCATTATGCAGTATACATGATGTTATTTATGCTTTTTAAGAATAAAGCCCAATTCAAGATGTCATTTCCTACGAAAAACCTACGAAAATAGTCTTTGTTTTTGATATTGTTTCGTTTTACTTAAAAAAAAAATTAAATGTTGTCAATTCCTAACCTTTGAGTTTTCTTCAAACACTGCTATATTATTGTGTCATTATTGTATAATATTTATAAAGATAGTATAATAATTTTGTATATCTAATATTATTTAAAGTTAAAGTTTGTAATATGATTAAAATTATATAGTAGTACAAATAGTTCGGTTATATATAATTTTAATTGTGTAATATATTATTTGCTAAGATATGATTGTTTATTAAAATTTAATGTTTGATTCATTTGCTATTTTTAATCCTTATTAAAATTAAATTAATGTATAATAATAGATATATGAGATATAAATGTATGGGAATTTAACGTTTTCAAATAATCCAATTTTAAGATTTGTCGAAGCACAATAATTAAAACATTTTACGACATTTTCGTGATATTACTAATCCTAACATAATATGGATATACTAACAAACTTAAAAATATATTTATTCTGTTTTATATTTGTTAGCCTTTATTTCAATATGTTTTCTCTAAACAACTTGTCTAAAAATCTCTGTATGCAACAGTTGAAGCCTTTACACCAAATTTTAATATTTTTAGAATAATATAATACTAACAAATTTTGTTATGTCCTATGTTTTACAGACTGAAACACTAATGTTTTTAATATAATATGTAATTTTAATTGTAAGTTATTAGAACGACTATTTGATGTAAATTAGATTTATCTAATTGATTGAGTGAATATGTTAACTGTACACGTAATATGTTCAGTGTAAAATATATTATATATATGTATATAAGGCTCACTCTGATTAAGTCAAAATTTTAGCGAAAATGTAGCAGCCACAGTAGTAGTTATTTTTTTATTGGTGTATGTACCAACTTTAAAAAATTTTTTTTGTTTTTTAGTATTATGAAGTTTTTGAAAACCTACTTTGCATGTACTGAATTGCGAATTAGTAATTCTCAGTAAGTACCTGCATCATGTCCGGGCTAAATTTAGTGTTGCCAGTATGCTTTTGCTTAGATAGTTTTAATTTGTTTGCAATTTTTTATATCGAAGTTTTTATGTGTTGCAATTAGCCATTCATACACTATACAGATTATTTATTTGTAACTCGGTTTTATGACAGGCATTTTTAGAATATAATAAACATCGATCCGTACGTATATATACATATTAGGGTGATTTTTTTAATTTTATTTTTCGGTCCCATCGTGAATTCTTGTTGGAAATACCCAAAAAACAATTCACTGAAAGTTTGAGCCCTTAATCTTAATTTAAGTCCTCGACCAAGGCGTGTGAAGATATCCCATTGAAAATACACGAAAACTCTGATTTTTTATTTTAAATTTCTAAAGCTTTCTAAAGAACAAAAAATATAATATTACAGAGAAAGAAAACAAGATTAAAACAATGCTCGGCCAAAATTTCACGGAAAAATCTATTCAAGGCTTAATATCTTGCTTAATATTGATCTTAGCGATTTGCTCCATATGACTTTTCTTTAGAAAATTGATATCTCTACAAGTTTGTCCTTTACATTTTTTTCCGTAGCTGTTGTTATTTACGGGCTAAATGCGAAAAAACGCGAATTTTATGGAAAAATCAGGTTCAGTGGCCCGTACTGCCTCGCCAGTGTGAGTTACTACTTTGCCGCAATGTGCACTTTTGTAGAGTGTTCAATTGTGAGAAAAAACCATCTTCGGTCAAAGTAATCCCATGAAATGCCACTTGCACTTTTGTAGAGTGTTCAATTCTGAGAAAAAAACCATCTTCGGTCAAAGTGATCCCATGAAATGCCGCTGTGCTTTAGAAATTTAAAAATAAAAAATCCGAGTTTTCGTGTATTTTCAATGGGAAATTTTCACACGCCTTGGTCGAGGACTTAAATTAATATTAAGGGCTCAAACTTTCAGGGAATTGTTTTTTTGGGTATTTCCAACAAGAATTCACGATGGGACCGAAAAAACAAAAAAATAAAAAAAAATCACCCTAAGACATATATACGATAATTCCAGATTGTGAAAAAAAAAAATACAATTTAGGAACGAGAACAATACTGATATGATACAAATAGGTATTCAGTGTATGCACTAAATACATATCGTAATATAAATATTATTTTGCTAATCTGTGGCTAAAATGTTACTATATTTTTTAACATGGAAGGAATAGCGTAATATTGTCGTAAATACCTATTGAAAAAAAAAAGTGGACACGAATCGAAGTGTCGATGATATTCATGTCAAGGGACATTGACAAGAGATTTTTTTTTATTTAATTTCATTGTGTTTTCATAGAAATAATAATTAGGTTTTTCTTATTTTGAGATGTGTTCATCAATTTACCAAATACACTATGAAAACATTAAAAACTTATAATCCGGTTTTACAAATTATGTTTTGTGTTTACCATCCTAGCATGAGATTGTTGTTAGTAGTCAATATTTATTTAAGAGTAAAATGTTACTTTTTAGATGCGCATTTTTTTTTTATTTTTACCCATCCCTTGTATATAATAAATAGGTATGTGTTATGTAGAAGTAGTTGAATGTGTTGTTAAGGAATGGATGCTTGGCGGGTTATATTTGGCGAAGCTTATTTGCAAAGCTGTGTATCATTGATGAAATATTTTAAAAGCGAATAATTAAAAATATTGGATGTTTAAAATAATATTTAAGACTTTATAGGGTTCTTTAACCATTTCTGATATTGAAAGCGAGGATGAGGATGAAAATGTTATACGTGTGCAGTATTCTACATGTATTGTAACACACCACAGGCTTGAGTCTCATCCATATCATCGTCGTCATCATCGCAGCCCACATACGTCCCACCGTTGGGCTCGGGCCTCCTCCACAATGGGAGGGAATTTGATCTACTATACCATGCTGGTCAGACAGGTTGGTATAGGGTTTTACTTCGAGTTTTCCTTCGCCTGCATAGGTGCTATATGCGTATTCTATACCTTGATCGTTTTTTACGACATCCACGGGCAAGATAGGGAGTGGTGAATTGTATTCTTACTCAGTCACCACACGGAAAATCCTCCTCCATAATAGAAGGATATATTGACCTAATATAACACGTTGGTCAAACAGCTTGGTATAGCTTTTATTTCGAGTTGTCCTTCTCTTGAATTTATTTTATATGCATATTGTATCCCTTAGTCGTCCTTTACGACACCCACAGACAAGAGAGAGGGTAATGAATTGTATTCTTACTGACACCATACGGAAAATGTATATCAATTTTTCCCCCCTAATTTAAAAGCTTACAGTGATACACAGTTTGCAACAAATGTCTTTTAGGACTGGAGTATTGGTATATGACCTGGTGCCTTAACCATCTCACTTTTTATCGAGGTTAGCTCCTCCTTTGTAGCCAAATTCAAATACTGAGGTAGGGCGATGCCTGTGCTTAAACAGTTACAAAACATTTATTTTTAACTGATATATGGTTTATATTAAATTTTAATTCAATTGAGAGATACCATGCAATTACAGATTAACGTTACGGAGAATTAAAAAAATTTAGAGGAATATTGACAACAACGCCATGACGTGGAACTGGTACGTTACCAGGTAATAATTAATATGCGATTATAAACGAATTAAAACAAAGACAAAAACACCTCTTGGGTTAGTAAACAGTTACATAGTGGAAGTATTCGGTGATACTGTGTCACTGTACTGCACTGTGTCACTGTATTGCACTGTGTCACTGTACTGCACTGTGTCACTGTACTGCACTGTGTCACTGTACTGCACTGTGTCACTGTACTGTGTTATGCATTCTGTGGAATACCATAACATAACGTGCTTCATAATATAACTTAATAGAATCATCACCAACAACTTGAACAAACGCGCCCGTATTTTCTAGTGTCATTTACTTTTCATCAGATCGGCGCGGTTTAAGCTCGAGGCGTATGCCGTGTGTTGTGAGCTGTTTCATCTATCCGTCAATCGAGGAGATATTGCAATTTGCTGCGAATATCACTAGAGAATGTTGGCTAACCTAAAATTATGAATTTTTTCGGTATGCCGTGATCACGAACACTAAAAAGTGTTTGAAACATCGGGAAATTAAACCCTAGAAATAGTTTTATTACAAATGTGTAATACTTCCGTAAACATCAGAATTTATTGTCAGTTGGATCTTTAGAGAACGTAGCCAAACTACGTGACCTGTTCAGGTTTTCAAAAATACAAGGCTTGAACAAATTGGGTCTTTGTCGTATACCAGCAGTGGTCACCGAGGGTGGGTTACAGGGTTTTAATATTGTAAAAAATGGGTCACGTAGTATAGGTATCCTCTAACTGATAATTCTATTATGCGATTTAACAATACTATAAGTTCGCCTCTTCAACTTAATCGGATGACAATAAAGAAAAAATAATTGCCAGATAGTAGGTATTAGGAAAAAGATTCATAGTAAATATTTAGTATTATAGATATTTATCAATAATATTTATCTATCTACGAGAAAAATTTAGAAGTGTGTAAATATCCTCAAACTATCATAATCATAACAAAAACTTTATAACCCGAAATCTATCTACTAATTTATATGCACCTAATGTATAACTCCTAATAAATTACTATATAAATATATCTAAGGCATTGTATTAGATATTTACTACCTATGTGCTTTAGAAATAAAACTATTTTACGGGAGCACAGTCCTCCCGTGATAATGGACGGTGGATATTTTTCGAAATGCCGTGAAATTAAAAATAATTAAAAAATTGGTTGTCTGTAAAGTCGGTTTACTGACGATAGTTGAACGTGACAACGTCATAAGAAAATACGGATGGAATGGTTTAATTTTTCAAAAGAAAATTTTAATTTTATTTGTTTGATAGGTATTTTGTATGGATCAAGCCTTAAATGGAACGTCTCAGAGCGAGGTAACGCCGCATACGTCATGTTTTTTCGTGTGTGCACCCAGCTCCATCGAATTATAAGACGTTGTCACGTCAAAATAATTACAAACACGGTAAAATGCGTAAAAATAATTTTACTTCATATGTGTACCTAATACTCGCGTAAATTTCAGAAAACCTACGTATTAGGTTACCTATGTGCTTTTCATAAATCCGTACAATCATTTTGTTATGTTAATTAAATAAACTTCTTAAATGATGTTTATTAATTATTCTCTTTTTTTAAAATAATTTCTGTCTAAAAGACAACAAGACTAATAAAGACAGAATGTCTTTTAAATTGTCTTTATAGACAGATCATAGATATATCAATTTGCTTTATAATGTTTTTTTACCTAAATAATGGAGATGTGCTGCGTCGAGCCTGCGCAATTGGATAGAATGATATCTTTGGTAAACTGTTACCAATATATGCTACAGCAAAAGTAATAGTCGTATATTATGTAAACTATCTAGTCATTATAACTAGCAACCCTCCCTCGCTTCGGTTTCAGTCGCCTTACCCGTGTAGTTCCCGTTCCCGTGGGAATACCGGGATAAAATATAGCCTACGTTAGTTCCTGATATAATAGCTTTCCATTGATGAAAGAATTTTTAAAATCGGTTCGGTGGTTTAAGCGTGAAAGCGTAACAAACAAATAAACTTACTTTTGCATTTATAATATTAGTAAGATAAGATATAACTAATATTAGTAAGATAATATTAGTAAGGATGTGTAACTGAATTAGACGAAGTGATAACTAGAGGGAAATTAATCAAATATATATTGTTTTTTTTTTTATGTCATTTCAAGTAAAATTTGAATGTAATACTTAATCATGGACGACTATGTCGAGTGCACACAAGTATTTGGACACTAAAGGCACAATAAAAAAACATTTTCTGCTAAGGATTGGCATTTATTTGATGAGCATAAATTAAAAATATGTTGTTAATTAGATATGGCATTGGTTTGAAATAGTTACGATTAACTCTATCTAAAATAGAAATGATACTGTAAGTATTCGTAGGTCGGGTACATCACGGTGTTTCGGAATCCGTTTAAGTAAATGCTCTAGGCACGGGCCCGCAAGTACTTATAGTAGGGTTTGCACTAAAAGAATAAATATCATAATGATTAGGCTTAAATCATGAAGATTCTTTCAAGAAGCGTAGTTGGGTTCATTTTAGGTAGGTACATTTTGGACTAGCGACTTAGCGAATGAAGTGATTGACGAATACCGAGAATCCAAATATGTGTATAATGTTTCACACTGAAAATGCAAGGATCCAAATTGCACCCAGACTGAAAACAACAATTTGTGAATCACGACAAAGTATCATCCTGCATGGGAATCGAACCCATGACCCTGGTATGGCAGGTCGGTATTTTAACCGCTAAGCCATCTGCGCAATCAAAATTATGAGGGATCCATCTAGTACAAAACTTTTTCACGACTAAATGTTCCTGTAAGACTTTTTGTAATTAGCGCATATCAATGCCTCAATGCTGCCCGAATTCATGTATCTGTTTTATGAGCTTCTGTCATTAGCTGTACATCACTCACGTTATCTTCAATATTCATCGTAAAAGGACGTCCTCCTTGTGAATCAGTGGGTTTGCATCGATCACGTTTTACTCATTCATCACCTGTTTACAAACAAGTTGGCATTTATTTGATGAGCATAAATTAAAAATATGTTGTTAATTAGATATGGCATTGGTTTGAAATAGTTACGATTAACTCTATCTAAAATAGAAATGATACTGTAAGTATTCGTAGGTCGGGTACATCACGGTGTTTCGGAATCCGTTTAAGTAAATGCTCTAGGCACGGGCCCGCAAGTACTTATAGTAGGGTTTGCACTAAAAGAATAAATATCATAATGATTAGGCTTAAATCATGAAGATTCTTTCAAGAAGCGTAGTTGGGTTCATTTTAGGTAGGTACATTTTGGACTAGCGACTTAGCGAATGAAGTGATTGACGAATACCGAGAATCCAAATATGTGTATAATGTTTCACACTGAAAATGCAAGGATCCAAATTGCACCCAGACTGAAAACAACAATTTGTGAATCACGACAAAGTATCATCCTGCATGGGAATCGAACCCATGACCCTGGTATGGCAGGTCGGTATTTTAACCGCTAAGCCATCTGCGCAATCAAAATTATGAGGGATCCATCTAGTACAAAACTTTTTCACGACTAAATGTTCCTGTAAGACTTTTTGTAATTAGCGCATATCAATGCCTCAATGCTGCCCGAATTCATGTATCTGTTTTATGAGCTTCTGTCATTAGCTGTACATCACTCACGTTATCTTCAATATTCATCGTAAAAGGACGTCCTCCTTGTGAATCAGTGGGTTTGCATCGATCACGTTTTACTCATTCATCACCTGTTTACAAACAAGTGATGAATGAGTACGGGATGAAGCTTCGTCATGAAATGGTAATTGAAGCCAATTGTAACATTGATGATGATATTTTACCCATCAACAATGTTACGTATTGAAAATCGTAATAAATCATTGAGCGAAATTTTTTTAAGTCACATCCACATTGCCGCACATCAGATACTTTCTTAATCACCACTTTTATAAAAACTAATGGCATATGAATTCTTAAAGTATCAACAAATTCCCAGAGTTCCTAATTTCAAATTTAAATAAATTTTTCATCGGTTGCCTTTCTTACTGGCCTATTCTAAAAACTTAGCGTAACCTGCGTATAGGCATACTGCCCAGGCATTTAATAGTTATTTCAAATAATGTAGGTACATACCTAATATGTAATATAATACAAGGACTTTTCATTTTCGCTGTAACATATACCTACATTCCGTGACAGCCTTCCAAAATTATTTAAAGAACGGCTCTTCTTTCTATTTAAGTAGTTGCTTCAGTTATTTAGTTTTATTTTTGGCAACGTGAATTCATATTTATTACTACGATTGATGTATCAAAGAATAAAGCAATATTAAAAATAAACATAGTAGGGGCGACGCATATGAAACTAGAGTTTGTCTCAAGTTTAAAATATTTAATGTAATCAATACTTTAAATCATGCACAAAGCATCATAAAATAAATATACTAAACTTTAAAATAAATACATAATAAACTCTAATCAATCTTTCTCATCTCTCGCTATCACTTTAAATGAGTACCTTAAATTGCACTCCTTAGTCGAAGGCTGTGAAATAATAGCTTTAACCTTTCCATTGTAGATAATACTAAGCACATGAATTTCTGTTCAGATGAAAAACTACCTACCTATTTCATAAAAAGTGTATATAAAATTTACCAACCAAACAACGCCGAGAGCGGGCGAGCGAAGAAATTTGTTAGTCCCCTTTTTGCGATAGCATAATTGCAAATATGGCTAAGGAATTATGGAGACATAATTATCATCCATCTTCTGCCAAAAAGGGGGTTTGACGATCGATTATACTTATTCACTATAAGGCCCGAGTAGCTACGCAATAAAAACGAAATTAAGATTTAAAGCTATTATAGGTATAAAATGTAGCAAATGTTTTATATCCTTAATTCATTATAGTTATGAAAGTATAAGTAATTAGTCATCTGAACAGTACATTAATTAAATCTTCATTAATCACCTGTTTTACAAGTACAAATATATCCGTTTAATTGATTAGCTTAGAACTACTTTTACCCTTTCTAAGCAACTTATAAATTTATAATATAGGTAATTAGATTCTATTTATCTATTAGTTGGTTTACCCTGTAAATAATGCATTTATACTGTATTTGTATACTGTAGTAAGCTATACGATCTATAACTATTTCACATAATTCTTTTAGAATAAAATAATAAAGTAACTTGAACGCCATTTTGAAATACATTTTATTTTGTTGCCATAATATACATACATAACAATATTGTTGTTATTCTTCTACCTCGTTTAACTTTTGGTTCAGTTGCTTAAGAATTTTAATGTATTCGTTATTATATGAAATATATACATGCATATTAAGAATATATTTCCTGTAAATTGTTCATTTGTCATTTATACTAATATGTCCTATACCTATATCAGATAATTTTATTACTCTGTTAATTTTGCCTATTTTTCACAGATCTATGAATATAGAATTTTATTAATGTTTATTTTACTTCTAAAGAGTAGAAACCGAAGCCATTCAGATATGACAATAATAGTGAATAGCACATTTGTATTCCTTGTAATCGTACCTATTTTTTCACTTTTTCAAATATCTCTGTAAACAATATAAGTATGAACTATTTCCTCAAATTTAATCTACCACCTGATATTGTGCTAATCATGTTAGTAAGTGTAAAATAAAGACATTGATTATTGCAATATATCGTTTTTTTTTCTGTAAGACAACTTTAATTTTGTAAGTGCACTTATTTTCATGCCGTTATTTCTAAAAATACCTAGTCTTTAAGAGAATATAAAGATGTCGATTGTAATTTGAAGCTAGACTCATGCCCAAGCAGCGTTCTCGTACCTTAGGTATTGTTTGCGCGCTATGCAGACTACCGTAACCAAAGTCAACCAAAGCGTCTGCTTAGCAGCGCTGAAGAGACGGCTGTTGCTAGTATGTTTATCACAAGTAGAGTGAGGTTTACAGCTCTGGGCAAAACTCCGACCTACTATTATTTATATCTTAAAATATCTCACAACAAATTTCTGTTCTATTAAACTGAAAAGCATGATTCGGTTGAATTGAAGCCCAAACAAAATGACCGGCTAAGTACATGCCATTTTCTTGGGCGGCTCAAGATGTTAGTGGTGCTACCGATGTAATAATGACTGCACAGATGGCGTAGTGGTTAAGATAGCGACCTACAGCGCCAGTGTCGGGGGTTCGAATCCCACGCGGGATAACACTTTGTGCGATCCACAAATTGTTGTTCTGAGTCTGGATGTAATTTGTGTCCGTTAATTATATGTTTGTAAAGTCCCCCGCAATACAAGGATTATTTCCTTAGTGCAAGGTGTTGTCTTAAATAAATAAATAAAAAAATACCACCAAAAAGTCTATGGAGCAAGAAATTTTCTTTGGTGCAGTCTCATTTATATTATACATTTAAAATTTGCAATAACAACACCACCGGTTTAGTATTTATATCGTGAATTAGCTTTTACGTGAGGCGTCGTTTGCGTTAATGGAAATTTATCTTTCACACAGTAACCGTATATTTTTGGGATAAAATATAGCTTATTTTTTATTTAAAACTATAACTTCATTTCAGTTCATAGACTCCAATCAGTTTACAGAATCGAAGGATTCGAGCCTCCTCTAAAACAAGAATGAAATTGACCCACTAAACCACGCTGATCAGACGTTTTGGTATAGGGTTCCATTTCGAGTTTTCTTCTCTTTATAGATGTCATCTGCGTATTGCTGGTTTGCGAGAATAGTGACGCAAATAAAAATTACTGATTTTAGAGAATTTTTACGACGAAGGCGACGCGACGTGCTATTGGGTGGGTTACGGAGCCGCGCGCCGCCCCTCTGTCGCCGCGGACGGAGCTGGGCGGCGGGTGCACTGACCCGCTTTTTTTTTCTTGGGGTGGGCTATCCACCCCAAGAAAAAAAGTCTACGATATTTCACCATGGTTTTATGTCGTGGTAATTAACTTTCCGTTTGGTGATGGATTAAGAAAATAATGCACTAACCTCTTTCTTAGTGTCTTAAACGACTGATTTTAGAGATTTTTTAATTCTTTTTTATAAATATTTTAGTGTATAGGTACCATAATATATAAATAATTTATTGAGGGTGTGACTGTATTGATTAATCTCTATTCATAGAGAAATTTTACTTTTAATTTTTATAGTGCACTATAAAATATCAAGGATCATTGGGCATACTATTTTCAATTTGATATGATTTTGAATTACGACGATATTCTCGCAAATCAGCGATATTATATTTCTTAGTCGTCGTTTCCGATACCCACTAGCAAGAAAGGAGGTGGTATTGTATTCTTACTCCAGCACCCATGACTATAATTTACTATGTACTAAATTTCATCCAGATCCCTTCAGCCGTTTTGCCGTGATTGAGTAACAAATATTCATCCAAGGTTCCGCATTTATATTACATAGTAATAAGATGTGATATCGATGAACATAGGTATCTACTATTTCGTGGTCCAATCGATTAACTCGTTAAGAAGCTCGTTAAAGATTACATTAAAAGACATCGAAGAAAGTGAAGGACGCATGGCGTAGCAATACAATTAGTCTATAAAGGATTAAGTGTGGACACTATTAATAGAATTTACATCACTTTCACACTACTACCTTAAGACGTTTAGTCTGACTAGATGTTTCATCGTCATCATCATTATCGTCACAGCCCACATACATCCCACTGTTGGGCTTGGGCCTCCTCCGCAATGGGAGTCAATTTAACCTACTATACCATGCTGGTCAGTCATGTTGGTATAGGGTTTCATTTCAAGTTTTCCTTTTCTTGCACAGATCTTATGTGCATATTACATCCCTTGGTCGTCTTTTACGACATCCACGGCCAAGATATTGTGGTGATGGTGTATTCTTACTCCGTCACCACACGAAAAGATGTTTGCGTAGAATAAAATAATAGACGGACTAGATGTTTGCGTAGAATAAAATAATATAGTGGAAATACAAACAAGTAATAATATTATACAACTAGCAATCCGCCCTCGCTTCGCTTCGGTTATAGGTTATAGTCGTTTTACCTGCGTAGTTCCCGTTCCCGTGGGAATACCGGGATAAAATATAGCCTAGTTTACGCCCTGATATTATAGCTTTCTATTGGTGAAAGAATTTTTGAAATCGGTCCAGCCGTTTTGAAGATTACCCGGAACAAACAGACAGACAGACAGACAGACAAAAATTTTTTAATTGCTATTTTAGGCATAGGTGTCGTGCAAATAACCGTGTGAGCGTAAAAAAAGCCTATTATTTTGACATTACAAACAGACACTCCAATTTTATTTATTGGTATAGACTATCGCCTTCGAATGTTTCTTACTGTAATTACTAATGTGTTAATATTTCTTTAGTCATTATTTATCTTTACGAGTATACCTATATACAAATCTCTTGTACGTGTGTTCGTAATTGAACTCCTTCTAAACGGTTGGACCAATTTTAATGATTTTTTGTGGCTGTTGCGATGGATATGAGAATAGTTTAGAGTAATAATTGGAACCCGTAGGTGGTGCTGCGATCGATTTCTAGGAGAATTTCCTTTACTATTTTTTTAGAGAGAACAGAACAACGTTTGTTGGGTCAGCTAGTATTTAATATAATAAAGAGTTTGATCTTCGCTGTGTGGTAGTGGCTACGAATAGGTACGTACACTCCTCTTGGGTGTCTTAAAAGACGACTAAAACCTTTATATATAGATCTGGGTCACCTCCATCTCTTGCCCTCTGATCAATAATTACATTCCCACGGGCGGTTGACGTCAGGCAGGCGGCCGAAGGAGTACATATTGAGTCAACGCTAAGTAATTGAGAGTTAATAGTTAATACTCATCCTTACTGCGAAAGTTTGTTACACTTTCACGCTTAAATCACTAAACCGATTCTAAAAATTCTGTCACCAATGGAAAGCTATAATATCAGGGAGTAATATAGGCTATATTTTATCCCGGTATTTCAACAGGAACGGGAACTATGTCGCGGGTAAGGCGACTTAAACCGAAGCGAAGCGAGAGCGGGTTGTTAGTATCCTAATAAATTATTATCTACTGATATGAATTTTAAAATGCTTTCATTTTCACGTTACCTTTCTTTTTCTTTTTGGTTCAGTGATGATTCGGTATCAATGTAGTGATCGCGGGTCATCGACGTCTCGAGAAAGGGACGACAAGGTATCCCCCGGCCCCCCTTTTCCGTGTGGTGACGGAGTAAGAATACAATTCACCACTCCCTCTCTTATCCGTGGGTCTCGTAAAAGACGACTAAGGGATATAGTACGCATATGACATTTATGCAAGAGAAGGAAAACTCGAAACAAAACCGTATGCCAACCTGTCTGATCAGCATGGTATCACCATCTCAGCCCACATACGTCCCACTGCTGGGCTCGGGCCTCCTCCATAATGGAAGGGTAATTGACCTACTATACCACGCTGGTCAGACGTGTTGGTATAGGGTTTTATTTCGAGTTTTCCTTCTCTCGCATAGATGTTATATGCGTTTTATATCCCTTAGTCGTCTCGTACGATCACCCACGGGTAAGATAGGGGGTGGTGAATTGTATTCTTACTCCGTCACCACACGGAAGATGGTATAGTAAGGTCAATTTCCCTCCTGTTATGGAGGAGGCTCGAAATCAACTAAGGCTACGATATTTTGCGCCTGCTGCCGCCTAGCAGAGGCTACGGGTAACCGGACCGGGGATTTAGTCCAGTATCCGCGGAGAGGCTGACCTCGCGACGGCGATCGGCGTCCCGGGAGGGGAACGTCGATGGGAGAGGGTACTCCCTCGGGGTATTCTATCGGGCCGACCACTGAAGTAAAGGAACTCTGCACTGGTGTTCGGCCGAACGATGAAGGCGACGTGCTATCGGGTGGATTACGGGGACGCGCGCCGCTCCTCTGTCGCCCCGGACAGAGCCGGGCGCTGAGAGCGCTGACCGTAGACCACCCCAAGAAAAAAATGTCTACGATATTTCAATTTGGTTTATGTCGTGGTAGTTGACTTTACGTTTGGTGATGGAATAAGAAAAGAATGCACCAACCTCTTTCTTGCTCGTGGGTACGACACTCAGACGACTAAGGGATAACATCTATGCAAGAGAAGAAAAACTTCAAATAATACCATATACCAACCCATCTAACCAGCGTTGTATAGTAGGTGAATCTCCCTCGTTTTATGGTCCATGTGCGGCAGTATCACTTACCATCAGGTGTGCTGTTTGCTAGTTTGCCATAAACAGCAATAAAAAGAAAACAAGAGCGTGTGGTGAAGGGTTAGGAATACAACATATCAATATCGTTTTGTTTCTGGTGGAAGTCCTAAATCCGAGTAAATCATTACACCAACTAGCGAGCGACAACCCGCCTGCCAAACGAAGCACGCCCAACATTGGACTTCGCAAAATAGTATTACCTAATTAATACTTCTGCCTAATTTCTGCACAGATGGCGTAGTGGTTGAGATACCTACCTACTGGGCCAGTGTCGTGAGTTCAAATCCCACGCAGGACAACACTTTCTGTGATTCACAAGTTGTTGTTCTGAGTCGGGATGTAATTTATGTCTCTTAATTGTATGTCTGTGTGGTGACGGAGTAAGAATACTAAGAATACAAATCACCACCCCTCTCTTAGCTCTGGGTGTCGTAAAAGACGACTAAGGGGTTAAACATGCATTTAACATTTATGTAAGACAAGGAAAACTCGAAATAAAACCCTGTACCAACACGTCTGACTAGTAATAAGCAGCGTGGTGCAGTGGGTAAATTTCCTTCCTATTGTGGAGGAGGCTCGAGCTCAACAGTGGAACGTATATTAGCTGTGATAATGATGGTGCTTATGTCTAATTTTATGGGTTAAGGCTTAATAGCTTTATCCTGATACTGTATATTAATCACGTATCGAATTCTTGTACCTTCTTTGGTTACATACCCTACGAACGTGCCATGGCAGTAAAAGTGGCACATATTTTATTGTATTCCTTATTATGCTTATGGTGAAAGTTGAATAGGAATGCCATTGACTGATTATCATCCGTCCCGTATTTCTTGGCCCGTTCCGTCTGGGGGCTACGAAAGGGTGGTTTGCGAACCCAAAACCCACAATATTCCCTCCCCATCGCTATTGGACTGGCCATTGGTATTTTTTGACTTCCATGGTCAACTCAGCGTACATTTAAAGCCCTAGGGAATTTTAGACAGATAATACGTCCTTCAAAAGCATTTTTATATTCGTGTTAAACCGTGACGGTTTGAAGACAGTTAATTTTATTATTTAGCGTTTATAGAATCAATGAATATGCATTATCAAAACGACAGTTTCTTTATTGTTTTCAATAAATAATTATAAATATCTTCAATAAATAACACATCTAGACCCTAGCCGTTTCTGGTGCGTGCATCAGAACACTATGTACATTGCGTTTCCGTGCTTATTTACATGAGGTATTCGGTTCAGTAGGTGGCTGAAGATGATGAAGAGAGAGATGACGAAACTGATGATACGCTGGAGTAGCTTGGTGATTGATTTGAAGATGCAGATGAGCTGGAGTCACCAGGGTAGTATGAACTGTAGGCGAGTTGAGAGGGATCCCATACTCTAGCATACGGCCCTCCGTTGGCTGGCTCCCAGGCAGGACTGTAAGAGTCTTGCGGCGCTGATGGAGCTGGTGTGGATGGAGGTCCGTATTGATTGGCCGGGGGACCATATTGGGGTGCAGGTGGAGCGTCTGTAGGCATCATCATGGGCATAGCTGCTAAAAAAAGTAATTATGTATTAAATTCATGCAAGATTATTTATCAAAGCAAAACTTAGAATGTCAAGCCCTAACCTCCTTTTTTCATAATTAGGTTGTAAATCAGGAAACCAAGAACAAGCGTAATGGCCAGCTTGCTGAGTATGAGGGCCTTGAGAGCCTTGACGCCAATGAGGGCTACCAGGATAGGCATTATCGCCTTCATCTTCAGTTTCAGGAGCAAGAGGACGGGCAGCAAAAGCTTCTTTTTCAAGATGCCGCGAGCTGAAAAAAAATTGAATGTAATTTGATTTTAACTTTAATACCAGAAAATTTGATAAACAAGCTTGCTACCTTCACCGTTCTCGTTCTCAGTTTCTGGAAATTCCACATCCAGACCTCGGTCAGCCCTATAGGTAACCTCAGCGCTATCGAATAAGAACTCGGGCAGCTGGAACTTTATTTCCTGGGTATTCAAAACCCTTCCAACGCGGTCAAAGATCACTTTATCGATGTTCTTTTCATCCAAAGCTCTTGCGGACTCCGTACTCTTGCCAAGTTTCGTGTCGAGGAACGAAAGAACTTTCACTTTGAGACATGTCATTGGAGATTCGGATTCAAAACAATCACTCATCACACTTTGGATTAGTTCATCACTAGTCCCTAAACGGGCCGTTTGGATTTCATTGTCCTTGATGGAATAACCGCGCACAATGGCGACCGAAGCCAGAAGTAAACACAGACACTTCATTTTAATTTAACACTTGATCATTAGATTTAATTAATTAGACGTACGGCCCGGCCAGTTAGTGGAGCAACAATGATTTAATTTTTCAATGGGCTAGGTTTTTATACGTGATCCTTTGGGTCGCAAGGCACGCGATGCGCAAGCCTGATTCGCATACCAATGGATTTCATACTTGTACTTGGCAAACTATTTATTTTCAATTGAAGAAAGTCCCGTTGGTGAGAGTGAGTGATTTTCGGTTATGATATTAAAAATATTAATCTGAGTTTATGTGTTCACTTGCTAACAGTTGTACTCTTTGACGACTGACTTCAATCCAATGAAGTTGTGCTCACGAAGAACTGATCGAAATAATTCTAGGAATTACAATTATTTTCTGAGTAAATTATATCTCTGTATCTTTTTCTTCTTCTTAGCTTTAGCCTATATGCACTCCACTGTTGAGTACGGTAAATTACAATTAGATTACAATATACTATGGTCGTTAGACGGTTTGGTAAAAGATTTTATTTTACAATTGGCCTTTCTTAAAATTGATGACTTCTTTCTTATACTATCAATTTTATTTGCACAAAGTGGTTTGTTGGTTAAGATACCGACCTACCATGCCAGTGTTGGTTCGATGGCAAGGCAATACTTTGTGGGTTTTACAGATTGTTGTTCTAAGTCTGGGTGGAATTTTGTCTGTTAAATTATATTTTTGTAAAGTCCCCCACATTACACGGATTATTTCCTTAGTGCAGGGTTATGTCTCAGAAAGGGAAGAAGTCGTGATCGCTGTACTCTTTTCCTTCGCCATATGAGAGAACATGGGCGAACTCAATACAAATCCCTATGCCGATGCATCTGACCAGCTTGGTATAGTAGGTCAATGGAGAAGGCCTGAGCCCAACAATGGGACGTATATGGGCTGAGATGAGGGTAATAAAATAAAAGAATTAAAAATTGTCATTTATGAGAATAATTTTAATGTTTTTGGATATTTTCAAATAATGCTGATCTTTATACATCACCATAAGTGCTATTGCACTATTTAGTCAAAGAGAAGAAGACCTTCTGTTCGGGCTCAAGTTGCAGTCGACACCTGAGCTGGCTCAGGCGCGTGTACTGATTTTGTGGTGCCTGATGGTGCCAAACGAGTTAGCAACTCACCTAATGGTAAGTGATACTGCCGTACATGAGACCTTTGTAATACCAGGGGCATAGCTAGGCTGCTGCGTACCTTGAAGAAAGTGCTCTTCTTAAACATTGTTTAAAGAAAGACATGCAACAGCGCTCAAGATATATAGCAGCAGGTGTTTCATTACAGATCTTGCATGTACGTGGGAGAAATAATCAATGGAAACATACATTTAATGACCATAATGTTTCCAGGTGAAATGGATGAACCCTGCCTTGCTACAGTGTCGAATAGTACATTGGTAGTATGGTAGTGGTGGTACCAACGCAAACAGTTTCATTCCCCATGCAAGGAGCATTCCCCATGCAAGAGCCAGTGTGTACTCACACAGAGTGACCCGAAGTCTCTCTGTCACTCCAGCGACTCCAATCTATCCGTCAGATTAGGGTCACCGACGATTCGAACAGCACGTATTTGCAGGGAGTCAAGTGGATCTAATTGATATTTAGGCGTGTCTGTCCAGAGATATCCACATGGGGACGAATTTGTGCTTTATAGAACACAAGACATTGTCTCGATGTGAAGCACCGACTGGCTCTATTTAGGACGCCTAGCTTTTGCTTATCAATTTGACTTTGTCCTCTAAGTGACTCCCAAACTAGACTTTAATCGATATTTCGACGCCGGGGATCCCAATATTAACGGAAATTTAAAGACTTACTCCTTAAAACTGAAGCGCTATGACAAACGGGTCCTTTGTAGTGAACGTGCGAAAAAAAATATCAATAGTTACAATTAAAAAGAGATTTAGTCGTTATTAAATTTGTTTATAAAATATATTATAATTTTGTTTATAAAATATATTCGGGTATCCACACTATTAAATGTTTAAATAAATTAAAGCGATTACTTGATCAGTTTGGGTTTTAAATATATTTTTTTCAATACGGCCTTATTTGTACCATTAATAGTGTTATAGAATATCTATTTGAAAATGTTGAGGTGAATTGTTATTCGACTTGCTATGGAATTCACCTCATGCTGTTCTAATCGTCCGGGGTGATGGAAAGAGTGCGGCACGGCCCATTGAATTAAATAATATCATTAACAGTTTGTCAGTCACACTTATTTAATATTTTTAAGCTATTAATTGATAACAACTAGAAAATGAGGTAACTATTAAATTATATTAATGAAATCATTTTATTGAAGTCACAATTCATGATCATCATCTCAGCTCAAATATGTCCTACTGATGGGTTCCGGCCACCTTCACAAGAAGAGAGGAATTGACTTACTATATCATGCTTGTCATATAGGTTAGTATAGGATTTTATCAAACAGCTACGAGTATAACAAACCCTCTTTGGCCACGGTCAAAGAGGCTTGTTATACTCGTAGCTGCAGTTAGCCAAAGACACGTCTTTGGCTAACTCCAGCTAATGCTGGCTGGCCAAAAATTACATCCCCTACGGAGAGCCAGTCAAGCCAGTTATTAAACTATTACCAGACCTTTTTGAAACATGTGTGATTGGAGGAAAGTACGTATTGCGTCAAGTCCAATTAATTAGGATAAGAGCAGGATGATGATGGCGGATATTTTTATCTGTTTGGTTTGATAATGTTGAAATAGGACCTTTTACATTTTTTGTGTACTATTTGTTAGTTCATCTAGAGTTCTTTGCATTATTTTGTATTTATTAGCGTTTATCTTATCTTTATAAATATACTAGCAACCCGCCCTCGCTTCGTTTCGGTTTCAGACGCCTTACCCGCGTAGTTTCTGTTCCCGTGGGAATACCGGGATAAAATATAGCCTATATTACTCCCTGATATCGAAGCTTTCTATTGGTGAAATAATTTTTGAAATCGGTTCGGGGGTTTAAGCGTAAAAGCGTAACAAACAAACTTACTTTCGCATTTACAATGTTAAAGTAAGGATTTCTTGTGCGCGTGTGTATGTCACTGAACTCCTCCTAAACGGCTGGACCGATGATGACGAGTTTTTTGTGTCAGTTCAAGGGTTTAGATTTACAATTGGACCTGGTAGGTGGAGTTATTTTATTTGAATAGAACAATGTCTGTTGGGTCAGCTAGTTTTAGTATATTCTTTAGAATGCAAATATATTCTATATCGATGTATTACTTTGTGATCGTAACAAATGTGTTTTCTTTCTCTTTCTTCTTTCCTATAACCGATAAGTTATTACTTAAATCACTTTGTTTGATTCACAATTAACACAAATTTATTTACATAAATTATCCAGTAACAAAACTATAATTAAATTACAAATTTATTTCCATTTATTGAAATGGAAACTTCTTACCGAATTTTGTCACGTCTGTACGTACGTAATAGTGAATAGATTTTCGGCACTTTAATACTCACATAACGAAGTTAATCAACAGTTCCATTGAAATGTGCTGTCAACACAATGCTCTCACCGATCACCTTATACATACAAATCATATACGATTCCTCGGTAATATCATTAGACTTTGTCTACCATTCGTAATGTGGCCATACGTCCCGTCCTTAACGGGATAGTCTCGTTTTTAGGCTGTCTGTCCCTTTGTCTTCAGAGCCAAAACAAAAGTGTCTTATTTTGCAAACAGAATGCAAATTTATGTGGTCTGTCTACAGACGCGAGATGATCCGTCCGGGATCGCACCACAATCCCCCAGAAAATCAACGCCTGAATAGTAGCAATTTGTTACTGCACTTCTTTCAGTGAGCAAAAGAGCTGGAAGCCCACCTTTGTGAGGGTGTTCGCATGTGGTGGGATTTGATGATGCCGTTAGTATCCCCGAATCTCATGGCACGTATTTATACTATGTTCACTTTCGTCACGATAGGCAGTGTCCAGTGGCCTAGTTAAGGTCCATGAGGGGCAGTGTCACTTGCTATCAGATGTGCTGTTTGCTAGATTGCCACCAACCGCAATAAAAAAGCATTTTTGTTTTTTAGGTTTTAAATTCATATTTTACCCATTTATTTGCTCTTTTTTTGGCTTTCAACTCATATTTTTGCCTATTTTTGTAAGCATCCCGATTTAACTTAAAATATGGTCATATTAACCATTCGTTACTTGTATGAGACCGGTCTGTCCAATTGATGCCATGTTTGAATAGGTAATTCAAAACAATGTAATTAAATACTGAATTAATTATTTATTTATTCTATTTGAGTGAGGACAATAAAATTAAATTAGGTATCTAATATTTTAAATATTGTTTTCTCAATCTTCATCATCACATAGTTCTAGGATCTTAGTCCACCCATAGCCATGTACGCCTGAAAGTGTTCGAACCTTTGGGCAATCAAAAATTAAATACAAAACTCGATAAAATCCTTGAAAAATAGTTTTATTTATAATGTTTCGTACTCGCGTAAACATCAGAAATCTTCAACACCTCGGCAATATGTTCCACTGCTAGGCTCCAGCCTCCTCCACGATAAGAGGGAAATTGATCTACTACACCACGCTGGTCAGACGGGTTGGTATAGGGCTTTATTTTTAGTTTTACTTCTCTGGCATGGATGTTGTATGCATATTTAGGTCTTTAGACTCTTAGTCGCCTTTTACGACACCCCCGGTCAATATAATGGTGGTGTATTGCATTCTTACTTCGCCTCCACACGGATAATTTTTGTTTTATTAATGTTAGTTTAATTTTTAATTATTTTTTATTCATAATAACTTTTACATTAATTTAATTTGGCTGTCTAATTCTCTCTTTAGCTTCAACGCTTTCATGCATTTTATCAGTTTTATAGAGCTCTTGCCTCTATTTCTAGGAAAACCTATTTTTGCATGGGCAAATTGTAATTGTAATTTTTTGTTAATTGTAATATTCCATGTTAGTTACGCGCAGTGGTAGTCTTTTATGAAACTTAAGAGCAAAATTGGTTCGCATATGATCTTGCAAATGGACAGTAATTGAATTTTTAATGCATTTTATTCATTTTCATCTCATCATCTCAGCACGCTTAAACACACTTTTGGGCTCGGGCCTCCTACACAATGGAAGGAAAATTGACCTACTGTACCCTGCTGTTTTTTATTACACCCAGGGGCGACAGAGGGAGCGAATTATATTCTTACTCCTTAGCAAACATTTTGCCTTTTGTTACTGTGATGTGATATGTATATTGTGATTTGATATTGACCACTGTGATTGTATATAACACTGAAGAATAGTACAATAACTTACTTAATTGTTACATAACTTTATCAAGAAAGTGAAAACTGCTCTGCTTTAGCAAAAAGTTCGCGTGCATCAGTACATTATATAATAAGGGATGGCGATCGTGAATGCGGCATGTGTACGCATTAGCATGTACGCAAACGTACCAATCGACGCCATGTCCGGATTGTGAAATTGCTGTTTCACTTCCGTTCTACACTGTTGTTAATATTTACTCAACAAATACTCTTTTTTTGCCAGTCTGGGGCGACGGAGAGCGGCGTAGGGGCCCACAGCCTACAATCTCCCCTTCCCATAGTCATTGGACTGCTCACTGGTACCGATTCCTTGTCCTCAGTGACTAGCTCGGCTCTTAATAAGTACCCAATAAGTGATGGTGTAAGAATAAAATTCATCTGCCCTTTACTTGCCCGTTTGTATCGTAAATATATTATATGCAGATAAAGACTACATAAGAGAAGGAATACTCGAAATGAAACCCAAAATAACTTCATCAATATAAGTGAATCGATGAATCTAACTCGGTCGGGTCGTGTTCAGAAAACTTAAGAGGATCTTCTCATCCAACATATGTCAGTATCTGAAAACACAGGTCTACGATCAGTATGTATTACCAGTGATGACTTACGGCATGAAAACGTGGTCCCTAAAGAGGTAGGCCTTATAACCAAGCTCAAAGCAGATGACGCAGTGTAGGACGATCCAACACTAGGTGGATCGACGACCTGGTGAAAGTTTTTGAGCATCGCTGGTTGCAGGCAGGATATGACCGCTCTTTGTAGCGAATCATGAGTGAGGCCTACGTTCAGCAGTGGACGGCGATGATGATAATGATGATAAGCCTGTCTCGCCACCGTATGTCAATTTTCTTCCTATTACGGAGGAGACTTCAGTAGTGAGACGTATATAAGCCGAGACGACGAATGATGATAGTTAAGAATACAATTCAACAGTAAAATAGGCAATACCAAATGATTTATACCCATTGCAATTGCCATCCCGGTTACCAAGCGCTACGATTGTGACATTACCTTCTGTTATGTCTTATAAATGTAAAATAGGTCGATGGAAAGGTGGATAAAATGTTATTCTGGATTGCCGTCGTCTAGGTAACAGAATGTATACATGACAGTGCGGGAACATTGTTCGTGACCGAAATGCAAAGACGCATCCAAAACTCACCGTGTAGTTCTAGATAAATAGTCGAATTAACCTTTGTTATCGATTTATTTATGCTATGGGTAAATTCAGGTGGGAAGTCCTTGTTACGAAATCTAAGTCGACCCCATAAACAGTATTTTTGGAGATTTTTAAGTGATAAATAAATAAATTTTAATCTTTCCTTTGCCTTTCTCAGCTCATATTTCCCACTGCCGAGCTTCACCAATAGGATAGAATTTGACTAACTATACCACTCTCGTCAGACGCTTTGGTCTATAGGGTATTCTTTCGAGTTTTCTTAGCCTTGGATAGATGTTATATGCATATTATATCCTTTAGTCGACTTTTACGACACCGACGGGCAAGATCATTATAAACACAGCTGATAAAAACACCACTACTGGGCTCGAGCCTCCTCCATAATGGAAGGGAAATTAATCGACTACACCATGCCGGTCAGACGGGTTGATATTGGGTTTTATTTCAAGTTTGCCTTCTCTCGCATAAATGATATCTGCATATTATAATCTCTTACTTGTCTTTTAGGTGTCGTACCTACGGACAAGAAAGGCTTGGTGAATTATATTCTTATTCCATCACCACAGTCATCTAATAGTTACTTAATATTATAAATGCGAAAGTAAGTTTGTTTGTTTGTTTGTATATTACGCTTTCACGCTTAACCCACCAAACCGATTTCAAAAATTCTTCACGCGATAATATCAGGGAGTAACATAAGCTATATTTTATCCCGGTATTCCCACAGGGTTGGGAACCACGCGGGTAAGGCCACTGAAACCGAAGCGAAGCGAGGGCGGGCTGCTAGTAAATTAATAAAAATAAATAACAATTTAAAATCAGGCTGTTTAGTCATAAACCCATTATTAATACCGTGTTATGATTTGTCATATTATTTAGGACCTTATTGACGTGAAAGTATATACAAATAACAATGTTTTTGTTTGTATGTTTGTTATGTAGAGTCTATGGGTATGGCCGTCGTTATAGTGAAGGCGAATGCTTGAGTTATGGTTATGAATCCGTGCTAATGGGACTCCAGTGGGTCAGGAGGGTAAGGATGTCAGGCCGACGCATCCTGAGTGGAGACTATGCATTACAATGAGAACGCTCATTAGTGTTTCTTCTTCTTTCGTATTTTTACTAGCGACTCGCCCTTGCTGCGATTCGTTTTCAGCCGCTTTGCCCCCGCATTTTTAACCGACTTCAAAAAGGAGAAGGTTCTCAATTCGACTGTATTTTTTTATGTTTGTTACCTCAGAGCTTTCAACTGGGTGAATGGATTTTACAGATTCTGTTTTATTTGAACGCTTGCGCTTGTGGTGCTTGCCGTATGGTCCCATTTCAATTTGGTCCAGTTTTGATAATGCCATCCATAAGAAAACGGTTGAAATCGGGTTTAAGTCCCGGCACCGGGCAAGATTTTGTAGTGTTTTTCTGAGAGGAAAACTAGTCTAAGTTGTTCCTATAATATAATAGTAAGATATTATCAAAACCGGTCCAGCCATTTTGGAAATGTCCTGGAACAAACAGACAGACAAATAGTCCAAAAATTTGTGGCCTAATTTTTAGGTACAGGTATCATGCAAATAACAGTGTGAGATTGAAAACACCTACTATTTTATTTGTATAGATAGTCTCATGGCTTCATTCTGAAAGGGTGTAAGCAGAAGCGTTATAAATTGAAACATTGAATTCCGTCTGTTGACGGAGTAAGGATATAATTCATCAATCCCTATCTTGCCTATGTTATGCACCCGAAAGCGTAACCAACCTGGACAAGCCACTGATGACAAAGTCGGGTACCGGTGGCCCATCCACTTGTCGCTTGAAGGTACGCACTCGGCAGGCCATGGGCTCATTCGCCGCCCCCTCTCGTCACCCCTGACGGATCGGACGGTGAACGATGCATCATGGCCAGCCAAAAAAAAAACAGGAATGTTATGCATATAGGTCAAGACAAGATAATGTAAGAAATAAATTCAAGAGATAAAACTCAACATAAAACCCTATATCAACACGTTTGACCAGTGTGGTTGAGTAGGTCACTTGCCTCCGTATGTTCAAGTACGCTCCAGTCTAGTAGTGAGACTTGTATAGGATTTGAAATGGTGATGAAACATTGAAACTTAAGTAAAACCTATCATGCTAGGTTCATGTTCATGCATTATCAACATTATTGCCTATCATCATCATCATTTCAGCTCATATACGTCCCACTGTTGGACTCGGGCCATTTAATGGGAAGGGAATTTGACCTACTATACCATGTCGGTATTTTTTTTTTTTTTTTTATGGGTGGACTATGGTAAGCGCACGCGCGGTCCAATCCGTCCGGGGCGATGAAAGGACGGCGCGCGGGTCCATAGCCCACCCGTATTCACGTCACCTCGTTGTTGGGCCGACCACCGGAGCAGATGTGACTTGTCGTCAGTGGTCGGCCTGACGGAATACCCTTTCGGGTAACCTCACCTCTCGACGTCCTGGGACGTCGGTCTGTCGTCAGTGGTCGGCCTGACGGAATACCATACCATGTCGGTATAGGGTTTCATTTCGAGTTTTCCTTCTCTTGCACAGATCTTATGTGCATATTATATCCCATAGTCGTCTTTTACGACATCTACGGGCAAGATAGGAAGTGGTAAATTGTATACTTACTCCGTCACCACACGGATAAAGAATGTGTATGTTTGGTTGTGCAAGTCTTTATTATTAGCAAATTCATTGAAACGAGCTGTTTAGTCTAATCATTTTCGGCATAACATAATTTTCTCTGATAACTTATTTTTTTGGTAGGCTGTGGTCTGGACGCCATATCATTGATATTATAAAAGAAAGAAGATACTCTTTTTGATTTGGTTGAGATTAGCGCTACATTTTAATCGAGCTGGTACCGAATGAAGTCCACTATTCTATGCTGTTAGCGTCATTCCACCAAAGAGAATACATTTAGCGTGGCTACTTGTATCTAACAACCTCCTTTTTTGGGGTAGACTATAGTCATACAGACTATAGTCATACATACTATAGTCTGGACTAGGGATGTTATGGATATTAAGTATCGGATCTGGATACGGTTAGGGATATTAATCTAACATTATAGGTTACGGAGACGATTACGGACATGCAATTATTTCGGATTATCCGACAGTTAGTTTCGGTTACGGATATTGAGTTTTTAGGGAATTGTAAAAGGATTTATCTAATTGTGGTGATCATTGCATTATTCCCCTTTAGAGAGGCTTATGTTTAGGCTTTTAAGTGAGGTGGTAGATAGAAAACCTGTCTCATACAGACACCGATCCTATCCGAAAATATCCAAAACTTTTATATCGGTTTCGGTTATATTTTCATTTCGGATATCCAATAATATCGGTTACGGAGCTCCATAACCTCCATAGTTAGGACGTACCCTGCCCAATCCGTCCGGGCATGACGGTGTACGGCTCCATAATCTACCATATATCGTCCTCATCGCCATTGGATTGGCCACTGGTACCGATTCCTTGACCTCGGGGTGGTTTACCCTTTCAGATACCGTCCCTATCTAACAGCCTCCAAGTTTCTTTATTGCGATTATGAGAGAAAACTCTGCTAATACCAATTCATCTTACTTATTTCTAAATCACATAACTTTGAATTAAAATTTAAATGGTGGATTATTCATCATAGGATAACGTCCTAAAATCTATAATTGGTTTCTTCTTCTTCTCAATTTATGAACATTTCAACATTGGCCAAGTGTATTCTCCAAAATGGGAGAGCGATTAACCTTTGGTAGCCCGATCAGAAATGTTCGCCGAAGTTTTATTTCGATTTCTATCATAATTATGTCATATTGCTATTTATTTTTGTCACCATTTCCTTCGTTAAGACGAAGGAATTTTCTTCATCTGCTAGGGCAGGTGACAATTGGAGTGAATTGTATTCTTAATTCATTATTAACTAGATTTTGTTATCGTCATCAGGCGCCATCTCAGCTTATACACGCCCCACTGCTGGGCTAGAAACTTCGTTTTTATAGGAGGAAAATTGACTTACTATATAATGCTGGTTAGATATGTTGGTATAGTCTTTTATTTCGGGTTTTCTTCTCTAGCATAGATCTTACATATAAGTATATTATATCCCTTATTCACCTTTTACTATATCCAAGACCAAAATAAGGTGAACTGAATTATATTCTTACTGCGTAAGCACATGGAACTAAACGGTGACGATTTATATTAGGTGAAATTAAAAAGCTACAAAAGTAAATAAAGATGAATGTAAAATAGACATATTATCAGCATATTGTAAGGCTCATTTGTACACGCCGGCAATATCACTACGTGATCCTTATAGATAATGAGAAGTTGTGAAAGCAATTGGCATCAAATGGAAACTTAATATGGATGCCTGCTCGTACAAAGTTTTCCTCCCTAGGTGAAAGTGTTTGTTTTATGTCCTATTGTTCACCTATATATTAAACCATCAAATGTGTCTGCTATCCCTTTTTGGGGATATTTTGATGGTTGACCTTATATTCGTAACTTCAGGGCAAATTACTTGCAATAGATTGAATATAATGTCTTAGATTTTATTCTTGAGTGCAAGTTTTAATTTATTATAAAGGTTTTTTTTTTAATATTTGTGTTATTAATTTACAAAAGAGGTAGGCACAATGTCTGTGTAGTATTTGTCGGTTTGTTACATCTGATATTTATCTGATTCTTAAATATATGAAAAAAGCTATGTATTTCGAATTATTTTGTGTTAAAGTTTGGTTTTTACTGTATTACTGATTAATATTTTTATTTTTACCAGGTTGACTATATTAAAAAATAACACGAAAATACTTTTATTTTATAATTGAATAAATATTGAGAAATTTATTTAATATTTATAATATTTATTGCACATAGAAGACATTAAATAAAATAATAATTCTTTATAAATCATTTATTAAAATATAAATAAATACAATCACACATCACAACCACACACTCAAGCGCACAATTCCTTTTAATAAATAAGTTGCATTACATAGTATTTACACGGTCACGATTTCTGAACGAAGTCGTTTTATTTGGTCTATGTTATCTGTGCTGTTTGACGCTTTGCGAAAAACGGCGGGAGAAACGAGTTCGGAGACGCGGTCGTTAATTTAGGGGTTCGTTCGGATTGTTTAGTGGTAAGCGTTGTAAGCAAGTTCCTGGGCGAGCTCCTCAGGTTCAGCGTCTCTCCTACGGCGGGTGGCGGCGTACGCAGCATCCCAAGGACCGTGGGCAGCGATCTGAGGGTGTGAGTTGTCCGCCGCAATCTGGGTAAACTACAATGTTAGGCTTATGGATAGTCAAGTTGTTAAAGAAAGTGCATATTAACTAATACTATTAAAACGTAGTGCTGATACAAGCGCTTTTAAAGAAAGAGTTTATTAATAATATAGTTTTTGATGCAAATGTGTGCAAGTGCTATTGGGAAAATAATTTTTGGGGTGCTTTTGAATATCGTGTATTATTGGAAATATACCTGACGATTTTATTATTAATAGGATGTTAAGTTAATTTCAACTCACCTTCTTGCAGAGCTGGAAGATGGCCAAAGCGACGGATACAACGAAGGAGAAGAAGGACAGTTGCAGTGCATTCCAGGCCTTCAAACCAAGGACACCGATAGCCAGAGGGATAAGAGTCATGGCCTTGAGGAGGACGAAAACGAGGATGGGGACGATGATCTTCTTTAGCTTGGCTTTGCGGGCTTCACCAACAGAACGGGCACCTTCCTTGTTGAATTTGACATTAAGAGAGAGCTCGTCGTTATCAAGGTTTCTAGGGCTCACTGTGATCTTGGTATCAGCAATAGGCAGCTTGAAGGTTACATCATGAGACTGGATGAAACTTTCAACGTTATCAAAGAAATCGCCGGAGGAACGACCAGTGACATCATTAGCGGCGTCATTTTTAGTCACTTCTACAGCCTCGGAGATCTGTGAAAAGAAAAGAAAATTAAATGAAAGTCATTTCTAAGATGTAAATATAATATTAATGTAATGAAAATCTGTCTATACCTGAAAGGTGTCCTTCTTGAAAATGGAGTCCAATAGTGACATGACCTTATACTTGATGCAAGCGGTAGGGTCAGATCCTTCAGCGCAGCCAGATCTCATCTCCTCCACCATACTGTCCATTGGTGTGCCTTTCCAGAAGGCATCCTTAGCGGGCTGAGCAGCGACGCTACCAAATAGGGCCAGGGCCAACAAACACACTACTTTACTGGACACCATTTTACTTTGCTCCTGTGGTGTTCACCGAACGATGGTTAGATTGATTGTGATAGTTTCGACAAGGACTCCACGGTTTTTATACAGCTATTTCAAATTCAGCACGTAGTCTGCAGTTCCGGCAGGTATTGTCTTTCAACGTACGAGTCAAGCGTGCACATATGACCTTCTGGCACGTAGGTGATCCAAGTGTAAGGGAAAGCTATCTGATACGAATCCTCTTCGAGATATGAATTACAAAACGTCCTATGTTCTAATATTGGCATTCGCTTATCGTACGTTTTAAAGAAGATAGTTTGTAGCGCCTTTTCTGTTGCTTGTGACACCATTCCCTGATTTGAAGAAGTGTGATCCAGTTCACGCGTCTCTTTTGTTTTAATGATTGTTGTTGGGAGAGTGAGCGAGAGATGTGATGTACTAAGTAGTATGGTATTTGATATGGATGAGAAGACGTGCGCACGCGCGCCTATGCATGCGTAATTATAATCATGTGGATATCATTGAACTTGTATGTCTGGGAGAGTATTTCATTGATCTCTCAAGTTTATTCGGAGGTTGATCAGCTGATCAGGTTAGTTAATAGTTAGGAGGTAGGTACTACTGCTTATTATGAGCAATTCGTTAGTGCATATATTGAGCTTATTTTGAACTAGGCATCCGCACTCGCTTCGCTTCGGTTTCAGTTGCCTTACCCGCGCAGTACCTGTTCCTGTGGGAAAAATGGGATTTAATGTAGCCTAAATTACTCTTTATATAGAGAACTACCTGATAGCAAAATAATATTTTGTCACAGGTCGTCCAGCCGTTTTGTTTAGTTTTTAACGGGTTTTTCAACAAGAACTTTGTTTTCTAAAACAAAATAAAACAAGAAATTTAGATGAAGATGATTCAAATTTTTATTGTATTACGAAGAGAAAAGTTCGGCAATTATGAATGAAAAATGATATTTGGCAAAAATCTACCACGACGACGCTGAGAGATGTCGATTCTTTCATCAAAGTTTTTAATCACTTTTTGGCAAAATGGCGGGTCTATTTCGTTAATCACATCACGGATTTTGAGTTTTAAGGCTGCAATCGATTCGATTGGCTCCGTATAGACTCTGTCCTTAACATAGCCCTACAAAAAATAATCCAGTGGTGTTAAATCACACGATCTGGCTAGCCACATGTTGTGAATGTGAAGTTTCGGATCCGCTATTAGAATAACAACATGCTGGTTTCCGATACGGATATGAAATTATTTCCGGATTATCCGATAGTTTGGGATAGTTTCGGATATTTGAATTTTGAGACAATTGTAAATGGAAAATGCTAAATGTGGTGATTATTGTATTATTCCCTTTTGGCGAGACTGCGGCGGCAGTTCAAAGAAAACCTATCGTAACGTGTTTCATACAGACACCAATTGTATCTGATATTAACCAAAACTTTTATATCTGTTTTAGTTACAGTGGCGGATAAATTTTTATTTCGGATATCCGATAGTTCGTTTATAGTCATGGAGCTCCATAACGTACCCAATTGTTGGTTTTTCCTATATTGCTAGTATTTAAATTATAAGATTTGTCGCTAGAAAACAAAATTTTAGTATGTCTAGATTTTTATATCTAATTTGTAAGTTTCACTTAATAGTACGTTTGTTGCAGTGTAACTGACATAGTTCAAGACTGTGTTATTAGAAAGATCATGAACGTTGAAAATTATAAAAAACATCGGGCAATCAAAAATTAAATACAAACGCGATAAAATCTGTAAAAATGGTTTTATGTTTAGTCTATATATGTATATCTTATTGCGGTAAAAAATAGGGAATTCCACAGGGAATACGTTCATAATGCAATTAATATAATATTATGACATGATATTGATCAAATGTAGATAATTATGTAGATAGTAGTTAAACTATATCTAGTAGCGATGTCAAGTTGTATGTCAAATACTTTCATCGTGACTACGTTAAGGTTGCTGATATATGTATATCAGGACAGGGACAGTAGAAAATCAGATTAACGCGGCAAAATCAGAACTGATTATCACAATTTTTGCATTTTTGTGGTACACGATTTTGAGAAACTATTACGCGTTCGGGTTTGTGCTATGACATAATAATTTTAATTCATGTCTAGATGTATTATCAGTCATTAAAATAAAAATGATTTGTCGTATAAATAATGTACATAAGTCCACATATTCAAAGTTAAAAAGATCTTAAAAAAACTTCAAAATTATTACTAGATAGAAAACTTTGCGAGGTCTCCTGACGCACTGATTTTTGCTAGTGTTTATTACAAATAATTTATTATATTACCTTTTTTACACCTTTGATCGAGCGCAGACTAATAGTCTAAGTTACATGTCCTCGAGAAAGTCCTTCACTTCTGCGTCATCGCCAAAACTATAAAACAACAAAGTCCGTGTCCCGGATTTAAAACTTTCGCCAATATTACTCGCTTACTTGATAGGAAAAACATTATCAACTACTTTAAACATTTTTGGGATAACATGTTGTATATAAAACACTTCATCACTTCAGTTTTGGTCGCAGTGTCTTAAGTCTATTACGGGAAAATAGGATGGAACCAGATAAAAATATCCGTGTGGTGACCGAGTAAGAATATAATTCACCCACCCTCTTTCTTGCCCGTGGATGTCATAAAAGACGACTTGAGGGATATCCAGATCACTAATATCCTATACATTTACGTGTTTGTGTCTCTATGGACTCGCTTTTTCGTTTCATTGAGTTTGAAATCACTCTGATTCTAAAGAAGTTTAACTTCAAAAATATAATAAAAGGTTAAAAAAGTACTAGATTTATGTTTTAAGTGTTTAAATAATTAACTCTATAACCTTTTATACATCACAGTAAGCTTTAATGCCAAATTTTATAATAAGTGTTATATATTCAGGCGATGATTAATACTTTTTTTTTTGGGTTGGGCTGCAGTCGGCGCGCTCCTCGCACCACTCCGTCCGGGGCGACAGAGGGGCGTAAGCACGCAACACCCGCAACCCACCCGAACACCACGTCGCCTTCGTCGTTGGACCGACCACCGGAGCAGGGTTACTTGTCATCAGTGGTCGGCCCGACGGAATACCCCCTACTTGGGGTACCCTCTCACTTGGGGTACCCTCTCACTTGGGGTACCCTCCCAAGGCGATGATTGATCCTGAAAGAAAAAAGCCATTCTCATTTCTTTTATCCATCCATACACTAGTATAATTTTTTATTAATATTCACTGTTAGAAATAAGCCTCACAATAAAGGGAATATTGCCTCGTTAGGTAGGCAGACTTGGAACCCAGCTGGTTTCATAAATTTTCCAGGCAATTGTTGCAGCCTATTCTTCTGGTGATGATGCCTTAGTCGGGTTTTACGACCCTTACACGAATGTAAGAGATTCGGACGTTATATTCTTAAACCTTGCGCACGTGGAAAGTAAAATAATAATTATAATATTAGCGTGGTACAAATACCAGATTTTATTTATAAATTAAAGAAGCGTTTTAAATAAAACTACTTTACGGATTTTATCGCGTTTGTATTTGATTTTTGATTACCCGACGTTTCGAACACTTTACAGCGTTCATGATCACGGGTGGACTAAGATGTCTCACGTTCAACAAGTCATCGTTACTGCAGAAAATTTATAATTATCTACCCGATACAGAAATTAGTTATAATAAAATCGATAAAATCCGTAAAGTAGTTTTATTTAAAATGTATAATACTCGCGTATACATCAGAAATCATAAATGTAGCGTCTTTAATATAGGCAGATTGTTTTTAGCGAGGAACTAGTCGAGGGTAGTATTTTACGGATCATCAACATCATTTCAGTTTATATACGTCCCACTGTTGAGCTCGTGCCTCCTCTACAATAGAAGGCTAATTGACCTTACTATAACACGCCGATCAGATGTTTTGGATAGATAGTATTGGGTTTGAAGTTTTCTTTTCTTGCATAGATGTTATATGCATATTTAATTCTTAAGTAATTTTTTTTAGAAATAACTTTAGGTTTTAAAGTAAATTCAAGTTTATGCTGTTGTTTTACTGTCTCTTTTTTAAATAATATTATTACATCAAAAATAAATAATACTTATAATTTTTTTGCGTCGACCTAGACCAACTTCAACTGATGCCATCTGGTTCACAATTAAATTCTCAAGAAGGGTTGAAAGCACATGAAATTGTTGGCAATAAATTTTCAACCATCACTAACTTTCGAACCCCCTCTCTTGCCCGTGGGTGTCGTAAAAGACAACTAAGGGATATAATATGCATATGACATCTATGCAAGAGAAGGAAAGCTCGAAATAAAACCCTATGCGAACCTGTCTGACTAGCATGGTAAAGTAAGGTCAATTTCCCTCCCATTGCAGAGGAAGTTCAAGCCCAACAGTGGGATGTACATAAGCTGAAATGATGATATGAACTTATTCAATATGTACGATGAAAGAAGAGTACATATTTCCTCGACTTCGTATAGAGCAAAATGATGATTATGACAGTTTAATGCACCATCTATGTGGTGACAGAATAAGTAGAAACATGGTTTCACACCACCGCTTATTTGTCGTGGGTGTCCTAAAAGCCGGTTGAGTAAGTGAGATGAGAACAGCAACGGGTTACTTAATGCGAGTCCCAACCCATTTGCCAAGAGTGGTAATTATGACATTTTATACCTATTATGGATGTAGGTCTCTCGCTTATGTAGCTTAGTGGATTTTTTTTTCGCCTATCGTGGCATCGAGCAGGCAGCACACCTTATGATAAGTGAACCAGGGCGTTGCCTACCGTGAAGAAAATACTCTACTTAAACCTCGTTTAAAGAAGTACATAGCGCTCGGCAAACACAGCAGAAGGTAGTTCATTCCAGAGTAGATGTCGATTGACTGACCTTGCTTGATCTTGCCGTGGGTATAGTAAAAGAATATCAAGGGATATAACATGTATACCAAAAAATGTGTAAAGGAAGAATAGCTCAAAACAGAACTCTATACCAACTCGTCTGACTAGCGGCGTGAGGTAATAGAGTCAATTACATGTATAATGTGGAGGAGGTTCATAACAGCAGCGAGCATTATACGGTCTGAGAAGACGGTTTTCTTCTTTTTTTTTTTGCCTGGCTGTGGTCTGGATGCACGCCGTCCGTTCCGTCCGGGGTGACGAAAGAGCTTCACGCTGTCCTATAACCTACCGTATTCCCTCCCCTTCGCACCCTATTATATTGCGATTGTGTCGTGGCGGCCCGTGCTCAACGTAATGGTTTTATCTGAAAACCAGCCCTGTGGCACCTCCGTGTTGCAGTTTACGCTGAGACAGAACCTTTTTTGGTCTACTACAGCATTTTAAATATTTGCTATTATTCTTATTCTTTTTAACAGTGTTTGTTTTTATAATAGTAATATCTAGTAAATAAGTTTTCAAATCATGCTGTAAAGCCCAAAATAAACATTCTTTCTTTCTTTTTTTCTTTCAGTTGGGCCATCCACTGGTGCAGAGTTCCTTGATGCCTTGTCCTTTCGGGTACGAAGCCGCCCTCTCTCCGAAGCCTGGCAAGGGCGTCGCCTTTATTAACTGAGGTGACACTTATGTTCAAGAACGCAAGTCGTCTAAAAAAAGTAAATGCTTCGCAATCACTTTTTGTTTGAGGTAGTAATATAAGTTTAAAATATAATCGCATGACACAAATATTTGTCGGATAGTTAACGGGTGATATTCAATTATTATTGATCCAACGTTTCGACGCCATAACGAATACAAATTTGGTGACCATTTACGTTTATTGTTCCGCCATGGTGAAAGTGATGCTATTGAAGAACTATTAATTATATTATGTATATTAATGAGTTGATACATCGTTGTGTAAATACACTTTAAAAGGATTTGAAATTCAAAGCGATTGTTAGTCGCAATCAACTATTAGGAGGGTGTAAATGTATATGTTCAAAAAGTTAAATCATACTATGAAAATAGCCCGTTCTCATTATCGTCATTTCAGTTTAGATACTTCCCACTGTTGGGCTCGAGCCTCACAATTGACCTATTCCCACCCGGACCTGGGTGGGTATGCATGTTGGTCGGGCGGGTTGGTATAGAATTTTATATTGATTTTTTCTTCTCTTGCATTATCGTTATATGCACAAGATATCCTTTAGTCGTCTTTTACGACACCCACGGGCAAGAGAAAACGTGATGGATCGTATTCTTATTCCGTTATCATACGGAAAAAGTAAAATCAGACTACGAAAGTATAGCGTTTTAAAAAGGATCAAATAAGTTACTAGGGAATAAATCCGTTGTATCGTGCTTTCCGTGTGGTGACGGAGTAAGAATACAATTCACCACCCCATCTCTTGCCCATGGGTGGCGTAAAAGAAAACTAAGAGATTAAATATCCATATAACATGTATGCAAAAGGAGGAAAACTTGAAATGAAAAAGGGTTCATTTCAAGTATAGTGATACAACTTGTCTGATCAGCATTGAACAGTAGGTCATTTGCCCTTCTATTGTGGAGGAGGCTCGAGCCCAACAGTGGAACGTATATTTACTTCACCACACGAATGCTGGCATTAATATTATGTAAAGAATATATCCGTGTGGTGACGGAGTAAGAATACAATTCACCACTCCCTATTTTGGCCATGGATGTTGTAAAAGACGACTAAGGGATATATTATAATATGCATATGACATCTGTGGAAGAGAAGGAAAACTTGGAACAAAACCCTATTCCAAGTCAATTGCCTTCCCATCGTGGAGGAGGCCTAAATCCAACAGCGGGACATATATAGGCTGAGATGATGATGATGAGATAAAGAATTGACCTGCGTGGGAATCTACGAAACTCGCCCTTTTACGACATCCACGGCCAAGGTAGGGATCTTGCCCGTGGATGTCGTAAAAGACGACTATGGGATATAATATGCACATAACATCTGTGCAAGAGAAGGAAAGCTCGAAAAGAAACCCTGTGGTAAAATGATGGTCACATTCTTTTCTCACCACAAGACCAAGTGGTAAATAAAATTTAATTTGAACAGGATTTAAACAGCGGCTACTGATGGTTCCTTTAATAAAGTATATTTTGTGACGTCTAAGTCAAGGACATTATTATTTCTATGATATTGTAATAGTGACGTGGGAATTTTCTAGTTTTTATATTTTGGTATTGTGATTAATAATTAAATTAAATACTGTAAATGGACTCGGGTTGAAATCCATTTGCGGACTTAAAACAATATTGATTTTATCCTCTGTATGAAGGGACCCGCAATTATTAGGTTGCCGTTAAATGGTCTATTTTTTTATGTGATTATCTACATCCTCGCGATCAAAAGTCTCAATAGTCCCAAGTACTCGAAATTTTGAGCTACTGACTTCAAAGTTCAACGTCTTGCCTATGTAATAATTCACAGATGCTATCATTCGAGTGATGAGATCTGTGGATTAATACCAAGTTAACTAACATGTTGAATCATTCTCACCCTGTCAAGGATGGTACTAGGAAGAATAACTATGAGACATAATCCCCTAAAGCCAAAACGCTAGGGGTTGATTTAAGGGTAGAAAGGGGGTGGCATCCGCGTAAGCTCAAAAGCAATTATTTGAAACAGTCGCTGCTAAGCGTTCATTCAATTATTTCCTACAGATTGAACTTTCAGTATATAATGTCGCGGTAAATCAAAAAACTAATAGCAAAAAACAACATAAACGCTCATAAAATGTCTTACCTTGACCCGTGTAATATATTCCGTTTGCTTAGTTAGATCACACCGGCTTAATTATGTCTTACGAATATCATATAATTGTAATGTACAAATATTTGCAAGACGATGACCTTGTATGGATTAATGTTGGAGGTGATTTTAAGGATTTTAATAAGTAAGCTGTGTTTGCGGAATCAGCGAGATAACTCACTGCACTGATGAAAGAGTACCGATTCATCGTGCTTAGCACAAGTTCAATTCCCACTCAGGAAAATGTGTGATCCACAAATGTTCTTAGTCCGGATTTGATTTGTATCTATTTGGAAGAAGAATGTGATTGCATAGATGGCGTATGGGTTAAGATATTAATATACTGACTCAAATGTCGCGGGTTCCATTCCCATGCAGGACAATATTTTGGGTGATCCCCAAATTGTTTACAGTCTCGATGTAACTTATGTCCGTGTATATAATATGTGTATATAATATGTCTATAGAATATGTTTGTAAAGTCTCTTGCAATATGGAGATTAATTACATAGCGCACAGAGTTGTATTAAAAAAAAGTTTGTTCTCTCTTCTAAAAAATCTTTGTGTATAACTTGCCAGTTTGGGAAAGGTCTTTCAGTAAGGCTCTTTAAGTGCACCTTCTGGAAATCTCCTCTAAATTCAAAGGAATATTAAGCAACTAAACCGCACTGGCTAACCGGATTCTTAAGATTTTAGTTGGGATTTTCATCTTCGTGACGCGAATAGAGTAAGAAATCGCGATAAAAATTGTATTGGAACTTATTACAGGCGAGACGGGCACAGTCCCAGTAAATCAGTCATATTCAAGGCGTAGTGAATCCGATTTTTTTTTTGTTTTCGTATAGGTATCGTTCCCTGTATCAAAATTAATTTTACTTAGTTTTTTCACAGCAATCGAGAAGGAGATGCGTGGTGATATATTACAGGCGTAGTTCATCGGTATATAAATACATAATAATAATGTACACGTGGAACTTCCACGTCGGCTCAGCTCATACAGGTTTCACAGCTGGGTTCGAGCGTCTTCCACAAAGGAGGGAAATTTAACTTACTATACCACGCTGGTCAGACAGGTTGGTATAGGATTTTAATTCGAGTTGCCATTGCCAAACTCATGCTTGAATTTGAGATCAACCGGCTCATTTAGAATAAGGAGCTTTTCTTTGAAGTCGTCATCATCATCACGACTCTATCACGCTTATTCTAATAATACATGCATATAAATGTAACGAAAGTAAATATTTATCAGACGCTCAAATATTACCTCATCATAAATACATAAGCTCCTAGAGAATTTAGATATGTGTATTAGGCAAACGTTTATATCTCTTTTTCTTTTTTATTCTATAATATAGCTTTATAAATCAACAGTTTTATTCACTGTTAGTCATCCATTCATCCATCAACCTGCAGACGTCAACTGCTGGACATAGGCCTCCCCACGAAAATGCCAATCGGAACGGTCCTGCGCCATTGCATCCAACGGTTCCCTGCGACTTTGGGAATGTCGTCGGTCCACCTAGTGGGCGATCGTTCTACGTTGCACCGTCCGATTGGTGGTCGCCACTCAAGAACCTTTCTTCCCCAACGGTTGTCGGTTCGACGAGCGATGTGGCCTGCCCATTGAAATTTCAACGTGCTAATTCTGCGGGCTATGTCGGTTACACCCAATCTTCTACGGATTTTATCACGTAGAGAAATACCGAGCATAACCCTCTCCATAGCACGCTGAGCGACTTTGAGCTTTTTTATGAGGCCGACATTTAGAGACCACGTTTCAGTGCTGTAAGTCATCGCTGGTAACACACACTGGTTATAAACCTTTGTTTTTAGTTAGACACTGCGGAATATTGGACGAGAAGATCCTCTTAAGTTTCCCGAACGCTGCCCAGCCGAGTGTTCATTCACTGTCAGTAGTCAGCTTAAAAGGCAACATAGGACTCTTGACTGGGATACGGACAAACTAGGATGCTATGACGATCAAAATCGGATATCGGCTCCTGTTACTATTTATTAATAGACAGAACTATCTCAGTTCATGTATGTCCTACAACTGGACTAGAGTCTCCTTCACCATTGGAGGGAAATTGATCTACTATACCGCTGTACAGACGGGCTGGTATAGGCTTTCATTAAAATTTTGCCCTCCCTAGATGTTTCAGCTTATAATATCTCCTTTTACGATACCTACGGACTAGACGGGGATGGTGAATTGTATTTTTATGTCCATACATATATAGATAGAAACTAGGGTTGTAACGGAACTTCGCTTCCGCCTCCGTTACTGCGGCAGTTCCGCAAGAAATCGTTCTTCCGCCTCCGCATCCGTGTAATTTTTGCGGAGCCATAACGTAGGTTTATTTACTAAATAAACGCAAGCAGCGAGGCTCGCGACGACTCAGCCACGACCACGTATCGGACGACGCAGTGTAGGACGCTCCCCCATTAGTTGGACCGACGACCTGGTGAAAGTTGCCGGGCGTCGTTGAATGCAGGCGGCACAGGACCGCACTTTGTGGCGTAACATGAGGGAGGCCTATGTCCAGCTGTGGATGGCGATAGGCTGAAATGATGATGATGATGAGAAGCAAATCTTAATTTATATGTTAACTTAAGTGTACTATGAGTTTTTGAATGTACATACGTATTTGATTTAAAATAAATATTTTGTACTAAACTTATAGTATTTTGTTTTAATAAACCATAAACTACTATTTTTCCTACATCCACTTTCACTTCCGCCTCCGCCTCCGTTAACCTCCGCATCCACGGAGGTGAAACCCGTCGCCTCCACATCCGCCTCCGCCTCCGCTAAGAAGGCCTCCGTTACAACCCTAATAGAAACATACACAGATGTTATGTGCATACATCCATAAGCCGTCTTTTATGACATCTACAGTCAAGATAGGGAGCGGTGAATTGTATTTTTACTCCGTCACCACACGGAAAATATAAATTCAAATTCAAATTATTTTATTATGCATAAACCCTGAGAGGGCACTTACATATTGTCAGGTTTACAATTTCCAAAAAAAATATACTACCACCGGATCGGAACGCGACCGCTACTGAGAAGATCCGGCAAGAAACTCAGCGGGCTTGTCATTATTTTTAATTTTTTTTTTTCTTCTTACTAGTTATACAATTGTGTACATGTTTTGTAAGAACAAGCTCCAGTGTGATGCCCTTCGAACCGCAAGACACTTAATATAATTTAAACGATTATGGCTGGACCAGATCCCACAAGCGGCACCCGATCACGAGTTAACTACTAGAGCAGCCATCACTCCCCTCAACCACTATAGAGGGAAGGGAGAGACCCGCTCCACGCAGCTACCGCAAGTAGATCCCTATGTGAGCATGACCAACACCACAATATGTTACAAACCCTGAAAATACAAAAATTCGTTAGGCAAAACACGCTACACTTTACAATAAAAGTTAAAAGTACATTTACAAACAGTATATTTAAAATAACAAGGAAATTGCTGAATGAGGAGCTGCTCACAACCAATCTGTATTATCATCTACATAATCCGAGATTTTATAATAAGCTTTTTTACAAAGTCTATTCTTGATGGCTTTTTTAAACTTTTTCATAGGCTGGTCTCGGATATCTTTAGGTAATCTATTGTAAAAGCGTATACATTGCCCCATGAATGATTTGTTAACTTTTTGGAGACGAGTAGTGTGTACAACTAATCTGTCCTTATTACATTATACAATATAGCTTATGTATCAACTGTTAATATAATTTCGGATTACTTTCTATTGAGTATAATATAATATTGTGTTAGCAATTAATTATTTCGTTGCAGACTTTGCGACGGCCTTGTGAGTTAACAATAGACGTTTTATGTATTAACAAGTTTACTCCCAGACATGGTTAATGAGCGTATTTAATCATTCAGTAAATTTTATATTATCAAGATTTTCTAGATGAAATTATTCAAATGATTTTGAATAGAAACATTGTCAACTAAATATCATAATTAAATGATTAAAATTTGCTATAACTTTAATCCATATAAAGATTTTTTTCGTTTTTATAATGACTCGGCATTAAGGAAATAAGCTTTGTATTGCGGGGAATTTTACAAACATATATTTCATCATCATCATCACAGACCCACTGGTGGGCTCGAGCGTAGTCCACAATAGAAGTAAAATTAACCTGCTATACGACGTTGGTCAGATGTGTTGGTATAGGGTTTAATTACGAGTTTTCCATTACTTGCATAGATGCTCTTCGATATTATATCTCTCAGTAGTCTTTTACGACACGCACGGCCAAGAAAGGGCGTGGTGAATTGTATTCTTACTCGGCCACCAATAGTTAATTGCTATTCCATTGTGGAGGTGGCTCGATTCCAGCAGTGGGCCTATCAACGTTGACTATTGGACGTAGGCCCCGGTGAAGGCAGATTGTTTCCATAAACGCTTTGAAGAGGGTTTGCTGATCGCAGTTGATCGTAGTTCCCGGGCAAAACTTAGAAAAGAAATGCAAAATAAACTACAAAGCAAAGTCGACTTTTGGTACTTATTTATGTTCATTACTATCACAGGAAACTAAAGAGTGCTAACACATTGTATGCTTGACCCATCAATATACGGAAAATGGAATGAATGGAAATTTATAACTGAAATTCGAATTTGTTATGACCTTTCGCATTGATTGATCCCGGGAGATTTTCCAGCATTAATGGGAGAGGATATCTATTGAGCTCAAAGTCGGAGCTCTTTAGGCTCTTTACCACAGTTTAGAATGAAAATAATGAAATCTTCCTAGCCTCTACATGTTGTATTCATATCCACGTATGTACATATTTCAAAGCCCGTTCAACATTTTTGTATACTTACCTAAAATGTGTTATTCGTGTAAATATATGTAATAATAATAGTTTTGTATATCTTATAGTTGGAATGAAATATGTGAACTACACTATTTATACAACTATATTTCTTAATTTACGTATCTTGATTGTATATTTTTCTTTAAATTAAGGTTTTTGTCGCGATTTAAAATCATGCATTGATGATGTAGTTAAATACAGTTATTGCAAATACTGACGCAGTTGTAATGTCAACATTACAATGCAAGCTGCATTGCACCCACGTAGGACTAATTAATTCCGTTTTATTAATTCATTGCCACGCCTAGGAAGCGCTGCCAAACCAAAACTATGGAGCGAAACCCACACTTGGCGTGCAGAGGCCACCGTTCAACTTTTCATATGACCAATCGTTAGTGCCATGAGCGTTATCACACTGGACACAAGCGTCAGTGAAAAATCTAGCTCAGTTATACGAATTTTCATCGCCTTATTTTTACACAAACCATTTATAGTTATGTCTAAGTCGACCGTGACGAATTTTACCAAGAGTTCCAGTAGTCCATTCCAAAAGGGCAAAGAGAATACAGAAACGAAGCTTGTTCACGAAGAAGTGCTTGAAAAGAACACTTTTGAAAAACAAAAGGAGAAACAAAACGAGTTATTGCAAAAAGTGAATAAGAAAACAGCTGAATACCAGTCAAATAAACCAAGCTCTGGAGTGTTTACTGAAGTTGTGACGCACGGTGCTTTTACATCAAAAACTGTTAGTAAACCTAAAGTTGAAAGTCCACCACCGCCAAAAACACCTTCAAATGGCTCCAAATCTTTACTAGGCTTTCCGTCATCAGCTAATGATTTAGCACTGGCTGCTAAATCTGATCTGGAATCGGACGCAAACATATCAAATGAGGTAAAAGAAAAAGTTATACAAAAATTGTTTGCTTTAGTGTCTATGGTTCAACATGTTTATGAATCTAAAGTGAGAATTATGACAGAGTTCGAAAAATACAAAGACACACATATGAAGAATGAATTAAGAAGAGAAAAGGAACATTCCGAACAGTTATATAAGGTTAATATGAATTTTCAGAACGAAGTGGTTCAGTCAATACAGAGATTGAAAAGTGAACTTGACATATCTAGGAATGTTAGTAGGAACATAGAAGAAAGTAGTATTGGGCACAGTTCAAAGGATACTTCAATAGATTTTAATACTACAGAGGAGGTTCCAGATTCGGAGTCGCACGAGAAAGGCGTTGACACTGTCGAAGGGAATGAAACATCAAATAATTCAAATAGTATTGAAGTCGAAAGTGTTGAGAACGTTGTTAAAGAAGAATTGTAATTATCTTAAAAATATATATAAGTTTAATAAAATAAATGTTATTCAAACCAAAAAAGTAGGTATTTTTTTTAATTGTTTTAGTAATTGTAATTACTTACGTACATTACAAATTTTAAAAGCATTCCTGTATGTTTATAATTAAATTCATAATCTTTTATGGCATTCGCTTTTTATTTGTCAAAACCATTACAGAATATGAACGCTTATTAAAGTAACACTAAAATCTAAAGAGTTATTTGTCAATATTTTTACGTCTTACGTCGAGTAATACTTATTATCTAATAGATGAAAATGCCGTCGGGTTGATTTATAGGTCAAGGTGGATAGGTGTTATGGTTGTGGGTGGATATCCCACGCATAATCTTAAGAATTTTTTGAATGAAATATTTTTGTTTGCTATCGCCATCTAGCGGCTGTAGAAGCGTAGATATATCCACATTTTCTCAAGTTACTTTTTACTTTTAGAGTTACTTCAAATTCATCATCACTATCATCATCTCAGCCTATATAAGTCCCACTGTTTCGGTCAGGCCTCCTCTACAATAGGAGGGAATTTGACATACTATTCCACGCTTTTCAAACGTGTTGGAATGTTTTATATCGAGTGTTTCACCTCTTGCATAGATGTTGTCTGCATATTATAATCCCTTAGTCGTTTTTTACGACACCCACGGGTAAGAAAGGGGATAATTAATTGTATTTTTACTCCGTAACCACACGGATAGGCCACACGGCAGATTACTGACACAATTAGAGATTTCTTAGTAGCAACTTACTGAGAAGTTCGGGACGAAAAATTAAATAATGCGAATTCCGGGAACAAAATAATATGTCCTCCGTTCGAAAGCATGCATATAGTGCAGCGATGGTCTTTTAATAAATAATTTATTTTAAGGCACGTTTAATAAATCATATGGATGTTATGTAGTTTCGTTATAAAGTTATATCTGTTTGTAATACAACAACAGAGGTTTGTCGCTATTATTATTAATTAAATAGGCTACAATTATGTACATAGGTGCTTAGCATGGAATCGAATATACAAAATTTTTCGTTTAAGGGTCATTGTGCTTTGGAAACAGTGATTCCGTGTTTGAAATACATTACAGCTCATATACGTCTCACTGCTGGGATCGAGCCTCCTCCGCAATGGGAGGGAAATTAACTTACAGTACCACGCTGGTCAGACGGGTTGGTATAGGGTTTCATTTCGTGGTTACCTTCTCTTTTATAGAAGTTATCTGCATATTACAATCGCTTAGTAGTCTTTTACGACACCCAAGGGCAAGAAACAGTACCTACCTATTGTATTCTTACTTTAAAATACATACAAAAGATGAAATATAAAAAGATTTTATTTTATTAATATAAACAATAATCTATAATTTTAACGTGAAATTTCAGTCTATTTGAGTGACATCTATTGAGTTTTATTTAAACTTATTCAACTATATACTTATACAAGTCATTGTACTAACAACATTTGAGTCAATAGTTATTTATAGTTCGTACTATTACTGGTAGATGGCGCAAAACATAATATTGCACTGCATAAAAGATGTGAAGAATTTTTAGGAAACAACATCTTTGAACAAATCTATGTAAAAATCATTTAAGTTCAGATGTCTTTTGCAATTAAATTCGTTAGTTGTCACACATACTGGGTTTTTGCCATTGTATTTGGCACTATTATATTCAATATTGAGATGTTTGACTTCTTTTATTAAGTCGTTTAAGCAAGCACATTGCCAAGGATTTGGTTCAAATAGAAACTTTTTTAATCTTGCTCCAGAATTCTGAAGTTCAAGGCAAAAATTATCAACAAGGTACGTAATTTTATTATGGGAGAAGTTTAAATACTTCAATGGTGTACCTCTAAATGCATTTACGGGTACATCGGTAATTAGATTTCCAAGTAAATGAATTGTAATCAACTTTGGCATGTTGCTAAATAAATTATCTGGTATAGTTTTCAACCTGTTATTTCTAAGTACGATCTTCTGTAATTTTTTCATGGGTTTCAGTACATCGCCATTGATGTTTTCAATGCTGTTATAAGACAAGTCTAAAATTTCCAAATTATCTAAATTAACAAACACGGCAGCGTCATTCAAATTCGTAATTTGATTTGTAGATAATATTAAATGTTTTAAAGTTTTCAAATTTAGTTTAGTAGCAAACGGCGGTACTTCTTTAAGAAATGTTCTATCAAGATTTAGGAATTCTAATGACTGAAATGCATGTAACATATTCTCGGGAGTGTCTGTCATATCGTTTCTAGAGAAATCTAGAAAAGTGATAGATGGACTTTGATCAAAGATGTAAGCATTTAGATTTTTTCCTTCGAGCGAGTTACTGGATAAATCAACGTATTTCAATTTATGTAATAGATCAAATATTCCGAGTTCGAGATAGTTTATTTTATTGCCTTTTAAATCTAGGCGGTCTATGTTAGTTGTTTGATCAAATAAGCCCAAAGGAAATTCAGTAAGCATGTTATATGATAGATTCAAGTAAGTAAGTTGCTTCGGTTCATCTAGGACTCCAAGTTTAAGTCTAACTAACTTATTTTGAGATAGATCCAGATATGTTAGTGATGTGAGATCATTGAATGATTCATAATCAATATCAATTATTCTACATGACTTTAGAGTAATCCCAGTTATTATATTATTATCAGACACTAGACCCCTTACTAGCGTATAGTCTTCTTTATCAGCCTTGCATACAACATCTTTGCTATTATACGTCGTACATTCTGGTTCTGCATCGATTCCAACAAGTAAAGATATTATAATAAAGAACATAGCAGTCATTTCTGAAAAAGAAAACAAGTTTAATAAGCATAAAGCGATGTAAATATTTTTTTATACTTTCTAAGTTTTTCGTTTTTTATCTCAAAGTGGTAGGCGGAGGATTATCTAAATTGAGCTTGTGTAGTCTAATTTAAGTTCTATCTTTATCATCATCATCGCAGCCCACATACGTCCCACTGTTGGGTTCAAGCCTCCTCCACAATGGGAGAGAATTTGACCTACTATACCATGCTGGTCAGACATGTTGGTATAGGGTTTCATTTCGAGTTTTTCTTCTCTTGCACAGATGTTATGTGCATATTACATCCCATAGTCGTCTTATACGACATCCACGGGCAAGATAGGGAGTAGTGAATGGTATTGTTACTCTGTCACCATACGGAAAACGGTTCTATCTTATTTAAATATATTTGATAAGTTAAAATAGTATTAAGAAAGTAGATAAGGAATGGCATAGAAATAAAAGAAGTCAAGAAAGTGAGCCGCTTTACTAGATTGTGATCCAGCCGGAGATAGTCCGCCACTCGCAAGGAGACCGGCCGCAGGAAGACAACGTTCCGTCAACAGTGGCAAGCACTCGAAAGCATATCTCACAGGCCGGGCCACTATAGTCATAAAATTGATTTCGGTGGACTGCTTAATAGGCTAAAAGGGGAAGTAGAACAGAGTTGTAATAAAAACCAGTAAGGTAAGTGAAGTCTGCAAGAATATTTTCAACTGGTTTGGTATTGTTTGAAGCTATATAAACATAAGTATGTACCTAGATAGCTATTCATCTAATAATATAATTTAGGAATGATAATATAAGGGATGATGAACATGATTCTTTCTTGCCGTGTGGTGACGGAGTAAGAATACAATTCACCATTCCATATCTTGCCCGTGGATGTTATAAAACACGAATAAAGGATATAATATGCACATAAGATCAAGAGCAAGAGAAGGAAAATTCAAAATGAAGCCCTATACCAACATGTTTGACCAGCATGATATAGTAAGGTCACCCTCCTATTATTGAGGAGGTTCGACCCAGCAGTGGGACGTATACGAGCCGAGATGATGATGATGATAATGATTCTTTTATATGTCATTGTTTGATAACAATACAGATATTTATCAACATTTTGTTTTGCGAAGATACATTTTTATTTTAAATATACTAAAAATATGATGTAATACTCACTCCGAGGCAAAATAAATCTCCTTGAAGCTCAGTACAATCTCATAAGTTCAAATGTCAATCACAGCAAATTTAACTTGAAAATCAACAGAAAAGGTTATCGTTACATTACGTCATTATGTAATTATATATATGAAATTATGTTTAATAATTATAAAAATAGTAAGAGATACAAAATTACTTTATATAACGTGCAACAAAGCTCGTCATCGCGACTAAAATGAAGTTGGCAGCAATTCTTAATGTTATATTACTCCAGTTATTCGGGTTTTCCCTGTTGCATAAATAGTGGTTTTAAGTATTAAAATAACCATAGATATTCCTTCATACACTTTAATTAATTATTATTCTCAAGTAGGTACTTAAGTACTAACATCATTATAGATTGGACATTAATTTATATTTGTGATTTAGTAAAAGAATTTATAAAACAAAATACAGACGTAGTTATTGCATATAAGAATAAATAAAATTTCTAATTACAATGCCGGTTTAAAATTTACACTAGGGTCATCTTGTGGCCTTATACAAATATTAAATATCTACGGCGTAATTCTTTCATAGATCAACAGATGGCATGAATCGCATTTTTTATGTTTTCTTAATATTTTTTAAATTGTTATGTTGAACTGAACAAAATTTGTTAAATTTTGATTTAATAGTTATATCACCAAATATAGGTCTTATAATTAATTACATACATAAAATGCAATGTTCATTGTATATATGCAATTCTATCATTCAAGGAATTGACAGCGGTGGTCAGCCAGTCAATAGCGATGAGGAGGTAGGTAGTACGGTAGGTTATGGGGACGACGCTCTTCCGTCGCCCCAAACGGATCGGATATAAAAAGCACTACTCATCGCAGCTATTTAAAAATTAATACTAAGTATGTTAATTTAGAAGTTAATACTTAGCTAAAAGGTCATTAATTAATCCATCTTAAAGCATATTAAGTAAGACATAATAAATAAGTAGTAGGTACTCGTCTAGTGACGTTGTTTTTTTGGTTTCAGATTTTATAATTCGCACTAATTTGTGACATTTTGACTATGGCGAAATAATCTGAGTATCACCTTCTCGTGTCGAATGTGGTGTGTTATAGTGTCATATGTGCTAATATTTTGTGCGAGCCATGAATTATTGTTTTGAGTCTGGGTGTAATCGGTAGCTCCTAATTGTATATTTATAAAAAGTGCCTCGCGGTACAGTGATTTATATCTAAGTGCACAGTGTTATTTTAATCCCAGCTTCCTTGTTAGGTTCGAGCCTCCTCCATAATAGGAGGGCAATCGACCTTATTATACCAGACAGTTTGGTATACGGTTTTATATCGAGTTTTCATGCTTTCATAGATGTTATATACGTATCTCGTAGTTGTCTTTTACGACATGCAAAGGCAAGAGTGGTGAATTGTATTCTTATTATGTTACATGCGGAAAAGTATGATTTTAATTAACAACAAACTATAAGACTTTTTGTTTGTGCATGTTATAATTTTCAAGAATGGCTATAAAACATAAGCTTCGGATAAATACGTAAATAAAAGTCATCATTCTCATCTTTTCCCAATTACTCGAGGTCGACTCAATATTTACTATTCTTCCTACTAATATTATAATCGCGAAAGTTTGTATGTATGTGCGGATGTTTGTCGCTTTTTCACGCAAAAAAAAACTGAATGGATTTTGATGAAACTTTTTTTTTTTTTTTTATTGCAAACGGTGGCAAACGAGCAAACAGTACACCTGATGGTAAGTGTTGCTGCCGCTCATGGATCTTTACAAGGCCGTTGCCTACCGCGAAGAAAGCGAAGGGAGTGTGAATACGTGCATTGAGGCTCGGTGATACCAAGGGCACCACCAAAACCCTCCACACGCAATCACCCTCAGAAAGTTGGGCTTCCGGCTCTCTCGCTCACCGAACGAAGCGCAGTAACAAATTGCTACTACTCAGACGTCGATTTTCTGCGAGAGCATGGTACTGCCCCGGACGGACCGGCCCGCGGCTGTAGACAAATAACTGTCGACAGTGTGGTCCTACCACTCCTAAAACTTACAATAATATAGCTTACATATCAGAATAACACATAGGCTAGAATTTATCTCGATATTCCCACGGGGAGGGGAACTATGCGGGTAAAACCGCAGAGCGCTGATAGTCTTTCATAATAATGCAAAAGATTTTGATAATGGTTTTATGATGAACAGCCTGTCTGTTGTCTGCTGTCAACCCTCCTTGTGAATGTAATTGTTGAAAAGACAGCATCAGGTGGAATTGGTCCAGTGGGCTTAGTACGAATATTTCTTTCAAAGTATAACGTAACGTTAACAAATTTGTAGTAGTGCCTCTATCATCCGATAGAGGCGCTGCTCCAACTTCTATACCAATTGGTCTCGATAACGATATGAGGATTTCGACGTAAATATTCATGTTCGTCTCTTACAACATCTACGAGCAATGTAAGATTTGGTAGTATTCCTAACCGCAAAAAATATTATTTAATCTGGCAAAATTCTAAGGGATAAGGGATTCTAATTCTATTGGGACGTATATGAGCTGAAATGATGATGATGACTAAACTTTTTTGATAATCGTTCAAGCCAAATATTCTACAGATCATAAAATCCAAAAACTATTAGATGGTGAAGGTTTACCATAGCGATAGTGAATCCTAAAATTTCAAAACACGTGCAAGAAATTTATAAAACCAACATCTGCGAAACAGTATTTTTTTTTCAATAATTTCTTTTGAAGTTTTGGTAAAAAACTACGAGGGCATTGCCGTTTTTTAGCGCTCACGTATCGGATAGATTCGGTGCACGTATATGACGGCCCATATATACAGGGGATATTATTGTAAGATCGATTTTTAGTGGCTATTTTATCCTTTACCTTACTCTTGAGGATTCTGCTGAGATTTTTCGGTGGTGTTTTTGTATAATTATTTTCTGTGGCACTAAACTGTAAGCTTTATTTAATATTGCTGATATTTTGAATTGTAAACTTTAACGCCTTCTTATAGTAATGCAGTTATTGTCACTGCAGTAAATCTAGTTAAATATTAAAATAATTATGTGAAATCAAGCCTGTGAAATTAAGTGAAAGCAAGTCATGCTTTGGAGATTATGGGATTTTCAATGTGAAATTGAACACGTGTGATGTCGCAAGGGCTTTTTCTATAATATAAAGATGTTAAGTCTTAATTTTCATACTCCGCCTGTATTCATACAGAATTTTGATAGGCCAGGTAAACTTTTTTCATAATATAACAAAATCCTTAATTATCTAACACAAGATCGCAATGTTTTTTACCAATCGAGGTCCATTCCACGCCATTTGGTTGCACATAACATTATACGTTCTTCGAATTTTATACAGGTTGATTTAATAACATAATTTTTTAAGGTTTTTTTTACTTCAGATGGTGGCAGACAAACTAGAGCCTACGTTAACTGAGTATCGGCGGCGTAGCTAAAGTATCGCTATCTAGTATAATCTAAAGACAGATTGGTTGTCCTGCAGATTGAAATCATTCATATACGATAATACTAATACATAAATTAGAATAGTAATGGAGTATAAACACAATTCACTCCACTCTTTTAGCGGTTGTTAAAGCGTGTCGTGAAAGATGAAAAAGGTATGCAAGCGGATTAGAATCATTGGATAGAAAAACTAACAATAAAACCCCATGCTTGATTACTTAGCCAGCTTGGAATAGAAGGCATAAATGCTACCTTGTATTATGGTAGAAACTGAAGAAGTATATGGTCTGAAAAGCACAAGAATTCTGAGCAGATTTAATATGCCATTTAAAAACAAAAAAAGTGTATTATTGTCATTTGTTTAGAGGCGCCTGTTATGCTATTACAAGTTGATATAATTTCTATTCATTAATTGCAAGTTTATAAGATACCCGCGATACGTATGTGACTTGGTGCAAAGTGGAGATTTTAATATATTTTTCATTACTGCGTTTATTCATTCATTGCGAATGGCAGATAGAGACGCTATTTCAAAACCATCCTGTATTACAATATTATGTATTAAATTGTGGCTATTATTATAATCATAAGCCGGCATTTCGTGTTGTTTTAAAAATACTCCGTGACTTTGATTTGTGGTTGATTGTTATAATATTTCAAATATTTTATATACTTTGACAATGTAGTCCTTTTGCGCGATGATGAATTAAGAACATAGAATATTACTGCTGATGTCTTGCCTGTGAAATAAAACTTATATAATTAGCCATGACGAAATAGGTATTTTTTTTTGTATTCGTTATAAAGCACATATGTGCTCGACAATGAGACATATTTTCGGCTTTCGATGAGTGAAAGAATTTTTATTAAAAGAGATATTTTGTATGATGGTGTAAGAATGCAATGATTACCAAACCTTCCTTTGCTGTGGGTATCATAAAAATTGATTAAGGAATAAGAGCAGATATACTTTTTTTAAGAGAAGCAAATCTCGAAATGAGAGCCTATGTTTATGATATACATAATTTAACTGGCCAGCGTGGTGTAGTAGGCCAATCTCTCTTATCTGGAAAGTTCCCACAAATCACCTCCTATATTCAAAATAACGACTACTTTATAATAGGGTTATTCTTTGTAATAGGCTATTCCTTACTTAACATTTTCCTAGCTTTGACAACCTGTTCAGCGATAGAGTTTAAATTGGTAAGTTTGAGTCAGCTCTATGTACTCGCGAATTAAGTCATCACCAACCTCTTGCCTTTACCAATTTATATGACATCGCCAAATATATTTTATTATTTTAAGACAGATAGAAAAAGAGTAGATCATGTTGCTGAGGCTCTTGATTTCGACCAGTGTGCCTACTCTTGAAGTTCGATTCCAATCCTAAATTCAATTGCAGCTCGAATTTGTGCAAATTTGGTACTCTCAAAAGCGTCACCAGCGCACGATTGGATTCAAATTCGGTGGAATATTTTTGAACTAAATGAATTCGACTCTCGTCGATTAAATCAAAATATATGGTTGACCGAGCTTCGCTCGGAATATTTTTGTCGAATTTATTTAGATATATATTAATAAAAAATAAATAATGAAAATTATATAAAAAACTACAAAAAGAGAATAATAATAACACCGAGATTCGAACCGACGCTGTTTAAATGTCACATAATCCAAAATTAAAACCGCCCGCCTCCCCACCTGGGCTATCGGAACTCATGACGTTGACAACGAAATTTGAATTCATATTCTTTTAAAATTTAATGTCTTTGTTTGTTTTGCTAAAAACACGGACAAAACAACATTTTCTATAAATAAAACCTAGCTAGATCGATTTTTTGGACCCGAAACCACTAGTATGCCAAGTTTCAACAAAATCGTTGAAGCCGTTTCCGAGATCCTGAATATATATATATATATATATATATATATATATATATATATATATATATATATACAAGAAATAATTAATTTTACACAATTGCAAGAAAGCATCTTTGTAGTGATCGAGTTCAATAACATTATTAATTTAAAATAAGAAAATACGACACATTTGGTGAAAATAACAACGCCAAACGCGACGAATTCATTTTCGATTTTGTTCAAGAGTACCAAATATAAGTTTGATGAGATTGCAATTGAATTGGATTCAAAATTAGAATGGATTGCCAGAGTAGGCACACAGATCTGGGTATTGCCATAATGGTCACGCTTATTTGGCGGTTTACTAAATGATATTGTTGTTATAAGTTTCCTAGGAGAGTACTGTTGTCTACTCTCCTAGTGATGTTTCAATCAGTTTTTACGACTTCCATAGACAGGTAAGGAATGGTGCGCCATTATAATATTATTCTGTCACCACACGTGTACCTACTACATACTTATTGCATATTTTTTTAATATTTGCACTGATCCTCTGAAGCAGTGGTCGCAAACGTTTATGTATAAACATGCCTTTTTTTCAAAAAAGAAATAACGTGAACGAGATTTGAAAAATGTGCCGTCAAATAATTAATTTTGTTCTTACTGGACAAGCAATAATACTAAATACCATTATTCAAAAACCATTACAAAAAAGTAATATCTCAGAGATTATGCGGATATGAAGTTTCGGATATGGGTACGAATATTAGACTAACATTATACCGGTTTCGGATACGTATTACATATTACCGTACATATTACATATTACCGTACGTATTACATATTACCGTACGTATTACATATTACGTATTTATTATTATGTTTGAAGTGGCTTACGTATAGGCTGACAGCCTATACGTAAGCCAGCCAAGGTCAGCTGAATGGAAGAAAACTTGTAACGTGTCTCATACAAACATCGACTACATCCGAAATTATCCGCATCTTTTATATCGTTTATAGTTGATTACTAACCTCAGTTATACGTTTAAATTATCTTTATATATAAATTTCTTGTGTACGTGTGTAGGTATGTCACTGAACTCCTCCTAAACGGCTGGACTGATGATGACGAAATTTTTTGTGTGTTCCAGAGGATTCGAGAATGGTTTAGATTCACAAGTGAACTCGGTAGTTTGCTCTGCTGTCGATTTCAAGGAGAATGTATATTATTTTATTTGAACAGAAGCGTCTGTTGGGTCAGCTATTAGTATATATTGTTTGAACTACTAGTTATTGTTGAAAAAGGCACATCAATGTTTGCACGCTACTAAACACTGTGATCGGTGGCATGCCCAAAATATTGTGTCGCGGGTCTTTAATAGCACGCGTGCCATAGGTTCGCCATCCCTGCTTTACAGTATCAAGTATCCAAATGTAAGTTAGGTTAGGTCAAAGTTTTAGGGTGCATGTAAAAACAGTCCCGTCGCTTCGCCGTAACCGAGGGACAGGAACAGCGTGTAGTTTTTAATTGGTAGTGGCGCTGACACTTAATCGACGCTGAGCCCGGCATACCCCATCTATCAGAGGGCATGGGCATGCCTAAAGATTGCATATACCCACGCGAAAAAAGTTCAAAGTAAGGATTGGTGCCGTATTTTTAACCCATCACCCTGTGAGATTAATTGTATGCCTATTGATTTATTATATATTTATAACATAGATAATAAGCAAATAAGGAAATCATTATTATCCTAGAATAACAAGAGATTTGAATAAAGGAAGTGACATTGACCGTAATTAATGTCATAATTTATTAACGTATTAGGTATATTTTTAGCGTTAACTTAGTGAGATATCTTTTTATTAATTATCATCATTTCAGATCACATTGCTGGGCTGAAGCTTCCTTCAAAGTGGAAGGAAAATTGACCCACTGTACCATGCTGGTTGGACGTTTTAGATAAGATTTTATTTCGAGTTATTTACACATTTTTATCTGCATTTAAAACGCCTAAGTCGTCTATTACGACAACTACGAGCAAGAAACGGGCTGGTGAATTGTATTTTTATCTGTTACAATACTGAAATTGTTCAATTATTTGCTGCAAATGTTATTTGTGTCATCATCATCATCTTAGCCCATATAAGTCACACTGTTGGGCTCGGGACTCCTCCACAATGGAAGGGAAGTTGACGTACTATACCGCGCTAGTCAGACGTCTTGTCATAGGGTTTTGTATCGAGTTTTCTTTCTCTTTCATAGATATTATTTACATAATGCATCCCTTAGTCGTCGTTTGCGACACTCACGGATAAGAGAGGGGTTTGTGAACTGTATTCTTACTCCGTCACTACACGGATATAGGGATAATTATCGTAGAAACGTTAATAGAGAACAGTTCTAGGCAGTTCTATAATGCAAATTATGAATTATTCAATAAAATATGACTTAGTTTAAGCAAGATGGATATTTAGACGGTTCAGCAGAAATCTTTGCTTTGAAGCTATAATAATCAGAACAAAGTTAGACGACAAACTCAATGGAGACCGTTAACAATGACTCAATTTATTAGATAAGTGATTCTTGTTCTTAGTCCATATATGTAGGTGCCGCTGTTGGTCTCGGGCGTCCGTTCCAAAGGGAGGAAACTTTATCATGCTGGTCATACGGTTCCGCAAAGGGTTTTATTTCAAGTTTACATTCATTTGCATCTATATGTTACCTGTTTAATAAAGTATTTAGTCGTTTATTACGACACTCATGGGCAAGAGAGGGCTAGTGAACTTGGAGTACGATCGCAAGCAATCAGATAAGATACCAAAATATATATTTTACTACCTCTTCAACTAAGTCATTAATTATCATTATCATTTCATACATATATGTCCTATTGTTAGGATTGAACCTCCTCTACAATAGGAAGGTAATGGAGCTAGTATAACCACGCTGGTCAGACGTGTTGGTATAGGGTTTTGTTTCTAGTTTTCTTTCTCGTAAAGATGTTATATGCATATTTTATCCCTTAACCTTAAGGACACTTATCCGAGCCGAACGCGTCGGACCAGTCGAACAACACGAATTTTAGAATTCTGTATATGAAATCTCATGAAACCTCGCACACTTTCCCGGGTCGAATCGTCCGAATCTGGAAGGTTGCATGAGATTTCATATACAGAATTCTAATATTCGTTTCGTTCGGCTTGCAAAAGTGTGCGTTCACTTTTAGTTGTCTTTTGCGACGTCCACGGACAAGACACAGTTCGCCACCCCCTTGGTGGCGAACTGTATTCTTACTCCATCACTACACGGACATTTCTTACTCCGTCCTCACACAGACAATAAAGTCCGTACGCCTATTTAAAAAATGATCACATTTGCCGTATACGATTTGAAGTAAATAGATAAAACCCTAAAGATACGAATAGTTCAGCGTCTTAGTTCACTCAAGATAGCACTCAAGATTGAAATCGGTATTAATATGGATCTCAGTTTAGTCTATTGCTGTTTAAAGTTCATCTGTGCGGTGGTTTGATTTGATCTATGTACAGTGGTTAAATGCATGCCCATGTATATTTGCTATTAATATTTCTTAAGGGGTCTGTGCGCTGACGGAGTAAAAATATAATTCACCACCCCTCTTTTGCCCGCGGATGTCTTAAAAGACGATTAAGGGATATAATATGTATATAACATCTGTGTATGTGTAGGTCAATTTCCTTTCCATAGTGGAGAAGGTCCGAGCTCAATAGTGGGACGTATATGCCTTGAGATGATAAAGAAGTAAATTAGTTTACAAATCATCATCATCTCAGCTCATATATATTCCACTACAGCCCCCTCCAAAATGAGAGGGAAAATGACCTACTATACCATGCTAGATAGAAGGATTGATATAGGAGTTTGTTTCTAGTTTACCTGCCCTTGTATAGATGTTATTAACAGTATAGCACCACGGATATATGTAAGAGCGCTTAAGGGTCATCGGTCCTAATAGTATAGTGATGTGTATTCTTAATAATTCTTAGTATTCTTAATACAGTCTTTTAGCAGGCATTAATTTTCCGTGAGATTAACCGGCTGAGGATTCACCAGTAAAATGGATAGCAACCGCATTTTCCTAAGAAACTTTATTCGCTATCGCTAACCTAACTCTTTAGTAATTCGCTTCTTAAATATAAGAAGATGGTGTTGTTTTCACTCAATCATATGTAACTGATTCATCTGGAAGAGAACGAAACTACAAAGTATACCTACTTATATCATCAGAGGAAGGAATATCTTTCAGAGGGTACATTTTTGAAGCCGCGGGTGACTGGACCGGGGAGTTAGTCCGTCACCCGCCGAGAGGCCAACCGCGCGAGGAAGGACCGACGTCCTCTCTGAGGGGGGTGTGCCGGTGTGCGTGCTTACGCCCCTCTGTCGCCCCAGACGGAGTGGTGCGAGGAGTGCGCCGACCGTAACCCACACTCAAAAAATCTACGCTTAATCCGTCACTCAGCATCATCATGCTACTCTTATCCCAATTATTTGGGGTCGATACAATATGCAGTTTTCTTTCATATTACAAGTTATAGCAATAATTTTATGCATTGTCACCTCCCTACATTAATCTTCCTTGGATTATAATTATTGATCAGATAGCATTAGATAGCATTGGCTCAGTTCGATATTAAGCTCATAATCATCTTTTACGACGCCTATGAGCGATGCCAGGTTTGGTAGTATTTTTAGCAGACTCCACCCAGCTCGTACCCTTCGACTGTCACTACAATCATTATATTATTGACAATCAAATTATTATCTATATATTAATACGTGAAGCAAAAACTTTGTACCCCTTTTTAGGCAAATTACGTGGATAGACAAGTATGAAATTTGACACAGTTGAAGTATATAATGAAGAAAAGTGCATAAAACTCGAATTTCATATAATAATGGATTAGAAATACATTAAATCCATTAAAAAAGGCATTACGCACACTACCATATATATTAGTTATTTGTGAAATACAGCTTGCTCAATATATGTACCTACATAAATATAATTAAAAGAAAATTGTGTAGCAGAAAAATTAATTTAAATCATTTATAGCTGAGTTTTGACCACTCGGCGACCACTAATAATGAAGAAATATATTCATCATCATCATCATTATCTCAGCCCACATAAGTCCCACTGTTGAGCTCGGGCCTCCTCTGCAATAGAAGGGAATATGACTTACATTTCGGGCTGGTCAGACGTGTTAGTATAGGGTTTTCTGTCGAGTTTTCCTTCTTTTGACATCATCTGCATATGGGTGAATTGTATTCTTACTTCGTCATCACATACACAATAACAGAATTATATTCGTTGTTATTTAATTCGTCCCACCACAGATGTTTGAGAAGATCGCTAATAACCACTTTCTACGCTAAAATATGCCGCGAAATCGCGAGGAAAGCAAAAGTATGGCAGAACAGCTGACAGCGCACGAGCCGTGCTCCATCCGTCTTAATTGTTGGCGAGATGATAAAAAAATAGTAAAAAAAAGATTAAATAAAAAAGGTACAATTTGGCAAGGAAGGTAAAAAGACAGGAAGAGGCGGCATATTGCGGCTACTTCCGCGGTTTGCACTCTACGTTGTGCTAATGTGGATGTTCCTGAACTTAAAATTATTTAATGACTAGCTGGCCCGGCGAACTTCGTACCGCCATAATTGTTTTCGTAAATATGTTTTCTAAATGCCCGAATATATAGTCTCTTATGGAAGAACCATTACGGCTTTGTCGGGCAAGATTTGATCGTCTTGGTCGCGGCATTATTAATGATCATTCAAAGATAATCCAAATTACTGATTATTAATTTCTGACGAAATTATAATTATCAAATTTTCAACCATTTTTTTTTTTTTTTTTTGTGGGTGGGCCGCGGTCGGCGCGCCTCCGCACCACTCCGTCCGGGGCGATAGAGGGGCTTAAGCACGCAACTCCCGCGACCCACCCGAAAACCACGTCGCCTTCGTCGTTGGGCCGACCACTGGAGCAGCGTTAACTTGTCGTCAGTGGTCGGCCCGACGGAATATCCCCTACTGGGGTACCCAGTATCGTATCGTATCCCATCGACCGACGTCCCCCCCTCGGGGAGGACGTCGGTCTTTCCTCACGCGGTCGGCCTCTCGGCGGGTGACGGACTAATCCCCGGTCACGTCACCCGCGGCCTCGGCTAGGGCGGCATGAGGCGCAGATAGTTGCGCCTGCGCCGCCCCAGTCGCCGGCGGCGGATCTCCTCATCGAGGCTGCGCTCCTCACGCAGGCGATCCGCCGCCTCCTTCCGCGAGATCACTGTCTCGCAGAAGGCTGCGACCGCGTCCCAATTCCCGACGCTGTCGACCATCGCCCTAGCGATAGCCGGCAGCGTCAGGTCCGTACCGATGATTGCGACGAGTTCACAGCGCTGCACTGCCCAAGCCCCGCAGGCCTCGAGCGTATGGCGCGCCGTGTCCTCGTCGCAATCGCAGTGGTGGCAGGACGGTGTACTCTCCCTCCTAACGACCTTGTGCAGGTATTTGGCGAAGCACCCATGCCCCGTCAAAACCTGCACCAGTCGGAAGGAGAGCACCCCGTGCCGCCTCTCCAACCACTGCATCAGCACCGGCCGGAAGGCCTCCACGGTTCGCACCCCGAACCGAGGCCTCTCCAGCCGGACTGCCCAACGGGCGATGACGTCTCGGCGGGCGTCGACGCGCCAGGCGGTGAGATCCCTTAACGAGACCACACCGCCCTCCGCTCGCACCCCCGTCACCCGTCGATATAGTTCGGCGAGCATCTCCGCCTCCAGGTCCCACGGGGGAGTCCCGGCCAATAGGCACGCTGCCTCCGTCGCCACCGTGCGGTATCCGCGGATGGCCCTGACCGCCGTGACCCTCTGTGGTCGCCACAGAAGGGCCCTTAGTCGGGCGGTCATGGACCCCGCCCACACCGGTGCGCCGTACAGGGCCATCGACCGGATGACCCCCGCGTACAGCCGTCGGCACGCAGCGCTCGGTCCGCCCACTTTCGGCATAAGCCACGATAGGGCGGACGCCGCGCCGACGAGCCGCGGAGCGAGCCTGCGGAAATGCTCCCGGAACCACCATCGCCCGTCGAGCACCAGGCCCAAGTACCTCATATGGGCCCGGATGCTGATGTCGACCGAGTGGACGGTGATCGAGACGCCGATGGGAGGGCTCATAGTGCGCCCATGGAACAAGAGGGCCTCCGTCTTGTCCAGGGCGACCCTCAACCCCAGTGCCTCGATCCGTCTGACGACCTCCTCGGTACCCGAGGTCGCCAGGCTTACCGCCTCTTCTAGCGTCCCACCGCGGGCTATGACGAGCGTGTCGTCGGCGTAACAAATCACGCCCAGCCCGGGCGGAAGGCTCCCCCTCAAATTTTCAACCATACTCAACTATAGACAAAATTACGTTTAGCTGTCATTTGCATTTTGTTATTACATATCAAATCCGATTTTGTTATCCTACGTTTCATAGTGACTTGTATTCTCTTAGACTTACTTATCAACGCGAATATGGAAATTTCATATTAAGCTCTTGTATTATATTCATTTTTAGCGTTTTATAGTGTTATATTGAATAATTTTGCTGATATTTTATGTAATATAATACAAATAAGGTGCTGAAGTGTGGTAAATGTGATATAAGAATGGTTTACGTGTATTTTCATATTCTACCGAAATTCCCAGAGAATTCATGTAATTAGGTTTTCAGCGCCTAATTAATGGTAACGTCTTGACTTACTGACGAACATGACTATAAATAAGCTATTCTATATAAAGAAATGTTAAATAATATGAAGAAAATTGTATCAGACTTGGCTGTGTGGGCTTTGATCCCTTTGCCTGTCCGAATGGACAAACAGAAACAGAAAAAAAATCTATTTGACATGTTATGTCACGTCACAGGGGAATGCGATCGTACGGGATAAAAAGTAGCTCATTTACATAAAAAAAAAGAAGAAGAAGAACGGGATAAAAAGTATCCTATGTCCGTCTCCTGGTTCCAAGCGGTACTATACTAGATTGTCAGGTTTTTTAAATATAATTACTATTAATTTTAATGTTAAATAATTATTAACCATAAACAATTTAATTTTTTCATGTGGAATAATTTTCTTCTTACACTGGCAATTAATTTGTATCAAAATGTGGGTCAATATTTAATAACTATTTTCTGTATCGGGTAGATAATTATAAATTTTCTGCAATAACGATGACTTATTGGACGTGAGACATCTTAGTTCGCCTGTGACCATGAATGCTGCAAAGTGTTCGAAACGTCGGGCAATTAAAAATAAAATACAAACGCGATAAAATCCGTAAAGTAGTTTTATTTAAAATGTGTAATACTCGTGTAAACATCAGAAATCATGATGTTATCTGTTCAACAATGCATTCCAAAGTGTTTATAGGTAGGCCATCGGTCATAAATTGGAATAAGAACAGGGTGATAATGATAAGTTCATGGGTTCGATACCCATAATAATTGGAATGGAACGTCAGTATTTAGATCATTATAAAAGCTTTGCGTACAAATAGAAGTTTAAACGGCAATAACTAAATTGATGTGAATGACTTTGGTCATCCTGGTTGTAATCTTTAGATACTGGTCGCTGTCACATGTTTAATAAGTCCATATCGTACATGACGTGTGACATTTTTGTATAAGGTGTACCTAAAATCTAAGCTATCAAGCTATCTAATAAATTTATAAAAAGTACGAATTAACAAGTAATTTATGACAGTTTTATGAAATAGTCTTATCCATTCTAATATCGTCATTCCAATAGGACCACACTTTTTTCTTAATTTGATCAGCAATTGTTCAGATCATAATAACACACTCGTAGGAATAAAAAAAAGATGGTGGCTCGTGCTCGAACCATAGTCATCATTTTACTTTTTTACAAAGTGCCATTTTATTTTTTTATTTCTTTTGTGTTCTGATGCAGTGAAATTAATTGTGGTAGCATGTGTTTAATGACAAGATGAATAGTCGGACAGATGCAGAAGTAAATATTTTGATTTGATAGTGCAAGTTAAAAAAATAAAAAACAATAGTAAAATGTGTATATAAATGATTTATGAAACTTTGCCCACTGTAAAGACTCTAGAATAAATTGTGCTGTATTTATTTAATTGTAGTAGATTGACTTCTAAATATAATAAGAAAAATAATGTATATTTATTTATTTGCTCGTGGGTGTCGTAAAAGACGACTAAGAGCACTAGATTGACCCGGACCAACTCCATCTGGTACCATTTGGGTCAACGATTACATTCCCAAGGAGGGTTGACGTCAGGCAGGCGGCCGGTCATAAAAGTCATTGCCGAAACTTTTTGCAATATGTCAAAACAGATGACATATTGCGTCGACCCCATGTAATTGGGATAAGAGCAAGATGATGATGAATGTATATTTATTTATTTATTTATTCAAACTTAAGCACACAAAAATAAGGTACAAGGCGGACTTAATGCCTTAGGCATTTTCTCCCAGTCAACCTAGGGTACTGGAGATGGTAGTAGCTGCCCGCATCGAGCGGCACCTCGTCGGCACGGGGCCCGATCTGTCGGACGCCCAGTTTGGGTTTAGGAGGGGTCGTTCGACGATCGAGGCCCTGTTGCGCCTGAGGGCCGTGGCGACTGAGGCCGCCACCGGCGGGGGAGTGCTGTTGGTGGTGTCCCTAGACATCGCCAACGCATTCAATAGTCTGCCATTCAGCTGCGTCAGGGAGGCGCTCCGTTACCACGGAGTGCCAGCTTACCTGAGGCGGCTGGTGGCAGACTATTTGGAGGGGCGCAGCGTCCTCTACGCCAACCGAGTAGGGGACGTTGTGCGAACGCCCATGACGTGCGGTGTTCCACAGGGGTAGGTCCTCGGACCCACCCTGTGGAACATCGGCTACGACTGGGCGTTGCGGGGGAGCCTCCCACCCGGGCTGGGCGTGATTTGTTACGCCGACGACACGCTCGTCACAGCCCGCGGTGGGACGCTACAAGAGGCGGTAAGCCTGGCGACCTCAGGCACCGAAGAGGTCGTCAGGCGGATCGAGGCGCTGGGGTTGAGGGTGGCCCTGGACAAGACAGAGGCCCTCTTGTTCCATGGGCCCCGTATGGACCCTCCCATCGGCGTCTCGATCACCGTCAATTCGATTGGGATCAGCATCCAGGCCCATGTGAAGTACTTGGGCCTGGTGCTCGACGGGCGATGGTGGTTTCGAGAGCATTTCCGCAGGCTCGTCCCGCGGCTCGTCGGCGTGGCGCCCGCCCTACAATGGCTGATGCCGAATGTGGGCGGACCGAGCGCGGCATGTCGACAGCTGTACGCGGGGGTCATCCGGTCGATGGCCCTGTACGGCGCACCGTTGTGGGCGGGATCCATGACCGCCCGACTTAGGGCCCTTCTGTGGCGTCCACAGAAGGTCATGGCGGTCAGGATCATCCGCGGGTACCGCACGGTGGCGACGGAGGCGGCGTGCCTATTGGCCGGGACTCCCCCGTGGGACCTGGAGGCGGAAATGCTCGCTGACTTGTATCGGCGTGTGTCGGGGGTGCGCGGGGGTGGCGGTGTTGTTTCCTTGAAGGAGCTCACCGCCTGGCGCGTCGACGCCCGCCGGGACGTCATCGCCCGTTGGGCAGACCGGCTGGAGAGGCCTCGATACGGTGTTTGGACCGTGGAGGCCTTCCAGCCGGTGCTGATGCAGTGGTTGGAAAGGCGGCACGGGGTGCTCTCCTTCCGACTCGTACAGGTCTTGACGGGGCATGGATGCTTCGGCAAGTACCTGTACAGGGTCGCTAGGAGGGAGAGAACTCCGTCCTGCTACCACTGCGATTGTGACGAGGACACGGCGCAGCATACGCTCGAGGTCTGTGCCGCTTGGGCAGAGCCGCGTCGTGAACTCGTCGCAATCATCGGTGCAGACCTGACGCTGCCGACCATCGCTAGGGAGATGATCGGCAGCATCAGGAATTGGGACGCGGTCTCAGCGCAGTATATATACACTCATTTGCAAAAAAAACGGGCACCTAAGCAATGAACCATTTCAAATGTTAATATTTCTTTGTTTGATAATTATAGGTAGTTTTATCCACACAATTTGCTAAATTAATAAGAAAATAATCGTTTTCATCAGTATTTCATAAAATTTAGATACAATTTATGGGAAATAATGCTAAACCTCGCTAGTAGTGTATATTCGCTAGTAGTGCATATGCTCATGAAGTAAAAATAAAAAAGTTTTTTTGTTTGTTTTTCTTTAATAAAGTAAAAGCAGATAAATGTTTAGTATCGAGTGTGACCCCCTCTAGCTAAAATCACAGCTTGAATTCGTCTGGGCATGCTAGCGAGTATATCCCGGATACTTGCTTGCGGAATACGTTCCCACTCCGCAGTAATCACATTCTTCAGCTCTCTGATGATCTGCGGAGCCGGGTGTACTGATCTCACACGCCGTTTCAGAACGTCCCAGACATGCTCTATGGGATTGAGGTCGGGACTTCGAGCTGGCCAATCCAAACGACGAATGCCGACCTCTTGCACATACGCATTAACATCGCGGGATCGGTGGGCGCGAGCATTGTCGTCCATAAAAATCGAGTCTTCACCTAGAGCGGCCAATGCGGGTTGTGCATGAGAAATTAGAACTTCCGTTATGTATCGATGCCCAGTCAGTGAGCCGTTTTCAATGAAGACTAACTCTGTACGATCCATTGAATTTATTCCTGCCCAAAACATAACAGAGCCCCCACCATAAGGTGTGATTTCTTCGAAACATGCCTCTGCAAAGCGTTCTCCTTGTCTTCTTAGCACTCGCCGACGTCGATCTTCACCGAACAGAGATATCCTGGCTTCATCAGAGAACAAAACCCTATTCCAATCGTCTTGAGTCCATGATTCACAATTTCTAGCGAACCTAAGCCTGTGAACTCTGTGCTCACGGAGTAATTTGGGGCCGCGGGCTGGGCGGTGACTGCGTATATTGGCAGCGAGAAGCCTCCTCCTGACCGTCCATAGACTAATATGCACATTTCTTACTTCTTGGAGGTTGTTCTTAAGATCCACATACGAAGATTTGCGATTTCTCAATGCGCGACTCACAAGAAAACGATCATCCCGTGGTTGGGTACATGGTTTTCTTCCAGAACCAGGCCTTCTCTCGACGGAACCAGTCTCCTGATATCGCTGCCAGGTCCTTTGGACTGTCGAGCGACTAACATTTAGCCTCCTAGCCACGAAACATTGGCTGCAACCCTCTTCAAGCAGCGCGATAATTTTGGTAGCTTTTACCACTTTATCTACCATTTTTGATACAGCCAAACAGCATTAAATAAAGCTTTGACAGTCAAGGATATGAAATTAATCGATAAAAATTGAATAAAAGTTATGAAAGTCGATGTTAACTTCTGGAACTTCGCGCCAAAAATGTAGGATAAAAAGGGGTTTTCTGTAAAAATGAACATCAAATGAAAAATTGAATTTAGAACGTACTTTTTTAAATACCACAGCATTTTTAAAACCGGCCAGTAACGTGTACAAACGATTGAAACCTTTTTGGTATTGTATCTTTTTAAATATGAATGAAAATCAAAACCGCCCGTTTTTTTTGCAAATGAGTTTATATACATATATATATATACATATATATATACATATATATATACATATATATATATATATATATATATATATATATATATATATATATATATATATATATATACAATATATACACATATAAATATATATATACATAAACAGACATATACATACAAAGAAATTTTATAAAAAGTAGAGTAGAGCCATCATTGATGAGTTGACTCCGTTAGAAAATCTAGGTATCGACGTTTGACCATAGCTTTAAAACCATCACGACTGGCGGCCATTCTGATCTCTAATGGTAACGCATTCCAGAGAAGAATAGCCTGGATATAAAAAGACGAGATTAGAGGAATGAGAAGGACAGTGAGGGATAATTGGAGGAACGAAGATTACGGTCATGAGTGGTGCAAAGAAATTGAAAGTGAAGTTTTAAGTAGGGGGGAGCGTTAGGAGAGTTTAAAATAGAGTATAGTAAAGAAAGAGTTAGCAAGTTACTTTCGTTACGTCTTTGCCTAATCGGTAACCAATTAAGACGAGAGTGAAATGTGGAGATATGGTCGAATTTACGAAGGTTAAAAACGAATCGAATGCAATTGTTGAGAAGACGGTCTAGTTTATTGAGCAGATCTGCATTCAGGCCGAGGTAGCACACATCAGCATAATCGATGATTCGAAGGATTAAGGTTTAAACCAGCGCTGTCTTGGTATTTACTGGAAGAAAGTTCTTCAAGCGATATAGCGAGCGTAGTATACCTGTGACCTTATTTGATAAGGTAGAGATCTGCTTTTGCCACTCCATCGTCGAATCTAGAAATAGGCCGAGATTCTTGACGTGTTGACTGTAAGGGATCACTGTTCCTTTGTACACAGTGGATGGTAAATCAAGAGGATCAAATCTGTTGATTATCCGAGGACTACCGAGTATAATAGATTGACACTTGTCAACATTCATTGCCAAGCCGAACCTTGCACCCCAAACGCTTATGGTTGATAGATCGGAGTTGATTCTTGCGATTGCTGACTGTACATCATCTAGCTTGACGTGAGAGTACAGTTGTAGATCATCGGCATACAAATGATACGCGCACTGAAGTTCAGAGGTTAAGAGATTAATAAAGAGAGAGACGTGTGGTGTGGTTTGCCGTGTGGTGACGGAGTAAGAATACAATTCACCACTCCCTATCTTGCCCGTGGATGTCGTACAAGACGACTATGGGATATAATACGCACATAACATCTGTGCAAGAGAAGGAAAACTCGAAATGAAACCCTATACCAACATGTCTGACCAGCATGGTATAGTAGGTTAAATTCCCTCCCATTATGGAGGAGGCCCGAGCCCAACAGTGGGACGAGTGTGGGCTGCAATGATGATGATGATGATGAAAAAGAGAGAAGAGTAGAGGAGAAAGTATACCGCCTTGAGGAACGCCAGAGCCCAAATCGCAACCAATCGGACATAGTATCGTCGATACGGATGGACTGCTGACGACCCTGAAGATAAGATGAAAACCATTCCAAAGCATCCGACGATATCCTAAGATGAGACAGAATAGATAGCAGGCTCTCGTGACTGACGGCGTTAAAGGCGTTAGAGAAGTCTACCAGGACCAGCACAGTCACCTAGTATCCTCCACGACAGCTCTCACGTCGCCAGTCACTTAGTATGTATATATATATATTTTCGTGTAGTGATGGAGTAAGAGTATTCATCATCATCATTATCGCAGCCCACATACGTCCCACTGTTGGACTCGGGCCTCCTCCAGGATGGGAGGCAATTTGACCTACTATACCATACTGGTCAGATATGTTGATATAGGGGTTCATTTCGAGTTTTCCTTCTCTTGCACAGATCTTATGTGCATACTAAATCCCTTATTTGTCACCTCCTATCTTGTCTGTGGCTGGAAGAGATGTAAAACTCGAAATAAAAACTTACAACTCTTCTGACCAGTGTGATAGACGGATTGACGTAGGGCTTTGTTTCAAGTTTTCCTTGTCTTACATACGTATATAATTCTTTTTTTTTAAAGACAACACCCTGCACTAAGCAAATAATCGTTGTGTTGCGGAGGACTTTACAAACATATAATCCACGGACACAAATTACAACCAGATTCAGAACAAAAATCTGTGGATTGCACAAAGTGTTGCCCTGCGTGGGATTCGAACCCCCGATGATTGACGTGGTAGTTTGGTATGTAAATCACTACGCCATCTGTGCAGTCCGGATGCAAATCACACTCAGACTCGAAACGATCTTAAATATGTAGATAAAGAATCAACCTGCATGGGAATCAATCTACGAAACTCGCCCTGAGATGTGAGCTGTGTGAATAAATCAAGCAATCTTTATAGTGGAACCTTATGCATCATCATCTCAGCTATAATCGATGCAGTATAATCGCTCCTTCCATATAACTCTATTAAATATCAGCTCTGCGGTCACTCCCTGTCTATCCATTTTAGGCTCCATGCAGTCTTGCCTTACCCCTAAAGCCTTTAATATTCATACTTAAAATGGTCTTTAGCACATTATTTTCACCCCATCTCATCACATGTCCATACTACGTCAAATGTTCACTCCTTATCTTTTTTGTCACTGGCGCAAATTTTAAACTACCTCTAACTTATTACTTATTTTATCCATTCTCGGCATACCATATTTATCTCAATATTCGCATCTCGACTACATACATCTCGACTCTCATTCATTCCCTGTGCAGCCCAACTTGCTGTTCCATTCAATCCAGCAGGACTTATTAAGGTTTGCCAGGTTTTTATCGTGTAGAACGTGTAGGTATGCATATTGGGTTAAAATATTTACATTAAGTCTTTGTGGCTTGCAATAGACTTATTAAATTAAACCAAATAGATCGATATTCAGCGTATAAAAAAAATAAACATTACGCCGAACAACGGAAGTTTGGCACATGCCGTATTGTAAAAAAGCGCTTAACATTGCCAACTTAATAAAAAAAAGAACCTATAGTTTTATTTAACCTTTTTTGTACATCGCGCGCTTTTTAGCAAGTATTTTTTTCCTAAGTAGACACAGAATGTTTTTACAGTGACCAGATGTTATATGCAGATGACATTTTTTTTATAATTCTTAGTGCGATTTTTAGTGGTTTGTCGGACTTTTTTGAAGGCAGATGGTTTGCATATTTATGCTTTTTTTTGTTTAATAGGCTGAATGGATAAAAAATAAACGCGTGTCCTATCAGCTGCCTATGGAATTTGCATAGGTAAGTATATTATTGTACTTTGCAAAAGAATAAAACGAAAACATGTGTCATTGGTTAATGTATAACAGATGATGACCTGACCTTGAATTCTGCAACGTACACTTAATAATCCTGAAATCATCAGCGAATTGTACTTAACCAGTAGAAAACCCACGATCAATCTCCGTGTACAGTACAAAAAATCAAACAATGCCCATCATCGCAAATACTAAAAAAGATTTAAGCCATTGGTTCAAGGGAGATGAGTGGAAGCGCTACGTTCATTGTTAGTGTATTCACAACTTATCAGACACATCCTATTATTAAATAAAGGCTTTTACAACAATTAAGACTGAAATTGGCTTATCATAAACTGTTCAGACGTCTGTAGAAGATTGTTAATTTCGAATTTTCATACTCTTTTAGTGAGAAAATATGAGAAAGTTTGAATAATCTATGAACCTATTAATTGTAGCTCTTCTGTACTTGCACTTCTTGTGACCTGTGACTTAGATTAGTTAGGCTGCAGCTGAAAATCAGCGCTGCAAGTTTATGTAGCATATGCTGAACTGTTGCCTTTTGAACACTAATACTTGGAATTTCATTTCTATATACTACGATTATTTTAATCATCAATATTTTTTCGTCTTCGTTTTTTATATCATTTTGAGTATATTAAATTTGTATCTCAAGCATGTAACTATAGTGCCCTTATTGGACACTATTAGTTATCTTATTTTCTTTCTTTCAAAATATTTTTATAGTGATATTATGCTATATGATAGCGGCTACGAATACTACCAACCTTTACATTACCCGTGAATGTCGTAAAAGACTACTAAAAGTTATACATAGATCTGGGCTAACTTTATCTAATGCCGTCTAGTCGAAAATTTTAATACATTCCCAAGGGTTTACGTCAAGACGCCGGTCATTAAATATTTCCACGTTGTTCCAACTATTCAGATGTCTGTAGAAGATTTTTTATTTCGAATTTTCATTCTTTTGTAGTCATATAAAGTATGAAATACATTTATAGTCATATTATTAGCGGCTACGAATACTATCAAACCCTTACGTTATTCGCGAGAGCAGTATAAGACTGTTAAAAGCTTTACGTAGATCTGGGGTAACTTTATCTAATGCCATCAACGATTATATTCCCAAGCAAGGTTGACGTCAGAGGCCGGTCATAAAACTAATGCCAATAACTTTTGCAATATATACCATGCAAGAGAGTACATATTGAGTCGAACCCAAGTAATTGGAATAAGAGCAGGGTGATGATGATACATTTCAGTGAAAACTAAGTATAGAAACTGCTAATATTGAGGGTTATAGCAGGGCAATTGGTCTATTATACTACGCTGGTTAGATGGGTTGGTATAAGGTTTTATTTCGAGTTTTCCTTCTGTTGCATAGATGTTATATGCATAATGATATCTGATGTTTACGCGAGCACTGCACATTGTAAATAAAACTACTTTACCGGATTATATTGCGTTTGTATTTGATTTATGATTGCCCGTCGTTTCGAACACTTTGCAGCCTTCATGGTCACGGGCGGACTAAGGTGTCTCACGTCCAACAAGTAATCGTTATTACAGACATTTATAATCATCTTAGTCCGCCCGTGACCATGAATGCTGCAGTGTTCGAAACGTCGGGCAATCATAAATCAAATACAAACGCGATATAATCTGTAAAAATATTTTTATTTACAATGTTATATGCATAGCTTATTCTTGAGGTTATCAGCATTCTAGCAGAAGCTGCGGGTGACCGGATTTTAGTCCGTCACCCGCGGCAAGGCTGACCTCGCGAAGGCGACCGACGTCTCGGGAAGGGGACGTCGAAGGGAGAGAGTACCCTCTCAGGGTGTTCCGTCGGGCCAACCACTGAAGACAGGGAACTCTGCACCAGTGGTCGGTCCAACGACGAAGGCGAGGTGCTATCGAGTGGGTTATGAGGCTGCGTGCCGCCCCTCCGTTGCCCCGGACGGAGCCGGGCGGCGGATGCGCTGACCGTAGCACACCCAAAAAAAGCACATCCACTCCAAGATAGACAGTGGTGAAATGTATTCTTACTCCGTCATATGGAACCTTGATTTTCTTTAAATATTTTATATTTTACCCCTCGTTCTAGAGTAAGTACTCAACACCATTTTTTTTTTTTTGTTGGGGTGGGCTGCGGTCGGCGCGCCTCCGCACCACTCGGTCCGTGGCGACAGAGGGGCTTAAGCACGCAACTCCCGCAACCCACCCGAACACCACGTCGCCTTCGTCGTTGGGCCGACCATTGGAGCAGGGTTACTTGTCATCAGTGGTCGGCCCGACGGAATACCCCCTAACTGGGGTACCCTCCCATCAACCGACGTCCCCCCCTCGGGGAAAGTACTCAACACCTACCGAGTAACAAGTTATAGCAACATTTCAAAATATCATAGTAAAAATGAAAAAATAAACTATTGATATTTTGCGTGAGACAAAGTTATAAGCTAAGCAGTTTTTTTATAATCAAGCGATTAAGTTATGAATGTGCATCAATTCAAAGTTATCTGTAGGCAACCGAGACGAATTTCGCGGAAACATTAGACATTAAAGATACACGAATCATGCGAGGATGCGTTTATAATAAAATAAAATATAATTGCTATTCAAAAACAAATAGCTCGAGATCTGCCCGCGGCACGGTACACAATCAAAAGGCTTTTGGATTTGAATAAATCAATCCCTTATAGAAATGCATCGATATACAGGCTGACGGATTTTTGAAGGATCAATGTCAAAGATTTGTATTAATTTTTAGTTTATCTACACATTTATGTCAATAAATCTCATCATCATCGTCTCAGCCCATATGCGTCCTACTGATTGGAGAGAAATTGACCTACTATACCACGCTTGTCAGACGTGTTGGCATAGGGTTTTGTTTTGAGTTTTTCTTCTTTTGCATAGATGTTGTATGCATATTATAATATGCATACAACATCTATAAAAGGAATATCTAAAAGGATATATCCTTTATTCGTTTTTACGACACCCACGGGCAAAAGAGGGGGTGGTGAATTATATTCTTACTCCGTCACCACTCGAAAATTTATTACTATAAAAAATTTGTCAAGATGTTTCGCGTTAAACTCTGAAACAAGATTCTTATAAAATGTTAAAGTATTTAATTTGGTTCAAGTTAGTAATACGAATTTTTTTAGACATATGAAAATTTTTAGTGAATGTTTGGCCACACCAAAGATTTACAACTAATATACCTAATATACAAAATTAATAGATGCGTAAAATTAGTAGATGCGGAATACTTAGCATCATTGTTTTTACGTAAATATTTGTAACCGTAGTCTAACAATGCTATGTTTATATCATCATCATTTTAGAGTGGGAATCAAATCCATGACACTGGCACGGTAGGTCGGTATATTAACCACTATGGTATTTGTGCAGTCAAAGTTTTGTAAAAGTTTAGAATTTGAAAGCGTTGATTAGCTGCGTTAGATTAGTTCAAACCAATACATTATACATTTATTATCTCGCAAATGTCAATTATGTAATGTCTAAGAAGAAAAGAATGGGTATTTTACATATTCTTTTAAATATCTCTTCTTTTAAATATGTAACTTTTCAGCACATAAAATACCTTGGTGAAAAAAAATTAATACAAATGCAGTGATCTTCAGTCAGTATTTTTTACACTTTTATTTTCATTGTTTTAATTGGGAAGCTTTATTCGAGTCTACTAATTCAAATATGAAATTACTGAAAACAAATAGTAGATAATTCGCCCATTTTGTGCAGTTATATTTTATCTAGCGTGTGTATTAAATAAATACATAAATTAGATTAGTCACAAATATTAATCAAGAACATTGTTATCAACTGCAAAGTAAACGTTTGTTTTTAAATAATTTGCGCAGGTTATTCTATTTAAGAAATTTCGATGTTTTCTAGATAATAGTATGATCTTTAACTCGCCTGCCACATAATATTTAGTCAAGCCATAATCGTTTGAATTACATGTGTGAATTATATTACGTATATTGCGGTTCGTAGGACATCACATTGGGTATACTTAATAAATATGTTGTATATTATTATACAATTGGATATAAATGAGGTTACTAAAAAAAAATAAAATAAAATATTAAACAAGACCAAGACAGATCCAAATATATAATAATAGACAAACCTAAAATAATAGTTTCTTGCCGAATTTTCTTAGTAACGTTCGCGTTTCGCTTGGGTGGTAGTTTTTTGGATTGATTAAGTTAAAATGTGTTAAAATTGATAATATGTAAGTGCTCTAGCGGTGTTTATTTATAATAAATAATTTGAAAACAGCCTGTATTTAAGCACTTTTTCGTTACGTTTAGAGGTCGACTTTTTGAAAGGTTTTTTCTCCATTTCGATGCCAATTATGCACATTTTTGCCGTCGCGGACCGTTTGGATCGTTCCCTCTCCTCTCATACTCGCTTCGACGGATTCCATCAAATAAAAATCGGGTAGGACTCTTTTTGTGACGGTTTTTATTCGTATATTGATGAGTCTTCCAGGTTTGAAGGAATTCCGGAGAGGACGTTGGGGACGATGCCTATTGTATCGGACCTGATTTCTGTAAGATATTTTACGTAGATATATGGTTTAATATTTATCAACAGTGTTAGTGTGGTTTTGTATTTTAATACTGCCCCTCTAAACGTGAAATGACATCGTAGTCCTTAACGCTGAAAAATATTCTAAACAGAGGGTTGAATAAAAACAATAATAAAACGCTATAAAATCTGTAATCATAACCTTATTTCATTTTAGTTATGCCCGCTATGCTTGCGTTGATTATTTAGACATTACTTCGAGATTTATTGTTTTTTATATCAAGTTTTTTGTATATTTATTTTTAATCTCTAGAAGAACGAGTGTACATAGCAAGAAGAATTAGCACGCTGAACTGGTGATGGGCAGGCCACATCGCTCGACGAACCGACACCCGATAGCGAAGAAAGGTTCTTGAACAGCGACCACGTATCGGATGACGCAGTGTAGGATAGCCCCTCTAAGTGGAACGATAACCTGGTGAAAGTTCCTGGGCGTCATTGCATGCAGGTGGCACAGGACCGCACTCAGTGGCAAAACAGGAGGGAGGTCCACGTCCAGCAGTGGACGACGATAGGCTGAAATGAGGATGGTGATGATTTTTATATACCTTAGACATGTTTTAAGTTAACATCGATGGGAAGGGCATACAACGCCATGTTTTTAGGTGATGCATCTATACAGTAGGTATACACATATATAAACAAATAGACAGACAAATTCTGTTGAAAGTAATATTTCTGTTGGGAGCAATAAAAAATACAAATATGCAAACTTGTTGATGAATGAAAAATGAATGCCTCACTCGGGCTTCGAACCCATAACTATCGCAAAATTATTCCAACCATCCTACCATTTGGATCAACGTGTACTAGCGTATGGTAATCAAATAGATTTTTCTGATAAATGACGCACGCCTCGTGTGTGTGAAGTGACTATTTGACTGCCATACACCAGTTCACGCAGGTACAAATGGTAGGACGATTGAAATGGTTTGCCGACAGATGTGGGTTCTAATCCCACATAATATCCATGAGCGGCAGTATTACTTAGTATCAGTTGTGCTATTTGCTCGTTTCCTACCAACAGCTCGCTGGTTTGCAAGAATATCAACGTACTTAAAATTATGTCAAACTAATGTATGCCAAATGATAGTAAATCCTTGATATTTTATCGTGAACAGAGAAATTTTCCTTTAATCAGTACAGTTAGGTACACTCTCAATAAATCATTTGAAGATGAAGATGGCATTCAGTAAAACATTTATAAAAAAATGTTTAATAATAATGCCCTTCCCTAAATCATTAATTTTTATTTGCGTCACTATTCTCGCAAACCAACGAGCTATAAAAATAAAACTTTTATGTAATTTAGGAAACAAAGTCTTACCTAAACCCTTCATACTCATTCATCCTTCATTACCTTTATCGTTTCGGCTCATATACGTCTTCATGGTGTCCTAGGCTGAAGGCCTCTCAACTGTGGAAAGGAAACTGATCTTTTATATTGAGTTGCTATACGTTTGATATTAAAACAATTTTCAACAGTTCTATCCTTGTGGTGACGGAGTAAGAATACAATTCACCACTCCCTATCTTGCCCGTGGATATCGTAAAAGACGACTAAGGGATACAGTACGCATATAATTACGGATAATTATAGCGGTCTACCACAACAAATCTCACGGTTTTCGCTAATAATTTATTTGATAATATGGATCGTAGAATTCAAGTTGATGTGGTGTATACAGACTTTCAAAAGGCATTCGACAGGGTGGATCACAAACTCCTTTTAGATAAAATCGCTTTCAACGGCATTCGTGGTAATCTACTCCGTTAGTTTGTTTCTTATATTTTTAATAGAACACAACAGGTTGTTATTAATGGTTACGAATCCGAATCTGTATTTGTGTAGTCAGGTGTGCCACAGGGTTCATTTTTGGGCCCCCTCTTGTTTATATTGTTTATAAATGACATTAAGGATTGTTTTAGGCACTCCAATATCTTAATGTATGCTGATGACATCAAAATCTACAAATCCTGTAAAAGTATAGCGGATTGCATACTACTTCAGGACGATCTAACCAGGTTCTGTAAATATTGTATAGATAATAGCTTATCACTTAATCTAGCTAAATGTCACAGCATATCATTCACAAAAAACAGAACTAAAATTAATTTTAATTATTCTTTACACAATTATAGTTTAAATATTTTCACCGCTGTGCGAGACCTGGGAGTGATTTTTGATTCATCTTTGCATTTTGATATCCACATAGATAGTGTTATTAATAGAGCTCTTCAAATGTATGGTTTCGTTATGAGATCTTCCGTTGATTTTGTGCGTCCCTCTACTTATTTGCTATTGTATAAAACTCTTGTTCGTTCCCAGTTAGAATATGTGACCTCAATTTGGAATCCAATATATAAAAAATATAGTCATAGAATTGAAAATGTACAAAGAAAATTTTTAAGAGTAATGAATTATAAATGCCGTAATTCCAAAGTATCATACGCTGCCATGTTGCAACGCTATAACATTCTCAGTTTAGAATCTAGACGACGACTTCTCGGAACTATGGTGTTGTATAACATTTGTAACAACATATATGATTGTGTGGAGATAACGAATAGGTTATGTTATACAGTGCCCAGAACTGTGATGCGACGGCAAGCTCGTGTACCTCGGTTGTTCCACTTGGATACGTGCAAAACTAACGCCGGAACACGAGCGCCTTTGCGACGACTGACCGATATATATAACACACAATTTTCAGATATAGATATTTTCCTACATTCTAAGAACAGCTTTAAAAAAAAAGTTAATGATGTATTATTTGAGAGTACTAGTGTATGAAAACTGTAAAGTGTGCATGTCTGTAACTTCCTTTACTTTTATGCAAATATGTGGACATTAGTGTAGGTTATATGTAAGCTAAAATTATTTAATAAGATTTTCATTGTAACATTGTAACATGTAACTGTTTTATGTCCCTAATAAATAAAATAAAATAAAATATAACAGCTATGAAAGAGAAGGAAAACTCGAAACAAAAACCCTATACCAACCTGTCTGACCAGCATGTTATAGTAAGGTCAATTTCCCTCCTAATGGAGGAGATTCGAGCCCAGCAGTGGGACGTATATGAGACGAAATGATTACTATTTTATCGCGTTTCCATTTGATTTTTAATTTCTCGACGCTTCGATCACATTTCAGCATTAAAACCCGATGAAAGCCATAAAAACAGTTTTATATTTCATATGGGTTGGTAAACAGTTTCATTTTTTAGTTTTCCTTCTTTTATAGTGATTATTTGTAGTCTTTTACGAATGTGTTAACTATTGAATTCTTATTCTGTCACCACACGATTTTTTTTAATAGACATTCGCTGCTAAGGATATAAACCTTTTTATTTCGGGGGACTATAGAAGCATGTAATTAAAGGACACGAATTACATCTAGACTCAGAAAAATAATTTGTGGATCACACCAAATGTTTCCCTTCTTTTTTGGGTGGGCTATGGTCAGCAGCGAGTTTTCATTTTGCATAGATATTATCTGCATATTATACCCTTAGTCGTCTCTTACGATACCCACGGGCAAGAAAGGGGGTGGTAAATTGTAATCTTAATTCGTCACCACACGGATATTTTTTAAATAAAAAAAATATTTAAATATAATAATTTTGTTTTTTATTCCCTACTGGTAATACAAAGTTTCTTTATTTGAATTTATTTAAATTACCATCACAATTCTAAATTTAAAATAACTGCTTAAAACACCGTGTTCTTCCAAACGCCGCGCCGTCGTCATATTGAACTCATTAAATGTAGGACAAAAAGTTACAAGCTGCTTCGCACTCAGCTACAACATTTTTAGGTTAATTTATGGTTTTACGTAAATGAGAAGAAAAATTAAGTGGAGCGCATTAATGTTTTACGATTTATCTTTGATTTGTATATAAAATATAAAGAGACTTTTATAGTTTACTTAAATATTATGAGTACATTTTATTTAAATGTTGTCCGATATAATATATTTCGTACGACGGAGTAAGAATACAATTCACCACCCACTTTCTCTTGCTCGTGGGTGTCGTAAAAGACGACTAAGGCATTAAATATGTATATAGCATGTACGAACGGGTGTAACCGACATAGCACAAAAAATTAGCACGCTGAAGTGGCAATGGGCACATCGCTCGACGAATCGACAACCGCTGGGGAAGAAAGGTTCTCGAGTAGCGACCACGTATCAGACGACGCAGTATAGGACGCCCCCCCACTAGGTGGGTTGACGACCTAGTGAAAGTTGCTGGGCGTCGTTGGATGCAGGCGGCACAAGACCGCACTTTGTGGCGTAACATGAGGGAGGCTTTTATGTCCAGCAGTGGACAGCGATAGGATGAAATGATGATGATGATAGCATGTCTGCAAGAGAAGGAAAACTTAATATGACACCCTATACCAACACGTCTCACCAGCGTGGTGTAGTAAATAAATTTCCTTCCTGAGCTGAAATGATAATGATAGTAAATGTTTGTATAGACAGGCATTTATTAATGGCGGTCAGGGCCATCCGCGGATACCGCACGGTGGCGACGGAGGCAGCGTGCCTATTGGCCGGGACTCCCCCGTGGGACCTGGAGGCGGAGATGCTCGCCGGACTATATCGGCGGGTGACGGGGGTGCGAGCGGAGGGCGGTGTGGTCTCGTTAAGGGATCTCACCGCCTGGCGCGTCGACGCCCGCCGAGACGTCATTGCCCGTTGGGCAGTCCGGCTGGAAATCCTGTAAAAGTATAGCGGATTGCATACTACTTCAGGACGATCTAACCAGGTTCTGTAAATATTGTATAGATAATAGCTTATCACTTAATCTAGCTAAATGTCACAGCATATCATTCACAAAAAACAGAACTAAAATTAATTTTAATTATTCTTTACACAATTATAGTTTAAATATTTTCACCGCTGTGCGAGACCTGGGAGTGATTTTTGATTCATCTTTGCATTTTGATATCCACATAGATAGTGTTATTAATAGAGCTCTTCAAATGTATGGTTTCGTTATGAGATCTTCCGTTGATTTTGTGCGTCCCTCTACTTATTTGCTATTGTATAAAACTCTTGTTCGTTCCCAGTTAGAATATGTGACCTCAATTTGGAATCCAATATATAAAAAATATAGTCATAGAATTGAAAATGTACAAAGAAAATTTTTAAGAGTAATGAATTATAAATGCCGTAATTCCAAAGTATCATACGCTGCCATGTTGCAACGCTATAACATTCTCAGTTTAGAATCTAGACGACGACTTCTCGGAACTATGGTGTTGTATAACATTTGTAACAACATATATGATTGTGTGGAGATAACGAATAGGTTATGTTATACAGTGCCCAGAACTGTGATGCGACGGCAAGCTCGTGTACCTCGGTTGTTTCACTTGGATACGTGCAAAACTAACGCCGGAACACGAGCGCCTTTGCGACGACTGACCGATATATATAACACACAATTTTCAGATATAGATATTTTCCTACATTCTAAGAACAGCTTTAAAAAAAAAGTTAATGATGTATTATTTGAGAGTACTAGTGTATGAAAACTGTAAAGTGTGCATGTCTGTAACTTCCTTTACTTTTATGCAAATATGTGGACATTAGTGTAGGTTATATGTAAGCTAAAATTATTTAATAAGATTTTCATTGTAACATTGTAACATGTAACTGTTTTATGTCCCTAATAAATAAAATAAAATAAAATATAACAGCTATGAAAGAGAAGGAAAACTCGAAACAAAAACCCTATACCAACCTGTCTGACCAGCATGTTATAGTAAGGTCAATTTCCCTCCTAATGGAGGAGGTTCGAGCCCAGCAGTGGGACGTATATGAGACGAAATGATTACTATTTTATCGCGTTTGCATTTGATTTTTAATTTCTCGACGCTTCGATCACATTTCAGCATTAAAACCCGATGAAAGCCATAAAAACAGTTTTATATTTCATATGGGTTGGTAAACTGTTTCATTTTTTAGTTTTCCTTTCCTACAAATAATCACTATAAATAGTGATTATTTGTAGTCTTTTACGAATGTGTTAACTATTGAATTCTTATTCTGTCACCACACGATTTTTTTTAATAGACATTCGCTGCTAAGGATATAAACCTTTTTATTTCGGGGGACTATAGAAGCATGTAATTAAAGGACACGAATTACATCTAGACTCAGAAAAATAATTTGTGGATCACACCAAATGTTTCCCTTCTTTTTTGGGTGGGCTATGGTCAGCAGCGAGTTTTCATTTTGCATAGATATTATCTGCATATTATACCCTTAGTCGTCTCTTACGATACCCACGGGCAAGAAAGGGGGTGGTAAATTGTAATCTTAATTCGTCACCACACGGATATTTTTTAAATAAAAAAAATATTTAAATATAATAATTTTGTTTTTTATTCCCTACTGGTAATACAAAGTTTCTTTATTTGAATTTATTTAAATTACCATCACAATTCTAAATTTAAAATAACTGCTTAAAACACCGTGTTCTTCCAAACGCCGCGCCGTCGTCATATTGAACTCATTAAATGTAGGACAAAAAGTTACAAGCTGCTTCGCACTCAGCTACAACATTTTTAGGTTAATTTATGGTTTTACGTAAATGAGAAGAAAAATTAAGTGGAGCGCATTAATGTTTTACGATTTATCTTTGATTTGTATATAAAATATAAAGAGACTTTTATAGTTTACTTAAATATTATGAGTACATTTTATTTAAATGTTGTCCGATATAATATATTTCGTACGACGGAGTAAGAATACAATTCACCACCCACTTTCTCTTGCTCGTGGGTGTCGTAAAAGACGACTAAGGCATTAAATATGTATATAGCATGTACGAACGGGTGTAACCGACATAGCACAAAAAATTAGCACGCTGAAGTGGCAATGGGCACATCGCTCGACGAATCGACAACCGCTGGGGAAGAAAGGTTCTCGAGTAGCGACCACGTATCAGACGACGCAGTATACGACGCCCCCCCACTAGGTGGGTCGACGACCTAGTGAAAGTTGCTGGGCGTCGTTGGATGCAGGCGGCACAAGACCGCACTTTGTGGCGTAACATGAGGGAGGCTTATGTCCAGCAGTGGACAGCGATAGGATGAAATGATGATGATGATAGCATGTCTGCAAGAGAAGGAAAACTTAATATGACACCCTATACCAACACGTCTCACCAGCGTGGTGTAGTAAATAAATTTCCTTCCTGAGCTGAAATGATAATGATAGTAAATGTTTGTATAGACAGGCATTTATTAATGGCGGTCAGGGCCATCCGCGGATACCGCACGGTGGCGACGGAGGCAGCGTGCCTATTGGCCGGGACTCCCCCGTGGGACCTGGAGGCGGAGATGCTCGCCGGACTATATCGGCGGGTGACGGGGGTGCGAGCGGAGGGCGGTGTGGTCTCGTTAAGGGATCTCACCGCCTGGCGCGTCGACGCCCGCCGAGACGTCATTGCCCGTTGGGCAGTCCGGCTGGAGAGGCCTCAGTTCGGGGTGCAAACCGTGGAGGCCTTCCGGCCGGTGCTGATGCAGTTGTTGGAAAGGCGGCACGGGGTGCTCTCCTTCCGACTGGTGCAGGTTTTGACGGGGCATGGGTGCTTCGCCAAATACCTGCACAAGGTCGTTGGGAGGGAGAGTACACCGTCCTGCCACCACTGCGATTGCGACGAGGACACGGCGCGCCATACGCTCGAGGCCTGCGCGGCTTGGGCAGTGCAGCGCTGTGAGCTCGTCGCAATCATCGGTACGGAGCTATCGCTAGGGCGATGGTCGACAGCGTCGGGAATTGGGACGCGGTCGCAGCCTTCTGCGAGACAGTGATCTCGCGGAAAGAGGCGGCGGATCGCCTGCGCGAGGAGCGCAGCCTCGATGAGGAGATCCGCCGCCGGCGACTGGGGCGGCGTAGGCGCAACTATCTGCGCCTCATGCCGCCCTAGCCGAGGCCGCGGGTGACGTGACCGGGGATTAGTCCGTCACCCGCCGAGAGGCCGACCGCGTGAGGAAAGACCGACGTCCTCCCCGAGGGGGGGGACGTCGGTCGATGGGAGCGTACCCCAATTAGGGGTATTCCGTCGGGCCGACCACTGACGACAAGTTAACGCTGCTCCAGTGGTCGGCCCAACGACGAAGGCGACGTGGTTTTTGGGTGGGTCGCGGAAGTTGCGTGCTTAAGCCCCTCTGTCGCCCCGGACGGAGTGGTGCGGAGGCGCGCCGACCGCGACCCACCCACAAAAAAAAAAGACAGGCATTTATTTATGAAAATATTATATTCATAATTATTTTAGCTCAATATGTCCTACTATCTGCCTTGAGCCTACTCTTTGATAGGGGGGGAATTGATCTATTACACCACGCTGGTCAGATGGGTCGGTAAAACGTTTTATTTTAAGTTCTCCTTCTTTTGTACAGATGTTATATGCATATTACATCCCTTAGCCGTCTTTTATAACATCCACGGCTAGATATGGGGTGTTCACCACACGGATTAATTTATGGAATTTATAGAAGCACTATCATCATCATTATTTCAGCTTATATACTCCCACTGTTGGGCTCGACTCTTCTCCACAATAGGAGGGATTGACCTTACTATATCATGCTGATCAGAGAGGTTGGTATAGGGTTTTATTTCGAGTTTTCCATCTCTCACATAAATGTTATATGCGTATTATATCCCTTAGTCGTCTTTTACGACACCCACGGGCAAGATAGAGAGTGGTGAATTGTATTCTTACTCTGTCACCACACGGAAAAGAAGCACTATATAAGTAACTATCAACCCGCCCTCGCTTCGCTTCGGTTTCAGTGGCCTTACCCGCATGGTTCCCAATCCCGTGGGAATACCGTGATAAAATATAGCCTAAGTTACTCCCTGATATTACAGCTTTCCATTGGTGAAAATTTTTTGAAATCGGTTCAGCTGTTTTGAAGATTACCCGGAACAAACAGACAGACAGACAGACAGACACACAGATAGACAGACAAACAACAAAAATATAAAATGATTTTTAGGCATATCTATAGTGCAAATAATCGTGTCAGCATGAAATAAGTCTATTATTTTAACATTACAAATAAACACTCCAATTTTATTTATTGCTATAGATATTAATTTATTAATATTCTGAATTCGTGAAAATTTTGTGTTTATCTGACTGAAGTTCTTCAAAAGGTCTAAAGCGATTCTGATAAAGTTTTTGGGTGTGTTCAGGTGAATTTAAGAATGGTTTAGATCGACAAATACAGGCCGGTAGGTGGCGCAGTAATCAATCGAATTACAATAAATTTCTATTTTAGAGCGTCTTTTATTATTATTATTTTTTGAAATATGTAGAGGACAGCGTCTGTTACGTCATTTCTTTACGTATATAATTAGTACAAGCGCAATATATGCAGAACAAACGAACACACAATATGAAAAAAAAAAACGTATTGCTAAAACACAAAACATAAGGCAGAACCACAAAGCATAAATTAACCATTTGCATAGAACACAAACAAAAAAATATTATACCTTATACCACATATTTTAAGAGTATGAAATATAAAAACAAAAAGTCCGCGCTTGAAACCAGGTATGCCCACAATAATCCTATGTGACAATGCCTGATCCACCTGTCAAAACAAGACTTACTTACAGGTGAAACGCCACCTGACTGAGAGGGGACTTGAGGTGGGGACAGAGGGGAGTGACACAGACCAGGTGACTTTACTAAAATAATCCATTAATAGAGTTACGATGATCTAGTATTTAATACTTTAACGATTATAAATTAACAGAATTTGTCGCTGACCTTGTACCTTAGTCATTGTAATTTACATAATTAAAAAAGTTTATTCAATGATTTCTGATGTTTACGCGAGCATGACATATTAATAATAAAACAATTTTTACGGATTTATTGAATTTGTATTTGCATTTTGCAGCGTGCATGAAAAAAATGTTCGAAACTACGGGCAATCAAAATTTAAATACAAAGGCGATAAAATCCGTAAAAATAGATTTACTTATAAAGTATATTTAAATTAATTTTTGACTTTATTTCGCGGCATTTGAAAATGTTTGTCAGCCTCATAAAAAGGTTTAAGGTCGTCCAGCGTCCTAGGGAGAAAGATCGGTATTTCTCTATGTGATAAATGTCGGAATACGGGTATTTGTACGTTAAAGTGTCAATGGGCAGGCCACATCGCTCGTCATACCGCTAACTATTAGGGAAGAGAGGCTCACGAGTGGCGACGATGAAACGGGCGACGCAGCGTAGAGTGATCCCCGCCAGATGGGTTGGCGACTTTTTAAATCTCGGAGAGGCCATCGGATGCGGGCGGTGCAAGACCATTCTGAGTGGCATGCTCATGGGGAGGCCTGAGTCCAAAAGTCAAGGTCTATATGGATGGGTGGTTTAAAAATAAAAGAAAACTACATCATCATTTTTATCAGCTAATATATTTCCTACTGCTGGTCTCGAACCTCCTCCACAATAAGAGGGAAGATGATATATAGCAGGCTGGTCAGATGCAGCGTCGGCCCGAAGTAAATTTTAGAATGGAGCGAAATCCAATTATGGCGCCTCACTCCCATTTGCTCCTAATAATATATACCTATACCTATTACCATTTAGGCGTCCCCTAGGATTTTGCGACTGGAGCGACTGCTCTGTTCGACGTATGAGCGGGCCCCCTTCCGATCCATCTGACCCAGATGGGTCGGTATCCCTATACCAAACCGGCTGACCAGCCTGGTATATAGTATATATCTACAACGTATATATCTACAACGTATGTCCAAAGCTTATTTTGTTTTTAGAACGTATTAGCAAGAAATTTTCAATGACAATCTTTTAATTACATTAATGTGATTGATTTAAATGATTTTAGATATTTCTATACACACCATCGTTTCGACATTGGCAATGTGCATGATATAATCATAATTAATGAAAATGCGGATGAGAGTTGTTTGTTACGTTTTCACCCCATAACTACTTAAAATGTGCCTTGAAATGTTGCATAGGAAAACATTAGTAGGGATACAGAAAAGGAGGCATAGAAACAAAATATTGAATTTATTATTGATTACCTAATTAACGTGAGCAAAGTAGTGGTATTAGTAGTAACAAATAATTTACTTTTGCACAGATGGCGTAGTGGTTAAGATACTGACATACTGATTGGGAATCGAACCCATACCATTTGGTACATGGTAATAATTAATGCGATTCAAAAATTCTTTTGCCGAGTTTGGGTGCAATTTGTGTACGGTAATTGTATATTTGTAAATTCCCCAGCAATAGAGAAATTATTTCCTTACATTTTTATTTTTTTTCAATTTCAAAAATTCTTTCACCAATGGAAAGCTATAGTATCAGGGAGTAACATAGGCTATATTTTATCCCGATATTTCCGCGGGAACGGGAACTATGCGGGTAAGGCGACTGCAACCGAAGCGAAGCGAAGGCGGTTTGCTTGTAGTAAATATTACAACAGTTACGGCAATACTTTTATGAGTGACCGCCTGGTTTAACACTCCTTGGGTATGTAATTGTTGACCAAACGGCATCAGATAGAATTGGTCCAGGTCGATGCAAAACCTTTTAATTTATATCCGTCTTTTAAGTTATGCATGAGTAATGCAAGGGTTTACCGTGTGGTGACGGGGTAAGAATACAATTCACCACTCCCTATCTTACCCGTGGATGTAGTAAAAGACGACTAAGGGATACATTATGCACATATCAACTGTGCAAGAGAAGGCAAACTCGTAATGGAACCCTATACCAACATGTTTGACCAGCATGGTATAGTAGGTCAAATTCCCTCCCATTGTGATGGAGGCCCGAGCCCAACAGTGGGACGTATGTGGACTGAGATGATATGATGAATGCAAGAGTTGCTAGTATTCGCAGCCGCCATCATACAAAAAAGTACTAGCTATTCATCATCATCATCACAGCCCATATAATTTCCACGGGCTTAAGCCAATTTAGTCGTTTTTTACAATACCGACGTGCAAGTAGCGTTGCCAGGCGTCCGGATAAAGCCGGACATAGGTAGGCTTTTTATTGCGTGTCCGGCCAAAATAATCGGTGTCTGGCTTGTCCGGCTTTTATTAGGCTTTTTACATTTCGCAAACGAGCTAGCGCCGAGCATGGCCGAGCGTAGGCGAGTCCACTGTTGTCATAATAATCTAAAAAGCTTAATTTTACATACATTTTTTGTCGCACATAATAATACTAGCACATAAAATCGTCAATAATGTGGGGTGGCCGGCCTTTCTACCTAAATGTCCGGTCAAACTGGCTGGTCTGTCCAGTTATTAGGTTTGACGACCTGGCAACCCTACGTGCAAGATAGGGGGTGGCGAATTGCATTCTTGACTAATTTACGTCCCAGAAATAAGATAATCTTATCGAATTATTTTATTGTCCTTTATAATTCTACAAAGTTTAATACAATTTAATTATAATTTAATATAATATAATTCACCACCACCCGGTGGTGAATTGTATTCTCTGAAACTATTATTGCCGAGTTAAAAGTAAATAATTAAAAAAATTTAGAATAGTATGATATGAATATACTATTTAAATGTTTTAATTCTAACTTTTTTATTTTATATTATAGTTTTTTGCAAGGGTCCCGTAATCGGATCATACGTAACAAAAAGTCTATAATGTTTATTTTGTGTTAACGGACTTATAGCGATTTCATTATTATATATTTTGTTAACAGTGTATTATTCTAGAAATTCATTATTACCTTGATCTTATCCCAATTACTTGAGATCGACTGATATTGTTCTCTTCTTTCATTGGCCATATTGCAGAAGTTATTGGCAATAATTTTATTACCGCCTGGCTCGTGTGACTCCTTCTTGAGAATGTATTGTTGCCTAGACGGCATCAGATGGCGTTGATCCAGGTATTAAGCTGAAGTGGATAAAGCTCTTAGTCCTCTTTTACGACATCCATGAGTTATGTAAGGGTTGCTACCATACAGCATTAATCTGGAAGTTATTGGATCAAAAAGTGTTTATGATACTCAGATCGGGCAATATTAGTGCAAATATCCTTAGATATTATAAATTCGAAAGTAAATTTGTTTGTTATGCTTTCACGCTTAAACCACCGAACCAATTTCAAAAATTCTTTCACCAATGGAAAGCTACAGTATCAGGGAGTAACATAGGTTATATTTTATCCCAGTATTCCCACGGGAACGGAAAATACGCGGGCGCCTTACCCGCGAAACCGAAGCGAAGCGAGGGCGGGTTGCTAGTTATATAAAAAGTTTAAGTTATATCATCATCATCATCATCTCAGTCCATATATGTCCCACTGTTGGGCTCGGGCCTCCTCCATAATGGAAGGGTAATTGACCTATTATACCACGCTGGTCAGACGTATTGATAAAGGGTTTTATTTCAAGTTTTCCTTCTCTCGCATAGATGTTATATGCGTTTTATATCCCTTAGTCGTCTCGTACGATCACCCACGGGTAAGATAGGGGGTGGTGAATTGTATTCTTACTCCGTCACCACACGAAATGTTACATAATAACTAGCAACCCGCCCTCGCTACGCTTCAGTTTCAGTCGCTTTACCCGCAGTGTAGTTCCCGTTCCTGTGGGAATACCTGGATAAAATATAGCCTATGTTACTCCCTAATATTATAGCTTTCCATTGGTGAAAGAATTTTTGAAATTGGTTTGGTGGTTTAAGCGTGAAAGCGTTACAAACAAACAAACATCCTTACTTCCGCATTTATAATATTAGTATGGATTTTGTGTTGCAATATTACTTAGTGCAACATGAAAAGAAGGAAGAAAGAAAGGTTCTTCTTTAGTCGTCTTTTACCATACCCACGGGCAAGAAAGGGGACTATGAATTGTATTCCATTTTATAAAATCTATCTTTATAGAATCTTTATTTACTTGAACTTTGAATAGAGTTTATGCTTCGCATTGAGCATCATAATGAGTTAAGTACGTGTAGTTATATTCGTAAATGGTATGCAAAACGGAAGTAATGCATTAGTGTAATATTAAAGTTGTTAGTAGACATAGCTAATTAACAGGTTTCAAACAAGTTCAGTCAAGCTAAAATAAAAAGCATTAAGAATATTAAAATGTGCCACTTAACGTTAAAATTATTGATAGGTTTGCTGAAAGATCCATTTCCTTCACCACAAATTTTGTTTAGTTTTTTTTTTATTTTGCTAATGATGGTAGATGACTGGCTCAATAAAATTTTATAACTCTAATGAATAATACTATTTCAAAAAAAAGTTCATAGAACGACTAAAATTCTGAACTAAACTCTTATTGAGTAATTAAAGAAATCCAATTCACCACCGCGATTTTCCCCGTTTTTACCCAAAATTGTGGTAAGACTACTAAGAATATAATATGCATATAACATACATGCAAAAGAAGAAAATTACTACTCCGTACCAACATGTCAAATCAAAATAGGTACTATCTACTCAAAATACTATCCTGTAGCAACACGTCAAATCATCATCATCATCTTGGCTCATATACATCCCACTGTTGGGCTGGAGCCTCCTCCATAATAAGAACGAAATTGACCTTACTATACCATGCTGGTCAGAAAATTTGGTATAGAGTTTTGTTTCGAGTTTTTCTTCTCTTTCATAGATGTAATACGCGTATTAAATCCCTTAATCATATTTTACGATATCCACGGTAAAGATAGGGAGTGATGAATTGTATTCTTATTCAAAGGATAATCACACATCTAATCAGCGTAGTTTAATAAGTCAATTTACCTTTTATTGCGGAGGAGGCTTAAGCTCCGCGTTGGGACATACATAGGCTGCGATAATGGTAAGGATTAAACTTTTTTTTTTGAAGTGAAACTTTTTTGCGCGCATGAAGGTAATTTTTTTACGGATGAAACGCAATTTAGCGTCACGAAGATGTGCAGCGTTTTTGTCGAAGAAGAGGGAGAGAGCGATTGAGACCTATTGAGAGAGAGCGAGAAAGGGCGAACATAGCACGAAGCACAGCCAAGGGGGGCGATTAGGGAGCAAGCGAGTGAGAAAGGTCGAGAGATTTTGTTTTATGTTTTTTTTTTATTTTTTAATTATTATTATTATTTTTTTTAATACTTATAAAAAACACATGAAACCAAAGAAGTTTCACTTTTAACATGCGTATTTTCACGCTATTTTTTTAATATACTTCAGGCCTCTATTCACCAAGGGGTAGACAAATATATTGAAATTGAGTGAAACGGAAACCGCATCTGTAGCATCTGCCATATATAGTAACAAACTTTGTACCAATAGTTATCATACAGCCTACGCCGTACTGCTGGACGTAGGCCTCCCCCACAAACTGCGGTCCTGTGCCGCCTGCATGCAACGACACCTACCAACTTTCACCAGGTCCACCTTAGATGTCCTACACTGCATTATCCGATACGTGGTCCCCACTCAAATAATATGCATGTTATATGTATTCAAGAGAAGGAAAACTCGAAATAAAACCCTAGACCAACACCTCTGACCGGTGTGATATAGTAGTACAATTGTCTTCCTATTATGGAGGAGGCCCGAGCCCAACAGTGGCAGCTATGAGCTGAGGCGAGACGTAAATCTATAAACAATAGTGTTATTTCAAATGTGTAATACCTACTCCGGTAACATCAGAAATCATTGTCTTTAGTCGCCTGTCACAATATCCGAGTAATGAAATAAAGTGATGACACCATGCATATTTATTATGTAAGAATTTCATTATATCGACAAAAACGCCGTTGAGAAAGTCATTTAGTCGTACAGATTACAATATAATTAATGTAATTAATACAGCTTGGGTTGGTTGCTATGCCGAATTGCTCTGAAGTTTGCAGTAGGCACACTTTGATCTCCCGTTTGGATTGGTATAACATAGCCTATTAAAGTAGTAGCATTAATTGAACTTTTAAATACAAAAAGGTTTCTATTTTCTAACTAATCAAGCAGTTTGTAAATGATAGGTTTTGAAGAAATGTTAATGAAAATATTTAATCTATTTTGTATTTTCTTCAAAAATGGACTATATAGCGTATACCATAAAATTTATCTAGTTCATTAAATTGTATGAAGCAATTAGTAAATATTTCAGAATTTTTGGAAAATAGCTACCCTTCATTCGCACCTGGTTGAGATAGTACACTTTATTATCAATATTTAAATAGATAAAAATATAAAAGATATATTTTTTAAATATTTTCATTACTCAGTACTTTGAATACAATACATACAAAAGGTGTTTATTGCAAATTTAATTGGATTTTTTAGCGATCCTTAGATAGGATATCAAATAAAAAAGTTGTAAAACCCTTTTATTACAGAGTAACATGTGATGCGAATCTTGGATGTCTACAAACGTAAGTGACAGCTAACAATAGACTCGTGCCGATTTTTTTTAATACGGAAGACGATAGGCGAAAGCAAACATTCGACGGTCACAAAAGATTGGCACACTCCACACTTAAGATCAAGTTTCTTCAAAAAAAAAAAAACGAGAAAAAAAGATAGCACATGCCGAAATCTGATTACTCCACTATATTTATCAAAGGGTTACCGTTTTGCCAAACTCTGCAGATCACAAAAACTATCGGAACGTAGGTACCTTTTTGCACCCGTTTATTTTTTAAGAAAAAAATGCGAAATCGATTTCGGCAGATGTCCACAAATAGAAAGGGTTTGATAGGGGTTTTTAAACAAAAAATGGCGGACGTATAGCGGCTGTAGACAATGGATCGAACGGTTATGGATCGACTGTCAAAATTCGCCATTATGAGCTAAAGAGTTATTTTAATCGGATCATTAATTTCACGTGTTAAATAGATGTTTTTGTACGTCATAGTGGTTTATTCTATATTTAATAGGAAGAGGATTTGCGATGCTTCTTGTTAATGAACTGTTTTGTATCCGCAAATGTTAGATTTTAATAAGCGATTGTTTTTTATTTAGGTACTATAAGTGAAGCGCTTAACTATAACCACCTGATGGAAAGTTTGATATAATCTGTGATGCTAATGCATATATAAATTGGCCACAGTGATTGTTGTGGCCTGAATTGTATTTACCGATGTCGGAAATGTATCATCATCATCTTACTCTTATCCCAATTACTTGAGGTCGACGCAATATGTCATCTGTTTTGACATATTGCAAAAAGTTTCGACAATGACTTTTATGATCGGCCGCCAGCCTGAAGTCAACCCTCCTTGGGAATGTAATCTTTGACCCAAATGGTACCAGATGGAGTTGGTCCGGGTCAATCTAGGGCTCTTAGTCGTCTTTTACGACACCCACGAGCAAAGCAAGGGTTGGTAATATTCGAAGCCGCTACCACACAGCTAAGATGTCGGAAATGTATATATTAAAATATATGATGAATATTATCATCATCATAATCTCAGCCTACATATGTTCCACAGTTGAGTTCGAGACTCTTCCAATATGAGAGGAAATTTGACCTACTATACTAGGCTGGTCAGAGGTGTTGACATAGGGTTTCGTTTAGAGTTTTCTTTCTCTTATTACGTTAAATGCATATTATATCCCTTAGTCATCTTTTACGACACCCACGGGCAAGAAATAGATGGTAAATTGTATTTAGTACCTAATACGCATATAGCGGATTTATGCTGTAGGTATCAATAAACTCATTTTAACATATATATTTGATTTGAGAAATTACAGCTTTCGGGATAAGAACGTAACGATATTTTGACTGTAATTATCAACATTATGTTCGAGATAAATCTTTTTAGGGATCCACACCCAAAGGGTAAAAACCTATTACAGACAGCGAAGTCTTACTTCGCTGTCTGTCTCTCCGTCTATCCGTCCGTCTATCTGTTATCAGGCTGTATCTCAAGAACCACAATAGCTAGACTGTTAAATGTTGACGAACGTAATTTTTATATAGATAATGGTACGGAACCCTTCGTGCGCGACTCCGACTCGTACTTATATTGTATTAATAGCGCAAATGCGCTTTTTTATGGCTAACGGTTGGTGATTCAAGTGACACAATTCGAGTTGGATTTGCTGGTGCTCTGAGCCCTGGATTCCAAATAGACAGGACAGCCATAGGCCACAGGAACTATTAGCAAACTTAATATTGTGTGTAATTCTCTTAACGACCAACCGTAATTGCTGACTAATTGCATGTTGTATTTATACCTCAGAATGCCATGGAATGAATACATGATGCATTTATTTCCTTCTATCCCTCACAGCACTCCGGCGGGTTGGCCACGGACTACAATGAAATCGGTACCGGTGGTCGGCCAAATAGTGAGCCCTTTCGTCGCTCGGGCGGATTGGGCGGGGTGTGTCCAGACCATAACCTATCAAAAAAAAAGGGCTGTGACGGATTTTTTATTTATTTTTTTTGGATGTGCTATAGTCAGCGCTACTATATAACCTACCCTATTCCCTCCCCATCGCCATTGGGCTGACCACTGGTACCGATTCCTTGACATCCGTGGCTGACGCGGCGGGCTACTCTTTCGGGTATCGTCCCATTCGACGCCCCGGCAATAAGACAGAGTTGCCAGAGCATCGCTCTCATGTGGTCGGCCTCTCTACGGGTGGCAGACTAATCCCCGGCCCCCCGGGTGGAAGGGCCGAGTATTGGACGGGGACAGGGGAGGATAATCCCTCTCACAGCTCTGAGGGGGTTTAAGCATCCATGATTTTCTTGTAGCATTTGTAAACTTTTAACAGTCTCGGTTTTCACGGAAGGTCCGATTGCTATACCATTCATAAGTAACGCGAGGCATCTATAAAATCATGATCGCCTTATGAGTCTTTTACGACAGAACAATTTATTAACTACATTCGTACTAACTTCACATACCTTTTTTTTATGGTCAGCGCCCCCGCCACCCTGCTCCATCCGGAGCGACAGAGGGGCGGCGCGCGGCTCCGTAACCCATCCATAGCACGTCGCCTTTGTCGTTGGACCGACCAACGATGCCGAGTCCTCAGTGGTCGATCCGACGGAATATCCTGAGGGGGAGACAGAATACCCCCTCCTATCGACGTCCCTTTCTCGGGACGTCGGTAGTCGACGCGCGGCTAGTCTCTCGGTGTCCGGTGACGGACGAAAATCCCCGGTCTGATCACCCGCAACTTCATACACCTGCCTTGTCATCCAAAATCCTACATTGACTTACAGGTATGAAAATTCCAAATAAGGATAGACATCACTATCACGACTATCACTTGGACTTACGTTTCCCCAATCCCTCTAAACTGGTGCTATGGCGATTACAAATAGTGTTATATTTTTTTCCAGGAAAACTGCGAAAAGGGTTGAAAATTAAGAAGTGCGTGCGGTGCGACCTATTGTATTTTGAAATTTTCACCATAAGAGAAAAATAAATACTATAGTTAGCGTTGTTATAAATAAATTCGTGATAATATTCAATTTATTTCTGTATTTTACAACAATGAAAAGAATTTATAAGTGTTGAGTAATCACATTTACAAATGGCCTGTCACCCGTTCATACGTTGGAATTATTCGATATTAATGGAATGTCGTTTTAATTACACAAGGTTACGTTCATATCACAACTTTTTTTGTTAATTTATATATACCTATATATCTTTTATAAATATACTTTACATTCGAAATCAGGGTCTTTTTAACACGGTTTTATTAGTTTGAATCTGAATGTAGAAATAATCTGAATGTGTTTGTTTGTATGTAACCGAGTCTTTAGAACTCGATTTTGGATCGATTTAAACGTTCTAGACATATCAAGGACCGATGACAATATAATAATTCGATAAGATTATCTTATTTCATTGTGCTGACGGACTAAGAATACAATTCGTCACCCCCTATCGTGTCCGTGAGCGTCGTAAAAGACGACTAAGGGATGTAATATGCATATAACATCAATACAAGAGAAAGAAAATTCGAAATAAAATCCTGTATCAACCTGTCTGATCAGAATAGTATAGTAGGCCGATTTCCCTCCCATTGTGGAGGAGGCTCGAGCTCAACAGTAGGACGTATATGAGCTGTAAGAAATAATGAAATTATCCTGCTTAGTATGATAGGACAACGATTAATAATTTTCTAATAAATCCTTTGCTTAAGAGCGAGAGAGATAAAAAGAAGTGCGCATATGTACCGCTTCAGACCTACTTTCTAAACTAAAAAGTGTAAAATAATTAGTATTATAATTATTAACGTCATCGCAGCCCACATATATCCCACTGCTGGGCTCGGGTCTCCTCCATAATGGGAGAGAATTCGACCTACTATACCATACTGGACAGACATGTTTGTACAGGGTTTAATTTCGAGCTTTCTTTCTCTTGCACAGATGTTATATGTGGCGCTGCAGTGCCTCGACAATGTTTGCAGAAGCACGCGTGGATGGCTTCCACGCAATTATGCGAAAAAAAGGCGGCTTCCCTACTGCAACGTCTGCGGAGCAGTCGCAATAGGATCCTGAAAACTATTGCTGAAAGACCGGATTGTCCTATCCAAAGTTGTTGGATAAAATTAGTTATAGGGTTGTAATGTGTAAAATGTATCTAATTATAATACTAACAATACTAACATAAAATATAAGCACATTATGTTACTAATACACTAACAAATTATGGATTGTATATCTGAAATAAATTTATTATTATTATTATTACATTATATGCATATTATATCCCTTAGTCCTCTTTTACGACATCCACGGGTAAGATAGGAAGTGGTGAATTCTTATTCCGTCCCCACACGGGACGAAAAATTATAATATTTATATTAAACTAGCTGTCCCGGCGAACTTCGTACCGCCATATTTTTTTCGTAAATATATTATTTAAATTTCCGAAAATATAGTCTCTAACTGAAAAACCATGACGGTTTTGTCGGGCAAGATTCAATCGTCTTGGTCGCGGCATTGTTAATGATGATTCAAAGAGACTACAAATTACTGATTATTGATTTCTGACTGAAATTATAATTATCAAATTTTCAACCATACTTATCATCATCATAAACAAAATTACGTTTAGCTGTCATTTGCGTTTCGTTATTACATATCAAATGCTTTTTTGTTAAACCACGTTTCATAGTGACTTGTATTCTCTTTGACGTTTTATGTCACGTCACACGGGATCGCGATCCAACGGGATAAAATGTATCCTATGTCCGTCTCCTGGTTCTACGCTACCTCCCCACCAATTTTCAGCTAAATCAGTACAGCCGTTCTTGAGTTATAAATAGTGTAACTAAGACGACTTTCTTTTATATATATAGATGAAAACGATGTTGCTCAATAAATCACTTCTCGAAAATATTCAAGCGAAAATATTAAGATTAGCCCAAAAATAGTATGAACGATATGGGACTAAACACCCCCTAGCTTTTTTCATAATAATAGTAATTTCATAATAATAGTAATAATAGTAATAGTTTTTCATAATAAAATATTTTTCGTTCATTATTTTATTCCTATATTAAGAATCATTTTCTTCTTACACTGGCAATAAATTATTTTTTACTTCTTAACTTTTTAGTATTTGTAAACTATATTCATTAATAATTGTTTTATTGAACGTGAAAACTAGGGTACGTGTGACAACGTCTTTTTAGCCCGTCAGTAATTTTTTTTAAGTATATGAAACTGCTAGTAAATTTCAGACAGTAATATTTAATCTTACTTAAGTCAGTCAACAGTTATAATTGTTGTAATTTTCTTCATATTAGGACATATTTGACCCAGTATTAAATACGGGCGTAACAGTGGAACGTATATTGACAAATATTGTATAATATAAGAGTAATAACACATATAAATTTTCCGTGTGGTGATGGATTAAGAATACAAATCACCCAACCCAACAACTCTTGCCCGTGGGTATCGTAACAGACGACTAAGGGATATCATACGCATATAAAATCTATACAAGAGAAGGAAACCTCGAAATGAAACCCTATAGCAACGTGTCTGACCAGCATGGTATGAAAGGTCAAATTCCCTTGCATTGTGGAGGAGGCCCGAGCCCAACAGTGGGACGTATGTGGGCTGCGATGATGATGATGATGATGACGTATATATCGCAGTCCACCCCTACTAATCCTGCTCACGACCCCATATGAGAGGACAGCATTTGGTCTACATGTCTTTTCCATGTAGCGCCATTAATTGTTTTAACTTTATAATGAAGCTGATCGAGCTGATATAGTAGATATTTTACGAAACTCCTATTTTCTATTAGGAACAGAAGAGATTCTGGCCTGCACTTAATCACCAGCAAATTTCTTGATTTCATTTAATTGAAGGAGTTGAAAATGTGTTTCGGAAGATAACATGTAATGTCCGAATCCTCGCACCACTTCGTACGGGGCGACAGAGGGGCGTAAGCACGCACACCCGTAACCCACCCGTATAGCACGTTGTCTTCGTCGTTGAGTCGACCGTCGGCGCAAAGTTCCTTGACTTTAGCGGTCGACCCAACGGAATACCCCGAGGGAGTACCTTCTCCCTTCGACGTACCCTACTGGGACACCGATCATCGTCGCGAGGAGCGAATTTCACGTCTAATAATTATAATGTATGGGCACAATCCTTTGGTCCTGATGTGCTTCTTTATCTTGTTATAATAGTTCTGATATTGTCAGTTGGGCATTTGATCAGTTCCGTAAAATTGTTTTATTTCATATAAAATAAAAAATATAAATTTAACGATGGGCAATGTTTAACGTCTGCTTTTTTGCTTTGCTCTAACGCCTAAAAAGGTCTGACGCCAGCGATCATTGAAATTCAAACTCAGTATAGCAAAGACATAGTAGAATTTAAAGGTATTTTTATTTTATTTTTTTCTACCATTCGTGGTAGTTACCAAAATCTTTTGCCGTTGTCCTCTCAGGCTTTCAGGATATTATTTTTTTATAGCAGTATCCTGTTGTAAGGAAATAATCTTGGTATTGCGTGGGTGATGAATTAAGAATGTATTTCACCATGCCCTATCTTGCCCGTGGGTATTGTAAAAGATGAATAAGGTTTATAATGTCAATATAATAACTATATAAGAGGTCAGCCGACAAAATCAAATCGGCCGAGCAGCGTTAGGGGAACTTAAGAGAATCTTCTCATCCAACATACCTCAGTGTCTAAGAACACAGGTATTTTTTTTTCACGCTGTGGAAATGCATTTCCGCACTATCCCCCACCGGTTAGAGACAGGGGAGTGTGTGTAGTACTCGCCGGCCACAGAAGTGACCGAAATACCCACTAAAACCACAGCGGCCCCTTCCGCGCTTTTACAGGGTTCCAGAGAGATCATCTAATGACATTCTATGCCCGACACCCGAACGCTTGGCCGTCTGGCCACGTCCTGTCATCATTCAGGGCGGTGGAAGGAGGAGCGCATAGCGGCGTCTCCTCTTCCCTGGTCGTCGCCGGCGGAGCGAGTCAGCGGCCGTAAGCGCCTCGCGTGCCCGCTCCGCGGCCTCCTTCCTTGTCATGACAGCCTCACAGAAGGAGGCCATCGACGACCAACAGCTGTCCCTGCCGAGCATCTTGGAGATGATGGTCGGCAACGACAGGTCTGTTATTCCCAGTTCCGTTGACAGAACGTGGCGCTGAGGCCCCCAGGCGGGGCAGACGTCCAGTGTGTGGCACGCATCATCGATTAGCGCGCCACACTCATGACATCCTGGGGCCTCTTCTCTTCCAATTTTGTGCAGGTATTTACCGAAGACCCCATGTCCGGTAAGCACCTGCACCATCTTAAATGTAAGGCTGCCGTGCCTTCTCCTGAGCCAGCGGTGGAGTTGCGGCGCAAACGCCTCCACAATCCCCCGCCATGCTACGGGGGACTCTAGATCTTCACTCCACCGCCGGATGACTTCTGAAGAACACAGGTCTACGACCAGTGTGTGTTACCGGTGATGACTTAGGGCACGGCAACGTCGTCTTTAAATGTGGACCTCAACCAAACTTCAAGTTGCTCAGGGTGCTACGTCCAGGCCGACATCCAGCAGTCGACAGCGATAGGCTGATCATAATATAATTTATTTATTTATTTATTTATTCATCATTCAGTTATTTTTTTATTGCTAACAGCGTACCATGCGCAATAAAAAGTAATAATACAAAACAAGAAGGAGTTAAAAAAAAGAATAAAAGTTATCACAAAAATATTAATAAGTTATAACATAAATAAAATTATTTTACTATACATATATGTGTAATGATTAATAATATAATAACTTTGGATTAGCATACACTGCTGGCAATGGACAGCGACTCCACATAACTTTCTGCTATACACATGAAACATCTCTCTGTACACGAAAATAAGTCGAGTGTAGGTTCAGAGACTATGATCTCATTGATATAGTGCAATGCGCGAGGAAGCGGTGCGAATTGGCCTATGCTAGTGCGCGCCGTGTGTGACGTATGCAAGAGAAGGAAAACTCGAAATAAAACCACGCTGATCAGACCACCCAGTCTGAACAGCGTGGTATAGCTAGATCAACTTGCCTCACATTTTGGAGTAGGTATGTAAAGAAAACTCCACGTTGTAAAGGAAATGACCCACTATAACATGCTGGTCACGTGTTTCATTTCGAGTTTTTCATCTTTTGCACAGATGTTATGTGCATATTATATCTCTAAATCACCTTTTACGATATCCAAGAGCAAAATGGTGGATGTTATTTTTACTCAGTCATGTTAATAGGATAATGGTAATTGTAAAGGTGTAAAATAATAATTCTTAAAATAAGTTAACCATTTTTTTTGGCGGTGTGTTACAGTCGGCGCACTCCTCGCACCACTCCGTCCGGGGCGACAGAGGGGCGTAAGGACGCACACCCGTAACCCACCCGTGATACGTCGCCTTCGTCGTTGGGCCGACCATCGGAGCAGGGTGACTTGACGTCAATGGTCAAAATAAGTTAACCCTGAAATATACTTTTAATTTTGTTTTCATTTTCAAATTATATAATTTTTTTATGATTTGATTTTTTTTGATGATTTTGATGGTAAATATTGCTGCCGCTCATGGACCTTTGCTAGGCCGCTGCCTACCGTGGTGAAGGTGAAGGGATTGTGAATGCATGCAATGGGGTTCGGTGAATCTAGAGACATCACCAAAACCCACCACACGCAAACACCTTCAGTAAATTGAGCTTCTGGCTCTCTCACTCACCGAACGAAACGCAGGAACAAATTGCTACTACTCAGACGTCGATTTTCACTCAGTGTGGTATTATCCCGGTTGGACCGGCCCGCGGCTGTAGACAGATAACTGTCAACAGTGTGGTCCTACCACTTAATAATAATATATATACTATTCTCTTACAGTTGTGAGGCATGTATTATCTATATATAAATACGTGAAGCGAAAACTTTGTACCCTTTTTACGAAAATTACGCGCATGGACATGTATGAAATTTGGCATGGTTGAAGTATATAATGAGAAGAAGTGCATAAAACTGAAATTACGTACAATAATGGATTAGAAATACATTAAATTCATTAAAAAAGGCATTACGCACACTACAACGCAATCGCTACACACACATACACGCGTTTGTGTGTGTGTTGCGTAGCAACGCTTATACACTTTTGTTTACGTTTTAAAATCTCTGGTAGAATTGAATGTCGGACTTTTGACGCGAACTTCAAAATGTCATGTAGCGCTTTTATATTCTTTTCATTATTTTAGTGTTTTAAAATGTTATATTGAATAATTTTGCTGATATTTTATGTTTTAAGTCATGCTAACGACTGACTGAAAGACTAAGACTAAAGACGTGAATAATAATCAATATAATAACTCGACACTGGCACCAATAGCTCATATAATTGTAGCTCATTGCCATTAAATAAGAAGAAGAAGAAGAACTGAATGTCAAACAATTATAATTATGATGACAATGTCTAATAGAGATTTGTGCTTATATATTAGTTATTAGTGAAATACAGCTTGCAATTGTAAATTGACAATCATCCATACTAATATTATAAATGCGAAAGTAAGGATGTTTGTTTGTTTGTTTGTTTGTAACGCTTTCACGCTTAAACCACAGAACCGATTTCAAAAATTCTTTCACCAATGGAAAGCTATAATATCAGGGAGTAACATAGGCTATATTTTATCCCGGTATTCCCACAGGAACGGGAACTACGCGGGTTTAAGTGACTGAAACCGAAGCGAAGCGAGGGCGGGTTGCTAGTACATAAATAAAATTAAAGAAAATTGTGTAGCAGAAAAATTAATTAAAATGAATTATGGCCGAATTTCGACCACACGCCGACCACTAGTCTGTAGTAATCCGTGTAGTGACGGAGTGAAAATACAATTCACCACTCCCTATCTTGCCCGTGGATGTCGTAAAAGACAACTAAGGGATATAATACGCATATAACATATATGCAAGAGTAGAAAAAAATAGTGTGAGTACTAAGTACGCATGTCCGAAGTGAAACTTCTTTGGTTCCACGTGTTTTTTTATCAGTATTAAAAAAAAGAATAAAAAAAAAAGAAAAAATAATAAAAAAAAAGAAAAAAATAAAAAACATCTCTTGTATCTTTCTCACTCGCTTGCTCCATACTCTCGCCCCATGGCTGTGCTTCGTGTTATGTTCACCCTTTCTCACTCTCTCTCAAACGGTCTCAATCGCTCTCTCCCTCTTCTTCGACAAAAACGCTGCACATCTTCGTGACGCTAAATTGCGTTTCATCCGTAAAATATTTACCCTCATGTGCGCAAAGAAGTTTCACTTCAAAACTCGAAATAAAACCCTATACCAGCCTGTCCGACCAGCATGGTATAGTAACGTCCATTTCCCTCCTATTGTGGAGGAGGCTCGAGCCCAATAGTGGGACGTATATGAGCTGAAATGATGATGATGATTCTCTGTAGTGCATGTGAAAGCGTCATGTACTCATCTTTTCTTTTGGCAGGTATGTACTATACCTGCCAAAAACAACGCATAAAAAAAAACGCAGGTTGTCCGTCCTGTTCCATAATCCACCGTATTCCCTTCCCTTGGCCATTGGACTGAACACTGGTATTAAATGCTTGACTTCCGTGGTCAGCCCGGCGGGGTTATGTAGTGGTCTTGTATATACTTAGTATTTTAACGTGTTATACTAAAAAAAGTTGATGACATTATGTGTAATGTGATGCGGCATTGTCGGTGTCGTACAAGACGGCTAAGGGATATAACATGCATTTATATGCAAGAGAAGGAAAATTGGAAACAAAATCCTCTCCCAACACGTCTGACCAGCGTGGTATAGAATGTCAATTTCCCTCCTATTGAGGAGGAGACTTGAGCCCAACATTGTGACGTGTATGAGTCGAAATAGTGAAAAAAGAAAGATCTAACTGACGATTTACTGACGGATAATCACTGACATGAAGACCATTCTCGACATGAAGAAAAAACCCCGACACTGATACCAATGGTCTCGTTTTGGCAGCTGATTGACACTAAAAAAAAGAAGAATAGATCCAGACTTTCAGTTTTTCTGCTCTTATAATGATGTTCTAATTCTGATTTCTTTTCATGAGAAAATCATAGGAAAAGAAGAAATACCGAATATTGGATTCTACAGTATACGGATATTCTTTTTTTAAATAACACTGCACTAAGGAATATAATTGGTATTGGGGGGACTTTACAAATATACAATTTGACGGACACAAATTACATCCAGACTCATAACAACAATATGTAGACCACACATAGTATTTCATTGCGTTGGAATCGAACCAACGACACTGGCAGGTAGGTCGGTATCTTAACCACTACATTATCTGTGCAGTCGATTTAGCTGCTACAAATACAATATAAATAGCAGAGTTTTAACTATAAAGGGAGTCCTCATTAACGAGTTTAAGAAGAAAATATCTTAGTACTACAAAAACTAATCGAAACTCCGTACGATCGACAATTTAGACCAGTAATCATTGAACCCTACAATTGCACTACTGCGTAAATGCAAACCTTAACTTTACAATTTTAAGGTTGATTATTATTAAAATAAGTTTGTGATAAGATTTTGGTATCTGGTAATACTTTACTATGGCACGCGACGTAAATTCTATCTTGAGGGCTACCTTGTAAGGAGATGAAAGAGAAAGCCCTTGGCATCGAAATGTTTTGGCATAAATTATATCGAAAAACATATAGTTTGGTGACAGAATAAGAATACAATTTACCACCCTATCATGCCCGCGGGTGTCGTAAAAGACAACTAAGGGATTTAATATACGAGTACATGTAACCTCTATGCAAAAGAGGGAAAACTCAAAATAAAAACCCTTAACCAACTTGTTTGACCAGCATGGTAAAATAGGTTAAGTGTGTATGTTAGGGTAAGTATGGTTATATTACCTACTAACGGGATAATTACATTCTAGAGGTAAAAGTTTTGTTAAAATATAATTTAGCAAACAGAAATTAAGGGCGAAAGGCGGTCTCCTATTTCTTTTATTGAATTACCTAACAAAAACAAAAACTCTATAAATAATTCTCATGCACAATATCTCTTCACTCTCTCTCTATATCTCTTCACTCTCTCTCACAAGATCTCTTCTAATACCTACTGCTGGGTTCGAGTCTTTTCCACAATAGGAGGGAAATTGACCTACTTTACTACGCTGGTTAGATGTGTATAAGATTTTATTTCGAATTTTTCTTCTCTTATATAGATGTTATATGCATATTTAACCCGTTAGTTGTCTTTTACAATATCCTTGGACAAGAGAGATAGTGGTGAATTGTAGCATACTCCTTCACCACCAGACGTGGTGTGTTAATCTTAGGTAACACTTTGAACCTATTACCATTTCAAACTTTATTTTTTTATAAACTTCGTCCTAAAATTGTGTTATTATAAACCTTTTGCTTGTAAAACTACTTAATTAAAAACATTGTTTTCACTAAAAATATAGGTACCTAAATACCTTTCGGTCAAACTAAGAATAAATCTTCAAATATAATTTGAAAGCATGTAGCTTTACTGGAATATTTTTCGATACATATATTCAAAACCACTATTGTATTTTAAGCGGCGGTGTCCAAACGAAGGTATGTTGGTGATTCCGTCGCCATGTCGTTCAAAAATGCATTGGCAGGATGTGAGGAATCTTATCCGCTACCATATATAGCACGCTTAGACTAACAAGGGCAGAACCGAACGATGTGCAAAATCGATTACACGAATTAATCGACTAATCGAATCATTGGCTGGTTTTGAAGCATTTGAATTTAGAAGACGAAAAACTTTATTATTCCTTTTTAGCGATATTAAGTTACTTAGCTGCAATAGTTCTTATGGAGTTTTGGTATTGCAAATGGTTTTGTCAAGGGATTTATGACTGGTGGCCTGCCTGACGTCAAGCCTTATTGGGAATGTAATTGACCATACGACACCTGACGTAGTTGGTCCAGGTCGATGTAGAGATCTTAATCGTCTTTAACCATATTCACGAGTAATGTAAAAGTTGGTAGTACTTATTTATAGCAGGCCAAGGCCAAAGAAAAGATGGATTGCGTGAAGCATGACATTGGTAAACAAGGAATGACTGTATGGAAGGAGGGGACATATTGCGTCGATCCCAGGTGATTGGGTTAAGAGTAGGATAATGATAATGAGTTTTATGGACTTTTGGCAGATACGCGAAAATATTTTGAACATTTCAAAATCAGACCAGCAATGAGTCCAAGCAAAATTACAAACATATAGTTATAAATAATAACGATAGTTTTATTATTGTTTTAATTTTTTATTAATAGGTCTTTAAGCGTTTTTGTGTATTTGGTTCAAAGTTTTAAATGGCTGTGTGAATATTTTAAATCGTTTTTATTGTCTATGAAAAAAAAATTACATTATATTTGCAAACATTAGATCTTTGTGACAAATTTATTGTGTACCATAAATTTTGTTTTTTTTTTATTCTATAATCATTCGCTATGTTTGAATAATAAAGCGGTCGTCCATTTATAAAATGCCAGAAGAATATACGATTTTAATATCGACTTCCGATCAGCGAAATCGATATTCGTTTTAAAAATCCATGATCATTTTGTATCGATTGTATGATTTTTACACCATTTTTATGTTCTTCGCTATTTGACAAATACGGTTTTGTATACCATAATAAACGTGTTTTACATTTTTATGTTTTAATATGTGTCAATATAATAAATATTAGGTGTAAAATTGTACGACATTTTTGATACCTGAAACAGATTTTAAAATTGCTTCATTACTCTATACTATGTATTGAACTTAGCATTGACTTTTGTCTTGATTTAAATATGGGCTTCCTAGTACAGTCGATAACGAAATTATGTGCTTAATTTTTTGATATTTGTAAATAAAACTACTTTACGGATTTTAATCACGTTTGTATTTGATTTTTGATTGCTCGACGTTTCGAACACTTTGCAGCATTCATGGTCACGGGCGGACTAAGATGTCTCATGTCTAACAAGTCATTGTTATTACAGAAAATTTATAATTATCTACACGATACAGAAAATTAGTAATTAAATATTGACCCACATTTTCATATAAATTTATTGCCAGTGTAAGAAGAAATTAAATGACCATATGAAAAAATTATATTGTTTATAGTTAGTAATTATTTAACATTAAAAATAGTAGTAATTATATTTAAAATCTAACAATCTAGTATACTACCACCGGATCGGAACACGGCCACACTGAGAACGATTTGGCAAGAAAACTCAGGGGACATAATGCTAAATTAATATTCATTTTTAAGGCGGCTTAATTTGTCTTACTGAGAGGTTTTAATTTATAAAATTGACTTTAATTATTATTATTGTGGGTCACATCTATACATTTTTGATATTATTACATTTACCGTTAAGTGTTATCTATTCGCCAGCATACTAACGTTCGCTGTTAGAGAAATTCTTAGCAGGAGAGATCATCATCGTCACCTTGCTCTCAACATCATAGTTGGCGCAGTGGTTAAGATATCAACCTACTGTACCAGTGTCGTGAATTCGAATCCCATGCATGGCCACGATTTACGTTGTGCTATCTACAAATTATTGTTCTGAGTCTGGATGTAACGTCGGTGATCAGACCGCGTTTAATTGAGTTTCACTCAAATCAATCTAATCATACTATTTCGTCCTACACACTCGGGGATGTAGCCTACCCATTGTTACTTAAGTGTTTAACACGCAGAAGTAAGACGAAGAAGACTTTGTGCTATGTTGGTTACACAAGTTTTCTGTATATGCCAAACGGTTACTGCCGCGTATAGGCCTCCGCAATACCAGAGGCAAGCTCAATGATTACCGTACGGAGGAATTTAAGGCTTCCACTTGTCTACTCACCAAAGTGCTACTACACAAACATCAATTTTCTGCGAGAGTACAATACTTTCCTAGACCAAGCAGTCCATTTATAACTGTCATATAATTGTCATGCTATTGACACCTGCCCTACCAATTGTGGTACTTGAGATTATTGAATCTCAAGTGAATTAGAAGAAGTTTCTGCTCAATGTGTTGTGATAAAAACTTTTCTGATTATTTCTATTTCATCATCATCATTTCAGCTCATACACGTCCCACTGTTGGGCTCGAGCTTCCTCCACAATAGAAGGAAAATTAACCCCTAGTCATCTTTTACGACATCCGCGGGCAAGATAAGGAGTGGTGAATTGTATTCTTAATCCGTCACCACACGGAATATTATATTTCTATTTATCCATTTCAAATTGTCCTGAGTTTAGGATAAGATGTTTCTGTATTGGGTTCAATAGAACCATTAAACGTTTGCTATTTGCATGTTGGCTCACATTACTGCACGTCAAATCATACTTTCAGTACGTTAAAAGCACCGCGTATAAATTTATTCACATTATTATAAATATAATACCCGCCCTCACTTCGCTTTAGTTTCAGTCGCCTTACCTGCATAGTTCCTGTACCCGTGGGCGACCTGGTAGTAAAATATTATCAAATTATCAAAATCGGTCCAGCTGTTTTGAAGATTACCCGGCACAAACCAACAGACAGACAGACACATTTTTTTTATTTATTTGTATAAATTTTTGTGTGGTGACGAAGTAAGAATACAATTCTCACTCCTACCTTGCCTGTGTGGGTTACGAAACGACTAAGAGGTTAATATGTTTATAACATCTATACAAGAGAAGGAAAACTCGAAATGAAACCCTATGCGAACTTGCCTTCGACAAAATGGGAGGGAATTTGAACTATTACACCATACTGATCAGACATGTTGGTATAGGATTATATTTCAAATTTTTCTTCTCTTGCACAGATCTTATGTGCATATAGTCGCCTTAGTCGTCTTTTCGGCATCCATAGGTAAGTTAGGGATATTTGTATAGGTACTATTGTCGGGTCAGCTAGTATTATATATTTCATAGATTTTTCAGCGTTTATGTTTATTTCCTATCTTCTATCATATCTAACTTAGATTGGCATTAACACTCTTCTGTAAACAACTCACTTGAGGTGACTTTAGGAAATTGTCATGCTGATCATAAAGATATGCAGTGTATATTCGCTTTGATGTCTTATGGCATAAAAACAATAATAAATTTTCTCCATCAAAATGTATCTTTCAATTCATTCTCAATTCTTTACTAATACGTTTGTGAAGGCGATATTAATTCTAGAATTTATTCGTAATTTTAATTCATTGAACCTTTCTTTAAAGAACCCTTTTAAAAACTTATTCACAGTTTTATTTTTGTCAAGCCTAGTTAATATTAAATTATAAAAATGTTACTAGCTGATTTTCAACATACATAACGAAATATTGCCCCTTTTTATTTATTTATTTATTAAATCACGAATTACATCTATTATTACAGGCTTTCCCAATGCAATAGTGTAAGTCAACATAAACCATTTATAACATTATCTTTTAATGTCAACATAATAATTGCATAAATAAAAATGTTTGTTTTTTTAGTTTAGCCAGTCCATCAAACCTCCAACCCCATAAACAGTTATTAGATACCATCATCACACAATAGTTTTACACCTACTGTTGGCAGTCCACGTGTGTTATGTGCAGACGTGGAGTGTCATCGGTAGACGTCCCATCCCATTTTTACATTAAATTTCTCCAAAGGCCTCTGCGTGTTGGATCCGTATCCCCATGTAAGCCTACCAAAGGACCGGGTATCTTTCTTTGGAAGATACCCGTGACACTGACATACATAAATAATATTAGTTTATACATTTTATATCGCACATAAATTAAAAAAATTATTTTAAAATTCTATAATATGTTAAAATAGGATATTATGAAATTATCAACGAGTGTCATTATATAATTATACATTGTTATAGCGTATTTCAAATAACATTGCTTTTTGAATTCTACAATTGAACAAACGAATAAATCAATTTTGTCGGCGAGTCGATTCAATGTTCGGTTGTACGTCAAGGGTGCCATAGTCAAAAGGTTGATTCTAGCTTTTGGCACTTTGAATAAATGCGACCCACGACGCCGCGCAAGGTATTCACCTGGTACACATAATCCCATCAACAGTATATACGGAATAGAGATCCTGTCCCGAAATACTCTCATCATATAAGATGCGAGAGCCAAATCCCGTGTTGTTTCCAATCCAACCATCCCCATTTTTTAATCATTGTAATTTATTATGTACTAGCAATCCACCCTCGCTTCGCTTCGGTTTCAGTCACTTAAACCCGCGTAGTTCCTGTTCCCGTGGGAATACCGGGATAAAATGTAGCCTATGTTACTCCCTGATATTATAGCTTTCCATTGGTGAAAGAACTTTTGAAATCGGTTCGGTGGTTTAAGCGTGAAAGCGTTACAAACAAACAAAAAAACAAATAAACAAACAAACATCCTTACTTTCGCATTTATAATATTAGTATGGATGTCTTGTGCTGAAATGTCTTTAATATTCTTCACAAATTTCTGGAATAAACAATTATCTATGAACCATGTATTTATTGTCGATGCAATACACCTAGCCTTGAAGTCAATTTAATTTAATTATTGTTTTTATTTTGATCATTATAATTGTGAACAGGATATATATATTCATATACAGTTTTAATCCGATAAAAGCTTACAGTTATGTTCATGAAAAGTCTGATCAATTTATATAAGTTTTAAATTTAAGGATAATTCGATCATCTTCATCATTTTAGCTTATTTACGTCATACTGCTGGGTTCTCTTTCATAGCCTCTTCCATAATAGGAGGGATATTAATTTACTACACCACGCTGGCCAGAGAGATTCAGGGTTTCATTAAGAGTTTCTTTCTCTTGCATAGGCGTTATATGCATCTTGTATTCCTTTATAGTCTCTTACGACATCCAAGACGGACGCACGGACAAGATAGGAAGTGATGGATTGTATTCTCACTCCGTCACTACACGGATTGCTTCTATAGCAATGTTATTTATGGCGCTATTTATGAATGAGATTAATATTTATTTTTTATGTATTTCAGATAAAGAATCTGGCGTAATAAAAAAATCCTCCCTTCATAAAACGTAACACTTAGAATAAAATAAAATTCACAGTCAGTATTTTAAAATATTATATTATCAATGTATTCATGCATAAATTACCTAAATATCAAAACTAAATATAATATTCTTCGCAATGTGTATTTAAGAAATGGTGACAATTATGTATGTCGTGACGTATTCTGCTCACGGATAAGGAGGTAAACTACCTCGTAGAGATTACTGTGAGAGGGTGCAGTCTACAGTTGTTCAGTATCTGACCGAATAATCGGTTCATGAGTTCATTGCACCCATCTCTCAGGTGTTTCGTAACTTATAAAATGTAATTTTTGTAACGTTTGGTAAAAAAATAATCCATTTGACACCATTATATTTATTATTTGTATTATCACATATTTACATATATTACGCGATTATATTATTTACATTGAATAATTTAATTTGCACTCGTATTTTTACGCGAATTCGCTTTTGAAAATATCAATTTTACGCATTTTATTCGAATGTATAAATATTATTTATTTCTTTTAAATACCTACGTGGTTATTATAGAAATTCATCATCTCATCATCATCTCAGCCCATATATGTCCCACTGTTGGGCTCGGGCCTCCTCCATAATGGAAGGGTAATTGACCTACTATACCACGCTGGTCAGACGTGTCGATATAGGGTTTTATTTCAAGTTTTCCTTCTCTCGCATAGATGTTATATGCGTTTTATATCCCTTAGTCGTCTCGTACGATCACCCACGGGTAAGATAGGGGGTGGTGAATTGTATTCTTACCCCGTCACCACACGGAATTTTTATATAGGAATTATAGAAATTATTATATATATTTTAAATAAATAATGAAAATTAAGTTCAAAAGATAAATATTTTTAATTTGTTGTAATGTCGCGTTTGTTTCTTATCTGCGTCATAATGTACTGTGAAGTTGAATAACCTCTAATCAAGTACAGGGACCGGCGAATTAATCGAAAAAAAAAAAATTAAATAGGTTCAACGACTTACCATGCGTTGTTTATTTAAAAATGTTGCCTGTTTAGGTATGATTACAAGTCGCTGAATTAAAATTCTACTATTTTAAAGTAACATTAAATGGATTGCCTATTTGGAGACAATTGTAATTTATTTCGATCTATTTTCTTGTAAACTATTTTATTGTAATTTTGTTACCTATTTATAATAGAAAATTACAATTATGTATATTTTTTGTAACTCTTTTGATCGAAAATTTAAATAAGACATACCTATTACGATATAAAATAAAATAATGTTGCAAATCTTTCTCTCTCTTCGAATGTGGTGTAGTGAGTGGTAGGACCACACTGTTGACAGTTATCTGTCTACAGCCGCGGGCCGATCCGTCCGGGGTAGTACCACACTGAGCAGAAAATCGACGTCTGAGTAGTAGCAATTTGTTACTGCGTTTCGTTCGGTGAGCGAGAGAGCCGGAAGCCCAACTTTCTGAGGGTGTTTGCGTGTGATAGTTTTTAGTGATGCCTTCAGTATTACCGAACCTCAATGCATTCATTCACACTCCCTTCACTTTCTTCGCGGTAGGCAGCAGCCTTGTAAGGGTCCATGAGCGGCAGCAACACTTACCATCAGGTGTACTGTTTGCTCGTTTGCCACCGTTTGCAATAAAAAAAAATTCTTTTCTTTCGGGGTAGTTTCGATTCATAACAGATAACTATTTACCTCGTAATAGAGGATGGCTAATACTACAAAATCTTATCGTCTTATTTTATCTCAATTATACCTACTCCTTATAAAAAACTCAAAATCAGCTATTAAATTTAATATCCTTTAAAACACTTCATTTATCGGTTGCAGTTTTTGCTTCCGATTTTCTTTTCCTTTTGTTTTTTTTAAAACAACTCTGCACTAAGGATATAATCTTTGCATCTGATGCCGCTCTGGCAGAGGCTGCGGGTGACCGGACCGGGGATTTCGTCCGGCACCCGCGGAGAGGTTAGCCTGGCGACGGCGATCGGCGTCTGGGGAGGACGTCGACGTCGATACTCGGGGTATTCCGTTGGGTCGACCACTGAAGTCAAGGAACTCTGCACCGGTGGTCGGCCCAACGACGAAGGCGACGTGCTATATGGGTGGGTTACGGGCGTGCGTGCTTACGCCCCTCTGTTGCCCCGGACGAAGCCGGGCGAGCAGTACGCCGACTGTAAGAAAAAAAGGATATAATCTTTGTATTGCGAGGGATACAATTTAACTGAGTAATTAATTATCCTGCGTGGAAAGCGAACCTACGACACTGCTGTCTTAGCCACTACAGCATTTATACCGTCAAGTCACACGCCGTTACAGAATTCAACATACAATTGTGTTAGAATTTGCTTATTTTCGTCCTAAAATAATAATCTGCGTTATCATTTATCTATGGTTTTATTTTTTAACTAGCAACCCGCCCTCGCTTCGTTTCGGTTTCAGTCTTTCCTGTGTTGTTCCCGTTCCCGTGAAAATACCAGGATAAAATATAGCCTAGGTTACTCCCTGATGTTATAGCTTTCCATTGGTGAAAGAATTTTTGAAATTGGTCCAGCCGTTTTGAAGATTACCCGGAACAAACAGACAGACAGACAGACAAAAAAACATAAAGTATATTTTAGCCATATGTATAGTGCAAATAACCGTGTGAGCATGAATAAGTCTATTATTTTGACATTACAAACAGACACTCCAATTTTATTTATTGGTATAGAAAAGAGCCTGCTATACTAAGGTCCAAGGAAATAATCCTTGAATTGCGGCAGACTTTACAAACATATAATTCACGGACACAAATTACATCCAGGCTCAGGACAACAATTTGTGGATCGCATAAAGTGTTCTCCTGGGTGGGAACTGCATTGGAACTCGTGGCACTGAGACTGGAGGTCGGTATCTAAACCACTATGCCATCTGTGCAGTTAAAGAAGTAGCCCCCATGTGCTTTCTCTTTATATAAGCTTCGGACTACTTTAAAGTAGATACTGGTATTTTATTCTTCTAGATTTCGCCTTGTCATCGTCTTAGCTAATGTTCGTCTCATTGGACTCGGGTCTCCTCCATAATAGGAGGGAAATTGATCTACGATACCACGCTAGTCAGGTGTATTGGTATAGGGTTACATTTCAAGCTTTCCTTCAAAAAAAGCCTATTAGTTATATGAATCTATACCTATAAATAAAATTGGAGTGTCTGTTTGTAATGTCAAAATAATAGGCATTTTTCATGCTCACACGGTTATTTGCACTATACATATGCCTAAAATACACTTTATATTTTTTTTGTCTGTCTGTCTGTCTGTTTGTTCCGGGTAATCTTCAAAACAGCTGGACCGATTTCAAAATTCTTTCTCCAATGGAAAGCTATAATATCAGGGAGTAAACTAGGCTATATTTTATCCCGGTATTCCGGAACGGGAACTACGCAGGAAAGACTGAAACCGAAGCGAAGCGAGGGCGGGTTGCTAGTATTTAATATAAATAATCTTTTGCGACACCCACGGACAGGAGTGGGAGTGATCTTTATTTTTTTTATTTATTCCATAATGATATCTTATTTACTACGACATATAATCTTCGCCAAACGTAATTGTTTAACAGGGTACATATCGATAACTGTTAGTCTTTATACGAAATGTTCATATTTTAAAGGTTTTTTACTGTCGAGTTTGTTATTGTCCGACAACACTGTTATAACAGCAGTGTTATCAGACTAAGAAGACGAATCAACACCTTGTTTATATCTTTATACCATGAGCAATTTGAGCTGAGCTGAGCTCGACCTTCCTTCACGATAGGTTTTTTTGTGTCTTTATAGCTGTTGGTCGCAGATGACCTTGACAGCTTAGCCCGCACAATGGGTGAGCGCTGATGGCTCTCAACTCGGCCTTCACGATAGGATGGAAATTGAACTATTATACTACGCTGGTTATGCGTTTGGGTATAGAGTTCTATTTCGAGATTGCCTTCTCTTGCATAGATATACCTACTACCACTACGGAGATGGCTCGACCCCAGCAGTAGATCAATATATGAGTTGAGATAATAATGAGATGATGATTAATGAAGTGAAAACTATTTTAGCGGCGTTGTGTACTTTTTTTAGAATGGGGATAAGTATTAAACTCGCGTCAGGAATCGCGATCTGATCAAATATCCGTAAGACGGCGTGGGGCGCCTGTAGCGCATGCACGCTTGCTCTTTGCTTTCAAATCCATAAAGACCAAGCTCTAAATTTAAAATGTTGTTTATTTTTAATACGCTTTTATTAGCTTCAGACGTATCTATGTTAGTATGTAACGGAATTTTTGAACATGATTTGGACCCCCTTCAAAACGTCGGATTAACTCGAAATTTGGCATACTTATTAAGGACCGATGACAATTCAATATTTTAAACAGTTTGACCCGTTATCCTTACTAGGATAATCAGGATTAGCGATTTAAGCGTATTTTTTTAGTTTTTTTGAACTATTATATTTATTTATATATTACTGAAGTTTCTCCGTATTTAATTTCTTACTGCTGTATTCCAGTGTGGTGATGGGTTAAGAGTGTTTGCAACCCTTAATTTACCGTGTCGGGCCGACCACTGACGACAAGTAAACCTGCTCCGGTGGTCGGTCCAACGACGAAGGCGATGTGGTGTTCAGGTGGGTTGCGGCTATGCGTGCTTACGCCCCTCTGTCGCCCCGGACGGAGTGGTGTGAGGAGTGCGCCGACCGCGACCCACCCCAACAAAAAACCCTTAATTTACCGTAGTAAGGGTAAAAAATTTAGTGTGAATGGTAAGAATAGTAAACATATTTTCTCTGTGATTACGGTACGATTTCCATGTGCGTCGTAAAAGACGAGTAACGTAAGTAATATACATATAACATCTATGCAAAAGAAGGACAACTCGAAATAAAATCTGAAATAAAATCTTATACTAATACGTCTTACTTGCGTGGTATATCATCATCATCATCGCAGCTCACATACGTCCCACCGTTGGGCTCGGACCTCCTCCACAATGGGAGGGAATTTGACCTACTATATTATGTTGATCAGACATGTTGGTATAGGATTTCATTTCGAGTTTTCCTTCTCTTGCACAGATCTTAGGTGCATATCATATCCTTTAGTCGTGTTTTACGACATCCACGGGCAAAACATGGAGTGGTGAATTGTATTCTTACTCTGTCATCACACGGACTCCAAGCAATTGGGCTAAAAACAGGATGCTGCTCGATGTGGAGGAAAGGACGATGTTCAACCCTACAATGTTCCAAGTAGGGGGTATTCCGTCGGGCCGACTACTGATGACAAGTAACCCTGCTCCGGTGGTCGGCCCAACGACGAAGGCGACGTGGTGTTCGGGTGGGTTGCGGGTGTGCGTGCTTACACCCCTCTGCCGCCCCGGATGGAGTGGTGCGAGGAGCGCGCCGACCGCAACCCACCCCCAAAAAAAAACCCTACAATGTTCTGTAATTTCAGTCTTTCATTTCAGCTTATATACGTTCCATTCAAGAATTAGCTGAAGTGTCAATGGGCAGGCCACATCGCTCGACGTACTGACAACCGCTGGGAAAGAAAGGTTCTCGAGTGGCGACCACGTATCAGACGACGTGTAAAACAATGTTATATGCATATTTAATCCCTTAGTCACCTTTTACGACACTCGTGGGGATGAAAGAGGGGTAGTGAATTGTATATTAACCCCGTCTCCACACGGAGGAGCATAATAATTGTAATTAATAATATCGTTATATCGTCATATCATTTCCGTCTGTTTACGTCTTGCTAACGGCGAGTACTTGCATAGACATAACCAAGTAGCCAGGATCATCCACCAGCAACTTGCTCTGCGGTACAAACTTGCGAGCCTAGAGGTGCCGTACTACAGGTATGTACCAGAACCGGTTCTCGAAACGGCCATGTCACATTATACTGGGAGCGATATATTATCACTGATAGGACTATTGTGGCCAACAAGCCAGACATCGTGGTGATAGATCGGTTAGAGCGCCATGCAATGATTGTTCATGTCACTATTCCGCATGACGGGAATCTCGTGAAGGCTAAGAAAGATAAACAAATAAAATATCAAGACTTAGCTCACGAGATTGTCGTCATGTGGGATGTGGACTTGGCAATCGATGTACCGATAGTCATTTCGACCAATGGAATAATAGTCAAGAGCCTCGATCAACACCTAAAGAGGCTCGCGTTAGGTAGTTGGATTGCGGGATATTGGATTGTTGGATTCTGATGCAGAAGGCGATGTTACTGGACACGGCGCGCATCGTAAGGAAGTTTCTTTCTTTGGAGCCCTAACCAGCGACAGCTTGATCCTTGTATTCGCTACCGGTGGGTCATTTCATTTTTTATATTTTTAAATATTGTATTTTATATTATATTTAAAAATGTATTTAGTAGGTAGGTATAAGTTTGAAATAAAGATAATTAATAATAAAATATTTTAAACTGTGCACAATTTAAATGTAATTTGAAATGATTGTTGTATTCGATATTACATTGAATTAAGGTTATGGATACATTTCATAGCAAGTGTCTGACGACTGCGTAAACGGCTGTGCAAATGTCATGGCCGCCTTTATCAACATATTATGAATATTACGAATATTGAACGGTCGCATATTATCGGTTGCGATGTTAAAAATTTGACATATTCTATATTCTATACAAATCAAAATTATGTGCTAGCTAGCACCGCATGGCAACGGGATAAGATTTGTTTCTATCCATAATCGTCTCTAAAGGGTGGCTAAAAGTTTTATTTGGCGAATAAACGTTGATTGACTCTTCCATGGAAAATATATGCAGGGTATCTCAGATTAGGGAACCATTGTTTGAGTATGTGGTAGTTTAACGGTTTAACGGTAATTAGAATGTATATTACACAAAAAATAATAAAACATATTAGTTATAGTGATTTTAAAATGTGTGTCTAAGAGTCTATGCCTTAAATGTTACATATTATGTAGACATGTAGAGACAGGACACATGTAGGCATGTATCGCGTCGATAGTATAAGTAGGTATGAATCGCGCAAACCCGTCGATGGTAAAGTAGTACGAAGGCGCCCCGGCAACGGTCATCGGCCAATCAACTCAAAGGCGAAGTTTGTCTTATTTATGCAAACGTTATTGATTTATTCAATTTCTAATGAAAACTTAAAAAAGTACGAATATGTTGCAGATTAAGTATCACTGACTTTATACATTTCAATCAGATTCACATGAAAACGAGATGATAAAATTGGAAAATTTACATGTTTCAAATTCATTAATGGATCGATATTTTTACTTCAAATTTTTTTCACGGGTTCGTACTACCATTGCCTATTGTCCGTTTGACCAGTTGTTCCATAACCTGAGACAGCCTGTATATCACTATAGTGAAATCACCAATCCGTCTCCCAAGCGTAAAAATTAGAGCACTATCCCTTCATTTGTGAATGTCTAAGTCCAACAGTGAACGGTAAAGGCCGAATCATGAAAATGGTGTAACCTAATTTGACATAATTTATACTAATCAAACACTGATTTGCCTATTAAAAATAAAAAAAAAAACATATCGATTAAACAAAATATTCTAAAAAAATTAAACCATTTTTGAGTTAAATATTTTAATGTGTATTTATTTTAATTAAAAATCAAGAACCTAATAGCAAAAGAGACAATTTAATAATTTGAACAGTGCATTACTTTTAAATTGCTTTTTTTACAGTTGTGCTTGATGATTGATTTTTCTATAATTATTTATTTTACTTTAGGCTTTTCAGTATCCGGTTACTCCATATTTAAAATTTTAATACCATAGCATGAAGTAAATATAAACATGATACATTTTTACCTTATCAAAAACCTTTTGCAACCAATTTATTGTTCTTAATATAATTTAAACATAAAACGTATACATATTTGTCCTTTCAATTTCATCGATATCCACTATAGATTATTTTACATATACGTATTAATATTATGAGTTAAAAATCCTCCATTTCTTTGCACACATATGTTTAAGCATATTTAAGTTTCTAAGACAAAATATAACCTTACTTGTCAAAATCCAATTTGCCGTTTAAGATACAAGGTAATAAAGAAATTTACAAACATACAAAATACGCGGAAAAACATAACTCTTCTCCTATCTCTCTTCTCTTCCGTCTTGCAGTCGGATAAAAAAAAAATCTAGAATCAACCAAAGCTACCAGCTATCGCTTGCAATCGTAGATTTAAATCATCAACAGTTCCAATTAAATGCATCCAAAATTTCATCAAATGTGTCCAACCGTTTAAAAGTGTACACACACATACAAAAGAATATAAATATATGGCGCATGTGCACTAACACTATAAAAATTTTGCATATTATTTAAATTTATCTAGTACCTAATCTATGACCGGACTGGACCGCGACCTCCACTTAGAATATCATATTGTAGCATTGAATTAAATTACTAAGTGACTAATCACAAAAAAACCTTTTGCGATATGAAACATACATGAGAATTTAATTTAAGTGGTTTAAGTGTTATATTAAGAATTTAACGTGTCACTATTAACACTTACAAAAGCAGTAAATATCATTTAAGGAATCATTTGGAGAATAAGCAAGTGAAATCTTTTAGGCAATTTATAATAACAGGTATGTTTGCCAACACGTTTATCCAGCCTAATTATGTTTACTACTTAATTATGGATACTACATTGGTAATATTAGTCATATCTAATTTCAAAAAGTATACGCCGATGGGTTGTAGGATGAATAATCTTAATGTAATTTAATAAATTTCACAGCAGAGTAAGATTTATCTGTGGTAAAGCTAAGCAATCCATGAAATGTAATTATTTCGGACCATTAATCTATTTCATCACATTATATAAAACAACGATAGTAAATAAAAACAAAACAAAACAACAATAAATAAATCAATCATTCAATAAAAAGTAACAATTGAAATTACAAAAAGAAAATCACAAATACAAAAAATATTTTCAAATTATAATAAAATAAAAAGTCACGTTACAATAAAATGAAAATAACAGTAAAAACTAATAAAAATCAATAGGTAAGTAAATCATAATAACAATTCAAATTAAAAAATAAAATCAGAAATACAATAGGAATCCTATCAAAATATGAAATAACCATAAGGGGTGGTGCCTTTTTCTTTAACGCTACTTACTACCCCCCATTATTTTTTCAATTTATTTCAATCTTTCACATTTGACACTGGTTTATTCCAAATTAGAAAAATTACCTTACTTTACCACGCTTAGCAGACGACATAGAATGTTTTATTTAGATTTTTCCTGCCTTTACAGTTGTGTTATCTTAATCGTTCAGTCGATTGTTACGATATCCACGGGAGAGGTAGATAGATAGTGACTATTGTGTTCATTCTACGTCATCAGACGACTGTTATACTGTTTATTTGTTAATTTTTTTTAGTATGTATTACCATTAAAACTGAAAAACCTTAATTTTATTTTTTGCTTGAAGTACTGACTTTTTATACCGTAGCTTTTTATATACTGGTATATAAAAAAAGTATAATTGTCAATTGAACAAATTTGCTCAACAATGGGTTATCGCAGAAATGTAAATTACTCTGTTAACACAAAAATGTGAATTACTCTGTAATCTAACTACAATTTTTTTGATTATTAGTTTCAATGGAGTACTTGACTTTTATTCATCATCATCATCATCATTGCAGCCCACATACGTCCCACTGTTGGGCTCGGACTTCCTCCACAATGGGAGGGAATTTGACCTACTATACCATGCTGGTCAGACATGTTGGTATAGGGTTTCATTTCGAGTTTTCCTTCTCTTGCACAGATGTTATGTGCATATTATATCCCATAGTCGTCTTATACGACATCCACGGGCAAGATAGGGAGTGGTGAATTGTATTCTTACTCCGTCACCACACGGAAAATGTTCATAATGGGAATGAATTTGGTCTTGTATACCAGGCTTTGACTGGTTATATACTGGTCTTTGATGTTTTGGCGTAAAGATTAATTTTAATATTCCATTTTCTTGTAGTGATGTTGTTTATCTTTTACGATAGCTCCTTCGGCTATCGTAAAATGTATGGCGATATAATCTTTTCTTTAAAGCCGTTACCAGGCCAATATTTTTTTTTGCTAAAATTTGAGACAGAAAATGAGAGTTTAATAACCTTTTGAAGAAGTTTATTTACTTGTTACGTAATACGGTTTAAATGTAAAAATATATAATTTATTCATTTAATTAAGTTATTCTTAATGTTTATAATTAGTGGCCGTTTTTTTTGCTTAAAAATGTAAATGCAGTTATAAAGAGCACATTTTTCATATCTTTATTCATCTATGTACCTTTTATATAAACATTATTATATATACATTTCGCGTACGGTGTAATGGTTTAAAGGATTAATGCGTTATTGCATACGCCCTTTGTTAAAGGTTCGATTAAATAAATGAGACTATATTACGCATATAAATAACTTCTAATTGCGAATATGTAGAGTTTTAATATGCATCTATAAAAACTATAAAATCGATTTGTATAATAGCTAATATGTTGGTCCGTAGATTCTATCGATGCTCAAGAGAGGTTACTTTGTTTAAATCCTTTTGCCAAACTTTTTACGCGAGTGGCTTGTGGTCTACGTGTCTTTTGGAGTGGTAGGACCACACTGTCGACAGTTATTTGTCTACAGCCGCGGGCCGGTCCGTCCGAGGCAGTACCATACTCTTGCAGAAAATCGACGTCTGAGTAGTAGCGATTTGTTACTGCGCTTCATTCGGTGAGCGAGAGAGCCGGAAGCCCAATTTTCTGAGGGCGTTTGCGTGTGGAGGGTTTTGGTGGTGCCCTTGGTATCACCGAGCCTCAATGCACGCATTCACACTCCCTTCAATTTCTTCGCGGTAGGCAGCGGCTTTGTAGAGGTCCATGAGCGGCAGCAACACTTACCATCAGGTGTACTGTTTGCTCGTTTGCCAAGGTTTGCAATTAAAAAAAAAAAAAAACGTGCACTCAGAAATCGGTCAACGCACTTCGTGTCCAATATAATAATGCTTTTAGGATGCTGTTGGAGCTCCCATGAGTTCTGTAGCGCGTCTGGTATGTTTGCCGAAGCACGTACCGACAAGTTCTATGCGTGTATGCGGAAAAAAGTCGCGTCGCCGCTGTGCAGAATCTGTGCGAGCACCAACACCATCCTGAAGACCTTAGCTGCTAAGTGGGATAGCCCTTTCTTCGGACACTGTGTTCGGATACTGATGGCATAGGAGACTATTCCATCAGTGTTTGAATACAGTTTTTTCTGTTTCTATTTTTATGTATATTTCACCTTACTTCCAACATAGGTTAAATTTATTTACTAACACTAGTATGGATCTTTGATGTCTGAAATAAATTACATTATTATTATAGAAACGTTTTTCGTGTGGTGACGGAGTAATAATATAATTCACCATCCCTTATCTTACTTATGGATGTCGTAAAAACCAACTAAGAGATATGATATGCATATAACAGCTATACAAGATCACTAAAACTCGATATTAAACTCTATCCCAATGGTATCCAGCTATCATTATTTACGTCATTGTCGGGCTCGAGGAGGCTCGAGCCTCCTCCATATTAGGAGGGAAATTGACTTACTTGCTATAGAGTTTTATTTTGAGTTTTACTTATTTTACATGATGATGTTATAAGCACCATTTCTTAGTCATCTTTATCGACACCCATAAGAATGGGTAGAGGGGGTAGTGAATTGTAGAAGAAAAATAGAAACGTATAATGCAAATATACCTATATATTAAAAAAAAAAACCGGAGTCGCGCATGAAGGGTTCCGTACCATTACATCCGTATAAAAAAAAAAATTGCGTTTGTAGTATGGGAGCCCCCCCTAAATACTTTTTTATTTTGTTTTTAGTATTTGTTGTTATAGCGGCAACAGAAATACATAATTTGTAAAAATTTCAACTGTCTAGCTGTTGCGGTTCTTGTGATACAGCCTGGTGACAGGCAGACAGACGGACAGACAGCGAAGTCTTAGTAATAGGATCCCATTTATAATTATCTACCCGATACAGAAAATCTGTATCGGGTAGATAATTATAAATGTCTGTAATAACGATTACTTGTTGGACGTGAGACACCTTAGTCCGCGCGTGACCATTAATGCTGCAAAGTATTTGAAACGTCGGGCAATCATAAATCAAATACAAATGCGATATAATCCGTAAAAGTAGTTTTATTTACAATCTGTAGTGCTCGCGTAAACATCAGATATCAATAGGATCCCATTTTTACCCTTTGCGTACGACACTCTAAAAAGCACACGTTTAAAAACCGGCAAGTTTGGTAGAAACGATGTTTGCTATAACACCGAAGAGAGCGTCGAAATTTAACGAGTTCAAAATTTCAATGCTTTCTTTTAGCCTTTCTTATACGAACGGTAAGAAAAAATAAACAAGAACACAAGTCATAAGAACTATCGCCAGAAGTGAAAACTTAAAACTATAAGTAAATAGTTGCTATTTTTGCATATGTAAATTATTTTTTTGATCTTAACTTGACATTATTTTTACGAACTAATAATAATCTATGAAACAATCTATTAAAATATACCAACCTCGTAAATAAACGTCGAAATTTAAATAACATTAACATTATAATATAATGTATTCTTAGATATTATGAATTCTAGAATTTTATTATAAGTTTAATGATTCAAAATATGCAGTCAATTACATAATTTAATAATGGTCTTATTTTAAAATGGAAGCAGAAAAGGGAGAGACGCCCCTTTCTCAAACAGAAAGGTGGAAGGTGCTCCTCACGCGAGAGTAAGATTTCTTTATCTCCTATTCAACCTTCATCGTATTCCTTATTTTTCCATTCCATTATGGTGGTATATTGATTAATCATGGGGGTGGGTCGTTCTTCCATTCATTTTTAAATAATAATGGATTTTCGCTATGTATCACCTAATTCAATTAATTATATAGCTCTTAGGTCTAGCGGTGGATGTACTCCACAGCTAGACAAAAGACCAATGTAAGATCTCAGCTTATATTTGTTTTTTTATTGCCGATGGTGGCAAACGAGCAGGCAGCACATCTGATGGTAAATGATCCTGTCGCATATGGACCTTTGCAATACCAGGGGTACAGCCAGGCCGTTGCCTACCGTAAGGAAAATACTCCTCTTAAACCTTGTTTAAAGAATGACATGTCATAGCGCTCGGGAAACACAGCAGCAGGTAGTTCATTCCAGAGCCTGCACGTACGTGGGAGAAATTATATACATCCCACTGTTGGGCTCGAGCCTCTTCCAGCTTAAGAGGTAAATTGATCGACTATATGGCCTCGTTTGTGTAGGATTTCATTTCAAGCATATTTGTATCCCTTAGTTATCTTTTACAACACCTTTGACATAGCTACTAATATAGTGTTAGCCTTAACATGTCATGTGACCATGTCGATTACGACTCACATGAATTTAGTACCTATCCGATCCTGCCTTTTTTTTGGGGTGGGCTACGTTCAGCGTACCTGCCGCCTGGCTCCATCCGGGGTGAAAAGGGGGCGGTGCGCGGCCCATAACCCACCGTAGCTCGTCGCCTTCATCGTTAGGCCGACCACCGATACCCAATTCCTTGTCCGCCGTGGTCGGCCCGGACGGAATACCCTGCGAGGTACCATCTCCTCTCAGCATCCCTTTCTCGGGACGTCGGTCGCCGTCGCGAGGTCAGCCTTTCTGCGGGTTGCGGACTAATCCCCGGTCCGGACACCGGCGGCCTCGGTTATCCGAACCTGCTTATAGAAGTTTTCACTCCAATAATTAAATTCTTCGTAAAAACTTGTATGTTTCACGATAGAACTATTAATTGAAACCATGCGAAGCCGAGGCGTTACGCTAGTGTTCATAGGTAACTAAAGCATAATATCGCAACATTAAAATAACCACAGGTGATTCGATATCTGCCTTTAAGTTGTAACAAAGTTAAATTAAACAAGTACATGCCAAAATAGTTCTTAATTATAGAGTAGGAAGAGGTATGTTCAATGTATAATAATATTTTTATCTTTGGATAGCATGCGTCTAGTAGTTTTACAACTAAAATGTTGTAAAAATGTAAAGTTTCTTGGCACGTGTCACTAGAATAGGATCCCTATAATTTATTTATATACTTTTTGAAGTGAAAACTTTTCGAGGCACGCTGTGCAGTTTATTTTATGGCTATTGACTGTGATTGAGCCGTCTCGCTCGAATATGTAACGCTCATCCGAGTAAAGTCGGCTTTAGTCTACTAAGAGAGCATTTTAACGAATGCCCTACGAATTAGTAAAGGTAAAATCTTCCAGAGTAATTGTTAATATTTTTAATTATATGTATTATAAATGTTATTCTTCATCATCAACAATTCAGTTCATAGAAATTCCACTGCTAGGCTCGCGCCTTCTCCAAATAAGAGGGAATTTGACCTACTATACCACGCTGATCAGTGTTGGCCTAAGGTTTTATTTTGAGTTTTTGTTTTACTTTGCATAGATTTTATCTGCATAACATATTTCTTAGTAGTCTTACGATACCAACTCAAAATGGAGGGCGGTGAATTGTATTCTTAATTCATCACCAAAACGGAGATTAAAAGGGAATGTATGCAATGAGTAATGCCTGCAATGAGGTTCGGTAAATACTAAAGGCAACACCAAAAACCATCACACGCAAACACCCTCAGAAAGTAGGGCTTCCGGCTCTCTTGCTCATCTAATGAAGCGCAGTAACAAATTGCTACTATACGGATCTAGATTTACTGCGAGAGTGTGGTACTACCCCGGACGGGCCAGTCTGCAGCTGTAGACACAACTCTCAACAGTGTGTTACCACTATAAAAATAATTCTAAACCGCGGGAAAGGTGACGTTGAAGAATATTAATATCCTTGATAACTCCTTCATATATCACTACAAAAAAGCTTACTATTATTAAAAAAAAAACTAGTAATTTAACAATGTATAATGCAAAAGTGTGGCCGTCAAAATTAGTATTTCGTTGTCATTCAAAATCATTCTGTCAGTGTTACCAGCTGATAATTACATCTGCTCCTGTGTTTACGCGAACTTGTTCACAAACACGTCTAGTATAATCGTTTCGAATTGATCCACGTTGGGTAATGTACTCGGTACATATATTATACTCGGTACTTGTAATTGCATACTATTAGGGTCTGTTATATATAATTTGAATACATTGTTTATATTTTGCAAATTAGCAATTGCTTGGGGTCCAAGCAATATATACCTACTCTTCTTCCATGGTACATATTGCAAAAAAGTTAGCAATACTATTACGAGTGGCTTTTGTTTTTTTTTTGCGTGGGAAAATGCAATTTTTATGCATGTCCACCTTTGAGAGATGGGGGATGCCGGGCTCAGCGTTGATTTATTATCAGCGCCACTAGCAGCTAAAAACCACACGCTGTTCCTGTCCCTCGGTTACGGCGAAGTTATGGGACCGTTTTCACATGCGCCACAACTCCGCCGGAAGTGGCCGCCTGCCTTACATCAACCTTTTTGGGAATATAATTGTTGACTAGACGGTATTAAAAAAATGTAGGCCTCATAACAAGCATCAAAGTCGCTCAGCGGGCTATGCTCGGCGTTTCTCTGCGAGATAGAATCCGAAATCCACAGAAGGGCGGGTGTAACCGACATAACACGAAGAATAAGCACGCTGAAGTGGCAATGGGCAGGTCAGATCACTCGACGAACCGACAACCGCTGGGGAAGAAAGGTTCTCGAGTGGCGACCACGTATCGGACGACGCATTGTAGGACGCCCCCCACTAGCTGGACCAACGACCCGGTGAAAGTTGCTGGGCGTCTTTGGATGCAGGCGGCACAGGATCGCATTTTGTGGCATAACATGAGGGAGGCCTACGTCCAGCAGTGGACGGCGATAGGCTGAAATTATGATGATGAGACGGCATTAGATGGAGTTGACTTAGGTTAGCCGTTAGTCGTCTTTTACGATACGTATGGGCAAAGTAAGGGTTGGTAGTATTTTTAGGAGCTACTACAAAGCATACAGCAGGATACTTGTTATATTTGTCGATTAATAATGTAAAAATAGAATGTCTATTTCAGTTATTCCTGGATCGTTTTGTTATTGAACCGTTTTGGGTATTCTATAAAACATTATTTCCTACAGGCAAAGTTGCTGTTAGAAAATGTTTTTATTATAAAAATGCCTCGCGTTATACGCACCCGCTGCCTGTCCAACTCCGGGGCGACAGAGAGGCGGCACGCGGCCCCATAGTCCACCATATAGCACGTTGCCTTCGTCGTTGGGCTGACTGTGCAGAGTATCTTGACTTCAGTCGTCCTACTAACTAAAGAGAGAAACCCGAACTAAAACCCGTCTGATCAGCGTGATATCGTAAGCCGTAATTACCCGCCTATCATGGAGGAGGCTCGGGTCCAATAGTGGGACGTATAAGATATGAGATGATGATGAAAGCAAATATCTCAACGAGCTCCATCATTATTTACGTAACTATAATTTAATTAAAATACTTATTAACGTATTCTAGTTAGCAACGATAGCAAATAATTGCAATAGCCATTATTGGATATGAATGTAATGAGTTCCTATTATAAAGTCTATGCGACCAATGAATAGAAGTTCTGTCTATTCATGCGATCCTAGTACCTTAAACTCTCGTTAAGACGATTATATCCGATTTAAGTGGGAGTTTAGATCAATTTGGCTTAGGATTATTTTTTTTTATTGACGTCTGATGTTATGTTATCCTAGTACCTGAATTTGAAACTGCTACGAAGTTTATTGATGTAGTATTAAAAACAATTACATAACAATTAAGATAATTTGGATCTTTCGATTGATGATAACACTGGTCAACAAAAAAATATTTTTTTGTTGCCATGGATATCTCCACAGATTTATATGTTTTTTTAAGTGCCCAGTTTCAGAATATATTAATGAAAGATCTGAATTGGCTCTGGTTTTTATGATTTTGGCGTATTTTATATTTTTACTAATTTACAGTTTGACCTGATTGATTTAAATTAGTTTAAAATTTCCATATGGTGACGGAGTAAGAATATGCTTTACCACCCCTATATATGTTACCTGTAGTTATAGTAAAAGACGATTAACTTCTATAATACACATATAATATCACGTAAGAGAAGAAAAACTCGAAACAAAGTTTTTGGTCCGCCTATAAACATAAAGCTACATTTCCGCCACAGTTACCTGGATACATTTTATGAAAATCTGCAAAATTATAGCGAGAAATATGATACTTAGTGCTTCCACCAAGATTTTAAAGTGATATAAGAATGATATCAGGGCAGATGGGACTGTCACATGATGGCAGATTACTGCTGGTGTTTGGAAAGAGAATGTTCCCAAAAATATAAGGGAGAGCTAATAGAAGTTTTTTTTAAAGCTTAATATAAATTATTCTGCTTTTCATCTTCTAGGTACAGTAATTATATATTAAAATAAAACATCTAGTAACACTATTCAGAAAATAGTTGATATTTAGAAATATAATTGCTGCTTCCTTACCGTTCTTACTGGGTTTTTCACACAATGTTAAAATGAAAATTAAAAAAAATCTAAATCCAATCTCCAAAAAACATGTATAATTTTGGAAATAGTTGGTATCAAGGAAATTCAAACCACCCTTAAATTAAGGGTAACAAAATCACTGTTGACCAGTGTAATAGTTTAAGGAATGATCTCCATTAATCATTTTTGAGATGCTGAGTAAATAAAAATAACTATTTTTTTGCACTGATGAAGATCTAGGATCTTCATCAGTGCAAAAAAGTAGAACTAGTAAAGTAGAACTTTCCTGGATCTACTTATGTCTCTATAAATAACGTAAGTTATCATCACCTTCTTTAACTCTTTTCGGAATTACGTAGTCGTTTCTAAGCTTGCATTATTTTTGTCCGTACAATTATATATAAAATTATTTGGCAATTTTTAATGTACATATTAAAACATGATATAATTAAACTTTGCAATAAGTCTCTAGAGAGATAAAATCCGTAACTAAATTGAAAATATTTGAGACAAATGGTATGGCGATGTTGGAATCATTTACAAAAAATATTTGAGTTATTTTTGGAATTTTTACAATCTTTTTGTTAATTTATTCGTGATTCATGCAAATAGCACTCAATTGAACTCCTTGAAAGCAATCAAATAATGATTTATTTATATAATTCATTCATACACACTTAAATTATAATAAAGATATTTTTATTTTATACAAAATACTTAGTTCTTTTAAGTGTTGCATGATAATAGTTTCATATTTTTGATATAATTATTGGCATTATCACATCACATCCGTGTCACAGTCCGACAGTTGGCTTTTTTTTTTGGATGGGCTGTGGTCGTCGCACGCCTCGCACCACTCCGTCCGGGGCGACAGAGGGGCGTAAGCACGCACACCCGCAACCCACCCAAATACCACGTCGCTTTCGTCGTTGGGCCGAGCACCGGAGCAGGGTTACTTGTCATCAGTGGTCGGCCCGACGGAATACTCCCTATTTGGGGTACCCTCCCATCGACCGACGTCCCCCCCTCGGGGAGGATGTCGGTCTTTCCTCACGCGGTCTGCCTCTCGGCGGGTCACGTCACCCGCGGCCTCGGCTAGGGCGGCATGACGCGCAGGTAGTCGCGCCTGCACCGCCCCAGTCGCCGGCGGCGGGTCGCTTCGTCGAGGCTGCGCTCCTCGCGCGCGCGACCCGCCTTCGACTATTGGGCTCGAGCCTCCTCCACGATGGGAGGGAAATTGACGTACTATACCATGGTCAAACGTGTTGGTATATGAGTTTTCCTTCTCTTGCATAGATGTTATATGCATGTTATATCCCTTAGTCGTCTTTTATGACACTCTCGGCTAGGTGGTGAATTGTATTCTTACATTATCACCACACGCGTTGATAGTCAGATGCAATAAGTGAGAACCCTCAATATAAACAACTTTATTGAATATACATATAATTAGCGTAACATAATTGTTTTCAGCCAGCCTGCTGGGAAATAAGCGACCTATTATTATATAACATTTCTCTTAGTAAGCAAGGAAGTCCCACGAATATTCAAATAACTTATCGGTAAGCGATATCGAGGTTGAGGAAGTATAATGCGTTTTGTTTATGTGCAGATCTTACGGAGAGATTGGAGTCGCTGGAGCAGCGGAGAGATTTTGGGTCACTCTATGTACTCTACCGACTTTTTCATGGGAAGTGCTCCGGGGAACTGTTTGACTTGGTACCACCGTCACCATTCTACCAACGTACCACTCGACATCGTAGCAGGATTTATTCATTTCACCTGGAAACGTTATGGTCTTCAACTGTACGTTTCCAGCGATCATTTCTCCCACGTACGTGCAAGCTCTGGAATGAACTACCTGCTGCTGTGTTTCCCGAGCGCTATGAAATGTTCTTCTTTAAACGAGGTTTAAGAAGAGTATTTTCTTCACGATAGGCAACAGCCTGGCTGTGCCCCTGGTATTGCAAAGGTCCATGTGCGGCACTATCACTTACCATCAGGTGTGCTGGTTGCTCGTTTGCCACCATTGGCAATAAAAAAAAAGAAAATATTCTTTTTTAGAGACAGCATCCTGTATTTACAAAGATAGCCACCTGAATTTACGAAATTCTTGTGATATCGAGGAGTTTCATCATTATGATGTTAGCTCATATACGTTACACCGCTGGGTTCTACTTTCCTCCAGATTAGGAATAAGATTGGGCTTGAATGTTGTTCTAGAATAGGATGGAAATTGACCTATTATACCAAGTTGGTCAGACGTGTTCCTATAGGGTTTTATTTCGAGATTTCCATCCCTTGCATAGATATTATATGGGTATCATAGGGATCAAGATCATATGGATGTAAGATCGGGTAGTTTACAAGCATTCAATGAAGATACAAATCTATACATTTGTTTTTCTTAAATTTATAACTATAAAAATTTATAACTATAAAAATTATATAACTAGCTGACCCAAGAAAAGTAGTTCTGCTCAAATAAAATAAAAGGAATTCTTAAAATCGATAGCAACACCTATCGGGTTCAATTATAGATCTAAACCATTCTCGAATCCACAGGAGCACATAGAAAATTTCATCAATATCGGTCTTAAATTTCATCAATTACAAACACACGAACAGAAGATTTATAAACCTAAAGATGTACAGAAATCAACCCGTTATAGAAATTTATAAAATAAATCTGTTAAGGTTTAACGAGTATAATTCCCTTCATGTGGTGACGGCGAAAAAATATAAATCCATCCCCCTTTTCTTGCCCGAGGGTGTCGTAAAAATACTAAGGGATATGATATGTATATAACATGTACGCAGGAGAAAGAAAACTCGTAATCAAATCCTATAATAACTAGCGTGGTGTAGTAGATCTATTCCCCTATTACTGCGGGGTAGGCTCGAGTCCAGCTGTGGAATGTAGGCTCTGATGAGCATAATTCCAAATTCCAAGCAGTTTCTACCTAATCATCATTATTCAGGCTATTGCAGTACAGTAATGGACGTAGGCTTTCCTGTTCATGTTTAAACACAAAGAGCGGTCTTGTGCCGCCTGCGTCCAATGACACCCAGCAACTTTCGCCAAATCGTCCTACCTAGTGGGGGTTCGTCATACACTGTGTAGTCCGATACGTGGTCGTCACTCGAGAACCTTCCTTCCCCAGCGGTTGTCGGTTCATCGAGCGATTGGCCTGCCCATTGCAACTTTTTCTACCAGATAGAAAAAAAAACCGGCTTAGTGCGAGTCGAAGTCACGCACGTGGGGTTCCGTACCAATATTTATAAAAATCGCGTTTGTTTTTTGGGAGCCGCTCTTAAATATTAATTTTATTTTGTTGTTAGTATTTGTTGTTATAGCTTACTAATATTATAAATGCGAAAGTTAGTTTGTTTGTTTGTTTGTTTGTTACGCTTTCACGCTTAAACCACCGAACCGATTTCAAAAATTCTTTCGCCAATGGAGAGCTATAATATCAGGGAGTAACATATGCTATATTTTATGCCGGTATTCCCACGGGAACGGGAGCTACGTGGGTAAGGCGATTAAAACTGAAGCGAAGCGAGGGCGAGATGCTAGTACATAATAAAATTGTAACTGTATAGCTATCGCAGTTCTTGAGATACAGACTGGCGACAGACATACGGACGGACAGACAACGAAATCTTAGTAATAGGGTTCCGCTTTTATCCTTTGAGTGCGGAACCCTAAAAATACCCAACTCTGGACTACAACCTAAGATTACACGGTTAGTAGTCACATAAATATACTAGTATTGAAAACGAGGCGTCTTTCATTTAGTATTTAATTTAAACATTTTGCACCTGTTAAGTTGTCAAGATCTTGTAGAGGTAGCCAAGGAGTATCTAGATCATATCTCAGATATTATTCTGTTGCACCTTGGCTGTAACTAAGTCATTGTATTCAATTGCTGGCATAAATTATCGTTATTAGTTGATTGGATGCTACCTAGTTTAATAATAATATAATTGAAACAGATGTTTTTTTTCATTGTATTTAAATTACCAAGTTGTTTCACGGTCTTATTTGATCGTTAATATAATGTAGCTTTGTAGATCTTAATTACGGATTCATCTCTAGAGATACTAATGAGAACTTTGTGGCTGTTTTTATGATCTACTATTCGCTTCGCTTCGGTTTCAGTCGTCTTATCCGCGTAGTTCCCGATCCCGTGGGAATACCGCGATAAATATAACCTATATTACTCCCTGATATTATAGCTTTCCATTGGTTAAAGAATTTTTGAAACCAGTCCAGTAGTTTTGGAGCCTATTCAATACAAATCAATAAATTTTTCCTCTTTATAATATTAGTATAGATTGCTTCGTGGTGGTGGTAAGAAGTGGAATGAAGTTGTAGTTGTCTGTAGGCATTTATCAGATTATTCCAATTCCAAGAATAAAGATAACATCTCCATCATCACCTCAGCCAACATAAGTCCTTCCTCTTCTTCCTCTACAATAGGAGAGAAGTTGACCTACTATAACCACGCCTATCAGACGTGTTAGTATAGGATTTTATTTCGAGTTTTCCTTCTCTTGAGTATATGTTAGATGCATATATAAACGCTTAGTCGTCTTTTACGACACCTTTTACGACAAATTTTATTTTTATTCCGTCACCATACGGAAAACAAAGACATCAAAAGCAATGAATTCTGGCTGATTATTCACATCGTTGAATCGACAACCGCTGTGGAAGAAAGGTTCTCGAGTCGTGTCCACGTATCGGATGACGCAGTGTAGGATGTCCCCCTATTAATTGGACTGAATACCTGGTGAAAGTTGCTGGACGTTGTTCGATGCAAACGGCATAGGACCGCATTCTGTGGCGAAACATGAGTCCACGTCTAGCAGTGGATGGCGACAGGCTGAATGATAATAATATTTCTATCCTTTATTGCCCCAGAGATTGGTCCTAAAATATCGGATACTAGAGCATCAGCGGAGTGAGAAGACTGCTCTCTTTCGTCTCGCACGCTAAACATTGCAATAGTCTTTGCGGGGAAGCTTGAATCGCAGAATCTATATACTCTTTTCCAAAAACTAATGACTTGCTATCGAAGTTTCCAATTACTATCATCACAGTTCACATACATCCCAATATTGGTCTCGAGCCTCCTCCACAATGAGACCGAAATTAATCTACTACACCACGCTGGTCAGACGTGTTGGCATAGGATTTTATTTCGTCTCTGCACCGGTGGGCAGCCCAACGACAAAGGCGACGTGCTATAGGGTAGGTTACGGAGCCGCGCGCCGCCCCTCTGTCGCCCCGGACGGAGCAGGGCGGTGGGAGCGCTGACCCTAGATGACCCCAAAAAAAAGAGGGTTTTACTTCAAGCCTTTCTTCAGTATGAAATGCATATAAAGATCGCGTTTCGTTCCAACCACTGTCCAGCATCGGTCATCTTACCGGCAAATGTTGTTTTTTTTTAATTTTTTTATCAACATCTGTCAGCTTCATCTCAGCTTATATAAATTCCACTGTTGGTCTCAGGCCTTCTCCACGAAATAGGAGGGGAATTAACTTACAAGTCCACGATGGTCAAATGTGTTAAAGTAAGGTTTTAAATCGAGTTTTCCTTCTCTTGCATAGATGTTACTTGCAAATTTCTCTTAGTCGCCTTTTACGACACTTACGGACAAAGGGGGTGGTTCTTTAAGCTTATCAATTGTTTAACTATAAAGATAAATGGTTTAAGAACCGAATTCTTGTACCAAGTTGAAACCTAGACGGGTTGGATTGTACAAATTATCTTTGTAATTTGTACCAATTTATTATATGTTTCTGATAGTCATCCGCGACGAAAGAATTTACACTTTAATACAGAATTTAGTTATTAAAAAATATCGCTCTGTAAAACAAAACTATGTAAACTTTTAGTAACTTTTTTATACAGACACCTCTGACCAATAAATCATTCGTAACGGATAACTTTTTTAATTTTTCGCGTTAACTGTAGGAAAGATGTTTATCTACTAGGGATGCGTTCAAAAACCATGATAAACGATTCACTAGGGGCAGATGATGCTTGTATTTAGAATCGGCAAACGGACGTGACTTTAATTAATGAAAAAAGTTAATGTAACTCTAAAAGTTTTTTTATTTAGAAATACCAGTAAATATTTCTATAAAATGAATCCTAATAAAGAATATAATTTATTAAAAAATGATTTAAAAGCACGGGACTTAATGATTTCTAATGTTTACGCTAGTACCTATTACACATTGTAAATAAAACTACTTTACGGATTTTATCGCGTTTGTATATGGTTTTTGATTACTCGACGATTCATGCTTACGGGCAGACTAAGATGTTACTACAGAAAATTTATGATTATCTACCCGATACAGAAAATTAGTTATTAAATATTGACCCACATTTTGATACAAATTTATTGCCAGTGTAAGTCTTGTTGGTTGATGGTGACTTGTTGGACTTGAGACTTAGTCCGCCCGTTACCATGAACGCTGTAAAGTGTTCGAAAAGTTGGGCAAATAAAAATCAAATACAAACGCGATAAAATCCGTAAAATACTTTTATTTACAACTAGCAACCCGCCCTCGCTTCGCTTCGGTTTTAGTCGTTTTACCCGCGTACTTCCCGTTTCCGTGGAAATACCGGGATAAAATATAGCCTAGTTTACGCCCTGATATTATAGCTCTCCATTAGTGAAAGAATTTTTGAAATCGGTCCAGCCGTTTTGAAGATTACCCGGAACAACCAGACAGACAGACAAAAATTTTTTAATCTATATTTTAGGCATAGGTGTCGTGCAAATAACCGTGTGAGCATGAAAAAGCCTATTATTTTGACATTACAAACAGACACTCCAATTTTATTTATTGGTATAGATATGTAATACTCACGTAAATATCAGAAATCAATAAGAATTATATTACAAGTATACAAAAGTTAAACTGATACATTGTTGTAAGTAAGCCTGATAAGCTTAATGGAGGGCAATTGACCTACCACACTGGTCAGACGTCTTGGTATAACTTTTATTTCGAGTTACTAACAAATATTTTATCTGCATATTAAAATTCCTCAATCGTATTCTAAGACACACAGGACACACACAGGCAAGAAAGGTAATGGTGACTTGTATTCTTACTCCGTCACCACAAGAAATAGAATTTTATACAAGTTACATAATATAGATCGTATATAGGAAGCTGAGATCTTATTAGAATACAAGATACATTTCTCACGGGTGTATATACATGTGGATGTGTATAGCAAAAACACAAACAGTTACACGGAAACGTTTATTATTACGAAATAGAATTAGGGTTGCGTATACGCATTTTTTAATTATTTGCCGCGTGTGATGACGGAGTAAGTATACAATTCAACAATAGTTTTGATTCGGTAGGTCTCTTGTGTCTTAAATGACTGAGTGGAGGGATCGCGGATTAGTTCGCCACTGGCAGAGAGGCCAACCGCGGTTAACGCCTCGGTATCACTGTGGCTGGTGTCCGAGTTCTTTTTGATGTGAAAACGTCTTATAATTCGATGAAGCCGGCTGCACACACGATAAAACATGACGCATGCGGCGTTACCTCGCTCTGAGGCGATCCATTTAAGGCTTGATCCATACAAAATATCTATCAAACAAATAAAATTAAAATTTTCTTTTGAAAAATGAAGCCATTCCATCAGTATTTTCTTATGACGTTGTCACGTTCAACTATCATCAGTAAACCGACTTTACACACAACCGATTTTTTTTTTATTGCAAACGAACAAATAGTACACATGATGGTGTTGCTGCCACTCATGGACTTTTGCAAGGCCGCTGCCTACCGCGAAGAAAGTGAAGGGAGTGTGAATGCGTGCAATGAGGTTCGGTGATAACAGAAGCGTCACTAAAACCTATCACACACAAACATCCTCAGAAAGCCCCACTTCTTGCCCGTGGATGTCATAAAAGATAACTAAGGGATACAATATAACCGCGCGACGGCGACCGACGTCCCAGGACGTCGAGAGGTGAGGTTACCCAAAAGGGTATTCCGTCGGGCCGACCACTGACGACAAGTCACATCTGCTCCGGTGGTCGGCCCAACAACGAGGTGACGTGGGTACGGGTGGGTTATGGGCCTGCGCGCCGTCCTTTCATCGCCCCGGACGGACTGGACCACGCGTGCGCTTACCATAGCCCACCCACAAAAAAAAAAGGGATATAATATGTGTATAATATCTATGCAAGAGAAGGAAAAGTTTAAGTAAATTCAATAACAACACGTCTGACCGGCGTGGTATAGTAGCTAAGTTTTTCTCACAAGGTGGAGGCGGCCTGATGCCGTGGACGTGTATGGGCTGTGATGACGATGACGAGATGAGTCCGCCCGTGATCATGAACGCTGAAAAGAGTTCGGAACAACGGGCAATAAAAATCAAATATTTTAAATACGTAAAAATAGTTTTATTTATATTACTAGCAACCCGCCCTCGCTTCACTTCGGTTTTAGTCGCCTTACCCGCAAAGTTCCCGTTCCCGTGGGAATATCGGGGTAAAATATAGCATATGTTACTCCCTGACATTATAGCTTTTCATTGGTGAAATAATTTTTGAAATCAGTTCAGTGGTTTAAGCGTGAAAGCGTAACAAACAAACAAACAAATAAACAAACAAACTTACTTTCGCATTTATAATATTAATAAGGATTTAATTTATTATTATTGGATCATACGGAATCCATTCTATATAAAAACCTTAACAAAATGACTTTTTCTAATGTCAAACGCATCCAAAAACCAAATGGTCCGAACACATTTCACACCCGGAAACACATCAAAACTTTTTTGCGCTAAACCTTCATTCATCTTAAATTAAAAATCGAAATCGCCTTACAGTCTGAGACTGAGAGTCGATTATTCTGAAAACAAGATGTCTTCTTTACAGTTATTACTCTAGTGCGTGTTACGTTAAAACCGCAATATGTTATGATAAGTTATTAAAAAGCATGGCAGAGGTAGACGTGATATTTTTATTAAACTAGCAACATTGTCAAAGTGAAAACTATTTAAGAAGCGCTTTGCTCTTTATTTTGTGGATGAGGCTGAGATTCTTCCGTGTGACAGAATAAAAATTCACCATCCTTACTCATAGGTTTTATAAAAAATTATCAAGGGATGTGATAACCCAAATAACATCTATGCAAGAGAAGAAAAATTTTCCGGAAAACCGAGGAAACCCCGTTCAAGGAAAACCCGTCTAATCAACCTGGTACAGTTGCTCAAATTCTTTCCTGTTATGGTAGTTCAGCAGTGGAACGCATATGAGCTGAGATGATAATAATGAATGTTGTTCATCCTCATATCTAATAGTTTATTAGCCAATCTCGCTTCACGACTCCCGTTTTACATAGGAGGAAAGTGGAACCTTTCCAACTCTTCCTGTTTCCCTATCTGTGTGGTTACGGAGTAAGAATACCATTCATTACCTCCTAACCTGCCCGTGGATGTCGTAAAAGACGACTATGGGATATAATATGCACATAACATCTGTGCAAGATAAGGAAACCTTGAAATGAAACCCTATACCACATGTCTGACCAGTATAGTAGGTCAAATGCCCTTCCATAACGGAGGTGGCCCGAGCCCAACAGTGAGGGTATGGGCCGACATGAAATATATTCATTGCGTGTTCCAAGACAATTTAAAGCGTGTTCCGAGACTTCTTGAGGGTCAAACCTCGGTTCGGACCGACTACGGAGGACAAGAAATTCGATACCGGTGATCGGCCCAACGACAAAGGCGACGTGCTATAGGTGGGTTATGGGCCGCGCGTCGTCCCTCTGTCGTCCCGGACGGAGCCGGATGCCGGGTGCACTGACCATAGTCCACCCCAAAAAAAGGTCAAACTTCGGTGTCTTCATCATCATCATCATTTCAGCCTATCGCCGTCCACTGCTGGACGTATGCCTCTCTCATGTTGCGCCACAATGAGCGGTCCTGTGCCGCCTGCATCCAACGACGCCCAGCTACTTTCATTAGGTCATCGGTCTACCTAGTGGGGGGGGCGTCCTACACTGCGTCGTCCGATACGTGGTCGCCACTCGAGAACCTTTCTTCCCCAGCGATTGTCGGTTCATTGAGCGATGTGGCCTGCCCATTGCCACTTCAGCGTGCTAATTCTTCGTGCTATGTCGGTTACACCCGTTCTTCTGCGGATTTCCGTATTCCGGATTCTATCTCGCAGAGAAATCCCGAGCATAGCCCGCTCCATAGCACGCTGAGCGACTTTGAGCCTTGATATGAGGCCTACATTTCGGTGTCTTACCTAGAGATAATTCTGGATCCTGACTTAGACTTGGAGTTGCGGTACAGTAATACTGTATTTTATATTATTGACCTCGTCTTAATGTTGCTTTCTCTTCTGTCGTGCGGTCTTACGCCTTTTTTTTCATTAATGTTATTATTTAGAACGAGCTAGTGTTTGATTTGATCAACGTATTGTGACGACATAATAATATAATAAGTTGCTCTTCAATTTGCCATGGAAGTCAAAAATACCGGCGGAGAGATTACTAGAAAAACAGGCAGCAGTAATCCTTTGGGAAACATCACCTTTGGTCGGTGATCTGCCTGCAAACTGTGGGCAATTATAGCATTATAATTGTTAAAGAGGCCTATGCCCAATAGTTGAGGGTTAAACGCTGATGGATGGGTGGATAATGAGTCTCTTCTTGCGTGGCATTGATATGAATTGCCTCGATTTGCAACAGGTTTTATTTCAAGACTTTTTTTTTTTTTTATTTCAAGTCTGCTAAATTTTTATCGTATTCGTATGGTAACGGAGTAAGAATACAACTCACCACTTATTTTCTTACCATGGGTATCGTAAAATACGATAAAGAGATAAATATAGTAAGAGAAGGCAATATATAAGTAAGTAAAAAAGGAAAATTTGAAAAAAAAAAAAAAAAAAACACCGTCTATTCATTATTGATCTACTTTAACAGGAGTATATCAATATCACTGCTCTGGTAGAAGAAACTCCAGTCAGACAATAGAATGTATTTGAGCTGACCAAAAAATTGTAGTAAATTATTCCATTTCTTCACATATAGAGGATATTACAAAGAAAATCTAAACAATTCATTCGCACAAACGATATGGTTACAATATAAATATGGAAATCCAACGTACTGCGTCAGAGAATAAAATTAAAAGTATTTTGTATTAATTAATGTAGGCAATTGCAATAACATGTATTCGAAATTTAGGTTACAGAATATGGAAGGTAAGCCACATTGCCTATTTAAAATTTTAGTTGACAGTAGAGTCTTCGCTCACCTTTCGACCTAATCTTTATACACAAGTTTCTTGTAAACGTGTGTATGTCACTGAACTTCTAAACGACTGGACCGATGTTGATTAAATTTTTTGTGTGTATTCAAGGGGATTCGAGAATAGTTTAGATTCACAATTGGACCCGGTAGGTGGCGTTGATCCTTTTTGGACAGAACAACGTCTGCTGGGTCAGCTAGTCTAATATAATAAGTTAAATTGAAAATTCCAAACAATCCAGGACACAAACTAACGTAAAACAAGTATTACGTTCTCTTCAACAGAAATTATCGATTAATTTTCATTTAACGATTATACAGGCACGCGTAAAGCACTTAATCGAGTAATCATGAAAGAAGCGATATTAACCAAACAGCTAAGGACCACCAATTCTCTTTATTCAATTCTCTTTATTATCTTAAATACAGTTCATAATGGTATTATACTTGAACCGCAACGCAAGAAAACTGGCTTTCAAATGAAACGAAAACCTCATTAAAATCGGTCCATCCGTTTGAGAGCTACGATGCCATAGACAGACGTCGACGTCAGACTTATATAACACTCGACTTTTTGCGTCGGGGTTAATAAACAGATGACGTTTGGCAGTACTATTTCGGGGGAAAAAATTGCAGTATTTACACAATTGGACCTGTATTTTATAAATAATTCAAAGCTCTAATAAATATGACTGACGAATTTATGTCAATGATAGATATTTAATCGTAATTTTTTAATGTAAAACCAGCAATCCGCCCTCGTTTCGCTTCGGGTTCAGTCGCTTTACCCGCGTAGCTCCCGTTCCCGAGGGAATATCGGGATAAAATATAGCCTATGTTACTTCCTGATATTATAGCTTTTCATTGGTGAAAGAATTTTTCAAAGCGTGAAAGCGTAACAAACAAACTTAATTTGGCATTTATAATATTAGTAAGGATAATTTTTAGAGAAGAAAGTACAATTGTAAAAGAGGAAGATTCTTCTGTGTGAAGACGGATTAAACATACAATTTCACCACCTCTGCTTTCCTAAGGCAATCTTAAAACCGACTGACGTAGCGATTAGGCATTATTTTGCCTAGTGTGGAGGTCTACGTCAAACAGATTCAAGAAAAGAAAGAAGAGATTACCCCAAATGGAAGCTTATTTCATTATTTAGAACATAAGGACTTCTAGGGCTTTAGACTTTTACAGCTTATTATTACGTACATACCTACTAGTAATGTATAGATGAGGTGTTGACAGGATCATCATTTAGCCCATCGACGTTCACTGCTTGACATAGGCCTCCTTCATGTTTTGCCAAGTGCGGTCCTGTGCTGCTTGCATCAACGACGCCCAGCAACCAGGTCACCAGGTGTCGGTCCACCTAGCCTAGTCCTACACTGCCTCGTCCGTTACGTGGTCGCCACTCGAAAACTTTTCTTCCGCAGTGGTTGTCGGTTCATCGGGCAATGTGTCCTGCCCATGACAGAATACCAGCGCTATTTCTTTAAAGAGACGTAGAAAGAACCGAGCCATTAGCCGTTTTCGTTCCTTAAAATTAAGTTATTTTATGTCAGCAGTTCTTTCCTTTTGTTTGAGTATTTTTATTAGATTTAACGAGAACAAAATAAACGTTTTTCTTTGTTCTTTCTATTAGATACTAAAGATTATTATGAAAGGAAACCAAATCACCAAGTAACTCGGAAATATCATCATCTCATGTCAGCCTATGTCCCACTGTTGGGTTAAAACCTCCTCCATTGTGGGACAGAATATGAACTACTATACCATGCTGGTCAGACGTGTTAGCATAGGTTTTCATTTCGAGTTTTCCATATCTTGCACCGACGTTATCTGCATATTATATCCCTCATTCGTCTTGTGCGATATCCACAGGGAAGAAAGGGGATGGTGAACTACATTCTTATTCTGTCACCACGCTGAATAAAATATTTAAATCATCTCGAAAATATATTAAATTATATTGCAAATTTACCGTTTCATACTTTATCATTCTTATCAGTATAGTTTTCATTCCAGAGGATGGGAGGACTGATTTTAAAACTAAATATAATTATAATAGGATAGTCATGGTCATTCGTCCGAGCAGCACTTAGTAATGTTCGTGTCAGTATCCTGTACAGAGAGTACATACAAGTTGGGCAATTTAAACATGGAAGTACTTATAAACTGCCCTGACTACTCTGCAGGTTTAGGGGAGCAATGACCTATATCCTAGTCGACTATTACATGTAATATAACGATCTAAGTACATGAACACTCAACAACTATACTAAACTCTATTTTTTGTGTATTAGAATCGAGTTCTAATCATAGATTTCAGGATATGTGTCCGAGCAAGAAAGTCTTATGTCAATTTTGGCGGGGATTCCAATGTGATACATATTGAATAGCGAATGGTTTTTAATTCAAATATATAGTTTAGCAGTTATGGCTCTTTAAATGTTGTGTGAGATGGAGAAGTTTATGTTTTTTAAGAATTTATACTAAGACGACCGGTGGTGTTCTGCCTCGGTTATTTTTAACCAATCCAAAAGTTTATTACATGTGCTTACGCAATTAATAGGAGTTTTTATTGAACCGGTAAAGGACTAAGAGAGTTCGATCGGAGTAGTGACTTGTTCAATAGTTATTATTTCTGGAACATTTGAATGCATTGCATTCGTTAAGAATACTTCTTACAACTTCCTTGTATGTGTTACTAATGAAATAACTGTTTGGTGTGTTAGAATCAATATAGGCCAAGATTCCTGTGTTAATTTCTCACTTCATGTCACAAAAGGACTCATTACGTTGAGTTGTCCACAAAAAGGATGTCCTATTTAATGCTTTCATACTTAAGAATAACGGCATCGGACTACAAATAGACATAACCACTAAAGAAGAAAATGTTAGTAACGCGTATGTCTTAGTTCTTATTTTGTAATTAGCGAATTAGCGCGTACTCCCTGTTTCCATGGGAATTATCATCATCATCATTTCAGCTCATATACGTCCCACTGCTGGGCTTGAGCCTCCTATACAGTAGGAGGGAAATTTACCTTACTATAGTACTATAGTTGGTGATTGGTTGGTATAGGGTTTTCGAGTTTTCCTTCTCTTGCATAGATTTGATATGCATATTATACATCTTAGTGGTCTTTTACGTCATCCACGGGCAAGACAGGGGGTGGCGAATTGTATTCTTACTCCGTCACCATATGGATAATAAGGGGAATACCGGGATAAAATATAACTTAAGTTATTCCATTTATAAACAGTTACATAACCAGCGAATTTGCTCGGTTTCATTCACGTTGTTCCTGTTTCTGTGAGAATATCAGGATCAAATATAGCTTAAGTTATTCCCTATATAGACAACTATCTGGTTGTAAAATACTATCAATATAGATACAGCCGTTCTGAAGATTACCCGGACAAACAGACGGATCGACAGAGAGACAAACATATTTACTTTTGGCATAGGCTTCGTTTAAATAACCACGTGAGCATGGAAAAGCTTATTATTTTTATATTATAAACAAAGAGTCAATTTTATTGATTTGTATAGATAAATTTGACCGACGTCCTGGTGAAAGTTGTTAGGCGTCGTTGGATGTAGGCGGCACAGGACTTGACTTTGTGTCGTAACATGAGGCCTACTTGCAGCAGTAGACGACGATAGGCTGAATGATGATTATAATGATGATAAATAAAGTTAGATTTATTATAATCACCATCTTTATTCAGCCTATCGCTGATCCACTGCTCAACGTAAACCTATCACATTAAATAATAGATTGTGTGGTCATCCTTTGGTGAATTATTGCTATAGTTTCTATGCGTGGCAAGAGGATAAGCAATCGCAAATACGTTTATTAGGTAAGCTATGCTCCTCATTCACTTAGTGATCTATCAGCTGATTTTTTAGATTTCCTTGGACAAATAAGATGTGGTGACTGCTGTATTATTATACCATCGTCATGGATTTAATATTAGACAATATAAATTTATAAATAGTGGTGTCCGTGTGATGACGGAGTAATAATACAATTCACCACCTTCCTATATTACTCGTGGGTGTCGTAAAAGACGACTTATCAATATGCATATAACGTCTGTGTAAGAGAAGGAAAACTTAAAATAAAACCCTATACCCATAACCCAACCCGTCCGATCAGCACGGTATAGTAGTAGATCAATAACTCTTCTATTACGGAAGAGGCTCGAGACCAGCAGTGGATATGAGCCAACATGATGAATTAGTTCTGTGTGATGGCTGCTACGAGTACTGCCCGTTATATTTCTCGAGGGTGTCGTAAAATACGAGTAAGAGACAAACATATATGATACCATCTGGTCAACAGTTACATTCCTAAGGACCCTCCTTACCTGACAGAGTAAGAATACTATTCGCCTACTTTTCTCTTACCCGTGGGGGACATAAAAGACGACTAAGGGATATATCCCATATTATAACATGTAAATAACGTCTGTCGACGATATAGAATAGCCGACGAATCCAACTCGGTTGGGCAGCGTTTGAGAAACTTAAGAGGATCTTCTCGTCCAACATACCTCAGTGTCTGAAAACACAGGTCTACGACCAGTGTGTGTTACCAGTGATGACTTACGGCACGGAAACGTGGTCCATAAATGTAGGCCTCATAACAAGTCACTCAGCGTGCTATGGAGCAGGCTATGCTCGGGATTTCTCTGCGAGATAGAATGTGGAATACGGAAATCCGCAGAAGAACGGGTGTAACCGATATAGCAGGAAGTATTAGCACGCTGAAGTGGCAATGGGTAGGCCACATCGCTCGACGAACCGATAACCGCTGGGGAAGGAAGGTTCTCGAGTGGCGACCACGTATCGGACGATGCAGTGTAGGACGCCCCTCACCAGGTGGACTGACGACCTGGTGAAAGTTGCTGGGCGTCGTTGGTTGCAGGTGGCACAGGACCGCACTTAGTGGCATTTCGTGAGGGAGGCCTACGTCCAGCAGTGGACGGTGATAGGCTGAAATGACGATGATGATGAAATAACGTCTATACAAGAGAAGGAAAGCTCGAAATAAAACCCTATACGAACACGTCTAAATTATATGGTCGGTCATTTTTCCTCTCATTGTGCTGCTCGAGCCCAACAGTAGGACGTGTATTTGTTAAGACGATGATGATGACTATAACGTCTATGCAAGAGTAGGAAAACTCGATATAAAAGTCTATACCAACAGGTCTGACCAGCAAGGTACGTCAATTTCCCTCCCTTTGCATAGGAGGCTCGAGCCCAGCAGTGGGACGTATATGACCTGTGATGATGATGATAATCCCATTAACAAACACATTTTACTCGATTTCATATAAATTTACTTCGAAAAATACTGATAGAGCATATAAATATTTTTTATATCTTTATTAATCTTACATAACTCGGCAACAGAACAGGTGGTAAGTTAATTTTAGCAACATTTAAAATACCTCAATGTTTATATGTATGTAGTATTCTTGTACGCGCACAAATTGCGTATGTCATGTCTAGTGTTCATTGCTGATTTTAATTAAGTAATTTTATATTAAAGTTGCATCTTTATTAAAACGTAATTATTTATGCAAATAGTTTTAGATTTTTACATATTAAATGTTACCGTATATATAACCGCTCATATAATTCTATAGAAGAAAAATCGAATAGTTAGTATTCCATTTTTCTATCTAATTATGATCTTTAATACATTTTAAATACAACCTTAAATGAAAACCTTGTAAGCTTTAGGTTTATAGACAGACGTATAAATTCTTACACGGTTTTTATGTTATGAAAATAGTACGGCGATGTAATCGAGAAGACTCATGGGTAGGTGAATTCATTAATCAGTTAAAAAGAACAGAAAAATTGTTTTAATGTTTTTTCCTTCAAGTTTTTTTGAAGAAGTATAGAAAAATCAATACATATAAAAAAAATAGGCTTTAATTTTGCAAAGTCCAATTAAATCAAATATCATTCAAACAGCTCTAGCCTTCATTCAAACCCCTCTATTTTATCCGTGGATGACGTAAAAGAGGACTATAGGATGATATGCAGATAACATCTATGCAAGAGAAGGTGGACCATGTTGGAGCCCAGCAATGAGACGTACAGGAACTGAGATGATGATAATGATGATGATGATGAAATCAAACATTTGTCACTTAAAGAAATTCCATCCATCCATAAGCCTATAGACATCCACTGTTGGACGTAGGCCTCCCCACGAGAGCCACTCAGAACTGTCCTGTACCACTTGCATCCAACGGTTCGCTACGACTTTCAAGATGTTGTCAGTCCATCTAGTAGGGGGTCATCCTACGCTGCGTCGTCATTCATGATGTTATATGGTCATGACTCTTAAACGCTTCCTAATGTCCGTCACCAAGTATTGCTCGTCGTCTAGCTATCGTCTTCAATTTTAGGTTTTCAGCGATTAATTCTCACGTATATGCAGAATCAATTCAAATCATTTATTCTGCATAAACCCTTTAAGGGCTAAGTGCCCTTATATTGTCAAATTTACACATCGTTTGAACACAATACAGTAATTTTCCATTGAATCCACTGAATCTGGAATGAACTATATACATATATACCACTGAATCTGGAATAAACTATCTGCTACGATGTTTTCTGAAGGTTATGACATGTCCTTCTTTAAACTAGGGTAAGGAAGAGTATTATCAACCTTTACACTGCCTTCACAACACAATTAATCCTTATTACTAATATTATAAATGCGAAAGTAAGTTTGTTTGTTTGTTTGTTTATTTGTTTGTTACGCTTTCACGCTTAAACCACTGAACCGATTTCAAAAATTCTTTCACCAATGGAAAGCTATAACATCAGGGAGTAACATAGGCTATATTTTATCCCGGTAATCCTACGGAAACGGCAACTACGCGGGTAAGGCGACTGAAACTGAAGCGAAGCTAGGGCGGGTTGCTAGTTAGACATAAATATAGATATCATCATTTCAGCTCATATACGTCCCACTGTTGGGCTTGGGCCTCCTCCGTTACAATAGGAGGAAATTCGACCTCCTTATCAAACTATGCTGCTTAGACGCGTTGATTTAAGGTTTTATTTCAAGTCTTCCTCTTGCATAGATGTTGGAAATATAGATTACAAGTAGAGATTACAGTCATTCTTTTTAAGTTTATGTCACTGGATTAAAGAGAGAGTATTTAAATTTTAGTGTCCAAGTCAGTTAGCCAGGCAATCGTATGGTAGTGACAATCCGTCGACTGGGGCGAAGCAGGCGCGAGTACCAGCGCCAGATGCCGCCCTAGGAGAGGCTGCGGGTGACCGGACCGGGGAGTTTAGTCCATTAATGGGGAGAGGCTTACCATGCGACGGCGACCGACGTCCCGGGAAGGGGACGTCGACGGGAGAGGGTACCTTTTCAGGGAATTCCGTCAGGCTGACCACTGAATACAAGGAACTCTGCGTCGATGGTCGGTCCAACGACGAAGGCGACGTGCTATCGGGTGGGTTACGGGGCCGCGCACCGCTGCTCTGTCGCCCCGGATGGAGCCGGGCGGCAGGTGCGCTGACTGTAGCCCATCACAAAAAAATGCTAGTAACAGTACCAAACACCTACTAAACTAAACATTGTTGTTGGGCGTAGCATAAGCGGCCAACGTCAACGTATACACATTGCAACGATTGTCTTCTAAATTGACTAAAGCTAGGTGCTTAGAATAATAACGTATAGAAGGATAGTGTTAGTACTTCGAACTTTCGAAATTTGAATCTAAAAATACTAATGGCGCACAGACGATTATACACATACACACGAATATTCTAAATAATCTGATACTAATCCAAAAATACTAAACTAACTCGCAAAGGTTTAAAAAAAAATAAAACAAACATGTAGATAAGTACCTACTTCATAGAAAAAAACCCATAGTATCCTATAATGACACCGTTCAATTTAAATAGGTCATTCCACCCTTGAGGGTCAGTACCCGGTAACAGGACTATGGTTTTTTAGATGGTAACTCCGACAGGGTCCATTTTTTATCGGTCGCCCTAGCGAGTGATTTTTGTTGTATACATAGATACCGTTAAATGCAGCAATACGAGAGAGGAATCTATCGGGATTGATCCGAAGATATTATTCAAATTATTAATGACCCATTTAGGGACGCTCTACAAAAATTGCTTGTACATTTCTTCACGGTAACAGATAACTACGAGATGAAATTAATTATCATCTCAGCCCATATAAGTCCCACTGTTGGGCTTGGGCATCCTTCACACTAAAAGGGAAATTGACCTACTATACCGTGCTGGTCAGATGTGTTGTCATTTTATGTTAAGCTCTCCTTATCTTGCATAGATATTATCTGCATATCTTTTCCCTTAGTCTTTTACGACACCCACGGGTAAGAGAGGGGTTGGTGAAACGTATTCTTACTCCGTTACCATACGGAAAACAAGACTCGAAATAAAACTCTTTGCTAACCCGTTAGGACTAACAATGAGATGAAATTAGGATGAAAAAAAGGTCAGAATGTAACTTATTATTCTTGATACTGATCTCTAGAGTTTGAATTCTAAGTTCGGAAAAGAGCTGTTAGATTTTTTTGCAGCACGATTTGCTCTTCTTTAACCTGGATTAAAGAAGATGAACTTTCGTTGAAATCTTAAAGGTTGATGACAACAACAACAATAATTAGCAAAAGACAACATTTCTTGACAGAGAAGAGGAAGCTTATTGCTTTTCAAAGGAAACTTATTTTCAGTTCAGTGTTGGCGGCCATTATAGTTGTTGTAGAATCAAATTGAATTAATGAATAATAATAATAATATCAATCTATATAAGGAATTAAAAGTGCTATAAATTTTAAAAAGATACTTATTAAAGGTCAATATTTAATATTGAGGTTGGCATTTACCTAGATTGTGCATTAAATTATGGTGACCACAGAATGAAGAAATATTTTAGAGATTTAATCACGTAAGTATCCATTTTATTTTTGAAATAGAATAAATATTTTTTGGAGTAAGAATTCTCTTTCCCGTAAGTATCGTAAAAGACGAATAAGGGATATAATATGTAGACAACATCATTGCAAGAGTAATAAAATTCGACTTAAAAAGTGAGCCGTCCCTCGGGACACTTGGCAGATGTGAACTATCGAAATTATTTTGCATAGGTATATGTGCATAAAAGAACAGATTACGACAGGAACTGGAAAGGCATAATTTATAAATAAAATTTTACGATTTTTGCCAAAAAATGATGATTTTTATTCAATAAACATTTATTAAAAATACAAGAATTAAAAATTCAAAATATTTGAGATTATGACAAATCAATTCTTTTAATCAGTGATTTCTGTAATAAAACCCTACATCAATATGTCTGATCCGCATGGTATAGTTAATGAACTTCCCATTCATGGCAGAGGGGGCCCGAGTTTTTTTTTTGTGTGACTATAGTTGTTAGCCACAGATGGCTTTGACAGCTTAACCCAGACTGTGGGTGAGCGCTGACGGCCCTTAACCCGATGGAGGCCCGAGCCCAATAGAGGGACATATAAGGTCTGAAATGATGATGATAACAAATATTTCCAGTTTTAAATATCATCCGACTTCAAAAACACAAAAAGTATTATTTTCGAAGTCAAATTAACAAGTCATAGTTTATGTAAAAATTTCAAATTTTCAAAAGCTTTTGCAAAATTTCGAACATTTTAATTTGTCTATATAATCTGAAATGAATCTATATAATCTAATAAAGCACATAATATGTCATTAACTGAATAACGAAATATAATTATGAACATGTTTATTTTATTACAGAATATAAAAAAATGGTCACAGATTATCGAGTTGTGTACTTCACCTTTGTCCGATTTATATTATAAGTAAACTTAATTAATGAAAGGACCCTTACAAATATGTACTTAACATTTAAATAATGTACAGATGGTGCAAGTATTTAATTAGTAATCGATTCATGGTTACCAATTCAGCATAAGTAGCTTGTATGCGAAGCCAATAAAACTGTTGTCTTTATGAGATATTAATAATTGTCTTTTATTTTGGCATAAGTGTGATGTAACGAGATGAGTGTTCATGTTTTCAAATAAATTTGTAACACAAGAATACTATCTCATATATTACGGTTAACGTTTCTCCAAATAAACGTAAGTTATTATTTAAATTAGGTGGTTTAATGTCCAATTACTTTTATGTTACAATTAATATAATATCATAATCATTATCATCATCTTAGCCCATATAGATATGTCTCAATGTTGGGCTTAGAGCTCCTCTATTATTGGATGGAATTTGACGTACTTACTATATACTAGCAACCCGCCCTCGCTTCGCTTCGGTTATAGGTTATTGTCATTTTACCCGCGTAGTTCCCGTTCCCGTGGGAATACCGGGATAAAATATAGCCTAGTTTACGCCCTGATATTATAGCTTTCCATTGGTGAAATAATTTTTGAAATCGGTCCAGCCGTTTTGAAGATTACCCGGAACAAACAGACAGACAGACAGACAAAAATTTTTTAATCTGTATTTTAGGCATAGGTGTCGTGCAAATAACCGTGTGAGCATGAAAAAAGCCTATTATTTTGACATTACAAACAGACACTCCAATTTTATTTGTTGGTATAGATACTAGACTATATAGATAGATTTATAGGCATTTTTATTTTTTTTATGGGTCGGCTATGGTAAGCGCACACGCGGTCCATTTCGTCCGGGGCGATGAAAGGACGGCGCGCGGGAACATAACTTACCCGTATCCACGTCACCTCGTTGTTAGGCTGACCACCGGAGCAGGGTGACTTGTCGTCAGTGGCCGGTCCGACGGAATACTCTTTCGGGTACCCTCACCTCTCGACGTCCCTGTCCCGGGACGTCGGTCGCCGTCGCGCGGTCAGCCTCTCTGCGGGTGACGGATTAAATTCCCCAGTCCAGTCACCCGCGGCCTCGGCCAGGGCGGCATCAGGCGTAGGTACTCGTACCTACGCCGCCCGAGACGCCGGCGGCGGCACGTGTCGCCGAAGAGGAACTCTACTCGCACATGATCCGCCGCCTCCTTCCGTGAGATTACGGCCTCACAGAAGGCGGTGACCGCGTCCCAGTTCCTGATGCTGTCGAGCATCTCCCTGGCGATGGTCGGCAGCGTCAGGTCGGCACCGATAATCGCGACGAGTTCACGGCGCTCCCCCGCCCACGCGGCACACACCTCGAGCGTGTGCTGCGCCGTGTCCTCGTTGCAATTGCAGTGGTGGCAGGACGGTGTGCTCTCCCTCCTGACAATCTTGCAGCACCTGCACCAGTCGAAAGGAAAGCACTCCGTGCGTCCGCTCCAACCACTCCATCAGCACCGGCCGGAAGGGCTCGACGGTCCTGACACCGTACCGAGGACTCGCCAGCCGGACTGCCCAACGGGCAAAGATTTATTGGCATAGAGTTTCATTTCAAAATTTTCTTCTCTTGTTATTTGCATATTATCTTGGTATGGACATGTAATGAGGAGGGATGAAAGGCACGTGACAAGGAGGGTTATCAATATGATTATGGATGGACGTAAGAAGCGTGGGAGACCGAAAGAGAGATGGATGGATTGTGTGAAGGATATGCGTGTGAAAGCAGTAAGTGCAAATATGACGGCTGATAGGAAGCTATGGAAGGTGAGAACATGTTGTGCCGACTCCACTTAGCGTGGGATGAGGGCAGGCAAATGTTATTTGTATATTATTTAGTCGCCTTTTACTGTCGTAATGGAATATTAAACCACCTAATTTAAATAATAACTTATTGGGTGTGTCACACCACGGGCTAGAGAGGGAGTAGTGAATTATATTCTTACTCCATCAACATACGGCGAATAATAATATTATATTATGATATTATTAGTTTCTTGTAATTTTTGCTCGTCCTTATTACATATGTCTAAATTAAATTGCATAATATTTTAACACTGATTATGCGATTTCTTGTATGCCAGTTTTTCATATGATTTAGTGCTATCACGAGTCTAACTTTACAACCAGTTCTGAGCTCTTCTAAAATATTAATAAATAAGGCAAAATTTAATATTGTTAGAAACAGAATCAGGAATGAAATCTGATAGACTAAAAATATCAAATTTAGAACTAATGGATCGATCTATAGATGCTCTAACTCAAGACAAATCTCTAGTTAACGGGCGATGTGTAGCACGAGATGAAGCCCTTCCGCATTCCACGGGGCCGGCGACCCACTGAGCTAGTGGCCGCGTATCCCTGATCCTTGCGCGGGCCGCGCACGTATCGTTATCGATATACTGATTATCGATAGTTATAACAAATTCTAATGGATAATTTGTTATTTAAAAAATTTTAAGAAACTATATAATATAAAATTACGATTAATATTAATCATTACAATTAGCTCAAAAGTTAATAGGTATTTTTGTCAATTGGACTATAAGTTTCAATTCTTTGAAATTATTGATTATATATAGATGTTTCTAAGATTTTTTTTTAAGATGTGGCGGTTTTTTAGTTAAATCAATTAAAGATTAATAACTTATGATAACTCTTTTTTCTTTTGGCCGTGGGTGTCGTAATAGATAACTAAGAATTAAATTTAACCACTCCTGTCCTTGCTATGAATATGGTAAAATAAGACTAAGGATATAATATGCATTTAGCATAAGAAGAAACATTCGAAATATAACCTTATGCCTATAGTAGGTTACGGCGCAGAACACGCTGGAGGTGTGTGCTGCGTGGGCAGAGCAGCGCCGTGAACTCGTCGCAGTCATCGGTGCCGACCTGACGCTGCCGACCATCTCTAGGGAGATGCTCGGCAGCGTCAGGAACTGAGATGCGGTTGCCGCCTTCTGTGAGGCCGTCATCTCACGGAAGGAGGCGGCGGATCGTGTGCGCGGTGTGTTCGGTGACACGTTCCACCGCCGCCGGCGACTCGGGCGGCGCAGGCGCGAGTACCTGCGTCTGATGCCGCCCTAGCCGAGGCCGCGGGTGACCGGATCGGGGACTTTAGTCCGGCACCCGTAGAGAGGCTGACCGCGCGACGGCCACCGACGTCCCGGGACAGGGATGTCGAGAGGTGAGGGTACCCGAAAGGGTATTCCGTCGGGCCGATCACTGAGGACAAGGATCTCAGCACTGGTGGTTGGCCCAATGACGAAGGTGACGTAGGTACGGGTGGGTTTTGAGCCCGCGCGCCGTCCTTTCGTATAAGACCACTAAGGGATATGACATGCAGAAAACGACATTGCAAGAGAAGGAACACTCGATATAAAACCTTATACGAACCTGTTTGACCAGCATGCCGAAGCGTGCGTGCGCGGTGAATTTTCCTCTAACTGAACCAAATTGTAATAGAACCAAACAGGAAGCACCAGTTTTCAACTAAAAAAAAAGAATCATTAAAATCGGTTCAGCCAGTCAAAAGTTCAAGAGATAACAAACATAATAAAAAATACAATCAAATTGAGAACATCTTCCTTTTTTGAAGTCAGTTAAAAATTATTTAATTTGTAAAAAATTTTGAAGTTCAAATAAGCAATAATTGCGTAAACAACAACATTTATTCTCAATGATTATATTGATTTATATATTTTTTATTTAATCATACCAATCTATCTGATCAGTTTGGTATAGTAGGTCAATTTCCCAGCCGAGGTCGAGCCCAGCAGTGGGACACATGGACAATGATTTATTTATATCGATACAATCTTACTAATATTATAAATACGAAAGTTTGTGAGTATGTTTATTGCTATTTCACGTAAAAACTACTGAATGGATTTTGATGAAATTTCACAATAATGTAGCTTACATATCAAAATAAAACATTCTATAGGCTATAATTTATCTCGATATTCCCAAGGGAAAGGCGGGTAAAACCGCAGGGTGCTGCTAGTAGATACATATTTCAAACTTTGAAAACAATGAGTAAATATCGATAGAGCGTTCTTGTCCCATAACTATTATGATGTTTAACGGGTCTCAGCCCTACATAGACGAGCTAGCTTACATGGGTACCGCTAAACGATACATCAAAAGGTTAGTGCTTCGGTAATAGCTTATTAGATTGGAGTATCTCGTTCGTTGCGATTAAACCGTGCCTTGGAATCCAGGACTAACGGTTATGGTCTTTATCTTTCTCCTATGATTTATGTGGCATTTGTAACAGTTCATTTCTTTGCTTGTGATGGGTTTTTATTGATATTTTTCAATGCTTTACTTTCTCTAATAACACTTTAGTAGGTCAGATTTTTAAAATAATAAATAGATAATTTGAAGTTTTTTAAGTGAAAATTTTTTTTAGTTTTAGACGACGCGAAGGCAACACACGCTATGATGTGTTTTTGTGTGTTTTTGTTCATCTCGGTTTAAATACGTCTCACTACTGGGCTCATGCCTCCGCCATAAAAGGAGGGAAATTAACCCATATATATCATATATCACGCTGGTTAAGCAGATACGGGTTGAGAGCCCTCAGCGCTCACCCACCAGTCCGGGTAAAGTTGTCACAGCCATCTGAGGATAACAACTAAGTCACACACAAAAAAAAAAAAAAAGGTTAAGCAGATAGTTTTTTTATTTTTGGGTGGGCTATGGTAAATGCACACGCCGTCCATTCCGTCCGGGGTGACGAAAAGACGACGCGTGGGCCCATAACCCACGCGTACCCACGTCGCCTTCCTCGTTAGGCCGATCACCAGTGCTGAGTTAAGCAAATTGGTATAGAGTTTTTTTATAGTATTGCTTCTCTCTAATAGGTGTTATCTACATATCATTTTCCTTAGTTGTATTTAACGATGACCACAGCCAAGAAAGGGTGTGGTGAAATGTATTTTTATTCGGTCACCATAGGGATTAGCGTATTTGTTATTCAAGTAAAACTTCTTTCGGTGCGATCTGAGGAGTAACAAATCTTTTTGGATGGAAGAAACGTTTTCAAATTGATACCATATTCAGATACGGACGCACGGAAGGATAGTGTCCGTTATCGGAAGTTTGTAGAATGATGAGTTGAAGTTTTACATATATTTTTGAGGATTACAGAAGAGAACAATTTTTCCAGCTGGTGTATTATTCGGCTACGACTGGGCGTTGCGGGGGAGCCTCCCGCCCGGGCTGGTCGTGATTTGTTACGCCGACGACACGCTCGTCACAGCCCGCGGTGGGACGCTAGAAGAGGCGGTAAGCCTGGCGACCTATGGCACCGAAGAGGTCGTCAGGCGGATCGAGGCGCTGGGGTTGAGGGTCGCTCTGGACAAGACGGAGGTTCTCTTGTTCCATGGGCGCCGTATGAGCCCTCCCATCGGCGTCTCGATCACCGTCCACTCGGTTGACATCAGCATCCGGGCCCATATGAGGTACTTGGGCCTGGTGCTCGGCGGGTAATGGTGGTTCCGGGAGCATTTCCGCAGGCTCGCTCCACGGCTCGTCGGCGCGGCGTCCGCCCTATCGTGGCTTATGCCGAACGTGAGCGGACCGAGCGCTACGTGCCGACGGCTGTACACGGGGGTCATCCGGTCGATGGCCCTGTACGGCGCACCAGTGTGGGCGGGGTCCTTGACCGTCCGACTTAGGGCCCTTCTGTGGCAACCACAGAGGGTCATGGCGGTCAGGGCCATCCGCGGATACCGCACGGTGGCGACGGAGGCAGCGTGCCTATTAGCCGGGAACTCCCCCGTGGGACCTGGAGGCGGCAATGCTCGCCGGATTGTATCGGCGGGTGACGGGGGTGCGAGCGGAGGACGATGTGATCTCGTTAAGGGAGCTCACCGCCTGGCGCGTCGACGCCCGCCGAGACGTCATTGCCCGTTGGGCAGTCCGGCTGGAGAGGCCTCGGTTCGGGGTGCGAACCGTGGAGGCCTTCCGGCCGGTGCTGATGCAGTGGTTGGAAAGGCGGCACGGAGTGCTCTCCTTCCGACTAGTGCAGGTGTTGACGGGGCATGGGAGCTTCGCCAAATACCTGCACAGGGTCGTAAGGAGGGAGAGTACACCGTCCTGCCACCACTGCGATTGCGACGAGGACACGGCGCGCCATACGCTCGAGGCCTGCGCGCCTTGGGTAGTGCAGCGCCGTGAACTCGTTGCAATCATCGGTGCCGACCTGACGCTGCCGGCCTTCGCTAGGGCGATGGTCGACAGCGTCGGGAATTGGGACGCGGTCGCAGCCTTCTGCGAGACAGTGATCTCGCAGAAGGAGGCGGCGGATCGTCTGCGCGAGGAGCGCAGCCTCGATGAGGAGATCCACCGTCGGCGAATGGGGTGGCGCAGGCGCAACTACCTGCGCCTCATGCCGCCCTAGCCGAGGCCGCGGGTGACGTGACCGGGGATTAGTCCGTCACCCGCCGAGAGGCCGACCGCGTGAGGAACGACCGACGTCCTCCCCGAGGGGGGGACGTCGGTCGATGGGAGGGTACCCCACGTAGGGGGTATTCCGTCGGGCTGACCACTGACGACAAGTAAACCTGCTCCGGTGGTCGGCCCAACGACGAAGGCGAGGTGGTTTTCGGGTGGGTTGCGGGAGTTGCGTGCTTAAGCCCCTCTGTCGCCCCGGACGGAGTGGTGCGGAGGCGCGCCGACAAAGCCCACCCACAAAAAAAAAAAAAATAAGCTTGTGTATTATTTTTATTACGATAAATAATAATTTCAGCTCATAGATGTCCTACTGTTGGGCTCGAACCTCTTCCATAATGGAAGAAAAATTTACTTACAATGCTACGCTAGTCAGACGTGTTGTTATAGGGTATTTTTCTGTGAGGAAAGACCGACGTCCTCCCCGAGGGGGGGGGGATACGTCGGTCGATGGGAGGGTACTCCAAATAGGGGCTATTCCGTCGGGCCGACCACTGATGATAAGTAACCCTGCTCCGGTGGTCGGCCCAACGACGAAGGCGACGTGCATCGTGGATGGGTTGTGGGTGTGCGTGCTTACGCCCCGCTGTCGCCCCAGACGGAGTGGTGCGAGGAGCGCGCCAACCGCAACCCAACTCCAAAAAAAATAGGGTATTTTTCTAAGTTTTCTTCTCTTGCATATATAATATATGCGTGTTATATCCCCTAGTCGTCTTCTACGACACCTACGAGTAATATAGGGTAGTGAATTGTATTCTTACTTCATCATTACTCGGATAAAAACCATTATGGTGTATACCATAACCAAAATTTATCTCTAGATAATTTACAAGCGTTTAAGACCTTCTCATATTTCTGTGTTCAATAGAATCATAAATTATATAGCACTTTGGCTTACCGGAATCACAATGGTAGAAATGTATGGTGGGCTTAATATGAAAAAACAACAGAACAAGTCATGTGGTCGAACATGATTATATCACGAAGTATCATCGACATTTATTTTAATGTTATCTATTATTCATTCCGTGTGATGATGGAGCAAGGATATAATTCACCACTCCCTCTCTAACTCGTGGTTGTCGTAAAAGACGACTTTTTTTTAGGACTAATCCCACCACATATGCCCACCATTGTAACTCCTGTAAGCTAGGATCCACAATGGTCTCCATAGATCACACCGAGGTTTGACCCTCAGGCAGTGCCGGGATAATTTTAATAGTCTTGGGACCCGCGACAGATTTAATTAGAAAAGTTAAAATGAAAGAGTTGGAAGAGATTGATTCCACTTCCTTCCTACGCAATGCGAGAGACGTGCAGCAAAATTGACTAGTTAGTCAATAAATAAGTAATAATAATATAATAATAATAATAAATAATAAACATGTGCAGTTACGATAAGCGCAGTCGTACAGCACCAGCGATATGGGAGAGCTTGACGGGGCCTATATGTGAGCCTTAAGATTGATTGCTATAGTAGGTATGGCAGAAACGCCTGAACGCACGGAAATTTTCTCGGGTTGCTACAAGTTCCATGTAGTATACTACTCCAGAGGTCACTTGCAAATTGTTTAACATATGGTCGCGTAAAAGACGATTAAGGAATTAAATACGAAAGAGAACGAAAATTTGCAATCCCATACCAACAAACAAATCAGAGCAGCATGGTATATTAGGTCAATTTCCCTCTATTGTGGAGAAGGCTCGAGCCTTGCAAAGAGTTATGTATGAGCTGAAATGATGATTGATGATTATGCCATATTCTTCGTACTACATTAATTCTACACAAATTAAATGAATAATTTGTTTTGATAATTATACCAGCACAAATCATGTGGTATTTTTTTTGTGATGTTACCAATGTGGCCCACACTGGCCTGCCCACAAGGCGCTAGAGGGCTACCTACATAAACGGCAAGTTATAAGGGTTGCACGCCGTCCTCTCCATCTCCCCGAACAGATCGGGCGTGTTGTGAATATACCAACTACTAATATAAGACCAATTATGTACCTATGTTTAACAAATAAATTATTCTATTCTATTCTATTCTATTCTATTATATTATATTATATTCTAATACCACATATGAAAATTGACCGACCATATATACCACGCTGTTTGCGGTTGGTTAGATGTTATATTATCTGCTGCTTTTGCATAGATGTTATCTGCGTATTTCAATCCCTTATTCATCTTTTACGACACTCACGAATAAGATAGATGGTGGTGAATTATATTTTATTTCGACACCACAAGGAAAAACCTATCCTAAAAATAAAAAGGGTCACACTGTTGACAATTTTATGTCCTGCAGGCCTATGGGTCGCATCGTTCGAGGTAGTACCACACTTGTGAAGAAAATTCATGTCTGAGTAATTTGTTACTGCGCTTCGTTTAGTGAACAGGGAAACTGGGCGTCCATACACCACATTACCGTAGGCACTGACTTTTGTATGTACCTGGTATTGCAGGTATTGTTCAGATAATATAAGTATATATCGCTTACTAATCTTTTATTACATCCACGGGAAAGAAAATTATGTATTATATTCTTACTCCGTCACCACACAGAAGTTAACCCCTAAGCACGTATTGATACAACAATTGTTCCTTTTGAAATCTAGGCAGGCGAGTAATTGGCGATCAAACTTTATGATACAAGATACCATTCACATGGAGATTCCTCTGCCTTTATTTGTTGACTAGATGAATGTCTATGCTTTAGACATGGTATCATCATCATCATCCTACTTATATTTCTATAAATGGGGATTAACGAAATATCTTCTATCGTATACATATTGCAAGTTTTGACAATAGTTTTACGACTGGCCTGACATTAATCCTCCTTGGTAATGTAATTATTGACGACATGGCATCAGATTGAGGTGGCCTAGGCTTTTATTCGTCTATTAGGAACAATGTATTGGTGGGTAGTATTCGCAGCTACCATAGCACGGTCGAAATCGTGAATCGCCGCTCACATAGATCCAGACAAAAAGACAGACACATACACACATGAACACACGCAAACAAGTACTGAACACTCGCACACACAAAAATGAAAAAGCAAACTCATCATATAAAATCATATTCTTCATAATTTAATTCAATGACATTAATAACATATTTAAATTATTATCATTCTTATTGTTAATTATTTTATTTCTTCACTTTTTCTCTCTTTTCGTTATTTTCTTTCTTAAATATTTGAGGCAAGGGGTTTGTTGAAAACCAGCGCCGCATAATTTCTATGTAGCACAACGCTGAGCATTCAAAATAATTCATTCATATTGTCAAAATTAACCATCAAAATTATGTATTGTGACAATAAATGCTATTGTATTCATCGTCGTGGTCGCCGTTTAGTCATGATACATAAGAAGAAATTAAATCTTTATAAAGAAAACCAATTCATAATAATATAAACATCTTTATTGTCCCTTATATTAGGTATATCTTTACTTTCACTTACAATAATAAAGATTCCAAATATCCTAGGGTGGGATCCTTTCTAGGTTTTAACCGAAAGAGAGATGAAAAAAAAAAGAGTTACATTTATAATTTGTAATAATTCAGTCTTTATTGGCAACACTGAATTGAAAATACAGCCGTTTAATTTTAATGCAGTCTTATCTATACATTATCTACATAATAAATGAAAATACTAATATTTTATAATAAAAATTATTACAATTAAAAAAATCTTATTAGCACGAGAAGCATTACAGCTTTTATTTACATTTTAACAAGCGGAGTGTTATATGGTAACTCGAATTGTTTTGAAGTTACGTATCAAAGGAGCCGAATTATCTCAATATATTAATAAAACTAAAGGCTAATATTGTTTTTCTAAATATATATCGTAAATTTTTGAAGGTCTCTAGGAATAATATACAGTCAAAGCAAAGAAAACCATTCAAAAAATTTATTTGCCTCTTTTTGCTTGTCGTTTAAATTTTCTTAAACTAATTACGTCACTAATAATGTTATTTTATTGACATCATTTTTTTTATTAAGTTAGCAAATAAAAAAAACAAATTAAATTGTCTATATATAGATATTCGCAATGTTTGGCATAGAGCCAGAGAACATAGCCGAAGACAATATGTAAGGTATTTTGAAAAGCAAATTATGAAAATGAAATTAGGTTTCGACACATATCAGTTCAGAATCCAGCTTTCAGTAAAACAAAATACATGGTCAAAACTAAAATCTGTCACTGAACTCCTTCTAGACGGCTGGACCGATGTTGATGATTTTTTTTTTGTATGTATCCAAGGGGATTCGGAGAATAGTTTCGATTCACAATTGGACCGGGTAGGTGGCGCTGGTGTCAATATCAAGATTCCTTTTATTTTATTTGAAGAGAATAACGTCTGCTAGTATAATATAATTAGTTTAGAATAATAATATCAATAAAATAACATTAACTTATACTAAAATTACAATAATTTATATTAAAAACATACAAATGCATGAAGGATATGTGCAATTATTTCTCCAGAAAAAAACAATAATATCAGTCATATCTTACAGCTAATGAGTATTAATTACGACGACCAAATAAATTTGTTTGATGTTGATAAAATAATAGACGAGGATGGGACGAATGAGGAGCACGATGAAGTTATGAGGCTGAGAACCGATGCAGAATCAACATCTGAAACAAACAAAAGGAAATATTAATTCAACTGTATAGATAGCGTAATGGTTAACTGATCTAACGTGGCAATGTCGGGGGTTCGTTTCTCATGCAGGACAATACTACCCATAAATTGTTGTCGTGAGGCCTGGGTGTAATTTACCTGTCTGTTAAATTATATACTTGTATAGTCCCCCGCGGTAAAAGGTATGAGAGTTGGGATGTTTAAAATTGGAAAAAGAAAAAAATTACTGTTTAAGTTGAAACAACAGCGACTTTTTTGCACTTCACCCATCTTATCTCATCTCACCCTCCCATCGACCGACGTCACCCCCTCGGGGAGGACGTCGATCTTTCCTCACGCGGTCGGCCTCTCGGCGGGTGACGGACTAATCCCCGGTCATGTCACCCGCGGCCTCGACTAGGGCGGCATGAGGCGCAGGTAGTCGCGCCTACGCCGCCCCAGTCGCCGGCGGCGGATCGCCTCATCGAGGCTGCGCTCCTCGCGCAGGCGATCCGCCGCCTCAAATTGACCTACTAATGGCATTTCACCGGCGTGGTATTGCTCGACGACTCGAATGCTACAGCGTTCATAGCCACAGGCAAACTAATATATAGCGATCAAAAATGAAATACAAACACGATAAAATCCGTAAAAATAGTTTTAAACCGATTTCAAAAAGGGAGGAGGTTTCTCAATTCGACCGTATACATATATGCTTTTTTTATGTTTGTTTGCGGATAACTTCGTCGTTTATGAACCGATTTTGAGGATTCTTTCTTTGTTGGAAAGGGTATATTTTCCAAATAATCCCATGAAAATTTTATCAAAATCCGATAAGAGATTTTTGAAATATCAACGAAAATCTAAAAAAATATTACATTGTCTACATTACTCTACATTATTGAAGGCGATTTCTTTTTTTGCAAAAAATAATTATTTATTATTAGTTTTAGGTTTTAGTTAAACATCAGAAATTTTATTATTAGCCTATTTGTAATATTAATTTTACTATCAGTCATAATGAATTGAGAATATTCCGTACCTATTCATGTTAAATGTACCTGTTGTAAATTAATACGGTCTAAACTGGAATGGTTCATTGGCTAACGCATCCCCGCATATGCTGTCAGGTGGTGGGTATGCAACTTATGTTTTTATGTATATTTTAGCATTCTTTAGAAGGTGTTTTAAAATTAAGAATAAGGTTTTATAGTCAGCAATTTAACCCTATGTCAATATATTTAACCACCGCGTTATAGTAGGTTTTCCAATTTCCCTCCCATTGCAGAGGAGACCCGAGCCCAGCAGTGGGACTTATCTGGATGATTATGATTCTATCAGTTTTAAGGCCTTTGCTTCGCTTCGGTTATGGTCGCCTTACCCGCGTAGTGCCCGTTCCCGTGGGAATATCGGGATAAAATATAGCCTATATTACTCAGGGATAATGTAGCTTCCCAATGGTGAAAGATTTTAGGAAATTGGCACAGCAGTTTTTGATTAGTGTAGATATATTTTTGTTATTGGTGATATTATATGTCAGACCCTTCCAGGTTATCTGTAGATATATTTTTAGAATATGTACATTCAAATAACTTAAAAACGGTGTCGCCAATAGTTAAAAAATATTACGCACAATAGGCGGTATGTTCTTTGATATGTAAAGCATAATAAATTGTACAATGACCATCTTTTTTTGCAAACATTCTGACGACCACCTAGATCAGTCCCGGCTCATTGCGTATAACTTTATTACAAGGTCGTTACATTTTTTACGCAAAGACAGACATATTTTTTAACAATCCACTTTGCAAAAAAGTGGCCATTTGTTTTCAATGGATCTTTACATCTATTTGCGCAATGTAATTGTGAGCGAATGGTTTTTGATCTATTGTTATATAAACTGTTTTAGTGTTCGGGGCTTTTTTTCAAATGCAGCGCTTCACACCAATTTGACATCAATGTTATAACAGGGTTTTTTAAAATATTTGAATTCGAACTTATTCTTTGTATCCATATTTATCATAAATTTTTAGGTACCCTCAAATACTTATCGCCATAAACAACATTTGATGTTTATTTAAACTGTGATCGAAAAAATTTAAAACCATAAAATGATTACATACATGTCTTTATACTAATTGAAGAAACATTTTTATTTAAAATAGGAGAACGCATATTGCCTGTGTCAAGTTGTATATTTTAACCAATCATCTAGTTTTTAACCGACACATCCAATAACAATCTACTTACTGATAAAGTCACTAATTATAATAGAAGTCTGTATACTTCGTTCCCGCCTCGGCAAAAAGTCAGTCAGTATTTTGCTGCCATTTGTCCCAGCACACCGGCTAGTAGTCATCCTTGGCTAGTGCAGGCTCCCTGCACCTGTCATTGTTCAATTAAAGCTGGCGACACATTGCCTTAAATAATTCTTTAAATTGTACGCTAGCATACACCGTGTAATCATGAGCCTATTTTTAATTTAAAATACCACTGTCAGTTTTATGAATTTTATTGTTCTCCTAGTCGATAAGAGATGGCAGTATATGTCGCGATATTATATTAATGTTTTTTTTATGGCTGGTTTCAAAAATGAAACATTCTTATTTAACTTTTATACATGTGTTTTATTTATACATTGACTTTATCTCATTAGGTGATGAGAATCGATTAAGGTTTTCAAATTGCGATCGACATCTCGTGACCGTTCGGATCGTCAATTAGAACACTCAGTACTAAGGCAGCATAACTTGTAAGGAGTTTCAATAGTAATGTTACGTGTATTATAAGGCGATGCCTTCTGTGTTATTCTGAATACTGAGTGTGTATAAGTCATTTGAAAGGACTTGCAAGATCGCATCGACCCGTTTCGGTTAAAATGAGAATTATTTTTCACGCTTAGCTTAAATTGATATATTAATTAATTTTTGTATGGTTTTCAAAAATATTATTACTCCTGACAGTCAAAGTGTGCCTGTGATACTAGCTGGCTGATAAATAATTTGTAATAAAATAATAATAATTTTATTATAAACTATTGCTTTAGTTTTGATAAACCCTTTAAAAACACGGAAGCCTAGCTAAATAAATAATAAATGACTTTTTTATTGTATGATGATCAAGAAAATCGAAACATTCAGCTTATTATGTAGAGTCGGAGTACTAGGCGCGCAGAAACTGCGGGAGGCAAAAGTGACGTATTAGTTTCAATGTGTTGCTATGAACACAAACAAATACGTGTCACGGCAATGTGTGCGTGAGCGCGTGTAAGCGCGTCACACTATCGCAATAATTTGTGGACATACTTCTAAAAATATGGGTTTATTTACACGCATCTATTTTTTACTTTTTAATGGTTATATTGCGCAAGTTCATAAGCTGTTATAGCATTAACGTTATTTAATGAAAGTATAAGGATTTTGAAAATTATTAAATTAAATCACCCGCGGCATGCGTCAAGGTGAAGCGAAAACCACCTTTTTTCTAATTCGTAAGGTTGACGCTCTCGTGTTCACACGGGGGCAAGCCTTCACACGTTCATGTTCGTTGCCTCTACGAACTGCCTATGCGGAAACACAAGTTTGCTATTAACACGCGTTCCTTTACTATGAGATACTGCCACTTATGCACGTACATACATACATATATGTGTAGTTACGAGGAAAGCGTTTTCACTACACAACACACATACATTCTACATACAGGTTAAACGAGAGCATGTGCTCTGTACGTATAGATTCTACACTTGTGTACGATTTTCCACATGTGAAAGTTGCGTTCATGTTGTGTTTCAGACTTATTCGTGAGCCGTTTTCTATAATTCGATTACCAGGACTTCATATTGCAAGAGAAGTATTCATGGCACATACAAGATAACACACATAGATATTTTTAATCTATATGAATGTGTGTGCGTTGTTGTTTTTATCTACGATACCTATATACATGACGATCGTTGAAGCTTGAGACGAATTTTGATCATGTAAATAAAATATTTGGCAACATTGTCGCTTAATTGTTTTCGGTACAAGTACTTGAATGTCTTGATAAGGTGGATGCACCGCAGAGTTGATTGAACGCCTGCGATCTTCTAATATCCTAGTATATTGACGTCCAATGCAGCAGTGTCAATGACTCTGTTGATGACGAATCCGACAAGTGAAATAGTCACTATAAAAAAATAGAATAGAAAAATACTCATCACTAAATTAAATCATCACTACTATATTCATAGTGTAAATTTTAGACACTAACCACGATTAATAGGACATTATAAGTAAATGAGTAATAAGCAAGTTTAACAATGCATGTTAAAAATGATTAAAATCGCCAAATCGCAGCCTGCATTATTAAAATTATGTATTTAAAGAAAACATTTAAATCTTCGACGTATATTAATCAAAGTTATAATACGACTTTTTAACATTATATGACTAGTTTTTAATGTTAAAGACATGAATAGAAATGTAAAAATTAATGCATTACTAGCTAGCTAAGTTATTGACTTGTTTGTGAGTTATAACAAAACGACATGTTCGGGTTTTTAAGGATAACACATTTGAATAATTTATAGACTGTTTAGAAGTCGACCTGTTAATTTTTTGTAATTTATTTATTGAAATAACAACTGATATTCACTCTTCCAAACCTATGCCACAGTGTAAAAGAAATTGGTCTACGCTTGGCAGACAGGTCATTATAGGGTTTTGTTTGAAATTTTCTTTATTTTGTTTTGAATATGTCTATTACTCGTTTCATACGATGCCTAAGAAAAAGAAAGTGATGACTTATAGTATTTTTACTTTTAAAATAATTATATTATGCCTTAAAAATTAAAGAGTAATTCTAAAATCGAGCATGTGTTTTAAAGGTAAGTAAGATATATAAAATTGAAGTCAAATCGATCAACGGAAAAAGGCACATTCACGCGATTACGCCAGTCGACGTTATGCAAGTACTCTGATGCAACTAAACTCGTATTGTAAGTAAAGTTGCAGATAAATAAATAATTTTAGTTGTTTGTCGGCCAATATTTGACCCACTGACTGACTTAACTGACCGATTATTTGTCGTGTGTGTATTTTAACACGGAAAAAAGTAAATGTCAAGCAGATATGACGAATAATTTACATACATAGAATATTCAACTTTCAATAAGAGAAGCATCAATAGATTGCCAGAGAGGTTTCAGATCCTGACTAATAATATAGTTAATGTCTGATCCTGAATAATATAGTTAATTTTATCCTAACTAAAAAGATAATCATAACGTAACGCCGACTCTAGAATATGCATTCTAGAGTTATATGCACAAGGTCGTCAAAATGTTGATCCTACTTATGAACATCTACGAGATTTAATATATGTTGGTAGTACATTTAAATACATCTCAATTGCCCGTAGGTGTCGTAAAAGACGACTAAGCGAGTTCAAGTTTGTGTAAGAGAAGAAAACCTCGAAATAAAACTATACGAACCCGTATATCCAGCGTGGTATTGTAGGTAAATTTGCTTTCTATTCTGAAGAAGGAGCGCAGTAGTGGGACGTGTAGGTACGAACAGAGATAATAACATTTATAATACGTTGCCATTTAATTCTAATTCTTGAATGTCTTTCTTCTTTGTGGTGGTGAAGGTCACAACAATTTTCAGTCAAGTTGAGCAAGTATGATTTCTGATGTTTATGCGAGAAAACACATTATTTTTGCGGCTTTTTATTGTTCATGGTCACGGGAGGATTGACAATCCTCCCGCTATGAACGCTGAAAAGTGTTCGAATCGATCAAAATCAAATACAAGCGCGATAAAATCCGTAAAATAGTGTGACAAAGTATAGTCTATTGGTCTAGAAAGTTGGTCCTATAACAGCAGGGAACATAAAGATAAGTATGTTGATCAAACCGCAGTTGAAATGATATTACAGTAATACCCCGGACTTACGCGATAGGTGGGACGGAGCGATAACCGCGTAAGTCGAATTCGCGTAAGTTGGAATTTAATTTTGCTAAATATTAAATGTACAAAAAAATGGTTATTTGAAACTAGTTCAAAGAAGACAATAATTTAAAAAAATATAGTCAAAATATTATATAAAAATAATTTTATGAATAAAAAAAAGTGAGCCGTCGCCCAGGACGCCTGACAGATGTGAAACATCGAAACTATTTTGTACGAGTAGAGACACGGTATCGAATATAAAGTATCGATACTAAACTCATGAATAGTATCGAAAGATAGGTAACGTACTGTTTAAAGTATTGAGTACTTTTATTTACTTTATCTTTAGGTATTGAGTACTTTTCTTTCGATACCGATACATTTGGAATTCGATATTTTAGTCAATAAGTACTTTTTGGTAGGTATCGTATCGAATAAATTATCCATTTTAAAATTGACTTTACGACTCATATTTATGGTAACGTCATTTAGTACAAACGAAATGAACCTTCTAAAACGTAACTTGAAATAATTTGCGATTTATAAAAAGAAATAGAAATAGCGCCATCTATCGAGCAAACGACCAACTCTAAGCTACAACATATTTTATAAAGAACTCTCTAATCCTGATATGACAATAAGACAAGCTGTTTAAAGTGAGTCAAAATCCAATTCTTAAGGAGTTGGTGACATACAAACAAATAAATATACAGCTGAAGCTAATAAAAGCCTATAAAAAATGAAATGCTTTCATCCGTTCACAGACATTCTTTCCGCACGAAGAGTGTGATTTAGGAAACAGAAATGGCGGCATTTATCGAGCTAACGACCAACTCTCAGCTTCAATATATTTAATAAAGAAATTTTTAATCCTGTAATGATAATAAGACAAACTATCTAAATAATTTTAATGTCATGGTCCTCCTTAAATTTTCAACTTTTAAATGAAAATTGACTGTTTAAAGTGAGTCAAAATCCAATTCCTATGAAGTCGGTAATATACAAAGAAATAAATATATATACACCAGAAACTAATAAAAGCCTATAAAAAAACGGTTCTCCAGTTTTCGTAGCTGAAAGTAAACTAAATACCATACCTACTGGTATATTTATATTACTAAGTTAGAGAATTTTACATTAATTTATAAAACAAGTATATATGCATAAAAGAACATTAGATTACGACAGGAACTAATACGATAAAACTAAGGCATAAAGTATTAATAAAATATCGCGATATTTTTCCAAAAAATGATGATTTATTATTCAATAAACATTTATTTTCATTAATATACATTATAAGTAACAATTTACTTTGAGTTCACTAGATGGCGTTGTACAAAATTTTAAATCGCACTATGGTTTCGTTACAAAAATGTAGGTATATGCATCCAATTATCCAAATATATTAATAGGGGACCGCGAGGCGTGGCGTTAAACGCCACGCGACGATCACGGTCACCCTCGCCTATAGATGTTTCACATCAAAAAGTAAATCTAAGGCCTGACACTTCAAGAGAAAACCGCGTATCTTTGAATTCGCGTAACATGGGGTAGCATAAGTCGGGGTATTAGTTTACTGTATTTTCATCTTATATAATATCTTATTTCTGGGCGCAAGCCTCCTTCACGACAGGAGAGCAAGTACTATGCCGCGTTTGTTAGGCGGGTCGGTACAGGGTTTAGAAAATTTCCTCTATTGCATAGATATTAAATGCATATTATATCCTTTAGTCATACTTTACGACACTCACGGGCAAGATAGGGAGTGGTGCATTGTATTCTTACTCTGTCATCACACGAAAGCTATCATTTTATTCAAGTAAAATTAAAACGTAAGTTTTACACACATCACTGCAGGTTTCATAGTAAAATTTAAACTACCAAATAAATGCGGATCTCGAAATTAAATTTTCAATTTTCTAACATAGATATGAGATATTTTGGCACGTGGTGACGGAGAAAGGATTCATTTGCCGCAAAGCTCTTGTCCGTAGATGCCGTAAAAGACAACTAAAGGATATGATATGCAAGATGTTCTATGCAAGAGAAGGAAACTGCGAAATAAAACCCTATACCCATTCGTCTAACTAGCATGGTATAGTAGGTCAATTACCCTCTTATTGTGAAGGTCCGTACTCACATATATGAGTCCAGATGATGAAGATGAAGCTAAGCTTAATTTACAAATGAAAATTGACGATAGTTATAGAAAAATGTATTTAAGAATCTATTGAGAATTATTTGAACGACAAGCCAAATATTGTCTGGCTGAGTCTGAGAAAAATGTTATCAATGTGTACTGAGAATGTTTTTTCGTAATAACTTCGAAAGAGTAATTATAGTTTCAATATCTGATATTTCGCTTTGTACACTCACAAGAGGTTCATAGTTGTGAAATTCACAAGTCCTTATTTCATAAATATCCAACAAGTCGTTTCGTATTTATTTTTAATTGGATATCGTTATGCAAAAGGATTTTAAACTAATAATAGTTAATTCTATTGAAATCATAAGGCGGATTTTGAATAAAAAATATTGAAGATTCTTAGTCTCTTCTTAGCCTAATATAGCCTACAGCTGCTGATTATGATGTCCAAATACGAGATACAAATTAGGCATACATTGGTGTAATTGACTTTTTTATTATGACACTAGCAACCCGCCCTCGCTTCCCTTCGGTTTCAGTCGCAATACCCACGTAGTTCCCAATCCCGTGGCAATATCGGGATAAAATATAGCCTATGTTACTCCCTGATAGCTTTCTATTGGTGGAATAATTTTTGAAATCGGTCCAGTATTTTCGGAGCCTATTCAATACAAACAAGGAAACAAATCTTTGCTCTTTATAATATTAGTGTAGATGACGATAGTTGTGTAGTTTCGTCTACGAATACTACTAATCCTACAAGGATTGCTTGTGGATGTCACCCGTACCCACGTTGCCTTCGTCGTTAGACCGCCCACCGGAGCAGGGTGACCTGTCGTCAGTGGTCGGCCCGACGGAATACCCTTTCGGGTACCCTCACTTCTTGATATCCCTGTCCCGGGACGTCGATCACCGTCGCGCGATCAGCCTCTCTGCGGGTGACGGACTAAATTCCCCGGTCCGGTCACCCGCGGTCTCGGTTAGGGCGGCATCAGGCGCAGGTACTCGCCCTGCGCCGCCTGCGCCACCCGAGTCACCGGCGGCGGAACGTGTCACCAAAGAGGAGCTCCTCTCGCGCACGATCTGCCGCACGAGTCGCCGGCGGCGGAATGTGTCACCGAAGAGGAGCTCCTCTCGCACACGATCCGCCGCCTCCTTCCGTGAGATGACGGTCTCACAGAAGGCGGCGTTTGATTACCAATTACACTTTCAAGCAGGGTTGACATGTCAAGTAGCCACTCATAAAACTATTGCCAAAACTTTTGTAATATGTACGATGTAAGAAGATTGGCCCAAAGTTATTGGGATAAGAGCACGTTGATGATGATCATGATCATGAAGTGACTCTATTGCATTAATTTACAATATTATATAAATTCCTTGAAGTCTTTAAAACTAATCTTTCATTGCACTTCTTTCTAGCCATTAATTCTGCTAATTGTAAATGTTAGTAAATTCACAGTATGAATTGTAGTGTGATCATTATTTGATGTATTTTGCATAACTGCATCCAATTGTGAAGGTCCGAGTGAAAGGAGTCAATTTTGTTTGGACGTTAATAGGTAAAAGAAACAAATCAAGATATGTCACAAGTCACAAGTCATGCAAATTTAATTCAAGGTTCTAGCTACTGGTATTATATCTAACGAAATCTTTTTAATCAAACGAACAATTATACTAATATAGTAGTCTAAAAACTTCAGCTAATGTCTTAAAAGCAAACTTTGTATATGTATTATATTCTATCCCATGCTGTAACTCCATAATTGGATTCAGTGATAATTATCAATCTACGTAGTTTCAATCAATACACGTGATACATTTTATTTTGCGAATATTGAATTTACAATTAAAATGACAATAAGTATCTATTCCACGCAAAGGAAGATGTGGGTAAAACTAGCTAATAATTCTATTTTTGGTAATTTCCATGAATACATGTTACGAAAAACAGTTGCTAATTTACGTAGTTAGTTAAATCAACATATCTTCCTTTCTAAGCAGCAATTTGGCTGCGGATTGCAACCATCAAGATACTTGTGTCAACCGATCTTAGGAATATAATCAATGACCAGACGTTATGAATGGAACGCGACATGGGCCATTGTAGAGTGTTGGTTGATACGACATTTTAAATATTGTATTCACCTTGTGGTTCCTTGTGGTGGCGAAGTATGAATATAATAGTCATTGTTTTACTTCTACATAATCTAAGTTGATGACATTACTCCAAGATAAGACAAAAAACCTTGAAATCAAATCCTACGCAGGCCGTCTTCCTAGGAATCTTAAAATATTTGGCTACTTTTCCACAGCTGGAAGAGTCCTGTACTTAATAATAGGGTGTAAATGGGTTGTACGAAAGAAATTGGCTCGCTGGTAACAGATAGTTAACTAGCGTTAATAATTGAGTGATAATAACTAAGATTTCGTAAACTCCAATTCTAAGTCACCATAAAAACATGCTAATGGATAATTACATTAATTATAAAAGCAACTAAAACGTTTTAAGGCAATAAACAATCAAATTTAAATAGATTCCAATAAAAACTCATTGATAACTAATTAAGCTTCGTGTGTGTATCTTTCGACAATATTGTATTATCTTTTTTCTAATGTTTGGTCAAAGATATTTGTGTTCAAACAAATAGGAACCAGTTCCTTCCAAGTTTATTGACTCCCACATAAATTCTACCATACATTCCTTGTTTTAGAATTTTTGATAGAAAATTTTAAACATTGGTCATGTTTTCAAGGCGATGTTTATTAGAATTGCTTTAACATTTTTCCTTAGTCACGTCAGCCTAAAGTATGAATAAGGATTAATATCTAATTATGTTGCAATAACTTATGCTGCTGTTACTTAATCACAATTCATTATTTATTTAAAACCGAAAAATGGTATCAAATCGTTCATTGATATTAATTTAAAGTATATGATTCAATAGCAGAGTAAGTTAGAATATGGCAATTAAGAAAATCGACTAAGACTGACCTAGAAGATACTCTACAAAGTAAAGTATATTACTTATTATGCAGATATAAGTTCTGAGCAAAATTTTAAATAAATTATGAAATCATCAAACAAACTATTCGACAACAAAAGATATTTAGCACATATTCAAATGAGCAGTCCGAACAATTTATATTACGTGTACATAAGCAATAATAGCAACGAAAGCGAATTATTAATGTGTATAATTTGGCTTGTCCCTAAATAATGATTTCATACAAACATAAATAACATACACCTGCCTAGAGGAGCGTGGCTTGGCGCTGCCTACTTAATTATTTAAACATAAAACCTTTAATTAGACCTACCAGCTGCCACGTGACCTTGTATTGCACCTTTGTAATGTGACAAGCAGTATTTTGCATCGCAAAAAGTATACATTTTAACTTCATGCGCTGATGCAGAAAAAAATATTGATCTCCATCGTTATTTGTAGATATTTTAAGAATTGATATCGTTATTGATCTAATTTGCATGTTAAAAGGAATAATCGGTTGATGAAGTGTGTCTAATGCATCTGCCTATTCCAACGCCCTGTGGGAACCCATTAGCATAGTTTTATACGTGTTTGTGATAAGCTTGCGCGTAATGTGTTTTTATATTCACTTGATTATCAAATTCAGTACGTTTTTTATTATAATTTGTATTTTATAAGGATTTCGATAAGAAAATAGACAGGGAGATGCTAAATATGATGTCATCTTTTTACCATAAATTATCAGACATCCTTTTTAGCGCGAGGAAATATATTCAGCTCAAGATAAAAATGCACGTAACTTTTGAATAAATTGAAGCCTCATGGTTTTTCTTGAAGACAATCTAAGCAAAGGCATTAATAATGCTTGTGTATTATTTTCCTGATACGACTACTTATAATTGAGACTAATTTAGCAAATTTGATAATAAATATTGATTCAACTGTTCTGTACTAAAATGTAAAATACGCGTATCATTTGCGTGTGTTGTCATTATCATGATTGACGCTACTTGCATCATGCTTTAATGATTCATTGAAGCGATGGGCCTGACTACGTTTAGTTAGGTTAGGTTAGTTATAAAATCAAAATCTGTTATCCTCTGTTTCATATGAGCGAAATACTAACATCGAAACTTTTCTTAAAAAATTTAATAGTATTTTATTATTTCTCCATGATGTTGTAAACAGACTGCATATTGTCGCAATACATTGTTTAAGAATGTGTGTCTTACGTACTTGATTTCATGTTTTACATAATATTGTAACAAATTCTGTGGTAACACAAATAAATAAAGGCCCTTGATTTCAGTAACGTTCATGATATCTGGCGTATTATTAATAATATTAATTAACCTGACAACACAAGTAATTAGACTGAAAAGTACTTATAAAGTCGCTAAAGACCGTACATATGTGTGTGCATTTATGTACTATTAAACTGTGTGTTAAGCACCAAACAACAAAATGAGTATAATTTTTGTCGTAGGATAATTATCGTTAAGAGACTTGTGTAGGCTTATTTTTATTTAATCAACTGAGATAATCTATCCATCGACATCATTTTTGTCTTTAAAACTATTGTATGTCCATATAGCGTGTTTTATGACTGTTAGTTGCCCTAATAGAGAAATAAAATTGCTCTTTCTGACTCAAGTTTTATCACAATCAAATTACGCCACATTTAGTTACGACGCGACCCGTCTCGACTATATTAAGTTACGAAAATAGATGGCATGAGTTTAAATGGACTAACAAAGGAAGAAACCAACGTGCGGAGAATATTGTGAGCAAAAAATATGGTTGGCTAGGGTGGTAGTGACCTATGATGACGCAATGCCAAAAACAGGCCACATTGCAGCCGGCAGAGGCTCGCTGCCGACCGGAGGGGTCAAGGCAGTTCATTGCGGAATATTGCTCAATCTCATACAGACATGTGCGATCCTAAATATCACGTCCTCATGATTCACCATGTCATCATTAAAAAAAATAAATCCATTTCCAAATCTGAATTTCGAAGTACGTTTACGTAACGATTGTTCCGCGTTGCATTTATCATAACCGAGTCTACTGTTGCAATTCTACAGAATGTGTGTATAAATGTTTATTTTTTTGTCTATGGATTTGATAATAACTTGGTGTTTGCTTCGTAACGACATTTTTTGATGTCGTCGAGGAGCGTGGTGGAATCGTGTCCGCGTCTATTTTGAACTCCCGATCGGACGTTCGCCCGGTTGTTGAACTGGAATAATTCGGCAAACACAACCACATTACGCGCCTTTTAATCTCATGATATTATAATACAAGTTGCTCGCGTGCTGATTATAAAATGTCTTGCCGCGTATTCGTGTATGTACATCATATATCTGATATAATAAATCAACATGGTAATAAAGGAAGTCAATACTGAAACAATTTAACCACAGATTGGTATCACTTAATTGAGTACCAACCTACCAACAAGCTTTAAAACCTCGTTTTTAAAAGTTGTTTTTAGTGTTCTCGAATTATATGACACAATAATGATAATTAATTATAGCAACGATTACATTCGCAACACAAATAAGCAAGTGTCGTGTTTACGCGAAGTGGACGCAAACATGCAGAGAAGTGATGGTTCTGTGCGGGTGCCGCACCTCACTTGTGTGGGTGTGTAGTCTCTGTGTGTGTACGTGGAAGCGCGCGATGAAATAAAATATGTCCGGTCAATGAACTCGCGGTCGGTGCTATAAAAATCGCGATACTGGCCGAAATTCGGACGGAAAACGTATATACAGCCTTATAATCGTTTTAAAACAAAAAAGTCTATGGTAAGTCCTATGTAATAGCACGTGTTCTAAAATTAAATGCTACAATTTTGTTGCCGAAATGTCCGAATATGGCGGGCGGGAAATAGGAAGGATTACTACAGCTGTGCAACGAACTTTAATATGCAGCGTGCAGCTCCCGTGTCCGCCACGACGACAGCTGTCCGTTTCGCTCTTTGTCTCACTGCACCCATGACTGAATCTTAAACTTGACCAACCCTTAAAATGGAGACGTCTGTCAAATTACAACAATTTATTTTTTGAATAAATTCAATTGACAGTCGCCTCCTTTGCCAAAAATGCGAATGGAATACAAAAATACTTACGTCTAAAAAAATTTAACGTCGTCCAATTTGGAACAGCGTTTGTCAGAATGATTTTTCTCTTCATAAGGTCGATGTTGGTTCTATGGGTGTGCATTTCCGGATTACACGCGGCGCGCGAGTCAGCTGATTTCCATCCAATGACCTTGCGAAGTCCCCTCTTCATTATATATTCATAGTATTTACAAGTGATTGTTGATATCTTTGATTGGAATCGATATCAAGTGAACCTTCTCTTTCTACAGGAGGATGTCTCTCGCGGACTTGTGCCGGTGAAAATCCTTCGTCTTCCGCAACACATCTTGTCTCATCGGAGATGGGGTTTAGTATATTTCTGTGGGATCTAAACCGATCATGATCGCGTTTAGTATTGCCCAGTAGGATCGAGTACTTTGATATCCATTTTTAATAAGATTCTTATAAGAATATAGTAAAAGGTGAGTGAAGTTTCTTGAAAAGTAGAGTCTTAGTACTGACCAGTGGGGTCCAAGGTAGAGTCCATCTTGATTTTTTTTTTAATAAAGTCCAGTAGGGTCCAGAGTGAGAATATCCATGTTAACACAGTGAACACAGCGTATAATATCGTGCACGGTTCGCGACGTGAACAACTTAAGATGGCACAGAGAAGCGAACGCGCGTGCGGCGTGCCGGCCAATGAGAGTAGCGCTGGGCGCGCGCACTTATATGATAGAAGCTACGTATATAAGCGACATCTGGTAGTGAGTGGACGCGACTAGTGGAAATGTTTTCCATTTGACGTAATAATTAATATCAATTTTATTTTCTTTGACCTTCTACGAACCGAGAATCTAATTCATTAACTAATTTATACCTACTGTAAAATGTTATTGAACTCGAAAACTATTTCTATTATTAAACCTACTAAGTTGTATTTTAGTTATTAATAGAGCACGTACGAGAATTTGTTTTATTATTTAATTTTTTTTACCTGCGATTACTATCGCCAAATCGCCAAAAATTTGGCATTTCTTATCTTTTTGTTTCTAAATTTCATCATCATTATTCTGGTTCATATATATCCTACTGCTGGACTCAAGCCTTCTCCACAATGAAAGGGAAATTGACCTACTATACCACACTGATTAAAGCCCTACTACACTGATCAGAAGGGTTGGTATAGGGTCTTATATCGATTTATCCTTCTCTTGCATATATATATTATAATATGCAGATAATATTATCTGTATATTATAATCCGTTAGATGTCTTTTACGATACCCACGAGTAAGAAGGGGGATAGTGAATTATAGTCTTACTACAAAACCCCACGTAAAAATTTCTAATGTTTTCTTTTTTTTTTTTTGGGTGGGCGGCGTGCGGGCCCATAACCCACCTGTACACACGTCACCTCGTTGTTGGGCTAACCACCGGAAAAGGGTGATTTGTCGTCAGTGGTCGGCCCATAATTTCTAATGTTAGAATATCATCGTCATCACAACTCATATACGTCGTGGGCTCGAGCCTCCTCTGTATTGAACTACTATACCACGCTGGTCAGGCGGGTTTTATGGGATTTTATTTAGGTTTTCTTCTCTTGCATAGTTGTTATATGCACAAGATATCTCTTAGTCGTCTTTTACAACACCCACGGGAGAGATAAGGGGTGGTGAACTGTATTCTCACTCCGTCACCAGAACGTCACGTTATAACATACTTCTCGTATAATAGTGTCACGTGGAAGCCACTTCGTGGAAAAGAATATCATTGATGAAGTTTGCCATGAAGATTTTAAATTACTGTCAAAATTTTATTATATTTGTATTTTACCAAAGTGCTCTTACAATCGATTCCCTTGCCTTTGGAAATATACTCCAATTATCTCGAGCATTTAGTAATAAAAGGAATAAGAATGAAATTCACCTTCTGTTACTTTCCCATATCCATAACAACATACTGAGCGGTTTTCTTTTGGGGGTGGGTTACGGTCGGCGTACTCCTCGTTCCACTCTGTCCGGGACGACATAGGGGCGTAACGGTCCGTTCACGACCTTGTCGCTGTGAGCAGCGGCTAAGCGCGGAGCGGCGCACAGTGGAAAAAATCGCGTATGTTTCGTCCCAAAACTCCGTATCTCAGTTGTTTCAAAACTAAATGAGCTGTAATTTTGCACACATATACTTGAATTTTTAAAGTTTAAATGAAACAACTTTGATTTTAAAAAAAATCTGTTTATAAATTAATTAAAAATACATGAATTATATAAGAAAAAAATACAAAATAGGCTTGTTTAATTTACATAAAATGGTAGAACATAGTAATAACATATTATAAACGTATACTACACTACTACTACATACTATACATACTAAAATGGCAGACCAAACTAGAAAAAAAATGTAAATAAAACTACTTTTACGGATTATATTGCGTTTGTATTAATTATTTATATATTAATTTATAAATTTTATTCCATTACAACGACTTTCACATGAAACGGTTTTGAGACGGTTTTTTATGGGGCTTTACCAGCGCGCGCCGCTCGGCATGCCGCGCCGCTCGCCGCTAAGACCAAAGTCGTGGCCAGGCCGTAAGTACGCATACCCGTAACCCACCCGTATAGCGTGTCGCCTTCGTCGTTTAGTCGACCACCGGTGCAGAGTTTTTGACTTCAGTGGTCGACCCGACGGAATATCCCAAGGGAGTGTCCTCTCCCGTCGACGTCCCCTAACGGGGCGCCGATCGTCGTCGCGAGTCTAACCTCTCTGCGGGTGCCCGGACTAAATCCCCAGTCCGATCATCCGCAGCCTCTGCTAGGGCGGCATCAGGCGCAGGTACTGGCGCCTGCGCCGTCCCAGTCGCCCGCGGAGGACCGTGTCCGCGTGGAGTCTTTCCTCCCGCACACGGTCCGCCGCCTCCTTCCGCGAGATGACAGCCTCGCAGGAGGCGGCAACAGCGTCCTAGTTCCTGATGCTGGCGACCATCTCCCTAGTGACGGCCGGCAACATCTGATCAAAATACTGGCCATAAGTTTTGTTGGAATGAACATGTCCAATAGAATCATAAAGGTTATATGATTTTGTAGATAGTTTTATTTGTACCTCTTCTCAATTAAGAAATAGAGCAGGAAATATGACTATATTTCCTGCTCTATTTCTTAATTGATTCTTCATATACTTGCTGGTAATGCTAAAATATTTTATATAAAGTATAATAGAATTAAAATAGTTGCAGTTATTACACAACTGCCAAAGAAACCCGCAAACACACGATTGCAAATTATGAACTGAAAGAAAATCATCGGGTTACAATTAAACTTCATCTGGATATTTTACTTTTAATTCACAATAGTACATCAAACTAATAGAGCTTTTTTAGTATATTTATATTTTGTTTTCTTTTCCAAATCTTGTTTGACTTTTAAGTACTTTTACTCTTATCTTGCAGTTGAGTTTTTGATCTTTTAAATTATTGATTTCATTTTAAACATTTTTTTCATACATTGGTTGTACCTATTTGATATTTTTAAAATCCATAAATGATTACAAATATCTTAAATATCTTACAGAACCAGTATGCTTCAGTGAAGAAATGCTTCAGATTTTTAGTGATGTGGTCATCATATTCATTTAAAAAAGTCAATAAATCTTTTATTTTAGATTTAAACTTTTATTTTCTTACTAATAGATTATCTTTGAAGAGATCTCTGTGATACTTAATTTAAACAATCAAATTTATAATCATCATCCTTTTTTTATCCCAATTATTTTGGGTCGTCACGATATATACTCGTTTTATATCGGATACATTGCTAACATTTTATTATTTTACACCGGGTCGCCTGATATCAACTCTTGGAAATGTAATTATTGTCCAGACGATTTCAGATGGCGTTCTCCCAAATTTATGCAATGCTCTTAGTCGTCTTTTACAACACCCGCGAGCCATGTAAGGGTTGATTGACAAAATTATAAATACATACTCTACTAATATATTCATACAAGAAATAAGAAATAAACTATACTTTGCTTAATTTACTACAGAAAGCTGAATAAAATATAATTTCACTAAAATGATAAAATAATATTCAACCTTAACTGTACATATAAAAAAAAAGGGAAAGAAACAGTTTCAATAAGGAGCCCGCTCAGCAATAATACTAAAGTGCAACATATGCTGATTTTCAATGGATACCTCAATAACGTACGGTATAGACTGACAAAGAGCTTTTTTTTTTGGGTAGGTTGCGGTCGGCGCATTCCTCGCATCACTCCGTCCGGGGCGAAAGAGGGGCGTAAGCACGCACACCCGCAACCCACCCGCGATGCACGTCGCCTTCGTCGTTGGGCCGACCACCGGAGCAGGGTGACTTGACGTCAGTGGTCGGCCCGACGGATTACCTCCTAATTGGAGTACCCGCCCATCGATCGACGTCCTCCCCTCGGTGAGGACGTCGGTCTTCGGTCTTTCCTCACGCGGTCGGCCTCGCGGTGGGTGACGGCCTAATTCCCCGGTCACGTCACCCTTAAACCTTATGCCAATTCGTCTGACCAGCGTCGGACTATAGTAAGGTCAATTTCCCTCCTATTGCAAAAGAGGTTCAAACCCAACAGTGAGATTTATGTAGGCTGAAATGATGATGCTGATGAAGTTTATGATGTTTAATAATTATAATATATTAGTTGATGGTCATTTTAATGCCATTTTTTTTTTGGCGGTGGGCTGCGGTCGGCGCGCTTCTCGCACCACTCCGTCCGGGGCGACAGAGGGGCGTAAGCACGCACACCCTCAACCCACCCGAACACCATGTCGCCTTCGTCGTTGGGCCGACCACCGGAGCAGGGTTACTTGTCATCAGTGGTCGGCCCGATGGAATACCCTCTATTTGGGGTACCCTCCCATCGACCGACGTCTACCCCTCGGGGAGGTCGTCGGTCTTTCCTCACGCGGTCGGCTTCTCGGCGGGTGACGGAGTCATTTTAATGCCTTGTGAGGTATGAAGCATTTGGATAAACAACCGTGAGTCATCTCCGTAGCCATTATTTATACAGTAAATATATTCTTTTTTAACGTTTCTTGCTGCTTTTTATAAATATTATAATGTTTGTAGAATAATTTAATTTATTTTGATACGGCGCGGCGTAGGGATCAATTTCCAATACTTAGGTAGTAGCAACAAAATTTAAAACACCCTCTGAAGGTTTTAGTAGTAGTAGTTTCCAGCTTTTAATCGTGAAATACACAGCGGATCGAGGTGCATATACCAAGTTATCCCGGCAACAACGAAGTTATCATATTTGTTATTCTAGTATCATCATCATCATTTCAGCTCATATACGTCCCACTGTTCTTCCCCACAGTAGGAGAGAAATTGACCTTAGTCAGACAGGTTGGTATAGGGTTTTATTTCGAGTTTTCCTTCTCTTGTATAGATGTTATATGCGTATGAGATCCCTTAGTCGTCTTTTATGACATCCACGGGCAAGATAGGGAGTGGTGATTTGTATTCTTACCCCGTCACCACACGGGCAGTATATATTCTAGTTTATTCTATTCTAGTATATTCTGTATAAATGTTTTCATCTGAAGTTTTCAATGGTGTACAAATTAATCGCAATAACAAGTATTGCGGTCAAGGTTTTGTTTTAGATCCTGAAGAACATATTTTCAAATAGATGTCAAGTTTAGATTTATATTACGTTCCATGAGCTCCTGTTTGCAATGATTACTATCACGGTAATCCCGTAGCATATTTATGGGAAAATGTAAAAAGTAATATTTGTTTTCTCTATAGAATTTCAAGCAAAAAATTTTGATAAAAATATTTCAATAGCAAACAACTCTTACCGTCTTTATGATCATGATGTTCAAAGTGCATATTTTGAGTAGATGAAAATGTGTTATTTAGTTGCTTAATAGTAGTTCTCGTAATGTAAGAAGGCTTTTTTTGTTGGAAACAAAATTTCTATATCAAACATAAAGTCCTTAACTCTATTGAGTTACACTATAAGTCACAGGTCTACTCTAAAAATAGGAGAAAGTAGTCTAATATTCCACGCTGGTCAGATAGGATGGCATTTTGCATGTGAGTAAAGACTGACTGTGAGGACCACGTCTGCACGACGTCGGTCGAGGAGAGGGTACTTCTTAGGGGGTATTCCGTCGGTCCGAACACTAACGACAAGTCACCCTGCGGTCAGTGGTCGGTCCAACGACGAAGGCGACGTGTCACGGGTGGGTTACGGGTGTGCGTGGTTACGCCCCTTTGTCGCCCCGGACGGAGTGGTGCGAGGAGTGCGCCGACCGTAAAAAAAAAAATGGCATTTTGCATTGAGTCATCCGTTCTCTGCTGTGATGTAACTTGCTTGTAACTCTCAGTTCTTCAAAAGACTTGAGATACTCGATAGAAACGAAAAGTCAGTGAATTATTTTTACTCTGTACAAGGAAATGTAATTAACAAAAAAATTGATACCGTGAAGCAAGGATAAAGCTACAGATGTATCCCGTGCAGAGTATTGTTTTTAAATAGGTTTGCCATAAGTTGAATTGTGAGTGCTCCTTCTCTTGCACTAGTTTTATTTTATTATTTTTTTAGTTGTCTCTTACAACCACAGAAAAGTTATTAATATTTCTGTGCTTACAACACATGCAAGGAATGAAGAGGCATATATTGAACTTTTAATCTGTCGCCATCTGGTTATTGCCATAAGTAGATTAATATTTTTTTATTATATTGTATCTATTAAGTACACTGCAAAAGATATGCCAAGAGGGGTGGGAGTGGATAGAGCCATAATCGAAACGATTTCATAGATAAAATAAAACATCCGGCCACTAGTTTGGGGTTTTTCTAAATCGTTTTATGCCTGTCGGCATTTGGGCGCCTTTACGATCTATTTGTCAATTATTACCCAATATAATCGAAATATTTGCTAAATTTAATAAATTCAGAATGAAACGTCTGGTAGAAGTCCTTCAAAGCTTCCATGTTTTCAATGATGGGATACTTTTAAAAAACAAAATATGTTCCGATAGATATTCAAAGAGAAGGAAAAATAGAAGCAAAACCTTATGCCAACACGTCTGACCAGCGTGGTATAGTAGGTCAATTTCCCTCCCATAGTGAAGGAGGCCCGAGCCCAACAGTGGGACGTATATGGGCTGAAATGATGATGATGAGCTATTCAAAGGTAGCTTGATGTTCTATTTTGCGCTGATATTTTTGCATTCTGATGGTTATTCACAAAGAGGGTTGACGTCAGGTAGGTGGACGGTCATAAAACTGTTGCCAATAAGTTATGTAATATGTAGCGATCCCAAGTAATTGAAATTAGTGCAGGATAATGATGATGATTTTGCACGGTAATAGTTACCGTAAATACGAGGTGATGTTGTTTATGAGGACTTATACTTATGAAATTATGAAAATCATGTTATTCACAAACCCTCTTTTCTTACGCTTTGCGGTACAACGGTACGAAGGTCTCTTATTTAGCAGTGCCTTTTCATAAGTCATTGCTGCTGACACACACTGTTTATGAACCTAGGTTTTCAGATACTGCGGGTTATTAGACGAGAAGATCCTCATAAGTTTCGCGAACGCCCAGCTGACTTGGATTCGTTGACTGACCTTTTTCTCGAAATTGGCTCTATCTAACTGGACTGTTTGCAGGGTAAACTTAGTGATCGACAATTTTGAGGATCACATTGCCAAGTAGAACTGAAACACGTGTAATATACACACAACTGTAACAGGGGTATTTGAGATGGTTTTCATCGTGTTCGTTTGTACACCCACTAGTTGAGAAACTCTGCATAGGTCATTGAACATAATGCCAAGGTCGTACAGGGATTCTGCCATCACTGCAATATCATCAGAAATCGAAGGTGAGTGACATCGAGGTCACGCCTTATATATTTTAAACAATAATATATAACAAATGACGTCATATAAACCACGTAATCTCACGAATGATTCATTTACATATGAAAGACAAAACTCGATACATGTTTTAACCGAATAATCTTATGTCAATGGCGTAAAGTTCAAAATTAATGTCACTACAATTTCCCCTGTGGTTTCCCAAAAGGTATTCGTTAATTTATATGGCTTTATAAAATGATTTTATGGACAAATTGTTCAACAATTAGTACCTACATCCGATATACGATTAATGATTTTTTTTACCTGTTGCTTTAGGGGAACATGGATTTTGCTACAGATATGGTCAAGTATATACATATTTACTTTAGTGAAGTACTGAGTTAGCTTATGATGTGTGGTAAAATTACGAATATTATAATTGCGAATAGAATAAATGCTGCGGAAATGAGAGCGCTCAGGCGCATGATTGGTGTAAAATTGAGTGAGAGAATTAAGAACACGGTGATTAAGAAACGTTGTGGTATGAATGTAGATGTAGTGACAAGGATTGAGAAAGGTATGTTAAGTTGGTTCGGCCATGTAGAGAGAATGAATAAAAGGAGACTGACAAGGAGAATTTATAAGACGAATGTGAATGGAAGTGTTGCAAGGGGAAGACCAAGACGGACGTTCTACAATCAAATCGGAGAAGTTCTTAAGAAAGGCCAGGTTAGGAGTACCCTAAACCAAAGAACATGTATGAGGAGATTAATTAATGTGGAGAAGGCGAAAGTGGTATGTCAAGATCGTAGCAAGTGGAAGGAAGTGGTCTCTGCCTACCCCTATGGGAAAGAGGGAAGAGTATATGTATGTATGTACTATAATTGCTTGAAAGCTTACCAACGATCTGGGTCAACCCTATCTGATGCTATCTGGTCCATAATTATTAAGTCGGTCACGGGTGTTCTTCGCCGAATATCCGTATTTCGAATTCTATCTCGCACAGAAATCTCGAGCATAGCCCGCTCCATAGCACGCTTAGCGACTTTATGCTTAGTTATGAGGCCTACATTTAGGGACCACTAAAGTTGCCTTGCCATAAGTCATCACTGGTAACACACACTGATCTTAGATCTGTGTTTTTAGTTCTTTACTGGTGGTTTTTTTTAATAAGTGGTTTCGGCACAAAAATAATCTTTTAAATATATTAAACATTATTTATTTTTATCTTTATTTGCCGTATTTACGTCGAAATGCTTACCGCATTGTTCGTTTTATACAAAAATATTGGATACTTATACAAGTATGCTAATTTTGCGACTGAGAGGGGCCGTTCTGTTTATTTTTTAAAGAGCTCGACATTCGATTTCAGTTTCTGCTAGAGTTTTAAACATTTTCGCTTAGAAAATAAACACTTCTTCATTCTACTAGTTAGTAATGTCACTGATTACTCCTGCTGATAATTTTAGGGTTATTATCTGAAACTATAACCCTAATAGTCAGCATAAATTAGTCAACTAGGTGGTGAAATTTCTATCAATGGCTCTAAGAGGTACATTACGAAACATCTCAAGCCCTGGAGACAGTCTAAAATTTTTATTTAAAAATAATGAACTACCCAAGTATAATAAAACCAAAGGAACCAGAATCCATGCAGGATAGGAGACGAGTGAGGAGTGAGGTCTGTAGAGTATCTACATGCGACGTCTCTGCGTGCTCAGGTGAGTAAGTACCCGAAGGGATAATTTACTGGGCGAGTTACCGAATAAAAAATAGGACCTTGTGGAGATTAACTCTAGAGTTACAGAGTAGGGTCGAGTTCCAAACTGCTCAGCTGATCAGCCTAATGCATCAGGATCAGTCTAATGCATCAGGATCAGCCTAACCCAATATTAGACACTAAGAAGCAGAAGAATCAATAAGCGCCAATAATTAAGCAACTATCCGTGTGGTGACGGAGTAAGAATACAATACATCACTCCTTATCTTGCCCGTGGATGTCGTTAAAGACGATTAAGGGATATAAAATGCATATGACATCTATGCAAGAGAAGGAAAACTCGAAATAAAACCCTATATCAAGCTGTCTGACCAGCATGGTATAGTAAGGTCGCTTTCCCTCCTATTGTGAAGGAGGCTCGAGCCCAACAATGGGAGGTATAAGAGATGAAATCATGATGATGATGAACAATATTATTCATTTGTCATCATTATCATCTCAGTCATGTCAAATGCCCATGTAATTCCTGTACCGGTCCTAGTTGGCAATGCGATTCTCGAAGTTGTCGATCATTATGTTTACCTAGGACAAACAGTCCAGTTAGGTAGATCCCATTTCGAGAAAGAGATCAGCCGACGAATCCAACTCGGTTGGGCAGCGTTCAGGAAACTTAAGAGGATCTTCTCGTCCAACATACCTCAGTGTCTGAAAACACAGATCTACGACCAGTGTGTATTACCAGTGATGACTTACGGCACGGAAACGTGGTCCCTAAATGTAGGCCTCATAATAAGGCTCAAAGTCGCTCAGCGTGCTATGGAGCGGGCTATGCTCGGGATTTCTCTGCAAGATAGAATCCGGAATACGGAAATCCGCAGAAGAACGGGTGTAACCAACATAGCATGAAGAATTAGCACGCTGAAGTGGCAATGGGCAGGCCACATCGCTCGACGAACCGACAACCGCTGGGGAAGAAAGGTTCTCGAGTGGCGACCACGTATCGGACGACGCAGTGTAGGACGCCTCCCCATTAGGTGGACCGATGACCTAGTGAAAGTTGCTGGGTGTCGTTGGATGCAGGCGGCACAGGACCGCACATTGTGGCGTAACATGAGGGAGGCCTACGTCCAGCAATTGACGGCAATAGGCTGAAATGATGATGATGATGATGATCATCATCTCAGGCCGTATTTATTTCAATGTTGGGCTTGGGCGTCCTCCACAATGTGAGGGTAATTGACCATCTCTACCAAGCTGGTCAGTCGTGTTGCTACAGGATTTTATTTGGAGTTTTAGGATTAGCACGTTGAAATGGCAATGTGAAGGCTACATTGCTCGTCGAACCGACAACCGTTGGGAAATAAAGGTTCTTGCGTGGCGACCACGAATCGGAAGGCGCAGCGTAGGACGACCCTCCACTAGGTGGACTGACGACATTCTCAAAGTCGCAGGGAACCGTTGGATGCAAGTGGCGCAGGACCGTTCCGAGTAGCATTCTCGTGGGGAGGCCTATGTCCAGCAGTGGACGTTTTTAGGCTGATGGATGGATAATCCCCTAGTCATTTTTAACGACACCGATGAACAAGAAAATGGGTGGTAAATTGTATTCTTACTACGTCGAAAGTTATCTATAACATAATAAAACCGCCTAAGTGCGAGTCAGTGTCGCGCACGAAGGGTTCCTTACCATTATCTATAAAAAGGGCAAAAAAATCGAGTTTGTTGTATGGGAGCCCCCCTTAAATACTTATTTTATTTTGCTTTTAGTATTTGTTGTTATAGCGGCAACAGAAATACATAATTTGTAAAAATTTCAACTGTCTAGCTATCACAGTTCTTGAGATACAGCCTGGTGACAGACAGACGTACGGACAAACGGACGGACAGACCACAAAGTCTTATTAATAGGGTCCCGTTTTTACCCTTTAGATACAGCACCCTAAAAATGAATCGCTGAATGTGTTTCTAAGCGCAAATCAAAGCAAATGTATGAATGAATTATGTTTTTAATAACTACAAAATAAAACACGACTTCGAGTTAAAAAAAAAGAACTATATTTTACAAGACTACATTTTCCGCATTCATTAAGCTATAAACTAAAAGCAGTCTCTCGGTAGCTATCAATGTTGGCTCGGGATCGCGACAGCATTTCCTTTTCCCTGTCGAAGTGAAAACTGCTTTCTTATCTCAGATATCCAATATGTATAGTCGTAATATGTATACTTCCATGCGACAGTACTAGCGAGTACACCAGCGTATTCTTGAAAAAATAAAATAAAAATAATAGCAGTCTTGTTTAAATATTAATATCTGGTTAACCGAGCTTTGCTCGGTATAATTTTTTCGTGAAATGTATTTTTGACGAACTTATTTAGATATATATTAATAAAAAATAAAAATAATCAATTAATGAAAAAAATATCAAAAATTACAAAAAGAGAATAATAATAACACCGAGATTCGATCTCACGCTGTTTGAATGCGACTGGACAACTTCCCAACTGAGCTATTGCCATTCTAGACGGCGAAATTTAAATCCCTATTCTATTGACATTTTCTGTAAATAAAACCTTGGCTCCGAAACCTCTAGTATGCCAAATTTCATCAAAATCGTTGTAGCCGTTTCCGAGATCCTGAATATACATATATACCTACAAGTATTGCTCGTTTAAAGATATAAGATAGTATTGTAAAAAAAAACTATTTTTCGGATTTTACCGCGGTTGTATTTGATTTTTGATTGCTCAACATTTTGAACAATTTACAGCACTTATGGTCACGGGTGGACTAAGGTGTCTGATCATCATTATCAACATCATCTCGGCTCATATACGTCCCAGTGCCGGGCTCGAGCTGCATGCATATTGGGAGGAAAATTGACCTTACTATACCATGCTGGTCAGACAGGTTGGTATAGGGTTTTGTTTCAAGTTTACTTTCTCTTGCATAGATGTTATATGCGTATTGTATCCCTCAGTCATCTTTTACAACATCCACGGGCAAGATAGGGAGCGGTGAATTGTATTCTTATTCCGTCACCACACGGAAAAGATGTCCGATTATCTTCGATCAAATACAAACGCGATAAGATCCGTAAAATAGTTTTATTTTTAATGTGTAATACTTGCGTAAACTTCAGAAATTATTATCTTGTAATATATTAAAAAAGTTCTTTTTGGTCTTTATCAATTAACTTGGATAATTGTTAACGTTTGTTCTTCCTTGCGAATAATGCAGGACTGTTCTCATTAATATTCTCGTGCGGAGGTCTTTATCCAATAGTGTAAGATGAATACTATTGGACAGATTTTACGTGAGGTGACGGGGTAAAAATACAATTCATCACCTTAATTTCTATTTAGATTAAGAAAAGATAAATTCTAAATAAAACCTTATATCAATTCGTCTGACAAGCATAGTCTATTTACTATTGTGGAGGCGGCTTGAGCCCAACAATGAGACATATGCGAGTTAAAATGAATGGATTTATAAATTTCCCAAATTGAATAATATTTTAAATATAGAAATAAAAAAATGATTACATAATTTTATCACTTGTGCCTTCAACTGTAGTTCTGTTATTAGAAAACAAGTCTATGTACTAAGCCAGATTTCTAGTTCCTCGTTTTCTAATCTATAAAATGCACCTTTTTATGGTTCACCGACCTTATGATTTGGTGCCTATATGCCTATACATTACTATAGAACATTTGCATTTTATATATCGACTTGCTAATACACTTACTTTGTCGTCAATGCGACGCTTGTTTTAAATAATGCAGATAATAATGTAGAATTATTTATTTATTTGATGGATGTTAAATATTAAAATATATTTGTTTATTTGTGAGATCTTTGACTGAAAGGATGTAAGTTGTAGTATGATTTCCGTGTGGTGATGGAGTAAGAATAGAAATCGCTATCCTCTTTCTTACTCCTGGGTTTAAGAGACGATTAAGGAATAAAATGTGCACTTAATATCTATGCAAGAGAATGAAAACTTGCAATAATATAAATGTGTCTGCCCAGCGTGGTGTAGTAGGTCAATTTCCCTTTCATTCTAGAGGAGGCTTAAGTATGGGACGGGAGTATGCGGCGTAAATGAGCTGATATGATGATGAAGCATGATCTGTGGTTTTAATATATCTATACTAATATTATAAAGAGGAAAAATTTGTTTGTATTGAATAAGTTCCGAAACTACTGGACCGATTTCAAAAATTCGTTCACCAATGGTAAGCTATAGTGTCAGGGAGTAACACAGGCTATATTTTATCTCGGTATTCCCACGGGAACGGAAACTATACGGGTAAGACGACTGAAACCGAAGCGAACCGAGGGCAGGTTGCTCGTAAATTATAAAGTGATTCGTTTAAAGGCTGAGAATAGTACTATGGTAGGTTATAGATATATAGCGGGATATTGCTGGGAGTGATAGCCCGAAAGGGGGGTATCAACACTTTCCTAGGCAACTTGTAACATCGATTTGTTGAACTACCTGCTCAGCATGATATTTATTACATTTATTTAACTATTTAAAGCAGTGAGCGTGATGGTGAATAAATGGTTCCTTTTTAAAATGGAATCTATAGTCCATAAAATATAGGATGATCACTGTGACAGTTGTCCCTATCACACTTACGATAAAGTCCGTAGTTTTTTATCGATAAAACTCTTTATCTTTATAATTGTGATTTTTTATTATAATTAAAATACAATCAATGAAAATCTTTTTGAACTTATTTTATACAAAAATTGTTTTTTTGACTGTTTTAATTATTCAAAAGGAGTACAATCAAGGTCTAGGTCTCTATTATCGTCATCACTGGAGCCTTCCTGCTAGAAACTTTTTCATTTTTTGCCAAATAAGGACAGTCGTTAGATCAATCGATCAATTACGACTGTTTTATAAATAAATATGTCTAGTTTATTGACAATAATGCGTACATAATATTATCATTTACTCCGAGACGAAAAGTAGTTTTTTAATGTTTAATTAATTCAAGTATTTTATAATGTAACTGTCTGTTTTAATTGTAAAAAATATGTTGTAAGTTTTACATAGGTACTGTATTGCGTTTATTTTTTTATGAATAATTTAATAAAGATCGGTTATCGATTTACGTATATTGACTGTCTCATCTCTTTTTTATTTTTAGTCCAGTATGATCTTGTACGTGTGTAAGCGTCATTTATGTATAAAATGTTTACTAGGTATTTCAGTACTTACGAGGTATATTTTAGGCATGAATATTAATATTTTTATATTTATAATATATTGCAATTCAGTTGCAATAAAACTGGCACGAAAAGAATAAAAATATATTTGATACAAAATGAAATTGTAAACATGTCGCTCGTTCAAACTTTATTCGTTGGTTTCGTTGATATCTGTCACAGAGATCAAGCTATATTTTATGGACTATAGTTTATGTTTAAGGAATATAACAATTTTTTCCGGCAATTACCATGTTTGTATTAAATTTTTATCACCCGACATTTAGAACACTTTTCAGTTATTATCGTAGTCCTTTCAGCATCATCCTGCCTCATCCATCGTAATTCATCATCGCAGCCAACAGACGTCCCACTGTTGGGCTCGGGCCTCCTCCACAATGAGAGAGAATTTGACCTACTATACCATGGTGGTCAGACATGTTGGTATCGGGTTACCCTTAGTCGTCTTATCCACGGGTTAGATAGGGAGTGGTAAATTGTATTCTTACTCCGTCACCACACATCCATCATAATTCAATCCTTAAAATACAAACTCGAGAAAATCTGTAAAAGCAGTTTCATTTTATGTTTTACGTAAATGACAGAAATCTATGTTGGCCTATCTTGGCTTCTTATTAATGGACTCAAAACTTTTCCACAATGGGAGAGCAATTGATGCCCGACGGGTTGGTATAGGGTTTAATTTGACCACAAGTCACCCTGCACCGGTGGTCGGCCCAACGACGAAGGCGACTTGTCACGGGTGGGTTACGGGGCCGCGCGCTGCCCCGTAACGCGTCGGTCGATGGGAGGGTACTCCTCAGGAAATATTCCATCGGGCTGACCACTGACGTCAAGTGACCCTGGTCCGGTGGTCGGTCCAATGACGAAGGCGACGTGTCACGGGTGGGTTACGGGTGCGCGTGCGAGGAGCGCGCCGACCGCAACCCACCCAAAAAAAAAAAAAAATATAATATTACATATTTATTTTACTCATTCTCAAAAGAATTATGAAAATTTTCTCAATAATATCGCGATCACTTAAACCCTATTAATAATAGGTAAGTATAAAAATAACATTGTAAACTAAACAAAAACAAAGATTTCTGTTCACCTATCGTAGTCATGAACTGTGGATATCAGAGAGTTGCGCAAGACACTACGCTCTTTGAATAGCAAGATCGCATTACATTAGAATACAGTAAAATGCATTACTAAACCAGCCGCGTGCGACCGAGCAGTGAAAACGCCTCGCGTAAGACTGCCCTACCGAACTCCTTTGATAATTGTTCGTTTTGAGACAAAATTATAAGATTTTGAACAAATAATTAAGTATCATTCAGTACTTGAGAGAAATGTGGCCGCGTCCCGATCCGGTGGTAGTATACTAAATTTTTTAAGTTTAATAATAAATTGTCATAATAATTATTACAGATTGAATGTTATTACTAAACAATATATCTATACCTACCAATAAATAAAATTGGAGTGTCTGTTATGTCAAAATAATAGGCTTTTTTCATGCTCACACGGTTATTTGCACTATACATATGCCTAAAATACACTTTATATTTTTTTGTCTGTCTGTCTGTTTGTTCCGGGTAATCTTCAAAACGGCTGGACTGATTTCAAAAATTCTTTAACCAATGGAAAGCTATAATATCAGGGCGTAAACTAGGCTATATTTTATCACGGTATTCCCACGGAAACGGGAACTACGCGGGTAAAACGACTAAAACCGAAGCGAAGCAAGGGCGGGTTGCTAGTACTTAAATAATTATATTCGTGGGTATATAAGACGACTTTACATTTTTCGATTCCATCAGCTTATAAACGTCCACTATTGGATATAGGCCTCCCCACGAGAATGCCATTTGGAATGGTCCTGTGCCACTTGCATTTATTAGTTCTCTGCGATTTTCAAGATGTCATCGGTCCACCTAGTAGGAAGTCGTCCTATGCCGCGGCGTCAAATTCATGGTCACGTGGTTCTTCCGCAACAGTTGTCGGTTCATCGAGTGATATGGCCTGTCTATTGCCATTTCAACGCGCTAATTTTGCAGGCTCTGTCAGTTACACCCGCTTACGACGCTATAAATAGACGTGGAAAATATTACAAAGACATCACGTAAATATATTTTGTATTTGGTTATGTCGTAATTTAATTGTGATTAATATTAACAAGATTAAATATTTGATAGCGGGATCTGAAAATCAAATAACCGTAACAAAAACATGACCCAAAAAATTATGTAAAACCTATTGAGCCAGAGTATCTGGCACGTAACCTCTGACCTCTCTGTGGTTGCACATGACATGATGTGACACAAAATTTTACTGACAGTATCAAAATACTTTTAGCACCCTTACAATCAGCTCATATAGGCCCCACTGGTGGACTTCAGCCACCTTCAAAATTTGAGGGCAATTGGCCTACTATACTACGATGGCCATACGTGATGGTATGGTATTTCGAACGCTTCTTTCCTCATAGTTCGTCCGGGAAACTTAAAAAAATCTTCTCATCCAACATACCTGTGTCTGAAAACACAAGTCTACGACCAGTGTGTGTTACCAGTGAAGACTTACGGCACAAAAAAGTGGTCCCTAAATGTAGGCCTCATAACCAAACTTAAAGTCGCTCAGTGTGCTATGGGTCGGGCTATGGTCGGTATTTCTCTGCGAGGGCGATTCCAAAATTTAAAACGAAGAACGGGTGTAACCGACATAGCACGAAGAATTAGGACGTGGAAGTGGCAATGGGCAGGTCATACCGCGCGATGAACTGACAACCGCTGGGGAAGAATGGTTCCTGAGTGGCGGTCACGTATCGGACAACGCTGCGTAAGACGGCCCCCCTAGGTAGACCGACGACCTGGTGAGAGTTGGTGGCGTCGTTGGATGCAGGTGGCACAGGACCGCACTCTGTGGCGAAACATGAGGAAGGCCTACGTCTTCTTCGAATTAATTGGGGTTGACTGTATAACAGCGTGAATTAATTGGAGCCGACTATATAACAGTGTGAATTAATTAGGTTCGACTATATAACAGTGTGAAATAATTGGGTTCGACTATATAATAGTGTGAATTAATTGAAGTTGACTACACAACAGTATGAATAAATTGGAGTCAACCATATAACAGTGTGAATTAATTGAAGTCGACTACACAACAGTGTGAATTAATTGGGTTTGACTATATAACACTGTGAATTAATTGAAGTCGACTACACAACAGTGTGAATTAATTGGGTTCGACTATATAATAGTGTGAATTAATTAAAGTCGACTATATAACAAATGTCATCTTTTCTTTTCTTTATATATATTGCTTGTTTACGTGTGTATATCACTGAACTCCTCCGAAACGACTGGGCCGATATTGATGAATTTTTTGTGCGCATTCAAGGGGATTCGACATTAGTTTAGATTCACAATTGGACCCGGTAGGTGGCGCTGCTGTTGATTTCAAGGAGATTTAATTTTTTTATATTTGAACAGAACAACGTCTGTTGGGTACCTTGTTGATCTGTAATTTGAGATTGAAACGTAAATTAACATTAGGTATGACCATGACGCGCGAGGAGCGCAGCCTCGATGAGGCGATCCGCTGCCGGCGACTGGGGTGGCGTAGGCGCGAATACCTGCGCTTCATGCCACCCTAGCCGAGGCCGCGGGTGACGTGACCGGGGAATTAATCCGTCACCCGCCGAGAGGCCGACCGCGTGAGGAAAGACCGACGTCCTCCGCGAGGGGGGACGTCGGTCGATTCAAATTCAAATTCAAATTCAAATTATTTTATTATGCATAAACCCTGAGAGGGCACTTACATATTGTCAGGTTTACAATTTCCAAAAAAATATACTACCACCGGATCGGAACGCGACCGCTACTGAGAAGATCCGGCAAGAAACTCAGCGGGCTTGTCATTATTTTTAATTTTTTTTTTTTCTTCTTACTAGTTATACAATTGTGTACATGTTTTGTAAGAACAAGCTCCAGTGTGATGCCCTTCGAACCGCAAGACACTTAATATAATTTAAACGATTATGGCTGGACCAGATCCCACAAGCGGCACCCGATCACGAGTTAACTACTAGAGCAGCCATCACTCCCCTCAACCACTATGGAGGGAAGGGAGAGACCCGCTCCACGCAGCTACCGCAAGTAGATCCTTATGTGAGCATGACCAACACCACAATATGTTACAAACGCTGAAAATACAAAAATTCGTTAGGCAAAACACGCTACACTTTACAATAAAAGTTAAAAGTACATTTACAAACAGTATATTTAAAATAACAAGGAAATTGCTGAATGAGGAGCTGCTCACAACCAATCTGTATTATCATCTACATAATCCGAGATTTTATGAGATGGGAGGGTACCCCAAGTAGGGGGTATTCCGTCGGGCCGACCACTGATGACAAGTAACCCTGGTCCGGTGGTCGGCCCAACGACGAAGGCGACGTGGTGTTCGCGTGGGTTGCGGGTGTTGCGTGCTTACGCCCCTCTGTTGCCCCGGACGGAGTGGTGCGAGGAGCGCGCCGATCGCTTCCCCACCCCCAAAAAAAAAATGGGGTGATTTATTATATTAATCGCTAAATTTTGTTTACAATATCTGTGTTTTCTATTACGCATACGAGTTACATGCGTCATATTGCCACAAGTGATGGTGTTTACAAATGGTAGTTACCTGTCTTGTGAAATTTTCATGAAACATAATGGATTTGGATGACCGACATTGCCGCTTCGATATAGGACAAGACATGACTAAAACATTTTATTAGTCATATTTTTATAGATGTGACAATGCGATTAGAAAGATCTAGAATTTGGTATCTAGATTGATTGTACAAGTTACTAATAACATTTTTTAATTTATGAATGATATAGCACGTTTTGAAGATACATTTTGAGATTTGCAAGAACTAAAGGCTTAATCCCATTTTTCGGTAGAAAGTGTAACTTACCTTGCAGCTTAACACGTTGAACGCCAAGGAGGTCATAATACTATGTAAATGTCGCCCAAATGGTGTCCCCCGTGGCGTTCAACGTGTTAAATTTTGGTGTCCCTAATAAAGGAGAGGACTATGAGAGGCTATTTTCGAGATATCTAAGATAATGTTTTCTGTTCTGCCGTCAAAGGCAATATACATAGTTTTCAGTAACAAACTTATGGAAACTGATGAGTTCTGATGTTTACGCGAATATTACACATTTTAAATAAAACTGCTTTACGGATTTTATTGCGTTTGTATTTGATTTTTGATTGCCCGACGTTTGGAACATTTTGCGGCGTTCATGGTCACGGGCGGACTAAGATGTCTCACGTCTAATAAGTCATCGTTATTATAGAGATTTATAATTCCTAGTGGTCGCCGTGTGGTCGAAATTCGGTCATAATTTATTTTAATTAATTTTTCTGCTAAACAATTTTCTTTAATTTTATTTATGTATAATTGTAAATTGAGTACGCTGTATTTCACTAATAACTAATATATAAGTACAAATCTCTATTAGACATTATCATAATTATGATTGTTTGACATTCAGTTCGACCCGATTTTAAGCGTAAACAAAAGTGTATAAGCGTTGCTACGCAACACACTCACACAAACGTGTGTGTGTGTGTGTATTAGCGATTGCGTTGTAGTGTGCGTAATGCCTTTTTTAATGAATGTAATGCATTTCTAATCTATTATTATATGAAATTTTAGTTTCATGCTCTTCTCCTCATTATATACTTCAACTGTGTCAAATTTCATATTTGTCCATCCACGTAATTTTCGTAAAAAGGGGTACAAAGTTTTTGCTTCACGTATTTATATATAGATCTACTCGATACAGAAAATTAGTTATTAAATTTTGACCCACATTTTGGTACAAATTTATTGCCAGTACACGACGAAAATGATTTTATAGTAACAAAATATATTGCTTGTGGTTAGTAATTATTAAAAATTAAATGTGTAGTAATTATTATTACAATTTATTTATTTAAAAACTTGAAATCTAGTATACTACCACTGGATCAGAACGCGGCCACACTAAAAAAAAAAATAATCCGGCAAGAAAACTCAGGAGACATAATGCTAAACTAGTATGTTTTTTAATATATTTTTTTTAATCTCTGTAATAACAATGACTTGTTGGACGTGAGACATCTTAGTCCGCCCGTGACCATGAACGCTGCAAAGTGCTCGAAACGTCGGGCAATCAAAATCAAATACAAACGCGATAAAATCCGTAAAGTAGTTTTTTTATTTACAATATGGAAACTGGATAAGATTAGAGTCCTAAATTTAGTTATCGTTCAAAATGCATAAAGTAATACCACCAATATCCTATAAATTTTAATTGCTTTATTTAAATTTAATCGATAATAAGAATTAAATCGTCGTCTCAGCTCGTACATGTTTCCTTCTGAGCTTGAGCCTCCTCCTTAATGGAAGGCACATTTACCTACTGTATTATGCTATATAATTAAATATCTATTGGGTTGATGATGATCTGATATTGATTGATGGTCTATCGTCTCAGCCCTTACATGTCCCACTATTGGGCTCGGGCCTCCTCCGCTATTGTAGGGAAACTAGTCAGACGTGTTGGAATAGGGTTTTGTTTCAAAATTTCTTCTCTCGCTTAGATATTATATGCATATTACATCCCTTAGTCGTCTTTTATGACACCCACGGGCAAGAGAGGGTGGTGAATTGTATTCTTACTCCGTTACCATACGGAAACGGATTGATGGTCTACTGATATGATACTGTAATAGTGGAAGAGAATCATTGGATGCAGGCGCCCCAGGACAAAAGGAAAGCTTATGTAGAAAGAAATACGGTTTCTTTAAACTTATCTCATCCTTTTTATACTTATAAATTACTCTGTTGACAATTTTTTTTTGTTGTGAAACTACTATAGACGAGGATAAACCTAATCGTTAGCCTGGCGTAAAGAGACACATGCCGTGGCGAGGCCTCGCCACGCTTTATGATAGTAAGTGTAGTTCCAACCAATTGTCACAGTAATATGGTTAGAGGCATCGAATAGAACTATTTACAGAAATCACTGACTAATAAAATTGAGTTGTCACAATTGAAAGTATTTTTTAATTCTTGTATTTAATGAAAATAAATGTTTACTGAATAAAAATCATATTGTTTTAGAAAAAAATGTAATATTTTATTTATACATTATGCCATATTAGATTCTGTCGTAATCTGTTCTTTTACGCATATATATACAAAATCATTTCGATGTTTCACATCTGCCAGGCGTCTTTGGCGACGGCACACTTTTTATTTTCAATACCCCTTTCTTTCCTATGGGTGTCGTGCGACAAAATAAAGTAACTAAGTAAATATTATTGAAAGGAAAATAAAACTCAAAACAAAATTTATGTCAATCTAAAATGATCTAGCAGATAATTTTCAAGCAATTTAATAATGATTTTCAAGAGAAATTTTATGTTTTTTATATACAAGTTTTGGCATACCTCCAGAATATATAAGAGGGTTTTATTTCTTTTTTTTTTTCTTTGAAAGATGTATTTCGAGATGGTTCCATTTAAAAATTGTATTAAAAATTAAAATAAATAATAAAAATCTCCGTGTGGTGACGGAGTAAGAATAGAATTCACCACTCCTTTCTTGTCCGTGGATGTCGTAAAAGACGACTAATGGATATAAAGTGCATATAATACGTATGCAAGAGAAGGAAAACTCGAAATTAAACCCTATCCTCACACCTAGGTAGGTACCCACATCAGCGTAGTGAATGATAATAAAAATTTGATGAGATTGTTTTTTTTTATTAAAATTATTTTTGGAACAAAGTTCCTTATCGCGCGTTGTGAAAGGGGGCTAGACGGAAAAAATTCTTACGAAAAGTTGTCACGACACTTTTTGCTATAGTAAGCTATTGTAAGCTGTGCGGCGTCGCATGTTTCTCTGTCTGTCTCTCTCTCTCTTATAGAAAGCAAGCCAGATATTTTCATTTCTATTTCGCATTGAACAGTGTGGTGTCGCGACGATTATTTCTGTTGAGTGTATACAACAACAAAATATAATACTACCATTGATGCAGTTTTTTCAAGACATTTAAATAAAATAGAATCCCAAACATATGTTTCCTACTTCAGTTAGCACAAGCCAATTATTACGAAAATTGAGCCTACTGATTAAGTTTATATAACATTATATTTGTTAATAATAAAAAAAATATTATTATAACTTAAAAAAAATAAAATTTTATTACAATTTCTTCACTAATTAATTGAAAGGAACTTCGTTCCATCCGGGTGTCCCTTGACACCTCTCAAGTTTTTTTGTCTTTATCATTGTGGAGGAAGGTCGTTCCCAATAGTGGGAATATCAATATAGATTGATAATGTAATCCTTAGAACAATTCAGATGATACTGTCCATACAACTTGTGTCGTAACAGTAGTATTTAGTAAGTTAAAAACGTAGTAACTGCATTTGTATATATTGCTTTCGCTTAGACTATAAAGCTATCAATTTCTAAGAATGTCTACCAATATAGGTTTGACGTAAGTCTAGCCGCTGTGTTGAGGAGAGAGTGAGCTTACTTAGGATGCGTCGCCTAGCTTTGTCTAGATGCATTTGTAGACATAGAAATCGGTAGAGCTGTTATATAAAATTATTATATTTTTTTTGCTAAACTATATGTTTGTCGGTGCTGCAAATCAAAATCGATATTAGAATATTGCCACAAAATGTTCAATAGTACGACGTCAGAAATTCGAAAGAAATAACACGATTAATTAGAGAAATCCTACACGAAACGATAAAAATATCACATTTTTTTCCGTGTAATGACAAAGTAACAATACTATTTTTTTTATTACCTATGGTGGTAAACGAGCAAGCAGCGTGCTGAAAAGAAAACCTAATAGTAAGTGATACTGCCGCACATGGACCTTTGCAATACCAGGAGTACACCTAGACCGTTGCCTACCGTGAAGAAAATGCTTTTCTTAAACTTCGTTTAAATAAGGACATGTCATAGCGCTCGGGAAACAGCAACAGGTAGTTCATTCCAGAGCCTACACCTACGCAAGATAAATGATCACTGTACGCGTACACTTGAAGACCTTATGGTCTTCAAGTGTACGCGTACAGCGATCATTTCGTTTCCAGGTAAAATGGGTGAACCCTGCTGCGTTATCGAGTGGTACGTTGGTAAAACGGTGACTTTGGTACCAAATTAAACAATTCCTCGGGGCACTTACCATGAAAGTGTCGATAGCCGGAAGCCCAAAATTTCTCTGGTGCTCTAGTGACTCCAATCTGTCCGTAAGATTGGGATCCCCGACGATTCGAAAAGCATGCCTTTACAGGAAGGCAAGTTCCTTCTCTTGTATTCCTTGTGGCCAGGTTCAATATAATATTTGATCGTAGCTATCTCCCTCCGCGATAGAAAGTAAGCATTTGGTAGAAGCTGGCTTGCCCGAAAGTCAGGTCTAATCTTTCTGCATTTTTGGGCAAATAAATCAGAAATGTCTTCATGTAACGTCAAGTTATCTACTCAATAGCATTTTTTTAAAACCACCCTTCACTAAGAAATAAATCCTTTTGTCACGAGACACTTATTGAACGCACAAAAAATTATCCTGCTCGGCAATCAAACCCATAATTACATAATTTAATTATATTTCCGTGTGGTGACAGAGTAATAATTCAATTAATCACATCATTTAGCCGTGGATGTCGTAAAAGATGACTATAGGATAAGTATATAACATCTAGGAAAACTCGAAACAAAACCCTATGCCAACACGTCTGACTAGCGTGGAATAGTAGGTCAGTTTCCTTCCTATGTAAAAGGCCTGAGCCCAACAGTGGGACGTATATAAGCTAAGATGATGAATCGTCTTTTACGATACACCCAGGCAAGATAGGTGGTAAATTATATTCTTACTTTGTTATAACACGGAAGATGTAGGTACCTTATAAATCTTTTATGGCGTTCTAGAATACTGTAGTGACTATTCTTTCATTCCATATCATTGCTATACGTATAGAAGACATAATTTAATAAGTTCCTAGACAACCAATGAGCAAGTTCCGTTAATTCTTTTTATAATTTTGTATTTGCCTTTTCTGCGTGGTGACGGAGTAAGAAAGCAATTCACAACCGCTTCTCTTGTCCGTAGGTGTTGTAAAAGACGAAGACGACGAATATGTATGTATATAATAGCTATGCATGGGAAGGAAAACTGGAAACAAAACCCTATACCAACACGTCTGACCAACGTGGTATAGTTGGTCAATTTCCCTTCAATAGTGAAGGAGGCCCAAGCCCAACAGTGAGATATGTTTATAAATATGAGATGTATTTACCTGAAGAAAACAATGCGTTTAGAGAAAATTAAAAATGGATTGTTTTATATACCTTATCTATTATATTACCTTAGAACTCCACGAGATGTCGTTACAAAGATGACTTTGTTTTGGAAAATCGCCGTGTAAAAATGCAAAACCCTATATAAATTCAAACACACGGATTTGTATAGGCTTTTGTGATGTTTGGCTACGAATATTATCAATCTTTACATTGCGCGTATGTGTTGTAAAAGATGTTCTCAACTTTTCTTACATCGACCAGGGCCAACCTCGCCTGATGCCGTCAGGCCAACAATTACATTCGCAAAGAGGTTTGACGTTATGCAGGCGGCTAATGCAAACTATTGCTAATAAATGCTATGAAAAAACATTTTGAGTTGAACCCAAGTAGTTGGGATTGCGGGAGATGACAAATGTGACTTAATAAATAATGTAGGGGAGTGATGGCTGCACTAGTAGTTAACTCGTGATCGGGTGGCGCTTGTGGGATCTGGTCCAGCCATAATCATTTGAATTATATTAAGTATCTTTCAGTTCGAAGGACATCACACTGGAGCTAGGTCTTACAAAACATGTACACAAATTTATATCTAGTAAGAAGAAAAAAAAATTAAAATAATAGACAAGCCCGCTGAGTTTCTTGCCGAATCTTCTCAGTAGCGGTCGCGTTCCGATCCGGTGGTAGTTTATTTTTATTGGATAATTTAATTTTATTTTGTAAAATTGACAATATGTAAGTGCCCTCTCGGGGTCTATGCATAATAAATGATTTGAATTTGAATTTGTAATTTTGGCTCAATACATGTTTTTTGGTAATGGTGTAGTGGGCTCCGTCACCCGTTCCGTGTGGTGACGGATTAAGAATACAATTCACCACCCCCTATCTTACCCGTGGATGATCGTACGAGACGACTAAGGGATATAAAACGCATATAACATCTATGCAAGAGAAGGAAAACTCGAAATAAAACCCTATACCAACACGTCTGACCAGCGTGGTATAGTAGGTCAATTACCCTTCCATTATAAAGGAGGCCCGAGCCCAACAATGGGACGTATATGGTTTGAGATGATGATGACATGTTTTTTAGTTTAAGGAAATATGTTTTTGAATGCTGTGTGGGAATGAGTACTGCTAAACCCTACCTTCCGTGTGATGACGGAGTAAGAATACAATTCACCACTCCCTATCTTGCCTGTGGATGTCGTAAAACTAAGGGATATAATATGCACATAACATCTGTGGAAGAGAAGAAAAACTCGAAATTAAATCCTATACCAACATGTCTGGCTAGTATGGTATAGTAGGTCAAATTTCCCCCCACTGTGGAGGAGGCCCGTTTGTTTGTGTATTTTTTTGTTTGTTTGTTACGCTTTCACGCTCCAACCACCGAACCGATTTCAAAAATTCTTTCGCCAATGGATAGCTGTAATATCAGGGAGTAACATAGACTACATTTTATCTTGATATTCGCACGGGAACGGGAACTACGCGAGTAAGGCGAATGAAATCGAAGCGAAGCGAGAGCGGGTTGCTAGTGATGATTATAAATGAGTGTTATGGTGGAAATAAAATACTAAAATAGTAATAGAAACTCTTTCAAGATATCCAACCTTATAAAGTATGAACTAAGTAAGGAGATTAAATTTTTACAAAAGAAAGAAAACTCAAAATAAATGTCAACCCGTTTTGTTGCCTCAACTTGCTGGGCTCAAGCCTCCTTCTCAATAGGAAGGAAATTGACCTATTGTACCATGCTGGTTAGACGTATTGGTGTAGATTTTAATTCGAGTTTTCCTTCTCTTGTACACATACGCATACTAGCTGACCCGGCGAACTACGTTCCGCCATAATTTTTTTTTCGTAAATATATTTTCTAAATTTCCGAAAATATAGTCCCTAATGGAAGAACCATTACGACTTTGTCGGGAAAGCTATAATCAAATTTTCAATCATACTTAAGCATAGACAAAATTACGTTTAGTTGTCATTTGCGTTTAGTTATTACATATCAAAAGCGTTTTTGTTATGCCATGTTTCGTAGTGGCTTGTATTTTCTTTGACGTTTTATGTCACGTCCCACGGGAACGCAATCGAACAGGATAAAAAGTATCCTATGTCCGTCTCCTGATTCTAAGCTGCCTACCCACCAATTTTCAGCCAAATCAGTACAGCCGTTTTTGAATTATAAATAGTGTAACTAACACGACTTTCTTTTATATATATATATATATATATATAGACTAGCAACCCGCCCTTGCTTCGCTTCGGTTTCCTTCGCCTTATCCCTGTAGTTCCCGTTCCCGTGGGAATACCGAGATAAAATATAGCCTAGTTTACTCCCTGATATTATATCTTTCCATTGGTGAAAGAATGTTTTAAATCGGTCCAGCCGTTTTAAAGATTACCAGGAACAAACAGCCAGACAGACAAAAAATGTAAAGTGATTTTTAGGCATATGCATTGTGCAAATAACCATGTGAGCATGAAAAAGGCCTATTATTTTGACATTACAAACAGACACTCCAATTTTATTTATTGGTATAGATAATATCCCTTAGTCGTCTCTTACCACATCCACGGGTAAGATAGGGAGTGCAGAATAATATTCTTACTCCTTCAGCACACGGAAAACTAGCATTATATCAACCCGTCTAACTAGTTTTATATAGTGAGAAAAAGATTTATAAGAACGTTTCTTATTTTTTTACTTTTGGTGGCATAAAGACAAGTAGTAAGACTTCACTACCCCCCTTTCAGTCGGTGGGTGGATTTATCCGTGGGTGTCGTAAGACATGACTGAGAGATATTATTATATCTCTGCATATAATACGCATGAAAGAGAAAGAAACCAATTACCAAATTGCCTCATCAGTGTGATATATCTAGGTTAATTTCAGATGTTTTAAAGAGTAAGCAATCACCCAGCTCTTATCACAATTACTTGGCGTCAACACAATACTCTGGCACTCTTCTTTCATATATCATTCATAAAAAAATTACAGCCCGCTGAGTTTTTCGCCAGATCTTCTTAGCTTGTGGCCGCGTTCCGATCCGGTGGTAGTTTTGTATTGTATCATTGTGTAAACTTGACAATATGTAAGTGCCCTTAAGAGGCTTAATGCAGAATAAATGATTTGATTTGATTCTACTCTTTATTACATTCTACTCTACATTCTACTCTTCTTTCGTAGTACCTAGTGGCGGGTTATAAAAATATTGCAAAAGTTATTAGCAATAGTTTTATAACCTGCCGCCTGCCTGACGTCAACCTTCCTTTGGAATGTAATTGTTGTCCTAACGACATCAGAGTTGACCCAGATCCATGAAAAACTCTTAGTCGTCTTTTACGACACCCATGAGAAATGTAAGGGTTGATAGTATTCGGAGCCTCACGGGCAGGAGAGTGGGGTGGGAAATTGTATTCTTACTCCGTCCGGAAATGTTATAATATGGATCAAAAATTTCATTACCTATACATAGTTCTAATAGAACTAAATATGTTACGGATTTTATCGCGTTTGTATTTGATTGACTTTACAGCGTTCATGGTCACGGGCGGACTAAGATGTCTCACGTCCAACATAGTCCCTACCCGTGACCATGAACGCTGTAAAGTGTTCGAAACATTGGGCAATCAAAAATCAAATACGAACACGATAAATTTTGTAGTTTTATTTACAATGTGTAATACTCGCGTAAACAACAGAAATCATTAGTTCTAATAGACTAGTAGTTTCCGTAGAAGAATGTCGACTCGATTGATGTTCTGCGCTGAAAGTAGGTTAGCTCAAGAAAGCGTCGTGCGTCGCATGCCCGTCTCACCTGCGCGCGCGCAACTGTACGCTCAACTTAGGTTCTTTTATTTTTATTTTATGTACATCGAACTCCTCCATGTATTAATAGTTGGAGACATATTGACACGGTTCGCTCATACACATTGCTATTTAGTACAACATATGAAAACATCCGTGTGGTGACGGAATAAGAATACAATTCACCATTCCCTATCTTATCGGTGGATGTCGTCAACGACTAAGGGATATAGTATGAATATAACATGTAAGAAAAGGAAAACTTGAAATAAAACGCTAGATCAACTTGTCTGACCAGCATGGTTTAGTAAGGTCAATTTCCCTTTTATTATGTGAGTCCAGCAGTGGGACGTGTATGAGCTGAGATGATGATGCTGACGATAATGAAAACACTTCGATCTCTTTAATATTTCTTGTATCTTAAATAACAATTTTGTCTCTATTTAAAAAAAAAATATCCTGTCCCGAATTAGATCCAGAACTAATACTTGCGTTTCGGGGGATTTTACAAACATATAATTAACGAACACAAATTATAGCCAAATTCAAAACATCAATTTGAGGAACGCACCGAGTGATCCCACACAGAAATAGAAATCGAACGGAATTGGTATTAGTACACTTGTGCGACGGAGGACAAGGAACGCCACGATACCGTATGGGGTGTACGGCTTCTTACTCCGTCATTACACGGATAATAACATATTTAATGAAATAAGATTGATTTCGTATAGTGACGGAGTAAGAATCAATTCACCACCTTGCCCGTGGGTGTCGCAAAAGACGGTTAAGGGAAATAATATGCACATAACATATAGATGTTATGATGATGCAAGAGAAGGAAAACTCGAAATAAAACTCTATATCAACTTGTCTGACAGCATTGACAGCATGGTATAATAAGGTCAATTTCCCTCCTATTGTGGAGAAGGCTTGAGCTCAACAGTGGGACGTATATAAGCCGAGATGATGATGAATGTTATATATTTAACAACTAATGCTGTCCAATCGTTCATTTAAATTTAAATGTATACCCATATAGGGATTGTGATGGTATAGGGGTCGTAGAAACCAGCTAAGGAATCTAAATATAAGTAAGCGTGCTCTCTTGATCGATAAGGAAGGGCTTTCTTAGTAAATTCTTACTAAATGTAATTTACTGCCCCTACTTTTGTCGCATTTGTCATAATAGGTGACTAAGGGATATTATATAACACGCCTGAAGAAACGGAAGATTTGGCATAAAACTAAATGTCTGCAAGTGTGTTCAGAATATCATAGTGTGCCAATTTAAATTCTATTGTCAAGGAAACCAGGACCCAGACACAAGGCGTCCAAATATAACTTTTGTAAGAAATATTATTTTTCTATAAAACCACGCTCCATAGAAGGATTGATTCTTTAATTCGGGCGTTTATCGTTAAAAAAATGCAATTTAATATTGCCACGGCCGCAAATTACACTCTGGCTCGAAGTAATCGTTTGTGGATCGTTTGTCTGCAAAGAATTGTCCCTTGATACTCGTATTGCTACTTAGATCACTTTGCCATCTCTGAAGTAAGCAGCGTTACCTACCTCAACGGATTTCTTGATATTATAGTTTTTGTTATCTTTATCTGTATTATGCACATACATTTCTTTATAAATTTAACTAGTTTTTGCTTAGCTTATCTCTATAGATGGTTGAATGTGCTGCCAAGTAGTTTAAATCTAATAATGTGCATAAAATATCATGTTTATGAATTTAATCGTTACGATGACTGCCATCCTAGATGAGGCCAGTTTGTGAAAATAAATGGTAAAATATTAATAATTTTTAGATTTTCTAAGCGGATTTGTATATATTCTTGTATATGTGCGAGTGACAGAATGGTCTTCGATTTGCTATGACAACAAATAATGAAGAAAAAACGCCACTAAAGCATCGTGATGAAATCCATCAAAATATTGCCATAACCGTATATTGCCATATTGGTATTACACTCTGATTCATCCATTAACCGATTAATGCCCACTTTCGGGTTTAGGTTTCCCCAATGGTGGATGATGCCATAATCGCCATGCGTTGCAATGGAGTTGGCGTTATAAGTTTCTCGAGTGTTGTTTATTCTTCTGGTACATCCTTCCCTCACTTCTAGTTTTTAAAATCACCACAAGAAAATAAAGTATAACAATAAATTGTATTCATAACCTTTCACCACATGGGAAATTTTTTTAAACATTTGATTTTACCCTTAATATTAGTTAGTATTTGTTTATAAAAACTTCTATCAATCTGTGGTTTTGACAAAATTGGAAGCCTGCCCTTTCGTTTAGACAATATATTTTCTTCAGTTTCGGGCAAGAATTTGCTAAGCCGCAATAACAGAGCAATAATAGAGTGAAAATTGACATTACGATATCATGCCGGTCAGACAGGTTGGTATACTATTCATTTTCCCTAGCCGGGGCCGCGGGTGACCCGACCGGGGATTTTAGTCCATCACCCGCATAGAGGCTGACTGCGCGACATCGAGAGGTGAGGGTACCCGAAAGGGTATTCCGTCGGGCCGACCACTGACGACAAGTCACCCTGCTCCGGTGGTTGGCCCAACGACGAAGGCGACGTGGGTACAGGTGGGTTATGGGCCCGCGCGCCGTCGTTTCGTCGCCCCGGACGGAATGGACTGCGCGCGCGCTTACCATAGCCCACCCATAAAAAAAAAACAGACATGGTTTGCCGTACGTTCAGGTGCTTTTGCCATACCTACTATTGTAACCAAACCTAAAGCTCACAAATAGGTCCATTAAGCTCTGTTCAATCCGTGGTGCTATACCGCTGCGTTTCACGTAGTTGTACAAATTCTTATTTACTGACTTATTAGCCAACTTTGCTTCATGTCTCCCGCTTTGCATAGGAGGGAAGTGGAATCTTTCCAACTCCTCCTGTTTTTCTTTTCTAATTAAATTTGTTGCGGGTCCCTAAACAATTTGTTACTGCGTATCCCGTTACTTCCTGAGGGTCAAACCTCGGTGTCTTATACGGACATTGTTGGTTGGGTGAATCTTGGCTTAGAGGAGTTACAGTGGTGGGAATGTGTTATGGTTTAATTAGTCCCATTCAAAAAAACAGACAAATGGTTTGTTCAAATCTGTCACTCGGGTTACCGATGCTATATTTTACCTCCCGTGACCATGAACGCTGAAAGGTGTTTGATACGTCGGGAAATCAAATACAGTTCTTGAGTGGTAGGACGACACTGTTGGCTGTTATCTGTCTACAGCCATGGGCCGGTCCGTCCGGGGTAGTATCACTCTCTCGCAAAAAATCAATGTCCGAGTAGTAACAATTTGTTACTGCGCTTCGTTCGGTGAGTGAGAGAGGCGGAAGCCCAAGTTTCTGAGGGTATTTGCGTGTGATGGGTTTTGGTGATGTCTTTAGTATCACCGAACATCAATACACGCTCCCTTCACTTTTTTCACGGTAGGCAGCGACCTAGCAAAGGTCCATGAGTGGCAGCAACGCTTACCATCAGGTGTACTATTTGCTCGTTTACCACCGTTTACAATAAAAAAAGACAAGTACAAACGCAATATAACCCGTAAGAATAGTTTTATTTGCCTCGATGAGGAGATCCGCCGCCGGCGACTGGGGCGGCGCAGGCGCAACTACCTGTGCCTCATGCCGCCCTAGCCGAGGCTGCGGGTGACGTGACCGGGGATTAGTCCGTCACCCGTCGAGAGGCCGACCGCGTGAGGAAAGACCGACGTCCTCCCCGAGGGGAGGACGTCGGTCGATGGGAGGGTACTCCGCGTAGGGGGTATTCCGTCGGGCCGACCACTGACGACAAGTAAACCTGCTCCGGTGGTCGGCCCAACGACGAAGGCGAGGTGGTTTTCGGGTGGGTCGCGGGAGTTGCGTGCTTAAGCCCCTCTGTCGCCCCGGACGGAGTGGTGCGGAGGCGCGCTGACCACAGCCCACCCACAAAAAAAAAATAAAAAATAAAAAGAATTGTTTTATTTAAATTAATCGAATGAAGTAATAATAAAATTGCGTAAACATCAGAAATCGTTACATATTTTACTATCTAAAACTACCTTCCCACCTGCCTTCAAGTGGAATATTGCCATACACAAAAAATAAAGTTACGTGTAATAAAATTAATATTACAGATAAAAAATCCATTTATGTTTTTTTTCTCTACAATGTTTTTATTCGTGTGATGTCATTTTATTGGTTTATTGGTCATTATACATCGTAAAATACTTATTAGTCCATGTTATTGTAACTATATTTTTAAATACTCCTTACTGCCTGTTGTGCTACATTCATACGTTCTATACATTCGCAAAAAACACATTACAAATCGCATCTTTCATCATGGAACCAACCATATCCATTCATCAGTGGGCCCTCAAATATATAACAGATTGCCAGCGATTGTTATTTTGGCTGCTACGCGAACAGCCTTTAAAACTTAACTCAGGCGCTGGCTCACTCAAAATGCCTTCTGTACAATTGACGAATTAATAGGTCCATTATCAATAGTGAATGACTTTTTTTTCTTATAATTTTTTTTCCGTTTGTTTTTATAAAAGTTAAATTATTGTAATGACATAAAGTTCTACTTAAATGACAACTATGTAATCTAAAAAATTTTTACTTGTAGTCTCGTATATTTTCCTGTTTATTGAATGAATTTCACTGTTGGACGTAATGCTTAATAGTGATAATGCCATAATTAGGAAGTTAAGTATCTATATTTTTGACATGTATGGACTAAGAACTCTACCGATTTGTGATATAATAATAATATTTATTATCATACTAGCAACCTATTCAGTAGTGCCCGTTCCCGTGGGAATACCGGGACAAAATATAACCCATGTTACTCCCTGATATTATAGCTTTCCATTGGTGAAAAAATTCTTGGAATCGGTTCAGTGGTTTAAGCGTGAAAGCGTAACAAACTTACTTTCGCATTTATAATATTAGTAAGGATTGATCTAGAAATGCTTGTAGCGATTGAATTTTATTAATTTGAAATTTTTAAATAGTAGAATAATAGCTGTGTGGTAGCGGCTTCGAATACTACCAACCCTTGTTTTGCTCGTGGGTGTCGTAAAAGACGACTAAGAGCCCTAGATTGACCCGGACCAACTCCATCTGGTACCATTTGGGTCAACGATTACATTCCCAAGGAGGGTTGACGTCAGGCAGGCGGCCGGTCATAAAAGTCATTGCCGAAACTTTTTGCAATATGTCAAAACAGATGACATATTGCGTCGACCCCAAGTAATTGGGATAAGAGCAAGATGATGATGATGATACAGAGATTAATAAATACAATAAGTGACGTCAATGTCATAGTTATTTTACGTCTGACCTGTTTTTTGGGTAGGCTATGGTTCAGACACACCCCGTCCGTTCCATTCAGGGTGACGGCATGACGGCGTTTGGCACTAGAAGCCAAAGTATTTATTAAGTGTTGCTGAAGCCTAGGGCGTCATTAGGCGCAGATCCTCACTCCTGCGCCGAGCGACGCGTCAGCGGCGACGCGTGTCACAGCAAAAGAATTCCTCCTGGATCTGCTCTGCTGCCTCTCTCTGCGAGACGACTGCCTCACAGAAGGTGGCGATGACATCCTTGTTCCTGCTGCTTTCGAGTATCGTCTTAGCAATGGTCAATAGCATCAAGTCGGCAATGATGCGACTCCAACGAGTTCTTTCTGCTCAGATTAGACCTCGCAGACCTCAAGCGTATGCTGCACCGTGTCCTTGTTGTAATCGCAGTGGTAGTAGGATGGCGGTGCCCTCTACCCCGTCCTCTTGAAGAAGCAATCATGCTCTGTTAAGACCTGCACCAGTCGGAAGGAGAGGATCCCGAGCTGCTAACTCAATACCTCCATCAGTACCGGCCAGAAGGCCTCGACAGTTTTAACACCGATCCGTAGTCTTTCACTCAGGACTATGACGTACTGGCGGGTCCACCAGGCGCTCAAATTGCGGGGTCAGATATAGCCTCTCCATCCATGCCAGCATCGCCTACCCCCACCAGTAAAGATCGACAAGCATCTCCTCCTCTAAGTTCCACAGAGGATTTCGGGCCACCGGGCACGCTGTCTCTGTTGACACTATCATGTATCAGCGTATGATCCTGACTGTCATGGCCATCTTTGATCGCCAAAACCCTGATTCTGGCAGTCAAGGACTCGGCCCACATAAGTACGCCATACAGGGCTATGGATCGGAACGAAACGTCCCCGCGTACAGGCGTGAGCGTGGGTGTGTAATTTGTCTTTGCCCTAAACAAATATTTATATTTATTTTATACGATTTTGAATTACAAAAGACTGTGACATATAATTTAAGATATTTTGAAATTATTTATATTGAATTTATATAAATTATAAAAAATGTGTAATTAGTTACACACATGAGAAGTTATACTTCTTAGAGGTTACAAACATATATATACAGGTTAAAAATCTTTATAAAATGTTATCCTTCGCGTTATTCTACGTTTGTAAAAAAAAGAAACTTATTATAAGAAAAAGGTATTTAATACATTGAAAGTTTTATGATAACCCATTATATGGTTAACATTTGTAACGATGTGCTCGTGCGCATCGTAAAAAATGTTCACCAGGTAAGGTAAGGGTGTGGTTTGTCGTGACGGTGTGCGCGGGCATCGTAAAAATTTATTCTTAAAATTTTTCTATAACGCGTCAAAAGAAGTAAAACTTCCAAATTAATAGTAATTTAACGTTTTAATAGTAGTCAACTATTCAATTGCCCCCCTTGGTTTATAACCCACCTTCCTTCCATTTCAATGATTAAACTTACTCAAACGTTGCTCCAGAGATTGCTGCTGCCAAATGTTCCTGGTGATATCTTAACCCATTTTATAAGATTATAAAGGGAAAATAAAAGGTAGCATTATCTAGACACGCGCAGCGTGTCAAGCCAAGTTCAAGGTAAGGAGCTGGCTAGCCAGCGCCGAGTGTAATATTACACGAACCACTTGGTGCCACTTTTGACCCTTCTATAACTCAAAACCTCTTTAACGTAAACACATAAAACTACGTATGGTTAATTATATCCATTAGGATATCTAGAAGCCCAAATTTCATAAAGCTAGCTCAAACGGTTATAAAGATATGAAGGTCAAAAAGTCGTAAATTTTAGCACTGACTGACTGACTGACATATAGTAGCTAAATCTAACCTACTTCCAGATGACATTAAAGGATGAAATTTGGAATCCAGTTCGGTAATTGTATGTAAGCGTAGGAAAAAATCTAAAAAATAGGGGAGGGTCCTCGTACAATTTTTTTTTTATTGTAGCGTCGGAACCGTTACAACGTTACAAGCAGATATTTGAAACTATCCCAATATATGTATTATTATATAACAGAAATATAAAAATAAAGTTAAGTCAAAAAATAAGTGGTGTCCCCATACAAAAACGTATTACAAGTCAAATCTAATCTACTTTAAGATCTCACATTTTTTTTAAAATAACAGCAATTGTTATAGGTATCTAATAAAGCAAAGAAATAGAGTTTAATACTTGTTCATGATGTTATTTTGTTCCTATAAGTACATATTTGGATTTTGCATAGAACTTGGCACTCATTTAGATCTCCATTCTTTTTGCGGCGAAGTCCACAGCCAAGCATAATTTTTGTATTGAACTTGGCTCTCCTTTTTTACATTTATGTTTTTGGTGGGATATTGTATTCTCAGGTTCATATACAATTACAAATTTTCATTATAATAAATTAGATGTTTTAGAAAAGACGGAGATACTTAATCGAAATTGTCATAGAGTAATAGATATTCTTGGTGTTACCTGGTTCATTCATTCTATTTTTTTGTATGGCTATAGTTGTTAGCCGCAGATGGCTGTACCAACTTTACCCAGACTGTTGGGGCCCTTAGGGCTCCCAGCCCGAAGGATTCTGATACATTCTCAATGTTAATTATTATCCATTAACAAAACTTTATTTTAAAACTAGCAATCCGTCCTCGCTTCGCTTCGGTTTCAGTCGCCTTACCCACGTAGTGCCCGCTCTCGTGGGATCACCGGGATAAAATATTGCCTGTTACTCCCTAATATTATAGCTTTCCATTGGTAAAAGAATTTTTGAAATCGGTTCAGTGGTTTAAGCGTGAAAGCGACTAAACAAGCAAACTTACATTCGGATTTACAATATTAGTAAGAATTGCGTATTAATGACGTGGTCAATTTGACGTCATTTAGCGAAGACTAATATTTTTTATATTAATAATTTTTTAGTTGGTATTCATTACGTAAGGAAAAAAAAATTTTGCAATTTATCGCGTATTAATAAATGACGTGTTCAATTTGACGTAATTTAACGAAGACTAAATATTTAATATTGCGATAGATGGGACAAGATTTTTATTCATTTATTGTAACTATATTTCTATAACTATTTCATTATACCTACTAACCCATGTACGACCCACTTACGTTGGGTTCAGGCCTCCAGCACAATGAGAAGGCAGTTGACCTACTATTCCACGCTGGTAATCCACTATCATCCTACAATTCCGTGTAGTGACGGAGTCAGAATACATTTCACCACACCCTATCTTGCCCGTGGATATCGTAAAAGACGACTAAGGGATATATTATGCAGATAACAGTTATGCAAGAGAAGGAAACCTCGACATTAAACCCTATGCTAATTCACCTGACCAGCGTCTGACCTTACTATAGTAAGGTCAATTTCTCTCCTATCGTGAAGGAAGATTATAAATAGTATATAACATCTATGCAAGAGGAGGAAAACTCGAAACTAAATCCTATACCAACACGCCTGAGCAGCGTAGAATAGTAGGCCAATTCCGCTCCCATTATGGAGGAGGCCTGAGCGCAACAATGGGACATAGATAGGCTGTCATCAATAATTCCACGCCATGCTGGTCAGACAAGTTGATTTAGGGTTATATTTCAATTTTCCTTCTCTTGCATATCGTCGTCTTGTACGACATCCACGGGCAAGATAAGGAGTGGTAAATTGTATTCTTATTCCGTCACCACAAGGAATATAGGAAACGCATGAACTCTGTAAACAAACTTATCATAGTAACTTATAAGATTAAAAATTAAAACACAAAATATTATCAAACAATTTTATTATTTCCTCCATCAATGTCAATGATCTACTAAGTACTATTTAATATACAATGTTTTGTATTTAATTCAATAATGTTTAAATAAAACATGAATTTAATAAAACAAAGTCATCAAAAATAACTATGATTTTATTGTGAGTACGGATACGGCATAATTTAACGATTGTCAAGGTCAAACCGGTCAGAATAATTAAATATAAATGATGACAATGTTGGAGGCCATAGACATTTAGCCCTCTAAGTCGATTTTAGTACTTGTTATACTGGTTTATGATATAATATTATTATTAACATACCATTATTGTCTTAGATGTATGTTTTAAAATTAAGACTATTAAAAAAAGAGCATGCGTACAAAATATGCATGTCAGAAGTTATACTTCTTCGGTGCCACGTGTTTTTTGTCAATATAAAAAAAGATAAAAAAAATAAAAAAGGATAAAAAATATTGGACACTACTCGTTGCTAACGCGAGCGCTGGCCTGTAACAGGTATACTACGCGCACGCGTTCGAGTGCCACGCATTCACTCTTGCTTTGTCTCTTTCTATTTCCGTAGAGTTAAACGTTTAACGCAACCTTGATGGAAGTCGCATTAGAAGTTTCACTTCAAAAATATTTAGTTGTATTAGTTTAGATTTAAGTTTTATACAATTTAAAGTAAAACATGTTTTAAGGATTTTATGGCGTTTGTGTTTGATTATTAATTTTCCGACGTTTCGAATACTTTCCTAGCGTCTTCTCGTGACTAACGCGGTAAAATCCCTAAAAATATTTTCATTTCAAACGTGTAATACTTGTGTAACAATTAGAAATAATTTTGTATAATTTTGAAATAATGCGTTATTTTTATTTAGGCCATATGTGTTTCATTTGATTACGGCGAATATGCCACCCCCTATCTTGCCTAGGAAAACAACTAGGGCTGTTGATAAAATATTGATATATCGAAATATTGATATTATTATTTAAAAATATCGATACTTATCGCCGATATTTTTTTGGACGATATATCGATATTCTAATACTAAAAAGTAAGTATCAAGAGCCGATATTTATTTGAATAAATTAGTTGTTTTTTCGTTTTTTGTAAAGTATGTATTCTACAAAATTACCGTAAACCGTAATTTAACTAAAAAAAAAGCTTATCATGAAAACCCTACAAAGAAAGTGGACATGCGCTAAAATATCGAAATATTGATATTTTTTTCGATATATCGAACTCCGATATTAATAAATTTATAAATATCGATACATCGAAAAACGATATTTTAAAAAATATCAACAGTCCTAAAAAGAACACTGAGGGATGTCATTACACCGCAGCTAATATCATTGCAACAGAAAGAAAATTCGTAATTAAGACCTGTAGCGACCTGTATGAATACGTGCTTTCGAAGTTCAATTTCCGTCCCGTTTCAGTCCCCCTAGAAAAGACTTCAGCCCAGCCCTAGGACTTATATTGACTAAGATGATAATGATGATATAGGTACTTTTAAAGTAGGAAGGTAATTATTTAATTGAGGCGTTTGGGCAGTCACTTAATTTTTTAATCTTAGGTTCCGCATACATACTGTATGCTTGTAATCTACTTCGATTGCATTGATGGAATCTACGCGTTATCAAAAGCCTGTACTTCAAACAGTATTGCTTCTTCAGACTAAGACTAACTAGAAAGAAATTTTATGTCTGGTCGGAATTCGATCTCCACGCAGGATAGTTCTTTTTGTGATCCACAATTGCCTTTTAAGCTTGGTTGATATTTATTTAGCACTTAGCAAGCAAGTTCTCAACTTGGACTACTGAGTCTTCATTACTTAGTAATAAACAGCATGTTTTTTTAATTTTTAGCATTACATTAAATTAGATTTTGCAGAGTCTATTTTATACAAATAAATACTCTTAATTGTATCTCTTCGACTAAAAAAGTAGGTGTAATTATTTATGCAATAGCGCAAGGGATCACAGTAGTGAAGTCCAATGACCCACGGTCTATTAACTGCCACTAATCTGCCAAGCTACTAATTCTTCGAAAGAGAAGAGACTGCTCACATTTTACTCCAAATCATAATCAGGCCAATACAGAAACCGATTTCAATTAATATAGTCTTCTCAAGAAAGTGCCATTTTAGGCGTTCAGAGACGCCTCCCACACCGCATAAGAGCGTGCGCGTGCCGGCCAACGCTAATAACCGGACCACCCCCGCCTACATCTGTCGGTATACCGCGCGGGTCTACCCTGATCCAACAAGAGTTCTTTGAGAGCAGACGCCGTGCTGATTAGCAGCGGGGTAATACGGTGAAAGTGCTAGATGTATACTTACTATAAATTCACTTAAAATGGAATCTTGAATGTCACACACCTTTACAGAAAAAATTAAAAAAAAAAATCTTAGTTTATGCATCTGTTTGGATAGGAATAAAAGTGTCGCCATCACTTGCCCCTGGGAGTCTTAAGAATCGTTTAAGGATGCACCGGTTCTCCATGCGGTGACGAAATAAGAACACTTCACCACTACAATTCACCACTCCCTATCATGCCCGTGGATGTCGTAAAAGTCAACTAAGGGATTAAATACGCATATAATATCTATATCATCATCATCATTTCAGCCTATCGCCGTCCATTGCTGGACGTAGGCCTCCCTCATGTTACGCCACAAAGTGCGATCCTATGCCGCCTGCATCCAACGACACCTAGCAGCTTTCACCAGGTCGTCGGTCCACCTAGTTCGTCCTACACTGCGTCGTCCGATACGTGATCGCCACTCGAGAACCTTTCTTCCCCAGCGGTTGTCGGTTCATCGAGCGTGGTGGCCTGTTCATTGTCACTTCAGCGTGCTAATTCTTCGTGCTATGTCGGTTACACCCGTTCCGCTGCGGATTTCCGTATTCCAGATTCTATCTCGCAGAAAATTCCCAAGCATAGCCCGCTCCATAGCAGGCTGATCGACTTTTGCGCCTTTTTATGAGGCCTACATTTAGGGACCACGTTTCCGTGCCGTAAATTATCACTGGTAACACACACAATAATATAATATCTATATAAGAGAAGGTACTACCAACACTTAGTAAAGTATTTGAGAAAATTATACTTGTTCAGATGTTGAGTTATTTTAACAACCATGGTATTTGCCACAAAAATCAATTTGGCTTTACTAAGAATTGCTCTACCATTGATGCGGGTGTAGAATTATTAAAAAACATTTTCTTAGCCTGGGAGGAATCGCACAAGGCTTTGGGCATCGTTTGCGATTTATCTAAGGCATTTGATTGCGTAAACCACGAAACTCTCCTCAAAAAATTACACCACTATGAAATCAGGAAAAACGCTCTGGAACTTATAATTTCCTAACTAGGCAACATAATTCAGAGAGTCGACGTTGCACGATCATCTGGTTCTGTTATCAAAATGGCCGTTCCACAAGGGTCAATATTGGGGCCATTTCTGTTCCTTGTATATATTAATGACTTAACCTATTATGTAGGAGACAAACATTCTGCTGTTCGCAGATGATACCTCTTTACTGTTTAAAATTAAGAGACAAATGCTCAACTATGACGATGTGAACAATGCACTGTCTAACGTTGTTCATTGGTTTAATTCTAACAATTTAGTTCTAAATCAGACAAAAACTAAATGTATTAAATTTACTATACCCAATGTGAGACAAGTGGGAACCAATGTTCAAATGAATGGTATGGCTCTGGACCTTGTGGAATCAACCAACTTTTTAGGCATCACTATAGATAATAGACTCCAATGGGGGCCTCATATTGAGAAACTGTCAAATAGGCTCAGCTCAGCGTCTTATGCGGTAAAAAAAATTCGCGCGCTAACCGATGTTGAAACAACCAGAATAGTTTATTTCGCATACTTTCATAGTCTCATATCATAGGGCACTTTACTTTGGGGTTGCTCCGTGGAATTGAATAGAATTTGTGTCCTACAAAAAGAGCGGTTCGCGCGATACATAATTTAGGCCCAAGAGTGCCACTAAAAGAGAAATTTAAAGAGGTATTCCGACTGTTATATCTCAATATATATACGAAAATGTATTATATGTAAAGAAAAATATCGGTAACTTTGAAAAATATAGTGAAATTCATCATGTAAATACTCGGAATAAGGATAAATTAGTTGTACATATCACTCGTCTTCAACGAGTTAACAGATCCTTCATGGGGCAATGTATACGCTTCTACAACAAATTACCTATTAATATTCGAGATCTGCCAGTTTAAAAAAGCAATCAAGAGTAGATTTTGTAGAAAAGGTTATTATAAAATCTCGCATTATCTTGATGATAATACAAACTTGTTATGAACAGCTCCTCATTCAGGCATTTTCTCATTATTTCAAAAGATGTTACACACATGTTTATTCTGTTGTTGTTACTATGATTGTAAAGCGTAGCGTGTTTTGACAAACGAGTTTGTTATTTAATCTGTGTTTTATGTTTGTGGCACATAGTATTGGTCATGTTCACTGAAGGATCTGCTTGCGGTAGCTACGAGGAGCGGGTCACTCCCTTCCCTCCATAGTGATTGAGGGGAGTGATGGTTGCTCTAGTAGTTAACTTGTGATCGTGTGCCGCTTACGGGATCTGGTCCAGCCATGGTACTTTTTCGTTATATTTAATAACTGTGTTGTATGATGGTTCGAAAGGCATCACACTGGAGCTATTAATAGGCATGTTGTTGTATATTATTTTATATAAAATAAAAAAAATAGTAAATGAATAAAAAAGAAGACAATCCCACTGAGTTTCCTGCCGGATCTTCTCAGTGCCGTCGCGTTCCTTTCCGGTAGTAATTTAAGGTAAAATGTAAAAAAAATTACCATATATAAGCGCCCCCGCGGGGTTTATACATAATAAAGGATTTGAATTTTAATTAAAATAAAAACATCAAAAGCGGTCCCATCGTTTACCGTTCCACGGTTTTCAGTCACGCATATACAATTCCGCCGATATATTCCTTAATCGTCTTTTACGATATCCACAGGCAAGAGTGGGAGTGGTGAATTGTCTTCTTACTCCGTCACCACAAAAGACCACATGCAATGCAATGACCACATGTAGGTAATGCCTTGATGATGTAACACTCAAAATGTTTGTAGTATAGTCGGTAGTGGTAGAACCACACTGTCGACAGTTATCTGTCTGCCGCGGGCCGGTCCGTCCGGGGTAGTACCATGCTCTCGTAGAAAATCGACGTCTGAGTAGTAGCAATTTGTTACTGCGCTTCGTTCGGTGAGCGAGAGAGCCAGAAGCCCAACTTTCTGAGGATGTTTGCGTGTGGAGGATTTTGGTGGTGCCTTTGGTATCAGCGAGCCTCAATGCACGCATTCACACTCCCTTCACTTTCTTCGCGGTAGGCAGCGGCCTTGTAAAGGTCCATGAGCGGCAGCAACACTTACCATCAGGTGTACTGTTTGCTCGTTTGCCACTGCTTGCAATAAAAAAAAAATAGTATAAGATGTGAGTACACCTTTGTCCAATATTAAAGAGATTACAATACTCAAATGTTTATTTAACCATAATATAATTCGTGAATATCAAAATCTTAAATTCAAATAGCTAACAAATTAATTAACATATTACTTGATATTCCAAGTTAATGTAAGTTATGTTTCCTGGAACAACACGCCTACAGCCGGTACTGTTAACGGATCCTAACGATGTGATTGTTAGCAGATATATCAAGGCCCTTTGATAATACGGCTAAAGTAAAGCGGATGGCGCCTTGCCGTCTCCACGATAGACTAAGTTATTTCCTCTAAGACGACAGCTGTTCAATTCTAATAAAAAAATATGTAACTAATCAAAATGCCAGATTTTTAATCGTTTGATATATATTCTTGGATTAGAATACAACTCCAGTAAGTAGGGAATTACGTTTGTATGTATAAACTGTTCATTTATATTATTTATAGTAATTTAATCAAATAATAATTGAAGTTTTTAATGTTTTAGTGAGTACTAGCTACTAGAGGGCGGGTTGCCCTCGCTTCGCTTCGGTTTCAGTCGTCTTTCTTGCGTAGTTCCCGTTCCCGTGGGAATACCGGGATAAAATATAGCCTAGTTTACGCCCTGAGCTTTCCATTGGTGAAAGAATTTTTGAAATCGGTCCAACCGTTTTGAAGATTACCCGGAACAAACAGACAGACAGACAGACAAAATTTTTTTAATCTGTATTTTAGGCATAGGTGTCGTGCAAATAACCGTGTGAGCATGAAAAAAGCCTATTATTTTGACATTACAAACAGACACCCAAATTTTATTTATTGGAATAGATAAACATTTTTCCGTGTAGTTTAACCGTTTATTTTCAGATCCTATATTCTCAATTCATAATTAAAAATATATACGAATGCTGTCAGAGAAGAAAAGGTATGTGGATGCTAAATGCATATTGTCCCTTAGTCGTCTTTTACGTTACCTACAAGCAAGAAAGGGGGTGATGAATTAAATTGATACTCTGTCACTACACGAAGAAAATTGTGAAACTATTTTAAAGGTATACTAAATTACTGAGAATAATGTTTTTTTTTGTTTAAAAAGACAACACCCCGCACTAAGAAAATAATCCTTGTATTGCCCGGGACTTCACAAACACATAATTTGACGGACACAAATTACATCCAGACTCAGAACAACAATTTGTGGATCACACAAAGTATTGTTTTGCGTGGGATTTGAGCCCGTGACACTAGCATAGTAGGCGGTATCTTTACCATTACGCCATCTGTTCAGTCATTCTCGTGTGTTAACGGGTAAAAAATATAATACCATTTCTTACTGTTCTGTGGGAGGTGTAAAACCAGCTAAGAGCCTTTCAAACTCACCATTCAACCAGTCTGCCAAGCTATTATGACATTACCCACGTTTGGATTGATCTTCATAATTTCCTACATACGCTATGCCTTGCAAAGAAGTGAATAGATTCCATCCTAAAGTTTCCTGAGAGAGATCATAGCGTATAATTACACGTCATATATACTTACCGCATATGTTTGTGTTACCGTTAGTGTGCCAAACACTTTAATAAATAAACTAACTGGGCAACCTATAGATTAATAGATAAGTTGCGTCCCAGAATAGAGAAATTTTACTTTAAGTGACAGGTTTTTGTATTAAATATGCTTAGTTTTTTTTTATTGCAAACGGTGGCAAACGAGCAAACAGTACACCTGATGGTAAGTGTTGCTGCTGCTCATGGACCTCTGCAAGGCCGCTGCCTACCGCGAAGAAATTAAAGGGAGTGTGAATGCGTGCATTGAGGCTCGGTGATACCAAGGGCACCACCAAAACCCTCCACACGCAAACACCCTCAGAAAATTGGGCTTCCGGCTGTCTCGCTCACCGAACGAAGCGCAGTAACAAATCGCTACTACTCATTTTATTTTATGTTAAATTGTATCGTTGAATTGTTCTCTAGTTTTGTAAGTTTTTGAAAGAAAGAAAATGTATTTATTGAGAGGAACAATTTTATAAGTTATTTATAGAGAAAAATAAAACAACAGAATTGCGGCTTGTCACAAATTTTATTAATTTTTTGTAATATTTGGTTACGAATTTGAATTTTAACAAAATTTCCTTTGTATTTACATTGGCATCTACCGTGACTGGAATTAAAAATATGACGTACTTATATAACTATTGCCCCATCAATACGAAGGAAGGTAGGAAGAGAACATTGATATATTCATAAAAAATATATCAAATTACCCCGGGACTGGCGTATCTGCATCGACTGTCTTTTGAAAGAGGATAAATAAAATAAAGGATAAAAAAATAAGAGTTTTTAGCTACTAAATAGGTAATTGAATTGATATGTTTATTTATGTACTAAATAGCCTGACCGCAATAAATTTGAATTTATTTTATTATTACTTACGAATCAATGTGCGCAATTGGTTAAAAGTCCTAATCTCAATGGTCACGGCTCAATAGTGATATAACAAAAAATAAACTAAGTATATTTACACATCCGCATAACCTTTGCCGTTTTTCTTAGCTGCTAAGTCAAGCGATATTGTACAGATTTACAATTTAATACGCACATAATTGGCGAAAGGCAGGGATGCGTAATGTGGCTATGAAGTCGGGAGAAGTAACACGATTGCAGAGAAATCTAGATACAAAAGTCTAGTAAACATGATATAGTTAGCTAATGTACCTTCCATTTTCGAGTAAATCAGTTTTTTTAATTTTTTTTAAGGGTCAGCGCGCCCGTCGCCTGGCTCCGTTCGGGGCGACAGAGGGGCGGTGTGCGGTCCCATTACCCGCAGCACGTCGCCTTCGTCATTGGGCCCACCGGTACCGAGTTCCTTGTCCTCCGTGGTCTGCCCAAGAGTAAATAAGTCTAAGTCCATATTGGGACTTAAATAAGCTAAACAAAGAAGAGTTCAATAACGGTAATTACCATTTCTTTTTTAAATTTATTTAGAATTAAAATGTTTATAGTCTTGATACACGATGTAATAAATCTAAGCTTACAGTTGCATTAATAACATAATTTACCGCCAAATTTAGACAGATTATAGTTTATTTGACAAATATCTATTATTATCGATTGATTGAATAAACTTGTCTATATAAATATATAAAAATGAATTGCTGTTCGTTAGTCTCGCTAAAACTCGAGAACGGCTGGACCGATTTGGCTAATTTTGGTCTTGAATAATTTGTGGAAGTCCAGGGAAGGTTTAAACGGTGACGGTACAAACTGTTCTTACTTGTCAAACATTTGATGTTCGCCCCGTCGGTTCGCCATTTTTGGCATAATTACATATAGGTCAAGATTAAAAAAGGTATTGGAATCGATAAAAAAGGCGGTATATTAAATAGCTAAACTACAATTCAACAAACGGGGGTGTCGTAAAAGACGATCAAGGGATATAATATGCATATAATATCTATGCAAGAGAAGAAAAAGTCGAAAAAAAAACCCTATATTAACACGTCTGACCAGCGTGGTATAGTAGGTTGATTTCCCTCCCATAGTGTAGGAGGTGCGAGCCCATCAGTTGGACGTGTATGGGCTGTATTTATCAGCCTCCCACAAATAGTGTAAAGTTATGGACTAAGGCAATATGACTCTTTCCGTAAATTCAATTCAGTTGGATTATCAATAATTCCTTATATTGATACGTTTGAGGCCGAGTCCCGAGACGTACCTATTGGTATAGGATTATGTGCAGAGTTTTCCTAATCTTGCATAGATATTATATGCATATTATATCCCTTAGTCGTCTTTTACGATACACACGGCTGGTGAATTGTATTCATACTCTGTCACCACACGCATAATACTAAAACCAAACTGATAAATACTAACACCAAACTGATAAATACTAAAATAAAATAATTAGGAAAAAAGGCGGTACGAAGTTCGCCGGTTCAGCTAGTTTTTTATATAATCTAAGGATTAAATAGTTAATCTGTGCTTTATCCTATTTATTCACATTAGCAGTGACATAAAGTAATATAGACAGTAAATAAGAACTACTGTCCGTGTGGTGACGGACTAAGAATACAGTGCACCACTCCCTATCTTGGCAGTGGATATCGTAAAAGACGACTAACGGATATTATATGCATATAACATTTATGCAAGAGAAGGGAAAACTTTAAACAAAACCCTATACCAAGCTGTCTGACCAATATGGTATAGTAAGGTCAATTTCCCTCCTATTGTTGAGAAGGCTCGAGCTCAACAGTGGGACATATATGAGCCGAGGTGAAATAAGAGATCTAAGACTAATCGTATATCCTTGTAGTTATGAATTGGAAATAAAATGATGAAAATGCTATTACTAACTTTTTCTGTCGTTACAGTATTATTGATTGTAGAAATAGCGCAGTAATAAAGACAGCCAAATACCTCCCGAGGTGGTGAAAATTTAAATGTCACATTTAAATTCGAGTGGTAGAGGATCATTCTGAGTGACATTGTCGTGAAGAGGTTTATGTCCAATAGTGGATGTCTACCACTGCGTCAACGGCTAAATGATGGATGGCTGGATGGTGGGATAATAATAAATATCCATTGATTTTGTCGAAAGTCATGAATTCGAATCTTACGTAGCGCACACAGCGTGACGAAAAACCGACACCCTGAAGTTAGCTAATCAATATTTTTTACGATGCTACGCACACCGTCACTAATTTCAACTAGATAATGCGTTATATTAAAACTATCAATATATTATTTCTTTTTTATTTTCAGTGTCGGGTTTTCTGCAAACGTATCCTACGTTTAACGCGAAGGATAAAATTTTAGAAAGATTTTTATCTTGTTGCGCCTAAAAATAATTTCTTATGTGCGTACATAAGTACACAGATACACTTTTTCATATTTAATTGCAACGTTTATCGAACATATGAACTATATCTATTTTTTTTCTATGAATATTTTTTTTGCTATAATTATGTTTTTACTTTAATAAAATTTAGGATATTTTTAACAATCACGGTCATGGAAGGCCTAAAGCGTATCGTCGTTATTATGAAGGTTTTTTATGTATTTGTTGCAATTTTAATTATTAATATTTGACCTGTAATATTTTGGTAGCACACAATAATGATCTTATTTTTCTGCTCAGTTGAAAATATAACAAAAAGATATTCGTTTAGTACTCTTAGCTCATACATATCTCACAGCGGGCTCGAGTCTTCTCCACAATAGGAGGGAAATTGAACAACTATATCATACTGGTCAGAGAGTGTTGTTTCTAATTGATGTAATGAGGTGATACATGGCAGAAATCTATTATTAATTTTATTATTTGAAACCAAACTATCCTGGAAATGCCTCGTTCAGAGGCGAAGCATGTGAATAATCAATATTCGAAGTTTTGCAGAAAATTTGAAGTTCTGGAGACTGGTCATTTTGTATGAGTAAAAGACTTTATATGTAATTCCATATCGATACTATCCCGCATTCCTTCCTTTCTTCGAGTCACCTTCGATTTTAAAATAGGGTTCCTTTTCATCTCTTAATATTTTAAAATAAAACTACTTTACGGATTTTATCGCGTTTGTAATTGATTTTTGATTGCCCGAAGTTTCGAACACCTTACAGCGTTCATGGTCACGGGTGGACTAAGATGTCTGACGTCCAACAAGTCATCGTTATTGCAGATATTTAAAATTATCTATCCGCTATAGAAATTAGTTATTAAATTTTGACCTACAATTTGTTACAAATTTATTGCCAGTTCAAGAAGAAAATGATTATATATGAGAAAATTATATTCTTTATGGTTAGTAATTATTAAAAATTAAATTTGTAGTAATTATTATGACAGTTTATTAATTTAAACCTAACAAGTCAAATAATACTACCACCGGATCGGAACGCGGCCTCACTGAGAAAGATCCGGTAAGAAAACTCAGGTGGGCATGATACTAAATTATTATTAATTTTAAAGGGTCACTTACTCTTTTTTTTTTATCGGCGCGTTCCTCGAACCACTTCGTCCCGGGTGACAAAGAGGCGTAAGCACGCACACCCGCAACCCACCCACGATGCACGTCGCCTTCGTCGTTGGGCCGATCACCGCAGCAGGGTTACTTGTCATCAGTGGTCGGCCCAACGGAATATCCCCTATTTGGGGTACCCTACCATTGACCAACGTCCCCCCCTCGGGGAGGACGTCGGTCTTTCCTCACTCAGTCGGCCTCTCGGCGGGTGACGGACTATTCCCCGGTCACGTCACCCGCGGCCTCGGCTAGGGCGGCATGAGGCGCAAGTACTCGCGCCTATGCCGCCCCAGTCGCCGGCGGCAGATCGCCTCATCGAGGCTGCGCTCCTCACGCAGGCGATCTGCCGCCTCTTTCCGCGAGATCACTGCCTCGCAGAAGGCTGCAACCGCGTCCCAGTTCCTGACGTTGCCGACCATCGCTCTGGCGATAGTCGGCAGCGCCAGGTCGGCACCGATGATTGCGACGAGTTTACGGCGCTGCTCTGCCCAAGCGTCACAGACCTCAAGCGTATGCTGCGCCGTGTCCTCGTCGCAATCGCAGTGGTGGCAGGACGGTGTACTCTCCCTCCTAACGACCTTGTGCAGGTATTTGGCGAAGCACCCATGCCCCGTCAACACCTACACTAGTCGGAAGGAGAGCACCCCGTGCCGCCTTTCCAACCACTGCATCAGCACCGGTCGGAAGGCCTCCACGATTCGCAACCCCGAACCAAGGCCTCTCCAGCTGGATTGCCCAACAGGCAATGACGTCTCGGCGGGTGTCGACGCGCCAGGCGGTGAGCTCCCTCAACGAGACCACATCGCCCCCACGCTCGCATCTCCGTCACCCGCCGATATAATCCGGCGAGCATTTCCGCTTCCAGGTCCCACGGGGGAGTCCCGGCCAATAGGCACGCTGCCTCCGTCGCCACTATGCGGTATCCGCGTATGGCCTTGACCGCCATGGCCCTTTGTGGTCCCCACAGAAGAGCCCTGAGTCGGACGGTCAGGGACCCCGCCCACACTGGTGCGCCGTTAAGGGCCATCGACCGGATGACCCCCGCGTACAGCCGTCGGCACGTAGCGCTCGGTCCGCCCACGTTCGGCATAAGCCACGATAGGACGGACGCCGCGCTGACGAGCCGTGGAGTGAGCCTGCGGAAATGCTCCCGGAACCACCATTGCCCGTCGAGCACCAGGCCGAAATACCTCATATGGACCCGGATGCTGATCTCAACCAAATGGACGGTGATCGAGACGCCGATGGGAGGGCTCATACGGCGCCCATGGAAAAAGAGGGCCTCCGTCTTGACCAGGGCGACCCTCAACCCCAGCGCCTCGATCCGCCTGACGATCTCTTCGGTGCCTAGAGTCGCCAGGCTTGCCGCCTCTTCTAGTGTCCCACCGCGGGCTGTGACGAGCGTGTCGTCGGCGTAACAAATCACGCCCAGCCCGGGTGGGAGGGTCCCCCCGCAACGCCCAGTCGTAGTCGATGTTCCACAGGGTGGGTCCGAGGACCGACCCCTGCGGGACACCGCACGTCATGGGCGTTCACACAACGTCCCCTGCTCGGTTTGTACAGAGGACGCTGCGCCCCTCCAAATAGTCTGCCACTAGCCGCTTCAGGTAAGCTAAAGATAAGCTAAAGATAAAGCTAAAGGTAAGCCACCCCGTGATACCAGAGCGCCTCCCTGATGCAGTTGAATGGCAGACTACTGAATGCGTTGGCGATGTCCAGGGACACCACCAACACCACTCTTTCGCCGGTGACGGCCTCAGTCGTTAGGTCCCTCAGGCGCAACAGAGTCGCGATCGTCGAACGACCCTTCCTAAACCCAAACTGGGCGTCCGACAGATTCGGCCCCGTGCCGACGAGGTGCCACTCGATGCGGGCAGCTAGCACGCTCTCTAGTAGCTTGCCCGCATCGTCGAGCTGCACTACTATAGGCCTGTAGGCCGAGGGCGACTTGGGAGACCGTCCCGGCTTCGGCAGGAGCACCAGCCTTCCCTCCTTCCAGCACCCAGGGAACCGTCCGGACGCTAAACACGCGTCAAATAGCCCCCTGAGGCGGGGACCCAGGTGTTCGAGGATCAGGGCCAGCACACGGTTGGGAACACTGTTGGGCCCGGGGCCGGTGGATTTTCTGCACATGCGCGCCACCGCTACCTCCATCTCGGGTTCCGTGATGGGCGGAATACTGTCATTGTCAGCCTCCTGGTCAGTGTCTGGCGGAGCCATGACCGGAGGCGTGTGTTCCGCCCGCCGTGGGAACAGGTCCTCGACGACCTGGGTGAGAAGGCCGGGCTGGAGAGTTTCGGTGATGCCCGCGCGTGGAGCTTACTCAGCGCCGCGCGATAGGGGCGACCCCAGGGGTTACGGTCGAGACCGTCCAACATCTCCTGCCGACTGACGTCCTTGGCGGAACGGACGGCCAGCATGAAGGCCGACCGCGCATTGCAGTAGCCCTCGTAAAGCTGGCCCTCCCGCTCCACATCGCGATGGCGCCGTCAGCTGCGGGTGTAGGCCCTCTGGGCGCGAATACACGCGGCCCGGAGATCCGCTAGCTCCCAGGACCACCAGTGGACAGCCCTCTTCGAGGGCAGATGCCGTACCCGGGGCATAGCCGCATCGCAGATCTGCGTCAACGCACTGCGGATGCGGCCAGCCTCGGCGTCCACCCCGTCCAACTGGTGGGCAGAGAATAGCCACGAGTGAATGATGGCTGCCTCCGCCAGCAGGTCCCGGTCTAAGCGACCCGCAACCCATCGCGGGAACGCGGGACGTCCGTCCGCCCTGTGACCCCTGCCGAGCATCGGGAGGGTCCGGGAGACCTCCATCTGGATATACCGGTGGTCCGATAGGGCTCAACCCCCTCGAGGACGCGCCAGCTCCTCACGCGTGTGGCGACCTCGGGGCTAGCGAATGAAAGGTCCACTATCGACCCGCCCCGCTGTCGCACGCACGTTTGCACCTAGCCCCTGTTCAGCAAACAGTGGCCCAGTGCCGCCGCCGGCTTCCTTTATCTTACTAAAAGGTTTTGGACTTATAATATAATCTTGAACTATTACTAATGTGGGTCAAATCTATACAATAAGGTGTGGCTTGTGGTGGTCTTTTTGTTTTTATTTTTAATTATGTTCACAACCGGATCCCAGCTTGATGGTAATACCCAGCCATCTCTTCTCTTGATATTATCTCCTTAAAAACCTTAAGTGGTCGTTTAGTGCCTGTGAGTGCCGACTCACAGGAAAGGAAGTGTGAATTATGTTTTTATTCCGTCACCACACGGAAATCAAAAATTATACAACAAATTTACATCACGTAGTTAATTAGTTAAAATATTAATAATCATTAGCGGTTTTCCTTCCTACAATATATACTATTGCAATTGCATAGTAACGTTATATTTCCCCTTGATTTACGTCACTTTTAACATAAATTTATATAATGCTCATCCTGAAATACTACGAAACTTTTTTACATGAGCGTAAGGTAAGGTACTTTGCCTTACCTTACGCTCATGTAAAAAAGTACATTTGGTTATCACCAACGACACCTAAATATGGCTAAATCTAAAGCAATTTATATGTATAGTACACTAGCTGACCCAACATACATTGTCCTGTTCAAATAAAATAAAATAAATTCTCCCTTAAGTCGATAGCAGCGCCACTTACCGGGTCCAATTGTGAATCTAAATCCTTCTCGAATGCCCTTGAACATACAAAAATTTCATCAACGTCAGTCCAGCCGTTTAGGAGGAGTTCAGTGACATACATACGTACAAGAAATATATATTATTAACATATAAAGACTAGCTGACCCAACAGACGTTGTTTTGTTCAAATAAAATAAAAGGAATTCTTGAAATCAAAAATATTAAAGTTTTTAATTAATAAGTGAAAAATAGGGGTTTATTGTAGAAGGGTGAAAATTTAGTGTTGTATGTATTTTTAGATGATGTATCAAAAAATAAATAAATACAAAAGTAATTCCCTTAACATTTAGGGGGATAAAAGTTGATGTTGACCGATCGCAGACATACCCAATATGCACACGAAATTTCACGAGAATCAGTCGAGCTATTTCGGAGGAGTTTAATTACAAACACCGTGATACGAGAATTTTATATATTAGATAATATCAATGTTGACATGAGCGTCATAAACTAACTTCAGTCATCACCAACGACGCCTAAATTTAGCTAAATATAAGGCAATTTATATACCATATAATATCAATGATGACGTGAACACTCACACGAGAGGATTGTCCTCCCGTGACCATGAACGCTGAAGGGTCTTCGAACCGTCTAGAAATCAGCAAATCAAATACAAACGCGACAATTTTCGTAAAATAGTTCTATTTCTAATACTATTATAATTTATAAATAGTTTTATACTCCCGTAAACGTCAGAAATCATTATGATGACATAATTCAAGTATCATCATCGACACCTACATTTTAGTAACATCTAAGGTAATCTATATGATATATAATTTAAATCTTGACATGAGCGTCATAAACTAATTTCACTGATAATCAACGACACCTAAATTTAGCTAAATCCAAGACAATTTACATGCTATATAACATAAATGATGACGTGGTCACGAGAGGACTGACCTCCCATGCCGAGGGGACTGTCCTCCCGTGACCATGAACGATGAAAAGTGTTCGAAACGTCTGGAAATCAAATATAAATGCGACAAAATTCGTAAAATAGTTCTATTCTTAATACTTCAGAAAATAAAACGCCAAAAATCATTATGATGACACAATTCCATTATCATCAACGACACCTAAATTTTGGTAACATCTAAGGCAATCTATATAGTATATCATTTCAATGATGGTATGAAAGTCATAAACTAACTTCACTTATGAACAACGATACCTAAATTTGGCTAAATCTAAGACAATTTATATAATACATATCATTGTTGACATGAGCGTCATAAACTAACTTCAGTCTGACGACTGAGTCGTTAGTGATCCAATGACATCTAAATTTAGCTAAATCTAAGGCAATTTACATGCTATATAATATCAATGATGACGTGAGCACTCATGGTCACAAGAGGACTGTCCTCCCGTGACCATGAACGCTGCAGTGTAAAGTCAATAAATGCTTTTCTACAGAGTCTGGACAACATACTCTAGCTTTATTTAGTTAGACCTACCTAGTATATTTTACTCTTTTTTTTATTTATGTTAAAGGAAGAAGAGATAATCCGCCGACCTCATAATATTAAGACGGGGGTAGACATATGACGAATTTCAATAATACGTTTCAATTATCCGGCTCACTGTAAGGCACTGATTAATACCTAGTCATTAGCTTTTCACGTTAAGATGTTCTAAGTAGTAGTATGAAGTCTAAAACTATGTTCAATATCCAGTAAAGTTTATAACCATCTATACAACTCCGATTTTGAACAAACAGCTCATCACATCCTTTGGGAGTGTATTCTCTGGCGCAACGAGCGGGACCTCATGTTAGACAATATGCATGTCACGTCTGGGGTAATATACTATTCGGATCTTGTAGCAACTCGAGAAAATTTCCTTGCGTTTAGGCGCTTTTGCCATACCTACTATTGTAACCAAACCTAAAACTCACAAATAGGTCCATTAAGCTCTGTCCAATCCGTGGTGCTGTACCACTGCGTTTCATGTAGTTGTACAAATTTTTATTTACTGGCTTATTAGCCAACTTTGCTTCATGTCTCCCGCTTTGCATAGGAGAGAAGTGGAATCTTTCCAACTCCTCCTGTTTTTCTTTTCTAATTAAATTTGTGGCGGGTCCTAAGACAAAAGCGATTCCCGGGACTTCCTGAGGGTCAAACCTCAGTGTCTTATACGGAGACCATTGTGGATCCTGGCTTACAGGAGTTACAGTGGTGGGAATGTGTGGTGGGATTTGTTCCAAAAAAAAAACCATCTATACAAATAAATAAAATTGAAGTGTCTGTTTTTAATGTCAAAATAATGGGTTTTTTCCATGCTGATACTATTATTTGTGCAATATTAATGCCTAAAAACCGGTTTAAAAATTTTTTGTCTGTCTGTCTGTTTGTTTTGGGTAATCTTCAAAACATGAGTCAGTAAATTACCGTTGCCTGTTCTCTCACGATGACCGTATTCTGATCTGGTGGTAGCATATTAGGTTTGTGTTTAATTTTATAAATAAACTGTCAACATATATTTGATCAAAATATTATTGAGATTTTCATTTCAGCTTATACATATCTCACAGCTGGGCTGGACCCTCCTTCACAATAAGAGGCAAATTGCCTTACTATAGTCATGTTGACCAAATAAGTTGGTATTTTTTTTTTTGTGGGTGGGCTGCGGTCGGCGCGCCTCCGCACCACTCCGTCCGGGGCGACAGAGGGGCTTAAGCACGCAACTCCCGCAACCCACCCGAAAACCACGTCGCCTTTGTCGTTGGGCCGACCACCAGAGCAGGGTTACTTGACATCAGTGGTCGGCCCGACGGAATACCCCCTATTGGGGTACCCTCCCATCGACCGACGTCCCCCTCTCGGGGAGGACGTCGGTCTTTCCTCACGCGGTCGGCCTCTCGGCGGGTGACGGACTAATCCCCGGTCACGTCACCCGCGAAATAAGTTGGTATGAAGTTTCTTCTCTCTTATACAGATGTTGTATGCATATTATATCCCTTAGTCGTCTTTTATGATACCCACGGCATTTTAGGGGGTGGTGTATTGTATTCCTACTCCGTTACCACACGGGACTCTTTGTTCTATCAAAACTTTTTTGTTCTATCGGCAATTAATATTGGGAGCTCTGGCGTGAGGATGTAAATGTTTAGTGGCAATTCTTTAATGTAATACAGAAAAGGTGTTAAATTGTAGTGAATAAGATATATAGTTTAGAATATTTTACTTATGGTTTGATTACAAAATTCCATTTTTCCTGTAAAGATCTCTTATAATTTAAACAACAATGATAAATAAATACATGTTATTGTTTATTTCAATGTTGCTATTGTAAATTACCCATGAATCAAAATATTTATGTTATTAATTGTTAACCTTATTTGTTACCTATTATACATATGTAAATAAGATTGACGTATGTAAGTGCATGTGTCTCCTAGATTGTAATATGAATTCATTCATCATTCATTCATTCATTTCAGCTCACATACATCCCACTGTTGGGCTAAACCCTCCTCCAAAATAGAAGGAAATTGACCTTACTATACCTTGCTGGTCAGACAGGTTGGTATAGGGTTTTATTTCGAGTTTCCTTCTTCTATGCGTATTATATCCCTTAGTCGCCTTTTCCCTCCCATAGTGAAGGAGGGTTGAGCCGAACTGTGAGACGTATATAAGCAATGATGATCTTTTAAAACCAAATTTAAGTTGGTACTGCTTTGCATCATCTTCTAAACCATCATGTTAACATGATCAGACGACCAGACTCATCCAATCAGATCATCTCTTCTCATTATTATCGCAGCCCACATACGTCCCACTGTTGGGCTCGAACCTCCTCCACAATGGGAGAGAATTTGACCTACTATACCTTGTTGGTCAGACAGGTTGGTATAGGGTTTTATTTCGAGTTTTACTGCTCTTGCATAGATGTTATATGTGTATTTTATCTCTTAGTCGTCTTTTATGACATCCACGGGCAAGATAGGGAGTGGATATTTGTATTCTTATTCCGTCACCACACGGAATACTACCTGAATACTATTTTTTTTATGTGGTGATGGAGTAAGCATACAATTTCCCTTTTCTTGCCTGTGGGTCTCGTAAAAGATGAGTATTATTTACAGATAACATCTATGCAAGAGGTAGTAGTAATAGGTCAATTGCCATCCTATAGTGGAGGAGGCGTGAGCCCAACAGTGGGACGTGTATAGGCTGAGATGATGATGATGATGACGTCAATGTTTTGAAGAAAGTAATCTTAAAACAATCCTATCTATAGGGAAAATTTGAGCCGTAATTTTACAGCAACCAAGCATTCATTTTATATTTTTTTTATTCATCATCATCATCATCACAGCTCATATACGTCCCACTGTTGGGCTCAAGCCTAATTCACGATTTTTTGTGTTTGGAGACCATGGTGCATCGCGTACTGCCAATCCCTCCGGTGCGATGAGAGTACGCACCTTCTTCAAACACTATGTGGGCGGGCCACCAGTAACAGACCTTGTCAACAGTGACCCGTGCAAGCAGGTTACTCTTTATCTATTATACCACGCAGGTCAGACGGGTTAATATAAAGTTTCATTTTGAGTTTTCCTTCTCTTGCATAGATGTTATCCCTTAGTAGTCTTTTACGACTCCCATGGGCAAGATAGGGGGTGGAGAATTCTTAGTCTGTCAGCATACCGAAATAAAGTATTAACATTATATTTAATGTGGAATTCCTATTCCGGGTAAGACGATTTCTACCGTGTACCCCAGTTTTAAGCAGAAAAGATTTATACATTCTAGCTGACCCAACAGACCTTGTTCTGTTTAAATAAAATAAAAGGAATTTTCCTTAAAATCGACAGCAGCGCCATCTACCGGGTCCAATCTTGAATCTAAACCATTCTCGATTCCCCTTGAACATAAACAAAAAATTTCATCAACGGTCCAGCCGTATAGGAGGAGTTCAGTGACATACAAACGTATACAGAAATATAATTTACGGAAACAATAGTTAGAGTCAGAACAACTATTTTAAATTATACATAATACCGTCCCAATTGGGAATCGAGCTCGTGAAACTTGGCATGATAGGTCGGCATATTAACCGCTATGTCATCTGTGCAGTTAACATAAAACAGAGATATGTTCGACAACATTTTACATAAAGAGAAAAAATGGAATATTTAAACTGAAACAGGTGCATGATGCATCTTAATTCATCGTCTATTACTTAAGCACGAGTTTTATCGAATAAGAATAATGAATATATGAATGCAACAAATTATTATGCCTTTTTTATTGCAGTCGATGGCAAACGAGCAAACAGTACACCTGATGGTAAGTGTTGCTGCCGCTCATGGACCTTTACAAGGCCGCTGCCTACCGTTAAAAAAGTGAAGGGAGTCTGAATGCGTGCAGTGAGGTTCGGTGATACTAAAAGCATCACTAAAACACACCACATGTAAACAACTTCAGGGGTTTTTGGCGGGAATCTGAAGTGTCATGTGGTGTTCTTGTATTATATTCAAAATCTTAGTGTTTTAACGTGTTATCTATACCAATAAATAAAATTGAAGTGTCTGTTTGTAATGTCAAAATAATAGGCTTTTTTCATGCTCACACGGTTATTTGCACGACACCTATGCCTAAAATAGCAATTAAAAAATGTTTGCCTGTCTGTCTGTTTGTTCCGGGTAATCTTCAAAACGGCTGGACCGATTTCAAAAATTCTTTCACCAATGGAAAGCTATAATATCAGGGCGTAAACTAGGCTATATTTTATCCCGGTATTCCCACGGGAACGGGAACTACGCGGGTAAAACGACTATAACCTATAACTTTTGCTAGTATTAAATAATTTTGATGGCATTTTATGTAATACTAGCAATCCGCCCTCGCTTCGCTTCGGTTATAGGTTATAGGTTATAGTGGTTTTACCCGCGTAGTTCCCGTTCCCGTGGGAATACCGGGATAAAATATAGCCTAGTTTACGCCCTGATATTATAGCTTTCCATTGGTGAAAGAATTTTTGAAATCGGTCCAGCCGTTTTGAAGATTACCCAGAATAAACAGACAGACAGACAGACAGACAAAAATTTTTTAATTGCTATTTTAGGCATAGGTGTCGTGCAAATAACCGTGTGAGCATGAAAAAAGCCTATTATTTAGACATTACAAACAGACACTCCAATTTTATTTATTGGTATAGATATAGTGGCAAAACTGCTGAGGTGTAGTGAATATGATATAAAATTGCTATACATACCTTTTTGTTTCCACTAAAATTCTCAGAAGATACCCTTAACAGTGGCCATTACACTGTTGAGGGCGACACTTTGACTTACTGACAGACCATTACTGACATGAAGAAACTGAGAACTTGAAAAGATAATTATAACTCGACACTGGCAAAAATAGCTCGTATTTGTAGCTGATTGCCAAGACAAAAAAGAAGAGGAAGAAACACCTTCAGAAACTTTGGCTTCCGTCTCTCTCGCTCACCGAATCAAGCGCAGTAACAAATTGCTACTACTCGGACGTCATTTTTTCTGCTCAGTGTGGTACTACCTCGGACGAACCGGCCCGCGGCCGTAGACAGACAACTGTCAACAGCGTGGTTCTACCACAGATAAAATGAATTAAATTCATAATTTTCATAAACCGTGTGGTGACGGAGTAAGAATACAATTCATCACCCCCTATCTTACCCGTGGGTGATCGTACGAGACGACTAAGGGATATAAAAACGCATATAACATCTATGCAAGAGAAGGAATACTCGAAATAAAACCCTGTGCCAACACGTCTGACCAGCGTGGTATAGTAGGTCAATTACCCTTCCATTATGGAGGAGGCCCGAGCCCAACAGTGGGACGTATATGGGCTGAGATGATGATGATGATGAAATTCATAATTTTATTAAGTTTATTTCTGTGTGGTTATAGAATACAATTCCCGCTTACTTACCCGCGGGTGTAGAAAAAGTCGAGTAAATATTTTCTACGTAAGAGGAAGAATACGATTACTACATTCCGTGTGATGACGGAGTAAGAATACGATTCACCACCCTTTCTCTTGCCCCTGGGTGTCGTAAAAGATCTTTGATCAATAAGCATATAACATCTATGCAAGAGAAGCAAATCTCGATATAAAACCCTATACCAATATGTCTGACCAGCGTGGTGTAGTAGGTTAATTTTCCTGCAACAGTGGAGGAGGCTGGAGTCCAACAGTGGGACGTATATGTGATGAAATTATGAAAAGGAAGAGAACTCAAAATAAAACCCTATACCTACTCCTTTGACTAGTGTGGTATAGTCAATATTCCTCTTATTTTGGAGCAGGCCCAAGCCCAGCAGTGGGATGTATATAAACGATGATGATGATGTTTAATAATCTAACAACTTTATTCCTGGAAACGTTTAGTTTTATAATTTTTGATTTCACGCAATATAAAGTGCCCGTGGGTATTTGTAAAAAAATTGTAAAAGACGATTAAATATAGTTTTAGATCTGGTATAAGAAATATATGCATACCCTCATCTGTTATTTACTAGTGAAAAGAAATAAATGATAGATATATTCACATTGACACATTACAAATAGGTTGTCTAGTTAACTAGCGCCCGGTTCATCATTTTATCATTTCGGCTCATATATGTTCTGCTGTTGGGTTCGAGCCTTCTACATAATAGAAGGGATATTGGTCTACGCTGGTCAAACGTATTGGTATAGGGTTTTATGTCGAGATTTCCTTCTCTTGTATAGATGTTGTCTGCATAATATATCTCTTAGTCGTCTTTTAAGACACCTACGAGCAAGAGAGGTGATGGGGAATTGTATTCTTAATCCGCCACACGGACAAATAGTTAAACTGCATCCGGGTAAATAAAAATATTTTTTTTTATTAAATGAGATTTGACATTTTGTCGACAAAATACCTGATTTTTTTGTTTTTTTTGGGATGGGCTGCGGTCGGAGCGCACCACTCCGTCCGGGGTGACAGAGGGGCGTTCAGCACGCAACACCCGCAACCCACCCGAACAACACGTCGCCTTTGTCGTTGGGCCGACCACCGGAGCAGGGTTACTTGTCATCAGTGGTCGGCCCGACGGAATACCCCCTAATTGGGGTACCCTCCCATTGACCGACGTCCCCCCTTCGGGGAGGACGTCAGTCTTTCCTCACCCGGTCGGCCTCTCGGCGGGTGAAGGACTAATCCCCGGTCACGTCACCCGCGGCCTTGGCTAGGGAGGCATGAGGCGCAACAAAATACCTGATGAGGGTATTAATAAAATTTACTAAACAGCTGTTTAACCTAACAAACACATAGGTACAGTGGTGAACGTAGCAACCTTTACGTTTTCAATTCTGTTGGGTATATTATTTTAACTAGTATAATATTATTAAATTAAGGAAATAGATTGGCCGTGTAGTGATGGAGTAAGAATACAAATCACCACTCCCTATCTAACCCGTGGATGTCGTATAAGATGACTATGGGATATAATAAGCATATAACATCTGTGCAAGAGAAGGAAAACCCGATATGAAACCCTATACTAACATGTCCGACCAGCATGGTATAGTAGGTCAATTTTATTCCCATTGTGGAGGAGGCCCAACAGTGGGACGTATGTGGGCTGCGATGATGATGATAAAGGAAATAGATTAAATAAATTTAATTTAAGAAAATAATTATTTAATACTACCCGGGCGCAATTTAACTAGGCAACCTATTTGCAATGTATCACTGTGAATATTATCTATTATTTTTTTCTCATCACTAATAAAAAAGATGAGGGTATACCTACATATATTTCTTATACCAAATCTTAGACTACCGTCACAATTGTTATTTTGTGAATACACTTTGGTGAAGAAAAATACACACATTTGAATAGAATTGATCAGTATAATATTTTAATAAAAGTTGTTTTTTCATTGTACACATTTTAAGCAATTCATCATTATCATTTCAGAACATACACGTTCCACTGTTATGCTCGAGTCTCCTCCACAATAAGAGGAAATATTACCTACTACACTGGTCAGACGTGTTGGTTAGGGTCTCATTTCAAGTTTCCCTTCTTTAGCATAGGTGTTATATGTATATTCAATCCCTTAGTCGTCGTCTCCCAGGCAAGATAAAGTGTGTGGAATTGTTTTCTTAATCTGTCTCCACACGGTAACAAAGTAGTAATTACATTAAGTAAACAACAACATTCATTTCGTCTAAAAATTACTTTTAAGCTGAGAAGTAACAGTAATTTGTTAACTACCTACATCCACTATTAATTCTATACTTACTATTATTATTACTATACTTTCTGTGTGGTGACGGAATATAAATTTTATTCGCCATTCGTAGCTGTTGTAAAATAAATTAAGAGATATATACAATATGTACTCTTACTATGTAATAGATTTAGAGATATAATACGAAGAGAGAGAGAGAACTTGACATAAAATCCTATACCAACCCGTATGGTACCAGCGTAGTATAGTAGGTAAATTTTCCTACTATTGTGGAGAAGGTTCGAGCCCAGTAATGTGGGACATATATGTGCTGCGATGGTGATAAATCTATATATAAATACGTGAAGCAAAAACTTTGTACCCCTTTTTACGAAAATTACGTGGATGTACAAGTATTAAATTTGGCACAGTTGAAGTATATAATGAGGAGAAGTGCATAAAACTGAAATTTTATATAATAATGGATAAGAAATGCATTAAATTCATTAAAAAAGGCATTACGCACACTACAACGCAATCGTTACACACACACACACACACAGACGTCTGTGCGAGTGTGTTGCGTAGCAACGCTTATAAACTTTTGTTTACGGTTAAAATTTCTGGTCGAACTGAATGTCAAACAATCATAATTATGATGACAATGTCTACTAAAGATTTGTGCTTATATATTAGTTATTAGTGAAATACAGCTTGCTCAATTTACAATTATACATAAATAAAATTAAAGAAAATTGTGTAGCAGAAAAATTAATTAAAATGAATTATGGCCGAATTTCGACCACACGCCGACCACTAGTGATATTAAAATTGCTTTAATATTACGTAAAATTAAGGTTTATTACAATTTTCAACCCCTTCCCGCTTCGTTGACTATCTGTAATATTAAATTAGACCCAATTTTGACAGAGTGTAGTATTTTTAAAGACTTCTTCTCTAAACAGGTTACGTAGTGTAGGTACGTAACACATAACACCTTTATTATACATTAAGATGTTATACGTTTTCCAGGCGATCGCCGCTATGCATTTTCATATTCAAATCTTAGTCGATTTTTATGAAATCCGCGAGCAACTATAATAAAATTAACCAATTGAAACCAGAATGAAATTGGACCGCACGGGAAGCACTAGCTTTCAAATAAAAAAGAATCATTAAAATTAGTTCACCCAGTCGATAGCTCTGAGATAACGTACATAAAATAAAATTCAGTTGAATTGAGAACCTGTTTTTTTGATGTCGGTTAAAAAGATAACCACATTTGTATTCTTATCCCTTCGCTACAAGGGACATAGGAGTATAGTTTATAGAAGTAAATATAATGTTGAAATAATTATCTATTAGCATGATAAAAGCGGTGATCGACCTATTATTTGGGCGTGACGCGAAGGGAGCATTGTACGGGTAGTAGTAGGCACAGCGAACCGCGCAAGTCATGATGTAGGTCATGTATATGAAACGTGAACTTCACAGGTGAATCACCGGTCGTTAATTCATGATTATTAGTTGAAAATTATTTACTATATCATTATCCCTCTTCATGAGGATACTTATGTCCAATAGAGGACGTCATAAGGCTGATAAGGCTTGAAATTAGTTATAATTCAACCACAGTTGCTGTGTAGTAGCGGCTACTAATCATCTCAGCTCATACATATCCCATTGCTGGGCTCGATCCTCCTCCCCAATAGGAGAGAAATGGATCTACTATACAAAGATGGTCAGAAATGTTGGTATAGTGTTTTATTACGAGTTTTCCTTTAAGAGAAAGAGTGCAGATGTAACTTTTTTTTTTAATAATAATAATTTCATTTATTTCTCACCACAATAATAAGTTATAATATTTATGTTGTACAATTACATATTTGATAGGTTTATTGTGGGAGACTGCCGATTGTGTGGTAGCGGCTTCGAATACTACCAACCCTTGCTTTGCTCGTGGGTGTCGTAAAAGACGACTAAGAGCCCTAGATTGACCCGGACCAACTCCATCTGGTACCATTTGGGTCAACGATTACATTCCCAAGGAGGGTTGACGTCAGGCAGGCGGCCGGTCATAAAAGTCATTGCCGAAACTTTTTGCAATATGTCAAAACAGATGACATATTGCGTCGACCCCAAGTGATTGGGATAAGAGCAAGATGATGATGATGATGATTGTGGGAGACTGGTGCCCAAAGTAGGAAAAGTACCTGTATTTCGGGCCACCAGGCACTCCCTTAGTGGGTAATATTAGATCACTTATAAGATTTAGCATGAGGATGTTACAATCGCAGGTACAACTATAAATAAACTCTGTAGTTGTACCTGCGATTGTAACTGCATATTATATCCCTCAATAGGAAGGAAATTGATCTACTATATAAAGATGGTCAGAAATGTTAGTCTTGTGTTATATAACGAGTTTACCTTCAAGAGAAAGAGCGCAAGAGCGCAGATATTATATGAGATTATATTCTTTAATCGTCTTTTACGACACCCACGGGTAAGATAAGGGATGTAATATGCATATAATATATATGCAAGAGAAGGAAAACTCGAAAAAAGAACCCTATACCAACACGTCTGATCAGCGTGGTATAGTAGGTAATTTTCTCTGCCATAGTGGAAGAGGCCCGAGCTCAATAGTGGGACGTGTATGGGCCGAGATGATGATATTACAAACATTATTACAGACTTAAGACAGTCAGGCGACCATAAAATAATCTGATGAAATATTATTATTGAAGTTATACTTCTTTAGGCGCGTTATGAAAAAATGATGAGAGTGAAATTTTAATTATGTGACACAAAATTAACAGTATGAAGTTGTCTGCTTAACCGCTCATTAAGTCTCGAAAAAAAAGCTACCAACAAAATAGAAATTGAACCTCGATATTAGTCGCGCATGTTGGTACGCTCGTCACCTCTGATCACTGTTTTTTTTTTCTTTTTTTTATGACTTTTTTATTTTTTTTTTTATTTTTTTTTTATTTTTTTTATTTTTTTTTTCTTTTTTTTATTTTATTTTTTTTTATTTTATTTTTTTATTTAGATTATTCTCTAAATTTGGTTTTTAATAATTATATATATATATATATTTTAATGATGCCAAAGAAGTATAACTTCTCACGCGCGTACATAAGTACACGCACCCATATTTTTATTTTGTTGACTGTACTACTTGCATCCAAGTATATATTCATTAACAAGGTCAGATTTCAACAGCGAACCGCCATAAAATCATATAACATAATCTAAACGCATACTTTTACTAGCCTAATGCGTAGTAAAAGAAAAGTTTAAGTGGGACACAGAACAACCATTCATTTGTACAAAGTATCGATGTCGTGAGGTCGCTTTGACTGCAAGTGAATACTTTACCTCTCAGCTAACTCACCATCTAACTGCTGAGTTTGATCTTCTAAAATGGACGGGCAATTAAACTACTATATCATGATGAATTTGTTGTGTATAGTATTTTAATATCCTTACTAATATTATAAATACGAAAGTATGTTTGTTTGTTTGTTACGCTTTCACGCTTAAACCACCGAACCGATTTGAAAAATTCTTTCACCATTTGAAAGCTATAATATCAGGGAGTACCATAGGCTATATTTTATCCCAGTATTCCCAGGGAAACTACGCGCGTAAGGCGACTGAAACAGAAGCGAAGCGAGGGCGGGTTGCCAGTAATAAATAGTATTATTTGGAGTTCACCTTCTCTTCTAATAATGTTATCTGTTTGCGTTACAAAGGAAGGGGTGATGACATGATATAAAAATATCATCATCATCTCATATACGTCCGGTATACGGTGTACGGTACAGTGTGGTGACGGAGTAAGAATACAATTCACCACTCCCTATCTTGCCCAAGGATGTCGTAAAAGACGACTAAGGCATGATATCACATAACATCTGTGCAAGAGAAGAAAACTCGAAATGAAACCCTATACCAACATGTTTGATCAGCATGTTATAGTAGGTGAGGCACCTACTGGGAGGCCTACTACTACCTAATGGGAGGCCCCATTGTGGAAAAGGTCCGAGCCCAACAGTGGGACGTACATGGGCTGCGATGATGATGATGATAAACGTCCCACTATTGGGGCTAGGTCTCCGATAGTATGGGAGGGAAATCGTTCTTCTATACCACGCTGATCAGATGTCTTTGGTATACCTGTGATGTTATGCATATTACATTTCTTAGTCGTCTTATTTTATTAAATTAATTTACTAATTTTATTCTTACTCCGTCAAAACACGGCAAACATGTCTAAATTAAATTCAGCTTTGTATAATCGAACGAATCGAACGTTCCTACGTCGCTTGTGTTCAATAATTTGCATGAAGTACATATATTTATCGCTTAGGATGATATTTTAATACTGATAAATAATACCTTGAGCATAGAAAAATTTGTAATATTTTATTCATTACCTATTATATTTATATCTATAAGATTTTATTGCAGGATAAGCCTATTGTCGAAATAACGATAATTATTGCTTCAAAATATTATATCGTGTATGATATATGTCTAACCACTATCAAGAAATTCACTTAAATATAAAGTTTTGTAAACGTTATATTCAATATTACTCATTTTTAAAAGTATCCTAGTCATCGAATAGAGTTATATAAATTTTGAACTAAAAATTTATAATAACCAATAATAGCTAAAATTAGTTCTAGTAGATCGTCGCTCCAGTAAGTTGCTACGGAATCCTGAACGCGAAGCGTCGCTTTGTACTTTCTCACTGCATACATCTTTCTAGGAAATATACATAATTTTCTTCCTAAAAAATCTACAATTTAAAAATAATAGTTGATATAAAGCTTTAATTTTAATATACGACAAGTAATAATAATTTTTAACATAATTTCCGAGCATGTGCTTGTTATAAATTGAGTTGGCGTCAAGAATAATAATGACTGAACCAGCTGCTATTGCAAAAATTCTCTTTATCTTGACAAATATTATAAGTTCTATTAACCGAAATGAGTTGTTTGCTCCAAAATAAACATTCAAAAATATATCTTAATATTAAGTTATTTAATTTTTTGTTATTATGAATGTGTGGTTTTGAATTCGTTTCAATAAATCGATCACTTCCAATGACTGACGTTTAAAACTATATTCGCTAACCATTGGTTGCGTTTGGTATCAGGCTGATGCAATTAAAACGAAGCGTTTCTAATATGGTATAAAAATTTAAAATGTTACAAATGTATGTATTTTTCAATATTACCTATGTTTGACTATTAGTTAAGGTGCTACATTTTAACACTTTTTTATAATAATATGATTAAGAGCTTGCATTAAAATTTAATTTAATATTTTATAATAAAAACAAGAAAATCTATGAATTTTCAAAAATCATTCTGCGAACATGTTCTCAGAATTTTTACTCTAATATCTAAAAAATCTAGAGATAAATTTTGAGATTTAATTTACTGATACTTACGTAAAATCTACGAAATAAGTTGCACAATAAAAGCTAAGGGTATATTTTAAATAAATAAACAAATGGTTAAATTTTGTGAAAAGTATATTTTCTACATTTTTATCTAAATCAGCAAAATTAGCTAGAGTATTGATCTAACAGTCTTATTATTTTACAAGAGTATAAAATCACTGCCGCGGTCGAAAATTGAAATGCAATGGGGTACATAAGAAATGCAAAAGAAATATCCGAACGGTAGACAACTAAAGAACACATTTCAAATAAAATACAGCTGTCACCAATTCAAAATATTTCAACAAAATAAATCTACTTACCTAATGTTAGTCAATAAATAATCACTTAGAATCTAAGGTAACTTCAAATAAATTAACGAACTTTCGTTCTTAGTCTTCGACCAGACTTAAACAAACATCGGATTGGCAGTACAGTCTTTGGTTCCCTATTTACATAATTACATTTTTTTTTTTAATATTTTAACATGTAATTTTCCTTTTCTTTCTGTTTGATGAAAATGCATTTCTGCTGAGCGATATTAATTTGTGACGGATTGATGAACAACATGTTAGTGACATTTTATATAAAAGAAAATATTTAAATCAAATCTATAGTAGGTGGCGGCATGACGATTAATTGAGCTAATAGACTCCCGTAGGATCTAAACCAAAAGACATTTTGAAAGATATCTAAACAAAATGCAGAAAAATAAAAACTTAACCTAGTACACGTTAGTAGGATCAAGAACAATCATTTTGAACTTATGAACACTTAATCACTAAAAATTGTTTTTTTCAGTACACTCCGGTCGGATCCAAGCCAAACATTTTGAATCACTATTTTTATTTTCACAAGAAAAATAATCTTCAATACACTCCCGTGGGATCGAGCACGAACATTTTGATGAGCACGATGAAATAATTCCAAATTGAGCAGATGGAGATCACATTCGGAAATTGATTTCCAAATTAGTAGACACCAGTGGGGTCCAGGACGAACATCTTGTCAGTAATTTTCAGTAACGCGGAAAAATCCAATGAAATTTCCACAAATTAATATACACCAGTCGGGTCCAAAACAAACATTTTGATTTGTTCAAATAAATTGTTAGACTTTCTCAATATTCAATGCAGAAATTGCACGTTCAATAAATGCCAGTAGGATCCAAAACTTTGATATCCATATTAAATATTCTTGAACTTCAAAAATATCGATCTTATTTACGATGCAATGACGCGCGCGAATTGTTATAACGTATGTTCGCTTAAAGAGCTGTCTCACGACTGGCGCTGCGCGACCACGTGCCGGTCCTTTTATAATCAGCATTCGTTCGCACTTGCGCATTTTTTTGCTATTCGATTTTGGAAGCTTTCAGCCGGGTGGGCGTCTATGCGCCCCCGCCCTTGCAATTTTTTTTTTATAAATTTTAATGACACGATGGTACTTAACACATGCCGTAACAGATAATCTTAATTTAACTAATACAATTTAAATTTTAATGGAAACTATTATATTTCACAGCAACATCATTTATTTTATTTGAAAATTTTAAAATCAATAATTGTAGATATCCTTTTAAAATACATTATTGATATGACATTTCTTTTTTCAAATACATATTGAAAAAATAAATACAAATTTTAATAATATTAAAGGAACATAATATACTAATATCTATTATTAACAGCGCTTTTTTAATTATTTTTTTTTAAAGACTAAGGAAATAATCCTCGTATTACAAACATATGATTAACGGACACAGAATACATCCAGACTTAGAACAATTTTAAATATTATTTTCGTTTATTTAATTAAGAAATAAAATATCACATATTATTATACTTAGGTTCAAATAAATAAACAACACCTACCGCTTAATCATCATCATTTCAGCCTATATACGTCCCACTGTTGGGCTTGTGCCGACTCCACTATGGAAAGGAAATTGACCAACTATACGCTGATCAGCCATTTTAGGTTTAATTTCGAGTTTTCCTTCTTTTGCATAGATGTTATATGCATATCCCATAGTCATTTTTACGTTTAGTGAATTGTATTCTTACTCCGTCACCACACAGAAAAACATACGGCATACAAGTAAGTGACGCTAAGTAATATCAAATAATATTTAAAAGTAGGTCGAATCCGATGTGTGCAGTATCAAAACGTCGAGATTGACTCTTTTGTATCTCGTTACATTCTTATGCGTACGTACGTGATGTGACAGTTTAATATATTATAAACAATATAGATTTACTTATTAATCATTGTTTGAATAATGTTATAGACACGTTTATTCAATTCGCAAAAAAAAAATCCATTTCGTATATTCATGCCTAGTCAGCGGCGGCCTTACCCATTGCGAGGCTCCGGGCGGCAGGTCTTTGCGAGGCCCCGGGCGACAGGTCTTTGCGAGGCCCCGGGCGACAGGTCTTTGCGAGGCCCTTTGTCCTTCGTGAAAAGTATGAGATACCAAAGTAGGTCTGGTTGTTTGGTTTAGGGATTTGTCATGTTTGATGAAAAATACTAAAGTTGTACAAATAAATAAAATTTAAGTTTTATAATATTGAAAACAAAGTGAAAAATATAATTAATAAGTAAAAATGTAATTTAAAATCTATATTTTTTTTAAATTTGCTTGGGTTGTTGCGTGAGGCCGCTATAAGCGCGAGGCCCCGGGCGATTGCCCTGTTCGCCACCCCCTAAGGCAGGGCCACTGTGCCTAGTATTCTGTGTGGTGACGCATTAAGAATACGATTCGCTACTCCCAATCTTGTAAGTGGGTGTCGTAAAAAACGACTAAGAGATATCATGCATATAGCATCTTTGTAAGAGAAGAAAAAATCGAAATAAAACCCTATGCCAACACGTCTACCCGCAGAGAGGCTGACCAAGAGACGGCGACCGATGTCCTGGGACAGGGACGTCGAGAGGTGAGGGTACCCGAAAGGGTATTCCATCGGGCCGACCACTGAGGACAAGGAACTCGGCACTGGTGGTCGGCCCAACGACGAAGGCGACGTGGGTACGCGTGGGTTATGGGTCCGCGCGCCGTCCTTTCGTCGCCCCGGACGGAATGGACAGCGTGTGCGCTTACCACAGTCCACCCAAAATAAAAAATATGCCAATATGTCTGATCAGCATGATATAGGTCAATTTTCCTCCCATAGTGGAAGAGGCCCGATACCAACAATGGGACGTAATTAACATTTCGTAAATTCATACCTTCTAGTGTTCCGTGTATTAACTCATCTATACCAATAAATAAAATTGGAGTGTATATTTGTAACGTCAAAATAATAGGCTTTTTTCATGCTCACACGGTTATTTGCACTACACATATGCCTAAAATACATTTTATATTTTTTTTTGTCCGTCTGTCTGTTTGTTCCGGGTAATCTTCTAAACGGCTGGACCGATTTAAAAAATTCTTTCACCAATGGAAAGCTGTAATATCAGGGAGTAAACTAGGCTATATTTTATCCCGGTATTCCCACGGGAACTACGGGGATAAGGCGACAGAAACCGAAGCGAAGCGAGGGCGGGTTGCTAGTTAAGAATACAATTTGCCACTCCCTATCTTGTCCGTGGGTGTCGTTAAAAAACGAATAAGGGATGATGACATCCCTTATTCGTTTTTTGCATATGAATACATATAACATCTTTGTAAGAGAAGGAAAAATTAATTTTAAACACTATGCCAATACGTCTGACCAGCGTGGTATGGTAGGCGAAATGTTTTGAGAATATATTTTCAACATCAAGTAATGCTGAGGCTGTTCCGTCCGCCAAATGAAGGTTTAGAGTCCGTATTATTATAGATAGGTAATTAGTATAAAATTATTTTTGTCTAACCTAGGGATTGAACCACAGACTCCGATTCAGCAGTTGCGTATATGTTTTAGAGTAAACAATACAAATATCACTAAAACTTTTATTATTATTTTTAATGAATGAAAATAATTTATAGTGTAACAAATTTACGCGGTTTCATGCGTGTAGTTCCCGTTCCCGTGGTAATACCGGAATAAAATATAGTTTACGTTCCTCCTTATATAGTTTACCTGGTAGTAAAATATTATCAATATCGGTCCAACCGTTGTGAAGATATAGTATGCACATACGATCTGTGCAAGAGAAGGAAAACTCGAAATGAAACCCTATATCAACATGTCTTACCAGCATGGTATAGTAGGTCAAAGTCCCTCCCATTATGGAGGAGGCCCGAGCCCAACAGTGGGACGTATGTGGGCTGCTATGATGATGATGATAACTTCAATGTCACTTATTTGTATAGATATAGATTCTTCAGTTTATCACCATAGTAACTTAAATTCCAATATATTATAAATGTATTTCAATTAATTAATTAGTTCTATGTATTACGTAATAAAATAATTAAATTATATAAGTTTCCTCAGTATTTAATACATATGTTCCTTGTCATACCGTCATTATAAACAGGGACAGATTAACCCTAGGCAATGCAATTCTTGGGGCCCCTAGGTAATTACATGCTCGGGCCCCTTTCCTTTACCCATTTCATATTATTAAAAATATATATTTTCTATTACAAAAGTCCAGTCAATCAGATCGACTTCTTTAGTATTTTGTTAGTTCAACCGCTTATTGCAAGTGCAACAATATACCTTATCACATTAATTTGATTGCGCCTCATGCCACCCTAGCCGAGGCCGCGGGTGACGTGACCGGGGATTAGTCCGTCACCCGCCGAGAGGCCGACCGCGTGAGGAAAGACCGAAGACCGACGTCCTCCCCAATGGGGGGACGTCGGTCGATGGGAGGGTATCCCAATAGGGGGTATTCCGTCGGGCCGACCACTGATGTCAAGTAACTCTGCTCCGGTGGTCGGCCCAACGATGAAGGCGACGTGGTTTTCGGGTGGGTTGCAGGTGTTGCGTGCTTACGCCCCTCTGTCGCCCCGGACGGAGTGGTGCGAGGAGCGCGCCGACCGCAGCCGAACGCAAAAAAAAAAAAAAAAATCACCTTAATTTGATGCTATAGCATTACCTCATATATCTGACCCATTTCTTTTTACTTTTACTGTAATTATCGTAATGAATATATTATAGTTGTAGTTAAATGATGAGGAAATAGAAATAAGAATATTAAAAAAAAAAATGTTCGTCGAAATGAATTGAATTTTTGTTCTTGATGCTTGCCTGGGGCCCCTAGACAGTTGCCTAATCCGCGTTATAGATAATCCGGCCCTGATTATAAATATAATAAAATTTATATTTATGCTCGTCAGACAGGTTTGGGAAGGAACTGTTTGACTTGATACCACCGTCACCATTCTACCAACGTACCACTCGACATCGTAGCAGGGTTCATCTATTTCACCTGGAAACGTTATAGTCTTCAACTGTACGTTTCCAGCGATCATTTCTCCCACGTACGTGCAAGCTCTGGAATGAACTACCTGCTGCTGTGTTTCCCGAGCGCTATGACATGTCCTTCTTGAAACGAGGTTTAAGAAGAGTATTTTCTTCACGGTAGGCAACGGCCTGGCTGTGCCCCTGGTATTGGAAAGGTCCATCTGCGGCAGTATCACTTACCATCAGGTGTGCTGCTTGCTCGTTTGCCACCGTTGACAATAAAAAAAAAAACAGGTTGGCATAGGATATTATTTCGAATTTTCCTTCTCTTGCATAGGTGTTAAATACGTATTACTCCCTAGTTATATCCCTTAGTCGTCTTTTACGACATCTACGGCCAAGATGAATTGTATTCTTATTCCGTCACCACACGGATATATAGGTGTATATATATATATATATATATACTAGCAGCCCGCCCTCGCTTCGCTTCGGTTTCAGTCGTCTTACCTGCGTAGTTCCCGTTTTCGAGGGAATACTGAGATAAAATATAGCCTATGTTATTCCCTGATATTATAGTTTTCCATTGGGGAAAGAATTTTTGAAACCAGTTCGGCGGTTTAAGCGTGAAAGCGTAACAAACAAACAAACTTACTTTTGCGTTTATAATATTAATAAGGATATAACACAGTCACTAAACCTCTCTTAAGCAAAAATCTACAATAAGCCGTTGATATAAAAAAAACGAACGAAATTTCTATGCTAGCCAGGATAGTGTAGGCTCTATCATCTGAAAGAAGTCTTCACTTAAAAGTGACACATATACTTGCTGAGAAAAACAAGAGGATAATTATTTATAAAAACACCAATAGGTAGATTGCTTGTACTGAATTCATTTTCGGAGTAGGTTAAAATACCGTAATCTTTTTCCATTATGAAATTTTCAATTGCAACAATGTTCTAAATTTATTCCTAATAAACGGTTTCGTTTTATTATGGCATTTAAAAAGATAGATCGATAAAGTATGGTTGTGGTATAACTGTCTGCGTTTTCAGGAACATAAACGTTTTGTTAAATATAATAAAATTAATAATCAAAAACCTCAAAGTCGCTCAACGTGCTATGGAGAGGGCTATGCTCGGTATTCCTCTACGTGAACACGGAAATCCGTAGAAGAACGGGTGTAGCTAACGTTGAAATGGCAATGGGCACGCCACCTCGCTCGTCGAACTGACAACCGTTGGGGAAGAAAAATTCTTGAGTGGCGGCCACGAATCGGACGGCGCAGCGTAGGACGACCCCCCACTAGGTGGACTGATGACATTCTCAAAGTCGCAGGGAACCGTTAGATGCAAGTGGCGCAGGACCGTTCCGAGTGGCATTTTCGTATGTCCAGCAGTGGACGTGTAGGCTGATGGATGGATGGAATCAAAAACCAGACTGTAAAAAAAGATTTTAGCAATGCATTAAAAAGACCGACACAAGATTAAGAATTAAAATAAAACTAAAAAGAAAACTATATTAGATCTTTTTTTTGTGATAAGCTATGATCTTCACACACGCCGCCTATCCGTCCGAGGCGATGGATGGGCGGCGTGCTGCTCCATAACCTACCGCATTCCCTCCCCATCGCCATTGGGCCGACCACTGGTACCGATTCCTTGACATCCGCAGCGACCTGGCACCTTACCCGTTCAGGTACTGTTCCCTTCGACGCTCCGGCAATAAAACAGTATTTAAAGTTGAATCACTTCTCAACGTTTATTTCGCCTGATTATACCTATGTTACAGACACACACACACACACACACACACACACACACACACACAAACACACACACACACACGCACTCCAACAAACGCTATAAATAACACTCACAAATCACTCACAACATATCTCCATCCGACGTCCTCGTCACGTCCTCGACGAAGAGGACGACAATATCACACTCGCTCAACAAAGAGCCTACACGGCCCGCGAGGCCTTAACAAATAAATATCCGCGGTTCCGCCCTCGCCGTCGAGGTGCGAAACCGCGCCGCGCAAAAGTCACTACTAAAAACATGGGCACGCCCACTTTGCCTCCAGCGACGCCCCAAGCCGAGGTCCGTTCCCCACAGGGGGAGCCCTTGGGCGATGTCGCTTAGCATACTTTTCTCCGGGTTGAGAGCCCTCAGCGCTCACCCATAGTCCGCGTCAAGCTGTCAAGGCCATCTGCGGCCAACAGCTGTACACACACAAAAAAAAAAAAAAAAACTCACAACATAGATATGTATATCCCATTATAGACTAGTGGTACCATACGGGACCATTTTTTCCCGCGTATTAGTTCGGCACCCTGTATGAACACATGATGCAATATATGCACATTTATTGGTTCAATAGGAGCAAGGAGGTGTGACCTATTAGTTTAACATTCGATATTGACAATTATTGTATTCAGTTGAGTGTAATTGATTGCAGAAGTAAGTGTGTCGGAATTCTTTTGCAAAAATGGATAAGTTATGCGGATAAGTACTTACAATTTTATCATTTTATAAATATGTAATAATTTTATTGCTATTATATGTTCTTTATAAGTGCTTTGATTGTGTGATTTAGTTGGTTTAGGCCAGTTCATAACTATATCGAAACTATTGTATGTTGAAGTTACTGGTACCGTATGGTACCGCTAGCCACTCAACATGTCTTTTCTTTTTTTTTACTTTTTGAGATGCTAGTCTTGTAAAATGATGTAAAATGCTATAATGTTGTAGTTAGTTTTATAATATCATAGTAATTATGTAACATTAAACATAATGTGAATAATCCTCAAAGTAAATGTATGTTTTGTTGATTTGTAGGTGTAATATATATGAAACATTGGTTATTTTGGAAGAAGATGAGGAGGTTGAGGCTCGACAGATATTTATAGCACCTCTTTATCAATAACCTCAGTGGTCGGCAACTTAGTGCGCCTTTTGAAGTAATATTGAAGAAAATAACCCACGACCTCATCGTGAATGTCATGGGAAACCATGTACCATATTTTACCTCGAATACAATCTCGCGGTAAGAAATCAGAACGTCAAACTTTTAGAGGTTGGGGAGGTGATCGTGTTAGCTCACGTATTACTGGACGTAGAGATACCAATACTAGCAATTCCAGATCTAAATCATCAAACTCTAGTTCCTCCGGTGATGATTTAGATAGTTCGCATGTTGATGAACCTGCACAAAAAAAAAAAGCTACTGGCGCGTACCTGAGTGAAAAAAAATCTATCGAGAGAGCTGTCTGGATTTGCTGATCGAAATTACTACTCTCCGTATAGGAAAAATCTTCTTTAGAAATAATTGAGTTATTTTGGGGAGAAACAGTCATCAATTTATAACAGGATTGAATTGCATAAAGTAAAGTGAAGATTAGTAGGGCTGTGTTGCATGTAATTACCAATTTCATGTCTCCTAATTTTGAATATTTTGTAAATATAATAAATAATACATTTTATTCCTTGTACTGTGTATTTAGTTTTAATTGTTATGGAATATACCCACTTATTTTCTAATATAAACGTCAATGTAATACTTTGAATATATTTACGGTATTAGACTAGCGGTACCATATGGTACCAGCACCTTCCGTGTAAACTAAGCCTTAGATTAATTTTTAAATGATTCTATAGTGTTAATTAAGTCGTAATCAAAAACATACTAAGAAAAAATTAAAATCTGATACCTTATAAAAACTCAATCTATAATGGGTTAACACTCAAACATAAAAACACGCGCGAACGCATATACATATTAAATTTCCTAAAATTGTTATTTAACCTTTATATTTATTTTATTAATCTTTATAATCTTGGAATATTAATAGTACCTTATAATCCTGTCACTGTAAGATAATTCTAGGATTATGTTTATATATTTCGGGAAGGAACTGTCTCTTGAGACACAGGTATTACCTAATTCAAGAGGCAGAGATACCCATGTAAGTGTCAAATGTATATGGTTTTTAATAAAGATTATTATTATTATATATTAATACAATTCACCCTCTTCTATTTTACACGTGAGTGTCGTAAAAGCCGATTGAGGAATATAATATGCAGATAACATCTATCTAAGTACCGGAAACGCCTCTTTCCCATAGGGACCACTTCCCTCCACTTGCTACAATCTTGACATACCACTTTCGCCTCCTCCATATTCATTAATCTCCTCATGTATGTTCTTCGGCTCAGGGTACTTCTACCAACGTGGTATAGCAGGTCTATATTTTTTTTATTGCTAGCGGTGGCAAACGAGCAAACAGTACACCTGACGGTAAGTGTTGCTGCCGCTCATGGACCTTTACAAGTCCGCTGCCTACCGCGAAGAAGGGAAGGGAGTGTGAATGCGTGCGTTGAGGCTCGGTGGTACCAAGGGTACCACCAAAACCCTCCACATGCAAACACTCTCAAAAAGTTGGGCTTCCGGCTCTCTCGCTCACCGAATAAAGCGCAGTAACAAATTGCTACTACTCAGACGTCGATTTTCTGCGAGAGTGTGGTACTACCCCGGACGGACCGGCCCGCGGCTGTAGACAGATAACTGTCGACAGTGTGTTCCTACCATTTCCTTCTTATTAAGAAGTAGAATGGCCACACTGGTCAAAGGGGTTAGTTTAGAGTTTTATTTCAGGCTTTACTTCTATTTCATAGAGTTTAAATGCAAATTACATCCCTTAATAGTCTGTTACGCTCACGGGTGGAATAGGGTGTGATAAATTGTATTCTTTATTCGTCATCACACAAAAAAGCTTATTGCAGTAATATTGTTAGTGTCCAAAAGCTAACAGCAGCAGCATTGCGTTAGAATCATTTACTTCATCGACCCTCAATGTTGAATTTTATATAATACAATTGAAACAATATGTTTGATGGATCGAAGTAATCGAAGTACCGTTTAGTTACCGTATTCCGTATGGTGACAGAATAAGAATACAAGTCACAACTCCCTATCTTACCCGTGGGTGTCGTAAAAGACAAGAAAGACTATGGAATATAGTAAGCACATAACATGTATGCAAGAGAGGAAAAACTCGAAACAAGATCCTATACCAACTTATCGGACCAGCATGGTACAATAAGGACAATTTCCCTTCTATTAAGGAGAAGACTCGAGCCCAGCATTGGGACGTGTATGAGCCAAGACGATGAATCAAAATACAGTTCTATTTAAACTAAATGCAACAATTTTATAACAAAATGTTAAAGAATGAAACGATTGTTGTCAAGTTATTTAACTTTTCATTAATAATTTATTAGTCCCATATGTATCTACGAATACAAACCAGGTCTTCGTAGCGTTGATACAATGTAAACAATTTTGTAATCTCGAATATTAATATTCTGTTTTCACTATTTTTTAACCGACTTTAAAAAAGGAGGAGGTTTCTCAATTCGACCTTATATATGCTTTTTTTGTTTGTTTGCGGATAACTTCATTGTTTATGGACCAATTTGATGATTCTTTTTTTATTGGAAAGTGTATACTTCCCCAATGGTTCCATGGACATTTTATCGAAAACGGACAAGTGGTTTTTGAAAAATCAACAAAAATCTAAAAATTTATTTACATTGTATACATTATTGAAGGCGGTTTCTTTTTTACAAAAAATAATTATTATTACTAAGTATTTTTCATATGAGTATAAATATTTTTTTAACCGCGTGTTAGCGAAGTAAGAATTACCATGATGGGCAACCCTTTCCGTGAGTATAGGAAAAAAATTAACTGTCACCCGGGACAACTGGCAAATGTGAAACATCGAAATTATATTGTAAAAGTAATACGCATAAAAGAACAAATTTCGATAGGAACTAATATGGCATAATGTAAAATAAAATTTTCCAATTTTCCAGAAAGTGATGCTATTTATTTAATATACATTCATTTTCATTAAATAGAAGAATTTATTATTTGAAATTGTGACAACCCAATTCTTTTAATCAGTGACTTCGTTAATAATATAATACATAGTTAGATTCGATGCCTCTGATAGTATTACTGTGACAATTAGTCGGCACTATATTTACTATCACATAGCCACCAGCAATCGGTTGTACGTGCAGCTATAGATATTTCACATCAAAAAGATTAAGGCACTGATTCTTAAATGTTACTGCAGAGTATAAATATTATAATTTCAAGAAATTTGACTTAATAGTTTTTGCGTGAATGGCGCGCAAATTAATAGACAGATAGACATAGAAAAAGTTGTAAAGTCATTGTGTGTTTAGTCAACAATTCTTACATGCATTATAATAATTTCGCTAATATCTTCCATGTAGACTTTGTCTTTCTATTAGTTTATATCTCCGTGTAGTGACGGAGTAAGAATATAATTCACCATCCCTTCTCTTGCCCGTGGATATCGTAAAGGGCGACTAAGGGGCATGATATACGAATAACATGCAAGAAAGAAAAAAAATTCAACATAAAACCCTATGCTAACATGTCTGACCAACACGGAATAGTAGATCAATTTCCCTCCCATTGTGGAGGAGGCCCGAGCCCAACAGTGGGTCTTATGTGGGCTGATTAGTTTAATATAATATAATAATTATATTATAGTATATAATACCGTCATATGACAATCTTAAGTTCCCGCTAAAACACGATTTCGAACTCGCAAAGTATTTTTGACAGGATTTCCGATCGCACTTGCCACACCTTATGCTTAGCTAAATCGTACGCTGGGAGACTTTGAACTTACGTGTCAAAGAGAAATCTTTATATTTCAGCCGTGATAGTTCAATATAATAGGTTTTATTTACGTCTTAGCCAATGGTTCATACATATTCTTACTTTAATAGTGACAGATTTTCAAGAACAATATGTACTATATAGTTATACAGATATCCTTGATGGCAACAAAATCTTATGAATTTTTTGGAAGCCAAATCAAATCATGTTTTGCGAAATTATCATTATCATTCATCATTATTTCAGCTCATATACGTCCCACTGTTGGGCTCGAGCCTCCTCTACAATAGGAGGGAAATTGACCTTACTATACCACGCTGATCAGCTGGTCGGATAGGTTGGTATAGGATTTTGCTTCGAGTTTTCCTTCTCTTGCATAGATGTTACATGCGTATTATATCCCTTAGTCGTGTTTTACGACATCCACGGGTAAGATAGAGAGTGGTGAATTGTATTCTTACTCCATCACCACATGGGTTATTATTTTGATAATTATGAGTATAAAATATTAGTTCTTACAGGTAGACAATGTATCATCATATTTAACCGTCAAGGGGTATGCAAGAGTTTACAGTTCCAGTTAAATTCTCTTAAGAAATAATGCTTTCAAAAAAAAATAGCTATATTTGAATTTAGCTATAAAAAAACCACTTGCAATAAAGTCATAGCTAAGATCATTAGCTAATTCATCATTCATCATCATTTTAACTGACATACGTCTCACCACAGGGCTCGAGGCCTCCTCCCCAAGAAGAGGAAGATTGACCTACTATACCATGCTTTTTTTTTTGATCGGTCTATAGTTAACGCACACGCCGTCCGTTCCGTCTGGGGGACGAAAGGACGATGCGCGGCCCCATAACCTATCGTTTTCCCTTCGCCATGGGGCCGATCACCGGTACCAAGTACCTTGTCATCCGTAGCCAGGGGATACCCTTTCGGGTACCTTCCCTCCCGAACGCACCTCTAGGGACGTCGGTCGCTCTCACGCGGTCAGCGTCTCTGCGAGTGACGGACTATTCCCCACGGCCTCGACTAGGGTACTATACCACGCTGGTCAGTGTATTGCTATAAGGTTATATTTCGAGTCTTGCTTGTGTTACATATGTAAATGTTATACGCATATTTAATTCCTTATTCGTTTTCTATGACACTCACAGGTAAAAGAGGGAGTGGTGAATTGTATTCTTACTCCGTCACCACATGGAAATTTTCATGGAAAAAGTTGATTTATGTGCACCAAAGATTTTTTTTAATATATCTTTACAATATGGTCTTACAAAGTGCAAATTCTTTGTTTCTTATAACTAGACTAGAGAAAATTCCAGAAATATTGCTACTATCTTTACCTCTATAATCCTATAAACACTACCGCTTTTGTTTACTATGTGAAGACTATTTTACGACATAATTAAGAAACATTACTTCGAAAGATTAAAATTGTAAATTTCTCTTCAGGTAAAATTTTTTGACAAGCTTACAATTGTTTACTTGTGTTAAGACATAATAAATAATTTCGGTACTAATAGGGTTGATGTTAGCGACAACTTGATGTACCGCCATTTTAATTTTTAATCCTTTTCGGTGCTATTTAAAATATGCGGGTGGTAATAAAGTAACAATGAATAGAAAATGGTAACTTCAGAAGTTGGTTACGAGTTTTTTTTTGTACCCGTATTGGATTAAAAATTTGGGTCATTCTTTATGGTTTGCTACTTTAAGTATTTACGTTAAAAATCTGTTTTGATAAAAATGTATTGTTTACACAAAGACAAATGAGATTGAAGAAATCAAAAGGAATATGAGCGTTCAGAATTATCGTAAAATACAATACTTGTGGTATTTTATTTTACGTTAAGAGTAATCACAATTGGTCCAGCCGTTTTGAAAATTACGTGGAATAAACAGGCAAACAAAACATTTTTAAACTAATATTGAGGCATTTGCCGTGTAGTGACAAAGTAAGAATACAATTCACCACTTCATGTCTTGCTCGCGGATATCGTAAAACACGACAAAGGAATGTAATTAACAAATAATATCTGTGCAGGCAAAGAAAAACATGAAATAAAACCCTATACCAACATTTCTCACGGAAGGAGGCGGCGGATCGTGTGCGAGTAGAGCTCCTATTCGGCGACACGTTCCGCCGCCGGTGACTCGGGCGGCGCAGGCGCGAGTATCTGCGCCTAATGCCGCCCTAGCCGAGGGCGCGGGTGATCGGACCGGGGAATTGCACGTCACCCGCAGAGAGGCTGACCGCGCGACGGCGACCGACGTCCCAGTACGTCGAGAGGTGAGGTTACCCGAAAGGGTATTCCGCCGGGCCGACCACTGATGACAAGTCACATCTGCTCCGGTGGTCGGTCCAACAACGAGATGACGTGGGTACGGATTGGTTATAGGCCCGCGCGCCGTCCTTTCATCGCCCCGGACGGACAGGACCGCGCGTGCGCTTACCATAGCCCACCCATAAAAAAAAATACCAACATTTCTGGTCAGCATGGTATAGTAGGTAAATTCTTTTCCTATTGAGGAGGAGGCTCGAGCCCAGCAATGGGACATATATGAGCTAAGAGGACATTCAGTCCTAGGTTTCATGCTAATATACATGTGAGCATGAAAGAAAATTTACTATTTAGACATGACAAATGGATACGTCATCATCATCATCGCAGCCCACATACGTCCCACTGTTGGACTCGGGCCTCCTCCACAATGGGAGGGAATTTCACAGAAGTATTAATACTTATTAATTTTTCTGTGGGGAATTTGATCTACTATCTGCTGGTCAGACATGTTGGTATAGGGTTTCATATCGAGTTTTCCTTCTCTTGCACAGATGTTATGTGCCTATTATATCCCATAGTCATCTTATACGATATCCACGGGTAAGATAGGGAGTGGTGATTTATATTCTTACTCCGTCACCACACGGGAAATCTATTTCCTTAATTTAATAATTTTCCTTCTTCTGCACAGACGTTATGTGCATATTATATCCCATAGTCGTCGTTTACATCCACGGGCAGAATAGGGAGTGATGAATTGTATTTCTACTCCGTCACCACGCGGTATAATGGACACTTCAATTTTATTTATTTCTATAGATAAGTTTTAACGATGTTATTGAAAGTTGATCTCTAGGATTAATCTATTAATTAAGTTTTAATAGACGCAAAGTTATACTACGTATCATATTCAAAATATCAACATTATAAGCACAACATCAAGAATTTCTAGTTTTTAGGTAATATTGAAATTCTGAGGCAACTCCATTTCGTGTGATGACAATTTATTCCAAGTACTTTATTGTTACGATTTTTGGTCACGATGTACCATAATCTATAGGATAATTCCACGGTTCGTCTAAGATAGATGACCCTTGGAATTACCAACTGTTTTAAAATGGTGATTCTCAAAAATTAAAGTAATCCCACGCTATCTTTTCCGTTCCTTTCAATTTTATTACAAATCAAAGAATAAAGATTTAAAAGATACATATTTACTATAAACGGCATTCATCCATTTCGCACATCCGGAAATTTAATTATTAATTAGCTTAACGATGTTAATGTATACAGAGTGATTATTAATTGATAAATTTTCTTTTTAACTAAAGGATTTTGTTGGCAGAGCACCTAAATGATCTTAAAATATTAATACAATTTATACCTTCGCCGTATTATAAAATTGAAAACATAAAAATAAGTAATTTTATGATAAAAGTAACCAACTTATTAGTTTTATTGTAAAATACACTGTATTTATTAAAATTAATACCATGTTCTTTGCAATCATTGTAATTTCAATGGCTCCAAAATTTCTATTAAGGTTGTTTATGAGAGAGAGTGAGTTAATCATATTATTATATTTTTATAAACTTCGTTTTCATGATAGTTAATACAACATACATTACTATTATTGCAACTCTTCTAAATTGGAATCCGCAATGATCTCCATAGATAACCATGAGCTTTCTTTTTTTGAACTGATAAGGAATTGAATTTCTCTGTAGTGACGAAGTAAGAATACAATTCACCATTTCCTATCTTGCCCGTGAATGTCGTAAAAGACGGCTAAGGGATATAATATGCACGTAATATCTGTGCAAGAGAAAGGAAACTCGAAATGAAACCAACATACCAGCATGTACCTAAGTAGGTTAGGTAGTAGGGTAATTTTCCTCCCATTGTGGAGGAGGCCCGAGCCCAACAGTGGGACGTTTGTAGGCTGTGATGATGAAGAAATTTAATTAAAATAGTTACAAAGCAGGAGTAGGAAAGGTTGGATTTTACTTCCCTTCTATATTATGCGGGTAAAAAGAAGTAAAATTGACTAGTCATGTAATAAATAGAAGAATGTACTACAGTAACAATAAGCAAGACAACTGATCAACGGGAAACACAAAGAACTTATCAGGGCCAGTGAAAATTCATTATCATCAACATTTCGGCTCATATTCGTCCCATCCGTCCCATCCCATCAGAAAGGGAGTGGTGGATTGTGTTCTGACTCCGACACCACACGGAAAGTAAAAATTACCTAATTATAATAATTATTAATTAATTATTAACAATAAATCACGAAATTAAACGCTCTTCCTGTATTCATTTCATTCAATGCTTAATTTAATTATGGTTGCCATAAAAAAAAGTAATTCATTAATTGGCAAACAATTTATTATATCTGTGCAATAAAACTGTCCGCTAAATATCTATGGTAAGTTTGGATTTTTAATAAAAAAAAAACAGGTACTATAATCGCTTTATTCTTTATGATCATGGCTTACAGAAACATAGATGTATGAAAGTGGCTTAGGGTACATATTATGCTATGTACTTACTATAGGTACTATATGCTACACACTATGCAATTACCACCAATAACTCCTAAATTTTAGATATATAAGTGACACTTAATTTAAGATTAATATTTTTTTTGACAATTATTGGTGTTGATAGTTCACTGCCCCTTCTCATGCCCGTGGGTTTCGTAAAAGATGACTAAGGGATTAAATAAGCATAGAACATCTATGCAAGAGAAGGAAAACGCGAAATAAAACCAGTGTGACCAGTGTGGTATAATAGGTCAATTTCTATCCTATTATGTAGGAGGCTCCATCAGTAAGAATTTATTGGAAGTAAAAAGCCAAAATAACGATTATTACCTATGTTTCTATGTCTGGCATGCAATTACTACTGCTTGAAATTGAATATAGTTGATACCCTTATATTGCGAGAGGTCTAACTTTGAACATCTTGTTATTTCCATGTATCAGTCCATAGACGCCCACTGTTGAACATAAACCTCCCTACAAGAATGCCACTCGCCGAGGTCCTGCGTTACTTGCATCCAACGGTTCCCTGCAATTTCCAAGATGTCATCAGTCCACCTAATAGGAGGTCATCTTACGCGGCGTCGTCCGATTCGTGATCGCCACTCGAGGACCTTTCTTCCCCAATGGTGATCGGATCTACGAGCGATGTACTCGCCCATTGCCATTTCAACGTGCTTATTCTGCGGTAGATACCGTTCTTCTACGGATGGCCGTATTTCGAATTTTATCACATAGAGAAATGCCTAGCATAACCTTCTCCAGAGCATGTTGAGCGACTTTGAGCCTTTTTATGAGGCCGACATTTAGACCACGTTTCGGTGCCATATGTCATAGCTGGTAACACGCACTGGTTTTAAACCTGTGATGGTGTTATTTATGATAAAAATTAAAGTCAAAATAACTAAGTCACTTGTTCAAATATCTAAGTAATTAACGCAAGCAAAGCAGCGAAAACATAGTAGAGGCAAACGATATCTCTTTACCATTTTCTACACATTTTAATTGCTTTATAACCCAAGGAATTTTGTGCAAATATTTTATAGATACCATGTTTTAAAAAACAGATGGGTTATTGCCAACAATGAAGTTTAATTACCATTTTATTGCCAATAATGGAAAATAAACGCTGTGTGCGGTACCTATGACGCAAAAAGTTGCATGTTTTTTAAAATTTTTTGCTATTAGAAAGTGCGTAAGGGCTAACTTTCCTTCGTTTCTAGGAAGGAATGTATATTATAATATATATAGACAATTTGTAAAGTATATTACGATGATTCAACAAAAAATTCAGGTGGAATATAATTTGAAAATGGATATAATAATATTCTTCAAGGCACTGATTGCAAAAATCTAAAGAATATACATAAAATTAGAATTTCAAACGTAAGACTCGGTAGTATAATATAGAACAAAAAAATACATGTAAGTATATTTGTATTATGTTGCATGTCGTAATGAGCGATGAAGTATGTGAGACCTCTTTGTGAACTATTAACCATACAATGTAAACCATATTTCTTGCAATAAATTCATTTAATTTCAATAAAAACTTTTCGTGTGGTGACGGAGTAAGAACACAATTCACCACCCCCATTCTTACCCGTGTGTGTCGTAAAAGACGACTAAGGGATTACAATATTCATACAACATATATGCAAGAGAAGGAAGACTCGAAACAAAACCATATCCTAACACCCCCTCCCTCAACCCCCTTTCTTGGTCATGCGTGTCGTAAAAGACGACTGAGGGATATAATATGCATATAAGAGCTATGTATTAGAAAGAAAACTCGAAATGAAGCTCAATACCGACACTTTTAACTAGTAAAGTAGTTTAATTCTTCTTCCTATTCTGGAGGAGGCTCCATCCCAGCACTAGGACTTACATTTGAGCAAACGAGACCTAAGACAATCTGATGACTGGCGGTATTGCTTCGTTTTCTTAAATCATATGGTTACCTACAATTAAGAGGGGTACCTTCAATTAAACTTAAGCAGGAAAATATACAAGAGTGTCATCAGACCTGTTGCTATGTATGGATGTGAATGTTGGGCATTGAAAAAGACGGATAAGAGGAGAGTGCATATTACAGAGATGAGTATGCTAAGTTGGATGTGTGGGGTCACAAGGTTACATAAGAAATTAGCTAATTAGGGGAAGCCTGAAAATGTTAAATGTGAAAATGAGATAGGTAAAAAACATCCCCACTTAGCGTGGGATGAGGACAGGCAAATGATGACCTACAATTAAAAGGGGATATATGTCTATGATGACTGTTCTGTTTGTCTATGATGCTGTGTGGTAGCGGCTTCGAATACTACCAACCCTTGCTTTGCTCGTGGGTGTGGTAAAAGACGACTAAGAGCCCTAGATTGACCCGGACCAACTCCATCTGGTACCATTTGGGTCAACGACTACATTCCCAAGGAGGGTTGAGGTCAGGCAGGCGGCCGGTCATAAAAGTCATTGCCGATACTTTTAGCAATATGTCAAAACAGATGACATATTGCGTCAACCCCAAGTAATTGGGATAAGAGCAAGATGATGATGATATGTCTATGATGACCTACAATTAAAAGGGGATCTATGATCTATATCTTTATATATACATTTCTTGTGTATGTGTGTATGTCACGGAACTCCTTCTATACGGCTGGATCGATGTTAATGAAATTTTTTGTGCATGTTCAAGGGGATTCGAGAATGATTTAGATTCACAATTGGATCCTATAGGTAGCGCTGCTGTCGATTTCAAGGAGAATTCCTTTTATTTTATTTGAACAGAACAACGTCTGTTGAGTTAGCTAGTATCTTATATGTAAATTGATATATGTAAACTGTGTACGTGTTTATGCCACTGAACTCCTAAACGGCTGAACCGATGTTGATAAAAATTTTTGTGCATGTTCAAGGGGATTCGAGGATAGTTTAGATTGACAATTGGACCCGGTAGGTGGCACTGCTGTCGATTTAAATTCCTTTTATTTTATTTGAACAGAACAACGTCTGTCTGGGCCAGCTAGTATATATATATATATATATATATATATATATATATATATATATATACATAATGAATTAAAAATAGCGCTATATTTACTATAATGAGAAATATTAATTATGGAAAATATACACATTATTTAATTAGTTACCAGTTAATAATTACGTCATACATTATCACGAACAAAGTTATATGCATGTGTTACCAAGGATAAAATAAATCCAAAATTCTTTATACATATTAAAATACATTATAATTATGTTTTCCTCGTTACTATGCTATACAATTATACTATTAATTTAGATAACCTCATTTATGGTAGTATTGGCGGACATTAACTATTTATGGTAATATGGTAATTTATTACATTAAAACAGCGTTATCATCATCGCCACCTACATACATTCCACTGTGGAGCTCGGGCCTCTACAATAAGAGAGAGCTTGACCTATACTGGTCAGACTCGTGGGGAGGTCTATGTCCAGCAGTGGACGTCTGTAGGCTGATGGATGGATGGTCAGACATGTTAGTATAGGGTCTCATTTCAAGGAAAAATCCTCAATTTTAAGTCCTAGTCGGTGTGAAATATAAGAGAACTAGCTTCTGCTCGCGATTTTGTCCGCGTGGATTAGTTACTTTGGGCTAACGCTAACTTTAAGCAGCGAATTGGTTTACCTAAAAAGCGAAAATATTTTTAATTAATACTATTCTGTCACACATTATTATTGCGAAAATTTAACCGTTTACGTAGCGGAAGCTCTCAAAAGGAAAAAAAACCGATTTTGAAACACTCTTCATTGGTGTTCCGCGTCTTAGCATAATGATATATAGTCTATAGCCTTCCTGGATAAATGGGCTATCTAACACTAAAAGAATTTTTCAAATCGGACTTGTAGATCCTGAGATTAGCGCGTTCAAACAAACTCTTCATATATTACTAGCAACCTGCCCTCCTTAGCCGCTTAACCCGCGTAGTTCCCCTTCCCGCGGGAGTACCGGGATAAAATATAGCCTATGGTACTCCCTGATATTATAGCTTTCCATTGGTGAAAGAATTTTATTAAATCGGTTCGGTGGTTAAAGGTGAGAGCGTAACAAACAAATAAACAAACAAAATTACTTTCGCATTTATAATATTAGTAAGGATTTGGCTTTAATTTTTACGGAATATGTCAACGGAACAAAACATGTAGGTTCAAAAATTTCTTTGTTGCTTAAGACTGCACAGATGGCATAATATAGGTACACAATTATTGTTCTGAGTCTGGATGCAGTTTGTGTCCTTTAATTATATGTTTGTAAAGTTCCAATACAAGAATTATTTCCTTAGTGCAGGGTGTTGTATTAAAAAAATACTAAGAGGGAATAATTCTGAGATTTATCATCATTTTAGCTTATATACAGCACATTACCGGTTTCAATCTAGTAGAGTTTTTTTTTTCAATCTACCATTCAAGAAGAGTATTTCCTTCATGGTAGGCAGCGGCGTGGCTGTGCCCCTGGTATTGCAAAGGTCCATGTGCAGCAGTTTCACTTACCATCAGGTGTGCTGCTTGCTCGTTTGCCACCGTTGGCAATAAAAAAAAAAATCTTCCTCCAAAATAGGGAAGAAGTTAACTTACTATACTAAACTAGTCAGACGTGTTGGCCATTTATTTTATTTCGAGTTGTATTTTTCGTGTAGATATTATATGCATATTATATCCCTTGATCATCTTTTACAAAATTCACGGGCAAGATAGGTATAAATTATATTCTTACTCCGTCACCACACGGATAATTTTGAGATTAGTGATATCATCTTACGAGTTATGATACTAAATTATGATATCTACGTAAGAGTATAAGAATATTCTTACGTATAAATATAATTTTGAGCAATTACTAATACTTGTTCTGACGTTTGTAGAGTCTCCCATAAGCGTAGACCATAGATGTTAACGTTATCTTAAAAACCTACGTCATAATTTTACGATATTTTCCTTCCTTCCATGTACGACAAAAAAATGACGAAATATAGGAAAAAACATTATTTAAATTATGTACATATTACGCAATGCTTTACAGATTAATTTTGGCTCAGTTTTAATTGATTTTTCTATTGCCTATCTATACCAATAAATAAAATTGTAGTGTCTATTTGTAATGTCAAAATAATAGGCTTTTTTCATGCTCACACGGTTATTTGCACGACACCTATGCCTAAAATAGCAATTAAAAAATGTTTGTCTGTCTGTCTGTCTGTCTGTTTCTTTCGGGTAATCTTCAAAACGGCTGGACCGATTTCAAAAATTCTTTCACCAATGGAAAGCTATAATATCAGGGCGTAAACTAGGCTATATTTTATCCCGGTATTTCCACGGGAACGGGAACTACGCGGGTAAAACGACTATAACCTATAACCGAAGCGAAGCGAGGGCGGGTTGCTAGTTATTTATAAATTTCTTGTGTGGGTGTGTATGTCACTGAATTCCTCCTAAACGGCCGGACCGATATGGATGCAATTTTTGTGCGTGTTCAAGGGGATTCGAGGTTGGTTTGGATTTACAATTGGACCCGGTAGGTGGCGCTTTTTTGAACAGAACAACCTCTGTTGGGTCAACTAGTATGCTATCATCATCATCATCTTGCTCTTATCCCAATTACTTGGGGTCGACGCAATATGTCATCTGTTTTGACATATTGCAAAAAGTTTCGGCAATGACTTTTATGACCGGCCGCCTGCCTGACGTCAACCCTCCTTGGGAATGTAATCGTTGACCCAAATGGTACCAGATGGAGTTGGTCCGGGTCAATCTAGGGCTCTTAGTCGTCTTTTACGACACCCACGAGCAAAGCAAGGGTTGGTAGTATTCGAAGCCGCTACCACACAGCTAATGTTATGTAGGTAATAATCTCAAAGTAGTCACCATATAATTTTTTAAACAACGTGTTTAAATATTTGTTAATCTTCTAAGATTATAATATTATTCTTGTGTAGACAGTTTAGGTTCATTTTATGTTTATCTCTTTGAAACTGATAGTGCAAACACCTACCTTCTCCAGAAGGTAGGTGTTCTAAACACTACAAGTAGTGTTTAGAAGCTTCTTTGCAATACTTAGTAGGGGGAGCTGGAGGCTGTACAATGTGTGATTATGTATTTTTATCTTAGGTTTTCGATTCATCTTTTATATGTCGAGTTTGTTGTTTTTTCATATTTAACCATTTTGGCATCGCTAAAGGCACTCAGGCTCTCGAGTGTTAATTGTCTAATTTATATTCAGGTGAATATTTATTTATATACTTTTATGATGTTGATAGATCCCTTAAAACATCAGAGATGGACTTTTTTTATATTATTAGTAATTTGTCACAATTATTTACTTTCTTTGTCAAATTACATTTTTCTTCTTAGAAGTTCCATCTGCTTGTGAACCTTTATTTATAAACCTTTATTTTTAAAAATAAATGTGATAATATGTAAGTGCCCTCAAGGGGCTTATGCAGAATAAATGATTTGATTTGACTTGATTATAATTTTAAATTATTAATATGTTTCTTTAATTTTTCCTTTTCTAAGTTTTCACATGAGAGAGTTATCATTCATGTTCTAGGCCTCCGTTGACTTTTAAAAGTGAGAGGTGTTGTCATAGCGTTGACATAATGTTGTCATCATACGAATCTATATGATGATATAGACTGCACTGATAGCGTAGTGGTTAAAATACCGACCTACCGCACCAGTGTCATGGGTTCGAATCCCACGTAGGAAAACAGCGATCCACAAATTTGTTTTGAGTCTGGATATTATTTGTGTCTGTTAATATGTTTATAAAGTCGCATTACAAGGATTATTGCCTTACTGAAGACTGACTGAATCCTATTTTGAAAACTAAAATAGGATAGTCTGTTTTGTGTGGTAATGGCAGCGAATACTACTAAAGGATACATTGCTCGTGGGAAAGGATTAGAGATGAAACGGATATCCAGTAACTATCCGGTATCCGGCCTATCCGGCCTTCTTTTCACTATCCGACCGGATGCCGGATAGTAATTCAGTATCCGGCTGGATTTCGGATAGTAAAATGAAGAAAAAAACTCATTGTTTTACCATAAGGCAAATCATACCATAATAGGTTATGGACAACTTTTATTTTTATTCAATACTCAAAATTGACAAAATATTGCCAAATCGGATCGTTTGTTGATGATGACATTTCTTTTCAATCAAACATAAAACCACGACGACAAGTGAAATAACAGTGATATAAACAAAAAGAAACTGCACGCGCGAACACCCGAACGCCCACTAGTCGTTGCGATACCCGCTGACATGCGACAACACCCGAACACGCCCCAAAATTTCCGCAAGGGCCGAATATCCGATGGCCGGATATCCGGCGCTCCGGCTTCGCAGCTTGCCGAATATTCGGTATCCGGTCAAACCACTATCCGTTTCATCTCTGGAAAGAATACATTGCTCGTAAATGACTACTAAGAGTTTAATGTCGACCTGGGTTAACTCCATCCATCTTATGTCATCTGGTCAATAATTACATTCGCAAGGAGTTCCGACGTCAGTCAGTTGGCCGGTCATAAAATTGTTGCCAATACTTTTTGCTATAGATATGTATATTTATTAACTGTGTGGTGACGGAGTAAAATTACAATTCACCACTCTCTATCTTGCCCGTAGATGTCGTAAAAAACGACTAAGGGATATAATAAGCATATAACATGCACGAGTTGGAGCACTCGAAATAAAACCCTATTCCAACTGATCTGACCAGCATAGTATAGTAAGGTTAATTGCCCTCCTATTGTGGAGGAGGCTCAAGCCCAATAGTGGGCTATATATGAGCAGCAATGATATATACAATAAAAGAAGAGTAGATATGGCGTCTACCTTAAGTAATTGGGATCAGAACAGATTATAAAGAAGATACGAAACTATGTCATCATATTAAGAATTAGATTGTAACGTTGAACTTAAGAGTGTCTTAAATATTGGCCACAGTACCGTTATGTTTCTTTTCTGAAACCTTTCATTACAATCGTTATTGTAATAGTGTTCTCCATTTGTAAACGATTGTATTTTGTTATCTGTCCGTTTCAAAGACTTGCTGCGCTTTGTTTTAAATAATAATGGACTCAAAAGAATGTATTTTGGCTACTGTAAAAATCTTTGCAAATTGGTTACCTTTTTACTCAGTATTTTGCTTGCTAGTTTTATTTTTTTTTTCTTTTTATGGCAATCTGCCGATAGCAGCCATCAGCAGCTTTTACTAGGTAAATGTTGCTAGTTCTTCAAACAAGAACTATTTTTACATAAATTAAGACAATGTTTTAATAGTAATGATTTTAAAGCGAGTGTTCATTTCAGCTTATATGCATCCCACTGTTGGGCTTGAGCCTCCTTCACAATTCGAGGGAAATTGCTATGCTGGTCAAACAGGTTGATATAGGGTTTTATTTCGAGTCTGCCTTCTCTTGCATAGATGTTATATGCATATTATATTCCTTAGTCGTCTTTTACGACATACATGGGCAAGATAGGGAGTGGTGAATTGTATTCTTACTCAGTCACCACACGGAAAGCGCGAAAGCTATGCGTGTGTTACACATTATAAATAATGGCGCAGGCGCAACTACCTGCACCTCATGCCGCCCTAGCCGAGGCCGCGGGTGACGTGACCGGGGATTAGTCCGTCACCCGCCGAGAGGCCGACCGCGTGAGGAAAGACCGACGTCCACCCCGAGAGGGGGACGTCAGTCGATGGGAGGGTACCCCACGTAGGGGGTATTCCGTCGGGCCGACCACTGACGACAAGTAAACCTGCTCCGGTGGTCGGCCCAACGACGAAGGCGAGGTGGTTTTCGGGTGGGTTGCAGGAGTTGCGTGCTTAAGCCCCTCTGTCGCCCCGGACAGAGTGGTGCGGAGGCGCGCCGACCGCAGACCACCCACAAAAAAAAAACAAAAAAACATTATAAATAAAACCATTTTTACGGCATATACCTATCGTGTTGGTATTTGATTTTTACTTTCTGAATTTTCGAAATAAAATTCAATGTTAATAACAACAGAAGGACTAAAGTATTGTATTCAATAAGTTATCTTTATTACAAAGGATTTAATCTACTACAGTAATATATTCGAAATGTCGGGCAAGTAAAAATCATGATTAATAGGCTACCTTACACAGATTTTTTGAAATCAAAGTAGTTCCTGAGATTATCGCGTTCAAACAACCAAACACTTCAGATTTATAATAATATATAAATTTACAATATGTACTTTGTGCATATATAAAATCGAAGCGCATTATTAATTTATTAAAAAAGCTGCATTATTTAAATTTTATAGACAGTATGGTTTCGCTATTGATTTAGTTTGACAAAATGCAATAAATTGATTATATTATTGACGAAAAACAAAAAGAAAATATAATATAATTATAAAATTTACATTGTATATGTTAATTTAATATACAATTATTGGTTTCACTGCCGACAAATTTGAATAAAAGAAAGCGGACACGAACTCGTGTGGAGAGTGTTTTTCGCGGACAAACTAACTGAATTAAGTAGCATATTATACTCATATATACAATACAGTGATAGCTGTCTTCTAAAATCGGTTCGGTTACATAAGGCCTAAATTAGAAATGTCAAAGTCAACGAACCGAGATTGCTATGAAACTATCTATGGTCATCTATACCAATAAATAAAATTGGAGTGTCTGTTTGTAATGTCAAAATAATAGGCTTTTTTCATGCTCACACGGTTATTTGCATGACACCTATGCCTTAAAATAGCAATTAAAAAATTTTTGTCTGTCTGTCTGTCTGTTTGTTCCGGGTAATCTTCAATACCGATTTCAAAAATTCTTTCACCAATGGAAAGCTATAATATCAAGGCGTAAACTAGGCTACATTTTATCCCGGTATTCCCACGGGAACGGGCACTACGCGGGTAAAACAACTATAACCTATAACCGAAGCGAAGCGAGGGCGGATTGCTAGTACATTAAATAATTTCTATGAGGTTAAGATCGGGCAAAAACCTACTATACCACGCTTGTCAAACGTGTTGGTATAGGATTTTATTTAGAATTTTTCTTTGCTTATATAGATATTATCTGCATATTAATCCCTTAGTCGTCTTTTACGACACCCACGGGTAAGAGAGGGGGTGGTGAATTGTATTCTTAATCCATTACCGCACGGCAAATTAATTAGCTAATATTAATTATATTTTTCATAGTCTTCATTTATGTGACTGACTAAGTACCACGAATAAGAAGATGCTTGAGTTATGTAAGCCTATGATATCACTGCAACAGAAGGATAACTCGAAATTAAACCTGGCAAACAATCTCAATAGCGTAATAAAAGTAGGTCTGATGCCTCTGCCTACAGTAGAAAATACGAGTCTGATAATGGGCAAGTTATCCTCGAATGCAATTAATTACGTATGAAAATATTTATAAATAACTAGCAGACCCGGCCACGCGTTGCTGTGGCTAATGTTTTTGTTATATTACATTTTATTAAACTATTTAAGTGGAACTGTAGGAGAATATCTGTCATGGAGGTCGTCATATTTTTTTACAAATGGCATCTATGTAAAAAAGCAAGTTAAAATCGTATATGACACGTTTGTAGGTTTGACATAACAGCGCCATCTATTAATTAATTACTCAATCCATTCAACAGATATCGCCATCTGTTAAAATCGTTTGGAGTTAACAGATAATTGTGAATGTCATATAATAGACAAATAATTTGCAATAAAATAATATTGCGACTATAAATTAAGATGTAAGCTATCCTATCTTTCAAGTTGGATCAAACTGCACACGGTGTCCAAATTTGATTAAAATCGATTAAGTAGTTAAGGAGTCCATCGCGGACAAACAACGTGACACGTAATTTAAATATATTAAGATATTATATTATAATTTACTCCAGTATTATATATTCGTTAAATATGGTAGTTAGACAATGTAGAGGGACCGACTCTTAATGAGGCTGTGCTCTGTAGATCTATTCGACAGTCCTTTCTATCGTCGTACCGCTCTATAAAATAATATAGTTCTCGACTATATATCTTCTTTATATATAAATTTCTTGTGTACGTGTGTAAGTCACTGAACTCATCCTAAACGGCTGAACCGATGTTGATGAAATTTTTTGTGCATGTTCAAAGGAATTCAAGAATGGTTTATATTCATAATGGGACCCGGTAGGTGGCTTATTTGAATGGAACAACGTCTACAACGTCTGTTGGGCCAGCTAGTACATATGTACATATATATATATATATACTGAACCAAAGTTACTGTGATCATAATTGTGGACAGATATTGTTCTTGCAAAATTACGGTTAAGAATGTATTCTTATTCAGACATACACATTACAACGGTTTAAAATAATCGTGTATTTTTTTTATAATCAACCTCTTTATTATTTCCTTTATAGTGAAAAAAGATGTCTGTCAAAATAGGAGTTCTTAATTCTAATATTTATTAGGCTCATCATATATTTTTATTAGCCATTTAATAACATATACTAATAATCTATTTGAAAGAACCTCCTTTTGTAGAAAATTAAACTATCTACAAAAATGTCTGTTATCATTTTTCTATAAAATTTTCGAGGGACATGATTATTTTGTCTTCCAATAATGTCGATGTTTTATTATCATTTTCATCCTACTCTTTTTCCTATTATTTAATGTACCCTTTCATATCTATTATTTCATATATAAAAAGCTGTTAATTGTCATTATCGACATCCACGAACGATGTAAGGGTTGGTAGTATCGTAGCCGCCATCATACAACCATAGGCATAATTTCACTGCTTACTTTTGCGATATCCACGAGAAAATAAGGGCAGTAACAATTATATTACTCTGTTATTACGACATGTGTGCCTAATTTTCATATTTAATTGTCCACGTTTAGCATTAAGCCGTATAAATATACGGCATTTGAAAAAAATATTAAGAGTAAAATACCGCTTTACAAATTCCCGCCAGATTTAATTATTAATATTTAAAACTTATTAATAATTTAATACTCATCATCATCATCATCTTGCTCTTATCCCAATTACTTGGGGTCGACGCAATATGTCATCTGTTTTGACATATTGCAAAAAGTTTCGGCAATGACTTTTATGACCGGCCCCCTACCGTCAACCCTCCTTGGGAATGTAATCGTTGACCCAAATGGTACCAGATGGAGTTGGTCCGGGTCAATCTAGGGCTCTTAGTCGTCTTTTACGACACCCACGAGCAAAGCAAGGGTTGGTAGTATTCGAAGCCACTACCACACAGCATAATAATTTAATACTATAAAATAATTTTAAGAATACTATTCACCAATCGCTATCTATACCAATAAATAAAATTAGAGTGTCTGTTTGTAATGTCAAAATACATTGTAATCTCACTAATCCGGCACTATTCAAAACCGGAAGGTGCCGGGTTAGTGGAATGTTCGGATTACTGGATTATAGTGAAAAAGTCATAGGTAATGAATAAAATAAAGCATTTTATAGAGGGAATAAATGTATGTAATGTATTAAATTGACATGTAGGTACATATGTAATTAACTGGTTTTAAAATCTTATATCTTTAAACGAGCAATTCTTGTATATATATATATATATATATATATATATATATATATATATATATTCAGGACTAGCAATCCGCCCTCGCTTCGCTTCGGTTATAGGTTATAGTCGTTTTACCCGCGTAGTTCCCGTTCCCGTGGAAATACCGGAATAAAATATAGCCTAGTTTACGCCCTGATATTATAGCTTTCCATTGGTGAAAGAATTTTTGAAATCGGTCCAGCCGTTTTGAAGATTACCCGGAACAAACAGACAGACAGACAGACAGATAGACAGACAGACAGACAGACAAAAATTTTTTAATTGCTATTTTAGGCATAGGTGTCGTGCAAATAACCCTGTGAGCATGAAAAAAGCCTATTATTTTGACATTACAAACAGACACTCCAATTTTATTTATTGGTATAGATCTTGGAAACGGCTCCAACGATTTTGTTGAAATTTGGCATACTAGAGGATTCGGGCCCAAAAAATCGATCTAGCTAGGTTTTATGTATAGAAAATGTTGTTTTGTCAGTGTTTTTGGCAGACAATATAATGACATTAAATTTTAAAAGAATATGAATTCAAATTTTGCCATCAATGTCATGAGTGACGATAGCGCAGTGGCGACGTAGTCAGGTTTCTTTATATTTTTGACATCGGCGACAAACGGCGTCGGCTTGAATCTCGGTGTTATTATTATTCTCTTTTTGTAATTTTTTATATAATTTTAATTATTTATTATTTATTTTTTATTAATATATATCTAAATAAATTCGACAAAAATATTCCGAGCGAAGCTCGGTCAACCAGATATTAATCCTTAATTGAGTTTTGAGGTTAGACTACTAGTCGACGACGCAGCGAGAATGACCGAAGCGCACAGGTATAGAGGGGCGAGAGAGGCGTGGGCGGAGGGTGCCGGATTATTGGACGTGCCGATCTGTCGAAGTGCCGGATTAGTGAAATTATTCTGTAATAGGCTTTTTTCATGCTCACACGGTTATTTGCACGACACCTATACCTAAAATACAGATTAAAAATTTTTTGTCTGTCTGTCTGTTTGGTCCGGGTAATCTTCAAAACGGCTGGACCAATTTCAAAAATTCTTTCACCAATGAAAAGCTATAATATCAGCGCGTAAACTAGGTTATATTTTATCCTGGTATTCCCACGGGAACTACGCGGGTAAAACGACTAAAACCGAAGCGAAGCGAGGGCGGGTTGCTAGTCTTACCTATAGGTGTTGTAAAAGACGACTTAATATATATATATATATATATATATATATATATATATATATATAACATCTATATAAAAGAAGGAATACAAGAAAGAAAACCCTATATCAACCCGTCTGACCAATGTGGTGTATAGTAGATCAATTACTCTCCTATACAAGAGGAGGCTCGAGCTCAACAGTGGGATATACATGAAGCTAAAATGATGATTAATAATGTATGTGAATAGTACTAGGACAGCATAAACTAAAAGTGTTTTGCAGATAAATCGAGTATCATAAACAGATTCTGAAGAGTTCAAAGTACGAGGAAAATTGGAGCGCATCGTTTTCCCGTATGTTGAACTCTTAGGTGACAGGGAACATTGCCCTGTAGACAAATGATTTCGCAATACTAATTTGATATAAATTTACTCAAACAAATATTTTATTAGTAAAAAAAAAAACAACACATTCTGCCATTAGGCTTAATCGTTGAATATCTACGAAATGCCGTTGCCTTCTTGGTAGACATTTTTAAAATACACAATTCAATAGTGTGTCATTTTGATATATTGCACAGCGGGCAGCGATTTTGTTTTCTATGTAAAAATAATTATATTTAATAATATTATTTATTGGTGTGGTGACTAAAGGTCATAACAGACTACTAAGAGCTTGATATCAACCTGTGCTAACTCCATCTGGTGTCGTTTGGTCACCAATTATATTTATAAGGTCAGGTAGGTGGCCGGTCATAAAACTATTACCAAAATTTGGTAATATGGACGATTACAATCCCAAGTGATTAAATTAAGAGTAGAATAATGACGATGAATTTATTTATATTGAAGCGGTCTAAGGACCTATCTCTCGTTCAGATTATCGTGGATTCTTCCTCCATACAGAACAATTATTTATACAATCCACAAATAATCATTATACTGAGTCTGGGTTTAATTTGTGTCTGTTATATATTTGTAATGGAAAGGGTCCAATTGGTAAAGACGGAAAGGACGACCAATCAAACGATGGAGTGGCGACATTATAACTACAGTAGGAAGGGACTGAGTGGCTTTTTGAAAAAAAAATCTCTAATAACGTTTACTTGTTTGGACGTCAAACATCTTAGTCCGCCCGTGATCATGAATGCTGTAAAGTATTCGAAACGTCGGGTAATCATAAATAAAATACAAACGCGATAAAATCCGTAAAAGTAGTTTTATTTACAATTTAACAGGATTTATAGATATTTTGCTCAATTAGAAAGAAAATTAAAAGTTTAAGTAATCATCAACGTCATCTCAGCCCGTATAAGTGCCACTGTTGCCTCGGGTCTTCTCCACAATGGGAGGGAAATTGACTATACCGCGCTGGTCAGACGTGTTGGTATAGAATATTGCGACGAGTTTGCCTTCTCTTGTATAGATAGATGTAATCTGCTGTTATTCCCGTCTCGTACGACACCCACGGGCAAGAAAGCAGATGATGAATTATATTCTTACGTTAACAACCCGCCCTCGCTTCACTTCGGTTTCTGTCGCCTTATCCCCATAGTTCCCGTTGGAATACTGGGCTCAAATATAGCCTAGTTTACTCCCTGATATTATAGCTTTCCATTGGTGAAAGAATTTTTTAAATCGGTCCAGCCGTTTGGAAGATTACCCGGCACAAACAGATAGACAAAAAAATTATAAAGTAATTTTTAGGCATATGTATAGTGCAAATAACCGTGTGAGCATGAAAAAGGCCTATTATTTTAACATCACAAACAGACACTCCAATTTTATTTATTGGTATAGATTGATGTTATCCGTATATCATATCCCTTAGTCGTCTTTTACGTCACCCGCAGGTAAGAGGGGGTGTTGGTGAATTATATTATTACTTACACCACACGGACTAAACAAAACGTAGTGTAACGTTGATATTGAATTCAAAATTACTGTTTCAAATCAATCGTAGTAGTTGAATAATTCAAGTAACAATTTATCAACAACCTTTGAAACAATAGGTTTTCAAATTAGAAATTTTCAAACAAACCGTGATTACAGTTTTGAATGCAAACAAAATTACTCAATACTTTTGGATTAACTTAAAATTTTAATATTTATTATTGACAATCTTCTATTTGGTGATGGAATAAGAATATAATTTAGTTCATTAGTGGTAAGACTACACTTTTGACAGTTATCTGTCTACAGCCGCGGGCCGTCCGGGGTAGTACCATACTCTGGCAGTTTTTTTTTTTGTGTGTATACAGCTGTTGGCCGCAGATGGCCTTGACAGCTTGACGCGGACTATGGGTGAGCGCTGAGGGCTCTCAATCCGGAGAAAAGTATGCGACATCGCTCAAGGGCTCCCTCTGTGGGGAACGGACCTCGGCTTGGGGCGTCGCTGGAGGCAAAGTGGGCGTGCCCACGTTTTTAGTCGTGACTTTTGCGCGGTTTCGCACCTCGACGGCGAGGGCGGAACCGCGGATATTTATTTGTTAAGGCCTCGCGGGCCGTGTAGGCTCTTTGTTGAGCGAGTGTGATATTGTCGTCCTCTTCGTCGAGGACGTGACGAGGACGTCGGATGGAACACTCTGGCAGAATATCGACGTCTGAGTAGTAGCAATTTGTGACTGCGATTCGTTCGGTGAGCGAGGGAGCCGGCAGCCCAACTTTCTGAGGGTGTTTGTGCGTGGTGAGTTTTGGTGATGCCTTTAGTATCACCGAACCATTTACGCACGCATTCACACTCCCTTCACTTTCTTCACGGTAGGCAGCGCCTTAGCAAAGGTTCATGAGCGGCAGCGTCACTTACCATCAGGTGTACTGTTCGCCCGCCTGCTACCGTTTGCAATAAAAAAAAAGTTAATTTACCACTCTTATGCATGTCGTAAAAGACTACAAAGGCATATCTTATATATAAATTTCTAGCGTACGTGTATATGTTACTGAACTCCTCCTAAACGGCTGGACCGATGTTGACGAAATTTTTTGTATGTGTTCAAGGGGATTCGAGGATGGTTTAGATTCACAATTGGACCCGTTAGGTGGCGCTGTTCGGGCAGGACAATGACACAACTTGAGAACGACTTTACCGATTTCGTCCATCTTTTTTTTTCTAATACTTTGAAAATTACTTTTACGGAAAAAAATAGAAAGTTGCGCAGAAAATTAGAAAATTTAAGAAAACTTAACGACTAAGTATATAAACTTTTCTAATGTAACCTTTTTTTCGAGTATATAAACTTTTCTATCTTTATATATATAAATCTTCTGTTCGTATGTTTGTAAATGAACTCCTTCTAAGTGGCTGGACCGATTTTGATGTTTTTTTTTAGCTATTCTATTTTTTTTAGCTATGAGAATGATTTAGATTAATAATTGGACCCAGTTTTTTTTTTGTTTTAGATTTGAACAGATTGGGTCAGCTAGTATATTATAGTTTGTTGTCATTAGTTACACCCTTAGTTACCATATAACTTCTACGCAAGAGATTTCCCTTCTTTTGTGGAGAAGGCTCGAGCCCAACAGTGGGACGTGTATAAGCTGAAATGATGATGATGAAATATTGATGCAAGAAAAGGGAAACTTGAAATAAAACTCTATACCAACATATCTGACCCGCATGGTATAGTAGGTCAAATTTCCTCCCACTGTGCAGGGAATTTGAGGTAATTTGAGAGAATTAGAGGGTAAATACTTAGGGTTGCCACCTTTTTATTTATGTAAATAAGGTAAGAGACAGGGTGATGAAATGAAAATGTGAATGAATATTACTTATTTATTTGCACTTTATTGTACACCAAATTAGATACAAAAGTAGAAACGGCGGCCTTATCGCTAACAGCGATTTCTTCCAGGCAACCTTTGTATGGAGAAATTATTAAACAGTGAGAGAGTGGTAGATTATGACGTAGTTAACTTCAGTGGTCGACCCAACGGAATACCCAACGGAGTACCCTCTCCCGTCGACGACCTTACCGGGACGTCGATCGCCGTCATGAGGCTAACCTCTCCGTAGGTACCCGGACTAGATCCCCGGTCCGATCACCCGCAGCCTCTGCTAGGGCGGTATCGGGCGCAAGATTATGGTGTAGTAGTGAATATGTATTATCATTACTCATATACAAATATACATGAACTTATACATACAATAAAAATACACATATATAAATATATCAATATAAAATAACAAATAATTATTAAATATATTATTTAAAAATTGTAATTAAAATTAAAAGGAACATAATATTCATTGTAATGCGTTTTATAGTTTACATTTAAATATTCATTCCAGTATAGTTTTGTTTACATTTTGCATAATATTATTAGCAAACTTTATAAAACATAATTACAAATTTACATAAATTTAACAAATTTTATACTGTTTTTATTCTAATGTTAAATATCGACCCGCTCTTGCTTCGTTTCGGATCCAGTCGTTTTATTACCGCATTCTTAAATAGCCAATATCTTCTTTTCCAGAAAGAAAGAATACAATTTACCATCCCCTCCCTTGCCCGTGAGTGTTATAAAAGGCGCCTTGTTTTTTTTTTGGGATGGGCTACAGTCAGTGCAGCCACCGCCCGACTCCGTCCAGGGTAATAGAGGGGCGGCGCGCGGCCCCGTACCCACCCATATAGCACATCGCCTTCGTCGTTAGGCCGACCACTGGTGCAGAGTTTCTTGACTTCAGTGATCGACCCGATGGAATACCTCGAGGGAATACCCTTTCCCATCGACACCCCCTCCGGGACGCTGATCGCCGTCGCGAGGCTAACCTCTCCGCGGGTGCTGGCTGATCCCCAGTCCGGTTACCCGCAGTCTCTGCTAGAGTGGCATCAGGCGCGTCATAAAAGACGCCTAGAGATATTTTGTGCATATAACAACTATGCAAGAGAAGGAAAACTCGAAATAAAACCCTATACCATCCCGCCAAACCAACGTTATATAGCCCATATAGCGTATAGTAGGTCAAATTCCCTCCCAATGTGGAGAAGGCTAGAGCACAGTAGTGGAACGTATATGAGCTGTGATGATGATGATCTTCTAAGATATTACAGTATGTGACTGCAGTCGATGAGGCAGCGGGTTCGATTCCCTGACGGGGAAAAATTTTATAGGGCTCTTTTGAGAGAAAAAAGTTGCACTTTATATAGACTGTTACGTGATAGTAAAATATTTTATCGAAATCGGCTGTTTTGAAGCTTAAAGCCGTTTAGAAGAGTACTTGAAACAAGCAGATCAGACAGACAGACTTAGAATGTTTAAACTAATTTTTAAACATAGTTATCGTGCAAAAAAAATACTATTTTGACATTATAAACCGACACTTAACGAGCAATTCTTGTATTTTGTTGAAACTTGGCATACTAGAGGTTTCGGGTCCAAAAAATCGATCTAGCTAGGTTTTATTTATAGAAAATGTTGTTTTGTCCGTGTTTTCAGCAAAACAAACAATGACATTAAAATTTAAAAGAATATGAATTCAAATTTCATTGTCAACGTCATGAGTTACGATAGCTCAGTTGGGAAGTTGACAGGTTCTAATTTTGGTTGTTTTGGCATTCAAACAGCGTCGGTTCGAATCTCGGTGTTATTATTATTGTCTTTTTGTAATTTTCTATATATTTTTCATTATTAATTTATTATTTTTTATTCATAAATATCTAAATAAATTCGTTGAAAATATTCCGAGCGAAGCTCGGTCAACCAGATATTTTAACTAATAACAGCCATTTTTATCTATGTACCGTCATCACCATATCAACTCGGCTCATATATATTCCACTGCAGAGCGCAAACTTCTTTCGTATAAAGGAATTTGACCTCCTTTATGATAGAAAGGAGTTTGATCTACTATACCTCGTTGATCAGACAGGTGTAGGTAGTATTGTATTATGAATATTCCTTTTGCATAGATATTATATTCATAGTTTATCCCTTAGTTGTCTAACCGGCGTGGTATAATAGGTCAAATTGTAATAGGTGGTGGAGGCTCGAGCTCAACAACCCCACGTAAATGAATTGAGATGTTGATAAAGGACGAACATTATTTTAATTTTCATTTTTTATGATTTGTATTAATAAATTAACATAACATACACAAATTTAAATTAAAAATATACTGATCTTTGTTATCTATTTTTTATTGTACTTATTCATTGCGGCCTTTTTTTGAAAAAAGAATTATAAAAAAGTGCTTACCAATCATGGTTTATGGCTGTTTAAATTCCATTTTTTAAACCGACCCATAGACTCCGTAATAACGTTATAAAAGAAAAGAAACTGGGTAGTTTTATTAAAAAAAAAGGAAGATTGCATGTAACCTCTACTTAACAGTAAAATTGCGAAATATTATACTTACACACTTTTGACTAACGGCATGTTTTTTATTTTTTAACCTTTTTACGACAACTGCATTTGCTGTTATTATTGTCCATTACCCAAACTATGGGAGACGGCAAATTGCAAAAAGAATATTTTTGTATTTTTACGATTAGAAAGTGTAAAAGGGCTTGGTTGGTTCTTTTTATTTGTTTTTTATTATATGTATTATTTGCTCTCGCAATATAACCAGAGTTATGTCAAATATTTTCAATACTAGTCTATTTACCCGATGCCGTGTAGTAGGGAGTCAAGAATACTGCCAACCCAGCATCACTTATATCATGAAAGCCAAATAAAATCGTTTTGCATTGAAAACCCTTAAATTCTAAGTAACACGTTCATTTTAGTGACTTATATAAAATCCTATCCTAATATAAATTTTTAATATTAATACCTAATAATTTACCTATCCGTGTGGTGATGGAGTAAGAATACAATTCATCACAGCTATCTTACCCATTGGGTGTTGTAAAAGACGACTAAGGGATATCTAGTGCATATAAGAACTACTAAACAGGAAAGAAAAGCTCGAAATAAAACCCTATGCCAATCCGCCTGGCCAGTGTGGTATAGCAGGTAAATTACCCTCCCAATATGGTGGAGCTCGAGCCCAGTAGTGGGATGTATATGACCTATGATGAAATAACTTAAATCAATAATAATTTTTAACAGAAAAAAGCCGACTTCAAACAGCTAGCTGCTGTGAATCGTTGAGGAATTCCCTCGACTGTCTCGGCTCCATCGTCAGATCTACTCCAAACTAAATTGTAGTGCTTTAATAAAATACTTACAAACGCATTAGTCGCCCCTATGATTTTTGAAAGTTCTCCTCGATTTCTCTGGTCTGCTATCATCAAACCCTGATTTCCTTATCATTGGACCACCTTTGAAATATCTTCTTTCCAACATAAAAAGAATCTGTAATCATACCTTTGAGCCCCTACATGTGTGTAATGCATTTGAAGCCGAATAGTCCTGAGGATGCCTTGTTTAGAGGCGAAACTCGTGTCAAATTTCTGTGGAATTCGAAGTTCTGTGGAAAATTGCAAGTTGATGTTCTGGAAGGTGCTCATCACGTGAGAGTAAAATTTCCTTATTTCCTAGTCCACCTTAATCCTATCCCGTATTCCTTTTATTGTGGTGTACGGTATTTTGATTACCGTGGGAAAGTGGTGGGTCTCCTTTCCCTCCTTCCATTTTAGAATAAAAATGGATTGCCGCTATGTATCGCCTAAATCAATCAATTATCTTAAAAAAAAGAATCATCAAAATCGATTCATAAACGACGAAGTTATACGCGAATATACATAAAAAAGCATAAATACGGTTGAATTGAGAAACCTCCTCCTTTTTTGCAGTCGGTTAAAAAAAGTTTGTTTATAAATAAACAGTTTAACCAACGCAAAAGAATTCGCGAAATTTGATAAGCCATTTTTTTCCTTAACTACGAAGGAAATGTTGTCGAATTACTGCGTGTTTCTGTAAAAAATTGGAATATGATCATCATCATAGTGATGATCTAATACGATCATGATATATATGGGATCCGGATTGTGGAGGATAACTTAGCCTTTAGTCATCATAAATACCTAAGAAATCGGCATAAAGAGTCTAGTACTTAATGATTTCTAATGTTTACGCGAGTGCACGAGCGATTTACACATTGTAAATAACACTATTCTACGGATTTTATCGCGTTTGTATTTGGTTTTTGATTGCCCGACGTTTCGAACACTTTAGTAGCTTTTTTAAAATATATAATAGAATACATAAAAAAGTAAAATAATACATAAAAAAGGTAATAAATTGTCGTTATTTGATGGCATTTTTAGTAATAACAGGATTTAAAAAAGGCTTTTTTGATATTATGCAAGCACAGTAAATTAAAATATGAATAAAACATGCCTTTTTAAAAAAAGAGGTTTATAAAATTAACAATACTTGGTTATTATTTTGACTTATTTTTATTGCGGTCCAAAACGCCGAAAGAATATTTTAAAATTTTATTTTTCTAAATAACGAGCTTCAGACATAAATTTAATTTTTCGAATGCGAATTCGTCTGGCCTGGGAACCTTCGTCTTTGGGAAATGTATTTACGTATATTGGGGCCTGCAATAATATTGTAGGCCCCAATATACGTAAATACATTTCCCAAAGACATCTACTGCTTCCGAGTTGAGAGCCCTCAGTGCTCATAGTCAGGGCAAAACTGTGAAAGCCATCTGTGGCTAACAGCTATACACATACAAAAAAAAAAACATTTACTGCCAACTCTCTTAACTGATCTGTTTCTGGTCCCTTAGCTGATTTGTACAAAAATATAGCTGGACGATATTCTATAAGCAGCATCCGATAAGGAGTTAACTATTAGAGCAGCCACCACTCCCCTCAACCACATTAGATCCCTGTGGTTGAGGGAGTGATCTAGCCCACAAACCTTATTCAGTGAGCATGACTAAACCATAAACTGCGAACTATAGTAATAACTAGCAATCCGCCCTCGCTTCGCTTCGGTTTTAGGCGTTTTACCCGCGTAGTTCCCGTTCCCGTGGGAATATTGAGATAAAATATAGCCTAGTTTACTCCCTGATATTATAGCTTTCCATTGGTGAAAGAATTTTTGAAATCGGTCCAGCCGTTTTGAAGTTTACCCGGAACAAACAGACAGACAGACAGACAAAATTTTTTTAATCTGTATTTTAGGCATAGGTGTCGTGCAAATAATCGTGTGAGCATGAAAAAAGCCTATTATTTTGACATTACAAAGAGACACTCCAATTTTATTTATTGGTATAGATGTTAAAAAGACCAAAACCTAAATTCGTTAAGTAAAAGAATCAAAAGAAAAACAACCAAAAAACTGTGAGTTCGTAAGACTAATTAGTCGAATGGTTTAATTCTTTTTTTATTAAAACGAGCAAACCGTACACGTGATGGTAAATAGTTCTACTGTTCATGGACCGTTGCAAAACCGCTGCCTACCGCGAAGAAAGTGAAGGGAGTGTGAATGTTTCGTTGATACCCAAGGCATCACTAAAACCCACCACACGCAAACACCCTCAGAAAATTAGGCTTCTGGCTCTTCTTCTTCTTTTTTGTCTTGGCAATCAGCTACAAATACGAGCCATTTTTGCCAGTGTCGAGTTATAATTATCTTTTCAAGTTCTCAGTTTCTTCATGTCATGTCAGTAATGGTCTGTCAGTAAGTCAAAGTGTCGCCCTCAACAGTGTAATGGCCACTGTTAAGGGTATCTTCTGAGAATTTTGGTGGAAATACAAAGGTATGTATAGCAATTTTATATCATATTCACTACACCTCAGCAGTTCTGTCGCTATATATTACATAAAATGCCATCAAGATTATTTAACATAACACGTTAAAACACTAAGGTATCGAATATAATACAAGAACACCACATGACACTTCAGATTCCCGCCAAAAACCCGGGCTTCTGGCTCTCTCGCTCACCGCAAGAAGTGCATTAACAAATTTCTACTACTCGGACGTCGATTTTCGACGGGTTGCGGTCGCCGCGCTCCTTCCACCACTCCGTCCGTGGCGACAGAGGGGCGTAAGCACCCAACTCCCGCAACCCACCCACGATGCACGTCGCCTTCGTCGTTGGGCCGACCACCGGAGCAGGGTTACTTGACATCAGTGGTCGGCCCGACGGAATACCCAATACGTGGGGTACACTCCCATCGACCGACGTCCCCCCCTCGGGCAGGACGTTGGTCTTTCCTCACGCGGTTGGCCTCTCGATGGGTGACAGACTAATTCCCCGGCCTCGGCTAGGGTGGCATGAGGCGCAGGTATTGGTGCCTACGCCGCTCCAGTCGCCGGCGGCGGATCGCCTCATCGAGGCTGCGCTCCTCACACAGGCGATCCGCCGATGATTGATGGTTAATGGTTGATGCACGGCTAACGACAGTAAGAACGAGAAACACTAAATTGTAATATTAAATTTGATTATCAAGAACTTTACCTATCCTTTCGTGCATAAATGTGTGTATAAGATTTTCTATTAAATGTTAATCATTGTTATTTTTACATATACACAAAATCGGCTTCAGTAATCAATGTCAACGATCTCAATCACCGATAACTTGGTACAGTTCTAGCGGAAACAAACGAAAGCAACGTTATAAAAATCACGTTTCAATTTCAGCGTTCACGTGTGATCTCCGAATTTATAATGGTCTATTTTACGGACTACTCTTTTGGACTCTTCGACGTTTTCTTCTGAAATACATATATCATTTAATTATTCAAAGAAACTTTCCGTGTAGTGACGGAATAAGAATACAATTCACCAGTCCAGTCCATCTTGCCCGTGGATGTCGTATAAGACGACTATAGGATATAATATGCACATAACATCTGTGCAAGAGAAGGAAAACTCGAAATGAAACCCTATACCACATGTCTGACTAGCATGGTATAGTAGGTCAAATGCCCTCCCATTATGGAGGAGACCCGAGCCCAACAGTGGGACGTATGTGGGCTGCGACGATGATAATTATTCAAAGAAACTATAATAGTGTATTTTCATGTGGTGACATAGTAGGTATGCAATTCACCACCTTCACTATCTTGCCTGTGAGTAACGTAAAAGATGGCTAAGAGGTATATGCATCTATACCAATAAATAAAATTGGAGTGTGTGTTTGTAATGTCAAAATAATAGACTTTTTTCATGCTCACACGGTTATTTGCACTATACATATTCACTAGTTTACTCCCTGATATTATAGCTTTCCATTGGTGAAAGAATTTTTGAAATCGGTTCAGCCGTTCTTACGTTTTTTTTTTGTTTTAAGATTACCCGGAAAAAACAGACAGATAGACAGACAGACAAAAAAAATATAAAGTGTTTTTAGGCATGTGTATAGTGCAAATAACCGTGTGAGCATAAAAAAAGCCTATTAAACTCATTTGCAAAAAAAACGGGCACCTAAGCAATGAACCATTTCAAATGTTAATATTTCTTTGTTTGATAATTATAGGTAGTTTTATCCACACAATTTGCTAAATTAATAAGAAAATAATCGTTTTCATCAGTATTTCATAAAATTTAGATACAATTTATGGGAAATAATGCTAAACCTCGCTAGTAGTGTATATTCGCTAGTAGTGCATATGCTCATGAAGTAAAAATAAAAAAGTTTTTTTGTTTGTTTTTCTTTAATAAAGTAAAAGCAGATAAATGTTTAGTATCGAGTGTGACCCCCTCTAGCTAAAATAACAGCTTGAATTCGTCTGGGCATGCTAGCGAGTATATCCCGGATACTTGCTTGCGGAATACGTTCCCACTCCGCAGTAATCACATTCTTCAGCTCTCTGATGGTCTGCGGAGCCGGGTGTACTGATCTCACACGCCGTTTCAGAACGTCCCAGACATGCTCTATGGGATTGAGGTCGGGACTTCGAGCTGGCCAATCCAAACGACGAATGCCGACCTCTTGCACATACGCATTAAAATCGCGGGATCGGTGGGCGCGAGCATTGTCGTCCATAAAAATCGAGTCTTCACCTAGAGCGGCCAATGCGGGTTGTGCATGAGAAATTAGAACTTCCGTTATGTATCGATGCCCAGTCAGTGAGCCGTTTTCAATGAAGACTAACTCTGTACGATCCATTGAATTTATTCCTGCCCAAAACATAACAGAGCCCCCACCATAAGGTGTGATTTCTTCGAAACATGCCTCTGCAAAGCGTTCTCCTTGTCTTCTTAGCACTCGCCGACGTCGATCTTCACCGAACAGAGATATCCTGGCTTCATCAGAGAACAAAACCCTATTCCAATCGTCTTGAGTCCATGATTCACAATTTCTAGCGAACCTAAGCCTGTGAACTCTGTGCTCACGGAGTAATTTGGGGCCGCGGGCCGGGCGGTGACTGCGTATATTGGCAGCGAGAAGCCTCCTCCTGACCGTCCATAGACTAATATGCACATTTCTTACTTCTTGGAGGTTGTTCTTAAGATCCACATACGACGATTTGCGATTTCTCAATGCGCGACTCACAAGAAAACGATCATCCCGTGGTTGGGTACATGGTTTTCTTCCAGAACCAGGCCTTCTCTCGACGGAACCAGTCTCCTGATATCGCTGCCAGGTCCTTTGGACTGTCGAGCGACTAACATTTAGCCTCCTAGCCACGAAACATTGGCTGCAACCCTCTTCAAGCAGCGCGATAATTTTGGTAGCTTTTACCACTTTATCTACCATTTTTGATACAGCCAAACAGCATTAAATAAAGCTTTGACAGTCAAGGATATGAAATTAATCGATAAAAATTGAATAAAAGTTATGAAAGTCGATGTTAACTTCTGGAACTTCGCGCCAAAAATGTAGGATAAAAAGGGGTTTTCTGTAAAAATTAACATCAAATGAAAAATTGAATTTAGAACGTACTTTTTTAAATACCACAGCATTTTTAAAACCGGCCAGTAACGTGTACAAACGATTGAAACCTTTTTGGTATTGTATCTTTTTAAATATGAATGAAAATCAAAACCGCCCGTTTTTTTTGCAAATGAGTTTATTTTAACATTACAAACAGACACTCCAATTTTATTTATTGGTATAGATAGGTGGAGTGATGATTGTCAAATGCCAAATTACATTAACTGCTGAACGGTGTTACGAAAATTATACTTAGTCGAAGAGTTTGCCTTCGAACATATCTAAATAGGGTTGCTGCAAAAATATGAACAATATCATCATCATGATCATTTCAGAACATACACGTCCCACTGTTGTGCTCGAGCCTCCTCCACAACAGGAGAGAAATTGACCTTACTACGATGCTGATCAGGCATGTTGGTATAGGGTTTTACTTCGAGTTTTCCTTCTCTTGCATAGATGTTACATGCATATTATATCTCTTAGCCGTTTTTTACAATATACACGGCAAGATAAAGAGTGGTGAATTGAATTCTTACTCCGTCGCAACATGAAAAATATATATAATTATAAAAATATATTATACAAAGTACTTTTAATACTCATCGTTGTTAAAATTATCCTGATCTTATCCCAATTAATATATAATTACTTTTCTACCACCGCGTACCTATTGAGGAAGTTATGGACACAATTTTTGACCAACGGCATTTATGACGTCAATCCCCTTTGATAATACATATATGAATATTACAATCTTTTTTAGAATAGAAAATATTTATAATCTAAAACGATAATAGTTAATCCTTATTATAGTCGATATTTTATTCGTTAAAATATTATTTTCATCAAGCAAGCAAGGGTGAGTCATCACCCATCTCTTCCTTTTTTTAACCTTGGGTAGACTATGTTCTGAACACACATTGTCTGTTACGTCCGGGGCTATGAAAGACTAGCACGCGGTTCCATAATCTACCGTATTCCCTTCGCAATTGGGCCAACCATTGTTACCTAACGACCGCAGGCAGCCCAACGGGGATCTAAGTCCAGATTGACCTTAGTAAAAATTCCAAACTGGCAATATTAACACAAATATTTCAAATTAATTCAATAGGAATAATAAAAAAAAATTTAATTCAGCTATTATCTAAAATGATTTAATGCTTTTAAACTTTGGAACGCGTGAAGGAATAAATTACTTAGAATTTACAAATAGTTGGTAAGGCATTGTCCGAGGTAACAGAATTCAGTGTTTAGCAACGCGTTTTTAAAAATCTCTCATATCAGTTGCTGAAGTATGTTTTTAACTTCTGCGATTGCCAGTGTTTATGAAAATTAGCCAATATGTGACTGCACAGATGGCGTAGTGGTTGAGATACCGACCTATCGTGCCAGTGTCGTGGGTTCGAATCCCACACAGGACAATACTTTGTTTTTTTTTTTCATGTAGGGGTGGGCCATGGTCATCGCACCCGCCGCCCGGATCGGGGCGACAGGAGGGCGGCGCGCGGCCCCATGACCCACCCGTGACAAGTCGCCTTCGTTGTTGGGCCGACCACCGGTGCAAAAAAAAAAAGGACAACACTTTGTGCGAGCCACAATTTGTTGTTCTGAGTCTATAATTTGTGTCAGTTAATTAAATGTTTGTAAAGTCTTCCGCAAAATAAGAATTATTCCCATGGTGTCTTTGAAAAAAAAATCTACATTATTGATGGAGGCAAACGAGCAAGCAGCATTCCTGATGGTAAGTGAAACTGCCACTTATGGACTATTGCAATAATAGGTACACCTCTAGTCCGCTGATTACAAAAAAAAAATAAGTGCTATTCTTTCAATCGTTTAAAAAGGACATGTCATAACGCTCAGCAAATACAGCAGCAGGTAGTTAATTCCAAATCCTGGACGTGCGGAGAAATAATCATTGGCAATGACCATTTGTATTAAAAACTAAGACCCTATTTTATTAGGTAAGCATAGTATTTTTGAAGCATAATATTTCCGTATGGTGACGGAGTAAAAATATTATTTACCTCCCGTTTCCATGCCCATGCGTGTCGTAAAATACGGTATAATATTATACATTATTACAGATACTATCTACGCAAGAGAAAGAAAACTCGAAATAAAACCCTTTACTAACACCCCTGAGGCCTGGTATAGTGGGCCTATTTCACTCCCATTGTGGATGAGGTACAAGCCCAGCAGTGGTACATGACTGTGATGATGATGATGATAGTATTTTTGAAGATCATACAAAGACTATTATTTCAAAAATATATTAGTTTCAATTATGTTAATTTGAGGTACTTAAATCCTTACTAATATTATAAACTCAACAATTGCATTCGATTCGTTTTTAACCTTCGCAAATACGACCATGTAACCACATTTCACTCTCGTCTCAATTGGTTACCAATTAGACAAAGACGGAGCTTGCTAACTCTTTCTTTACTCTATTCAATTCTTAACTCTCCTAATGCCCCTTCCTATTTAAAACCAAAGTTTCAATTTCTTTTCACCACTCATGACCGTACTCTTCGTTCCTCAAAAAATCTTCTTCTACATTGTCCCTCTCACTCTTCTGGTCTGGTGCATTCCTTTTTTGATATCTAGGCTATTCTTCTATGGAATGCATTACCTCTTGACATCAGAATGGCCGCTAGTCGTGACATTTTCAAGGCTAAAGTTAAACGACTTTACATACATACATTTTCTGGCGGAGTTAACTCATCTGTGACGTCTCACATCCTTTTTTATGTATGTATACTTATGTATATATGTATTTATACAGTGTATATGTATTTATATTTATATATTTGTATCATTTGGTAATTATATATAAATTCTGATCTTCAACTATCTCTATTGCACCTGCCTTGTATTATTTCTGCTCCACCCTCGGTCGACTGGTAGAGAATGCCTAAGGCATTAAGTTCGCCGTGTACCTTTGTTTGTGCAAAAGCTTTAAAATAAATAAATAAATAAATGCGAAAGTTTGTTTGTTTTTTTTGGTATGCTTTCACGCTTAAACCACCGAATCGATTTCAAAAATTCTTTCACCAATGGAAACCTGTAATATCAGGGAGTAACATAGGCTATATTTTATCCCGGTTATCCCGCGAATGGGAACTACGCGGGTAAGGCGACTTAAACCGAAGCGGAGCGAGTAATTTTACTCCCAGATATTATAGCCTTCCATTGGTGAAAGAATTTTTGAAATCGGTTCGGTCGTTTAAGCGTGAAAGCGTAATAAACAAACAAGCAAACAAAGTTTCGCATTTATAATGTTAGTAAGGATGTATATTGATTTAATGAATAAAATGAATTTATTTTAAATTAATAATGATGTATATTCTTCCATTCTATATTCATCCGTGTAGTGACGGAATAGGAATACAATTCATCACCCCCTCTCTTGCCTATGAATGTCGTAAAAGATGCCTAAGGGATATATGCCGATAACATGAATGCAAGAGAAGGAAAACTTGACATAAAACCCTATAACACCAGCACATCTGTGGGCCAACCCTTGAAATCAATTCTAATTTCGAATCAGATTCAATTCCAATCTCACCAAACTTATATTTGGTACTCTTAAACAAAATCGAGAATGAATTCTTCGTGTTTGCCGTTGTTATTCTCACCAAACGTGCCGTATTTTATTTCTTTAAATTAATAACGTAATCGAACTCGATCACCACAAAGACGCTTTCTTCAAATTGTGCAACATTAACGATTTTAAACTAAGTCAAAATCACGCCGGGAGTAGCAAATATTCAACTTAATCGATGATAGTCGAATTCATTTAGTTTAACAAAAATCCACCAAATTTAATTCCAATCGTGCGCTAGTGTCGTTTTCAAGAGTACCAATTTTGCTCAAATTCGAGCTGCGATTGGATTTAGGATTGGAATCGAGATTCAAGAGTAGGCACACTGATTAGCATAGTGTAGTAGATCAATTTTCCGTTTCGGAGGGGGCTTTAGCTCAACAGTGAGACGTATGTGAGCTGGGTTGAAAAAAAAAAAAAATGTGAGCTGGGTTGACGATGGTAATGATCCTAGACATACGGATTTGTAAAAATAGTTTTTACTATTGTTATATTGTTTTAATAAACATTTATTTTTACTAAATCCTTAAAGGTACCTAAATCGTTTTATTGCTACAACGATTTATTATCTTTCAAAAATACCACTTTTCATAAAATTTGGCCACCATACAGTTGGATTCTTAGATTTACAATCGTTTTACGACCAACCCTTTGCATTACCGTTAGTTTTTCAAAAAGTTAATTTTAATATTCATGAAACAAGAGAAGGTAGCTGCCATTTGTTTGCACTATAATACAATGCTACCGAAGTATTATTGTATATAAGCTTAAAAGTCTGTGAAAGATGTCTTTTGTGTTTCATAACTTGCCACAATTCTTTGTTGTGATGCGCTACTGCTAAATGGAATTATATTTTATATAGTCATTGATGAATAGAGGTATATCATCGTCATTATTTCAGCCTATCGCCGTCCACTGCTGGACGTAGGCCTCCCTCACGTTACGCCACAAAGTGCAGTCCTGTACCGCCCACATCCAACGACGCCGCGCAACTTTCACCAGTTCATCAGTCCACCTAGTTGCCTCCTACACTGCATCATTCGATAAGTGGTCGCCACTCGATAACCTTTCTTCCCCAACGATAGTCGGTTCATCGAGCGATATGGCCTGCCCATTGCCAATTCAGCGTGCTAATTCTTCGTGCTATGTCGGTTACATCCGTTCTTCTGCGGATTTCCGTATTTCGGCTTCTATCTCACAGAGAAATCCCGACTATAGTCCGTTTCATAGCACGCTGAGCAAATTTGAGCTTGGTTATGAGACCTACATTTAGGGACCACGTTTCCGTGCCGTAAGTCATCACTGGTAACACACACTGGTCGTAGACCTGTGTTTTCAGACACTGAGGTATGTTAGACGAGAAATATAGATAATAGAGGTAGGCACATCTTACATTATTACGCTGCATAATTTCACTTCAGCTTATATACATCCAACTTCTAAACATCTGCCTGGATAGGGGTGAAATCTAATATATACTATATAGTATCCACGGGCAAGAAAGCTAGTATGGGTATATACCCATACTAACTTTCTTGCCCGTGGGTGTCGTAAAAGACGATTAAGGGATACGATAGGCCTTTAACATTTATGCCAGAGAAGTAAAACTCAAAATAGAATCCTATACCAACATGTCTGATCGGTATTGTATAGCAGGTCAATATGCCACCTATTGTGGAGGAGCCCAACTCAAGCCCATCTGTGGGGCGTATATAAGCTGATGAAGACTACGATGATACTAAATTTTCTTGTATATAATATGCGTGTTATATCTCTTAGTTCTCTTTTATAACATCCACGGGCAAGGTAAAGGATGGCGAATAGTATTCTTACTCCGTTACCACACGGAAAATTACGCTTACCTCGATATAAATAAAGTACAGAAAATATCATCAATATCATCCTGTCCTTATCCCAATTGCCTGGGGTTGACACAATACTCTTCTTCTATCTATACTAATACTCGCTGACCCAATAAACGTTGTTCTGTTCAAATAAAATAAAAGGAATTCTCCTTAAAATCGACAGCAGCACCACCTACTGGGTCAAATTGTAAATCTAAACCATTCTTGAATCCCCTTGAACACACACAAAAAATTTCATCAACATCAGTCCGGCCGTTTAGAAGTTTAATGACATAAATAACTCACGTACACATGAAAAATATTTATGCATAAAGCTGAAGAGTTAGCTTGTTTGCTTGAATGCGCTAATCTCAGGAACTTCTGGTTTGATTTGAAAATTATTTCAGTGTTAGATGACCCATTTTATGTAATGGCTATATATCACCACACGGATAATATACGGATATAAATAAGTTTTACCTAATTGAAATATAAGCAAATTTGTATGTAATTACTTAATCGAAAAATTATTTTCTTTAAAATTTGGTTAGCCATGAAAACTAATTAATAAAAGCTAGAATGATCAACTATCGATGCAAAAAGAGGCCTCTTATCTGGACCATCATGATTAAGTATTCGAACTTATTATTTCCTAATGCAGAAATTATCTTATCACATTCAAGAAAAACATTTATTTTAATTTGAGTTTACGTGAGGCACTGCAAAGTAACAAAGTGTTAGCGTTCAAGAATTAAATATTGTCACACTTATTAACAATAGTTGTCTAACGGAATGACCAAATGACAAATGTTTTACATCACAACATTGCATTTAAAATGCTATTCATATAAATACAACCTTATTCCAATGCAATGGAGTTAAAGATCGAAGAAAATAATCTTGGGAAGTTTACGTTGCAATAAACGCTACGTCATCAACCCTTAATGGTCCGAAGTCAAAAAAAAATCACTCGGGTACAGTTTTACAAACGATACCGTACATTATTTTTTTCTAATTTATGGTATACGGGCTCACTATGTTAACTGTATTCAAACAACACCGCTTCAAAGTGAACTAAAAGTCAGATAAAAGATTTTTGTTAATTTTTCTTTAAACAACAAACCAGTCAGTTCTATTGCGTGTAATTTCTACGGTGGCTAGTTCTGAAAAATCTTTTGTATATTGTTGTTTTGTATTTAAAGTAGCTCTGAGCTTTAAATCATAATGTAACAGTCTAAAATATGTGTTTAAAATTTATTCCAGACATTATATTTTTGTGAATCCTTTGGGGTTTGTTTTTGTGGCTATAGGTAAAAATGTAAGTAGGAATGGAATACATTTGGAATTGATTGAAATTGTTATTAGCGTATTGGAGATCTGTGATAGTCATAGGCACTGATTGAGACACTTTCGACATAGTTATGGTGAAATAATACAATTACACCACTCTCTCTCTCTCTCTTTTGGCCATGGTTGTCGATAAAGCTGATTTTAGGATCTAATATTCATATAACATTTATGAAATGGTAGACAAACTTGAAATTAAACTCTTTACGAATCTGTCAACCCAGCGTTGTATATTAAGTGAATTTCTCGCATATTACGTAGGAGGTAACAACAAGTTTAACAGCTGGACATATGTAAGAGATGATAAGACAATAGAAGATAATTGCCACGCTTAGCAGACGGGTTGGCAATCACCATTGCTGCTATGAATTCCCTAGTAAAACGCTACTGTATCATAATCTGGTGAACCTTATAACTCCCACAAGACGGTAAATAGTGATGACATATTATATCCTTAAATCGACACCATAGTAGTAGCACTAGGGACCCACTATTGGGTGTTCCTTAAGTACGTCCTTAGGTAGACAATTGGTGTTAATCTAAGACAATTTAACCAAACTCGCCCAAAACTTAACACTTTCAAACGAACTTCGGCTTTAGACGCTGCTGGTGTCAAAGTTAATATACCTACATCTTTTTAAGCCGCATAGTTTCTAGCATCAACTAAATCGGAGTGTAACAAAGTGAATTAATTATTCAAAATATAGAAAACGATCATAACTGGATTGTCGAGCTTCATATTGTCCGGCTTTAGTATAAGGATAGCATTGGCAACTTGTCTGAACATAGTGTTAGATATAGAACTTCCCCATAAACACAGTACATACATTCTCGCCATACTTGGTGATGAGTTCAATGATTGCTTTTGAGAATATCATTTGCCCACAACGGCGCTGCTGCACCTTTTCCTGGTGAGTGCTGCCTTAACTGGTTTTTACGTCTCCCATGGGAAATTTAGCGATAGCTATATATTTAATTCTTGACTACTATTATAGGTAGGTATTGCTAGATCCACGTGTAGAATTGTTAAGCGTATATTTTTATCATAATTTTAGCTCATTTAAGTCCCACTATTGGATTCGAGGCTGCTCCACAATTGGTTGTGATCAGAAGGATAGGGATATGATTTTATTTTTGAGATTTCTTTTTCTTGAATAGAACATCTATTCATCTATTATTATCACATATGGTATTCCTTCGTGTTGAGAATACAAAATTAACATCCTATTGAATCCAATAAGACAATCTAATCCACAAATATTATACAGGCTGATTTAAATCTATATAAAATTAGCCTAGCATTATTCGATCTCAATTTCAGTAGCATTTTATCCCCATTTTTGTAAAGAATCCTCATCATCCCATATACGTCTCAGTACAGTAAAAATATACTATACCACGCAGGTCAGATGTGTTGGTATAAGATTTAATTTAGAGTTTTACATTTCTTGCATAGATGTTTTATGCATATATCTCTTAGTCGATCCGAATCCAACTAATATTATAAACGCGAAAGTTTTCATGTTTGTTGCTCTTTCACGCAAAAACTACTGAATGAAATTTAAATGAAACTCCACAATAATATAGTTTACATATCAGAATAACACATAGGCTATAATTTATCTCGATATTCCCACGGGAAGGGCACCTATGTGGGTGAAACCGCAGGGCGCTTTTAGTTAGGTTATATTTTATTTACGTTCATTGTCAAATATACATATACCTACCATGTATTTTTTGAAAATTCGGTCAATTTATTGTTTCTGTATGGAATTTTCATCTAATTTTTGATTTTTAAGGACCTCGTAAAACCGGGTTGAGAGGCTTGTTGCAAATATAATTACGTAACCTAATACACATTCTGTATACCAATAGATCGATGGTCGTCGAAAGTTCGCGAAAATGAACGCGCATTTCGGCGTTAACAAATAGGTAGTTTTTAAGCATAATTTCCATTGGTAAGTAGGATACGACTTGTGAATACCAACACGGTTCAAGGAACGGGCGTTTCGGTTTAATATAAACATAACACAAAATGATTATGACACTATTGACTTGAAAATAACCAGTTGCGTAAGTATTTTTGGGGTTTGTTTCGCATATATTTGTATCTGAAATTATTATTCGGGATTTTGGACTGTTTTAGAAACAGCTGGGCTTCGATTTATGTCGTGATACTGTATATTTTCTTTGCAAATGTAGGAAATAAGAGTTGATTTTATATTATCATGAATTTAAAATGAAATACGGCGAAGGCGTTATCCGCTATTAAGATTGAATATATTCGTTCAGTATGGATATGCTCAATTATTTAAACGAAGCATTTAAACATATTTTCTCTACTAGGTAAAGAGCCCTCAGTGATTACCCTTAGTAAAAAGCTGCTAAAATCATTTGACGCTAAATATACTACATAAAAATATATTCGCTAATATTTTTTAAGATAAACATGCCTTACTAAGGAATAAATTCTTATTGCGGTGGACTTTATAAACATATTAAAATTAATAGATACATAATGATTTCTGATGTTTACGCGAGTATTACACATTTTAAATAAAACTACTTTACGTATTTTATCGCGTTTATATTTGATTTTTGATTGCCCGACGTTTCGAACACTGCAGTGTTATTGGTTACGGGCGGACTATGATGTCTCATGTCCAACAAGTCATCGTTACTGCAGAAATTTTATAATTATCTACCCGATACAGAAATTAGTTATTAAATATTGACCCACATTTTGATACAAATTTATTGCCAGTGTAAGAAGAAAATGATTCTATATGAAAAAATTATATTGTTTATGGTTAGTAATTACTTACTTATATTACAATACTATTAATTTTAATAGATACAAATAACATTCAGAACAATCACTTGTGAATTGTATAAAGAACTACATCTTTGTGACGTCGAACTAACGACACTCGGCATGAGTGGTCACTACTTAGACCAGGTCTATGTCATGACTTAAAAGACATATTCACTATCTGCGCAGTCGATGTGACAAATAAAATTGCATATAAGTAATGATTTCAAGGGACTAGAGTATTTGTATTTGTTGTAATTATTATTTTTTACAAATAAATTCTTTTATTATTGCTTTTTTTATTATTGATTTTTATGCGAATATTACATACTTAAAATAATTTTACTTTTACCAATTTTGTCTTATTGTATTTGATTTTTGATTGCCCGATGTTTCGAACACTTTTCAGTGTTCAGTCTTCCCGTGACCATGAACCCTGAAAGGTAGTTCCGTGAAAATAGTTTTATACCAAACTAAGTAGATGATATGTGACAACAGATAGCGTAGTGATTAAGATAACATCCGACGTTACTAGGTGTCACGGGTTCAAAACTCACGCAGGGTAACTTTGTGTCTCCTCGACGACGCGAACCGCCGCCGGCTACTGGGGCGGCGCAGGCGCGATTACCTGCGCCTGATACCGCCCTAGCTGAGACAGCGAGTGACCGGACCGGGGTGTTAGTCCGTCACCCGCCGAAAGGGCGACCGCGTGAGGGAAGACCGACGTCCTCCCCGGGGGGGGGGGGGGGGATGTCTGTCGATGGGAGGGTACTCTTCAAAGAGTATTCCGTCGGGCCGACCACTGACGACAAGTCACCCTGCTCCGGTGGTCAGTCCAACGACGAAGGTGACGTGTCACGGGTGAGTTACGGGTGTGCGTGCTTACGCCCCTCTGTCGCCCCGGACGGAGTGGTGCGAGGAGTGCACCGACGGTAATACCACCCCCCTCCCCCGCAAAAAAAGGGTAACTTTGTGTGATACAACAATTTTAGTTCGTAGTCTGAGGGTAATTTGTGTCCGTAAATTGTATGTTTATAAAAACCTCTGCAATACAAAGAAAACGTATTTCATCTCAGTTCAAGTATCTGGGCTCGGGTCTCCTCCGCAGTGAAGATTAATATACCTGACGACGCTAGTCCGACGGATTGGCATAGGGTGTTAATTCGCCTTTGCCTTCTCTCACAATGGTGCTAACCGCTCATAATATTTATTCATCTTCTACCATCATTTACGGAAAAGAAAGGAGCGCGGGGACTATTGTATATCTTTTTTCAGGTGAAGAACCTGAAATACTAAACAAATAATAAAACTTGCTGGATCAACTACGTCAAATCGTAGAATCTGTCCTTATCGTCATTGAAGGCGGCTGAATAAGCTGAGAAGGACGTTCTACGTGTTAACTTGGTCTGCAATCGGTTCCTGTGGCATCCTAGGTGCGAGTAACTGATGCTACCTTTACACTAACTAGATAATGAAACAGTTTTTTTTTGAAGTTATTCTTCTTTAGGCGCGTTATGAAAAAATGATGAGAGTGAAATTTTAAGATGCGCGCGCATCTGTGACACAAAATTAACAGTATGAAGCTGTCTGCTTAACCGCTCATTGAGTGAAATTTTAAGATGCGCGCGCATCTGTGACACAAAATTAACAGTATGAAGCTGTCTGCTTAACCTTAAATTCAATTTTTGAATTTATTATTAAATTTATTTTTAAAATATTAAATAATCAATAATAAACATTTAAAATTAAGAATCTTATAATATTTAGAACAAATTATGTCTTATATATTTATTATTCTCTAAATTTTGTTTTTAATAATTATATATATATATATATATATATATATATATATATATATATATATATTAATTATATATTATATATTATATAAATTTATATTAAATATATATATTAAATATATTATTATATAAATATATTAATTTTCAATTTTTAATATTAATTATTGATATCTAAGATCAATCTAAGATTCTTTTAGTTTAAATTTGATGACTATTAAACTGAACTTTGTTGATTATCCTTTTCCAATCCTTCTATTATTTTATTGTAATTAATTATTTGCATGCAATTAAAAACTATTTTTTAATGATGCCAAAGAAGTATAACTTCTCACGCGCGTACATAAGTACACGCACCCATTTTTTTTATTTTTAAGCGAAACTTCTTTGCGCGCATGAGGGTAATTTTTTTACGGATGAAACGCAATTTAGCGTCACGAAGATGTGCAGCGTTTTTGTCGAAGAAGAGGGAGAGAGCAATTGAGACCGATTGAGAGAGAGTGAGAAAGGGCGAACATAGCACGAAGTACAGTCATGAGGCGAGAGTAGGGAGCAAGCGAGTGAGAAAAATCGAGAGATTTTTTTAATACTGATTAAAACACAAAGAAGTTTCTCTCTACGCAGGCTATTTTTTTTTTTGGTGTGCTTTGGTCAGCCCATACCCTGTTCGTTTCGTACGGGATAACGAAAGGGCGGCGCGCGGCACCATAACCCACTGCATTCCCTCTCCTTTGCCATTGGGCTGACCACCGGTACAAGGAACTCATCCTTGTCGTCCGTGGCCAGCCCAAGGACAATAAAATCTGCCGCGTGAGTAAGTAAGTAAAAGTAAATGGTTGACTGGTAGAGAATGCCTCTGGCATTAAGTCCGCCATTGTACTCGTTGCATGAAGTTTAATAAATAAATAAATAAAATAACTCAAAGGAGGTAGATATCGAAAATCTTAGCTAGATGAGACATCAACAAAATGGTAAGCCACCGCCGGGAAAGTCAATGAAGTCCATCAGATCGGTTAATCCATTCAGTATGCGTAGAAGTAGTAAAACATAGAAACATGGCACGCTGCACTTCTAATTGGGCAGGGTGTGCTTAGATCAGCGGCAGTACGGTGTGCTCTCCCTCCTCACGATCGTGTGTAGGTACTTGACGAACTGACGTTAAAGCTCCTTATTATTGTTGACCAGATGGCAACAGTTGGAGTTGGCTCCGGTTTATAAAACATTCTTAATGGCTTTTTACAACACTCACGAGCAATTTAAGAGTTAGTAGTATATGTAGTACTAATATGTATGTAGTACCGGTTTCTATGTGGTGACGAAGTAATAATGCAGTTCACCACTCCCTACCTTGCCCGTGAATGTCGTAAAAGTCGACCAAAGGGATTTATATCCCTTTGGTCGTCTTTACGCATATAACATCTGTGCAAGAGAAAGAAAACTTGAAATAAAACCCTATACCAAGGTTGGTATGGTACCTGACCAGCATGGTATAGTAAGGTCACTTTCCCTCCTATTGTGGAGGAGGCTTGAGCCCTACAGTGAGACGTATATGGGCTGAAATAATGATGATATGTAGTAAGAATAATAAGTTTAATCGATCAAGTTGTTTAGCAGAGGAGAGAACAGTTAGAGTTCAGCTGACATGCATTACACTGCTGGATACGAACCTCTATCTCAACGGAAGACAATTTCACGTAAAATTCCTACTGGCCAGATTGGCAGCGTTTTATTTCGAATATACCCTTAATTAGTCGTCACATTTATCTCCCACGAGAAAGCAAGGCATAATGATCCCTATATTTTTAAATCCGTAACCACACGACAAACACACCAATATTTTTTTATATATATTCGTTAATTCAAAACAGTTACTAGGAGCGTATGCGATGAAAGTAATAAAATTATAAGCCATTTATAGCATAAAACAGATAAAATTTTGTGTGTCTAACTTTCATTTGACTGATAACCGTTCATATTCTCAGGTGCAAACGTCAACGACTTCCATTTCATGTAACAACCACATAAATTATGGAAAATCAATTTTTATCTCCAACATATCGCGATATAAACTGGCGAATCTACTGTTCCTTTCGCGCCAATGAAATTAGACCAAGGGGAGAATGAGAGGCAATTAAAACATGCCATCACGTAATGTATGAGAACTAGCTAAAAGTGTGGATATTTTGCGCGGGGTTATTGACCTGGATTGCAAACATTCGATATAAGGGGAGGCGTGGTGTCCTCAATTGAACTTACCAAATATCTTTATGTCTATTAGAGTTTCTGAGGTCAGGGTTAGTTCGATTCTGTCTTATATTTTGTTATATATGGAATATTATCAACTCTACTTAAGTTTTCTAATTTTATTGCAAATTACCCGATCGTTAAAATCATTGCCTTAGATTCCCCGAGAAACAAATAAATGTCATCTATGACAACTATGTGATTCTCAGCTTACAGAAATTACGTTAATAGTATTAATAATAAAATAATATAATGTATTAGTCCCATTAGGTGAAAAGAGAAGAGGTTTAACAACTAGCTTCAATAAACATTTTTTTTTATAATTTAATATTATTATATTTTAAAAGAATCATATATGCAGTGGGGTATACAGAGGTACAATTGATTGGAAATACTGCTTGCAAGTACAAACTGTTATTGCTGAAGTAACAGTTTTATTAAAAATATTTATTTAATAAAATTAATAAGTACGATGGTGATTGATTAAAAATTCACTATCTATTCCTTTCCTGGCGATGCAACAAAAGTCGTCTAATTAGCAAGCAGATAGTATTACTAAAAGATAAGCAAAACTCGAAGTAAAAATCTATGCCAAAACATCTGACTAGTGTGATATATTAGGACAATTGCCGTACCTTGTGAAGAAGGCTTATGCTCAATAGTAGGGTATACAATAACTGAGTAAAATAAAAACTAGTATATAATCTTCCGTTCCATCCATATATAATCTGCCGAGAACCCCTGGGAAGGAAACGTTCTAGAGTGGCGACTATGTATCAGACGACGCGGTGTAGAAAGCTGCCCCACTAGGAAAGCTGCTGGAAGTCGTTGGTCGCAGATGACACAAGACCATCTTTTGTAGTGAAACCTTATTTTTTTTATGGGTGGGCTATGGTAAGCGCGGACGCGGTCCATTCCGTCCGTACCTACGTCGTTGGGCCGACCATCGGAGCAGGGTGACTTGTCGTCAGTGGTCGGAATGACAGAATACCCTTTCGGGTACCCTCACCTCTCGACGTCCCTGTCCCGGGACGTCGGTCACCGTCGCGCGGTCAGCCTCTCTGCGGATGCCGGACTAAAGTCCCCGGTCTGGTCACCCGCGGCCTTGGCTAGGGTGGCATCAGGCGCAGGGAGGTACTCGCGCTTGCGCCCCCGAGTCGCCGGCGGCGGAACGTGTCACCGAAGAGGAGCTCCTCTCCCGCACGAACCGCCGCCTCCTACCGTGAGATGACGGCCTCACAGAAGGCGGCGACCGCGTCCCAGTTCCTGACGCTATCGAGCATCTGGCGATGGTCGGCAGCGTCTGGTTTTTAGTGAAACCTAAAGGAGAACTTCCTGCAGTTTACAACGATAGGCTGAATTTTGTTGATGATAATACAGAAAAAAACATCGATATTCAAACATAATTTCTATTTACTATATCAGAATCCGTGTGGTGACGGTGTTAGAATACAATTCACCAGCTCCTCTTGCCCGCGGGTATTGTAAAAAACTATAAAAGGTTAGAATATGCATAATATATATATATATATATATATATATATATGTATTCAAGAGAAGAAAAACTCGAAACAAAACCCTATACTAACACGTTTCCCGGACGGACTGGCCCCGCGTGCGCTTACCATAGCCCACCCATAAAAATAAAATACTAAAACGTTTGACCAGCGTCGTATAGTAGATCAATTTCGCTCCCATAGTGGAGAAGGCCCGAGTCCAACATGTATGGACTGAAATGATGATGATGATATCAGACAGATACTTAACAATGGTATAATTTGCAATGTTGACGACTTCCAATACTACTAATACTACTAACCCTTACATTGCTCGTGGGTGTCGTAAAAGACGACTAAGAGCCCTAGATTGACCCGGACCACCTCCATCTGGTACCATTTGGGTCAACGATTACATTCCCAAGGAGGGTTGACGTCAGGCAGGCGGCCGGTCATAAAAGTCATTGCCGAAACTTTTTGCAATATGTCAAAACAGATGACATATTGCGTCGACCCCAAGTAATTGGGATAAGAGCAAGATGATGGTAAAGTAGAACGTTTGGTTCATCATCATCATCATTTCAGCTCATATATGTCCCACTGTTGGGCTCAAGCCTCCACCACGATAAAAGGAAAATTGACCTTACTATACTATCCACCATGTGGTGACGGAGTAAGAATACAATTTACCACTCCCTATCTTGCCCGTGGATGTCATATAAGACGACTATGGAATATAATATGCACATATCTGTGCAAAACTCGAAATGAAACCCTGTACCAACATGTCTGACCAGCATGGTATAGTAGGTCAAATTCTCTCCCATTGTGGAGGAGCCCCGAGCCCAACATTGGGACGTATGCGGGCTGTGATGATGATGATGATACCATCTGGTCAGACAGGTATAGGTTAGAATATTACTACTACTATAGGTAGGAATACTGCTATTACATTCCTCGTGGGTGTCGTAAAAGACTACTAAGAAATTGCCATCGATTTGGACCAACTATCTATTGCCTTCAAAAATTACATTTCCAAGTGTCAGGGTAGGCCGGTCTTAAAGACTTTTCCAAACTTTTGCAATATGTATTATGAAAGAAGAGTACATATTGAATTGACCCCAAGCAATTGAGATAAGAGCAGGCTAATGATAAGGAATTATTCTGTGTAGTGAAGGGTTTGCTTTATAATATCAGCTTTTTTTTTTTTGGTGGGGTATGTTCAGTATACATGCCATCTGTTCCATCCGGGGTGACGGGGCGCGCGGCTTCATAAGCCACCGTTCTCCCTCCTCTTCCTCAGTGGCCCGGTCGTTCGTGGCCAGCCCGGCATAATGTCACTCTTTTCTTTTCCAAGAAAGTCGTAAAAAACTGACAGTTATGCCCGGTGTTTATAGCATTTTGCCTCTTTGTGAGAGACCTATTTCCAACATTAGAATCCAATAATGTGAAGGAAAATGAATATTGGTATTTTCAATTAATTTATTACTAATAAAATTATTCTATAACCTTTTGTATGATGCTGCATTTAAATACCAAATTTCGTCTTAATGATTCATGCAAATTTCGCTTTTCTAATATTCAGTAGTAAATTAATTGGCTGGTGCATAATTTTTCTATTTTTTTTTTCTAATAATATTAATATATTGAAATTTATTTATTAAATCGTCTGCTTTTCAAATCGAAATGTTTTGAAATATTTGATCATATTACACATAATATTATTATTTTAATAATCATATTCTAATATAAATATTGGTTGATGTTAGATGAATCATTTCTCGTCAGTCACGTAGTCAAATTACCATAACTTTTTGCAGAGAGTTTTCCTTTTCTTGCAGTATAATCTACTTAAATTATTTATGCGTCTTTTACTATATCTCTGAGAAAAACCTTTGTCTTTTGTGCCTATACCATAGCGTATGATCTATTTAGTACATTTAGTAATCCAAAAAGAAATCCGTGTTGTCCTGTGGGTGTCTTAAAAGATGCCTAAAGAATTTATAATACATATAATAACTATTCAAGATAAGGAAAAATCTAAATAAAACTCTATACCAACCCGTCTGACCAGCGTGGTATAGTAGTTCAATTTCCCTCTCGTTGTGAAGGAGTCTTGGGGTCTAGAAGGACATATGTATATGAGCTGTATTGATAAAATGACGATTATTATGATGATGAGAAAGAGACTAAGTCTATTGCCTAAAGACGTCCGTCACCAAACTGTTTAGTCCTATAGTATATATATATTTAACCAATTTCTCTTCTATTACAAATAAATATACCCTATGAAGAAAAGTTCTAGGGTGGCGATCATGAATCATACGCAGCGTAAGACGACTTCCTACTAGGTGGACTGACGATATCTTGAAAGTAGCAGGGAATTGTTGGATACAAGTGGCACAGGACCGTTCCGAGGGGCATTCTCGTGAGGAGTCCTATGTCCAACAGTGGACATCAATAGGCAGATGGATGAGTTAGAATGTATTTGCCGTATAGTGAATATATCCTATGTATTTTTATTATTATAAACTACGACTAAGAGACGTGGAGGTTCCAGGACAGACGACCGTCCGCCTCTATTTGCTGAACAAGGGCTAGCAGCGAGGCGAGTCGATAGTGGACTTGTCGTTCGCTAGCCCCTATATCGCAGCAAGTGTGAGGAGCTGATGCGTCCAGGAGGAGGTTGAGACCCTATCCGACCACAGATACATCCAGATAGCCGTACCTTCCGGCAGCTCAGCAAGGGTCACACGGACGGTGATCCCGCGTCACCGCGGTAAGCTGTGGGTCGACTAGATCGGGACCTATTGGCGGAGATAGCCTACGTTCAGTCGTGGCTGTCCTCACCGCCCTAGGCGGACGAAACGCGAAGCACATCGTCCTTTCTAGCCGGAGTGACTAAAGTGCGGTGCGCGGCCCCATAATCTAAAGTATTCCCTCCTGTTTGCCATTGGAAAGTACTGAGATTTTAATAAATGGAACACATATGAGATAAATGAGAATTAGAAGATAAATACAGAATACAACTTCCCTGGCGCAGATATTGGCATCTAATGATAAAGAAACCCGAAGACAAAAGTCAAAAATCGACAATAACTGTGTAGACTATTCAAAAACGTTATAAACCAAATCGATGCGCTTCAAAATCGCTACTACAAGTCTAACCAATTGATTGAGTTGGCGTGCAACTTCCGATCACACACGACCAGGTCGTTAACACTGCTGAAATTTGACTTATAATATGCCGCTACTCTACGAGAAGAGTACATGTACTAAGAAACATGACTATACATTTTTAGAAAATTTCTCTTTAACTTAACTTTAATGTATGTTACTTTCATACATTTAGTAGTCTTGTACAAATTGAGAATATAGTGAAGGAGAGAAGATTTTAAACTATTATAAGTTTGTTAAATTTGGTATTTCCAAAATTAAATAGATATTAATAGTGAATACATAGCAATTTCCTTAATGATAAGAAAGATGTGCTCTAAAATTTAATAGTCATCAATTTAGAAAAGCCTCTTGAAAGTTAAAGTCAATTTAGAAAGCCTTTATTAATTAGTTGGAATATATTTGCACTTGATAAGAAACAACAAATATTTATAACATTTCATTATCAGGAATTATATTCTTAATAAAAGGCAGATAAATTACAACCAACTATAAAAAAAAATGTAGGAATTATTGATACGATAGATAGTAAGAACGTACTGGATTCATTGAATAGGCTTCCAATTATCTTAATTAAAATTATTCAGTATCATTACTAAATTGAACTAATCTAAAGAATATTTTAATTAAATCAGTAATTTAATGTTTATGTATTCGAAACATCTAAACACTATTTTTATGTATATGTATTCGATATGTATTTGAAACGATTTGTATAAGTATTTGAAATGACGGAAAATCAAAAATTATTCACAAACGCGATAAAAGCCGTCAATATTGTTTTATTTCAAATGTGTGTAATACTCGCCTAAACATCACAAATCATTATAAATCAATAAAGGAAACTTATAAATTACAAAGATTACAGATACTTTCAGATCAGGTCTTTTTCTTTTTATTACACTTGTATCTTCAATAAAATAAAACTGAAGTTTGAAGCTTAACTTAAAAATCATAGTTCTGTAATTAATTGCTATTTCACAGCTCACGGTCAAACATAATTATGGTAGTATAATCAATATCAAACATAAGTATGATAATGGGCAAACATAATTATTATGTTATAACAATCAGGATAATAATAAACAAACACAACAGTTAAACTAGTCCATTGAAACCTCATCCTCATAAACATATATTAGATACCATCATCACACAATAGTTTTACACCTACCGTTGGCAGTCAACGTGTGTTATGAACAGACGTGGAGTATCTTCAGTAGACGTCCCATCCCATTTTTAGATAAAATTTTTCCAAAGGCGTGTTAGATCCATATTCCCATGTAAGCCTTTCAAAGGACCGGGTATCTCACCTTTTTTTTTGGGGGATTACGGTCGGCGCATTCCTCGATCCACTTCGTCCAGAGTGTCAGAGGGGCGTAAGCACGCACATCCGTAACCCACCCAGGACACGTCGCCTTCATCATTGGACCGACCCACAGAGTAGGACGACTTGTCGTCAGTGGTCGGCCGAATGCTAAAAAGTATTCAAAACGTCGAGCAATCAAAAACGTGATAAAATCCGTAAAAACAGTTTTTGTAACATTGTTTTAATACCTTACAACTTTCAATTAGACGGGTTGATAAACTAACGTATACGGATGTTCCAATGAGTTCCGTTGTCAAATGACTCATAAAACATAAGTTTTATTACTATATTCGGCGACAACATTCTTCATTAACACTACGTATAATTTTATGTTAACATTTCTAAGGTGTTGAAAATATAATAAAGCAAATCCTGATTTACTTTCCAAACGGAATTACAAGTTTATCTTATATTACTTAAATGTTATCTATTAAAATTTGCGTTTTATCTGTTGAAATTTAAATATTTGAAACTTTCAGTAATCAATTAAAATTGACTGAGGTTTCAGACGCCTTACCCACAGGTAAGGCGCCTGAAACAAAAGCGAAACGGGGGCGAGTTGCTAGTAATAATTATATATTTGAAAAATAATTTTGACTTCCTTATAAGAAACTGCTTCGGATCTTATTTAGTTTTTTTTTTTTTTTTTTTATTGCCAACGGTGGCAAACGAGCAAGCAGCACACCTGATGGTAAGTGAAACTGCTGCACATGGACCATTGCAATACCAGGGGCACAGCCAGGCCGCTGCCTACCGTGAAGGAAATACTCTTCTTAAACCTCGTTTAAAGAAGGACATGTCATAGCGCTCGGGAAACACAGCAGCAGGTAGTTCATTCCAGAGCTTGCACGTACGTGGGAGAAATGATCGCTGGAAACGGACAGTTGAAGACCATAACGTTTCCAGGTGAAATGGATGAACCCTGCTGCGATGTCGAGTGGTACGTTGGTAGAATGGTGACGGTGGTACCAAGTCAAACAGTTTCTCGGAGCACTCCCCGTGAAAGAGTCGGTAGAGCACACAGAGTGACCCAAAGTCTCTCCGCTGCTCCAGCGACTCCAATCTGTCCGTAAGATTGGGATCCCCGACGATTCGAACAGCCCGTCTTTGCAGGGAGTCAAGTGGGTCTAGCTGATATTTGGGCGCACCTGCTTGTGCTTTGTATAGCACAAGACGCTGTCTCGGTGTGAAGTACCGCCTGGCTTTGTTCAGGACGCCCAACTTTTTGCTTGCCAATTTGGCTTTGTCCTCCAAATGACTCCCAAACTGGACTTTGCTCGATATTTTGACGCCGAGAATCCCAATACTCTCAGAAATTGGAAGAGTTACTCCTTGGAACTGAGGCGCCATGACAAATGGGTCCTTCTTTGCAGTGAACGCGCAAACTTGTGTCTTTGTAGGGTTGAACTGGACTAGGTTCCGTTCACCCCATTCCGAGGCCCGCCCCAGAGAGCGCTCGACTTCAGACACAAGTTGAACCCTTCTTTCCTGAATACTCCGAGGGATATTCCGTTGCTCAGTGTACCGCTCATCACCCGTACTGTCATCCGCATAACAACGCATACTCTCGATAGAGAGCATGTCATTGATATGCAGGATAAACAACGTCGGGGAGAGCACCGAGCCTTGTGGTACACCAGCATTAATGGTCATGGTATCGGAGCAGGAGCCATCTACGACGACTTTTATACTCCGACCATCCAAAAAGCTGGCAATCCAATTACAGAGTCCCTCGGGGATTCCGTATGATGGTAGCTTCGATAGAAGTGCCCTGTGCCAGACCCTATCGAACGCCTTTGCGATATCTAGGCTGAACGCCAGCGCCTCACCCTTGCCCTCCAAGGCCTCTGCCCAACGGTGTGTGAGGTACACAAGAAGATCACCAGCCGACCGACCATGATGAAAGCCGTATTGGCGATCACTGATAAGCTGGCGATCCTCAAGGTACTGCAGAAGCTGGCGGTTTATAACCTTCTCCATTATCTTGGAGAGCAAGGATGTTATCGCAATTGGCCTGTAATTCGATGGGTCAGACCGGTCTCCCTTTTTAGGGATCGGGTGGACACGGGCTACCTTCCACGAAGACGGAACCCTATTAGTAGCGTAGGAAAGTCGGTATAGGCGCGTGAGGATGGGAGTCAATTCAGGGGCGCACGTCTTTAGTACCACTGCAGGGATGCCATCCGGTCCACTCGACTTATGGACGTCTAAAAGCCGCAGCTCCCGCCTAACCGCTCGCTGCGTGATGCAGATTTCGGGCAGTGAGCTTTCACACCGTGGGATGGTAGGTGGTGTGGCAGCTCCGGCATCCAAAGTCGAGTTACAGGCAAAGAATTGACCTAGAAGATCGGCCTTCTCCTTTGCGCTGTGGGCCAGACTACCATCGTGTTTCTGCAGTGGTGGGAGATTGGGCTGGCAGAAGTTGCCTTGTGCAGCCTTGGCGAGCGACCAGAATGCACGACTCCCAGCAGGATAGCTTTGCAATCGCTCGCCAATTCTGGCAACATGTTCCGCCTTGGCTCTGGCAATAGCCTTCTTACTAGATCTAGAAGCGGCGTTAAATTTCCGCTTCACCTCTTTGGCGTTCGGGTCCTGGCATTTTTTGGCCCTATTCCAGGCCCGATATGCGGACTGTTTCTGGCATGCAGCCGTCCTGCAGGTTTTGTTAAACCAGGGTCGGCTGCGGCCACCGACGGGTATTTTGGTGTTGGGGATGAATAATTCCATCCCCGTAATAACCGTTTCGGTAACGCAGTCCGCACAGCCGCCAGGGTCCCCAGAGGCGAAGCAAAGCCGCTTCCATGGGTAGGATGCGTAAAACTCGCGCAGTCCATCCCAATCTGCTGACTTATATTGCCAGACTCTGCGAGTCCCAGTCGCCTTAGAACGACTAGGCCTTACAACAGGGGCACTGCTACGGACCAAGCAGTGGTCAGAAGATCCAAGAGGCGCTTCAACCACTACCTGATATCCGTGCTGGTGTGTAGTCAGCAGAAGATCCAGTAAAGAAGACTCATGGCTCTCAATATCTGGGATACGGGTGGGCTGTGTCACCAGTTGTGAGAGACCATAGGCCGAGACCATATTGAAGAGATGTCGTCCCTGGAGGTCGGTGGTTCGGGACCCCAGCCACTCTTTATGATGAGCGTTGAAGTCTCCAAGAACCACCACCTCCGCTGATGGACACTGCTCCAATATTTCGTCAATCCCCCATTGGACGTTCTCAAATAATTGAATTGACCCCGGATCACTGCCATGGGACCTGTAGAGGCATGCGTAGATGCGGGTAAGCCCTCCATAGTCTACGCGTAGCCACAGGATTGACAAGTCACCATGTTCGAGGGCCCGAAGGCGGCGACAGCAGATATCACCTCGGATGAATACGCACACCCCGGCTTTACGACGAAAGGTATGCTCCAACTCGTAGCCGGGGTAATTTAGGTACGAAATGTCATCCGGAGCACCTATCTGCGTCTCCGTTAAAAAGAGTAAGGCAGGCCGCGCCGTCTCGAGGTGATGGTGGACGGCGTCGAGATTGCTATGTAAACCCCTGATATTGCAAAAATCCACATCAAATATGGATAAGGGGACCGCCGTAGAAAATCGTCTCTTTTTAACATTCTTGGCCATGATTTTTAATTTAAGAAGAGGAGGAAGGGAGTGTGAATGTGTATAACGGAGTTTGGTGATACCAAAAAAAAAAGGCAGTGCATGGTCGAGGAGTGAGTGTTGTGAGGAGCTGACACGAAGCACGGAAGGGCCCCCGATGCCCCCCCGTGTGTAGCCGCCGAGGTCCACTCCGGTTTCCCACACCGGCACGACGACTACCCAACGGTATTTTCGCCGGTTGGTGGGACAGCCTCCCAGGGAGGATGATCCTGGGTTCGGGTCCCCTGCTGACCGGCAGGTGGCCGGCGGTGACCATTCCCATCGGGTCTCCCTGTACACCATGCCAGCCCCTCACGCTCAATACCCCGACCAAGACCTCACCACCGCAGGTTTCAGGCCTCACCAAAACCCGCCACACACAAACACACCCAGAAAGTTGGGCTCCCGGCTCTCTCGCTCACCGAACGAAGTGCAGCAGCAAATTGCTACTACTCAAACGTCGATCTTCTGCGAGAGTGTGGTACTGCCCCGGACGGACCGGCCCGCGACTGCAAACAAAAGACTGTCTACAGTGTGGTCCTACCACCAATGTAACTTCAATCAGTGACTTCTATCGATTCTTCCATGAAATGTAGACAATTACCAAGAAGTTATAGCATTCACGACACGACTATGCCTTCAAAACTTTGTACCCTTAACCCCACGTATAGTATGAGAACAGAAATCAAAATAACTGCTATGGTCTTTCTCAGTAGTCATCTTCATATATATAAATCTTCTATTCGTAAATTAACTCCTAAATGGCTGGACCGATTTTGATGATTTTTTGTGGCTGTTTCGATGGATATGAAAATGACTTAGATTAATAATTGGAACCGGTAGGCAGCGCTGAGATCGATTTCAAAGAGAATTCCTTTTACTATTTTTTTAGATTTGAACAAAACCACATTTGTTGGGTCAGCTAGCGATACTCCAAAAATATAGAAATTAAACATTTTCCTCGAACAACAGAAAATGTTTATTCTTTTGATAAATTAAAATTTCATGAGCGATAGTTTTATTTTTAGGGGCGTTAGGTGATTTGACATTACGTTTATTTTCATCTAAATAAAAAAAAGGAGAACTTACAGGAAGAAAGGTGTTTAAGAGCCCCAGCTGAGGCCAGTGGTCACTGGATCGGAGAATAGTCCCCTGCAGAAAGGCTGACCGCGTGAGGGTGACCGACATCCCAGGAAGAGCGTTAAGGAGGGAGGGTATCCGAAAGGATTGCCCGCCGGGCTGCTTACTGATGGTCGACCCAATATTGAAGGAGAGGAATAAGGTGGGTTATGGGGCCGCTCCCCCACCCTTTCGTCACCCCGGAGAGAACGGATGGCGTGTTTGCTGACCTTAGTCCACCCAAAACAAAAAACAAGGGGTGCTTTAGAGATTTTTAATTTAATCACCATGGTTAGTGCTTTAGGAGCCATCTAAGTGGGTACAATTTGAAAGTTGACTCTTCGATCGTGCGTGGCGTTATCACTGCGTGCGATTTCCGATTGTATCATGTTAGAGTTCATTGACCCCACACCGCATCCGAACACTTTCGTAGCGGCTAGAGACAATGCAGTAACGCTAGATATTAGGGGTTCATTGGCCGAAAGAAGTTTGCGAAATGCACATTGCAATTTGTAATATTTACTGCAATTATTGTTATGTTTTTTCTCACAATATCCTTTTACTTTTAAAATATATTTATAACTGTAACATTGACGTAGCACGGTTGTTTAGTTGATGTTTAAAGAGCTGTATTGTTTCTCTTTCATTATAAACTTCGTTCTGTTCTATATATTTTTAGGGTATGTTGATGTTCACATTCGGAGAACCTGACTACGCGGTTTGTAGCCGCCAAATGGACCAACGATGACAAGGACCGGGCAACGGTAGCCGCTTACATGTATGTTGTAAGTTGTTAGGTCAAAGGGTTACACAACCATTACCTAGCTTCCATTCTATTACTTTGCTTCATGTCTCCTACTTTGCATAGAAGGAAATATTTCCAACTCATACTGTTTTTTCTTTTCTAATTAATTTTTTTGCGGGACTCAAAACAAATACCTAAAGTCTTTTCGAGGGTCAAACCTCAGCGTCCTATACGGCGACAATTATGAATCCTAATTTACAGTAATGGAAATATGTGGTGGAGTTAATCAAATACATTTTATAAAAAAAACGTAATCTTTGCGCTCATGTTACACACTGTATTTTGAATTGAGAGAGTGAGAAGTCGCTTTTTTATTTTACATTCCATATTTTTGGAATTTTATATTCTGTCGAAATTTATTATACTTATACACTTGCAAACTCAATGAAATTGGAACTATATGAACGAAAGAACTAGCTACTAAGCGATCACTTCAACGACTTACATACGTAACCAATAGTCCACTTAAAAGTCGGCGGCGGGCGCACTGCGAGTTATGAATCATGCTCTGACCCAGGACGAGTAAGAAGCGGTGACGTGTTTTTGATAAATTTAATCATCCAAATATCCTTTCATCAGCCTATGTTCATAGTCATCATCCTATCATCACTATTGAAACCCGAACCGCTGCGTGAAGTTGTGCATAGGCTGGGTCTAAGGGGCATATACCATAATCACTACTCTTGCCAGGTGAATTGGCTATCCTAGTTTAAGTTAAGAATGGTATATCAAATATCAAAGTACCATTAATATGATGAACCCTTAGTTGCTTTTTAACCTATCATAGCACGGATGGATATCTATAACAATAGGTTGTCAAAATGTGGATATGTGATAACAAGATTTAGGAAGAAAGGCCTAAATGCCTTTCTTCGCACTAGGAAGGTTAATAGTTAATGTAACGATTTTGAATGGACATAAGAATCGTGAGAGACCCAAAAAGACGTGGATGAATTGTGTGATTGAAGATTTGCGTAAGATGAAAGTACTGAGTGCAGATCTGAGAGCTGACAGATATCTATGGAAGGTAAGACTTATGCCGACCCCCTTTAGTGTGGAATTAGGGCAGGCTCATCATGAATAATCAAGAAACTTGATTATAACCAACAATTTAACAGGTCAACATTTTATTAAATGCGTACAAACCAAAAATGGATCTTTGATTTCACGACGTTTCAAACACTTAACCGCGTTCATGGTCTAGGGCAGGTCATGACTATATCGTGACCATGAACGTTGCAAAGTACATACAAACACGATAAAATCTGTAAAAATAGTTCTATTTACAATGTGTAATACTCGCGTAAACATCAGAATTCATCATCATCACCGCAGTCCACATAAGTCCCACTGTTAGGCTCGAGCCTCCTCCACAATGTGAGGGAATTTGACCTACTATACCATGCTGGTCCGACATGTTGGTATAGGCTTTCATTTCGAGTCTTCCTTCTCTTGCACAGATGTTATATGCATATTATATCCCTTAGTCGCCCTTTACGACATCCACGGGCAAGATAGGGTAAATTGTATTCTTACTCTGTCACCACACAGAAACATCAGAATTAATCAAAAAATATTTGTTCATTTTTGCAAAAATTGCTTCTGTAACTAATCTAGACCAAACAGAATATCCTAACTACATTCTCAAGGTAAATTACGTTATAGGTTACAAAAAAACACACAATAAGAATGAGTTTGAAATTCCAAGTAACCTGTGCGTACGGTGATTCAAGCAATATCCGAGATTACTTTCGCAATGCGGACGTAAACAAACCAAGATACTTTCGCAACTGTCTACGGATTCATATCATAAATGAATGAGTCACATTTGACGATTCAATAATGATGTTAACATTGTTAGTTAGTGCAAACACTTTTGCGCAACTATTAATAGAATCCGGGTAGTTCTGCAAATCATTTGATGTTTTCCTTGTAGCGATGGAGTAAGAATGCATATCACCACTTCCTTTCTTGCCCGTGGGTGTTGTAAAAGACGACTAAAGGATCAAAATACGCATATAACATATATGCAAGAGGAGGAAGAGGAAAATTTGAAGTGAAACCCTATACCAACCTGTCTGACCAGTATGATATAGTAAGGTCAATTTCTCTCCTATTATGTAAGAGACTCGAGTCCAGCTGTGGGGCATATATATCTTTAAAGCATAGCTGTTAGTGGTAGGACCACAGTGTTGACAGATGTCTGTCAACAGCCACGGGCCGGTCCGTCCGAAGTAGTATCACACTCTCGCAGAAAATCGACGTCAGAGTAGTAGCAATTTGTTATTGCACTTCGTTCGGTGATCGAGAGAGCGGGAAGCCCAACTTTCTGAGGGTGTTTGCGTGTGGTGGGGATGCCTTTAGTTTCACGGAACCCCATTGCACACTCTCACTCTCCCTTTACTTTGTAGGCAGAGCGGCCTAGCAAAGGTCCATGAGCGGCAGCAACACTTACCATCAGGTGTGCTGTTTGCTTGTTAGCCTTCGCTTGAATAAAAAAAAATAAATGTAAACATCACACATGTGTACTAACTATAATTTAAAAAAAAAAAATTCCGTGATGCACTATGGTTTAAAAAAAAAAATAACACTAGTTTTTATGTGTGTATAACAGCAGTACATTACTATTAGTCACATTTGAGTGTTAATGCCATGAGCATAAATTTATGTCCTAGGCGATTCTGTTTTTATTTGTTAACCTGCTATTGTTTTATTTTAATGCATTTGAACAATAAAATAATTGGTTGTTTCTCATATCAAAACTATATAATGAATAGGTTTATTTATCTTCATCTGCCTGTTCTTATCTAAATAAGTCGGGATCATTGTGTTATTCTTTTTTCTTTGTACATGTTTGACAGTTTTGCCAATAGTTATATTACCAGCTAAATTAATGTTGGCCAGATGACATCAAATATAGTGGAACCAGGTCGATGTAAAGCTCCTAATCGTAGTCTACGACACTCACAACCAGTTTAAGGATTGGTAGTAGTAGTATTGATAGTAGTATTGCAGCCGTCACTAAACAGGAAATAATGACTTTCAGTGTAATAATTCATCCATTAAAATTGTAAAATACGTATACAAATCGAACGATTTCTGTCATTATTTCATTATATTTTTGTTTCCTTATATCATACCTTTCCGTGTGGTGACGGAGTAAGAATACAATTCACCACACCCTATTTTGGCCGTGGATGTTCTAAAGACGACTAAGGGATATGATATGCATATAACATCTATGCAAGAGATAGAAAATTCGAAACAAAATCAACGTTAACACATCTGACCAGCGTGATATAGTGGATCAATTTCCTTCCTATTGTGGAGACTCAAACTCAACAGTGGGACATATAGGATCTGAAATGATGATGAATATTATAATTTTTTTTCCACATAAATCCACAATAGTAAGAACGCAATTCACCACCGCCTGTTTTGTCTGTGGGGATTGTAAAAGACAACTATTAATATGCTTATAACATCTATGCAAGAAGAGGAAATGCGTCATATTATGCGTGTCTAGCTTAATATCATCATCATCATCATCGCAATCCACGTACATCTCATTGTTGGGGTAGGGCCTCCTACATATTGGGAGGGAATTTAACCTACTATACCATGCTGGTCAGACATGTTGCTATAGGGTTTCATTTTGAGTTTTCGTTCTCTTGCACAGATGTTATGTGCATATTATATTCCTTAGTCGTCTCTTACGACATCCACGGGCAAGATAGGGAGTGGTGAATTGTCCCGTCACCGCACTGTACAGCTTAGCTACCTTAGTAGGTATACTTAATAGTCCAATTTCCTTTCCCTTCTACTATGTAGAAACTGAACCGACTAGGTATATGTATCACTTATTCGTTTAATGGAGGTGTAGAATACAGTTTGTCAGTACTGTTTACATTCTTGTGGAAGACGTAAAAAACGGTTGAAGAATCACCAGGTAAACACAGCAATACCGTTGTGGGCAACTCATAACATTTACTGCTATAGCCTAGGCAGATGGGTACTCTATAGTACAACTTTTGGGTAGACAGATGCCTAGGGTAGCGATTACTGCATTATCTCTATTATGAGGAGACCTATATACAAATGTGTAGATGATTCAAGTCATCAATATTCGCTGATTTGTCTATTAAGGTAAAAGCACCAGTATTTGACCATGTACCAACCGTTGACCGCACATAAATAGGTAAAATAAGAATTTAAGGCCTGTTTTTAAACTAATTCCATATTAAGTAGTCAATGTTGTGGTTTCTACAGTCGCGTAAATTCCATTTCGCTACGTGTATTATATTATTCATCTAAATAAGGACTAATTATATTTATTTTCCTTGAAATGAACCAAACCATTTATTGACACTAACCCGATTGACGGTTTTAGAAATGAAAAAAATAATATAATAATATCTTTAAATTGATTGCAGTGCCACTTACTAGGCCCAAATATCATGCGGTCGCAGCCTTCTGCGAAGCAGTGATCTTGCAGGAGGCAGGCGAGTCGCGCGCGCGAGCAGTTCAGCCTCGACGAAGCGACCCGCCGCCGGCGACTGGGGCGGCGCAGGCGCCACTACCTGCGCGCCAAATAGGGCCCAAAGACGGAATACCCCAAATAGGGGATATTCCGTCGGACCGACCACTGATTTTTTTTTTTTCGCTGTGGAAATGCAATTTACGCACTATCCCCCGCCGGTGTCAGACGAGGGGGAGTGTGGGACTCACCGGAATACTCACTAAAACCACAGCGGTCCCTTCCGCGCTTTTACGGGGTGCCAGAAAAGTCGTCTTATGACATTCGATCCCCGACACCCCTAGGAATGACAAGTAACCCTGCTCCGGTGGTCGGCCCAACGACGAAGGCGACGTGGTGTTCGGGTGGGTTGCGGGTGTGCATGCTTACGCCCTTCTGTCGCCCCGGACGGGGTGGTGCGAGGAGCGCACCGACCGCAGCACACCCAAAAAAAAAAAGGCCCAAATACCATCATTCATGTCATTACAGTACATTTATGTCCCACTACTGGGCTCGAGCTTTCTCCATAATAGGAGTCAAATTAATCTACTACACAGTCAGACGTGTTCATTCTAAACATTTCGAGTTTTTTTTTTTGAGGGTTTCATTTCAAGTTTTTAGTATCATTCATAGATGCTACATGTATGTTATATCCCTTACTCGTCTTTTACGACACCCATAGATAAGATAGGGAATGGTGAATTTTATTCTTACAGCGTCACCATACGTCTGTATTATCATTCTAAAACTGTCCTTCGTCCAATTATCATTCTGAACCATTATTGAAATCATCATCATCTCAGTTCATACACGTCCCACTGCTGGGCTCGGGCTTCCTCTTATATGGGAGGTAAATTGACCTACTTTACCACCTTGATTAAATGTGTTAGGGTTTTGTTTCGAGTTTTCCTTCACTTGCTTAGATATTATATGCATATTATCCCTTAGTCGTCTTTTACGACACCCACGGACAAGAAAGGGGGGTAGTGAATTGTATTTTTACTCCATCACCACACGGATAACAAGACATATTGAAATAACTAGAACAAAAAAATTATCAAAAGAACCGCTTTCGATAAAATTTTCATCGTTTGCAAAGCTGTCTCTCTCAGTCATACACACGTACCTTGAGAAAATTATAATATATCACCGATGTTCGCTGCATTTATGTAATTTTTTTCCATTCAGGTAAAATCCATTTCGCTATGTGTACATTCATTCATGTAAATATGTATCAATAATGTTTGTTTTCCTTAAAATATAGCAAACGTTCTATAATTACATAAACAATGAATATTATGAATGGCCCAAGCGTAAGCGATGACGTGAAACCCATTCATGTTTTGTTGTGCACTTGTTATGTTTGTTAAAACACGACAATTATTTATAAACATAGTTTCCTTATATTATACGGAAATTATAAGCATTTATTTGTCTTCATCATCATCATCGCAGCCCACATACATCCCACTGTTGGGCTCGGGCCTCGTCCACAATGGGAGGGAATTTGACCTACTATACCATGCTGGTCAGACATGTTGGTATAGGGTTTCATTTCGAGTTTTCCTTCTCTTACACGGATCTTATGTGCATATTAAATCCCTCAGTCGTCTTTTACGACATCCACGGGTAAGATAGGGAGTGGCGAATTGTATTCTTACTACGCCACCACACAAAAAAATCTTTATTTGTATTACTGTTTTATATTCGAAGAGTTTTTTGCTGACAGAGTAACAATACAATTCTCCATTCCCTATTTTGACTGTGGTTCGTAAAAAAACGAGTTGTGTAAACAAAATATGTAATTCACAATTTCGTAAGCCTGAAAGTGACACCAGTGATAGAGAAGATTAGGAGCGCGATTGTCTTGGTATGTATGTACATGTGATGAAGAGGGATGAACACTCCCAACTAATTCTTTAACCCCATAAAAACAAATCAAATCGGGATCCATTCATACGGGAGCTCAGATACCACATTAACAGACACGACAAACTTATATAACTTACTACATTTTTGCGTCGAGGTTTAATAACGTTACAAAATATGGAACAAAAATCATAGGTATCAAATATCCCACTGCGGGGCTAAAGCCAGGAGGCTTTAGCCCCGCACAGATTAATTTCACTTCAATAACGGAGGACCGTTATTGGAGTGCAATTAATCTGTGGTACTACGCCTGTCACACGCGATGGTTTTGCCTTTTCTTTCGTGGCGCCTTCCTCTTGCTTAGATGTTATGCGAATAATAATCTCTTAGTCGTTTTTACGACTCTCACGGGCAAGAAAGCGGGAAATAACTTGTATTTTTACTCCTTCATCACACGGTATATAAAACGCGCTAAAGAATAAGTAACTTTAGTATCATGCTGAGGAATCTACGATATTTGTTGCAATTAACGGACAATAATTACAGACAAACCCAGAATAATCATTTAATTTAAGTATCACATAGGGCACTGTACTATTATCAATACTGCTTATATACGTCCTACAATTGAGCTCGAGTCGACAATAGAATGAAAATGGACCAATATACCACGCTGGTCAGACGGGTTGATACAGGTTTTATTTCAAGATTTTTCTCTTGATGTTGTAAGCATTTGATCCTTAGTAATTTTTTACGACATCCATTGGCAAGTAACGCGGTGGTGAATTTATATTTTTACTCCGTCATCACACGGAAAACTTATTGTAATTGTACTGTGTGGAGATAGAAGCCGCGATATTCGTTTGGGAGTTCATTATTTTTACTACTGGGCCTTATTTCATAAATTTTTTTTTTTTCGATATCCCGTACTGAGAGATAAATTCTTGCGTTGCGATGAACTTAACATACATAAAGTTCACAGCTTAAAGTTATACTAGAACATAAAAATAATTGTTGCAAAAAACTGCAAGATACATAGAGAATTGTCCTGTATGGAGATTGAATCGACGCTCCGGTATAGCTACCACTGCCATGTATTTTTTAAAACACCTTTCTCTATAAGAAAATCGTATATCATTTAAAATATTCATAAAATTACCAAGATAGTCATTAAGTAATTTAAGACATTATGTAAAATTGATAATATTTAACTATCCCCGCGGGGTTTATACATAATAAATCATTGGAATTTGAATCTTTACAAGATATTTGGCAAAGAAATAGCTGTAGGAATGTAAATATTCCATTTATGGAATTGGTATATTTATACAATGTATTATCAGCACGTCCTTTCCCCCTTTTTTTTAAATTGCTAATGGTGACAAACGAGTAAACAGTACACCTTAATGGTAAATGATACTGCTGCTCATGGAATTTTGCTAGACCGCGCCCTACCGTGAAGAAAGTGAAGGAAGTGTAAATGCGTGCAATGAGGTTCAGTAATACTAAGGGCATCGCTTTTTTTTTTTTGTGGGTGAGCTGCGGTCGGCGCGCCTCCGCACCACTCCGTCCGGGGCGACAGAGGGGCTTAAGCACGCAACTCCCGCAACCCACCCGAAAACCACGTCGCCTTCGTCGTTGGGCCGACCACCGGAGCAGGGTTACTTGACATCAGTGGTCGGCCCGACGGAATACCCCCTATTGGGGTACCCTTCCATCGACCGACGTCCCCCCCTCGGGGAGGACGTCGGTCTTTCCTCATGCGGTCGGCCTCTCGGCGGGTGACGGACTAATCCCCGGTCACGTCACCCGCGGCCTTGGCTAGGGCGGCATGAGGCGCAGGTAGTTGCGCCTACGCCGCCCCAGTCGCCGGTGGCGGATCTCCTCGTCGAGGCTGCACTCCTCGCGCAGGCGATCCGACGCCTCCTTCCGCGAGATCACTGTCTCGCAGAAGGCTGCGACCACGTCCTAATTCCCGACGCTGTCGACCATCGTCCTAGCGATAGCCGGCAGCGCCAGGTCTGTACCGATGATTGCGACGAGTTCACAGCGCTGCACTGCCCAAGCCGCGCAGGCCTCGAGCGTATGTCGCGCCGTGTCCTCGCCGCAATCGCAGTGGTGGCAGGACGGTGTACTCTCCCTCCTTCGTTAGGAGGGAGAGTACCCTGTGCAGGTATTTGGCGAAGCACCCATGCCCCGTCAAAACCTGCACTAGTCGGAAGGAGAGCACCCCGTGCCGCCTTTCCAAAAAAAAGGCATCACTAAAACCCACCACACACAAACACCCTCAGAAAGTTGGGTTTCAGGCTCTCTCGCTCATCGAACAAAGTGCAGTAACAAATTACTACTCGGACGTCGATTTTCTGCGACAGTGTGGTACTACCCCGGACGGAACGGCTCGCGGTTGTAGACAGACAACTGTCAACAGTGCCTACCACTGTAAAATCCCCTGCTGTATGTAGTTACTAAAGTATGTTAATAGCCGATATCTAGTGAAGAACAATACGAAATAATACTGAAAACTAACCCGTCTGGTTCGAGGTTTATTGAAAAAACTTGCACCCGAAGTATACCATAAATAACCTGAGAAGGAGAATAGAGAAGAATTTTAGTCCAACTATAAATCTGATGCGTATTCAGTCAGAATCTGAAAGCTAAATGCGAAATGAACTAATTTCACAGATACCAGAAGTCTGTCTTTTTAAAAAAACTTTCATTGTAAAACGTCATATTAGAAACTCTAAAATTTTTATTAACTAAAACTAAGGAAAATGGCTAAGAGAAGGAAAACTGGAAATGAAACCCTATACCAACATGCAAGACCAGCATGGTATAGTAGATCAAATTCCTTCCCATCGTGGAGGATGTCCGAGCCCAACATTAGGACGTATGTGGGCTGCGATGATGATGATGAAGGAAGGTAGAAGGATAAAGAAGGAGAACTTTAAATAACATAGGATAGAAAAGGAGAATTTTAAATGAAACCTTGTGCTTATACATCTGATCATCGTAGTATATTAGATCAATTTACCTCTCATTTTGAAGAAGCTTGAGTTCAGCAATGGAAAGTATACGAGCTGAGGTGACGATGATAAATAAAAGTATTAGTGTGTAATGGAGCGTTAAGTATACAACATACTCTTAAATTGTCTTGGGTGTCATAAAAATTGGCGAAGAGATCACCAGGCAAATAGGCAGCTTTCTGGAATATTTACAACAACTTTTTACTCCAACTTTTCAAAGCGTGGTAATTACAAGCCACTTTGTTTAATAATGGATATCTACAGACAGGTGGTTGGATGAAATATAAAATGAGCGTATTACAAACTATCAAGTATAGTACCAGACTTTAAGCTCATTGAGAAGTGCTTCAGAAAACCATAGCAATATTTTTTGCGTGCCCTAAAACGATAAGTCTCTTCACGGGATTGGTAGTCGTGTGCATACACCGGTAGATGAGTGAGAGAAAAGTTCTGAAGCCCGATAAATGTGGAGCACTATCTACCTTTTTAATAAGGGCATTTGGTATATTACGCCACGTTAGGCATCCCTAAGCAAACGCATTAAAAGGACGCATTAAATAGGCCCCATTAAACAGGAAAAATTAAAAGGTCGCATTAAATAAAACGCATTGTGAGTTTTGTGCCTGTCCTTTAATCCTTTCATATAATGATGATGTTTGTAATGTCAAGTTCGATAAAAATTAAAATGTAGTAAACTATTCTAACATATTCAAATTTGTGAGAGGAAGTCGGTCTTAAACTAATAGAAAACGATGATAGTTGTGACGCTTAGCATCGCCTTAGGCTAATTTTGCGCCTAATATTCAAACAAGTAATTTTCGACTGTCATTTCGGCGGTCGGCTGGTCGATGACCTCCCACGACCTAGATTTACTCGTTTCGTATGAAACTCACATGAGTGACGGAGGATGACTTCGCATTGGAAAGGCCATTTGTAAACGTTGTGGCATCCATTCGAGAGGTGCACTAAGCGAAACCATGATATAAAATCATGAACAACCGTGGGATGCATCGATATATTTCGATTTCTCGTTTCACATCCAAAGAATTCTCGTCTATGGTGAAATTTTAACAGCTTCTGTCTAATTCGACATAAGAAATTTGATTTTAAAATTTGAAACTTTCTTCGTATCATGGGAAGTATCCCACGAAATATAAAACGAATAACTATTTGGAAAGACGAATTAGTCTTTGAATACGTTTTATTCGTAGACATTAATGATTAGAATTTCTAGAATGCACTATTTAACAAGGTTACTGACTTTTTCGACAAAATAAAAAAAAAATGCTTTTGTTAACGTAAGAACTGTGCCAACAAAAAAACAAAATATCGGCTTTGCCCCGCAACTTGCTTTACGTATATTATCTATTTAATTTTATTCTTTTCTTTGATGTTACTACTACCTTTCTTGCCCGTGGGTATCGTAAAAAACGACTAAGGGATTACAAACTCGAAATAAAACCCAATACCAACCCGTCTGAACAACATGGTATAATAGGTCCATTTGCCTCTTATTAAGGAGGGAAATGGGTAAAAAGGAGGTGGTTCAAGCCCAACAATGGGACGTATATGAGCTGAAATGAAAAATTGAATGAAAATAGTTTATGCATGCAGCAGCATCTAGGTACTTGACGTAAATTGATAGTTTCAGCCTCGAGTCTGAAATAAATTGTTACAAAAATTTTCTTGAACATTTCATACCATGCTTGCAAAATCTCTTACACTGATGCATAGAACTAAATATTAACCGGGGATTAGTCCGTCACCCGCCGAGAGGCCGACCGCGTGAGGAAAGACCGACGTCCCCCCCGAGGGGGGGACGTCGGTCGATGGGAGGGTACCCCAATAGGGGGTATTCCGTCGGGCCGACCACTGACGACAAGTTAACGCTGCTCCAGTGGTCGGCCCAACGACGAAGGCGACGTGGTTTTCGGGTGGGTCGCGGGAGTTGCGTGCTTAAGCCCCTCTGTCGCCCCGGACGGAGTGGTGCGGAGGCGCGCCGACCGCGGCCCACCCACAAAAAAAAAAAAAAAAAAAAGAACTAAATATTAAGTACCTACATGGCAAAATATAGAAATACATATATACAACTTTCTTACAACCAAGGCGATCAGATGGATTTTTTTTAAGCTTTCCTTCTCTTGCATAGATATTATACGCACATTTAAAGCCTTAGTCGTCTTTTACGACACCCACGGGTAAGATAAGGGTGGTATATCGTATTCTTACTGTGTCACCACATGAGATATTTTACTGGATAATCAGTAAACTAGTTAATATTAATAAACATAGTCATTCTATTAAAGATGACAGTCTTAAAATTCTTACCGATTTTGTCCGAAAATTCTAATACGTTAACTCGTAGTATTTTTTTAACAACTGACCTTAAAACGAATTTAATCGTACTGTGTGAAGTAGCACAAAGCTTTGAGCTTTCGCTACGACAAATAGTCGAATCCCTAACTTTCTACGAGGTTCGAGGTTGATGAAAGTGGCCGCAGTTATCTTGCGAACGGCAGTATTCACCATTACTATGTATGTGTACGGTCAGCAACGACTGTGGCAACGGAAGCAGACATTTTTGACTTTAATTTATAAATTTTTCTTTTAATGGGTTCACTTCCTTTTATAGAGCTCTATTTGCTCTTACTGTGAAAATTATATATTTATAACGAAGTCACATACGTAGATTGAACATACACGGTTTCACTTGTAATATTGGAGACATATGAAATAATGTTTATCCGTGTAGTGAGAGTAGCCTGTGGGTGTCGTGAAAGATGAATAAGGGATATAATATGCATATAGAATCTATGCAAGAGAAGGAAAACTCGAAACAAAACCGAATATCGTGGTATATTAGGTCAATTTCCCTCCCATAGTGTAGGAGGCTCAGGAGGCCCAACAGTGGGACGTGTATGGGCTGAGATGATGATGATGAAATAATAACGTAGTTTTAAATTATTATACTTTATATATATATATATCTGCACTTTTTTTGAAATGTTACAGTATGGTTACCCCTCACCGGATCTTTCCGGGATGACAGACGCTTGAGATCACCGGACTGATTTCTTGACTTCGTTGATTTACAACATTCAACTTAAGAGCATTAAATTACGTTTATCTTTTATACAATGATATTATGCAACTGTATTATCAAATATATATTTTCTGCTATTTTTAACAAATAATATCGTCCTAATTTTTAATCTTGTATTTAGCTCTTGACAAAGAAAACATATGACAATCTGGTGAGAGTATATTAGATTTGTTAGATTTTATATTAATACATTATCATAATATAATAATTACTACAAATTTTAATCTATACTAATATATAAAGCTGAAGAGTTTGTTTGAACGCGCTAATCTCAGTAACTACTGGTCCGATTTAGAAAATTCTTTCAGTGTTAGATAGCCCATTTATCGAGGAAGGCTATAGGCTATATATCATCACGCTAAGACCAACAGCAGTGGAGCAACAATGAAGAAAGTTACAAAATTGATTTTATTCTTTTGAGTGGTTCCGCTGCGTAAACAGCAAAATTTTCACAAAAATCATGTTTATTATTAAAAAAATATTATCTACGTAAACAAAGTCTTAAAGTCAGCGTTATCCCAAAGTATCTATACCACGCGGACGAAGTCACGAGTAGAAGCTAGTGTTTAATAATTATTGACGAAATAATATATTTTTTTCATATAGGTATAATCATTTTCTTCTTGTAGTGGCACTAAATTTGTATCAAAATGTGGGTTAAAATTAAATATCTAATTCTGTAGCGGGGCTGCATATAAATCTTTGTCATGACAATGACTTGTTGGACGCGAAACATCTTAATCCGCCCGTGACCATGAACACTGTAAATATTCCTAACGTTAATCAAGGATCAAATTTCGTTCAGTTCATAATCAAATCAAGCGTCGAATTCAGATTACATCCCTTAATCGTCTTTTACGACATCTAGTAGCAAGCAGATTGGACCAAGGATTCACTTCTTGCCTCCTTATGTGTAAAATTTCAAAACAACCTTTCTTATTGGATGCCTACATCATACAAATACCTTCTAAGTGTCAAGTCTCTACAATAAGGGGTTTAGTTTGTGCGTTGGTCCAAGTCAGTACAAAGTATTTTACAAGCTTTTATTTAGTTTCACCAATCCCGGTGTCTATAATCAAATCTTGCAAGTTAAATTTTGCAGGCATGTATAAATATAGTAAGTGGAATTTTGCATGCATGTATAAAACGGATGACAATGTAATATTATTGTGACATTGAGATGATCTAATGATGGACCTGGAAGCTGATCATAGGATGTCCGTAATTAAACGACGCAACTGCATCGAGTTTGGGCTCTTTTGATTCGTCTTGACGAGTACTTTGATATTATATGGTAACCAGGGTCTGATGATGTATTTTTAACTTTATGGTTCATTTTATTAGTAAATAATAAAAGTTTGTTTTTAAAAAAGGTCTTTATTATATGTATAGATAATATTGTTAAGATGGAAACGACTATTTTTTTATTTCAGTTTACATAGTTTTCATGTGCTAAGAATGTTTTCCATTAAATTATTATCATCTACATGTGAAAGTATCTGTAGTTACTGAGTTTAGTTTAGTAGTTTATTAAAATTCAGTTTATTTTATTTAACCTTTAAATCCGTAAATTGCTCATGGATATCGTAAAAGACGACAAGAGGAGTAAACCTCGAAAACATAAAACAAATCCGTCTGACCAGCGTGATACATGAGGTCAATTTATCTCCTATTATGAAGGAGGCTCGAGCTCAGCAGTAGGATATGTAGGAGCTAAAATGATGTCCACCACGAACTCAGCTATAGGGCATACCTATGAGTTATGAAAAATGAATGAACATTGTTATTTCCTTAAAATATACGTAAATATTAATAACACATATTAACAATTGGTAAATAAACAGGAAGGAAGGAAACTAAACAATATGTAGTACAATAATTGTGGATTTACACTTATTATACAATAAACTTTATTTTTAGGTAAATCACGTTTAGCGATTCAGTCATTAAATATTTATTTTTTAGATAAAGGATACAGGTATACCTACTTTTCAACAAGGTGTATGTGAAGATTAATGGATAGAGAATCCATAGATCGGTTAGATCTCGAATCGGATACCATTTGTGGAATTTGGTCATTATATTTCAAAAACTATATTATAGTTAAGAAGCCATTTCATAAGGCAAAATGGTTACTAAACATGTATTAAATTTTACAAATGAGACCGTAAAAAATGTGAACGAAAGAGTTGGAAGAGGAAGATCAAGATCAATGTTCCACGTGGAATGCGGGGATGTTCTTAAGAAAGGCTGGGTTAGATATAAACTAAACCGTGCATGAGGAGATTAATGAATGTGGAGGAAGCGAAGGTGATATAAGATCGTAACAAGTGGAAGAAAGTGGCCTCTACCTACTCCTATAGGCAAAAGACGTGAAAACATGTACAATAAAAAAAAAATAACAAACCCATATTCAATCACATCTTCAATGGTGATTGCGTGTGAAGTGAAAAAAATCATCATCATCTTTTAATAATTACTTGGGGTCTACGCATTACTGCGGTCTACGTATGCTCATATTCCTATCCTCATAGTACAATCATTTGGTTGAAAAAATAGAGGTTACCCGGAAAGGTTTTCGAAAGTTATGAAAATTGTCAATTTTATAGATTATGACGTGCTCTTGCCGAATTTCAACTTTGCCACCTCGTATCTTTGCCACTCGCGCCACCATATTTTCAAAAATGGCGCCTAAAAGCAGTTTTTTTGATAATATCTCCTTTCCGACGAATTTTACAGAAAAACATATCTATACCAAATAATTGTAGAGAGAATTTCCTACAATTTATGTCATAATTTTTTTCCTAAAATCTACAAAATTGCCAATTTTCAAAACTCCCGGCAAACTTTCCAAGTACAAATACCCAATGACTGTACCAGCCCTCTTTGGAAATGTAATTATTGGTCAGATGGCATCGGATGAAGTCCAGGTTGATATAAAGCTCTTACTCGTGTTTTACGACACCCACGATCAATCTAAGACCTTGATATTATTAGTCGGTGCCACCGCACAGAACGTGACGTAACAAAAAAATGTCGCATATTTTGTTAAAACATTGTAGTTAAGTGACGTAAAAAATCAATCATCTGCGTAATATAGTGCGTAATAATCTTGAATATGAAATGTAATAGAATTGATGCGGTCGAGAAAAATTCTGACGTCTGTTGAGATTGGAATAATTGAATAATTAAACGAAACAACTTTAAAAAATATTAAATTCTAATGACTTCTGATGTTTACGTGCGTATTACACAACATCTACATTAATTTATACTAATATATATAGCTGAAGAGTTTGTTTGTTTGAACGCACCGACCGCAGGAACTACTGGTCTGATTTGAAAAATTCTTTCAGTGTTAGATAGCTCATTTATCGAGGAAGGCTTGTAGGCTATATATCATCACGCTAAGACCAACAGAAGCGGAGCACCAATGAAGAATGTTTCAAAATCGAGTTTTTTCCCTTTTGAGAGCCTCCGCTGCGTAAACGGCTAAATTTTCGCAAAAATCATGTGTGCCAGAATCTTATTATTCAAAAACATTTTCGCTTTCTACGTATAAAATGCCTTAGGTTAAAGTTAGCGTTAGCCCAAAATATCTATACCACGCGGATGAAATCGCGAGCAAAAGCTAGTTATAAATAAAAATATGTTTTACGAATTTTATCGCATTTGTATTTGATTTATAATTGTCCAACGTTTCGAATACTTTTCTGTGTTATGGTTACGGTCTCCTATTAATTCCTCCTTTAAAATATTTAAAAAATATTTTTTGACATTGTCGCCATATAACCGAAATAAAAGTTACCATCATCTCGGCACATATACGTCCCACTGCTGAGTTCGATCCTCCTCCACAATGGAAAGGAAATTGTCTTTACTATGCCATGCTGGTCAGGTTGGTATAGCGTTTTATTTCGAGTTTGCCATCTCTTGTATAGATGTTATATGCGTATTATATCCTTAGCCGTATTTCACGACATCCACGAGCAAGATAGGGAATGGTGAGTTGTATTCCTATTCCGTCACCACCGGTATAGTAAGGTGAATTTCCCTCCTATTGCGGAGGAGGCTTGAGCCCGACAGTGGGACGTATACGACCTGAAATGATGATGATGTATGAACCGGCTTATCAACGTCTATTGTTAGACTTAAGGCCCTTCACAAGAGAAATAAGGCTAAAATTGTCAGGCTTTGTGATGGGGTTGGCAATCGCAACTGGTGTTATGAGTTTGCTAGTAGAATATTGCTAATTACCTGACAAGGCATTAAGTAGAATTAAAATAAGACGATATAAATTTCTTAGTAGAATTTCACGATGACAAAACAATGTGAAGGTTGGTAGTATCCATGACTAGGGTTGCCACCCGTTTATTATAAAGTACGTTATATTGGGTAAATGTAATCTATATTTTATGTGAATAATAACGTATGCTGTAATACTTTATTATAATACTTTATTTGGGCTTTATTTTAAAATGAAATCATCATCATCTTGCTCTTATCCCAATTACTTGGGGTCGACGCAATATGTCATCTGTTTTGACATATTGCAAAAGATTTCGGCAATGACTTTTATGACCAGCCGCCTGCCTGACGTCAACCCTCCTTGGGAATGTAATCGTTGACCCAAATGGTACCAGATGGAGTTGGTCCGGGTCAATCTAGGGCTCTTAGTCGTCTTTTACGACACCCACGAGCAAAGTAAGGGTTGGTAGTATTCGAAGCCGCTACCACACAGCATTTTAAAATGAAATAAAATTCTTTAAATCTGATATAAATCAATTATTTATTATCTTCAAAATGAATATACATTTCGAACAATCTGGCTAGCAGTGATAATCATTTATTGAAATTTTCTAAAAATTATCATAATTTTTTCATAGCACAAATAAATAATATAGCTTCATAGCAACATAACATAGTAAATCGTACTTTTTTGGATACTACTTTTTTTTCTTCATTCATTAATCAATGTATTTTATTTGCTCAAAAAGAAAGATGGCAACCCTGTTCATGACCGCTAACAATTTGTTATTACGCCTATAAATTATAAAAATAACTATTCAATTGTATAAATGGCAAGGCGATCTTATTTATTTTTAAATATCGAGCGAAAATTCGGCCAGTAATGATAGTGTTATAATCGCTACGATGAGTCAACGGCCGGTGAAATGACTTCAAAGTTCATTCACCTTTCACCCAATTTGCCTAAATACAAAACGACCGTGAATAGTTGGCATTGTGTCGCGAGCAATGCCATTTATATATGTGTACATTATAATTTGGCAGGTTGTTAATGACAGAACGTTGTGTACTGATCGAAAACTACTTACAATATTTGTGCTAAAGAAATATTCCACATTGCTTGTATATTTCCATAAGACTTATTTGGCCAAAAGGATCATTAAAACTATGTGGGTTCACAAAGAAACCGATGAGTATCCTTCTTCTAAAGAAATAATACCACTCTTTATCATCTGGACTCAATCAAAGGGATCAAGGGGACTGCCAATCGTAAACCCCTTACTTGGTTGGGATCAGCATCCAGGCCCATATGAAGTACTTGGGCCTGGTGCTCGACGGGCGATGGTGGTTTCGGGAGCATTTCCGCAGGCTCGTCCCGTGGCTTGTCGGCGTGGCGTCCGCCCTATCATGGCTTATGCCGTGTGGGCGGACCGAGCGCTGCATGCCGACAGCTGTACGCGGGGGTCATCCGGTCGATAGCTCTCTACGGCGCACCGGTGTGGGCGGGGTCCATGACCACCCGACTCAGGGCCCTTCTGTGACGTCCACAGAAGGCCATGGCAGTCAGGATCATCCGCGGGTACCGCACGGTGGCGACGGAGGCGGCTTGCCTATTGGCCGAGACTCCCCGTGGGACCTGGAGGCGGAAATGCTCGCCGAATTGTATCGGCGAGTGTCAGGGGTGCGAGGGAAGGGTGGTGTTGTTTCCTTAAGGGAGCTCACCGCTTGGTGCGTCGACGCCCGCCGAGACGTCATCGCCCGTTGGGCAGACCAGCTGGAAGGCCTCGATACTGTACCTTGACCGTGGAGGCCCACCGGCCGGTGCTGATGCAGTGGTTGGAACGGCGGCACGGGGTGCTCTCCTTCCGACTGGTACAGGTCTTGACGGGGCATGGATGCTTCGGCAAGTACCTGTATATGGTCGCTAGGAGGGAGAGAACACAGTCCTGCCACCGCTGCGATTGCGACGAGGACACGGCGCAGCATACGCTCGAGGTCTGTGCCGCTTGGGCAGAGCAGCGTCGTGAACTCGTCGCAATCATCGGTGCCGACCTGACGCTGCCGACCATCGCTAGGGAGATGCTCGGCAGCATCAGGAACTGGAACGCGGTCGCAGCCTTTTGCGAGGCAGTGATCTCGCAGAAGGAGGCGGCGGGTCGCGCGCGCGTGGAGCACAGCCTTGACGAAGCGACCCACCGCCGGCGACTGGGGCGGCGCAGGCGCGACTACCTGCGTGCCATGCCGCCCTAGCCGAGGCTGCGGGTGACGTGACCGGGGATTAGTCCGTCACCCGCCGCGAGGCCGACCGCGTGAGGAAAGACCGACGTCCTCCCTGAGGAGGGGACGTCGGTCGATGGGAGGGTACCCCAAGTAGGGGATATGCCGTCGGGCCGACCACTGATGACAAGTAACCCTGCTCCGGTGGTCGGCCCAACGACGAAGACGACGTGGTGTTCGGGTGGGTTGCGGGTGTTGCGTGCTTACGCCCCTCTGTCGCCCCGGACGCAGTGGTGCGAGGAGCGCGCCGACGGCAGCCCAAGCCAAAAAAATAAAAAATCGTGAACCCCTTAGTCTATTCCTAACAATTGATATTCCTTTATAGACTGATCAATAAATAACCGTTTTGGATTAACCATCTACCTGTTGGATATAGAATTCCCCAAGTGGGTATGATGCCACAATCGCCATATTTGTAGCGCGGGTTATCGATCGCAGTTGGTGTTATAAGATTTTCAGGAAAGTGATAATCTTATAACGCCAAGCCACCCATTTTCCTAGTGATCTCTCAACCAGGCCTCTCCTGTTACGATTCTCGTAGAAAAAGTAAGGGATTTAGATACTGTATTTTAAAGCCGTGAATGCACGGGTTGAAAATGAAACTTTATTAATGTTCTACATTTTATTACTATTTCTATCTTTTAAAATAAAACATAGAGTTCTATAAAAATAATGATTGTAATGAAAAGATTCTTCGCATAGACTACTTTTAAAAAGTGCCAGCAAATGGCGACGCGTGCCAAAAACGAAATTTAAATTTAGAATGATGTCACGAAATACGAAATTGTAAAAGCATATTTGAATTAGCTTTTCTTTTTTTAAAATATGATTTGGAAACGTAAAAAAATGTAAAATTTTTCAATTATTCAAGGTTGCGTAGTGATGTTGTGAAATATTACGTTTATGAATGAACATGTGTGCCCCACGTGCCGCCACGTCATGTCCCACCGATCAATAAACGACGCCTTTATCGTAACGGACGATCTCATCTTGCACAGCATTTTAATGCCGCATAAAACCTAACTGTCTGTCCAAAATAAATACCAGCAAATTGTGAAGGTAGGTCGCAAACGGTATCCGGCAATGAACTCAGAAACTGGCACAACGACCGACCAATTTGGCAATTGGACTCGTGGTGAAAAAAAATATCGCCACCGGCGGTACCAGGAGAAAATGAACTAGAGAAAGGTTGATTTTCGACTATCTGTATCGGTGTTTATGTGTGCATGCATGCGTACAGTCGATATATATCTGTGTGCTGTCATTGTGATGTCGCGTTGCTAGTAGAAAGCTCAGTGAACGTTTGTTTACATTCGATATTTAAAAAAAGAGTGAAACGGTGAAACGATAAATTGTCGAATTATTTAGCACTATTTGTATGTAGGTCAATTTCTGGTGAGTATAATTTATGGATGGATTTGGTCAGACGCTCATACAAACTACTGGCTTTTAAATTAAATCGAAACAAAAAAAAAATCTTACGAGAAAGTATAGATTCAATTTTCTTTTTTTTTATTTATATACAATATGGTAATTAATTTTGTAACACATTTAAATTTATTTTATGTTATTTATAGTAATGTGAAATAAATAAAATAATACTTTATATAAATGTGTGCGTGTGTGTGTGTGTGTAATATTATAGACAATGTATAGTAATTACATCGTATGATTCAAATTATAGTTTAAGATATTTATCTAACAGGAAAACATGGACGAAATATTAGAACAAAAAGAACAATACAAGTGGAGTTGATGTTTGATTCTTATCACCTCTCTTATGAAACCACCGCTGCATGTACAAACTCTTTTAAATCCAACTCATCCCTTCTCTTCATCATTATCATCACCAGTAGGTACCACGTGCCACTGGATTCGAGCCTTTAGCACAATAGGAGGCTAATTGACCTACTTTACCTGTTGGGCAGACGAAGGGTTTCATTCTGAGGTTTCCTTATCTTGCATAGATGTTATATTCGTATTACATATCTTAGTCGGTTTTTACAATACTCACGTATATAGGAGGTTGTGAATTGTATTCCTATAATTTTATGAGGGAAGACATTGGGCTCTCTTCGAGTAATAAATTCTCAAGCAGGAGAATCTCATACCACCGTAGAATAAATTGCGGCGTAATGAGGTCGGCTTCTGAGATACATTTCATTCTATTAGGTGTACAAATGAGTTGCCGCCGTTTTTGGTCAAGAGCAAAATATTTATTGTGAAAGAACAGTAATTTAAATGGAATCGCAGAATTGTCCATCACTAGTAACTACTTTTGCCCATCTTTCAAGCAGCATTCGGATTTTGGATCTGAAGAACTTCTTATCTTTTGAGGCTACCCACAAATCAACCCAATTTTTAGTTCTTTCACGTGATATGAACCTCTGCTCCGACAGTGCATTTGCCATTGACTAAAACGGGTAATAATGTTTGGTGAATACAGCGGGTGGGGTAGGACTTCCAAATCAAGTGTTTTCAAATAGTTTTTCACAGCAACCCCTATATGCGGACGAGAGTTAACATATAGAAGAATAATTTTGTCATGTCTGGAGTAGTATTGCGGACGTTTTTCCTTTAGAGCTCGGCTCAATCTCATCCATTGTGTTCAGTAAAGAGTTCCCGTAATCGTTTTACTTGGATTAAGTAACTCGTAATGCATCGCACCCAGTTTATCCCATCAAATATACGGCATGAGTTTTTTTTCCACGAGTATTCGGTTTTGCTGTGGATGTTGACGCGTCGCCAGGTAGTACCAATGATCTTCTTCTTTTTGGATTATCATGATGTATCCACTTTTCATCACCAGTGACGATTCGATGTAAAAAAACCTTTTTGTGCCTAGCTAGCAGAATTTCACTCATGCATAATCTTCGTCAACATCTCTCGGCTTTAATTGGTATGGAACCAAATTACCTTGCTTACGAATAATTCCTAATGATTTTAAACGATGTGAGACTGTTTGCTGTGTGTCTTTTAAAGTAAGTGCAAGTTATTTTTCTGTTTGAGACGTATCTCCATACAATAATTTCTTCAATTCTGCATCCTCGTAAATTTTTGGCCTTGCATTGCGATCTTTATCTTTTACATCAAAATTGTCAATTTTAAACTGTTGAAATCACTCACGACATATTCTCGCACTCAAGGCATCCTGATTACATGCTTCTACAAACAATCGATGCGCCTCCGCTGCAGATTTTTTAAATTAAAGAAGTAAGTGAAAACCTCCCGCTATTACACTTAATTTGTTCAAATTTAGACATTTTAAGATGAAGAAAAATATATGATGCTAATACGAACTTAATAATATGATAAGGTTACATTGTTTTGAAATAAACGAACTAATTTTCAAGCCAGTTACCATCAGCAAACTCTAACGTGAACCTCATGCCACGCTATGTTTCTCAAAACGGCGGCAAATTATTTGTACACCTGTATAGAATGTTTTATTCGTGTACTGATGATTAGTAATATGCCCTGTCACTAACCATTCGTTACCAATATCTTAAAGGACTACTCAATGACGTAAGCAAAATTACCCATACTACGGGATCCACTTTTTACAGTTTAATCCTTTTCCATCTCTCGGTAACCGTCTGTAGTTTAAGCTAATACATATACGAGTATGTCTGCTGCTCTCCCCTTAGAATTCACCTAGAAAATCATTGATAATTAGTAAGAATATGATTCATCACCCCATATCCTGCCCGTGGATGTCGTAAAAGATGACTAAGGGATATAATAAGCATATAAACATCTATGCAAAAGAAAGAGCACTCGAAATAAACACCTTTTTTTTTCTTTTTCTGGGTGGGTTGCGGTCGGCGTGCCTCCGCACCACTCCGTCCGGGGCGACAGAGGGGCTTAAGCACGCAACTCCCGCGACCCACCCGAAAACCACGTCGCCTTCGTCGTTGGGCCGACCACTGGAGCAGCGTTAACTTGTCGTCAGTGGTCGGCCCGACGGAATACCCCTAATTGGGGTACCCTCCCATCGACCGACGTCCCCCCCTCGGGGAGGACGTCGGTCTTTCCTCACGCGGTTGGCCTCTCGGCGGGTGACGGACTAATCCCCGGTCACGTCACCCACGGCCTCGGCTAGGGCGCCATGAGGCGCAGATAGTTGCGCCTATGCCGCCCCAGTCGTTGGCGGCGGATCTCCTCATCGAGGCTGCGCTCCTCGCGCAGGCGATCCGCCACCTCCTTCCGCGAGATCACTGTCTCGCAGAAGGCTGCGACCGCGTCCCAATTCCCGACGCTGTCGACCATCGCCCTAGCGATAGCCGACAGCGTCAGGTCCGTACCGATGATTGCGACGAGTTCACAGCGCTGCACTGCCCAAGCCCCGCAGGCCTCGAGCGTATGGCGCGCCGTGTCCTCATCGCAATCGCAGTGGTGGCAGGATGGTGTACTCTCCCTCCTAACGACCTTGTGCAGGTATTTGGCGAAGCACCCATGCCCCGTCAAAACCTGCACCAGTCGGAAGGAGAGCATCCCGTGCCGCCTTTCCAACCACTGCATCAGCACCGGCCGGAAGGCCTCCACGGTTCGCACCCCGAACCGAGGCCTCTCCAGCCGGACCGCCCAACGGGCGATGACGTCTCGGCGGGCGTCGACGCGCCAGGCGGTGAGATCCCTTAACGAGACCACACCGCCCTCCGCTCGCACCCCCGTCATCCGCCGATATAGTCCGGCGAGCATCTCCGCTTCCAGGTCCCACGGGGGAGTCCCGGCCAATAGGCACGCTGCCTCCGTCGCCACCGTGCGGTATCTGCGGATGGCCCTGACCGCCATGACCCTCTGTGGTCGCCACAGAAGGGCCCTAAGTCGGACGGTCATGGACTCCGCCCACACCGGTGCGCCGTAGAGGGCCATCGACCGGATAAATAAAACCCTATCCCAACTCATTTTACTAGCGTAGTATAGTAGGTCAATTTATCTCCTATTATGGAAGAAGCTGAAACCTAACAGTGAGACGTATGTTAATAAACATAGTAATTGTGATGATGATGATGATACTGATATCTGCTATCGAAATGAAGAAATCGGATACATTAGCAATTCGAATTGAAGAATTGTGCTATAATGGCAAGTGCTACGCTGATCTTTCATCGCCCCAAGGGATGCGACTGAGGTGTGACCAGACCTAAATCATTTAAAAAAAGGCACGTGCATATCTCAGTGCTACCATAGATTGAAAAAAAAAACTTTATCATCATTTCACATGTCCGGGCTTGAGCTTTCCAACAGGAGAGAAATAGACCTACTATATCATGCTGGTCAGACATGTTGGTAAAAGGTTTTGTTTCAAGTTTTCTTTCCCTTGCACAGATGTTATATGCATATTATATCCCTTAGTCGTCTTTTACGATACCTACGGGCAAGAGTGGGTCTGTATTCTTATTCCGTCACCACACGGAAGATGTTTTACACTTTTTTTTTAAATGTAGAAAGCAACACCTTTTTTTTAGATTAAAAAGAACATACTTTCTGTTGACGACTAAGACTTGTGAATCAGCATGAATCAAGTTTAAGCGTATAAGTGTAAAACGTAATAGAAAAAACGCATCGCGTGTATAAATTTTCCTAGCATACGTTTTGAAACGTCAGATATAGTGGTTTTTCAATTATGTTTATGATTCCATTAGCATATTGGCGTCACAATTAGGTCAAAGGAAATTGGAATATAATAATCCCTTTTCCCTACAGCTCATTTTGATACGTCAGAGAATCTTGTATAGTTACTTGTATTCGGGATATATACTTGTCTGATAAATAGTTAAAGGCTTCATATTGTACATCATCATCATCATTTCAGGTTAAACATGTCCCACTGCTGGGCTCAAACCTCCTCCACAAGAGAAGGGAAATTGAATTTATTATACCATGCTGGTTAGACAAGTTTGTATAGGGTTTTATTTCAAGTTTTACTTATTTTGTATAGATTTTATATACGTACTAGCTGACCCAACAGACGTTGTTCTGTTCTAATAAAGCGCCACCTACCGGGTCCAATTGTGAATCTAAACCATTTTCGAATCCCCTTGAAACCACACAAATTATTTACTCAATCCAGTCAACAGATATCACCATCTGTTAAAATCGTTTGGAGTTAACAGATAATTGTGAATGTCAAATAATAGACAAATAATTTGCAATAAAATAATATTGCGACTAAATTAAGATGTAAGCTATCCTATCTTTCAAGTTGGATCAAACTGCACACGGTGTGCAAATTTGATTAAAATCGGTTTAGTAGTTTAGGAGTTCATCGCGGACAAACAACGTGACACGTAATTTATATATATTAAGATTATATCCCTGAGTCGTCTTTTACGATATCCATAGGCAAGATAGAGAGTGGTGAATTGTATTCTTACTCCGTCACCCCTCGGAAGGACTGTAGTCTTGTTGCAAATCATCACACCCATCCATCATCATCATTATACAGCCTCGTCCATTCCTAGATCTTAGGCTTCTCACACAAATAAAGGGATCATGCCATACTACATTTGAAAAGCAGGTTGACTATCGCAGTGAAGTTTTCCCCGGAGAAAGCTGCTGTCCATTTTCCTGGTGAGACCCAGCCACAGGCTATATATCCGTATTTCATCCCATCAAGCTTCTTTCTTGAATATAGACATATCCACAGAAGTGACATTTATAACAGATCTAAGTCGCCAGTAATTAATGATGCTTTTTTTTTTGGTGGTAGGTTACGGTCGGCGCGCTCCTCGCACCACTTCGTCCAGGGCGACAGAGGGGCGTAAGCACGCACACCCGCAACCCACCCCACCTGCACATCGCCTTCGTCGTTGGGCCGACCACCGGAGCAGGGTTACCTGTCATCAGTGGTCGGCCCGTCGGAATACCCCCTATTTGGGGTACCCTCCCATCGACCGACGTCCCTCCCTCGGGGAGGACGTCGCTCTTTCCTCACGCGGTCGGCTTCTCGGCGGATGACGGACTAATTCCCCGATCACGTCACCCGCGGCCTCGGCTAGGGCGGCATGAGGCGCAAGTACTCGCGCCTACGCCGCCCCAGTCGCCGGCGGCGGATCGCCTCTTCGAGGCTGCGCTCCTCGCGCAGACGATCCGCCGCTTCAATTAATGATGCCTTGCGATATTCACTACATCACCATCATAATCATCAAAAAAGCAATATAATTTATAATAAAGATACAAATAGGTTGGTTTATTCTAAATACCTTAACCCAATGAACTATTTATACACAAGGATAATTATTACGCTATATTCTACAATATTATTACGTATGTAGTTTATAGAATATAATTCGGGCGTTCCCCTTAAATCGTATGATCCTATAGCACTGATATGAGTAATATACATTCGTTAGTATGGTTTAGTAATGGAATCATCAATCATCGATAACATATCAAGGAATTGCGGGGGTTCACTGCAATGTCTTTACCATGAAATAAGTATATAGGTGTGTATAAGTAGGCCAATATTTTGTGCGATCCACAACTTATTGTTCTGAGTGTGGATGTAATTTGTGTCCGTTAATTATATGTTTGTAAAGTACCCCGCAACACAAGTATTATTTCCTTAGTGCAGTGTAATCTAGAGATCTATTAATTTTCAACGAAAAGTGTGCTCACTTGGGTCAGCAATTTCAATGCTGATTTTTTAGAAAGTAGATGAAACAATGAGATGGACTTGAAAATTTGAGCCCGATCCTATCAAATTCGGTCGCTGGAAAACTTGAATTTTGATAAACATAATTTATTAGTATATAAAACTATTGTGCATACTAGCAATCCGCCCTCGCTTCGCTTCGGTTATAGGTTATAGTCGTTTTACCCGCGTAGTTCCCGTTCCCGTGGAAATACCGGGATAAAATATAGCCTAGTTTACGCCCTGATATTATAGCTTTCCTTTGGTGAAAGAATTTTTGAAATCGGTCCAGCCGTTTTGAACATTACCCGGGACAAACAGACAGACAGTCAGACAAAAATTTTTTAATTGCTATTTCAGGCATAGGTGTCGTGCAAATAACCGTGTGAGCATGAAAAAAGCCTATTATTTTGACATTACAAACAGACACTCCAATTTTATTTATTGGTATAGATTAAAAAGGAAAAAATTATAAAAACTGTTTTAGTATTCGAAACGTCGTACAATCAAAAATCAAATATAAGCTATAATATCCGTAAAATAGTTTTATTTACAACTAGCAACCCGCCGTCAGTCTTCGCCGCTTTCAGTCGTCTTCCCTGCGTAGTTCCTGTTCCCGTGGGAATACCGGGATAAAATATAGCCTAGTTTACGCCCTGATATTATAGCTTTCCATTGGTGAAAGAATTTTTGAAATCGGTACAGCCGTTTTGAAGATGACCCGGAACAAACAGACAGACAGACAGACAGACAGACAGACAAAAATTTTTTAATTGCTATTTCAGGCATAGGTGTCGTGCAAATAACCGTGTGAGCATGAAAAAAGCCTATTATTTTGACATTACAAACAAACTCCAATTTTATTTATTGGTATAGATTATTTTAAATTTATTTCAAAAGCTTTATCTTTCATAGGGCACGGAAGGAAAATAATTTTGCATCACATAATAATTAACCGCAATGACGTCTACTTTCCAATATTATTTATGTTAAATATTATAATGGAATTTCTATATTGATAACATAATTATTTTTGTTAAATTAATATTCCATTTTCCTTGTGATGACGGAAAAGAATACCATTAATTATCCTCTTTCTTATCCGTTTACCCGTTGGTATCGTTAAAGTCGATCATGAGGTATAATCATCATCATCGTCATCGCAACCCACATACGTCCCACTGTAGGGCTTGGGTCTCTTCCACGATCGGAAGAAATTTGACCTACTATACCGCGCCTGTCAAACATGTTGGTATAGGTTTTCATTTCGAGTTTTTCTTCTCTTGCACAGATGTTATGTGCATATTACATTCCATAGTCGTCTTTTACGACATCCACGGGCAAGATAGGGAGTGATGAATTGTATTCTTATTCCGTCAGCACACAGAAAAGAGGGTTATAATACGAGCATATCTATACCAATAAATAAAATTGGAGTGTCTGTTTGTAATGTCAAAATAATAGGCTTTTTACATGCTCACACGGTTATTTGCACGACACCTATGCCTGAAATAGCAATTAAAACATTTTTGTCTGTCTGTCTGTCTGTTTGTTCCGGGTAATGTTCAAAACGGCTGGACCGATTTAAAAAATTCTTTCACCAATGGAAAGCTATAATATCAGGGCGTAAACTAGGCTATATTTTATCCCGGTATTCCCACGGGAACGGGAACTACGCGGGTAAAACGACTATAACCTATAACCGAAGCGAAGCGAGGGCGGATTGCTAGTCTTCTATACCAATAAATAAAATTGGAGTGTCTGTTTGTAATGTCAAAATAATAGACTTTTTTCATGCTCACATGGTTATTTGCACGACACCTATGCCTAAAATAGCAATTAAAAAATTTTTGTCTGTCTGTCTGTCTGTCTGTTTGTTCCGGGTAATCTTCAAAAGGGCTGGACCGATTTCAAAAATTCTTTCACCAATGGAAAGCTATAATATCAGGGCGTAAACTAGGCTATATTTTATCCCGGTATTCCCACGGGAACGGGAATTACGCGGGTAAAACGACTATAACCTATAACCGAAGCGAAGCGAGGGCGGGTTGCTAGTAATATATAAACTCATTTGCAAAAAAAACGGGCGGTTTTGATTTTCATTCATATTTAAAAAGATACAATACCAAAAAGGTTTCAATCGTTTGTACACGTTACTGGCCGGTTTTAAAAATGCTGTGGTATTTAAAAAAGTACGTTCTAAATTCAATTTTTCATTTGATGTTCATTTTTACAGAAAACCCCTTTTTATCCTACATTTTTGGCGCGAAGTTCCAGAAGTTAACATCGACTTTCATAACTTTTATTCAATTTTTATCGATTAATTTCATATCCTTGACTGTCAAAGCTTTATTTAATGCTGTTTGGCTGTATCAAAAATGGTAGATAAAGTGGTAAAAGCTACCAAAATTATCGCGCTGCTTGAAGAGGGTTGCAGCCAATGTTTCGTGGCTAGGAGGCTAAATGTTAGTCGCTCGACAGTCCAAAGGACCTGGCAGCGATATCAGGAGACTGGTTCCGTCGAGAGAAGGCCTGGTTCTGGAAGAAAACCATGTACCCAACCACGGGATGATCGTTTTCTTGTGAGTCGCGCATTGAGAAATCGCAAATCTTCGTATGTGGATCTTAAGAACAACCTCCAAGAAGTAAGAAATGTGCATATTAGTCTATGGACGGTCAGGAGGAGGCTTCTCGCTGCCAATATACGCAGTCACCGCCCGGCCCGCGGCCCCAAATTACTCCGTGAGCACAGAGTTCACAGGCTTAGGTTCGCTAGAAATTGTGAATCATGGACTCAAGACGATTGGAATAGGGTTTTGTTCTCTGATGAAGCCATGATATCTCTGTTCGGTGAAGATCGACGTCGGCGAGTGCTAAGAAGACAAGGAGAACGCTTTGCAGAGGCATGTTTCGAAGAAATCACACCTTATGGTGGGGGCTCTGTTATGTTTTGGGCAGGAATAAATTCAATGGATCGTACAGAGTTAGTCTTCATTGAAAACGGCTCACTGACTGGGCATTGATACATAACGGAAGTTCTAATTTCTCATGCACAACCCGCATTGGCCGCTCTAGGTGAAGACTCGATTTTTATGGACGACAATGCTCGCGCCCACCGATCCCGCGATGTTAATGCGTATGTGCAAGAGGTCGGCATTGGTCGTTTGGATTGGCCAGCTCGAAGTCCCGACCTCAATCCCATAGAGCATGTCTGGGACGTTCTGAAACGGCGTGTGAGATCAGTACACCCGGCTCCGCAGACCATCAGAGAGCTGAAGAATGTGATTACTGCGGAGTGGGAACGTATTCCGCAAGCAAGTATCCGGGATATACTCGCTAGCATGCCCAGACGAATTCAAGCTGTGATTTTAGCTAGAGGGGGTCACACTCGATACTAAACATTTATCTGCTTTTACTTTATTAAAGAAAAACAAACAAAAAAACTTTTTTATTTTTACTTCATGAGCATATGCACTACTAGCGAATATACACTACTAGCGAGGTTTAGCATTATTTCCCATAAATTGTATCTAAATTTTATGAAATACTGATGAAAACGATTATTTTCTTATTAATTTAGCAAATTGTGTGGATAAAACTACCTATAATTATCAAACAAAGAAATATTAACATTTGAAATGGTTCATTGCTTAGGTGCCCGTTTTTTTTGCAAATGAGTGTATATAGAGAGAGATGGAAAACTCGAAGTAAAACTAGAACGTCTGCGTGTGGTGACGAAGTAAGAATACAATTCACCACACCCTGTCTTGCCCGTGGATGTCGTAAAAGATGGCTAAGGGATAAAATATGCATATAACATCTATGCAAAAGAAAGGAAACTCGAAATGAAATGTTATACCAACACGTCTGACTGGCGTGGTAGGTAGGTGGTAGTAAGTCAATATCCTTCCTCTTGTGGAGGAAGCTCGAGCCCGACAGTGGTACGTATATGAGCGATGATGATGATGATGATGAAAACTAGAATATGCTAAATATTTCTGATGTTTACGCGATCACACATCCTTACTAATATTATAAATGCGAAAGTAAGTTTGTTTGTTACGATTTCGCGCTTAAACCACCGAACCGATTTCAAATTCTTTCACCAATGGAAAGCTATTTTGTCCCGGTATTCCCACAGGAATGGGAACTACGCGGGTAAAGCGAATGAAACCGAAGCGAAGCGAGAGCGGGTTGCTAGTTGTAAATAATATCTACTATTTTATGGAGTTTATCTCATTTGTATTTGATTTTCGATTTGCCGATGTTTCGAACACTTTTCAGCGTTCATGGTCACGGGCGCAATAAGATGTGTCTCGTCCAACAAGTCATCGTCATTACAGAGATTTATCTACCCGCTATAGAAAATTAGTTATTAAGTTTTTATCCACATTTGGGTACAAATTTATTGTCAGTACAATAAAAAAATGATTCTACATGAAAAAATTGTATTATTTATGAGTAATTATTAAACATTAAATTTCTAGTAATTATAGATAGATAATTCTTTATTTGTACACCGATTACAAGAAAAACTTAAATAATAGTTATAACCCAGAATGTACAAAGGGTGGCTTTATCACTATAAACGATCTCTTCCAGACAACCTTAGGATGGATATAACAGAAAAGAGAGATGGTAGGTAATTTTTTGCTGGTAGTACTGAAAATCAAGTATAAATAACAGTCATAAATAAATATTATGTGTTAATATGTGTAACCCTAATACTGTAAAAATAAAACAATATAAATTAATAGTATTTATATCTTAAGTATATACATTCATATAAATAAACATACACACATACAGACATACACCCACATATATTACAGGAACTCGCACGCTCTAGGAACTTAAAATATTATAGCGATGACAATTTATTGACAAGACAATTTATTAATTGAAACCTTTTTTTTTTCTCTTTTTTTTTTGGTTGGGCTGCGGTCGGCGCGCCTCCTCATCACTCCGTCCGGGGCGACAGAGGGGCTTAAGCACGCAACTCCCGCAACCCACCCGAACACCACGTCGCCTTCGTCATTGGGCCGACCACCGGAGCAGGGTTACTTGTCATCAGTGGTCGGCCCGACGGAATACCCCGTACTTGGGGTACCCTCCCATCGACTGACGTCCCCCCCTCGGGGAGGACATCAGTCTTTCCTCACGCGGTTGGCCTCTCGGCGGGTGACGGGCTAATCCCCGGTCACGTCACCCGCGGCCTCGGCTAGGGCGGCATGAGGCGCAGGTAGTCACGCCTACGCCGCCCCAGTCGTTGGCGGCGGATCTCCTCATCGAGGCTGCGCTCCTCGCGCAGGCGATCCGCCGCCTCCTTCTGCGAGATCACTGTCTCGCAGAAGGCTGCGACCACGTCCTAATTCCCGACGCTGTTGACCATCGCCCTAGCAATGGCCGGCAGCGTCAGGTCGATTAATTGAAACCTAAGTAGTATACTACCACCAGATCGGAACACAGCCACACTGAGAAAGATCTGGCAAGAAAACTTAGAGATAATAGAGATTGATAATAATTTAGAATCGTGGCCTCTCTACGTGTAGAGAGTAAGAATAGATTTCACCCTACCTATCTATCCACCTACCTTAGTCATGGTTTTCTATTCACCGTTAGCAATGACCGATCTACTGACCTACCTAAAGACAATTTCTATATAACGATTGCTTAGAGGCTGACTGCCAGGAGAGTAATTTGGGAACACTGCTGATATCAGTTGGTTTTTATGACCACCACAAGCCAGTATTTTTAACCTTACCCCATACATGGTAAACTTAATTCATTGACAATTCTTCGTTATAGCTCTTAAAAGATTTTTCCTGAAGGTATATTACTGCATGTCAAAATGTCATGTAGCGCTTTTAAATTTTATTTGTTAATTCGGTATTTTACAATGTTATATTGAATAATTTAGCAGGTATTTTATGTAATATAACGCAACGAAAATCCTGGAGTGTAGTGAATATAATTGAATTGTGGATTGCGTGCATTTTGAAATTGATAACACATTGAGTTGGTTGCGAGCACCCGATCAATGACAACGACTAATAAAGAAGACGGCGAAGACTAATAAAGACGTATTAAGAAGATTTTTTTAACTTTACACTGGCACCAATAGCTCATATTATTGTGGCTTATTGCCAATATAAACGAAGAAGAAGATATTTCCTGTTTCATCGCTATTTCTTATCTTCACACAATCTTTACAGTATCATATTAGATCAGTTCTCCTAGTTTTCTACATCATTGGTTTATCTGAATATGTACTTAAATAAACTAAGAAAGGCTATAATCATATGGCTATAGAGAAATCATTTGTTTATAGGCTACCTCCGTGTTCATTCCGGCTCTATAACCAGATAGGTCAGTTTTTACTGTCATATTTACATATTCTAGAGATTTTATCTGTGACTAATTGATTATGTTTGTATCACAGTATCAGCTATAATATAAAAGTTTGTTTTTATATTAAATTTTTCATATCATCACCACAGCTTGTATACGTCCCCCTGCTAGGCTGGAACTTTCTTCACAATAGAAGTAAATTAACTTATTATACCACGCTGGTTGGACGTGTTACATTTTACCTTAAATTAATTCAATAAACTACCACCGGATTGGAAAGCGCCACTGGAAAAATCTGCCAGTAAACTGAGCAGACTTGTAAATACTTTTACAATGACTTCTTTTATATCAATTTGTATATAAAATAATAAGTATTAACTCTAGTATAGTGCCCTTTGAACCACTATATAATTCTCATGCAAGTAATTGTGGTATGATCCAGCCATAACCTTTTTCGTTATAAATGTAAAAAATCCATTTAAATGATTGTGCTGTGAACATGATCTTATATTTACATAAAACTATTTTTACGGATTTTATCGTGTTTGTATTTGATTTTAGATTTCCCCGCATTTCGAGCAGTTTCAGCGTTTATGGTCACGGGAGAACTGACCTCCCGAAGGACTATCCTCCTTTGAACATAAACGTTGAAAAATGCGATGAAAAAGGCGATAAAATCCGTAAAAACCGTTTTATTTATAGTCCATTTAAGTTTATTTCTGACAGATATAAATTTATAACGTAGCATAGCATATCTTTATGTGGATTTATAACATTTCATGCATAATAATGAATGCATCTCATTGAGTACGAAGAGAGCATTACCGGGATTGTTTAGAAAACAAAAGCAAACAACTTGGTGGAAATCTTAACAGCATGACTTGCCTGTTTTTGTGAACACCAGCACATAGGCTTTTTTATCTAATATATGTAAAAGAAACGTTTGCTAAGTAATGGTGACCTAGTGAGAGTTCAATAGACTGTTAGGCAAAGCTAATAAATTTCTTTTTCTAACTAATAACTGCGCAAACCTCTACATGTTGTTAATTTAATAACCAACAAATGTAAAGGTGAAGAAGAAATTGTCATGAACTGCATATACTTATCCAAGATTTTCTCGATGCCAACTGAGCTCTAATTCCAAAAAATAATGGCTGCCGAAATATTAAACAATGGCCTGCGCATAAATGGTAAGAGAATATATTTCTTTGTCATGAGAAATGATAAGGCAGTTCATAAACTCTATAAAAGGCCTATCTCGTCGTGAGGGTAAGTAAATAATAAAATAAAATAATCAGTAAGAATATAATCGATACCCTCTATTGCCCGTGGATGTTGTAAAAGACGACTAATGCAGGTAACATCTATGCAGGAGAAGGGAAAGTCGACCAATAAGTCTGACCAGCGCGGTAATAGGTAAATTTCTCTCTCATTTTGGCAGAGGCCTAAGCCCAACAATGGGACTTATGTGGGCTGAAATGATGATGATAAAAGTCCTTTAAACAACTACATGTTAATCATTCACCGACTGTACAAATGGCGTGGTTAAAATACCAACTTAGCGTGCCGTGGGTTCGATTCCCACGCAGTACAATATTTTTTGCGATACACAAATTGTTGTTCTGACTCTGGATATACTTTGTGTCTGTTTTTCGTGCAGGGTGTTGGCATTTTTTTTTAATTCAATCAATTGACACCCAATATTTCCCATATTGAGACTATATAAGACTATAATTTCCACAAAAAAATACAATACAAATTGCCAAGTTTGTATTGTATTTTAAATCGATCACCAGGCGAGCATAATACATATGTTGTATAATTTTTTTTTTAAACATCCACTAGAACATCGACCAGATTATCAGACCACTTAATTCTGATAATAAATTCAAAATACTTTTATAAATAACAAAATATTTAATCACCTTATTCTACTTTCCTTCAACATACACACACATACATACACACACAAATACATACATACATACACACACACACACACACACACACACACACACACACACACACACACACACACACACACACACACACACACACACACACACATACACACAAACACACACGCATACACACACACACGCATTCATATATCACGCACATATGTTCACGTAAGTTGTTTTGCGGACATGTGAACACTGCGTGGTACGCATTCAAAATAAAACGCGTCATTCTAATTCGTGCCTACGCTTCGTTTTATATCTTAGTGTTTATGCTGCCCTGGTAGTTTGTAGTAAATATATATATTGTTTTTTTATTTATAGTTTAGCATTTTTATATTTGGTTATATAAAAAAGCAATATTTAGTGATGGGGAATTTCTATTTATAAAATAGCAAAGGAATTAAACTATTTACCAAATTTCATGTTGTGGCCAAATAGCATCTTTATCCCATCCCATCCCAACATAATATTTGTGTCATCAATCCCTTCAAGAATGCAATTGATCCCTAATGCAAAATAACATTATACTTTAATTTTATTGATTTAAACAAAAACTATATTTCGTGCTTTGACGAAGTAGAAATGTAATTCATCATCTCAGCCCATACAAGTTCCACTGTTGGGCTCGGGCCTCCTCTACAATGGAAGGGAAATTGACCTACTATAGTCCGACTTGTTGGCATAGGGTTTTGTGTCGAGTTTTCCTTCTCTTGCAGAGATATTATTTGCATATTATATATGTTAATCGTCTTTTACTATATCTACCGATAAGAGAGGGAGTGATGGAATGCATTCTTACCCCGTCACCACATGGATAAAATATAATTCACCATCTTTTTTTGCCCCTGGGTGTCATAAAAGACGACTAAGGAAAATAAAATGCCTATAATATCTATACAAGAAAAAGAAAACTCGAAATAAAACCCTAACACCTTTGATCATTGTGGTATAATTAATGGGTTAATTTCCTTCGTATTGTGAAAGAGAATCGAGCCCAGCAGTGGGAAGTATATGAGCTGAATGTTAATTATACATTAAATTTTGACCAAGTAGTGGATTCTATATTAAATGCCGAATCCCTTCACTCGAAGGACTGAGTCTAGGTATTATTTGTGTTCATTAATTAAATACATACGTATATTTATATAGGCTCCGTCACACATACAATATTATTATTAATTTCCTATTTTGGGGGAAAGTTTTAAGAAAATTATTATAATGGCAAGTAAATAAATAGCACAAGAATAGCAAAAAGGACGCAATTGCATTCAGAATAATATAATAGACAAGTTTGTGAATTTGGATAAGGAAAATAATATCTAGATTGACACCATTTACAATTTTCAAATTTTTGTGTCAGAATACTTGCTTTCAGAACTATAAATTCTATTTTCCGGCATAAGAATACAATTCACCGCACATTTCTTGCCCGTGGGTGTCGTATAAGACAACTAATGGATTATAATATGCATATAAGTTCTACGCAAGAGGAAGACTCGAAATAAATCCTGTTTTTCTTTTGGGGTGGATTGCGGTCGACGCACTCCTCGCACCACTCCGTCCGGGGTGACAGAGGGGCGTAAGATACACTGGGAACTTCATTTGGTCAACAATTACCATCGCCTGCCTAATGTCAACTCTCTTTGGGAATCCAAGGAGTGTTGACATTAGATAGGCACCTGGTATAAAACTACTGCCAAAACTTTTACAATATGTACATATTTAGTCGACCCTAAGTAATTGTGATAAGAGCAGGGTGATAAAAATGATGATTTTGAATCGTATTATCTAACTAGCAACCCGCCCTTGCTTCGCTTCGGTTTTTTACTCCATGATATTATAGCTTTCCCAGCCGTTTTGAAGATTACCCGGATCAAACAGATAGACAGACAAAAAAATATAAAGTGTTTTTTAGGCATAGATATAGTGCAAATAATCGTGTGAGCATGAAAAAAGTCTATTATTTTGACATTACAAACAGACACTCCAATTTTATTTATTGGTATAGACAAGTGCAATTTTCAAGTAAGATTTTTTAATAAACTCACTAATCCATATAAAGTAGTTACTTATAACTTATATTCTACGTTAATAGTTACAAAATATAATGAAAGTTTTCAAGTTACACATATCAAAAAACACCATCAAATGACTTTCTTTACGTCACAAACGAGAATTTTTTTACTATTGACACCCTTGATATGTCAATGTATTAAGCAGGAACGTCCACGATAATGGAATTGCAATTAACCGACTAAATTACACTAGCTAGATGAGTGTTCCTTCTTCGAGCATTGTAGCGTGGTCTTTTACTGGCGTATCTTGACCCATCTCCTACCTATGTTTTATATCAGACTTATGATAAACACCACCTTATTTTAAGGGTTATTGGCTATATCATCATCATCTCAGCCCATATACGTCCCATTATTGAGCTCGGCCCTCCTCCGCTGTGGGAAGGAAATTAACCGAGTATACCACGCTGTACAGACATTTTGGTATAAGGTTTCATTTATAGTTTTTTCTCTTCCATAAATGTTGAATACGTATTATAGCCCTTAGTCGTCTTTTACGACACCCATGGGCAAGTAAAGGGCGATGAATTGTATTCTTACTTTGTCACCACACGAAAATAGGGGTATATATTTTAGTCGCTTGCTAAAACTAAAGGTTGACAACGAAAATAATTATGATACCCTGGTAGATACAGTTAGTTACTACAAAGTTATCATTTGAAACTGCCGTAAGTCTTTTAATACATTTATTGTGCAATAAAATTATTTCCTGATCAGCGCTTTACTCGCGGGTTCGCTCGTGTTATAGTTTAGGTTTTTGTTAATATGCTTACGTATGCTTACTTTTGTTAATATGCTTATAAAAAAATATTTGAAAGCAGGATACGTTATCCTTTTCTTAAAATATAAGTAGGCTAAGTTAAACACAAGACCGGACTGGTCACGGACGAAAATTATTATGACAATTTGTTAATTTTATATAGTATAATTTTCTTCTTGTACTGACAATTAATTTGGAACAAAAATGTGGATGAAAAATTAATAGCTGATTTCTGTAGCGGGTAGATAATTTGAAGACAAGTCACCCTGCACCGGTGGTCGGCCCAACGACGAAGGCGACGTGTCACGGGTGGGTTATGGGGCCGCACGTCGCCCCTCTGTTGCTCCGAACGGAGTCGGGCGGCGGGTGCGCTGACCGTAGTCCACCCCAAGAGGGGCGGCGTGCGGCCCCGTAACCGACCCGTAGCATGTCGCCTCCGTGTTGGGCCGACCACCGGTGCAGAGGTCCTTGACTTCAGTGGTCGGCCTGAGGAGTACCCTCTCCCATAAATGTATGTGATAACGATGACTTGGTTGGACGTCAGACATCTTAGTCCGCTCGTTACCATGAATACCCACTGCAAAGTGTTCGAAACATCTGGCAATCAAAAATCAAATACAGACGCGATAAAATTCGTAAAGCACTTTTATTTACAATACATGGATATATGTACGTTGAAATTATAGCGAAAATCTTATATGGAGATATGGAGATACGTAAGATTATCTGGATTTATCATAGTGCATTTCATTCATTAATTATTGACTGATTCCATACATGGAAATATGATCCTTACTCTTCTCTTGAGCTGTAGAGTCTTAAAGAACGGCAACAGCTTGTAGTGTTTATAGTTATATAAATGACGCAGCTGTTATAAGAGTTTGAAAAAACTTTGTCCATGTGCGGGTAAAAATCGAGGCAAAATCGATTAAACAATTTCAAACAAAATATTGCGAGAATACAAGCAAGAAAATATATTGCGTTTAGGAATATTATAAACTTAATAAACAGACAAACATTCCAATTTTGTTTACTTCTATATAATGAACATTCGTTATCACACGTTAACTACAATATATAATCCAGAAAGTAGCACAAACATTGATAACGCTGATATAATAATATAGGTTATCATAATTGTACTCCATTTAAATCATGTACTCCTAGTACATAATAATTATATTAAAGTAATTAAATAAATACTAATTATATTTTATGTTTTTTTTTTATCTAATCAATCATTAAGTTGATAACTATGACATTAATTTTTATATTAGATTTTACCCACGATAAGTAGGCACGATTCTGATTACATATCCCTACCTTCCAATGACCAGGACTTATGTTTAATAGTAGATGTCAATGGGCTGATAGGTGGATGGATGGCTCTGACTCATTGTATTGTTAGTCCAATGATAAAATAACTATTGAATAAATTATGTCAATTTCTATTTCTTTTATTCATTATGTCAGATGACAGAGTAAGAACACAATGCAAATGTACCACTTTTGCTTGTGGGTGTCGTAACATACGATAAAGGGGTGTAATATGCAAATAACATTAATGCTATAAAAGGTAAACTCGAAATAAAACCCTAAGCCAACACGTCTGTGAGGGTACCCAAAAGGGTATTCCGTCGGGCCAATCACTGAGGACAAAGAACTTGGCACTGGTGGTCGGCCCAATGACAAATACGGTGTAGGTACGGGTGGGTTATGGGCCCGCGCCCCGTCCTTTCGTCACCCCGGACGGAATGGACCGCGTGTGCGCTTACCATAACCCACCCATAAAAAAAACAATGCTAACACATCTGATTAGTATGGTATAGTAGGTAATATTTCTTACTTCTTAATTCTTCTCATAAAGGAAAAGGCCCGAGCCCAATAGTGGGACATATAAGGGCTAAGATGCAATGATGTAATGTTTTGATATGTTCTGTATGGTGAGAACACATCCTCCTTCATCTTTTCCTATGTTCCTTTGTAAAAATTTACTAAGACAAACTGCAAGAGAAGGAAAGTGCGAGATAAATTCCTATGCCATGCTATCTCATCAACATGGTGCAGTATGCATCTTCAAGGGAAGCAAGTAGCCTCATCTAAAGAAAATGCATTTCAACTCGGATTAATTTTCTCTCAACGATGGTAATGAACTTGTTTGCGCGTTCATTGCAAAGAAGAACCCATTTGTCATAGCGCCTTGGTTCCAAGGAGTAACTCTCCAAATTGCCGACAGTATTAGGATCCGCGGTATCGAAATATCGAGCAAAGTCCAGTTTAGGAGTGATTTGGAGAATGAAGTTAAAAACAAGCAAGTAAAATTTGAGCGTCCTGAACAGAACCAGGCGGCATTTTACACCGAAACAGTGTCTTGTATTTCACAAAGCACAAGTTCGTTCTCATATGGAGTACTGCTCACACCTCTAAGCAAGCGCGGCTAAATATCAGCTAACACCACTTGTCGTAAAAGACGACTAAGCGATAACACGCATATAATATCTATGCAAGAGAAGGAAAACCCGAAATAAAACTCTATTTTAACTCGTCTAACCAGCGTGTTATGTCAATTTTAACTCCTACCCAAGAGGCGGCTTGAGCCCTGCAGTGGGACGAATACCGTCATCCATATCCAGATACAAAACTTCATATCCGTAACATTGTGATGGATAAAAAAATATAATGTGACACACTTATTCCTGTGCAAGTCTTAAAATTCACTTAAGGGTACATCAGAAAAATATATAGCAACAAACTCCTGGCATACTTATGACACTAAATGGTATAGCTAATTCGCTTGTCAAGCATGCTAATTATGATATTATCCCCGAAAATTCGTAAAAGAACGGGTATAACTAACTTAGCACGAAGAATTGTCAATGGGCAGGTCACATCGCTGGATGACCTAACCCACAACCACTGGGGAAGAAAGGTGCTCGAGTGGTGACCACGTATGGGACCCTCCTTCACTTGGTGGACCGCCAACCTCGTGATAATTGTTGGGAGGCTTTAGATCCGAGTGGTACAGAACCGCATTTTGTGGCCAATTTAAAGGAGATCTAGGTCCAGCAGTGGACAGTAAAGGGCTGAATGATGATGATGATTCCCCATTAAGGAGAGAATAAGTAGGTACTTATAATAGGTTCTACAACAATCGTTGATAAATTGATGAATGGAATATAGAGAAAATCTTTGTAGAAGCTTGTACTTCTTCCTACCTCTCTTAAACAGGAAAGGCTACGTACTTATTCCATAACATGATTAGATATTTAAATAATATAAAAATATTTGTATACTTGAAGTAAATCTGCTCTGCTTTAAGCTAGGTACAATTGAAAATAAAAATCACGTATTTTCAATTCATGTAATCCTAGTATTATAGCAATTAAAATATTGATTGTTGCTAATTACTAATTGAAAATACATTGATAAGGAATTAATCAATATTTTTTTACATATCGTGATCGGTATAAATAAGATAAGTTGCCAATTAAAATAAAAAATATGGTGATACATTCGATAACTATTATATACTAGCTGACCCGACAGACGTTGTCATGTCTTAACTATGAATATTAAATTCGAATTGAATTAAAAAAAATGTTTATTATTCTAATTCCTATATACAACATACTTATTTTTTTTCCTTATGCGTATGAAACCAATGAATGTAATGGCTCCGACGGCAGTACCAATGGCGTCAATTGCTCTCGCGCAACACAATCCAGGACCTTAATTTTTAAACTTAAATGCCTTGCAGTATTGGCATACAACGTTCATTGACCCAATATTTACAACTTAAGTTTGTACGTCTAATTGCTGGCATTTTCAAATACGAAAATTCAACTGTAAATTAAAGAAAACTATTGCATTCTTCTTAATAACTAAGTATATCACTTGTTATATTAGTAACATGTATCTTAATTACCAAAACTCCATATTAAATTGACTTTTTATATTAGGCGTGATGGCTTTGAATTTACCTACCCTGATGTGCACTAAGAAATTCAGTTTTCTTACATCATTTCTGTAAGAAATAATGAATTAATTGTTTTACATGTATTTTATTAATAAAATAACTCCAACCGAAGCATCTGTTTTAAACAATTTTCAGTTTTTTTACATCCTCTTTGGCGATATTTGCAGCACGCGTTCTGTCAATTCTATGTTAAACGTCATAAGGTTACATTAAAAAAGTTTATATTGTCCAAAGCGGTTAGATTAGAAATAATTTTATATGATGGTTAAGTATTCTTAAATTTTCTAATTTTCTGGGCAACTTTCTTATTTTTTCTTTCATAAGAACCTTCTCCTGAAAATAACAAATACAACAAAAAAATAATTAATGAAATTGGTCCAGCCATTCACGCGTGATGGCGTGACCAAGGAAAACAGGGATTCATTTTTATATATATAGATAAATAAATAACCTATGCGCCCACCATTTTGGGTCTTATTTTCGCTTTCTGGCCTGTGCATAAAAATGTACTAAATGGCTAGTTTTCATGTGATGACGGTGTAAGAATATAATTCACCACCATCTTGCCTGTGAGCGTCGTAAAAATTAACTAAGGGATGCATTAGGAAAATTCGTAATAAAACCTTATACCAACCCATCTGACTAGCGTAAATTACTTAAATCAATTTCCCTCCTATTGTGGAGGAGGCTCTAGTCCAGCAATGGGACGTATACGAGCTAAGAAGATTTTGATGTTGAAATGGATTACTAGGGTATTTCGATTCGCGGGTGACCGGACCGGGGAATTTGGTCCGTCACCTGCAGAGAGCCTGACCGCGCGAGGACGACCGACGTCCCGAGACAGGGACGTCGAGAGGTGAGTGTACCCAGAAGGGTATTCCGTTGGGCCGACCACTGAAGACCAGGAACTCGGCACTGGTAGTCGGCCCAACGACAAAAGTGACGTGAATACGGGTGGGTTATGGGCCCACGCGCCGTCCTTTCGTCGCTCCGGACGGAATGGGCGGCGTATGTGCTTATCATAGCCAACCCATAAAAAGGGGTATTTCGATTAGTTGCCCAAAAAGCATTAATTATACTATGAACTAATTTAATTTAGAGTTAATTTCCTGTTATAATCTATACCAATAAATAAAATTGGAGTGTCTGTTTGTAATGTCAAAATAATAGGCTTTTTTCATGCTCACACGGTTATTTGCACGACACCTATGCCTAAAATAGCAATTAAAAAATTTTTGTCTGTCTGTCTGTCTGTTTGTTCCAGGTAATCTTCAAAACGGCTGGACCGATTTCAAAAATTCTTTCACCAATGGAAAGCTATAATATCAGGGCGTAAACTAGGCTATATTTTATTCCGGTATTCCCACGGGAACGGGAACTACGCGGGTAAAACTACTATAACCTATAACCGAAGCGAAGCGAGGGCGGGTTGCTAGTCTTTATAATAAATTTATATCAGGGAATTATTATAATTTCTACTAAATAATTCAGTAAAGTATTCCATGAAAAGACAAAATGGGATTTCACATAAGCTGATCGAGTTAAACCTAACTAATTAAGTTGTCTGTGTTTATACCTAATATAGTAGAGTATTTTAAGGATATTTCTGGAATATTTTCAGAATAAATATTTTCCGTGTGGTGACGGAGTAAACTACAGTTCACCACTTCCTATTAAGATAGGAAGTGGTGAACTGTGTATGTCGTAAAAGACGACTAAGGGATATAATATCTATGCAAGAGAAGGCAAAGTCGAAACAAAACTCTATACCAACCTGTCCAACCAGCATGATACAGTATATATAAGATTTTTCATAGAGAGTCACTTTCTTCTTATACTGGTAATAAATTTGTACCAAAATATGGGTCAATATTTAATTATTTTTGTTGTATTATAAATATTATTATTTTTGCATGTGAGACATCTTAGTCCGACCGTGACTATGAATGCTGCAAAGTGTTCGAAATGTCGGGCAATCAAAAATCAAATACAAACGCGATAAAATCCATAGTTTTATTTACAACTAGCAATCCGCCCTCGCTTCGCTTCGGTTATAGGTTATAGTCGTTTTATCCGCGTAGTTCCCGTTCCCGTGGGAATACCGGGATAAAATATAGCCTAGTTTACGCCCTGATATTATAGCTTTCCATTGGTGAAAGAATTTTTGAAATCGGTCCAGCCGTTTTGAAGATTACGCGGAACAAACAGACAGACAGACAGACAGACAGACAAAAATTTTTTAATTGCTATTTTAGGCATAGGTGTCGTACAAATAACCGTGTGAGCATGAAAAAAGCCTATTATTTTGACATTACAAACAGACACTCCAATTTTATTTATTGGTATAGATATAGATGTGTAATACTCGCGTAAAAATCAGAAATAATTATATCATCATCTTTTTTCCCGTGGGTATCATAAAAGAGGACTCGGATTACCATATGCAGATAATATCTATGCAAGAGAGGGTAAACTCGAAATTAAACCCTATACCGACCCGCCTACCCAGCGAACGTGGCAGAGTAGGTCAGTCTGCGGAGGCGGCTCGACCTTAATAATAGGACCTATATGAGCTAAGCTCATAACAATAATTAAAAAAACCGGCCAAGTGAGAGTCGGAGTTCCGCACGTAGGGTTCTGTACCATTATGTATAAAAATCGTGATTGTTATATGGGATCCCCCTTAATTTTTTTTTTTATTTTGTTTTTAGTATTTGTTGTTATAGCGGCAACACAAATACATAATTTGTAAAAAATTCAACTGTCTAGCTATCGCGGGTCTTGAGAACAGTCTGGTGACAGACATACGGACGGACAGACAGCGAAGTCTTAGTCCGGACAGACAGCAAAGTCTTAGTAATAGGGTTCTGTTTTTACCCTTTGGATACGGAACCCTAAAAAAAAATGCGCGTTTAACACTGTAGAAGTAAAACTTCGTGAAATATATAAAATAAGAGATTTAGTGTGAAAAACGGCGAGAGACAGAGAGAGTGAGAGAGAGCATCTTAAAAGAAACAGGTATATTACGCGCATGCGTTTGAGTGCCACGCATTCAAACTCACTCTGTCTCTTTTTGTACCCCCTCCCCAGGAGCGTTGAATGTTTAACGCAACCTTGTTGGAAGTCGCATTAGAAGTTTCACTTCAAAATTAATATGAGTAAGTATTCAGTTCACAGGCCTGTTCTAAAAAAAACATGCTAATCATTGCGGAAATGCGAATATTAATAGAAAAGAGGAAAATCCTGTCCATTGTTCGAGATATTACTACTTAGTAACTGGGGAAATACTATTTGGCCACGTTTATATTATTAAGAATTATTAGAGTGACTTGTAAAGATATTTTCAGGTAGCCTATCTAATTTAGCATTCTCACTGAAATCAGTAAACCAAAGTTATTGGAAGACAAAATTATACCAAATTACCTGAGATTAATTTCATATAAAAACTTTAATTAAAACGAGTAATTGTTATGAAGAAAGAGTAGAAAAATATTTGATACCAGTATTTTTAATGCTTCCTGACAACTTACAACAAATGTACAAAACAAATTGTAATCTATTCAAAACAATTTAAAAAAAAAAGAAATTATATGTAACCAATTATATTGATTAGTATTACGAGTAACAGATAATCCTTATTAATATCATAAATGCGAAAGTAAGTTTGTTTGTTTGCTTGTTACGCTTTTACGCTTAAACCACCGAACCAATTTCAAAAAATATTTCACCAATGAAAAGCTATAACATCAGGGCGTAACGTAGGCAATATTTTAGCCCAATTTTCCCACGGGAACGGGAACTACGCGGCTATGACGACTGAAACCGAAGCGAAGCGAGGGCGGGTTGCTAGGAATATATACTCGTATGTATGTAAAATGCTACCATCCTTACTAATATTATAAATACGAAAGTAAGTTTGTTTATGTGTTACGCTTTTACGCTTAAACCACTGAGCCGATTTCAAAAATTCTTTCACCAATGGAAAGCTCTAATATCAGGGAGTAACATAGGCTATATTTTATCCAGGACTTCCTACGGGAACTACGCGAGTAAGGCGACTGAAACCGAAGCGAAGCGAGGGCGGGTTGCTAGAAATATACTTATATAACGACTCACCTTAACCCAAATAAATCCCTCGCGTGGTACGGTTTACTTCATTGTATGATGTATTCAATGAAAATTTTGGCAATAAATAAATAAAATAATAATACAAAAATTAAAATGCTACTAGGCTGACTCTGAAGCGAATTAATGCACTATTGGCTTATACATAAAAGCCGCGAATGATCGTTCGTTGGATTATGGGGTACAATGTAAGCTTGCTGTTATTCTGAATGCTTAGACAGTCCGCCCGTGACCATGAATGCTGTAAAGTGTTCAAAACGTCGGGCAATCATAAATCAAATACAAACGCGATAAAATACGTAAAAGTATTTTATTTACAATGGTTAGGCAGGTTAAGGTCAGATCATATATAATCCGTATCGACTTCTGCTGTTAATTTATCTGTGGCCTATTACTATAGACAGCTGGATTGGCAAATGCAGCTAGTGTGAAAAGCTTTTTTCGAATTAATCCTACTCCAGGATTTACAGAGGAGGGAATTGGACTTTTACTTCTGTAAGCCTGAATACAGAATAGTCCCACATATGTTGCGAGACACACAACAAATTTAGTTAGAAAAGAAAAACAAGAAAACTTTGGAAAATTTCTGATTTTCTATGCAAAGCGGGAGACATGAAGCAAAATTATCCTACTAATGTTATAAATGTGATACTTTGTTAAGTTGTTTGGAGATGTGGATGTTTGTTACTTAATCACGCGTAAATCATTGAATAGATTTGAATGAAAACTGACTCATGGATAGACCATTACTTGGATTAACGCACAGGATGGGATCTTGTGATGTTCAAAATTATTTTTATTGCTTAATCAAGTAAAGATAAATTAGCTCGCTTAGTTTATAGATAAACATTGATCTTGGAAAAGTTTTGTACTTTTTTCCTTTACGCGTGCAAAGCCGCGGTCACAAGCTAGTAAGCCGATAAATAAGAGTACAAGAAGTGAAACAAGTTCCCCGTAACCTGTGTTCCCCATGTATTAGCTGTAAATTTTCCGAATAAATAAAAATAAAATCTATACCAATAAATAAAATTGGAGTGTCTGTATGTAATGTCAAAATAATAGGCTTTTTTCATGCTCACACGGTTATTTGCACGACACCTATGCCTAAAATAGCAATTAAAAAATTTTTGTCTGTCTGTGTGTCTGTCTGTCTGTTTGTTCCGGGTAATCTTCAAAACGGCTGGACCGATTTCAAAAATTCTTTCACCAATGGAAAGCTATAATATCAGGGCGTAAACTAGGCTATATTTTGTCCCGGTATTCCCACGGGAACTGGAACTACGCGGGTAAAACGACTATAACCTATAACCGAAGCGAAGCGAGGACGGATTGCTAGTAAATAAATAAAGTTGCTGCTGACCATTCTCTCATTGATCCTTCAACAGATGTATTTTGTTGTATTATCTCGCAGACATCAGATTGGTGACGAAATAAGAATACAATTCATTACTCCTATCTTTACCTGTAGGTATTGTAAAAGACGCCTAAGGGATATATGTAAATAGCATCTTATGCAAGAGAAGAAAAACTCAAAATAAATCTTTATAACAATACGTCTTACGAGTAGGTAGGTCAATTTATCTCCTATTGTAGAGAAGGCTTGAGCCCACCGGACATATATAAGCTGTGATAACGATAACCATACCGACAAAAAATATCATAAAAAAACTATAAAAACAAATACTACCACGCATTTACAGATATAATGTCAAAAAACCCGCCTTAATGTAGAATAACAACCGATTGTTGACCGTTGTGCAGAATACCTGCAGGATACGCCTTACGGTATTTTATTGCGTGTGAAACCTATAAAATGACATACAGCGGTTTGTTCTTCCAAAAAAAAAAAAATAACCAAACAATGTTACATTTATAACAAAATATTAATCCCACGTACTTTAAGCACGTGTAGCTAACAGTTACATAACCCCATTCGTACAGCCTTCTCATATAACAACCACGCAACATGAACTACCAAACACCATACCTTAGAACTACATTCTTTAGAACAAGATTGTTTAAAAGAGGTCAATTCGTATTGGACAAGAGACTAATGTAGTATGATCTTGCTAGTAACGGTATACATGTTGCGATGATATTAGCGAAGCCTTGTGACCCAGATAAATGGTACCGTTACCGGACGTCGAACCTGCACCCCAAGTGTCACATTTATATACGAGAAATTAAGGCAGGTCGGTTATCGGTAGATTTAAAATTTATTGACATGAATAAACGAAGCGAGAAACCATGGCAATTAAACGTTTAAAACGTTACTATGTGTGACGACCTGTATTTTAATAAAAAAAAAATCAGCTTTCGTGAATTTACTCGCCTTCATCATTACAGATGAAAAAGAAACAAACAAAAAAAAATTATTTATCTTTTAAATAAATTAATATTCGCAAGTGTCATCATCATTTCAGCTCATATATGTCCCACTGTTGGGCTCAAGCCTCCTCTGCAATATGAGGGCAATTGACCTTATTTATACCATGCTGGACAGACAACGTTTTATTTCGAGTTCTCCTTTTCTTGAAGGTATAATTCGCAATTATACTCATTAATAAATATTTTTCTTTTAGATATATTAACATTTACAAGTATGCTTCATTTTTCGACAAAATTTATAAAGGATCTTAAATATAATAACCATCATCATCACAGTTCATATACGTCCCACTGCTGGGCTCGAGCCTCCTCCACAATGGGAAAAAAATTACCTACTATAACAAGCTGGTCAGACGTGTGGCCTAGTTTTACTTCGAATTTTCCTTCTCGCGCATAGATGTAATCTGCAATCATTTCCTAGTCTTTACGACACCATCGGGCAAGAAACGGGGTGGTGAATTGAATTTTTGCTCCTAATTTTCTTGCTTTTTCCTTAAAGTTTTGTGACCTATCGAGAATCTCGCTAAACAAAAAAAAACTGTGAATATCCTGGAAACTGATCAGGATCTGAGAAGAATATTATTTACTTGAACATTGTCCACTAACGCCCTCCGTTCACATCCTAAGAAAGATTACGACCTCTAATAAACCGAATCAAGTTCATAACCTAATTTCGACAACTTCCTAATATTTTTTGCAGTTAACAGAATATACGTATTACAGGTCCGTATTATCCAATACTATTGATATATTATGGACCTCCGTAACCATTATTCAAAACTTTTCATCGTCATTATTATCATACGGCCCACTGCTGGGCTCAATCCTCCTCCACAATAGGAAGGCAATTGATCTTACTGTGCTGATCGGATAGGTTGGTATAGGGTTTTGTTTCGAAATTATTAGATATCCGAAATCAAAATATACGTGCTAACCTAACCTTTATAAAAGATTCGAATAATTGCAGATCAAATCAAATAATTTACTCTGCATAAGCCCCTTAAGGACACTTACATATTTTCAAATTTACACATCGTTTGAAACAACCCAATAATCTACCACCGCATCGGAACGCGGCTACTATCCTGTAAGAAACTGTCATTTTTTAAACAACTAACATACTCATTTCTTATTGTATTCAACCTTGTAACTCCATACATCCATCCAATCTGAAATCTGCTACGTTTATGCCTACTAGTATTTATTGGATGCAATTTTCAGCATCTATGAATGCTTTAATCCGTTGAATCAATGGGCAATCAACAGTTTATATAAACGTTTGCTATTCAAATAATAAATCATTTACAGTTATCATTTGACATACTCATTATTATTAGCAAAATTAAATTTTTTTGTTCAAAAAGATAACCATATTTTAACTAAATACAAAAACAGTTATACCATTAAAAGAGTGTGTCAAGCTTGGTATAACGGCACAAAATTGACACATCCTGCTTCGTTGACCCAAATTCATATAAAGCTAAAATTACATAAAGCCTTTTTGATTTGGCAGTTTAAAATGTTTTAGGGCAAATAACGGACAACGGCCAGATTCAGGGTTTCCTTTATGAGTCAGTTTTGATTTTATGCATGTTCTTAATTCTTTTCTTTTGATTGCAGACATTAAATAATTTGAATATCGTGATTAAATTGACTTGGAATTAAAATTTATGTCAGTGCAGTGAACCTTTGCATATTTTGTGTTACATTGATGATTCTGGTTGCTGGTTTTGTCTTGAAAGAAGACATGGAGGCCATTGAGATCAGAAAAATTAAATGATATTTAATAGGAGATTAAGAAATAAATATAGTTTTTTGAACATTATGCCATCAATCCAGTGTGACATAGTGGCTCCATATTTCTCCCAATGTGAAGGAAGCTTATGCTCAACAATGGGATATATATGGCCGGCAAAATTATGGTTCGGGGATAAAGTTTGTTAAAATTAAAATTAAATCTGTTATGCGTTTAAGATCGCTACGACAGCTCCTAAATAAGTAATATGTACTCTTAATAATAACTGGTTAATTAATCCGATGCACAAGTATTCTTCTGTCGATTTTGATATGTATGGTAAATTTACTGCATAAAGTGAATGTCGCCGCGGGTGACGTGACCGGGGATTAGTCCGTCACCCGCAGAGAGGTTGCCGGCGCGACGGCAACCGACGTCCTGGAGGGAGGACTTCGAGAGGAAAGGGTATCTTAGGGTATTCCGTCGGGCCGACCACTGAAGGCCGTGGAACTCGGCATCGGTGGTTTGACCAACGACGAAGGCGACGTGCGCTGACCATAGCAAACCCCAAAAAAAATTAAGTGAATATCAATATTCGATAAACAACAACAGGGTCCAGACCTATAAAACATTTGGTGTATATTCTATTTATAATTCAACACCCCAATTTCTTGCCTGTGACTATGTTAAAGACGATTAAGGGGTACAACATGTGCATAACATTTATACAAGAGAAATAAAACTTGAAGTAAAACCCCTATACCAACCCAGAGAGGTTCAAACGATCAGCGTGGTATAATAGGTCGATTTTTATCCCATATATTAGCTGAAATGATATTCTATGATTCACCTTAGGGGATAAACTCATGATATTGTGAAAAATAAACCCACCAAACAACCACAAGTCAAGTATTCTGAGTAGATCATAATGTAGTAATAAATTACTGACAAGAAATTGTATATTATATACAATATTTCCACAACAATTGTATCACTTCCTTCTACAGCGAGGACTAACGGTTGGCCCAGAAACTCTCCGATCTCAAGTAACAAGCGACACTGTCTTAGCCTTAGATATACCATGTAAGTAATGGTGTCTTGTACAAAATGATTGTACAAGCAAAATAAATAGTTACGTTCATTCTAAGCTATAATATTTTAAATCTTTACATTGTATTTTCTTTTTGTTATTAATGTGTAGTCTAAACGATTCTTCTTTCTATCGTCTTGATCTAGACGTATCTTCCTACTGGGTACGAATCTGCTCTCCTGCTGGGAATAAAATTCATTTGTCTGAAGAAGAACCTGTCTTGCTGCTGGGAATAACATTCATTTACTACACTAATTTAATTTTTGTTGCTATTGGTAGCACCAGTGATAGAGAAGATTAGGAGCGCGAGATTATCTCGGTATGGACGTATGATGAGGAGGGATGAAAGGCATGTGACAAGGCGGGTTATCGATATGAATTTTGATGGACGTAAGAAGCGTGGGAGACGCAAAAAGAGATGGATGGACTGCGTGAATGAGGATATGCGTATGAAAAGCGTGAGTGCCAATATAACGGCTGATAGGATAGGATAGGTAATGGAATATAAGTACATGTTGTGCCGATTCCACTTAGCGTGGAATGAGGGCAGACAAATGAATGCTATTGGTGGCAAACAAGCAAACAATACACCTGATGGTAAGTTATAGATCCGCTCATGGACGTTTCTTAGCTCACTGCCTGCTGTTAAGAAAGAGCAGGGAATATGAATGCATGCAATGACTAGCGGTTTCAGCTCTCTCACTCACCGAACGAATAGAACAGACGTCGTTGATTCTACCTCGGGCGGACTGACCTGCGGCTGTAGACAGACGACTATCGCCAGTGTGATCCTTCCACATACATTGAGCTTGGATTTATCTCGATATTTTCCTCTCTTACGTCGTTTTCAGTTTGTATTTTTGCGAATTATACTATATTATTATTCTGCGACCGTCCAGAAATACATTTTTAAAAAATAAATCTTTATATATTTAAGCAGCATTAGTGCACGTGCACAGTATTTGTTTCCAAGAAATCGAACTTTAAACAACGCATCAAAATAATCTTTCATACTAGTAGACCATCACCATTACCACGTGGCTACAACAAATTACAAGTGCATCTAATGAACGATATAAGGCGAAATAAATGGGTAAGCACACTAAGAGGAGTTATTCTCAATGTAAACAAACGTAACGTCGCGTCGTAGCTGCAGCCAAACTGATACAGCTCAAGTTCAAACTTTGTGCTGTGTTGCATGTATCAATCGGTCTTTTAATGTCCGTTGTTAATGTTTTAATATATAAACATTTTTTTTTTTAAAGAGGATCATGTCAGAATCAAGACATACTTACCAAGTATGTCTTGAAAATAAAACAAATTACAATAAAATATTACAATCAACCAAGCTTAGCAGATGGATTGGTGATTATCATCATGTCGGCTCGTATATGTCCCACTGCTAGGTTCAAGCCTCTTCCATAATAGGATAATATGCAGATAACATCGATGCAAGAAAAAGAAAACTCGACATAAAACCTTATGCCAACACGTCTGACTGGTGTGATATAGTAGGTCAATTTACCTCCCATAGTGGAGGAGGCCTGAGCCCAACAGTGAAACGTGTTTGTGCTGAGATGATGTTGATATCCCTTAGCCGTCTTTCACGACACCTTTGAGTAAAAAAGAAGGTGGTGAATTGTATTCTTACTCCGTCAACACACAGATATATATTTATTACTTATTTACAATGTCATTAGTAAATTAAGATAAGAAATATTTATTGTGCCGTCATCTTTCAAATCGTCTACAAATATATGTATGTTTATTTTATACAGGAAAAGTGTCTTTACTAAGGTATTTTTATGCAGATATCGACAACAATCATTTACGAATTTTAAATCTACCTTCAACAATAAAAAATATATCCAATTCTGAGTTTGAATTTTTAATCCAAACTCAGAATAGCAATAGCTCGCAGACGATAACGCATTATGCTTAATTAAATGGCTACCTTTAAATTAAAATAATTTATTATATAAATAAATACGGAGATCTTAGAATAATAACGTATAGAAGGATAGTATCAATACTTCGAACGTTTGAAACTTGAATCTAAAAATACTAATGGCGCGCAGACGATTACACATGTACACACGCAAAACACTATACAAATTATGAAATAAAATTTTGTTTTTATTAACATAAATCGTCGAAATACTTTTAAAAGTAATGGTAAAAACCATTTTAAGTTTTTTAAATGTGTTATTTCAACATTTGAATGCACAAACCGTCATAATTACCTATTTATTATTTAAGAGTTGCGTATGTATGTGCAGTACAATGACTTGTACATTACGGAACGGCTCCGGCGTAAGCTCCATTAGGCTCCAATTGAAATGCTTCACTTTTAGTGCGCCAACTTACCTTCTATACGTTATTATTCTAAGACGGAGATATATATTATAAAATTTTAATTAATATGATGACTATAGTCCTGTGTGGTGAGGGTGTGGTGAGTAAGAATACAATTCACCACCTTCTTTCTTGCCCCTGGTTGTCGCCGAAGACGACTAAGGAATTATAATATGCATAAAACATCTATATAAGAGAAAGAAAACTCGCAATAAAACCCTGTACCAAACGAAAAGAACTTGACCATAGTTACATCAATATTAGTATCTGCCCACCCTTCTATCAACCTTTATACGTATTTTGGATAAGGGTGTATAATATCTTAAATTTAACATTTTGGTAAGAGGGTAGACCAACGCAGTTAGACCTGCAATTTTCCTAAGTTATTGTCATTTCTTCTGATTACCTCTCAGTTGATTTTCAAGACGGGAAGGCAAGGAGATATTTCGCCACCTTAAATGGTGAAATTTTATTTTACTTAAAATTAGAATCGTCATCATCACAGCTCACTATTGGGTTCGAGCCTACTACAAAATAGAAAAGAAATTGATCTACTTTATCAAGCAGGTCAGACGGATTAATGTAGGATTTTATTTCTAGTTTGCTTTCTCGTGCATAGATTCCATCATATCCTTTTTTACACCTATGAGTAAGAAAATTGTATTTACAATCGGTCATTACACAAAAATGAGATATGAAAGAGGGAAAGAACGATTAGGATCCTTTTCTACTGCAGAGGTCAGACAGCAATCACTTTGTAACAAATTGGCATGCTGCCGAATCTCATCATACTAGAAAGCCGAACCCAATATAATTGAGAAGAATAGACTAGAATATTCTATAGTATAATATAATGTATTTAATAGTATACAAGAAACATCAATTATTCTTTACCGTCAGACAACAATCGCAAGTCATCAAGGAACCAAATAATTCCGCTCAAGCACCGCCTAGGGCCATAACTTAGTATCTAACGGTTGACCCACATTGGACCACTTCGTTAGTTAAGTTATATTACAGTTATGTCCTGATATGGAATCTCTCGGAACTCGGATGGTGAGATAACGGGTGTCCTACAACTCCTATACCAATACCGGATCTGGTATCACCTAGATGTGGCTTGGGAATTATCCATAATAGCACAAAATCTATGACTGTTTTCCATTACTTATCTGTGATGTCAGTAATATCTATCAGCAATATATAAATTCTAAGGATATTAGTTCTTAAAAGTATTTAACTGGAACTGTAAACTCTGTTTTGTATGCCGCTTGAGAGTTAAATAGGGTGATACATTGTCTACCTGTAACAACTAATTTCTATATTTCGCAACATATATGATATGATATTTAGTATAGATTTATATCAAATTTTAGTTAAAAGTGTCTAATTTGTTTATAATTTATAATTTTATTATCCCGGATTATATTTATCGTTAATCGACAGGGGATAAAATTTACAATAATTTATGGAAATGAACAAATAAATAGAAGTTAGTTCTGTCTATCTGTAGTAAATGAGATAATGCATATTATTTTCTAGAAGGACTTTAACCCGCCTAATCACACGTCTCCACAGAAGGACTACGTGGTGTTCTATGACCCACCGCACCGTATAAACTCTGATTGTTCACTTTGGTGGCCTTCTTGAGAGGTTAAGCTTGCAAGTGCCCTTATCAGTGTACCACCAGTAAAGTGCCGACGTATCATTTTCTCTGCAGATTGCAGCCTACATTATTTTCCCTAACCAAGGAAGCAGGTGGATAAATTGGGACAGTTCGTCACTAACAATAAGGAATATCACGTAGATGACTAGACGGGCATCTTGAAATGCGATGATATATCGTAGGGGCTACAATTTAAAAGCACAAGCTCCTGGATAGTCACTTAAATACATATAAAATCCACTCAAAAGGCAGAGAGCAGTCGCAAGAAGGTTTGTAGGGCACTGTGTAATCTTGTAACACTCCACTCGACCAGATGATAAAAGATCAAGAAATGGGTAAAAGTAAATAAAAAACCATGATATCTATGTTTAAACATAAAAAGTTTAATAGAATATTTAGCGCCGTTTTTGGTTAGTTTTTAATAATAATATTATATATTAAGCATCTAAATATGTACAGTTTTTGACATTTCAGCGGTGGCGACTTTTCTGACATGTAATATTTATAGATTACTTTATTTATTCAACCAAAGATAACATCGTGAGAGACCCGCATACCTGTGGGAATTACTAACTGTGGTTGAAGATGTTAAAAACATAATTATTGTCTTCAGTGTCGTGAGATGAAGAAAATACATGAAGTAAATAGTAATGTGTAACATCTCTTTCTCTTTCTGCAATTATTATATAACACAGAAGAGAGTATAAGCATATACATAATTGTAAAAAAGGAAACTCAAAATATCACTTACATCACTCTCGGGTGTAGCAGACTAATTTTATTATAACATAATCATCAAAAAGGATTTAGGAAAATAAATGCGATAAATCGCCACTCCTTAATCTTCCGTGGGAGTCGCAAAAATCAACTAAAGAGAGATAATCCAAGAATGAAAGAATCAACTAAGCAGAGCACTCCTGAAAAATCCATGATGACACCAACTGCGGTCACTGACCCAGCTACCAATCGTGGTGATTATGGCATTATACACTCTTCATGGTGAGACCTATGTCCACACATCGAGAGACTAACAGGCCAACGGAAGTGAGACCTAAAGAAGCTATAAAATAAATATATTATTTGCCGTGTGGTGATCGAGTAAGAATACAACTCACCATCCTCTTTCTTGCCCCCGGATGTTGTAAAATCCGACTAAGGGATATCTCCTGCATATAACAACTGTGCATGAGAAGTAAAGCTTAAAATACAACCCTATACCAACCCGCCTAATTAAGATAAAACCAGAGATATAGTAAGAATACAATTCACCACCCCCCTTTTTTACTCTTGAGTGTCGTAAAAGCCGACTAAGCGATATAATATGCGTACAACATCTGTACAAGAGAAGGAAAACTCGGAATAAAATCCCATACCAACCCGTCTAACCGGGGTAATACAATAGGTCAATTTCCTACCTTTGTAGAGGAGGCTCGAGTCCAACAGTGGGACGTACGTAGTCTGAGATAATATATCAATCAGTCTGCGTGGCTATATTTCAAAACTTTTACTTACAAAAGCGAAGAGTAGCTAAGCTATTTGCTAAAATCTTTTTTAATAACATTTCCAGTATTTCTATACAGTACAATATCGCGTAAGTTATACTATCAAGTTAACTGGAAGAGTTTGCGGATCTTACACCTACATGGCGATATATTCTCCCGAGATGTAAGCTAATTACAGTAGCCGGACTGGCGATATCTTTATAGAGACCAGTATAAAACGCACTATACCGATAGACATCCAACAAGGATTATACAACGGTAGAAGCTTATTAAAAGCTTAAAGATGTGATTTAATTTATAGACTGTAATAACTTATATTTACCGTGTGGTGACGGAGTAAGAATACAATTCACTACTCTCTATCTTGCCTGTGGATGTCGTAAAAGACGACTGAGACATATAATTAGGGTTGCCACCCGTACTTTGTTATAAAGTATTGTACGTTATTTCGGGTAATTGTACTCTATACTTTATGTGAACAATAAAGTAGGTACGCGATAATACTTTATTACGCTCGAATTGATTTCTCTAAGAAAAATTTTTAATTTTGTATACAAAGTGTCTTTGAATCTGTTAAAAAACTATTAGTTATTTACTATAAAATAAATATAAAGTACAAAGACGCTGTTTAGCATTGATGAAAATGTGCTAAAAAATAATCGTATATATGTTTTAAAGCAAAATAAGGCAAACCGTATTTTATTTGGACACAGGGTACTTTATTTTTTCTTCATTCATTAACCAATATACAGTATTACCCCGCTTTACGCGAGGGATACGTGCCGTAAAAAATCGCGTTAAGTGAAATTCGCGTTGAACGGGGTTTATGATTTGATACAAAAAAAATACAAATCATCTGAATCAACCAATGTAATTCTAAAAACACGTTATGCAAAAAATACATCTATTTTATCTTTTGGGTAGCGTTTCTTTTACGTTCTTGTAAAATACGTTCATAACACCCAACGTTGTTTTAAATTGTTTGACACACGGTCAAAACACGATGGTGACTACGTTATGCACATACATATTGATTAGACTGGGCCAAAAAAAAAACGAACTATTTTTTTTATTAACGGTACTGTGAAAATATTGTTCATGATGACAAAAGAAAATTATTCTGAAAATAAACGGTTAATTACTTTTGAATTTAATTATTTTTATTATTTAAAAATAAACGATATACACTACGATATACAATATGAGACAAATCGACCTACTATCATCGTCAAATAGGTTGGTATAGGGTTGTATAGACGTTCTGGCGGAGTTGTGGTGCATTTGAGAACGGTTCCATAACTTCGTTGTAGCCGAGGGACAGGAACAGCGTGTGGTTTTTAGCTGGTAGTGACGCTGATAATAAATCTACATTGAGCCCGGCATACCCCATCTATCAAAGGTATGCGTAAAAATTGCATTTTCCCACGCGAAAATAGAGAAAGGGTTGTATAGACGTTGTCTGCTTATTATAATCCCTTAGTTGTCTTTTACAACTTACAACACCTACTGTATTCTTGTATGTGTATTTTTTTATATGTATTCTTACTTCATCACCACATAAAAAGCTATACGTCACACTTATACTTTGCGGATTTTCCTCCTATCAATATGGTCAATTATCTTTACAATTTATGAGTCTAAAATATAATTACATCGATTCATTCATTAGCTTATCGACTCACGGACGTTTACTGTTAGATATATGCTTACTTTCAAAGGACTAAATAATAGCGTAACAGTTACGCTATTCCATATGGTGATGAAGTAAAAATACAACTCACCGCTCCTCTTAGTCGTGGCTGTCATAAAAGACGGCTAAAATTTTATATGCATGTAACATCTATAAAAGAGAAAGAACATTTTTTTTGGGTGGGCTATGGTTCGCGCACACACCGTCCATTCCGTCCGGGGCGACAAAAGGCCAACGCGCGGCCCGATTATCCACTGTCCCCATCCCTCTACTTCGCCATTAGGCCGGCCACCAGTACTGAGTACTTTGTCCTCCGCGGTACCGGTGGCCAGCCCAATGGCAAGACAAAGAACACTTGTAATAAAACCCTATGCCTACAGGTCTGACCAGCGTGATATAGTAGGTCAATTTCCCTCCTATTCGGGAGGGGCTCGAGCCCAACAGGATGTATAAGAGCCGGGACGACCAATAATACCAATACATACCTACTTCCTACAAAGAAAAACTTCAATTTGATCTAGTTAGAATGTAAGGTTAAACGAGGTTCAATTGAATAAATATTAAGTATATTTCATTCATTTCAACTCATTTACATCCCACTGCTGGGCTCGAACCTCCTCCTGGATATAAGTGCAATTAACCTACTAAAACATGCTGGTTAGATGACCTGGTGTAAGGTTTTATTTCAAGTTTGCCCTCTCCTACACAGATATTATCTTCATGTTATATCGCTTAGTCATCTTTTTCGACATCCACGGGCAAGATTGGGATATGTGAATAGTATTCTTACTCCGTCACCACACGGAAAGAACAATAATATTATTAAAAAAATAATATAAAGTGACGTCAAAAGTATTAAACTACAATATTTTATGACGTCTATTTTGTCAAAACCTCAAACGGTTTCGCCAAATGTACTTCCCTAAATATCGGTTAGGCACGTCAATCTTCAAAAAAACATAGGTAATAAAAAAAACATAGGTCATAATATTTCCGGGGCAAGCTGATTCATTGTTCTCATCTAGTGCGGTTATAGATTAAATGTCTATTGGTCAAATAATATATCAAACCAGGATGTTAGTAAGGTATTTTTTTCTCGGTTCCGTTCCGACCAGGGTAACGAAAGGGCAGTGCGCAGCCCTAAAACCCACCGTATCCCTCTTCTTTGCCACAGGATCGTCCGCTGATACCGAGATTCTTGATGTCCTTGTCCAGCCTGGCAGGATATTGTTTCGCATACTGTCCAGTGCGTATTTTATTAGACAAATTCAATTGTATCGGATTTGGTCGTATTCAATTTTATATGAATGCTTGGCGGTGACAGCTTCTAATACTACCACCCCTTACTCGTGGATGTCTTAAAGGATGACTAAAAGCTTTTTATCAACGGCTTCAATATGAAGCTAAATTTAGTTAATACCATCAAGGATAAAAATAACTTAAGAAACAAAACTGTTCCTTAATCCAGACAGCCTCAATCTAAACCTTGCTTTTCCCTTTATTACTTTTCTATTTTTTCACATTTTAATTTGACTTATTGTTTTCATTATTTCATCAATTATTTTTGTTTTATTTGTATTTAAATATCATGTCCAGAGGATATAAATATATTAATTACTAGCAACCTGCCCTCGCTTCGCTTCGATTTCAGTCTTTCCTGCGTAGTTCCCGTTCTCGTGGGAATACCGAGATAAAATATAGCCTAGTTTACTCCCTGATATTATAGCTTTCCATTAGTGATAGAATTTTTGAAATCGGTCCAGCCATTTTGAAGATTACCCGGAACAAATAGACAGACAGACAAAAAATATAAAGCGTATTTTAGGCATATGTATAGTGCAAATAACCGTGTGAGCATGAAAAAATTTTGACATTACAAACAGACACTCCAATTTTATTTATTGGTATAGGATTCATCAATATGTAATTTGTATCTAAATATACTCCGAGATTCGGTAACAACCCTTTAAATATATTTGCCAAAAAACATAATATTCTTAAAAAGGAATATCCAAGAAAAGCGTTCGAAACGTCGGGAATCAAAAATCAAACGCTATAAAGTCCGTAAAAATATTTTTATTTATAAGATACTAGCTGACCCAACTGACGTTGCTCTGTTCAAATAAAATAAAAGGTATTCTCCTTTAAATCGATCGCAGCGCCACCTACCGGATCTAATGGTGAATCTAAATCATTCTCGAATCCTCATGAACACACACAAAAAATTTCATCAAAATCGGTCTAGCCGTTCAGTGACATATACACGTACACAAGAAACCTATATATAAAAAAGAAAGTCGTGTTAGTTACACTATTCATAACTCAAGAACGGCTGTACCGATTTGACTGAAAATTGGTGGGGAGGTAGGTTAGATCCAGGAGACTGATGTAGGATTTTTATCGCGTTTGATCGCGTTCCCGTGGGACGTAACATAAAACGTCACAGAGAATAGCAGTCACAATGAAACGTGGTATAACAAAAACGCATCTGACATGTAATAACAAAACGCAAATGACAGCTATAGACAGACTATATTTTCGGAACTTTAGAAAATATATTTACGAAAAAAATTATGGCGGTACGAAGTTGGCCGGGACAGCTAGTATATAATATATAAAGATATGCTCGGTCATCTAGATATTAGAATCTAAACATTAGGGACGACTAAGGGATATAAGCAGTTAACATTTATACAAGAGAAGAAAACTTCGTAATATATCAGCGTAATATAGAAGGTCAATTTCCCTCCTACTGTGAAGCAGTCTTGTATCTGAATGGAAAAAATACGGAGATATTTTTGAAAATAGAATTATATTTTGAATACAAGTTGAGACCTCAAACTAGAGTTTAAACTCGAAACAGCTTGATCTTTCAATTAGACTATCGAGTTAGATAAAATTAATATCTCAATTAAATCGAAATGACAACATCATCATTATCAATTAACCTGCTCTTAACTCAATTATTTGATGTCAACGCAATATCTACGCTTTTCCAACTGTAATTATAAAAGTTAGTAATAGTTTTTATAAACAGTTTTCCGCCTGAAGTCAACCCTGCTTGGGAATGAAAATGATAACCAGACATCAAATGCAGTTGGCTCAGGTCTTTGTTAAGATCTTAGTCACGGCTTACAATAACCACGGGATATGTTGTAAATTTTCCTGTGGTGACGAAGTAAGAATACAATTCATCACCTCCTCTCTTGCCTGTGGGTGTCGTAAAAGACGACTAAGCAATATAGTATGCATATAATATCTATGCAAGAGAAGGAAAACTAAAACTGAAATCCTATACCAACACGTCTGACCAGCGTGTTGTAGATAAATTTCTCTCTCATTATGGAGGAGGCTCGAGCCCAACAGTGGGACGTATATGAGCTGTGATAATGATGATGATGATGACAATATTAAACAAAATGTTACATCTTGAACTAAACATTCTCAAATTTGTTCTGTATTACTTATACTGTTAAAACTAAACTTTATACGTAGCTAATAACAATATCAGCACCCGGATGGCAAAACCAGCTAGTGTGTGGTCAGAGCCGGTGTCTGTGGTGTTTAAAATCTGGATTGTATGTGTGTGTGTGTGTACGTGTATTGGCAATAAACTTGAGGAGGTCGAACCCCGGTATGTGGGTCAACCGTTGTACTCAAGCGACTAACGAACACTCCCCACGTCCGTATTCTGAAACAGAACTTCATTATTTTTGTTTAGAAATTTGAATATTTTCATATTTATTCTATAGATAGCGTGAATATATATCGAAAAAATAAGGAACAAAACCCGACGACCTGGTGAAAGTTTCTGGGCGTCGTTGGATACAGGCGGCGCAATACCGAACTCTGTGGCGTAACTTGAGGGAGGTCTACGTCCAGCAGTGGACGGCGATAGGCTCAAATGATGATGAAATGAAGGTAAAAAAAAATTAAAATATTTTTAAATAATTCTCGGTTCTGGTCCTCGGTTAAGTTAAAAGTTCAGCAGTTAAGTTCAACATGCTATCGAAAAGACTATACTCGAGATTTTTTTACAAAATAAAATATAGTATAAGGAACCCTATAGAAAAATGAATATGCATAACCGACATTGCCAGAAGGATTAGGAAATTGAAATGGCAATATAACAACTATCGCTCGATGAACCAATAATTGTTGGGGAGGAAAAATTCTCAAGCGTTGTCCACGTATCAAACGACATGGTATAGTTCGGCCACCTATTAGGAGGACTGGAGACTTACTTAAACTTATAGGAGCCCTTGGATATATTCTGATGTAGCAAATGATCGTGCTATGTGGCCTACTATGAAGGATAATTACATCCAACAGGAGACGGCGAAGAGGTGATGCTCTATAAGCTTACTAGAAGAGCAGCTTAATGGGAATACCAGTAGGTCTGCTTCTGCTTCTACATCTTTGCGAGTCATTTATCATTTCATCTGATATCTATATACGTCCCATTGCTGGGCTCAAGTCTCCTCCACAATAAGAGGGTAATTGAACTACTATACACACTGGTCAAACTGGTATAGGGTTTTATTTCGAGATTCTCTTCTCTAGCATACATGTTATATGCATATTATATTCCTTAGTCGTTTTTCGGCACCCTCGAATAAGACAGGGGTGATGAATTGTATTCTTCAGAAGAAATCATATGTATTAAATTGAAATTTTTTAATGCTACCTTCAATATTGCAGAAATAACTCGTGAAAATACCTGCGCTCTGAGAAGCACTATAAAATATATGAAATCCGTCTATCGGCGAACAAATTAAATCACAGTTCTAAGGTGTGAACGTTTACGATAGTAGACAGTCAGTATCCTCACACATCCTGATATCTGCTCTTCATCGCATCATCATCTCAGTCCATTCGCATCCCGTTGGGTTTGGGCCTCCTCCACTATGGGAGGGAAATTGACCTACTTATGCCACCCTGGTTAGACGTGTTGGTATAAGGCAGTGCTGGGCAAACTTTTTAGGCCAGAATTATAGAAAATGCATTTTGTATTAAAGCTTTTTAATAAACAAAATACCTTTTACTTTTACGAATTGTTAGGCGTGTGCGACATATGGAACTGTTTTTGATTTCCATAATATTTTCAAAAGCAGGTTCCATCTGAGACAGACTACCGAGATAATTATAATTATGGCAAGTTATGAGATAATTAAAGCTCGAAACACCCCTGACGAATTGGAAGCTTTCATTAAAAATTCCGAGATTTTCAATTATAAACGTCAGATTTTATTGTTTGCGCCTAAATGCTGACTTTAGGATGGATAAACTCTCGGCGGGCCGTACTTTGCCCATCACTGGTATAGGGTTTTGTTTCCAATTTTGTTGTCTTGCATAGACATTCTATGGCATATTATATCTCTTAGACATCTTTTACGACACCCAAGGGCAAGATAGGGGGGTGTTGAATTGTATTCTTACTCTGTCACCACACGGATATCTGCTAATATTCTTCTTTTTTATGCTGACGAGGCCCGAATACGTTTCGTCAATAGAATTACTATAGGTCTAAATCTTCTACTGAAACTGCTTCATCATCTCTCAGCCTATATAAGTCTGTTGAGCTGAGTTAAGGTCCACAATGGGAGGGGAATTGACCTACTATTCTACGCAGGTCAGATATGATGGACTAGGATTTTATATAGAGTTTTCTTCTCTTGCATTAATATTACCTGCATATATCTCTTAATCGTCTTTTACGATAGCCCCGGGCTAGAGAGTGGGTGGTCAATTGTATTCTTATTCCGTAACCACACGGAAACTATTTAGACTAGGAAAACTTATCCGTAGTATTAGAAAAAAGGCGAATAATTTTAATTACAATAAAGTGAAATCAATGTTAAGTATAGACTAATCCGTGCAGTAGAATACAAAGTGTCGCCGCCCCTTCTTGTCGCGTGGGTGATCGTAAGAGGCGACTAAAGGACGCAAGTAAATAATCTCCAAAGAAAATAGAACACAGAACATGAAAAGGAAATTTGAGTTGCTTATGGCAACTCGTTTGATTACACATACTAGTACATTTTATTCTCATTTTGGAGAAGATTCGAGCTGCAACAGAATAAGATAAGATACAAGACGTAAGGTGTAATAACACAATAATAACTCTATTTAGGTTTCTCTTTTTTGGCAGGCTATGCTGGAGTAGAACCGCGTTCAGCTGTCAGGGATAGAAATGTTACATAGAACCACATAACCCACGGTGAAAACTCTCTCTAGCACTTGAGCGGGGTACTAGTACCGTGGGAGCCTTAGATAGCCAATCTGGCGGTGGTGAAAGGTTAACCTTTCATCGCACTGACTCGCTAAAACTCACTGCCGTTATCGCACTAGGCTCCAATCCATCCACCCCCAGACACTGACAGAGCAGCTTCAGGATCAAGTATTCACGCCTACACCATCGTTTTTTTTAATTATACTTCTTTTAGCGCGTTAGAGAAAAATTATGCGGTAATTTTTTACAATAAGCGCGCACACCGTCATAAAAAATCTACACCCTGAAGTTAGCTAGTCATCATTATCATTTTATAAGATGCGCGCACATCGTCACAAATGTCAACTAGATCATCATCATCATCGCAGCCCACATACGTCCCACTGTTGGGCTCGGGCCTCCTCCACAATGGGAGGGAATTTGACCTACTATACCATGCTGGTCAGACATGTTGGTATAGGGTTTCATTTCGAGTTTTCCTTCTCTTGCACAGATGTTATGTGCACATTATATCCCATAGTCGTCTTATACGACATCCACGGGCAAGATAGGGTGTGGTGAATTGTATTCTTACTCCGTCGCCACACGGAAAGAAGATAATGGGTTATAATAAAACTTTAAATTTTTTAAATACCTTTTTTTCTACTTTTTTTTTTGTGGTAGGCAATGGGCTGGATACATCCCGCCCAATCTGTCCAACGGATGGGTGCCCATAATCTACCGTATTCTCTCCCCGTCGCCATTGTGCCGACCACTGGTACCAATTGACAACCGTGGCCGGTCCGGCGGATTACGCTTTCGGGTACCATCCCCTTCGAAGCACCGGCAACAAGGCACGCCTACGCCATCCTTAGCGGCCATCTAACATTCCAATAATGTTTCATATAAAATAAAATATATATTAAATATCATTATCAATTTTATTTTGTTCAGAATACACCCGCAGTCAAGCTATATGCATAAAACGACATTTTGACGATTTAAATACTGCTTAGAGGCTTTTGAAGCTTGACACTAGCGATGAAAATACATCTACGAAAGACATTAACTAGGCCAAGTCTTTCTATAGTTCTTTGAACCATAGACAATAATTTCCACTCATTATAAATCTAGGCTAGTCAAGTCTAAAGCGGCGGTATGGCCTCTCTATAGCCAATTATATTTTTCGCAACAAATTTATTTTTAATGTGGCTGTAATTTAGTATTGTAGGTATGTTTTGCTTTTTTGTCCAACTCGTGCTATATTATGAGCAAAAAATATTCATAGAATGTTCGAGAGTATTCATAATGTTTCAAATGAGTCATACTTTCAATTATCATAGAAATATTGCATGAAAATTTAAATTTATTTTGAGGCGTGCTAAGCTTAAACATTGATTAATAACATGTGTATTACATATTTATTTCCATTTAGATGTCAAACAAGACCATTGGTTTTATTAGTTATAGTATTATTCGTCAGTTAACTACACATCTTGAATATAGATAGATAGTTTCCTATATTAATACGCATACACACAATACCAAGAAACTGTGGTATAAATAGCAAAGCACACATTTCTCTGTAATAATATGGGACAATATCCGTACTATAACAAAAAGGAACCTTGAGCGTTGTATTAAATCATCGCGAGGCGAGGCCGCGGGCAGCGCGCTTGTGACGTCACATTCGCCACGTCACGCGACGTCACATCGGGTCAACACGCCGAGTTCAACGAACGACCGCCAGTTTATTTTGGCGCGCATTGAGTAAAAAAAAGCGGCGCCATTTTGATTTTCGAATTCGCAATGTATATTACTCAGTGCCGGTATTTCAAGTTTTTGTTTGATTACTGATCAATTTTATCGTTAAATTGTCATTGTTTCGGCACATAATTGATATGACTGACTTGATACATACTTCGATTATATACGAAATATTATTTTTGTTACTTATAATACCAAAAATAGAATCAAACTTGTTTGAAACATAAAAATTGATATTACTGAATTGTTATGCAAACGAATTGATGAACGTGCAGAAAAAATATATAATTACAAAGTAAAAAAAGTCCTTGCGAAACTTGTTAAACGAGTTATGACATCATAATAGGAGTTGCAGATTTTTTATAATCTCCGAAAATATTTGACCGGGCAACGAACTCTGAGCTGCGAGCAACCCTGACCACGGAGCCAGCGATGACGAAATGTTACGAAACTCGAAGATTGTGACGTGTGACGAATTAAAATTAATTTTATATACGTGATAAGGGAATTGTAGCAATATAATTCATATTATTTACATTTTTCTTTATTTTGAAATGTAATACTATAATTTTAAAGTCATTAAGACTTTATATTAAGATTATAGAATAAATCAAGATGATTTATTTCCTTATTATAATTTATTTCCTTATTCCTTAGGCTTATATATAGCGGCAATAAATTGTAATTTTAAAATGGAGGGAAGGAAATGACACATTCGGAAAGTTAATCAATTGGACATATCAAGAAGAGAAAGAATATGGGAGAGTATGAGGTGCATTAGGATATAAGGAAGTCTTCTCACTACTGTGTGATCAACAGTCTTCAAAACTTGAACTTGTAATTTTCCATAGAACTTCAAATATTGAATCGTCGAGTGTTTCGTCTCAAAACAGCCCACGGTACGGTTTAGCTTCTGACGTCTACCGATCCGAACAGTCCTGGGGCTCCTTTCCTTCCCTCCATTTTAAAATTAAATGAAGAAATATTTTATTTCATATCTATTCATGAATCCTATTCATCAATCGACGTCCATTGCTGTATATGTTCAAAGATTAAAGAAATTTAGGTCTCCCCACGAAATCGCAGTCGATGTAATCAGCGCGTAAAAAGGAGAGAATCTTGAATCTTCATTTTCATCGTCTCAACTCATGTACTCCTTACTGCTGAGCTAGAGCGTCCACCACAATAAGAGGGAAATTGAGCTACTACACCACGCCAGTCATATGTATTGTTATAGGATTTATTTTGAGTTTCCTATCTTTTGCATAGATGTTATATTCATTTGTCATCTCTTGCGACGATGAGCAACATATCGGGTGATGAATTATACGTATTGTTATTCCATCAACTGCTATTATCCACTTCATCTCAGCCCACGTAACTCCCACTGTAGGGATTGCACCAAATAAAGGGAGAGAAATTGACCCACTATATCGTGCTGGTCAAACGTTTTAGCATAGGGTTTAATAATGATATCTGATGTTTACGCGAGCACTACACATTGTAAATAAAACTACTTCAGCATTCATGGTCACGGGCGGAATGCTGCAAAGTGTTCGAAACGTCGGGCAATCATAAATCAAATACAAACGCGATATAATCCGTAAAAGTAGTTTTATTTACAATAGGGTTTAATGTCAATTTTTTCTTGTTTTCCATCCATCCATCAGCCTACAGACGTCCACTGCTGAACATAGGCCTCCCCACGAGAATTCCACTCGGCACGGTACCGCGCCACTTGAATCCAACGGTTCCCTGCGACTTTGAGAATGTCGTCAGTTCACCTAGTGGGGGGTTGTCCTACGCTGCGTCATCCGAATCGTGGTCGCCACTCAGTGGCCGTCATTTCCTTGTCTTGCATAGATGTTATCTGCATAACATATTCCTTAATTCTCTTTTACGACATTTACGAATAAAAGAGGGATTGGTAAATTGTATTCTTACTCCGTCACCACACGAATATATTATGCAAAGGTTATGTTATAACGTTTAGGTTTCATTTTCATTCCCTTTCAATTTATAGGTGTGAAATTTAGCATATTTTCACTTTAGCATAGTAATATGTGTCATACGACCAGACAGACTTGAATGTATCAAAGGTTAGAACTTTAAACTGTATATAATTATGATGATATTGTTTTTAGTTAGACGCTTTGAATTTAAATGGTCATCAAATAAAATTGTAAATTGTTTTTTTAATATGGCTGAATGTCAAATGGTTATAGTTTTTAAATTTCTGATATGATGATTCTAGTTTGATATATGTCTTCTTCAACTTTGTCATTATGCTCTTGTTAAAATTTCACTTCACAGACACGATAGTAGTCTAGTAGGCGACCTCCATCAACTGGCACGGTCAATTGTCTGGATTCGATCTCCACTCGGAATAGTTTTTTGTCCAAAACCACTAATAATTAAATTATTCTGAGTCTGGGTGTCGTGTTTGACCTCTAATTATATAATTACAATATCCCTGCAATATAATAATTTATGCTTTAATGCCATTCATTATAATCATCATTACAGCCCACTTGAGGGACGTCCCTCTAGGAGGAGGGATATTGATCTACGCTCGACAAACGGGTTGGTACGTGTTTTTTTTCGAGTTTACCTTCTGCTCCATAGTTGTTATATACATATTTATGTCCCTTAGCTGTCTTATCCAATACCATCTGACAAGATGAAAGGGGGTGATGAATTGTATTTTTACTCATCACATGGTCGGGTTGATTCACCACAAGAACAACGTGGCATTTTTTTTTTTAAAAATCCAAAAAGTTTTCAATACAAACTATATTTTGAGAATTCACACGTTTTAACAAGTCAACAGCATTAACCAAACAGCCAATGTGGCCACATTTTTAAGTTCAGATTGCTGTTAAATAAAAAAACTATAAAAACTGCAATTATTGTTGGTCTAGTGACCATGACGGTATCTCACATACATTTGGTCTATCGTTTACTTAGATACATTACTTATGGAATGTTAATTTACACATTTCATGCTCGGTTTATAATTACAGTGCTGTTTTTGCAACGTATACAATTTGAGTATAGTATTTGTATAGTTACGGTTTAAGAATCCATATAACGAATTCACTCCATTGCCTTGATGTAATAAGAGACTTACGTCTTTAAGACTAGACGTTTAGATAATATCCTTTATTCTTCATCATCTCAGCCCACATAAGTCCCGCTTAAGCCCAATTCTTCAGAATGGGAAGGAAATTTACTGATTACGCTGGCCAAGTGGGTTGGTATAGTTTTATTGCGAGTTTTCCTTCTCTAGCATAGATATTATATGAATATTACATCCTGTAGTCACTATTTACAACATCCACGAGCAAGACAGAGGGGTGATGATTTTTGTTCTTACTCCATCACCAAATGGCTTAGATGGTTATAGTAATCTAAAATAGTTTAAAAGATGTGTTTAATATGGCGGTTTCGATTCTCGCAAAAGAAAATCTTTTATCAAGTCCACATATATTTTTTTTTGGATCTCTTGGTGGACTCCCATATATGTCCAACAGGGCATCAATCAGTGCAATATAGCCCATATACATTATCATCATCTCGGCTCATATACATCCCACTGCTGGGCTTGAGCCTCCTTCTCAATAGGAGGGAAATTGACTTTACCATACCTTGCTAGTCAGATAGATTGATATAGAATTTTATTTAAAGTTTTCCTTCTCTTGCATAGATGTTGTATACATATTATATCCCTTAGTCGTCTTTTACGACATCTACAGGCAAGATAGGGAGTGGTGAATTGTATTCTTACTCCGTCACCATACAGATAAGCTTATATAATGGGTGAGTGGAAAGATATAAAATAAAAAAATCCTTTCAATACTTCTGCCTACCTCACGAAGACAAAGCGTGATAGGCAGTACTTTCACGGTTAGGTACATTATGTGACTGAATACTGAATTAGTATCTAAATATATTTGTCAATATTTTCAGGACTTATTTAGTAAGTGGTAGCTGAGAATTATTTGAAGATATGAATATTCATCATCATCATTTCGGCACATATGTTGGGCTCGAGTCTCCTCCAAAATAGGAGGAAAATAGACCTTACTATACGATTCTAGTCAGACAGGCTGGTACAGGTTTTTGTATCGAGTTTACCATCTCCTGCATAGATGTCATATGCGTAATAAATCCCTTAATCGTTTTATACGACACCCACGAGCATGAGAGAGGGTGGTGAGTTGTATTCTTAATCCGTCACCACACGGAAAGTTAATATTATATTTGTTTAAGTAAGTTTTCCTCTGCAATACCAACATACCAACGTCAGTGTCGTAAAGGCCCACTATGGAACTCCAGACTGATTTCACTGATCGATTCAGACGATTAAATTTATTAGTAACATTTTTTTAATATATAAGATAACTGCTGTGTGATGGCGGTTTCGAATACTACCCACCCTTAAATTGTTTACCTATGGGCAGAAAAAAAGCCTAAAAGCTTAACATCGACCTGGGCCAACTCTATCCCATCTGCTCATAAATTACTATCCCAAGGAGGGTTGACATCAGGCAGATGACCGGTCAGAAAAGTTATTGCTAAAAATATATATAACGTACGATGAAAGAAAAGTACCTACATATTGCATGGATCTCAAGTAATAGCATTGTAATTGCAGGACTGCACAGATGGCATAGTAGTTAAGATAACTTACCGTGCCAGTGTCAGGGCCAGTGTCGTGGATTCAAATCCTACTCAAGACAACAATTTGTGGCCGACCACGGAGGACAAGGAGGTCGACCACGGACGACAAGGAGGCCGACCACGGAGGACAAGGAGCTCGGTACCGGTAGTCGGCCCAACGACGAAAGCGACGAACTATGGTGGGTTATAGTGCCGCGCGCCGCCGACAATAGCCGATTCCAAAAAAAAAAGGACAAAAATTTGTGCTATTCAGAAACTGATGTTCTGAGTCAGGGTGTAATTTTGGTATATGTTTATAAAGTATCCCGCAATACAAGGATTATTTCCTTTGTGCAAATCTTTAAAAAAAATTAGGATAAGGGCAAGATGGCGACGATTATGTTTACATATAAAAGTCCCAACTTGCGTTTGTTGCTCTATAAAGTGATATTGAACTCGTTATTATAAGTACGGCATAATTAGCCTGACATCGAGGCCAAAGGTAGACCACCTGTTAAATTAGGTGCCTACTGGAAAATACTAGGTTGTTGAACCTATACTTCGGCGCCAATGTCATTATATGCTACATACTTCTTATTTATTTTTTAATTAGAAAACTATTATTTATTGGTTCATTGCTCAGTAGCATAACGATATAACTACAAGTCGCGAAATGCTGAATTCGAATCCTTGGACAGAAATCGACTGCATAGATGGCGCAGTGACAAAACATGGAGTCGAATCGCACGTAGGGTGACTGGACCGGAGAATTAGTCCGTCACCCGCCGAGAGGCCGACCGCGAGGAAAGACCGACGTCCTCCCCGATATCTGTCGATGGGAGGGTTCTCCTCAAGGAGTATTCCGTCGGGTCGACCACTGACGACAGGTCACCCTGCTCCGGTGGTCGGTCCAACGACGAAGGGCGACGTGTCGCGGGTGGGTTGCGGTTGTGCGTGCTTACGCCCCTCTGTCGCCTCGAACGGAGTGGTGCGAGGAGTGCACCAACCGTAACCCACTCTCAAAAAAAAAGGACAACACTTTGTATGATCCACAAATTGTTGTTCCGAGTCTGGGTATAATTTTTGTCCGTTAATTATATGTTTGTAAATTCCCCTGTTACAATTTTTTATGAGCGCGCACGCCGCCCTTTCGTCACCCCGGACGGAACGGACGATAGTCTTTATAACATTTTCAGAAATTCCTACCCCTGTTCTCCATCATATTAAATCATATATATCCTACTTCTGGACCTTCTTCACAAATAGAAGGAAACAGAACTATGCCATGTATCTCAGACGAGTTGGTATAGGATTTCATTTCAAATTTACCTTTTCTTTTCTAGATACTATATCTACTTATTATATCTCTTAGTAATTTTTTCGACAGCCACGGGCAAGACAGAGGATATTAAATGTCTATTTTTACTCCGTTACAATACGGAAATCTATAACTTAGAGACTTTTAACTGTTAATACTAATAATAATCATAAAATTGTACATTTTTAATAAATAAAACGTCTAATATCTTATCAAAACCGGTTGATAATGATCTATATTAAACATGATTTTATCAAAACTATTCTATAATGCGAAAGAAGAAGTCTGCATTTAAAAATGACTAACCATTAAGATGAATTAAAACAGTATCGTAATATATTCACTAAATGGTGCTAATATTTTTCATTTGACATTTATTTATTTAAGCAACCAAATAAATTCGCAATATTATTAAAAGCCAATTAAATATTTATGGTATTTTGTTAAAATAAAATAATAACATGGAATATCTAATAGAACTATATTATTGATATTGTAAAATTTAACGCATATCAAATGATAAAAGCTCATATTATTAAGTGCTAATTAATGTTAATGGTTGTGATATATTTATTTTTTGGTAGTTTAATAATAATCTAACAACATTTACTTTTATTCATGTTCTCTGTTTTATCTCTGTTAAATAAATACAATTATATAATTTGTGTTTTTGTGTGATGATGAAGTAAGAATACAATTCACCACCGTTTTCCTTGCCCGTGGGTGTCGTATAAGAAGACCAAGGGATATAGATTGTGTATATAACAACTATGCAAGAAAATTAAAATTGAAGTCAAATCTTACTAACTCATATCAACCCATCTGACCAATGTGAATTAGTGGGTCAATTTCCCTCCCATTATGAAGGCTGGAGTCCACCAGTGGAACGTATATGAGTAATGATGACGATGATGATGATATATTAATAAAATTTATGTTACAACTTACACTGCTCAATATAATGTAATTTTTATAATCAATCTCGTATATTAAATGTGTCTGTTTTAAATTTATAAACTTATGGTTTTGAAGGTGAACAGTTCTCACTGTAGTTTTTTATTGTATTTAATCATCATCATCATCATTATTATCATCATTTCAGCTCATATATGTCCCACTGTTTGGCTCGAGCCTCCTCCACAATAGGAGGGAGATTGACCTTAGTATACCGTGCTGATCAGACAGGTTGGTATAGGGTGTATCTAATGAATCTAATATTTAATAAAAAAAGTTTTTGGTCACCTACAATATGCAAATCCGAATATGATACAGATTTAGAAATATTTCATTCAGCAAATTACAATAAATCAATTAATTTTTCTATGTACATCAATTCAATATTTTCCATTTGGGGTTATTAACCTCGAACTTTAATAATATTTGTTAGTTTGTGAGTCATAGATAATTTTCCTATTGGTTACAGAGCAAAAATATAATCTGTCATTTCTTCTTTTCCCCTCTTAAAAGGCTAACAATACAATATTCTTATGCCATTAGCATTCGATTTATGCGTTAAATCTATATATATATATATATATATATAGGAGAGGCGGGTTTTGCAAACGATATATTGACTCATCACCATATCTCTGGAACCATAAGGCGTACAGACTTGAAATTTGGCAGAAATATTCCTTTCGTCGAGTAGAGGTCAGCTAAGAACGGATTTTACGAAATACCACCTGCAAGGGGTGTTGCGGGGGCGTTAACAATAATACACATATAAAAGAACAGGGTGAGCCGAAGCTACTGAAGCTAGAAAAATGAAACTTAGAAAGTAGTTTCATTTCGTGACGTAGGCACTCAATAACAAAGATTTTTTGAAATTCTACCTCTAAGGGGGTGAAACGCAACGGCAAAGTTTGTATGGAAAGAAAAAATCTTTAGCTACTGTCTTCAAATTAAGCAGAAATACTCTTTAATAAAAATAAATAAACACGTGTTTCAGCGTTTGTCCATTTTCATCCTCTAAGGGTGTAAAATAGGTAGAAAGATGTCAGTTTACTGACTTATCACAGAGCCGAAACTACTGGAGCCAGAAACATGAAATTTTGACATTAGTTTCTTTGCGTGACGTAGAAACCTACTAAGAAAGGGTTTTTTGAAATTCAACCCTTAGGGGGTAAACCGCAGTAACAAAGTTTGTATAGGGAGAAAAAAAAATCTACATCGATTTTCTTAAAATTCGTCAAAAATAGTCTTTAGTAAAAATGAATAAACACGTGATTCAACAGTTTTTAATTTTCACCCTCTACTTTCGGGCACTACGCGAGTAAGGTGACTGAAACCGAAGCGAAGCGAGGGCGGGTTGCTAGTTTAGTAATATTTTTTAAAATAAATCTTTTGATTCCATATGAATAATACTAGTGTCCTCCGTATGGAGTAAGAATGCAGATCACCACCATCTCTTTTACCTGTGGATGTAGTAAAAAACGAATAAGGAATATGATTGCAGATAATATCAATGCAAGAGAAGGAAAACTCGCATTAACCGCCAACACGTCTGATCAGTGCGGCATATTAGATCAATTTCCCTTCCATTGTGTTAGAGGCTTAAGCCACATAGTGAGGCTTATGATAGCTGAAATGATGATGATGAATACTCGTATCAATTCGTCATCGTTTCGGCTCATATACGTCCCATTGCTAGGCTTGAGCCTCCTCCGTAATAGAAGAGAAATTGACCTTACTATATCATGCTGGTCAGACAGATAGGGTTTTATTTAAAGTTCGTCTTCTCTTGCATAGATGTTGTATGCGTATTATATCCCTTAGTCGTCTTTTACGACATCCATGGACAAAATAGGGAGTGATGATTTGTATTCTTACTCAGTCACCATACGGTAAATATCAGCACTCATTAAATGATACAATGTCTATAAACAGAAGAAACATATACATATTTTATGACAGAAGCGTTGAATAGAACATTTCCTAGTTGTTTAGTTCCGCGGCCGCTCCAATTTAGCGTTCATTCCCCCTCGCGATTTCTCCGTCACTTGTGTGGCAAACGTATTAATTATTCAGCCTTGTCTCGTACGACAATGCTCTCTATATTGTGTTATTATTTTTGCTATACAACTTACTCTGTGCTTTTGTTTCAAAGTTATATAAGTAGTCTACACTTAATTGCTTTTGAAAGACGTATTAGTATTTTATTTTTAAAATTGACTTCTTTAAATTCCGGTTGGAACCATAAATAATCGAAGCAATACTATTCATTCATCTCAATAAGGATTGCAAATGTTTTAACTAATCATCAGTAATAAAATCATATAACGTTTTAGCATTTCCTGCGAAGATCAATTATTTTTTTTGAATCCATCTATAGGACAATTTATATCTGTCAAGTTGACGACAACTTTTTTAAATGTACAAGGTGTTCATAAATTCTTGAATTAATTCAATAATAAAATAAAATTAATGATATCTCAAGTCTCACTATAAAACAATCAACCTATTTTATTTTTAAAATATATTACACTTTTTATAGTGGTAGGACCACACTATTGGCAGTTATCTGTCTAAAGCCGCTGACCGTCCGGGATAGTACCACACTCCAACATACCTCAGTATCTGAAAACAGCTTTACGACCAATATGTGTTACCAATGAAGACTTACGGCACGGAAACGTGGTCCATAAATGTAGGCCTCCTAACCAAGCTAAAAGTCGCTCAGCGTACTATGGCTATCCGCAGAAGAACGGGTGTAACCGACATGGCACGAAGAATTAGCACGCTGATGTGGTAATGGGCAGGCCACATCGCTCGACGAACTGACAACAGCTGGGGAAGAAACGTTCTTGAGTAGCGACAACGTATCGGACGGCGCGGTGTAGGACGCACCATTTTGTGCGAATGTAAAGAGTTTACAAGATACATCTGAAGTATTGTTCCAGATTGTACAGATCTTATAGAGACAAGAGTAAATTTAAAAGGAAAGAAGACATTCTGCAACGATCCCATTTATATTGAAATAACAAGAAAACCTTATTGATATTTCTGTATTTAGAGGAGACGCGGGCCCACTAGCGGACTCAGGATGATGTTTGGCTTACGCTACTCTGATGTCTAATCTAATGACCAGGCAGACCGTAGTCTACGTTACTGCTCACCGCCTTCTGGACTATCTCCAGTCAATGCAGATACGTACACAATGATTCAAGATCAAAGGGGTTAATCTAGTATTCGCTTATCTATTACCAGAATAAAATCGATATACTTCGGGAGTTGGCTACATGATAGACGAGCCAAAATCGTGGTCCGCTGTAACAGCTCCAGCTTCAGATACTTACACCTGCACGCACAGGTGATTGTACAGATATGCTGTTGATATCTGTGCCAGTGACTTTCTGAAAGTATTTGGTAATCTATCCCCAACTGTCGCTGCAGTAGAGTAAAAGATAAGATCCTGTATTACCAAATCAAAACATTTATTCTGCATAGGCCTCTTGAGGGCACTTACATATTGTCAATATTATTCATCGTTTGAATATAATACAATATCTACCACCGGATCGGAACGCAGCCACAAGCTGAGATGATCCGGCAAGAAACTCAGCGGGCTGTCGTTTTTTTTTCATCTTCTGAATACAATTACGTATACAACATATAGTCCTTGCTCCAGTATGATGGCCTTTAATAGGATAGGAAATAGGATATTACGGATTTTTTTTAATTAAAAAAAAAAGAAAGGAAAACATGGTTGGACCAGATCCCATAAGCAGCACCCGATCACGAGTTAACTACTAGAGCAGCCATCACTCCCCTCAGCCGCATTGGAAGGAAGGGAGTGACCCGCCCCACATAGCAAGCAGAACCTTATTCAGTGAGCATGACCAAACCATAAATTGCGAACTATGATAGGTACCTATGCTAAAAAGCCACCCCAAACAGTCCATTATTATGTTTTATAAAGACATCCTGCACTAAGCATCCTGCATAATTTAACGGATACAAGTTTCACCTAAACTCAAAACAACAAATTGTGGATCGCACAAAGTATTGTCTTGCATAGGAATCAAAACGCCACTGGCGTAAAGTAGATCTGTATCTTGACCACTACGTCATATGTGTAGTCATTACTATTTTAGTCATTGTGATTTTCTTAAAAAAAAACAACTTAGTACAGGATTCAAACATACGGGGCCGATATCCGAAAGGGTAATCTACCAGGATAGCCACAGATATCAAGGCATCTGTACCAGTGGTCGGTCCAACAGTGATAGGGAAAGAATACGGTAGGTTATGGGGTCGCACACCGCTCATACATCGCCCCGAACAGATTAGCATACAGCCTATAAAAAATAATTTAAACATTCAGCTTACGATTGTTAATCGCATCCACATACCACTGAACTAACATAGCAATCTAAAAAATTATCGATATAGGATGAAGTTTTAAGAGCACCATGTATGGACGTATTTTTTTTTAAATCAATATGTTTATTGCTAAGCAGTCATTGGGTAAAACCAGTATTTCTTTCTATTCATTATTGACGATCTAAATTATGTGGTAGCTATCATGTTTTGCAGATTAGAGTTACGTCTGACGAGACAAAAGTGATTTGAACAGGTTGATATATATATATAGAGTGATGATGGAGTAAGAATACAATTCATCCCTCCTTATCTTGCCCGTGGATGTCGTAAAAGATGACTAAGGGATAAAATATGCAAAAACCATCTATGCAAGAGAAAGAAAACTCGAAATTAAACCTATACCGACCTATCTGACCAGCATGATATAGTAAGGCCTATTTTCTGCCTATTGTGGAGGAGGCTCGAGCCCAGCGGTGGGACGTATATAAACTGAAATGAGAGAAAATAGTAGCCACACTGATAAAAATATATTTAGCAATAGGTGGCAATAAATAAATTAACAATTGGTTCTGAGGGCTATGGAAAAATACTAAAAACAACTAATAGCTAAAAGCAAATAGTTTAGCAGTCAATGTAGCGACACTCAGATGCTATGGTTTCAAATTCCAGACAGGTCAATTATTTATCGGATGACTGAACTGGGGAGTTGGTCCGTCACCCGCCGCGAGGCTGACCGCGTGACGAAGACCAACGTCCACGAGGCGGGGGACTTTGGTCGAGGAGAGGGTACTCTTCGGGGGTATTCCGTCGGGCCGACCACTAACGGCTAAAAAAAGGTCAATTATTTATGTGGACTACAAATAAATATTCTGAGACTCTGATACTTTGGTGGAACTGGAATACACTGAAATTCAATAATTAATTCCTTTCGATTTGTGTACTAAAAACTCGGGTGTACTAAGACTCGGGTCTCCGCCATAAGGGGAGGCAAGTTGAATTTGAAAAAGAAGTTTTTATATCGAGTTTTCCTTCTCTTGTTTAGTTGTTATCTGCATATCATATCCCTTAGTCGTCTTTTAAAACACCTAAGGGCAAGAGAGGGGGTGGTGAATTGTATTCTAACTTCCGTCACCATTCGGATATACACTAAAAAGTGATCATCGTGATCATCGTCATCATCATTTCGGCGCATATACGTCCCACTGCTGGGCTGGAGCCTCCTCCATAATAGGAGGGATATTCACCTGGTCTGACAGATTGTTATAGAGTTTTGTGACGAGTTTTCCATCTCTAGCATAGATATCATATGCGTAATATATCCCTTAGTCGTCTTTTAAGACACCCACGGGTATGAGGGAGGGTGGTGAATAAAATTCTTACTCCGTCACCACACAAAGTCATAGATAGACATAAATAGACATACCTATATATATAATACTACTAGCAACCCGCCCTCACGCGGTTTCAGTCGCCTTACCCGCGGCGTAGTGCCCATTCCCGTGGGAATATCGGGATAAAATATAGCCTATGTTACTCCCTGATATTATAGCTTTCTAATAATGAAGGAATTTTTGAAATCGGTTCGTTGGTTTAAGCGTGAAAGCGTAACAAACAAACAAACAAACAAACATCCTTACTTTCGTATTTATCTATTTGGAGGGGCGCAGCGTCCTCTATTTGGAGGGGCGCAGCGTCCTCTGCACCAACCGAGCAGGGGACGTTGTGCGAACGCCCATTACGTGCGGTGTCCCACAGGGGTCGGTTCTCGGACCCACCCTGTGGAACATCGGCTACGACTGGGCGTTGAGAGGGAGCCTCCCGCCCGGGCTGGGCGTGATTTGTTACGCCGACCACACGCTCGTCACAGCCCGCGGTGGGACGCTAGAAGAGGCGGTAAGCCTGGCGACCTCTGGTACCGAGGAGGTCGTCAGGCGGATCGAGGCGCTGGGGTTGAGGGTCGCCCTGGACAAGACGGAGGCCCTCTTGTTCCATGGGCGCCACATGAGCCCTCCCATCGGCGTCTCGATCACCGTCCACTCGGTTGACATCAGCATCCGGGCCCATATGAAGTACTTGGACCTGGTGCTCGACGGGCGATGGTGGTTCCGGGAGCATTTCCGCGGGCTCGCTGCACGGCTCGTCGGCGCGGCGTCCGCCCTATCGTGGCTTATGCCGAACGTGGGCGGACCGAGCGCTGCGTGCCGACGGCTGTACGCGGGGGTCATCCGGTCGATGGCCCTGTACGGCGCACGGGTGTGGGCGGGGTCCATGACCATCCGACTTGGGGCCTTTCTGTGGCAACCACAGAGGGTCATGGCGGTCAGGGCCATCCGCGGATACCGCACGGTGGCGACGGAGGCACCGTGCCTATTGGCCGGGACTCCCCCGGGACCTGGAGGCGGAAATGCTCACCGAATTGTATCGGCGGGTGACGCGGGTGCGAGCGGAGGGCGGTGTGATCTCGTTAAGGGATCTCACCGCTTGGTGCGTCGACGCCCGCCGAGACGTCATTGCCCGTTGGGCAGTCCGGCTGGAGAGGCCTCGATTCGGGGTGCGAACCGTGGAGGCCTTCCGGCCGGTACTGATGCAGTGGTTGGAAAGGTGGCACGTGGTGCTCTCCTTCCGACTGGTTCAGGTTTTGACGGGGCATGGGTGCTTCGCCAAATACCTGCACAGGGTCGTTAGGAGGGAGAGTACACCGTCCTGCCACCACTGCGATTGCGACGAGGACACGGCGCGCCATACGCTCGAGGCCTGCGCGGCTTGGGCAGTGCTGCGCTGTGAATTCGTCGCAATCATCGGTACGGACCTGACGCTGCCAGCTATCGCTAGGGCGATGGTCGACAGCGTCGGGAATTGGGACGCGATCGCAGCCTTCTGCGAGACAGTGATCTCGCAGAAGGAGGCGGTGGATCGCCTGCGTGAGGAGCGCAGCCTCGATGAGGAGATCCGCCGCCGGCGACTGGGGCGGCGTAGGCGCAACTACCTGCGCCTCATGCCGCCCTAGCCGAGGCCGCGGGTGACGTGACCGGGGATTAGTCCGTCACCCGCCGAGAGGCCGACCGCGTGAGGAAAGACCGACGTCCTCCCCGAGGGGGGGACGTCGGTCGATGGGAGGGTACCCCAATAAGGGAATATTCCGTCGGGCTGACCACTGATGTCAAGTAACCCTGCTCCGGTGGTCGGCCCAACGATCGGGTGGGTTGTGGGAGTTGCGTGCTTAAGCCCCTCTGTCGCCCCGGACGGAGTGGTGCGGAGGCGCGCCGACCGCAGCCCACCCACAAAAAAAAAACTTTCGTATTTATAATATTAGTAAGGATATTATCATCCCAGCTCATAGACGTGTCCCACTATTGGGTTCAGTCCTCCTCCACTATGGGAGGTAAATTGATCTACTACACAACCCTGAACAGACACGTTGGCATAGTTTTATGACGAGTTTTCCTTCTCTTGCAATGATGTTATCTGCACAGTAGTCTTTTACGACACCCACGAGCAGGATAGGGGTCGTTAAATTGTATTCTTATTCCATCACCAAACGGAAAAGTATATAATAATATTATAGCATTGCTTTTATTAGCATTATTATCAACCCGCCCTCGCTTCGCTTGTTTCAGTCGCCTTACCCGCGTAGTTCGCGTCCCCGAGTAAAATATAGCCTTAGTTACAGCCTGTATAGACAGCTATCCGGTAGTAAAATATTATCAAAATGTTGAAGATTATTAGGCTGTTGAAGATTACCCGCAACAAACAGATAGACAATTTTTAAACTGATTTTTAGGCATAGTTATCGTGCAAATAACCGTATCAGCATGAAAAAAGCCAAATAATTACAATTTACAAACAGGCACTTCAATTTTATTTATTTGTATAGATGTCAACATAATTGCAATGAATCAAAATATATACTCAATCAAAATTACCGCGGTCCCATCTATAGGGGACCTTACCCTCATTCAATTAGAATGAAAGAAAGAAAGAAAGAAAGAAAGAAAAATAATTTATTTCTCCTTTACGGGAGGAACACGTACAATAGCATAGAATAAAAAAAAAATACAATAACATAAAAAACAATAGATAATAAAAGAGAATACACAGTGAAAATAACAAGATTAGAGTCCCCTTCGCAAAAGAGGAAAAGGATCGCTGCTCAGCATACTGTTGAGGTATTCACTCGGTAAAATGAATACCACAACGCTGTTATTCTGCAGCGTCCTGCAACGATCGTCAGCGATGTCCAGGCAGCAGAGTATAGAAGATACTGTCAAAACATGGCTATCCCTTTGCAAATAATAATTTATCACCATAATAACTAAAATAACAATAATCTAACCTAAAAACATGTATAAAGATAATATTAAAATAAAAGATAAGACCGTCTAAAAAATAAAATAAAATTACGTAGGTAAATGAACCATAGAAAAAAGAAAGATGTATTTTTTCTTTTTTTTTTTTTAATCTGTGGCTACATTTGTGAGTTTGTGCTATCTGTGAGCGAAGCGTCTGTATGTCAAGTGTATTGTTTTATAGTTGTGAATTAATGCATCGCCAAATTGTAGATACAATATTTAGTAAAAGTTCAAGCAAATCAAATGTGAATTTTGAATATGTATAGTGACTCATATTCACGCAATGTAACCAATTGTTAACAAGCTGAATTAGGTACAGGGTTGAGTTTGAGAACCCTATTTGTGGCAGCACACTGCTGGATGTATCAAATCACTACTACCAAGCTAAGGATATAAGAGGTATGCTTAAAATATATATAATTCTGCATTTATTAAACTGCAATTATTTGTACATTTATAAACTGAAATTATTTATATATATACATATACACATACATATACATATATATATATATATATATATATATATATATATATATATATATATATATATATATACACATACATATACACACACACATATATACATACATACACATACAAACTTAGGAAGAGAAGATAAATAAATGAAGGAATGATTTTTAAACTTGAATTTGCATAAACATGAAATGTTTTTTCAGGTTATTTTTAAAGTTTTGTTTTTTTTTAGCTGGCGTAGTGGAGGAGATAATATGTTCCAGCAGTGTGTTGCAGCATATTTAAAGCTTCCCCTGAAGGCAGCGGTCCTATATTTTGGCACTATAAGAGGATGCACGGCAGAACGAATTGGGTATTTACATTGGTCCACCTTCCAATATAGTTTATAATACAGGTATTTAGGGCTTTGAGTGGCAATAATACTATAAACAAAACTAGCAAAGTGAATCTTCCTCCTCGCAGTCATCTTCAATATATTGTGTTTATTTAAATAAGGGGTAACATGGTTTCTTCTTGGTATCCTGAAGCAGAAGCGTGCACAGGCATTTTGAATCCTCTGTATCAGGCCCTCTGTTCTACTTAATATGCATGGTCCATATACAATATCACAATAGTTCAGCTTGGATAAGATGAGACTATTGGATAATTGGACTCTTAAGCGTTCACTGATATAGTCACGTATTCCATACAAGACCTTTAATCTGTAGAAACAGCTCTTGAGCACATTGTTAATATGTTTTTCAAAACGAAGGCCTGTATCTATTAATAACCCTAGGTTAAGTGCTTCTTCCACTCTACAAATTTCCTCACCTAGTACAAAAATTTTAGGGTTTTCAGAGAGGGTTGCATCAATCTGGTTTTTACTACCTAGTATCATAAATTTAGTTTTCTTCGGGTTTAAAACAAGTGTATTTTGTTCTGTCCATGCAAGTATCCTTTTCAGATCCTCACTAACCCGTTTTATTGCCGCATTTGTGTCCTTGGGCTTAAAGGAAGTATATAATTGAACATCGTCAGCATACATGTGGTATTTACAATTTTTGAAGCACTTTGTGATGTCAGAAGTATAAATTATAAATAGCAAGGGACCAAGAATGGATCCCTGGGGGATGCCCCTAAGCACAAGAGAGTTTGAAGATGTGGTAGTGGAACCATCCAGTCTACGAATCTCCACATATTGGGACCTATTTGTAAGGTAGCTTGTAAACCATTTAAGTGTTTCTTGGTCAAAGCCGTAGAATCTAAGCTTAGCAATAAGCAAATTAATGTTTATAGCATCAAACGCACGGGAGAAGTCCAGTAACACCAAAATCGATGCTTCACCACGATCACGCGATTCTAAAATATTACCCACAACATCAGAAAGAGCGGAAGCAGTGCTGCGGCCCTTTCTGAAACCCGATTGCAGGTCAGGTAAAATGTTTTGTATCTCCAAATACTCTACTAATTGGTAGTATACTACCCTTTCTAATATTTTAGATAGTATTGGTAGTATACTTATGGGACGGAGATCTTTACATGTCTCTGGGTTGCTATGTTTGGGTATGGGTTTAATAATTGCACACTTCCATAATTCTGGGAATGTGCATGTTTTAATCGACTGGTTAATAATACCGGTAATGGCCTGCAGAGAGTTAGGAAGAGTCAACATCACCATATCCAAATTAATGCCATCACTACCCTGAGCATTTGATTCTAGGCTGTTAATAATCTTTAAGACAGATTTGTGATCCACAGTATTTAAAGAAAAGGTATTGTCAGAGAATCTGTTGTTTTCAAAATAAGATATCTGCAAAGAGTCGACACAACTATTACCAGGCACATCTAGGAAAGCCTCACTGATTATGTCAGGATTATTAATGTGTTCTGGCAGATAGCTATCTTTGTGCTGTGGAAACACATTCAATTTCAAATTTTTCCATAGTAACTTAGGGTTCTTAATATTATTGGTGATGAAATTAGTAAAATAAGCCTTTTTGTCATTATCTAATGCACAGGCAGCTTGCTTTTTCAAATCTAAGTAATAGTTTTTGTGCACTTCTCTATGTGATTTGCATGCTCTGCGTCTGGCCTTATCCCTTAATTCAAACAAAAGCTTCACATTGTCTGTGATCCATGGTGTTGACCGGTCCTTAAAAGTTCTTTCAGTAAGTGGTGCATGAAGATCAAACAGCTGGGTGATGAAATGATTAAATGTTTGGACCATGTAATCAACATCTGTCATATTGCATACAACTGACCATGGTGTCAAGTCCCTATCGACCTGGAAGTACTCTTGTAATATATTTCTGATAGGGCGATACAAAGCTATATGCGGTCTGGGCTTCTCTCTCTTAAATACAGTTTCACAAGTAATTATTGAATGGTGGCTCAGTTCTGGTATGTGATCCACAACTACGTTACGCACTCTCATGTTATTATCTGTACAGATAATATCAATGAGCGAGCAACTGTCACCTATAAAATGAGTTGCCGATTGAACTACTTGTTTCAATGACGCGTACGGAAATAAACCGGCCGGCTAGGGCGACGGACTGCCCTGTCTACCGCGCTCGGTGCAATGATTCATGAAGGCTGAAAGCCGTTCAGTGGCCTTTGGTACCCAATGCACACATAGCAACACTACAAGAAGTTTTCATCTGTCTTCGAAATAAAACTATTATTTTTCGATTTAATCGGAGAAATTTTATTTAATTTTATCGTGTGGTGACAGACTAGGAATGCAATTACCACCCTATCTTACGTAAAAGATGACTAAGGGATACAATATGCATGTAACAGCTATGTAAAAGAAGAAAACTCGAAATAAAACCCTATACCAACCTGTCTGACCAGCATGATATAGTAGGTCAATTACACTCCTAGTATGGAGGAGGTTTAAGTGCAACAGCGGGACTTATATGAGCTGACATGAATGAATTAGGAAGAGGAAATAAGTCTGTAAAAAGGATGACATTATCTTGAAAATTTATATTCCTCTCGTGAAAATAGTTGCTGTTAAGTATCCAAAACAACCCAATTTATCATTATCATCATCTCAGCCCACATAAGTCCCACTATTGGGATCGGGTCTTTTTCACAATGGGATAAAAATTGACCTACTATACCGCGCTGGTCAGATGTAATGACAGGTTTTTATGTCGCGTCTTCCTTTTGTTTCGCAGATGTTATCTGCATATCATTTCCTTAGTCATCTTTTACTCAAGGGCAATACAGAGCGTGATGAATTCTATTCTTACTCGGTCACCACAGGGAAAGAATATTTTTATCTATCCACCGTTTAAACCGCTTAGAAGTCTTAAATTGTCTACCTACTCTTATTCCAATTAACTTATATGATAATTACGACTTTTTTATAGGAAAAAAGAATAGACTTTAAGTACTATAATAGATCCTGGAAGCCATTTAGAAACCCTTCCACATCATCATCATCATTTCAGCTCCCATATGTCCCATTATTGGCCTCCAGCCTTCTACACAACAGGAGGGAAATTGACCTTACTATACCGTGCTGGTCAGATAGGTTGGTATAGGGTTTTATTTTGAGTTTTCCTTCTCTTGTGTAGATGTTATATGCGTATTATATCCTTAGTCGTCTTTTACGACATCCACGATCAAGATTGGTGGTGAATTGTATTCTTAGACCGTCACCACACGGAACAGTATGCTAAAAAAATTATATATTGTTAGCAAATATCAATTCTCGCCCCATCTTTGAAGAATGTCATTTATAATGAACGTTCCATCAGTTCCAAATTTTATCGTACAATTATACTTAATTAAGGCGATAAAAAAATAATTACTATACTAATAATCAATTCAATGACGCTACTAAAACACAAGTATATTGATATGAGTTTGTAAAGGCGTTTATTATGCGAGGGATCAATAACCCGCGCGTGAAGTTCGTCTTCGCGCACCACGTGGTTAAACACTGTTTGTTTATGTTCGTAAGCGCGGGAAAATATTGATCGCCTTTTGTTACATTTTTTCCTTTTTTTTAACACAACACCAGCACTAAGGAATAAATCTTTGCGTGTTTTATTATTGTTTATGGTTTATTACTTTATTGTTTTTGGTAATGAACAATGCTGTTTGCTTGTATTACCATTTTATAAATAAAATTGCAATAAATTGCGCATTTACTGCAGTATTATTTTCACAAGGATCATCATAATGACGTTATAACAAAGTCTCCTATTTTCCCTCACTACTACTCTTAAATTATTTCCCTTTTCCTTTGCCACGGCTCTTGTACAACCATCTAATCAGGTAATCAGCAGTATTAGGTCACTTGCCCTCCCACTATGGAAAAGGTCCATGTTATATTAATACTAACTATTACAATGATTACGTATATAACTAAATCATGGTTTCTACACATCCGCCCCTTAAAAAATCACTCACATCGATCAAAAAGCTGTAGAGAGATCTAGATCTCAGCGTTTTAAAATCCCTAATACTTACAATCTGTAGAAGAACGGGTGTAACTATTAGTTACTAATTAGCCCGAAGAATTAGCACGTTGAAATGGCAATGGGCAGAACACATCACTCGTCGAACCGAAGAATGATTATGAAATCGGATGATGGACCGTAGGATGACTCTCCACTAGGTGGACTGATGACATCTTAAAAGTCGTAGGGATTCATTGAATATAGTTGGCACAGGATTATTTCGAGTAGCATTGTCGTAGAGAGGTCTTTGTCTAACAGTGACCGTTTATGGCTATAATTTTTTCATTAATTATGAAATGTCTGATTCACTTAATAGTACAAAGCTACAAAATAGGTATCATGGGTTCGATTCATTCGATTAAAATTATCCGATATGGTGATAGGATAAGAATATGTCACCATTCCTTACTTTTTCGAAGGAGTCATACGACCAGTTAAATGAGTTCCGGAGGAATGAGCAGCAGTGTTCTTCTAGAAACGTTATATATAATTGCGTTCGCCAATTAGCCTGCTTGTAACTCTGGGGCCTATAGAAAGGATAATACCCGACAGGGCATCCCACCGAACTGGCCACGGACGTTAAGGACTCCGTGCCAGTGGTCATCCCAATGTCGAAGAGAAGGAAATAATACTGTGAGGCTGCACCTTTCCTTATCCTGGATGGAACAGACGGCATGAGTCCAGATCCGCCCGCCCAAAAAAAATATACGACAACTTTAGCATTACCCCTAATATGATTAGGTCTATACCCGACAGCGGAACAATGTATGGATGAACAGTTTTTTAAGTGATTACCTTTTTAAGATGTCGTATCTCGTAGTCATCGTTAAGATACCCACTGAAAAGACACGGAATGGTGAATTGTATTCCTACTAATAATCTCTACGCCACTAATACTCTTATTGTTAGTCAAAAGAAATATATTAGGAAGCTTACACATTAAGCGCAAATTGCATATTAAATAACAAAGATAATCTTTGAGACCACACAGATTTATATTTATAAAAGCTATGCAATCTTCGAATAGAATGCGTCTCTTATGTAACAAAAACAATGTGTTTGCCGTGCGAAGGAGTTCGTCAAATGACTTTTAATTCGATCTTGACATGTTCAATGCCTTACTTGATTATTTAGTCGAAGAAAAACTTAGATAGTATGCTACTTTGCCAGCATTTTTATGAGGTGAAAGACGTTATAAGTATCTTTGTATAGTTTTTTTTTACTTATAATATTTTCGAAGTGAAGCAAATGCGATAAGCAAACTCTTACGTGTGGTAATGGAGTAAAAATATAATTCTCCACTCTCTATCTTGCTCGTAGTTGTCTTAAAAGACAACTAAGGGATATAATATACACATAACATCTGTACAAAAGAAGGAAAATTCGGAATAAAGCCCTATACCAAAATGTCTGACCAGCATGGTATAGTAAGATAAATATTCTTTCTATTGTGGAGGAGACTCGAGCCCAGCAGTGGGAAGTCACGAAAATAATACAGAATATTAATAAAGTGAAACTATATATAAATTGCGCATTGTTTTAATGAATCATTGACATACTGCCATACTAATTAATGTCAGTGTTATATTTTTCTTTAATATTTGTCTTACAAATCAGTACAGTAAAGAATTAATCTTCTTATCGCGAACACAATAAATATTGTATTGCTAAATTACAAAAAAAATGTCCTATGTGGGAATTAAAGCCAATATCATAATTATCATACCAACCCATACATATGTGGGAAGTACACGTCCCACTGCTGGACTCCCCCACATCTGGAGGGAAATTGACCTACTATAACACGCTGATCAGACGGGTTAGTATAGGGTTTTATTTCGAGGTTTCCTTCTTTTACATAGCTATTATATGCATATTATATCTCTTAGTCATCTTTTACGACATCCACGGGCAACATGAGAGGTAGTAAATTGTATTCTGACTCCATCACCACAAAGAATAAGCCAATATAGGCGATAGAAAAGGCCGATTTATAAATAAATAAAATAATAAATGAAAAGCCTCTGTTCTCATTGATTTTAAAATTTATGCTACTAAATGTTACTCTGTAAAGAGTAATGACAAGTTTTACTATAGTAAATAAAGCACTTTAAATGGACGATAACTGTTCAGTATACCCTGTAGCCTCACATAGTATTCCTTTAGGAGATATGTGCCGGGTTCGATGGCCTGGAGCACGTGGCGTGAGCAACACCCTGGCCGCTCGCAAAAACACAGGGAACACAGTACTGAATCACTGCCATCCGACGGCGAAGAATAGGGCTGTCAATAATAAAAAAAAAATAGTAAAATTAGGTAAAAGTGCGCAGATGTCTATGTCGTTGATAATAACTTTACTACCTCGTTGAATGTTCTTGTTGATTTAAGAGAATAAACATTTAATCCTGATTTATAATTCAAAGTTTTTCTGAATTAATACTTATTATGTTGGCTTAGATAGAAATAAAATAACTTTTTATATAATAATTGATTATATTTCATATACCTATGTAGGGAGTAAAAGATGATGCAAGTCATGGGATTAAAATTATTTATATGATGAAATGTGGATTTCACACAACTTAGACAGCATCCAACGCTAGGCTCAATAATTTTTGTATTGCGGGCGAATTGACATATAATTAATGGACAAAAATTACACCCAGACTCAGAACAATAATTTGTGGATCGCACAAAATATTGTCCTGTATGTGAATCGAACCCGGGACCACTACACGGTAGGTTCTTCTCGCTTAGGAATCTTAATCTCTCTGATTTGTCGAAATAAAGAAAATATTAGATGATTAAGCCCCAGGGCTTGGCGATCAAAAACGAACTAAACGTTAACACTAATTCAAAATTAAAAGAAGAAACAAAGAAATTTTATTTTGTAAACTTCACATCTTAGAATAATAACGTATAGAAGGGAAGTCCGCGCACAAAAAATGAAGCGTTGAAATTGGAGCCTAATGGAGCTTACGCCGGGCCGTTCCCTAATGTACAAGGTCACTGTACTACATGTACGTACGCAACTCTTAAAAAATAAATAGGTAATTATGACGGTTTTTGCATGTGTCACAACACATTTGAAAAACATATAAACATTTTGAACATTACTTTTAAAAGTATTTCGACGATTTATGTTAATAAAACGAAATTTGATTTCATAATTTGTATAATGGTGTACGTGTGTAATCGCCTGCGCGGATGTAGTATTTTTGGCTTCATGTTTTAGATCGCTTGAAGTACCGACACTATCCTTCTATACGTTATTATTCTAAGCGTCACATATTAATATAGAGCAATAAATACTAACTATAAGCACTTGGGTCGAATATGTACAAGACCAAAATATGGTGCTCGTCTCAGCTTATGGTACAGTAGACACGATATTACACCGCTAATATTCTGACAGACCCGCACAATGAAGTCGCTGATATCAAGCAACGACAAATATATAAAAAAAAAGTAAAACAGTAATATTTGAAACAATAACATTAAATTAAAAATGGCCCAAATTAATACTATACTATATCATATTCTAGTTTGTCATAATTATCATATAGAATAGCTTAAATAAAAGAAACGAATTATTTAATAAAGACATATAGAAACAAACAACGCCATGGGGATCACCATGTGGGCCTCACTTATCTAGTATATGGTGCCAACCTAAACTCGCTTGTTTTTAAAATTTTAATAATCATTTTTTATTCCTTTAGGGGCGGTAAAATGTGGTAAATGACGTAGTAAATACTGAAGAATAAAAACCTTATTTTGCTTAAAGTCGCCCCTGGTTCGCGGTTATATGGCGTCCCCCAAGGTCCAAATGGAAAAACTGAAAAATCAGGTCGGCGTTTAACGTGTCAATAAGGAAGCTACAAACATCTGCACCTACTAACCAAGTTAAAAGAATTATATATAATAATTTAAAGAAAATTAAAAACGTATTGGGGCGGGCCTCGGAATGGGGTGAACGGAACCTAGTCCAGTTCAACCCCACAAAGACACAAGTTTGCGCGTTCACTGCAAAGAAGGACCCGTTTGTCATGGCGCCACAATTTCAAGGAGTAACTCTCCCAATTTCTGAGAGTATTGGGATTCTCGGCGTCAAAATATCGAGCAAAGTCCAGTTTGGGAGTCATTTGGAGGACAAAACCAAATTGGCAAGAAAAAAGTTGGGCGTCCTGAACAGAGCCAGGCGGTACTTCACACCGAGACAGCGTCTTGTGCTATACAAAGCACAAGTTCGTCCTCATGTGGAGTACGGCTCACATCTTTGGGCAGGTGCGCCCAAATATCAGCTAGACCCACTTGACTCCCTGCAAAGACGGGCTGTTCAAATCGTCGGGGATCCCAATCTTACGGACAGATTGGAGTCGCTGGAGCAGCGGAGAGACTTTGGGTCACTCTGTGTACTCTACCGACTCTTTCACGGGGAGTGCTCTGAGGAACTGTTTGACTTGGTATCACCGTCACCATTCTACCAACGTACCACTCGACATCGTAGCAGGGTTCATCCATTTCACCTGGAAACGTTATGGTCTAGTAAAGTTAAACGTATAGTTATACGTTTCCAGCGATCATTTCTCCCACGTACGTGTAAGCTCTGGAATGAACTACCTGCTGCTGTGTTTCCCGAGCGCTATGACATGTCCTTCTTTAAACGAGGTTTAAGAAGAGTATTTCCTTCACGTTATGCAGCGGCCTGGCTGTGCCCCTGGTATTGCAAAGGTCCATGTGCAGCAGTTTCACTTACCATCAGGTGTGCTGCTTGCTCGTTTGCCATCGATGGCAATAAAAAAAAAATTATATACAAGGAACACATAAGCTAAGAAAAGAAATCATAATCACAACTGACATATGTGCCACTACTGGGCTCGAGTCTCCTCCACAATGAGAGTACTGCAGGTTATGTTCGAAAGCATCTGTGTGAATTCCTGATTATGCGTTCGGTGACGGATAAGAAAACAAGTCACTACTCCCTATAATACCCGTGGGTGTCGTAAAACAAGTCTCAGGGATATATTGCTCATATAACGACTACGCAAGAGTAATAGACTGGAAATAAGATCCTACCAACTCGTCTAACCAGCGCGATAGATCAATTACCCACATATTGTAAAGAAGGCTCTATAGCAGTAGTGGGTATAGGATGATGATGAAGCTTAACAGTTCTTCAGAACGTTCTTCATTACAATAAATCGCCATTTGTATGTGGTAGCACCACATTGTCGACAGTCTTCAATCTATAGCCCGGTCCGTCTACGGTAATACCACACTCTCGCAAAAAATCGATGTCTGCGTATTAGCAATTTGATACTGCCCTTCGTTCGGTAAGTGATAGAGCCGGAGTCCCAACTAGCTGTGAGTGTTTACGTATAGTGGGTTTTGGTGATGCCTTTAGTATCACCGAACTGCATTTCATGCATTCACACGCCCTTTTCTTTTTTCACGGTAAACAACGGCCTATCAAATGTCCATAAGCGGCAGTATCACTTACCATCAGGTGTGTTGTTTGCTCGTTTGCCACCAACAGTAATAGAAAAAAGCCGACAGAGCACACAGAGAAACCCGAAGTCTCTTTAAGTCTTACCTTATTCTGTATAGGACTCAAAAAAATGGCTAGAACTAATAAAAGTTGGACATACCAAAAGGCAATTTATTCAAGTACATCAATAAAATGTGTTGACGGATTATGAATATGCAAAATGCACTACCCCTTCTTTCTAGTCGGTAATCATGAAATATGACTAAGGGATACAAGTAAATAACACCACTTCAACAGAGAAAAAAACTTACAATGAAACTCTATATCGATCCACCTGCCTTGTCAAAATGTCATGTTGCGCTTTTAATTTTTATTCATTACTTTGGTGTCTTATAGAATTATATTGAATAATTTTGCTAGTATTTTATCCGATATAATTCAGACAACATTCTGAAGCGTAGTGAATATGATGTAATAGTGAATTGCGTGCATTTTCATGTTCCGCAAAACTGCCAGAGAAATCATTGATTTGGTTGTCAGCACCCGATCAATGATAGCGACGAAGAATTAAATACAAAAACTAAAGACCTGAAGAATAAATATTATAACTCGATACTAGCTGGTGCCGACACTGGCACCTCATAATTGTAGCTTATTGCCATTACACAAGAAGAAGACCAATTTAAAAAACTAGCTGTCTTATCAATTTTTAATCTCGTTGTTCGCAAATGTTCTGTTCATGACATCCCTAACCTTCGAGGCTTAGCTAATGAATAGTATTTATGTAATGAGAATAGGAAACACATTGTCTATCGTAAGTTGCTAAGATATAATTATATACCTCATTATTTTCACCATTAACCAAAGACTAAATTGAACTGCATATAATTTTAACTGCAAACAGATTAATTTGCGATGTTTTATCCATGTAAACAATGAGAAAGCGAACCTTTACCTTTGTCGATTCAGTAAAATAAACCTTGTTTATTGAAAAAATATATTAACTATAAGAAACAACAACTCGTTTATTTCGAATCATCATCACAGCTCATATAGATTCCACTGTCGGGGTCGAGCCTCCGTCACAATAGGATGGAAATCGATCTACTATATCAGGCTGGTCAGATAGATTCTGTTTCGAGTTTATCTTCTCTTGCATAGATGTGGTATGCATATTATAATCCCTTAGTCGTCTTTTACGACATCTACGGGCAATAGGGGTCCGTAGGGACTTTGAAGCGTATTCTTACTCCGTCACCATACGGCGATAATTTCGAATATTTTAGTTTAAATCCAGAGATCTCTCTACATTTACTTTTCAAATTTTATGCTTTAATCCCTTTTTGTATATATGCATCGTATTGTTTAACAAGTCTCTTTCGTTAAGATATATAGTCTGCTACATCGTACTGATTTTTTTTAGACGGCGGATTGCCTGCGCGAGGAGCGCAGCCTCGATGAGGCGATCCGCCGCCGGCGACTGGGGTGGCGTAGGCGCGAATACCTGAGCCTCATGCCGCCCTAGCCGAGGCCGCGGGTGACGTGACCGGGGAATTAGTCCGTCACCCGCCGAGAGGTCGACTGCGTGAGGCAAGACCGATCCCCGAGGGGGGGACGTCGGTCGATGGGAGGATACCTCAAATAGGGGGCATTCCGTCGGGCCGACCATTGATGACAAGTAACCCTGCTTCGGTGGTCGGCCCAACGACGAAGGCGACGTGCATCGTGGGTGGGTTGCGGGTGTGCGTGCTTACGCCCCTCTGTCGCCCCGGACGGAGTGGTGCGAGGAGCGCGCCGCCAACAACCGATCCTCAAAAAAAAAAATCATTCTGATTTTTGTTTAGAGTCTGTTCTAGCGGTAAAGCTATTTCTTCATCTACATCGCATAGTTCTATAGTGAGGCAGGTCAAAAAAGATGTTTACTCCAACCTGGTCGGCCACTAGATTCATTGGAGCCAACGGATACTAAAACCTCCACGATACTAGCAGTTCAATAAATAGGAAAAATAAGATGGGTTATGGTGAGCTAGGTAACCGTTGTCTCCGACGACTGGTTAAGTAGTTTTTGAGTTTATCCATAACAAACAAATGTAGAAACTCATATCTTTTCATTAGGGTATCTTGTGTTCGTTCAAGCTAATCCGCAGAAACACTTAAACAATATTAATAAAATTTTGATTATATGTCGTACTTGTTGCAATTTGAGAGATAACACCAGTTTTTATCTCGATAAGTGATGGTTCTTATGTAAAAGGTCAAGAAACCGGTTGACTGGAGGTTAGCGTGCTATCAAAAGAAGAATCATTTTCTCACAAAAAGGCAACTTGAATAAAGAAAAACCCAGGCGTCAAGTTGAGACTAGACAGTCATTAAGGGACCGTTACATTTTCCAACTGAGTTAATTTTATTCTCAGCTAAATTTACCTTCGTGTTCCAATTCTATTCTGTGTGGTGACGGAGTAAGAATACAATCGACTACCCTCTTCTGCATCAATGCAAGTGAAAGTAAACTCGAAATAAAATCCTATGTGAACACATTTGACCAGAGTGTTGTAGTAGGTCCCCAGTTCCCTTCTACAACGGACGAAACGCAAGCCTATCAGTGGGACATATATGAGCTGGGATGATCCTAATTATATTTTTTCACTGTCTGAAAAAACTAATAAAAGAAGATTTTCTATACATGTAACCTAGCTGTTAAGCTAGTTTACATGTATACATTTCATATACATGCAAATGCATGTATCGCCTCCGAAACCTCCTGCATAGTAAATTTCATGGAAACCGTTACAGCAGTTCCGGATATTCTGAGCACCTATATAGAGATATACAATAATTGCTCGTTTAAACATATTAAATACAGAACTTATTTAAACTCACTCTTTTCTTTGAGGTTTCTGGGTGAGTAATAAAACCTTCTATATTGTATATATGTATTTAAACCTCGACTCACTCAGCCGTTTAGGGTGATAGCATGATGACAAGGAGAAATAGAGATAGCCCATGATGTTACGTCTCTCCCACTTTTCAGTGAACCAGTCTTTTAAGGGATTTGACTTCTTTGACCGGCCTGAATAAACAAAGGTTTTACCTGAAAATTAGTACTTATTATGAGCCTATATGGGCATACATTACACTAAATTACCTGCTTTTTTTGGGGTGGGTTTTGGTCGGCGCACTGCTCGCACCACTCCGTCCGGGGCGACAGAGGGGCGTAAGCACGCACACCCACAACCCACCCGCGATGCACGTCGCCTTCGTCGTTGGGCCACCGGAGCAGGGTGACTTGATGTCAGTGGTCGGCCCGATGGAATACTCCCTATTTGGGGTACCCTCCCATCGACCGACGTCCCCCCCTCGGGGAGGACGTCGGCATTTCCTCACGCGGTTGGCCTCTCAGCGGACTAATCCCCCGGTCACGTCACCCGCGGTCTCGGCTAGGGCGGCATGAGGCGCAGGTATTCGCGCCTACGCCGCCCCAGTCGCCGGCGGCGCCGGCGGATCGCCTCGTCAAGGCTGCGCTCCTCGCGCAAGCGATCCGCCATACTAAATTGCCTGCTGCAGTATTTCCAAGGAGTTACAAATAACCTTCTTTAAAATAGATTTAACAAGGGCACTTGCTGTTAGGCGTACTTTAGCTAATTAAATCATTGTCTTAATTTTATTTCTTTATTAGCTATACCCACAGTTTCGCCTGCATTAATGTAGATCTTTTCAATTAATCTTTCCCTCAAGAACACCTGGACTAAAGTATTATATTTTTTGTATTCCTGACATTATATATGAGAAATATCAATACAAGTAATTAAATAGATGAAAGCGTTACCAACAATCACACAGACATTAGCATTTATAATTTTGATTCAAATACATTATTATCTTGGAATCAGGAAAGAAAACATTAGAATTATAGTAATATGATTAGTCAACGAGTTAAACCACAAACAACAAATAAATGAATACTTTGAATTCGCGGTTAATTTACACATAAATTGTTGTTACTTCATCATTTTCTATTTATTGAAACACTAGTTTCACTAATGGGTGTTACTGTTTGTTTTGTTCGTGTGGTGACGGAATAAGAATACAATTCACCACTCCCTGCTTTAAAATTGAGTGTCGAGATGACTAAAGGATTAAATATGCTTATAACATATATACAAGAGAAGGAAAATTTCAAATTTAACCCTATAGCAGCTCTGACTAGCGTGGCATAATGGGTCAATTTCCCTCCTATTGTGGAGGAGGCTCGAACCCAACAGTGGGACGTATATGATGTGAAATGATGATGATGATGATTCGTTTTTAATGTATAAGTAATAAACGTATTACTTAAGAGATTTTCTAAAGGTATTGAATTTTAAAATTATCGAAGTGAATACTTCAATAGGCAGGTTTGGATAAGGAGTAAGTTCATGTAAGTCGTCATTGACATGGTCACGTAACGTAGTAACGCTAACACTATATATAAACAAATAACCATTTAGTATTAATTTAAAGCTGATAAAACATTAACTAATTTCCGTGTGGAGACGGAGTAAGAATACAATTCGCCACCCCCTCTCTTACCCATGGGTGTCGTAAGAGACGACTAAGGGATATATTACTCATATGACATCTATGCAAGAGATGGAAAACTCGAAACAAAACCTTATACCAACCTGTCTGACCAGCATGGTATAGTAAGGTCAATTTCCCTTCTATTATGGAGGAGGCTCGAGCCCAGCAGTGGGACGTATATGAGCCGAAATGATGATGATGAATGATGAAAAAATTAATAACTACTTAATACGAACGGTGAATACGAGCTGAATGTTGAAAAGTATTCTAAGCGGCAGCGAATTAAGGACGTCGGTCGAGGAGAGGGGTATTCCGTCGGGCCGACCACTGACGACAAATCACCCTGTCCCGGTGGTCGGCCCAACGATGAAGGCGACGTGTCACGGGTGGGTTACGGGTGTGCGTGCTTACGCCCCTCTGTCACCCCGGACGGAGCGGACCGAGGAGTGCGCCGACCGTAAACCACCCCTAAAAAAAAGGAATTAAAAGTAATATACGAACATGATAAAATCTGTAAATATTGTTTAATTTAAATTCTATTCTTCTTTCTCCCCTTTATCCACGACTTTAACCAACACCATATTATTTCAAACATATTAAATTATTCTACGACAGATTTAAAAATACTTTTAAGTCACCTAACTAGGAATTAACACCTAATAAATTTACTAATGTCTCGTGACTGAATCAATAACTAAATGCGTCTTATTTCGATCTATTCAGAGCACGTGGACGTATTTATAATACTACTAGTAATTTTTCCAGGTTTCAACCGCGTAGTTTTCATTGCCATGGAAATATGAGGATAAAATATAACCTACTAATAATGTAGAGTTTCACTAATATACAAAAAACGGTTAAGTAATTTAGGAGTGACAGTGTAATAAACAAACTTACGTTCGCAATTATAATATTAGTTAGAATTAAGATTTGTAGCTGCAGTATTACTTATACGAAATAAAAACTCGTAAGAATATTCATCTTTCGTGTGATGACGAATTAAGAATACAATTCACTATCCCTCTCTTACCCGTGGGTGTCGTAAAAGACGGCTAAGTGTAAATAAAACTATTATGATGACCATGTACGTTGTAAAGTGATCGAATCTTCGGGTAATCAAAAATCAAATACAAACGCGATAAAATCCGTAAAATAGTTTCATTTACAATGTGCAATACTCGCGTAAACATCAGAAGGCAGCTAAATAAGCATATAACGTCTGTGCAAGAGAAGGAAAACTTGAAATGTAACCCTACACCAACATTTCTGACCAGCGTGGTGTAGTAGGTCAAAGTCCTTCATATTGAGGAGTAGGCTAGAGCCAAACAGTGGAACATGTATGAGCTAAGTCGCTTTACCCACGTAGTTCCCGTTCCCATGGGAATACCGGGATAAAATATAGCCTATGTTACTCCCTAATATTATAGCTTTCCATTGGTGAAAGATATCTTTAAAAAAAAGTCTTTGAAAAATTCTTTGAAAGCCTGAAAGCGTAACAAACAAACTCATTTTCATATTTATAATTTAATTTTAGTAAGTAAGTATGTATATAATTATACGCATATTTATATATTTTCAGTCTTTACAGAACGACTACTAATGAGATTGTTATTGTTTGTACACCAAAGTTCCATTCATAAAAATTCTTATCACTTCAGATAAGATATACAGAAAACCCTAGAAAAATTTTACCCCATCAGAGATTCGAATACGCCTACTTATGCAATAGGACCCATTTTTTTATAAAAAAATTAATAGACAAAACTATACAATGATTTTATCTTTTTAAGTAGTGAAGGTAATAAATATTAAGTACCAATTTTTTTTTTGGGTGGGTGTCGCCCGGCGCACTCCTCGCACCACTCCGTCCGGGACGACAGAGGGACGTAAGCACGCACACCCGTAACTCGCGACACGTCACCTTCGTCGTTGGGCCGACCACCGGAGCAGGGTGACTTGACGTTAGTGATCGGCCGACGGAATACCCCGAGGGAGTACCCTCTCCCTTCGACATCCCCTACTGGGGCGCACATCGCCGTCGCGAGGCTTACCTCTCCGCGGGTGCCCGGACTAAATCCCCGATCCGGTCACCCGCAGCCTCTGGCTAGGGCGGCATCAGGCGCAAGGTATCATAACCTAGACAATGGAAGACTGCTTAAGTCCGATACTGATCTATTTTATAAGGTTTTAAATATGAATACTGTATTTCACACTATACTTTTATTTATTGCTGTTAGGGGGTAAACAGGCAAACCACACCAGATAGTAATACTGCTCATAGACTTTTTCTAGGCCGCTACCTGCTGTGAGAAAAGTGAAGGGAGTATAAATGCGTGGAATTAAGTTCAATGAAAATTCACCACACGCAAACACCTTCAGAAACTTGGGCTTCCGACTCTCTCGCTCACCGAACAAAGTCGAGTGACAAATTGGTACTATTGGTACTACTCAGACGTTGATTTTATGCGATACTGTGCTGTTATCCTGGACTAGCCCGCGGCTGTAAACAGACGGCTTCTATAACGGTTCAAACATAAATAAAATCTTAAAGTTAAAAGAAGAGAATGCAATCCTAGATAGAATAGAATATAATTACTCTTCTGATCAGCGTAGTATAAACATGTCAATAAGAACCTCGTATAAGGATAGATATTCGTCCATAGCAGTGATATTTTATTAACATCATCATCATCATCATCGCAGCCCACATACGTCCCTCTGTTGGGCTTGGGCCTCCTCCATAATGGGAGAGAATTTGACCTACTATACTATGCTGGTCAAACATGTTGATATTATATTATCATAGTCTTATGAGATCTGTTTTGAAATTTATAAAAAAAATTGTTTCATCATCATCATCTTGCTCTTATCCCAATTACTTGGGGTCGACGCAATATGTCATCTGTTTTGACATATTGCAAAAAGTTTCGGCAATGACTTTTATGACCGGCCGCCTGCCTGGCGTCAACCCTCCTTGGGAATGTAATCGTTGACCCAAATGGTACCAGATGGAGTTGGTCCGGATCAATCTAGGCTAAATAAAAAAAATTGTTTAATCTTACAAAATATGCACAGACGTCATTGATTTATTAAAATTGTAAACGAATAGACCCCACTTTTAAATCCAATATTTAAATATCCCCCATTGAATTAGAAATTAATTTATACATTATACAACATATTAGATCGTAGCTTAGATCGTATATAAAATTTTCATTTTCTAAATATTTAAAAGCATTTTCAGAAGTATTGCGTAATATCCTGAATAGATATTGCATTTCAATTTAAAAAATACAGAATTAATTATGGCGGTTTTTGACAATTTCTTAGCGTTATAGCCAAAGATTAAATAACTTCATTAAATTCTTCATGATAAAACAGATTATATTCAAAAATTTCATCATCTCAATCCATATACGTCCCACTGTTGGGCTGGAAATTGAGAGGAAATTTACCTACTATACCACGCTGGTCAGACATGTTGATATATATTGGTTGGGGTTTCGGGTTTTCCTTCTATTGCATAGATATTATATGCATATTATATCCCTTAGTCGTCTTTTATCACATCCACGGGCAAGAGAAGGGTTGGTGAATTGTATTCTTACTCCGTCATCACACGGAAAAATATTTACTCACAAGATAATAGAAGAAGGATTCTTCTATTAGTAGAAGGATAATAATAAAGAGAAGGACAACTCGAAACAAAACCCTATACCAACCTATCTGACCGGGATGGTCTACTAATGTCAATTTTCCATATATGAGCCGAAATGAAGACAATAATAATATCCATTTTATGAACTTAGGTAATACGATAACAGCACAGAATCGTTATCGCAAATAATTTCATTTGCAATATATGCTTCTATGTTTAAAAAAACATCCTGCTTTTTATGATAATATAGGAAAAGAAAATCTTTTATGATAATTTATAAAGAAGCATTAATGAGTTAAGTAATACATATATGTGACGTAGATAATAATAATTTGAATTTATGTAAGTTTAAATGCTAATAATTAGTTATCAAATAATCGTATTCTAACGTTACGTTTGATTAGGTAACAGGATTCATTTAATAAAAACAAATACATTTATGTTTCCGTGCAGTGACTAATTAAGAATATAATTCACCACCCCCTTTCTTATCCGTGGGTGTCGTAAAAGACGACTAAGAGATATATTATGCATATGACATCTATGCAAGAGATGAAAAATTTTAAATAAAAGCAATCTGTCTGAGCAGCTTGGTATAGTAAGGTCAATGTCCCTCCTATTATGGAGGGGGCTCGAGCCCAACAGTGGGACGTATATGAGCTGAAATGATGAATGAATGATTTGTTATGATTTTAGTATTTAGTAATTTGAGTAGAATCTATTACATTCCATAAATCCGTTCATTATGGTATTGACGTCGACTATCCAACTTATTCATTTAGTGACTGAGTAAAAATACAATTCACCATTCCCTTTCTTATGTTATGACTTTCTTACGTATCACCCCTTTATTGTAAAAGACGATTGAGAAATTTTAATATACAGATAATAACTATACATAGTTATCGGTTATTCGAGCGATAAGGTCTGCCCTTGTTCACTTTAGCTTGCTAATTCTTTATAAGGAATATTCGTTTCCTTAATCATACATTTTTCCGCGTGGTGACGGAGTAAGTATACTGTTCACCACCCCCTCTCTTGTCCATGGGTGTTGTAAAAGACGACTAAGGGATTAAATATGCATATAACATCTATTCAAGAGAAGAAACAAACTCGAAATGAAATCCTATACCAATACTTCTGACCATAATGGGTCAATTTCCCTCCTTTTGTTGAGGAGCCTCAAGCCCAACAGTGGGACGTGTATGAGCTAAAATAATAATGATGATAATCATACATTTAGTATAATAAAATCGATCCAAGGCATAAAATATTTGTATTTGTACAAAGTTTGAATCTTGCCAGATCTTTAAAACTATGTGAATGCTAAAAGTAGGTAGTCATTGCAGTCTGATAGTTTGCCAGTAGATGCCATAGAGCCATTATGAATGACAATACGACCTCGTATGAAAGTACTTTTACTATGCACGTACGTGACAAGAATATTACTTAAATCATAGAGTGAATATACGCAGAGAAGTTTTGTAATATTTTACTATGATTTATAGTAGGTACTATATGGTTGATGTATTTCCCCATGAGGTGACGAGTTAAGAATCTACATCTATATATTAATACGTGAAGTAAAAATTTTGTACCCCTTTGTACGAAAATTACGTGGATGGACAAGTATGAAATTTGGCACAGTTGAAGTATATAATGAGGAGAAGTGCATAAAACTGAAATTTCATATAATAATGGATTAGAAATCATTAAATTCATTAAAAAAGGCATTACGCACACTACAACGTAATCGCTACACAATACGCACACATGTGCGCGCTTATACGGTTAAAATCTCTGGTCAAACTGAATGTCAAATAATCACAATTATGATAACAATGTCTAATAGGCATTTGTACTTATTAGTACTTTATATATTAGTTATTAGTGAAAGGCAGCTTGCTCAATATACAAATATACATAAATAAAATTAAAAGAAAATTGTGTAGCAGAAAAATGAATTAAAATGAATTATGGCCGACTTTCGACCACACGGCGACCACTAGTCTATATATTAATACGTGAAGCAAAAACTTTGTATACCTTTTTACAAAAATTACGTGGATGGACAAGTATGAAATTTGGCACAGTTGAAGTATATAATGAGGAGAAGTGCAAAAATCTGAAATTTCATACAATAATGGATTATAAATACATTAAATTTATTAAAAAAGGCATTACGCACACTACAACGCAATCGCTACACACACACGCACACATGCGCGCGCTTATACGGTTAAAATCTCTGGTCAAACTGAATGTCAAATAATCACTATTATGATGACAATGTCTAATAGGCATTTGTACTTAGTACTTTATATATTAGTTATTAGTGAAATGCAGCTTGCTCAATATACAAATATACATAAATAAACTTAAAAGAAAATTGTGTAGCAGAAAAATTAATTAAAATGAATTATGGCCGAATTTCGACCACACGCCGACCACTAAGTACAATGAATTACGAAAGTAATTTTTTACTCTACCCGTGTAGTTACGAAGTAAGAATACAATTGACCACCCCCTCTCTTACCCATGGGTATCGTAAAAATCGACTAAGAGCTATATGCTGGCAAGAGCAGGTAAGCTTGATATAAAACCCTATTCCAACGTATCTGACCAGCGTTGAATACTGGGTCAATTCCCTCTAATTATGGAGGAGGCCTCAGACCAGTGGTGGGACATATACAGGTTGTGATAATGTTGATGAATAAAAAAAGCTTTAATTACATGTTAATCAATTGTATTTTTCTACCTTACTACGCTTTTTTTTTCTTGTTGTATCTGATCCAACTATAATCTTTTGTCTACACTAATATTATAAAGAGGAAAGATTTGTATTTTTGTATGTAACGAATAAACTCAAAAAGTACTGGACCGATTTTAAAAATTCTTTCACCATTGGAAAGCTATAATATCAGGGAGTAACATAGGCTATATTTTATCCCGGTATTCCCACGGGGACGGGAACCACGCGCGTAAGGCGACTGAATCCGAAGCGAAACGAGGGCGGATTGCTAGTATTTTATAATTTTGCATTGTGGTTGAAAGATTACACTAAACATTTTGCATACAATTTTATATAAAAGAAGACAGTAAAAAATCGCTTAGTTTCTTGTCTTCAGGTCTTCTCACGGGTTGGTACAGGGTTTTATTTCGTGTTTTATTCTCTTGTATAGATTTTAAATGCATATTCAATCTCTTGATCGCCTTTTACGACACCCACGGATAATAAATTCAAATTCAAATACTTTATTATGCATAAACCCCGCGAGGGCACTTACATATGGTCACTTTTTTACATTTTTACCTTACACTACTACCGGATCGGAACGCGACCGCACTGAGAAGATCCGGCAAGAAACTCAGTGGGCTTGTCTTCTTTTTTATTCATTTACTATTTTTTTTTTTAATAAGATAATATACAACAACATGTCTATTAATAGCTCCAGTGTGATGCCTTTCGAATCATCATACAATACAGTTATTAAATATAACGAAAAAGTACCATGGCTGGACCAGATCCCGCAAGCGGCACCCGATCACGAGTTAACCACTAGAGCAGCCATCACTCCCCTCAACCACAATGGAGGGAAGGGAGTGACCCGCTCCTCGTAGCTACCGCAAGCAGACCCTTCAGTGAGCATGACCAATACCATGGGCCACAAACATAAAACACAGATTAAACAACAAATTCGTTTGGCAAAACACGCTACGCTTTACAATTATATTAACAGCAACAGAATAAACATGTATGTAACACCTTTTGAAATAATGAGAAAATGCCTGAATGAGGAGCTGCTCATAACCAGTCTGTATTATCATCAAGATAATCCGAGATTTTATAATAACCTTTTCTACAAAATCTACTCTTGATTGCTTTTTTAAACTTTTTAACTGGCATATCTCGAATATTAATAGGTAATTTGTTGTAGAAGCGTATACATTGCCCCATGAAGGATCTGTTAACTCGTTGAAGACGAGTACTGTGTACAACTAATTTATCCTTATTCCGAGTATTTACATGATGAATGTCACTATATTTTTCAAAGTTACCGATATTTTTCTTTACATAAAATACATTTTCGTATATATATATTGAGATATAACAGTCAGAATATTTATCTCTTTAAATTTCTCTCTTAGTGACACTCTTGGGCCTAAATTATATATCGCGCGGACCGCCCTTTTTTGTAGAATAAAAATTCTATTCAATTCCGCGGAGCAGCCCCAAAGTAATATGCCGTATGACATGAGACTATGAAAGTATGCGAAATAAACTATTCTGGCTGTTTCAACATCGGTTAATGCGCGAATTTTTTTTACCGCATAAGCCGCTGAGCTGAGCCTATTTGACAGTTTCTCAATATGAGGCCCCCATTGGAGTATGCCTAAAAAGGTGGTTGATTCCACAAGGTCCAGAGCCACCCCATTCATTTGAACATTGGTTTCCACTTGTCTCACATTGGGAGTAGTAAATTTAATACATTTAGTTTTTGTCTCATTTAGAACTAAATTATTAGAATGAAACCAATGAACAACGTTAGACAGTGCATTGTTCACATCGTCATAGTTGAGCATTTGTCGCTTAATCTTAAACAGTAAAGAGGTATCATCTGCGAACAACACAATGTTTTGATTGTCCCCTACATAATAGGGTAAGTCATTGATATATACAAGGAACAGAAATGGCCCCAGTATTGACCCTTGCGGAACGCCCATTTTGATAACAGAACCAGATGATCGTGCACCGTTAACATCGACTCTCTGAATTCTGTTGCTTAGGTAGGAAATTATAAGTTCCAGAGCGTTTTTCCTGATCCCATAGTGGTGTAATTTCTTGATGAGAGTTTAGTGGTTTACGCAATCAAATGCCTTAGATAAATCGCAAAAGATGCCCAAAGCCTCGTGCGATTCCTCCCAGGCTGAAAAAATGTTTTTTAATAATTCTACACCCGCATCAATAGTAGAGCAATTCTTAGTAAAACCAAATTGATTTTTATGAAAAATACCATGGTTGTTAAAATAACTCAACATCTGAACAAGTATAATTTTCTCAAATACTTTACTAAGTGTAGGTAGTATGGATATCGGTCGAAAATTATTAACGTCTGACATACTACCCGATTTAAACAAAGGAATTACTCTACTCATTTTCATGAGCTCAGGAAACACACCTCGAGCAACACAACCATTAAACACAGAAGTAAAGTGGGGGGCGATAATATTAATTATATAATTAACTGTCTTTACTGATAAACCCCACAGATCAACTGTTTTTTTAATATTAAGGGATTTAAAAGAGCGTAAAATATCTTTCACAGTGACATCTGAAAATTCAAAGGTTATGTCGCATTTTACAATACATTGCTTAAGGAGCGATTCAGCTATAATAGGAGATGACACTAATGATTTTGTAATCAGTACAGGCACATTTGTGAAATGGGTTTCAAATTCAGTCGCCACTTCTTTATCTACTTTCACATTCTTATCACCTATCTTTAAACTAAAGTCTTTCTTGCGTGTAGTATTCCTACCAGTTTCACTATTTATCACATTCCAAGTCATTTTAATTATATCACCTGATTTTTTAATTTTATTTCTCAGATAAATAGATTTTGCACAGGAACAGGCACGTTTAAATATTTTGGAATAGTTCTTTACATATTCCAAAAATACTGGATAATGGTTATAAGATTTTTCATGATAAAGATCATATAACCTTTTTCTGCTTTTGTAAATACCAGGAGTAGCCCATTCACTAAAACCAGCAGGAACCCCAAAAGTCAATATTTTGGGTTTGAATATTTTATTAAATTCAGTATTGATTATGTGAGATAGAGATGTATATAACTCATCTGGGTTGTCATGAATAGGCAACAGCGGCACTCTCATACTCAGGTTGTCCCTAAAGTTTTCTAAACGGCTGACATTCATAGGAATAAAGGTAACACTTTCTCGTTGAATCCTATTAGTTCGAGGCAGTACAACAAGTTGTCCACAGTGATCCGAATCCAGTGTGTTTAAGATGTATTTACTAATTGGCTTAGCATTTATAAAGACATTATCTATACAAGTTGCACTCCCAGCAGTTATCCTAGTAGGTTCCAAGAAAGCATTATACAAATTATAAGATTGCATCAAAGTTATAAATTTTTGTGTAATATTATTTTTTTCCAATAAGTTTATATTAAAATCACCACAGATCACAAGAGTTTTATTACTAGCAGAGATTTTGAACACAATATCCTCCAACTGTCTCTCAAAATCATCATATGGTGAACATGGAGGTTTGTATACGCACACAACTATGAACTGCTCAGACTCAATACAGGCAATTTCAATAACACGTTCAATAGAGAGCCTCACAATATCATTTCTTTCCTTAAATTTCATCATTTTGTTTAAAATTATTAACGAGCCACCTCGTATCATGCTGACTCTATTGAACGAGCTAACAACCTGGTGATTAGGAAAATTGAACAATAATTGATTATCTTTGAGCCAGTGTTCAGTAACGCAGAGGATATCTACCTGGTAATCATTCAAGAACAATTCAATTTCCAAATTTTTACCTAACATTCCCTGAATATTCTGATGTACCAGGTTGATTGAAATTATTCTTAACACTTAAAATACTTAGGCAAGAGGAATTCTCTGTTGTCTTAATATCTAATTTAAATTAGTTTGTGAATTAATGTCACTATTTACATTAGTGTAAATGTCATTATTTAAATGAATAATGTCAATACATTGCCCAAAAGAGGCAACTTTGTTTGCCAAGTTCATGGCTGATGTAAAATTATTGGTGAGTTGTATTCTTGGTCGTTCACCAGACACAAAGCAATAAAGGGGTGGGCCATGGTCGGCTCGTTCACCGTCCAGCTCCGTCTGGGGCGACAGAGGAACGCCGCGCGGCCCCATGACCCACCCGTGGCACGTCGCCTTCGTCGTTGGGCCGACCACCACTGCAGAGTTCCTTGTCTTCAGTGGAAGTCGTTCACCACACGGTAAACTAATAGCATAGTATAACATGTCAATTTTCTTCTCATTAAAGCATCGATAATGAATTCTAATATTTACGCGAAATAAACTTATTTCGGGTGATCCTTAAATACCTCATAACCAAGCTCAAAGTCACTCAGCGTATTATGAAGCGGCCTATGCTCGAGATTTTTTTACGAGATAGAATCTGAGATACTGTGTGAGGTGCTGTGTGGTAGCGGCTTCGAATACTACCAACCCTTGCTTTGCTCGTGGGTGTCGTAAAAGACGACTAAGAGCCCTAGATTGACCCGGACCAACTCCATCTGGTACCATTTGGGTCAACGATTACATTCCCAAGGAGGGTTGACGTCAGGCAGGCGGCCGGTCATAAAAGTCATTGCCGAAACTTCTTGCAATATGTCAAAACAGATGACATATTGCGTCGACCCCAAGTAATTGGGATAAGAGCAAGATGATAATGATAGAATCTGAGATACTGAACGGCCAACTAGGTGGACCGACGACCTAATGAAAGTTACTGGGCGTCGTTGAATGCAGGTGGTACAAGACCACTTTGTAGTGGAACACGAGGGAGGTCTACGTCCAGTAGTGGATGGCAATAACTTGAATTATGATGATGATGAAATCGGATGATGACGAATGCCGATTGTATCCCGATTGTATTTTGAACTTTTGATTTTGCTGTTGATTTTCTTTTGATGTTTTCCCTCTTTACTGTTGATGTTCTTTTAACGTAACTTAGTCGACATTATCTCATCATCATTTCAGCTCATACACATTTCACCTCTCGAACCTGCTCTAAAATAGGAGGGAAATCAACCTAGTATACTACGTTGGTCAGACGTGTTAGCATAAGATTTTATTTCAAGTTTTCCCTTTCTTGCATAGATGTTATACGTATATCATATTCCTTAGTCGTCTTTTACAAACACCCACGGACGTGTAAGAGGGAGCTGATTTTTAAGGTTCCGTACCCAAAGGGTAAAAACGGGACCCTATTAGACTTCGCTGTCTGTCTGTCACCAGGCTGTTTATTAAGAACCGCAATAGCTAGACAGTTGCAATTTTTACAAATTATGTATTTCTGTTGTCGCTATAACAAGAAATACTAAAAACAAATATTTAAAGGGATTCCTATACAACAAACATGATTTTTATAGATAATGTTACGGAATCCTACGTGCGTGACTCTGACTCGTACTTAGCCGGTTTATTTTTATTCCGTTATCACATGGAAAGTTGTCATATTCAAAACAAAATATAAAAACAATGAAATTCGTAAAATTATTTTATCATATATTACGTGCGTAGTCTCTTAAGTTTTAAATTACTCTATGCAATGTGCATTAGCAGTAGGAATGGTGGCTAGGAGCGGACGCGACTTAGTCCACTGCACCATTGACCTGCAGCGTAGGGTAGCTATGAACACCTGCCCCAGCTGATTGTATATCACTCCATTACCCCATATTTTGACTTTGACTCAATTGTCAACAAGAATAAAAACTACTTTCTTTTATATAATCTTATAGTGTTAACGTTTTAGCTAAGTAATCCATTTTAAATTTTAAATAGACATTTTTATGAAATAAATTTCGAAATTGTTGGTGTCATAAATTCGAAAAAGTGTCTTTATACTTATTGAAGATTATAGAAAACCCAAGTTACGTTAATAATTTTAATAATTTGAAATGGATGAGATGGACGGGATGTGTCTTTCTCGTGATTATAAGAGTCAATAAAAGGAAGTGAACTTAACATATTTTTAGATAACATTTCTGGTTCGGTCAAAGCCTGTTCAAACTGGTCTGGTCGACAGGAGATGTGACATACAACCCTATAAACTACCGTACACAATCTCTAAGGCCAAGTCAGGCCACCGGTACTAAGTACCTACTTGTCTTTGGTGACTTAAACAAAACATAACAGAAAAACTTCGAATTTAATCGCTATCCCACATATATGAAGTATGGTACAACACCGTATGAGGAGTAAGAATACAACGTATAACCCCTCCCCCCCTTCAGTTCCGCGGATTGTAGTAAATGACAATTAAAAAGAATCAAAACTCGAAGTAAAACCCGTCTGACTGAATAGCTCAATTTCCTCCTCATTGCGGAGGAGGCTAGAGCCTAACAGTGGGAGAAATATAAATCATTCCTGAAAACTAACTCCGAACGTGCTTTGCTTCTCTTTTTCATTCAATAATTTAGTATTGTAACGTTATTTAATAATTATGATGGAATTTATGTCATGTGAATACGATATAAAAGTGCTTTACATCAACATCATCCTCTCAACCCATATACGTCCCACTGTTCGGACCTCCTCCATTTTAAGAGAGAATTTGTCTACTCCACGCTCGTCAAATGGGTTTGGTATCAAGATTTTTTTCGAGTTTTCCTTTTCTTGTACAGATTTTATCTGTATATTATATCCCTTAGTCGATTTTTACGACATCCACGGATACATAGGGTAAATAGTATTCTTACCCCGTCACCACACGGAATATATTTTACATATGCTTTCTTTTTCTATCAAAATTCTCTGAAAATACCATTAACATTGTAGCCATACCACTATTGAAGGCGACTATTTGGCTTACTGACGGTAAATAAATGAAGTATTATTTAATAAATAAAAATTTGGCTTACATGTGTTTTATCGAGCAAAAAAAAGAAAATCTAGGCGTTTCAAAATAACTAGAATAGGATAGTTTGTACGTTAATTTAGTAATCATAGTGTTCCTACAGTCTCTAAGCTAGGCTAGGTGCGTTTGTGAATATACTAGGCGAGCATAATCAATGAGCAGGCGACGTGACTTGATTGTGAAAAGCTTAATGCTCAGTTGGCACCACGACTGACCTCGAGTGAAATGTGATTATTCAAGTTCTAGTAAACCTATGACATAATCCAGATTATGTTAATAAATGTTATGTATAATGTACTGAATGTATGCAACGAGAAGAAGCTGTAGGTTAGGTTTTAAATACGGACCGGCCACGGATGTCAAGGAATCGGTACCAGTGATCAGTCCAATGGCGATGGTGAGGAATACAATAGGTTATGGAGCCACACGCCGCTCATCCGTCGCCCCGGGCGAATTGGGCGGGGTGTATTGAGACCATGACTTACCAATAAGAAATTGGTTAGGTTTTAACTAAAAATAAGATCTGTGGGACAATTCTCATTCATGAAAATAGTACACAAAATCGAGAAAAACAACACAAATCGAGAAAAAAACTCTTTGTAATCGTAAGTCAAGATATATGGAACCCAATTCTCGTTTCATTATCATCATCACAGCTAGCCTTCTATACCACGCTGATCAGACTGTTTGGTAAAGGGTTTATTTCAAGTATTTCTTCTCTTGCGTAGATGTTGTTTGCGAACAGGAACAGACGCGGCCGCCGCCTTCTATGAGTAGTCATATCAATTAAAGAGGCGGTGGATCGTGCGCGATCTCCTCCGTCCTCCAAGGCGATACTGCCCTAATCGTTCTACCGTCTGAGCTAAGGCCGCGGGTAATTAGACCGTGGAACAATCCGTCACCCGATGAAAGGCTAATCGCATGAGGGCGATGCCTCGGGCAGAAACCAGTGGTCGGCCCAATGACGAAGAAGTGAAAATACGGTGGGTTATTATATACAGTTATTTACGCCGCGCTTGCGTCACCCCGGATGGAATGGACACAAATTACATCTAAACTCAGAACAACAATTTGTCGGTGGCCCAAAGTGTTGTCCTACATAGGACTCGAACCCGAGACGCTGGCATGGTTGGTACGGTATCTTAACTATTGGAAGAATTATTTATTTTTCAATACGACACTACTACATCCTGCCCTCGCTTCGCTTCGGTTTCAGTCATCTTACCCGCGTAGTTCCCGTTCCTGTGGGAATACCGGGATAAAATATAGCCTACGTTACTTCCTGATATTATAGCTATCTACTGGTGAAAGAATTTTTGAAATCGGTGCCGTGGTTTAAGCGTGAAAGCGTAACAAACAAACAAACTTACTTTCGCATTTATCATATTAGTGAGGATAGTTGAACTTTAGGTCACGTGATATGAAAGTATCATTGCACTCATCACATCCTAAACGAATTTAAATGGACTTTTACGTAAGTGGATACCACCATTAAGATTCACTAGATCCGCCGCAGCCTAAGGAGGTTAGAAAACCTATTAAAATGTCAATAAACGGAACTATAAAGTTCGTTTGGCGCTTAAAATTTTTGCGTAAAGAATATATTTTTTATATTTAGATAAACAATTTCTGTGTGCTTATTTTTATATGAGGATATCTATCGTGATTTAGGAGTGGACCTTATTACTAAAGTTATAAAAATATGCCGAGGCACATGAACATATACTTCTACAACGCATAAATGTGGAGGCTATCTAGTTGTTTGACACCACGGAAATAGCAAGGAGACTGAAGAGAATATAGCCTTTTGAGTTAGATTAGTGAAATTAGTCATAAGTAGTGCAGTGAGTGCTATCTTTGAAAAACACAACAACAAAGTATACTTTATTATTATAAGAAAAGTGCCCATGAACACATTCTTTACTCTGCAAGTCTTAGCAAATTAAATTAAATTACTTATTAGCCTCATGGCTAGATTGTAATTATTATGAGATAACCGTTAAGTTATATCATAACTAACAACCCGCCCCCGCTTCGCTTCGGTTTCATTCGCCTTACTCACGGCGTAGTTACCGTTTCCGTGGGAATACCGGGATAAAATATAATCCTGAATTTTTGAAATCAGTTCCGTGGTTTAAGCGTGAAAGTGTAACAAACAAACATCCTTACTTTCGCATTTATAATATTAGTAAGGATTAGAAAAAAAAGACAAACAATTTCTGTGTGGTGATGGAATAAAAATATAATTAATCACACATTTCTGTTTAGCGGATGTCGTACAAACTAAGTAAGGAATGTAACTGATGACTTCACGATTTCAAAAATGTACTTTGTCCCATTTTAAGTTTACTTGGTTTTCGTACATCCAGGACTTTCGACATAGTCACTACTGATGACAAGGTCAGGTGCCAGTGACCCGCCCACTTGGGGCTAAAGATAATTATGCATGAGCTATGGGCTTGCTCGCTGCCTCCGCCGTCCCCCCTGGATCGAAAAGTGTACGACGCACAAAAATTGACCTATCGACGTAGACCCATAACGGAATAATGCCATAATCACCACGTTTGGTATTATGCCTAGCCCAAAAAGGCACAGCTGTCCACTGCCTTGATGCTCCATTAACTGGTCCTTATGTTCCTACGGAAAGGTAATGAGTAATCATCATCATCATTTCAGCTCATACACGTTCCACTGTTGGGCTCCTCCACAATAGGAGGGAAATTGACCTTTCTATACCATGCTGGTCAGACAGGTTGGTATAGGGTTTTATTTCGAGCTTTCCTTCTCTTGCATAGATGTTATATGCGTATCATATCCCTTAGTCATCTTATACGACATCCACGGTCAAAATAGGGAGTGGTGATTTTGTATTCTTATATGTAGATAAATTATTTGCAAGAGAAAGAAAATTCGACATAAAACCCTTCCATTTTGGAGCGGTTCTGAGCCCAAGAGTGGGACTCATGTAGACTAAAATGGTGAATGAACATGTTTATAAAATACTAATAATAATTATTCAAAAATCTAATGATATCTTTTTTATACATAAATACTAAACACACTTTTTTTATAAAGCACTAACTAAATGGAAACTTAATTGGTATTCATATTAAAATAGATAAATAATATTATCTTAACGTTTTGTAAAATAATGTTTACAAGTAGTCATTTAGCTATAATACTTATCTTAATAGTGTAAACACTGATTTGAATGATAAAGATTGGTGTTATGATCGGACACGAACTACCAATTTATAGAATTCGATACTAAAGTTCAATAACCGATGAGTTCGATATGTGTTATTTATATTTTTTCTTTATTTATAGTCCACTGTTGGGCATGAACGTTCATCACAATAGAAGAGAACTTATACCATGCTGACCAGAATATTGATTTAGACACTGCATTAATGTTCGTTCGGCAACCTCAAGAGGATCTTCTCGTCCAACATACCCCAGTGTCTGCAAACACATGTCTACGAGCAGTGTGTATTACCAGTGATAACTCATAGCACGGAAACGTGGCCCCTAAATATGAGCTTCATAACCAATCTCAAAGTCGCTCAGCATGCTATGGAGCGGGCTATTCTCGCGACTTCTCTGCGAAATAGAATCTAAATACGGAAATCCGCAGAAGAACGGGTGTAACCGACATAGTACTAAGAAGTAGCACGCTGAAGTGGCAATGGGCAGGCCACATCGCTCAACGAACCGACAACCGCTAGGGAAGAAAGGTTCTCGAGTGGCGACCACATATCGGACGACGCAGTGTAGGACGACTAGGTCGACCGATGACCTGTTAAAATTTCTGGGCGTCGATGGATGCAGGCAACATAGAACCGCATTCTGTGGCGTAATATGAAAGAGGCCTACGTCCAGCAGTAGATGGTGATAAGCTGAAATGATGATGATGATATTTTTCTTTATATATAGTCCACTATTGGACATGAACGTTCATCACAATAGAAGGGAAATTGACAAATTATACCATGCTGTCTAGAATATTTGTTTGGACACTGCATTAAGGAAAATATTCTTGTGTATTTTACATATCTACATATAATTCTTCGGAAGGATAGAGAAATTTGTGCCTCCAGCACTCTGACTCACCGAACAAAGCGCACTAGCTAATTGCTACTACATACAGTAGGACTACGCTGTCGACAGTCACCTATCTACAGCCGCGGGTCGGTCCGTCCGGGATAGAACCACACAGTCGCAGAAAATCGACATCTGAGTAGTAGCAATTTGTTACTGCTCTTTGTTCAGTGAGCGAGTAAGCCAGAAAAACAAATCAGTCGTCTTTTACAACACCTATAGGCATGAAAGGGGGTGTTGAATTGTATTCTTACTCAATCACCACACGGAAATATTCAAAGTACATTTTTCAAAAAGTGGAAACTTAATAAATAATAATTTAATTAATACCATAATCTAAGTATAACAAGCCGTATTTTATGTATTAATTCATGACATTGTACCAATATTTCATTCAAATAATCAAATTCATTCTCTGTGTGGTGACGGCGTAAGAATACAATTCACCACCCCCTATCTTCCCCGTAGAGATAGTAAGAGATTCCCCGTAGTAGATAACTAAGGAATTAAATGTGCGTAGAACATCTAAGCTAGGGAAGGAAAACTTTAAAGAAAATCCTATACCAACCTGTCTGACCAGCGTGCTATAGTAGATCAAAGTCCCTCCCACAATGAAGAAGGCGCAAGCCCAACAGTGGGACTTAAATGAGCTGAGATGATGACAATGAATCAAAAGAGTGACCATAAATATATGAATCCACAAGAAATATATACTAATACCCGTATTATTAAAGTAGACATACAATTTCTAATCAAATTAAATTAATTCGAAGTCATGACTCAAATGCCACGTTGCCTTACGATTATAAAATAAATTTTACATTTTAATTACTCTGTATTTATCATAGCATTTCCATTGACACTTTCCAATGGCTATGTCATATGCCTGGGTATTTCCTTTACTTAACTAGAATTGCAAATTGTTTTAAATAGTTAAACATTGCTTAGATAACCATTTGTTTCAATATTTAAAGACTTTCCTCTTCTATTTGAAAGTTAAGTTAAATGTGGCATAAACCCTTATATCTGTGTAGTAACGAGCTAAGAATAGAATGTATGAAAAAAAGGAAATATTTATTCTGTTCTCCTTAAATCTAATGAAAAAAAACACAAACATAACTAAAGAAAAGACTTCTTAGATAAAATTAGCTGACCCAAGAGACGTTTTACTGTACACATCTAAAAAAATAATAAAAGGAATTCTCCTTGAAATCGATCTCAATAACCTAAACCATTCTCACATCATCGTAATACGTAACACTGTAATTCGCGTATACATCAGAAATCACTATAAAAATATATTTATAAGATGTACATGTATCATGGACTCTGGTATCAATCGTTCCCAAAGAATGTATTCATATGCACTCCGAGTATATACACAACTTACGTCACACGTAATTTTAACCTTGGCCTAGAGCCATACCTCGCAAGTCCTGCGACCGCAATAGCTCTTATAATGTAAACTTTAATATGCAGACTATTCTGATACTACGTCTATTGTCTTAAGCCTTATATTATAAATCACTTGACCAAAAATAGACTGAATTATATTTATTTTAGGAGTACAGTTTATTGCTGAATAAAGTTTATTAATAAAATACGGATGAAACTACTTTACGGTGTCTTGCAGTCTTGCACCGTGAGCTCATATTGTATAGATTTGACCCACAATAATAATAACTAAAGATAATTTTATAAATTAAAACCTTTTTAGTAACATAAAGTAAGCCGCCTTCAAAATTAACTTTAATTTAGCATCATGTTACCTGAGTTTTCTTGCCGGATCTTTCTCAGTGTAACCGTGTTCCGATCCGGTGGTAGTATACTAGATTATTAGTTAGTTTTTAAATATAATTACTATTAATTTTAATGTTTAATTATTACTAACCATAAACAATATAATTTTTTCATATAGAATCATCTTTTTCTTCTTACACTGGCAATAAATTTTGTATCAAAATGTGGGTCAATATTTAATAACTAATTTCTGTATCGGGTAGATAATTATAAAAATTTTCTGCAGTAACGATGACTTGTTGGACGTGAGACATCTTAGTCCACCCGTGATCATGAACGCTGTAAAGTGTTCGAAACGTCGGGTAATCAAAAAACATCAAATACAAACGCGATAAAATCCGTAAAGTAGTTTTATATAAAATGTATAATACTCGCGTAAACATCAGAAATCATTAAAATACGGATGACTTCTTATTAATTACAATATTGTTGATATCAAGGAACAAGTTTAATTAATGATTTCTGATGTTTACGCGAGCTTTACACATCCTTACTTAATATTATAAATGCGAAAGTAAGTTTGTTGTCTACCGTGAGGTGACGGATTAAGATTACAATTCACCACTCCCTATCTTGCCCGTGGATGTCGTAAAAGACGACTAAGGGATATAATATGCACATAAGATCTGTATAAGGGAAAGAAAACTCGAAATAAAACCCTATCGTCTACCGTCTTACCAGCACGGTATAGTAGGTTAAATTCCCTCCCATTGTGGAGGAGACCCGAGCCCAACAGTGGGATGTATATGGGCTGCGATGATGATGATGAAGTTTGTTTGTTACGCTTTCACACTTAAACCACCAAACCGGTTTCAAAAATTCTTTCACCGATGGAAAGCTATAATATCAGGGAGTAAGATAGGCTATATTTTATCCCGGTATTATCACGGGAACGGGAACTACGAGGGTAAGGCAACTGAAACCGAAGCGAAACGAGGGCGGGTTGCTAGTTGTAAATAAAATTACTATACAAAGTTAATTTATACAAATTTTGATATTAAATTCATCATCATCATCGTCTCAGCCCATATACGTCTCAATGTTGGACTCGGGCCTCCTCCGCAATGATAGGGAAATTGACCTACTATTCCTCGCTGGTCAAACGTGTTGTAATAGTTTTATTTCGAGTTTCCTTCTCCTGCGTCGATGTTATCTGTATATATCCCTTAGTCGTCTTTTCTGACACCCACGGGCAAAATAGGTGGACACAGTATTTTTGCTTTAATAATTTAATAATTATCCGTGTAGTGACGGAGTAAGAATACAATTCAATACTCTCTCTCTTGCCCGTAAGTGTCGTAAAATATGACTACGGGATATAATTTGCACATAACTCCTATACAAAAGAACGAAAACTCCAAAAAATCCCGACTTCTGACAAGGTTTATTAGGTCAATTTGCCTCCTATAGTGATGGAGGCCCGAGATGATGAAAGCACTTTGTGCTACTTTTTTATCACTTCATCATCATTATCAGCTCACATATGTAGGTATAGAGCTTCCTCCGCAGTGGAAAGGAAACTGATCTACTAAATCACATTGGCCAAACATGTTAATATAGGGTTTTCTTTTGAATTTTTCTTTTTTTGCAGTGAAATTATCTACTCGCGTTCCTTATTCGTCTTTTACGATCACCTACGGGAAAGAAAGAATGCGGTGAATTATATTTTTAAGCAGTCACCACACAAGAAAATATTAACTTAATAAAACAAAATAATTTAAATCTATACCAATAAATAAAATTGGATTGTCTGTTTGTAATGTCAAAATAATAGGCTTTTTTCATGCTCACACGGTTATTTGCACGACACCTATATCTAAAATACAGATTAAAAATTTTTTGTCTGTCTGTCTGTTTTTTCCGGGTAATCTTCAAAACGGCTGGACCGATTTCAAAAATTCTTTCACCAATGGAAAGCTATAATATCAGGGAATAACCTAGGCTATATTTTATCCCGGTATTCCCACGGGAACGGGAACTACGTGGGTAAAACGACTAAAACCAAAGCGAAGCGAGGGCGGGTTGCTAATCTACACTAAAATTATAAAGAGGAACAATTTGTATTTTTGTGTGTGTGTGTGTGTGTGTGTGTGTATTGTAATGCATAAATTCAAAAACTATTGTGTCGATTTCAAAAATTCTTTCACCATTGGAAGCTACATTATCCCTGAGTAACATAGGCTATATTTTATTCTGGTATTCCCACGGGAACTACGAGGGTAAGGCGACTGTAACCGAAGCGAAGCGAGAACGTGTAGCTATTCTAATATAAGTTTATTGCATTGTCACTTGTTTTTTTTATAACACAATTCTTCCAATTACTCGTCGGAGTCGACTCGTACACTCTTCTCTCATAGCATATATTGCAAAAATTATTTAAGTTTGTGATCAGCCCCCTGCCTTATCGTTGACATCAGGTGTCAACCGCCTTGGGAATGTAATTGTAACCAGACAGCACCAAATACAGTTGGCCCAGGTTGATGAAACAAACAGCGTGTATGCTGATCATAGCCCACCGATAAAAACAAATTGTAGCATAACTTTCAATTTGATTTTTCATCTTGAGTAGAGTCATTGGGTAATTTACTCGGAAAGTTTTCCGGGAGTTGTTAAAATTGGCAATTTTATAGATTTTGACGAGCTCTTACCGAATTTCAACTTTGCCACCTTGTATCTTTGCCGCTCGCGCCGCCATATTGCACAAATGGTGGTGTGGTAGGCAATTTTCTCTACAATTATTTTGTACACATATATGTTTTTCCTGTAAAATGCGTCGGAAAGGGGACATTATCAAAAAACTGCTTTTAGGCGTCATTTTTCCAATATGGCGGTGCGAGCGGCAAAGATACGAGGTGGGACAGTTAAAATTCAACAAAAGGGCGTCAAAATCTATAAAATTGCCAATTTCCAAAACTCCTGGCAAACTTTCCAGGTAGCCTCTATTTTTTCAACCAAATGACTGTACTATTGATTTCATCGTCTATTTCGTATTATAAGAATTGCCTTTCTCATAGAAGTTATATATCCCGATGTATACACGAATATTACACATCTATACAAATAAATATAATTGGAGTGTCTGTCTGTTTTTAATGTCAAATTACTGGGCTTTTTTCATGCTCACACAGTTATTTGCACACCTATACCTAAAATACAGTTTAAAGAAATGTTGTCTGTCTGTCTGTTTGTTTGAGGTAATTTTCATAACGGTTGGACCGATTTTGATAATATTTTACTATCAGTCTCTATATAAGGAGTAACTGAAGCTATATTTTACCCCGGTATTGCCACAGGAACGGGCACGATGCGGGTAAGGCGATTGAAACAGAAGTGAAGTGAGGGCAAGTTCCTAGTTGTAAATAATTTATTTTACGGGTTTTATCGCATTTGATTTTTGATTGTCCAACGTATTTAGTCCACCCATGACCATGAACAGTAAGGTGTACGAAACCTCAGACAATCAAAAATCAAATACAAACGCGTTTATCGCGTTAAATAATTTTCTTCTACATCATCATCACAGCCAACATACATCCCACTGTTGAGCTTGGGCCTTCGCCACAATAGGAGGGAACCTACTATACCATGCTGATCAGACATGTTAGTATAGGGTTTCATTTCGAGTTGCCCTTCTCTTACACAAATGCTATGTGCATATTAAATCCCTTAGTCGTCTTTTACGACATCCATGGGCAAGATAGGGATTGATGAATTATATTCTTACTTCGTCACCTCACGAAATATTGTTTTATTACCCGTAAAATAAATTTATTTACAACTAGCAACCCGCCCTCGCTTCACTTCGGTTTCAGTAGTCTTTCCTGAATAGTTCCCGTGGGAGTACCGGGATAAAATATAGCCTAGTTTACGCCCTGATATTATAGCTTTCCATTGGTGAAAGAATTTTTGAAATCGGTCCAGCCGTTTTGAAAATTACCCGGAACAAACAGACAGACAGACAAAAATTTTTTAATCTGTATTTTAGGCATAGGTGTCGTGCAAATAACCGTGTGAGCATGAACAAAGCCTATTATTTTGACATTATAAACAGACACTCCAATTTTATTTATTGGTATAGATTAATATGTCCCGTTTCACAAGCAATAGTTGGTAATACTACTACAAACGGATGTCCCACGTTGATTCGACGTGAATAGCATTGTCCCAAGAACTTATAACTCGTGAGAATGACACACCGTACTGAAATAACCTCATTTAATTTGTTTGTTGTTATGGACTGTTCGTATAACCGTGTCGTGACTACCCCCTTTATTACCCGTGGGTGACGTAAAAAACGACTAAGGTATTAATCATGCATATAAAATCAATGCAAGAGAAGGAAAACTCGAAATAAAACCCTATACAACGTCTTCGGGCCGATCACTGAAGTCAAGGAACTCTGCACTGGTGGTCGGCCTAACGATAAAGGCGACGTGCTATCGGGTATGTTACGGGGCCGCGCGCGGCTCTCAGTTATCCCGGGCGGAGCCGGGCGGCGGGTGACGGAATAAGAATACAAATCACCACTCCCTATCTTGTCCTTAGTTTTCCTAAAAGACGACTAGGGAATTAATTATGCATTGAACATTTATGTAAGAGAGGCAAAACTCGAAATAAAACCCTATACCAACCCGTCTGACCAGGGTGGTATAGTAGATCAATTTCCCTCCTATTGTGGAGGAGGTTCGAGCCCAACAGTGGGACGTATTATGAGCTGAAATGATGATGAATGGTGATGAATCAGCATCATCCTGCTCTTGTATCAATTACTTCGAGTCCACTCAATATTTTCCACCTAATATATTGCAAGATTATGACCAGCCGGCTGCCTGACATCAACCTTTGAGAACGTAAGTGTTCATCATACTGTATCAGATGATTGTCCTTCGTCGATGTAACACTCTTAGTCGTTTCTTACGATATCCATAAAAATAAATTATTTTTTGTTTTTAATAGGCTTTTAGGACACTCACGAGCAATATTGCTGGTAGTATACGTAGCCGCCAATACATAACTATCCTTATGGTGACGGATTAAGAGTATAATTCCCTTTCTTATTCCTCGATGTTTTTAAAGACGACTAAGGCATATAATATGCATATAACCTCTATTCAATAGAATGAAAACTCGAAAAAAATACCTATGTCAACTTATGGCATCTGCGCCCAATACCGCCCTAGCCGAGGCCGCGGGTGATCGGACCGGGGAATTGTCCGTCACCCCCAAAGAGGCTGACCGCGCGACAGCGACCGACGTCCCAAGACGTCAAGCGGTGAGGGTACCATAAAGGGTATTCCATCGGGCCGACCACTGACGACAAGTCACCCTGCTCCGGTGGTCGGCCCAACAACGAGGTGACGTGGGTACGGGTGAGTTATGGGCCCGCGCGCCGTCCTTTCATCGCCTCGGACGGAATGGACTGCGCGTGCGCTTACCATAGCCCACGCATAAAAAAAAAAACAAAATGCCAACTTATGGCCAGCGTGGTATAGTAGGTCAATAGCCCTCCTATTACGGAAGACGCTTGAATCCAGTAGTTGGACGTATATGAGCTGTGATGATGATTATACTAGTGGGCGCGAGCCTCCTCTACAAAGGAAGGGAATTTGGTCTACTATACCACGATGGTCAGACGAGGCGGTACAGGGTTTTATTTCGAATTATCCTTTTCTTGCATAGATATTAAATACATATTATAATAGCGCTTATGGTGACGCGATAGAATACAATTGTCGTCACCCCTTACTTGCCCGTGGGAGTCGTAAAAATCGGCTGAAGGCCTCACCAGGAAAATGGGCAGTAGCTGTCACCTGGGAAAACTTATTACACCTACTGCGATCGCCAACCCGTCTGCCAAGCGTGTCGATTACGTCATTATACCCCTCCTGGGGAGGCCGATGTCCAGCAAGATGTCTGTAGGTTGATGGATGGATGGATGGATTATAATTCCTTAATCATCTTTTACGATACCCACGGGCAAGAAATGAGGTAGTAAATTGTATTCTTACCCCGTCACTACACGGAAGTGTATGTCTAACTAATAAAAAAAATAATAAGTGTGTTTGTGTATAAGTATGTAATAGTGCCCTCTCTATGTTCCTGACTACATATAGAATGTAGGACAGGATGTATGCACATTGCAATGTCAAACTGTTTAATTATTCTATACGACATCTCTGTCAGTCTATGAGCAGTATTGTCTAATGTTTTATTACTATGACATATTCGCGACTTGCAAGACAAATACTATGCCACTTTCTTCTTAACATGGTAAGGTTAATTTATTTTCTTAATCAATTTTTAGTACATATGCGCAATTCAATCTCATTCCATATAGGTTATGTTACGTAGAGTTTCGATTGCGATAAAAAAGGCCTAATATGTCTCGCAGGCTAATTTTTAGAGTACCGTACCCAAAGGGTAAAAACGGGACCATATTACTAAGACTTCGCTGTCTGTCCGTCCCTCTGTCTATCACCAGGCTGTATCTCAAGAACCGCGATAGCTAGACAGTTGAAATTTTTACAAATTATGTATTTTTGTTGCCGCTATAACAACAACAAATACTAAAAACAAAATAAAATAAATATTTAAGGGGGGGCTCCCATACAACTAATTTTTTTATAGATAATGGTACGGAACCCTTCGTGCGCGACTCCGACTCGCATTTAGCCATTTTAGGTTTTATTCTTTATTGCGCTTGGTGATAAACGAGCAAACAGCACACTTAAGAATTAGTGATACTAGCGCTCATGAGCCTATTTATCCCGTTGCCTACCGTGAAGAAAATGAAGGGAGTGTGAATGAGTGCAATGAGATTCGGTGATACTAAAAGTATCATCAAAATCCACCACACGCAAACATCCTCAGAAAATTGGACTTCTGACTCCCTCACTTACCGAACGAAGTGCAGTAATAAACTGCTACTACTCAGATGTCGATTAATTAGAGTTTTCATTCTGTTGCATAGATGTTACAAACACATATTATCCTTTAGTTATCTTTTATGATATCTACAGGTAAGAGAGGGGTTGGCGAATTGGATTCTTACTCAGTCCCCTCACGGACAATTATCAATATCAGGGTAATAATCAGCAATAGTAATCACAACCAATTGAAATATCCATACTAATATTATAAATGCGAAAATAAGGATGTTTGTTTGTTTGTTTGTTTGTTTGTAACGCTTTCACGCTTAAACCAACGAACCGATTTCAAAAATTCTTTCACCAATGGAAAGCTATAATATCAGGGAGTAACATAGGCTATATTTTATCCCAGTATTCCCACGGGAACGGGAACTACGCGGGTAAGGCGACTGAAACCGAAGCAAAGCGGGGGCGGGTTGCTAGTAATCTATAAAGACACGCGGCCGGTTCTAAAACTAGGAAAACCGTACAGTTGTTCAATTTGTTAAAAAAATTACAAATATTTGCTGTGGCAACACCATGTAAATAAGAATAACAGAAGAAGGATAATGGCCTAGGACGAGGCCGCGACTGATTGGGCCGGGGAACAGTGTGTCATTCGGAGAGAGGCTGACCACGTGAAAGGTCCCATCGGGCCACAGACGTCAAGGACTCGGCACCAATGGTCACCCAAATAACGAAGGGGAAGAAACACGCTGAATTGTGGGGCCACGCACCGCTGTTTTTGCGCCCCAGACGGAACGGACGACGAGTGTCTCGACCAGAGCATACCCAAAAAAAAATTACGATCATAAATTTTTTAATTTTTTTGTTGGTTTTTTTGGTTGGTGGCCTTGACAGCTTAACCCGAACTATGGGTGAACGCTGATGGCTCTAAACCCGGGATTATCAAATAAACAAACAAACTCTTATATAGTGATATAAATAGGTTTCTTAGAACTCCCTACAACGTAAGTAATTTATCGGCAGTAGGTAACGAGTTAAGTGAAAGGGGCAATTGAGCGGGTTCGGTGCCCGCCCGCGCCTTCCTTCTTCCGATCGACAGACATATATAAATACTTCCTGCATTAAGTATACATTATACTAGATGTTTCGCGCATTTCCACTTGTGTACACTAAGTACTTATTCATATTTAAAAACCTATATTTAAAGAACATCATTACAATTCTCAGATTTTCTATCCTTTGATTTTTCTATTTGTCACTCTTTTGCAATAGGTATATTTGAATCTTACTGTTAGGAACAAGCCCCCTTCATTCATCATTTCAGCTCATAGATATCCCACTGTTGGGCTCATGTTTCCTCAACTATAGAAGGGAAATTAACCTAATTATTATACCACACTGGTCAGACGTGTTGCTGTAGGGTTTCATTTCAAGTTTTCCTTGTCTTGCATAGATGTTATATGCACCTTTAATCCCTTAGTCAACTTTTACGACACTCACAGGCAAGAAAGGGGGTGGTGAATTCTATTTTTACTCCGTCACCACACGGAAAGCCCTCTCCATTGTAGGTAATGAATTTACTTGGACTCCCCCGTGGGACCTGGAGGCGAAGATGCTCGCAGAGTTGTATCGGTGGGTGTCGGGGGTGCGCGGGGAGGGCGGTGTTGTTTCCTTGAGGGAGCTCACCGCCTGGCGCGTCGACTCCCGCCGAGACGTCATTGCCCGTTGGGCAGTCCGGCTGGAGAGGCCTCGGTTCGGGGTGCGAATCGTGGAGGCCTTCCGGCCGGTGCTGATGCAGTGGTTGGAAAGGCGGCACGGGGTGCTCTCCTTCCGACTAGTACAGGTGTTGACGGGGCATGGGAGCTTCGCCAAATACCTGCACAAGGTCGTAAGGAGGGAGAGTACACCGTCCTACCACCACTGCGATTGCGACGAGGACACGGCGCAACATACGCTCGAGGCATGCGCCGCTTGGGCCACGCAGCGCCGTGAACTCGTTGCAATTATCGGTGCCGACCTGACGCTGCCGGCCATCGCTAGGGCGATGGTCGACAGCGTCGGGAATTGGGACGCGGTCGCAGCATTCTGCGAGACAGTGATCTCGCAGAAGGAGGCGGCGTATCGCCTGCGTGAGGAGCGCAGCCTCGATGAGGAGATCCGCCGCCGGCGAATGGGGCGGCGCAGGCGCAACTACCTGCGCCCCATGCCGCCCTAGCCGAGGCCGCGGGTGACGTGACCGGGGATTAGTCCGTCACCCGCCGAGAGGCCGACCGCGTGAAGAAAGACCGACGTCCTCCCCGAGGGGGGGGGGACGTCGGTTGATGGGAGGGTACCCCAAGTAGGGGGTATTCCGTCGGGCCGACCCCTGACGACATGTTAACTCTGCTCCGGTGGTCGACCCAACGACGAAGGCGACGTGGTTTTCGGGTGGGTTGCGGGAGTTGCGTGCTTAAGCCCCTCTGTCGCCCTGGACGGAGTGGTGCGGAGGCGCGCCGACCGCAACCCAATCACAAAAAAAAAAGGTAATGAATTTACTTGTCTGCATATCCAAATTAAAAACAGACTATTAGTCATTATAAGATCAGTCGTGTGTCTGCCTGTTATCTGTCACAACTAATTTGCTCCGATCGTATGGAAGTAAGTCAACTTAATCAGTTATATTTAGCTCATTTTAAAGTTATTAAAAAGAAAATTGATGCTGTGTGGTGCGTTCGCGATTATTACCAAGCCTTTCTTCGTAGCTTATAAGCTTATAGTCTTATTATAGTCGTCGTATTATAGTCGCTTATAGTGGTATAATAGCCTTAGTCGCGCCTTAGAGATCCCCGCGCAAAAGAGGGAGCGGTAAATCATAGGTATTCTTACTGTCACTACACAGCAACTTTAGTTTTAGTTTATTACCATAACGAAACTAAATTGCAATAATTACTAAACAAATATTTTAAGACCCGTTTAGTAGACAACACGTAGAAATAACAATTTACCTTTGTTTCATTGACACAGTTACTGAAAGCCGGAAAAACGAAACGCTAATTTGAATAATAAAGAGAAGCGATTCGCAAATGAATCATACACGGAAAAAAAATATCGATATAGCACAACGACCTGACTTGCGAATAGGTGAAGTAATTTATTGTAAACTTGTGAAGTCGTGGTAATTCTAATGGTCTTTTGATCTAGGGTTGGCGAAAGCACCTAAAATGTATTTAAAATTAAATAACATAGTAGTTAAAAAAAAACATTGTTATCACAGCCCGCATGCAACCCACTGCTGGGCTTGGGCCTCCTTCTCAATAAGAGGTTAATTGACCTACTATACGATGCAGGCCAGACGTGTCGATGCAGGTATTTTACAGGGCGTGTCGATACAGATATTTCTTGATAAGTGTACTAATCAGATGTTTAAAAGGGCGTAAAATTTCGTTCAAATATTCCATTATATACAATCAAACATTAATTTAATAAAAGTGCCTTAATAAAAAGTGAATTTGATGAATGCGTAAAAATTGCTGGGCGTCGTTGGACACGGGCGGCAAAGGGACTTTGTAGTGAAACATAAGGGAGATCTACGTCCAGCGGTAGACGGCGATAGACTGAATTATGGTGATAATGAGGGGGTTCAAAACGATATAAGGTGTAGTGTAGGTAGGTATAAGTATAAAGTTCATCATGCGTCTGTTGCTTTCACGCAGTAAAGAGACTAAGTGGTATAATCAGATATTAACTGCAAAAGAAAAAAAAAATATAAATAGTACCGCATATTAACGAATGTGACCAGCGTGATCCAGGTCCATTTCTTTTTCGTTATAAAGGACTCTCGCAGCCATACTAAGACAAATATAAGCTGAAGAAAATTATTAAGAACACAATATCTTCTAATCTTTTCTAACCCCCGAGTGTGGTAAAATTGTATTGCTGTTAATTTATCAAGGTTTTTAAAATACGTTTTTCTATATTTTGCATTGAAATATAGAAATAAAACTCTATATATGCCAATCCGACCAGCGTAGTAAGTAAATTTTTACCCATTATGCAGGAGGTTCGAACTATGTGATACGTATTTTAAAAGCTGAGATAATGACGATGATATTTATATCATCAATAGATCACTTTGATCACTTCTTGAACATAGTTCATGTTATTCAAATTTTTAATTGACAACCCTACACATGTCTGACTTTTGACCGAGTTGAATTTTTTGTTACTCATCATTAGCACTAGAGAAGATTTATATCTGTTTAACATATTATCGCAAAGTGTGTTAGTAGTTAGTTTTTTAAATTCACTGTGCAAATTGAACTAGCAACTTTTTATTGATTTACAAAAAGATAAATATATATTAATGCTTGAAATACTAAATGATGATAATAAATTAATACGATGAAAAACGATCTGTACTTTTGAATTCGAGATCTTAAATTCAAATATTTGTTTAAAGAATTTTCCATTTTAGTGCATTCCACTTCTGAGTTCGGAATGTACGACACCAAAGATTACTAATAAAGAGTGATATAACAATTCATAATGAAAAATATCACAACATTATCATTGAAGGATAATATTTTATCTATACTAATAAATAAAATTAGAGTGTCTGTTTGTAATGTCAAAATAATAGGCCTGTTTCATGCTCACATGGTTATTTGCACTATACATATGCCTAAAAATCACTTTATTTTTTTTTGTCTGACTGTCTGTTTATTCCGAGTAATCTTCAAAACGGCTGGACCGATTTAAAAAATTCCTTCACCAATGGAAAGCTATAATATCACGGAGGCTATATTTTATCCCGGTATTCCCACGGGAACGGGAACTACGGGGATAAGGCGACGATATATACAGTCATCCGTGTGGTGACGGAGTATGAATACAATTCATCACTATCTTTATACCGGTGGGTATCGTAAATGATGACTGAGAGATATTACATGCATATAACGTTTATGAAAGAGAAGGAAATCTCGAAATAGAGCCCTGTACTAACCCGTCTGATCAGCTTGGTGCAGTAGATCAATTTCTCTTCAGAGTCTCTCCATCCAGTGGGGCGTACATATGCTGCTATGCTAATGATAATGATGATGATCGTACTACCCAAACCACGGCAGGCCACTACAACATCATCATCTCATATAAATCGCACTGTTGGATTCGGGCCTCCTGCATAATGAAAGGGAAATTGACCTACAATACCGCACTGATGTCAGCATAGGTTTTATTTCGATTTTCATATTTCGACTATTGTAATCAGTTGGTCGTCTTTTACAACACCCACAGTCAGGAAAGGGGATGGTAAACACTACAAAATCTTTACTAATATTATAAATGCGAAAGTAAGTCTGTTTGTTTGTTTATTACGCTTTCATGCTAAAACCACCGAATCGATTTCAAAAATTCTTTCACCAATGGAAAGCTATAATATCAAGGAGTAACATAGGCTATATTTTATCCCAGTATTCCCATGAGACCTACGCGAGTAAGGCGACTGAAATCGAAGCGAAGCGAGGGCGGGTTGCTTTTACGTTCATAAAACAAATTTAGCTTTATACAGATAATGCTTTTAAAAATCATTATATTTGTTAACCATTGGATTGCCTTTAATAGTTTTTCGTATATTACTAGTATATAATGCGCTTATTCAACAATATTTCTGGCCGCAAAAAAGATCCGCGAATCGCAAAAGGGTTGCGGGTCTTCCGGATTTATCTTTTGCAAAAGTTAGCGCCGCTGCCTTTAATTTTTTTTATGATATTTCTATACAATTGTTGCAATACCAATATAAATTGTTCTTTACACTTTGATGCGTTTGAATGGTTTTATTATCGTTTTAGTATGTGTAAGACTGCATAGATGTCGTGATCTGGATATAATTTGTGTCCGTTAATTATGTTTGTAAAGTGCGCCGCTATACACTTATTAATTCCTTAGTGCTGATTTTTGTCTTAAAAAAAAGTAGCTTCGTGTGGTGACAAAACACTAAATACTACTAAGGAATATAATATGCATATAACATATGCATGTTTAAGATAAGGAATACTCGAAACAACTCATCACGATATACATCCATACATACTATTGGGCTTGAGCTCCTTCAAAACTGTAGCGGAATTGACCCGCTAAACCACGCTGGTCACACGGGTTGATATAGGCCTTTATTTTCAGTCAGCAAGGGAGGGTCTTGCATAGTAAGTCATCATCATCATCTTGCTCTTATCCCAATTACTTGGGGTCGACGCAATATGTCATCTGTTTTGACATATTTCAAAAAGTTTCGGCAATGACTTTTATGACCGGCCGCCTGCCTGACGTCAACCCTTCTTGGGAATATAATCGTTGACCCAAATGGTACCAGATGGAGTTGGTCCGGGTCAATCTAGGATAGTTGCATAGTAAGTATTATACGCATATTATATCTCCCAGTTGACATTCATTCAAGAGCATAGCGGGTGGTGAATTGTATTCATCCTCCGTCACCACACAGAGTTTTAAAATAGATTTTTTAAATCCGATCTCCATCCCACTGCTTGGCACGAGCTTATTCCACAATAAGAGTGAAATTGACCTACTATACCACGCTGGTCAGGGGTATTAGAATAGGGTTTCGTTTCGAGTTTCCATCTCTTGCGTAGATATTATATTCATATTATATCCCTTATAATCCATAAAATATAGGATGATCTCTGTGACAGTTGTCCCTAGTGCTGTCACTCTTACGATAAAGTCGTACATAGTACGTAGTTTTTTATCGATAAAACTCTTTATCTTTATAATTGTGATTTTCTATTATAATTAAAATACAATCAATGAAAATCTTTTTGATTTTCATATTGTTATCACTGGAGCGTTCCTGCTAGAACATTTATCATTTTTTGCCAAAATAGGGACAGTCACTAGATCAATCGATCGATTATGACTGTTTTATAAATAAATATGTCTAGTTCATTGACAATAATGCGTACATAATATTATCATTAACTCTGAGACGAAAAGTAGTTTTGTAATGTTTAATTAAGTCAATTTATGTATTTTATAATGTAAATGTCTGTTTTAATTGTAAAAAATATGTTAAAAGTTTTGTATAGGTACTGTGTTGGGTTTATTTCTTTTATAAATAATTTAATAAAGAGCGGTTATCGATTTACGTATATCTACTGTCCCATCTCTTTTTTATTTTCTGTCCAGTATGACCTTGTGCGTGCGTAAGCGTCATTTATGTATAAAATGTTTACTAGGTATTTCAGTACTTACGAGGTACATTTTAGGAATGAATTTTAATATTTTTATATTTATAATATATTGCAATTCGGTTGCAATAAAACTGGCATGAAAAGAATGAAAATATATTTGATACAAAATGAAATTGTAAACATGTCGCTCGTTCAAACTTACTTCATTGGTTTCGTTGACATCTGTCATAGAGATCAAGCTATATTTTATGGACTATAGTCATCTTTTACGACTCGACTCTCGGGCAAGTTAAGTTGGTGAATTGTATTCTTACTCCATTACTACACGGAATGTATGGTAGCGGCTACAAATACTACAAACATTTACATTTCTCTTGGGTGTCATAAAATATTAAATATAATTTCATTTAAATCAAAATCAATTTATATACAAGGATTCAAAGACGAACATATTTAAATTGCATTCGTACAAAGTCTCTTTGTCATGCAATCGATTCATGCATGACAGGACCAAGTTGAGTGTCCATATTTTTTTTTCATGAAGAATTTAGATCGTTATTTAAAATTTTGGCTTTAAATATTGCATCCTTATTATAAGTAAATAATGTTATTTAAGAGGCTTTCTCGTAACAAAACACTTTCAACAAAGCAACATACGTACGTATAGGGCCTTAATGCGTGTAATCCTTTAAATAAATACTTGAAAGGGCCACTTGAATGCTCATTCGGCATCTTAAGCTACCACCCAAGAAAAATTCTAAATACGTTCACCCAATTTTGCACTAATCATATTTAATATGGCGACAATTGTAAAGTTAAATACTCCGTTAATAATATATTTTTGGGTGGTACATTTACTGTTGATTTTGTTCGTAATTGTATATTTTAAAAGCAGTGAGCGACATTTGAAATATAATGGCGAATTAGTAAACTATTTTAATTAATAAACATCGCCATAATATAGACATTTTTATTTTGCACGAGTGTAGTGCCCGTTCCCGTGGGCATACCGGGATAAAATATAGCCTATGAAACTCCCTGATACTATAGCTTTCCATTGACGAAAGAATTTTTGAAATCGGTTCTGTGGTTTAAGCATGAAAGCATAACAAACAAATTTACTTTCGCATTTTTTTTTTATTGCAAACTGTGGCAAACGAGCAAACAGTACACCTGATGGTAAGTGTTGCTGCCGCTCATGGACCTTTACAAGGCCGTTGCCTACCGCGAAGAAAGCGAAGGGAGTGTGAATGCGTGCATTGAGGCTCGGTGATACCAAGGGCACCACCAAAACCCTCCACACGCAATCACCCTCAGAAAGTTGGGCTTCCGGCTCTCTCGCTCACCGAACGAAGCGCAGTAACAAATTGCTACTACTCAGACGTCGATTTTCTGCGAGAGTATGGTACTGCCCCGGACGGACCGGCCCGCGACTGTAGACAGATAACTGTCGACAGTGTGGTCCTACCACACCTAAATTTATATTATTTTATAATATTAGTGAGAATGTATTTGTTTCTTTTCCAACATCTTTATCATTATATCATTTTATAATCGTCCCACTGCTAGGCCCAAGTTTATTTCAAATAGCAGGGTAATTGACCTAGTATGTAAAGCCAAATGGGTTAGTACAGGGTTTTACTTCGAATTTTTCTTCTCTTGCGTAGATGTTATATGCGACGACGAAGGCGACGTGGTGTTCGGGTGGGTTGCGGGTGTTGCGTGCTTAAGCCCCTCTGTCGCCCTGGACGGAGTGGTGCGGAGGCGCGACAACTGCAGTCCACCCCAAAAAAAAAAAAAAAAAAGGATGTTATATGCATATATATAATATTTAGTTACTTAGTCGTCTTTAACAATATTCAAAGTCAAGATAGATAGTAGTGAATTGTATTCTAATACCGCACAGAACATCAATCAATCATCTTCAACAAGGTTTCTTTGTTATATAGGTACTATGACAGAATATGAAAAATATCTGTCTCTAAAACTTATGTACATAAAGAATACCATATTACATATTCATTCTTTCTCTATACATATTCACTCTTTCTCTTTTATGTCATCATCACCATCACAGCTCATATACGTCCCACTGTTGGGCTCAAGCCTCCTTCACAATAAGAGGGTAATTGTCCTACTCTAACCAAGCTGGTCAGACGTGTTGGCATTTTTTTTTCTATTTCATCCAGGGCGACGAAAGGACGCCGCGCAGGCCCATAACCCACCCACACCTACGTCGCCTCGTTGTTGGGCCGACCACCGGAGCAGGGTGACTTGTCGTCAGTGGTCGGCCCGACGGAATGCCTTTTCGGGTACCCTCACCTCTCGACGTCCCGGGACGTTGATCGCCGTCGCGTGGTCAGCCTCTCTGCGAGTGACGGACTAAATTCCCTTGTCCAGTCACCCGCGGCCTCGGCTAGGGTGGCAACAGGCGCAGGTACTCGCACCTGCGCCGCCCGAGTCGCCGGCGCCGGAACGTGTCACCGAAGAAGAGCTCCTCTCTCACACGATCCGCCGCCTCCTTCCGTGAGATTATGGCCTCACAGAAGGCGGCGACCGCGTCCCAGTTCCTGACGCTGTCTAGCATCTCCCTGGCGATGGTCGGCAGGCAGCGTCAGGTCGGCACCGATGATCGCGACGAGTTCACGGCGCTTCCCCGCCCACGCGGCACACACCTCGAGCGTGTGCTGCGCCGTGTCCTCGTCGCAATTGCAGTGGTGGCAGGACGGTGTGCTCCCCCTCCTGACAATCTTGTGCAGGTACTTGGCGAAGCAACCGTGCCCCGTCAGCACCTGCACCAGTCGGAACGAAAGCACCCCGTGCGTCCGCTCCAACCACTCCATCAGCACTGGCCGGAAGGCCTCGACGGTCCTGACACCGTACCGAGGCCTCTCCAGCCGGACTGCCCAACGGGCAATGATGTCTCGGTGGGCGTCGACTTGCCAGGCGGTGATCTCCTTGGTTGAGACCAAGCCGCCGCGAGCGCGCGTCTCCGACACCCGCCGGTAAAGATGTGTTGGCATAGGGTTTTATTTCGAGTTTTCATTCTCTTACATAGTTGTTATATGCATTTTATATCTCTTTGTCGTCTTTTACGACACCCATGGGCAAGGGGGTGGCAAATTGTTATCTTACTCTATCACCACTCGGACTTAAATTTAAAGTAATAAAAAGTCAACAATATTTTTCTTTAAAGGAATTGAGAGACTCACTACGGAGTAGAACGATATCCATTTCTAATGAAAATTGATGAAGAACTTATTTTGTTACCTATGGTCTTATTATTTATTTATTTATTTGGACAATCAAGAATTGCTACAACTAAAAATACAAACTTAATAAATATTATTATGAAAAATTAAACTAAGTTGCACAATTTTTAAAGGTGCCACATCATGCACAATAAAAAGGTATGTACATTATTTCATTACTTATAGCTAATTATTATAATTACGAATACTCCACGGCAGCACCACGGTACGAGTGTTTATGTTCGAACTGCGCTTAATAAACCCGGCGTCATCTCATCATCTTAGGCCATAAATGTCCCCGCTAGGGAGATGTTCGGCAGCGTCAGGAACTGGGACGCGGTCGCCGCCTTCTGCGAGGCAGTCAGCTCGCGGAAGGAGGCGGCGGATCGTGTGCGCGAGGGACGCCTCCACGACGACACGATCTGCCACCGGCGACTCAGGCGGCTGGTGCGCTGATCGTAGCTCACCCCAAAAAAAAAATCCATAAATTGCCCACTATTGAACTCGGGCCCCCTGCCCTTTGGAAGGAAAACTGATCTACGCTACCACACTGATCCGACGTATTAGTATAGTGTTTTATATGGAGTTTTCCTTCTCTTTAAGTGACATTAAATGCACATTTCTGTATGGTGATAGAGTAAGAATACAATTCACCATTCCCCATCTGCCCTTGGATGTCGTAAAATACAACTAAGGGATGTAATATGCACATAATATCTGTGCAAGAGAAGGAAAATTCGAAATTAAACCCTATATCAACATATCTGCCCAGCATAGTATAGTAGGTCAAATTCCCTCCCATTGTGGAGAAGGCCCAGGCCCAACAGTGGGCTGCGATGACGATAACGAAATGCACATTAATTATATCCCTTAATCGACTTTTACAACCCACAGCTAAGAGAAAGGGTAGTCAACTCTATTCTTACTTCGTCACCATATGGTAGAACCAGCTGAGGTTAATTTTATTTAATTTAAAACAAAAATAAATAAAATTTATCGAATTGTTTTTTGTTCATTACTATAAAGGTATTGTGTATACAAAGAAATAATTTACAGGGAACAAGTATTGACTGATTCATTCATATAATAAATGATATCTCAAATCGAGATGAACGCTTATTGAAACACTCAATAAATACTCGCTTCAACGACGCGTGCTGAAGACGATAATAATACATGACAATACAAGCATTTAGTAAAGTATTACAATCATATACTTATCAAAAATAAACCTTACGTATAAAATATTAAGGTTTTAAGTGTTATAAGTTATTTTTTATCGACCATGTAAGCTCGCTTGCTGACACTTTTGTCAATCTGATTTTAGGTGTGATTATATAGAAACGGCTCTTACAATTGCTTCACCATAATTCAACCATTTGCAGAAGGGAAAAAGAAGGTGACGGAGTAAGAATACAATTTACTACTCTCTTTGTTGCCCGTGGATGTCATAAAAGACAAGAGATATGCGGATAACATTTATGCAAGAGAAAGAAAACTTGACATAAAACTCAATGCCATCACGTCTATCACGGTATAGTAGGTCAATTTCTCTCCTATTGTGGAGGACGCCCGAGCCTAATAGTAGAACTTAGATGATGATGAGATGAAGAAAGAGAAGTGATGGAAATTGAGAGCACGGATCATTTAGATTTGACATGGTAGAATATTATTGTGATATTTTATGCATTAGAAATGGAATTATGTTAACCTTAATATGTACCTACCTTATGCGAACAAAAATTATTTTAATGACTACTTTCTAATTTAATGTTTACACGAGTATTAAACATTATAAATTAAACTATTTTTACATATTTTATGGTATTTTTATTTGATTTTTAATTTGCCGACGTTTCGAACACTTTTCAGTTCATGGTCACGGGTTCTGTAGCGCATATATATATATATATATATATATATATATATATATATATATATATATATATATATATATATATATATGTACATAATAATGATGACTTGTTGGATGCGAGACACCTTAATCTGCCTACCATGAACGCTGAAAAGTGTTAGAAACGTCGGGAATGAAATACAAACGCTATAAAATCCGTAAAAATAGAAAATATTTTGATGGTGAAAAGTTATTCTTATAGAAAGCAAAAAAAATTTGACCGTTACAAAACGCCTAGATGTCCAATATTCAGCATCAGATTGTATTTTCTACAGCTGCTATTATAACAATATACAATAAATAATTCATAACTAAATCAAAATCATTATCATCGCAGACCAGCATGGAATAATAAGTCAAATCCCCTCCCAATGTGGAGGAAATTTGAGCCTAATAGTGACACTTATACAGGCTGAAATGAATACATAACAATAGGTAGCTTCGATTTTAGTTTAAGATTATAATTCAATGTTTTGATCCACAAAGGTATCTTATTGCTAATGTTTACATTTAATGACAAATTTATCATCTGTGGAAGACTAAGTGAACTAGGTTGCCCCGTCATACAGATTACCAGACCCCCCTCTACCTTTATCACATTAGATGATAATTAAAGTACTGTGCCATTGAAAGTCTTTGAGTTAAGTAACTTGAGAGTTTGCATTCCATTTACACATCAAAACACTATTAAAGTTATATGATTTGACTAGCAACCCACCCTCGCTTCGCTTCGCTTTTAGTCGTTTTACCCGTGTAGTTCCCGTTCCCGTGAGAATACAGGGATAAAATATAGCCTAGGTTACTCCCTGATATTATAGCTTTCCATTGGTGAAAGAATTTTTGCAATCGGTCCAGCTGTTTTGAAGATTACCCGGAACAAACAGACAGACAGATACGACAGACAAAAAAATATAAAGTGATTTTTAGGCATGTGTATAGTGCAAATAACCGTGTGAGCATGAAAAAAGCCTATTATTTTAACATTACAAACAGACACTCCAATTTTATTTATTGGTATAGATTAAGCTATTATTATGCCGTAAGCTAACCCCTAAAATAGAGTCGATATAATTAGGAGGGTAATAACTAAATACAACAAGAACTCTAAGCAAGCCGCTATGTTAACTTATCTAGTCATCATTATCATTTCAACTAAATATACGGCTCACTGTTGAACTCGAGCCTCCTCCACAATGGAAAAGAAATTGCCGTACTATACCACGCTGGTCAGATCGGTTGTTATAGGCTTTTATTTCAAGCTTTACTTCTATTGCATAGATGTTATATCCCATAGTCGTTTTTAAGACGTTAACGAGGTAATTTTCTCTTCTAATCTGAAGTGCTGGTTTGATTAAGTTTTACTGCGCCGATTTCAGTAATAAAATAAATTAAAGGACAATACTGATGCAGAGAATAAGGAGAGAAAAAACTACCAACGCATGCAAATTGTATTATAATAGATCAATTTCCTTCTTATAAATAACCATCTGACGCAACAGACATTGTTCTGATGAAATTAAAAAAAAAATAGTAAAAGGAATTCTCCTTAAAATCGATTACCACGCCACCTACCGGTTCCACCAGGTCGGGTTGTACCAACTCAGAAACCTTCGCGGGCTCATGCACAACAGTTTGCTGAACATCATTACATGATCAAATGCATAGTTTACGATTCTAAAAAGGGCATACAGACAATCGTTAATTTTTATATAAACTCATTTGCAAAAAAAACGGGCGGTTTTGATTTTCATTCATATTTAAAAAGATACAATACCAAAAAGGTTTCAATCGTTTGTACACGTTACTGGCCGGTTTTAAAAATGCTGTGGTATTTAAAAAAGTACGTTCTAAATTCAATTTTTCATTTGATGTTCATTTTTACAGAAAACCCCTTTTTATCCTACATTTTTGGCGCGAAGTTCCAGAAGTTAACATCGACTTTCATAACTTTTATTCAATTTTTATCGATTAATTTCATATCCTTGACTGTCAAAGCTTTATTTAATGCTGTTTGGCTGTATCAAAAATGGTAGATAAAGTGGTAAAAGCTACCAAAATTATCGCGCTGCTTGAAGAGGGTTGCAGCCAATGTTTCGTGGCTAGGAGGCTAAATGTTAGTCGCTCGACAGTCCAAAGGACCTGGCAGCGATATCAGGAGACTGGTTCCGTCGAGAGAAGGCCTGGTTCTGGAAGAAAACCATGTACCCAACCACGGGATGATCGTTTTCTTGTGAGTCGCGCATTGAGAAATCGCAAATCTTCGTATGTGGATCTTAAGAACAACCTCCAAGAAGTAAGAAATGTGCATATTAGTCTATGGACGGTCAGGAGGAGGCTTCTCGCTGCCAATATACGCAGTCACCGCCCGGCCCGCGGCCCCAAATTACTCCGTGAGCACAGAGTTCACAGGCTTAGGTTCGCTAGAAATTGTGAATCATGGACTCAAGACGATTGGAATAGGGTTTTGTTCTCTGATGAAGCCAGGATATCTCTGTTCGGTGAAGATCGACGTCGGCGAGTGCTAAGAAGACAAGGAGAACGCTTTGCAGAGGCATGTTTCGAAGAAATCACACCTTATGGTGGGGGCTCTGTTATGTTTTGGGCAGGAATAAATTCAATGGATCGTACAGAGTTAGTCTTCATTGAAAACGGCTCACTGACTGGGCATCGATACATAACGGAAGTTCTAATTTCTCATGCACAACCCGCATTGGCCGCTCTAGGTGAAGACTCGATTTTTATGGACGACAATGCTCGCGCCCACCGATCCCGCGATGTTAATGCGTATGTGCAAGAGGTCGGCATTCGTCGTTTGGATTGGCCAGCTCGAAGTCCCGACCTCAATCCCATAGAGCATGTCTGGGACGTTCTGAAACGGCGTGTGAGATCAGTACACCCGGCTCCGCAGACCATCAGAGAGCTGAAGAATGTGATTACTGCGGAGTGGGAACGTATTCCGCAAGCAAGTATCCGGGATATACTCGCTAGCATGCCCAGACGAATTCAAGCTGTGATTTTAGCTAGAGGGGGTCACACTCGATACTAAACATTTATCTGCTTTTACTTTATTAAAGAAAAACAAACAAAAAAACTTTTTTATTTTTACTTCATGAGCATATGCACTACTAGCGAATATACACTACTAGCGAGGTTTAGCATTATTTCCCATAAATTGTATCTAAATTTTATGAAATACTGATGAAAACGATTATTTTCTTATTAATTTAGCAAATTGTGTGGATAAAACTACCTATAATTATCAAACAAAGAAATATTAACATTTGAAATGGTTCATTGCTTAGGTGCCCGTTTTTTTTGCAAATGAGTTTATATAGAAGAAGCTCTTGAGTACGAGTTCGATATATATGTCAAAAAAGAAGAAAGGATTAATAAGAATTTAGCGAATAAATAAACTTACACGATAAATATGATTCAACAGGGTCGATGTTTGACCGCAATTTACGTATCAAAGCTCTTGTAAATTCTCAGAATCGGTATACCTCACGATTAAGACTACCCTGGTAATATTAGTCATGTAGAAATTATTATGAAATTCTTTTTAATTTAGTCTCACGTATTTTTGCCTTAAGAAGCACATAGTATCAATGTGGTGACGGAGTAAGAATACAAATCACACTTGCCTGTGGATATGGTAAAACACAACTAAGAGATATAATACGCATATAACATCTATGCAAGAGAAGGAAAACTCGTAATAAAACCCTCTGCCAACCCGTCGGACCAGCATGGTATAGTAGGTTAATTTCCCTCCCGTTGCGAAGAAGACTCGAACCTGGCAGTAGGACGTATATGAGCTGTGATGATGATGAATAGAGGTTGAATGTATTGTCTAAATATATAGAAAACTCAACCAGAGTGGAGACAAATTAAGAATACAATTATAAACCTCCTTATGAGATATTTTTTTATGATGATGTAGATTTAGTACGACCATATTGTCGCCAGTCTTCTATCTACAGACGCGCGCCGGTCAGTTCGGGGCATTACCTACCACAGTCTCGCAGATAATCAACGTCAGAATAATAGCAATTTCTTACTGCACTATGTTCGGTGTTTGCTCGGTGAGTGCTGTTTGCTTGTTTGCCACCGACCGCAATAAAAAAACCACATTCCCGCCACTGTGACTCCTGTAAGCCAGGATTCTTATGGTATATCCAACAATGCAGTTCAATAGGCTGCTGGATAGATAGATAGGCAGAAGGTTCACAAAAATAACTTATTGTTAGTAGTAAATAGGAAAATACGATTCCTTACTTTCTTAGCCTGTACACTATAGCCGATCAGTTATTACGCACATGGACCATCCATCATCATCGTATGCAATTGTATGCTCATTTTTATGATCCATCCTTTCCCTTATGTCCAGAGGACCGGTGGTCAGCCAGCACCTTGCTTTAAAATATTTTGCGACATATCCGTGGTTTTTATAAACTAGTGATGCCTGTTTAACTTATCGAGATTTCGCCGATTTTTATTTCTTTTTCGCTTTTATTAGATTTTCAAGTGTTCTTTCAAATTAATACTTATACAATTTTATGATAGAGAGATTTATTATTGAAACGAAATAGAAACGCATTTATTATTGAAATGAAATAGAAACGCAATTGCCTAAACTAACGCTCGGTAAAATAAAATAGAATTAGTTTTGCCGCCTAGTTGAAGTCAACTTTCTTTGTGCATGCACCTACTTGTTGACCAGACGGCATAAAAGCTCAGCTGAATTTAAAGTACTTAATTGTCTTTTATGACACCGACAAGCAATATAAATTTTTGTAGTATTAGTAGCCGCTATCACACATTCCGTATGGTGACGATGTAAGAATACAATTCACCACTCTCTATCTTACTCGTGGATGTCGTAAAAAATGACTCAGGGTTATAATATGCATATAATATCTATGCAAAAGAAGGAAACCTCGGCATAAAATACTATGCCAACTGATGACTAGCGTGGTTTATAGTAGGTCAATTTTTCTTCTATTGTGTAGGAGGCTAGTCCTAACAGTGGGATATATAGGAGCTGAAATGAATGAAAATATTCGTAACTGCTACATATTAAATCATAAATATTTAATTCAAAATATCGATACATGAAATATACAAATTGCATCACTATTAACCCTACCAAATCGCCTCAATCCCACTCATAATTTTCATAAGAAAAAAATATGTTCACGCGGTGTCTAAACGTCCCGAGCGTATTACAAGATTATAATCCTTACATTTTTTTTTTTACGGACAATATGGTCAAGTTAGACACAATGTACCTTATGTATGAAGGATCGCCGTGGGATATCACTGTACAGAAGTAGACGAAAGTGCTTAACTGACTTTTGAAATAAGATAATTTTTTTCATCACATTTTTTAATAAAATTTTGATAGATTTTTTTTATTATCATAATCTTGAGCGTGGGTGTAGTAAAAGACGCCTAGTTTTATTTCGAGTTTTTCTTCTCTTGTATCAATGTTACCTGTATAATATATCCCTTGATTATCTTTTACGACAGCCACAAACAATATAGGAAGTGGTGCATAGTATTCTTACTCCGCCATGACACAGAAAGTTATTTAAATAAATTTAACTTTTAAGTTGGTATAAAGTAATATGTTTATAAAGTATGGATTATTTAATAGTAATAATCGTTATCTTAGTAAAATTTATAAAGTAAGAAAATTAGATATTAGTTATTAAATTAGTTGAAGAAAATAGTGTTCATAGAATCTTAAATGAAAGAGTGGTATTAAAAAGTATGTGATATCATTCATGCCGTCTATAAATTTATGATTTTTAAATTTAGATTTTTAAATTTATGATTTATGTGTTTTAATAACATAAGTTACGCGGATGACATGGTGCTGCTCAGTCCATCGATAAGTGGGCTAAGGCAGCTGATAAAGATCTGCGAGTCATATGCGGAGGTGCACGGCCTTAAATACAACTCAATAAAGAGTCAACTGATGGTATTTAAGGCGTATAAACGACAACCCCGCCATGTGCCTCCAGTATATCTGAATGGAGTGGCACTCAGTGTTGTACAAAGCTTTAAATATCTAGGTCACATTGTTACCAGTGAGCTAGATGATAATAGTGACATAGAACGTGAGCGTAGAGCGTTGGCGGTAAGGAGCAATATGATTGCGCGCAGGTTCGCTCGATGTACGGCTGACGTTAAGATTACGCTATTTAAAGCCTTCTGTCAGTCGTTCTACTCGAGTGGCTTGTGGGTGTCGTATACGCGACGAGCCTACAACACTCTTCGCGTACAGTATAATAATGCGTTCAGAATGCTGTTGCAGCTGCCGTGGCGCTGCAGTGCTTCGAAAATGTTTGCCGAAGCACGCGTGGATGGTTTCCACGCAATTATGCGAAAAAAAGCGGCTTCCCTACTGCAGCGTCTGCGGAGCAGTCGCAATAGCATCCTGAAAACTATTGCGGTAAGACCAGATTGTCCTATCCAAAGTTATTTGATAAAATTAGTTATAGGGTTGTAATGTGTAAAATGTATCTAATTATAATACTAACAATACTAACATAAAATATAAGCACATTATGTTACTAATACACTAACAAATTATGGATTGTATATCTGAAATAAATTTATTATTATTATTATTATTATGAAAAAAGAAACAATCTAAGTTACCTCTAAGCCACGGCTAAAGAAGTTTTACTTAAAAATTTAAGTGTTTAACTAGTAAATCCTAAGTAATGACTATAATAATAATAGCCAGGGGTTACTCTTCCATGATATGCCTGTCCGGCGATTGTGGTAGGATAATTCGGGGTATGCGTCCCCGGCTTCCCGAGCTACCACTGTACTAAACCCTATCTTCCGAGGCAGTGGTGTCCCTAATCCCTATTATCCCATCCTTTCTTAACTTCCTATCTATAACGCTCAGTCCTATCCCACTTCCTTTAATTCCTTCCTCCTCCGCCAATCTAAGGTCTGCCGTGCCGATAGATGCGTGGCTAGGGGCGAGCCTAGTCTTTAGCGTGCCGATTGCCCTGGGACCGGGTGACCCCAGAATATGGCTAACCTTATCCTAGTAAGCGGGGCTCTACTGGGATGGACAGAGTAATTCCCTTGCTTCTCGTGGGAACGCTATGAGTTTCGATAAAAATAAAAACTGTAGGAAGGGCGGCGATGTGGTTCGCGACACGTCACGTGTCGTTTCCATCGGGGGCGAAAAGTGGCCCACAGAGAGCCGCTTTGCTACGCTGAATGTAAGAGGAGGAATAAATGAGAAAATAGATGAAGTATGCCAGGTGATGGACGAAAGAGGGATTGATGTTATGTGTGTGAATGAAACAAAGTGGAAAGGATGTAATACCACGAGTCATGGACTCTATGTGGCGTACTGGTCCGGGGTACCTAACACCAGCCGAGGTAAACAAGGAGTCGGTTTAATCCTTTCTGCGAGAATGGTTGAATGTATGTCTGAGTATGAATGTGTGAATCCCAGGCTCTTATGGTTGAGGCTGAAAATTGGTCTCACCCGCCTCTTTGTCCTAGGTGTCTATGCACCGACAGACTTGGGCTCGGGGGGCTCCACGGAAGCCAAGCAGCAAAACGTGGAGTTTTGGGATAGTATGAGAGATATTCTGATGAAATGTAGGGATAATGAAAGGATTATTATGTTAGGAGATTTTAATGGATGGGTAGGCCTAAAGTGTGATGGATATGAAAAGGTTCTTGGTAAGTTTGGCGACGATAGAGTGAAATGTTTGCTGGAGGTTTGTTTGGGATGGAATCTTTTTGTGACAAATACCATGTTTGCTTACAAGAGGATCCACACTTTTACGAGAGAAGAATGTGGGGCAAGAAGTATGATTGACTTTGTAATTGTTGACGAAAGATTGAGGAAGAATGTCTTAGATACCCGAGCGTACCGCGGAGTCAGTATTGACACAGACCACTTCCTGGTGATATCCCGAATAAGTGGTCTCTTTAAACGCTGGCGACATCGGGTAAAGAATTTTGCGAATGATTTAGAAAGGATAAAAGTGGAAAGTTTACAAGATACGATTGTAAAGGAAGTCTTTTGCGAAAGGTTGAATGAGAGACTTAAAGATGTAGACAAGTTCAGTGAGATAGAGGAAGTGTGGAAGACTTTTAAGGAAGGAGTTGTGAATGTTGCTGTTGAGGTATGTGGTGTTTCGAAAAGGAAAAAGGGAAGAAAGCAGTATAAGGTCTGTATGGATAAAGACGTACAAGTGGTTATAGGTAAGAAAAAGAAAGCATGGATGGACTGGTTAGCAACAAAAGCTAACTTAAGAATACAAAAGGCGACAAATGAGGATGTAGACGAAGCAAAAGAAAAGTATAAATGTTTGAAAGAGATGGTAAAGAAAGCAGTAAATAAAAAGAAAGATGAGCGAAAAGATGAGCTTGACAGGAAGCTTGCTGAGGATTTCCGGTCTAACATAAAGCTATTCTGGAAATCCATAAGGATTGCTCGAGGGAGTTCTACAAACTCGGAGCTTACTAAAATCAGAAGTCAGAATGGAAGTTTTATGAAAGGACCAGATTGCGTGTTGAAAAGGTGGAAGGAATATTTTGAAAGTTTATTTGATAAGGACGAGAAACTGATTCAGATGCTAGAACAGGAGCAGAGTGATTATGACTGTGATTGCGAGATAGGTACAGATGAGATCATTACTGCAATGAAGTATATGAAGTTAGGTAAAGCTGCGGGATATGATAGGGTGTCGGTCGAAATGCTGAGGGCTGGCGACGGGATAGTGGTGAGTCAGTTGCACCACCTTTTCAACTTGTGTTGGAGAAAGGGTCGAGTACCAGAAGACTGGTGCAAGGCTGTAATCGTGCCCTTATACAAGGGAAAAGGGTCGCAACAAGACTGCGCCAATTACCGCGGCATAAGCCTTCTCAGCGTCGTCGGCAAACTGTATGCTAAGGTACTGATAGGGAGAGTTATAAAAGAGACGGATGAAAGAGTCTGGGATGTGCAAGCAGGATTCAGAAAGGGAATGGGATGCACGGACCAGGTCTTTTCCTTACGTTGCATAGCCGAAAAATTCTTGGCTAAAAACCGGAAGGTCTATTGCGCTTTCGTGGATTTGGAAAAGGCCTATGATAGAGTGGTTAGGAATGAATTGTGGTCAGCATTGTCTTTGCATGGGGTGAACGACAACCTGATACGGGCACTGCAGTCTCTCTATAAGAACTCCAGTGCCTGTGTCAGAATAGAGGGAGCATACACTGAATGGTTTAGCATCCAAAATGGTGTTAGACAAGGATGTGTAGCGTCACCATGGCTGTTCAACCTATTCATGGACAACTGCTTGACTGATTTAAAAGAGAGTGAATATGGACTGAGAATGAATGGATTACTTATCAAATGTCTTCTCTACGCTGACGATCAAGTTCTACTTGCTTCGTCGGTGAATGAGTTGCAAGAGATGGTAACAGCAGTACATGAGGCTTTTGAAAGAAAAGGAATGAAAATTAATGTAAAGAAGACGAAAGTTATGGTATTTGAAAGGGAAGAAGCTATGACGGAATGCAAGATACGTATAGAAGAGGAAATATTAGAACAAGTGCAAGAGTTTGTATATCTGGGATCTACATTTGCGAGAGATGGTAAATGTGAAAGTGATATTGAAAGAAGAGTGTGTAAGGGAAATATGGTGAATGGTGCTTTGCGCACCTTTATGGGCAGTCAAAGCCTGTCTAAGAAGGCTCGCTTGGCTGTGCATTGGGGAGTGCTTGTACCAACTCTATTGTATGGAAGTGAGAGCTGGGTATGGCAGAAGAAGCACGAAAGTAGAATAAATGCTGTGGAAATGAGAGCGCTGAGGAGCATGATTGGTGTGAAATTGAGTGACAGAATTAAAAACAGAGTAATTAGGGAACGTTGTGAAATGAATGTAGACAAGGACTGAGAAAGGTATGTTAAGTTGGTTCGGCCATGTAGAGAGAATGAATGAAAGGAGACTAACAAGGAGAATTTATAAGGCGAATGTGAACGGAAGTGTTGGAAGGGAAAGACCGAGGCGGACGTTCCACAATCAAATCGGGGACGTTCTTAAGAAAGGCCAGGTTAGGAGTACCCTGAACCGAAGAACATGTATGAGGAGATTAATGAATGTGGACGAGGCGAAAGTGGTATGTCAAGATCGTAGCAAGTGGAAGGAAGTGGTCTCTGCCTACCCCTATGGGAAAGAGGCGTGATTATATGTATGACTTAGGATTTACTAGTTAAACACTTAAATTTTTTTATTAAATTTCATTACTTAGGATTTACTACTTACTTACATGAAAATTGCCAGCTGTCAAATATCCGACGGCCACTACTTTCGTATAGCCGTACATAGACGACTCGTGCGGTCGAGGACGCGCGAATTACGTGCTACGTCCACGTCTCATTGTGTCCACAACAGCTTGGGAGTGTTGTCCAGCCCTAAACCACCCGCTGCAAGTACATAATTTAAATACAGCATGATGTTTTATAACTATTATAAAAATAAAAATTTGTGAGATATGTGAAGATTTAAAAGTTAAAACTGTTCTATTAAAGTAACAACATTGATACCTTCAACTAATGTAAAAAAATATCCTACGCTACACTGGTATTACAATAAACACAATTCTTTTCAAATAAACCTATTTTTACGGCTTTTAATGCGTTTGTGTTTGTTTTAAAATTGCCCGAAGTTTCGAACACCTTTCAGCGTTCACGGAAGAATTAAGATGTGTTAAATCCAACAATTCATCGAAATTACAAATTATTTTTTATATCTGTTGCACTACTTTTTATTTATAAAATTTTGACCCACACTTTAATACCAATTCATTTTCTAATACAAAAATAAAGAACCTGCATGAAAAAAAAAGCACATGGCAGTCATGAGGATCGCCGGGAGAAGTAAAAATTGTGAAGAAATAATTGTTATTGAAGCAGTGCCGGATTAAGGAAGCGCGGGGCCTGTAGCAAATTCTGTCGAGGGGCCCTTGGTTTGCTTCAAGGTTCTCAAATTTAGGGTATTAAGGCATGCAAGATATTTTACGCTCCTATCTAAATTGATATTTTTTTAATTACAGTCAGACAAGCGTTGGAGCTGCTACGGGACCCCCAATTCGCGGGGCCCGTAGCATTTGCTACTCTTGCTATATGGATAATCCAGCACTGTATTGAAGTGAAACTTCTTTAGAATCGTTGTGATTTCCAACTAGACGAAACGAAATAGCGAGTCCATAGAGACACAAAGACGTAGATGTATAGGATTCAGCCGGCGAGAGAATGAGATAAAGGATAAAGGATAATGGATAAAGGAGTTTCACTTCTGATATGCGTACTTTTTACACACCATCTTTTTTTTTTGAGCATTAAAATTAATTGTTTGAACTTGTAAATTAATTTTTTACACTTATCTGGTTTTGACATCTATCGGCACAGATATAGTGACATTGACATAGCTACAGAATCAGTGTTAGCGTTAACACGTCACGTGACCATATCGATGATGACTTTCATGATTTTACTCCCCAACCAACCTGTATATAGAAGTTCTCATTTTAAAAATAATTTTATTTTAAATATATAATACTCGCGTAAATATCACAAAGCATTACACATAATTTGCTTCATTTTCATAGCCTCAAAATGTCCATGGTATAAGAATTTTGAATGCCAAATTAATTTAGAATTCATTTAGTTGTTTAAGCATGATTTAAATATACAAAAATACCAAATTATATACAGAAATACTACAAAAAGCCACTATATTTACTTACACAGAATCTCTTAAAACGGGTAACATCGAAATCATTTGATTGCCGCATTTTTAAGTCGTAACGATGTCAGATAAATTAACCACTAAATGCGTGCAAGTTGTTTTTAAACACTCGTTTAAGAACATTTGCTGATGGAATCTTGGTATAAGGAAATTGTTCTGTATCGATAATCTCACGTAATATTTTTTAACACTTTTACATTTAATTTCTTGAAGGGCTGCACAGAGATGGATTTCAACAAAATAATTAATAAAAAATTCTGCAATTTCACCCGCGTAGTTCCCATTCCCGTGGGAATACGGGGATAAAATATAATCTATGTTACTTGCTGATAATGTAACTTTCTATTAGTGACAGAATTCTTAAAATCGCTTCAGTAGTTTAAGCGTGGAAGCGTAACAATCAAATTTTTGTATTTGCATCATTAAAGTTAGGATGTATGTATAACTAACAAAAGTGTTGCCCTAGTGGTGTAGTACGGTACACTCCTGCAGTCCATGAGGCCTCGAGCTCAATGCCCAGACCAGGCAATACTTTTATTGGTTTTTCTGAGAGGAATGATAGCCAAAATTACTCCTTATAGAGCTACCTGGTAGTAAAATATTATCAAAATCAGTCCAACCATTTTGAAGATGACCCGAAATAAATATACGAAGAGATAAAAGTATTTTATTTGGTTTTAGGCCTTATTTTGGGTAGGCTATGGTCTGATACATCTGACATAATCCGCCCGGGGCGACGGATGGGCGGTATGCGACCCCATAACCTACCGTACTCCCTCTCCATTGGGCCGACCATGGTACCGATTCCTTGATATCCGTGGCCGGCCCGACTGGATGCCCTTCCGAGTATCGTCCTATTGGACGCCGAGACAACAAGACAGTATTGCCGGTACATCGCCCATACGCGGTCAGCCTATCTGAGGGTGGCGAAATACTCCCCGACCTGTCCACTCACGACCTCAGCTAGGGCGGCATCAGGTGCAGGTAAACTGATTTTAAAGCCTAGTGAAGGATTGAAATAAGAACAGGGTGATGATAATGATAATCTTTGTCTACGTGGGCGGTGGGCTACAGTCAGAGTACCTGCCGCCTGGCCCCGTCCAGGGCGACAGAGGGGTGGCACGTGGCCCCGTAACCTACCCGATAGCACGTCGCCTTCGTCGTTGGGCCAACCACCGGTGCAGAGTTCCTTGACTTCAGTGGTCGGCCCGAATGATGATAACCTTAAGAAATCAATTCGGGGTAATTATTAATATTTTAAGGTTTGTTTATTATATAACACCCTGTTTATTACTTCATTGGTCATTCATATACGAACATATTTTTTGCACCTTGTCCGAACAAAACGCAGTATCCCTTCAAACTCTATACTCACTGACTAATCACAAAAGGATTATATTAACAATAGTATACAATTGACTGAAATGTGTATTACAAGCCCACAACGTCTTTTAGACGATATTAATGATGTACATGTTTATTTTTATAATATTGTCATAATTATATATGAAAAATGGTTTTAATAGTAACTATCGCCCGTCTAGTGTCGGAGTAAGAATAGAATTTATATAATATGCATATAACTTCTTTATAAGAGAAAGAAAACTCAAAATAAAACCCTTTTTTTTTTGGGTGTGGGTTGCGGTCGGCGCGCTCCTCGCACCACTCCATCCGGGGTGACAGAGGGGCGTAAGCACGCACACCCACAACCCACCCACGATGCACCTCGCCTTCGTCGTTGGGCCGACCACCGGAGCAGGGTTAACTTATCATCAGTGGTCGGCCCGACGGAATACCCCCTATTTGGGGTACCCTCCCATCGACCGACGTCCACCCGCTCAGTGAGGACGTCGGTCTTTCCTCACGTGGTCGGCCTCTCGGCGGGTGACGAACTAATCCCTGGTCACGTAACCCGCGGCCTCGGCTAGGGCGGCATGAGGCGCAGGTACTCGCATCTACGCCGCCCCAGTCGCCGGCGGCGGATCGCCTCATCGAGGCTGCGCTTCTCGCGCAGGCGATCCACCGCCTCGAAAAATAAAACCGTGTACCAACAGGTCTAAACAGTGTGTTAAAGCAGGTAAATTTCTCTCTCATTTTGGAAGTGGCTCGAGCCCAGTAGTAGGACATATATGAGCTGTGATGATGTTGATTATGAAGATAAAAATCCTTCTTAATACAAGTAGTAATATGTCTTCTTTTTCTTTTCAGCCCATCCGACTGCTGAACTCCGTCCATCACAATGGATAGGTAAATGATCTTGGGTAGATGTTTGTGTGATGACGGAGTAAGAATACAATTCACCACCCCCTATCTTACCCGTGGGTGATCGTAGGAGACGACTAAGGGATATAAACGCATATAACATCTATGCGAGAGAAGGAAAACTCGAAATGAAACCCTATACCAACACATCTGACCAGCGTGGTATAGTAAGTCAATTACCCTTTCATTATGGAGGAGGCCCGAGCCCAACAGTGGGACGTATATGGGCTGAGATGATGATGATGAGATGTTATCTGCATATCATTCAGCATCATCACCATAAACATCTTTCACGACACCCACGAACAAGAAAGAGGAAAATGAATTGGATTTACAAATGAAATCTCATATCTTAATGCGAGTAACCTTTAAAATACTTATTAATAATCAATACTAAAATATAAAGCTGAAGAGTTAGTTTGAACGCGCTAATCTCAGGAACGATTTGAAAAATTCTTTCGGTGTTAGATAGCCCATTTATCGAGGCAGGCTATAAGCTATATATCATCACGCTAAAACCAACATTAGCGGAGCAACAATGAAAAATGTTGCAAAATCGGGTATTTTTTTCCTTTTGAGAGCTTCAGAGAGCGTTAATTTTCGCAAAAATCATGTGACAGAAACTTATTATTAAAAAATATTTTCACTTTTATGTAATCAAATTCTTAGGTTAAAGTTAGCGTTAGCCCAAAGTATCTATACCACGCGGACGAAGTCGCTAGCAGAAGCTAGTAATTAATAAAATTATTATATACATCTATAATAATTCATTATTAGATAAATAAAGTATAATAACACAAATTATTTTGAAAAAAAAAACGACGTTTCAAACTTTTAAAATTTAAAAGAATGCTTTGACCGTTTTCAAGGTATGATACAGAATTTGACCGGAACATGGTGAATTAGAATTTTAAAACATATTTACATAGGTTCCCCCTCGCATGCATAAAAACATCCTTAACTACCAAGATACGGCTGTTGTTAAATTATAATTGCATAACATAACTCTTGGCATTATTTTTAAATTTAAAACAGTTGATCAAATTTGGTTATGGTAAATTTGCTTTTTTTTTTCAATATAGTTGTTTTCCTAACCGTTCTGAATTCAAATGCTATACGTGTGTAATGCTTTAATAGCTAATTAGTTTTTAGGGTACGGAACCCAAAGGGTAAAAACCAAACCTTATTACTAAGACTCCGCTGTCTGTCCGTCCGTCTGTCTGTCACCAGGCTGTATCTCAAGTATCACGATAGCTAGACAGTTGAATTTTTTACAAATTATGTATTTCTGTTGTCGCTATAATAACAAATACTAAAAACAAAATAAAATAAATATTTAAGGGTATGCATAAAACAAACGCGATTTTATCGATAATAGTACAGAACCCTTCGTGTATGACTCCGACTCGCACTTAGCCGATTTTTTTATGGTTATCTCCATGATTATATAATAACCCGCCCTCGCTTCGCTTCGATTATAGGTTATAGTTGTTTTACCCGCATAGTTCCCGTTCCCGTGGGAATACCGGGATAAAATATAGCCTAGTTTACGCCCTGATATTATAGCTTTCCATTGGTGAAAGAATTTTTGAAATCGGTCCAGCCGTTTTGAAGATTACCCGGAACAAACAGACAGACAGACAGACAAAAATTATTTAATTGCTATTTTAGGCATAGGTGTCGAGCAAATAACCGTGTGAGCATGAAAAAAGCCTATTATTTTGACATTACAAACAGACACTCCAATTTTATTTATTGGTATAGATGAATACTGTAGTATTACTTGATAACTCTCACTTTACTCGCTTCATTCATATTTTCCCTTCAAGATCTCATCGATATCCACTGGTCCACTATTGGACAAAGGTTATTTATTCATAAGAATAAGAAACAGTTTTGGTCCTAGCCCGTGACCTTGACCGCTGTAAAGTGTACGAAACGTCGGACAATCAAAAATCAAATACAAACGCGATATCTATACCAATAAATAAAATTGGAGTGTCTGTTTGTAATGTCAAAATAATAGGCTTTTTTCATGCTCACACGGTTATTTGCACGACACCTATGCCTAAAATAGCGATTAAAAAATTTTTGTCTGTCTGTCTGTTTGTTCCGGGTAATCTTCAAAACGGCTGGACCGATTTCCAAAATTCTTTCACCAATGGAAAGCTATAATGTCAGGGCGTAAACTAGGCTATATTTTATCCCGGTATTCCCACGGGAACGGGATATAGCGGGTAAAACGAATATAACCGAAGCGAAGCGAGGGCGGGTTGCTAGTAATCCATAAAATAGCTTTATTGTGTGTAATACGTGCGGAAATATCAGAAATCATTAGTACATTCCTTTCCAACTCGCATCCAATGTTTCCCTGCAATTTTTGCAATATTATTACTCCATTACAACATATCAATAAAAAAAAGTCATGTAGACTATTTCTGATAAAGAAAATAGTTAAACAACAATAAACAAGTTAATGGCAAATTTTAAATAAATTTTACAAACATGGAGCGTGATCCATTCGTTCATCAGCCCGAAGAGATCTGCTTTTGGACATATCTCACGAATATAACACTCAGAGCGATCCTGTACTATTTTTTTTTGTTATTGCAAACGGTGGCAAACGAGCAAACAGTACACCTGATGGTAAGTGTTGCTGCCGCTCATGGACCCCTACAAGGCCGCTGCCTACCGCAAAGAAATTGAAGGGAGTGTGAATGCGTGCATTGAGGCTCGGTGATACCAAGGGCACCACCAAAACCCATATTCCATTCAACAACTCCCTGAGGCTTTTAAGATGTCGTCAGTCCACCTTGTGGAGGTGGACTGACGACATTTTCTCCCCCAAGTATTGTCAATTCGCCGAGTGATGTGGCTGATTATGGCTTCACTATTGCCAGTTCAAAGTGCTAAATCTTTAGCCTACTTCGTAAACATAGGGGACGCTTCTTAAAGATATAAATTGCATTCTTAACTCACCAATATCGGCATCAGAATATTTTAATTAATTTATCCAATATTCGCGGACATATGTTACATTATTAATTGGTAAATATTAAATTCCCCTGTTACTTTGTAATTCAATCGTACGACGGTTAACCATAATGTTATGCTTACATTATGCAATATGAATTACACATCGTCGTGTTGATAACCGATGTGATTTTTGCAAAAAAAAAACTTGTATTTACAATTCTCTATTGATTTAAGCGAGCAATGACATAAGCGTGTAGCGAAATCGCTAATTCAAGAAAAAAATGCCATCAAATTAAACACTTTTTTTTTTTGTGGGTGGGCTGCGGTCGGCGCGCCTCCGCACCACTCCGTCCGGGGCGACAGAGGGGCTTAAGCACGCAACTCGCGCAACCCACCCGAAAACCACCTCGCCTTCGTCATTGGGCCGACCACCGGAGCAGGTTTACTTGTCGTCAGTGGTCGGCCCGACGAAATACCCCCTACGTGGGGTACCCTCCCATTGACCAACGTTCTCCCCCCCCCCCTCGGGGAGGACGTCGGTCTTTCCTCACGCGGAAATTGACCGCTTATTCATCATTCAGCTTATCGATGTTCCTTCTGGACTATAGCACGTCTTAAAAGGGAATAATTCCATAATAATGCGTGTAGTGACGGAGTAAGAATACAATTTATCATTCCTTCTTATGCCTGTGGGTGTCGTATCCCTTAGTCATAAAAACGACTGAGGGATTAAATAAGCATATAAGATCGAGAAAAGAAAAACTTGAAATGAAACCCTATACCAACAGGTCTGACCAATGTGGTATCATCATCTCGGCTTAGATATGTCCCACTGTTGAGCTCAGGCCTCCTCCATAATGGAAGGGGAATTGATCTAATAATTCACGCTGGTCAGACGTGTTGGAATAGGGTTTTGTTTAGAGTTTTCCTTCTCTTGCATAGATGTTATGTGCTTATTACATCCCTTAGTCGTCTTTTACGACATCAACAACACAATATATAACGAGATGTCAAACTCGAATTCAACCCTATTTTTTTTTAGGTTGGGTATGGACGGCATACATGGCGTCCGTTCCGTCCGGGGTGACGAAAGGGCTGATAGCGGCCCCATAAACCACCATAATCCTCCCCGTTTCCCATTGGGCCGACCACTGGTACCGAATTCTTTGTCGACCATGGTCAGCCCGGCACTAAAACCCTATACCAACACGTCTGACCAATGTTGTATAGTAGGTTACTTTCGCTCCTATTGTAGAGTAGACTCAAGCCCAGCAGTGGGACAGAAATGAGCTGTGATGTTAAAAAAATATATATCGAGGGTTGGCGGCGCCGTGCTGCATCACTATCAGATTGGTCACACATCGCGATGGAATAAAATAACACTTCGGATGGCTACTTTTAAACTATATTCAATAATTAACGTTAAAACAATTTTCTATTATAACTAATGATTACGTATGCCGACGGATAAATTAAGAGTTTGGGAAACGCGGTGAATTTAATACCACGTGGCAGCAACAACGACCGATTGCTCTCGAGTCTTGTTCTCAACTGAGTATTCAACGGACCGCTCTCAATAACGAAAGCTCGGTAATATTTCAAACGTTAACGGTCAAACGACAAACATCAAAAATCATTGCCAACGTTGTATCGAAAACACCCAAGTATAATGACACTATACTTAACGTTTCTGTAATCGATTGATTTTTAAAAACTATTAAGATATGGAGCTAAAGGTAGTGACGCTGCGACATATATAAACTCATTTGCAAAAAAAACGGGCGGTTTTGATTTTCATTCATATTTAAAAAGATACAATACCAAAAAGGTTTCAATCGTTTGTACACGTTACTGGCCGGTTTTAAAAATGCTGTGGTATTTAAAAAAGTACGTTCTAAATTCAATTTTTCATTTGATGTTCATTTTTACAGAAAACCCCTTTTTATCCTACATTTTTGGCGCGAAGTTCCAGAAGTTAACATCGACTTTCATAACTTTTATTCAATTTTTATCGATTAATTTCATATCCTTGACTGTCAAAGCTTTATTTAATGCTGTTTGGCTGTATCAAAAATGGTAGATAAAGTGGTAAAAGCTACCAAAATTATCGCGCTGCTTGAAGAGGGTTGCAGCCAATGTTTCGTGGCTAGGAGGCTAAATGTTAGTCGCTCGACAGTCCAAAGGACCTGGCAGCGATATCAGGAGACTGGTTCCGTCGAGAGAAGGCCTGGTTCTGGAAGAAAACCATGTACCCAACCACGGGATGATCGTTTTCTTGTGAGTCGCGCATTGAGAAATCGCAAATCTTCGTATGTGGATCTTAAGAACAACCTCCAAGAAGTAAGAAATGTGCATATTAGTCTATGGACGGTCAGGAGGAGGCTTCTCGCTGCCAATATACGCAGTCACCGCCCGGCCCGCGGCCCCAAATTACTCCGTGAGCACAGAGTTCACAGGCTTAGGTTCGCTAGAAATTGTGAATCATGGACTCAAGACGATTGGAATAGGGTTTTGTTCTCTGATGAAGCCAGGATATCTCTGTTCGGTGAAGATCGACGTCGGCGAGTGCTAAGAAGACAAGGAGAACGCTTTGCAGAGGCATGTTTCGAAGAAATCACACCTTATGGTGGGGGCTCTGTTATGTTTTGGGCAGGAATAAATTCAATGGATCGTACAGAGTTAGTCTTCATTGAAAACGGCTCACTGACTGGGCATCGATACATAACGGAGGTTCTAATTTCTCATGCACAACCCGCATTGGCCGCTCTAGGTGAAGACTCGATTTTTATGGACGACAATGCTCGCGCCCACCGATCCCGCGATGTTAATGCGTATGTGCAAGAGGTCGGCATTCGTCGTTTGGATTGGCCAGCTCGAAGTCCCGACCTCAATCCCATAGAGCATGTCTGGGACGTTCTGAAACGGCGTGTGAGATCAGTACACCCGGCTCCGCAGACCATCAGAGAGCTGAAGAATGTGATTACTGCGGAGTGGGAACGTATTCCGCAAGCAAGTATCCGGGATATACTCGCTAGCATGCCCAGACGAATTCAAGCTGTGATTTTAGCTAGAGGGGGTCACACTCGATACTAAACATTTATCTGCTTTTACTTTATTAAAGAAAAACAAACAAAAAAACTTTTTTATTTTTACTTCATGAGCATATGCACTACTAGCGAATATACACTACTAGCGAGGTTTAGCATTATTTCCCATAAATTGTATCTAAATTTTATGAAATACTGATGAAAACGATTATTTTCTTATTAATTTAGCAAATTGTGTGGATAAAACTACCTATAATTATCAAACAAAGAAATATTAACATTTGAAATGGTTCATTGCTTAGGTGCCCGTTTTTTTTGCAAATGAGTGTATATATATATATATATATATATATAGCAGTTAGAAATTCGAAGGGCTTAAATCGTATTATGTTAAGTCTTTCGCAAGTAACCGTTTATATTCAGCCTTCTTACCAACATATGAGAATAATTTGCTCTCACTTTTAATAATCTTTAATAATAGATATATGACATATGGTATTTATGATGAATAATATCATGATTCGAATAATTTATACTTTTACTAGCTGACCCAACAGACGTTGTTCTATTCAAATAAAGCGCGACCTACCGGGTCCAATTGTGAATCTAAACCAATCTCGAATCACCTTGAACACACAAAAAATTTCGTCAACATCGGTCCAGTCGTTTAGGAGAAGTTCAGTGACATACACACGTACACAAGAAATTGGTATATAACTAGCTGACCCAACAGACGTTGTTCTGTTCAAACAAAATAACGCTACCTACCGGATCCAATTGTAAATCTAAACCATTCTCGAATCTCTTTGTACACACATAAAAAATTTCGTCAACAACGGTCCAGCCGTTTAGGAGGAGTTCAGTGACAAACACACGTACACAGGCAATTTATACATAAGAAGACAAAGTGCGCCTTGTCACTGTTATATTAAAATAATAGAAAAATTGTAATAGTACTTACAAATTTCATCATCATCATCAACATTCAGCCTATCGTCTGCTGGACGTAGGCCCTCACGTTTTACCACAAAGTGCGGTTCTGTGCCGCCTGCATCCAACGACGTCCAGCAACTTTCACCAAGTCGTCAGTCCATCTGGTTATCGTCTTATACTACATTGCCTGCGTCGCCACTCAAAAACCTTTCTTACCCAGCGGCTATCGTCGGCGATAGCCGGCGTTCGTCGAGCGATGTGGCCTGCTTATTACCACTTCAGCGTACTAATTCCACGTTCTATGTCGATTCGTCATCATCATAATCGCAGCCCACATACAACCCACTGTTGGGCTCGGGTCTCTACAGTGGAAGGCAATTTGACCTACTATACCATGCTGGTCAGACATGTTGGTATAGGGTTTCATTTCGAGTTTTCCTTCTCTTGCACAGATGTTATGTGTATTCCTTAGTCGTCTTTTACGATATACAAGGGCAAGATAGGGAGTGGTGAATTGTATTCTTACTCCGTCATCACACGGAAAGAATATGTGTGTACGATTGCCAAGTTCCACGTGGATATCGTAAAAGGTGACTAAGGGATTATAATATGCAAATAACATCTAAGCAAGAGAAGGAAAACTCGAAATAAACCCTATACCAAACGATCTTACCCTCGTGGTGTAATAATTGGTAATATGCCCTTCTATTGTGAAGGAGGCTTAAGCTCAGGAGTGGGAGAACCAAGATCTCAAGAGCCAAGTCTTTTTAAACTACTTTGAAATAAACACTCGTTTTTCCAAACGATTATAAATTACAGCAAAACTCTGAACAAGTACTTGTTGATTTATCGAAGGAATTAACGTTAGCCTTTAGTCATAAACTCCTATCTTAAAAGATAAAAGATAAATATTTTTAAGTAACACTAATTGTATGAATGTGTTCATAGGCATATTTATTATCTACTAGCAACCCGCCCTCGCTTCGCTGCGGTTTCAGTCACTTAAACCCGCGTAGTTCCTGTTCCCGTGGGAATACCGGGATAAAATGTAGCCTATGTTACTCCCCGATATTATAGCTTTCCATTGGTGAAAGAATTTTTGAAATCAGTTCGGTGGTTTAAGCGTGAAAGCGTTACAAACAAACAAACAAACATCCTTACTTTCGCATTTATAATATTAGTATGGATCTTCGACTTATGAAGATTGCCGTAAAATTCGCTGGGAAAATTTATATTTATTCTTTTAGTGAAATTTATTTTCACTATGGAGGAATTCATTTTGGAGGAGGCCCGAGCCCAACAATGGGACGTATGTGGGCTACGATGATGATGATGATTTTCTTAATTAAATCATGAATATCATCCTGCTCTTATTCAAATTACTTGGAGTCGTCTCATTATCTATTCTTCTGTCATCTTACATACTGTAAAAGTTATTGCCAATAGTTTGAGAATGTAATTGTTGACCAGACAGCATAAGTCGGAGGTGACCCAATTGAATGTAAAGTTCTTAGTCGAATTTTACGACACCCACGAGCGATGCTTGGTTTGGTTGGTGCTGGTGGTAATCATGGCCGGTATGGTACCGGCCATGATTACCTCCAGCACATATTAATTAAGTAGCATTAAGTAAATGGTGCTTGTTTTTATTAGACAACTAGCAACCCGCCCTCGCTTCGCTTCGGTTTCAATCTTTCCTGCGTAGTGCCCGTGCCCGTGGGAATACCGGGATAAAATATAGCCTAGGTTACTGCCTGATATTATAGCTTTCCATTGGTGAAAGAATTTTTGAAATCGGTCCTTCCGTTTTGAAGATTACCCGGAACAAACAGACAGACAGACAAAAAAAATATAAAGTGTATTTTAGGCATATGTATAGTGCAAATAACAGTGTGAGCATGAAAAAAGTCTATTATTTTGACATTACAAACAGACACTCCAATTTTATTTATTGGTATAGATAGTGCTTGTGTCATAGATATGATGATGACGCTTAAAAACACTGATAAAACAAGGTTTTCTATATCTATTTATCACATCCGAAACTTTCTGCATACTATATTTCATGAAAATCATTGTTGCTGTCGCAGAGATTCAGGATATAAAGAAATACACAAGGACTGCTTATTTAAATCTATAAGATAGATTATATAATTATAACTCTACTAGCTTTTACCCACGACTTCACCCGCGTGAAAACAACTTCCAGCGGTTACACTCGCGGAGTTCCCGTTCCTATTAGAATAGCAGGATAAAATATAGTCCATATTACTCCCTGCTAATATAGGTTTCCATTGGTGAAAGAATTTTTTAAATCGGTTCGGTGGCTTAAGCGTGAAAGCGTAACAAACAAACTTACTTTCACATTTATAATATTAGGATAAACAAATAATAAACAAGTAATAACAAAAATAAAATCACCTAAACCTATATCAATATCAAAGTACTTACTTGAGTGCAGTGATTCAAGGGAATTAAAAATAAATTTGAATGTATCTTGCGAAATGAACCTTCGTAAAATCATATTTATTCAATTCCCTGATAGTGTCAACGTACTAAGGTTTTAATGGGGCCATGGGTTGGCCATCTTATGTTTATATATTTGTCACGTGTAAAGACGTATGCTAGGATAATGTCTTCTTTACTTACGTCTAATTTTATTTTGTTTATACAATTTGAAATGCTCATAAATATTTTATTTCTTTATTATTGATTTATGATAGCATCTACAATAGTGTTGTAAAAGACGATTAAGATTTACATGAACTTGAGCCAAGTCTATTCTGCTATCACACTGCCTGAATGGTAATTACATCGCCAAGAAGGATTGACGGACAATTCAACACAATTCAAATCTTCACAATGCAAATTACTAACGTAAAATCAGTCTTATATTCGAGGAGTTTATCGAACCGAATAACGCATCACGGCCTCCTGTGATCTGAAATGGTAAGTATTAAAAGCGACGTCTGAGTAGTAGCAATTTGTTACTGCGCTTCGTTCGGTGAGCGAGATAGCCGGAAGCCCAACTTTCTGAGAGTGTTTGCGTGTGGAGGGTTTTGGTGGTGCCTTTGGTATCACCGAGCCTGAAGAATACATGCATTCACACTCCCATCACTTTCTTCGCGGTAGGCAGCGCCCTTGTAAAGGTCCATGAGCGGCAGCAACACTTACCATCAGGTGTACTGTTTGCTCGTTTGCCACTGCTTGCAATAAAAAAAAATCTGTTACAAACAGGACCGTTGTCTATAGCACTCTTATAGGGAAACTCGCCGTGTGGTGACAGAGTAAGAATACAATTCACTAGCCCCTATTTTGCTCGTGAATGTTGTAAAAGACGGCTGAAAGATATAATACGCATATAACACCTATGCAAGAGAAGAAACACTCAAAACGAAACCTAAGCTAAAACGTCTGACCAGCTAGGTATAGTAGTTCAATTTCCCTTCCATAGTGGAGGAGGCCCAAGCCCAACAGTTGAATGTAGGCAGTGAAGAGAACTCAGATACCCAAGAATAAGAAAACATCCAACAGCAATTTTATCATCCCACTCTTTCGGTGTGGTGACGGAGTAAGAATACAATTCATCACTCCCTATCTTGCCCGTGGGTGTCGTAAAATACGACTAAGGGACATAATATGTATATAATATATGTGGAAGAGAAAGAAAACTTAAATTAAAACCCTATACCAACATGTCTGACTAGAATGGTATAGTAGGTCAATTTTCCTCTTATTGGGGAGGAAATTCGAGCCCAGCAGTGGGACGTATAGCGGCTGAGATGACATTCCTCTCTTCAAATCAAATCATTTATTCTGCATAAGCCCCTTAAGGGCACTTACATATTGTCAAATTTCACAACGTTTGAACACAATACAATAAATCTACCGGATTGGAACGCGGCCACAAACTGAGAAGATCCGGCAAGAAACTCGGCGAGCAGTAATTTTTTTCTTTAATCTTTTAAATATACATAATATTATGCTTCGTACAACATATATGGTATTAGCTCCAGTGTGATGCTCTTCGAAATTGTATATATGTATAAATTTTCAAAATTTAGTACAATACAAAAAAAAATTAAAAAAAGGAAGAAAATATGGTTGGACCTTATCCCAATTATTCGGGGTCCACTTGATATATACTCGTCTTTCATAGTACAAATTGCTAAAGTTTTGGCAATATTTTTACAACCGCCTGCGTGACGTCAAATTTCCTTTGGAATGTATTATTGATCAGATGGCATTAGGTGGAATTGGTCCATGTCCATGTACAATCCAGTGGCGTTGTGGTGCATATGAAAACGGTCCCATGACTTCGCCGTAACCGATGGACTGGAACAGCGTGCTGTTTTTAGCTGGTAGTGGAGCTGACGCTTAATCGGCGCTGAGCCCGGCATACCATCTATCAGAGGTGAGCATGCATAAAGACTGCATATGCACGCAAAAAAAAATCCCCATGTATAACATTTAGTCGTCTTTAACGGCACCCACAATCGTAGCCACATCATCATCACGGCTCATATACGCCCCACTGTCAGGTTTGAGCCTCTTGCACAATAGGAAAGAATTTGAGCAATAGAAATTGAGCAATAGGTATAATAATACCACGCTGGTCATACGGGATGGTATAGGTTTTTATTTCAACTTATCCTTCTCCTGCATAGACGTTATATGCACATTATATCCTTCGGTCATCTATTAAGACATCCACGGGCAAGTTAGGGAGTGGTGAATTGTATTCTTACTGCATCACCACATAGATGACCCTTACCACAAAGCAATTAATATCAAATAGCATCCATCTATCCATCCATCAGCCTACAGACGTCCACTGCTGGACATAGGCCTCCCCACGAGAATGCCACTCGGAACGGTCCTGCGCCACTTACATCCAACGAATCCCTGCGACTTTGAGAATGTCGTCAGTCCAGCTAGTGGGCGGTCGTCCCACGCTGCGCCATCAGATTCGTGTTCGCCACTCAAGAACCTTTCTTCCCCAACGATTGTCGGTTCGACGAGCGATGTGGCCTGCCCATTGCCATTTCAACATGCCAATTCTGCGGGCTACGTCGGTTACACCCGTTCTTCTACGGATTTCCGTGTTCCGGATTTTATCACGTAGAGAAATACCAAGCATAGCCCTCTCCATAACACGCGACTTTGAGCTTTTTTATGAGGCCGACATTTAGAGACCACGTTTCAGTGCCGTAAGTCATCGCTGGTAACACACATTGGTTATAAACCTATGTTTTCAGACACTGCGGCAATAGCAAATAGCACATTTTAATCTAAAAATAAAACAAAGTTTAGTTATTACAAAAACAGCAGCGTTTCTAGTCCACATTTGTCCTGTCAATAACCGGGTTAAGTATTCAGCTACGTCAAAGACTAGGAGGTTATTCAGACCTAAGCAGAATTATTTATGAACGATCATTTAATCGTATGCTTTTATAGAGTGGGAACAGATCAATTTGATATTTAGATTTCTATTTAATTTTTGGATATATATTTATATCATGATTTCTAATCTATAGAACAATAATCTAATAATATAATAATCTAATCTATAGAATCTAAATCTTTCTCATCTATAAAATAATTACATCTATAGAAATAAATAAAATTTAAGTGTCTGTTTGTAATGTCATAATAGTGGGATTTTTTCATGCTCACATGCTTATTTGCACGATATGCCCTATGCCTGAATACCAGTTTTTTTGCTGTCTTTATTCTGGGTAATCTTTAAAACGGCTTGGCCAATTGTGATAATATTTTACTACCAAGTAGCTGCCTGTATAAGGAGTAACTTAGGCTCTATTTTATCCTGGTATGCCCCCGGAAATGAGAAACCATATTTAAAAATATTATAATGTTTTAATATCTCGACTAATCGGTAATTTTTCAACTCCTCTCTAAGCTGTTATAAAAACCCCTTAAAGATGTCTCAACAGCGCTCTCCTCTGTATTTTCAGTCAAGACTTACAGCAGAATATTTGATGGAAGTAATTTTATATTATATATAACTAGTTGACCCAACAGACGTTGTTCTGTAAAAATAAAATAAATGCAGCGCCACCTACCGGCTCCAATTGTGAATCTCAACCATCCTCGAATCCCCTTGAACACACACAAAAAATTTCGTCAACATCGGTCCAGCCGTTTAGGAGAAGTTCAGTGACATACACACGTACACAAGAAAGGGCATAGCCGGATAAGCAGGTCGAATCGGCCCCAGCCGAGTTTTCTGTCGGCACTATGGGGATCAATTTGGTCCCAAAAGAAAATAATTCAGTCAAAATTTCAGCTCTTAATCTTAAGCGGTTTTCGCGAAATTGAAAAATAACCTATTTTTTTGTTTTGATTTTTTTTAATAGTAAATTCTTTGTTTTTTTTTTTGCTGATTTTTTCCAAATACTTATGAGCAAAAGCTGTGAAAAGAAAATTGTTTTATGATTCCCAGACTGAAAGCCGATTTTTAAAATAAAAAACAAAATTACAATTATTTTTTTTATGCTTATTTTAAAACATGCAATCGCACAAATTTGGAGAGAATACGTTATCTTTGCATCTCTGTACTCGGGAATTTTTTCAATTTTTTTGGTTTGGTGCAACGTTATGAAAAAAATTAAAAACTGATTTTTTGTTAATTATTTTATAAATCCACTACTTTATACTACTCCTTAGTTTACAAAAGAAAAAGACAAATATTTTAGCATAGAGAATACAATTATAAAACGTATTTGTTCATCAAAATATTCATCAAAAACGTATGTGGCCATCGAAATATTTGTTAATATTTTGATCAATCGTCATCACTGTCTTCATTAATGACTACACAGCGCCCGGTATTACTAAAAATGCCACTTAAAATTTCTGCTGGTCTTACAATCCTTGATAAGGATCGATCGATCCTTCCTATCATATAATAGTGATTCAGGACGTGATTTTGGCGTTTTTAATTTTTTGAGGTTACGTGAACAAACGTCTGGTTAGGTAAAATCTTTGTATAATCAAAGGGTAAAATATTGTCTTTAAAACTGGTAGATGGCGTTTCGTGTTAAAATCGCGGTTCAATATTCTTACCGATCGTTGGTTATAAAATTGTTCAAATTTTATTTCAAATATGAATTATATACTTCTAAATATTATATTATTTATTAATAATCTTTAGTATAAAATAGTGGAAATATGAAATAATTAACAAAAAATCAGTTTTTAATTTTTTTCATATCGTTGCACCAAACCAAAAAAATTGAAAAAATTCCTGAGTACAGAGATGCAAAGATAACGTATTCTCTCCAAATTTGACGATTGCATGTTTTAAAATAAGCATATAAAAAAATTGTAAATTTGTTTTTTATTTTAAAAATCGGCTTTCAGTCTCAGAATCATGAAATTTTTTTGTTCACAGCTTTTGCTCGTAAGTATTTGGAAAAAAATCAGCATAAAAAAAAATTAATTTTACTATTAAAAAAAATCAAAACTAAAAAATAGGTTATTTTTCAATTTCGCGAAAACCGCTTAAGATTAAGAGCTGAAATTTTGACTGAATTATTTACTTTTGAGACCAAATTGATCCCCATAGTGCCGACAGAAAACTCGGCCGGGGCCGATTCGACCTACTTATCCGGCTATGCCCTGTCTTGTGTACGTGTGTATGTCATTGCCAGGGTCGGGGGTTCGAATCCCATGCGGGACAACACTTTGTGCGATCCACAAATTGTTGTTCTGAGTCTGGATGTAATTTGTGTCCGTTAATTATATGTTTGTAAAGTCCCCCGCAATACAAGGATTATTTCCTTAGTGTAGGGTGTTGTCTTGAAAAAAAAAAAAAAAAAAAAAATTATGTCGTAAGAGACAACTAAGGGACATATTCAGTTAACATCTGTGCAAGAAAAAGTAAGTATACTGGGGAAAAAAACCATATACCAACCGGACCAGTATAGTATGTATGATGTAATAAGTCAATTTCTCTCTCACTGTGGGTATGATCAAACCCAGTAGTTGGACTTTTATGAGTTTAGATAATGAATTTACGTTTTTAAAGTCGCTTTCAATAATACAAGAAATCTTTAGTGTTGGATGTTGCAAGTGACTGAGAATCTGTCTGTCTTGCAGAGACGCTGACCGCGCAAAGGCGACCAACATCCCGGGAGGGGAATTAGCAAGGGCCGGGCTGGCGACGGGCGGTGAGGAATACTGTACTGGTGGTCGGCCCAATAGCGAAAGAGAGGGAATACGATGGATTATGGGTCTACGCGCCGTCCTCTCGTCACCCCGGACTGAATGGAAGGCATGTCCAGACCATAGCCCATCCAAAAAAGAAGAGCCGGCAACCTAACTTTCTGAGGGTGTTTGTGTGTGGTGGGTTTTAGTGATGCCTTTAGTATCAAGAACCTCATTGCACGTATTGCATTCTTCACGGTAGACACCAGCCAAGCAAAGGTTCGTAAGCGGTAGCGTCACTTACCATCAGGTGTACTCTTTGTTCGTTTGCTACCGTTTGCAATAAAAAAAAACAAAAGATAGTGTTGTATATCTATACCAATAAATAAAATTGGAGTGTCTGTTTGTAATGTCAAAATAATAGGCTTTTTTCATGCTCACACGGTTATTTGCACGACACCTATACCTAAAATAGCGATTAAAAAATTTTTGTCTGTCTGTCTGTCTGTTTGTTTCGGGTAATCTTCAAAACAGCTGGACCGATTTCAAAAATTCTTTCACCAATGGGAAGCTATAATATCAGGGCGTAAACTAGGCTATATTTTATCCCGGTATTCCCACGGGAACGGGCACTACGCGGGTAAAACGACTAAAACCGAAGCGAAGCGAGGGCGGGTTGCTAGTCTATATATATATAAACGAAATTCGTATTAGTTACATTATTTATAACTTAAGAATGGCTGTACCGATTTGGCTGAAAATTGGTGGGGAGGTAGCTTAGAATCAGGAGACGGACACAAGATACTTTTTATCCCGTTCGATCGCGTTCCCGTTTCCCGTTCGATAAAATGTCAAAGAAACGTAGTATAACAAAAACGGATTTGATATGTAATAACAAAAGGCAAATGATAGCCAAACGTAATTTTGCCTATAGTTAAGTATGGTGGATAATTTGATAATTATAATTGTGTCAGAAATCAATAATCAGTCCTTTGTATTCTCTTTGAATCATCATTAACACTGCCGGCACCAAGACGATCGAATATTGCCGGACAAAGCTGTAATGGTTCTTCCAGAGACTACATTTTTGGAAATTTAGAAAATATATTTACGAAAAAAAATTATGGCGGTACGAAGTTCGCCGGGTCAGCTAGTTGTATTTAAAACAAAATCAATGGTGACACATTCACATCACTAGCCGCATTGAATAATTTACCGATATGTGTAACAATAACTGTAACCGAAGTCGTTGACTCGACTGTAAACGGCACTGAATACCTCTTTCAACATTTCTTATCATAGACAATGTAAAATATCGTTGCTTGTGAACACATAATACCAATGGCCGTGAGAAGAAGAAAAACGGTTTTGATCTTCGATCCGTTATCCGTGTAATGACTGAGTAAGATATATCGCCCTTTAGAGGTAAGGTAAGAACCCGTGGGTGAAGTAAAAGAGAACTAAGGAATTTCCATGTGGTGACGGAGTAAGAATACAATTCACCTCCCTCCTGACAATCTTGTGCAGGTACTTGCGAAAGCAACCGTGCTCCGTCAAGATCTGGAGGAACGCAGCTTCGATGAGGCGATCCACCGCCGGCGACTGGGGCGGCGTAGGCGTGAATACCTGCGCCTCATGCCGCCCTAGCCAAGGCCGCGGGTGACGTCACCGGGGAATTAGTCTGTCACCCGCCGAGGGGCCGACCGCGTGAGGAAAGACCGACGTCCTCCCCTCGGGGAGGACGTCGGTCAATGGGAGGGCACCCCCAAAGGGGGGGTATTCCGTCGGGCCGTCCACTGATGTCAAGTAACCCTGCTCCGGTGGTCGGCCCAACGATGAAGGCGACGTGCAGGTGGGTGGGTTGCGGGAGTTGCGTGCTTACGCCCCTCTGTCGCCCCGGACGGAGTGGTGCGAGGAGCGCGCCGACCGCAACCCACCCCAAGAAAAAAAAAAGGAAAGCATTAAATGGAAGTGGCACAGCGCCGTTTCGAGTGACATTTTGTGGGAAAGCCTATGTCCAATATTGGACGTCTACAGGCTGATGGACGGATACAAAATATAAGTTAGTTTTTCTAATGTAACATGACTGTTCAGCGCTGATTTTCTGACAGATGCATTAATGATGTCACTTATGTCAATTAAGTCGTCATCATCACCCTGCACTTATCCCAATTATTTGGGATCGATTCAATATGTATTTCTTTCATATTCACGCAAGAGTTACTGGCAATAGATTTTGATCGGCTATCTCCCTGACGTCAACCCTCCTTGAGAATGTAATTGTTGACCAGACAGCGATAGATGGAGATGGTCCAGGTATACCAACTTCTTAGTCGTCTTTAAGGATATATATAAGCAATGTAATAGTGTGTAGTATTCATAATCGCCACCACACAAAGTTGGATTATCCATAACCACACCCATAATATCCATGTGGGTAATTATCGGGTGACGTGACCGGGGATTAGTCCGTCACCCGCCGAGAGGCCGACCACGTGAGGAAAGACCGACGTCCTCCCCGATGAGGGGACGTCGATCGATGGGAGGGTACCCCAATAGAGGGTATTCCATCGGGCCGACCACTGATGTCAAGTAACCCTGCTCCGGTGGTCGGCCCAATGACGAAGGCGACGTGGTTTTCGGGTGGGTTGCGGGTGTTGCGTGCTTACGCCCCTCTGTCGCCCCGGACGGAGTGGTCCGAAGAGCGCGCCGACCGCAGCCCACCCCAAAAAAAAAATAAAATGTGGGTAATTATCCGTGTGAAGGTGCGTAAAAGGCAACTAAGGGTAAAAAAAGAAAACTCGAATAAAATTCTACACCAACCTGTCAGTCGTCATGTATTAGGTCGGGTTCTGAAGGTCGAAATTGCCAGAATGAAAACGTTGAAACCAAAAATGTACCGTGCTTTCTTTTGCGACACTAGCGCCGTACACATCATTAATCCTTCGAGCTGTTTCTGCAGCACTGGTGCCATGGTAGAACTCGTACTCGTAAATATACCGATATTTCATGTTTTCCATTGCGCGGTAATAAGCGACGCCAAAAAAAAGTAATAAGGAAAAAACAAATGAAGGACTGCTTTCAAAACTCAAATGTACCAGCTAAATGAATTTATGAATTTGGAATTCTTAACCAAAGAGGAGATATTTCAAATCAAAGTAGTCAGTACGACAACGCTAATTTCATATGTAAGGACCTAATGTTATGGATATAATGCCGATAATATAATTATTACCGAAGTAAATATTTTTGTACTCTATAAGGCTTAACCAAAGTTTCAATACGCCCGTATATTGACAAATTTTCAAGTGAAAAGAAAATCTCCAGTAAACCCTTTCTTGTTTAACCCAGAATTTGAAAACAAAATAATCTATTTACATACGCATATAAGATGCGCGGCATGCATGCCTCTAGAAATCGTAGTGCACGAGTAAATATTCCATGGAAAATTACAAAAATATTCACAGGTCAAAGATTTATACGCATTTCCTGAGATATACGTAGCCCTAATGTAAATTTCTGAGTCGTTTGAAAACAAACATACCTACTTCAAATTACACGATACGAATGAAACTCCAATGCCTGAATTATATTAGTCCGTCACCCGCCGAGAGGCCGACCGCGTGAGGAAAGACGGACGTCTTCCCCGAGGGCGTGACGTCGGTCGATGGGAGGGTACCCCAAATAGGGGGTATTCCGTCGGACCGACCACTGATGACAAGTAACTCTGCTCCGGTGGTCGGCCCAACGACGAAGGCGACGTGCATCGTGGGTGGGTTGTGAGTGTGCATGCTTACGCCCCTCTGTCACCCCGCACTATTCCTCTCGATCATTTCAAACCAACTTTGCCGTGTAGTGATGCAGCAAGAATACAATTCACCATGGTGGTGTCGTAAAAGACAACTAAGGGATTATCATATCTATACAACAGAAGGATTTCTTTCCCATTGTGGAGGAGGCACGAGCCCAGCAGTGGGACATATATGAGCTATGATGATGATGATGATATCAACTCAAAGTACCACAAAGAAAATGCTATGTATGAACACAGCTCCATGGTAAAATTTAATTCCCTAGCCGAGGCCGCGGGTGACGTGACCGGGGATTAGTCCGTCACCCGCCGAGAGGCCGACCGCGTGAGGGAAGACTGACGTCCTCCTCGAGGGGGGGACGTCGGTCGATGGGAGGGTACCCCGCGTAGGGGGTATTCCGTCGGGCCGACCACTGACGAAAAGTAAACCTACTCCGGTGGTCGGCCCAATGACGAAGGCGAGGTGGTTTTCGGGTGGGTTGCGGGAGTTGCGTGCTTAAGCCCCTCTGTCGCCCCGGACGGAGTGGTGCGGAGGCGCGCCGACCGCGACCCACCCAAAAAAAAAAAAAAAAAAAAAAAATGGTTAAATTTAATTAGGTAATCCAACTTCGACCAGTACCTATTCGAAAAATTTATCACGTTTTTCACACTTTAAGCTTCAGTACCTAATACTTAAGACCTAGGACCATACTGCATCAGTAAATATTGATTATCATCACGCTAGGACCAATTGGAGCAGAGCATCAATGAAGAATATTTCAAAATCGGGGCTTTTCTTTTCCTTTTGAGAGCTTCCGCTGTGTGCGCTGCGTAAACGGTTATAGTTTCGCAAACATCGTGTGTAGCAGAATCATATTATATGAAAATATTTTCACCTTCTACGTAAACAAAGTCGCGGGTTAAAGTTAGCGTTAGCCCAAAATAACTATTCCACGCGGACGAAGTCGCAGGCAAAAGCTAGTCAATAATAAAACTTTAAACAAAACAACTCAACAGTATCAGAAATCAATAATTCCAATGAAGTCGATATTTCAAAGGGATATCGGTCAATAAACTTCACTCCGACGCAAATGCACTATGGCGCCTGAAAAATGCATCGGAATATTTCTGAATATATTGGATATTCTTGACCAACATACGCATTAATATTAATTGTTTTCATACGACTACAATGTTGTATCATTTCATTTTAATATTTTAGTTCTAAAGTTCATCATCATCTTTTTAGGTCATACATTTTCCACTGTTGGGCTCCACCCTTCTCTATAATAGGAAAGAAATAATAGGAAAGTGGGTCAATATACTTTACTATGCTGGTCAGAAGGATTCATATAGGGTTTTATTTTACTTTCTCTTACAAAGTTTACTTTCTCTTACATAGATGTTATCTATGTATATACATAATGAAAATGATCTTTGTTTGAGGCTCAATCACACCTAAGCCACTGATCGTATCGACATGAAACTACTACTATTCGATGCAAAATTTATCCTAGATGGTTCATGGCTATTTATTTTTGGAATTCCAACGTGCCTTCATTTTTTTATTGCTATTTTACTTTTATGAACATTTTCCCGCTAATAAAAACAAAAGACAATCATTTTCTCTTGATTCTTTTGTTTTTACGGATTTCAACGGAGTATATTAAACGGATTATGTTCTTTTACATTCAGCTAAAAATCTACTCACACACTCCCGCGCACCCCTGTACACCCACCCCCATTTTTTGATAAAAATAAAATGCCGCATCTATGTCCGAGTATCATTAGAGAACGGCTGGACCGATTGAGCAAAAAAAATTTTTTGTTGTCTTCAAAATTGTCAAGAGAAGGTTTCGTATGTAAGAAAATTTTAAAAAAGTCTGCTAAAAAGTTAAAAATTTCGATGATAATCGAAGGATTCCAATCTATATAGTTACTTATCACGAAATCTCGGGAACCATAGGACTTAGAAACGTGAAACTCTATAGGAACTTTTGTTATGTAGAGGACAGTTAAAAACGGATTTCAAGAAATTCATCTAAAGAGGATTTCGGGGGCGTTAACAATGAACAATTCCCGTTTTTAAACTATAGCTCCTATAAACTCCAAATTTGATAGGAATCTTCTGTAAGAGATGATGTGTCATCAATGATATATAAAATTCAATTTAAAATTCTTGCTCTTTAAAATTCGCCCAGCGACGGGAGCGGGAACGGCTAGTATAGATATATATGTATATATATTAGGCAGTTTCAAAAAAAAACTTTTCTCTCGGAACCAGGCTCAAAAGTTTCGTTTAGATGCCAAAATAGGCCTCCGAAAATATGAGCCCTTAATATTAATGTTAAGGATGTCCGCATCGCATTTTTCCATTTCCCATACGAATTACAAAGGATTTTTTTTATTTTTTATTCTAATTCTTGTAACTAATGAACCATACATTGCTCTGCAATTACCATTACATATATTTGTAGAAAATTAAACGCTCTACAAAAAAGGTCTGATTTCATTTTTCGATGAATCAACTCATTCAAAAGTTATTAGTTTTTTTTTTGAAACGCCCTGATATATATATATATATATATATATATATATATCAGAACGTTTCAAAAATAAATATATATATATATATACTATTATTAGTATTTATCAGTTTGGTTTTAGTATTATCCGTGCATTGACGGATTAAGAATACAATTCACATCCCGTGTGTATCGTAAAACACGACTAAGGGATATACCGCCTTTTCTTATCGATTCAAATATGTCAAAAATGCCGAACCGACAGGACGAACATCAAATATTTGACAGGTAAAAACAGTTTGAATGAAAAAATAAAATTACTCGCAATTTTCCACATTTTCTCACCGTATAAACCTTCTCTGGACAAATAGTTTAAGACCAATATTAGCCAAATCAGTCCAGCCGTTCTCGAGTTTTAGCGAGATTAATGAATTAATTGATAGGCCGCTGCCTACCGTGAAGAAAGTGAAAAGAGTGAATTAAGGTTAGGTGATACAAAACCCATCACATGCAAACATCCTCAGAAATTTGGGCCTCTGGCTCTCATGCTCACCGAACGAAGCACAGTAACAAATTGCTACTACTCAGACGTCGATTTGATCTCTTCCAAAGACAGAAAACGAGGATAATGCCCAAACTAACCAGACAACTTAGCATAAGTTTTTCCACCCAATTCCCATCATAATCAAGGACCTATATGTATGTTTGGAACAAGGTTTTTAAACCGAATCAAGTAAACAAAATCTCATACGCTATCACGCGTCACGTTTACAATAATACAAAATTCAACTAACCCAAATATGTATTGTCCCAAGAAAATCACGTTGTTTTACATGTGAAATACAATTTGTTTGAACGGCAGTTAAATTGTATTTTATCATTTGCACTATATCTGAATGCCAAGTGTTTTATGTTTTATTTATGGCGTGCGTTTGATATTGATCAGCCTAGTTTATGTTAGTACTGGTATCTGGCACTGTGTTTATAGATTCGAATCATTTTAGGTCAACTAGGATGAGCACGATAACGCTAAAGCCTAGTGTCTCAGTTCTTCCGTGACTCACAGCTCATATACGTCTTTCTGGACTTGAGCATCGTCCATAATAGAGGGAAAAATTACTCACTATACCACGTTTTTGTCACTATACCTGGCAATGGGCAGGCCACATCGCTCGTCGAACCGACAACCGTTGGGGAAGAAAGGACAACCACGTATCGGACGACTCAGCGTAGTGGGGGGTCGCCCCACTAGATGGACTGACAACATTCTCAAAGTCGCAAAGAACCGTCGGATGCAAGTGGCGCAGGACCGTTCCGAGTGGCATTCACGTAGGGAGGCCTATGTCCAGCAGTGGACGTCTCTAGGCTGATGGATGGACCACGCTATTTCCCTATACCAGCATGGTATAGTAAAATCAATTTCCCTGCTATTGTGGGAGAGTCACCACAAAAAGAAAAGTCAAACACAAAAATTTTTTCGAAATATCGGCCACTTAAAAATCAAATACAAACGCGATAAAATCTATAAAAATAGTTATATTTAATGTGTGGCTTTAGTGTTACAATTGACTCGGATATAGCACTTAAGCCTACGTTTTATAATGAACTAGCTACTACCCGCGACATTGTCCGCCTGGAATAGTTACTTGGGGTAACGCTAATTATAAGTAGCGATTTGGCTTAACTAGAAGGTTAAAATATTTTTAAATAATATGATGCTGTCACGCATGATATTTGCGAAAATTTGATCGATTATGCAGTGGAAGCTCTCAAAAGGAGAAAAAAGCCCCGATTTTGAAACATTTTTCACTGTTGCTCTACTCCTATTGGTCTTATCGTGATGATATATCGCCTATAGCCTGCCTCTATAAATGGGCTATCTAATACTGGATGAATTTTTCAAATCGGACTTGAGGTTAGCGCGTTCAAACAAATAGACTATTCAGCTTTATACATTATTATAGAGTATAGATATAGATTATAGATATAGATTTTAATGTGAAATGGGGATGGAAGGAAAATACTAGACTTTTCTACTGCAGATATGGTGTTTCAAGTATTCGCCTTCCACGCTGAGTATATTGGGCTCTACGCTCGATGTTCTTTGTGCCTTCCACAAATGATTATTCTGAGTGTAATTGTTATTTGTGTCTGTTAATTATGTTTTACAAGTCAAGACACCTAAAAAACATGTTTAATATCAAAGTAAACTAAAATCTTACGTATGTTTTTATAAAAGATTTATAAATTTTATTATTTTATAAGGTTTATAAGTTTTTATAAATTGCCAATTTAAAGATATCTCTTAAATTTATTACCAGATCTTATGGTGCGATTTGGCAGACAATGTAATCGCGGTAAAAATGTTTTGGATATACATGTAGACAACATATTGTACGTTTTCAAGAATTTGCATTTGAAAATATGGCTATCGTCTTTATCTATATATGTATAATTGTATAACCTACTATGTACCATGCTGGTGAGACAGATTGGTATAGAGTTTTATTTCGAGTTTATCTTCCTTTGCACAGATGTTTTTTCTATATATAATGATCGGCACTTAGAATAATAATGTATAGAAGGATAGTGTCATTATTTCGAATGTTCGAAACATGAATCTAAAAATACTAATGGCGCGCAGACGATTACACACGTACACACGCAGACCACTAAACAAATTATGAAATCAAATTTTGTTTTTATTAACATAAATCGTCGAAATACTTTTAAAAGTAATGTTAAAAACCTTTTTAAGTTTTTCAAATGTGTTATGACACCATTTGAATGCACAAACGGTCATAATTACCTATTTATTTTTTAAGAGTTGCGTGCTTACGTGCAGTACAATGACTTGTACATTATGGAACGATTCCGGCGTAAGCTCTATTAGGCTCCAATTGAAATGCTTCACTTTTTGTGTGCGAACTTACCTTCTATACGTTATTATTCTAAGGATCGGCAACTTCGATTGTTAACTAGGACTGGCACAAAAATGACACAGATCATTCGACAGGCCTTTTGCTGTGTCCACGTTCAATTCACTAGTTGGGATACCCTGCTCAAATCGTTAAACCTGTTGCCAAAGTTCTCTATAAATACTACAATAACCACAGCATTAATGATTAAGATTGATCGAATTTCCTTCTTAATATCGAGGTGCCTCAAATTCAGCTATGGAATGTAAGCTGAGATAATGATGAACCTTCATTAAAGCTCCAGTATTTATAAGTTTATGTACTAGCAACCCGCCCTCGCTTCGCTTCGATTTCAGTCGCCTTACCCGCGTAGTTCCCGTTTCCGTGAGAATAGTCCACGTTTTTTGCCGGATCTTCACAGTAGCGGTCGCGTTCCGATCCGGTGGTAGTATATTTTTTTTGGAAATTAGAAACCTGATAATTTTTAATTTTTTTTTTATTGCAAACGGTGGCAAACGAGCAAACAGTACAGATGGTAAGTGTTGCTGCCGCTCATGGACCTTTACAGGGTCGCTGCCTACCGCGAAGATAGTGAAGGGAGTGTGAATACGTGCATTGAGGCTCGGTGATACCAAGGGCACCACCAAAACCCTCCACACACAAACACCCGCAGAAAGTTGGGCTTCCGGCTCCCTCGCTCACCGAACGAAGTGCAGTAGCAAATTGCTACTACTCAGACGTCGATTTTCTGCTCAGTGTGGTACTACCCGGGACGGACCGGCCCGCGGCTGTAGACAGATAACTGTCGACAGTGTGGTTCTACCACGCTTGATTTAATGAATTCTCGAGGTTTATGCATAATAAATGATTTGAATTTGAATAGCGGGATAAAATATAGCCTATATTACTCCCTGATATTATAGCTTTCCATTGGTGAAAGGATTTTTGAAATCGGTTCAGTGGTTTAAGCATGAAAACGTAACAAACAAACTTACTTGCGAATTTATAATATTAGTAAGGATGTGCCCTTTTCTTTTTTTGTCACATATTCATTGTGTTCCTATTAAGTAGTAACATATTAAATTTTCCGCGTGGTGACGAAGTAAGAATACAATTCACCACCCCCTATCTTACCCGTGGGTGATTGTACGAGACGACTAAGGGATATAAAACGCATATAACATCTATTCGAGAGAAGGAAAACTCGAAATAAAACCCTATACCAACACGTCTGACCAACGTGGTATAGTAGGTCAGTTACACTTCCATTATGGAGGAGGCCCGAGCCCAATAGTGGGACGTATATGGGCTGAGATGATGATGATGATACTAAATTTCATCATCATCATTATTATCACTATCACAACTCATATACGTCCCACTACTACGCTCGAGACTCCTCCAAAATGGGATTCAAATTGATCTACTATATCACGCTGGTAAGATGGGATGATAAAAGGTTATATTTTGAGTTTTCCTTCACTTTCACAGATGTTGTATGCATTTTTTCATTGTTTTAAACACTACACCCTGCGCTAAGGAAATAATTTTTGTATTGCGGAGGACTTTGCAAACAACCAACGGACACAAATGATATTCAGACTCAAAACTGTTGTTTGCGATTACGTCACTAATTGTTATTAGTGTCGTAATCGCACAATGTTGTGCTGCATGGGATTCGAACCCCCTGACACTGACACGGCAGGTCGGTATCTCAACCACTACGCCATCTGTGCAGAATTATAATCCCTTAATCAATCTTTACGACATCCACGGACTAGAGAGGAAGTAGGTGAATTGTATTCTTACTCCGTCACCACACGAAGTAAATTTACATCCGCATTAATTTAATAAATTATGTATTTTACTACTAGCACCCCGCCCTCACTTCGCTTCGGTTTTAGTCGTTTTACCCGCGTAGTTCCCATTCCCGTGGGAATACCGGGATAAAATATAGCCTAGGTTACTCCCTGATATTATAGCTTTCCATTGGTGAAAGAATTTTTAAAATCGGTCCCGCTGTTTTGAAGATTACCCGGAACAAACAGACAGACAGAAAAAAATTTTTTAATCTGTATTTTAGGCATAGGTGTCGTGCAAATAACCGTGTGAGCATGAAAAAAGCCTATTATTTTGACACACAAACAGACACTCCAATTTTATTTATTGGTATAGATGTATTTGTTTGACGACGGAGTAAGAATACAAGTCACCATACCTTATTTTGCCTATGGATGGTAAGGTATTCAATCATCATCATTACCTCAGCTTATCTACGTTCTTGGTGGGCTTGAACCTCCTCCATAATAGGAGGGAAATTGACCTACTATACCACGCTAATCAGATGGATTGGTATGAGTTTTATTTCGAGTTCTCTTTGCATAGATGATATATGCATATTCAATCTCTTGACACCCACGCGCAAGATAACGGGTGGAGAATTTTTTCAATTGCCAACGGTGGAAAAAGAGCAAGCAGCACACCTGATGGTAAGTAATGCTGCCGCACATGGACCTTTGCAATACCAGGGGCACAGCCAGGCCGCTGCCTACCGTGAAGGAAATACTCTTCTTAAAACCTCGTTTAAAGAAGGACATGTCATAGCGCTCGAGAAACCCAGCAGCAGGTAATTCATTCCAGAGCTTGCACGTACCTGGGAGAAATGATCGCTGGAAAAGTACAGCTGAAGACCATAACGTTTCCAGGTACGATGTCGAGTGGTACGTTCGTAGAATGGTGACGGTGATACCAAGTGAAACAGTTCCTCGGAGCACTCCCCGTAAAAGGGTCGGTAGAGTACACAGAGTGACCCAAAGTCTCTCCGCTGCTCCAGCGACTCCAATCCGTCCGTAAGATTAGGATTCCCAACGATTCGAACAACACGCCTTTGCTGGGAGTCAAGTGGGTCTAGCTGATAATTTGGGCGCACCTGCCTAGAGATGCGCGCAGTACTCCACATGAGGACGAACTAGAGCTTTATATAACACAAAACGCTGTCTCGGTGTGAAGTACCGCCTGGCTGTGAATTGTATTCTTATTCCCTTTGAATTGTATCCTCTGAATTGTATCTGGAATAGTATTCTTACTCCATCACCACGAGGAGTAGGTATTTAATATGTATGCATATTAATACCTATGCAAGAAAAAGAAAACTTAAAATAAAATTCTACACCGATCCATTTAACAACGATAGTGTATAACGTTTATAGCTGAGATTTAATTACAAGTCGCAAATAATAAGAGTGAACTTCGTCTACCAGAACAACATAAGATATTATGCTGTTGTCTGAAAAGTGTCAATAGAATAGACCTCACATGCAGCAGAAAAAAACGTTGATGATTATATAAAACATTATCAACTATTATTATTATTAAATTAGACATTTTATTACGATGCGTGAATGAACTGCCCTGATTAAGAACTCCATAAATTAATGAATAAATATACTTAATTGATATGATATGTACCAGGAAGACGGTACAATCGACCTTACCACATGAATTTTTTATGTAAAATTATGCTTTCTTTATTTTAAGTAGAGTCTAAATTAGAAAAATAGCAAAGAAAAGCTCTTACGACTTTTTAATTTGCCAACAGAAATTGCTACAAAGCTCAATGATCCCTCTTCCGTATCAAATGAAAAAACAACTCTAAGTACTTGTAATAAAATTGAACTTAAGTTGCTAGGAATCATTTAATATAAGTCGTTCTATGTAGCAAATTTATCTCGCACTCGCGAAGTTCAACGTCCGTCCTAGCCCCCCTCCCCTCATGCAACGACTGCTTTTGGTAATTAAAAATAAAGAAGTCTAATTATCAGGATGTCAGGAAATGATTAAGTCTCGATTAAAAGCCAAGTTTGTCTATGATACGCTGACTATTTCTTTTTAAATCCACTTTTATTACCTGGCAACACGCATTATAAAAAACACCGTTTACATTTTATTCGCGAATACGTTTAAAAAATAAAATTCTTGTGAGTTTCTTATATTGCAAAAATTTACAATCTTCCTATAGTGGTCATTCATTTCATCTCAGCCAATATACGTCCCACTGTTGGGCTCGGGCCTTCTCCACAATGGGTAGGAAATTGATCTAGTATTCCACGCTTTGGAATAGGGTTTTATTTCGATTTTATCTGCATACAGGGCCAGATTATCCATACGGCGGATTGGGCAACTGACTAGGAGCCCCGCATTGATTAGGGGCCCGAGCATGCACTAAGAAAAAAACATTTCATCGAACGATATTTTTGAGAATTTGTATACTTCCAATATTATTCTTTTTCTTATTATTGTCGTTGCAAAAAAAAAAACAGCACCCTTGATGATAAGTGAGCTCATAGACCTGGGACCATGAACTCGAGAATCGCATTGCCTAGGGGCCCTGATAGGGTTAATCTAGCCCTGCATATATCCCTTAGTAGTACACCTATGGGCAAGAAGTTGTGAATTATATTCTTACTCCGTCACCACATGACTATAGTAGTCATCATCATTATTCATCACATTTCAGCTCATATACGTCCTACTTTTGGGCTCAGGCCTCTTCCATAATGGGAGGGAGATTGACCTACTATTCCACGCTGGCTAGACGTGTTGGAATGGGGTTTTATTTGGAGTTTCTTTCTCTTACCTCGATGTTATCTACATATATCCTTTAGTCATCTTTTACGACACCCACGAGCAAGATCATCATCTTGCTTTGATGCTTGCTGAAATGATGCTTCAGCGTATCGCCGTCCAGTGCTGGCTAATTGTATACCTGGTCTTATATGGTTATAATGGAGCGATAATTATAATATAATGACCTCTATACCCGTGTAGTGAGGAAGTAAGAATACAATTAACCACTCCCTATTTTACCCGTGGATGTCGTAAAAGACGACTAAGGGATATAATATGCATATAACATCTATGCAAGAAAATTAAAACTCAAAATAAAACCCTATACCAACCTGTCTGACCCGTGATGTCGTAAAAAACAACTAAATGATATAATATACACATAACATCTGTGCAAGAAAAGGGAAAACTCGAAATGAAACCCTCTACCAACATGTTTTGACCAGCATGGTGTAGTAGGTCAAATTTTGGGAAGGTACCCAAAATTTTGGGAGGGTACCCCAAATAGGGGGCATTCCGTCGGGCCGACTACTGACGTCAAGTCACCCTGCGACCACCGGGCCGACCACCGGAGTCGGCCCAACGACGAAGACGACGTGCATCGCGGGTGGGTTGCGGGTGTGCGTGCTTACGCCCCTCTGTCGCCCCGGACGGAGTGGTGCGAGGAGCGCGCCGACCGTAACCCACACCTTAAAAAAAAAAAGTAGGTCAAATTGCCTCCCATTATGGAGGCGGCCCGAGTCCAACAATGGGACATGTACGGGCTACGATGATAATGATGATCCTTACCTATAAATAACCTTTTAATTTTACTAAAATTTTACCTCGTTTCTCAATATGATGGTTACTTATACATTAAAAAATATGACTATAATAAATGCATAACTAATTTTGTTATATGTTATATTCTTTCTATACAAATGCTTCACAAATTACTTCCCTTTTCTTATCTTACTTCCCTCGTTACTTCTTACGACTTCCTAAAACAGAAGAAGGAAGTGTTTATCCGTTATTACTATTTATAATAGTGCATTATCTATGATCGTAAATAAATAATTTAATCGAGACCAATGGAACATTTGTAACAATGATTATAAAAAAATATTAATTAAAAACATTTTAAAACAAGCTTTTATTTAAATGCTCTAAAAGGAAGAAAACGCATCAAGACTATTCAAACGAGTCCAAACTCAACGGTTTTCTCTCGTTTAGTTTAAGAGTTCCTATGGCCACCTTCCGACGCCATCTTGAGACCAGCTTCATGGTACCATATTATTGCATTGTCACCGAAGTTACGCAAGTAAACCAAATTTGAACCTAATCTAACGAGGGGTCCCATACTGCATCACTATCGGATGGGTCATCTATTGCGTAGAAATAGTACTTCGGATGGCTACTTTTAAACTGTATTCAATAATTAGTGGTAACATTGTTCTATTTTATCCAATAATAGTATTCATATATACCACTTGACGTTTCCGTAATCGAATGTTTCTTAAGTATTAAGAGTGACGCTGCGATATATATCTAATGCAATTTATAGTACAGGTATTTAAAAAACAGAACAAACGAACATCATTGAATAAATTCCTCTAAAATATATAACCTTATCTGTTGGATGAACACTTATCTGGCTAAAAATGCCTGAACGAAGTACGAGCAAGATTCAAAGCAAGTCTTATCACACAAATATCAGGCAGAAGTATATAGAAGAAAACAAAAACTCGCCTCAAAATTTAAAAAAAATACCACTATTATAAAAATTTCTCCAAAAATTATATGAATGAACCTCAGTAATGAACTCATAACTTTTTTTATCACAGGAAGCAAGCTTCATAAAAAAAAACATTGATTGATTTGGTTAATCTCGCTCATTATTTGCTTATTACACGAATATTATCATGTTCTTTAATGGTAGCAGGAAGACGGTTTATATCAATCAGTCTATAGTTTGGTCTAGACATTTCAATTGTCCATTCGATCGACGTACGTCCACCAAAACTTCGGGCGTCGACCCCAAAACCCCTATTCTATACTAATTATTAAGAATATCGAATCTGTCGATGGAAGTCCGATATCTTGGTTGGTTAAAATGACCAAATAATTTTTCGATCATTATACAAATTTGTTTTGTCTAAATTAATGACATAGAATTAATTTTAATTTATATCTTGCCTTTTTATGTATACAGATAACAAAATATAAGGTCTGTTTTTTCACCGATGATGTTCATCGATAATTCGAGAATGTATCTATGTAGAAAATATATTTTAATGATGTTCCTCATTTTAAAATATATATTTAATACACGATTCCAATAAATTATGCTTTACATTGCGTTCTAAGTGATAAATACCGCGTAAATACGCGTACTCATTATATAAACACGAGTTAGCACAACACTATTTCATTGTGATTTCAAAGTGGCTTCGAATCAAATCAGAATAAAGGTGAACGATTTATAATGCAAATCAAGACAAACTAATAAACTGTATAAATTATTGCTTTTCTCTTAAGTTTAGCAATTTAATTGCTTTATTACTTGCCAGGGATACGACTTTGTGAGAATGATAGCTTTTTTAAGTCCTCGTGATTTGACTACTCCACGATAGATGGCGTTGTTGAAAGTAATATTCCTTGATATACAGAATTTTAAATGAACATAGTTTTTTTTTGTAGTTTAATAATATACTTATAATTTATCATGGTGATTTTAATAATTATATAAGGATACTGTGTAAAATAAAGATGTCTAAATAGATATCATTTGTTAACGTAATTTGATGTAATTTGTAACATTTATGAAATTTTACAGACCGGCACGACTTCATAACTCATTTTTCTATTTATATTTATTTTTCACAATTGATTTTTTTAAAACATTATTAAATAATAGATAATTTAACTAGTAGCTGCGGATAGACTTCGCATGTTCTTCTGTAGACTCTTTCCGCGGGATTTCTGAGAAACTTAAAAAATTTAATATGTTGTCACTGTAACTATAGGCTTTGGCATGAAATATTCGCTGCAGTATTGGCCGAGCATTACAGCATTTTCTTCCTTAAATGAGTTTTTAAAAGAGCTCTGGTTCTGTTTCTACTGTCTATTCATGTGGTCCTTGGACGATAGTTACCCTCAGATAAACTGTTTTCTTTTTTGCTACAATAGGCTTGCTTAATGGCATTTACATTACGCAACAGTAGTAATTCATTGAACTACCTACTCTTTTAAGTCATAACGTAATTTTGAGCGAATAATATGAGAACTTATGCCTCTCAATTTTGAGACAACCATTAAGTAGCTACAATAGAAAGTTCTCAATATGTTTTTCCTTTTTTTTTAAATTATAACTTGACTTAAGCGATGTTTGGAAGCGTTTTAATATAAAGTGCTTCACCTTTAGCCTCCTTCATTATAGGTCCACTATAATAATAAAGGAAATGGTCTACTATAAATGTGCTGTGTGGTAGCGGCTTCGAATACTACCAATCCTTGCTTTGCTCGTGGGTGTCGTAAAAGATGACTAAGAGCCCTAGATTGACCCGGACCAACTCCATCTGGTACCATTTGGGTCAACGATTACATTCCCAAGGAGGGTTGACGTCAGGCAGGCGGCCGGTCATAAAAGTCATTGCCGAAACTTTTTGCAATATGTCAAAACAGATGACATATTGCGTCGACCCCAAGTAATTGGGATAAGAGCAAGATGATAATGATAGTCTACTATAACTGATTATTTAATTGGCTTTGCATAGTTTAGTTTCGAATTTTTCTTCGGGACCGATAATATTTGTATTTGTCTCATAGACGTCTTTTACAACTACCGCGGTCGAAGGAGGGATGGTATAACTATATTTAAAGGCAGAAATGTATAACTATATTTGAAGAATTTATGGTTTTTGGTATATTTGAAGAATTTTTGAAATTAATTAATTGTATAAGACAATTAATTAATTTCAAAAATTATATAAAAACTAGCTAACCCAACAGACGTTCTTCTGTTCACATAAAATAAAAGGAATTCTCCTTGAAATCGATAGCAGCGCCACCTACTGGGTCCAATTGTAAATCTAAACCATTCTTGAATCCCCTTGAATACGCCCAAAGAATTTCGTCAACATCGGTCCAGTCGTTTAGGAGGAGTTCAGTGACATACACACGTACACAAAAAAATTATATATAAAGATGATATTCTTTACAAACATTGAGATTTAATAATGATTGATAGTTATAAAATATGTTAAGTATTTTTTAAATTGAAAAATTGGCTAATAATTTTTTGTAGACAATATTTCAATTTCAACCTATATCATTCTTTTTTTAAGCTGGCAACCAATTACATTTTCTAAGGAGGCATCATAAAAAGTTATCATTTGAATAATATCGGCTGATTACAAATGTGCATGTGGACGTGTTTCGAATCACGTACACCCACTTAATTCGCAGAAGCACTCCTACACGAAATTAAATAACACGAAGAGTCTGAATATATATTTTAAAAATCATGTGACCAAATTTATATTACTAGCAATCCTGCCCTCACTTCGGTTCGGTTTCACTCGCCTTACCCACATAGGTCCATTCCTGTGGGAATACCGGGATAAAATATAGCCTAAGTTACTCCTTATATAGACAGCTGCTAATAAAATATCGGTCCAGCCGTTTCGAAGATTACACGGAACAAACAGACAGACAGACAGACAAAAATATGTGAACCGGTTTTTAGGCATACGTATCGTGCAAATAACCATAAGAGCATGAAAAAGCCTATTATTTTGACATTCCAAAAATATACTTCAATTTTATTTATTTGTATAGATTTATCTATACCAATAAATAAAATTGGAGTGTCTGTTTGTAATGTCAAAATAATAGGCTTTTTCATACTCACACGGTTATTTGCACGACACCTATGCCTAAAATACAGATTAAAAAATGTTTGTCTGTCTGTCTGTCTGTTTGTTCCGGGTAATCTTCAAAACGGCTGGACCGATTTCAAAAATTCTTTCACCAATGGTAAGCTATAATATCAGGGCGTAAACTAGACTATATTTTATCCCGGTATTCCCACGGGAACGGGAACTACGCGGGTAAAGGGACTAAAACCGAAGCGAAGCGAGGGCGGGTTGCTAGTAGATAATAAACTTTTATACTTTCAAAGAGATTACCCTGTGGTCTAAATAACGATATTCTGCCTCATGTATAGATCTGACTTCCACGTAGGGCAACACCCAAAAGTAGTCGGGCAGTACCCGAAAGGGTAAATCCATCTAGCCGATCACGGATGTCAAGAAAATTATCCCAGTGATCGGCCCAATGGCGATAGGGAGAGACTACGGAAGGTTATGGTGCCTCACGCCACCAATCCGCGTAAAAGCGTATTAATAATAGGCTTTTGTTTTAATTTTTTGGAAGCGTTTTTTTGAACTATTATTTATTTTGACATTACAAACACTCCAATTTTATTTATTGGTATAGATTCATAATAGGTTTTGGAATATGAATTGTGATCCTCCAAATCCTTTCGAAAATAATTGTAGTGGATTCAATCCCCGCGCGTTCTTTGTGCGATCTCAAATACTTATTCTGAATATGGGTGTAATCTGTATCCGTTCGTATGTTTGCGTTTATTCATGTATGTGATCGACATGCGGATGGATAGGATGAATTATCAATCATCGTTTTCATCATACTTCTACTCTTCTTCCAACTGCTATATGATGCTCGGCAGTTTACTGTCTTCAACATTTAGAAGAAAATTAAAATACACTCCATAAGTTTTGTCTCTCCCGTGTGATTACGAAGAAATCAATACGTACAATCTTGGATGGCGGTGTCGTAAAAGACGATCGAGGGATCGTCGCAGCCCACATACGTCCCACTGCTGGGCGTGGACCTCCTCCACAATGGAAATTGACTTACTATACTAGTCAAACATGTTGATATTGGGTTTCATTACAAGTTTTCCTTCTCTTGCACAGATGTTACGTGCATATTATGTCCCATAGTCGTCTTTTACGACATCCACGGGTGAGATAGAGAGTGGTGAATTGTATTCTTACTCCGTCACCACACGGAAAGGTAGAGATATAATATGCATATAACATCTATGTAAGAGAAGGCATATTCAAATTAAAACCCTATACCAACTCCTCTGACCAGCATGCTCAAGTAAATTTCCTCCTATTGTTGAAAGACTCGAGCCCAACAGTGGAATATATATTAGCTGAAATGGTCAAAATTTGACTAAGTTTGTAAATTGCTTACTAACATCTGCTTCGCAACGTTTTTGTCAACCAGACAACTGCTTTCGAATTGGCACAGGTCCGTGTAGATAGGAGTATTCATAGCTACCATACGATATAATAATAATATAAATAATCAAACAGAATTCCTCCTAATGAAAAAGAACACAAAGCAGCTCTCTGATGGTAGAAGTTAAAACTTAAATGAATTATCATGTTTAAAATTTTAGAAAAAAAAATCATAATAAAAAACTTCTTGAGCTATTTGAATGGGGTAAATTTAATTAAAATACAATTAAAAACATCGAATTCTTGATGCCAATACTAAATAAAACGTACCTTTAGTTACAAAGATAAATGTCGCTTAGTACAAATTGCCTTAAGCCCTCGTTTTTCCGCGTATGGAAAGTGTAAAATAGTTCAGCGTGTGAAAAAAAGTGCTCTGATTTTAATGAATTCGGTAGCATTCGACGGAGAATGTATGTATATAACTCAATATCACCCTAGATGTCGCTTAAACCAAATAGCCTTCGACCCCTCGATATGCATATTATATTCGTTAGTCGTCTTTTACAACACCCACAGGCAAGAGAGGGGTTGGTGAATTGTATTCTTACTCCGTCACCACTCGGAAAATTAAATGAATTAAACAGTTGTTATTTTAGGATATTCAAATTATTTGATCTTAAATTAAAATTTATAAATTAAAACTTTTCACATTTATCTAGTTTTAATCGGCACATATAAATTGATATAGCTACAGATATAGTGTTACCAATACGTCACGTGACCATGTCAGTGACGACTTACTTGAATTCACGCCACATTCAAACCTGTTTATAGAAGTTTCTACTTCAAAACCATTAGAAGAAAAAGTAATTTTAAACCGCGTAGAATAATAAATGAGCATTTAAAATTGCGAGAACAAAGGCACAGTGTAAACACAACATTATACAGAGTACCCCATTGTACACCATAGATACTAGATATACAACCATAGCTAAGTATAGTCAGTCGTACAGAGTTTACTGGGCTAAAAGTTGAACGAACCTAGGAAGCGCTTGCGTCTCATTGCTCTCAACTCTCGCACACAACGCCATACAGATAACATGCATACATATAAACAGAAAATGCAACGAAACAAAGATAACTCGACACACACCGGTGGAAACAAACCGTGAGAAATGTTGATAACTCACTCGCGTTAGTGAGCCCTAACGTCACTTCCGAGTTTGAATAGAATCAACAAGTCCCTAAAGCTTTTCGAATATCGAATTCTTTGTTTAAAATTTTTAACGTGTGAATGAACTCTATCATTGTGTGCGTGATTTTTCGGTGTAAGAAAAGGACAGCGATAATCAATTGCAATGAATTCATGACACGTTTGCTCGGAATCAAGGCGCAGACAAATTGATGATAAATGTTATAATTTATTATTTGATCAGCGACACCTGCTCGATTACTATCATCTATGTTATTTCATGTATATTCAATTAAGAAAGAGATAGGACTACAATTAATATTCAAATTTGTATGGGAGTGAGTGTGTAGGCTATAGATATAATGAGGTTTACTTGTAGTAGTTTCAACTTGTATGACTGGGCGAGCTCCGTCATCTTATGTAAGCCTGGTATCGGGGATCTCGTTTGCGCATATATTTTAGTACAGGTTTTTTTTCAGAGTAAAATAACACGCAACCGGCTTGACGAGGCCATTTCTTAAAAATGTCTTTGCATTTCCGCGTTGAGAAAAATATGCATATATCGAGTATTCGCACCTAAAAACAACTTTTTAATGTGTTAACACAAGTTTCACAGTATTTTTTATGAGATATATTTTTTTAATATTAACTATTTTAATAATCGCCCACCTTATTCCCGAAAGTAAAGGCAAAGAAACACTCATTCTCATTCTGTCATGTAACTTTTACTCCTAAGTAAAGGTTCATAAGAAAAAAGTAATAATCATTATTGTCATCATAGTTGACATACATCCCACTGCTGGGCTCGAGCCTCCAAGAAAATTGACCTATTACATCAAGACAATCTTCGGTTTTGTAATACGATAGATTTCATAAACATTTCAGCGTCCATACTTGTTTTTTAACTACATCACTAGGAACAGAAAAAGAATTAATAATAATTAGATAAAATATTATAAATATAGCTAAATAGTAAATATCATAGTGATGGGACGTAGCGTAACAAACACGTCAAGCTAAATAAAACCCGAAGAAAACTGTTTGAAAACTCTAAGATCACTCAGCTTTCTAATCTAACTTTATTAAGTACAATATGCTTTTTTACTTACTGCCATTTACCTCTACAATCAAAATAGTATGCATATAATACCGTAGCGTAATACTAATATAATATTTTAAAAGAACATAATTGAAGAAAATTTCTACTCAATATTCCTACATAATTAATATCGACAAAAACAAAACGTATATCGTAAAATATTTCTTCTTTCAACAAAACGTAGAACCTAATATAATATCTACAAAAATCACAAACGCTCCCACAAATTTCACTTCACTAGTTCACTAGTTCACAAGTTTTATTAGATTCGAAAACCTCTTGCATACTCATGTCATCCTAGTAAATTCACATAAAACATTTATAGTAAAAAAAAAACAGCGGCTGTTTTTTCGTAGTACATACAAAATTAGTCTAAACTTTTATTCTACGATTCGTAGCGCTAACTACGCACATAGAGATGCTTTAAGTTTTATAACAAAAAATTGCCAAGTATTGGTACCTATTCAATGCCCGTTTTTAGCAATATATTACTCATAACTACAATAATTGGTGGCACCTTAATTACCACTGATTTTTTTATTGCCTATGGTGGCAAACGATCATTCAGAACATCTGATGATAAGTGACACTGTCGCACATGGACCTTTGCAATACCAGCTAGGCCTACCGTGAAGAAAATACTCTTCTTAAACCTTTATACGAGGTTTGAGAAGGGCATGCCAAATACGTAACAATGGCAATTTAATTGCCTTAATTGTTCTTGTTACCTCAATTTTAGGTTGTGCCTGAAATGTAGATGAAAAAGCATATTAGTCATTTAACAAACAGTAATAAATTAATGTGACATTTACAATATTTATTTCCCCCCTTCAAAACAATGCCTTCTTTAAATCACTTCAAAAAGATTATCATCACCTGATAATCCGACACTCGAAAGCATATCGGATTAACGTTATTTAGTCTTTTAAAATACACTTGAGACTTAACTCATAACGATCACGGGCAATGATTTACGTCGTGGATTATTTACAAAACTTAATTTATACGAAATTAATTTATAATAAAACAAATAAAAACATGTTTTTGGATTAGCGCCTGTGAATTATTTTAGAGATCAAATTTTATCGTGAACAGGCCGAGTCTTGTCTATTAATTAACCTTCACATGGGCCAAGTGCAATAAATAATCTAATACTTTGTTTGCATTATTAAAAGCAAGTACAAGGCCTTCTTTAAGACACTTTTGGCATTGCACTTTTACAAGAAGGAGGATAAGAGCGTGGGCCACTTTGCCATCGATGTAGGCTATTGACTCCACAGATGGCGTAATGGTTAAGATACCGACCTACCGTGGCAGTGTCACAGGTTCGAATCCCACGTAAGACAACACTTTATGTGATCCACTAATTGTTGTCTCGATGTAAATTGTGTCCGCTAATTACATTTTCGTAAAGTTCCCCGCAACACAAGAATTGTTTCTTTAATGCAGGGCGTCATATTTAAAAAAAAAAGTTAAAAGTGTCATCTGGTCTATCACATTTTCTCGGTCTTCGTCCCATTATGGAAGAGGTCCGAGCCCAACAGTGGGCCTTACGTGAACTGAGATAAATAATTAAAATTTAAATATCACATAACTATGACATAGATTTACCTATGTCTGTAAATACAACATTTTAAAAGATAAATTCATAAAAGAATGCTTTCATTCGCAATCGATAATTCCCTATAAAATTATTGATGCATGTCATTCAGTTTAAATATTACATGCGGTAGTATTAACTGGCTGTATCATAACATTCCCTGTTGCCTGTCCTGGGGTGAATGACTATTAATGCAAATGTACAGTGTTGCTCGTCAATAAATATAGGAGTTGGAAAATGCATGTGGAAAATTGAAAATTATTGCTAATGTACATATATTTTATGTTATTTTATTGCAGGTCACTTAATGTTGTAAATAAATTGTTTGTTTGTTTGTCTATATATATATATTTCTTACCTTTCTTCGTGTGGTGACGGATACAATTGATTCATTCACGACAAAGGGATATGATATCCATTGGTGTATTTTTAAAATCGTATAAGTGATTTAAGTAACAAGAAAAAGAGCGTGTGTACAAAGTACGCATGGCAGAAGTGAAACTTCTTTATCCTTTATCCCTTTATCCTTTATCCCTTTATCCTTTATTCTTACCCTTTATCTCATTCTCTCGCCGGCTGAATCCTATACATTTATGTGTTTATGTCTCTATGGACTCGCTTTTTCGTTTCATCGAGTTTGAAATCACGATTCTAAAGAAGTTTCACTTCAAAAAACAAACTTACAATTACCCATGTAATAGGTAGGGTCTGGACGGATGTATATAGGCTTTGCTGCGCCTAAGAAATGTCATCGTCATCATCATCGCCATCTCAGTTCATACACGCTGGCCCCACTGCTGGGTTCGAGCATCCACCACAATTTGAGGGCAATTGACGTACCACGTTGATCAGTCGGGTTTGTATAGGTTTATTTCGAGTTTTCCTTCTCTCGTAACAAGTAAGTAACACTAGCCGAGCTAAGATCCTCTTCGGCCTGTCAGCATATATTAATCTTAAGCTTAAATTACAATCATTCAGACTGTTATTAGACAAATGCTATTACTGTATAAAGGATTTTTTAAATGACAAGGAATTATAATGTGCAAAGAGATATAAACTAAATTACATTATAAAATGACTAACTCGCTAATTTTACTAATTTATAAAATGACTACATGCTAATGTTACTAAAACCTTTGTAAAATAAATAAATATTTTGCACACCAGTAAATGGTAGAATATCGCTAGTGCTTAAATGTAAGGAACTGTCAACTTTATGTACCCGTATTCTGACAAATAAATTATTATTATTATTATGTATCTCCGATTCACGGCTATCTTCCAAGGGAAGATACCCGTCCTTTGAAAGGCTTACATGGGGATATGGATCCAACACGCAGAGGCCTTTGGAGAAATTTAATGTAAAAATGGGATGGGACGTCTACCGTTGACACTCCACGTCTGCACATAACACACGTGGACTGCCAACGGTAGGTGTAAAACTATTGTGTGATGATGGTATCTAATAACTGTTTATGGGGTTGGAGGTTTGATGGACTGGCTAAACTAAAAACTATTGATTGAAAAACTGTCGTCTGCCTTCAATACCTTTATCGTCTTGAACTTTGGCAGACGGTGACTCGCCAACTCACTGAATGGGCCCCCCCAAACGGTCGCCACAGACACACAGGCCATACGGACAACAGGGGAGCAACATTGGTGCAAGTGGCTTGGGGTGTCGAGCGGTGCGGCGCCGGTTTCACCATTTCAATTTTGTTTTTTTTCTTCTTTTTCTGGGTCCCAATGTTTTATATGAAACTAGCTGACCCAACAGACGTTGTTTTGTCAAATAAAATAAAAGGACAACGGCGTCACTTACCGGGCCTAATTGTGAATCTAAACCATTTTTGAATCCCCTTCAACAAAAAATTTCATCAACATCTGTTCAGCCGTTTCGGAGGAGTTCAGTGACATGCACACGTACACAAGAAATTTATATGTATGAGAGCACAATAAATGGATTTTCTTTCTTACATATTTATTTATATTTTAATACTTGTAATTATCGATAAAGCATTTACTATTTATCATCAAGACAAGATACCAAGTTGACACAATCAAGGTGCGATCGCTGGAATTTATCATAGATACATCGAACCACGTTTGCGACGTTGGATACCCCCCCGTATCTAGCATATAGGGGTGGCAAATATATATTGCTTTCTTCAATGTACGTTAACGAATTATAAGTAAATATATCCCCATTTTTTCGGGGTGGGCTACGGTCAGCGCACCCGCCCCGCCCGGCTCCGTCCAGGGCGACAGAGGGGCGGCGCGCGGTTCCGTAACCCACCCATAGCACATCGCCTTCATCGTTGGGCCAACCACCGGTACCGAGTTCCTTGTCCTCGAGGCCGGCGAAAATTATAAGACCCTAAGGGCGCCTTCAAATTTGCCGCAAAGTGCCGCGCGGCGGTAGCGCGTGTGCAGCGCTGCAGCCGCGCTGCTGTCGCTAAGTTTGAGAATCGTAGTATAGTACATAGTTTTACGATGGATTCTGACGAAGAAACTCTGCTCTACTTGTACAAAAAAATACGTGCGCCCATCACTAGTCGATCGATGAATTGATGCGTGGTTGCAGCGCGGTTGCAGCGCGGGTGTAGCGCTGCAACCTTTTTTTTTTTTTTTTTTTTTTTTTTTTTTTTTTTTTTTTTTTTTTGTGTGTATTTAGCTGTTGGTCGCAGATGACCTTGACAGCTTAACGCGGGCAATGGGCGAGCTGAAGGCTCTCAACCCGGTAAGTAAGTTAGCGCTGCAACCGCGCGTTGTTTATTTATATAGATTTACAAAGTAGCGCGGCCGCAGCGCTGCAGACGCGCTGCCACCGCGCGGCACTTTGTGGCAAATTTGAAGGCGCCCTTAGACCCACTGGCGAAACCATTATATTTTTTTCATATACATAAAAACATTTTGTTTTTACTGGCAATAAATTTGTACCAAAATTTAATAACTAATTCCATAGCGGTTAAAGCCGTAATAACGACAACTTGTTGGACGTAACCGACACCTTAGTCCACCCGTAACCATGAACGCTAAAAAATATTCAAAACTTTGAGCAAAAAAACTCCATAAAAATAGTCTTATTTTCGTCTCTAGTCTCAGAAATCATTACCCTAACACACACTCCCAACATTGTAATTCCTGTAAGCCAAGATCCAGAAAGGCCTCCATAAATGACACCGAATTTTAACCCGGGAAATGCTTTTAATTTTCTTGATTCAACAAATTTTATTAGAAAAGAAAACCAGGAGGAGCTTGGAGAATAATCACATACCTTCTGTCCAAAGCGGAAGACATGAAGCAAAATTAGCTAATAAAGAAAAGGACAGCTGAAGCGCAGCAGTACAGCAATACGGATAAGACAGAACTTTATCTCAGCCCATAAAAGTCCCACTGTTGGGCTCAGGCCTTTTCCGCAGCTGAAGGGAAAGTGACTTATTACACCCCCCCTGGTCATAGATGTTGGCATAGGGTTTTATGTCGAGTTTTCCTTTTCTTGCATGAGAATAGACTAGGGGATATGATATGCAAATATTAACTACATATCACACCCCTTAGTTGTTTTTTACAACACCCATGGGTAAGAGAGGGGGTAGAGAACTCTAGTTATTCAGTCACCACACGGATAGAATATAGTTACTCGTCACTCCTGAAAGGGCCTATATGTGAGCCTTAAGATTGATTGCAATAGTAGGTATGGCAGTAAGCGTCTAAGGGATATAATACGCATATCTATACTCTATACTAATATATAAAGCTGAAGGGTTTGTTTGTTTGAACGCGCTAATCTCAGGTACTCCTGGTCCGATTTGAAAAATTCTCTCAGTGTCAGATAGCCCATTTATCGAGGAAGACTATAGGTTACATATCACCACACTAAGATGAACAGGAGCGGAGCACCAATGAGGAATGTTTCAAAATCGGGGATTTATTTTCCTTTTGAGAGGTTCCGCTGTGTAAACGGCTAAATTTTCGCAAAAAAGTTAGCCCAAAGTATCTATACCACGCGGACGAAGTCACAAGCAGTAACTAGTAATAATATATGTACGCAAGAGAAGAAAATCTTTAAATAAAACCCTATACCGACTCGTTTAAACAGCGTGCTATTGTTGGCCAATTGCCCCTTCATTGTAGAGGAGTGCCCAGCAGTGGGACATTCACGAACATAGATGATGATGAATTTATAATTCTACGAGAGGAAAGAAAGTATTTTTCTTTCCTTCTATTCCAAGTTCGTATGATATTGATGATTAACATTAATTTTGCATATTAATATTCTTTGTCGTCGTAATCAAAACCAATATCCAATTTGGAACCGTGTGAATGAATCTGTAGGGTAGCCTCGCCATTTTATTTCAGCTCATATACGTTGCCTGGATTTTATTTAAACTTTGCTTTCTCTTGCATTTGTTTTATTTGCCTATTAAACCCTTAGTCGTCCTTTACAACACCCACGAGCAAACTAGGGGGGTGGTGAATAGGCATGATGACTAATTTAGAAAAACTATTTTATAATATTCTTAAATAACTACTATTATCAAAAAATATATTATTTTTGCAATAAGTACGGTTTCTTTAGAAATAAATGCTATTTTAATTAAATGCATTTAAATTAGCGCCAAAGCGGTGCCTAGTGTCATGGTGTCTGCTTGTGACGTCACGCCTATTCACTTGAGTTGGAAACGTAAGGGAGTTAAAGCAAAAAATCTGATATATTTTATTTAGACATGAATTCGAAAGTCTATAAGTGGTTTGCGGTTCCTCAATGTGTTAATACACCATTAAAAACCCCTAACAAACTGTTTGTTTATGTGCCACACAATAAAACAATAAGATATAAGTGGCTTAATCTTGCACGGCGAGATCCAAAAGCCATAAATTTAAATAAACAAATATAAAAAAAATAGGAGACTATTTATTTCTATGAAGATCATTTTGACGTAAGTAATTACTTTATATAGTATGTTTAATTTGGTGTGTGACTTTATTTTCCTGCAGTTTAATACCAAGTTTACAAAAGCATTATTTAAATAACATAATCTCTAACATCTCAAGCGGTATTATTTTTAAATAGATTTTAAATTATTGGTATTGGAAAATTATCAATCAATATTTTACTTACATCGTAGTTTTGACGTTTCTAAATTCTGCTGAACAGAAGTCTTTGTTTGATGCTAGGTACTCTTCCAGCATTAACAAATCAACTCTAGGCAAATTAGAGCTGTTTGCTTTGGTGGTCCTTCTTCCATGACTTACATTTTTAGTAAAAACACAAAAGTAAGCAAAGGATCGATAAAAATCACGAAATACTCTTTAAATGCAAGTTAAAACAATTAATAAGTGTAACGATCGTAGAGTTTCGTACATAATTTGCGATTATAATGACTGGTGTACATAGGAGTGACGTAACTCAATTTTATTGGTGTTTAGCTGAGCATAGCGGACTTTTGTATTTTGTAGTTTTATTTTATTAAATAAACTAATAATCTCATCTTATAAAAGAAAATAAATATTTATTTCAAGATATATTCTTTGTGTTACAGTAGATAAACACATTATTTTAATGATTTTTGGTTACTGTCATCATGCCTATTGTATTCTTACTCCGTCATCGCACGGAAAGTATCTAACCTCAACGTTAGATTGTATTTCTGTATCTTTTTAATTTGTTAAATTTAAACGATGTCCATTATACCCTTTTTTTAAAATAATAACCACGCTTTGAGAAAAGTTATTAAGCATATAAACTACGCATCGTACGTGCCTTTCGTAACGTACATAACCATTCAAAATGATACAGGTATGTCATTATTTTAATCAGTTTTCTCTGAACTGCAAGTAGCAGGCTGAAAGTTAATAAAGAAATTATCATTCGATTTATTACGTATTTTTTTTACCTTCAATACCATAAATTTTGACTTAGTTCTTTTTCTTACGTACAATGCTGTTCTACTATAGCATCGACACCTCTTAATAAAACAAAAAGGTTAATGTAATTACAAAAATAATAAAAAGCACTCGTTCTTTTAACTCCTTTTCATTCTGCACTCACTTATAGTACCAATCATACTAGGAGTACATCAATATAAAGAGATGTACCGTATTAATATAATATCTAACATTTCTAGTTTAGTACCTCCTTAATTCGAGAGTCGACGTATCGAATAAATTTCGTAGACGTTTGTAGACCTAACAACAAATACCTGCTTTGTATAGTAGTAACGCTCAGCTTCTTTGGGAGACGATTTAATATGAAACTATATCTTCACGTGATGCCTTAATATTTATTTGCCTGAACAATAACAATTGTACATAAATTAATTGGTAGAACAACTAAATTCTTTAATAAAAATAAATCGATATTTTACTCCGTATGAACGATCAGCCCTACCAGGAGAGCATCAATCTAAACACGTTAATCCTGCACCCGTCTAACTTGCACGTCTGCCAACAGTGGGCTAAAAGATCAACGAACGCTCAAGTGACATGATGTTATCGCGTTTTCATATATTGTTGCATTAACCAGTCGAGGACGGAAATTGGATGGGCGGCAGTGTTGCAATAAGATGTATGCTTTTTGTTAATTTCAATGTTGTACGTGGGCTTAGAAAGTTCTCAAATTTAAAAATTGATATAATGTATTATATGGAAATGGTCATTATCTAAAATTAACAACGTGTAAAGATAAAAAATTAAGTATTAAAACCATTTTTACGTTTTATAAAACTACTAAAATCACAATAATGAAATTCATGTACAAGTTTTAGAGCTTGCTATAAACAGCTAGCGTCCCCAGGATGTGGTTTATGCTATGGTAAATAATTGATTTAGTCCCTGAAACGGAGAAAATCCTGCTATTCTCATATCGCAGGATATCTTAGGCCTATACATCTTCTGGTAATGTAGCCCATGCTACGCGCATTACCAGGCGAGCAGGCCGCACGACCAATTCGCGCGATCTGGCCGCTTAATGCGCTGAGGTTACTCAGCGGTCCGTGGCCGCGAGTAGAATCGCGATCCAATGTTTCCTGCTGGTCGTGCTGTCAATATGTGTGCTCCTGGACTCTGGGCCGCCTATTACGGACCTTTGCGTATATCATGGAAAAATTAGTTGGGTTGGTGGATGACGAAAAAGAGATTAAGGGTTGACGTAAAAGGGATTAATAATAAACATATAACATCTATGCAAGAAAAGGAAAACTCGAAACAAAACCCTATACCAACCTGTCTGACCAGCATTGTATAGTAAGGTCAATTTACCTTCTATTGTGGAGGAGGCTCCAGCCCAACAATGGGACGTATATGAGCTGAATTGAATGAATGAATGAGTGAATGAAAAATCGATGGTATTGTTCCTAAGCATAGATTTTTGTATGTTTTATACTTTCAGACTTGCCCCTACTGACCGGCATCCTGTATATCTACATTTCCAAACTTGGTTGTGATTATAAAAAAAATAATGACTAATATGACTACCACTACATCCACCAAGTCTTGAATAACTGTTATAGTTCACCATATTTCATTTATAACAAAACTAAAGCAATTGTTCAAAAGTTCTTAAGCAAATTGTTATCACGCAAATCGCACAGCGTTTGCAGCGACGACTATTTGATATTATTCAACATACAAATTTTAATTCTAATTCTTATAACATAAAATCTCTTTTTAAATGACATCCATCAATTACTGTTGATATTTGATAGAAAGCAGAGGCCAACATTAGTCAGCAAGGTACTAGGAATGCATAGATTCACGGAGATGTAAAAATCGCAGCGTTCGTAAAATAACTGCTTAGTACTTCTTATTTAGATAAAGATTCTACATAATAGTAATTTCATGAGCCTAACGTAAACTGAATATGTTATTTTAAAACATTTTATCAAAAGTATGTAATTAACCATTCGCAAACATATTGCCTATTTATTCGGTTTGGTTAAATGATAATTATGGAATTACAAGGACAAAAATGAATACAATTTATAATTTCTAAATTTATTCAATCATCACAATTAGACATGGACCTCTCCAGAAATGTTATATTAGCATGACATCATCATCATCATCATCATCGTCGCAGCCCACATACGTCCCATTATTGGGCTCGGGTCTCCTCCACAATGGGAGGGAATCTGACCTATTATACCATGCTAGTCAGACATTTTGGTATAGGGTTTCATTTCGAGTTTTCCTTCTCTTACACAGATCTTATGTGCATACTGTATTCCTTAGGTAGTCGTCTTTTACGACATCCTCGGGCAAGATAGGGAGTGGTGAAATGTATTCTTACTCCGTCATCACACGCAAAGCATGGCAAACAGCATGTACGAGATGGTAATCGCAGTTGGCGATATGAATTACCCTGGCAAGTGCTGCTGCCCACATTACCTTGTTGCTGTCATCGGCATAAATTTAAACGCGAAAGTGGGTATGATGACGCATCCTATCCTCAACCCTTGATCACATCAATTAATACATAAAAATCACATATTACAATGTTTGATCAACGGTAATCTCTGAAACTAGGCAACGGATTTCAATGAAAATTAGATTTCTGTTAATAGGAACTGCTTTACTTGGTACCACCGTCACCATTCTACCAACGTACCACTCAACATCGTAGCAGAGTTCATCCATTTCACCTGGAAACTTTATGATCTTCAATTGTACGATTCCAGCGATCATTTCTCCCATGTACGTGCAAGCTCTGGAATGAACTACCTGCTGCTGTGTTGCCCGAGCGCTATGACATGTCCTTCTTTAAACGAGGTTTAAAATGAGTATTTTCTTCACGGTAGGCAACGGCGTCGGCTGTGCCCCTGGTATTGCAAAGGTCTATGTGCGGCAGTATCACTTACCATCAGGTGTGCTGCTTGCTCGTTTGCCACCGTTGGCAATAAAAAAAAATTCTTTATTCAACTTCTCTGAAAAAAGTCTTAAAACAGGCAGCAGCAATTAGGGTTGAGCCTCCTCCACAAAAGGAGGCAAATTGATCGACTATTTCGCTGGTCAGACGGCTCGGTATAGGATTTAATTTCGAGTGTTTCTTCTCTTACATAGATGTTATATGCATATTATATCTCGTAGTCGTCATTTTCTATACCTATGGGCATGATAGAGGTTGGTGAATTGTATTCTTACTCTGTAATTCAATTGAATTTCCGTGTAGTGACAGAGTCAAGTATATTGATAGAGAATAAATTCTAACGCACTCAAAATAAATTCTTACCACTCCTTATCTTGCCCGTGGATGTCGTAAAAGGCGACTAAGGGATATAATACAATAACATCTGTGCAAGAGAAGGCAAACTCATAATAAACCCCTATACCAACATACACAATTAGTATAGTAGGTAAATTTCCCTCCTATTGTGGAAGAGCACAGCAGTGGGACCAATATGAGCCGAGATAAAATTCTGACAGGATGCCATTACAATTACCTTCAAAAATCCTCACATAAGAATGCTTTCTTTAGATAATTCTCAAGTTATTAGCGATTCATACAAAATGACTCATAAAAAATACATAAAACTAACATCGAAAGTTAACCAAACTACCTATCGATATCGCTTGAATGAACTAAACCCACAGTGAAAAACCGGTACACCCACCCAATAAATATAGACAATGCAGTATTTAAACAACCAGGGTCACACGACCTCTGGTAGTACCCAACTTCCGTTCGTAAATCGTTCAATTCGTTATGGAATGCGGAAAGCGACAGAGGTCAAGGTATAATTGTGGTGAAAGACATGATTTTAAGTGGTCAACATTTCACAATTCAATGTTTTGAACATATAATTTTGTCTTCTATTTGATGATAAACTAAGAATATGTTCTTCTTCGCGTGGTGATGGTGTAAAAATACAATTCAGTACTCCCTTTCTTACATATTCATTAAACAAGGCTAAGAAGTTTCAATATGCAAATAACAAATATGCAACGGAAAACTTGAACTAAAACCTTATGTCTATCCGTCTGACCAGCGTGTTTTAGTAGATCAATATCCCTCCAATTGTGAAGGAGGTTCCGGACTAGTATGTGCCACACATATGAGCTGTGATGATGATGATGATAATAATAACACTAATCACCCCTTGAAATGTGGTCCCTAAATGTAGGCCTCATATCAAGACTCAAAGTCGCTCAGCGTGCTATGGAACGGGCTATGCTCGGGATTTCTCTGCGAGATAGAATCTGGAATACGGAAATCCGCAGAAGAATGGGTGTAACCGCCATAGCACGAAGAATTAGCGCTGAAGTGACAATGGGCAGGCCACATCGCTCAACGAACCGACAACCGCTGGGGAAGAAAGGTTCTCGAGTGGCGACCACGCATCGGACGACGCAGTGTAGGACGCCCCCCCACTAGGTGGACCGACGACCTAGTGAAAGTTGCTGGGCATCGTTGGATGCAGGCGGCATAGGACCGCACATTGTGGCGCAACATGATGGAGGTCTACGTCCAGCAGTGGACGGCAATAGGCTAAAATGATGATGATGAATCACCCCTTCCTGTCCCAGGGTGATCATAAATACAACTATGGACGGTATTGTAAGTAAATAACAGCAAAAAAACTAAATCTCGAAATGAAACCCTAAGTCAAAGCGTTTGCGCGTCATGCCGCCCTAGCCGAGGCGGCGGGTGACGTGACCTGGGAGTTAGTCCGTCACCCGCCGAGAGGCCGACCGCGTGAGGAAAGACCGACGTCCTCCCCGAGAGGGGGACACGGTCGATGAGAGGGTACCCCAAGTAGGGGTTATTCCGTCGAGCCGTCCACTGATGACAAGTAACCCTGCTCCGGTGGTTGGCCCAACGACGAAGGTGACGCGGTGTTAGGGTGGGTTGCGGGTGTTGCGTGCTTCCGCCCCTCTGTCGCCCCGGATGGAGTGGTGCGAGGAGCGCGCCGACCGCAGCCCAACCCAAAAAAAAAAATAGTCAAAGCGTTTAACAAACGTTTAATGTTCTATTTTAATTGTATGTTCATATTTTAAGTGTTACCTAAATCGTAGAGATCATTGTCAAGATACAATATGCATAAAACTATTCCATTATATTAGCTCAAAGCGATACCTGCCAAATTGTTTACCCGTGAAAAAACAGTTTGCAAGTTTCAAAAACTGCTACCGTAAATCCTTCAGGCATACGATTTCCCACAACATATATTTCTTTTTAATTTTAACATAAACGATTAAATCACACATGTTTAAAGAGAACCTAAATTACTAAATGTAAATTAACAATGTTTACGGAACGATGATATCTTTAACCGAATTAACAAAGCGGTATGATTGCTATCAATTTTTAAATGACTTCATTTATGATGCAGAAGTGATTTCATTAAAAATACATCAGAGATTTCATTTCGCATACGTGTACATATATTATACAGAGTAATTAAAGAGCTCTTATTACTTAAAATCATAATTTTCTCTTCGTTATTGAACTCCTATTAAACGACTGGACAGATTTTGATGATTTTTTTTATATGTGCTCCAGTGGATTTAAGAATGGTTTAGACTATTGGACTCTGTAGGTGCCGCTGCTATCGATTTCAAGGAGAATTCCTATTATTTTATTTGAACAGAACAACGTCTATCTATTGGGTCAGCTTGTATGGTTGTTCCATCGTTGTTCTAAACTCGACGGGATTTATTGTTAGTGTTCTACACCGACATCACATTTTGTAGTTTTCTCAATTTTTTTTTACATAAACCAGGGCCAGCCCAGCTCCTTCTTATGCCGTCTGGTGAACAATTATATTCCCAAGGATGGTTGCCATCTGCCAGAAGGTCTTAAACTATTTGCCAATAACATTTGCATCATATACTATAAAAAGTACATATTGAGTCCACCTCAAGTAATTAGGATAAAAGCACGGCGATGATCATAGTTTCTTTTTAATCGATTAGAGTCAGGATTTTAAACAAACTCCAGCTTTATGATAAGTATTACAGTCAATACATACATGATCATTTCTTTGCGAGTATACGATGTCTAGGGACTACTACAGATGGCTTTGACAACTTGGCCCTGACTATGGGCAGTAAGGACTCTCATCCCGATTAAACGAAGCTAAGCGATCGCCCAAGGACAAATCCTATCGAGTACAGAACTCGTCTTGAGGCGTCGCTGGGAGCAATGTGGGTGTCCCATGTTTGGATTAATGACTTTTATGCAGGACTGCGGATATTTACGTGTTATGGCTGCGCGAGCCGTGTAAACTCTTTAACTAATCGAACGTGATGTCATCGTTAGTCTCGTTAAGTAAATGTCGAGGACTTCGAATCGTGTACTAACATCTTCGCCACTTTATTACGAGATGTATTTTTCTATATTTACCATACAAGTCCATTATTGACGATGATGTATAGGATAACAGATTAATAATATGTCATCACCCCATTCCTCCAGGTGTCGTCGCACTAGTACGGATTGATAGATAAGTAAGAAAGCGAACAGCATTTCTTTTACTGACAAATCTGTCAAGAGCATTGAAGAGCTGATAAATGATTAGAAATGGTGCCATGAAATACCAGCCACTCTTAAATTTAAAGGTATAATGTCTTCCGTGTACGCAGCGTGTATCATATATCTTTTAGTATATTTATCAAAAGATTAGTGGCCAAGTTTAGGTTGTTCAACTTCACTAAAATGATTTTATTATATCTTTCCCATCGAAGGTCAAATGAAGACTGTAGCTATTAAATTTTTTGTTGTTGATTATTTACAATTACAAATCCTTGCAGCAAATTATAAACAATACTTCCTTCGGAAAGAATTATAATCGGCAGAATTGTATAATATCATAAATAGGACATTTTTGGGCTTTTTGACTAAATGATCGTCAATCTATACCAATAAATAAAATTGGAGTGTCTGTTTGTAATGTCAAAATAATAGGCTTTTTTCATGCTCACACGGTTATTTGCACGACACCTATGCCTAAAATAACAATTAAACAATTTTTGTCTGTCTGTCTGTTTGTTCCGGGTAATTTTCAAAACGGCTGGACCGATTTCAAAAATTCTTTCACCAATAGAAAGCTATAATATCAGGGCGTACACTAGGCTATATTTTATCCCGGTATTCCCACGGGAACGGGAACTACGCGGGTAAAACGACTATAACCTATAACCGAAGCGAAGCGAGGGCGGGTTGCTAGTTATATAATATACTACACTATAATATACTACTATAGACAAAAATTTTTTAATTGCTATTTTAGGCATAGGTGTCGTGCAAATAACCGTATGAGCATGAAAAAAGCCTATTATTTTGACATTACAAACAGACACTCCAATTTTATTTATATAATATATATCAACATGTTTGTAATACAAATTTAAACTCAAATATTACGATACATTCGTATTTCGATGTTAAAGGCGCGATAAGGTAGCGATTTTCTTTACAAATAAACAAGAAGATGACGTTTGACGCAAACACGAAATAGTCACGTTATCTATCGATATAACCAACGTAAACCGTCAAAAGTACCAGGCGAGCATAACCAAAACAAAAGTAAACTATTTCGACAACCATACGTTCAATAAAAACTTCTAAACTTGAACATACAGCGCGAAAGAGACACTGCTATATATTGCTTCTTCCCTCTCGTTCTCCTTACGTCAGTTGACAAGCAGTGGGTGAACGAACTTTGAGAGTTTACTGGGCTAAAAGTTGAATGTACCTCCGTTCGCGGACATTACGAACAAGATAGCAACTTTACCATACGCTACGCATCAATGAAATGACATGAGCACGTTCTGATAAAGTAGCAAATTTAATCAGTATAACGTGTAATTAGAGTTCGTTTTATTTCGCAAACGGATAATGTTTACGCTCTTCTGGAATAGAACAGCAAGTTTCTCACGACTACTACTACATTCGCATATTGCTAGTGAGACGTGTATACGGATGGATGGAGCTACGTGCTTGTGTGCGCTCGAGGTTGGTGTAGTCTTGAAAATAATTTCGCGGTCACACCAAGCCGGCGGGTTCATATAACCTGAACCACCTGTCTGTGTTGTGCGCCTAGTTATTTATATCTATGCGCGAACCTATGTACCATAGCTATATTATATTTATATAATAAAAAAAAACAACATTGAATGCCGCGTAGTTACGTACATACATTTTTTAAATGTTATTTATTTTCCTTACAGAACTCGTAAATATTTCACTCGGTGCTAATTTGTCTTATACGCGATTACGATAGGAAAAAACTGTATGAAAACGAAAGTGATGCGTATGGGTACTTAAATGAGTGGAATACACCTGCTTAGAGATACAACAATGCGACAGGTGTATCATGGAACCATTATCCTGTAATAAACCGTGACAAACTAAGAAAAACAGAACGCTAACACGTTTATACTGTGTTTACCGTGACTAGTGAACAAGCTTCGAACACAGCTATAGAACTAAATGTGTTTCGGTCATTAATTTCATTTATCAAGCGTCGTGTAGATGTTTAATGTTTTATACACATAAGGTTAATAATTAGTACGATTAACAACTGATATTTAAATTTTGTGTAGTAATGGAGTAAGAATTCACCATCCCTTTCTCATCTGTGCTGTGGGTATCTTAAATAACCGGCTAAGTGCAAGTCGGAGTCGTACACGTAGGATTCCGTACCATTATCTTAAGAAAATTGCGTTTGTTGTAAAGGGCTTTTGTTTTTAGTATTTGTTGTTGTAGCGGCAACCGAAATACGTAATTTGTAAAAATTTCAACTGTCTGGCTATCGCGGCTCTTGAGATACAGCCTAGTGACAGACAGACGGACGGACAGACAGCGAAGTCTTAGTAATAGGGTTCCGTTGTTACCGGGTACGGAACCCTAAAAACGACTAAAGGATATAATACGCAGGTAACATCTCTACAGGAGAAAGAAAACTCGTAATAAAACTCTATGCAAACTCGCCTGACCAGGTATAGTAGGTCAATTTCTCTCCCATTGTGTAGTAGGTTTGAGCCCAGCAGAGGACCTTATGTGAGCCGTGAAAACGACTAAGGGATAACAATATACAGATGCAAGAGAAGGAAAACTCGAAATAGAACCCTAAGCTAACTCGCCTGATTAGATTTTAGTGGGTCAATTTCCCTCCCATTGTCATGGAGGGTCGAGCCCAGCAGTGAGGCGTATATGAGGCATGAGGATGAGGAGGATTTGGATATAATTTCTTTATCTGCTTGTCAGCTAATTTATATAAGTCTCATTAGCCTTCAAAGATCAGAAACTGTATAGACTAAAACACTTAATAATAGAAGGATACGTTGGACTATTACCACACTTCTGTTCTTAGTTTGTTTTTATGTTTTTATTATTAGAGTTGTTCTTCCTCTACAATGATTTTGTCGGATTACGGCCCTTAATAGTCTTCTACAATAACCGTAGGAAAGAAAAATGTTTTACATTTGGTCTTTCACTACAAAAAATTATTTTTCATTATCATTATTATATCAGTTCGTCCACTGCTAGACTCGAATCTCCTCCACAATAGGACCTATCTCACCTACTATATAATTCTGGTCAGATGGTTTAGTATATTTTATTTAAGTTTTGTCCGTGTGGTGATGGAGTAAGAATACAATTCACCGTCACCTCTCTTGCCCGTGGGTGTTGTAAAAGACGACTAAGGGATATAAAATGCGTATAACATCTATGCAAGAGAAGGCAAACTCGAAATATAACCCTATTATTTTCTATTTTTTTGGGGTGGGTTGCGCTCGGCGCGCTCCTCGCACCACTCCGTCCGGGGCGACAGAGGGGCGTAAGCACGCACACCCGCAACCCAACCACGTGCACGTCGCCTTCGTCGTTGGGCCGACCACCGGGCAGGGTTACTTGTCATCAGTGGTCGGCCCGACGGAATACCCCCTATTCGGGGTATCGAATCCCCCCTCCCATCGACCGTCGTCACCCCCTCAGAGAGGACGTCAGTCTTTCTCACGCGGTTGGCCTCTCGGCGGGTGACGGACTAATTCCCCGATCACGTCACCCGCGGCCTCGGCTAGGGCGGCATGAGGCGCAAGTACTCGCGCCTACGCCGCCTTAGTCGCCAACGGCGGATCGCCTCATCGAGGCTGCGCTCCTCGCGCAGGTGATCCGCCGCCTCCTTCTGCGAGATCACTGCCTCGAGATAGGGCGGACGCCGCGCCGCCAAGCCGTGGAGCGAGCTTGCGGCAATGCTCCCGGAACCACCACTGCCCGTCGAGCACCAGGTCCAAGTACCTCATATGGGCCCGGATGCAGATCTCAACCGAGTGGACGGTGATCGAGACGCCGATGGGAGGGCTCATACGGCGCCCATGGAACGAGAGGGCCTCCGTCTTGTCCGGGGCAACCCTCAACCCCAGCGCATCGATCCGCCTGACGATCTCTTCGGTGCCTAGAGTCACCAGGCTTGCCGCCTCTTCTAGCGTCCCACCGCGGGCTGTGACGAGCGTGTCGTCGGCATAACAAATCACGCCCAGCCCGGGCGGGAGGTTCCCCCTCAACGCCCAGTCGTAGCCGATGTTCCACAGGATGGGTCCGAGGACCAATCCCTGTGGAACACCGCACCTCTCCAAATAGTCTGCCACTAGCCGCCTCAGGTAAGCTGGCACCCCGTGATACCGGAGCGCCTCCCTGATGCAGCTGAATGGCAGACTATTGAATGCGTTGGCGATGTCCAGGGACACCACCAACAGCACTCCCTCGCTGGAAATATAACTCTATACCAACATGTCTGACCAGCGTGGAATAGTAGGTCAATTTCCCTACCATTGTGCAGAAGGCTCTAGCCCAATAGTGCAACGTATATGAGCTGTGATGAGTTTAAGTTTTCCATTTTGACGTAGTTGTTATGCGCATATTATTCGCGCACATTCTCGATAAATCTCGTTATCTAATGAAATTGTGTGTTTTTGTCCAACGGGTAGTTTTTAAGATAAGCACGTTGAAACTAACTCTACAAGCGTTTGTGATTTTTGATATCCCGACTTTTCGAACACTTTTCAAGGTACTTGGTAACGGAAGGAATGATCCTCAAAATCATATAGAAACGCAATAAAGTCCATAAAAATAGATTTATTTATAATGTCTAATACTCGTGTAAATATCAAAAATCGTTATCTACAACAAATAATAGTAATTTAGATTAACATTAGCCAGTTGTCAGAGTTAACCCACGCGTTCTTAAAGTAAGGTGAGATTAATAAATATCGTAGGAGGTAGGAGGAAGTGTACTACATAATATTCCTGAGTATTCAGTGGGAAAACTATTCGACTAGCATTCACTGGACCCATTTATAAATCCCGAATCGCACAAATAGGGTATTTTTGTCAAGTTCAGTGCATACTGCGTCCGGTACGAAAAGGATTTACTTACTCTATTATGTATCTATTCTTAGAATGAAAAGGTTTTTATTTTTGTGGTAACGGAGTAAGAATACAATTCGCCAACCCCTTATGGGTATTGTAAAAGACGACTAAGGGAGAAAAAGAGAAACCTATAACTATAGTAAGCGATAATTAACAATTTACAATTTGACGCACGCATTACTTCGAACTTCTGGGATGACGCAGTAAGAATACAATTCACCACCCCCCCTCTGTTGCTTGTGGATGTCGTAAAATATGACTAAGGGATATAATATCGCGACGGCGATCAGCGTCTCAGTAGGCGACGTCGAAGGGAGAGGGTATTCCTTCGGAGTATTCCGTCGGGCCGACCACTGACGTCAAGTCACCCTGCTCCGGTGGTCGGTCCAACGATGAAGGCGACGTGTCGCGGGTGGGTTACGGGTGTGCGTGCTTACGCCCCTCTGTCGCCCCGGACGGAGTGTTGCGAGGAGTGCGCCGACCGTAACTCACCCCCCATAGAACATCTATTCAAGAGAAGGAAATCTCTAAATAAAACCAACACGTCTGACCAGCGTGGTATATTAGGACAATTTCCCTCCCATTGTGGAGGGAAATAGTCCTACCATTCTTCATTCATTTTAAGTGGGCAGTAAATACTAGCCGTGACCTAATAAGGGCTGAATTCAGTGAGGTGAGGGTGACCTGATATCCTAAGCACAGGGTGACCTAGTTAGGAGTCAGGGCTTATCCATGTACCTACGCGGAGACTTAAGGTGCTTTTATTGTTGTTTTCTTTTTGAGCTAAGTTATACCTACCTAATCAATAACATTTTTACAGTAAGTGCATGGAATGTATACTATTAATACTTTTGGTTCAATAAAGTCTTATTATTATTATTATTTTTATGTATTTTTTTTCTCTCTTTTTAAAGAGGTAAATTGCATATCATGCGGGCGTTAACCAAGCATAATATGCTAAATAGTCTAAGTAGATGAAATGCACGATGATGTTAGAAACTTTCGAGTAATACGACATGTGTTTAAAATTGTAGCTTTTTGTAGTAAATGGAATGTGTGTACAGGCATATGTAGAACGTCGAGGCTTTCAGTGAGGGCCTTTGGTATAATACCTGTTGATGAGAGTACTATTGCCACTATATGTACAGTATGTGCTTTCCATTGCTTCTTTAATTCAATTGCAAGGTCTTGGTATTTTGAGAGTTTTTCAGAAATAGTAGATTGAAGGTTGTGGCTATTGGGGATTGCTATATCAATTATATAAACAATGTTACTACTTTTGTCATGGACAGCTATATCTGGTCTGTTGAAATGGATAGTTTTATCTGTAATTATAGTACGATCCCAATATATTTTACACGTTTTATTTTCCAATACTGTGTCAGGCTTATATTTGTAGAATGGAACTTTTTTATTTATAAATCGGTGTCGATGTGCTAAATGTTGATGAACTATTGCAGCTTGGTCAACTTGGTCATGCCGATGTTTATAATCGGACTGTACCAAAGATTTACAAGCAGTTATATGTTGTATTGTTTCTGAAGCAGAATTACAGTGTCTACATACATCGGATATTTGATTGGGGTCTTTAATAATAAATTTCTTATAATTTCTTGTTAATATTATTTGATCCTGTATAGCAAGTATAAAACCTTCAGTCTCTGGAAACAGTTCACCTTTCTTTAGCCATTCGTTCGACTTTTCTTCATCGACGTGACTTTGGCTTAGATCGGTTCGGTGCCTTCCATGAAGAGATTTGTTGGTCCATTTTGTAATTTTTTCGTTAGTTGTAACTAGTTTTTCATTTTTTTGGCTATGTCTGTCTTGTAAATTAAGTGGTGTTAGTTTATTATCTAATTCTGTAACATGTCTGTGAAGGGATGAGTGGTCTGATTTTTCGTAGAAGTAATTTCTTAATGTTGTGATTTGCTTATTGTGTAAATTTTGTATGTCAATAAAGCCTCTTCCTCCTTCTTTGCGTGATAGTGTTAAGCGTTCTATGCATGATTTTGGATCATGATTTCTGTGTTTTGTCATGTGTGTATTTATTGTTCGTTGCAAGTTTTTGAGTTCTGTTTGTGACCAGTTGATTATGCCAAATGAGTATGTTAATACGGGCACAGCAAAAGTGTTTATTGCTTTAACTAAATTCTTAGAATTTAAATAAGTTTTTAATAACATATTAAGACGGGCTTTGAATTTTTGTGTAAGTAATTCTTTAGTACCCTTTTGTAATATTTTTCGGGACTGTTCAAAACCTAAATATTTGTAAGTACTGTATTCATCCATCGGTTCAATATTTACACCTGTGTCTAATAAATATGGATTATGTTGGATTTGCCCCTCTGCGATAGATAGTGTTTTACACTTATCGACTCCGAAATCCATACAAATGTCTTTAGAGAATTGCTGTGTGACGTCTGCCAAGTGAAATAGGTCTTCAATATTATTTGCGAAAAGTTTAATATCGTCCATATAGAGTAAATGAGTAAGAGAAAATTGGCTGTTACGTGTAGTTAATTTATATCCCATTTCAGTAGTATTAAGCAGGCTTGAGAGTGGATTGAGTGCTAAGCAAAACCATAATGGGCTAAGGGAATCGCCTTGATAAATACCACGTTGGATGCAGATCGGTTCAGTAGTTATTACAGGGCAATGTGTAGACGTTTTTAGTTTTAGTACGGTTTGCCAGTTTCGCATTGAGTTTTCTAAGAAATCAATTATAGTGGGGTTTATCTTATATATGTGCAGTATATGTAATAACCAGCTATGTGGGACTGAGTCAAAAGCTTTACGATAATCTATGAACATACTGTGAATATCTTTTTTATTTTTAGAAGCTTCATTGAGAGTTATTGCATCAATTATAAGTTGTTCCTTACAACCTTGGCTATTTTTACGACAACCCTTTTGTTGTTCTGCAAGAATATCGTGTTCTAATATGTGACTATAAATAGTCTGACTTAAACAAGCTGTTAGGATTTTGTATGTTGTTTGTAGATATGTTATGGGCCTATAATTTGATGGATCTTTTGTGTTGTTCATATTCTTTGGCAACATATAAGTGACACCGTGAGTAACATAATCAGGCATTAGATGTGGTGATTGTATAAAAGTGTTAAGATGATGAAGTAGATATCGATGTGTGACAGTGAATTTTTTTAACCAATAATTGTGAATATTATCAGTACCAGGTGATTTCCAATTGTGTGTGTGTTTGACGATGTTTGAGAATGTTTCCATTGTAATATGTTCTAATTTCATAGAGGGAATGTGATTTGTTGCTTCAGTAATTGTATTCATCCAGTTAGCATTTTTATTATGTTGGACAGGATTCTGCCATATGTTAGCCCAAAATTGTTGTAAATTTTCAGGTGTTGGTAATGTTTGTGTATGTGTGTTTAAATTTGGCGATGTTGGTGATAGACTTCTGTAAAAAGCTTTTTCTGTGTTTATGAATTTTGTATTTTGTTTTTTTCCGGGTTGTGCAGGTAAGATATCGTTTTAGTCTACTGGCTGCTGCGTTAAGTTTCTGTTTTAGAGTGTCTAAAAAGTGTTCTGGCTCTGTATTATCATGTTCGTATTGTGCGTGTATCTTGTATTCCTTTTTTATTGTTTCTATAGCTCTTAAAATTCTATTACTCTTATTACCTTTTATGTACTGTGTTAGTCGTGCTATGTCAGACCGTAACTTATTTATTTTATTTTCAAGTCTCCTTTGCCAAGATAGTTTATAGTTTTGTATTGATGCCTGTTCGGTATTTATTTTGGAGCCATTACTTATTACCACTGTATAAGCTGCAGAGTATAAAATTGAGTGAAATGAGTTGAAATCTTGTTCCTCGTGTAGGTAATTAGGTAAAACGTTTTTGTTAATGTAATCTACTATTATGGCCAGTTTTTTCGATGTCTTTTGTCTTGGAAGATATGGTCTTGTCGTTGGTTCTGTGTTTTTGTAGTTGTCTAGTGTAGTACGGAACAATTGTTGAATTTCGTCATAGGATATTAAGTGATTATCAACTGTGTTGTCTTCTTGTTCTTTAGAACTTAAGTATATAAGATTCCGTGGGAGTGTGGAGACTGTATCTTCTTTGTGGTTAGTTTGTGTAGTAGCTGTATTATGTTGTTGTAATAGGTTATCCTGGGTTAATGCCGTTTGTGTTTCAACATATTTTTTTATTTGACTGATTCTGGTCTCTGCTAACATTTTATTATTTATAATAGCTCTCCTCTGATCTGAAATTCTCTGTTCGGATAAATGTGATAGATGTGGGTAGATTTCTATAAATTTATTATGAAGTTTCTTCCGGTGTGCTGTCATATTAGTTTCGTTTTCCGTTATTTCATAATATATGCGTAGTATTGTCTCGTTTATGTCGTTCGACCATTTCATTCTTGCTGACGTTTGTGTAAGAATAGGCTGTGTATTTAATTCTGGATTGTGCTCTAAATAAGTAACTACTTCACTTTTTATATTATTAAGTATCTCTGTCGAAAGTAATTTGTTGTTAACGATGGCTCTGCGCTGGTCTCCTACACTTTGTTTAGATGCATTCATTTCAGGATATTTTTCAGTGAAAGCTTTATGTAATGGATCTAGATATCCTCTAGTCTGAGTTTCTAATCTACTTGTGATAAGATATGTGCGCCATATGAACTTATTCATATCGATGGTCCATTTTCTTCTAGCGCGTACTTTGACAGTAGTGGGTCCGTTAATTAAGGCATTTACCTCTTGGACAACATCTACCATCTGTGATGATGATGATGATGATGATTGAAATGAGTTAAGTGACGAAATGGGAGATGGAAAAAGGCTACTTAATGATGATGAACTAGTAGGTGACTGAGGATAGTGCGTGGTGATATCAGCTGTAACATTTTTGTCGATGGGAACCCGCCTGTTCAATTCCTCATCGCCGATGGTTCGTATGCTCGAGCATCCAGCACCGGCTCCAGATGCGCCCCGACGACCTCCGGGAAGCGACCGCAAACTATATACTTTATTATTTATCTCCATGTTAAAAGGGTTACCTTTGCCTTGTTAGCCGTGTAAGTTTCATTAGTACACGTGTCCGCCCCCTACGTGACCTGGTGTTCGGCCTGGACGTAAGGTAGGAATTTAGGGGGCTTATTATTATTATTATTCTATACTATTTATCAGCTGAGAAAAGCAACAACAAAACATGAAACTAAGAAAAATATAAATATATATAATCTGTATGGGAATTGAATTCATTCAATAAATAGACTATATACATTTTTAATCTGTGTATGCAGTCTACTTAAGGGGTCAATGTTCGATCAAGAATGACCGATTCACAGTTCATTTGATGGCAAAAATTCAATCGTAAATGTTTATGATGTTTCCGCGATTGGGTCTTTCAATGATATCTACATTTGATTTACAAGGTTCATCCTTTTAAATTGATGTACTTGGTTATTAACTTTTAATTTATGCACTTGACAACATACTATCAGTCATCCAATATCACTTTACTTATTTTTAAGGTTCCGTACGTTAAAGCTTAACTACACAGTTGGCATAGTGATTCGGATCGTATGATCCACAAATTATCATTCTGAGTCTGGATGTAATTTGTGTCTGTTAATTATATATTTGTGAAGTCCATCGCAATACAAGAATTATTTATTTAGTGGGCGTTGTATTAGAGAAATAAATAATAACTGAATCCCATAAGTTCGCGCTGTCCAGCCATCTGTTTGTCTGTGAAACAGGTGTATATCATAAACTGTATCAGGACGGCAGTCGAAATTCCGTCTGGTAGCGGCTACGAATGCGGGGTTAGTAACCCCGTCGGTCATGGGTGTCATAAAAGACAACTAAGGAGCTTTACACTTATCTGGGCTAAGTCTATCTAATGCTCTCTGGTCTTTAACATCTTCAAGATGATTCGGCATGAAATACGCCCTTTCTTTTTTTTTGTGGATGGGCTGCGGTCGGCGTGCCTCCGCACCACCACTCCGTCCGGGGCGACAGAGGGGCTTAAGCACGCAACTCCTGCAACCCACCCGAAAACCACGTCGCCTTCGTCATTGGGCCGACCACCAGAGCAGGGTTACTTGACATCAGTGGTCGGCCAGACGGAATACCCCCTATTGGGGTACCCTCCCATCGACCGACGTCCCCCCATCGGGGAGGACGTCGGTCTTTCCTCACACGGTCGGCCTCTCGGCGGATGACGGACTAATCCCCGGTCACGTCACCCGCGGCATGAAATACGCCCTGGTATATTTGATACAACGATATTCTACAAGAAATACAAAATGATCCCATAAAAATAATGATAAAAAGCCGTATAGTCTGATCAGAGATGTATTATTGTTATTGGCGAGCCAAAACGGTGGGACCGTGGGAGAATCAGAACCAATCCGCCATTCAGTGGGACCTACGGCGCCATTGTGATGTCCCTAAGTATACACTAAGATGTCACTCTGGATCATTAAAAAAAAACCGCTGAATCAGTAACTGAAGACAAAACGTACCATTGGTCTACAAATATCGAAAAGAGTATGTATCGCCGATTAAGAGGTCCCGCACAACGTCGTATTTCTATTACCCTAAACTGTTATGTCCAGACCAAGGGCAATATCGTTGTCTTAATCTCGGTTAGACATATTGGAATAGTATTTTATGTCAAGTTTTCCTTTTTTTGCATAAATATTATCTGTATATCATCTCTCATCTTTTAGTCGTCTTTTACGACACCCACGGGCAAGTAAGGGAGTGGCGATTTGTATACTTACTCCTTTACTACACGCTTAGTGCAATATGGCTTACAAAATATAAATAAGTCCTCATAAAAAAGTTAATATGATTCCAAAGTACTAAAGATAGGGTTAGGTACTGAAGTTTCACTATTTGCTTTATTTTAACCAATCACGGCCTATATGACAATTGGCATCTTTAGTGGTGAGTTTGATCCCACGCTTACTTTATGCAATCCATAGCTGATTATTTCGAGTATGGGTTAATTTGTGTAGGGGGATAGGATATTTTATGTTTGTGATCTTCGCAATAATAGATTTAAGTCCTCTATACGGCATAATCATCATCATCATAGTCATTTCAGCTCATATATGTGCCACTGTTGGGCTCGAGCCTCCTACCCAATAGAGGTGAAATTGACCTACTATACCTTGCTAGTCAGACGTGACGGTATAGGGTTTCAAATTAGCCTTCTCTTGCATAGATGTTATCATCATCATTTCAGCTCATATACGACCCACTGTTCGGCTCGAGCCACTTCCAGAATAGGAGGGAAATTGACCTTATTATACCATGCTGGTCAGACAGGTTGGTCTAGGGGTTTTATTTCGAGTTTTCCGTCTCTTATAGGTGTTATATGCGTATCATATTGCTTAGTCGTCTTTTACGACATCCACAGGTAAGATAGGGAATGGTGAATTGAGTTCTTACTCCGTCACCACACATACATATTTAATTCCTTAGTCATATTTTACGATAACGGGTATAAAAGGGGGTGGTTTCTTACTCCGTCACCACATGCTCCACACACACGAAATTTCGGCATAATGTCTTCAAAAATATAAAATACTAGAAACTCGCCCTCACTTCGGTTTCCAGGAATACCAGGATAAAATATAGCCTATGTTACTCAGGGATAATGTAGCATTCTAATGGTGCAAGAATTTTTAAAATTGGTTCAGTACTTTTTGAGCCAATTCGTTACAAACATAGATACATACAAATCTTTCCTCTTAATAATATTAGTATAGAAAAGATAAAATTACCGATCACATTTAATAAACATTTGTCAGTAGCTGTAACTCAGGTAAATGAACAACAAGTATTGTTTACTACTGACCAAGTAGACTGTTGAGGTCTTCAATCGTTCTAAAATATGTTTCTCAAAATACAATTCTAAAAAAACAAAATGACGTAAATCTATTTGTTTCTTGCGTCATCACAACCCACTACTCCATTTAAGTTTGAGAAAGTCGCCCACAGACACGATCAATACCAAAAATAACATATACTGTCATTCATAATTCGGTCCAAAACTTGCAATGGACTTGTGATATAAGCACACGATTGCCGTTCAGAAGATCCCTGATTCTACACAAGTCAATGTTTCAGGTAAGTAGTGCTGGACTTCCACTAAGAAATTCTCCAAGAGCCAAAGTAGTATGTGTTAAATTCATACGGAAAATCTGCTAGTGTACTTACTGCTGGACTCAAGCCTCCTCCATAATTGGAGGAATATTGGCCTACTACACCACGCTGGTCGGACGGGTTCTATATATCATCATCGTCTTCATCGCAGCCCACATACGTCGCACTGTTGGGCTCGGGCCTCCTCCACAATGTGAGGGAATTTGACCTACTATACCATATCGGTCAGTTTGTTGGTATTTTTTTTTTATGGGTGGGCTATGGTAAGCGCACGCGCGGTCCAATTCGTCCGGGGCGATGAAAGGACGGCGCGCGGGCCTATAACCCACCCGTACCCACGTCACCTCGTTGTTGGGCCGACCACCGGAGCAGATGTGACTTGTCATCAGTGGTCGGCCCGACGGAATACCCTTTCGGGTAACGTCACCTTTTGACGTCCTGGGACGTCGGTCGACGTCGCGCGGTCAGCCTCTCTGCGGGTGACGGACAATTCCCCGGTTCGATCACCCGCGACCTCGGCTAGGGCGGCATTAGGCGCAGATACTCACGCCTGCGCCGCCCCAGTCGCCGGCGGCGGTACGTGTCGCCGAATAGGAGCTTTACTCGCACACGATCCGCCGCCTCCTTCCGTGAGATTACGATCTCACAGTATGTTGGTATAGGGTTTCATTTAGAGTTTTCCTTCTCTAGCACAGATGTTATGTGCATATTATATCCCATAATCGTCTCATACGACATCCACGGACAAGATAGTGGCGAATTGTATTCTTACTCCTTCACCACACGGCAATCATCATTATTATATATAGGGTTTTATTTCGAAATTTCCTTCTCTTGCACAGATTTTATATGCACATTAATTCCCGCAGTCGTCTTTTACGAGATCCATGGGCAAGTAGTTCTATTCTTTAAATAAGAATGGAGCACAAAATTTGTAGTTATTTTTCTTTGTAAAATCAAATCGAAATGGTTTTAAATGAAAATGAGCGTAAATACATACAATTTTTTTATTTTGGTAACAGGTTATAGTCGTGACACACCCCACCCAACCTATTCGGGGCGATGGATGGACGGCAGCGGCCTAATAACTTACCGTATTTACTTCACATTGCCATTGAACTGACTACTGGTACAGATTCCTTGACATCTGTGGCAAAAAAAAAGATCCGGTAATATTATACTTTCGGATACCCTTCAACGCCCCGGTACAAAGCAGTGTTGCCGAGGCATTACCGGTCACTCTTCGGGTGGCAGCCAAATACCCGGTCTATCCACCCACTACCACAGCCAGGGAGCAGGCGCTATCAGGATGCTCTTGCTAAGAAATTTTTGTATATCGAGAAGTAGATATAACAAATAATCATTCGTGGTGGTAGTCTGTATGTAACGTACTGAATTATAAATTTCCCTGCTTAGGTTTCTTAGTCAATTTTACAAGACCTGCAGGAAAGGTTTGAGGCGGTAACACATTATACTGCTGTGTTTCCCGAGCGCTATGACATGTCCTTCTTTAAACGAGGTTTGAGAAGAGTATTTCCTTCACGGTAGGCAGCGGCGTGGCTGTGCCCCTGGTATTGCAAAGGTCCATGTGCAGCAGTTTCACTTACCATCAGGTGTGCTGCTTGCTCGTTTGCCACCGTTGGCAATAAAAAAAAATATATATTCTTATTGCGTTAAAACACATAAAACATATAAAAATATAAATATTTAGTTTAAGACATAAAGAATTTTACGTGTGGTGACAGAGTAAGAACAAAATTCACCACCCCCTCTTTTGTCTGTGGTTGTCGTAAAAGTCGAGTAAGGGATGTGCATATAACAACTATGCAATAGAAAGAAAACTCCATACCAACCCGTTTGACCAGCATGGCATCGTAGCTCATTTTCCTTCCCATAGTGGCCCAAGCCCAACAGTGAGACGTATATAGGCTGAGTTGAAGATAAAGTGAAATAGATAAAAATTTCAATGTATAGAATTTATTCTGCACATATAATCGAAGAATCACCAATTTAGTCTCCGAGAAAGCAGTCAATGACCTCCCCGCTGATTGAATTTCAGAGTTCACTTGATAAATCAATTAAATTTATTGTATGCAATCAGCGTTTTATTGAACCTGTGCTTGTTAAAGATTTGCAATGACTGGAATAGATTATTTAAGTAATTTTGGTGCTTATCTTATCGGACAAAAGCACGTCCAAGTCCAAGAATGGTTAATCTGAGAACGACATCAATAGAGAATTGATGCAGTATTGCTATTATAATTATCGACAATTCGTGTCTTCTCGTATAATGGCAATAAGCACCAAATATGAGCTGTTCGTGCCAATGTCGAGTTATAATATTTATTCTTTACGTCCTTAATCGCCGTATTTTAGTCATAATCGTTGATTCGGTGCTGACAATCAAATGATGATTCCTCTGGGCATTTTTGCAGAAGATGAAAATGCACGCAATTTATTATTAAATCTTATGCAATACATTCCAGCATTTCATCCGTATTATACTACATAAAATATCAGCAAAATAATTAAATATAACACTGTAAAACACTAAAATAATGAATAAAATTTAAAAGCGCTACAAGAAATTTTCATATTCCCATCTAAAATCGACAATTCATTTGGTTTATAAACTATTAGTCGTGAAAAATATCCATACCTGTCGAAAAGCTTTTAGCGAAAGGTTGGTTTCCTCTTATACTAGCAGAAAGAACCTTAGATATAAACCTATTATTTGCAATTTTTATTTATAATTTGCGATACTTCTGTGTTGTGACGGAGTAGAAATAGAATTTCGCATCCCATTCTTACCGTTCGTCGAAAAGATGATTAAGATATATATTACCCAATAAACATTAATGCCAGAGAAGGAAAACTGGCCATAGAACCCTATACAAACCCGCCTAACCAGCCTGATGTAATAGGTCAATTACCCTCCTATTGTGGAGGAGGTTTGGGTCCAGCAGTTAAGTATATGAGCTAAGATGATAATCAGGTTATGATTTGCAATTTTACCAATACTTTCTATCATATAACTACAGCATCCATGGTCACAAGACTAGTAAGGTGATCGGTGTCCAAAATTTCATTCTTATCATACTAGGCAGTAGGTTTCTGAGAAATTTCTAACATCAACTGCGGTCGCCAATCCGTCTAACAAGTGTGACGATAATATCCTCTGAGGACGCCAGAGTCAGCTTGAGAATTTAATTGAATATTGGTCTTTGAAATTTTTTTTGTGACGACGTAAAAATATAATTTACCATACTGCCTCTTACTCTTGCATATGGTATGCAAATAACATCACTCTATGCGAAAAATAAACTCAAAAAGAAAAATCTATACCAACCTGTCTAACCAGCGTGGTATAGTACTTCAATTGTTCCATATGGAGAAGGCTTAAAACCAGCAGTGGGACGTAAATGAGCTGTGATGATGATCGTTAATCTATACCAATAAATAAAATTGGAGTGTTTGTTTGTAATGTCAAAATAATAGGCCTTTTTCATGATATTAGGTCCATGGTCACACGGTTATTTGCACTATACATATGCCTAAAAATCACTTTATATTTTTTTTTGTCTGTCTGTCTGTTTGTTCCGGGTAATCTTCATAACGGCTATACCGATTTAAAAAATTCTTTCACCAATGGAAAGCTATAATATCAGGGAGTAAACTAGGCTATATTTTATTCAGGTATTCCCACGGGAGCGGGAACTACGGCGATAAGGCGACAAAAACCGAAGCGAAGTGAAGGCGGGTTGCTAGTATCACTTTAAACAAAATACTGCACTATGAGAATTCAAGTGGCATCTGTTGAAAAACTTTCGGTCGACAAAAATAAAATGGGATCGTATTCTTACTGGATAACTAAATGAAAGGGAAGAATGAAGAAAGAAATCAAAGGGAAGTAGAATAGGAAAGAAACTTGCGTATAAGGAACAAAAGAATAACTTCTTTATAAGAAGTTCTTTTATAAGATTCAAACATTCATTTCGTTACAAAAACATGTAGTAAATCAAATCAAATCATTTATTCTGCATAGGCCCCTTGAGGGCACTTACATATTGTCAAATGAAATATAGATGTCATAGATCTTAGTTGCATCAAAAACCTAAACAGTTAGTGTTAAACAGAACCAAGTGTAAGGCAACTAGTCACCCTGAGTACAGACCACGCTCTGCGTACTATTAATAGTTACTGGATTTCAATGATAATATTAACAATTTAACCAGTAAATAACCTGGAAAAGAAGTTTTCACCGTGTCCCTTCGTAATTTGGTGACTTTAAAATGTATAAAAATATAGAACAATGACTGCACAGATGGAGTAGTAGTTAAGATACCGACCTATAGTGCCAATTTCGGAGGTTCGATTCCACGCAAGACAACATTTTGTGCGATCCACAAATTTTGATCCGAGTCTCAATCCACAAATTGATGAGATTTCAGATGCTTGAAATGAAATTTAGTGTTAAAATATAAATAAATATAGAGACAAGATAAATAAACCCGATGTGTTTGAATAGTGTTTATTTATTATAAATAAATAATTCTCCGTGTGGTGTCGGAGTAAGAATACAATTCACCTCCCCCTATCTTGTCCATAGGTGTCGTAAAAGACGACTAGGAATAAAATATGGTTTTAACATCACTGCAAGGGAAGAAAACTTGAAACAAAACGTCTGAGTATAGTAGGTCAATTTCCCTCCTATTGTAGTGGAGGCTCGAGCCCAACAGTGGGACGTATATGAGCCGAAATGAATTATAGATAAATATTAGCCTCGACCTTATTTTATTTTATAAATATTTACTTAGTCACGATTTCTATAAAATACATCATGTTATAAGTAGTCGTTTTTGTCTATGTCTACCTACCTGGTGCCTCATAAGTGAAAGCGCATAGAAAGTGGAGAAAATCTCGGCGGGCCCACAATCTTAATAACAAACCAACGACCGCACAAATGCATCTATGCATTTATGTTTGTCACTATTGTACACTTTTGCGGTTAAAACATGACACTAAAATGTCGAAGTTTCTAATTTATGATTGCTAATTTCTACAAATTCATCAACAAACCATTAATTATTGCCTTTCCATAGAATGCACGTCTACTCTTCGAATTGAGGGGATTAGTCCGTCACCCGCTGAGAGGCCGACCGCGTAAGGAAAGACCAACGTCCTCCCCGAGGGGGGGACGTCGGTCGATGGGAGGGTACCCCAAATAGGGGGTATTCCGTCGGGCCGACCACTGATGACAAGTAACCCTGCTCCGGTGGTCGGCCCAACGACCAAGGCGACGTGCACGTGGGTGGGTTGCGGGTGTGCGTGCTGACGCCCCTCTGTCGCCCCGGACGGAGTGGTGCGAGGAGTGCGCCGACCGCAACCCACCCCAAAAAAAAAAAACTCTTTGAATTATCAGACATTCAAATAATTTATTTTCTACGAGCAACCCACCCTCGCTTCGCTTCGGTTTCCCGTAGGAATACCGAAATACATATAGCCTATGTTACTCCCTGATATTAAAGCTTTCCATTGGTAAAAGAATTTTTGAAACCGTTTTGGTGGTTTAAGCGTAAAAACGTAACGAACAAATCAACAAACTTACTTTCGCATTTATAATATTAGTAAGAATGATAGTAGTAACTAGCAACCCGCCCTCGCTTCGCTTCGGTTATAGGCTATAGTCGTTTTACCCGCGTAGTTCCCGTTCCCGTGGGAATACCGGGATAAAATATAGCCTAGTTTACGCCCTGATATTATAGCTTTCCATTGGTGAAAGAATTTTTGAAATCGGTCCAGCCGTTTTGAAGATTACCCGTAACAAACAGACAGACAGACAAAAATTTTTTAATTGCTATTTTAGGCATAGGTGTCGTGCAAATAACCATGTGAGCATGAAAAAAGCCTATTATATTGACATTACAAACAGACACTCCAATTTAATTTATTGATATAGATATAATACTAGTAATATTAGTAAGGATAACTTATCAGCAATGAGTGTATATTAGCCGACATACATTTTACCAGTCAAAATTACACATTTGATTTAAAACCACTTTTAGGGATTTTATAATTTTTCAATTGACCGACATTTTGGACACTTTTTAGAATTTACGGTCATGGAAGTATTAATGTGTCTCAGGTCCAACAAGTCATCATTCTTACAGAAGTATATAGGGTGACGTGATCAGGGAATTAGTCCGTCACCCGCCGAGAGGCCGACCGCGTGAGGAAAGACCGACGTCCTCCCCGAGGGGGGGACGTCGGTCGATGAGAGGGTACCCCAAATAGGGGGTATTCCGTCAGGCCGACCACTGATGACAAGTAACCCTGCTCCGGTGGTCGGCCCAACGACAAAGGCGACGTGCACGTGGGTGGGTTGCGGGTGTGCGTGCTTTCGCCCCTCTGTCGCCCCGGACGGAGTGGTGCGAGGAGCGCGCCGACCGCAACCCACCAACAAAAAAAAACAGAAGTATATATAGTACTCACTACAGTATTAGGTATTAAATTTTCACGCTTATTTTTGATGCAAATTCATTGCCAGTACAAAAAGTAAATCAAATTTTAATTTTTTTTTTTAATATTTTTGATTAAACATTTAAAATTATGGTAATTTTGTATCATGAGATTTTAGTAATTTAAATCTAAAAAACCTAATATGCTGCAACTGGATTCCGACAGGCCATACTGAGAAAGATCTGGTATCTGGTAAACTCAGAGGGCATAATGTTAAATTTTAAGGGTACGGCTTTTAACGTCGGGAAAATAAAAATTAAATACAACCATGATAAAGGTCGTAAGAATACTTTTATTTCAAACTAGCAACCCGCCCTCACTTCGCTTCGGTTTTAGTCGGTTTACCCGCGTAGTTCCCGTTCCCGTGGGAATACCGGGATAAAATATAGCCTAGTTTACGCCCTGATATTATAGCATTCCATTGGTGAAAGAATTTTTAAAATCGGTCCAGCCGTTTTGAAGATTACCCGGAACAAACAGACAGACAGACAAAAAATTTAAAGTGATTTTTGGGCATGTGCATTTTGACATTACAAACAGACACTCCAATTTTATTTATTGGTATAGATGTGGTGATAATACTAGCGTAAACATTAGAATTCACTGCTAAAATTAGCGCCATATATATATATATATATATATAACTGCCAATATCCGACTCTTACGCCAAGGAACATAAAGAAGACAAAAACAGCTGTCTTTCCGACAAAAACTTAATAACAGTTTTCTTATTTGTAACTAGCAACCCCCGCTCGCTTCGCTTCGGTTTCAGTCGTCTTTCCTGAATAGTTCCCATGGGAATACCGGGATAAAATATAGCCTAGTTTACGCCCTGATTAGCTTTCCAATGGTGAAAGAATTTTTGAAATCGGTCCAGCCGTTTTGAAGATTACCCGGCACAAACAGACAGACAGACAGACAAAAAATATGAAGTGTATTTTAGGCATATGTATAGTGCAAATAACCGTGTGAGCATGAAAAAAGCCTATTATTTTGACATTACAAACAGACACTCCAAGTTTATTTATTGGTATAGATAGAGAGTGGACGAGTCTCCTAAATTTTCTTGCAATATTATTATTCCTTTTCCGTGTGGTGACGGGAGTAAGACTACAGTACGCCACGCCCTCTCTAATCTGTGGGTGTCGTACACGACGAGTAAGAGATGAGATATGCAGATCTATGCAAGGGACGGAAAATTCGGCATAAAACTCTGTGCTAAATACCTCTAACCAGCGCAGTATAGTAGGTCAATTTCCCTTCCATTGTGAAGGAAGCCAAAGCCCAGCAGTGGACTTATATGGGCTGAGATGATGATGATGATGATAATAATAATTCTCCTTTATTTGCTTAAGCAATAGTATTAAAAATTAATATAATTGATGCAATGCTGGATTTTAATGCGTTTTAATCTTGATGGTTTCCATCTTACCATTACCAATAACAGGCAATATACAATAAAAATTCAATATTACATATATTCTCGAACAAAATTTGAAATAATTTCTTTTCTTTCCATTACCATCTAGAACAATTTCACAGCAGGTATCCACGTTCTTATTTTAAAATCAAAAAGAAATCATCATTAAGCCGTAATCATAAGATCATTGTTGCTTATGACCTACATTTTGGGCACGCCAGTCTAGTTTTAGAAGCCACAATGGTAGAGTATATTTTAGTGTGTACAGTTCAGTAAAAAAGTGAATGGTTAATGTCAAGAACACGATAAAAATATCTAGGGAGAGTACTGCTAAGTAGATCACGGTCGAAGTTACACTTTCACTACTTTCTCCGACCTAAATGTTGTTATTGTCGTAGGTCCAGTGGTCGGCCTTCGGGGTGCACTTTTAGTTTTATCTGTCACTTTCATTAACCTATGTGCCCGTAGAAAGTAGTGACGTAGTATTTTAGACCGTAGATGGTAAAAGTGCCGGGGAGAGTTGGGAATTGGGTCAAAGGTATTTGGAGTTGGATACTTTCGTAGCACAAGCGTTCGTTTATTACGGATTTTTTTTTCTGTTTAATTGCACTGGTTGTATTTTAACTGGTTGAATTTCGATTTAATTATGTGATTGCTATATAGTCATTAATTTTTTGTTGAATATAAGGTATATTACACTTTGAAGAACGTATCAACATGAAAGTCTTGCTACGGGTAAGCGGTCCGATGAAAATTAAGTAGGTATGATTAAAAGATTTGAGATTTCAATTTTCATATGTATACCTATATGCCTCTGTGTGGTGACGGAGTAAGAATACTATTTACCACCCCCTCTCTTGCTCGTGGGTGTCGTAAAAGGCGACTAAGGGATTCAATATGCATATAATATCTATGCAGGAGATAGAGAACTCGAAATAAAACCCTATACCTATACATACCTTACACGTATAAGACGTCTGACCAGCGTGGTATAGTAGGTAAATTTCCCTCCTATTATGGAGAAGGATCGAGCCCACAAGTGGGACGTATATGAGCTAAAATGATGATAATTATACCTATATGTTATTTAAACACTTATATCAGTATTCATGTTTGTATTGTTGGCTGGTAATTACTGTGGTGTAGTGGTGGCTACTAATATTACAATCCCGTCATTGCTAGTAGATGTCGTAAAAGACAAGAAATTTACATGGACCTGACCCAATCTCATCGGATATCTACTGATCAACAAATACATTCACAAGAAGAGTCAACTCTTCTTGTCAGGAAGCAGCTTATAAAATTATTACCAATTCCATTTACTATAACTGTGGACATATTACGTCGACCCTAAGCAATTGGAATACGGAATGATGATGATGATGATCTTTATAATGTCAACTACAATTGTTTCCTCGGATGAGAATAATAAAATGATTGTATGTAAAAATATGAAATAAAATTACTTATTGGTATAAAAAGCAAATTGCTTACACTTCAAGAATAGAAAGGGGATATGCGGGCCAATACTTTGTGCGATTCACTAATTGTTGTTCCGAGTCTGGGTGTAATTTGTGTCCGTTAAATTATATGTTTGTAAAGACCTCCGCCATATAAGGAAAATTTCCTTAGTGCCGGATGATGTCGTTTAAAAAAAAATTAAATAAATACCATATTTTCAATTATCAAATAAAAAATATTCCTGGAATGATTGGAGAGATTGGCAACACAATTTAAAATTAGGCATAATAATTAACGTGAGGTAGGCTTTGGGCTTCCAGCAATTATTACGATGTAGGTATTACGATATTGTATATATTCTTTTTCTTTTTGGGGGTTGGTTGCGGTCGGCGCGCTCCTCGCACCACTCCGTCCGGGGCGACAGAGGGGCGTAAGCACGCACACCCGCAACCCACCCCACGTGCACGTCGCGGTTCGTCGTTGGGCCGACCACCGGAGCAGGGTTACTTGTCATCAGTGGTCGGCCCGATGGAATACCCCCTATTTGGGGTACCCTCTCCCCTCGGGGAGGACGTCGGTCTTTCCTCACGCGGTCGGCCTTTCGGCGGAGGACAGACTAGTTCCCCGACACATCACCCGCGGCCTCGGCTAGGGCAGTATAAGGCGCAAGTACTCGCGCCTACGCCGCCCCAGTCGCCGGCGGCGGATCGACTCATCGAGGTTGCGCTCCTCGCGCAGGCTCCTCCGCCGCCTATATTGTATATATTAGTGATCACATGTGTGTTACAACAGCTTTTAATTAGGTACTTTATTTAGTTTGAAATCAAATTACAAAATGATGAAAGAGTTTTTTAAAGAAACCAATATTGAAGAAAAACTTACCCCGTGGGGAACAGTCATAGAACTGTTGCCAATAACTTTTGCATATGCACTATGAAAAAAGAGTACTTATTGAGTCGACCCCAAGAATTTGAGATAAGAGCAGAGTAATGATAATTGTGGTGACGGAGTAAGAACACAATTCACCACCCCCTCTCTTGCCCGTTGCTGTCGTAAAAGACGACTAAGGGATTAAATATGCGTATAACAGCTATGCAAGAGAAGGAAAACTCGAAATAAAACCCTATACCAGCACGCCTGGCAACTCTCGGCACCGAGGAGATTGTCAGGCGGATCGAAGTGCTGGGGTTGAGGGTAGCCCTGGAAAAGACGGAGGCCCTTTTGTTCCATGGCCTCCGTACCGCCGGGCCTCCCGGCGGCGCTTCGATCACCGTGAAGTCGGTCACCATCAGCATCCAGGCCCACATGAAGTACTTGGGCCTGGTGCTCGACGGGCATTTTTGGTTCCGGGAGCATCTCCATCGACTTGTTCCCCGGCTTGTCGGCGCGGCGTCCGCCCTTTCGCGGCTGATGCCGAATGTGGGCGGACCCAGTGCTACGTGCCGACAGCTGTACGTGGGGGTGATCCGGTCGATGGCCCTGTATGGCGCACCGGTGTGGGCGGGGTCCCTGACCGTCCGTCTTAGGGCCCTCCTGTGGCGACCACAGAGGGTCATGGCGATCAGGGCCATACGGGGTTACCGCACGGTGGCGACGGAGGCAGCGTGTCTCCTGGCCGGAACTCCCCCGTGGGACCTGGAGGCGGAGATGCTCGCCGACACCTATCGGCGGGTGTCGGAGACGCGCGCCCGCGGCGGCATGGTCTCCATCAAAGAGATCACCGCCTGGCGGGTCGACGCCCGCCGAGAAGTCATTGCCCGTTGGGCAGTCCGACTGGAGAGTCCTCGGTACGGTGTCAGGACCGTCGAGGCCCTCCGGCCGGTGCTGATGGAGTGGTTGGAGCGGACGCACGGGGTGCTTTCTTTCCGACTGGTGCAGATGCTGACGGGGCACGGTTGCTTCGGGAAGTACCTGCACAACATTGTCAGGAGGGAGAGCACACCGTCCTGCCACCACTGCAGTTGCGACGAGGACACGGCGCAGCACACACTCGAGGAGTGTGCTGGATGGGAGGGGGATCGCCGTGAACTCGTCGCAATTATCGGTGCCGACCTGGCGCTGCCGATCATCGCCAGGGAAATGCTCGTCAGCGTCAGGAACTGGGACGCGGTCGCCGCCTTCTGTGAGGCCGTAATCTCACGGAAGGAGGCAGCGGATCGTGTGCGAGTAGAGATCCTATTCGGCGACACGTTCCGCCGCCGGCGACTCGGACAGCGCAGGCGCGAGTATCTGCGCCTAATGCCGCGCTAGCCGAGGCCGCGGGTGATCGGACCGGGGAATTGTCCGTCACCCGCAGAGAGGCTGACCGTGCGACGGCGACCGACGTCCCAGGACGTCGAGAGGTGAGGTTACCCGAAAGGCTATTCCGTCAGGCCAGCCACTGACGACAAGTCACATCTGCTCCGGTGGTCGGCCCAACAACGAGGTGACGTGGGTACGGGTGGGTTATGGGCCCGCGCGCCGTCCTTTCATCGCCCCGGACGGACTGGACCGCGCGTGCGCTTACCATAGCCCACCCATAAAAAAAAAAAAAAAATACCAACACGTTTTACCAGCATGATATAGTAGGTCAATTTCCCCTCCTTTTGTAGAGGAGGCTCGAGCTCAACAGTGGAACGTGTATGAGCTGAAATGAATAACTGAATGATGATTGCCTTAGAATAATAACGTATAGAAGGATAGTGTCGGTACTTCGAGCGATCAAAAACATGAAGTCAAAAATACTACATGCGCGCAGGCGGTTACACACTTACACACGCACACCACTATACATATTATGAAATCAAATTTTGTTTTTATTAACATAAATCGTAGAAATACTTTTAAAAGCAATTTTAAAAACCTTTTTATGATTTTCAAATGTGTTGTGACACCATTTGAATGCACAAACCGTCATAATTACATATTTATTTTTAGAGTTGCGTACGTAGGTACGTGCAGTACAGTGACCTTGTACATTACGGAACGGTTCCGGCGTAAGCTCCATTAGGCTCCAATTGAAATGCTTCATTTTTTGTGCGCATACTTGCCTTCTATACGTTATTATTCTAAGGATGATTGCATTATATTTTCCACAGATTACTATGTTAGTGAATCACTCTTAACATTGACCGTCATAATACAAATATAAACTAAAGATTTATTGTTATTTAAAGCAAATATAAACAGAACACTAATTATTAGTTATGACATCCACAAAATTAGAAACCGCGATAATTAATTGACATTCGAAATTAACATGAAGTAACTTTCTATCGGAAAATGGTTGGAACTTTTGAATTTTTAATGAGATTTCTAATCTGTAATCGAGTTATCATATAAGAGAAGATATTATTATAAAAGGTTATTTGAATCAAACCCATAAAAACTTAATTCTCAATCTTAAATTTACCTAAACATGTTTATATTTTTACGTTTTCAGTCAAATTGAATAATTGAATAAAAAATTTGGCTACTAGAAGAAAATACTTAGAAACATCATAAAAGTAGGTTTTAAAGCCTTTCGACAGTATTTCAGCTTAGATCCGAGCTGATATCGATTAAAATTAAATTAAATTAAAATTTATTTGATATGCAAATTTTTAAGAAATCTGTTTGATTAACTTGCTTCAGTTTAGAAGTCATAAAATTTTAATGTTAGCATGTGTATTATAATAATAACCTGTTGTTTTTAAAGGTATCTTTATTCATTTTTATAATTACGGATTTAGTATTTTAAAATTAATAGAAAAGCTGTACGAATGCTTTGCACCTCTATAAAATTCGTTTTTTTACTTGTAGCTCATTCAACATTTACCTACTATGTAATTTGAGGTAAAAATCATTACGTTTTTAGGCTTTGTCAATAGATACCACATATTTTTTTCGTAATATTATTTTCCCCCAATATAACAATGAAAATAAACCAATTACTATCAAATTATGTATTGTAAGTTTAGAACTGTATTTTCGTAAGAAATTATTGAATTTAAGATATTTACTGAGAGATTTAGTAATTTGACAAAAAACTGCTTTCAGGTATAATAGTTAAAATTGAAATAAAATACAAAATAGCCAGTACACGCGCTAAATAAAGGACTGTTTTTAAGAGTTACAACACACGTTAGTGTTTAACTAATTTCACGTTTTGTCTGGGGTAGTGTTGCCCAAATGCAAGACCAAGACGAGACTTGGACCAGTCTTGGTCTTGGTTGCAACAGCACACCTGGTCTCGTCTTGGTCTTGGTATTGCAGCAAGAGTCTCGCAAGGTCTTGCAGTTGGAATAACGTAACAGTCATTTATTATGGCAATGAAAAATCCAACTAAATTAATCAAATATCATCCTATCCTATCTATCCATCTGCTAGCCTATAGTCCACTATTAATAATAGTTTTAATATGATAATAATAGTTTTTAATAGGTAATATACCTATGAAGAGGGTCACCAAATGCATGATATTCGCCGTCATCGTCACAGCTTAAAAAAGTATCACTGCTGGGCTTAAGCTTCCTTCCAGTAAGAGGGAAATTGATCTACTATACCACGCTGGTCAGACATGTTGATACAGGGTTTTATTTTTAGTTTCACTTCTCTTGCACATATGTTATATACACAGGGTGTATCAGGTTATGGGGCAACTGTTCGAGTATGTTGTAGTTCAACGGTCATAGATCATAATTAGAATGTATATTACATAAAAACAATATAACATAAAAGTTATAGTGATTACAAAAATGTGTGTCTAAGAATTTATGCCTTAAATTTTACGCATTATGTAGGCATGTACAGACAGGATATATGTAGGCTTGTAAAGCTTCGACAGTATAAATAGGTATTAGATTTGCGCGACCCTTTCAATGGTTACGTATGTACAAAGGCGACTCGTCAACGGTCGTCGGGCGATCAACTGATTTATGTTAAAGCGAAGTTTGTCTTGCTTATGCGAACGTAATCATTGATTTATTCAATGTCTAATGAACGAATATATTGCAGATTGAGTATCATTAACTTTATACATTTCAATCAGATTTAGATGACAAAGCGATGAAAAAATTGAAAACTTTACATGTCTCTCAATTCATTCACGAATCGATATTTTTATTTAAATTTTTTTTCATGGGTTCCTAACACCATCGCCTCGGTCCGATTTGATACGACATCCACGAGTAAGAGAGTGGTGAATTGTATTCGTACTCTATACCTACACGGAAAATTATTACATTGCGATCAATATGTACCCATACCGATCTACGCATAATAATTCTTTTTGCGAGCGTGGGTGTTATTTATGTAGATTAATTGTAGATATATTTCTATGTCCAACAGTGAAGGTCGTTGGGCTAATGAATAAACGGATATATAAATTAGTATAATGGGCAAGAATCCCTCGTGTGAAACTTATCAAGACTAACTCAGAGGGTGACTATTACGGTATTTTTTTCCTTAAGCCTTTCCGAAGAGTAATTCTGAAAAGCCAACACCAACAATGGGAATCGATTGGCCAATAGATGGATATCTCAAGACTGATTTGACTTACCGTGTAGTGGCGGAGTAAGAATACAATTCATCACCCCCTATTTTACCTGCGAGTGTCGTAAAAGACGACTAAGAGCTATAATATATAACGTCGGTGCAAGAGAAGGAAATCTTGACATGAAACCCTGTACCAACACGGCCGATCACCGTGTTGATTGCCCTCCGACCACGACCGATTTCCCTCCTATTATGTAGAAGACACTAGCTCAACAGCTGGCCGTATATAAGCTAAAATGGTGATTTGAATTAAATGCAAGACCGCGAGACTCTTGCAGGCTCAGTCTTGGTCTTGCTCAAGTCTTGCAGGGCTAGTCTTGGTCTTGGTCTTGCAAAAATTAAGCGGTCTTGGTCTTGGTCTCGGTCTCGCAAGACCAAGACCAAGACTTTTTTGGGTAACACTAGTCTGGGGCAACGAAGGGGCGGCGCGCGACTCCATAACTCGCCGTATTCTCTTCCAATCGTCATTGGACCAGCCACTTCTCAATTACTTGTATTTTAATATCATTATGTGATACCTCTTTTTTTGACAGGTTATGGTCTAGAAATATCCCATCGATTCCGTCTGAGGCAACGGCAGGCCGGCGTGCGGCTTCATAACCCATATTGTTGAATCCCCATTGCGATTGAATCGGCCATTGATGTATCAAACACAAGACAAAAGGAAAGGAAACCAAAGTAAAAGCTCGTGCTCGTGAGCTAAGATGATGAAGAAGATGAAGCTGCTTGTCTGAAACTATATAAAAAGGTCATGCAAAGGATCACACAAAGGACGCACCAAGTCAAGGGTTTACGCCCTTGTGGCCGCTTTCAACAACCTATCTATCCGTATTACTGATTATTAAAGATTCGTAAGTTTTAATTCGCAATCCCTCACACAAACAGTGTTATAAGCTTGGAGAGTACATAATTATGTCTGCGTGTTTATCTGTGTCAGCGTAACTCTGAAAGGAATGAAATGCTTTTGATTTATTTTCTTTGTTTGAAAGCTGTTTTAAAAGTTGTTAAAGGATTGCATACTGAGGCCTGAGTGTGAGTTTTGTCGTTAATATTACGCGTTCTACCGTGAGCGCGTAAACATGTTATTTGTATGAAAAAAAGTACAGCGCCACTAGCGGTGCGTATTTAAAACATTGTTTCAAATACGCACTGCTAATCGCCCGATTAGTTTACTCAACAGTTTAGGTAAAATATATGAGCGCGTACTACTTAGTAGGCTAAGAAAGTACGCTGAGGAAAACAACCTCATCCCGCCGATTCAGTTCGGCTTTCGCACGCAACACTCTTGCGTTCAGCAAGTACATCGAATAGTCGAGTATACAAGTTATAAACTGCAACGCGGTTTATATACGGGTATGCTTCTATTTGATGTAGAAAAAGCGTTTGACAAAGTCTGGCATAACGGCCTTATTTTCAAGTTAATAAAGTTCAAAATCCCCCACTATTTAGTTATGATAGTTAGAGACTTCCTACTCGAGCGTAGCTTTCGCTACAGAGTGGAAGGTACTTTATCAGCACCGCACAAACTAGAAGCCGGCGTCCCCCAGGGATCGGTGCTCTCTCCAATTCTCTTCTCGCTGTTCACCAGCGACATACCCCAACATAGTAAAATACAAACAGCATTATTCGCTGACGACACTGCCATCTTCTATGCAGGTCGATCTCCCGCAACAGTGACAACCGTTCTCCAAACTGCGGCTACCGCCCTAGCCAAATGGACTAGGAAATGGAGAATCGGTATAAACCCCACCAAAAGCCAGGCGATCATATTTCATAAGGGGATTGATCGCCGCTACCCAATGGCTGAATATCCACAGATAAAGATGTTCGACCAACCCATCCCCTGGACAAGGGAGGTCAAATATCTGGGTGTGACCTTGGACAGACGACTGACCTTCGGTCCTCATATAGGGCGAGTCCGCGCGCGCGCAGCCCTAGTGCTAGGATGGTTACACAGCTTAGTACACGCAAAGTCTAAGCTATCTCTCCGTAATAAAGTTAGATTATACACCGCTTGTATACGTCCTATCATGACGTATGCAAGTGTAGTGTTTACACAAGCGAAGCCACGCAGGCTACATCGGCTACAGGCATTACAGAATAGGTTCATGCGCCGAGCGACGGGAGCACCGTGGTACATGCGCAATGTGGATCTTCACATAGATCTTGGCTTGCCGACCATCAGGCAATACATGAAACAGTGCTCCCGCCGCTACTTCGACTCTGCCGCGACACACCCGAACCCATTAGTGGTAAGGGCGGCTTCTTACATCCCCTCTAAAATGTCCGCGATTAAACAACCGCGACTAATACTCGACGAACCCGACGACACTATTACTCTCGCCCAGACTGAGGCATACACAGCCCGCGCGGCCTTGACAAATAGTAGTAAATATCCACGTTACCGCCCCCGCCGACGGGGAAGGAAGACGTGTCGCGTTAAAATCATAAACGTGGGAGTGCCCACTTTGCCAGCGACCGCCCGAGCCGAGGTCCGTACCCCACAGGGGGTGCCCTCGGGATGGGTCGCTTAACTTTAAGCGGGTTGAGAGCCCTCAGCGCTCACCCACCAGTCCGGGTAAAGTTGTCACAGCCATCTGAGGCTAACAACTAAGTCACACAAAAAAAAAAAAAAAAAAAAATACGCACTGCTAGTGGCGCTGTACTTTTCTTCATACAAATGACAGTTTACGCGCTCACGGTAGAACGCGTAATATTAACGACAAAACTCACACTCAGGCTGAGGTTTTTTAAGCTTTTTACATTTTTTATTATTTTTCGAAAGTCGCGTTTAATTTTTATTTCTTTTTAGGACACCTTAGCACCAACCTTTTCCATCAAATTGACGTCATGAAATGAGTCATTCGCATAAAGGCCGCAAGCATGAAGAACAAAAATAACTCCCGAAGCAGTATTTTTTTTCTGAACGTAACATAGGCCCTTCTGGATATACAAAATTTCAAGACAATGGTTTTAGTAGTTAAGGCATGAAAATGAAAGAAACAAACTTTAGTTATTATTTATAGCATTAATTTAGATGTATTTGGAAGAGTTGCTGTATAGTTGTGGATACAAATTACAAATACTACCAACCCTTTTATTGCTCGTGAGTGTATTAAAATACAACTAAAGAGCTTTACGGCTACCTGGGCTAAGTCTATCTAATGCTGAATGCTCAAAAATTATATTCCCAAGGATGAGGAGTAAATTCCTGAAAGTCGTCATCGACATGGTCACGCGATGTGTTAACATTAACACTGTTCTTCTTCTACTTGTTTAATGGCAATAAGTTACAATAATATGAGCTTTTGGTGCGGTTGTCGAGTTATTATTTAATTATTCACGTTTTAGTCTTCGTATTTTAGTCCGTCGTTAGTACGATTTGGTGCTGATAACGCAATCACTTCCTCTGGGAGTTTTCGCAGAATGTGAAAATGCACGCAAGTTACTGTTATATCATATTCACTATATTTCAGCATTTTATCTGCACTATATAACATACAATATCCGTAAAATTATTCAATATCTTAATATATATAAATCTCCTGTCACGATGTTTGTCCGCGATGGACTCCTAAACTACTTAACCGATTTTAATCAAATTTGCACACCGTGTGCAGTTTGCTCCAACTTGAAACATAGGATAACGTAGATCTTTAATTATAGTCGCAATTTTATTTTATTACAAATTATTTGTCTATAATTAATTGACAGTCACAATTATCTGTTAACTCCAAAAGATTCTAACAGATGGCGATATCTGTTGACTGGATTTAAATAATTTAAATAATTTGTGTGTGCTCAATGAGATTCGAGAATGGTTTAGATTCACAATTGGACCCGGTAGGTGGCGCTTTATTTGAACAGAACAACGTCTGTTGGGTCAGCTAGTAACACTATAAAACACTAAAATAAGAACTAAAATTTCTTCTTCTTCCTGTTTAATGGCAATGAGCTACAATAATATGAGTCATTGGTGCCAGTGTCGAGTTATTGCATTGATTATTCACGTCTTTAGTCTTCGTCTATTAGTCAGTCCTAAAGCGCTACACAACATTTTGACATTTCTGTCAAAATTCACATTAACACTATCTTTGTAGCTATGCCAATATCACTATATATTGCCCGATAGATGTCAAAAGCAAATAAATATGACAAGTTTTAATTTACAAATAAATCAAACAACCAATTCGAATATGCCAAAAATAACATAGGTCGGTCATACAACTATTGCAATATATTTTATAGAAGAAGAGGTACATATTGTATTGTTATAATTGGTATAAGAGCAAAATTATGTAGGCTAATTAAGAACACAAACATAATAGAAATCACACAGGTCAATCATTATAATCTGAGCAGCTGTAATTATATTATACTCGAGCTAAAATTAAAAAATATTACGACTTTTTAATTTTATTTGCAAATTTATACCTTTAAGTAAGCTGTCACAACTGTCATCCCGCTTAAAAAAGATGTCTGACTTCTTAATTTCTTTTTTTTTATTTATCAACGACCGAAATAAATAATCCATTTTCATACTCATGGAATGTAACTCGTTATTTTTTTAAATTAAGTTAATTTAATTTTTTTTAAGTAAATCATATTTTAAAGACTACTTTCTACAGAAATATACGACTTGGATACCCTTCACAAAACGTATGACTATTGGAACGTATTAAAATACAATGTATCTGCCCCCTTTAAAATCGCAAAAACCGTTTGAGGCAGTACTTGCCTAGGTAATTCGCTGCCGCGCTCTCCAGTCAAGCGGTTTTCTGAACGTCGACAAACTATCAATGGATCTTCAAATCTATATATTAATTAGTTATTCATGCAATATAGATAAAATTTGTATTGTACAAATATTGATACTCTATTTTTCCATAGCTTCTTAGCCCATAAACGTTCCACCACTGGGCATGATCTTTACTATTTATTGTCACCATCCTGCCCTTATCCCAAATTTTTGGATTCGACGCAATAAGTACCCCTTTTGCATCACGCATATTACAAAAATTGTTGGCAAAAATTGCCAACCAAAGCCTGGGAACCTTGAGAATGTAGGTGGTCAGCATCCGATAGTATGTAGTTCAAGTCAATGTTAAACCCTTAGTCGTCTTTTACGACGCCAGTGGTATTATATCCCTTATCACCGCTTGAGCCACCAGTATCAATTCCTTGATTTCAGTAGGTCACCCGACGCGCTAGCACCTTTCAAATGCCAACCTAAATCATATACCTACCTTCCGTTAGGAAACTCCTGGATAATGCGTTTTAATGGTACAAATTTGTAACTGACTTCAAGAAAGGAGGAGATTCTCAATTTGACTGTATTTTTTTATATTTGTTACCTCAGAAATTTCAACTAATTTTGATTGTTTTTTGATTTGAATGATGGTGCTTGCCGTATGGTCCCATTTTAATTTAGTCCATATGAAGTCATTATTTTTCGTTCAAATTAACAAATAATTATTTTGCTTCATTACAAATGAAATAACCGTACATTTTGCACCACGTTTTTACTGGTTTTAAATAGCCTGCCGTTGTTCTATGACAGACTATAATTCGGTTGAGCAGGATGACTAGTTGACAATGAACTCTGCCATAATCCATATTCTATAGCGACTGGTACTTTGCATTATTCCTTCAGGTTATATATTGTTAAGTACCAGAAAGAGTATCTGTTGTATATTTTGTGATTCTCGTAAAATATTTCGATAGCCATTTACTTAGATAATGAGACCAGTACTACTGAAAGAATAGTAAGAAATTAAAAAAAGACAATACTGTAAGGAAATATGGCTATTTTTAATTACGAAGTTGAGCTGAGACGTAAAGACGACTTACTTATATACTAGCAACCCGCCCTCGCTTTGCTTCGGTTTCATTCTTTCCTGCGTAGTTCCCGTTCCCGTAGGAATACCGGAATAAAATATAGCCTAGGTTACGCCCTGATATTATAGCTTTCCATTGGTGAAAGAATTTTTGAAATCGGTCCAGCCGTTTTGAAGATTACCCGGAACAAACAAACAGACAGACAGGCAGACAAAAAAAATATAAAGTGTGTTTAAGTATTTTAGGCATATGTATAGTACAAATAACCGTGTGAGCATAAAAAAAGTCTATTATTTTGACATTACAAACAGACACTCTAATTTTATTTATTGGTATAGATAAGTCGTCTTTACGTCTCGGCTCACATACCGTCCCACCACTGGACACGAACCTCCTCCACAATGGGAGGGAAATTTACCTTATTTTACCATGCTGAACAGACAGGTTGGTATAGGGTTTTATTTCGAGTTTTCCTTCTCTTGCATAGACGTTATATGCAAATTACATCCCTCAATCGTCTTTTAACTTCCACGGGCAAGATAGAGAGTAGTGAATTGTATTCTTACTCCGTCACCACCATATAATATAAAAATAAAAAAGACAGTACTGTAGAGAAATAGTGTTATTATTTATTACGAAGCTGATGTACTATATAAATAGCATAGAGCACTGAAATAAATCACTACCATTCAAATTGTAAAGAATGCTCTGTGGTATACAGTAACCCTAAAAAGTTGTTAATGAACGTACCAACACACGAACACCTGTAGACCGTCAAAATTCAAAACTTGCACGGTAAAAGTTGGCAATTGAAATGTCAATGACCCCCGCCATTGCGGTTTTGACCTTAACAGAAGTTTATGTAGCAAACTTGAGTGAAAGTATGGTCCCATCCATCACTTGCATGAGGGAAAGTGGACACCCTTCGATTATGATGTAGTAGGGCTATGAAATATTTACTCACGATCCATAATTCATGTAATATTTATCTTAGTAACTATATTCGTGTCAAAGATGGATTGAAGATATCCTTATTTCCTACTACCTACGTACTAATATTATAAATGCGAAAGTAAATTTGTTTGTTTGTTACGCTTTCACGCTTAAACCACGTAACCTAATTCAAAAGTTTCTTCACCAATGGAAAGCTATAGCTTTCCTTAGCTATTATAATATCAGGGAGTAACATAGGCTATATTTTATGCCCGTATTCCCATGAGAACGGGGACTACGTGGGTAAGGCCACTGAAACCGAAGCGAAACGAGGGCGGGTTGCTAGTATAATATTATAAATGCGAAAGTAAGTTTGTTTGTTTGTTACGCTTTCACGCTTAAACCACCGAACCGATTTCAAAAATTCTTTCACCAATAGAAAGCTATAAGGAGTAACATAGGCTATATTTAATCCCGGTATTCCCACAGGAACGAGAACTACGCAGGTAAGACGACTGAAACCGAAGCGAAGCGAGGGTTCCTAATATTATTATATTTTATAACAACTAGAAAATACATGATTGAGCAGACAGACGAGGCGTCTAGACTAGGAACGTTACAGATATGAATAGTTTATTTTAGAAAATCTTTTTCTTTTTTCATAGTTTTTAACTCGTTATAGAAATTTCTTAATAACTTATATTCAGTGTGTTGACGTAGTAAGAATTCCATTCACCAAGGGGCGGGAAATTGTATTCTTACTCCGTCACCACACGGTAATTGACTACACTAAGTTTGTAATTATCTGAATATGTATTTTTTTTGTTTGTTATAGATTCCATCCCTACGCAATAAAGTTTTGTGTGCGATCCATAAAAACAGTTCTGAATCTCGGCGTAATTTGTTTCCATAAAATATATGCCTGTATAGTCCCCCACGACACAACGATTTGCTTAGTGTGGGTGTGAAAAAAATTAAAATATATATTTTACAACGATACGCAGTACGCTCATTTCAAGATTGTCTTAGTTGACATGACAATGCTCAGCATTTCTCTATTATATCATCATTTCAGCCCACATACGTCCCACTGTTGGGCTCAGATTCCTCCGCAGCGGGAGGGATTTTGACCCACTATACCAGCTATACTCTAAGTGTGTTCCGCGGAACCCTAGGGTTCCGTGATACCTCTGTCGGGGTTCCGCAAGAATTTAGAAATAAAAAAATCAAAACACCTCTCTCTGGTCGCTCCGCGGCTGTGCGGACTCCGCGGCCGCGCGGAGACAAAACGCTATGAATGTTATTTATTTATTTATTTGTATTTGTATAAGCTTGTGTTACATTAGCTGGTACAATATCTCATAAGTTTGGTCTCAACAATTTTATACTTGTACAACGCGTTCGCTCTAAGTTTGCCGGTCTGTGGAATGCGCGTACCCTCCCCCACGTGACAACAAAACTTATAATGTGTCATAGTTTTACCCAAATATCTAACGTACACAATTTTTATTGTTACAATTAAATAAAAAATTTCGAACGTCATACACTCATACCTATCGCCAGCGGCAAACTTAAAACGAGCGGGTAGTATACTTGTAAGCGCTCAGTCTCTTTGATAAAAGCCGCCTCTGAATTAGACGCTATAGTTGTCAACTAGCGACTTTCGTCTCTAACTTCAAAGGATAAAGTCGATATTGTTTACAACGCTATTTTTAAATTTCTGTTTTTATTTTTGCTTTTTGTTTATCAAAGGTGCCGACTCGAGTATTTTCGAGAATATTTGAGATCGAGTCTAGGACTAAGTATAAAAGCGGCGATCGCGCGTTGGCGTCGTCTTAAAGTCCGACTTTACTCCACCTGCATACGGCCTATCATGACCTATGCCAGCGTGGTGTTCGCGCATGTTAAGCCACACAGGATCCACAGGCTACAGACACTACAAAATCGTTTCATGCGCCGAGCTACGGGAGCACCGTGGTTCATACGAAACGTCGATCTCCACATCGACCTCGAACTGCCGACCATCAAGCAGTTTATGAAACGATGCTCTCAGAGCTACTTTGACTCTGCCATGACACACCCCAACCAACTAGTGGTTGGGGCGGCTTCCTATAGACCCTCCAAAATCTCCTCCATCCGACGTCCTCGTCACGTCCTCGACGAAGAGGACGACATTATCACACTCGCTCAACAAAGAGCCTACACGGCCCGCGAGGCCTTAACAAATAAATATCCGCGGTTCCGCCCTCGCCGTCGAGGTGCGAAACCGCGCCGCGCAAAAGTCACTACCAAAAACGTGGGCACGCCCACTTTGCCTCCAGCGACGCCCCAAGCCGAGGTCCGTTCCCCACAGGGGGAGCCCTTGGGCGATGTCGCTTAGCATACTTTTCTCCGGGTTGAGAGCCCTCAGCGCTCACCCATAGTCCGCGTCAAGCTGTCAAGGCCATCTGCGGCCAACAGCTGTACACAAAAAAAAAAAAAAAAAGTTGGCGTCGTCTCTATCCGACGTCCTCGTCACGTCCTCGACGAAGAGGACGACATTATCACACTCGCTCAACAAAGAGCCTACACGGCCCGCGAGGCCTTAACAAATAAATATCCGCGGTTCCGCCCTCGCCGTCGAGGTGCGAAACCGCGCCGCGCAAAAGTCACTACTAAAAACGTGGGCACGCCCACTTTGCCTCCAGCGACGCCCCAAGCCGAGGTCCGTTCCCCACAGGGGGAGCCCTTGGGCGATGTCGCTTAGCATACTTTTCTCCGGGTTGAGAGCCCTCAGCGCTCACCCATAGTCCGCGTCAAGCTGTCAAGGCCATCTGCGGCCAACAGCTGTACACACAAAAAAAAAAAAAAAAAAAAAGTTGGCGTCGTCAGTTGATGATTAGCGTTCGGAGCGATAAGTTACTACCTACTTACAAGCTCGCTAGCGAGAAACTAGTGTTCATTGTTTTACTGCCTGCTGTATTCTGTTGTCTCAGTTTTATACATTTCTTCCCTGTAGGTTCTAAATTTAGTCTCTCATACGCAGTAACGATTGTGCATTATTTAAACCCCACTATCCTGACTTGTAACATTATAAATAAAGAAGAATGGAACGTTGGCTTAAAGGTGTTAAACGTGTTCCAACAACATCTTCTAATGACGCTGAATGTTCAAAAGCAATGCGCGCGGAGAATTTAGCAATCACCGATCCAGAAGATGATGCCACGAGTGCCACGACGTCAAGCTCGACGGTTTCAAAGACGAAAAAAAGGAAGTATGATGAATCTTATATCAGTTTCGGATTTGTTGATTCCAACGGCTCACCTCTCTGCATGCTCTGTAGTAAACTGCTTCCTAATAGTTCCATGGCACCTGCCAAATTGCGTCGACATTTAGAAACCGTACACCCCGAGACTAAAGACAAGAATAAAGAATTTTTTGTTCGCAAAAAAGATCAGTTATTAGAAAGTCAAAAAAATATGATGCATGTAACACAAACTACCAACGAAAAGGCCACGGAGGCATCATACTTAGTTAGCTATCGCATTGCACAAGCAGGTGAAGCGCACACTATCGCTGAGAAATTAATAAAACCATGTGTATTAGACATAACAAAATGTATGCTTGATGAAAAATCTGCAAAGCATCTTTCTACTGTTCCGCTATCAAACGATACTGTTTCACGACGAATCCATGATCTGGCAAGCTACGTCAAACAAGAACTAGTTACACGTCTACAAAATACACGATTCGCTTTGCAAATGGACGAGTCGACTGATGTCGCTGGTTTGGCTATCCTGCTGGTTATTGTGAGATATCCATATAAAAGTTCTTTTGAAGAAGACATGCTTATGTGTTCATCGCTGCTTACAAACACTACCGGGGAAGAAATTTTTAATAAAATAAATATATTTTTTGAAGAACATAATCTCAGTTGGAACAATTGCATTGACATTTGTACAGATGGGGCCAAGGCGATGACAGGTAAAACAGCAGGAGCAGTATCACGAATGAAAAATAAAGCGCCTAATTGTAGTTCCAGTCATTGTATTCTGCATAGACAAGCACTTGCGATGAAGCAAATGCCGTCTAATCTAAAATTAGTTATGGATGAAGCGGTAAAAATAATTAATTTTATCAAATCACGACCACTACAATCCCGATTGTTCTCATTATTGTGTGAAGATTATGGCAGCAAACATAAAACACTGCTGCTCCATACAGAAGTGCGATGGCTGTCTCGGGGAAAAACTTTAACAAGGCTATTTGAACTTAGAGCCGAGTTACAAATGTTTCTTTCAGCAGATACTTCTTTTAATTTGAAGGACCGTTTGTATGATAAAACTTGGTTGTTCCGATTGTCTTTTATGGCGGATATCTTTCAAAAACTTAACGAATTAAATTTATCGTTGCAAGGTAAACAGACAACAGTGTTTCAGGCCTATAATAAAATAACTGCTTTTAAAAGAAAATTAGATTTTTGGATCATTTGCATTGGTAAGAAAGAAATAGAAAGTTTTACGTTACTCAGTGAGTTTGTTAGCGAAAACGACTCAGAAATGTTTGAAGATAATGTGTTTGAAGAATTGGTCCAATATCTCAGTTCGATGCGCGCATCTTTTGAAAAGTATTTTCCCGAAGAACACAATACAAAAATTAAAGTGAACTCCTGGATTCATAATCCTTTTTTACCCAACTTGGAAAAGCCTGAAAACATGTCAAATGAGATATATGAATCTCTTTTAGAAATGTCATCAGACACAAGTATGGAGTCATTGTTCAAAACGACGCCTCTTAATGATTTTTGGTGCAGAATCCAAGATGAATATGCAATGCTTGGCTCTGGATATTCTTCTCCCGTTCCCAACTACATATTTGTGCGAAACAGGATTCTCTACCTACGCAGCCACGAAAACAAAATATCGCAATAGACTGGACGCCGAAGCTGATATGAGACTCCAACTTTCTTCCATCAAACCTGATATCAAGCAATTGATGAAAAATAAAAAACAGTTTCATACCTCCCACTAGTTAGATTTTTTCTTTTTTAATGTTTTCTATTATTGTCCTTACCAAGTGGTGAAGTAAATAATAATTAGTAACTGATACATTGTACTGATACATTGTAAGAGGATGGTGAATTGGTGAATGGAAGCTAAAAATAATAATAATTTACATAAACAAAAGAAAGCGAAAATTTATTAAGCTTCACAAATGAGACATCTTATATAACGTTCAAAAACAAAGGTGTTATAATATATTACAATATTTCTTAATAGCCCTTCTCTGCTCTGAATGCATACAAATTCATACTTAAATATTTTTAGGCTCATTAAAACTTGTCTCAACATAATTAAGAAAACGAAAGCAGCTTAGGTATGTGCGTAATTTAATATATCATAATAATTACTTAATGCAATTATTATTCTTAATTATTGTAACTTTGTTGTGTATTTTATTTGTCACAAAAAATGCTGTATTTAATTTAAATAAATATGCGCTATGCCCCATGCAAGGCTTAAGCATATACGTATATTTACAAAAAGTATAAAATGGACAAAATGCGAAATAAAAATTCTAAACTAACTCTATGATTCGTTAGAAAACCATTTTTGGAAGACCATATCGGCCCATATGCGACCCACTATTGGGTACAGGCCTTCTCTATTGTGGAAAGGAAATTGATCAACTACATCACTCTGGTCAGAAGTGTTGGCTTAGGGTTTTGTTTCGAGTTTCCCTCTCTTGCATAGATATTATATTCAAGATCCTTAGTCGTCTTTTGCCACACCCACGGGTAAAATAGAAGGCGGTGAATTGTATTCTTACTCCGTCACCACACGGAACTGATGACACGGTTGTGATTTAGCATAGTTTCATCAACATCATCATCATTTCAGCTCTAATACGTCCCACTGTCGAACTCGAGACTCCTCCACAGTAAGAGTGAAATTGACTTAATATACCACACTGGTCAGACGTATTACTATAGGGTTCATTTCGAGATTTCCTTCTCTTGCATATATGTTGTATGCATATTATATCCCTTAATCGTCTTTTACGACTTCCACGGGTAAGGGGACTAGTGAATTATATTCTTACTCCGTCACAACAGGGATAAAGCATAGTTTAAATAAAGAGTAATAATGTTGCAAATAAAGAAAATTTTCCTCACAATACCATAGGTAATTGCTACGTTTGGCAGGCGTTTTAACTATCACATCAGATTTACAAGGATCCCGAGAGACTGTCATTCTTATAATTATCTCTTAGCAGATTTTCATGACTCCACTTGGCACGTGAGATGCTAATACGATAGTAGGTATGCCACAACTCGGTGAACCAGCATCAGTATTCTCATTCAATTCTTATTTTTCAGCCATTATACGTTCAAATATTGGTCGTTTCGTTATAACTGTTAAGCCTTATTCCGGTGACAGACTGGCTCCGTCCTCCGGTCTCCAGGTTATAATAATGATTTTCTAATAATATAATATTAATGATTTCCTACTGCCTTTTTAGGGTTCCGTACACAAAGGGTAAAAGCGGGACCCTAACACTTCGCTGTCAGTCCGTCCGTCTGTCTGTCACCAGGCTGTATCTCAAGAACCATGACAGCTAGACAGTTGAAATTTTTACAAATTATGTATTTTTGTTGCCGCTATAACAACAAATACTAAAAATTATATAAAATAATTATTAAAGGGGGCTCCCATGCAACAAACGCGGTATTTTGCCGTTTTTTAGATACGGAACCGTTCGTGCGGGACACCGACTCGCACTTAGCCGATTTTTATTCTATTGAACTGACTATTCAATAAAAATTGAATATCTAGTGGTATTTCAGCATTCAATGACATATTTCTGCAAGAAGTTATTGTTGATTTCGGTTCTTTAGTGTGAGGTTACGAGGTTTTAAGAATTATAAATTATTTGAGAATTATTCAATTTGATATATTTTTTTTATTGTCAATGGTAGCAAATGATCAAGCAGTACATCTGATGGTAAGTGATTCTGCCGCACATGGACCTTTGTAATACCAGGGGCACAGCCAGGTCATACTGATGTAACAGACGCCATCTTTTGGTGAAGGTAGGTATTAATTGTGGACTTAGTAATTCAACACACCTGCCATCTGTAGTTAACAGCTAATATTAATAAAAGTTTTATGGCCGCAATACCATTGTTATATAAAATATGTTCCATAAATTATTTGCCTTTATAGTTCTTTTTGTAAAAGATGTGTTAATTATTGTAGAGATTTAAAACTCTATGCGTTTAGCTTAAAATTAAATTAATACATATAACCAAACTCCAGATTTATTTTAATTAATCTAGTATCTACAAACAACTAAAATAAATTAGTTTTTGTCAAATTTCGAAACATTTACAATACAAAATTGAGAATAATGCCATCTACTGTCATCTATGAAATATAACTTAGTAACAACAGAATCGTGTTAAAATATAATAAATTCAGGCAAATAAAATTCTAATAAAGTTCATGTACGGAATCCCTGAGTGAACCACAAAATACAATATAAAACTATAAAAAGACATTATAATTTACCACCAAGTATATTGTTGTCTGTGGGGCGCGATAGAATTGATATAGAATCTGTAGTTGAACAAATGTTAGCTGCCAGCTAAATGTTAATGCTTTTTTTTTTTTTTATGGGTGGGCTATGGTAAGCGCACGCGCGGTCCAGTTCGTCCGGGGCGATGAAAGGACGGCGCGCGAGCCCATGACCCACCCGTACCCACGTCACCTCGTTGTTGGGCCGACCACCGGAGCAGATGTCACTTGTCGTCAGTGGTCGGCCCGACGGAATACCCTTTCAGGTAACCTCACCTCTCGACGTCCTGGGACGTCAGCCTCTCTGCGGGTGATGGACAATTCCCCGGTCCGATCACCCGCGACCTCGGCTAGGGCGGCATTAGGCGCAGATACTCGCGCCTGCGCCGCCCGAGTCGCCGGCGGCGGAACGTGTCGCCGAATAGAAGCTCTACTCGCACACGATCCGCCGCCTCCTTCCTTGAGATAACGGCCTCACAGAAGGCGGCGACCGCGTCCCAGTTCCTGACGCTGACAAGCATCTCCCTGGCGATGGTCGGCAGCGCCAGGTCGGCACCGATAATTGCGACGAGTTCACGGCGATCCCCCTCCCATGCAGCACACTCCTCGAGCGTGTGCTGCGCCGTGTCCTCGTCGCAACTGCAGTGGTGGCAGGACGGTGTGCTCTCCCTCCTGAAAATCTTGTGCAGGTACTTCCCGAAGCAACTGTGCCCCGTCAGCACCTGCACCAGTCGGAAGGAAAGCACCCCATGTGTCCGCTCCAACCACTCCATCAGCACCGGCCGGAGGGCCTCGACGGTCCTGACACCGTACCGAGAACTCTCCAGCCGAACTGCCCAACGGACAATGAGTTCTCGGCGGGCGTCGACCCGCCAGGCGGTGATCTCTGTGATGGAGACCATGCCGCCGCGGGCGCGCGTCTACGACACCCGCCGATAAATGTCGGCGAGCATCTCCGCCTCCAGGTCCCACGGGGGAGTGCCGGCCAGGAGGCACGCTGCCTCCATCGCCACCGTGCGGTAACCCCGTACGGCCCTGATCGCCATGACCCTCTGTGGTCGCCATAGGAGGGCCCTAAGACGGACGGTCAGGGACCCCGCCCACACCGGTGCGCCATACAGGGCCATCGACCGGATCACCCCCACGTACAGCTGTCGGTACGTAGCACTGGGACCGCCCACATTCGGCATCGGCCGCGAAAGGGCGGACGCCGCGCCGACAAGCCGGGGAGTCGATGGAGATGCTCCCGGAACCAAAAATGCCCGTCGAGCACCAGGCCCAAGTATTTCATGTGGGCCTGGATGCTGATGGTGACCGACTTCACGGTGATCGAAGCGCCAGCAGGAGGCCCGGCGGTACGGAGGCCATGGAACAAAAGGGCCTCCGTCTTTTCCAGGGCTACCCTCAACCCCAGCGCTTCGATCCGCCTGACAATCTCCTCGGTGCCGAGAGTTGCCAGGCGTGCCGCCTCCTCTAGCGTCCCACCTCGGGCTGTGACGAGTGTATCGTCGGCGTAGCAAATTACTCCCAGCCCGGGTGGGAGGCTTCCTCTCAACGCCCAGTCGAAGCCGATGTTCCACAGGGTCGGACCCAGAACCGACCCCTGTGGGACACCGCACGTCATGGGCGTTCGCACAACGTCCCCTACTCGGTCAACATAGAGGACGCTGCGCCCCTCCAAGTAGTCTGCCACCAGCCGCCTGAGGTACACCGGCACCCTGTGGTACCTCAGCCCCTCCCTGATGCAGCTGAATGGCAGACTGTTGAAGGCGTTGGCAATGTTCAGGGACACCGCCAACAGGACTCCTCCGCCGGTGACGGCCTCCGCTACCACGGCCTTCAGGCGCAGTAGGGCCGCGATCGTCGAACGCCCCCTCCGAAAACCAAACTGGGCGTCAGACAGATCGGGCCCGACCCCGACGAGCTGCCGCTCGATGCGGGCAGCCAACACCCTCTCCAGCAGCTTGCCCGCATCATCGAGCAGCACGATGGGCCTGTAGGCCGAGGCCGACTCAGGAGACCGTCCCGGCTTCGGCAGGAGAACCAGCCTCCCCTCTTTCCAGCACCCAGGGAACTGCCCGGACGTCAAACAGGCGTCGAACAGTCCCCTGAGGCGTGGTCCCAGGTGCTCGAGAACCAGAGTCAGCACACGGTTCGGGGGCGGTGGATTTCACTCGCGTACGCGCCACCGCCGCCCCCATTTCCGGATCCGTGATGGGCGGCGTACTTTCATCGTCGGTCTCCCGGTCGCTGTCCGGCGAAGCCATGACCGGGGGCGTGTGCTCCACCTGCCGTGGAAAGAGGTCCTCGACAATTCTGGTGTGGAGGCTGGGCTAGAGAGTCCCGGTGAGGGGAGGGGGGGGGGCGCCCGCGGAGCTTGTTCAGCGCCGCGAGGTAAGGGCGACCCCAGGGGTCACGCTCGAGACTGTCCAGCATCTCCCGCCGACTAACGTCCTTGGCGGTACGGACGGCCAGCCTGAAGGCAGACCGTGCACTGCGGTAAGCCTCGTACAGCTTGCCCTCCCGCTCAGCGTCGCGGTCACGCGATGGCTGCGGGTGTAGGCCCTCCTGGCACGTATGCAAGCGGCCCGAAGGTCCGCCAATTCTCGGGATCACCAGGGGACCGCATTCTTCGGGGGCAGACGCCGCACACGGGGCATGGCCGCATCGCAGATCTGCGTTAGCGCACAGCGGATGCGGCCAGCCTCGGCATCCACCCCGTCCAACTGGGGCGGTCAGGACAGCCACGACTGAACGATGGCTGCCTCCGCCAACAGGTCCCGATCCAATCGACCCACAGCCCACCGCGGAAACGCGGGAGCTCCGTCCGCCGTGTGACCCCTGCTGGGCTGCAGGAGGGTCCGGGAGACCTCTATCCGGATGTATCGGTGGTCGGATAGGGTCTCAACCTCCTCCTGGACTCACCAGCTTCTCACACGTGCTGCGACATTAGGGCTAGCGAACGACAAGTCCACTATCGATCCGCCCTGCTGCCGCACGCACGTTTGCACCGAGTCCCTGTTCAGCAAACAGAGGCTCAGTGCCGCCGCCCACTCTTCGACCGCCCGCCCGCGGTCATTCGTCCTGGGGGACCCCCACGCCGTGGACTTGGCGTTGTAGTCCCCCAGAACGAAGACTTGGCACGGTGCCAGTCGCCGTATCGAGGCCCCCAGGATGGTAAGGAAGGCCCCGAAATCCGTCGCGCTCCTGTTAGGGAGAAGTAAACACCAAATAGCGTAACCTCTCCCCATTCCGCCGCGACAAACCCATCGCCCCTGTCCTTGAGCAACAAAGGCGGGGAATGCCACGACGTGGAGGCGACGATTGCCACAGAGCCGTCACTGCTGCCCAGCCAATTGGGCCGGTCAGGCACCACGTACGGCTCCGCGGCTACGGCTGCACCGATCAACCACCGCCATGGCTTGCAGGAAAACGTCCTGTGCCTCGGCGGCGTGGTTGAGGTTGGCCTGCAGGAGGTGATAGGATTCAGTCGCCATTAGTGGGCCGTATCCATCACCTCCTCCACGCTGGCGGGCGATCGGGTCGCGCTAGGGGCGGGAGCGGCCGGGGTCGTCGGCCCGCTCCGCCCCTTTGGGGCCGAAGCCGGGGGTCTGCACTCCCTGCCCCCCATGCGGTGCTTGGCGGACCTATTGCCCGCCGCACACGCGGGGCAGTGGGGAGTGGCGGCGCACGATGCCGCCTTATTCCCGGGTTGACCGCAGCGGAAATAAAGATCGCTGCAGTCAAAGCAGTTAGTGCATGTCGTCCGAGTGTGTCCGACCGCCATGCACTTGTAGCACCTCGCAGGCCGGGACTCCAGCACGGTCACCTGCGCCGAGCTCCAGCCCACGAGGAGCCTGCCTGAGTCGGCCAATTGCTTGGCCGACTCCACCGGGCACTGCACCCAGGCAGCACCGACGCCGCCCGGACCAGGGCGGATGGCGCCAATTCGGACGGTGTCCACGGGACACCCGGTTTTCGAGACGATGGCCTCCCGGATGTCATCCACCGTCACAGAGTCGTCCAGACCCGCGACGCGCAGTTCTGCACACTTGACGGGTCTGGCGATCTTGACGCCATCCTCCGCAGAGAACAATCCCCGCAGCTTGGCCGCCATGCTATCGGCCGTCTTGGCGCCCTCGGCCCCAGGGAACTCCAAAATTCGAGCCCCTGTCCGGGCCTTGCGGGTCCTGGCTTCAACGCCTCCTAAATCGGAGACATCTAGCTCCCGCCGGGCGCGACTTAAGACGGCCTCATAGCTGAGGCCGTTTTCGGCCGCCTCAGGCAGCACGGTGATCACCACCGCGGCTGACTTCGGCGGCCGGAGCCTCCTGCGCGGCCTCTTCTTACCGGCTCCTGCCTTGGGAGCGGAGGCTTTAGCGGCACTTTTGGCCTGCGCTCTCCTCTTTTGACCGCGACTCTTCCGGCTGCGCTCAGTCGTCTGCCAGCCCTCTTCGGGCGCAATAGTGGCATCGCGGCTGCGTTGGCCGCCGCCGACGGTGCAGTTGCCGGCGGCAGCTTGGGTCCGGTCTTGGCAGGAGCCGGTGCCGCCTTCTTCTTGGCGGCGGGCCACTTCGGATTTGGTCCACCAACGGCCGCAGCGTAGCTCCTTACGCGCCCACCCTGGCAGGGTAGCGCAGCAGGGGCTGACGCCATGACCTTCGGCCTGTCCGCAGCAAGCGGCGGCCGGAGACGAGGCTCCGGAGGCAGAGACTGAGAGAGTCTCTCCTCCAGAGCCGCCATGCGCGCGTCCAGCATTTTGCCGACAACCTCCACTATGGTGCGCATGGTCTGGTCCGGCACGCCATCCACTGCGGGCAGCGAGACCGCTTCGGCGGGCTGGGTCCTCTTGGGGCTCGCCGCAGCGCGAGTCGGCGCAACGGGGACGGCAGGGGCGGCGGCAGGGCCGGCGGTTGCCGGCGGCGCAGTCTTCGTCAGCTGCGTGACCTGGCGCCGCAAGTCGGCCATTTGCTTGGCCAACTCGCGGTTCGCCTTCTGCACCGCCGACAGTTCCTTCGCCAAGGCCTTGTTCTCCTCCTGCAGGCCTGAAACTTCGCCACCAAGGCGAGCGTTTTCGGCCTGCAGGGTGGCCACATTGGCAGCTGGGGGATCGCCACCCACAGCGGGCTCAGCAGCCGCCGTGTCGGTGGGAGGGATGTCCGCCAGCACCCTCATCATCCTTTCGGCAGCCGCCTCATTTGCTCGTTTATGGGCCTCGGTCCTGCGTGCCATGCTGATCGGCGATGGGGTTGCCGACCTTGCCGCTACTACCGCGCCGCCTCGCCCCCTGCGAGAGGCCGGGACTTTGGGAGGAGGCATAATGGTGCTACTCCCCTCGGAGGATCCCGAGCTGCCACCCATATTCAAGGGGCGCTTCCGCACCGTCGAGGGGAGGGCCTCCTCCCCAACCTCTAGGGCTGCCACCAGGGCCGATGCTGGAGACCGGGATGACCCACCAACGATCTCTACAGCCGATATGTCGGTGTCCGACGGCTCTGCGGCAGTACTGCCGCCCTCGTCAGCAGTCGGAGTAGCTGCAGCAACCTCCTTAGCCAGTCGCTCCTGCCTGGCCAGCTCGCGCCTCTTGACGCTAGTGGCCTTCCCCGTCCCCATGTTTTTTCGCTTTTTTCTCTTTTTTGGGACCACTTCTGTCGCCGGGCCCTCGGCTGATCTTGGAGCCTCAAGTGCCAGACTAGCAACAGAGCTGCAGTCGGACGAGGCATCTCCCTCCTCTGTGCCAGTTTTGCTGTAGCATGGCAAGGCTTTAATGTGGGAACTAGAATTCCCGTTCCTGTGGATGGTATTGGGCGTCTCACCCCTCCTATCTGCAACGTCGTTTGAGAAACAAGTATCCATAACAGTTCCCACGAGTATGGGAGAAAAGAGGTCGACCCGGGCAGAGATCCCGATACCCGGGCAAGCGTACATTTGTATCCTAACACAGGGGGTCCGCAGGTACCCTGGCTAGGGGCGCGCTAACGACTGAACAACCCATCAGCCATGCATCCTCTCGCCGCGCGCCAGAACTTAGGATTCTGGGTGATTGTTTTATAGAGGTTTTCTTCCTCGCGGTCCAGGCGGTTAAGCCAAGACCCTCGCTCCTGAATCTAGGCCTCAAGACAAATGTCCCGAAGCAAGAATCAGGTTACGATTTGTCGCGGTTGGCAAATGCCTGCCTCAAATGAATGAGTGACCGGGCCCGTCGAATTTTCGCATCCAATACCCTCTACAATTAGAGGGCATGGAGCGAATTTGGGGCATCCCACAAACTGGGCCCCCCTCGGGCCAGATATTTGCCACGAGCGACAATTCCAGAGAGCAGTCCAAGGAATTGTCGCTCGTGCCCAGGGTATACCACGCGGAGGTTTCTGGCGTAGCACCCCAGCTATACTCGTTCCAACCATTTATTTTACTTTTGACACATGCTTTAGGACGTAACTGTTTCATTATACGCAATTATTAACTTTGAAACGAGTGAACAGAGAAATATATAAACTGCCCAATAATATTTATATATCTTAATTATTACCCACTAAATACATTAATATGCCGTAAATAGCTCTATTCATAAAATTTAAGTGAAAATTCATTTCCGTTATAAAAAAAGTTACGTTCTATCGCATCTAGTGACAGGATCAAAAGTATTCGGTGCAAACTAATGAATCGCAAATAATCGATTACACTTATTTGCAGTTAAGTCAGCTGACAACTGAGTTTTGAATTGTTGTAATAGACAACACGTTAAAATTGTATCAGGGAGATATAAAAATCTTCTCATCATACCTATAACATGAAATAAAACAACCAAAATATTTTAATATTATTTTATTATAACGAATCGTCGGATTCTTCATACGAACTCGAATCGTCGCTTGAATGATCTGCAGTGTTTATTATTAACTCTTGTGTAGGTATGTTGTCAAATTCAATTTCCCGATCCCAATCAGAGAATATTATATTTTTTGTCTTGTTGACGACACTCGCCCAGTTTTCAGGCGTCACACTAGCACATGCGTTTTTTAAAAGTTCAAGCATTTTATTTGTTGTGAAAGGAGGAGTTGTATTGTTTCTTGCGGCGTATCCTTTGACTTGTGCCCAGATCATTTCAATTGGATTATATTGACAGTGGTACGGAGGAATTCTGATTACAACATGCCCATATTCTGCTGCCATTTCGTCGATGACATATCGTTTTGGCTGCTTTTTACTTTTTAATATTTTAAGTAATTCTACTTTTAGTAGGGATTCGTCCACATCTTCCCCATTATCACGAAGCCAGTTTATAATCTCGTGTTTTTTGTTGACCTGTGTTGGCATTTTATTAATTTGGCGAGAGTGATAGGGTGCATTATCAATAAATATTGTTGATGGCTCTTCAAGTGATGTAAGCATTTGTCTGAACCACTTTTCATACACGTCCGCATTCATCTCCTCATGATAGTCTCCTGTTTTTTTTATTTGAACGTTAACAGAGCGTCTAGTACAAATCCCTTTGTAGTTCCCGCATGGCAAATGATGAGGCGTTCACCTTTCCCCATTGGCACTGCAGAAGTAGAAGCAGCAGTATCGTCAGTCCAACCTTTTGGTATGGAATGATTGGCATTGAGCCAAGTTTCATCTGTGAAAACGACATTCGACCAGTCTTCTATTTTCTTCGCTTGTCTTAAAAATTCACAGCGAGACAGGGCTATATCACGACGTTCCATTAAAATTTTTCTTTTGTCGGATTTTTTATACAAGAACCCGATTTGGTGCAGCACCTTTGACAAAGAAGATTTTTGACCACGAAACAAGCCACAATTTCGTAGAGACGCTACTAATTTTTTCAAAGTAGGAATCTCTTTGCTTGTGTAATAATTGTATATATGACGACGAATAGCATCAGTATCAAAACTGTCAATTGCTGTCACTTTACGGGGCTGACGTTTTTTCTTAGGCGTAGATAGCTTGTTCTGTTCAATACCACTACTACCATAGGCTTCTTTAGTGATTTTCGCCACCGTTGGAGCACTAATACCTAATGCTGCTGCAACACGGTCTCTAACTTGGGTTACTGGTATAAGGAATCCGCCATTGCGGCTTTCCTTTTCAAAAAATTCACGAAGCCGCAGCACTAACTCTCTGGATTGTCCTTTAAGCACCATACCTTTCGGCATTTTGCAAGTAAAATCATATTGGGAGGAACGATACGCTCAACTCAATCAAAGTAAGAACAATGAAATCAATACGGTGGAATATAAATACTCAACACAGCGTATGAAAAATATGAAAGAGCACTCAGCGAACAGAAATGTGACTAGCACGGGAGTCTTGTTGCGAGTGACAGACAACACAACAAAATGGTCAATGTTGCCAATTCGGCTTAAAAAAAAAAGGTAGGCTGGATGAGAAAATTAGTGATTTACTACCACAGACGAGGGCGCCATTGTCTCTAAATAAAGTTTGGAGCAGCGGACCCCGCTTAATGGAAAAATGCTTCATAAAGTAGTTATTTTTTATTTTGCAAAGTACAAAGTAAAATATTTTGGGAGGACTGAATTAGTGGGTATGCAAAAATTAATGTGCCCAAATAACAAATATATTTACAGAAGTGAAGTTTTTAAATAATATGAAATATGTATTTAAGCAAAAATAAAATATCCGTGTTAAATCGATTAAAAGTTCTTCCTGACTAAAATCGATTATTACAAAACATAGTATCCGTAATACATTGGTACAACACTAATTGATCAGAATTCGACCTGCCAAAAGTAAAATAAATGGTTGGAACACTATAAATGTTAATGCTGCCAAGTAGGGATGGGCGATCTTTCTGAAAAACATCGATTCTTGAATCGATTTGAATCGTCGTCCAAAGAATCGATTCACAATAAAATCGAGGTCTGAAGGATCGATCCCCGTATAATCGATCTATCGATCTTTTTTTTGAGTTTTCTTCCAATTCTAAACGAAGTATTTTTTCTGGCGCGATTGTGATGACCTTTGTTTTTTTTTTAGGAAATCTGGAGAGAGTAATGTCTTACAATAATATAGATATGAATCGATTGAAAACGGAACGCTAGTATCGAAGAATCGCTTTTAAAGTATGGGGTACCTTTCTCCTACTAGGATTGTGATGAGGTTTTTTCATAGGACATCTGAAAGTGTCTCATATCTTATCTTAGTATCGAATGGACAGAAAAAAAAATCGAATGTCGATTTTCAAGGGAGAAAGATCGATTCACTGAATCGATTCAGTACAACATATCGATTTAAAAATCGATCCTTTGGGCCTGAAAAATCGATTCTTCGATTAATCGATCTCAGATCGCCATCCCTACTGCCAAGTGCCATTCATCTGCCATGCATGTCATAATTTGGCGTTTGTCTTGAATGTCTTGTCATCGTAGTGTACCTGTGATTGTGTAGTCTAGAAAAATGTTTTACGAAAAGCTGTGCTGGATGCAAGTATTTTTAATCTCGCTTCTAGTGTATTCAACTTTAGCAGAATGGAACACGCGGGATTATATACGACGAGAACACTCTCTTACAAAACCTTACCAAGGTGAGTGACCGCCGGTGACTTTGGTCTTAATTTTATTACTCCAATTTTCTCTCACAATATAATTTGTCTATTAACTACAGGGAGTGGAATGTCATTACCTTATTGGGACTTCCTAGGCAGCACAATAGTTACGTCTAATTATGTACGTCTAACGCCCGATTTGCAGTCTAAATCAGGAGCTATTTGGAATACAGCAGTGAGTATAAACTGATTAATATTACCTCAAAAAGTATCCCCATAGAAAGGTCATTGTACTTGTTTTTCGAAGTATGTTTAAAACTAATATGAGTAACATTATTTACTCAATTGTAAATTATATGTAAATTAGTACAGTAAATACACTTTTATATTTCTCTATACCACTGGGCTTTTCTCTTTAATAATATATATCAAAGGATCTGCTTATTTGATTGAACAGTTTCAACTCTGCTTGTTATGTTTTGATGAAAATTTAAGTTTCTTATAACTATGAAAGTACCAGGTTAAAGTCGGCCTTAGGTTTTAATTATATATTATTTTTATAATAAATTATCTTTGGCCAGGTCTCTTTTTTGTAGACTATGGTCTGGACACACTCTGCCCAATCCATCCAGGGCAACGGATGAGCGGTGTGCAAACCAGCCAGGTTTCCTAATTTGCATTATGATTGTCAAATGTTATCTGTATAGTACATGTTAGGTATAGTGATGGCATCAATATGTTTTAATACAGATTAAGGGGCTATTCTTATGTAAACACATACATTTTACCTCCTTTTAGAGAATTTTTTTTCATAATACAATGAAATTCAATCATTTTAATTTTTTTCTAGGTTTTTATATGTATTTTAAACTGCATAAAAAATGTTTTTTTCTTATTTTACATTTTTATATATTTTTTTCTAATTAAATTAGACACCAAAATAAAAAAGGAGGTCACTGGTCATGGTAATAGCGGCTGTTCATGTTGTCTGAAATAAAAAAATGAAATGGATCATTGTTCAGTAGATCTGTTGCTATCAGCCCTACCTGAATTAATCAATTTCATTAAAAAGAAAAAAAATGGCGGACTGTAGAAAAAATGTGATTTTTTTTTAATTATTTGTTAAAATCGTTTTAAAAAACTAAGAAAATATTTTCGAAAATAAATAATTTTGGTACGGCCGATAACCACTAATAAGTAGAAGAATATATATAAATTTTAAAGTAATCGGTTGAATACTTTTTTTTTAGGACCACGACAGTTTTTAAAAATGATGATTCCAGAAAAATGCGTTTAAAATTTCAAGAGCAGAATTTTTGTGGAAGATTTATACTTACACTAATCTGCTATTTTCACAGCATATTTTCGATAGGTTTTACTAATGAAATATGAAAAAGAAACATTGATTTTTCGAAGTGGGTACATAAGAATACCCCCTTAATGGCAATGCTCTGATGAGCTGTTTGACTTGGTAAAAACATCTCCTTTCTATCAAATCCAAACTGCAGTGTGATTCACCCTTACTACCTAGTGTATTGTCCATTTCGCCCATCATGCAAGATTCTGGAATGAACTACTATTAATATTGTGTTTATGCCGCCCAATGACATGTCCTACTTTAAATAACATTTAAAAAAGTTGATATCTACGAGTAACAGTTGCCACTTACCATCAAGCGGGCTGCTTACTCGTCTGTCTCTAAAAGCCAATAAAGAAATTATAAACTTATTGCAGTTTTAAGTATATTATTATGTATTTATACTACATAAAATGTATATATCCTTCGTACATATGTTGATAATAAGTAATATAGATAACCTATAAAAACTATTTATTTTTATCATTAACAGCAAAGACATTTCATGATGACTAAATCCATCAGCTATGATAGAGAAAAATTGCTTACACAAATAGAGTAGTTGTATAATTGTGACATTCAATGTCAAGTGTTCTGGGTTTGTTCTCTATGCAAAATATTTCTTTTTTAATGTTTTTTTTTTACTTCTACTGCACTGTAGAAGCCATTTCACCCATGACTAAATGAAAGGCCTCGAAGAAGTCTTTAGAATTTTCTATAGCTTTCCTTAGCAAATTAAATCCTTTAAATTTTGATGATTGGTAACTCTGCCTTCCGGTGCTTCAAAATCTTGTTGGTTGGTATGGTCAATGGTACAACTCTTGGTTCCTATGACACTCGCTTTAGTAAATCAGTTTAGCCGGTTACTTTTTTAATTCACTAAATTCACTAATGCTTGTCAGCTGTCTGACCCTAACTGTTTCTGTGTCTTATTTATCTACCATGTAGAGTGAATGAGTGAATAATTCCCAACCTAAGATATTATCATGATCACTTTGCATATCATTTGGGGGCTATTGATTGTATGTTTTTAAAATCGTTCAATGCAAGGGTATGTTATATCTGACATACATCAATCAGACTATTGAAATTCACTGTTAGACAGAAGCTTGCACCATAAGGGTCATAAATCTGCAATTGCCATGCTTAATAGGCAGCATGAGTGCTGCACCCAATTCTTCTCAGGCAGTTTTCCATTAGGAATGGCAAGAGTAGTTAGTTATTGTGTTCTTGCTTATTGTTCACCATATGGTGAGCATAATAATAGGAATAATAAATTGTTAAGATGCTTATATATGCGTGATTTAGTATGTAATCTTTTAATGTGATTTTAACCTACTTCTAAATGTCGAATTGATCTGAATCCAAGGACCTAATAATAATGCAATAATATAAATCGTTTTCCACATTTTACTGTGATTTTTTTTTACATCCCTGGCTGAAATTTTGGTGTGACTTGATACATGTTAATATCACTATATTCCTATTTTTTAGTTCTGTTTTCTACAGAAGTATTTTTATTAGATTTTTTAACCATTATATTAATTTATATTAAGAATGTGTTTACCATATAATGATGCACATTAAAAATAAACAATACAAAAAATACTTTCTCTAGCCAGCGTCTTTGTTAAAATTTCTGACTTTGAGTATATTATATAATATACAAAGAGTAGATAGATATAAATGAAACATTATCTCTGCTAACACACTAAACTAGTCAGATGGGTTACTTTTATTTTAAGTGTTCTTTCTCTTGCATAGGTGTTTTGTGCATATTAAATTCCTTAGTCGTCTTTTGTGACACCCGCGAGCAAGAAGGGGCATAATTGTATGATTGTATTCTTGCTCCGTCACTGTAAGGACAAACGGATTGTCCATCTCGTTCGTGATCATAGTCCCATTTTGAAGAACACGGTCTCATTTTTACATACAGCATAAACGATAATTTGTTATACTATGCGTTTCTATTTTTTTATTGAGGTTTTACGGCAATAGTTTTACCTATTCCAAAAAAAGACGAATTCTTGCATCTTTAACTTTTAATTTAATATAAACGTATTTCTGCAAGTGTCCCTTTTTGACACCAAATTAACGAGATAGTTACTGAAATATCTCATTTTGACGTAAAAATAATATCCTTACTTATAATATTATAAATGCGAAAATAAGTTTGTTTATTTGTTTGTTACGCTTTCACGCTTAAACCACCGAACCAATTTCAAAAATTCTTACACAAATGGAAAGCGTAATATCAGGGAGTAGCATAGGCTATATTTTCCCGGTATTCCCAAGGGAACGGGAACTAAGTGGGTAAGGCGACTGAAACCGAAGCGAAGCGAGGACGAGTTGCTAGTTGCGTATAAATGCAAATTTCATCACAGCTCAAATACGTCCCAATACTGGTCTCGAGTCTCATCCATAATGAGAGGGAAATTTACCTACTCTACTACTATACCACGCCGGTCAGAGAGGTAGGTATAGGATTATATTACGAGTTTTCTCTTACATAGATGTTATCTCCATTAATCTCTTAGTCGTCTTTTACGATACCTACGGGCAAGATATATTTATTATGGAAGAAACATGTTCATCCATGCGACACATGTATAGAAAATGAACTACTATTTGTTACAAAAAACATAATACAAAGTTCCTAGTTTTATATGTATAAGGTATAAATTAGGCTAGCTAGTTAGGCTAGACATCTAAGTCATCTAACACATAATATCGCTCACGAAAAGGCAAACAGCAAGATTAACATATAACTCTCTTATGCCAAGCATTCAGTCAACATGGTTTAGTAGACTAACTGCCCTTTCATTTTGAAAGAGGACCGTTCAAACAGCAGGAAATAGATACATGGTACAGGCTGTAAAAATAAAGTGCCAATTCAATCTTTCCCGTGCGGTGATTGAATAAGAATACAATTCACCACTTATCGAGCATATCGTAAAAGACGACTGAGGGACCAATACGCATATAGCACTTACACAAGAGATAGCAAACTCGTCAAAGCCCTATACCAACCTGTCTTCCCCGAGGGGGGACGTCGGTCGATGGGAGGGTACTCCTCAGGGGGTATTCCGTCGGGACGACCACTGGCGACAAGTAACCCTGCTCCGGTGGTCGGTCCAACGACGAAGGCGACGTGGTGTTCGGGTGGGTTGCGGGTGTGCGTGCTTACGCCCCTCTGTCGTCCCGGACGGAGTGGTGCGAGGAGTGCGCCGAACGCAACCTACGCCAAAAACAAATACCAACCTGTCTGTCTAACATAAGGTCAATTGCCCGGCTATTGTAGAAGAGGGGCTAGCAATGGGACGTACGCAGATATGACGATAAATCAATCTTTTAATTTTTAATCATCATCATCATAATTTAGTCTACCTCCGTCCACTGCTAGGCGTACGCCTGCCTCATGTTTTGCCACAGAGTGCATTCCTGTGTCGCCTGCATCCAACGACGCTCAACAACTTTCAGCTGGTCGTCGGCCCACCTACTGGGGGTGCTTAAATTATTAGTAGTTACTTATAAATTGTATTATTAGGTCAACGAGTTTTACTTGTTATTATATTAAATTATAATAGTTATTTAAACTGTTATACAAGTATTGCAATAACATTATCTTAAAATTTGGGTTAGGTATATTAATTTTGTACACAGATTATCGCGTCACGTCATCTATTTATTTAAACGCTAGCTGTGATACCAGTTTTATACATGTTAAAGTTCTTATTGGTTTGCCTAGTTATACCTACCACTTCTTCCTTTCTTAAAAAAAATAAATTAAGGGATAATATCACTGCACGATAAGCAAAACCTCCTCTGCATGATATAGTAGATTAAAGTCCTTCATTTCGAGAAGGCGTACGTCTCTTCCAACATTGGAATGTGTGTTTAAATAAAATAAAAAGAAAGTAGAATGAATACCCTAGGTATTCCCATCATGCGGGTAGATGGAATGAAAATTAGTCCACCACTCGCAGAGGGGGTGACGCCCGAACTGTTTGTTGCCCGAGCGTCAATGGAGATGATGTCCGAAAGAATATCCCGCTGAACCGGCCACGAAGGTAAAGGGTTCGATACCAGTAGACGGCTCAATAGTGATGTGAAAGGAACACCGTGGCTTTATGGGACCACACGCCACCCTTCCGTCGCTCTGGGGAAAAAAGGAATTAAAGTAGCTTTAGCCGTCTTTTATGACAGCCACGAACAAGATAAGCGAATATAAATTCAATACCTTGTAGGTATTGTATGGATTTTGTAAACTCGTGTATGCTTATTTTCAATGCTATTAACGAACAATATATTTACGTAATAATTAATTTACATCACAATTTACTTTTACGTCAGAAATAATAAATTATATAAACTACTAATATACAATTGCTATTCGTTCTCTAGTCTAGGTTGAATGTCAGTCATAATTAATGTAACCATATTTTTACGTCAAACGGGATATTTTGGTAGCTGTCCTGTTATGTTTTGCACCAAAACGGGACACTTGCAGGAATTAGGTTAAAATATACAATTAAAGGTTAAAACAAGAACACGTGAAAAGTCTTGCGGAAATAAATATAACTCCAAAACTGTGAACTTTAAATCTTGAAAAAAAAAAAGAATCAAGAACATTAAGTAAAACATCTTACGAGTACCTATAACAAATTATCATTTATGTTCTATTTGCAAATACGGCACATTTTTGTAGGGCTCGGCAAAAGGGATGTATGCCTACGCTAATCATAACAGAATGTTATAGGTAGATATCCCGTGTAGTGACGAAGTAAAAATACAAATCACCATCACCTCTCCTGCCCATGGGTGTCGTAAAAGGCGACTGAGGGATGAAATATGCAAATAACATCGATGCAAGAGAAGGAAACCTCGAAATGAAAGCCTATACCACCGCGTCTTCGGTCACCATCAGCATCCAGGCCCACATGAAGTACTTGGGCCTGGTGCTCGACGGGCATTTTTGGTTCCGGGAGCATCTCCATCGACTTGTTCCCCGGCTTGTCGGCGCGGCGTCCGCCCTTTCGCGGCTGATGCCGAATGTGGGCGGACCCAGTGCTACGTGCCGACAGCTGTACGTGGGGGTGATCCGGTCGATGGCCCTGTACGGCGCACCGGTGTGGGCGGGGTCCCTGACCGTCCGTCTTAGGGCCCTCCTGTGGCGACCACAGAGGGTCATGGCGATCAGGGCCATACGGGGTTACCGCACGGTGGCGACGGAGGCAGCGTGCCTCCTGGCCGGAACCCCCCCGTGGGACCTGGAGGCGGAGATGCTCGCCGACATTTATCGGCGGGTGTCGGAGACGCGCGCCCGCGGCAGCATGGTCTCCATCAATGAGATCACCGCCTGGCGGGTCGACGCCCGCCGAGAAGTAATTGCCCGTTGGGCAGTCCGGCTGGAGAGTCCTCGGTACGGTGTCAGGACTGTCGAGGCCCTCCGGCCGGTGCTGATGGAGTGGTTGGAGCGGACGCACGGGGTGCTTTCCTTCCGACTGGTGCAGGTGCTGACGGGGCACGGTTGCTTCGGGAAGTACCTGCACAAGATTGTCAGGAGGGAGAGCACACCGTCCTGCCACCACTGCAGTTGCGACGAGGACACGGCGCAGCACACGCTCGAGGAGTGTGCTGCATGGGAGGGGGATCGCCGTGAACTCGTCGCAATTATCGGTGCCGACCTGGCGCTGCCGACCATCGCCAGGGAGATGCTCGTCAGCGTCAGGAACTGGGACGCGGTCGCCGCCTTCTGTGAGGCCGTAATCTCACGGAAGGAGGCGGCGGATCGTGTGCGAGTAGAGCTCCTATTCGGCGACACGTTCCGCCGCCGGCGACTTGGGCGGCGCAGGCGCGAGTATCTGCGCCTAATGCCGCCCTAGCCGAGGCCGCGGGTGATCGGACCGGGGAATTGTCCGTCACCCGCGGAGAGGCTGACCGCGCGACGGCGACCGACGTCCCAGTACGTCGAGAGGTGAGGATACCCGAAAGGGTATTCCGTCGGGCCGACCACTGACGACAAGTCACATCTGCTCCGGTGGTCGGCCCAACAACGAGGTGACGTGGGTACGGGTGGGTTATGGGCCCGCGCGCTGTCCTTTCATCGCCCCGGACGGATTGGACCGCGCGTGCGCTTACCATAGCCCACCCATAAAAAAAAAAAAAAAAAAATACCACCGCGTCTGACTAGCGTTGTTTAATGGTCAAATTTCCTCCCACAGTAGAGGAGACCCTAGCCTAGAAATGGGACGTGTATGGGTTGAGATAGAGATGATGATCTTCTCATTCGTTCGTCTACTTCCAGCAGTGGACGGCTGAAGGATGGTGATGATAAAATAGATTGCACGCTCATAAGAATCGTAGCGATCCATTAATCAAACTATCTAACAAATATGTTTGGAAAGAACAGCTGCTTTACCTTTAGTTATTTGAACAATTATTATGATTTGGCAACTGTAATTAGAGATGACAAAGCAAATGTAGATATTTCCGGGTTTAAATTACTATCAGAATACATTGTCCGCATAGGTACAACATTTTCATTTTTAATTCTAAGGATAGATTTATTTTAACAGTTATTGCCAAGTAGGAAGAACAATTTTCGTGTGATGTCGGAGTAAGAAAACAATTCACCACCTCCTCTCTTGCCCGTGGGTGCCGTAAAAAACGAGTAAGGGCTTAAATATGTGTATAACATCTATGGAAGAGAAGGAAAACTCGAAATAAAACTATACCAACACGTCCGACCAGCTTGGCATAGTAGGTCAATTTCCCTCCTATGGAGTGATGGAGGCTCGAGCCCAACAGTGGACCCTATATGATCTGAAATGATGATGAGGAAAACAATTCGGCTATCGGTAATTACGCTATTTGAGCACCTGATAGCATTGAACTATTTTCATCATTCGTTAATTAATGGTAGCCAATAATTTTTTCTATATAGCAACTTTGTCATGCGAAACCGTGATGAATCGATATGATATCATTATGTATATTGAATATACATTTAAGGTGGTCGCCGTGTGCTCGAAATTCGGCCATAATTCATTTTAATTAATTTTTCTGCTACACAATTTTCTTTAATTTTATTTATGTATAATTGTAAATTGAGCAAGCTGTATTTCACTAATAACTAATATATAAGCACAAATCTCTATTAGACATTGTCATCATAATTATGATGGTTTGACATTCAGTTCGACCATAGATTTTAACAAAAGTGTATAAGCGTTGCTACGCAACACGCTCACACAAACGTGTGTGTGGATGTGTGTATAGCGATTGCGTTGTAGTGTGTGTAATTAATGAATTTAATGCATGTCTAATCCATTATTACATGAAATTTCAGTTTTATGCACTTCTCCTCATTATATACTTCAACTGTGCCAAATTTCATACTTGTCCATCCACGTAATTTTCGTAAAAAGGGGTACAACATTTTTGCTTCAAATATTTATACATATATAGATTCTTGTTACAAATCATAAAGGGACAGAGAATTTGAGAAAAACTGCTTATCTAAATTACCTCGAAGTGTACGTTATATTATTATTTTATTTAACTTGTTAAAATATAAGTGTTTCATATAGTATTTGAAAGTGGCTTCAGCCAGTGACCGAGAAGTTAAGGAGTCTGACGTGATATGGATATGTGATGAGACTGGATTTAAGTAATCTTGTGGGCAAAGTGTGTACTTTATGTACGCATGTTAGAAGTTATACTTCTTTGGCTTAACTAGATAAAAATCTTCAAGGAACTGTCTGTCGTGCTATAGGTACGGGTGGGTTACGGGTGTGCGTGCTTACGCCCCTCTGTCGCCCCGGACGGAGTGGTGCGAAGAGCGCGCTGACCGTAACCCAGCTCCCAAAAAAAAGAACTAGATAAAAATCTTTCTAAAAATTTATCCTTCGCGTTATTCTACGTTTGTAGAAAAACCACACTAGAACGGTATTTAATACTATGAAAGTTTTATTAACAACAAAACATTATTTAGTTGGCATTTGTGACAGTGAGCGGGCGTATCGTTAAAATGTTAACTATCTAACTTCAGGGTGTTGACTTTTCGTGACGGTTTGCGCGTCCATCGTAAAATTTTTTTGTAATTTTCCCTACCGTGCCAAAATAAGGATATTTTCAAAATTCATGAAGTTTTATGAATTAGTCATCTATTCAAAAGTCGTTCACGGAATAAGTGTTTTTCGACTAACAGTTTATCTCGAACATGCCGTAAAATGCGATTATTTTATCGGACATGACTGAAGGTGTAAAAAAAACTGGTCTTTGACATTCTGTGTTTTTAAAGTAAAATGAAATGACGTTGTTGTGGAGTTATATAAATTCAGAAATATCAGGAATCCAAATAGTCATCAAGTCCATCAAAATAATTAAATCTATACTTTGGCATCTCTGTTCAAAATACTCGTATAATAAAGTCAATGTTACTATGCAGGAATAGATGATAATTTAGGTCAAGCTGTTCATTGTCTATAGTTCATAAACCTTTTTATAGAGGACTATGCTCTGAACATTTTTCAAAGTAAGTTTAAATTAAGAATTTATAGTATAATAGTTATTCCTTCTCTATTACTTAGTAGTGTAGTAATAATGAAAAAGAAACAGGATAATAAATTAATAGTAAAAATCATTTTTTAAATCAAGCTTTTATTTTTCTTTACAAGCTCTTTTTTTGAGACTTATATTATGCGAGTGCACATTAAATACTTTTGCCGCCATCTTGGGCCGTCCGCCACATTGGATTTAGAATGACGTCACTTAGCTCACCATAAATTTCACCCAAAAAGTACACATATATACACAGTACATATATAGCTCATGGAACGCGTTCGGTGACGATGACACGAGTTCTATGATTTTTTTTCACCTAAAAAAGTACTCAATGCACCTAAAGAAGTTTTCACTTCAAAAAACCTTATTTTGAGAACCACTAATACTTTAACGTTAATAATGAGACGTAATCAAATGACGTAAGCCACCCACGAAGTTGTTTTAAAATATTTGACTATGAATCATTTGTCTTAGTGTGTATATTTATTTGTTGTTATCTATTAACGATATGTTTTTAAACAATACAAATCCGTGTGGTAATAGGCCAAGAATACCAGGGGTGTTAGACAGCTAGATATATATTCTAATCTAATGGAAGCACGATGCTTTGTATTATCTATCAAATGTTAACCTAGAAATGAGTCAAATGGTTACTATGTATATTCCTTGCAATTCGCAATTTCTTAAAAAAAATATATCTTTAACCGTATCTGAAATCGACAATCAAAACAAGACGATCGTATCGACAGTTATGTCTACAGCCGCGGGCCGGTCCGTCCGGGGCAGTACCATGCTCTCGCAGAAAATCGACGTCTGAGTAGTAGCAATTTGTTACTGCGCTTCGTTCGGTGAGCGAGAGAGCCGGCAGCCCAACTTTCTGAGGGTGATTGCGTGTGGAGGGTTTTGGTGGTGCCCTTGGTATCACCGAGCCTCAATGCACGCATTCGCACTCCCTTCGCTTTCTTCGCGGTAGGCAGCGGCCTTGTAAAGGTCCATGAGCGGCAGCAACACTTACCATCAGGTGTACTGTTTGCTCGTTTGCCACCGTTTGCAATAAAAAAAAAAAAAGAAATCTGTCTCTGAGGATTTCATAAATATCATCTTCGTCATCATCATCATCATCATCGCAATGTCCCACTCTTGAGCTCGGGCCTCCACCACAATGGGAGGGAATTTGACCTACTATACCATGCTGGTCAGACATGTGGGTATAGGGTTTCATTTTGAATTTTCTTTCTCTTGCGCAGATGTTGTGTGTATCCCATAGTATTCTTTTACGACATCCACGAGCAAGATAGTGTGGGGGATAGTGATGAAATATTCTTACTCCGTCACCACACGGATAATATACAATCAAATAATACAGATTTCACCTGGACTGATAACGATTAATTGTGGTTCTAGTCTAGACCATTACGTAAACATTACAGTTAAGAATTTCCAAGAAGTGTTGAGGCGGTTCGAAAAACTTAGTCAAATCCATTGCAGCGTGTTTTTTTTCCTCATTTTATCTGTGGTAGAGAAAGAATTGGTTTTGCTATGGTGACTAATAAATAAAACATACTATTCACCACCCCATCCTTTCCCCTCGACTGACATAAAACACGACTAAGAGATATAAGCAAGTTATAACAAGAGAAAGAGGACTGGAAATCCAAGGCTTATTTGATTTTTGTTTGTCTAAATATTTTCTTTCCCCATTGTTGGGAAGGTTAGTACCCAACAACTGAGATATCTGTAGACTGAGAAGAAGAAGGTGAATATTCATTAAACTATTTTTTTTCTCCAGCCATGTCAAACGCGGAACTGGGAGCTACAAGTGCAATTCAAGGTACATGGACACGGCAAAGATCTATTCGGCGATGGCTTCGCAATATGGTACGTTCGTGACCGAATGCAAAACGGTCCAGTCTTCGGCAGTAAGGACTACTTCCAGGGACTCGCCATCATACTGGATACATATAGTAATCATAACGGTGCTCATAACGTGAGTTGTTTGACATTTTACTGAGTTCTATAAACGAACATTTATCGACCTTTATGTATCAACATTTGTCGTAAAATTTTGGAAGTTAGATTTTACACCAAAAATTAAATTAATTTCCATCCATCCATCAGCCCACAGACGTCCACTGCTGGACATAGGCTTCCCCACGAGAATGCCACTCGGAACGGTCTAGCGCCACTTGCATCCAACGGTTCCCTGCGACTGAGAATGTCGTCAGTCCACCTAGTGTCGTCCTACACTGTGCCGTCCGCTTCGTGGTTGCCACTCAAGAACCTTTCTTCCCCAACGGTTGTCGGTTCGACGAGCGATGTGGCCTGGCCATTGCCATTTCAACGTGCTAATTTTGTGGGCTATGATCGTTACACCCGTTATTCTACGGATTTCCGTGTTTCGGATTTTATCACGTAGAGAATTTAATTTATTATATATAAATCCTGCCTGGAACTTCATTATCATCATCATTTCAACTCGTGTCCCACTGCTGAGCTCGAGGCGCCTCCACTATATCGATACCTGGGTGGTATCGTTTTATCCCTACCCGTAGGTGTCGTATAAGACGACTAAGGCTTAATGCAGACCCGGGCTAACTACATCTGATACCGTCTGATCAACAATTACAATCCCAAAGAGGGTTGATGTCAGGCAAACGTGGTTTTAACAATATAAATAGCTTACGCAATATGTAGTCTTTTTTCATACAAGACTACATATTGCGTTAACCCCAAGTTATTGTAATAAAAGCAGGATGATGATGATATTAAATTAATTCAATAAACTAACATCGGAACGGAACGCGGTCGCCACTGAAAAGATACCACAAGAAACACAGCGGGCTTGATTTTTTAACGGCTTCTTTTTTTATAAAAGTCTATACAATATGTTTAGTAAGAATTGGCTTTCGATGCTGTTATTTTTATCGACTGTGCTATATTTCGAAATATATAACAGTGACAATGAAATTTAAATTAACATCCGAGTTGAAATTTTAATCAGCCAAGGACTTATGACACGGTAATAAAAAGAAAAAAGAATGTAATTTTCTTTGCGTTCTTGAAGTAAAACTGCGTAGGGAGGGCTTTGCGTAACGAAAACGCTCTTCTCGCTTTCATATTGATGACAGAGGTGAAAACTTCAAACTCGAGTTTTAAGCGTTGTCAGCGTTTTTTCATCTCTGTGAGTGAGGTGAAAACTTAAAACTCGAGTTTGAAGTTTTCACCTCTGTCAGTGGGGTGAAAACTTCAAACTCGAGTTTTAAGTTTTCACCTCTGTCGACAGTCCTCATAACAGATGTGTTCTTTTTTTATGTATAGCATCAGCACCCGTACATATCAGCGATGATAAACAACGGGTCGCTGCACTATGACCACGATAGGGATGGCACGCACACACAGATCTCCGGCTGCGAGGCTAAATTCCGCAACTATAACCATGACACACACGTATCCATCACGTACATGGACGATACGCTCACAGGTATGTACGTTTTTCTTTCTTTCTTTTCAGCTCATAAATGTCTCACTCAAGTCCATCCTAATCTACAATAAGGAAGAAGGTAATAACAGGAAAATTTATCTAATACAAGCAGGCGGGTTGGGGTCAATTTGGTCTCTGAGAAAATTAGGGGCATTAAAATTTTATATTGTACAGTACATTCTTTTTTAGGAGAGATTCTTAATATTCTGTGAAAATAATTTTTTCATTATACGTTTTTTGCTAGAAGAAAAATTGTGTGTGTGTGCACTTATGTACGCACGTAGAAAGTTATACGTCTTTGGCGTAACAAGATAAAAATGTTTCTAAAAATTTTATCCTTCGCGTACGCAAAAACACAGCAGTAATAATAATTAATAAAAAAATGTATTTAATACATTGAAAGTTTTATTATAACGCATTATGTAGTTGCGCGCGCATCGTAAAAAATATTGACTAGCTAACTTCAAGGTGTCGGTTTTTCGTGTCGGTGTACGCGTTCATCGTAAAAATTTCTTAACGCGCCCAAGGAACTATAACTTCAAAAACACGGTATATAGGACCTGATAAAAAAAAGTTAGGCCCCCTTCCCTTTAGGTTGGTGCAAATTTTCGCTTATAGATCCCAAAATCAAGAAGAAAAACGAAGAGGGCCTTACATAATGTTTTTGATCTTTACTTGAGTATTACACATTTTAAATAAAACAACTTTAAGGATTCTATCGCGTTAATTTTTTCATATAGAATAATTTTCTTCTTACACTGGCAATAAATTTGAATCAAAATGTGGGTCAATATTTATTAACTATTTTCTGTATCGGGTAGATAAGTATAAATTTTCTGCAATCACGATGACTTGTTGGACGTGAGACATCTTAATCCGCCCGTGACCATGAACGCTGCAAAGTGTTCGAAACGTCGGGCAATCAAAAATCAAATACAATCGCGATAAAATCCATAAAGTTGTTTTATTTAGAATAGGGCCTTTTTATGATCGTAAATCAAAATATGCAGAGCCTAATTCTCGTCTTGTTCGGGATAATCTGTAATTAAAATTCTCACTCTGAACTCTTATTTCTATCAATTAAATTCGAATGAAATTTTTGAGATTTATTTTGTTATGTTATATATGTATTATTAGAGATTATCCCAAAGAAAACGGGCATTTAGACTCCAATATTTTGAGTAGTTGACCCCCCCATTAAGTGGACCGAGGACCTGATGAAAATTGCTTAGAGTCGTTGGAGTGCCGGCAGCACAGGACCGCACTTTAGCGTAATATGAGAGAGGCTTACGTCCAGCACGTGGACGGCAAAGGACGTTGATGATATTTTGATTTACGATTGTGAATAAATTTTTTTTTTCTGGATCTATCCAGAAATCGAAAAATAAAATGATATAGAAATAGATTTCTATGAGTGAGAATTTCCTCCCAGACCTAATGCATGCTTATTCGTCAGACCAACGAGACATGTTATTTTTATTTATTGCTAAATTAATATTACCCTGTTTTTCATTTCCAGTATCCACGGATTTGGAGGGTAAAAATGCTTGGAAGGAATGCTTCAAGGTCGAGAATGTGCTTCTTCCTACTGGGTACTATTTCGGTGCATCGGCAACTACCGGCGACCTTAGTGATAATCACGATATCATTGCTATTAAAATGTACGAGTTGGACTTGCTGGAAGCGGTAAGTAAACGAAACATCAGATCATTTTCTAAATATAAAGCTTTGTCGGCCGTGTGGTGACGGAGTAAGAATACAATTCACAACTCCCTATTTTGCCTTTGGATGTCGTAAAATATGACTAAGAGATATAATATGCACATGAATAACATCTGTGCAGAAGAAGGAAAATTCGAAATGTAACCTTATATCAACATGTTTGACCAGCATGGTGCAGTAGGTATATTTCCTACCTAATGAAGAGAAGGCTTAAATCCACTAGTGGGATGTGTACGAGCTGAGAAGAAGCTTCGGCGTGGAGACTCGAGTCCCTCAGATATACGTCCCACTGCTAGGCCTCTTTCACAATGGGAGGAAAATTAACCTACTATACTAATAATTACTGTTTTAGTATTTTTTTTTATGGGTGGGCTATGGGACGCACACGCGGTCCATTACGTCCGGGGCGACGAAAGGACGACGCGCGGGCCCATAACCCACTCGTACCCACGTCGCCTTCATCGTTGGGCCGACCACCAGAGCAGGGTGACTTGTCGTCAGTGGTCGGCCCGACGGAATACCCTTTCGGGTATCATTACCTCTCGACGTCCCTGTCCCGGGACGTCGGTCGCCGTCGCGCGGTCAGCCTCTCTGTGGGTGACGGACTAAAATCAGAGGGTTTTAGTATAGGGTTGTGTTTCGAGATTTTCTTGTCAGTCTAATTTTGTTTTACGGCATTTAAAATTTAACTTATAATTATTTCTATTTCAGCAAAACAAAGACGAAGACCGTTCTCAGATAATCCCATCGGCCGCATCGTTTGAAGCGCCTCGCAATCGAGTCGATGATTCAAAGCCAGCCATGTCTGGCGTCAAGACTTTCCTATACATGATGTGTGTAGCTATCGTTCTTATAGTACTATTCGTACTTGGTGTTATGTGGTACCAAAAACGCCAAGAGCAATCTCGAAAGAGATTATATTGAACATTAATTTTAAAAATAAATAACATAAATATACTATCGCCAAAGTAATTGGCATTATGGACGCTAAATTAAACAAAGGCGATCTTAATTAGCACGTTATTTCATAATATTTTTAAGCGAGCAATTTTGCCATTAAAAATTTTATTTTAAAGTGCGCGGAAAATTTTAACTAAAATTAAAAAAATAAATAACATTTAAAAAAAGAGCAAAACAATTAAAAAATATTGTTCTATAGATTGATCGACATTTTAAGGACATTCCTTTTTTAAAAGTTCTTTATTTGTTAAATCTCAACTTTTGGGAATATATGTACAAAGGCTATCTATCCATCACATAATTATTAATTTAATTTTCTTTGAATCTAATCTATTTTTTTTTTCAAACATCTATAATAGTTTGCTACAATTATCATTTCAACTTGTGATCATAAAGTAGCATCATAGTTACTTTTATTAGGAGAACAATAAAAAAATATATTAATTTCGTACATTCTTTCATCTCCATATTGTGGGTCAATATAATTAGGCAACTTCCATATCAGTTGAATTAATATAATCAATGTTTTAGATATTATAAATGTGGAGGTAGTCTAACAATAATGAACTAAAATAGCTCTTAATTGTAAGGTGTTAAAGACTATTTTAATAATATTTCTAATTTTTATATATTTATCTTGATTATACTCATACATGTTTGTTGTACATGTTTGTCTTCATCTGCACTTTTTTTAATTATTTTCAAAATAGTTTTCAGAAATAAAAGTTTTGTATTTTGAATAAAATACCATTTCTTATTGAAGTGTCCAGTATAAATTTCTATATGTGGAATTGAAAACGCAATATACTGTCAGTTATGGTCAAAAATCATAAGTAGTAATTTATTGTTTTTTTTTTATTTTATTTGAAACTACATGCTTCTTTGCTTTTATATTCCTATATACTATATTAATATATTTTGGCAGTGTGGCTATGGAATTTATGTAAAAAAATAAAATTTTAAATTTAATGGACCTTCACGGAATCAACTCGCCCAATTTGAAGACTACTCCTATCAAAGACTAATATAATGAGCTATAATATATAAATTAAATATATAGTTATTTTTAATATAGCAATATACTATTATGTTTATTACGCTAGCAATTTTTGGTTGTTTTGAAAATTATTTAGCTTATAAAAATATCACAAGTCATTTTACGATAAAAATACTAAGAACATAAATCGACACCAACAATTTATACTACGCTAAATCATAAAAGTGTACTTTACAATAGAGGTTTATATAGACAAAAACGTGATAACTTTTATATTAATTAAGATATTTATTTGCGTTGTATGAGATTTGTAACTTTGTTATTTTTGTGTATTTCTTCACGATTTTTTATGACATAAAAGTAACCACATTTTAAACTATTTGGCATAAAAAACAATTTTTCTTAAAATTTGAGTTAGCGTAGTATAAATTATTAGTGTCGAAATGATCTGAGCTGATCAAATTACTTTAGAATTTCCATTCTTACTTCCAACGGTCTATTGACACTGTAAGATCTAGAGGGATAATGCCATAGCCGCCACACTAAGCAGGTGAGTTGGCCATTGCTGATGATGATAAGTTCAGGAGATAGGTGCTTCCCTCTGGTGGTTCTTTAGCCTACATTTGCGACATCTATGGGTGCTTGCCCATGGACATGAAATGTCAATACATTGATTTAGAATGTAAAAGATATAAATTATTTCAATATCGTACCGCCTGAATTATGCATCACACTAGATTTAATAATAAGCTTTTACCGTCTTCTTCTCAGCCCACATACATCCCAATATTGGGCATGCGTCTCCTTTAGGTGATGGAAAATTAATTTAAAAAAGTGATAGAAAAAATTAATACAGTAGTCAGGTTGATATAGGGTTTTATTTCGTGTTTACCTTCCGTTGTTAATAGTAATCCAATGCTATGTGATCTGCGGGCTTAGTGCGAAGATTTAAGTATTCGTATCGTTATTGAGATCAATTTGTATGGTATTTGGAGTATCGCGCGATATTCTAACGGATGATAGACGCTCGATCCAAAGTGTTTCTTGGTTAAATACTACGGATGGTGCCCGGAGAGAGTAAAAAACGGATCACGTATTATAGGTACATTCCCTTATCTCATTACATCCCTTAATCGCTACAGAAATGAAAGGGGGCGGTGATCATTGTACTCTTACTGCGTAACCACAAACAATATTTCTCTATCACAATAATACAGTAATACCCCGACTTTAGTTATCCCGTTTTACGCGAATTGAAAAATTGCGCAGTTTTCTCTTTGAGGGCTCACGCCTTAGGCTTACTTTTTTTATTCATAAAATTTCAATTATTTTATACCATATTCTTTAAAATTATTGTCTTTGAACACTAGTTCAAAGACAATAATTTTGAAAAAAAAATGGTCATTTGGAACTATCCAAAAGACCATTTTTTTTTTGTATATTTAATAACCAAAATAAAATCCCGACTTACGCGGAATTACGCGATTATCGCGTAAGTCGGGGTATTACTATATCTTTACAAATTGAATTTTATTGAAAAGAAATCTCATTTTGGTTTTCGAAGTTACTAGATAGTGCATGGCTAGTAATTTATAGATAAAATTAAACATTTTTTTGCTTTGTGAAAACCAAACAGACTTTCGCTACCGCGCCTTTATGAGTCTTAATGTAACGCAATTCTCTGCAAAAGAGTGACCGAGGCTTGTTTTGGTTTAGCGAATACTAAGTTACGTTTTTTGGTCATCTTTGCCGAAACCAACGAAAAAAAAGGTACACATGCGTTCTTCCTCCTTCATATTACATATGACTACAGTCTGCGTAGCTATAAAATTAATTTTAATAAAATCAATGCTAATTTAACAATTTTATCCATTCATTCTTTTCGGTTTAACACACTATGACTTCATTCATTAAGCGATCACTATAACTTCATTCATGAATGTTTTTTTTGCTAAAGTTTTCCAAAAAAAAAAAATCTAATTATAGTTTCCATACTTTATAAAATAATCCAATCCTATATTTGACCCTTACTCATTGTTAATAATCTATACTAATATAGAGGAAAGATTTGTTTGTATTGAATAGGCTCCGAAACTACTAGACCGATTTCAAAAATAATTTCACCAATGGAAAGCTATAACATCAGGGAGTAACATAGGATATATTTTATCCCGATATTCTCACGGGAACGGGAACTACGCGGGTAAGGCGACTGAAACCGAAACGAAGCGAGAGCGGGTTGCTAGTTATCAATAAATCGTTAGGTTTTCATTTGAGATCATTCAAACTGCATACAGTTATAATAGGGCCTTAATGTGAGTACCTATATTTTGAAATATATATTCATGTACCTATTTAATAGCGGATCGTTTTTCTAAAATGAAGTTTCTATCTAAATTTGTAATGTTCCTCTGATCTGTTTACTCGGAAAATGTTTGACGCATAAATTGTAAAGATCGAAATAAACTTTTCTGATGTAATTTTTATTTCTTATTGTTCAATTTTAACTAATTTTGCGAACTATCAAAGGTGTTCTCTGTGACAATTTTATATATAAGTAAAAAAACCAGCAATAAAATATAATTTCATCGTGTTCCACTTATCATGTAAACGCATAATTAATTTGTTAATTTTAAGAAGTTATATATGAACGATTTTACATAAAACGTAGAAACAAAAAAATTAATAGTTTCTTTATAATTTAGTTCCTTTTTTTAATATAAAGTTTAAAATCGTTCAAATAAAACTTTAAATGTGAATGAGTGTAGTAGTATATGTGTGTTTAAATAAATGGTTTATAAACTTTTATTACAGTGTCTTTTTTGTGTAAAGAACTTTTATTTCCATCATAACGTCATTCCCGGACCTGTGACAGAACATTCCTCATAACTACTTTTGTCTCTCATTTTTTATTTACATATTTAGGAAACAGATACAAGGACAACAATATAATTTTACAAAATTTTAGATTTACACAATCTACTAGTTATCGCTTTCAAGTAATTCTGCATAATTTTCTTATGCTATATAGATGTATATAATAATTTTCATATAGAAAGTTTATGCAGACATTCCATTTCAATTTCCATATCTATTTGGGTTTGGAAGCTTAGATGACAGTCGAATTTAGAACACAGTTGATTCGGCAGATTATCCAGAAGACCAAAGAATAGTTGGCCTCTGTGTATAGCGTTTGTGGAGTGTGGACTATGAAAAAACCCTTTAACTCTATCGAAACTTTGGCGGTACAACTGTCCCTAGTAGGAGGAGAGAATAAGAGCACGAACCCAATCCAGTTGCAGAAAGATGTGAGACTGGGATATATTATCTCTCCGAAACTGTTCACTACTACGTTGCAAGATGTCTCAAGCTCTTTGACTAAACCAGACTCGGTAACAACATCAATGGTGAATAGATATCTTCAATTAGCAGATTATATTTTCGTGTCATGCCAGAATTCGTGGAGTCTTAGTACCAATGCTCAAAGATCGTATCGATCCCAACTAGTAGATTTACGAAAGAACACGGACAAGACGAGCGTCATGTCGAATGCCCATGTCATTCCAATACCAATTCTAGTTGGCTGCGATTCTCGAAGTTATCGATCATTGTTTGCCTTAGGCAAACAGTCCATCTTGGAAGATTCTTCTCATACATGAGTTTCTGAAAGCACAGATCTATGACCAGTGTGTTACAAGTGATGACTTACGTCACGGAAACATAGTCCCTAAATGTAGGCCCTCATAACCAAGCCCAAAGTCGCTTGGGATTTCTCTGCGAGATAGAATCCTGGGACGACAGTGTAGGAGGCCCCTCACTAGGTAAACCGACGAACTTGTGGAAGTTGCTGGGCGTCATTGGATGCAGACGGCACAGAACGGCACTTTGTTGCGAAACATGAGGGAGGGCGGTAGATGGGGAAAACGATGTTTTAAAAACGTGTAGAATATTATTATAGAAATTATATCTCTTAAAAAATAAAAATTAACAGTCAAGTAAATACGTATTAAATCCATAGAATAATGTTTTGGTTCAAAACTTTTTTCTATTACACTAGCCACATATAATCATAATGTAAATAAATCAAAAAATAATAAATCAAATCAACAACGATGAACTGACAAGTTTATTACCATTTCAAACAACTACGAATTAAAGATATAATCTTTTGAAGGAATTCATTAAGAAGTACTGTGGTAAATGTCTGTATTATGGCAAATGAAGCTGAAGAGACTGTACGCAAGTTAGCCATGCACAAAGGTGTCGCTGGTGTTATAATTGTAAACGGTGAAGGCATACCTATAAAAACAACCCTAGAAAATCACATATCAGTACAATACGCGGGATTACTGAGTGCTTTAGTAGATAAGGCGAAATCGGTTGTCAGAGATTTGGACCCGGCGAACGATTTAATATTTCTTAGAATACGAAGCAAAAAGAGTGAAATAATGGTTGCTCCAGATAAAGAATTTATATTAATTGTAGTGCAAAATCCTGTTGAATAACGAAAGCTATGCTTTTTGAACATTGCTTTTATGTTTAATAAAAATATCTTATAGAAGACTAGTCATTATTTGTTGGGTACGAAACTATTTGTAATGGAAGAGATATTAGTTTACCTTGACAGGGCCTGTTAAAATTATTGCCGTATATCGCAACTGCTGGCGCCATCGCGGTAATAATCATATTATTCAAATGTATAACGCCGTGTCATAGGTCTGCGAGAGACAGACTTTTTGAGGTTTTATTTCAAGTTTCCTTTCTCGTGCATAGATCTCGATATTGTCTGTGTATTATAATTCCTTAGTCATATTTTACAACACTTTCGGACGAGAAAGGAGGTGATATATTCTTACTCCGTCACCTCACGACAGGGATATCATAGCAGATAATATCTATACAAGGAAAGGAAAACTCAACATTATACCCTATACCAATACGTCCGACCAGCGTGGTATTGTATAGGTCAATTTCCTTCCCACTGTGAGGGAGGCACGAATCCAACAGTAGGAGTTATGTGGGCTGAAATGATGAGTAGTATTAAGAAATAGATTATTCTTAATTCTAGTTCATATAATGAATGTCACTATATTTTTCAAATCTACCGATCTTTTTCTTTTATACATCTTTCCTGAACTTCTGAGATCTATGTTTCTCCAATATACGAATTTTACAGGTGAAACAATAAACTGATTTATTTAATCTCTGTGAAGGGTATTGAACAATTAAATGCAATAAAATCCGTAATTTTATTTACAATGTATCTTCACCATCTTTGATCTTATCCCAGTCACTTATGATCGACGCAATATACATGGTTTATCAGGTTATGGGGCAGCTGTTCGAGTAAGTTGTAGTTTAACGGTCATAGATCGTAATTAGAATGTATATTACACAAAAACAATATAACATAAAAATTATAGTGATTGCCAAAATGTGGGTCTAAAAGTCTATGCCTTAAATGTTACGTATTATGCGGGCATGTACAGACAGGATACATGTAGGCATGGGCCATGCCCACATGTATGCCATGCCGCATGGCATGTAAAGCTTCGACAGTATAAATAGCTATGAATTGCAGCAAAGCTTCAATGGTAGCGTAGGTACAAAGATGCCTCGTCAACGGTCATCGGCTGATTTAAAGCGAAGTTTGTCTTGCTTATGCGAACGTAATCAGTAATTTATTTGATTTTAATGAACATTTAACGAAGTGCGAATATGTTGCAGATTAAGTATCACTGACTTTATACATTTCAATCAGATTTACAAGACAGCGATGACAAACTTGAAAACTTTACCTATCTCTAATTTATTAACAAATCCATATTTTCCTCCAAATTTTTTCATGGGTTCCCACAACCATTGCCTAACTCCCATTTGACCAGTTGCCCCATAACCTGATACATCCTGTATACTCCTTGCCATCGTACATATTGCAAATATTTTGTCAGTTTAGGACTGGCCGCCCGGCTGACGTCAATCCTCCTGGGGAATGTAATTGTTGACCCGACAGCATTAGCTACATTTAGTCCAGGTACACGTAAACTCTTAGTAGTCTTATACGGCCCACGAGCAATAAGGATTGGCAGTACAGTTGCGTAGGACTGCACAGATGGCATAATGGTTAAGCCAATGTCATGGGTTCGAATCCCATGAAGGACAACACTTTATGCGATCCAAAAGTTGTTGTTCTGAGTCTGAATGTAATTTGTGTTCATGATTTCGCGATGATGCGATTATTACACATTGTAAATAAAACTAGTTTACGGATTTTATCGCGTTTGTATTTGATTTTTATTGCCCGACGTTTCGAACATTTTGCAGCGTTCATGGTGACCATGAACGCGATAAAATCCGTTGTGTTATCTATAATTATATGTTTGTAAAGTTTCCCGTAACACAAAGATTATTTCCTTAGTGCAGGTTGTTGCCTTTTATAAAAATTAATAAATAAAGTTACAGCAGAGGTATATATGGGCGCATATCGCCCTTTACCGGCAATATTTGTAAATTGTTGATGTATGTGTTATTAATTATAGTTATAAACATGTTTGAAATATTTGCAACTAATATTTAAATAATTATTTGTAGTAACAACACTGCTATTTACCATGCTGTGATATTTAAGACACTTTTTGAATGTATTTCTAGAAATCTTTGATTTAATATTTATATAATTGATCAAATTAAAATCGATTAGAATTAATGTAATTATTTGTAACCATATTTAGTTGTTTTTACACAATAAAGATTGCAATTTATTTCTAGTTAGAGCGCCGTCTGTTGAACAATATATGAGAACAATATTTCCTTTAATTACATTGTAAATTGTGTAAAATTGACTATTTGGAATTATGTTAAATGCATTAGAATATTTATCATTATTATTTAGCTATATTCCGATAGTTAAAAATAGTTGTTTTATTTGTTTGTTATAAAAAGTAATTGTAGTTACTAAGACTAGACCGTTTCATTGTAAAGCGGAGGTTATAAAAACATTGTAAGATTAGAATAGAAGACAGTTTTACTTCACTCACTTCTCCAGCAATAACTCCTAATAAATACAGTGATTACATACTCGATATTTTAATATGGACAACCTAATTCCTGGCGCAACGCCGACATATACTAGTTTTAAAAACTCGTCAATCCATAATCATTTATTTCGCTGCCATCCCCAATTGTGTAACGGTGCAGCTGCAGCTCTCTCAACCAATTTTTACAACACCTTTGGGCAAGGGGTGGCAAAACTTTTTTTCTGAACACCTCACCCTGCGGGGGATGATTTGATGAATGAAAAGATGAAATAAAACAATAAACTTGGTGTTACTACTTTATTTTCTAAGACAATAGATAATTAATTTACTAAACTTGATGCACAAACACATAGACGGACATAATGTCTGGAATACTTCGTCAACCTATTACGCTAATTTCTTGTGAATATTTAATCGCCGCGCCAATAACCACTGCCGCCACCACGCCCTTGACTGGGGCCACGATTACCATACCCATTACCAAATCCGCTCCGATTACCCCCAAATCCGCTTTGGTTACCGCCAAAACCGCCTTGGTTACCACTGTAACCGCTTTGGTTACCACCATATCCGCTTTGGTTACCGCCAAATCCGCTTTGATTGCCGCCAAATCCGTTTCCACCGAATTCATTGCCACCAAATCCACTTCGGTTACTACCAAATCCACTTCGGTTACTGCCAAATCCACTTCGGTTACTGCCAAATCCACTCCGGTTACCGCCAAATCCACCCTGGTTCCTACCATAACTACCTTGGTTACTACCAAATCCGCTACGATTGCCACCACTTTGGTTGCTAAAACCACCTCCACCACCATAACCACTGCGGTTACCAACCAAGCTCTGGGTGCCAAAACCGCTACGGGGTCCATTAGTACCCCATCCTCTGCTGCTGGCACCCCTCTTGGCTCCGGCTCCATCTGGTCTGAATGTTGGTGTATTGGTTTCTCGATGAATATTATAATCACCAGCGTCCATAATGCAGAGATTCTTCAGACAGTCTATTACCTGTAAATATCAATTCGAAATCATGACACATAATCGATTGGACGGGTAAATTATTGAATGTGATTGATGACTTTGGGTAAACTTTTAGATCTTAGATCTGAGACTCGCATAGTTTCATCATCGTCATCACAGCTTATATACATCCCACTGCTGAGCTCCAGCCTCCTCCACAATGGGCGAGAAATTGACCTTCTGGTCGGGTTGATACAGAGTTTATTTCAAATTTCCCTTTGCTTTCTCTTATATGTATGTTGCCTTAATCGGCTTTTGTGACACCCATGGGCAAGAATGGGAGTGATGAATTAAATTCTTACTCTGCCACCACACGAAAAATAGTTTACTAGATTTAATTGATCAAGGACGAACTAAAACTATTTACTTAAGTTCATGGTCACGGAAGGATTAAGATGTTATAGGTCAAACAAGTTATTACAGTTTTTTACCTATTCACAACAGTCAGTCATTAAAAATCGACTATCGGTTGAAGAACCACCAAGAGATTAGCCAGGAGCTCTCTGATGGTAAACTTACGAGATCTGCTGCGATTTGCATGCGGTATGTTAACATACTTGCCAAGCATGACAAAACTTCATAGTCTTGTCACGCTTGGCAAGTATGTTGTCTAAGGAGTAGTAGAGTATGTTGTCTATTCTCATGAATATCCCTCCTTAGGGAGAGCCATTGTCTAACAGTATACATCTATAGATTGGTGAATGAATTTATGTACTTACTACAATATAATCATCATCATCATCTCCATTTTAAACCACATACGTCTCATTCCTGGGTTATCTAGCCTAGGAAATTGACCCCCCAACACACTGATCTAGATGGGTTGGTATATGATTGTAATTCACATTTTCCTTCTCTTGCAATTTGCAATTGTTATCTGTCTATTAGTCTTTAACGATTACCTACGGGAAAGAAAACCATGGGGACTACGGTATTCTTACTTAGTCACCACTCAGATAAGTAGTACTGGTATGATAGTAAATGGCTTAATTGCTTTCTAACCTTTTGCTCGATCGGTGAGAACTGCAGGGAAGCGTCAGGTTCGGCGGCGGCCCGCTCCACAATTCTCTCTATGGCAGGTCGCAGGGCGACAATCAGCGCGGCCGAACGAGGCGACATTTGGAAGTTCAGCCAGTTGTCCAAGCGGACCACATTTTCCACCTAAAATTACACTCACGTCAGCGAGGAATTACTTTTTCTTTGTTCCTGGTTATTAATTTCTAAATTGTCTCGCAATAAGGATTCAGTACCGCCGAGCTGGCCACAGACATCAAGGATTCGGTACCAGTGGCCAGCCTCCAATGGCAAAGGAGAGGGAATACGGTAGATAAGGGGGCTCTTACGTCGCCCCAAAAGGAATGAGCGCCATGTTTGCTGTCCAAAACAAAGCCTTGGGAGATATGGCGGGAATAGCAAATCATCATATGGCGGGAATAGCAAATCATCATATGGCGGGAATAGCAAATCATCATATGGCGGGAATAGCATATTTCAATCTCAAATAACATAAAACTACTTATTTTTTTAAATCACACCTTACCTCATTGTTGAAAATTGTTAAAACTATTTATTACTACTATTACTATTTATTTAAAGCTATGTCAATTTAAGTTAAAGAAATACATGTCATCATCATCATCACCATCACAACTCATATATACATCCCACTACTGGGCTCGAGCCTCCTCCAAAATAGGAGTGAAATTAACCTACTATACCAAAGTGGTCAAATGAGTTGGCATAGGCAACTGAGTGACAAAGATTCAGTTTTATATTCAGACATAAGGAACCAAAAGTAAAATCCACATACCCATTCAACCTTCCTGCTGGCGAACAGCAATAGATGTATAGGCGATACCATGGTCGTCTGCTTACAACTAATGGCCCGCGTGCGAACCTTCTCACCGAAAACGAACAGTGGTGACGGGAATTTTTGTTCTTGATTGCTGCAGTTCACCGACGTCTTGTGTATCAAAGCCGGTTTACCTTCTGTTGTAAGTACCTGGTGAAAAGAGAAGATTTCAGTACCTCTGACATCCGCATCTGCACTTCAACCTTTCAAAGAACAACCTTCGACAGTATTCCTCATGATAGGGATAATACCATAATTACTTTGATAGAATGGACATATTTCCATGATCACCTATCTACTAAATTCAATCCACAATGGTCAGCTTATAAGGAGACCATTGTGGATTAAATCCTGGTGTCTTATAAGCTAGAGCGTATAAGACACCAGGATTTAAGCTTCAGGAAGTACCCGAGAAATGCTTTAAATTGTCTGAAATTTAATTAGAAAATAAAAATAGAAGGAGGAGAGCAAGATTCTTCTTACACGATGGATTGGGATGTGAAATCTCCAGTAATTTTATTACGATGGTGTGGCAAAAGAGAATCAATTATTCACGATCAGCCCAGGTTGGAGAACCATAACTAGATATGTAGCTGCATATATAATTTGAAGCGTATTAAAACTTAGATCCAGATGGCGGATATTGAAATTCTAGTCAGTGCATAAAAAGCGATCAGATTGTGTATATTCACAAAACTTTCAAGTTTACCTTCCTCTTGCCCTGATGCAGACACACATTGGGATACAATCCCATACACATGAGCGCCACTACCAAGTCCAGCAAAGGATCTTCGCCTGTCGGCATCCAACGTTGCGGCACGCAACAGTCTTCAGAAAAACCAATCGCTGCTGTCAATATATCTAAAAATTAAGTGTCACATATTAATTAGGTGAAAAGAGTTGAAATATTTTCATGTATCATACTAGAAAATCTCATCACATCATCACGATTCTTGAACGTCCCACTGCTGGACTAGAATCCCTCCATATTAGAAGGGTAATTGGCATTACTATACCGTGCTAGTCAAACAGGTTGCTATAGGGTTTTATTTCGAGTTGTCCTTCTCTTGCATAGATGTTATATGCGTATTATATCCCTTATTCGTCTTTTACGACATCCCCGGGCAAGATAGGGTAGTGATGAATTGTATTCTTATTCTGTCACTACACGAATATTCTAGATAATAATAACAATTTATTATATCAGTAAATAAAAAATAATATTCTAATATAATTATTAATCAGAACTGGAAAGCAAATAGCGTACTATGTAACTTTAGTCAGGTGACATTTGCTTTCCTTTTTTTGGAATGATTTTACATCAAGTTATTCTTTGGTATAAAGGTATATATATACCTATAAAGGCATACATCTTCCGTGTGGTGACAGAATTAAAATATAATTCACCACACCCTGTCTTGCCCGGAGGTGTTGTTAAAGAGGACATATAACATGAGAAGAAGATTCTGTGAAGACTGTGAAAAAGACTAGTCCAGCAATGTGCCTGAGACGATGAATGAAAATAGTAATACTTCATCAATACTAACTAATAAGTTGATACTTGGCTTCCGATGTGACTCTCATTGTAGTTTGTTGCAGACCTTTCCACTCGCACCAGCGATTCTCTGCATCCTCGCCTTTAGCGGATTCTCTTTCCCACATCTGTAATGTAGAAAAAAATAGTAAATAATTGTTGCAACTCTTAAAGGACTTCTCACATGGCGTGATAATGCGAGATCAGGTGCGGATGACGAAATTAATATAGTCAATAGCGCGAGCCCGCGCCACGCCTTTGGAGTTAATGCGTTCTAGTGGATAGGATGCGCTAGTCTGAGCCGCACCAAGCCACTACCTTCACACGGTTCGAAGCAAGAGCAAGCGTGGGCGGGCTATGTATGTCATCACGAGGAGCCATTGTAGTTTTAGTGAGTATTCTTATCGAGCAACCGGCTAGTCCCATACAACCCCATCTATCATTGAGCTGAGATAGTGCATAAATGCCTTCACAAAGCGAACAAAAAAAATTGGTTCTCTAAAGTCGGTTTACGGACGATAATTTCACGCTCGCCGCCCTGCTCCGTCCGGGGCAAAAGAAGGGCGCCGCGCGGCTCCATGACCCACCCGTGGCACGTCGCCCTCGTCGATGGGCCGACCACCGAGTTCCTTGTCTTCAGTGGTCGGACGTGATAACATCATATGAAAACATTGATGAAAAGTTGCATAGTTTTATGAATTGAATTATTATCACTGAATTATCATTATTTTTTTTGTATAATACAAAGAAGTTAATTGTAAACTTGTGTTTTTTTTTCGATATATTAACATTTATTTGCACTCGTTAATTCGAATATATTTTAAAGAGAGACGGATGCGTTAAAAGCCGGGACGTGACAATGAGTCATGCTTATTCGTGCTTGCAGCTGGAATTCATCGATTTATACGAGGTTATCACGTCAAAAGTGTAAACGTCATAATTATAGAAGTACTAGCAATCCGCCCTTGCTTCGTTTCGGTTTCAGTCGCCTTACCCGCGTAGTTCCCGTTCCCCTGAGAATATCGGGATAAAGTATAGCCTACGTTACCCCCCGATATTATAGCTTTCCATTGGTGAAAGAATTATTGAAATCGGTTCGGGGGTTTAAGCGTAAAAGCGTAACAAACATACTTTCGCATTTATAATATTAATAAGAATTATGAACACATTGAAGTGTGATTAAATGTGTGATATGTACCTGAAAAGCGTTTAACATGGCGACATGATCGGAGGCACGGTTACCAGCCAATGCGCGCTGATGCATAGACAACCTTCTACGTCCTTCGACTACAAATATCTCCGGGAAGGTTGTGGAGTTGGCAGCCATTGTGGTCAAAGCGTCTCCCACGCCCAATACGAAGCCCAACACCATCATCTTGCCAAGACGCGGTTCTAGAAATAATAAAAGGAATTAGAGTCTATAAAGATGAGAATGTAAATGGTAAATTCATTAAATATTTTCATTATTTTTAAAGGCAACACCATGCACTAAGGAAATAATCCTTGTATTGCGGAGGGCTTTCCAAACATAATTAATGTTAATTATAATTATGTTAATTTCTAAACAAATTAACACAAATTATATCCAGACTCGGAACAACAATTTGTATATCGCACAAAGTATTGTCCTGCGTGAAATTCGAACCCGTGACACTGGCATGGTAGGTTGGTGTCTAAATCACAACGCCATATGTGCTTTTAAAGCAGTTACCAATTATGTGGGTTATGTATAATGTTATGGAGCTCATTTTAGATATCCAATAGTTTCCAATGGTATGCTTGATGATCCCTAACTGGTTTTTCAGACTTCCACAGGAAAGTAAGGATATGGTGACATATTACATTTATAACCCATCAGCATCATCATTCATTATTCTTACTCCCACTGTTGGGCTCTGGCCTCCTCCACAAGTGGAGGGAAATTGACCACATTGACCAAATATGATGGTTTGGTTGGTCTTTTACGGCATGCAGGTGGAAGGTAGAGAGGGAGTCATCATCATCTCTGCTCATACATGTCCTGCTGTTGGGCTCGGACCTCCTCCATTACGGGCAGGAAATTGATCTACTATACTAAGCTGACCAGATGTGTTGGTATAGGGTTTTGTTTCGAGTTTTCCTTCTTTCGCATAGATATTATATGCATATTATATCCCTTAGTCGTCTTTTAGGACACCCGCAGGCTACAGGTAAGAGCGGGAGTGGTGAATTATATATCTTAATATATATAAATTACGTGTCACGTTGTTTGTCCGCGATGGACTCCTAAACTGCTTAACCGATTATAATCAAATTTACACACCGTGTGCAGTTTGATCCAACTTGAAAGATAGGATAGGTTACATCTTAATTTATAGTCGCAATATTATTTTATTGCAGATTATTTGTATTACCTATATATATATATATACCTATTATTTGACATTCACAATTATCTGTTAACTCCAAACAATTTTAACAGATGGCGATATCTGTTGACTGGATTGAGTAATTAATTAATAGGTGGCGCTGCTATGTCAAACCTACAAACGTGTCATATATGATTTTACCTTGCTTTTTTACATAGATGCCATTTGTAAAAAAATATGACGACCTCCATTACAGATGTTCGCCTACAGTTCCACTTAAATAGTATAGTAATATAACAAAAACATTAGCCATAGCAACGCGTGGCCGGGTCTGCTAGTATAATTATATATTCTTACTCTTGTGTGACCACACGGAATTAACCGTCATCATACAAAATATAAGTCTATGAACAGAAAATGATAAAGCATACCTATAGGTAGTTTTGCAAGTATTGTGCCTAATGGGGTGAGGGCGTCGCTACCGTCCAAGCAGCCTAACTCTCGCAGCAATGCCTCTGCTTCAATAACAGCGTCCAATGGTGGTGGTTCCGGAGCCTTCGACAGGAAGTGACCGATATTGCCCAGGCGCAGTAACTTGATGCTGAAATATCACATTGACGGCATCCATTCAGTACATCAATAACTACAGACCTCCCATTTGAAATGGTAATGCAGTAAGTTGCCCAGGAGTGCTGTTACCTGTTCTTCAACTAGATACTTTAATCAGAATGCACTAAGTTGCCCAGGAGTGCCGTTACCCATTCTTCAGCCTGATACCTTAATTAATTTTAACAACTCCCACAGGGCCACAGTGTATTATTAACTGGATTCACGGACTGCTATTTGTAATTTCATTGAATTATTATACAGTAGAAACTCGATTAACCGGACTAATTGTTGTAGTTAGGCATTCGGATAATCGGATATATGAAAAACCTCCTTTGGTTTTGTGCATATGTAGTATGTACAAATGTTATGCGTTTATTAAAATTCAAATCGTTTATATTCATAAACCCCGAGAGGGCACTTACATATTGTCAAGTTTACAAAATTAAAATAAATTATCCAAAAAAAATAAACTACCACCGGATCGGAACGCGACCGCTACTGAGAAGATCTGGTAAGGAACTCAGCGGGCTTGTCTATTGTTTTTATTTTTTTTCTTCTTACAAGATATGAAATTGTGTACATGTTTTGTAAGAACTAGCTCCAAAAGACAAATATATATGTCGCGGGGCACTCATGTCAGAGCGGAGTAACAATTACTAACTTAAACAATAATAAACGCGTTTTATGACATAAATTAGATTTGTAGGTACAATGCATAGGTCGCGGTTGGTAGTCCGGATAATCGCGAATCCATATAACTGAGGGCCGGATAATCGAGTTTCTACTGTAATTGTTTATTGGGCTTTGCTTTTCTAACTACTAGATGGAGTAGTATATCGCGCCATACATTGGCAGTAAGGGCTTTGTGGGGGTGCTTTGTGAGGGGTTATCTCTCCTATTCCCTCTGCATACTCCTTCCCCAGGTCAGAATGTTTGACGTAGACTGTCTCTTCCAATAGTATCATCCGCTTACGTGCCCTAGTACTCTGTTGGTTCAAAATTTGAATACTATCTACAATTTTGAATACTTGGAATGATAATATCAAAGTCCACATTGGAAATAAGATTAGCATACCTGAGTGCCAATTCGTGCAATGGTGTGCGGAACATTTCGGCGGTTTGATGTTCTTCAAGTCTTTCATAACGCGCCTTGGAACATAATGTAAAGCACATACCCGGACGAACTCGTCCAGCACGACCTTTGCGCTATAACAAGAAATAATAAAATACATAATTCTTTAAGTCCACTGTCGTGCATAGTCTTGCCGCAAAATTCCCAAGAACAGTTTTCTGCAACTCTTAACAAAACCTAGTGTTTTCAATGCCTTCAAGAACCCCAATGTTGGACGGTGGGAGACATTGAGCCATTTAGCCTGTCCGTTACCACTTAACTTGCACCCCTTTGGACTATGGCAGTTATACCTATGGCTTTGTCTCCATAAATGCCGATAAGTTGCTCAGAAGTCATCTCCCACGATTAGACTCGAGTCTTCTCCACTGTATTGGACTTTGACCTCCCTATATACGAATATACCACGCTCAGACGACGATGTATTTTGTGTTTACCTTCTCTTACATACATGTCTGCATATTACATCTTTTTTTAAATCTTATAAAACAAAGTCCCCGGCCACCTCTGTCTGTCTGTCTGAACGCGATGAACTAAAAACTACTGAACAGATTTTCATGCGGTTTTCACCAAATGACGGAGCGGTTCATAGGGAAGGTTTTTATGTATACACCAATGTTTTGTGCAAATTGATTGAAATATGACGATAATTGTAGAAGAGGTCGAAAAAAGTCAAGCTGCGCGGGAGCTTTTATCGAAAACGCTGTCTGATCCGTTAAAGATATATCAAAACAATGTATGGTGGAATTGTGTATCTTTTATAGGTCTACAAAAAAGGCCGCGATAACATATGTCTATCTTTTACGGATAACGTACAATATCCATTTTAATGTTTAAGAAAATGGCCAACATATTCCAAAAATTCTTTCACCAATGAAAAGCTATAATATATCTCATCTATCAATATCAGGGAGGCATAGGTTCCTTAGGCTATATTTTATCCCGATATTCCCACGGGAACGGTAGCTACGCAGGTAAGGCGACTGAACCCGAAGCGAGGATGGGTTGGTAGTCCATTATAAACGTCACATATCGTTCATTTTTTTTTTATTTTAATAACTTTTCTTCACTAAACTATTTGCTTTATCCTTTTTAATACAATTTTCTTTAACCCCGTCTCATATAGGGAAGCAAACGATACATCGAAGTTTCAATAAAAAAACATCGATCTTTGCCATCGATATTCATTGTTATAAAACATTGATGTATCGCTGTTATTTCATACGATGTTTTAGCAGAGTCTGCTAAAAAAGATCCTCACATCACGCAAATGTTGGTGTTTCATGTAAAAAATAGGCTTGATTTAACTTAAAAAAAAACAAAGCTCATCGCATAGATTTCTAGAAAACATCGATGTTTTCAGGGCGATGTTTTTTGTACATCGATGTTTTTGGTTTCGATATTTGCATCCCTAGTCTCATATGATACAGGCTTGACCTAGTTTACGAGACTAAATTATAATAGTGCTCTACATATTGTAAATATTTTCAATATATTATAAAACGTGTAATGATTTGAGTTAATAAATACTTATTATTATTAGTTGCCTTTTACGATACCTACGTAAAAGATGGTAAATTGTATTCTTACTCCGTCGCCACAGTGAAATAGAGGACTCCGGAGTGTATTCTCGCTTATTTACTGGGTAATCCCTCATCTGGTTTTTACGACTCCCTTGGGATATTTTAGTCTTCATCTGTCACCACAGATCATACAGATATTACTATTATTAAATATAAGTTACCTGCTCCAGATTAGTTCTGCTAGCCCACACAGTAGCATAAGAAGTCATGTTGTTGTGTGAAGTAAACAATTTTATCTTCGCTTTACATGAATCTATCACGTAAACCACGTCATTGATTGTTATTGATGTTTCTGCTATATTTGTGGACAGGATAACCTGAAAATATATTTTACAATCTCAGCTAATACCACAACTAATCATCTATATGATTACGAGAAAAAGGGAAAAGAGAAGGAAAACTTTCTCTTGTATCAATCTTTCCTGTATATTGTATACTATAATCGCCTTTCCAAGACCCATAGGCAAGAAAGGGGTTGGTGAATTCTATTTTAACTCTGTCATCACAGAAAAACTATCATTTAAAAACCTTATACAGAGAATTTTAACAAAATTTAAGGTTTTCTCAGACCTCGATAACAAAAAAAATACTAAAAGTATTTCCCTTGACTGACTGAGGTTCAAACCTCTATGGCATCTATGGAGACCATTGTGTATTCTGGCTTACAAGAGTTACAGTGGTATTAATGTGTGGTGGGATTAGCCCTATAAAAGAACCCATATGTTTATACCTTTGATTCAACAAAGTAATATAAAAATCTGTATTGAAAAATACACCTTACCTTTGTTAATCCTTGTGAAGGAGTAATAAATACTTTCTTCTGATCTTCCCTTGGTATCTGGCTGTGAAGTGGTAAGATGACATACTGGGAAGTGTCACCGAATACTCTGTGCTGTGATAGGTGTTTCATGAGAGCAAATATCAGATTCCATCCGGGCAGAAACACTAAGACCGCACCATCTTCTGGCAAGCTACGGATGTGTAGCAGTATGGCTTCTATCAGTTCAAAGCTTAGCTATGGAAAGGAAATAATTATTAAACGGATAATTGTTGAAAAATTCTTATGTGATAATAGGATAAGCATAAAATGTCATAACCCCTGACTATCCCATGGATGTTGTAAAAACCAGCTGAGGAATCCCTAGGAAAATAAATGACTACATATATATGTAGTAACAGAATATGGTCAAACACATATTTCTATATTTACATACGTAGCAGTAAATAAGGTTATTTATTTTTATAAATAAATTAAATTGAAATCTGTTTGTAATATCAAAATAGTAGGTTTTTTCATGCTCACATAATTACTTGAATTACACCTAAATACCAGTTTAAAATTTTTTTGTCTACCTGTTCTGGGTAATCTTCGAAATGGCTAGACCGATATTGATAATAGTTTACCAGATAGTTGTCTATATAAGGCTATATTTGACTCCATATTCCCTCAGGTACTACACTGGTGAAACCGCGAGTATGTGCTAATTTGTATATAAAAATCTAATCATTCCTGTGTGGTGGCGGAGCAAGAATACAGTTCACCACTCTCTTGCCCGTGGGTGTCGTAAAGACGACTAAGGGGTATAATAAGCATATAACATGTGTGTAAGAGAAGGAAAAGAAAGAAATCCTATGCCAACTCGCCGGACCAGCGTGGAATAGAAGGTCAATACCCTCCCATTATGGAGGAGGCCCGTGCCCAACAGTGGGACATATATAGGCTGAGATGATGTTGATAACAAAATCTAGTGTCACAGTATTTGTTCAAATAGAACAAGTATTTTGAAACATACATGGTTTGAGATTATGATGATCAGAAAAACATTCTTGTATGACTTACATCTTTCTCAGAGAGTTGTTGCATTGCAGTTATAGTTTGTGGTGAATAGCTGCTATCTAGCTGACAGTTCTTGTTCAAATCCTCATCAGGCTCATCATCTGGACAGGGAGAAATTACTTATTTTAATACAATTTTTTTGTTGAAGGAAAACCAAATGACACGCAGACTGAAGTGGAATGGGGTGAACGGAACTTAGTCCAGTTCAATCCCACAAAGACACAAGTTTGCGGGTTCACTGCAAAGAAGGACACGTTTGTCATGGCGCCACAGTTCCAAGGAGTAACTCTCCCAATTTCTGAGAGTATTGGGATTCTCGGCGTCGAAATATCGAGCAAAGTCCAGTTTGGGAGTCATTTGGAGGACAAAGCCCAATTGGCAAGCAAAAAGTTGGGCGTCCTAAAGAGAGCCAGGCGGTACTTCACACCGAGACAGCGTCTTGTGCTATACAAAGCACAAGTTCGTCCTCATGTGGAGTATTGTTCACATCTCTGGGCAGGTGCGCCCAAATATCAGTTAGACCCACTTGACTCCCTGCAAAGACGGGCTGTTCGAATCGTCGGGATCCCAATCTTACGGACAGATTGGAGTCGCTGAAGCAGCGGAGAGACTTTAGGTCACTCTGTGTACTCTACCGACTCTTTTACGGAGAATGCTCCGAGGAACTGTTTGACTTGGTACCACCGTCACCATTCTACCAACATACCACTCACCGACACCGTAGCAGGGTTCATCCATTTCACCTGAAAACGTTATGGTCTTCAACTGTACGTTTCCAGCGATCATTTCTCTCACGTACGTGCACGCTCTGGAATTAACTACCTGCTGCTGTTTCCCGAGCGCTATGACATGTCCTTCTTTAAACAAGGTTTAAGAAGAGTATTGCCTTCACGGTAGGCAACGGTCTGGCTGTGCCCCTGGTATTGCAAAGATCCATGTGCGGCAGTATCACTTACCATTAGGTGTGCTGCTTGCTTGTTTGCCACCGTCGGCAATAACAAAAAAAGGTCGCATACCGAGCACGACAGTCGTTAACCAACATACCCACTGTTGAATGTCCCAAGGGCGACAGATTGCAGAGATATAGGGGATAAAAATTTTTATTGTTAGAGGTTTCTGTCGCTGAGCGACCACATCACCCTATAAAACACGTACAGAATAAATACATCACACAATATAAAATAATCAACAAACAAACCATATTGCAAACATACTCAACTACATACTATAAAGTATATCTGCCAGTTGGATGCTGCAAACTTACTAAGAATTGGTTTGAAATCTTTAAACGCCATTCTCTCAAAACGAAGTTGTGAGGATTAACATATTATTGCTTATCAGCATCCATTTATCCATTTTTTTCATACTTAACTCTTTCAAATGACCTGGAACTCTTTTCCAGAATGTTAAATTCGTGATGTACTATCAAAATATATCCAAATCTTTGATTTTGTCTTTTTATGGGTTGACACATTATTGCTTATCAGTATCCAGTTTATATAATAATTTTGAGTTAGTAGATGTAGGATTAGCCAAAGCGTGTTCATCATTATCATCGCAGCCCAAATACGTCCCACTGTTGGGCTCGGGCCTTCTCCACAATGGGAGGGAATTTGACCCACTATACCATGCTGGTCAGACATGTTGATATAGGGTTATGTATCGAGTTTTCCTTCTCTTGCACAGATGTTATGTGCATATTTCATCCCATAGTCGTCCTGTACGATATCCACGGGCAAGATAGGGAGTGGTGAATAGTATTTTTACTCCCAAGTGAGGAAACACCACGAAAACGATCAACAGCACTCTTTTGGGAAATTTAAAACACCAACTGCGATCATACATTTGCCTACTAAGCGTGGTGATTACGTCATTATTCTAAGGTCTATTGTATCCGTGTGGTGACCGCGTAAGACAATTCACCACCCTCTATCTTGCCCTTGGATGTCGTAAAAGACGACTAAGGGATATGCATATAACATCTATGCAAGAGATGGAAAACTCGAAATAAAACCCTATACCAACACATCTGCCCAGCGTGGTATTATTATCACCCAGTAGGTGAATTTCCCTCTTATTATGGAGGAGACTCGAGTCCAACAGTGGGACGTATTTGAGCCAAAATTATGAAATGAAGGAGGCCTATGTCCTACAGTGGACTTCGATTAGCTGATGGATGAAACATCCAAGGGACCATAGAACTTTTCCTATACAGTATCCTATAAATACAAAGTCCTACCTTCGTCTTCATCGTCTTCGTCGTCCCTGCTGGCTTTCTTTCCTGACGCTTTGCGTTTACGTGTCTCTGGAGGTGGCATAAATCGGCAGATCTCTACACAATCTTCCAAGAAGTGTTGTTTTACTGGGAATGTGCGGCCGGGAATCTGTATAGATTACATTAATATAAGACACTTTGTATTCAAGAAAATTCACCACCGCCATTCTTACCCGTGGATGTCGTAAAAGACTACTAAATACGCATATAACATCAACACAAGAAGGAAAACTTGAAATAAAACCCTATACCCAGTCTGCAGTTTACACGTCTGACCAGTGTAATACAGTAGGTCAATTTCCCTCCTCTTGTGGAGGAGGCTCGAGCCTAACAGTGGAAGATAATTATATGAGCTGTGATGATGATGATGATGAAACTTTACGCTCTCTTTAATTATAGTTTATATAATTAAAGAGATTATTTGTTGGTCCAGTGGCAATAGCTCGTACGAGCGTAATTAATAACTTAAGTTTTACTGCAAGTTCTGATAAAAAATTACACAACACTAACAACACCTAAATAAATATATATATACACCTATATAATAAATTTGTGGCAATACCTAAGTCAATTTCAATAACGATGTTATATGTTGAATGAACACATTAATCACACAATTATTTGTGGGTCGTGTAAATTGCTTTAAGTGTTACCTTAAATTTCGGTGTCGTTAAAGAAACTAATAAATTACATAGGAAGATATAGTGTATGATATCTTAAGCTTATATAGAGATCAGACGAGTCATGTTATAAGATACCAGACGCTCAAACTTATAAGATATCAGACGAGTCATGTTTTGTTCATTTTTGTCTTTCATTTTGCACCTTTCACTCGAAGTGACGCATCTAAACACAAAATGAAACATTAGTGTCGAATGAATTCATTAGTGAACCGATCCAACAGTGTTGGATATTGGCATCCGACATCTTTCACTCGCACTCCGAATGAACGGTCTGAACCAGTGTTGCCAATTTAGCGACTTTGTCGCTAGAAATGACGACTTTTGTTCAAGTGTTAGCGATAAAAAAAAAAGTTTTGTCGCTAAAAATTGTTTAGCGACAAAACTGGCGAATTGTGGAATCAGCTCTAAAGTCAAAAGTTGATACGGATATTAGTGTTCCGTGATAGTATGCTATGCTACTACTCTTTGGAATCCTTGAACTATTCCCTAAAAAAAAAAAAAAAGCTCATCAAAATTTATTCATAGGATTTTATTATTTCGTCGTAAATAAGGTTACGTGTGGCCTAATATTAGTTAGTACATCCCGACATGTCCTAAAAAAGAAAAAAAAAAAAGCTCATCAAAAATTGACCGGACCCGTTTGTTTTAGCGACTTTTGAATTTCTGTCTAGCGACTCGAACTTCTAGGAGTTGGCAGCACTGGTCTGAACACTGAGAGAACATTAATTCGGGTTCGGCCATTATGAGTTCTGTAGCTGAAGGACGTCGCGTGTTGAAATTTTTTCTGCGATGCGTTGCACTGGTTGCACGCGGGCAAATAGTGTTTTACTGGAACGATCAAAATACATTGCTTTTTTTGGAGAATTTTAAAAGTACCATTGCCTTTGGAACCACAAAATTGATGAATACATTTCTTCCTAATAAATTTCTTCTTTCTATCAATGGTCGCACCCACCACCGTCGACGTTCTTTTTTGTCAATTCTTTGATTAAATGATCACAAAATAAAGTAATTCCAAGACGATTCAATGACATATTGTAAGAAAACAATAGTGAATGTTCTTTTTTAAATCATCCCCTCTTAGCCATGTGAACATAGAATGAAAGAAAAATGAACATTCACTCGAGTGAGCCGTCTGATATCAACTTTAGAAAATCCCTTCGGAAATTCGAATGAGACTGTAAAATTAAATTACTACGTGTACTTTTTTAATTAAAATAAATGTAAATATTCCATTAATAAATTGAATTCGCTATTTATGTCCCTCATTATCATTAGATCGTTCATCACATTATAGAAACGATACATTTTGATGTGAAACATCTCTAGCGAGGGTGAACCTGTTCGTTGGCGTGGCGTTTTTTTTTTTTTTTTTGTGTGACTTAGTTGTTAGCCTCAAATGGTTGTGACAACTTTACCCGGACTGGTGGGTGAGCGCTGAGGGCTCTCAACCCGTTTAAAGTTAAGCGACCGATCCCGAGGGCACCCCCTGTGGGGTACGGACCTCGGCTCGGGCGGTCGCTGGCAAAGTGGGCACTCCCACGTTTATGACTTTATCTGGCGTTTTTTTTTTTTTTTTTGTTGGATGTGTAGATGTTGGTCGCAGATGACCTTGACAGCTTAACGCGGGCAATGGGCGAGCTGAAGGCTCTCAACCCGGTAAGTAAGTTAAGCGAACATCGCCCGAGGGCTCCCCCTGTGGGGAACGGACCTCGGCTCGGGGCGTCGCTGAAAGCAAAGTGGGCGTGGCCACGTTTAGTTTAATGACTTTTACGCGCCGCGGTTGTCGACCTCGTCGGCGAGGCCGATACCGCGGAGTTTTATGTGTTATCGCTGCGCGAGCTGTGTAGGCCCTTTCTTGGGCGATCGTAATAGCATCATCCCCTTCTTCAAGGAGATGACGGGGTCGTCGGACCGCGGATATTTTTGAGGGGACGTAGTTTACCGCCCCAACCACTAGTGGATTGGGGTGAGTCATGGCAGAGTCAAAATAACGCTGGGAGCAACGCTTCATATACTGCCTGATGGTCGGCAATTCGAGGTCGATGTGTAGATCGACATTACGAACGAACCACGGTGCTCCCGTTGCCCGTCGCATGAATCTATTTTGTAGTGTTTGTAACCTGTGGATCCTGTTTGGCCTAACGTGCGCGAACACTACACTGGCATACGTCATGATCGGCCGTATGCAGGTAGTGTATAATCAGACTTTATTATTAAGTGATAGTTTTGATTTTTCGTTTAATAGGCAGTGAAGGCGTCCCATCACGAAGGCGGCACGCGCGCGGACCCGCTTCAAGTGGGACAGGAAAGTGAGTCGGTTATCAAGGGTCACACCTAAGTACTTGGCCTCACTGCTCCATGAGACAGGTCGGCCGAAGAGAGTGAGAGGAGGGATGCTGTCCGGAGAGCACAGACGGACAGTTCGTTTAGTGAACATGACCGCTTGGCTCTTCTCGGGGTTAATTTCTATTCTCCATTTCCTATACCAATTGGCAAGGGCGGTAACCGCTATTTGGAGTGTTTTGACTACGGTTGTCGGGGACATACCTGCACAATAGAGTGCGGTATCGTCGGCGTAAAGCGCCGTGTGTACACGAGTGAACTTGGGTAAATCGCTTGTATACAGCGTAAACAAAAATGGGGCGAGGACCGAGCCCTGTGGGACGCCGGCCTTGAGAGGGTGGGAGGTCGACAACGTCCCTTCCACCCTGTAGCGAAAGCTGCGATGACTCAGATAGTCATGTATTATTAGAATTAAGTATTCGGGGATTTTTAATAAATATAACTTGTAAATTAAGCCCTCATGCCAACCTTTATCGAAAGCTTTCGCTACATCTAGAAATAGTACACCAGTGTACCGTCCGCTGACGAACTGACTACTGGTGTATTCTACTAATCTATGTACTTGCTGAACACAGCTGTGCTTAGCACGAAAACCAAATTGCGCGTCCGGTATGAGTTTATTTAACTATGCATATGAGCGTAGCCTACTGAGTACTATTCGTTCGTATAATTTACCTAAACTTCTCAGTAGGCTAAATAGGTCGATAACTATTGGGTTCGGTACGTTTTTTGCCGGGTTTGTGGATTCCGATTACCACGGCCTCTTTCCACTGTGAAGGAAAGATGTTATATTTGAGGGCTGCATTAAAAATACAACACAGTAATATTATTAAATGGGCTGGGAATAATTTAATTACTCTATTTGTAATACCGTCCGAACCCGGAGCTTTCCTAGCGTGGAGACCCCTAAATTGGCGTGGCGTTGACGCCACGCTTGAATATGTACATTTCTGTAACGAAACTATAACCTGTTTTAGAATTTTGTACAACGCCATCTAGTGAGCCCAAAATAAATTATTAATCTACACATATACCTATAATGTATATTATTGTATACCAATGAAAATAAATGTTTATTGAAAAAATCATTATTTTCTGGAAAAAGTCGTAACATTTTATTAATACAATACAAGCAAGCTGTTCTGTACTGTTCGGCAGCTATTCATCCTCAATATTATTATTAAACAACACTCTCTTCTGACATACAACTCACTGCCACTGAGCAGGAGACGCTGTGAACAAATGAATTGCACTTCTCAAAATCTTACAACAAAGTTTTCTAATCGTTTCTTTTGTTTCCTTGGAAGATATCTTTACAATGCTGTAAATAAAGATCATAATATACAACATGTAACATAATTAACGCACACCCTCAAACACCCCAATTAGAATATAATTATATAAACGCAATGCATACACCAAATATTATTTATATGTATGTTAACATTGTTTATTTGTGAAATTAGTTATTCCCATTTCGTGGAAATAATATGGTCACCGACTGACCAACTCCGAGTGCCGCCCGACAATAATTACCTACTTGGTAATAATAGGTACACGAAATAACTACATTATGCTTTATGATAGTAAATATTTACGATTCTTCTTTCAATCACACTTTTCAGGCTTTGGATTGTCGACATTGAATAATTTTGTTCAATGTGAAGCCAATATTTCGTAATTACTGATTTGTTAAACTAAAAAATTTGTAAATAAGAATGATTAAACTGCTGATAAAGTGCGATTTTATTAGACGCCAAAATACCTACGAGAAAGTTAAACAAAGTCGGGGTAAAAGGTGTGAATCAAAATATTTACAATAATTTAAATATCATAAACAAACTTACAGTTTAATTTGCACTCACACGGCGTTGTCGTTTTAAAACATTTTCAAAATGTCCACCGCCTCGTTCAATGCACTTTAATGACCGTTTTCGTAATTGTTGTTTTATTTTAGATAATACTGCAGTGTCACTTTTCACTTTTTCAAAGGCGGTTATTATCTTATTTTTGAGTTCCTCGGCACTTGTTGTCTCTGTGTTATAAACTAGCGATTTAATTCACCCCACAAAAAAAAAGTCGAGTAGCGTCAAATCAGCTGATCTAGGAAGCCACTGGACAGGCCCCCCGCGACCGATCCAGCGTTCTCCGTACTCGGCATGAAGATGCTGGCGAACACTCCAGGTGAAATGCGCGGGGGCACCATCGTGTTGGTAAAATAACTCTTGTAAATTAACAAGAGGTATGTCCTCTAATATAGAAGGTACAGTTTCTCGCAAAAACAGTAAATATGATTCTCCTGTTAGACGTTGTAAAAATGCGGGTCCCAGTATGTGTGTACCAATCATACCCACCCAGATATTGATTGAAAATCGATGTTGGAAGGAGTCTACTCTGCATGCGTGTGGATTTTCATGCATCCATAAATGCGTGTTATGTTGATTATACATTCCCACACGAGTGAATTTACTTTCGTCAGTCCAAATAATGTTTCGCTGCCAATTTTGTAATAACCAACGGCAGAACTCTAAGCGTGGTAAGTAGTCACTTGGCGTCAACTCCTGGCATCGCCTGAGGTGGAATGGATGCTCGTCATCACCACGAAGCGTGCGCCATATGTGCATATGACTACACCCAAAGCGTGGCACTACTTCCCGAGTACTACTATACGGATTTTCGTCGAAATAATCGAGAATTTCGTTTTGAAGACGTGTGTGTACGCATATTGTCTCCCCTGTCGATAGCCGTGTTTGGACGAAAAGTTCCGTGGTCTCGAAGCCGTTGTGTTGCTGATAACATAGTCCAGCGGTCTACACTAGTACCGTATCTCGCGTTAAATGTTCTACACGCTAGTGCCACATTATCATCACACCGTGCCAAAGTTCTCACCATTTCCGTGTATTGAACGTTGGTATACCGAAAAGACATAGCGAAATGCGGGATTACGATATTTTATTTGCACTTTACAATTGACCTCTTATCGATAAGGTGCACACGGCGTGACTGATGACTTGTCCTCCCAAACATATTTTGTTGATTTCGTTGTTTAGGCTTTTTTGATCGGCGCCGATCGTCTCGCTCTATTGTAAGGTAATAGCCGCCGAAAGAAAGAGAAAGTAATTATTTTTGTATTAGGTACGTGGCTTTCTTTTATGTAGGTACTGTAGTGTTGCTGTGCGCCGGCTGTCACTGTAGGTATTTGTAAAAGACTATTAGCCTTGAAATAAGTATCAGATTTCTTTGAATGATGAAATTTGCTTACTAATTTATTATTTCATTTTAAAAAGTCTTAATACACTGATTTACGTTCCATTTTCGTTTCTATGAACTGTTTAGCTAGCTGTTTAGGATGACTGTAATTTACTTAGTTCTAACTAAATTTGAGAAAAAAAATTGCTACGCCGCCTTCTGTGAGGCCGTTATCTCACGGAAGGAGGCGGCGGATCGTGTGCGAGTAGAGGTCCTATTCGGCGACACGTTCCGCCGCCGGCGACTCGGGCGGCGCAGGCGCGAGTATCTGCGCCTAATGCCGCCCTAGCCGAGGCCGCGGGTGATCGGTCCGGGGAATTGTCCGTCACCCGCAGTGTGGCTAACCGCGCGATGGCGACCGACGTCCCAGGATGTCGAGAGGTGAGGGTACCTGAAAGGGTATTCCGTCGGGCCGACCACTGACGACAAGTCACATCTGCTCCGGTGGTCGGCCCAACAACGAGGTGACGTGGGTACGGGTGGGCTATGGGCCCGCGCGCCGTCCTTTCATCGCCCCGGACGGACTGGACCGCGCGTGCGCTTACCATAGCCCACCCATAAAAAAAAAAAAAAAAAAAAAAAAAAAAAAAAAAACAAACAATCAAAATCGATCCAGATACCGATTCTAAACAAATTACTTTCAGGGTGTGCGTTAATTATGTTACATGTTGTATATTCGCTCACTAAACAATCTTGCAAAACTAAGATTGCTAATTGGACTATAAAAAAACTGAAAGTCTCCTAATCGTGCCTGTATTACGTAAAATTAAAAATACACAGATACATCACTCACAGCTGGCATATTACAAAATGCATTCACATACACGCCATTAAGCGACATGTAATCATACATCCACTCATACACACTACACACCTCACATCCACACCACTACACACCTCCATAACACCTATATATTACACAAACTCAAGTAAACACACACACACATACACCGACACACACAAACTCATTACTAACCCTGACGATACCAACAATCAAACTGTAGTTGTACGTATTATAACCTATATTTTATGCGGAACTAAATAGTGGCCCAGTGTTTCTACGGAAGCGCCTGGTGGCCTGAAATACAGGTTTTTCCTAGTTTGGGCACCAGTATTCCACAATAAGTACTATGTCATTGTACAACACACATTTTTCTAACTTACTATTATTATTGTGGCGAAAATAAATTATTATTATTATTAATACTTTACACCATATAGTTCCTGTCGTAATCTGTTCTTTTATGCATATATACTTGTATAAAATAATTTCGATGTTTCACATCTGCCAGGGGTCCTGAGCGATGGCTCCCTTTTTTTAGGTAGATTTTGTCGACAGTCGAAGATTTTATTTGTAAATAATTAATAACGTTGTCTTCATCAATAGCGTGGGATAAATATTAAAGGACGATGTTTATGTAGTATGTTCACCTCTGGTTACTCTTATAAAGAGCTATTTACCTCAATAACAGGACAGTTGCCGAAGTAATTAGTGAACAACGTGGTATCGACGGTGGCCGACATGAGGATTACTCGCAGATCTGGATACGTGTGAGCCATATCTCGGATTAGAATCAATGCGAAATCCGTGTCGGCATCACGTTCATGGACCTGAAAGTTGTACAGAATTATAAATAAACTAGCCATGCACTATGACTTCGGTTAATGTTAATATTGACTGCCACAAAAGTTAATGATTAAGCTACCGATCTGCAGTGCCAGTACAGTAGTGGTTAATATAGCGACCTACAATGCCAGTGTCGGGGGTTTGAATCCCACCTAGGACAACACATTGTGCGATCCACAAATTTTTGTTCTGAGTGTTCCGTGCAGCGAGGCCGATCGTAGCCAAACGCGATTAGCTAAGCAGAAATCTGTCTAGCCGTTTTTAAGTTTATTCGTTACAAACACACAATCTGTTTATAATATTAGCTTAGATTTTGATGTATATAACAGATTAATGTGTTAGTTTCTCGATGTGTACAAATATTACCTACATTAGTTTATGCAAAATTACTACAGTTACCTCATCAATTAGCACGTGGCTAACACCTCGGAGACCTCCTTCCAACTTCCTCAGCAGAACTCCCACAGTACAGAATAGAATAGAGCCATAAGGGCGTGGCAGCACGGACTCAAAGCGCACTGAATACCTGAACAAGAATAGAATATAATTATTGCTAACAATAGGCCTTCGCTTAGGTTTGGTTGTAAGCCGCCTTGTCACCGCATTTTTAATCTCCACGATGCGGCTGCAGTCAAGGAGATCTCGAGAATTCGATTCTCGGACCGAGAATTTTTTTTTTTATCGACGAATATTTACGATACTGACCCCACGCTATTACCAAGGTCTTCACAACGTTCGTTGGCGACTCTCTCAGCCACGCTGACGGCAGAGATCCTTCGCGGCTGTGTCACACATATATTGGCCCATGCACCTTGACCACTTGCAATGTAATCATCCAGGATAAATTGGCACACCTGGGGACAAATATTAAATTAACATTCATATATGAAAAATATCTTTTAGGGTGACAGGAGTATGTCACCATCTCTTACACCAACATTCCTGGGGAACGTATAACGCCAAAAACTAACCGTAATCCGCCTGTTATATGATAAATTAAAAGGGTTCATCCATAAAGCATGTCACAATATTTTCTTCATTTTTGACTCCTCCACGTCCTTATCACATAGTCACATATATGAGACATACCTCTGCCATATATATTGAATTTATAAAATATAACAACGAAATTACGACCAACCACAGCGCGCGTGGCAAGCATTTGTCAAAGAGCCATTGCTGCTAAGAGAATTGGAAATATTCTTAAGTTTTCCGTTAATAGTTCAAAATTGACATTTTAATAATAAGACGTATATAAAATTTCGAAGTGACGTCACGAAACTATGGGAACTCTTCCACATCTTGAGGACTCCCTCCTGTTTCATTAACATGTATCTTACTTTATGAATAATCTCGAATTAAAATATGATATTACCCTACGTGTACCCTACTATTATCTTCCGTGTGGTGACGGAGTAAGAATACAATTCACCACCCCCTATCTTACCCGTGGGTGATCGTACGAGACGACTAAGGGAGATAAAACGCATATAACATCTATGCGAGAGAAGGCAAACTCGAAATAAAACCCTATACCAACACGTCTGACCAGCGTGGTATAGTAGGTCAATTACCCTTCCGTTATGGAGGAGGCCCGAGCCCAACAGTGGGACGTATATGGGCTGAAATGATGATTACCCTACAAACAAAATAACATGTCAAATGTCATCATCCCATAACTTTTACTAATAAATGGTTATTATACATATAATATTCATATATTTCAGCTATTTTACAATAAACTAACCACTATAATCCCATTCGCTTAAAGGTTTAATCTTTTTAATAATTTCTGATATAACAATCTAAGAAATATTTCAATTGTGCATAATTTTCCATGTGATAGAGTAACAATACAATTACCCACCTTCTCTCTTGTCAGTGGATGTAGTAAAATATGACTAAGGAATATGATATGCAACATCTATATGAGGGAAGGAAAACTCGGCAAATATCCCTATACTAATACGTCTTAACAAGAAAGATTTAGTAGGTAAATCGCCTTCGCAGCCTAACAGAAACGTATTAACTGCACAGATGGCGTAATGGTAAGACACCGACCAAAGTGCCAGTGTCACGGGTTCGAATCCCATGCAGGATATCATCACCAGATTAAAAAAAAAAAATTGTGCGATCCACAAATTGTTTTTCTAAGGCCTCATTTACGGAGACGCGGGACGTCGCGTGTGGCGTGGCGTCTCGCGGCGCGTCGGACGTTATTGTCTACGTAGCGGCGGCGCGTGAAGCGGCTCGTATCATCGTACGAGTAAACACAAGACTTATAGCAATATACGATATTGTTTATAGACGAGGCTTGAAGAGTGGCGATGCCCACAGCTGCGCCCGCAAGCGTGTAGCGAGGCACGCGGCGGGCATCGTTGCGGCGCACGCCGGATTATCAGTTAAACCGATCCAAACTTCTCATGTTCCGCTGCTGTAAACACTGGGCCACTCCTTATATTAAATAACTCACTTTTTAACATACAATTTTTTGCTAAAAAAAAGTCGATTATATCATACTCCATTGCGACGGCGACTACGTCTGTGTTGCACGATTACCAAATGAGACTGGCAGAAGGTTCCGCCACAGGCATCGCTTTATCGAGAATCGCAGCTGCGTGCGCCGCCGCGATAAACGCCGCGTGAGACGTGACGATGCCATCCGCGGGCTCGGCCGTAAAACACGCTCCATTTCAAGTAAACGCGTATAAAATTGCTTCTCCGTAAACGCACTCATCCAACGCCCTACATTTGAATTTAGCGCAGCCTATCGCGACGCGTCTCCGTAAATGATGCCTAAGACTGGATGTAATTTGTGTCCTTTAATTATATGTATGTAAAGTCCCCCGTAGGAAGGGGACAAGGGGGTCCCCAAGAGAAGGAAAACTCGACACAAAACCCTATTCCAACACGTCTGACCAGCGTGGAATAGTAGGTCAATCCCCCTCCCATTATGGAGGTGGCCTGAGTCTAACAGTGGGACACCTATAGGCTGTGATGAAAGTCCCCCATAAAACAAGAATTATTTCCTGAGGGCAGGGCGCTGTCTTAAAAAAAATATACATATGCTGAGATGTGCATAAAGACTACAGGCACTGCAATGCTTCTGCAACTGTCTCCTTAACTTTAGTGCTACTACCATCCCTTTTTTGGCAGATTATGATACGGACGCACGCTGTCCGTACCGTCCGAAATGACGAAACCCCGGCGTGCGACCCCATAACCCACTGCATAACCCTCCCCTTTGGCATTATCCTCCCTACTATGCAATACCTAATATATTAGTAAAAATAAATAAAATACCAACCTGCGTTGTTTTACCGCATCCGGTGTTACCGCGAATAATGACCACAGGATTTTCATTAATACATTCCATGATTGTAGACTTCATAGCATGCACTGGCAACTGTTCTCGCTCACGAAGGCTCTCCTGAGATATTAAGTAATGATCTTTATAACAATGGGTGTTTAAAAGGGACCCTTTGAGGAATCTCAAATTATATTTCCCCTTGGACATCCCAGAAGAATTCTAGAAGGGGCTAAAATCCCAAAGTTATATGTACCATATTTAGTTTTTCCTTTGCTTCTTTGCCCCATCCACATTATACTCTAGAATTCAATATATATGTAGAATGTAGTGACGGAAGAGTACAATGTGTCACCACCCCACATATGAACATCTTATTTTTCTATCCGTCTGTATGGTGACAGAATAAGAATACAATTCACCACTCCCTATATAGCCCGTGGATGTCGTAAGAGACGACAATGCGATGTAATACGCATATAACATCTATGCAAAAGAAGGAAAACTTAAAATAAATCCCTATACCAACCTGTCTGACCAGCATAGTATAGTAGGGTCAATTTCCCTCCTATTGTGGAGGAGGCTCCAGCCCAACAGTGAGAAGTATACGAGCTGGAATTATGATGATGACGATGATGATTTTTCTATAAAAGGACATCTTTATACGAGAGTCCCTTGAGAGTACTACATTCTACCTACTATATTTAGGCATTGTATGCCACTATAAAAAAAGGTCTCTAAGTTGAATACCTGATACAGACTGCTGTTTTGATTAACGTCTCTGTAATGTTTTTCTAAATCAGCACTGATTTCATCTTGATTTGCAGTTGCTAGAGGTCCTTCATCTGTTCAACAATAAAAATGGATAATCATTAGGTTATATATAAATTATAGTCTCTCTTTTAATCATCACATAAAGTTAAATGTAAATATAGAAAATAGTGATATTATTGTACAGATGGCGTAGTGGTTAAGATACCGACCTACCGTGCCAGGGTCATGGGTTCGAATCCCACGCAGGAACACTTTTTGCGATCCAAAAATGTTTTTCTAAGTCTGGATGTAATTTGTGTCCCTTAATTATATGTTTGTAAAGTCCCCCGCAATACAAGGATTGTTTCCTTAGTGCAGGCAATTTCTATTCTAAAGACAACACTCTTTAGAAAAGAAATTAGTGTATTAAATGTTTGTTCCGTGCGGTGACAGAGTAAGAACAACACGTGGTAGGGCCACACTGTCGACAGTTATCTGTCTACAGCCGCGGGCCGGTCCGTCCGGGGTAGTACCACGCTCTCGCAGAAAATCGACGTCTGAGTAGTAGCAATTTGTTACTGCGCTTCGTTCGGTGAGCGAGAGAGCCGGCAGCCCAACTTTCTGAGGCTGTTTGCGTGTGGAGGGTTTTGGTGGTACCTTTGGTATCACCGAGCCTCAATGCACGCATTCACACACTTCCTTCACTTTCTTCGCGATAGACAACGGCCTTGTAAAGGTCCATGAGCGGGAACAACACTTACCATCAGGTGTACTGTTTGCTTGTTTGCCACTGCTTGCAATAAAAAAAAAAGAATACAATTGACCATCCTATTCTTGCCCCTAAGCGTCGTAAAAGATTTCGAAAGGATTATAATAAGCATATATCATAAGAGAAGGACAGCTCGAAATAATACCCTATATCAACCCGTCTGACCAACATGGCGGAGTAGGTCATTTTCTCTCCCATTGTGGAGGAGGTTCGAACCAAGTAGTGGGATTTATATAAGATGATGATTAATTATTTAGAACTTCCTGTAGTGGTAGATCACGCTGCCGACAGTATTCTGCAGGCAGTCATAAATAAACCACCTTATCAAAAGTAGTAATATACTCCCACAGAAAACCAACTTCCGAGTTATATAAATTTGTTACTGATAGTAATCATTACCATCACAGTATTACCATCGCAATAGTATTACCATCACATAGATTGCTAGCTTTTCTGCTTCCAACAGCAATAAAATATCAATTATGTCTTACCAATATTGCATTGTGTCCAAGCATTCCAGTTGGCTTGTGGTGGTGACCATGGCACCACACCACTGGGCATAGGTTTCGCGTCGCGAATCGCCTTTGCGCGATCCATTTGCAGCAATGTCACTGAAGTTGGTCCATCTTGTCCATCCTGTTCTACAGGGGCTTGGTCCACATTTACTGGTTCAATTTCCAGAGCTGTAGATGAATGAAAACCCTAATATAAACTTTGTTAAGGTGGCTGTAGTGTGTGGAACAGATAAAAAGGCAATGTGGAACCAATAAACTCAATTTACCTTTTTCTGCCTTATGGGCCATTTTTAGTGTCCATCCCAACAGATTACCATTTCAGATACGTAGTTCCCTGATCAACAATCCCATCGCCTGGACATAGCAAGCCATGTGGCAAACTGATCCAAAACTTGAACTTGATTAAGGTTTGCATCAGTCTGCCATATGACTGCATAGATGGCGTAGTGGTTATGATAGTGCAATGCCAGTGTCACGGGTTCGATTGCCATGCAGGACAATATTTAGTGTGATCCACAAGGTATTATCTGAGCCTGGATGTAATTTGTGTTTGCTAAATTATGTTTATAAAATCCTCCACACTGCAAGGATCATTTCCTTAGTGCAGGGCATTGTATTAAAAAAATATCATACTGAACATGCTCTCTGGGGATAAAGGTGTGATGATACAAAAAGACTCACCGTTTAAAGTCTCTTCAATTTGCTGTTCCAGTTCTGGGCTAATTGCTACTGGATATGGCTTCATAATACCTTCTGCAGATCTAAACATACAAAGAAACTGGGTATTATTTTTTTGGATTTTGATTGAATGGTTTTCATAACCATTACAGTAAAATCTCACTAATCCGGTACTTCAATAGACCGACACGTCCAATAATCCGGCACCCTCTGCTCGCGCCTCCCTCACCCCTATTCGCGTATGCGCTCCGGTCTAACCTCAAAACTTACCACGTGCATCTATGTATGTGCATTGTATGTAACTTATCATGTGCATACATATGTATATTCAATACATTATATATGTATTATCTGAATGAAATGCTTTATTTTTTATTTGGTTTTTCCTTATAATCCAGTAATCCGAACATTCCAATAATCCGGTACCCTCTGGTTTTTAATAGTGCCGGATTAGTGAGATTACACTGTAGTATTATTTAAAAACATCTACATAATGATGGAGTAAGAATACAATTCACAAATGCCTTTCTTGCCCGCGATTAAAGGATTATAGATTTATAGTAGACTAGCTGACCCAACAGACATTGTTCTGTTCAAATCTGTAAAAAAATTGAAAATTGAATTCTCCTTGAAATCGATCGCAGCGCCACCTACCGGTTCTAATTATTAATTTAAACCGAATGGTTTGGATGTTCAGAACGGCTATTCCGATAGATATGAGAATTTATATCCATCGGAAACGAGCACGAAAAAAATCATCAAAATTGGTCCAACCGTTTAGGAGTTCAATTACAAACACACGAACAGAAGATTTATATATATGAAAATAGAAAACTTTATATAGTCGAAAATAAGTTACATTAGAGAAGCATATATAAACGTTAAGTTTTCTTAAATTTTCTAATTTACTGCGCAATTTTCTTATTTTTATTTTCCATAAAGACCTTTTTTGAAATATTAGGTCTTTACCTATGAAATTGCCGTTATGTATGAAAAAAATTAAACGATTTTTTTTCATGTATTTTAATCACCCGTGCAATCAATACATCTTTACCAACGCAGCGGCAGTTTATTGATGCCCTTCTTAAAGAAATCAGCTGGACGGGAGGCAATAAATTCTTCAAAGGCATTTTGTACTGCCTCTCGGGTATTGAATTTCTTTCCCGCCAAGAAGTTATCCAAATTCTGGAAAAAGAAGTAGTCTGTAGGCGCAAGGTCTGGTGAGTATGGCGGACGACGGAGAGCTTCCAACCCCAGTTCTTGCAACTTGGAGACCGTCTGCTGTGCAGTATGAGGTCGCGCATTGTCGTGCAGGAGCAGCGGAGACGAGCGATTGACCAATGCTGGTTGGAGATGTGCCAGCTTCTCCATCATTATGTTCAGTTCTTCACAGTACACATCTGCAGTAATACTCACCCCGTTTGGTAAGAAGCTGTGATGAATCACACCGGCGCTAGACCACCAAACAGTGACCATCACTTTTCTAGGGGTAAGTTTTCGTTTAGGGCATTGTTTAGGTGCTGAACCAGGATCCAACCAACTTGCTGAGCGCTTGCGGTTATCAAACAGAATCCATTTTTCATCGCAAGTAACAATGCGTTTCAAAATTCCTTCATTTGTGTCTGTTGAGCAATGCAAGGCATGTCTCGACGCGTACTTCGCACTGGCGATCATTGAGTTCGTGGGGCACTCATTTGTCAAGCTTTCTTACCTTGCCAATTTGACGCAAATGGACCAATATTATTTTGACGCTAACGTCGAAAGCTGCTGCTAATTCAGCAGTAGATTGTGTATCATCGGCTTCCACAATCGCATTTAATTCGTCATTGTCGACCAGTCTTCGGACGACCGCGAGGTTCATTTTTCAGGTCGAAATTTTCAGAACGGAAGCGAGCAAACCAATAACAGGCGGTGCGTTAGTTTGTAGTGTTAGCTCCGTAAACGTCGTTGATGTTGCGTGCCGCTTATGCCGCGTTGCTGCCACGACGATACTCAATTTCTATAATTACTCAAATTTTTAACGTATCCATGATGACGAAAAAGATTGAAATGCGATGAAAACGTAACACTAATCAATAAACAAATAACTACTTTTGGAAAATGAATTCCATGTTTTAAAATAAAATTAATTTGAAATTAGAATTCTTAGCCAAACAAAAATTATTTTGATTTGAAATTAGAAATTAGAAAATAGCAATTAATTTTTTTTTGTCTGTCTGTCTGTCTGTCTGTTTGTTCCGGGTAATCTTCAAAACGGCTGGACTGATTTCAAAAATTCTTTCACCAATGGAAAGCTATAATATCAGGGCGTAAACTAGGCTATATTTTATCCCGGTATTCCCACGGGAACGGGAACTACGCGGGTAAAACGACTATAACCTATAACCGAAGCGAAGCGAGGGCGGATTGCTAGTTCTTAGTAAGTTTGCAGCATCCAACTGGCAGATATACTTTATAGTATGTAGTTGAGTATGTTTGCAATATGGTTTGTTTGTTGATTATTTTATATTGTGTGATGTATTTATTCTGTACGTGTTTTATAGGGCGATGTGGTCGCTCAGCGACAAAAACCTCTAACAATAAATTTTTTTATCCCTTATATCTCTGCAGTCTCTTTTTATCCCCTATATCTCTGCAATTCCTTGGGACATTCAACAGTGGGTATGTTGGTTAACGACTGTCGTGCTCGGTGTGCGACCTTTTTTTTTATTGCCGACGGTGGCAAACGAGCAGGCAGCACACTGATGGTAAGCGATACTGCCGCACATGGACCTTTGCAATACCAGGAGCACAGCCAGGCCGTTGCCTACCGTGAAGAAAATACTCTTCTTAAACCTCGTTTAAAGAAGGACATGTCATAGCGCTCGGTAAACACAGCAGCAGGTAGTTCATTCCAGAGCCTGCACGTACGTGAGAAATCGCTGGAAACGTACAGTTGAAGACCATATCGTTTCCAGGTGAAATGGATGAACCCTGCTGCGGTGTAGTGGTACGTTGGTAAAACGGTGACGGTGGTACCAAGTCAAACAGTTGCTCAGAGTACTCCCCATGAAAGAGCCGATAGAGTACACAGAGTGACCCAAAGTCTCTCCGCCGCTCCAGTGACTCCAATCTGTCCGTAAGATTGGGATCCCCGACGATTCGAACAGCACGCCTTTGGCGGGAGTCGAGTGGGTCCTAGCTGATATTTAGGCGCGCCTGCCCAGAGATGTGAGCAGTACTCCACATGAGGACGAACTTGCGCTTAGTATAGTACAAGGCGCTGTCTCGGTGTGAAGTACCGCCTGGCTCTGTTCAGAAGCCTAACTTTTTGCTAGCCAATTTGGCTTTATCCTCCAAATGACTCCTAAATTGGACTTTGTTCGATATTTCGAAGCCGAGGATACCAATACTGTCGGAAATTTGGAGAGTTACTCCTTGCAACTTAGGCGCCATGACAAACGGGTCCTACTTTGCAGTGAACGCGCAAACTTGTGTCTTTGTGGGGTTGAACTGGACTAAGTTCCGTTCACCCCATTCCGAGGCCCGCCCCAGAGAGCGCTCGACTTCAGACACAAGTTGGACCCTTCTTTCCTGTGTACTCCGAGGGACATTCCGTTGCTCAGTATACCGCTCGACACCCGTGCTGTCATCCGTATAGCAACGCATATTCTTGTTGGTGAGCATCTCGTTGATATGCAGGATAAACAACGTCGGGGAGAGCCCCGAGCCTTGTGGTACACCAGCATTAGTGGTCATGGTATTGGAGCAGGAGCCATCTACGACGACTTTAATACTCCGACCATCAAGAAAGCTGGCGATCCAATTACAGAGTCCCTCGGGGATTCCGTATGATGGTAGCTTCAATAGAAGTGCCCTGTGCCAGACCCTATCGAACGCCTTTGCGATGTCTAGGCTGAACGCTAGCACCTAACCCTTGCCCTCCAAGGTCTCTGCCCAACGGTGAGTGAGGTACACAAGAAGATCACCAGCCGATCGCCCACGACGAAAGCCGTATTGGCGATCACTGATCAGCTGATGATCCTCAGGGTACTGCAGAAGCTGGCGGTTTATAATTTTCTCCATTATCTTAGAGAGCAAGGATGTTATCGCAATTGGCCTGTAATTCGATGGTCATTCCTTCTCTTGCATATATATCATACGCGTATTGTTTCCCTTAGTCGTCTTTTACGACATCCATGGGCAAGATAGGGAGTGATAAATTGTATTCTTACTCCGTCACCACACGGAAACAGCCCACCTGTACAGATGTTATTTGGGTATTATATCCCTTAAAGGAATTTTATGACATTCAGGAATGGGGGTGGTGAATGTAGTCTTACCCTGTTACCACATGTCACGTAAGTTAAATATTAAGTAACAATAATATAAAATTGACAAATCACTCTTACCTATCCTTCTTCAAAGTGCCAGTGAAAGCCTCAATCACGCCGAGATGATACAACTGCCTCACAATAGAAAGAGCGCATGATTTACTCGCTGTTTGCTTGTTGGATGCGGTCTCACGACCGGTCACATTACGGCCCAATTCTCGTACGAAAATTGACATCTCGCAACAGAAGCTCCTATAAATGAGTTAATACATTAGCTGACTGTTAATATTTTTAGTTAATGATGAAATTTACAAAACGTTACATGAGGATGGAGAGTCTACTATAAAATTCAATTTCAATGACATCAGTTTTTTAGTACCAAAATTATGAATCAACGATCGATCTGATACTTGCTGGCGGCTTCCGTTCGTTTATTGATGGTGGCAAACGAGTAAGCAGCACACTTACCATCAGGTTGCTGCTTGCTCGTTTGCCACCGTTGGCAAAAACAAAAAAGTTATCAACGCTAGGTCTTGCTATAGGACCTACGCCGGCACACTGCATAGCAAAACGACGCACTAAGCGTTTTGATTACGCACTTAATGAAATTTCGACATACTTAATCATATTCAAGTTAACTTAATTTGTATGGTTAGATGTTCGAATTCATGATTTTACCTTTGTTAATAGGGTATCTGACTGATGTCAAAAAAACTATCTCCAATCATTAAGAATCCCATGGGTACTAGTGACAAGGATGCTATAAGACATGTTTCACGATAATTTCTGGGGAATTCCATGGGTGCCATTGTTCTAGTTTCGTAACTTTAACCAGTAATCAGCTGTCAGCCACATGATCACCCCTGACTCGGTAGGCTCCAGCCTACCTCAGTGGCCTCGGTAGGCCACCCTTGTAATTGTTAATAATTTTATAATTGCCAATTAAATGCAAATTGCTGAAAGTACGTAGTATGGATCATGCAGGTACGTACGTAGTATGGATCATGATCCATGACATCATCATCATTTTAGGGAATTTGAAATTTCACTGACCAAATTAGAATAATATGTATAAAAAAGTGAAAAGTCCTCATTTAACCTATAAATACCACTAATAACGTAAAGTAATTTGTTACCAACGTTAGTAATCATAGGACCGAGATTATTAAGATGTAAAAGTTTCTTCCGCGTTTAACTTAGAATTATATAATATATCGGAGGATTTTTTATTGTTTTTATAAATATATTTCCATATAAGATGTATAACTACAATCAAATACAATGCCTGAATTGAATCAAGAATTTTTACAAATTTAAATACCCTTTAGAAATATTGTCAGCCCTTTTAAGGTTCTTAAAAGAGGAGGTCTCTCGTCTCACACTTACTTACCAAAACTTACTATCCGAAAATACCTAGAAGAATTGTGAGGAATGAAAAATGGGAGTTCAGTGTGAAGAAGAATAAAGGAGTGATATAAAACTTAATGATAAAAACCAACCACCATTTATTTCTTTTAAATTTTGCTTATGAAGCATGCATTTAAGTAAGGCATGTAGTCAGACTTACCATATAACTGGAGACATGACACGCAATCGTGGTACAATCTGGAACTGTAGCCAAGTGTCACATTAAAGAGCTCAAACAGACCTCTGTGGAAAACAAAACCCAAGACATATCATAACTCATTTTTAAAACTTAATATATCCAATTATACTGGTCCATATACCACTTTTTTTTTTTATCAAACAAACAATATGCACACCATTTTATAAAATACTTTTTCTGTTTTCCATTTGTCTAACGGTACGTGCCTATTGTCTTGGGTTTGTTCTCTATAGTAATCATTTAGCTCTTTAAAATAACATATCGAGGCCAATTTTGCTTTAAGTTTTTGCATAATCGGCATCATAATAATGTGGGTGCCTGTATACTATGTTCAAATCACTCATTTCAAGTCCTTGAGAATTAAATAATAAAACATTTAAATTAAATTACAAATTCATTATTTTGATATAGGACAAGGCGGCACACTATTTGAGGGAAGGCACGTGCTCTGGGAGGGGGGCGACGGGTGCATTCATCGCCATCGGGTGGAGTGCGGTGTTCCACAGGGCTCGGTGCTGGGTCCAGTCCTGTGGAACGTTGGGTTCGACTGGCTCCTGCGGGGTCGGCTCCTTCCCGGGATGGGGGTTATCTGCTACGCAGACGACACCCCCATCACGGTGAGGAGGGCTGACTTCCAGGGGACTGCCCGACTGGCACAGGAGGGAGTAGCACTCGTCGTAGATCGGATTGGCATGCTGGGTCTGAGGGTCTCGCTAAACAAAACTGAGGCCCTCCTATTTCATGGCCCACGTCGAGGTCCCCCCCGAGGAGCACATATCAGTGTGTCTGGGGTTGCCGTGCCGGTGCGGGCCCTGATGAAATATCTGGGCCTGCACCTCGATAGCAAATGGAATTTCAGGCCACACTTTGCCCAGCTCATCCCTAGGCTCACCAAGTCAGCCGCGGCGTTGGGAAGGCTTCTGCCAAATACTGGCGGTCCTGGGTCGTCGTCTCTACGCTGGAATCCTGCGGTCCATGGCGCTGTATGGTGCCCCTATCTGGTCGGAGTCCCTCACCGCCCGCAACAAGGCCCTCCTGCGTCGACCGCAGAGAGTCATGGCGGTGAGAACTATCAGGGGTTATCGTACAGTGTCTTGGACTGCCGCGACGCTACTGGCAGGCGATCCGCCTTGGCCACTTGTGGCTGAGGCGTTGGCGGAGGTCTACCAGCTCCGTGCAACAGCTCGGGCCAACGGCGAGCAAGTCTTTGCAAGGAGACTGGGCAGAGCACAAGAAGTGGCCCGAAGGGAGGTTATCCGGCGGTGGAGGGAAGACCTGGAGTACCCCGTAGCAGGGCGGGGGACTGTGGAAGCGGTTGCGCCGCATCTCCACCGCTGGCTCACAAGGAAGCACGGCAACCTAACATTTAGGATGGTGCAGGTGCTTACCGGACACGGGGTCTTCGGTAAGTACCTGCATATGATTAGAAGAGGAGAGACCCCCGGATGTCATGAGTGTGGCGCGCCAGCTGATGATGCGCGTCACACATTGGAGATACACCGCCTGGGGGTCTCAGCGCCACGACCTGTCGGCGGTACTTGGAGCGGACCTGTCGCTGCCAACCGTTATCGCAAAGATGCTTGGCAGCGACAGGTGCTGGTCGTCGATGGCCTCATTTTGTGAGGCCGTCATATCAAGGAAGGAAGCGGCGGTGCGGGAACGCGAGGCGCTTGCGTCTGCTGACTCGCTTCGTCGCCGGCGACCCGGGAGGAGGAGGCGACAATATGCCCACCTACTCCCACCGCCCTGAACAGTAATGACAGGACGTGGCCAGACGGCCATGCGTTGGGGTGTCGGGGATTGAATGTTATCAGACGACCTCTCCGGCACCCCGTAAAAGCGCCGAAGGGGCCGCTGTGGTTTTAGTGGGTATTCCGGCCGCGGATGTGGTCGGTGAGTCCCACACGGCCCCCGACAGTGCGTAAATGCATTTCAACAGCGTGAACAAAAAAAAAAAAAAACACGGCGGCACACTATAATTTACTACAATCAGAACTCGAGTTTGCAATATACATTTAAAATATTGTTTGTTAATGTCATCCCAAAGATCTCATTACCTCTGAACAAGACATTAACAGAATATAGTACAACTTTCTTTCCTTTTATAGACACCAAACTCAGGGAATAAGACCGTGTCATGGGGTTTACTAACAAAATTAACAGACACAAAAACACAACATCTAAACTTGGAATAATCAATTTCAGATCTCAAAGAGATGGAAACATCAGATATTAGCAATGGTACTAGTGCCATAATGCCATTTGTGCCTTCACTAAGTCATATCTTGATAGATATTTGATAATTCTGCAGAATATTACAAGCTCAAGTTCTGCAGGTATATCATCCCTTAAGAGTGTTATATATCCCTTGTTTTCTCCGTTCTTATTTCAAAACAAAATGACCTCTATAAATTGTTATATTATTGAGTCACAAAATTGAATCTATGGCCACAGTTGCATAAATTCCTTTATTAGATTAGATTGTAACATAGATACAGAGCTCGGCACAGAGCATCATAAGCATAGTAAATCAGGACTTGATAATGAATAATTTCAACTACATACACTGTAGCACAGTTAGCCATTTTTTAGCTACTGACCACAGTTCCAGATTGCCTACTTTCAACCATTAGCCAATGATTTTTCAAGTATCATGAATAATCAGTGGCTTAAGTAAGCATTCATTCAAAGGTAACATAAATATGAATGGAAAACACATATAAACGACTTCTAAATGTGAAAGTAATGCAAAAATGATAGCAAACTATATTGACATCAACTATAAAAAATAAAATGGAAAATAATGAATATAGCGGTCACACATTCTACAAAGGATCAAAACAATATAGGAATCTTTAATTATAAAGCATAAAAATGTATGAAGAATATTTTAACTTAACACTTAGTGCTACACAATACAGTTATACCCCAGACTTACATGACAGGTGGGACTGAGTGATAATCGCGTAAGTCGCGAGTTAATTTTGCTCATATTAAATGTACAAAAAAAGGTCATTTGGAACTGGTTCAGAGAGGACTATAGTTTTAAAGAATATGGCCAAAATATTAGATAAAAAATATTGAAATTTTATGAATAAAAAAGTAAGCCTAGGGCCTGAATGTTAAGTCGGGGTATTACTGTACTAAAATATAAAGAGTGCATATTATATATTTCTTTTGTGCATTATGAAATAATCAATAATAATTGTGCTCTATACACTACTAGAACAAAAAAATGGTGTGAATAATGATAATACTGCTTAATGTCATTAGAATAATTATGAAGGAAATAATATTCTATTTATCTATACAGATTGAATTCTTGAGTATTTCAGTGAAAAATATAAGAGTAAAGTTAAAAAATTTTGTCTTGTAGTCTTTTTTGAGACCAATTCATTTTTATAGACAGCATTCGATAGAGCAAATTGGATTTCTGAGTTCTATAATCAAATCTGAAAGTGAGATCAAATGAAGAAGTTTTTTTTTGTGTGTTGTGTATAGCTGTTGGCCGCAGATGGCTTTCACAGCTTAGCCCGGACTATGGGTGAGTGCTGATGGCTCTCAACCCGATAATAAGAAAAGAGTATTGCAAACAAATTAAAAATCTAATATTTAACGAGAATGATTAGAAATGATATAGAAAAAATCTTCAATGTTTTTAATTGCATTTGTTGAGCAAAATAAAGGTTTTAAAAAAAATTGCAATCAGAAATATGTTTTGAGAAAATCAATTAAAACAAATAGGTAATTTTAAATCTTACTAAAATTTCAAATTGTTTAAACTGTAAGAAATTGTAATGTATTGAAGTGAATTGTTGAAATCTGCAAGAATTTTCAATCATTGAGATAGCTAAGTGAGAATTAATACATAGCGATCGATTTGGCCTTGATTCATCTCAAAATTTCACCTGTATAATTATTTTATGCAAATAGAACTGATATTAAGTGTCACCATGTTGGTTGCCTAATATCATTTGAGACAAATGCCATATGTTTTAATGAGCATGTTATTTTGCTCAGTTATATATGTAATAGCACAACATAAATTGAACATAGGCATAATAATGCCTATACAAACCTTGTATGATCCGGTCCAACGGCCTTATATACATAATCAGTATTAATTTTATTAATTTGTAAAAATTGATGTAATTTAGATTTGGCATTCTCCATTGTCCAGTTACCATGCAAACTTGCATTTACGTCCAAGTCCTCTGCATCTTCAACATTCTTCTGCTGTTGTTGCATGCGGTCCATGTATGTAAAGTTCTGACTTTCCCCTCCATAAGCTTGGTATGCTTGTCCCATACTTTCTGGACCCATGCCTTCCTAAAATTTAAATTATTTGCAAATTGAAAAAATATACAATTGTATAAATCATTAACACATCTTTCCTTCATGTAGAGTCCAATGGTTCCCATTGAAGCAGGTATTCAACAAAGTGGTTCTATATTGTTTTAAATAAATACATATATTTTTGGATTTTCATCTAAACTATCTTAGAAAAGACAGGCCTCAGAGACAAGATAATTGTAAAAGATGACTATGGGATATGCATATAACATCTGTGCAAGAGAAGGAATACTCGAAATGAAACGCTATACCTACATGTCTGACCAGTATGGTATAGTAGGTCAAATTCCCTCCCATTGTGGAGAAGGCCCGAGCCTAACAGTGAGAAGTATGGGCTGCGATGATGATGATGATGATGAATCTTAGAAACTACTCCATTTAAAAATATATGTCAATACTCTTTCCATAAGTATTACCTGAAACACTGGTCTTGGCTGAGTTGAATCTCCATTGCCTTGTTCTTGTGCTTCTTCTTCAATTTTAAGCCTTGTGTCAACGGGCAAATCAGCCGAATTGACCTCGCCACTCCTTACTAAGTAATTCACGAAATCTTTAGCAGCGTTGGCTTGTGCTTCCTTTTTAGTCGTAGAATTACCCACACCGGCATAAGTGTAATTTTCAATTCTAACTTCGCACAGAAACCGCTGACGATGTCTTGGACCTGAAATAAAAAAAACCTAGGTTAGTAAGGTTAATTTATAATTAAAAAGGTTACAAAAACATATCCTTGCTATCCAACTTATTTTGTGTATAATTTATAACAAAAACCGCCATACATTTATAAAATTCATTATAGTAAATTCTTATAAATTTGCGAGTATTTAGGTGCCTGATATACAATTATTAAAATTGACATACCTGTGGCCCGAATGTCAAACACGGGATTGATTCCTTTCTTGGAGCACCAAGAGTGCAAAAAAGATTTAATATCCATCGTCATTGTACTAGCTTAAGAGTTAGTTCGCGTTTTTATTTATATATCTTCAACATTAACAAGCAATAACATAGACTTAAGCCGTAAAATGCCGAAAAGGGCAACGTAATTTACCCAACGCCGACTCCAAATACCACCTATTACAGTGTGACCAGATTTAAAATTTTAAATTGACGCTACTCGTTAGAGAATTCTGCTAATATTGCTAATTTTTTTTTAATAAATGCTAAAATTCTGCTAATAGATGAAGTTTTAATGTGCACGAATATTGAAGAAAAACGCAGCTTAATATTTTCAAATATTTATTACAAAAATTTTCTTACTTCTATCCACATTTTTGTATAGAGCTGTAGAGTTTTGAGCTATCTTAACCATATTTTTTGATAGCGTAAAAATTTACGCATTAACCCCGTTCTTTAACTGTCTGTTTGATATGTACAATTGGAGAAATGTGTTCATTTTTAAATTTGTTTCATTTGTCATATTTTATATTGTTCATTTGAGAAAATATGCGCTCACAAGATGTATTAGATATAGGTAAAATCATTATAGCTTTTGCGACATCGACTAAGTGTGGATACTTTTTAATTCCATCTGCTTTTTTATCCATCTTCTTCTTGGAATTTGGGTCAAAAAAATTTCGATGTTCATACAGAAACGTCTGATGCCACACGCATCAGAAGTTCCACCAGCTTATAAAAGAACGGTTATTATTTTATCTTATTTGAGCTCCCTAGAAGATATAATTGACTGACGATGCTCTTCCACTGCGCATAAAATACAACTTCAAAGTAAAATATACATTTAAAGAGTTATTCTCCAAAAATGTATATGAGAAATGTCAGTTCAGGAGAAAAAACTTACATTATTTAAGAAAGATAGATTTTTAAAATATATTTAGCGCAACTACCCAGTGAAACACAGGTATTTAGTCAATGTGTAATCCTGTTAGTGTCCTGCGGAGCTTTTTTCACATTATGCAAAATTTTCAAACTTGCGACATAATCTGCTAAGCTCTAGATTAGAGATCGAATTCTGCTAAAATCACAGAATTTTGCTATATCTGGTCACACTGGCCTATTATCTTCTTCTTCTTTTTTATCTTGCAATCAGCTACAAATACGAGACATTTTTGCCAGTGTCGAGTTATAATTATCTTTTCAAGTTCTCAGTTTCTTCATGTCAGCAATGGTCTGTCAGTAAGTCAAAGTGTCGTCCTCAACAGTGTAATGGCCACTGTTAAGGGTATCTTCTGAGAATTTTGGTGGAAACAAAAAGGTATGTATAGCAATTTTATATCATATTCACTACACCTCAGCAGTTTTGCCACTATATATTACATAAAATGCCATCAAAATTATTTAATATAACACGTTAAAACAGTAAGATATTGAATATAATACAAGAACACCACATGACACTTCAGATTCCCGCCAAAAAACTCGTCCTATTATCAATTTATAAAAGTGTCCAGTGTTGTCAACAGGGACACGAAAAATGTATCGATACTTTAGGTATCGAGTACTTTTATTTCGACACGATACTTTTACTCAAAGAGTACTATTTGGCAGGTATCGTATCGAATAAATTGGTAGAAACTATCCATTTTAAAATTCACTTTATGGCTCATATCTTGGGTATCGCCATCTAGTTTAAACGTAATGAACCTTCCAAAACGTGGTTCGCAATATTTTCAACCCTTCACAAAGGCAGGCCCGTCGCTGGCTGTTTAATCGCTCGCGTGCAATGCCGATTATGCCGCCCTTTTTTTAGAAAGCACATCGCACCCGATCTGTTCGGGGCCTCATAACCTACCGTATGCCGTCCTCGTTGTTATTGGGGCAACCACTAGTACCGATTTCTTGACATCTGTGGCCGGGCCGGCGGGTTACCCTTTCGGATACCTTCCCCTTTGACGCCCCGACAACATTGCATTGCGTGGCTCGAGTCGCCGGCAGCGGATCGCGATGGCGGCGACCACGTCCCAGTTCCTGACGCTGTCAACCATCTCCCTAGCGATGGTCGGCAGCATCAGGTCGACACCAATGATTGCGACGAGTTCACGACCACCCTAGGCCCAGCGCCTCGATTCACTTGACAATCTCTTCGGTGCAGAGAGTTGTCAGGTATACCGCCTCTTCTAGCGTTCTGTAACGAGCGTGCGTCCGCGTAGTAAATTACACCCAGCCCGGGAGGGCTGGCTCGCAGTCATAGCCGATATGCTAAAGCGTCGGCCCTAAGGCTCCTACGGAACTCTGCACGACCTGGGCTTCCACACAACGTCCCCTAGTCGGTCCACGTAGAGGACACAGCACCGGTGACTGCCTTCATGACTATGGCCCTTATGCACAGCCGGGCCGCGTTCGTCGAACGCCCCTTTCTGAAATCCAACTAGGCGTCCGACAGATTGGGACCACCGACCCTGCGTAAGTGCTGGCTGCTGAGAGACGAACGTTTGTTATTGCATCTTAGTTTTAACGGATGGCAATTGATAGCAGTGTTAACGCCATCTGGTCCATTTTTTTCCATGCGATGACATTTCTTATACTTAAGGTTGAGTAGATATTATGACATGAATTACGTAATGAGTCGCTCGATTTGCCGCCCCCCTGTGTGTTTGTGCAGCCCCGCTTACGGAGGGTCTGCACAAACGTTCATTTCCTCAAAAAAAAGCACTTCACGGGTATAGAATCTATGAAAAGTACTCGGTACTCGATACTTTTATGAGTACGATTCTTTTCTTTCTATACTTTCCATTCGATACCGTGTCCCTAGTTGCCAACATTATTTTTTAGAGGATCGTACCACAAGCTAAAAAAGATAATATTTTGCCAAGAATCCAAGAAATATAATAGTAAGCGATGAAATTTCAATAAAACTTCGTTAAAAATAAAAAACTAAACAGAATGTAATTAGTTTTAGTAGTTTTCTCTCCTACCCACTGTTATGGGTTTGATTCTTATACTTAGAGGAGACTATTTTGGGCAATCATTAAATGTTAATTCTAATTCTGGTATACCTAATTGTGCCCATTATATTCGCGAAGTTCGTCACAATACAATGATTAACTACTTACTACGAGGTGTAGTCATGAAAAAAATTTTAGGCAAAATTTAAACAGTAAATGAGTAAAATTAACAGTTAATATAAAACCCTATACCAAAACATCTGACCAGTGTGGTATAGTAGGTTAAATATCCTCTCATTGTGGAAAAGGCTATTGCCCAGCAGTGGGACGTATATAAACTGTGATGATGATGATGAGTAAGCTAATATCTCTTAGTGAAGGCATGCCCAATAGTAGATTATACAGGGTGCATCAGGTTATGGGGCAACTGGTCAAAAGGGAGCTAGGCAATGGTGGTAGGAACCCATGAAAAAAATTGAACGAAAAATATCGATTCGTTAAGGAATTAGAGACATGTAAAGTTTTCAATTTTGTCATCGCTTTTTCGTGTAAATCTGATTGAAATGTATAAAGTCAATGATACTTAATACGCAACATATTCATACTTTGTTAAAAGTTCATTAGAAATTGAATACATCAATGATTACATTCACATAAGCAAGACAAACTTCGCTTTAAAACAGCTGTGTACCTACTCTTGAATCTCAATTCCAATTCTAAATCCAATCGTAGCTCGAATTTGAGCAAATTTGGTACTCTTGAAAGCGACACTAGCGCACGATTGGAATCAAATTAGGTGGAACGTTTCTAAACTAAATGAATACGACTCTCGTCGATTAAGTCAAATATTTGCTACTCCCGACGTGATTTTGACGTAGTTTAAAATCGTTAATGTTGCACAATTTCACGAAAGCGTCTTTGTGGTGATTGAGTTCGATAACGATAATTTAAAGTAAGAAAACATGGCACATTTGGTGAAAATAACAACGACGAACGCGAAAAATTCATTCTCGATTTTGTTCAAAAGTACCAAATATAAGTTTGGTGAGATTGGAATCGAATCGAATTCGAAATTAGAATTGATTTCAAGAGTAGGCCCACTGATCGGCCGATGACCGTTGACGGCTCGCCGTTGTTACCTACGCTTATTGAAGCGTTTGCGCAATTCTAGGTATGAATGAATGAAATTATACTGTCGAAGCTTTACATGCCTACATGTATTCTGTCTGTACATGCCTACATAATATGTAACATTTAAGGCCCGTGCCTTATTATATTACAAAAAATATCGATATATGAATACGATATATCGCTTTGACCCGATATTATCGAATAATGTAGTATCGATATATAGCATCGATACACATCATCCGATATATTAAATATCGTTAAACATTAAATAACATACTTTCACGACAACTTGAGTAAAAATAAAACCCCGAATTATAAAGTGACTAAAGTATTTGCGCTGTAGCATGGTGCGGGTGACAGTTATGGCGAGTTTCGTTTCACTCTTGAAAGTTGCCGCGATTTATAATTATGATCTATTAATTCAGCTGTACCACATCGGTAATATATTAAATCACTAATAACTGTAGTAATAAAGGTATACCTTCCAAATTAAACCCAACTAGAATGTTCTAGCCTACAAATCAAATGAAATTGAAAGAAAAATAATCAAAGTGGTATGCGTATAACGTAACACCAAAGACATATTTAGTGATGGGATGTACTACTACGAAGAATTGTCGATTAAAAAATAAATAAAAAACAATTTGTGCGCTCAATTTATATATACAATTATTACATATTTACTTCAATTTTTCATTCAATTTTAATCCTCTTCTAAACTCATATCAGAGTCAGGAACATCGGAATTGTCACTTTCATCATCCGTATCTGTGACGGATATTATTAAAGATGTCTCAATTATGTTATCAATACGGACGTCACGATCCCAATCAGACATAATGTCCCTTTTCGTTTTATTCACCACCTTCGACCAGTCCTTAGGTTGAACGTTACTGATTGCCTCTTGTAACAGGGTCAACATCTTATTTGCCGTAAATGGCGGTGTAGTATTATTTCTTGCGGCGTGACCTACATAAACATAAATGGACTTATGAAAAAAAAAATTTAGTTTTTAATCAATAAATTAATTTCTAATATCTAATGCAAAATTTACTCTTGAATATGTCTAATCTGATACCTGGTAATGTTTTTAAATTACATGCTTCGTTCAGAAAGCTGTTACTTTTTCAAAGTATCAAAACGAGAATTGAAATTAAAAACATACCTTTCATTTGGGCCCAAATTAGCTCAATAGCGTTATATTGACAATGGTAGGGTGGTAGTCGCAGGACCTGGTGACCTTTTTCTTTTGCCATCTCGTCCAGAGCGTAGGTAGGAGTTGGTGGCTTATGACGCCGTACTAGAGTAATAAGCTCCGTCTTTAGCATACTCATCTGCTGTAACTCCGTTTTCACTCAGCCACTTCACCAACTCGCTTTTGCGGTTTGATTGTGTTGGAGGTTTATTTAGTTGTACCGAATGGTAGGGTGCGTTATCCATTATTATGGTCATAGGCTCTTTTAAGTTTTCTAAGAGGCCTATGAACCAAACTTTAAATTTTTCGTAGTTCATCTCCTCATGATACTACGTAGTTTTTTTCGATTTAAGGGGACCCGGTGGTCTAGAATTTTCGAAAAATCGTTTTTTTTTTTTTACATATTTCGAAAGTATAGTATTTCAAAAATACACTGTTAAAATTTGGTGACAAAATTCCGAGTATTTCTATATTTAAAACCCATTACAATGTCAGGTAGACGATCGGTGAGTTGGGCTCCATTGTTCGCTAATTGCAGCTGCTCGGGTCCGTATACCTGACTTATACTATTGTATGAATTTAACGGGAAATATTTTAGTTTTAAGAGTTGTTCAGTTAGTTTAACGTGTTCCTCAGCGACAGCAACATCGAGTGTAATAATATTACAGAAATAATTTTATAATAACATCAATAATTTCATAGTGATATCGAGTGAAATAATTTTATAAAACCAATGGATCATAAGCAGGGCCAAACTAGTAGCAGAAGACCTGGACAAAAAGCCAAAAAAAGATATTTTAAAGGTAATCGTTATACAAGTGAGAATGATACTAAATATACAAGCACTTCAGCTAAAAAAATCAAAACCACTGAGGAATTAGAATATAACATGGATCCAGGCATGAATTATTGTATAATTCAATTCACCACTGTTTTTCTAACATTACAGCAGATAGTTAAGTGTAAGGACTGCAATGGTGATATCGTTTTTAGCAAAAATTCGCAACGTGGTTTAGGGTTCAAGCTTTCTGTCCAATGTCAGTGCAAAGAAAGCTTAATTCCATCTTCGCCGTTCATCGATAAGGCATTTGAGATCAATCGCAGGCTTGTTTTTGCTATGAGGATGCTCGGAGTTGGTTTCCAAGGAATTAACAATTTTTGCGGATTGATGGATTTAGGACACGGCCTCTGTAACAGTACTTATTATAGTATAGTAAATAACATAAAAATTGCTGCAGAAGCCGTTACCAAAATTGTTTTCGAAAAAGCCGTCTCTGAAGAAATAAAAATGAATGAAGAGCAAGGACATCCAGCTAATGAACTTTCTATATCTGGCGATGGTTCATGGGCAAAACGTGGTTTTTCTTCTCTTCTCGGATTAGTATCAATCATTGGAAAGTATTCAAATAAAATTCTGGATGTTGTAGTTAAAAGCAAGATTTGTCAAGGATGTTCGAATTGGGTCGGAAAAAAAAACACTGATGAATATGCGCTGTGGTATGAGGATCATAAAGATGATTGCGATGCTAATCATGAGGGAAGTTCAGGAAAAATGGAGGTCGACGGTATAGTAGAAATATTTCAAAGATCGGAGGAATTGTATGGCGTCAAGTATGCTAATTACATTGGAGACGGCGACACCAAGACGTATAAATCTTTATTGGAAATAAAGCCCTACGGTGATGACTTTACTGTTCAAAAGAAAGAGTGTGTCTTACATGTTAAAAAACGTTTGTATAAACGTGGACTCGAAGCTAAAAAAAAATATGAACAATTGAAAAAAGCGAAATTACAAATGTCGAAAGCAGCTAGTAAAGATGAGAACGCTGGTGAAGATGCAAAACCCAAGAAAACTAAAAAAAAATCTGTCGGTAAAGATGCTGTCAAAACTAAAAAATTAACAAATAAATTATTACAGGAACTTTCTATATTTTACGGTTTAGCAATTCGTCGGCACCCTGATTCTCTTGAAGATATGAAGAAAGAAGTTTTAGCGGGGTATTATCACAATATTTCAACAAACGAAAATCCGCAACACTCCTATTGTCCAATAGGTCCTGAATCTTGGTGTAAATGGCGTAAAAGTGAAGCTGCGGGTACCTTGGACAGCTATGAGCATTCCCCTGCTCTGGATGATGATGCTCAAGCTATTTTAAAGCCAGTTTACGAGAGCTTAACGGATGAAAGCCTGTTAGAAAGATGTCTCGGAAATAACACTCAAAATAACAATGAAAGCTTCAACTCTTGCGTCTGGCAACTTGTACCGAAGCATCAATTTTCTGGAAAAAAAATTGTGGACATCGCTGCATGTTGTGCTGCTTGTACATTTAACGAAGGTTTTAAAGCTATTTTAAAGATGATGGACGTAATGGGTATTAAAATCGGCCCATACGCCGATCAACTAGCCCGAGATCGTGATGAGCGAAGAATCTATAAGGCTGATCGTCAAAGCACAAGTGACTCCAAAGAGGCAAGAACTGCTCGTAAAAAATCCAAGAGTCAAGAAAATGAAGACTATGAGAGAACAGAGGGAATCCTTTATGGTGCTGGGATCGCCGATTAATCGTGAGTGCATATTTCAATACAATTTCTTGAGAATATAGTTACTTAAAACTTTAAACGCGTTTATCTCGAAACTACTTTTTTTGGTCTACTGAAGCTAAAAAAAAAAAAACGGTTCGACCGATTCGTCTGAAATTTTAACAGGTCATTCTAAATAGTACTGGCTCTCGCCGGGCCTAGAAGAAATATTTTCTGTTGAGTATTTCTATTTTTTTTATTAAAAAAACATTGCGAAAAAAGAGTCTTTTTCAGACTCGTACTTTCAATTACGCGCCATTTTGTCAATTTTTTTTTATTTTTTTTTATTCTAGTCCCCGCCATAACTATACTTATAATAATTAAAAATCCGTCTTATTTTTTAATTTCAGATCAAAGGGAGAGATAAAACCTCCTTCAGCAGCCAGGTCCTTTTTTTTTGAGAGGGGAACTTCAGCGCCACTTTTGGAATTTAAAAAAAAAATTTTTTTTGTGTTTACCATCATTTTTGTATTGTTAATAAGTAATAAAATAAGCCTAAAAAAATTTAAAACCCTTAGTCATTTCTGTCATATCAAAAAAAATTTTTAAAAATAGGCTAAATTTTAGGCCGCTAGACCACCGGGTCCCCTTAAAAGCCAGTAAACAATTAGGGACAAATCCACTTGCTGTACCTGCATGGCAAATAATGAGGCGTTCGCCTTTGCCCTCCGGGACTTTGGTACATGACTGTGCCGTATCGTCGGTCCAACTTTTACCCACTGTGTGGTTAGCGTTTAGCCACGTTTCATCCAAAAACACAACTTTACTCCAATCAACTATGTTTTTAGCCTTCCTTAAAAAAGTACACCTTGCAAGGGCAATATCAGTCCTTTCCATAATAATTTTTCTTTTGTTAACTTTTTTGTAAACAAAGCCAATATCCTTTATAACATGCCGCAACGAAGTAATACCTCCTTTGAACAGTTCAGCTTCTTTCAATGATTTTAGAAGCTTAAGCAACGTGGGTAGCTCCATTCTTCTACAATAATCATAAATGTGATTTCTAATAGCGTCCTTAGCAAATTCATCCAAATCTGTGATTGGCTTCACCTTGGTCCGCTTTTTGTTCGGTGTAGATAATTTATTTTCAGACGTCCCTTCTTGACCAATTTTCTCGCGTGTTATACGCGAAACAGTATTGCGGCCAATATCAAGAGCTTCGGCTACTCGTTCTACAATTCGATTCAGTGGTAACAACGGTCCATTATTTTGTTGTTCTCTTTCAAAGTAGTTTCGGAGGCGAACAACAAACTCTCTAGCTTGACTACCCAAAACAGTTTTTTTCGTATGCTTAGGCATGATTATAACCAACAAATATAACAACAAACTTTAACAAATAAAACAACAAACTATAACAAATAACAATTTAACGAAAACAAACTGATGAAAAATGGATAATACGTGTCACATACAAGGCGGTAGCACTCGTACTGACAGCATCGCACGGGTAAACAAAATGGCCGACTCGGCGATGCGCCACAGAATAAAAATATGCCACGAAAAAATATGAAATACCAGTTGTTTTGAATGCGTTTACGAAACTTTTTAAAATTTTTGAACTATTAAATTAATTGAATAATTTGTATGAATATATTTTTTCCTATATATAATTTTCGTGACAATAATAAACAGAACAACATTTATTTATGCTACGAGTATAATTAGTGATAAAAATTTAATTGCGAATCGTCACATCCCTAGTCACCTGGTATTGACATGTGTCACCCGCACCATGCTACAGCGCAAATAGTATAGTATTCGCAATAACGAAAGTTTTGTTACTACAGTACATAGTAGGTACATATCAAATCTACAGTGTATATTCGTCTCAACAGCTGAAGAGCGATTCCCAAGTTTCTCGAATAAGCTCGCTATTTTATTTTTTAGTAATTTTTCAGTGATGGGCAATTTACTAGTACTACTTAATATACTAATTAAATCATTTGATTATGAAAATATGTAGCTACTTACTATGAAAACATTGATAAATCATATTGGGAATTATAAATAATTAAAGTTGATTTGGTTTCTTAACCCTTGTTGTTTTTACTTACATCAACCTGTGGGCTTACTCTGGAAATCAATTTTAATTTCGAATCCGATTCAATTCCAATCTCACCAAACTTATATTTAGTACTCTTGAACAAAATCGAGAATGAATTGTTCGCGTTTGCCGTTGTTATTTTCTTCAAATGTGCCAAAAAATTGTACAACATTAATGATTTTAAACTACGTCAAAATCACGTCGCGTCGGGAGTAGCAAAATTCATTTAGTTTTTAAAATATCCCACCGAATTTGATTCCAATCATGCGCTAGTGTCGCTTTCAAGAGTACCAAATTTGCTCAAATTCAAGCTGCGATTGGATTTAGAATTGAAATCGAAATTCAAGAGTAGGCACACTGATCCCTGTCAAATATTATAGATTAGCTAAATATGAAAAATACATTTTTTACGATATATCGCAAAGTATCGATAGAACGTTACGATATATAATATCAGAAAAATTATCGATATTTTTTGCATGAACATCCCTACAGTAGGGGTGTGAAAAATAATCGATTATCAAAATAATAAAAAAATCGATCTTTTTATATTAAAATGTGATTGATTACACTGCCAGATTTCCTAAAAGAGGTCATCACGATACTGCGTGCAGTGTTTCATACTATATTAGAAAATAAAGCTCACATTTCCTTAAAAAAAGTCATAATCCTGTTGGGAGAAAAGTCAATTATTTATATTTAATTAATCAATTATTTTAAAGAAAAAAAAATCGATTATTTATTAATCGATGATTTTCTCTCCAAATCACATCCCTACCTATGAGCAAAATTATCAACAAAATAACAACATTCTTTTTTTTTCTTAGGTTTTGGGCCACTCGGTTTGAGTATTTGCCAAACAAACTAACATTTTCATTGTTTCATTTAAATATTGTTGTATAATTTTTAATGGCACATAAGTAATTTAATCTCAAAATACAATTACTATAGTAACTTAAAACAATGTCAAAAGATTTTTATCTCCTAATCTAACTTTCAGTCACAATATTTTCTCCTTGTTGCTGCATGCTCTCTACTTTTAAATACAGAGGCATGCGTCCACTTCTTAATTTTGCACGATTATGTACTTTAAGTTCATGTTTCATCAATTGTTTTCTATATCCAAAGGCTTTGTCACAAATTTTACAGATATGGTCTTTAACACCTGTGTGATCTACTTTAAAATGTAGTTCAAGTTCTCTCTTAGTATAAAATCTCTTACTACATGTATCGCATTTAAAATCAGGCTCTTCTTTGTGTGTCAATAAATGCTTATTTAAATTACTCTTATTTATAAACCTTGCTGGACATTCTGTACATGGATATGGTCTTTCACCTGTATGTGAGCGCATATGCATTTTCAGTGACTCTTTAAATCTTCCCTTATATGGACATAATGAGCATTTGTAGGGTAGTTTGTAAAAATGTGTAAGTCTATGTCGAGTGAAGTGTCCTTGCATTACAAATTTTTTACCACAGACATCACAAACATAAGATGTACCTTTAGTGTGTAAAGCTAAATGTTTTTTGAAGTACAATGGTGCGTACGTTTTGTGACAATATGGACACACATGCCTTTTATTTTCATGCTCATCTGACATTCTGTGCTCCTCCAATTCTTTAAATGAATCAAATGATATATCACACTTTTTACAATGATGTTCTTCTTGTTTTTTAGCTTTATCATCTTTATCATTATCCAGAGTATTATCGTCATAATTGTCAGTTGAAACATTATCATCAGAAAATTCTTCAATAGGTGGTTTCTTGAGTATTTCATCGGATTGTTGTGCTGTTTTTCTAAATAATATTGCTCCTTGTAAGAGCGATTTACATGTATGGCATAGGAATTTAGGATGTGGATCATCAATATTTACGTCTATGCCACCAAATGTATTTATAGCTTCGGGTATATCTTCTGCTACTTGACTACCGTATATGGGCAATGTGCCCTCTTTAAGGCAAATTCTACATATATTTTCTTCTTTTTCTGTTTTTACACATTGTTTGATTATTGTTGAGCTATCTTTGTGAGAAGAATTGTCGCTATTAGCTTCATTATTTGTTTTTCTGGCCTCAATTCGCCTGCAATGAAGCATTTTTAACAGCAGCATAGGCCCAACCATTGTCTTTGTACATATTATTCAACGTCAAAATATAATGCACCTTTACTGGTAGAACTGTCTCTTTACATAATTAAATTATAGTTATTTATTAATAAATATTCGTCCCGTTTCTTTTTAAGTCAGTTCACAAAGACACATTTTTTTTTTCTTTTGATTGGATCGCCCTTACGGGCAGCCTAAAGTCTTTTCGACCATACTGCCTTGTCTTACGTAGCTTACTTCTTTACATATTATTTACTTCTTCATATTGTATAACTTATTTATTGTCATGGTCCGTCAGTAAGTCAAGTCGTTATCATTAATTAAGCGCTGAAAACCTAATTAGATGATTTCTCTGGGAATTCCGGTTGAATATGGAAATACACGTAAACCACTCTTATATCACATTCACCACATTTCAGCACCTTCATTATATTACATAAAATATCAGCAAAATTATTCAATATAACACTATAAAACACAAAAAAAATGAATATAATACAAGAGCTTAACATGACATTTCCAAATTCGCGCCGAAAACTCTCACAAAGACACAGTCACAAACATATCTTTTTATTGGTCTATTGGTGGTAGGACCACACTGTAGACAGTCTTTTGTTTGCAGTCGCGGGCCGGTCCGTCCGGGGCAGTACCACACTCTCGCAGAAGATCGACGTTTGAGTAGTAGCAATTTGCTGCTGCACTTCGTTCGGTGAGCGAGAGAGCCGGGAGCCCAACTTTCTGGGTGTGTTTGTGTGTGGCGGGTTTTGGTGAGGCCTGAAACCTGCGGTGGTGAGGTCTTGGTCGGGGTATTGAGCGTGAGGGGCTGGCATGGTGTACAGGGAGACCCGATGGGAATGGTCACCGCCGGCCACCTGCCGGCCAGCAGGGGACCCGAACCCAGGATCATCCTCCCTGGGAGGCTGTCCCACCAACCGGCGAAAATCCCGTTGGGTAGTCGTCGTGCCGGTGTGGGAAACCGGAGTGGACCTCGGCGGCTACACACGGGGGGGCATCGGGGGCCCTTCCGTGCTTCGTGTCAGCTCCTCACAACACTCACTCCTCGACCATGCACTATGCCCTGCCTTTTTTTTTTGGTATCACCAAACTCCGTTATACACATTCACACTCCCTTCCTCCTCTTCTTAAATTAAAAATCATGGCCAAGAAAGTTAAAAAGAGACGATTTTCTACGGCGGTCCCCTTATCCACATTTGATGTGGATTTTTGCAATATCAGGGGTTTACATAGCAATCTCGACGCCGTCCACCATCACCTCGAGACGGCGCGGCCTGCCTTACTCTTTTTAACGGAGACGCAGATAGGTGCTCCGGATGACATTTCGTACCTAAATTACCCCGGCTACGAGTTGGAGCATACCTTCCGTCGTAAAGCCGGGGTGTGCGTATTCATCCGAGGTGATATCTGCTGTCGCCGCCTTCGGGCCCTCGAACATGGTGACTTGTCAATCCTGTGGCTACGCGTAGACTATGGAGGGCTTACCCGCATCTACGCATGCCTCTACAGGTCCCATGGCAGTGATCCGGGGTCAATTCAATTATTTGAGAACGTCCAATGGGGGATTGACGAAATATTGGAGCAGTGTCCATCAGCGGAGGTGGTGGTTCTTGGAGACTTCAACGCTCATCATAAAGAGTGGCTGGGGTCCCGAACCACCGACCTCCAGGGTCGACATCTCTTCAATATGGTCTCGGCCTATGGTCTCTCACAACTGGTGACACAGCCACCCGTATCCCAGATATTGAGAGCCATGAGTCTTCTTTACTGGATCTTCTGCTGACTACACACCAGCACGGATATCAGGTAGTGGTTGAAGCGCCTCTTGGATCTTCTGACCACTGCTTGGTCCGTAGCAGTGCCCCTGTTGTAAGGCCTAGTCGTTCTAAGGCGACTGGGACTCGCAGAGTCTGGCAATATAAGTCAGCAGATTGGGATGGACTGCGCGAGTTTTACGCATCCTACCCATGGAAGCGGCTTTGCTTCGCCTCTGGGGACCCTGGCGTCTGTGCGGACTGCGTTACCGAAACGGTTATTACGGGGATGGAATTATTCATCCCCAACACCAAAATACCCGTCGGTGGCCGCAGCCGACCCTGGTTTAACAAAACCTGCAGGACGGCTGCATGCCAGAAACAGTCCGCATATCGGGCCTGGAATAGAGCCAAAAAATGCCAGGACCCGAACGCCAAAGAGGTGAAGCGGAAATTTAACGCCGCTTCTAGATCTAGTAAGAAGGCTATTGCCAGAACCAAGGCGGAACATGTTGCCAGAATTGGCGAGCGATTGCAAAGCTATCCTGCTGGGAGTCGTGCATTCTGGTCGCTCGCCAAGGCTGCACAAGGCAACTTCTGCCAGCCGAATCTCCCACCACTGCAGAAACACGATGGTAGTCTGGCCCACAGCGCAAAGGAGAAGGCCGATCTTCTAGGTCAATTCTTTGCCTGTAACTCGACTTTGGATGCCGGAGCTGCCACACCACCTACCATCCCACGGTGTGAAAGCTCACTGCCCGAAATCCGCATCACGCAGCGAGCGGTTAGGCGGGAGCTGCGGCTTTTAGACGTCCATAAGTCGAGTGGACCGGATGGCATCCCTGCAGTGGTACTAAAGACGTGCGCCCCTGAATTGACTCCCATCCTCACGCGCCTATACCGACTTTCCTACGCTACTAATAGGGTTCCGTCTTCGTGGAAGGTAGCCCATGTCCACCCGATCCCTAAAAAGGGAGACCGGTCTGACCCATCGAATTACAGGCCAATTGCGATAACATCCTTGCTCTCCAAGATAATGGAGAATGTTATAAACCGCCAGCTTCTGCAGTACCTTGAGGATCGCCAGCTTATCAGTGATCGCCAATACGGCTTTCGTCATGGTCGGTCGGCTGGTGATCTTCTTGTGTACCTCACACACCGTTGGGCAGAGGCCTTGGAGGGCAAGGGTGAGGCGCTGGCGTTCAGCCTAGATATCGCAAAGGCGTTCGATAGGGTCTGGCACAGGGCACTTCTATCGAAGCTACCATCATACGGAATCCCCGAGGGACTCTGTAATTGGATTGCCAGCTTTTTGGATGGTCGGAGTATAAAAGTCGTCGTAGATGGCTCCTGCTCCGATACCATGACCATTAATGCTGGTGTACCACAAGGCTCGGTGCTCTCCCCGACGTTGTTTATCCTGCATATCAATGACATGCTCTCTATCGAGAGTATGCGTTGCTATGCGGATGACAGTACGGGTGATGAGCGGTACACTGAGCAACGGAATATCCCTCGGAGTATTCAGGAAAGAAGGGTTCAACTTGTGTCTGAAGTCGAGCGCTCTCTGGGGCGGGCCTCGGAATGGGGTGAACGGAACCTAGTCCAGTTTAACCCCACAAAGACACAAGTTTGCGCGTTCACTGCAAAGAAGGACCCATTTGTCATGGCGCCTCAGTTCCAAGGAGTAACTCTTCCAATTTCTGAGAGTATTGGGATTCTCGGCGTCAAAATATCGAGCAAAGTCCTGTTTGGGAGTAATTTGTAGGACAAAGCCAAATTGGCAAGCAAAAAGTTGGGCGTCCTGAACAGAGCCAGGCGGTACTTCACACCGAGACAGCGTCTTGTGCTATACAAAGCACAAGTTCGTCCTCATGTGGAGTACTGCTCACATCTCTGGGCAGGTGCGCCCAAATATCAGCTAGACCCACTTGACTCCCTGCAAAGACGGGCTGTTCGAATCGTCGGGGATCCCAATCTTACGGACAGATTGGAGTCGCTGGAGCAGCGGAGAGACTTTGGGTCACTCTGTGTACTCTACCGACTCTTTCACGGGGAGTGCTCCGAGGAACTTTTTGACTTGGTACCACCGTCACCATTCTACCAACGTACCACTCGACATCGCAGCAGGGTTCATCCATTTCACCTGGAAACGTTATGGTCTTCAACTGTACGTTTCCAGCGAGCATTTCTCCCACGTACGTGCAAGCTCTGGAATGAACTACCTGCTGCTGTGTTTCCCGAGCGCTATGACATGTCCTTCTTTAAAAGAGGTTTAAGAAGAGTATTTCCTTCACGGTAGGCAGCGGCCTGGCTGTAAAAAAAAAAAAAAAATTTTTTGTTTGTCCAATCGGACAGGCAAAAGGTGCACAATCCATACAGCCAAGTCTGATATAATTTTTTTTCATAAAATTATTTAACATTTCTTTAAATAGACTAGCTTATTTATAGTCATCGTCTGTCAGTAAATCAAGTCGTTACCATTAATAAGGCGCTGAAACCATATTAAATAATTTCTCTGGAAATTTCGGTAGAATATGAAAATACAAGTAAACCACTCTTATATTACATTCACCACACTTCTGTACCTTAACTGTATTATCTACACTAATATTATAAAGAGAAATTTGTATTTCTATGTGTGTGTATGTTTGTAGTTTATACTAGTAATGAATAAACTCAAAAACTATTGTGGCGATTTCAAAAATTCTTTCACCATTGCAAAGCTACATTATTCCTGAGTAATATAAGCTATATTTTGTTTTGTATTCCCACGGGAATATCGGGATAAAATGTAGCCTATGGGCAATCAAAAATCATATACAAATGCGATAAAATCTGTAATTTTATTTACATTGACTTACACATAGACCTTATGCAGAGTGCACACACGCTTATGGCTTTGATGTTACTGTATTTTTGTATTTACGGTTTCAAAATAACTAGTGCGATATCTAAACTTCGTGGTACAACGCCTGTCTGCATGGTCTTTTTTCACTTTACCCTAAGCTACACAGACGCACTGAAGAAAAATGTCATAATGACACTTTTTTTGTCAATACTGTCAACTGTCAAACGTAAAAGAGTAAACATGAGGTTAGGTTAGCAGTCGTTACGAGTCGGCTACTTGAAATAAAGACTCAATATGAATGTTATCAGGGTAAGCATAAAGGTTTTGGTTTAATGCTGACATTAATGTCCTACGGTATTGGCCTACATTAATGTCTTATATTTTTTACATTTATATTGTTTACAGAGCTTATGGCGATCAGCGCCATTGGTGCGCGCTAATATCGCATGTAACAACTTGGTAAAACCTCTTTCTACTGCCACACTTCCTTCAGTTCAGAAATCCGCAGACCAAGTACCGGAGACCATAGAACTCGATAAATTATATAAAAGAGTAGAGTTAGAAATGCGAGGAATAGATCAAGCAGTACTTCTCAGTTACTCTTGGTTCTGTGTAGCTGCTGCATCTCATTTGGGAATCGAAGTAACAAAGAGGTTTGTGGTTATTAATTTAACCTATTCTAAGCGATTTGCATGCATATAATATTCCAGATATGTCTTCCATAATATCCAATCCATTACTGATTATATAGAACAATATTAAAAAGAAATCATTTTTCTTTACAGTTGGGCTCTTAGAAAGGCAGAAAAGGAAAGGCATACTTTACTACGGAGTGTTCATATTTTCAAGAAACATAGAGTCCAATATGAAATAAGAACATACTTTAGATTTATACATCTTCAGAGGCTTACAGGATCAACGTGTGATACATATCTTGAATACATTGAGAGAAATTTACCAGAAGGTTGTGCTCTTAAAGTGACTAAAGTTGAATGTCTAAAATTGCCGGAACACATTACACCACCCAACAAGGAATAATATTTTATGATTAAGATTGTAGATATAGAATAAATGTTGATTACAATATTGTATTTTTTTTTACACAGAAAAATATACTAATAGACTGGTTATTAAGTCTGGGCATTTTGTGATTGTAAAGTTATAAAAGGATACCTTTTATTTTTTGGTAATAAAATTAAACCAAATAACTTATAGGCTTTACAGAATTTTAATAAATCCAATTATATTCTCACTATATTTAGATAGGCTTCTACATCATAGGATTATCTAAAAAGACTAAGTACTTACTATTAGTTCTATATTTTTTTTAATTATGTAAGCTAGAAAGTACACATTTTAAACTGACATAAATAGATATAAAGTATTAGACTAAAAGTACATTTTTTTAAAATAGTCTTGTGTCATAATTGGGTTAGCCTAAATTCTAATACATAGTTATTTAATTTCAATAACAATTTTACTAATGCATTTAATCGCAATGCTTCAGCATGGATATTAAATATGGATATTTTAAACAAGCTAAATTTTATTAATAGTAAAGTGAGTAGTTATATGCCAAAAAGATGGGAACATCAAATAGTACTTACATTAAAATTGCAGTTATTAAACTGGATGGTCTATAGACCATTTATAGGCCAAATTATTTTTAAAAATGGTAAAATTTATATCTATAATTAAACTACAATATTAGCCAATAATTTGGGAATTCTTTATGAAGACTAATACCTAACTATGTAATATAGTTTTTTTTGGCATTAATAACGTTTTGGCATTCTTTTTAAATTGTTCTATTCATACTGTTGATGTTTGCACACTGTAAAGATGAAGAGGATTGCAAAAGCGAGTTCTAATATATGGAACATAAGCATCACAGCGCACCAGATGTATTCTAAACGGAGTATGTAGGTCTGATATATAAGGAAATAACACACTCCAATTGCTGAAGGTATTGTTAGTATTACAGAGAAAAACACTGGCACTTCTGGAAAAAAACAATAATTAATTAATAGCACAATATTTAAATAGAAAACAATGATTATATTGGGTACATTTATTCAAGCATACAAATAGAACAAAGCCTTACCACTTAATCTAAGTATTGGACGATTATGAAGCCTTACCTCAGGAATTAAATTTTTACAAATACCTATATAATGTATTATTGATTCGTCTATCATACTTCAGTAAAATTTTACTTACTTTTACTAGCTAGGTTTCCTCGCCTTCCTAAGAATATGCGAATAACCTCCACGAGACAAAGAGCGCTGAATATACCGGCTTCAGTAAGTAAAGCATTTTCAGGATATGAAACATTTATCGCTTTTAATATACCCATAGCTACTTCACATACAAAAAACATACCTAAATAAAAGCTATTCAGGTAAAGAAGTATTTCATATGCTAAACTGGAATTAACGTTAGTTACTTTCGACATTTTATGTAGAAAAATTAAATGAATTTATTTGTATACATTCAACCATACACAACAGTGATGACGTTATTGTTGTTTCAATCGACCGCTGCCCGCCACCCCTGCTACGCGTTAATACGTAGTATTTTTTTCTCTGTGGCAGCCACGAAAAGGGAAAGCGCAGCGATATTTAAAGGAAACAAGCCACATATGGTAATCTTGTATTATATGTAGTAGCTTAATATTTTAAGAAAATAAATAATTTAAAATAAATGATAATGTACATATAATAAATAATTTTGATGGCTTTTTATGTAATGTGATGCGTAGGAGGTGTTGGGTGTAGTGAGTATAATATAACAGTGCTTTAAATATTTTCCTTTTCCGTCAAAGTTCCCAATACTATTTTGAACAGTGTGACCATTGTTAAAGGCGTCGACATAGAATAAAAGTCTTAGAAACCATGGCAAAAAGTATTGTTATTTTAAAGGATTCATGGTCAAAGGCAAAGAATGTATAGTTGTGGACTACGTAAGCCCACAACTATAAATTTGCCAATAATATCATATCATCACCATAATAAATAAATAATTATTAATATTATTTTCCGTACAGTGACAGAGTGAAGGTACAATTCACCAGTTACCCGTGGGTGTCGTACAATACGACCAAGGGACGAGAAGGAAAACTCAAAATTAAACCCTGCACCAACCCATCTGACCAGTGCGGTATAGTAGGTAAATTTGCCTCCTATAAGTTTGTTTTTTAAGTTCGTTCTTTACGTCACACTAATGATTTCATGATCCCTCACTCGTCTTTGTTGCAGTTATTCACATTTGTGGGACCCTCTCCCTAGTGTGGCCTCACATATTTTGCAATTTTACAAAATATAAATAATAACATCACGACAAAAAGTAGCGGGTGTGGCAGCATTTGTCTCTGAGGTGATGCTGCTGAAGATATAGCTGAAGAGTAGTAGACAATTTAATAAATGTACTTATATATTTACGATTTTGAAAAGTGACTTCACGAAACTTAGGGAACTCCGACCCCTTGTCACACTTCGTCGACCCCAGTGATTGTCCCTTTTGTGAAGAGAAGCAATGGAACGTACTTATATGAGCTGCGATGATGATGATGGTGATTATAATCATCAGTCTATTTGATGTCCATATTTTCCGTGTGGTGACGGAGTAAGAATACAATTCATCAGTCCTTTTTACCCGTGGGTGTCGTAAAAGAAGGCTATAATATATGGTTACTAGCAACCCGCCCTCGCTTCGCTTCGGTTTTAGTCGTCTTTCCTGCGTAGTTCCCGTGCCCGTGGGAATACCGGGATAAAATATAGCCTAGTTTACTTCCTGATATTTTAGCTTTCCATTGGTGAAATAATTTTTGAAATCGGTCCAGCCGTTTTGAAGATTACCCGGCACAAACAGACAGACAGACAAAAAAAAATATAAAGTGTATTTTAGGCATATGAATAGTGCAAATGTTATTTGCGTGTGAGCATGAAAAAATCTCATTATTTAGACATTACAAACAGACACTCCAATTTTATTTATTGGTATAGATCAGTGGTTCTCAAACTCTTTAAATGACGGAACCCTTTTGGGAAGCAAAATACTTGATGGAACCCTACAATAAAACAATTATTTTTATAAGTGTATTCTATATTAATCAGCATAATAAAAGTACAATGTATCAGTTACTAATTATTATTTACTTCACCACTTGGTAAGGACAATAATAGAAAACATTAAAAAAGAAAAAATCTAACTAGTGGGAGGTATGAAACTGTTTTTTATTTTTCATCAATTGCTTGATATCAGGTTTGATGGAAGAAAGTTGGAGTCTCATATCAGCTTCGGCGTCCAGTCTATTGCGATATTTTGTTTTCGTGGCTGCGTAGGTAGAGAATCCTGTTTCGCACAAATATGTAGTTGGGAACGGGAGAAGAATATCCAGAGCCATTTGGCCAAGCATTGCATATTCATCTTGGATTCTGCACCAAAAATCATTAAGAGGCGTCGTTTTGAACAATGACTCCATACTTGTGTCTGATGACATTTCTAAAAGAGATTCATATATCTCATTTGACATGTTTTCAGGCTTTTCCAAGTTGGGTAAAAAAGGATTATGAATCCAGGAGTTCACTTTAATTTTTGTATTGTGTTCTTCGAGAAAATACTTTTCAAAAGATGCGCGCATCGAACTGAGATATTGGACCAATTCTTCAAACACATTATCTTCAAACATTTCTGAGTCGTTTTCGCTAACAAACTCACTGAGTAACGTAAAACTTTCTATTTCTTTCTTACCAATGCAAATGATCCAAAAATCTAATTTTCTTTTAAAAGCAGTTATTTTATTATAGGCCTGAAACACTGTTGTCTGTTTACCTTGCAACGATAAATTTAATTCGTTAAGTTTTTGAAAGATATCCGCCATAAAAGACAATCGGAACAACCAAGTTTTATCATACAAACGGTCCTTCAAATTAAAAGAAGTATCTGCTGAAAGAAACATTTGTAACTCGGCTCTAAGTTCAAATAGCCTTGTTAAAGTTTTTCCCCGAGACAGCCATCGCACTTCTGTATGGAGCAGCAGTGTTTTATGTTTGCTGCCATAATCTTCACACAATAATGAGAACAATCGGGATTGTAGTGGTCGTGATTTGATAAAATTAATTATTTTTACCGCTTCATCCATAACTAATTTTAGATTAGACGGCATTTGCTTCATCGCAAGTGCTTGTCTATGCAGAATACAATGACTGGAACTACAATTAGGCGCTTTATTTTTCATTCGTGACACTGCTCCTGCTGTTTTACCTGTCATCGCCTTGGCCCCATCTGTACAAATGTCAATGCAATTGTTCCAACTGAGATTATGTTCTTCAAAAAATATATTTATTTTATTAAAAATTTCTTCCCCGGTAGTGTTTGTAAGCAGCGATGAACACATAAGCATGTCTTCTTCAAAAGAACTTTTATATGGATATCTCACAATAACCAGCAGGATAGCCAAACCAGCGACATCAGTCGACTCGTCCATTTGCAAAGCGAATCGTGTATTTTGTAGACGTGTAACTAGTTCTTGTTTGACGTAGCTTGCCAGATCATGGATTCGTCGTGAAACAGTATCGTTTGATAGCGGAACAGTAGAAAGATGCTTTGCAGATTTTTCATCAAGCATACATTTTGTTATGTCTAATACACATGGTTTTATTAATTTCTCAGCGATAGTGTGCGCTTCACCTGCTTGTGCAATGCGATAGCTAACTAAGTATGATGCCTCCGTGGCCTTTTCGTTGGTAGTTTGTGTTACATGCATCATATTTTTTTGACTTTCTAATAACTGATCTTTTTTGCGAACAAAAAATTCTTTATTCTTGTCTTTAGTCTCGGGGTGTACGGTTTCTAAATGTCGACGCAATTTGGCAGGTGCCATGGAACTATTAGGAAGCAGTTTACTACAGAGCATGCAGAGTGAGCCGTTGGAATCAACAAATCCGAAACTGATATAAGATTCATCATACTTCCTTTTTTTCGTCTTTGAAACCGTCGAGCTTGACGTCGTGGCACTCGTGGCATCATCTTCTGGATCGGTGATTGCTAAATTCTCCGCGCGCATTGCTTTTGAACATTCAGCGTCATTAGAAGATGTTGTTGGAACACGTTTAACACCTTTAAGCCAACGTTCCATTCTTCTTTATTTATAATGTTACAAGTCAGGATAGTGGGGTTTAAATAATGCACAATCGTTACTGCGTATAAGAGACTAAATTTAGAACCTACAGGGAAGAAATGTATAAAACTGAGACAACAGAATACAGCAGGCAGTAAAACAATGAAATTTTTTATTTAATTGTAACAATAAAAATTGTGTACGTTAGATATTTGGGTAAAACTATGACACATTATAAGTTTTGTTGTCACGTGGGGGAGGGTACGCGCATTCCACAGACCGGCAAACTTAGAGCGAACGCGTTGTACAAGTATAAAATTGTTGAGACCAAACTTATGAGATATTGTACCAGCTAATGTAACACAAGCTTATACAAATACAAATAAATAAATAAATAACATTCATAGCGTTTTGTCTCCGCGCGGCCGCGGAGTCCGCACAGCCGCGGAGCGACCAGAGAGAGGTGTTTTGATTTTTTTATTTCTAAATTCTTGCGGAACCCCGACAGAGGTATCACGGAACCCTAGGGTTCCGCGGCACACACTTAGAGTATAGCTGGTATAGATAGTTTCAGATAATCCCTTAACATAACAAAACGTTAAACTTCGTACATTTCCTTGCAATAAAATTATTCAGTAAAGGGAAAGAAAATACCACTGATGTCAAGTAACCCTGCTCCGGTGGTCGGCCCAACGACGAAGGCGATGTGGTTTTCGGGTGGGTTGCGGGAGTTGCGTGCTTAAGCCCTTCTGTCGCCCCGGACGGAGTGGTGCAGAGGCGCGCCGACCGCAGCCCACCCACAAAAAAGGGAAAGAAAATAGTAAAAGCTTTACTTCTCTTTAACAGATGACCTTCGGACGCAAAATTTGTTTCTTTTAGTTATCAGTCATAAATTTGCTTTATCGTTTATTGTATAACACCTGCATTTATTTTACTATTGAATGGAGTAATGTAAAATGCATAGACGAAACAGAAACTTACCAAACCGGATAAGTACCTACTAGTAGCGTAGAAATGCACGGGCGATGCGATTGTGGCTTGAAGAAACTTTTGTCTATTAAATTTTAGGCTTATTGTAAGTGTAGTTATGTATTTAACTACACGTGTCCAAGTATCTAACGAGGACCTCGTAAATCCGTGGTTACATTTTTTCTATTAGGTTGATCATTATTTGTCCAAAAAAATAGATAACTAATCTGCCATTTTAAAAACTTTGTTTTTTTTTTCAATCTCAATCAGCTTTACGAAACCCACTATTGGAACGTATAGGCCTTCCTAACATAGGATATTCCATAATTACTACGTTGGAGGGGTTGATGATTATGAATTCTTTATTATTATTTATTCTTAACCACCATGCGCAGAAATTTTAGTTCTGCTCGTAGGATAGGATATATTCTCCGTGTAGTGTAAGAGTACAATTCACCACTGTATGATATACCACGATATGATGTGCAGATAACATCTAAGGAAAACTCGACATAAAACCATATGCCAACACGTTTGACCAGCGTGGTCAAAGGTGTTGGCAGAGGGTTTTATGTCGAGTATAGTAGGTTAATTTCCTCCTACTATAGAGGAGGCCCGACCGAACAGTGGGAATTATGTGGGTCGAGATGATGGTAGGATACTAGGATATGATCTTAGCACATCGCAACGGACTATCTGGGTGTGAGCAAATCTCAGACACTTTTTCACCAGTCAGGGTAGGATGTAATTTTTTTATCCATTTTGGAAGATGGTGATAACTAATTCCACTGTTAGGCTCAAGCCTCTCTCATACTAGTAGAACAATTGGCCTACCATACCATGTTCTTCAGATATGTTTTTATTTCGAGTTTTACTTCTCTTGCATAGATTTTATATGAATATTACTCTATTTTATATGAATACTCCCTAGTCTTATTTCACGACACCTGCGTGCAAGATATAGGTGAATTGCATTTTTCTCCGTTACCACACGAAAAATAATAACCTACTTATACCAAGGTTAATTTCCTTGTTATTTTGGAGAAAGCTCGAACCTAACTGAGATATACATGAATTGAAATGAATTATTCAAATACATAGAACACTTGATTATTTAGATGGAAGATATTGAATAGAAAGTATAGGACTGCAGGTCTAAAATAAGTTTGTAGTATACATACTCGTAGTAAAGTTCAACAGGCTTAACAAGTTTTCAAGACAAGCAATGATAGGGTAACCACTTTTGTAGTATATATAAAACTTCAGTAGATTTCGTTCAGGAGACACCGTTATACATTTATTCTAATGAAAATAAATTAGTTTTAAATTAATTAAACCATTTACAAGTTTTTATGTCCATTAATGAACATCATTATTCATTATCAACTCAGCTCATATATGAGCCACTATTAGGTTCAAACGTCGTCCACAAATAGAGGCTAATTACCTAGCTTACTATATTATTCTGGTCAGAGATATTGCTATAGGGATTAATTGCCAGTATTCCTTTTCTTCCATAGATGTTATATGTATATTATTTATCTTAGTCGTCTTTTATAATACCCACGGGCAAGATATGGGGTCTCCACCCCAGAAGAAGAAGTGTATTCTTACAACGTCGTTACATGGGAAATCGTCATTATCATTCAAATATTCGGTACCCGTTTCTGAATGTAGATCTTCCGCTTGGAATCTTCATCACCGCCATCTTAGTCCATATGCGTCCCATTGTTGGGCTCAGATCTTTTTCATTATGAGAGGTAAATTGACCTACTCTACCGCTGGTCAGAAGTGTTGGCATAGAATTTTATTTCGAGTTTTTCTTCTCTTGAATAGATTTGTGTTACAACACCTACGGGGCAAGAGAGAGAGATTGTTTTCTTACTCCATCACCACACAGAAGAATGACATATGGATTGTTTATTAATTAAAGGGGTTATAGCGATAACTTCCATGCTTAGCAAGTGGGTTGGCATCTTGTTAAATATTATACGTTGTCCGGTAGAGTGTTCATGTCCATTGCCTTGATAATTCCTCAGCTAATATTGAAGACTCTAACATTCAAGTGAGGGGTGGCGATAATCGATTCTTACCCCGTCGCCATGCCATAAAGAATCAATATAGGACTCTATCAGAGAACGCTACGCAATAATAAGTTATTCTGTTCGACTGCAATTATGATCCCTTGAACAATTTCTATCCAATTATACAGATGGATTAAAAGAAGTGCTGTGTGGTAGCGTTTACAATTACTAACAACCTTTACAGAGATACTATGTCGCTTAGTCCGAAACTACAAATTTGTTCCCACTTAGGATGATGATTGTAGATTTAGTGACGGAATAAGATATAGAGGGTTTCCACTTGTTCTTTTCCCGCGGATACATATAAAATATATAAGAAGCAAGCAAATAAAAAACTTCAAGCAAAAATGTTAGTGCAATTTGTCTGCCAGTTTAGTATATTAAACCAAATATAATTCCCATATTGGATAAGTATCATGTCCTAATGATAGTTCACATACATAAGTGTTATAACATATTAAAATATTGACGAAGATTTATTTTTCAGAAAAACTTTGCATAAAAATTGCTGTATAGTTAGGTAAACTAAATTAAAAATTGCTGTATCCATAACAATAATTATGCGTTACTACTGTTTCCGTGTGTACGCAATATTTTCTTAGTATCCTATGATGCGTACAATTAATAATTGGTAATCCTATTGGTAGAAAGTCATCTCCAGTGAGCGTGAAGGAAAATGCGATGCGCGCACGCGCTATGTGCGATTATAATACTTCCGTATAACACCACGACTGGACGTTTTCATGACAAATTATTTTTGTAAAATAGTTATTATTGTTTCATAAAAATGCGGACAAAACCAGTGTTAACGTTTTCGAAATTGGATCCCGAAACTGGGGATTTACTCAATAGAATGTTTGATAAAAAGGATTGTATGATTGAAATTAATCCAGGTAGAGTAGTCTTGCCTGAAGGTTATAAGAGCATAGGCCAGGATATTTTGGATATGGAGGTCATGGAAACTGATGTATGGATGTGCTCTTATCCAAGGACTGGTGAGTAAATATAATATATTATTCTAATTTTTAGCATGTTAAGAGTTAAATTAAATGATGAATGCATTCCTAGAATGTAAAGTTAAAAAGTTATAGTAATGTACCTGAAATGCTTTATTTATATAGTACGAGGGGTGATCCAAAAGTATTGATAATCAAAAAAATACACAGTGGTTAAAGTTTGAAAAATAATTTATTTTTCTACATAGTCTCCTAACAAGTCAATACATCTAGTTAAACGTTTTTCTAAACCTAGGATTCCCTTAGAATAAAATCTTTATATTGACTCTCCCAAAATGCCTCGACAGCCGCCATCATTTCGCTATCATCTTCAAATTTCTGGCCTCGGAGATGTTCTTTGAGCCGAGGAAAAAGATAGAAGTCACTGGGAGCTAGATCTGGCGAATAGACAGTGTGTTCGAGCAGTTCGAACCCTGTTTCTTGAAGAGCAGCCATTGCAAGTGCGGCTTTGTGAGCCGGTGCGATGTCTTGGTGAAACAGCACTCCAGCTCGCAGTTTGCCACGCCTTTTTTCTTTAATCGCCTCCCGTAGTCTTCTTATTTGGTCTGTGTAGTAAGAGCCCGTAATAGCAGCTCCCTTTTCCAAGTATTCAATCATAGTAATTCCTTCAGCGTCCCAAAAAACGGACGCCATAACCTTGCCCACCGAACTTGAGACTGAATTTTTTCGGCGTCGGTAAGGAGGCTTGTTTCCAAGACATCTACTACTTTTTGGTTTCCGGGTCAAAATGGTGGACCCAGGTCTCGTCCATGGTCACGAAACGTGACAAAAATTTTTCTTTATCAGCTTAGAACTTCTCGAGATTAACATTTGAAATGTCAGCTCGTTTTTTCTTTTGCTCGTCTGTTAACATTCTCGATACCCAACGCGTAGAGACCTTCTTCATGTGCAATTCGTTGGTCAAATTTCTTTGAACGCTACCATAAGAGATCCCTGTCATCTCTGCTACGTGCTTCATGGTCACTTTTCCATCTGCCATTACGACATCCTCTATCTTTTTTACATTGTCTTCAGTGGTGGACGTCTTTCGCGATATTCATCTTCCGTGGATGTTCTACCCAGCTTAAACTCCTTGTCCCAGCATGCAAACATGGAATATGGAGGGGCAGATTCCCTCAATGTTTGCACCAAGTCGTTGTGTATGTCTTTTGTAGACATTTTTTTCAGAGAGAGATATTTGATGACAGCTCTGATTTCGTTTTTCTCCATTTTGATGATATCACTCCAGTTGTCAGCATTCAAATGAATGTATCTCCGATCAGCGATTTTGCTCTCCATCCCGCAAGGGATGGGAGAAATGGCATCAGGGCGGAGCCCTCTGGCCGTAGTATCCATCGCCGGTACTTAAGAGTACCGTGTCATTGGGTGTTTATTTGAAAGAGAAAGAAAGAAAAATCATTTATTTTGCTCTCATACATTTCATAAATACCAAAAAACCAATTTAGCATAATATATGCTGAGAGACAAAACAGGATCTTAGCTCAGCTAGTGTTACTTCATTGTGTAGAAGCAACGCTGATATTCTGCTAAGACCTAGAGTGGAATCACGGACAGTCACAATCAAATACTTTTAATTACTTAAATCTAGATAACTGCGGTTGTGAACCGTAAATGTTTGAAATCGGGGACGGTGCCGATGACAATCTTCACACCACAGGGGTGGTCCGTACGAGCAGGGTGAGACCCCCGGTTACCCCGGAGTAGGCCCCGCTCTGAACAACCAGCGACCCTGGGGTGACTAACGCGTCGAACACCGTCCCACGCTGGGCAGATGACTTCAGTTATTTGTAGATAGCCGCCGGTGGCGCCTCCCCGCGGACGCCAACATCAACTACATACTTATAAATAAGTATGAGGAAGTGTTAGGCTTAAGCGGGGGAATTGCGTTCCGACGGCTGGCTTCCATAATGGCAGGTCTTCGTGTGTGATAGGACGGTTGACAGGCCCTCAGCGGCGGCCTGAGAGATCTCGTCGCGGGACTTGTCGTCGTCTATTGTCTCTAGGATGCTTCGTAGGACCGACATCACGATGGATAGCGGTAATAGCGGTACATGAATGTCTTGCGATTGTATGGGTGCTGTCGACTCGATGCGGCGCACTGGTGGCGGTTGAGTGACCGACGCCGTTGTCGTCACGGCGGGCACTGAGCGCACTGAGCGCGCCGCGACGCTAGTTACGGGCGTCGCGACGTTTACTATGGGCGTCGCGACGTCGGTTGCTTGAATGTTGGTGGAGGCTTTCTTTTTGTTTCCCCGTCGCTTCTTCTTCGCGGGGTTGGTTTGCTGCGGGGCACGGTTGGCCGGCGCCATCAGGCTAAACGCCTACGGGTCTGCGGCCACCATGGGCTGCTCGGTAGTTGGGAGGGCCTTGTTGGTCCGGATGGTGCGGGCCTTCGTACCCGCCTGACGATGCTGGGCCTCACGCCGTAAGGCGGGGCAGCCGGAATAGTTGGCTGGGTGGGGCCCGTTGCAGTTGATGCACGTTGCCGGCGTCTCACGGGGACGGCTGCAGTCATGGGCAGGATGCGGGCCGCCACAACGCACGCACGCTAGCGGGCGGTGGCAGTTGTGGCTGCTATGGCGAAACTGTTGGCAGCGGTGGCATTGGGCCGGGCGTTTCTTGCCAAGCCAGGCCTGCACTACCACGCCGGTGAAGCCCAACAGCTCCGTCACCTGGTACACTTCTGTTACGTTGGCGCTGCGCTGTAAGATTGCGTGATGGATGCAGCCAGGGCGACCACCCCTGGCTCGTATAGGGCGAACATAGATTACTATGAATCCAAGTTGCGCGAATTCTTGCATTATTAATTCAGGGGGAGAGTCGTTGGGAAGGCCCCTGATGGCGACTTTGAAGTCTTTCAGCTCTGGCTGTGTGTACGAGTACCAGGAGACCTTCTCAGTCTTCTCCAGTACGTCAAAGTACCGCTGCAGAAAGCGGAACTCATCTTCATCGGTAGGCGTGAAGCGAATGCCTTTGCCGAATGGGCGAGCATTCGCTGTTCGCCCGAGCTGCTGCCTGATCGCCGCCATGTGGTGGGTCCAGTTGGGAAGGACCTCCACCACAATGGGGGGATATTTGGGCCTCGAAGTTGAAGGTTGGGCGTCTTGATGGGCGCTTGTTGACGGTATAAGCTCGTCAATAGCGGGATTCGATGTATGTTCGGCGGCCGCGCTTGCGTAAGAACGCGGCGCTGACTTCGGAGACGGTGGCAACGACCGCGGTTGTTGACCGCTGGCGGGTGCATTTAGGGCGGCGGCAGGCAGGGGGGAGGCCTTCGCATGTGCGCGAGCGCTCTGCGGGCTCACCCTCTGCGAGTGCGTGGGAGGCAAGGCTGACCCAGCGGCGCACAAGCGCTTCGCCGGATCGTCGTGTTCGTTAGGGCTGCGTTGGCATCTAACACCCACTGGGTGTCGAGCGCCGGGGAGACCGACGTCTTCTGAGGTGGAGTCTTCTTTTCCTTGTTACCCCTTTCGGGAGAGGAGTCGTCTTGAGATTCGCCCGACGTTAATGTGTCGTTGGACGAATAGTAGCGCGTCGATGACGAGCGCACCAGAGAGTAGCGGCGGCTGTCTTCTGTGATGGGCGGCGGGCCGGTGAAGGCGGCTGGTGCGGGGGGCGACAGGGTGAGATTACCCGTGCTTCCACCCGTAGAGTGCGGAGTCGGGCGCGGCAAGCGCGAGGGCACGCGCTGCGGCTGTGGTAGCGGTGAGGTCGGCGGCGAACGTGGGGGCGCCTGGTGGCGCTGTTCCAAGTCGCTTGGCGGTGAAAAGCGGTTGCTGAAGGCTCCTTAGTGCGGTGGTTACCCCGCATGGGGTAGCCCCTTCTAGGGCGCATGGCAGGACGCTATTGGGTCAGTACCCGTGTGACTATGTTGGTTGCTGGTCGCTCGTCGGCAACCGCTCCGATGTCTATGCTGACGCCGAGACGCCAACACAAACACCGAAGTAGCGACAGACGGCGAACCGTGGAGTCCGAACACACTTGTAACTAACGAAAAACGTTGGAAAACTGCGGTACTGAGGCTTTTCCACTCTAATGAATGTATCTCCTTTTTTTTTTTTTTGTGTAACTTAGTTGTTAGCCTCAGATGGCTGTGACAACTTTACCCGGACTGGTGGGTGAGCGCTGAGGGCTCTCAACCCGTAAAAGACCGACGTCACGCGGTATTCCCAGGCGGTCACCCATCCAAGTACTAACCGCGCCCAATGTTGCTTAACTTCGGTGATCGGACGAGAACCGGTGTATTCAACATGGTATGGACGTTGTGTGTATCTCCCTGGAATCATAATCTATTTATACGATTTTTTCACGCGCACCTGGTGGATGTATGCGCATCCAAAACAATTTTTTTTAGATTTTAATACACTCTAGAAATACCTGATTATCATACTTTTGGATCACCCCTCGTACTTATTAAAAGATTTTTTCAAAAAGCTGAATTATGTTAATTTAATATGATATAATTGAAATACTTGGTGGGCCGCAAAATTTTTCAAACGGTTTCTTTAAAAGTAATTATTATCTACGAAACAGGTTTTTTAATCAGTTAATTTTTTTTAAATTGCAGTCGTAAGTTTACGAAATTAATTTGGTTTTTCTAAACTTTGTATCCATTCATTCATAATTTAAGTTACATAGCATTTTCGTCCTCTATCATAGTTTATTATGATTTAATCTTGCTTTTAATATTATAATTAAAACTAGTGGTCACCGAATGGTCGAAATTCAGCCATAATTCATTTAAATTAATTTTACACACAATTTTCTTTTAAATTTATTTATGTATAATTGCATAATGAGCAAACTGTATTTCATTAATAACTAATATATAAGTATAAATGTATATTAGATATTGTCATCATAATTATGATTTTTTGACATTCAGTTCGACTAGAGATTTTAACCGTAAACAAAAGTGTACCTATATAAGCGTTGGTGTTTTGTGTGTGTGTGTGTAGCGATTTCATGGTAGTGTACGTAATGCCTTTTTTAATGAATTTAATGTATTTCTAATCCATTATTATATAAAATTGCAGTTTTATGCACTTCTCCTCATTATATACTTCAATTGTGCCAAATGTCATACTTGTCCATCCACGTAATTTTCGTAAACAGGGGTACAAAGTTTTTGCTTCATGTATTAATAATATAGATGACGTCTTTAGGTCAACTGGATTCCCTTAGTGTCACGTTTATTCGATTGTATTTTATTTGCAATTCTAATAGGGCGTCTACATGTTGGCCGAATGCAGGTGAGCGATGGCGAACGCCAACGTGTGTACACCCGATTTGCCTTAGTTGGCCAACGCTCTCCGTCGCTCGCCTAGTTGGCCGAGTGAATACAAGCGCCAACGTGTGGACAGCTGATTTGTCTTCACTCGTCGTCACTCGCCGTCGCTCGCCGTCACTCGTCGTCGCTCGCCGTCGCTCGCCGTCGCTCGCCGTCGCTCGCCGTCGCTCGCCGTCGCTCGCCGTCGCTCGTGATCACTTGCCTCACTTCGCCTCGGTGTTGGTTTTTGTGCACAAATCAAAGGCACTCGTCTACGCTCGGCCAATGCCGTCTACACGTTGGCAGAGTCGTCATTACACGGTTGACATCCATCGCGGTTAGACGTGTTTAATGTGATATTGTCGCTCAATATAAATGATTATATTTTCAAATTTGCATCACTACTTCTAGATATGCGACGTAAATAATTAGATCCAAGTCACCCTATATGTTACCTATAGTATCAAAATGTATCTTCATCATTCATCATCATTTTAGCTAATATACGTCCTACTGTTGGGCTCGAGCCTCCTCCACAATAGGCGGGAAACTGACCTTAGTATTCCATGCTAGTCAGACAGGTTGGTATAGGGTTTTATTTCGAGGTTTCCTTCTCTTGCATATATGCTATATGCTTATTATGTATGACGAAGGAGGCACTTCCTTCGTATTTTTACATAGGGTGACGTCATCATTGCTGACGTCAGTACTGTTTAATCCACGATGACTCATATGTGGTTCTTCAAAAGAAAACTACAAGTACTGGATAATAACTTCGTCTATTCTACGAACAGCGTAACAATTTAACAGAAAGGTCCTTATTGTACGTCGACTTGAGCACGAAGCACGAATGACCATGCGTTTTTTTTTTTTTTTTTTGTTCTGACAAGGAGTGTTAGCCTCAGATGGCTGTTACACCCTTACGCGGACTAGTGGTGAGCGCTGAGGGCTCTCAACCCAAAGACCATGCGTCGACAGTGCGGCTGTATTTGTAGACCACATGCACGTGTACGAAACGCGTGCAATACGATACACATTCGTTGTACACGTGAGCAATGCACGTTTCGATGCACGCTCACGATTCACGTGCGCCCGACACGTGTGTTAAGTAACCGGCATACTATATGTATTATATCCCTTAATCGTCTTTTACGACATTCACAGACAAGATAGGGACTGATGAATTTTTTTCTTACTCCGTCACCACACGGATATATCTTACACTGTTCTATTTCTGTGAATACTCAGTATCAACCACCTTCTTTTTTTCCCACTTTACTGCGGTATACACTGAGATAATAGTTATATACGCTCATTAAATAAATAGCCGAAACTGCAGCAACGTTAATGTCAACGTCCGTAGTGTTTCAGTGCACAATGAACACTGACCGAGGCCAACTTGTAGACACTTCTACAAACGCTCGTCTACGTTGGCCACTCGCGTTGGCGTTCGCCGCACTCGGCCAACGTGTAGACGCTAGCACTCGCCTTGTACCTATTTGCCGACGCTCGCGTTGGCCTAGGCTCGTCCAACGTCTGTACGGGCTATAACTTGTTGGTGTCACTCATTAATCAGCCTATAAAGTTTACAAATACAAAAATAGGCCTGAACATCGGAGATAATGCCACAGTCGTAATGTTTGGTATTGGGATGCTGCTCAATCGGTTTAAAAAAACCCGTAATACTAAGGAGTGATCCACATTATATTTAAGGCCCGAAGGCCCTACATCACAAATGTCAAGAAACCGGTACCAGCGATTACCCCAAATGGTGATTGCCAGGTTATATCGTAGGTTATAGGGTGGTATACGGGCCTTACTCAACTCATACGGTACGGCTACACCTCGTATCTAGCCTGTAAATAAAAAAGCCGTCAGTACACGCAGAATATCTTAATTATAAGATATGCTAATCTTAATATTTATATTGAAAAATAAATGATGGACTTGTTGAGTCTGGGTGTTGTTATGATACAGAGTGTAGTCGGGTGATATATGTAGAGAGAAAAGACAAAGCGCGTTCATGTGTTTATTGATGGTCGACTCTTTTTTTTTTTGTGTGTGACTTAGTTGTTAGCCTCAGATGGCTATGACAACTTTACCCGGACTGTCGGGTGAGCGCTGAGGGCTCTCAACCCGACGATGGTCGACTCGACCCAGACTAATTCATATATCGTCGTGTCGTCATTTATATATACCGCTACATCAGATACCGCTTTTTTTTTTTGTTTTTTTGTTGGTTGTGTAGCTGTTGGTCGCAGATGACCTTGACAGCTTAACGCCGTCAATGGGCAAGCTGAAGGCTCTCAGCCCGGTAAGTAAGTTAAGCGAACATCGCCCGAGGGCTCCCCCTGTGGGGAACGGACCTCGGCTCGGGGCGTCGTTGAAAGCAAAGTGGGCGTGGCGTTTAGGTTAATGACTTTTACGCGGCGCGGTTTTCGACCTCGACGGCGAGGCCAATACCACGGAGCTTTTTGTGTTATCGCTGCGCGAGCTGTGTAGGCCCTTTCTTGGGCGATCGTAATAGCGTCATCCTCTTCTTCAAGAAGATGACGAGGACGTCGGACCGCGGATATTTTTGAGGGGACGTAGTTTACCGATCCAACCACTAGTGGATTGCGGTGAGTCGTGGCAGAGTAAGATACCGCTACATCACATGCATTATATATACCGCTTAATGGGTATGAAACTAAACAATATGTTCAAGAGGAATGAAATTGCTGTACGTTGGGCACGAGTACTACAAACCCTTACACTGCTTCATCATTTCGGCTCATATAAGTCCCACTACTGGGCTCGAGCCTCCTCCACAATAGGAGGGAAATTGATCTACCATACCACGTTAGTTAGCCGCGGTTTTTTTTTTTGGGTGGGCTGTGGTCAGCGTTCCCGCCGTCCGGCGTGCGGCCCCATAGCCCATCGTAGCTCGTCGACTTTGTCGTTGGGTTGTCCACCGGTACTGAGTTCCCTATCCTCCATGGTCGGCCCGACGTAATACCCTGTGAGCTACCCTCTCCTTCCGACGTTCAGGAAGTCGGTTGACGTTGCGCGGTCAGCCTATCAACCCTTACATAGCTTATGGGTGTCATAAAAGCCGACTAAGATTGTCCTGGTACAACTACATCTGATGCATCTTGTCGTTAATTACATTCCCAACGAGGGTTGACGTCAGGCAGGCTGGTCATAAACCTGTTGGACTTTTTGCTATTTATGAGATTAAAGACTAAATATTATGCTAATCCCGGATGGGATAAGTGCTGGATGATGATGACTTAAGAGCAAAAAATGTATTCTAATATATTTATCTTCATTTAGGATCAACTTGGGCTCAGGAAATGGTGTGGCTGATTGGTCACGATTTGGACTACGAAGGTGCCAAATCTCTTCAGCAAGTACGTATTGATTTCATTATTTTAATGTAATTTTCTCATACATTAATTATTCATGTGGTGACGGAGTGATAACACAATTCATCACCCCCCTTCTAGCCCGCAGGTGACGTAAAAAACGACTTAGGGATGTAATATCAATATATTGCGCCTGATGCCGACCTAGCCGAGGCCGCGGGTGAGAGGCTGACCGTGCGACGGCGACCGACATCCCGGGACAGGGACGTCGAGAGGTGAGGGTACCCGAAAGGGTATTCCGTCGGACTGACTACTGATGACAAGGAACTCTGTACTGTTGGTCGGCCCAACGACGAAAACGACGTGGGTACGGGTGGGTTATGGTCCCACGCGCTGTCTTTTTGTCGCCCCGGATGCAATGGACGGCGTGTGCGCTTACCATAAAAAAGGGATGTAATCCATACTAATATTATAAATGCGAAAGTTAAGGATATTTATTTGTTTGTTTGTAACGCTTTCACGCTTAAACCACCGAACCGATTTCAAAAATTCTTTCACCAATGGAAAGCTATAATATCAGGGAGTAACATAGGCTATATTTTATCCCGGTATTCCCACAGGAACGGGAACTACGTCGCGGGTAAAGCGACTGAAACCGAAGCGAAGCGAGGGCGGGTCGCTAGTATATAAATATAGATCAATTTTTCTCTTATCGGATGAAGCTTGAGCCTAGAAGTGGGACGTATGTAAGCTGAAATAAATTTTCATATATGCGATGAAGGAATACTATTTGGTTGTTTTCCACCAACAGATATAAAAAAAAGGGAAAGACTTTAAGTAGCAGAGACTTTAAATTTCATTTTCTGTTTAGATCCGATGTCCTTTAGTGGAATTGTCCTGCATTATGGTGGAAGGCCATTCAGTTTGGCACAAGGAATCATTGCAAAGTACATCTGTGGACTTGGTAAAGCATCACCTTCCATATCCTCGATACATTCGTAGTCATTTGCCATGGGATTTACTGCCTGTTGATATTGAGCGGGATGATGGTTCAGCTAAGCCAAAGGTTTGTTGGTTTATTATTATTATTATTTACAGTAATAGAGGTTAAGATAAAAGTACTACAATCTGTAAAGAAGGATATGAAAAGAGATTTATTCGTATGCGGTGTCAATAACTTCACCCGATTTAGTTTTAGCCAAAAGCTACGGGTGATCAGAATCCTTACTAATATTAAAAACGTGAAAGTATGTTTGTTTGTTTCGTTTTAACGCTTAAACCACTGAACCGATTTCAAAAATTCTTTCACCAATGGAAAGCTATAATATCAGGGAATAACATAGGCTATATTTTATCCCGGTATTTCCACGGGAATGGGAACTACGCGGGTAAGATGACTGAAACCGAAGCGAAGCGAGGGCGGATTGCTAGTGGATTATAAAGGTTCCGTCACTCACAGTGACGTCAAACGTTTACATTCAGTGAATTGCTATTGGATTCTGGACTTCCATAGAAGAGGAATATTTATTAGTGTCTTATTTTTGGCTGTAATGTTATACGAGACATTTTTTAAATAACTTCGGGTTATCCTATAGTTCATATTAATAAGGCTTCGATCGCCGTTTAGTTACGATTGTCTATGTAGTAAATAAACTTCAAATAAGCAGTCCTATTTTGAATACTTATCTGAACGTTTCCCTCAAAGCTAAGGTGCGTCATTGCTTTTTTTTTGTGCAGTCTGGCGCGCTGTACTATAACCCACCGTATTTTCCATCGCCAATGGGCCGACCACTGTTACTAATTTCTTGACCTCAGTGGCCGGCGTGGCTAAGTTAAGTTAAAATTAGTTCTTTTTGTAGAGATTCTTAAATTGTAATTTATATTGCATTAATGATTATAGGTACTATGTTTTCGGGTATCATACCCGTGGAAGCTCCAGCAACAACAATGTTGCCAGAGCGTCGCCCTCATGCGGTCTCCCTTTTTGCGGGTGGCGATTTAATCCACGAACGAGCGTCATTATCCAGGACCGCATTGCCACTTACCATCTAGATGAATGTTGCCAAAAACAATACAAATATTTAATAATTTATTTATATTTGTTTAGATGTAAGTCTTTTTTCTTTTTTTGTGGTTGGGCTGCGGTCGGCGCGCCTCCGCACCACTCCGTCCGGGGCGACAGAGGGGCTTAAGCACGCAACTCCCGCAACCCACCCGAAAACCACGTCGCCTTCGTCGTTGGGCCGACCACCGGAGCAGAGTTAACTTGTCGTCAGTGGTCGGCCCGACGGAATACTCCCTACTTGGGGTACCCTCCCATCGACCGACGTCCCCCCCTCGGACGTCGGTCTTTCCTCACGCGGTCGGCCTCTCGGCGGGTGACGGACTAATCCCCGGTCACGTCACCCGCAGATATAATAGTCTAATAAAACTTTTTCTTTGAAATCTTGTCTTAAGTTTTGTAATATTTCATTACCAAAAATTTAGTTTTAAATTATAATATGTGGTGTGGTGTCTTTGATAATATTTTAATTATTATTCTACGTTTATTTTTAGATAATATATACTTCACGCAATCCTAAAGACATGGTAGTATCATATTATCACTATTTTACTTTGGTACATGGCCTCAGAGGTACATTCGAGGAGTTCTGTGACCTCTTCATGAAGGACCGCGCCCCTTTTGGTCCCGTATGGAACCATATTCTTGGTAAGTGTATCTGCACAATGATCTTCTTAAAATTTATTTATACACATATATCGATTATGAAATATTTAAATTACTTTATTACCTTCTTCTTTCTTCTTCTTTAGATGACATATTATGTTTAATATTGGACTCGTACCTCCTCTCTACAATTAGGAGGCGCATGACTAGCTAAATCATGCTTATCGGTTATGCTAATTTAGTTTTATTTAAAATTTTTCTTCTCTTAAAATTATGTTATATACCGACGTTATTTTGTATTTAACTGTCTAAACGGAAATGCGGTGAATTGTATTCTTATACGAAACACAATTTTACAACACAATTTTATAAAAGGTAGAAAGGTTTGGTCATAAAACAAAACCGTAAGACTGATGAGAAAAAAAGATGTATAAATATGTATTAAAAGGGCTGCAGCAGTTGGAATGAATAGACTGACTCGCATAGGGCTCGAGTTTGAATCTGGGGGGCGATTATTTGACGTTCCTTAGCATTGAACTTCAAACCATCCGAAAAATTGTTTTTAGAAATAAGATGAGAAATATAGGCGGAGAAGGCATTGAACCACCTTTATAATAGGTCATAAAATGACTTGTCAGTTGAGCATAAATGCCAATGTTCTCCAATTTTTGGGTAGACCAATGACGCCATGGTTGTTTAAATTTAATGGCCCCTTCACATTTACAGGAAAGGCCTTATTGCATAGAAAACTCTCTATGGTTTATACCAGGGGTTCCTAAACTTTAAAGATAATGGAACACCATCTAAATATCTTTTATTTTACGGAAGCAAAATGATAATACGGATGAGGGTCCGAATCCGTTGCGAAACGTCGCGCATTGTCACTGGCTACGTGCGTTGTTGTATCATAATCGGAGCTGAATTCTTGCTATTTACCTACTTGCATAATAGTAATGAGATCGTCTCATCGCTATTTAATTTTGGTGGCACCCTAAAGGCTATTCTATGGAACTCCTAGGTTCCACGGAACACACTTTGGGAATCCCTGGTCTATACATTAATGGTATCGTCTAGAGACCATATTTTTACATCTATGTATTAACATGATCCTTATATTAATATTTTTTCTAACTTAGGTTTCTGGCGCCGCCGACATGATCCAAATGTTCTATTTATAAAATTCGAAGAAATGAAGCATGATCTCGGTTCTGTAGTTAGGAGAACAGCCGACTTCCTCAACAAGGATATAATGGATACAGAAGTCGATAAACTTTGCGATTATCTGTCCTTTCAAAACATGAAGACTAATAGAGCTGTCAATCTAGAAGCAATTCTTGAAAAGTCCTTTGGTACCAGTTATTTGGAGTCAACAGATCTTAGATTTATAAGGAAAGGCGTGATAGGGGATTGGAAGAATTATATGTCCGATGATCTATCACGTCGTTTTGATGAATGGGCTGAACAACACTTGAAAGGGACTGAATTAAGTTTTGAGTAAAGAAATCACACTTGTTTGAATTTTAATCTTATTAAGTAAATGAAATGGGTTTTTGATTATTATTATGTAAATGTTTGTAGTGTTTTTTGTATGTTTGTAAAAATGTACGATTTAAAACTATTGTGGTTATATTTTATTTAGTTACCTCTATAGGTTTATTACATAAATACTTAAGAATCGATAAAATAGGATAAAAGAATTACTGATAATAATATATAATAAAAGAAAGAATTTTTATTTCTTTTCGGGCTTGATTTATTTTGAAATAGATTGATTGATAACACGTCAACCAAAATTTATATTTAAAATGGATTACGCTAATTTTATCTTAGAGCCTAATTTTACTTGAAATACAAGGTTAATAAAATTATCTTAGGTTTTAAACCGCTTTCAGTAAGTTTTGAGGAATTATTCAACATTATAGAAGAAGAATTCTGAAAATCCTTAAAGTGATTATTGTTTTTACTTATCATAAATAATTGATTGAAAATTGGTGCTAAACATAATAGAATAGTTATTAAATAGAGTTAACGCAATTTTAAATAAGTGCGCAAAAAGCGTCGTTAATATAACTTCGTTTATTCTTTGTTGTATTTTCTTATATACATAATAATAATTTTCTGGTATAAATATATTAAAAATTTTATGCTTGACATAAATGGTCATTGTCACTAGTGTTTTTTTATTTGTCATTGTGATCAAATAAAGACAGAACAGATTACACACTTTTCTTTCTTTTATAAAGTACATGGATTTCATATTGCTCACGCGTTACCACTAAAATGTTTTGCAGCGTTTTTAGTGTGATGTCATTAACTGTATTATTTTCTCGCCTAAATTATTCCTTTCAGTATCAAATCCGGTGTATAATAGTTGAATGCACAGATGGCGTAGTGGTTAAGATAACGACCTACAGTGCCAGTGTCAGGGGTTCGAATCCCATGCAGGACAACACTTTGTGCTATACACAAATTGTTGTTCTGAGTCTGGGTGTAATTTGTGTCCGTTAATTATGTTTGTAAAGTCCCCCACAACACAAGGATTATTTCCTTAGTGTAGGTAGGGCGTTGTCATTTGATATAAAAAAAAGTCGCTGTCGCTACGAATACTTACAAATTGTAGACTGCCTCTCAGACGTCTGAGGAGTACCAATTTGTTACTACATTTCGTTCTATGAGCGAAAGAGCCGGCAAATGGTTTAAAAGACGGCTTTTCTTTTTTTTTTTTTTTTGGGTGGGTCGCGGTCGGCGCGCCTCCGCACCACTCCGTCCGGGGCGACAGAGGGGCTTAAGCACGCAACTCCCACAACCCACCCGAAAACCACCTCGCCTTCGTCATTGGGCCGACCACCGGAGCAGGTTTACTTGTCGTCAGTGGTCGGCCCGACGGAATACCCCCTACGCGGGGTACCCTCCCATCAACCGACGTCACCCCTCGGGGAGGACGTCGGACTTTCCTCACGCAGTCGGCCTCTCAGCGGGTGACGGACTAATCCCCGGTCACGTCACCCGCGGCCTCGGCTAGGGCGGCATGAGGCGCAGATAGTTGCGCCTGCGCCGCCCCAGTCGCCGGCGGCGGATCTCCTCATCGAGGCTGCGCTCCACGCGCAGACGATCCGCCGCCTCCTTCTGCGAGATCACTGTCTCGCAGAAGGCTGCGACCGCGTCCCAGTTCCCGACGCTGTCGACCATCGCCCTAGCGATGGCCGCGCCGACGAGCCGCGGAGCGAGCCTGCGGAAATGCTCCCGGAACCACCATTGCCCGTCGAGCACCAGGCCCAAGTACCTCATATGGGCCCGGATGCTGATGTCAACCGATCGGACGGTGATCGAGACGCCGATGGGAGGGCTCATAAGGCGCCCATGGAACAAGAGGGCCTCCGTCTTGTCCAGGGCGACCCTCAACCCCAGCGCCTCGATCCGCCTGACGACCTCTTCGGTGCCATAGGTCGCCAGGCTTACCGCCTCTTCTAGCGTCTCACCGCGGGCTGTGACGAGCGTGTCGTCGGCGTAACAAATCACGCCCAGCCCAGGCGGGAGGCTCCCCCGCAACGCCCAGTCGTAGCCGATGTTCCACAGGGTGGGTCCGAGGACCGACCCCTGTGGGACACCGCACGTCATGGGCGTTCGCACAACGTCCCCTGCTCGGTTGGTACAGAGGACGCTGCGCCCCACCAAATAGTCTGCCACTAGCCGCCTCAGGTAAGCTGGCACTCCGTGATACCGGAGCGCCTCCCTGATGCAGCTGAATGGCAGACTATTGAATGCGTTGGCGATGTCTAGGGACACCGCCAACAGCACTCCCCCACCGGTGACGGCCTCAGTCGCCACGGCCCTCAGGCGCAACAGAGTCGCGATCGTCGAACGACCCCTCCTAAACCCAAACTGGGCATCCGACAGATCGGGCCCCGTGTCGACGAGGTGCCGCTCGATGCGGGCAGCTACCACCCTCTCCAGTAGCTTGCCCGTGTCATCGAGCAGCACGATAGGCCTGTAGGCTGAAGGCGACCCCGGAGACCGTCCCGGCTTCGGCAGGAGCACCAGCCTTCCCTCCTTCCAGCACCCAGGGAACCGTCCGGACGCTAAACACGCGTCGAACAGCTCCCTGAGGCGGGGACCCAGGTGGTCGAGCACCAGGCCCAACACGCGGTTAGGAACACCGTCGGGCCCGGGGGCGGTGGACTTTGCGCACATGCGCGCCACCGCCACTCCCATCTCGGGTTCCGTGATGGGCGGAACACTGTCGTCGTCGGCCTCCCGGTCAGTGTCTGGCGGAGCCATGACCGGGGGCGTGTGTTCCGCCCGCCGCGGGAACAGGTCCTCGACGACCCGGGTGAGAAGGCTGGGCTGGAGAGTCTCGGTGAGAGGAAGGCCCCGCGCGCGGAGCTTACTCAGCACCGCGCGATAGGGGCGTCCCCAGGGGTCACGGTCGAGACCGTCCAGCATCTCCTGCCGACTGACGTCCTTGGCGGAGCGGACGGCCAGCCTGAAGGCCGACCGCGCATTGCGGTAGCCCTCATACAGCAAGGCCTCCCGCTCCGCGTCGCGTTGGCGCCGCCGACTGCGGGTGTAGGCCCTCCGGGCGCGAATGCACGCGGCCCGGAGATCCGCCAGCTCCCGGGACCACCAGTGGACCGCCCTCCTCGGGGGCGGACGCCGTACCCGAGGAGTGGCCGCATCGCAGATCTGCGTCAACGCACTGCGGATGCGGCCAGCCTCGGCGTCCACCCCGTCCGACTGGTTGGCAGAGGACAGCCACGAGTAAACGATGGCTGTCTCCGCCAGCTGGTCCCGGTCTAAGCGACCCACAGCCCATCGCGGGAACGCAGGACGTCCATCCGCCCCGTGACCCCTGCTGGGCGTCGGGATTACCGGGGAGACCTCCATCCGGATATACCGGTGGTCCGACAAGGTCTCCACCTCCTCCACGACGCGCCAGCTCCCCACGCGTGCGGCGACCTCGGGGCTAGCGAACGAAAGGTCCACTATCGACCCGCCCCGTTGTCGCACGCACGTATGCACCGAGCCCCTGTTCAGTAAACAGAGGCCCAGTGCCGCCGCCCACTCCTCGATCGCCCGTCCTCGGTCGTTCGTCCGGGGAGACCCCCACGCCACGGACTTGGCGTTGAAGTCCCCCAAGACGAAGACCTGGCGCGATGCCATTCGCCGTAACGAGGCCTCCATGATGGTGAGGGAGGCCTCGAAATCGGTCACACTCCAGTTAGGGGAGAGATAGACTCCGAGGAGCGTAATCTCCCCCCAGTCCGCCGCGACGTATCCGACGCCCCTGTCCCTAAGGGTCAGAGGCGACGAAGGCCACGACGTGGAGGCGACGATTGCCACGGTGCCATCGGTGCTACCCAACCAGTTAGGCCGGTCGGGCACCACGTACGGCTCCGCGGCTACGGCTACTCCTATCAACCACTCCGCCATGGCTTGCAGGAACACGTCCTGCGCACCGGCGGTGTGGTTGAGGTTGGCCTGGAGGAGACGAATGGATACGGGGTCCATTAACGGTCCGTATCCATCGTCACCTCCTCCGCGCTGACGGGCGATCGGGCCGCACTCGGAGCGGGGACTGGCCCGGTCGATGGGCCGTCCCGCCCCTTCGGGGCCGATGCCAGGGGTCTGCAGTCCCCAGAGCCCATGCGGTGTTTGGCAGGCCTATTGCCTGCCGCACACGCGGGGCAGTGGGGCACCGCAGAGCACGATGCCGCCTGGTGTCCGGTCTGACCGCAACGGAAACATAGCCCGCTGCAGTCAAAGCAGTTTTTGCATGTCGGTCGGGTATGCCCGACCGCCATGCATTTGTAACACCTCGCGGGCCGGGGCTCTAGCACGGTTACCCGCGCCGAGCTCCAGCCCACGAGGAGCCTGCCTGAGTCGGCCAATTGCTTGACCGACTCCACCGGACACTGCACCCAGGCAGCACCGACGCCGCCCGGACCAGTGCGGATGGTGCCAATCCGGACGGTGTCCGAGGCACATCCGGTACGCGCCATAAAGGCCTCCCGGACGTCCTCCACCGTCACGGAATCGTCCAAGCCCGTCAGGCGCATCTCTGCGCACTTGACAGGCCTGGCGATTCGGACACCATCCTCCGGCCCGAACAGCCCCCTCAACATCGTGGCCAAACTATCGGCCGTCTTCGCGCCCTCGGCCCCAGGGAACTCGAGTATTCGAGCCCCTGTCCGGGCCTTGCGGGTCCTCGCCTCGACGCCCCCGATATCGGAGACGTCCAGCTCCCGCCGGGCGCGTTTTAGGACGGCTTCATAGTTGAGGCCCCTCTCAGCCGCCTCAGGCAGCACGGTGATGACCACCGCGGCCGTCTTCGGCGACTTGAGGCCCCTGCGCGACCTTTTCTTCCCCTTTCTGCCGGCTCCCGCCTGGGGAGCGGCGGCCACGGTGGCCACGGCGGCACTCTTGGCCGCCGCTCTCCGCTTCTGGCCGCGTGCCTTCCTGCTCCGCTCAGCCACCTGCCAGCCCTGTTCGAGCCTGGCAGCAGCGCTGAGCGCAGCAGGAGCAGTCGCGGGTGCGCTGGCCGGCGCCTGCGGTGCAGCCGTTGGTGCCGGCCGCGCCCTGGCCTTGGCGGGAGCCGGCACCTTGCCAGCCTTCTTGGCCCCCTTGGGCCCGGCCGCGGCCGCAGCGTAGCTCACCACGCAGCCACCCTGACAGGGCAGCGGGGTGGGAGCTGACGCTTGCGCCGGTCCCGCCCCATCCGCGGCGAGCGGTGGTCGGAGGGGCGGCTCAGGCGGGAGCCTGGCCGCTACGGCGGCGATACGCGCATCCACCATCACCCCTACTCGGGCTAAGATGACGCGTACCGCCGTCTCCGACACGCCGTGCACCTCGTCGAGCGGCGGCTCCTCCCCCTTCCGCGGTCTCCCGCGGCCACGAGGCGGCGGAGGGACTACGACGAGGGGAGGAAGCGCCGAAGCCGCGACGGGCGCAGCCGGCGCAGCAGCCGCGACGGGCGCAGCCGGCGCAGCAGCCGCGACGGGCGCAGCCGGCACCATGGACGCCGACGACGGGCCCGCCCTCCCCGGCGCAGCCCGTTTCGGTGGCGAGGCCGGCACCGGCGGCGTGGCCGGCGCAAGGCGCGCGAACTGGGCCCGCAGGTCGGCCATCTCCTTGGCCAACCCGCGGTTCTCCCGTCGCACCGCCGATAGCTCCGTCTCCAGCTTGCGGTTGCGTTCCCGCAAGCCGGAGACCTCCTCACTAAGGCGGGCGTTCGCGGCCTGTAGGGCCGCCACCTCGCCACCGTGGCCGGCCGGACCGGGGGTCCCTGGCCTCGCCACCACCGCCGATCCTCGACCTCTGCGTCCACGGGGCATAGTCGGGACCTTGGGAGGAGGCATGTTGGTACTCCCCTCCGAGTCGGTGTTCGAGCTGTCCCCGTTGAGGGGGCGCTTCCGGACGCTCGGGGGGAGGGCCTCCTCCCTCTTCTTCACCCTTGGGGATGGCGCCTCTGCAGCCTCCCTAACCCTCTCCTCGCTTCTCTTCGGCGACACCGACGACCTACGCAGAACCTCAACTGACGGCCCGCTACTCGCTACGGCGCATCCACTGCCCTCGCTACCACTTCGGCCGACCTGCATCCAGCTACTTTCTTCGGCGGACGGCTCTTTGGCATTGCCGCCCTCGTCCGCCGACATCTCCGAGGCCGTGTGTATTGCCGCCTCCAACGGTCCTGCGGCACTGCCGCCCTCGTCTCGCGACGGCTCTGCAGCAGTGCCGCCCTCGTCGCTCGGCAGCCTCGACTCCGAGCTGCCTTCCATCGTCTTGGACGGCCCTGCGGCAATGCCGCCCTCGTCCTCGGATCCGCTGCCACTGCCGACGCTCTCCTCCAGCGACGGCTCTGCGGTGGACTCGCTCTCCAGGCCCGACGGCCCAGTAGAGGCAATGCTGCCACCCGCCTCGCGTGCAGCAATGGCTTCTGCCTTCTTCCGCTCCCGCCTCGCCTTGGATGTTGTGGCGCTTATGCGGGCTCGCGCAGCGGCGGAACGCCTCGGCTTCGTCCTCCGGGTCTTCTTCCTCACCGCCTTCTCCTCATTCCCCTTCCCCCCTGAGCCACTTGATGTTGAGCCGGGCTCTCGGCCGTCAAAGCAGTTGTCGTCTCCCTCCCATATGTGTGGAGACTGACTGTGCTGGTGACTGTGCGCCTCTCGCGCTCAGAAACCAGCACAGTGAGGGATTCCCCGGCGTGGCCGGGACCCTCTGGAGTAGCTACGCTCGTTTCAACTCCTGCCATGGTGTTTGGTCATTTTTAAGTCTCGCCTTGACTACCACTCTAACGACTGGACGCTCGCGCGCTTCTTAACCCACCAGTCATACATCTCCTCGCCGAGTGGCCAAACTTAAGATTGGGGTGATTTTTTATAGGGGTTTTCTTCCCCGCGGTCCGAAGACCCCCGGTCCTGACCCCCCCATTCAGGATTACGGTTTGGGCCTTCCGGGTCTGGCCGCTCGCGAGCGACCGACCCGTCACGCCCCCGGGCCGTGACGCAACCGTCCCTGGCGACGGAGTGCCATGAGGCACATCCGCCCCATTGGCCCCGGGTCAGATCCGCCGTGCTCTGCCACCAGAGCCGCACGCGGAGACCCCCCCTGCCGGAATCTTGGCCGTCCAAATGGACGCATGACGTCCAAATGGACTTTACCAGGGAGCACCACGAGGAGGTGCTCCGGCCGCGCCCCCCTTAAAAAAAAAAAGACGGCTAAGAGCTCTACAACGATTTCGGTCAATTCTATCTGTTGCCATTATCAATTATATTCCCAAGGAGCCTTGATATCCGAGGTCCCAAAATTTTATTTTCACATAACTGTGGACCATTTATTAACGTTAAGTAATTGGGATAAGAGCAGCATGATGATGAAAAAACAATTGAAACGCGTAATCACAACAATCCGTATGGTGATGGAGTAAGAATACAATTCACTACCCCCTATCTTGCCCGTGGGTGTAAGACGACTTGTGTATATAAGAACTATGCAAGAGAAGGAAGCTCGGAATGAAACCTAAGGCCTCATTTACGGAGACGCGGCGCGTCGCGCGTCGCGATAGGCTGCGCGGCCCGCACTAAATTCAAATATAGGGCGTTGGATGAGTGCGTTTACGGAGAAGCGATTTTACATGCGTTTGCTTGAAATGGAGCGTGTTCTACGGCCGAGCCCGCGGATGGCATCGTCACGTCTTACGCGGCGTTTATCGCGGCGGCGCACGCAGCGGCGATTCTTGATGAAGCGATGCCTGTGGCGGAACCTTCTGCCAGTCTCATTTGCTAATCGTGCAACACAGACGTAGTTACCGTCGCAATGGAGGATATGATAGACTTTTTAGAAGAAAATTGTATTTTAAAAAGTGAGTTATTTAATATAAAGAGTGGCCCACTGTTTATAATAGCAGAACATGAGAAGTTTGGGTCGGATTAACTGAGAAACCCGCGTGCGCCGCAGCGATGCTCGCCGCGTGCTCCGCTACACGCTTAAGAAAACGACGCGGGCGCAGCGGCGGGCATCGCCACTCTTCCCGCCTCGCGTCTCTATAAACAACATCGTATATTGCTATAAGTTTGTGTTTACGCGTGCGATGATACGAGCCGCTTCACACGCCGCCGCTACGTAAACAATAAAAAAGTCCGACGCGCCGCGAGACGCCACGCCACACGCGACGCGCGACGCGCCGCGTCTCCGTAAATGAGGCCTTATACCTACCCGCCTGACCAGCGTGTAGGTCAATTGGCCTCCCAATATGGAGGAGGCTCGAGGCTAGTGGTGGAACGTATATGAGCTGTGATGATGATGACGATGACTCTGAACAAAGGTTCAAGAAGTTTACTTAGTCGTTCTACGGTGGCATACACCTTTTTTTTATGGGTGGGCTATGGTAAGCGCACACGCCGTCCATTCCGTCCGGGGCGACGAAAGGACGGCGCGGGCCCATAACCCACCCGTACCCACGTCACTTTCGTCGTTGGGCTCACCACCGGTGCCGAGTTCCTTGTCCTCAGTGCTCGGCCCGACACGAATACCCTTTCGGGTAACCTCATCTCTCACCGTCCCTGTCTCGGGACGTTGGTTGCCGTCGCGCGGGCAGCCTCTCTGCGGGTGACGGACTAAAGTCCCAGGTCCAGTCACCCGCGGTCTCGGCTAGGGCGGCACCAGACGCAGGTAACGGTGGCATACATCTGAGTAAATTTTACCATGCCAGTCACAATTCAATTTTGTATACTTCGCCGTGTCGTTCACACGCTAATTTTGCTCTGATTGTTATTTAAATTAACAAGCCCGATTGTTCTTAATTTGTTGAAAACTTATTAATCTATATAATAGAATTAGATCTTGTAAATAAAACTATCTTACGGATTTTATCGCATTTGTATTTGATTTTTGATTGCTGGACGTTTCGAACACTTTACAGCGTTCATGTTTACGGGCGGAAAAAGATGTGGGCTGACCACTGGTACCGAATCCTTGACGTCTGTAGCCAGCCTGGTGGGATACCCACTCGGGTACCCTCCCTCCCCGATGCGACCTCTGCTAGGGTGAAATCAGGTACTCGCGCATGCGCCGCCCAAAGCGCCAGCGGCGCCCTTCACTTTCTTCACGGTAGACAGCGGCGGCATGAAAACACAATGTACCTTACAAGTAATATATATTATATTAAATTAGATTATTTAGTGCGACTGCCAAGTCAATCTATTTATTCAAAATATAAAAGATCTTTAATATTGATATGGTAACTATAAGAAATTGTTAGGTTAGCTAATTACGCAATAACTTAAGACAGAAGGTCCCTTAAGTAGGGGACTGAATAAATTAACCGACTTATTATTACATGGATCTCACATCTTTTATGGTAGAAGAACTCAGTTGCGAGGCTTGGTTTTTTTACAAGTTTTGTTTTTGATAGCATCTCATTTCTTTTTGTAGATAGTCCTACTTACTTATTTTCCCTTCTTGAATACAAAGGATTTTCTTAAAGCCCACGGTCTGAAAAATGAGACATCTCTCCTATCTGCTTGATTAATTTTCACCAAAGCTAGTCTTATGATTCATCAGATATTATCATTCATCATTCAGTGTATCGTCGTCTGTTGTTGGACCTAAGCCTCCCCCATGTTCCACTACAAAGTGTGGAACTTGACGCCTACATTCAACGATCTACAGCAACTTTTACCATGTCGTCCGTCCACCTAGTCGGGAGGCGTCGTACACTGCGTCTTGCGATACGTGGTCCCCACTCGAGAACCTTTCTTATCCAGTAGTTTGCGGTTCGACAAGCGAGTTTCCACGAAACTGTTGTTCATGTCATTCGGAGATTCGCACACATCTAGACATTGAAACCGATTGTGTAGCTCGAGTTGAAAGTTTCTGAAAAGATTCTGATATTGGACAGATGTAAGTCAAAAAGTAGACTTCATTAAGCGTGATCGTTCGACTTTTGGGTGGATATTCAATGCGCTTTATACTATGCAGTAATCGCTCCTAGTTTTAATCCTGCTGAATACTGAAAGGTTATTGAATATCTGTCGTTTATCCGATAAGATGAGGTCTATATAGTTTTTTGTTGAATCATCCGGCATATCCAGGTCCATTTCCTTTTGTGGCTACTTCCTGAAGAAGAAATTCATTATTAAGAGGCTTTTCTTCTCCAGAAAATCAGTCAGTTATTGACCCTCTGGTTTCTTTGACCACATCTATATTACCCTACCCTCAACTCATCATCACTCCCTTTGCCCATTTTCGCGTTAAAATCTTCTATAACCACCGTGAAGTGAGTTTAGACGCGTGTATGGCTTTCAAGATGTCCTCGTAAAACAACTGTTATTATTTGTATCACTGATAACAACTGTTTGCATTTGTATCACTGACAATAACTGTTATCTGTTGTATCACTGATAACAACTGTTTATAGTTTAATCAATGATAACAACTGTTATCAGTTGTATCTGTGTAAAAGTCGTTTTGTTTAGTAGTCGGATCGCTGTTAGAGATTCTCCGCACTCCGTGTTCCTCCGCTATCGGGCCTGCCACCAAAATTAGCCCACAGGGTAGCAGAGTTGCCATGACTAGGGCCCATTTCTGTTCGCCATATGAGGAATAATGACGTAATCGCCATGTATGGCAGGCGGGTTGGTGATAGCAGTGAGATACCATACATTTCCGCGGCAAGACCTCCTGCCCACGCTCCTGGTAAATCTTATCTTTTTTTTTAAGTGACAACGCCTTGCACTAGGCGAATAATCTTTGAATTGTCGGGGACTTTACAAACATATAATTAACCGATACAAATTACGTACATCCAGACTCAGAACAACTGTGTATCGTACAAGGTGTTGTCCTGCGTGGGATTGGAGCCCGCGGTACTGGCACCGTAGGTCGGTATCTTAACCACTACGCCATCTGTCAGCAGTCCTTAGCCGGTTCTTACGACTTGGAATTGGCGAGCGATTGCAAAGCTATCCCGCTGGGAGTCGTGCATTCTGGTCGCTCGCCAAGGCTGCACAAGGCAACTTCTGCCAGCCCAATCTCCCACCACTGCAGAAACACGATGGTAGTCTGGCCCACAGCGCAAAGGAGAAGGCCGATCTTCTAGGTCAATTCTTTGCCTGTAACTCGACTTTGGATGCCGGAGCTGCCACACCACCTACCATCCCACGGTGTGAAAGCTCACTGCCCGAAATCCGCATCACGCAGCGAGCGGTTAGGCGGGAGCTGCGGCTTTTAGACGTCCATAAGTCGAGTGGACCGGATGGCATCCCTGCAGTGGTACTAAAGACGTGCGCCCCTGAATTGACTCCCATCCTCACGCGCCTATACCGACTTTCCTACGCTAATAATAGGGTTCCGTCTTCGTGGAAGGTAGCCCATGTCCACCCGATCCCTAAAAAGGGAGACCGGTCTGACCCATCGAATTACAGGCCAATTGCGATAACATCCTTGCTCTCCAAGATAATGGAGAAGGTTATAAACCGCCAGCTTCTGCAGTACCTTGAGGATCGCCAGCTTATCAGTGATCGCCAATACGGCTTTCGTCATGGTCGGTCGGCTGGTGATCTTCTTGTGTACCTCACACACCGTTGGGCAGAGGCCTTGGAGGGCAAGGGTGAGGCGCTGGCGTTCAGCCTAGATATCGCAAAGGCGTTCGATAGGGTCTGGCACAGGGCACTTCTATCGAAGCTACCATCATACGGAATCCCCAAGGGACTCTGTAATTGGATTGCCAGCTTTTTGGATGGTCGGAGTATAAAAGTCGTCGTAGATGGCTCCTGCTCCGATACCATGACCATTAATGCTGGTGTACCACAAGGCTCGGTGCTCTCCCCGACGTTGTTTATCCTGCATATCAATGACATGCTCTCTATCGAGAATATGCGTTGCTATGCGGATGACAGTACGGGTGATGAGCGGTACACTGAGCAACGGAATATCCCTCGGAGTATTCAGGAAAGAAGGGTTCAACTTGTGTCTGAAGTCGAGCGCTCTCTGGGGCGGGCCTCGGAATGGGGTGAACGGAACCTAGTCCAGTTCAACCCCACAAAGACACAAGTTTGCGCGTTCACTGCAAAGAAGGACCCATTTGTCATGGCGCCTCAGTTCCAAGGAGTAACTCTTCCAATTTCTGAGAGTATTGGGATTCTCGGCGTCAAAATATCGAGCAAAGTCCAGTTTGGGAGTCATTTGGAGGACAAAGCCAAATTGGCAAGCAAAAAGTTGGGCGTCCTGAACAGAGCCAGGCGGTACTTCACACCGAGACAGCGTCTTGTGCTATACAAAGCACAAGTTCGTCCTCATGTGGAGTACTGCTCACATCTCTGGGCAGGTGCGCCCAAATATCAGCTAGACCCACTTGACTCCCTGCAAAGACGGGCTGTTCGAATCGTCGGGGATCCCAATCTTACGGACAGATTGGAGTCGCTGGAGCAGCGGAGAGACTTTGGGTCACTCTGTGTACTCTACCGACTCTTTCACGGGGAGTGCTCCGAGGAACTGTTTGACTTGGTACCACCGTCACCATTCTACCAACGTACCACTCGACATCGCAGCAGGGTTCATCCATTTCACCTGGAAACGTTATGGTCTTCAACTGTACGTTTCCAGCGATCATTTCTCCCACGTACGTGCAAGCTCTGGAATGAACTACCTGCTGCTGTGTTTCCCGAGCGCTATGACATGTCCTTCTTTAAACGAGGTTTAAGAAGAGTATTTCCTTCACGGTAGGCAGCGGCCTGGCTGTGCCCCTGGTATTGCAATGGTCCATGTGCAGCAGTTTCACTTACCATCAGGTGTGCTGCTTGCTCGTTTGCCACCGTTGGCAATAAAAAAAAAAAAACTCCCATAGGGAAGCAAGGGATGGAGACAATTGTATTCTTCATCATCGCAGGCCACATACGTCCCATTGTTGGGCTCGAGCCTCCCCCACATTAGGAGTTACTATACCATGTTGGTCAGACATGTTGTTATAGGGTCATTTCGAGTTTTCCTTCTCTTGCACAAATCTTATGTGCATATTATATCCCTTAGTCGTCCTTTACGATATCCACGGGCAAGATAGGGAATGATGTATTGTATTCTTACTCCGTCACCACACGGAATATTTATATAATAATTGTTTTCTTATCCCGTTCTATTAACTGCAAATGTAACGGAACGTAATGGAATTACAAAATTATGTATGCAGTTAGTGTATCTCAGGAACTGGACGAAAATTACAATGTTTTATCATTTTTCCTTCATTTATACATTAAACACTAATTGTATTTCTAATTTGAAGCTTCTATGTCTGCTAGAAGTGCCTCAATAATATTGATGATTGGTCAGTCAGTCAGTGAGTGAGTGACAAAATTACGAAATTTTGTCGTAATACTTCTTAAACTATTGGTTCAAATTGAATGAAATGAAAGAAATTAGGGAATTGTGTAAATAAAAATACTTGTACATATATCTAATAATTTAATAACAAAAACATGTATACCGATGAGCTTTCATACCACAAACTTTAGATACATAAATTTAAAATTAAATTGAATGGTATATTTTATGTATAAGAAACTTCGTATATTGATGAAATTGAAAAAACATCCTACGTGTATAATGACAAATATTTGTTAACATAAACATTGAAGACACTGTTATTAGAACACCCTTTTTTTTGTTGGGGATACGGTCGGCGCACTCCTCGCTCCGCACCGTCCATGGCGACAGAGGGGCGTAAGCACGCACATCCGTAACCCACCCGTATAGCACATCGCCTTCGTCGTTGGGCCGACCACCGGAGCAGGGTGACTTGTCGTCAGCGGTCGGCCCGCACCTGCGATATTCAAAATTATTTTTACAAAAATAAGTGGAAATAAGGTTTTGTTTTAGTAATTAAATCTTGTTCAATTGTGTGATATTATCATTCTTTTATATCTATATAATAACATCTAGATAAAGATTATTAGATAGAGTTCTAATAGTGTTACGAGGGGTGATCCAAAAGTAATGATAATCAATAATAAACACAATGAATAAAATAAAAAAATATATTTATTTCTCAACATAGTCTCCTAGCAAGTCTATACATTTAGTCCATCTCTTTTCTAAACCTAAAATTCCCTTACAAAAAAAATCTTTATCTTGACTCTCAAAAAAGTCCTCAACCGCGGCCATCACGTCGCTATCATCATCAAATTTCTTGCCTCGGAGGTGTTCCTTGAGTCGTGGAAAGAGATAGAAGTCACTGGGGGCTGATGAATAGGGGGGAGATCTGGTGAATAGGGGGGGTGTTCCACCAACTCAAAGCCCGCTTCCTGAATGCCAGCCATGGCAATTGCAGCTTTGTGAACAGGTGCGTTGTCTTGATGGAACAACACTCCAGCCCGCAGTTTGCCTCGCCTTTTCTCCTTAATAGCCTCCCGCAATCTTCTTATTTGTTCTGCATAGTAGGAGCCTGTAATAGTGGCCCCCTTTTCCAAGTAGTCCACCATGATTATTCCTTCAGCGTCCCAAAAAACAGACGCCATAACCTTCCCTGCTGAGCTTGACACTTTGAATTTCTTCGGCGTCGGTTCATCGGATCGTTTCTGTTCGGTACCAAACATTTTTATATTAGTTTAATAATTAAATCCATGTAGGGTAGTTCTGTTTTTTGTGGTTCGCGGTTGGCTCGGAGCCGGCCGCCACTTTCACTTTCACTTTCGCTTTGGTGCGCGGATGGCACGGGGCCGGCGCGTCGGCCGGCCCCGGGGTCGTTTTGTTTCCGCCCTTTTTGGGACTAAAGCTGGACTTTTGGTTCGCGGATGGCACGGGGCCGTCGCGTCGGCCGGCCCCGGGGTCGTTTTGTTTCCGCCCTTTTGGTTACTGCACTTTCACTTTCGCTTTGTTCGCGGATCGACTTGCGTTGGAAGTAACGGTCGCGTACGCACATATTTTGTAATTGCTATGTCTTTGTGGACTAAAGCCGTGAAATCGTGGTATTTGTAATATTGCGCGCCACCCTTTGTTTTGTGTACCGCTTATGTACGCGAGTTAATTAGAATTAAGTATATATTTGTGAACATTAAATTGTGTGTACGAGTAGCAAGCCTGGGTCCTTGAAGTGTACGAGGCCGTTGTCATCACCGCGCTTTTGGATACAAAGCTAAGTAACCCCTCAGTTAGTTTCTATTTGTCTGGCCAGACCGAACGCTGAGTTAGGTTACGTTATAGCTACCTCCGCGGTATCTACTCGTAAGTGTTAAAATCTGTTCTTGTACTATCATTTAGGAGAACTTAAAATAGCCTTGCGTAATCGCAAGCCAATGTTATTACCCATTTGGTATCCCTCACTGGCCTGGTGTTCCCTTCCACTGCGCATCCTAGGTCAGTAGGGAACGGTAATGAACACACTTTCTGGTAGCAGAGCGTGGTTCTAGTGAATCTAGTAATTTTGTTTGGTATTGATATCTACAAGTGCCCGTGTTGAAAAATAAATCGATATATAATTACTTGAATTTTACGTATTACGGCCCAGTTTAATAAATAGTCTGGTGTATAAAGATACACATTAAATATTTGTGTGATTGATCATTTGTGTACTTATTGTTATTAGTTATTAAAAATATCATATAAATAAGTTCACTGCAACATTTGAAATTTTGAATATCATTGTTTACTTAATGTGCCACAGAGTAATAAAATAATTTGCGTAGTACATTGTGCCACAGAGTAGTGCAGTCTCGTGATTGAATGAACGAATGAATTGAACTGTATAGACAATTAGTTTAATATTATTTGCGTTTTGTTTATGGTACTTATACAGACAAATATTAACGTTTCCCTTTGCGCAATAATTTAATTGTTGTTCAATTTTGTAATTTGTATTTTTTGATTGTTGTTTCAATTGGTTGATTTATTTAGTTGATTATATATATATTTTTTTTTGTTGTTGGAATTTAATTATTTTATTCGATTATTATGGCTGCTTTTGCTAGCGCTAAGGACTCGGCAGGTAAGCTGCGCTCTGAGTTGAGATGGTTCTCGACTGCAACCGCCTTGGTTGATAGGTCTGATCGAAATGAGTCTCTCCTGGATAGGTACAGCAAATTGGATACGCGCTTACAATTTGTTGATGATGTGTACCGTAACTTCAACACAAAAATTTTAGATATTTCTGATGAAGATTACCCACAAACGTATCGTGACTTGGTACACGCGGATTATGACCAGATCATGGATTATGCAGATCGAATCTCACAGCGTGCTAGGGAAATTTCCGCGTCGAAAAGGGGTGAGTCTCCCGCGTCTAGGGATGTGAAACCTTCTACGTCGGGCTTATTGAGTAAACTGCCCACTTTGGACCTGCCGCGTTTTGATGGTCGTTTGGACCAATGGCTAGGTTTCATAAACTTGTTTGAGAGCTTAGTCCACGCGCGTTCTGACTTAGGTTCCGCTCAAAAATTGGCCTACCTGTTCTCCGTGTTGGAAGGTGAGGCGAGAGGTTTAGTTCAGCACCTGGAGATCAATGATGGAAACTACCTAGTGGCACGTAACCTTCTCATAAAGCGTTACCAAAATAAGCGTTGCCTGGCAGATACACACATTGGTCAGCTCTTGGGTCTGCCAGTGGTATCTAGGGTCTCGGCTTTAAGGTCCGACTTATTGAACCCATTGATGATTGCGATCAACGCACTGGAAAGGTTAGACCTTCCGGTGAGCACTTGGTCATATATGCTGGTGCATATTGTTTTGAAAAAGCTTCCTGCGGAACTTAGGGCTCGTTTCGAGCAAAAATATGGAGGTGATGATGCAACTCACTTGCCTGCTTTTGATGACCTTAAGAAGTTTTTGGAAGACGAGTGTAGGATGGTGGACATGACGGTCGTTGACAGGTCATTTGGTCAACAGTTGCCGCGGTCATCGGCTCCGACCCGCAATCACGCCTTTAGAAGGCCAGAGGTTCGTCACCCACCACGTTTTGCTGCTGTACAGTCGCGACCTGAGTGCACCTATTGCAAGTCCCCGAGTCATAAAGTTGCCAGTTGCTCAGATTTTACTGCGCTGCACGTGGCCTCGCGTAGGCGTTTGGCTAAGGCTCGAGGTTGGTGCTTTTCTTGCTTGGGAAACCATTTCCAGCGCGATTGCCCTAATCCTCGCCCATGTACATACTGCGGAGGCCAGCATTTGAAACTTCTTTGTGCGAATAATAATGGGATTGGTCGTGAACATGAACGTCAAGGCTCACCTACGGGTAGTTATGAGCGAAGGCACCGGTATGAAAACCGCAGTTCGAGACCTAGTCGCTCACCCCCGCGCGTCGTAGATTCTGCCGCAGCGAGGCGCCCACAAGGTCAATGCTCGCCGTCATCGGAAGCCCGTGGCAAGAGTGATAACCACGATTCGCGCCCGTATCGTCACGGGCGGGTACCTACCTTTGATGACGCTTCCCGTGAACATGAGAATCACCCGCTGCCTAGACGACATTAGGAACACGGCGCCTCCCCCCGTCATGCACCACCCCCGTTTGAAACCGTACTCCTACCCACTGCTTCTGTAAGGGTCTGGGGACGGACAGGTGCCTCTGTTGTGGTCCGGGCAATTCTGGACACAGGCTCTCAGGGGTGTATAGCGTCTTCTTGGTTGGTGGGGCAGGTACGCCTAAGTATGCGTGATTTTCCTCATGTCACTAGAGGTGTTGGCAACGCAGTTGTGGCCAATGTTGAGGGCCAAGTATTATGTGCGTTCTCTCCTATAAACTCGTCAAGCCCACTGTTTGAGTGTTCAGCCATTGTTATGAACAATATTTTGGGCACCCATCCGGAGAAGCAGTTGTCTCCGTATGCTATTGGTTTAGCGTCGGGTTTGAACTTGGCAGACCCCAAATTTGGTATACCTGGATCGGTCGATTTGTTGCTAGGCGCCGATGTTCTGGGAAACATATTCTTGGGTAGCATTCAGGTCATGCAACCAGGAGGCATGGTAGCCATCCCGACCATATTTGGCTCTGCACTGATGGGACCGGTCCTCACGGATACCCGTCTTGACATTGGCTTGATGGTAGGCTCTGCTCTCTCTGATGCGGTTCAGAGGTTTTGGGAAGTGGAAGAACCACCACAGGCTCCGCGCACTGATCCGGAGCATGAGGAGTGCGAATTGTTTTACCAAAACAATACGAGTCGCCTACGTACTGGTCAGATTATGACTCGATTGCCGTTTCTCGCCGTACGGCCACCACTTGGCACCTCGCGGCCTGCTGCTGAGAAACGACTATTGGCTATGGAGCGCCGAATGGCTCGAGATGCTCTCCTAAAGGAGAAATACATTGATTTTATGCGTGAATATGAGGAGTTGGGACACATGTCTGTGTCGAAATTAGATTGGCAAACAGTGGATCACTTCTTTCTACCGCATCATGCTGTAATTAAGGCATCAAATGGCAAATTGCGTACAGTATTCGATGGTTCTGCGCAAACTTCAACGCGTGTATCGTTGAACAATTGTTTGTATGCTGGTCCTAAATTGATCAAGGATCTCTGTGACGTCATCACTCGGTTTCGTCGACATCAGGTTGTATTTGTGGCTGACATAAGGATGATGTTCAGACAGACGATTATTCACCCGGATGACCGTCGGTATCAGTTGATTCTATGGCGTGAAAGCCCCCAGGATCCCATGGTTGTTTATGAGCTCAATACAAACACGTACGGGTTAAAGTCAAGCCCCTATTTGGCTATACGGTCTCTGTGGGAGCTCGCGGACCTGGAGCGCTTAAAGTTTCCTCGCGCAGCCGCGATTTTGAAAGAGGATTTGTATGTCGATGACATTTGTACTGGTGCACCCTCTGAGAAAGAGGCCATCCTTCTACGGGATGAATTGATAGGCATCTTAGCCACCGCGGGCTATGAGTTACGGAAGTGGATATCCAACTCACCTGCGCTTTTGAAGGGACTTCCGGATGAACATCAGCAAGATCCGCATTTGTTCGAGAATATCGAGAACCCTGCTATGATGACTGTTCTCGGCATTCAGTATAAACCAGCCCCAGACATATTCACTTACAATGTTGACTTAGAGTTGCCGCGCATTTGGACTAAGCGTTTGGTGCTTTCCACGGTTGCAAGAACATTTGATCCAAATGGTTGGATATGTCCCGTCATATTTTGGGCTAAATGCTTTTTACAAAGGCTTTGGATGGCAGGACTAGGCTGGGACGAACCTCTTCGGGGAGCTTTGATGGAAGACTGGACCAAATTTGTATCCTCACTTCCTGCGATCAATGAGGTATCGATCCCTCGTTCTATGCTTCCTCCAGGAAAGTACCAGGCAACCCTGCATGGTTTCTCGGACGCCTCTGAACGGGGTTACGCCACTTGTGTATATTTGCGTACGGTGGGTTCTGACAGCCAAGTAAAGATCTCACTGGTCATGGCCAAGAGCAAGGTGGCACCCCTACGGACTGCTTTGACAATCCCTAAACTTGAATTGGCAGGGGCTACTCTGCTTGTGCGTCTTCTTAATCACGTGTCGAATTTGTTGCGTCATACTGTGAACATTAGCACCACTTACGCGTGGACTGACAGCCAAATTGTTTTGTGCTGGTTAAAGGCTTCAGTTCACACCTTAGAGGTATTTGTAGCGAACCGAGTCTCCCAAATTCAGAAATCTGAGACTCCCTTGATTTGGAGGCATGTGCCTGGTGAGCTTAACCCAGCTGATTGTGCATCTCGGGGTTGTACATCCCCCGCCTTGGTAACGCACTCCCTTTGGTGGGGACCGGAATGGTTATTACGCTCAGAGTCTGAATGGCCACTGACGCCGGTTTTGGACGTAGGTCCGTTGCCTGGATTGCGACTGCTCGCTGTTGAGAGGCGTGCTTGTGAATTCGATCCAAATGTCTTATTGAATCGGTATAGCTCCCTCGATAAATTAGTAAGTGTAACAGCTTGGATTAAGCGCTTCTATTACAACTGTAAGCACTTACGGAACAAAAAATTAGAGGCTTTTCTATCACCACAAGAACGACAGGAGGCTTTTTGCCATTGGATACGTGTGGTACAGGATACATATTTTGAAAGGGAGATTGAAATTTTGAAAGCTGGTAAGGCTAAACTAACAGGAACCTTGCGTATGTTGAGCCCCTTTTTGGACAACACGGGTGTCTTACGTGTTGGAGGTCGCCTCAGAAACTCTAGTCTACCCTACGGTAGTCGGCACCCTATATTGTTACCCAAGCAAGGTCATTTTGTGCAATTGTTGGTGACGGACCGTCACATTAGAAATTCTCACGCTGGCTGTAACGCCTTATTAGCCATATTGCAGCGAGAATTTTGGATTTTGTCTGCTCGAAGAACGATTCGCAGTGTGGTATTTCGTTGCATGCCTTGTTACAGGCTGAAGGCTAGTACCATGCAACCTTTGATGGGTGACCTCCCTTCTGATCGTGTCAGAGAATCGAGGCCGTTCGCCGGTGTAGGCACCGACTTTGCAGGTCCTTTTTTGGTTAAGACTTCAACTCTACGAAACAGTAAAACAGTCAAGGCCTATTTGTGTGTCTTCGTATGTCTGTCAACTAAAGCGGCGCACCTTGAATTAGTGTCATCCCTCTCCACCGAGGCATTTGTTGCGACACTTGATAGATTTGTTTCAAGGAGAGGACTGCCTTCTTTGATACGTTCGGACTGTGGCACAAATTTTAAGGGAACCAATAATTATTTGAAAGATGTACATGATTTTTTAGCCAGGAATCACACAAATATTGGTAATAAACTAACCAGTCGTAGTATAACCTGGAAATTTAGTCCGGCAGCATGCCCACATTGGGGTGGTATTTTCGAAGCCGCAGTTAAGGTTGCTAAAGCACATTTGCGACGAGTTATTGGTGAGTCTGTACTCACATTTGAAGAACTCGCAACTGTGTTTTGTAAGATAGAGGCCGTAATGAACTCGCGACCGTTGTGTCCGATCTCTTCAGACCCGAGTGACTTGGAGGTTCTCACACCGGGTCATTTTTTGATTGGTCAGCCCCTTAATGCTTTGCCTGAGTACCCCTTTGTTGATGTGAGACCAAGTCGTCTCTCGCGGTTTGAGTTGGTCCAACAGCTTACTCAAAGCTTTTGGAAGCGTTGGAGCTTAGAATATCTTCATGTTCTCCAGCAGCGCGTTAAGTGGACTGACAAGACTAATCCACCTCGAGTTGGTGACCTCGTTTTGATAAAAGATACCAATTTGCCGCCACTGTGCTGGCGTCGCGGCCGAATTTTAAATTTAGTATATGGCGCAGATAATGTGCCTCGTTTTGCTGAGGTTCAGGTGGACGGTTCGGTACTGAAGAGAGCGGTAGCAACATTGTCCCGTTTACCAATTGATTAGCGGCCAGGTAGACCTGTCCGAGGCGGGTAGATGTTCGGTACCAAACATTTTTATATTAGTTTAATAATTAAATCCATGTAGGGTAGTTCTGTTTTTTGTGGTTCGCGGTTGGCTCGGAGCCGGCCGCCACTTTCACTTTCACTTTCGCTTTGGTGCGCGGATGGCACGGGGCCGGCGCGTCGGCCGGCCCCGGGGTCGTTTTGTTTCCGCCCTTTTTGGGACTAAAGCTGGACTTTTGGTTCGCGGATGGCACGGGGCCGTCGCGTCGGCCGGCCCCGGGGTCGTTTTGTTTCCGCCCTTTTGGTTACTGCACTTTCACTTTCGCTTTGTTCGCGGATCGACTTGCGTTGGAAGTAACGGTCGCGTACGCACATATTTTGTAATTGCTATGTCTTTGTGGACTAAAGCCGTGAAATCGTGGTATTTGTAATATTGCGCGCCACCCTTTGTTTTGTGTACCGCTTATGTACGCGAGTTAATTAGAATTAAGTATATATTTGTGAACATTAAATTGTGTGTACGAGTAGCAAGCCTGGGTCCTTGAAGTGTACGAGGCCGTTGTCATCACCGCGCTTTTGGATACAAAGCTAAGTAACCCCTCAGTTAGTTTCTATTTGTCTGGCCAGACCGAACGCTGAGTTAGGTTACGTTATAGCTACCTCCGCGGTATCTACTCGTAAGTGTTAAAATCTGTTCTTGTACTATCATTTAGGAGAACTTAAAATAGCCTTGCGTAATCGCAAGCCAATGTTATTACCCATTTGGTATCCCTCACTGGCCTGGTGTTCCCTTCCACTGCGCATCCTAGGTCAGTAGGGAACGGTAATGAACAGTTTCCATGTCATCGATTGTTGTTTTGTTTCAGGATCAAAATGGTGGATCCAGGTCTCGTCCATGGTCACAAAACGTGACAAAAAATTGTCCTTGTCTGCCTGGAACTTTTCGAGATTTGCTCTTGACATGTCGACTCGTTTCTTCTTTTGCTCGTCGTTTAACATTTTCGGTACCCAACGCGCGGAGACCTTTCTCATATGCAATTCGTTCGCAAGGATTCTTTGAATGCTGCCATATGAGATCCCTGTGACCTCAGCTACATGCCTGATAGTCACTCTTCGATCTTCCAATACAACTTCTTCAACTTTTTTCACATTTTCTTCAGTGAGGGACGTCGATGGGCGTCCTTCGCGGTGTTCGTCTTCCGTCGATGTTCTTCCCAGCTTAAACTCCTTAGCCCAGCGTGCAACTGTGGAATATGGAGGAGAAGAGTCCCCTAATGTTTCCACCAAGTCGCTGTGTATGTCTTTGGTAGACATTTTTTTCAAGCAGAGGTATTTAATGACAGCTCTGATTTCGTGTTTTTCCATTTTGATGTTCACTCCTTGACAGTCCGTATTCAAATGAATGTAGCTCCCGGGAATTGTGGCCTATTTATATGATTTTTTTTTCCTGAACTAGTGGGTAACTGAGCAAGTGACTGAAATTTTTTTGTATTTTTGTGTGCACTAGAAATAACTGATTATCATTACTTTTGGATCACCCCTCGTACTATCAATGTCATTTATGGTACATGTTTCAAGTGTCCGTCATTTTATGACGAGTATTTAGTATCATTTCATGACTGATAATAGCCTTTAAGGCTGTATAAGTGTAATAGTTACAAGTACGCCATTGGCATTATTTAAAATTATACAATTGTTTGCAATGTGAAAAAATATACATTTTATATTTTATTATATGGAATAAATCAATCTTTAAAGTATAATACTAAGTAACATTTGAGAACTTTCAAAATTATAAGTAGAATATTAAATTAATAACAAAAAGTATGGTAAAAATAACAGACAATACAATATGAATAATCTCAAAACGACTAGATACAATTTAATTGACTTACAACACTCAGCTAACAGTGAATTTTTGCTATACATCAATAATTACTATTCAAAAAACATTTATAAACTTATGTCTAGAGACTTTAATAAATTATTAATGTAAAAATAATTGTGCTTAAAGTAAAGTGTAGCAGGTTACCTAATTTTACATATAATATTTGGCGGTGTCGCGTCTGTTAATAAATTTTAAATTTTAAATAATTTTATCAACAAAAGAATATACTAAATAAAACTATTTTTACGGATTTTATCGCGTTTGTCTCAAGCCGACAACGGCTTGAGAGCCCTTAGCACTCACCCACAGTCCTCGTTAAGCTGTCAAAGCCATCTGGGACTAACAGTTATAGTCACACAAAAAAAATAAAAAAGTGTTTGTATTAGATTTTTGATGGTGCAACGTTATGAACACTTTTCAGCGTTCATGGTCACGGGTAGTCTTCTCCTATAAACGCGATAAAATCCATAAAAATAGGTTTACTTATTATGTGAAATATCTGCGTAAACATTAAAAATCATTAGCATAGCTTCTAGCACTAGCTTCAAGCTATGACTCACGAGCCTCTTACGATCTAATAATAATTAATAGCATTTACTTTTATTAAGTATGGTAAGCATGAAGATAGTATAAAAACTTCACAAGACTTTCAAAAGAATCTATATTTTCAAATTCTTTTCAACATATTTATAGTTAAGCTGTAACAGTACTCCGTAATTTCTTACGATTTAGAGTAGTTTCTACTAAACACTTTGTTTTATATATTTTTTAAAACAGATAAGGCACTGCCTTATTTTTCTTCAATGTTATGTTATTATATTAACAATTTTTGGTTTATGGGTATATTCAGCAATGTATTAAAGAGAACTTATTTTAATAGATTTTTTTTAAATCAATTCAGGTTTGGAATAAGAATGGCTACGAAAGTAATATTGTATTATTATATAAAGAGGTTGCCGAGTTGGTGTATATTATTATATTATGCCTATATCAATGCAAAAAAAGGGAAGAGAAAATAATGTAATTGTTATCAACTACAACGAAGTATTCTTCAAGGTTCAACTTTAGGACCTACTAGCAACCCGCCCTCGCTTCGCTTCGGCTTCATCTTACCCGCGTAGTTCCCAATCCCGTGGAAATACTGGGATAAAATATAGCCTAGGTTACTCCCTGATATTATAGCTTTCCATTGGTGAAAGAATTTTTAAATCGGTCCAGCCGTTTTGAAGATTATTCAAAACAGACAGACAGACAAAAAAATTATAAAGTGATTTTTAGGCATATGTATAGTGCAAATAATCGTGTGAGCATGAAAAAGGCCTATTATTTTGACATTACAAACAGACACTCCAATTTTATTTATTGGTATAGATACATATTCCAATTGAAATTTCAGTCTGCAAAAAAAAAAAGCATATTTTACATATATTACGGATTTTATCGCGTTTGTATTTGTTTGTCCGACGTTTCGAATACTTTACAGCGCTCATGGCCACATTCGTAAAATTATAGAGAGCAATTTGTATAAATTTGAGGTGGAAGTGCCTTTATCATCCGATAGAGGCGCTGCCTCAAATCCTATAAATATGGTTTCGATAACGATACGAATACTTTACCGGCAATGTTCGTGCTGAGCTCACTGTTTATAATAGCGTAAAATTGCTAACAACAAATAGGTAAATACCTGCTACACTATTATTATATGAAGCACTGTTTAATAAGATCTATAACTTACCAATAATATTCTATATCCATACGTGAAATATAAGTACAATAAAAATATGATCTATACATTGTGTACAAGAAAATATAATCTACATTTAATATTGATTATGATAAATTATCAGTAATGTTGTCCTATCTATAGAAACCACCGTTAAACGATGTCAAAATTTTGATATATTTCATTAATATTTGCTATTGTCATAATATAAAGCTCGCAACTTGATTATTTTTATAATAGTAATCTTTGGAATTATTTTTGGGATGTATTCGTTTGAGATCTATTAGTTATACAATTTAATGATAAATTATTTATCATCTATTTTTTTTATTTCATAAACTACATTAATTAGTAACGCTAAAGATGTCCATCACAAAAATAAATACTTTATGAAATAAAAAGCTTACAATGGCCGATAGCTATTTTTAAAATAATATTAATTATGAAAATATTAAATATAGATTAGACATTATTTATAATAAATATATTCTTTATCTTATTATATCTTTAAACAAGCAATTCTTGTATATATATATATATATTTTTTTTCAGAATCTTGGTAACGGCTCCAACGATTTTGATGAAACTTGGCATACTAGACGTTTCGGGTCCAAAAAATCGATCTAGCTAGTTTTTATTTATAGAAAATATTGTTTTGTCGGTGTTTTTAGCAAAACAATACAATGACATCAAATTTTAAAAGAATATGAATTCAAATTTCGTTGTCAACGTCAAGAGTTACGGTAGCTCACAATCAGTTGGGAAGTGGTCCAGTTCGCTTTTTGTTTTGTTTTGGCATTCAAACAGCGTCGGATCGAATCTCGGTGTTATTATTATTCTCTTTTTGTAATTTTTTAAATTTTTCTCATTATTTAATTTTTATTTTTTATTAATTGTTTTATATAAATTCGACAAAAATGCAAGAAAAATATTTCGAACAAAGCTCGGTCAACCAGATATTTGTGTCATAATATATATAAATTTTCTTATCAATAGAAAAACAAAATAGAACCCAGTGGACATTTTAAATATCAATTCGAAATCTTGGAAATAGAATAAATTCTGTCCTAGTAATGTTAGTTTCCATAATATTTTATTTATTGTTGGCTATTTCAATATCATTAGATCTACATATGTAATCTGACTATAGAGTTTGTAGTAATAAACAGAGAAGAGGGTTATAAAAAGCTAATATTTGTGAAGTAGAAGTCATTAAAATAGTCTAAACTATAACATTATCAATAATGGAACAGGGTTATCGTAGTTTAATCTAAATATATATTATTCTAAACAAGATTACAGTTTGATTTAGACCTAACGTGAGGATTGCCAAAGGCTCCACAACATTGATGATGATTTACATTTTTCGAATGATGATGCCCGTGTGGATGTACATTTGCTTGAGTATTTTTATCTTTTACAGAATCTTTTCTATGTTGTTTGTGTGTCGAGTTCTGTTTTTGATGTCCAGGGGCTATTCGGGCTTTGAAACGTCCCACTTTACCTTGTTTTGGATGATTGTCTTTGTTTTCTGTTGCATTACATATATGCGGTGCTTGATTCAAGTCTGCATGAGCGTCTTGATATTCTGTGTCCGTTTCTAAAGTAACATTAAATTCATTATTAATTTTTACAGTAAACATATCTTTAATATTTCAAGTCGTAATTTTTCTTTAGACCACAAATTAGTCCAATTTTATAACAAAAATAGTGAGAACACAGCTATACAATTGAATGATTTAATGAATACTATTAATATTTCATTGAATAATATATTATAAAGGCCAATAAAAGAAATATTGCGAGCATCTACGTTGTATTCCCAAGGTGTGTTGACATCCGGAAGGCGCAACTGGTTAACCAACACTTTATGCAGTATATTTTGTTATTATTTAAGCTAAATAAAAGATACATGATATGCCGACTCCATTTAAATAAGTATAAGCATGAGGATAGTGATGACGATCTATTTTTACAATAATGAAAAAGCAGGGATAAGAAGGTGAACTTAAAGTAAAACCGAAAGTCAATCCATTGTGGACAACAGACAAAGTATTTCCCTCATGCAGAAGATATTTGTATTCAGCAGTATCTGTATGAATAAGAAGAAATAGTTTACCGATGTCGTCTCCACTATGTTTAGCTCCTGAAGAATCCGTGTCTGGTCTAAGCAGAGAACGGGAGTCGCCGATGGCTGGAGGCGCCGACCTCGTAGGTGACATCCTCGACACACACTGTTGGATTAGCGTGAAGCATCCAAACGTTAAGCGAGGACTATTTACGGATATCTAAAAAAACATACGAACCTCGCATATTTAAATTAAAAGTTTGAAACCATCACCAAATTAGAATTGTGTGTGCAAAATTTCGAAGTTAAGGGTTATTCACAAAAAAATTAATATGTAAACTAACAAAATTTTATATTTAACTTTTTTTTTACTTGACGTTTATTAATGTTGAGTTAAAGGTAAACAATATATATTATTTTTTAATATACCGTGTGGTGACAGAGTAAGAAATTCAACAGCTCCTATCTTGCTCGTGGTTACAGAAAAAAGCTACTAAAGAATATAATATGCATATAACTTCTGTGCAAGAGAAGGAAAACTCGAATTAAAACCTAATACCAATCAGTCTGTGCAGCGTGGTTCAGTAGATCATATTGTGGATATTACCCTTATATTGTGGACGTATATGAGCTGAGATTATAATAATGACGACTACACCGTGATATTTACAATAAAAGGCTAAGGGATCGCCAGGACAAAAAGCAGCTGCGTCTGATGCCGCCCCAGCAGAGGCTGTGGGTGACTGGACCGGGGAGTTTAGTCCGCCACCCACTCTGACTTCACGACGACCTGAGGCTGACCTCACGACGGGGACCGACGTTCTGGGAGTATGTCGATGGAGGATACGTCGGTGGGAGAGGGTATTCCGTTGGGCCGACCACTGAAGATAAGGCACTCTGCCCTGGTGGACGGCCCAACGTCGAAGGCGACGTGCTATCGGTTGGTTTACGGGGCCGCATGCCGCCCCTCTGTTGCCCCGGATGGAGCGGCGAGTGCGTTGATCGTAGCCCACCACAAAAAAAAATTGGTCTAAAGACAGCAGCACTCTCTTGGAAAACTTATAACATCGTTTCATTGTCTCCATTAATTATTTTTGTAAGGCAACTCGCAATACAAGGATTATTTCCTTAGTGCAGGATGTTAATAAAAAATTACTAACGTCAATTCATTTTTGAGAGCCCTTCCCTGCCTTCCCATTTGGGAGATATATTGCTAACAGTGGACAGTCTATAGGCTGAGGAATGACTGGATATAAAAGATAATGATTTAAATTGATAAATAGACTTTATAAGTGGCGCTGCGATCGATGTCAAGGAGAATTCCTATTACTTTTTTAGCTTTGAACAGCGTCTGTTGGGTCTGTTAGTAATTAATTTTTAGTTGTAGACTACAGAGGGTCTTTAATATTTTCGTTTAAGTATGGTAGATAGTGTGGTCCATGTGGTGACGGAGCAAGAACACAATTCATCACCCCCTTTATTGCCCTTGGCTATCGTAAAAAGCGGCTAATGGACATTGCATATAACATCTATGCAAGAGAAGGAAAATTCCAAATAAAATCCTATACGTCTGACCAGCGTGGCATAGTAGGTCAATTCCCATCCCATTATCGACGAGGTTCGAACCCTACAGTGATAAATGAGATGTTATATTGATGATGACAGATAGGTGTAATATCCCACATGAATTTATTTACTCACAGTGTCAATACCATTTTCGGGGTCCCGTTCTTTCGGTTGTGGTGCAGTCCCAGCTCTGTATGGAGATGTTGACATATAACTGTAATTTTATAAAATAATAATGCTTCAATGATAATTTAATATGAATTCGTTATTACCACAGTTAGCGATCATAACCGCCGCTGCCTTACGTTAAAAAATATCAATTCTGCTTTTGCTCAACATAATATGTTCGTATATTAGATAAATAGATCTTGTATATAAAATAGATTTTATAGTAGCGAGTAACAGCCACAAAAATTTTGTATGGCTTGTCTGAAACCTAAGATTTAGTTTATTAATTAAATAATTTTATTTACCGTATCGATGAGTTAAGACTATCTGTTCTCGGTTGGTATATTGATTCTGCATCAATCCACATTGCTGCCACACTCGTTGAATTAGATCTGGATACTAAACAGTAAAAAAAGTATATAATTTTGCTCTAAATATACTTTCATTTAGGTATATTATGAAGTTCCGTAACATTAATCGAAATTATTGGATATCCGAAATGAAAACTGTAAATGGTACAATTTACCACCCACTTTTGTGCCCATGGGTGTCGTAAAAGACGTTAAGGGACTATAATATGCAGATATGTAAATTAAATTTATTGAATAAATTCTATTATTGAATAATGTTAAAGAAAGAAAGACAATGACACTGACAGATTTTTTATTAATTGACACAAATTTCACACTGGCATTTCTTTAAAATAATAATAATTTAAATTTAATTAATTTCGTTTCTATTTATTATTAGATTTCTTTTGACACTATTTAATTAACCAGTAGACATTTAATTTAGGACATAATTAGCTATAAGGTTAATATTTACGCACCATTGTTATGGTAGAGTGTAATGGCATGGCTCAGGAGAAGGCACGGCAGCCTTACATTTAGGATGGTGCAGGTGCTTACCGGACATGGGGTCTTCGGTAAGTACCTGCACAGAATTGGAAAAGAAGAGGCCCCAGGATGTCATGAGTGTGGCGCGCTAATCGACGATGCGCGCCACACACTGGAAGTATGCCCCGCCTGGGGGCCTCAGCGTCACGTCCTGTCAACGGAATTGGGAATAACAGACCTGTCGCTGCCGACCATCATCGCCAAGATGCTCGGCAGCGACAGCTGTTGGTCGTCGATGGCCTCCTTCTGTGAGGCTGTCATTACAAGGAAGGAGGCTGCGGAGCGGACACGCGAGGCGCTTGCGTCAGCTGACTCGCTCCGCCGGCGACGACCAGGGAGGAGGAGACGCCGCTATGCGCTCCTCCACCCACCGCTCTGAATGATGACAGGACGTGGCCAGACGGCCAAGCGTTGGGGTGTCGGGGATAGAATGTTATCAGACGATCTCTCCGGCACCTCGTAAAAGCGCGGAAGGGGCCGCTGTGGTTTTAGTGAGTATTTCGGTCACTTCTGTGGCCGGCGAGTCCCACACACACTCCCCTGTCTGTAACCGGCGGGGGATAGTGCGTAAATGCATTTCCACAGCGTGAAAAAAAAAAGAAAGAGTGTAACGGCACTACAATTTTATTGACCATCAACATGTAACCACACTTCTAGTGAATAAATTTGAATTTGATAGCATCTATGCGAGAGAAGGAAAACTCGAAATAAAACCCTATACTAACACGTTCAACCAGCGTGGTATATTAATATCATGCAGCATTATGGTCAGTATTTATATCAACAGCAAACATTTTTTGAGAGAGAAATAGTATATATATAACTATATATCGCTAATAGGGGCTTATGTATATCTTACCTATCTCCTTGTCAGTCCTGTTGGGTGAATTGCCTATACTTCTTCTAGCCACATCTTCAAATGTAACTGGAGAATACATCCTCCTTTCTTCCACAGGAGAAGTCATAGTAGTAGGACCATTTGTGGATACTTGAGAGGTTCTTATACCGGTTGTCATATTCTGTACTACTATAAGATTACCGGGATTATTACTTAAAGGATTAGTGCCAACATTAATAACAGTATTAGGCAAATGTGCTTCAGCATTTAAAATTCTAGCGATATGCGATTCTTTGCTGTTTAATTGAAGAGCTGAATGTCCTGCAATACTGTCCCTCACGTCGGCCGCTCTTTCCCATTCTAATTCTGTGCCCAGACGAAGTTGTGGTGATATAACTTTGGTGAGTGATGGTCTGGATTCGCGGCCTTCTAGCCAGTAAGTTTTCATTGCACCTGCAAAAGAAAAGTGCAATAAAATAAATAGTCTGGCAAAGTCTGACAAGTGCGAGTAGGCTCTCCTACAAAAGGTTACGTAGCATACAAAATTTAAGGTCATCACCCTTTTTCGTGATTTGAGGCTAAGAATATAATGTCATCACCCTTTACTTTCCCGTGGGAGTTGTAAAAGCTGAGGGAAATAGGCGTCAGCACTCTTCTAGAAAACTTATAATATTAACTGTGATTGCCAAGACGCCTGCTAAGCGTAGTAGTCTTTTGGTGCGTTAGGGACAATGATAAGAGTAAATTTTTACGATGTGCGCGCACACCGTCATAAATGAGAGGGTACCCTGCAGGGTATTCAGTCGGGACGACCACGGAGGACAAGGAACTCGGAACCGGTGATCGGCCCAACGACGAAGGCGACGTGCTACGGTGGGTTATGGCCGTGCGCTGCCCCTCTATCGCCTCGGACGGAGCCGGGCGGCGGGTGCCCTGACCATAGCCGACCCCAAAAAAAAACACCGTCACAAATGTCAACTAGTTAATGCGTTATAATAAAACTTTCAATTTATTAAATACCATTTTTTTCTATTATTAGTGTGGTTTTTAACCGACTTCAAAAAAGGAGGAAGTTTTTAACCGACTTCAAAAAGGAGGAGGTTTTTAACCGACTTCAAAAAAGGAGGGGGTTTCTCAATATATGTTTTTTATTATGTTTGTTCGCGGATAACTTCGTCGTTTATTAACAGATTTTGATGATTCTTTTTTATTAGAAAGGGTATACTTCCAAAATAGTCTGGTGAAAATTTTATCGAAATCGGACTAGCGGTTTTTGAAAAATCAACAAATATCTAAAAATTTATCTACATTGTCTACATTATTGAAGGCGGTTTCTTGTTTTGCAAAAAATAGTTATTTCTACAAGCGAAGGATACAATTCTTAGAAAGATTATGATAATCTTTCTTAAGCCAAAGAAGTATAGCTTCTTATGTGTGTACATAAGTACATACACACTTTTTAAAATGCCATTGTCATTGTCATTTAAAAATGCTCACCTTTCCCTTTAACTTGTATTTCTCCTCGTTCCGTGACCATATATGACGGTGATAGTAGTTCTTGCGTTGTTTGTGAGATATGTATCCGCATCGCTTCAGAAGTTGACTCCATTCTCGAAGCAGTGTTAACTGAATCCCCGAAAAGACAGTAGCGAGGCATCTTGAGACCTACGATACCAGCCACTACTGCACCTGAATGTACCCCTACGCGGATTGATAGATGGGAACCTGAAACATTAACACGAAACTTTTGAATATTCGATTGTAGTTATGATTACCAGTATCTGAGTACTGCCATGTACGTTACTTAAAGTGCTCAACGAGGCAAGTTTTTTACATCTTCCAAGAATAGTATGAAGAATTTTCAAACATGCAGGTTTCATCATGATGGTTTTAGTCATAATTTATCTTTCTATATGTGGTAGTGGCTGCGAATATTACCAATCCTTACACTGTTCATAGGTGTTGTAAAAGACAACTAAGAACCTTACATCGACCTGGGCTAACGCTAGCTGTTGTCATTAGATAAGATTGTTCTGAGTCTTGGTGTAATTTATGACCATTGAATACGTGTTTCTAAAGTTTACGATACAAAGATATAATATATTAGGTAGGTAGTATAGCTAGGTAATATATTAGGTATAAAGGTTGTCTTTAAAAATAATAGAAAATTATAGTTTAAAAACCTAAAAACACGCCTACAAGCTGACAGCCCGAATCATAGAAGTTTCGAATTTCGCGCATGCGTAGTACGCTAGCTCTATCTCTCTTGCTCTTATACAAAGGATACGATTAGAAATTTCGAAATCCTGGCGAATCTAATTAGGATATTCGCTTATTTTGATCGAATTATTGCATTGTCATGGGCCTTTGACGAGTGTGCAAAGTTTAAATAAAATCTGTTCGTTCAATATGGGGCAAAATGACGATCAAAGATTCCGTGACATATATAGATACATACACATTATATATATATATATATATATATATATATATATATATATATATATATATATATATATATATATATATATTAAAAACCAATAAGAAAAAGATATATTAAAATAACTAAGACATTAAAAATTATATATAGTTTTTATTGAATCAAAACGTTACCTGTACTAGGATCTTTCAAATCTGTGATTGCGTCGACCATATCCAAGGCCATATCACATACTTTCTCTGCATGATTATCTTCCTTTTCTGGTGCACCTGATACTACCATGTATGCATCTCCTATTGTCTCCACCTGTTTATTAAAAAAAAGCAACTTAAATAAGTTAAGCGTTAAGCGTTTTGCTTTTGATTTTAACTGAATCAACACTTTCATGTAATTTAAAATATTGCCATTCAAATCTCATGACATTATTTACGAGTTAGCAGATGTAATTTGCTTAAATTTATAATATAATTTTTAAAGTGGTTTTATAAGGTAAACTGGAGTTATAACCCTATCTCAACTCCTCTAGCAAGTTATGTATACAGAGTTATACTGTAGGTAACTTTCTTTGATTTTAAGAGGTACCCAATAGAAGGACGTAAAAGGTCCGATAAAAGAGGAAAATATGAGATGAGCTTTATGGTAATAAGGAATATTTGCTTTAAGTATACCTATACAACTGGAAATATCTTATTTATACCTCCAAATGACATTATAGAAAACCACTTCGAAGGGTTCTTTCAGGTTTTCTTAAATTTTCTTTAAACGTAAAAGATAGAATATTTATAATATTTACAGATCAGAATTAAAAGTGGGCTGTGATTGAAAGTAGGTACAGTCGTTTTGCGACAGCGAAGTAGCTTTCTGATATTGCTGACTTTTATAAGTAAAAACAGTAGTTCCCGATTTGATAAGAGAGTACGGAGTAAGAATACAAAATCGCCATTCCTTCTTAAATATTATTATAAAAGAAGTCAAACTGGACACAGAATTCTATTCCAATGTCTCTTGCCACCGTTGACGTTTCTTTTTCGCCAAGGACGATCGTAGATAGAGAATTCTCGAATGAGTAACTAATCAATACCTTCTCATGGTGAAACAGTAACAAATGCGCCCACCAAGCGTGGCAACTATTGCATTATTCTTTCCCTGAGCATTGAGTTAGATTTAGTGGACTTCAATAATGATGGGAAACTTATACTAACCTTATAAACACGATTTCTCTCAGTAAGTGTATCAAATATCGAGTACATAGCGTTGAGCATGGACACTACTTCCATAGGAGTGATTCGGGAACAGATCTCCGTGAAGGTCACTACATCGGAAAACAGGATCGACACGCTGTTGAACATCTGTAATTAAAGTTTAGATAAATATTTGATTATAACCCGCAGAAAAATTAGCATAAACAATCTATTTTTAATGTCGCTACCTTCTGTGAGGCCGTCATTTCACGGAAGGAGGCGGCGGATCGTTATTTAAAATCTATTTTTATCACAAGGCAACTTTCTCTCGTAATAAGAACGAAGAACGAAGAAATGTGTACGATTTAATACGTAGAATGACAAAGCAACCTATGCATTTCTATCAAAGGCATGGTAAACGTTTCATGAAAAGGTACAGCGAAGTGGTCGCTGTAAGAGTACCGCTTTTGAGATCACTCAGTGTTTTTGGCTTTTGAGCTTATATCTGAGCTGTCTTATCATCATTACCCTGCTCTCATCCCACGCTAAGTGGGGTTGGTACAACATATGACCAACATCTGACTTTCCACAGACTCCTCTCAGCCGTCATATCTGCACTCCCTGCTTTCATATGCATATTATCATTCACATAATCACTATCTGGGTCACATCTATCACTATTTGGGTCTCCCACAATTCTTACGTCCATCCACAATCATATTAATGACCCTCTTAATCTCCTCTATCACTGATGCCACGCCACTATCGCTTCTGCCTTTCCACTCATGCCACTGTCACTGTCGGCTGTCTATAGGTATTATTTCTCATAAGGCTTTTTTGTTGTCATGAAATATATCTTCCATAAAACTGCGATTATTTTAAAGTTTGATAAGAAATTATGAACATTTATTTCCCCTTTAACGATAATGTTTTATTCAAAAAGCTGCAATTTTTTTTTCGCCTGTATCAAACGTTATCATTAAATACATAATCTAATATTCTGATTCTTTGTGCCTATGTTTGTCACTACAAAGATTTAGATGAAATTTTCTATGTAAATTTGAATGGGTCCATGGACGGTTTCAAGATACAAATAAATCCGGTAGAACGCATCATGATCATATTTCGATTACTAACATGTTGAATTTTTTTTGTAACTGTTCGTTTTCCTTGTTTTTATTACAGTATAATGTCTTTCGGGGGTTGCTAGTAATATCATGTTTGTCAAAGCGTTGTTCCCTTTGATATACAGCGTTGCTAAGTTAATATTGTATCCCATCAAAAACATAAATATGAAAATGGAAGCCAGGTTCTATATTATGATAACCTCATGGTTAGGATCATTCCTGTGGGGCGATTTTAGCGACAAAAGATTTGACATCTAAACGGGTGACAAATTCTGTTGATATCTATTTCTGAAATTTATTTATTAGGAGAAATAGATTCTTAAGTAAATTTAAAACAATTTTCCTTTTTTTATATAGGTATATATTTTTTTAAATGTTTACTGTTTATAAACTTAGATATAGTATTCCGTGTGGTGATGGAGTAAGAATACAGTTCACGACCCCCTTGCTTGCCCATATGTATTAGAAAAAACGGCTAAGGGATATAATATGCAGATACATATATGCAAAGGGATAGAAAACTCGAAATGCAACCCTATACAAACACATCTCTGGAACGCGGTCGCCACCTTCTGTGAGGCCGTCATCTCACGGAAGGAGGCGGCGGATCACAGAAATATTAATACTTTAGAAAGGCCATTCGGCTGATTTTGTTCGAAAACCAGCGTGGCATAATTGCCCCCTCCCGCTAATGTTAACACATATGCAAGGTCTATGCTTACAACAATTTCACACACTAACATAACACACACACACATCAATCTCGAAGCTGCAGTTGGTACACAAATTATAACTAAGTTCTGTAGGCAACGTATACCCACATATAAAAAAGCACATGTACGCTAGTGCTTGCCATGGTCGATATACTACACGATATTTATTTAGCCTGTTTTATCGAATCTTATTCATTTTTCTGTGCGGCGGATCGTACGCGAAAGGAGCTCCTTTTCGGTGACACGTTCCGCCGCCGGCGACTCGGGTGGCGCAGGCGCGAGTACCTGCGTCTGATGCCGCCCTAGCCGAGGCCGCGGGTGACCGGACCGGGGACTTTAGTCCGGCACCCGCAGAGAGGCTGACCACGCGACGGCGACCGACGTCCCGGGACAGGGACGTTGAGAAGTGAGGGTACCCGAACGGGTATTCCGTCGGGCCGACCACTGACGACAAATCACCTTGCTCCGGTGGTCGGGCCGACCACTGACGACAAATCACCTTGCTCCGGTGGTCGGCGCAACGACGAAGGCGACGTGGGTACAGGTGGGTTATGGGCCCGCGCGCCGTCTTTTCGTCGCCTCGGACGAAATGAACCGCGTGTGCGCTTATCATAGCCCACCCATAAAAATCGGTTGTCTGTAAAGTCGGTTTACTGACGATAGTTGAACGTGACAACATCAACGTCGTCGAATATTCGACAATATATCACTGAACATATATTTAATATCGAAAGAATCATTACCTTTATCGCCGCAATTATCGATGCTATAAACAATTGACACCACATTCTCTTTTCACTGCACTTCATACTTGACGAAAACATGTAAATGTATTATTGTATAGCAGCTGTCCACGCGGACGCATCGCTCACTCAAGTAGGAGAGAGACAGATGTCGAACGCTGGCGAACGCGGAGGCTGATTGTGCCTCTTTGTCGCTCGTTCCGCGCTCTCGCTTGCACTTCAAGCCTTAATGGAACGCCTCAAAGCGAGGTAACGCCGCATGAGTCATGTTTTTTTCGTGCGTGCAGCCGGCTCCATCGAGTTATAAGACGTTGTCACGTCAAAAAAAAAATACCAACACGTCTGACCAGCGCGGTATAGTAGTTCGAAGTCTTTCCTACGGTGGAGGAGGTTTGATCAAAACAGTGGCACTTACATGAGCTGAAACGATAATGATATACTATTTTGCCCCAGGTGTATGTAAGGCTCTTAGTCGTCTCTTACGATACCTACGACCACGTACGGGTTGGTAGTGTTCGTAACTGCTACCATACAGCATAATCATCATTATCATCATCATCGCAGCTCACATACGTCCCACTGTTGGGTTCGAGCCTCCTCTACAATGAGAGGGAATTTGACCTACTATACGGCGTTGGTTAGGTTGGCATAGGGTTTCATTTCGAGTTTTCTTTCTCTTGTTATGTGCATATTATATCCCATAGTCGTCTTTTACGATATCCACGAGCAAGATAGGGAGTAGTGAATGGTATTCTTGCTCCGTCACCACACGGAAAATACATCATAATATACACAGCATAATTCTATCCTACTAATATTATAAACGCAAAAGTTTGTGAGTATGTGAAGATGTGAAAATGTGAAGATGTTTGTTGCTCTTTCACGCAAAAACTATTGAATGAATTTTGATGAAACTTCACAATAATATAGCTTACATAAACACATAGGCTATAATTTATATTGATATTCCCACGGGAAGAGGAACTGCGGGTGAAACCGCAGGGCGCTGCTAGTATCATTACAAAAGTACTTCATACTTTATATCACTAAAATTTCAAAATAAAAATATTTCTACTACAGACGCCTGAACAGCTTAGTATGGTTAGCCAATTTCACTCTTTCTGGTTGAAGATACCCTTGCTTAATAGCATATCGCGGAGGTTGTTTCTACCATAGAAATAAACAATCTTACATTTTACAGAATATATTACAAAAACACAGTAAGCCAAAGTCAAAAAAGAAAATGGTAAGTTCTCATGTTTCATACTTTTTAAAGCGTAATTATTTCGTAATATTTTTATAGTTTTTGGATTTATTTTCTATTGTCCTCAAGTTTACTTTCTTTTGAAGGCTTTGCAACGGAATTGGGTCACTCAAGGCAATTGACGTGCCATTGTCTTTTTGTCAGTGCTACAACGTTTGTTTTGTTTCGATAGAATATTTAATTTTCTTTTGAAAGACAACACATTATAAATTCATATACCAAGAAATACATTTATTTTCCAATGGTGTCTGAGTAAGAATCATTATCATCATCATTTCAGTTCGTATATGTCCGTGATGAATATGTATTATATTGTGTTCTTATTTCATCACGGAGTAAAAATTTTTCATGAAAACCCTGAAACTTTTAAAAAAAGAACGGGGAGTCTAATATTAGGTAACTGTTTAAGTTATAAGCAAATAAGTCCTATTAGAATTTAAAAAGTTAATATTGAAACATTATAATTATAACAACAGTTTAGACATACATCTATTATATAAAAATGAATCGCTGAATGTGTTGCTAAGCGCAAATCTCGATACCAGCTGAACCGATTTTTTAGAATATTCCTTGAAGTACGAAGATGGTTCTTTCACAGAGAAAAATTTCAAAAATTGCCTAATAAGGTCTAAAAACAACACTTTTCTATACCCTATACAAACGTTCGTAATAATACTTAAAAGTAAATTTGAACTTTAATACTATACCACAAAGTTTAAGTGTTAGTGGAGAGGTTTCGGGAAGGCAAAACAGTTGAGTGACGTTAATATCGTACTACGTACGTAATATATATTGATGTCAAACACAAAATTTTAGATGTTTTGTAATTTAAATTTTTTGACATAATCTAATTCTTGACTTTTTAACTTTCTTTTTAATTTTTTTTATCTTACTAGCTGACCCGGCGTCCCGAATAGCAGAATAAGTATAAAAAAACTAAAAAAATTAAAGAATCGACTGTTAGGCGGTACGAAGTTCGCCGGGTCAGCTAGTCTATAATACAAAAAATAATCGCTGAATGTGTTGCTAAGCGCAAAAGACAGAAGTATTATATAAATTCACGTTTCATTCGCGTAGTACCCGTAGGCGTGAAAATACGGAGGTGAAAACTGTCTATTTTATTCGCTGCTAACGTAGCTTTGAAATAATACTAAAAATCAGTTTAGTGCTTTAGGGTGAAAGAGTAGCAAACAAATGAACTTACTTTCGTATTAATAATATTAGTTATTAACAAACTATGTTTTCATATCGAACTTGCCACCAGTTGAATGCCATCCAAAATTATATTTTCTTTTAAATATTAAAAAAAAGCATTAAAACAAAACATTTTTTTTAAATTAGCATGAGCGTCTCCTATCCCCTTAACTGCTGGTTATTTTTTTACTGAATATTACTATATACCACTGCTTCTGTTCCAAAATATTTAGTTACACTTTAGTCACGCTTAAAGAAGCTTAACTTTGAAAAGAAGAATAAATCTAGCAATAGCAAGAGTATTTATAAGTATACTAGCAACCCGCTTTCGCTTCGCTTCGGTTATAGGTTATAGTCGTTTTACCCGCGTAGTTCCCGTTCCCGTGGGCATACTGGGATAAAATATAGCCTAGTTTACGCCTTGATATTATAGCTTTCCATTGGTGAAAGAATTTTTGAAATCGGTCCAGCCGTTTTGAAGATTACCCGAAACAAACAGACAGACAGACAAAAATTTTTTAATTGCTATTTTAGGCATAGGTGTCGTGCAAATAACCGTGTGAGCATGAAAAAAGCCTATTATTTTGACATTACAAACAGACACTCCAATTTTATTTATTGGTATAGATATAGATAATAATCTTTGAAGGAAAATGGTAGATAGTTATGTAAGTTCTAAGAAAGATGAGGCTTACTGGATATACTCTATAGAAACGTGTCAGGAATTAATATAGATTTTTATCCTATTTAGGATCTGTCTGCCTCAGACAATCTGATTTCAGATTGCCTGAAGCCGAAGTCAATAAATGGCGGGTAACAAAAACCTAAACCTACAAAAGTTCCGAAATCGAAACGTATCGAAAGAAATCTAACATTGCATGAAAATCTGCTGATCTACTGATTGACGAGAGTGACTATTCGGTTATCAATGCTTGATGTACCGACTTAAAAACAGTTCTTTTTTCATTGTAAATAAAAATACTTTACGGATTTTATCGCATTTGTATTTGATTTTTGATTGCCCGACGTTTCGAATACTTTGCAGCGTTCATGGCCACTGGAATCTGTGGCAATGAACACCTGGTTGGGGAGCTGCAACATATCAAGCAGGTTCTACATGTAAACAAGCTGCAAGTTCCTCGCCTCCGTCGTAGAGACCGAGTGGAACCACCCACAGTTGAGCGCCTCCCTGCTACTACCTTATGTTAAAGAAGTCACTGACAAGATTGGCTACATCCTGAAACGGGCTTCCATAAAAACTTATTTCAAGCCACTGAAGAGGATTAGTCAACTCTTACCACCTGTCAAGTGCCAGATCCCTCTACAGGATGCAGGAGTTCATAAACTTGACTGTCTGTGGTCTCTCTTATATTGGCCAAACAAAGAGATCCATAAGAACTGGGATCAAAGAACATATAGCCGATGTGAAGCATCGCCGTCACACTAAGTCTGCAGTCTGTGAACATAGTCAGGACCGCGCTCGTCATAATATCAGATTTGATAAATCACAAATCATCGCAAAAGAACACCGATACCTGCCTAGAACGGTACGCGAAGCTATTGAGATCTTTTTGATCTCATAAATTTCTATAAAGAAGATGGCTGGGTGTTATCATCAAACTGGGATCCTGTTATTAACATAATTAAAAATAAATCCAAAAGACTACCACAAGACTGCATGACACCGTGAGTACTTTTTGTATAGATTTGACCCACAATAATAAGTTTTTTTTTTTGGGGTGGGTTACGATCGGCGCATTCCTCGCACCACTTCGTCCAGGGCGACAGAGGAGCGTAAGCACGCACACCCGTAACCCACCCGTATAGCACGTCGCCTACATCGTTGGGGCGACCACCGGCGCAGAGTTCCTTGACTTCAGTGGTCACAATAATAATAGCAAAGATAACTTTATAAAAAGTTTCCTACTTTATAAGAATAAGGTAATAAAATAATAAGTTATAGGGTCGAGCAACGCTTTTTCATCGCCGCGGGTTGGAACGTACGCGATAAGTCAAGACCACAGAACCTCCAAAAAAAAGAGTACATAATTTTTTTGAAAAGTGATCGAAGCATCGCGTTTGAAAAACAGAACTCTAATGCAAACACTTTCATTTTTTTTTACACATTTTTTTACAGCCGTAAACTCGCCTAGTCGTTTCATAGGCAAACAAATACAAAAATCACGTTATCTTAATAAAGCTGGTATTTATAATTATAACCTTTCCAAAAAACGTCCGTGTGGTGACGGAGTAAGAGTACAATTCACCACTCTTTATCCTACCCGTGGGTGTCATAAAAGCCGACTAAGGAATTAAATATACAATAATAAATAACATCTATGCAAGGGAAGGCAAACTTGAAATGAAACTCTATACCAATTCGTCTGACCAGCGTGGCATAGTTTTTTAATTTCTCTCCTACTATGGCTCGAGTCTAACAGTGGGACGTACTCGTACATATGAGTTGAGATGATGAAAAAACATTACCTTACGCATAAAAGTTATTTTCAAATCAAAACAAACAATCTCTTCAATTTTATAATAGTATTTATTGTATACTAGCAACAGGTGGACCGATGACCAGGTGAAAGTTGCTGGGCGTCGTTGGATGCAGGCGGCACAGGACCGCACTTTGTGGCGTAACATGAGGGAGGCTTACGTCCAGCAGTGGACGGCGATAGGCTGAAATGATGAATGATGATTTATTGTATACTAGCAACCCGCCTTTCGCTTCGGTTTCAAATGCCTTACCCGCGTAGTTCCCATTCTCGTAGGAATACCGGGATAAAATATAGCCTATGTTACTCTCTGATATTATAGCTTTCCATTAGTGAAAGAATTTTTTCAATCGGTTCGGTGGTTTAAGCGTGAAAGCGTAACAAAGAAAGAAACAAACTTTCGCATTTAATAATAGAAGAATAATAGAAGGATAAGTTAATATATAACCTCTGTATACTTTATAAGACCGACCTTTGGTCGTGACAGTTTCCTGTGTATTAACAGCTTTATATTAAGCTACTGGACAAACAACCGTCCGTGTTTATAACCCCTCAGAGAAGATATACTACTTTATTAGTTCTGTGTAATGATTACTTACGAAGTGTAAACTATTCGAGCTTCAAATGAGTTTAATTGGCATTAAGATTTACCTATTTTTGTAGAATGTTTTATTTATTATTTTGAATGTAAATAGAATTTTATTTTAGAATTTTCAAGATAAGTAAATGTGTATTTTAAGACTAATTCCTTTATAGATCTAGCTTTTGTCAGCGATTTCGTCAGATTAGAAATCATGTAATTATGTCTGTTGTTAAATATAATTTTCATTTTATGTGTTGTATATAAAAATATTTATTATTGTGTTAATATGTTTTTTAGATATCACAGAAGTAAAGTGCTTATTACTTATACAATTTTTTAATTCAATAAGAATTTGGATGCTATTGTGTTTGTTTAGTCTCGTCTCCTGACCTGGAACAGCTAAACACTGACTCGACAATGCCCACGGATTGGTATTATTGTAATCTATACCATACACCGGTCTACCGCCGTATACATAGGATGCAAAAAAACATCGATGTTTTCAAACATCGATGTATCGTTCATAAACATCGATGTTTTAACATCGATGTTGAAACCAAAACATCGACGATACATCGTTGTTGTAGAACGATGTTTTATGAACGATGTTTTGTCGTACATAGATCGTAGATCGTCCGTGTGGTGACTGAATAAGAATACAATTCACCGTTTCTTCGTCGTAACTCAATGTCATAAGTCCCGTTGTATGTTAAAACATTCGACACACTTCGTAAAAAAAAAGCTCATCAAAATCTGCCCGGACGATTTTGTCCCTAACCAAAACATCGACGATATGTCGTTGTTGAAGAACGATGTTTTATGTGGTTTAAGGGGGTATAATGTACATAAGTCCCTAAGTCCCGATAAATTTCCTAAAAAAAAAAAATCTCATCAAAATTTGTCCGGAGAATTTTATTTCTTAGTTGTAACATCGATGTTCGGTTTTCGATAAACATCGACCATCGTTCATAAACATCGATATATAGTTCATAAACATCGATATTTTTAACATCGATGTTTCACTTTTGAAAACATCGATATCCTAACATCGATGATTTTTATGAGCGATGTTGCATCCCTATGTATACATAGGTAAAGCAGTGTCTTCACATGACACTGATGACAGCTCCTGTCATACCTTTTGCCGCCAATCCGTGGCACACGACACAGCGTATGTATGCTCAATTCCGTTACTCGCATACACTATAGATACTTTTACCTGAATTTCTTTTTACATTTCATCTTATCTCAACCCATATATTATGTCCCACTGTTGAGCTCGGGCCTCCTCCACTATAGGCGTGAAATTCACTTACCATGTTGGTGAAAGGTGTTGGCGTAAGGTTTTGTTTCGAGTTTTTTTCTATTGTATAGATGTTATACGAAGATTATATTCCGTAGTCGCTTTTTACGATACCCATGGCAAGAGTCAATACGGTGAGCCTTACTCTGTGGTAAGCCTTACTCTGTGGTAACACGGAATACAAAGAGTAATTTATTAAAAATGATTGTGTTATATAAAATACCAGTTGCTAGCTTTCACGTCACCGTGTTATTAATGACAAAAATATGTGACGCGTCATTTTTTATATCCTTGGAATATATTGTATAGAAATAAAATTTCCGTGTGATATTTAAACGGGAAAGAGTCATAACAAGATTGTTTATTAAGCGTAGCAAGAAATCGAAATGTAACTGCGCATATGGCGGAGTATTTTATGTACTAAACTACCGTACCAGATAACTTCAAACTTACTTTATCATCCTGCTCTTGTCCCAATTACTTGGGGCCGATGCTCTTCCATCGTACATATAACGAAAGTTATTGACAATAATTTTATGACCGTCCGTTTGCCTGACGTCAATCATTCTTGGGAATGAATGATCAGACGGTATCAGATGGAGTTGGCATAGGTCGAGGTAAGGTCTTTAGTCGTTCTTTACGATGCTCAAGAGTAAACCTCCTCCACAAACGAAGGTAAATTGACCTATGACGGGTAGCATTCATTCATAGTTACCTCCTCTTGCATTGTTATCTGCATATCCTATCCTGTTATATCTTTTAGTGGACTTTTACTACACCTACAGGCTCTTACCCGTGGGTGTCGTAAATGAAGTGCTGAACTATATTTTTATCCCGTCACAAAGTGCAGTGAGTAACGATGAAATAATAGCCCATAAATATAAGCTCAAATAATATCAGTGATTTCACTCTTTTCTGTCGAAATCCATAAGACTTTCTCGTTATCGACGGTAATAAATAACATCCTATACATAGATGTGTCACCAATTTATTTTATTAATGCTTATTGAGAGAGGAAAATCATGAGATATAACGAGATAGGGGGAAAATTGTTTACAACGCTGAGGATAAAGTGTCGATTTACTAATTTATATTATAAATGAATATGATTCGAATTAATCTTGCCTTATTATAATTTTCACTGCGTTTTATGAAAAATAAAAACAATAACAAATGCTGTAATAATCACTATCCTTTTTCACAGGGTTATCTATGATATAAAAATGAATCGCTGACTGTGTTGCAAAGTGTAAATCTCGAGAACAGCTGAACCAATTTCGCTAATTCTTTTTTTAGAATATTCCTTGAAGTACAAGGATGGTTCTTACGCAGAAAAAAAATTTAAAAATTGCCTAAAAAGGTCTAAAAACAACATTTTCTATACTCCCATAACGAACAAACGGTTCGTAATAATACTCAAAAGTCAATTTGAACTATAATGCCATACTATAAAGTTCAAGTGTTAGTGGAGAAGTGCCGGGAAGGCAAAACAATTGAGCGACGTTTGTATCCTAGATAATCGATGTGACTGGACCGGGGAATTAGTCCGTCACCCGTCGAGAGGCCGATCACGTGAGAAAAGACCAACGTCCTCTCCGAGGGGGGGGGGGGGGGGGGTAAATCGGTCGAGGAGAGGGTACTCTTCAAGGTGTATTCCGTCGGACCGACCACTGACAACGAGTCACCCTGCTCCGGTGGTCGGTCCAACGACGAAGGCGACGTGTCGCGGGTGGGTTACGGGTGTGCGTGCTTACACCCCTCTGTCGCCCCGGATGGAGCGGAACAAGGAGCGCGCCGACCGTAACTAACCCTCCAAAAAAAAAGATATATCGATGTCAAACACAAAATTTTAGATGTGTTATAATTTTTATTTTTTGACATAATGTAATTGTCGACTTATTAACTTCCTTTTTTTTTATCTTACTAGCTGAAATGGACGTGATATTCACCTCTCATGTAAACATCGAATTAATTTGAAACTGCACATTTATCAAGAATCATCATTTTTTATCTCTCGGTTATAAGGCAATAATGCAAATAGTTTGTGCTGTTATTTTTAAAGATTAGCAATTTTTTAATACCCGCTGAGATTTTGGCGTGACTCGATAGATGTCGTTATCCCACATTTCGAACAATTTTTAGCGTGATGGTCACGGGCGGACAGTCCGAGCCACCCGCGCATGAGGAATTTAAAAATCAAATACAAACGTGATAAAATCCGCGCGTTTACATCAGAAATCATTATAAAAATATCATATTTTTGCTTTAACTCATTGGGTAAAATTATAGAAAATTTTATATATAAAACGATAATAACATACATAAAACATACGTACTTGTATGTATTCAATACTACGTTACTTTAGTTTTATAAAAGCAAAGGTATCCCTTAGGCCTTTTGTGAGATCTGACAACGTTTTATTACTTTTCCATTTCGTTGTCTAAGTAGAATGAATGCAAAAGGTTTGGAAGAAAGGACTTTAATCATGAAATATTCGCTAACTCTTTGAAGAACTTTAGTTTCTAACGAACATCATTTACAAATTATGTATAATATTGTTGCTTAAGTGGTTACTAAAGAGATTGCCGCTAGGTAGTCAGGTTGTAAATTTACTTAAACCCCTTTAAGCGTTTTAGTATTGAAATTATCGTGAGACTGATCCATATTATAATATCTAAAACGGCAAGAACACTCACGTGCTGAGATCGATTACGTCGACCCGGGTTTCGAGCATGTCCAATGCTCATCATCAGGGCGAGTGCGCAGCGGCGTCTGCGAGGCCCCGGCATGCACTGCGCGATACATATCGAGCAGCGCGCCTCGACACAGCCATGAGGGGTGCGGGGGAGGTGCTTGCCTCTTGATCGTCTTCGACGGAATCGTCGGACGAAACTTCACAACCGGAGTTAAGCGAAGTTGTTGGTATGTCACTCCGTGTGTCGTCACCATCACATACCACGCTGGTCACGTCACTCTCCACGCACACCATCACCTTACGACTCGAGGCAGTATTAAGAGCTGGTCCATGCTGACGGCAGCTTCCATCCACCGTCTCTGTTGAAGGTCCGATTTCGGTTTATCTCTATGGCCTCACGTATTTTCCACGGTCTATAATGTCTCTCTGTGGCTAATACCTACGTATTAAAGCCTACGCTTTGTCGAACCGAATGTAGTGCCTTGTATTCGCGAGACTCGCGTGCTCTGCTATTGCTGATTGTGTCGTATCCATGCTCTTCATACTCCTGATGTGTTCAGTTAGTCTGGTGGCGATGTTGCGTCCAGTTTCTCCCACATAACTCTTACCACAATCACATGATACTCGATAGACGCCTGGTACGCCCAGGTGGTTTTTGTCTTTCGGTGAACGAAGCATTTGCCGTATTTGGCCCGGTCCGGCCCGGCCTTTAAGCGTTTATAAGAACCTAATATTTCTCAATGTTTAGAGAGAGCAAGAAGACATTTTTTTGAGACTAATCCTATCATTGTAACTCCTGTAAGCTAGGATCCACAATGGTCTCCATAGATCACACCGAGGTTTGCCCTTCAGGTAGCCCCGGGAAATATTTTTAATTGTATTGAAATTTAATTAGAAAAGTTAGATAGGAGAATATTATAATTACTATTAATTTTAATGTTAAATAATTACTAACCATAAACAATATAATTTTTGTCATATAGATTTATTTTTTCTTACACTGGCAATAAATTTGTATCAAAATGTAGGTCAATATTTAATAACTAATTTCTGTATCGGGTAGATAATTATAAAACTTTCTGCAATAACGATGACTTGTTGGACGTGAGACATTTTAGTCCGCCCGTGACCGTGAACGCTGCAAAGTGTTCGAAACGTCGGGCAAGCAATAATCAAAAATCCGTAAAGTAGTTTTATTTAAAATAGATAGGAGAAATTGGAAGAGATTGATTCCATTTACCTCCTATGCAATGCGGGAGATGTGAAGCAAAATTGACTGGTTAGTCAATAAATAAGAAGACGTGCAGTTACGATACGCATTTCAGCGCGAAAATAGTAATTTTGATTTTCAAAGTGAAGAGTTTTTTAAGTTAGGCGCTTTATTTTCCGTGCGGTGACACAGAGTAAGAATACAATTCACTACCCTCTCTGTCACCAATGGGTCGATTTTTGCGACACCCACGAGTAAGATAGGTTTATTTGTTTTCTTGGTTGGTCATCACTCGGAAAATTATGAATTTTAGATTTATAAAATATGTATAGAAGAGGATTAATATTCATTTACCTCACAAGTGTCTATGGGATTCTCTCCATTCCTTAATCTATCTGCTACCTGTTTCGGTATCATCTGGTAAAGTAATTCGTCGGTTCTTTTCATTTCTTCATCCAGTTTCCTCATGGACTCCTCCAATTTCTTACTCTTCTGTTGCTCTTGATCTAATGCAAGTTTAAGTTCCACTGATTGCTGTGTTCCGGCTAACATTAGATCTCTGAAATGTTTTACGAATTTACATTTAATAGTATAAATGGAAAAAGAAAGGTGGAATGGTGAACCCCTAGTAGGTGGACTGATGATATTTTGAAAGTCGCAAGGAACTGTTCAATGCAAGTGACATAGAACTGTTCCGAGTGGCATTCTTGTGGGGAGGTCTATGTAAAACAGTGGAGTTATGGGCTGATGAACGGATGGATGAATACATTCTATATTATAGAAACTAATACTTGAAATTAGTGGAACTATAATTATTATAAATAATGATGAGAAATAAAAGATAAGATTTTTAAACTAAACACATATCTACCTATTTTTTAAAACACATACCAATATTTTTTTGTCGTGTGGTGACGGAGTAAGAATACAATTCACCACTCTCTATTACGCCCATGAATGTATATATGTCATAATATGTAAATAATATCTATGCAAGAGAAGGAAAACTTGACATAAAACCCTATACCAATACGTCTAATCAGCGCGGTAAAGTAGGTCATATTCCCTCCCATTGCGGAGGACGCCTGAGTCCAGCAGTAGAACTTCTGTGGGTTTAGACGATGATGATGAACTTTCAGCAGTCCGCGAAATTGGGAGACAAAAAAGATTATAATGTCACAGTCGGTCGCAATCCAAAATGTTTTGGCGACATTCTTGTAAGTCTCTCTATCTAACAATTAGATAACGCCAGGCTGATGGATGTATAGAATTCAAGCAAATATTTTGGGACCGCCTCTAAACTTAAAAGATAAACATACCTGCTAAAATCATGCATGGACAAATCATTGATGTAGAGTCCAGTTGACACAAGAGCGGCCAGATCTGGCATCACAGGAGTACCCAAATACATCATCATCCGCCAGTTGTCCATATATATCATTTGCCCTGAACAAATAAAATTTAACCGTAAATTCATCATCTGAAAAAACATTAAGAAACCTTTTGCAGATATTTAATGCGTGCAGAGATTATAGATCTTAACATATCGACATTGTGATATCATCTTTATTACATTTACTAATCTATATTACACAAATTTATATATTATTAATATTATACAATTAAACAAATAAGTACACATAGTAATAAGCTAGGTAAAGTGATTAGTATTTACAAGATATTTAATTTTTTTTTATTGCGGCCGGTGGCAAACAAGCAAATAGCGCACTTGATAGTAAAAGATACGGCCGTTGATGGACCTTTGCTAGGCCGCTGCCGTAGGGAGTGTGAATGAGTGCAATGAGCTTCGGTGATACTAAAGGCATAACTAAATCTCACCACACGCAAACACCGCCAAAAAGTGAGACTAACTGTCTCGCTTACCGAACGAAGTGCAGTAATAAATACTAGCTACTACTCAGATGTCGATTTTTTGCGAGAGTATTGAATTACCACGGACGGCCGGCCCGTGGCTGTTGACAGACAAATGTCAAAAGTGTGATCCTACCACAATGTAATGGGATATACTTACAAAAGAGAATATTTGCTATATTTACAGTGTGGTTGAAGCTAAAAATACTACCAATTCTTACATTACTCGTGGGTATCATAAATGACAACTGAGCTCTTTACATCAACTCCATCTGATGCTGTCTCGTCCACAATTATGTTACCAAGGAGTGTTGATGTCAGTCAGGCAGCCACTCATCAAGCTATTACCAAATTTTTGCTAAATGTGCTATGAAAGAAAATTACATATTACGTCGAACCTATAGGTATAAGTTAAGTGAACACGACGATGATTTACAAAATATCTTGCAAGCAATAATAGTATAGAGGAATTATGTTAGTTTTTATAACTTTAAAATTAAATTATTTAAATTGTTTTAACATTTAATTGTGATGCCTTTACGTTAACTAGGTTTAATTTTGTTTTAATAACCGATTATGCCTGCTATCAAACCTATTTATCGTCGAATAAGACTAGTTAAAAGGACGGCGTCGGCGTCGGCGGCGACGGCGCAGCGTAGGACGAACCCCCCACTAGGTGGACTGACGACATCCTCAAAGTCGCAGGGAACCGTTGGATGTAAGTGGCGCAGGACCGTTCCGAGTGGCATTCTTGTGGGGAGGCCTATGTCCAGCAGTGGACGTCCGTAGGCTGATGGATGGATGGATGGAAGACTAGTTAAAAGTTTCATATTAACTAACTTTAGATCATTCCTTTTTTTATAAATGATTGTAGTAATACAAGTGGTGTTTGAGATAGATATGTTAATAAACCATCTGTAAGATAGTACTAATGTTCTACAGAGCCATGATACGAGTTAATTTATAGGACGCATAGCGGTTGAACAGCCAGTTGTCGGTTCGTAGTCATTCTGAACAACATAACAATAATATTGATTCTAACGCGGCGTAGTCCTATTTTATCCAGAAATTCACCAAATATTTTCGTGAGTATTTAGAAATCCCTCGCATTTTGTAATAAAGGTGTAGAAGAAACAGTGTATACTAAAAACTTACATCATCTTCAATTCATACGACACACGTCCCACTGTCGGGCTCATGCTTTTTCCCTGTGAGAGAGAAATTGACCTACTATACCACGCTGGTCGAACATATTGGCATAGGATTTTATCTCAGGTTATGCTTTTCTCGTATCGATGTTGTCCGCATATCATATCCATTAGGTGCCTTTTTCGGTTTTTACGTCGGTGAGTTGTATTTTTATTCCGTCACCACACAGCAAGTTAAACACGTATCCTTTTAAATCTTCTATTTTTCTATCACTTTATTTAATTAAATAAAACTACGGATTTTATCGCGCTTTTATTTGATTTTTGATTGTCCGACGTTTCGAATACTTTACAGCGTTCATGCTCATGGGCGGACTTTATTTTTTACTTTATCAGTCTCTTGATCTATTTAATTAACGTAACGTAATTTAGGTAAAAACCATGCCACTTTTTAATACTTCTTTTTATAGCTTATTATTTTTTAGTATGTTATATATCTATGTATATACTGCTTTATTTACTTTTATTGCTAGTGATACCAGTACCTGACCTTCAAAAACTTGTTAATATTCAATAAGGCATTCGCCTTCTATCGCACTTATATGGTCCACGGAGACTAGCTATTTACACAGGATGGGTAGTAAATTTTGTGCACGAAAATAGGTATACTTAGTTTCCTCACTTCAATAGTCCAATGTGGGTGGCAATCGGAAACGATCACAAAGAGATCAAATTTTCATGGGCCTTCCTTATATACGATTGAATATTTGTTTAAGATAAGCTAAGATATAGAAAAGCGTATTAAAAAGTTCTACTTATGATTTCTAATCATTTGAGATTCTGGCATGTCAATAAATTATATTATCGACATCATCATCACAGCTTATATACCATCCACTGCTGGGCTCGAGACACCTCCACAATGGGAGGGAAATCGACTTACTATACCACGTTAATGAGACTCATTGATATAAATCAAATCAAATCATTTATTCTCCATAGGCTCCTTGAGGGCACATATTGTCAAATTTATACATCGTTTGAATATAATACAATTCTACCACCGGATCAGAATGCGGCCACAAGCTGAGAAGATCCGGCAAGAAACTCAGCGGGCTGTCATTTTTTTACCATCTTTTGAATACAATTACGTATACAACATATAGCTCCAGTGTGATGCCCTTCGAGATAGGATATAACTATTTTTGTTTTTAAATTTAGTTCAAATAAAAAAGGACAGGAAAACATGGTTGGACCAGATCCCACAAGCAGCACCCGATCACGAGTTAACTGCTAGAGCAGCCATCACTCCCCTCAACCACATTGGAGTGAAGGGAGTGACCTGCCCCACATAGCTACGTAACTATGTATATACATTAGGATTTTATTTGAAGTTTTTTTTCTCTTGCATAGATGTTATCTGCATATAAATCGCTTAATCGTATTTTACGACACCCATGGACAAAAGAGGGTGTGGTGAATTGTACTTTTAATTCGTCAGCACATGGGTGAATATTTACCTAAAAAGTCTATTAATTTCGATTTTAAGGATTAAATTACTACTTTGGCTCATGAAGGACGACTTCACAAACATTAATTACGATAAACATACAAGTAAATATGGAGCAAATAAATTGGATCAGAAATAGTTATACTACGAGTGCAGTAGAAAGTTATGTTTATATTTAAATTTCCTTATACATTGCCTGAAGCTGTTGTCTTCCGTTTGTATTCTGACAGATAAAAATAGTTACATCATCATCATTTCAGCCTATCGCCGTCCACTGCTGGACGTAGGCCTCCCTCATGTTACGCCACAAAGTGCAGTTCTGTGCTGCCTGCATCCAACGACGCCCAGCAACTTTCACCAGGTTGTCGGTCCACCTAGCGGGGGGCCGCGGGCGTCGTCCAATACGTGGTCGCCACTCGAGAACCTTTCCTCCCCAGCGGTTGTCGGTTCGTCGAGCGATGTGGCCTGCCCATTGCCACTTAGCGTGCTAATTCTTCGTGCTATATCGTTTACAGCCGTTCTTCTGCGGATTTCTGTATTTCGGATTCTATTCCACGCTGAAGTTACATAGTTACATAGCGGCACTTTATTTTCCAAAAAAAAAAATTTGTATATATATGTATATATTTTGTTATTGTAATTTGTCCTTGTATTTTTTTTTTGTATTCGTGTGGTGACGGAGTAAGAATATCATGGTCTAATTGAATATGATGAAATGACAATTTACAATTATCATCATATTAACTTACATACGTCCCACTATTAGACTTGAGCCTTTTGAATACTAGAAAGGAAATTGACCTATTCTACCACGCTGGTCTGACGTATTGGTTTTTTACTTACAGATGTTGTATGTGTATTATATCTCTTACCTCTTACTACAGGCAAGAAAAGGGTACGTGAATTGTATTCTCACTCCTTTCCGTGTGGCGATGGAGTAAGAATACAATTCATCATCTCAGCTCATATACGTCCCACTGTTGGGCTCGAGCCTCCTTCACAATAGGGGAGTAATTGACCTTACTATACCATGCCGATTAGACAGATTGGTATAGGGTGTTATTTTGAGTTTTACTTCTCTTGCATAAATGTTATATCCCTTAGTCATCTTTTACAACATCCACGGGGAAGATAGGGAGCGGTGATCTGTATTCTTACTCCGTCATCACACGGAAAGGATATTCACCATGCCCTATCTTATCCGTGGATAACATTTATGCAAATAGAAAGAAAATCAAAATAAAATTCTATGCCAATATGTCTGATCAGCGTGGTCTACTATACCACGCTCAATTTCCGTCTCATTTGGAGGCGACTCGAGCCCAGCAGTGCAACATGCATGAGTTGAGATGATGAGATGATTGTCATTTCGTTGCTACACGCAAAAAAAATACAAATATTTCATAAGTTCGTATAGTCTATCAACCCTGTACAAAAGTTTCGTGTTGACGGAAATTAATAACCAGTCTACTATCTATAGTACTAATTCAATTTCGATGAAATTTTTAGAGAATCTGAAAATTCGTCTAAAGAGTAATCCTCTGAAGTTTGATAGCAATCAATGGAAGTTTCCTTTTTAATTATTACTTAGCAATATTTGGAGGAGTTAATTCATAAAACCACGTTATTCGCTCAAAACGTCCGTGAATAATTAGTTCCAAAGTCTAAATTTGTTATATCAATTATTTTTCAATTCAATTCAGTTATTTTTCAAAAGTAAATAAAATTATTTTTTCTGTGTAAGTTAAATAAATATATCCGGTTTTACTTTAACCGAATTAGATGTTACTAATTTCAATTATGCAGATATTAATGAATGTAGTTATACAATTTTATTATTTAAATACAAACTATATAATACAATATAATTTGTCACGCGAAGCGGGCAAGGATAGCCAGTGGTTTAGAAATTGTATTTACATAATGACTTTCAATGAGTGCTTTCACTAACATTTTTTTTCTAAAGACAACACATTAAGCACTAAAGAGTAAATCCTAATGTCGCAGAGAAACATAACTACTTTACAAACATAATTAACGGACACAAATAAAATTCAAACCCAGAACAATCATTGTCGGATTACATAAAGAACTGTCCTTTGTTGGGGCGGACGCAGAGATCGCATAAAAGACCATCTTTTTATCGTAGCAGACATAAAGATTGCACAAAGAACTGTCCTGTTTTTGTGGCAAATACAAAGATCGCACCAAGAACTATCCTTTTGTGATATGGACACAGCTTGTTTAATCCATCCGAGGATACAGAAGGGCGCGGTGCGGTCTCATAATCTACCGAATCACCTTCCTATAGACACTGGGCTGACCAGCGGTATGGATTCTTTGGCTTCGATGGCCAACAATTGTCCTGCATGGTTATCGTGCCCATGAATGGGCTATAGTATGGGCCATGAGCCATGGGGAATGTCCCATAGTAGGTCGCTGCTAAGATTACTACACCATCTGTACAGTGTCTGTGCATTTGTGAAGTTGTATTTATAATATACATTTGTTTATTACGTGTGTTTTGTATAGCCAGCTAAGCCAGCTGATCTACAGAATTAAGTGGATTACGACTACCTTTTAAATGTAAATTAATAATGTCGGGTAATTGTCTTCCATCATATGCAAATCGCTTCTTACGTACCATGCCTGGAACACGTCGAAAGTTGTTTCAATATTCGCTCTTGCGAGATCAATTTTATTGGTTTTATAAACTTAGGTAAAAAAAAATTCAAGGGGAGCCGTTGGAAACGAGTGACGAATGAATGGATGGATGGATGAAAAGTTTAGGTTAGATTAAATTACTCCGTAGATTAATTATTGTGGAGAGATTATGAATATAACACTAGTTTTTTCCTCGTTGGGGCTTTAAAAGCCGCCTGAGAAACGGCAGAAGCATTCTTCTGGACTATAATAGCAATTAGTATTATATATTCTGGAATATATAATAGTAATTGCGAGCGCTAATACGCTTATTAAGCGTGGCATTTAGAAAATTATTTTCATCGCCCTCCTTAGCACCTAAAGTGAGCTTCGATAGACTGATATCTGGTTGACCAAGCATTGCTCGGTATATTTTTGTTGTATTTTTGCCGAACTTATTTAGATATATATTAATAAAAAATAAAAATTAATGCAAATATATCAAAAATTACAAAAAGAAAATAATAATAACACCGAGATTCGATCCCACGCTATTTGAATGTCAAAACAAAATAAAAAGAAAACTGGACAACTTTCCAACTGAGCTATTATAACTCTTGACGTTGACGGCGAAATTTGAAATCATACTCTTTTAAAATTTAATGTGCTTTGCTAAAAACACCTACAAAACAATATTTTCTATAAATAAAACCTAGCTAGATCGATTTTTTGGCCCTGAAACCTCTAGTATACCAAGTTTCATCAAAATCGTTGGAGCCGTTTTCCGAGATCCTGAATATATATAGAGAGAGAGAGAAATTGTAGCGATGAATTAAATGATATTTTATCCACCGATTTTCAAACTTATATTTGAGGGGATTATAAAATCTAAAGCCTGGTGTCGAATTAAGAATACTTCCCTTTTTAGCGAATGCCGTATGAAATACCTTGATTATTTTGATTTTGACGAGAACAGATAACATCATTGAAACGACCCTGTTCCAAAAAGGTAGATAATTTTATCCCAAATTTTAATAATACCCGAATGGCAGTCTTTTGTCTTGGATTGTAAATCAACTTTTTTTACAATTTAGGGGTATACATACTTGTAAATTCGACATAGTATGAAGGAGAAAATGCAATAAAGGTAGGAAACCTACTAAGATATACGCGGGTATTTTGGAGGTCCAAACTCCTCCGAAGTGTTATCCAAAATGGCATTTTCTTATTTCTCCTCGATTAAAGTTGCACAAAATAGCTTCTATTATTGTTTTTATAACGTGAATAAATATTACTGTTATTTCATGAATATTTTGTAGTTTTATTTTCTTAAACCTCCTCTGATATTATAACCCTCGAACTATTTCGTTATCTGTTAAATATTATTGTGGTACATTACATATACCCACGCATTCTTATTCAGAAAAAGTATTAAAAGTTAGCTTTTGATTTACTACATGATTGTTTTTTTTTTTTGCCAAATCGAATAGAAAAGACCACATTCAATTTTAGCATGATTTAGTTTGTGAAAATCAATTTTCAATAGATATCTCACCGACTTATTTAGCAACGTTGTTCGAAGTTTAAAAAGGGTAGATCTACCCCGCTTTGTAGTTCTAGGGTTAAGATGTGGCTACGCCAGTGATAGGATTATATTGTCTATGATTTCAGTTAATTAAATAAAACTACCATACAATCGCTACACACACGCACACATACACACACACCAACGCTTATACACTTTTGTTTACGGTAAAAATCTCTGGTCGAACTAACTGTCAAACAATCATCATTATGATGACAATGTCTAATAGACTTTTGTACTTATATAATTATTAGTTACTAGCTGACCCGGCGAACTTCGTACCACCATAATTTTTTCGTAAATATTATTCTAAATTACCGAAAATATAGTATCTAATAGAAGAACCATTACAGCTTTGTCGGGTAAGATGACCCGGCGAACTTCGTACCGCTATAATTTTTTCGTAAATATATTTTCTAAATTTCCGAAAATATAGTTTCTAATGGAAGAACCATTAGGTACAGTTTTGTCGGTAAAGATTCGATCGTCTTGGTTGCGGCATTGTTAATGAGGATTCAAAGAGAATACAAATGACTGATTTTATTGATTTCTGACAAAATTATAATTATCAAATTTTCAACCATACTTAACTATCGACAAAATTACTTTTAGCTGTCATTTGCGTTTTTTTTATTACTCATACCCTTACATTATAGGTATATCAAATGCGTTTTTTTATACTACGTTTTATAGTGACTTGTATTACTCTTTGACATTTTATGTCACGTCACATGGGAACGCGATCGAACGGGATAAAAGAGTTATTGGCGAAATCTTGTAAACTCCATACTAAAAAAAAGGGATAAAAAGTATCCTATGTCCGTCTCCTGGTTCTAAGCTACTTCCTCACCAATTTTCAGTCAAATCCGTACACTCGTTCTTGAGTTATAAATGTAGTAACTGACACGACTTTCTTTTATGTATATATGTATATAGATTAGTGAAATACAGCTTGTCATTAAAAAAAAAAAGAAATACAGTTTGTTCAATATACAATTATACATAAATACAATTAAAAGAAAATTGTGTGGCAGAAAAATAAATTTATATGAATTATGGCCGAATTGCGAACACTCGGCGACCACTAGTCTTTACAATACTTCCATCATAATTTGATCCTCACACCATAAAAGAATGGGTAAAAGGCTGTGTATTTATGTGAAAGTATATCATCCTTACATGTCACATCATATGTTTATTAAATTTACAAGTAGATGTTAATTTGACGTAGAAGTAAATAAGGAAATGTTTCATTTCCCTCGAGCACTGTCTAATATTTATTCTTACAACACCAAAGTAAAAAATAAAACATAAATTGACGGGCGTTACACGTGCCCTCATTTGTCATTATGACGACATAATGCTCATTTTTATTTTCCTTTTGATTAAAGTTTTTACATAACCCTTGTTATTATTATACTATTTCGTAGCAAGCTTTTGTTCTATGGTTATCTGACAAAAAAAGCTCATCACAATTCTGTCGGGAGAAAAGTAGTCGATACTTTAAACGATTCTGATACCATACTAAGTATCGATACTTTTGAATTCATACCATTCGATATTAGTGCTCATGATGTTAGTGCTCAGGTTTCCTAAAAAAAAAGCTCATCACAATCCGTCAGAAACATATCTCATATTTGATAGGCTCTAAGTACTCGATACTTCACAATCGATTCGATACCGACACCAGTAATTAATACTTTTCAATCGATACTGATCGAATACCGATGCTTAGCGCCGATACGGTATCGATTAAAAGTATCAAAACCTAGATAGTATCGTTTCATCCCTAATTGTAAATAAAACTACTTTTACTTATATTGTAAATAAAACTACATACATTAATGGTCACGTGGTCACCATGAATGCTGTAAAGTGTTCCAAACGTCAGGCAATCATAAATCAAATACAAAGGCGATAAAATCCGTAAAAGTATGTAGTTTAATTTACAATGTGGAGTGCTCGCGTAAATATCAGAAATCATAATTTTATATGTTATAGAATAATATAATCTCACGTAATTTTTAATAAATATAAAAAAATATATATTTAATGTTTATTAATACTATTTATTGTATTTTTTTTTTATTTTTATTAATCGATATATAATGAAAAATAGAATGAAGAATAAATAAACACTAGCTGACCCGGCGAACTTCGTACTGTCATAATTTTTTTCGTAAATATATTTTCTAAATTTTCGAAAATATGGTCTCTCTCTAATGGAAGAACCATTACAGCTTTGTCGGGCAAGATTCGATTGTCTTGGGCCTGACATTGTTAATGATGATTCAAAGAGAATACAAATTACTCATTATTGATTTCTGACAAAATTATATTTATCAAAATTTTCAACCATACTTAACTATAGACAAAATTACGTTTAGCTGTCATTTGCGTTTTGTTATTACATATCAAATGTGTTTTTTTTTTATACTACGTTTCATAGCGACTTGTATTCTCTGTGATATTTTATGTCACGTCACACGGGAACGCGATCGAACGGGATAAAAGAGTTACTGGCGAAATCTTATAAACACCATTAAAAGAAAAAGACGGGATAAAAAGTATTCTATGTCCGTTTCTTGGTTCTAAGCTACCTCCCACCAATTTTCAGCTAAATAGGTACAGCTGTTCTTGAGTTATAAATAGTGTAACTAAACGACTTTCTTTTATAATATAGATTTGAAATGTGAAATGTTAAATGAATATTTGTGCTATAATACTTGTTGACGCATGTAACCAATGCCTTACATGTTCCCGTGATGCCAAGCTTTCAACTCTAAGGACCAATTCAGATCATACATAAAACTTTGCCAGGTTTGAATTAATGGAGCAGATTTTATCGCGCTTGTATTTGTTTTTTGGTTCATGGTTTTTCCGTGACCTTCATGGTCTTCATGGCTGTAAAGTGTTCGAAACGTCGGGGAATCAAAAATCAAATACAAACGCGATAAAGTCTGTAAAATAGTTTTATTTACAATGTGTAATACCCGCATCAGAACTCATTACTGGAGCAGTTTTAAATATTATTTGAGTATTAAAAGTTTCACCAAAAGCTACAACATTGACATCGACGTTTTACCCGGGGCCGATTATATATATATTACCATATCAGAGCACCTATTCTTACTAACTTTTTAATAGCTGCAGCTATTCTTGCTTCACTGACTGGGTTTATGTATTCTTATGAGCATTATATATATAGATCTTAATATCGTTCGCACTAGATCTCACTACAATTGTGATGGATAATTATTCCATTGGACAAGAAACGTAAGGCAAAGCGGAGTGATTGTTTATATGGCTACTATAATATGATCGCAGTGAGGAAGACATTATTCCGCCCGTGACCATGAACGCTGTAAAGTGTTCGAAACGTCGGGCAATCAAAAATCAAATACAAACGCGATAAAATCCGTAAAGTAGTTTTATTTAAAATGTAATATTCGCGTAAACATCAGAAATCATTATGTAAGACATTATTACTAACTTCATTTGACCTACTATACCATGCTGGTCAGAGGTTGGTATAGGGTTTCATATCGAGCTTGCTCTCCCTTACAGAGATGTTATCATCATCATTTCAGCTGATATACGTCCCGCTACTGGACTCGAGCCTCCTCCGTAATAGGAGGGTTATTGACGCTGGTCAGACTGTTGGTAAAGGGTTTCATTTCGAGTTTTCCTTCTCTTGCATAGACGTTATATGTATATTAAATCCCTTATTCGTCTTTTACGACACCCACAGGCAAATGGTGGTGTATTATATTCTTACTCCGTCACCTCAAAAAAACAATATTATTATATGTTTAAAAATTTGCTCAAGCAGTTTCAATAGATCTGAATTGACCCTTAGTAGTAAGTGGGCGTGCTAAACCATGTTCCAATGTTAACGAGCCTTCGTTTTACAACTTTGGGTAGGTGGCTGTTAAGATTTATAGAGATCTTGTTACCTTTCCGCATGACGTTTTATGTGTACTCTCTATTTCTGGACACCTATTATCTCTGGACGCCTTTTGTGAAAGATTGTAAATAATAAGGATTTAATTTTATGTGTTAAAAGAGATAAGTCATTTGAGCCTGATTTACATTCACTTATTGCTTGGAAGGCTCGGTAATTTTAGAATCTTATTTGCTATATAGTTCTTATAGATGGTGTTTTTACGCCATGATTATATTCAGCATTTAAGTCAGTCTTAGTAATCTAGATTTTTGTTATTAAATGAGTTAAAAAAGACTAGAAGGTTGGTTGCCCATAAAAACATTTACGTTAGAAAATAGTTGTAAGCCCGTACTTTAGAATATCATTTTTAGGGTTCCGAACCCAAAGGGTAAAAACGGGATCCTAAGACTTCGCTGTCCGTCCATCCGTCTGTCCGTCCGTCACCACCGTGTCGGTCGGTCACCAGGCTGTATCTCAAGAACCGCTATAGCTAGACAGTTGAAATTTTCACAAATTATGTATTTCTGGTGCCGTTATAACAACAAATACTAATCATCATCATCATCATCGCAGCCCACATACATCCCATTGTTGGGCTCGGGCCTCCTCCACAATGGGAGGGAATTTGACCTACTATACCATGCTGGTCAGACATGTTGGTATAGGGTTTCACTTCGAGTTTTCCTTCTGTTGCACAGATCTTATGTGCATATACACATGTTCTGTGCACAAATACTAAAAACAAACTAAAATAAATATTTAAGGGGGGCTCTCAAACAACAAACCCCATTTTTTATAAAAAATGATAGATTTTTTTTTTTTGGGGGTGGGTTGCGGTCAGCGCGCTCCTCGCACCACTCCGTCCGGGGCGACAGAGGGGCGTACTCCCGCAACCCACCCACGATGCACGTCGCCTTCGTCGTTGGGCCGACCACCGGAGCAGGGTTACTTGACATCAGTGGTTGGCTCGACGGAATACCCCCTACGTGGGGTATCCTCCCATCGACCAACGTCCCCCCTCGGGGAGGACGTCGGTCTTAAAAAAAAAAAGAAATGATAGATACGGAAGCCTTAGTGCGCGACTCCGACTCGCACGTAGCCGGTTTTTAGTTTCACGTAACTGAAGGCAGGCAATATTTCAATATTCGATCTTACTGTCAGTGGTGAATGAGTCACTGGACTAGCGGCACAGTACAAAAATGCACCTATGAGGATAATTTTTAAAGTTTTTAACTGACTTAAAAAAGGAGAGAGTTTTCAATTTCATTTACTTTTTTTTGTTTGTTACGTCAGAACTTTCGACTGGGTGAACCGATTTTGATGATTCGTTTTTATTTGAGGGATGATGCTTTTCGTGTGGTCCTATTTTAATTTGGTCTAGTTCTGATAAACCTTTTAACAAGGTTTACTGGTATTTTCTTTATATAAAGACAAAACTCTTTAATATAATCTTAATTTTTTTCGAGATTGACTTTTGTCCAATCAGGGCCTCGCCTAAACAGTCTGGAGCGGCAGAAAGAACGGCGAGCAACTTCAAAACTTACTGAACGTACCTACTGGCCACTATTAAACGTATAGATAGTTGAGACCTTCATATTACAGTATTCTTAATAATTATAATACAGACATCAGCTAATTGTCATTTTTCTTTTTGTGATATACATGTTAACTACAAAACCGTCTCTATGAATATATAGTATAACATGTATTATTGCTTCGCTTGATAGGTGGACCTTCAATAGTCCATTATTTATCCAACTGTGAAATGAAACAGTAGCAATGTTCTTTAGTGATTAGGGTCAAGATATGTGTTGTACTGCCAAATCAAAGTATTGGCGTTATGATTGGCGGATCAAGGCGAATCTTTGCGTGAAGTCTATGGCAAAAAAGATCTATATATAAATACGTGAAGCAAAAACTTTGTACTCCTTTTTACGAATTAATTAATTAATTTCATTAAAAAAGGCATTACGCACACTACAACACAATCGCTACACACACACGTTTGTGTGAGTGTGTTGCGTAGCAACGCTTATACACTTTTGTTTACGGCTAAAATCTCTGGTCGAACTGAATGTCAAACAATCATAATAATTATGATGACAATGTCTAATAGAGATTTGTGCTTATTTATTAGTTACTAGCTGACCCGGCGAACTTCGTAACGCCATCATTTTTTTTTCATAAATACTTTTCTAAATTTCCGAATATATATTCTCTAATGGAGGAACCATTACGGCTTTGTCGGGAAAGATTCGATCGTCTTGGTCTCGCCATTGTTAATGATGATTCAAAGAGAATATAAATTACTGATGATTGATTTGTGAGAAAATTATAATTATCAAATTTTAAACCATACTTAACTATAAACAAAATTACGTTTAGCTGTCATTTGCATTTTGTTATTACATATCAAATGCGTTTTTGTTACCCTACGTTTCATAGTGACTTGTAGGTATTCTCTTTGGCATGAGTTTCGGTGCCAATATGGAAATGTCATGCTTAGCTCTTGTATTATATTCATTTTTTTAGTGTTTTATAGTGTTACATTGAATAATTTTGCTGATATTTTATGTAATATAATACAGTTAAGATATGTAAGGAATGTGATATAAGAGTGGTTTACGTGTATTTTCATATTCTACCGTAATTCCCAGAGAAATCAAATAATTAGGTTTACAGCGGCTAATTAATGGTAACGACTTGACTTACTGATGGACATGACTATAAATAAGCTATTCTATATAAAGAAATGTTAAATAATATGAAGAAAATTGTATCAGACTTGGCTGTATGGTTTTTGATTCCTTTGCCCGTCAGAATGGACAAACAGAAACAAAATAAAATCTATTTGATATTTTATGCCATGTCACACGGGAACGCGATCATCATCATCATCATCATCTTGCTCTTATCCCAATTACTTGGGGTCGACGCAATATGTCATCTGTTTTGACATATTACAAAAAGTTTCGGCAATGACTTTTATGACCGGCCGCCTGCCTGACGTCAACCCTCCTTGGGAATGTAATCGTTGACCCAAATGGTACCAGATGGAGTTGATCCGGGTCAATCTAGGGCTCTTAGTCGTCTTTTACGACACCCACGAGCAAAGCAAGGGTTGGTAGTATTCGAAGCCGCTACCACACAGCATACGGGAACGCGATCGAACGGGATAAAAAGTAGCTCATTGCTATTAAGAAGAAGTAGAAGAAGAACGGGATAAAAATTATCCTATGTCCGTCTCCTGGTTCTAAGCTACCTCCCCACCAATTTTCAGCCAAATCTGTACAGCCGTTCTTGAGTTATAAACATAGTAACTAACACGACTTTCTTTTATATATATATAGATTAGTGAAATACAGCTTGGTCAAATTGTGTAGCAGAAAAATTTATTAAAATTGATTATGGCCGAATGTCGACCGCACGGTGACCACTAGTACACATAAATATTTAAGAAAATGTGATTGCTTATTTAAAACGTTTGACCATTTTTCATCATCATCTCGGCTCATGTACGTCCCACTGCTGGGCTCGGGCCTCCTCCACAATGGAGGGAAATTGACCACCTACTGAACCACGCTAGTCAGACGGGTTAGTATATAGGCTTTTATTTCCAAAGTTCCTTCGCTGAAATAGATGATATCTGCGTATTCTAATCCTTTAATCATCTTTTATGACGTCCACGGATAAGAGAGGGAGTAGTGAATTGTACTCTTACTCCGTAACTATGCGGCAATAGGCTATTACTTAAAGGCTAGGCCATTCATCATCATCATCGTCATCGCAGCCCACATACGTCCCACTGTTGGGCTCGGGCCTCCTCCATAATGGGAGGGAATTTGACCTACTATACCATGCTGGTCAAACATGTTGGTATAGGGTTTCATTTCGAGTTTTCCTTCTCTTGCACAGATGTTATATGCATATTATATCCCACAATCCACGGGCAAGATAGGGAGTGGTGAATTGTATTCTTACTCCGCCACCACACGGAAAGCCCAATACTTAGAAGGAATTATTATCACTATCAGGTTTCTCGATAGTAAATTGGAAAATACATGAAAATTACTATTTATTTTACTCCATGGCTTTTGTGTTTAATAAACATTCAACTGTCTCAACGTAGATTTATTCGAATTTGCCGCTTCTCAATTTAAACAGCAGTTGGAATAAAAACAAAGTCAGAATTAGACTTGTTTGACCAATGTGAGACTTAACAGTGACATAGGTATATTTATATTGGAGGACGAAGGAGGAAGAAATAAGTTACCTTTGAGTCTGAGGTTCTTATCAGTGGTACAATCTGTCTCATCAGAGAATCGAAGGAGCTCGTTCCTCTTGTCAGGCCCTTTCTCATGCATCACAGCCTCTACCGTCACCAACTCGAAGATGTTGTTAGTGCGATTAAGGATCTAAGGAAACATTTTTGGATATAAAGATAAAATTATCAGTATCATCATTTCAGCTCATTAATATCCCACTGTTGGGTTCAAGCCTCTTCTAGAATAGGATGGTAATTGATCTTACGCTATCTATGCTAGTCAGACAGGTTAGTATAGGGTTTTATTTCAAGTTTTTCTTCTCTTGCATAGCTGGTTATATACGTAGTGTATCCCTTAGTCGTCTTTTACGACATCCACCGCTAAGATAGGATAAAATATATAAAGACAAAATATTTTATATTTAAATTCAACTTCATGTATTTGAACTTTAGTTCAGAGGGTGCCACTACCAGTTGATTGGCCGTTAACTGATTAGTGTCGCTACGGGCACACGATCCCGGACTGCTCCAGCTGCTCCTGTCATTTTCCTATCCTATATCTAATGGCAGTAGTGTCCCCTAATCTCAGTTCTCACCATATACATCCGCCATATCCCCATCCCTTTCCTATCAATGAAAATTCCTGAGGAGGGTTGACGTCAGGCAGGCGGCCGGTCATAAAACGTATAGCCGAAACTGTAGACAACATGAACTTAAGTACATGTTGTGCCGACCCCACTTAGCGTGGGATGAGGGCAGGCAAATGATGATGTATTTGAACTTTAACTAATTCTCTTCAAAGAAGGATAAAAAAGAATAAACAAAAAATAGGTAGGGTATATCGTAATGACGATAGAAGTGGAACTTCTGTATTACAGGGTAACATTTTAACTATTCATCAATGACCTTGAATAGCATAGATATTATTCATTTATTTACATAAAATTATGAAAACGAAAAAGAGTTTAAGTATTGTCTCAAGTTGACGAGAAATAGAGCTTAAGTTATTTCGCGTAATTACGTCATTGAAGTTGATGTCGTAATCACGCGTATTCGTCACAGACTTTTCACTTCAAAGTGTATAATGAATTCGTGAATGCGTGTTAAATAGTAGTTGCGTAAGTTTTTTTCTTCGCGGAACTTTTCGTCACACAATAAGGTGCTGAACAGAATTTTTATTAAATCACTTTTACACTTGCAGTTAGATATTAAATTTCAAATAAGTTTATCTTTTTAACATTGAAGATCATTTTATATGCATATAGTTATGAATTAAAGAATTTTATCAAAGGTGACAGATTAATTTCAATCTTATCAGTGACATATTACCGAAACCTACTGACCGAAATACTACAAAAAAGAGGCAATCAAGACTTCAACTTTTATCGGAAATCCGTTCCAAGTAATTCAGCAATTAAACTACTGTTGTATTGTAAATATGTATGTATGTATTACTATAATAATCAATTATTCGTTCAATTCTTGTCGTTACGAAATATTTTTACTCTGTCTTTTATTATTTACATATTGTTAATAAGAGTTTTGTTTAATTTTTTTTTTTTTATAATAATTTTAAGACAACACCATGCACTAAGGAAATAATCCTTGTATTGCTGGGAACTTTACAAACATATAATTAACGGACACAAATTACATCCAGACTCAGAACAACAAGTTGTGGATCACACAAAGTGTTGTCCCGCGTGGGATTCGAACCCCCGACACTGGCGTTGTAGGTCGCTATCTTAACCACTACGCCATCTGTGCAGTGCAATTAAATATATTGTTATTAAATAGACTTACGGTTTCGTATTTGAAGGCAATAAGCGGTCGAACCAGATCGAACCAGTTGGTAATTTTTTTGCCTACCAAATCAGGTAAAATCACCATTAAAGAGTTGCCGATGCTTTGCACTATCATATCCGATCTGAAATTATAATCATGTTAATATAAGATTCTTGCGACAACTTTGGAACTTCAGTTTAAAAGTTTTGCGAGTAGTAGCGAAGTATACCACACCATTACCTGATATAATAGTTCACCACACCATTTGTTGCCTGTGGGTATCGTAAAAGCTGACTAAAGAATATAATATGCAGAAAACATCTATCCAAGAAGAACTCGAAATAAAACCAACATGTTTGGCCAACATGGTACAGTGTGCCAATTTTCTTTCCATTTTGGGAGAAACTCTTGGCTTAGTATAGGGTTTTTTTCGAGTTTTCCTTCTCTTACATCGTTGTTATATGTACAACATACCCCTTAGACACACAAGCAAGACAGGCACTTTAGTCGACTTTTACCAGACCCGCGGATAAGAAATGGGGCGGTGACCGGCGGATACATGTCTATTCAGTCATCATGGAAAACTATTGTTATCCTACCCAATATAAATAAATTACAAAGCTTATCCAAGGAATTTACGCAGAAAAAAACAAACAACTTACCCAAAAACAATACAAAAAGGGAATATTTCAAATAGTACAGCAGCACTGATAGGTAAATGTTTCTCTTCTCTAGTCATTGCCAATGATGCAAGCGTAAATGCACGATTGTCGAACGTCAGTTGAAATGTAACGTGAACCGTATCGAATAACACATCCTCCCTTAGCAGTTCTATTCGCATATCCTTGTGGTAAAAATGGCGGGCAACCTAAAATGAAAATATATTTTATTATTTTATATAAGAGTAGGAATAGCTGAGAGAATTGGTCCTGGTAGATCTGTCAAATGGCGGTGAGGGGTACCGTAATAAGACAGTTTATGAGGTTGCACTTTCATTTCCACCGTATAGTGATAGAGTAGGCACCTAATAATACATATATAAGTATAATTCATAACCCCATAATTACCAGACGACTAAGCGACAAGACCGTGTGGTGACGGAGTAAGAATACAATTCACCACCCCCTATCTTATCCGTGGGTGATCGTACGAGACGACTAAGGGATATAAAAACGCATATAACATCTATGCAAGAGAAGGAATACTCGAAATAAAACCCTGTGCCAACACGTCTGACCAGCGTGGTATAGTAGGTCAATTACCCTTCCATTATGGAGGAGGCCCGAGCCCAACAGTGGGACGTATATGGGCTGAGATGATGAAGCGACAAGAAATTTATATAAAGTTTGTGCAAAAGATGCAATACTCGAATTATAACCCTATAACAACAATCGCTAAATCTCTTTTGATTGCGAACTTTCGTCATAAAAAGGTGGTATACCTAATAAGAACTTAGGGGATAAGAAGTTTCACTGCGAAAAAGACTACTCAAAGATCTCAGTTTCAATGCCAACGGTGCATATACATGCTTTTTTGGAGATGTGTATATTTTAATTGTAAATTATAAAAAAGTGCTAATAAAAGTGAATAATCATCTGTTTGGTGACTCAGTAAGCATACATTTCAGCAAACCCTTTCTTGTACTTGGATGTCGTTAAAAACATCTATGACACTGCTATAGGGATCCTATGGGATATGATCTACAAAACAGCTATACAGAGAAGGAAAACTCGTCACAAAATGCTACACCAATCAGTTTAAGCGGCATGATTTGAGTGAATTTTCCCCTCCACTGTGGAGGAAGCCAAGTCCAACAGTGGGTCGTGTATGGACAGAAAACGAATGAAAGAATATATATTTTTTTAATTAATCTATTTAAATAAAAATAAAAAGTGTTAAAACGCCATCTATTGACTAAATATAAAAAATAGATGATTCACGATAGATGGCGCGGAAAACAATTTGGGTACGTTGTTAAAAAAAATTAACAAGACTAGATTTTGCATAGCACAGCTAGTGCAATTATGTTATTGTATAATAAAATAGACGTGGTAAATATGTAATATAAAACGTAAGTAAAGCTGATTACGTAGCTAGTACCTCTAAGTAGCTATTTATTTGAAATTTATTCAATGCTTACCTCTCGAATTTGTCCCATAGCATAATAAACAAACCCTCTCCTCTTGGATCTGTAATGCAAAGTCAATCCTTGTCTTGATTCATTTTCGCATATGAAACTTGGAGCTCTCATTCTGGGGTAACTGAATTTTAAATATTCGTGAAGGTTGTCCAAACCGTTGAGGAAATCTCTCATATGTCTTCCCAGCACTGACAAAACTCTGTCATAGCCATATTGTGATACAAAACCAACGAAATATACTCCCATTTGGTCCATGAATTCTTGTTCTGAAATGCCCAAAACCTGTAAAAGAAAGTGCCTGTTTAAAACTACATAGCAATAATTAATTAGTACATTTGATAATACTTTACAATAAGGGTAATATAATTCGCATAATGACGTATTAAGAATTTATGTATTATACTTTATGTAGGCACTGAAATTAAATCTCACTGTATTTGTCGATCTATTGGCCAAGGGCAGAAATACAGCAAGTTTATAGTGCTCCACGCTACTCTTTCTTCGCCCACACCGAGTGTGGCCAACTAAAAAAAAAAAAGTTTAATTAAGAGCACTTGAACTTGCATGGGGAAGGGACAGCTGAACTATTAAATGGTTTTAGAGTGTTGACAAGTGTGCACAATTCGTTTTAAAAGTTGCCTATGCAAAAATACCTAAATTGATTAATAATAAGCGTGTAAAACTATGGCACCCCATTTCTTCCCGTGGGTATCGTAAAATACGACTTAGGGATATGATATGCAAATAATATGGCAAGAGAGAGAGAGAAAACTCGACATTAAATCCTATGCCAACACATTAGACTAACGCAGTTGAACGTAGTTGAAGACGTAGACTAATGTAGTTGAATTTCCCATTTTGGAATGGGCCCGAGCCTAACAGTGGGACTTCTGTTGGTTGAAATGAGATGAAATATGTCCTGGTTTGAATTATTTTTAGAAGTCCAAGATTAACCGCTGTACTAGAAAATTAAATATGTATTACATTTTCGATTCTTATAATTTCGTTAAAAAACTTTCTCTATATTCGTTAATTATCATCTTTATCTTTTATCATATTTATTTAATGAGGAATAAGTGAAATTTTTCATTAATGTACGATGTATAATTATATCCTTATTTTAGATAAACTTCTCACCGGGGATGTAACTCAGTGGTAGAGTGTCTGCTTCGCATGCTGAAAGTCCTGGGTTCAAATCCCAGCATCTCCAAAGCGAATATTTTGAATAAATTTGCAATTACTCTCGGCTTTTTCAGTTTTACTTTTGGTTTTGTATTTATTACAAATATTTATTTCATTGCAAAAAGTTTATTTTAGTGAGTCCTAAAATATTTATTACGATACAGGTAAAAAATTTAAACGATATTTACCTATTTATTTCTACTGGTCTCGACATTATGTTGATAAGATTGTACAGCTTTAATACATTAATTGTATCATATATTATTGTCAATAAAACAGCATAGGATGTTTTTTTTTCAAATTAGGAGGATAATAAAAAAAACAAATATATAATGATTTATAAAAAATAAAAGGCAATGTTCTTTCAAAAAAAAAGCAAATGTGGCCCATGAGGGGATCGAACCCGCGACCTTCGCGTTATTAGCACGACGCTCTAACCAACTGAGCTAATGGGCCGCTGTAGAGGTTTCAAAATAGTTGACTATATGTTTTAGGCAATACAATCCAATATTTTCATTTGATATTATCTTTTGATAGCCGTGCTCCTTACTTTGCTTGATTTGCTTTGATTACTTAATTATAATCTCTGTGTGGTGACGGAGTACAATTTACCACCCACTCTCTTGCCCGCGGGTGTCGTAAAAGACGACTAGGGGATTTAACACGCATACAATATCTATGCAAGAGAAGGAAAATTCGAAACAAAACCCTATGCCAACACACCTGACCAATTTCCCTCCCATAATGAAGGAGGCCCGAGTCCAACAGTGAGACGTAGATGGACTGAGTTGATGATGAGATGACTTAATTATATAAATAAATTAATGATAAACATTATTATCATTAAAAGGGTTGACGTCAGGCGCGCGGCCGGTCACAAAACTATTGCAATATGTTTATAGTACATAAGAAGAACACGTACAGCTCTCATAAGAAGATTACGTAATAAGGCGACCTTAAGAAATCAATGACAAACATATTTTATGCTATTCTAAAGTGAGAAGCCTTGGAGACTATGCTCGAACTTGGACTCGAGAGGTGGGAGGTGGTTGTGGCAAATTGATCTACTATACCACGCTGGTCAGACGTATTAATGTAGTATTTTATTTCGAGTTTTCCTTCTCTTGCATATGTTTTATAAGCATATTATATCCCTTAATGATTTTTTACAACATCTACGGGCGAGAGAGGGAGTGGTGAATTGTATTCTTGCTCCGTCATCACACGGTTTCAATATTATTAATCAATATTATTCATTCTTCCTTTATTGAACTTGTATTCCATTCGATTTAATGTAACTAGTGGTCCACAAGTGGTCGAAATTAAGGTCATAACTCATTTAAAATAATTTTTCTACTACACAATTTTCTTTTAATTTTATTTATGTATAATTGTAGATTGAGCATGCGGAAGTTCACTAATAACTAATATATAAGTACAAATGTCTATTAGACATTGTCATCACAATTACGAATGTTTGACATTGTTCGGGACTTTTGACGCGAATGTCAAAATGTCATGTAGCGCTTTTATATTCTTTTCATTATTTTAGTGTTTTAAGGTGTTATATTGAATAATTTTGCTTATATTTTATGTAATATAATGCAGATAAAATTCTGAAATGTGGTGAAAATGATATAATAGTGAATTACGTGCATTTTGACATTCTGCCCAAATTTCCAGAGACGCATGACTTGGATATCAGCACCAAGTCATGCTAACGACTGACTGAAAGACTAAGACTAAAGACGTGAATAAAAATCAATATACTCGACACTGGCACCAATAGCTCATATTATTGTAGCTCATTGCCATTAAATATGAAGAAGAAGAAGACATTCAGTTCGACTTTTGACGCGAATGTCAAAATGTAACGTTGCGCTTTTATATTTCTTTCATTATTTTAGTGTTTTGACTTTTGAAGTGTTATATTGAATAATTTTGCTGATATTTTATGTAATATAATGCAGATAAAATTCTGAAATGTAGTGAATTTGATATAATAGTGAATTGCATGCATTTTGACATCCTGCCAAAATTCGCAGAGAAGGCATGACTTGGATATCAGCACCAAATCATGCTAACGACTGACTGAAACACTAAGACTAAAGACGTAAATATAATCAATGTAATAACTCGACACTGGCATCAATAGCTCATATTATTGTAGCTCATTGCCATTAAATAAGAAGAAGAAGACATTCAGTTCGACCAGAGATTTTAACCGTAAACAAAAGTGTATAAGCGTTGGTGTATGTAGCGATTGCATGGTAGTGTGCGTAATGCCTTTTTTAATGAATTTAATGTATTTCTAATCCATTATTATATGAAATTTCAGTTTTATGCACTTCTCCTCATTATATATTTCAACTGTGCCGAATTTCATACTTATCCATTCACGTAATTGCCGCAAAAAGGGGTAAAAAAGTTTTTGCTTCACGTATTAATATATACATAGATATTGTATCTAAATTGAAGCTGTCTCATTCCTTAAGAATCGTTTATGAAAGTAACACTAAGGTTTATAGGCAAAACAGATACAAACGGAATGCTTATAATTGTTGTCCTAACTATATTCATGGTACTGTAAAATGTTTATATTAAGAATATATCAACAACTAAATAAATGGAACTATCACTATCGAGGATGTGAAATATAATAGGTATGTGTTTAGAATACACTTCAAAGAATATTGGTTACATTTGCCAATATTTATTTCACTACACGAAAACGTTCTTTTATACTAGCAATATCGTAGGTTTTTTATGTCGTATTTGTGTAACTCTAGGAGTTTTATTCTTTTGAAGTGATGAAAAAAAACGTGGCACTCGGGGACTGCCGCGGTTAAGCTATTGCATAGCATTTTTTATCAACTTATGCAATTATAATTATTTATTTATTTTTTATTTATGCAGTATTTTTTTTCTTTGATATTAATTCAAGTTACACTTTTTGAGCGTGGTGACCGATAAGAAAACAAATGTACTATATGTATAACAATAAAGGCGGTTTGGATTACCACTGTCGTCCGCTGAAGATCGTTGGGACCGTTAGAAAACGCGCGAAAACACTTTTTGACGTAAGCTATGCAAAGCGGTGGCACGTGTGCGCACCGAGACGGACGAACGCAGAATGTGTCGACGACCGTACACTCTGGTTGCCGCCACCCACGTACCATGTAGGTAACTCGTACCATCATATCTCGTACCTTGGTAGGGGAGTGTGAGGTTTTATTTTTGTTGCGGAATTACTTGATTCGGTTGCCGCGCCAAGCCCGCGATAACAGCTATGATAAATGAGATACCTCAAACTGTTAAAGGTTCCTTCTTCTTCTTCTCCTTTCTTGCGGATATCGTATAAGATTAAAATGTATTACTAGCTTTAGTACTACGTGTGGTGACCGAGTTAGAATACAATTCACTACACCCTATCTTGTTCGTAGGTGTCGTAAAACTCGATTATGGGATTAAATATGCATATAACATCTATGCAAGAGAAGAAAAACTCGAAATAAAACCCTATGCCAACCTCCCTGCCCAGCGTGATAGGTAATTTTTCCTCCTATTATGGAGGAGGCTCGAGCTTATTAGTGGGACGTATATAAGCTGAGATGATAAAGTAGATACCAGCTTAGAATAATAACGTAAGTTAAGTTCGCGCACAAAAATTGAAGCATTTCAATTGGAGCCTAATGGAGCTTACGCCGGAACCGTTCCGTAATGTACAAGTCATTGTACTGCACGTACGTACTTGCGTACGTTAATCGTACGCAAGTACGTACGTGCGTAATCGTTGCGTACTCTTAAAATATAAATAGGTAATTATGTCGGTTTGTGCATTCAAATGGTGTCATAACACATTTGAAAAGCTTAAAAAGGTTTTTAACATTACTTTTAAAAGTATTTCGACGATTTATGTTTATAAAAACAAAATTTGATTTCATAATTTGTATAGTGGTGTGCGCGTGTACGTTTGTAATCGTCTTTGCGCCATTAGTATTTTGAGATTCATGTTTCGAACGTTTGAAGTATCAATACCATCCTTCTATACGTTATTATTCTAAGAGTACCAGATTAAGTGACAATTCACCGCCATGGAGAGAAAACTGAAATAAATCTGTTTGACGAGCGTGGAATGGTATAGTAGGTTAATTATGTGTGCTTACTAATATACAATTACGCTTATTTGATAATATTTTTTCATGTTAGTAATTATATATTTTTGATGTGATAACGTTTTATAACTCGATGACTGTCAGTTGCACGCACGAATAAGCTTGACTTATTTTCACGTTCCGCCTGAGCCGAGCGTGTAAGCGAGGGCGCGGAACAAAAGATAGAGAAGCACGATCGGGCTAAGCGTTCGGCTTGTCACACTTCTAATTAATCTATATCATTTCAGTAAAAAGATATTCGAGTTAACGAGTAAGCAAATAAATGTTAAATTATCGAAAAAAAATGTACTTTCAATTAACATATTATACTAGCAACTCGCTTCGCTTCGGTTTCAGTCGCCTTATCCACGTAGTTCCCGTTTCCGTGGGAATATCAGGATAAAATATAGCCTATGTTACTCCCTGATATTACAGCTTTCCATTGGAGAAAGAATTTTTGAAATCGGTCCAGTAGTTTGGGAGCCTATATAATACAAACAAACAAATCGTTCCTCTTTATAATATTAGTGTAGATTATACAAAATAATGATAATTCAGTGATAATAATACAATTCAATTCATGTATGCAATTTTTCATCAAATTTAAATAAAACTACTTTACGGATTTTATCGCGTTTGTATTTGATTTTTGACTGCCCGACGTTTCGAACACTTTGCAGCGTTCATGGTCACGGGCGAACTAAGATGTCTCACGTCCAATAAGTCATCGTTATTGCAGAAAATTTATAATTATCTACTCGATACAGAAATTAGTTATTAAATATTGACCCACATTTTGATACAAAAATGAAAAAATTAAATTGTTTATTGTTAGTAATTATTTAACATTAAAATTAATAGTAATTATATTTAAAAAACCTAACAATCTAGTATACTACCACCGGATCGGAACACGGTCACACTGAGAAAGATCCGGCAAGAAAACTCAGGTGATATAATGCTAAATTAATATTAATATTGAAGGCGGCTTACTTTATGTTACTAAGAGGCTTTAATTTATAAAATTATCTTTAGCTATTATTATTGTGGGTCAAATCTATACATCAATGTTTTCTTATGACGTTAACACCTAAAATTATCGTCGGTAAACCGACTTTACAGACAACCATTTGTTTTTATAAAAATGAATAAATCTAAGTCTAAAATTGATTGTCCCAACAGCACTGTAAAAGTTGACAAACTTGACTATCTTCTTGTAATAATAGTTTGATGTTTTGCTAGTATAATGAGTCGCAACAGCACAATAAATATTGTTATAACCAACCCCAATTCCCAAATGAATGCAACAATAACATCTTTCATCGTTAAGATGGCGCAGAATAAACTAGAAATATGAATCATGTCTCATACATACTAGTCGATCTATGCGAAAGCATTGGCCACAATCTCTTTTTAAGTGATTTTAAATGTCAAATTTATGAATATCGCTACATTTTCAGTCGGTGATTAAGCTTTTTGTCATTCGCCGCCACGATAAACTTTGAAATGAGGGGTAAATCATGTATTTTGATAAAGAAAAGAAAGATATGAAAATAATGTATTCTTACAAATTATAACTGTCATATCAATGACTTCTTCAATTATATCTCGGCATGTACTTAGCCGGACGGTGGCGTTAACACATTTTTACAAAACGCCAAGCATCGGGGCAAAAAGTACGCAAGATATTTAATAAAAACAGTCAGCTCACAACAGACAGCAAATTCTTGTTATATAAGACCATACAACATCTTCAGGATTCACAAAAAGATTTTATAGAGAAATAAATAAAAGTCGCAAGGTGTCGCTAGTTTGAAACTTTTTTTTTTTAGCGTGGGCCATGGTCAACGCACCCGCCCGGCTCCGTCCGGGGCGACAGAGGGGCGGCGCGCGGCCCCATGACCCACCCGTGGCACATCGCCTTCGTCGTTGGGCCGACTACCGGTGCAGGGTGACTTGTCTTCAGTGGTCGGCCTGACGGAATACTCCAGTCGCGGGGTACCCTCTCCTCTCGACGTTACCCCTCGGGGACGTCGGTCGCCGTCGCACGGTCAGCCTCTCTACGGGTGACGGACTAAATTCCCGGTCCAGTCACCCGCGGCCTCGGCTAGGGCGGCATTAGGCGCAGATACTCGCGCCTGCGCCGCCCGAGTCGCTGGCGGCGGATTGCGTCGTCGTGGAGGCGTTCCTCCTGCACGCGCTCCAAATTCAAATTCAAATCATTTATTATGTATAAACCCCGCGGGGGCACTTACATATTGTCATTTTTTTTACAATTTTCTTAAAGTTATAATTACCGCCGGATCGGAACGCGACCGCACTGAGAAGATCCGGCAAGAAACTCAGCGGGATTGTCTATTTTTTATTATTTTTTTTTAAATTTCTTTTATATAAAATTACATCTTACAACATGCTTATTAATAGTTCCAGTGTAATGCCATTCGAAATATTATATTATATATTATATACCCAGTTCCTGACTCTGCCGAGCATCTCCCTAGCGATGGTCGGCAGTGTCAGATCGGCACCGATGATTGCGACGAGATCACGGCGCTGCTCAGCCCACGCAGCACACACCTCGAGTGTGTGCTGCGCCGTGTCCTCGTCGCAAGCGCAGTGGTGGCAGGCCGGTGTGCTCTCCCTTCGCTAGTTTGAAACTGAGACGTAGATGATTCTCTATTTTCACACCTTCGATAGGCAAATATTCGATAATCCGTTTGGCGTAATAAGCTGGAGCGCTGTCGTGGTGTAGGAGAATCCTGCTTCTTGTGCGTTGATTTGTAACATTTTCCAAGATAACTGGTAAATAATGACTAATTTACAAATTTGCAGAATCAATCATTTTATCTGCTAGGATCGTTATGATTCATCACAGCTCATATACGTCCCACTGTTGGGCTCGAGCATCCTCCACAATGGGAGGAAATATGACCTACTATACCACGCTAGTCAGATGTGTAGGTACAGGGTTTTATTTCGAGTTTCCCTTAGTCGTCTTTTACGACATCCGCGGGCAAGATAGGGAGGATATTCTTAATCCGTCACCACACGGAAATCTTCTAGGATAATTATTGCAAAATGACCCGTCCTTTCATAGAATGAGGCAATAATCTTTTTCCCTTGACTTCTGTCCTTTACTTTCGTCGTAGGAATGCTAAAACTGCCTGTATCTGCCACTTTTGTATGTCATTTTTCTATCAGCTTCTATCATTAGCCGTACAGCACTCATGTTATTATTTTTATAGCTGTTGGTGGCAATCGAGCAAAGTAAAGGTAGTGTGAATGAGTTCAGTGAGGTTCGATGATACTAAAGACATCAACACAAACACCCTTAGAAAGTTTTGCTTACGGTTTTCCCGCTCACTGAACGAAGTGCATTAAAAAATTGCTACTACTCAGACGTCGATTATCTGCGATAGTGTGGTACTACGCCGGACGGTCAGGCTCGTGGCTGTAGACAGAAGATGATAGTCAGTATGCGTCATAGAAGGATTTCCTTCTCGTGAATTATCAGTGAGTTTGCTTTGATGTCGTTTATCTCATTAAACCAGTTGTAAATAATATTACGAGCTTTTTTTTTTTTGTGGGTGGGTCACGGTCGGCGCGCCTCCGCACCACTCCGTCCGGGGTGACAGAGGGGCTTAAGCACGCAACTCCCGCGACCCACCCAAAAACCACGTCGCCTTCGTCGTTGGGCCAACCACTGGAGCAGCGTTAACTTGTCGTCAGTGGTCGGCCCGACGGAATACCCCTACTATTGGGGTACCCTCCCATCGACCGACGTCCCCCCCTCGGGGAGGACGTCGGTCTTTCCTCACGCGGTCGGCCTCTCAGCGGGTGACGGACTAATCCCCGGTCACGTCACTCGCGGCCTCGGCTAGGGCGGCATGAGGCGCAGATAGTTGCGCCTACGCCGCCCCAGTCGCCGGCGGCGGATCTCCTCATCGAGGCTGCGCTCCTCGCGCAGGCGATCCGCCGCCTCAATATTACGAGCTGGAGGTTTCGTGATAAAATGCTAATCGAAGTCATTATAATGTTGTTGAGTAAGACATTAGACTAGAGCAAATTTTTACCATTTTACACTTTTTACACTAACTTATAAAATCAAAACGCATATGAATTTATTATACACTAGCAACCCGCCCTCGCTTCGCTTCGGATTCAGTCGTGTTACCCGCGTAGTTCCCGTTCCCGTGGGAATACCGATATAAAATATAGCCTATGTTACTCCCAGATATTTTAGCTTTCCATTCGTGAAAGAATTTTTGAAATCCGTTCAGTGGTTTAAGCGTGAAAGCGTAACAAACAAACAAACAAACATCCTTACTTTCGCATTTATAATATTAGTAAGGATTTATAGATTCCCAGAGTTTTAATTCGAAATTTAAATAAATTTGTCATTGACTGTTGCTATTACTAGCCTAATTTAAAAAAAAAATGCCGGTGTGACTCACGTTTTAATCATTTTTCACAAATAAAACAACACTTTTGCCGGTATTGCACTATTGTTGCTAATATTTATGGTCCAGCTACTATTAAGTTGTAGGTATATATTTTCGTATTATGGTTGAGATTAAGGCATTTACACATACAAATTCTTTATAATAGTACCATATCTTATAGATAAACATCTGCCTTAATGAAAATACAGGGATACAATGTTACGCCATTGCAGCTATTAAAATAAAAAACTTCCGCTGGCATTCACTCATAGATTATTTGTAATGAGGTTATAATAATATCTTCATTAGCCTAATAATTCCTAATATCGTTCGTTTCGAATTACTAACGATAAATCAGTGACTAGTATGACGACATACATCAAAGGCTCATAATTCGTAAGCTAATGAACGAGATATATAAAATAATAATAAATTCACTATGCGTTTAACTGCGCAATATTTTGTTTTCGGAGATTATTTTGCGTCTCTTGCTTTTTTTGCGAAATATATTCTGTCATTGATATTCGATCGGCTTTTTTTTTTTTTTGGGTTGGGTTGCGGTCGGCGCGCTCCTCGCACCACGCCGTCCGGGGCGACAGAGGTGCGTAAGCACGCAACACCCGCAACCCACCCACGCTGCACGTCGCCTTCGTCGTTGGGCCGACCACCGGAGCAGGGTTACTTGACATCAGTGGTCGGCCAGACGGAATACCCCCTATTTGGGGTACCCTCCCATCGACCGACGTCCCCCCCCTCGGAGAGGACGTCGGTCTTTCCTCACGCGGTCGGCCTCTCGGCGGGTGACGGACTTATTCCCCGGTCATATCACCCGCGGCCTCGGCTAGGGCGGCATGAGGCGCAGGTATTCGCGCCTACACCGCCCCAGTCGCCGCGGCGGATCGTCTCATCGAGGCTGCGCTCCTCGCGCAGGCGATCCGCCGCCTCAATATTCGTTCGGCTACGAATACTTCAATACTTACATTGTTAGTACTCCATCTAATGCCCTTCGGGTAACAATTACAATACGAAGCAGGGTTAACGTCGAAAAGGCGGGCGATCACAAAACTATTGCCAAAACCTTTGTAATATTTACGATGAGAAAAGAGTATATTGAGTCGACTTCTAGTAATTTCTAAAAGATTCGGATCATGACAATTGATATTCGCTGAATATCATGAGTATCTTTGTGGTTTATTAAAGCTATCGGGGTAAAGGAAAGACAATGTTAACGATATTTAGAATTCAGTTTTATATTACTGAATTGTGTGATTAGTGAGTGATGAATGGTAATGAGAGTGCATATGAACCTTCTTCTTTCATAATTATCGGATATCTTTACTAATATTATAAATGCGAAAGGAAGTTTATTTGTTTGTTACGCTTTCACGCTTAAACCACGGATCCAATTACAATAATTCTTTCACCAATACAAAGCTATAATATCAGTAATACAGGCTATATTTTATTCCGGTATTCTCACGGGAACGGGACCTACGCGGGTAAGGCGATTGAAACCGAAGTGAAGCGAGGGCGACTTCCTAGCATACTAAAAATTAATATAGCATGATTATCATCACAGCTCATATACATCCCACTGTTGGGCTCGGGTCTCGACCAAAATGAGAGGGCAATTGATCTATACCGCGCTGGTCAGACGTGTTGGTATAGGGTTTCAGGTCGAGTTTTCCTTCTCTTGCATTAGTTTTATCTGCATATCATATCCCTTAGTCATCTTATATGACACCCACAGGCAAGAGAGGGGGTGGTAATTAGTATTCTTACTTCATCACCATTAGGAGATAACGTTGACATTGATATATTTCGTAGTGGTTCTCTCGCTTCCTTTAAAAAAATATTGAAATCATTTTTTACTTCTTGACTATACTTCTCTTTTTGTAAATCATTAGTTTTCTTAATGATATCTGATGTTTACGCGAGCACTACACATTGTAAATAAAACTACTTTTACGGATTATATCGCGTTTGTATTTGATTTATGATTGCCCGACGTTTGCCGACGTTTGTATCGGGTAGATAATTATAAATGTCTGTAATAACGATTACTTGTTGGATGTGAGACACCTTAGTCCACCCGTGACCATGAATGCTGCAAAGTGTTCGAAACGTCGGGCAATCATAAATCAAATACAAACGCGATATAATCCGTAAAAGTAGTTTTATTTACAACATTAGTTTTCTTTTTTTAGATTTTGTAATTTTATAGTTCTTTTTAGTTAGTGACGCTACCGCCCTACGCATGTTGTGATCACATTGAGTAGGATACAATCTAACGAATGTCAATTTACCAATTAATATATGTAAGTTTTCTTTGTGAATTTGTGAATATTATCTTTATACGTGTTTTATACATGTTTTTAGGTTAGATTATTATTATTTTAGTTATTATTGTGATAAATTATTATTTGCAAAGGGATAGCCATGTATTGACAGTATCTTCTATACTCTGCTGCCTGGACGTAGCTGACGATCGTTTTAGGACGCTGCAGAATAACAGCGTTGTGGTATTCATTTTACCGAGTGGATACCTTAACATTATGCTGAGCAGCTATCCTTTTCCTCTTTTGTGAAGGGGACTCTAATCTTATTATTTTCGCTGTGTATTCTCTTTTATTATTTATTGTTTTTATATTATTGTACTTTTATTCTATGCTATTGTACGTGTTCCTCCCGTAAAGGAGTAATAAATTTATTTTTATTTTATTTATTTAAGACAACACCCTGCACTAAGGAAATAAACCTTGTATTGCGGGGGACTTTACAAACATACAATTAACGGACACAAATTACATCCAGACTCAAAACAACAATTTGTGGATCGCACAAAATGTTGTCCCGCGTGGGTTCGAACCCCCGACACTGGCGCTGTAGATCGCTATCTTAACCACTACGCCATCTGTGCAGTGCAAAATTATTTTTCTTTCTTTCTTTCTTTCAATTGTTATCCAGTTTTGTGATCCAAAATAAAATAATAAAAAATAAAAAAAACATAGTTAAAGTATTTCTGGAACTCTAGAGACTCGATTCGGGATGGTAATTTATTAACAATACAAGTGTCATTATCATCTCAGCCCATTTAAGTGCTACTGTTGGGCTCGGACCTCCCCCAAAACAGGAGGGAAATTGACCTACTATACCGCACTGGTCAGACGTGTTGGCATAGGGTTTTAAGTAGACTTTTACTTCTCTTACATAGATGTTATCTGCATATCATATCTCTTAGTCGTCTTTTATGACATCCACGGGCAAGATAGGGGGTGGTGAATTGTATTCTTACTCCGTCACTACGTGTATAATAAATAGAAATATTAAAGTATTCATAGTAAATCTCAATAAATTCAAAGGAAGACAAGCTCATAAAAAATGTCATAATATAAATAATGTCCACCTTTGTTCCGTTTTATAATTTTGTCGTCATACAAATTATTACAATGGTTTGAAATTTAAACTATAAGTATTTTGTGCTTTCAGCCTTTGTGCTAAACTAATTTTATTACTAACATTTTTATAAAACCTCATTGAGTAAAGGTATTTATAACATTGAAAGTTTTATTTTAACGCTTTATTTTTTTTTTTGGGGGTGGGTTACGGTCGGCACTCCTCGCCCGGCTCCGTCCAGGGTGGCAGAGGGGCGTAAGCACGCCTATCCGTATAGCACGTCGCCTTCATTGTAGGGCCGACCACCGGTGCAGAGTTCCTTGACTTCAGTGGTCGACCTGACGCAAATCCCCGAGGGAGTACCCTCTCCTGTCGAAGTCCCCTACTGGAACGCCCATCACCGTCGCGAGGTTAACTTCTCCGCGGACAATTTTAACTCTTTATAGGGATTTGACTTGGATGCAAAATAATTGATTAATAAATAATCAAATTTGTTTCTTTAAAATAAATCGATTATAAAATAATCGATTAATTAAAAATAAATAAGCGATTATAAAATAATGGATTAATTAAAAATAAATAAGCGATTATAAAATAATCGATTTTTCTCCCAACAGGATTATGATGACCTTTTATTTTTTTTAGGAAATTGAGCTTTATTTTCTAATATAGCAAGAAACACGGCACGCAGTATCATGAAGACCTTTTTTTTAAGAAATTTGGCAGTGAAATAATCGATTAATTTTATAATAAAAAAATCGATATTTTATTATTTTGAAAATCGATTATTAAAATCGATTATTACAAAAAAATAATCGATTATTATAAAAACCGATTATTTTTTCACATCCCTAACGCTTTATCTTGTTGACATTTGTGACGATGTGCGCACGCATCGCAAAAATTTACCTACTCTTATAATTTTTCCTTACGCCCCAAAAGAGGCATAACCTCAAAAACTACAGATAAAAGTTTTATAATAATGTTATTACCTCTTGAGCTTTTTTTGCTAGTCTAGTAATAAAAATTTCTGGGTACACTTGATGAACTGAGAACGAAGGTTGTTCAACTCCTGCTTGTCTTCTTATGTCTTCCCATCGCTCCTCACCATAAGTTTGGCGGATATACTCCGCCATATTTTCTAGAAGGAGCCCATACATGTTGGAGCCTGAGAAAGAAGAAAAATAGACGTTAATAATCTATAAAATATTTTTTTGCAAAAAAGGGAACCGCCTTCAATAATGTGGACAATGTAGATAAAGTTTTAGATATTTGTTAATTTTTCAAAAATCGTTTGTTTGATTTCGATAAAATTTTCATGGGACCATTTGGGAAGTATACCCTTTCCAACAAAAAAAAGAATGATCAAAATCGGTTCATAAACAAAGAAGTTATGCGCGGACAAACATAAAAAACATATATACGGTCTAATTGAGAAACCTCCTCCTTTTTTAAAGTCGGTTAAAATTAATCAATGTGGAGATGCAAATAAAATATTGCTTTATGATTTTTTTAAAGACCTAAGTATATAACAAAAAAAAAAAAACGCTAGTATATTCGTACAATTAGTGTTGTAACGGAGAAATAATAAAATTCTCTTGCTCGTGGATGTCGTAAAAGACCACTAAGAGATACATATGCATATAACATCTATGCAAGAGAAGAAAAACTCGAAATAAAAGGCTATGTTAACACGTCTGACCAGCATAATAGGTCAATTCCCCTCTTATTATGGAGGAGGCTCGCGCCCAGCATTGGGATGTATGTATATCAGCCGACATGATGACATGATGAATGGATTATATTGTCACTGAAGACAAGGCTTCTGGTACCGGTGGCACGATCACAGTAATGGAGAGTCACGTCTACGGCAATTTATGGATTACCAGACGTCCCTTCGCCGTCCCGGGCAATTTAGGCGAGGTGTAACTGGACTATAGAACATCAAAAAAAATATATAAGATTCATTAAACGGACAGAAGTAAAAACTTAAAATTATAAACAAACAGTTGTTATTTTTGAATATTCAAATTAATTGTTTGATCTTAAATAAAAAAAAGCAATTTAAAACTTTGGCACCGACATAGCTATAGATATAGTGTTAGCGTTAACACTTGTGATTACATCAATAACGGTTTTCCATCCAAACTTGCGTAGGCAATCATCCAAGATGATTTGAAACCTTTAAAATAATGCAATACAAAGCATAGATCTACGATCAGTGTGTGTTACCAGTGATGACTTACGGCACGGCAACGTGGTCCCAAAATGTAGGCCTCATAACCAAGCTCAAAGTTCTCTGCAAGATAGAATTCGAAATACGTAAATCCATATAAAAACGGGTGTAACCGATATAGCACGAAGAATTGGCACGCTGACGTGGTAATGGGCAGACCACATCACTCGACGAACCGTCAACTGCTGGGAAAGAAAGTTAGGCGTAGGACGTCCACCACTAGGTTAACCGACAGCCTGGTGAATGTTGCTGGACTTCGTTGGATGTAGGTGGCACAGGACCGCACTTTATGGTGAAATCTGAGGGAGGCCTACATCCAACAAAGGACGGCAACAGACTGAATCATCATGATAATAAAAAAAAAACTAAGAAGCACAGTAATTATTCGATCCGTTTCAAGGAATACTATTTTCTTATAGAAAAGCATCTGTCAGATCAGTTATTTATATTGGTAGAAATAACGAGTGTATTTCTACCTACTATCGCATTAAACAAATACTTAACAAGTTTGGAAACTTTTTGAAGATTCGTTTGTTTCAAGACAATCATGCGAAATAATTCCTTTGTTAAAATTGTTACGATAGATAAAAGTTTATATTCCGCTATTTCTATAAAATATTTACTTTGAAGAGAACCTTACTTTTTTTCATTCAAGATTTCAATAAAATCTCTTTTAGACTTTCTTTACAGTTCAATTGCTCTCTAAGCGGAAGCTTACCCATAATTTAACCCCTCTTAAACGACTAGAGAGATTTATTTAAAAAAAAAAAAATTAAACTACTGCTATTATACCGAAATAAAACCATATTTGATGCGTCATTTGTATAACGAACTGATGAATAATTACATGACATAACCTACAAATTTGCAACAAATAGATACGTCAATCGCTGCCCACATACACGCATACGCACACACATTCACACACGCAAACAAACACTCAACACTCATACACACAAAAATGGAAAAGCGAACTCATCATACAAAAGCACATCCTTCATAATTCAATTCATTAATGTTATTTATATTGTTATCATTCTTATTGTAAGTTAGTTTTATTCCTTTTCTTTTTGTTATTTTTTCTTTCTTATATGTTTGAGGAAAGGGGTTTGCTGAAATCCAGCCCTGCATAATTTCTATGCAGCACAATGCTGAGCATTCCCCTATTGTCAAAATTAATTAAAAACATGTATTATAATTATTATGCTATTCTATTCTATTTTAACAATATCTATACCAATAAATAAAATTGGAGTGTCTGTTTGTAATGTCGAAATAATAGGCTTTTTTCATGCTCACACGGTTATTTGCACGACACCTATGCCTAAAATACAGATTAAAAAAATTTTGTCTATCTGTCTGTTTATTCCGGGTAATCTTCAAAACGGCTGAAACGATTTCAAAAATTCTTTCACCAATGGAAAGCTAATAATATCAGGGAGTAGCCTAGGCTATATTTTATCCCGGTATTCCCACGGGAACGGGAACTACGCGGGTAAAACGACTAAAACCGAAGCGAAGAGAGGGCGGGTTGCTAGTTTATTATACGTTCTTTTAAATGTATATAGTGGTAGTATCACACTGTTGACAATTGTCTGTCTACAGCCGCGGGCCGGTTCGTCTGGTGTCGTACCACACTCCCGCAGAAAATCGACGTCCGAGTAATAGCAATTTGTTATTGCGCTTTATTCGGTGAACGAGAGAGCTTGAGACCCAACTTTCTGAGGATATTTACATGTGGTGGGTTTTAGTGATGCCTTTAGTATCACCGAACTTCATTGCATTCACACTCCCTTCACTTTCTTCACGGTAGGTAGTGGCCTAGCTGTGCCCCTGATATCGTAAACGTCCAGGAGCGGCAGAAAAATTTACCATCCGGTGTACTGTTTACTTGTTTGCCACCGTTTGCCATAAAAAAAAAACAAATTTGGATTTGTATAGAACGTCTTTAGAGTTAGGTCATATATTTTCATAAAGAAAATCGCTCTCTCTGTGACAGCTGCGACCTATTTTCACCGTATGAGATGCTTCTTTGTCGAGAATTTGATGAGAGCTTCAGAAACAGTTCAAGTTAGCACACTATTCTTTAGGGTTGGCAAAAAATAAATACATTTACTGTTTATTAAATTTTATGAGCCGACTAACTCCTTAACTCGACTTTCTATGGTTATATTTTATACTAGCAACCCGCCCTCGCTTCGCTTCGGTTTCAGTCTTTCCTGTGTAGTTTCCGTTCCCGTGGGAATACCGGGATAAAATATAGCCTAGTTTACTCCCTGATATATAACATCAGGGAGTAAACTAGGCTATATTGCTAGCTAGGCTATAATTCTTTCACCAATGGAAAGCTATAGCTTTCCATTGGTGAAAGAATTTTTGAAATCGGTCCAGCCGTTTTGAAGATTACCCGGAACAAACAAACAGACAGACAGACAAAAAATATAAAGTGTATTTTAGGCATATGTATAGTGCAAATAACAGTATGAGCATGAAAAAAGCTTATTATTTTGACATTACAAACAGACACTCCAATTTTATTTATTGGTATAGATATGAAAAGCATGGATGACATTAAACGTCATATTTGGTTGAATTATTCACCTTAAGGGTATTTTATAAGAAACATTAAGAAAGTTTTCTTTAAACTTACAAAACCGACTGTAAAAACACTCTGTGCAGGTTTACAAAGAAAATTATTTTCATATTAAATTTTTATCTATTCAAATAAACGAGAGACCAATTTGTGAGAGGACAGATGGAGTAAGAAAACAATAGTTACCATGACCTTCTTACCCATGGTTAATCGTAAAAGATGATTCAGAAATGCAAGATGTGATCATTACAGAAGAAGAGCACTTGAAATAAATCCCTATAACAAGCTTTCTGACTGACATGGTATTCCAATACCATGACAATTTCTCATCTATGGTGGACGAGCCTCGAGTCCAGCACTGGACGTATATGAACTTAATAACTTAATATTTATTTTGAGTTATTTATTTTTTGTGTGGTCAGAGAGTAAGAATATAATTCCCCCTGCCTTTCTTGCCTGTGTGTGTCAAAGAAAACTCGAACCTTATACCAAACCGTCTGACCAGCGTGGTATAGGGTTTGAGTTAGTAGTAGTCAAGTCGAGTAAGTCAATTTCCTTCCTATTGTGGAGGAGGCTCATTTCGAACAGTAGAACATTTATGAGCTGAGATGATGATAGTGATGACAATTTATCAACACTATTTATTGGTCTCCGTGTGGTCGAAATTTCGCCATAATTCATTTTAATTAATTTTTCTGCCACACAATTTTCTTTAATTTTATTTATGTATAATTGTAAATTGAGCAAGCTGTATTTCACTAATAACTAATATATAAGCACAAATCTCTATTAGACATTGTCATCATAATTATGATTGTTTGACATTCAGTTCGACCAGAGATTTTAACCGTAAACAAATGTGTATAAGCGTTGCTACGCAACACACTCACACAAACGTGTGTGTGTGTGTGTGTGTGTGTAGCAATTGCGTTGTAGTGTGCGTAATGCCTTTTTGATGAATTTAATGTATTTCTAATCCATTATTGTATGAAATTTCAGTTTTATGCACTTCTCCTCATTATATACTCCAATCGTGCCAAATTTCATACATGTCAATCCACGTAGTTTTCGTAAAAAGGGGTACAAAGTTTTCGCTTCACGTATTTATATATAGATACAATATTTTATTTCTGTAATGATTTTGTTGTTGTTTTGTTTACGCGATTATTACACATCTTTACTAATATTCTAAATGCAAAAGTAAGTTTGTTACGCTTAAACCACCGAATCGATTTCAAAAAATTCATTCTCCAATGGGAAGCTATAATATCAGGGAGAAACGTAGGCTATATTTTATCCCGGTATTCCCACGGGAACAGGGACTACACGGGTAAGACGACTGAAACCGAAGCGAAGTGAGGGTGGGTTGCTAGTTATAAATAAAACTATTATTACGAGTTTTATCGCTTTTGAGTATGATTTTTGATTGTTCGACTTTTCTAATACTTTCCAGGCCATGAACGCTGAAAAGTGTAATATTTTATTTATAATTTCATGTGTGGTGACGGAGTAAGAATACAATTCACCACTCCCTATCTTGCCCGCGGATGTCGTAAAAGACGAGTATAGGATATAATATGCACATAAAATCTGTGAAAGAGAAGGAAAACTCGAAATAAAACCCTATATTAACATGCCTGACCAGCATGATATAGTAGGTTAAATTCTCTCCCATTATAGAGGAATATGGCGCTCCCGAGTCCAACAGTGGGACGTGTGTGGGTTGCGATGATGATGATTTATAATTTTATTTCAGTCTGTAATAACATTATATGTAACACGATGTCTTGATAATATGAGTATATAGAAAACCGTGAAGGTAAAAATACAATGTGTTACGACTCTTTCAGTCACCATCATTTCATTCATCATATCAGCTCATATACGTCCCACTATTGAGCTCGAGCCTCCTCCACAATAGGAGGATAATTGACCTTACTATATTATGCTGGTCAGATTGGTATAGGGTTTGGTTTCGAATTTTCCTTCTCTTGCTTCGATATTATATGCACAGATGGCGTAGTGGTTAAGATAGCGACCTACAGCGCCAGTGTCCCACGCGGGACAACACTTTGTGCGATTTACAAATTGTTGTTCTGAGTCTGGATGTAATTTGTGTCCGTTAATTATATGTTTGTAAAGTCCCCCGCAATACAAGGATTATTTCCTTAGTGCAGGGTGTTGTCTTAAATAAATAAAAAAAATAATAATAATAAGTAAATAAAAAATATTTAATGACTTAGTCGTCTTTTACGACACCCTCAAGCAAGAGAGGACGTGGTGAGTTGTATTCTTACTCCGTCACAACACGGATATTCAGTCACAATAGCAATATAAAGTAAATTTCAATAAAATAAAATAAAATGCGTTATTTCCATACATTTCCTTCTCTAACTTAAGATTTAATAAATACATTTTCACTACAGAGATTCATATAGTTCGAATTGTATAGCCTGCAAATTGTTTTCCAATTTCCTCATTTTCCGAGCATATATATTGCTGACCCATATTGATACTGTCTGTAAACGAGTAAACGCCCCTCCCATATTTCAGTTTGGAAACTGTGTTATAATTCCTATTATTTGGATGCTTTGCATAATAATTCGCAAGATAAAACTAAGGACTGTATATGGTTTTCATTTGTTATATTTTGTATTCGAACGTCCGATGATCCGACCCGCAAGGGCTTTGTAATGACGTTTTTTTTTTTTGGGTTGAACTATAGCTGTTAGCCGCAGAGGGCTTTGACAGCTTAACCGGACTATGGGTGAGCGCTGAGGGTTCTCAATCCGGTAATAAATTTAAGCGAACATCGCCCAAGGACTCCCCCTGTGGGGAATGGACCTCGGCTTGCGGCGTCGCTGAAGGCAAAGTGGGCGTGGCCACGTTTAGATTTATGACTTTTTCGCGCCGTCGGTGCCGACCTCGACGGCGAGGCCGATACCGCGGATATTTCTTGAGTGATTGAAATATAATCGTCAGTCTCATCCAGTAAATGTCGGGGACTTCGGATCGCGCTTATTTTTGAAGGGATATAGTTAACCGCCCCAACCACTAGAGGGTTGGGGTGTGTCATGGCAGAGTCAAAGTAACTCCGGGAGCACCTTTTCATGTACTACCTGATTGTTGGCAGTTTGAGGTCGATGTGAAGATTGACATTGCGAATGAACCACGGTGCTCCGTAGCACGTCGCATGAATCGATTCTGAAGTGTTTGTATGGATCCTGTGTGGTTGTAATGACGTGATTCTAGTAATGACAGATTTTATATAATGACTTCTGATGTTTACGCGAGTATTATACATCTATACCAATAAATAAAATTGGAGTGTCTGTTTGTAATGTCAAAATAATAGGCTTTTTTCATGCTCACACGGTTATTTGCACGACACCTATGTCTAAAATAGCAATTAAAAAATTTTTGTCTGTCTGTCTGTTTGTTTGTTCTGGATAATCTTCAAAACGGCTGGACCGATTTCAAAAATTATTTCACCAATGGAAAGCTATAATATCAGGGCGTAAACTAGGTTATATTTTATCCCGGTATTCCCACGGGAACGGGAACTACGCGGGTAAAACGACTATAACCTATAAGCGAAGCGAAGCGAGGGCGGGTTGCTAGTAGTAAATAAAACTACTTAACGTATTTTATTACGTTTGTATTTGATTGTTCGACGTTTCGAACACTTTACAGCATTCATAGTCACGGTCGGACTGCCCGTCCGTGACCATAAATATAGCGATAAAAGCCGTAAAGTAGTTTTATTTACAACAGATTTTCTGTTTTTTCACTATATTGGTAGGACTCATTTGGTAGGACCACACTGTCGAAAGTTATCTGTTTACAGCCACGGGCCGATCCGTCCGGGGTAGTATCACACTAGCAGAAAATCGGAGTCTAAGCAGCACTTTATTACTGCACTTTTGTCAGTGAGCGAGAGAGCTGTACCTACTCTTGAAATCAATTCTAATTTCGAATCCGATTCGATTCCAATCTCACCAAACTTATATTTGTCGTTGTTATTTTCACCAAATGTGCCATGTTTACTTACTTTAAATTAATAACGTTATCGAACTCGATCACAACAAAGACGCTTTCTTGAAATTGTGCAACATTAACGATTTTAAACTACGTCAAAATCACGTCGGGAGTAGTAAATATTTGACTTAATCGACGAGAGTCGAATTCATTTAGTTTAGAAACGTTCCACATAATTTTATTCCAATCGGGCGCTAGTGTCGCTTTGTGGTGGGTTTCGGTGATGCCATTAGTATTACCGAACCTCATTACACGCATTCACACTCCCTTCAAATTATTTAGCGACAGTATCACTTATCATTAAGTGTGCTGTTTAGAACCAATAAAAATAATAAACAAAATCTAACTAAAAAAATAGTTTGCCACGTACCACTTCGAATATCCTGACCAAAGAGGTCTACGTAAAACCTGGTAACTGGTTCTTCCTATGACTAGACTGACATCAATTTTCTTCTACCGAATTTGCTGAGTCCAACCTCAATGAAAATAAAGTCTAGTAAATAATGTTCCAAAAGGTAAATATATTTCAATTATCCCTTTAAATATTACACACGCTTCTTATATTGGCTTTGAAATGTCGTAGCTAGTGGGCCCTGCTCAAGTCAGGTCGTAAAACGTAAGATTTACACAGTATCTACTCTTTATACGTTTTTAGTTGAGGGTTAAAGCTTGATTCTTGTAATACTATTGTTAAAATACAAAAAGTACTATCCTTCGAAAGTTGTAATAGATTTTTTTAAAGAACTGGGCTCTTATCAATAATTTGTTTTGATCCGATAGTGATAAAATTTAAAAGCAGGGTTTTGTATTTGATCTATATGTAGGTATGTCCATTTTTATGTCCCCTTGTAACTAAACAGCCGCTCGACTGATTTTCATAAATTGTGGATCATTCGATTCATAGCATATTCTGAATACCGCGATTGCTCTTAGATAGGTACATAAATTCTAAAAAGAATCAATCATAATGATTTTTATGTGTTTTAATATTCAATTTTTTTTTTCAGAACCCATAGTCTTGTATATCTGAGTATTAACATAAAGGCTTTTAATACATAATAAATGATTTGAATATGCGACCCACTACTGGGTATCACAATAGAAGGAAAACTGATCTATTACACCACGTAAAGGTTGATATAGTGTTTATTTTAAGCTTTTCTTCTTTTTAACCCCTGACGAAAAAGAAGGACGTGAGGCCAGTTTCCTTGCGATGGTTCTTAGTTATTTTTTGGTTTATGTCCGCCCAGAAATGGAAGAGTATCAGCTGTTCTCTAAAATGATGTAATGACATATGATTATACGATTAAGTGCTTCACGCGTACCAGTATAATCGTTAAATGATAATTAATTAATAATTCCTGTTGAACAGAACGTAATACTTTTTTAGGGTTCCGTACCCGAAGGGTAAAAACGGGATCCTATTACGAAGACTTCGCTGTCTGTCCATCTGCTAGTTAGTCTGTCTGTCCATCCGTCTGTCTGTCACCAGGCTGTATCTCAAGAACTGCCAGAGTTAGACTGTTGAAATTTTTACAAATTACGTACCTATTTCTGTTGCCACTATAACAACAATTACTAAAAACAAAATAAAATTAATGTTTAAGGGGGTTCCCATACAACAAACGTGATTTTTACAGATATGGTACTGATTAGCACTTAGCTAGTTTTTCATTACTTTAGTTTGTTTCGGGAGTTATTCAAAATTTTTAATTTTACTGATTAATATACACTAGTGGACGTCGAGTGGTCGAAATTCGTCCATAATTCATTAAAATCTGTTACACAATTTTCTTTTAATTTTATTTATGTACTAGCAACCCGCCCTCGCTTCGCTTCGGTTATAGGTTATAGTCGTTTTACTCGCGTAGTTCCCGTTCCCGTGGGAATACCGGGATAAAATATAGCCTAGTTTACGCCCTGATATTATAGCTTTCCATTGGTGAAAGAATTTTTGAAATCGGTCCAACCGTTTTGAGGATTACCCGGAACAAACAGACAGACAGACAAAATTTTTTTAATTGCTATTTTAGGCTTAGGTGTCGTGCAAATAACCGTGAGAGCATGAAAAAAGTCTATTATTTTGACATTACAAACAGACACTCCAATTTTATTTATTGATATAGATAATTGTATATTGAGCAATCTATATTTCACTAATGAATAATATATAAGTACAAATGTCTATTACACATTCTCATCATAATTATGATTGTTTGACATTCAGTTCGACCAGAGATTTTAACCGTAAACAAAAGTGTATAAGCGCGCGTGTGTGTGTGTGTGTGTAGCGATCGCATGGTAGTGTGCGTAATGCCTTTTTTAATAAAGGACAATGGGCAAAAATGTATGGCGCTTGTCCCATCGGCGGCCACATCTGTCCTATATATTTTTTAGTCGACAATTATGTATATATTAAGACTGCAAAAATTATTTCGGCAACTTGTTTAGATAAAAAGTTATAAAGCGTTGATCATATAAAAAAATCGAATTAATTAAACCGAAAGTACGTAAATGATAAAACGTAATGCATGTCTAAGTATAAGATAATGATGGATTAAATAAAACTAAAGGTTAATTGGTTATTAAATACATCGATTTATTGACAGACACATATACAATGCTCGTATATAATGCTAGTATTCCTTTAAAAAAAGAAAATGATGGGATTCAATTGTCGTCTACAATAATATCGTTTAAAAAATGAGCTGGTAAACGGATATCTTCCTCTTGGTTTCTCGCCCACCCTAAATACCACACTACACACATAATGTGGGCACAGCAACCAAGAGTGCGCTTACCGCTTAGACAACTGCAATAGTAGTTTTCTATGGCTTCTCTGCCGCTTTTCTCTCTATCTACTATAATGTACGAATAATATATTTTTGACCTAGTATGTCTAGATTGTATTCGACATCTTAGCAGCCAAACATTTGTTGCTGTGATGCCGCACCTGCCTAGGCCTGTAACATCGGGGTCCCTATACGTTTCTATATTATAGAGACCTTGTCGCACATGCTCCGCATAATAGCTGCGGGCTAGCTTCACTTGGTATGTACCAAGTGCAAAAATGGTTAAATCGTCCTCAGTCAGCAAAGGAAAATCACTTATGTTAGGTTGGTTTCCTGTAATGCTATCGAAACTAGCCCGTCTACGATTAAGGTTGTTGGCTAGGACATACTCTGCTAGGTTATTTGGTTGGTTCACTCTTTTTTTTATAACTTCTATAAATGTTTCAGCGTGAACGTTATCTGACAATGGTTCTCTGCAAGCATTCAATAATGCAGCACCTATTCTAAAATCTGTCATCATATGAGGCAAAGCACGATTGAAAAAGTCTTGTCGGAATAGTTTAAAATCGCGTTTGAACCAACCATTTATAACTTCAACAACCCAGCGGCACATAGTAACCAACCTAGACTTATTCGCTTGTTCTGTCGTCAATTGATCTTCGTCTCGATTTTTTGTTTTCGGTAAGTGAGCTTCATAACCATAGGCATGTAAGTCGTCGATTACGTCGCGAAACCCACGGTCTAAGATGAACACATCTCCATGTTCAAAAAACCAATGGAAAGGATTTCCTTCGTCGTCAATCATATTTTTCATTATTTGTGCATCTGATTCTATAGCTGAATATGGCCCAAAGGCATCTAAAATGTGGCCATCGCAGCACACTATTAAAAACGGTTTCAACAAATTCGTGTATTTGTGTAGACTATATGATCGCTTTTGGAATAAATAGTTTGCGGACTTTTGTATATATATATATAAGTGGCGTCTGCTATCACAATTGCCTTTCTGTTTAAGGCATTTGCATTTCCAAAAATTGCATTTGGAACTTGTAGGTTTCGGTTAGCGTTTAACATTAATTCTATTGAGATGATCATAACCAAGATGCCGGGGAACGAAGTCCAGTAAAAGAGAGTCTCTGGCGAACGTTAAATGTCGTTCTAGGGTTCTACGGCTCATATTAAAAAGCGTCGCCAGCCTTTCATTTGCTTCACCGCTTCGCAGTTTCATTAAGTAGCATGCCAAAGATGTTTTCGGGCGTGTTGATACGTTCGACAATGAAGGAGTTTGTTCCAAAATATTCATAAATTGGTCTCGACTAACGCCTAATCGGATGTATACTTCATTTGGGTCCATGTCATCTATATTATCAAAATCTAGTATAGATCCTCGAAGCACCGCGATTTTCATGAGGCTCATGATATGCACAAAATGTGTGGCATTGAAGTCGTGGAGCAAGTTAGGGCTGTCAATTATTTGATCCCAATCATTGGATACCAAATGATGATCGCAAACTCTTGCACTATTTGGAATATAAAAATTAAAATGAATCAAGAATGTCACTTTAATGTTATCCGGAATCCTTCGGAGATCCGTTCGTCTGCAGTTTTCATACATACAACGCGTTGCTGTATTAGGGAGTCTTGAATATTCTTCAATATGTAATACACATTCGTGTGGACGGTCTTCTCTTGGCTGCGCAGCTCTTTCTGCCCGTTGCCAGCATGGTCGACAAATGTACTCCTGACCATTGTATTGTATCTGAAAATGAGAGTATTACAATTAGTTAAAACGCTTAGTTATTTTCATTGAACGCTGTTCAAACAAAGCGAAATATAAAGAAAAATATTTTACTCGATTGCCTAAGCAGTATTAATTATCTCGCTTACTCATACGTAAATACCGATACTTCTATCCCGTTCTCGCCCCGTGGATCAAACGGAACGACAACGTCGCCGCGTCGGTAACAGTTTACTTACTACTTACAGCGAAATGTAATCTCAATGCGCGAGAGTTAAAACACTGCGACCACCTCAAGTTAAACAGTACTATATTGTTGACGTGACAACTAAGAAATAATGATTTCGTTTGATGTACTTACCTGATGTTCAGAGGTAAGAGCTTCAAAGATATATTGGCCTACAGCGGGATGTTCTTCAAACCGAGCACGGGTTATATCGTATCTTCTTCTGTTTATCACGGATTACATAAAACGATTACATAAAATACACACTTGACGATTATCTGCCGTTGTTATAGGAATCTGCTTAAAAAAAGTCCAAAAAAACGAGCACAAGTCACCAAGATAGATATTAACAAGTCCGATATGCAAGCCAGAGTCAAAAGAAATTGTCAAACAATAATAATCGCACAGTACTCAACGAAACAAATGTCAACGATGGACTGCGCTATGCGCTCGAGCATAACGGTAATCGCCGAGTCGCCGAGTGCGAGCGGCGCTCGTCGCTGATTGGTTGACGCATGAAACATGGCGAGACCGATTTTAACAAAGGTTCTTAGACCTCTAATAGAAAAAGTATTGAATATTAGGATACATAAATAATAATGAAAAAAAAAATAGTATTTTAATAATAGTATTTTAACTATATTTTTTTTCCCAAACGGTATTTCATAGTACTCCTTGGACAATATTTGTTGTCAAAGATCTCCCCTTTAAAATGACACTAGTTTCATTGATGGCCGCTCATGGACCGCAATGCCCATTGTCCTTTAATGTATTTCTAATCCATTATTATATGAAATTTCAGTTTTATGCACTTCTCCTCATTCCAATTCAACTGTGCCAAATTTCATTGTTGTCCATCCACGTAATTTTCGTAAAAAGGGGTACAAAGTTTTTGCTTCACGTATTAATAAATAGATAAATGATATTTGAATATCGTATTCCTTAGTCGTCTTCTACAACACCCATAGCCCAGATAAGGAATGGTGAATTGTATTTTTGTTCTTTGTAATACTTATATTAGAGTTTTTTTTGTGGAATGTTAAACGGATCACGGCATAAACGATTTTCTTATGTAGATTTCCCTTTCAATACAAAATATATGTTTCCTGTTATGATAAGTGCTTTATCAGTATTTCAAACCGTGAATTTCGTATTTATGGCTCCGCTTTTATGATATAGCTGTGCCGTAAAATTTACAATCGGAAATGACTCCATGGAGAGTTTAGAATTTACTCGTACTTAAATAAAATTAAATATTGTCTTTTTACCGCGAGCTATTGTGAAATATTATTTTATAGTTTTATTTGAATGTACCTATAGATGGATTATGGTGAAAGAATAAGAATACAATTCACGACGACTAAGAGAGCCCGCACACATACAATTGCAAGTTGGACGACTAATGTACAACTAAATTGCGTGCTCTTACAATTTAGTTGGCCAACTTTATTTAATTGGTTACACGCCGCAGACTTAACCGATTTAGTCGGTGCCAGTATTGCCAGCGCGGTGCATGTGCGTGAAAATGCGGGAAAAACCTTTTAATTGCTTTATTAATAAAAAGAAGACGAAAACAAAAGAGAACATTTTGGGTGCATCCCATATTAAGTAACAGATTACAATATGGGAAGCATCATACATTGCATTATAAACTCAGATATTGCCCTAATAAATTGTTTCAAGTCTTTTTTGTACAACGCTGGCCTTTTTTGAAGTTTCTCTATGAGCTCTTCTACTTTTTCGTTTGCAACAAGTGATCGGGAGACAGGAAATCACGCGCACGCGTGTGGTCATCTTGCATATATGCATATTATATGCCTTTTTACGACATCCAAAGGCAAGAAAGGGGTGGTGAATTGTATTCCTACTCCGTCACCACACGGACAGTAATTTCATATATTATCAACTTGTAATTCTTTATTTTTCATCGAAATAAAAAGCTTAATTATTATATTACTCAATATGCCACTAGTTTCTACGTAAGTCACGTGTGACGTGACGTCATATTAATCTCGAAACGCAAACGTGACAAGAAATTGTTTGACTGCATAGATGCCGTAGTGGTTAAGATACCGACCTACCATAATAGTGTCATGGGTTTGAATCCTACGCAGAGTCACATTTTGTGCGATTCACGAATTGTTCCGAGTCTTGATGTAATTTGTATCAGTTAATTATATCTCCGGAGGTCGGCCCAACGACGAAGGCGACGTGGTTTTCGGGTGGGTTGCGGGAGTTGCGTGCTTAAGCCCCTCTGTCACCCCGGACGGAGTGGTGCGAAGAGCGCGCCGACCGCAACCCACCCCAAAAAAAAATCAGTTAATTATGTCTGTAAAGTGGGAAACTGCCGCAATACATACATACATGGATTCACGCCTCTTTCCCATAGAGATAGGCAGAGACCACTTCCCTCCCCTTGCTACGATCTTGACATATCACTTTCATCTCCTCCACATTCATTAATCTCCTCATGCATGTTCGTCGGTTTACGGTACTTTTAAAATGGCCTTTCTTAAGAAAGTCTCCAATTTGATCGTGGAACATCCGCCTTGGTCTTCCTCTTCCAACACTTACGTTCACATTCGCTCCACAAATTCTCTATAATTACCATTAAATTGCCACTAAGAAGCTAACCACTTCACGCTGATTTTCTGTGAGAGGGTAGTATCGCACCGGTCGACCTTGCTCATTTATGTTACAGTGAACTGTAGATTTGGATCTACTACCAAAATTTTTTTATTAATGTACATAGGTATATATTAGGCCGCCCCAAAAAAAACGATTATGTTTTTTTCAAGTCTCCTATCAAAATATATTACTTTATCATATTTTATGAGCCTCCTCCAAAAAGCAGCTCGAGAAAAAGAATTGTAAAGGATCGCTCAGAACTTTTGAAAATCGATTTTTGACGATTTCAGAAAATTTTGAGCGACCCTTTAAAAAATTCTTTTCGAATTGTTTTGTTCATGAAACATGATAAACTAATATATTTTTATAAGGAACTTGAAAAAAAATAATAGTTTATATGGGGCGCCCATTTTTTTTTATTTGTATAGATTGAAGATAAATAATTTTCATTGAAGTTTTTCTGTGTTGTTAGTTATGGCATTTTTCTATAATCTTATTAATTGGTTAGCTGTTTAATTTTGAAATATTTAATGTTTTATGTTTTGTGCTACATATTTTGTTGAGGAAAATGGTAAAAGGTACATGTACGTAATTGTGTTTAAAATTATGTTGGCATTAACAATAAAAGGTTTTATATTATTGATATCATTCATTTTCTGTATAATCTTATCCAAGTAAAGTGAAAAGTTTGAGAACCTCTTGTTCAATCTTTGCCCGGCGGGGCAAGATTGGAATATAAAAACAAATAATTTGTGGTATCTGTGTTATTTGAGGGTATTTTGATATTATAGACAATTCTGAAGTATCAGGACAGTTAGAATTGAAGCCTACTGACCGTCAATATCATCTGACATTAATTTGAACGATTTTAGAAACTACTTCGATCCTTTTCCACTACCCTTTCATCTTTCCCCCTGGTCTTTTCTTTCGATAAAAACATTGTAACAATTTTTTTTGCTTTCGATGAATTATAACAGGGATTTATCGATATGACATAAAAATATGCTCTGTACTTTATGCACTATAAATATAATTTTAGCTTAAGTTAATATGTACTGTACACAAGACGTTAAACATAACACTGCTCATCTCATCAAAAAACCGTTCTATCTTCCCCCCACTCACCCTACTTATTTCGTCACCATACGGGTAGGGAATATTGAAAGATCAACAATATTAAAAAACTTAAAATAACATTGGACACCAGGGCAAAGGGATTCAAACAAATAATATCATTAATGTTGTACAATCTTCTACGACCAGTGTGTGTTACCAGTGATGACTTGCAGCACGGGAACGTGGTCCCGCAGAGGAACGGGTGTAACCGACATAGCACAAAGAATTAGCATGCTGAAGTGGCAATGGACAGGCCACATCGCTCGACGAACCGACAACCACTGGGGAAGAAAGTTTCTCGAGTGGCTACCACGTATCGGACGACGCAGTGTAGGATGTCCCCCCACTTGGTGGACCGACGATCTGGTGAAAGTTGCTAGGCGTCGTTGGATGCTGGCGGCACAGGACCGCACTTTGTTGTATAACATGAGGGAGGCCTACGTCCAGCAGTGGACGGCGATAGGTTGAAATGATGATGATGTACAATCTTTAGACTGACTGATCTGCTCGAGGCCTGCGCCGCTTGGGCCACGCAGCGCCGTGAACTCGTTGCAATCATCGGTGCCGACCTGACGCTGCCGGCCATCGCTAGGGCGATGGTCGACAGCGTCGGGAATTGGGACGCGGTCACAGTCTTCTGCGAGACAGTGATCTCGCAGAAGGAGGCGGCGGATCGCCTGCGCGAGGAGCGCAGCCTCGATGAGGAGATCCGCCGCCGGCGAATGGGGCGGCGCAGGCGCAACTACCTGCGCCTCATGCCGACCTAGCCGAAGCCGCGGGTGACGTGACCGGGGATTAGTCCGTCACCCGCCGAGAGGCCGACCGCGTGAGGAAAGACCGACGTCCTCCCCGAGGGGGGGACGTCGGTCGATGGGAGGGTACCCCAAGTAGGGGGTATTCCGTCGGGCCGACCACTGACGACAAGTTAACTCTGCTCCGGTGGTCGGCCCAACGACGAAGGCGACGTGGTTTTCGGGTGGGTTGCGGGAGTTGCGTGCTTAAGCCCCTCTGTCGCCCTGGACGGAGTGGTGCGGAGGCGCGCCGACCGCAGCCCACCCACAAAAAAAAAAAAAAGACTGACAGGAAAATAATACGTAAAACACATCTGCTGAGATTACTTTATCAGAGATAGTATCGATAGTAAAGTTGTCAGGGATGAACATAGTATCGATAGCGTAGAAACAATCAAGGTTCAATCATCAAATCTTATATTTTTTTTTTATTGGAAACGGTGGCAAACGATCAAACAGTACCCCTGATAGTAAGTGGTGCTGCCGCTCATGGACCTTTGCAAGGCCGCTGCCTACCGCGAAGTAAGTGAAGGGAGTGTGAATGCATGCAATGAGGTTCGGTGATACTAAAGGCATCACTAAAACCCACCACACGCAAACACCCTCAGAGGGGGAGTTTTTGGCGGGAATCTGAAGTGTCATGTGGTGTTCTTGTATTATATTCAATATCTTAGTGTTTTAACGTGTTATGTTAAATAATCTTAATGGCATTTTATGTAATATATAGCGACAGAACTGCTGAGGTGTAGTGAATATGATATAAAACTGCTATACATACCTTTGTATTTCCACCAAAATTCTCAGAAGATTACCCTTAACAGTGGCCATTACACTGTTGAGGGCGACACTTTGACTTACTGACAGACCATTACTGATATGAACAAACTGAGAACTTAAAAGATAATTATAACTCGACACTGGCAAAAATGGCTCGTATTTGTAGCTGATTGCCAAGACAAAAAAGAAGAAGAAGAAGAACACCCTCAGAGAGTTAGGCTTCTAGCTCACTCGCTCACTGAACGAATCGCCGTAACAAATTGCTACTATTTGGACGTCGATATTCTGCGAGAGTGTGGTATTACCCCGGACGGACCGACCCGTGGCTGTAGACAGACAACTGTCAACAGTGTAGTCCTACTGCTAACAAAATCATCTAATATAAATACTATCGATAATATGAATACTATCGATAGTCCTATCGATATCTTAAGTGTTTTTTGAGATACAATCGATACTGTAACTATCGATAGTTTGGCATCACTAGTAATAAGATAGTGCCGCTGTCATTGCCGCGTATACCCATTGGGAATTTTATCCTACTCACATATGCGTATGTCCTTATCAATTCGCATCCGCGACATGGATTGAGCAGCTGGAGACCAGTTTAATAAATGACTTGTTCTTTAAATAAATAGTTTTCAATAAAAAAGGCAAGTGGTACAAAAAAAAACAAATTTTATGTTCTTGTACTTGTATTTTAAAGCCCTTGATTTTATTCCAACGCGAGGATCCTAAGAAAAAATACCTTCACACATTAAAGCACACTACATTTCCTGTGTGGTGACGGGAGTAAGAATACAATTCATGACTCCCTATCTTACCTGTGGATGTCGTAAAAGACGACTATGGAATACAATATGCACATAACATCTGTGCAAGAGAAGGAAAAGTCGAAATGAAACCCTATACCAACATGTTTGACCAACATGGTAGGTATAGTAGGTTAAATTCCCGTCCGTTATGGGGGAGGCTCGGGCCCAATAGTGGGACGTATGTGGGCTGCGAGGATGATGATTAAAGCACATTCAATTTCGCTGTGTGGTTGGCGGCTACGAATACTACCAACCTTTAAATTTTTACTATTTATCGAAAAAAAGTGAGGACTGCCGACAGAAGAGAATACCTAAAGATATAAACAGACAGTTGTCGTTTTTGGATATTCAAATTTGTTTGATCTTAAATTAAAATTTTCAAATTAATAATTTTTACATTGACCTTATTTTGACATCTATCGGTACAGATATAGTGACATGGCTACAGGTATAGTCTGAAGTTGAAGAAATGTTGATGACGACTTACATAAATTTACCAACCAAATACCACCATCAAACCATCCAAACCAACTTATAGAAGTTATAACTTCAAAAAATAACGAGTATAAATTTGCATAAAAAAAAATCATTCGCCATTATTATCTATTTTGAATACGAACCACGTTATCACGAACCCTTAACGGGAGCATTGACGTAAATTCTTACTTAGATAAATAGCTATACATCTATTTCTGTTGAATGATGATCATATCGGTATGGATTTGCAATTAAGCGTCATCAATCAGGTACATGTTTGCTTTGTTCTGAATTGACATGTGGATAACTTGGTATTCTAAATGAGATGTCAAGTTTGATGCCAGATTGGGGTTAATGTGAATTATATATTAATAGGATTTTATTTTAGAGGGGTTATAAACTGTCTAATATGTCAGTACTCCGTGTAGTAACGGGGTAAAAATAAAACAAAAACAGAAACTGTTGTAAAAGATGACTAAGGGCTATGTATACTTATATGTATTACTAGCAGGGCCCTGCGGTTTTACCGGCATGGTTCCCTTTCCCGTGAGAATATCGGGATAAATTATGGCCTATGTGTTATTTTGATATGAAAGCTATATTACTGTGAAGTTTCATTAAAATCCATTCAGTTGTTTTTGCGTGAAAGAGCAACAAACATCCTCACATATTCACAAACATTCACGTTTATAATATTAGTAGGATTTGTCTAGATGGACTAATAAATAAAAGTATATATACTATCAGCCCCTGTTTCATTCAGGTAAGTCTCTTAAAAATAACATCAGTTTAAAGGAATGAAAACTAGAAATGGAACCTTATGTTAAGCAGTACGTTCAGAATGTTGTAATAATCTAGTTTTCCTTATCTGGAGAAAGTTTTGTCTATTAAGAAGCATGCCGTTTAAATAAATCCCAAAATGAATATTCAATGAATTCCTTTCAATTGTACTTATATAGATATTTATACATATTATTTATATCTATATTTTGTTTGTTGTAATGTAAAATTTAATGTATTACATAACATTGTCGTCAATAAACGGTAATTTATTGAATAAGCTACACATCTTAGAATAATAACGTATAGAAGGATAGTGTAAGTACTTCGAACTTTAAAAATTTGAATCTAAAAATACTAATGGCGGGCAGACGATTACATACGTACACACGGAAACCACTATACAAATTATGAAATCAAATTACTTTTTTATTAACATAAATCGTCGAAATACTTTTAAAAGTAATGTTAAAAACCTTTTTATATTTTTCAAATGTGTTGTGGCACCATTTGAATGCACAAGCTGTCATAATTCCCTATTTATTTTTTAAGAGTTGCGTACGTTTGTGCAGTGCAATGACTTGTACATTACGGGACTGTTCCGGCGTAGGCTCCATTAGGCTCCAATTGGAATGCCTCACTTTTTGTGCGTGGACTTACCTTCTATATGTTATTATTCTAAGCTACACATATTAAGTAAAAAACTTTTAGTCTACAATAATAATCTAGATAATCGTATTGATACGTTCCGTGTGAGTAGGCAACCATAAATGCCCATTACAAACAAATGAATGGTACTGACCAAAGCCCGTGAACCACAGTCAAAATCACTTTGGACAGATACTAACTGGAGCTCAAAGGCAGTACAATGGTCACCATGTCTAATATTAGCAACACAATACAACATTGCGCACGAGCACGCGCCGAAAAAGGCGCGGCAAAACCGACAGGACTAATATGGCGGTCATTATAGGTAGTAAAATCTAATTTCGTGTACCGTTTTTGAATGCGTTAATGTTTGCTTATTACTGTGCAAATAAAAAAAAAACATTAATCGGAATTCCTTGAAATTGTTCACAGTGCCACCTACTGGTTCTGATATAATATTTCAGTGATCTAATAACATCTTCATATTATTGCCTTTCTCGTGAAATCAAACAGTTTGAGGTTTGGATGGTTCATTATCGATATAAACACTTTTGTGTTTTTTATATGTATAGAGGTGTGTATTTTCCCTGAGTTTGAAGAAAAGTTTAAGTATTGTTGTTCAAAATCACACGCAACTTAAAGATATTAATTGCTCGTTCTTGACTTGGTTTAAAAAAAAACGACTTTTCAAATAGGTTTTTATTTCAAATTAAAATAGGTAGTCATAATATTTTTGCCAATACGAATTTACGAACTCGATGTAGCGTGTCTTATTATTTTTTTTAATCATAGTTTCAAGAGGTGATGTAAATAGTACGACATAGGTTTAAAATGTGGAATTTACAAATTATTTATTTGTGTAATCTTCATGTTCAGCCTACACACATGCTTTTAATGGGCCTGGTTGCGCTGGTCACATTGTATAGAGTTTTAAATTGGATTATTTTAATAATAAAATTAAATAAGTTTTAGCTTTATTAAATAAAAACAATGCCTCTAAAGTAACATTTAAATAGGCCAACTGCTGCAAATACTCAAATGGTATTAATATTAAAACGATCATTCACCACCATAAAGACCTTTTAATCAGTATATAATTCTCCTTTCAATAATGGTAAAGAATAAAAATCAATTCCATACCATTTATGGTCTTCAAAATGGCGCGTTGGTTAGATATAGTTTATCGAAAATCACGTCTAAAATTATAATAGATATTGCAATAACGTATTGTCCTGTATCCCTGGTTTATTTTTAGACCCCTCAGCCTTGGCTTACCCTGATTATTATTCCGTCACACTTTCGCTATTGTCTCAAAAAGGAACTCCTACGTGATGATTTTGTCTAATAGAAAATATAATTTAGAATACTCGATAATAGAATTTATATTATTTTGATATATGTTCAGTTTTCGCGAACCCATATATATTTAGCCGTACGTACGTGGATCGAAGTCACTAAGTTTATTTACACCCGTTTTATTTCACGTATAAGAATCAAGACCTAAGGATATATCACACAATGGTTAGACTGTTGTGCCGACTATATAAAAGGGACGTTGAACTTAAAGTTTTTAGTAAAATTGAAAATAATCTTGTGATTGAATTCTGGAATTGATAACGTTATTAAATTATTCTGTGATTTCACTATATAGTTTTATTATTGTTACATTAACTATAAAAGGAAATATTATTAATATTTCATATTATTTTAAAACTGTGATACATCAATATCACAACCAAGCTGATGCTTGTGTCGGCGGCGGCTGTTTTTAATTCGATGTGGTTTGTTCGAATAAATGCGTCACAACCTCTGCACACGTTTTACTATTTGCACGTAGTTATGCAAATTAAAACCAACCCACATCTCGAGCGAAATTGAGTTACCTATTTAGACAGGCATCCAATCGTATGCTCCACCTCCTCGGAGACGATTCAGGGCCAATATGCCAAGCCATAATAAAACAAGAATCCCGCCTATTGTACCAAGCCTTCATATACGTATTTGCTTTCGAAATGTTAAAGTTATCCATATTACATAGTACCTACCTCTAAATCTTTAGATTGACATTAATCAAAACAGAAACAAGCTGCAAGGCTTAAGGTATCAATCATGATAGGGTCATTTTTCACCTGTTTATCTGTGGAGAATTTAATTAAAACTGTAACTAAGAAAATATTTTGCTACAATATGCCACCGGAATATGCTGAACTATTACGTCAATTGCTGAACTGTTATTACGACTGCACATATGGCGTAGTGGTTAAGATAGCGACTTACAGTGCCAGTGTCGGGGGTTCGAATCCCACGCGGAAACAACACTTTGTGCGATCCACAAATTGTTATTCTGAGTCTGGATGTAATTTGTGTCCGTTAATTATATGTTTGTAAAGTCCCCCGCAATACAAGGATTATTTTCTTAGTGTAGGGTGTTGTCATAAATAAAAAAAAAAAGATGAAGTAGTTATGAGCTCTTCAGTCCCTCCCGTTGTCGCTACAATACTCTTGGAGTACTTCGAGCAGACTGCCTTAACAATCTTCTCTCTCAGACCCAGGTTCAAGTGGTGGCAAGGTGGCTTTCACAATATTACCATCAGACTTAACCGATCATATTCATTCATTTCAGCCTATCGCCGTCCACTGCTGTACGAAGGCCTCTCTCATGATACGCCACAGAGTGCGGTCTTATGCCGCCTGCATCCAACGACACTCAGCAACTTTCACCAGGTTGTCGGTCCACCTAGTTGGGGGTCCTACACTGCATCGTCCGATACGTGGTCGCCACTCAAGAACCTTTCTTCCGGACATCATACCGGATCATAGATCGGGCCTCCTCCATTACAGTAGGGAAATTGATCTACTATATCACATGGTCAGACGAGTTGGCTTGTTTTGAAGTTTACTTTCTCTTGCATAGATGTTATGAGCATATTATATCCCTTAGTTGTATTTTATGACATCCACTAGCAAGAGAGGGGGTGACGAATTGTACTCTTACTCCGTCACCACAAGGCCAATCTTAATCTAGCTATACGCATTTACTATTTGGTATAGCCAATTGACTTGATGACTTACGGCACGGTAACTTGGTCCCTAAAAGTGGGCCTCATAACTAAGCTTAAAGTCGTTCAACGTGCTATGGAGCGAGCGGGCTATGCTCGGGATTTATCTGTGAGATAGAATCCGATATGCGGCAATCCGCAGAAGAACGAGTGTAACCGACATAGCACGAAGAATTAACACGCTGAAGTAGCAATGGGCATGCCAGATTGCTCGACGAACCGACAACCGCTGGGGAAGAAAGGTTCTCGAGTGGCGACCACGTATCGGACGATGCATTGTAGGACGCGCCCCATTAGGTGGACTGACGTCCTGGTGAGAGTTGCCGGGCGTCGTTGGATGCAGACGGCACAGGACCGCATTCTGTGGCATAACATGAGGGAGGCCAAGAAGTTCAACAGTGTCCGACGAAAATGATGATAGCTAATTACAAATAAACGTATAATGAAGTTACCTAAATCTACATCTATGACAGTTTAGTGTTGAAAATATTACTTTTATAGTTTTGTTTTGATTGTAGTTATAGTTTTATTGTAAGTAGGTCGAAAGGTCACGTCTACATCGATTAATATCAACTTTTCACGTCTTGGGTCACCATTACTTGATATATGAATGTGTTAATGGATTATTATTATTTATTTTTGCCTCTTACGAAGTTTGTTGTTTTGTTTTCCTTTTGCGTATTGGACCTTGCCGTGTTTGCAGAAATATGGATGCTTATTAAATACGTATTTCTATATTTATACTATAGTGACGGAGTAAGAATACAATTCACCATCTAGGTATCTTGCCCGTGGATGTTGTAACGACGACTAAGGGCTTTAAATACGAAGCATGAGAATGAAAACTCGAAATGAAACCCTATGCCAACACGTCTGACCAGCATGGTATAGTAGGTCAAATTCACTCCCACAATGGAGGACCTGAGCCCAACAGTGGGACGTGTATGGGCTGAGATGATGATAATATTTTATTTATTGTTTTATTTCATATTACGTGTTTTCTACCATTTTATATTTGACTAATACTTTCGTGAATTTACGTGTCCCTTTTTAGGAACATGATAACTGGTATATTAAACAAGAAAATTGTATTTGAAATAGTTATGGGTTCATAATCGAAAGGGATAGATTCTGGTTTGATAAATCAGCTTTTATACGGGCGTTTTATTGCATGAAAATAGATTGTGAATCGTTACTCTTCTTATATCTAGTAATATTATAAATGTACATATGTACTTTGGATGTTTCTCCACGCAAAAAACACATACCGTAAAATCTGGGACCATAAAAAACAAGTTTTCCTCATATGAATAGAAAAAGCTATCATGGACTAACCAGTTATTGGTTTTTTTATTGTCTAGTGATTCACAAAAAAAGAGCAACCGCAATTGTTTCATATTTATGTAATTAGTTTTTTAATGACCTCTGATGTTTACGGAAGTATTACACATTATAAATAATACTATTTTACGGCATTTATGGCGCTCGATTTGACTTTTGATTTCTCGACGTTTTAAATATTTTTCACTGTTCATGGTCACTGGAGGACTAGGACTAACTAATTCATCTCAGCTCATACAAATCCCACAGTCGGGGTCCATCTTCATCCCCAATAGGAAGGATATTGACTTACTATATGGTATGCTGGTCAGACATGTTGGTATAGCGTTTTATTTCCAGTTTTCTATCTCTTGTGCCGGTGTTATATGCATATTATATCCCTTAATCGTCTTTTACGACAACCACGGGCAATATGGTGAGTGGTGGTATTCTTACTTCGTCACTACATTTTGACAATTAAATTATATTTTCCGTGTGGTGATAGAATAAGAATACAATTCATCACTCCTTATCTTGCCCGTGGATGTCATATAAGACGACTAAGGGATATAATATGCACATAACATCTGTTCCAAGAGAAGGAAAATTCGACTAAAACCCTATACCAATAGGTCTGACCAGCATGTTATAGTAGGTCAAATTCCCTCCCATTGTGGAGGAGGCCCGAGCCCAACAGTGGGACGTATGTGGGCTGTGATTATTATGATGATGATGATATTTTGATAGTTTATAGTTTAATTCATGTGATGAGAAGTTGTTTTGTCCGTAATATGATAAAAGATTAAGAATATAAAATTAGGGCTATTTCAATTATCTTAACATAATTACAAGTTAAATCTATACCAATAAATAAAATTGGAGTGTCTGTTTGTAATGTCAAAATAATAGGCTTTTTTCATGCTCACACAGTTATTTACACGACACCTATGCCTAAAATAGCAATTAAAAAATTTTTGTCTGTCTGTCTGTCTGTTTGTACCAGGTAATCTTCAAAACGGCTGGACCGATTTCAAAAATTCTTTCACCAATGGAAAGCTATAATATCAGGGCGTAAACTAGGCTATATTTTATTCCGGTATTCCCACGGGAACGGGAACTAGGCGGGTAAAATGACTATAACCTATAACCGAAGCGAAGCGAGGGCGGGTTGCTAGTTAATAATAACGCTATACATATTGAAACTTAATCAAATTTAGAAGAGTCCAAATTTGAAGGCTTCGGTCTATGAGAGGCAAAACTTTTGACATCATTCTTGTGAGGCGCAAATAATTTAAAGTAATTATACACGTCTTTTTGAATTATATTATGTGTATTACACGCGTGCTATTTTATTCTATTATGTAAGTAACTTTTGTGAATTACTATTAGTTTAAATAGATTAGCTAATTACTTTCACAAATTAAAAATGAGTAAACAGAATCATAAAAACTGTTTACGACCTAAGAATATTTGGCGATTGTAGAATAATAGTCTATATGTCCTTGCTAATGCAATAGTTTTTTTTTTGGGAAGAAAAGCATAGGACAACCTCCTACGAGGTGGATTGATGACATTTTAATCCGGGATTTATTTCGAGTTTGCCGTCTCTTGCATAGATTTGTACTATACAGGGTGTATCAGGTTATGGGACAACTGTTCGAGTATGTTGTAGTTTAACGGTCATAGATCGTAATTAGAATGTACATTACACAAAAAACAATATAACATAAAAATTATAGTGATTTCAAAAAAATGTGTCTAAGAGTCTATGCCTTAAATGCTACGAATTATGTAGGCATGTACAGACAGAATACATGTAGGGATGTAAAGCTTCGACAGTATAATTTCATTCATTTATACCTAGAATTGCGCAAACGCTTCAATGACATGTAGGTACAACGGCAAGCGGTCAACGCTCATAGGCCGATCAGCTGTTTTAAAGCGAAGTTTATTTTGCTTATGTGAAGGTAATCATTCATTTCTTCAATTTCTAATGAATATTTAACAAAGTATGAATATGTTGCGTATTAAGTATCACTGACTTTATACATTTCAATCAGATTTACACGAAAAAGCGATGACAAACTTGAAAAATTTACATGTCTCTAATTTCTTAACGAATCAATATTTTTCGTTGAATTTTTTTTATGGGTTCTTACCACCATTGCCTAGCTCCCTTTTGGCCTCTCTTGCATAGATGCGTACTATATATACCTTAGTAGTTTTTTTCGATATCCATGGCTAAGATAGGGAATGGTGAATTGTATTCTTATTTCGTCACCACACGGCTAAAATCATACGGGTTTCTATTATTAATTTTATGTCATCATCATCATCTTAATCACATACGTCCCACTATTGGGCCCAGCATCCTCCACTATGGGAGGGAATTTGACTTTACTATACCATGCTGGTCAGACATGTTGATTTAGGGTTTTATTTCGAGTTTTACTCCTCTTGCACAGGTGTTATGTGCATATTATATCCCGTAGTCGTCTTTTACGACATCCACGGCCAAGACAGGGAGTGGTGAATTGTATTCTTACGCCGTCACCACACGGAAAATAATTTAATTTTTAATAAAAAAAAAATTAATAATAAAATTTAATTTAATAATTCCAGAAAATTAATATTCAACATATACGTCATTGAGTTACAGTAATATAATTTCGGTTGTAGTTTATGGAGAAATATATTACTTATTAAATTTTACAACATTAATTAAAAATCATGAATTTGCTTCAAAAGAGGAAACTAAACGTAAATTACGTTTTTTAAATTGTTCGACCAAATTATCTTTACTATTTGGTGCCTGTAATTCATGAGACATTTTCAAGGTCAGCTAATATTAATAGAATATAATTATTATGATCATCATCATCGTTATCATATTAGCCTTATACGTCTCACTGTTGGGCTCGGGCCTCTTCCACTATGAAAGGGAAATTGACCTACTATACCACGCTAGTCAGACATGTTCCTTAGTCGTCTTTTACGGCACCTACGGGCAAGAGTACGTCATCACAGGGAAATTATAGAATAGAATTAAATTCCACTTTTATTAACAGAAGCACAATTTTCATTATTTCATCTCGTAAACGTTCGACGGGCTCAGGCCTCCTCCACAATAGGAGGGAAATTAGCATATGAGTGCTAAACTAAGGTGGTCAAACAGATTGGTATAGGGTTTCATTTCGAGTTTTCTTCTATAATAATAATAATGACAAGACCGATAAGATCCTCTGGGCTAGTCGTTATCTCACCATGAGTCTAACGCAAACCTTGGAGGAACATTATATGGCTCTCTAAGTTCTTTTGATATAAAAGAAAAATAGTATCACAAGATTTATAGGAAAGCCAATAAACCGCAGGGCAGCTTGTGGCGTGCTGAATGTGAGTGGCGGCACTGCGGTCCTGAATGCCCCAGAGAGTCGGCCAGGGCCTCATATCCAGCTCTCCTTTAGTGGCTGGCTGGAGTGGAAACCGAAAAGTGCCTCAGGAAACTCAGGCTTGCCTTATACGGCTGATCAGAGAAGGGTCGCCAGAGCTATATGCTCGGGGGTGGAAGTGTCATTTTCAAGGGCATAACTACGGGGAAACCATTGTGATGGTGAAACCGGCGCCGCACCGCTCGACACCCCAAGCCACTTGCATCAACGTTGCCCCCTGTTGCCCGTATGGCCTGTGTGTCTGTGGCGGCCGTTTGGGGTGGCCCATTCAGTGAGTTGGCGAGTCACCATCTGCCAAAGTCCAAGACGATACAGGTATTGAAGGCAGACGACAGTTTTTAAATCAATAGTCTTAAGTTAACCAGTCCATCGAACCTCCAACCCGATTCAGATCAACCGACTCAATCAGATTTTAGATACCATCATCACACAATAGTTTTACACCTACCGTTGGCAGTCCACGTGTGTCATGTGCAGACGTGGAGTGTCATCGGTAGACGTCCCATCCCATTTTTAAATTAAATTTCTCCAAAGGCCTCTGCGTGTTGGATCCATAGCCCTATGTACGCCTTTTAAAGGACCGGGTATCTTTCATTGGAAGATACCCGTGAATATAGGAGATACATGAGAATAATAATAATAATTTTATTTGCTGCAATGCAGGTAGTTACAATTAGGTGACAAACATTATAATGAGAGCCTAGTACATTCTACCGTATAAACATACAAATGTTTTGTTATAATACATAGCACTACTTATAGCTTACCTAAATACTAGACAATAGTAAGCTCGAACTCTAGGTAGGTAACTAAGTTAAATAAAATGGACAATAATAACAAAAGAAAAATAAAGAGGCTTTGTAGAACACTTAAAAATAACATAACAGGCTTATTAATTATAAACTAACATCATTTAGAAATTCTGACACTGAATAGTAGCATTTAGTTATAAGTAAAGTCAGTAAATTGTGTTTTAAAATTTCTTACAGTTTGATCTTTCATAGATTTAGGTATTTTGTTAAAGATAGTAGGAGTGTATATATGGTAGGACTACACTATTGACAGTTGTCTGTCTACAGCCGCGGGCCGGTCCTTCACTGGTAGTACTACACTCTCGCAGAAGCCGACAGCTGTACGCGGGCGTGATCCGGTCGATGGCCCTGTACGGCGCACCGGTGTGGGCGGGGTCCCTGACCGTCCGTCTGAGGGCCCTCTTGTGGCGGCCACAGAGGGTCATGGCGATCAAGGCCATACGCGGTCACCGCACGGTGGCGACGGAGGCAGCGTGCCTCCTGGCCGGAACTCCCCCGTGGGACCTGGAGGCGGAGATGCTCGCCGGAATTTACCGGCGGGTGTCGGAGACGCGCGCCCGCGGCGGTATGGTCTTCATCAAAGGGATCACCGCCTGGCGGGTCGACGCCCGCCGAGAAGTCATTGCCCGTTGGGCAGTCCGGCTGGAGAGTCCTGGGTACGGTGTCAGGACCGTCGAGGCCTTCCGGCCGGTGCTGAAGGAGTGGTTGGAGCGGACGCACGGGGTGCTTTCCTTCCAACTGGTGCAGGTGCTGACGGGGCACGGTTGCTTCGCGAAGTACCTGCACAAGATTGTCAGGAGGGAGAGCACACCGTCCTGCCACCACTGCAACTGCGACGAGGATACGGCGCAGCACACGCTCGAGGTGTGTGCCGCGTGGGCGGGGGAACGTCGTGAACTTATCGCGATTATCGGTGCCGACCCGACGTTGCCGACCATCGCCAGGGAGATGCTCGACAGCGTCAGGAATTGGGACGCGGTCGCCGCCTTCTGTGAGGCCGTAGTCTCACGGAAGGAGGCGGCGGATCGTGTGCGAGTAGAGCTCCTATTCGGCGACACGTTCCGCCGCCGGCGACTCGGGCGGCGCAGGCGCGAGTATCTGCGCCTAATGCCGCCCTAGCCGAGGTCGCGGGTGATCGGACCGGGGAATTGTCCGTCACCCGCAGAGAGGCTGATCGCGTGACGGCGATCGATGTCCCAGGACGTTGAGAGGTGAGGGTACCCGAAAGGGTATTCCGTCGGGCCGACCACTGACGATAAGTCACCCTGCTCCATTGGTCGGCCCAACAACGAGGTGACGTAGGTACGGGTGGGTTATGGGCCCGCGCGCCGTCTTTTCATCGCCCTGGACGGAATGGACCGCGCGTGCGCTTACTAGCTATAGCCCACCAATAAAAAAAAAAACTAAAACACTCTCGCAGAAAATCAACGAGTAGTAGCAATTTGTTACTGCACTTCGTTCGGTGAGCGAGAGAGCCAGAGGCCCAACTTTTTGAGGCCATTTGTGTGTGGTGGATTTTGGTGATGCCTTTAGACTTAGAATAATAACGTATAGAAGGTTAAGTCCACAAATAATGAAGCATTTAAATTGGAGCCTAATGGAGCTTACGCCGGATCGTTCCGTAGTGTACAACTGTCACTGTACTGCATGTACGTACCAACTTAAAAAATAAATAGGTAATTATGACGGTTTGTACATTCAAATGGTGCCACAACACATTTGAAAGATATAAAAAGTGTATTAACATTACTTTTAAAAGTATTTCGACGATTTATGTTAATAAAAATATAATTTGATTTCATAATTAATATAGTAGTGTGTATGTGTGTAATCGCCTGCGCGCATTTAGTATTTTTGGCTTCATGTTTTGATCGCTTTAAGTACCGACACTATCCTTTTATACGTTATTTTTCTAAGCCTTTAGTACATCATTTTACTATTTTACACTCCCTTCACTTTCTTCACAGTAGGCAGCGGCTTAGCATAAGTCCATGAGGGGCAGTATTATTTACCATGAGATTTTGCTCATTTACCGCCATCAGCTATAAAAAAGATCTTAAAACGCAATTAATATGAAAGTATTGCCTGCAACATGTTATATTTACACATATCGGCTAATAAAAATAATAATAATACTGCAATAAACCCAGCATGGTGCAGATAGGCGGAGGACATTAGCTGAATGAAAAATCAATACTACTAATATGGATTAGAAGTTTCCCATTAAATAATGGAGTATATAAAAACATGTATGGTGATTTCTGTGTGGTGATGGAGTAAGAATTCAATTCACCACCTATTGCCCGTGTATGTCGTAAAATATGACTAAGGGATATAATATGCATAAAACTCTAAATAAAACCCTGTACCAACACGTCTGACCAGCATGATATAGTAGGCGAATTTCCCTTCTATTGTGGGGGAGGCTCGAGCCCAACAGTGGGACGTATATGAGCTGAGATGATGATGATAATTATGAGTTACAAAAGTTAATTATTTCGTAATTCTATTATCATTATTACAGTAACATTTAGATGTCTCAATAATGCTATGAAGGAAATGTATTGAATTACAATTCAATACTTAGTCTATGTTTAGGGTTTACACACAAACCCTGCGGGGCACACTTACGTATATACACACAGTCAATCTAACATTTCAACTCACTCGAACTCAAGCTCTCTCCATAATGGAAGAGAAATTGACCCATTATACCGAGCTGGTCAGACACGTTGGCATAAGGTTTTATGTCGAGTTTTTCTTCTGCTGCATAGATATAATCTGCATATAATATCCAGTGATGGTCAAACTACGGCCCGCAGGCCAACTCCTGTCCGCGAAAGTATTTAATCCGGCCCGCCGAGAGTCCATCCATCCTAAATATTCTAGTCAGTATTTTGGTGCGAATAATAAAAAATGTCAGGTTTATAATTAAAAATCTCCGAATTTTTAATGAAAGCCAATTCGTCAGGGGTGTTTTGAGCTTTCATTATCACATAATTAACTTACCATAATTATAATTATCTCGACAGTCTGTCACAGATATTAGTTTATTTATTGAAAAATTCTATTTTCTTCATCTATCGATGAAGCTAAACTAGCCGCGTAGTTCATGTGTTGGGTAATACGGGGCGCAAAGCATGGTGAAATGTGAGGCAGAGGCGGCGAGGGCGAGAACGGAAAAACTCAATCAGATACCGATTGACTGATGAACACCTTTTCGCACTGCTGAAAGTTGCTTCGTCACAGATAGTACCTGCTTTCGAAAATACTATGGAAAATCAAAAACAATTCCATATGTCTCACACGCCTAACAAGGTGTAAAAGTAAAAGGTATTTTGTTTATTAAAAAGCTAATGCATTTTTCTATAATTTTGGCCCTCCTCTAGAATTTCTTAAACTTTGTGGCCCGCCATTAAAAAACATTGTGGCCCGCCTTAAAAAAAGTTTGCCCACCACTGCCTTAGTCGTTTTACGGCATCCACGGGTAAAAAAAAAGGTGTTAAGCTGTATTCTTATTCCGTCACCACACGGAAAGTTCTACATTCTATCTTAAATTAATTAAATAATCTATCACCGAATAGGAACGCAAACTCCACTCAATTAAATTAGGTAAACCAAGTTCATCGTTACAAGGGACCTAAGAAAAAAACTAAACATAGATTACGTCACGTTTAGTCAAGTCTAGAAAGTTCATAAGAACAATAAGATCCTGAAATATTTTACCTATTTATAACACTTGTACAAAAAATACGTTTTTAGGGTTCCGTGCCCAAAAGGTAACAACGGGACCCTATTACTAAGACTTCTCTGTCGGTCCATCCGTCTGTCCGTCCGTCTGTCTGTCGCCAGGCAGTACCTCAGGAACCGCGATAGCTAGAAAGTTGAAATTTTTCAAATTGTGTATTTGTTGCCGCTATAACAACAAATACTAAAAACAAAATAAAATAAATATTTAAGGGAGGCTCCCATACAGCAATTGCGATTTTTATAGAAAATGGTACGGAACTTCGTGCGTGACTCCGACTCGCTTTTATAAATATGAGCTCTAATAATAACGACACGAAGAATAATTTAAGTACTTTAAGAATCCTTCTTAATGAAGATTTAAAAAGTCAAAACTTAAGGCAAAGTTATTTCAAAGTTAATGGAGCTGTGAAGAAAATAGAGACCAAAGGAAATAGAGGATGAATAAATTTAAGTTTGAGGCTACATTTTAATAGTCCGGTTAATATTTATACAGGACTACCTGACTCAATAGAACGTCTATTCTTCTTAAATTTTAAATCTAAAAAAGTAGTAGAAGTCTTTGAAATCGATCGCAGCGCCACCTACTGGTTTCAATTATTAATGTAAACCATTCGCATATCCGTCGTAAAACTACAAAAAATCATCAAATTGATTTCTGATGTTTACGCGAGTATTATACATTTTAAATAAAACTACTTTACGGATTTTATCGCGTTTGTATTTGATTTTTGATTACCCGACGTTTCGAACATTTTACAGCGTTCATGATCACGGGTGGACTAAGATGTCTCACGTCCAACAAGTCATCGTTACTGCAGAAAATTTATAATTATCTACCCGATACAGAAATTAGTTATTAAATATTGACGCACATTTTGATACAAAATTTATTGCCAGTGTAAGAAGAAAATGATTATATATGAAAAAATTATATTGTTTATGGTTAGTAATAATTAAACATTAAAATTAATAGTAATTATATTTAAAAACTAACTAATAATCTAGTATACTACCACCGGATCGGAACACGGTTACACTGAGAAAGATCCGGCAAGAAAACTCGGGTAACATGATGCTAAATTAAAGTTAATTTTGAAGGCGGCTTACTTTATGTTACTAAAAGGTTTTAATTTATAAAATTATCTTTAGTTATTATTATTGTGGGTCAAATCTATACAATATGAGCTCACGGTGTCTTGCAGTCTTGTGGTGGTCTTTTATCATCAAATTGGTGCAGCCGTTTAGAAGAAGTTCAATTACAAACATGTGAACAGAAGATTTACATATCTATATACATAAAAGAAAGTCGTGTTAGTTACTATATTTATAACTCAAGAACGGCTGTACAGATTTGGCTGAAAATTGGTGGGGATGTAGCTTAGAACCAGGAAACGGACATAGGATACTTTTTATTTCGTTCTTCTTCTTTTTAATGATAATGAGCTACTTTTTATTCCATTCGATCGCGTTCCCGTGTGACATGGCATAAAATGTCAAATAGATTTTATTTTGTTTCTGTTTGTCCATTCGGACGGGCAAAGGAATCAAAAACCATACAGCCAAGTCTGATACAATTTTCTTCACATTATTTAACATTTCTTTATATAGAATAGCTTATTTATAGTCATGTCCATCAGTAAGTTAAGTCGTTACCATTAATTAGCCGCTGTAAACCTAATTATTTGATTTTTCTGGGAATTACGGTAGAATATGAAAATACAGGTAAACCATTCTTATATCACATTCACCACACTTCAGCACCTTAACTGTATTCTATTACATAAAATATCAGCAAAATTATTCAATATAACACTATAAAACACAAAAAAATGAATATAATACATGAGCTTAACATGACATTTCCATATTCGCACCGAAACTCATGTCAAAGAGAATACAAGTCACTATGAAACGTAGGATAATAAAAACGCATTTGATATGTAATAACAAAACGCAAATGACAGCTAAACGTAATTTTGGCTATAGTTAAGTATGGTTGAAAATTTGATATTTATAATTTTGTCAGAAATCAATAATCAGTAGGTAATTTGTATTCTCTTTGAGTCATCATTAACAATGCCGCGACCAAGACGATCGAATATTTCCCGACAAATCCGTAATGGTTCTTCCATTAGAGACTATACCTATATTCGGTAACTTAGAAAATATATTTCCGAAAAAAATTATGGCGGTACGAAGTTCGCCGAGTCAGCTAGTATGTATATAAAGATTAGTTATTTGTTTCAGCCTGTATTATTGTGAAGGGAAGATGAAATCAATACATAAGTCAATGTAGATACGAGCATTTATTAATCTTAATTGTATTAGGGGCAGCTTTGAAGTCCTATCAGTTGTACTGTATTATATCTTAGGTATTTACGCAAACTAAGATAGGTTGCGATTGAGTCTGGTGGCACGACTTACACTTTTTTTAACTACCGACGCAAAAACAGGAGTTTTATAAGTTTGACGCCAATGTCTATCTATGGCATTGTAACTCTCTACTCATTAGAGAGAAAGTCTGACCTAGATCAACTCCATCTGATGTCGTTTAATATATTACAATTACATTCACAAGGAGGGTTTACGTCAGGTAGGTGGCCGGTCATAAAATTATTTTATTTTTGTAATTTGACAGAAGTATATATTTTAAATAAAACTACTTTACGGATTTTATCGCGTTTGTATTTGATTTTTGATTACCCGACGTTTCGAACACTTTACAGCGTTCATGGTCACGGGTGGACTGTCCACGATAAAATCCGTAAAGTAGTTTTATTTAAAATGTATAATATTCGCGTAAACATCAGAAATCATTATAGAAGTATATATTGTATCGATCCCAAATAATTGTGTTAAGAACAGGATGATGATGATGATAAGAAGCCTAAAAAATCATTATTATCAACTCAGTCTCCTCTCCTCCATAAGGGGAGAGAAATTTACCTCAAAACCGCGCTGGTCAGACGTGTTTGCTTAAGGTATTTTTATATTGATTTCTGATGTTTACGCGAGTATTACACATTTTAAATAATGCTACTTTACGGATGCCACCAGTGACCATGAACGCTGCAAAGTATTCGAAACGACGGGCAATCAAAAATCAAATACAAACACTATAAAATCCGCAAAAATAGTTCTATTCAAGGTCTTATGTCAAATTTTCTAGCTCTTCTATCGATGTTATATGCAAATTACATCCGTTAGTTGTTTTTTATGACAATCACGAACAATTCAGAGGGATTTCTATTTTTATAGTGACCAATAAAGATATTCTCAATAGTAATGAAATAAGAATAGAATTCAGTGAACTCAATTCTTTCTTTATTGCTTTATGGAAAATCTATACAATAGCCCCTAGGTTAAGGTTGCTTGTATCGCGTTCAAACATCTTTATACATATAAATCTTCTGTTCATGTGTTTGTAATTGAATTCCTGCTCAACCGCTGGACCGATTTCAATGATTTATTGTAGCTGTTTCAATGGATATGATAATGGTTTAGATTAATAATTAGAACTAGTAGGTGGCACTGCTATCGATTTCAAGGAGAATTCCTTTTACTATTTTTTTCAGATTTGAACGAAACACCATCTGTTGGATCAGCTAGATTATTTATATATTTTGAAATCTAGAAGATCCTGAAGCATATTAACGATAATAATGCTTGAGATGAACGTTATTTATATTTCATTCCTACGGTATTTGTATTCTGAGTCTCAGTTTTATAAAAGTCTATTTGAAGCCTATCTTAATAGTAATCGCGAGTGATTTGCGTTTACGATATCTAAATCTTCACCTAATGAAATCTTGATAACAACTTTGAGAACTTATCTTATGTAGCCTTATATAAATCTTTAGATAACACCGGCACACAAAAAAAAAGTGGAATGTGCTTTGGACCGGACCTACCTAACGATATGTATTTCGACCCGCTGAATCTGAATTTCAAGTCCGTTTGGCCCGGTCACCCTTCAGTTTTGAGATTCAGATTCAGCGTTGAAATTCAGATTCAGCGGGTCGAAAAACATGTCGGTAGGTAGGTCCAGTCCAAAGTACATTCCACTTTTTTTTTTGTGTGCCGGTGATTGTTAATGATAATTGACTCGTCAATCAATAGATTGACGAGACGAAACTTGTCGGTTTAATAACTGTTTGGTTAATAAACCAAACAGTTATTAAACCGACAAGTTTAGATAACGGAAAAGGAAAGTGCAATTTCTGTATCGTATGTTATTTGTTTGTGTGTGTGCTTTTCCGTGTGGTGACGGAGTAAGAATACAATTCATCACTCCCTATCTTACCCGTGGATGTCGTAAAAGACGACTATGGGATATAATATGCACATAACTTATATGCAAGAGAAGGAAAACTCGAAACGAAACCCTATACTAATATGTCTCACCAGCATGGTATAGTGGGTCAAATTCCCTCCAATTGTGGAGGAGGCCTGAGCCCAACAGTGGGGCGTATGTGGGCTGCGATGACGATGATGATGATCATGATGATGATTAAGTTATTTGCGTCCATGTGGTGACGGAGTCAGAATACAAGTCAAACCAGCAGGCAGCACACCTGATGGTAAGTGATACTGCCGCACATGGACCTTTGCAATACCAGAGGCACAGCCAGGCCGTTGCCTACCGTGAAGAAAATACTCCTCTTAAACCTCGTTTAAAGAAGGACATGTCATAGCGCTCGGGAAACACAGCAGCAAGTAGTTTATTCCTGAGCCTGCTGGAGCCTCTTCTATACCAATAAATAAAATTGGAGTGTCTGTTTGTAATGTCAAAATAATAGGCTTTTTTCATGCTCACACGGTTATTTGCACGACACCTATGCCTAAAATAGCAATTACAAATTTTTTGTCTGTCTGTCTGTCTGTCTGTTTGTTCCGGGTAATCTTCAAAACGCCTGGACCGATTTCAAAAATTCTTTCACCAATGGAAAGCTATAATATCAGGGCGTAAACTAGGCTATATTTTATCCCGGTATTCCCACGGGAACGGGAACTACGCGGGTAAAACGACTATAACCTATAACCGAAGCGAAGCGAGGGTGGGTTGCTAATCTTCAATAAGAAGAAAATTGATCCATTACACCATGAAGAGCAGATATATTGGTTTTGTTACAAGTTTTCCTTCTGTTATGAGTAACATCTATATGTTTTTTTTTGGCATCCACGGGCAAGACAGGGAGTGATAATTTTTATTCATACTCCAGCACCACACGGACATACGTACTATATGTCATCATCATCATCTTGCTCTTATCCCAATTACTTGGGGTCGACGCAATATGTCATCTGTTTTGACATATTGCTAAAAGTTTCGGCAATGACTTTATGACCAGCCGCCTGCCTGACGTCAACCCTCCTTGGGAATGTAATCGTTGACCCAAATGGTACCAGATGGAGTTGGTCCGGGTCAATCTAGGGCTACGTACTATATGTATAATACGTACTATATGTATGATATGAATAGACCATAATTCTATTATTTCAATAGCGCGTTCATTGCAAAGCAGAATCAATTTATCATAGCGCCTCAATTCAAATAAGTACGGCCAAATGTAAAACCATAACGTTTACTCGTTCACGAGCTCCACGCACATACAATTACAAAATATCTGGTGTACCGCTGCAGCGGGTCACTCAAATCCGCGACCTAGGCGTTACACTAGACTCGTGTCTAACTTTTAACACGCATATCGCAAACATATGTAAACAGAGCTATATGTCCCTAGGCTTTGTGTTGAGACAATCATCCCTATTTCAAAGTAAGACTATCATTGCGCTGTACTTTTCTTTCGTTCTTAGTATTTTGGAGTATAACTCCATAATCTGGGACCCACATGAGGTCAAGTACAGCGTGATGATTGAACGTGTACAACGTAAATTTTGCAGATTTTTATACAAAAAGTTATACGGTTATTATCCATATTTATATCCGTCCCTATTTGTATCCGGCGCGTTAGGTCTCGATACTCTCGCATTAAGACGTAAGTGTGCTATATTATTACATTATTACTTATTATTTAATAATGAAATTGAAAATTCATATATATTATCGCATTGTTCGCTATTAGCACCAAACCAATATACACGGCTTCGTTCACGTCCCCTGTTCGCTCTACCACAGGTGCGTACGTGTACTGCACAATATGCACCTACTAGTCAGGCTATTGCGTTGCTAAACTCACTGATTACTCACTATCCGCAAGTTGATATATTTTTCACCAAATTCGATCTATTCTTAAAATTTTGTTTATATTTTTTATCTTTTAATTTTACTTTTAAATTATAAAAGTGTAATGGCTACACGTTTTGGGAGACTGTAAGTGTAGTAAGTAGTTGAATGATTAATAAATAAATAAGTCTCCAGAGTTGGGCTGGTCACGGTCGACAAAGAACTCGGTAGCAGTGGTCGGCCCAAAGGCAAAGGCGTGGGAATACGATGGGGTCGTCATCACCATCATCATTTCAGCTCATATACGTCCCACTATGGGGCTCGAGCCTTCTCCACAACGAGAAGACTTACTATATCCTGCTGGTGAGATAAGTTAGTATAGGGTTTTATTTCGAGTTTTTCTTCTCTTGCATAGATGTAATATGCGTATTATATTCCTTAGTCGTCTTGTACGACATCTATGGGCAAGATAGGGAGCGGTGAATTGTATTCTTATTCCGTCACCACAGGGAAACGGTGGGGCTGTAATATTAAAGAAATATTTGCCACAGCGATTTTCATATTTCATTAATTTCATATTATTATTTTTGTAAAAATAAGGCATACTTTTTATCATATTTGTCCTTTTCTAGAAAGAACTACAAGACAAAAGTTCGTAGATACATTAAAAATAACTATTTATTTCGAATTCATACGATTCTCGTTCACGTTTCCTTAATGATTTCAAAATTAATCGAATCTGTTACTTATTATTATTGTTTGTCGTCACATGGCCGTCCGTCGCTGAAAATATTTACTGGCTTTGAAGTGGTGACGTTACTCACTTGAGTAAATAAACATAGTGAGATAGACGTCTCGATATTTCGATATAGAATCGAGTGGGCGCTGCAGTGATTAATATTGTGTGCTTCCCGCTCAATGAATTCGGAAATTGAATTTTCGTAATTAGAATCTCTTTTGTTTTTAACTATCCACATATTTGAAGCAAAGGTATTTGAACTCTGTTGATTAAATTATGAATAGGGTTTTAGCGGGCACGTGAAAATGTGTCTTTACATACTCAATATTTTAGTATTATATTAAACCAGCTGACTCAACAGACGTTGTTCTATTATAGTCTAAAAAAATGGTAAAAAGAAATTCTCTTTGAATTGATCGCAACCACCTAACGGTTCCAATTATTAATCTAAACCATTCTCATATCCATCGGAATAGCTAAAACATCAAAATCGGTTTAGCCACTTAAGAGATCATTTACAAACATACGAACAGAAGATTTATATATATAAAGATAGAAAAGTTTATATAGTCGAAAAAAGATTACATTAGAAAAGTTTATAGGTATAGTCGTTAAGTTTTCTTAAATTTTCTAATTTTCTGCGCAACTTTCTTAATTTTTTTTCCGTAAAAGTCATTTTCAAAGTACATACATTGTATTGACATTGTTTGTATTACCGTGTGGTGACGGAGTAAGAATAAAATTCACCACCCTCTCTCTTACCCGTGGGTGTCGTAAGAGACGACTAAGGGATATATTACGCATATGACATCTATGCAAGAGATGGAAAACTCGAAACAAAAACCCTATACCAACCTGTCTGACTAGCATGGTATAGTAAGGTCAATTTCTCTCCTATTATGGAGGAGGCTCGAACCCAGCAGTGGGACGTATTTGAGCCCAAATGATGATGATGATTGTTTGGAAATCCTTTTTTTTTGTCAATAAACTTGTTATAGCCTCTATAAGCGTGGATTAGATCCGGAACCCGGTGGTTAAAAATATCTAACATGTAATCAATTACTATTTTCAAAGGGTTGCTTCTACAATATAGGCTCAGGTACAGATTACAAAAGAAATTAAATTATCTTACGCTTGAGTTGATAAGCCTTTCCTATTCACTGACTTACAGCTTTGCTACTTACTCGTAAAGTTATAAACATATTCAGTAAGACTGTGTAAAGTTTATTTCTCGCATAATGAAATTGCTTTGACTATATGTCAACGTTCTCAAATGATTTTATCTTATATCTTTAAACGAGTAATTCTTGTGTATATATATTTTCAGAATCTCGGAAACGGCTCCAACGATTTTCATGAATTTTAGCATACTAGAAGTTTCGGGGCCAAAAATCGATTTAGCTAGGTTTTATTTATATAAAATGTAGTTTTGTCGGTGTTTTTAGCTAATCAATACAATAACATAAAATGTCAATAGAATAGGTACTTAAATTTCGCCGTCGTTGTCAAGAGTGACAATAGCTCAGTTGGCAAGTTGTCCAGTCGCATTCAAACAACGTGAGATCGAATCTCGGTGTTATTATTACTCGTTTTTGTAATTTTTGTTATTTTTTCCATTATTTCATCATTTTTGTTTTTTATTAATATACATATATCTAAATAGATTCGTCAAAAATACAATTTACGAAAAAAGCTCAATCAACCAGATATTATTTTTTTAAAGGAGAATCTTGTAGATGTGCTTTTAATAGCCTATTTTTTTCATTTAGTAGTAATACCTCTTCAATAGGATCATTCAAATCAAATCAAACAAATCAAATCATTTATTTTGCATAGGCCTCTTGAGGGCACTTACATATTGTCAAATTTATACATCGTTTGAATATAATACAATATCTACCACCGGATCGGAACGCGGCCACAAGCTGAGAAGATCCGGCAAGAAACTCAGCGGGCTGTCATTTTTTTTACCATCTTTTGAATACAATTACGTATACAACATATAGTCTTAGCTCCAGTGTGATGCCCTTCGAGATAGGATATTACAATTTTTTTTTAATTTAGTTCAAATAAAAAATAAATAAAAACATGGTTGGACCAGATCCCACAAGCAGCACCCGATCACGAGTTAACTACTAGAGCAGCCATCACTCCCCTCAACCACATTGGAGGGAAGGGAGTGACCCGCCCCACATAGCTACAGCAAGCAGAACCTTATTCATTGAGCATGACCAAACCATAAATTGCGAACTATGATAGATATGCTAAAAAGACCAAAACCTAAATTCGTCAGGCATTCGTTTCTGAGATTATCACCCACATCGTTCAAATTGTGGTGCGTGCATATAAACTCAAATCAAGTCTTTAAAGTTTCACAATTATATTTTTTTTAATAAAAACATACTATGTACTAGCAACCTGCTCTCGCTTCGCTTCGGTTTCTGTCGTGTTACCCGCGTAGTTCCCGTTCCCGTGAAAATATCGGGATATAATATAGCCAATGTTACTTCCTGATATTATAGCTTTCCATTGGTGAAAGAATTTTTAAAATCGGTTCGGTAGTTTAAGCGTGAAAGCGTAACAAACAAACTTCGGTAGTGGTAGGACCACACTGTCGACAGTTATCTGTCTACAGCCGCGGGCCGGTCCGTCCGGGGTAGTACCACGCTCTCGCAGAAAATCGACGTCTGAGTAGTAGCAATTTGTTACTGCGCTTCGTTCGGTAAGCGAGAAAGCCGAAAGCGCAACTTTCTGAGGCTGTTTGCGTGTGGAGGGTTTTGGTGGTGCCTTTGGTATCACCGAGCCTCAATGCACGCATTCACACTCCTTTCACTTTCTTCGCGGTAGGCAGCGGCCTTGTAAAGGTCCATGAGCGGCAGCAACGCTTACCATCAGGTGTACTGTTTGTTCGTTTGCTACTGCTTGCAATATAAAAAAAAACTTACGGACGCATTTATAATATTAGTAAGGATTGTTTCTTTAAAAAAAAGGGTAACTATAATCTTAATAAAAATTTAATACATCATTATAATCATCATCACCTTGCTCTTATCCCGTTTATTTGGAATTGACTCAATTTGTACTTTTCTTTCAGAGTACATATTGTAAAATTTTATGACCTGCAACCTACCCGACGTCAAAAAACTCAGTAGGTATATATATTTATGTGAAAGTCATTCGATTTAAAAGAGAAATCATTTTTCTCGTTCTTCTGCGTATATATACTCTATATTAGTAAAATAAGGTACGGCAAGTGCAAGGCCTTATTTCACGATAGGAGGGCAAATCATCTATTATCTTCCACACACCTCCTCCTCCTCCGTCACCACACTTCACTGTGTGACGGAGTAAAAATACGATTCACCACTCCATATTATGCCCGTGGATGTCGTAAAAGATAATTAAGAGATATGTTATGTATATAACACCTTGGACAGATCCAAGAAAAGGGAATCTCGAAATAAAACCCTATTCAGAAGCGCCTCACCAGCGCGGTTTAATAGAGAAATTTTGCCCACCCAACAGTGGGATGTATATGAGAGGGGATGATGTAAATGATGATACCATACTGATTAAAGAAATTGGCAAAAGCTTTTGCGGTTTCCCTTCATTTTTTTTAAAGAAGGTATTGACCCTGCAGTGAGAAAATAATTCCTATCATGGGAACTCTACAAACATATAATTTAACGGACACAAATTACACCCAGGACGATAATTCATGGATCCCATAAAGTATTGTCCTGCTTGGGATTCGAACTCGCGACACTTGACACTCTAGATCGGTGTCTATCTTAACCCTTACACCATCTGTGTAGTCTTTTGCAGTGAAGTTAACCGTTACCCATTATAATCATTACAACTTTGGGAAAAAGAAGTAGAGTTGAATCCTTATTTTGTCATCGCAGGGTATATACAGAGTGTACCAGGTTATGTGGCAACTGTTCGAGTATGTTGTAGTTTAACGGTTATAGATCGTAATTAGAATGTATATTACACAAAAAAAAACAATATAACATAAAAGTTATAGTGATTTAAAAAATGCGTGTTTAAGAGGCTATGTCTTAAATGTTACGTATTATGTAGGCGTGTACAGACAGGATACATGTAGGCATGTAAAGGTTCGACAGTATAAATAGGTATGAATTGCGCAAACGCTTCAATGGTAACGGAGATACAAAGGCGCTTCGTCAACGGTCATCGGCGGATCAGCTAATTTAAAGCGAAGTTAGTCTTGCTTATGCGAACGTTATCATTAATTTATTAAATTTCTAATGAACACTGTATTTCACAAAATACGAATATGTTGCAGATTAAATATCACTGACTTACATTTCAATCAGATTTACATGAAAAAGCGATGACAAAACTGAAAACTTTACATGTCTCTATTTCATTAACGAATCAATATTTTCCCTTTAAATTTTTTTTATAGGTTCCTACCACCATTGACTAACTCCCGTTTGACCAGTTGCCCCATAACCTGATACACTTCGTATATTGTATAACGCTCTAGAAACACTTAAATTGACTATTGTACTTATAAACTGTAGTTAATAGATAAACTTTGTATTATAAACATTATCCCAAATTTTGTATATACGCGGTTGAAGCGGTGAGTATACGCTTATTAATAATAAAATATTACTAACCCGAAATGGCGAAGGGAAGCATGGTAATGGAATCAACTTGTAAGCCTTAGGGAACAAATTTGACTGCGGAAGCAAACTCTTAAACTAGGCCACTACTACGAACTACATACGACCTTCTCATTTGAGATATGGTTTCTCATTATGAACTAGAATCCATGATCTGAACTAGACGTGTTATAATTCTCTAAAGATAATGATGCCCTGAGTCTCCATCCATCAGCCTATAGACAATCTACTGTGGGCATAAGCCTACCACTAAAATAGCTGTGCTATCTGCATCATACGGCTCCCTTCCAGGGTCTCATTATCTAGGATCATATATGGCCCACTACTGGGTTCGAGTGAGTGAAATTGACCTACTATACCAAGCTGGTCAGACCGGTTGGCATACGCTTTTATTTTTTTTTGTTTTTATTGTAAACGGTGGCAAACGGGCAAACAGTACACCTGATAAGTGTTGCTGCCGCTCATGGACCTTTACAAGGCCGCTGCCTACCGCGAAGAAAGTGAAGGGAGTATGAATGCATGCATTAAGGCTCGGTGATACCAAGGGCACCACCAAAACCCTCCACACGCAAACACCCTCAGAAAGTTGGGCTTCCGGCTCTCTCGCTTACCGAACGAAGCGCAGTAACAAATTGCTACTACTCAGACGTCGATTTTCTGCGAGAGCGTGGTACTGCCCCGGACGGACCGGCCCGCGGCTGTAGACAGATAACTGTCGACAGTGTGGTCCTACCACTACACATTTCTATTATATCAAAAAATTTCTTCTCTTGTACAGATGTTTTATGCATATTACATCCCTTAGTCGTCTTTTACGATATTCACGGGAAAGAACTGTACTGTTCCTCTGTCACCACACGAAAAGTCTACTCTGATAATTTAATAGCTGCTGGTGGCGACGGCGGTTGTACTGTTTGAAAATGTTTAAATAGTGTATTATACTTTACACTATGGCGATATTTAGACGACATTCAGTGCTTATATTTCGTGCAGTAAAATATACCTACACCCCTTCGCTTGCCCATGGGTGTCTTAAAAGACGACTAAAGGATATAATATGCATATAATATCTATGCAAAAGGAGGAAAACTCGAAATAAATCCGTATACAAACCCTTCTGACCACCGTGGTATACTAAGTCAATTTCCCTCCCATTGTGGAGGAGGTTTGCGCCCAACAATGGGATGTGTAAAAAAGTTTTATTTATAGAAAATGTTGTTTTGTCGGTGCTTTTAACTAATCAATACAATGATATAAAATGTCAATATAATAGGAACCCAAATTTCGCTGTCGCCGTCAAGAGTGACAATAGCTTAGTTGGCAAGTTGTCCAGTCGTATTCGAACAGCGTAAGTTCGAATCTCAGTATTATTATTATTCTGTTTTTGTAATTTAGGATATTTTTTTCATTATTTCATCATTTTTATTTTTTATCTAATATGTTCTAATAAGTTCTAATAAGTTCGTCAAAAGTACAATTTACGAAAAAAAAATTATACCGAGCAAAGCTGTCGACCAGATATTTAATATTAATATTTAATATTAATCCTTAATAACCCTGAATATGCCAATACTACTCGTATAATTACGAAGAGATATTTTTACTAATACAGACATCAACATATGTATATAACTAATTTTATAAATGAGAATTATCTGTTCTTATCATGCTAAAAATAAACTTTTTTTTATCCTTATCGTATTAGATATTCAACCCCAAATGTATATCAACTTTTTATTTATAGCAACTAGCATCCGACCTCGACTATCCCAAAGGACATCGGCCATCTTAGAATAGAACAAGTGTGAATGATATTTAAATAAAAATACTGCTGGCTAAATAAAATATATCTCGTGTGATGACGGAGTAAGAATACAATTCACCACTCCCTGCCTTGAACGTGGATGTCGTAAAATACGACTATGGGATATAATAAGCATATAACGTTTATGCAAGAGAAGGAAAACTCGTTAAAACCCTATATCAATACGTCTACCCAGCGTGGTAACGTAGGTCAATTTCCCTCCCACTGTGGAGGAGGCTCGAGCCCAGCAGAAGGACGCACATAAGCTTTGGTGATGATGACGGTAATAATAATTCTACCAATTATTTTAGACGGTAGCGGACATTATAGTAACAAAAGTATTTTTTTTAAGTTATTATATGAAGTCTGCTAATACTTGTAGATTACAGTTTAAAATGATCAAATTCGGAGAGGAGGTTTCGTTCCGTATCGTTAAAGAATAAGGGCTTGACACAGTTTTATAATATCATAAAATTGCGGGCTTGGAGTAGATATAAAACGGAGCACACTCCGTTGACTATCAAAAATTAATATGTGTTATCGCTTGTAAAGTGCGACTCCGACTGCACAGTTGGCGTAGTGGATACCGACCTACTGTACCAGTGTCATGGATTAGAATCACATGCAGGACAACATTTTGTGACCACTGAAGTCAAGGAACTATGTACCAGTGGTCGGCCCAACTATGAAGGAGACGTGCTATATGGGTGGGTTACTGTGTGCCTGTTTACGCCCCTTTGTCGCCCCGGACGAAGCCGGGCGAGGAGGGCGCCGACCGTAACGAAAAAAGGAAAACACTTTGTGCGATCCACAAATTATTGTTCTGAGCCTGGATGTAATTTGTGTCCATTAATTGTATGTTTGTAAAGTCCCCCGCAACACAAAGATTATTTCCTTAATGCAGGGGGTTTAAAAAAAATATTAAGTAAACTTTGAATAATGATTTCTGATGTTTACTCGAGTATTACACATTATAAATAAAACAATTTTTACGGATTTCATCGATTTTGTATGTGATTTTCGAATACTCAAGGTTTCCAACACTTTTCATAGTCAAGGTCACGCGGTCACATGGTCAAAGGCGGACTAAGACGTCTCACGTCCAACAGTCATCGTTGTCAAACTTTAAATATTGAAATTTAGATCATCATCATCGGCACATGTGTCTCACTGTAGAGGTCGACCTTCATCTATCATGGAAGTGATATTGGCATAAGATACCATGCTGTTCAGACGGGTCGGAATACGGTTTTTACGAATCTTGACATAAAAATGTTTTTACGAATCTCGACATAAGAAGCCACTATGGTAAATTTATTTTTGCGGCGTCCCAGTAGGGGACGTCGACGAGAGAGGGTATTCCCTCGGGGTATTCCGTTGGGTCGACCACTGAAGTCAAGGAACTCTGCACCGGTGGTCCATCCAACGACGAAGGCGACATGCTATACGGGTGGGTTAAGGGTGTGCGTGCTTACGCCCCTCTGTCGCTATTAATTTATCGAATACAATAAAATCAAATCATTTATTCTACATAGGCCTCTTGAGGGCACTTACATATTGTCAAATTTATACATCGTTTGAACACAATACAATATCTACCAACGGATTGGAACGCGGCCACAAGCTGAGAAGACCCGTCAAGAAACTCAGCGGGCTGTCATTTTTTTACCATATTTTCAATAAAATTACACGTAGACGTAGTCTTAGCTCCAGTGTGATGTTCCTCGAGATAGGATGTAACTATTTTTTTTAATCTAGTTCAAATCGTTTATTATGCATAAACCCCGCGGGAGCACTATTGTAATTTTTTTTACATTTTAACTTAAATTACTACCGGATCGGAACGCGACCGCACTGAAAAGATCCAGCAAGAAATTCAGTGGGATTGTCTTTTTTTTAATACATTTACTAAATTTTTTAAATAAAATTCATACAACAACATGCCTATTAATAGTTCCAGTGTGATGCCTTTTGAACCATGATATAGTTGTTAAATATAATGAAAAATTACCATGGCTGGACCAGATCCCGCACTAAAATAAAAAAAGAAAGGAAAATATGGTTTGAAATCACAGTCACCATCATCATTGTCATCATCTCAGTCCACATAAGTCTTACTGTTAGGCGCGGCCCTCTTCTACAATGCGAGCGAAATTTACCTACTATATCACGCTGGTCAGACGTATTGGTATAGCGTTTTATGTCGAGTTTATTTTCTCTTGAGTACATGTTATCTGCATATAATAACCCTTAGTCGTCTTTTACGACACCCAGGCAAGGCTAGGGGTGGTACACGCCACCCTGCACCGGTGGTCGGTCCAATGACGAAGGCAACGTGTCACGGGTGGGTTTTGGGTGTGCGTGTTTACGCCCCTCTGTCGGCCCAGACGGAGTGGTGCGAGGAGTGTGCCGACTGTAACCCACCCCCAAAAAAAATAGAGGGGGGTGGTGGATTGTATTCTTACTTCTTACCACATAGACTTATCGAATATTATACTATTATCATCATTTCAGCCTATCGCCGTCCACTGCTGGACGTGGGCCTCTCTCATGTAACGCCATAGTGCAGTCTTGTGCCGCCTGCATCCAACGACGCCCAGCAAATTTCATCAGGTCATCGGTCCACCTAGTGGGGGCGTCCTACAATGTGTTGTCTGATACGTGGTCGCCACTCAAGAACCTTTCTTCCCCAGCGGTTGTCGGTACGTCGAGCGATGTGGCCTGCCCATTACCACTTCAGCATGCTAATTCTTACTGCTATATTATACTATACATTAATATATTACAGTTATCATTGTTCAATGAGAAGTAAAGAGAAATAACGAACAAATCCCCAAGCTAGTTGTCTACCTTATAGTTCTTCGTTAAGAAATGCCAACGCTAGTTATTCGGTTCTTTTTATCTACATATTTACAGGTGAACTTATAAGGACAGCGACCTATTAATAAAGACTTAATAACCATTTTCAACACAACAGCGCAATTACCTGAGACCCTTGGAATGTAAATAAGCCACAATATCAAATTGAACTAAGTTTCATTGTATCATTCAGCCGATATATTTCTTGTTGCTAAATTGGACTGAGAAGTTGTTACTTTTAATTAAAATTTTACCGTTTTTCAAGTTAATAGGTAGATGGGAATGTAGATTATTATAGATCTCGATAAGAGAGATATATGGTTATTAGATTGCAAATGAAATGTATTAAGGGAAATATTTTTTATGTTTTGTTCTTTTATGAAAATTTTTGGTATACAACTTTGCTCCCGCTTTTTCTACAGCTGGTGTTAAAGACAAAGAGACGTCGAGTACATACATTTTTTTTGTGTGTGTATAGCTGTTGATCGCAGATGACCTTGACGCGGGCAATGGGTGAGCGCTGATGGCTCTCAACCCGATGAGTACATACATTGTAGAGGACTTTTAATATTATGTAGTACCTACCTTGTGAACAAAACCTCATAACACAAGCGGTTAGATTGTGTTTACATTAGATAGTCATTTTTCTTTTTCTTCTCAGCTGTATACGTCCCACTGATTGGCTTAATGGAGCGCCACTATAAGAGGAAAATTTATCTACTGAACCACGCCGGTCAGATTGGTTGGTATAAGGTGTTATTTTGAAATTGCCGTCTCTTGAAGTGATGTTATCTGCATATTAAAATATCCCCAATAGTAGTAGGACCACACTATTGACAGTTATCTGTCTACAGCCGCGGGCCGGTCAGTCCGGGGTAGTACCACGTACTCGCAGAAAATCGACGTCTGAGTAGTAGCAATTTGTTACTGCGTTTCGTTCGGTGAGCGAAAGAGCCGCAAGCCCAACTTACTGAGGGTGTTTGCGTTGTGTGGGTTTTGGTGATGACTTTAGTTTCACTGAGCCTCATTGTACGCATTCACATTTCCTTCACTTTCTTCGCGGTGGGCAGGCGGCCTTGCAAAGGTCAGGTGTACTGTTTGCTCGTTTGCCACCGTCAGCAATACAAAAAAAATCCCTTGTCTTTTACAATATCTACGGGCAAGAGCGGGGGTGGTGTATTGTATTTTTATCTCCGTCACCACACGGAATACATCATATATTTATTCTTGAATGAAAATGTTAACTTAGGAGTCAAAGCCTCGTGATTTGTTTTCATATTCAACAATTTTGCTAGTACATTTTTTTTTTTTTGTGTGACTTATTTGTTAGCCTCAGATGGCTGTGACTACTTTACCCGGACTGGTGGGTGAGCGCTGAGGGCTCTCAACCCGTTTAAAGTTAAGCGACCGGTCCCGAGGGCACCCTCTGTGGGGTACGGACCTCGGCTCGGGCGGTCGCTGGCAAAGTGGGCACTCCCACTTTTACGACTTTAACGCGACACGTCTTCCTTCCCCGTCGGCGGGGGCGGTAACGTGGATATTTATTACTATTTGTTAAGGCCTCGCGGGCTGTGTATGCCTCAGTCTGGGCGAGCGTAATAATGTCGTCGGATTCGTCGAGTATTAGTCGCGGTTGTTTGATCGCGGAAATTTTAGAGGGGATGTAAGAAGCCGCCCTTACCACTAATGGGTTCGGGTGTGTCGCGGCAGAGTCGAAGTAGCGGCGGGAGCACTGTTTCATGAATTGCCTGATGGTCGGCAAGCCAAGATCTATGTGAAGATCCACATTGCGCATGTACCACGGTGCTCCCGTCGCTCGGCGCATGAACCTATTCTGTAATGTTTGTAGCCAATGTAGCCTGTGTGGCTTCGCTTGTGTGAACACTACACTAGCATACGTCATGATAGGACGTATACAAGCGGTGTATAATCTAACTTTACTACGGAGAGATAGCTTAGACTTGGCGTCTACTAAGCTGTGTAACCATCCTAGCACTAGGGCTGCGCGCGCGCGGACTAGCCCTATGTGAGGACCGAAGGTGGGGGTTTGACCTGCATAGAAGATGGCAGTCTCGTCAGCGAATAATGCTGTTTGTATTTTACTATGTTGGGGTACGTCGCTGGTGAACAGCGAGAAGAGAATTGGAGAGAGCACCGATCCCTGGGGGACGCCGGCTTCTAGTGGGTGCGGTGCTGATAGAGTACCTTCCACTCTGTAGCGAAAGCTACGCTCGAGTAGGAAGTCTCTAACTATCATAACTAAGTAGTGGCGGATTTTAAGCTTTATTAACTTGAAAATAAGGCCATTATGCCAGACTTTGTCAAACGCTTTTTCTACATCAAATAGAAGCGTACCCGTATATAAACCACGTTGCAGTTTATAACTTGTATACTCGACTATTCGATGTACTTGCTGAACGCAAGAGTGTTGCGTGCGAAAGCCGAACTGAATCGGCGGGATGAGGTTGTTATCCTCAACGTACTTTCTTAGCCTACTATAGTCCATAAAATATAGCTTGATCTCTGTGACAGATGTCAACAAAACCAACGAAGTAAGTTTGAACGAGCGACATGTTTACAATTTCATTTTGTATCATATATATTTTCATTCTTATCGTGCTAGTTTTATTGCAACTGAATTGCAATATATTATAAATATAAAAATATTAATATTCATGCCTAAAATGTACCTTGTAAGCACTGAAATACCTAGTAAACATTTTATAACATTTTATACATAAATGACGCTTACGCACATACAATGTCATACTGGACTGAAAATAAAAAAGAGATGGGACAGTAGATATACGTAAATCGATAACCGATCTTTATTAATTTATTCATAAAAGATATAAACCCAATACAGTACCTATATAAAACTTTCAACATATTTTTTACAATTTAAACAGACGGTTACATTATAAAATACATAAATTGACTTAATTAAACATTAAAAAACTACTTTTCGTCTCAGAGTAAATGATAATATTATGTATGCATTATTGTCAATACTAGACATATTTATTTATAAAACAGTCGTAATTGATCGATTGATCTAATGACTGTCCCTATTTTGGCAAAAAATGATAAATGTCCTAGCAAGGAACGCTCCAGTGATGACAATAAAAGTGACCTAGACCTTAATTGTACTCCTTTTGAATAAATAAAACAGTTTTCGTTTGAAATAAATTCAAAAAGATTTTCATTGATTGTATTTTAATTATAAAAGAAAATCACAATTTTAAAAATAAAGAGATTTATCGATAAAAAACTACGGACTTTATCGTTAGCGTGACGGCACTAGGGACGGGACAACTGTCACAGAGATCAAGCTATTTTATGGACTATAAGTAGTACGCGCTCATAGATTTTACCTAAACTGTTTAATAAACTAATCGGGCGATATGATGACGGTTCGGTACGTCGCTTGCCGGGTTTAGGTATACATATTATCACGGCTTTTTTCCATTGTTTAGGAAATATGTAATTAACTTATGCGGCGTTAATAATTGCTGTTAATATTAATAATAATGAATGAGGGAAGAGTTTAATAACTCTGTTAGAAATACCGTCCGAACCGGGGGATTTCCTAGGGTGGAGACCTCTAACAATCGACTGTACCTCCTCCACTGTCGCTGTTGGTATAAGCTCTTGTGGCTCAGCGTCTGCGGTGCGTGTACGCGATGTACATCGTTCCACTTCGCTGTTAACGGTGTCGGGTTGCTAGTACAAGTAAAAGAATATGTTATGAATGGTTTCAACCCTATTTATCTATATTTTCAATCAGATGAAATTTCTTTGCGTGATTTAAGGGAGAGACGGTTAGGGAGAGACGGCTAGGGAGAGAGCATCGTAGGCATAGCACGCGCAAAGGAATCTCTTAAAAGCAATTACTCTTACCTATTTTGCAACATTTTCTATTTTTACAGCACTTCTATTGTCGTTACGGTAATCATATATAGCCTATAGACTTCCTTAATTAATGTACAATCCATAAATAAAATCATTATTAAATTTGAACCAGTAGTTACTAACATTAGCGCGTACAACCAAATAAACTTTTAACCTTTATAATATTAGTATAGAAGTAAATTCCCACATCTATACTAATACTTACTCTTTTTAAAATTAACCACCATTTTCTCTATAATAGTCGCATTTTACGTCGAGTAAGTCCTCGTTGGTCCAAGTAAATGGAAACTACATTGTCTATGCTATTTACTTTACTGTTGTTTTAAAGCTTTTAGCTATGCATTGTTACTCTCTGTCGACTTGCAAGAGACGTTACATCTTGGAAATGCATTCAGAGTAATATAAGTTTTAACAATACACCACGGTACTGGGAATATAATTAGTATTTATTAAAAAGAATGCACCGTGTGTTAAAATTTACATGAAGGATTCATCATCATCATCGCCATAGATTATGGTCAGCAGCCAATCTATATAAGTGGTTTAAAATGCATGAAAATATAGGATTATTCATCACAGCTCATTTTCGTTCTACAGCTAGGTTCGAGCCTCCGCCACAATTGGGTGATATGACCTATTGTACTAAGCTGGTCGGACAGGTTCGTATAGGGTTTTATTCCGAGCTTGCCATCTCCGCAATTTATAATCGCTTAGTGTTCTTTTACGAATTCCATGAGTAAGAGAGGGGATGATGAGTTGTATTCTTTCCCCATCACTACAAGGAAAATGGCCCACCTGAATAATATGTTCATATTATACAGGATATTATTAACGCAATCTACAAGTATTTGTTCTGTATTTCTATGAAATGCGTATCCATTAGATATCTGACATCATAAAAGAAATAGATTTATAATGCGATTGTCCTATCCTATCCTACTTCCTATCCTACTAATATTATAATCGTGAAAGTTTGTATGCGAAAATGTGAAGATGTTTGTTGCTCTTTCACGCAATAGCTACTAAATAGATTTTGATGAAACTTCACAATTATATAGCTTACACATCAGAATAACACATAGGCTATATTTATCCCAATATTCCCACGGGAAGAGGAACTGCGGGTAAAACCGCAGGGCGCTGCTAGTATTTATATAATTTGTCTAAAGATATTCAAACATAAGTTTCTATCTAAAAAATTATTAACTTCCACAAAACCTCCAAATCTAAACCACCACAACACCTCCTCCTCAAATACCACACTTGCCCAAAGAACAACGTCCCTAACAAAAGTTGCAACTGTTCGATCGTAGACCAAACAGATTGTATAAAATACCTTGGCATCACAGTCGACAGTAATTTATCCTTCAAAACACATATACGCCTACTCGCCAACCGTACCAGGAAACTCATTTATGTGGTCAAAGCGCTGAGAGACTGTACACCTCCATCAACATTGCGTACCGTCTACTTCGCGCTATGCCAGTCAACTCTACAATACGGCATTGCTTTATGGGGCGGCGCTGCGAAATCTGTCCTTATGGAACTAGAAAGAGCACAGAGGGCTGTGCTTAAAGTAATGCTAAAAAAATCTTACAGATACTCAACTGATCTCCTATACCAAGAGTCGTCGGTCCTACGGGTCAGACAGATATTTATTCTAAAAGCCACCCTCCTTGCCCATAAATGCGTGAAAAGCCGCTCTGACTACCAGAGGACGATTCGGAGGAGAATATATAGGATTCCCTGTCCGCGAGCAGACTCACTTCTTGCGAGGCGATGCCCATTCTTCTTACATCCACACATTTACAACGCTGTCCTTAAACACTGTAACCTTAAAGACCTCTCTTACTTCACCTGCAAAAATACTGTAAAGAAATGGTTACTCTCACTCTCATACGCTTCCACTGAAATGATCACTAATGTTAGTAAGTAATGACACAGACGCATGCACCCCCACTCAGAAACATTCGCACATATACACACACACACACATACACCCAACACACGCAAATACACACGCGCACACACAAACACACTCAATCACGCAGTTGATCAAGTCATAACATTGGCAAAATTACTGAACATTCATTACTAAATTTTATTTTCGTTTTTTCTCGTTTTGTATCTTTAAATATGTTTCATTAACTTTTAAAAACTTGTATACTCACAACTCTGGCTTCCGAGATACAGGCACTAGCCTAGTTCGGGAATCGTTGTAAACATTGCTATGTATATTGTAATCGTTATCAAATAAATTATTTATTTATTATTATTTATTATTATTATTATTTATTTAAAAATCAACTTAAAATTTTTTTTTATTAGAAAGGGGATATCAAGGTCCCTTTCCAACGACTAGTCTGCTCAAAAGATAAAAAGCGAGTGCACGTTGAGTTATGAGATGATACCTTTTTTTATTTAGGGACGGGCTATGGTATTATCACAACTCGTTCGATGCGTCCGGGCCGACAGATGTGATGGCACGGGACCCCATAACCTGCCATACCTATCACATGCTATGTGGGTAGGCCACCGACTTCCGTTTTTATCATCAGTGCCCTAAATTACCCCTTTTTTTGGGGGTGGGTTACCGTCGGCGCACTCCTCGTACCACTCCGTCCGGGGCGACAGAGGGGCGTAAGCACGTACACCTGTAACCCACCCGCACGACACGTTGCCTTCGTCGTTGGGACGACCACCGGAGCAGGGTGACTTGACGTCAATGGTCGGCCCGACGGAATACGCCCTTAAGGGGTACCCTCCTATGCCCTAAATTACCCAACCAAAAATCCCGTAGTAGAGTCATGTTGCGACCAAACCAAAAGAAAGAGATGTAACGCTTTTTTTGACAAGCTATGGTGCAGGCGCATGCTGTCCGTCAAATCAAATCATTTTTTTTTTTCAAATCAAATCCGTCCTGTCCAAAGAGAGGAGAAGGCAGCGCGCGACTCCCTTCAACTCCCTTCCCTTCGCCATTGGATCGACCATTGGTACCGAATCCTTGACATTCGTGACCAGCCCAGCAAGAATTGTAATACTGCGTCACCGGAATATACAGAGCGTATCAGGTTATGGGGCCACTGGTCAAAAGGAAGCTAGGCAATGGAGGCAATGGTGATAACCATTGCCTAGGAACCCATGAAATTTCTTTTAAACGAACAATATCGGTTCGTTAATGAATTAGAGACATATAAAGTTTTTAACTTTGTCATCGCTTTTTCGTGTAAATCTGATTGAAATGTATAAAGTCAATGATACTTAATACGCAACATATTCATACTTTGTTAAATGTTTATTAGAAATTGAATAAATCAATGATTACGTTCACATAAGCAAGACAAACTTCGCTTTAAAACAGCTGATCGGCCTATGACCGTTGACGGCTCGCCTTTGTTCCTATCTGTCATTGAAGCGTTTGCGCAATTCTAGATATGAATGAATGAAATTATACTGTCGAAGCTCTACATGCCTACATGTATTCTGTCTGTACATGCCTACATAATACGTAACATTTAAGGCATAGACTCTTAGAAAATTTTTTTGAAGTCACTATATCTTTTATTTTGTATTGTTTTTTGTGTAATGTACATTCTAATTACATTCTATGATCGTTAAACTACAACATACTCGAACAGTTGCCCCATAACCTGATACACGATATACTGGGCCAAGTAAAAGAAAATGATGAACTGTTTTTAAACTGCTGCTTTATTCACACTGTGACTCGAACTTTGAAAGTTTTCAAGTCTTCTAGAAATTATTTAATTAAGTTTTGATATTACGTTGTCAGTGTTAAAATTTGGGGCAACTTCTTCTAAAGTTTTAATGATTATTATTAACTTTTAAGAGACACCAAAATGTTTTACGAGTCATTTGAATAGCTAAGTACCATTCAAAGACATGGCATTAGCAGTTTTATTCATAATTTTAGTTATATATTTTATATACAGTTACATATGCACGGAGTTTACAAAGTGTGTGTATACTTTATACGCACTTAGAACTTCTTTGGCGTAACAAGATAAAAAAACATTCTAAAATTTTTTATCTTCGCGTTATACTACGTTTGTAGAAAAACAACACTATTATAGGAAAAAAAAGGTATTTAATACATTGAATCACCATTGGGCAGATCGCAGGTACTGATTCTTCAACTTCAGTGAGAGTCATATTTTTAGTTAAGACAGAAGACGATAGTAAGGATTTTATGGGTTTCTAACAATAGTAAAAGTCACTATTCTGAACATTTTATTCATTCATTTCAGCTCATATACGTTACTATTGGGCTCGAGCCTCTTCCACGATAGGAGGGAAGTTGACCGAAATAACTATGCTCGTCGGACGTGTTGGTATAAGGTTGTATTTTGAGTGCTTCATTTTCTTGCATAGATGTTATCTGTATAACAGAGAGGGCTGCTTTTCACATAGAAATACCAAAATTTCCTTAAACCTTAATATCCGTTGAGCTTATCCCGTTTTCTTTCCTTTCTTAAGGTGTCCGGTACATTGACTGACCGTAAACATGTGGCGTGTATCCCTTTTTTAATAAGAATAGTAATCGACTACCCCGTTTCTTACCCGTGGGTGTCGTAAATGACGACTAAGGGGTTAATTGAAGATAACAACTATTGTAGGAGAAGAAAATCTTGAAATGCCCCTTGAAAACCCCTATACCAACTCGTCCGACCAGCAAGATATAGTAGGTCAATTGCCCTCCCATTGTGGAGGACGGTCGAGCCCAACAGCGGGACATATATAATGAATAATGGACTTCCGTCATATATTGACTCCATCCAGCAGCCCGTAGACGTCCACTGTTGAACATAGGCTTCCCCACGAGAATGCTACTCGGAACGGTCCTGTGCCACATCCGCATCCAAGAGTTACGTGCGAATTTTAAGTTATCTTCGGTTCACCTAGTAGGGGATTCATCCTAGGCGGCGTCGTTCGATTTGCGGTCGCCAATCGAGAATCGTTCTTTCCTAACGGTTATCGGTTTAACGAGCGATGTGGTCTAGTCATTGTCATTTCATGCTAATTCTGTGGACCGAGACAATCCAACATGTATTGCTTAATATTAGGTTTTACCTATGAAATTGCCGTTATGTATGAAAAAAATTAAACGATTTTTTTCATGTATTTTTATTTGTATTAATCGAAGTAATCTGAATAATGACGAAAAAGATTGAAATGCGACGAAAACGTAACACTAATCAATAAACAAATGACTACTTTTGGAAAATGAATTCCATGTTTTAAAATAAAATTAATTTGAAATTAGAATTTTAACCAAACAAAAATTATTTTGATTTGAAATGGCCAGTACTGCAGAACGGCAATTACATAGGTAAAGACCTATTATAATTGCCATATTCTTGTATTCAGTTCTAACATGTATATAATACTATTTGTGATTAATAATTATACTTTAAGTCTATGCCAGCAATTTCAATAAATGATAATAGTTAAATATGAATAGGGACGCTCAAGCGTGTATAGTTTCTAATGAAGAGGGTTGCAATAATTAAAGGGTCTTGTTAATTACCGAAGTTTCTAATGGTATTTATATCAATATAATATAGTTAAATAAATATATGCCTGTTCAATTATGGTGCTAATTTTGTTTAACCCCTTTTAATTTTTTTTATAAACCATAAGTAGCCTAGTTATTCTTTCTGCTGCCCAAATATTATTCTGACATCTTTTCACCGAGGTCTACTGCTGGTCATGAGCTTTGGCATGCAGATTTTCAATTACAGTAAATATTATAAATTTCTCAAAACATTATTCTCCTCAATATCAATTCTTTATATTCCGTTAGCCGGTCTCTACACTTCCCACGGTAAATAAAAACACATCCTTAGAGTAATAACGTAAAGAAGGATAGTGTCAATACTTCGAACTTTCAAAATTTGAATCTAAAAATACTAATGGCGCGCAGATAATTACACACGTACACACGCACACCACTATACAAATTATGAAATCAAATTTTGTTTTTATTAACATAAATCGTCGAAATACTTTTAAAAGTAATGTTAAAAACCTTTTTAAGTTTTTCAAATGTGTTGTGACACCATTTGAATGCACAAACCGTCATAATTATCAATTTATTTTTTAAGAGTTGTGTACGTACGTGCAGTACAATGACTTGTACATTACGGAACGGTTCCGGCGTAAGCTCCATTAGGCTCCAATTGAAATGCCTCACTTTTTGAGCGTGAACTTACCTTCTATATGTTATTATTCTAAGAACACATCATAATCTTAACGCGTTACCACATCATTTGAGTAATATTGATATAATTAATTCTGTGTCGTGACAGTAAGACTACAATTCACGCCGGATACATACATCAACGAATAGATAATAAGACGAGTACTTTTTGACGTGACAACGTCTTATAATTCGATGGAGCCGGCTGCACGCACGAAAAAACATGACGCATGCGGCGTTACCTCGCTCTGAGGCGTTCCATTTAAGGCTTGATTCATACAAAATATCTATCAAACAAATAAAATTAAAATTTTCTTTTGAAAAATGAAACCATTCCATCAGTATTTTCTTATGACGTTGTCATGTTCAACTATCGTCAGTAAACCGACTTTATAGACAACCGATTTTTTTTAAGTTAAAATAAATAAATTATTTAAATTACGCTTAGTACTAAAGCTTTTACGTCACAAAAGACATTTAGAGAAATGTAATTTATGAACAAAAAGTTCACCCAAACTCTTTACAGAAAAAGATACCGCACCGATAATAGTGAGCGTTGAGGATTGGCTTTTAGCACGATTCTGATGATTTGTAAAAGTTATAAATAAAATAGATCGAGAACGTAATGAAATGAAATACTTTATACATGTATATATGTATATATATTTTTCCGTGTGGTGACGGAGTAAGAATACAGTTCACCACCCCCACTCTTGCCCGTGGGTATCGTAAAAAGCGACTTAGGGTTATAATATGCAGAGACAAGAGAAGGAAAACTCTTAATGAAACACTATACAAACACGTCTGACCTGCATGGTATGGTGATATTTTATTTTTCATTCATTTATCAGCTAATCGGCGTCTATTATATTAAGGCCTTTCTACAATGAAAGGTCATGCCATGATATCCAACCTTATCAGGCAGGTTGACGATCCTACTCGGTGTTAAATTTCACAGGACTGCTGTTACCCAGACTCTCTGAACGGTTCTCTAAACGGTTTCAACTGCTTCTATTGGAAAATAACAAAGAAGGGGACACATTCTATTCACTTAAATGTATTGTATCACAAGAAGGCCAATTTACAAAAATTGTAACTATTTATCATAGTATTCCAATTTCTTAAGGTCGATGCTACACACTCTTCCTTCTATCATACATATAGCAATCAATTTTGTCAATAGTTTTATGACCAGCCACCGCCAACCCTCTTTGGGAATGTAATTATTGACCAGACGGCAGAAAAATGCAAATTGCATCTATGTAAGAAAAGAAAAACTCGAAATAAAACCCTATAATAACCCGTCTGACCAGCGTGGTATACTAGATCAATTTCTCTCTCATAGTGAAGAAGGTTCGACAGTAGGACTTATATGAACTGTGAAGATGATTTTATTATTATTTCTATCCATTCATCAGCCTACAGACGCCCACTGCTGGACATAGACCTCCCTACAAGAATGCCACTCTGAACGGTCCTGCGCCACTTGCATCCAACGGTTCCCTGCGACTTTGAGAATGTCATCAGTCCACCTAGTGGGAGGTCGTCCTACGCTGCGTTGTCCGATTCGTGGTCGCCACTAAAGAACCTTTCTTTCCCAACAGTTGTCGGTTCGACAAGTGATGTGAGCAATGGGAGTGATTAAGAGCGATGTAATAATTAAATATTATTATTTAGTATAATTAATTGATTATTTAATAATTTGTGAAGAAAATTATTTTACGAATTTTGTGGCGTTTGTATTTAATTTTTGATTACCCTTATCCAGCGAGCGGGTTGCCCGCCCGTGACTATGAATGCTGTAAAATGTTCAATATGTCGGACAATCAAAAAACCACTACAAACGCTATATAATCCGCCAAAATAATTTTATTTACAATCTGTAATTACCCTTAGTATTCACGTAAAGATCAGAAAACATTATTTAGTTATTTGTCATATACACAAAATAATTTTCGCAACAGCAATACGTTTCCTACATACTCATGAGAATTTTCGGTTTCTGAAATAGATTCTGTCCGCAGCGATCCATGTAAGGAGATTAAATTACGAATGTGGGGTAATTGTTATTATATCGTCGACGAAGCAGCTCATGTGGACGATAAACAAACAAATTAGTATACAGGATATTATACGTATACAAATAAATTGATATTTTCTTTCAGTAAATATTATTTTTCCAGCGGTTGGAGTACGGTGCTAACACTTGCAGCTATAAATTGCTGGTTTCATCCCGGGTAATGTCAGCCTAGCGTTTTCCATGTGGTAACGGAGTAAGAATACAATTCATCAACCCCTCTCTTGCCTGTGGGTGTCGGTTGGTCATGGGTGACGATGAAGGAATACAATATGCATATAACATCTATGCAAGAAAAGGAAAACTCGAAATGAAATCCTGTACTAACCCGTGCGTGGTGCGATGGATCAATTTCCTTCCTATTATGGAGGAGGAAGATCTATCCAGCAGTGGAACGCATATGAGCTGTGATGATGATGAGTATCATCCACTGCCAGGAAATTGACAACTAAATAATAGCAATTTGCTTCTGCACTTCGTATCTATGAAGCGCAGAATGCGATCACTGGCAGTCTAAATTTCGTCTTAAAGTAGACAGCGACCTGAATGTGCCCGTGGTATTACCGAGGCTCATGAATGGCAGTTACCACCTACCATTAGATGTGCTGCTCGTTCATCTGGCATCAAAGGCTGCTGATACAATACAATTTTAGGCAGAGAAGAAGTTACGCCTTCAGACGTAACTAGGTCTGAGGACGCTGTATTTGCCCAGACATCTGCTTAGTGCACCCAAATCGTTCGGCGCGTCAAAACAGACGCATGCAGTCTCATAACCTGCCCTATTATTTATCCCCACTAGTTGAGTGCATCATGGGATTGATTTCCCAACTTTGGGTGCGAAAGAGGTACCTTTGATCTTAAAAGATCAGTGTCCTGCCAATTAAGTAGTACAGCAATCCATTCGTACATCCACCTACTAACGGTCGCTGTTAAACATAGTTCTTTTAAGAGATAGATAATGTTGTAAACTTAGCAGCCTGGTGTCCAATTACCCAGGAGTGTGTTGTTGTTTATTATCCTGGTGATGATTTACTCTGTTTTTAAGACTCCATATTTTAAATATCAGCAAATTTTTCTGTGTAGTGACGTAATGAAAGTGGAGAGACCTGCCCGTGAGTTTCGTAAAAGTAAAAATAAACTTAATGATATAATTTGCATATCGTCATCGCAGCCCACATATTTCCCACTGTTGGGTTCGGGCCTCCTCCACAATGGGAGACAATTTGACATACTATACCATGCTGGTCAGACATGTTGGTATATTAGTTTTATTTCGAATTTTCCTTCTCTTGCACAGATGTTATGTGCATATTATATCCCATAGCCGTCTTATACGACATCCACGGGCAAGATAGGGAGTGGTGAATTGTATTCTTACTGTGTCATTACACGAAAAAATAATAATAATAGTTTGCATATAATATCTCGTAAATTGTTATTAATAGACTGCAAAGATGAATAAGTGATCTAACTTGCGAACTTCCATTCGATTCACATGCAGTACTGTTCTTTGTACTATTCCCAAATTGATGTTATTCATATTACTCAATTATTTGTTAAGTGACGGATGAATTTAAGCAAAGATATTTAATATTAAATGATAGTATCGTGCTGTACAGATGGCATATTTGTACTGGCAATAAATTTGTATCAAAATGTGGGTCAAAAGTTAATAACTAATTCTCTGTCTCTGTAGTTACGAGGATTTGTTTAACGTGAGACATTTCAATCCGCCGGTGACCATGGACGTTGTAATGTGTTTGAAACGGCGGGCAAGGAAAAATCAAATACAAATAGGATAAAGTCTGTAAACATAGTTTTATTTACAAACGGCCATACAGGCCATATTCAATTACGTGTAAGGAAATTATCCCCACAATAGCATAAGAAGATTGCGTGGAAATTGCTAACAATATTCCGTGTAAGGTTTTACATGGTATAGAATAAAGATATAAAAGGCTGTTACCCGACCCATTGTCATTTCCTCCGATAAATTTGATTACTTGTATGCACATTGAAAGCTAAACGCCTTTTAAATTTTATATTATATTTACATTTAATCTTATATCTTTAAACAAGCAATTCTTGTATATATATATATATATATATATATTCAGGATCTCGGAAACGGCTCCAACGATTTTGTTGAAACTTGGCATACTAGAGGTTTCGGGTCCAAAAAATCGATCTAGCTAGGTTTTATTTAAATAAAATGTTGTTTTGTCCGTGTTTTTAGCAAAACAAACAACGACATTAAATTTTAAAGGAATATGAATTCAAATTTCGTTGTCAACGTCATGAGTTACGATAGCTCAGATGGGAAGTTGACAGGTTATAATTTTGATTTTGTTGACATTCAAACAGCATCGGTTCGATTCTCGGTGTTATTATTATTCTCTTTTTGTAATTTTTTATATAATTTTCATTATTTATTTTTTATTAATATATATCTAAATAAATTCGACAAAAATATTCCGAGCGAAGCTCGGTCAACCAGATATTTGTATTTTATTCGTGTTAGCAAAAAAACAAGTTTTATTTTATTTACGAACAATTGGAATAGTGTGTAGGCCTAAAAAGCTTTGGTCTTTATGCTAAATGTGCTCTATTAGAGAATCTAGAATTATCTGTTCTTTTTCTCCAAACAATGCACGTATAAATATTTGGTATGGAAATTTTCTACAATTGAATGGATTTCTATACAATAAAGTAAAATGTGACATCTGTGTCATCATCATTTCAGTTCATATACGTCCCACTGTTGGGCTCGAGGCTCCTCCACAATAGGATAGAAACCTACCATAACCACGCTGGTGAGACGTGTTGGCATAGAGTTTTATTTCGAGTTTTCCTTCTCTTGCAGAAATGCTATATCGATATTTTATACTTTAGTCGTCTTTTACGACACTCATGGGCAAGGGAAAAATTGTATTCCTACTCCGACACCACACGGAAAGTAATATTTGTGTAAGAGAAGAAAAACTCTCAATAAAACGCTATACCGATCTGTCTGACCAGCATGGTATAGTAGGTCAAAGTCCCTTCCATTATGGAGGAAGCCCGAGCCCAACAGTGGGACGTATGTGGGCTGCGATGATTATGATGATCTTAAAGGGAGCTCATCGTCTGCGTCTGACTTAAGCCCAGCAGTGGAATATATATATGCTGAAAATGGTACTGTAATATAAACTTGACCAATGGTATTTTTGACCATGTTGGTATTTTTTATATGGGTGGGCTATGGTAAGCGCACACGCGGTCCATTCCGTCCGGGGCGACGAAAGGAGGGGCCGCGGGCCCATAACACACCCGTACCCACGTCGCACTCGTCGTTGGGCCGACCACCGGAGCAGGGTGACGTGTCGTCAGTGGTCGGCCAGACATGTTGGTATACGATTACATTTCGAGTTTTCCTTCTCTTGCACAGATGTTATGTGCATTTTATATCCCTTATTCGTTTTTTATGACATCCACGGGCAAGATAGGGAGTGGTAAATTGTATTCTTACTTCGTCACTACACGGAAAGCCCTTTAAGACATTACATGTATATCATAGGTAGCCTTTAGTCGACTTTTACAATACCCACAAGCTGTAATAAAGCCACTTGAAGAATAACTTGAATTATATAAACTCACCTTAACAATTAAACTCAAAAAATGTAGCAAAGGCACGGGCAATAAGTCTGTGGATCATCAACAAAAAGAAAGAAAAAAAAAAACAAAAAAATATACCCACAAGCAAGAGAGTCGTGAATTGTATTATTACTTCGTCAGCACACGGCAATTTCATTACAATATTACAGACCGATATTAATGTTTCCGTATTATTGTAATAAAATTCGCTATTAACAAAATACTTCTTGCTAATTGACTGACCGTAATATTTTATTGGCTTTCATACACTTATATAAATGGACATTACATTTATGGAATGTTAAAAAGAATACCTACACTGAAAAGCCTCGAATTACATTATGTTACAAGTACCTAACTTGGACTATTGTATCCTGTTTATCTCTTAAGATAAGTATTTGAATAAGAATGAGCGTAAACGAGAGTCTTTGCAAAATTACGAATCTTTTAGGGTCTTGTGTATCGTTAGTTGAGTAGGTTAGTCTATATTTTATACGCCTTATCAAAGAGGCAATAGGAAATATTTGTCTGTAAAATATTCCACAACGATAACTATATAACCACTTTAAGTAATAAGGCGGCAAGGTCATTACTATAACCGGGTAAGTTTCTCCCTTCAGCTGCTTACTAAGAATTCAGATAGATAATCGCATTTGGTGACGGAGTAAGAATACAATTCAGCACCTATCTTATTCGTGGATGTCGTAAAAGATGACCAAGGGATTTAATATGCATTTTTTTAATAATTATGCAGAAGAAAAATTCTAAATAAAAGGTTGATATAGACCAACAGAAGAACGGGTGTAACCAATATAGCACGAAGAATTAGCACACTGAAGTGTCAATGGGCATGCCACATCGCTCGAAGAACAGACAACCGCTGGGGAAGAAAGGCTGTCGAGTGGCGACCACGTATCGGACGACGCAGTGCAGGACGAAACTAGGTGGACCGACGACCTGGTGAAAGTTGCTGAGCGTCATTGGATGCAGGCGGCACAGGACCGCACTTTGTGGCGTAACATGAGGCAGGCCTACGTCCAGCAGTGGACGGCGATAAGCTGAAATGATGATGATGATAGACCAACCTGTCTGACGTGGTATAGTAAGATCAGCTTTCCATCCTATTGGAGAGGAGGCTCGAGCCCAGCAGTGGGGCGTATATGAGCTGTGATGATGATGATGGATCACATTTTTCCGTGTGGTGACGGAGTAAAAATACAATTAACCACCTATCTTGTTCGTGGGTATCGTAAAAGACGTCTACGAGATTTAATAATGCATATAACATTTATGCAAGAGAAGGGAAAATCGACATAAAACCCTATACCAACTTGTTTGTATATTAAGTCAATTACCCTCCTAGAATAGATGAGGTTCAAGCCCAGCAGTGGGACGTATATGGGCTGAGATGATGATGAAAAGCATTAGCGATTAACTTATCTTTCTTATAGATAACTATTTTATTCTGTGACAGTCTATGGTACTGCCACAGATCGCTTAATCCGGCCAAGGCGACAAATGCATACAACCCCATAATCTGCCGCACATTAACACTCTATTGTCATTTAAGTAGGCCACTGGAGCAGAGTCCTTATCTTCGGTGGCCCGTCGGGTTTATAATAGTTATAGCTAATTTAATCTGAGCCAGCGATTTCATAGTATCAGATATTATTTGACATATTACTATGTACTTAATCTGTTTGAATTGACATAGATTTCGTAATTTATTTACGATTCTTAGAAAAGCTATGAAACTAAATTACATACTCGTATTAAAGTCGGTGTTATATGAGACAGAAAAAGAAAATTAGTTTTTTTTTAAATTATTGTATTACAAAACTTGCAAACAGCATATGATGATAAGTGACGCTGCCGCTCAAGGACCTTTGTTAGGCCGCTGATAATTTTTTTTTGGCGGGCTATGATACGGACGTCGCGTCCAGGGTGACGAGCTTGCGACCCCATAACCCGCCGGGCCTATCTGCCCGGGGTAGTAACACACTCTCGCAGAAAATAGACGTCGTTACTTTTTTTTTTGGGGTGGGTTGCCGTCGGCGCACTCCTCGTACCACTCCGTCCGGGGCGACAGAGGGGCGTAAGCACGCACACCCGCAACCCACCCGAAAACCACGTCGCCTTCGTCGTTGGACCGACCACCGGAGCAGGGTGACTTGACGTCAGTGGTCGGCCCGATGGAATACCCCCTGAGGAGTACTTTGCCATCGACCGACGTCCCCCCCCCCTTGGGTAGGACGTCGTTCTTTCCTCACGCGGTCGGCCTCTCGGCGGGTGACGGATTAATTCCCCGATCCAGTCACCCGCGGCCGCGGCTAGGGCAGTATCAGGCGCAGGTAATCGCGTCTGCGCCGCCCCAGTCACCGAACATAGACGTCGTTGCTGCGCTTCATTCGGTGATCAAGAGATCCAGAAGCCCAACTTTATGAGTGTTTGCGTTTGGTGGGTTTTGGTGATGCCTTTAGTATCACCGAACTTCATTGCACGCATTCATTCTCCCTTCACTTTCTTCACGGTAGGCAGCGATTTAGCGAAGATCCATGAACGGCAACAACACTTACCATCAAGTGTACTGTTTGCCGATTTGTCACTGTTTTCAATAAAAAAAAAATGCAAAATGGAACTTGTTTTGCCGAATAATTTTAATTTTCTATTAGAATTCAGCTCACAACCCTTATGAAATTAGGCTGAGTTTATGAAATGTGAGTATAACTTGCTACAGTTTGGGATAATTTATGTGTGATTTGCCTCAAATATATCACCATAAGTATTCAACTGCGTAAAAGTCCTTGGTATAATGAGACAATATTATGCTAAATACTTTACAAGTAATATCTGTAGACGACTGTGTCAATTAGGATTAATTGAGGAAGTTAAAATCTATGCCGACTATTTGCTGTTTTAATCACTACATATTATAAAACAAAGTCGCTTTCTCTGTCCCCATGTCCCTATGTATGCTTAAATCTTTAAAACTACGCAACGGATTTTGATGCGGTTTTTTTTAATAGATAGAGTGATTAAAGAGGAAGGTTTATATGTATAATAACATCCATTAAATAGTGGAGAAATACTGTTATTTTTGAGGTTTCTAATGTGATGTCGTAAATAATTACATTTTTTTCGCTTACATTGCAAACGCAGGCTGAACCCTACGAGATTTATCAAAATAATGTACTAAGTATTGTACACATTGAAAAGGTCTACAGAAAACTCCGCCATGGTATATGTCTATCTCTTATGGATATCCCACAATAACATTTTTTTGTTATTTACTTTTTACGACAAATAATGGCTAATTTTCGAAGCGATTTTAACCAATACAGCATTAATCCTTATCCAATTAAATACCTTAAATACATTGTTGATTTAATATAGATCTATATGGCCCTTTACAGCATGATTTAAATGAATATTTTCGAAGATATTACAGATTTAAAAATTGCGGGACGTAGCATTTGCGTTTGCGAGGAAAATAACAATCTATACCAATAAATAAAATTAGTGTCTGTTTGCAATGTCAAAAAAATAGGCGTTTTTCATGCTCACAGGGTTATTTGCACGACACCAATGCCTAAAATATAGATTAAAATTTTTTGTCTGTTTGTCTGTTTGTTCCGGGTAATCTTCAAAACGGCTAGACCGATTTCAAAAATTCTTTAACCAATGGAAAGCTATAATATCAGGGCGTAAACTAGGCTATATTTTATCCCGGTATTCCCACGGGAACGGGAACTACGCGGGTAAAACGACGAAAACCGAAGCGAATCGAGGGCGGGTTGCTAGTTTATAGTATAACTACGCCCTGATATTATAGCTTGGTCCAGCCGTTTTGTAGATTACCCGGAACAAACAGACAGACAGACAAAAATTTTTTAATTGCTATTTTAGGCATAGGCGTCGTGCAAATAACCGTGTGAGCATGAAAAAAGCCTATTATTTTGACATTACAAACAGACACCCCCCCAATTTTATTTATTGGTATAGAAGAGGCTCATTTTTACTTAATTTCACGTATGTGTACTAGTGGTATTATTTTTTAAGCGTCTGTTTATCGACGTACACTATTAGACCTAGACTTATCTAGAAAGGGCCGACTAGCCCTTTTCTTTGATACTTCCTGAGCTGATTTTTTCGAATCCTATGAAAATATAGGATTTTAGAATTGTCATCTCACCATCATATTACATCACATAATCACACCATGTCACACTTTACATCACATCACATCATATTACATCATATCACACTTCACATCACATCACATCACACTATATCACATCACATCGTATTATATCATATCACACTTCACATCACATCACACTACATCACATCACATCATATTATATCATATCACACTTCACATCACATCGCATCACATCATATTACATCATATCACACTTCACATCACATCACACTACATCACATAATAACATCGTATTATATCATATCACACTTCACATCATATCACACTACATCACATAATAACATCATATCACACATTGCATTACATCATATCATACTATCATCTGTGTGGTGACGGAGTAAGAATCCAAACCCCCCCCCCCTCTCATACCCGTGGGCACAGTATAGTCATCTATCAGTAATGTATCTCGGCCGTAACCTTGAATTAAATACCTACATCCATGCGGTATATAAACATGTGATAGGGCTGCCCGCCTCCAGCATTTTAATTACATTTGCCTACTTTGTGTTTCCATTTAGTTTTGTATATACTTTTCTTATATAAACAAATAAAATACTTTGTGTATTGAATAAGAAGTGTTAAATAAGAATGCGTGTTGATTTTTGATTGGTAGTTTTTAATTAAAAAAGAACATGTTTATGTTTAAATAACAAAATCTAGTAACAGACAGACGGTCAAATTATTTTTTTCTAGTACTATTCATACACACAGTACAATAGACATTTGTTATTATTAATAATAAAATACCACGTCTTTACTTTGAATTATATAAACTAACAAAACAAAACACATTATGAATTTTAACAGAAGCGTACCTACCGTAACATGATTCATGATATATACTACCTATTTCACTCGTGTTAATCACTTTATTCACTTTATTTATTAATCCAGACAACTTTTTTGCGGGAGAATAAAGGAAATACTTATACATTAAAACGACACACATTATGTACCTACCTAGTAGTAAGTAAAATTATTTAATAATAGGTAAGATTTCAGAGTTTGCAGGTAATCTAAAATAAAGTTATCTCTGGATTCGTTATTGACGAATTCATGCAACCAAAAACAGCACAATATACCCTACTTGTCATATTAAATATGTGTATAATTATGAATTTTAGTGAAAAATTCGCGCAGTTATTGTTAAAAAAACAACACACCGTTCGCTCGTCACTGCAGCACAGTCGCGACTGTCTGCATGCCGAGCGCATGCCGAGATCGAGGCGCGTAGGTATAGCTCGCGTTTCGTCCGTTTGTATGAAGTTGGATTACTGGTTGATAATATTACCGTGCCGTGGGTGTCGTAAAAGACGACTAAGGGATATATTACGCATATGACATCTATGCTGGAGATGGCAAACTCGAAATAAAACCCTATACTAACCTGTCTGACCAGCGTGGTATAGTAAGGTCAATCTCCCTCCTATTGTGGAGGAGGCTCTAGCCCAGCAGTGAGACGTAAATGAGCCGAAATGATGATGAATGATGATATCATACTTTACATCACATCATATCATGTTTCATCATATCACACTTAACATTATATCACACAAATATTGTAAAGGCAAACGTTTGTATATGAGTATGTATGTTTATTACCTTTTCAGGCTTTAACGGATTTATTAGTTTTGATAATATTTGTCATGGAGGTAGTGTTCTTTTGGGATAAGAATTCAATTTTACTTGTTTCAATCAATAAAACATAATCCGAATTTTGATAAAATTTCATAGTGGTTAAGTAAAATTTTACGCGAGCGAAGCGCAGGCATAACCAAGTAAAATTTATTTTAAATAATAACACATTTTTGGATAATCTCATGAAAATATTGATTAATTTTTCATCCACTTTCCATCATGCGACAACCAGACGATCAGATGGGTTTTCATCGCTATATTGGAGACAGCTCATTTGTCTGAATCAATGACATTGTGCCGTCGACTCTAATAAGCTTTAAATATTTTGTTTGCATTAATTTAACCGTCTAATTATAATTCTCTGTGTAGTGACTGAGTAAAAATAAAATAGTCACCACCCCTTTTCTTTAAGGAAACTAATAAATAAAAAAATCTTTTAATTGCGGGTACTTTACAAAAAATAATTCCACGGATAAAAAATTCACCCAGACTAAGAACAATTATTTCTTCTTCTTCTTCTTTTTTGTCTTGGCTTGGCTACAAATACCAGCCATTTTTGCCAGTGTCGAGTTATAATTATCTTTTCAAGTTCTCAGTTTCTTCATGTCAGTAATGGTCTGTCAGTAAGTCAAAGTGTCGCCCTCAACAGTGTAATGGCCACTGTTAAGGGTATCTTCTGAGAATTTTGGTGGAAATACAAAGGTATGTATAGCAGTTTTATATCATATTCACTACACCTCAGTAGTTTTGCCACTATATATTACATAAAATGCCATCAAAATTATTTAATATAACACGTTAAAACACTAAGATATTGAATATAATACAAGAACACCACATGACACTTCAGATTCCCGCCAAAAACTCCCTAAGAACAATTATTTACGGATGACATAAAGGTAGGGTCGTGAAAAAATAATCGATTTTTATATTAATCGATTATTTTTTTCGTATAATCGATTTTTAATAATCGATTATTAACATAATAAAAACCGATTTTAAATAAATCATTTTTTTAATATTGAAATAAATCGATTAAATTGCTATTTGCTTTTTTATTGTTTGAAGTTAAAGTTTTCTGTTGTATTTGTTTATATAATACAAGAACACCACATGAAACTTCCAAATTGTCATCAAAAGTAACAAAAAACTTGGTTTGTTTTTCAGTTTTAAAACGAACACATTGTTGTTTTAGGTATTATTGACTTTTATTTAATTTTATTATTACGTACAAATAATCCAACCTTACAAATAGTTATAAAATATCGATTATAAAAATAATCGATTATTTTAAAAAATAATCGATTTATTTTAAAGAAATAAAAGTCGATTATTTATTGATCGATTTTTTCACCTCCAAGTCACATCCCTACATAAAGGTTTTTTCTACATGGGAATCGAATCCACGACACACAAATATTCTATATGTAAGCCCTATTTTCTTCCAGCCCTTAATAATAAAAAATATGTAAACCCTACAATTTGTATGTGGTAGAATTTAAACGATACACATAGTAACCGAGACCCTGAAAGTGTATATCCAAGGTTAACGTTTATTTTTATTATTTTCTTCACCCTTATCTAAGGATAGTGTTATACGTGGTAATAACATTTATTAAACTCAGAATTTTGTTCACATCTTCTTTTTGGGTGTTAGTTAAATGACATTAAAGTAGTTTGCTAACTTCGCTCGTAAGTATTCTAAAAGCTCAATAGGTGCTCTTTGCCGATTTTGGTTAAATGTACTTAGAGATGGCTAGTCAACGGTTACTGTCTGCTTTATGAAAGCTTTCCGTAAATAAAAGGTCTTCTTCGCAAAAAAACTTAATGCTCGTTCGTCAGAAGAGCATTAAATTGACAAAAAATATTGTTATGGTAGAGTTAAAGTAATATTAAAAGCCTAAGGTTTATGTAAATTTGAGCGAATAGTGCTTTAAAAATAGATTTAAAAAAAGTGTGTATATGTACGCACATAAGAAGTTATACTTCTTTTCAGGGATTGAATGAGTTAACCGACTTGGTATAATATGGATCTCACAACTTTTTATGGTAGATGAGCTCAATTGCGAGGCTTGGCTTTTTTTACAAGTTTTGTTTTTGATGGTATTACATTTACCCCTTAACATTTATTTAGCAAGGTCGGACAGCTAGCATAAATTTACCATATGAAAATGTACAGTATCTCCTCGTAACAAAAGCATTAGCCTTTCACGTAAAACCAAAAGTAAGTACTTGGAAAAGCAACGGCTTAAAACAAAGTCGAAATAAATGTAGAAGGTTACGTGGTCAAAACAAATACATTACTATTGATAACGGTGAGCAAATAATGAGCAATATTTGCTATTTGGACGTTTGCCCTTTACGTAGAAAAGGGTACAAACTCGGTTGGAATGATAATCATAAACTTTTTAATGATCAAACCAGAAAAGATATTAGTGTAGCAATAAATACATTTAGGAGAAGAAAAACTCGAAATGAAAACCTAAGCGCTATGACATGTCCTTCTTTAAACGAGGTTTAAGAAGAGTATTTCCTTCACGGTAGGCAACGGCCTGGCTGTGCCCCTGGTATTGCAAAGGTCCATGTGCGGCAGTATCACTTACCATCAGGTGTGCTGCTTGCTCGTTTGCCACCGTTGGCAATAAAAAAAAATCTGTGTGATTGTAGTACTCTAAGTTAGGTTAACTAGGTTATAGTACTCTTTCATAATTCATTCATTTGAGCCTATCGCCGGCCACTGCTGGACGTAGGCCTCCCTCATGTTACGCCACAAAGTGCGGTCCTGTGCCCCCTGCATCCAACGACGCCCAGCAACTTTCACCAGGTCGTCGGTCCACCTAGTGGGGGAGGCGTCCTGCACTACGTCGTCTGATACGTGGTCGCCACTCGAGAACCTTTCTTTCCCAGCGGTTGTCAGTTCGTCAAGCGATTTGGCCTGCCCATTGCCACTTCAGCGTGCTAATTCTTCGTGCCATGTCGGTTACACCCGTTCTTCTGCGTATTACCGTATTCCGATTCTATCTCGCAGAGAAAGCCCGAGCATAGCCCGCTCCATAGCACGCTGAGCGACTTTGAGCCTTGTTATGAGGCCTACATTTAGGGACCACGTTTCCGTGCCGTAAGTCATCACTGGTAATACACACTGGTCGTAGACCTGTGTTTTCAGACACTGAGGTATGTTGAACGAGAAGATCCTCTGAAGTTTCCCGAACGCTGCCCAACCGAGTTGGATTCATTGGCTGATCTCTTTCTCGAAATTGGATCTACCTAACTGGACTGTTTGTCCTAGGTAAACATAATGATCGACAACTTCAAGAATCGCATTGCCAACTAGGACCAGTACAGGAATGACATGGGCATTTGACATGACTTTCGTCTTAACCATGTTCATTTATAAACGCACTAGTTGAGATACCCTGCTGAGATCATTGAGCATGGTGCCAAGGTCCTCCATGGATTCTGCCATAACGACGAAATCGTCTGCAAATCGAAGGTGAGTGATGTATTCGCCGTTAATATTGATGCCGAGTCCGGTCCAGTCTAAGAGCTTGAAGACTTATATAACTATTCACCACTGCTTCCAGTGCAGTGGTGAATAGTTTCGGAGAGATGACGTCTCCCTGTCTAATAGTATTCTAAATACAGTTAAAAGTTTGGTATATAAACGTTAATTCGACTGTACATATGGCGTAGTGATTAAGATAACGACCTCCGTGCTAGTGTCATCGGTTCGAATCTCATAACACTTTATGCGATTGCTCACCACCCCGTCTCTTGCCCATGGGTGTCGTAAAAGACAACTAAGGGATAACATCCATATAATTAATATCTATGCAAGAGAAGGTAAATTCGAAAAAGAAAACCCTATACGCCTGTCCAGGGTGGTATAGTAGGTCAATTTCCCTCCCATAATGAAGTAGGCCCGAGCCCAAAAGTGGGACGTATATGGGCTGAGATGATAATGTAAATCCCTATAATTTTTATTGAGGAATGTGCTTATTATTCTCAATTGACAACTACAAAAATAAATCCATAAGTTTACAAAAATACCTTGAAATAGAAAAATTGATGTTTCAAGTGATCACGTCTTTGAAATATTGCCCGATCATACAGACCACTAGATTGATGCCAGACACAAAAACCTATCCTCGGTTTTCTTTACAAAAACAACAGTAATAAATGTTCCGATCAAGCTGTTACAGTTCAGTAATATTTCACCAACAGGCATCCATTATAATTCTTCCTTTATATTTATAGAGTTTTTAATTCAATAATATATGGCGAGCAAGATATAAAATAAGATATTACTATAGCCAAATTTCCGTGCGATGATGGAGTAAGAGCACAATTTACCACCGCCTTACTTGCCCATGGGTGTCGTAAAAACCGCCTAAGGGATTAAATTTGCATATTTTGCAAGAGAAGGATAACGGAAAACATAAGGAAATAAAATTTCTTATTAATTCCTTTCACCAGCGTGTAAGGCAAATTCCCTCCTGTTGTGAAGATATGAGCTCTCTCTAATGATGATGTCGAATGATAGCTGAGTTTTAAAGTCATTCATATTTTTTTAACATTATTATTCCACTAAGGAAAAATCGTTACGTGCAAAATACAATTCACCATTCCCTTTCTTTTTTTTATTTGTTACCAAAAAGCAAAATACATAAACAGAATTAATAATACTGTATATGGGGGTGGGTAAAAAATTTGGGCACACAACATTGGAGCTCCTCTTCTATAATATGAGGCAAATGGACCTACTACTCTCAACTGTTTGGTTGAATTTGGAGATTTCCTTCTCTTGCGAAGATGTTATCTGGAAATAATATTCCTTAGTCATCTTTCGTGACACCCACGGGCAAGGAAGGCCATGGTGATCTGTATTCCGGGCTGGGTGTAATTTGCTACGCCGACGATACACTCGTCACAGCCCGGGGTGGGACGCTAGAGGAGGCGGCACGCCTGGCAACTCTCGGCACCGAGGAGATTGTCAGGCGGATCGAAGCGCTGGGGTTGAGGGTAGCCCTGGAAAAGACGGAGGCCCTTTTGTTCCATGGCCTCCGTACCGCCGGGCCTCCCGCCGGCGCTTCGATCACCGTGAAGTCGGTCACCATCAGCATCCAGGCCCACATGAAGTACTTGGGCCTGGTGCTCGACGGGCATTTTTGGTTCCGGGAGCATCTCCATCGACTTGTTCCCCGGGTTGTCGGCGCGGCGTCCGCCCTTTCGCGGCTGATGCCGAATGTGGGCGGACCCAGCGCTACGTGCCGACAGCTGTACGCGGGGGTGATCCGGTCGATGGCTCTGTACGGCGCACCGGTGTGGGCGGGGTCCCTGACCGTCCAGCTGAGGGCCCTCTTGAGGCGACCACAGAGGGTAATGGCGGTCAGGGCAATACGCGGTTACCGCACCATGTCGACGGAGGCAGCGTGCCTCTTGGCCGGAACTCTCCGGGACCTGGAGGCGGAGATGCTCGCCGACATTTATCGGCGGGTGTCGGAGACGCGCGCCCGCGGCAGTATGGTCTCCCTGCAGGAGATCACCGCCTGGCGGGTCGACGCCCGCCGTGGAGTCATTGCCCGTTGGGCAGTCCGGCTGGAAAGTACTCGGTACGGTGTCAGGACCGTCGAGGCCTTCCGGCCGGTGCTGATGAAGTGGTTGGAGCGGACGCACGGGGTGCTTTCCTTCCGACTGGTGCAAGTGCTGACGGGGCACGGATGCTTCGCAAAGTACCTGCACAAGATTGTCAGGAGGGAGATCACACCATCCTGCCACCACTGCAGTTGCGACGAGGACACGGCGCAGCACACGCTCGAGGAGTGTGCTGCGTGGGAGGGGGAGCGCCGTTAACTCGTCGCGATTATCGGTGCCGACCTGGCGCTGCCGACCATCGCCAGGGAGATGCTCGTCAGCGTCAGGAACTGGGACGCGGTCGCCGCCTTCTGTGAGGCGGTTATCTCACGGAAGGAGGCGGCAGATCGTGTGCGAGTAGAGATCCTATTCGGCGACACGTTCCGCCGCCGGCGACTCAGGCGGCGCAGGCGCGAGTATCTGCGCCTAATGCCGCCTTAGCCGAGGCCGCGGGTGATCGGACCGGGGAATTGTCCGTCACCCGCAGTGTGGCTAACCGCGCGACGGCGACCGACGTCCCAGGATGTCAAGAGGTGAGGGTACCTGAAAGGGTATTCCGTCGGGCCGACCACTGACGACAAGTCACATCTGCTCCGGTAGTCGGCCCAACAACGAGGTGACGTGGGTACGGGTGGGTTATGGGCCCGCGCGCCGTCCTTTCATCGCCCCGGACGGACAGGACCGCGCGTGCGCTTACCATAGCCCACCGACAACAAAAAAAAAAAAATGGTGATCTGTATTATTATTCCATCACCAAACAAAATAATAATTAATATCAAATCAATATTTCAAATTAAGTGCTGTGTGGTAGCGGCTTCGAATACTACCAACCCTTGCTTTGCTCGTGGGTGTCGTAAAAGACGACTAAGAGCACTAGATTGACCCAGACCAACTCCATCAGGTACTATTTGGGTCAACAATTACATTCCCAAGGAGGGTTGACGTCAGGCAGGCGGCCGGTCATAAAAGTCATTGCCGAAACTTTTTGCAATATGTCAAAACAGATGACATATTGCGTCGACCCCAAGTAATTGGGATAAGAGCAAGATGATGATGATGATTTCAAATTAAGTAAAAACAACCATTTTATAATAAAATAATTTCTAATGTAATAAGACCAGCCTGTCTACAGTCGTCTGTCTGCAGTCGCGGTCGCTCCGTCCGGGGTAGACCCACACTCACGTAGAAAATCGACGTCTGAGTAGTAGCAATATGTTACTGCGATTCGTTCGGCGAGTGAGAGAGCCGGCAACCCAACTTTTTGAGGGTGTTTACGTTTGGCGGGTTTTGGTGATGCCCTTAGTATCACCGAAACTTGTAATGAGTTTCATACTCCTTTCACGTTCTTCACGGTAGGCAGTAACCTAGCAAAGGTCTAAAAGCGGCAGTATCATTTATCTATACCAATAAATAAAATTGGAGTGTCTGTTTGTAATGTCAAAATAATGGGCTTTTTTCATGCTCACACGGTTATTTGCACGACACCTATGCCTAAAATAGCAATTAAAAAAATTTTGTCTGTCTGTCTGTCTGTTTCTTCCGGGTAATCTTCAAAACGGCTGGACCGATTTCAAAAATTTTTTCACCAATGGAAAGCTATAATATCAGGGCGTAAACTAGGCTATATTTTATCCCGGTATTCCCACGGGAACGGGAACTACGCGGGTAAAACGACTATAACCTATAACCGAAGCGAAGCGAGGGCGGATTGCTAGTCATCAATAAAAAAATCTTTAATACAAAAGGAACAACAATATTAATAAAAATTTTGACTTTAATAATAAAAATTAATCTTACGAATAGGCAAGCTTATATTAAATTGAAAATTACAACAAATGTCTAGACAAGTATTTATTAAACTATAAAATGTAATGATCCGTAATCATAATAACAAGAAATTTAGCTTTTTAATAATAATGCTTAGAGCGAAATGTAATGTAAAACTCTCTGTCTTAAAGCAGACCCTTGGGAGTAGATGTGTAAATAAAATTTTTTCTTTAACTTTCTTGTTGATGAGATATCATAAAGCTTTTTATGTTGACTTTTTTTTTTTTTTACTTCAGTTTAATTATTATCACCGTAAAATGTCTGTGTGGTGACGGATTTAGAATATAAAGGTGTTACTGCCCTCATTTTACCGTGGGAATCGTAAAAACCAACTATGATATTATGAGAAAAACACAAACATGAGAAAAACAGGGATCATTGGTCCGCCTGCCGAACGTTGTTGTTATGGGTTTATACCTTGTTGAATCCTAGCTAACAGTGGTCTTTGATAGACTAATGAATATATAATTGTATAATTTCGTCTCGACTCATAATTGTCGCACTGTTAGATTCGAACCTCTTCCACAATAGATAAGACCTACTATACCATGCTGATCAGATGGAGTTTTTATTTCGAGTCTTCGTTTTCTTGCTTAAATGTTATACTAGCAACCCGGCCTCTCTTCGCTTCGGGTTCAGTCGTTTTACCCGCGTAGCTCCCGTTCCCGTGGGAGTACCGGGATAAAATATAGCCTATGTTACTCACTGGTATTATAGCTTTCCATTGGTGAAAGAATTTTTGAAATCGGTTCGGTGGTTTAAGCGTGAAAGCGTAACAAACAAACTTACTTTCGCATTTATAATATTAGTAAGGATGCATATAATATCCCTTAGTCATCTTTTACGACACTAATGGTTAAGATAGGGTAAATCATAATATTCCGTTACCACATAGAAAACTTACGTTTTCAATATCCTTACTAATATTATAAATGCGAAAGTAAGTTTCTGTGTCTGTTACGCTTTCACGCTTAAATCACCGATTTCAAAAATTCTTTCACCAATGGAAAACTATAATATCAGGGAATAACACACAGGGCTATATTTTATTCAGATATAGGTAACCACGGGAATAGGAACTGCGCGGGTAAGACGATTAAAACCAAAGCGAAGCGAAGGCGGGTTGCTAGTTATTAGATAAGTTAACTTCTTATATGGTGACGGAGTAAAAAATAAATTGTTAACCTCTTCGTATACCCCCATAGGTGTTTTAGAAGATAACTAACGGTATGATATGGTAATAACATATATGTAAGAGAATGCAAACTCAACGTTAAATCTTATACCTGTAGCACCAGGGTGGTATAGTAGGATTAAAAAAAATCTTAAGAAATAATTCGTTACGTCGCAGGAGAACGACTAAAGAGAAAATAAGAAACTGAGAAAAATCACAACCAAATTAAAAGCAATAGTTTGTGTAGGTGTTACCGGAAATGTATGTAATCCGTCATTGTATACAATTCCTAGGAAATGTGTGTAATTCCTAAAACCGCACGGAAATGTGTAAAATAAATTATATTAGACACATTTCCTAGGAAATCTATACATTTTCTAAATAGCAATCGGCAATGTAAAACATTAGAGATATCAATGTGTATGCGGGGATAGCGGAGGGTATTGCTCCGTCTGATCAGGGATAGGTTAGGTTAGCTTTAATTAGTAAGATAATAATGAAGATTATTATATTTTACGATATGATTGTTATCTGAACTTGGTTGTCTCAACGAGTGCTTTAATAAAAATTATTATTCTCATTTTAACAACGTGTTTTATTATAGAAAGCATTATTTTTATACATTTCCTAACACGATATTGGAATTATATACAATTCCTAGGAATTGTACACATTTCCTAGGAAAATTATGTATTAAATTGTTTTTGAAACAATATTTTATACATTTCCTAAATAGCTTCGGAATTGTATAAATTTCCTAGGATTTGTATACAATTCCTAGATTTCATACATTTCCGGTAACATAGGTAGGTATTATTTTATTTTTTTGCGTAAGAATAAAATTTACCACCCTCTCTCTTGTCCGTGGATATCGTAGAAGACGATTAAAGGATATAATATGCATATAATATCTACGGAAGAGAAAGAAAACTCGAATCAAAAACCTATACCAACACGTTTGACCAGCGTGGTGTAGTAAGTTAATTTCTTTCTCATAATGTAGAAGGCCTGAGCTAATAAATGCTAATGATCTTATTTTTGTACTGCGATGTCATTTATTAGCTAAAAATCCTTTACATTTAAATATTCGCCCATAGAATATTAATCAATTTATACATGATATGGCACTTTAATAGAAAGAAAAAAATATGTTATTAAATTTACGAGTTCTCGTAACAGGCAATTTCTTTTAAAGAACATGCTTCGTTTTTAATAAAATTAGTCCCTTTTTATTATGTTCGCATAAAATCCTGGTAATTGTAAGTGGTATTTGTTACTTAGACTAAACAAGTTTGAATACTTGCCTGGATTGAAGTTATGAATTCAATTACTATACAAGAAATCTTTGTATCATTCACAAATTTTGACAAGACTGATGTGTGCAATAGGAGGGCGATTGACCTTACCATATCCTGCTGGTCAGACAGGTTGATATTGGGTCCTGTTTCGAGTCTTCCGTGTGATAACGGAGTAAGAATATAATTCATCACTCCCTATCTTATCCGTGAATGTCTTAAAAGACGACTAAGGGATACAATATGCATATAAAATCTATGCAAAAGAAGAAAACTCGAAACAGAACCCTATATCAACCTGTCTGGCCAGCATGATATACCTAGTAAGGCCAATCGTCCTCCTATTGTGGCGGAGACTTGAACCCAACAGTGGGACGTATATGAGCTGAAATGAATGATGATATGTAACTTTGGAAATAATTTGCCTGAATTTCAATGCTTGCTAGCGTCCGATCGAAAAAAGATTTTAGTTAAATTAGAAACGAAAAACGATTCCTTGCTGTGAAACACCGTGTCTGACCGATTTTGAAATTTATTAGTCACTAGCAACCTGCCCTCACTTCGCTTCGGTTATAGTCGTTTTACCCGCGTAGTTCCCGTTCCCGTGGGAATACCGGGATAAAATATAGCCTATGTTACTCCCTGATATTACAGCTTTCCATTGGTGAAAGAATTTTTGAAATCGGTTCAGTGGTTTAAGCGTGAAAGCGTAACAAACGAATAAACTTACTTTCGCATTTATAATATTAGTAAAGATGTCAAAATTTCTATTATATACTAGATTTTAGTATATTTCTTAAACATGTACACAGTTCAAGCATGTTCATCATCACAGCTCATGTAAATCCCAATAGTTAGGCTCGAGCCTCCTCCATAATGAGGGGGCAATTCATTTACTATACCACGCTGGCCATACGCCTTAGTATAGGGTTTTATTTAGAGTTTTTCACCTCCTGCATAGATTTTATATCCATGTTATATCCCTTAGTCATTTTTTACGATACCCACGGGTAAGAAAGAGGATGGTGAATTGTATTCTTACTCCGTCACTATACGAACATGTTAAATGGATGTTAAATGAAATTCTCGTATCCCCATTAAACATACACAAGAAATTTGATCAACATCGGTCCAGCTGTTTATGAGGAGTTCAGTAACATTCACAAGTACACAAAAACATATATATATATATAAAAAGATAAAGAGATACTTTAATCACGATGAAAATATTAATTTGATATAAAGTTTATAAGCCCTAGAAAATTGAACTTTGTTGAGAACAGATATTGCTTCCTTCCGTTCGTTTATTATAACTATTTGAATTAAGATTTCTTGGAGAAGCTTACGTACAGAATCTTTAATGGTGATCTTGGATTATATTTAAACACAAAATATGAAAGTAATAAGAGTTTTATCACAATTAGTGCATATCCAGGTTCATCATCTCAGCCCATATACGTCCCACTGTTGGGCTCGGGACTCCTCCATAATGGAAGGGTGATTGACTTACTATACCACGCTGGTCAGACGTGTTGGTATAGGGTTTTATTTCGAGTTTTCCTTCTCTCGCTTAGATGTTATATGCGTTTTATATCCCTTAGTCGTCTCGTACGATCACCCACGGGTAAGATAGGGGGTGGTGAATTGTATTCTTACTCCGTCACCACACGGCATCAGGTCATATATCATCATATCCAGGTTATCATAGTCTAATTATGGTTACATCGTTACTAATATTATAAATGCGAAAGTAAGTTTGTTTGTTTGTTACGCTTTGGTATTCCCACGGGAACGTGAATTACGGGGGTAAAACGACTCATCACATCAGCCCATAGACGTCCTTTTGGGCTCTGGCCTCCTTCACTATGGGAGAGAAATTGACCGCCTATACCACGCTGGTCAAATTTATTGGCATAAGTATTAATTTCGGGGTTGTCTTCTCTTGGTTGGTGTCTTGGTTTAGTAAACTGTATTCTTACTCCATCATCATCATCGTCGCAGCCCACATACGTCCCACTGTTGGGCTTGGGCCTTCTCCACAATGGGAGGGAATTTGATCTACTATACCATGCTGGTCAGACATGTTGGTATAGGGTTTCATTTCGAGAGTTCCTTCTCTTGCATAGATGTTATATGCGTGTTATATCCCTTAGTCGTCTTTTACGACATCCACGGGCAAGACAGGGTGTGGTGAATTGTATTCTTACTCCGTCACCACACGGACAATATCTATATATATATATATAAAAGAAAGTCGTGTTAGTTACACTATTTATAACACAAGAATGGCTGTACCGATTGGGCTGGTGGGCAGGTGGCTTAGAACCAGGAGACTGACATAGGATTTATTATTTTTTTTGTCCCGTTCAATCTCGTTCCCGTTTCCCGTTCGATAAAATATCAAAGATACGTAGTATAACAAAAACGCATTTAATGTGTAATAACAAAACGCAAATGACAGCTAAATGTAATTTCGTATCAGTGTTTCCACTTTTAGGGATTTAGCCCTTTTTTAGGGCGAAACTACTAATTTAGAATATGGCTTAGGGCTATTTAATATTTTTAGGGATTTAGGGTAATTTGGGGTAAAATTGAATATAAAAATAACAAACACTATTTTACCATAGACTTTGCCGACTACAAACAATGGTTACCCTCAATGGGCTCCTAGAGTTCACCGAAATTACTTTGTGTAAGACACGATAGTAGAATTTAAATTAAATATATTGCTGTATTTACATGTCGATACTAAGAACTGCTATAGGAAAATTCGATTCAATTCAAAAGTCTCTATGAAAGAGCTGGCCGCCTGGCGGGCCGATGCCCGCCGTGACATCATTGCCCGTTGGGCAGACTGGCTGGAGAGGCCTGGGTACGATGTTCGGATCGTCAATGCCTTCCAGCCGATGCTCATGGAGTGGTGTGGTCGGCGGCACGGGTTGCTTTCTTTCCGATTGGTGTAGGTAGTGACGACGCACGGTTGCTTCGCCTGCACACGGTCGTGAGGAGGGAGAGTACATCGTCCAGCCAACGTCGCGATTGCACCGAGGATCCATCAGCCCAATGACGAAGGTGAGGGAATATAGTTGGTTATGAGGCCTGCGCCACCTTTTTATCCCCCCGGAAGAAATAGATGGAGTGTGCGCTGGCCCAAAAAAACAACCCAACCCAAAAAAAAAGCTTCACAGTAAAACCCGCAACGGTTTGTTGCACACCAAACTAAGTATAACTGACTCGATTTTAAAACCCGACAGACAAATGTTAAGTGCAGCTAAAAAACTTAAGCCCAATGCTTCAGCTTCAACATCAGCATCATATTGTTCACCATCTACTTCTTCCATAGATTACAATGAATTCTTTTTATGATTATATGTTTACTAACTCTGATTAATAGATGCGAATTAAAATAAAAATCAAACCATCAAGTTTTCTTTTATTTCGAACTCATTTAAATTTTGCGCCCTAAATCAAGGATTTTCGGAGACTGACTAACCCTAGTCAGTAGCTCTTTAGGGCAAATTAATGAAAATATTTTGGGTAAAACTACAACGTGATAGTGGAAACACTGTTTCGTATATAGCTGATATTTTATGTAATGCGTACAAAATGTTGAAATATAGTGTGTAATGGCGGTAAATTTTGGTGCGGTGTGTGTTTATTTGTGAATAGGATATAATAGTAAATGGCGTGCATTTTTATATTCTGCCAAAATTCTCAGAGGAACCATGGATTGGTTTCAGCACCTAATCCATGGTAACGACTAAGACTAAAAGACGAAGACTAAATACGTGAAAAATATCTGTATTGTAACTGGACACTGGCACCAATAGCTAATAATTGTAGCTTATTGCCATTACTCAAGAATAAGAAGAAGTTAATTATGGTTGAAAATTTGATAATTATAGTTTTGTCAGATATCAATAATCAGTAACTTGTATTCTCTTTGAATCATCATTAACAATGCTGCGACCAAGACGATCGAATCTTTCCGGACAAAGCTGTAATGGTTCTTCCAGAGACTATATATTCGGCAATTTAGAAAATATATTTAAATACGAAAAAAATTATGGCGGTACGAAGTTCGCCGGGTCAGCTAGTAATATTTATAATTATTATTTATAATTTATGTTACATTTAATTATGTAAACAAAATTAAGTACATATTTATATAGAGGGAAAACTTTTCACTAACTGAGCGTTTGTTATTTTGATAACGTTTCTAAAATTAACAAATTTAAATAACCAACGATCTATACTTATAAAATGTTTAAAATTGCTTTAAAATATACATCAGTTACTCATTAAAACATTTAAAATTATCTTAACTTAGAATATACGTGTAAAATATTAAAACAATAATACATATGTTAATACTAAACAAAATATGAATTATTTGGAGTTAGTTATTTGGATGCAGGCGAAAATACTTCTCAGAGTGAGAGCTTAACATATGCGTTACGTCTACGGTGACAAAAGGACACACCGTGAGCCCATAACCCGCCGCAGTCCTTACCTTTCCTTATTGGGCCAAGCACTACTAGCAAGACCTTGATGTCCGTCGCCAGCCTGGTGGTTTATACTTTCGGGTACAGTTCTTCAGACGTATTGTTATAGAGATTTATTTCGAGTTTCCCATTTCATGCGTAGGTATTGTATGAATATTATATCACTTAGTCGTATTTTACGATATTCACGGGTAAGATACGGAGTGATGAATTGTATTCTTACTCCATTACAAAACAACGTTATTTACAAAATGATTTACAACGTTATACTATTGCTATTACGTTGTAGCATGTTGTAGTATCGCATTATGTCGTAACACTTAGCAAGTTGTAGCCTCGTGTAAGACTTACCTTGTAATCGATAGAACTTTTGCAGACTAGTATTACATATTATTCAATCTTAACAATAAATCACCGATATTACATATCGCACTATTCCTGTAAAAAAGACGTAAATACACTTACGCCCAAAATGTTTTATTGTGTGAATAAAGCGAGCATCATGGTTTACACCTTCTGTCCAAATCTCGTGAAGCTATCGACAAAACTAAAGGAATAAATGCAAAAATACTATAATTTTGTGCTCTTAGAAAACATAAAAATTCCAGCATAAAATAGAGCTATGTATGGTATATTGACACTTATACGCTTTACAATTATCCCGTTCATAAAGTCATAATTATGTTTATGTAAATTTTAAAGGAAGATTTACAAGAAAATTTATAACGCAAGTATACTTAAATACTTGTTCCAGCATTGTACAATCTAGGAATTATGTGTAATTCTAATTACTTTTTTCTTATATGAAACTTTTAGGTGACGGTTTGTGTAATTATTGTTACTAGTGTTGCCCAAATGCAAGACCAAGATAAGACTTGGACCGGTCTTGGTCTTGCAACATCACACCTGGTCTCGTCTTGGTCTTGGTCTTGCGCACCCGAGTCTTGGTCTTGGTCTTGGTCTTGCGCACCCGAGTCTTGGTATTGCAGCAAGAGTCTCGCAAAGTTTTGCAGTTAGAATAACGTAACAGTAATTTATTATGGCAATGAAAAATCCAACTAAATTAATCAAATATCCTATCCTATCTATCCATCTGCTAGCCTATAGTTCACTATTGAATACAATACTTACCACTGGAGAAAATTACTCTTCTATTCCCCTGGTGTTCCATTAGACAGCGTTACTACTCTTATGACAGGACTTTCGACCCTATTTTCTTAAGACGTCACCACACGAGGTTGTTGATACAATAAATTTTATGTCATTTTATAATCAATGCGATATTTTACAATTAATGCGATTGTTTATATTCCCCTTCAAGTTAAGTGGTATGTATCTATTGTATTTCCAGTTTAGTTACTGATACTCTGGATACTTAAAAAAACCTGTTGCCCTATTGCCTATATAAATACTTTGGCCGCTGGATCCATGTAGCTCTTAATATACTATTTATTCAAGAACATATAAAACTGATTTAAAATTTTATGGTTTTAATACTTGTAAAATGTATGATATTCGTCGTCATCGTCACAGCTCATAAAAGTGCCACTGCTGGGCTTAAGCTTCCTTCCAGTAAGAGGAAAATTGATCTACTATACCACGCTGGTCAGACATGTTGGTACAGGGTTTTCTTTCTAGTTTCACTTCTCTTGCACATATGTTATATACACAGGATGTATCAGGTTATGAGGCAACTGTTCGTGTATGTTATAGTTCAACAGTCATAGATCATAATTAGAATGTATATTACACAAAAACAATATAACGTAAAAGTTATAGTGATTACAAAAATGTGTGTCTAAGAGTTTATGCCTTAAATTTTATGCATTATGTAGGTATGTACAGACAGGATATATGTAAGCATGTAAAATTTCGACAGTATAAATAGGTATTAGATTTGCGCGAACCTTTCAATGGTTACATAGGTACAAAGGCGACTCATCAACGGTCATCGGCCGATCAGCTGATTTATGTTAAAGCGAAGTTTGTCTTGCTTATGCAAACGTAATCATTGATTTATTCAAATTCTAATGAACATTTAACAAAATACGAATATGTTGTAGATTAAGTATCATTCCTTTATACATTTTAATCAATTTACACGAAAAAACGATGACAAGATTGAGAACTTACATGTCTCTCAATTCATTAACGAATCGATATTTTTATTTCAATTTTTTTTCATGGGTTCCTAACACCATTGCCCGATCCGATTTGATACGACATCCACGGGTAAGAGAGTGGTGAATTATATTCGTACTCTGTCTTTTTTTTGTGTGTGTGTAGCTGTTGGTCGCAGATGACCTTGACAGCTTAACGCGGTCAATGGGTGAGCGCTGATGGCTCTCAACCCGGTAAGTAAGTTAAGCGAACATCGCCCGAGGGCTCCCCCCTGTGGGGAACGAACCTCGGCTCGGCGCGTCGCTGAGAGCAAAGTGGGCGTGGCCAAGTTTAGGTTAATGACTTTTACGCGGCGCGGTTTTCGACCTCGACGGCGAGGCCGATACCGCGGAGTTTTATCTGTTATCGCTGCGCGAGCTGTGTAGGTCCTTTCTTGGGCGATCATAATAGCGTCATCTTCTTCAAGAAGATGACGAGAAAGTCGGACCGCGGATATTTTTGAGGAGACGTAGTTTACCGCCCCAACCACTAGTGGATTGGGGTGAGTCGTGGCAGAGGCAAAATAGCGCTGGGAGCAACGCTTCATGTACTGCCTGATGGTGATCGTACTCTGTCCCTACATGGACATTTATATATATTAATTGTAGGCATATTTCTATGTCCAACAGTGAACGTCGTTGGGCTAATGAATAAACGGATATATAAATATGTATAATGGGCAAGAGCACTCTCGTGATTACGGTATTTTTGTCCTTAAGCCTTTTCGAAGAGTAATTCTGAAAAGCCAACACCAACATTGGGAATCGATTGGCCAATAGATGGATATCTCAAGACCGATTTGACTTGCCGTGTAGTGACGGAGTAAGAATATAATTCATCACCCCCTATTTTACCCGTGACTGCGAACCCACGACTAAGGCCTATAATATATAACATCGGTGCAAGAGAAGGAAAACTTGACATGTATGACCTGTAACAACACGGCCGATCACCGTGGCGATTCCCCTCCGGCCACGGCCGATTCTCCTCCTGTTATGTAGAAGACACGAGCTCAACCGTATATAAGCTGAAATGGTGATTTGAATTAAATGCAAGACTGCGAGACTCTTGCAGGCCCAGTCTTGGTCTTGCTCAAGTCTTGCAGGGCCAGTCTTGGTCTTGGTCTTGCAAAAATTAAGCGGTCTTGGTCTTGGTCTCGGTCTCGCATTTCTCGCAAGACCAAGACCAAGACCGCAAGACCAAGACTTTTTTGGGCAACACTAATTGTTACATACTTTTCATTTGTTTTATTTTCCATTCAAGAACAACGTGATTCATATATTTGAAAATACATGACGAAAAAGCAATAATTATACTTACCCTTGCAAATATTCTTTGTGTTTCGTGGAATACAGAAGTAACAATATTTTTTAGATTATCCCGAAGTACATTAAGCTGTTCCTAAATTAAAAAATAGGTATAGTTGAAGGCAACTGTGACCTACGAACTTCTCTTTGAAACATATTCCTAGAACTCATAATTAAAAATATAGGCCATTTTTTCAAGCTCTTGAAAAGTTGGCAAAAATCATTACTTCTTTCTTCCAGGAATAGTGTGATATAATCACCATTAATCTCTACCACTAAACTAAACGTAGAATAATTGCATCTATAACATGACACTCCAAAACAACAGCGTACCACCCTACAACTCGCTGGCAACTAAGCTGCACTCTAAATACGGCTGCCATTTTGTTTAAGTTATACTTATTTGAAATCACCGTCACTTTAAAAAATGAAATACAAACTACCTTATTATTTAGAATATTATTATGCAGAATAGTTTCAAGATCGTAACAATGACATGTTACTATTATCTCGTAGCACGTTTTAGCATATTGCTATTACCTCGTAGCACGTTGTAAAATCCCATATTGGTATTACCTCGTAGCATGTTTTAGCATTGTATATTGCTATTACCTCGTAGCACGTTCTAATATCGCATATAGGTATTACTTCGTAGCACGTCGTAACATCGCATATTCCTATTACCTCGTAGCACGTTGCAGCATCTCGTATTCTTATTACCTCGTAGCACGTTGTAGCATCGTATGAGGTTTTGCTCTACGACATGTCATCTAGTTTGCTACGATACTGCAGAATAACTAGACAAGTCTCTTAAAATTTGAACTAACGTCTCCTTTCTGTTAAGTTGTCAATATCTGGTTGACCGAGCTTCGCTCGGCATATTTTTATTGAATTTATTTAGATACTAGCAACCCGCCCTCGCTTCGCTTCGGTTTCAGTCGCTTAAACCGGCGTAGTTCCTCTTCCTGTGGGAATACCGGGATAAAATATAGCCTATGTTACTCCCTGATATTATAGCTTTCCATTGGTGAAAGAATTTTTGAAATCGGTTCAGTGGTTTAAGCATGAAAGCGTTACAAACAAACAAACAAACATCCTTACTTTCGCATTTATAATATTAGTATGGATATATTACTAAAAAATAAAAAATAAATAATGAAAATATATAAAAAATTACAAAAAGAGAATAATAATAACACCGAGATTCGAACCGACGCTGTTTGATTGAAAAAATACCAAAATTAAAACTTGTCACTTCCCATCTGAGCTATCGTAACTCATGTGGTTGCCATCGAAATTTGAATTCATATTCTTTTAAAATTTAATGTCATTGTTTATTTTGCTAAAAACAACATTTTCTATAAATAAAACCTAGCTAGATCGATTTTTTGGCCTCGAAACCTCTAGTATGCCAAGTTTCAACAAAATCGTTGGAGCCGTTTCCGAGATCCTGAATATATATATATTTACAAGAATTGCTCGTTTAAAGATATAAGATTTGAAACCGCCATATGATGCACCTGGAAACGATACCTTTATCGTTTCCCACGACTGTTTGATGCGGTGTTTGCCAAGAACTATAACTGGTTCATCTTCAAACGAGATGGACGATCTGTTCTCTTACGAGATCCATGCGCGGTAGTTACCGCTTACCATTAGGTGGGATGCTTGCTCGTCTGTCACTAATTACCAATAAAAAATGAAAGTAAAGAAAAAAATAAATGTATGTACAAAATACGCATATGAGAAGTGAAACTCCTTTATCCTTCATCCTTTATTTCATTCTCGCGCTGGCCGAATCCTATATTACGTGTGTCTCTATGGACTCGCTTTTTCGTTTCATCGAGTTTGAAATCACAACGATTCTAAAGAGATTTCACTTCAAAAATATAAAACAAAACAATATTTCTCTAAAATTTTATTTATATATTATTACATTCACTTAAAGGACAATTTCTGCTATTTTATTATACCTATAATATCAAATATTATGTAAACAATACTTTAAATAAAGTTGCTTTTTTTTTTGTGGGTGGGCTGCGGTCGGCGCGCCTCGGCACCACTCCGTCCGGGGCGACAGAAGGGCTTAAGCACGCAACTCCCGCAACCCACCCGAAAACCACCTCGCCTTCGTCGGAGCAGGTTTACTTGTCGTCAGTGGTCGGCCCGACGGAATACCCCCTACGTGGGGTACCCTCCCATCGACCGACGTCCCCCCTCTCGGGAAGGACGTCGGTCATTCCTCACGCGGTCGGCCTCTCGGCGGGTGACGGACTAATCCCCGGTCACGTCACCCGCGGCCTCGGCTAGAGAAATAATGTGGCTTACGACGCATATTAAGTGAGAATTTTGTATCCATATGTAGGTTTGAAATTTTAAATTAGAATACATAAGTAAGTTGTCTACTTCTTTTACGATAAAAACATAGTTAACAGTTTGTAAATAAAAATGACAGAATAATATTTTCTTATTATATATTTTGTTGAGCAATATTTTCGTATGCCATGATTGTTATAGGTTTTGGTGTTTTGACGTGATAATGTTATAAATAGATAAACGCCATCTACACGCAAGAAAAAAATGGCTAAGTGCGAGTCAGAGTCGCTCACAAAGGGTTCCGTACCATTATCGATAAAAAGGGCAAATAGATCGCGTTTGTTGTATGGGAGCCCCCCTTAAATATTTATTTTATTTTGTTTTTAGTATTTGTTGTTATAGCGGCAAGAGAAATACATAATTTGTAAAAATTTCAACTGTCTAGCTATCGCGGTTGTGGCGCTACGGCCTGATGACAGACAGAGGACGGACGGACAGACAGCGAAGTCTTACTAAAAGGGTCCCGTATTTACCCTTTGGGTACGGCACCTTAAAAAGCATGACTTATTGTCACGTTCCGCTTGAGGCCAGCGTGCAAGAGAGACCCCGAAACAAGTGACAGAGAGGCACTATCGGCCTAAACGTTTGGTTGTGACGTATATATAAGTTATAGATAAATTGTTAATAGCACATTGTTACTTTTAATTAAATCGTATAATTTAAGTAAAAAATATATAAATTAACGACTGAAAATAAATGTTAATTTATCAAAATCATTGTAATTTTCAATTATCTCTTATATTCTTTATCTTTATTTTATACTAGAAACCTGCCCTCGCTTCGCTTCGGTTTCAGTCGTCTTTCCTGCGTACTTCCCGTTCCTGTGGGAATACTGGGAAAAATATAGCCTATATTACTCCCTGATATTATAGCTTTCTATTGGTGAAAGAATTTTTGAAATCGGTCCAGCCCTTTTGAAAATTACCCGGAACAAACAGACAGACAGACAGACATAAAAAATATAAAGTGTATTTTAGGCATATATATAGTGCAAATAACCGTGTGAGCATGAAAAAAGCCTATTATTTTGACATTACAAACAGACACTCCAATTTTATTTATTGGTATAGATAATAACATTATAATTCAGTGATAGTAATTAATTCATAAAAGTATGCGTATGACGTTATCACGTAAAATTATTGTTCCTTTTTTTTTGGGGGTGAATAACGGTCGGCGCACTCCTCGCTCCGCTCCGTCCGGGGCGACAGAGGGGCGTAAGCACGCACACCCGTAACCCACCCGTGATACGTTGCCTTCGTCGTTGGGCCGAACACCGGAGCAGGGTGACTTGTCGTCAGTGGTCGGCCTGATGGAATACCCCTTGAGGAGTACCCTCTCCTCAACCGACGTCCCCCCCCCCCCTCGGGGAGGACATCGGTCTTTCCTCGTGATCGGCCTCTCGGCGGGTGATGGACCAACTCCCCGGTCCAGTCACCCGCGGCCTCAGCTAGGAAAAATTATCGTCTCTAAGCCGACTTAACAGACGACCAAATTTTGATGTGAAACATCTATAGGTGAGGATAAAACTGATCATTGGCGTAAAGCTACTCGTGGCGCAAAGCTACGCGTGGCGTGAAGGTACGCGTAGCTATCACAATTTGAAATATGTTTGAATTTTTAATTCTTGTGTTTATTGAATAAAAATCATTTTCCGAAAAAAAAAAACGTAATATTTTTATTTATACACTAGCTGACCCGGCGAACTTTGTACCGCCTTTTTTCGAAATCTGGACTATCTTGAACGTGACTCCTGGAGTCACCTCTATCGCGCAGCGTTGAGAAAGCTACGTCCTCCTCCGCTCACCGAAATTTTCCAATCCGGCCTCTTCATCAGGGTTGTCGAGGACCTGTTCCCACCGGAAAAAACTCCCCCAATCATTGTTTTGCTGGACAGTAACCAGGAACTGCCCCGCCACGGACACGGAGATGGGGCGGCAGTGGCGCATATACGTGTTAAATCTATCACTCTCCCGCCAGACGGACCCTAATGTGTGCTGGCACTGGTCCTTGAGCACCTGGTACCACGGGTCTGTATAACGCTTGAATAGTGTTTGGCCAGTTCCCTGGATGTTGGAAGGAGTAGAGCCTGATGCTCCAGCCGAAGGTGGGACGGTCTCCGGCCTCGGCCACAAACATATCAATTTAAAGGTATTATTGATAATTTAACTGGATTGAATTTACGGTAAGTGTTATATTTCCTTAATCCGCAGTCTGATAAATCATGATCTCCGTCTCAATCCATATACGTCACACTGTTGGGCTCGGGCCTCCTTCACTATGGGAGGGAAATCGACCTACTATACTACGCTGGTCAGACGTGTTGGTATAGGGTTTTGTTCCGAGTTTTCTTTCTCTTGCATCTATGCAATTATACGCATATAATATCCCTTAGTCGCCTTTTACGACACCCACGGGTGGTGAATTGTATTCTTATTCCGTCATCGCACGGATAATACTAAAACCAAACTGACAAATACTAAAACAAAATAATCACGAAAAAAGGCGGTACGAAGTTCGCCGGGTCAGCTAGTAAATACTAAAACAAAATAATTACGAAAAAAGGCGGTGCGAACTACGAAGTTCGCCGGGTCATCTAGTTGTAATAAAAAATATCTTTTCTATTAATTTTCTTCTATACAAACCTTGTCCTAACAACAAAAAACACAATAAAAAAAATTATCCAATTTGATGCAGTCGATCGGAAGTTATGGGCGTACTTAATATACCGCCTTTTCTTATCGATTCCAAGACCTTTTTTTTTTTAACCTAGATCTACATGTAATTATGCCAAACATAACGAACTGACGGGACGAACATCAAATGTTTGACAGGTAAAAACAATTTGTATGGGCAAATTGATTGTTTTTTTTTAATTTTTTTAGTACTTTACTCGCAAAATTTCCATATTTTCTCACCGTTTAAACCTTCCCTGAACTTCCACAAATAATTCAAGACCAAAATTAGCCAAATCGGTCCAGCCGTTCTCGAGTTTTAGCGAGACTAACGAACAGCAATTGATTTTTATATATATAGATTATGTCATATTATTTCCTGTCGTAATCTGTTCCTTTATGCATATATACTTGTACAAAATATTTTCGATGTTTCACTTCTGCCAGACGTACTGAGCGACGGCTCACTTTTATTTTTATATCTGTAACTAGCAACCCGCCCTCGCTTCGCTTCGGTTTTAGTCGTTTTACCCGCGTAGTTCCCGTTCCCGTGGGAATCCCGGGATAAAATATAGCCTAGTTTACGCCCTGATTTCCATTGGTGAAAGAATTTTTGAAATCGGTCCAGCCGTTTTGAAGATTATCCGTAATAAACAGACAGACAGATAGACAACAATTTTTTTATCTGTATTTTAGGCATAGGTGTCGTGCAAATAACCGTGTGAGCATGAAAAAAGCCTATTATTTTGACATTACAAACAGACACTCCAATTTTATTTATTAGTATGGTGGTAGATGTGACAGGTCTAAAAATATTGTATGGTAACGGTCAAATCTATAAGATTGTAACGTGGCTTCATACGCAGCTTCTATTTAATAACCTTAGAGAGTTAATCTAAAGAATACATCTTGACTCATAGGTACACATCCCAATGCTTGGTTGGAGCCCCCCTCCACCAAAAGAGGAATGTTGTCTTTACTATACCGCGCCCCAACGTGCTATGGAGCGGCCTATGCTTAAAATTTCTCTGCGAGATAGAATCCAAAAACGGAAATCTGTAGAGGGATGGTTGTAACATATGAAGTAGGTTGTGACATAGCACGAGGGATTAGTACGCTCAAGTGGCAATTGGCATAACATATCGCTCGACGAACTAACAACCGTCGGAGAACGTTCTCGAGCGATGACCACGTATCGGACGACGCAAGGTGGCAATGCTCACACTTTTATTTATACGATACTTATGCCTGAAAACCACCTTATTTTGTTGTCTGTTTGTTTGATCCAGGTAATCTTCTAAACTGCTGGATCGATTTTCATAATATTTTACTACGAGATACCTGACTATATAAGGAGTAACTTAGGCCGTTTTCCACTTAAGAAACCCCTATAACATTTTGCCTGGCCCGGGAATCGAACACGAGGCCTCATAAACTACAGCCGCATGTCGTAATATTTAGGACTATATTGGAGATTTAAAATGCAGGGACAAAGCGACTAAAACCGAAGCAAAACGAGCGCGGATAGCCGGTATATAATATCATCATCACAGCTCTTATACTTCCCACTGTTGGGCTCGACCCTCCTTCACAATAAGAAAGAAAACTGACCCAACTATACCATGGTGGTCAGACAGGTTGGTATAGGCTTTTGTTTCGAGTTTTCCTTCTCTTGCATAGATGTTATATGCTTATTAAATTACATAATATACCCGAATGACACGGTATTTACTTGGCTTTCAATCCCATTTTAAAACGCATTTCACTTCAATGTTTAAATGTTAAAACTGCAAACAACTATGTTTTTCATTTCACGTACGTTGGCTGATATAAGGTTCTAATAAATCTTCTTTCGACCGTAAAAAGTCGTCTTACAAATTTGGCACATAAACTGCGATAAAAACTTGAATATTTAAGTAATAACTTCCACAACAATTCCATTATCCAATGAAAAATTATATTATTTTACTTATTTTTACGCGAAATTTGTAACGAAAAAATTATAGAGATAGTTTACAAAAAAAGCAAAAATAGCTTTGCGGGTAAACTTTTGATCTCCTCATTAATAGTCTACAGAGTGCCAGCTATAAACCTGATTAAGAAGACAGGAACACCACGAAAATATTACGTCGATCAAACTTGTGTTGTCATATTCCACTGTTCCCTGCAAAGTTTTTAATAATATCAGTTCACACAGAAAATGCCTCCTACACCGTGTTATCAAAATTATAAATTGATTATTATAGTTTTTTTTAATCATGAAGATAAATATCACGATTAAATTGGCATTTCTTAAGAGGCGATATATAAGTGAATATTTTGAAAGACAAGCGTAGTGCCGTTTATAACTGTGAAGGGACCGGGGGTTGGCCCAAATGGGGGGGGTGTTACGAAGAACTATGAAACCTCACGCCATCCTATTGTCGCCTTAAAAGATTTGAATAGGATTTGATCAGACCATAGTCTATCAAAAGAAAGATACCCTTTTTTTTGGGGGGTGGGTTACGGTCGACGCGCTCTTCGCACCGCTCCGTCCGGGACGACAGAGGGGTGTAAGCACGCACACCCGTAACCCACCCATGACACATCGTCTTCGTTGTTGGACCGACCACCGGAGCAGGGTGACTTGACGTCAGTGGTAAAAGGTACCCTAGAGGCTTAACCGATGAACAGCACTCTGTTCGTGAAAAATTCTGCTAAAATTAGTTAAATATTATAAACAAAACAATTTTTACGGATTTTATCATGCTCGTATCCGATTTTTGATTGCCCGAAGTTTTAAACATTTTCAGCGTTCATGATCAGAGCCGGATGGTTGGTTACGGCAAAGTCCACCCGTGTGTAATACTCGCGTAAACATCAGAAATAAAGCAAGTAACATCTAAGTACATAGCTTTTATAAATCTATATCTATACTAATATATAAAGTGGAAGAGTTTGTTTGTTTGAACGCGCTAATCTCAGAAACTACTGGTCCGATTTGAAACATTCTTTTAGTTTTAGATAGCCCATTTATCTAGAAAGGCTATAGGCTATATATCATTACGCTAAGACTAATAGGAGCAAAGCAACACTGAGAAATGTATCAGAATCGTTTTTTTTCTCGTTTGAGAGCTGCCGCAGCCTGCACTGCATAAACGGTTAGGTTTCGCAAAAATCATTTGTGACAGAATAGTATTATTTAAAAAAAGGTATTATTTGTATTATTTAATTTATACGTAAACAAAATCGCGGGTTTAAGTTAGCGTTAGCCCAAAGCAACTGTTCCACGCGGATGAAGTCGCGGGCATAAGCTAGTATTATATACACTGAATAATTTGTGTTTGCGGAGTTATATCTCTATTTTAATATAATCTGAGGAGTACCTACACGTTAGACGCGAGCATTCCTCTCAATACTCTTAAGATGGCACCCATAGTTTACGATAGCAACATTTATTAAAATTGTTCCTTGGATAGTATTTTCATGTTTACGTCTTCGTAAACCGAGAAATGGTGAAATGAAATTTACTATATAGAATAATATTGGCTTAGAACCTTATTCCATTCATATAAAACATGTTGTAAACTTTATGATATTCCAACTTAAATAATATCTATAAATAACTTGTTTGAATAGCTACAATATGTGCGTATTAGTTTGCTTATTCAAAGTTAATATTTAACCAGAATTCCATTTAACAAACATTAAAACAAATTTTACAATATCGGAAGAATTCGGAGGTATATTCTATTTAGCATTGATGCATTTTTGAAGTTATATATCAGTGGCGCGTTAGTGTAAAAAGATGATGGTAAATGCTTAGGTGCGCGCGCGCGCGAAAAACTGACACTCTGAAGTTAGCTATTCAACATTTTTTACGATGCGCACGCACCCTGTCACAAATGTCAACTAGATAATGCGTTATAATAAATCTTTCAATGTATTAAATGGCCTTTTTCCATTAGTGTCATTTTTTCTACAAACGTAGAATAACGCGAAGGAAGATTTTTTTAAAAAGATTTTTAGAAAGAATTTTATCTTGTTACACTAAAGACACATAATTTCTTACACGCGTACATAAGTACACAAAAGAGACTAACGCCAGATTGAAATGTGGCCATACTTTTACGAATTTTATCACGTTTGTGTTTGATTTTTGATTGTCCGACGTTTCGAACAGTTTTCAGGGTTCATGGTCATAGGCGGATTGATCGCTGAGAGAAAGCGAACACGATAACGCTAACCCGCAAATAAATATCTTTAGTCACTCGGCAAAAATAAACAGTTGAGAGGTATTAAATAATCCACTATACAGCCTTGACTTTGCTCAAAAGAGGTATATAAATGTAAATAAACTTAGAAAAACAAGTCTTGAATTTTTATAGACAACACGAAGAAACTTTTCTATTATTTTGAACTCCATAGTACCCTGATGTTTTTCCAATAAGGTCCCAATTAGGGTCGACGCAATATGTACTCTTCTTACATCGTACACATAAATCTTAAACCATTAGCTGTCAGTTACGACAACTACGAGTATTCAGTTTGGTAATGTTCGTAGCCGCTACCATACAGCAACGAATAAATAATCAGTATGTGCATTTTATAAATGAAATACTATCACGGTCAGCAATAAGATTTTTTCGTCACAAAGCATTTAAAAAAACTGGCATGCATGTACAAAAAGTTCACCCAAAACTCTTTAAATAAAAGGAGTTTATAAATATTCCTTTGAATTATTTTAAAATATAAGTAGTTACATTGTCACAAATCAAATGAATAGAATGCCATCATCATCATCATGATGATGGCATTGAAAAAAAAAAATGAATAGAATGCCATCACAATTAAATAATCAAGATTTCGTTAGACAGTCTGAGATAAACAGTGAAATTGGAAAACGCTAATAGCATTCCGCCAGAGATTTATCAAGACTAGTCAGTTTATAGCTGAATACAATTTGCCCGAATTACCTTCATTATCAATAATTTTCTTTTCCTGTTAGATATTATAGAGTATGTATTTCTCGTCAATAGAAAACTTAAATTCACATTTTTCTCATAAGATTCGATTGCAAAACTTCTTAGCTATATGTTTTGCTATTCTTCCATATATGTCACAGAAAAAGGTATGTATATAGTGGCTGTATATAAATTAAGGGGAAAATGAAGACTATAATTTTGAAGTATAAAGTTTTAAATATTATCGTATAACTAGTTATCAATTTGATTAACTATTTTACAGTAATTATATAATGATTTGACCTTATAAAGTAGTAGGACCACACTGTCGACAGTTTTTCTCAGATAGTTTTCTGCCTACAGCTGCAGCCCGGTCCGTCAGGTGTAATAACCACACTCTTACGTTCCCTCTTACTCTTACGAAAATCGACGTTTGAGATATAGTAATTTGTTACTGAAACTCGTTCGGTGAACGAGAGTCGGAAGCTTAACTTTTTGAGAGTTGCTGATGTCTTTAGTATCATCGAACCTTATTCCACGCATTGAGGGTAAGAACTCACGGAGCGATTTTGTACCGTGCCCGTTGCGGTAGTTGAATAGCAGTTTTATTTCTAAACTCACGAGACCGGTTATTTGCGCGGTTACGCAGCCGTCGCGGTTTAGATTATCGCCCGCATACATGGCGGGCGAGGATCGCAAGGCGGGCGGTTGCAAGACGAACAGTTAACGATCAGTTGGGATCCATATCGCCATGGACATACACCAGAAACGAGCTGTTTCGTTATACTTACTTCACAGAAGAATTAAAAAATGAACACCCAAAAGGTTCTGGGTGCATCCACTTATTCAGGATAGAGATCGTTTTGGATTATTTGTTACTCTTATTAGCCAGCCGATCGCAGAGCGCGCGGGCGCAACCCGCCGAGGCTGCGGATGACCGCAGCCCGCGCAATTCTTCTAGTTGCCCGCCGGTGCGGCGGGAGCCGCAAACAACCGTACACACCGTGGGCGTGAAATGCGGCGTGAGATTTGCTTTTATTTTTTACATAAATATCAGCATTCTAAAGAAGCTGCAGGCCCGCAACCGCGGCGGACGCGGGTGAAAATCGCTCCGTGAGTTCTTAGCCTAACTCTCTCTACACATTCTTCACGGTAGACAGCGCCTTAGCAAAAGTCAATGAGCAGCAGTATCACTTACCATTAGGTGTGCTGTTTGCACCAACAGTAATAAAAAAACTGACAATATTAAATGATATTTATTTGGTGACGGAATAAAAATACAATTCACCACACTCTGTCTCGCCCCTGGGTGTTTCAAAAGATAACTGGGGGTTATAATATACAATATAACATCTATGCAAGAGTAAGAAAACTCGAAATAAAACCCTGTACCAATTCGTTTGATAAGCGGGATATAGAAATATGGAGGAGGCTAGAGTCGAACAGAAGACGTGCAGATCTGCTGCTGATTAATTGATAATCATAAAAAGTAATCTCAATTTTGAATAGCTTTCTTGATTCACCGTAAAGGCCTATTTCGAACCCCGAGTTAATACAAAACTGTCAATTACTGAGTGAACTACATTTTACGAAGACTGAAATTTAGGCTCTACAATAGTAGAGCCTAAATGTAAGAAAACATTCCAATAGTCTTACTTGGTATATTGTTCTTTACTGACCTATAAATGAATCAGTTATGGATATTGGATATCAACTATTAATTCTATGTGGTGACGGAGTGAGAATACAATTCACCATCTCCTCTCTTGCTCGTGGGTTTCGTAAAAGACGGCTAAGGGATATAAATTGCGTATAATATCCATGCAAGAGAAGGAAAACTCGAAACAAAACCCTATAGCAACACGTCTGACCAGCGTGATATAGTAGGTCAATTTCCTTCCCATGGTGGAGGAAACCCTAACCCAACAGTGGGACGCGTATGAGCTTATATAATGATGACTATAAAAAAACTATAAAAAAGCGAGATTTCTCCGTGCCTCCACAGACAATGTTTAAAAAAACATACTATTAAATCTAGACTCTATTCCCTACATTCTAACTAGTGCTGCCCAAAGGCAGGACTACCGTTTATTTTCTCTTATATTTCAATTTTTCAATTTACATATTTAAAACTAGTAAAATTCAACAGTATTTATGTGAATATAATTAAAGTATCCATTAACCCTCATTTACCACTGAATTTCTGTACTCAGAAAATAAGGCTGCTTGCCTTTTATAACAAGGGTTTTACAAAAATAACAAAGAAACTGAAACAAAAGGAAGTTAAAGATTTCAAGTTAATCCTCTTAGCCGTTAGGAAACGATGTAAGTGATTCTGAATATAGATTGGATCTAAATAGGTTAGTGTTTCTACGCAATCGTGTGTATCCCAATCAAATTATCGCACAGCAGCTGGAACAGACACCATGACCCAAAAGTGAATACGCAACTACAAATTAGATCACATATTTCCATTAGTTTTAATAACAACCACATTTGCTAAGATATACACTCTTTACCATACAAAAACACAATTAATATATATAACCCATTCATCCATTAGTCCACTGTCGAACAGAGGCCTCCCCAAGAGAATATCACTCAGAACGATCCTGCGCCACTCCAACGGTTTCCTACCACTTGCAAAATCCGACCTGACGCTGCCGACTATCGCCAGGGCAATGGTCGGCAGCGTCGGGAATTGGGACGCGGTCGCAGCCTTCTGCGAGGCAGTGATCTCGCGGAAGGAGGCGGCGGATCGCCTGCGCGAGGAGCGCAACCTCGATGAGGCGATCCACCGCCGGCGACTGGGTCGGCGTAAACGCGAGTACTTGCGCCTCATGCCGCCCTAGGCGAGGCCGCGGGTGACGTGACCGGGGATTAGCCCGTCACCCGCCGAGAGGCCGACCGCGTGAGGAAAAACCGACGTCCTCTCCGGGAGGGGACGTCGGTCGATGGGAGGGTACCCCAAATAGGGGGTATTCCGCCGGGCCGACCACTGATGACAAGTAACCGTGCTCCGGTGGTCGGCCCAACGACAAAGGTGACGTGCACATGGGTGGGTTGCGGGTGTGCGTGCTTACGCCCCTCTGTCGCTCCGGACGGAGTGGTGCGAGGAGCGCGCCAACCGCAACCCTCCCCCCCCCCAAAAAAAAATGACTTGCAAAATGTCGTTAGTCCACGTTGTAGGAGATCATCCTAAGCAGCGTTGTCCGATTCGTGGACTCGGGAACCTTTCTTTCTCAACTCTTATTGGTCCAACGAATGATGTGGCCTACCTATTGCTAGTGCAACGTGCTAATTCTGCGGGCTGTGTCAGTTATACCATTTCTTCTACGTATTGCGGGATTCTATCACATAGTGAAATACCGAGCATAGCCCACTCATAGAGCGATTTTGAGCCTATATACAAAGCACATCCATTCGAAACAATTAGTTCTGGATTTTATAGCAGATTCTGGATGGATATCCAACGTACAACTCTCGGCATGAGAAATCGGTACTTAGATTCATCATCATCATCTTGCTCTTATCCCAATTACTTGGGGTCGACGCAATATGTCATCTGTTTTGACATATTGCAAAAAGTTTCGGCAATGACTTTTATGACCGGCCGCCTGCCTGACGTCAACCCTCCTTAGGAATGTAATCGTTGACCCAAATGGTACCAGATGGAGTTCGGTCCGGGTCAATCTAGGGCTCTTAGTCGTCTTTTACGACACCCACGAGCAAAGCAAGGGTTGGTAGTATTCGAAGCCGCTACCACACAGTAATCGGTGATCGGTACTTAGATTGCTATCGGTACTTAGATTGCTACGTTATATGTTTACATTTTATTCATATTCTCAAATTATTTTTTGCGTCTTTATCCCTGAAGCAGAAGTCTAAACAAAACCAAATGTTGTTATACAATCCTCTCCTTCTCCCAGTAATACTTACAAACTTTGAGCTCGCTCCTAAGAATTTACCAAAAAAATTTTCAAAATCGTAGAAAATTTGTCAGAACCCAGGACCTCACAATCAACAACTGTATTTAAATAACAAGTAAATTTGAAATGCTTGAAAAACAAAAATTAAAAAGAAGTCAATCCTTATTTGCTATAGTTACGGCTGTTTAAATAACAGCAAATATAAAAACGATAATCTCCGTCATGAAACACTCATTAGGATCAGAAACTGTAACAAAAGAACGCACTATTCTTATGGTAATCCCCATGACCAGGTGGAACAGCATATTATAATGTCATTGCATATGTATCATTTGTTTTCGTATAAAGAAATATCTGAGCGCAAATTCTCTAGCGTAGATTATGTACTCTTAGAACTCTTTAATATTATTATAACTCTTATTTTAAGACTGTTCATGCACGTTATTAAATGCATAAAGGAGCCGTTGTTTCTTGTACTCTAAATTAATATTTGATATGGATATTAGAATTTACCACATGGTGACAGAATAAGAATAGTATTCACCACTCCCTATTTTGCCTGTTAGTATAGAAGACTACTATGAGATATCATCATTATAGCTGATATACGTCCCACTGTTGGGCTTGGGCCTCCTCTACATTGGAGGGCAATTGACCTCACTATACCATGCTGATCAGCCAAGTTGGCATAGGGTTTTGTTTCGAGTTTTCCTTCTCTTGCATAGGTGTTATATGCGAATTAGATCCCTTAGTCATCTTTTTTTTTTTTTTTTTTTTGTTCACGCTGTGGAAATGCATTTACGCACTGTCCCCCGCCAGTGACGGACGGGGGGGGGCCGTGTGGGACTCACCGACCACATCCGTGGCCGGAATACCCACTAAAACCACAGCGGCCCCTTCCGCGCTTTTACGGGGTGCCGGAGAGATCGTCTGATGACATTCAATCCCCGACACCCCAACGCATGGCCGTCTGGCCACGTCCTGTCATTACTGTTCAGGGCGGTGGGAGTAGGTGGGCATATTGTCGCCTCCTCCTCCCGGGTCGCCGGCGACGTTAGCACTCGTGCAGGTCGGACGTGTGCATTAGATGGATTGTTGGCTTAGGTCGGTCATTAACATCGTTGTCGTTTTCTTGTCGTGTCGTTTGTCTTGTCGGGTCATCTTCGGGGCGGGAAGGGGTAGGGGTCGCTTGGGCACTGGGACTGCTACCATATTGTGGAGGCATTCGACCGGTGTCCAAAAAGTTGCGACCAGATTTCTGGTCGTGGCCGGGCTGTATATGTGACAGCATCAAAAAACTCCCTTAGTCATCTACGACATCCACGGGCAAGATAGGTAGTGGTGATTTGTATTCTTACTCCGTCACCACACGGAATAAGATATAATAGGCATAAAATATATATGCAAGAGTAGGAAAACTCGAAATACACTCTCTACCAACACCGATTTTCGACGTCAGATCAGCGTTATATTGTAGACAATTTCACTCCTATCCAGGGGGAAGCTCGAGCCCAGTATTGGGACGTATATGAGCTGTGATGATAACGATGATACATCTTAGATGTCCGTGTGGTGACGGAGAAAGAATCAATTAACTTATTCTATATAGGCCCCTTACTTAGATATTGTCAAATTTATACATCGTTTTAACACAATATCTACCACCGGATCGGAACGCGGTCACAAGCTGAGAAGATCCGGCAAGAAACTCAATACTATTCACCACCCCCTATCTCCTTTGTGGATGTCATAAAATAGGACTAACGGATACAACACGCATATAATATCTATGCAAGAGAAAGTAAATTCAAATTAAAACGCATACTAACCCATCTGACCAGATCGTATTTTAGGATTTTACTCAAAATAGGAAAAGATTTTGCAAAAGCATTGATCGATATTGCAACACAGACCTGTGATCTGGCATCCTTAATGTAATGTTTAAAATAATGTCAATATCATTATCATATTGAATTTCTGGATACCTAAATCGAATATACCTATTATCTTCGAGTCTCTGGACTTATCAAATATTTTGTCAGACATTTAGTTAATTTAATTATAAAAACTATCTGTCACAATTAATATATTTTACGGAGCGTAAATTATAGAAAGAACAAATTTTTCTTTGTATAAGTAAAATTGAAATTGTTTAATAACCTCCGATACAAACTTAAATAATAATAAAAATATTACGTTCTCTTCAACAATTAATTGTCATTTAACGATTATACTGGCACGTCTAAAGAACTTAGTCGAGTAATCCATATGCCATTTCATTATTTTGGAAAAGAGCTGATACTCTTACACTGTTAGGCGATTATTAACCAAACATAGCTAAAACTACAGCGCAAGGAAACTGGCTTTCGAATGAAAAAAACCGCATCGAAATCGATCCATCCGTTTGAGAGCTACGATGCCACAGCCACAAACGGACATCAACATCAAACTTACAACACCCCTCTTTTTGCGTCGGGGGTTAAAAATAGTTAATAATCATGAAAACTCTAATAACTTCAAGAAGCTGCTTACAAATGTCTCCTTCTCAACTTAGAACGTAAAAGTTTCAATTACCACTGGCCAAAATTATGGGGCTAATTTATTATTACTGTGTATGGACTTGTGCTACTCTTTATTTTGTTTATTGTAATTACTTTGTTTGTTTCCAATGTATTTTTTGAATAATTGTATAAAAAAATAAAAAGAAAATTATTAGGCTATTATATTATACAGGTAATAGAAATATACACACGATGTAATACAAGAGATTTGCCGTGTGATTATGACCTTAACATATCATATTTTAGTTCATGATCACATTTGAAGCAGGAGATATTAAACCTCTTCCTCCACTTGCAAGGTATCTTAATATACTACTAATGGATTTATAATCACATGACATGATTGCAATTGAAGGCAAAAGCGAAAGATATACACATTGCAACTTATTTGGCCTCACCGGTAGACTAAATTGGGCTATCGTTGCAATGAATTCTTCTATAAAGAAGAATCACAATCAACAATGGAACTGTGTTTGAATTAAGAAGACGAAAAAGATACTATTCAAATCAGTGATATTCAAGTGCTAAAATCCGAAGCATGTCTATTTACAAGCTATCTGAATTAAATTTTAATGTATTTCCAAGAACACGTTTCGTAACACATTACACGCTATTTTTTTTATATTTAACGTTGCAGAAAAATAATTTTTATGAAAAAAAAAATGTTAAGCAAATCACTTAACACAAATTTTACTTAAAATTTTGAAATGCTGTAAAAGCTTTATTTTGGAGATTTCATTCATTTTACGTTACATATTTACGCCCGAACTTTCGTTAAAGTTATTGCAAAAATGTAAACCGCTGTAACGTTTAAATTAGATTTTAAATTCCAATTTTGCCTTCACGGAACATAAAATATTTAGTAAATAAATGGATATGTATAGAATTGATCTGTACAATAGTTAACAACAAAGTAAAATTTCTCAGAAATTTGTATGAAACTCAGCGACTATGTCCTCCTTAATACGCTTATGTGGCTATTGGCTCAATAGCTCTATAATCAGACTACTTTCTACCGATAACTGTACTTTGTCCCGCCATCATCAATTATTTCTTCTTATAATCCCTATACTTATCATCTTCATCATCTTGGCTCATATACGTCCCACTGTTGGGCTCTAACCTCCACCACATCGGAAGAGAAATGACCTAATATACCGGGCTGGTCATTCGTGTTGGTGAAGGGTTTCATTTCAAGTTTTCTTTCTCTTGTATAGACTTTATATACATTATAATATCCCTTAGTCGTCTTTTACGATACCCACGGGCAGAAGAGAGGGTGGTGAATGGTATTCTTACCCCGTCACTACACAGAGAGGTATGTAATAAAGAGTTATTGCATTGTTGTTATTATTGAGTTGTGAGAATTACGAAATATCTGTTTATTTTGGCAAGGTCGGTAAAGGATAACAAAACACGAAGTTATGTTTGTAATATTGTTTCTTCTATTGTTTAGTTTTTGTTAATGTTTCTTTTTATTTTAGTTGAAACCTTTTACCGTCTGAGTTATGTCTATACAAGCAAGAAACATAGTATTTTGTCTGATGAAGTTATTATATTTTATTGTTTTTTTACAGGGTCACTATATATTTACGCGATTCATCATTTCATTGTGACGACTAAGGGACGACTATGGGATATAATATGCCCATAAAATCTGTGCAAGAGAAGGAAGACTCGATACAAAATCCTATACCAACATGTCTGACCAGCATGGTATAGTAGGTCAAATTCCCTCTCATTATGGAGGAGGCCCGAGCCCAACAGGACGTATGTGGGCTGCGACGATGATGATGATGATGATGATCCTTTCATTCATCTCAGCTCATATACAACCCACTGTTGAGCTCAAGCCTCATCCAAAATAGGAGAACAATCGACCCATTATACAACGCTAGGCAGACGAATTGGTCCCTTAGACGTCTTCTACGACACCCACTTGCAAGATATGGGGCGGTGAATTGTATTCTTACTCCGTCACCGCAAGCAAAGAATATGATATTCTGAGCTTCATATAGTTATATATAACATGGAGACCGAGTAAGATTACAATTCACCACTCCGTTACTCGTGGGTGTCGTAAAAGACGACTAAGGGATATAATATGCAAATAATATCTGTGCAAGGCAAACTCGAAATGAAATACCTACATATCTGACCAGCATGGTATAAGTAGGTCAAATTCCCTCCAATTATGGAGGAGGCCCGAGCCCAATAGTGGGATGAATGTTTTTATTTTTTTTATTATTATTTTTATTTAAGACAACACCCTGCACTAGGGAAATAATCCTTGTATTGCGGGGGACTTTACAAACATATAATTAACGGACACAAATTACATCCAGACTCAGAACAACAATTTGTGGATCGCACAAAGTGTTGTCCCGCGTGGGATTCAAACCCCCGACACTGGCGCTGTAGGTCGCTATCTTAACCACTACGCCATCTGTGCAGTCATGTGGGCTGCGATGATATCTATACCAATAAATAAAATTGGAGTCTGTTTGTAATGTCAAAATAATAGGCTTTTTTCATGCTCACACGGTTATTTGCACGACACCTATGCCTAAAATAGCAATTAAAAAATTTTTGTCTGTCTGTCTGCCTGTCTGTCTGTCTGTTTGTTCCGGGTAATCTTCAAAATGGCTGGACCGATTTCAAAAATTCTTTCACCAGTGGAAAGCTATAATATCAGGGCGTAAACTAGGCTATATTTTACCCCAGTATTCCCACGGGAACGGGAACTACGTGGGTAAAACGACTATAACCTATAACCGAAGCGAAGCGAGGGCGGGTTGCTAGTAGTTACATAAGTATTTAGCTTAATATGTTACTATTTGTAGGTTATTTATTTTAAAGAAGAAAACTAAAGAAAACCCTATGCCATTTCGCCTGGCTAATGACTGCGTGGAATAGTAGGGCAATTTTCCCTCTTTTAGTCGTGCCATACCAATGACGTAATATTTCATCATCATCATCACAGCTCATCTACGTCCCACTTTTGGGCCTTCTCTTTCGGAGATGTTGTACAATACTTCGTGCGACCAATATATTTTTGTTCAGAATCTGGATGTTATTTATGTCCATTAATTTATATGTTCAAGATCATTTTCTTAGAGTAGGCCTTTTTACAAACAAAAAAAATACCTTAATTACTTTAAAGAATATAAATTTACCAAAGGCTATAAACATTAGGCATGTTAAGTTACAATTATATACATAACAAATCTTCTACGAAGACTGCAAAGTATTCTCACAGATCTTCTAGTCTAATTCGTAACTGTTAAGCCAAGTTTTTTTCCTTTGCGATCTTATTTGAGCGCCCTTACATCCTTTGGCGATATTACAAAGCTCTAAACGTATATAATATTCGTACGTATGTAAGAATGTCACACCTTTCCTTCCCGTAGGTGATCGTAGAAGACGTCTAAGGGACCCAAGGACATAACTACACAGCAAGAAGGTACACTAGAAATAGAATCGTACACCGGGCCGTCTGACCAACGTGAACTATACGTAGATCAAACTTCCTCCCATTATGATGGAAGCTTGAGCTCTGTAATTGGGCGTATATGTGTTGATATGATGATGTAGGATATATAATAAAAAATAACAATTATGTCAGTCACTTTGACCCAAATACCTGGGACCCTTCATAAAATTTGCAAATATATCATGGACCACGTGTAAAGGATTATCTTAAATTATAAGCCTAATATAATTAAAACAGATATAAAGCACGCTTTCCGTATGGTGACGGAGTAAGAATACAATTCACCACCCCGCATCTTGCCCATGGGTGTCATAAAAGACAACTAATGGACCTAATATGCCTATAAAATCTATACAAGAGAAGGAAATATCGTAAAAAAACCCTCTAACAACATGTTATAGTAGGTCAATTGCCCTCCTATTGGGGAAGAGGCTCGAGCCCAGCAGTGGGACATGTATGAGCTGAGACGATATGCCTAAAATAAAATAAAATAGAAATACATTATGCTAGTTTAGAAACATGTAGACAGTACCGGTTCTAGGGCCAGTGTAAGTACATTCAGAAATTCAATTCGGTTAAAAGCATACCTATGAGAAGTCTTGATAGTTATCCAATAGTAATAGCTAAAACAGTGTTAGTACTATATTTATACAATTTTCATATGGAATGTATAGAAAATATCAAACACTAGCTGCCGTTGGCGACTTCGCAGTAATTTTCCCAAAATTGAAATATTATTCCAACTCCAAGAGAACACTTTACTGGCATAAAAAGTATCCATGGTATCTGTTCAAGAGAAGGAAAACTCAAAATGTAGCCCTATACTTGTTTGATCAGCGTTGTATAGTAGGTCAATTATCCTCTTATTACGGAGAAGGCTCAAGCCCAGCAGTGTGTTGGTGTTTACTGTGTATAAAAATTTACCTTTATTGTAAAAAATTTTTTGTTTATACAGGCCAACGAATGTGACCGTGGTATAGTAGCCTAATTTCCTTAGATGGAGACGACTCGTGCTCAGCAATAGAATGGGATGTGGTCTAGGCTTAATCGTTTGAATTATATTATCTTGCGGTTCGAAGGGCATCACACTGGAGCTAGTTATTACAAAACATGTACACAATTTTATATCTAGTAAGAAGAAAAAATAATTACAAATAATAGACAAGCCCGCTGACTTTCTTGCCGGATCTTTTCAGTAGCGGTCGCGTTCGTAGTTTATTTTTTTGGATAAATTAATTTAATTTGTAAATTTAACAATATGTAAGTACCCTCTCTTGGTTTATGCATAATAAATGATTTGAATTTGTATGTATATAAGCAGAGAAGAAGAGGAAAAGAAGTTGACTTCGCTCTAGCATGTGAAATCGTTTAAAAAATAAATTAGGAATCTGTTCATCTAAACCAAATAACCACTATTTTATAACTGCAGTTTTATTCGCATATGTATTTTTAATAAAAACAAAACTATATTTATATCAAAGTCACCTATTTCATCATCATCTTGCTCTTATCCCAATTACTTGGGGTCGACGCAATATGTCATCTGTTTTGACATATTGCAAAAAGTTTCGGCAATGACTTTTATGACCGGCCACCTGCCTGACGTTAACCCTCCTTGGGAATGTAATCGTTGACCCAAATGGTACCAGATGGATGGTCCGGGTCAATCTAGGGCTCTTAGTCGTCTTTTACGACACCCACGAGCAAAGCAAGAGTTGGTAGTATTCGAAGCCGCTACCATACAGCACCTATTTGAATGCCGAAAATATTTTAGGCATAAGATATTCCTCTGAAATCTTTTTTTTAGCAGCACAGAGTCGATTTTGTTTTATAGTCGAGAAAAATAAATAATAGATTTATTTTAGTAAGCTAAATATAAAGACAGTACAATCTATTATCACGCATTACTTTATTGCCTCGAGATTTGTAAAGCCAAGCTGAGGTATCATCAAAAGAATGTTAAGAAATACGTTCATCATCATCACAGCTCATATACGTCGCACTGCTGGGTTCGAGTCCTCGCCTTCACAATAGGAAAGCAATCGACTTTCTATACCATGCTGGTCAGACAAGTTGGTATAGAGCATTATATAAAATGTTTCTTGCTTTGCATAATGTTATCTGAATATAATTACTATAGTATCATATCACTTAATCGTCTTTTGTGATCATTTAGGGCAAGATGGGGGGGGGTACTGAACTCTACTTATAATACTTATAATCTTTTATCACTACTTAGAATTAGTGGAGAAACTATAAAAAAAGATAAAGTACTAACAATATCTCACTCATTTTTATTACTGCTATATATAAGCATAGGTATCATACAAATAACTGTGTGAGCATGAGAAAAACCTACTATTTTGTCATAACAATTTTATTTATTTATATAGATACTAGCTGACCTAACAGACGTGTTGTACTGTTAAAATTTAAAAAATAGTGAAAGGAATTCTCCTTAAAATCGATTGCAGCGCCACCTACCGGGTCCAATTGTGAATCTAAACCATTCTCGAATCCCCTTGAACAGACACAAAAAGTGTAACCATTTAGGAGGAGTTCAGTGACATACAGACGTACACAAGAAATCTCCTTCCTCCCATCCGGCTTTTTAAGCATTCACGCATAAAGATTTTGTTATATTACTTTATAATAATTTTTACTCCAACTATTTCACCATTTAGGTATTTTGTACGGATTAATGAGATAAAATATTTACGTGTTCTCCAAGTTTTAATCCAATTGTAACGCGTCCGAGGGTACTTCGTGAATTTTGAATATATGTTCGTAAAATTCTGTTATAACGGTTTCAGAATTAACATATTTACATAACCGCATATATTACCTTATTTTCTGGAACTTTATGCATTATATTAGTTTCCCAGCCATATATACACTTACTAGTAAGTAAATAATCTAAATATTGTAAAAGTTAGAGAAACTTTTCGATGCATGTGACACAAAACAAATGTGACCGCACGGCAGAAGTGAAAACTTAATTGGCAACGGTAAACAATATTATGTTATTATTTTTAACGATGAACCACTAACTATATGCACTAATCTCATAATGTAAGCACACACACAGCGGTCGCTCTCGGCGGTTCCGAGTTTACCCCATCAAGCCTTTCACTTCAGAGCGTGACGGATCAGTTTCACTAATAAACAGCATGCGAAAAAATCTGTATATGGTGCGCCAAAAGAAGTCTTCACTTAATCAAAAATTTAAATAGGGATAACGACAACAATGCCAAGTAAAATTAACTTATACCATCTACTCATAACGGTTTCGTGTGGCTATTATGCTATCGTTATTTCAAGTAGTATGAGCTGTCCTGAAAATAAGTCGTTCAATATGTGGTTGCAATTCAAGAACCTTTTTCCCTCAACGGTAGACAAACTGTCGGGTGATATAGCCTGCCTGATATTCTTCGGGTTCACTGATCTATTCTAATATCTTCTCGTCTACGAGTACATCTTCATAACTTTGGTGAAAGCTGACCTGTCAAGTTAGATTCATCGGCTAATTTGTTTCTCGAAATTGAAACGTCCTAGCATTCACGTGGATGATCACGATAGTACGATCGTAATAATTTTTACCCTATTGTCAACCCTGTCGCTATATGCCTAGACATAGGCGTAGACTAGACTCTCAGAAATTTCTACCAAATCGTAGGGCTGTATGCAAAAGAAAAATAGTAAATAACTCCAACATACCTTTTACAAATAAAAATGGCTGAATATTCAATTCGTGAATAGAGTAGGAAAATATAATATCCTCAACCACAATCTCGTCTTGTAAGAAATATTATATGATCCATTCGAAAAAGTGCTCAGAAATACGTTATGTATGTACATATTTTCGCTCTAATCCATATAAGCTAGTTGACTGAATCATCAACACCGAGCCGGAACTACTGAAACTAGAAACACGAAATTTTGATAACAGCTTCTTATTGTGCCAAATTAACAAACAAAAGATTTTATATAATTCAAAAGTCGCAAAGATTATATGGAAAGTAGAAGAATCTTTACTCTTTAAATTAAACACAAATACTTTTTAGTAAAAATAAATAAATAATTTAGCGTGGTGACGGAGTAGGAATACAATTCACCACTCCCTATCTTGCCCGTGGATGTCGTAAATACGACTAAGGGATATAATAAGCATATAACATCTGTCCAAGAGAAGGAAAATTCGAAACAAAACCCTATTTCAATACGTCGGACCAGCGTGGAATAGTAGGTCAATTGCCCTCTCATTATAGAGAAGGCCTGAGGCCAACAGTGGGACAAATATAGGCCGAGATGATGATGAAAAATAAATAAAAGTGTTGCAGCATTTGTCAATTTTCACTACTGTCTAGTGACGAGGTAAGAATCCAGCCCCTATCTTACCCAAAGGTAACGTAGAAGACGACTTAGACATATAATATGCAAATAACCTCGATGCAATATAAAATTCTAAGTAAACCCCTATACCAACCCGTCTGACCAGCGGTATAATTATTCAATTTTCCATCTTAGAGGAGGTTGGAGCCCAACAATGAGACTTCATCATTATCATCATCACCGTAACTCTATTGGATTTGAGCCTCCTTAACAATGTGAGAGAAATTGGCCTACTATACCACGCTGGGCAGACGCGTTGATATAGGGAATGATACGCATATATATGAATTAAAATGAACCATGTGAAATAGGGGTCATTTACAAAAATAATAAAAGAGATGTTTAACAGAAATGTCGCATATTAGTTCTATGCAGACGGAGTCGGTGGTAAAAGCTAGTAGGAATATCATTTATGATATATTATTTTATGGCACCAATAATTATATTACGTCAGCTTGAATTTATTCGTTTGTTATTCATATGGATATGCAAAAAAGAATCTTGGAATCACAGCTCTAGCATTTACGAATTCGTAGTGGCTATAGTGTAGATAAAAATAGGGTCTTGTAATTGACTCAGTGCGATTACAAATGTGATTTGTCATCCCTTATTTTTTACCTGAAAACTTCGTAATTCGGAGAGTAAATTCATGTACGTAAGTTCTTCTTTTTCTTGTTTAATGACATAAAGCTAAAATAATATGAGCTATTGGTGCCAGTGTCGAGTTTAATATCAATTATTCACGTCTTTAGTCTTCATTATTTCTCAGTCGTTACCATTGATTTGATGTTGATAACCAATCAGCTTCCTCTGGGAACTTTGGCAAAACGTGAAGACGCAATTCGCTATTATATTCACTACATGTTATTTTATCTGCATTATATTACATAAAATATCAGCGAAATGATTGAATATGACAGTTTGTAAATAAAACTACTTTACGGATTTCAACGCGTTTGTATTTGATTTTAGATTGCCCGACGTTTCGAACACGGGCGGACCGTGACCGTAACCGTGCGGTTCATAACCGCGATAAAATCCGTATTTTATTTAAAATGTGTAATACTCGCATAAACATCAGGAATATGACACTGTTAAAGACTATAATAATCTATATACTATAATAAATAACTATATATTACTATAATAACTAATCTACTATAATAAAAAGACTATAATAAATAATCCATACTAATATTATAAATGCGAAAGTAAGGATGTTTGTTTGTTTGTTTGTTTGTAACGCTTTCACGCTTAAACCACCGAACCGATTTCAAAAATTCTTTCACCAATAGAAAGCTATAATATCAGGGAGTAACATAGGCTATATTTTATCCCGGTATTCCCACAGGAACGGGAACTACGCCACGGGTAAAGCGACTGAAACCGAAGCGAAGCGAGGGCGGGTTGCTAGTAATGAATAAAATTTAAAAAGCGCTACATGATATTTTTATATTCCCGTCAAAAAGGCTGTACTTTGCAATATATAGCATTACTCTATGGGCTGTACCTAAATTATCATCGACGTGACCACGCAACGTCATAACTATAGCTATGTCAGTGTCAATATATCTGTGTCGATAGATGTCAAACTAAGATAAATGTAAAAAGTTTTAATGTACAAATTAATTTTAATTCAAAAACAATCAATCAATATGAACATCCAAAAATAACATGTATGTTCATGGAACTTTAAGTTTTCACTTCTATCGACATTCCTCACGTCTGCTTCACGTATTTTTTCTAAAAAAAAAAAATAATGCAGATAAATACATAACAATATTGTAAAGGAAATCAGCCTCGAAATTATACTACCAATGATGGTACATCACTGAACAAACTGGTCATAAGATAGATTAATGCTCCTTTTAGTATGAAGAGAGCGTAGGTAGATTGAAGAAGAAACAAGATAGCACCGAATCTTCTTTAAGTGTGACTAAAGGGTAGCTTATATCGATAACGATGGAATAAGAATACAATTCATCGCCCTCTATCTTACCGTGGGTGTAGCAAAAGACAACTAAAGGATATATTAAGTACATAATAAACTCATTTGCAAAAAAAACGGGCGGTTTTGATTTTCATTCATATTTAAAAAGATACAATACCAAAAAGGTTTCAATCGTTTGTACACGTTACTGGCCGGTTTTAAAAATGCTGTGGTATTTAAAAAAGTACGTTCTAAATTCAATTTTTCATTTGATGTTCATTTTTACAGAAAACCCCTTTTTATCCTACATTTTTGGCGCGAAGTTCCAGAAGTTAACATCGACTTTCATAACTTTTATTCAATTTTTATCGATTAATTTCATATCCTTGACTGTCAAAGCTTTATTTAATGCTGTTTGGCTGTATCAAAAATGGTAGATAAAGTGGTAAAAGCTACCAAAATTATCGCGCTGCTTGAAGAGGGTTGCAGCCAATGTTTCGTGGCTAGGAGGCTAAATGTTAGTCGCTCGACAGTCCAAAGGACCTGGCAGCGATATCAGGAGACTGGTTCCGTCGAGAAAAGGCCTGGTTCTGGAAGAAAACCATGTACCCAACCACGGGATGATCGTTTTCATGTGAGTCGCGCATTGAGAAATCGCAAATCTTCGTATGTGGATCTTAAGAACAACCTCCAAGAAGTAAGAAATGTGCATATTAGTCTATGGACAGTCAGGAGGAGGCTTCTCGCTGCCAATATACGCAGTCACCGCCCGGCCCGCGGCCCCAAATTACTCCGTGAGCACAGAGTTCACAGGCTTAGGTTCGCTAGAAATTGTGAATCATGGACTCAAGACGATTGGAATAGGGTTTTGTTCTCTGATGAAGCCAGGATATCTCTGTTCGGTGAAGATCGACGTCGGCGAGTGCTAAGAAGACAAGGAGAACGCTTTGCAGAGGCATGTTTCGAAGAAATCACACCTTATGGTGGGGGCTCTGTTATGTTTTGGGCAGGAATAAATTCAATGGATCGTACAGAGTTAGTCTTCATTGAAAACGGCTCACTGACTGGGCATCGATACATAACGGAAGTTCTAATTTCTCATGCACAACCCGCATTGGCCGCTCTAGGTGAAGACTCGATTTTTATGGACGACAATGCTCGCGCCCACCGCTCCCGCGATGTTAATGCGTATGTGCAAGAGGTCGGCATTCGTCGTTTGGATTGGCCAGCTCGAAGTCCCGACCTCAATCCCATAGAGCATGTCTGGGACGTTCTGAAACGGCGTGTGAGATCAGTACACCCGGCTCCGCAGACCATCAGAGAGCTGAAGAATGTGATTACTGCGGAGTGGGAACGTATTCCGCAAGCAAGTATCCGGGATATACTCGCTAGCATGCCCAGACGAATTCAAGCTGTGATTTTAGCTAGAGGGGGTCACACTCGATACTAAACATTTATCTGCTTTTACTTTATTAAAGAAAAACAAACAAAAAAACTTTTTTATTTTTACTTCATGAGCATATGCACTACTAGCGAATATACACTACTAGCGAGGTTTAGCATTATTTCCCATAAATTGTATCTAAATTTTATGAAATACTGATGAAAACGATTATTTTCTTATTAATTTAGCAAATTGTGTGGATAAAACTACCTATAATTATCAAACAAAGAAATATTAACATTTGAAATGGTTCATTGCTTAGGTGCCCGTTTTTTTTGCAAATGAGTGTATATATGCAAAACTATATAAACTCATTTGCAAAAAAAACGGGCGGTTTTGATTTTCATTCATATTTAAAAAGATACAATACCAAAAAGGTTTCAATCGTTTGTACACGTTACTGGCCGGTTTTAAAAATGCTGTGGTATTTAAAAAAGTACGTTCTAAATTCAATTTTTCATTTGATGTTCATTTTTACAGAAAACCCCTTTTTATCCTACATTTTTGGCGCGAAGGTCCAGAAGTTAACATCGACTTTCATAACTTTTATTCAATTTTTATCGATTAATTTCATATCCTTGACTGTCAAAGCTTTATTTAATGCTGTTTGGCTGTATCAAAAATGGTAGATAAAGTGGTAAAAGCTACCAAAATTATCGCGCTGCTTGAAGAGGGTTGCAGCCAATGTTTCGTGGCTAGGAGGCTAAATGTTAGTCGCTCGACAGTCCAAAGGACCTGGCAGCGATATCAGGAGACTGGTTCCGTCGAGAGAAGGCCTGGTTCTGGAAGAAAACCATGTACCCAACCACGGGATGATCGTTTTCTTGTGAGTCGCGCATTGAGAAATCGCAAATCTTCGTATGTGGATCTTAAGAACAACCTCCAAGTAGTAAGAAATGTGCATATTAGTCTATGGATGGTCAGGAGGAGGCTTCTCGCTGCCAATATACGCAGTCACCGCCCGGCCCGCGGCCCCAAATTACTCCGTGAGCACAGAGTTCACAGGCTTAGGTTCGCTAGAAATTGTGAATCATGGACTCAAGACGATTGGAATAGGGTTTTGTTCTCTGATGAAGCCAGGATATCTCTGTTCGGTGAAGATCGACGTCGGCGAGTGCTAAGAAGACAAGGAGAACGCTTTGCAGAGGCATGTTTCGAAGAAATCACACCTTATGGTGGGGGCTCTGTTATGTTTTGGGCAGGAATAAATTCAATGGATCGTACAGAGTTAGTCTTCATTGAAAACGGCTCACTGACTGGGCATCGATACATAACGGAAGTTCTAATTTCTCATGCACAACCCGCATTGGCCGCTCTAGGTGAAGACTCGATTTTTATGGACGACAATGCTCGCGCCCACCGATCCCGCGATGTTAATGTGCAAGAGGTCGGCATTCGTCGTTTGGATTGGCCAGCTCGAAGTCCCGACCTCAATCCCATAGAGCATGTCTGGGACGTTCTGAAACGGCGTGTGAGATCAGTACACCCGGCTCCGCAGACCATCAGAGAGCTGAAGAATGTGATTACTGCGGAGTGGGAACGTATTCCGCAAGCAAGTATCCGGGATATACTCGCTAGCATGCCCAGACGAATTCAAGCTGTGATTTTAGCTAGAGGGGGTCACACTCGATACTAAACATTTATCTGCTTTTACTTTATTAAAGAAAAACAAACAAAAAAACTTTTTTATTTTTACTTCATGAGCATATGCACTACTAGCGAATATACACTACTAGCGAGGTTTAGCATTATTTCCCATAAATTGTATCTAAATTTTATGAAATACTGATGAAAACGATTATTTTCTTATTAATTTAGCAAATTGTGTGGATAAAACTACCTATAATTATCAAACAAAGAAATATTAACATTTGAAATGGTTCATTGCTTAGGTGCCCGTTTTTTTTGCAAATGAGTTTATATATATATACTATGAGAAGCAAAACTGGACATAAAGCACTATACCAACACGTTTGAACACCGCAATATATTAAATCATTCCTGTTCACGCCAATAACGTGAAGTTTGATTGAAGAGCGATATTCGGTTACATTAGCCTAGATTCGTTCATTTGATCGTCGTGCGCCGACGCCATTCTTGATTTGACACTCTCGTGAAACTCTCGTGACGTATTTCTTACGTGGCGCACGCAGTTTCGTATCAGCGTACCACGTTGGTCAGCCTAGTGTATATACCGTAATAGTGACCACATATTAAATAGACAATAAATTCAGTGCCCGCGTTCAGCCCAAACTAGCTCATCGTGAACACCATCTTCAGCCCGGCAGATCTGCAGCTCCACCAAAGCACGGTAAGTTCTCCGCTTACTTCCCACCGTTTCCCTAACAAACCCTCATTTTGTGGGAACCAGTCCCTCTAGTGGGATTGGCATCCCGCTGGTCCTTCGGCAAGCCCACGTCGGTATGTTGCTAGCATAAGCTGCCCCATACAGTCCACTAAGCCGCAACAATTCTCTTCTATTGTGCAGGAGGCCCGAGCCCACCATTGGGCTTTCTGCGGGCTCAGATATTAAAGGGATCTTTCTTTTTTTTTATTAAAGGGATCTAGCTAAATTCTTTGGAACGGATACACGTTATGGCGGAAGTGACATTAAAATAAAATAAGTCAGCAGTCAAATGCATACTCGCAATAATCACTTAAAACTATTTTTAGTTCTTTAAATTTTAATAAATGCATGACTAGGTGGGTAAATGCATTTGGGTGTGTGTTTAGATGGATTTTTTTGGATTTAGGTAAATGCCATCGGTAAATTTGAATTGGTGAATGTTAGTGGTTGGATAGGTGGATTTTAGTAGAGGAGTGGATAGATGAACAAACAGCCTTTTACAAGCATCTACTATTTACGATTTCTTTAATTCTTCTCGCGGTGAGTGTATGATGTTTACTTTAATTTTTTTTTCGTTCGTGTAGGAGGTCACACAAAATATTTAATTAACCGACTTCTAAAAAAGGAGGAGGTTCTCAATTCGGATGTTTGTGTTTTTTTTATGTGTGTTCGCGCATAATTCCGTCAAACCGATTTGACAAATCTCTTTTTCTTGGAAAGGTATACTTTCCAAATGGTCTCATATAAATTTTATCGAAATCAGACAAGCGGTTTTTGAAAATATCTAAAGATTTATCTACATTGAAGTCGATTTTTTAAAAAAAATCTTATTTAATTCTAAATAATCTTACTTTACATTTATTATTTTACTTACTAATTTAATAGTCATCGTCATCGCAGCCCACATACGTCCCACTGTTGGGCTCGGGCCTCCTTCACAATGGGAGGGAATTTAACCTACCGTACCGTGCTGGTAAGACATGTTGGCATAGGGTTTTAATTCGGGTTTTCCTTCTCTTGCCCAGGTCTTATGTGCGTATTATATCCCTTAGTCGTCTTTTACGACATCCACGGGCAAGATAGGGAGTGGTGAATTGTATTCTTAATCCGTCACCACACGAAACTTCCGTGTTTAATAGTAATCTGACATAATCTCAAGGTTTCACATCAACTATACGTTACAGTTACATGTAGTTATTTTTTGAAGCATATACTTCTTTTGGCGCTTTTGAGGGAAACATGATGACAGTAAATTTTTACGAAGAGGGCACACACCGTCACAAAACATCGACACCCTGAAGATAGCTAGTCAACATTTTTAACGATGCATGCACACACCATTACAAATATCAACTAGATAATGCGTTATAATAAAACTTTCAATGTATTAAATAACTTTTTTTCTATTATTAGTGTCGTTTTTTCTACAAATGTAGAATAATGCGAAAGATAAAATTTTAGAAAGATTTTATCTTGTTACGGCTAAAATTACAACTTGTTACGTGCGTATACTTATAGATGTTCTTTTACTCTCACCGACCTCCCTTTTTATGTTCCATATCTTGGAAACAAACGCTTTGTCTGAACATATCATGTCTGATAAGGTCCTTGGTATGTCTGAATTACATTAACAATTTATAGTAATATTTTATAAGTTAATCTATAGATATCTATACCAATAAATAAAATTGAAGTGTCTGTTTGTAATGTCAAAATAATAGGCTATTTTCATGCTCACATGGTTATTTGCACGACACCTATGCCTAAAATAGCAATTAAAAAATTTTTGTCTGTCTGTCTGTCTGTTTGTTCCGGGTAATCTTCAAAACGGCTGGACCGATTTCAAAAATTCTTTCACCAATGGAAAGCTATAATATCAGGGCATAAACTAGGCTATATTTTATCCCGGTATTCCCACGGGAACGGGAACTACGCGGGTAAAACGACTATAACCTATAAACGAAGCGAAGCGAGGGCGGGTTGCTTACTAGCTAACTGATATAAATCTATACAAATAAGTAAAATTAAAGTGTTTATAATTTACACGATACCAATACCCAAAAGCCGATTTTAATAATATTTTACTACCCATTACTTGTCTATAGAAGGAATAACTTAGGTTAGTTTTACTCTCAAGATCATCATTCATAATTTCAGCTCATATACATCCCACTGTTGCGCTCGTACCGGTAGGGAAATTTACCTTACTATACCATGCTGGTCAGATAGGTTGGTAGGGGGTTTTATTTCGAGTTTTCCTTCTCTTGCATAAATGTTATATGCATTTTATATACCTTAGTCGTCTTTTACGACATCCATGGGCAAGTAAGAGAGTGGTGAATTGTATTCTTACTCCATCACCACATGGATGGCGTCACCACACGGATACACCCCCACCCCTCAAGATACCCCTATAAAATTTTATCCAGTCCGGGAACCCGAGTCTTCATGGACTGCAGTCGCGAATTGTAATATTTTAGAAGATATTGGAGATTTAAAATGTGGGTGCAAGGCGACTGAAACCAAAGTGAAGCGATGGCGGGTTGCTATCTTTATATATTACTAGCAATCCGCCCTCGCTTCGCTTCGGTTATAGGTTATAGTAGTTTTCCCCGCGTAGTTCCTGTTCCCGTGGGAATACCGGGATAAAATATAGCCTAGTTTACGCCCTGATATTATAGCTTTCCATTGGTGAAAGAATTTTTGAAATCGGTCCAGCCGTTTTGAAGATTACCCGGAACAAACAGACAGACAGACAGACAAAAATTTTTTAATTGCTATTTTAGGCATAGGTGTCGTGCAAATAACCGTGTGAACATGAAATAAGCCTATTATTTTGACATTACAAACAGACACTCCAATTTTATTTATTGGTATAGATATACACGGTGACATTTATGTCGTCTTCCAAAAGCAGGTCAATTAAAGTATCCAGTATCTACTATTCATTCGTACAATTAAAAGGTTAAAAACAATATTTACTAGAATATTTTTTAATAAAAGTTACTATAAATAATTAGTAATTAAAATAGTAAGGAAACAACATGTATCAAGCGCATTGGTATTCAACACAGCTGATGTAGTAGGTATGTAGGTACTACAACCGCATGACCGCGGCGCCAATCGGGCATCGCAAAGGATACCTGTTAGGTATCTAGCGTAGGGAATTACGCTTTGTAAAAGCCTTCCACGTGGACTTCGTACCTATGATTGGCTAACGAAGTGCCGCATGATTACTTTTGTTTAAAATGTAAACATGATAAACAGGCTGTTACAAAATATTAACTTTATTTTATTTTATTTTTTTTTATAACTGCCACTATTGAACATTTAAATATGTTAGATATGTTTCTTTGGTCGGATACTTTTATGTTTTTTTTTTTGTAAGACAATAGAAACGTCACCGTGTATATATAAATCTTCGATCATCTTTTGTAATTGAACTCCTTCTAAACGGCTGGGCCGATTTTGAAGATCTTTTTGTGGCTGGTCTGATGGATATGAGGATGGTTAAAATTAATAATTGGAACCAGTAGGTGGCGCTGCGATCGATTTCAAGGAGAATACCTTTTACTATTATATATTTTTAGATTTGAACAGAACAACGTCTGTCGGGCCAGCTAGTCTATTCTAAATTCAATATATATGGTTTAATTAACCATTACCGTAGAATAATTACTAATAAGGATTGAAGTTGTACAAATGCGAGACAATCAACGCTACATAATTAATCAAACAAAGATGTGTGACGTCAACTTAGACCTTTATAATGTTGTCCATTAGATATTGAGCCTTGTTTAACTATGTAACTTATTTATACGAGTTCCTTTATTACTATTTTATGCTCTAATCCTATCGGATTAAATACTATTTTGCTGTCCATTATGTCGCTTTAAATCTAATCCTATTAACTAATAAATCTTAAAAAGAAATCTATCTCAATACGTTAATTGACAAACTCGATTTGTTTTCATGTTCACTGAATGAATTCACTAAGGCTGTTGTCTTTTTAAACTGTTAGGATGTTTAATTATAATTAGGAATTGGTATTTTACTCCGAACTACACTTTACATTGGACTACACTGTGGACAGTTGTCTGTCTACAGAAGTACAGACGCAGGCCGGTCCGTCTCTCACACTCTCACAGAAAATCGACGTATAAGTAGTATTTTGTTAGTACACTTTGTTCGCTGGAGGAAAACCGCAAGCCTAATTTTTTAAGACTGTATGCGTGATGTGTAGTGATGCATTTAGTATCATCGACACTTATTGCAAGTATTCATATAACACCAACCGTCATGTGTGCTGTTTGCTCGTTTGCCATCATTAGCAATAAAAATAAAATATTGATTACAAACATTTTTAAAAACAAGTTTTTATTTAAATGCTCTAAAATAAAGAAAATTTAGTTTAGAAGTTCCTATAGTCACCTTCCGACGCTATCTTGAGACCAGCTTCATGGTACCATATTATTGCATTGTCACCAAAGTTACGTGAGTAAACCAAAGTTCAACCAAATCTAACGACAGAAAGTGGTTCTAATTTAACTCGCAAGATTTATCCCATACTAACAAGGCAAGTTAAATAAAAGCTTTTAAAAAGATGATATATACATATCATCATTATTGCAGCTCATATAAGTCCCACTTCTGCACTCGAACTTCCTCCACGATGGGAGGGAAATAGAGCTACTATAACTCGCTGTTCAAACGTATTGATATATGGTTATAATTCGAGTTTTCGTTCTCTTGCATAGTTATCTGCATATAATAATCCCTTTGTCGTCTTTTACGACACCCACAGGAACAAAAGGAAGTGGTGAATCGTACATTTCTTTTTTTTTTTTTTTTTTTTTATTGCAAACGGTGGCAAACGAGCAAACAGTACACCTGATGGTAAGTGTTGGACCTTTACAAGGCCGTTGCCTACCGCGAAGAAAGTGAAGGGAGTGTGAATGCGTGCATTGAGGCTCGGTGATACCAAGGGCACCACCAAAACCCTCCACACGCAAACACCCTCAGAAAGTTGGGCTGCCGGCTCTCTCGCTCACCGAACGAAGCGCAGTAACAAATCGCTACTACTCAGACGTCGATTTTCTGCGAGAGTGTGGTACTGCCCCGGACGGACCGGCCCGCGGCTGTAGACACTAACTGTCGACAGTGTGGTCCTACCACTCTTACCAAAAGATAATAAGTATAGGTACTATTGACATTTTAATAGTGTTGCAATACAAGTGTGTGGAACGAAAACAGAAACAGGTATATAAAGTAAATTTGAGTGGAAACAGAAACGAAAGTGGAATCAACATCATCATTAAGACTAGCGGCGTCCACTGCTGGACATAAGCTGCCCTCATATTTTGCTACAAAGTGCGGTCCTGTACCGCCTGCGTCCAACGACGCCCTGCAATTTTCACCAAATCGTCGGTCCACCTAACTACCGAAGTAGAATAGCAAATATCAATATGGTGAAGACTTTTTTAATTTGCAAATTAAATTACATTTATATTTAAAATTAAGTAGTGATGAGAGAGTGAATATGTCTTATATTTTATGAAAAACACTGACCACGTTTTCCTATACAATCTGGATGATCAATTCTAACATTTATAATGATGATTCAAAGGTTTAATGTTAACATTTGTTGATCTTCATTTTGCTTTCAAACGTTGTAAAACTCCGTTCAAAATTCCTCTGTATATACCTCTAAATAATATCATATTTTCAAACAAACATTTTTATCTCAACTCACCTTAAGATCTGAATTAGTTTTTGACAGAAAGCTTTTTAAAGAGCAAATGTCAACTGTTCGAAGTATCTTTGGCATTATTTTGCCACTCGTATGACGACGATGTAGGAACATACTTTCCTGCTGAATGGAAAGGATCGTAATAGAATTTTCTACTTCGAACCGAATGAGTGCAGAGCGAATAATAAAATGAATGTAATAAATAGATACCTGTGTGGTGACGGAGTAAGAATACAATTCATCACTCCCTATCTTGCCCGTAGGTGTCCTAAAAGACGACTATGGAATATAATATGCACATAACATCTGTGCAAGAGAAGGAAAACCTCGAAATGAAACCCTATACCAACATGTCTGACCAGCATGATATAGTAGGTCAAATTGCCTCCCATTGTGGCGGAGGCCCGAGCCCAATAGTGGGACGTTGTGCTGATGATGAAATAGATATCATCACTAGCAAAAAAGTTTAATGGCGGCTATTCTAAATAAATAATTGAAGGTAATATTTGCCGATGTAGAATAGTATGTTAATTTCTTCGCTATTTAGCAAAATGCTCATGCCAATGATGTGACATTAATGGCCTATCAATAAGATGTTAGCTTTACAGTAAGACACATGATTTATCATGTGGTGATGGAGTAAGAATACAATTCATCACCCTCTTCCTTATCCGAGGGTGTCGCAAAAGACTAGAAATTATAATATGCATACAACATCTATGCAAGAGAAGGAAAACTCGAAACGAAACCCTATGTCAACACGTACGATGAGCCTAAAATAATAGGTCAATTTCCCTCCTATTGTGGAGGAGACTCAAGCACAACAGTGAGACGTATATAAGCTGAAATAATGAAATGAAATGATGACATTTTTTGGGAGGGAACACAGTAGGTTATGTGGCCCAGTCATCCGTTCTTCTTCTTCTTTTTTTTTCTTGGCAATCAGCTACAAATACGAGTCATTTTTGTCAGTGTCGAGTTATAATTATCTTTACAAGTTATCAGTTTCTTCATGTCAGTAATGGTCTGTCAGTAAGTCAAGTGTCGCCCTCAACAGTGTAATGGCCACTGTTAAGGGTATCTTCTGAGAATTTTGGTGGCAACAAAAATGTATGTATAGCAGTTTTATATCATATTCACTACACCTCAGCAGTTCTGCCGCTATATATTACATAAAATGCCATCAAGATTATTTAATATAACACGTTTAAGCACTAAGATATTGAATATAATACAAGAACACCACATGACACTTCCAGATGCCCCGGACAGGTTGGGCGGGATGTCTCCAAACCATAGACCAAAAAATCTACACATACATATAACCCAATTTTAAATAATTCATTTCCGAATTTTTCACCTTTCACCCGCAGTGTCCTTAAATAATTATAACATAAATAATTTGCAAATATGCTTTTGAATTTAAAGACATAAAAAGCATAAACCAGCCTGACAACAGAACTGAACAATAAGTAATTCGAGATCTTCACTTATTTCATCCGAAATACGTAATCCATACCAAATTTTTCAAGGCCCTTCCAAATCGGCAAACAACAAAAATGTTACTCAAAAGAAGTAAATAAAGACATCATATTTTTGCGAAAACTTTTTTTCACGATAAATATTGAATTATATACTGTTTTCAGAAGCAGTGAGGGTGAAAAGATTTTTAGATAAATATATTTTTAATATTGAATTAGCGGTGACTAGCTGTGCATACATAATATCTACACCATTTTGACTCGAAAATATTATGTTATTCACTCTAGGTAAATGAAAAACATTTTTTTTTTTACTACAATATAAGAGAAAGCCGGAAACCCAACTTTCTGAGGGTGTTTGCGTGTGGTGGGTTTCGGTGTTAATTAATCACTGAACCCCATTGCACGCTTCCCTTCCTTCACGGTAGGCAGCGGCCTAGCAAAGATCCATGAGCGATAGCATTATTTATCATCAAGTGTATTGTTTGCTTGTTTGCCACCGATGGTAATAAAAAGATATATATAAGTGTGTGATGACGGCGTTAGAACACAATTAACCAGTCCGTAGGTGTCGAAAAAGACTACTAAGGGAAATAATATGCATATAAAATCTATACAAGAAAAGGCGTCACGACTGACCAGCGTGATATGCTCTATTTTCCTCCCATGGTGGAAGAGTCCCAAACCCAACAGCGGGACACATATGAGCTATGATGATGATGATGACGATAAAAAAATAAGAAGTTATTACTCCTTAAAAGCAAAAGATTTTTATATAAGGAATTTTTTCTAGGAGCAAGCTACGAGTAAACGGCTGGACTTCAAGTGCAGGCCTCAGTGAAAGCGTAAAGTTTCTTCCGTCTTCCAAAAGCGAGTGTTTAACTTATAGCATACAATTCTATGGTAACCATAGTCTGAGCTGCTATTTTAGCAAACTTAACAGTGTAAATGGCACACAACATCCTGCTTCGTTTGTGGATATTTTGCCACAAACTTCTATGAAATTAGAAATTGGTGTCGCTTATTCTCTTTCTTTCCCTCAGTCATCTATAACGGCAGTATAGAATACCTCCCCATACACCTCTGAGAGTGCCATATGTATGGCTTTAGTGGTCCACCCGACGGTTTACCTTTGTCAGTAATTTCCTACGTCACTTTCGATGTACACTGTGACTTTTCACCTACGGATAGCGTTATAACGGGTACAGAACTATTCCAATCCATCTAGTAGATACTTTGTTTTACATAATTCGCTATATCATCTTCCAAAAATTCCTTATTACATTGATTTATCTATACCAATAAATAAAATTGGAGTGTCTGTTTGTAATGTCAAAATAATAGGCTTTTTTCATGCTCACACGGTTATTTGCACGACACCTATGCTTAAAATAGCGATTAAAAAATTTTTGTCTGTCTGTCTGTTTGTTCTGGGTAATCTTCAAAACGGCTGGACCGATTTCAAAAATTCTTTCACCAATGGAAAGCTATAATATCAGGGCGTGAAGTAGGCTATATTTTATCCCGGTATTCCCACGGGAACGGGAACTACGCGGGTAAAACGACTATAACCGAAGCGAAGCGAGGGCGGGTTGCTAGATTTTAATATATCGAATTAACAAAAAAGAGTATCAATATTCAGATCCATAGACAAAACAACAAAGAAAATTTGCTAAATTGTGTAAAAAACAAATCTCAAGACGTAAGCATTGTTGTAAAAGAATCTATTTGATACGACTATACACAAATGCCTCGGGTATCGTAGTAGATAAATAAAATGATAGTACTGAGAAAATCAATAGATCTTGTTTACAAATACAGCCATATTGCTGTGCCTTAGTTAGAAAACTACGAAGAGCGTAAATATGTAAACCTAGAAAAAGTATATTTTCATCTTTATATATAAACTAGCTGACGAGGCAAACGTTGTTTTGCCATGTAAATAATTTCTAGTGTAGAGAAAAAATAACTAACTTATTGGAAGTGTGTAAGGATGTGGTATATGAGTGAAATAGGCATGGAGCGCTGTGAACGATGAGGGAATATAAAAATATCAAAACACCAAACATTAATTTATAGGGTTCTGTACCCAAAGGGTAAAAACGGGACCCTATTACTGAGACTTCGCTGTCCGTCCGTCCGTCCATCTGTCACCAGGCTGTATCTCAAGAACGGTGATAGCTAGACAATTGAAATTTTCACAGATGATGTATTTCTATTGCCGCTATAACAACAAATACTAAAAATAAAATAAATATTTAAGGGGGGCTCACATACAACAAACTTGATTTTTTGCTCAATATAGATAATGGCAATAGGGAGGCACTTGTTTACTTAGTCAATGGTACGGAACCCTTCGTGCGCGAGTCCGACTCGAACATGGCCGATTTTTTAAATTTATTATAATTTATTTTAAGTAATAATTATATATATAATTATATCATTAATTCATTACATAATATTAATCTCTTAATGCTACAGCGTGAACAATATTTTTTGTTAGTCCGTCTTCAGCTAATACAAACAAACTTGATGGTTTACCCACTCGTGAGCATGCAACGTATAATTGTCCGTGTGAAAAACATGGGTGCTCAAATCTAAGCCACAAACAGGCATTGTTTGGCCTTGGGATTTATTAATAGTCATTGTAAATGCCAACCTAATCGGAAATTGAATACGCTTAAATTGAATTGGCATGGAATCTGTGGGTATAATAGGTATTCGTGGTATTAATATATTTTCACCTCAAAACTTGCCATTTAAAATGTTAGCTTCGCGAAAACTGTAGAGGGAGTGAGAGAAGGCTTATTGTTTGAGAGAAGTAGGAGACCATCTTCGTTGTCATCCCTACTCCGTGCTGTTTACTGAGTGAGAAGTGACACCGGTAGACACATGGAGGGGATAACTTACTAAGTGATAATAATTGATGCTATCGAGCAGGATAAAAAATGATAAAATTATTAAAATGACTATTAAAAAGCAGGGGTTGGTGAAAGAAAAGTGAAAATATAGGGTGTGCAGGTGCATGTATTTTTTAATGCCACATAATAAAAAAATAATTTATCAAAAAAATTAAAAAAAAATTGGGGTGGACACCCCTTATCACTTAGGGGTTTGAAAATTAGATAGTAACCGATTCTCAGACTTACTGATTATGCATAAAAAAATTAGTAAAAATCGATTAAGCCGTTTCGGAGGAGTATGGGAACGAACATTGTGACACGATAATTTTATATATTAGATGTCTTGTAAACGTGCGTGTGTATTTACTGAACTCCTCCTAAACGGCTGGACCGATGTTGATGAAGTTTTTGCGCATTTTGAAGGGAATTCGAGGATGGTTTAGATTCACAATTGGATACAATACAATTCACCACTCCTTTTCTTGGCAACAGGTGTCGTAAAAGATGACTAAGGGATGATGCATATAACAACTATGCAAGAAAAGGAGAACTCTAACCGAAACCCTATATAACCACCATAACCCTAACTATACTACTCTACCACGTTTGACCAATGTGGTAAAGTAGGATAGATTTCAAATTGCCGTCCTATTCCGGATGAGGCTCGACTCCATCGGTGGACCTTACAGGAGTTCTCAACTCAGTCAGTTCTCAACTCAAAGATTATTTCCCTAATAAAAGCTACACCAAATATAATTTTAATATAAATAAATTACGTGTCACGTTGTTTGTCCACGATGGACTCCTAAACTACTTAACCAATTTTAATCAAATTTGCATACCGTGTGCAGTTTGATCCAACTTGAAAGATAGGATAGCTTACATCTTAATTTATTGTCGCAATATTATTTTATTGCAAATTATTTGTATTACCTAGATATGCCTATTATTTGACATTCACAATTATCTGTTTTGGAGTTACCAAACGATTTTAACAGATGGCGATATCTGTTGACTGGATTGAGTAATTGTGGTATGTATGTATGATTGAGTATGATTGAGTAATAGATGGCGCTGCTATGTCAAACCTACAAATGTGTCAGATACGATTTTAACTTGCTTTTTTACATAGATGCCATTTGTAAAAAAAATATGACAACCTCCATGACAGATGTTCTCCTACAGTTCCACTTAAATAGTTTAATAAAATGTAATATAACAAAAACATTGGCCACAGCAACGCGTGGCCGGGTCTGCTAGTATCTTTATAATTAAACACTGATTATAAATTTTGTGTACTTCTAACCAACAACTACTACCACTAACACTCTAAGTAGGAAGTACTCAAATGAAAAATTATCCTCGTCTTTACTACACAATATATAAAACCTTAGAATCTTACCAGATTGCGTTAACAGATCTGGTTAGAATCTAGAATGTTCTTCACGTAGGAATCACAGATAATCTGGAAGTCAAATTTCTACGCTCGTAACTCGGCTAAAGCGTTTTATTTATTTCCTCTATATTGATCGGCGAGTGGGATTAAAATTCACGTGAGTTTTCATATTTTATTATATTTATTTAGACAACTACTTTTTTGTATAGTGACGGAGTAAGAATACAATTCACCACTCCCTATCTTGCCCGTGGATGTCATAAAAGACGACTAAGGGATATAATATGCTCATAAGATCTGTGCAAGACGAGGGAAACCCGAAACGAAAACCTATACCAACACGTCTGACCAGAGTGGCATAGTAAGACAATTTCCCTCCTATTATGGAGGAGGCTAGAGTCCAGCAGTGGGACGTATATGAGTTGACATGATGACTTCATCTATACCAATAAATAAAATTGGAGTGTCTGTTTGTAATGTCAAAATAATAGGCATTTTTCATGCTCACACGGTTAATTGGACGATATGTACCTATGTCTAAAAATCACTTTATATTTTTTTGTCTGTCTGTTTGTTCCGGGTAATCTTCAAACCGGCTGGACCAAATTCAAAAATTCTTTCACCAATGTAAAGCTATAATATCAAAGCATAAACTAAGCTATATTTTATCCCGGTATTCCCACGGCAACGGGAACTACACGGGTAAAATTACTAAAACCGAAGCGAAGCGAGCGCGGTTTGCTAGTTTATTTATAAAACCGCTTTTCAGTGTGATGATCTTACTCGTGGATGTTGTAAAAGTCGACTAAGGTATCCCTCATGCAAATAATATCTATGCAAGAGAAGTAAAATTCGAAATAAAACCCTATACCAACACGTCTTCGGCCCAACAACGAGGTGACGTGGGTACGGGTGGGTTATGGTCCCGCGCGCCGTCCTTTCATCGCCCCGGACGGAACGGACCGCGCATGCGCTTACCATAGCCCACCCATAAAAAAAAATACCAACACGTCTGATCAGCATGATATAGGTAGACGTCGAGAGGTAAGGGTACCCGAAAGGGTATACCGTCGGGCCGACCACTAACGATAAGTCACCCTGCTCCGGTGGTCGGCCCATCAACGAGGTGACGTGGGTACGGGTGGGTTATGGGCCCGCACGCCGTCCTTTCGTCGCCCCGGACGGAATGGATCGCGCGTGCGCTTACAATTTTTTTTTTTTATTTTTTTATTTTTTTTTTATGGGTGGGCTATGGTAAGCGCACACGCGGTCCTGTGCGCTTACCATAGCCCACCCTTAAAAAAAAATACCAACACGTCTAACCAGCGTCGTAAAGTATATCAGTTTCCCCTCTATTTTAGTGGTGGTTCTAAACCAGAACTGGGACATATATGCACTGAGATGATGATTTAGAACACAAATATGAGGTAAAGTAACGCGTATAAAATTGCAAGCATGTATTAAAGAGTTACATTTAAAAAAAAATGATTTCATTACGATCTAAGTCTCTATACATCACTGCACTGGAGCCTCAAATTATCGTTATCATTAAACCTTACAATGTCCTCTGCTAGATGAAGCCCGTATACATAGAATACTACGGCCGTTCATTTGAAAGATTATGGCCATAATTGTTACGCTTAACAAGCGTGTTAACGGTCGTAGTAAGACGTTACGTTACACGTTTATGATTCCCACGAGCAAGTAAGTGGTAGCACAAATTGTATTCTTATTCTGTCGCTATGCAGGAATACTTCACTTAATATGACGAAAGAATAGAAAAAAGAATCTATCCTACTAATATTATAAACGCGAAAATTTCTATGTGAAGATGTGAAAATGTGAAAATGTTTGTTGCTCTTTCACGCAAAAATTACTGAATGGATTTTGATGAAACTTCACAATAATATAGCTTACATAGTAGAATAACACATAGGCTATAATTTATCCCGATATTCCCACGGGAAGAGAAACTGCGGATAAAACCGCAGGGTGCTGCTAGTTATTAATAGTATACTCGCTATTTTACTGCTGTACTGCTTTTTTTTAATAAAACAGCTGTAATCCCTTTTTTTTTTGGTGGGCTATGGTCAGCGCACACGCCGTCCACTCCGTTTGGGGTGACCGAAAGGACGTCGCGAGGCCTCATAACCCACCGTAATCCCTCTCCTACGCCATTGCACCGTCCACCAGTACTTAGTTCCTTGTCGTCCGTGGCCAGCCCAGCGGTATACCCTTTCGGGTATCCTTCCTATCACAGAAACGTGGTCCCTAAATGTAGGCCTCATAACAAGGCTCAAAGTCGCTTAGCGTGCCATGGAACGGGCTATGCTCGGGATTTCTCTGTGAGATAGAATCCGAAATACGGAAATCCGCAGAAAAACGGGTGTAACCGACATAGCACGAAGAATTAGCACGCTGGAGTGGTAATGGACAGGCCACATTGCTCGACGAACCGACTACCGCTGGGGAAGAAAGGTTCTCGAGTGGCGACCACGTATTGGACGACGCAGTGTAGGACGCCCCCTCACTAGGTGGACCGACGACCTGGTGAAAGTTGCTGGGCGTCGTTGCATGCAGGCGGCACAGGACCGCACTTTGTGGCGTAATATGAGGGAGGCCTACGTCCACCAGTGGACGGCGATAGGCTGAAATGATGATGATGATGATGATGATTTTAATTAAAATATTTAGTATAATTTATTAATAATCTCATTAATATCGATCAATTACAAGAAGAATTATTCAAGATTTAAATTTCTGACGAGGCCATAAATAAATAAGTAAATATTAAATTATAAATATTACCACATTGTAGCATTGTAAATATGGAATTATTACGCTATTTTGTATTTGCGTATGGTGATGGTGTAAATACCTATATAATTCACGTCTCCCTCTTTTGCCAGTGGGTGTCGTAAAAGCCGATTACGAGATTATAATATCCAAAAACTATGCAATGAAAGAAAACTCCTACCGTTACGCTCCTACCGCCTACTATTACGAAGGTGACTTGATCCCAGCAGTGGACAGTAGGACATATATGAATCGAAGAGATAAATGATAATTACGAAGTGACATTACTGCCTCTATCTACATCTGTTATTAAACTATATCATAAAGGCATATAACATACATATAATCTATATATATAAAAGAAAGTCGTGTTAATTACACTATTTATAACTCAAGAACTGCTGTACCGATTTGACTGAAAATTGGTGGGGAGGTAGCTTAGAACCAGGAGACGGACATAGGATACTTTGTGTTGGTGTTTTTAGCAAAACAATACAATGACATTAAATTTTAAAAGAATATGAATTCAAATTTCGCCGTCAACGTCAAGAGTTATAATAGCTTAGTTGGGAAGTTTCTTTTTGTTTTGTTTTGGCATTCAAACAGCGTGGGATCGAATCTCGGTATTATTATTATTCTCTTTTTGTAATTTTTGATATGCTTTCATTATTTTCTCTTTATTAATATATATCTAAATAAGTTCGGCAAAAATACAACAAAAATATACCGAGCAAAGCTCGGTCAACCAGATATTATTCTTTTTTAAATTACTATTTTTTTAATTATAAAATTTTAAAAATAAATTAATATTTTTATTAGACACAGCCAATATATTAAACTAAATTCTAAACTTTCTTAAATGTTTAAATTTAAAAATATCCTATATTTCTAGGTACAACATAATTTATAAGTTGGTTACAAAAATTAAAATTCGAACTTTATAACTTAAACATCAAAATTAATAAAAAATTAAACACCGATTTCAATTAAAATTTCATGAACTTATGAAAACCTTTTAAAAAATTACGAGTATCTCTCGGTACTCGTGCAACGAATGAAGTAAGAAATATATTTCTCAAAAATATCATAATCATTTTAATAAGCAATCTAATTAAGATCTCTTTTTTTATGAGCCAATTTAATCTTTACGCGTTGTAATAGCAGAAAATATTTATTTGTTCTATAAATTCTTATAACTTTCCGTATAATTTTGTCAAATCCGAGCATGTTTCTTGAATCATCATCTAGACGTTTTTTTATTTCTTAATAAATAAGCAATGCGAATAGTATTAGCACTAGTAATTACAAATGATGAAAACACAAGGTTCAATATTTTCATTAAACTATAAGATTGAGGCTCATTGAATATGACCTTGGAGTCTCCGGAAGTGATGGATAAGCGTCCATTATCCTCTTCGAAGTCATGTCACTTAACTAGCTCAAAGTAATTTATCGACAAATATCACTATTTTGAAATTAAACTATAAAAAATTGCATTAAAATTAACGATTACGCATTAAAATTTAATTGATTTAACATCATCAAAGGTTATATGAAAAAATATTTATAATTTTTATAAATATTTTTTCATATAAACACTTACCGTTTATTTAGCTCCTGTCAACCACAAAAAAAGCGATCTCAGTCAAGGAATAATACTGAATAAACAGCTCACAATCACAACACTAACAAAAAATAAACTTCTTTTTGGTTTTTTATTCTATGCACTGAACCACAAGCTCACACATTCTAAGTTCGAATTTCCCGCGTATACGATATTAATCGCAAATAAAGGTCCGTCGCGTTTCGCGCATATGATGCGACTGAACGGGACCGACGAATGAAGGTTGCGGTCCGCAAACTCCGCAATTTCTCTCGTAGAATCGCGTAGTAACACGTTTCTGAGTTTCAAAGCTACATATCACCGACGCATCAAATAAGCTGAGCGCGTGTAAATTAGTAATAAAATTCACGCCTCCTAGATTGCGTACTAATTATTTTAGACATCTGAATCATTTCAACAAAAGCTCACTTAAGTAAATATTAGTTAAAGTCTGACGTGTGAAAATAGGCAGATATTTACGCGAGTTATCTACGTAGATAAAATTATTCTCAACATGCCTATGTGATTGAACTTCTTCTAAATGGTACCTTACCTTAATAACGTATAGAAGATAAATCTGCGCACAAAAAATGAAGCAATTAAATTGGAGCTTAATGGAGCTTACCCCGGACCGTTCCGTAGAGTACAAGGTCACTGTACTGCACGTACGTACGCTACTCTTAAAAATAAATAGGTTATTATGACGGTTTGTGCATTCAAATGGTGTCACAACACATTTGAAAAACATAAAAATGTTTTTAACATTACTTTTAAAAGTATTTCGACGATTTATGTTGATAAAAACAAATTTTGATTTGATAATTTGTATATCGGTGTGCGTGTGTACCTGTGTAATCGCCTGCGCGCATGTAGTATGTTTGGCTTCACGTTTTTGATCGCTTAAGTACGGACACTATCTTTCTATACCTTATTATTCTAACTTCATCATAGAATTTAATAAAAAATCACCAAATGGCTTAGTTTTACAATTAACCCGGTAGGGCCTTTGGAATTCAGAGATTTTTTATATTTTCCAAGAAAGTTTATTTTTATTTTTTGGTTATCAGAAGCATAGTTTCTTGACACATATCATTGCTCTCCTATGGATGGCACTAAAGTCAATTACGGAAATGGGTAATTCAGTATTTGAATAGTATCTAGTGGTGGTAGTAAGCCAAGCTGCTAAATGCGAATTCAGATATACTCGAGTCCTAGGGACCTACTAAATTTCTTCAATTAGATGATAAGTAGAATATATAATGTTTTAATTGAAAGCAATGACTCCACAGATTTTCAAAAAGGTAAAAAAACAAACAATGAGATTGAATTACTTATGCCGGTCAGAATGCGCCAACATATCGCCGATGTCAAAGGCAGAAAATGAATTGACAAATAAGAGCGTGTAAATCCTATCCTACTTCCTACTAATATTATAAACGCAAAAGTTTGTGAGTATGTGAAGATGTGAGGATGTGAAGATGTGAGGATGTTTGTTGTTCTTTCACGCAAAAACTACGGAAGGGATTTTGATGAAACTTCACAATAGTATAGCTTACATATCAGAATAACACATAGGTCATAATTTATCCCGATATTGCCACGGGAAGAGGAACTGCAGGTGAAACTGCAGGGCGCTGCTAGTAATATATAAGTATTTGAATATATTTTATTTTAAAAATAGTCATTGCCGCACATATATGTCCCACTGATGGGCCAAAGCTTCTTCCAAAATAGAAGCCTAATTGACCCTGGTTACACTGGTTAGTATAGGGTTTTATTTCAAGTTTCCTTTCTCTTGCATATGTTATTTGCTTATCTGCGTGTTAGATCCCTTAGTCAGCTTTTACAACACCTATGAGAAAAATTTGTCTCAGCTCATACATGTCTCACTGCTGGGCTCGAGCCTCCTCCTAAATAGGAGGGAAATTGACGTACTATATGCTGGTCAGTCGGGTTGGTATAGAGTTTTACATCGAATTTTCGTTCTGTTACATATATGTTATATGTATATTATATCCCTTAGTCGTCCTTTACGACATCCACGGGCAGTGTAGAGGAGACTTGAACCCAACAGTGGGACTTGTATGAGCTGAAATGATGATGAAACTAAATTTAAAGCACAAACAAGTCGGGCGTCGTACATATCATGAACACATTTTTTGTTTTTCATTAGCTGTCATGCGGATTTGGCAATGGAAAGTAATGTGAAAAACGCGCGAAAATCCATATTAATATTATAAATGCGAAAGTAAGGATGTTTGTTTCTTTGTTTGTTTATAACGCTTTTACGCTTAAACCACCGAACCGATTTCAAAAATTCTTACACCAATGGAAAGCTATAATATCAGGGAGTAACATAGGCTATATTTTATCCCGGTATTCCCACAGGAACGGGAACTACGCCGCGGGTAAAGCGACTGAAACCGAAGCGAAGCGAGGGCGGGTTGCTAGTCAGTTATAAAGAAAAGTGAAAGTGAAACCGAAGAACGCTTTAATTTTTATTGACCATTTTATAACTTCTGTTTGTAAAAATCATAGATTAAATATCTTTTAATGGTATTCTTAAATTATTTCCATTTTTATTTTATAATTAAATAGTCCTGATCCCTAATCTGATGTCGTCTGGTCAATTATTCTTAAGGAGGATTGACGTTAGACAGGCGGCCGATCCTAAAACTATTGCCAAAACTATTTTCAATATACGATGGTTGAATAGTAGATATTATATCGACAGTAATTAATTGGGACAAGAATAAGGTGGTTAATGATGAGGATTTGTTTATGATTAAAAAAAGGTTTTATCGCGGTCAAGAGTATTAACAACGTTTTGTTTTTGCAACTTTGTCGTCAGAATTTCTAAATGTTTACTTTTTAGCTCGTAATGAATACCCCACACCCACCTTAATTTAATACGGCATAGTTCTTCTGATAATCATTTTATTATTATAATAGGCTGTCTAAAACGCTCAGTCCTATACAAAAAGAACTTAAATATGGTGGAGGTACTCAGCAGGATACAAGGTGTTCTTCAACAAATGTTTTCATCGTTATATTTTTCGCTTCGCTTGAGTAAATCCGAAATTTCTTACTGGGCTCCTCAACTATAAGTTTTGGACGAGAATAAGTTATAAGTTTATGACGCACCAAAGTTTACGTTGCTTTGGCAAAAAAAATATTAGATGAAACATGAGCTATTTCATCTGAGCCATTCTGGAGCTATTTCATCTAGTACTACTTGTTACTTTAATATCATGAAATAGAATATTGCGAAGTGGTAGCTTTAGTTAATAAAAAAGTTACTAAGTATATTTGAAGTATGTAAACCAACGCTCAGCAGGTTGCTTTACCATAAGAAGAATTTCACTGGATTATGTTGACATATGAATATTTATTACTTTGAAACCGTACATATCAAAATATTTACAGCGTTGAGTTGACTGTTATCTAGATAAAATAACATTAAAATTGTTCACTTAGCTTAGTGTTTTTTTTTTAAGAGAAACATTAATGCAACCTAAGCTTATAAGTGGTTTTCCAGCTGTTCTACGCCTTTTGAACTGTTTGCTGATAGCACAATGGTTCACTATGAAAAAATAGGACAGGTCCAATGGATCGAAATTAAAAGTCATTGTAGTACTATCATAACATGAAAAGCGCGAGATACTGTCAATCAAAGTATTAAGACCGACAACCACTAGCGCCCTTATGTCATGCTAGCACGATAATGGATGATGATGATGAATGGACTATGTTACTAAATTTATTAATATACTAGCAACCCGCCCTCGCTTCGCTTCGGTTTTAGTTGTTTTACCCGCGTAGTTCCCGTTCCCGTGGGAATACCGGGATAAAATGTAGCCTAGTTTACGACCTGATATTATAGCTTTCCATTGTTGAAAGAATTTTTGAAATCGGTCCAGCCGTTTTGAAGATTACCCGGAACAAACAGACAGACAGACAGACAAAAATTTTTTAATCTGTATTTTAGGCATAGGTGTCGTGCAAATAACCGTGTGAGCATGAAAAAAGCCAAGATAATAATCTTGACATTGCAAACAGACACTCCAATTTTATTTATTGGTATAGATCTTATAATATACTAGCAACTCGCCCTCGCTTCGCTTCGGTTATAGGTTATAGTCGTTTTACCCGTGTAGTTCCCGTTCCCGTGGGAATACCGGGATAAAATATAGCTTAGTTTACGCCCTGATATTATAGCTTTCCATTGGTGAAAGAATTTTTGAAATCGGTCCAGCCGTTTTGAAGATTACCCGGAACAAACAGACAGACAGACAGACAAAATTTTTTTTATTGCTATTTTAGGCATAGGTGTCGTGCAAATAACCCCGTGAGCATGAAAAAAGCCTATTATTTTGACATTACAAACAGACACTCCAATTTTATTTATTGGTATAGACTAGCAACCCGCCCTCGCTTCGCTTCGGTTATAGGTTATAGTCGTTTTACCCGCGTAGTTCCCGTTCCCGTGGGAATACCGGGATAAAATATAGCCTAGTTTACGCCCTGATATTATAGCTTTCCATTGGTGAAAGAATTTTTGAAATCGGTCCAGCCGTTTTGAAGATTACCCGGAACAAACAGACAGACAGACAGACAGACAGGCAGACTGACAAAAATTTTTTAATTGCTATTTTAGGCATAGGTGTCGTGCAAATAACCGTGTGAGCATAAAAAAGCCTATTATTTTGACATTACAAACAGACACTCCAATTTTATTTATTGGTATAGATATTGTTCTTATATTTATATTTCGCAAGCTTTAAAATGATTGATTTCTGATGTTTACGCGAGTATTACACATTATAATTAAAACTATTTTTCGGATTTTATCACGTCTGTTTTTGATTGCCGACGTTTTGAACGTTTTTCAACGTTTATGTTTACGCGCAGTCTTCGATAAATTCCATAATAATAGTTTTATTGTAAAATGATTATCTAAACATTTAAAATAATGTTTATTGATTACCTTTACTTTGATAATATATTATTGCCAACATCTTAGACTACATCCAATAAGATGCCTATTCTGTGGATTTAGTTTTAGTGTTAGGTAATCGATCAAATACGGCATCGACATTTCATACTTCACACCTAAGTTTGAACTGATGTTGACATAAAATATTTCTCCTCCACAAATAAAAAATCTTTGTCATTATTGTAAAAAAGAGAGCCCTCACTCTTGACGTCTGGCAGATGTTAAACACGAAATTATTTTGTACAAGTATCATCATCATCATCTTGCTCTTATCCCAATTACTTGGGGTCGACGCAATATGTCATCTGTTTTGACATATTGCAAAAAGTTTCGGCAATGACTTTTATGACCGGCCGCATGCCTGACGTCAACCCTCCTTGGGAATGTAATCGTTGACCCAAATGGTACCAGATGGAGTTGGTCCGGGTCAATCTAGGGCTCTTAGTCGTCTTTTACGACACCCACGAGCAAAGCAAGGGTTGGTAGTATTCGAAGCCGCTACCACACAGCACATTTTATATTTTGTACAAGTATATGTGCATAAAAGTACAAATTACGACAGGAACTTATATGGCATAAAGTATTACAATACTAATATTTTTTTTCATAAAAATGATTTTTATCCAATAAAAAATTATTATTTTCATTAGTAAACATTATAGGTAGTAGTGAGTCGTCGACGATTTTACAGTCGACGGAACGAGACCGTTTATCGTCGATGATAAACTAGTTGAAAAAACAGTCTAATTTTCGACTAGTTTACGTCGTCGACGCTTAGACAAGATGAGACGTTTAGTTTATATTATGACGTACGTTGATTGTCCATTGGTAAAGGACAACGAAACTTCAACGAATTTTATTAGACAACAGTTTAATTGTACAATATACATTGACGCTTCAATATCTAATGATAGTCCCATCACATGATAGCAGAGTTCAATGAATTGCAATTAATCTATCTATGCGTTATGATTTCGGCTCGACTCGCGCCTACGGGCGGTGAGGTTTGCGGGGCGGGTAAAGAGCGTAGCGAGCCATGAGAGCGCGCGCGCATCGCGTCGTCCAAGTTCGGGCCGATTCGGGCGCTTTCGAACACTCGCAAGTCGTCGTCGTCGCGTTCGTGTCATTCGTTGATGCGGCGACCGATTTTCGAAGTCGTTCATACATAAACATGTTTATCAGTCAACTATAAACTAGTTGATTAGTTCACGGCAAAGAAACAGTCGAAAAAAACTGTTCGTTTATTCAACGACCACCACTAATTATAGGTATGCGAGCTCAGTGCGGCGAGAGAGTTAGCGCACAGGCACTGCGCACAACATCGTGTCGCTCCGTCTCACTCATACACTACGTATAGACTACGCGTGGCGTTAACGTCACACTGCAACAATCAGGTTTACTCTCGCATATTCCGTCATATAGCGGGACGTCGTATAGCCACGAGTTGTTTACGCCACACCAACGATCAGGTTCACCCTCGCCTAAATGTATCACATCAATAATTTCTCGCAGATGAATTATAGGGATAAGCTGATTGAAGCAAACTGAGATTGATACAGTGGATTATGATTTCATTCATCATTCATTAATTCAGCTCATATACGTCCCACTGTTGAGTTCGTGCCTCCTGCAAAATAGCAGGGCAATTGACCTACTATACCACGCTGTTCAGACGTGTTGGTTGCAGGATTTTATTTCGAGTCTTCCATCTCTTGCATAGATGTTATATGCATATTATATCCCTTAGTCGTCTTTTAAGATACCCATGAGTAAGACAGGGAGTGGTGAATTATATTCTTGCTCCGTCATCACACGGAAGATTATGGCTTAATACATTCTAAATCTTGATTATATAAAAGAGTCTCGTATCACGATGTTCAATTTCAATTAACCTGAAATCTGTTATCGTTTTCCCAATATTTTTTTTTAGATGTCGCTTGAGAGATAGCTTTTTTTTTTCAAAATAAAGATTTGGTTGAGTGGCTATTATAATCATTTGGACCATCGATCTTCTTTGTATCTCCACGAGTATAAGTTAACCGTATTGGTACAAATAAAACGGAACAAAGATATTATTTAAGATTTGACATATTTCTATATCTTTTATAACCATCATCAATATCTCAATTCAAATACGTACCACCGCTGAGGTCGAGCCTCCCACATAGGTAAGAAACTGACCTACTATACCGCGCTAATCAGACGTGTTATTATAGTTTCATCTCGAGTTTCTCATCTAAGTCACATACTTGGAGGGAAAAAATTGATTAATAAATAATCGATTTTTCTTTCTTTGTGATATTTATTTTCTATCTATACCAATAAATAAAATTGGAGTGTCTGTTTGTAATGTCAAAATAATAGGCTTTTTTCATGCTCACACGGCTATTTGCACGACACCTATGCCTAAAATAGCAATTAAAAAATTTTTGTCTGTCTGTATGTCTATCTGTCTGTCTGTTTGTTCTGGGTTATCTTCAAAACGGCTGGACCGATTTCAAAAATTCTTTCACCAATGGAAAGCTATAATATCAGGGCGTAAACTAGGCTATATTTTATCCCGGTATTCCCACGGGAACGGGAACTACGCGGGTAAAACGACTATAACCTATAACCGAAGCGAAGCGAGGGCGGGTTGCTAGTCTATACCAATAAATAAAATTGGAGTGTCTGTTTGTAATGTCAAAATAATAGGCTTTTTTCATGCTCACAGGGTTATTTGCACGACACCTATGCCTAAAATAGCAATTAAAAAATTTTTGTCTGTCTGTCTGTCTGTTTGTTCCGGGTAATCTTCAAAACGGCTGGACCGATTTCAAAAATTCTTTCACCAATGGAAAGCTATAATATCAGGGCGTAAACTAAGCTATATTTTATCCCGGTATTCCCACGGGAACGGGAACTACATGGGTAAAACGACTATAACCTATAACCGAAGCGAAGCGAGGGCGAGTTGCTAGTATAATATAAAACTTTAAATTTAAACAAAAAAGCAAATACTAAAATAATCGATTAATTTTAATACAAAAAAATTGATTTCTTTTATATCGATTTTTATTATTTAGATAATTGATTCTTGAAATCGATTATTACAAAAAAAATAATCGATTAAAAATCGATTAATATAAAAATCGATAATTTTTTCACATCTCTATTCTCATCTCTTTTTAATACCTTCTTTATCATTATCATCCTCACAGCTCATATACGACCCACTGTTCGGTTCGAGCCTCCTCCATAGGAAGGAAATTAACTTAATAACGCTTATCCGACATGTTGGTAAAGGGTTTTATTTTGAGTTTTTTTTTCTTACATAGTTGTTATATGCAATTATTAAATTTAACGAAAAAATACCATAGCTGGACCAAATCCCGCAAGTAGCACCCGATCACGAGGAGCATCCCACACAAACAGAAGGACGGACAAAAATTTTTAAAGAATAGTTTATAGACATAGGTGTCATATCTATACCAATAAATAAAATTGGAGTGTCTGTTTGTAATGTCAAAAAATAGGCTTTTTTCATGCTCACATGATTATTTGCACGACACCTATGCCTAAAATACAGATTAAAAAGTTTTTGTCTGTCTGTCTGTCTGTTTGTTCCGGGTAATCTTCAAAACGGCTGAACCGATTTCAAAAATTCTTTCACCAATGGAAAGCTATAATATCAGGGCGTAAACTAGGCTATATTTTATCCTGGTATTCCCACGGGAACGAGAACTACGCGGGTAAAACGACTAAAACGGAAGCGAAGCGCGGGCGGGTTGCTAGTACTTAAATAACCTTGTGAGTATGAAGAAAATGTATTCTTTTGACATTACAAACAAACACTTCATTTTATTTGTATAGATTAAAATCCACTTTGAACCGATTTATCATTATTCGAACTGTCTGATATTCCTTATTTAAGGTCATTTAAGATTACCTTTTAAACCTTAAAACTTTGTAAATTAATATACTTTAAAACAATCCTATAAATTTTTGTTTCAGAGAAAACTCAGAAATCTCTGTTCTTATATTATCTTGAAAGTAACTTTGTTAATAAGAAAGTAAATTTTGTCGGTCAACACAAGGAGTAATAACAACACAAGGAGTAGTATTTTTCAAGATATCATAATATTTTAGATATTACGTTTCTTATATCACAAATCCTTATTTAAGAGTACCGATATTTGTCTACAATGGTTTACTAGGCTATTGAATTTCCTAATCACTCTTACGCCGTCCACTGCTGGACCCAGATCTCCCTCATGTTTCGCTACAAAGTGCGATTACTTGCCGCTCTCATCCAACAACTCCCAGCAACCTCTCTCACTCCCTCATTCAGTCGTCGCTCTACCCATTGGGATGTCCCACGCCTATTTTGTTCCTATTCTAATTAAAAAACACCAACATAACGTAACTGCGTATTACTATTAACTTGCGTAAACTCATGCTTTTTTTTTATTTTGGACAAATACGGTTAATAAAAATTTTAATAATTTTTAAGGTTACTTCATAAAAAGTCAAAATTTCATTAATTTTGCATGTTATTGTTCATTTTTGTGTGAATAAGGAGTTTAGGCCTTTGAGAATTTTTTTTTGTTTGACTATAGTTGTTAGCCGCAGATGGTTGTGAAAACTTTACCCGGACTGGTGGGTGAGGGCTAAGGGCTCTCAACCCGAGCTTTGATAACTTTTTGGCCTTTGAGTTTTTTTTTTGTGTGACTATAACTGTTAGCTGCAGATGGCTTTAAGCGCTTAACCCGGACTATTTGTGAACGCTAAGGGCTCTCAACCCGATGAAAGTAAGCTAAGCCCTTTGACAATGAAAAAGCTTAAAATCATACTTTTATTAATCACCGAACTAAAAAGTGCGTGGTAGAAAATAGGGATAGCGACATCTATCGAGTCACGCCAGAAACTCAGTAACAGATATAAAAAGAAATCGCTATTCCTATGAGAATAATGGCACAGACTAAAATTAATACACAGTCATCGGACCTTGAGAAGAATACCAAGTTTCATATTAAAACGAGGTTTAGAATGGTGTAAAAATGACGTTCAAAGATTACATACAAATCAAGTCAAAATAAGCGTGTTAATAAAAGCAAAGCAGCATAAAGTCAACAAGCTGTTTCTGCTTTTCGAGCGTAACATCACGTGTAAATATCATTTCAGTATGCTACTGACCGACACACTCACGATCCCTACTCGTGCAATATAGGTAACGAGCTGCCTTATTTCATCTTTCTCGAAAATATTTTAATAAAACTGTTTATTAGTTCATTCATCAACCTATCGATGTATTCTGTTGAACATAGACCTATCCACAAAAATAAGTATGGAATGATCACCACTCCTGGCAAGTTTGTGATTCCCTAGCCGGTTTTATAACTCTCACGGAAAGGCCGTAAAAGCTTTTTGTGTGGTAACAGAGTATGAATACAATTCAGCACTCTCTATCTAAGGGATATAATATGCATATAATAGTAGTGCAAGAGAAGGAAAACTCGAAATAAAACCCTACACCAACATGCCTGCCCGGCATGGTAGGTATAGTAGATCAATTTCCCTCCTCCAGTGCACGCCGGGGCCTTGTAGATGCCGCTTCGTTCTCGCCGTGATGATGAGCATGGGATATGCTCGAAACCTGGGTCGACATAATCGATTTCAGTACGCGAGTGTTTTGCTGTTATCTATAGGTATATATTATAATATGTATCAATCTCACGATCATATCAATACTAAAATTGCCCTCTTATTGGGGAGGAAACTCGAGCCCACTAGTGGACCACCATGTATGAGCTGAGAGGACGACGACAACGGCAAAGAGAGGGAATGATGAGACATATATTTTTAACCCGTCATTATACGAGGAAACTAAATTCATCATTTGCCTACCCTCATCCCAGGCTAAGTAAGATCGGAACTACATGTTCTTACCTTCCGTAACCTCCTATCAGTGATCATATCTGCACTTACTACTTTCATACGCATATCCTCATTCACACAGTCCATCCATCGCTTTTTGGGTCTCCCATGCTTCTTACATCTACACACACACACACATACACAGTCATATCGATAATCCTCCTTGTCAGATGCCTTCCTTCTCTCCTCATAACATGTCTATACCAAGACAATCGCGCGCTCCTAATCTTCTATTACTGGTGCCACTTTCAGGCTTCCCCTAAACTAAATTAAAAGTTATAATTTAATCAAGGTCAAAAGTAGTAGGGTAATAACAAAATAAACAACATTAGACCAGACATGGAGTCGGCAGTCACTCGTGACGGCGAATCATTACTCTGTAGATGGTAGTAGCGCAATTGTGTCATTTTTGGCGCGATAGTTATTGACAATGGACGCACGCTATATCACAATAATATGAATTATTACGCACTTGCGTTTATTATGATTTTTTTTATTGTCTTGTCTTAATGACTTTTGATGTTTACGCGAGTAAATTGTAAATAAAACACGATAAAATCCATAAAATAGTTTTATTTTTCTTTTTTGGGGCCTATGATATTAAAATTACTAGCAACCCGCCCTCTCTTCGCTTCTGTTTCAGTCGCCTTGCCCGCATAGTCCCGGGTCCCGTGGGAATATCGGGATAAAATATGGCCTATGTTACTTCCTGATATTATAGCTTTACATTGGTGAAAGAATTTTTGAAATCGGTTCCGTGATTTAAGCGTGAAAGCGTAACAAACAAACAAATGAACTTACTTTCGCATTTATAATATTGAGTTAGGATGACCGCCCGTTTTTTATATGATACTAGCAACACGCCCTCGCTTCGCTTCGGTTTTAGTTTCTTTACCCGCGAGGTTCCCGTTCCCGTGGGGATATCAGGATAAAATATAGCCTATGTTACTCCCTGATATTATAGCTTTCTATTGGTGAAAGAAGTTTTGAAATCGGTTCGGTAGTTTAATCGTGAAAGCGTAATAAACAAACAATCAAGTAAACAAACAAACTTACTATCGCATTTATAATATTAGTAAGGATTCATGAATTGCCTGTGTAATAACTTGTTAAGATCATATCTTCATCTCAGATCAAATACATTTACCTACTGATAGATTTCAGTCTCTTCTACGATAAGAGGAAATTGATCTACCTCGCTATAGCCCATAAAATATAGCTTGATCTCTGTGACAGTTGTCCCTAGTGTTGTCACGCTTACGATGAAATCCGTAGTTTTTTATCGATAAAACTCTTTAGTTTTATAGTTGTAATTTTCTATTATAATTGAAATACAATCAATGAAAATCTTTTTGAATTTAAATCAAACAAAAACTGTTTTTTGACTATTTTAATTATTCGAAAGGAGTACAATCTAGGTCAACGTCACTATTGTTATCATCACTGAAGCGTTCCTGCTAAAACATTTATAATTTTTTGTCATAATAGGGACAGTCGTTATATCAATCGATTAATTGCGACTCTTTTATTAGTAAACATGTTTAGTTATTGACAATAATAATAATAATATTCTTTATTAGTTAAAAAAGTAATGTTACAGTAATCTCCTTATATTAAACATATGAGAAACCAAGGAGTGCTTTGGCATTCGTACTAGGATACCCTGTGTCACGAATGCCGTCACCTTCCCTCGTAATCTATCATCTAAGTTACATATTTTAAAATAAAATTACAGAATTTCAATTTGATGTAAGAAGATAAGGAATCCAAATAGGAAAAATTGTGTCCGTATACGTGTGTGTGAGTGTGGGTGGGAGCATGCGTGTATGTGCATGTGTGTGTGTGTGTGTGTGTGTGTGTGTGTGTGTGTGTGTGTGTATTTATTTAGCGTAGTACTATTTTATAATAGTGAACAGTAGCTCGGTGTCTTCATAGCTTAGAGATTTTAGCCAATTTTCTACGGCTCTTTTACATTCATATCGGGAGAGGCTGAAGATATTTAGACGACTATTAGTGATATTATAAAGCTGTGAGCCTAGTACCCAGAAGTGATGCTCAGCAATAATGCGTACATACAATATTATCATTTACTCTAAGACAAAAAGTAGTTTTTTAATGTTTAATTAATTCAATTTATGTACTTTATAATGTAACTGTCTGTTGTAATTGTAAAAATGTGTTGAAAATTTTATATAGGTACAAATTTTATATAGGTACAAACAGAAATGAACCCAAAATGGGTTCATTTCTGTTATGAATAATTTAATAAAGATCGGTTATCGATTTACGTATATCGACTGTCCCATCTCTTTTTTATTTACAGTCCAACATAACCTTATATGTGAGTAAGCGTCATTTTTCTATAAAATGTTTACTAGGTATTATAATACTTACGAGGTGCATTTTTGGCATGAATATTAATATTTTTATATGTATAATAAATTGCACTTCAGTTGCAATAAAACTGGCACGAAAAGACTGAAAATATATCTGATACAAAATAAAATTGTAAACATGTCACTCGTTCAAACTTACTTCGTCGGTTTCGTTGACATATGTCACAGAGATCAAGCTATATTTTATGGACTATAGTCAGATGGATTTTGTTTTGCGTTTTCTGTTTCTTAGATATATTTAGAAGGGATATTAACTTACTATATCATGCTGATCAGACGTATTGATATAGGGTTTCATGTTGAGTTTTCCTTCTTTTGCATAGATGTTATATGCATATTTAATCCCATCTCTTACGACAGCCACGGACAAGAGAAGGCGTGGTGAATTGTATTCTTACTCTGTCACCACACGGATAATGATAACATCCTCTTGTTTTTAAAATCAAATAAGAGAGGGAAAAATCAAGCAAAATGAAAGAATCAATCAATAAAAATGAAAGAATCAATCAAAATCAGAGTGTACCAACGACACACTCTTATTAACCGTATAAATTGTATCGTGAGTGCGCGCCTCACCTTAACTTGTCTAGTCCAGGCAATTAAGGAAGTCGTTATCGGTAGCACAAGACAATACTAACAATAGCCAACATGAATTAATAAGAAATAAGACACATTTAGACATTTATTTACTGCTAATATTGAAGCTATAATACCTACTATCATGATACCTTTATTAAGTTATTCGTTTTTAGGGTTCTGTACCCAAAGGGTAAAAACGGGACCCTATTACTGAGACTTCGCTGTCTGTCCGTCCACCTGTCTGTCACCAGGCTGCATCTTATGCCTCCTCTACACGTCAGCGAATGCGTCCGCAGATGCGTCTGCAGATGTCATTGGCGGACGCGTCCGCGGACGTGTATAGGGGTGATTTGCTTGTTTAGGAACCGCGATAGCTAGACAGTTGAAATTTTCACAAATTATGTACATATTTCTGTTGCCGCTATAACAACAAATACTAGAAACAAAATAAAATAAATCTTTAAGGGAGGCTCCCATACAACGAACGCGATTTTTTTTGCCTCTTTTTATAGATAATGGTACGGAACCATTCATGCGCGACTCTGACTCGCACTTAGCCGGTTTTTGTAAAAATTTAATGTTTGTGTGGTGACGGAGTAAGAATACAATTCACCACCCCCTCTCTTGCCAGTGGCTGTCGTAAGAGACGACTAAGGGAAATAAAATGCACATAACATCTATGCAAGAGAAGGAAAACTCGAAATAAAACCCTGTACCAACATGTCTGACCAGCGTGGTATAGTAGGTAGGTAGGTAGTAATTCTCTCCCATTGTGGAGGAAGCTCGAGGCCAACAGTGGGAGTATGAGCTGAAATGATGATGATGATCATTTTGATTAAATTGATTTGAGTAATATTAAAATTACTTTAATTTTAGCTAAATATATATATTTCACGGAGCTCTAAATAATGTTATTCTAAGATTGAATTAGAATAAATCATCACCATCTCAGCCCACATAAGCCTAACTATTGGGCATGGGCCTCCTCCATAGTGGGAGGGAAAATGACCTATTATACAGGTGGTGAATTGTATTCTTACTCCGTCACCACACGGAAATCATAATAAAGATTTTTTTGGGGTCGGTCGCGGTCTGCGCACTCCTCGCACCACGCCATCCGGGGCGACAGAGGGGCGTAAGCACGCACACCCGCAACCCACCCAAACACCACGTCGCCTTCCTCGTTGGACCGACCACCGGAGCAGGGTTACTTGTCGTCAGCGGTCGGCCCGACGGCATACCCCCTAGTGGGGTACCCTCCTATTGACCGACGTCCCTCCCTCGGGGAGGACGTCGGTCTTTCCTCACGCGGTCAGCCTCTCGGCGGGTGACGGACTAATTCCCCGGTCACGTCACCCGCGGCCTCGGCTAGGGCGGCATGAGGCGCAGGTAGTCGCACCTACGCCGCCCCAGTCACCGGCGGCGGGTCACTTCGTCGAGGCTGCGTTCCTTGCGCGCGCGACTCGCCGCCTCCTTCCGCGAGAAGAAGGCATCGCAGAAGGCTGCGACCGCGTCCAGTCCCGCTGTCGAGCATCGCCCTGGCGATGGTCGGCAGCGTCAGGACAGCACCGATGATTGCGACGAGTTCACGACGCTGCTCTGCCCAGGCGGCACAAACCTCGGGCGTATGTTGCACCGTATCTAATAATAAAAGCTTGGCGAATGATCCAGCTACGTTTATAAAAAGAACACTGTTCTGATACTTTAGAGCTTTATTTGAAAATTAAGTTTACCTGTTTCTAAGAATATGCTGCTTATAAACACTACTAAATCCTCAGTAATTGGTTTGGATTTCATAAATTCTAGGTGATCCACTCCCTTTTTGTAATAAAGGCCACGTTTAAAACACGAATTTTTAGTATAATAAAAATAAAGAACTATGTTGCGAACTAAATGAAATTCGTAATCTTTGGCGACTGTACATAAAAGATAAGTAATTTCATATCTATTTTACTATTCCGAAAGCCATCCTAAGTATTATTATAAATGCGAACGTAAGTTGTTTGTTTGTTTGTTGCGCTTTCGCGCTTATGCCACTAAACTGATTTTAAAAATTATCTCAGAAATGGCAAGCTATATTATCAACGAATCGATGGCCCTGTATGGCGCACCAGTGTGGGCGGCGTCCCTGACCGTCCGTCTTAGGGCGCTCCTGTGGCGACCACAGAGGGTCATGGCGGTCAGGGCCATACGGGGTTACCGCACGGTGGCGACGGAGGCAGCGTGCCTCCTGGCCGGAACTCCCCCGTGGGACCTGGAGGCGGAGATGCTCGCCGACATTTATCGGCGGGTGTCGGAGACGCACGCCCGCGGCGGCATGGTCTCCATCAGAGAGATCACCGCCTGGCGGGTCGACGCCCGCCGAGAAGTCATTGCCCGTTGGGCAGTCCGGCTGGAGAGTCCTCGGTACGGTGTCAGGACCGTCGAGGCCTTCCGGCCGGTGCTGATGGAGTGGTTGGAGCGGACGCACGGGGTGCTTTCCTTCCGACTGGTGCAGGTACTTACGGGGCACGGGTGTTTTGGGAAGTACCTGCACAAGATTGTCAGGAGAGCACACCGTCCTGCCACCACTGCAGTTGCGACGAGGACACGGCGCAGCACACACTCGAGGAGTGTGCTGCATGGGAGGGGGATCGCCGTGAACTCGTCGCAATTATCGGTGCCGACCTGGCGCTGTCGACCATCGCCAGGGAGATGCTGGTCAGCGTCAGGAACTGGGACGCGGTCGCCGCCTTCTGTGAGGCCGTAATCTCACGGAAGGAGGCGGCGGATCGTGTGCGAGTAGAGCTCCTATTCGGCGACACGTTCCGCCGCCGGCGACTCGGGCGGCGCAGGCGCGAGTATCTGCGCCTAATGCCACCCTAGCCGAGGCCGCGGGTGATCGGACCGGGGAATTGTCCGTCACCCGCAGAGAGGCTAACCGCGCGACGGCGACCGACGTCCCAGGACGTCGAGAGGTGAGGGTACCCGAAAGGGTATTCCGTCGGGCCGACCACTGACGACAAGTCACATCTGCTCCGGTGGTCGGCCCAACAACGAGGTGACGTGGGTACGGGTGGGTTATGGGCCCGCGCGCCGTCCTTTCATCGCCCCGGACGGACTGGACCGCGCGTGCGCTTACCATAGCCCACCCATAAAAAAAAAAAAAAAAAAAAAAATTATCAACGAATAACATAATCTATTGTTATTTCGGTTTTCTCACAGGAACGGGGACTACGCGAGTAAAACCACGTGCGATTTAACTGATTTTCCTGCTGAAACAGGAACTATGCGAGTGAAACTGCTGGATACTGACCGATTTCAAAAATTCTTTCACCAATGAAAAGCTTAGTTGTCAGTAACATAGGCATTTTTTGGCAGAATTTCCACTGGAACAGGGACTACGCTAGTAAATACACAGGAAGTATGATTAATTCTAAAAACATTTTAACCGATGGACAACTACATTATCAAGTGCAAGTACAATTGTTTATTCCAGAATTGCCATGGGAATGGGGACTACTCAGGTAAAATCGGGTGATGGTGACCGATTTTATAAAATTATTTCTCAATGGAAAGCCACATCATCAGCAAATAACTTATAAAGACTATTTTTTATCCCTTATTTTCGTAGGAACGGAAACTAAGCAGGTAAACAACGGGAGCTTGGCCAATTTTTAAAAATTATTTCACCAACGAAACTACATTATTAGCGATTAACATATGTAAGCAATTTTTATCACAGTATTCCCACAAGAGCGGTAACTATGTGAATGAAATTGCGGCAGATTTATGCGAACTATGCAAGTTGAATCATGGGATTTGGACCGATTTTAAATTTTTTTCAATGATGATAAGCTATATTATGTGCATGAACAACATCTGTAAACTTTTAATCTTTGTATTCCCATGAACACGGCACCTACACAGTTGAACCCGCAAAAAATTGACTAATTTTAAAATTCTTTCACCTACATTATCAGTGAATAACATACATAATGATTCAATTTATTATCGTGGTATTTCTATACAAATGACAATTACATGCGTGAAACCGCTGGAGTTAGGCCAATTTTAAAAATCCTTACACGAATAGAAATCTACGTTATCAACGAGTAGGTAACATAAGCAATTTTTATTTCGGTTTTTCACAGGAACGGGGACTACGCGGGAACCACTTGCGAATTAACCGATTTTTAAACGCTATCATCAATTGGAAGCTAAATTATCAGTAAGTAATGTATGCTATATTTTATACTGTTATTCCTACGAGAATGGGAACTACACGGGTGAAACCTCGGGATCTTAACGGATTTTAAAAATGTTTTCACTGATGGAAATAGTACATTATTAGGGAGTAACATAAAGATGTTTGGATGTTTGTTACTCAATCACACGTAAACCGTTGACCAGATTTAGATGAAAATTGGCACATCGATATATCCTAAATTAAAACATAGAATACTTTTATTCCGGTAATATGTTCCTTTGGGATAAATTCAACTTTGGGCAAGTTAATATTCACGCGGTTGAAACCGCGGGCCGAAACTAATAACTTAATAAACAGATATATAAAAATTAACTATTTAAAATAGACTATTTATGACTATTTATTTAAAATGGAATAACTATTTTTACGTTTAGATCAGACAGATTAGTAAGAAGTGTCTATTAATTTCTAGAAGTAGGACGACGCTGCTGACGCTTTTCTGCAGCCATAATTCCTTCAGCTCGTCCCGGATGGCAGACTCTCGCAATAAATCGATGTTTGAGTAATAGCAATTTGCTACTACGCATCATTCGTTGTCCAAGAGAGCCGCTCTTTTAAACCTGACTTTAAAAATTGGCAGGAAACTGAATAGTGCTTTCCATGTGATAATGGAGTAATTATACAATTCGGGACATCTTATCTCGACCACGAGTGTCGTAAATGGGGTGATAAAGGGATATAATATACATTTAAGATCTGTGCAAAGAAGAAGATCTATACTAATAAATAAAATTGGAGTGTCGGTTTGTAATGTCAAAATAATAGGCATTTTTCATGCTCACACGGTTATTTGCACGACACCTATGCCTAAAATAGCAATTAAAAAAATTTTTTTGTCTGTCTGTCTGTCTGTTCCGGGTAATCTTCAAAACGGCTGGACCGATTTCAAAAATTCTTTCACCAATGGAAATCTATAATATCAAGACGTAAACTAGGCTATATTTTATCCCGGTGTTCCCACGGGAACTGGAACTACGCGGGTAAAACGACTATAAGCTATAACCGAAGCAAAGCGAGGGCGGGTTGCTAGTCTTGAATAAAATCAATGTGTCTGACTAATATGGTACAGCAGGTACATTTCTCTCCTATTGCGAAGGAGGCTCGAGCCCAGAAAGGGGCCGTAAATAAGCTGATATTATTGTGATGAAAGTGAAAATTTGGCGATCATAAACTATCCTTACTAATATTACAAATGCGAAAGTAAGTATATTTGTTTATTACGCTTGCACGCTTAAACCGAAAAAAATCACTCACCAATGGAAAGCTACTAGGCATGCCTTTTAAGTTCTGTCGCTTCCATATTTCCCGGCAATTTTGAATTTGGGACTTTCAATAATCGAATGTGTTAAAATTTTTAATCTCAATACAGTTGAAAGTATTAGGATTAATGCTATTGTTTAGTCACAGCGTCGATTAGAATCTGTCAGGTTACGTACGAAAATGAATCTTTCTAATGCCCCGTCCACATGTTGGCCGAGCGTAGGCGAGCGATAGCAAACGCCAACGTGAATACGTGTACACCTGATTTGCCTTAGTTGGCCAACGCTCGCCGTCGCTCGCCTAGTTGGCCGAGTGAATACAAGCGCCAACGTGTGGACAGCTGATTTGTCTTCACTCGCCGTCGCTCGTCATCACTTGCCTAACTTCGCCTCGGTGTCGGTTTTTGTGCACAAATCAAAGGCGCTCGTCTGCGCTCGGCCAATGCCGTCCAGACATTGGCCTGCTCGCCATTACACGGGTGACATCCATCGCTGTTAGACGCGTTTAATGTGATAATGTCGCTTAACACAAATGATTATATTTTCAAATTTGCACCACTACTTCTAGATATGCATCGTAAATAATTAGATACAAGTCACCCTATATGTTACCTATAGTATCAAAAAGTATCTTCATCATCATTTCAGCTCATATACATCCTACTGTTAGGCTCGAGCCTCCTCCACAATAAGAGGGAAACTGACCTTACTATTCCATGCTAGGCAGACAGGTTGGTGTAGGGCTTTATTTCGAGTTTTCCTTCTCTTGCATAGATGTTATATGCGTATTATGTATTATATCCCTTAGTCGTCTTTTATGACATCCACGGGCAAGATAGGGAGTGGTGAATTGTGTTCTTACTCCGTCACCACACGGATATATCTTACATTATTCTATTTCTGTGAATACTCAGTATCAAACACCTTCTTTTTTACAACTTTAGCCACGTTGGCCACTCGCGTTGGCGTTCGCCGCACTGGTCCAACGTGTGGACGCTAGCACTTGCTTTGTACCTATTTGCCTACGCTCGCGTTGGCCTAGGCTTGGCCAACATGTGGACGGGGCACAAGCAAAATGTTCGTGCAATAATTTTCTACAACTTTAGAAGAGGCCTGACACGGCTTCAGTGTTTTGAAGAGCTAACATCTGTGTTCAGTGATAAAGCCCCATGTCTGCGGACTGTCGAACGCTGGTATTTAGAATTCCAGCGTGGACATACTAGTATTAGTGACAAATCTCGTGAAGGACGCCCAAAATCCACCTTCACTGAAGATTTCATTTCATTGCTGTGAGACAACTAATTCTCGAAGATCGTCATGTGACGTATCGAGAGATAGAGGCTCTATTAGGCATCTCAGGGACAACCATTCAGAAGATCTTGCATGAAACGCTTGGTGTGAGAAAGCTAGTTTGCCATTGGATACCGCATCTGTTTTCCGACGATCACAAGGCGGCCCGCATCAGATGGTGTAAGAAAACTCTGCAAAGGTTCAACCGAGGAGAGTCAAATCACGTCTACGATATCATCAGTGGTGACGAATCTTGGATCTATGCCTACGATCCTCATGCCAAACAACAATCTATAATCTGGGTCTTTCAAGACGAGCCAAAGCCGACTAAAGTTGTTCGTTCTCGAAGCACTTCAGAGAAGATGGTGGCCACGTTCGTTGGAAAAACCGGCCATGTTGCGACTATTGCGCTTGAAGATCGTAGAACGATTAACGCAGAGTGGTATTCCACAGTTTGTTTACCACAAGTCATCGCCGAACTTCGAAAATCTAATTCGAAGAGACGCATTATCTTGCACCACGACAACGCAAGCTCACACAGTGCTCGTCAAACGATTGAGTATTTGAAGCAGGCAAAAGTAGAAATTCTTGACCATCCTCCATACAGTCCTGACCTAAGCCTTAACGATTTCTTTACATTTCCTAAAATTAAGAAAAGTCTTCGAGGTCAAAGGTTCCAGTCCGGTGAAGAAGCAGTCGACGCTTTCAAGTTAGCCATTTTGAACAACCCCACTTTAGAGTTGAATAAATGGGGGGCGCGGCCGGAGCACCTCCTCGTGGTGCTCCCTGGTAACGTCCATTTGGACGTCATGCGTCCATTTGGACGGCCAAGATTCCGGCAGGTGGGGGTCTCCGCGTGCGGCTCTGGTGGCAGAGCGCACGGCGGATCTGACCCGGGGCCAATGGGGCGGATGTGCCTCATGGCACTCCGTCGCCAGGGACGGTTGCGTCACGGCCCGGGGGCGTGACGGGTCGGTCGCTCGCGAGCGGCCAGACCCGGAAGGCCCAAACCGTAATCCTGAGCAGGGGGGTCAGGACCGGGGGTCTTCGGACCGCGGGGAAGAAAACCCCTATAAAAAATCACCCCAATCTTAAGTTTGGCCACTCGGCGAGGAGATGTATGACTGGTGGGTTAAGAAGCGCGCGAGCGTCCAGTCGTTAGAGTGGTAGTCAAGGCGAGACTTAAAAATGACCAAACACCATGGCAGGAGTTGAAACGAGCGTAGCTACTCCAGAGGGTCCCGCCGGGGAATCCCTCACTGTGCTGGTTTCTGAGCGCGAGAGGCGCACAGTCACCAGCACAGTCAGTCTCCACACGTATGGGAGGGAGACGACAACTGCTTTGACGGCCGAGAGCCCGGCCCAACATCAAGTGGCTCAGGGGGGGAAGGGGAATGAGGAGAAGGCGGTGAGGAAGAAGACCCGGAGGACGAAGCCGAGGCGTTCCGCCGCTGCGCGAGTCCGCATAAGCGCCACAACATCCAAGGCGAGGCGGGAGCGGAAGAAGGCAGAAGCCATTGCTGCACGCGAGGCGGGTGGCAGCATTGCCTCTACTGGGCCGTCGGGCCTGGAGAGCGAGTCCACCGCAGAGCCGTCGCTGGAGGAGAGCGTCGGCAGTAGCAGCGGATCCGAGGACGAGGGCGGCATTGCCGCAGGGCCGTCCAAGACGATGGAAGGCAGCTCGGAGTCGAGGCTGCCGAGCGACGAGGGCGGCACTGCTGCAGAGCCGTCGCGAGACGAGGGCGGCAGTGCCGCAGGACCGTTGGAGGCGGCAATACACACGGCCTCGGAGATGTCGGCGGACGAGGGCGGCAATGCCAAAGAGCCGTCCGCCGAAGAAAGTAGCTGGATGCAGGTCAGCCGAAGTGGTAGCGAGGGCGGTGGATGCGCCGTAGCGAGTAGCGGGCCGTCAGTTGAGGTTCTGCGTAGGTCGTCGGTGTCGCCAAAGAGAAGCGAGGAGAGGGTTAGGGAGGCTGCAGAGGCGCCATCCCCAAGGGTGAAGAAGAGGGAGGAGGCCCTCCCCCCAAGCGTCCGGAAGCGCCCCCTCAACGGGGACAGCTCGAACACCGACTCGGAGGGGAGTACCAACATGCCTCCTCCCAAGGTCCCGACTATGCCCCGTGGACGCAGAGGTCGAGGATCGGCGGTGGTGGCGAGGCCAGGGACCCCCGGTCCGGCCGGCCACGGTGGCGAGGTGGCGGCCCTACAGGCCGCGAACGCCCGCCTTAGTGAGGAGGTCTCCGGCTTGCGGGAACGCAACCGCAAGCTGGAGACGGAGCTATCGGCGGTGCGACGGGAGAACCGCGGGTTGGCCAAGGAGATGGCCGACCTGCGGGCCCAGTTCGCGCGCCTGGCGCCGGCCACGCCGCCGGTGCCGGCCTCGCCACCGAAACGGGCTGCGCCGGGGAGGGCGGGCCCGTCGTCGGCGTGGTGCCGGCTGCGCCCGTCACGGCTGCTGCGCCGGCTGCGCCCATCGCGGCTGCTGCGCCGGCTGCGCCCGTCGCGGCTTCGGCGCTTCCTCCCCTCGTCGTGGTCCCTCCGCCGCCTCGTGGCCGCGGGAGACCGCGGAAGGGGGAGGAGCCGCCGCCCGACGAGGTGCACGGCGTGTCGGAGACGGCGGTACGCGTCATCTTAGCCCGAGTAGGGGTGATGGTGGATGCGCGTATCGCCGCCGTAGCGGCCAGGCTCCCGCCTGAGCCGCCCCTCCGACCGCCGCTCGCCGCGGACGGGGCGAGACGGCCGCAAGCGTCAGCTCCCACCCCGCTGCCCTGTCAGGGTGGCCGCGTGGTGAGCTACGCTGCGGCCGCGGCCGGGCCCAAGGGGGCCAAGAAGGCCGGCAAGGTGCCGGCTCCCGCCAAGGCCGGGGCGCGGCCGGCGCCAGCGGCTGCACCGCAGGCGCCGGCCAGCGCACCCGCGACCGCTCCTGCTGCGCTCAGCGCTGCTGCCAGGCTCGAACAGGGCTGGCAGGTGGCTGAGCGGAGCAGGAAGGCACGTGGCCAGAAGCGGAGAGCGGCGGCCAAGAGTGCCGCCGTGGCCGCCGCTCCCCAGGCGGGAGCCGGCAGAAAGGGGAAGAAAAGGTCGCGCAGGGGCCTCAAGTCGCCGAAGACGGCCGCGGTGGTCATCACCGTGCTGCCTGAGGCGGCTGAGAGGGGCCTCAACTATGAGGCCGTCCTAAAACGCGCCCGGCGGGAGCTGGACGTCTCCGGTATCGGGGGCGTCGAGGCGAGGACCCGTAAGGCCCGGACAGGGGCTCGAATACTCGAGTTCCCTGGGGCCGAGGGCGCGAAGACGGCCGATAGTTTGGCCACGATGTTGAGGGGGCTGTTCGGGCCGGAGGATGGTGTCCGGATCGCCAGGCCTGTCAAGTGCGCAGAGATGCGCCTGACGGGCTTGGACGATTCCGTGACGGTGGAGGACGTCCGGGAGGCCATTATGGCGCGTACCGGATGTGCCTCGGACACCGTCCGGATTGGCACCATCCGCACTGGTCCGGGCGGCGTCGGTGCTGCCTGGGTGCAGTGTCCGGTGGAGTCGGTCAAGCAATTGGCCGACTCAGGCAGGCTCCTCGTGGGCTGGAGCTCGGCGCGGGTAACCGTGCTAGAGCCCCGGTCCGCGAGGTGTTACAAATGCATGGCGGTCGGGCATACCCGACCGACATGCAAAAACTGCTTTGACTGCAGCGGGCTATGTTTCCGTTGCGGTCAGACCGGACACCAGGCGGCATCGTGCTCTGCGGTGCCCCACTGCCCCGCGTGTGCGGCAGGCAATAGGCCTGCCAAACACCGCATGGGCTCTGGGGACTGCAGACCCCCGGCATCGGCCCCGAAGGGGCGGGACGGCCCATCGACCGGGCCAGTCCCCGCTCCGAGCGCGGCCCGATCGCCCGTCAGCGCGGAGGAGGTGACGATGGATACGGACCGTTAATGGACCCCGTATCCATTCGTCTCCTCCAGGCCAACCTCAACCACACCGCCGGTGCGCAGGACGTGTTCCTGCAAGCCATGGCGGAGTGGTTGATAGGAGTAGCCGTAGCCGCGGAGCCGTACGTGGTGCCCGACCGGCCTAACTGGTTGGGTAGCACCGATGGCACCGTGGCAATCGTCGCCTCCACGTCGTGGCCTTCGTCGCCTCTGACCCTTAGGGACAGGGGCGTCGGATACGTCGCGGCGGACTGGGGGGAGATTACGCTCCTCGGAGTCTATCTCTCCCCTAACTGGAGTGTGACCGATTTCGAGGCCTCCCTCACCATCATGGAGGCCTCGTTACGGCGAATGGCATCGCGCCAGGTCTTCGTCTTGGGGGACTTCAACGCCAAGTCCGTGGCGTGGGGGTCTCCCCGGACGAACGACCGAGGACGGGCGATCGAGGAGTGGGTGGCGGCACTGGGCCTCTGTTTGCTGAACAGGGGCTTGGTGCATACGTGCGTGCGACAACGGGGCGGGTCGATAGTGGACCTTTCGTTCGCTAGCCCCGAGGTCACCGCACGCGTGGGGAGCTGGCGCGTCGTGGAGGAGGTGGAGACCTTGTCGGACCACCGGTATATCCGGATGGAGGTTTCCCCGGTAATCCCGACGCCCAGCAGGGGTCACGGGGCGGATGGACGTCCTGCGTTCCCGCGATGGGCTGTGGGTCGCTTAGACCGGGACCAGCTGGCGGAGACAGCCATCGTTTACTCGTGGCTGTCCTCTGCCAACCAGTCGGACGGGGTAGACGCCGAGGCTGGCCGCATCCGCAGTGCGTTGACGCAGATCTGTGATGCGGCCATGCCCCGGGTACGGCGTCCGCCCCCGAGGAGGGCGGTCCACTGGTGGTCCCGGGAGCTGGCGGATCTCCGGGCCGCGTGCGTTCGCGCCCGGAGGGCCTACACCCGCAGCCGGCGGCGCCAACGCGACGCGGAGCGGGAGGCCTTGCTGTATGAGGGCTACCGCAATGCGCGGTCGGCCTTCAGGCTGGCCGTCCGCTCCGCCAAGGACGTCAGTCGGCAGGAGATGCTGGACGGTCTCGACCGTGACCCCTGGGGACGCCCCTATTGCGCGGTGCTGAATAAGCTCCGCGCGCGGGGCCTTCCCCTCACCGAGACTCTCCAGCCCAGCCTTCTCACCCGGGTCGTCGAGGACCTGTTCCCGCGGCGGGCGGAACACACGCCCCCGGTCATGGCTCCGCCAGACACTGACCGGGAGGCCGACGACGACAGTGTTCCGCCCATCACGGAACCCGAGATGGGAGTGGCGGTGGCGCGCATGTGCGCAAAGTCCACCGCCCCCGGGCCCGACGGTGTTCCAAACCGCGTGTTGGGCCTGGTCCTCGACCACCTGGGTCCCCACCTCAGGGAGCTGTTCGACGCGTGTTTAGCGTCCGGACGGTTCCCTGGGTGTTGGAAGGAGGGAAGGCTGGTGCTCCTGCCGAAGCCGGGACGGTCTCCGGGGTCGCCTTTGGCCTACAGGCCTATCGTGCTGCTCGATGACACGGGCAAGCTACTGGAGAGGGTGGTAGCTGCCCGCATCGAGCGGCACCTCGTCGGCACGGGGCCCGATCTGTCGGACGCCCAGTTTGGGTTTAGGAGGGGTCGTTCGACGATCGCGGCTCTGTTACGCCTGAGGGCCGTGGCGACTGAGGCCGTCACCGGTGGGGGAGTGCTGTTGGCGGTGTCCCTAGACATCGCCAACGCATTCAATAGTCTGCCATTCAGCTGCATCAGGGAGGCGCTCCGGTATCACGGAGTGCCAGCTTACCTGAGGCGGCTAGTGGCAGACTATTTGGTGGGGCGCAGCGTCCTCTGTACCAACCGAGCAGGGGACGTTGTGCGAACGCCCATGACGTGCGGTGTCCCACAGGGGTCGGTCCTCGGACCCACCCTGTGGAACATCGGCTACGACTGGGCGTTGCGGGGGAGCCTCCCGCCCGGGCTGGGCGTGATTTGTTACGCCGACGACACGCTCGTCACAGCCCGCGGTGGGACGCTAGAAGAGGCGGTAAGCCTGGCGACCTATGGCACCGAAGAGGTCGTCAGGCGGATCGAGGCGCTGGGGTTGAGGGTCGCCCTGGACAAGACGGAGGCCCTCTTGTTCCATGGGCACCTCATGAGCCCTCCCATCGGCGTCTCGATCACCGTCCGATCGGTTGACATCAGCATCCGGGCCCATATGAGGTACTTGGGCCTTGGGCCTGCTCGATGGGCAATGGTGGTTCCGGGAGCATTTCCGCAGGCTCGCTCCGCGGCTCGTCGGCGCGGCGTCCGCCCTATCGTGGCTTATGCCGAACGTGGGCGGACCGAGCGCTACGTGCCGACGGCTGTACACGGGGGTCATCCGGTCGATGGCCCTGTACGGCGCACCGGTGTGGGCGGGGTCTTTGACCGTCCGACTTAGGGCCCTTCTGTGGCGACCACAGAGGGTCATGGCGGTCAGGGCCATCCGCGGATACCGCACGGTGGCGACGGAGGCAGCGTGCCTATTGGCCGGGACTCCCCCGTGGGACCTGAAGGCGGAAATGCTCGCCGGGTTGTATCGGCGGGTGTCGGGGGTGCGCGGGGAGGGCGGTGTGATCTCGTTAAGGGATCTCACCGCCTGGCGCGTCGACGCCCGCCGAGACGTCATTGCCCGTTGGGCAGTCCGGCTGGAGAGGCCTCGGTTCGGGGTGCGAACCGTGGAGGCCTTCCGGCCGGTGCTGATGCAGTGGTTGGAAAGGCGGCACGGGGTGCTCTCCTTCCGACTAGTGCAGGTGTTGACGGGGCACGGGAGCTTCGCCAAATACCTGCACAGGGTCGTAAGGAGGGAGAGTACACCGTCCTGCCACCACTGCGATTGCGACGAGGACACGGCGCGCCACACGCTCGAGGCCTGCGCGGCTTGGGCAGTGCAACGCCGTGAACTCGTCGCAATCATCGGTGCCGACCTGACGCTGCCGGCTATCGCTAGGGCGATGGTCGACAGCGTCAGGAACTGGGACGCGGTCGCAGCCTTCTGCGAGACAGTGATCTCGCAGAAGGAGGCGGCGGATCGTCTGCGCGTGGAGCGCAGCCTCGATGAGGAGATCCGCCGCCGGCGACTGGGGCGGCGCAGGCGCAACTATCTGCGCCTCATGCCGCCCTAGCCGAGGCCGCGGGTGACGTGACCGGGGATTAGTCCGTCACCCGCCGAGAGGCCGACCGCGTGAGGAAAGACCGACGTCCTCCCCGAGGGGGGGACGTCGGTCGATGGGAGGGTACCCCGCGTAGGGGGTATTCCGTCGGGCCGACCACTGACGACAAGTAAACCTGCTCCGGTGGTCGGCCCAATGACGAAGGCGAGGTGGTTTTCGGGTGGGTTGCGGGAGTTGCGTGCTTAAGCCCCTCTGTCGCCCCGGACGGAGTGGTGCGGAGGCGCGCCGACCGCGACCCACCCAAAAAAAAAAAAAAAAGAAAAAAAGAGTTGAATAAATGTTATAATAACTGGTTTGAGCGAATGGAAAAGTGTATTAAGCAAGTGGTGAATACTTTGAAAAACAATAAAAAGTACTATAAGGTTCTAGTTGTTTTTTTTTTCTTCAAACGACAAAACTTAAAAGGCATGCCTCGTATAATATCAGGGAGTAACATAGTCTATATTTTAACGCGGTATTCCCACGGAAACTACGCGGGTAAGGCGACTGAAACCAAAGTGAAACGAGGGCGGGTTGCTAGTAAGTTATGTTTCTATAGTAAAATAAATAATAGTTCAAAAAAACTAAAAAAATACGCTTTTAAAAAAAAATCCAATTAAAAATAGAAAATAAATTTTTAAAAATTTGAATTAAGAATTGTGTATATAAGAAAAAAATATTTTATATAAGAAAAAAATATTTTTTTTGTAAAAAAGTGTGGGGTGCTTGTTGTCAATAGTTATTAATATTTTATTGACAGATATGAGTAGAAGGATTATCATTTTGATAATATCTTAAAAAGCACCCCACGCTTTTTTTTCAAATTTTAATTCAAATTTTTAAAAATTTATTTTATATTTTTTAGTTGGATTTTCTTTAAAAGCATATATAAGAAAAAAATATTTTTTATTGTAAAAAAAGCGTGGGGTGCAAGTTGTCAATAGTTATAAATATTTTATTGACAGATATGAGTAGAAGGATTATCATTTTGATAATATCTTAAAAAGCACCCCACGCTTTTTTTCAAATTTTAATTCAAATTTTAAAAATTTATTTTAAATTTTTTAGTTGGATTTTCTTTAAAAGCCTATTTTTTTAGTTTTTTTTTTTAATTATTATTTATATTTCATTTTTTAGTTGAATTTTCGCTAATCCTGTTTATCCTAGTAAGGATAACGGGTCAAACTGTTTAAAATATTAAATTGTCATCGGTTCTTAATAAGTATGCCAAATTTCGAGTTAATCCGACCTTTTGATGGGGGTCAAAATCATGTTCAAAGATTCCGTTACATACTAACATATCTTTGAAGCTAATAAAAGCGTTAATATGTTAGATTAAATTTGATGTCATTCCACATAAAGCGATGACAGTTTTATAGTGTAGAAAACTCAAAATAATATTGTTTTACATGTATTTAAATTTTTTGCCAATATAGCCCTAAGAATTTTTTAACAGTCAACGCTTTTTTGAAAGCAATGCTTGAGTATATGTACATATATAGCCTTAAAATAAAATAATAAGTGATAAACTAAGGCTCTTCATCATCATCTCAGCTCATATACGTCGCACTATTTGGCTCGAGCCTCCTCCATAATATGAGGGTAAGTGACTTGCTATACCACCCTGGTCAGACGGGTTGGTATACGGTTTTATTTCGTTTTCACCCTCTTTTGCATTAATGTTATATGCATATTTAATTTCTTAATCGTATTTTATGGTTTGGTGCAGTTCCGTGTGGTGAAGGAGTAAGAATACAATTCACCACTCTCTATCTTGCCCGTGGATGTCGTAAAAAATTACTATGGGATATAATATGCACATAACATCTGTGCAAGAGAAGGAAAACTCGAAATGAAACCCTATACCAACATGTTTAACTAGCATGGTATAGTAGGTCAAATTTCCTTCCATTGTGGAGGAGGCCCGAGCCTAACAGTGGGACGTATGTGGGTTATGATGATGATGATGGTTTTACGACACCCACAGGTAAGAGAGGGGGGTGGTGAATTGTATTCTTACTCCGTACATATAACTAAGGCTCAGTTTAATGTAATTCGTAAATCATAAAATACCTATTTAAATGACGGGGTAATGTTTAATACCTATTTAAATGACGGTAATATTTTGTCTAAATAGTTTAAAGCACCAAAAGAAAACTCATTAAAGTTGAATAACGTTTTTAAAGGGCGCTCAATCGTCGTCACAAATTCAAGTGCGTTGCTGTGAAAAACAACTTTCTTGTATAAATTATTCTGGCACGTTGTTAAATTCAGAATAACAGCTTTTGTCCCTGATTATCGGACTGACAACGAAAATGACAAAACGAAGCAATTTTTAATAACTTTTTCTTGGAGACAAATTTTAATGCCGGGACTCATCGTAACCGCCTTTCATTAGCATTAACAAAATTAAGCACGTAAATATCCTGCTACGGTGATGATCCGTATCTCATCATAATCATCACAGCTCATATACGTCCCACTGCTGGGCTCGAGCCTTCTCCACAATGGGAAGGCAATTGACCTTACCACGCTGGCCAGACTGGTTGATGTAGGGATTTTAATTCGAGTTTTCCTTCTCTTTCTGTATAGAAGTACCTTTTTTATGAATATTGTTATTGTTTGCTTTGTGGTGATAACTACAAATACGACCAAGACATCCTATTGGAATCAATTCATTAAAATTATATAAGACTTATTATATAACTAGCAACCCGCCCTCGCTTCGTTTCGGTTATAGGTTATAGTCGTTTTACCCACGTAGTTCCCGTTCCCGTGGGAATACCGGGATAAAATATAGCGTAGTTTACGCCCTGATATTATAGCTTTCCATTGGTGAAAGAATTTTTAAAATCGGTCCGGCCGTTTTGAAGATTACCCGAAACAAACAGACAGACAGACAGACAAAAAATTTTTAATTGCTATTTTAGGCATAGGTGTCGTGCAAATAACCGCGTGAGCATGAAAAAAGCCTATTATTTTGACATTACAAACAGACACTCCAATTTTATTTATTGGTATAGATTAATTATAATTTGTCACATAAAAATTCGTTAATAGAATAATAACATTTGAAAATTAATAGTTTGTTAAGGTCATTCTTAAATTTTATAAACGGCACGTCTTTAATATTATCGGGTATTTTATTGTATATGCTTGAGGAAACACGAAAGAAGCTCTTCTCCATCAAAGATGTTTTACATTTTATTTGACAAAGTTGGTATTTATATTGAGCACGTATAGGGTTTGTTCTTGCTGTGGATAATTTTCTAAATAGATGGGGATTTGCCTTCACAAATAGAGTAGTTTCCAGGATGTACAATAATGGCAAGGTTAATATTTTTAGGGACTTAAAATAAGGTGTACAGCTGTCTGTTGTTTTTAAATCATACATTGATCTTATGCAGCGTATTTGAATTTTAAAGACAAGGTCCCTATCACTAGATCGACCCCAAAAAATAACTCCATAACGGAGAACTGAAGCAACCAGCCCATGATAGGCTTTTAGTAGCGTTTCACTATTAACCTTTTTAGATAGCTGAAAAAGTGCAAATGTGGATAATTAAACGCATACATATTTCTTTAATATGTTTCCAAGTCAGTTTATAGTCGATTGTTATCCCTAAGAATTTTGCGCTTTCTACTGCTTCTATATTCACGTCTTTGTATCAGACATTGACTTTTTTATTTTCTAGTTGTTGATGAAAATGCATAACTTAAGTTTTATTTAAATTAATTACCAGATTGAAGTGAAGCTGTACAATATTATTAGCATGATTCATTATCATCATCACAGCTCATATATGTTATCAGTGTTGCGCTGGCCCCCCCTTCATAATAGGAGAGAAAGTGACTCACTATACCATGCCGGTCAGACCACTGACGACAAGTCACATCTGCTCCGGTGGTCAGCCCAACAACGAGGTGACGTGGGTACGGGTGGGTTATGGGCCCGCGCGCCGTTCTTTCATCGCCCCGGACGGACTGGACCGCGCGTGCGCTTACCATAGCCCACCCATAAAAAAAAAAAAAAAAAATACCATGCCGGTCAGGCGGGTTGGTATACGGTTTTATTTAGTTTTCCCCTATCTCGCATTGATGTTATATGTATATTCAATCCCTTAGTCGTCTTTTACGACACCCACGGACATGAGAAAGGGTGGTGAATTGCATTCTTTCTCCGTCACCACACAAAAAATGTACATTATTTCCGATTGGCATTTCAATTGAATTCGTGTACGTAATGATAGTTTTGAATCTTCTCTAAGGACCCTCAAGAATTCTAAATTAATATATATGTATGTATTTATACGACTCAACTTTCTGAGAGTGTTTGCATGTGGTGGGTTTTGAAGGCAATACTAAAGGAAGGTAATTTAAAGGCATCACTTTTGCACTCATTCACACTTCCTTAACTTTCTTCACGATAAGCAACGGCCTAGCTAAGCTCCACGGGTGTCAGTAATACTTACCATCAGGCGTGCTGTTTGCTCATTTGCCACCAATAAAAAAAATAAAACAAACCTCCAATTTATCTAATAATGTTACTTAAAATAACTTTAGGTTCAAAGTTTCTGTAATTATCAGTTATTCTTACGATACTTATTAAATGCAAATCTTGATAGGTACAAGAAAAAGCCATTTAAATCCTGAGCGATTCTTACGTGACCAAGTTCCGATTGACAGAGCAACATGACTGACGGTCGTTTATAATAACCCGTCTTATATTAAAAGTAAAATATAGTTTACTGTATCAAATTATTTATTTGGACTGTGGTTCTAGTCCAGACAGGATAGACTTTAGCTAGTCACCTAATTAGTGATATTTCTGTAAGTAGGCACCGTGAGTAAAGATGTACTTTTTTTATTATTTTAAAATAAAAGGAAGGAAGAAAATAAAAGGAACGGAATTCCACCACTTTCCCACGGTTAATTAATATACCGCACACCACAATGGAATGAAAGGAATTGAAGGAATAGGAGATACGAAAGATGCACAGATTCAAATGTACATTGCATTTGAAGCCGAACCGTCGGCGAAAGATGTGTCGATTAAATATCGTCATGGGAAAAATTGTTGCGCCTCATGCCGCCCTAGCCGAGGCCGCGGGTGACGTGACCGGGGATTACCGTCACCCGCCGAGAGGCCGACCGCGTGAGGAAAGACCGACGTCCTCCCCGAGGGGGGAGACGTCGGTCGATGGGAGGGTACCCCACGTAGGGGTATTCCGTCGGGCTAACCACTGATGACAAGTAACCCTGCTCCGGTGGTCGGCCCAACGACGAAGGCGACGTGGTTTTCGAGTGGGCTGCGGGTGTTGCGTGCTTACGCCCCTCTGTCGCACCGGACGGAGTGGTGTGAGAAGCACGGCGACCGCAGCCCACCCCAAAAAAAAAATGGGCAAAATTGTAAGTAGACGTTCTGGAGAGTGCTCATTCTTTCTTACTCCTTTTCCTTATTTCCTATTCCATCTTGATCCCATCCCGTATTCCTTCCATTCCATTGTTGTGTGCGTATATTGATTAATAGTGGAGAAGTGATCTCTCTTCCTTCCGTTCTTTTTAAAATAATAATAAATTTCTGCTAGGTGTCGCCTAGTTCAATCAAAATATTAAAACTTTGTATAAAGGTGTTCTTTGCAAAGATGTTCATGACACCCGGAATACACTTAGCGAGGTGTCCGGTGCACGGCCTACACAAATCTTCAAGAAAGCTTTATTCATAAGTCTCTGAACCGGAAAATATGCTCACATCGCTTTTTTTACTGTTAAAACAATCTGTAATTCACAATGTAAGATTTTGAACGCTCAGAATTTCGTGAGATTTTTTTTTGGGTGGGTTATCGTCAACACATATGCCGTCCATTCCGTCCGAGGCTACGCAAGATCGGCCCGCAGCCCTGTAAACCCATCGTATTTTATTACCTTCGCCATTGTGCCAACCACTAGTATCAAGTCTCTTATCATCTGTGGCCAGCCCGGCGGGATACCCTTTCGAATACCGTCTCTCCTCAATTCTCCTCCCAGGGCGTTGCCTTCATGAGGTCAGTCTCTCTACGGGTGACATACTATTCCCCGGGCCAATCACCAGCAGCCTCAGCTAGAGATTAATTTTAAAGTTAAGGGTACATAGCATAGATTTGAATCAGACACTTCTGTCAGATCTGTGGCAGTTTTATGGTCATCCTACTAAACTTTTACTTATAAGTCTTATAAGTGTTATTAATGATTCCTAAGTAAACCTGACTATCAGTCGAAAACTTTATTTTTTTACTTGTCTAGAATCGCAAAGTTTATATTGAATCCGGAAAGTTGTCTTCATTTTTTACGAACTTTTACTAAGTGTGTCTACTAACTGAAATACAATTAAACGGTCCTCTGCTTAAGGGTTCTGTAACATTTATCTCCTTTACTGTCCTATTTTAGCACATTTCTTCCATAATAATAAAAGTGTTTTTATATTATTATTTTATACCAGTTTTGATGTCATAGTTTTTTTTACAGAGAAAGGTTTGCTTTTCAATGGATTTAGGTGAAAATTATCTAAATAATATCTTGACTCGAGAGTGTTTTTCTGTACTAGAACCAGACTGTCGCCAGTCTTCTGTCTGGTGCGTCTGAGGTATTACCACAGTCTCATACAAAATCTACGTCTGAGTAGTAAGTAGTACGTTCATCATTTTCAAAGAACTTTCAGTTGGTGCTTTGGAGACCTAAAAGATCTCGTAACTAACCTACCCTTTGGTGCGTTTGAGATCTAATCAGTCTCCTAAAAATACGGTTTTGTAAATAATTTATATACTACTGTGAAAATAATTATATTACTTTGCATTAGGGACCTAATCCATCTCTAATTGATTTTTTCTTTATGTCCTTGAATTCACGCAAATATGTATATTTGTCTTACTCATACTTAAAGTACTTTACACACTAGCGCCTCCCGCAAGGAATGTAAAAACATGATTATAGTCAACGCACAATTCAAAAGTTCTACAAGAGATCTGATAGATCTCGTAACGCAACGAACATGGTAACTTGTTACTGCACTTCGTTTGGTGAGCGAGAGAGCTGCAAGCCCAACTTTCTGAGGATGTTTACGTGTGGTAGATTTTGGTGATGTCTTTAATATCACCAAACTTTAAGGCACGCATTCATATTGACGTCACTTTCTTCACGGTAAGCAACGGACTAGCAAAGTTTTTTATTTATTTATTTATTAATCTTCATGCAACAATGCAATGGCGGACTTAATGCCAAAGGCATTCTCTACCAGTCAACCATAAGTGATGCAGAGATGAAAAAAAGGTAGGTGCATGTTCCGAGATAGCTATATTATTGTAAAATGAAAAAGAAAATATATTTTGCATAGATAAATAGGTATATACGAAAATATATAATACATACCAAAGATACATACATACGCAAATACAAAGATAGATATGATATATATTAAGATATATAAAGTTGTGAGTGGCAAGCAGTATCACTTACCAGCAGGTGTGCCGTTTGGTCGATATAGTGTTTTCAATATAGCATTCAATTCAATATAGGGTTTTAGCTCTAGTTTTTCCTCCCTTGCATAGATGTTATATGCATATTATATTTTTTAGCACTCTTTTGCAACACCCACCAGTGAAGGAGCAGTAAAGGATAGTGGACTAAATGAGGCTCAGTCCGTCACCACACAGAATAAATTATTATTTTAGTATTCGTTCAAAATAACAAACTCAATTAAAGTTACAGAAAATACTTTAAATTTCTTTTGCCGAACCCAAATTCTACCCGTGAGGCATTTCGTAATATTTTGAAACAATATGTAAACTTCTCACGAACAGAATATATATTTCATAAATCTCGTGTGACAATTGAAATATATATAAGGTTCGATACGATACACTTTAGGCACTTCGACAAACAATATCAAACAATCATGACAAGATTCTTAAAAAGGTTCTTCTCTAGAAAAAACACACATGACATAATTCCAAAGGTATTTATTGATATAACCATTCATCATCTCATCATCATCTCGGCTCATATACGTCCAACTGCTTGGCTCAAGCTTCCTCCCCAATAGGAGGATAGTTAACCTTTTTTTTTTTTTTTCACGCTGTGAAATGCATTTACGCACTATCCCCCGCCGATTACAGACAGGGGAGTGTGTGTGGGACTCGCCGGCCACAGAAGTGACCGAAATACCCACTAAAACCACAGCGGCCCCTTCCGCGCTTTTACGAGGTGCCGGAGAGATCGTCTGACAACATTCTATCCCCGACACCTCAACGCTTGGCCGTCTGGCCACGTCCTGTCATCATTCAGAGCGGTGGGTGGAGGAGCGCATAGCGGCGTCTCCTCCTCCCTGGTCGTCGCCGGCGGAGCGAGTCAGCGGACGCAAGCGCCTCGCGTGCCCGCTCCGCGGCCTCCTTCCTTGTCATGACAGCCTCACAGAAGGAGGCCATCGACGACCAACAGCTGTCGCTGCCGAGCTTCTTGGAGATGATGGTCGGCAGCGACAGGTCTGTTATTCCCAGTTCCGTTGACAGGACGTGGCGCTGAGACCCCCAGGCGGGGCATACTTCCAGTGTGTGGCGCGCATCGTCGATTAGCGCGCCACACTCATGACATCCTGGGGCCTCTTCTCTTCCAATTCTGTGCAGGTACTTACCGAAGACCCCATGTCCGGTAAGCACCTGCACCATCCTAAATGTAAGGCTGCCGTGCCTTCTCCTGAGCCAGCGGTGGAGATGCGGCGCAACCGCCTCCACAGTCCCCCGCCCTGCTACGGGGGACTCTAGATCTTCACTCCACCGCCGGATTACTTCCTTTCGAGCCACTTCTCGAGCTCTGCCCAGTCCCCCTGTGGAGACCCGCTCGCCGTTGACTCGTGCTGTGGCGCGGAACCGGTATACATCCGTCAGCGCTTCTGCCACCAGCGGCCAAGGCGGATCGCCTGCCAGCAGTGTCGCCGCAGTCCAGGACACAGTACGGTAGCCCCTAATAGCCCTTACCGCCATAACCCTCTGCGGTCGTCGCAGAAGCGCTCTGTTGCGGGCGGTGAGGGACTCCGACCAGATGAGGGCACCATACAGTGCCATGGACCGCAGAATGCCGGCGTAGAGTCGCCGGCATGACGACCCAGGACCGCCAGTGTTCGGCAGAAGCCTTCCCAGTGCCGCGGCCGACTTGACGAGCCTCGGGACGAGCTGGGCAAAGTGTGGCCCGAAATTCCAATTTGAATCGAGGTGCAGACCCAAATATTTTATCTGGGCCTGCACCGGCACGGCAACCCCAGACACACTGATGTATGCTCCTCGGGGGGGACCTCGGCGTGGGCCATGGAAAAGGAGGGCCTCGGTTTTATCCAGCGAGACCCTCAGACCCAACATCCCAATCTGGTCTACGACGAGCGCCACTCCTTCCTCTGCCAATCGGGCAGCCCCCCGGAAGTCCGCCCTCTTCACCGTGACGAGGGTGTCATCAGCGTAACACATGATCCCCATCCCAGGAAGGAGCAGGATAGTTAACCTACTATACCACGCTGGTAGATATGTTGGTATAGGATTTTATTTCGAGCTCTTGTTCTCTTGCATAGATGTTATCATCATCATTAACGCAGCCCCCATACGTCCCACTGTTGGAATCAGGCCTCCTGCATAATGGGAAGGGATTTAACTTACTATACCATGCTGGTCAGACATGTTAGTATAAGGTTTTATTTCGAGTTTTTCTTCTCTTGCATAGATGTTATATGCATATTATCTCCCTTAACGACATCCACGGGTAAAATAGGGAGTGGTGAATTGTATTCTTACTCCGTCACCACACGGAACGAAAGTAACCATTACTCTTTCTATTTATCATCATCCCATTCTTATTCTAATTATTCGGGGTTGACTCAATATGTACTGATTTCTGATATTTACGCGTGTATTACACACTAGCTTCTACCCGCGACTTTGTCTGCGTGAAACAGTTACTTTGGACTAATGCTAACTTTAAAAAAAAAATAATAATAATAATAGAAGCCCGCTGAGTTTCTTGCCGGATCTTCTCAGTAGCGGTCGTGTTCCGATCCGGTGGTAGTTTATTTTTATTGGATAATTTAATTTTATTTTGTGAAATTGACAATATGTAAGTGCCCTCTCGGGGCTATGCATAATAAATGATTTGAATTTAACCCGCGACTTTGTTTACATAGAAAGTGAATATATTTTTAAATAATACAATTCTGTCACACATGATTTTTGTGAAACCTAACCGAAATGTAGTGCATGCAGCGGAAGCTCTCAAAAGGGAAAAAACCCCCGATTCTGAAACATTTTTCACTCTCTCGAAACTCTTCTGAAACTTTTTTAACTCGAAACAAAACCCTATGCCAACCTGTCTGACCAAGTGTAGTAATTTGCATAGTGTCAATTTCTCTCCTATTATGGACGAGGCTCGAGCCCAGCAGTGGGACGTATATGAGCTGAAATTATTATGATGATTAAGATAAAATCATTTTAATATATTTAATTTAAATCATTTGGCACTGCGAAATAAGAGTTACAGCTCTCACTATACAAATTGAGACGAGTTGCTGTAATAACGCCAATAGAAAAGGACCAATGGTTTCATCATCATCATCACAGCTCATTTACGTCTTATTACTAGGCTCGAACCTCCTCCACAATGGGAGGGAAATTGACCTACTATATCACGCTGGTCGTCTGATAGGGTGGTACAGGGTTTTATTTCAATTTTTATTTCTCCTGCATAGATGTTGTATGCAGAGTGACAGAGTAAGAATACAATTCACCACTTCTCTTGCCCCTAGATGTCGTAAAAGACGACTAAGGGATATAATACGCATTTAATATCTATGCAAGAGAAGGAAAACTCGATATAAAACCCAATACCAATACGTATGAACAGTGCAATATAGTAGGTTTATTTCCCTCCCATTGTGGAGGTCTAAGCCCAACATTGACCTCCGAGATGATAATGATGAAGATACTAATACTATCTTTTTTAGGGTGCCGTACCCAAATCGTAAAAACGGGACCCTAATATTAAGACTTCCCGCGGGTGATCGGACCGGGGAATTGTCCGTCACCCGCAGAGAGGCTGGCCGCGCGACGGCGACAGACGTCCCAGGACGTCGAGAGGTGAGGTTACCCGAAAGGGGATTCCGTCAGGCTGACCACTGACGACAAGTCACATCTGCTCCGGTGGTCGGCCCAACAACGAGGTGACATGGGTACGGGTGGGTTATGGGCCCGCGCGCCGCCCTTTCATCGCCCCGGACGGACTGGACCGCGCGTGCACTTATCATAGCCCACCCATAAAAATAAAAAAATTAAAAAGGAATACTAAGACTTCGCTGTCTGTCCGTCCGTCTATCTATCACTAGGCTGTATCTCAAGAACCGCCATAGCTAGACAGTTGACTTTTTTACAAATTATGTATATCTGTTGCCGCTATAACAACAAATACTAAAAACAAAATAAAATAAATATTTAAGGGGGCTCCTATACAACAAACGTGACTTATTGTTTTTTTTTTGCTCAATGGTACGGAATCCTTCATGTGCGAGTCCGACTCGCACTTGGCCGATTTTTTAATACCTTTTTCTTTTTTTTTTCCAGGTGCACGATATAAGTGACTACAACGCCACCTATAATATTCCACTAAGAGCTCTCAGACTAGTTAGTCTTCGACTCACAAGGAATGATTCTGCATTTGCAAAGTAAGTAAAAGAAAATCCACATTTATAAGTCACTATGCTATGCCAGCAACTTTGCTTGAATCGATTATGTACATCGGATTGCTGGGCATCCCCCTTTTCTTACCTGTGAGTAAAAAAGACACGAAAAAAGGATCGACACTTTTTGGTACCGAGGACTTTTCTTTCGATACCAATACTTTGTATTCGATACTTTTACTTAATAAGCACTTTTTCCCAGGTATCGTATCGAATAAATTAGACAAATAACTTATTTTAAATTTGAATTTCCATCCGTTCACAGATGTTTATCTCCTAAAAATAAGCTCAATGGCTTTTGTTTAGATACTTTTATGAGTACAATACTTTTTTCCGATACTACTCATGAGTAGAGTAACGATACTTTCTAATCAATTCCGTGTCCCTACCTGTGGATGTCGTAAAAGACCCTCTTTTTTTTGGGGTTGGTTGCGGTCGGCGCCCTCCTTACACCACTCCGTCCGGGGCGACAGAGGGGCATAAGCACACACACCCACAACCCACCCACGATGCACGTCGCCTTCGTCGCTGGGCTGACCACCGGAGCAGGGTTACTTGTCATCAATGGTCGGCCCGACGGAATACCCCCTACTTGGGGTACCCTCCTACCCTCCTACTCCTTCCGCGAGACTACTGCCTCGCAGAAGGTTGCGACCGCGTCCCAGTTCCTGACGCTGCCTATCATCGCCCTGGCGATAGTCGTCAGCGTCAGGTCCGTAAAAAATAACTTAGGGATATTATATGCAAGAGAACTATTTGAAATAAAAACCTATACCAACACGTTTGATCAGCATAATGTAGTAAGTCAATATCCCTCCTATTATGGAGGAGACTCAAGCCCAGCACTGGGACGTATATAAGCTGAGATGATGATGATAATAATTTCAAGATTTCCTATTTTATCTGCATATTATATTTCTTTTCCGTGTGGTGATGGAGTAAGAATACAATTCACCACTCCCTATCTTGCCCGTGGATGTCGTATAAGACGACTATACTAGACTACTTAGGCACCGGTATATTTTGCTTTGTAGTTTCTCAGTGTTTTTGTAGACGGTATTCTTTTTTACTTAAATTATGTATTTTTTTAAATATTGATACGTTAGGTCTTTGTGGAGCATATTCTACTGGTTTGAATTTGCGAACCTGTTCCTCGCGATGATGCTGGAAATTGGTAGTATCGTAGAGGGTGCCAAAGGAACAACTTTTGAAGATGTTGTACAAGTATTCAGCATGACTCCTTGCGTTGGTTATTTATTTCTCGGTAAGTACTAATAAGCCACATTTTATTGCTTTTTAAAATATTATCAATTACAATAAGTTTTCTTTTTTTAAAAACACCCTACCAAGTAAATAATCCTTGTATTGCGGGGGAATTTACAAACATATAATTAACATAGAATTAAATAAAGTATACGTCATCGGTCTACCTATAAGTTTAGGAGGAAGCGACAAACTCGAAACAATGTATAGAGTACATACAGAAAAATATTCGGTATCAATATAATCTCAAACGTAGTAGGAAGTAATATAATTACTGAAATGTATTGAATAAATACAGGATAATATACATAATAATATACGGAAGCGATATACCCATATATTTAGACGGATTTAGGAAAATCGGAGAAATTTATTAAAAATTAAGAAATATACAGAGTGCCACATGATTACCATCGCGAACGGACGCGACAAACCAGCGAGAATTATTCCAAATTGAATATCTTCTTTTCGTGTTGAAATAAAATTTCTCGTTGATATTGGAATTCATATGACAGCAATGTAACAATATTCGCACGATCAACTATTGAAATTACATATAAATATATATATATATATATACAAGAATTACTCGTTTAAAGATATAAGAGTAAGGATGTTGTTTTGTCGGTGTTTTTAGCTAATCAATACTTTGACATAAAATGTCAATAGAATGCGAATTCAAATTTCGCTGTCACCGTCAAGAGTGACAATAGCTCAGTTGGAAAGATGTCCAATCGCATTCAAACAGCGTGAGATCATATCTCGGTGTTATTATTATTCTCTTTTTGTAATTTTTGATATTTTTTTCATTATTATAATCTATAATTTTTATTTTTTATTAGTATATATTTAAATATGTTCGGCAAAAATACAAAAAAAAATATACCGAGCAAAGCTCGATCAACCAGACATTAAGTATTAAGAGAAGTACCGTTGCAACATTTTTTTTTTTTTTTGTGTATGTACAGCTGTTGGCCGCAGATGGCCTTGACAGCTTGACGCGGACTATGGGTGAGCGCTGAGGGCTCTCAACCCGGACCGTTGCAACAATCATCAGCACTAAATTTATATTTTGCCAAACTTCTAGTTCATAATAGGTCTATGATAATGAAACTCCAAAGACGTAACTAGTGTCGAAAAATTTATTAATGTTTTTGGCGCCCTATTTTTTCCGACCACCTATGTAACAATATTTTTTTGGATCTGTTATCTCCTTATTAAATTAAAATTCATGAAAAATAACTAAATATATCATAAATACTTGGCTATAAACATAAACCCTTTTTTTGGCAGCAATGTCCAAATCTTATACGATTGAAGTACATCGCCCTGTTTACGAGAATTTAATGAGCGAATTACGCGACATGTGGCCGAGGGAGGCGCTCAGTGATGCTGAATACAACGTCATCAAGACATCATTGCGTCATCTTAACTACGTCATACAAGGTAAAAGTAGTTAAACACCGCGTAGAGTGACTTGTTACATTTTATTTTCAGCACCTATAAAGTACTAGGCATAAACCTCATCTACCGTTCGTCTCGTGATGGAGCAAGAATACAATTTTCACCTTTTCTTTTCTCGTGGTTACGACAAAATAAGCCCAGAATTTCTCCGGCATAATTTATCATCATCTTCCGACTCTTTCTCCGTGTCGTTTTAAAGTAAATATATTCACCTTCAAGCCGTGAATATCGTAAAAGACGACTAAGGGATATAATTAGCCTTTATGCAAGAGAAGGTAAATTTGACATAAAACATTATGCCAATCCGCGTGGCGTAGAAGATAAATTTCCGTCTACTTGCGAAGGAGGCCCAAGCAGTGGGACGCATATTGGCTGAGACTATGATAGACGATCTCACATTTATCCCAATTTCTTGAAAAGTTTTGGCAACAGTTTTATGACCTGCGCTTGATGCCGCCCTAGCCGAGGCCGCGGGTGACTGGACCGGGGAGTTAGTCCGGCACCCGCCGTGAGGCCGACCGCGCGAGGGAAGACCGACGTCCTCCCCTCGGGGAGGATGTCGGTCAATGGCAGGGTACTCCTCAGGGGGTATTCCGTCGGGCCGACCACTGACGACAAGTAACCCTGCTCCGGAGGTCGGTCCAACGATGAAGGCGATGTGGTGTTCGGATGGATTGTGGGTGTGCGTGCTTACGCCCCACTGTCGCCCCGGACGGAGTGGTGCGAGGAGTGCACCGACCGCAACACACCCCAAAAAAAAACAGTTTATGACCTAGGGTGACATACAGCTGCTAGTCGTCTTGGTTTTACCTACAAGAAATGTAATCGTTAATCGTATTCGTAACCGCACGGCAGTAAAAAAAAAAATAACATAAAAACATCAATTTACCTTTTTTCCTATCGCGTCTAAGTAGAGAAAAACCTTAAGTTCACAGAATTATTAATATCAACTAACACATTAATAATATTTCTGTGGTTAATTTGTACATCTTCATGCCATCCTTCCAGCAGCCCGAATCGTTGGAGTAAGGCTCCATTTCTTACCCGTAGATGTCGTAAAAAACGACTAAGGGATACATATGAATATATAACAACTGTGCAAGAGAACGTAAACTCGAAATAAAACCCTATACCAACCTACCTGACTATCGTGGTGTAGTAGGTAAAGTATCCTCCCATTATGGATATTGACACGGTATCGGATAGAAAGTATCGATACTGTACTCATGAATAGTATCGAAAAAAAGTGACGTGCCCACTCACTAAAGTATAGAAACAAAATGATCGATTCTTCAAAGTATCGAGATATTTTCTTAGAATCTATGTCGTGATGAGATTTTTTTTTTGAAATGTGGACGTCCATGAACGGATTAAAATATTTCGAGCCACGTTTTAGAAGGTTCATTACGTTTGAACTAGATGGTGATACCATAAACATGAGCCATAAGGTCAAGTGTAACATGGATAATTTCTACAATTTATTCGATACGATAGGGGGGTTCATAAAATACGTGAGATGTGAAAGAGGGGAGGGGGTCGAGTCAAATCTCATCTAATCTTACGTTGGAGAGAGGGGGGGGTCTCGGCAAATATCACGCAATTTTTTTTCTGATTGAAACAAAGAAAAATTATACTATTTTGGTCCATTTAATCCAGATTGTACATGCTTAAGATTTAATCTTAAGCATTATTACATTTCACAGCTTTATTACACTTATAAACTAAATTAAACTCTCAGCAATATTGATAACTAGTTTTAACTAGTCGTAAAAAAAAGCACGAAGCAATTTTTTTTTCTTTTTACAATAACAATCCAACGCGTTTACGTAAGAAATCCACATTTTGAACAATCTCACGTGAGATTGGGGGATGGGGGAGGGGGTTGAATAAAATCTCACGACATCTCACCAGGGGGGGAGAGACGTACAGAAAATTTAAAAAAACACCTCACGTAATTTATGGACGCTCCCATACCTGCCACAAAGTACTCATTGAGTAAAAGTGTGGATTATAAAGTATAGAGTAGAAAAATATCGATATCGAAAGAAAAGTACTCGATACCTAAAAGTATCGATACTTTTTTCGTGTCCCATATTATGGAGGAGGTTCGATCTCAGCAGTGGAACGTACATGAGTTGTGATGATAATGATACGATCTAGATTAGAAAAAGAAATATGTTCCTGCTTCTTTACCTGATTAGTTTTCTTTCAGGTTATTTTTGGTGCAACATTGGACTTCTGGTCGTATTCTTATCACCACCATTTCTAGAGATGGCGAAGATGAAACTAGGATATAACGGCATTTACTATTTACCTTTCTTCTACTGGTTGCCGTATGATCCTATGGAGAAGTATTTTCTGTTTACTTTGCTAACGCAGTCTTGGCAAGGTAAGTGGAAAAAAAATTTTGCTTCTTGTACTACCTTTACCATGAAAGCCCTATACCAACCCGTCTATAACACCGTAGCATAGTAATAATACTTCATAATTCATTTATTACCATAAAAATAACACAGATATGTGGGAATCTCTGGCTCCTACGCTAGTTGTATACTGTGTTGCAGGGGCCATAGTAGGTCAAATTCCCTTCTATTGTAAAAGAGGCTTCTGCCCAGCAGTGGGGCATTTATAAGCCGAAATTATGATCTCTATAAGTTGAAGTTGGTGTAAAATATTAATGAATAAGTATGAATTTTAAATAAAAATATTTTTACGGATTTTATCGCATTTGCATTTGGTGTAATTACGTCTGTTACAACGAGGACTTGTTGGACATGAGACATTTTAATCAGCCCATGACCATGAACCCTGTAAAGTGTTCGAAACGTCGATAAATCAAAAATCAAATACTAAAATATATATATAAAATCCGTAAAAATTGTTTTATTTACATTGTATAATACTCGCGTAAACATTAGAAATAAGTATGAAGTTCGCACAAATGAAGTCAGTTATGTAATAAATTCCATCAAGCGAATTCACATGCCAAATATTTATTCAAATTATATTGACTTCGATAAAGCTTATCGAAGAAATTTTACAATACAAAGTTGCAAAAATGTTTAAAATGCAATCGTGCAAATGTTTTGATGACAAAGTTTGCTGAATATTTGATCAGTTCTCGAATACTTTTTAAAGACAACACTCCTCTCTAAGGAACAAGCGATTGTGTCGAGGGGGAACTCTGTACACGCACTAACATTTGTCGCGATTTTATCCGTGCAGTTTTCGTTCCCATTATAATATCAAGAGAAAATATAGCCTTGATATTACTCGCCGATAATGTAGCTTTCCATTGGTGTATTTTTATATTCGGTTTGTTTTAAGCGTGAAACCTTGACAAACAAACAGACACACATTTGCATACGAATAAGAATAAAATTCACCACCCCCTCTCTTACCCGTTGGTATCTTAAAAGGGCAGATAACATTTATCCAAGAAAAAGAAAACTCGAAATAATAACCTGTCTGACAAGCGTGGTATAGTAGGCCAATTTCCCACAATTGTGGAGGAGACTTGAGCCTACTTAGCCGAGATGATAATGATGATATTATTTTTTTTTTAAATAAAACTGTTTTCACGGATTTTCATGGTCACAGGCGGACTCCCCCAATCAAGAACACTGAAGTGTTCAAATCGTCGAGCAATCGAAAATCAAATACAAACGCGATTAAATTCGTCAAAATAGTTGTATTTAAAATGTGTAATACTCGCGTAAAAAATGTTTACATATATAAATCTTTTGTTCGTGTGTTTGTAATTGAACTCCTAAACGACTCAACCGATTTTGATGATTTAATTGTGGCTGTCCCGAAGGATATGAGAATGCTTTAGATTAATAATTGAAACCGGTAGTTGGCGCTGCAATGGAGTTTAAGAAGAACTCCTTTTACTATTTTTTTAAGATTTGAACTGAACAACGTTTGTTGGGTCAGCTAGTTATTATATAAAAATTTCTTATCTCAATCATTGTTCTAGCATAAATTATTGTTATTTTAAGGATCTATACAACTAGACACAGCTTTTAGTTGTTCCGAAATCTGTCGAATTTATAATAGCAATTAATCAATGTCACAGTTCAAAACACAAACATTTATTCAAGGTAAAAGTTTTAATTCCAAGTGACGACTGAGTAAGAACACAATACTTGCCCGTGGGTATCGTAAATGATGACTAAGGGATATATGTAAATATATAACATATAAGCAAGAGAAAGAGAAATGAAACCCTTAGCCCACATGTCTAACCAGCATGGTATAGTAGGACCATTTCCCTCCCATTTTGATGGAGACACGAACTCAACAGTGGGGCTTATGTGGGCTAAGATGATGAGATGAGATGAAAACTGGGCTCGATCCTTCTCCATAATAGGAAGGCAATTGACCTACTACATCAAACTGATCATTTATTTATTTATTAAATTACCAATTACAGCTATTATTACAGGTTTCCCCAATGCAATAGTGTAAGTCAACATAAACCATTAATAACACTATCTGTTAATGTCAACATATTAATTATATAAACAATTAATTAATTTATACATTCTATATCGTACGTAAATTAAAAAATATTATAATCTACAATTCTTAAATCTATGCTAAAATAGGATATTATTAAATTATCAACGAGAGTCATTGTATAAAATTATACATTATTATAGCATATTTCAAATAACATTGCTCTTTTGAATAGCAATTTATCGCAATTGGCCTGTAATTCGATGGGTCAGACCGGTCTCCCTTTTTAGGGATCGGGTGGACATGGGCTACCTTCCACGAAGACGGAACCCTATTAGTAGCGTAGGAAAGTCGGTATAGGCGCGTGAGGATGGGAGTCAATTCAGGGGCGCACGTCTTTAGTACCACTGCAGGGATGCCATCCGGTCCACTCGACTTATGGACGTCTAAAAGCCGCAGCTCCCGCCTAACCGCTCGCTGCGTGATGCGGATTTCGGGCAGTGAGCTTTCACACCGTGGGATGGTAGGTGGTGTGGCAGCTCCGGCATCCAAAGTCGAGTTACAGGCAAAGAATTGACCTAGAAAATCGGCCTTCTCCTTTGCGCTGTGGGCCAGACTACCATCGTGTTTCTGCAGTGGTGGGAGATTGGGCTGGCAGAAGTTGCCTTGTGCAGCCTTGGCGAGCGACCAGAATGCACGACTCCCAGCAGGATAGCTTTGCAATCGCTCGCCAATTCTGGCAACATGTTCCGCCTTGGCTCTGGCAATAGCCTTCTTACTAGATCTAGAAGCGGCGTTAAATTTCCGCTTCACCTCTTTGGCGTTCGGGTCCTGGCATTTTTTGGCCCTATTCCAGGCCCGATATGCGGACTGTTTCTGGCATGCAGCCGTCCTGCAGGTTTTGTTAAACCAGGTATTTTGGTGTTGGGCATGAATAATTCCATCCCCGTAATAACCGTTTCGGTAACGCAGTCCGCACAGACGCCATGGTCCTCAGAGGCGAAGCAAAGCCGCTTCCATGGGTAGGATGCGTAAAACTCGCGCAGTCCATCCCAATCTGCTGACTTATATTGCCAGACTCTGCGAGTCCCAGTCGCCTTAGAACGACTAGGCCTTACAACAGGGGCACTGCTACGGACCAAGCAGTGGTCAGAAGATCCAAGAGGCGCTTCAACCACTACCTGATATCCGTGCTGGTGTGTAGTCAGCAGAAGATCCAGTAAAGAAGACTCATGGCTCTCAATATCTGGGATACGGGTGGGCTGTGTCACCAGTTGTGAGAGACCATAGGCCGAGACCATATTGAAGAGATGTCGACCCTGGAGGTCGGTGGTTCGGGACCCCAGCCACTCTTTATGATGAGCGTTGAAGTCTCCAAGAACCACCACCTCCGCTGATGGACACTGCTCCAATATTTCGTCAATCCCCCATTGGACGTTCTCAAATAATTGAATTGACCCCGGATCACTGCCATGGGACCTGTAGAGGCATGCGTAGATGCGGGTAAGCCCTCCATAGTCTACGCGTAGCCACAGGATTGACAAGTCACCATGTTCGAGGGCCCGAAGGCGGCGACAGCAGATATCACCTCGGATGAATACGCACACCCCGGCTTTACGACGGAAGGTATGCTCCAACTCGTAGCCGGGGTAATTTAGGTACGAAATGTCATCCGGAGCACCTATCTGCGTCTCCGTTAAAAAGAGTAAGGCAAGCCGCGCCGTCTCGAGGTGATGGTGGACGGCGTCGAGATTGCTATGTAAACCCCTGATATTGCAAAAATCCACATCAAATGTGGATAAGGGGACCGCCGTAGAAAATCGTCTCTTTTTAACTTTCTTGGCCATGATTTTTAATTTAAGAAGAGGAGGAAGGGAGTGTGAATGTGTATAACGGAGTTTGGGGATACCAAAAAAAAAAGGCAGGGCATAGTGCATGGTCGAGGAGTGAGTGTTGTGAGGAGCTGACACGAAGCACGGAAGGGCCCCCGATGCCCCCCCGTGTGTAGCCGCCGAGGTCCACTCCGGTTTCCCACACCGGCACGACGACTACCCAACGGGATTTTCGCCGGTTGGTGGGACAGCCTCCCAGGGAGGATGATCCTGGGTTCGGGTCCCCTGCTGACCGGCAGGTGGCCAGCGGTGACCATTCCCATCGGGTCTCCCTGTACACCATGCCAGCCCCTCACGCTCAATACCCCGACCAAGACCTCACCACCGCAGGTTTCAGGCCTCACCAAAACCCGCCACACACAAACACACCCAGAAAGTTGGGCTCCCGGCTCTCTCGCTCACCGAACGAAGTGCAGCAGCAAATTGCTACTACTCAAACGTCGATCTTCTGCGAGAGTGTGGTACTGCCCCGGACGGACCGGCCCGCGACTGCAAACAAAAGACTGTCTACAGTGTGGTCCTACCACCAATAACTTTATAACCTTAACCAAGATAATGGAGAAGGTTATAAACCGCCAGCTTCTGCAGTACCTTGAGGATCGCCAGCTTATCAGTGATCGCCAATACGGCTTTCGTCATGGTCGGTCGGCTGGTGATCTTCTTGTGTACCTCACACACCGTTGGGCAGAGGCCTTGGAGGGCAAGGGTGAGGCGCTGGCGTTCAGCCTAGATATCGCAAAGGCGTTCGATAGGGTCTGGCACAGGGCACTTCAATCGAAGCTACCATCATACGGAATCCCCGAGGGACTCTGTAATTGGATTGCCAGCTTTTTGGATGGTCGGAGTATAAAAGTCGTCGTAGATGGCTCCTGCTCCGATACCATGACCATTAATGCTGGTGTACCACAAGGCTCGGTGCTCTCCCCGACGTTGTTTATTCTGCATATCAATGACATGCTCTCTATCGAGAGTATGCGTTGCTATGCGGATGACAGTACGGGTGATGAGCGGTACACTGAGCAACGGTATATCCCTCGGAGTATTCAGGAAAGAAGGGTTCAACTTGTGTCTGAAGTCGAGCGCTCTCTGGGGCGGGCCTCGGAATGGGGTGAACGGAACCTAGTCCAGTTCAACCCCACAAAGACACAAGTTTGCGCGTTCACTGCAAAGAAGGACCCATTTGTCATGGCGCCTCAGTTCCAAGGAGTAACTCTTCCAATTTCTGAGAGTATTGGGATTCTCGGCGTCAAAATATCGAGCAAAGTCCAGTTTGGGAGTCATTTGGAGGACAAAGCCAAATTGGCAAGCAAAAAGTTGGGCGTCCTGAACAGAGCCAGGCGGTACTTCACACCGAGACAGCGTCTTGTGCTATACAAAGCACAAGTTCGTCCTCATGTGGAGTACTGCTCACATCTCTGGGCAGGTGCGCCCAAATATCAGTTAGACCCACTTGACTCCCTGCAAAGACGGGCTGTTCGAATCGTCGGGGATCCCAATCTTACGGACAGATTGGAGTCGCTGGAGCAGCGGAGAGACTTTGGGTCACTCTGTGTACTCTACCGACTCTTTCACGGGGAGTGCTCCGAGGAACTGTTTGACTTGGTACCACCGTCACCATTCTACCAACGTACCACTCGACATCGCAGCAGGGTTCATCCATTTCACCTGGAAACGTTATGGTCTTCAACTGTACGTTTCCAGCGATCATTTCTCCCACGTACGTGCAAGCTCTGGAATGAACTACCTGCTGCTGTGTTTCCCGAGCGCTATGACATGTCCTTCTTTAAACGAGGTTTAAGAAGAGTATTTCCTTCACGGTAGGCAGCGGCCTGGCTGTGCCCCTGGTATTGCAATGGTCCATGTGCAGCAGTTTCACTTACCATCAGGTGTGCTGCTTGCTCGTTTGCCACCGTTGGCAATAATTAAAAAAAAAAAAAAAAAAAAAATTCTACAATTGAACAAACGAATAGATCGATTTTATCGGCTAGCCGATTCAATATTCGTAGCGTTCACGTCAAGGGTGCCATAGTCAAAAGGTTGGTTCTAGTTTTTGGCACTTTGAATAACTGCGGCCGACGACGCCGTGCAAGGTATTCATCTGGTACACATATTGGCCATCCTCCTCTCTTGGGCAAGACAATGAGCAATATAATGTGCATTAACATATAGAGGTTTTGTTTCGAGTTTTAGTTTTCTTACATAGGTAAGAAAACTAAAACTCGAAACAAACCCCTATGCAAACACTTCTGACTATTGTGGTATAGTCATATACACGAATAGTCTAATAATAGTATCTTTTAATAAAACGTGGAGTTACAACTGAGTATGCTCTCTACCTACCTTTGTTTCTAAAACAGTAAGAGGAAAATTAGAATCATTCTTATTTGAGAGCTACTATATATTTCCTTATTTAGAACAAAGGAATTGTTTGGAGAAAGTGTAGGCGAGTGTATGTTCAAAAGAATACCTAATTACTAGTTTCTTTGCAACAATTTATTTGCAAATACTTCTGTTTGTATTTTACTTTAATCAGATATTGTATTGTCTATTCTTTCCTCGTCGTGAAAAAGTAAGAATACGATTCACCACTCCCTCTCTTACCCGTGAGTGTTGTAAAATACAACTGAGGTATGAAATGCGCAAGTAACATCTATGCAAGAGAACGAAAAATCGAAATAAAACCCTATGTTAACCTGTCAGACCAGCATGCTATAGTAAGGTCAATCTCCGTCCTATTTTGGAGGAGGTTCAAGCACAATAATGGGATGTATAAGAGCTGAAATAATGATGAATAATGATTGGGTATTCCTATTGTCGCTGTAAGAAGCCATAATCATCTTCATCATCATCCTACTTGTATCCTAATTACTTGGGATCGACGCAATATGTAGGTACTTTTCTTCCATCGTATATATCTATCTTCTGTAATATAAAAATGAATCGCTGAATGTGTTGCTAAGCGCAAATCTCGAGAATAGCTGAACCGATTTCGCTAATTCTTTTTTTAGAATATTCCTTGTAGTACAAGGATGGTTCTTACTCAGAGAAAAATAAGGAAATTGCCTAAAAAGATCTAAAAATAATACTTTTCTAAACTCCTTTTTCATTTATTTATTTCATATTATTCATTCATAATAAAACTTAAAAGTTAATTTGAATTTTAATACCATCCTATAAAGTTCAAGTGTTAATGGAGAGGTTCCGGGAAGGCAAATCAATTGAGTGAACGTCAGTATCGTACATATATAAATATTGATGTCAAACACAAAATTTTAGATGTTTTATAATTTTTGTTTTTTGACATAATGTAATTGTTGACTTATTCATTTTCTTTTTTGTCACACTAGCTGACCCGGCGTCTCGAATAGCGGAATAAGTATTAAATAAACTAAAAATTAAAGAATCGATTGTGTAGGCGGTACGAAGTTCGCCGAGGCTGCTAGTTGCAAATAATTTTGGGAATAGGTTTATTTTCGGCCATCTGCCAGACGTCAACCCTCCTTAGGCATATATGTGTTGAGCAGACGGCATCAGACTATGTTTACCTAGAACGATGTGTTTATCGTCTTTAGGATAACCATAACCAATGTAAGTTTATTTCTGTGTGGTGACGGAGTAAGAATACAATTCACCACTCCCTATCTTGCCCGTGGATGTCGTAAAAAATTAATAAGGAATATAACATGCACACAACATCTGTGCAAGAGAAGGAAAGATTGAAATGAAAGCCTATACCAACATGTTTGACCAGCATGGTATAGTAGGTCAAACTCTCTCCCATTGTGGAAGAGGCCCGAGCCCAACAATGGGACGTATGTGGGCTGCGATGATGATGACGAAGCAATGTATGAATTGGTAGTATTCGTAGCCGTCTACACAGCAAATACTTTCATCAATAAGGTTTATTAAAAATTAGCGGCCACCTTTGCTTTGTCTCGGTTCCAGCCGCTTTGCCCCCGCATTTTAAATCTGCATTATTTTCTACTAGCAGCATCCTGCGGTTAAACCCTCATAGTTCCCCTTCCCGTAGAAATATCGAGATAAATTATAGCCTATGTGTTATTCTGATATATAAGCTATATTATTGTGAAATTTCATCAAAATCAATTCAGTATTTTTTGCGTGAATGAGCACTAAATAACTTCACAGCTTCACGTCCTCTTTTTTTTGGGTTGGGTTACGGTCGGCGCGCTCCTCGCTCCACTCCGTCCGGGGCGACAGAGGGGTATAAGCACGCTCACCCGTACCCAACCCGCGTCGCCTTCGTCGTTGGACTGACCACCGAAGCAGGGTGACGTGTCGTCAGTGGCCGGTCCGACGGAATATCCCTTGAGGAATACCCTCTCCTCGACAGATGTCCCTCCCTCGGGGAGGACGTCGGTCTTTCCTCACGCATCTTCATATCCTCACAATCTTTCGCGTTTATAATATTAGTAGGATTAGTAGAATGATATGCCTCGTGTTCGAGTCCAAGTTCGAATGGGATGTATATGACCTGTGATGATGATGATGAATCATTCTAATAATAACATTGTTACAGCTTCACTCACAATAGGATTCATGTTATCCAGCGACTTACTTTTCTGCATATTCCTAAGTCACATCACGATGCAGTTTGACCTGTTGTCCATCAGGATAAAAAGGCTTATATACGTACCCGTTGACAAACAACTGGTATCCGTATATCCTTTGGGTAAGTGTTACTTTTATTTTACAATTATCATTATTTTTTTTTCCTTGTTGTAACCTAATAAGTTTACCACCCCCTATCTTATCTATAGATGTCATAAAAGACGACTAATGTATTAAATATGCTTATAACGTCTATGCAAGAGAAGAATTTGAAAAAACACCCTACAGAACCCATCTGACTAACTGTCAAAATCGTTAAGGTATCATCATCATCATCTCAGCCCATAGAAGTCCCACTGTTGGGCTCGGGCCTCCTCTACAATGGGAGAAAATTAGCCTAGTATACCGCACTGGTCAAACGTGTTGGTATTTTTTTTTTATGGGTGGACCATGGTAAGCGCACACGCGGTCAATTCCGTCCGGGGCAACGAAAGGACGGCGCGTGGGCCCATAACCCACCCGTACCCACGTCGCCTTCGTCGTTGGGCCGACCACCAATGCAGAGTTCCTTGTCGTCGGTGGCCGGCCCGACAAACGTGTTGATATAGGGTTTTATATCAAGTTTTTCGTCACTTATATAAATGTTATCTACTTATCATAACCCTTAGTCATCTTTCACGATACCCACGGGTAAGAGAGGGGATTGTATTCTTACTCCGTCACCACACGTTAACGTATAATTTTCTACAGGTGAGCCCAATTTTTCTGAGTGTGTTTGCCTTTAGTATCACCGAACTTCACTGCACGCATTCACACTCTCTTCACTTTCTTCACGATAGGCAGAGATCCATAAGTGGCAGCATCATTTACCATAAGGTGTGCTGTTTGCTCGTTTGCCACCATTTTGTTTTTTATTGCAAACGGTGGCAAACGAGCAAACAGTACACCTGATGGTAAGTGTTGCTGCCGCTCATGGACCTTTACAGGGTCGCTGCCTACAGCGAAGAAAGTGAAGGGAGTGTGAATGCCTGTATTGAGACTCGGTGATACCAAGGGCACCACCAAAACCCTCCACACACAAACACCCTCAGAAAGTTGGGCTTCCGGCTCTCTCGCTCACCGATCGAAGCGCAGTAACAAATTGCTACTACTCAGACGTCGATTTTCTGCGAGAGTGTGGTACTACCCTGGACGGACCGGCCCGCGGCTGTAGACAGATAACTGTCGACAGTGTGGTCCTACCACTCTTACGATATAATAAAAAATAAATAAATAATCCCGTAAATATCTAATCATCATCATCGCAGCCTACATACGTCCCACTGTTGGGCTCGGGCCTCCTCCACAATGGGAGGGAATTTGACCTACTATATCATGCTGGTCAGACATGTTGATATAGGGTTTTATTTCGAGTTTTCCTTCTCTTGCACAGATGTTGTGTGCATATTATATCCCATAGTCGTCTTTTATGACATCTACGGGCAAGATAGGGAGTGGCGAATAGTATTTTTACTCCATCACCACACGGAAATGTCTAATATCATTATTTAATCCTTATCCTTACTAATATTATATATGCGAAAGTAAGTTTGTTTGTTTGTTACGCTTTCACGCTTAATCCACAGAAATGATTTCAAAAATTCTTTCACCAATGGAAAACTATAACGTCAGGGATTAACATAGGCTATATTTTATCCCGGTATTCCCTCGGGGCTACGCGGATAAGGCGACTGAAACTGAAGCAAAGGGAGGGCGGGTAGCTAGTAATCTAATAAATTACAAATATGCTATTAAGGGTTTATATTAAGACAAAAGCTGATTTATTACTTAGCAAATGACTTTGACGATACGGGGGTAATAATTAATTACTTAGTAAATCAGTGCTCCCTGAATATCGCGTGGGTTCTCTCTTGCTTATAGCTAATGACTTAACTCATTAGAGTGAAATTTTTGCAACCTAACTTGCCTTATATCGTTACTAGAAGGTTATTTAATTCTATACATTCTATACAAATAAATAAAATTGATGTGTCTGTAATGTCAAAATCATCATCATCATTTCAGCCTATTGCCGTTCACTGCTGGACGTAGGCCTCCCTCATGTTACGCTGCAATGTGCGGTCCTGTGCCGTCTGCATCCAACGACGCCCAGCAACTTTCACTAGGTCATCGGTCCACCTAGTGGGGGGGCGTCCTACACTGCGTCATCCGATACGTGGTCACCAATGTCAAAATACTGAGCTTTTTTCATGCTCACACGGTTATTTGCACGACACCTAAGCCTTTTTTTTTGGGGTGGGTTACGGTCGGCGCACTCCTCGCTCCACTCCGTCCGGGGCGACAGAGGGGCGTAAGCACTCACACTCGTAAGCCACTCGTGACACTTCACCTTTGTCGTTGGGCCGACCACCTTGGCAGGTGACTTGTCGTCAGTGGACGGCCCGACGGATTACCCCCTGAGGAATACCCCCTCCTCGACCGACGTCCCCTCCTCGGGGAGTACGTCGGTTTTTCCTCGCACGATCGGCCTCTCGGCGGGCGACGGACTAACTCGGGCGCAAGTATTCGCGCCTGCGCCGCCCCAGTCGCCGGCGGCGGGTCGCGTCGTCGAGTACCTAATATCAAATTACTGGTTTTTTTTCATGCTCACGTGGTTATTTACACAACACCTATGCGTAATATACAGTTTAACATTTTTTTGTGTGTCTGTTTGAGGTAATCTTCAAAAGGGCTGGATCGATTTTGACAATATTTTACTACCAGATAGCTAATAGTCTATGTAAGGAGTAACTTAGGCTATATTATTATTTTATCTCAGTATTCCCACGGGAACGGGAACTTCGTCGGTAAGGCGACTGCAATCGAAGCGAGGGCAGGTTACTAGTAGCTAATATAATACAATGCTTTAAAATATTTGATATCATACTATTAAATTTACGTTTATGAATAGAGGACATGAGACATTATAATGCGTTTAATTTAGGTATACCTAAAACAGTCCGTCAGTAAGTGAAGTCATTACCATTGATTGGATGCTAACAACTAAATCAATGATTTCACTGCGAATTTGAAAAGAACACGAAAACAGTCGTAATTCGCCATTATATCATATTCGCTACACTATAAAAATTTTCTGCATTATCTATACCAATAAATAAAATTGGAGTGTCTGTTTGTAATGTCAAAATAATAGACTTTTTTCATGCTCACACGGTTATTTGCACGACACCTATGCCTAAAATACAGTTTAAAAATTTTTTGTCTGTCTGTTTGTTCCGGGTAATCTTCAAAACGGCTGGACCGATTTCAAAAATTCTTTCACCAATGGAAAGCTATAATATCAGGGCGTAAACTAGGCTATATTTTATTTTACAATTTCAAATTCTACATATACATATAGATTATATGGGGAATTATTACGTTTATAATAACCGCTGTAATTTATTGAAACCACTACTCAAATTAAGAATTAAAAAACATTGACAAAAAATATACCTCATTGTCATTTATTACGCAACTCCTAGATTTTTTTTAACCGACTTCAAAAAGGAGGAGGTTTTCAATTCGTCTGTATTTTTTTTTTTTATGTTTGTTACCTCAGAACTTTCGATTGGGTAAACCGATTTTGATAATTCTTTTTTTGTTTGAAAGCTGGTGCTTCCCGTGTGGTCCCATTTCAATTTCATCCAGTTTGGACAATGGCATCCATGGGAAAACCACATAAGTCTTTAATTTGCATTAAGTATGTGCGCGATAAATGGACGAAAACCGTACGACAATATAATGTAGTCACAATTATTATTATTTTTGGAGTCGGTGTCAGTCAACAAAACTAGGACACCGACAAACATACCGACATAGACATAGACACCGACTCCAAAAATGACAATAATTGTAACTACATTATAATTGTCGTAATAATTTGATTGACTTTTAAGTACTCTATTTTTTTTTTCATCAAGTTGTTGTAAGGTTGGGCGGGCACTAGATTGTACAAGAATTATTTTTTTGCTTTTTAGTGCATATTAATTTGTTTGGGAATTGTTTTTTGTTTGAAGTCGGTTTTTTTTTTGTTAAAAATTATTTTTATTTAAGATCACGTACAGATGTACCTAATGGATTCATGTGTCAGGAGGAACTGTAAAAACATAGATTGGGCGATTACAAGTGACTCCCGTTGGGTTCTCCGTGTGGTGATGGTGTAATACACTTTTCTAAACCTCATTTTTTTTTTGGGGTGTGCTGCGGTCGGCGCGCCTCCGCACCCCTCCGTCCGGGGCGACAGAGGGCCTTAAGCACGCAACACCCGCAACCCACCCGAACACCACGTCGCCTTCGTCGTTGGGCCGACCACTGGAGCAGAGTTACTTGTCATCAGTAGTTTTCTAACCCCCTCTCGCGCTTTCTTGGGTGTCGTGAAAGGTACAAGACTACTCAGGGATATATAATGCAGATAACATCTATGCAAGAGAGGAAAAACTCGACATAAAACCCTATGTCAATACGTCTGACCAGCGCGGTACAGTAGGTCCATTCCCCTCCCATTGATCCCAAGCCTGACAATAGGTGTTATGTGAACTGAGAAGCAGACGCAGAACCAGTTTTCATAAATATTTGAAGCCATAATAAAAATATTTAAAAATAATAATCATCACAGCTCATATGCGTCCCACTGCTGGGCTCGAGCCTTCTCTACAATGAGAAAGAAATTGATCTTAATAGATTACCGCGATAGTCAGACGTGTTGGTATAGGGTTTTTACGACGTCTTTTACAACAACCAGTCATAGTAGATGTCGTAAAAGACGAATAAGGGATATAATACGCATATAAGATCTATGCAAGAGAAGGAAAACTCGAAATGAAATCCTGTACCAACAGCATAGTAAGGTCAATTACCCTCTTATTGTGGAAGAGGTTCTAGCCCAACAGTGGGACATATATGAGCTGAAAAGATAACAATGAATGATGAAATTAAAGAACGCGGACCTTCGTATGCTATCACCACTTATCTACACGTTTAAAACTTATACATTCTTCTCTAAAACAGCCGCCTGTTAAACTTCCCTCATTTACATTACAGTATACTTAATGTAAGCGCTTTGGATGTACTAGCCCATCCCTTTATCTTGATTAAAAGTGTCACCGTTTACGGCTTTATAAACTTGAAGCTTTCAACGTAATACTCAGAAATTTTACTTTTACGAACACTTAGGATGTCATAATTTTATGACAGGAAATGAATTTTAAATAGATATAAATTAACTCTTTATTATACACATTACAAAATTAAACAGTTTGTTGTTAATCAAACTATTATACAGATTTTATTAGAATCAGAATCATTTATTGCTTTACACACATTTTGTGCAGATGTTATTACAATTATATAGTATTGAACATTATACCTACTTATATTGGGCATGCAATACAGCGTCATACATTTTAAATGTTGATTTCTTAGAATAATAACATATAGAAGGTAAGTTCGCGCACAAAAAGTGAAGCATTTCCATTGGAGCCTAATGGAGCTTACGCCGGAACCGTTCCGTAATGTACAAGTCATTATACTGCACGTACGTACGCAACTCTTAAAAAATAAATAGATAATTATGACGGTTTGTGCATTCAAATGGTGTCATAACACATTTGTAAAACTTAAAAAGGTTTTTAACGTCACTTTTAAAAGTATTTCGACGATTTATGTTAATAAAAACAAAATTTGATTTCATAATTTGTATAGTGATGTGCGTGTGTACGTGTGTAATCGTCTGCGCGCCATTAGTGTTTTTAGATTCAAATTTCGAACCTTCGAAGTATTGACACTATCCTTCTATACGTTATTATTCTAAGGTTGATTTATATTTTAATTTTTCTTGCAAATAAATTAAATACGAAATCTATTATAAGCATGTACTTTTCCTCTGGCACAGGTGTAAAAAAGGCAAATCATGCTGCGTGCTTAGTTCTAAAATAATACTATCTGACTATTTTTTTTTGGTGGGGGGGATGGGCTACGGTCAGTGCACCTGTCACCCGGCTCCGTCCGGGCCGACAGAAGGGAGGCGCGCGGCCCCGTAACCCACCCGCGACGCATCGCTTTCGTCGTTGGGCCGACCACAGGTGCAGGGTGACTTGTCATCAGTGGTCGGCCCGACGGAATACCCCTTGAGTAGAGTACCCTTTACTCGACCGGCGTTCCCCCGCAGCTCAGGAAGGTCGGTCGTCGTCGCGATATTACTATCTGGCTAACGTAACCTCTTTTTAATAATATTGTTGTTGACAGCATGGATTTAGCCTAGCAACATGGAATTAGCCTAAATCATGTAGTGTTTGTGGTAGGACCAAACTGTTGACAGTTATCTGTCTACAGCCGCGGGCCGGTCCGTCCGGGGTAGTACCACACTCTCGTAGAAAATCGACATCCGAGTAGTAGCAATTTGTTACTGCGCTTCGTTCGGTGAGCGAGAGCCGGAAGCCCAACTTTCTGAGGGTATTTGTGCGTGGTGGGCTTTAGTGATGATGATGTCTTTAGTATCTGTTTACTCATTTGCCACCGTTGGCAATAAAAAAATTATAAACCTCTTAGTAAAGATATCTACGGGTATTATTAAAATTTATAGTATTCGTGGTCTGTACCAGAAGATAAATTGTGATCATTGATAGAAAGATGATATCTTCCAATGATTAAACGTGAAGGACTATGGTATATTACTTCACCATTTTCATTATCACCATCATCATAGCTCATAAACGTTTCTCTACTCGACTCGAACCTCCTCCGCAATGAAAGGGAAATTGACACACTGGTTAGACGAGTTAGTATAGGGTTTTACTTCGAATTTACCTTCTCTTGCATAGCTGTAATATGCATGTTATATTCCTTAATCGTCTTTTATGACACCTAAGGGGAAAAGAGGAAGCAGTGAATTATATTATTACTCAGTCACCATACTTGAAAAATAATTTTATTGAATAATGTTTGATAAAAGAAAGAAGCGCCGCGCCTATTTAAATCTAATCAAAGTTCATCTCAAAAGCTATTTAAAAACTTGTCAAGAGAATTTACATAAATTGCCATTCAGATATTAGGTATAAGTTTTGCCAGTTTGACATGATAAACTTTGTAAATTCCTATCGATCTGTATGAACTCCAACAATATTGGTGGGGGCTATGTGGCCATTGGATTTTAATTAATGAATATAGGCCACGTTTAATTAATCGGGACACCCGAAATGCGACACTTTAATAAACCACAATGCTTCTGAACAAACAACTTGTATAATTTGGCATGCGTAATTGAGCATTATCTGCTGGACAGCTAAAAGGAATAAATCTGAAGATTTGGGGCTCAGTTTCTATGTACGAAAGCAGTTTTATCCCGACTTCAGCAGTTTACCTTGCCTAATTCCAATAAAATAAACCTTTTACAGTAACGAAGACATTGTTTCAGGTGAATACTGTAAAGATTTCGCAAACAAGAACAAGAATAAGATAGATTCCTTCGATGATAATGACTGGGCAGATCATCACCAGAAAGAACTGACGGAAATTATTGAAAGACATCGTGCATTGATAAGGTAAATACAAGTTATAACATTTTTTTTTTTTTTTATTGGTGGGCTATGGTAAGCGCACGCGCGGTCCAGTCCGTCCGGGGCGATGAAAGGACGGCGCGCGGGCCCATAACCCACCCGTATCCACGTCACCTCGTTGTTGGGCCGACCACCGGAGCAGATGTGACTTGTCGTCAGTGGTCGGCCCGACGGAATACCCTTTCGGGTACCCTCACCTCTCGACATCCTGGGACGTCGGTCGCCGTCGCGCGGTTAGCCACATTGCGGGTGACGGACAATTCCCCGGTCCGATCACCCGCGGCCTCGGCTAGGGCGGCATTAGGCGCAGATACTCGCGCCTGCGCCGCCCGAGTCGCCGGCGGCGGAACGTGTCACCGAATAGGATCTCTACTCCCACACGACCCTACAAGTTATAACAATATTATATTATATAGTATTATATATATAGTTATAACAATACAAGTTATAACATAGCTTAGTTTCTTTGGCGTTGTTCGGTACCAAACATTTTTATATTAGTTTAATAATTAAATCCATGTAGGGTAGTTCTGATTTTTGTGGTTCGCGGTTGGCTCGGAGCCGGCCGCCACTTTCACTTTCACTTTCACTTTGGTGCGCGGATGGCACGGGGCCGGCGCGTCGGCCGGCCCCGGGGTCGTTTTGTTTCCGCCCTTTTTGGGACTAAAGCTGGACTTTGGTGCGCGGATGGCACGGGGCCGGCGCGTCGGCCGGCCCCGGGGTCGTTTTGTTTCCGCCCTTTTGGTTACTGCAACTTTCACTTTCGCTTTGTTCGCGGATCGACTTGCGTTGGAAGTAACGGTCGCGTACGCACATATTTTGTAATTGCTATGTCTTTTGTGGACTAAAGCCGTGAAATCGTGGTATTTGTAATATTGCGCGCCACCCTTTGTTTTGTGTACCGCTTATGTACGCGAGTTAATTAGAATTAAGTATATATTTGTGAACATTAAATTGTGTGTACGAGTAGCAAGCCTGGGTCCTTGAAGTGTACGAGGCCGTTGTCATCACCGCGCTTTTGGATACAAGCTAAGTAACCCCTCAGTTAGTTTCTATTTGTCTGGCCAGACCGAACGCTGAGTTAGGTTACGTTATAGCTACCTCCGCGGTATCTACTCGTAAGTGTTAAAATCTGTTCTTGTACTATCATTTAGGAGAACTTAAAATAGCCTTGCGTAATCGCAAGCCAATGTTATTACCCATTTGGTATCCCTCACTGGCCTGGTGTTCCCTTCCACTGCGCATCCTAGGTCAGTAGGGAACGGTAATGAACATACTTTCTGGTAGCAGAGCGTGGTTCTAGTGAATCTAGTAATTTTGTTTGGTATTGATATCTACAAGTGCCCGTGTTGAAAAATAAATCGATATATAATTACTTGAATTTTACGTATTACGGCCCAGTTTAATAAATAGTCTGGTGTATAAAGATACACATTAAATATTTGTGTGATTGATCATTTGTGTACTTATTGTTATTAGTTATTAAAAATATCATATAAATAAGTTCACTGCAACATTTGAAATTTTGAATATCATTGTTTACTTAATGTGCCACAGAGTAATAAAATAATTTGCGTAGTACATTGTGCCACAGAGTAGTGCAGTCTCGTGATTGAATGAACGAATGAATTGAACTGTATAGACAATTAGTTTAATATTATTTTGCGTTTTGTTTATGGTACTTATACAGACAAATATTAACGTTTCCCTTTGCGCAATAATTTAATTGTTGTTCAATTTTGTAATTTGTATTTTTTGATTGTTGTTTCAATTGGTTGATTTATTTAGTTGATTATATATATATTTTTTTTTGTTGTTGGAATTTAATTATTTTATTCGATTATTATGGCTGCTTTTGCTAGCGCTAAGGACTCGGCAGGTAAGCTGCGCTCTGAGTTGAGATGGTTCTCGACTGCAACCGCCTTGGTTGATAGGTCTGATCGAAATGAGTCTCTCCTGGATAGGTACAGCAAATTGGATACGCGCTTACAATTTGTTGATGATGTGTACCGTAACTTCAACACAAAAATTTTAGATATTTCTGATGAAGATTACCCACAAACGTATCGTGACTTGGTACACGCGGATTATGACCAGATCATGGATTATGCAGATCGAATCTCACAGCGTGCTAGGGAAATTTCCGCGTCGAAAAGGGGTGAGTCTCCCGCGTCTAGGGATGTGAAACCTTCTACGTCGGGCTTATTGAGTAAACTGCCCACTTTGGACCTGCCGCGTTTTGATGGTCGTTTGGACCAATGGCTAGGTTTCATAAACTTGTTTGAGAGCTTAGTCCACGCGCGTTCTGACTTAGGTTCCGCTCAAAAATTGGCCTACCTGTTCTCCGTGTTGGAAGGTGAGGCGAGAGGTTTAGTTCAGCACCTGGAGATCAATGATGGAAACTACCTAGTGGCACGTAACCTTCTCATAAAGCGTTACCAAAATAAGCGTTGCCTGGCAGATACACACATTGGTCAGCTCTTGGGTCTGCCAGTGGTATCTAGGGTCTCGGCTTTAAGGTCCGACTTATTGAACCCATTGATGATTGCGATCAACGCACTGGAAAGGTTAGACCTTCCGGTGAGCACTTGGTCATATATGCTGGTGCATATTGTTTTGAAAAAGCTTCCTGCGGAACTTAGGGCTCGTTTCGAGCAAAAATATGGAGGTGATGATGCAACTCACTTGCCTGCTTTTGATGACCTTAAGAAGTTTTTGGAAGACGAGTGTAGGATGGTAGACATGACGGTCGTTGACAGGTCATTTGGTCAACAGTTGCCGCGGTCATCGGCTCCGACCCGCAATCACGCCTTTAGAAGGCCAGAGGTTCGTCACCCACCACGTTTTGCTGCTGTACAGTCGCGACCTGAGTGCACCTATTGCAAGTCCCCGAGTCATAAAGTTGCCAGTTGCTCAGATTTTACTGCGCTGCACGTGGCCTCGCGTAGGCGTTTGGCTAAGGCTCGAGGTTGGTGCTTTTCTTGCTTGGGAAACCATTTCCAGCGCGATTGCCCTAATCCTCGCCCATGTACATACTGCGGAGGCCAGCATTTGAAACTTCTTTGTGCGAATAATAATGGGATTGGTCGTGAACATGAACGTCAAGGCTCACCTACGGGTAGTTATGAGCGAAGGCACCGGTATGAAAACCGCAGTTCGAGACCTAGTCGCTCACCCCCGCGCGTCGTAGATTCTGCCGCAGCGAGGCGCCCACAAGGTCAATGCTCGCCGTCATCGGAAGCCCGTGGCAAGAGTGATAACCACGATTCGCGCCCGTATCGTCACGGGCGGGTACCTACCTTTGATGACGCTTCCCGTGAACATGAGAATCACCCGCTGCCTAGACGACATTAGGAACACGGCGCCTCCCCCCGTCATGCACCACCCCCGTTTGAAACCGTACTCCTACCCACTGCTTCTGTAAGGGTCTGGGGACGGACAGGTGCCTCTGTTGTGGTCCGGGCAATTCTGGACACAGGCTCTCAGGGGTGTATAGCGTCTTCTTGGTTGGTGGGGCAGGTACGCCTAAGTATGCGTGATTTTCCTCATGTCACTAGAGGTGTTGGCAACGCAGTTGTGGCCAATGTTGAAGGCCAAGTATTATGTGCGTTCTCTCCTATAAACTCGTCAAGCCCATTGTTTGAGTGTTCAGCCATTGTTATGAACAATATTTTGGGCACCCATCCGGAGAAGCAGTTGTCTCCGTATGCTATTGGTTTAGCGTCGGGTTTGAACTTGGCAGACCCCAAATTTGGTATACCTGGATCGGTCGATTTGTTGCTAGGCGCCGATGTTCTGGGAAACATATTCTTGGGTAGCATTCAGGTCATGCAACCAGGAGGCATGGTAGCCATCCCGACCATATTTGGCTCTGCACTGATGGGACCGGTCCTCACGGATACCCGTCTTACAAAGGCTTTGGATGGCAGGACTAGGCTGGGACGAACCTCTTCGGGGAGCTTTGATGGAAGACTGGACCAAATTTGTATCCTCACTTCCTGCGATCAATGAGGTATCGATCCCTCGTTCTATGCTTCCTCCAGGAAAGTACCAGGCAACTCTGCATGGTTTCTCGGACGCCTCTGAACGGGGTTACGCCACTTGTGTATATTTGCGTACGGTGGGTTCTGACAGCCAAGTGAAGATCTCACTGGTCATGGCGAAGAGCAAGGTGGCACCCCTACGGACTGCTTTGACAATCCCTAAACTTGAATTGGCAGGGGCTACTCTGCTTGTGCGTCTTCTTAATCACGTGTCGAATTTGTTGCGTCATACTGTGAACATTAGCACCACTTACGCGTGGACTGACAGCCAAATTGTTTTGTGCTGGTTAAAGGCTTCAGTTCACACCTTAGAGGTATTTGTAGCGAACCGAGTCTCCCAAATTCAGAAATCTGAGACTCCCTTGATTTGGAGGCATGTGCCTGGTGAGCTTAACCCAGCTGATTGTGCATCTCGGGGTTGTACATCCCCCGCCTTGGTAACGCACTCCCTTTGGTGGGGACCGGAATGGTTATTACGCTCAGAGTCTGAATGGCCACTGACGCCGGTTTTGGACGTAGGTCCGTTGCCTGGATTGCGACTGCTCGCTGTTGAGAGGCGTGCTTGCGTATTCGATCCAAATGTCTTATTGAATCGGTATAGCTCCCTCGATAAATTAGTAAGTGTAACAGCTTGGATTAAGCGCTTCTATTACAACTGTAAGCACTTACGGAACAAAAAATTAGAGGCTTTTCTATCACCACAAGAACGACAGGAGGCTTTTTGCCATTGGATACGTGTGGTACAGGATACATATTTTGAAAGGGAGATTGAAATTTTGAAAGCTGGTAAGGCTAAACTAACAGGAACCTTGCGTATGTTGAGCCCCTTTTTGGACAACACGGGTGTCTTACGTGTTGGAGGTCGCCTCAGAAACTCTAGTCTACCCTACGGTAGTCGGCACCCTATATTGTTACCCAAGCAAGGTCATTTTGTGCAATTGTTGGTGACGGACCGTCACATTAGAAATTCTCACGCTGGCTGTAACGCCTTATTAGCCATATTGCAGCGAGAATTTTGGATTTTGTCTGCTCGAAGAACGATTCGCAGTGTGGTATTTCGTTGCATGCCTTGTTACAGGCTGAAGGCTAGTACCATGCAACCTTTGATGGGTGACCTCCCTTCTGATCGTGTCAGAGAATCGAGGCCGTTCGCCGGTGTAGGCACCGACTTTGCAGGTCCTTTTTTGGTTAAGACTTCAACTCTACGAAACAGTAAAACAGTCAAGGCCTATTTGTGTGTCTTCGTATGTCTGTCAACTAAAGCGGCGCACCTTGAATTAGTGTCATCCCTCTCCACCGAGGCATTTGTTGCGACACTTGATAGATTTGTTTCAAGGAGAGGACTGCCTTCTTTGATACGTTCGGACTGTGGCACAAATTTTAAGGGAACCAATAATTATTTGAAAGATGTACATGATTTTTTAGCCAGCAATCACACAAATATTGGTAATAAACTAACCAGTCGTAGTATAACCTGGAAATTTAGTCCGGCAGCATGCCCACATTGGGGTGGTATTTTCGAAGCCGCAGTTAAGGTTGCTAAAGCACATTTGCGACGAGTTATTGGTGAGTCTGTACTCACATTTGAAGAACTCGCAACTGTGTTTTGTAAGATAGAGGCCGTAATGAACTCGCGACCGTTGTGTCCGATCTCTTCAGACCCGAGTGACTTGGAGGTTCTCACACCGGGTCATTTTTTGATTGGTCAGCCACTTAACGCTTTGCCTGAGTACCCCTTTGTTGATGTGAGATCAAGTCGTCTCTCGCGATTTGAGTTGGTCCAACAGCTTACTCAAAGCTTTTGGAAGCGTTGGAGCTTAGAATATCTTCATGTTCTCCAGCAGCGCGTTAAGTGGACTGACAAGACTAATCCACCTCGAGTTGGTGACCTCGTTTTGATAAAAGATACCAATTTGCCGCCACTGTGCTGGCGTCGCGGCCGAATTTTAAATTTAGTATATGGCGCAGATAATGTGCCTCGTTTTGCTGAGGTTCAGGTGGACGGTTCGGTACTGAAGAGAGCGGTAGCAACATTGTCCCGTTTACCAATTGATTAGCGGCCAGGTAGACCTGTCCGAGGCGGGTAGATGTTCGGTACCAAACATTTTTATATTAGTTTAATAATTAAATCCATGTAGGGTAGTTCTGATTTTTGTGGTTCGCGGTTGGCTCGGAGCCGGCCGCCACTTTCACTTTCACTTTCACTTTGGTGCGCGGATGGCACGGGGCCGGCGCGTCGGCCGGCCCCGGGGTCGTTTTGTTTCCGCCCTTTTTGGGACTAAAGCTGGACTTTGGTGCGCGGATGGCACGGGGCCGGCGCGTCGGCCGGCCCCGGGGTCGTTTTGTTTCCGCCCTTTTGGTTACTGCAACTTTCACTTTCGCTTTGTTCGCGGATCGACTTGCGTTGGAAGTAACGGTCGCGTACGCACATATTTTGTAATTGCTATGTCTTTTGTGGACTAAAGCCGTGAAATCGTGGTATTTGTAATATTGCGCGCCACCCTTTGTTTTGTGTACCGCTTATGTACGCGAGTTAATTAGAATTAAGTATATATTTGTGAACATTAAATTGTGTGTACGAGTAGCAAGCCTGGGTCCTTGAAGTGTACGAGGCCGTTGTCATCACCGCGCTTTTGGATACAAGCTAAGTAACCCCTCAGTTAGTTTCTATTTGTCTGGCCAGACCGAACGCTGAGTTAGGTTACGTTATAGCTACCTCCGCGGTATCTACTCGTAAGTGTTAAAATCTGTTCTTGTACTATCATTTAGGAGAACTTAAAATAGCCTTGCGTAATCGCAAGCCAATGTTATTACCCATTTGGTATCCCTCACTGGCCTGGTGTTCCCTTCCACTGCGCATCCTAGGTCAGTAGGGAACGGTAATGAACAGGCGTTTTATCGTCCAATCACAGCCCTGATTGTGCATTTGCAGACCAACGCGTGGAATGTTATCTGAAAATATGCCACGTTTCTACATTAGGATATATGTGACTACCACCTAAATATTAAAATAATTACAAATATCCTTTTAATACATGTGAAATTAAGACAATGTTGAAATAATTCTTTAAAGATATAGATAATTTTCTATGTGGTGAGGGAGTAAGAATGTATTTTGAGTCTGCACCGAATAAATCATTGTATTCTGAAAATAGAATATGCGTCAAATAAGTTCAAAAAGTTTGTAAAAGTCATTTTAGCGCATATACGTCCCAATGTTGGACTCGAGCCTCCTGCACATTAGGAGGTAATTTAACCTACTTTACCACACTGGTAAGATATGTTGGTATTGTAAAAAAAATATTATCTTTGTGTTCAAGGTTGGCGGGTGATGTCGAAAACATGTTCAGCTTTACTCTTCTCGCTAATTTCTTCAACAGTTCCATTATTATTTGCTTTTGTGGATTTTGTAGCGTTGTAAGTACTCTTATATATTTTTGTCATTATTGTCTCGGCTTGTAAACGTTCCACTGCAGAGCTTGAGCCTCTTCCATAATAGAAGGGAATTTGACCTTACTATATCATTCTGGTCAGACAAGTGGTATAGAATTTTATTTCGAGTTTTCTTTCTCTTGCATGGATGTTATATGCGTATTATATACCTTAATTGTCTTTTACAATATCCACGAGCAAGATAGAGAGTGGTGAATTGTATTCTTACTCCGTCACAACACGTAATATTTTTGTAGTCTTAATCAAATTTATTATACATTGAAATGAAAAATCATATTATTATTACCTATAATTTTCCGTGTAGTGACGGAGTAAGAATACAATTCACCACCTAGGGTGAGTTGCCATCATAAAAGACGACTAAGGGACATAATACGCATATAACATCTGTGCAAGAAAAGGAAAACTTGAAAAAATCCCTATATCAACGCACCTAACCAGCGTGGTATAGTAGATCAAATTCCCTCCTATTGAGTTTTATTTTTACCGACTTCAAAAAAGGAGGAGGTTTCTCAATTCGACCGTAACCTAAATGCTTTTTTTATATTTGTTCGGGAATAACTTCATCATTTATGAACCGATTTTGATGCATTTTTTTTTTGTTGGAAAGGGTATAAGTAGCCAAATGGTCCCATTAAATTTTATCGAAATCGAACAAACGGTTTTTGAAAAATCAACAGATATCTAAAAAATTATCTACACTGTCTACATTATTGAAGGCGGTTTTTTATTTGGAAAAATTATTATAATGTAACACTTTTTAATTTGTTATCATCATCATCATTTTCCTATTGTTATCCCATTACTTGGAATCGACGCGATATATACTCTTCTTATATTGTATATCTATTCATTTTTTTTTTTACAAGATCAACGTTTTTGTCTTTGCGAATAAGATATTGTTGAATTTGCCCGTGCTGCTTTGATGACCACTAATAATGTCGACGGTTTTCAATGCACCAATCTTTATTAAACAGCTTGATATAAAAATCTCCTTTTTCTTTTCAAATGGTATGAAATAAAAAATATTTTTCAACATTATTCCGAATATTTCTGGCCTGTGTTTCAAATAATTTAGAGGTAAGTTTGTAAAAAGGTACAACAGAACTTACGATCTGACTATGTATAAAAGAATGTATAATGAAACAATCGTTCTCAAATTACGTGAACCACCTTACCTAATCCGCCCCTCTACGAAACATCACAGGCCGCACCATATCGCAGACATTTTTTCCTTGGTTTTCATCTGGTTGACGGGAGTGATGGCTGCTCTAGTAGTTAACTTTTATACATGTATACAATTTCGAAGGGCATCACACTAGAGCTAAATCGTGTTAACTTTGTCTTTGCATTGATAATAAATGCTAAAATGTATCTAAAGGGGATGGCTATTTTAGGTGTTTGTACTCTTATAATATACGTTACATAGTCAACAATGTTGACTATGTAACGTAAGCAGGAACTCAACAACAACAACTTAATAACAACATTCCCGGAAAATTAAAGGTCGCTAGTCTATTTTTATTCCGTCATCCGTTCGTCATCCTACGGAATATTATATTGCGTCTTATTGTAAAGAAATTCACAATAGGATTTGAAGTGAAACTGTTTCTACATTCATGTGGGCAGATCTCCCGTGACCATAAACACTGAAAAGTGTTCGAAGCGTCGAGAAATCAAATACAAACGCGATAATTATTTTTTGCAAATAAGCAACCGCCTTCAGTAATATAGACAATGTAGATAAATTTTTAGGTTATTGTCTATTTTCAAAAACAGCTTGTCCGATTTCGATAAAATTTTCATGAGAACATTTGGGAAGTATACCCTTTCCAACAAAAATAGAATCATCAAAATCAATTCATAAATGATGAAGTTATCCCCGAACAAACATAAAAAAACATATGTACGGTCGAATTGAGAAACCTCCTCCTTTTTTGAAGTCGGTTAATAAAATCCTTAAAAATTGCTTCATTTCAAATGTGTAGTACTCGCATAACACTCATAATAGCATTAGAATCAGGCAGAGCTCAATAAGTCTTTTTATCTTAGAGATCTTTTTTTTATTTTCCTAGTCATCAACAAAGTAATTTACGATTTACAAGTAGTTTTGATTAAATATTTCTCCTTTCTTCTGTGTGATGACGGAGTAAGAATACAATTCACCACTCCCTAGATAAGGAGTGGTGAATGTCATGAATGTCGTAAAAGACGACTAAGGGATAAATAAGCATTTAACATCTGCGCAGGAGAAGGTAAACTCGAAACAAAACCTTGTTCCAACACGTCTGACTAACGTGGAATAGTAGGTCATAACCTTTCTATTATGGAGGAGGCCTGAGCCTAGCAGTGGGACATATATAGGCCGAGATGATGATGATGATTTGTCTTTTTATTTAAATATTTTACCTTGAGTGGGAGGCCCAACATTAAGGAGACCGACGACCTGGTGAAAGTTGCTGGGTGTCGTTGGAAGCAGGCGGCACAAGACCGCACTTTGTGGCGAAACATGAGAGAGGCCTACGTTCAGCAATGGACAGCGATAGGCTGAATGATGATGATATTGACCTTGTTTCCGTATCGCGGCGGAGTAAAATTACATTACACCATACCCTAGATCAGTGGTTCTCAAACTTTTTAAATGACGGAACCCTTTTGGGAAGCAAAATACTTGATGGAACCCTACAATAAAACAATTATTTTTATAAGTGTATTCTATATTAATCAGCATAATAAAAGTACAATGTATCAGTTACTAATTATTATTTACTTCACCACTTGGTAAGGACAATAATAGAAAACATTAAAAAAGAAAAAATCTAACTAGTGGGAGGTATGAAACTGTTTTTTATTTTTCATCAATTGCTTGATATCAGGTTTGATGGAAGAAAGTTGGAGTCTCATATCAGCTTCGGCGTCCAGTCTATTGCGATATTTTGTTTTCGTGGCTGCGTAGGTAGAGAATCCTGTTTCGCACAAATATGTAGTTGGGAACGGGAGAAGAATATCCAGAGCCATTTGGCCAAGCATTGCATATTCATCTTGGATTCTGCACCAAAAATCATTAAGAGGCGTCGTTTTGAACAATGACTCCATACTTGTGTCTGATGACATTTCTAAAAGAGATTCATATATCTCATTTGACATGTTTTCAGGCTTTTCCAAGTTGGGTAAAAAAGGATTATGAATCCAGGAGTTCACTTTAATTTTTGTATTGTGTTCTTCGGGAAAATACTTTTCAAAAGATGCGCGCATCGAACTGAGATATTGGACCAATTCTTCAAACACATTATCTTCAAACATTTCTGAGTCGTTTTCGCTAACAAACTCACTGAGTAACGTAAAACTTTCTATTTCTTTCTTACCAATGCAAATGATCCAAAAATCTAATTTTCTTTTAAAAGCAGTTATTTTATTATAGGCCTGAAACACTGTTGTCTGTTTACCTTGCAACGATAAATTTAATTCGTTAAGTTTTTGAAAGATATCCGCCATAAAAGACAATCGGAACAACCAAGTTTTATCATACAAACGGTCCTTCAAATTAAAAGAAGTATCTGCTGAAAGAAACATTTGTAACTCGGCTCTAAGTTCAAATAGCCTTGTTAAAGTTTTTCCCCGAGACAGCCATCGCACTTCTGTATGGAGCAGCAGTGTTTTATGTTTGCTGCCATAATCTTCACACAATAATGAGAACAATCGGGATTGTAGTGGTCGTGATTTGATAAAATTAATTATTTTTACCGCTTCATCCATAACTAATTTTAGATTAGACGGCATTTGCTTCATCGCAAGTGCTTGTCTATGCAGAATACAATGACTGGAACTACAATTAGGCGCTTTATTTTTCATTCGTGACACTGCTCCTGCTGTTTTATCTGTCATCGCCTTGGCCCCATCTGTACAAATGTCAATGCAATTGTTCCAACTGAGATTATGTTCTTCAAAAAATATATTTATTTTATTAAAAATTTCTTCCCCGGTAGTGTTTGTAAGCAGCGATGAACACATAAGCATGTCTTCTTCAAAAGAACTTTTATATGGATATCTCACAATAACCAGCAGGATAGCCAAACCAGCGACATCAGTCGACTCGTCCATTTGCAAAGCGAATCGTGTATTTTGTAGACGTGTAACTAGTTCTTGTTTGACGTAGCTTGCCAGATCATGGATTCGTCGTGAAACAGTATCGTTTGATAGCGGAACAGTAGAAAGATGCTTTGCAGATTTTTCATCAAGCATACATTTTGTTATGTCTAATACACATGGTTTTATTAATTTCGCAGCGATAGTGTGCGCTTCACCTGCTTGTGCAATGCGATAGCTAACTAAGTATGATGCCTCCGTGGCCTTTTCGTTGGTAGTTTGTGTTACATGCATCATATTTTTTTGACTTTCTAATAACTGATCTTTTTTGCGAACAAAAAATTCTTTATTCTTGTCTTTAGTCTCGGGGTGTACGGTTTCTAAATGTCGACGCAATTTGGCAGGTGCCATGGAACTATTAGGAAGCAGTTTACTACAGAGCATGCAGAGAGGTGAGCCGTTGGAATCAACAAATCCGAAACTGATATAAGATTCATCATACTTCCTTTTTTTCGTCTTTGAAACCGTCGAGCTTGACGTCGTGGCACTCGTGGCATCATCTTCTGGATCGGTGATTGCTAAATTCTCCGCGCGCATTGCTTTTGAACATTCAGCGTCATTAGAAGATGTTGTTGGAACACATTTAACACCTTTAAGCCAACGTTCCATTCTTCTTTATTTATAATGTTACAAGTCAGGATAGTGGGGTTTAAATAATGCACAATCGTTACTGCGTATAAGAGACTAAATTTAGAACCTACAGGGAAGAAATGTATAAAACTGAGACAACAGAATACAGCAGGCAGTAAAACAATGAACACTAGTTTCTCGCTAGCGAGCTTGTAAGTAGGTAGTAACTTATCGCTCCGAACGCTAATCATCAACTGACGACGCCAACGCGCGATCGCCGCTTTTATACTTAGTCCTAGACTCGATCTCAAATATTCTCGAATATACTCGAGTCGGCACCTTTGATAAACAAAAAGCAAAAATAAAAACAGAAATTTAAAAATAGCGTTGTAAACAATATCGACTTTATCCTTTGAAGTTAGAGACGAAAGTCGCTAGTTGACAACTATAGCGTCTAATTCAGAGGCGGCTTTTATCAAAGAGACTGAGCGCTTACAAGTATACTACCCGCTCGTTTTAAGTTTGCCGCTGGCGATAGGTATGAGTGTATGACGTTCGAAATTTTTTATTTAATTGTAACAATAAAAATTGTGTACGTTAGATATTTGGGTAAAACTATGACACATTATAAGTTTTGTTGTCACGTGGGGGAGGGTACGCGCATTCCACAGACCGGCAAACTTAGAGCGAACGCGTTGTACAAGTATAAAATTGTTGAGACCAAACTTATGAGATATTGTACCAGCTAATGTAACACAAGCTTATACAAATACAAATAAATAAATAAATAACATTCATAGCGTTTTGTCTCCGCGCGGCCGCGGAGTCCGCACAGCCGCGGAGCGACCAGAGAGAGGTGTTTTGATTTTTTTATTTCTAAATTCTTGCGGAACCCCGACAGAGGTATCACGGAACCCTAGGGTTCCGCGGAACACACTTAGAGTATAGCTGCCCTAGATCATTCCTTGGTGTCTTAAAAGACGACTAAAGGATGCATATAACATCTGTGCTCAGGAGAAGAAAAACTTGATGTAAAACCCTGTTACTAATCCATCTGACTAGCAGATAAAGCAGATCGATATGGACCTTGTTCTAGAGGAGATTCGAGCCTAGCGGTGGGACGAGTATGGGCTGAAGTGATAAAGATTTTTCATATTGATTTTGCGATATACAGCTATATTTTTTCTTGTTGTTAAAACGACAATACTCTGCACTAAGGAAATAATCCAGGCACATTTTTTTGGGGGTGAGTTACGGTCGGCGCGTTCCTCGCACCACTCCGTCCGGGGCGACAGAGGGGCGTAAGCACGCACACCCGTAACCCACCCGTGACACGTCGCCTTCGTCGTTGGACCGACCACCGGAGCAAGATGACTTGACGTCAGTGGTCGGTCTGGCGGAATACCCCTTGAGGAGTACCCTCTCCTTGACCGACGTCCCCCCACGCTTCCTTTCCTCACGCGGTCAGCCTCTCGGCGGGTGACGGTCTAATTCCCCGGTCCAGTCACCCGCGACAAAGTGTTGTCCTAAGTGGGAGTCGAAATTACTGGCACTGTAGGGTATATTAACCACTACGCCATCTGTGCAATCAATTTTCATTAATTGGATTACATTTCAGATAATTGAGAAATGGAACGAATTGGTATACAAATCGTTTATGACAACTGCACTATCACAAACTTGGCTGTTGTGTTGGTATGGACAGAGGCTTCTGGAATCGGTTGGTGAAAGATATATTTTTTTATGAGCGTACTCTATGTATTGTGTGTATGAGCTTATTGTATGTATAACTAGATTGTATTGCTTTCCTTTCGTGAGGTGACGGAGTAAGAATACAATTCACCACCCCCTCTCCAACCCGTAGGCGTCATAAAAGACAACTAAAGGATTAATATTCAGATAACATCGATGTAAGAGGAGAAAAACTCAAGATGATGAAGTCTGACTAGTGTGGTATAGTAAGTCAAATTCCCTCCTACAATGGAGGAGTCTCGAACCCAACAATGGGAAGTATATGGGCTGAGATGATGATTCCTTTAAACGAATTATAGCCTGTACGGCATAATTCTATGAGGCAAAAAGGATAATACATATTTTCATTGTCAAGAACGGCCATTTTAAAATATAGGTCCATTAATAGCACTAGATTTCGCGTTCATAAATTATTAAAATTAATTATAAATGAAACAAAACCTGTGACTATGAATACTGTAAAGTGTTCGAAACGTCGCGCAATCAAAAATCAAATACAAAAGCGATAAAAGCCGTAAAAATTATTTTATTTATAATGTGTAATACTCGCGTAAACATCAGAAATCATTATTAAAAATGAGGTCCAAGATGTTTGGGTTTGATGAATAATGACGATTTCCAGCTAAAAGTAAATAACACATATCTATATGTATTGATATATAATAAAGACGTAAACATGGTATGCAATTTTAAGTTATGTTTATGAGAAATAAGTATTTCTAACTTGTTTGTTTTCTTCTATCAGAAATTATAATAAATTACTTCAGTATTTTAAATTATTATTCTGATGATATAACTTCCTTGTTTTTTTAAACAACACAAAGATCCGTTCGAATTGAAAATGATTAATGACGAGATGAGATCTAATTTTCAGTTGAAAATTAAGTAAAGTTATTTCGGCAATTTTGAAAATTTCGATGGGAAATTACATGTTGGAAGCAGAATGTTCTTTTAAATAACAAAGTAAGCTCCTTGTCAGAAATGAAGAAATAATCAGCTTAAAATAATAACGTATATACGAATAGTGCCGGTATTAGGCGATCAAAAACGTGAAGCCAAAAATACTACACTCGTGCAAGCAATACCACACGTAAACACGCACACCAATATACAATAGAGTTTCCTCTAAAATCTAACTACCCCAAAATCAGGGTAAATGATTACTACTATCTCGTGCTTGTTTTTAAATTTAATGTTTTTGCTTACACACCACCGTATCCTTATCTCTTAACTTAACACACAAAGAAACAATTTTGAAGTTTTCCGCTTTGTATTCCATAAAATGATGTTAATATTATTCTTGAGTTTGGAGTCAAGTAAAAAACCACCAAGAACACATGGGTTAGTCTTAAATTACATACAAAAAAGGTAAATAAAATATATCAGACTGTTCTAATCCCATTTATATGGTAAAATAGGACACTATTGCGGGAAGGGCACTGGCGCTGTGACAGCTGACAACGCAGGCGTATCCGTTAAGCGTGAGGTTTTGGCGGGTTTTTAGTGGTTTATAGTATTATATTGAATAATTTTGCTGGTATTTTATGTAAAATAGAGCAAAGAAAGTTCTGAAGTGTAGTGAATATGGTTCCAAAATTAACAAAAAAAAAACAACCGGTAAGCCCACCCATACGTTTAGGCATAAATCCGTATCTACACACATATTGTTTAATTCACAATACAATAACGAACCCTTGCTATAAGTACACCCATATTTGACAATAGACATTATTTGACTAGCCAATTGATTCTACTACATTTAGATTTTTTTATGGATATAAAAAGCGAAATATTTCTTGTGTTGCGTGGGCCTTTACAAAAATATAATTAACGGACACAAATTACATTCAGACGCAGAACAACAATTTGTTAGTCGCACAAAGTGTTGTCCTGCATGGGATTTGAACCCACGACACTGGCACGGTAAGTCGGTATCTTAACCACTACGCCATCTGTGCAGTCAAATAATTTAAATTTAAAAAACAAAGGTTCTATTAAGAATCAACCATGAACCCCATCCGCTAATTTCCTTTGCTTTGTCAGCTGTATAAAAGCTTATGCCTTTTTACAGAGTGAGCGTGTTGCAGATTCTTTATATGAAAGCGGGTGGTATAGAGCTTCGCAGAAGATCAAAAACACCATTCTCATTATGTTGCATCGGTAAGTACTAATAGTAGAAGTAATGATCTGATTCAATTCCAATCTCACCAAACATATATTTGGTACTCTTGAACAAAATCGAGAATGAATTCTTCGCGTTTGGCATTATTATTTTCACCAAATGTGTCGTATTTTTTTACTTTAAATTAATCGTTATCAAACTCGGATCACTACAAAGACGATTTCTTGCAATTGTGCAATATTAACGATTTTAAACTACGTCAAAATCGCGTCGGGATTAGCAAATAGGTACTTGATTTAATCGACGAGAGTCGAATTCATTTAGTTCAAAAATATTCCACCTAATTTGATACCAACCATGCGCTAGTGTCGCTTTCAAGAGTACCAAATTTGCTCAACTTCGAGCTGCGATTGGATTTAGGATTGGAATCGAGATTCAAGAGTAGGCACACTGAACAGTGATCTCTTGTATCGAGGTTTGATTCCTCTTTTTTATCACGGTCAGTATGGTATGCTCAGACCCTGCCCGATTCCGTCGGGCGGAGAGGAACGGCGCATGACTAGGGTCACGCACACACGATAAGTTGTGTGTGTGTATGTGTGTGTGTGTGTGTGCACGTGTGCGCGTATTCGTTTGTGCACGTATGCGCATGGGTGCGTGTGCATAATATGCATATTTAATGCCTTAGTCGACTTTTACAATGCCCACAGGCAATGGGGGGTGATGAATTGTATACTTAGTACCTCACCATACGGAATAGTATCATTGTCATCATTTAATTGTTCATACGGTTTTGAAACGAAGCTTTTATACGGTCCTTAGGGAAACGAGCACCCTTTCCGTGCTAAGCGGGCTCGTTTGTAACGTTACCCTTACACGCGAGCATTACATAATAGATGTAGGGTAGGGTAGTGCCATTGCTACCGTAGGCCCACAGGCTACAGGTGCCATAAATCATCCCTGAGTAAGCAAAAAATCCTAAAATATGATCAACTATATTATATACTAGCAGCCCGCCCTCGCTTCGCTTCGGTTTTAGTCGTTTTACCCGCGTAGTTCCCGTTTCCGTGGGAATACCGGGATAAAATATAGCCTAGTTTATGCCCTGATATTATAGCTTTCCATTGGTGAAAGAATTTATGAAATCGGTCCAGCCGTTTTGAAGATTACCCGGAACAAACAGACAGACAGACAGACAGACAAAAAAATTTTAATCTGTATTTTAGGCATAGGTGTCGTGCAAATAACCGTGTGAGCATGAAAAAAGCCTATTATTTTGACATTACAAACAGACACTCCAATTTTATTTATTGGTATAGATACATTGATAACATTTTTGAGAATAGCTGCTGGAGCCAAAAATATTTTTAAGCAATCACTTTATCATCAGTATCTTTTATAAAAAACTTCACCTTTGCAAGAGAAGGAAAACTCGAAATAAAACTTTATGCAAACACGTCTGACCAGCGCGGCATAGGTCAAATTACCTCGGAGGGCGGTGTGGTCTCGTTAAGGGATCTCACCGCCTGGTGCGTCGACGCCTGCCGAGACGTCATTGCCCGTTGGGCAGTCCGGCTGGAGAGGCCTCGGTTCGGGGTGCGAACCGTGGAGGCCTTCCGGCCGGTGCTGATGCAGTGGTTGGAAAGACGGCACGGGGTGGAGAGCACCCCGTTCCGACTGGTGCAGGTTTTGACGGGGCATGGGTGCTTCGCCAAATACCTGCACAAGGTCGTTAGGAGGGAGAGTACACCGTCCTGCCACCACTGCGATTGCGACGAAGACACGGCGCGCAATACGCTCGAGGCCTGCGGGGCTTGGGCAGTGCAGCGCTGTGAACTCGTCGCAATCATCGGTACGGACCTGACGCTGCCGGCTATCACTAGGGCGATGGTCGACAGCGTCGGGAATTGGGACGCGGTCGCAGCCTTCTACGAGACAGTGATCTCGCGGAAGGAGGCGGCGGATCGCCTGCGCGAGGATCGCAGCCTCGATGAGGAGATCCGCCGCCGGCGACTGGGGCGGCGTAGGCGCAACTATCTGCGCCTCATGCCGCCCTAGCCGAGGCCGCGGGTGACGTGACCGGGGATTAGTCCGTCACCCGCCGAGAGGCCGACCGCGTGAGGGAAGACCGACGTCCTCCCCGAGGGGGGGACGTCGGTCGATGGGAGGGTACCCCAATTAGGGGTATTCCGTCGGGCCGACCACTGACGACAAGATAACGCTGCTCCAGTGGTCGGCCCAATGACGAAGGCGACGTGGTTTTCGGGTGGGTCGCGGGAGTTGCGTGCTTAAGCCCCTCTGTCGCCCCGGACGGAGTGGTGCGGAGGCGCGCCGACCGCGACCCACCCACAAAAAAATAAAAAAAAATAGGTCAAATTACCTCCCATTGTGGAAGAGCCTTGAGCCCAACAGTAGGACGTATAAGAGCTGTAATAATGATGATGATGACAATTACATAATAACAATTTGTATAATTATCAAAATAATCTTATAGGTCACAGAAGAACGTTAAAGTGACGACGTTTGGATTTTCAGTAATTTCATTAGCAAGTTATACAACGGTAAGATCTATTATAATTTTTAAAATTTAATTTTAAAGCATCATTCCTCATAGTTGCCCTGCTCTTATCCCAATCACTTGGGATCAACTTAATTTGTAGGTACTCTACTTTCATCCCTTGCAAAATTTTTGGCAATAGTTTTATGACCGGCTGCCTACCTGACTTCAATACTCCGTCATCAGACATATAAGCTAGTAATGTAAGTACTTATTACTCTGAAAAGTCATAATACTCTTGCTATGCCTTATTTGCGGGTATCTGCACAGGAGAATAGGCCATCACCCGCAGAAATGCTGACTGAGTGAGAGCGACGCTCCGAAAAAGGCGTCGGTGAGCGACGGTGTCCCGCCGTGCTGGCTACGGACGTCAAGAAACTCGATACCAGTGGTCGTCCCAAAGGCAAAGGGGAGGAAATACGCCGGGTTATGAGACCGTCAGCCACCCTTTCTTCGCCCCGGTCGAAACGGACAGGGTGTATAATGACTACAGCCCGCCAAAAAAAAAAGCAAAACCTTATTTAAAAACAAAATACGCAATTTTGTTAAAGTAGCGAGTTTAATAATAGGTTAAGTACCTATCAACCTTAGTTGATGAAGACCATAAGAGTTCTATACAGACCAATGCCATAGGGGAGTGAGTCAGGAGTTACGACATATTTAAATTCTTGCAATAGGTTTAATCATCATTTCTTCCACTTTTATTACGTATTCTTACATTTTGCAGATCATCAAAACATCTTGGTCTTACTTCACATTGCTACTTAATTTGTATAAGAAGTAAACCTCCAAACTTCACGGGAAATTAAACTTATATATAGATACTAGCTGACCAAAAGACGATGTTCTGTTCACATCTAAAAAAATAAAAGAAAGTCTCCTTGAAATCAATCACGGCCCCGCCTATCAGGTCCAATTACTAATCTAAGCCATTCTTGGATCCACTGGCAGACACACAAAAAAGACATCAAAATCGGCCCAACCGTTTAAGAGGAGTTCAGTCACATACACACGGACAGAAGAATTATATATATACATATATATAAAGATACAAGACGCAAACACATGCAACTGCAACAAATATGAGATTTGTTTTATTGCTGCAAACGTGTAAACAGCACATCTGATGGGAAATGATCCTGACGCTCATGGACGGTGGACCTTTGCAATACCAGGGGTGTAGCTAGGCCGCTGCCTACTATAAAGAGCGCTCTTCTAAACCTCGTTTAAAGAAGGCCATGTCATAGCGCTCGAAAAATAGATTCTGCACGTACGTGGAAGAAATTATCACTGGAAACGCATGCAACTGAAGACCATGATGTTTCTAAGTGAAATGGATGAACAATATTACAGTGTCGAGTAACACGTTGGTAAAACGGTGACTATGGTATTAAGTCAAACAATTCTTCAGAACACTCTTCATAAAAGAGCCATACGCAGAGCCAACCACGGTCTCTCCATCGCTCCAGGGACTTCAACCTGTCTGTGACAATAGAATTACCGAGTCGCACACCTTAGCAGAATCAGGTTGGTCTAGCTGATATTTAAGCGCGCCTGCCCAGAGATGTGAGCAGTACTCCACATGAGGACGAACTTGTGCTTTGTATAGCACAAGAAGCTGCCTCGCTGTGAAATACCACCTGACTCTGTTTATTGGAATATGTTCAGTTTTAATAGCATATAATCATCACTCTGCTCTTGTCCTAATTACTTGAGGGTCGACTCAATATGCACTCTTCTTTCATAGTACATATCGCAAAAGTCATTGGTGGAGTGGAAAAAGATGGAGTGAACCAGATAAATTTTTAGTCGTCTTTACATAAAATATAGTACATAGTACAGTATAAAATATAGTACAGTACAATGTGAACGTGTCCTTAACAATGTATGATGCGCGATATTGTTGTGCTATGAGCTATATACTACATGCTATTATATTATAGCGTAGCCTGAAACCCGCTTAAGGGTAATATTCGCAGCCGCCACCACACAGCTTAATAGCAGATACGAGGGGTGATCCAAAAGTAATGATAATCAGTTATTTCTAGTGCACACAAAAATACAAAAAAATTTCAGTCACTTGCTCAGTTACCCACTAGTTCAGGAAAAAAAAATCATATAAATAGGCCACAATTCCCGGGAGCTACATTCATTTGAATACGGACTGTCAAGGAGTGAACATCAAAATGGAAAAACACGAAATCAGAGCTGTCATTAAATACCTCTGCTTGAAAAAAATGTCTACCAAAGACATACACAGCGACTTGGTGGAAACATTAGGGGACTCTTCTCCTCCATATTCCACAGTTGCACGCTGGGCTAAGGAGTTTAAGCTGGGAAGAACATCGACGGAAGACGAACACCGCGAAGGACGCCCATCGACGTCCCTCACTGAAGAAAATGTGAAAAAAGTTGAAGAAGTTGTATTGGAAGATCGAAGAGTGACTATCAGGCATGTAGCTGAGGTCACAGGGATCTCATATGGCAGCATTCAAAGAATCCTTGCGAACGAATTGCATATGAGAAAGGTCTCCGCGCGTTGGGTACCGAAAATGTTAAACGACGAGCAAAAGAAGAAACGAGTCGACATGTCAAGAGCAAATCTCGAAAAGTTCCAGGCAGACAAGGACAATTTTTTGTCACGTTTTGTGACCATGGACGAGACCTGGATCCACCATTTTGATCCTGAAACAAAACAACAATCGATGACATGGAAACGATCCGATGAACCGACGCCGAAGAAATTCAAAGTGTCAAGCTCAGCAGGGAAGGTTATGGCGTCTGTTTTTTGGGACGCTGAAGGAATAATCATGGTGGACTACTTGGAAAAGGGGGCCACTATTACAGGCTCCTACTATGCAGAACAAATAAGAAGATTGCGGGAGGCTATTAAGGAGAAAAGGCGAGGCAAACTGCGGGCTGGAGTGTTGTTCCATCAAGACAACGCACCTGTTCACAAAGCTGCAATTGCCATGGCTGGCATTCAGGAAGCGGGCTTTGAGTTGGTGGAACACCCCCCCTATTCACCAGATCTAGCCCCCAGTGACTTCTATCTCTTTCCACGACTCAAGGAACACCTCCGAGGCAAGAAATTTGATGATGATAGCGACGTGATGGCCGCGGTTGAGGACTTTTTTGAGAGTCAAGATAAAGATTTTTTTTGTAAGGGAATTTTAGGTTTAGAAAAGAGATGGACTAAATGTATAGACTTGCTAGGAGACTATGTTGAGAAATAAATATATTTTTTTATTTTATTCATTGTGTTTATTATTGATTATCATTACTTTTGGATCACCCCTCGTATAATTAGATAATTATAAATAGGTTAAATGTATGTACCTGTAATAACTTATTCATCTTGTCAAAATAAAATGTGTAACAAAAATTTCTAGTTTTTTTTAAACAATACTGCATTAAAGAAATACTTAATCCTTGTATTACGGGGGACTTTACAAACATGTTAAAGGACACAAATTACATCCGGATTCAGAACAACAATTTGTAGATAGCATAGTTGCCCTGCGTGGGATTTGAACCTGCGACACTTGCACAGTATAAATATACCAATATCGGCGTTCGATAAATAGAAAAAAATATATCGATATTTTTCCCCATGACTTTTTAAATTCGTTCATTGCGGGGCTGTCGTGATTACCTTTTTTTTTAGCTAAATTCTATGAGTAAGTGATACTTATCATCAATTTCGTGCCAGCATTTTTACAATATTCAGTTTACGGTGAATTTGTAGAAAAATACTTTTCAAGATAAAAACAACAATTTTCTTCATAAAATATCGACCTTCAATATTTGGTATCGATATATCCACCAGAAAAATATCAGTAATAGGTAAGTATTGATATTTTTAAATAATAATATTGATATTTCGATATATCGATATTTTATCAACAGCCGTAGTTCAATCCACGCCAGGTTATGATTTGCATATGTAGGGACACGATATCGAACAGAAAGTATCAATACTGTACTCATGAGCAGTATCGAGTACTGAGTACTTTTCATAGAATCTATATCGTGATGAGCTTTCTTTATTAGAAATTTTACCATCTCTAAATATTTTGATCCGCGTTTTAGAAGATTTATTACGTTTGAACTACATGGCGTTACCATAAACATGAGTCGTAAGGTCAAGTTTAGCACGAATAATCTCTACAATTTATTGGATACGATACCTGCCATGAAGTACTCATTCATATCGATACTTTTTTCGTATCCCTTTGCATATGTCTAGTATTTAGGTTCAAACCCACTGGAAAATAACAATTAGAAATAAAGAACGATATAGATTCGATATCTGTAATAAGTATAGGTATATTCGAATTATATTATATTACCATTGATATTTTACAAAACTTAACATTAATAGTTATATTGATCATCACTATTGCGAATACCTCAAGATATCCAAACGTAAATGGGCGATATTGATAAATAGATTCTGCATTTCTGCACCTCTTTGCTGTCATAAAAGTCATTTAGACGTTTCCTAGAATTTGTTTGTATTTCTCTTTGACGTGGTGTGCTTGTGTCGGTAAATATAATGTCTAACAAAAAGAACAAAGAAATCCGCGATAGTGAAAGTGAAGAAGAGCAAGATTCTGGTAGCGAAAGAGACTCTGACTTCGATTCCGATGGCAATTACGTCGGTGACAAGGTATGCCTAAACATAACCTATAAACACATGGTATCTTTGTTTGGAATTTTTTTTTAAATCCTTCATTGAAAATACAATTCTCATATTTTTTATAATTCTTTTTTAATTCCTCTCATATAAATCTCTTATCTAGCCGGCTTTTGTTTAGCATAACAGTTTTTTTTATTAATATCATAATGTTATGAAATATTCAAAAGGAATTTTATATGTTTATGGATACTTTGTTATTGTAGGAATTACAAGCAGATTTTGAAGGCCGAAATCCTGAGGACTGCGACTTTCATGGTATCAAGCAGCTATTGAGACAATTATTTCTAAAATCAAACGTCGATTTGGGAGGACTTGCACAAATTATTATATGTAGGTATTTAATAATTTTTATTATTTCTATGCAACCCATCATGAAATCTCATTTAAAGTTAAAAACACGTCAAAATTAGATTTATTGTGTTTTATTTTAAGTTTATGAAAATAAAACTTATGTTTTATTGTATTAGAAATATATGTGTTCATAATGAATAAATAATCAAGAGATTTCACAACAACAGTTATAAGGCCTTTATGTATTAATGGATGTCAATATGCTAATAGATGCTTAACGGGATAGGAAAAGCTACAAGTCGATTAATTTTTTTTTTTTGGTGGCAGATGTACTTACAGTTTGTCAGATCCAGTTGCAAGCAATAATTACTCCTCATATACCTATGAAAACCAGGTCACTGCCTATTGTAAAGGTTTTAGATACTCTTATGCTTACCGAATAAAGCCCAGGAGCAAATTACTATTCTTGTTTTAAGGGCCACACTCCAAACAACCTGTAGTAATCCTTATATTACAGGGGATTTTACATATAATAATGGGTAACTCACTATGGCATCTGTGCTATCTACTTACTGTAGGTTAATGAATATCAGTAAACAAATATTCATTTTCTTTAAGAGCCCATGAAATAAGCTCAAGTCAATAGTCAATCTAGATGTCTGTTTTTTTTATTCTAGCACAAAACTATGTGGGTAGTGTTGTAAAGCAATGTTTAGATGATGGTCAGGAAGAAGATGATGATGAAGATGATGGCAGTGATGGAGTGTTTGGTATAACCACAATCATCAATATTACTAAGAGAAAAGTAAGTTTTTGATTACGACTTCTATATGTAGTGATAGATACAATATGTCACCATATCTGTCTCCATAGGCCATAGTGTTAATATTAAGCTTTATCACCATATCCACTTATACCCCCAAGTTACAGTTGTGTTCTCAATTGTGAACCACCTTGTTTTTTAATTTTTTTTAGGGTATGTTATAGTCTGTAGGCTTTCTACCTAATCTATCTGGGGCGACGGCAGAGCGGCGTGCGGCCATATAACCTGGTATATTTCCTTCCCCTACTCTTGGGATCGTAATAATAGGCGGCCGATCCACTGGGATCCATTTTCCTCCTATTGGCCTGATCCCAGTAGTCTTCCAAATGGCTACAAAATAATGTTGAAAAGGTGTTGCATTTTTGTCTTAAAGCATCTTTACATATTAATTCATTTTTCTGATGAAACTACCTTGGGTGCATGTGTTTAATAGTTTCAAATACTATAATTTAAATAGATAAAAACAATATTTGTTTATTTTTAATTTATCACATTAATTTACTATGAAAATGTATATTTCAGGATGAACAAAGCATACAACAAATACGTACATTATTAAATACATTAGCAGATGACAATGCAGATGATAGAACTAAAGCTTTAATCAAAAAGATTTTAGCTAATGATTCTGAGCATGTAGGACTTGTTATTAATGAGAGGTAAGTTTTTTGACACATGAAATCAAATTTTCATGTCGATAAAAAGTATCTGCTATGTATCTAATAAATTCTGTGAATCTCGTCTTCTTCTTTCTTTATCATACTCATTCAATCTTTAAACATATATAATTTTTTTCAAACTTGCTGAAGAAACAATTTTTTTACTAAATACATTGTCATGGCACTTTCATTTTAGATTAATTCAAATTTATCTAAAATTCAACTATAATATTACACCTTATATCTTAATCTTATGTCTACAATATTCATTTGGTTACTTATTAAGAAGAAATCATTAACATTTTCCAAATTTATGTTTTCAGGATCCTAAACATTCCAGCGGCTATCAGCGTACCATTATTCTCCTCACTACAAGGCGAGCTCGACAAAGCAGTAAAGAAAAATATGCCATACACATTCAAATACCTTGTGTGGATATCCAAAACATACAATACTGGAGGTAAATTGTTTTAAAAACATGTGACATTATTGTTTAAACAGCTTCTTATGTATGAATCATTTCATTGTCATTTAAATTTCTACTCTGACATGGAATGTTAACAGTATGTTTTAGGTTACATTTAATACAAATTATATACATTACATTCCATATGGTAATGTATGAATACAATTTACCACCTCTTTCTTACCCATAGGTGTGGTAAAAAACGACTAAGGCATATATAGATATGCAGATAATATCTATGCAAGGGAAGGCAAACTTACAATACAGTATGAGTTGGTACTGGTTGGTACGACCCGACCTGGTGGAACCGGTTGGTGGCGTGTTGATCGATTTCAAGGAGAATTCTTTTTACAATTTTTGATTTGAATATAACAAAGTCTGTTGGGTCAGCTAGTTTGAAAATAAGAATCAATTTATATATTTACCGATGCAAACGCTAATTTTATTTTACTTTTGTTCATTCCGAAATATAAACAAAAACTGATAATATAAAAAAATAGGTATATAAATATGTCTGCCTCATAAAGAGACTCGGTCATGTGCTGTGAAGAGGGTTATGCTCGGTATTTCTCTAAGTGATAAAATCCAGAATATAGAGATCCGTAGAAAAACGGTTGTAACCGACAAAGCCCAAAGAATTAGGACGTTGAAATAGCAATGGGCAGGCCATATCGCTCGTCAAGCCGACAACTGTTGAGGAAGAAAATTTCACAAGTGGCGACTACGAACCGGATCACGCAGCGTAGGACGACCCCTCACTAGACGGATTGGCGACATCTTGAAAGTTGCAGGGAACCACCACTAGCAGTGACATAACACCATTCTGAGTGGTATACTAGTGGGGAGACCTACGTCGGATGGATGCAATTATAAATACTAGTGGTCGTCGTGTGGTCGAAATTCGGCCATAATTCATTTTAATTAATTTTTCTGCTACACAATTTTCTTTAATTTTATTTATGTATAATTGTAAATTGAGCAAGCTGTATTTCACTAATAACTAATATATAAGCACAAATATCTATTAGACATTGTCATCATAATTATGATGGTTTGACATTCAGTTCGACCAGAGATTTTAACAAAAGTTTATACACTTTTGCACTTTTGTACGTGTTGCTACGCAACACACTAACACACGTTTGTGTGTGTGTAGCGATTGCGCTGTAGTGTGCGTAATGCCTTTTTTAATGAATTTAATGCATTTCTAATCCATTATTACACGAAATTTCAGTTTTATGCACTTCTCCTCATTATATACATCAACTGTGCCAAATTGCATACTTGTCCATCCTCGTAATTTTCATAAAAAGGGGTACAAAGTTTTTTGCTTCACGTATTTATATATAGGTTTATATACTGAATCTTACCGCTATACTCTACTCTGTTTACGATACTACCATAAGTCCATAACATACATTGGCGAAATTGCGTAAATTAGTCACATTGCCATAAGCCTAAGAAGTGAAGTGAAATCATAATTTTTCAAAACACAGTATAAAGTAATAAGTAATAAAAAATATACAGGTAAATAGAACTGAAAATGTACATTTCTGTTTTTTATAGATGAAGCTTCAGAAGTGTTATTTGCTAACCAAGAAGAGAAGCCGATAGCAGACGAAGCGCTGGCGAGCTTCGATGTGGATGTGACTGAACAGGCCGATCTGTCACAGTGGGATTATGAAGGTGGCGCCCTCACACCTTGTAGAAAGGTATGTGTATGTCTTTTTTAAATGAAATGACATTTCCACCCATTAATTCAATCCATCAGCCTTTCAAATATTTGACAAACCTTCTCAAGGGTCCATAATCGTCACGCTTGTTACGCGAGTTGCCAATTGCAGTAGATGTAATAGGTTGCCCAATAAAATTCTATTGCCTGTCCCTGGTGATCGCTCAGCCCATTTTTTACCCCTTCTACGGTCAAATAACAAGTGAACACGTGTGGTATCTTTAACCCATCAACCGCACTGTGTTCGCCTTCATAGTATTTTTTTAAATTTTAGTTTAAAGGATCTTTATTTAAGTTAATTTAAAAGGTATTGATATTTTAATTTATGTAAAGGTTCTTTTTCATTTTTATTTTAATTCAAAGAAAAATTTTGCCTATATATGGCGGAGTAAGAATAGAAAAATTATTACCCCCTTCTTTCTTCCCAAGGGTGTTCTAAGAATTGATTAAAGGATGATTTTTGATGTTTATGCGAGTATTACGTTTGCCCCTCAATATGAAGGAGGCCAGTACGTATATGTGCTGTGATGATGATTTTATGGATCTGAAATGATGATCAAATTAATTTCACATCATAGAATTCTGCTGTAATACAATTAGGTAATATTCAATATTTGTTTCAGGTTCTAATATTCGACGGAAGTAAATTCAACAATTTAGTAAGGCTTATCAAGGAAGAGGTGGAAGCCATTTAAACATGCTTATTATTTTGCTGTGACGTATATTCTTACGCGCTCTATGTATACATATTTATATTTTTAATATTACATAATAAACTAAGCTTCAACTAATTTGTTTTTATTACGAACGGTGACAAAAGAATGTATCTGACCATAGTACATTAACTCTTCGCCATAGTCAGTCCATTACTATGTAATTCGGTATTATAATAAAATGGTCAATCTCCCATAACCAAATGGATCTCATATGCATAAAATAACATATTACAATCGGAACTAATATGGCACAATGTATAAATAAAATATTGTTTTTTTTTTTTTTCAGAAAATTATGATTTTTTATTCAATAAACATTTATTTTCATTAAATACAAGAATTAAAAACTCACAAATAGTTCAAATTGTAACAACTCAATTCTTTTAATCAGTGATGTATAGCACATATATTCCCACAAATGGCGTGGCGTTGCGTCGCCGCGGAATGTTTACGCCACGCCATCGATCATGTTTACTCTCGCCTATAGATGTTTCACGTCGAAAGGTAATTAATAAAAAACAAATCAGTAATTTTATAGCTTTATTTCCTACCAGCAGATCTTGTTTACAATTAATTTAACAAGACGTTATTAGATTGATTATAAAATTGTTTTAAATTGATCAATAAAACAAGTCTCTTACACACTAATATATCTTAAGCATGATTTTTCCCGTGGTGACAGAGTATGAATACAATTCACCACCCCCTCTCTTACCTATGGGCGTCGTAAAAGACGACTAAGGGATTATAATACGCATACGACATCTATGCAAGAGAAGGTAAACTCAAAAGTAGTACGTCAATTTCGCTTTTGTGCTACATTTGATTTGTCTATATTGACGATAAAGAATTCGCTATTTTATTTCTGACTTTATATTGCTGTGTGGCAATATAAAATCAGAAATAAAATAATACGAAATATACGAATACTACCACCTCTTCTTAAAATCGTTGTAGCTGTTAGAAAAGGCGATTTAGAGTTTTTATTCAACTTGGGCCAGCTCCATCTGATGATGTCTGGTCAACGATTACTTTCACAAGAAGTGTTGATGTCAGGCAGGCGGCCGGTCATAAAACTATTAACAATAACTTTTTCATCCCCCCCTATCTTGCCCGTGGATGTCGTAAAAGAAGACTAAGGGATATAATATGCACATAACATCTGTGCAAGGGAAGGAAAACTCGAAATGAAACCCTGTACCAACATATCTGACCAGCATAGTATAGTAAGTCAAATTCCCTCCCATTGTGTGGGAGGCCCGAGCCCAATAGTGGGACGTATATGGGCTGCGATGAGTAACTATTTCAATATGTACTATGAAAGTACACATTGAGTCAACCCCAAGTAATTGGGATACAAGCAAAATGATTATTATTTCCGATTTAAAATTATTTATCAAATATGTGTATTGTACGCTTTAGATACATATAAAGCATCTTTCATCATAAAATCTCTTAAAGCACACAATCCCTTTAGAATTTTTGAGTTCTGATCCATCTTTTGTATGTCAGTCTCTGAGAGACTCTTGTCTTGGGCCAAGTAGCCATTGATCGCTTCTTCGGTCATCCAGTGCGCGGGTATCTTCGGCATATTGAATTGTGCCGGGTCTGGATTTATCGGCATGGGCGTAAGAGATTTCTCCCACGGTGTTATGTATTTCTGTTCTGAGTGTAGACCTTCGATGTATCTGTGGAATAGGAAGTAAATTAAGAACTGCATATCCATCCGGCATAGCAATTGAGTTACCGACCTGCGCGGTCGATGTCATATGTTAATTATTACATGAGTAATAACTACTGCAGTTCAGTGTCCAATTCTCGTCATACGAATAGAAATCGAAGAAAAATTCCAATAAAACTTTTTCACAAGCGGGCTTCGTCCGTTCTCATACAGCCCTCAGTGATGAAAATCGCCCCCTAAGTCCACAACTATTTTTGTAATAATAACTATAGACAGTGTCTTCGGTAGATGTCCCATGCCATTTCTAGATTACTTTTTCCAAAAGGTTCTGCGTATTGGACTCTTGCCCCTATCACACCTCCCTCCCACATAATCAGATATCTTCCCTCTGAAGATCCCGTGAAACAATCTCCGTATGCAATCTCTCAAATTCCACTGTGGACGATTCACAATTGGAGACGGTAGGTAGCGATTCTGTCGATTTCAAGAATTCCTTTTTTTTTTATTTGAACAGAACAACGTCTGTTGGGTCAACTAGTTAAATATAAGTTGTTAAAAAAATATGCTGTCTAATAATAATTAATTCTTACCGTATATAAGCCTCGGAGTGTGTAAGTCTCTGAGCACGAGGCGGAGCGGCAACAAATATCGGATCCAGGGGCGGGCGACCAGCTGCTGGGGCAGGAACTAGCACGCCTTCAGCACCGCCGGCGACACCGCCCGCGCCTGGGGACGGAGTGTTCCTCGCCAGTGGCGACATCCCCGATAAGGACGCTGTACACAGAAACATAAATATATTGTAAAGGTACTATAGCTCAAGATAATAAATACTATGTAAGACTAGCAACCCGCCCTCGTTTCGGTTTCAGTCGCCTTACCCGCATAGTTCCCATTCACGTGGGAATACTGGGATAAAATATAGCCTAAGATACTCCTTTTATAGACTACTACTACTACTAGCTACCTGGTAGTAAAATATTATAAAAATCTGTCCAACCGTTTTAAAGATTACTTCAAACAGACAAAAAAAATTACACTATTTTAGACAGGTGTCGTGCAAATAACCGTTTGAGAATGAAATAAACCCAGTATTTTTACATTACAATACCTACTTGAATTTTATTTATTTGTATAAATAAACCTTTACTCGTATTATTGAAATAATGTACCTATCTTTTTATTGTGCATGATGTGGCACCTTTAAAAATTGTGCAACTAATCTAGTTTATTTTTCATAATAATGTTTATTAAGTTTGTATATGTAGTTGTAGCAATTCTTGGTTGTCCAAATAAATAAATAAATTACACTGATAACATAGATGTTAGGATATTGCCATACAAAATGTCAACAGTTCAATTCCCACACCGGACAAGACTCTGTGCCATCTACGAATTGTAGTTCTGAATCAATTATAATTTGTGTCCGTTAATTATATATTTGTAAAATCCCGCGCAATACAAGGATTAGTTCCTTAGTGTAATGTAAGGGTGTTGTCTGAAAACGTCAACTTTAAAATATCTGTCTTTTTTTCTTGAAATACAACACTACACTACAGATACCATGGAAAGGTTAAACACGTCTTTAATAAAAATTTCATATATAGTCTAAAAGTATACTCTTTACTTAGAATAATAACTCATAGAAGGTAACTCTGCGCATAAAAATGAAGCATTTAAATTGGTGCCCGCTGAACTACCTTTCACTACACTATCTTTCTATACGTTATTATTCTAAGATTCTTTAGTATAATTATGTGCTAACCATTAAGGTTAGCACATAATTATAATTAATTCACGTCATACACAAATCTTCGAAAAGAGTCAAATACTATGGGCACCTCCATTAATTTTCTTTCTGTACCTATTCCATCCTAAAGATAGGCACATTCGCATACTTATGCCTTTCGTACACATTTAAAAAATTTCGCTGTAAAATATTAATATACATACCTCCTGGTGACAATACACCGCTTCGAACATTGGTAGCTGCTGGTTTCGGCGGTTTCTTAGTCGAGGGCACGTAGTTCCTAATACAAAAAAGTCGCTAGAGAATCATTATACTTATGCTCATTACAAGTGCAAAGTCGTCCAACTATGAAGTCATAGTTGGTGGGCTATAGTAAACAGGTATGTCGATATGATAAAAAAAATGTATTTGGGTTATAATAATAATAATGATTTATATCGGACCGTATAGGTATCCATAGCAATTAATAATAATACAAACAATATTAAAAAAAACAAGTCAATAATAAGCAATAATAACACTAATAAATAATAATAATCGCAAAAACAAAATAATAAAGATAATTACAAAAAATACATACCAGTGTCATAAATTACAATAATTTTTAGTTAATATAGTTATGGTGACGGAGTAAGAATACAATTCACCACACCTTATCTTGACCGTGGGTGTCATAAAAGATGACTAACAAATATATCGTTATTGCATATTACAACTATGCAAGAGAAGGAAATCCCAAAATAAAAGTCTATACCAACATCGAGCTTGACCTCGCAGAAAATAGACGTCTGTGTAGTGGTGATTTGCAGATTTGGGCTTTATGCGGTGAATGACTGAGCCGCAAGTTAACCCCAATACGTGTGGTATTGCGAAGACGTCTATGAGCAGCAGTTACCACTTGCCATCAAGGCAGCTAGCTCGTTGGCCATGAAAATCAATAAAAAAGCACTAATGAGGACTGCCAACAGAAGTGAAAACTTAAATTTATGAACAAACCAAATTATTTCCGAATATTAAAATTAATGGTTTGATAAAAAAAAATGATTATATTAAAACTCTACATTTATCTGGATTCGACATATATCGTCGCAGATATAATGACATTAACATAATTACAGATACAGTTATTACGTTACATGTCACGTGACCAAGTTACATCTTACATGAATGTTACAGCCATGAACAATGTACCATATTACAGCTTACATGAATTTAATCCCCATCCAAACCTACCTATTCATTTCATTCATTTTGGCTCGTACCATGTCCCAATTCTGGACTCACGCCTCCTCTATATTGACCTACTATATCACGCTGGTCACACGGGTTGGCATAGGGTTTTATTTCGAGCTTTCCTTCTCTTGCATAAACGTTAGATGCATTTTATATCCCTAGTCGTCTTTTAAGAGCTCCACGGGCAAGATAGGTAATGGTGAATTGTATTTTTACTTCGTCATCACACGGATAAAAAACATACCTGGATCTTTCATGTACCGCCATAAGTCTACCGTTGCCCTTGTTGACGTGTAAGTCTCTCACGTGACGCAGAAGACGTGGCAGATTCGGGAAGGGCGCCTGGCCCTTGCGTACTCGCGCGCAGTTACGCCAAATACACGGATACTCGGCGAACGAGCCGCGGTAATGTTGTTGTATGTGGCCGGCTGCCGACACGTATGTAGAAATAACGGAAGGTTAGATTGTGTTATTTAAATCAATCCCTTAAGTATTCTTCTTTCATAGTACGTATCGCGAAAGTTAATGGCAATAGTTAGTAAGGGAAATATAACCTGACGTCAAACTTCCTTGAGTTAGCGCCCAGGTATATGTAAAGCACTAAGTCGTCTTTTACGACACCCAAAAAAAACCTAACACACAACATTTCATTTTCTCAATTCCCATGTGGTAAATTGTAAAACAGTGGGAAACCACTTATGGGATAGGGTCTAATGGTGGACGTCGATAGACGAATGAGTTAGTTTATTACTAAAAAGTTGAATACATTTTATTTGAGGATAAATTTTGCATGCCTTCATCCTATTGTAAAATAAATCTCAAGACAAGAAAACAAATTCAGACTTCAAAGATGACGTATTGGTTAAGACACCGACCTGCGATGTCAATGTCGTGGTTAGATTGCTACACAAGACAATAGTTTCTGCCATACACATATCGATATTCTGAGTCTAGATGTAATTTATGTCTAGTATTATAAGCTCACAATACAAGGATCATTTCCTTAGTGTGGAGTGTTATCCAAAAAAAAACTAACGTACCTATTGAAGAAAAGTTATACTAAAAAGTAAGCTCTGTACTTACGTTCTAGCTTTGGTTTCTTCGTCTCAATAAATGTACCAATCACTAGCAGCGTTAAAAGACATTACATTATTACCAATAGCACTTACATCATAAGTATATATAATCATTTTTAGAAGTTATAACGAAATCAGAAAAGTCCATTCAAATATTCTGCTTATCGTTGACTAAAGAATGTCATCAGATACTTATCAATGTGAAAGAAAGTGAACTTGAAATAATACCCCACACGCTACTTGAAAACAAATTTCCCTTCCATTTGGAGGAACTATCATACGGTACATAACATAATCATATGGGCTACAACATTCTTTCTCATCGGTGATAAAATATTAAAAGCGCTATTGGACATTATATGATGATGCCTTCCTTTTTTAGTCTGGACACACACAATTCGTTGCGCGGTCATGGATGGTCTGTATACGACGCCGTAATCCATCATGTTCCCTACCCATCGCCATTGGGCCGACCACTGATACCAATTCCAGGACATACGTGGCCGGTCGGGAGAGTTCCTCTCCGGATACCATCCCGGTCCGTCCACCCGTAACCTCAGCTAGAGTCTGATGGTATTTTTATTCAATTACATAAATAAAAGGTAATAATCTATTATAGAAAACAGCCAATAGATAGTGCTTAATAGCTCAAGCGAGATTAGAACGAACAGGCTCTTATAAAAATACTTACTATTTCCTCCATCACCGATGCAGTGCTCCATGCAGTCAGATATCTCCTCAAATTGGTAATCACAGGTGTCCCAGGCACACTCGAAGGTCATTTCCATTGGTGTCTATAATATGTTTAAATACATAATAAATTTGAACGTAATATTTTCTTACTTTAAATGCACAGGATAGTATAAATATGAATTAACTATATTACTATTTTATGAACTCCTAATTAATTATTGTGCTAATCCAAAAGAATTAGAAGGATATTGTTAGCGTTACTGCAACTGGTAGAATTAAATTAATAATGTAACATTTCAGCCCATGTACGTCCCACTATTGGGCTCGTGCCTCCTCCACAATAGGAGGGAATTACAATTGATATGCACATCATATCCCTTAGTTGTCTTTTACAATACGCACGGCTATAAATAAAAAAGAAAACCGCCTTCAAAAAACACCGAGGAACTAAAAACAAATAATAATACCTTTTGAAGTTGGTGCCTCGTATAAACTTAACTTACTATACTAACTTCTACGTAAGACTTTTTATTTTTTGGTGGTTACATCACACTATAACTAACAGTCTACCACCTAGGTGCAAAGTCTTATGATGCACCCGGACCGTCGCTTGAGTGGTAATTACACAAAAGAGGTCGCCTACTGAATTTTGTAAATAACCCGACTAAAAGGCGGAGTTTACAATTAAAAGAGAGTGTTATTAAGCTCCATCCAGCTTACTTTCGTTCTAGACACTCAAATTCAAACAATGGTAAAAAAAACTAACATGTTGAGCTAATTCCCTCATCTCCTCCGCCAGTTTGGCGGCTGTTTCTTCGTTGCACCTGGCAGCCCTCTCCTCCCAGCTCTGCTTGGTGGACGCGGGTAGTGACCGCCACTCGTTGCCGACTATCCTCGATATCTCACCTGGCAACACACGCTACGTATACATACATATTATACGTACCTTACGGGACATAGTTTTTCTTGATTCTGGTCCAGTGTGCGTTAAAACATAATATATTTGTCACGGTAATATGGTGCTAGCGATAAGAGACATATTGTTGTGTATGTTATTATTATTATTTAAAATATCCTCGAAAATGTAGCAGATTTGTTTTAAACCAATATTATTTTATCAAGGCAAGTATAGGTATAGAGTTTTTAAGTGACAAAGTAGCAATCATTTGCGTTCGTGGGGTGTTTAGGCTGAGTAAACTAAATATAAAATGCCAAGTCACGGGTATCATGAGTACTAAGCAAAAATAAATTCGATTTTATTTTACCATTGAAAGTTTAATTTTAGTTTTAAATTTAGTTATATTTTAGTAAATCCATTATTCATTGGTCCCATGCCTGAATTTATAGAACTTTCATGGTCATTGAAGGACTGAAACTGACAATTAAAAATTAAAAAACTAAAACGATATAACCAGTAAAAATAATTCTATTTCATACGTATCAGAATAAACTCTAATACTCTCGTAAACATTGGAAAACCTTAAATTTCTATATATTAAATATTATTCTTAATTAAAAATATTAAACCAGCCCATTTAAAAAAAAATATATTATATATTCGCGCAAATATTCGCAGTTATACCCGCGTAATTCCTATCGGAATACCAGGATAAAATATAGTCCAACGTTACTCCTATAGACAGCTACGGGTTACCTGGTAGTAAAACATTGTCAAAATTCAGCCGTGTTGAAGGTTACCCGGAACAAACAGACGTACAGACAAAAATATTTAAACTGGTCTTTCGGCATAGCTGTCGTGCAAATAACCGTGTGAGCATGAAAAAACTTTTTTACTCTGGCAATTGTGGCGAGGCTTGTATATTATACCTACATTCTTCTCAAAAATATTTCAAGGTATCATGATAAGGTTTTAATTAATTCTATATTTACATACACAATTTCACATACACAACAATATACGCCCAAATAGATAATAGAGAGGGGTTAGCGTGCAATAATGATTAAGCGAACTATAACGTATTGAGTAGACACCTACCTAATCTTTGAGATTTATCCTTGCTAGCTAGATTTACACATAGGTGGCGTTAGGATCATTTACACAAGGGCACATTTAAGCTGTGATATCACACACAAAGATAATGGAAACATTCAGATTTAGCCAACATTCATTTTTAAAGAACGAGTCCGGATATTATAGTAATATTGTAGATATTCAAATTCCGTGTGGTAACAGAGTAAGAATATAGTTCCTTCCATCATGTTTCTTACCCGTGGGTGCCCTAAAAGACGACTAAGGGATATGACATGCAGATAATATCCAGAGAAGGAAAACTCGACAGAAAATGCTAAACCAACACGCCTGACCGCCATGGCATAGTGGGTCAATTTCCCTCCTATTGTGAAGGAGACCCGAGCCCAAGATATTCAAACATTGTGTTAAATGCCCTGTGGTGGCGGTTACGAATACTGCCAACTTTAAAAAGCTCTAAATCAACTCCATCTAATGATGTCTCGTCAACAATTAGATTCAGAAGAATGGTTACCCATTAACGACCGAGAATCGTATTTTTTTTTTTTCATCATTTGTAAGGCAAATTCTCATAATTAAAAAACGCCTCTCAAGGGCTCAAACGCTATTTCGGAGGTGAAAATATTAACCTTAAAAATTTTTAAAATTCGTTATTGAAATACAACTATTTAGTGCACTCATGGTTGAAAACAAAGACGGGGTCATTTGACGTTTTCTATGAGAAAAAAATCATGAAAAAAAAATTCGCATTATCGCAATTTCAACCCCAGGTTTTGAAAGAGCCCACTGCAAAGTACGGGCGACCATATTTTTCATTTGAAAATTCTCGTTTTTTAATGATGAGAATTTGCTTTAAAAATGATAAAAAAAATACAACTCTCATTCGTTAATGGGTTAAAGTAATGCAGGCGGCTGGTGATATAACTATTGCCAAAACTATTTACTATGTGAACATATTGCGTCGACCTCAAGTAAATGCGATAAGAACGATATGATAATGTTATTTATATTCAGGTCAATTGACTGCATTTATAGCGGAGTAATTTTAGGTCGTGGGTTCGATCTCCATGCGGGACGATTCTTTGTTTGGTTCAAGGAAGATTGATAGCGAATATATATCCCACAAAATAAATATTTATTAGAATGTGAAAATAAAAAAAAACTAATATACGAAAATATGTCTAAATATATGGGTATATCTTATTTTGAAAAGAGAAATACGAAGGCAGAGACCCCCTTTCTCAAAGTTTATCAATATACCGCATATCTGAAATTAAATTTTCCATCCTTCCTAATATAATAACGGTATAAACCAACCACGTGGCGACGGAGTGAAAATACAATTCACCACTCCCTGTTTTGCTCGTGGGTGTCGTAAAAAACAACTAAAGGATGTAATATGCATATAACATCTATGCTAGACAAGGAAAACTCGAAATGAAACCCTATACCAAGACGTCTGACAAGCGTGGGTATAGTAAGTCAATTTCCCTCCCATTGTGAAGGAGGAGTCCAATTGTGGGACGTATATGAACTGTGATGATATAGAAATTAAAAAATTAGCAGGTCTTCTTTCCTATTCTCACCTTCGAACTAATAATGGGTTTGCACTAAGTATTTCCTAATTCAAAAAATTATTTAAAATCAAAATTTTTTTCGCTTTAAAATCTAGATAGACCATAAACAAGTATTTTATCCGGACTCGCTCTTACTTACATACGGCAAGGACAATGCATCTCGAGTTAGTGGATGAAAATCAGATATTAATGTCAGGCACTGTAACTGGACGCAATCCATGTGCTTATAATGAACATACATAATGATAAGAGATTGAGGAGAAAGTAATAGAGTTATTTGGTCATGGTTCTCTTACCTGCCTGACGTTTTCAACAAGGAATTTTGACGATCGAACGATCATATTATCACTACTATACATTGGACATGAAGTGTCAGGCATAGATACGTATATTAGAATAATAATATATCAGTTTTGGATACAATTACAGATAGAGAGAAGGAAAACTCGAGATAAAACCCTATACCAACCGGTTTGAATACCGTGGTATAGTAGGTCAATTTATCTTCTATTATTATGGAGGGAGTTCCCTGGCCAGCAGGACCTATTTGAGTTCTTATGAACTGGTAACTGAAACGGAAATACGTTACGGCGGTAATAAAATTCTGTAAAAAAAATAAACCGTCAGCCAAGTGCATAATGTCGTGAGAAAGTCGCAAGTTACCTCGTTATATCAACTCGAATGGATGGATAGACGGTCAAGTAGACTTTGTCATCTATATGTTTATCAATTTTTTTGCAACAATGACTTGCATTAAATGAGAACATAAAAAGTAGCTTACCTCTTTAATAAGTATGTATTATTATCAATCTATATTTTTTTGGTAAAAATTGCACATGCCGATGTGAAGATTGGGAAGAGGCAATCGGTTAAGTTCGGCTAGTATGATTAACCTGATTGATATCTGTCAATGTTTTAATATCTACCTGATCCATGCCTCTCAGGATTTCATGTCGGTAATCTAACAAAAAAAATCTGGTTTCACAACACTCACCGAATGTAGATTCAGGATTATTCGCCACAATAGCACGCCGGACTTCGCTTGAGTAAAGTATGTAACCGGTCACTATCTTCTGCTTAGAGGAGTCCTTCTTTTTCTTACCGGTGGCCGGGGTAACAGGGTTGACCTTCTCCTGGGCGGGAGTCGCAGTCATCGTTGGATTGTACGGGTTGCTGTTGCCACCTAATTTTAAAATTTTATTAAAGAATAATATGGTAACAAGTTATAATTTTCATTTATCTTCACTACTTTCTTTGGCATGGAAGCATACGAGACCCGAAATCGCTAAAGGATCTCCCGAAAAATGGCCGCAATAGCCAGTACCAACTCTAGGTATTTTTTAACACTAACTGCGATTGCCAACCCGTCTACCACACGTAGCGATTTCATATAAAATTACCTCCCTTTATGAGGAGGCCTATGTCCAACAGAGGATGCGGATAGTTGGATACATGAGAATATCTGCCCAGTTATATTGAGGCCAATTTTCCCCTTGATGGCAGACTAATAAGTAAAATTGAAAATTTTCAATAACCTCCGACGTAAACAAAAATAATTTAAAAAAAACGTATTACGTTCCTTTAAACAGGAATTATCAGTTAACACGTTGAACACGATGGAGGACATCATGTGGGCGACATTTATATATTATTGTGACCATCTTAGCGTTCAACCTGTTAATTGCCATTTAAGAGCCATTTCGCAAAATGATTACGCTCGAGTTTAGGTAAAAGACTGCAGAAATGTTTATGTGTGCGTAACTAACTACAGATGCGCGTGTAACGCGAGGGTCGAGATAGACAAAGTAGTCTTGAGCCGTAAACGTGATGTGATTTGATAAAAGATTAATTGTAAGAAAATAAGTTACTTATTTTAATTGTCTAATGAAATTTTCCTGTTAGATTAATAAGAAAACACAAATAAGTATGTTATGTAAAATAAATAATAACAATTACCATAAAAACAAACATGTCAATTAAATGCTAAATTAATATTTTATTTGGATAGCATATTCTCCTGCCAAAAGGTGGTCTTTTTCCTTTCAATAGAAAATGAGGACCAGTCCATATATCAAATACACATAAGTTTTCGCTATGTGCAATTGGCCTTGAAACCAGTAATACCAGTCGTGTTCTAAGATTGGCTGTTCACTTTAAAACATTTCAGTCTTTTAGCTTGTCAGACAGTATCAGGATCATTTTCAAATAGCGAGGTTGGACATTTCACTTTCACTAATGCTTCACTGTACAACGCATCTGGTGTTGCCCCTAAATAAAAAAATTCCACGTCTATAAAAAGACATTTTTCTATATTATAATTTTCTTGAGCACCGAGTTGGGCCACAATCCACCAGATTTATAACGCAGTCCTTGCGTCCCATGGCTGAAATAAGATAACAAAAAACTTCGCCCGCAATTATCTAAGAATGGGATCTACTTATACTTTGAAAGTCCCCTAGTTTAGTTTGTTAGGAGAAGAAATCTCGAAAATATTTCTCAATGAAAATTTAAAAATGTAGACATTTAGCCAGAAAAAATCTGTGTAATCATAATCAACACCTCAAATATATATCGGATTCTATCTCGCAGAGAAATCCCGAGCACAGCTTGCTCCATAGCACGCTGAGCGACTGAACTTGGTTATGAGGCCTACATTTAGGGATCATATTTTCGTGCCGTAAGTCATCACTGGTGACATACACAGGATATAGATATGTGTTTTCAGAAACTGAGGTATGTTGGATGATCCTTTTAAGACCTTCTTAAGTTCTCTGAACGCTGCCCAGCCGATTTGGATTCATCGACTGACCTCTTTTTTGAAATTAGACCTACCCAACTGAACTGTTTGTCCAAGTTCATCATAATGATCGATAACTACGATAATCGCATTCGCAACTAGGACCGGTACAGGAATGACATGGGGATTTGACATGACTTTCGTCTTATTCATGTTCATTCGTAAACTCGCGAGTTGGGATATCGTACTACTATCGTAGAGAGCAGGAAGCCCAACTTTCTGAGGGTGTTTGTGTGTGGAGGGTTTTGGCGGTGCCCTTGGTATCACCGAGCCTCAATGCACTCATTCACACTCCCTCCACTTTCTTCGCGGTAGGCAGCGGCCTTGTAAAGGTCCATGAGCGGCAGCAACACTTACCACCAGGTGTACTGTTTGCTCGTTAGCCACGGTTTGCAATAATAAAAAAAATTACGATATTACTGTAAATCGAAGATGAGTGATGTATTTGCCGTTGATGTTAATGCCGAGTCCGACTCAGTATTAGAGCTTGAAGACATATTCCAGTGCAGTGGTGGACAATTTCGGAGAGATGACGTATCCCTCTCTCATGCCTTGCCGCAATCGGATCGGATTCGTACTCTTATTCCGATCAAATCTTACATACATGTACATCGTACGTAAATCATACATACTTGATAGTAAAAAATCTTAACTTATGACAAAATACGAAATGTATCAAAACTATGTAATTGCAGTATAATAATGATTTTAGAATACGAACGCACTGAATCGGGACGTAGGAACAAATGAGATAGGTCCATCCTCAACGAGTGCTCGCACCGTACTAACCGGTGCCCTTTTTTTTTTTTGTTTTGTGTGACTTAGTTGTTAGCCTCAGATGGCTGTGACAACTTTACCCGGACTGGTGGGTGAGCGCTGAGCTCTCAACCCGCTTAAAGTTAAGCGACCCATACCGAGGGCACCCCCTGTGGGGTACGGACCTCGGCTCGGGCGGTCGCTGGCAAAGTGGGCACTCCCACGTTTATGATTTTAACGCGACACGTTTTTCTTCCCCGTCGGCGGGGACGGTAACGTGGATATTTATTATTATTTGTCAAGGCCGCGCGGGCTGTGTGTGCCTCAGTCTGGGCGAGCGTAATAATGTCGTCGGGTTCGTAGAGTATTAGTCGCGGTTGTTTAATCGCGGACATTTTAGAGGGGGTGTAAGAAGCCGCCCTTACCACTAATGGGTTTGGGTGTGTCGCGGCAGAGTCGAAGTAGCGGCGGGAGCACTGTCCTGGGGAATCGTAATTTATTGTAATTTGGACTAATACTCAATAATTAAATACAATTAATTGCATACAAGGATTTTCAACATAACTGTGGAATTCGATTCTCCAAAGATCATAGTATAATGTGTAATTTAATTTAGAATAATTTTATTATTTTAACGCCATAAAATAGGCGATAAAAAAGCAATGAAAAATTTAAAAATCGCCCTAGAGTTTTATTTTTTTACTGATTAACGGTATAAAAAATTAAGAATGTGTTAAATTAAATGGCAATAAGAGTATATTTCTGATCTTTACTATATTTTTTGTGACCTAAAATATAAATATTAGTCATAGATACAGGGCTCTGAAATTGACTCTGAGGCGATTTTCCAGTAAAATGGTTGTGGGAGATGGGCTACTATGGATCGAACAATTGACTTTTAGAAAAAGTGCTAAATTAATCGTCAATACGAAAGGTTGGCCCATTTTAATATGTATTCAATAATATCTAGATGTTACTTACGACGGTAGATTAGGAGCCCAAAATCAGAGAATTTCGAGCGTAAACGCGAAATGGCTCTTAACGATTATAGCAACACGCGTGAAGCACTTAGGTTGGTTTTAGAATCACGCTGACTGTCGACGCTGACTGTCGGCGCCGACAGCTCAGCGCGTCGCTTGTCAGCGTTAAAGTTCAGCGCATGACGTTCCATTATCGTGCTGACCACTGCTTAGTACAGACGCACAAAAATGCGAAGTGCGTTAATTACTGCTGCTTTGTATTATCTAAAAAAAAAAACAAGAAGGCGCGAAAACGCTCACTGAAGGCAGAGGCGCGTGTGTACTGCCGCTGACCTGTCAGCGCGGACCACCGCACGCGCTGTTACCTATGCGTTATTCTAAAACGCTTCCTAGACGTTCATACATTTTGGCTATCAGCTCCGACGGTCAGCGAACGGTCAGCGTGACTAAAAAAACCAGCCTTAATAGAGTAATCATACGCTATTAAATCATTTTGGAACATAATTGATACTCTTACACTTCTGGGCCGATATTAACCAAACATAGCTAAGGACCACCGCAAGGAAATTCGCTTTCAACTGAAAAAACCGCATCGAAATTGGTCCATCTGTTTGAAAACTACGATGCCACAGACACGATACACACAGAGAGAGACACAGGCAGACATCGACGTCAAACTTATAACACCCCTCTTTTTGCGTCGGTGGTTGAAAATACAATGCTTCACACCCTATTTTTGCCTATGGGTGATGAAAAAAAACCGACTAAGGTATATATTATGTATACAACATTTATACATGAGAGGAAGAAAAACTCGAAATAAACCCTATTTTTTTTTTGTTTTTTTTTTGGGGGTGGGTTGCGGTCGGCGCGCTCCTCGCACTACTCCGTCTGGGGCAACAGAGGGACGTAAGTACGCACACCCGAACACCACGTCGCCTTCGTCGTTGGGCCGACCACCGGAGCAGGGTTACTTGTCAGCATGATATAGTTGGTCAATAGTAGTAATGAAAGGGAACTCTTATTGTGTAGGAGTCGAGCAGTGCGACCTATATGAGTTGAGATGATAATAATGCTGACCGGGGTCGGCTTAAAGGCTTGTCTGGGAGCCAGAGCCAGAGTATTAGACATCTTTCATTGTATTTAAGCCAGATCAGATAGTGCAGCAGTGCTATCTTGAGAACAGCCCACCAAAGATGATGATTAATAGACCTTCTATTGTCCATCGATGGGCTGGTGGTTAGAGGAATGGATCTAGAAAGATATTAACGAATTAATGGATTATGTTAAATATTACCTATAGAAAGCGGCGTAGCAGGTGACGCTAGTGAGGAGTCATCAAGCGAGTTCTCCAATAACATCTCCACATCCTGACTTCCTATAGTGGTGTTGATCAGATTGGTGAACTGTGGTTTGCTCTCCTGTAATACATTTTTTTAAACAACACTCTGAATTAAGTAAGTAATCATTTTGAAGTGAAACATCTATAGAGAAAAATGAACCTGATCATTGGTGTGGCGTAAACAGCTCGTGGCGTTACGACGTCACGCTATATGAGGGAATATGCGAGGGTAAACCTATAATGTATACTATTCATAGTATACGCTATAGGTATTGATTTGTTACTATTTGAAATATTTTAGAATTTTTAATTATTTTATTTAATGAAAATAAATGTTTATTGAATAAAAATCGTCACTTTCTGGAAAAACATCGTAATATTTTATTTATACATTATGCCATATTAGTTCCTGTAGTACTCTATTCTTTTCTGCATATATACTTGCACAAGATAATGTCGATGTTTCACATCTGCCAGGCGTCCTGAGCGACAGCTCACTTTTTATTGTGAGAGATAGTCCCTCCCTCCAAAATACCATACACTTACAAATAAAGAAAATTTAATTTGGGTGTGCAGTATGTTAATAGACTTTACCAAGTGTTAGGTAAGTCAATGAATAATGTAAGGCTATCTTTTACTTTCCTCATCGGGAGTCGTAAAAACCGTCTAATAGAGCATTAAAAATAGGTGCAGCTTTAACCGGTTTTAACTGCGATCGCTAATTCATCTTCTAATTTTGGCGATTAGGGCATTATTCCTACTTCAGACGGATAGATGGAAGACTCCTTTAGCAATTATTTTTTACAAATAAATTGAATAGTATATTAGTCTTAACTCACTATCGTTTCAACGTTGACATTAGGGTGATATGGCTTCTGTGTGAAGGCACTGGATGAAGATTGAACCTCCTGCGCCGTGGCCAATGGTGGCGGACCCAACGGCTTCGGGAAGAAATACATCTGCAAACAAAATATAAACTCAATCATTTTACTCTAGTCATTGTATGATAATACATCTTTATTTTTGTCCCACCTATTCGGCACGAGCCTCCTTCGCAAAAAGAGGGAAATTGACCTACTATACCAAGCTGGTCAGACAGGTTAATATAGGGTTTTATTTCGAGTTTGGCTACACTTACATCGTTATGCACATGCTGTATTGTATGACATTTTAGCCGTATTTTATGACAACCACGAGCAAAACAGGGGGTGGTGAATTGTATTCTTACTTTGTCACAACACAGAGAGATCTATCCTAGATATATTCACCATCAATTTACAAACTTACAGGTGCTCACCGAGGTTTATTCAATAATTGTAAAACAGTGTGGTTATGTAATCCCCACGCTTCATGGGTGTGTTCGTGTTATCAGGTGGATTGATGAGTTCCCCAGAAGAGAGCTTCTGGCCCTACCCCTGTTGGTTTTTACGACTACCACGTGAATGTAAATGGTGGCGATGCATCATATTCTAATTGGTCACCGTATAACTAAAATTTTAATCAAACAGTTTTTTCTAGAAATAATAATCAAATTAATTAATTACCTCGTCGACGGTGACATCTTTCGTATGCTCAAATTTCCGCAGACCAGATTTTAATTTGCGAGCAACTCGATTCGATTCGTCGTACACAGATTCGCATACATACACATCGTTCTCAGCTATCTCAGTTGGACGAGCTGCAAGATACAGGCAGATATTATCGTCATTATCTCAGTCTATCCAGGTTTCATTGCTCGTGCCTCCTCTACTATAAGAGAGAAATTGCCCTACTAAACCACACATACTATGCTGGTCAGTGGATTGCTAAAGGGTTTCAATTTGCGAGTTCTATCTCTTGCGTTGATGTTATAGGCCGATCATATACCTTAGTTGTCTTTTACGATGCCCACTATTCTTTCTCTCCCTTTCTCTTCCTCTCTCTCACATCATACCGAGAAGACAAATCAGATATATAGCAGGTTGCAAGCAGGTTGTAGAACAGTATTGTCACAACAGATTAATTTTCCCTGTAGTTGCAAAATTGGTTGACAAATTACCAGAATCAATAACAGCAGCTAGGGCAACACGCACACACTAGAAACGTAAAGTTGAAAAGCATAACATTTGCAAGCGAAATGAACGAACCCTGCTGCGGTGACGAATGGTACATTGGTAAAACGGTGACGGTGATACCAAGTGAAACAGTTCCTCAGAGCAATCCCATGAAAGAGCAGGTAAAGTACACAGTGACCCAGTCCCTTGCAATAATGTCATGCACTAGCATCCTTTAGTCATTTCTTCACTCACTATGAAGAATGGTGGGGCGTCAAATACACCTTTTGTCTCGGTCCATACGTTCTATTGCTGACCTCCAGCCTCCTAACATAGTGGTAGGGAAATCGATCTATACCACGCTTGTCAGATTTATTTGTATAGTTTTATATGGAGTTTTCCGTCCGTGATGTTATCTATTTGCGTCCTTTAGTTACAGTTTACAAGTAAGAAAGGTGATGGTGAATTGTACTCTTACTCCGTCACCACACATTTAGTAACAAATAAACTTACTTTTGAGATAATCATCATAGTCTAACACTGAACACTTGCCCACGATGCCCACAAGTGGACTGGTATCATGCATTGTAGTCAACAGCACCTCCTGTTTGTAAAATGGCTGAAAATCAAACATACTCTAAGTTAGACATTGAAATAATTCTGTAAGTTTTATAATTTATTTGAATAGATCTATTATTTTATTTTTATACCTTGTTGATTATATTGGCGACCTCTGAAGGAAAGATCAGGAAGGGTCCACGGAAATAGCATTTATTACTGTAACAAAAATAAATTGCCTCAAATAATGATTTCTGATGTTTACACGAGTATTGCATTTTGCATTGAAATAATTTTGAACAGTCTTCAAAAAAGGAGGAGATTCTCTATTCAACTGTATTTTTTTATGTTTGTTACCTCAGAACTTTGGACTGGGTGAACCAATTTTGATGAGTCTTTATTTAGTCGCAAGCTAGTACTTGCCGCGTGGTTCCATTTCAAGTAGGTCCAGTTCTGAGATCCATTAGAAAATGGTTGAAGTCGGTTGTTTTTGATTTTTTTTTTATTACAGTCTTTATCATCTGTGTATTTGATTTTTTCTTTCCTTCATACGCCTCAAATTACTTTTACCAAAATTATATGATTAACCCTTATTAAAACGTTGGGAGCTATACTTTCCACATCTCAGATTGAAGTAAATTGTCTTTTATTTTTATATGCTTAAACCTAATGCAATGTAATATTTATCAACGCAATCTTAATATTTTAGAGAACATTTTTAAATGGAAAAACTTGTCAGATAATTATTACATGTCATGGTAAGCACACGTCAAAATCAGTTGACGTAATTTTGCCGCCGAAAACAACCGTTATTTTTTAGTTTTTTGTGTAGTGTTGAAAAAAAATTAGGTAAGCAGATTTGAGTCTTAGCTATGTAAACTAGACTATATTACGGTTGCGTGAAACGTAAAATATACCCAGAATCTTTAGTTTACACGTTGGTAGAGTCGATTGAAATTGAGTCTCTAAGTGGGAAGATATCATCCCAGTGTTCGTCACTGCACACTACATTCGGTAATTGTATATATAAAATCCATGTGTCTAAAAAAACGTGGTATATGCAATTTATTAGTTATTATTCGTTATTTCATGATCTCGAGTGCCGAAAAGTACTCACCAATACAAGTAACTTCCTACTACTACAAATTCATATCTAGCTAGAGCTACTCAACTAAAAATGTATGGTGAAATCATTAATTTTTCAATTTCTGAGTTTTCCCTTAGCAAAAGGAACTTGCATTGATGAGTACTTTTACCTCCTTCATTAAAAACGCAATCTTTATATTTTTAAGTCAAAATTTAATTCACAGGTGTAGCCAGGGCAACTAGCTAGTGTTTTAAAATATTGATGTCATACTGGACACTGGGAGCTATAGTTCCCACCTTGCCAACTATTTTACAACAGAGAACAGATGACGGGATATATACTTTCCACCAAAAAGAGGGTACTTCCCCCCCACTAACCCCTCTTTTGTGTGTATTTTTGAAATCTATGACCCAAAATTACCCAGGAACGTATCTTACTTTTTTGTTAACTCCTCCACAGGCTCGCGTTTGAATAAGGGTTAAAGAATTCTGTAACTGTATCACAAACTCTTAAAAACCATACAATCACTAGCATTCATATTACCCGATTGGAAGAGTTACAGTTATGGAGCTTCATAACATTCCTAACATATACCATATCATTATACTCACTCGCCAGTTTCCCATATGGTGTCAACTTGTGCAATCATCTGCTTACCACCATCGGTTACCACATACACATAGTCGCCTGTCTTGATTACACCAGAGCACACCGTGTTGTATTGTTCATAATAAGTGTTCTCATCATCGGTCCCCAATGGATTGTACATCACTACATCCTGGAAAACAAAAAAAAATGCACAAATGGCGGGTTAAGATACCGACTTAACGTGCTAGCGTCGCGGGTTCGAATCCCACACACGACAACGCTTTGTGCGATCCACAAATTGTTGTTCTGAGTCTGGATATAATTTATGTCTGTGAAGTACCCCACAATACAAGGATGTTTTCCTTAAGGCCGTGCGTGTTCTTTAAAAGAGCGTCTTTTAAAAGAGAAAAAAAAATGTATTTATTATTATCATCATCATCTCGGATCTCACTCTAACGGCTTGTATACGTCTCACTGATGGATCAGAGCCTCATCCACAAGTCGAGGGGAAACTGACCAACTACACCACGCTGGTCAACCGAATTGATATAGGGTTTTATTACGAGTTTTCATCTATTGCATAGATGTTATATGCATATTGTAATCCCTTAGCAGTGGCGTAGCAAGGGGGAGGCGGAGGGGCGGACCGCCCCGGGCGCCACTATTAGAAGGGCGGCAAAATTGGAAGAAAAATATTTTGTGCGGGCACTTTTTTATTTGGGGTGTGAGTTACGGTCGGCGCACTCCTCGCACCACTCCGTCCAGGGCGCCATAGGGGCATAAGCACGCACACTCGTAACCCATGACCGTGACGGACTAAATCCCCGGTCCAGTCACCCGCGGCCTCGACTGGGGCGACATGAGGCGCAGGTAGTCGCGCCTACGCCGCCCCAGTCACCGGCGGCGGTTCGTGTCGTCGAGGAGACGCTCCTCGCGCACGCGCTCCGCCGCCCCCTTCCGCGAGACTACTGCCTCGCAAAGGCTGAGACCGCGTCTCAGTTCACCCAGCACCGAACACAAACTCACAAACCTCGAGCGTATGCCGCGCTGTGTCCTCGTCGCAATCGCAGTGGTGGCAGGACGGTGTACTCTCTCTCCTAACGACCGTGTACAGGTATTTGGCGATGCATGCCTGCCCCGTCAAAACCTGCACCAGTCGGAAGGAGAGCACCCCGTGCCGCCGTTTTAACCACTGCATCAACACCGACTGGAAGGCCTCCATGGTCCGCACACCGAAACGAGGCCTCTCCAGCCGGACTGCCCAACGGGTAATGACGTCTCAGCGGGCGTCGACGCGCCAGGCGCTGAGCTCCCTCAAAGAGATCACACTGTCCTCCACTCGCACCCCCGACACAAACCGGCGAGCATTTCCGCCTCCAGGTCCCACGGGGGAGTCCCGGCCAACAGGCACGCTGCCTCCGTCGACACCGTGCGATATCCACGTATGGCCCTGGCCGCCATGGCCCTTTGTGGTCGCCACAGTAGAGCCCTGAGTCGGATGATCAGCTACCCCGCCCACACCGGCGCGCCATACAGGGCCATCGACCAGATGACCCTCGCGTACAGCCGTCGACACGTAGTGCTCGGTCCACCCACGTTCGGCATATGTCACGATAGGGTGGACGCCGCGCCGATGAGCCGTAGAGCAAGCCTGCGGCAATGCTCTCGGAACCACCAGTGCCCGTCGAACACCAGGCCCAAATACTTCATATGCGCCCGGATGCTGATATCAACCGAATTGGCGGTGATCGAGACGTCGATGGGAGGGCCCATGCGGGGCCTTTTTTTTTAATTGCCAACGGTGACAAACGAGCAAGCAGCACACCTGATGGTAAGTGAAACTGCTGCACATGGACCTTTTCAATACCAGGAGCACAGCTAGGCCGCTGCCTACCGTGAAGGAAATACTCTTCTTAAACCTCGTTTAAAGAAGAACATGTCATAGCGCTCGGGAAACACAGCAGCAGGTAGCCTTTGGAACAGGATGGCCTCCATCTTGTCCAGGGCTACCCTCAACCCCAAAGCACCGATCCGCCTGACGATCTCTTTGGTGCCTAGAGTCGCCAGGCTTGCCGCCTCCTCTAGCGTCCCACCGCGGGCTGTAACTAACAAATAACTTTGAAAGGAGTGAATTTGATAAAAAATGTTAAGAGACCTTTTTTGTAGAGCATGAAATTTTACTTAAGAATAATTATTTGCTATATAAAAATATTGATATTTATAGTGGTTAAAAAAATCCAGAAGCCAAATTAAAAAATATATCAATGTTTAAGGCTTGATTACAAGGGAACGGCTCGTCCTACGTTAATTTATTAAGAGAGCTTTTTTGTAGGGAATTTAATTTCCTTCAAAGATATGAAATGGAAAAATTTTTAAAATTCATGATGTCCGAATTTTGTGTGAAAAATTCAGTAGCTGTTCAAAAATCGATAATCATAATGATGCACCTCTTAAGAGCGTTATCGGTAATCGGCACTTCTCGCATTTTTGGTTTTTTGCTACGGTCCGATATCGACGCACACTAATGCACTACATACACGCGAGTTCATAGAATGACCAGTCTTGAGCCTTGGCGCTTATAATAATCAATCTCTAATATATTCTTCGGAGAAGTAGATTTTCAAAAATCAACATGATGTAAATTTTAAAATTTTTAATTAAAAACCAAATCTCATAACAGTAAAACGGTTAAAATTGTATTTTTAATATGCAAAGTACAGGAAATAGTAAAATATAGGCATAGGCACAGAGTATAACTTACAGGGAGACCCTCAGACGTGTGGGTCGGGGATTTCCATGATTTTTGGTGGGGTGGTAGAGGCGGCACGAGGGTATCACAACTACCAAATATTAGGGTCAACTGGGCCCTCGTTAAAAAGATTTTAAGGATCAAAGTTGGATGGGTAATTTATGTACTAGAAAAATTCAAAGTCGAATCGCCATCAAGCGGTAATCTCGTGGTAACGTGCTCGCCGGCGGGAACTCTGGTCTCGGGTTCGAGACTCGACAACTTATTTTTTTTAAATTATCACCTTAATGTGTAATAATTTTAAGAAAATAAAAAAACCCCAATCGACGTCCCTATCCCGGGAAGTCGGTCGCCGTCACACGGTCAGGCTCTTTGCGGGTGACACACTAAAGTCCCCGGTCCGGTCACCCGCGGACTCACCTAGGGCGGCGTGCGCGCGGATACTCGTATCTGCGCCGCCCGAGTCGCTGGTGGCAGGGTCCGGTCGGCACCGGTGATTGCAACGAGTTCACGGCGCCGGTCGGCAGGGTCCGGTCGGCACCGGTGATTGCAACGAGTTCAGGGCGCTTCTCTGCCCACGAGGCACACACCTCGAGCCTGTGCTGCGCCGTGCTCACGTCGCAATAGCAGTGGTGGCAGGATGGTGAGCTCTCCCTCCTAACGAGCTTGCGCAGGTACTTGGCTATCGTGACCCATCAATACCTGCACCAGTCGGAAGGAATGTACCCCGTGCTGCCGACCCAACCACCCCATCAGCACCAGCTGAAAGGACTCGACGGTCCTGATACCGTATTGAGGCTTCTCCAGTCCGATTGCCCAACGAGCAATGGCGTCTCGGCGGGCGTCGACCCGCCAGGCGGCAATTACCTTGATTGAGGCTATATGTGGCTCGCGTCTCTGATACTCGCAGGTAAAGCTCGGCGAGTACCTCCGCCTGCAGGTCCCACCGGAGAGTTCCAGCCAAGAGGCACGCTGCCTCCGTGGCTGCCGTGCAGTAGTCGAGTATGGCCCTAGTCCCCATGGCCATGGATGTCTAACAAGTCCAGTCAGAGATTTAAATCTACCCACTACAGAAATTAGTTATTAAATTTTGATCCACACTTTACTACATATTTATTGCTAGTACAATAAGAAAGTGATTCTCTATGAAAAAATTATATTGTGTATGGTTAGTATTATTAAACATTAAATTTGAGTTAGCTGATAATCTTCAGAAGCTGAGGCTGCATAAATGTTCGGTTCGGATTTTTGATGTGAAATATGTATAGGCGGGGTGAATCTGATCGTCGCGTGGCATTAAAAGCGGCGTTAACGCCACGCTTTGCGGTAACGACTTCAAAATAATTTTGATGTTTCACATCTGCCAGGCGTCCTGAGTGACGGGCTCACTTCTCTTTTCGTTTACTCTTTTGAAACTATAAGTACCTTACAGTTTTGTCGTGTGTTCTCAAAGTTCGACTTTACACCACCTGCATACGGCCTATCATGACCTATGCCAGCGTGGTGTTCGCGCACGTAAAGCCACACAGGATCCACAGGCTACAGACAATACAAAATCATTTCATACGCCGAGCTACGGGAGCAACGTGGTTCATACGAAACGTCGATCTCCACATCGACCTCGAACTGCCGACCATCAGCAGTTTATGAAACGGTGCTCTCAGAGCTACTTTGACTCTGCCATGACACACCCCAACCAACTAGTGGTTGGGGCGGCTTCCTATAGACCCTCCAAAATCTCATCCATCCGACGTCCTCGACGAAGAGGACGACAATATCACACTCGCTCAACAAAGAGCCAACACGGCCCGCGAGGCCTTAACAAATAAATATCCACGGTTCCGCCCTCGCTGTCGAGGTGCGAAACCGCGCCGCGCAAAAGTCACGACTAAAAACGTTAAAAGATTCTATATTATTCTTTATAGAGATCGCATGAAAGTAATTAAAAGAATTAGGTAGTAATAAATACTTACGAATCAAAACCGATCAGTCACAGTATACGCTCAAGTTCGTATTGTCGTCTTTTACGCTGTGAGCGGAGAGCTCGAGCGACGTGACCCTGCTCCGTTGAGCGCCAAGGCGCGACTGGCTTACGAACAATTATGCGGTTCAATTTATAGTAATATTTAAAATTTAATTACGAGGGTGACTATTCGTATTTCAATTTGGTTTTTTTTTTTTACTGCTTCTACAATAGTCGAATAAATAGTGGATATTTTTTTAAATATTCCAAGGTTAGTATTATTCACAAAATTAAATGTTTTACAGGAGCCATTTTCGTCAAATTAATCTTCAGGAAATATTTTTTTTTTTAGTTTTAATAGGAAGAAATCTTGAATTTCATTTTATACATACCCAAAAACAGTAATTTTCCTAACATCTACAATTTTTTTCGAGCTGCCACGACTTATCGTTTATTCGTACCTGAACTTCAAAACTCAGCGTTTTCGTAAAATCTCATTAACTTAAGTTCAAAATACCCTTGCCTTTTAATAAAATAGTTACAATGTTGAGTTATAATTCTGTACAAGCACAATATAAAGATGTGTTTAATGTAGTGGTTATATAAATTTTTAGTAAGCTATTATGATGAACGAGTAACCAGTCCTCAAAAAACCACATTTTTGGGTTTACGGCCGCTTATTACCGATAACGCTCTTAATATTAATATTAAGCGCTCAAGTTTCCAGAATAATTTTCTTTTGTCATCATGAACAATATTTTCACAGTACCGTTAATAAAAAATTGTTCGTTTTTTTTGGCCCAGTCTAATATACATATAACATCTATGTCATCATCAGTCATCCCAACCCACATACGTCCCACTGTTGGGCTCGGGTCTACAATGGGAGGGAATTTGACCTACTATACCACATTGGTATTCATATTTGTATTATTGCACAGATGTTCAATCTATGTAAGAGAGGGAAACTCGAAATAAAACCCTATACCAACACGACTGACCAGCGTGGTATAGTAAGTCAGTACCCCTTCTATTGTGGAGGAGGCTCGAGCCCAACAGTGGTGCGTATGTGAGCTGTGAAGATGATGATAATGAAATATCAAAACATGAAATAGGTTTTTTTGTTAAAATTTTATTGGAAATATATGTTTTTCTTTATGTACTATGTTACATTCTATCTTTACAAATCTATTGTATAGGGATAAGGCTATATTTTATTATACTTACAGGTCTTTCCTTCTCATGAACATTTTCCAATACCTCCAACTCGGCGAGTTCGTCCTTGTGCTTCTCAATGCGTTCACGGAATACTGAAACAGTTCTGTTTGGCTCGAGCGGTACCTGTGAATGTTTGCATTAGAAATCTCAATCAAAATTTATTTTCAGTAAAAAGTAAACTAGTTTTAAGAGTTTTCTTGTCTGAAGACAAGAACAAAAAAATACAAGCATCCTATTCGTTTTTTAGTATTTATACCATTTTTTTGTAAAAAGAAACTTCCGTGTGGTGAAGGAGTAAGAATACAATTCACCACCTCCCTCCTTGCCTGTAGGTATCGTAAAAAACGACCAATGGATTATAATCAGCTTATATACGTCACATTGTTGAACGCCATCCTCCACATTAAGAAGGAAATTGACCTACTAAAGCATGCTTTTGAAACAGATCGACTTAGTCGTCTTTTACAACACCCAAGGGGTTGGTGAATTCTATACTGCCTCCATTAACACACAGAAATAATATATTTAACTTGACTTACATCTCTGTGCACGAGTGTGGCCTCTTTCTCAGCGCCTTCCCACACTTTGATCTTCTTGAAACAACGTAATTTTGTGTTGTATCTACTCTCGCATACATACACGTCTTTATCAACAAAACCTGTATCACAAATACAAAAACACATTTAAAAAATTGTAATAAAAAAACCATAAAACATATTAGTTATGCACGCAAATTATTGCTCCAAGTCTGGAGCCGCTTGATTATCCATGGATTATTATTGACTAGCAGCGCCCTGGAGTTTTAACCGCATAGTGCCCCTTCCCGTGGGAATATCAAGATAAATTCTAGCCTATTGGATAGATACTGATATGTAAGCTATATTATTGTGAAGTTTCATCAAAATTCATGCAGTAGTTTTTGCGTGAAAGAGCAACAAACATCCTCACATACGCACTTTCGTGTTTATAATATTAGTAGGATTATCCATGAATTAAATAATTTCTTTAGTGCAGGCAGTGCATCCAGCCGTCTAACTAGCTTGGTATAGTAAGTCAGGATCCATTAGGGCGGAGGCTCCAGTCCAGAAGTGGAATGTCTATAGCTAAAGCTAGAATGAATGAATGTAAATGTTACCTTCAGGTTTGAACTTGAAGTACTCCTTCACGTTCATGACGTAACATCTTCCAACGATTTGATCGAGAGGCACGACACGATGTGATTCAGTTTTAAAAACTTCTTGTTGTAAGAATTTGCGTGTGCGAACGTGAAACGTCTCTTGTGGTCTATAAAAAAAATATATCGAATACACCTATAATTTCGTCCGTGTGGTGGCGGAATAATAATACAATTCACCACTCCGTATCTTGCCCGTGGATGTCGTAAAAGAGAACTAAGGTATATGATACCCATACAACATCTAAGCAAGAGAAGGAAAACTCGAAGTAAAAGTCTTTACAAACTTGTCTGACCAGCATGGTTATAGTAAGGTCAATTTAATTTCTATTGTGGAGGAGGCAAGAGCTCAGCAGTGGGAAGTATATGAACTGAGATAATAATAAAAAAAAAACAATAAACCTTTAATTTATCCTATAGTGGTATGTGGTAGCGGCTACTAATACTACCAACACTTACATTGGTCGTGTGTGTCGTAAAGGACAACTAAGGGCTGTATTGACCTTTGTCTTTTTGTTTCGCGTGGGGAAATACAAGTTTTATGCATGCCCACCTTTGATAGATGGGGTATGCCGGGCTTAACGTAGACCGTAGACTTATTATCAGCACCACTACCAGCTAAAAACCACACGCTGTTCCTGTCTCTCAGCTACGACGAAGTCTTGGGACCATTTTCACATGTTGTGAAGTTGTGGTGCACTTTGCCGGAAGGGCTGTACCTATTGACCTGTGAGCTTACCTACCCTTGAAATCAATTCTATTTTCGAATCCGATTCAATTCCAATCTCACTAAACTTATATTTGGTACCTATTCTTAAACAAAATCGAGAATAAATTCTTCCCATTTGCCGTTGTTATTTTCACCAAATATGACGTATTTTATTACTTTAAATTAATAACGTTAGCAAATTCGATCAGCACAAAGACGCTTTCTTGAAATTGTGCAACATTAACGATTTTAAACTACTTGAAATCACGTCGAGATTAGCAAATATTTGACTTAATCGACGAGTCTTATTCATTTAGTTAAAAAAAATCCACCAAATTTGATTTCAATCGTGCACTAGTGTCGCTTTCAAGAGTACTAAATTGCTCAAATTCGAGCTGCGATAAGATAGGATTAAGACCGAGATTCAAGAGTAAGCACACAGGTCCAACCAACCCCATCTGATGCCGTCTGGTCAACAATTGTATTTCCACGGCAAAGTCAACGGTCATAATACTATTGCCAAAACTTTTGCAATAGGTACAGTACAAGAAGAGTATTTTGTCGCCCCAGATGATGAAGCTATAATTTAAACCTCATATGTGGTCACGAGTTAAGAACATCTGCCGTCCAGGAATTTTTTAGAAATTATCGAATCATAATAACAGGTCTTAAAATACTAGTTCTTATTCCATACAACTTTAAACTCTTTTCCTTCCAGCCGTTTTCGCTAATCTAATTTCCTTCATTGGGATTCTGAGGTTATTTGATAATTCTTGATTAAATTTTATTATAGAGAAAAAGGAGTTTTGCCCACATCCTTTATTGTTACTTTAATTATTTACATTCTGATTGTGACTGAACAAATAAGATTGCAATATTAGAATAGCAACATATTTTATTCTAATACTGCAAAAAAAGACAGTAAAATGTATACTTTATATACATATGCTAAAATATTTCAGAATGAACCAAAATTAATAGTAATTGGTAACAATTTCAAAACTTTAGTAAAATGAAAATATCAAAAAGCTGCCGCCCAACGTGGGGCTCGAACCCACGACCCTGAGATTAAGAGTCTCATGCTCTACCGACTGAGCTAGCCGGGCTGTGAGAACGATTATCAAAATATGCGACTTGATTAAATTTTCACCATATAGTTATGAAACCAAAATAAGTATAATAGTGAAGACAATTCAGAAAGATCTTCCATGTCAAATGTTACGGTTTCTATCCTCATGTAGAACAGTTATTGGTTTCCACCAAGAAATTATATTTGGGTTCGAGCATGATTTGTGCATCGATGATATATTTGTAAAGTCCCATCTATCTAATTGAAAAATCACAAATAGTTTTTGAGATATTTGCGAAAAACCAGACCCAATTTTTTTAAATAATTGTCTATAACTTTCAAATTTTTTATGAGCGGTGCAGAAATTTGTCAAAAATCATCTAGAAGTTATTCCAAATCGAATGACACCTCAACCATATTTTTTCGAAACTGATAAGTTGACCAAAAAGCACTTGTGGACTAGACTAATCACGACAAAATGGTTTCCTCCTTAGTCAAAGGTGTTCTTTTAAAATAAAAATAACATTGTCAGTTAATTGATTGGAGAATAATTGCTTGGGAACATTTGAAAATCAAGTTTATGCCATTACTAATTAATCTTAATTGCTATTCATTGATTTGTCGATTATAACTTGGGAGGCCTGTGCTTTATATTTTTCTACATGATCAAATTCGGAATACGTAAATTCGTAGAACGGGTGTAACCAACGCAGCCTAAAGAATTAGAACATAGAAATGGCAATAGATAGGTCACATCGCTCGTCAAACCGACAACCATTGGAGAAGAAAGGTTCTGAGTGGCGACCACGAATTGAACGACGCAGCGTAGGATGACCTCCTACTAGTTGTACTGGCGACATTTTGGAAGTCGCAAGGAACCGTTGGTTGCAAAATTTGCAGAGAACCATTCTGAGTGGCATTTTCGTGTGAGGCTTATGTCCAATAGTGGACATCTACGGGCTGATGGATTAATAGATATCCAGTCAGTGCGAGATTTGATCGTAAACAGGACAAGAAAAATGGCAACCCTTACATCTAAGTGTGACGCTGGCGTCTGGTCTTGAATTAACAAGGGGATGTAGGTATTAGATTTCAACTCACCTATAGTACGCATTACAATACATCATGGGCACACCGTCGTTGTTGGTCCACACTCGCTCCACTTGGACTATGGGACACTCCTTGTGACCTTTGTCTGGATGAATGTATAGAAAGTCTCCCTTGTTATATGCTGTCTGTTGTAAGGGCGCACCGCCTGAAGGCATTGAGTCGTCAGTGCTTGACCTATCAACGATATATCACAATATTATTAACAATAAATTTTTAATTACAGACAAAATAGTGGGTTAAATACCTTCCTATTATCGTTGATTCAGATTCCAGGAATAATAATTCTGCATATAAACCACAAATGGTTGTTTTCAGTGTATTTTTTTTTATAATTTTATGTTTGTAAAGTCCCATAGTACAAAAGTTTAAATTTTTGTAAAGAAAAACAAATACAATTAGTGATCAAAAATATGTCTAGGAATTTAATTGGCGCTCAGTCATGTCTTTACTAAGTCGTTTACGAAATACAAAGTAAATTAAATACATTATAAAAACCTTACCGGGTCTCATCTTCATCCTCATTCTCCTGCAGCAACTTGCACTGCTTTACTAACTCCACGCTGGTCGCCATAGTATCTCTCGTGAAGGTTAACGCCGGCGATTGAAGTGTACCACGGCAAAGATGGTCCCTTTGGTCGATGTAGTAGGACTGTAGCTCCACGGAGTCTTCGAAAATTTGACTGTCAGTGCGGGATAGTCGACGTGCCCTAAAATCAGATAAACAGAAAATATAATTATAAGTCAATTTTAATGTTCTTCCTGTTGATCTTGCTCCCTTCATTGCTCGGGTTATCCCCATGTGCTGATGAGCTAAGAATACAAAGTGTTTTACCCATTATTTTCATGGGAGTTGGGAAAACCGCGTCTGTGGATTACTAGGAGATTCGGGAGCAGCAGTTGAGATAATTTATAACTGTGTTCGCTAATATGCCTGCTAAGCAACGGATTTCATTATTCAACATAGGGTTTAGTCAATGGTTAAAAGACTGAAAATTAAATAAACGGTTTAGACCTCTCAAGTCAATGTTTATTACTTAAAATTATTGAGAAAATAAAATCACATACATTGTCAAAAAATAAATTGAAATTATATCCTTAAAAAGCTTTTTATGAAACTTGAAAATAACTGTCACTTCAAATTTATAATCATATAAGCCATACCTAAAATTTTAATCATGATTTTCGAAGACTTTCAAAGAATATAAATTGAAGATCTGTTTTTAAAATAAATGGTTTCCTACAGCCTAATAAAAAAGCCTATGACTTCCAACTTACACCATATTTTTTCAAATAACGAATTTACCGACATCCAGTATCTATGAATAAGCTACTCAATATGAAAAAGTAATATCGTTCTATGAGTTATGAAGAAAATTATTGTACAAACTTATATTCACAAGTCTGAAAAATAATTTCTTTTGTAATTTGATTTAAACTGATGACTCTGTTGCCAAAATGTTAATAAAATGAAAAAAGAATATTGTAAATATCTGCTACGTTTATTTAAATACCCACCTATACTTTCATTTTGCTCGTGACAGGTTAAAAGAACACAAAGCAAGTCATGAGGAATGGTGACAGAAGTAAAAACTTAAAACTATGAACTAACAGTTTTTCATTCTGGTTATTCAAATTATTTGATCTAAAATTTAAATTTGTAAATATTTTTTTAATATTTTTGGTTTTACATATATCGGCACAGATATTATAACATGGAGATATGGATGTTAGTACTAGTCACGTTAACACGTCACGTTATCATGTCGATGACGAATTATATGAATTTACTCCCTATCCAAACCTGTCCATAGAAGCTAAGCTATATAAAAATAAGAATGTTAACCGATATTGAAACAGCTAGAATGGTTTATTTCGCTTATTTCCATAGTCTGATGTCTTACGGCATATTACTGTGGGGATGCTCCGCGGACTTGAATAGAATCTTTGTTCTTCAAAAAAGGGCTGTCCGTGCAATTTATAATATGGGCCCAAGAGTCTCACTTCGAGAGAAATTCAAAGAAATAAATATTCTAACTGTTATATCACAATATATATACGAAAATATATGTCAAAAAAAATATCGCTAACTTCAAAAGATATTGTGACATTCATGAAATGAATAGTCGGAATAAGGACAAACTAGTTGTACATACTACTCGTCTCCAAAAAATTAGCAAATCATTCATGGGGCAATGTATACGTTTCTACAATAGATTACCTAAAGATATCCGAGACCTGCCAACAAGAATGTTTAAAAAAGCTATCAAGAATAGACTTTGTAAGAAAGCTTATTATAAAATCTCGGATTATGTAGATGATAATACTAATTGGTTGTGAGCAGCTCCTCATTATGCAATTTCCTTGTTATTTTAAATAAACTCTTTTTTAATAACTCTAATATTGTAAAGCGTAGCGTGTTTTGCCTAACGAAATTTTGCATTTTCGTCGTTTGTAACATGTTTGTAACATATGGTCTTGGTCATGCTCACTGAAGGACCTACTTGCGGTAGCTGCGTGGAGCGGCTCTCCCTTCTCTCCATAGTGGTTGAGGGGAGTGATGGCTGCTCTAGTAGTTAACTCGTGATCGGGTGCCGCTTGTGGGATCTAGTCCAACCATAATCATTTGAATTATATTAAGTATCTTGCAGTTCGAAGGGCATCACACTGGAGCTAGGTCTTACAAAACATGTATACAAATTTATATCTAGTTAGAAGAAAAAAAAAAAAAATTATAGACAAGCCCGCTGAGTTTCTTGCCAGATCTTCTCAGTAGCGGTCGCGTTCCGATCCGGTGGTAGTTTATTTTTATTGGATAATTTAATTTTATTTTGTAAAATTGACAATATGTAAGTGCCCTCTCGGGGTCTATGCATAATAAATGATTTGAATTTATTACTTCAAAAATAGAATTTATAGGCTTGGTACTTTACCTTTCAAACACAGCGAACATGTCTTGTTGAAAATGATCAAGCCTCTTGTATAGTCCTTTATCCAATCGTCGTTTGACCAAATCCAGCGATATTGCTCGCACTTTCTCACCGTTAGCGACTTCATCGTGCTCCGGTAATTCCGCCATACTATCTGAGTAGCACCTATAATAATGACAATGTTTTAAAAACAACAATCCAAAAAATATTATTAATAATTAGTGCCATAATCCGTGTGGTGACAGAGTAAGAATTACAATCTCTCCTCTCTCTCTCTCTCCTCTCTTGCCCTTGGGTGTCGTAGACGACAAAGGGATAAAATATGCATATAACACCTATGCAAGAGAAGGAAAACTTGAAAACAAAGCCTATACCAACACGTCCGACCGGTGTAGTCGTCGCCTCGTCATCTCAGCCCATATACATCCCACTGTTAGGCTCAGGCCTCCTGCACAATGGGAGGGAATTTGACCTACTATGCCTTGCTGGTCAGGCATATTGGTTGGGGTTTCATTTCGAGTTTTCCTTCTCTTCCACAGATATTATGTGCATATATTATCCCTTAGTCATCTTTTATGACATCCACGGACAATATAAGGAGTGGTGAATTGTATTCTTACTCAGTCACCACAAGGAAAGTATAGTAGGTCAATTTTTCTTCTACTGTGGAGGAAGCTCGAGCCCAACAGTGTGACGTATATGAGGCGAAATGATGATGAGTGCCATAATTGTCACGCCTTTTTTTTTTGTAGGGTATGATCAACGCACACGCCGTCCGTTCCGTCCGGGGGTGACAAAAGGACGGAGCGCGTCTCCATAACCCACCGTATTCCTCCTCTGTCGCCATTGGGTCGACCACCGCTACCGCGTTCCTTAACGTCCATTGCCAGCCCGGCGGGGTAATTGTCACGCCTGGCAATTGCAATGTGTTTTATGCGTTGCCCAGGAAATAGCTGCTGCCCGCTCTCCTGGTAAGATCCTTAACCGCTACGCAATATCTTTATCCTTATCCTTACTAATATTATAAATGCGAAAGTAACTCTGTCTGTCTGTCTGTCTGTCTGTCTGTCTGCTACGCTTTCACGTCTAAACCACTGGACCGATTTTGATGAAATTTGGTACAGAGATGGACTAAAGCTTGAGAAAGGACATAGGCTACTTTTTATCGCGAAAAAATGGGTATAAGGGGTTGAAATAGGGGATGACATTTTGTATGGAAATTCGTCATTTTCGATGATAGAACCACGAATCTTTGTATTAAGACACCTAATAATAAATAAATAAATATTTGTTCAAGCGTTTTGGAAATTTCATTTACATGGGGATGAAATTCAACCCCTAAAATACCAAAAAGCATACAGCCGAAACCACTGGGCCTAGAAACGTATTTTTTTTTTACACCGTCGTATTTCTTGGGGTGCACGAGCACTAGCAAAGGATTTTTGGAAATTCACCCCCTTAAGGGGGTGAAAAACATATAGTCTTTCACGTCTAAACCAATTTTGATGAAATTTGGTACAGAGATGGACTAAAGCTTGAGAAGGGATATAGGCTACTTTTTATTGCAAATAAATGTGTATAAGGGGTTGAAATAGGGGATGACATTTTGTATGGAAATTCGTCATTTTCGATGATCGAACCACGAATCTTTGTATTGAGGCACCTAATAATAAATAAATAAATATTCGCTCAAGCGTTTTGGCAATTCCATATACATGGGGATGAAATTCAAACCCTAAAATACCAAAAAGCAAACAGCCGAAACCACTGGGCCTAGAAACGTATTTTTTTTTACACCATCGTATTTCTTGGGGTGCACGAGCACTAGCAAAGGATTTTTGGGCATTCACCCCCTTAAGGGGGTGAAAAACATATAGTCTTTCACATCTAAACCGATTTTGATGAAATTTGGTACAGAGATGGACTAAAGCTTGAGAAAGGATATAGGCTACTTTTTGTCGCAAAAAAATGGGTATAAGGGGTTGAAATAGGGGATGACATTTTGTATGGAAATTCGTAATTTTTGATTATAGAACCGTGAATCTTTGTATTAAGGCACCTGATAATAAATAAATAAATATTCGTTTAAGCGTTTTGGTAGTCTCACTTACATAGGGATGAAATTCAACCCCTAAAATACCAAAAAGCATACAGCCGAAACCACTGGGCCTAGAAACCTATTTCTTTTTACACCATCGTATTTCTTGGGGTGCACGAGCACTAGCAAAGGAATTTTGGGCATTCACCCCCTTAAGGGGGTGAAAAACATATAGTCTTTCACGTCTAAACCGATTTTGATGAAATTTGGTACAGAGATGGACTAAAGCTTGAGAAAGGACATAGGCTACATTTTATCGCGAAAAAATGGGTATAAGGGGTTGAAATAGGGGATGACATTTTGTATGCAAATTCGTCATTTTCGATGATAGAACCACGAATCTTTGTATTAAGACACCTAATAATAAATAAATAAATATTTGTTCAAGCGTTTTGGAAATTTCATTTACGTGGGGATGAAATTCAACCCCTAAAATACCAAAAAGCATACAGCCGAAACCACTGGGCCTAGAAACGTATTTTTTTTTACACCGTCGTATTTCTTGGGGTGCACGAGCACTAGCAAAGGATTTTTGGAAATTCACCCCCTTAAAGGGGTGAAAAACATATAGTCTTTCACGTCTAAACCGATTTTGATGAAATTTGGTACAGAGATGGACTAAAGCTTGAGAAAGGATATAGGCTACTTTTTGTCGCAAAAAAATGTGTATAAGGGGTTGAAATAGGGGATGACATTTTGTATGGAAATTCGTCATTTTCGATGATCGAACCACGAATCTTTGTATTGAGGCACCTAATAATCCTTACTAATATTATAAATGCGAAAGTAACTCTGTCTGTCTGTCTGTCTGTTACGCTTTCACGTCTAAACCACTGAACCAATTTTCATGAAATTTGGTACAGAGATGCACTAAAGCTTGAGAAAGGACATAGGCTACTTTTTATCGCAAAAAAAAATGGGTATAAGGGGTTGAAATAGGGGATGACATTTTGTATGGAAATTCGTCATTTTCGATGATAGAACCATGAATCTTTGTATTAAGGTACTTGATAATAAAAAAATAAATATTCCTTCTAGCGTTTTGGAAATTTCATTTATATGGGCATGAAAATCAACCCCTAAAAGATAAAAAAAGCATACAGCCGAAACTACTGAGCCTAGAAACGTATTTTTTTAACACTGTAGTATTTCTTGGGGTATACGAGCACTTACAAAGGATTTTTGGAAAATCAACCCCTTAAGAGGGTGAAAAGCGTTTAACACCTAAACCACTGAACCGATATTGATGAAATCTGGTACAGAGATGGATTAAAACTTGAGAAAGGACATGGGCTACTTTTTATTGTGAAAAATGGGTATAAGAGGTTGAAATAGGGGATGACATTTTGTATGGAAATTCGTCATTTTCGATAATAGAACCATGAATCTCTGTATTAAGACACTTGATAATAAGCAAATATTCGTTCTAACGTTTTGGAAATTTCATTTATATGGGGTGAAATTCAACCCCTAAAAGATAAAAAAGCATACAGCCGAAACCACTGGGCCTAGAAACGTAATCTTTTTTTACACCGTAGTATTACTTGGGGTACACGTGCACTAGCAAAGGATTTTTGGAAAATCACCCGCTTAAGGGGGTGATAAGGGTAATAAGCCTTTAACGCCTAAACCACTGAACCGATTTTGATGAAGTCGGGTACAGGGATGAACTAAAGCTTGAGAAAGTACATAGGCTACTTTTTATCGCGAAAAAATTGGTATAAAGGGTTGAAATACGGGATGACATTTTGTATGGAAATTCGTCATTTTCGATGATGGAACCATGAATCTTTGTATTAAGGCATTTGATAATAAATAAATATATATTCGTTCTAGCATTTTGAAAATTTCACTATCATGGGGATGAAATTCAATCCCTAAAAGACCAAAAAGCATACAGCGGAAACCACTGGGCCTAGAAACGTATTTTTTTTTACTCCGTCGTATTTTTTGGGGTATACAAGCACAAAGGAATTTTGGAAAATGGGATGAAAAGCGTATAGCCGAAACTATTGGAGCTAGGAACGTGAAACTGTGTATGCGATTCTCTTTCTTTTGTTGTAAATGAGCTCTAAGAAATTAGTTTTTGAAATTCAAAAATGTATAGCCGAAATCATTAGGCCTAGAAACGTGAAATTTTGTATAAAGTTGTCTTTCTTGGGGAAAGTGCTCACTAAAAAAGAGATTTTTGCAATATTACCGCTGAACGATAGGAACGATCATTTTAGTACACGGTCAGCTTTCTTGGGTTACCCCAATATTTTTTCTTAGTGCTCGCTTAACAAGACTACTTTGGATCGATGCGATATGTAGGAACTCCTCTGCCATTGTAGATATATTGCAAAGGTTCTTCTAGCAATATTTTATGACCAGCTGCCTGCCAGACGACATTGCTGACTAGACGGCATCACCAATAGGTCCAGGTCGATGTAAATCTTTGTCTTAATAGTATTTTTCAACACCCACGAACAATGAAAGCGTGATAATATTCCTAGCCGCTACCAGACAGTAAGTTAAAATCAAGATATTAATCCAATTTTCTATCTCTAGAAATAAACAAATTTGAAGCGTCTATTTGTCTGTTTAAATAATAGGTTTTATTTATGCTCAGACAATTATTTGCACGATACCTATGTCTAAAAACCGGCCAAGTGCGAGTCGAGGTCGCGCACAAAGGGTTCCGTACCATTATCTATAAATAGGGGGAAAAATTGCGTTTGTTGTTTAGGAGCCCCCCTTAAATATTTATTTTATTTGGTTTTTAATATTTATTGTTATAGCGGCAACAGATATACATAATTTGTAAAAAAAAACAACTGTCTAGCTATCGCGGTCGTTAAGATACAGCTTGGTGATAGACAGACGGACGGACAGACAGCGAAGTTTTGGTAATAGGGTCGTTTTTGGGTACGGAACCCTAAAAACGGTTCTTTTTATTGTCTGTCTATTCGTTACGGATAATCTTCAAAACGGCTGGACTGATACTGATAATACTTTACTACCAGGTCTACCAACCTTACATAAGGAATAACTTAGCCTATAATTATTTATCCCGGTATGGCTGGAAGCAACTGTGAGAATATAGTCGATTTTAAAAATTTCATAATGGAAAGCTATTTTTAAGCGAGTAAGATATTTAGGCTATTTTTTATCCCGATATTCCTACGGGACCGGCCACAATGTCGGTGAAATCGCAGGAATTTAATGGATATAAAAATTAATTTACGAATGAAAATCTATATTATCAGTGAATAACAAATAAAGGAAGGAAGGAAGGGGGGGGGGGGGAGTGGTAGACCCACCCATCCTTCCATTTTAAAATAAAATAAAAATGGATTTCTACTATGTATCGCCTAATTCAATCAATTATTCAATCAATTGACAAATAAAGGCTATTCTCATCCCAGTGTTTGCCCAGGAACAAGAACTCCGCGAGTGAAACCGGTAGATGTTGACCAATTTTTAAAATTCTTTCACCAATAGGAAGCTACGTTATCAGCGAGTAATATTGCCTATGTTTTTATCTCGGATATTTCTATGGGATTTGATTAGAATATTTTTTTTTTCACCCATGTATGTAACTTATAATATCAGCGAGTAACATTGGTAATTTTTATCTCGGCATTCGCATGGGAATGGGGTCTACGTGGGTGAAACTACGGGAGTTTGAACGATATTTTTTTTTTCACCAATGGGTAACTATCATGGATAATGTATTATCAGTGACTAAGGAAGGCCATATTTAACAAAATTTGTGAAGATATTCGGATGTTTGTTACTCAATCACGCGTAAACTGTTGAGCAGATTTGGATGAAAATAGATACATAGGTATTTATTAAATTAAGAAATATGCAAGTTAACTTTTACGCGGGCGAAGCCGCGGGCAAAAGCTAGTACATATATAAATGCGCATGAACGTAACTGAACTCCTAAACAGGTGAAACGATTTTGACGATCTTTTAAGAACGGTTTAGATTTACAATTGGGTCTGGTAGATGTTGCTACGATTGATTTTGAGGCACAAGTTCGTCCTCACGTGGAGTACTGCTCACATCTGTGGGCAGGTGCGCCCAAATATCAGCTAGACCCACTTGACTCCTTGCAAAGACGGGCTGTTCGAATCGTCGGGGAACCCAATCTTACGGACAGATTGGAGTCGCTGGAGCAGCGGAGAGACTTTGGGTCACTCTACCGACTCTTTCACGGGGAGTGTTCCGAGGAACTGTTTGACTTGGTACCACCGTCACCATTCTACCAACGTACCACTCGACATCGTAGCAGGGTTCATCCATTTCACCTGGAAACGTTATCGTCTTCAACTGTACATTTCCAGCGATCATTTCTTCCACGTACGTGCAAGCTCTGGAATGAACTACCTGCTGCTGTGTTTCCCGAGCGCTATGACATGTCCTTCTTTAAACGAGGTTTAAGAAGAGTATTTCCTTCACGGTAGGCAGCGGCCTAGCTGTGCCCCTGGTATTGCAAAGGTCCATGTGCAGCAGTTTCACTTACCATCAGGTGTGCTGCTTGCTCGTTTGCCACCGTTGGCAATAAAAAAAAAAAAAAAGAATCTATTATTATAGTCAGAGTATATTTAATCAGCTAGTTATGGTTATAATTTTCTAAGTTACACTACTATCAGTACTTAAAGTCTTACCTGCCCTCTTCATCCTGATGATTATAAACGCTGGTGAAGAGATTAAGCAGCAAATCCTGTACGGCCGCTGATACATCTGGCACCGCGTCTTCATCCTCTCTGCTAACATATATACACATTGTCATATTTATATTTCTTATTTTATGCCATAAACTAATGTACTAAGAACATTCTACAATCTACTTTCAAAATAATAAAAAGTTAATAACATTAATTTGTACATTTGTATTAGGCTTCTACCTATATAAATATTAAATTAAGCGATTTTTTTAATTAAGAGTTCCCTAAAAATATTATCAATCAGAAAAAGATAACATATATTAAAATATTGATTTACTAATCTTAGATTTAGCTGTGAATGATTTATATCTGCTATTATAGTATGGTGTTGATTTCTGTGTTTACTATTGATATGACTAAGAAAATAAATACATTTACTGAAACGATTATTAAAAAGTTATTCGAAAAGATGAATAAGACATATGACCGTTAATCGTAATGACACACAGAACACAGTGTTTGTGTAGTAGTGTTTTGGTGTTGAACTATGGGACCATAGAAAAAATGTTGGTGTTTAACGATTTCATAATTGTATACGAAACCGCAAATGCAAACGCACCTGTTACTGATGGTCTTCGATGGTCTGCTTCCAATAGACAAAGTGCGTGAACACAAAAGAAATAAAAATACGATATTATTTTAAGTGTATCATATAAAATTAAATTCAATATCAATCATTGACTGCTATCAAAGTATTTAATTATTACTAACATTCTTTTTAATGCATATAAATGTAAGAAAAATGTACAATAATAATTTAAAAAGTTAAAGCTTTTGAAGTTATTAGAAACGGTATATTCTATGCCTTTTAAGCGAAACGTTGCATGTTTAGGGCAGACAGACGATGGCGAAGTTGTGGTCATCTTATTTGTACTGCTCTCTCTGTCTAATTACTAAACTTGAAACGCTTGTAACTAGCTCAATATAAAAAAAAAATATGTTATTTTCACAAATCGATATTGTTCGGAATCCATTTTATATATGTAAATATATAAAAATGTAGTCAATATCCTAATGACTAGGTATATCATATAAATAAATATAAATCACAATTAAGTAAAAATATCAGAAACTTGAAAAATCAATAGGATTGGATGAAAGAAAAGAAACATAAAATCACAAATTGTGAACTGGTTATGCAATTTTAATAAAAATTGATTCTCTAATTTTGGCTTAGATATAAGACAAATTTATTGCATCATTTCTGAGACTCAGGGAAATGCTTTACAGTATGCGCGAATCATGGCTTTTAGTTTCTCTGAAGAATAAAATCGTAGAAGTGTACATCCGATAGAGATGTGGAGTCACCGACGTAACTCGCAAAAATCACGAGTTAAAATAGGAAAGGGTTGACCAAGTCTATCTAGACTGATGGCTGCTGAAATAGGAAGACCCTTAAGTAGACAACGCTAACCGGCAGGGATAAGAAGAGGCGACTCCCAGATGTACTGACATAAGACGGTATTGCATGCGGAAAGTGGAGGAGTAAACATTATGGCGCAACTTGGCAGCAAAGGTCTTAACTATGCTAAAAAAGGATTGAAATGGGCTAATTGACTTGGTTCTGGTTCCACGGTGTGGCAGAGTGAGAGGAGTCCTAAGTTTCGTGGCCTCACATTTCAAAATCTTATAGATACAAGTGCCATCTATACCAATAAATAAATTTGGAGTCTGTTTGTAATGTCAAAATAATAGGCTTTTTTCATGCTCACACGGTTATTTGCACGACACCTATGCCTAAAATACAGATTAAAAAATTTTTGTCTGTCTGTTTGTTCCGGGTAATCTTCAAAACGGCTGGACCGATTTCAAAAATTCTTTCACCAAAGCAAAGCTATAATATCAGCGCGTAAACTAGGCTATATTTTATCCTGGTATTCTCACGGGAACTACGCGGGTAAAACCACTAAAACCGAAGCGAAGCGAGGGCGGGTTGCTAGTTGAAAATATAACTAATAATTTATTGCTGTCTTAATTTTTCAAAAATGTGATGTCATGTTGATTATATTTAGAAAGGGTCTAAATCACTCGGCGTGCTATGGTGCGGGTTATGCTCAGGACTTTTTTGCGAAATAGATCCTAAATACGCAAATCGGTAAAAGAACCAATGCAATAAACACAGCACGAAGAATTAGCACGCTGAAATGATAATGGGCAGGTCACACCACTTGACGAATCGACAACCGTTGGGAAAGAAGGGTCCTCGAGCTGCGAGCATGTATGAGTACTTTATTGATGACCCCGTAGAGAATAATATAATTCATAGAATCAAGATCATCTCACCTCAACAGTTGTTTAGTCTGTAAACACACACGATGCAAAATCAACGCATCTTTATATATCTGAGAGTCTGGCTCATTGTATTTACATGCATTATCAAACATTAGAATAAAATCTGATGCCAATTCATTCACAGTTCCGTACACGTTATTCTTGAGTTTGTGTGCAATTTTCTCCATGTCAATAGGATTTTTTATTAGCTCATAGTAATCTGGATATTCTGTCTTGCTTGGTAACTTCATGAAGATAAGAGCGAGTTGGCGATTGGCTGTAAAACAGAAAAATTATTTTCTATACAGTGTTAAAATAATAAATTATCCGTGTGGTGATAGAATAAGAATACAATTCAACACCCCCTCTATTGCCTGTGGGTGTCGTAAAAGACGATTAAAAGATATGATAAGCAGATAACATCTATGCAAAAGAAAGAAGACTTGGCATAAAACCCTATGTTAATAAGTCTGACCCGCCTGGTATAGTAGGTCAATTTCCCTCCCATTGTGGAGGAGGTTTTTTTGCTTGCTGTTGCAGCACGGTTATTGGAAGGCTCGAGCCCAGCAGTGGGACGTATATGAGCTGCGATGATGGTGATGACCTGCAACTTCATTGCGCTTTACTAGTTTGGTTAGCAAAATGTGTTAGGTCAATTACCTTTGCTTTTAAACCGTTCACATAGACCGGCTCGGAGAGGAGAGCAGAGATTTTTATCACGTTGGAAATAGAGTTTTGAGTGATTGTAGTAAGGTTTATTTTTACATGTGCATAAGTGCACTTCTTTTATCATTAAGAATCCTTGAACGCGTTTCGTGTGAAATAATAAGAGAAGCCGATCTGCTCCGATTAAGTGATCTTTCTCGCTCGCGCTCGAATGCGTGCTCTTTTTCGCTCGCGCAGCCGATGGGCTCCGATTGCGTGCGCCTAGGGATGTGACTTGAGAGAAAATAATAGATTTATCAATAATCGATTTGTTCTTTAAAATAAATCGATTGTAAAATAATCGATTAATTAAAAATAAATAATCGATTATAAAATAATCGATTTTTTTCTCCCGACAGGATTGTGATGACTTTTTTTTAGGAAATGTGAGCTTTATTTTCCACTAAACTTCTAAAAAAGGCCATCCCAATTGTTTCATACTATATTTAGTATGAAACAATCATGATGACCTTTTTTTAGGATATCTGGGCGTGAATAATCAATTAAAAATCGATAGTAAAAAATCGATTTTTCTTATTTTGATAATCGATTGTAAAAATCGATTATTACAAAAAAATAATCGATTAATAATCGATTTTTTAAAAGATCGATTATTTTTCACATCCCTACGACTGCCATTTTGATAGCAACATTTGAACGGAACGGTTGTGTGTACTTGTACGAAAACATGACTGATGAAAAATTAATAACACTCGTGTCATATTTGTCTCCCCTTGCGCTTTCGTTTGTTTTGTTCTGCTTCAAGTAATCTTGCTAACAAATATATTTCATCATCAGAGCTATCTAAATCCATGTTTCGAAAAAGCACACGTTAACACACCGAAAACAAAACTTGGACTGCACGGAATACTGGTACTGCCTTTGTAGTGTATCCACCCGGCTCCGAACTCATCCAACCGGCTTCGAGCGCATCCGACCGGCTCGGAGCGCGTCCTCTTCCAGCCATTCTATGTGAAATAGTTGGCGGCTCCGCTCCGGCCGATTCCAAGCGTATACGATTCGGTCTGTGTGAAAAGAAATAGCGGGCCGATACTCTCCGAGTCGGTCTGTGCGAATGGACCCTTAGGCTTTTAATTCTATTCCGGCTGGAGAGTCCTCGGTACGGTGTCAGGACCGTCGAGGCCTTCCGGCCGGTGCTGATGGAGTGGTTGGAGCGGACGCACGGGGTGCTTTCCTTCCGACTGGTGCAGGTACTTACGGGGCACAGGTGTTTTGGGAAGTACCTGCACAAGATTGTCAGGAGGGAGAGCACACCGTCCTGCCACCACTGCAGTTGCGACGAGGACACGGCGCAGCACACGCTCGAGGAGTGTGCTGCATGGGAGGGGGAGCGCCGTGAACTCGTCGCGATTATCGGTGCCGACCTGGCGCTGCCGACCATCGCTAGGGAGATGCTCGACAGCGTCAGGAACTGGGACGCGGTCGCCGCCTTCTGTGAGGCCGTAATCTCACGGAAGGAGGCGGCGGATCGTGTGCGAGTAGAGCTCCTATTCGGCGACACGTTCCGCCGCCGGCGACTCGGGCGGCGCAGGTGTGAGTAGGTTAGGGCGCCTAATGCCGCCCTAGCCGAGGCCGCGGGTGATCAGACCGGGGAATTGTCCGTCACCCGCAGAGAGGCTGACCGCGCGATGGCAACCGACGTCCCAGTACGTCGAGAGGTGAGGTTACCCGAAAGGGTATTTCGTCGGGCCGACCACTGATGACAAGTCACATCTGCTCCGGTGGTCGGTCCAACAACGAGGTGACGTAGGTACGGGTGGGTTATGGGCCCGCGCGCCGTCCTTTCATCGCCCCGGACAGACAGGACCGCGCGTGCGCTTACCATAGCCCACCCATAAAAAAAAAAGGCTTTTAATTCTATTAATATAGGATGAGAAAAAAATACAAACCTTTTGGATCCCTATAATCCCTGATAGCATCGTACAAAGTCCTTAATTTTTGTTCGAATGGCGACAATTGTCTCGATTTGACTGTCTTAATTGCCTTCAGCGGAGTTTTTCTCTCTACACTACTATTGAGATCTTTGAGTTTCTCATTCATAACTCGTTCTAGAAGATTCGCGTCTTCGTATATCATTGAGCCTTCTTCATTAAATTGACGGCAGTTAGAAAACATGAGACGGAAATCGGATACCATCTCGTCTATTGTGGTGTATCTGTCACTCTGAGGAGGAAATAAAACCATTAAACTATCTTAAACAGACGTAAGTCATATTTGCTGCGTGATGGCGGATACGTAGACCCACTCGTGTTATTGGTATACAGTAGAATTCATATATAACGAATTCGCTTATAACGACTAACCGTTTTAACGACGATAATGTTTACTCAAGTTAGGTTTCATAGTTAGGTACTGAGAAAATATAACCGTTTAGTGCGACTCCGGTTTAAACGACAAACTGCTTATAGCGATCATTTTTGTGATTAATACGTCCGGTTAAAACGACGCGCAATGTTTTGTTTATACAACCTACACACCAATACTTCGGCAGCCCAACTTCATCCCGCCCCGCGAGCTTCACCTTTCCTTAATGGCGCGCGTAAATCACAGTTAGTGTTTGTCACATGTTATGAAAAGTTCTTAAAGCTCGACAAAATGAGTTCTGTGTAGCGAAAGTGTTTTACAATTGAAGAAAAAGTGCGATATTACACCGATTAGAAGACAGTGAATCAAATGTAACCCTCGCGAAGGAGTTTGGCGTGTACATAATTATGTATTCGTAGGTTAGGTACTTATGTACTTAAGAAATAATCCTACCGTTTTGTACATCAACCGGCTAGTACGACATAGTATCGCCGGTCCCTTAAAGTATATACGGATTCTACTGCATTTCGTATATTGTATATTTCCAATAGATGGGTTTCAAATCCTTCGTACGGTGATCATTCAAAATCATTTGAGTATAAAATATGGTCTATATATCCAACACCTTGTCGAAATTTACAGTTCAATCTCACCATGAGTGGAATGCCACCATCTTTGGCATTCAGATTGGCAATAACAAGTGATATAAAATTGCCCAGGAGAGTGCTCCTGTCCCATAATCCTAGAGATTTCTCTGACGGTTTTCACTACTCCCACGGGGTAAATAAATGGGGTAATGACATCATAAACACAAGGATTAATTCTCTAGATCGTTTGTCTTATACAAAAGCTCTTACCTTTATATTAGCCTCGATGGTCAACATATCAATAGGCCTATCAATCACATTATAATACTCCGGGTACAATTTCTTACTTGGTTTCTCCATAAATAGCAACATAGGTTGTCTACCATCGGAGCAGGTAAACTCTACCAACTGCTTCGATATATAGTGAAGTTTCTTCTTCAAAGGCACATTAGATTTAGGAACAGATGGAGTGCTGATTGGTGATGGAGCGGTGACTGGTATTGGATTCAGACGAGGACGACCTGAGAAGAAGTGTTAGTTATTTAAAGACAGTATTTATTAATGTACTAGCAACCCATCCCCGCCTCGCTTCGGCTTCAGTGGCCTTACCGGCGTAGTTCCCGATCCCGTGGAAATACCGGGATAAAATATAGCCTAAGTTACTCCTTATATAGACAGCTACCTAGTAGTAATATATCAAAATCCATCCAGCCGTTTGGAAGATTAGTCAAAACAAACAAACAGTCAGTCAGAGAGACAGACAGTGTCAGGACAAACAAAGAGTGGTAGGACCACACTGTCGACAGTTATCTGTCTACAGCCGCGGGCCGGTCCGTCCGGGGTAGTACCACACTCTCGCAGAAAATCGACGTCTGAGTAGTAGCAATTTGTTACTGTGCTTCGTTCGGTGAGCGAGAGATCCGGAAGCCCAACTTTCTGAGGGTGTTTGCGTGTGGTGGGTTTTGGTGGTGCCCTTGGTATCACCGAGCCTCAATGCATGCATTCACACTCTCTTCACTTTCTTCGCGGTAGGCAGCGGCCTTGTAAAGGTCCATGAGCGGCAGCAACACTTACCATCAGGTGTACTGTTTGCTCGTTTACCACCGTTTGCAATAAAAAAGACAAAAAAAAATTTAACCCGTTTTTAGGCATAGGTATCGTGCAAATAATCGTATCAGCATGAAAAAATTTTACATTACAAACAGACACGTCCATTTTATTTACTTGTATAGATATATATGCCAAAAATAAGCTACTGTAAGTTATCAGAGCTTGGGTGCCGACCTGATGCTGTCGAGCGTCACTAGAGCGATAATTGACAGCGTCAGGTAATAAGACACGGTCGCCACCTTCTGCCAGATAGTTTGCTCGCGAAAGGAAGTAGTGGAACGAGTCAGGGAGGAACTTCTCTGTGTTAACATGTTGCGCTGTCTGCGCGTCGGGCGGTATAGGCGTGAGTGCCTACGGCTGATGCCGCCCTAGCTAAGAGCGGGTGACTAAACCAGAGATTATTCCCTCAACCATTGAAAGGCTTACCACGTAAAGACGATGCCCCGTTAACACCTGTTTGTTGTCGGGCCGTCGACATGAGATGATACCCGAAAAGGTAGCTCGCAAGACGCTTCTACTGAAGATGAGGAACGGGTATCGGTATACAGGCCATATGGCGATAGTAATATAGATACGTGTAAGATAGTTGCACGCTCTCTCTTCCGTCACCCCCGACGAATCCTTAGGGGATACAGTAACTATAACATAGCCTGAACTCAAAAAAAGTTATCAGCGGTTAAAAAAATAAAAAAATGAAAGTGTACTTTGGCCAATTTAACTATATTCATGGAACTCATTAAGGTATGTCCTAATTTAAAAGATGACGGAGATCCTCGGAGAAAAAAGGAGAAGTAATTAAATATACAAATTACCTCTAGGCTTCGGCGTTTGTACTTGGGACTGGTTCTTCACAGAAGACAGACTTTCATCATCGCTAGATGAAGTTTGAACTATGTCTAGCAATTCTTGAACGCGTTGCTGCATCATTCTATAATAAAAACCAGGAATATTGTATAATACCTAAAGCTTCACCATAACAAAAAGAATTTTATCATCATTCGGCTTCTCAACGTCCATTATAGGTCGTCGTCGTAGGGGGAATTCTATACGACCGACGTTCGGAAACGTCAATCGAGGAGTATCCTCTAGGAGTATGCCGTCGGGCCGACCACTGACGACAAGTCAGCCTGCACCGGTGGTCGGCGCAACAACGAAGGCAACGTGCCACGGGTGGGTTAGGGGACCGCGCGCCGCCTCTCTGTCGCCCAAGACGGAGCCGGGCGGCGGGTACGCTGACCGTAGCCCACCCCAAAAAAGGGGGGTATTCTATGGCAATGCAAATAATCTTGGAGAGCGGGTTGGCGATCGAAGTAAGTTATTATACATTTACCAAGAGAGTGGCCATTGTCCTAGTCACCCGTGAGCTGCCCTTTTCGATTCCCACTGGTAATAATTTTGTTTACGCAAATATTACACATTTGAAAGAAAACTATTTTCAACAAGAGTTCATTGTCACGAGAGGAGTGTAACCATGAACGTCGAAAAGTGTTCGAAATGTTGGACAATAGAAAATCAAATACAAGCTCGATAGAATCTGTAACGAGTTCTCCTTCTCTTGCACAAATGTTATATCAACATAGGGAGTCGTGAATTGTATTTATATTCCGTCAAAAAATTGTATTCTTACTCTGTCACAATAATGAAAATATAAAATATACCATACCTTTGTAGTTTAACAGCATCCTTATACAATCTTGAAGCAGGAACATTGTACTGTTTTGCATTTTCAAACATAATATTCATATCTCCAGCCACTTCTGATAGAGTACCATAATTGCCTCTTCGAATTTTATTCTTTATTTGATTCAAGGACACGGGATTCTTAATCTCTTTGTAATAATCCGGGTAGGCACGACGTGATGGTAGCTTCCAGAACGGTTCTGACATTGGTGTACCTGGTGGAATTGGTTAATGTAATTTGTCAACCAATGAACTATTTGGCCTTTTGGGCTCTACTGGACAGATGCCTCTTCCATAAAACGCCACATAGAACACAGCATTTATGGTAAATACGATTAAGGATATGAAATTATTGCCGAATATCTGACGGTTCCCATTAGTTTCAGTTATGATTATAGATTTATCGTCCTCAACACTGCCCATATACGTCCCACTATTGGGCTCGAACCTCCTCCTCCATTGTGAGAGAGAAATGGAGCCACTATAGCACACTTGTCAGACATGTCGACATAGGATTTTGTTGCCAGTTGTCTTTCTCCTGTATAGATGCTATTATTATATCCCTTAGATATTTTATGACACCTACAGGCAAGAGAGGGGATGGATGAGATTTATAGGGAACTGTAAAAGGTAAATACTAAATGTGGCGAATGTCGTATTATACTGTTTAGATTGGCTTACGTTTGATCTGTAAGTTCGACTGATTGAAAGGAAACCTGTTCTAACATGTGTCATACAAACCATTTTTGGAAATTTTTATATTGATTTCGGATACATCCTCATTTCGGATATCCGATAGTTTCGGTTACAGTGCTCCATAACATCCCTATATAGCAATAGTCGAGTAAAATACTAGTCCGAAAATAAGTTCACAAATACGCTTACTATATGTGTAAACAAATCATAGCAAGTAATAAAAATATGCGAAAATCAACACCATCATTTCAGCTAAAATACTTTCTACTACTAGGCTTGAGTTTCCTCCATACTAGGAGGGAAATTGCCGTACTAACCATGCTGTTCGGACAGGTTGATATAAGGTTTATTTCGAGTCTACCTTGCATATAAAATGCATATTAAATCCCTTAATCGTCTTTTACGGCACCCACGAGTAGACTATCAGGCGGTGAATTGTAGTCTCCATCATCACATGGAATGTGAGAAATACGATAAATTAACATAAAAGGGCTATGCAATTACCATTCGGTCCCAAGTGGTTTCTAACAGTCTCCAATAATTTCCACTGTGGTGAATCTGGATTTTCATTCTTCTCATCATCAGTATCACCTGCACTGTCTTCAGAATGCTAGAAGAGAATTTGGGTACTTTTTTAATAATTTCAACTGTTTTGTAACCTTGTATCGGCTGAATATATGTATATGTTCCCCAAGACTAAGCAATTTTAATTACATTTGGGTAAAAAAGGCATTCTGTAATTTTGTGATGAGGTAACGGTTAAATTTTGTAGAACAATCGCTTATGTATACATAAATAATCCTTATACTGCGTTATAAACATACAATTCATCATTATCATAATGATTACAGCTCATATACAGTCCCACTGTTGGGCTAGAGCCTCCTCCACAATAGAAGGGGAATTGACCTTACTATACTATGTTGGTCAGAAAGGTTGGTATAGGGTTTTATTTCGAGTTTTCCTTCTCTTGCATAGATGTTATATGCATATTATATTTCTTAGTCGTCTTTTACGACATCCACAGGTAAGATATGGAGTGGTGAATTGTATTTTTACACCATACGGAAAACAATTAAGAAGTACGAATTACGCTTCGACTCAGAACATCAATTTGTGGCTCACACAAAGTATTGTAACGCGTGGGAATCGAACCACTATGTAGGCACAGTAGGTCTGCATGTTTAATGATACTAAAGGCAAAACCAACACACGAAAACACACTGAGAAACTTGGGCATCCAGTTATCTCACTCACGAAACTAAGTGCAGTAACAAATTACTACTACTCGGGCGTCGACTTTCTCTGAGAGTGACTTACTACCAGTGGGACAGATCGGTCCGCGGATCTAGACAGAAGACTGTCAACACTGTAGTCCTACCAAATACGAAATCTATATCTAATCTACTAAAATCTAAAACAATGTAATAACTGTTACCTTCACAATTTCTGTGTCAGAACCAGGCGGTTCCATGATGGCCAAAGCTTTGCTAGACGGGACGGGACCAACACGTGATGTGCGTTTACTACGTATACGCTCTGACGTCTTAGCTGGACCTGAGCGACCATGCTGATCTATTTCTTGTTTACGCATTTGTATTACCTGTCAAACAATATTATTTATTAAGAATTTATTCATCAGGTTGTTATAGCGAGGAATTGCTCTACCATAATATGGTTCGCAAACGGCGCGTCGGGCGCTGTAGTATCGTCTTAGCCGAGGTCGCGGGTTGACGGACCTGGAATCGTGTGAGAGCGATGGGTAACCCGCCGTGCCAACCACGGACGTCAAGGAATTGGTAAAGGCGTCCTTCAGTCGCCCCTGACGGATTTGGTGGGGTGCGTTTGGACATAGCCTAATAAAACAAAGGATGACATAACGTACTGGTATGATAACGAAAAACTCGTTATTCTTCTTCTGTATTTATGTTATCTGCATGATCATTTCAGTCTATCGCCGTCCACTGCTGGACGTAGGCCTCCCTCATGTTACGCCACAAAGTGCGCTCCTGTGCCGTCTGCATCCAACGACGCCCAGCAACTTTCACAAGGTCGTCGATCCATCTGATGGGGGAGGCGTCCTACACTGCGTCGTCCGATACGTGGTCGCCACTCGAGAACCTTTCTTCCCCAGCGGTTGTCGGTTCGTCGAGCGATGTGGCCTGCCCATTGCCACTCCAGGGTGCTAATTCTTCGTGCTATGTCGGTTACACCTGTTCTTCTGCGGATTTCCGTATTCCGGATTCTATCTCGCAGAAAAATCCCGAGCATAGCCCGCTCCATAGCACGCTGAGCGACTTTGAGCCTTGTTATGAGGCCTACATTTAGGGACCACGTTTCCATGCCGTAAGTTATCACTGGTAACACACACTGGTCGTAGACTTGTGTTTTCAGACACTGAGGTATGTTGGACGAGAAGATCCTCTTAAGTTTCCCGAACGTTGCCCAACCGAGTTGGATTCTTCGGCTGATCTCTTTCTCGAAATTGGATCTTTGGAATTGGAGTTAGGTATAACTGGACTGTTTGTCCTAGGTAAACATAATGATCGACACTTCGAGAATCGCATTGCCGGGCCGGTACAGGAATGACATGAGCATTTGACATGACTTTCGTCTTGTCCATGTTCATTCGTAAACCCACTAGTTGGGATACCCTGCTGAGATCATTGAGCATGGTGCCAAGGACCTCCATGGATTCTGCCATAACGACGATATCGTCTGCAAATCAAAGGTGAGTGATGTATTCGCCGTTAATATTGATGCCGAGTCCAGTCCAGTCTAAGAGCTTGAAGACATCTTTCCAGTGCAATGGTGAACAGTTTCGGAGAGATGAGGTCTCCCTGTCTCACACCTTTCTGCAACTGGATCGGTTTTGTACTCTTATTCCGGATACGTGTTATCTGCATATCATATCTTAATTATTTTTTACAACACCCACGAGCAAGGGAACGTTAAATTGTATTCTTACTGGCATTTAGAGACATAGGGCAAAAAGTGTCATCTGTAATGACTTCTGATGCTTACTTTACCACACAGCTAATATTTGCCCGAAATAAATTATTTATTACCTTCTTCAAAGCTTTCGCATCTTTATAAATCTGACTGCCAGGTTCATTGAAATGGCAAGCATTTCTAACCATCAACAGTAAATCTTTTTCTAGCTCGTTCAAGTTAGTGTATTCACCTCCCTGTATCTTTTGAGCGATGGTCTTCAGGTCCACTGGGGCGTCGATGACGCTAAAGTATTCAGGATATCGGCGCTTGGATGGTAGGAATTGGAAGGCCGCATGAAGGGGTCGTCCATCGACATTTGCTGTCATTACCTATAGATAAATACTGTACGATTAATCAGATATAAAAATGAACCATTTTATCACGCTATAAGCCTTAACATAATGGCAGTTATATGTAGATGGTGTAAAGAATCCGAGAAATCGGTACAGAAAAATCAAATTAATAACGCGATAAAATTGGTAAAATACGTTTTATTGAATAAATATAATACACATGGCACATATAAAAATTATTAAGCTTGTGTTAGATGACATTATTTATTGAAATTACTATAAGCCGCGCTAATAAACAAATGAATCTTAAATAGCAGTAATTATGTACTAGTAATGACAAACTGGACCGTCAGCAAAACAGGATTGCCAGAGGTGATATTTATTCATACCTTTGCTGTTTGATTATAAATTTAATAGCAAGGCATTTAAAATGCCAATAAGTGCTAAGTGAAGTCTGCGGAAATACCGTTTTCTAGGAGATATAAAACCTAACACTGAGTACATCATTAAAATATAATATTGAATAATTATCGAAATTTCCCGAGGAAGTCCAATTGACAGTTGGCCAGTGTTTAGCACCTATAATATGTCGAATATTTTTATGCCACTGCATCATTACAATTATAAATAAAGCAAGAAATTAACTTTATTAAAATCAACAAAAATACCAACAATAATCAACAACTGAAGTCAAACAACAAAGAAAAATTATGGCATAGTGGTTAAAGTACCGACCTATTGTGTAAGTTTTGCGGGTTCAAATCCCATACAGGATAACACTTTATGCGATTCATAAATTGCTGTTCTGAGTCTAGGTGTAATTTGCGTCCGTTAAGGGTGTAGATCGTGAAAATCACCGAAAAGAGTGTTACGATTTTTCATATTTAACCTATTTACATATGATTGATATCAATGATAATTTGTATATATTACAATCAAAGACCAGTAAGTATGTTCATGCTTATATTAAACTCTTAAACCTAATAGTTGTTATATAATAAACGTCAACAAACGCACAAAATTGAGTAAAAATGCAAAAACATGACTTCGTATTTTTCAGATTTAACCCCATAAATCAACACAAATTGATAAAAAGAAACACTTTTTGAACACTGAAGAAACCAATAAGTATAGCTGTATACTTCTTTTTATACCTTTACAAACAAAGACTTCCTCTTTTAAAGCCCTAAAATCTAGATATATTTTAAGGTAAATTTTTCATACAAAAATGTATGGGTAAAACGTTCGTTTCATTCGTGCAATCTCGGTGGTCAAAAGCGGCAGTTCCTTTCTGTAAGTGAACGCGACACCACGCTTGTCGGCTGCAGACAGCAGAATTACGTATTGTGAATTTGTGTTTTTTGTAAAAAATTGTAAGTATAACATTTTTATAATTAATTTATTTTCAGTTATTAGAAAGTATCGATATAATGAATGTCTGAAAGAAAACCATGATGGAACTAGATATAAATCGTAAAAAATACAATATCTACACTAATAGGTATTATAAAGAGGAAAGATTTGGATTTTTGTATGTAACGAATAAACTCAAAAAGTACTGGACCGATTTTAATAATTCTTTTATCATTCGAAAGCTACATTATCACTGAGTAACATAGGCTATTTTTTTCGCAGGACTGATTGAATTTGAGTGTCATGCCAGGGAAAAGAAAGTTTTGTACGCATTATAAAAATATGAAAGCCAAAAGATCTCGGAATAAAATGTAAGTTCCTCCCTACTTATTTATTATCGCATTTGAACAGGGTACATTACAAAGCTAATACAATATGTCATATGATTTAGATCGCCCGATTCAGACATATACCTACAATAACATGTAAATATTGGTTTGTATTATCTATATCTATACTGATAAATAAAATTGAAGTATCTGTATGTAATATCAAAATAATAGGATTTTTAAAAAAAAAAGGCGATACGGAGTTCGCCGGGTCGGCTAGTATTGTCTAAATATCAAAATGTGAAAGTAGGTAGGCGACAGCGCAACTTGGTCGACATACCTATACCGCCAAACAGACGCGAGGCGCCTAGCGTCTGGCTTAGGGTTGTACAAAATAAATAAAAAGTGGATAATATTGATGAATAATATTTCCAGTATTGAAAATAAAGAAAACCTTGGGGCCGAGACTGAGCAACAATGCTACGCGCTGTATAGAGGTAAGTTATACGTAATTCTTGTAGACTTGTTACATAAATAAACAAACTACTTAGTTAGTGATGGGCGAAGACAAAATCTCAATACCTACCTATAGATTTTTTCTTGCAATATTTATTATTTTCATCGAGAGACAAACACCTTAGTACCGAAATACTTCTCAATTACTTTCTCAAAAGAAAATTTACGTTCAAATAGGTGACGTCATAAAAAAACAATACCTAATGCGTAAAGAAATTATAATTTCTATTCATCAGGAACCTAATATTGTATTAAATTCTTTTGCATTTTTTTAAATTTTTAATTATTTTTTTTAAAAAAAATCAAGCCATTATCTTTCTTTACAGGAACTAGTTATTGAAAACGACCAAGAGGGAAAGGGGGATGAAATGGAAGTTGGGCGTAGAGTTGTAGACGTTTCTTTTTTTTTTAAAGCTCTTCAGGCCATAGGGGACCACGGTCCAATGGATTGTAAGTTAAGTTACCTCAGTATAATAGGTGAAGTAAAAGTTGGTCTGGACTCAAAACTCATCATGAAATGTAGTATGTGTAGTATGAAATTTACTGTGTGTTTGATTGAAAAGAAAGAAGATAGAATGGAAGTGAATCATCAAATTGTATCTGGTATCATATCATCTGGTGGGAGCTACTATCAGTTAAAAACATTAACTGCCGCAGTAGCCCTACCAATCATGTCACCTTCATTATACAATGAAATTAATAATACGGTTTGCGATTGGTGGGAAAAGACAGCAGCATGCGATTGGTGGGAAAAGACAGCAGCACATTCCATGGCAGAAGCTGTCAAGGAAGAAGCGGAGTACGCAGTGTCTATAGGTAGTGTTGATAAAAATGGTACACCATAAATATCTGTTGCTGTTGACGGTTGTTGGAGCAAGAGATCTTATGGTAAGAATTTTTCCGCCTTGTCCGGCGCAGCTGCGATAATTGGCATTAAAACTAATAAAGTATTGTTTTTTGGAGTTAAAAATAAATACTGCGTAGTTTGTGCACGAGCCGCAAAGAACGACAGTCAGCCCTCGGAACACCGTTGTTTCAAGAATTATTCGGGATCATCTACCGGTATGGAATCGACCATAATAGTTGAGGGGTTTAAACGTTCCATTGTTGATCACGTTGTAATTTATAATAAATTTGTAGCAGACGGCGATTCCAGTACTTATAAAAAAATATTAGATTCGCGACCGTACGGTAATTTAACAGTAGAGAAAATTGAATGCAAAAATCATCTTTTACGAAACTACTGCAATAGCTTGGAGAAACTGTCGAAAGACACTAAGTATCCTTGCGAATTGCGGAAATTCCTAAAAGAAAGGTATTTGCGTTTAAGAACGGGTGTAAAATGCGCTATTAAATATTGGGGCGATCAAAATCAGTCACTCGAAGAAAAAATAAAAAATCTTAGTGAAGATATCCTAAATGGTCCACAACACGTATTTGGTAATCACCAATATTGCAAAGAGTATTTCTGTAGACCTGATACTCGTCGAATAGAACCTGTTGGGTTGCTTCCAGCAATTGTTGGATGCGGATTAATGGACGCGGTACACATTTTAAGTAAAAGACTGTCATATCATTCTAGAAGTTTAATTCATAATTGTACAAGTAATATAGTTGAAAGTTTTAACGCAGTGATTGCCAAATTAGTAGGGGGTAAGCGTGTAAATTATTCTTCCCGTGGTTCTTATGCGGGCCGATGCGCAGCTGCTGTTGTGTCTTTTAATACAGGATCGATTCATAGTAAAACTCATGAAGTAATATTTAAATCTAGTCCTAATCCTTTGATCGCGAAAGTGGAAAATTGTAATCGTAGAATCCGTTTAATTGCTAAACCTAAATTAAGATTGAAAAAGAGCCACAGCGCTATATCGAAAGACGCTCACTATGGACCAAACTGCGAAAAACCTGATCTGAGTCCAGAATTATATGAGAAAGCCAAGTCATCTTTTTTAGCCGATTTAAAGTTGTCTTGTGCTGAAAGAGAGGAGCTTGAAAGGTCGACCCATTTGCAAAGAAGTAGTTCTGAGTGGATGAGTACAAGGAGAAAATTACTAACCTCATCATCGTTCGGGGAAGTTTGTAAAAAACGAGAGAGCACAAGTTGTGCTGTTCTTGTTCGTAAAATCGTTTATGGTAGTAATATCTCCAGTTTGCCTGCTGTACGGTACGGTATCGAAAACGAAGAAACCGCAATTAAACAGTTAGAAATTCAAGAGAATATTAGTATACAAGGTTGCGGTTTGTTCGTCGACGATCAATATGAATTTCTTGGTACTACACCAGATGGCATTTATGCAAACGGTTTAATTGAAATTAAGTGCCCACATTCTTTAGCTGGCATGCCTCTTGATGAAGCAATGGCCAAACATACCTTTTGGGTTAAGGACAAGGCTTCCAAGGGTTATGTCATAAATAAAAATCATAACTGGTATTTCCAAATTCAGGGACAGGTACATATTACTAAAAGAAACGTTTGCATGCTTGGCATCTGGTTTGGTGCTACTGTACCTATGAAAGTTTATATTATAGAAAAGGACGACATATTTTGGGAGGAGAAAATGGAGATGAAATTAGTTAGGTTTTATTACGATTGCCTACTTCCAGAATTAGTTGATCCTCGGCAGTCACGAAGCATGCCCATTCGTGACGCGCCCAGTATCATAGAGGCTATGAAAGAGAGGAAAGAAAGAGCTTTACATGTTATGAAAGAGAAGAACGCCTAATGATTTTGAAAGATACAGGTAACTTAACTACCCAGCCAGTCGATTCACGTAAACACGCCAGTCCAAAAGTCGTTTTAACTTAGGAATTTAGAAATCGCCTTTTGGTTTTCTGTTTTAAACGCACTTACTTATCTAGTCTTGGATTGTCATAAATCTTCCAATAGCTCAATTACTATACAATTTCTGAGTTACCTGGTGTAAAGAATCATAAAAATTGGTTCAAAAATACAGCGAATTGAGAATTCTCCTTTTTTTAAGTCGGTTAAAAGGGCTAAATTTGCACAAAACGAAGTGACGTCACTGCGCTACGGTTTTTATTACTTACGTGAATCGGGCAGCTGGTAACGTTTTCATTCTGATAGGTTTTGTGATAGCCATTGATTTTATCATCAAATTAGCAGAAATCAGAACTTGATCCGTAATCGAATGAAAAACCATTAGAATTTTGAACTCATATTTCGTTATTGTTTAATTACATACTTTTAATTAGTATATTAATAATTTACAAACTTCTGTTAAAATTAGTAAATAAATGAATTATTTACTAATTTTTGTACAACCCTAGCACGCTTTTAGGATAGCGAGTAATGGCGACTCATATTTGTTATTGTGTAGTAAATAAATCATTTTTATACTTGTATTTCATTTATTGACATTTTTTTTAAAACCCTAGGATTTTTTTTTAGATATCGACGAGGTGATCGTAAACAAAAAGTAAGTATTTGAGTTTACGCAATAGGCACATTTCCTTGCGTAGAGATAAACACACTTCCTACTGAATTTGCAATTATTTTATTGAATGAATATTTTACGAATTAGAATAAACTTTGGTAGTGAAATTACAAATAAATAAATAGTTGGAATTTTAGGTAAGTAGAATACAAAAATGTCAGTCCGGACCTACTCTTGATTGTATATTATATTATAAACTAGTAACCCGCCCTCGCTATCTTCGCTATCTTCGGCAATATTCACTTCAAATTACATACTTTATTTACGACATCACATTAGAAACCTCTAAATTAATCAGCGTTTCTCTACTATATTATGCATGTATTATACATATAAACCTTCCTTAAGAATCATTCTATTTATTAAAAAAAACTCCATCAAAATCCGTTGCGTAGTTTTAAAGATCTAAGCATACATAGGGACAGACAGACGGCGGATAGCGACTTTGTTTTATACTATGTAATGTAATGATAGAAAAACATAAAAATTGTGTCTCAACTACTCTTATTAATCTATTAAAAAGAATCAACAGCTAGTTTCCAAAAATTCAACGTTATTGTTATGCTGTAAATATTCAAGTTCAATAACAATTTCTCAACGTGGAACGTTTGTTGCAAAACATTTTGAAAATCGCGCTCTCTAGGTCATTCATCCGCCCCGTCGGATGTTACATTAAACTTTGGCGCTGCGGTCGCTCGAAATCGAGAACTCAGGCCAACAATCTACACCCTTAATTATATGGTTGTAAAGTCCTTAGTGCAGGGTCTTTTGAAAAAAACAAAAACTTAAGAGAAAATATTAAATCATTAATAACAAATAACAATTAAAAAATGAATTTAAAAAGAGCAGTGTGCCTACTCTTGAATCTCGATTCCAATCCTAAATCCAATCGCAGCTCGAATTTGAGCAAATTTGGTACTCTCGAAAGCGACACTAGCGCACGATTGGAATTAAATTCGGTGGAATGTTTCTAAACTAAATGAATTCGACTCTCGTCGATTAAGTCAAATATTTGCTACTCCCGACGTGATTTTGACGTAGTTTAAAATCTTTAATGATACACAATTTCAAGAAAGCGTCTTTGTGGTGATCGAGTTCGATAACGCTATTAATTTAAGAAAATACGGCACATTTGATGAAAATAACAACGGCGAACGCGAAGAATTCATTCTCGAATTTGTTCAAGAGTACCAAATATAAGTTTGGTGAGATTGAAATTGAATCGGATTCGAAATTAGAATTGATTTCAAGAGTAGACCCACAGATCTAGACTCTTATCTGATTATTTATAAGTACTGTACTGGCGTGTGAGAGTACAGACAGTCGTAACGTGGGGGGAGTTGGAATGATTAGCGCCGCCATTTATGATTCGTTTCTCTATATTATAAAAAAAAACCTTGTGTATATTGTAGGACTATGGGAAATCGATGATACATCATCTTATCATCATCTCAGCCATACACATTCCACTGTTAAGCTCGGGCCACCTCCACGTGTGGTGCCATCACCATCTTACTCCATAGTAAGAATACAATTCACCACTGCCTATCTTGGCCGTGGATGTCGTAAAAGACGACTAAGGAATATAATGTGCACATAAGATCTGTGCAAGGGCAGGAAAACTCGAAATGAAACCCTATGCCTACATGTCTGACCAGAATGGTATAGTAGGTCAAATTCCCTCCTATTGTGGAGGAGGCCCGAGCCCAACAGTGGGACATATGTGGGCTGCATTGATAATGATGATATTTACAATTGAACAAATACTTACAGCACTAAATAATTCTTCAAATACATTGTCCTCTTCATTGTTTGTAGAGCTTTCTGACAAATCCTCTGCCACATCTGATCGCCTGCTTGTTGAGCCATTGCGAGACATCTTTGGAGTTTTCATCTCTTCTAGAAAAATATCTACTTACACATTTGTCAATCAAATAATATAGTGCATCAAATAATATTTTAAAGTACTAAAAGTATGGATCTTCTGTATAATGTGCATTTGGTATAAGAATATTAAGGCAAAAAGTGAAAATTCGAAAAACAACGTGTACCATCACATGCGAAATTCTAGGTCTATTTCTTTTCTATAGTGGAGAAAGCCCAAGTCCAGCTGTGGAACACGCAGTATTGTGTTTATGTAAACTTTTTTTTAAGTCCACATCCTCAACTAAGGAAATAATCCTCGTGTTGCAGAAGACTTTACAAACATATAATTAATAATACACTCTGTCACCACAGGCAAGAAAGAAAAAATATATTACACCATCCTCTTTCTTATCCGTGGGTGTCATAAAAAATAGAGATATAATACGCAGATAAACTTCAAGAGATAGAAAACATGAAATGCCTAACCCCTGACCAGCATATCTATAGTAAGGCTAATTCTCTCCTATAAAGGGGCTCCAGCCCAGTGGGTGGTGGGTGTGTGAGCTGAAATGGTAGGTTTTTATTTTGATTTCCTTCTTTTGCAGTGGTTTTTTAATCAAATCAAATCATTTATTCTGCATGTAAAGTAATGTTCATTTGCATCATGAATGCAGATGAATGACGTAAGCGGCGCCATACATTTTTATACCTCTGACTACTATGACCACACGCTTCAATCGCGCGCGACTGTAATCGGCCGCGATGCAAGAATTTTTTTTTTTATTTAATTATATTGTTATTGCAATCTGTCTTAAGGTGGCCTACAGCGATATTTATATGAAGGCAGAATGTTTTGTGAGGTACATGTCCAATGATATGTCCTCATAACTAGTATATTAGAGTAAGTCTTGTGGTACTCTTCTCTTTAGTCTTCTCGTAATTGGAAAGTTATCATCCATAAGGTGGTGAGCTAATGTATTGGGATGTAGTTTCAATCTGTTTTTATATGATGTGGCTCTCTCCTTTATTTCTTCTTTCACTGTTTTTATGCCAAGTTCTTAATGGAGTCTCTCATTAGTAACATACCATGGTGATGCACTATCATCCTCAAGATTTTTGATTGAAATCTTTGTAGAATCTTAATGTTTGAGTTGGCAGACGTGCCCCACAATTGCATGCAAGAAAATGAACCTTAATATATGAAGGAAGATAACATCAAGGCAAGACAAGGAACAATCGAAATAAAATCTGATCACTTTGGTGAAGCAGTGTAATTTCCCTCATCTAAAGACCTGTGTCCAACAATAGGATACAAATGTATTGAAATGAAGTAGTATAGTTTAGGTTAAGTAATAAAAACTGATATTTACCATTTTCAAGACTCTGTTTAGTCTGCATATATAATTTCCAAAGATCTATAGCATCTTTATATTCCACTGTGTCCGACTTGTAGAACGCTTTAGCATTGTTCACCAGCAATTCTATATCAGCTGATAGTTCATCAATATCCTCGTAAGTGTCCGTTTTTAATTTCTGTTGAACCTGTAAAGAGATTTTATTCATAGTCAAGTAGAGTACGAGTAACCAATCAGTATTTCATATTCACAATGCTAAGTGGTGGTGGCCATCAACCTGGTTAGTGTTTACATCAACCTGGCCCAACTCCCTCTCAGAACATCTGGCCAACAATTACATTCCTAGAGCGGTTTGATGTCTGGCAGGCAGCTGATCATAAATTTATAAAACTTTTTCAGTATGTAGAATGCAAGTGTACATATTGCATCAATCCCAGTTATACTTATGATCTCATTACAAGAAGCTTTTGTAATCATCATCATCATCATCTTGTTCTTATCCCAATTACTTGGGGTCGACGCAATATGGCATCTGTTTTGACATATTGCAAAAAGTTTCAGCAATGACTTTTATGACCGGCCGCCTGCCTGACGTCAACCCTCCTTGGGAATGTAATCGTTGACCCAAATGGCACCAGATGGAGTTGGTCCGGGTCAATCTAGGGCTCTTAGTCGTCTTTTACGACACCCACGAGCAAAGCAAGGGTTGGTAGTATTCGAAGCCGCTACCACACAGCACTAAGCTTTTGTAATATAGTAATTAAAATTAAAGACACCTTTCCAGTTTTGATCCATTGTCTTAAGTAAAAATGTAGAGAAATTAAAAAAAATAAAACTTGGCCAGTGATGACAAATACAATTTCAGGCATAATGGCATGTGATGAAAGATGACATTATAGCAGCAGCTCAACCTTTGCAATCTAGTTTAGTCTGTAGACTAGTGTACTACCTCCTTCCGTCTTTAAATCTTTGTAGAGTAGATAAGTACATATAACATAAAAATCTAAGCATTACAAATATTGGACATGACAGTACATACCAAAGTACTAAAGAAACTACAGTATAACTGAACCTGAAGCAATGAACCTGTTTAGTACCAAAAATTATATACCTACCCTCAACAAATAGATATTTATCCTTACTTAATAAATAAATATGCTTACCCTCAATAAATGGCAATTATGCTTACCCTCAATAAATAGAAATTATGCTTACCCTCAATAAATCAATAGGTTGTGAAACCACTTCATAATACTGTGGCTCTTGGCGTCTTTTAGGTGCTCGTATAAAGGAGTCGCACAGCAAAGTACCATCATCTTTCTTAAAAGACCTAATGGTATCATATAGGTGTTGGCAAATTTCACTCTGGAAAATACAAAATAATATTTTGAAAAAGATTAATTAAGTCCACTACCCATAAAAACAAAATACGTTTTACTTTCAATTAAGTAGATTATCATAATGCAATAATCAAATATTATAAGTATTGATATAAAAATAATAATAAAAATATTTAAAAAATATAAAGAAAAATAGTAATAATCACACAGCATGGAACAATCCCCAATAGGTGGACTGATGCCATCTTAGTTCCATTTATACAAAATATCTATCTAAAAAAGGATAAGTGGAGAATATGTACTTTTTATTTGGCATGCTATGATCTAGGTACATGTCCATTCCATCTGGAGCAACAGAAGGGCTGCATGCTACCGCAAGCTCCACAATGTTTCAACCCAATCGCCATTGAAGTGACCACTGGTACTGATTCTTTGACATCCATAGCCAGCCTAAAAACAATTTGCTCTAGAACAACTCTAGTGTATTCTACACAAAAGTTGTCTGCTACCTTCGTATTTAAGACTGTAATGTGTCACCGCCTCTTATTTGCAAAACTGTTGGTACTGATAATAACGGTGGTTCTCTATTGAAACACTTAACACTAACGGCGATCGCCAACTTACCTTTCTTTTGCCTGGGCTACGGTCAGCGCCTCTGCCGCCCGGCTCCGTCCAGGGCGACAGAGGGGCGGCGCGCGGCTCTGTAACACACCCGTGGCACGTCGCCTTCGTCGTGGGACCGACCACCGGTGCAGAGTGACTTGTTGTCAGTGGTCGGCCCAACAAAATACCCCTGAGGAGTAGCCTCTCCTCGACGACGTCGGTCGTCATCGCAGGGTCGGCCTCTCAGCGGGTCACGGACTAACTCCCCGGTCCAGTCATCTGCGGCCTCGGCTAGATCGCCAATTTACCTTACAAGGTATCCTAGCCTTGAATGGTTAATGCCCTATTGCCACACTTAAAACCCAACAATGGACGTCAATAAGCCGACAGATGAATTATGTCCATACCGGGTATATATTGGGTAATATAAATACTCACAGGATCTAGTTTTTTTCTCTTCCGGGTGGATGGAGGAGGCCCGGGATTGCTTAGCTCCATTCCATCATCGCTGTCATCTCCATCAGCGCCACGAGATGCGCCTGACGATGCACGGCGTCTCTTGCTCATAATGCCGATTGCCGAATCGCAAAGATAATCTCTCAAAACAACTGCTATTGTAGCATTATTATTGATTTAAGATTGGTATCTCTATCTTGTATTTAGATATATAGAACACCCATATAATAATTACTTTCTATCGGTGTGTTTTTATAGCACAAAACTTAGAATTAATGAAGAATCAAGAACCAGGCGTCATATTTTGACAGCTCAAGTTGACAACTTTGCGTTTACAGATAGGGATACGAAAAAAGTATCTATACTTTTAGGTATCGAGTACTTTTCTTTCGATACCGATACTTTTGCATCAATACTTTTACTCAATGAGTACTTTGGCAAGTATCGCATGGAATAAATAGTAGAATTATTCATGTTAACTTGACCTTACGACTCATGTTTATGGTGTCGCCATCTAGTTCAAACGTAATGAACTAACAGACAAATGAAATAAGACCGTCAAATTTCTAAAAAAAAAGCTTATCACGACACAAATATCTAGGAAAAGTACTCAGTACTCGATACTTTGAAGTATCGATACTTTTGTTTCGATACTTTATTGAGTACGATAATTTTTCTTCAATACCACTCATGAATACAGTATCGATACTTTCTGTTCGATATCGTGTCCCTACTTACAATTTTTTTTTATTTTGATCTGTTAGTTAAGATGAGCTATAGAAACAAACTATATACAGGCAAGTATTTTAATATTTTGTTGTCACAACTTTCACAATTTCTTCTATTAATATATAATTATAATGGTCCAAAAATTTTATAGTTATAAAATATCCCTCTAATTAATCTAAACGCAACAATTTATACCGCAAAAATCAGCTCAGAGACTATTTTTCTTAGAATAATAACGTATAGAAGGTAAGTTCGCGCACAAAAAGTGAAGCACTTCAATTGGAGCCTAATGGAGCTTACGCCGGAACCGTTCCGTAATGTACAAGTCATTGTAATGCACGTACGTACGCAACTCTTAAAAAATAAATAGGTAATTAGGACGGGTTGTGCATTCAAATGGTGTCATAACACTTTTGAAAAACTTAAAAATGTTTTTGACATTACTTTTAAAATTATTTCGACGATTTATGTTAATAAAAACAAAATTTGATTTCATAATTTGTATAGTGGTGTGCGTGTGTACGTGTGTAATCGTCTGCGCGACATTAGTATTTTTAGATTCATGTTTCGAACTTTCAAAGTATTGACACTATCATTCTATACGTTATTATTCTAAGCTATTTTATTATTTATTTTCTTAAAATCTTTGCTATAATATTGGCTATAATATTAATTACTAGCAACCCGCCCTCGCTTCGCTTTCATTTTAGTCGCCTTGCCCGCGTAGTTCCTAATCCCGTGAAAATACCGGGATAAAATATAGTCTATGTTACTCCCGGATATTATAGCTTTCCATTGGTGAAAGAACTTTTGAAATCGGTCCTGTAGAGTTGGACCCTATTCAATACAAACAAACAAACAAATATTTCCTCTTTATAATATTAGTGTAGGTAAACAAAATGTCCTTGAGATTTTAATATTAATATGGACGGGTATCTATGAAATTTACTCCAACACTCCATAGTGGGTACTTTTCTTTACTTTTTCTTCAGTCGTTTTTACTACGGAGTACTTGGTGTAGCATATTCTGTCTTGCATAATTTCAATACTGTAATCTTAATAATTATTAAAATGAATCGTTACTATAAAAACTTTATATTGTGCGGTGATATCGATCAATATTGCCTTTTATGTAGGGAAACATTTCACCTTATTCTTGACATTGAGAAGCATGTTCGATCGGAAAACCACAGAAAAAGGGCAGAAGAATTATCCTGTTTGTCGCAATTTCAAAAAGATTTAATATACAAGGTAAAACTGCAAGAATTAAGCAAATGTTTATTTCTTTTTTACTAGGGCCAGGATTTTATATTATGAGAAACTTTATAAACTTACAATTAACCGACATAAATTTCAAACAAACAATTTGTGGATCGCACAAACACTGTCCTAGGTGGGAATCGAATCTCTGCCACTTGGCACTGTTGCTTGGTAGATTACGCACTACGCCATTAGTTCAGTAAAATTAGTATTTAAACGGTTTTAATTAACCATTTAAATAGCTACTAGACATTTTTTTCTGATGTGGTCGTTCGCCGACCACATAAAGAAAAATGCTGTTAACCTGTAATTACGTGGCCAATGCTAAAGAAGTGCGTTGGCCACGTCCAACGCACTTCTTTAGCATCGTCAGTGTTGTAAAAGGCGGCTAGGGGATATAATATACAGATAACATCTATATAAGATAGGAAAACTAGGAATTATTATTCCAAGTATACCCTATACTTACTGATCTATCTGGCCAATGTAACGTAGTAGATCAAATTTGCAATGTGAAGGAGGCCCGAACTCGGCAGTACCTACCTATATGAGCTGTAATGATGATAATGATGTTAAAAAATGAAGCTTTGATATTGTGATCAATTCCTATTCAAATAGAGAAATCAAATCTATTAATATTACGATTTTGACCAAAATCGATGATTAAAACGTTCGGTGGGATTCTAGAAAAGTGACATATACCTACTTAAATACATAAAATGGCTCGCAGATAATTGAACTATTAGCTATGTGAGCGATGCCGTAGACACTAGTTTATAAATCGAGATGGCATTTTGCAGCGTAGAATTTTCTGTCTAAAAACTTATAATCTCATTATACCCGAATACCCTAAAAATCTAAAATAATTTTATGTTCTTTCGGAAAGTTTTTGGATAATATTTTACTATATAAATCTTCTGTCCGTTTATTTGTAACTGAACTCCTACTAAACGGCTGGACCGATTTAGATGATTTTTTTTTTTTTTTTTTTTTGGGGTGTGGGTTACGGCCGGCGCATTCCTCGCCGTGCCCCGTCCGGGGCGACAGAGGGGCGTAAGCACACACACCCGTAACCCGCCCATATAGCATGTCGCCTTCGTCGTTGGACCGACCACCGGAGCAGGGTGACTTGTCGTCAGTGGTCTACCCGACGGAATAGTCCTTTAGGAGTACTCTCTCCTCGACCGACGTCGGACTTGCCTCGCGCGGCCGGCCTCTCGGCGGGTGACGGACTAATTCCCCGGTCCAGTCACCCGCGACATAGAGGTACCTGCCTAAATACTTAAAATGGCTCACAGATAACTTAAATATTATCCGAGTGATGCCGTAGGCAGTAGTTTATAAATCCACATGAAGTTTTGCGGCGTAATATTTTTCTTTTTTAAACCTTATAATTTCATTATACCCGAATATCCCAAAAATCAAAAATAATTTTATGTACTTTCAGAAAGTTTTTGAATAAATTTTTAATATATAAATCTTCGGTTCGTGTATTTATAATTGAACTCCTACTAAACGGCTGGACCAATTTTGATGAAATTTTTGTGTTTTTTTTAAATTTTTTTTGCTGTTGTCGCGAGGCTAACCTCTCCGCGAATGCCGGACTAAATGCCCGGTCCGGTCACCCGTTTGTGGGTGTTCAAGTGGGTTCGAGAATGGTTTAGATTAATGTTTGGAGCCGGTAGGTGGCCCTGCGATCGATTTCAAAGAGAATCTCTTTTTTTAATTTGGACAGAATTTAATTTGTTGGTCAGCTTTTATTTCCAGTTTATTATGATAAAGTTTCATGGGTTGCGCTTAAAGTTATTAGGAGTTAGTTAGGCTAGGAGCTAATAATAAAACGTTTATTTTTTGTTTATTCCAGATACAAAAGAAGTATTATTGTGCAATATGCAATCATGTAATGAAGAAGGTGGCTATGGTAAAGAAACACATCAAGAGTGCAGATCACAAACTTCTAAAGCAGAGTCCAAACGCCATAATTAAAAAGCCTGTTGGATCATACCTTGGCGGCTATGTAACAATAGATAAACTTACATTCAATAAATTAGAATGGAATTCAATTAAAGGCAATTTATGCCACATATGCAATATGGACGTAACAAGTATTAATGCTCATATAAAAACTGAAGAACATATCATTGGTCTCATTCAATCCACATCAAATTATACGAGTAAGCAATATTATCGCAAGGTAAATATTGTAGGGTAAATGTAGATCATATTTCTCTATCTGCGCCTGATGCCGCCCTAGCCGAGGCGGCGGGTGGATGGGTCGGGCATTAGTCCGCCACCCGCAGAGAGGTCGACCGCCTGAGGGCGACGCACCTGCAATACCGTACCATTGACTGGCCCAAGGGCGGTCATCATCATCATCATTTCCGCTCATATGCGTCTCACTGTTTGGCTTAGGCCTCCTCCATAATGGGAGGGAATTTGACCTACTTTATCATGCTGAGTCAGACATGAGGTTTCATTTCGAGTTTTCCTTCTTTTGCACAAACGGATAAAGAATAAAATAATTCACCGCCTCTTATACTCCCGTGTGTGTCGTAAATACCGCCTAAGAAAGGACTAGAAGAATGGACATTAGCGTTATTATGGACAACCCTTAACACCAGATCATCATCATTATCGCAGCCCACGTACGTCCCACTGTTGGGCTCAGGCCTCCTCCACAATGGAAGGGAATTCAACCTATTATACCATGCTGGTCAGATATGTTGGTATAGGGTTTTATTTCGAGTTTTCCTTCTTTTGCACAAATGTTATGTGTATATTATATCCCTTAGTAGTCTTTTACGACCTCCACGGGCACGGTAGGGAGTGGTGAATTGTATTTTTACTCCGTCACCAGACGGTCAAAAGGTAAATATGCGGTAGGGTAAATATAGACTATATTTCTCTATCCGCGCCTGATGCTGCCCTAGCCGAGGTGACAGGTGGACGGGTCGGGGATTAGTCCGCCACCCGCAAAGAGGTCGACCGCGCACAGGGTATTATATAAACCCCATTTTTGTTGCATGCTGTTTTTATTGTAGAAATAGATAGTTTTTATCAATTTAAGTATTAGAGTAAAACACCGGAGTCGATATGATAAGTAGTTTTTTTTATAAAAAATGCCAAAGTTGACCATAATCCGAGTCCGAAACATCAAAAAAAAATTAATTAAGAAAAAACTAAACTACTTATTTAAGGTTTGATTTCAGTCAATAATTACACACATAGTATTACATATTTACACAAGTTTCATTTTTTTTAGTTTGATTAATTAAAAAGATATAATTTATTTTGCAATTTTTATTTATAATTTTTTTACTCCGCTCTAATGGCGTATTAGATTCTGATTTTTAGATTAAACGATTGATTAAATTTGCCTTTATGGGTTTTATTTAAATCATATTGTAATGTCGCGTTATTTCGAAATTATATTCGATTTCATTTTTATCCGCCTTTTTAAGTCTTAGGGTTGTCACCTCTACTGAAAATATTAACTTATTTTTTTAATTAAAAATGAACTAAACTCTGCATTAAAATTTTTTATGATAATGAGGTATATAAAAATGATCCACTTTTGTTGTATTAAATTATTTTAAATTTTTTAAGGTTCAATAGTAAAAAAAAAAACGAATCCATTTAGTTTCGTTATTATAATTATGTGAATTAGACCTGCAACTTACCTTACTTAATACCCCGATCCATTCGCAGTTAGAGTATGCTGTACTTATTTTGAGTCCTTTTTGTGAAAAATATAAATCTGGCATAGAAATGGTAATGGTGGCAATATTTTTTTTTATAACATGTATTATAAATGCAGTAAAGTGTCTTATAATGCTTACAGTAAAGTGTCTTATAATGAAATACTTAAGAGTATACAAATAAACCTTGTGATGATGATGTACCTACAGCTGTTTTTCGGAGGCAAATATGTACAGCTGTATTATTTTATTTTGGAAAATGTAAGACAAATGTAAATGTGTATACGTCAATAATATTGTGAGTTAAACTTTCTTAAAATTTAATATTTGATAATGATTTCTGACGTTTACGCGAGCATTACACATTTTAAATAAAATTACAGATTTTATCGCGTTTGTATTTGATTTTAGATTGCCCAACGTTCCGAACACTTTGCAGCATCCATAGTCCACCCGTGACCATGAATGCTGCAAAGTATTCGAAGCGTTGGGCAATTAAAAATCAAATACAAACGCGATAAAAGCGTTACTTTTATTTAAAATGTTTAGTATTTAATGTTCATTTTTAATACTGCCCTGTATAACTTGTTTTTGTTACAAATAAATAAAGATGGACAGATTGAAACACCAATTTTGTAATCCTAAGCTAAAAAGCTCTTGTAGCGTATAATGGACTGAGGATAATGCCAGTGACACCAAAACTAGAGCAAATTGCGAAATGGTCTTTGCCGAGATTTGGCTCTGTCAGGAATATAACTCGCAACTACCCGATGCAGATCGTCAATTTAATCCTGCACATAGCGGTCGTCAAACTAAATTTTCATGCATTTCATTGTATATATAGCAGGAAAAAAAAAAGAGTCCACCCTAGTTAGACAAACGCTAAAACCTAATGCTCAACCTCTTAGGGATTCGGTACCAGTAGTCGACCCAATGGCGAAGGCGAGAGTATACTTATGAGGCCGCGTGCCGCCCTTTTGTCATCCTGGACGGAACGGACGGTATGTGTGGTGTGGGGAAAATAATATGTAGCAAAGAGAAACGGGAGTGGCCATTTTAGGAGCATTTTACACTCATAATGCCCCTTTGCTTTATGATCTGCCCCGACTGGCTAAGGTATATCCGTCTGAGCTCCAACTGGAGAACTTAAGGCCAGGAAGGCATGAATGGGCGCCAACCCTCATGCTGGTTAGCGACTAGCCTTTTGTGAAGTTGATGTTAACGTTTGCAAATGTACGAGGACATGACAGTGAAATCGTTTCTTCAGATTCCGGCATGAAAGTGCTAAATAGTTTATAGTTTTCAAACTCTTCAAGTGAAATGTAAGAGATTTGCTACCAGCAGAGCGAATGCGAATTGCAATTCAATCGCATTCCAACAAAGAGTTTAAAGGCGTCTTTGCTTCATTTTTAGCAAACGCCATAAGTGATTAATAATATAGCTTAAAAACTAATTTTTTTAGGAGATTCTAGATACAATTCTTCTTCTAGTACACTAAATAAAAACTTCTGCCACATTCATCTATCAAAAGCTTAGAAACTATAATAAATAGGAGTCTTACATCCAAAATAGCTATAACAGATATAAATGAAACAAAAAAAAAACAGAGTACTTTTGAGACTTAGGTATACACTAAAGGATGTATTTCTATCATTGGTAATAGAAATTTATCTGTAGAAATCAGATTTTACAGTTCTCTAAAAATTAATTACTTTATTGATTCTTTTTTAAAATAATTTTTATCCGGATAACTTTAATTGTACCACGATATAAGAAAGTGACAACCCTGGCCGAAACAAGAAAATTATCGATAACTTTGGAATAACGCGGAATTAGAATGTGGTTTAAATAACACCAATAAAGGCAAATTTAATCAATCGTTTCATCTAAAATCAGAATCTAATACGCCATTAGGGCTAGTGTTGCCCAAATGCAAGACCAAGACGAGACCTGGACTAGACTTGGTCTTGGTCTTGCAACATCACACCTGGTCTCGTCTTGGTCTTGGTATTGCGCACCCAAGTCTTGGTCTTGGTCTTGGTATTGCAGCAAGAGTCTCGCAGAGTCTTGCAAGTCTTGCAGTTGGAATAACTTAACAGTCATTTATCATGGCAAGGAAAAAATCCAACTAAATTAATCAAATATCATCCTATCCTATCTATCCATCTGCTAGCCTATAGTCCACTATTGAATATAACCCTTACCACTGAGGAAGATTACTCTCCTATTCTCCTGGTGTTACATTAGACAGCGTTACTACTCCTATGCCAAAGGAAGAAATTTCGACCCTGTTTTCTTAAGACGTCACCACACGGGGCAGTTGATACAATAAATTTTATGTCATTTTAAATATTTTTTTATAATAAATGGTAATGTTAATATTCCCCTTCAAGTTAACAATATCCGGCCATACGTAATAGTTGCGCTATAAAAAGGAAAGTGTTAATGACGATTTTGATACCTATAAAGAATTATAGGTATCAAAATCGTAGGTAGAAACCTACCTACCTCTAGATATATTTAATACTAGCTGTTCCAACAGCTTCGCTTGCTTGACTTACCTATCCATATAATGCTATTATTTCGTTTAAATAACCATATCGCCCCCTGGCATTAAAAACAATATCACCATTTATAATATCCATAACATACCTACTTTAATTACAATTTTTGTTATCTAAGTAGGTAGTTGCCGTAACAACGGCTACTACGGAGAACCCTTAAGAGCTTTAAAATGTTGTCCGATTTATTACCCTTTATAGACATTGCTCCGGACCAATTTACCAATATGTATGTCGGAGTGGTATGTATTAGAGCCTAGAACTTTTCTGGATAAACATACTATCCGACAAAACATTCTTTTGGAATATTTTCCGAGATTAGGGCGTTCAAATAAACAATTTCTCCCGATTTATGATAAGTATAGATAATAATAGTTTTTGATAATATACCTATGAAGAGGGTCACCAAATTTATGATATTCGTCGTCATCGTCTCAGTTCATAAAAGTGCCACTACCGGGCTTAATGTTACTCCCAGTAGATGAAAAATTGACCTACTATACCACGCTGGTCAGACATGTTAGTGTAGAATTTTATTTCTAGTAGTTTGACTTCTCTCACATTATTATATTGTGATCTTTACGTGCGCATACCAATCTACGCATAATAATTCTTTTATAAAATAACACCCAGACTCGCAGTCTGGGCGTTATTTATGTAGATTAATTGTAGGCATATTTCTATGTCTAACAGTGGACGTCGTTGGGCTAATGAATAAACGGATATATAAATATAATGGGCAAGAGCACTCTCGTGTGAAACTTGTCAAGACTAACCAAAAGGGTGACGATTATGGTATTTTTGTCCTTAAGCCTTTCCAAAGAGTAATTCTGAAAAGCGAACACCAATATTGGGAATCGATTGGCCAATAGATGGATATCTCAAGACTGATTTAACTTGCCGTGTAGTGACGGAGAAAGAATACAATTCATCACCCCCTATTTTACCCGCGAGTGCGAACCCACGACTAAGGGCTATAATATATAACATCGGTGCAAGAGAAGGAAAACTTGACATGAAACCCTGTAACAACACGGCCGATCACCGGGGCGATTCCCCTCCGGCCATGACCGATTTCCCTCCTATTATGTAGAAGACACGAGCTCAACCGTATATAAGCTGAAATGGTGATTTGACTTAAATGCAAGACCGCGAGACTCTTGCAGGCTCAGTCTTGGTCTTGCTCAAGTCTTGCAGGGCCAGTCTTGGTCTTGGTCTTGCAAAAAATAAGCGGTCTTGGTCTTGGTCTCGGTCTCGCATTTCTCGCAAGACCAAGACCAAGACCGCAAGACCAAGACTTTTGGGCAACACTAATTAGGGCGGAGTAAAAAAATTATAAATAAAAATTGAAAAATAAATTATATCTTTTTAATTAATCAAACAAAACAAATTAAAACTTGTGTAAATATGTAATACTATGTGTGTAATTATTGACTGAAATCAAAACTTAAATAAGTAGTTTAGTTTTTTTTTAATAAATTTTTTTGTAATTTTTCGGACCCGGATTATGGTCAACTTTGGCATTTTTTATAAAAAAAACTACTTGTCATATCAACTCCGGTGTTTTACTCTAATACTTAAATTGATAAAAACTATCTATTTTTACAATAAAAACAGCATGCAACAAAAATGGGGTTTATAATACACTGTGCCGCGTGAGGGCGATGCAACACTGTCTTGTTGCCGAAGCGTCGAATTAGACGATACCCGAAAGGTATCCCACCGGGCCAGCCACAGAAGTCGAGGAATCGTTACCAGTGGTCCGCTCAATGACATTCGGGAGGGAATACGGCAGGATATGGGGCCGCACGTCTATCCATCGCCTCGGGCGGATTGGAAGGGGTGTGTCAAGACCATAGCTTACCAAACAAAAAAAAATGTTAAATATAGTCCGGGCCGGCCACGGATGTCAAGGAATCGGTACCAATGAAGAGTTTTCATCGTCCTAGACTAACTGTATCTTCTTTCAAAATACAGTAAAACCCGTTTAAGACGATTTCGCAGGGACCCGACCAAAAACGCGTCTTAAGCGGGAAAGCGTATTATGCGGGAAAGGGGAAAAACGTGCCATTATTATTTATTATATTCTATTATTGTTTTGAATACTTACGTATTGAATTTCACATTAAAAATTACCTAAATAAAATGTTGTTTATTTTCTTTATTTAATATACTTACTACTAGATACATTTTTAAATATTAAAAAACAAAAATGTTTAAAAATATAAAAAAAAATGTTGTTTATTATTATTACGTTACTTAAGTAATCACTTATTTTAGTTTGACAAAAAGATTATGAGGCATTAGCAATTACAAGATTTTCAACGTAATTTAATTTTCGCAGTGCGTCTTCACTTGATTCAAAGAAGTTACATAGCGTCTTAAATCATTAACTGCTGATAATGCCTGGGCGTGTGACAAAATCGGAGTTGACTCAGCTTCTTCTTGCTCATTAACACTTAGGGTCGCTCGACAGTCGTCACTCCGTTAGTTGCTGGCCGCTGCCGCAAGGGGTAATATGTGTATTTGAGTGAAACGTGTTGGCGTATTAAACGGGATGACGATCGTATTAAGCGTTAAGAAATGTATGAAAACATGTCTCAAGTTGCTGGGACTGACGCAAAATGGCGTATTATACGGGAAATCGTATTAAATGTGATCGTATTAAACGGGTTCTACTGTACAAAGGAAATTGACATAGGTACTATAACACGCTGTTCATACGTTTTATTTCGAGTTTTCCTTCTCTTGTGTGGATTTTATCTGCGTTATCTGCATTTATATTTTATCTGTGAACCTTGTGAGGTTTGGTAACAATCCTAGCCTTGCGGGCAGCATTCCAACTATGTGGTAGCACAGTATGTATCGATGAGAGGGTACTCCTCAGGGGGTATTCCGTCGGGCCGACCACTGACGTTACGTCACCCTATTCCGGTGGTCGGTTCAACGACGAAGGCGACAGGTGTTCGGATGGGTTGCGAATGTTTTTTTTTTATGGGTGGGTGGTAAGCGCACGCGCGGTCCATTCCGTCCGGGGCGATGAAAGGGTTGCGGGTGTGCGTGCTTACACCCCTCTGTCGCCCCGGACGGAGTGGTGCGAGGAGTGCGCCGGCCGCAGCCCAGCCCCAAATAAAAGCATAGTATGTATAATTGAATAATTCTATTTCAGCTCGACTACGATCATTTTCATTGTTTCGCATGTAAAAAGATTTTTTACGCAGCTAGCTTTATTGAGCATTGGGTACGCTGTGAAAACAATGATGATGTAAATCTTAGACAACTGCGAGAAGCTCACGACGAGGCGATTCTTAGCGCTGCTCAAGAAACAAGCTCAATGCACAGAATACAAATTGAAGAAGTTAGATCATTGCAAGGACATTATACTATAGACGACGGCGAGACTGTAGTTAAATGTAAATATTGTCCGCAAAAGTTGCCTTTAAGGTTTAGAGCTATGATGAAACACATCAAAGAATTGCACCTTACTCTCTCCGACAGTAGTGGTGACGAAGTCACAGAAGAGGAAACAAAAAATATAAAAGATCGTGGCCGTGATAGTGGTTTAGAAAGATTGCAATTAGCGAAATATGGAAAAAAACTAAATATTAAATTAAATCACAACGGTAGCAGAGGATATTGCAAATTATGTGACGTCTATGTTCCACCTCACAAACTACATTTTAAAATACATTGCAGGGGTTATACGCATCGAGGGTATTTAGAAATAATAGGTATGAAAAGACTAACACTGCGCGAGATATCTTTGGTGTACAACTCGCTAAGTTATAAGGCATTTATAAATAGCGTTCAACTTTCATCATCAGATCCCACATTTTGGATTAACAAGAATTTCTTCATTGATGTAGATGCGTTCTTTTTTATTTACATAGTTCGGGTAGATCAGCACTATAAAAAAATTAAATGTCTTGCTTGCATTGAAATAATAAATACAGGACAAGTATTTGATCATTGTATGTCGATGAAACATAGAACATTGTTTGATAATTCTAAAATCGTTAGTAAAAACGGCGAATTTATTCGAGAGGTAAGAATAATAATTATTGTGTTATATACTTTTATGAATTAGCCATGACGGTGTGTTTTGCTCCTATTAATATAGGTTTCAAATCAATCAAGTTCTTTAGTCTTCGGCAACAATAGCCTTTTCTAGACGAAACTTACAAGATAGCCTTATCTGTATTTTGAATTTCTTTTCTCATGCAGTGATGTCATATTTCCGTGTGTTTATGACGTAAGAATACAAATCACCACTTGCCCGAGAATATCGTGAAAGATGATGGTATCCTTTAATATGTTTGTAATATCTGTGTAAGAGAAGAAAAACTCGAAATAAAACTCAATAGACTAACTATAATCCTTAACCAACATGTCTGGCCAACATGGTAAGTCAATTTCTCTCCTATTGGGGAGGAGGCCCGAACCTAGCAATGACACATACTTATATGCTGATTAGGCAACTGCCTAGGGGCCCCGCACTGACTAGAGGGCCCGAGCATGCACCAAGAAAATTTCATGGAACGATATTTTTGAAAATTTGTTTGCTTCCTCAATATTATTACTTTTTTTTATTGTTTTTGGTGGCAAAAGAAAAAACAGCACACCTGATGGTAAGTGATACTACTGCTCATAGACATGGGACCATGGACCCGAGAATCTCATTGCCATATATGAGCTGAAAGATGACGAGATAATGTCATATGCGGGTGCTTAATTCTTTTCATATAGAAAGGAAAATTGAATTGGAGCCAACAACTGAAAAATGATTACTGCTATACTCCTATTGCTTGTAGCACTAACGTAGTATTTTATTGTCATCTTCATCTCGGCTCATAAATATCCCACAGTCATGCTCGAGCCTCCTCCACAATTGGAAGGAAATTGGCCTACTATACATTATTGGTCAGACGTGTTACACAATTTACTGATACTATGTGAACCATCCTCCTTGTAGTGACGGAGTAAGAATACAATTCACCACCCCCTCTCTTACCCGTAGGTGTCGTAAAATATGACTAAGAAGTTAATCTATACCAATAAATAAAATTGGAGTGTCTGTTTGTAATGTCAAAATAATAGGCTTTTTTCATGCTCACACGGTTATTTGCACGACACCTATGCCTAAAATAGCAATTAAAAATTTTTGTCTGTCTGTCTGTTTGTTCCGGGTAATCTTCAAAACGGCTGGACCGTTTCAAAAATTCTTTCACCAATGGAAAGCTATAATATCAGGGCGTAAACTAGGCTATATTTTATCCCAGTATTCCCACGGGACCTACGCGGGTAAAACGACTATAACCTATAACCGAAGCGAGGGCAGGTTGCTAGTTAGGCATATAACATTATGTGAGAGAAGGAAAACTCAAAATAAAACTCTATATCAACCCAATCAATTTCACTCCTATTGTGGAGGAGGGTCAAGCCAAGTACTGGTATTATGAGCTGAAATGATGAATCATGATGATGATGTGAACCATTTTTCAATATTTTGCCAACGCCGCCGGTGACCATCCGTTGTAAACACAAATGTGATGGCGTGGTATTTTTGAAGAAATGACTCCTAATGTTTCTATTCTCGAAGTACCCACATATGCTACAATTAATAGAGTTTATAATACCTACACTATATTTTATTAATAATTTATGTTTATTACAGATTGTACCTCATTTCTATCATTGCGGATTTTGTAACTTTACATTGCCGTATTCAAAGTCACTAGAAGATCATTTAAGGACTAAGGAACATGCGTTAGCGAGAGACACGAAGACACTAATAACGAAAGTGCCGAATTTTGTTAAAAATTTCAATCCAAATATTTTGGAGCTCTCAATCAGCGACGAGGATAAATATATACATATGTTGAAAATGGCTAGCAACATTGGAAAGTATTTATAAGATATTTACCTACCTATAGATAAACATACGTATTTAATTATATAAAAATCGGGCAAACATTAAATGCTAAAATTCTAATACGCTTCTGAGCACATCATTTTCGATCTTTTAGGTCTTTTGTGTTGGTTTTTTTTTTCGGTCTATACTTGCACCGAACATTTATCGTAAAACGTAGGTATATATAAGATATCTATAAGAATCGCAGTATATTTTTTTTGCAAAAATTCATCAGATTCATTTAAATATAAATAACATAACATATCATTACTAAATTAATATTATTAAATAATGTATATTTATTCACTTTAAAAGTGTCTCTCAAGCTGTGTAGACGGAGCTCGTGGTACCTATAAATTTTCAGTTTTACAGCAAGATAGTGATAAAGATATGCGTCAGTGAGCCCTTTGATTTAGGATATGAAAATTTCTTTAAAAAATCCTGTTACAGAATCATAAGGCGAATGTGATGAAAAGAATACTCAAGTATTTTTCGTTCTCACAATAATAATGTCTACGACCTTGTATAAAACAAATACTTGTTTTTCGGACATGTTACTGTATTCTTCAAAATATTGTTAAACACTAAGGAATAACAGATGCGTTCACTCATCAGATTTTTGTTACCTAATCTCGGAGCAGTTATTTTAAATGCGAATAATCATTTAATACTTAATTTTGAAATTAAGAATTACAATATTGCAGATAACATACAAAATAATAAGTATTAGATGTACCTAGTGGATTGTTAAGTACTTTAAGTAGAGATAAGCTGAAAGAAAGATCGAAATTATATGTCTTAAAATGATTATTTATGAAATTAAGGCCGCTTAATAAAAAGTATATATAATTATAACACAAACTACATTTATAAAAATAAATTTGATAAAGAATGTGTAATGTATTTACATTATAGCTATAAAAGCGATAGGTAATTGAGTAAACTTTGTAAAGTGTTTTGGCGCTCTATGACGGTACCTACCATATTAGATTTTTCGTCATATTTTGGAGAAATATGTATCGGAATAATTGATTAAACGTATAAACATATCTGGAAAGACAACTTAAGAAATTAAATATGTACCACTTTTCACAATTCTGATGTGTTTTTACAATCATTTACGCTGCAGTACGTTCTAATGAATTTCTGTGCTTTTTTAATATCATATTTACGTGACAACAGAGCTGACAAGCTGAATTTGTTGTTAATTCATTTCTAGTATTTAATATAAGTCCGATTTCTATCACACTTCGGTATTCAATTTTGTTGCTTCTAATTAGTCCATAAAATACTTATCGGCCAGTTATGTTGATGTTATTTCGACCAAAGATAATACGCTTTTCAAAATCTTGGTTAATTGACAAGAGTCTTGTCCTTTAAAAACACAGCATACTCTGATCTCTGCCTACCTCTTACAAAAAAAACTTAAAATTATAAGATGTCTACTTACGTTAAGTAGAATCCCTCTTACAATATTCCATGTGTGATAAATGGACAGTTGTTTTTTGAGTCCGACTTGTCATTTATTCACCTATGTTTAAAAGATTTTAAAGTTGGTAAGTTGGTAGTGGAGAACAGAAAGCCGAAGTAGGGAGGTAAGTAAAGGACACCAAATTCTATTCAGAATTTGTCTAGCTGACTTGCACGACACGCGAGAACTTTTTATCCAAATAAGATAGGAAGTTCTCGAACGAAAACTGACAACCCTAAACTAGAATGTAGTTTGCTTTATTATAATGAAATAATTAAAATAACGACGAATAACCATATAGGTTATTGATATTTGTTTTTAGACTGCATAATTTTAACTGTATTTACCTAATTGCATTTAATAAATAAGACTTCATATTCAGTAGTGTTTCATTTTTAGTATAATGCCCGGCTCATATATAATGTACATTTTCGGTGACAGAGTGACAATGTAATTCACTATCATCTATCTCGCCCGTGGATGTCGTAAAAGATGACTAAGGGATATAATATGGAAATAACATTTGTGTAAGAGAAAGAAAACTTGAAACATGTTTGACCAACATGGTGTAGTAGGTCAATTTCCCTCATATTAGGGAGGAAGCTCGGACCCAACAGCGCCAGCGATAAGTATATCTATTAGCTGAGCAAAAATACATCGTAATGTTGGGAATGAATGGAAATATGAATGAATGATGATACGTCCCATTTTAGACCGAACACTTCCTTTTTCAGACACTAGGTGCTAGGGCTGTTGATATTTTTTAAAATATAGTGTTTTAGATATTTTTCGCCATGACCACTTTTTAGCTTCGTTCATTGTAGGGTTGCCGTGATGAGCTTTTTTTTAGCTACATTATAGGCGTAAGTGAAAATTTATCATTAAGTTCATGCCGGCATTTTTACAGCAGATTAAGTTTACGGTGATGTTGTTGAATACATACTTTATAAAAAACGATAAAACTATTTATTGAAATAAATATCGACCCTCGATACTTTTTATTTAGTATCGATATATCGTCGAAAAAAATATCAGTAATAAATATCTATATTTTTAAATAATAATATCGATATTTTATCAACAGCCCTGCTCTGTTCCATTGTCTCCAGCTAAACCAGAAATGTGCTATTTTTGCAAAGAGGCAAAATGATCATTTATATGTAATACCTCTTTAATTACTATACAAGAATTTCTTAGCAATTACCAAGATACGGACGTTTTCGATGCACTTCAAATGTCCTCCTTTTTTTTATTTTTAAGTTTCTGTGTAGTGATGGACTAAGAATACATACAATTCACCACCCCCTCTCTTGCCTGTGGTTATCGTAAAAGACGATTAAGGTATATAATGTGCATATACCTATGCAAGAGAAGGAAAACTCGAAACAAGGCCCTATACCAACACGTGAGATATCTATATGGTATAGTAGGTCAATTTGGTCCCCATAATGGAGGAGGCCCGGGCCCAAAAGTAGGACGCATGGGCTGCGATGAAGTTCATAATGTTACATATTTTCTGCAAGTGTTACGTTCTGACATAAAGAAATAATGGTCACATTAGATTAGGGCCGTTGATAAAATATCGATATATCGAAATTATTAGAATATTGATACTTACCACAGATATTTTTTTAGACGATATATCGATAGTTCGGTACTAAAAAATGTCAATATTTATTTGAATAAATTTGATGTTTTATCGTTTTTGTAAAGAATGTATTCTACAAAATCACCGAATACTTAATCTAATGTGAAAATGTCGACATGAAATTGATGATAAGTTATTATTTACGCTTACGCCTAGGACTTAGCTAAAAAAAATCTCTTCACAGAAACCGCGCAAAGAACGAAGCTAAAAAGTCGGCATGCGCAATTTTTTTTTTCGATATATCGAACTCTGATATTGATATATTAAAAAATATCGATATATCGTATAAACGATATTTCAAAAAATATCAACAGCACAACATTAGACATAAACCTGCAACAGATAAGAGTTCAGACTTACGAGCTTTGGTCAGTTGGCTTAGTTTATATTGTTTAGTTTTATTTCAATGCAATATTTATCTGCTTACATTACTTAATTGATTTTAATAAAACTGACGAGATGGTAAAATTTGGTGATCATTATATTCTTACCATATAAGAGAGGGAAAACTCGGCACAAAACCCGCCCGCCTGACCAGTGTGGTACAGTAGGCCAATTTCCCTTCCATAATGGAGGAGGCCCGAGCCCAACAGTGGCACATATATGGACCGAGATGAATGACGAATGCACAATATTTAAAAAGAATAGTCATCATTATATCAGCCTATAGATGTCCCACTGCTGGGTTCAGACCAGGGATGTGACTTCGATTAATAAGTAGTTGATTTTTCTTTCTTTAAAATAAATAGAGTTGTAAAAAATCGATTAATAATTTTAATTAATCGATTATTTTTATAATCGATTTTTTCTAACCAATATAAATTATTGCTACAAATGTATCACTTAACATTTGTCTAGAACAAAAATAAAATAAAACAATAATTACAAGAAATAAAATGACCTTTTCCTTTGGTCTCAAAACTAAAATACAATATAAAACTTTCTGTTTAAACAATAAAAAAGTAAATAGTAATATAATCGATTTATTTTAATATTAATAAGATCGATTTATTAGCAATCGATTTTAATATTTATATAATCGATTATTAAAAATAATTTATAAGAAAAAAAATAATCGATTAATATAAAAATCGATTATTCTTCACATCTCTAATTCAGGCCTTCTCCACTAAATATGGGAGGCAAATTGACCTACTATACCACACTGGTAACATGTGTTGGCATAGGGTTTGATTTTGAGTTTGCCTTCTCTTACATAGATTGTATATGCATATGATATCTCTTGGTCATCTTTTGCGATACCTGTGGGTAAGATAGAAAGTGGTGAATTGTATTCTGATTCCTTCACTGAAATGATGATGATTTAAATACTAAGTAAGCAATTTTGAAAATAAACACTAAATAATTAAAATAACACATATATTTAGTTTGATTTTGAATTTGCTTTCTCTTACAGATTTTATATGCATATGATATCTCTTGGTCATCTTTTGCGATACCTGTGGGTAAGATAGGGAGTGGTGAATTGTATTCTGATTCCTTCACTGAAATGATGATGATTTAAATACTAAGTAAGCAATTTTGAAAATAAACACTAAATAATTAAAATAACACATATATTTATAAAACATAAAAGAAAAAATCTATGTCATGCAGACTTCACATAATCCAAAGAGAAACTTAATGAGTATATAGAACTAAAAACCATTATCCTTAATGATTAAAAAAAATAAAGAGATATAATAAAATCCTTCTATTAATATTTCCATTTCACAATGTAGATAACTTATGAGTATACATTAAGTACATCCTGGTAGCAATGCAGAGCCTACTCGGTGGGAATTATGTACAGTGGACCTGCGGTAATCTGGTGCCCCTTGTAATCCGACATGTCTAGTATTATTGAATAGCTTTTCGTCAACTTTTGCTAATGTAAGTTATGCATGATTGAACATGTTACAACTTGTATGTGGCATTACTAGTGCCTTTTTTTTTTTTTATTGCAAACGGTGGCAAACGAGCAAACAGTACACCTGGTGGTAAGTGTTGCTGCCGCTCATGGACCTTTACAAGGCCGTTGCCTACCGCGAAGAAAGCGAAGGGAGTGTGAATGCGTGCATTGAGACTCGGTGATACCAAGGGCACCACCAAAACCCTCCACACGCAATCACCCTAAGAAAGTTGGGCTTCCGGCTCTCGCTCACCGAACGAAGCGCAGTAACAAATTGCTACTACTCAGACGTCGATTTTCTGCGAGAGCATGGTACTGCCCCGGACGGACCGGCCCGCGGCTGTAGACAGATAACTGTCGACAGTGTGGTCCTACCACTCCTAGATCCTCCTCCTTTTGTTTTGATTCTGAGTTTAGTTTGAATTTGACTACATGTTTAACGTGCGTTCATAGTTTAATATTTCATTGTATATTATGTATACATACCTGTCGGATTATAAGGTACTCTTTTGTAAAAAAGCCGGCCTATAAGGGGTTCTTAGGCAGTAATTTTAATCCAACAAATTCGATAGTCCGACACTGCCGTGCAAAACGTTGGATTACCGAAGGTCTATTGTATTACATTAAAGAAACTGAATGGATACCTGTATACCTACATCCTCACTTGGACAATTGGAAGGAAATGGTAATGCTTACCAATACTGTTGATATAAAAATACTTTAGCTTCAACAATATATGCCTATTTATGATGACTTTTCTGTGTGTGGTGATGACCACCACCTTCATCCCATGGATGTAGTAAAAGACGACTAAGAGATATAGTCCAAATAACATGTATGCAAGGGAAGGAAAACTTGAGACAAAACCCTATACCAACCAGTCTGACCAGCGCGGTATAGTAGGTTACATTCCTCACACTATTGGAGGAGACTCAAACCCAACAGTGGGACATATCTTACTACATATTGACTAACCTACTCAACTGTGTGGAGGATTTGATCCTCACTCACAACTGTTTCCTACAAAACACATGAGTATATATTATTCGCATGCTATACATGGATTTATTGCAGCTTGGTAGTCTTTATAAGTTCACCATAATAATAACTACTTAGAATAATAACGTATAGAAGGTAAGTTCACGCACAAAAAGTGAAGCATTTCAATTGGAGCCTAATGGAGCTTACGCCGGAATCGTTCCGTAATGTACAAGACATTGTACTGCATGTAAGTACACAACTCTTAAAAAATAAATAGGTAATTATGACGGTTTGTGCATTCAAATGGTGTCATAACACATTTGAAAAACTTAAAAAGGTTTTAACATTACTTTTAAAAGTATTTCGACGATTTATGTTAATAAAAACAAAATTTGATTTCATAATTTGTATAGTGGTGTGCGTGTGTAAATGTGTAATCATCTACGCCATTAGTATTTTTAGATTCATGTTTCGAACGTTCGAAATAATGACACTATCCTTCTATACGTTATTATTCTAAGAAGTTCACCATAATAATAATAACTAATTAATTTTAAAGTATATATCATACCATTGTGGAAAATGACTTAACAACATTATTAAATCATCTTTAGATTTTGAATGCAATTTTTTTAAATAATTAACAGTTTCTTCAATATATATTTCTTTTTTTACGGATTCATCAAGTAATTCTAATCCAACATTTAACAGAACTACAATATGCATGAGATGTGGTTGGTATAAAATTGAAAATTTAAATTTAGAACAGTTACATTTAACATGTTCAATGTATAATTGAATGAAATCATAGATCTGTTTATTAAAGTTTGTTATTACAAATATATAATGAAGTATACTACAGCATATTTGAAAACAATTAGCAGAATTTGAACTCTTATTTGATAAATTCATAAGTGAAGCATTTGATACAAATAAGTTCTTAATATCGGCTACATTTCCTTTTAAAATGTCATAACATATTTGAAGAAGTAATTGTTCTAATTCCGATTTTAATTTTATTGCAATATCCTCTATTACTATACTGTCACTTGTCCACATGTCTTTCAGTATATAAGCATTTTTGTTATCTTCAATATTCCAGTGAATGATGTCCCCCCACACAGCATTCTGATCATTATTAGCTTCATTCAAATTTCTGAAAGCCTGCACAATTTCTGGATTTAGCGACGGCTCGTATCTGCTGATAATACGCTTATCTTTTAAATTTCGAATTAGGAACGCATCAAGTTCTTTTTCTGCTGAATCAATAATAAAATGATTTGAATCCTCAATTTTCTGTGTGTAAAACTCGGATAATAAGGTAGGAGTATTTTCGTCGACATTGATATGATTTTGCGGCTGCGTTTGACATAATTTCCTTATATTTTCTAGAACCGGTATCCGCAACTTCTGTTGAGATAAATTGAGTATTTTTACAAAACTTTTCGAAAGTGCTTTTGCAACATTTTTATCCAACAAAGGATTTTGAAACGTGAACTCTGGGCATGACAAGTCATTTACTGTTATAATTTCCTTAATTAATTGACTATTCATATTGAATTTTACTGTTTACTAATAACTTTCGGTTTCTTTGTGACATTGTTTGGGTAGCGATACGAATACGGCGATTGGAGGTTATGGCAGTGTGACCAGATTTAAATTGAACAATATGCTAACTACTCATTTGAATTCTGCTAAAATCTGCTATTTGTTTGTATAAATGCTAAAATTCTGTTAATAGATGAAGTTTTAATGTGTACAAATTTTAAAGAAAAACGCAAATTAATATTTTGTTCCACCTTATAACAGATCGGCCTCCATTTTGCCTAATTTGAGCTCCCTATACAATATATTCCGTGTGGTGACAGACTAAGATTACAATTCACAACTCCCTATCTTGGTCGTGGATGTCGTAAAACACGACTATGGGATATTATAATATGCACATAACATCTGTGTAAGAGAAGGCAAACTTGAAATGAAATCCTATACCAACATGTCTGACCAACATAGTATAGTAGATCAAAAATATCTTTCCATAGTGGAGGAGGCCCGAGCCCAACAGTGGGACGTATGTGGGCTGCGATGATGATGATAAGATATATCATATAACTGACTGACGGACTTCGACTGCGCATAAAATGTAATACGCATACAAATTCAGAGCAAAATTTACATTTAAAGGGTTATTCCCCAAGAATGTATATGAGAATTGCTAGTTGAAAATAAAAAACTTCCTTTATTCAAGAAAGACAGATTTTTAAAATATGTTTTACACAACTACTCTAGTGAAATACAGATATTTAGACAATGTCTAATCCCGCTAGTTTACTGCGGAGCTTTTTGAATATTATGCTAAAATCTGACAATTTTAAAATCTGCGACATAATCTGTTAAGCCCTAAATTAAGGAACGAATTCTGCTAAAATCGCAGAATTCTGCTAATTCTGGTCACACTGGGTTATGGCTCGATAGGATAAAGCTATTCGGATTTTGGCGGGAATCTGGAAGTGTCATGTGGTGTTCTTGTATTATATTGAATATCTTAGTGTTTTAACGTGTTATATTCAATAATCTTGATGGCATTTTATGTAATATATAGCGGCAGAACTGCTGAGGTGTAATGAATATGATATAAAACTGCTATACATACCTTTTTGTTTCCACCAAAATTTTCAGAAGATACCCTTAACAGTGGCCATTACACTGTTGAGGGTGACACTTTGACTTACTGACAGACCATTACTGACATGAAGAAACTGATAACTTGAAAAGATAATTATAACTCGACACTGGCAAAAATGGCTCGTATTTGTAGCTGATTGCCAAGATAAAAAAAGAAGAAGAAGATAGAGCTATTCTTTAATTTTGGTTCTGTTCGTTCATTCGGCAAGGCAAAGGGTACACAACCCACACAGCCAAGTCTGATACAATTTTCTTCATATTATTTAACATTTCTTCATATAAAATAGCTTATTTATAATCATCGTCCGTCAGTTAGTCAAGTCGTTATCATTATAGGGCGCTGAAAACCAAATTAAATCATTTCTCTGGCAATATTGGTGGAATATGAAAATACACGTAAACCAATCTTATTTCACATTTAATACACTTCAGCACCTTAACTATATTATATTATAAAAAAATATCAGGAAAATTATTCAATATAACACTATAAAAATGAATATAATTCAAGAGCGTGACATGACATTTCTATATTCCCGCCGGAACTTCCACGATAGAGCTATTTGATTCTCTCAAGTTGGCGGATGAAAATAAATTTTATATTAATTTTTTTAAGTAAATCAATTGTTCGTTAATTGTGCTTCAAGGTACGATTAAAAATATTAATTGTTCGTTTTTTTAAACAATTGAACAAAGGAGAATGTCCAATACCAGGCCCTTTTTTATTTGGCAATGGGCCTAAACCAAATACTATCCGAACTTTACATCTTATTTTTATATTTATGCAGAATTAATTTTAAGATAAGTTATACTCTAGCATTAAAAGTAATAATTAATGGGCATACGAATGAACTTAAGGTCGGTATACACGACAACGATATATCGTAGCGATCTGACTGCGCAAACCGTTTGTACAGTTATCGAACGTCCATAAGGCGTACACACGGCAACGAAAACTGCGTCGATTTTCGTCCACACTATCGATAAAACCGTACAAACGGTTTGCGCAGTTAAATCCCTACGATATATCGTTATTGTGTATACCGACCATTAGGTTTGCCATTTGAATAGATCCGAATGACACGTAGGTGTTGCGAGGACGAGCTATATTTTATTAAATTAAATCGATACATTTTAATCGATTATGAAGGTGAAATTATCATCAAAAGTCTTTAGATGAAATTAGTCAAAAACTAACATATATAATTATGTTTGTAATTCAACTTTATTTTTTATAGTTAAGTGTAATATAACTAAAAGAATTTGAACTTGAATAAGTTTTTGCTAATTACAAACCAATCTTTCTTTGTACCTATTTTTTTTTTAAATAGTATTAGCGGCTATAATTTCAACACGCAGCATGTTTATTGAATGATCATCATCATTCAGCCTTCCTCGTGTTTTACCACAAAGTGCGGTCTTGTGGTGCTTGCATCCATCGACGCCCAGCAACCTTCATCAAGCCGTCGATCCACCTAATTCGTTCTATCATGTGTCGTCTGATATGTGGCCGCAACTTCAGAATCTTTCTTCCCCAGCGGTTGTCGGTTCGTTATGCAATGTGGCCTGGCCATTGCCATTTCAGCATGCTAATTGTTGGTGCTATCTCGGTTACACACATTCTTCTAGGGATTTCCGTATTTTAGATTCTATCTCGCAGAGAAATCACAAGCATGGCATTGCACGCTAAGTAACCTTTAGTTTAGTTATAAAGCCTACATTTAGGGACTACGTTTCCGTGCCGTAAGTCATCACTGGTAACATACTGGTTGCTGACCTGTGCTTTCAGATGCTGAGTTATGTTGAATGAGAAGATCCTTTTAAGTTTTTCAGCCGAGTTGGATTCGTCGAAGAACCTTTTTTTCGAAATCGAATCTACCCATTTGTTCTAGATAATAATGATCGACAACTTCGAGGACCGCTTTGCCAACTAGGACTAGTACTAAAATGAGATGGGCATTTGATGTGACTTTTTTCTTATCCATGTTCATTTGTAAACCCACTAGCTAGGATATCCTGCAGAGATCATTGAACACGGTGCCAAGGTTTATTGAATAAAAATACTGATGATGAAATGAAAAAACAATAACTGCAAATGGGACTTTTTCATGTCAAATCACTTTTTGCAATTATCTATTGTTACCTTACTGTGCGGAGGCGAGGAACACGGGTAGTGTTCCTCGCCTCTGAGATACAGTTTATAACTAGTTCAGAGGGTAGGGCAAATCTTCACCACATAAAAGCAAAAAGTAATCGTTAATTAGTGGACTTGTGCAATTACCTATATAAATCACAAAAGCAGTATTTCATATTTAATTACACCAAATACACCGATAATATAAAGCATGATACCAAAACTTAATTTATTTTATTTTTTAAATCGATTAATCGACAATATTATTTAAGTGGTATTTATTAGGTCTGATAACACTAAACACTGGTGCCGTGTCGTTTTTTAGGTAGTGAACCATAGATATTAATATTAAATTTACGTTGAGTTTAGTACTACTTAGTTTGTGGTTGAGTTGAATGAAAGAATAAAAAGAGATTATTTCAGCAAGATCATTTTAGAAGGGTTTCAACTCATCTTGTTTCATTTTAGGATAGCTTGTTCTCTATTAAATAAATTCCATACTTCTCAACGCCAATTTAAAGAAAAAATAATTTTCATATTTTCTGCTAGTCAGTTGGTATCACTACGCGCATCACCCCATAGAAGTACTTCGCCAGCGACTCGGGCGGCGCAGGTGCGAATACCTGCGCCTGACGCCGCCCCAGCCAGGGCCGCGGGTGACGACCGGGGATTTAGTCCGTCACCCGCAGAGAGGTTGACCGCGCGACGGCGACCGACATCCCCGAGGGGGATCGTTGAGAGGAGAGGGTACCCCGCGACTGGGGTATTCCGTCGGGCTGACCACTGAAGTCAAGGCACTCTGCACCGGTGATCGGCCCAATGACGAAGGTAATATGCCACGGGTGGGTCACGGGGCCGCACGCCACCCCTCCGTCTCCCCAGACGGAGCTGGGCGGCGGGTGCGCCGACCATGGCTCACCCCTAAAAAAAGCAGTGCTTTTCAAAGTGCTCGATTGTGTAAAGCGTTGCTATAGTTCAAACATTTACCGTTGAGTATCTATATAATAATAAAGCTAATATTATAAAGCTGAAGAGTTTGTTTGTTTGTTTGTTTGAATGCGCTAATCTCAGGAACCGCTGGACCGATTTGAAAATTCTTTCAGCATTGGATAGCCCATTTATCGAGGAAGGCTATATATAGGCTATATTATATTTTCAAAAAATTAGGGATCCGTACTAAAAGTCCAATAATGTAACCCAAGGTGTAAAAAAATTACCCGAAAAAATCTTTATATCGCGTTTGCTGCGAAAACTATTGATTATAGAACAAAACAATATACTACAACTTTGCAGAACATATAATTTTCTACAAAAAATGTCGCGACACCATATGTCTAACTATTGTAGTTATCTCACAATAAGTGTTTTTCTTTTATTTTTTTTAATAATTAAATTGCCGTCGCTTAAAAGCTCTTTATTTTGTATCTTCGTATTAATCTTTATCAAAATAAGTTACTTCGTATTCAAGATGGATTCAATACCTTTCTAGAACTTTTTGAATTATTAAATTCGGACATTTTATTCAAAAGATATCGCGATATTAAAAATGTAAGTATTAATGATGTAGCCATGTAATTATTAAGTACTAACTGACCCGGCGAACTTAGTACCGCCTTTTCTTCGTAATTATTTTGTTTTAGTATTTATCAGTTTAGTTTTAGTACTGTCCGTGCGGTGACGAAGTAAGAATACAATTCACCACCCATGTGTGTCGTAAAAGACGACTAAGTGATATAGTATGCATATAATATCTATGCAAGAGAAGGAAAACTCGGCACAAAACCCTACACCAACACGTCTGACCAGCGAGGTATAGTAGGTTGATTTCCCTCCCATACTGGAGGAGGCCCGAGCCCAACAGTGGGACGTGTATGGGTTGAGACTATGATGATGATTTATCAGCCTCCTACAAATGGCGCAAAGTTGCAGATTAAGGCAATATAACACTTACCGTAAATTCAATCCAGTTAAATTATTAATAATACCATTATATCGACATGTTTGTGGCCGAGGCCGGCTATACCACGCTGGTCAGACGTGTTGGTATAGGGTTTTGTTCCGAGTTTTCCTTCTCTTACATAGATATTATATGCATACTATATCATTTTGTCGTCTTTTACGACACACACAGGTGGTGAATTGTATTCTTACTTCGTCACCGCACGGATAATACCACGCTGGTCAGACGTGTCAATATAGGGTTTTGTTTCAAGTTTTCTTTCTCTTGCATAGATATTATATGCATATTATATCCCTTAGTTGTCTTTTACAACACTCTCAAGTGGTGAATTATATTTTAGCTATTTAACATACCGCCTTTTTTTATCGATTCCAAAACCTTTTTTAATCTAGATCTACATGTAATTATGCCAAAAATGCCGAACCGACGGGACGAACATCAAATGTTTGACAGGTAAGAACAGTTTGTATGGGAAAATAAAATTGTTGTTTTTAGTATCTATTTTACTCGCAATTTTGCTATATATTCTCACCGTATAAACCTGCCCTGGACTTCCACAAATAATTAATAAGACAAAAATTGGTCAAATCGGTCCAGCCATTCTCGAGTTTTAGTGAGACTAACGAACAGCAATTCATTTTTATAGATAGAATGCGCGCGCATGTATGATGTGGCGGGCTGTCATGAGAGACGAGGGGGCGATAGCCTCTACGAAACGCCTAGAAAAAGACCTCAACTTCCTCGACAGTCTGCCACTGCAAAACGACTACGACTTATGCGCAGCAATGAGAGAAGTTTTAAAATAAATAAATAAATCCTGAAAGTCACTATGCTCTCCAAAGTCACTATTCCACGCGGACGAAGCACTTTAATGCTGTTACTGGAAAACTACCGCAGTATTTAAAATATTAGCAAAAATATATTATGCATCCGTTCTTTAATTATAATAATTGAATATCGAAGATCTGTAAAGCGAAATGTTTAAAGAAACCGTAGAGAAATTTACTAAAATCGTATAACGTCATCTAGCGACACTGGGTTTTATTAAAATAGTTAATATTACCTCCATCGTTAGGAGGTGGTTCTGTTGTAAAATGAGTGCTACACCGTTGTGATGAAGACCGTTGACTTATCAACAAGCTTTGAGAGTGAAATAATAAAATGTTTTGGAACTGCAGTAATGAATTTTATTTCTTTAAATATTAGTAATGATGCTGCTGGCTTCTAGATGGCGCTGACCGTATTTTAAAAATTTATTATTGTTTGTACAGTTCATATTGTGGCCATGTACATATGTACCTAAATATATCTATTGTTTTATGTAAATATTGGATATAAGTGTATTTTTAACCGACTTCAAAAAAGGAGGAGGTTTCTCAATTCGACCGTATATATGCATTTTTTTTTTTTTTTTTTTTCTCCACCCTGTGGAACATCGGCTACGATTGGGCGTTGAGGGGGAGCCTTCCGCCCGGGCTTGGCGTGATTTGTTACGCCGACGACACGCTCGTCACAGCCCGCGGTGGGACGCTAGAAGAGGCGGTAAGCCTGGCGACCTCTGGTACCGAGGAGGTCGTCAGGCGGATCGAGGCGCTGGGGTTGAGGGTCGCCCTGGACAAGACGGAGCCCCTCTTGTTCCATGGGCGCACTATGAGCCCTCCCATCGGCGTCTCGATCACCGTCCACTCGGTCGACATCAGCATCCGGGCCCATATGAGGTACTTGGGCCTGGTGCTCGACGGGCGATGGTGGTTCCGGGAGCATTTCCGCAGGCTCGCTCCACGGCTCGTCGGCGCGGCGTCCGCCCTATCGTGGCTTATGCCGAACGTGGGCGGACCGAGCGCTGCGTGCCGACGGCTGTACGCGGGGGTCATCCGGTCGATGGCCCTGTACGGCGCACCGGTGTGGGCGGGGTCCATGACCGTCTGACTTAGGGCCCTTCTGTGGCGACCACAGAGGGTCATGGCGGTCAGGGCCATCCGCGGATACCGCACGGTGGCGACGGAGGCAGCGTGCCTATTGGCCGGGACTCCCCCGTGGGACCTGGAGGCGGAGATGCTCGCCGGACTATATCGGCGGGTGACGGGGGTACGAGCGGAGGGCGGTGTGGTCTCGTTAAGGGATCTCACCGCCTGGCGCGTCGACGCCCGCCGAGACGTCATTGCCCGTTGGGCAGTCCAGCTGGAGAGGCCTCGGTTCGGGGTGCGAACCGTGGAGGCCTTCCGGCCGGTGCTGATGCAGTAGTTGGAAAGGCGGCACGGGGTGCTCTCCTTCCGACTGGTGCAGGTTTTGACGGGGCATGGGTGCTTCGCCAAATACCTGCACAAGGTCGTTAGGAGGGAGAGTACACCGTCCTGCCACCACTGCGATTACGACGAGGACACGGCGCGCCATACGCTCGAGGCCTACGGGGCTTGGGCAGTCCAGCGCTGTGAACACGTCGCAATCATCGGTACGGACCTGACGCTGCCGGCTATCGCTAGGGCGATGGTCGACAGCGTCGGGAATTGGGACGCAGTCGCAGCCTTCTGTGAGACGGTGATCTCGCGGAAGGAGGCGGCGGATCGCCAGCGGATCTCCTCGATGAGGAGATCCGCCGCCGGCGACTGGGGCGGCGTAGGCGCAACTATCTGCGCCTCATGCCGCCCTAGCCGAGGCCGCGGGTGACGTGACCTGGGATTAGTAGTCCGTCACCCGCGGAGAGGCCGACCGCGTGAGGAAAGACCGACGTCCTCCCCGAGGGGGGGGACGTCGGTCGATGGGAGAGTACCCCAATGGGGGGTATTCCGTCGGGCCGACCACTGACGACAAGTTAACGCTGCTCCAGTGGTCGGCCCAACGATGAAGGCGACGTGGTTTTTGGGTGGGTCGCGGGAGTTGCGTGCTTAAGCCCCTCTGTCGCCCCGGACGGAGTGGTGCGGAGGCGCGCCGACCGCAGCCCAACCACAAAAAAAAAAAAAATATATATGCTTTTTTATGTTTGTTCGCGGATAACTTCGTCGATTATGAACGGATTTTGATGATTATTTTTTGTTGGAAAGAAGATATTTCAAAGGTGGTTCCATAATAAGGAAATCAGGGTTTGATGATGGCAGACCAGAGAAATCGAAGGGAACTTTCAAAAATCGTAGTGGTGACTAGTGCGTTTGTAACTTTTCCATTAAGTATTTTATTAAAGCTCTACAATTTAATAAAGGTCTGGAGTATATCTAACATATAAAACTGATTTAAAATTTTATGGTTTTAATACTTGTAAAATGTATGATATTCGTCGTCATCGTCACAGCTCATAAAAGTGCCACTGCTGGGCTTAAGCTTCCTTCCAGTAAGAGGAAAATTGATCTACTATACCACGCTGGTCAGACATGTTGATACAGGGTTTTCTTTCTAGTTTCACTTCTCTTGCACATATGTTATATACACAGGGTGTATCAGGTTATGGGACAACTGTTCATGTATGTTGTAGTTCAACAGTCATAGATCATAATTAGAATGTATATTACACAAAAACAATATAACGTAAAAGTTATAGTGATTACAAAAATGTGTGACTAAGAGTTTATGCCTTAAATTTTATGCATTATGTAGGTATGTACAGACTTCCGATTTGATACGACATCCACGGGTAAGAGAGTGGTGATTTATATTCGTACTCTGTTTTTTTTTTTGTGTGTGTGTAGCTGTTGGTCGCAGATGACCTTGACAGCTTAACGCGGTCAATGGGTGAGCGCTGATGGCTCTCAACCCGGTAAGTAAGTTAAGCGAACATCGCCCGAGGGCTCCCCCCTGTGGGGAACGGACCTCGGCTCGGGGCGTCGCTGAGAGCAAAGTGGGCGTGGCCAAGTTTAGGTTAATGACTTTTACGCGGCGCGGTTTTCGACCTCGACGGCGAGGCCGATACCGCGGAGTTTTATCTTTTATCGCTGCGCGAGTTGTGTAGGTCCTTTCTTGGGCGATCATAATAGCGTCATCTTCTTCTTCAAGAAGATGACGCCGGACCGAGGACGTCGGACCGCGCATATTTTTGAGGGGACGTAGTTTACCGCCCCAACCACTAGTGGATTGGGGTGAGTCGTGGCAGAGGCAAAATAGCGCTGGGAGCAACGCTTCATGTACTGCCTGATGGTGATCGTACTCTGTCCCTACATGGACATTTATATAGATTAATTATAGGCATATTTCTATGTCCAACAGTGAACGTTGTTGGGCTAATGAATAAACGGATATATAAATATGTATAATGGGCAAGAGCACTCTCGTGATTACGATATTTTTGTCCTTAAGCCTTTCCGAAGAGTAATTCTGAAAAGCCAACACCAACATTGGGAATCGATTGGCCAATAGATGGATATCTCAAGACTGATTTGACTTGCCGTGTAGTGACGGAGTAAGAATATAATTCATCACCCCCTATTTTACCCGTGACTGCGAACCCACGACTAAGGGCTATAATATATAACATCGGTGCAAGAGAAGGAAAACTTGACATGTATGACCTGTAACAACACGGCCGATCATCGTGGCGATTCCCCTCCGGCCACGGCCGATTCTCCTCCTGTTATGTAGAAGACACGAGCTCAACCGTATATAAGCTGAAATGGTGATTTGAATTAAATGCAAGACCGCGAGACTCTTGCAGGCCCAGTCTTGGTCTTGCTCACGTCTTGCAGGGCCAGTCTTGGTCTTGGTCTTGCAAAAATTAAGCGGTCTTGGTCTTGGTCTCGGTCTCGCATTTCTCGCAAGACCGCAAGACCAAGACTTTTTTGGGCAACGCTACTAGTAGGGTTGTGACTGTCATCAAGGGTCTATTGATGAAGCCGAAGGACAGTTCAGGGAACTGCTCAAGGATTTAAAGTAGTTTGCTTCTTGCTTGGCACTGACTTCAAAATTATAAAATAATTATTTTATCATTTCTATTTAACTAAATGAAAATACTTATTAGGTACCCACTTTGTGCGAAGTAAATTCATTTTTTTTCTTTTTAGTTTACCTCCTGTTTGAAGTCATGTTTTTTTTTTGTTAAAAATTATGAGATGGTTAAATCACTCCAAATAGCTCACACTAAAAGTTTATCATCCTTTTATTGTTTCTAACTCAATCTTTTTACTCAAACTCTTTCTTTCTTCGTTTTCTCTTTTTTTTTTACTTAGTTTTTACAATAGAGTTCGTTGAGTAGGCAAACGGACTGCTCCCGAACTGCATCTGTTTATAGTTTTTCTATTTATTTCAAATCCTTTTTTCTTTTGTTTGTGTGAATTAGTTTTTAGCCGCAGATGGCTGTGACAACTTTATGCGGACTGGCGATGGCAGGTGAGCGCTGAGGGCTCTCAACTAGAAGTCAAATCCTTGAATATCCTTGTCATTTCGTATGACAGTTGTCATTTTATTGTATGACGGTCACTTAGTAGAAAAGTGTATAGGTAACACCTAACTGTACCTATAGTCGAAAATAGACTTGAAATTCAAGAAAGTCAACCAGAAATCAGAATACTATCAGGTCTTTTATAGAGACTTTTTTTTTGGTGGTGGATTACGATCGGCGCGTTCCTCGCACCACTCTGACCGGGGGGAACAGAGGGGCGTAAGCACGTAGGTACACCCGTCGTAACCCACCCGTATGACATGTCACCTTTGTCGTTGTGTCGGCCACCGGTGCAGAGTTTCTTGACTTCAGTGGTCGACCCGACGGAATACCCCTCTTCCCTCGACATCTTCTACTGGGACGCCAACTGCCGTCGCGAGGCTAACCTCTCCGCGGGTGCCCGGACTAAATCTCTGGTCCGGTCACCCGCAGCCTCTGCTAGGGCGACATCAGGCGCAGTTTATTATAGAGACTAGGAGAATGTGAAATATTAAAAAAATACATTATGTAAGTAGATATATCGATAAAACAGAGAAAAGTGAATGTCGAAAATTTTCTAATCATGAATAAACCATTACCTACCTATTGAAGTGCCAAGCAATATAAGTAGAAATATTATCGAATATACCGTGAACTAGAAATGTAAATTTTGTAATGCACTTTGACACGCCTAATACTTCCCAAACGCTTTCACATACAAATAAAACTTTTAATAACAACATTAAAATATCACGAGAAAGCAATAAAATTAGTAGCCGAAGCAAACAAATTCTGAAAATGGCCCCCCTAATAACATATTGCGCTTAATAGGTGAAAGCCGAATTTGAAACATTGGTGTAAATTAAAAAAAAATGAGATCACTCATCAAAATGAATAATAGGAGATAGGAATATCTTAATTAGCATGAATTTACACCGTTATAAAGCGCATAACATGTAAATAAGTTTAATAATAATTCATCTTGCCATGTCTCGAGTGTATTTTGAATCTGTGGGGCCTTAATAAATTACGTTCGAGACCTCACATTGAGTACCCTAACTACGTGGGCTAACCACGGTTGGCCCCGCCCGAGAGTGAGATAGAAGTCTCTCTCCTTTTCCCACTTAAGTATGTTCAATTTGTATGAACCTTTAGCATAAACTTCGGTTGTATGTTTATTTTAAGGTCGTATATTGTGTAATTTAATTAAGTTTTCTAATTGGAAATGGCTCTGTTTGTGGCGGATACTCTTCTGATGTAGTGTGGCAGTAGGTTGTTTAATTCTTGTTTAAAGAGCGGAACGTAAACTTCGGTTAGTGTTAACAGTTAACTGTTCTAACTAGAATAATAACGCGTCGCGGTTGTAAATTAATTAGGCGCATATTTGATTAGGTATATATAGCTTTATAATACTATAAAAAAATTGCTTTTATTCACATAGGTATAATTATGTTAAGGTAGTATTTGTTTAAGCCTGAATTAGAGTCGATTTTATATTACCTACTTATTTTTGAAATAAAATAAGGTTGATAAATTAACGATGTATGTAGGTAGGTATAAGTAATCGAATCGACACCAACCTTATTTTTTTTGTAATCTATAATGACTTACCTACTTACCTTACAATAATGTGACCACATTTTGTTACCTCAAAATGGAACACTTTACCTAATAACTTTTTTGTATCACCACCTTTTAGAAATAAGTACTTATACCTATATAAATACTAAATTAAAAGCTAAAACAACATGAACAAATAAAGTTTTACAGGGTTTTTGGCGTGAATGTGGAAGTGTCATGTGGTCTTAAGTATATTTTATTCAATATCTTAGTGGTTCGACATGTTACCTACTTATATTAAATAACTTTAACGCCATTTTATGTAGGTACGTACTTAGGTAATAGGTATGAGACGGAATTTCTGGGGGTAAGGTGAATATGAAATAAAAGTGCTTTAAAAACTCGTTTCCACCAAAAATCTCAAAATATATCTACCGTTAACAGTGGCCATAACACTATTGAAGGCGACGATTTGACTTACTGATAGACAGTGATTAATTAGAAGAAACTGATGATTAAAGAAAATTATAACTAAGTAGATACTGGCAAAAATACGTACTCGCTCGTACCTATTAGTAGCTGATTGCCAAGCCAAAAAAGAAGTCTTGCAGGAATAGATAAAACTATGGAGTAGCCTCCTCCACAATAGGAGGGTAATTGTTCTTACTATACCATGCTGGTCAGACATGTTGGTATAGGGTTTCATTTCGAGTTTTCCTTCTCTTGAACAGATGTTATGTGCATATTATCCCTAAGTCGTCTTTTACGACATCCACGGGCAAGATAAGGGAGTGGTGAATTGTATTCTTACTCCGTCACCACACAGTAGGTTTCTGAGGGTATTTGCGTGTAATGGGTTCTGGAGATGCCTTTAGTAAGTATCACCGAACCTCATAGCACGCATTCACACTCTCTTTACTTTCTTCAAGGTTGGCAGCAGCCTAGCAAATGTTCATAGGCGGCAGTACCTATTACCAGCAGGTGTAATTACCTACCTACTGCTTGTTCGTTTGCACTGAATAAAAAAAAAATCTTATGCCAATAAATCTAACTAGTGAATAGATAATTGCCAGTACCTAATACATAGGTATTAAACGGTTATTATTTATTATTATAACCTAGCGGGTTTTTTTTTTTGGATGGGCTACGGTCAACGCACCCGCTACCAGGCTCCGTCAGGAGCGACAAAAAGGCGGTGAGCGGCTCCGTAACCTTCCCTATGGCACTTCGCCTTCGTCGTTGGGCCGACCACCAGTGCAGAGTTCCTTGATTTCAGTGGTCAGCCCGACGGAATACCTCGAGGGAGTACCTACCCTCTCCCATCAACATCCCCTTCCCGGGACGCCGATCACCGTCACGAGGCTAGCCTTTCCGCGGGTGCCTGACTAAGTCCCCGGTCGACTGGACCGGCAGCCTCTGCTAGGGCGCCATGAGGCGCCTAAATATCAATTAGACCCACTTGACTTACAAAGACGTGCTGTTTGAATCGTCGTTTATCCCAATCTCATCGACAGACTGGAGTCGCCGGAGTGGCGGAGAGACGCTGGCTCATTCTGTGTACTCTACTGGCTCTTTCATAGAGAGTGCTCTGAGGAATTTTGCCTTCTGAAAATTCAACACCGGAATTAATCTTTCTATCGCGGGGGATTTTACAAACATATGGACATAAATGATACCGAGACTTTTACGCGTGGTAACAGAGTAAGAATACAATTTATCACTCAGTCTTACTCGTGGGTGTCGTAAAAGTCGACTAAGGAATAGGTAATATGCAAATAACATTTAAAGAAGGTAAACTCTTAATGAAACCAATAGATTTTGAGTTATTATTTCATAATGATTTCTGCTGTTTACGCGAGTATTACACAATATATTTTATGGAGTCACGTGGGGGCTTCCGTCCGAACGCTGTAAAGTGTTCGAAATGTCGGGCAATCATAAATCAACAAACACGATACAAGCGCGATAAAATCCGTAAAATATTTTCGTTATTTCAACTATATTTTATTATTATTTATATAGACATAAGGTTAGAGCACCAGTAGTTGACCATTAACGCAAATATTTCTATGAAATAAGAATTTACGGCGTGTTTTTAAACTAATTCCATTTTAAATAATCCATACTGTTATTTAGTCAACGAATCATGCAAACTACGCATCTTCTAATTTTTTCATAAGTATATCAGTAGGTATACCTTTTCTTTTTTTTTTTTTATGGGTGGGCTATGGTAAGCGCACGCGCGGTCCTGTCCGTCCGGGGCGATGAAAGGACGGCGCGCGGGCCCATAACCCACCCGTACCCACGTCACCTCGTTGTTGGGCCGACCACCGGAGCAGATGTGACTTGTCGTCAGTGGTCGGCCCAACGGAATACCCTTTCAGGTAACGTCACCTCTCGACGTCCTGGGACGTCGGTCGCCGTCGCGCGGTCAGCCTCTCTGCGGGTGACGGATAATTCCCCGGTCCGATCACCTGCGGCCTTGGCTAGGGCGGCATTAGGTGCAGATACTCGCGCCTGCGCCGCCCGAGTCGCCGGCGGCGGAACGTGTCGCCGAATAGGAGCTCTACTCGCACACGATCCGCCGCCTCCTTCCGTGAGATTACGGCCTCACAGAAGGCGGCGACCGCGTGCCAGTTCCTGACGCTGACGAGCATCTCCCTGGCGATGGTCGGCAGCGTCAGGTCGGCACCGATAATCGCGACGAGTTCACGGCGCTCCCCCTCCCACGCAGCACACACCTCGAGCGTGTGCTGCGCCGTGTCCTCGTCGCAATTGCAGTGGTGGCAGGACGGTGTGCTCTCCCTCCTAACAATCTTTTGCAGGTACTTCGCGAAGCAACCATGCCCCGTAAGCACCTGCACCAGTCGGAAGGAAAGCACCCCGTGCGTCCCCTCCAACCACTCCATCAGCACCGGCCGGAAGGCCTCGACGGTCCTGACACCGTACCGAGGACTCTCCAGCGGGACTGCCCAACGGGCAATGACTTCCCGGCGGGCGTCGACCCGTCAGGCGGTGATTTCTTTGATGGAGACTATACCGCCGCGGGCGCGCGTCTCCGACACCCGCCGATAGATGTCGGCGAGCATCTCCGCCTCCAGGTCCCACGGGGAGGTTCCGGCCAGGAGGCACGCTGCCTCCGTCGCCACTGTACGGTAACCACGTATGGCCCTGATCGCTATGACCCTCTGTGGTCGCCTCAAGAGGGCCCTTAGCCAGACGGTCAGGGACCCCTCCCACACCGGTGCGCCGTACAGGGCCATCGACCGGATATACTAGTATACCTACCAATTGCTTTTCAAGTAATGCAATCTAACCATCTAATTTGTATTTTCTTAAAATTTTTTAAGGATTGTAAAATTTTAAAGGATTTGACATTAAAATTTAGTGATTTTGAAAATATTTACCTACTATTAGTAAATGTTTTCTCTTTTTATCTGTTTGGAATCTTATATCTTTAAACGAGCAATTCTTGTAAATATATATATTTTCAGGATCTCGGAAACGGCTCCAACAATTTTGTTGAAACTTGGCATACCTACTAGAGGATTCGGGCCCAAAAAATCGATCTAGATAGGTTTTATGTATAGAAAATGTTGTTTTGTTAGTGTTTTTGGCAGACAATATAAAATGACATTAAATTTTAAAAGAATATGAATTCAAATTTTGCCATCAATGTCATGAGTTACGATAGCTCAGTGGCGAAGCAGTCAGGTTTCGTTTTATTTTTGACATCGGCGACAAACGGCGTCGGATCGAATCTCGGTGTTCTTATTATTCTCTTTTTGTAATTTTTTATATAAATTTCATTATTTATTTATTTATTTTTTATTAATATATATCTAAATAAATGCTACAAAAATACTCCGAGCGAAGCTCGGTCAACGTGATATTTATTAATTAAGGTAACATTGTATGTAAAATATATTTTTTTAATATGTGGGGTGGTCAGCTATACTGATTCTCAAATTGTAGGTCTTCTTTTTTTATATTTTTCCATTAATGTACAACCAAAACCACTAGTTTGATGTCGTTGGAAAACTTCCGCAGAGCTCAGAAGAAGAATAACTAATTGAATTCGGGTGAAAATTAAGATTGAGAAATAAAAAAGGCATTTTTATGCCCCGAACTGGTCAATTACTGGTAGTCTTACCTTATTAAACTAGCAACTCGCCCTCGCTTCGCTTCGGTTTCAGTCGCCTTACCTGCATAGTTCTCGTTCCCGTGGAAATACTGGCATAAAATGTAGCCTATGTTACTCCCTGATATTATAGCTTTCCATTGGAGAAAGAATTTTTGAAATCGGCACTCTAGTTTTTGAGTTTATGCATTACAAATAAACACACAGACAAAAATACAATTTTTTCCTCTGTATAACATTAATGTAGATTTCTAATATATTACTTATATCTACTATATTTAGTAGTTATTTTAATATAGTAGAAATATACAAATATCTATAGTAGATATATTCCCGATATGATATGGTTTCTGCATTGGTTGTGAGAGAACGTAGCACTCTGGGTGGGCCGCACACAGAGTAATCATGCTAAACAATGATTTGTTATTGAACATTGCATGCACGCCAAGCCCTTTACGCCCTACCACGGTCGAAGTAATCTTGTCTAGATTGTTTTTGTGCTATTCATAATCTAATTTTCTTACTTAACTACTGACTGTAGTCTGTACCTATATATAACGTAGTGGCTTTAATAACGTTTCCTCCCATACTAAGAGTTGCGAGTTCGAAGCCGACGTGGATTCTTTGTATGGTCCAAAAAAGATTGTTTCTAGTCTTGGTGTCATCTTATTTCAGCTCATATACGTCCCACTGCTGGACTTGAGCTACCTTCACAATAGTAGGGAAATTGATTTACTGTACCACGCTGGTCTTAGGGTTTATTTTGATTTTGCCTACTTTTGTATAGATGTTTTATGCATATTATATCCTTTAGTCATCTGGCATTCACCGGAAAGATTGCAGAATTGTATTATTGTTTTTTGTGGTGACGTATAGTTCACTACCCCCCACCCCCCTTTCTTACTCGTGGGTGTCGTAAAAGATGACTAAATTCAAATTCAAATTCAAATTCAAATACTTTATTATGCATAAACCCCGCGAGGGCACTTACATATGGTCACTTTTTTACATTTTTACCTTACACTACTACCGGATCGGCTAAGCGATTTAATACCTATGCATATTAAAGCAAGAGAAGAAAGTCTCGAAATAAAACCTTATAGGGGAAAGGACCCGAATATCGGATACTTTTTGAAAATTAAGTAAAAAAATATCTCAAATGTATTCGTAGTTAAATAGAAATTTAGGTATGCAGTCTCTAATTCATATACTATAAGAAAATTAAACGAATAATACGACAGCAGTGTTAAATTATACACAAATTTAAAAAAATCAACTCGGTAAGAAAATCAGGGCTTGACCACGTAGGCTCCTAATATCGGACACTTGATAATATCTCAATATCGGTTCCCTGATATTAGGTACCCTAAATAAAATAGTTTATAATAAACCTTGAAACACTTTTACGTTTGAAATGTAAAAGTGTTCAAAAAATTAATTTTGAATTTTTACAAAAAATAAGTATATAGGTATTAAGTTATAAACGCAGTATTAATTAGCTTCAATTTTATAATTTTTAACATAATACAAAATAAATGAACAGTTATCCGAGTTTAACAAATTCTTATGATCTACATATATGTTAAAAAAATAACCTCAATTTTTTTTTAAACCATATATCCGATATTGAGCAACGCTATGTATCCGATATTAGGAATTCGCAAATGTAAATAAAAACATAAAAATATTAAAAACATTGTCTCAGTTTTTCAATAAAGCTTAGTTTTTAAATAGGTAATATAGCAATTACTAAATTACATGAAAGACATAACCGCATAAATCACTTACTTGCTCAAAATACTAATTTAAAAAACCTCTATGTAATATTTTGTACGACAAAAATCAAACTTGTATCAGTTTTGTTACCCGTTTGATAGAGAGTACAATGAAAGCGCTGTAGTGCTTCCATCTAGTTTTGAACTAATAATGACTATGCTATACTTGTCCGTGTGGTGACGGAGTAAGAATACAATTCACCACTCCCTATCTTGCCCCTGGATGTCGTATAAGACGACTATGGGATATAATGTGCACATAACATCTGTGCAAGAGAAGGAAAACTCGAAATGAAACCCTATACCAACATGTCTGACCAGCATGGTATAGTAGGTCAAATTCCCTCCCATTGTGGAGGAGGCCCGAGCCCAACAGTGGGACGTATGTGGGCTGCGATGATGACGATGATGAATGACTATGCTGTTCGGCACATAACGTTGCTTTGTGTAGGAGATATTGATATATCCGAAATTAGGAAACCATCCGATATTCGGCTCCTTTCCTCTACTAACCCGTTCCGTGTGGTGACGGAGTAAGAATACACTTCACCACTCCATATCTTGCCCGTGGATGTCGTAAAAGATGACTATGGGATATACTTAATCTGCACATAACATCTGTGCAAGAGAAAGAAAACTCGAAATAAAACCCTATACCAACTTGTCTGACCAGTATGGTAGGTATAGTAGGTCAAATTCCCTCCCATTGTGGAGTAGGCCCAAGCCCAACAACGAGACTTATGTAGGCTGCGATGATGATGACTAACCCGTTTGACCGTCGTATAGTAGGTCAATTTCTCTCTTATGCGGAGGAGGCTCCAAGTTGATATGATGATGTTGAAGGTAGTACTATGGATAGGTACAAACATTAGCCCCGCATTAATAAAAATAGTACACTATTACGAAATTATTATACTACACAATTTTGTATACTTTTAATTTAAGTTTTACCCGTAACTACGAAGCCTTCTTACATCTACAACTCTTGGCATGGTGGTCCGACCTATATAATAATCATTTGCATCTTAATACCATTGCTTCACATAGTTATTATATTAACTTGAAATACGTTTATAATACACGGAGACGGAGCGATTTTACAAATACAAACGTTTTACACACGATCTTTTAAATAGTGCTTGATGTAAAATTATCTATTAAGGTTATTAAAGTAACATATAGATATATAAGTATATACTTCCATTTCCATTTATTCCATTTCAGCTCATATACGTCCCACTGTTGGGCTCGGGCCTCCTCCATAATAGGAGGGAAATTGACTTAACTACACTATGCTGTTCAAACAGGTTGCAATTTTTTTTCTTTTTTATAGGTGGGCTATGGTAAGCGCACACGTGGTCCATTCCATCGGGGGCGACAAAAGGACGGCACGCGGGCCCATAACTAATCCGTACCCACGTCACCTTCGTCGTTGGGCCGACAATCGGAGCAGGGTGACTTGTCGTCAGTGATCGGTCCGAAGACAGGTTGGTTTAGGGTTTTGTTTAGAGTTTTCCTTCTCTTGCCCAGATCTTATACGCATATTAGTATATATCCCTTAGTGGTCTTTTACGACATCCACGGGTAAGAGAGGGAGTGATGAATTGTATTCTTACTCCATTACCATACGGAGAATATATATACTTAAGAAATGCTATGTGGTGGTAGCTACAATTACTACCAACCCTTAGGCTTATATTGCTTGTGGGTGTCATACATTGTCATAAAGAGCCCTACTGCCTATTTCTGATCATTCTTCACGTGATTTTTACGCCTTCTATGAGAAAATTAGGGACAACGACAACTGTATTATTATCCCGTCATTACGCGGGGAATACCTACTACATATGGATAATTACATAACTAAAGCCAACGTGCTTGCATCCGTCTATCCATCATCCCATAGAAGTTCATTATTCGACTAGACCTCCCCACGAGAATGCCACCCAGAACGTTTCTATGCTATTTCCATCCAACAGTTCCCTGCGACTTTCAAGATGTCGTCATTTAGTTCACGGGTTATCCTACTCTACGTTGTCAGATTCGTGGTCGCGCTCGAGAACATTTCTTCTCAACGGTTGTCGGTTAGATGAGCGATGTGGCCTGCCCATTGCTAATACAACATCCGTTCTTCTACGGATTACCGTATTCTGGATTTTGTCACGTAGAGAAACACCGAGCTCTCGTCATAGCACGCTGAGCGACTGAACCTTTTTATGAGGCCGACATTTAGAGACATGACAACGTGCTTCATTTAAATTAAATACCATGTCGTCACGGTCCCGTTCCGTGCAACTTGAATTACCCTAATTATTAACATAATAATATGAAATGTAAAAGGCGAATATTTTAGTATGTACTCGTGATAAAAAGCGGAGAGTTAAGTCGTCAAGCCATGACGTTTCCTTAAAAATACCGTTTACGTATGTTAATAATTTCATCTCAGTAATTAGGTGCTGCGAGACATTGTAGAGATGGGAATTACTTTTCATGATTTAGTCGATTTTGCATTAACGTAATCGATTATAATGAATCGGGTAATAATATATTATTATGTTGTCGATGTTTATGATGCTTGTCTACGTGGTGATGGTGTAAGAATACAATTTATCACTCCTCTCTTTTCCGTGGGTGGCGTAAAAGACGACTAAGGGATTAAACATGAATTAACATCTATGCAAGAGGAGGAAAACTTGACATAAAACCCTACAGCAACATGTCTGACCAGCGTGGTATAGTAGGTATATTTTTTTCCTTTTTACTGAAGCCCAACACTGGGAAGTATGTGAGCCGAAATAATGATGATGATTTTTTCTGTTTATTGAATCTGCCCATTGTGGGCAGTTGATCTTATCATTGAATGGAACAGACAAACAAGAGTCGGTGGTCGTTTTTACACATGTAAGTAAAATACATGATTACAAATAACCCAAAAGTTCTCGAGTGCTGACCACGAATCGGACGCAACTCTAACCGGTGCTAGGAACCCTTGAACGCAAATGGTGCATTACAGTTCTGAGTGGCGTTCTCGTGGGCAGGCTTATGTCCCACGTCTACAGACAGATGGATGGATGCCACTTATGGTTACGTAAGTTTGCATAGTGATATCTGATGTTTACGCGAGCACTACACATTGTAAATAAAACTACTTTTACGGATTATATCGCGTTTGTATTTGATTTATGATTGCCCGACGTTTCGAACACTTTGCAGCATTCATGGTCATTATTAGTCCGCCCGTGACCATGAATGCTGCAAAGTGTTCGAAACGTCAGGCAATCATAAATCAAATACAAACGCGATATAATCCGTAAAAGTAGTTTTATTTACAAGTTTACATAGATTTAATTTCGATTGGTGGAATTTCTATAGCTTTTTTCCATTTATCCATAAGATCAAAGATGCCCACTATTAGAATTTGCAAACGAAGGTAATGTTATATAAGGGTATACGATGTCTAGGGTTACGCTATACAGTGCCTAATAGTGCTACTATCCATTCTTCTAGGACGGGGGTTACCAAAGGAAACTGGTGCATCTCGAGCGGATGTTGAGTGGACCCTTTGATCTGATATTAGGTAGACCGACATAAAATAAAAAAAAGTACTTTTAATCAAACTCTCGCGTCGACGAATATTTTTCAACCAAAGAAACTAGGAAATCTCAATAATATTTTATGTCCCCTTTTTAAGACAGTCAAGAAGTGGGTCTCAAATTTGGCACTTTTTGTTAAGTGGGTGGGCGCCCAAAGAGTTTGCATATCACTGTTCTAGTGCTTTCTTTGCCGGTTTTTATGATACCCACGGGAATATAAGAGGCGGTGATGTATTTTACTCTTAATCCGTCTTTACATAGCGGTATATATAGCAATACATTGTAAAAACTGCATAGATGCCGTGGTAGTTAAAATACAGACATACCGTTACAGTGTAGTGGGTTTGAAGCCGACGCGGTGCAATGCTTTGTGCGATCCACAAATTGTTGGTTTGAGTCTTCATGTGTTCGTTGTACAATATGTTTGTTAAGTCCCCCGCAATACAAGGATTATTACCTTAACGCAGAGTTTCAAAAAAAGACTTTCTTACTGTCGATATAATTTGTTATAGGACTGCTAAGGCATTCTACGTACATATCTTCGATAAGAGTTTAACAAAGTGTAGTAATAGATATGCAATTTTTAGAATTTTTTTTACATGGCTGATCAAATTAAATATTCTAACAACGCAGATTTATGACTTTTAATGAGGAATTACGGGTTTACTAGCCTCTACACGCTATGCAAACAAAAAATTAAGAATAACTGTGAAACGAAATTTATTATTTTTTATTCGTGAACTATATGGCCAAGGACTTGCCAATTGTAAATTTATATTTAGATAAATATTTCTCTCATAGATTGAAATGTTCATTGGACTGTAATCGGTAGTAAAAAATCATTTGTAGTTTTAATTGCGAAAAATCAGCAATCAGAAATGTTGAGCATTACATAAAGCAAAAACATGACAAAATGTGTGAAATTGAACAGTCACTTTCGCAATTACTTATTTTCTCACGTATTTAAATCATTGAAGGATTTATAGCTCAATAAATAAACGTGGATTTCTAACTCACATCTAGAATTCGAAGTAAAGCACAGAATTTGTAATGAAACGAGCTGCTGAATAAACGTGATAAAAAATTTCCTATCTTTTAAGAAAAATAACTATTTTATATCTAAAGTAGAAGAACCCGCTAAGTGCGAGTTAGAGTCGCACATGAAGGGTTCCGTACTATTATTTATAAAATCTTTTATCCCTTACTACAGGTTACTACCTAACCTATCAAGGGTATCAGAACTTCAACCAATAATTGTTTTATATAAGTTTAGTTGTAACTCCTAGTTTATAAATCACTTTGTTATAAACAATTTCTTTAAATAAATAAATAAAAATAAATAAAAAATCGCGTTTGTTGTATGGGAGCCCCTTTACATATTTATTTAATTTTAGTAAGTATTTGTTGTTATATTATAGTTGTTGTTAAACGTGATAAAATTCGGAACACGGAAATCCGTAGAAGAACGGGTGTAACCGACATAGCCCGCAGAATTAGCACGTTGAAATGGCAATGGGCAGGCCACATCGCTCGTCGAACCGACAACCGTTGGGGAAGAAAGGTTCTTGAGTGGCGACCATGAATCGGACGGCGCAGCGTAGGACGACCCCACTAGGTGGACTAACGAACGACATTCTCAAAGTCGCAGGGAACTGTTGGATGCAAGTGGCGCAGGACCGTTCCGAGCGGTATTCTCGTGGGGAGGCCTATGTCCAGCAGTGCACGTCTGTAGGCTGATGGATGGACGGATTTGTTGTTATAGCGGCAACAGAAATACAGAATTTGTAAAAATTTCAACTGTCTAGCAATGGCGGTTCTTAAGATACAGCCTAGTGATACACAGACTGACGGACAGTCAGCGAAGTTTTTGCCCTTTGAGTAGAGAACCCTAAGTGAGACAAATTTAATAAGGTTTTTTGGACGCATTTGAAAAGTTTCGAAAATGACTGAACGAACATTGTGAAATGAGATTTCTTTTATACAAATGTGAATGTAATTATAAAATTTAACTGTTACTTTCACAAATAATGAATATTTACTTAAATGAATCATAGTTACTAATAAACTGAGAGTTTTCCTTATCTTGCTTTTTTGGTGTAAGATAAATAATAGAATGTGAACCTTTAAGCGACGAGATTTTCATATTTTTTTTCGATACGACCTTTCTGAGTTAAAATTTACACTGCGCAGTATGCTTCGCTAAAATCCTGAAAAAAAATTCAAGTCAATATAACTCAAACATACGTCTGTTTTAAATTTAGCTATGAAGTGAGGCTTTATAATATAAGTAAAGGGGAAAATCTGAAATTATATTACATAAAAAGCGTCCTCATACGCGACAAAGTTAAAACATAGAGGATTTTCTAGTTTTCTTTTTATAAGAGTGTAAATGGAAAAGGAATTCGTAAACTTCGGTATGTAATTCCGTTTCCCACTTGATCAGGGTATTGTTTATTCAAATACAGCATCCCTCAGTATTAAAGGACACAAATTATAACCAAACACAATATAAAAATTTGTCACTCAAAGAATTTTCCAGAAGAAATTTCTTGTTAATTGAACCTTGGATACTCGTTACGGTGGTTCGCTACGTAGACCACTATGCTCACTCTGTTTTTTTTTCTGTGTTATTTATATCCTTAGCAATAGTTTTTTGGTTTTTTTTTAAGCAATACCCCGCACTAATACATAAATTTTATATCTCGAGACACTGCAAACATACATAGGTAAGTACAATAAAATTAATCAACATAAATTACGTCCAAATTTCAAATAATAATTTCTAGAACTTACAAAATGTCTTAAATAAGGATTGAAGACACAAAATTACACCCAGGCAACAATGGGAGGAAAATTTTCCTACCATACTACGACGACCAAATGCATCAGTGTAAGATTTTCTTTTAGTCGTTCTTTACGATCATCTACTGTACAGTAAGAGTTGGATTGACTATTGTATACTTACTTCGTCACCAAAATACTATTATAATATATAATATCTACTATAGGTATATAGTGTAATACTATCTCCGTGTGGTGACAGAGTAAGAATACAATTCACTACCCCCTCACTTGTTCGTGAATGTCGTAAAAGACGACTGAGGCTTTGCATATAGCACGCACAAGATAAAGAACTACGCAGGAGAAGGAAAACACGAAGTATAATCCAATATCAACCAGCCTGACCACTGTAATGTAGTAGGTCAGTTTCTCTCCTAATGTGGAGGGGGCTCTAGCCCAATAGTGGGATCTAGGTATATGAGCTGTGATTAATATAATCCTAATCTCTAAAGCTCATAGGTACACATCCCACTGCTCGACTCGGGCCTCCATTACAATCGGAACGAAGTTTACCTACTGTACCGCTCTGATCAGTGCGCCTACTCTTGAAATCAATTCTAATTTCGAATCCGATTTAATTCCAATCTCACCAAACTTATATTTGGTACTCTTAAACGAAATCGGGAATGAATTCTTCTCATTTGCTATTGTTATTTTCACCAAATGTGGCGTAATTTATTACTTTAAATTAATAACTTTATCGAACTCGATCACCACAAAGACGCTTTCTTGAAATTGTGCAACATTAACGATTTTAAACTACGTCAAAATCACGTCGGGACTAGCAAATACTTGACTTAATCGACGAGAGTCGAATTCATTTAGTTTAAAAAAATCCACCGAATTTGATTCCAATCGTGCACTAATGTCGCTTGCAAGAGTACCAAATTGCTCAAATTCAAGCTGTGATTAGATTTAGGATTGGAATCGAGATTCAAGAGTAGGCACACAGACTGGTACATATAGGATTGTAATTCGAGCTATCCTTTTCTTGTATAGTCTTTAAATGCATATTATATCCCTTAATCCTCTGCCACGACACTCATGGTCAAAATAGGAGTGATGAATTATATTTTTACACCTTCACCACACGGAAAACTACTAATCTACTAATTAATATTTTAATACTCGACTAAAACGATTTTATAAGCACATCCCTATGAGTATGTGCATCGTGTGCGGTAGGTTGTTGAACGATACTTAAATTATGCTTGCAATATTATTATAAACTATATTATTGTTATAAACAAACATAATAATTATAGTGTTAGTTGATTTGAAAGCATGTAGGTATATGGATGCTTTTGAACTCCGTGAGGTCTCGAGTTCAAAATTTAGGTCGTTCGATGTTGGTTCTCTATATGGAGATGAAGTAAAAATTTTCATTAATCTCAACCTTATTATCCCATCTTTGGGCAAAGGGCCTCTGGCGCAATGGGAGGGGAAATTAACCTACTGTTCCATGTTGGACAGACCTAGACGTTGGAATAGGGTTTAATAATTTTTAATTTTCCTTCTCCTGCATATCGACACTTATAGATAGAAGAGGGGCTGGTTATTTGTATGCTTATTTCGTAACCACATCATCATCATCTTCTACTTTTTCTAAGCGGGTTCTGCAAATATGTCCTTACTTTCCATAGATTCTCATCCATTGCTTTTTATCCTCAATCCTCATTTACACAATCCAACTACCTCTGTTGGGTCTCTCACAATTCTTAGGTCCACCCACATTCCAATTAGGAATTAATAATAGAAAAAGATTTTCATGTTTAGTACGTTAAAATATCTATAGTGCCTTACTAGTGTAACAGTCGTAAAAATTGGCTTTGGAATTATCAAGTAAATAGGCGACAGCACTCCCTGGATAATTTATAACAATAACTGAGATTCAAATCCCTTGCGGTTATGGTATTATCTGATTTTAGGGACGTCTATTTGTAACAGTTGGATTGCTTGACGAAAAGAACTTTTAGAAATTATACTTACGTTACTTCACCAGCGCCGGACTGTCCATATAGTCAAGGTGACATTGGCTAGTCGAGCTTCAGCTTACGTGGGTCATCAAGAACCTGGCTTGCTTGGTTTGCTGTAAGCCAGCTAGGCCGTAAATAAAATCACTAAATACCTGCACAAGTTCGTGATGACGGAGAGCACATCGTCTTGCCACTGTTACAATTGCGTTGAGGGCATGGCGCAGCACACTCTTGAGATGCAGAGCAGCGCTGAACTCGTCGCAATCATCCATCATCATCTCACAATCACCCATTAGCTAGCGTCAGGAATTAGGACGCGATCGGCACCTTCTGCGATCACAAAAATCCTAAAAAAAGTCCAGGACAATCTTTGATAAGCCTACCAGGGGCAACGAAATGACACAAAAAGTTTTGAAGAGGCAATGAAATGGTATGAAACATATCTTACAATTAGTAATTTTTAATATATTTTTTAAACGTAGATGTTGTTTAATTGCCGAAACGCATCTGAATAGTAATCTTATATCTTTAAATGAACAATTCTTGTATATATATACCTATACATAATTATATATATTCGGGATCTCGGAAACGGCTCCAACGATTTTGATGAAATTTGGCATACTAGAGGTTTCGGAGCCAAAAAATCGATCTAGCTATGTTTTATTTATAGAAAATGTTGTTTTGTCGGTGTTTTAGCTAATCAATACAATGACATAAAATGTCATTAGAATATAGATTCCAATTTCGCTGTTGACATCGTGAGTGATAATAGCCCAGTTGGGAAGTTATCCAGTTTTTTGTTTTGTTTTGGCATTCAAACAGCGCCGGATCGAATCTCGGTGTTATTATTATTCTTTTTTTGTAATTTTTGATATATTTTTCATTATTTAATTTTTATTTTTATTAATATATTTCTATATATAAATACGTGAAGCAAAAACTTTGTACCCCTTTTTACGAAAATTACGTGGACGGACAAGTATGAAATTTGGCACAGTTGAAGTATATAATGAGGAGACTTCTCCTCATGCATGCACTTGCACTTATGCACTTGCATAAAACTGAAATTTCATATAATAATGGATTAGAAATGCATTAAATTCATTAAAAAAGGCATTACGCACACTACAACGCAATCGCTACACACACACACACACACACGTCTGTGTGAGTGTGTTGCGTAGCAACGCTTATACACTTTTGTTTACGGTTAAAATTTGTGGTCGAACTGAATGTTTAACAATCATAATTATGATGACAATGTCTAATAGAGATTTGTGCTTATATATTAGTTATTAGTGAAATACAGCTTGCTCAATTTACAATTATACATAAATAAAACTAAAGAAAATTGTGTAACAGAAAAATTAATTAAAATGAATTATGGCCGAATTTCGACCACACGGCGACCACTAGTCTAAATAAATTCGACAAAAATACAACAAAAATATACCGAGCGAAGCTCGGTCAACCAGATAGTAAAAACTTAATGGAACTAGTTTAAATTCAAATGTATAATTTCCACCTACTTGCTAAATATTAGAAATCATTACAACGATTAAGACAATATAATTGCCGTATGGTGACGGAGTAAGAATTCAATTCAACATCCGTATCTTACCCGTGGACGTCACAAAGGCGATTAAGGGATTAAATATGTATATATCATCTATACAAGAGAAGAAAAATTGGAAAGAAAATCCTACCAACACGTCAGACCAGCGAGGTACAGTAGATCAATTTCCTTCCTAATGTGGAGGAGACTCGGGCTCAACAATGGGACGTATAGGTATGAGCTAAAATAACGATGATGATTAAGGTAATTCAAAATTTTGTTATGCCGTCAGATCTCGGGCACAATCTGTGATGCAGGGCTGCCCCTTAAAGTTAAGCAAAAAGTACAACAGTCATGAGACCTGTCGCTGTGTATGGATCTGAATGTTGGGCATTGAAAAAGACTTATAAAAGGAGACTGCATACTGCTGTGTATGCTAAGATGGATGTGTGGATTTACAAGGTTGGATGAAATTAGAGATTAGAGGAAATCTGAAAGTGGCACCAGTGGTAGAGAAGATTAGGAGCACGAGATGGTCTTGGTATGGACATGCGATGAAGAAGGATGAAAGGCATGTGGCAAGGAGGGTTATCAATATGTTTGTGGATGGATGTTTCTTACGTGAGAAACCCAAAAAGAGATGGATGGATTGTGTGCATGAGAATATGCGTGTGAAAGCAGTAGGTAAGTGCAGATATGACGGCTGATAGGAGTCTTTGGAAGGTAAGAACATGTTGTGCCGACCCCACTTAGTGTAGGACGAGGACAGGCAAATATTTGAATTACTTTTCAAATATTTTACTAATCTTATTAAGTTCTTTTTTTTAATATTATATTTTGAATTTTTTTATTTTTACTGTGTGGTAATGGAGTAAAAATACAAATCACCACCCCCTCTCTCGTCTGTGGGTGTCTTAAAAGATGACTCAGGGATATGATATGATTATAATATCTATGAAAGAGAAAAAAACTAAAAAAAAAACACTTTCATCAATCTGACCAGCGTGGTATAGTAGGTCCATTTTCCTCCCATAATGGAGGAGGCCCGAGCTCAACAGTGGGACGTATATGGTCTGAGATGACATGCTGGTCAAATAGGTTGCTATAGGGTTTTGTTTCGAGTTTTCCTTGTCTTGTATAGATGTTATATGCTTACTATATAACTTGGTTGTCTTTTACGACATCTACGGGTAAGATAGGGAGTGATGAATTTTATTCTTATGCCGTCACCACGCGGATAATATCATTAACATCTCAATATTACGGTGAAGTTATTGATAGTAATTGCGAGCATACCACTTGAATAACGAGACCATTATTACCATTATTTGTCAGAACTAGGGCTTACAATACCGCAGCCTGAATCCAATCTCGGTATTTGCGGGATTACGAATTTTCAATCCCGCGGGATCTTGGTATTTGCGGGATCCCGCATATTGAAAATATCCACAGTTATAAAAACCAAATGAAACCATGAATTAATCAACTCCACATTTATTTACGTACATACTACTATTAATATGAGTTCAATCAAATTACACCGTTTATTTGTAACAAAAATTAATGAATTAATCAACTGGACATTTATTAAAGTATTAGTATTAGATCAATGAAATTACTCTGTTTTTATATCACAAAAACCCTATGAATTATCAATTAACTCCATATTTATTTAAGTTTTAACTGCTAGTACGAGATCAATCAAATTACACCGTTTTTTTTTTCTTCACAAAAACAGTAACAAATGCTGAATAAAAAACAAATCAAAACAAATCTTCAAAAATTCTTCTTCAAAAAAATACACAAAGAAAATTAAAAAATCAACTAAAAAAAACACATTTTTAAACTGCAAATTTATATATTACTGTTTGAGTTTGAGAGTTTATTAAGTTTGAGGTTGCATACACGCTTTTTTCAGTCCCGCAAATCCCGCGGAACCCGCACCCGTAATCCCGCATCATGCGGGATTGGAAAATGGCGCGGGATCCCGCAATACCGGGATCCCGGTAGCCCTAGGAATTGGAAGCCCTAGTCAGAACGGAACGTTTGCAGAAATGGGTAGAAATAAATACTTATATATGTAGGTACATTAATATTTCTGTATGACGACAGAGTACTAATACAATTCACTACCAGGTTTCTTGCAAATTGGTATAATAAAAGACGACTATACGTAGACGAATACTCGAAATAAAACCCTATGCCAACGCGTCTGACCAGCGCGGTATAGTAGGTCAATTTCTATCGTATTACAGAGGAAGTGGCTCAAGCCAAGCAGTGGTATATATATGAGCTGAGATGATGATGACTTCTAGCTGCGAACGTAACATCTTGTTATGAATATCAAACAATATATCAAATGACAAACCAACATTCAGACATTAAGTATGACCTAATTCGACTCAACCCGTGCGGTCTCTCATTTACACTGACTATAAAATCTCTTTTTGACATATCCGTGGCAAAATCCCTAACAGATATGACCCTTTATAACATTAAGGTGTTAAGAAAACTCGCGTAGTACGTTTAAAAATAAATTTTGAGACTATACAGCTAAGATTCTCTTCAGCTTGATTGTGAGTTCTCGTTTATTACAGTACAAAGACGCCGCCCGGTCCGTCGGTTCCTTTGAAGTGGCCGCTAGTAATTACGCAAGATCGGGCCCCTTCAGTCACTGGATATGTTCTCCGTTCTGGAATAAACTGATCAAAATGTAAACAAACATTTTTAATTTTCTTTACAAATATGCTGTAAACCGAATGAATTCGTAGAAGAAATTTCATCGACAATGACAATTTTCCGAATAGATAATGGAAACTTTCTACACATTTCTATTTAGAATATTTTACGAGAAATGGTGATATTTTAAGGTGCCATCTTAATAATATTTTGATCACAATAATTTAGAACACTATTTAAATATACAGGACACCTAGGATTCACATTCACAATGAAACATAATTGATTTTTTTACTATCTAATGTTTTTTTTTTCGTTTGTACGCATAGGAATTTGAGCAGCTTCGAGTTTCTTTCTGGTGCTAATGTTAAGCGCCAATGGAAATATAATTATGTGGGTATCGTTTATATGTAGAATGCTTGATTTAAAATTCTTGGAATTATCAGAAGTTGTTAAATAAATTAAGTAGGTAAGTTAATGCTTTTTTATCCACCCAGTGTATAATTTGAATGCACAGATAGCTAAGTAACGTTACATGCAGAGTATATAGGTAGGTATTTGTTTTTTTTTAGCAATATCAGCATAAGACTGTATTGAGTTTGGGTGCTGTTTATATCTCTTAATTGTATATTTTTGAAGACCATTGCGACTAAGTGTGGTGACGGAGTAAGAATACAATTCGCCACCCCATTACTTCCTCGCGGGTGTCGTAAAAGTCGACTATGGGATACGATGTGCATATAACATTTATGCAACACAAGGAAAACTCGAAAGAAAACCATATGCCAACACATCTGACCGGCGTGGTATAGTAAGTCATTTTCCCTCCCATAGTGGAGGAGTCCCGAGCCTAACAGTGGGATGGATATGGGCTGAGATGACGAGATGATGATGATCAATTTCTAAGTACAGATGTTGTTTTTGAAAAGCGGTAAAAAGAGAGTCGTGACTATTAATAGAGTGCCTACTAGTTAGTCTATAGGTCTATAGTTTTGGTTGTGTATATGTCACCGTAAAATTGTACGAACCGTTAGTTTATAAACTATCTAGTGAGATTATAAACTATCGACAGATTGTGAACGGACACAAAAATTTACAATCTAACGCTTATATTTTCGTAAGTTTATAAACTGACTATGTTCAACCGTCAAATTGTGAACAAAACGCAAACGCCTATTGGTTCAACGAATCATTGTTTTCATACGCTGTCCCGCCGCCATTATTATTTTAGCGACATTACTACATTATATCAATTTAAAGATATTAAAAACAGTTTTTTGATGGTATTTAGGTAATAATGTACGTTAATATTTGCTGACAATGAGCTTTTTGATTGCTGATAATTATGTTTGTAACTTTATGCACACGAACACTTGCTATCTATAACGCCAACCAATCAGAGGACGGTTCACAAATTCGCAGGCGAGAAATTGTAAGACAGTGCTGTGATTGGGTCATTTCTTTTTGAACGGATGGTTAAAAGTATTAAAATCACAATTTGACGGTTGAACATAATCAGTTTATAATCTTACGAAATTAGCGTTAGATTGTAAATTTTGGTGTCCGTTCACAATCTGTCGATAGTTTATAATCTCACTAGATAGTTTATAAACTAACGGTTCGTACAATTTTACGGTGACATATACATACCTACTATCAGAGAGCTTAGCAATTTTTGGGTAATCTTTAAAACGGCTGTATGGATTTTGATATTATTTTACTTCTAGGTAGCTGTCTATACAAGAAGTAACTTAGGCTATATTTTATGCCGGTATTCCCACGGGGACGGAAACTATGCGGGTAAGACGACTGAAACAGAAGCGAAGCGAGGGCGGGTTGCTAGTTCGGTGTATAAAGCTAAGTAGAGTAGGTATATATATCTACTACGACTGCAACTTTTGACCTAAATATGCGCCATTTATGTGATATTTTCATCATCAAAGGGTCGGTTAAGGTCTTTTGTTTTTTTTGGTTTGGACTAGATGTATCACCCTCAGATTGCTGTTATACCCTTACACAGGGTAGAGATGAGCGCAGTGGCTGGCAGTGTACCTATATAAAACATTTAAGCATAAAACATTTACCTACTCTGTGGGGTACGACGCTCAGTTTGCTGAGGGAAATACGGCAGGTCCTAAGTTAGATTCATTGATATCGGTTCCGGTCATTTGCTTAATTGATCGAGAGGAGTAATACGATAATTAGCTCATAGTTCATGCTAAGTTTTGGATGCAATGAAAAAATAGCTCATGCTAAGTTTTGGATACAACGGAAAAAAAAATAGCTCATGCTAAGTTTTGGATACAATGAAAAAATATAGCTCATGCTAAGTTTTGGATACAATGAAAAAAAAATAGTTCATGCTAAGTTTTGGATACAATGAAAAGAAAAATAGCTCATGCTAAGTTTTGGATACAATGAAAAAAAAGTAGCTCATGCTAAGTTTTGGATACAATGAAAAAAAATAGCTCATGTTAAGTTTTGGATACAATGAAAAAAAATAGCCCATGCTAAGTTTTGGTTATAATGAAAAAAATAGCTCATGCTAAGTTTTGGATACAATGAAAAAAAATAGCTTATGTTAAGTTTTGGATACAATGAAAAAAAATGGCTCATGTTAAGTTTTGGATACAATGAAAAAAAATAGCCCATGCTAAGTTTTGGTTATAATGAAAAAAATAGCTCATGCTAAGTTTTGGATAGGTACAATAAAAAAATAGCTCATGCAAAATTTTGGTCAATATTTAATAACTAATTTTCTCTATCGGGTAGATAATTATAAATTTTCTGCAATAACAATGACTTGTTGGACGTGAGACATCTTAGTCCGCCCGTGACCATGAACGCTGCAAAGTGTTCGAAACGTCGGGCAATCAAAAAATCAAATACAAACGCGATTATATCCGTAATACAGTTTTATTTAAAATGTAATAGATACTCGCGTAAACATCAGAAATCATTATCTTTAGAATAAATGACAAAATTCCTTACGAATTCATTAAATAACCCTTTAGCATTAACCCTGTCATTTGTTAAATATTTTCTTGTCTTTAGTTACTGTATGTAATTAAATGCATACTGATTATTGTGTGACGAATTAACTACGGCTAAAGGGGGAGCGACGGGCGGTGTCTCGAGGCGTGGCCTAACAACATCAAAGGAGCCGCCGCTATACCGCAAAAGGGAATGCTTATTGACGTGCAACTGAGATAGAGAGTGTATTTATTTGTGAGTGAAAGGGACCGAAGAGAGTATGTTTGTAGTAGTAAAACTTATGAACGGGTTGATTCAAGATTGTGAGAAATGGCCGTTAGTGGTGTCCTTATTATCGATAAAATAGTTTATAAGTGTTGAAATGACTTTGATTGTTTTGTTGATCTAATGATAATATCATAGGGCCCTGGGTTGCATTCTTATGTACTTTTAAGCATTACGATAGTATTATATATAGAATATGCATTGACTAGCTTAAAAGCAATTTTGGATAAAATTGCTTTAAAACTCAAATGATTTCACGGGAACTTCCTAAATCTTCCTTTTACGATATATACATACAGATATAATCTTTTCTAAAAGACGACAACCTGCACCAAGCAAACAATCCTTGTATTGCGGGGGACTTTACAAACATATAATTAACGGAAACACAAATTACATCCAGACTCAGACAAATAATTTGTGGATCGCACAAAATGTGGTCCTTTCTACGTGGGATTGAACCCATTACACCAGGGATATGAAGAGTTTGACGTAATTGGATAATCTGGTATGTAGTATGATAATGACTGACCCAGACGGTTATATTATTATAAATCGATATCGATAAATCCTCAATAATACAGTAATCCTATCCCACCTCTAGCAATAAATTTGAGCCGCTAAAGAAGCTTACGTCATTGACGTATTGTTTATAAATCAAATGCCGCCACAGACGGATACTCTAAATGACAATATAAACCGACAAAATTTAATAGTGCATACCTATTAATGTTTTTTTTTACTAATTTTATATTATTTCATTCACCTTGCATTGAAATTAAATTTAATCGTTATAAATTATTGAGTAACGAGGAATGAATATTCCTGTAAAATAGAACACAAAGGTTTTTCAGGTCACAAGGGTATATTATTTACTAGCAACCCGCCCTCGCTTCGCTTCGGTTTCAGTCGCCTTACTCGCGTAGTTCCCGTTCCCGTGAGTATACTGGGATAAAATATAGCCTATGTTACTCAGGGAAACTGTAACATTCTAATGGTGAAAGAATTATCGAAATCCGTCCAGGAGTTTTTGAGTTTATTCGTAAGGAACGTTTCGTCTTTATAATCTTAGTGTAGAGGGTGAAAATTAAAAAATGCTGAAATACGTGTTTATTTATTTTTACTAAAGAGTATTTTTGGAGAATTTGAAGAAAATCGATGTAGATTTTTTTTTCTCTTTATACAAACTTTGTTACTGCGGTCTACCCCCTATTGGTTGAATTTCAAAAAAACCCTTTCTTAATGAGTTTCTACGTCACGCAAAGAAACTAATGTCAAAATTTCATGTTTCTGGCTTCAGTACTTTCGGCTCTGTGATAAGTCATTAAACTGACATCTTTCTACCTATTTTACACCCTTAGAGGATGAAAAAGGACAAACGCTGAAATACGTCTTTATTTATTTTTATTAAAGAGTATTTGTGCTTAATTTGAAGACAGTAGCTAAAGATATTTTTTTCTTTCCATACAAACTTTACCGTTGCGTTTCACCCCCTTAGGGGTGGAATTTCAAAAAATCTTTTCTTTGTGGGTGCCTACGTTACAAAATGAAACTACGGTCCAAATTTCATTTTTCTAGCTTCAGTAGCTTCGGCTCACCCTGTTCCTTTATATGTGTATTATTGTTAACGCCCCCGCAACACCCCTTGCAGGTGGTATTTCGTAAAATCCGTTCTTAGCTGAACTCTACTCGACCAAAAGAATATTTCTGCCAAATTTCAAGTCTGTACGCTTTATGGTTCCAGAGATATGGTGATGAGTCAATATATCGTTCGCAAAACTCGCCTCTCCTATATATGTATATAGATAAAGGCATTCCGTGTGGTGATGGAGTAAGAATACAATTCACCACCCTATTTTTTTGCTCGTGGGTGTCGTAAAATACTACTAAGGGATATATTATGCATATATAACAACTGTGTAAGAGGAGTACTCTAAGTAAATTCCTATACTACCAGGCCTGACCAGCGTAATCTTGTAGGTCAATTTTCTTCTCATTGTGGAGGAGGTTCGAGCCCAGCAGTGGGACGTATATGTGCTGGGATGATGATGATTATGAAACATGCTATAAATTTATAGCAGGAGATATAGAAATACTTTTAACTTTGACGGATATATATTAAATAGGCATATAAAATTATGTAATTAAACTGGCTGACCCAACAGACGTTCTACTGTTTAAATAAAAAAAAGACAGTAAAAGGAACTCTCCTTGAAATCGATCGCAGCGCCACCTACCAGTTCCAATTGTGAATCTAAACCATTCTCAAATCAGAAATTTATAAATAAAATTTCTTGTGTACGTGTTTATGTCACTGAACTCCTCCTAAACGACTGGACCGATGTAGACAAAATTTTTTGTGTGTTCAAAGGAATTCGCGAATGGTTTATATTCACAATTGGACCCGGTAGGTGGCGCTACTTTTATTTTATTTGAACAGAACAACGTCTGTTGGGTCAGCTAGTAAATATACACTCATTTGCAAAAAAAACGGGCACCTAAGCAATGAACCATTTCAAATGTTAATATTTCTTTGTTTGATAATTATAGGTAGTTTTATCCACACAATTTGCTAAATTAATAAGAAAATAATCGTTTTCATCAGTATTTCATAAAATTTAGATACAATTTATGGGAAATAATGCTAAACCTCGCTAGTAGTGTATATTCGCTAGTAGTGCATATGCTCATGAAGTAAAAATAAAAAAGTTTTTTTGTTTGTTTTTCTTTAATAAAGTAAAAGCAGATAAATGTTTAGTATCGAGTGTGACCCCCTCTAGCTAAAATCACAGCTTGAATTCGTCTGGGCATGCTAGCGAGTATATCCCGGATACTTGCTTGCGGAATACGTTCCCACTCCGCAGTAATCACATTCTTCAGCTCTCTGATGGTCTGCGGAGCCGGGTGTACTGATCTCACACGCCGTTTCAGAACGTCCCAGACATGCTCTATGGGATTGAGGTCGGGACTTCGAGCTGGCCAATCCAAACGACGAATGCCGACCTCTTGCACATACGCATTAACATCGCGGGATCGGTGGGCGCGAGCATTGTCGTCCATAAAAATCAAGTCTTCACCTAGAGCGGCCAATGCGGGTTGTGCATGAGAAATTAGAACTTCCGTTATGTATCGATGCCCAGTCAGTGAGCCGTTTTCAATGAAGACTAACTCTGTACGATCCATTGAATTTATTCCTGCCCAAAACATAACAGAGCCCCCACCATAAGGTGTGATTTCTTCGAAACATGCCTCTGCAAAGCGTTCTCCTTGTCTTCTTAGCACTCGCCGACGTCGATCTTCACCGAACAGAGATATCCTGGCTTCATCAGAGAACAAAACCCTATTCCAATCGTCTTGAGTCCATGATTCACAATTTCTAGCGAACCTAAGCCTGTGAACTCTGTGCTCACGGAGTAATTTGGGGCCGCGGGCTGGGCGGTGACTGCGTATATTGGCAGCGAGAAGCCTCCTCCTGACCGTCCATAGACTAATATGCACATTTCTTACTTCTTGGAGGTTGTTCTTAAGATCCACATACGAAGATTTGCGATTTCTCAATGCGCGACTCACAAGAAAACGATCATCCCGTGGTTGGGTACATGGTTTTCTTCCAGAACCAGGCCTTCTCTCGACGGAACCAGTCTCCTGATATCGCTGCCAGGTCCTTTGGACTGTAGAGCGACTAACATTTAGCCTCCTAGCCACGAAACATTGGCTGCAACCCTCTTCAAGCAGCGCGATAATTTTGGTAGCTTTTACCACTTTATCTACCATTTTTGATACAGCCAAACAGCATTAAATAAAGCTTTGACAGTCAAGGATATGAAATTAATCGATAAAAATTGAATAAAAGTTATGAAAGTCGATGTTAACTTCTGGAACTTCGCGCCAAAAATGTAGGATAAAAAGGGGTTTTCTGTAAAAATGAACATCAAATGAAAAATTGAATTTAGAACGTACTTTTTTAAATACCACAGCATTTTTAAAACCGGCCAGTAACGTGTACAAACGATTGAAACCTTTTTGGTATTGTATCTTTTTAAATATGAATGAAAATCAAAACCGCCCGTTTTTTTTGCAAATGAGTTTATAAAGATAAAGATTAGGTATAGGTAGGTAATTGTGTCAAGTTTTTCTTCACTAGCTTTGTTACTGTCTGCTTCACCTTCATCAATACTTGCTCATGAAAAAATAACGATTGAGAATATACCTATCTAAGGCAAAGGTAGGGGTTTCTAAACTTTAAAGATAACGGAACACCATCCAAATATCTTTTATTTTACGGAATCCCATCCAAGTATCTTTTATTTTACGGAACCGCATCCAAATATCTTTTATTTTACGGAACCCCATCCAAATATCTTTTATTTTACGGAACCGCATCCAAATATCTTTTATTTTACGGAACGCCATCCAAATATATTTTATTTTAAGGAACCCCATAGCAAATGACAAAAGGGGATACATGTGAGGGTCTGAATCCGTTGTGCAACTTCGCGCATTGTTCAGGCTACATGTGCTGCTGTGTCATAATCGGAACTGAAGTCTGCCTATTTACCTCATCTTCATATTCGCAGCCCACATATATCCCACTGTTGGACTCGGGCCTCCTACACAATGGGAGGGCAATTGACCTACTATACCATGCTGGTCAGACATGCTGGTATAGGCTTTCATTTTGAGTTTTCCTTCTCTTGCACAGATGTTATGTGCATATTATATCCTATAGTCGTCTTTTACGACATCCACGGGCAAGATAGGGAGTGGTGAATTGTATTCTTACTGTGTCATCATACGGGCAGCTATTTATCTACTTACCTACATAATAGTAATGAAATCTTGTCACCACTAATTTTGAGCTATTTCAAAGTAGGTAATATTTATAAGTGTGATATTATTTCACATCAAAGAAGAAATGGATGGATTGCGTGAATGAAGATATGCGTATGAAAGCAGTGAGTGCAAATATGACGGCTGATAGGAGGCTATGGAAGGTAAGGGGACGTCCATAAATTAAGTGAGGTGTTTTTTTAAATTTTCTATATGGTGAGATGTCGTGAGATTTTATTTAACCCCATCCCCATCCCCCAATCTCACGTGAGATGTTTCAAGATGTGGGTTTCTTACGTAAACGCGTTGGATTGTTATTGTAAAAAGAAAAAAAAATTGCTTCGTGCTTTTATTTACGACTAGTTAAGACTACTAATCAATATTGCTGAGAGTTTAATTATAAGTGTAATAAAAATTTAACAATTTTTGTTTCAATCAGAAAAAAAATTGCGTGATGTTTGCCGAGATCCCCCCTCTCTCCAACGTAAGATTAGATGAGATTTGACTCAACCCCCTCCCCCCCCTTAAACATCTCACGTATTTTATGAACGCCCCCTAAAAACATGTTGTGCCGACCCCACTCAGCGTGGGATGAGGGCAGGCAAATGATGATGATGATTATTTTATAACCAAATTACTAAAATTAAAAGCTATTTAATTTTGGCGGAACCCTGACGACTATTCTACGGAACCCATAGGTTCCACGGAACGTACTTTGGGAATCCCTGATCTAAGGTCTTAATGTTTTTTAAAATGGGAAACGGTTGTAACGTATGCAACGGTTTCTAATGTTTACGTGAATACACACTGTAAATAAAACTATTTTACGGATTTCATCGCGTTTGTCAGCGTGATCGTGATCATGAACGCTGTAAAGTATTCGAAACTTCAGGCATTCAGAAAATCAAATTCAAACGCGAAGAAATCCGTAAAATACTTTTATTTACAGTATGCAACGCCTCTTTAATTTAGTCGGGTTATCATTATAAGAAGTATTTAATTTAAATGAAGATAAAGCTTTTTAAAACTTTATTAGTAATTTGTATGTTACTTACATGATATATTTAAATGTCGCTCGGGGGTTAGATTTAGAGTTCTAAGTTGTTATCAATTTGATCGGTTATATGATAACTTAACCATTATTGAAATGATTTGATTAACAAATTTTATTTACAAATTGTAATCTGCAAGGTTAGCAAATGTAAAATGACTCACGACAGGCCCGATTAAACGTATTTCATCATAGCTCATAGGTATACGACCTATTGCTGGGCTCGAGCCTTCTCCATAATAGGAGGGAAATTGACCCTCTAACGTGCAGTTCAGACAATTTACTTAGATATTTCGTGTTTTCCTTCTCTTGCATAGATTTTATATGTATATTACCTGACCCAACAGACGTTGCTCTGTTCAAATAAGCACCACCTACCGAGTCCAATTGTGAATCTAAAACATTTTTGAATACCCTTGAAAACGCACAAAAAAATTCATCATCATCGGTCCAGCTGTTTAGGAGGAGTTCAGTGATATACACACATACACAAGAAATGTATATATAAAGATTATATCCTTTGGTCGTCTTTTACGATATCCAAACCCAAGATACGGAGTGGTGAATTGTTTTCTTATTCCGCAACCATACGGAAAACAACAACGTCAACGTCTTTATATTTATCGTAACAAGGAGAACATGAGTCACTGTCAAATCTTAGATTATAGACGTATGTTTTACTGGTGTCATCTTCAAGGCAGAGAGATGCTATCGGACTGGCTACGATACAGTGTAGGACACCCAAGGTCAACCGACAACACGGTGAAAGCTGCTGGGCTTGGTTGGCTGCAGGCAAGCAGAGGACTGCACATTGTGACGGAACATGAGCGAGGAGCTATGTAGAGCAGTGGACGGCGATAGGTTGTATGATTATTCCACTTATCATTAAGATAAAAAAAAATAACATCAGCTTCTATGCAACTTGAACCAGTAATGTACCTAATTTGATAATTATAAGTCCGCATTATTAAATCAAATTAAGTTTGACACGTTCGCATTTGACGAGAATAACTATTCATTAGGTACATATACTATGACCATTACAAGTTGAACTGTGAGTAGACATTCAAGTACCCCTCTTTGATCTCAAATTGTATTATAGTTAAGAGAGCAGGGAATATTTATTTAGGTTGGTTATTAGAATTATTGCTGAATCATGAACTTTCGTAATACTTGAGTGGTAGAAATCACAATCGATTCCCACGATCGCAAAATATGATAAAAATGTCAGTGAATTTTAAAAAATCACAGACTTTGGAACTTTGATGGTTTTTTTCAGTGATATTTTTTTTAATACTTCATTTTAGCTCATACACGTTGCATTGTTGGACCCGAGCCTCCTCCAGAGTAGGAGGGAAATTAACCTCTTATACATGCGTGCATGAGAAAGGATAACAACACTTTTCTTTACGTTAGAAAAGCTAGAATACGGATATCCGTAGAAGAACGGGTGTAACCGACATAGTCCGAAGAATTAGCACGTTGGAATGGTATTTAGTGGGCCTACATCGCTTGTCGAACTGACAACCGTTGGCGAAGAAAGTTTCTCGAGTGGCGAGTGGCAATGGCAACTACAAACCGGATGACGCAGCGTAGGACGACTCCCTAGACGTACTGACGACATCTTAAAAGTCTCAGGGACTTGTTGGATGCAAGTGGCACAGAACCATTCTGTGTGGCATTCTCGAGGGCGTCTATATCTTACAGTGGACGCCTACAGGTTGATGGATGGATGGATAGAATAGCAGTTATTCACAGCGGGCTTGAAAATGCCTAGTTTTTCATGGAACAAATCTCACCACTGTGAATTCTGTATGTTAGGATACATAATGAACTCACCACAAAAGGCATTGCTGATTGAGACTCACAGAGTTCCGGGAAAAATTTTTAATTGTCTTGGGAACCACTACGAACAGTCCGCCCGTGACAATTGCACGAAGGCTGTAAAGTGTTCGAAACGTTGGACAATCAAAAATCAAACATAAATGCGATAAAATCCGTGAATATAGCTTTATTTACAACCACAACATGTTTAATAAGAAAAGAAAATAGGAGTTAAAAACCTGCACCTACAAGGCGGGAGATATGAAGCAAAATTGGCTAATGAACCACTAGATAAGCTATGTGAATGTTAGGTGCCATGTTACGTGAAGCCTAGCAGTACAGCGTCATGGATATGATGTAGTTAAAAGGGACTTTATGTAAACCATAAAATTTGATTACAATAATAGGTAGGTTCGTTCGAGAAAATTAAGAGGATCTTCTCGTCCAACATACCTCGGTATCTGAAAACATAGCTGATCTGATGAAACGTGATCCCTAAATGTAGGCTTCATAACCAAGCTCAAACTCAAACTCAGCGTGCTATGGAGCAGGAAATGCTCGGGATGACTTTGCGAGATAGAATCTGAAATTCGAAGTTCTGCAGAAGAACGGATGTGACCAACATAGCACGAAGAATTAGCACGCTGAAGTGGCTATGGGCAGGCCACATCGCTCGACGAACTGACAACCGCTGGTGAAGAAATGTTCTCGAGTGGCAACCACGTATCGGACGACGCAGTGTAGGACGCCCCCCACTAAGTGGACCGATGACCTGGTGAAAGTTGCTGGGTGTACGTCCGTACGTACTGGACGGCTGAAATGATGATGATGATGAATAAGTAGGGCAAAAATTACTGCGAGGATTTCTCGAGTCATGATGGACAGTGGAGTCTGTTCGACAGTTTTGTAGATTGCAGTTAGTGTTACGAATATCCGACAATCACTGTCACCCTCTGGCATCCTTTTATGAATTTTACAACGCCTTCTGAAAATGCGGTGAAATTTTCCTTATTTTCATTTATTTTTACAGTCTTTATGACGTGATGATGATGTGGTGACGCTACACGGGAAGTTTGAATTTTTATCACCTTATCTCATCATCATCATCTTAGCCTACACACGTAACAATGTTGGGCTCGGGGTCTCATCGATTGTGGGAGGGCATTAGCCAGCTATAATACGCTGGTCAAAGGAAAACATTACATGGTCTACACTATGACATGACTGTGCCTACTAGGCATATTATCATCATTTCATCTTGGCTCACATACTTCCCACTATTGAGCTCGAGCCACCTCCACAACTCCACAATAGAATGACAAATTATCTACTATACCACGCTTGTCAGAGGTTTTTGTATATGGTTTTATTTCGAGTTTTCCTTATTTTGGATGGATGTTATATATGTATATAATTCCTTAGTAGTCTTTTACGACACCCACAGGCAAGAGAGGGTCCTGAATTGTATTACTTCGTCATCACGCGGAGAATCTTGTAAATAACCAAATACCCATTGTACATGTTGTTCAATATATATCTTGCCATGTGGAGAGTAAGAATACAATTCACCACCGCCTCTCATACCTGGGTTCCCTCCTATTGTGAAGGAAGCTCGAGCCCAGCAGTGGGACGTATATGAGCCGAAATGATGATGATGAATATAAATATTATATTAATATAGAGGACATGTTGTCACGTCTTTTGTAATTACATAATGGCTTAATATTATTAATCATTGTTGTACATTTTATCGTTTAAAATAGAGCGTGAATAATTAATCATTGTAAGCGAAGGTTTGTTTAATGTTACGATCAATATTAGAATATTTAGAACTGTGTTTATGCTATAACTAGCGTTATAACCAAATGTTACCATATACGCAATGCGGCCCTAATTATATATGGCAAGAAGTATGTTGGTGCATTGAATTGCAGTTGCATTACTTAATAGGATCTTCTCGTCCAAGATACCTCAATGTCTGCAAACATAGGTTTACGATCAGTGTGTGTACCAGTGATGACTTACGGCACACAAGCCTTGTCCCTAAATGTAGGCCTCATAATCAAGCTCAAAGTCGCTCAGCGTGCTATGGAACGGGCTATGCTCGGGATTTCTCTGCGAGATAGAATCCGAAATACGGCAATCCGCAGAAGAATGAGTGTAACCGACATAGCACGAAAAATTAGCACGCTGAAGTGGGTATGTATGGCAACGGGCAGGCCACATCGCTCGATGAACCGACAACCGCTGGGGAAGAAAGATTCTTGAGTGGCGACCACATATCGGACGACGCAGTATAGGACGAACTACGTGGACCGACGGCCTGGTGAAATTTGCTGGGCGTTGTTGGATACAGGCGGCACAGCACCACACTTTGTGGTGTAACATGAGGGAGGCCTACGTCCAACAGTGGACGGCGATAGCCTGAAATGATGATGAATGATAATTTTGGTGTATCTTCTATCGTACAAACGGTAAGATTAGTAAATAATGTGATATTATCTTTAGGCGTGTTGGAGAAAATGATAAGAGTAAAAAAAGTCAAAATTTTTTACGATGCGCGCGCACACCGTCACAAATACTCTATATAATAAAACTTTGGCATATTCTGCAAAATGTTAGATCATTGTGGAACATTCCAGAACAGACTCGAATGTTATGGAAGATTGTAGACCTAAATATAAAACGCTTTCATATTTTAAACTTTGTTATTTTAAATTACCGCCATTTAGTATTGAACAGGTTATCTATAAGAAGTTGTTTACGAGCGAAAAATTGATGCGACACGTGCAGCTAGAAGCCATACTAATTGGTAATAAGTTCTTATCGTCTTACCAACTAGACCAAATGAAATCGTGACAATATGACTAACGTATGGGCTAATGTAATTTGATTGTTGTAGGAAATCCGTAGAAGAACGGGTGTAACCGACATAGCACGAAGAATTAGCAAGCTCAAGTGGCAATGGGCAGGACACATCGCTCGACAAGCGGCAACCATTGAGGAAGAAAGGTTCTGGAGTGGTGACCTCGTATCATATCGGAATAGGTGGTGTAGGACGCTCCCCCAGTAGGTGGACTGACTGGTGAAAGTTGTTAGGCGTCATTGGACTCATTGGATGCAGGCGGCACAGGATTGCACATTGTGGCGAAACATGTGGAAGGTCTGCGTCCAGCAGTGGACGAGTGACGATGACGATGATGATGATGACGTTAGCCCATTATTATCATGATCCCACGGCTGAGATAAAGCCTCCTTCACAATAGAACCTATATATAGAAACTTGCCTATTTATAACATGCCGACCATCCGATCAGCATAGTATAATAAGTTAAATTTTCAAAGAAGGAAAAGGAGGATCATTTCTCCCACGTACGTTTAAGCTCTGGAATGAACTACCCGCTGCTGTGTTTCCCGAGCGCTATGACATGTCCCTCTTTAAACGAGGTTTAAGAAGAGTATTTACTTCACGGTAGGCAACGGTCTGGTTGTGCCCCTAGTATTGCAAAAGTCCATGTGCGGCAGTATCACTTACCATCAGGTGTATTGCTTGTTCGCCACCGTTGGCAATAAAAAAAAATGGAGATGCCCATACCAAAATTAAAATAAAACACTTAACCAACTCAGGTATCATCATCATCATCTCAGCCCATATACGTCCCATTGTTGGGCTAGGGCCTCCTCCATAATGGGAGGGAATTTGACCTACTATACCATGCTGGTCAGACATGTTGGTATAGGGTTTCATTTCGAGTTTTCCTTCTCTTGCACAGATGTTATGTGCCTATTATATCCCATAGTCGTCTTGTACGACATCCACAGGCAAGATAGGGAGTGGTGAATTGTATTCTTACTCCGTCACCACACGGAAACCAACCAACTCAGGTAAAAGGTTTTATTTTAATTTTCGCTTTCATGCTTAATACTTATTATATGCCTCTTTTACAATATAAGACACATTGATCTACTATATCACGCTGGTTGTTTGACCACCAACGTCTAAACTGTCTATACCAACCCGTCTGGGTTGGTATAGGGATTTATTTCGGGTTGCCTTTCTCTTGTATAAATGTTATGTGCACAATTATCATATTCCTTAGTCGTATCTTACGACATTCAGAGGCAAGAAAGGGAGTGGTGAATTGTATTCCTACCCTGTCACACACATAGGTACATTTTTTGTTATAAATGACATCAAACTGCACTAAGGAAATAATACTTGTATTGCGGAAAACTTACAAACACATAATTCATCATTGTCATCATCATCGCAGCCCACATACGTCCCACTGTTGGGCTCGGGCTTCCTTCACAATGGGAGGGAATTTGACCTACTATACCGTGCTAGTTAGACATGTTGGTATAGGGTTTCGTTTCGAGTTCTCCTTCTCTTGCACAGATGTTATGTGCATATTATATCCCATAGTCGCCTCTTACGACATTCACATGCAAGATAGGGTGTGGTGAATTGTATTCTTACTCCGTCACCACACGGAGTAAGAATATACACAGATAATTAACGGACATAAAATACATTCAGACTCTGAACAAGTTGTGGATAATACAAAGTATTGTCCTACGTGGGATATGCATATGAAAGGATATTTCATCGTTTTGCCCAGCATCTACGGGTTATAGATATATTAAATTATATTCACCCTCCCTCACCAGACGGAGAAATTCGGGTCGACCACTGAAGTCAAGGAACTCTGCACCGATGGTCGACTCGACAACGAAGGCGACGTGCTATACGGGTGGGTGGCGGGTGTGCGTGCTTACGCCCCTCTGTCGCCCCAGACGAAGTGGGACTAGGAGTACGCCGACCGTAACCTAACCCCAAAAGAGAAAAAACAACACGGGGCAATACTAAACAAGAAATACTGTCATACTAATAAATTAGGCCAATTTGTAATGATTAGAAGTAAAGGCCTTTTGAATACATGTAGATATATTTTCTCACCTAAAGCCTAAGGCCAAAGCGGCAAAAAATCATGTTTAGCGTTGTAGGTACTTGTGCATTAAACATCAATATTAATTTCGATCGTTATTACTTTAATAAAAAAAAACTTAATAAAAAAAATATGATAACATTAAGCCAAGTAAGTACTTAATTAATTTTCATAAATTGATTTATTCGACGCTCATAATAATTATTCATTAGAATTATTAATTTGAACACGATCAGTTTTTACGTGGGCGCCCGGTTTTATTGCAATCAAATCAAATTAAGGTTTTTTTTGTTGTTATTTTTATAAAAGATGTATGAAGTTGTGTATGTTTGTCTTAGATATGTTGAGTGATTCCTTTGATGCGAGATAAGCAAGCAGGCCTGCTGATGGTAAGTGGTAACTGCTGGCCACACACCTCTGCATTAGAGATGTTATAGAGATCTATAAGCTTAACTGCAACTATAGATTTTTTAATTTGAAATGAAAATTAATCAGAAACAGTAATTGAATCTATACTAATATTATAAAGAGGCAAGATTTGCTTGTTTGTATTGAATAGGCTCCGAAACTACTGGACCGATTTCAAAAATTCTTTCACCAATGGAAAGCTATAATATCAGAGAGTAATATAGGCTATATTTTATGCCGGTAGTCTTACGAGAACAGGAACTACGCGGGTAAGACGACTGAAACCGAAGCGAAGCGAGGGCAGGTTGCTTGTCCGGTATAAAAGTTTAAAACAAGGTCGATGTCTCTATAAGACACGTTATTAGTTTTTTTTATCAACTAGCTAAACTAACAGCCTATACATAAACCTCTCTAATGGAGAATAATACCCTAGTCGCACAGGGAAATGTCCCAAAAAATCTATTATCCGTAATTGAAACTATCCAAAACTCTGAGATCCAAAATAATTTACAGATTGCGTAGTGGTATACTGACCTACTGACCGACAACACTGTGCGATCCACAAATTGTTGTTCTGAGTCTGGATGTAATTCGTGTCCGTTAATTATATGTTTGTAATTAGTATTATGAGTGTTGTGTCTTTTAAAAATATCTAACCACCCCATTCATACCCGTGGGTGTCGTAAAAGACGACCAAGGGATATATTACGCATATAACTCAGAGATGGCAAACTCGAATGAAAACCCTATAGGTACCAACCTGTCTGACCAGCATGGTATAGTAAGGTCAATTTTCCTCCTACTACACAGGAGGCTCGAGCCCAGCAGTGGGACGTATATGAACCGAAATGATGATAAAATTGAGCTGTGGTGTGGTGTACCTTCCGTGTGGTGACGGATTAAGAATACGATTCACCACTCCCTATCTTGCCCGTGGATGTCGTAAAGGACGACTAAGGCATATAATATGCACATAAGATCTGTACTAGAGAAGGAAAACTCGAAATGAAACCCTATATCAACATGTCTTACCAGCACGGTATAGTAGGTTAAATTCCCTCCCATTGTGGAGGAGGCCCGAGCCCAACAATGGGACGTGTGTGGGCTGCGATGATGATGATGATAAAAGTTATTAGTCCGCCCGTGACCATGAATGCTGCAAAGTGTTCGAAACGTCGGGCAATCAAAAATCAAATACAAACGCGAAAAAATCCGTAAAGTAGTTGTATTTAAAAGGTGTAATACTCGCGTAAACGTCAGAGATCATTATGATGATAAAATTTCAATTCTAAAACCGGTATTACGTAATTCTAATATTCGTATTTGTATCTGAAACTCAATAGCCGCAACTTCCTTACTCTGCATTACTTGGAGCCTCTACAAGGGTATAGGCCGCCGACTTTCTTACTCAGCTAGGCCAGTAGCAAATTACTACTAACCAGATGTTGATTTCCTGCCAGTATGAGAGTTAATGTGAGATTTTATTGATCACCTTGGGTGTCGTTAAAACGACTAAAGCATGATATGCATTTTGTACATAATATGCATTTAGTGTATACCTATGCAACTTTTTTTATCAGCGTGGGGTAGTAGGCGAACTGCCCTTAGATTTCTCTTACTTTAACATACGACACGAAAGAATATTTAAGTCCGAGTTTGTACAAATTTCTATAGGTACACGCCCTCTAGTATACTTTAGTTTACTTTGTTAGAAATATTGTAGTTTTGTTTTGTTTGTTTGAAGAAATATATATTTCTGATTCAAAGAATACAATCATTTGTATGCGCTATCAGCTTGTAAACCTTAAACAAAAAAAAATCAAATTAAATGCACAAAATATCGTGTGTCAAACTAGTTTTATGGAACAGTTGTGACCGTAGCGTTAGATCGACTACGGATTCATACCACGCCCCCTACCGGACGGTTTGGTAATTAGCGATCATTTATCTTTGCGCCTCTGTCAAAACGATGTCGTACAAACGAAAACATTTTAAAATACGCCATAATTATCCCTACAGCTTGATTAATTTCCACATTTGGTGTGGCTACTTGAAAATTTCGATGAGCCTTAATTTTATTAGTTTATAGTGTCATGAAATGTGTTAAATTTCACGTAATAAGGTATTTTTATATTCACTATAATGCACATTAAAAACCTCATAATCCTATCTGGATAAGACCAGTAATAAAAATTATTACCTATCACTTCGTACTTCACGTTGTAAATTAAATTATAAAACAATATTATTGTCGTTCACCACTCCCTGTCTTATCCGTGGATGTCGTAAAAGACGACTGAGGGATATAATACGCATAAAACATCTATGTAAGAGATGGAAAACTCGAAACAAAACCCTATACTAACCTGTCTGATCAGCACGGTATAAGTAAGGTTAATTTTCTTCCTATCGTGGAGGAGGCTTGAGCCCAGCTGTAGGACGTATATGAGCCAAGATGATGATACATATATAGCAAAGTGACTTATTCCGTCACTATACGGAGATCACTATGGTCCATATAGTCACGGAGTACCTAAGTCAAATATTTCTGGCACTTTTTCTAACCACTGGTACTGACAATTCAGGTAAGTCACGTCTTCCTCCTTACGGCTCATATACGTCCGTCTATTAGGCTCGAGTCTCCTCCACAACGGGGAAAATTGACCTATTATACCACGCTGGTGAGGTTGGCATAGGGTTATTTAGAGTTATAATTTTCTTGCGTAGATGTTATCTGTATATTGTAATCCCTTAGTCGGTTTTTACGACATCACAGAGCTAGAAAGTAGGTGGTGAATTGTATTTTTATTCTACAGGTAAGTAGAGTTATGACCGCAAGAACAAAAATATAGCAAAAGAAACCGATACTAACACTTCGTCCGTTAAATTTTCTTCATATTAAAACTATTGGCATCCAGTAACACTAATACATTTTAAAACCGATATTCAATCAAATAATTTATTCTGCATAGGCCCCTTAAGGGCACTTACATATTGTCAAATTATACGTTTGAATACAATACAACAATCTACCACCGGATCGAAACGCGGCCACAAACTGAGAAGATCCGTCAAGAAAATCAGCGGGCAGTAATTTTTTTTCTTAATCCTTTAAATATACATAATATTATGCTTCGTACAACATATATGGTATTAGCTCCAGTGTGATGCCCTTCGAAATTGTATATATGTATAAATTTTCAAGATTTAGTACAAGACAAAAAAAAATAATTAAAGCATAAAGAAAGGAAGAAAATATGGCTGGACCAGATCCCACAAGCAGCACCCGATCACGAGTTAACTACTAGAGCAGCCATCACTCTCCTCAATATGTTGTATAGGATCAATAGGATATATATATGTTGATTCAGCACTACACAGCTGTAATAACTGTTCCATTTTATATTATTTAGCTTGTAATTAATTACAACTTTAAAATTAGTTAAGTATACATTTTATAAGGATAAAATGAAAAATACTTTAATATGATTAAAGTAATACGGTAAGCTAAGGTTTTATATTTAGCTAACCTTATTAACTTTTGATTTAGGCAAGGCATATGCCTTATTATATAATAAGGTAAAATAATATTTGATATATCTATTAATTCTACAATGGTATGGGAATGAAACCCAATCAGCAATTTAGGTAAAAAAACCGCACTAAATTACGGAAAATAATTTACCCTAGCACTTTCTAAAATAATTTTTAAACTAGCAACTAAATAAAAAAAATATTCTGACCAACATTGGATTCGTTTAAAGTGTGAATTAGATGATTTTTCTCTGTGATAAAGGTTGACGGATGGATGGAAAATGTGTTTTTGTTACATAATTATTCACGGTTATCTGTTAAAATTAATTTAATTATATAGCTTTGATGGCGCTGCGTTATTTGATTGATGAGTCAAGTACGAATCTTTTGTGTATTCGACATAATAATGCTTCTTGTTAGCTAAAATATTATGATGTCGGCTTTAGTGTTATTTTTGGTGGCTTTTAGTGATGTTAATTAGGGTCGGGTATAGTCATAAATGTCTAAATCTGAAGGTTAAATAATGTTTCTTTATTGCCTTGTGAGAGATTTTTATTTTTTTCAAAATAAATTTTAAATTTATTGTATTTTGAATACCTAGTCCTTCTGCCTGTATTTTATTAGTATTTTTATCATCATCTGAGTTCGTTTACGTCCCAGTACTGGACTCAAGACTTCTCCATAATAGGAGGGAAATTGACCTACTATGCCACGCTTGTCAGACATGTTGGTATAGAGTTTTATTTCGAGTTTTCTTGCACATAAGTTACATAGATATCCCTTAGTCGCCTTTTGCGATATCCATGGGCAAGATAAGGAGTGGGGAATTGTATTTTTACTTCGTCACCACACAGAATATTAGTAGTAATAATATACCTATGTTGATCAGTTTTTTTTTTACAATAAAATGTGATGATATAGGGAACAGTAATTTTTGTAATAAATGGAGTTTAACTAGGAATAGTTGACGTAATTATGTCTACATTAATGTTCTCATCTAATGCAACTCATGTGAACCTTTTAGCATATTTATAATACAATCCTGCAATGAAAAAAACAGTCGTGCAATGGTTTCAGCCCGCTAACAACTGTTGGAATGTAATCATTGAACTGACGGTATGAAGTAAATTTTTTGCTGCTTGATATAAGGCCCCTATATCCACCTAAACTATATATTATTAAATTCATAACCTTATCAATGGAAGGGATCTTTTGTTATTTATATAAAGGTGTAGGTACATCAAATAACGAAGGGTTGCTCAAATTATCCACCACAATGAAGTCTTGCTTAACGTGTAATTTTCTTTTTGTATTCTTTCAAAATCATGGTTATTGTTCGTTCTGAAAATGAGTGATGAATACATTTTTCAAGGAATTTAAAGGAGATATATAATTATATGTATATAATCTGTAGTAACGTAAAAGATAAGGGTGTAAGTGGATAACATTATTGGTCAAAACTTGACACTTAAGTTATTTACGTAAGATCAGTTCTTTTAAGCGTGGTATAGCGGGAGTATTTTCCTCTCATCGTGGAGGATGCTTTAAACAATAGTCTTTGTTAACGTCGTTTCTGCTCATATATGTCCCACTGCTGGACTCGAGCCTCCATCTAAATAAGAGGTAAATTGACTTACTACATCATGGTGAGACATATTAGTTTAGGGTTTTATTTTGAGTGTTCCTTTTCTTGCACAAATGTTATGTATCTACATTATATCCTTTAGTCGTCTTTTGTTGCATCCACGGGCAAAATAGGGAGTAGTGAATTCTATTCTTACTCCGTCACCATATAACTCAAACCAATAATACAACCTATATATTAGAAAGTAGAAAATAATATTTTATCGTTAAATGTAGAGCAGTTTGGTATGAACAGTCGTCTTCATTATCTGGCTTTGTAAATTTATTTTTTTATATTGAATCAACGCCAAGTAATTGGTATAAGAACAGAAAAATTATGGTATACAGCATAATAACATAAAAAGTTGTCATGACTAAGTTGGAAATAGACACCCTTATTAGAAAGCTTGTGATTTCTATTCGACTTTTTAGCTGTCCACCAAAACAGGGTATTTGATAAAATGAACCCTTAAATGTGCCTTGTGGTGACGGAGGCAGGATACAATTCACCACTCTCTCTCTTATCCATGGGTATCGTAAAAGACGACTAAGGGATTAAATATGCACATAACATCTATATAGGAGGAGAAAAACTCGAAATAAAACCAACACGTCTGACCAGCGCGTTTATTAGGTGAATTTCCCTTCCATCGGGCCGACCACTGAAAACAAGTTACTCTGCACCGGTGGTCGGCTTGGGCCGTTCGTTGGCGACGAAGGCGACGTGGCTACGGGTGGGGCATGGAGCCGCGTGCCGCCTCTCAGTCACACCGGACGGAGCCGGGCAGCAGGTGCGTTGACCATGGCCCACCCCCCAAAAAAAAAACTATATGAATCCCACAAGCAATGTCAAGGCTGCTCTTGTTATCACACAGCAATTTCTTTTACGCAATTATATTATGTGAATAATCTGTAATTTTATCGTCGATTGTTTTTTTTTAAAGAATGATAGAGTTAGCACCATTGATCTCAACTAGTATCATGGTGGTCAAACGGGTTTATTTCGAAGGGTCCTCCTCCTATTCATTGTGTTTGTCCGCTTAATGTATAACCATCTTATAAAACCACAGATCCACCCTACCGTCGACATACCGACGTCGCCTTATAAACCAGATGCCAAAATATATTTTCATGGCTTACGCTCGTTGTAGTAGTAAAGGAGATAAAAGTTATTAAAACCAAAGCATAAGTTTATTATTTACTTGTTGAACAAAAGGACTGTTAGCTTATTTCTAAAAAAGAAATGTATGACTACGTAAAGAACAACAGTCGTAGCATTTATGCTGCGCATTTCATTTTATATTCTTGTATACGGCAAGAATAAGTTTCAAGATATCAACGCAGTCACGAAGCTACTTAGACCACCCAGAATACTTCAGTTTTATCCCGACAACAGTAAAACTACGTACCGCCGAGACTGGACAATTTCAATATGCCTCGAGACACTCGTTTAAAAACCACTAACCGTACCTCCATCCAACAATTAACCGGTCATGCATTACTTAACCTTATTCGTTTATTAATTCTCTACAATCGGTTACGACTACCTCAATTGACCGGGGTACTATCGATTATAATTCACTTCGGCAATTTAATATTGATGATCATATACTTAATACTTTCCAAACTCGATTTTCACACTTTCTCTTGTAAAAATCACACGCCAAAACCCATCGAGCATCAATTCAACTAATTGAAATCATCCATTAATCGACTGACAACCGTCAATCGACGTTACGATCGTCAGAACGACACTAAAGTGAGCTCACAAAAGCGAACTGAGTATTAAACTGACTTGTCAATTTATATATTGTCTTGTAAGTAATTCCACATTCCCCGGGCCGATTGTAAGGCGTTATAATGACAGGAGGATGACGTATGGATTTGTCGCTTACGGCGTTTGGCGGCTCGCGCCATCGGCCACATCAAAGAGGTGGCCTCCTTTGAAGTTGCCGCCGCGTCGGCTTTAGGGATGTGGTTAAGATAATATGTTTTATCGATGTATAAATGAATACCCCCTGTGTTCGAATATTAGAAATAAGGAATAATACTTTCTGACATTTACGCGAACAGTAAATAAAATAATTTTATTATTTAAATTTGTTTTTAAGAATTTTGACATATTTATTGTGGATATTATAAGCTGTTATTTTTGATACAGAGTACCTACCATGATAGGGATATAAATATTACATTTTTGATATTAGGTATTTTATATTCGGTAGTTTTACTTTAATCGCCCTATCTATATCCAATATTAATACACTATTAACTATCAGCAGAAAAAGGACATTATTTTAAATAAATATGGTGATGTTGATTTAACGAGTTTATTAACATTGTGTGCTTATTAAATTTCAAATATCTTATTATCTTTTGCATTGTTTGCTTACTTAATTTTATAGAATTATGTAAAATACGTAGACGTACGAGTATGCGTTCTATTTACATAGATGCATGATAATCTGCCTCAAAGAGGACTTAAAGCTTTCCATTACGGCTTTCACGTGAATCTATGATTAGTATCTTGAAATAATTGGTATCAAATAATATTACTTACTATCTAAATTACGAAGTCAAAGTCGAAGAGTGAAGAAGAAGTGCTATCCATGATATGCGATAATTCGTTTGAAAGCATATTATTGCAATGTGGCCGTTAATAATATAAGAAAATTTAATTAATACATACATCGGTATAGACTTAAACTCGTAAATTTCGTTACGAGTTGCATCGTAACCAAATGACAGTACTTATTGCTAAAATTGTATGTCTGCCAACACCGTTAAGTCAAATGCTGCATTGCCAATAAAAAATACCATAGTCCATTTCAATAATAATCATTATCTCGGCTGTGATACACATAAATTTCGTTACGAGTTGCATCGTAACCAAATGACAGTACTTATTGCTAAAATTGTATGTCTGCCAACACTGTTAAGTAAAATGCTGCATTGCCAATAAAAAATACCACAGTCCATTTCAATAATAATCATTATCTCGGCTGTGATACACGTTTCGAGCTTCCTGCATAATAGGATTGATATTGATCTTACCATACAATGCTGGTCAGACATGTTGGTATAGGGTTTTATTTCGAGTTTCTTTCTCTTGCATAGATATTATATGCGTATTATATCCCTTGGTCGTCTTTTACGACATCCACGTGCGAGACATGAAGTGGTGAATTGTATTCTTATTCCATCACCACAGGGAAAATATTAACATCAAATAATTCTATCGATATCGACACCTTTCACGCTCTACGCCACCACAAAGTAATAAAACGAATGGAGCACGTATTTTGACGTGGAGCGGCGCTTCTGGTCTTGTATCCCATTCTTACAGGCAACTCCGTCCTTATCCCTCACGCGAAGGTGTCTGAGAAGCTATTATAGCGTATAGCTCTGGCTTCACTATAAATTATGGTGCAATAGTGTCTATTCTTTTGGCCATATCTTCGGTTAAGCGAAACGATATGACAGAGGTTTTCAAGCTATGTAGTAACTAGTATGTAGATAGTCCATCAAGTTCCACATACAAAGTGTACAACTTCCTGATAATGTTAAGTTTGTGAACATGAATTATGGTTCAAATTCCATTTTCCCTTGCATAACGTAACATTGAATTGAAATCTGAATAAGATTACAAAATGGGGTAGTATTTTTAATTTATTCTTCTATTAAATTTACAACACTAAATGATTCAGTTGACTTCGACTCATGACCAGAGTCACAATTTCGATTCCCAGGCAGGAATTGTTGATGTAATATATAAGTGAATGTTAAGTGACAAATTGTAATTTGGGATTGATAATTGCGTGTTTGAAAATTCTTTTGATACAAGAAAATACGCTTTAGTTGCCTGGTTTACGCTTTAAAAATATATTAGGGTTTAATAAGATTGGGGCGCGCAGGCGCAACTACCTGCGCCTCATGCCGCCCTAGCCGAGGCCGCGGGTGACGTGACCGGGGATTAGTCCGTCACCCGCTGAGAGGCCGACCGCGTGAGGAAAGACCGACGTCCTCCCCGAGGGAGGGACGTCGGTCGATGGGAGGGTACCCCGCGTAGGGGGTATTCCGTCGGGCCGACCACTGACGACAAGTAAACCTGCTCCGGTGGTCGGCCCAATGACGAAGGCGAGGTGGTTTTCGGGTGGGTTGCGGGAGTTGCGTGCTTAAGCCCCTCTGTCGCCCCGGACGGAGTGGTGCGGAGGCGCGCCGACCGCAGCCAACCCACAAAAAAAAAAAAAAAGGTTTTAATAAGATCAGCTTCTTTGGCTTAGCAGCGTAAGCATTACGCAATTAGCTGTGATAATTCCCGTTTAATCTAAGATGTCTAAAATGTTATTAAGTTTTACCGTCGGACCATTATTATCACGGCATCTGCAATTACAGGCAGTTGACAACAATAGGCGGGTCCCTTATTGCGACTTAAAGAAGTTTGATTAGTTAACTATGTAATGTAAGTTTGATATTGAATGACTGTAAAATAAGTTAGGATTGATAAAATACTGGAATTACCAGTCAATTTTAGCCTAGTATACCTAGGCTATTTTAATTGATATTCTTATCGGTCTAGAGTGGCTTAGGCTAACGCTTCCAAATCGCATTTAGAGCTGAGGAGTGTTGATATATTGTTACGTAGGCGCGTGAGACAATAAATTTACTCGTAAATAAAATACAGCGACACTTCTGCTTTTTTCTTACCAACCTTTTACGAGTATCTACTCCTCTGCCAGGCCGTGTGAGGTAATAGATTGGCTCGTTAATAAAACTTCTACTGTGACACTTCTGCTTTCTCCTTGCCACCCTTTATGAGTATATACTATTTTGCTGGGGCGATAGAGCGGTTATGCCGGCATTCCAGTGCAATCATCGTCTGTCTGCTAAACTACACGGTGTTCTTTCCACATATTTCTTCAATCTAAGCTAGTTAGCGATTCTACTTATGTGTGTAAATTAATTAATAATTCTACTTATATGTGTCGTAAAAAGCGACTTGTCACTTCAGTTTTACATGTTCGTTTCCACGTTTCCTCCACAATAGGAGATATATTCAGCGACATCTTTCACGACACCAACAGCAAGATAAGGAGTGGTGAATAATGTTCTTACTCCATCACCACACGGAAATTCTAATCTGAATACACTAAGTTTAAAGCAAATAAATACTCTACTCTATTTAGCCGACTGTTTGGTGATCTCCATTGGGTTTATAAATTTTCAAAGAAAGTGAAAAATAATCTCTCGGTAATTCCTCAGGTGATTATTATGACTGCTATTTAAAAGTGAACTTTGGTAACAAATGGTATTCTTAATCTGCCACCATACGGCGAATCTATTTATTCTGCTTAGCCTCCATACGACCTGCTACTGGGTTTGGGCCTTCTCGTTAATAAGACGAAAATTGACCGACTATATTTGCATAGAGTTTTTCTAATTTCCCTTTGTCGATTTTTACGACAAGAACTGGAGCACTGATTGTATTTTTAACCCCCAACGGAAAAAGAGGGGCGTTATAAGTTTGACGTCCATGTCTGTCTGTCTGTGTATGATGGCATCGTAGCTTTCAAAAGGATGGACCGATTTCGATGCAGTTTTTATTTTGAAAGCCAGTTTCCTTGCAGTGGTTAATATCGATCCAGTAGTGTAAGAGTATCAGCTATTTTCCAAAGTGATATAATGACGTATGATTACTCGATTAGGTGCTTCATGCGTGTCAGTCAATTCAATTAATTAATAACTCCTGTTGAAGAGAACGTACCTAATACTTTTTTTTCTGTATTATTTAAGTTTGTTTTTGGGGTTATTCAAAATTTTCAATTTTACTTATTACTCGGTCGCGTTTAAAACCCTAATCCTCATAGATAGTTATTTATTATACGTACGCGAAAGACTCCAACATTTTAAAAGAAAACTTTCAAATTGACGGATTGAATTCTCAGTTCGAAGTTGTTTACATAAAAACTTAGATCAAGACACAAAAAAGGCCCAATAAATAGTACGGGAGGCTTTGACGGCCCCGCTCTAGTCGTAAAAGAGGCCATTAGGTTGCATATTAACGCCTATTTCGACATAATTAGGATCAATTCTCTCCTATAACCGTCTGAGTTATTTAATTGTTTATGTTTTATGTTTATATTAATATTAATGGAATGGGGGTGCGGGTTTTCTATTGAAGTATCGATTAGTTTAATTTAATTTATTCTGGGTGGGTGGGTTTTTGCTAATATGGAACAGCTCGGGATTCTGTTAACTTTAAAATGCAGTAACATTTATATAGTTTCCCTTTTGTGGAATACGTATTTCATCATAATTATCATTGCTCTTATTCAACGCAGCGGGTGAATGGATCGGGGGAATAGTCCGTCATCTGCAGAGAGGCTGACCATTTGAGGGCGACTGACGTCCCTGGAGGGGCGTCAGGGGAGGAGGGTACCCGAAAGTGTATCCCGCCGGCCTAGCCACGGAGGACAAGGAATTTGGTACTGGTGGTCGACCCAATAGCGAAGGCAAGGGAATACGGTGGGTTATGGGGACACGATTCGCCCTTTCGTCACCCCGTACTTATTATATTATTATACTACCCATATAACTTATTAATTTTTTTTTATTGCCGATGGTGGCAAACGAGCAGGCAGCACACCTGATGGTAAGTGATGCTGCCGCACATGGACCTTTGCGATTCTAGGGGCACAGCCAGGCCATTGCCTACCGTGAAGTAAATACTCTTTTTAAACCTCGTTTAAAGAAGGACATGTCATAGCGCTCGGGAAACACAGCAGCAGGTAGTTCATTCCGGAGCCTGTACGTATGTACGTGGAGGAAATGATCGCTGGAAACGTACCGTACGTAGTTGAAGACCATAACATTTCCAGGTGAAATGGATGAACCTTGCTGCGGTGTCGAGTAGTACGTTGGTAAAACGGTCATATAGGTATTTACACTGTTGCTGTGTGATGAATAAGTAAAAATACACTTTACTACACCCTCTATTCTCTGTGAGTGTCGTAAAAGACGTCTAAAGAATATGATATTTAAGTAACATCAGTGCAAGAGCTTTTATAACGGAGAAGGTTTGTAGCCAATAGTGAGACGTATCTATATAAACTGATATGATACCTCCCCCTTTCGGGTACCCTCACCTCTCGACGTCCTAGGACGTCGGTCGCCGTCGCGCGGTCAGCTTCTCTGCCGGTGACGGACTAAATTCCCCGGTCGGATCACCCGCGGAATGAAGGCACAAACATAGGGCGTATTTTAGAGTTTCTTTTGCAACGTTTTTGCATTGCTCTCTTAGTATTCACAGCAATTCCCTATACTTAAAGTCACAATCCAACTCCCTATACTGGGCACTGTATCTTAACCACTTCGTTATAGTCATTCATTACATTTTTTTTGTATTTCTTTTTATTTTTATGATTAATTTTTTGTACCCTTTCTTTTTTGTAACCTGTGTCACACAGCGAATACAAAGAAAAATCTACAAGTAGAAGGTAGGTAGAAGAAGAAAGAAAGAACAGGTAGGTAGTTTATAGGTTTCTACCTATGAAGAAAGAAAGAACATTGATATTTAAGCGAGTATTACACATTATAAATTAAACAATTTTTACGGATTTTGTCACGTTTGTATTTCATTTGTTTTTGTTTGTGTTTGTATTTAATTCCTGACTAAAAACAAAATATATTTTTTTCATATAGACTCATTTTGTTTTTGTACTAGCAATAACTTTCTATCAAAATAAGGGTCAAAATTTATTAACTAATTGGAGTTTCGGCGCGAATATGGAAATAATTACCGTGTTACGCTCTTGAATTACATTATTTTTTTTAGTGTTTTATAGTGTTATATTGAATAATTTTGCTGATATTTTATGTAATATAATACAGTTTTGGTGTTGAAGTGTGGTGAATGTGATATAAGAGTGGTTTACGTGTATTTCCATATTCTACCGAAATTCCCAAAGAAATCATTTAGTTTGGTTTAATTTGGTAACGATTTGACTTTTTGTCGGACAAAGACTATTAATGAGCTATACAATATGAATAAGTGTTAAATAATATGTGAAGAAAATTATTTGTAAGTTACGTAAGACAAGGCAGTATGATCGAAAAAACTGCCCATAAGGGCGATTAAATAAAAAAAAAATATTAACTAATACTGTAGCGGGTATAAATCTCTATAATCATCATCATCATCATTTCAGCCTATTGCCGTCCACTGCTGGATGTAGGCCTCCCTCATGTTACGCCACAATGTGCGGCCCTGTGCCGCCTGCATCCAACGACGCCCAGCAACTTTCACTAGGTCATCGGTCCACCTAGTGGGGGTGCGCCCTACACTGCGTCGTTCAAATCAAGATAATAAAGAGATATTAAACGTGAGGCATCTTAGTCCTCCTATGACCATGAATGCTGAAAAATGTTCGAAACGGCTGGTAATTGAAAATCAAATACAAATGCATTAAAATACGTAAAAATAGTTTTATTTATAACCAGAAAGAAGTCTTTAAAACTATTGTAAGTACTTAATTTTCCCGAGCTTATTACTACCTATCGTCATTTTCTTTATATTAGTTTAAGAAACATTTAATACAATACTAATGGCTTGTACACTTTATTGAATTATTGATGTCGATTTCAACGTTTAAAAACAAATCAGTTGTGGGTTCAACTCTATTAGGTTTGATTGTTTGTATTTTAATGTGGTTTCTGGATGAGAATAGCGTAAAATAAGGTTCCCATGGGTGCAATCGTGCAATACAGTTAGACGTTGTTTATTGGAATATCTCAGAAATAGAATATTTGCTTACTTATTGTAATATAGGCACGGACTTTGAAAATAAGCTCATATTTTTATTGCAAACGAGCCAACAGTAGGTACACCTAATGGTAAATGTTGCTGTCGCTCATGGAGCTTTGCAAGACCGCTGCTTACCGCGATGGAAGTCTGAATGCGTGCAATGAGGCTCGGCGTTATTAAAGGCATTACTAAAACCCACCACACACAAATACCCTCAGGAAGATGGGCTTCCGGCTCTCTCGTTCACTGAACGAAGCGCAGTAACAAATTGCTAGTACTCGAACGTCGATTTTCTACAAGAGTTTGGTACTACCCCGGACGCGTCGGGCCGCGGTTGTAGACAGACAACTGCCAACAGTGTGGTCCTACCACTATAAAACTTCTTCACTACTTCAAAAGCTTAAACCAAGATATAATATGAGGAGATCCGCCGCCGGCGACTGGGGCGGCGTAGGCGCAACTACCTGCGCCTCATGCCGCCCTAGCCGAGGCCGCGGGTGACGTGACCGGAGATTAGTCCGTCACCCGCCGAGAGTCCGACCGCGTGAGGAAAGACCGACGTCCTCCCAGAGGGGGGGACGTCGGTCGATGGGAGGGTACCCCGAGTAGGGGGTATTCCGTCGGGCCGACCACTGATGACAAGTTAACCGTGCTCCGGTGGTCGGCTCAACGACGAAGGCGACGTGGTTTTCGGGTGGGTTGCGGGTGTTGCGTGCTTACGCCCCTTTGTCACCCCGGACGGAGTGGTGCGAGGAGCGCGCCGACCGCAGCCCATGCAAAAAAAAAAAAAAAACCATAATATAATACTTTAAATTGCAGTTATATTTTTGAACTGAAAACTTCTATAGACAGGTTTGGATGAGGAGGAAATATTTGTAAGTGGCATGTGACGTATTAATGCTAACACTTATATCTATCTGTATCTGTCAATGTCACTATATCTGCGCGAAAGATATGACAACCAAATAAATGTACAATTACAAATAGTTTTAAGTTTTCACTTCTGTCGGCAGTCCTCATTAATGCTTTGTGTTCTTTTCTTTCTTTTGAAACACTTTTTTTTCCAACAAATGTCGCCCTTTACCAATACTGGCGTTTGATTATTCCTTGGGTGGTACTTTGTTGTCAAGATATCGCTGTCGCTTCATTGCAGACGTGGAAGATAGCGCAGGTACCAGTACCAGTTACTGATGTCCCGGGAAAGGGACGTTGAGAGGAGAGGCTACCCCCCTCAGGGTATTTCGTCGGGTCAGCCACTGAAGATAAGGAACTCGGCACCGGTGGTCGGCCCAACGACGAAGGCGATGTGCTATGGTGGGTTACGGGACATCTGAAGTCAAGGTACTCTGCACCGGTGGTCAACCCAACGACGAAGGTGACGTGCTATACGGGTGGGTTACGGGTGTGCGTGCTTACGCCCCTCTGTCGCCCCGGAGTGCGCCGACAGTAACCCAACCTCAAAAAAAAAGTGGGTTACGGGGTCGCACACCGCCCCTCTGTCGCCCTGGACTTAGCTGCGCGGCGGGTGCGCTAACCGTAGCCCACCCAAAAAAACCTACTGGTACCAGATAACTGTGCCTTCTTAGCCGAGCCCGCCAGTCAGACTAGAGAATCGTCCGCCATATGCAGGAAGCGACGACCATCTGAGCGCGATATCTCTCGCTTTATTTTTCAGCTTGGTTTGTTTTGATTTTTTTTTACAATAACTACTAACTTTCCTCAATTACTTATCTCTTAATAGTCTTTTATGTTGCTTGTATTTAATGAATACGATGGTGAATTGTTTTTTAGTCAATTACCAAATGGTACTTGTACTAAAAGTCAAAATAATAAATCAGAATGAATGAATTCTTCAAAAATTTCGCAGAAATTAAAAAAAACCTTATCTATCACGAATGCAGTTACGAGTTAAAACATAAAACGAAAGATTTATATCTTATTTATCAAATCAAAGGCCGACGCTCGGTTTCAAAGGAATATCATAATCCACATTTAATCTACTTTGATGGTATTGTATGTTACCGTTGAAAAACACATAATTTTATCAAAAATAGCTATGATAGAACACAGCTATGGAATAACAGTTGTTTTATGAGTATAACTCGGACTTTGATAGTAAATTAAACATCCTTTTATAAGTTTCATGCGGTGTTAATATTAATCTTTCGAGAGGTATAAGTATTAATCTTTCGAATTTGATCTTTGTCGGGTGGATCTCTCCTGGAGAGGTTGATGGCGTAAGGTTGGTATTTTACATAAAAGATTTGAAGTACGGTACGTAAAAGATTAACTCGTTGAGTGGACCACGGAAGACAAGGAATCAGATCAGCCCAAATAACGAAGGTGAGGTAATACAACAGGTTATAGGGCCGTTTGCCGACTTTTCGTCTCCGTCATTTTGAAACGGCGAGATCTGACTTGTGAAAAAAAATATTCTATAATAAATGGAATGATTTCTGTGCAAGCATCCTATGGTTACAAAAATGTTAACAGTTCTTGATTTGGGATATGGATATATTTCGATTGATATTTTTAGTACAATCAATTTTCTTTATATGCATCTTCAACGAAAATCATATTCATAAGGTTCCGTGATAATTAAATAATAGGTATTATAATAGATATATCCGTGTAGTTACGGACTAAGTTTACTAAGAATACAATTAACAACGCTCTCTCTTATGTATGGGTGTCATAAAGGACGACTGACGGATTACAATATGTAGGTAATATCTATGCAAGAGAAGGCAAATCCGATATAAAACCGATCATTGGACTATTGACGTATTGACGTCTGATCAGCGTGTAAGCCAATTTCCTAGCCATTGTGGAGGAGGCCTAAATTTTTTTTTTTTTTTTTGTGTGTGTGTACAGCTGTTGGCCGCAGATGGCCTTGACAGCTTGACGCGGACTATGGGTGAGCGCTGAGGGCTCTCAACCCGGAGAAAAGTATGCTAAGCAACATCGCTCAAGGGCTCCCCCTGTGGGGAACGGACCTCGGCTTGGGGCGTCGCTAAAGGCAAAGTGGGCGTGCCCACGTTTTTAGTCGTGACTTTTGCGCGGCGCGGTTTCGCACCTCGACGGCGAGGAAGTTTAGGAGGCCTAAACTCAACAATGGTACTTATATAGGCTGATATATAGGTAGATAGCCGGTACCACATAGCTTTATGTAGTAACTAGCTGACCCGGCGAAATTCGTACCGCCATAATTGTTTTTGTAAATATATTTTCTAAATTTCCGAAAATATAATCTGTCTATAGCTGTCATTTGCGTTTTGTTATTACATGATAGATGCATTTTTGTTATACCACGTTTTATAGTGACTTGTATTCTCTTTGACGTTTTATGTCAAGTCCCACGGGAACCCGGTCGAACGGGATAAAAAGTATCCTATGTCCGTCTCCTGGTTCTAAGCTACCTCTCCGCCAATTTTCAGGTAAATCGGTACAGCTGAGTTATAAATAGTGTAACTAACACGACTTTCTTTTATATATATAGATAGTATGTAATACATTAATATTTGTGTGGTGACAGAGTAAGAATATAATCCACCACCTTGCCCGTGGATGTTGTAAAAGACGGCTAATAATAATATGCATATCACATCTACGCAAGAGACGTTAAACTCGAAAGAATACCCTTTATCAACCGATCTGGCTAGCCTAGCCTAGTAGCTCAAATTCCCCTCCTATTATCGAAGGTGCTCGAGCTCTACTGTGGGACGTATGTGAGCTGAAATGATGTTAATCCTTACTAATATTATAAATGCGAAAGTAAGTTTGTTTGTTTGTTACGCTTGCATGCTTAAACCACTGAACCCATTTCAAAAATTCTTTCACCAATGGAAAGCTATAATATCAGAGAGTAACATAGGCTATATTTTATCCCAATATTCCCACGAGAACGGGAACTACGCGGGTAAGGCGACTGAAACCGAAGCGAAGCGAGGGCGAGTTGCTAGTAATGAATATATTCATTTTCAATGAGCACGTAACTAAGATAGCAGTTTTAAAACTTACATGAATTACAATGCCGACCTTTCGATGCCAATAATAAATTGATGACTTACAACATCAAAATATTTCGTAAGTTTAATATTCTATTGGAAAAGGCCACAAAATTGTTTGTTGGAACGAGTCGACATCATCGGCGCGGCTGCGTCATCCGTACGTCCATAGCATCCATACTCTCACGTCGTACAAACTAGGGATGTTCATATGAAGTTTCGGATCTAGATATGGTTACGGATATTAGGATCACATTATATCGGTTACAGTTACGGTTACGGATATTTATTTATTTATTTTTAAGGAAAACATACAGCTTTTAAAAATACAAGTAAAAGAAATCAAATGCACATAACAAAAGCTAAACAGATTCCATTTAAGTATGTATGACACAATGTGAAGACAAATAATAGGTCATAACTGTGGCAAAACTATAGAAACTAAATAATAGATTATAGAGGAAAGAATTAGAACAAAAACAGTAGATAAATGTTACATATAGAGTACATTATAAATATGAATTAAGCATCAGTTCTTATCGTTTTTATTAATGAAACATATTCCGTTTCCGAGTTCCTTATGAAATATATCAGTTTCACTATAGCTGGCATTGTAAGTTCTACAAGCTCTTACCAAGAATCGGTTACATGAATAATTAGTTTTACATGTAGCTACTGAAAATAATGAATTAGAGCGAGCCATACATCTTGGGCGTCTGAGATCAATCTGGCCAAGAAGATACGAAGAGTCAACAATATTGTGCATAATTTTATATAAAAACTAGCAACCCGCCCTCGCTTCGCTTCGGTTTTGGTCGTTTCACCCGCGTAGTTCCCGTTCCCGTGAGAATACCGGGATAAAATATAACCTAGTTTACTCCCTGATATTATAGCTTTCCATTGCTGAAAGAATTTTTGAAATCGGTCCAGCCGTTTTGAAGATTACCCGGAACAAACAGACAGACAGACAAAAATTTTTAATCTGTATTTTAGGCATAGGTGTCGTGCAAATAACCATATGAGCATGAAAAAAGCCTATTATTTTGGCATTACAAACAGACACTCCAATTTTATTTATTGGTATAGATATAATGATATGTAATTATTTCGGATCATCTGACAGTTTCGGATAGTTTCAATTACGGATATTGATATTTTATGGAATTGTTAAAAGATTTAACTAATTGTGGTGATCATTACATTATTTCTTCCAAGAGGCTTATGTTTAGGCTTTCAGATCGGCTGGTAAATTGAAACCTATCAAAACCTATCTCATACAGACAACCTACCCGAAAATTATCAAAAATTTTACATCGTTTTTGGTTACGCTTTCGATCATATTTTCATTTCGGATATCCGATCATTTCAGTTATTATTACGAAGCTTTATAACATCCCTAGTACAAACTACATACGTACCGACACTATTATACCGGTTTTAATCCTCGTTTCAAAGGCGACGTTAAATAGATCCGAATAATGTTATTATCGGCTTATTGTATTACAAAATTATCCATGCGACTTTCCAACGATAAAATAACGTAATATACACTCTACATAGTTGATAATAAGTGTGTTGATGGCATTTTTAGCAGTAAAACATGTTTCGTTTTTGTATGTCGCTGTGAGACAGGTTATCTTTGAAGAAACTATACCTCATTAGTACTTATAGCAGAAATCAATTGATATTAAAACTGTTTAAGATCGTGTTGATCAATTCTTAGGGTTGCTTGCGATTTGTAGCGGAAGATAAATGCATTCGTTATTTTTTCTCACCTTTAACGTTCGGCTTTTGCGCATAACATAATAAAAAAGTTTAGAGAATGGTCTGACTAGATGGAGAGCGATCAGGTTTGTCATGAGTTTCTATCATCATCATCATGATCTCCGGCTTCCTCCACAATAGGAGGGCATTTTACCTATTAAACCGCATTGTGTTGGTTGTATTGGTATAGAGTTTTATGTCAACTTTTCCTTATTTTTCATGGTTGTTATTTGCATATCCATTATCTTTAGTCGTCTTTTTCGACATCCACGGGTAAGAGATCGGCGGCGATTTGTTTTCTTATACCTATGCCATATGGCATTTTCTATCAATTGCAGAGATTTTCTACTTAGACGTACCTACGTAATAGAAAGCGCTGGTGATTAGATTTATTCTTACTCTTAAAAGCACGAAGAGTCTTAAGAAAAAACAAAAAACGAGACGTATCTTATTGTTAGCGCACTTTAGAATACGAGAATATTCTCAATTGATTATAATAATTTTCTTTCAGTTTTAGCGTTGTAATATCAAAGGTTATTACCGATGTTTATCTTGCACTTAGCACGAGACCTATTATTATTATTAACAAGTATGTAGTATGGCCTTTGGGTTGCAGCACTCAAATACCTGGATACACACAGAGGAGGTAACCGAAAGAGTAACTCGCCAGGCGCACCACCGAAATTAAGACGTTGATTTCAGTTTTAGTTCTACTTAAGAGGCGGGGTACAAATTAAAAACTAAATTTTAGCAATGTGTCACGTAATGTGCCTCTTTGGCAAAGTTCTAAATTGCCTCATTTTCTCCTAATTTATTGTTGCATAATTATAGTTAAAAATTAAATTTATCAATGAAGTTATCGTCGTTGTTTCAGCTCATACATGTCCCACTGCTGGGCTCGAGCCTCCTCCCCAATAGAAGGGAAATTGACCTACTATGCCATGCTGGTATAGGGTTTTCTTTCGAGCTTTCCTTTTTTCCTCTGGCACAGATCTTATACGCAAATTATATTCCTTAGTCGTCTTGTACGACATCCACGAGTAAGATTAATGTTAATAGTTGATAATTCTCAATAAATTCAAATGCTCAAAAATTTTCACTCCTTTAATTATGCTGAGGGGGCTGTTCGGGCCGGAGGATGGAGTCCGAATCGCCAGGCCCGTCAAGTGCGCAGATATGCGCCTCACGGGTCTGGACGACTCCGTGGCGGTGGAGGACATCCGGGAGGCCATTATGGCGCGTACCGGGTGTGCCTCGGACACCGTCCGGATTGGCACCATCCGCCCTGGTCCGGGCGGCGTCGGTGCTGTCTGGGTGCAGTGCCCAGTGGAGTCGGTCAGGCAATTGGCCGACTCAGGCAGGCTCCTCGTGGGCTGGAGTTCGGCGCGGGTAACCGTGCTGGAGCCCCGGCCTGCGAGGTGTTATAAATGCATGGCGGTCGGGCATACCCGACCGACATGCAGAAACTGCTTTGACTGCAGCGGGCTATGTTTCCGTTGCGGTCAGGCTGGACACCAGGCGGCATCGTGCTCTGCGGTGCCCCACTGCCCCGCGTGTGCGGCGGGCAATAGGCCTGCCAAGCACCGCATGGGCTCTGGGGACTGCAGACCCCCGGCATCGGCCCCAAAGGGGCGGGGCGGCCCATCGACCGGGCCAGTCCCCGCTCCGAGCGCGGCTCGATCGCCCGTTAGCGCGGAGGAGGTGACGATGGATACGGACCGTTAATGGACCCCGTATCCATTCGTCTCCTCCAGGCCAATCTCAACCACTCCGCCGGTGCACAGGACGTGTTCCTGCAAGCCATGGCGGAGTGGTTGATAGGAGTAGCCGTAATCGCGGAGCCGTACGTGGTGCCCGACCGGATTAACTGGTTGGGTAGCACCGATGGCACCGTGGCAATCGTCGCCTCCACGTCGTGGCCTTCGTCGTCTCTGACCCTTAGGGACAGGGGCGTCGGATACGTCGCGGCGGACTGGAGGGAGATTACGCTCTTCGGAGTTTATCTCTCCCCTAACTGGAGTGTGACCGATTTCGAGGTCTTCCTTACCATCATGGAGGCCTCGTTACGGCGACTGGCATCGCGCCAGGTCTTCGTCCTGGGGGACTTTAACGCCAAGTCCGTGGCGTGGGGGTCCCCTAGGACGGATGACCGAGGACGGGCGATCGAGGAGTGGGCGGCGGCACTGGGCCTCTGTTTGCTGAACAGGGGCTCGGTGCATACGTGCGTGCGACAACGGGGCGGGTCGATAGTGGACCTTTCGTTCGCTAGCCCCGAGGTCGCCGCACGCGTGGGGAGCTGGCGCGTCGTGGAGGAGGTGGAGACCTTGTCGGACCACCGGTATATCCGAATGGAGGTCTCCCCTGCAATCCCGACGCCCAGCAGGGGTCACGGGGCGGATGGGCGTCCTGCGTTCCCGCGATAGGCTGTGGGTCGCTTAGACCGGGACCAGCTGGTGGAGACAGCCATCGTATACTCGTGGCTGTCCTCTGCCCACCAGTCGGACGGGGTGGACGCCGAGGCTGGCCGCATCCGCAGTGCGTTGACGCAGATCTGCGATGCGGCCATGCCCCGGGTACGGCGGTGCCATCGCGATGCGGAGCGGGAGGCCGTGCTTTACGAGGGCTACCGCAATGCGCGGTCGGCCTTCAGGCTGGCCGTCCGCTCCGCCAAGGACGTCAGTCGGCAGGAGATGCTGGACGGTCTCGACCGTGACCCCTGGGGACGCCCCTATCGCGCGGTGCTGAATAGGCTACGCGCGCGGGGCCCTCCCCTCACCGAGACTCTCCAGCCCGGCCTTCTCACCCGGGTCATCGAGGGCCTGTTCCCGCGGCGGGCGGAGCACACGCCCCCGGTCATGGCTCCGCCAGACACTGACCGGGAGGCCGACGACGACAGTGTTCCGCCCATCACGGAGCCCGAGATGGGGGTGGCGGTGACGCAAATGCGCGCAAAGTCTACCGCCCCCGGGCCCGACGGTGTTCCTAACCGCGTGCTGGCCATGGTCCTCGAACACCTGGGACCCCGCCTCAGGGAGCTGTTCGACGCGTGTTTAGCGTCCGGACGGTTCCCTGGGTGCTGGAAGGAGGGAAGGCTGGTGCTCCAGCCGAAGCCGGGACGGTCTCCGGGATCGCCTTCGGCCTACAGGCCTATCGTGCTGCTCGATGACACGGGCAAGCTACTGGAGAGGGTGGTAGCTGCCCGCATCGAGCGGCACCTCGTCGGCACGGGGCCCGATCTGTCGGACGCCCAGTTTGGGTTTAGGAGGGGTCGTTCGACGATCGCGGCTCTGTTGCGCCTGAGGGCCGTGGCGACTGAGGCCGTCACCGGCGGGGGAGTGCTGTTGGTGGTGTCCCTAGACATCGCCAACGCATTCAATAGTCTGCCATTCAGCTGCATCAGGGAGGCGCTCCGGTATCACGGGGTGCCAGTTTACCTGAGGCGGCTAGTGGCAGACTATTTGGAGGGGCGCAGCGTCCTCTGCACCGACTGAGCAGGGGACGTCTTGCGAACGCCCATGACGTGCGGTGTCCCACAGGGGTCGGTCCTCGGACCCACCCTGTGGAACATCGGCTACGACTGGGCGTTGAGAGGGAGCCTCCCACCCGGGCTGGGCGTGATTTGTTACGCCGACGACACGCTCGTCACAGCCCGCGGTGGGACGCTAGAAGAGGCGGTAAGCCTGGCGACCTCGGGTACCGAGGAGGTCGTCAGACGGATCGAGGCGCTGGGGTTGAGGGTCGCCCTGGACAAGACGGAGGCCCTCTTGTTCCATGGGCGCACTATGAGCCCTCCTATCGGCGTCTCGATCACCGTCCACTCGGTCGACATCAGCATCCGGGCCCATATGAGGTACTTGGGCCTGGTGCTCGACGGGCGATGGTGGTTCCGGGAGCATTTCCGCAGGCTCGCTCCGCGGCTCGTCGGCGCGGCGTCCGCCCTTTCGTGGCTTATGCCGAACGTGGGCGGACCGAGCGCTGTGTGCCGACGGCTGTACGCGGGGATCATCCGGTCGATGGCCCTGTACGGCGCATCGGTGTGGGCGGGGTCCATGACCGCCCGACTTAGGGCCCTTCTGTGGCGACCACAGAGGCCACGGCGGTCAGGGCCATCCGCGGATACCGCACGGTGGCGACGGAGGCAGCGTGCCTATTGGCCGGGACTCCCCCGTGGGACCTGGAGGCGGAGATGCTCGCCGAACTATATCGGCGGGTGACGGGGGTGCGAGCGGAGGGCGGTGTGGTCTCGTTAAGGGATCTCACCGCCTGGCGCGTCGACGCCCGCCGAGACGTCATCGCCCGTTGGGCAGTCCGGCTGGAGAGGCCTCGATTCGGGGTGCGAACCGTGGAGGCCTTCCGGCCGGTGCTGATGCAGTGGTTGGAGAGGCGGCACGGGGTGCTCTTCTTCCGACTGGTGCAGGTTTTGACGGGGCATGGGTGCTTCGCCAAATACCTGCACAAGGTCGTGAGGAGGGAGAGTACACCGTCCTGCCACCACTGCGATTGTGAGGAGGACACGGCGCGCCATACGCTCGAGGCCTGCGGGGCTTGGGCAGTGCAGCGCTGTGAACTCGTCGCAATCATCGGTACGGACCTGACGCTGCCGGCTATCGCTAAGGCGATGGTCGACAGCGTCGGGAATTGGGACGCGGTCGCAGCCTTCTGCGAGACAGTGATCTCGCGGAAGGAGGCGGCGGATCGCCTGCGTGAGGAGCGCAGCCTCGATGAGGAGATCCGCCGCCGGCGACTGGGGCGGCGCAGGCGCAACTATCTGCGCCTCATGCCGCCCTAGCCGAGGCCGCGGGTGACGTGACCGGGGATTAGTCCGTCACCCGCCGAGAGGCCGACCGCGTGAGGAAAGACCGACGTCCTCCCCGAGGGGGGGACGTCGGTCGATGGGAGGGTACCCCAATAGGGGGTATTCCGTCGGGCCGACCACTGACGACAAGTTAACGCTGCTCCAGTGGTCGGCCCGACGACGAAGGCGACGTGGTTTTCGGGTGGGTCGCGGGAGTTGCGTGCTAAACCCCCTTTGTCGCCCCGGACGGAGTGGTGCGGAGGCGCGCTGACCGCGGCCCACCCACAAAAAAAAAAAGAAACTCCTTTAATTATAGGCATTATTTAGAAATCTGATAACAAAAAATGTAACCAATTACTTTATAATTTTATTGAAGATTATAAGTTTTTATAACTATGATTAAGAACTATTATAGAAATTGACATTCTATAGAATTTGACTATTATCGGTAACAATTTCAGGCATGGTTTTGAACGAACTTGTTTCCTTTTTCACAATTGGTTATTTGTTTGATAAAATATTAAATGATTTAAGTAGGTACTCATATTTTTGATGTGAAACAACTATAGGCGAGGGTGAACCTGATCGTTGGAGTGGCGTTAACGCCACGCTCGGATATGTGCATTTGTGTAACGAAATTATAACCTGTTTTAGAATTTTGTACAACGCCATCTAGTGAGCTCAAAATAAATTATTAACCTAAACACATACCTATAATGTTACCAATAAAATAAATTTTTATTGAATAAAAATTATCATTATCTTGAAAAAAAGTCGTAATATTTTATTAACACTATGCCATATTAGTTCCTGTCGTAATCTGTTCTTTTTTGTAGAAAATAATTTCAATGTTTCACATCTGCCAGGCGTTCTAAGTGACAGCTCCCTTTTTTATAATGCGAATAAGTTTAGGAAACAAGGTGTAATAATAATTAAGAAGATATAGACATAATTAAATAAGTTACGAGCTTAGGAAATTATTAGAGTCGCCTATCTAGCAAAAAGGATATTTTAATATCTATAACGGTAAAACACTCACGGATTGAGAACGATTACGTGGAACCGGGTTGCGAAGCCCCAGCGCACACTCAGACACCGCTGCGCACTCGTCCTAATGATGAGCATCGGATATGCTCGAAACCCGGGTCGACGTAATCGATCACAATTTTAATATGTTTCAATCTCACGATAATTTAAATGCTCAAAAAGGATATTTGTTTAAATCAGACGCACATTATTATGAAGATTGTGAAGGTGACGTCATCATGTTGGTATTGCTTTCTCTGTCTATTAAAATTGAAATACTTGTAACTTACTTAATATGAAAATAGTAGTTATGTATTTATAAATAAATCGATTGCTATATGCTGGTGGCTACGAATATTACCAACCCCCATTGCTCGTGGATGTCATAAAAGACGTCTGAGACCTTTATATAGATCCAAGCCAACTACATCTGATACCGTTTGGTTAACAATTGCATTCCCGAGGAGGCTTCATTACGTCAGGCAGGCGGCCGGTCATAAGTACCCTTATAATATGCATGACGTAAGAAGAGCACATATTGCCCGAACCTAAGTATTTGGGATAAGAGCAAGATGATGATGATGATATTCATTAATCAATACACCCTTTTTTTGGGGTGGGCTACGGTCAGCGCTCCCGCCGCCCGGCTCCGTCCGGGGCGACAGAGCGACGGCGCGCGGCCCCGTAACCCACCCATAGCACGTCGCCTTTGTCGTTGGGTTGATCACCGGTGCAGGGTGACTTGTCGTCAGTGGTGGGCCTTCGTTTTAATACACTTAAAACCATACACATGGCCACATATTTGGGGTGTATTTGTTACGCTGCACCTGTATGGGCCGATAGGGCCACCATAGGGGCGGCTCGCCTTAAATTACTACAGAGCCAACGATTGGCTCTAATATTCTTATGTAAAGCCATAGAACGGTTAGTACCGAGGCTTTACCAGTACTCGCGGGTGTACTTCCGGTTGATTTGGAGATTCAGAGACGAGCGTCAATGTATTACACCACAAAGGAAACTATGAATACAGATTTCCTTCTACCGCGCGACCGAAATAAAATTGCTAGATTGTTTGCACCACAATTTATTGTCTATGAGGAACTTTTAACCGAATGGCAAGAAAGATGGGATTCATCATCGAAAGGTCGTCATCTTTATCTATTTTTTCCATGCATCCGGGAGCGCCTGGAGAAGGTGTGGCTGGAGGTTGACCACTTTGTGGCCCAATTTTTAACTGGCCATGGCAACTTTAAAAGTAAATTATTTTCTTTTAAACTCGTACCATCACCATTATGTCAATGTTCCACATCTGACCACGAGTATGAACAATCAGCACATCACATTCTCTGGGAGTGCGATCTCTGGCGAAACGAGCGTAACCTTATGTTAAACAGTTTGCAAGTCACCTGTGGGGTAGTATACTATACGGACCTTGTAGCAACTCGAGAAAATTTCCGTGCGTTCATGCATTTCTGCCATACTTACTGTAACAATCAATCTTAACGCTCACATATAGGCCCCGTTAAGCTCTTCCGTATCCGTGGTGCCGCATGCCGTACTGCTGCGCTATCGTAGCTGTACACCTTTTTACATTTTGTTTTCCTGTCTCCCGCTTTGCCTAGGAGGGAAGTGGAATCTCTCTTTCCAACTCCTCCTCTTTAATCTTTTCTAATTAAATTTGTTGCGGGTCCCAAGACAATTAAAATCATATCCCGGGACTGCCTGAGGGTCAAACCTCGGTGTCATTTATGGAGACCATTGCGGATCCTGGCTTACAGGAGTTACAATGGTGGGAATGTGTGGAGGGATTAGTCCCATATTGTCGTCAGTGGTCGGCCCGACGGAATACCCCTGACGAGTACCCTTAGGAGGGGGGACGTCGGTCTTCGTCGCGCGGTTGGCCTATCGGCGGGTGACGGACTAACTCCCCGGTCCAGTCACCCGCCGCCTCGACTGAGTATTAATCAATACACCTAATTTTTATTCCATTTTATATAAATGTCACAAAAATAAACATATCAATTTATAAACTATTTTACGGATTTTATCGCGTGTGTATTTGATTTTTGATTGCCCAACGCTTTGGACATTTTACAGCGTTTATGGTCACGGCGGACATGGTTAGGCCGCCCTCGATAATGCAAACACGATAAAATCCGTAAAATAGTTTTATTTACAATGCGTAATACTCGCGTAAATATCAGAAGTTATTATCTCAATTTATGTTGGATATATTTATTTAATACCTCTGTCAATGAGACCTTACCCTAATTCCCTCGGTATCTCAGTTCCCTCACACGAGAAACGACAGATTATATACTACAACAATAAGCCGGTGTCTTTGATACGTACGCCTTGTTAGACATGTCTGAACATTTGACGGCAGGAGGACCAATGTTAAACAGATTAGTAGACGGTAACATGACGGCATTTGGATTCGTTTGATGTAACTGAATGTAATAAGTATGTATATCTATCATAACTAGTACAAATTACAAGGTCTCTTCCGTGTGGTGACGGAGTAAGAATAGTTTTCTGAGATATTTGTTGTGATTTATAAGATTTGGTGGATAGAAATAGGATATTTATTAAACTCTTTCTGTCTTCTTCTCCGTGTGGTGATGGAGTGAGAATACAATTCACCATTTCCTATCTTAATCTTGTAAAAGATGACTAAGAGATATAATATGTACATAACTTCTGTGCAAAAAGAAGCAAAACTCGAAATTAAACCTTATACCAACATGTCTGATCAGAATGGTGTAATAAGTCAAATTCCCTCCCATTGTGGAGGAGACCCAAGCCCAACAGTGGGATGAATGTGGGCTGCGATGATGATGATCTGCTTCTTTTGGCGCGTGAGGGACATAAGTATGAAAGTAAACTTTTACGATGTGCGACACACCGTCGTGAAAAACCGACACCCTGAAGTTAGCTAGTCAACATTTTTTACGATGCGCACGCTCGCCGTCACAAATGTCAACTAGATAATGCGTTATAATAAAACTTTCTACGTATTAAATACCTTTTTTCCTATTATTAGTGTCGTTTTTTCTATAAACGTAGGATAAGGATAAAATTTGCTAGAAAGATTTTTATCCTGTTACGCCAAAGGTCATTTTGCCTGCTATTGTGAAGGAGGCTCGAGCCCAGTAGTGGGCAGTAATGAAACATGAGACGTAGACAAACTTTAATATTGGTACGGTTTTACAAATTAAATCAATTTAAAGGTCATTTAACAGATTGCTCCGAAGCCCATTATATTATACGGTAAGGGAAAGATCACTGTGCTGTGCTTCCTTGATTTCAGGGGAGCAGTGCCCTAATTATATCTCTACGAGTACTTAATCGCGCTCTAGTTTAAAAGTAGCCCTAAAGCCATGGATAAGTTAAAGAGTGAACTTCTGGCATATAATAGAAAATATATTTTCTGGGGTACCTATATAGAGAAAAGCCGAAAATAAAGTCAGCCAACTCATCATTTATTACTCGACATTTATAAATATATGGTGGTGATGGAATAGGAATACAATTCACCACTCCCTATATTACTCATGGATGTCGTAAAGAAAGTACTAAAAGATACACATACATATAACATCTCTGCGAGAGATCGAAAACTTAAAATAAAATCCTATACCAACCTGTCTGACTAGCATGGTATAGTAAGGTTAATTTGTCCTCCTATTGTGGACGAGGTTCGGGCCCAGTAATTGGACGTATATGAGCTGAAATAATGATGAATGGTGATGATTTATATAACCTGAAATATTGCGTGGAAACTAAGTAATTGGTAAACAAACAGGATGTTGATAAGACGTACTTAATCTTTGCCTACTTCTCTGAGAATAAGGTGCGTTCCCCATAATTTAAACGCGGATTTGATCATTGAATAAAAAAAAAGACAATCTCCGTATATAATTAAACAGATTGCGATGAAAATAATTCATATTTATACGACATATTTAAGATGGCATCATGAGCAATTTGTTCATAATGACAATGTACGTGAAAATTTTTAATTACGTGAAAATTTAAGTGTGATTATTTTACATTGCCGGGTAATTATATATATTAAACATCTTTATTTTTAATTATTAACAACGTTTAAAAGTCATTATTTTAGATGATGTTGGTATTAAATACATAATAGTAAACATGTTGCCAGTTATTGGACGAAGTTAAAACGTGGTCGCTAAATGTCCGTCTCATAATAATACTTCTAGTTGCTCTACGTGCTATGGACAGGGCTATGCTCGGTATTTCTGTAGGTGATAAAATGCGTAATAAGGGAGTCCGTAAAAATATGGGTTGTAACCGATATAGTCCAAAGATTTGGCACGTTGAAATAGAAATGAGCAAGCCACATCGCTCCTCAGTCCTCGAATTGACAACCGTTGGGGAAGAAAGTGGGCTTATAGATGGATATATGGAGGCAGTTACCCAGACACTGTGCACAGAACCCTCTAATAAAAAAGCGATTGCATACCTAGATGGTACAGTAGTTTAAGAAGTCCACACACAAGGGAGATCCTTGTTGGATTGTAAGGAATTCGATTCTTATTCAATAACTAACTTCTTTAATTCCTTAAAACACACAAATAATTATTCTGGGAATCAGAAAATTATTTAAAAGTCTATCTAATAATTTGGTATGTTTTAAAAACATCTGTGTTAACCATGATATAGTGACTGTTATCCGTGTGGTGACGGAGTAAGAATACAAATCACCACTACCTATCTTGCCCGTGGATGTCGTAAAAGACGACTAAGGAACGCATATAACATACGCATACGCATATGAGAGAGAAGGAAAACTCGAAATAAAATTCTATACCAACTTGTGTGACTAGCATGGTTTAGTAAGGTCAATATCCCTCCTGTAGTGGAGGAGGCTCGAGCCCAGCAGTGGGACGTATATGAGCTGAAATAATGATGATGAACTATGATGTAAAGATTTATTTCTTAGTTTCTTAAAAATATTTATATAGCCATACGTAAGACAATTCAGGCCAGGTCAGATCATCCGTGGTAGAGAGGTTTATTGTTTATGTACGATGTTATATTTAGAGAATAACAATTACGCTTGCTCAAAGTCGAGATTGAACCCGAGAACTCAGTTTTAATTGTCACTATTGACATCAGATTCATGTGCCAATCTTTACTACTTTACTGCTTGTAAATATAAAATGATACTCTTAAAATCAAGTATTAAAAAAGAACAATTGCATCAATCATGCATCATCAATCTATGAAATTTTTCTAGCTGCATCACGATTTCAAAATGTTATTTTTCTAAACTGCATCCGCCTTCTCTCTGTCAGTGCTAATCGTCCAATAAACGTCCATTTATAATATAATTGTACTTTAATATACCCACACGCGGCGAAACGTCTAAAAACGTGACAAAACTACTTCATTATCGGCTATTGTTGCGATTTCACTCCACTCAAATCGCCATTGTGTATTTCGAACAATTTTACCGCTGCACTGTTTATTTTTTTTTTCACAACTCGACACAAATGTTCCATTTTTGAATTTGTATGTATTTTACGTGCATTAATGCAAGTTCCGGATATAATTTGATACTATAATAATCTTTATATACACGTAATAGAGTTTGATTTCCGGTGTAAGTTTTGACAGTAGTCAGTATTGTTCTGTCAACGTACTGACAGTTTCTGTGTGATGGTAGGAAGAGAATGTGCTAATCAATTTATCATTCGAGCGAATATTCTCGTTGATTCGATACAGTGAAGGCTGAATATTGGGTCAGTTATTTTGCGGTGGTGATATAAAAAAAAATACTGTCATAAGGCGCAAAGGGATGAATTAGTCGATATTATTTATTAGCGAACATTGCATTATGCTTAATTTATTACCCGCCATCCATCATCATTATAGAGTTGATATTATTCATAAGTTTCTCTTTTTTTTTCAAATCCACTAGGTATATTATGTTATCTCTTTTCAACGATAATGTTCTATATTTCAGTCATAATTTAGTAAAATTAATTAAATTTAATTAGTAAAATGTATACTATATAATCGATAGCGTTCTTGTGGTGACAAAGTAAGAATACGATTCACCACCCCCCACTCTTAACTGTGGGTATCGTAAAGGACGACTAAGATATATATTATATACATAACATCTATACTCGAGAAGGAAAACGCGACATAATGCCAAATTGTTCCATCAGCGTGGTATAATAGTAGGTCAATTTCTCTCCCAAAATGAAGGAGGCCCGAGCCCAAAAGTAGGAGTTAAGTGGGCTGAGATGATGATTATGAAGACGTAATCGATAATTAATAACGATTTTTAAACAGTTTTCATGATTGCAAACTAAAATACCAGACATTGTTACAAACCACGAACTACAGTTTGAAAGACAAGAAATGTGACAAAACCAAGTACATATTGCCATTGTCAGTAATTTGTCATTCGCCTGAAAATATTCTGAAAAGAATATAATAAGTAACCAGCTTACATTAGGTACTTAGTATAATTCATGACTATTTATAATATTTCATACTTATTATGTTTGAAAGAGATTAAATTCAGACTTGGGTTGGGGGTGGGCAATTCTCTATAGATACGTTAAAAAACTCACAACTGTCAACGCCCAAGGCAGCGCGTGCCGTTCAAATTAATTATAATGACGCTTTTATTATAATGAAAGTGACGTTTTCATTATAGTAACAATTATTTATAAATTACGGAGCCATCTCGCTAACGGCTGATCGTTTGTAAAAACTACGTTAAGTGTCGTTTGAAACTTTTGTTAAGACCAATGTATATGTAATTAAAGTTAAAATGACAGCAACAAAAAAACTATATATTTAATAATAAACAAATAATTGAAAATATTCGAAAATTAAACATGTTGGCAACACCTTTAAAAAACAAAGCTCCCACTACAATTATTAATATTCGAAAAACAAATACAGTGTAATAACATCCTATTGATTGTATGCGCGGTAATTATTTTGAATTTCGAATTTTGCATTCGAAATCAACAACTGTTATAAAACTGCAAGTGTAAGAAGATCCCTTTTACTTTTACTTTATTCTTTGAAAATATGATTCAGTAGGAGGAATGATGACGCCCCAGGATGTTTTTAAATTGGTCACATTTTACAAAGCAACATTACACCCTACTATCATACGAGTTGACCTCAAAAAGCATAGTATTAAAGTTTGAACAAAGAAACCGAAAACCGCATGTTTTAGTTTTTAATGCCTTACTTGCAAAATTAAAAAAAAACAACCAAGATATTAATTACACTACAATAGGTTACATAAATTAACAGCTCTTGGCCATGTTATTATTGAGTTTCCTATATTAATTTGTGTTTTTGATGCAATTATTATAAGTTTCTTCATTATTTTGTAATGTTTTATTTATTTTCGTGATGAGTTGTATAGACCGCATGTGGTTACGACAGAATACAATGCGAAAAATATTTGCTTATGCAAACGAACCTGGCCCAATAGCGGAGAAACTTGTCTGTTGTATTAAATTATTATACGTTTGGTGTGGGTCTTTGATGGTATTTAGGCAATTATTTATTGTTTACGGTTCATCACATCACGCTTGTGCAAGAATAGTGACCATAGTTAACGTATTAACAACCACGAATTAATATTTAAAATGTGACCGAAACCTTCATGCGTGCTAACACGGAGACCAATTAAAAAAAATCTCTAGTATTGAAGAGGTGTAAAGTTTAGACAGGTCAAGATGTTCTGGTGATTACAGCTAGTGGGCGACCAATTAACGTTTAACAAACTTTTGTCCGTAACAAATTCTCGTACAGTTTTAACAATTTGAGTTTGGAACGTTTGTGTAATTTGACAACGGCTGTTTTAGGCACTGTATACATTTTAGGATTTTATTTTTAATTTCATTTTGGTCAATTTTGCATATTCCAAGGTTTACCAATTCTTTGGCACGTATTTTTCGTAATCTGAAACTCAACGCCCCAAGAGGCTGGCAAAGGTGAGAGAGTATTCGTCAATTCATCATGTTATTTTTATTGTTTAATTTTGGAAATCGGCAACTATTACCTACGTAATACGGATAAGGTTGAGTAAATTTGCGTTTTTAATTTCATCATCATTCAGCCCATCGGCGTCCATTTTGGACATAGGCCTACCTCATGTTTCGCCACAAAGTGCGGTCTTATGTTAATTGCATCATTGTGTGCATTGCATCCAATGACCCCCAGCAACTTCCACCAGGTCGTCATTTCACCTAGTTCGTCCTACACTAAGTCGTCCGATGCGTGGCCGCCACTTGAGAACCTTTCTTTCCCGGCGGTTGTCGATTCGATGAGCGATGTGGCCAGCCCATTATCACTGCAGCGTGCTAATTCTTTCTGCTATGTCGGTTACATCCGTTCTTCTATATCAGTATTTTGAATCTCAAGGATAGTCCGCTCCATAGCACGCTGAGCGACGTTGAGTTTGGTTATGAGGTCTATATATTTAGGGACCAAGTTTCCGTGCCGTAAGCATTTATGTAATTGCATATGTTTGCGTTAGTCATCGTTTACGATATTAGAAGGAAGGCAATAGGTAGGTATATATATATATATTCACTTCTGCTGTGCCGTCTTAAGTACCTACTCATATTATCCCTAGCCGTGGCCGCGGGTGACTGAACCGGGGAATTAGTCCGTCACCCGCCGAGAGTACGACCGCGTGAGGAAAGTCCGACGTCCTTCCAGAGTGGGTGACGTCGTTCGATGGGAGGGTAGGTACCCCTCAAGGGTCTGATCACTGACGTCAAGCACCCTCCTCCGGTGGTCGGCCCAACGACGAAGGCGACGTGTCACGGGTGGTTTACGGATGTGCGTGCTTACGGCCCTCTGTCGCCCCGGACGGAGTGGTGCAAGGAGTGCGCTGACCGTAACCCATCATTAAAAAAAAAGGACACATATTATTTCTTTTTTAATTTCAAAACTGTATGTAGAGATGATCGGCAGTAATCCGACATTGTAACCCTGACTTAAAGCGTTCGGCACGCGACGCCTACATCAAACACTCGCTAGCTCAAACAAAACTCTAATATTTTAAGCTTTTAGTCCAAGGAAAGCTAAGCTATAATATTATTTAATTATTTATTAAACTTCTTACAACAAGCACAATGGCGGATCTAGTGCTTGAGGCATTCTCTACTACTCAACATTGATGATGCAGAGATGAAAAAAGGTAGGTATTTATTTTATCTTTAACCCTTACTTCTTTCATTAACCTATCTATCACCATTGTATGTCATAGACCTTAAAATATAAGTATATTATACGTTATATTATATTAGGTTCCTTCCGCGTAACTAAAAAGTGAAATGAAATCTAATTAAATTATTCGTGTGGACTAGTAAGTAAGGACGATTTTCTGTGTGGTGACGGAGTAAGAATACATTTCACCACTCCCTTTCTTGCCCTTGGGTGTCGTAAAAAACAACTATAATACGCAGATAACATCTATGGAAGGGATGGAAAACTCGAAATAAAACCCTATACCAAACCGTCCGATCAACGTGGTTATAGTAGGTCAATTTCCTTTCAATTGTGGAGAAGGCTCGAGCCCAGCAGTAGGTAGTACGTATATGGGCTATGATGATGATAATATAATCGATGAGATTAATTTTATTATATTACTAGCAGCTCGCCCTTGCTTCGGTTCGGTTTCAGTCGTCTCACTCGCGTAGTTCCCATGCCCGTGGGAATACCGGGACAAAATATAGCCTATATTACTCAGGGTGAATATAGCTTTCTAATGGTGAAAGAATTTTTAAAATCGGCGCATTAGTTTTTAAATTTATTAATTACAAACATATATAAACAAGATTCTATTTTTCTTCTGTCATAGCAGTGATGGGCAAAGTACGACCCGCGGGCCAACTCCGGCCCGCGAGAGTATTTAATCCGGCCCGCCGAAAGTCCATCCATTCTAAATATTCTAGTCAGCATTTTGGCGTTAAAAATAAAATCTGACGTTTATAATTATAAATCTCCGAATTTTTAATGAAAACCAATTCGTCAGGGGTGTTTATCATTATCACATAATTAACTTGCCATAATTACCTATAATTATCACGCCAGTCTGTCACAGGTATTAGTTTATTTATTGGAAATATTCCATTCTCTTCACCTATCGGTGAAGGAAAACTAGCCGCGTAGTTCATGTGTTGGGAAATACGGGGCGCAAAGCGTGGTGAAATGTGAGGCGCAGGCGGCGAGGGCGAGAACGGAAAAAATCAGAAACCGATTGACTGATGAACACCTTTTCACACTGCTGAATGTTGCTTCGTCACAGATGGAACCTGCCTTCAACAATATTATGGAAAATCAAAAACAATTCCATATGTCTCACACGCCTAAGAAGGCGTAAAAGTAAAAGGTATTTTGTTTATTAAAAAGCTTTAATACAAAATGCATTTTTCTATAATTCTGGACCTCCTCTAGAATTTCTTAAACTTTGAGGCCCGCCAATAAAAAAGTTTGTCCACCACTGCGTTATAGCATATCTTTTAGTGGAGTGAATTTATAAGAGTACGATGTGTACCTAATTGATTACTTTAAGAGTGGAGAATACATATTTGCATTAGAAACGATGTACGCCATATTTCTTATTAGGTAATAGTACTAATAGTTCATTCTACCTTTAGTTTCGCCATTTCTAAATACTACGACGATGATGCAGTGTGGTGAGGGATTAAGAATACAATGTCGCCATCTTTATGTTCGCCATCTTCGTAAAAGTCGACTAAGGGATATAATATGCATATAACATCTACGTAAGAGAAGGAATACTCAAAACAAAAACCTATATTAACCTGCCAGACCAGCATGGTATAGTAAGGTCGATTTACCTCCCATTGTGAAGGAGGCTTGAGCACAAAATTGGGACGTATATGAGCTCAAATAATGATGATGATGATGAAAGTTGTAAAATTTAGGTAATTGTAGGTAACTTATATCATCAATTGCGATCGTTAATAAGTACACTTGTTTAATGGTGATTATCGATTATGCTATTTACTCACATGAAGAGGTACAAGAATTCGTCGCTTATAATCTTCTTTATGACATCCTTTTTCGTGTGGTGATGGAGTAAGAATACAGTTCACCACAACATTTCGTGACGGTCAGAATAGTAAAATTCGAGTAATATTATATGTAGATTAATATTTAAGCAGGAGACGAAATCTCGAAATCGTCCCTACCGAGCCGTCTGACTGCCATGGTATAGTAAGTCAGTCTCTTTTCCATTGTGAGGGAGACGCAAGATGATGAATGTTCTTCAGCTCTTATATGCCCCACTAGTGATTACGCTATTAGATAGGTACTCCACAGTAGCAGTGAAATTAATCAACTATACATCATTTCAGTCTGTCGCCGTCCACTGCTGGACGTAGACCTCCCTCATGTTATGCCACAAAGTGCGGTCCTGTGCTGCCTGCATCCAATGACGCCCAGCAATTTTCACCAGGTCGTCGGTCCACCTAGTGGCGGGGCGTCTTATATTGCGTTGTCCGATACGTGGTCGCCACTTGAGAACCTTTCTTCCCCAGCAGTTGTCGGTTCGTTGTGCAATGTGGTCTGCCCATTGACACTTCAGCGTGCTAATTTTTGGTGATATGTCCGTTACACCCGTTCTTCTGCGGATTGCCGTATTTTGGATTCTATTTCGCAGAGAAATCCCGAGCAAAGCCCGCTCCATAGCACGCTGAGCGACTTTGAGCCTTGTTATGATGCCTACATTTAGGGACCACGTTTCCGTGCCGTAAGTCATCACTGGTAACACACACTGGTCGTAGACCTGTGTTTTTAGACACTGAGTTTAGTTGGTTATGTATCAACTATACAGTGCTGGTCCAATTCTGAAAACAAAACCAACATAAATGGAGTTGTAACTCATTTTTATTGGAAGTCCATTTAAAACTATATATTACAGCGCCATCTATTTGTTAGGTTTGTAATTTATTTTGACCAGTACGTTTGATTTTATAGCTAGAAAGACATACCTATTTTGTAAAATTCCAATAATACAATTACAAATCCGTATCGTTCACCCTAAAACAGTTTATCAAGAGATAAACGTTTTTGATTTGGTTTTTCCGTGACTCAATGAATTTCATAGAAATTCGTCTCGTTTAAAGTTGAAATCATAAACGACGCTAAGTTCATGTAATTATGGTTAGCAAAAGTCGTGATATTTTTTATTATATTTAAAAAGTTTGTGCTTGATAAATTTGCTATGATACTTTATATGATCGTGGCTTTATTTATTAGTCCTTGTGTGTTCATGTATGTATGCGTATGTGTGAGCGCGTATATACGTATGCTGTTGAGTGAAATCCATGTATCGGATAATATAGTGCTGTTACATATCCTATAGAATGATCTACCATCAGGACTGGCCACTTGATTATCACTCTAACAAACACACATCACTCATAAAACTATATTAGTTGGTTTAGTTATAAATCCAATCCGGTCTTTCCTCACTCCAGATAAGTTGTAGTATACCTACGACTTATCTGGAATTATTATAGATTGGTTTTCTGTTACAGGTCTTCCTAATGCAGATGCTAGTCTTTCGGATAGATTGTAATAAAATGTTGTAGTGAATCTACCGCTACTAGTATGACAATATGACTCAACGGTACTTTTGCAAACTGTGAACACAAACAAATTAGACGCCGCCCACGCTACAATTTGCAAGTTATGCCGGACATTTTGACGAGTCCGTGACGAATTATTATTTGTTTTGGTCTTTAGTTCTATTAAAAATATACTTAAAAAAATACAAATAGATTTAATGGGTGTCGTTCGAATTATTTATATTTTTTGTTTTAATTTTAAAAAAATCTTAACGATATTTTCGTGTGGTGACTTAGTGAGACTAAAATTCACCACTCCCTTTTTTGTCTGCGGGTGTCATAAAAGACGACTAAGGGATATAATAGCACCGGTGGTCGGTCCAACGACGAAGGCGACGTATCGCGGGTACGGGACCGCGCCGCCCTTCTGTAACACCGGATGGAGCCGGGCGACGGATGCGATGACCATAGCCCAACCCAAAAAAAGGGATATAATATGCATATAACAACTATGAAAGAGAACAGAACCCCAAAATGAAATCAATATGTTTGACCAGCGCGGTACAGTAGGTCATTTTTACCTCATATTCTAGAGAGGGCTTGAGCCCTGCAATGACATTTATATGAGTTAATACGAATATTTTCGTATAGTACATATACCTACGTTTCTATACGCCCAAAATATAAGAGATTTAAGATATTTATCCAGTTCGCACAATTCACCATCAGTACCTTTTTTAACCGTGAATGATGGTAGAAGATGATAGAGATTTCATATACCTACATTAGAAACTCGATTATCCGGACTTCGGTTATACGGATTCGCGATTATCCGGACTACCAACCGCGACCTATATATTGTACCTACAGATAGAATTTATGCCAGCATGAACGTGTCTGAAATGGCATGTCCCGCGGTTCGCTGCCCCACGCATATCGTTATAGTTTTGTTGGTAATTGTTACGCTGCTCTGATGTGTGTGCCCCGCGGGATATGTACTCGTCTTTTAATAAACGCATAAAATTATGTACATACTACATATGCACAAAACCAAAGGGGGTTTTTCATACATTCGATTATACGGATTTTCAATTATCCGAATGCCTAACGACAACAATTAGTCTGGTTAATCGTAGTTTCTAGTGTATATGTAAAATTTATATAAGAAAGGGAAAACTCGACCCCTAAACCAATCCGTTTGACCAGCTTGGTACCTATTATAGTAAATCAATTGCTCTCCTATTGTGGAGGAGGCTCTAGCCCAACAGTGGGACGTGTTGAGAGTTCTTATGGATTCCACAATCAATCAATCCTTGGGATCAAATTCATGATACTTTGCAAGGGTGGTTGCTACTTGAAACCCTATATCATTTGATTGAAACTAATGTATCATTATTGCTCATCTTGGTAATTTCTGTTTCCATTCTCTCCAAATATTTAATTAAGAATCTTAGAATAATAACGAATAGAAGGATAGTGTCGGTACTTAAGCGATCAAAAACATAAAGCCAAAAATACTACATGCGCGCAGGCGATTACAAATGTATACACGCACACCACTATACAAATTATGAAATCAAATTTTGTTTTTATTAACATAAATCGTCGAAATACTTTTAAAAGTAATGTTAAAATCTTTTTTCGCTTTTCAAATGTGTGACACCATTTGAATGCACAAATCGTCACAATTACCGGTATTTATTTTCAAGAGTTCCGTACGAGCAGTACCTACAGGGACCTTGTACACTACGGAACGGTCCGGTGTAAGCTCCATTAGGCTTCAATTTAAATGCTTCATTTTTTGTGCGCGGACTTAGGTACCTTCTATATGTTATTATTCTAAGTTAAGAATTCACATTTATTTGATTTTCATTTCATTAATTTTAGCTCATATACGTTCTACTGAATCGAGCCTCCTTTACAATAGGAGTGAATTTGACCTATTATGCCACGCTGGTCAGACGTGATTGCATAAGAATATTTTTCGAGGTTTCCTTCTCTTGCATATATATAATATGCATATTTAATCCCTCAGACGATTTTAACGACTCCCACGGGTAAAGGAGGGGTTGGCGAATTGTGTTCTACGTTACTACACATCATTTATACTATCGAATGCATAAAAAAAAAACAACCAAGTTGGAACACATAATGTTTATTTACACTAAGTAATATTCACATAGTTTATATAAAGCACATGATGTGCTGCTATTGTAAAAACATTACATTAAATACTTTTAAGTAATCGTAGTAGGAACGAGAAGTTATGAATTAGAGTTTATTTGTAGTATTTTTCACTGCTCGAAATAAATAAAATTATAAATATACGAAAAAAAAATATATCGAAATTAAGTACAAAATTAGACGCCAATTCACGACGGTAAAGTATTCTTTTTTTAAATACGGCTCATGTTCAAATTAATTTTAGTATCGGACGTCTTTTTTTTAATGGATGGATTATTCGAATTACGAATTTAAAAAAAAATCTGTATGCAAGGTTAAAATATGTTATTCGGATACCAAGCAATTTCGATAAGGATTAAGGTGATGAGGAATTTAAAATAAACTTACAATAAGTGGCTCCTATAGAACAGTGAATGGCGGTTATTTAGTAGTTGTACTTTAATAGCTCAGTTGGTGTAGAATTTGAACGGATTCTCGTATTCAATTATTAAACAAAATTTATCAATTTTTAATTAGAGCAGAGTTTGTTAAAAATATATTAATTTTGATAGCTTTAATTGCCGCTGAGATAGAAATAAATACCTTATACATGAATGTAAAATTCACATCGACTGATTCGAGTTTTTAATGCTTAAATATATATCTACATAATTCACAAGTATTCGAAAGTTTCGAACTATAATTAGCTCGTAATAAGCTTCGAAAAACGTCATGCAAGGCTTACTAATAATAACTTTTTTATGAAATTAATTTATATAAAATTAAATGCAAGTTTCTGTGATTTTATTTTACTAAAATCATTGTAAATTTTCTAATGGCATTCATTATTTTGTACGTTTTTGTAACACCTGTAAATTGATATGGAAATTACTTAGTTATTAAAATTAATATGTATTCTCTATATCGCTGGTAGTTAATTATTAAAAATTTCATATTTTAACCAATTTAAAATTAGTGTTTACTAATAAAAAATTAGATATATTAACGTCTATACATTTGCATTACTCTGTGCTATGCGCACGAGTATGTACACAATTAGGTAGTTCTCTACAGTTTCAAAAAACTGCGTTTGAGATGCTGTCATAAACAAACTACCTTTATATTTATATGTACAACAGTAAACATAAATCGGTTATTGCAACTGGCTCATAGACAATGTAATTTTTTGTAATTATTGCACTTATAATACGTTATTTATTTTCAATATCTACATAATTAAAAATTATTAAGTATTCTGATAAAATTCTATCATATAAAATTATTGCTATTCCACAAGCCAGTTAGCAACCCAATAAAAATAAATAATTTAGGAATATCTCTATAAAATATTAAGTACTTAAATAATAAAATCAACTATCACATTTATTTCGAACGAAGCTTCATAAGTTTTGTACAACGATACTCTACTGTCAACTAATACTATTTACAGACACATTAAATAGTGATGTACTTTACGAAATACTATTATTAATAGTGAAGATAAAACATCTAACGTCACTAGAACGTTCGTTATGAAATTTGAATAGCGTAACACACAGTCACTTTAATCGAATTATATATTCGATTAGTCGATTAATAATCGAGCACGCGTCGATCGTAGTTGACATCGGTCGCAATCGCGCGTGTTGCCTCGTTTCATTTAGACGCATTCACAACAAGATTTGTCGCTGCCTCCTCACTTGCACCTATGCTCATAGCTTTCTTCTTCAGAATACCGAGATCAGTCACATTTTCTAAAAAACTTTTGTGAGCTGATAACACTTTAGCACTTTCTACATCTTTTTTTAATTCTTCCATATCACGCTTCAATTTTGCTCGTCTGTTTTGAAACCAGGTGATTACTTGAGCGTTGGAAAGACCTAGAGAACTCGCAATTTCGTCTCTGTCCGCGGGTGATAAATACTTCTGATACAGAAATCTTTTCTCTAGTTCGAAGATCTGGTGATTTGTGAAGGCCGTTCTTGATTTTCGTTTCTTTTTTGCTTGTGGTCTCGAGTTGAAGAGATTCAAGTGATTTGACTGACCATCTGGAACAAAAAATCAACGAATTAGTAACGGTTATTAAGCTATTAACTATGTGTAAAAAATAATTTAGTAAGTGGCCAATTGACAAGGTAGTAAAAGGAAAAAAAAGTTGCGTTCAAAGATTATAACAAATTCGTTTTGTTGATTAGTCGAATTTACATATATTTTTTTGTTACTAACGAAGTTTGCCTTTCACTAAGGTCGAAATAATTTGTATTGGAATCTATAACCGTTTTGCCATATTGTAAATTGCAAATCGTTAGTTTGTCCAATAGGTATGTAGGTATATGTATATTTTATAAAATAATGTGCTTAGTATACTAATCACATTATTTTTTTTCCATTCATGTGGTGACGGAGTAAGAATACAATTCACCACTCCCTATCTTTCCCGTGGATGTTGTAAATGCACATAAGATCTGTGCAAGAGAAGAAAAACTCGAAATAAAACCCTATACCAACATGTCTGACCAGTGTGGTATAGTAGGTCAAATTCCCTTCCTGTATGGAGGAGGCTCGAGCCCAACAGTGGGACGTATGTGGGCTGCGATGATGATGACATTATTTTTTTAATACATTCATGGATTTCATTTCCTATCCAATCCAATACAATGTGCGATCCTCAAATTGTTGTTCTGATTCTGAGTGTAAGTTATTTCCGTTAAATTACATATTTGTAAAGTCCCTCGCAATACAAGGATTGCCTTAGAACATACTGGTGTTTAAAAACCATTCTATATTGGTATCTATATTGGTAATTTCAAGCAGTAAAATAACACCTTAAATCATCTTCTAAAATTGAATAGTTCCATTAAGCGTCCATATTAATTATAAAACGGTTAACCTCAATTTTTTATCTCGACAATAAAAAAAAAAACGCAATAAATAGACCGCAATGAAAGCAGCTCACACCTCAAACGAGAGGTGTCATGGCGTTTTAAATAAAAAAAAAAGATTAGAAATAAGAATTTGTATTATCGTAGCTAAGAGATAAACCCCATCGTTATCAGGTACTAAAACATTCTAGTCTATGACACTGCAATAAAGAGCCCGCAGCGCTAAAATGTTACTCTCTCGTAAAAAAATACTATAAAACACACCCAGGTATCGTTGTTACATTTTAACGAGCGGACAATCATATAGGGGCTGTACTTAAAACACTTTTATAATGATGAAGAACGAGCAAAATGTAAAATGTTGTAAATTAGATGCTTTTGAACTTCACTATTTGGTATCTATTCATTTTTTCTCGTAAAAGACGACTAAGGGATTAAATATGCACATAGCATCTCTACAAGAGAAGAAAAGTATGAAATGAAACCCTTTACCAACCCATCTGACCAGCGTGGTATTATCATCTCAGCCTATATATGCCCTACTGTAGGGCGTTTTTTTGTCTGGCATTCATTTGGCGAGACGGAGGGATGGCACGCATTCCCATATACCAATGTAGCTCTTTGCTTTCATCATTGGGCCGACCACCGGTATCGAGTTACTTGGCCTCCGTGGTCTGCCCTTCTACTGTTGGTCTCAGATCTCCTCCATAATGAGAGGATAGTTTAGCTACTATTCCATGTTGATCAAACGTGTTAGAATAGGATTTGGTTTCGAGTTTACCTTCTCTTGCACAGATGTTATATGCATGTAGTCCCTTAGTCATCTTTTACGATACCCACGGGTAAAAGAGGGGGTGGTGAATTGTATTCTTACTCCGTAATAGTTTATTTTACTTCTTACTATGGAAGTCACATGGACATATCGCCGGAATTATGATGATTTGGTATCCATTTGCTTATTTATCTTGATAAAAATCAATTAGTACCTGTGGATACTAATTGATTGTTACGCTATTTGCCGTTTAGATGATAATATAAATAAAGTATGTGTGGTGCCTTATGAATATTACCTACCCCATTGCTCGCAGATGTTGTAAAAGACAAGAACTTTACATCGACCATCCAGGTCGTAATTCCATCTAAGTCATCTGCACAACAATTATATTTACAACTAGCAACCCGCCCTCGCTTCGCTTCGGTTTTAGTGGTTTTACCCGCGTAGTTCCCGTTCCCGTGGGAATACCGGGATAAAATATAGCCTAGTTTACGCCCTGATATCATAGCTTTCCATTGGTGAAAGAATTTTTGAAATCGGTCCAGCCGTTTTGAAGATTACCCGGAACAAACAGACAGACAGACAAAAATTTTTTAATCTATATTTTAGGCATAGGTGTCGTGCAAATAATCGTGTGAGCATGAAAAAAGCCTATTATTTTGACATTACAAACAGACACTCCAATTTTATTTATTGGTATAGATGGATGATGTCAAGTAGGCAGCTGGTCTTAAAGCTATTCCCAATATCATCAGCATTATCATCTCAGCCCAAATACGTCCCACTGTTGGGCTCGGGCTGTGGAGGACCACAATGGGAAGAAAACTGATTCCACGCTAGTCAGATGTGTTAGAATAGAGTTTTATTTCGAGTTTCCTTCGTTTGCATCGATATTATCTGTATATATCTTTTAGTCGTCTTTTACGACACCCACGGGCATGAAAGGGGGTGTCGAATTATATTCTTACTCAGTTACCACACGGATAAGCTATTTCCAATAACTTTTGTAATAAACTCATTTGCAAAAAAAACGGGCGGTTTTGATTTTCATTCATATTTAAAAAGATACAATACCAAAAAGGTTTCAATCGTTTGTACACGCTACTGGCCGGTTTTAAAAATGCTGTGGTATTTAAAAAAGTACGTTCTAAATTCAATTTTTCATTTGATGTTCATTTTTACAGAAAACCCCTTTTTATCCTACATTTTTGGCGCGAAGTTCCAGAAGTTAACATCGACTTTCATAACTTTTATTCAATTTTTATCGATTAATTTCATATCCTTGACTGTCAAAGCTTTATTTAATGCTGTTTGGCTGTATCAAAAATGGTAGATAAAGTGGTAAAAGCTACCAAAATTATCGCGCTGCTTGAAGAGGGTTGCAGCCAATGTTTCGTGGCTAGGAGGCTAAATGTTAGTCGCTCGACAGTCCAAAGGACCTGGCAGCGATATCAGGAGACTGGTTCCGTCGAGAGAAGGCCTGGTTCTGGAAGAAAACCATGTACCCAACCACGGGATGATCGTTTTCTTGTGAGTCGCGCATTGAGAAATCGCAAATCTTCGTATGTGGATCTTAAGAACAACCTCCAAGAAGTAAGAAATGTGCATATTAGTCTATGGACGGTCAGGAGGAGGCTTCTCGCTGCCAATATACGCAGTCACCGCCCGGCCCGCGGCCCCAAATTACTCCGTGAGCACAGAGTTCACAGGCTTAGGTTCGCTAGAAATTGTGAATCATGGACTCAAGACGATTGGAATAGGGTTTTGTTCTCTGATGAAGCCAGGATATCTCTGTTCGGTGAAGATCGACGTCGGCGAGTGCTAAGAAGACAAGGAGAACGCTTTGCAGAGGCATGTTTCGAAGAAATCACACCTTATGGTGGGGGCTCTGTTATGTTTTGGGCAGGAATAAATTCAATGGATCGTACAGAGTTAGTCTTCATTGAAAACGGCTCACTGACTGGGCATCGATACATAACGGAAGTTCTAATTTCTCATGCACAACCCGCATTGGCCGCTCTAGGTGAAGACTCGATTTTTATGGACGACAATGCTCGCGCCCACCGATCCCGCGATGTTAATGCGTATGTGCAAGAGGTCGGCATTCGTCGTTTGGATTGGCCAGCTCGAAGTCCCGACCTCAATCCCATAGAGCATGTCTGGGACGTTCTGAAACGGCGTGTGAGATCAGTACACCCGGCTCCGCAGACCATCAGAGAGCTGAAGAATGTGATTACTGCGGAGTGGGAACGTATTCCGCAAGCAAGTATCCGGGATATACTCGCTAGCATGCCCAGACGAATTCAAGCTGTGATTTTAGCTAGAGGGGGTCACACTCGATACTAAACATTTATCTGCTTTTACTTTATTAAAGAAAAACAAACAAAAAAACTTTTTTATTTTTACTTCATGAGCATATGCACTACTAGCGAATATACACTACTAGCGAGGTTTAGCATTATTTCCCATAAATTGTATCTAAATTTTATGAAATACTGATGAAAACGATTATTTTCTTATTAATTTAGCAAATTGTGTGGATAAAACTGCCTATAATTATCAAACAAAGAAATATTAACATTTGAAATGGTTCATTGCTTAGGTGCCCGTTTTTTTTGCAAATGAGTGTATGTACATACGCTGGAAGAGTAGTAGGAAAAGCACCTACATTGCGTCGTCCTCACCTAATTGGGTTACTAGTAGAATGATGACGACAAATAAAATAGTTTAGAAAATCAAACTGAAAAGTGAGAAAATAGGGCAACTAGAAACATCTATATAGTCAAAATTTCAGCCACGGATATAAAAAATCGCTACCTCTGAAAAGATAACGAGACAAACTATTTAAATTATTGCATTGTCGTCCATCTTTGATAAGTGTAGACAGTTTCAAATTAAACCAGTAGGGTTAGAAGGGGGTGAAAATCTTATTCAAAGATTTAGTTACATACAAACCAATTTAATAAAAGCATGTTCATCATTTCCATTCAACATTTCAGCTCATAATACGTCCCACTGTTGGGCTCAAGCCTCCTCCATAATAGGAGGGAAATTGACCTACTATACCATGCTGGTCAAACGGATTGGTACAGGGTTTAATTTCGAATTTTCCTGGTCTTACATCGATATTATTAATCCCTTCGTCGTTTTTTACGACACCCGCGGGTAAGAGAGGGTGTGGTGAATTGTATTCTTACACCGTTACCACAAAGCGTGTTAATAACTGTTATTTGGATTGATAGCAAAATGAAAACTAACGTTAGTCATCTTGTAAGGCAACTATAAAATAAAAGAATCGTTAAAACTGTAAAAAAATTATAAGTTCTCAAATTAAATGTAAAAAAAAGTAATATCTATACATTTTCCATGCCTGTTAAAATTCAATTTTCTATTTATTGCTCTAGCAATAATCGTAAAGGAAATGAAGACACAACAATGGCACTATCTTGGTATCCGGTACAGATAAAAAGTATTGTATTATCTGCTTTCAAATTGCATAGTTTTGTATAATTATTTTTTGAAATTAACTTGTTAATTTTAATTGTTTTCAGCTAATAACGCTTATCATTATCTAGTTATTCTATTGCTTTTTGACGCCATTTGTACAGCTACCAATGTAGTGCCTAACTGATTTATATAGATAGTAGGAAGATCATAGAGTAAAAAGTATTAATCAACAACCCTTCTTTTCTCTCGAATATTATTTAATACAATTAATTAAATAATAGAATGAAGAAGATAATAGCAAAAAAAAGAAAAATGGAAATTAAATCCTGTACTAACTAATCTGATTTATGTGGTTTATGTCTATTTTCCACCACTGCACAATTGCCCATTGCTCAATATTTAGGTAAGGGTTGAGCTAAGGAGGTTATCTGCAATGACTATTCGTAGCTTCAATAGATTACATTTTATATATATTTTTTTTTTATTGCAAGCGGTGGCAAACGAGCAAACAGTACACGTGATGGTAAGTGTTGCTGCCGCTCATGGGCCTTCGCAAGATCGTTGCCTATCGCGAAGGAAGTGAAGGGGGTGTGAATGCGTGTAATGAGGTTCAGTGATACGTTAGTACCTAGGCATCACTAAAACCCAACACACGCAAACACCCTCAGAAAGTTGTGTTTCCGGTACCCTCGCTCACCGAACGAAACGCAGTAACAAATTGATACTACTCGGACGTCGATTTTCTGCGAGAGTGTGGTACTACCCCGGACGGACCGGCTCGTGACTGTAAACAGACAAGTGTGAACAGCGTGGTCCTATAATGAATAGCTTTATGTACATATAGATATTATTTCTGTATGGTGACGGAGTAAGAATACAATTCACTTACCCCCCTATCTTACGCATTTCGTAAATAATATCTAACGGATATAAATTACATAAATAAAATATGTATCTTAATTGATTGAATTAGGCGATACATAGCGGAAATCCATTTTTATTCTGAAATGGAAGGAAGGAAGGGAGACCCACCACTTTCCCACGGTAATCAATATACCGCACACCACAATGAAAGGAATGCGGGATAAGAATAAGGTGGACTAGGAAATAAGGAAAATGCGCTTTTGAAGCCGAACCGTCCTGAGGATGCCTCGTTTAGAGCCGAAACACGTGTCGAATGAATATTCGAAGTTCTGCGGAAAATTGCAAGTTGATGTTCTGGAAGGTGCTCATCACGTGAGAGTAAGATTTCCTTATTTCCTAGTCCACCTTATTCCTATCCCGTATTCCTTTCATTGTGGTGTGCGGTATATTGATTACCGTGGGAAAGTGGTGGGTATCCCTTCCTTCCTTCCATTTCAGAATAAAATATATATCTATAAAACCCTAAATCAATCGCCTTATCAGCATGCTATATTAGGTCAATTGCTCTCCTATTGTGGAGCAGGTTCCAGCCCAGCAGTGGGACAAATGTAAGTTGAAATGATGATAATAATGATGTAGGTATGTGTAGTGTGAATTATATTTATGGAATGGAACATTAGGTTGTTTATGGTCATTAAAAGTATGAATACAAAACGCGACCTCCATGGAGATATTTCGCGCAAGCATTGGCGTGGTTCACCACAGATATTTAATAAAATGGCAAGTCTCTTTATATGTTCGTCGTTAAGTAAAACTGCCTATGCTTTGTCGGATTGTTGGAATTCACAACATTGAAGTTAATGTACCATTTATTAACCACACGCTAAATAAAACATAATTTTATTATAAGTTTTTATTTTATTTTATCCATTAGTCACTAATACGAGTCATTGCTGCCATTGTTAACTAAGTTGTCTTGTATATTAGCTAAGTTAATTTTTATTAGGAACAATTGTTATGACAATTAAAAGTTCTATCTAGTAATTTTGGCAAAACATTAAGATACACATAGCAAATTATTATAGTTACTTTACCAGGCAACTACTAAAGTTCTCAATACGTTATTAAAATTAAGTTAAAATAATGCCATGAACATTCCGTGTGATGATGGAGTAAGAATACAATGTCCCACCCCCGCTCTTGCCCGTGGATAATAAAAATAATATCTATGCCAGAGCGGAAAAGCTCGAAATAAAACCCTATACCAACACGTCTTTTTTTTTTCGGGTGGGCTACTGTCATCACACCCGCCGTCTGGCTCCGTCCGGGGCAACAGAGGGGCGACGCGCGGCCCCGTAACCCACCCATGGCACGTCGCCTTCATCGTTGGGCGACCACCGGAGCGCGGTGACTTGTCGTAAGTTGTCGTCCGACGCAATACCCCTTGAGGAGTAGGTACCTTCTCCACGTGGTTGCACCGTCGGCCTCTCGGTGGGTGACGGACTAACTCCCCGGTCCAGTCACCCGCGGCCTCAGCTAGGCCGGCATCAGGCGCAGGTATTCACGCATGCGCCGCCCCAGTCGCCGGCGGTGGTTCGCGTCGTCGAGAAGACGGTTCTCGCGCACGCGCTCCGCTGCCTCCTTCCGCGAGACTACTGCCTCGCAGAAGGCTACGACCGCATCCCAGTTTCTAACGCTGTCGAGCATCGATGGCGATGGTCGGCAGCGTCAGGTCGGCACCGGTTTCCTCCACACCCTAGAGGAAGCTTGAGCCTAATAGTGGAACGTAGGTGCTGTGATAATGATGAATACCCTAAAACACTAAAATTATATTAGATACAATAGCTACATCACGTTTGAATATTCCCGCCAAAACTTTCTATGTGCGATGTCAAATTTTTAAACTTTTCCCTAATTTTTTGATAATGCCAAATGTTAATTTAAAGCCAAAAAACCTTTTTTTATATTATATACTAACGTGTGAAGTAAATTAAAAGATTTTTGGTATTTTTTTTTATTATGTGCTAAGTTAAATATATATATTTATATGTACGCTAATATACCTTCATATTTTATTACTTAGTTGTCTTTTACGACATACATGTGCAAGAAATAGTGAACCTTCTGATTCCGTCACTTTAAAAAAATAAATTTGGATCAAAATTCATTTTCTTGAGGTGACCCTTCATCACCCTAAATTGAGATTACCTAAACACATTTTATTAACAACACAGAGTAGTTAGTAAATAAATAAAAACCTAATTTCCCAACAGGATACAACCACTCGTCATGTTTTTATCTTGAAATATAAAAACAAGTTTGCTAAATAATATTCAGAATAGAATGGTTGTAAAGATCAAAAGAATCAATTAGCACGAATACAGCTTGAAGTAGTTAATTTAATAAATCCCTTCGCATTAATAACTGCCAACTTTTTCGGTCACCGTCGCGTTGTACCTAATACGAAATGGAAAATTTATTTATAAGGAATTCACTTTTAAAATTGCTAATGGTTAGCATTATTATCGATGATATCCTTATATTTCCTTTTAAGGAATGTTGTGGCATGGTTGCAAAGTCCTTACGCCAATTTTTATTTATAAATTATGACTTTATATAAAGTCATTGTCTGTCAGTTATCCGAATCGTCGCCTTCAATATTGCCCTGACAGCACTGTTAATGATATCTTCTGGAAATGTTTGATGAAAACAAAAAATATTTAAAGCACAGTTAAAATAATTTCACTATACTTAGCGCTTTCTCTGCATTACATTATATTAAATAAAGTGCTAAACAAATACATATGAAAATGTTTAGATAATTCTCGAAAATTTCAACATTCAGTACCACTAAAAAGCCGTTCAGTCGTCGATCTTGTCACAAACTCGTAAATAGACGATAGAGCCGTTAATTTCATCTAGGTACCCAGACATATCAATTGCTTTTTTAAGAAAACTCCGCTCTGAGGAATAAATATGTAGTTTAAACAGGCACAAATATAAACTGAGACTCAGAACAATTATAACTTATGGATGGAATAAAGTACTATCCTGCACGGGGATTAAATTCACGAAATACGGCATAGATATATCGCTATTTAGACCACTACGCTATCTGTGTTGTCTATTATTAGACTCCCAGCTGTATGATATTACCCAAAATGTAGGATCTTTATTAATTAGTAATAACTGCGCGACAAGGATTGCTACGAAGGATATATCAGATACAGAGTCCACCAATCGAGAGAATGAAAGGATCTTGATATTTTGTTTTGAAAATTTATTAAAACCGGCTAAGTGCGAGTCAGAGTCGCCCATGAAGGGTTCCGTAACATTATCTATAACAAAATAGGAAAAAAATGGCGTTTTTTGTGTGGAAGAAGTAATTTTATTATTTAATTATTAAAGTAAAATACAACTGAATATTTTGTGAATATTTCAAGTGTCTACCTGTTACTATTATCGATATCGAACAAAAAAGGCCAAAAAATTGCTCTCGTTGTATTGGATGGGCCCCCCTTAAATATTTGTTTTATTTTGTTTTTAGTATTTGTTGTTATTAGTGGCAATAGAAATACATAATTTGTAAAAATTTCAACTGTCTAGCTATCATGGCTCTTGGGATTCAGCCTGGTGACACACAGACGGACGGACAGACAGTGAAGTCTTAGTACCTATAATATGGTCCCATTTTTATCCTTTGGGTACGGAACTCTAGAAATAGTGACAACAAAATACACGATCAGAGCACGCGAATGGAGCTATGGCTTAGCGCTTTAAAATAAAAAGCAATACGTATCTTAAAATTGACTCACTCACTTTTTATAGGCTTCGTCATTCTCAAAATGGGAGACCTGCGCGCTCATGGTTTTTTTATATACCTTTTTATCGTAAGCGCTTTATAGCCAGTTATATTAATCACGTCCTAATCGTATCCTTAGTAAATTCGGACCTCAATTAAGTGTAAATCTATAAAACAAGTGCGAAAAAGCCAATGGCAAAGATATTAAGAATTTTTGTGATTTTAAACAAAAATTATATCAGTGGCGCTGTTAATTTTTTTTTAATATGGTTTACGATTTTTGTTTACGTAACTTAGACAAAAAACTTTACATAACTTAGACAAAACTTTAACCATTAGCTTGCATTTCACCTGTTGATAGCTGACCCGCGTATTTTCGTTTAAGTCACATAAGAGAGGGTTAGAGAGTACATTCTAAGCATCTATAGCGCGCTGTTTTTTCATCAATGCTCCACGCTGGTCAGACGTAACAGTAGTACATTTAATGTTTTATTTCGAGTTTTCATTTTCTTATATAGATATTATATATTATAACCCTTAGTCGTTTTTTACGGCACCCACGGATAAGAGTGGGTGGTGAATTGTATTTTTATCCCGTTACCACACGGAATATTTCTACGATACCTAATTACCGTAAAAAGCTTAATAATTTCAACGCTGCTTTAGAAAAACACTTTAGAGTAGTACTTATGGCTTTTTTACTAAATTAAGATATAATAAATTCTACTATAATTAAATTGCGCAGAACGCAATTACAATTTTTCTATACGAATAAAAAAATAATTAGATGTTGTTAACGATAACAAAAATGAACCTAAAATCCCGGGCTTCGTCAAAATCGCAAAAGTCGATAGACAATTATACCGGCCGCATCATTTATCACATTTAAGCCGAATCCCAATTCCGATGCAGCATCAAAAGCTGTGAAGAATCGGGACTTCCTTCATCGTTTTATTTTGTCATGCCTGTTTCTTTACGTACTTAATTAATTCCTCAATAATATCACGTAGATTCTTGTATGTGAGGGGCATCGGACTGACTCTTTTCTCTTTGAAAGATTTTAAAATAACAATCACAATGGATATCCAATAATAAACCGCTTCGTACAACGAATGAGTCTACAAAACTTTTTAAGTGAGGGAGTAATCGATAACATTTAATCGGTCGTATCGTTCGACGCTATGTAGATGGTCCGCTGTAATCGGTAGAGTTGCGAACGGATCGATACGCACGTGATTTAAAGGTCGGTTTTGTTTTGAACCGAACTAAGGTCAAGTATATAATGAGTTGGATGCGTAACAAGCCGTTAGAGGCGTTCGATCATTTCAAACGAAATTGAAGAGTTTTGTAACTGTTATTTAGCAGCGTTGTAATTGAATTAAGGTTTATGAAGGACTTGAGCTATATAGGAAACTACGTCATTTTAAATCTGCCCTGTTTATATATGTATTGCTCTGGATAATTTGTTCTGTTAACTTGTTTATGATATTTATTGGTTTTTATTAAGTGCTTATTTATTTATGAGAATCAAGTTTGAATCGAAAACATCTTAATAATGTGAATATAAATAGTACACATAAGTACTATGATTCTAAAAGTAATGCTTTTTTCGGAGGTCTCTAGTCACATTGACTGGCAACTAACAGCAGGGTAACATAAGCTACAAAATCGTGCGACTAGCATTTGGGCTATCCACGTTCAAAACCGACCTTTGGAATATGAATTCAGTGCGCGAGCAACTTTTCGGGCATTTCGAGACATTGTACTGTAACATAAAGTGATATTGCGGGTAGTCGATTTTCCTCAGCTTATCAATTCGCGGTCTTGGTTAGGACGTTTTCAGTTAAATATTAATCTGAGTCGCCTAACGCGTCGTCTATAAATTAAATTAGTGTAGTTGGATATCTCTATTGCCATTGCCATTATTATATACCGTAATATCACAAAAAATTGTATTACATAAAAATGAAAACTTAAATTTTTTGGGGAAAATTTTAAATGATAATAATATTTCAATGTCAATATTTTCATTTATTTTCCAATCAATATCCGTTCGCTCAAAACAAGCTGAACCTTTACAATTCAATCCGTGATGTTTGAACAATAGTCTCGGACAAGCGCCTTAACGATCACAAATTGAATGTCCTGTTACTTTTTTTATCGGACACCTTGTTATGCGGAACCTAAAGCACAATAGAATACCATCTTTTTCTTAACATCTTATACCCATTTGGACTTTGTGCGAAAAAAGCGTGGCGAAAGACTTCTACGTGGGTTACATTGATTTTTATAAGTACCGTCATTAATTGTACAGGTGTTCGGATCAATTATTGATTGATTTCTAATGTTTGGAAAACGGAACGATCTTTACGTTGTTTAGCCGTTTATCAGATGTAACTTTTAAACGTAGCTTATTCACTTATTTTTCTAAATATGACGATGTAAAATTTTGTAAAAACTAAAATTTTCTATGTAGTGACAAAGTAAGACTATAATTGCCCTTTTTTGCCCGTGGGTGTCGTAAAAGACGACTAAGGGACAATATGCAGATAACATCAATGCAAGTGAAAGATAACTCGTATTTTTTTTTTTATTGCAGCAGTGGCAAACGAGCAAGCAGTACACCTGATGGTAAGTGTTGTTGCCGCTCATGGACCTTTACAAGGCCGTTGCCTACCGCGAAGAAAGCGAAGGGAGTGTGAATGCGTGTATTGAGGCTCGGTGATACCAAGGGCACCACCAAAACCCTCCACACGCAATCACCCTCAGAAAGTATGTGTATATACTTAGGTATCCAACCCGCCTGACCACCGTGGTATAGTGGGTCAATTTCCCTCTCATTCTGGAGGAGACTCGAACCCACCCACTCGAACAGTGGGACGTATGTAAGCTGTGGTGATGATTATGATTATACCTATTTTAATTTATGTTTTTTTTAACAAATCATGAGTTTCGCATTCGTTAATAGCGTTAATGGTTTATTGCTGTCACATAAACGATACCGGATTAAATATTCTAAATTGCTTCCGATTAAAAAAAAATACTTCTTCCGATTGAAGTTTTATCTGATAGATTATATATAATACTAGCAACCCGCCCTCGCTTCGCTTCCCCGTTCCCCGTTCCCGTGGGAATACCGGGATAAAATATATCCTAGTTTACTCCCTGATTACGTATAGCTTTCCATTGGTGAAAGAAATTTTTAAATCGGTCCTGCCGTTTTGTAGATTACCCGGCACAAACAGACAGACAGACAAAAAAAAATATAAAGTGATTTTTAAGCATATGTATAGTGCAAATAACCGTGTGAGCATGAAAAAGGCCTATTATTTTGACATTACAAACAGACACTCCAATTTTATTTATTGGTATAGATATTCATTAAACAAAAAAACTAATAAATAAAAAGTCAAGCATAACTTTAAAACAGTTTTTTTTAATATTCTACAGTTACATTTAAAAATTACGCTTGCCGAACTAGGCGCGAAAGCATCGTAATTATACCTACATACCTAGATAGATTACACGATAGTATTATTTTATAATAATAACTTTACAAAAATGCATAAGAGCAATTACATATACATAATAACAGGTTTACTAAACAACGAAATGTAGAAATAAAAGGAAAATAATAAGAAATACAATTGGTGTTGTTTGATTATATGAATACAAATGAGTTTGCTTTCTTTAATAACTGCTATTTAGTATTTGTAAAAAGCGAGCAGGTTATGTTACATAGTTTCTTTTTTGTGGTCGTTAACGGTGTTATTTTTGATAATTCTGTAACTGCACAAAATAAAAACTGTAATAAGGTTGAAAATAAAACTACAGATTTTAATGCGTTTGTATTGGATTCTTTTTTTCCGTCTTTTCAAATACTCGGACAATAAAAATCAAAATGCAAACGCGATAAAATCCGTAGTGATTTTAAATATGTAAGTATATAATACTTGCGTAAACACCAGAAATCATTTATAATAAGGTTCATTGGAATTTATACTAAAATAGAAAGAATTTAGTATAGACATATCGATACTAAATAGATTTATGATGTATATGCGAGTATTATATAGATACTTATTAAAAAAAAAAATTACGGATTTTATCGCTTTTGTATTTGATTTTGATTGTTTGATGTTTCGAACACTTTATAGTGTTCATGGTCAGGGGCGGACTAAGATGTCTCACGTCCAACAAATATAAATGCGATAAAATCCGTAAAACAGTTTTATTTACAATATACTAAATAGCTTTAGATCTCTGGTGAATTAAATTTTCGCGAGACACGAATTACCTAGAGAGAAAAATATGTTACTACAATAGGCCGGTCAGATGTTAGGATACAAAGCAATTTTGATGTTTTCTTGCAGTTATATTATGTTCTTACAATATTTTTTTTTTGGCCAGCTATGTATCTACCTACTGTTTACAGCCCGTCCAGCTATTTGAGACTTTGTAAGGGCTGCGCGTGTTCCACGTACCATATTGCTCCTGTTTGCCTACATCTATATATAGCTACGGCCTATATATAGCCACGGGATCGATTTGCTGATTTACCTGTTTGTTATACATTCCATAATATTTTTTTAAGATATACGCGTACAAGGATGGCGTAGTGGTTAAGATAGCGACCTACATTGCCAGTGTCAGGGGTTCGAATCCCACGCGGGACAACACTTTGTGCGATCCACAAATTGTTGTTCTGAGTCTGGATGTAATTTGTGTCCATTAATTATATGTTTGTAAAGTCCACCGCAATACAAGGATTATTGCCTTAGTGCAGGGTGTTTGTCTTAAATAAATAAATAAATTGGTGAGTCAAAATCTGATTCAAATACCACATATAAAAGTTTTATTTTATATATCATCAAAAAATTCGTTATTAAATCCAAAAATATTTAAAAGTTGAGCATAAAAATATTATTGAAACATATTTATAAAGTATATTTTAATCAAGATTAAATAAAAGGGAGACCGTTGGCTGCAAGTGGCACAGGACCGTTCCGAGTGGCATTCCCGTGGGGAGGCCTATAGGATGATGGATGGATAGCGCTATATTCCGTATGGTAAAGGAATAAGAATACTATTTCCCACCCTCTTTCTTGCTCGTTTAAGCAAGCAAGAAAAGAAAATTCAAAATCCATTCAAGCAAGAAAAGAAAAATTCGGAATGATAACTTACCGTAGTCGATTTTTTTTAGCTTCGCCAAGTACCTGCACAAGATCGTTAGGAGGGAGTGTACACCGTCCTGCCACCACTGCGATTGCGACGAGGACACGGTGCAGCACACGTCCGAAGTGTGTGTCGCGTGAATAGAGCAGCGAAGTGAACTCGTTGCGATCATCGGTGCCGACCTGACGCTGCCAACCATTGCTAGGGAGATGCTCGGCAGCGTCAAGAACTGGGAGGTGGCCGCCGCCTTCTGTGAGGCCATCATCTCACGGAAGGAGGCGACAGATCGTGCGCGAGAGGAACTCCTTTTCAGTGACACCTTTCGCCGCCGGCGACTTGGGCGGCATAGGCGCGAGTACACGCGCTTGCTGCCACCTTAGCCAAGGTTGCGGGTGATCAGACCGGGGACTTTAGTCCGTCACCTGCAGAGAGGCTGACTGCGCGACGGTGACCGATGTCCCGGGGCAGGGACATCGAGAGGTGAGGGTACCCGAAAGGGTATTCCGTCGGGCCGACCATTGAGGACAAGGAACTCGGCACTGGTGGTTGGCCCAACGACGAAGGCGACGTGGGTACGGGTGGGTTATAGGCCCACGCGCCGTCCTTTCGTCGCCCTAGACGGAATGGATGGCGTGAGCGCTTACCATAAAAAAAAACCGTGGTTGATTTTCATTCCGTTGTGGAGGAGTTATATATATAAAAGCTCAGCAGTATATAAACTGAGATTGATAGTGATGATGAATCAAATTCAGTCGGATAAAATGTCAGTCCAATTCTGGATAGCGAGACTTTTATACATATACCTGTTAGTTTCGACAAGGATGTTATTTCGTCAATATGTAAAAATTTCACACATTTGATAGCTACTATCCAAAAATTTTGCTCACTATATTGTAACAATTCGTTTAAAAAAAACTTTTCGCCTCTTCAATTTAAAAAAAAAAACTGCAATATAAGAAAGTTTTGGCTTGGGTGCATTCCTCAGCCAAATCATTGCTCTATAGAAAAGAAAACTTTATTTTCTCTAAATAAATAGCAAGAAATCTTATTATAGTGTCACAGTAACAGACATATCTCGTATCAAAAATACGTCTCAACAAACCCGCCATTATCAAAACATTGTACAAAGCCGTTCCGTATGAACGGGTGGGTTGCTGTTACGGGCAATTTGTGACGTCTCTCTGTTATGCCGCCCCGACGTATTGACACACTCTATAGTGCCGCACCATAATGGTCCGTGACACACAACCATGTTTTTGTTTCTTAATTAGGGATAAGTATCCGGTTAAAAGAGACTTTTTGTTTCAATAAGATTAGTCTGTATTAAAATAGACTAGACAGTCAAGTGTGTTCTATTAAAAGCAACTATATAACGTTGTTACATAGATAACAGACTAAAGCAATGAAAGTTAATAGCTGTAGTATTCGTATACGTTCCATTCCTGGGCTCGAGCCTCCTCCGCAAAGGGAGGGAAATTGACCTAATAGTGGTAGGACCACACTGTTGACAATTATCTGTCAACAGCCGCTGGCCGATTCATCCGAGGTAGTATCACACTGAGCAGAAAATCGACGTCCGAGTAGTAGCAATTTGTTACTGCGCTTCGTTCGCTGAGCGAGAGATCTGGCAGTCCAAATCTCTGAAGGTGTTTGCGTGTGGTGGGATTTAGCCTTTAGTATCACCGAATCTCAATGTACACATTTACACTTCCTTCACTTTCTTCGCGATATGCAGCGGCCTTGCGAGTCCATGAGTGGCAGTAACATTTACCATCAGGTGTACTGTTTGCTCGTTTGCCACCATTAGCAATAACAAAAAAAACTTACTTTTTATAGCACGTATATTATAGTAATGTATGAGTTAGTGCTAGTGCCATTAAGTCCTTCATTTCAGAAGAACATCAATAATATACCATCTCTCCCATTGGAGAAGTCCTGTCGAAAATTTTAACGTCTATAAACGAAGAAGTGTGGTGACGGTATAAGAATACAATTTAACACCCCCTATATTGCCCTTGCGTATCGTAAAAGATGACTAAGGGATAAAATAAAAATTATGAGGGATAAACCAAACTGGAAATAAAGCTCCATATCAATCCGTCTGATCAGCGTGGTCAATCGATTTCTATACTATTTTAAAGGAAGCTGTAGCCCAACAGTGGGACGTATATGAGCTGAAATGAGATGTTGGTGATTGTATTGTTAAAGAATAAAGTAAAAATTCTATCTTATTAATTATTAAGTTCTGTAATTTGTAAATTTCAAACGTATTCGTTTGAACATGGACAAGACGAAAGTCATGTCAAATGCCCATGTCATTCCTGTACCGGTCCTAGTTGGCAATGCGATTCTCGAAGTTATTGATCATTATGTTTACCTAGGACAAACAGTCCAGTTAGGTAGATCCAATTTCGAGAAAGAGATCAGCCGACGAATCCAACTCGGTTGGGCAGCGTTCGGGAAACTTAAGAGGATCTTCTCGTCCAACATACCTCAATGTCTGAAAACACAGGTCTACGACCAGTGTGTGTTACCAGTGATGACTTACGGCACGGAAACGTGGTCCCTAAATGTAGGCCTCATATCAAGGCTCAAAGTCGCTCAGCGTGCTATGGAGCGGGCTATGCTCGGGATTTCTCTGCGAGATAGAATCCGGAATACGGAAATCCGCAGAAGAACGGGTGTAACCGACATAGCACGAAGAATTAGCACGCTGAAGTGGCAATGGGCAGGCCACATCACTCGACGAACCGACAACCGGTGGGGAAGAAAGGTTCACGAGTGGCGACCACGTATCGGACGACGCAGTGTAGGACGCCCCCCACTAGGTGGACCGATGACCTAGTGAAAGTTGCTGGGCGTCGTTGGATGCAGGCGGCACAGGACCGCACATTGTGGCGCAACATGAGGGAGACCTACGTCCTGCAGTGGACGGCAATAGGCTGAGATGATGATGAGATGATGATGATTCGTTTTCTTCTTCTTTTCAGCACATACGCATTGCCATAATGGGTATAGTTCTCTTCTATAATGAGAGGGCAAATAGCATACTAGTTCAGGCTTTTTTTTATTTTTTGGGGTGGGCTGCGGTCGGCGCGCTTCCGCACCACTCCGTCCGGGGCGACAGAGGGGCTTAAGCACGCAACACCCGCAACCCACCCGAACACCACGTCGCCTTCGTCATTGGACCGACCACTGGAGCAGGGTTACTTGTCATCAGTGGTCGGCCCGACGGAATACCCCATACCCGGGATACCCTCCCATCGACCGACGTCCCCCCCTCGGGGAGGAGGTCGGTCTTTTCTCACGCGGTCATACTAGTTCAGGTTAACGAGACGATTAAAAGGGTATACACCTTGAGTATTTCGTGTCAACTAATGCAGTGAAAATCACTTAATAGCTTTTTATGACATTCGTGGCAATTCCTTTGCAGAGAATGCCATAAAAGACCACTAAGGGATTTGACGACGTCACGATGAATGAATGAAATGAATGACTTATGCGGTCACCAACCGGCAAATAGGTGGTCATTGACCTTCATATAATAGTGTCAACGACTAATAAATCAACGACCAGTTCATATTGGTTAGAATATTTAGCCACAGCGAAATAATTTGTTTCAGAGTAAAAAAAATGTCAAAAGCAAAACCTGTAAACGATGAAAATTGTGTAAAAAACAATTGCAACAGTCAATTTGACAAACGAGTGAGTTGCGGTCGAATCGAATCGAAACGATCACAGGCGATTCGGTTTGTTGCGGTCGATTCTCGGAATTCGTGTCAAAATAATATTCTAAACTTGAATTCTTTTCTTAATTTTTTTATATGCAACGACAATTGGGATTGATATAAAAAATAGTAGTTTTCATTCATTTTAATTGACAGTAAGCCTCGTTCGTGAGATGCGTAATTCGGAGTTGGCACGTTCCCAATGTTCATCCATTACGATATTGATATGCGAATTGCGGTAATAAAGTCAATGTTTATTAAAAGATACATCATTTTAATGAGTTCCTGTACTATAGTGAATGAAGCCAATAAACAATGAATGTTCATTCATGGCCAACACCGGTTCATGTCATTCAATATTATATTATTACTTAATTATCTAGCCACTACTCTATTATTAAAAAAGTTTGACAGATGAGTATGATCTGCTTTTTTAACTTTTTTTTGCTCTATTGTGTAGTTTGAGATAGTCTATCTAACCATCAGTCTGCCAAAGTCTATTGTTAGACATATGTAGGCCTCCACAAAGTAGAAATAGTGCTGTAATCGCAACGTTTGGCAGGAGGATTGTGAATTTCCGTTAGTATCACAAGTTTGTCGGGCCGGCCACGGAGGACAAAGAACTCGGTACCGGTGGTTGGCCCAACAGCAAAAAAGAGGAGAAGGTGGGTTATGGGGCTGCGAGCTGGACGGTGTATGCGCTGATCATAGCCTACGTACCCAAAAAAAAAGTCTTACAAGTTTACCAGAAGAATGGTGCATAGGTGTTGGAGTCCCTGGTAAAGCCTCATCTGTTTCTTTTATCCTTGGATAAACGTAATGGGGTTGTGTATCTATATCTCTTACATTTAAAATTATCTACTTTTTTATGTAAATCTCATTTACCACTATCAGAATCCACCTAATCTACGATATTAATCTAATAAGACAATATACAGTTTTTAACCACTTTCTCACGGCCACTGTTCACACGGCTGAACATTCGGGTGGTGCACGTAGGACCTTCTGGTTTCACGGCCCGTTGACTACAAGATTGAGGAAAAAATCAAATCGCTTACAGTCATTCGAAATTACATCTCTATTTGCAGTCGTTTATTTTGTAAGATATCGGTAAGTCGGTAAACCGCTGTGAATGTTCAACTCAATCATTGCTCACTGAATATTTCTTTTATTTTTATTTTTTTCATTAACAGTAACGGTGTTTTTGAAATTAGAACTAGCTGATGGTTTTATTTGAATATCGGCTATAATTCCTTTCCTTGATTAGCATGGCAACTGATTTAGTAGACACTTTATTTATAAGACTTTTTTAACTATTTTTGTTTTTATTATTCGTAAGTTATGGGTTATATATTTAAAAAACAGTAAGCAATAACATGGCTTTAGGTATCCATAATATTGTAGAGGTCTACGAGTACTTGTCACTTATCATCGAGTGGCCTACTTGCCCACTTGTCACCAACGCCAATAAAAAATCAGTAATAAGAAAATTATCTAGGTATACCAATAAATAAAATTGGAGTGTCTGTTTGTAATGTCAAAATAATAGGCTTTTTTCATGCTCACACGGTTATTTGCACGACACCTATGCCTAAAATAGCAATTAAAAAATTTTTGTCTGTCTGTCTGTTTGTTCCGGGTAATCTTCAAAACGGCTGGACCGATTTCAAAAATTCTTTCACCAATGGAAAGCTATAATATCAGGGCGTAAACTAGGCTATATTTTATCCCGGTATTCCCACGGGAACGGGAACTACTCGGGTAAAACGACTATAACCTATAACCGAAGCGAAGCGAGGGCGGGTTGCTAGTGTAACCTAAAATGCACCTTTTGTAACCCAGAACTAGTAGGTACCTAATTCTTGGTGATGGTATTGCAAATAAATTTAATTATTAGGTATAAATTGCATAAAATGATAGCAGTTATGCATAATACGGATCATTAATATATTAGTTAATATTAAATTGTAATAATTAATTAACGTTTAACGTCTACATATGACAAATCATTGCACACAAAAGCTATTTGGGCCCACGCCAGAATACCAATGTCTCATTAGTAGCAATTAGTATGGCATAAATTATTCAACATTGTCTTGAGCGCGTTGGCGTCATATTATTGTCTATGGTTCAATTTTATAAAATTAATCTACGCTTTACCTACGTTTAATGTTATTATCTTAGAATAATAACGTATAGAAGGATAGTGTCAATACTTCGAAAGTTCGAAACATGAATCTAAAAATACTAATGGCGCGCAGACGATTACACACGTACACACGCACACCACTATACAAATTATGAAATCAAATTTTGTTTTTATTAACATAAATCGTCGAAATACTTTTAAAAGTAATGTTAATATGGTACTCTTTATTTTTTTCAAATGTGTTGTGACACCTGACCATTTGAATGCACAAACCGTCATAATTACTTATTTCTTTTTTAAGAGTTGCGTACCTACGTGCAGTACAATGACTTGCACATTACGGAACGGTTCCGGCATAAGCTCCATTAGGCTCCAATTGAAATGCTTCACTTTTTGTGCGCGAACTTACCTTCTATACGTTATTATTCTAAGGTTATTATATTCTAATAATGGATTTTTGGCATAGGTAAATGTGAAAATGATATTCACGTTACAATAAATAATATTGACAGATTTTTTTAAAAGCGTTTCAAGAATAGGAATATATTATAATAAACTAGCTAACTATTGTTCTGTTAAAATAAAATAAGAGTAATTCTCCTTGAAATCGATAGCAGCGCCACCTACCGAGTCCAATTCTGAATCTAAACCATTCTCGAATCCCCTTGAATACACACAAAAATTTTTATCAACATCGGTCCAGCCGTTTAGGAAGAGTTCAGTGCCATACACACGTACACAAGAAATATATATACAAAGACATAAAATAACAGTGCTTGTACATGTATTTTCATGCCCTTTCAATAATCTTAAATAACAATAGAGGTCTTTACAGTCCGCTCTACTAAAACCAATTTGATTTACTGACAGGCAATAATTATAAAAGTGAGAGAATAATTGAATGGAAGATAAATTTAGTCGATAATAATGATTCATATTGGCAAATTGACAAAACTAAAGTAGTGACCTCTGATAGAAAAAAATGGTGGAATAGATTTTGTACTCAATATCCATGTAGTGGCTATTATTGTAAGACGCAAATAGAATCACGTCAAAATTAAATATCTCTTCTTATTTCTCTTCTTAGAAATATATTCAAGTATTTTACAAAATATTCTAAATGTTCTACATTTGTTTTAAACATGCATACCTAGATTCACGCCTCTTTTCCATAGGGGTAGGCAGAGACCACTTTCCTCCACTTGCTACGATCTTGACTTACTACTTTTGCCTCCTCCGCATGAGGAAATGCATGTTCTTTGGTTTAGGATACTTTTAACTTGGCCTTTCTTAAGAACGTCCCTTTCGCCTTCCCTTTCCAACGCTTCCGTTCACATTCACACTAAAATTTCTCTTTGTTACTCTCTTTTCATTCATTTTCTCTACGTGACCAAACCAACTTAACATACCTTTCTCAATCCTTGTCACTATATCTACTTTCATACCACGCGACGTTCCCTAATCACTGTGTTCTTAATTATATCACTCAATTTCACATCAATCATGCTCCTCAGCGCTCTCATTTTCACCGCATTTATCCTACTTGCGTGCATCTTCTGCCATATCCAGCTCTCACGTCCATATATTAGAGTTGCTACAAGCACGCTCCCATCCACAGCCAGGCGAGCCTTCTTAGATAGACTCTAGCTGCCCATAAGGTAAGGTACGCAAAGCACCATTCATCATATTTCTCTTACACACTCTACTTTCAATTTATACTAAATATTGTATTAAAATCTTTTTTTCTTACATTTTAAGGAACTTTCACCATTATCAGCTGTACTATAGTCATTGTCGATAATATATGGTGTAGTAATTCTGCTGTTGACATTTGGGCCTATAATAGGATTTATGACACAAAGTGATTTTATTTATAAAGTTTAAAAATAAACGATAACTAATCATTAGCGGTATATGCATGTTTGTAACAAAATGGCGGATGGCGCCAAAATGTCAGCATAAATACAAAATCAATTACATAGTTTTTTTTTAATTCATAAATCAATGGCGCTTACTAATTAAGCGTATTAAGTTTGAATTTGGAAGTATAGAGGTTCAAAGAAGCGGCATGTTGGACAAAAACGTTGCACGCGTCGTGTAATGCGGTAGTTAGTGCATGGCCCGTGACTGCATAACGACCGATGTTTATCGAAACATCAGCATCTTTAGGCAAGCTATTCCACTTATTATAGTTTTTAGACTAAATTTAAAACACAAATGCAAATTCTTGTCAATTAAAATGTTCTATCTTTGAGATAGAAAAAAAATAAGCGATAAAAAATAAAGGAGTAAAGTAACTTTAGCTGAAAATTTTCGCGGGGATGTGAAACCGTCATATGTTTAATTATATGTATCTATATACCTGTATCATCATCATCATCATGTCAGCTCATATGTATCCCACTGTTGTGCTTGGGCCTCCTCCACAATAAGAGGGAAATTGACCTACTATACCAAGCTGGATAGACGGGTATAGGGTTTAATTTCAAGTTTTACGTCTCTTGCATAGATGTTATATGCATATTAATCCCTTAGTCGTCTTTCATGACACCCACGAGTAAGAGAAGGGGTTCTTACTCTGTCACTACACGGAAATGTACCTGTATATTATGTTTTCAAAATTACCAGTTTAAGTTCTCTGTTTTAGTGTTTTTTCACACATCAGTTTCTTCTTGCTGACTTTAGATTATTTATATAAGTCATTGTTTGTCAGTAAGTCAAACCATCTTCTTTAAGAATGCTATGGTCATACTCTTAATGCTATTTGAGCATTTTGATGGAAAACGAAAACATTCGCAAAGCACTTTTATACGATATTCACTATACCCCAGCAATTACTCTGCATCATACTACGTAATAAGCTGTTTATAGCTATTTAATACAATACGTTAAAACACTAAGATATTGAAGAATTCTAGCATTAAAAAAAACGCTATTGTATCGCGAAAGACTTTACTGCAGTTCCCTCTGATTAACCGATCTCATTCAAAGAGAATATTTATACCTTAATTCTAGGCAACCATGACTCGATGATTATGATATATGTATATATGTACTTAATATATACATTATGGTTTATATAGCTATCCCATTATGATTTATATCTTTACGGTTCATGGTTACTATGCGTTGAATCTTTGTACAATAAACCTGCTTTTTTAAAATTATTATTTAAATGGCAGGCTGACGAGTTTATTTTGTATGTAAATTATAATTGTAATTCTAAATATAAAGAAGTGCGCATATAAATCGAAGTAGTTGTTATATATGGGCTTGCTGTATAGACTTTATTTATATAAAGTATGCAGATGCTGCGGACAAGGTTTGAGTTTGAATCGTAATACGGGTGTTATTAGTAGATATTTCTATTAATATATTTTTTAGTAAATATCATTAGATATATCGTTTAAAATATTCAGTTTATAGACATAATTTATATTGTAGGCGCAGCACACCTGATGGAAGGTGAGACTAACGCTCATGGACCTTTGTTATAAAGCCGCTGCCTACCGTGAAAAAAGTGAAGGGAGAGTAAATGCGTGCAATGAGTTTCGGTGATACTAAAGGCATCAGGAAAACTATCACACGCAAACGCCCTCAGAAAATTGGGAATTCGGCTCTCGTGCTCAACGAACGAAAAGCAGTAACGAATTGCTACTACTCAGACATCGATGTTCTGTGAGAGTACGGCACTACCCTGGATACACTGGACTGCGGCTGTAGATAGACGACCTTCGACAGTGTGGTCCAACCATATATAAATTTCTGATCAAACAGTTTGGTAACGGAGTAAGAATACATACAATTCACCATCCCCTATTATACACCAATCAGTATCGTAAAAGTCGACTAAGGGATATAATATGCATATAACATCTATGCAAGAGTAGGAGAACTTTAAATAAAACTCTATACCAACCTGTCTGATCAGCATGGTCAATTTCTCACTTATCGTGGATGAGGCTAGACCTACCAACTTAGGGGGTATTTCGTCGGGCCAACCACTGATGACAAATGACCCTGCTCTGGTGGTCGGCCCAACGATGAAGGCGACGTGGTGTTCAGGTGCATTGCGGGAGTGCGTGCTTACGCCCCTCTGTTGCCTCGGACGGAGTGGTGCGAGGAGTGCGCCGACCGCGACCCACACCAAAAAAAAAAAGAGAGCTACCAACTGGTCTGACTAGCGAGGTACAGTAGGATAAATACCCCCTTTAACGGGGAAAACTAAAGCCCAGTAGTGGAACTGGAATGTATGTTAATCATGGCGAATGAATGAATGATAAAAAGTATTTTAAAAATTTTTACTAGTCAAGTGATTTAGCCGAAAGATTTTGAAGTGACTTTGAAGTGTTTTTGAACTCATATTATTTTTTTTAATACCTCTTCAAGGCGAGGGTAGTCAAAACAAACCGTTTGTGGCCCATTTAAGATGCCACTCGAGTTTATTACCTCCCCTCATTTTATTTTGTATCTGTTACTTTTTATCCACTCGACGGTCGTTTCTAACCACTGTGCTCTTGTTGAGTGTTTAGTGCACGTGACAATAATATTTGTATTATGTTTAAAAGTGAAGAGTTTATTTTTTAAAACATTAATGAGCAACATTGGATCAATGATGTTTTTGACGGACTATGGTGAAGCCAAATGGTTAGTTTGATTGTATGTACCTACGATGTATGGTGACGGATTACCGTATGGTGATGGAGTAAGGATACAATTTATCAATTCCTTTGGCTATGGGTGTCGTAAAATACGACTAAGGAGTATGGCGAACAGATCACACATCTCTGCAAGAGATGAAATACTCGGAATAAAACCATGTACCAACTTATTGTGGAGAGCCATTCTGTTGTGGAGGAGGTTCTAACCCATTAGTGGGATGCTGAGAAATGTATTAGCTGAGAGAATGATGATGATGTATGTTCCCTTGTAAATTTTAAACCATATTCTGAACTTGTAAACTAGGTAGGTACCTATATATAATACCTAATTTGAAAAAGGAGATTTCGTTAGAAGCACCTTGTTCGTTCGCTGATTACTCAACAATACCTAAATTCAAAAGGTTTGCTGGCAGAAAGCAATTTCTCAAACAAGTCTGTAAGAAGTAGCATATCACGAACTCCTTCGAAACAACCCCACGTTTACTCTGACTCCTGGAAAACGTTTGTCTATTTAATAAGTATTGTGTAATTAAGTAATTTAAAATAACCTCCTGCTATAAACTAAAATTTTCTTCGATGGTAGATGGCAGTATGTTTCCATCCATCCATTAATCTATCAACGTAGATTGTTAGACTTCGATATGATGATGGAATGGATAGGGAATGGTGGACGAAGAGCTGGTTATAATGAAACATTGGGTATTATAGAAGTTTCCTGCTGCCAATTCTTCTAGTATTTCTCAAACGGATTATACTATTTTTATGGGCAAAGAAGAGTATTTTATATGTTAAAGTTTTCAAAAACGACTAGGAATTTCCTAAAAATAATCTTCAAAAATTAAGAATATTTGCAGGATCTTTAATTTTACCGACCCAGAAATCAAACCAAGATCAACATGATTATCTGTTGCTTCCTTTTACCACCAGAACAGTTACGAAGGATGTTATAAATATTTAACATTACCGAATAAAGATTCGAAATTTCTAATTTAGTTGTTGCGAACATTCGCAAATTTAAAATGAATAAGATACTAAACGCCCAATAAATCGAAAATCCGGTAGCGGCACGTATAAATCACAGCGAGGCAATAATGTGGGCTTGATGCCCCGGGGAGCTTCGCCCCGCGAGAAAAATGCGCCGACGAAAACACTTCCCTTTGTCACATAATTGCCTAAATTGTTATTAGACGGAATAAAGACATATTGCTGTGGGATAAGGGATCGTTCTACGGAGATATTTATAGACCGAGTCGGGCTAATGTGAGAGATGATCTTTTAATAGTGTCATTCGGGTACCGTTCGGTAATCATTTTGGGAGAACTGGCGCGTTTACAATCATTAAGTCACGTGTTTGTAAGTTTTTTTTTTGTTACTTTACAGAGTTACTTAAAAGTAATCTTCGTCCAATTGCGGGGTAGTATTTCAGTATGGTCATGGGGCCACGATGGGGCGGGTGCGATGACCATGGCCCACGCCTAAAAAATTAATAAAAAAAAAACTTACTAGAAAATATTGTGAATAAATTGAACGGATTAATAGCTAGGATAAAAACAACTATTAGGATATCCATATGTCACTCTTTGCCTGATAATTAAAATTTTACTTATACAAAAATTAAAAAGACATTTTGAATGATAAAACAATAGATATTTATAAAAGACCAGCAACCTGGCCTCGCTTCGCTTCGGTTTCAGTGTCTTACCCGCGTAGTTCCCGTTCCCGTGGGAATACCGGGATAAAATATAGCCTATGCTACTCCCTGATAGTATATATAGCTTTCCATTGGTGAAAGAATTTTTGTCAGTCCAGTAGTTTCGGAACCTATTCATTTCAAACAAACAATCAAATCTTTATAATATTAGTATAGATGTTAAATTTATTCGTTAAAATCTATTAGGTATTAGTCAAACATCTTAGTCAATTTAAATAACTCATCATCATCATCACCCATCATTACTTGGGAAAATATGTATTCTTCTCTACAAGTTATTGACAATAGTTTTATGACCGCCCGTCTGCCTGATGTCAGCAGGCGGCCTGACGTCAACCCTCCTTGGGAATTTAATTGACCTGACGGCATCAGATGGTGTTGGCCCAGGTTCATGAAAATTCAATTCAAATAATTATTAAATTAAATATCGTAATAAGGTTATTTTATTATCGCTATATATAATCGCAATATTATATGTCATAATCTTGTTGAGAATAAAATATCAATCATATTAAAAGCCGTTCGTATTCTAACAAAATAAAATATGTATTCATATTGATATAAGGTGACAATGAAATCTTCTAATAGTTTTACGGCTTTCAAATGAAGTGTCGCATTAAAAATGTATTACAAACATGTCGACGGGTAATAACAATAATGCGACATTTATGCGTGAGGTCTAAACAAATCAATGCCATATGTTCAACACTGAAACTACAACAAAACACCATACTGACAGATATATTAGCGACATTGAATTCATCCAAAAACCAACTAACATTTTAACATTCGGCAAACACTAATGGAGCGAAAATAAACCTTACCTGCTTTGAAACAAAAATGGCCAAAGTGTTTTAGTGTTGCCAACTATCACACTAAATACAGTACAACCAAATGTGGGTAGACAAAATCTGGATATTTCATCGGTATACTCGATAATACTCGAAATAACTCCACTTTAAAACGATTGTTTGACATATTTATGTAAATGCTATTTTATTTTCAAATTTTTGTAGTTTTTAAAAATAGTTTGACATTTTTGTTCGGATAATTATGGTTTTGGGTTATTTTTTTTCGTCTGATCGATGGAGATGATGTTGAATGCTAATGAATCAAATGTCTTCAATAGTCGTTTGATATTTTGGCAATTGGGTGGTCAGCGTCTTGATTTATGGTTGCAATAATGTCAACATAAAATTATCAATTATTTTTTACAGAGTTCAATCATCATCATCACAGCTTATATACATTCCACTCCTTAGCACCAGCTTCCTCCATATTGGGCGGGAAATTAACCTGGTCCTATTCCCACGCTGGTCCGGTGGATTCATCATCACCATCGTTTTAGTCTATCGCCATCCATACCCTCATGTTACGCCATAAAGTGCGGTGCTGTGCCACCTGCATCCAACGACGCCCAGCAACTTTCACCAGGTCGTCGGTCCACCTAGTAGGGGGGCGTCCTACACTGCGTCGTCTGATACTTAGTTGCCACTCGAGAACCTTTCTACCCCAGCGGTTGTCGGCTCGTCGAGCGATGTGGTCTACCCATTGCCACTTCAGCGTGCTAATTCTTCGTGCTATATCGGTTACACTCGTTCTTCTGTTGATTTCCGTATTTCGGATTCTATCTTGCAGAGAAATTCCGAGCATTGCCCGCTCGTTGGTATATTAATAAATCATCATGACAGCTCATATATGTCCCACTGTTAGGCTCGAGGCTCCTCCACAATGAGAGGCAAATTGACCTATTACACCATGCTGGTCAGGCGTGTTAGTATAGGGTTTTATTTCGTGTTTCCTTTCTCTTGCATAGTTGTCATATGCATAATATATCCCTTAGTTGTCTTTAGCACCCACGGTTAAGATAGGTGATTTTTTTTTGTAATGGGTGGGTTATGGTAAGCGCAAACGCGGTCCATTCCGTCCAGGGTGATGAAAGGACGGCGCACGGGCCCATAACCCACCCGTACCCACTGGGCCGACCACTGGAGCAGGGTGACTTGTCGTCAGTGGTCGGCCCGACGGAATACCCTTTCGGGTAGCCTCATCTCTCGACGTCCTGGGACGTCGGTCGCCGTCGCGCGGTCAGCCTCTCTGCGGGTGACGGACTAAATTCCCCGATCCGGTCACCCGCGGCCTCGCCTAGGGCGGCATAAGATAGGGGATGGTGAATTGTATTCTTACTCCGTTACCACACGGAAACATTATCACGTAAAACAGACAACCAATTTTTATTAAACGATTTTGTCCCTCTGTGGGCCCATTTGTCGTACAGTGCGTGTCTAATTAAGATACACTGCATCATGCGGCATTGTCTCGCCGCATTAAACAATGTCGGCTCACTTTGTAAACATACGTAATATACGCATGTTTCAACACAATTTTATTAGATTTATTTGTATGCCAGCAACCTGTCCTCGCTTCGCTTCGGATTTCGCAGTCGCTTTACCCGTGTAGTGCCCGTTCCCGTGGGAATACCAGGATAAAATGTAGCCTATGTTATTCCCTAATATTATAGCTTTCCATTGGTGAAAGAATTTTTGATATCAGTTCAGTGGTTTAAGCGTGAAAGCGTAACAAACAAGCGAACTCACTTTCGCATTTAGAATATTGGTAAGGACGTTCAATTTCCGCGCAAAATTATCATTTGTTTGATTCACAAATTGTTTTTCACAAGAGTTTACATGTGATTATGTCTGTTAATTTTTGGAAAGTCTTTCACCCAACCTTATTTTTAGTGCGGTCTTAGAAAAAATAAATACTAAGTATTAAAAGACAATTTACCTATAGCAACACATATGACCAGGGTGGTATAACCGAAATAAAACCCTATATCAGTACGTCTGACCAGCGTGGCATAGTAGGTCAATTACCCTCCCGTTGTGAAGGAGGCTCGAGCCCAGCAGTGGGTAAATGAGCCGACATAATGTGCACAAAAATTGTTTCTGTCTATGTCCTTTATAGACTTCGAAACTATCCAACCGATGTGTTCCAAATCCGTTTCAAAAGAAAGGAAATATGAAAATAATTTTAGACCACTAAAACAATACAATGGTCAGGCCACATCGCTTGTCCAATCGACAACCATCAAGAAGAAGAAGGAAGAAAGGTTCTCAAGTGGTGACCACGAATCGGATAACGCAGAGTAGGACGACCACCTACTACACTATTTGCGCTGTAGCATGGTGCGGGTGACACATGTCAATACCAGGTGACTAGGAATGTGACGATTCGCAATTAAATTTTTATCACTAATTATACTCGTAGCATAAATAAATGTTGTTCTGTTTATTATTGTCACGAAAATTATATATAGGAAAAAATATATTCATAAAAATTATTCAATTAATTTAATAGTTCAAAAATTTTAAAAAGTTTCGTAAACTCATTCAAAACAACTGGTATTTCATATTTTTTCGTGGCAGCTTCGAGGATTAAAATTGAATGAAAAATTGAAGTAAATATGTAATAATTGTATACTTTTTAACAATAAAAAATTGAGCGCACAAATTGTTTTTTATTTATTTTTTAATCGACAATTCTTCGTAGTAGTAAATCCCATCACTAAATACGTCTTTGGTGTTACGTTATACGCATACCACTTTGATTATTTTTCTTTCAATTTCATTTGATTTGTAGGCTAGAACATTCTAGTTGGGTTTAATTTGGAAGGTATACCTTTATTACTACAGTTATTAGTGATTTAATATATTACCGATGTGGTACAGCTGAATTAATAGATCATAATTATAAATCGCGGCAACTTTCAAGAGTGAAACGAAACTCGCCATAACTGTCACCCGCACCATGCTACAGCGCAAATACTATAGGTGGACTGACGACATATTGAAAGTCGCAGGGAACCGTTGGACTCAAGTGGCACCGATTGTTCCAAGTGGCATTCTCGTGGAGAGGCCTAAAGTCCCACAGTGGTATGTAGCATACATTAAAGAAATTTGAAGGAATTATTTTGACTTTTTTTGTATTTGTATATAACAGCTTTTGAAGTCACCTAGTTAAAAATATTTCACTTATTTTTGCATTTAATAAATACATGAATTATAATTCTGTACAAATTGAAATTTTCATGAATATCAACTGCAAATAATCTCGTAAATAACATGACTGAAAACAAATAGTGGCTATTCAGCGCCACAAAGCGTTGGTTTGCGCGAATCTGTGAACAATCCGTGACAATTTAAACGTCAGCGCCGAATTAGATTTATTTCTTCCAACGATTTATTGTTACGTCGGGTACCGTTGGGATTTGTACCTGTAAGCTCGGTGTTTCGTTAGACTTTGGTTTCGCGGGAAAGCATTGTGATTTGTAGATTGGTTTGTACGTTACCTAAATTTCTGCTTTAGTTTTGGTTATTTATGTGTCTCGAGTATTTTTAATTTAAAGAGATACAATAGTTTACTCTAGGTATGTTATGGAAACTGGTTCGTTTCTTATAAAATTTTAAATTTTTAGCTTTTAATTATACCCCATCACCTTTTTTGTCCATGGGTGTCGTAAAAGACGACTAAGGGATTAAATATTAAATACGCATATACCATCTATGCAAGAGAAGGAAAACTCGAAAAAAACCTTACACCAATACGTCTGACCAGAGTGGTATAGTAGGTCAATTTCCCTCCCATATTGGAGGAGGCCCAAGCCCAACGGTGGGATGCTTCAACTAATACTGTTCCGTGTGATTCTCCATCACCACAAGGAAGTCGGCAATCATTGCATATTTCCTTTTAAACAAAAACGTGACTTTTTAAAAGAGAACGTGTATTCTGTACCTACTGTAAGTGATAATTTGTCAATTCTAGCAACAACGATTAGCATAAATGGACCCAGTGAACTAGCCCCAGTTTATTCGAGACGATTCGTCCCCAATGTTGATAAATTGTTACTCGTTTATCCATAGTAATGAATAATAAAGGGGACAAAGAGAAAATTTACTTTTATACTCCGATAACATATTGTTGATTTTTCGGATTTAAGGAAATAATTTATCTTTTTTCGTGTGGTGACGGAGTAAGAATACAAAACTTAACTAGATGATATACACAAATAATAGCTACGCAAGAGAAAGAAATCCCGAAATGTAAGCCTCCACCAACCCGCCTGACTAGCGTCATCTTTTTGCCTTCCATTGTGGAAGAGGCTGGAGCCTAGCACTGGAACATAAGCTCTGATGATGATGATGATGATATGTTTTTTCCTTTTTACCTCATATGCTGTTTACTGTTTTTTTGCAGATGAGGGAAATTTGTCCATTACGGCATGTTTCATTGATACAGGGTTTTATTTACAATTATTCAACTCTTACAGTGGTAGGTATATCTTTATACATAAATTTCTTGCGACGTGTGTCACTGAACTCCTCTAAGACGGCTGGACCGATGTTGATGATTTTTTTTTTTTTTTTTTTTTTTTTGTGTGACTTAGTTGTTAGCCTCAGATGGCTGTGACAACTTTACCCGGACTGGTGGGTGAGCGCTGAGGGCTCTCAACCCGCTTAAAGTTAAGCGACCCATCCCGAGAGCACCCCCTGTGGAGTACGGACCTCGGCTCGGGCGGTCGCTGGCAAAGTGGGCACTCCCACGTTTATGATTTTAACGCGACACGTCTTCCTTCCCCGTCGGCGGGGGCGGTAACGTGGATATTTACTACTATTTGTCAAGGCCGCGCGGGCTGTGTATGCCTCAGTCTGGGCGAGCGTTATAGTGTCGTCGGGTTCGTCGAGTATTAGTCGCGGTTGTTTAATCGCGGACATTTTAGAGGGGATGTAAGAAGCCGCCCTTACCACTAATGGGTTCGGGTGTGTCGCGGCAGAGTCGAAGTAGCGGCGGGAGCACTGTTTCATGTATTGCCTGATGGTCGGCAAGCCAAGATCTATGTGAAGATCCACATTGCGCATGTACCACGGTGCTCCCGTCGCTCGGCGCATGAACCTATTCTGTAATGCCTGTAGCCGATGTAGCCTGCGTGGCTTCGCTTGTGTAAACACTACACTTGCATACGTCATGATAGGACGTATACAAGCGGTGTATAATCTAACTTTATTACGGAGAGATAGCTTAGACTTTGCGTGTACTAAGCTGTGTAACCATCCTAGCACTAGGGCTGCACGCGCGCGGACTCGCCCTATGTGAGGACCGAAGGTCAGTCGTCTGTCCAAGGTCACACCCAGATATTTGATCTCCCTTGTCCAGGGGATGGGTTGGTCGAACATCTTTATCTGTGGATATTCAGCCATTGGGTAGCGGCGATCTATCCCCTTATGAAATATGATCGCCTGGCTTTTGGTGGGGTTTATACCGATTCTCCATTTCCTAGTCCATTTGGCTAGGGCGGTAGCCGCAGTTTGGAGAACGGTTGTCACTGTTGAGGCAGATTGACCTGCATAGAAGATGGCAGTGTCGTCAGCGAATAATGCTGTTTGTATTCTACTATGTTGGGGTATGTCGCTGGTGAACAGCGAGAAGAGAATTGGAGAGAGCACCGATCCCTGGGGGACGCCGGCTTCTAGTTTGTGCGGTGCTGATAAAGTACCTTCCACTCTGTAGCGAAAGCTACGCTCGAGTAGGAAGTCTCTAACTATCATAACTAAATAGTGGGGGATTTTGAGCTTTATTAACTTGAAAATAAGGCCGTTATGCCAGACTTTGTCAAACGCTTTTTCTACATCAAATAGAAGCATACCCGTATATAAACCGCGTTGCAGTTTATAACTTGTATACTCGACTATTCGATGTACTTGCTGAACGCAAGAGTGTTGCGTGCGAAAGCCGAACTGAATCGGCGGGATGAGGTTGTTTTCCTCAGCGTACTTTTTTAGCCTACTAAGTAGTACGCGCTCATATATTTTACCTAAACTGTTAAGTAAACTAATCGGGCGATATGATGACGGTTCGGTACGTCGCTTGCCGGGTTTAGGTATACCTATTACCACGGCTTTTTTCCATTGTTTAGGAAATATGTAATTGACTAATGCAGCGTTAATAATTGCTGTTAATATTAATAATAGTGAATGAGAGAAGAGTTTAATAACTCTATTAGAAATACCGTCCGAACCGGGGGATTTCCTAGGGTGGAGACCTCTAACTATCGACTGAACCTCCTCCACTGTCGCTGTTGGTATAGGCTCTTGTGGCTCAGCGTCTGCGATACGCGTACGCGATGTACATCGTTCCACTTCGCTGTTAACGGTGTCGGTGTGTCGCGCGTCTGTGTGTTGTGTACTCGACGTACATTGCTGCTCAAGGTCGGCCGCCAGACATTCAGACTTTTCATCGTCATCGAACGCCGGCGGTTGGTTGGGGCGGTTTAAGGGTGGCATGGTGGACATCGTATCCTTTTTGAAAGAACGGGCAAGCCGCCAGTAAGCCTGGTGCGAAGGCTCCAGTTCGCTTAAGGTGGCGTCCCATTCGTTTTGTCTAAACTCATTTATAGCCGTTTTAACCGCCCTCTGCAGTGACCGCATATGATAGCGGTTATCTTCGCAGGGGAAGCGGTCGTAGGCTCTTATGGCTGCGTTCTTACGCCTCAGTAGGTCGCGGACGTCAGCGGGTAAGCACCTTCTACGATTGCTCGTGTCGGGCACTCTCCGTGAACAATCGTTAACTAACGATTGTACGTGACCGGTGAGGGCGTCGATCGCGGATTCGATGTCCTCTTTATTGTTCAATGTATTACATATACTGTCAAGATGAGCCGACGAGGAGGGAGACTGGAGTTTGTCCTTCAGTCGCTCCCAGTCTGTGCACACTTTCTCAGTGGGGGGGGTGAGGCCTGAGGGGCCGTATCGGGGGGCGAGATGTTGATGAAATTTTTCGTGTGTGTTCATGGAGATTCGAGAATGGTTTAGATTCACAATTGAACCCGGTAGGTGGCGCTTTATTTGAACAGAACAACGTCTGTTGGGTCAGCTAATATACTTATGTATAAGGAGTTACATGACTCCATCCATTGTTATGATACACATGGGAAAGGGGATGATGATCATTCTATTTTTACTCCGTCATCACACGGACAAAAGAAAACTTTTACCACTTACCTATGATCGGGCATTTATTTCTATATTAAACTAGATACCGACTGCAGCGCCATCTGCCGGGCTGATTTGTGAATCTAAATCACCTAGGCCCCCACTTGAATACATTCAGAAAAATCATTCAAATCCATCCAGCCGTTTAGTTGCAGTATAGATAAACAACCTAGATACCGACTGCAGCGCCATCTGCCAAGCTGATTTGTGAATCTAAATTATCCCATATAGGCTCCCACTTGAAAACATTCACAAAAATTCATTACAATCCATTCAGCCGTTTAGTTGCAGTATAGATAAATAACCTAGATAGGTATCTAGTCGTTAAGTTTTCTGAAATTCTCTGATTTTCTGCGCAATTTTCTGGGCAAAAAACATCTTAATTTTTTTTCTGTAAGAGCCTTTTTCAAAGGAAAATTAAAAAAAAAGATGGACGAAATCGGTGAAGTCGTTCTCAAGTTATGCTATTGTCCTGCGCGAACAGCGCCACCTACCGGGTCCAAATGTGAATCTAAACCATTCTCGAATCCCCTTGAACATGCACAAAAAATTTCATTAATATCGGTCCAGCCGTTTAGGAGTTCAGTGACACACACGTACACAAGAAATTTATATATAAAGATAAGTCTATGGAATAAATGAATTAATCATCATCATCAAGTCAGATCATATATACCGACATATGAAACGTCCTCTGTTCGGAACCTCCTCCACATTAGGAAGGCAATTGTCCTAATATAGTCCTCACTAGTCAGACCTATACTGTATTATTTGGAGATTTCCTATTTTTATGCTCGTTTGAATGCTCTAATCTCAGGAACTACATGATCACAAATATAAACATTTTCTACTACTAATCCGCCATACAAGATCCATCAAAATAATAACAAATCAAAACTATTTGTTTAACAGTTATTTTAACATCTGAGTCACGTATCCCTCGCCGGGATCCCTTTAGCAAACAAATAGTGTCAGATCCCGGGATCAGGGTGACAATTTGAGCGGATAACACGGGACTAAAGCTTGAGAGCTGTCCCGCTATTTATTACAATTACTTCCCGGGGGTAAATGATGGTGTACCTTTAAATTGTTTTTGTTTTATTGTATCAATGTTTTCTCCGTGCGGTTTTATGCGGTTTAGGATTTGTGGTGTATTTTGTGGGTTTTATACTGCGTATCAAGTTTTTTCTATAATGTAAATTAGGAAATATAATCTTTTTTGTTGGTATTATCATAAGGTCATATACGTCCCATTGTCTCTCTTTCACAATGTGAGGACAATTGACCTATTATTCCATCCAGGGGAGACGTGTTGGTATAGACCTTTATTTCAATTTTTACTTCCCTTGCTATACCTATGCATAGTATTATTATATACATATCAGTCGTCTTTTGCGACATACACGGGCAAGTAAGGGAGTGGTGAATTGTATTCTCACTCCATTACCACACGGACGTACAAACATATATATTATATATTTAGCAAAATTATTGAATTAAATATTCTAAAGGATCCTAAAGGATCAATCTCTTCTTCATGAATATTCTTAATAAGTGTCTTTTAAAAAGTATTATGTGAAAATAGCGAGAAGAAAATACGATATCGGATTTTCCTTTATATTGTTTTTCCATTTCATATAAACGTTTGTGAGGCTACAAATTTAAATATATCTAACTATTTTTAGCGTTTCAAGTGTACAAGTACTAATAGGAAACAGTCTTCTAACTGTAATTGTTTTAATTAGATAATAAAGCGCAACGACTAGGAACCTACCTAATAATCTAGAGCCCTCAAGTTATTTTTCGAACGGTGTAACTTTTCAGTCTTGAACAAGATAATTGTAAAAATCTTTGCTAATTTTTTAAAGTGAGGCAAATCATAGTAGTTTGGCTTGTAAGGTTTCATAGCTCGTATTGAACCCGGATGAATCTCAAATCTGTTTTATGCAAAAGCGTATTGTTTCAAAGAAATTAAAAATCAATTACACCCATTTGGAACTTGTATACCTAAAGGTGACGGAAGGTTTTGCCGAATGGTGACGGAATACAGTTTATGAACTTATTTCTTGTTCGTGGTTTTCGTAAAAGACGCCTAAGGGATTAAATATCCGGGGACTGGACCGGGGAGTTAGTCCGCCACCCGTCGAGAGGCCGACCGCGCGAGGAAAGACTGACGTCCTTCCCGAGGGGAGGACGTCGGTCGATGGGAGGGTACTACTCAGGGGGTATTCCGTCGGGCCGACCACTAATTACAAGTACCCCTGCTCCGGTGGTCGGTCCACCGACGAAGGCGAAAAAAGGAATTAAATATGCATATAACATCTATGCAAGAGATGGAAAACTCGAAATAAAACCCGATATCATACCGTCTGAGCAACATGGGTCAATTTCTTTCCCATTGTGGAGAAGGCTTAAGCCCAATAGTGAGACATATACCTGTGATGATGATGATGATGATTTTGAGGGACACATTGGCAATAGTGGAATATTAAAAAAAACTACAAAAGAAATTTCATAAAATAAAAAGAATAGTTATGGAGTATAAAATACTAAGTCCTATATCTGTTTTAAATCCAATACTAGAACTCTTAAAAATGTTCTAAGCGTAGTTAAGCAACACTGTTGTATAAAGTGAAATTTCGTTAGCGTACGTTAAGTCGATAGAGGGTGGTATAAATGGGGGTTGTCACTACTGGGGCGTTTTCCATTTCACGCTCCGTTCGTTGCTGATGACACCGCATTCCGGCGAGCAAATGGCTCGACAAATGAACTGAGGGCGCACTCGCGGACACGCCCTGGCCTGCCTCACCATAAATGTCACTATTGCTAAAGGGCGGCTTTTGTTGGAAAGAAAATGGTGATGTTTCAAAAAGTACACAAAGCAGGCATGAGGACTAACTTTTTATCTTTGAAAAAAAAAACACAGAGCAGTTTGGAAGAAACCTAATACAGAAGAGAAAACTTAAAATTAACGATTATTACCTACCTTTTTGTGTTTGGAAAAAACACAAAGCAGTAACAACTGCCGACAGAAGTGAGAACTTAAAACGATCGACTGTTAACTAACTTTTTATTTTTGGAAAAAACATAAAGCAGTTAGGACTGCCGACAGAAGTGAACATTTAAAACTAACTATTGTTCACAAATTTTTTACTTTTGAATATTCAAATTATTTTTTTTTTATCTTAAATTTAATTTGTAGGCGTTTTTCAGTTATCTGGTTTTGACTTCTATCGACACATATTGATACATATAATGACATTGATATAGCTACAGATATAGTGTTATCGTTAAAACGTCACGTGACCATGTCGATGAGGACTTCATAAATTTACTCAGCATCCTAATCTACATATAGAAGTTTCCACGTCAAAAAAAACTGATAAAAAACTGATCAAGTGCGAGTGGGAAGCATATAATATCAAGCATTTCGTACATATACAAAAAAATTGACAGCACGTAACATTTCTTAAGTAGGACGGAAATATGATAAATTCACGTTTCTTTTATCCTAATAAAAATTATATAAAATTTTAAGTTTTTTGTTCATTATTCTTATATATAAGTATGGAAGTTATGGATATATAAATTCTATGTAAGTTTTAACGGTCTACCTATTACGATTCATTAGACAGAGTTTTCTGACAGTCTGATTGACAGATGGAGAACACGGAAGCCTACCTAGTATCTAATAGCTTTCTGCTCCCGTTTAAATATGGAACCCTAAAAAAATAGCTAACATAAAATTCAATCCGACTGGAGAGGCCCCGGTATCCTGTCCGAATCGTTGACGCCTTCCGGCCGGTGCTGATGGAGTTGTTGGATCGGCGACAAGGGCATCCCTTGTCGCCGATCCAACCTCTTCTGACTAGTGCGGGTATTGATGGGGCACCGTTGCTTTGTCAAGTACCTGCACAAAGTCGTGAGGAGGGAGAGCACATTTTTCTGCCAACATTGTGATTGCGACGAGAACTCGGCACAGCGCACGCTCGAGGTGTGCGCCGCGTGGCCAGAGCAGCGCTGTGAACTCGTCGCAGTTATTAGTGCCACACTGACCCTGCCGACCATCGCTAGGGAGATGCTCGGTAGCATCAGGATTTGGGACGCGGGCGCTGCCTTCTGTGGAGCTATCGTCTCGCAGAAGGAGGCGGCGGATTGTGTGCGGGAGGGAACTCTTGTACAGAGATACTAACCGCCACCGGCGACTTGGGTTGATGCCGCTCTAGCCGAGGCGGCTGCTGCTGACTGGACTGGGGTCACAGTCCGTCACCTTCAGAGAGGCTGGCTGCGTGAGGCCGACGCCCTGGGAAAGGGCGTCGGGGAAGGTACGGTACCCAAAAGCATATCTGCCAGGCTGACCATGGACGACTGAATGAAAGAACTCGGTGCAAGTGGTCGGCCTAATGGCAAAGGGGAGGAAATACGGTGGAATATGGGGCTGCGCTCCACCTTTACGTCACCCCAGATGGACTGGATGGCGTGTGTACTGGCCAAAGTTTAAAGTATGAATATTGAAGGCTTTAGGAGTAAGGAAAGATCAAAAAAAAAATGGATGGACTGCGTGAAGCGTGACTTGGATGTTAGGTACATATCATATCCCTTCGTCGTCTTTTCTACACAGACAGATAAGAAAGAGGATGTTGAATCGTATTCTTACTCCGTCACCACACAAACAGCACATGATCTAAAACGAGTGAATATTTGCCGGCAAAACTCTCTTTGCCACGTCATAACGTTCGGCTGAGGAAGTCTTTATAAATCTGTTGTTTTTAATATATAGACTTGAGTGTTCTAATAATTACTTCATGGACTAATTTATGTGTATTCATATAAAAAAATATATATATCTTCGCTAACAGCTCAAGAATAGACAACGTGCTACCTAAAAGCGATATTATCTTTATGGCAGGAAAAAGCAATTCGTTCAAAATGTTGTTCTATTTACTAAATTCTAGCAAGATTATAGTATGTTAATTGATCGTAAATGTAATTTATAACACATTACAGAAATTGCAGAAATAAAAACAAGTAATTTATGATCATTTTCTAACAAATTTTACTTGCATTTGGTGAAATCATGATTATTTGATTCAGGGTGAATTCCTAAATAAAATAATAATGTTATATTATTCAAAATATCAATATTATATCTATTCGTCTCAGCTCATACATGTGAAGGGCTCTTCTGTGGCGTCCACAGAGGGCTATGGCGGTCAGGATCATCCGCGGTTACCGCACGGTGGCGACGGAGGCGGCGTGCCTGTTGGCCGGGACTCCCCCGTGGGACCTGGAGGCGGAAATGCTCGCCGACTTGTATCGGCGGGTGTCGGGGGTGCGAGGGGAGGGCGGTGTTGTCTCCTTAAGGGAGCTCACCGCCTGGCGCGTCGACGCCCGCCGAGACGTCATTTCCCGTTGGGTAGTCCGGCTGGAGAGGCCTCGATACGGTGTCTGGACCGTGGAGGCCTTCCGGCCGGTGCTGATGCAGTGGTTGGAACGGCAGCACGGGGTACTCTCCTTCCGACTGGTGCAGGTCTTGACGGGGCATGGATGCTTCGGCAAGTACCTGTACACGGTCGCTAGGAGGGAGAGTTCACCGTCCTGCCACCACTGCGATTGCGACGAGGACATGGGGCAGCATACGCTCGAGGTCTGTGCCGCTTGGGCGGAGCAGCGTCGTGAACTTGTCGCAATCATCGGTGCCGACCTGACGCTGCCGACCATCGTTAGGGAGATGCTCAGCAGCGTCAGGAACTGGGACGCGGTCGCAGCCTTCTGCGGCGCAGGCGCGACTACCTGCGTGCCATGCCGCTCTAGCCGAGGCCGCGGGTGACGTGACCGGGGAGTTAGCCCGTCACCCGCCGAGAGGCCGACTGCGTGAGGAAATACCGACGTCCTCCCCGAGAAGGGGACGTCGGTCGATGGGAGGGTACCCCAAATACTCCATGTATTCCGTCGGGCCGACCACTGATGACAAGTAACCCTGCTCCAGTGGTCGGCCCAATGACGGAGGCGACGTGGTGTTCGGGTGGGTTGCGGGCGTGCGTGCTTACGCCCCTCTGTCGCCCTGGACGGAGTGGTGCGAGGAGCGGGCCGACCGCAGCCCACCCCCAAAAAAAAAAAAAGCTCATACATGTGACATACTGTACCATGCTGATTAAAGATGTTGCTGTAAGGTTTTATATTGAGTTTTTTTTCTCTTACACCGACGTTATATCCATATTCTATCCCTTAGTCGTCTTTTACCACATACACGGGCAAGATAGGGAATGGTGAATTTTTACTGCGTCATTACCATAGCTAATTCACTATATGACCTTACTACACACGGAAATTTATTGTCATTCTGCTCTTATCCCAATTACTTGGGTTCGTCACAATATGTACTCCTCACACATTATGCATATTGCAAAACTTATTGACAACAGTTTTATGACCGTCTGCCTGCTTAATGTCAACCTTGAGAATGTACTTGTTGACCAAATGCTATCAGATGGTATTGGTATTTGCTTTTAGTCGTATTTTATGTCACTTACGAGCAATGTAAGAGTTGACAGTGTTCGTGGCCACACAGCAGTTGTAATCCAGTATAGAAGTAAGCCAGGTCCAAGTAAATCTTAATTATATTTTATGACACATATGAGCAATTTAAAGATTGGTAGTGTTTGTAGCCGCTACCACACAGGAGTGGTAATCTTATATGAAAGTAATGTAGTAATATATTTTGTATTATTAAGACTTCAACAAACAATTATAAAGATAAGAAACAATAAAATTCTTGTCTTTGTTATAAAACAAAACAGCGTAAAATTACATTCACAACAGAATAATTCTTTCCGCTTTTAATTGTCAGTCATAAGTGGTTTTTATAACGTGAAAAAAAAACCTGCTATCTAATCGTGTGTAATTATTTAAGAGAAAGGAAATTTACTTTAAAGTCGTGTCTATTCGTGAATTAGTGTGTACGTTATTTTTTATTTTAAACGTCGCATCGTTTATTGTATTTATTTATTATTTAAATTAATGACGCAAGACAATTATAGAACTAGGTGAGATTGTTATTATATTATTGTAAATATTCTTTTCATTTTTAAATTATTTTTTTTTAAATTAGTAATGTTTAAAAGCAGCAGTTAAAATGTTTTTGTTTAAAAGAAAAATTTAGAGAAATCAGTCATTCATTTCAGCTCATATATGGGACCTACGTCCCATTATAGGTTTCGAACATTCTCTATGAGCTGAGATGTTGCAAAAAATTAAGGTACATGATTTCAAATATTATAATATTTATTAACCGACTTCTAAAAAGGAGGAGGCTCTCAATTCGGATGTTTGTAGTTTTTTTTATGTATTTTCGCGCACAACTCCGCATCTCGTCAACCGATTTGAAAAAATCTTTTTTTGTTGGAAAGGTTGTACTTCACAAATGATCCCATGAATATTTATCGAAATCGAACGAGCGGTTTTTGATAAATCAACAAAAATCTAAAAATTTGTCGAATCGATATAGGGATTTATTCATTTAATCAATTATTGTAAACATAGATATTATAATTGAACTTATAAATAAAATTAAATATTTAAAAACTTCGTAATATTTATCCTGCTCATTTAAATTTTGGTGAGAAAAGTTGAATTCTGTGAGATGTTTTTTTTTCCAGCATATAGTAGTCCATGTTTCCTCCTATGGAGGAGGCTCGAGCTCAACAGCGGGATGTATATCGACTGAGTTAATGAGACGCTGAAGAACCCATCACTTAAAAAAAATTGATTAAAAAAAGGGTGGTCCTACACTCAAAAAAAATGTTAGTGATGTACCCCTTACTAAAATACTCGAGGTACATCTAACCAGTTACCAAAGAATTTGTAAAATAAAAAATACTTTAATCGTATATGGCTTTTGATGTTGAAGTATTTATAACAATAGTAACGTTGTTGTTATGTGCTTGTTTCATGATTGTTAAGAGATCGTGACAGTCGCCACCTTGCGGAACAAACGGTCCTTATAAAAAATATATTCTTTTTGTCCACCTGAGATAGATATAATACGTGTTCGTGCCTCCACGTACAACAATTTCTTATTTGCTACATGGATTCTTTTGACATCGACCTCAGTTAAATCTGTATCCGTGTGGTTACAGAGTAAGAATACAATTCACCACTCCCTACCTTGTTCGTGGATGTCGTAAAAGACGACTAAGGGATATAATAAGCATATAACATCTGTGCAAGAGAAGGAAAACTGAAAAGCCTATTCCAACACGTCTAACAAGCGTGGAATAGTAGTTCATTCCCCCTCCTTTTATGAAGGAGGCTTACGCCTAACAGTGGTACATTTATTGGCTGAGATGATGATGATGATATGAACCTGCTCTATCTGATGTCGTCTGGTCTACAATAATATTCCTAATGAGGGTTGATGTCAGGCAAGCGGCTGGTCATAAAACTATTCTCAATAACTTAGCAATTATTATAAAAATGAATTGCGTCGATGCCAAGTAATTGGACTAAGAGCAGGATAAGATAGTTTCTTTTATGACATACTATAGGTATATCAATTCGCCGTATGGTGACAGAGTAAAGGAGAGTAGAGAATACAATTCACCACCATGTCTCTTACTCGTGGGTCTCGGCAAAGACAAGGGATTACATACAGTATTCCCACGGGCACAGATACTAAGCGGATGAAACCAAGGGCATTTGCTAGTCAAATATATATCTGCTGACCCATTAAGTAGTTCCGCGTGGATACATAGTAGGTAAGAATACCATTCACCATCCTCTCTTTTGTCCGTGGATGTCGTAAAAGACGACTAAGGGATGTCTTGTGTAGGTCTATAACAATTATACAAGTGAAGGAAAATTCTAAATAAAATACTAACCCGCTTGACCAGCGTATACCACGCTGGTCAAGCGGGTTAGTATTTTATTTAGAATTTTCCTAGAAGTAGGTTAATTACCCTCCCAGTGTGGAGGAGACTCGAGCCCAGTAGTGGGACGTATATAAGCTGTTATGATTGAGTAGTTACAAAGCGTACATCCCATTAAAATGGACATAAATACATAATCTTCTTTTTGGGTTTTAAGGCATTCGTGTAAAAAGCTGAGCAGTCGAACGTTTTTGTTGACTATTCGATATCTAACCAATCCTGTCTTATTTACTACTTGTACGACAAAAAAAGTTTCACCAAACAGTTAAATACTTAACGCTTCATGTAATGAAATTTATAAAAAATCGCGTTGTCCTATCACAAGTTAAGAAAAACTTATTGTAATGGTGATCGAAACCGCGGGTGTGCCGCTTCGGAAGCGAAACAGGTGCGTTAAAATGACGATTCATATACCATTTGTCATTTATTGTGATTTGTGACGCTCCGTTTTATACCTTTAGGATTTTGAGACTTATATATCGGAATCCAAATACAATTTATATTATACTTGTAAGTAGCAACGGTATTATCCGCGTGATTCTTAGTCTGTCACCACACAGAAAGAAAGAAACATTTTTAAAACGGTCAAATTCCCGCGATTTCAATTATGTACGTAATTACCATTCCTGTTATTTACTGGTAATGAATATTATCTACAATATAAAATCTGTTTAATAGCTTAGATGAGAAAGCATAACAAACAAACAAACTTAATTTTGCATTATATTAGGATATTTCTGTATATCAGAATTTCATTAATTGCCAATGTATATCGTCATCTCAGCTCATTTAAGTCCCACAATTGGGTTCGGATCTCCTCCATAATAGGAGGGAAATAGACCTGCTACTATACCGCGTGTGTAGTTTCAAACTTCTTAAACGGGAAAAGAAAGTATGTTGACATCTTTTATTACCCTATTACCATCGGGAGAAGTTAACGAGACCTCCGTCATATTTAAAATGATTACAAAGTTAAAGTTAAGTTATTTAACTTGGAATTTATGTTCGTTGCAAATCTTACACTTGAATTTTAAACCATTTACACATAGTTTGAATGATAATGCATGATGAGCTAAGTGACATTAACCTAAATCCAATATGGCGGACGGTCCAAGATGGCGGAATATTTTATGTGCACGTATCAAAAGGGCTTGCAAAGATAAATACGAAAATTAAGAGCATTTAAATGAAAGCTTGTTTTTATAAATGCTTTTACTATTAATTAATTTTAATGTATTCTTTGTTGAAAAATACCGTTCGCCACTCACATACGTTATAAGTGAAGCGAACGACAGCTTGTTTAGAGTCGTTTAATAACGCATCATTTATCTCATTAATGTCGCAAATGTTTATGTTATAAGAATGTAGAAGTCGCTTTTTGATCTGTTCTTTCATGTTTAAATGAGATGCAAGGTTAATTGCAGGATGCAGTTTGTTAAATAACACTGTCTGATTTTTTTTTAACACTCAAATAAAGGAGCAGGTATAAGGTTCACCCATTTACTGCAGTATCTAAGAGGCTATGAAAATAATGAATTAACATAATTTTAAAGAAAAACAGAGACCTATAGTTAGACTAATAGTTGGGCTTTTATTTTTCAAACCACTATATTACAGTTAAATATCTTTTAAAAAAAAGTAAGCCGTCGCTCAGGACGCCTGGCAGATGTGAAACATCGAAATTATTTGTACAAGTATATATGCATAAAAGAATAGATTACGACAGAACTAATATGGCATAAAGTATTGAATAAAATAATACGATTTCCATTATTATTTGAAATATTACACAGCAATAAAATTAATCCACCGCACACTGAATGAATTTTAAACATTTATTTTCATTAGTATACATTATAGATAACAATTTACTTTGAGTTCACTAGATGGCGTTGTACAAAATTTGAAATCGCACCATGGTTTCGTTACAAAAATGTACATATATATCCCGATATTTATTTAATAGTTAATCAAGAGGGCACCGCGAAGGGTGGCGTTAAACGCCACGAGAGCATCGCGGGCACCCTCGCCTATAGATGTTTCACATCAATAAATAATGGCGAGTTTAAAAACAAGTATAAAGTCCTTAGATTTGTATATAAATATCTAGTCTTACTTATACCAAAGAGCGCAAATTAATGCTAATTAAACAAGTTCCTTTTAGCGTAAACTTGTGCCAAAGATTTAGCGACAAGTAGGGATGACGCCTTGACGATAAAATTAGCATTTGCGGTAACCGATTCAGTATTTTCGCTATCAAAGAGTAAAAAGATAAGTTGCTGTTTTTTTTGGTACCTTTAATAATGTTTGTGATGTATTTTTATTGTGCTACCTATTACAAATTCTATATGTAGATTGAAATAATAATATTAAGATATTATTTCCGTGTAGGGATAGAGTAAGAATACAATTCACCATTCCCTTTCTTACCGGTGGGTGTCGTAAAAGACGACTAAGTGATATAATATGCATATAATATGTATGCAAGAAATGGGGAAACTCGAAGTAAAAACCTATACCTACATTTAACCAGCGTGGTATAAAATCAATTTCCCTTCCATTGCGGAAGAGGCTCGAGCCCAACAGTGGAACGTTTATGTGCTGTGATGACGTTGATGATGATGATTATTACCGTGTGAATAAAATTGTATATCAACATGTCTGATCAGCATAATATAGTATGCTAATTTCTCTCCTATCCCAATCTCTCTCTTGTCATTCAATTCGTCTTCTGCATTGCAAAGGGTCTTATATGAGTTGAAATCATTATGATATTCGTAGAGCAATTTAAAATATAATTAAAATAGAGATGGTTTTTGATGACAGGAAAATGTAATATCTGCCGTAAACATCTCGCGAATTTTACAGTATAGATTTAAATATTTTACAGTATTATTGTACAGTATAAATAAATTTTACAATACGCGAATTTTACAGTAGGAACAATATCTAAACTGATATTTCGAAGACTAACCACACTTCACTATTTAAAATGATTGAGATATTAGTTGGGAATCAATCAATACACCTATTGGGTGACGTATTTATCTGAATAATAATAAACTGGTGCTTTTTATAAAGGTCTACACAAACACGTATTACCTATGACAGTACTACTTAGTTTGTGCCTATGACGAAGGCTTTGACTTTCATTTGACAACTTCAATCCATTACATTTCTTCTTCTTCTTGTTTAATGGCAATGAACTGCAATAATTCAAACTTAACACACTAAAATAATGCAAAAATTTAAAAGCGCTACATGACATTTGGACATTCGCGTCAAAAGTATTCCATTACATTTGATCGAAGTTAAATACATTTCTCATTAGAGACAACCCTTAATATATTCAAGATCATTTCACCGAGATAACACAGATCGCAAGATTCTTATGCGAGATTTGTACAACAATCTGTTAACGGATGTATTTTAGGATTCAACAAGAATATAACATGTGAATTTGAGAAATAAATTAACAAGTACATATTCAAGTGCTTGATCTTAGTTTAAGATTAAGTTGAATCTATTTATGTAGATCTTCATTACCCATATATACCGCATCGGTGAACATAAAATGAAATAGGAGGGAAATTTTCTTATTACAACACACAAGAAAGATTATGGTCTAATATTTTAAGATTTTCTTTCCGCGTGATGTTATTAGTTGATGTTGCTTTATCATCATCATCGTCTCAGTGTTTACACCCACTGTTCCAGCAAGCCCAGCTGGGGCCTCTTCCGCTATGGGAAGAAAATTGAATTACTATACGTTACTCAGACGTGTTGGTATAGGGTTTGTTTCGAATTTTCCTTTTCTTGCCATTATATGCATATTGTATCCCTAAATCGTCTTTTACGATAATGAGAGGCAGGAGAGGGTGTGGTGAATTCTATGCTTACTCCATCACCACACGGTGATTGGCTGATGTTGCTTAGTCATTTCTAAAGACTACTTTCAGGTAATAATTCTTCAAAACTGTAATATTTTCATTCATCCATCCATAAGCCCGCCGACATTCACTTCTGAAAATAGGCCTCTCCATGAGGATGCTACTCCGAACTGTCCTGTGCGACTTGCATACAATGGTTCCCTGCGGCTTTCAAATAGTCCACCTATAGGGGGAACGTCCTACGATGCATCGTCCGAGTTATAATCTCCACTCGAGAATCTTTCTTCCCCAACGTTTGTCAGTTCTACATGCGAGTTGCATTTCAACGTGCTAAATCTTCGGACTATTTCGATTGTACCGTGCCGCGGATTTTCCTATGCCGGATTATATTATGTAGAGAAATACCAAGCATAGCGCTCTCTATAGCACGTTGAGCGACTTTGAGCCTTTTTTGAGACCTGCATTTCGAAAGCACGTTTTAATAACATACGTCATTGTTGGTAAAACACTCGGGTTATTATATAAAACTTTGTTTTTACTGCAACGCTGAATATTGAACGAGAAGATTCTCTTGTTAGTTTTATAAAGTAAAACTGCTAAAGTATATAATGATTTTTATGCTAATATAGCGTTCATGTGAGAAAATTCTTCCCGGTCCCGGTTTTGTCGACTTTTCGAATACTTTTCAGCGTCTATAGTCACACGCTGAAAAGTATTCGAAAAGTCGACAAAACAAAAATCAATTACAAACCCGATAAAATGCGCAATAAAAGTTTTATTTATATTTACGTATATAGTTTTACGTATACTGCGTCCATATTTCTTCTGTCGCTGATGTGTTAAAATTGCAATGAAAGTTGTGTCTTTAATAAAGCGTCCCCCTTGACACGTGAATGTAGCGAATACAATATTTTACAAGCCACTGATTATAGAAGTGAGCGAGCGTGTTAACTAACTCAAATGAATGCTGATTTTTATTAGGGTTCATCGGCACGAAGTTATAGATTTTTGATTAGAATGTACGAGTATTGTTGGTAGGAGCGTCATCATCGTCATCATTACAACTCATACACGTCCCACTGTTGGGCTTGAACCTTCTCCACAATGAAAGAGAAGATGGCCTATTATACCACGCTGTTCAGAAGGGTTTAGGGTTTTATGCCTAGTTTTACTTCTTTTGCAATATTGTTTTCTGCATATATCCCTTAGTCGTCTTTTACGACACCCACGTGCAAGAGAGGGGGGCCATGAATTGTATTCTTACTTCGTCACCATACGGAAAATCTATAGCGTAGTTAAATGTAATTCATAGCTATTGTGTATTATATGTGACAAATATTATAAAAATAATATTTAAATTTTTTATTATGGGCCTGGGCTACGGTCAACGCACCCGCCGCCCGGCTCCATCCGGGGCGACAGAGGGTCGGCGCGCAGCCTCGTAACCCACCCGATAGCACGTCGCCTTCGTCGTTGGGCCGACCATCGGTGCAGAGTCCCTTGACTTCAGTGGTCGGCCCGACGGAATACCCTGAGAGAGTATCCTCTGCCATCGACGTCCCCTTCCCGGGACGTATATTTAAATCCTTAAATCTTTCCGTTTAGTGATGGAGTGAGAACACAATTCACCATTCCCTCTCTTGCCCGTGGATGTCGTAAAAGACGACTAAAAATTAAACATGCACATAACATCTATGTAGGAGAAGAAAAACTCGAAATAAAACCCTATATCAACACCTCTGACCAGCGTGGTATAGTAGGTCAATTTTCTTTCCTTTGTAGAGGAGATTCGGGCTCAGCAGTAATACCTATATATGAGCGGACATGAAAAGATATTCATCACAGCTCATATACGTCCCACTGTTGGGCTCAAGCCTCCTCCTCAATGGGAGTCAAAATTGACCTACTATACTACGCTGGTCAGACGTGATGGTACAGGGTCTTATTACCAGTTTTCCTTTCCTTGCATTTTGTATGCATATTGTATCCCTTAGTCGTCTTTTACGACACCCACGGGCAAGACAGAGGGTGGTGGGTTGTATTCGTAATCCGTCACCACACGGAAATATATTACCTACGTTTATATAACTTTCATAATAATGAAATCAAAACCATTTATTTACCTTCAAACTTCAGTAGCAATTCCAGCAGCCAAAAGAATTTTGGAATTTATGTTCTCAATATATTTGCCATTGAGCAAGTATCGAATTTTTGCCGAATATAAAGGAACAACACGGCATTTTATTAAACCGCGCGACCACGCGAACAATCGCCTCTTTGTTGAAGTTGCTCGCGTTATTTCATCATTTTCCGGACCACTACGCCAAATTGACAGAATTATACGCACTCCTTGCAACGTAAATCTAAACCACGCGGTATAGATTATCTTTTTTAACTAAAATTTATATAAAATGTAATGCATTTTGGCCGTGGATGTAGTAAAAGACTATGGGATATGCAGATCACTTATATGCAATAGAAGGAAGACTCGAAATAAAACCAAAACGTCCTACCACCGTAGTATTGAAGGTCAATTTTTCTCCTATTGTGGAGGAGGCTCGAGCCCAACAGTGGGACATATTCGTAATGCTCCTGTGTTCGAAACATCGGCAAATTAAAAATAAATACAAACGCGAGAAAATCCGTAAAGTTAATTTTATTTCAAATGTGTATTTACGTAAATAACAGAAGCCATTAAATTAAGTACTTACTATAATTATTTGTTACAGTTTTATTGGCGCGAGTGACACTATTATATATGTCAACAAACAGACATAAAGACTGCCATTATCTAAAGATTTAAAAACTGATAAACACAGAACGATTACTTTCAATGTAATAATTGATTGAGCTATAAAATTATGAACACTTTATTCTTATTGTCATATATATATGTTTATGCGTTCTGTCATAGACGCTGGAGATTCATGTTGTGAAACATCTATAGGCAAGGGTAAACATGATCGTTGGGGTGGCGTAAGGCGACGCATGCTGTGGCGAGGCATCGCCACGCTATATGTAAGTGTAATTCCGACAAATTGTCGCAGTAATATCGTCAGAGGCATCGAATATAACTAACATATTACCTATATTATTACAGAAATCGCTAATGAAAAGAATTGAGTTGTCACAATTTGAAATTATTCTAAATTTTTAATTCTTGTATTTTTTTTTTTAATTTATTGAAATAAGGCTTTGTCGCTTAGCGATAATACCGCCTTATTACACAAATACAAAAATATTACTACACAATATAACTAGAGTATGCTACTTACTAATTTATACAACAAATATGCTTCAGCTGATGATGGGTTAGCTAAAATACTATTACAAAAACCAACATCAAATGGCTTCTGTTCAAAAAACAAATTTCTTAGGCTAGAATTTCGAGAACATTCCATCAGAATATGTAAGACATCTTCAACAACACCACACGTAATGCAATTGGGAGAAGGAACTTTTTTCATTAAATATCCGAATTTATTTGATGGAATATAGCCAGAACGTAGTCTAAGAGCAATAGTCAAGAATGATTTATTTAAATTTATATTATCTATCCAAGGGTAATAACAGACATGGGGTTGGATAGTACGATACCATATGCCTTTTTCTCTTGATCTTGCGTCGAAATACTCCTTCCAATTCTCTAAACAAAGTTCTTTTATGCAAATAATGTGATCCGAGTATAGGGGAGTGATTCTTACAGGCATCCCATCAACCATGGCTTGCTTAGCTAATACGTCTATTTCATCATTTTCTTTTAACTGTATATGAGACGGAATCCATTGAATGAATATAGTCTTGGACTTCTGCTTATTCCAGATGGATTGATATATCTGATAAGCTACAGGGTTACCTCGCCCATGCGAGGTGTACCGAGCTAAATGTTGCATAGAACTTTTCGAATCAGTTAAAATTACAAATTTATTATGACCAATGGATTCGATATACGATAAGGCTTTTGCTATCGCTATTAATTCTATATGCATTATAGATATATTGGAATCAATCGCAAACTTACAATATTTCTTCAATTGTGGATCTAAAAAAGCTGCTCCCCCTATACTCTTATCTTTTGAGCCGTCGGTAAAGATTTTATAAAAGCCAGAATATCTTTGTTCTATAAAGTTTTGACAGGTGTATTTAATGTACTCTGTATTGTATGCCCGTTTAGCTAAAGTTATTCCTGGTATATTATTACATATAATCTGCGTAACGTTTATATTACTTATCCAATTCTTGTATTTAATGAAAATAAATGTTTATGGAATAAAACTCATCATTTTCTGGTAAAAAAAAAACCTTATTTTTTTTATTTATACATTATGCCATTTTAGTTCCTTTTGTAATTTGTTCTTTATGCGTACATATATACTTGTACTTATTAATTTCGATGTTTTACATCTGCCAGGCGTCCTGAGCGACAGCTTATGTTTTTATTACAATTCACTATAATGTTTAAGAATACAATTCATCACTCCCTATCTTGCCCGTGGATATCGTAAAAGACGACTGAGGGATATAATACGCCTATAACATCTATAAAAGAGTAGGAAAATTTGAAACAAAACCCTATACCAACCTGTCTGATCAGTTTATAGTACGATCAATTACTCCCCTATTGTGGAGGAAGCTTGAGCGCAGCAGTGGGACGTATATGAGGCGAGATGATGATGATGATGTATGTTTATGGATCATGCCATAGACACTGTTAAGCAGTTTTTTATTACGAATCGTATTAACGGTCAAATAAAATCCTTATATTGTAATATAGGTATAAATATCTATACAAATAAATGAAATTCAAGTGTCTATTTGTAATGTCAAAATAATAAGATTGTTTTCTTGTTCATACGGTTAATTACACTATACTTATACCTAAAACCCAGTTCTATATTTTTGTCCGTCTGTTTTTTCCGAGTGATTTTTAAAACAGCGGGACCGGTTGTGATAATATTTTACTACGATGTAGTTTACCGAGTAGCTATCAATATAACTTAGGCTATTTTTCCTCTTAGAAAAACCATATAAAATTTTGTCCAGTCCGGGACCCGAATCCGAGGCCATATCTTAGGAGAAATTGCAGATTTAAAGTGCGAGACAAAATTGACTAGTGCCGTAGCGTAGTGAAGTAGGGTTATTATTGTTCTTAATTAAATAATTAACCGCTTCATCTACGGCAAAAAAATAAATCAAACACAATTGAACCCTACATCAAATGCGATAACAAAACGCTCAATCGTGTTGAAGCGTACCGAATCACCCCTTTTACAAAGTAACATTAGCAGAAGATTAGGGGTGTAATATTATCTTTAACTAAATTAATTCTTGCAACATTCTTTATACTCTCTGTATTGACATAGGGTTGCCATAAATTATGAGCATTTTTGTTATTGGTAATATTTCCGATGACGGAGTAAGAATACAGTTCTTACCCGTGGGTGTCATAAAAGACGACTATGGGATGAGATATGCAGATAATATCTATGCAAGAGAAGGCAAACTCCAAACAAAACCTTGTGCCTACACGTCTACTGCGCGACGGCGATCGACGTCTCGGGACAGGGACGTCGAGAGGTGAGGGTTCCCGAAAGGGTATTCCGTCGTTCCGTCTAGTGCCGAGTTCCTTGTCCTCAGTGGTCGGCCCAGCGACGAAGGCGACGTGGCAACGAGTGGGTTATGGGCCCGCGCGCCGTTCTTTCATCACCCCGGACAGAACGGACAGCGTGTGCGCTTACCATAGCCCATTCATAAAAAAAAGATTCCAACACGTCTGACCAGCGCGGTATAGTAGATCAATTTCCCTCCCATAGTGCAGGAGGTCCGAGCCCAATAGTGGGACGTATATGGGCTGAGATGATGATGATGATAATAGTTCCTTACCATCATCCTGCTCTTATTTCAAACACTTGGGGTGGATAGAATAGGCATTCTTCTATAGTACATATTGCCAAACTTTTGGCAATACTTTTACGAGCTGCCGCTTGTCTGACATCAAGCATCTATTTGGAAATGTATTTGTAGACCAGACAGCATCAGATAGGGTAGATCCAGATCGATGTAAACCTCTTATTCGTCTTGTAACCGACTTCAAAAAAGGAGGAGGTTTCTCAATTCGACCGTATATATGCTTTTTTATGTTAGTTCGCGGATAACTCCGTCATTTATGAATCGATTTTGATGATTCTTTTTATGTTGGAAAGAAGATATTTCAAAGGTGGTCCTATGATAAGAAAATTAGCGTTTGATTATGGCAGACCAGAGAAATTGAGGGAAACTTTCAAAGATCGTTGTTGCGACTAGTGCGTTTGTAAGTTTTTTCATTAAGTATTTTATTTGCCTTTTAGTTTACTGTTTGAAGTTGGTTTCTTTTTGTTAAAAATTATGCGACACCCAAGAGTAATGTATTAGTAGTTTTCGTAGCCGCCATCATCAATATTGCTGATTTTTTATAACTAAAAGAAAAAAAAAACTCGAAACAGAACCCTATACCTATATGTCTGACTAACGTGGTATAGTAGGTCAATTTCCCTCCCACAGTGGAGGAGGCCCAAGCCCAACAGCGGAACGTGTATAGGCTGAGATGATGATGATTTTATATCTTTCTAAAATTACCTTCCTAAAAATGATTGCCAGTGTCGTGAGTTGGAATCCTATGCAGGAAAACACTTTAGGTGATCCACAAATTGTTGTTTTGAGTCTAGATGTAGTTTGTGTCCGTTATAAGTTTGTAAAATCTCTCGCTCTACAAGAGTTATTTCTTTAGTGCGGGGGGTTTTCCAATAGCAGATGCAAAATACTTTTTGCAAGAATTCATTCATTCATTTCGAAATAATTTGCAAAATAAAAATAGATATAAACTGTTTGAGTGTGCATATAGATTGGATATTTAAGAGTAGATTTTGTATAGATTTAATTAAACTTTAAAGCTTATGAAATTATGATAATTAAAACGCATCAAAAATGATTTCGAATCCTTTAATATCATTGATGTTATTTATATTTAAGCTTATCACGTTGTCAAGCCTGTGATCACATACTTACATGGCGCATTGAGAGCCCGACGCTGACTTCGCGGCTCAAGGTTTACCTTCTCCTTTCAGTCCATATAGTTCTCTTCCAGTTCAGTTCGTTCGTAGTATTTTGGAGTATAACTCCATAATCTGGGACCCACATGAGGTCAAGTACAGCGTGATGATTGAACGTGTACAACGTAAATTTTGCAGATTTTTATACAAAAAGTTATACGGTTATTATCCATATTTATATCCGTCCCTATTTGTATCCGGCGCGTTAGGTCTCGATACTCTCGCATTAAGACGTAAGTGTGCTATATTATTACATTATTACTTATTATTTAATAATAAAATTGAAAATTCATATATATTATCGCATTGTTCGCTATTAGCACCAAACCAATATACACGGCTTCGTTCACGTCCCCTGTTCGCTCTACCACAGGTGCGTACGTGTACTGCACAATATGCACCTACTAGTCAGGCTATTGCGTTGCTAAACTCACTGATTACTCACTATCCGCAAGTTGATATATTTTTCACCAAATTCGATCTATTCTTAAAATTATGTTTGTATTTTTTATCTTTTAATTTTACTTTTAAATTATAAAAGTGTAATGGCTCTCTACACGTTTTGGGAGACTGTAAGTGTAGTAAGTAGTTGAATGATTAATAAATAAATAAATAAATAAATAGGTACCTATGTATGTCCCTCTAATGGTTTGGTAGTGTCTACCAATATTAAAAACCCTTAGATACATTACTCGTGATTGTCATTAAATGATTAAGGGACGACGCTTACTTGAAGGGATGGTGCGGGACGGTAAAGGATTTTTGTAAGAGAAAATGACTATAAATCTTATTTTCATACTTTTAGCACACAAATTTCGTTAAATCGTTCTAAGCAGACTTATCATATTATAGCATACATGATTTAACAGATTTGTTTAAGGTTTTGTTTAAATAATGATTTCTAACGTTTTAACGTGTAAAACACGAGCATTACACATTGTAAATAAAACTAATTTACGGGTTTTATTGCGTTTGTATTTGATTTTTGATTGCCCGAAGTTTTGAACACTTTACAGCGTTCATGGACACGGGCGGACTGAAATGTCTGACGTCTAACAAGTCATCATTATTGCAGATATTTATAATTATCTACCCGCTATAGAAATCAGTTATTAAATTTTGACCTACATTGTTTTAAGTTTGATTTAAGTGCAGGTATTAATGGGCATGGTGGCTTCGGTAAATACCTAGGACACGGCTACAGGGAGCATGAGGACACCGTCCTGCCACCACTGCGATTGCGACATCGACGCCGCGTAGCACATGCTCAAGGTTTGTATGACCTAGGCAAAGCAGCGTCGTGAACTCGTCGTAATCATCGGTGCCGACCTGACCTTGTCTATCGTTGCTAAGACGATGCTCGACAATGTAAGGAACTGGCAGTAGTCTCGCAGAAGAAAGTGGCGCAGCCAGTACGAAAGGAATTCCTCTACCGTGACACGCTTCCCCGCGGGCGGGTATGATGCGAATACCTGCACCTGAGGTCGTGGGAGAATAGACTGGTTAATAGTCCGTCATTCACAGGGAGGTCGGCTGCGTGAGGGCGACGCCCAGCTGTTGTTGTACGGTCTAGTGATCGGCCCAATGGCGATGGGGAGGGAACAGGTGGGTAATGAGGCAGAACGGCCGTCCCTTCGTCCCCGGGAATGAACAGCATGCGTCCAGACTATGGCCTGCCAAGAAAGGTACATATATGTACTCTATATACCTACTCTATACAAATAAATAAAATTAAGTGTCTATTTGTAGGGCCAAAATAGTGGGTTTTTTTTATGTTCACGCGGTTATTTCCAAGACATTAATGCCTAACAACCAGCAATTTTTTGTCTGTCTGTCTGTTAGTTTGGGGTGATCTTCAAAATGGCTGGACCGATTTTGATAATATTTTACTACCAGGCAGCTGTCTATGTAAAGAGTAACTTGGGCTATATTTAATCCTAGTTTACCCACGGGAACGGCAATTATACGGGTAAGGCGACTGAAATCAAAGCGAAACGAGGGCAGGTTGCTAGTTATTTATAAGAGTAGCGTGTTGATTATTTAGACTGTGTGTATTACGCCAACTGTGTGTGTTTTTAATTTCGATTTAAATCAGTCAACCCTAAGTTGACATAAGCATTAAGTGTCGAACGACCCCCATAAAGTTTCTAATGCGTGTGAATAACGTTGTACAATAATAAGATTTGTCCATCAACGTGGAAAATTAAATTTAATTCAGCGGTGACGAAACGTGAACTTCGTACATTTAATTATTATGGTTACAGTTTCCAAATGGTTAAATTATTTGCCCCGAGAGCGGTGTTGGGACGGGATGGTACCTGAAAGGGTATCCTGGGCATTGACGTCAAGTAATTCGGTATCAGTGGCCGGCCGAATGGTGAATCGAAAGGAATATGGTGGGTTATGAAACCACGCGTCGCTCTTTCGTCATACTGGTGGGAACGAGTGGCGTGCTTGCAAATCATAGCCCGCCCAAAAAAGAAGCGGTGAAGTTATTGGTAATACTTTCAAGGAGTTAATCATAGATATCTAGAAGATAAATATTTAATTTTAAATAATATTTTAATTTACTAGTAATAGAAAAACCTCTTCTATCTAGCTCAGTTTACGTCTTACGTCTGGGTTCAAACCTCCTTCACAATAGTTGAGAAATTGACCTACTAGGTATACCACGCTGGTTAGACGTGTTGCTACAGAGTTTTATTTAGAGATTTTCTTCTCTTGTATAGATGTTATCTGCATATTTTATCCCGCAATCATATTTTATGATACCTAGGGGTAAGAATGAGGTTGTAAATTGTATTCTTACTCCGTCACCACAAAGAAAGATGACGGTCAGAGTGAGGTATGATATAGTGTTACGAGAGATTCTGGTGAGAACCCTACCCGTATTTTTACGGCTCCCAGGGGTAAGTAAGGGAAAACCATTACATTCTTATCCGTTATCAAACGGGCAAACCTCATATAAAGATAAGAGAAGGAAAACTTGAAATAAAACCATATAGCAACCTTTTTTTATCCTGGCTATAAATATTTGTTTCACATAAAAAAAATTTAGTCAAACCACTGTTAAGAACGAACCGTAATGAATGAGTTTGTTTGAATGAACGAATTAATGGCAAAATATACTTAATGAACTTATTTCATAGATCAAATTTTATTAATATTAATTCTGCAGGTAGTATTAATAAATTCAAAGCAGATATCCATATCCCCGTTATCCTGCTCCTATCCCATGTCAGCACACCATATATTCTAATAATCTAGGAAAATGAGAAAACTATTTAGGATGTTTTATAAGCTACTGATTATCGGAAGTCATAGAGAATATGCGTAAATGAGTTACCCAAAAGCACTAAAGTCGAGATAGCGGTATCGATTTATCAGTCAACAGGCGGAGAGGGTAGGTATAGCGAATTATGGGGTCCTACGCTACCCTCCATAGTTAAGGACAGCTTGTAAGCCGGACTCTTGCTCGCTAAAAAATACATAAATTAAGATCCTAATATGGTTTATGAATGAGTGCAAATTTAAAGGCGGATATGATCAATATGGCGCCTTCTCTGAGCAGCCATTGCGTACCTATAAAATATTGCATAAAATTAATTTCGATTAAAGTTTTACTAACGCAAAAGAGACGATCGATCTAAAAGTCTTTATTTCTTATAATTAATTTATTTCTGCGCTATGTGTAGGCAGCTACGAATAGGTACCTACTACCTACTTTTATATTGCTCTTGGGCATATTAAACGGCACGTAAAAGACTATTATGAGCTTTACGTCGACTTGGCTCAATGTCATCTGATGTTGTCTGCTCAGTAATTACATTCCAAGGAGGGTTGATGTCAGACAGTCGGTCGGTCATAAAACTATTACCATAATTGCAATATATAATATGAATACATACCTATTGCAATAAGAGCGAACATTGATGACGAATCTATTTATAATCCTAACATTATTTTAAAAATATTCTCTTACCTACTTGGGTGGTTTAGGTTAGCATTAAAATTTTACTGCCCTATAAAACCCTACTAGTTAATTAACACTATATGTAGATAGAACCGTCAGTAGGTACATAGAACAACAATAAGTTCTACAGCTCTGTTTATACATAAAAACAGTCCTTGCCTCTTGCACAAATATTAGGCTGAATGGCTGAACACACAACACCCGATGAAAAAAAAATAGATAACGAGTTGCATCGCTACCGGTCAAAGCCGCCGCCCGTGCCGCCGACCGACTAGGGGCGGGGCACGTCACGCGTAAAACAAACTGACGTGACGCGATGACAGAAACGTAAATACACTGCGCCAGCGCATAAGAGCGAGACAAAACGAGCCCGGTGTACACACAGCTAATTTAAAACTCCAAAATAAATTGATGGTGAGTTCAAAACAAACAGATATGGCTGACAAAAAAGGACAGCCGCATACAAAAATCTTCATTAGCGAGCGAGCTAGATCAGGGGAGCCGGCAATTTAAAAATATCTAAAGCAATCGCGAACGTGATTCGACATTAATAGCTGCTTTTTTGAAGAAATCTCATTTTTAACTCATTCAGCGGCGATGATCTTTAAGAAAAATAAAACAAAGCATAGTGACGTTGCACATCGATCGTAATGAATGAATGGTTTATTAGCAAATCGAGGTCGTTATAATGAAATTATCTCTCGGTAGTTTCAGTAGTTTCTGTTTCTAACATAATTAATGGCGTAATAAATCCGTGGAGATGTAGTGAAGGGTTAAATGAGCTTCGACAGTGGAGTTAAATCGATAAAATTGTGTTTTTATAATGACTTTATTAGTAGCTATAAGATAAACTAATACTAATCTTAAAGCACAAAAGGTAGTTTTAAATCTGCGTCGAATATTTCTGCCTAACTAATCAAGCTATATTCGTTTTTTTAATTGTTTTTCTACATAACTTCATTGGACGTCATGTGGTCTTTTGCTTTTAAGCGTGAAATTAATGTTTGAATTATTTGAGCTTTATTTTATTTTCAAGTATAAATAAAAACAAATGATATTTTGTGTTAAATCGAGTAAATTTACTAAACTACAATTTTCCCGTTAAACGTTTATTTATTTTAAGGCAATACTTTAAAGTTATTACGGCGAAGATAAGGGAATATCGATTATCTTGCGCATTGATGCAAAAACTTATAAGCAAAAAAAAAAATACAGATATGTTTTTCACTCAATTTTTTGCTGTTGTTTGGCGCCAATATTTTGACAGACGCGCAACGAGGCTACACTAAACAGACGCCGATGTTGCCATGTTATGAAATATTACTAAGTGGCAGTTCAGATAAGAGGCCTTTTGACTGTCTGCCTGTGTGATCTCCTCTGATCTTTATGTAATGGGTATCATTTGATTTATTGAATTGAGTAATGTAATTTGATTTAAGAGTTTATGTGATAAGTGTATCAGAACGAAGCTATAAAACTTATGCATGAATACTTTAATGCAATTACATTTTGTACATTTGCATATCTATGCATTTATTTTATTACAACTAATTACAATTTCTTTGTAGTAGTTTTTATGTAGTAACGCGGTAAGAACCATTCTCTATTTTACCCGTGGCTGTCGTAAAAGTCTGTTCTTTTATTGCAAAAGATGGTAAACGAGTAAACACTTCACCTGGTGGTAAGTGATGCTGCCGCTCATTGCTTTTGCTAGGCCGCTGTCTACCGTGAAGAAAGTGAAGGGAGTGTGAAAGCATGTAATGAGGTTCGGTGATACTAAAGGCATCACTAAAACCTGCCACACGCAATAACCTCAGATATTTTGCTTACGGAACGAAGTGCAGTACCGATTTTCTGCGAGAGTGTGGTACTACCCCGAACGGACCGGCCTGCGGCTGTAGACAGACAACTGTCAACAGTGTGATCCTAGTCTTACCACTAACGACGTAATTATATATATATATATATATATATATATATATATATATATATATATATATATCATCCACGCAAGGCATTCTACGTCAATCCGTCTCATGAGCATGCTATAGTAGGTTAATTTCTCTCCTATTGTGGAAAAGGCTCGAGCCTAGCAGTGAGACGTACATGAGCTGAAATGAGGAAAAAATATACTATACTTACTGTTTATTTGTTACAATTAGTTTTATTTTTTCGAACAAGACCTACCACACAGCGTAGTAAAAATGTGGATTCAATATGTCTGAACTATAATGACAATCGTTAAATTGCATAACTATGTTTATTTTAGACCGTTACAAAAAAAAACAAGGGTCACGACCACACTTAGAACTCACAATACTAAGAAATTCTTATGTTTTACAAAACATTTTTTTTTTGCCACCAAACACAATTGGACATACATTTTTTGCGCAACGTTTGTGATTTTAGTAACACGGTATGACTAATAAACACATGGTTTATTAACGAAATTGTTAATAGTTATTTAAGACGTTATAATTTTAAGCTTTTTTAGATGATCGATATAAATTAATATAACGCAATCGAGTAGAAACAGAGCAATATGATGTCCGTGTGGTAACAGAGCAAGAATAGAATTCACCCTAGACCCTTCCCCTCCTCCTTTCCGGCCTACTATACCACAGGAATAGGTATAATATTCATATTATGTAAGAGAAGGAAACTGTAACTAACCCGTCTTATCAGCGTGCGTAAGTGCCCTTATTTTGTGGACCCTACTACCCTTATATCGTGGAGATGAGGCGAGATGATGATAGGCGTTAACAGGCAGTGATAAGAGACGGGGCGATGAGTTTCGTTAGCCAAATTTAATTAACCTAACATAAACTTTACAAGTCACTTCAATATAATAAATTATTCAATTCCTATAATTAAAAATTATTCAAGTATTTCATAGAAAAAAGCTGCTACGGTTTTCTCCAAAAGTAAGTCTTAAACACAATTTATATTAATATCAAGTATCTTGTATATAAAATATCGAGTAAGAAAACTCTTTGGATCAATTAAAGGCATGTGTACCACAAATAATGAAGGTGGAATAACTTGAAGTAATGAGATATAAACTTGATATCCCACATTTCTACGGAGCCCTTGCGTTTGGCACAAACGATAGAAAGCAGCGTTTTAAACATACATTTTTTGAAGTAGAACTTATAGCGCATTGGGCACAATGGCGTAACATGGTGGCAGGGCTGGCAAAAGGTCACGGGCCCCCGACAAAGAAGGCCCCGGTCCAAATGGCCGCGAGCTCAGAAGTAAATTTTTAACAACAAAAATTTATTTTACTGGATTGGTTTAATAGAAATAAACTACAACGTGATGATTCTTACTAATAGAGCCCCATCAAAAATATTTACCTCGGGCCCCAGATGGTATAGTTACGCCTCTGATTGGGCACTCGCGTCATCATCACCGAACACTTGTTTCGAGAAAAGATATAGAGCGCATGCGCGCCTGCTCTTTGCTTTCAAATCCACAAACCCCAAGTGCTAAATTTAAAATGCTATTCGAGTTTCATTGAAAATATTGCACTACAAAATTTTTTATAAATTATTAGCTATAATCTAATGGATTATTATTTTTAATTATTTTCGGTTTATAACAAGGTGTTTATGATCAAGAATTAAAGTCCAAATTGACCGTTAACATTTCTCTACAAACTAAAATAATTCAGAAAATAATAATCTAATAGTCAAAACCTACTTAGTTTTCACTTCTATCAGTAATCCTCAAAGACAGCTCCGTATTTTTTTTTATTTGCAGTTTTAACTTGAAATAAATATTATCCCTTTTATAATATTCTACTTTTAATTATTTCCAGACCGTATCATCTATGCAGAAAAGCTAGGTGGGTCTGTTATACCACGGTGGATAAATGGTTTGGCTATTTAAAATTTCTCTTTTATTATTGATGACATTCGTTTACATTTGTTATTCAATGCTCATAATACGCATTAAAAAAGAAGATTGATGATCATTGTGTTTTTATATATGATCACTCATTTTAATGTAAAAAATAATAATAAAAAATATTATTATCTTTAAGATAACGCCTTGCATTAAAAACCCGCGGGAGTAAGAATTGCATGGTTAGTGAAACAATGAATACAAACAAGTTGCGTACGGTAATATCTTATGAGATAGACTCTTACTTAAAATGTGGGGACCAATTACAAGAAGAGTTACTTCTTCATAACGTTTGAGTGGGTGTGTTTTATAATGCGTAGAATCGCTATCCTTTAATCATTTGTACAGCACTACGAAATAATCATGTAAAACTCAAATAACCTTCACAAACGGAGGGCGCCCGGTATCCCACGTCTAACTAACGGATTATCATAATAATATTGGGATTACTAATTGGATTTGTTACTCATACGCTCATCTAAGGGTTGAAATAAGAAAGGTTAGTGAAATACTTTTGTAAAAGATACTTGCTAATATTTTATTTTGTAAATTATAATTACTACCTTTCTACCAATTTATACTTGGTCAGTTGCTCGCAAAAAAATATCAACGTATCCCGGCCACACATCAAAGTTTATGAATAGGTAGACAATACCCGCAAATATCCTAACATCGGGTTTAATTCTAGCATATTATTAGAAATTTTGGATTGCAAATTACATGGTAAAACATCTATAGATAGAAATCTATAGATATTCAGGAATTTTGTGTGGTGACCGAATAAGAATAAAATTTATTCATTCATTCCCTTGCCCGTGGTTGTCATAAAAGACGACTAAGGGATTAAATATGCATATAAAATCTATGCAAGAGAAAGAAAACGTGAAATAAAGCCCTATACAAACACGTCTGACCAGCGTGGTGTAGTATTTCAATTTCCCTCCCACAGTGGAGGAGGCTCGAGCCCAACAGTGGGACCAATATGAGCTGAAATGGCATTTCTAAGTAACTGTATTTAATTTCGAATATATTGCTATGAATTATGAAATTTCAATAATGTTTTATATAGATCTTTATTATTTACGATACCTGTCCAATGCATTCCTTCCATGATTTTAATGATGATGCATGTAACAATAATAGTATTCAGCTACACTAATATTATAAAGAGGAAACGTAGTATTTTTGTATGTTTGTTACGAATAAACTCGAAAATGGATTTCGATAAATTTTTCACCATTAGAATGCTACATTATGCCTGAGTAACATAGGCTATATACTTATTTTATCATGGGATTCCCACGGGAACGATAACTACGCGAGTAAGGCGATTGAAACCGAAGCGAAGCGAGGGCGGGTTGCTATTTTAAAATAAAAATATTCAAATGTAACAACAAAGTATGGTAAGAAATTTAGTATTCAAGAGAACTATAAAAGTTAGTCATAAAATGAATTAAATATCTAGACACATTCAACGCCTGTCGTTGACTTCGTTAACAAGCTATTATAAAATCAAGCTTACATATTTCTTTCCATTGTTTTCTACCAAATGGTAGTAAATAAAAAGTAGTTAGAATTGAGTGCTTGAAACTTATTGCTTGCACGTGTGGACGCCATCTTTGTGGCCAAGTTATGTGACGTAAGCACGCGACATTATGCTCGTGGCTTAAGTTTTATTAAAACAATAAAATGATATTATTAAAAAACATGTTTGAAATATCGATTATGTTAATATATATTGAAATCGGAATACTGATATCGGTATAACTATGGGAATAGAAATTTAAAAAATATATATTAGGAGGGAAATTGATTTACTAAATTAGGTTGGCTAAAAGAGGTTGGCATAGGATTTTATCTCCTGTATTTTCCTTAGTTGTCTTTTACGATATCCAAGGACAACCATTCCATACGAAAAAGGCATTACCGTATTAATCAAATAGTAGATATATAATTATGTATATAATAGTTACTGCATAATACCTAGGGATTTATTCTTTAATTTATGAGTGTTACAATTTTTTAGTCTTCCCTACCCTTAGATTTGAAATTTTGGCTGGCATCACATATGCTCATGTAGACACTTATCTTTTAATCTTTTAAAGTGTATTTAATCGGGATGACATTTCATGATGAAATGCAATATAAGTGCTAAAGTGTAGTGAAACGCACAAAATGCTCCTAGGTAATATTTAATAAGGTAAGTAGCACTCTATCAAAAGATACGTTCTGGCTTACTGGTGAACAACTTTGAACGAAATACGCAACATGCTTACTAATATTATAAATGCGAAAGTAAGTTTCCTTGTTTGTTACGCTTTCACGCTTAAACCACCAAACCGATTTCATAAATTCTTTCACAAATGGAAAGCTATAATATCAGGGAGTAATATAGGCTATATTTTATCTTGTTAGGTATTCCGATGGGAACAGAAACTACGTCGGTAAAGCGACTGAAACCAAAGCGAAGCGAGGGTAGGTTGCTAGTAAAGAAATAAAATAATGTACTAAAAATTGTGAAAAAAATGCATAAATCTCATCTATATGAGATTCGTTCCTCTTGCCTGTATGATCGTACAAACTGAATAAAAAGAAAACATACGTTACATGGTTAAAAACATATTAAATCTAATAAATATATGCTTTATATATAATTATCATAGTGTGAAAAATCGTTCGTATATAGAAGTGCTAATTTTAGAACCTAAGTGACATATCGTGACGTCATTAAACATTAAATTTTTCATCTTCCTAAAATAGAATTCTTGTGGCCAATAGGCGCCGATTTAGTAGGTAGTTTGTGAAACTACTTTTCAAAGGACAGTGTCGTATAGAGAACATTGCGTATCATGGTTCACAGGAATTAAAATAGTGAGAATACTCTCAAGCGGATTTGTGACCGTAATAGTGTTCATTCTGTTGGAGATTCTTCAGCCGGTTTTTATGTTTCCCACGAAAAAATACCGTGTAGTGACAAAGTAGTAATACAATCACCCTCTCTCTTACCCGCGAGTCGCAGAAGACGAATAAGGGACATATATGCAGATAACATTTAGCAAGAGAAGGAAAACTCGACACAAAAGTGTACTTCCCTCTCATTGTGGAGGTTTGAGCCCAAGAATTGAACTTTTGTAGGTTGAGATGATGATGAATGCTTAACCTCCTTGGATCTTTGTTGAATTGGATAAAACCATAAAATATGAATAAAATAAAACTTACCAGATTACTGTGACCAATAATTTAATATCTTATGGTTGAATTACACGCGACAAGCAAATGACTGCGCAATTACAAGCACACATACACCTTAATTGGTTAAGGACGAGGCAATATTTTTCCTTTTTTTATCGAGACAGAGGCCTTTTAGCCGTTGAATAACTTTGACCTCGGTTACTAAATGCAGAGCTTTATTCCGGCTTTAATTTAAATTTAATTGATTAGATCCATTCAAGATAAGTATCGGATAATATTTTAAATGTATACTCGTTAATTCACGTTATGAAACTTTTGTAGACATTCTTAACAAACCATAAGGCACATTGTATTGGTTAAGATACCGACCTAGTGAATCGAGTGTCGCGGGTTCAATTCTAACTTAAGACAATACATAATGTGTAGGGTACGTAGGTGATATTCCAAGAATACTGCACTGATGCGTAGTGATTAAAATAGCGACCTATAGTGCCAGTGTTCTGCATTCGAATCCCACGTAGGACAACTTTGTGCGATCCACAAATTGTTGTTCTAAGTTTGGATGTATTTTGTATTCGTTAATTATGTTTGTAAAGTTCCCCGCAACTCAAAGATCAATTCCTTAGTGCAGAGTATTATCTTTAAAAGAAAAGTGAGCCATCGCTCTGGACGCCTGGCAGATGTGAAACATCGAAATAATTTTGTACATGTAAGTATATACGCATAAAAGTATATTACAACAAAAACCATATTAGTTCTTCTCATATAATCTTGTATAATGTATAAATAAAATATTGCGATTTATATTATTATTTAAAATATTATACATACAATAATCATAATTAATTCACCGCATAGTCACTTACGCACAACTTCGTGTCGCTACGTCTCACATAACTACTACGTATAGACTACGTATATGTCATAAATATATTACGTCATATAGCGTGGCGTTGCGTCGCCGCGGCCTGTTTTCGCCACGCCAACGATCAGGTATACTCTCGCCTATAGTTAATTCACATCAAAAGAAAAATTCAGAGAAATATAATTTAGTTAACAAATTATATGAATCACGCTTCCCCTAGCTTCCACTTTGACTAAAACTGTGCCTGTATGTAGGTATATTAAGTGGATACCTGCTTAGTTTGTTTATATTTATGCCTACTTACGAATAAGTTATTAATAACCTAAATGATATGCTAATAATCTCGTCCGACACTTATATTACGCCATATACAATGTGTAATAATAATATATAATTAAATGAGCTAACTGCACTTAATTATAAATGAAAATTAACTGTTGTTAATCTCGTCGGTTGGGTTAATTATGTTGTCATCAAGTTTACAATGTATCGTTATTGCAATAATAGTGCAGTGGTTTATGTGACACTTATGACGAAATAACTAACCTATGACACATAAATTCATTTTTCACAAGCACAAGTAATCAAATTAAGAAGATAGTTTTCCAAGCACTTAAATTGCCATAAGAATGTGAGTAACAATTAGCTAAGGAATATAGACTACATAAGGGAGAGAGCAGAAGAGAAAAGATCATTAGAGGAACGATTACCAAGGAAAAGATCAGCTAAGGAGGATAGACAACCAAGGGGGAAGAGCACCAGGGAAAAGATCATCAGGGAAAGATCACCAGGTTAAACATTACCAGGGAAAAGATAATCACCAGGAGAGAGAGCACCAAGGTTAATAATATCAAAGGAGAGAGCATCAGAGAATACAGCACCACAGAAGGGAGTCGTAGCACTATATTATGAACCTCGTAAAACTAATTGCGATGACCAACCGTTGCGTCTATAGTATTTAACTCACGTTTATTGAAAAGTCAATATCCAACAGTGGCCAATAAAATAATTCTGTATCTAATAAATTTTTGTCATCCCATTTCAGGTTATATAAGTCTCACTTTTGGGGCCAGGCCTCCTCCATAACGGGAAGGGAATTGACCTACTATTCCACGCCAGTCAGGCGTGTAGGAATACGGCTTTACATCAAATTTTCCATCTCTTGCATCCTGCATATATCCCTCAATGGCCTTCAGCGATACCCACAGGCAATAGATGGGGGTGATTAATTGTATTCTTATTCCGTAACAAGCCAGATGAATTTTCATTATGTAAAGACAATTATGTCTAAATATTGAAACACGTTATCTAGATTCTAAAGAGTAAGTAATATTTACTCTCACGGCAAAACAAAATCATCATTAAGTAATCAACGAAAATATTGAATCAGATTTTGCAACTACTTCTATATTTTAGATGATAAGAGCAAAGAATTGGTTATTCATTTTAAAAGATCTATGAACATTTGAATAACTTTGTACTAATGGTGTTTTTGTGTGGTGACGGAGTAAATACGTAATTTACAATCCCCTACCCGTGGGTATAGTAAAATACGACTAAGGTATAGGTATATATAACACCCACGCAAAAGAAGGAAAATTCAAGAGAAAACCCTATACCATATCTACCACCGGCGTGGTATAGTAAGTCAATATCCCTTCTCTTATGGAAGAGGCTTTAGTCCAACAGTGGGGCAGATATAGATGGGCTTAGATGGTGATGATGATGTTTTAGGTGTATGATCGTTTTATTTATTTATTTATAACTTTTGCACAAACAAACGCACAAGGCGGACTTAATGCCATAGGCATTCTCTACCAGCCGACCTAGGGTGGAGCAGAAATAATGTCAGGCAGGTGCAATACAAGGTGGTTAACGATGTCGCGTAGTAAATCAATTATATATAATTACTATTACATAATACATATATACTCTATGAATATATATAAATATATATACATACATACATAAATAATGATAATGATATTTGAATGAGTGGATGTAAGCCGTCACAGATGTGTTGACTCCGCCAGAAAATTCAAGTATAATCGTTTGACCATGGCCTTAAAAACGTCGCGACTGGTAGCCATCCTGATGTCCAGAGGCAATGCATTCCAGAGAAGAATGGCCTGGATCCCAAAGGAGGAGTGCACCAGACTAGAAGAGTGAGAGGGACAGTGAAGAAGAAGATTATTGGAGGAACGAAGAGCACGGTCATGGGTGGAGCAAAGAAATTGAAAGTTCAGTTTTAAGTAGGAAAGAGCGTTAGGAGAGTTAAGAATAGAGTAGAGCAAAGAAAGTGTCCTCAGGCTACGTCTTTGCCCAATCGGTAACCAATTGAGGCGAGAGCGAAATGTGGTTACATGATCGAATTTACGTAGGTTAAAAACGAATCGAATGCAATTGTTGAGGAGTCGGTCCAGCTTATTGAGCAGATCTGCATTCAGGTCGAGGTAGCACACATCAGCATAATCGATGATAGGAAGAACTAAGGTTTGAACCAGCGATGTTTTGGTCGTGACTGGGAGAAAGTTTTTCAGTCGGTATAGTGAACGGAGTATTCCTGTGACTTTCTTGCATATGTTAGTAACCTGCGTTTGCCACTCCATCGTTGAGTCTAAGAAAAGACCAAGATTCTTTACGTGATTACTATAAGGTATCACGATACCGTTATAAGTAATTGCTGGCAAATTCTGTGCGTTTTAGTAGCCTGTTATTAAATATGTAGCCCATATAATCACACAGCCGATAAATGTTAAAACCAGATAAAATGTAAACAGTTTTAATTTACAAATTTTATGTTCAAAATAATAAATTTGAATATCCTAAAAAAAAAACAACTGTTCGTTTATAATTTTAAGTTTTCACTTCTGTCGGCAGATCACATGACTGCTATTTTAAATTTTAAATAAAGAACAGACACATTGTAATTTTAGCCCGTCACCACACTGAAAATTAAGTACATCCTTAGGGTTAAGTTTATCAACCAGGATTTTTTAATAGCAGTGGCAATTTGCAACTAACTTGTGTCATGAGTAGTACAACACTAGTCTTTAAATGTTTCTAGTGTATAGATCATGATCAATGCCCGTAGCGTTCTCATTAAAGTGAACTAACGATGTAATTGCCACACTTGTTGCAACAGTTAAAGTACGAAATAAGGTAATTGCAATACATTCTATATAAACATATTTTGTTTATAAAATATGGCATAATAATGCTAGTTTAGGGGCCAGAGGATTTGTATACTTGCTGTATTTTTCTAATTATCATCATCATCATATACGTCCCACTGTTGGGCTCGAGCCTCCTCCACAATGGGAGAGAAATTGACCTACGCTGGTCAGACGTGTTGGTATAAGGTTTGTTACGTATTGCTTTTTTCTAATCTATTAAGAATTATTATTATTATATTGATTTTTTTGATTACAATCCTCTGGGTAAATTCGATATAATAAGTCTAATTATCAGTTTTTTCTTACCTCTCCACACGTACCAGTTCCATAAACAATAAGCCTTTCATTCAGGAAAGAGACAAGAGTTTTGAGAGACAAAAACTTAATCTATTTTTATGTAAGTAAGAGGCTAAAACCACTCTTGTAGTGACAGGATAAGGATTTAATTCTCATTACCTCTTACTTGCACTTGGTAGTTATAAAAATCGACTATTTATCTACCCAGGAGAATGGACAGTAGCCTGCTCTCTTCTAGGAAACGTACGAGACCTCACCACTATCGTTAACCTGTCCGCAAAGCATGGTAATTACGGGACTATCCACTTATTTTTGGAGGGGCTTACATCCAACATTGGCTAGCAAAATACTGAATGGTGTATAGAGACTAAAATAAAATTCTCAACCAACAGTCCTTTATTTTAGTTATTCTTGCATATTATTGGTCAAAAGTGTTTTTTTCGTCAATATCAAACAAAAAATTTAATATATCAAAATAATTTCTGTTTTATTATTATTAGGCGAGTACCTATTATACATTGTAAATAAACCTAATATACAGATTTTATCGCGTTTGTGTTTGATTGTTGTACCAAAATGTGGGTAAAAATTTTTATAACCTATTTCTGTAGCGGGTAGTATACTTGTTGGACGTGAGACATCTTAATCTGCCCGTGAATGGTCACGGGCAGATTAAGACTCCTGTAAAGTGTTCAACACATCGGGCAATTAAAAATCAAACAGGTACAAACACGATGAAATCCTTAAAATAGTTTTATTTACAATAAATATATCAATACTAATATTTTCATTAAAATACTGTTTAAACTTATATTTAACACGCCACCTGGTGGTAATTGATATTTTCGAGTGTAATAATCCTTAAGAACGTTGAGTTACAATTATCATTGTCATCATCATGATATGAGAAGGATGATGATCATCATTTTCCAATTACTTGGGAATTATTCAATATGTACTCTTCTTTGATAGCACATATTGCAAAAAGTTATCTATACCAATAAATAAAATTGGAGTGTCTGTTTGTAATGTCAAAATAATAGGCTTTTTTCATGCTCACACGGTTATTTGCACGACACCTATGCCAAAAATAGCAATTAAAAATTTTTTGTCTGTCTGTCTGTCTGTCTGTTTGTTCCGGGTAATCTTCAAAACGGCTGGACCGATTTCAAAAATTCTTTCACCAATGGAACGCTATAATATCAGGGCGTAAACTAGGCTATATTTTATCCCAGTATTCCCACGAGAACGGGAACTACGCGGGTAAAACGATTATAACCTATAACCGAAGCGAAGCGAGGGCGGGTTGCTAGTTAGCAATAAATTTATTACCAGCGGTCTATCTGATATCAAACCTCCTTAGGAATGTAATTGTTGACCAGATGGTATCAGATCGTCGTCGTATCAGATGTTGTTCCAGGTCGTCTTTTATGATACCCACGAACAATTTAAGGGTTGATATTATTGGTTGTATTCGTAGACCCCACTGTACAGCAACTTACAGTTATATCTATACCAATAAATACAATTGGAGTGTCGGTTTGTAATGTCAAAATAATAGGCTTTTTTCATGCTCACACGGTTATTTGCACGACACCTATGCCTAAAATACAGATTAAAAAAAAAATTGTATGTCTGTTTGTTCCGGGTAATCTTCAAAACGGCTGGACCGATTTCAAAAATTCTTTCACCAATGGAAAGTTATAATATCAGGGCGTAAACTAAGCTATATTTTATCCCGGTATTACCACAGAAACGGGAACTACGCGGGTAAAACGACTAAAACCGAAGCGGAGCGAGGTCAGATTGCTAATACACAATAAATCCTTATCTAACAGTGCTAAATAATTACACATGTTAAAAATTTTACTTATAATACGTAAAGTAGGTATATATAATGACAATACGCAAAATATATAATAAAATAACTACAACTATTCTCCAACTAAAGAAACCATAGCAGGTTTTAGAATAATAGATACGTATTTCTACATGAAAAATCTAATCGTCATCATATGAGCCCATATAGGTCTCACTCTTGAGGTCTCCTCCGTGGAAAGGTAATTGACCGTGTCCGACGTGTTGGCAAAGGGTCTATATCGAGGTTTCCTTCTGTTTCTACGTATTATATGTAAACTATCATATCCGTTGTCGAAATTAGACGTATTCCCTGGACACTTATTTTATACTTTTGCAGTAGCAGTAACAACTTGCATCGAAGTCACGCTAAGCGGTGCCATGTTGCCGTACAGCACCGTGTCGCCGGTGGCCTGACGCGATCGAACCATGATTTTGTACTAAATTATATGGGCCTTCAAGTTATGTATGTAATGAGGAATAAAATACATCAAAATACAATTGTGATACTAGTTCTTTAACATTGTAAAGTATAAGAATATTTACTTATCACAAAGAGTATAGAACGAGTCCGTGTGGTGACGGAGTAAAAATACAATTCACTAGATAATTTAAGTTAATTAATTATTAAAATAATAGGCTTTTTTCATGCTCACACGGTTATTTGCACGACACCTATGCCTAAATTACAGTTTAAAAAATTTGGTCTGTCTGTTTGTTCCGGGTAATCTTCAAAACGGCTAGACCGATTTCAAAAATACTTTCACCAATGGAAAGCTATAATATCAAGGCGTAAACTAGGCTATATTTTATCTCAGTATTCCCACGGGAACAGGAACTACGCGGGTAAAACGACTAAAACCGAAGCAAAGCGAGGGCGGGTTGCTAGTTTTTTATATAATTAGTATCTACTCTTTTCAAGGTGGTAGGACGACACTATTGACAGTTGTCTGTCTACAGCCGCGGGCCGGTCCGACCGGGGTAGTACCACACTCTCATAGAAAATCGACGTCCGAGTAGTAGCAATTTGTTACTGCGCCACGCCCGGTGAGCAAGAGGGCCGGAAGCCCAACTTTATGAGGGTGTTTTCGTGTGGTGGGTTTTGGTGAGGCCTTTAGTTTCACCGAACCTCATTACATGCATTCACACTCCCTTCATTTTCTTCACGGTAGGCAGCAGTTCAGCAAAGGTCGCTCACATGGTCTACAGCCGCGGGCCGGTCCGTCCGGGGCAGTACCATGCTCTCAAAGAAAATCGACGTCTGAGTAGTAGCAATTTGTTACTGCGTGAGCGAGAGAGCCGGAAGCCCAACTTTCTGAGGGTGATTGCGTGTGGAGGGTTTTGGTGGTGTCCTTGGTATCACCGAGCTTCAATGCATGCATTGACACTCCCTTCGCTTTCTTCGCGGTAGGCAACGACCTTGTAAAGGTCCATGAGCGGCAGCAACACTTACCATCAGGTGTACTGTTTGATCGTTTGCCACCGTTTGCAATAAAAATACAAAAAACATGGTTATTCGTTCAAAAAACCAGTTCAAAACGCGTTTTACGTTTTTGTACGTCTGTTTGTTTCGGACAATCTTCAAAACCACTTGACCGATTTTTATGATATTTTACTACCATGTAGCTAGCTGTCTATATAAGGAGTAACTGAGGTTTTTTCTTCTCAAGAACACCCTATAAAATTTTTGCCCGGTCTGCGACTCAATACCGAGACCTTGAATATCTTAGGGGATATTAGAGGTTTAAAATGTGGGGACAAAGCAGCTGTAACCGAAGCGAAGCGAGGGCGGGTTGCTAGTTGTATAATATACCTAATTCACCACATCATATTTACATGTTCCTGTCAAATTTACTCACGATCATCAACACAGTTTACATACGGCTCGAGCCTCCTCCATAATAGGGGGAAAATATATACCACGATGGTCAGACGGATTGGTATAGTTTTATTTCGTATTTTCCTTCTCTGGCATAGATGTTATTTTCATATTTAATCCCTTAACCGTCTTTTACGACACCCAGGAGTAAGATAGAGTGTTGATTTTATACTTAGAGTAAGTCGAATCGTTAAATGTCATTATAGTAAGCGATATGAAAGTCCAAATTCTATCAGGTGTGAGGTTACATTCTTCTATATATAGCTGCTAAGGTATTTAGGCATCTTAATTGCAGATATAATATAATTATTATCTTAACGTATTTCAAATCTAACACTCTTAAGATAAAGCTCTAATAGCTTAGTTAGGTTTTACGTATAAGTAATTACTTAATTTTACGGTCGTATAGTTAGAATACCAGTTTTTTTTAATACAAATTTCAGAACGTGCAGTTTCGAAAGTCTCTACAAATTAAAACTAAACGGCTTGATTTTAATAGTCAGGTTCAGTTTTTAAACGAATAATTTTTTGTCGAAAATACTAGTTCGAAATTTAAATTTTGATACGTGTAAATAACAAAATAAGGTATATTCAAACATTCAAAAAACGGAATTTCATTATAATATTTAATTCAATACTCGACAAGTTATGCATATTGAGATGAAGATATGCCAGTTTTTATTAGTAATTGCAGTGTTTACTTCGCAATGGTTGGAAAGCGGACATGCCACGGTGTCGGTTTCACCACTAATACGGTAATTATGGTGATTGGGTGATGGCTTGTTTGGCGTTAGCATAATTGGCAGGTAATAGTCGATGATTCGCGATCCTATTCAAAAACATTATATAATTAATGCTTTCACAGTTTTATAGATATTGAATGTTCATTTTTTTGTATTGGATTAATGTATTAGTCATAAGACTTGGTTACACGGATGGCACAGTTGTTAATATTGACTCACTGTGCCAGTGGTGTGAGTTTTTTGAGAAAGAAAAAAGTATTTTATTGCAAACTAACAGCCCGCTCTCGCTTTGCTTCGGTTGTATTCGCCTTACCCGCATAGTTCCCGTTCCCGTGGGAATATCAAGATAAAATAACCTAAGTTACTCCTTATATAGACAGCCACCTGGTAGTAAAATATTATCAAAATCGGTCCAGTTGTTTTGTAAATTACCCTAAACAAACAGACTGACCAAAATTTTTTTAACTGTTTTTAAACATTTTTTTTTGTGGGTGGGTTACGGTCGGCGCACTCCTCGCACCACTCCGTCCGCGGCGACAGAGGGGCGTAAGCACGCACCGCACACCCGCAACCCACCCGTATAGCACGTCGCCTTCGTAGTTGGGTCGACCACCGGTGCAAAGTTCAGTGGTCAACCCGAACTGTTTTTTAGGCATAGGTGTCGTGCAAATAACCATGTGAGCATGAAAAAAGCCTTTTGACATTACAAACAGACACTTCAATTTTGTTTATTTGTATAGATTTTCCGTGGGGTGACCGAGTAAGAATATATTTCAGCACCTCCTGTCTTACCCGTGGGTGTCATAAAATACGACTAAAGGATTATAGTACCTATGCAGATAACAAGAAATGGAAAACTTGAAATAAAACTCTATGCCAACCCGTTTGACTAATTGACTAGCGCGGTATTGTAGGTCAATTTCCTTTCCATTCTAGAGGAGGCTCGACCCCGGTAGTGGAATGTATATGAGTATATGATATTAATATTCGCTATTAAATAATCCATTTGACCTCGACCTCTATTCAAAAACTAATCAAATATTCGTCATTTATATAAATAAATTTGTTTAGATGTATCTAATTTTCTGGTATTCGTTTATGTTCATTTGAATTAACAAAATTATTTATGGATATAATAAATATCATCATCATCAGCTCATATATGTCCCACTGCTGGGTTCGATCCTCCTGCACAAGCAGAGGGAAATTGACCTTACTATACCATGCTGGTCAGACAGGTTGGTATAGGGTTTTGTTGCGAGTCTTCCTTATTTGGCATAGATATTATATCCCTTAGTTTCTTTTACGACATCCATGGCCAGGATAGGGAGTGGTGAATTGTATTCTTACTCCGTCACCACACGGATGAGTCAGACAGTTAGCGAGTAGTATTTCGCTTATATAGATTGTTCAAATTAGTGTCCAATTGGATATGTCTATCGTATTAGCCTCGGCGAATTACTTATATATTAGCCTCGGCAGTCTCACAAACTTAGTTCAAACATGGTTCATAGAAAATTAATAGCCAAAGGAACGAGGCTTGCTAAAATCTTATTCTAAGTTGGCTTTTAATTCAATAATAGGTATTAAAATAGCTGTGTATAATTACATAAATTTCTTTATTTGGTTATGGCAATCAGGTATTAATAGGAGCTATTATTGTCCGTGATGAATAATTTTGTTTTTCGAAGTTGATATTGCTTGTAAATTTAAATATGTTGTGCTGTGTGGCTGCGTTTATTGTATCTGCACATACTCTTATTTATTGACAACCCAGCAGCACCCTGCGGTTTTACCCGCATAGTTCCCCTTCCCGTGGGAATATCAGTATAAATTATAGTTTATGTGTTGTTCTGATATGTAAGCTATATTATTGTAAAATTTCATCAAAATCCATTCAGTAGTTTTTGCGTGAAAGAGCAACAAATATCCTCACATACACACTTTCGTGTTTATAATATTAGTAGAACTAGTAAATTTTGCTTCCTTACTTGTTACTGTATACAACACGGGAAACATGAAGCAGCAGCAGGGAAGTGGAATCAATCTCTTCCATCTCCTCTTGTTAACTTTTCTAATTAAATTTGTTGCGCGTCCCAAGACAATTAAAATCATTTCCCGAGACTGTCTGAGGGTCAAACCTCTATACCAACACGTCTTTTTTTCACTCCCATACTGAAGAAGGCCTGAGCCCAGCAGTGGGACATCTATGGGCTGATATGACGATGATGATACCATTAACAGGTACATTAAACATTGAATTGAAAATACTTTAGTTATTGAAACAAACATAAAAGAGCTCATTTAAAACAAAATTAACTAGTAAATGTGTAGATAACAAGACGTACACATATTTTTATATACAAAAGTGCAATAAAATTTTATAAAGCAATTTATATTCGCCAGTTAAATACAAAGAAGATATAATTTAATCACGATACCGCGGTGAAAACTTCTTGTAATTACACTTAAAAATCGTTATAACAAGGAAAAAGACCAAAAATTATTTTACATATAATCAGGTTATCTTAATATCGGTAATAAGATTTTGGAACGTAATGTCTTCCGGTTAGGGTTGCCGCGTGAGTAAATCTGTAATAAATTAAAATATAAATGCTAAAGCGAGTTTTTAGGGTTCGGTACGCAAAAGGTAAAAAAAAGAAATCGAGGCCCTATTACTAAGACTTCGCTGTCTGTCCGTCCGTCTGTCTGTCACCAGGCTGTATCTTAAGAAAAACGATATTTAAACAGTTGAAATTTTTACAAATTATGTATTTTGGTTGCCGCTATAATAACAAATACTAAAAACAAAATAAAATAAATATTTAAGGGGTACTCCGATACAACAAACGCGTTTCCTTGCCCTTTTTATAGATAATGGTACGGAACCCTTCGTGCGCGACTCCGACTCGCACTTAGCCGGTTTTTAATTTCTTTTGTAACATTGTAACTAGTTAACTTACCATCATAAAATTTTCCATACATGTTGGCAGGGGATAACATAAGTATAAAGTTATCTAATATATTTTCTTTCGGCCACTTAAAACTGCCTTTCCTACGCCTGATGCCGCTTTAGCCGAGGTCGCGGGTGACCGGCCCGGGGATGTTAGTCCGTCACCCGCAGAGAGGCTGATCGCGCGACGGCGACCTACGTCCCGGGACAGGGATATCGAGAGATGAGGGTACCCGAAAGGGTATTCCGTCGGGCCGACCACTGACGACAAGTTACTCTGTTCCGGTGGTCGGCCCAACGACTAAGGCAACGTGGGTACGGGTGGGTTATGCACCCGCGCGCGAATGGACCGCGTGTGCGTTCCCTAGCCCACTCATAGAAAAAAAGAAAATGTATATAAATACCTTTTACAAATGCCGTTCGCTGCAACAACACGCCATACTGAGATAAATAAATTAATTGTGATAAAGTTTCAAGATAATGATCTCTCAGCGAAAAATCTAATATTCCGAAAGAATGGGGGCTTTATTTAAAATGTAGGTACCTTCTCTTCATAAATATTATTTGCTTATGTCTTCTGCAATACCCACAAGACAGAAGTGAGTAGTATACCGTACGATCCACTAATTCACTATACCTACCTAAATATCTTAGTACGAAATGAGCTAGGTAGAATATTATCAAATAGCTTTGAAAATCATTTGATGAAATGTAAGCGTGTTCTGCTTACTCTTTCACTAATAAAAAGTGACAATATATAATTATATCCGAAAAATTATGATCATATTATAATATGTACGTTTGGCAACCCTACGAGACCTCTAGTTAATATAATAAAAATATAATATAAATTATATTCGTAAATTTAGATATATAAAATTAATCGCACGTTTGGCAACCCTACAAGACTTCTAGTTAATATAATTTTAGTAAGTAAGTAGGTAGCTCTGATAAACCATAAAAAGTCCAGAATGTGCCATAAATAGTCACCTTAAAGTGATACTTAATGAGGGCGGCATCTTTGATGTGAACTTGCAAATGCCTCATGTTTTAAATAATGCTAATTTCATCAAATTAATGCCTCGAACGTATTTGACGCGCTGGGATTATTGACAACGCGTTTTATAGTCGATGCAGATATTAATATGGATGTCGTAAATTTAGTCGTTAAATATTATACTGAGCTCTTGTCGTTAAATTTTATAAAGCGTTGATAGAAAGGTATATTATAAGAAAATGCACTGTCTATGCATAGTATGATAGTAATTAGTTTTGTATGATTTTGTATTTGGTGATATGTTTAATTTTTATTCACAATTCACAGAATATAAGATTTTATTTCTCGCTTTCAAATCATTTTCCTTTGCTATACTCTACATGAGTGTACATTGGTATTCTTGTTTAATGTAAACCAGTCAAAGAGAAACAGGGATATCATACACAAGTGTCCAGTACAAATCAGATCGCCTTGCTTTAAATTCTTAAAATTAAAACTTCCATCCCTCTATCCGCGTACCTATCCAAGTCTATTATTATATTTGATGGCCATCCTAAATGGAAGATATTAACATAATTCCCACGGTTGATAATCGTAATTAAAGTGATCTGGTCTAGCCATAATCTTTTACGTTATATTTTAAAAGAAAATATCCTGGTTCAAAAGCCTTCACACCAAAAATCTAATACTTAATTTTTACTAAACTAACATATGTGTAAAATTTTATGCAAAAAATAAGACGATCTCGTTATCCGCGTGGTGACGGAATAAGAATACAATTCACCCCCTAGCTTGCCCTTGAGTTTCTTAAAAGACGACTAAGAGATATAATAGGCATGACACATCTATGCAAGAGAAGTACTTATAATAACACTTTTTGCTGGTCGGACTGATTGGTACTATACCCTTCCATCTAATCAGCGTGATTGACCAGGTCCATTTCTTTCCTATCGAGGAGGAGGTTTGAGTCCCACAGGACTGCACTTAACAATATTTTACTAAATTGTTTTCTTTTATGTAACATTTTTAATGGTATCAAAATCAGTCAGATACAACTAGAACAGCCAAAGAGATTTTATTAAAAGTTCATACAGACTACATATGTGCGCAAAGATTTTACCCGACCTATTATATTATACGACATGAATTGAATATGATTTGTATTTCAATAAATAATGTCCTATTTTTTAACATTTACCTATAGCAATTCACTCTCCTATTTATACACTATTTATTTATCGAAGCGTACCGTATAAGATTTATTCATAAAGGGAAGCAGGCTATCTAACATAATAAAGGTTTTGTGAAAGCCCACTGGTAGGTCCTATGTTAGCGCGTTCAAACAAACAAAATAATATAAATAAATATTATATAAACAATTCACGTTAATAATAGTAATAAAGATAAGGCAGTGTATTGTTGATATAAATGTAATATGTATATGGGCATTTTCATAAAAATGTACAAGGGCGTTTTCAGGCCTGTCCCTCTAAAACATTACCTTTTTTAAACAATTAATTCTATTTGAAACTAGAACAAAATTTTACATTAGGTTTATTGTGTACATTTAAGTAATATTTTATAATATTATTTAAGCCAATTATAGTATAATTTTTCGATTAAAAAATAATATAACAACAGATTGCTATCATTTTATCGTGTCCCTTTGTAGCCAGACGATTTTCAACACTGAATTTACATATTAGTTCTAACAATTTGCTCAGTGCCGTATTTTATTTTTCTGGTAGATAGTGTAGGGTGAATTTATTAAAAATTATATTATTATATTATTTTTTTAATCGAAAAATTATACTATAAGTGGCTTAAATAATATTATAAAATATTACTTAAATGTACAATAAACTTTGTGCTAAAATTTTGTGCTAGTTTCAAATAGAATTAATTGTTTAAAAAAGGTAATGTTTTAGAGGGACAGGCCTGAAAACGTCCTTGTACATTTTTATGAAAATGCCCATATAAAATATATTATTATATTCAAGGAGTCCATCGTTTGTGTGGCATTTCACAGTAATATAAACGTAGCAAACATTCATTTAATAGCAGTTAAAAATAAATTCCGCAATTATACCGCGAATGTTAATGTCGCAGGCGACTTTATGGATGTTCAATTTATTTTTAATAACGAACAAACCGACCCGTCTAATAATAGTCATTTATATACTTTTATTACTAAATTAGAGACCGAAGGGGGTCTTAGCAAAGTGAAAATTTTTATCACTTTAATAAATCTATGTTTTTCACAACACTTATATGTGCCTGTTGGGTCTGAGCCTCATTTATAATGAGAGGGATCTTGACCACGTTGGTCAGACGTATTGGTAGGTTTTATTTTGAGGTTTCGTTCTATTGCACAGATGTTCTAAAATACAAGTTAAAGATATATCCATTTTGAGGATCAGAGAAGTATCTGCGTTGTATTATATTTTCTGAATTCGTTTTTCGAGGTCAAGTATCCCAAGCCTTTGGTGCATAAAGGCGCATACGCTTATTTTTAATCATCATAATAATAACTGATTTCAATATAATATACGGAAAAACAATATATTGTATACTTCAAAAATCATATTCCGTATTCGGAAATAGAACCAAGGTTTCATGAAGGAGCCATAATCTGTCACCACACGGAAAAATAGGTTTCCGTGTGGTGACAGAGTAAGAATACAATTCACCATTCCCTATCTTGCCCGTGGGTGTCGTATAAGACGACTAAGGGATATAATATGCATATAACTTCTATGAAAGAGAGGACTAACTCGAAATAAAACCTTATACCAACCTGTCTGACCAGCATGGTATAATTGGTTAATTGCTCTCCTAGTATGTAGGAAGTAGGGATGTGAAAAAATAATCGATTTTTATAATAATCGATTAATACAAAAAATTAATCGATTAATAATCGATTTTTACAATCGATTTTCAAAATAATTAAAATCGATTATTAATCGATTTTTTATTTTCGATTATTCACTGCCAGATTTCCAAAAAAAAAATGAAAGGTCACTTCATAGATACCTACTAGAAAATAGAGCCTTAGAAAATAAAGCTCACTATTCCTAAAAAAAATATAAAAAGGTCATCATAAACTTGTTGGGCGAAAAACCGATTATTTTATAATCGATTATTTATTTTGAATTAATCGATTATTTATTTTGTATTAATTGATTATTTTATAATCGATTTATTTTAAAGAACAACAAATCGATTATTTAAAAATCGATTATTTTCTCTCCAAGTCTCATCCCTAGTAGGAAGCCCGAGCCCAATAATGGAACTTCTATGAGCTGAGATGACGATAATGATGGCTACAGGCACGTAGGTACCTGCCAATTTTTCGTTGATTGATACACCATATGTAAGCAACTTTAAACAATTTAATACAATACATTTCCTTATCCACGTTGATTACGAATCAGGTGTCAGTTTAGACAGTTAAAATCGAAAGTGGGAGCCAGATAGTCTCGACCGGCTTAATCGCTCTTTAATAGCCGCGGCTTTTTACAAAGGGTATGCGCATCCCACTGTTACCACGTGTCGGAAATTCGAAAACTTTGGAGGTGCATTCTAATTGCTTACAAAGATTTTATTCCTATTTTGAATATTTGAAGATTTCTGTCATCACTAACCTTGTTGTCTTTTAAACGAAGCTTCTGTTTTTTTTATTGCAACAGCAAACTGGTGGCAAATAAGGAAACAGCACTCTTGATGGTAAGTGATATTGCTGCTCATCATGGACCTTTGCTAGGCCGCTCTCTACCATGAAGAGAGTAAAAGGAGTGTAAATGCGTGCAATGAGATTTGGCGCTACTAAAGGCATCACTAAAATCCGCTATAAGCAAACACCCTCAGAAGGTACGGAAATGAGATTAAACGCTCTTTTAAAGATTATAATTTGAGATTATGATTATTTTCTTATAAATCAGTAACTAAGCCATATAGTATGTATCAGATCAGAGAGAAAGAATGTAAGAACCGTTTCATTTCTTGAGGCTACTCTTCTTTTTCTTGAAGGTATCTTAAGAGATGATTAAGTGAAATAATAAACACTATTGCTATGGGCTGAAAAATTAGAGACAAGTCTTATGGCAATTTTCCTAGTCGATTTTTACGACACAAGCAATATAAGAGTTGGTAGTCTACAAAACTGGCAACATAAAGCATATTTATAATTACTAAATAAGTGTCGATATCATTGGAAAGCGCTCAGATAAGTGGGTAGGTCTGCATTGGCCGACTCCAAGCTGTTAGTGCTAAGGCCACCGCGTGCTTGATTGAACATTGTAGACATCAATATGTACCTACTTCTCTTTTTCAAAGAGATCTTGACTAAGACTGACTTCAGCCATCAGCCTGTAGATGCCCACTATTGGACATAGGTCTCCCCTTGAGAATTATAATGGACCTGTCCACCTTGCATCAAATAGCTCCCTGTGAATTTTAAAATGTCGTAAGTCCACCTTGTAGAGGGTCATTCTACGCTGCGTCATCCGATTCGTGGTTCTCCACTTGAGAACCTTTCATTCTCAACGGTTGCCGGTAGGATTGACTCCTAATGGGTATGTACTATCATTATCATTCTGCTCTATTACTTGAGGTCCGATGCATTTACATTTCTTAATAATACTTATTGCAAAAGTTAGGCGATAGTTTTATGGCCAGCTGTCTGTCTGACGTCAACCGTCTATGGGAATATAATTGTTGACCCGACGACATCGGATGTAGTTCGCACAAATCCATGAAGAGCTCTTAATTGTCTTTTACGACATCCATGAGCTGTATTGGTAGTATTCGTAGTCACATAGTTTACCTATAAAACTGTAATGTGATATCGAAAATAGATCACTTTTATGATTCAGTAATAAGCGATAAAGAAGCGCTGTTAGTTAGGCAGGCTCATATAATAAAAGATCAAGCTCACGTCATATAATTATTGTCAATAACTTCTGCAAAATGTACGATGAAGGAAGAGTAGGTTTACATTGCGTCACTCCAAGTAATTGGCTTAAAAGCAGATGATGATGAGGATATACCACTGGTAAGAATTTTATTGCACATTAATGTATACATGTTTGCTGACTTACGGCACGGAAACATGGTCTCTAAATGTAGGCCTCATAACAAGGCTCAAAGTCGCTAAGCGTGCGTATGGAGCGGGCTATGCTCGGCATTTCTCTGCGAGATAGAATCCGGAATACGGAAATCCGCAGAAGAACGGGTGTAATCGACATAGCACGAAGAATTAGCACACAGAAGTGGCAATGAGCAGACCACATCGCTCGACGAACCGACAAGCGCTGGGGAAGAAAGGTTCTCGAATGGTAACCACGTATCGGATGACGCAGTGTAGGACGCCCCCGCACTAGGTCGACCGACGACCTTGTGAAAGTTGCTGGGCGTCGTTGGATGCAGGCGGCACAGGATCATACTTTGTGGCGTAACATGAAGGAGGGCTACGTCCAGCAGTAGACAGATTGTATAACATCACGCTGTCTTATAAAATTTTTATCGATTAAAACGAAAGTCACCAATATCGAGTAACTTATCCACTCGACAGTCAAAAGTATTCACATTTAAATACTTTCATATAATAAGTACCTTTTCAAAACTTTAAGTTTTATATTATAATGTATATTAGTTAAATGTACTATACATTTACTTAATAAGTAAATTATCATAAATGAGATTTAAAAATTCAATCTTGAAATTTTTTTATTTATTTCATACATAAACAATAATGAACACTACAGCCCATTCAAGTCCGGTAGCGATGAATTGTGGGACATTTATTACGTTACTTATAAATTTTTACTGTTGATAGGTTAATAGGACACGCACAATCCATAAATTTCTTAACGCAATAAGGATTAATGGAAATTCAGAACCGCCATAACCATCCGCCGTCAGTCTAAGATTAGCGAATTCGTTCTACTTTTTATAGGATTTATATCTCGTAAATCTATTCGATTTCATTCGATTTTTTAATCGAGCACATTTTTTTTTTAAATTTCTCGCCAGGCAGAGGCACTAACACCCGCTGTTCGTCATAACGCGGCTGTACGTGACCGCGGCACGGCTTTGATATACATCCTTTTTTCTCATAACATTTACACTTTTTTTTATTTTGTTACTTTTGTTATTGGTTACAATATTATCTGGCGGCTACTGGTCGATGTAAAGGGCAGTTATAATTTAGTTTTGTTTATGCAAAATAAAAGTGATACCCGCGAGATTTATTAGCCTCGGGGTGGGCCATTTGCAATTATGTTATTATTATATTGAACTGTCATATTTCTCTTAAAGTAAAAAGTGTTGTGTCAGGAATGACCTAATATATTCAATAATTTAAAGTTTTATATAGAATAAATTTAATAGAATTTTATTTGTCTATATTATAAAACCAAAAAAGTGTTAAGTATGTATTAATATAAAATAATAACAATAGCAGTAGTTTTCTGTGTGGTGACGGAGTAAGAATATAATTCACCACTCCCTCTCTTACCCGTGGGTGTTGTAAAGGACAACTAAGGGATATAATGTGCAACTTGAAACAAAACCCTATACTAACACGTCTGACCAGCATGGTGTAGCAGGTAATTTTTCCTCTCATAGCTGAGGAGGCCCGATCCCAACAATGGGACGTATATGGGCTGAGATGATGATGAATATGTACCTATTTCACAGATTCATATCTGTATCTAACTTAGTATATGGCGAAGGAGTAAGAATAAAATTCAGCATCCTCTATTTTATCTATGGTTGTCGTAAAAGACGACAAAGGGATATAATATGTATATAACATCTATGCCAGAGAAGGAAAACTTGAAATAAAAGACTATACCAATCCGCCTGACCAGACCATAGCATAGTAGGTAAGGTCAATTGCTCTCCTACTGTGGAGGCGACTTTTTTTTTTCTGGGGTGGGTCGCAGTCGGCGCACTCCTCGCACCATTCCGTCCGGGGAGACAGAGAGAGTAGGCACGCACACCCGCAACCCACTCGAACACCACGTCGCCTTCGTCGTTGGATCGACCACCAGAGCAGGGTTACTTGTCGTCAGTGGTTGACCTGACGGAACGACCCTAGTAGGTATACCCTCCCATCGACCGACGTCGCCCCCTCTAAGAGGACGTCGGTCTTTCTTCACGCGGTCGGCCTCTCGGCGTGTGACGGACTAATTCCCCGGTCACATCACCCGCGCCCTCGACTAGGGCGACATGAGGCGCAGGTAGTCACGCTTACGCCGTCCCGGTCGCCGGCGGCAAGTCGCTTCGTCGAGGCTGCGTTCCTCGCGCGCGCGACCCGCCACTGTTGAGGAGGCTCGAGTCCAACTGTGGCATGTAGGTATGTATAGGCACATATTACTATCTTTTATTTACATCTGTCTGTCCCAGTGTACGTTACCCATAAAACGTTGGCATGGTTACATATTCTATCATATCAGAATATATAGTTTACTTTAAAAAAAGAATTGTTACTTATATTTTACCTTCCATAAATCATTTCATAGAAATGATTAATTCAATCAAAATGATATAAATCAATCAATCTCGTTCAAATGATACGCTAACTGAAGGCGTTTGTATGAAATTGATTAAAATTTATTATAGGAATGCGAACATCTTATTTTTAGAATATAAGAATACCAGTAAAATGCCGCGGTTTCACCAGCATTGTTTCCCTATGAAATACGGAGAAAATATAGCCTATTTTATTCGCTGATAATGTAGCTATCCACGGATAGAGAGAGAATTTTTAAAATACGGAATACGAGGATAAAATATAGTCTATGTAACTCCCTGATAATGTAGGTTTCTATTGGTGAAAAAATTTTTAAAATCTGTCAATTACCCACAATTCTTTTCACACAGGAATACCGGGATATAATATAGCCTTACTTGTTAATAATTACCATTGATGAAGGTTTTTTTTTAATTGGATCAGTGGTTTAGGCGTGAAAGCGTAACAAAGAAACAAATTTATTTTCGCATTTATAATATCGGTTAGTATGATCGAAAATGCGCAGTCTTATAACTGTATAATTAAGTATATATTCATTCTATGAATTACTAAAGAGTGTGAGCAAAGGTATGCAAGATATAATGTTTTTTTTACTTTTAAATTGCAATAATAAGATGTATCGACAAATGATTACGTAATCATTTATAAGCAAGTATCGTGTTTGTCATCACCGTCGGCAAATGTTTACGATTGGATGTTCCTTTTACAGAACTTAAGTGACTTACTTCTGATTTGTAATTTATAATTTTAATACCTACCTTGGAACCTCTGAAGAAACATTAATTAATTAAATTTTGAAATATTCTTCTCATAACCGTTCCACTGCTGGCTCTAACCTCCCCAATAGGAGGGAAATTGACCTACTATACCATGCTGGCCAGATATGTTGGTATAGAGTTTTATTTCGAGATTTCCATCTCTGGCACAGAATTTATATGCATATTATATTCCTTAGTCGTCTTTTACGAAATCCACGAGCAAGATAAGGAGTGATAAATTGTCTTCTTTCTCTGTCACCACACGGAAACCTTAAAATATAAACTTCATTTATTCTAGATGGGAGCATCAATAGTCCTAAACGGTATGTCAGCGTCAAGTAAATACCACTGGGTTCTGTTTAGAGTCGAAATTTTTTTGCTCATCGATCTCTTTGCCAAGCGAGTTCCAGTCAATATTTTTAGGTCACGAGTTTATCGACCGACTAGTTCTTAAATGAATGCAATGTAATATGCACCTAATACAAACGAAATTAATAATTACTAATGTTTACGCGAGTATTACACAATGTAAATAAAACTACCTTACGGATTTATTCGTTTGTATTTGATTTTTGATTGCCTGATGTTTCGAACACTTTACAGCGTTCATGATCACGGGCGCACTAAGATGTCCGCATCTTAAACTCAAATAATAATCAAATCGGGATAAAACCCGTAAAGTACTATACAAGGCGCAAGTTCGTCCTCATGTGGAGTACTGCTCACATCTATGGGCAGGCGCGCCCAAATATCAGCTAGACCCATTTGACTCCCTCCAAAGGCGTGCTGTTCGAATCGTCGGGGATCCCAATCTCACGGACGGATTGGAGTCGCTGGAGCGGCGGAGAGACTTTGGGTCACTCTGTGTACTCTACCGACTCTTTCACGGGGAGTGCTCTGATGAACTGTTTGACTTGGTACCACTGTCACCGTTTTACCAACGTACCACTCGACACCGCAGCAAGGTTCATCCATTTCACCTGGAAACGATATGGTCTTCAACTGTACGTTTCCAGCGATCATTTCTCCCACGTACGTGCAGGCTCTGGAATGAACTACCTGCTGCTGTGTTTCCCGAGCGCTATGACATGTCCTTCTTTAAACGAGGTTTAAGAAGAGCATTTACTTCACGGTAGGCAACGGCCTGGCTGTGCCCCTGGTATTGCAAAGGTCCATGTGCGGCAGCATCACTTACCATCAGGTGTGCTGCCTGCTCGTTTGTCACCATCGGCAATAAAAAAAAAATTACAAACGAAATTTTAATTCCTCAGTAGGTCAATTACCTACTGTTAAAATTATAAACTCAACCGCAAGGGTGCCGGGTGGTCTGAGATATTAACAAAAGTTAATCTATCATAAACTTAACAATAAATGGATTTTAAAAGATTGCTATAACGGCTATTTTATATCAGATATCCATTAGAGTTCCGAGACTAATTTCTACACGTTAGTGATTCGTCTTGGTTGCGTGTAAAACAACGGGCATAGCACGGGAATCGATCCTAAGATAGTTACATCAAGTTAAATTTTAAATAGTTCTGTGAATAAAAAGTTCTATAAGCAAGTTTGGTGGGGAGTAAATTCATGTAAATCGTCATGGACATGACCGTGCTATCTGCGCCGATAGATGTCAAAACCACATAAATTTCATAAATATTTATTTAAGATTTCTTCTGTAGGTACCTATGGTGACAGAGTAAGAATACAATTCACCATCCCTCTTGCCCGTGGCTGTCATAAAAGACGACTAAAGGATGTAATATGCATACTTACATTAGGTATGTATGCAAGAGAAGGAAAACTCGAGACAAAACTCTATACCAACATGTCTGACCAGCGTGGTATAGGAGGTCAATTTCCCTTCCATAGTGCAGGAGGCCTGCGCCCACCAGTAGGACTGAGATGATGAAATAATGAATTTAAGATTAAGCAATTAATTTAAATATCCAAAAACAATAACTGTTTATTGACAGTTTCAAGTTTTCACTTCTGTCGCCCGCCCTCATGACTGTATTGTGTTCATTTTTATTAGAGTATTACACAAATACAACTGCAGTCCGTCTTCAAAAATACTAGCCCTCGACCTTAAAAGCCTTAAAACCTGAAGCAAATCCAAGAGACTTATAAAACAAGTAAAACGAAACAAATGGCATCGGCTGACGGGTGGGGTGTGCGAGCGAGAAGTGCGCCGTGCGAGCGGGATAACGCAAGGCGGCCGGCACAAAGCAGGCGGCGAGCGCCAAAGGCGTCGGCGATCGCTAATTGGAGAGCGCACGAGTTCAAAGCGCGCCGCCCGCGACGTTTATATTAGGCAGGTACACACCCGGTTGATTAATTTCACCGCTATACCGCGAGATCGCGCGGCAATTAGTACACCTTTGTTCAAGTCGCGATACGCTATTTTATATCAACGATGAGATTTTTTATGGGGTCTTTATTGGAATGTATCGGTTATCCGTATTGTGACGGAATAAGAATATTATATTTACGATCTCTTTCTTTCCTGCGACAATCAGTTGACTAATGTCGGAGGAACTATAAACAATTTATTTTTTTTTCTCTTTGGAGGTCGAGCAAACTCTGATTGGGCCACTGATGAACGTTAGCGATAGGGAATACAACCAAGTCGCTAGATATCGCTAAAATAGTGCAAAAGCACTCCAATAATGCGAACAACAAAAGTTTAGCCTCGTTTATAGAAGATTGTCATTACCATCATCATTGATTATTTCAGCTCACATACGTCCCACTGTTGGGCTCAGGCGTACCTACTCTACTATGGGAGGAAAATTTACCTAGTATAGGTACCACACTGGTCAGACGTGTTGAAATAGGCTTTTATTTCGAGTTTTTCTTCTCTTGCATAGATATTATATCCCTTAGTCGTCTCTTACAACACCCACGGGTAAGATAGGGGGTCGTGAATTGTATTCTTACTCCATCATCACACGAATAACCGCGACATAAGTAGGTAAGTAGGTACACGTTACATTATAAACACAGCAAGAATATATACACATGTATTTACCAACCTAAAATGATTTTGGTCTCAGTGCACTCCACCCGACCGCCTGGGATGGCAGCACAGGGTCCTATAATCCCTCTCAAGTGAACACTGTCATTGATATTATCAATTACCTACTGCGGCTAAATATCTTAATTTCTATTGAAAAGATTAAAGCTGGCTCGTTAAGCAATAATTTTAGTTTTAAACACTATTTAAGACTTTTTTAAAGCTCTAGGGGAAGCCAGAGACTGCCCTACTTAGTTTTGTAGAGTGGAACTAAATTATAAAATTAACCTATCATCTTATCTTAGTCTATATAGGTATATACGTCTCCCTATTGGTCTTAGGCCTCCTCCACTATGAGAGAAAATTGACCTACTATAATTGGTACCTACCTACATGCCGGTTAGAGGTGTTAGTTCAGTTGCATATGCATATTATCTACCTACCTATATGTCTTAGTTGACTTACAAGACACCCACGGGCAAAAGAGGGATAATAAAATGTATTTTTATTCCTTCACGGATAATTAACTTATATATAGGTAAACAACATGAAACACTCATCAGAAAACTATACCACTATGGGATCAGGAATAACGCTCTTGAACTTGTAACTTCTTATTTAAGCAACAGAATCCAGAGGGTTGATGTTAATGGTGCACGATCATCTGGTTCTATTATAAAAATGGGCGTTCCACAAGGGTCCATTCTAGGGCCATTTCTGTTTCTTGTATATATTAATGACCTACCCTACCATATAGGGGACAATCTGGACATTGTGTTGTTCGCAGATGACACTTATTTGTTATTTAAAATTAAAAGACAAATGTTGAATTATGACGATGTGAACAATGCACTGTCTAACGTTGTTCATTGGTTTAACACTAATAATTTGGTTCTCAATGAGAAAAAAACCAAATGTATCAAATTTACTACTCCTAATGTGAGGCAAGTGGAAACCAATGTCCAAATGAATGGTGTGGCTCTAGACCTTGTGGAGTCAACAGTCTTTTTAGGTATCACCATAGATGCTAAACTTCAGTGGGGACCTCATATTGAAAAGTTGTCGAGTAGGCTTAGCTCAGCGGCTTATGCAGTAAAAAAAATAAGAATGTTAACAGATACTGAAACAGCTAGAATGGTTTATTTCGCTTATTTCCATAGTCTTATGTCTTACGGTATATTACTGTGGGGATGCTCCGCGGACTTTAATAGAATCTTTGTTCTCCAAAAAAGGGCTGTCCGTGCAATTTATAATCTAGGCCCAAGAATCTCACTTCGGGAGAAATTCAAAGAAATAAATATTCTAACTGCTGTATCACAATATATATACGAAAATATATTATATGTCAAAAAAAATATCGCTAACTTTAAGAGATATTGTGACATTCATGAAATGAATACTCGTAATAAGGACAGATTAGTTGTACACACTACTCGTCTCCAAAAAGTTAACAAATCATTCATGGGGCAATGTATACGCTTTTACAATAGATTACCTAAAGATATCCGAGACCTGCCTATGAAAAAGTTTAAAAAAGCCATCAAGAATAGACTTTGTAAAAAAGCTTATTATAAAATCTCGGATTATGTAGATGATAATACAGATTGGTTGTGAGCAGCTCCTCATTCAGCAATTTCCTTGTTATTTTAAATATACTGTTTGTAAATGTACTTTTAACTTTTATTGTAAAGTGTAGCGTGTTTTGCCTAACGAATTTTTGTATTTTCAGCGTTTGTAACATATTGTGGTGTTGGTCATGCTCACATAAGGATCTACTTGCGGTAGCTGCGTGGAGCGGGTCTCTCCCTTCCCTCCATAGTGGTTGAGGGGAGTGATGGCTGCTCTAGTAGTTAACTCGTGATCGGGTGCCGCTTGTGGGATCTGGTCCAGCCATAATCGTTTAAATTATATTAAGTGTCTTGCGGTTCGAAGGGCATCACACTGGAGCTTGTTCTTACAAAACATGTACACAATTGTATAACTAGTAAGAAGAAAAAAAAAATTAAAAATAATGACAAGCCCGCTGAGTTTCTTGCCGGATCTTCTCAGTAGCGGTCGCGTTCCGATCCGGTGGTAGTATATTTTTTTTGGAAATTGTAAACCTGACAATATGTAAGTGCCCTCTCAGGGTTTATGCATAATAAAATAATTTGAATTTGAATTTGAAACAAAGCTAATAAAATTAACCTCAATCACATGAAGTGCCTAAATTGCGTAAAACACCACAAATAAAATTAAGTATTGTCACATGATGCGTGTAAATCCATTCTTAAGAACAAAGGGCCCGGCATTAAACCAACCCGGACATAGTACCACGATTTCTCTTGTTGACACTAAGTCCGATTTCCTACCAATTCGTCACAGCTTCTCTCATCAACCTTACAAATTTATATATGCCTTCACCATGTCTTTTAAGTATTAAGCTATAAAGTTGAATTTACCGTGAAGAATTTTGATTGAAGTTTGGTTTTTTCCTTTCGGATCTTTTTGATAAGCTAAAGGGTTCAGCGATAAAGATTGAACGGACAACCGATTGAAGTTATAAATCATGATGATAGGTTTATGTAGGTTAATCAGATGTAAATGAAGCTTACTTTGTAAAGCTTTTGCAATATATAGTAATTTATTTTTAATTTGTACTACACGATATCTATAGTCGCTTTATACAGATGTTATTTAAATAACTTCCCTATGGCGATAAACTAAGAATACAATTCATCACTCCCTGTCTTGTCCATGGGTAACTTAAAAGACGACTAAGGAATTGAATATGCTTATAGAATCTATTCAAGATAAGGTAGACTCGAAATAATAACAACAGGTTCGATCAGCGTGGTTATAGTAAGTCAATTGCCCTCCTATTGTGGAAGAGGCTCAAGTCAGGCAGTGGAACTTATATGAGCTGTGATGATGATGTTGAGTCGTTATTTACAGTGGCTATTTCAAGAAATGGCGTTAATTATTCTACGAACATAATCATGTGCATATATGGTTGACCTATTGTCATCCTTATCAATATAGGTCATAGATGTGTCATTGCTGACCTCGAGTCTCCTCCGCAATAAGAGAAAAATTGACCTACACCAGCTAGAAGTGTTAGTAATGTTATATGCTTATCACGGCGCCTTACGTCCTTTAATAACAAATAAATAATTTAAATGGGGGCATGGTGATTGATTAATGTCGAAGTATATTTGACTGAATGCCATTCTGTTAATATAAAATTATACTGATACTGATTAAGGAGATAACCTTTCAGCCAGGTATATTTTTTATTTGGAGTTTATTACTCGGGTACTGAGACTTTTAAGTCAAATCTTTATTTACAAATTAACATTTCATTTAATACCATTGTCCGTTAGTAAATTAAATCGACGCCTACAACAGTGTCAAAGCTACACCGATAGTAATATCTTCTGCGAATTTTGAAACGCAAACGTATGTAAAGCACTGTTATATCTTATTCACTATGCCTCAGTACTTACAGTACATTACATTAAATAAAATGCTGTTAATATTATTTAATTTAATACTTTAAAACATTATAAAAGAAAATACTTAATACAAGACCATGACACTTTTCAGTTCCCGCTAAAAACCTAATCAAAGTATAATTACGTATCTACACCAAATCAATGGGATACCTAGTAAGTCAATTACCCTTCCATTATAAAGGAGGCTTATACCAAACGATGAGGCATAACCATATGAGCCATAAAAAAAGAGATGACTAAAACGATGCCCTTCATTAAAAATTATCTGCTTAATAGTTACTTCAATAACAAAGATAAAAACAGTTTTATATATAATCAACTGAAAAACGCCACAATGAGGTACGTCGCAATTCATGTCTGTAGCGCCTCTAATCTATAATGAGAGGTTGTGTTTAAAATAAGTGTGGAAATGAGAGGATCTTTGATAAGATCGGACCGCGGGCGGCGATGAAATGGCTTAATCGGGATCAACTTGGGCCTCTTGAAAAGATTAAAGCTGATTCGTTTGGAAATTATTTTATTTTAAACACCTATTAAGATTTTTGAAGTAAAACTTCTTTAGCCGCGACTTATAATTCAGATTTTTTTCGGACGGAAGTAACAATTTTTGGACGGAAGTGACGTATATTAAAATAATGTTGTGGTAGTAGTATAACTATACCTAGTGTGTGTACATGGTTTATTTATATATTAATATACAATTTTTAATCAAACATTAATGCTATAACAATAATTAATATTATATTACTTATTATTATAATATTAATGTTTGTCTATCTGCTATCTGTCATAATAATTGAGTTATTTAATTGTAAGTAGTTATATATATAACTTAGGTAAAGATGTTAAATATGAATACCAAGTGAATTATAAAAGTTAAAAAGGTTTTATTTCAATCGCCGTACTCATTCCATCTTCAGTTTTTGGTAAGTCTGGCATTTATAAAATAACGGCTTTGATATTTTTTTTATTAGAGCTTCAGGCTTAAGCGCTTATTACACTACACGTTATTCAGGGCCCTGAATCACTAAGGGTGCTGTACAACAGCTAAATAGTGGAACCTGTGTCACCTTTAGCGAAATAACAGTTTCAGAAAACTGTTCCAAAATAACAGCCTGTTGTGCTGTAATACGAGAAAAAAGGGGAAATAACCATTATTTAGGAATAATGTTTAGAAGTGGTTTCAGTGTTTGTTCCTAAAAAACGAATCTGTAAAAGTAGTTTTATTTACAAAGAACAATGTATTAAAAATGAATGGTTGATAATTTTTATGATTAAAATATATCGTTTTCATTTTAGGAACAAACACTGAAACCACTTCTAAACATTATTCCTAAATAATGGTTAGTTCCCCTTTTTTCTCGTATTACAGCACAACAGGCTGTTTATTTTGGAACAGTTTTCTGAAACTGTTATTTCGCTAAAGGTGAAACAAGTTCCACTATTTAGTTGTTGTACAGCACCCCTAGTGATTCAGGGCCCTGAATAACGTGTAGTGTAATAAGCGCTTTAGGTAGCGAAAGAAAGACTACAGTTTAGATGTTTTGAGTTCGAGGTAGTATCGTATTACAGCGATAATTTACATGTTTATTAAATAACACTTGTCTGTCCCGGCTTGGCATGGTTGAACATATGCGGTTAACATGGTCTGATTTTGATCGACATTGCTATCAATTTATTAATTTTAATAAAATTATTTATAGCGACATAATTGCTGCTATAATTGGACATATGATATTGCGTAGTTTTTTGTACATATTGATATATTCTTTAACATAAATAACATTTTTTGTAAAATATTTTATTTTTCTATCTTCAATAAGTTGTGCAAGGCATGTGATGAAACACATTTCATGGCAATTTTTTTACATCTCACTTTTTTGAAGTTTTGGTAGGCATCCCTCATTTCTTGTAGAAACGATTACAGCTACAAATACAACAAGTAAGTTGTATTTGTTACTACACAGAGAAGAGAGTTGGATGAATTTTTGAAATCGTTCTTGTAGTTTTTAAATTTATTCGTTATTAACATACAAAATACAATTCTTTTCAATATTAGTGTAGAGACCTTTGTTTGTGTGAGTAATTAATATATTGATCTCGAAGATGTGTGAAAGAGATTAGGTACGTTTATACCATTTTGTTACTGGCCATAGAGAAGATTTAATAGAGCAGATATAGAGTCGTCAATTGTACAAAGAGACTGCAGGAGAGCTTTTGGCGGGAATGTGAAGTGTCATGGGGAAGTGTGAATATTCAATATCTTAGTATTTTAACATGTTTCATTAAATAATTTTGATAGCATCTTATGTAATATGTGACGGAAGAACTGCTGGGATGTAGGGACTATGATATTGTTTCCACCGAAATCCTTAGAAAAATAGCGACAGTTTGACTTAGGTACTGACGGACAATTAGGTACAACATGAAAAAAACAGATTATTTGTAAAGAAATGAAACCTCGACACGGGCAAAAATGGCTCGTATTAGTAGGTGATCGCCAAGACAAAAAAAAAAGGAGAGACCGCAGCGCTAAGGACAATAACAGCATCAACTATTTTGTAGTAGGTATTATATGTAAAATATGCGGCCATACACATCATCTCTTACACATATTTTTTCTAATATTTTAGCAGAAATATAATTATACTCTAGGCTTTTATTGAATGTATAAATAACATTAGAGATAGGTATAAATATATAATATGTATATACATATTAATATTGTAAAGAAATAGCGTGTGTACATGTAGGTACCTATAGGTAATTTAGTAGATACGTCATATCAAAATTTTAAAACTTTCTTTACAAGTAAAAAGCTACTACAAGATTGACTTCGTTTTAAACCAGGAACGTATACCTACTATGCATTCCTAAACCAAGACGTAAACTATACCTATGGAAATTTTCTTAAATCTGTCAAATCTGTCAAAAAATTTTGATTCAATACAATTAAATATAATAAATTAAATTTAGAAATAATAGCTCATAAAAGAAAGTGATGAGAATGAATGAAGACTTAATCGTATCCATTTTTGTTTTTCAAAAAACTAAAAAAAATGAAAATTTCAACATTCATTGATAACTATTAGGTACGATTGTAGCAAGTAGCAATATTCGTGATCGCGTTATATTCTATACTATAACACGAGTAGTAACTATATAAAAACTTTTACTATCAATCGATACGGTGAAACCGATAAAATCATCTACAACACTACTGCATGATACGGCGCTATCCAATGTGCGAATGATTGAATACGATCACTTACGATTCACGCCCGTGGCAAAACGGTAATCGATTCGCTTAAACATCACAGACTCTATTACATTTTATTAGCTACTGTTTTTTAAATTTCGAAGGTGGACGTTCGATATTCAAAAACGATAATAGATTATTAACGATAATAGTTATTCTAATAAATTGATAGATTCTTTTTTGTTATGGCAATCAGACGTAGCACGTTATGAATTTCATATTGAACTGTCAATCTACCCGTAAAATATCACTTAATTAGTTAAATTTACATCCATCCATTTCACCTGGCAACGTTATGGTCTTTAACTGTACGTTTCCAGCGATCATTTCTTCCACGTACGTGCAAGCTGTGGAATGAACTACCTGCTGCTGTGTTTCCCGAGCGCTATGACATGTCCTTCTTTAAATGAGGTTTAAGAAGAGTATTTTCTTCACGGTCGGCAACGGCCTGGCTGTGCCCCTGGTATTGCAAAGGTCTATGTGCGGCAGTATCACTTACCATCAGGTGGGCTGCTTGCTCATTTGCCACCGTTGGCAATAAAAAAAATTATGAAATTTTATGTAATAAATAGAATAAAGCAGTAATATAATAGATGTAAATACACATATTTATTTAAATAACTCTACATTAGTCAGATTAAAGCAATTGGATATATTGTTTGTTAGACCAATCCGAAGTTCATTAGCTTCATGGTAAAAATATTAATACGGGCTGTTGTTACTATAATCGAATAAGTAAATCTTAATAAAGCTTAGAATATTAGGTGTATAATTATCAAACACTCTAGGTTTTTATTTTCTTTTAAATCCATTTAAAATTGGCACCTCTTTTTAAACCGATCACCTCACATGTGGCGCCGCTGGTGGTCGTCGTTGAAACTAATTATCCGCCCTTACTTTCAACTAATATGTTATTGGAACATAATATTAATGTGATAGTTTAAAATGCGATAGGTATCATTATTTTGGAGTGGAATGATTCTTAACAATTAACTCCTCTGGCGAAAGGCAAATGAAAGTAAGTTATATAGGTAGCTACAGGTTTAACAGAAATAGAATGAAAGTGTTGATTGGTGGAATTCACACATCATATAAAAGAGCTGTAAACGGTTGAAATGTTTTTTTTTTATATAAATGCTGTAGCCAAAAATAAAATACATGCGAAAGAAAAACATTTTTTTTATTTTATAAATTCTTTCTCCCTACTAAATCTCCCATAACTGCCATTAAACATTTTTTAAATAGCAACCCTATCAAAATAAAAGTATTAACGACCATATTTATTTTGCTGAACTAAATACGTACCCCATTTCAGCTATCAATAGACTACAAACATACTGGACTAAACGGCCAGTAGCTCCATGTTTAATTAAAGTTTAAAACCCTTGCTATTATTACCGGTGATTGCCCGTAAGCTTTGAGCGTGCGCGTTAGATTAGTCAACTTGGTATTAGAACAACAATGGCGTATTTATAACTGGAATGTATTTGAATTATTGTATTGAGCAAATCGACTGTTTATTGTACTTTATGCTACCGTATTTAGACGTGGTTTTCTCTATTGGTGTGCGCTATCTCAAAGTATTACGTTTATGTGTGTATATATGTATATAAACTATTTTTCATGTGATTACGAAGTCATTATCAAAGCTCATATACCCCCCACTACTGGATCGAGCTCAACGTTCGACTCCTCTATCACAGAAGGAGAATTGACCTACTATACCAAGCTGGTCAAACGGGTTGATATAGGAGTTTATTTAGAGATTAATATCTCTTGTATTACTGTTATCTGGGCATTACATTACGAAGTCGTCTTTTACGATAACCATGGGCAGGACAGGGGATGGTGAATTGTATTCTTGCTCCGTCACTACACGGATTAGGTCCGGACCACCTCCTGTCTTACCCGGCGGTAACCTAATAGAAATGATTAAGGGATATAAAGCGCAAGTAAAATCTATTCAAGGGAAAATTTGAATTAAAACCTAGTATCAACCTGCCTGACCAGCGTGGTAAGTAAATTTTTCTCATTTTGTGGAGGAGGCTCGAGCCGAGCAGTGGTATTGGAGCCGAGATGAGGATGATGATGTGAGCCATGGATTTTTATAATGTTATGTTTGAGTGTCATGTTTAATGGTGTGTGTGTAATCTTGTATTTAGATAACATTAACATATATTATGTTAAACATCACAACATGTTAATCTAAAGTGTTTTTTTAAAGACGCGCGGGACTTATCATATTTACACTTCGAATCAGAACAACAATTTGTGGATCGCACATAATATTATCTTACATGGAAATCAGACCCACTACACGAACACAAATTACACCTATTTGTGGAACAACAATATGTGTATCGCACAAAGTATTGTCCTGGATTGAAATCAAATCACTACATGAACACAAATTACACAATATATATCTGTATACCCACAAAGTATTGTCCTGCGTGGTAATCGAATCATTACATGAATACAAATACACAATATTTGTAGGTATGCCACAAAGTATTGTCCTACATGGGAATGGGACGACTACATGAATACAAATCACACCCAAATTTGGAACAACAATATGTACATTACGCAAAGGATTGAACTACATTGAGGATGGGACCGCTACACGAACACAAATCACACCCAAATTTAAAACAACAATATATGTAAAATTTATTTTAAGATAGTCACTTAATGTAAAATTCCTAGAAGTGTTAAATAAAAATGTGAAAGATTATTAACAGATGGCGTAGCACTAATTTTGGTGGCAAATTATATACTTTATATAGAAAACTATAAAAGAATAACACTATAAAAATAAAAACATCCGTAAACAAAATTCGTATTGCTCAAGTAAACTCCTCAACTAATTCACAAACTAATAGTCTGTCAAATATTTAAATTGTTCGCGGCTTCCTATTCTTAAATTGAATGCGGTTTACGTTATGAAACGAAATAGCCCTAAAAACATTTTCCAACAATCTACAATTACTTAACACTGTATTTGAAGTTACTTTGATGTTTGCTTCATTTAATGACGCGGTATTTGACTGTATACAGTTTGGAAATGGCTCCCTGCTGAGCTGAGAATTCGCAAAACATTTTTGCTTTTATTTAAATTGCATATTTATTTTTAGCAAATTAGAGGTAGATATTACATATGTCTTAATTACTACAGTGTTGGCTCATACGACAGTATTTAAAAAAACTATAAACTCCAAATGAGTGTTACCATAAAATAAAATCGTAGGTACCTAAAATTGGGCAGTTAAAGTAGATTATCATCATTATCATCATCAGCTCGGCTCATATGCATCGTGCGTTCGAGCCTCCTCCATAATGCATAGAAGGGATATTGATCTATTATACCACACTGGTCAGACGGGTTGGTATAGTTTTATTTTCAGGTTTTTTTGTCTTGCAAAGACGTTAGATGCATATTCTAGCCCTTTGCCGTCATTTACGACGGTAAAGACAGCGGTGAATTGTATTCCTACTTTGTCATCACACGGATATTATCAATATCAACAATTTTGAAAAAAAAAAATATATGTGTAGGTGCCTAATGTTTACGACGAAGGCGACGTGGGTACGGGTAGATTATGGACCCGCGCGCCGTCCTTTCGTCGTCCCGGATGGAATGGACGGCGTGTGTGCTTACCATAGCCCACCCATAAAAAAGGTACCTAATATTTAACGAAAAAAAAATTATTAATTAGATTTATTTGAAAGCCTCAAACATTATAATCCCATTGATTGAACTTATAAAAATATATCTTACTGTTTAATATTGCTCATTTAGTTCATTTATTTATATTTTTTTCCTATATATTGCTATCCTATATAAATCTAGAAATACTAAAATGTCTACCTACTCACAATTTAGTTACTGCAGTCAGCAAAATATATCTCAAATTCAAATGATAGTCTGTCCATCCTTAGAATAATAACGTATAGAAGGATAGTGTCAATACTTCGAACGTTCGAAACATGAATCTAAAAATACTAATGGCGCGCAGACGATTACACACGTACACACGCACACCACTATACATTTTATGAAATCTGTTTTTATTAACATATATCGTCCAAATTCTTATAAAAGTAATGTTGAAAACCTTTTTAAGTTTTTCAAATGTGTTATGACACCATTTGAATGCGCAAACCGTCATAATTACCTATTTATTTTTTAAGAGTTGCGTACTTAGGTACGTGCGGTACAGTGACCTTGTACATTACGGAACGGTTCCGGCGTGAGCTCCATTAGGCTCCAATTGAAATGCTTCACTTTTTGTGCGCGAACTTACCTTCTATAGGTTATTATTCTAAGCTATCCACCATTTTTTAAAATACGAAGGGACCAATAACAGTTTAAAATTCGAATTCAAAATGACGTCATAACCTCATGTAAACATACTTCAATTAAGTACAATGCGCGCCAACGCTTATCGACTATTATCGTATGTGAAAAATTGCTTCTAGTAGATTGTTTTAATTAATAGCTTATCGGTGTTGCAATGTAAATATTGTATACCACGTTCAAAGTCAATCTATAAATATTTTCAAATATCTAATTATCAATTGTAAGTTTTTTATGGCAGTATTTGGAGTTTTTGATTGGCAAACTTTATGCTGAAAAGTGATAGAGGTTATACCGGATACTCTACCCTAACCATCTCGCTTGCTTTCAATTATCGTAGAAGAGTAAGATTTCTTCACGATTTCATAATTTTATGTAGAGTTATGTTCCGTGTGGTAACGGAGTAAGAATACAATTCAACCCACTGTTTTGCCCGTGGGTGTTATAAAAGACAACTAAGGGATTAAATACCTATTGTTAAATAATTAAATACCTATTGGTAGTAGGTCAATTTTCGCCTGATATGTGCCGCCCTAGTAGAGGTCGCGGGTGACTGGACCAGGGAATTAGTCCGTCACCCGCCGTGAGGGAGACTGCGTGAGGAAAGACCGACGTCCTCTCCGAGAGGGGGACGTCGGTTGAGGAGAGGGTACTCTTCAAGGTATCCCGTCGGATCGACCACTGACGTCAAGTCACCCTGCTCCGGTGGTCGGTACAACGATGAAGGCGACGTGTCACGGGTGGGTTACGGGTGTGCGTGCTTACGCCCCTCTGTCGCCCCGGACGGAGTGGTGCGAGGAGTGCGCAAACCGTAACCCAACCCCAAAAAAAAACAGGTAGCTATATCATTTTGTCATTCATATAAGATTTGTAGGTGAAGTCAGCTAACAGTCAGAAAGGCATCCATTTGCCAATGCAGGTCAATAAAGACTTAGATATGATTACAGTTAAAACTCTTTCGTTAGGTAAAAGGTAGGTATATATTTAATCTCAATACATACTTTTGAAAAGTATTTACTCTATGAAGGTAGTTACGATGTAATAAATCTCAACAGAATTAAGCTGCTCGCGGGTATTAATAAATTAAAGTTATCTAATGAGTTTTATATGGAGATGCCTTGCTATAAAGGGGCTAATGCCTGGTGAGCCTATCAATTGATAAGTTTCCCACAATAGTGCTGCTGTCCATAATCCTGGTGAATTTTCAGTAATTTTTTATGATTCCCACGGGAAAGTAAGGAGTGACATATTGAATACTCCAACCGCATGTAGAGTGGTGAAAATCAAACCGCAATACACATTTTAAAAGCACAATCAATGAACTAGATCGTGACTTTTATTTAAAAAAAAGCTCCAAAATTATGGCGGTAAAAAAACAATACTTTATATTCAATTGTATCTTTTATACAATAAAGTAATTTATCGATAATTTTAAGTTGCTTTCAGAAACATTTGAGGCAACATTACAAAAAAAAATATTTTGTGCTTTAGTGAATGAGCGAGTACCTATTAATGGCGGTACATCGTGACTGTATTGAGAAGGATGTGCAAGATATAAGGGAATACTTTGTTCATTATGGTCTTTTGATTAACTCAAAAACTGTGAAAGTCCTACCATAATAAAAGGGATCACGCGTTTTCGTTAACATTTTAACCACGATTGGGTGAAAGGCTTTTTAAAAAGTTTTATGAGGATTGATGTTCATTGAATAAGTTTTATTTTAATCCTGTTTTTGGATCAATTATATTACAATTTTGTAAATTTTGCAAGTAAATTATGTAACTATAAGAATGTATGAAAATGTTTGGTTGTTCTCTTTTTTTTTTTTTAATTCGACTATTGGGACTTTGACGTACCTTATACTTATAGATACATACAATAATAAACCGGCTAAGTCCTAGTCGGAGTCGCGCACGAAGGGTTCCGTGCCATTATCTATAAAAAGGGCAAAAGAAATCGTGTTTGTTGTATGGAAGCCCCCCTTAAATATTTTTTTCTTTTAGTATTTGTTGTTATAATTAAAATTTGTAAAAATTTAAACTGTCTAGCTATCGCGGTTCTTGATATACAGCCTGGTGATAGACAGACGGACGGACAGACAGCGAAGTCTTAGTAATAGTCCTGTTTTTATTCTTTGGATACAGAACTCTAAAAAATCTATGTATTTTCATTGAGTTTCATGTAGTGCGAAGCATAAGAATACAATTATCACTTCTTTTCTTAACAGTGACATCTGTACACGAGAAGAAAAACTTGAAATGAAACCTATATATAAAGTTTCATCTTAGAATAATAAGGTATAGAATAGTGTTGCCCAAATGCAAGACCAAGACGAGACTTAGACCAGTCTTGGTCTTGGTCTTGCAACATCACACCCGGTCTCGTCTTGGTCTTGGTCTTGCGCACCCGAGTCTTGGTCTTGGTCTTGGTATTGCAGCAAGAGTCTCGCAAAGTCTTGCAAGTCTTGCAGTTGGAATAACGTAACAGTCATTTATCATGGCAATGAAAAATCCAACTAAATTAATCAAATAGCATCCTATCCTATCTATCCATCTGCTAGCCTATAGTTCACTATTGAATACAATACTTACCACTGGCGAAAATTACTCTTCTATTTCCCTGGTGTTCTATTAGACAGCGTTACTACTCTTATGACGGGACTTTCGACCCTATTTTCTTAAGACGTCACCACACGAGGCAGTTGATACAATAAATTTTATGTCATTTTATAATACATCGAAACTATATCTACTTACGTCGCTGCCGCAAGGCAAATGTCGTCGAAAGTCGAGTGCTCTCGGTAATGTTCGGTTCGTCCGTGCGGCGCTCGAGTAGACTCATTTTTCGGTATATTTCTATGAACTATCTTCTGTCTCACGCGCCAGGCGTTTTAACTCATAACTAATACAAGTTGTATTAGCAGTCCCCGTGCGCTCGCCTCAGCGCACGAGATTTTTTTTACAGGGAAAATAAGTTTTATTAGTTTAGTAAAGCGTTTAAATTGTTTCGTCATAATTTGAAACTATATTTGTTATATGTTTTTGTATGTTTAAAGAATAAATATTAATATAATAATTTAAAATATAATAATGAACTAACATTGTAATTATTAAATCTTTTGAATTGGTGGTTCAGTGCACGAGCGCACTTAAGGTACAGCCGCCACTGTTCCTTACACCATTGCCCGCTCCGATTTGATACGACATCCACGGGTAAGAGAGTGGTGAATTATATTCGTACTCAGTCCCTACATGGACATTTATGTAGATTAATTGTAGGCATATTTCTACGTCTAACAGTGAACGTCGTTGGGCTAATGAATAAATGGATATATAAATATGTATAATGGGCAAGAGCACTCTCGTGATTACGGTATTTTTGTCCTTAAGCCTTTCCGAAGAGTAATTCTGAAAAGCCAACACCAACATTGGGAATCGATTGGCCAATAGATGGATATCTCAAGACTGATTTGACATGCCGTGTAGTGACGGAGTAAGAATATAATTCATCACCCCCCATTTTACCCGCGACTGCGAACTCACGACTAAGGGCTATAATATATAACATCGGTGCAAGAGAAGGAAAACTTGACATGTATGACCTGTAACAACACGGCCGATCACCGTGGCGATTCCCCTCCGGCCACGGCCGATTCTCCTCCTGTTATGTAGAAGACACGAGCTCAACCGTATATAAGCTGAAATGGTGATTTGAATTAAATGCAAGACCGCGAGACTCTTGCAGGCCTAGTCTTGGTCTTGCTCAAGTCTTGCAGGGCCAGTCTTGGTCTTGGTCTTGCAAAAATTAAGTGGTCTTGGTCTTGGTCTCGGTCTCGCATTTCTCGCAAGACCAAGACCAAGACCGCAAGACCAAGACTTTTTTGGGCAACACTAGTATAGAAGGTAAGTTCGCGCACAAAAAGTGAAGCATTTCAATTGGAGCCTAATGGAGCTTATGCCAGAACTGTTCCGTAATGTACAAGGTCACTGTACTGCACGTACGTACGCAAATCTTAAATAATAAATAGGTAATTATGTCGGTTTGTGCATTCAAATGGTGTCACTACACATTTGAAAAACTTAAAAAGGTTTTTAACATTACTTTTAAAATCATTCCGACGATTTACATTAATAAAAACTAAATTTGATTTCATAATTTGTATAGTGGTGTGCGTGTGTAATCGTCTGCGCGCATGTAGTATTTTTAGATTCATGTTTCGAATTTTCGATGTAGCGACACTATCCGACCTATACGTTATTATTCTAAGGGTTTGATATATTTCGCCTAACAAGCGTGGTATAGTGAGTCAATAGGTATTCCTCTCATAGTGAAGGAGGCCCGAAACCAGTAGTGGGACCCCAGTACCATAACTATAACATTTTGAACTGCATGTAGTTTGAAAATTGACGTCCGAGTAGTAGCAATTTGTTACTGCAAATCGTTCGGTGAGCGAGAGAGTCAGAAGCCCAACTTACTGAGGGTGTTTGCGTGTGGTGGGTTTTGGTAATGTCTTTTGTATCACCGAACCTCATTGCACGCATACACACTCCCCTCACTTCCTTCGCGGTAGGCAGCGGCCTTAGAATAATAACGTATAGAAGGATAGTGTCAGTACTTCGAACTTTAAAAATTTGAATCTAAAAATACTAATGGCGGGCAGACGATTACACACGTACACACGCACACCACTATACAAATTATGAAATCAAATTTTGTTTTTATTAACATAAATCGTCGAAATAATTTTAAAAGTAATGTTAAAAACCTTTTTAAGTTTTTCAAATGTGTCGTGACACCATTTGAATGCACCAACCGTCATAAATACCTATTTATTTTTCAAGATTTGCTTACGTTCGTGCAGTACAGTGACCTTGTACATTACGGAACAGTTCTGGCATAAGCTCCATTAGGCTCCAATTGAAATGCCTCACTTTTTGTGCATGAACTTACCTTCTATAGGTTATTATTCTAAGGCAGCGGCCTTGTAAAGGTCCATGAGCGGCAGCAACACTTACCATCTTACCACTTACTAAGTTTTTACTGTTTGCTCGTTTGCTTACAATACAAAAAAAAAAGTTTAGTTAACGAAATGTAATATTTTAACGCCCCATATTTCATCGAAAACTTGACCACTTTAAAACCTGTGTCACATGTAGTGAGAATTAACTGCGGCAGGTGGGCTCGTCAAATGGTGATTCTTAAATTACCTCAGTATGGGTGTAATAATTCAATATCTATTAAGTTAGACTTCGATAACTTTAGATTATACTTTATTAAGCTTATTTTTCTCACCACCCACTTAGAAAATAAGTTTTTGAAGTCAAAACTTCTTTTTCTTCTCTTCTTCTATAGACCGATTTGGGAGGCAAATTCATTCAAAATGTCTTCCGCAGGCCGATGTCACTACATCTATGTCGATAGATGTCCGAACCAAATATATGTCAATATAATTTAGAAATTTTAATTTGAAATCAAAAAATAATAATTTGAACATCCAAAAACAACAACTGTTTGTTCACAGTTTTAAGTTTTGACTTCCAAAGTCAGGCAGACAGCCGGTCATAAAACTATTACCAATAGCTTTTGTAGTATATACCTTGAAAGAAGACTACATATTGGTTCGACGCCATATAATTAAAATAAAGGGAGGATAGTGATGATGATAAAACATGTTCTCATAGAATGTCCTTACTAATATTATAATTGCGAAAGTAAGTTTGTTTGTATGTTACGCTATCACGCTTAAAAAACTGAACCGATTTTGAAAATTTTGTCGTATTTCACCAATTGAAATATTTGGGAGTAACATAAGCTATATTTAATCGCGGTATTCCCACGGGAACAAGAATTACGCTGTAAGGCTACTGAAACTGATGCGAAGGCGAGTTAATAATTAATTAATAAAATAAGGGCAACAACGCAGCTTGTTGTATCATCATTATTGTTTCAGCTCATATACCTTCGTCCCACTTGATGTAGGTACTCGAGCGTCCTCCACAATAGGAGGGAAATTGACCTTACTATACCATGCTGGTCAGACAGGTTGGTATATGGTTTTATTTCAAGTTTTTTCTTCTTGCATAAATGTTATATGCGTATTATATGCCTTAGTGGTCTTTCACGACATCCACGGGCAAGATAGGGTGTTGTGAATTATATTCTTAATCTGTCACCACACGGATAAAACATATTTTCACCGAATATTAATTAATAAAATAAGGGCAACAACGCACCTTGGTGTATATCGAGTAGCAAACAAGTTATAATAATGTAATACGGCTGGACAGTTACACTTATTTCATAAAATTTTATAGAGCATCAACATGTTTTGCAGGTGTCATGATATCAACACCGAACATTCTAGATCAATAAAAATTGCAATTGAAGTTCATAACAAGGTATTTTAAGTTGTATTTCTTTTTTTATACAAGCTGACTAGTTGTTTTCTATCATCATCATCTTGCTCTTATCCTAATTACTTGGGGTCGACGCAATATCTCATCTTTTTCCATACGGTCCTATCAGACGACATCTCTGCAGTAACTCCCAGACTATCCATGTCATGCCTCACGCAGTTCATCCATCTTTTCCTCGGTCATCCTTTACCCCTAAAGCCTTCAACATTCATACCCAAAACTTTTCTCACAACATTACTTTCATCCCGCCTCATCACATGTCCATACCATGTCAGCCGTTCACTCTTTAACTTTTCCGTCACTGGCGCAACTAGTTGTTTTCTAGTAAAAACAGTTTTATTTTTCTTATGTAGGCTCGTAGCAACCATATTTATGGCGTGAAAAGAAAATGATAATTAATAAAGTTATTGTCGCATTCATTGTACATTTCGTCTGTAATTGATTTATTTACTTCTTATGTTCAATATTTGATATAATGTACCTATATACAACATACAAAAAAATGAGAGATAGAATATGCACTATACTTAAATGAAATCATTATATCGCAGCGGTATATTCATTATAACCATCATACTAAACTTATCCCAATTACTTGGGGTCGACGTAATATGTAGATGCTCGTCTTGCATCTTAAATATTGCAAAAAATATAGATATTGCCAATAGTTTTATGATCAACTGCCTGCCTGACATCTACCCCTCTTCGGAGTTTAATTTTTGACCAGGCGGTGTCAGATAGAACTGGCCCAGGCTGAGCCTCTTAGTCGTTTATTCCAACATCCACGAGTAATGTAAAGGTTGGTAGTATTTGTAGCCGCTATGACACAACACCCGAGATTTCTTTTTATACGTGCCATTAATGAACAGAAATAATACAGATAATTGTTTGTAAAAGTAACAATTATACTTTATAGAAAACGATTTATTTTGCTGTGTGCCAACCCTTGCTTTGCTCGTGGGTATCGTAAAAGACGACTAAGAGCCCTAGATTGACCCGAACCAACTCCATCTGGTACCATTTGGGTCAACGATTACATTCCCAAGGAGGGTTGACGTCAGGCAGGCGGCCGGTCATAAAATTGCCGAAACTTTTTGAGATATGTCAAAACAGATGACATATTGCGTCGACCCCAAGTAATTGGGATAAGAGCAAGATGATGATGATAGAAAACGATTTATATTTTCGTGTGGTGATGGAGTAAGAACACAAATCAGCATCCCTTATCTTGCACGTGGGTGTCATAAAGGATGACCAAGAGACATATTGTGTACATATATATATAACAACTATGCAAGAGAGCGACAACTTGAAAAAAGACCCTGTAGCCACCTACTAGCGTGATATATTAAGTCAATTTCCCTCTCATTGTAGACGAGGCTCAAGCTTAGTAGTGGGATGTTTATTAGCTTAGATGATTATGATGATGATGAAAGTCAATGAAGCTAATGCCCTCAGTAGGTTAAATTCAACTGTTATCTAAGTAATTTATTTAAATTAGAGAAACAGAACTGTTATCATTATCTTAGCCCATACACGTCCACTGTTGGGCTCGGGCCTCCTCCGCTATGGGAGGGAGATTGACCTATCATACCACACTGGTCGTCTGACGGCGTGTTGGTATAGGGTTTTGCATTGAGTTTTCCTTATCTTCCATAGATTTTATATGCATATTGTATCTCTTAGTCGACTTTTACAGCACCCACAGGCACGAAGAGGGTTGTGAATTGTATTATTACTCCGTCACCACAAGGATAACGGAACTATAATTATTAAAAATAAAATTAAAGAGATTTTTTAAACAAGGTTTAAAATCTAATTACAACCATTACCAACTTCAAATGGTCAAATATAAAATCGTGAAGTTGAACCAATTCATTCTTTAGAACAATAATGACCTATACACCATTAAAGTCCATTTTTTTACTCACGTATATCGTGGCTATTTACTTAACTATCTCCCTTATAATCTCGAAGTCAACGACTCAAAACGGAAGCCAAAAGCTATAAATCTCAAGTACTATATCTATTCACAAATATTTCATGTATAATAATTAAATATATAAGAGGTTTAGTTTATTCTTATTATTATATAGTAATGTAGTAATAAAATGTCGTTGGTTAATTCGTTGTACGACAAGTGGGCAATACATTTTACGTAATAAACATTATTTATAACGAGTCTATTAATGTCTATTAAATTATAAATTTAAGTGGTAATACTACTTAACTCTATGCCGTATTGTGACTGAGAAAGTATACAATTCACCAACTCCATACCTTACTCGTGGGTAGACGACTAGGTACCCTACGATTTCTTTCAATTAATCAATTTCCCTCCTATTATGCGGGAAACGCCCGCCCAGCAGCGGGAAGTAGGTAAATGAGCTGAAATGATGAGAATGATATTCGGCCAAGGTGAGGTGTTAAACCCAGTTTAGGTAAGGTAAGGCCACACACAGTATGGAGGAGGCACGAGCCCAATAGTGGGCCTTATGTAGCTAAATATATTATACAATGTTCCTACTCATTATAAAAAAGTGCTTACAACTATATTTTTTCGTACAATTTAAATAAATCTTCCACGAAATTCACTTAATTCTGATTTTTATTTACCCTAAAGATTAATAAACATGGCACTTTTATGATATAATAATTCACATCCCTTTGTGAATATTTGCTTTATAAATAGACACGAAGTTATATACTATCAAAATTAATACATACGAAAAGGGATCCACCCTTCTGATGTAGGGTATAACTAAAAAAACACACCACCTTTTATATAAACGGTACCAATTAAAAATAAGTGCACCTGGACTTAAAACATACAAGCCTCTAAAACATATAATTATTCGAGTCCGTTAAAAGGGCACAAAAAAAACTAATTCAATTGATTTTGAAATCGATTAACTTATCTAAATCAATATCTTAAAAAAATAAATTAAGGGTATTAGGGGCGGATGACTTAGTAATATTGGGGTGGGGGCTGTTTGGCTTGCTGGAAAATCTATTTCAGAATAAAGCTTTTCTTATAAATAGCCTTCCCAGTATGGTGATGAGTAAATGGACGGCTGTATCTAAGGGTGAACTTCGTTAGTCTGATGAATTGCCTTACAATAAAGCCAGGGGTACATGATCTACCTAATCGTAAGTGCCAATAATTAGCAAGCGGACAATAGAACCATATAAATCGCTTGATGTCGATCTCTCGGATACTAGGATCAGTAGTTCACTAAACGATTTGCAGCCAATCTCAAGCTTGAATACGATCTTAAGAGAAGATGCATAGTATTAATAAGCCAATCTCAAGTTCTATTACGATCTTGAGTGAATAGATAAGAAATACATATTTTGGAGTCTTGTTGGTTTACTTGAGATTGGTATTTATCTTATTTATTTACCTGTGTGGTAGCGGCTACGGACACTATCAATCCTTACATCATTCATGGATGTCGTAAAAGATGCGATAGATACGTTGACCTGGACTCTTATCTGATGCCGTCTGGCCAATAATTGCATTCCCAAGGAGGATTGACATGGCAGGTAGCTTTCATAAAGACATTGCCAATAACTTTTCGAATATGTGCGATGGGAGAGAAGTACATATTACGTGGAATGATTGGGATAAGAACAGAATGTCGATGTTTTATTTACTTGGGATTGTACTCGGGATGGAAATTGGTTTATTACATTTCAATAATTCAATAACATTTAAAGAAAAACAATTTGAAACCAACAAAAATGAATTTTGAAAAAACAAAAAATCATTAACTGGTCTTATCGATGCACCTTCGCATCTTCGTCTCTTCCGTTATCCAGCGTGATACCCACTGATCTCACTCATATGATAGAATTGGTTTTCAATACTAGCTTGGGTTGAAAATGAAATGAATGTTGTATTATACAAGCATTTTTTACCTAATTAAAACAATTTAGGTAAAAAATACTTGTTGCTACTTGCCCCTGTTCCAACTAGACCCCCGCACCCCTATTTATAGCTGCTAAACTTTATAGAGGCTTTTTGCCTTGAGATTGTACTTAAATTAAGGTGAGCAAAGGAGCCAATCTTCTTTCATTGAACTTTTTTTTAATAAGCTATAAGAATAACACAATTAACAGCATAATCAGGCAGCCATTTTTGCTAATACATATGAAAAAGGTTTTGTCGCAAAGACCGCCAATTTATTTTGAAATAACCTTGCGTTCAACCGTCGGTTTATTTACAAAAAGAGGTCTGTAATTTTATGTTAAGGGTGTTTGGGACCCAACAAATATAGGGTTATTAAATAATGAGCCACTGTCGATGATATAAGGGATCGCTATTTGATAATCAGAAATGTTTGTAGTGCAGAACTGTTTAAGACATATTGTTGATGGATAATTATAAAAATGTACTTTGCTGTTAATTTCTTATTAGGTACCTATGTGTGTTATGGTGAAAGATTTTTTTTAAATCGCAAGCGGTGTCAAACTAGCAAACAAAACACCTTTTTTTTTATGGGTGGGCTATGGTAAGCGCACGCGCGGTCCAGTCCGTCCGGGGCGATGAAAGGACGGCGCGCGGGCCCATAACCCACCCGTACCCACGTCACCTCGTTGTTGGGCCGACCACCGGAGCAGATGTGACTTGTCGTCAGTGGTCGGCCCGACGGAATACCCCTTCGGGTAATCTCACCTCTCGACGTCCTGGGACGTCGGTCGCCGTCACGCGGTCAGCCTCTCTGCGGGTGACGGACAATTCCCTGGTCTGATCACCCGCAAACAAAACACCTAATGGTAATTGTTGCTGCCGCTCGTGGACCTTTGCTAGGCTGCTGTCTTGCGTGAAGAACGTGAAGGGAGTGTGAATGCGTGCGATAAGGTTCGGTGATACTAAAGGCATCACTAAACCCACCACACGCAAACACCCTCAGAAAGTTCGGCGTCCGGCTCTATCGCTCACCGAATGACCTGCAGTAACAAATTGCTATTATTCAGACGTTGATTTTCTGCGAGAGTGTGGTATCTACTACCCCGGATAGACCGGCCCATGGCTGTAGACAGACCACAGTGTGGTCCTACCACTAATTTTATTCTAGTAGGAGCCATAAGAATGACACATGCATTTTTTTTTTTTATGGGTGGGCTATGGTAAGCGCTCGCACGGTCCAGTCCGTCCGGGGCGATGAAAGGACGGCGCGCGGGCCCATAACCCATCCGTACCCACATCACCTCGTTGTTGGGCCGACCACCGGAGCAGATGTGACTTGTCAGTGGTCGGCCCGACGGAATACCCTTTCGGGTACCCTCACCTCTCGACATCCTGGGACGTCGGTCGCCGTCGCGCGGTTAGCCACACTGCGGGTGACGGACAATTCCCCGGTCCGATCACCCGCGGCCTCGGCTAGGGCGGCATTAGGCGCAGATACTCGCGCCTGCGCCGCCCGAGTCGCCGGCGGCGGAACGTGTCGCCGAATAGGATCTCTACTCGCACACGATCCGCCGATGATGATCACGATGACGCATGCATGCTATGTAATTTCATTCGACCAGTGTGATATAGTAGGTCAATTTACCTACCAATGTGGAGAAGGCGAACCCGCCAATATTGGAATATACGACATGATGGTGAAGATGAGGTCGACGACCGCAGCAGGGTTCATCCATTTCGCTTGGAAACGTTATGGTCTTCAACTGTGCGTTTCCAGCGATCATTTCTCCCACGTACCTGCAGGATCTAGAATGAACTACGTGCTGCTGTTCTTCCCGAGCGCTATGACATGTCCTTCTTTAAACGAGGTTTAAGAAGACCATTTTCTTCACGGTAGGCAACAGCCTGGCTATGCTCCTGGTATTGCAAAGGTCCATGTGCGGCAGTATCACTTACCATTAGGTGTGTTGCTTGCTCGTTTGCCACCATCGGCAATAAAAAAAAAGATGAGATATATCATCTTCTTATTCCTTTTTCACTATTCTTATAAATATTCTATATTTTATTTTTAACTCCACACTTATTGGTATGTATGTCATCTATAACCTTATAAAACTATAATAATCCATATAACCTTTCCACAGATCGCTGAGAGACATACTTCGGAACGGTATAATTAGATTAACTGCTCAATTACCTATCCTTATCTGTCGTTACACGAGAGAAAGAGATGAAAATGCGCACCTTGCATCGGAGAGCATTAGAGAGATAATTAAGGTATAAAATTAATACTTAGATGACGTTTTAAATGGTTTCCATAATTACGATTACGCGAAATCTACATTTTCTATAAAAATCTGTTTTTTGAACCACAATATTTCAGTGTGAATACTTTATTAACATTGACACTAATTTCCTCCACATATTCCTACCACTGTAACTAAGACCTATAAACCAGGATAACTAATAGTCTCCGTAAAAGACACGAAGGTTAGACCCTCAGGAAACCCTGTGAAACGCTTTTGAGTGTCTTGGGATCAGCAAAAAATTTAATTAGAAAAGAAAAGCAATTAACATAGACAATTGCAGACTTCTAATTTATGTCTGTGCTACATTTATAGATCCCATGATTGATTTTGATTTAGTTAAGAGAAGCTAGTGCCTGCAACTTTGTCTACGTAATATTTAGTTTTATTCACGGAGTAAGTACAAAAACTTTAAGTAAGTATAAAAACTTTGTATATGCTCCGTGGCTTTATTACACACCTCAATACAATACACCCCCTCTCTTGCCTGTCTTGTAAAAGACGCTTAAGGGATATACCTAATATGCATATAACATCTGCAATATAAAGCAAATTCAAAACAAAACCCTTCGCCAACACGTCTGACCAGCGTGATATAGTCAATTTTCTTTCCATTGTGGAGGAGGTCCGTGCCCAACAGTGAGTCGTAGGTATATGGGCTGAGATAGTAATGGAAATTATATAATTATTTTCAAAAATATTATCTATATAAATATAATATCAATATTAATTAAGTATAGGTACTGCTGATTTTGACTGCATAGATGGCATAGTTGTTAATTTAACGATTTACTATGGCAGTGTTTTGCCAGAGTTCAATTCTCACGCAGGACAATATTTTGTGCGATCCACAAATTGTTGTTTCAGAGTCTGAGTGTAATTTATCTCTGTTAAATTATTTTTGTAAAGTCCTCCACAATATACCTAAGGATTGTTTTCTTAGCGTAGGGTCTTGTTAAAAAAAGTATACTACATTAATTACACAAATATCGGATTTATTAAACGATTTTCTCATTAATTATCTGAAACTAATCAACAACTAATTTCCAATATGGCGAATTATCTATAGATACCCCATCGATACAAATTTAATAAAACGCACCATTCACTATCAATTAGTCAGCGATTTCATTTAGAAATTCGTGTAAAAGCTTACTGTGTTCGCCCTCTACGCCGGGTGCCTTTTGAGCTTATTTTTTTGTATTTTTTTTTTCATAATGGGGGTAATATAAACGTGTCGGGCCTGACACCTTTGCGGACCCCACAGGCCGCCGCATAATTTGTGGGATAATAAAATATAATAATTCTTGGGACCCCACTCGTAAGTGTCGACGGAGCCAGAATTCGATGGCTTTTTTTGTTTGTTATCTATATAATGATTGCTGAACGAGTTATATTTATGTTTTAATTTGAAATGAATCCGATTGATGCTTCGTGTGATTAGATTTCAAATTTTTATTTTATTTCTAAGCATCAATGCACAGTTTCAAAAGCTATTTAATTCCGTTATCCTCGGGGGCGACGTTCCAGAGTCGTGGACCAGGAGTGTGATGGCGCTGTTCTTCAAGAAGGGTGACAAAGCTCTTCTAAAGAACTACAGACCCATCTCACTCCTGAGCCACGTTTACAAGTTGTTTTCGAGGGTCATTACCAATAGACTCATGTGCAAGCTGGATGACTTCCAACCGCCCGAACAAGCCGGCTTCCGAAAAGGCTAAAGTACCATAGACCATATCCTCACCCTTAAGCAGATTATACAAAAGACCGAGGAGTATAATCGGCCCCTGTGCTTAGCGTTTGTGGACTATGAGAAAGCCTTTGATTCAGTCGAAACTTGGGCGGTGCTGCAGTCCCTTCAGCGGTGCCAAATCGACTATCGCTATATCGAAGTGCTGAAGTGTTTGTATAGGAACGCCACAATGTCAGTCCATATCCGGGATAAGAGTACGAAACCGATCCAGTTGCAGAAAGGCGTGAGACAGGGAGATGTTATCTCTCCGAAACTGTTTACCACTACACTGGAAGATGTCTTCAAGCTCTCAGACTGGACTGGACTCGGCATCAACATTAACGGCGAATACATCACTCACCTTCGATTTGCGGACAATATAGTCGTTATGGCAGAATCCATGGAGGACCTTGGCACAATGCTCAATGATCTCAGCAGGGTATCCCAACTAGTGGGTTTACGAATGAACATGGACAAGACGAAAGTCATGTCAAATGCCCATGTCATTCCTGTACCGGTCCTAGTTGGCAATGCGATTCTTGAAGTTGTCGATCACTATGTTTACCTAGGACAAACAGTCCAGTTAGGTATATCCAATTTCGAGAAAGAGATCAGCCGACGAATCCAACTCGGTTGGGCAGCATTCGGGAAACTTAATCTTCTCGTCCAACATACCTCAGTGTCTGAAAACACAAGTCTTTGACCAGTGTGTGTTACCGGTGATGACTTACGGCACGGAAACGTGGTCCCTAAATGTAGGCCTCATATCAAGGCTCAAAGTCGCTCGCCACATCGCTCGACGAACCGACAACCGCTGGGGAAGAAAGGTTCTCGAGTGGCGACCACGTATCGGACGACGCAGTGTAGGACGCCCCCCACTAAGTGGACCGATGACCTAGTGAAAGTAGCTGGGCGTCGTTGGATGCAGGCGGCACAGGACCGCACATTGTGGCGCAACATGAGAGAGGCCTACGTCCAGCAGTGGACGGCGATAGGCTGAAATGATGAAATGATGAATGCACGGAATCGCAGTAGGTGTATTTATATTTATAAATCTTTATCATATTTAATTGAATGTCTTATGAAGTATAAATTCAGAATATAATCTTTTTAAAATCCATAGACATTATTATGTATTAGGCTGTATTTTATGTTTTTATTTATCCTTATTATCCTTACATACAAGTCTAAGGTAGGTGTAAGGCTTTTATGGCATAGTTACTGGAACTTTTATGCCAATTCTTTATTTATAAATAATAACTTCAATTGTCTGTCAGTAGGTGAAATCGTTATCTTCAATACGCCATAGCTACACACTTAATAGTATATTTTGGAAATTGTGATGGAAAAGTAAACTTATGTAAAGCACTGTTATTATGTTCATTAGGTATATATCATATTCAATACACCCCATTACTTATTGCGCATCACATTACATAAAATCCCATTAACATTATTTAATATAACACGTTAAAATACCAAGATATTTTATATAATGCAAAACCACAACTTAAACACTTTTCACCGTTCCCGCTTAAAACTTATAAACGATTTTTTTTATATGTAGGTATATGGCTCCGTTACTAATAACATTAATACAAGACAGATAATACCTATAGACGAGGTTAGCCACAGATTAACTAATGATTAGAGTGCACAAATTACCTGAGATTTAAGTATACATAGATAGAAGATATGGAATGCAGAAGATATGAAATTATATAGGAATAGGATCCCAAACACATTTTGGGATCTTATTCCTATAGCTACAAGAGAATTCTTTGCAAGCCACAAAATATTTCTGTTTCTTTAATCTGGTAGTTGTGTCCGCTAAATAAATATTTGTAAAAAGATTGACCATACAAGGATTTCTTATTCTTTAAAGTTTTTCTTTCAAAACCATAATAATATTTATATTTCGAGGACCTTTTGACATGTAGGTACATTGACCTCTTATGCAAGAAATATAGCCATAAAGATAAGTAATTTACTCTATATCAATCATATCATCATCATCTAAGCCCGTATACATCCCACTGTTGGTTTCGGGCCTCCGCCACTATAGGAGGGAAATCGACCTACTATACCACGTTGTTCAGACGTGTTGGCGACGTGTTGGTTGGAGTTTTCCTTCTCTTGTATAGATGTTATATGTATATTAAATGCCCTAAGCATCCTCTACGACCTTCTCGAGCGTGAGAAGAGGGATAACCCTACATAGCTTAATATATTATGCACTATGGTATTTACACCTTTTAAATTATATTTAGACCATCATTCCATATTAATACAAACTCAAAGGCCTTGACGATAAACATTGTCACGTTTTAAAAAATCATTATTTCATACACTGATAAGTAACTGCAATAATAAAATATATAGGTGCCTATAAGTACCTATCAATCATCAGCAAATTAGTTAAATTGCGTCATAAGAAACTGTTCTTTATTTTTTAAGGAATTTTATATAGTGGTTACTGAGACTTTTAAGCCAAATCTTTAAAAATTATTACTTCATTCAAAGTTATTGCCCGTTAGTAGGTAAGTCAAATTGTCAACAGTGCCATGACTATACTGCTAATGATATCTTCTAGGAATTTTGGTGAAAAATGAAAACGTATTTAATGCACTATTCACTACACTTTAGTATTTCTTACAATACATTACATAAAATGGCATAGATACTACAAGACCACATGACTATTCCTCGTTCCCACTGTAAATTCAGATTTCTTTAAGATACAAGGGTTATAGAGATAAAATCACTTGGGGCGAATGCAAACTTAATATAGGTATAAATGGGCCAGCAACATATTAAGATCTTAGCAGAAGCTGTAATTTTGCAAGAAAAATTATTAATTACTAAGTGATGATGATTAGAAATTATTAAAAATATTCTTTAAAATATTTATTATTCTACATTGCTTGTAAAAGACGTCTAAGAGTTTTACATTTACCTGGTCTATCAGATGAAGATCTGATGCCGTTTGCTCTACAATTACATTCTCAAGGAGGGGGGTGTCTTAAGGCAGAAGGCCAGTCATAAAACTATTGCCAATAATTTTTGTAATATGTATAATGCAAGACAAGTACCTAATGTATTGGGTCCAATCCACGTAAAGAGATAATTATGTTATGATATTTATTTAGGTATTCCTAAATATTATTTATAATATTATTTATATAAGTTTTAGGTAAATCTCTCTAGTTTTAACATTGGTAAAAATTAACATTTTTACATACCAAACAATCGGCACATATACATTTTTTAATGTTAGGTATGTAGAGTATTTGCCTTTAAGTGCCTATAAATCCTTACTTAATATTATACATGCAAAAGTAAAAGTTTGGTTGTTTGTTACGCTTTCACGCTTAAACCACCGAACCGATTTCAAAAATTCTTTCACCTATGGAAGCTATAATATCAAGGAGTAACATAGGCTATATTTTATCCCGGTATTCCCACGGGAACGGGCACTACGCGGGTAAGATGAGTGAAACCGAAGCGAAGGCGGGTTGCTAGTAAAGATATGATTCGATTCATTATTTGAACGGATATAGGTAGGTGTAGATAATTGTTCTTCTTGTAAAAAAACATTTTAAAATGATGCCTTACAAACGACACTTTCATATTTTTCATTTATAAAGTTACAATTTGTAATTATAATATGGATATAACGCCCCATGGCGCAAGGGATGTAAAAAAAGTATTATTTCCGTTGATAGACTAAAAATGACTTCCTCAATCAAGCGCACAGTATTGCCAATGACAAATGACCATTTGTTACATGTTAATCTCGTAACATATGGGGCATAAACAATTCCCGCCTTTCCTATTTCGAATTCATTCTTTTTTTAAATTTCAAACGTGTGTGATGTCTTCTTTTGTGCCTTAACAATAGCTTTTTTTTTTGCAAAAGCCGAGTAAATTATAGCTAAAGTGCAGTTTTTCATAAAGATTCATTTTAAGTGAATGAGTTTGTGATTCTTTTGGATATCCTTAGAAAGCGTAGTTTTGCCGTGTTACGCTATTAAATGGTTAATTCGCATAAATAGCGGTTGTTACTTGTGAATGGTTGTTAATTGAAAAGGCGTTAGGGTCAAATTAAATTATAAGGGTCTGGTCCATGAACTTGGATGACTCATTCATATTTTGTTCTTTTGTATTGAATGAGTAAGTAACTATCAATAATGTCATTATATATTAACTTAATAAGTAGGTATTTATTAGGTGCCCATATTTTTTTAGTCTCGCGGGCAGTGAAAATTAAAGCATAGTACCTGGATGCTTAACTTAAACTAAAACTTAAATAAAATTCCTGAAGTTAGGTTCTTTTTTTTGTTTTTTTTTTTGTTAAATTATAAAAAAGAAATGATGAATTAATAAAACTAAAAATGAGAAAGGAAAGAATACCTATAAGAGAACGAAAAATCGTACCGGGGCTGTCTAAATTCAGCAACTTCTTACACTTATTTTTGTTCTTGTTGGCAGCAGCTAAATTTAACTTCATATTCTAATTACATTTCTTTCAATGCCTGGAAATATTGAGAAAATGAGATTTTCTAATGATAAAACCTAGATAGATTAATTTATCGCCCCCAATTAATAAATTGCATGAAAATCGAGATTCTGAACAGGTATAGAAATCTCATCTAAAGATATTAGATAAAGAGACAGGTACCTAACTACCTAAACACCACTATCCATTTCCTTCAAAATACTAATCAGACGTTTAAAAACTCAAAATACATCCCTTTGGTTGATGATTGTGGTATTGGGGTCGTTAGGTGAGGTAGGGATTATAATTCGTTACAAAGAATTGCCAGGCAGAAATATTGCACTCTCACTACCAGTTTCTTTTGTTCAAAAATTATCACTTGCAAGCCCTGATGGCCTGGATTTGGACAGTAGGTTCGTCCTTCATTGAATGAGATTAAAAAGTGATATCATAAAATATGCTGCTTATACTTTTGCCTAATTCCTTAACATTTAATCTTATGTTCTAGACCTAAATACTTAGCTCTTAATAATAGGACATCAGATTTTTAAAGGCATTTTATATCATGGTTAAAAATAGTTTTATGCCCAGTCTTTACTTATCATAAGGTCACTGAATTTAATTTCATTCGTCATTATAAGAGACCTTTTTTTAATTGGACCCTGGCCAATTAATTAAATGTTTCTCTCTTATTTTAGTAGACCATGAATAAAAAGGTAAAATACTGTTAAATAATACTGATTACCCTTCAGCACTTTTTCTGCATTACATTAATTATAATGCCATCAAAATTACTTAATATAGGTAACCCACTAACCGCCACATGACATTGCCGCGTTCTTTTCAAACTCCAAAGTCTACATAGACAATAGCTGTATAAAAAAATAAAATAATATATATATATATATATATATATATATATATATATATATATATAAGTAAAGATTTTGTCTCCATCCGACGTCCTCGTCACGTCCTCGATGAAGAGGACGACAATATCACACTCGCTCAACAAAGAGCCTACACGGCCCGCGAGGCCTTAACAAATAAATATCCGCGCTTCCGCCCACGCCGTCGAGGTGCGAAACCGCGCCGCGCAAAAGTCACCACTAAAAACGTGGGCACGCCCACTTTGCCTCCAGCGACGCCCCAAGCCGAGGTCCGTTCCCCACAGGGGGAGCCCTTGGGCGATGTCGCTTAGCATACTTTTCTCCAGGTTGAGAGCCCTCAGCGCTCACCCATAGTCCGCGTCAAGCTGTCAAGGCCATCTGCGGCCAACAGCTGTACTGACACAAAAAAAAAAAAAAACAGATTTTGTCGTTGACTAATCAGTGATCGCTTAACTTATCATTTCACAAACCAATTCCAACACTAATACACCATAATCAATAGGATCGTTGAATACCGAGTACCTAATAACATTGTATTGTTACGTTATTGAAATATTTCACAACCAACCATTACGTCCTTCGCAGATTCATCAATACTAAAGACGAATTAAAAAAAAACAAAAAAGTCACGCACACATATACCTACATAATGACAGAGCATGAAGCGCGTTCGGTTCAGGAATCATTCAATTACAAAACGCCGCTCTGTAATCATAACACAATCATCTATTTCGGCATAACACCCGCCATGTTTACCGATAACCGACATCTTCATCGATAAATTGATATTGCATTGTTGATTTCGTATGTAACAATTGTGACATGCAAAAAAAATATGAGATACATCCGCCATTATTTTTATAAATTGCTAAACAACAACGAAAATATGCTGCAATTCAATTTGGTATGTTACATAAATTGGGCGCATTAAATTTTATTGTTTTTATAGAAAATAAAGGAATGTTTTTAATTGATTATACTATTTTATTATGATCGATGCGATATTATAATAAATGTTATTATCTGTGGCGCTTAATTGAAAAAAAAAAATTAATATTTATAACCTCAAAGTTCCAAAGAATTTTGCTATAGATATATACACTGTCCTGATACACTTCCCTAATGATAAATATGACAATTTTGCGACCACACAGGTAAGTAAGGCTGGTTTAAAAATGAATCCGTTATGAAATTCTTGTATATATGTCAGCAGTCTCTTTTACCTACTACGTATGACAAGAGTTCTTTAACTTTCAATAATTTATATTGTATTTATAGAAATGGAATTACTAATTGTTATAGTCTTATTTGTCTGATAGTCAAATCATGATATTTTTGTAGAACAATGATTAGGTAGGTACTCTTCTAAAATTCTGTTCTAATGATTTTAGCAAAACATAAAAAAAAACTTACAGGTGCGTTATTTTGGCACTTTCTCTGCATTACATTAAATAAAATATCATCTAGATAAGTCATTTAAAATAGCCTCATAAAACACTAAAATAATGAATACCATATAAATGGCATATAATATTCACATTTTTCTTGTAAAACTATAAGTATATAAGATATTTCATAATCATTATTATAGCAGCCAAGATAAGTCCAACTGCTGGGCTCGGACCTTCTCCACAATAAAAGGGAAATTGACATACCTACCGCATAGGTTAAACATGTTAGCATAATGTTTAATGTCGTCGGTTTAATGTCGTTTTTGCCTTCCCTCCTATACTTAAATGTCATCTGAATATTATATTCCTTAATATTCTTTTAAGCAGGGGCAAGATAGGTTGAGGTGAATTGTCTTTTTACTCTGTCACCACACGGATAAAAGAAATAGAATTAGTAAAAATCGATAATTCTTTCAAATCATTACAGCCACACAATTCACAAAACGGAGCCATGGCTCTCTTTTCATTAGTCTAGTTTTTAACATTATATTAAGTGAGTATTATTATTATTAATAATTACATAACAGAATTTATTGATACGCGTACTGATAAATATGACCAAAATGTCATGCTTAAGGTGCTGTTATTAGATGTTCTTGTTCGGCTCGGCATTGTGTCTCTATTTCTCATGATAAATACCTAAAAACAAATAAAAATATCTGAGATTTCATCAAAAGATCGGTATTTTTTTTTTAAAAAGTATTTTGAAAATACCTATTTTGCATTTAGCATCTGAAATACAAAACCTAAAACTATTTGGTATTTTGCATTTCAAATAGTAAATGTGAAAAGTATTTTGCATTTTGTATTTAAATGCTTTTTTAAAACCATTTTGTACATCTCTGGTTATAAGTTTACCAGGATAGCTGCTGCTCGCTCTCCTGGTGTTACCCGTAGCCGATTCTTACAACTCCAAAGGGCAAGCAAGGGGTAACGCCAATATCCCGTCGCCACACGGCAATATGGAGAATAATAAATGATAATTCTTGACTACCTATCTTATTTTCTCTTAATCGGTTCTCTATTACTTTCAATTTTATTTATTATACAAACGTCACAAAAAATGTCTTTTATTATTGTACTCTAATAAAATATCCTATGCCTTCATAAGCAGTATTTCTACAGATTCATCTTTTTGTTAGAGCTATTGTTGTTATCACCTTCGCGACGTATCGAATACGTTTTAGTACACATAGTCAAATGAATTTTATTGCATTCTTTTTTATGTTTACTAAATAACTACATAGAGCCTTACGCGTATTTCTCATAGGGGTAGACAGAGACTATGGAATGCCACAAGCCACGATCCTGACATACTTCCATCTGTTCACTCACACTCATGACAATCTTCATAGGTATGTGCTCTACAGTTACGCATAGGTAGGTACTATTAATATGACCTTTCACCAGTACCTACGTCTCCAATTTGATTCGGAAACGTATGGTGTGGTCTTCGTTTTGTAACCATCCTAAACGTACTTGCTTTAGGTAGATATATACTTGCTTCGTAAACCTCTACTCAATTTTTCTACATGTCCAAACCACTCCAATATTCCTTCTACGTCTGCATTCAGAGTACAGAGCTCTCTTATTAAACTTTTCCTATTTTTATCTTTCATCAATCTTTATGTTTACTATCTAGCCTTATAGAGTAGGTATTATTATTCGGCATTTATGTCCACGGGATATTTGAGTTATTAGACTTTTTAAAAATAAAATTAAATCCTAATCTTCGTTAAAATATTTTATTTACTAACATACCATACATACCTAACACATCAGTATCTTACTAGTGCAAAGGTCAGAATAATTAATATTTTTTTAACACAACACTCCATACAGAGAAATAAACGATTGTGCCACGGGAGACTTAACAAATAAACAAATCACACTGAAAACAAAAAATTTTGGACCCCATATTTACCAGCGTTGATATTCAACTAAAACACTAAATATGAAAGGTTGATATTTCATCATGTACCTAAGCAAACGATTTTCTGTCTGGTGACGGAGTAAGAATACAATTCACCACCCCCTCTCTTCCTCGTGGGCGTCGTAAAAGACGACTAAGGGATGAATTACGCATTTCACATCTGCGCAAGAGATAGAAAACTGGAAACAAAACCCTATACCAACCTATCTGACTAGCAGTGGCGGCCTTAGGGGGTGACGAACAGGGCAATCGCCCGGGGCCTCGCGCTTACAGGGGCCTCGCGCTTACAGCGGCCTCACGCAACAACCCAAGCAAATTTAAAAAAATATAGATTTTAAATTACATTTTTACTTATTAATTATATTTTTCACTTTGTTTTCAATATTATAAAACTTAAATTTTATTTATTTGTACAACTTTAGTATTTTTCATCAAACATGACAAATCCCTAAACCAAACAACCAGACCTACTTTCGTATCTCATACTTTTCACGAAGGACAAAGGGCCTCGCAAAGACCTGCCGCCCGGGGCCTCGTAAAGACCTGCCGCCCGGAGCCTCGCAATGGATAAGGCCGCCGCTGCTGACTAGCATGGTATAGTAAGGGCAATTTCCCTCCTATTATGAAGGAGGCTCGAGCCCAGCAGTGGGACGTATTTGAGCCGAAATGATGCTGATGAATGATGAAGCAAACGATTCTAAGCTTATTATAATTCTCAGCATATTAGAATTAAAAGACTGAAAACAACATCATCATTTTGCTTTTGTCCTAATTACTTGGAATCGTATGGTAACGGAGTAAGAATATTATCCGCCACCCTGTTTCTTACCCCGGGTGTCGTAAAAGACAATTAAGTGATTATAATATGCATATAATATCTATACAAGAGAAGGAAAACTCGATATAAAACCCTATACCTTTATTTACCATACCAGCGTGATATGGTAGATCAATTTGCCTCCGATTGTAGAGGTGACTCGAGCCGAGTAATGGTACGTTTGTGTTCTGTAATGATAACTAGCAATCGATGCTGTATGTATTTTTTTATTGTATATACCACGTATCAGACTACGCAATGCAGGACGCCCCTCACTAGGTGGACCGACGACCTGATAAAAATAAGTAGGCGTCGTTGGATGCAGGCGGCGCAGGACCACACTTTGTGGCGTAACATGAGGGAGGCCTACGTCCAGCAGTGGACGGTGATAGGCTAAAATGGTGATGATGATATATTGTAATAGTTTCCACCATAGGCTAACGTCAATCCTTGGGAATGTATCGTTGACCAGACGGTATTGAGTTGGCGCGCATCGACGTAAATATACAGAGAAACATATGATGAAATAATCATTATAATTAGAATGGACTAGTTACTAATTAGTAGCGGCTTATTAGTTATTATTAACAGCTAATTAGCGTGATTAATTAAACAATAAACAATGGATTGGATATGCAAGGCTCCAAGTACTAATCCGCTGGTAAATCACGGGCGCATGCCAAAACATTTTTTTTTTTATAATATCTGTACTCGGATACATAATGATATGAGGATGATTACACAAATTGTTTCTTCTCCAATCTATACTAATATTACAAAGAGGAAAGATTTGTTTGTTTGTATTGAATACGCACTGAAACTACTGGACTGATTTCAAAAATTCTTTCACCAATGGAAAGCTATATTATCAGGGAGTAACATAAGCTGTATTTTATCTCGGTATTCCCACGGGAACTGGAACTACGCGGGTAAGGCGTGGCGAAGCGGAGCGAGGGCGGGTTGCTAGTCTATATACCTATGCCTACGTCCCACTGTTGGACCGGGCCTGCTGCAGAATACGACGGATATTGGCCTACAGTCACACTGGTTGGTAAACACTGGCCATAAGGATTAGTATATAGAGTTTTTAAGTTTTTTGTTGTTTAAAGTTTTTTCTAGTTTTATAAGGCCTGTAATTATTATATTAAATCTATTATAGTATATAACTCATCATCATCATCACAGCTCATATACGAACCAATATTGTGCTCGAGCCTTCTTCACAATGGGAGGGAAATTGATCTACTATGCCACGCTGGTCAGACGTGTTGGTATAGGATTTTATTTCGAATTTGCTTTCCTTTCCGTTAAATAAATATTTGTAATGTTTTTAAAATGTTAAACGCATTGTTGCATATTTTTATATTGATTTTACGTATCTATCTACTAATATTCAAATAGATAAGTACTTAAATTGATCTCAGTTTTTAAGTAATACAAAGATGAGTTTGTTTATTTATTTTAGATTTATCTATTTTTCCGTGTGGTGACGGAGTGAGAATACAATTCACCGCTCTCTCTCTTGCTCTTGGAACGATGACTAAACGATACAATATGCATATAACAATAAATATAAGCAAATTTTAATTATTTTTATGATATTATCACGACTACTGTATAAAATGTATAGAATTTAACAGTACCTATAGGCATGTGTTAAAAGAATTTAAGAAACAATTTTTATAGTAGGTACAACATATTGTTTACCTATTTTAATTAAGTAGGTAGGTAGGTGCAATAACTTTTGCTGTAAACTTCTTTTGTCCTTTTAAACGCAACTTTTTCATAAACCTAAACTATAATATTTAAAAAAGAATGTTATATTTTAATGAATTATAATAGCCAACCTTTTCCGTAAATTTCTTTCTTTCTTTTAATACTTCTCTAGTTCTCTTCTCTAGTTTTAAATAGTTTTATTGGACGCTTCACAATAATATATCTATTATATTATAATTAATTATGATAGCCCAACTTCTATCTCAATTTTCTTGTTTTTAATAACATAAAAACAATATGAAATAGACAAGCTTTGTCATATATACCTGTTAAATACTCTACGATAGAAAATATTTATAATAGGAATGATAATTATTTGATATCGCGTAGATTTAGATAGGTAGGTACAAACTAGATATAACTCGTAAACTCGAGTTAAAGGCATTGTTTACGATTTGCAACAACTATTTAAAAGATTTTCATGAGAAATATCAATAATATTAAGTATGTAAGCAAATATCTACATACTTATTATAACTATTAACTAGATAGGCAAATTTCTTTTGAATATAAATACATAGATAGGTAACTATAGCCGCAGACTATAATGATATCTAAGGAATTTATGTTTAGGTTATAAATGACACAGAACTTACCTCCATTGTCAGCATTATTTGCTTCGAAAGTCTTGCTGGTCATGTGGAACAGTGCATCGAGTGGCGTGTGAGGAGCAGCTGATCCTTGTTGAGGAGCTCGCCGAGGTTCCGAACAACAATCGGAAGCCGAGGACGATCGCTCGCTCGCTGAATCACAGCATTCAGCCGATCCAAGGTCTCTAGGCCGAAGTAAGCCAAGAGCTGCCAACCTCCACCTCTCGCCATCCAATAAAGCAGCACCAGCAAGTCTCTGAAGTCGCTGCAACCTCTCCAACCCTGACGCATCCCATGGACGCACTATACGCGGTGGTGTACGCGGACTGTGACTCAAAATGTCCAAAATCGAAAAACTCTTCACTCCTTCTCCTCTACGCTCCTCGCCCGGCTCCGATGCCATTTTCAAACGCTTAAGCGGTCTGAAATAGTCCTGGGGCGAGGGTGACCGTGACGGCGCGGGCGATGGACGCCCAACACTAATATCGTCTTCGGAACAGCTGTGCCCTGACATCGACTCCTCCTCCATCGTTCACAGATCCATCACACAACAGTCACAAAATATCGAATTGTTTGTCTCAGAGGTACGGGCAACGCGAGAAACGGCTGACGGGTCGACGCGCCTCGGTCAACTGACGTGGTGGGTGACAGCCCTGGCACGGGCGGCTAACATGGGCGGAGTCAATTAGTTATCAACCAATAGCAGCGAAAGGTTTTATTGTCGGCTTGCTGCTATTGGCTAGTAGTGTTAATAGAGGTGCGCCAGGGTGTTGCATTTCGCTCTCCAATAAAACTTTTTAATCCGAAGTTGTATTGGGGGACGAGATTCGTGGTGTGATTAATTATTTAGGTGTTTGCGGGGTAAGGTGGTGCGGGACGAATATTACGCGGTCGGTAAGGGGCAGGAGAGGGGGGACCCAGTTAATTACCGGGATGAAGACGCGACTCTAAATACTCGATCCATTATTTAACGCCGATAAGGCCGACGTTTGTCACTAGAGAAATTGCCACTTTCATACATTTATTAGGTACTTTTAATTTTCTGAACTTCAAACTATTGATAATCGAGGGAATTTCACAGTTGTTCCTATCATAATAATGGTGGATTGACAGTATTCGAGAATTAATACAACTAGTGTTTATTTCTTCATTATTGTCATATTCTATTTAATTAAGTGGGCTCGATGTGGATAGGTAGGTACTTACCAAGGTTAGTAGGTATCTATTGCAATTTGTTTTTTTTTTTTTTATTGCAAACGGTGGCAAACGAGCAGACAGTACACCTGATGGTAAGTGTTGCTGCCGCTCATGGACCTTTACAAGGCCGTTGCTTACCACGAAGAAAGCGAAGGGAGTTGTGAATGCTTGCATTGAGGCTCAGTGATACCAAGGGCACCACCAAAACTCTCCACACGCAATCACCCTCAGAAAGTTGGGCTTCCGGCTCTCTCGCTCACCGAACGAAGCGCAGTAACAAATTGCTACTACTCAGACGTCGATTTTCTGCGAGAGCATGGTACTGCCCCGGACGGACCGGCCCGCGCATTGTCAATAATAATGATTATTTTTAATTAGAATTTTAAGTTGCAGCTATTGTTCTGAAATAAAAGCTACAGTATTTCATTACATAAGAAGGTATTTAAATACTATTTAAGATTTCACATGTTAATTTTGACACATTTTCTTTATATATAGATCCCACTTTTATACCTACCTTAGGTATAAAAGTGGGACCTCATCATATCAGCTCATGTATATCCCACTACTTAGCTCGAGCATCTTCCATAATGGGAGGAAAATTGACCTACTATACCACGCTGGTTAAACGGGTTTATATAGGGTTTTAGTTCGAGTTCCTTCTCTTGTATGTACAGATGTTATATGCAATAAATTGCAATGAACATTTATTGTCATTTAGGTACCTACCCTATAACTACTTAAGTATACCTAAATAGCTACTAACGCTTTAGTAGGATAGGTACCCAGATACCTCAGTCAAGACATTATATTTTGTTTTAATGTAACCTTAATTTAACCTAATTTAACTTAATTTAATCTTAATTTAACTTATTTTAACCTTAATGTACCTCACCTGCCCTTTGGACAGTGCCGTGTACTTAACTGGAACGAATGGGTCGCAAGTTGTGAGATAAAACATATTTTAGCGACAACAGTTGGTGGATTTGGTTCGACTCAAATTTCATTGCCCTCGAAAGTTTTTTTATAGTAGGTAGGTACTTAAGTATCCTACCTATATTATCATTTTTTTTAAAGAATATAGGAAGGTAGGTATGTGTCAAATAAATGGTTTTACATATCTATTATTCCGTGTGGTGACGGAGTAAGAATATAATTCATCACCCCCTATCTTACCCGTGGGTGATCGTACGAGACGACTAAGGGATATAAAACGCATATAACATCTATGCGAGAGAAGGAAAACTCGAAATAAAACCCTATACCAACACGTCTGACCAGCGTGGTATAGTAGGTCAATGACCCTTCCATTATGGAGGAGGCCCGAGCCCAACAGTGGGACGTATATGGGCTGAGATGAATGAATGAATGATCTATTATTTAATTGTTTTTTAGCACGTTTGACTTAGTATTTTTGAGGTTTGAAAAAAGGAGAGATGATCCAGTTTTGAGTGTCTTTGGAGGCATCTATCCTTTTATTTGTCTTCTAATTCCACATTTTGTTTGTTTTTTTATTTATTTTCAAAGTGTACCTACCTCATAAATATGTATGCAAAGTAAGGGCACATCCTCGAGGTTTGTGGATGAAAGACGCATTTAAAGAAGCCTTTGAGGAACTGAAACAAAACAAATGTGAATAACAATCCACAGAGGAAACTTACCTACCTAAATGGTATTCATTGATAGAGTGTCATTCGTTGATTACCTATATACCTATCCTACTCGATGTGAACACAACATGCGTAGTGCTGTTAGTCACAAAAAATTGTTATTTACAAAAAACGCTGCTGATTTACAAAAAAAAAGTACAATCATGAAGTAAAAAGGGATTTCAGTATTTTTTTAAAGGCAGTTAGAGGACCACTACGAAATATATCAATATCGTTTCTAATGAGATTTGATGAATAGCTCACACGATAAATAGGAGAGTGTTGGCCAAGATTCGTTCTGAAATTATTGCATTAGTGGGTATCGTATTTGATTATTTACTTCTTCATATTTATTAACGTTTACGTTTATTTCTAAGAAAACTTCGACTGTTGACTTAGATGAAGAAAAACGACTGAGCGCACACATCCAAAATCTAGAAAGAGCAGGGTTATCTGTGACACGAGATACAATATGAAGATTAGGATTTGAAATATATATTTCGCTGAAAACTTTGGCATTAACCATAACTTTGATAAGGACAAATGTAAAGTTGGACCTTTGGCTACAAACATATCTGGAAGGTTAAATGTAGGTATCTACTTGGCGTTGAACAAGCTGAAGTTTTATCCCTTGCTCGATCTCTGAAACTAATCGTGGGGCAATCGATAAAATATTTAATCTAAATACCTTAGGTATGTTCAAATAGAAAAAGGAGAGCTAAGAAATTAAGATTAAAAGAAAGTAACGAAACTTTAGGTAAGTGGTAGGTAATAGCGTCCTGTTCGTTCTTATCAGAAACCACGAATAGCTAATCAAAAATGGGATTGGGACAACTCCTTCAAACGAGTCAAATTATTTCGAAGTGCGTGAAGTGAATGTCTGGTAAATTTCGAAAACCTACTTAAATTTATCTCAGTTTTTAAATAAATCAAAGATCAATCATCTTTTCATATAAAATTATGATACCTTAATTTTTTACATAGGGCAACCGTCTTACAATCAGAAAAATCAGTGGGGAATTTAAGCGTACAATAGGCATAGATATCCTTATCCTACCTAGGTATCCTTTCCTCTCTCCAAATTTTTTTATTATTCGTAATGTTTGGTTTTAATTATTGGTTTAAATAGGTATTTACTTAAGATTTTTTAATTGGTTGTCAGTAGGTACCTTCACTACCTACTTTTATTTGTCATTTTTCACAATCTAGAATCGCTGAAAATTTATTTTTATTTTAGCACATAGGTTGCCTATATTAAGTGGATAGATAACTTAGGTACATAAACATGAACATAATTCTCTTATATTTACGATATATAAATATATCTCATTGATAGACACAAATATGTACTATTCTATAGACATATTAGAACAATAATTCACAAGATATTGTTCTACTATGTCTGTAGAATAGTCAGACTAGTTAAAATAACTAGGCATAGTTTTACTTCAATTTTTCCTTCACTTGCACATTTTATTTATTAGGTAGGTACTTATTTTCATATGTAGCAGGACCTCACTGTCGACAGTCTTCTGTCTTCAGCCAGAAGCTGTTCCGTCCGTCGCAGAAAATTCAGGCGTGCTATTTGCTCATTTGCCTCCAACAGCAATAAAAAAACTATTTACCTTAAAATAATAACGTATAGAGGGTAAGTTCCCGCACAAAAAGTGAAGCATTTCAATTGGAGCCTAATGGAGCATACGCCGGCACCATTTCGTAATGTATAAGTCATTGTACTGCATGTACATTGGTAACTCTTAAAAAATAAATAGGTAATTATGACGGTTTGTGCATTCAAATGGTGTAATAACACATTTGGAAAACTTAAAAAGGTTTTTATCATTACTTTTAAAAGTATTTCGACGATTTATATTAATAAAAACAACATTTGATTTCATAATTTGTATAGTGGTGTGATTGATGATGGTGTGTTGATGTGATTAATATTTTTAGATTCATGTTTCGAACGTTCGAAGTACTGACACTATCCTTCTATACGTTATTATTCTAAACTATTTACATTGTTATTTTTAACGAAAAAGGAAATAATGGATTGTATATTTGTTCTATCACCAAATTGATTAATTCATTTCTTAAGCATCATAAAATTTAAACAATTCGTCACCGTTAGGTCGGCCATCTTGTATGTCGTTTAGTTGCGACACAAATTCACACACCGTGGTCTATAAGGGGGGAAAAAGTAATCTAATTTGACATTGAGTTTAGTTTTTATGAGGGCTCTGACTGACACCCATTCAGCGTATCAAGTGGGGTGGATAATGTTTGTTATTGGGACTTGTAATAACAAAATACAATAATTGTAATGTACTTTTTAATTAAACTTGTTGTATTAACAATTAAAAATCCGGCCTCAACCCATTCACCGCCCCATGTCTTGCTCGTGCGCGTCGTGAAAGGCAACTAAAGTAAGTAGGTATATACCTAATATGCATAAAACATCTACGCAACTAACTAAAGTCCTATGGCCACCCGTCTGACCAACGTAGATATGTAAATTGGGAAGTAGATATGAGATAGACTTGAGATAACGATGATGATGATGATATTTAAAAAAACAAATATTGGCAAATGATTTCTGATGTTTACACGAGTTAGTATTGCCTACGCATTTGAAATAAAACTACCTACTTTTAATTGCCCTTTGGTAACGGTCAAGTGTTTAAAACATCGGGGAATTTTATAATCTACAGACGTTGTTCTGTTCAAATAAAATAACGCCACCTACCGGGTCCAATTTTAAATCTAAGTAAACCATTCTCGAATCCTTTTGAACGCACACAAAAAATTTCATCAACGTCGGTCCAGCCGTTTAAGAGGATTTCAGTGACATACACACGTAGGTACATAAGAAATTTATATATAAAGAAGATAAACCCGGTGAAATACTTAAATATAATTTTATTCCAATAAGGATATGCTGTGTGGTAGCGGCTTCGAATACTACCAACCCTTGCTTTGCTCGTGGGTGTCGTAAAAGACGACTAAGAGCCCTAGATTGACCCGGACCAACTCCATCTAGTACCATTTGGGTCAACGATTACATTCCCAAGGAGGGTTGATGTCAGGCAGGCGGCCGGTCATAAAAGTCATTGCCGAAACTTTTTGCAATATGTCAAAACAGATGACATATTGCGTCGACCCCAAGTAATTGGGATAAGAGCAAGATGATGATGAAGGATATTGGAACTGCATTGATTTAATTTAGGTATTCTACAGATTCCTCGTGTGGTGACAGAGTAAAAATATAATTCGCCATCTCCTATCTTGCCCATGGGACAAAAAACGACGAAGACTAAGGAATTATATATGAATATACTCGTAACATCAATGCAAAAGAAAGAAATTACGATATAAACCTTAGAATAATAACGTATAGAAGAATAGTGTCAGTACTTCGAACTTTCGAAATTTGAATCTAAAAATACTAATGGCGCGCAGACGATTACACACGTACACACACAAACCACTATACAAATTATGAAATCAAATTTTGTTTTTATTAACATAAATCGTCGAAATGCTTTTAAAAGTAATGTTAAAAACCTTTTTAAGTTTTTCAAATGTGTTGTGACACCATTTGAATGCACAAACCGTCATAATTACCTATTTATTTTTTAAGAGTTGCGTACGTACGTGCAGTACAATGACTTTTACATTACGGAATGGTTCCAGCGCAAGCTCCCTTAGGCTCCAATTGAAATGCCTCACTTTTTATGCGTGAACTTACCTTCTATACGTTATTATTCTAAGATATACCTAAACCCTATTCCATCACTTGTGATCGTGTGGAATTAGTAACTCAATTTTTCTCCCATTATGGAAGAGGTCGCTAGTGAGACTTGGATGAACTCAGATAATGATGATGATATTTAGTTATAAGACAGTATTTTAAATAATTAAAGATGTTGCTAGTCGTCCGCTAAAGGTTATCTATTCATCTGTGAATTAGCGGACGACTAAATTTATGTTATTCGTTCGTTTAGCGGATGACTAGACACTTCGAATACTTTATTAAACTCAAACATGGATACCTACCCCACGTAAATGACGACTGAACATACCATCACCTATAATAAAATTAATAATTATCTTTTTGTAAGTTTATGTGATGTGAATCAATAAAATAAATGTTAAAATACGTTAATCCGTATCATTAGTTCCGATATTATTTCCCATAAACGCTAACCGGAACGACCGCCATGTTGGTACGTTTTCCCGCTCGCGCCAATCGCATACAATTTCCGCTGCCATAGGCATCGAGTAATTATTGATATATTTTTTTCAATTATTCCATTTATTTCCTACCTACCGTGACATTATTATTTTATTCATTATTTATGGTTTCGATTGAATTCGATTTTCGTAATTGATGTTTAGACTGTATAGAGTTATTATGGAAAATATTTTCTGTACCTACCGATTAGCTTGATCGAAATTGTGTTACTACTAGATGTGCTTTCAGCTTCACTTGCTTTATTCTACATATACCTATTTATTGTTATTTTATTCATCATCGTATACGTACTATTGCTGGGCTCGAGCCTCCTCCTTAATAGAAGGGAAATTGACCTACAATGAGACGGGTCCCACCGGGCTACGGCCACGGACGATAAGAAAATCGGTACCAGGGAATACGGTGGATTATGAGGCCGCGCTCTGCCGTTTTATCACCCCGGACGGAACAGATAGCGTGTGTGCTGACAATAGCCCACCCAAAGGTGAGACGAGTTAGTATACAGTTTTATTTTGAATTTGCCTTCTCTTAGATAGGTGATATCCGGAAATTATGCTCCCTTAGTCATCTTTTATGACACCCACGGGTAGGAAAAAGTATAGAGAATAATAGTCCTACTTCGTAACCACACAGCAGCAATGTTATTATTTTGTTTGTTATGTTATTATTTTGTCAAATCTAACCTACTTTAAGATCTCACATTTTTTTAAATAACAGCAATTATTATAGGTATCCAATAAAGCAAAGAAATAGAGTTTAATACTTGTTCATAATGTTATTTTGTTCCTATAAATACATATGTATTTAGATTTTGCATAGTACTTGGCACTCATTTAGATCGCCATTTTTTTTGCGTCGAAGCCAAGCATAATTTTTGTATTGAACTTGGCTCTCCTTTTTAACATTTATGTTTTTGGTGGGATATCATTACTTTTGACGTGACAACGTCTTATAAATTGGTTTGCCGGGTGACACTTCAAGAAACTGCGTTACGCTCCGCTCACGTTATGCGCTCACAATGAGAGCGAGTGAGAGGCAAGCGTCCCTTCCACTCGGGCATGGTTAGCCCGCCTAAGAGCGAGAGAGACAGACATAAAAATTGTATATTTGTATATAAATACGTATGTATGTGTAAAGGTAAAAATAAAATTTTGTTAATATGAAATTCAGTGCGAGATTCTTTGTATAAATTAATGTTTTAAATATAATTCTTTGTATAAATAAATGTTTTAAATTGTTACTATTATTTCATCCTTCTTCCTACTATACGAATGAATATTCACATTAAAATTATTTTACCACTCAAAGTCGTTGTCACGTAAAACTTTCGCCCGTATACCGACTTTACAGGCAACCAATATTTTTTTTTTGTAAATAAAACTAGGCAGGTAATGATATTTAATGATTTTTCTTGCGTTTCCAATGCATGGTTTTCTTTGATATGCTTAAAAAAAAATTGTATGGCGACCCCCCTATTTTTTTACTTTTTTTTATTTTTAGATTTTTTCTTGCTTACACACAATTACCGAGCTGGATTCAAAATTTCATCATTCTAGGACATCTGGAAGTAGGTTAAGTTTAGGTACTATATGTCAGTCAGTACTAAAATTTACGACTTTTTGTCCTTCATATCTTTATTACTGTTTAAGTTAGCTTCATGAAATTTGGGCTTCTAGATGTCCTTATGGATATAATTAAACACACGTAGTTTTGAGTGTTTACGTTAAAAAGGTTTTAAGTCAAGGTCAAAAGTGGCACCAAATGGTTCGTGCAATATTACACTTAGCGCTGGCTAGCCAATTCCTTTGCTTGAACTTGGCTTGACACGCTGCCGCGTGTCTAGATTTTTGAAGTTATACTTCTTTCATCGTGTTAGGGAAAATTATTATTTTTTTTTTTTTTTTATTCTTTATTAAATGGGGTTTTGTCGCGCAGCGACAATGCCACCCCGTACTGTGAAATACATACATTAATCAGTTAATTTTAAGACCGTGTTCAATCATCTTATATAATTCTCTTGCGCTGTTACTTAGAGGGGAGGCTAAGATACTATTGTAAATACCGACTTCCATAAGATTTACATCAAGGTTAGCTCTCAATGTGGAGGTACGGACACATTCCGTCAAAAAATGTTGCACATCTTCTATCGCCCCGCAGTCAACACAGTTAGGACTTAATGTTTTCTTCATTAGATGTGCAAATTTTTTCGACGGTATATGGCCGGACCGTGTTCTAAGAGCGACTACTAGCTCTCTTCTTGAAAAAGTCCATTTTTCTATCCACGGATAGTGTAAAAGTTGTGGTTGGATCGTACTATACCAAATGCCCTTTTCTTTCGATCTTCTGTCAAAGTACTCTTTCCATTTATTATTGCAGGTTTGGCTAATTAGTCGCATACGATCAGAAAAGGTAGGAAAAATCGTCACAAGAATACCATCAGCACACGCTTGCTTTGCTAGTAAATCAACATACTCATTCTGCTCTATTTGTATGTGAGATGGAATCCACTGAATCATCACTTTCTTAGACATAGATTTGAGTTCGAGAATCAAACCTAATATTGTGTAGGCTATCGGTATGCCTCGCACATGCGAGGTACACCGAGCCACATGTTGGATTGAGCTTTTCGAATCTGTTAAAATGACAAATCGTTCATAGTTAACTGATTTAATGTAAGATAAGGCTTCCGCAATGGCGATGAGCTCAATGTGCATAATACATATATCAGATTCAATTTTAAACTTGACATATTCGTCATTGTAACAATCCAAAAATGCCGCTCCACCGCCTGAATGATCCTTCGAACCATCTGTAAATATTTTGTAATAGTCTACATAATGCTCATTAATGTAACAATTGCTTATATCTTTCAGCTGTCTTTTTTCGTATTTTCGCTTAGATTTAACTAAGGATGGAATATTATCGCACAGAACCTCTGACAGATTAATGCCACTAACCCAAGTATCTAGTGAGTACATTTCAGGTAGATTACTAGAAGAAACAGGTATGGTGTTATATAAAAGATATAAGGAAACCAATAAAGGTGGTTTTTTATTGATCCAAAAACGGGACTGCATGGCTGAACATAAACTTTGTAAATTGTCAATTATTTTGGAATTACGGTTAGATTTAGATTTAAATATAAATTTACTCCCTAAAAATGTTCTTCGAATACACAAAGGTGGTAGGTACAATTCGCTTTCCATCACATGGATGGGTGTACTACGAATAAACCCTCCTATAACTCGCATAACCTGGTTTTGCAGTTTATCGACTTTGTATAGGTTAGATTTTCGACTATTATCGTACAAGAAACTGGCATAATCTATTCTGCTACGGATGAGTGATATATATAAGCGTCTTAAATATTTCGGATGTACTCCCCAACCTGGTCCCGCTAACACCTTAAATAAATTAACTAGCCTCAGGGAAAATTATGAGAGTAGATTTATACGATGTGCGCGCACTCCATCGCAAAAAATAGACACCCTGAAGTTAGCTAGTCAACATTTTTTTATGATACGCGCGCACACGCTGTCACAAATGTCAACTAGATAATGCGTTATTCTTAGAATAATAACGTATAGAAGGTAAGTTCACGCACAAAAAATGAAGCATCTCAATTGGAGCCTAATGGAGCTTACGCCGGAACCGTTCCGTAGTGTACAAGGCCATTTTACTGCACGTACGTAAGCAACTCTTAAAACATAAATAGGTAATTATGACGTTTTGTGCATTCAAATGGTGTCACAACACATTTGAAAAACTTAAAAAGGTTTTTAACATTACTTTTAAAAGTACTTCGACGATTTATATTAATAAAAACAAAATTTGATTTCATAATTTGTATAGTGGTGTGCGTGTGTTCGCGTGTAATCGTCTGCGCGCCATTAGTATTTTAGATTCATCTTTCGAACGTTCGAAGTATTGACACTATCCCTTCCCGTTCCCGTGGGAATTCTGGGATAAAATATAGCCTATATGCCGCCCTAATATTATAGCTTTCCCATGGTGAAAGAATTTTTGAAATCGGTTCTATAGTTTAACCGTGAAAGGTTACAAACAAAAAAACAAATAAACAAACTTACTTTCGCATTTATAATATTAGTAAGGATTACGTGCGTAGGTACTTAAATACACACAATCTTTTATATCAGGAGTGGTAGGACCACAGTCGACAGTTATCTGTCTACAGCCGCGGGCCGGTCCGTCCGGTGCAGTACCATGCTCTCGCAGAAAATCGACGTCTGAGTAGTAGCAATTTGTTACTGCGCTTTGTTCGGTGAGCGAGAGAGCCGGAAGCCCAACTTTCTGAGGGTGATTGCGTGTGGAGGGTTTTGGTGGTGCCCTTGGTATCACCGAGCCTCAATGCACGCATTCACACTCCCTTCGCTTTCTTCGCGGTAGGCAACGGCCTTGTAAAGGTCCATGAGCGGCAGCAACACTTAGGGGAATGTGGGGGAATTGTGGACGCGGGGTAAATACGGACTAGCAAGTATCTACTCATTCCCTTCCCCCCGCGACAGCCCGGTGCTGTCATCTGTTCCTTTCCGCCATCTTTAGTGCCACGCAAAAACTTACTACTGCCGGCTGCGCACAATTTGAAAGGTAGGTAAAATTAAAAAAAAGTGTATATTGATCTAATTTTTAGTGTTTTTTAATTTGAGGGAGAGGTCTGTATAGTAAGTGATGGTAAAAAGTGATATTTTCTATGGATTGCCTTGTAAATGGAGTTTGAATGGCCAATGATTGTTTTTATGACACGTTTTAATAACCTACAAATTTCTCTCTTTGATTTAAATATGCCCAGTTGGGTTAATTGCGGACAAGCAATCTGGGTAAATACGGACGTTCGCAATTACACCTAACTCGATAAACTATTATGATATTAATCAATAACTGCTCATTTTTAGTCGCATAGAATGCAGCCATTGGACTTGACCTTTCATGGACCACTAAAAACAGCATACAACAGAAAATGTGAAACCTATATGGTTAACCACCCGGGAGCAAAAATTACAGCATTTGACATTGTTGGTCTTTATACAAAAGCTTTTAACCGATGCACGTCTATTGATAAAGCTAGAAATAGCTTCAAGAGTGCTGGAATTTTCCCAGTTGATCAAGATAAATTTAAGGGCACTTTCGAAAGTTATGGTGATATAATTACACCGAAAACTCCATGTGATACCAGCCATGTGGGTCCTGATCATTACAGCCAAAGAGAGTTTCATAACGAATCTCAAATTAGTGATGCAGCTAATAACAGCATTCCTAGTGAAGTAAGATCTCAACAAGAGTCTCAGCCCTCTAGTAACATAAATATTATCGATCATTCCGTTCCCAATGTACCTGCTCAAGACGAAATAAACGAAAGTATTGCCATAAGTGATGCTGATTTAAACCATAGTACGATAAGTCAAACAAGTTAATCTTCATCAGTACCGCTTAGTGATTTAATAAAGGTCCCAACTGTACAAATTCATCATAGCAAACGGGCAGTAAACAAAAAGCATTCTATTATTTTTACCAGCACACCGGAAAGGCAAAATCTAGAAGAAAAGGAGCAAAAGAAATTAGACAAGAAAAGAAAAGCTCAAGAAAAAGAGAATAAAACTACATCTAATAAGATAAAAAAATCAAAACTTTCTACAGGAAAAGGATCAAAGGGTGTTAAGGGTGTAAGAAATCTAAATAATTTTAAAAATGAAGGAAATGATGATTACTTTTGCATTTATTGTCAGGAAAAGTACAGTGATCCACCCGCCGAAGACTGGATTATGTGTTCAAAGTGTAAGAAGTGGGCTGATGAGAACTGCACTGCAGGAACTTCTTCTAAAGGCCTTACTTGTGATTTTTGTCTATGATGTGGACCTAGTCCGTAAATACCCCATGCTGTCCGTAATTAACCCAGGGTCAGTCCGAATTTACCCCGAGCGCTACGGGTAATTACGGACAGACAAGGTTTTGTTTTTGCTAAAGATATTCTATTTGTTGATTGATCTCGTTCAATAACTGGTTTTGTAGATGTATAACTTTAGATTAATAACTAAAGATTAATAACTAAAGATTAATAACTAATAAAGACAGACTGATTATTACTGATAATACGAATGTTATGCATTATTTCCCTTCAGCGTCCGCAATTCCCCCATCCTCCCCTACCATCAGGTGTACTGTTTGCTCGTTTGCCACCGTTTTCAATAAAAAAAAAAACTCCTTTTAAAATTATCTCGTTCAAACAAACAAACTCTACAGCTTTATAATAACAATAGATGTATTAGGCTGTATAGAGTTATTATGGCAAATGCTTTCAGTACCTACTGATTAACCTGATCGATATTATTTTACAATTATGTAATTTACTCTAGCCATAGATAATATAGCTATTACAACATTCATTTGTAAATAGACATGAATTATTAGCGTAATGACGTGGTTTATAACTATTTTATACTAAACTTGCGTGTGTTGACAGAGTAAGAATACCTACAATTCACCACCCTCTCTCTCTTGTCCGTGGGTATCGTAAATGATGCGTAAGGGATTATAATCTTAATATATATAAATTAAACTAAACTACTTAACCGATTTTAATCAAATTTGCACACCGTGTGCAGTTTGATCCAACTTGAAAGATAGGATAGCTTACATCTTAATTTATAGTTGCAATATTATTTTATTGTAAATTATCTGTCTATTATTTGACATTCACAATTATCTGTGAACTCCAAACGATTTTAACAGATGGCGATATCTGTTGACATTATTGAGTTATTAATTAATAGATGGCGCTGCTATGTCAAACCTACAAACAAGTCATTTTAACTTGCTTTTTACATAGATGCCATTTGTAAAAAAATATGACGACCTCCATGACAGATGTTCTCCTACAGTTCCACTTAAACAGTTTAATAAAATGTAATATAACAATAACATTAGCCTCAGCAACGCGTGGCCGGGTCTGCTAGTATGCATATAAAATCTATTCAAGAGAAGGAACACTCAAAATAAAACTCTATAGCAACACGTCTGACCAGCGTGGTATAATAAGTCAATTTCCTCTTATTGTGAAGGAGACTCGAGGCCAATAATGGTACGTATACAGGCTGAGATGATGATGATGATGATGTTACAGAAGTAGGAGTAAAAACTGAATAGGTTTACCGCGTGGTATCGGAGTAAGAATAAGTGCGTTGAATTACCACACCCTATCTTGCATATGGGTGTCGTAAAAGACGACTAAGAGATATAATATACATAGGTAAAGCATCTAACAACATCTATGCAAGAGAAGGAAAATATGAAATCCACCTTACGATATAAAAATTATTGTGGTATTCTAATTTCAATTGTAAATAAAACTTTATAACACTTTTTAAACGTTTTGAACACTTTGCAGCGTTCAGTGATCCGGTCCGCCCATGACCAAGAACGCTGCAAACTGTTAGAAACGTCGGCCAATCTAAAATCAAATACAATTGCGATATAACTTAGTTTTATTTACAACTAGCAATCCACCCTCGCTTGGCTTCGGTTATAGGTTATATTCGTTTTACCCGCGTAGTTCCCGTTCCCGTGGGAATACCGGGATAAAATATAGCCTAGTTTACGCCCTGATATTATAGCTTTCCATTGGTGAAAGAATTTTTGAAATCGGTCCAGCCGTTTTGAAGATTACCCGCAACAAACAGACAGACAGACAAAAATTTTTTAATTGCTATATTAGGCATAGGTGTCGTGCAAATAACCGTGTGAGCATGAAAAAAGCCTATTATTTTGACATTACAAACAGACACTCCAATTTTATTTATTAGTATAGATGTGTAATACTCGCGTAAACACCAGATATCATTATCAAATTTCCATATTAGATCATCATCATCGCAGCCCACATACGTTTCACTGTTGGGCTCGGGCCTCCTCCACAATGGGAAGGAATTTGACCTACTATACCATACTGGTCAGACATGTTGTCTTTTATGACATCCACGGGCAAGATGGGGAGTGGTGAATAGTATTCTTACTCCGTCACCACACGGAACCCATTATATTAGATATTACATGTAAATTAAACGTTTGCATATATTTAATATTTTAAAAACTCATTAACAGAATCTACTTTCAAGTAGATAGCTTTTTAGTTTGATTAAAACATTTTTGTCCGTGAAATTTGGGAAGTTGTTGAGAAATATGATTATAAATATTTATACACCTTAAATAGCTATTTATGAGATGAAAAGTACTTCTACTCAATCCTAAACTTAGGAGAAAACTCGAAAGAAATTTCGAGTCCCACTGTGCCCATAAACGCTGAAAATTGTTCGAAAAGTTGCGGCAACAAAAATCAAATACGAAAGCGACAAAAGCCGTAAAAATAGTTTTTACTTATCTATAAATCATTAGTATATCATTTTATAAGTCAAATAATTTCACTTATTTTCGAAATATGTTTTGTCATAGTGAAAGTTATATCCCCATTTACATGCAACTAACGAACATAAATTATATCCAGATTGAAAAAAAACTATCATTTTAGCTTATCGCCATCCACTGCTGAACGTAGGCCTCCCTCATGTTACGCCACAGAGTATAGTCCTGGATCGCTTCCTGCAACGACGCCTGGAAACTTTCACCAGATTGTCGGTCCACCTAGTGAGGACCTCCCCACTACACTGGGTCGTCCTATACGTGGTCGTCACTCGAGAACCTTTCTTCACCAGCAGTTTTCAGTTCGTCAAGTAATGTGGCCTATCCATTGCCACTTCAGCGTGCTAATTCTTCGTGCTATCGTAGTATATAGAAATCTGGATGAAATTTGGACTTGAAAGTTCTCAACTCAGACCAATACTATAACTATGCTGTTATGTAATGTTAAAAAAAAACAGTTGAGTTTGCCACATTTATACTTAAAATTACCACCAAATATAATAGCTCAATTTTTGTAAGAAAAAATGGCTTTGTTAGATAGCAGGATGACACCTTGTGGTTAGATGTGGCAAACTATTTGGTATAAATTGATAACGGAAGCTACCCCCGTGGTAAAATGGCCGCAGTCATTAGGGTCTCTAGTACCCATAGACACGGAAGAGAGAATCGCGATAAGGTATTTTAATTAGATACCATGTTTAGTACATTTATAGATTCTTGTACCGTCCTATATTTTATTACTCTATTGAGATGGAATAATTTTTATTTTTAAAATGTTTTATTATTAATATTAACATTACTTCTCAAAAGAAATTTTAATTAATATTGTCAACTATATTTTCACAGCTCATAAAGTTTGTAATAGAGATAAAATTAGGTTCAATTAGGTGACAGACTGTGTGGTCACCGCGGCGTTTATGGGAGACGCGTGGAAATACTTTCGGGGCGGTTTGTACTCCTTCTCTCTAGAATCTGTGAGGCGACTAAAGAGCCGTCGGTCCAATTGTGCGATGTGTCTGCGGATACCCTCGTACTTCACAAGTGCCGTGGCGGTCCGCCCGAACCAGATGAAACTCCTGATGACCCCGGGGGAAGTCCAGCTCCGAGCGGTAAATGGCAGCGATGGTGACTGTGCGAGACGCCGCGGATAATCTGTTGATGTCAAGGTGAATAATTGTTATTATTCACCAGTTATATAATAATTGCATAGTGCGAGAGGTGGGCCGCATTTCCGGGAAGATCCAGTTTGAGAGGGGCTGACGGTGAATGCTTAGGGCGTGCTGAGAGAAACACTCGGCAAATTCTAGGCGGGAGAAGGCAGATAAGGTGGGTAAGGAGATCAATTCAGAGAGTGGTAGTGGTGTGTTAGCTTTATTGTGGCAAGTGATCAAGAAGGTCCCTCGGGAAGCGAAATTTATCGGGGGGCCAACGTGCCTTGGGGTCAGGCCTGGGATATGGGACCAGGCAGACGCAATTAGGAGTCAGAGATAATTTTTAAGTTCTAAAAAATTTAATTATTTCTTCACATCTCATCACTCCGATAATATTTGAAAATATAACTCATTTAATAAAAAAGTTTTTTTTAATCATTTCGCTTACGAATAGTTGAGAAACACATACAAAAAAAATCAATCCATACTAATATTATAAATGCGAAAGTAAGGATGTTTGTTTCTTTGTTTGTTTGTAACGCTTTCACGCTTAAACCACTGAACCGATTTCAAAAATTCTTTCACCAATGGAAAGCTATAATATCAGGGAGTAACATAGGCTATATTTTATCCCGGTATTCCCACAGGAACGGGAACTGCGCGGGTTTAAGCGACTGAAACCGAAGCGAAGCTAGGGCCGGTTGCTAGTTCTTTAATAAAGCTCGATAAAAAAATTGGTGTAAAATTTTTGTTTCTATTTCAACCTGTAATCGATTTCCAAATTATTTTCTTCTGAAGGTAATACTGAATATGGTAGAAGTCGTTTTTTTAAAAGATAACAACCCTTTTTATTCTGCAGCAAGGCAATAATGGAGGCCTTCCGGCCGGTGCTGATGCAGTGGTTGGAGAGGCGGCACGGGGTGCTCTCCTTCCGACTGGTGCAGGTTTTGACGGGGCATGGGTGCTTCGCCAAATACCTGCACAAGGTCGTTAGGAGGGAGAGTACACCGTCCTGCCACCACTGCGATTGCGACGAGGACACGGTGCGCCATACGCTCGAGGCCTGCGGGGCTTGGGCAGTGCAGCGCTGTGAACTCGTCGCAATCATCGGCACGGACCTGACGCTGCCGGCTATCGCTAGGGCGATGGTCGACAGCGTCGGGAATTGGGACGCGGTCGCAGCCTTCTGCGAGACAGTGATCTCGCGGAAGGAGGCGGCGGATCGCCTGCGTGAGGAGCGCAGCCTCGATGAGGAGATCCGCCGGCGGCGACTGAGGCGGCGCAGGCGCAACTATCTGCGCCTCATGCCGCCCTAGCCGAGGCCGCGGGTGACGTGACCGGGGATTAGTCCGTCACCCGCCGAGAGGCCGACCGCGTGAGGAAAGACCGACGTCCTCCCCGAGGGGGGGACGTCGGTCGATGGGAGGGTACCCCAACAGGGGGTATTCCGTCGGGCCGACCACTGACGACAAGTTAACGCTGCTCCAGTGGTCGGCCCAACGACGAAGGCGACGTGGTTTTTGGGTGGGTCGCGGGAGTTGCGTGCTTAAGCCCCTCTATCGCCCCGGACGGAGTGGTGCGGAGGCGCGCCGACTGCGACCCACCCACAAAAAAAAAAAAAAAAAAAAGGCAATAATTCTTGTATTGCGGGAAACTTTACAATCATATAATTTAACGCACCACAAAATGTTGAGCTACAGGATCGAGCAGGTGAATAAATGATATGACACTTTATTATTCTTCTAATGTCGAAGACAAAGTTAAAATAAAGTAATAGTAATAACTCTATGATTCGTTTTATCATTATCGTGCTCATATACGACCCACTGCCGGGTTCAAGCCTCCTTCACAACAGGACGGAAATTGACCTACTATACTAAGCTGGTCAGACTGGTTGATTTCAGGGTTTTCCTCTTTTGCGTACATGCTGTATGTATATTATAATTCCTTATTCGTCTTTTACGACACCCACGGGTAGTGTTGCCCAAATGCAAGACCAAGACGAGACTTGGACCGGTCTTGGTCTTGGTCTTGCAACATCACACCTGGTCTCGTCTTGGTCTTGGTCTTGCGCACCCGAGTCTTGGTCTTGGTCTTGCGCACCCGAGTCTTGGTATTGCAGCAAGAGTCTCGCAAAGTTTTGCAGTTGGAATAACGTAACAGTAATTTATCATGGCAATAAAAAATCCAACTAAATTAATCAAATATCCTATCCTATCTATCCATCTGCTAGCCTATAGTTCACTATTGAATACAATACTTACCACTGGAGAAAATTACTCTTCTATTCCCCTGGTGTTCCATTAGACAGCGTTACTACTCTTATGACAGGACTTTCGACCCTATTTTCTTAAGACGTCACCACACGAGGCAGTTGATACAATAAATTTTATGTCATTTTATAATCAATGCTATATTTTACAATTAATGCGATTGTTTATATTCCCCTTCAAGTTAAGTGGTATGTATCTATTGTATTTCCAGTTTAGTTACTGATACTCTGGATACTTGAAAAAACCTGTTGCTCTATTACCTATATAAATACTTTGGCCGCTGGATCCATGTAGCTCTTAATATACTATTTATTCAAGAACATATAAAACTGATTTAAAATTTTATGGTTTTAATACTTGTAAAATGTATGATATTCGTCGTCATCGTCACAGCTCATAAAAGTGCCACTGCTGGGCTTAAGCTTCCTTCCAGTAAGAGGAAAATTGATCTACTATACCACGCTGGTCAGACATGTTGGTACAGGGTTTTCTTTCTAGTTTCACTTCTCTTGCACATATGTTATATACACAGGGTGTATCAGGTTATGGGACAACTGTTCATGTATGTTGTAGTTCAACAGTCATAAATCTAGATTAGAATGTATATTACACAAAAACAATATAACGTAAAAGTTATAGTGATTACAAAAATGTGTGTCTAAGAGTTTATGCCTTAAATTTTATGCATTATGTAGGTATGTACAGACAGGATATATGTAAGCATGTAAAATTTCGACAGTATAAATAGGTATTAGATTTGCGCGAACCTTTCAATGGTTACGTAGGTACAAAGGCGACTCATCAACGGTCATCGGCCGATCAGCTGATTTATGTTAAAGCGAAGTTTGTCTTGCTTATGCAAACGTAATCATTGATTTATTAAAATTCTAATGAACATTTAACAAAATACGAATATGTTGTAGATTAAGTATCATTCCTTTATACATTTTAATCAATTTACACGAAAAAACGATGACAAAATTGAGAACTTACATGTCTCTCTATTCATTAACGAATCGATATTTTTATTTCAATTTTTTTTCATGGGTTCCTAACACCATTGCCCGATCCGATTTGATACGACATCCACGGGTAAGAGAGTGGTGAATTATATTCGTACTCTGTCTTTTTTTTTGTGTGTGTGTAGCTGTTGGTCGCAGATGACCTTGACAGCTTAACGCGGTCAATGGGTGAGCGCTGATGGCGCTCAACCCGGTAAGTAAGTTAATCCGACATCCGACATCCTATTCATCTTCTTCTTCAAGAAGATGACGAGGATGTCGGACCGCGGATATTTTTGAGGGGACGTAGTTTACCGCTCCAACCACTAGTGGATTGGGGTGAGTCGTGGCAGAGGCAAAATAGCGCTGGGAGCAACGCTTCATGTACTGCCTGATAGTGATCGTACTCTGTCCCTACATGGACATTTATATAGATTAATTGTAGGCATATTTCTATGTCCAACAGTGAACGTCGTTGGGCTAATGAATAAACGGATATATAAATATGTATAATGGGCAAGAGCACTCTCGTGATTACGGTATTTTTGTCCTTAAGCCTTTCCGAAGAGTAATTCTGAAAAGCCAACACCAACATTGGGAATCGATTGGCCAATAGATGGATATCTCAAGACTGATTTGACTTGCCGTGTAGTGACGGAGTAAGAATATAATTCATCACCCCCTATTTTACCCGTGACTGCGAACCCACGACTAAGGGCTATAATATATAACATCGGTGCAAGAAAAGGAAAACTTGACATGTATGACCTGTAAGAACACGGCCGATCACCGTGGCGATTCCCCTCCGGCCACGGCCGATTCTCCTCCTGTTATGTAGAAGACACGAGCTCAACCGTATATAAGCTGAAATGGTGATTTGAATTAAATGCAAGACCGCGAGACTCTTGCAGGCCCAGTCTTGGTCTTGCTCAAGTCTTGCAGGGCCAGTCTTGGTCTTGGTCTTGCAAAAATTAAGCGGTCTTGGTCTTGGTCTCGGTCTCGCATTTCTCGCAAGACCAAGACCAAGACCGCAAGACCAAGACTTTTTTGGGCAACACTACCCACGGGTGAGAAAGGAAATGGTGAATTGTATTCTTACTCCATCACCACACGGACAATGATTCATTTAACTTTTGGTAATTATTTCACCACAAATTATATTTGCCTCTACTAAAATTGCGACAAAAAATGAAATAATTATAATTTTGAATACCAATAAGTTGTCTATGGAGTAAATGCATCAATCGCAACGGGAATCCACGAAATTCATAGTCGGTAATGTCGGGTGCGGTCATTATGACACATCTTAATTTAGTTTCAACACATAAATAGTAATAAGTAGACGGTCGAATGCGGGTGGGCTTAGACCCACATTAATACAACTATACAATAGCGAAGGTGATTGACTCCCAACTCGTAATTTTGATGATCTTTTGAAGTATATCAGAGTTACTATAATGTGTACATGCTTTTTTTTTGTAGCTACTTGGAGATACTTGATTAAATACGTTTTAATTTATGTCTAGAGAAAGTATTGGAATTGTTTTTGATATACCTAATCTGTTTTATTAGCGAATAAAACTATTAATTTATTCATGTAGGAATAATATTAATTTTCAAGCTAATATATAGTTAAATAGCCCTTAAAGCTTAGAATAATAACGTATAGAAGGTGAGTTCGCGCACAAAGAGTGAAGCACTTCAATTGGAGCCTAATGGAGCTTACGCCGGCACCGTTCCCTAATATCAATGTCACTGTATTACAAGTACGTACGCAACTCTTAAAAAATAAAAAGGTAATTATAACAGTTTGTGCATTCAAATGGTGTAATAACACATTTGAAAACGTAAAAAGGTTTTTAACATTACTTTTAAAAGTATTTCGACGATTTATGTTAATAAAAACAAAATTTGATTTCATTATTTGTATAGTGGTATGCGTGTGTACGTGTGTAATCGTCTGCGCGCCATTAGTATTTTTAGATTCATTTTTGGAATGTTCGAAGTGGGGACACTGTCCTTCTATACGTTATTATTCTAAGCCTTAAAGATTATAAAGTTTCCTTTTAGAAGAATAAGAATAATCTACTGACCACCTAAGGACAAAAGAACAACCGAAATTGCCTATTATAAACCAGTATTGAACACAAAATTCCCAAAAGACATGGTTCTTAAGAGGAATATCGTGTTTGATAATGGGATGAATTGCTTTAAAAGATAAATTAAGAAGCATTAAACTTAAAGTGGACTGTCTTATGAAATCATTCTCTTTTTAAATATGTTTTTAATTTTTTACGAATAATTTGTTTTTCAGGAAAGCCGTATGTACATCAAAGACGCTATGTTTTTCTGTAGACGCAACGGAAACTCGTTCCCGTGGGCGTATATCCATATAGCCGTAGGTGTAATTCCAAATCGTTCCAATTTCGAATTGCGTCATTACGTCTCTATGTGTGTTCGACACATAACGCGATGTGTGGCCACTAATCGATTATCATAAGTGCTGGCTGGTGGAACAGGAAATAAATTAAGTTTTTTTTGTATTTGAAATTAGAATGTCACTTTTTTGGTGTTTGGCGCCAGAGGTGAAAAGGTGGTTCAAATTTACTTTGTGGCCATTATTTGATTACTTCTACTTTCAGCTGTTATAAAATATATTATTGTAAAATATTACTGGTGACCTTAGAATAATAACGTATAGAAGGATAGGGTCAATACTTCGAACTTTCAAAATTTGAATCTAAAAATAATAATGGCGCGCAGACGATTACACACGTACACACGCACACCACTATACAAATTATGAAATCAAATTTTGTTTTTATTAACATAAATCGTCGAATTACCTTTAAAAGTAATGTTAATAATCTTTTTATATCTTTCAAATGTGTTGTGATACCATTTGAGTGCACAAACCGTCATAATTACCTATTTATTTTTTAAGAGTTGTGTACGTTCGTGCAGTACAATGACTTGTACATTACGAAACGGTTCCGGTGTAAGCTCCATTAGGCTCCAATCGAAATGCCTCACTTTTTGTGCGTGAACTTACCTTCTATACGTTATTATTCTAAGCTGGTGACATTTTTTTTTTTCCTTAAAAGCTACTCTGTTACAAGAAAAAATATTTGTTGTCCAATAGACTTTACTAACATATACCTAGGTAATTAAGAGGAAAATATAAAATTCAGATTTAGAAAAAGAGAGATAAGTCGTCTTCTTGCGAATAACTTTAAAACTAACAGTACGCCACGTGTACTTCAATGTTGTAATGTTTCATAATTTCGGTCACCTTTTCAAATGTATTCGTTCAAACTACAGTATTGAAATATACAATTTTCATGGGTTATGTCAAAAGCTAATTCGTTTAATCACATTATGAAATGTCTTCTTCTTAGTCGGTTCGTTCTTGGCAGAGTGGTCGTGATCATTATGTATCATGGGATGAGGCAGATGTTATTCGCTTCACGATATTTCGCCATGATTTTTATGAAATGCACATATTCTTTATTAAAAGTTAACAGTTTTTTAAAGTACCTAATAGTCATATACATTTTTTTCTTTAAATAAGTACCTAAGTATACCTAAATTTTTTCAGTACAGTTTAACTTAGGTATATGTCAACGTAGGTATTACACCTGTGCCACTTGTATCCAACATTTCCCTGCGACTTTCAAGATGTCATTAGTCTTATCTAGTAGAGGATAGTCCTACACTGCGTCATCCAATTCGTGGTCGCCACTCGAGAATCTATTTCCGCAATGGTTGGCGGTTCGACAAGCGATGTGGCCTACTCGTTGCCATTTCAAGGTGTTAATTCTGCGGGCTATGTCGATTACACCCATTCTTCTACGGATTTCCATATACCTACCGAATTTTATTACGTAGAGAAATATCGAGCATAGCCCTGTCCATAGCACGGCTTCGAGCCTTTTTATGAGGCCGACATTTAGCGACCACGTTTCAGTGCTGGCATATCATCGCTGGTAACACACACTGGTTATAAACCTTTGTTTTCAGACACTATGGAACATTGGACGAGAAGATCCTCTTAAGTTTCTCAAACGCTGCCTAGCCGAGTTGAATTCGTCGGCTGACTTCTTTCTCGAAATTGGATCTAACTAACTGGACTTCTTGTCCTAGGTAAACATGATCAACAACTTCAAAAATAACATTGCCAACTAAAACCGGTACAGGAATGATATTAGACATGACTTTCGTCCTGTTCATTTGTAGATTCACTAATTGAGAAACCTTGGTACCATGCTCAAAGACCTGAGGTCTTTGTCCTCCAGGGATTTTGCCATGACTACGATATCGTCTGCAAATCGAAGATGATTGATGTATTCGCCGTTAATGTTGATGCCGAATCCGGTCCAGTCTAAGAGCTCTTTCCAGCACAGTGGTGATTAGTAATCATATCATCATCATAATATTAATCTCTATTATCCTATTTACTTGGGGTCGACTCAATATGTACCTACTCTTCTTTCATAGTAGGTACATACATTGCGTACTAAATTATTAGTTTTTTTGGTGACTGTGTAAGAATATAATTCACCACCGCCCTCTCACGGGCAAGAGCCCGTGGGTGTCTAAAAGTCGTCTAAAAGACGACTAAGGGATTAATATTCAGATAACATTGATGCAAGAGAAGGAAAACTCGAGATAAAACTCTATGCTAACACGTCTGACCAGCAGGGCATAGTATCTCAAATTCCTTCCTACAATGAAGGAGGCTCGAGTCCAACAGTGGAACGTATATAGGCTGAGATGAATAGTTTTATAACCGGCCGCCTGTTTGACGTCAACTTAAGAATGTCAACGCAGAAAATCGATCGGTGTTTGCGTGTGGAGGGTTTTGGTATCACCGAGCCTCAATGCACGCATTCACACTCCCTTCACTTTCTTCGCGGTAGGCAGCGGCCTTGTAAAGGTCCATGAGCGGCAGCAACACTTACCATCAGGTGTACTGTTTACTCTTTTGCCACCGTTTGCAATAAAAAAATAAGAAATTGATAATTCTTGATCATCACATGCAGTTGGGCTACGTTGATATACAGCTTTCAGTTATCTTTTATACACGCAATGTAAACGTTGGTAGTATTCGTAGCTGCCACCACAAATATACGAGATAGAAGAAGGAAGGACCCTTAGAATAATAACGTATAGAAGGATAGTGTCAATACTTCGAACATTCGAAACATGAATCTCAAAATACTAATGGCGCGCAGACGATTACACACTTATACACGCACACCACTATACAAATTATGAAATCAAATTTTGTTTTTACTAACATAAATCGTCGAAATACTTTTAGAAGTAATGTTAATAACCTTTTTTAGTTTTTCAAATGTGTTATGACACCATTTGAATGCACAAACCGTCATAATTACCCATTTATTTTTTAAGAGTTGCGTACGTACGTGCAGTGCAATGACTTGTACATTACGGAACAGTGCCGATGTAAGCTCCATTAGGCTCCAATTGAAATGCTTCACTTTTTGTGCACGGACTTACCTTCTATACGTTATTATTCTAAGGAAGGACCTTTAAATTTGAAAAGAGTCAACTCAGTGTTCATATTTTTAAATTTTCATTGCTTGTATTTCTATCCATCTGCCTTTAACACGCTGTTATTAGTTTTATCTATAAGTTTGTTTGTTTGTAACTGATTAATACTTCAATACTTTATCTCATTATTGTTACGGGAAAATCCCTAAAAAATCTCAGTAAAAACATCGCTAATGTTTTTACTGAGATTTTTCGAGGTTTCCTTCTCTTGCATTAATGTTACCTGCACATATGCGTTACTCGACTTTTACAACACTCACAGGCTAGAGATGGGGGTGATTAATTGTGTTCTTACTTCAGAACCACACGAATAATTTTAGTAGCCCTTGATAATAAATACATAAATATTAGTTCTAACGTTTTGGAAATTTCACTTACCTACATGGGGATGAAATTCAACCCCCAAAAGACCAAAAAACATGCAGCCGAAACCACTGGACCTAGAAACGTAATTTTTTTACACCTTCGTATTTCTTGGGGTACACGAGCACTAGCAAAAGATTTTTGGAAAATCACTACCTTAAGGGGGTGAAAAGTGTATAGCCAAAACTATTGGGACTAGGAACGTAAAACTTTGTATGCGATTCTCTTTTTTTTGTTGTAAGGGAACTCATAGAAATTATTTTTTGACATTCCACCCTCGAAGGGGATGAAAAATGTATAGCCGAAATCATTAGGCCCAGAAACCTGAAATTTTGTATGAATGTCTTTCTTGGGGTAAGTACTCACTAAAAAAAACTTTTTTTTGCATTTTACCCGTAAGGGGTTGAAAAACGTATAACCGAAATCACTGAGTCTCGCCTAGAACGATCATTTTAGTACATCGGATTTCTCAGGATACTTGGTAAACGAGCACTAAGAATATCTTATATTCTTAGTGCTCGTTTACCAAGCACCATGTAAGAATTTTTGGCTATCTCACCCCTAAGGGAATGAAAAGTGTATAATCTAAATAATGGTCCTAGGAACGTGAAAATTTGTACACAGTTCTGTTTTCGGATAATCGAGCACTAACAAAGAATTTTTGGAAATTCAGCCCCTAAGAGAGTGAAAAGTGTATAGCCAAAGATACCGGGCCTAGGAATGCGAAATTTTATATACTGATCTGTTTTTTAGGGTTAGCGCCCACTAAGAAATAATTTTGGGCAGCCCAAAGGGGTGAATCGCATATAGTCGAAGACACCCAGCCTATATAAGTATCATCTTTATCTTGCTCTTATCCTAATTACTTTGGATCGACGCAATAGGTACTCTTCTGCCATCGTAGATATATTGCAAAGGTTCTACTTATCAATATTTTATGACCAGCCGGACGACGTGGAAACCATCGCACCCAAATAGATTATTTCCTTCTCAGAAGAAATAACCTACGCACTGTTGTCGACTGTAAGGTAATCCCGGGCGAGCCTTTAACTTCCCAACATCGCTTATTGCTGCTGGAAATTAAAATCGTAGGCCAAATAGTTAAATTTAAACCTAAGCCCCCACCAAAAATTTAATGGTACAGGATAGAAGAAAAAGATTGTGTGAATGAATTCCGGAAGAGAGTGGCTGATAAAATGATTGTGATGAAAAATAGAATGAGTATAAAATCGGTAAATGAATGTTGGAACGAGATGGCTTCATATGTAAGGGAAGTAGCGAAGGATATTCTGGGTGAGACGATAGGTAAAGGTGTGATTGCAAAAGAAACATGGTGGTGGGATGATAGTATCCAAAAGGTCTTGAAAGAAAAGAAGAATGCTTTCAAAGAATGGAAATGTATGAATGATGACAACCCGCTATTGAAAGAATAGAAAAGAATAAGTTATATGGAATGCAAGAAGAAGAGTAAGAAAGGTGTAACTATTGCTAGAGGTAGGGTACAAGATAGACAAAGACCAAAGTCTAGAGAGTCCCAAGGGGCAGAAAGAATTGTACCGTATAGCAAAAGTGAGAGAAAAGAATGCTAGAGATATTTTGCACGTTAAATGTATAAAAGATGGTAATGGAAGAGTCTTAATGAACGATGAAGAAATAAGAAATAAAGGCCGCTGGAAGAGATATTTTGAAAATTTAATGAATGAAGAGAATATTTGGAGTGGTGAGATAGTGGACCAACCAACTAATTTGGCTTTGGTAGGAGAAATAAGTGTAGATGAAGTAAGAATGGCTGTGCAGAATATGAAAAAAGGGAAGGTAATTGGCCCGGATCGTATACCTGTAGAGGTACGGAAGTTTTTGAAAGCTGAGGGATGGACGTGGCTAACTTTATTATTCAATAAGTTGTTGCATGAAGAGTCGATCCCGAAAGAATGGTGTACCAGTTCACTAGTGCCCATCTTTAAAAGAAAGGGTGATGTACAAGAATGTAACAACTACCGAGGAATAGAGCTCATGTCATACAGCATGAAGATTTTGGGGGAAAGTGGTAGAGAAGAGAATAAGAGAGGAAAGTAGAATAACCCAGAACCAGTTTGGTTTTATGCCAGGACTGGGAACCACGGATGCAATTTTTGCGTTACGCCAACTCATGGAAAAATACCAAAGTGCGCGTAAAAACCTGCACATGGTATTTATCGACCTAGAGAAGGCGTACGACCGAGTTCCCAGGGAGGTTCTGTGGTGGGCTATGAAAGAACGAAGAGTGCCAGGGAAGTATGTAAGATTAGTGAAAGCTATGTATGCAGGAGCGTGCACGAATGTCCTGGTGATGGATGCGCTGACATCGGACATACAGGAAGCGCCGTGGTGCATGCTATTTGCAGATGACATTGTCCTCGTCGGGGAAGAGGCAGCTGGGGTACAGAGCAGACTGGGGCAATGGTGTGAGAGGTTGGAAAGAGTAGGCCTTAAGATCAGCCGCACCAAGACTGAACATATGTTCTGTAACTTCGGTGGCTCTTCCAAATTCTCTTACATTGCCCTAGATGGGGTATCCCTACCTGTTTGCTCCGATTTCAAGTATCTAGGCTCGCTTCTCTAAGACGATGGCAACATTGATCGAGAGGTTAATAGTAGAATGAATGCAGGATGGATGAAGTGGCTCGGGAACAATTTGTGATGCCCAGTTGCCTCTCAAACTTAAGGGGAAAATATACAAGAGTGTCATCAGACCTGTTGCTATGTATGGATCTGAATATTGGGCATTGAAAAGGACGGATGAGAGAGAAGTGCATGCTACAGAGATGCGAATGTTAAGATAGATGTGTGGGGTTACAAGGTTAGATAAAGTAAGAAATGAGTATATTAGGGGAAGCCTAAAAGTGGCACCAGTGATAGAGAAGATTAGGAGCGCAAGATTGTCATGGTATGGACATGTGATGAGGAGGGATGAAAGCCATGTGACAAGGAGGGTTGTCAATATGATTGTGGATGGACGAAAGAAGCGTGGGAGACCCAAGAAGAGATGGATGGACTGCGTGAATGATGAATATGCATATGAAAGCAGTGAGTGCACATATGACGGCTGATAGGAGGCTATGGAAGATAAAAACATGTTGTGCCGACCCCACTTAGCGTGGGATGAGGGCAGGCAAATGATGATGACCATTCTATACCCATTCTATATATTTTTCTGTACATATGTACCTAATTAAATTTGTAAAAGCATTTACAGATTATGATGAAAAATGTTGTAGGTACGTTTTTATAGGTGCTTGGATGGCTTAAATTGAAAATTGGAACTGTAGAACTTTTGGAAATTTATACAGAGTAATGTATTTTATAATACGCATATAACAGCAAGAGAAGCAAAACTCGAAATAAAACCTTACACCAACTTGTCTAATTAGCATGGTATAGTAAGGTCAAATTCCCTGCTATTGTGGAGGAGCCTCGAGCCCAACAGTGGGACGTATGTGAGCTGCTGCCCGCTATCCTGATGAACGTTTGGCCGACCCTTACGACTCCTATGGGTAAGCACGGAGTGGCGATAATTGTATTCTTCCCGTCGCTACGCAGACATATTCTATGATGATATAACAATTTTTCTTTCTTGTAATTGCCGGTTTATCTATCTATCAATACCCTTGTACGAATGTCGTTATATTTTTTTATTATTATTATAAAACAAAATAATATCGAAATATTTACACTATTTAAGCGAAAAACAAAGTTAATTTTCTTCTTGTGTTATGGCAATAAGGTACAATTATGAGGTATTGGTGCCAATGTCGAGTTATAATATTCATTCTTCACGTCTTTAGTCTTCATATTTTAGTCATAGTCGTTACCACTGATTAGGTGCTGATAACCAAATTATGGTTCCTCTGGGAATTTTGGCAGAATATGAATTTGCGCGCAAACATTTTATCTGTATTACTTACATTACATAAAATATCAGCAAAATTATTCAATATAACACTGTAAAACACCAAAATAATGAATAGAATTTGAAAGGGCTACATCACATTATAACATTCCTGTCAAAAGTAATCAAAATAAATACCTAAAATTGACAGACAACGTTATCAATAAAAGTCTTCAAATATTTAAAAATCAAACTAAACGCCTAGGATAGTGATCGAATCGTTGAACCAAATTGGTCAAGGTTCGGCTGCCATCGTGTGACATCGGACTACATCGGGTGACGTCGGCGTTGACATGAAACGTCGACGGACAGTATCGATAGAGCCGTAGCGACATGGTTAATCACCTTGTATTGTTGTAACACAGATGTTTGAGATAGTAGGGTGACAATATTTCGTTTTTTTTTATATATTATATGTATTAGATATTGGCCAGTGACTTTAATATCTTCGTAAGAGTGTAATCCTCTACAGCAGAAAATGAAGAATGCACGTACACCAGACGGAATAAGAATACATTCACCCCCTTTCTTGCCCATGGATGTAGCAAAAGACGACTAAAGGCTATAATTATCATCAACATCAACACAGCTCATATACATCCCACTGTTGTGCTCGAGCCTCCTCTTCAATGGGAGGGAAATTAACCTATAAAATTGGTTTTATTTCAAGTTTTCCTTCTCTTGCATATATGTTATATTCGTGTTACATCCTTAGTCGTCTTTTACAACATCCACAGGCAAGATAGGTAGTGGTGAATTGTATTCTTACGTCACCACAGAGATATTACATATAAAATCTGTCTAAGAGAAGAAAACTCAAAATGAAACCCTATGCCAACAGGTCTGACCAGCATGTAGTTCATATAGTTGGTCAAATTCCCTCCTATTCTGGTGGCAGCACATGAAATTGAAATTATAATATCCGATAATATACAAATCTTTGGTCACTCTACATTAAACAATGTGTGTCGTTTAATTATCTGTGACCGATGTACATACTCAACTTATTTAGTGTCACCATTCAGCTTGATAGATATGGATAGTTCGACACAATACAAATTGGGTTTCCATAGTAAATTTACTATAATAAACTTACACTAGTATAACAGAATATAAGTTCATTTTAGAAAATCTTTATGAATTATAATTTAGCTAAATGATTTCTAATGTTTACGCCCGTATTCAAAATTATCACAGCTCATATAAGCGCCACTGTTGGGCTCGAGCCTCCACAACAATGGTAGGGCAATCGGTTTACTACATATACCACACTCATCAGAAGTGTTGGTATAGGGTTTTATTTCAAGTTTTCCTTCTCTGGTATTAAAGTTATATGTATAATATATCCCATATTCCTACCTACGGGAGTATTACACGTCCTTACTAATATTATAAATGCGAAAGTAAGTTTGTTTGTTTGTTACGCTTTCACACCTAAACCACTGAATCGATTTCAAAAATTCTTTCACCAGTAGAAAGCTATAACATCAGGGAGTAACAAATGCTATATTTTATCCCGGTATTCCCACGGGAACGGTAACTATGCGGGTAAGGCGACTGAAACCGAAGCGAAGCGAGGGCGGATTGTTAGTTATAAATAAAACTTTATATCAAAATGTAGTACCTAATTTTATACCATTTTTTGGAGCGGGATAGATATAAATATCTGTAATAACGATGACTTTTTGGATGTAGGACATATTAGTCCACCCGCGACCATGACTGCTGAAAAGTGTTTGAAACGTCGGGCAATCAAAAATCAAATACAATCTCAATAAAATCTGTAAAAATAGTTTTCATTTGGCAAATGTACCTAAGAGAATAAAATTTGAAATACAACCCTATGTTAACCCGTCTGACCAACGTGGTATAGAAAAGCGGTAAGAGAAATTCATTTCTATTGTAGAGGAGGCTCGAGTCCTGCAGTGAGAAATATATGAACGGAGAAGCTGAATAACTTGGTTATCGCCTGTTATCATCCTGCTCTTACATATTCCAAAAGTTAGAGCAAAATTTTTATGACTGGCTACTTGGTTATTGTCAAAATTTCGTGAAAATATAATTGTCGACCTGACGACATTCAGTTGGGACAGGCCGATGAAAATCTCTTAGTCTCTAAGCAAAAGTCCATGAACGGAAGTACCTACCACTTACCATCAGGTATCCTCGTTTGCCACCAACAGCAATAAAAAAAACTAATAAATAAAATTGTAGTGGTTAAAAAGAACCTCTGTAAACGTGAGTCTTACCTACTTTATCTATAAAATAGGTATCCAAAATATAGGTATATGTTTTTAACGTATAAGGCAAGCCGGGAATAAATAGGACTAAATTACGTAGTAATATATATCCATCCATCCATCAGCCCACAGATGTTCACTGCCTTCTCACAAGAATGCCATTCAAAACGATTTTAGCCACTTCCTACGAATCGAGGTATGTTTGTTAAACTTTTTTTTGTGAGTGATACTGGCGCCAAAACCTGAAGTTATTAGGTTAGGTACCTGTGAATGATGTCTTCATATTTTAAATACAAATATTTGTATTTTAAAATACACATGACATGACGTATCTGTTATACAAACACATACTTTGCAATTTGTTCTTGACTTGCGCTTTTGAATGATCTCGCTAAATTCCACATTGCTGTCTAAAAATGAGCTAAGAAAAATCAAAACATATTTATCTTTAAGTCAACATTATATTAATATGGCCACCTTTTAGCGCCTCCGTATTCAAATACAAGCCTTTTTGCAGAAAGAAAACATAAAATTCTCTTATACCATAATATATAAAATACAACTCTGTTATTTGAACTTTAAAGTTCTCTTTTGATTTTTCGTGATGGGAATGATTTTATCATGATGGTCATCTGTCATCGATGGATGTCACATTAGGGCCTTTTTGGACCACAAAAGATTCGGGTTCCTTTCTAATCAGTTGTATTATATAACTCTTTACAATACTGACATAACCCCAAGTGTCCATTGCTGTTTTTGAATGAAGTTTGTTGATATTTTTCTAAATATAACCGGTATTGGTCGCGTAAGCTTGACTGAGTTGTCACAGTTTGTTTGGATTCAAAATACCATCAATAACGTTTTTTTTTCCAAGTTTAAACCGTAAATTGACATTAAAATGGAGTTTAATCGATGTTCGGTTTGTGGGAAGGTTTTTTCTATTTAGCTTATTTCAATAGAATTGTTGGAAATTCCTTTTCGGTGTATTACTGCGTAGAGTCAATTGGTTACAGATTTCAGGCAATTTTTACTTTTTAGTGTTTGAGTTAATTAAATTTATAAACCCCATATTGCAATAATTGCCTATATTTTCATACGAAATAAATCGATTTTAAGAATTTTCATGTTTTAGTTAATATGATTTTTCCTTGTGGTAACAGAGAAAGAATACAATTCACCATATCCTCTCCTGCCCGTGGGTGTCGTAATAGGCGAGTAAAGGATATCTTGTGCATACAATAACTATGTAAGAGAAGGAATATTCGAAATAAAATCCTATATCAACCCGCCTGAGCAGCATGGTAAAGGAGGTCAGTTTCCCTCCCAATGTGGAAGAGACTTGAACCCAGTGGGACATACATGATCTGTGATGATGATGAATAAAATAAATATTTTTTTTTTGATGTGAAACATCTATAGGCGAGGGTGAACCCGATCGTGTGGCGTTTAACGCCACGCTTCGCTTCATTTAACAATTTTTTTTTTTTTTTTTTTGTGTGACTTAGTTGTTAGCCTCAGATGGCTGTGACATCTTTACCCGGACTGGTGGGTGAGCGCTGAGGGCTCTCAACCCGCTTAACAATAAAATAAATATTCGGACACATATCTACATTTTTGTAACGAAACCATAGTGCGATTTAAATTTTTATACAACGCCATCTAGTGCGCTCGAAGTAAATTGTTACCTATGATGTATACTAATGAAAATAAATGTTTATTGAATAAAAATCATCATTTTCTTGGCAAAAAATCGTAATATTATTTTTATTAATACTTTATGCTATTTTTATTTAGTTTCTGTCTGAGAGGTGAATTAATATTATTGCTGTGTAATAATAATAGTGTATTATTTTATTCAATACTTTATGTCATATTAGTTCCTGTCGTAATCTATTATTTTATGCATATTTAAGTAGAAAATAATTTCGATGTTTCACATCTGCCAGGCGTCCTGAGCGACGGCTCACTTTTTTTATTATATAATTTGTTGTCTGTAAACAGTCCTAATAAATCTATAGTAGTATAGCATAGACAGCTGTCGGAGTGGTCCAAGTGCCGACCACGGAGTCTCGTGAGTTTGAACCCCACGCAACCCACTTCTTTGTGCTATCAATAAATGTTTGTTTTACTTGTCGTTTGAGGCCATCAATTAACTTTGTGAAGTCCACCACGACACAAAGATTTATTCCTTAATACGTGGTGATTACTTTTAAAAATAAACTACATGGGTTATTTTTTCGTGTGGTGAAATCCCTATACTAAAACGACTGACTAGTGTAGAATAGTTGTTAAATTCCTCTTCTGTTGTGGAGAAGCCTCGAGCTCAGCAGTGGGACATATATGAACTTGAAAGAAGAAGACTAAATAATGACACTTCTATGCGAAACTTTCATCCCGCGGGCGATGCCGCTTATTATTTTGTATTATAACTGTCTCATATCTATTACAATGAAATTATTATGAAAAATTCTACAATAATAGGAATAAGTTTTTTATTTCTTTTAAATATATTCCTGTGTGGTGACAGAGTAAGAATACAATTAACCACCCTATCTTACACATGGATATCATAAAAGACCACTAAGTGATATATACTGGTAACATCGATACAAGACCAGGAAAATAGGAAATTGTGGAATAGTTCAACGTGTCTGGCCAGCCTGGAATAGTAGATCAATTAGCCAACCATTAAGGAGGAGGACTGAGGCCGACAGTAGGACTTATACAGGCTGTGATAAATTAATGATGAATACATCAGGCGATTTCGGATAAATGCGGTAATCAGAATCTCAAAATTTGGTTTCCCTTTCGACCTAAATGTCAGCTCTTTAGTTTCCACTTTAGAAATTAAAAATTTCAAAAACACAACTCATTTTAGACACCAACTAATTTACTTCGTTTAAGGCACTGGGGCATAAATTACAAAAAAGTATTCCTCAGTTTACTACTACCGTCCGTCCGGGGTAGTACCACGCTCTCGCAGAAAATCGACGTCTGAGCAGTAGCAATTTGTTACTGCGCTTCGTTTGGTGAGCAAGAGAGCCAGAAGCCCAACTTTCTGAGGGTGTTTGCATATGGAGGGTTTTGGTAGTGCCCTTGGTATCACCGAGCCTAAATGCACGCATTCACACTCCCTTCACTTTCTTCACGGTAGGCAGCGACCTTGTAAAGGTTCATGAGCGGCAGCAACACTTACCACCAGGTGTACTGTCTGCTCGTTTATCATTGCTTGCAATAAAAAAAAAACCCAGCCAAATTGGATTCGTCGCCGAAATTCTTTCTGGAAAATTAATAATTCGTCCACACTCACATTTTAAGATGATGACTTTTTTATAGTTGATGGTGGTAGACGAGCAAGTAGCACACCTGATGGTAAGTGATACTACCGCGCATGGACCTATGTTATATCAGGAGTTCAGGTAGGCCATTGCCTACCGCGAAGAAAGTGCTCTTCTTAGACCTCTTTTAAAGAAGGACATGTCATAGGGTTCGAGCAATAAAGCAGCAGATAGTTCATCTCAGATCCTGCACATACTTGGAAGAAATGATTGCTGAAAATATTCAGTTGAAGACCATAACGTTTCCAGGTAAATTGTATAAACCATGCCACGGTATCGAGTAGTACCTTCGTTGGCAAAATGGTGACAATAAGTTCCTCAGAGCATTTCCTATGAATGAGCCGGCAGTTCACACTGTGAGATCTAAAGTCGCTCCGCTGGGTTCGCAGAGTGCCTGTAAAAACTTGTATCATTATAAATTACTGGCAACCCGCTCTTGCTTAGCTTCGGCTTCAGTCACCTCGCCGTATTGTAAATTGATAAAGAAATAATATGCGACTGCAGTCCATTAGGCCTCAGATTCAATTCCTGGACCGGTTAAAATTTAATAGGAGTTTCTTAAGAAAAATAGCCCAAGTTACCCCTTATATAGACAGGTACCTGGTATTAAAATATTATTAAATTCTCTCCAGCCGTTTAGAAGATTACCTAAAAGAAACAAACAGACGGACAGACAGACAAAAAAAATAGTTAGGCATAGATATCATGTAAATAACCGTATGAGCATGAAAAAACGTATTATTTTGACATTACAAACAGACACTTCAATTTTATTTATTTGTATAGAGTATAGATTTTCTTCAATAGAAAACTCTACTCGAACAGAGGACCACAGACTTGATGACAACTAGACAATTTATTAGTTCTTATTCTATATCTATGTATATACATACTATTGTATTTCAGAAAGGAGTTTTTATGTTTAAACTATTTTAAAGATTATTCTTACCTCTAATGACAAATGTTTTAAAATAAAGGTTTTCATGAGACTCCATCCATCAGCCTATAGACCTCCGCTGCTGGACATAGGCCTCCCCACGAGAATGCCACTCGGAACGGTCCTGCGCCACTTACATCCAACGGTTCCCTGGGACTTTTAAGATGTCGTCAGTCCACCTAGTAGGGGGTCGTCCAACGCTGCGTCATCCGATTCGTGGTCGCCACTCGAGAACCTTTCTTCCCCAACGATTGTTGGTTCCACGAGCGATGTGGCCTGCCCATTGCCATTTCAACGTGCTAATTCTGCGGGCTATGTCGGTTACACCTGTTCTTCCAGCTTTTATCACGTAGAGCAATAACGAGCATAGCCCTCTCCATAGCACGTTGAGCAACTTTGAGCATTTATAAAGGCAACATATAGAAATCACGTTTCGGTACTGTATGTCACCGCTGGTAACACACTGGTCATGAGAGTTTCATGAAAATAATTCAGTTTAAAACTTATCTGAATCTGGTGAAAATTTGTACACTTAACTATTATCGATAAAAAATACCGGCAAACAAATAGATATCGCCATCTGTTGGGCAATCATAATTAATATTATTATTTCCACAAAAAAAACTTAAATCGTTATTTTAAATTGCGCCAATTTCTACATAAAAAATAAAGGAAATATTGTAACGGTACGATGTATTCATATGAGTCTTTTAGTGGAATTTAATTACCTAAATAAAAAACCTAATTACAGTAGACCCCCTTTAATACGATCACGTTTAATACGATTTCCCGCATAATACGCCATTTTGCGTTGGTACCAGCAACTTGAGACATGTTTTCATACAATTCTTAACGCTTAATACGATCGTCCCCCCTTTTAATACGCCAACATGTGCCACTCAAATACACATATTAACCCCTTGCGGCAGCGGCCAGCGACTGTCGAGCGACCCTAAGTGATAATGACCAAGAAAAAGATGAGTCAACTCCGATTTTGTCACACGCCCAGGCATTATCAGCAGTTAATGATTTAAGACGCTATGTAACTTCTTTGAATCAAAGCGAAGACCGGACTGCGAAAATTAAATTACGTTGAAAATCTTGTAATTGCTAATGCCTCTAAATCTTTTTTTCAAACTAAAATAAGTGATTACTTTAAGTAATGTAATAATAATAAACAACATCTTTTATATTTTTATTTTCTTTTATTTTTAATATTTAAAAATGTATCTAGTAGTAAGTATATCTATTAAATAAAGAAAATAAACAACATTTTATTTACGTAATTTTTAAATGTTAAATTTAATACGTAGGTATTCAAAATAATAATATAATAGATAATAATGGCACGTTTTTTCCTTGCCCGCATAATACGCTTTCCCGTCTAAGACGCGTTTTGGTCGGGTCCCTGCGAAATCGTCTTAAACGGGTTTTACTGTATTATCATTCACATCAACTGATAATGCTCCACTGGTGGCTTCGGGCCTCCTACAAAATGGGAGAAAAATTGACTTACTACTTACGCTGTCAGACATGTTGGTATAAGGTTACTGTATTCTAATTCACCACACGGAAAAACATTTTATTTTTATTTTAAAACCACCTTGCACTCAGGAAACTCTTATATGGGGGGGGAGGGGACTTTACAAACATATAACAAACGGACACAAAATACTAAAAAAAAATCCAGACTCGGAACAAAAATTTTTGGATCGCACAAAGTGAACGTGCATTTGAACCCCCGACACTGGCACTGTAGATCGATATCTCAACCACTACGGCATTTATGCAGTCAAAGTATTACATAGTTTTAACCTAATCAGTTTGATCAGCTTGGTGTAGCATCAACAAAAAATCCAAATCTGCATTCTATTTTAGAAGAGACTCGTCAACAACAGCAGAGCATTTAGGTATGGACTATATAAAAAGAGAACTATAAATAAAAAAAGAAAAGGAATTTTCCATTCTTAATAAAGTATGGTTATAAAGGTGGCTTTCCGTATGGTGATGGAGTAAGAATACAATTCACCACCCCCTCTCTTACCCGTGGCTGTCGTAAAACATGTCTAAAGGATATAATGTGCATATTATATCTATGAAAGAGAAAGAAAACTCTAAACAAAACTCTACACTAACATGTATGACCAGCGTAGTATAGTAGGTCAATTTCCCTCTCAATGTGGAGGAGGCCCAAGTCCAGTAGTGGGACGTGTTTGGGCTGAGATGAGATAAATAAAGTATAGAATTTATTTTTTCAATCGTGTGTGTTGTAAAGTCATAGAGCTAAGCAACACATTATTATAATAACTACTAAGAATATACCATACATTCCTATATCAAATCGTATTTTCGACTATTCGGCATCATCGCTCTAATCAAAAACCATAAAGTGATCCGCTTCTGATTCGTCGTTGAGGTGGCGTTTTAAAGCATTGGCCGATTAGAGGCTGTGTCGTTCCTCTCATTACTGTGAGGCCTAATTGCGCCGCTGTGCAACACTCAAACGCGCCGCTTGCTTTCATCTTGCCGACAAGGGTGCGATTAAGTTAAAGGAGTTAGCGAGTGTGAAAACTAGCATTTTCAGTTAGCAGGATTATAAGAGTTACAATCATCATCTCGGTTCATATACGTCGTCCCACTGTTGGGCTCCAGCCTTCTCCACAATAGGAGGGACATTAACCTAATATATCACATCGATCAGACACCGGTCTGGTATAGGGTTTTATTTCGATATTTCCTTCTTTTTCATAGACTTTGTATGCATATATATTGTATCCCTTAGTCTTACAAGGACAAAATAGGGAGTGATGAATTGTATTCTTACTCCGTCACACCACACAGATCACAGTTATAATATCCATTTAACTTTTATTACACGACAGTTAAAATGCATCTTAACTTTGTTTTATAGACATTTATATAAACTACAAGATTGATTTCAATTCTGTTTATATGAAATAATTGTATTTTTATGAAAAATTTTAAGTTTTCTGTGTCCTGATACAGTAAGAATACGTTTTGCCACTCCCTTTCTTTCGTATAGATATGGTAAAAGACTACTATAGTCCATAACATATAGCTTGATCTCTGTGACAGATGTCAACGAAACCAACGAAGTAAGTTTGAACGAGCGACATACCTATTTACAATTTCATTTTATATCAAATATATTTTCATTCTTTTTGTGCCAGTTTTATTGCAACTGAATTGCAATATATTATAAATATAAAAATATTTGTATTCATGCCCAAAATGTACTTCGTAAGTACTGAAATACCTAGTAAACATTTTATACATAAATGACGCTTACGCACGTTCAAGGTCGTACTGGACTGAAAATAAAAAAGAGATGGGACAGTCGATATACGTAAATCGATAACCGATCTTTATTCAATTATTCATAAAAGAAATAAACCCAATACAGTACCTATATAAAACTTTCAATATAGTTTTTATAATTAAAACAGACAGTTACATTATAAAATACATAAATTGAATTAATAAAACATTAAAAAACTACTTTTTGTCTCTGAGTAAATGATAATATTATGTACGCATTATTGTCAATAAACTAGACATATTATTAAATAATTGATCGATTGATCTAATAACTGTCCCTACTTTGGCAAAAAATGATTAATGTTCTAGCAGGAACGCTCCAGTGATCACGATAATAGTGACCTGGACCTTGATTGTCTTGACCTTTTGAATAGTTTAACAGCCAAAAATAGGTTTTTTTAAATAAATTCAAAATTTCATTGGTTGTATTTTAATTATAATAGAAAATCACAATTATAAAAATAAAGTGTTTTATCGATAAAAAACTACGGACTTTATCGTAAGCGTGGCAGCACTAGGGACAACTGTCACAGAGATCATCCTATATTTTATGGACTATAATGCAGATAACAGTTATGCACGAGAAGGAAAATTCGAAATAAAAGTATATACCAACTTATCTGATCAGCGCAATTTAATATGTCAACTGACTTATTTTTCTACTTTTGCGTGTGTTGACAGAGTAAGAGTACAATGCACCACTTCCTATCTTGGCCGTACATGTCGTAAAAGACTACTAAGGGATATAATAAGCATATAACATCTGTGCAAGAGAAGGAAATCTCGAAATAAGACCCTATCCCAACTTGTCTGATCAGCATGGTATAGCAAGGTCAGTTTCTTTCCTATTGTGGAGGAGGCTTGAACCTAGCAGTGGGACGTACATGAGCTGGAATGATGACGATGATGACCTGCTGTTTTGTAAGAGTCAAGTCCAGTACTGGAATAGTGGAATAATTATATATAAACTGAGATAATGTTGAGGAAGAATAGGTAAGCATTTGTTTTGACAACAAACAATTCATTTCTTCATCTCCTTTCATATGCGTCCCACTGCTGACCTCGAGGCTCCTCCACAATAGAAGGGCAATTGACCTAACTATACCATGCTGGCCAAACAGGTTAGTATAAAGTTTTGTTTCGAGTTATCCTTGTGTTGTATAGAACATCTATACAAGAGAAGGATAATATAATATGCGTATTATATCCCTTAGTCGTCTTTTACGACATACACTGTTAAGAAAGGAGGTGGTGTTAATTGTGCTAAAGTGTTAAAAAAAATTTAAAAAAAATGTTAATTGTATTACGTCACCGCTCAGAGAGTGATTTGCTTATTTATATAAAATTATGTTTTTGACACCAATGTAGTTCAATTAAATTAATAATAATATCAAAATTTATAGTTTTTTTATTTCTACCACTAAGGGATATGATATGCGGATAATATAAACTCATTTGCAAAAAAAACGGGCGGTTTTGATTTTCATTCATATTTAAAAAGATACAATACCAAAAAGGTTTCAATCGTTTGTACACGTTACTGGCCGGTTTTAAAAATGCTGTGGTATTTAAAAAAGTACGTTCTAAATTCAATTTTTCATTTGATGTTCATTTTTACAGAAAACCCCTTTTTATCCTACATTTTTGGCGCGAAGTTCCAGAAGTTAACATCGACTTTCATAACTTTTATTCAACTTTTATCGATTAATTTCATATCCTTGACTGTCAAAGCTTTATTTAATGCTGTTTGGCTGTATCAAAAATGGTAGATAAAGTGGTAAAAGCTACCAAAATTATCGCGCTGCTTGAAGAGGGTTGCAGCCAATGTTTCGTGGCTAGGAGGCTAAATGTTAGTCGCTCGACAGTCCAAAGGACCTGGCAGCGATATCAGGAGACTGGTTCCGTCGAGAGAAGGCCTGGTTCTGGAAGAAAACCATGTACCCAACCACGGGATGATCGTTTTCTTGTGAGTCGCGCATTGAGAAATCGCAAATCTTCGTATGTGGATCTTAAGAACAACCTCCAAGAAGTAAGAAATGTGCATATTAGTCTATGGACGGTCAGGAGGAGGCTTCTCGCTGCCAATATACGCAGTCACCGCCCGGCCCGCGGCCCCAAATTACTCCGTGAGCACAGAGTTCACAGGCTTAGGTTCGCTAGAAATTGTGAATCATGGACTCAAGACGATTGGAATAGGGTTTTGTTCTCTGATGAAGCCAGGATATCTCTGTTCGGTGAAGATCGACGTCGGCGAGTGCTAAGAAGACAAGGAGAACGCTTTGCAGAGGCATGTTTCGAAGAAATCACACCTTATGGTGGGGGCTCTGTTATGTTTTGGGCAGGAATAAATTCAATGGATCGTACAGAGTTAGTCTTCATTGAAAACGGCTCACTGACTGGGCATCGATACATAACGGAAGTTCTAATTTCTCATGCACAACCCGCATTGGCCGCTCTAGGTGAAGACTCGATTTTTATGGACGACAATGCTCGCGCCCACCGATCCCGCGATGTTAATGCGTATGTGCAAGAGGTCGGCATTCGTCGTTTGGATTGGCCAGCTCGAAGTCCCGACCTCAATCCCATAGAGCATGTCTGGGACGTTCTGAAACGGCGTGTGAGATCAGTACACCCGGCTCCGCAGACCATCAGAGAGCTGAAGAATGTGATTACTGCGGAGTGGGAACGTATTCCGCAAGCAAGTATCCGGGATATACTCGCTAGCATGCCCAGACGAATTCAAGCTGTGATTTTAGCTAGAGGGGGTCACACTCGATACTAAACATTTATCTGCTTTTACTTTATTAAAGAAAAACAAACAAAAAAACTTTTTTATTTTTACTTCATGAGCATATGCACTACTAGCGAATATACACTACTAGCGAGGTTTAGCATTATTTCCCATAAATTGTATCTAAATTTTATGAAATACTGATGAAAACGATTATTTTCTTATTAATTTAGCAAATTGTGTGGATAAAACTACCTATAATTATCAAACAAAGAAATATTAACATTTGAAATGGTTCATTGCTTAGGTGCCCGTTTTTTTTGCAAATGAGTTTATATAAGACAAGGCAAACTGAACATAAAACCCGATGCCAATACATCTGACCAGAACGGTATAGTAGGTCAACTATCCTCCCGTTGCGGAAGAGACCCGAGCCGAGGACTTATATGGGTTCAGATGATCATGAGATAATGAAGTAATTCACGTAATCTAAGGTATTGGTAGGTACCTACAGCTAGTAAGTCAAATACTGGCCCTATATAAAACAGTATATAAAACTTACATAATATAACAACTAATAACCACACAAATTACTCTACACACCATCAATATCTCAATATTCTTTTCACTGCTATTCACTAATTCAGGAAGCCCACGCGCAATTCGAATAATAATGATATTAGATAAAATACATCATGAATCCTTACTAATATTATAAATGCGAAAGTAACTCTGTCTGTCTGTCTGTCTGTCTGTCTGTCTGCTACGCTTTCACGTCTAAACCACTGGACCGATTTTGATGAAATTTGGTACAGAGATGGACTAAAGCTTGAGAAAGGACATAGGCTACTTTTTATCGCGAAAAAATGGGTATAAGGGGTTGAAATAGGGGATGACATTTTGTATGGAAATTCGTCATTTTCGACGATAGAACCACGAATCTTTGTATTAAGACACCTAATAATAAATAAATAAATATTTGTTCAAGCGTTTTGGAAATTTCATTTACATGGGGATGAAATTCAACCCCTAAAATACCAAAAAGCATACAGCCGAAACCACTGGGCCTAGAAACGTTTTTTTTTACACCATCGTATTTCTTAGGGTGCACGAGCACTAGCAAAGGATTTTTAGAAATTCACCCCCTTAAGGGGGTGAAAAACATATAGTCTTTCGCGTCTAAACCGATTTTGATGAAATTTGGTACAGAGATGGACTAAAGCTTGAAAAAGGCTATAGGCTACTTTTTATTGCGAAAAAATGGGTATAAGGGGTTGAAATAGGGGATGATATTTTGTATGGAAATTCGTAATTTTTGATGATAGAACCGTGAATCTTTGTATTAAGGCACCTGATAATAAATAAATAAATATTCGTTCTAGCGTTTTGGTAGTTTCACTTACATAGGGATGAAATTCAACCCCTAAAATACCAAAAAACATACAGCCGAAACCACTGGGCCTAGAAACGTTTTTTTTTTTTACACCATCGTATTTCTTGGGGTGCACGAGCACTAGCAAAGGATTTTTGGGCATTCACCCCCTTAAGGGGGTGAAAAACATATAGTCTTTCACGTCTAAACCGATCTTGATGAAATTTGGTACAGAGATGGACTAAAGCTTGAGAAAGGATATAGGCTACTTTTTATCGCAAAAAAATGGGTATAAGGGGTTGAAATAGGGGATGACATTTTGTATGGAAGTTCGTCATTTTCGATGATCGAACCACGAATCTTTGTATTGAGGCACCTAATAATAAATCCTTACTTCCTTACTAATATTATAAATGCGAAAGTAACTCTGTCTGTCTGTCTGTCTGCTACGCTTTCACATCTAAACCACTGAGCCGATTTTGATCAAATTTGGTACAGAGATGGAATAAAGCTTGAGAAAGGACATAGGCTACTTTTTATTGCGAAAAAATGGGTATAAGGGGTTGAAATAGGGGATGACATTTTGTATGGAAATTCGTCATTTTTGTTGATAGAACCATGAATCTTTGTATTAAGGCACTTTATCATAAATAAATAAATATTCGTGCTAGCGTTTTGGAATTTCATTTATATGGGGATGAAATTCAACCCCTAAAAGACAAAAAGCATACAGCCGGAACCACTGGGCCTAGAAACGTAATTTTTTTACACTGTAGTATTTCTTGAGGTACACGAGCTCTAGCAAAGAAATCGCGAAAAAAAGGGTATAAGGGGTTGAAATAGGGGATGACATTTTGTATGGAAATTTGTCATTTTTGATGATAGAACCATGAATCTTTGTTTTAAGGTACTTGATAATAAATAAATAAATATTTGTTCTAGCGTTTTGGAAATTTCACTTACATGGGGATGAAATTCAACCCCTAAAACACCAAAAAGCATACAGCCAAAACCACTGAGCCTAGAAACGTATTTTTTACACCGTCGTATTTCTTGGAGTACACGAGCACTAGCAAAGGTTTTTTGGTAAATCACCCCCTTAAGGGGATGAAAACACCGTAATCTTTCACGTCTAAATTACTGAATCGATTTTAATGAAATTTGGTACAGAGATGAACTAAAGCTTAAGACAGGACATAAGCTACTTTTATCCCAAAACATTGGGTGTAAGGGGTAGAAATAGGGGATGATATTTTGTATGGAAATTCGTCATTTTCGATGATAAAACCATGAATCTTTGTATTAAGGCACATCAAGTGCCTAGTGCTAGAGTATTTTTTAAATTAAGAAATAGAATACTTTTTATGCCGATAATATTCTTTGCGATAATAGTTCAATATGCAAGTTAATTTTAACGCGGGCGAAGCCGCGGGCAAAAGCTAGTTAATTAATAAAAATGCCGTTAACAGCACACACAATCTAATTTGTTGCGCAATTTGAGTTTCTAATTAATATTTGATAGATTTATTTTGTGTGCACAAAAAATCAAATAACAAAATATAAATTATTAAAACTATCTAATTGATATTAATGATGATTTTTTTTTTTTGTGGGTGGGTCGCGGTCGGCGCGCCTCCGCACCACTCCGTCCGGGGCGACAGAGGGGCTTAAGCACGCAACTCCCGCAACCCACCCGAAAACCACCTCGCCTTCGTCATTGGGCCGACCACCGGAGCAGGTTTACTTGTCATCAGTGGTCGGCCCGACGGAATACCGCCTACGCGGGGTACCCTCCCATCGACCGACGTCCCCCCTCGGGGAGGACGTCGGTCTTTCCTCACGCGGTCGGCCTCTCGGCGGGTGACGGACTAATCCCCGGTCACGTCACCCGCGGCCTCGGCTAGGGCGGCATGAGGCGCAGATAGTTGCGCCTACGCCGCCCCAGTCGCCGGCGGCGGATCTCCTCATCGAGGCTGCGCTCCACGCGCAGACGATCCGCCGCCTCCTTCTGCGAGATCACTGTCTCGCAGAAGGCTGCGACCGCGTCCCAATTCTCGACGCTGTCGACCATCGCCCTAGCGATGGCCGGCAGCGTCAGGTCGGCACCGATGATTGCGACGAGTTCACGGCGCTGCACTGCCCAAGCCGCGCAGGCCTCGAGCGTGTGGCGCGCCGTGTCCTCGTCGCAATCGCAGTGGTGGCAGGACGGTGTGCTCTCCCTCCTCACGACCCTGTGCAGGTATTTGGCGAAGCTCCCATGCCCCGTCAACACCTGCACTAGTCGGAAGGAGAGCACCCCGTGCCGCCTTTCCAACCACTGCATCAGCACCGGCCGGAAGGCCTCCACGGTTCGCACCCCGAACCGAGGCCTCTCCAGCCGGACTGCCCAACGGGCAATGACGTCTCGGCGGGCGTCGACGCGCCAGGCGGTGAGCTCCCTTAACGAGATCTCACCGCCCCCGCTCGCACCCCCGCCACCCGCCAATACAATCCGGCGAGCATCTCCGCCTCCAGGTCCCACGGGGCCAATAGGCACACTGCCTCCGTCGCCACCGTGCGGTATCCGCGGATGGCCCTGACCGCCATGACCATATTAATGATGTTAACAAAAACTTTCATATATATATATATATATTCATAATCGATAGATATTTCGAATACGGGACGAAATTTATTTAAATCATTTTGTAATATCCTTCGTAACGCGGTCGCCACTGACAAAATCCGGTTAGAACTTTAGCGAGTACTCTTTTTGTGACATAGGTGAGTACTAATTTTAATTATCTATCAAAAAATAGCTCCATACTTTGGTAGCCTTTGCTATTATAACCGTTATTGATATAAATATAACCATTAATATTTTAAATGTTGATAACCATTGCAATCGTAAATTTTTCTAAATAACTGGTTAAATATTTATAATTATAATATTTAGGACCATTTTTACAATGAAATTAGAATATTTCGCATGAATCTGAAAAATTATTTTCCTTGAGAAATTACGTTGCTTGCACTGAAGCGTGCTGAACTGAGCATTTATGTTGATATGATTATAAGATTACTATTATGTATCTCCTTCTAGATCACGGGATCCTCTCTAGAGAAGATACCCAGTCCTTTGAAAGGCTTACATGGGGATATGGATTCAATACGCAGAGGCCTTTGGAGAAATTTAATGTTAAAATGGGATGGGACATGAATACTCAAAAGTGTTTGGAACGTCAATTATTAAACACAAATGCGATAAAATCCGAAAAATAGTTTTATTTATAAAACGATTCTCCTTATATTCAGAAACGATGATTAAATTCAGACCGTATTTTTAGTAACCCGCTTCTGCTTGTACCGTGTCATCTATATTTCTACAAGCAATTCTGTTCCAAAAAAAATAATGCGTTCGGTAAAAGATACAACGCTTTATACTTGATAATATTCAACCTTACGTCCTTGAAATAAGATGTTAGGAAATATTTGAATGTTAAGCAAATGCATAAATAATATTGTAAGCGTGTAATTGTTTTTATTCATTTATTGCTCCCCATAGAGTGTCTATAAGGTGGGCTGTATAACCTATCTATTAGCAGTCGAAGAGTTATAATCATAGTAGGATTTGTACTAATTTTATTATATTCTTAACTTTATTGATAGCCACAATGTTTTCAATAAAAACGGATGCAATATTAATTAATTTTAAAATACGAATGATATTAACCAGTTTTAAAATGTGTACATATGAGTTAGCAATTGGAATTGTGATAAAAACTGACAGTAAATTGATGGTTTGATTGATTGATTGGCAATAGACCGTTTTGAATGAATTATTGTGATCGTAAAATATGGTGGCAACTGTTACTTGTAAAGTGTTGCCAACGTACAAAGTATTTAGATTGAATATTAATACTTTTTTATATATTCTATGGCACATTTTATGCATAGTATATAAAATTATGCATAGTATATAATAATATCTTCTACTTTTGGGGAAACGGAGTAAGAATACAATTCTCCACCTCCTCTCTTATCTTACTGTACTGATGTAATACACGTATAACATCTATGCAAGAGAAGTGAAACTCAAAATAAAATTATATACATATCCGTATCACCAGCGTGGTATAGTAGGTAGGTCATTTTCCCCCCACCCTTTTTTTTGGAGTGGGTTACGGTCGGCGCCCTCCTCGCACCACTCCGTCCGGGGCGACAGAGAGGCATAAGCACGCACACCCGTAACCCACCCGTGACACGTCGCCTTCGTCGTTGGACTGACCACCGGAGCAGCAATTTTTCCCACACCCTGGAGGGGGCTTGAGCCCAGCATGATGATGATGAATATGTAATAATTAGATACGGAACCATGAATTTTGTTGTAATAAGGATAATACTAATTTATCATATAGCTTACCACTCAATAGAAAGAGACACAAGAGTGGTGACAAATTGTATTCTTAACTAGTTCACTTGCACAACTTCGTTTGCATCATATAAAAAGGAGAGGATTAGAGAATGTTGTAGGCTTGTATAAAGCACAGCGCACATCGAAAGCTCTCGAAAGGATTAAATTTTTCCTTTTTAACACCATTTTCCAATAAAGAAATAATTCTTGTGTTGTGGTGGACTTTACAAACAGTGTAATTATAATTAGGTACACCCTAACTCAAAACAATAATTTGTAGATCGCACAAAGTATTCTCCTGCGTGCGAGTCGAACTCATAACACGTGCGCGGTAAGTCGTTATGTCAACCACTACACTATCTGAGCAGTCAAATTGTAATTCTTTAAACTAAGACAATACTTCTTCTTCTTCTTCTCAGCTCATATACGTGCCTGCTGGGCCGAGCCTCCGCCCCGATAGGAGAGAAATTGACCTACCATACCATGCTTTTTTTTTATCGGTTGGCTATGGTAAGCGCACACGCGGTCCATTCCGTCCGGGGCGACGAAAGGACAGCACGCGGGCCCATAGCCCACCCGTACCCACGTCGCCTTCGTCGTTGGGCCGACCACCGGAGCAGGGTGACTTGTCTTCAGTGGTCGGCCCGACGGCATACCCTTTCGGGTACCCTCACCTCTCGACGTCCCTGTCCTGGTACGACGGTCGCCGTCACGCAGCCAGACTTATTGATATAGAGTTTTATTTCAAATTATTCTTCTCTTGCACAGATGTTAATCTCTTTCCTTTAGTCGTCTTTTACGACATCCACAGACACGAAAATTGGTGAATTGTATTCTTATTCCATCATCACACAGAAAGCGCGCAGCAAAATCTAAACCTATTAATATTATAGTGCTGACATAGACCACCATGATACTTTCGTTCAAAATCGTGATTTGATATGAGTATTAAATCAATGGATACATCAAACATGAACCTCCATTTTACCCTTTAAGTGTAGGCGTGAGAGAAACTCACGTCTGTTTGTTCGAATCAATTTGATAAATTATTGAATGGAAATGAGATGTTTGGATATCAGAAAATGTTGCCAATGTATAATTCACATGTTACGTAATGTTGCTAAGTAGAAAAATACACTTTAAGATTTGTATGGAACGAGAAAAAGGCGGGACGATTTTAAAATATATGTACGGTGAGTTTTTCATATGATGACGGAGTAAGAATACAATTCAAATCATAGTAGTAGGACCACTCCTAGTGGTAGGACCACATTCTCCGGGGTAGTAATACACTCGCAGAAAATCGACGTCTGTATAGTAGTGATCTGTTACTCCGCTTTGTTCGGTGAACGAGAGAGTCTGAAGCACAACTTTCTGAGGGTATTTGTGTGTGGTGGGTTTTGTGATGCCTTTAGTTTCACCGAACCTCAATGCACGCATTCACACTCCCTTCACTTTCTTCACAGTAGGCATCGCCCTAGCAAATGTGCATTTTTTTACTACCCTCTTTAAAATTAATTGAAAATAAGCTTGCTATTATTAAGATACGTGCTTCTTACTTTTTCTTTAAATTTGTTTTTTTATTATTTACTGTTGTTATTTTTGTTTTGTTTCTAGATTGTCAAATAAGATATATATTTATTTTTATAATGTAACGTAATTACTATCATAAGACATGTTTATTGGCCTCGCTATTTGAATGTGAGTACCTATACAAACTTAAAATGGTTTAAAGGTGCAATAACAATTAATACGTATTTTCTTTTTGTAAATTAAATAAATAAAAAAAAATGAGCGGCAGTGCCATTTAACATCAAGTTTAGTTTTTGCTCGGTTGCCACAGTTTGCAATAAAAAAAGTTCACCATCCTCTCTCTTGTCCTTGGGTGTCCTTGAGTGACGACCACGCATCCGACGACACAGTGTGGAACCACTAGGTGGACCGACGACCTGGTGAGGATTGCTGGGCGTCGTTGGATGCAGGCGGCATACGCCGCAATGTCCAGCAGTAGATAGTGATACGCGGAAATAATGATGATGACGATGACTTGCTAAAAAAAATAATAGATACATGAAAGTGTTTGAACCTCAATACTAATCTATTTTAGCTTCTTAGACCGCATTTCCATACCTTTCCCAAAAAAAATATTACCCGAGCCCTAATTTCAATTTTTATGGACTCTACATAGCATGCCTCTAACACATACCTATTGTAGCTCTTAAAAGCAGTATCTAATTTTTATTGCTTTTAGCAATAAAAATTAGATACATAATTAACATACTTAGATTGAAAGTAGTCAGTAATTCATAGATACCATAAGTCGGCCGCATATCGTGGCATTTACCAATCCAATGATATTATTAACATCTTGATAAAATCTCCAACGAAAAAAAACTCTTAATCTAATAAATCATTGTGAAAGCCGAGAATTAGAGATTCTACAAACACCAACAGTTCCCATAGAGTGATGCACAATAGAGCGCCTCTAATTGTACCATAGACCACACACCGTACCATAAATGATAGATGTACGTAGTCTATGGTATTTTTATTAAAGAGCCCGCTGTGTATTTAGTTAGATTTTTGATAGAAATTATCGGATAGTATAGTAGTTGTTTACGTTATTAGTTATAAACGTATTTGTTATATGTTTATAATTAATAAACTAGATTCTATAAGTGCGTTTTGTAATGATGTTGCCCAATAAATTATGATCAATTTTTAATTTACCATTGGGTACTGCTTTTTTTTTCCAAAAAGTTAAAACTTTTAGCTGAGCATTATTATTTACTAGCAACCTGCCCTCGCTTCGCTTTGGTTTCAGTCGCCTTACTCGCGTGTTCCCGTTCCCGTACCGCGATAAAATATAGCCTATGTTACTCCCTGATATTGTAGCTTTCCGTTGGTAAAAGAATTTTTGAAATCGGTTCGGTGGTTTAAGCGTGGAAAGCGTAACAAACAAACAAACTTATTTTCGCATTAATAATATTAGTAAGGATCAAATTAGGTAATACTTACAAACGTACGTACTCTCACAATTTTTATTCTCTTGCTGTTTTAGTCTCTATATTTCTACTTTTGAATATAGGCTTCCTCACGAGAATGCTACCTGCATCCAACGCCTTTTTGCTTCACCTTCATACATCAGGAAAAGCATTAATACTCCCCTATATAGAAGTAGGATGAACTATTCGATAATTTTTACTCATCATCATCATCATCTTAACCCAATTACTTGTGATCAACTCAATATTTAGGTAGGTACTGTTCTTTTATAATACCTACCTAAATAGGTACCTATTGCTTATTTTATTCTTTAAAATACCCCTCATTAAGAAAATAACCACTGTATTGTAGGGGAGTTAACAAACATATAAATAACGGACACAAATTACATCCAGGCTCCGGACAACAATTTATGAATAGCATAAAGTAATTGTTCTGCATGCGAATCGAACCTGTGACACTGGCATAGAAGGCCGGCATCTTAATCACTACGCTATATGTGTATTTGCAAGTTTTGACAATAGTTTTACGACCAGCCGCCTGTCTGACGTCAACCCGCCTTGTGTAGTGTAATTGTTGACTCTTCCATCCAACCATCAATCAGCCCATAGACGTCCACTTTTTGACATAGACCTCCCACGAGAATACTACTGGGAACGATCCTGTGTCACTTGCATCCATCGGTTCCCTGCGAATTTCAAGATGTCGTTAGTCCATCTAGTAAGGGGTCATACTATACTGCGCCATCCAATTCGTGGTCGCCACATGAGATTCTTTCTTCCCCAACTGGTGCCGGTTCGATGAGTGAGGAATGTGGGCTGCCCATTGCCATATCAACGTATTAATTCTTTGGCTACGTTCCGTCTTCTACGGCATTTCGTATTCCTTTTATCGCTTAGAGAAATATCAAGCATAGCCCTCTCCATAGCACGTTGAGTGACTTTGAGCCTTAGTTGTCTTAAGGAAGACTCAACATTTTATTGCAAGCTTTCTTCCATTTGAACCGCATTATAACATTGACGTGAACTAAAAAGCTAGAAGTTTAAACTAGAACGTTAAATTTATTTCCATCGTAATCTACGCTGTAAATTACTTCTGATAACCTATTGATATAGCCACTTAGAGTTGTAATAATCCATTCGACTTTTATTATACCAAAATAATTAATGGTATATTCCATTCGCTACCGAAACTCTATTAACCTAAAATAAAATAAGTATACCATTATAACGATATCTGATGTTTACGCAAGTAACATTTAAAAAAAACTAGCGGGTAGATATAAATTTCTGTAATAACGATGACTTATTGGACGTGAAACGAGACATCATAGTGGACATGAATGCTGGAAAGAGTTTGAAATGGCGGTCAATTAAAAGTCAAATACAAACGTGATAAAACTCATATAATTTTTAACAAAAAAAAAACAAATTCAAACAGTATAGCTGTTGTGAATCGTTGAGGAGTTCCCTCAACTATCTCGGCTCCATCATCAGATGACAGATATACTCCAGAATAAGTTGTAGTGCTTTAATAAAATACTTAATGAAAAACTTAGAAACCACTAGTCATCTCTACGACTTTTGAAAGTTTCCCTCGATTTCTCTGGTCTGCCATCATTAAACCCTGATTTCCTTATCATGGAAAAAGAATCATCAAAATCGATTCATAAACGACGAAGTTATCCGCGAACAAATAATAAAAACGCATACATACGGTCGAATTGGGAAATCTCCTTCTTTTTTGAAGTCGGTTAAAAGGCCGTAAAAATAATGTCATTTGAAACATATACCTACTAAAAGAAACGTATACCTATTTTTTTTAAATGAATTAGTTTAAATGAAATTACAAGAAAATACAAATTCACAAGTCTTGTATGTTAGACAATGTGTATCTTATTGAGAGTGACTATCACTTTCCGTCAGTAGGTACGTTGTCGTTACTATTAATTGGGCGCTGAAAACCAATTTCTATCGAAATTTAGGCAGAGCATGAAAATACATCTAAACCCTTATTATATCATATGCACTACACTTCAAGACTTTCTCTGTATTACCCATACATATAAAACTCGATGTGTATTTTCTCGACATGTATTTTCCACATAGATTTAAAAACAGCTGGAGCGATTCCCAATAAATATTCATAAATTTTTCAGTTTAACCTAAGTAGTATGCGATCTTGTGAAATTTGATAATGAACTCAACAAAACCTTTATTGGTAATTTTGTTTTATGCTTTTCGTCGAAAGAAACACAAAATCAGCCAATAAAGAACACAAATTCCGCTGAAACTATGAAGTTGAGAGAGAATATAAAGTTGAGTATGTATGGACATATTATAATAATAACAATACTATACACTAAATACCACCTACGTTATTTACACGAAATTGAAAAAGTATTTGATAAATAAATAAATAAAAAAAAAACAAACATAATCGTAATATGGCACCAAAGAATTGATTTCAGAACGATCTAATAGTTAATAGCAAAATTGCTAGCGTATGGCTAAATAACTTAATGTGATAAGCTACCAAAATTACAAAACCTTTACAAATGCATTAATACTCCCTCTTCGTTATCAAAATCGACATTTATTTCAGTATTAAACAAACAAAATTTTACCCTATTGTTTATGACATAAAGTTTACAACAGTTGAGCGTAGTAAATTTGTTGTAATGTAGAGTGAGGGGTAAGGAAGTTCTACGTAAATTGGTTTTTAATACCAAAACGTTCCCATTAGGGTTGCCTATTACCACAATGATATTACCCACAATTTGGTATCATATCAGTAATAATACATTTGTGAGTCGCACGGCTATTATACAATGAGCGTTTTGCTATTTGAATAGATATATAAAAGTATGTATTTAATGTAATTGCGTTATTTCAGATGATTCTGAATAAAGTTTATAAAATACTACTAAATAGCAGTTTCATCATTATCATTTAATCATTTCAGCTCACATTTTTCATTACAAAGCTCCAGCCTCTTCTACGATAAAGAATTGAACTAAATCACACTATTAATCGTCACATAGGCAGGGCCGGATTATCTGAGGCGGCGATCCGCCGGCGGCGCGGCGGATCGCCGCGCAAGCATAGGTATCATCGAACTTTTTATGATAATTTGTATACTGCCTCAATATTACCTATGCCTTTTTTATAACTGCTGGTGACAAAAGAGAAAACAGGTCATCTGTAATTGATACGCCAGCTCCTGTACCTTGGATCAGGAACCCTAGAATTGCATTGCCCAGGGGCCCTGATAGGGTTAATCCAGCCCTGCACATAGGGATATGATATGTTTATAACATCTGTATGGGAGAAGGAAATAATAATGAAACAACTCGTTTGATCAACGTCGTGTTATAGTATAGTACTAGCAACCCGCCCTCGCTTCGCTTCGGTTATAGGTTATAGTCGTTTTACCCGCGTAGTTACCGTTCCCGTGGGAATACCGGGATAATATATAGCCTAGTTTACGCCCTGATATTATAGCTTTCCATTGGTGAAAGAATTTTTGAAATCGGTCCAGCCGTTTTGAAGATTACCCGGAACAAACAGATAGATAGACAGACAGACAACAATTTTTTAATTGCTATTTTAGGCATAGGTGTCGTGCAAATAACCGTGTGAGCATGAAAAAAGCCTATTATTTTGACATTACAAACAGACACTTCAATTTTATTTATTGGTATAGATAGATTGTGGAGAAAGCTTAAACCCCGCCGCACATGCCTACACTCGCATTGGCCGTCACTCGCCTTGTGCGAGTAGCAGTATTTAAAACCTATGGCGCAGTACCTAACTCCGCATTTGCTCTCACGTGTCGACGCAGGCACGAGTTTGGTACTGCGCCATAGGTTTTAAGTACTGCCACTCGCACACGGCTCGTGACGGCCAATGCGAGTGTGGGCATGTGCGGCGGGGTTAAGCCTGGCATAGGACTTTTACGAGATTCCTCATCATCTTATCCCACGCTAAGTGGGGTCGGCATAACATGTTTTTACCTTTCATAACCTCCTATCAGCCGTCATATCTGCACTTACTGCTTTCATACGCATATCCTCATTCATACAGTCCATCCATGACCTGAAATTATATACTGTAAAAAAATTATAAAAACAAATCTACCATCCTTAACAGCTTTAATCGACCGAGCTTCGCTCGGAATATTTTTATCGAATTTATTTAGATATATATTAATAAAAAATAAATAATGAAAAATATATAAAAAAATGCAAAAAGAGAATAATAATAACACCGAAATTCGAACCGACGCTGTTTGAATGTCAACAAAATCAAAATTAGAACCTGTCAACTTCCCATCTGAGCTATCGTAACTCATGACGTTGACAACGAAATTTGAATTCATATTCTTTTAAAATTTAATGTCATTGTTTGTTTTGCTAAAAACACGGACAAAACAATATTTTCTATAAATAAAACTTAGCTAGATCGCTTTTTTGGACCCGAAACCTTTAGTATGCCAAGTTTCAACAAAATCGTTGGAGCCGTTTCCGAGATCCTGAATATATATATACAAGAATATATAAAAATATATATATACTGAATATATATATATATATATATATATATATATATATATATATATATATATGCTTGGTAATTGCCGATCGCGATGTGAACATTGCCATGTCACAACTACAATCAGACTTTAACAACATTAACAAATGGTGTCATGATAATGATTTAGTCCTAAATGCTGCCAAGACAAAAATCATACATATTAGATCACCGTACGCAAAAGAACATCGAAATATAGATCTCAAAATAATAGCACACTAACACACTTGTATCCATAAACCTATTAAAGCATCATGCTCCTGCCCTACTGTGGAGAATATCAGTCATCACACATATCTGGGTTTAGTTGTGGATAATAAATTTAACTGGTCTCCACACATAACTCACCTTTGTGGTAAACTCAGAGCATTGTTAGCCAACTTCTACATAATTGAGAAGCGAGTGTCTTACAAAATTAAACTCATGTTATACCATGCACTAGCAGAATCAACTATCAATTATGGGATTACAAGCTATGGTAGAACGTTCAAAACTTATCTCGATGAAATTTATAATCTACAACTACGTATTTTGAAGCGAATTGTCCCATCTAAAATAAAACTTCAATACAAGGATAACGCTGCTAAGCTTTTTTATTATTGTAAAGTTCTACCCATTTATACAAAAGTCACATATAGTATACTAACGGAACAATTTTTTAATACTCGTATACAGAATTACACCTCACATAGAATTCAGACACGACAGCAAACAAATAAAAATCTCGAAATTATAAAAGCCTCTAATTACTATGGTAAAAGAACTAATGCCGTACTTAATCCCTAGAATAATAAATCAACTTGACCAAACTTTAAGAAACAGCATCACAGAAGGAAATATAAAACCGAAATTGAAAACATACTTTTTAAACAGCCTGTAGCTCACACACTTTACAACATTTACTCGCTTTTCTACACTTACCCTCACTGTCGCAATAATAAGTGTAATGGCCTGGCAGAGTGGCTCAAATCTTAATCATTAAATGTAGGTAGGTTATTTAATTACGATTGAGTGGTTTGTTTTTCTTTAAATGATTGTTGTTGGTTCGATAAACCAGAATATTATTGCAATCTGGACAAATCTTAGTGATTTTTAGATTGTAAGCAACCAGTTGTCATTTTTGTATTATTGATAATAGTAATAAATAAAAAAAATAAAAAAAAAAGAATTGCTCGTTTAAAGATATAAGATAGACATGAGGGTTTACTTTGAACTTTTCCATTTTGCAATGAGTGATATTACTGCACTTTATACGATACTAGCAACCCGCCCTCGCTTCGCTTCGGTTTCAGTCGCCTTACCCGCATAATTCCCGTTCCCGTGGGAATACCGGGATAACATATAGCCTATATTATTCCCTGATATTATAGCTTTCCATTGATGAAAGAATTTTTGAAATCGGTTCGGCGGTTTAAGCGTGAAAGTGTAACAAACAAACTTACTTTCGCGTTTATAATATTAGTAAGGATGCACATAATATCTGTGCAAGAGAAGTAAAACTCGAAATAAAATCCTATACCAACATGTCTGACCAGCATGATATAGTAGGTCAAATTCCCTTCCATTGTGGAGAAGGCCCGAGCCCAATAGTGGGACGTATATGGACTGCGATAATGATGATACAATATGCAGTTAATATCTATAGAAGAGATGAAAAAATTTACGTAAAATTCTATTCCACCACCTATTATACCACGCTGGTCAAACGTATTGGCATAGGGTTTTATGTCGAGTTTTTCTTGTCTTGCATAGATGTTATCTGCATAATATATCCCTTAATCGTTTTTTACGGCATTCACTAGCAAGAGAGGGGGTGGTGAATTGTATTCTTACTCCGTCATCACACAGAAAACACAGAAATTACCTACCACTAATTATCTAAATTACTGCTAATTTTGATTTGAGGATCTAACAGCGATGTAGGTACTTTAACCATAGAGCATGGAGTTAAGTTTTATCGTGCCAACCGCCGCCATAATCACAGTTCTAAATAAGAAAGTTTTTCATTACAGTATATAGCCTCGTGGGAAGGCTTTTTATAATTAAATAATATAAGTGCCCATGGGTGTCGTAAAAGACAATTCAGACGCAGATAACATTTATGCAAGAGAAGGCAAACTTGAAAAAAAATTCTATACCAACCCGTCTGACCAGAGGAGTATAGTATGCCCATTTCCCTCCAATTGCGGAGGAGCTCGAGCCCAGCAGTGAAACGTATATGAGATTTGATGATGATGGATTTAATCTGTACTAGTGGTCGCCGTATGGTCGAAATTTGGCCATAAATTATTTTAATTAATTTTTTTGCTACACAATTTTCTATTCATTTTATTTATGTATAATTGTAAATTGAGCAAGCTGTATTTCACTACTAGCAACCCGCCCGCTTCGCTTCGGTTTCAGTCGCCTTACCCGCGGCGTAGTTCCCGTTCCTGTGGGCATACCGGGATAAAATATAGCCTATGTTACTCCCTGATATTATAGCTTTCCATTGGTGAAAGAATTTTTGAAATCGGTTTGGTGGTTTAAGCGTGAAAGCGTTACAAATAAACAAACAAACATCCTTACTTTCGCATTTATAATATTAGTATGGATATAAAGTACTAAGTACAAATACCTATTAGACATTGTCATCATAATTATGATTATTTGACATGACTGTTTGATGAGAGATTTTAACCGTAAACAAAAGTGTATAAGCGCGCGCATGTGTGCGTAGCGATTGCATTGTAGTGTGTGTAATGCCTTTTTTAATGAATTTAATTTAGTATTTCTAATCCATTATATGAAATTTCAGTATGCACTTCTCCTCATTATATACTTTAATTCTGCCAAATTTTATACTTATCCATCCACGTAATTTTCGTAAAAAGAGGTACAAAGTTTTTGCTTCACGTATTAATATATAGATACTTAAGATTCAGAAACAGATTACGGATTCAGAAACGGACTTACTAAACAATAAAGGTTGCATTATTATTTTTAGGCTGGCTGCTGCTTGCATTATTATTATTTTTAGACCATATTCTGTAAGAACAGAGCTTTGTGGAACCCTAGAATCCACCTCTATTCTGCCTTTTAATAAGATTTTCCTCTGTTGTACGCTCCACCCAGCAAAGCGTAAGTTAGTCGGCTTCGGGGCGGACGTCTAAGGCTATATCTTCGCTGCTTATAAGCGTGGGTTGAGTTGGTTAAGATAGTTGACAGCGGAAGTCCTCGCTACTCTTCACACCACGATGACTGTTAACCTGAGCCGGATAAGATTCGCAATAGTCGCGGCCCAATTCCGACTCCAAGCGACCAGCGGCATTCAGGAAACCCAGCGATCTGCGGAGTCAGATATTTAAAATTACTATTTCATTTAGCATCTTGTATAATCAATATCAAAGGTCCGTTCAGACTGTAAAAATAAATTAACAACAAAAACATTTGCATCAATCAAAACATCAGCATTATCTTATTAGGTGTACAAATTACAGACCAGTGTGATCTGCAAAAAAAATTGCGCTTCTCCTTCTTATTTTCATGCATGAATTCATCACATTTCTTACTCCAAATACCAAAAATAACACGCAAATAAGTACAGCACATAGGATTTTTATTTAATTAGAAAAAAATGTTATTAAAATAATATTTGTTTTCAAGAAGTGAAAAAATATTACAGTCCGTTTCACATTCTAATTTACAATCACCAATTATTTAAATATCATCAAATTATAATTATTATTGATAATATAATATTAAAATAATTATATTATATAGTGATAAGTGATAAGAGTCAAGTTATTTTATAGTTAGCTTTCTTTTCATGGTTTCCATTGCAGTTTCTCGGCGAATTGACCAGCGGAAATTTACCAGCATTGCTGCTGACCGTTTTCGACTGTGGCGTCCTTCAATTTGCATAATATCTTTATCTTCACTATGCTCATCTGATACGGCTCCAAGATTCTCAGGAAAGAAATGTTCATGCGAGTCGAAAAAATTAATTTTGAGTGACATGTTGCATCCTAAAGCAAGTTTAAATAAACATTTATTTTAGAACAATTTTCAAATTTCTATTTTATCTTTATTGGCTCTGTTCATGAAAAAATACATAAAGTACATATAAATACTTTAAAAAGATATAGAAAATATGAACTTTATGCAAATCTTACTAAAATATTTGATACAGAACGTAAACAATGAAACAGTAACAGCGAAAACTGCGCATGCGCATTTGTACTATCATAAAAGTCACATTCAGCACTTTAATTCTTTCTCATACAACTCGCCAAAACTGATTTTGTATACATATATTCTGTTTATGATATTGAAGCACAAAAAATAATAATCCGAATTTTTGAAATTAAAAAGTAACATCATATCGAAAAATCTAGACGTGATTGAAAAATCGGCCAACGGGAGTAGATTCAAAGCTTAATCTTCATATTTAGATACGACATAATTTTTTGAAGGAGGATTTCGTTGCAGACCAATGTTATTATTCTGACGTGTTGGATTAAGGTTTTGTTTCGAGGTCTCGAGGTTTCCTTCTCTTGCACCCTTCCCTTAGTCGTCTTTTACGACACCCATGGCCAAGGGGGTGGTGATTTTTATTCTTACTCCATCACCATACAGAATCTACCTAATGCCTACGTCTTATATCGATATGCCTTTAAAATATTTACTCTTTGGGTGGTACGTGCGGCACATATGGACCTACATCGAAGCAATAAGAACTATAATACTATATTATTTAAACGGCGTGATGTTATTTTAATTGAGATATTTTGTTCAATGTGTATATTTATCTATTCTATTATATATATTTTTGCACTGATGATCGGCTATGCTTATGTAAGGTACCTATTTGCTGTCACAAGACGAGTAATTATGAAAACCGCCATTTGTGAATATGTATATATTTTTATTAGGAGTGCTAAGTCTTTATAGATAATCTGTAGGTATAAGGGAGATAATCCGCCACCCACAATGAAGTTGTGCTTTCACTCAGGCGTAGATATCTTCGCTAGGGAGATGCTCAGCAGCGTCAGCAACTGGGACGCGGTCGCCGACTTCTGTGCGACAACCTGTGCCTGATGCCGCCCTAGCCGAGGCCGCGGGTGACTGGACCGGGGATTTAGTCCGTCACCCGCCGAGAGGCCGACCGTGCAACGGCGGCGCGCCGCGGTGTGCCCTCTCTCTTGAGGAGAGGGTACCCCGCCTCGGGGTATTCCGTCGGGCCGCCCACTGAAGACAAGGAACTCTGTTCCGGTGGTCAGCCCAACGAAGGTGACGTTGCAGCGGGTGGGTCATGGCGCCGCGCGCCGCCCCTCAGACGGAGCCGGGCGGCGGGGGCCCTGACCATGGCCCACTCCTCAAAAAAGGAGTAGATATCTTTTCTGTTTTAAGGCAGCTTTTTTGTGCGACTATAGTTATTAGGCGCAGATAGCTGTCACAACTTTACTCGGACTGTTAGGTTAGGTTAGCTCAGGGCTCTCAACCCGTTTATTTTAGCCTACGATCCTGTGTTTTATATATCCAGTTACACACCGCCATTTAGGTAGACCACCAGCATTGAGACCTTTTTTGACCCCTGAGGGATGCCTCAGCAGTCAGATAAGGCTTCGGTACCGGCGGGTGTCATAAAAACAACCAAAAAAGTTGCATAGATAACATTTTAGATCTATGTACGGCACAGTTGAAGTAAGTATATAATGAGGAGAAGTGCATAAAACTGAAATTTCATATAAGTAATAATAGATTAGAAATACATTAAATTCATTAAAAAAAGGCATTACGCACACTACCATGCAACCGCTACACACACACATACACACACCGATACTTATACACTTTTGTTTACGGTTAAAATCTCTGGTCGAACTGAATGTCAAACAATCATAATTATGATGACAATGTCTAATAGACATTTGTACTTATATATTAGTTATTAGTGAAATACAGCTTGTTCAATATACATAAATATAATTAAAAGAAAATTGTGTGGCAGAAAAATTAATTTAAATGAATTATGGCCGAATTTTGACCACTCGGCGACTACTAGTAATGATTATTAAAACAGATAACGCTTTCTTAAAAAAGTCAACATACCAACTCCCTTTTTTGAGCGGTTATGATAAGGCCACGCCTTATCATAACCGTCCAGAGCGATATAATGGCGGCGTATAGGCCCATAATATACCACATTTCTCCCCTCCGCCTATTAAACTGGCCACTAGAACTGATATCTTGACTTCAATAGCCTGCACGACAAGTAATCACCAGTCATTCTCCATTATTGAATTTAAAAAAAATTAAAAAAGAAATCGTCTTCAAATTTAAGATTTATATGATTTTCTCGTGGCTGCCATTGCCAGAACTAGATCAAATTCTACCACACGAGAAGCACCAACTTTCAAATAAAAAAGAATTATCAAAATCGATTCACCCAATCGAAAGTTCTGAGGTAACGTACATAAAATTCAGTCGAATTGAGAACCTACTCCGCTTTGGCAGTTGATTAAAAATATCACCATAGTTATGGCAGAATATAAAATTTCTATGTTTAATAATTTAGTTATTAAGATCTCTCTATATTTATTAGCTATAAAACAATTAATATATAATATATAAATAAGCAATAATATAAGTTCGGTTGAATATCAGTTAGGTATAGTTTTAACTAACAATCCGCCCTCGTTTCGCTTCGGTTACAGCCGCCTTGCCCCGGCATTTTTTCATTAATTTCTTCTATAATATTACAATACGCGACTGCATATCATGAGGCCTCGGGTTTGGTTCCCGGACCGGACAAAATTTTTTAGGGGTTTCTTGAGAGGAAAAGTAGCCTAGGTTATTCCATATATAAACAGGTACCTAACAGTAAAATATTATTAAAATTGGTCTAGCTGTTTGGAATATTATCCGGAACAAACAGACAGATAGATAAAAAACTTTTTAATAGGTTTTAGGCACAGATATTGTGTAAATAACCGTGTGAATATCCGTGTGGTGACGGAGTAAGAATACAAAGCACCAGTCCCTATCTTGCCCGTGGATGTCGTAAAAGACGACCAAGGGATATAATATGCTCATAAGATCTGTGCTGTGTAAGAGAAGGAAAACTCAAAATGAACATATCTGGCCAGCATAGTATAGTCGGTGAAATTTCCTCCCATTGTGGAGGAGGCCCGAGCCCAATAGTGGGACGTATGTGGGCTGCGATGATGAACCATGTGAACATGAAAAATATATTTTGACATTACAAACAAATCAATTTATTTATTTGTATGGATAAATAACAGGAATCGTCTTTCATATTCATAGTATAACGTTTAATTCTGTGATCAAGAAGATGTCAAGCCGTCTATAAGCTAATCTCATTAGTTGAAAATCGCACGATTAATTACGGAACGTGTGTCGCGGTCACGGCATGGCTGACTCGAGACGGGCTCGTAATAGCTATGGTAACCAACTTTTAGGTTGCTGGAGACTTTTCTTTTATTTTTATACTAGGTACATCATCATTTTGCCGCGTGGTGACGAAGTAAGAATACGGTTCATCACTCCCTATCTTGCCCGTGGATGTTGTAAAAGACGACTATGGGATATAATATGCGCATAAGTTCTGTGCAAGAGAGGGACAACTCGAAATGAAACCCTATACCAACGTGTCTGACCAGCATGGTATTATAGGTCAAATTCCCTCCCATTGTGGAGTAGGCCCGAGCCCAACAGTGGGACGTATGTGGGCTATGATGATGATGACATCATCATTATCTTAGCTGATATTAGCTAGAGTCAAACCAACTCTAGTTGGAAATCGACCTAGTGACCAGCGTATTATACTAATACGCTGGTCACACGGGTTGGTATAGGCTTATATTACGAGTTTTCCTTCTCTTACACATACGTTATAGGTTTCTTATATTCTTTAGTAGTGTTTTACGACAGCCATGGGTAAAATAGGAGTTGTGAAGTATATTCTTACTACATCACCTGTCTTCATCATTTCTTAAAGACCATTAACGTAAGAAACAAGTCAAAATGTTTATATATTGTATACAACAACAAACGTTCCATGTGGTGACGGAGTAAGCATACAATTCATCACTCCCTATCTTGCCTGTGGATCTTTTAAAAGACGACTAAGGGATATAATATGCACATAAAATCTGTGCAAGAGAAGGAAATCTCGAAGTGAAACCCTATACCAACATGTCTGACCCGCATAGTATAGTAGGTCAAATGCCCTCCCATTCTGGAAGAGGCCCGAGCCCAACAGTGGGATGTACGTGGGCTGCGATGATGATGATGATACAACAACAAACCATCGAGAAAAGTATTTAAAAAAAAAATTATGAGATTTTTATTTTTAAATACTTCGAGTATTTCTACTCATAAAATTTATACACTCTTTATAAAACTGTTTTTACTGATTTTATTTGATTTTTTATTAATAGAAATTGTTTTATTTCAAATCTATTACTAAAACATTATTAAAGGTTATATTTACTTACGATATTTAATAATCAATGTAAGGACTGCGATTATAAATACAATGACAGCAGCATCGTTATCCCGCTTTTATACCAATAACCTGCGGTATACGCTATGTATACTACTCTTCCATCGTACAAATTGAGAAGATAATGGCAATAGTTTTATGACCAGCCACTTGCCTAAAGGCAACAACGCTCCTTGGGAATGACATTGTTGACCAGGCGCCATCAGATAGAGTTTGCCCAGGTCGATGTAAAGCTTTTAATAGTCTCGCCTCTAAACAGCACATTTTAAGGACAGCAACTTTGTCACGTTTTTACGTGCGGTGACAGAGTAAGAATACAATTCACCACCCGCTCTCTTGCCCGTGGGTGTTGCAAAAGACGACTAATGGATTAAATATGCATATAACATCTATGTAAGAGAAGGAAATCACGAGATGAAACCCTATACCAACCCGTCTGATCAGCGTGGTATATTTGGTCAATTTCCCTCCTATTGTGGAGGAGGCTCGAGCCCAACAGTGGGACTATATGAACCGAAATGAATGAATGAATTTTGTCAAAAACCAATAGATATATCCCATTTTATCCGTTGTGATGGTCACAACAGCATAAACGGGCGCTCATTTGTTGTTTTAATTTAGCTCTAAATACAACCATGTGTTACTATCATTCATAAATAGATATAAATTAGTTGGGGAACAGTTTTCGTTAGTATTTTACTTAATTAGACTTAGCCAGTTTCGTTGCCAGGCTTCACAGCACTTTGCAAAATGTAATTGGTTTAATGACAATTTCATTTGAAGTTGCTTGCGGAATGAATATAATTCTTGATAATTTATATTCGAATCATATTTTGAGAGAATTATAACCTGGTTCCAAGGGTATCGCATTATTAGAACAATACAATTTTATATAATAAGAAGTAAATTGAAAACTTATTTTGAGTAAATTATTTTTAATGTTTATTTAGGCGAGTATTACACAATATAAATAAAACTATTTTTACGGGTTATATCGTATTAGTATTTGTTTTTTGATTTGCTGACGTTTTTAACACTTTTCAGATCTCATGATTACGGAAAGACTTACATCGTGCCGCCGGAAAATCGAATGCGTTAAATTAATAATAATTAAAATAAATATTTATTTATTACCATAATAATATGCCTAGCCGAGGCCGCGGGTGACGTGACCGGGGATTAGTCCGTCACCCGCCGAGGGGCCGACCGCGTGAGGAAAGACCGACGTCCTCCCCGAGGGGGGAGACGTCGGTCGATGGGAGGGTACCCCAAGTAGGGGGTATTCCGTCGGGCCGACCACTGACGACAAGTTAACTCTGCTCCGGTGGTCGGCCCAACGACGAAGGCGACGTGGTTTTCGGGTGGGTTGCAGGAGTTGCGTGCTTAAGCCCCTCTGTCGCCCCGGACGGAGTGGTGCGGAGGCGCGCCGACCGCAGCCCACCCACAATAAAATAAAACTATAATAATATTACGAAATTATCTGGCAAATCCGTAAAAATAGTTTTACTTATATTGAGAGTTCTTACACTTTAGGTTGGACTCATCAAGTAGGTTTTTTTAAATATCCTCTTACAAATTTTAGTTTAGTAAAATCTCTTTTTGAAAATAAACCCAAGCTATCAAGAGATAGCCTTCTTATTCGTGACTGTCGTAAAAGACAATTATATTATAATAGAGGGATAACATTTACCTATGCAAGAGAAGGAAATAGGTAATCGATCTCCGTTGAAGCAGCGTAAGTAGATCATATTTCTTCTAATATTGGTGGCTGGAGCTCTGCAACGGAATGTAGGTATATGAGATGAGATGATTATGATAGTGACGGAAATCCATACTCAATAATAAATAGTGTACAAGCTTAAAGAAGAACCTCTTTATTTTCATACTAGCTTCTGCTCTCTACTTCGTCTGCGTGGTATAGATACTTTGGGCTAACACTAACTTTATCCTAAGATTTTATTTAGGTAGATACGTAGAAGGTGAAAATATTTTTTAATAATACGATTCTGTCACACATAATTTTGCGAAAATTTAGCCGTTTTCGCAGCGAAAACTCTCAAAAGGAAAAAGAAACGATTTTGAAACATTTTTATTGGTGCTCCGCTCCTGTTAGAGCCTATAGCCTTCCTCAATAATTGGGCTATCTAGGACTAAAAGAATTTTTCAAATAAGACCAGTAGTTCCTGAGATTAGAGCGTTCAAACAAACAAACTTTTCAGCTTTATATGTTAGGTAGTACCTAGTCAGGCGCCAGTATGTGTTTTTGAATACATATATTTGTGCAATACTAATAGTAGGTATTGGGTTGTGGTGCTTCGACCGCAGTTTTCTCATCACATTATCATACAACTTTCTAGGTAAGCTCTGTCGGTAAGTGACCTAAACTATTTGCCAGCGTAATTAGTTTTCTTTACCATATACAGGATATATCAGGTTATGGGGCAACTGATGTGAGGTAGGCAGTGGTGGTAGGAATCCACAAAAAAAATTTGAAGGAAAAATATCGATTCGTTAATGAATTAGAGACATGTAAAGTTTTAAATTTTGTCATTGTTTTTTCGTTTAAATCTGATTGAAATGTATAAAATCAGTGATACTTAATCTGCAACATATTCGTACTTTGTTAAATGTTCAATAGAAATTGAAAAATCAATGATTACGTTCGCATAAGCAAAATGAACTTCGCTTTAAATCAGCTGATCGGCCGATTACCGTCGCCGAGTCACGTTTGTACCTTTTTTCTTTTTTTTTTTTTATGGGACTAATCCCACCACACATTCCCACCACTGTAACTCCTGTAAGCCAGGATCCACAATGGTCTCCGTATAAGACACTGAGGTTTGACCCTCAGGAAGTCCCGGGAATCGCTTTTAATTGTCTTGGGACCCGCAACAAATTTAATTAGAAAAGAAAACAGGAGGAGTTGGAAAGATTCCACTTCCCTCGTATGCAAAGCGGGAGATATGAAGCAAAGTTGGCTGATAAGCCAGTAAATAAGAGTTTGTACAACTACGTGAAACGCAGCGGTACAGCACCACGGATTGGACAAAGCTTAATGGACCTATTTGTGAGCTTTAGGTTTGATTACAGTAATAGGTATGGCAAAAGCGCCTAAACGCACGGAAATTTTCTCGAGTTGCTACAAGATCCGAATAGTATACTACCCCAGACGTGACATGCATATTATCTAACATGACGTTCCGCTTGTTGCGCCAGAGAATGCACTCCCAAAGGATGTGATGAGCTGTTTGTTCAAAATTGGAGTTTGAGGTCGAACATTGACAAAATGGTGAATCTACTAGTGTAAAATAGAATAATTTACTTCTAAAATTCCCATGGCCTGTGAGGAATTGGGCTACGTAGTGGTCAATTTCTAGCCAAGTTCTCTCCAAACGTTCACGAACAGATGGAAAGAATAGATATAGATGACGACCTTTTGTTGACGAATCCCATCTTGCCTGCCATTCGGTCAGGAGTTTATCGTTAACGACGGATTGCGGTGCAAAAAGTCTAGTAATTTTATTACGATCGCGTGGTAAAAGAAAATTGTTAGTCATGTTTTCCCTAGTGGAATAATACATGGACGCACGTTTTTGTATCTCTAAGTCGACCGGAAGTACACCTGCAAGTACTGGTAAGGCTTCGGTGCTAACTGTTCGGTATGCCTTACACAGAAATATTAGCGCTAATCGTTGACTCTGCAGTAACTTACGCCGAGCCGCGCCTATGGTAGTACGATCAGCCCAGGCTGGTGCACCATAACAGATACAGCCCAGATATGTGGCTGTATATATAATTTTAAGTGTGTTAAAACGAAGGCCCCAGGTGGAAGTTGAAATTCTGGTAAGCGCATAGAAATTTCGTTTGGCTTTTTCACCTACAGTTTTAATATGTTCAATGAATGAAAAATTTTTCTCTAGGACCAGGCGGAGGTAATATACCGACTCCTTCTTTTTAACTACAGTGTTGTTAAATTTTATACGGGGGCTCGATTTGGCACGATTAGGGCACGTTTGTACCTACGTACCATTGAAGCGTTTGCACAATTCTAGGTATGAATGAATGAAATTATACTGTCGAAGCTTTACATGCCTACATGTATCCTGTCTATCCATGCCTACATAATACGTAACATTTAAGGCGTAGACTGTTAGACACACATTTTTGAAATCACTATAACTTTTATGTTATATTGTTTTTTGTGTAATATACATTTAAATTATGATCTATGGCCGGTATACTACAACATACTCGAACAGTTGCCCCATAACCTGATACACTCTGTATAACCGCATCACCACATGTCATCAGTACTTTTTTTAATACCTAATACCACACACTTCGGTGTGGTGACGGAGTAAGAATACGATTCACCACTCTTGCCTGTAGATATCGTAAAAGACTACTAAGGGATATAATATGCATATAACAACTATGCAAGAGAAGGAACACTCGAAATAAAACGCCAAACGAACCTGTATAACCAGCATGGTATAGTGAGGTCAATTTCCCTCCTATTGTGGAGGAGGGGACGTGGGACGTGTATGAGCTGAAATGATGACTGACCACTAGGTAATAAATATTCGTCGCTGAAAAATACAAAAATAAATAGAGTAAGTGCGCCAATTATGGACCACCATAAGGATTTTGTGTAATGAAACTCAGAATTATAAAGATTAATCAGCCTTATATATTTTGAACGATTCGATAATTATTTGTTATCAAAAACGGTTGTTAGAATTCTTAAGGAACATGAACACCTTAGAAATAATCAACATTTTCTAAAATATGTCATTATTGTGCATTAGCAAAAAGTGTACAAAATATGGACCACATGGTTTTAAATATGGACCATAGTCAATTTGGTTCAAAATTATTGAGAAAAAAGGATGTGTTGCCTAAAATTAAATCAGTCAATTATTAACATTAAACTAATTGCTGGTACACAATTCACATACAAAAAAATCAACCATATCTTCTATGCCAGCACATTCTTCATGAGCCCACTCCCTACATAATGCACATTGGACCCATTTCTCTCCATGAAAGTCTTCAGAAAAAAAGCCCATTACAATACAAACATTTACCATTTTGATTTTGGGAACGATCAGGACTTTCATCGGTACTATCATCGACTGAATAATCACTTTTATCAGAACTTTCAGACGATGATTTTCTTTCTGTTGTGATCTTTCTTTTCTTTTGGGCTGTTTTTTTGGGCTGTTTTTTTGGGCATTTTTTTTGCGTCTTCTTTAGCGGTTTCTTTGGCGTATTCTTTTTTGTGTTCTTCTTTATCGACGTTTCTAAATCTTGTTTATAAGGAGAAGATGTCAAAATTGTAGGCTTGGTGGTTTTTCTTCCTCTGTTGCTGACAGTTTGCCTTAAACGCGGTATAGGCTGCAACACTTTTGGCGAAAAATATGCTCTAGCTGATGTAGAGGGACTAACTATTGAATCATTCATAGTTTCTGTTGACACTCCTGGTTGTGCGTTTGCTTCATGATGTCCATCAACGCTCTGGAGTAATGGTTCATTTACAGATTGGGGTTCCGTAGTTGCAACAGCCCTTGTCTCAGGTAAGCAGTTATCGGGTTCAAGTACAACAGCCTTTTGCTCAGGTATCGGGTTATCGAGAATTTTATCAATTGGTGTCGTTATATCGCGTGCTGGGACATTAGAGGGCCCCTCTACTGCTGGAAGATCTTCGTCAATAAAATCATGATCTTCAAAGACGTGTCTATTAACAGGATATATCCCTGTTGCACGAAAACCGCTAATGGCCAATTCTGCACGCTGAGCTCGTGTGTAGGCTAGACCAAATAATTCTGTGATGTCAAAATGTGTTATTGCTCGAGGTTGCATTCGTAGTCGTTTGCGAGTTTCTTCAGTCAAGTATTTTTTTAATGGACCCATGAATGTTTTATCAAGTGGCTGCATTTTATGGCTTAAGTGTGGAGACAGAGACAGCAAGCGAATATGGTTTTGTCTGGCTAAATCCACAACTTTGATATTTCTGGTGTGGCTTGCATGGCCATCTAAAATCAGTAGAACCGGTGATGTAGCACTTGGTTTTACATGCTGTAAAAAATGCTCGAACCATTGAGTAAATAGGTCTAGTTGTATCCATCCGGATGGATGACAAGCATGGATAGCACCAAGTGGAGCACCTTTCATCAGTAGTGAATTGTCCCGTTTCCTCGGGAATATCATCATCGGCGGAACAAATGTGCCAGCTGCACTCATACATAACACACAAGTGATCGTTGATCCACGTTCTGCTGACGTTACGGTTCCTATTTGGTTTTTGCCCTTGAGAGCTAGTATCTCCGGCATTTTTGATGGCACCACTGAAATCTCAGTTTCATCAACGTTATAAACATTGGTTGCAGGATACTGGATTTTATCAAAAGAGCTCTCCAACAAGTCAAAAAATTCGTTTACATTTTCTTTGTTAAATCCTTTCATTCTAGCGATTGATGTGCCCGTTGGACGGCAAAAGGATAGGTTAGGATGGCGTTTGAGGAATAACCTCAACCATGATCTTCCCGCAGATTCATTATCTTGTGAAAACGTGTGCTTTAAATTATTCTTTTCCGCTAGCTGGTAAGCCAAAGATCTGATGTCGCTGCGCGTAAGACCAAATCCAGATTTTTCAATTTCTAGAATATAATCACATAATTCAGCTTCCAGTTCACTCGGCAAAGTCGATTTTCTTCCAAGTTTATGGTTCGGAACGTCGCTAAGTGATTGGTCTTCCATTTTCGATAAGCGTATAAGCGTAGTTTTGGGTACTCCGTATGTTTTAGATGCTTTTAAAAACCCCATTTGCTTATCTCGTATAGCTTTAATTGCAATAACCATTGCATCTTTATCCCATGTTTGTCTGGTCTTTTCTTTGATTGTAGAATTTGTAGATGCCATCCTAAAACAATAAAATTAAAATGTAAGTGACTGTTTGTAATATGGTCCACTAGTCCATATTCAAAACATGCCGGTGGTCCATATTATAATACACATACATTTCTAGGTTAATATTGTTGCTAAGAAAATTATTAAAACTATTGGATATATCAACTTATTATGAATAATTGTAAAATAACTCACCTTTCCCCTAGTCTAATCCACTTACCCAAAGAGTAATATTTGCTGAAATTATGACCTTACGAAGTTAAGTAAAAAAATCCATCGTACGAGGACAAAAACGAAAAATGGCTGCCGTGAATACATGAACGCTCTCTGCCAACCGGCAAGCGACTAACGAGCCGCGGGAGCGGTGGAACTTAGTGTGCGGAGACCGATAGCTAAATACGACCCATGGTTTTTGAGAAATGTAGGTAGTCCATATTACGGAACTAGTCCATAATTGGCGCACTTACTCTACCTATTAGAAGTATTGTTTTAAATCTTTATAGCTTTTTATTTTGACTGCATAGATAGCGTAGTGGTTAAGATACCGAAACACGAGTGTTCAATTTCCACGCAGGACAACATTGTGCGATTCACAAATTGTTGTTCTGAGTCTGGGTGTAATTGATGTCCGTTTATTATACGTTAGTAAAGTCCCCGTAATTAAAGGACTATTTCCTTAGCTCAGGAATTGCCTTTTGCCCCGGCAACACTACATTGTTGCGTCGACGGGGACGATACCCGAAAGGGTATTCCGACGAGCCGTCTACGGATGTCAGGGAATTGGTACCAATGCTCGGTTCAATGGCTATAGGGAGGGAATACGGTTTATGATGCCTCACACCGCCTATCCCTCGCCCCGGACAGATTGCGCGGAATTTATACAGATACCTATAGCTTATCACAAAAAAAGGTTGCATGCAGAAAGAATTGTTTTACGTTGAAGTTGAACCCCATAACTAATACTTGAAAGAGAAGGTCGATCCTGAGATGAAGCTATTTGTACAGGTTGCTAATTATTAACTTTTATAATTAATTAGAATCAACAGGTACAATTGTAACTTGAAAAAAAACCCAAACTCTGTCGGGGCATCACCTACCTACCTACTGGGTTCATTTGTGACCGGCGTTGGATTATGATGCTCATCTCGCTATAGTTGACTATTATGTTGTCAAAAGTTTTATATTCAAACAAATAATAGGTATTTGTATACCTACTTAAGCAAGTTTTCTAAGGATAGTCACGGTCGCGCTGCTTACCTATAGTTTGATACCTGAAATGAAAACTTTCCGTGTCGTGTCGGAATACATTACAAAATACATACCTATAGTTCAACAGAGTGGTGGATACTAGGAGGGTGAGATGCCAATCTATATGCCAATCTGTCTGACTAGTGTAACACGACAATTTCCTTATCATTAGAGCAGACTCTAGCCCAACAAAGGAACTATATACATACCTATAGCTACTTAGGAGCTTAGTTGATGATGAAGATGATAATCGATGGCTTATTCAGATTAGAGCCAAACTCTTGCAAATAATCGATGTCCTATACCTACCTAATAGCAATTTAGGTACCTACCTAGGTAGGTACAGTAGTGCGTTTCGAGAGCAGGAGAATTGGAGGCCTAAACTTCATCTTACTGTAGACAATGATCTGGCTGTGAGCCTGATATTGCAGATATCCATAAGCAATTGTAATTTACCACTAAACTTAGGTGGGCTTGTTCGTATGTCATCAAAGGCAATAAAAAGGTGTTAGAATTAAGTTTCATATCATACTTATTAATTAGCATTAACACGTCCATTTTTTCAGGATATCCAAACATTTCACATGTTGCTATTTTTTATTATACTAAGTACCTAATTATAGTAGTAATATTTTATACATAAGTGTTATGTATTAGTTTTTACAATTTTCTCATAAAATTTACGGTTTCCCCTTTTGCTAGCTCTATCTACCATGTAGTAGTAGAACCATGTTCACGAATTTATTTATTTACACTGCCATCTAGTATCAGAAATGTTACTTTAAATTATGACACTGTTGACAGTTTGTCTGACAGCAGTTATTTGCGACTTATACTACTAAATTTAAAAGTACATACACTAAGACCTTACGAATGGTTGGCTTATTTTATAGTTAAGTAATGATCTTCTTCTTAACAATCCTCGTTTACATAAAAATATGCATATATATTAAAATCCTTTTCTCCAATTTCCCGTGTGGTGTGGCGACGGAGGCATAATACAATTCACCACACCCTCTCTTGCCGTGGGTGTCGTAAAAGAAGATTAAATTATTTAATATGTATATAACATATATATATGCAAGAGAAGGAAAACTCGAAACAAAACCGCTAGCCCAAGCCTTGAAGTACCTGTAGGACGAATATGGCCTGAGACTAATCATATTATATTAATAAATAGAATAATAAAATACCGGTAATTTAATTAGATCGATGTGATGACAATTGGAAAATGATTATATAATTATCGCTTCTATTCGTGTTGTATTAAAAGACAACTTATCGACGCTCTTTAGAGGAAAGATTAAAATTTGTTTGTTTATATTTAGAAAAGTTTCATATAAGTGTTTGACACGTGTAATTTATTTTTTAACAAATCATTTGTAAACATAAACTTACTCAAAAAATGTATGCTTTTAGACATAACAATTTTTTTAAGTAAAATTTAACAGTAACCAAGATGCAGCATAAAAACTTAGCATGTCACTCGACTGCAAAATAGGCTATACATATTGTACTTCGTTAAATGTTCGGTTAATACTGCATTGTCTTCAACTGACAGCTTTGATTTCTGACGTAAGAATTCATTGGACGGAACGAGTACTATCGGCGGAGCGGGAATGTGGAAATCTCGTTTGTTGATACCGAGTGATTGTAACTGAGTGATACGCGGCCTTATAAATTAATTTCACCGAACAGAATGCCGCCAAGTAGCTTACGAGTCGTGTACGCGTTCGCCAGAGAAATGCATCCTAAAACTAGTGATGTTTTCATACAGTACGGAACTGCAGGATTTCGCACAAAGTAAGTGATTTTGTATTCTACTATTAAAAAGCCTTTCCCATTCTCCAGCAGTGACCAAACAACAAAAATAATGTTTTTATAAGTCCTTTCTCTCATATGTTATTGAAAATTGTCACGTAAGCAATTGTCACATAAAGCTATTGAATTCCCTAAGCGGTCGCTAGTAGCAACAATTTGTGACTCATCTGCATTATCGTTTATAGTGAATTCATAACGGGAAGTCGCCTTCACTACCCGTGATTATGGTCAATGACTTCACGTAGGTAATTTATAAGACAAAATATTACAACATTCATGATTCATAAATATGTTACATACAAGCAATTATTTACCATAATGAGCGTAGCGTATTATTAAAAAGACCTTGTTTGATAATAAACTGACAACATTAATGAATGTAGCGCTAATTATGGAAAGGTAATTCAACACAGAGTTACAGATTCAAAGTGGGGGGTCCGTCCGCTATAGTCACAATCTGTTTAAAAAATAACTACTACATCTGTTAATATCATAAAGCATATTATATATAGTTTGTATTTACACAAGACTGAAATAAATTAGTCTTAAAAAAAACATACCAGATGTTTTTGCATAGATGATAGTGTGATTTTTTTTTAACCTATCAAGTTCTATGCTATTATTTATATAAAAATATAATTGTCCCAGTTATTGATTACACAATGGTTCGAGATAATTGATATTATATCTTGAATATTCATGTTTGTAGGTCACTTATGCATACTTATAATGATCATTGTTTACAATAATTATATTTATATTACATACTAGCAGCGCTCTGCGGTTTTACCCCCATAGTTCCCCTTCCCGTGGGAATATTGGGATAAATTATAGCTGTGTTATTCTGATATGTAAGCTGTGTTATTGTGAAATTTCATCAAAATCCATTCAGTAGTTTTTGGGTGAAAGAGCAACAAACATATTCACTTACATACAAAATTTTCGCATTTATAATATTACCAGGATGGGCAGCTGGCTATGGATGGCTTACCATTAGGCTGAGACTAACAATAAATTCGTCACATCAGCTCATGTGTCCCACCCCTGCAGGGCTTGAGTCTCCTCCATATTAGGAGGACAATTGACCTACTATTCCACACTGGTTTTCTTCTCTTGCATGTACATCTTCCTTAGTTGCCTTTTCCAACACCCCTGGGTAATATAGGGTGAATTGTATCCTGATGTTATATATCTGGTAACACATCTATGAATAAAGGTTTGGAGCTATAAATAAAAAAAAGAGTGTTAATTAACTTAATGTGCAGTTTTGGTAAAAATGATTATTTTTCTGCTTCTCGTGCCAATTTTAAAATATTTTAAACTTCACATATTCATATTTATTTTTTAAGTTTTATGCTGATTTACTTTTCTTCAATATACTAAAGTTAATGTAAATATGTTAGCTATAAGTAAGTAAATAATAATATAAATCAGCAATCTTAAATAAAATTTTGAATAGTTACTATCATAATTACAATTTATAAAAGAGTATGTAAGTAACTTATAATTTTTTCATTGATTTAATAACATTTTAAATAAATTTATTTTTACAGATTTAATGACATTTGTATTTGATTTCTTGATCTGATTTCAAATATTCGGCGTTCGTGGACATGGGAGGGGTCAGTTAAAACTCGAGCCTCCCATGATTATTAACACTGAAAAGTATTTGAAACACTGTGAAATCAAGAATCTATACAAAAGTGATAAAATCTGTAAAAATTGCTTTATTTCAAATGTGTAACACTCGCATAATCATGATCTAATAACTAAATGAATAACTAATTTTTTACACACAGCTTCAGTTTCATCATAGGTCGGTTACAATCTATAGCATTTATCACTTATTTTGTTTTTAACTTTTCTCATTTTTCATCGATTCTATTTTTTTTTCATACATCCTTGTTTTCTAAAACAAAAGTTGCCTTTCTAAGTAGTGTTTATAGTATCAGTAATCTGGTAAAGAAAGTTCTGACAAAATCAGTCCAGCCGTTCCAGAGATGCCAGAATGAACAGAGAGACAGAAAGTGGGCCATGCAAAAGTTTATGGAATCATTTTTATAAGTGAAAAAACATTATTTTGACTTTTCGAAGTGACACCTCAATTTTATATATTTTTATGCATTGTAGCAAAATATATTTAAATACTGAATAATAAGGAATTAAAAAATTATGCTGTAGTTATTCTGGATGTAAATCTATAGTAATATATAAAGTGGAAGAGTTTGTTTGTTTGAATGCGCTAATGTTAGGAACTACTGGTCCGATTTGAAAATTTCTTTCAGTGTTAGATAGCCTATTTACCAAGGAAGGCTACATATATATATCATCACGCTAAGACCAATAGGAGCTGAACAACAATGAAAAATGTTTCAAATCGGGTTTTCTTTAAGAGCTTCTGCTGCGTGCAATACATAAACGGTTAGGTTTTGCAAAAATCATGTGTGATAAAATTGTATAATTTAAAAATATTTTCACCTTTTACGTGAACAAAGTCGCGGCTTAAAGTCGGCATTAGCCCAAAGTAAGTGTTCCACGCGGACAAAGTCGCAAGCATACGCTAGTCAAAAATAAATTGATATTGCAAATATCTCATCATGTCAGTTCATATACATTGCATTGCTGGTCTCGAACCTTATCTATGCCAATAAATAAAATTGGAGTGTCTGTTTGTAATGTCAAAATAATAGGCCTTTTTCATGCTCACATGGTTATTTGCACTATACATATGCCTAAAAATCACTTTAATTTTTTTTTTGTCTGTTTGTCTGTCTGTTTGTTCCGGGAAATCTTCAAAACCGCTGGACCAATTTAAAAATTTCTTGCACCAATGGAAAGCTATAATATCAGGGAGTAAACTAGACTATATTTTATCCCGGTATTCCCACGCGAACGGGAACTACGGGGATAAGGCGACAAAACCGAAGTGAAGCGAGGGCGGGTTGCTAATCCATAATAAGAGGCAAATTTTTTTACTGTACTATGCTGATAGATGTAATTTTCCGTATGGTGACAGAGTAAGAATACAATTCACCACCCCCCTATCATACCTATGGCTGTCGTAAAAGACGATTAAGGGATATTTTGTGCATATCATAAAAGATGTGATTTGCACAAACGTCTGACCATGCGTGATATAGTAGGTAAATTTCCCTCCCATTTTGGAGGAGACTCGAACCCAATAGTGGGGCTGTGATGATGATTATGTAGTCATCATCTGCTGGTGATCAGTACTAGTTGGTATAGGGTTTTATTTGGAGTTTAATATTTTTATTTTTGGGGTCAAACGAGCATGCAGCACATCTGATGCTAAGTGACTCTGCCGCACATTTTTGCAATACCAGGGGCACAGCCAGGCCGTTGTCGTGAAGAAAAAGCTTTTCTTAAGGAGTTTTCCTTGTCTAGCATAAATATATATGAATCTTATATCCCTTAGTCATTTTTTACAACACCCATTGACAAGACCCACTGAATTGTATTCTTATTCTGACACCACATTGAAAAATGCAAATATCTAGAGTAGTTAAAATTGAACACTTTGATTCCTACACCTTTGCAATATATTAGTTTTGGCAGTATGCCAAATACTGAAGTACCATTATTGTATCTAATACAAATAGTTCTAAAGAATTTATGTTTTGATAGCCATAACATTTATTTCCTTTGATAAAATATCAAGTTATTTTGGTAATACTTTCATTCCACCAGTTTTTATTATCCGTATTAGCAATCCGCCCACGCTTTGCTTCGGTTCCAGTCCCCTTGCTCCATATTTTAAATCTCCAATATCTTTAAAATATTAGGTCTGGACAAGATTTTATAGAAGTTTCTTGTGAGGGCAAATAGCCAAATTACTCTTTGTATAGACAGGTACCTGGTAGTAAAACATTATTAAAATCGGTCCAGCCATTTAGAAGGTTATCCAGAAGAAACGGACAGACAGACAAAACATTTAAATTGATTGTTAGACATAGGTATCGTGCAAATAACCGTCTGAGCATGAAAAAACGTATTATTTTGAGATTACAAACAGACACTTCAATTTTTTTATTTGTAGAGATATGTTAGTATAATAAAAAAAACTATTCTAATGAATGTAAAGAATGTGCTATTATTAAATAAGTTTTTTTTTAATATTAATCATTTGAAAATGAATTCATTGCTAGTTTAAACGTAATTCATTCTTATGTGTATTGTAATAAATGTCCATGTTGTATAAACTTAATAATTACGAAAGTGAAATTCATTTAGGCATACACGTTAGTGTAAAATGTTAATTTTTATTACTTAACGAGTATAATAACTACACTAAAGTAATTATATATTCTTAAAAACTAATACTTTTACTATTCTTGTGAATGCGAAAGTGAATTTGACTCGCCGACTTCATAAAAGGGGCCTTCCAAAATCTAGGTATATTTGTATTGGAATTTAGGTTTTTTTTAGTATTGTTTCAATACGTATCAAAGTTCACTAAGGTAATTATATCTTAAAAAATAAGTACCTACGTACTTATTTCCCTGTGGTAACGGATTACAGTACATTCACTAAACGCTCTCTTGCTCGCAGATGTTGTAAACATTCACTAATGGATATGATATGTAGATAATATGTATATAGATATTATATAAGTACTTTTTCGTGTGGTGACGGAGTAAGAATACAATTCACCACTCCCAATCTTGCCTGTGGATGTCGTAAAAGACGACTAAGGTATATAATATGCATATAACATCTTTGCAAGAGAAGGAAAACTCGAAACGAAACTCTATACCAACATGTCTGACCAGCATGGTATAGTAGGTCAGATTCCCTCCAATTGTGGAGGAGACCCGAGCCCAACAGTGGGACGTATGTGGGGTTGCGATGATGATATATAGGTGCTGCATATAAGAGAAGGAAACCTCGACATAAAACCCTATAACAATACGTCTGACGAGCGCAGTATAGTAAGAAGATTACCCTCCGATTGTGGAGGAGGTCCGGACCCAACAGTGGCCCTTATGAAGGCTGAGATGAAGATAATGAAGAAGAAAATTTTAAAATGACATGTTGTATCCGTATGATAATGTACTAAGAATGTGTTGTGGCTTACAACAGGGTGGCCCTCGTTCTTATCTCGCGGGTATTGTCAAAATTGTGTGTCATACATCTATTAAGCCATACTGTTAATCTACGTAAATCATGTTTCAGTGTTAAACAAAGGTCAAACAAAGTAATTGTGCCAAATCTGGGCAGTTTAACTTACAAACCGTGCCTAAAATGTAATCGAGCCGACCTTATATGAACTCATGAACTGCGTCGATTACTTCCATGATCTACATAATATGGTACATAGATCATTTGTTCAAACATTTCATGGGTTATCTTTCTGTTACTAAACGTGACATACTTCGCTGATGATGGAGTGGTCTAGATACCAACCGCCGTTTTTTTTTTATGGATGGGCTATGGTAAGCGCATACGGTCCATTCCGTCCGGGCGACGAAAGGACGGCGCGCGGGCCCATAACCCACCCGTACCCACGTCACCTTCGTCGTTGGACCGACCATCGGAGCAGGGTGACTTGTCGTCAGAGGTCGGCCCGACGGAATACCCTTTCGGGTACCCTCACCTATAGACGTTCCCATCCCGGGACGTCGGTCGCCGTCGCGCAGTCAGCCTTTCTGCGGGCTAAATTCGCGGGTCCAACCAACCTCTATGTGCCGAGTGGTTTGCCGTGTAGTGACAGAGTAAGAATATAATTCACCACTCCCTATCTTGCCCGTGGGTATCGTAAAAGACGACTAATGGATCAAATATGCATAAAACATCTATGCAAGAGAAGGAAAACTCCAAATAAAACATATATCAACACGTCTCATCAGCGTTGTATAATAGGTCAATTCCCTTCCTATTATGGAGGAGGCTCGAGCCCAACAGTGGGACGTATATGAGCTGAAATGATGACGATGAACTCTAAGATTTATTTATAAAAAAAAAATACTAGCCTATACATATAGTGGGCCACAATACTTATATAGGTATCTATGCCAGAATCGGTGCGAATTGGTGTTGAATATTGTTTTTACTTATCAAGTGGTATTTCTTTTTTAAAGAAATTACAAGACATACCGCAAAATATTGATATGAATATTGCACATTTGCAACCGTAAATGATAGCGGTTTTCCGATTTCTGACTTTTATCACATACTGAATAATTTCTTCTAACCGCAAATTTCCGTGATAGATTTCTTTTTGTCCTTGTGGTGACGGAGTAAGAATACAAACCACCACACCGCCCGTGGATGTCGTAAAAGATGACTAAGGGATATTATACGCATATAACAAATATACAAGAGAAGGAAATTTCCAAATAAAACCCTATACCAACCTGTCTGATCAGCATGGTATAGTAAGGTCAATTTCTCTCCTATGGTGGAGGAGGCCCGAGCCTAACAGTGGGACATATATGAGCAGAAATGATGATGATGAATGATGAAATTTAAATAAAAATAATAAAACAATGCGTCAATAACGACATTGGTAAAACCAATTTTATATGCTGTTGTTGTACCGTCTTCCATAGTGCGACAACACTCAGTTTAGGAGGTTATAACTTAGTGAATACTACGCGATTTATGCAGTCTCATCTAATAATCTATCGATTAAAAAACAAAATCTCGATCTTTAGATCAAAGTAATTGTAAAAAATATATTATGAATACTAATACTTAAGATTATGATTAACGTTGCCTCATGCATTCTTAGCGTGTTCTCGAAGCTAATCTTTCTGCTAGAAGACACGTCTACTGCAGTTAGTCTAGATTTTCGGATTCAAACTTTTATCTAGTTAATAGTTTCCAGCAAATTCGTATACATATCAATTCAAAATTATTTCATCTCAACCCATGTACCACAGGGCTCGGCTCTCCACCGCTATGGAAGCGAAATTGACCTACTACCACGCTGGTCAGACGTGTTCATATAGGGATTTGTTTCAAGTTTTGCTTCTCTTGCATAGATATTATATGCCTATTATGTCCCTTAGTCGTCTTTTACAACACCCACTGGAATGAGAGAGGGTAGGGTAGTAAATTGTAATCTTACTCCGTCACCACACGGAAAATTATTTATTGTATGTACCTCGCATATTGCAATATTGTCAATTTTGCCTTAAAATAAACTAATAATCTACCACAGGATGGGCGCGACCGCCATTCAGAAAGTCCGTGAAAACTGAACAGTCTTCTATTATTATTTTATTTTTCTCAACTTGATTTCGTTGAATGTATCAAAATGTGTATATTGTTTTGTGGGCGTTGAATTGAAACCATCGGGCATCGGATAATGCTACATAGTTAGTATAATGCTAGGAATCGTAATAGTCAATAGCCAGTAACGATCCTGCTATTTATATCGGCCCACAGCGATAGTTTTGTAACTAGGTTGACTTTTAGCTGCACATCTTTTGAATTATACTGCAATGCATTAGGTACCGAGTTGCATCGCATAACTTTAAAAGCTTACGGTTCATTAAAAATATTTTTTGTCCGTGTCGTAAAAATACAATTATTTTACCCGTGGATGTCGTAAAAAACGACTAAGGAATATCTTGTGCATATAACAATAATGCAAGAGAAGGAAAACTCGAAATAAAACCCTATACCAACCCGCCTGATGAGCGTGGTACCTATAGTAGATCAAATTGCCTCCTATTATGGAGGAGGCTCGAGCCCAGCGGTGGGCCATATACAAATATGAACTGTGAAGATGATGATGATGTTTACAGGCGAATAAGCATAAATAATCACCTTCAGAGTGAATATTCTTTGTTTTATAAGGAACTAGCAGCGCCTTGCGGTTTTACCCGCATAGTTCCCCTTCCCGCGGGAATATCGAGAAAATTAGCCTATGTAGTATTCTGATATGTAAGCTATATTATTGTGAAGTTTCATCAAACTCCATTCATTAGTTTTTGCGTGAAAGAGCAACAAAAATCTTCACATCCTCACATATAAACTTTCGCGTTTATAATATTAGTAGGTTAATTTACCTTAAAAACTTAAGCAAAAGACCAGTCAAATGGGAGGAAGCTTGTGCCTACGGTATATAAAGGGGACGGAAAATAACTATCCATTCTCAACTCTAACACCCAAATTAATTCATGCAAGTGAGATTTTTGCTCGTAATACCGTAGACCTCACTTTTTTAAATATCTTGGAAATACAGAGTAATAAATTATTATTATTTCAGAGTGGTAGGACCACACTGTCGACAATTATCTGTCTACAGCCGCAGGCCGGTCCGTCCGGGGTAGTACCACACTCTCGCAGAAAATCGATGTCTGAGTAGTAGCAATTTGTTACTGCGCTTCGTTCGGTGAGCGAGAGAGCCGGAAGCCCAACTTTTTGAGGGTGTTTGTGTGTGGAGGGTTTTGGTGGTGCCCTTGGTATCACCGAGCCTCAATGCACGCATTCACACTCCCTTCACTTTCTTCGCGGTAGGCAGCGACCCTGTAAAGGTCCATGAGCGGCAGCAATACTTACCATCAGGTGTACTGTTTGCTCGTTTGCCACCGTTTGCAATAAAAAAACAAAAAAAATGTGGTGTCGTGGGACACCAGGTAGGAACGAAGTTCCTTCGGCTAATGTAGAATCGACACAATTTGCAAAAAAAATTCAAAATTCAGGGCTCTTTTATTTGGTGTCCTTGTTCCGAACATTGTTAGTTTCTAATTATAAAATTTATTGTGACTAAACTATTGGGTGTAGACTCTTGAAATTTAGGTTTTTTAGTATTAAATCGGTTCTACTGGAAATTCTATGAGGTTTGTCAAAAATCCGGAGTTCCTGCGGTCAAAGATGACTGATTTATGGCAGTTTGGGGTTTGAACGATGTTTCACATCAAAAAAGGGAGGGAGGGAAGTTTCTAATGGGGGGTAGGGGTAGTCCGGGCGACAATGTAGGATGCAAGGGAAGTCAAAATTTCTATCAAAAATGGTCGAGCACTTATAGTTCTTGAGATACGGCGGTCAAAACAATTGTAGGTTGAACGATGTTTCACATCAAAAGAGGGGGGGGAGGGAAGTTTCTAATGGGGGGTAGGGGTAGTCTGGGCGGCAATGTAGGGTGCAAGGGGGATCACAATTTCTATCAAAAAAAGGGGGAGAGGAAAGTTTCTAATGGGGGGTAGGGGTAGTCCGGGCGGCAATGTTGGGTGCAAGGGGGGTCAAAATTTCTATCAAAAATGGTCTAGCACTTATAGTTTTTGAGATACGGCGGTCAAAACAATTTCGTCTTATTTAACGGTTTTATTCCACGCACTTTTTCTTACGGTTTTATTCCACGCACTTTTTCTTACGGTTTTATTCTTACGGTTTTACTATCACATTTTTTTCAGTTCGATCGCGCAGCAAAATCTCTATCTCCTCCAAGCCTGCCGTAAGGAACTTCGTTCCAAAAATTAATACAAAATACTAATGTAGCTGGCTTCGTTTTAGAGCTGGTGAACTATGACTCGGTTGCATTCCTGTATGTATAAACCAATATGGTCCCCCTCATATAAAGGGACAAAGGACTTCCTTTGTTAAGTGTCGCGACACGGATCCCACGCGTGCAAGATAACTGCATTTGGTAACGCATGTTCGTAATTTTGCAATTGTATTCAAAGTCTATTCACACTATCCTTATGATGATAGATTAAGAATACAATGCTTGTTTGTCTATAGGCATCTTAACGCGTTAACGCCGGCCTGATTTTTCAGTTGTTTCATTTGAAAGAAGAAAGCAAAATAGTTTATTTCTCCCGCACAAAGGGATACATATTTGTATAACTTAGTTTACATATAGATAGATGTAAGAGCTGGGATCCCACCCGCAAGCGAGTAAAAGGATCGCTACTCAGCTTTATGTTGTACTAGCAACCCGCCCTCGCTTCGCTTCGGTTATAGGTTATAGTCGTTTTACCCGCGTAGTTCTCGTTCCCATGGGAATACCGGGATAAAATATAGCCTAGTTTACGCCCTGATATTATAGCTTTCCATTGTCTGTCTGTCTGTTTGTTCCGGGTAATCTTCAAAATGGCTGGACCGATTTCAAAAATTCTTTCACCAATGGAAAGCTATAATATCAGGGCGTAAACTAGGCTATATTTTATCCCGGTATTCCCACGGGAACGGGAACTACACGGGTAAAACGACTATAACCTATAACCGAAGCGAAGCGAGGGCGGGTTGCTAGTAGATTTATAAAATACTAGCTAACCCAACAGACGTTTCCGTCGGGCCGACCACTGACGACAAGTCACATCTGCTCCGGTGGTCGGTCCAACAACGAGGTGACGTGGGTACGGGTGGGTTATGGGCCCGCGCGCCGTCCTTTCATCGCCCCGGACGGACGAGACCGCGCGTGCACTTACCATAGCCCACCCATAAAAAAAAATACCCAACAGACGTTGTTCTGTTCAGATAAAAGGAATTCTCCTTGAAATCCACCGTAACGCCACCTACCGAGTCCAATTGTGAATCTAAACCATTCTCGAATCCCCTTGAAGACACAAAATATTTCATCAAAATCGGTCCAGCCGTTTAGGAGGAGTTCAGTTACATACATATATAAAGATATGTTTTGTTTGTTACAGAGCTAACCTTTTGGAACATGTTGTGTATCGTATGGGTCTATTGGCCGTCATCAGGTCCAGGGTGAAGAATGGTAAAGTTTTTATGTACAGCTTTATTACAATGACTGCATAGATGGCGTAGTGGTTAAGACAACGACCTATAATACCAGTGTCGTGGGTTCGAATCCCACGCAGTGTAACTATGTGTGATCCACAAATTGTTGTTCAACAAGCACTTTTCTGGGTAGCTCATTATACCAACTGCCAATCCGCCTGTCAAGAGTGGCAATTGTGACATTATATCAAGAAGCAGCTAGGGACACGATATCGAAACGAAAGTATCGATACTGTACTCATGAGTAGTATCGAAGAAAAAGTATCGTACTCAATAAAGTATCGAAACAAAAGTATCGATACTCCAAAGTATCGCGTACTGAGTACTTTGCCTAGAATCCAGGTCGTGATGACATTTTTTTTTTAGGAATTTGTCCTGATTGGATGAGCTTTTTTTTTAGGAGTTTGTTTTGTGTGTTCGATTAAAGTGTGTCGAGCCACTTTTTAGAAAGTTCGTTACACTTTACCTAAATGGCGTTACCATAAGCATGAGCCGTTAGGTCAAATTTAACATGGATACTTTGTACAATTTGTTCGATACGATACCTGCCTAAAAGTACTCATTGAGTAAAAGTATCGAATAGAAAGTTTCGAGTACAAAAGTATCGGTATCGAAAGACAAGTACTCGATACCTAAAAGTATCGATACTTTTTCGTGTCCCTAGAGCCAGCCACTCGGGTGAAACCTATGTGCAACAGCGACAGACATCGATAAGCTTATAGTTGAAGGGATGATAAAATAGCGTTTATTTCAACAAACACTGCAGTCTTTTATAAAGATTTAGGTGACTGAAAATGCTTGTAATACATAAGCCATTATTTGCTGCAATCATTAGCAAGAAACAAAGAACAGGATTTATATCTTTCATATCTATATTCGCAGGTCGCACTATAGGTATAATGATAACAGCCTCTCACAATTTGGAGCCGGATAACGGCGTGAAGTTGGTAGACCCTGATGGGGAGATGTTGGAGCAGAGTTGGGAGGAGATCGCCACCAGACTCGCCAACGTCAGGTAATTTATAAATTTAAGAAATTTGCTTTACTGCAATCAACTTTATCCTGTCTTCATATTTTTTTCCAATAAGTTACCCTACACTAAGGAAATAATCCTTGTATTACGGGGGAGTTAATAAACATATCGAGGTGTGAAAGGTTATTTGGTTTAAGCAACATTTTTACAACTTTACGGGTGAGCCATTTAAAGTTTAAAATTTTAGAAAAAAAATCATAACAAAAATACTTCTTGAGCTATTTGAATGGGGTAAATTTTATTAAAATTCAATTTAAGACATCGAATTCTTGATGCTAATACTAAATAAAACATACCTTTAGTTACAAAGATAAATGTCGCTTAATACAAATTGCCTTAAGCCCTCGTTTTTCAACGTATGGAAAGTGTAAAGAGTTCAGCGTATGAAAAAAAAGTGCTCTGATTTTAATGAATTCAGTATCATTCAACGGAGAAAAATTCGCTGATTCCGAATATGTATATAACTCAATATCACCCTAGATGTCGTTTAAACCAAATAGCCTTTCACCCCTCGATATAATTAACAGATAAAAGTTACATCCAGACTCAGATCAACAATTTGTGGATCGCACAAAGTATTGTTCGGTGTGGGATTCGAACTCATGACACTGACATGGTAAGTTGGTATCTTAACTACTACGCGCCATCTGTGCCATCATTTATTTGTTTAATGCAGTATATCTTCGTTGTCGTAACATGGACGAAAAAGGGCAATTAATTTATTAATAAAATTCGACGAATTTTACGGAGTTTTTAATTTTACATATGTTCGTGTCAGCCCACGTAAGTCCCACTGTTGAGCTCGGGCCTTCTCCATAATGGGAGGAAAATTGACTTAGTACAGCGCGCTGGTCAGACGTGTTGGTATAGGGTTTTATATCGAGTATTCCTTCTCTTGCATAGATTTTATGAGCATATTATATCCCTTAGTCATCTTCTACAATTATCTGCATATCATATCCGTTAGTCATCTTTTACGACAGCCCCGAACAAAACGGGGAGTGGTAAATTGTATTCTGACTCCGTCACCACACGAAGTATTTTAGTTACTGTGCTAAAATTTTGGAGACTATGGCATCCATGCTATCAAAAGGATAAGTACTCTCGTGTTTGATAATGAAAATGGATAAAATCCATAAAAACAGGATATACTAAATATCTTATCAAGAGATCGAAGATGAATATCGGAGACGAATAAAAATTATCAAAACACTGCATAGACATTTTTTTAAGTAAGAGAATATCAGACAGGACTAGTTAGTGAAATAGAAATCGATTACACCTTGATTAGTGCCATGATAGATTAGCGATTAAAGTATTTCATGGCTGATTGCCGAATTGATTGCTGGTAAATTACTACTGCTTATGGTGATATTTTTGTAAATGTCAAGGGCGATTGTAGTGCGTAACTGAAAATGTCGTATTTCGTATAGTCAATCTATCATCGTAATTGTTTCTTTTGTCGAGAATACTTGTCTATAAAATAAGCGTGCTTTATAGATTTTTATTGCTCTTTTTGTCTTTGGTAGTGTAACGATAATTCTACTAAAATTTGACTAACAGGCTTTTGTAAAACACAGTTCTATATATAACTAGCAACCCGCCCTCGCTTCGCTTCGGTTATAGGTTATAGTCGTTTTACCCGCGTAGTTCCCGTTCCCGTGGGAGTACCGGGATAAAATATAGCCTAGTTTATGCCCTGATATTATAGCTTTCCATTGGTGAAAGAATTTTTGAAATCGGTCCAGCTGTTTTGAAGATTACCCGGAACAAACAGACAGACAGACAAAAAATTTTTAATTGCTATTTTAGGCATAGGTGTCGTGCAAATAACCGTATGAGCATAAAAAAAAACCTATTATTTTGACATTACAAACAGACACTCCAATTTTATTTATTGGTATAGATATTCTGTAGGACTGGCTAAAAGTACAAGTTGCACGTAACAAAAAACGAAAATAATTACAAAATATAAAAAAATACAGTAGAATTCACATATAACGACTTCGCTTATAACGACTAACCGTTTTTAACGACGATAATGTTTACTCAAGTTAGGTTTCATAGTTAGGTACTGAGAAAATATAACCGTTTAGTGCGACTCCGGTTTAAACGACAAATTGCTTATAGCGACCATTTTTGTGATTAATACGTCCGGTTAAAACGACGCGCAATGTTTTGTTTATACAACCTACGCACCAATACTTTGGCGGCCCAACTTGATCCCGCCCCGCGAGCTTCACTTTTCCTTATTGGCGCGCGTAAATCACAGTTAGTGTTTGTCACATGTTATGAAAAGTTCTTAAAGCTCGACAAAATGAGTTCTGTGAAGCGAAAGTGTGTTACAATTGAAGAAAGAGTGCAATATTACACCGATTAGAAGGCGGTGAATCAAATGTAACCCTCGCGAAGGAGTTTGGCGTGTACATAATTATGTATTCGTAGGTTAGGTACTTATCTGCCATTCAGCTGCGTCAGGGAGGCGCTCCGTTACCACGGAGTGCCAGCTTACCTGAGGCGGCTGGTGGCAGACTATTTAGAGGGGCGCAGCGTCCTCTACGCCAACCGAGTAGGGGACGTTGTGCGAACGCCCATGACGTGCGGTGTTCCACAGGGGTCGGTCCTCGGACCCATCCTGTGGAACATCGGCTACGACTGGGCGTTGCGGGGGAGCCTCCCACCCGGGCTGGGCGTGATTTGTTACGCCGACGACACGCTCGTCACAGCCCGCGGTGGGACGCTACAAGAGGCGGTAAGCCTGGCGACCTCAGGCACCGAAGAGGTCGTCAGGCGGATCGAGGCGCTGGGGTTGAGGGTGGCCCTGGACAAGACGAAGGCCCTCTTGTTCCATGGGCCCTGTATGGACCCTCCCATCGGCGTCTCGATCATCGTCAATTCGGTTGGGATCAGCATCCAGGCCCATATAAAGTACTTGGGCCTGGTGCTCGACGGGCGATGGTGGTTTCGGGAGCATTTCCGCAGGCTCGTCCCGCGGCTCGTCGGCGTGGCGTCCGCCCTACAATGGCTGATGCCGAATGTGGGCGGACCGAGCGCGGCATGTCGGCAGCTGTACGCGGGGGTCATCCGGTCGATGGCCCTGTACGGCGCACCGTTGTGGGCGGGATCCATGACCGCCCGACTTAGGGCCCTTCTGTGGCGTCCACAGAAGGTCATGGCGGTCAGGATCATCCGCGGGTACCGCACGGTGGCGACGGAGGCGGCGTGCCTATTGGCCGGGACTCCCCCGTGGGACCTGGAGGCGGAAATGCTCGCCGACTTGTATCGGCGGGTGCGCGGGGGGGCGGTGTTGTTTCCTTGAAGGAGCTCACCGCCTGGCGCGTCGACGCCCGCCGGGACGTCATCGCCCGTTGGGCAGACCGGCTGGAGAGGCCTCGATACGGTGTTTGGACCGTGGAGGCCTTCCGGCCGGTGCTGATGCAGTGCTTAGAAAGGCGGCACGGGGTGCTCTCCTTCCGACTCGTACAGGTCTTGACGGGGCATGGATGCTTCGGCAAGTACCTGTACAGGGTCGCTAGGAGGGAGAGAACTCCGTCCTGCCACCACTGCGATTGCGACGAGGACACGGCGCAGCACACGCTCGAGGTCTGTGCCGCTTGGGCAGAGCCGCGTCGTGAACTCGTCGCAATCATCGGTGCAGACCTGACGCTGCCGACCATCGCTAGGGAGATGCTCGGCAGCATCAGGAATTGGGACGCGGTCGCAGCCTTCTGCGAGGCAGTTATCTCGCAGAAGGAGGCGGCGGGTCGCGAGCGCGAGGAGCACAGCCTCGATGATGCGACCCGCCGCCGGCGACTGGGGCGGCGCCGGCGGGAGTACCTGCGTGCAATGCCGCCCTAGCCGAGGCCGCGGGTGACGTGACCGGGGATTAGTCCGTCACCCGCCGAGAGGCCGACCGCGTGAGGAAAGACCGACGTCCTCCCCAAGGGGGGGACGTCGGTCGGTGGGAGGGTACCCCGGGTAGGGGGTATTCCGTCGGGCCGACCACTGATGACAAGCAACCCTGCTCCAGTGGTCGGCCCAACGACGAAGGCGACGTGGTGTTCGGGTGGGTTGCGGGAGTTGCGTGCTTAAGCCCCTCTGTCGCCCCGGACGGAGTGGTGCGGAGGCGCGCCGACCGCAGCCCACCCAAAAAAAAAAAAAAAAAAAGGTTAGGTACTTATGTACTTAAGAAATAATCCTACCGTTTTGTACGTCATCCGGCTAATATGTATATTCGATGCCTCTGACTATATTACTGTGACAATTGGTCGGCACTACACTTACTATCATAGTGCGTGGCGAGGCCTCGCCACGGCATGCGTTACGCCACGCCAACGATCAGGTTTACCTTCGCCTATAGATGTTTCACACCAAAAAGCTCGAATGAGAAATAAATTGTTTTGCGTTGAAATTGAGCACCACACCTAACACTTGAAAGGGAAGATCGATCCTGAGATGAAGCCATTTGTACAGTTTTGTAATTCTTTTAATCAGTAACTGCCGTAATAATTAATATAATAGTTCTATTCGATTATATTCGATCGCCTCTGACGGTATCGCCGTGACAATTGGTCGGAACTATCTATATATTGGTAGCTGCATAAAATGTAGAGGTCTTTGTTAAACGGTAATTACCTTCCGTCCATTACGACAGCCTACCTACACTTTGTAATTAATTCACAGTTCAAGCGAGTTCAAACTAAATTTTGCTACTGTATAAAACAATGCAAATAATTATTTTTGTTTTATATTTTTTAAGGCAAAGCTAGAGCAAAAATAATTACACCAATAAATGTATTAAACAGGTTCTATGAAATAGGCTCGTAGTGTAAAGTACTTACTATCTTGTGGGTGACTTGAAAATTGGCTGAGTGATCACTAAGAGAATGGACAGCTGCACTTCGCTGGGCGCCGCAGGCATGAGTACCTGCGCCTGATGCTGACCTAGTCGAGGCCGCGGGTGACCGAACCGAGGATTTTAGTCCGTCATCCGCAGAGAGACTGACCGCGCGACAGCGACCGACGTGCCGGGAAAGTGACGTCGAGAGGAGAAGGTGCCCTCTTAGGGTATTCCGTCGGGACGAGGACAAGGAACTCGACACCGGTGGTCAGCCCAACGACAAAGGCGACGTGATACGCGTGGGTCATGGTATCGTGCGCCGCCGCTCTGTCGCTCCGGATTGAGCTGGGCGGCGGGTGCCTTGACTATAGCCCACCCCCAACAAAAAGGCTGCACTTTGCTAGGGAATTTTTAAACAGATACGTATTACCAATCCGGTAATAACTGTATTAAGTATGACGATCATGGCCATTGGAGAAGCGTAGAATCAATAGGCTGCTGATATATACAGTAACTTTTAAGTAGCTGAATTTTTACCTGATAACGTCTTATAGATCGATGAACGCCGGCTGCATGCACGAAAAAGCATGACTCATTGTCACGTTCCGCCTAAGCCAAGCATGCGAGTGAGAGCACGGAACAAGCGATAGAGACGCACGATCGGCCTAAGCGTTCGGCTTGTGACACATCTATCTCTAATTTAAATAAATAAACATTTGAATAAATGTTAATTTATCGAAAATATCGTAATTTTCATTTTAACTTCTTTGTATTATACAAAACTAGCTGACCCAACAAACGTTGTTCTGCTCAAATAAAATAAAAGGAATTCTCTTTGAAATCGACAGCAACGCCACCTACCGGGTCCAATTGTGAATCTAAACCATTTTTTAATTCCCTTGAACATACACAAAAATTTTCATCAACCTCAGTCCAGCCGTTTAGGAGTATAAAGATAATGATAATTCAGTGATAATAATTCAATTCATAATAGTATGCAATTTTCCGTCCATTCCAACTTATTTTTTAATATTTTTACACGTGGAACATTAATGTTTGCAGTGACAATGAGTTGGAATCAACTACGGGGCAGGTGATTAAGGAGGTGAATGCAGACATGTCGCTCAAGGCCAGCGTGTTTATCGGCATGGACACCAGGTACTAGAAATCACTCTAATATGGTAATATATGCAAGTATGCGTCACCAATGTATAATACGATGGCTTAGAACATTTTTTAAATAATTTGTTATGAAAATATTAAGATTATGTAAACTTATTGTGCAATTGGAATAACCTTTAAATCGAATGTATGAATATATATCCAAATATATAACTTTTTTTTTTACTAGGGACCTGCCCTCGCTGCGCTTCGGTTCCAGCCGCTTTGGCTCTGCATTTTATATCTGCAATATCTCCAAAGATATGATCTTGGGTTCAAGTCCCAGACCGGGCAAAATATTATAGGGTTTTTCTGAAAGGACAAATCAATTCAATCAATTATTATCAAAACCAGTCTAAAAAGCGGTGTATGCCTATACTCCCAGTGCGAAATCGGTGTATGCCTATACTCCCAGTGCGCAAGATTCTTATGGGTTTTCTAGTATTTGTAATCTCATTAAGACAATTTTTGACTAACTCCACATCAACTGACTTAAAACGACCCTTCAGTTTGCACAATAAGTTTTGCTGCATGAAAAACTACCAGACATTCAGCATTAGAGGTTGTAAATTAAATCATGTATAGATAATAGAAGTATTTTTTTTCCAACTCAGCCTTTGTTTTTAAATAATTCGACAGATACACCAGTCCACGCCTAGCTGCCGCAGCTGCGAATGGCGTCATAGCGCTCAAAGGCACCCCAAAAGAGTTCGGTATAGTCACCACTCCGATGTTGCATTTCTTCGTGAAATGTCGCAATGATAACACTTATGGAACACCAACTGAAGAAGGTAAAGACTTCACTGATGGCTTAGTAGTTAAGATACCGACCCACCGTGCCAGCGTCGTGGATTCAAATCCTACGTAAGACAACACCTTGTGCGATCCATAAATTATTGTTCCGAGTCTGGATATAATTTGTGTCCGTTAAGCCCTCCGCAATACAAGGATTATTTAGAGCAAGTGCGGTCTTTAAAAAAGAAATGAGTTTAGACTGTCTATTAGTTTTTGGAACGAGTAATAGGAAGGAAAACCTACTACTTTGCTATGTCGCTAATTCGTTGGTTATTGAGGATTTTCGAAAAAGAATCAGCAAATTCGGAGTAAAAGAAGGATTAAAAAGTGAGACAATAAGCTTACTTAGTTTTCCTGGAATGTGTTTTGGATATCACATCGCTCTATCCATTTTTGATTGACGTACTAGTCAATTTTACTTTTCACCCGCATTGCGTAGGAGGCATATGAAATCAATCTCTTCCAACTCCTCTTGTTTAGTACATGGACATTGCAAGGCCGCTGCTTACCGCGAAGAAAGTGAAGGGAGTGTGACTAAGAGCAATGAGGTTCGGTGATCCTAAAGGCATTAACAAAACCCACCACACGCAAACACCCTCAGAAAGTTGAGTTTCCGGCTCTCTCGCTCACCAAACGGAGCGCAGTAACAAATTTCTACTACTCGGACGTCGATTTTCTGTGAGAGTGTGGTACTACCTCGGACGGATCTGCTCGCGGCTGTAGACAGACAACTGTCAATTGTGGTCCTACCACTACTAAAAAGTTATAATATCCATAAAATTATATTATTACAGGGTACTATGAAAAAATTGTTGGTGCTTTCAAGAATATAAGACAGAAATTGCCTGTATGTGGCAATTATACGACCACGTTGTATATAGACGGTGCCAATGGTGTGGGCGGAAAGAAATTGAACATTATCAAAAAGAGCTTAGACGGTGAACTAGATCTGAATATATATAATTTGGGTGGTAATGGTGGCAAACTCAATTTGAATGTAAGTCCTATCCTACTAATATTATAAACACAAAAGTTTGTGAAGATGTGAAAATGTGAAGATGTTTGTTGCTCTTTCACGCAAAAACTACTGAATCGATTTTGATGAAACTTCATAATAATATAGCTTACATATCAGAATAACACATGGGCTATAGTTCATACCGATATTCACACGGGAAGAGGAACTGCGGGTGAAACCGCAGGGCACTGCTAGTACCATTATAATTTAACTAGCAACACGCCCTCTTCGTTTTCAGTCGCCTTACCCGCATAGTTCCTGTGGGAATACCGAGATAAAATATAGGGATTATGTAGCATTTTAATCGTCAAAGAATTGTCGAAATCCGTCCAGTAGTTTTTGAGTTTATACGTAACAAACATACAGAAATACAACGTTTCCTCTTTATAATATTATTGTAGATAAAAGATTCGTGTGGATACTTGTACTAATCATCATCATCTCAGCCCACACCTTCCATTTTTGGGCTCGGACTTCCTCCACTATGGGAGAGAAATTGACCTACTATATCGCGCTGGTCAGACCTATTGGCATAGGATCTTGTTTCGATATTTCGTTCTTTTGCGTACATGTTATATGCATATTATATCCCTTAGTCATCTTTTACGACACGGGGGTGATGAATTGTGTTTAAAGTCTTGTGTTTGTTTTTTGACAAAGCTATGTTGTCCATTCAACGCAATCTTAACCGATATTTTAATATGTTTGTAATCTTATTTAGATCTTTTTTCACTGATAACATACCCATTGTCAATGAGTGTGCCACTAATGGCCGATACGGAAATAGTTAATTTCTTATCTTTGAATTCTATATTATTATATATATTTATCTATACTTATGACTACTAAAGTATATTAGATTTGTTAGGTTTAATAAATGAAGGGGAATAAAATAAGGAAGTGGAATCTCTCTTTCCAACTCCTCCTCTTTAATCTTTTCTAATTAAATTTGTTGCGGGTCCCAAGACAATTAAAATCATATCCCGGGACTGCCTGAGGGTCAAACCTCGGTGTCATTTATGGAGACCATTGTGGATCCTGGCTTACAGGAGTTACAATGGTGGGAATGTGTGGTGGGATTAGTCCCAATAAAAAAAAAAAAAAAAAAAGTTTAATAAATTGATGTAATAATTACTAGAAATTTAATGTTTAATCATTGGTGAGCAAAAACAATATTATCTTTGCATATAGAATCATTTTCTGGTATTCTCAGCTGACATTATACACCTTCATAGAGATAACACCTTGATATTATTAAATTTACAGTGTGGAGCTGATTACGTGAAAGTGTCTCAAAATCCACCAGTCGGAATCGAACATGTACCATTCCAGCGCGTCGCCTCACTCGACGGGGATGCTGACAGAGTTGTCTACTATTACATTGATGACAAGTAAATATACCCAATTTTTTATGGCTAATATTAATAAAACATCGCCCGAATACATGATAATACCAACCTCAATTTGGTTTCCTTACGTACACCCACATCAGCCTAAAAGATTTCCAATAGATGTGGCTTCTAATCCCTAACATGGTAATGAGTTACTTGCAAGCATAAAATGAAAAGATTCATCATTATCATCATATCTCATATACATCCCATTGCTGGGCTCGAGCCTTCCCCACGATGGGTGGAAAATTAACCCACTATACCACACTGGTTAGACATGTTGGTATAGGGTGTTAATTCGAGTTTTCCTCCTCTTGCATTGATGTTATATGCATACTGTATCCCTTAGTCGTCTTTTATGACACTCACGGGCAGCAAAGGAGTGGTGAATTGTATTTTTACTCCGTCACCACACGGAGAAACGATTAAAAAGTGATTATTTTATTGGTATCAGGATTACCTTTTATTAAAGCGCGTAGCCCATGACGAGGCGGTTCTCCAGACACCCCACACGTGGGCCTACGACGTGTCGCTCCCGAATTTTGGCCGCCCAAGTCCCTAATTTTTTCGACTTTTTCACCCAACATCTCACTTCTCCTGCGTATAACTCCTGAAACTCGATATTATTACACCATCTGATAGCCTGGTTAAAGAGGAATCTCTGAGTACCTCATTTCGGGGTCTTCCAGGCTCGGCAACGGTACGGGACTCCATCTTCTCACGCAAAGTATAAATTATTTCCTCCTCCATACAGTCTCTCCATACCGAGGTTACCTATAGAGGTAACAAGATATAGAGGTAATAAGTATTTGAACCGCGCCATTTGGTCTGCATTACAAGAGAGGCCTATGCGCACTTAAAAAGAATAAATTTATTTCGTTTTGCAACAAATTTCTTTTATAATCCGCCGCTGTTAGTTGTAGCGTGATGATAGCTTTTGACTGCACAGATGCCGTAGTGGTTAAGATACCGACCCACCCTACCAGTAATGTCGGGGATTCAAATCCCATGCAGGACAACACTTTGTACAATCCATAAATTGTTGTTCTGAGTCTGGATGTAATTTGTGTCCGTTAATTATATGTTTGTAAAGTCCCCCGCAACACAAGGATTATTTCCTTAATGCAAAGTGTTGTTTTTATTAAAAAAAACAATAGCTTATAGACTGCCACATAAAATAGGCTATCCAACACTTAAAGGTTTTCAATTCGAATAAGTAGCACCTAAGATTAGCCCGTTAAATTTAAGAAATTCTTCAGCTTATAATATTAGTATAATCATCTCGGCCCATACACGTCCCACTGTTGGGCCTGAGTCAAAATGCCATCCCAAAATGAAGTAGGAGGATTTTGGGAAGGAATTTGACCTATTATATCATGTTGGTCACAAGTGTTGACATAGGGTTTCATTTCGAGCTTTCCTTCTTTGGCATTGTTATTATTATTTTATTCATTAATAGTTTTTTAAGACACCCATAGGCAAGAGAGGGTGTGGTGCATTGTATTTTTAATTTGTCTTGTATCGTCACCACACGACAATATATTAGTAGAGGTAATATAAAATATAGTTGGGAATTTTACAGTTTTAATTTTGTTACGATTTATTTGAACTTAAATATTCTTGTACTGTTAAGTTTTTAATAATTATTGGCCTCTAGCCTTGGCCCACTAGATATGATAAAAGAACATGATATACATTACGTTGTTTATATCGATTCGTATGTAATGCATGATGACGTAATTTATAGTTTATAGTTGACCGTTGTATAGTGATATTCAATTTCAACTCCGATCGCAACTGTCAGGATGGCCGAGCGGTCTAAGGCGCCAGACTCAAGGTTTCCCTTGCTCACTAAACGTGAGTTGAGTTGTTCTGGTCCTCTCTGAGGGCGTGGGTTCGAATCCCACTTCTGACAAAAACTTTTTGTTGAATTAAATACATTTTTATATACTCGCAATATTATTTATAATAATATTGTTTTTTTTTTTAATTAATTAACTTTTGTTTATAGATATTTTTTATATTTCAGTTTTTCTATCGTATTAAGTAATTAATTGTTGTAAAATACTGTATCCATTACTAAGCGTATCGATTATATTATCCCTTATGTACAACAGTGAGTTTTATGTACAGCAATGAACTACAATATGCTGATATATGGCTGCACAGATGCAGATGGAATCTGATATAGGGATAGGTTTATAGCCTGTAGTGATAGATAAGTTTTTATGCTAGCAAAAATATCTATAATTAAAAAAATCTATATTAACATAGACGAAAATGTGTGTATTTAAACTAGTAATAAATAAAACTCTGTGTGGTATGGAGTAAGAATGCAATTCACCACCCCCTCTTTTGCCTGTGGATGTCGTAAAAGACCCTTAATGGATATGATATGCATATAACACCTTGGCAAGAGAAGGGGAAACTCGAAATAAAACCCTATACCAACCTGTCTGACCAGCATGGTACAGTAAGGTCTATTTCTCTACTATTGTGAAGGAGGCTCGAGCTCAACAGTGGGCTGCGATGATGATAATGAAATAAAAATGGACTTCTGACTATTTACAATTTTTTATAATTTCAGAAATAACATGAACTTATTAGACGGTGATCGTATAGCTACGTTATTAGCTTCATATATAACAGAACTGCTTAGAACCTGTGAGGCGAACGATCTTCAGCTTGGATTGGTACAAACAGCATACGCAAATGGTGCTTCCACTAGATATATCACACAAGATCTGGTTAGTTTATTTTTTTTTATAATTATGCGTCATATTTTTATGGTAACGGAGTAAGAATACAATTTACCACTCTTTTGTTCATGGATGTCATATAAGACGATTAAGGGATATAATATGCATATAACATCTATGCAAGAGAAGGAAAACTCGAAATAAAACCCTATACCAACACATCTGACCTATGTGGTATAGTAGATCAATTTCCTATGAAGGCTCTAACCCAACAGTGGGACGTATATGAGCTGAGATGACACATCATATTTGGTGGAGCTTCATCATTAATTTCAGCCCATTAACATCCCACTGTCGGGGCTCAAGCTTCCTCCAAAATAAGAGGGAATTTGGCCTCCTATACAATACTGATAGATGTTAAATGCATATTATATCCCTTAGCTATCTTTCAATACCCATGATCAAAATAGGGAGTGGTGAATGGTAATTGTAATAAAAAAATGATAACTTCGTAATAACATAGGTACCGTTTTCCGTGTGGTGACGGAGTAAATATGCTATTTACCACCGCATATCTTACCCGAGGCTGTCGTAAAGGACTATTATGTGATATAATATGCATACAACATCTATATAGGAGAAGGAAATCTCGAAATAAAACCCTATTTCTCTTTTGCGAAGGGAATAGGCGTATTGATATCAATTTCTTTTTTATGTTTTTTTATTATTATTTATTGTTTTATTTATATTGTACTCACCTTTTAGGTTTTTGTGATGTTTCCCTCCCGTAAAGGAGTAATAAATTATTTTTCGTTCTTTCTATACCAACCACTCTGGCCAGTGTGGTCTAGTAGGTCAATTTGTCTACTATTTTTGAGGTGGTTCCTACCCACCAGTGGGACTTACATAAGCTTTGTGTGTATATGGTAATGAGTCCATCTTTTATTTCTAGAAAGTACCAGTTACTTGTGTAAAAACTGGAGTGAAACATTTACATCATGCTGCCCTCTCATACGATATTGGTGTGTACTTCGAAGCCAATGGACATGGTACCGTGGTCTACAGTGATAAAGCAAAGAAAGCCATCACTAGTATTGCACAAGAAGGGTAAGTTTTTTGGTATGTGCTCTCTTTTCCAGAGGTGTTTTGTAGCTGACGGGCTATCTGGGTCGTTGGGAGTGTCAGCAACATGGACCGATAACTCCATGCGACTGCTTTTCCTTTTGAGTGGACCACAGATATATTTAAATACAATGCTTTCTGGAGAAGGCCAAAAAGGCAATGTTTACGAGGTATTGCTTGACCTTGAAAATTTTCATGTTTGATACATTTACGAAAATAATATCAGAATACAATTACCCTATCTTGTCTGTAGATATGGTAAAAGATCGCTAAGGGGTCAACTAAGTCCCACTGCTGGGCTCGGGCCTTTTCCCCTATAGGAGGTATTGACTCACCATACCACTCTGGTCATGAGTCAGGTCAGTTTTATTTCGAATTTTACATATCTTGCACGGATGTTATGTGCATATATGTGCATATATCCCTTAGACGTCTTTTACGACATCCATGGGCAAGATAGGGAGTGGTGAATTGTATTCTTACTCCTTCACCACACGGAAAATCCCTTACGCCGCGTACACATAGAATGTTCGATATTACAGGATCCGTTTTAACTGATCCGTCGCTATTGGAGGTAATATTCACACAGCATTTACAGAACCGATTTTAACGGATCCGTCGCTCCTGGACTTTCGTTCTTCAGTGTATCGCCTACTTTCTATGAGGATGGACGTTGTCGTGTTGTATTGGTACTATCGTCGTCTGCGCCGGAGGAAGGCCCAGCGTTATTGGATACATCCATTTTTGCAAAGGTTTCGATCCGATAAAACGGATCAGTATTTGCGTTGCGGGTGGGACTATTTACTGGATCCAGAATACTGTATTCTGTGTAAACTCTGTCATACAACTACATACGCTAATAACAATACGTTTAAACGGACCTGTAACACGGACGTTCTATGTGAACGCGCCCTTAGTCGTCTTTTAAGACCACAGAAAAATTAATAAGATAGAACGGCCATGTGGGCGGGGCAAGCGTGCCACAATTGCGATCAAACGGTCTTAATATTGACGAAATTCGTTTTACCGGTTCTTAGTTGCGCTCATATAGTGTCCTTGAACGAAGCTCCGACAAAAAAGAGAAATATGCCGTCTTGCGCTGTTACAACGCGTCGAAAAAGAAGTCAGTTGCGTAGTTATAGTCTAAGAAGGCATTTATTTTCATCGTTAAGTCCATAAACTTATTAATTCAGTGATATTTCTTAATTTTATGAAAGTATTATGTCGTTTATAAAGAAAAATTATGAAATCGCAAAAAGAGCCAAACATTATACATCGTCCGCCACACATGGATATCACCTTTTATTAGTCCAGCAACCGCGCAATGCACTGCGTTCAATGCGATATCACTAAGAACCGCCTTACTAGCGTGGTAGTATACGTTTTCATTCAAAACATTGACGTCGATCCACGCGTATCGATAGTGCTGTCCAACATACTATAAGTTATCGATTTCAATAATTAGCTATGGATTAATTTTATCATATAAATAACAAACAACACTTTTAATTTAGTGATCGTTTTATATAATTATATTAACAATATTTAAATGGGTATTTAAAAATCAATTATTCTGGTATACATTACCTACTTAATTTATCTTGTATATCCATAGTACATTCTTGTATATTTTCTGCGTGGTGACGGAGTAAGGATACAATTCACCAGTCCCTATCTTGCCCGTGGATGTCGTTAAATACGACTATGGTATATAATATGCGCATAACATCTGTGCAAGAGAGGGAAAACTTGAAATGAAACCCTATACCAACACGTCTGACCAGCATGGTTTTGTAGGTCAAATTGTCTCCCATTGTGGAGGAGGCCCGAGCTCAACAGTGGGTCGTATGTGGGCGGGAGGTTAGTATAGGGTTTTGTTTTGAGTTTTTCTTCTCTTGCATAGATGTTATATGCTTACTATATCTCTTAGTCGTCTCAATATATTAGGATGGGACATCCGCGGGTAAGATACGGAGTGGTGATTGGTATTCTTATTACGTCACTACACGGACAATGTTAGTACATTTTTGTGTACAATAAACAAAAATGTACTAACAAGTAGCAGTACCAGTATATCTAAAAAAATAAATAACTGTTTTGTTTTTTAAGTTAAATAATAACACCAATAAAAATAAACCGAATTTCAATAAAAAATAATATTTTAACATATTTTAAGAATGATATCTGATGCTTACGCGAGCATTACACATTGTAAATAAAACTACTTATACGGATTATATCACGTTTGTATTTGATTTAGGATTGCCCGATGTTTCGAATACTTTCCAGCATTCCTGGTCACGGGCGGTCTAAGATGTCTGACGTCCAAACAAGTCAACGTTATTACAGACGTCCATGGCCCCCGTCGCAGGGACCGTCTGAAACCATCCACAGTTGAGCGCTTCCCTGCAGTACTACCTTATGTGAAAGGAGTCACTGACAAGATTGGCTTCATCCTGAAACGGGCTTCCATAAAAACATATTTTAAACCACTCAAGAGGATTAGTCAATTCTTGCCACCTGTCAAGTGCCAGATCCCTCTACAAGATGCAGGAGTTCATAAACTTGACTGTGGTCTCTTTTTAATACATTTTAATTGTATCTTGTGTACTGGTGTGTACCATATATGGGAACAATATAATATACAAATCGCTACTCGCTTACGTAATTAATTATAGCACTTAAATTTTCTGTCACCTATACAGAGTGTAGTGAGGAGTATTTTATTTGCATGATTTTACTGTTAAATTACTGACTTGCATTACAAATAACGTCAACACATCACACAAGTGCTTAATTTAAAGACTAATATTTTTGTTTCGATAAAACAGGCTAAATAAATATCGTGTAGTATATCGACCATGGCAAGCACTAGCGTACATGTGCTTTTTTATATGTGGGTATACGTTGCCTACAGAATTTAGTTATAATTTGTGTACCAACTGCAGCTTCGAGATTGATGTGTGTGTGTTATGTTAGTGTGTAAAATTGTTGTAAGCATAGACCTTGCATATGTGTTAACATTAGCGGGAGGGGGCAATTATTCCACACTGGTTTTCGAACAAAACCAGCCGAATGGCCTTTCTAAAGTATTAATATTTCTGTGTTTAAGACCCACAAGCAAGAAAGAGTTTGACGGGTGGTGGGCAAGATTATATTTACGGATCTTCAATTAAAATTATATATTGATTCATCAATCGATCGATTAATCAATCAATTAATCAAATGTCTACCTCCCTTAAGTCATGTCTTCTCAAAAATGCCAAAAGCATTTAGCGATTAACTTGTGATCCACAAAAAAATTCGCAAGGAGGCTTATCTATGTACATATTATATACAGTATATAAGGAAGCGTGCGGTGACGATGACGCGAATTTTACGCTTTTTATTGACAACGATGACGCGAGGTCCATGATTGTTAACCCCCGACTCAAAAAGAAGGGTGTTATAAGTTTGACGTCGATATCTATCTGTCTGTCTGTGGCACCGTAGCTCTAAAACGGGTGCACCGATTTCGATGCGTTTTTTTTTCATTTGATAGCCAGTTTCCTTGCGGTGGTTCTTAACTTTGTTTGGTTAATATCGGTCCAGCAGTGTACAGTATCAGCACTTTTTTACGATGTATGATTACTCGATAAAGTGCTTTACGTGTGCCGGTATTGTTAAATAACAATAGGAAATATGCACGAAACTCCAAAATGAACAAATTATTTTTATTTCTAATCTTTATTGCTTAAAAAACGTACCTATACAATTATTTTTTAATTTTATCATTATTAAATAATTAAATTTAATTATCAAAACGTGCCTTTTTTGAGAATCGCGCGCAAAATTTCTGAAACGCATCGCATTGGTTGGAGGACTATGATATCACGTTTTAAACACGTGACTCCCGAGTCTTCTAGTTAGGCCTGTCGATATTTAAAAAAAAATTAGTTTTTCGATATGTCGATATTTTTAAATATAGGTACCAATATCGAAGTTCGATATAACGAAAAAAAATATAGATATTTCGATATTTACCCCATGACCACTCTTTAACTTCGTTCATTGCGGGGTTGCCGTTATCAAATTCTAGGAGTAAGTAATAACTGATAATCAATTTCATGCCAGCGCTTTTACAGTAGATTAAGTTTACGGTGATTTTGTAGAATAAATACTTAACAAGAAAAGATAAAACACCGAATTTATTATAAGTATTAAGTATCGATATTTTTAAATTATAATATCGATATTTTGACATATCGATATTTTATCAACAGCCCTCCTTCTCCTTCTGATATCAAGTTGTTGTTTGTATGTTTCTAGTGATTATTTTGTATTGTTACCCAGTTATTTCATAATAAGTTATTAGTTTCTGTGTTCATGTATTAATCTTTGTGAATAAAAGCCTTATTACAATGACTGAAACCGGTTTCGTCAAAGTACAGTCAGATAATCTTCCTAAAATAGACGTGTATATAATGACAACGTATTTCGCGTCTAATTCAGATTTAATGTCTGTTAAACTCGGAGGAATAAAAGCTGCAAGGTAAATAAATTATATTTAATAATCGTAATAATAATTAAAATATCGCTATATCGATATTTTTTTCGATATAGCGAACCCTGATATTGATACATTGTAAAATATCGATATGTCGAAAAACGATATTTATAAAAATATCAACAGCCCTAGTTGACAGCCCTAACAACTTGTACGAGTGTCGAGGACTCTGACGTCACAGAATACGCGCGCCGAAGTAGTCGCGTTTATATCGCCCATAAAGAATAGCGATTTTTAAATTTTTTTTTTTGCGTATTGGTTTATATTTTGGATGTGTTTTATTTATTTCTAGTGATGTAATCACTAGTAGAAACGTTTAAAAAATTTAAAAAAATCATGCATATTCCCTATTAATTAATAACACAGGTCAACAAAAAAAAATATTTTTTGTGTTTCTGTTCTAATGATTGAATTCTGATTCCAAACGTCGAAAAACACTCGGATATCTATTTTTAACTCTTAAAGTTTGCTTTTGTCTGATATATGTTGATAAGTACATTTTGAAAATTTTAATTGATTTTTATGAGCAATAGGTGTAGTAGCACTTTGATTATCTTAATTGCAAATTGTGCATTCTTTCTGAAGGGCACTAGTGAGTGTTTACTTGTATATTACTAATACAAAAACGTCCAATACTGTTGTAACATCCGACTTTTATGTCGTATTTAGTTAGAAAATGTCAACAGGACTAAAAAAGTCAAAATATACAGAATACACTTAATAGGCCAGTAATAGGTGATTTCAAAATTCTACAAAAGCAAACTTTGATCGGAACAGATATTTTTTAATTTATTTGTAACATAAGAGAAACCAAAATTTTACATTCAGGCGCCAAACCCAGAATTCGTGTTGACCGGTGTAATGCCTGTTGAAGAGAACGTAATACTTTCTTTATTTGTATTGTAGTTTGTGTCGGAATTTATTGAATTTTTTCAATTTTACTTATATTTACAAAAAAAGTGCTTAAGAAGTTTTATTTTTAAAAATATACTCTTAACCTTTAGTAATTAAGATTCATATTGCAGTGAGCCGGAACAACGCAAAGCCGCCCAGCTTCTATTGAACTTCATTGATATCACGAATGAGACCGTCGGTGATGCCATCTCGGATCTACTCCTGGTGGAGACCGTCCTTTGTGCCAGAGGACATGATGCGCGTCAATGGATGAGCGCATACACCGATTTGCCTTGTCGACAACTTAAAGTTACTGTACAGGTATATTTCGTTTTCTTAATCTAATCTCCATGTGGTGACGGAGTAAGAATACAATTCACCACTCCCTATCTTGCCCGTAGATGTCGTACAAGACGACTATAGTTGTCACAAAATAAAAGGCCCGTTTTGACAGTTCACGCCCAAGAAGTTTTCTATTTTTTACCGATCGAAATGTTTTGAAGGTAATTACATTTTTCATTGATGGGTACCGCCCACTGGTCTAAGTGCTGTGGCATAACGATTTTTTCAAGTTGTCCACAGACTATTAATAATCGGTTAAGGGAAAAATAAATCGATCAAGATATATTTTTTAAGGCGGACCCGTAGTTGGCCGGTGTTATTAATTTGAATACTAGTATTTAGACCAACTAATTACAGAATTTCACCAGCTGTGTAGTGATTTTTACTGAAAATTCGAGACGTCAATATTGACAATATGAAAATGAAAATAATATATGTATGGGTGACGATAGCTCAACTGACAATTTTGGCTCATCATCTTAAAGAAAACGATTGACTGAAGATTCACTTTTTCTCAATATTTTTGTGATTGAGTGAATGTTATTGTAACAAAAATATTAAATGATAGAAAAATGACCATTCGTAACATTGTATCATTTCAAAATACCTACAATATTACAGTTTAAGTAAAATTTTCAAATCAGACCTTTAATCCAATGCACTTTACAATACATATTCAACTCGATTATATATTCATGCAAACTTGAATCGATTTATCGAGAGTATCGAGTACAGAGTCGTATGGTTCATCACTAATTACATCGGTAAAACCAAATGTCAAAACGGGCCTCTTATTTTGTGACAACTATAAGGGATATAATATGTACATAACATCGGTGCAAGAGAAGTAAAACTCGAAATGGAACCCTATACCAACATGTCTGACCAACATGGTATAGTAGGTCAAATTCCCTCCCATTGTAGAGGTGGTCCGAGCCCAACAGTGGGACGTATGTGGGCTGCGACGATGATGATGATGATGAGTCTAATCTCAGCTCATATATGTATGTCCCACTGAGTTCGAGCCTATTCTACAATAAGAGAGAAATTGACTTACCACGCTGGTCACACGGATTGGTATAGGGTTTTATTTCGAATTTACTTTCACTTGCATAGATTTTATATGCACATTATATACCTTAGCCGTATTTTATGATACCCACGGCCAAGCTAGGGAATGGTGAATTGTACTCTTTCTCCAACATCAAACAGCAGGATTTTTCCAATAAAATAATTAAATGCCTGGTTTTTAATTAAAGAAATGCGATAGTTAATACGGTTGATAGTTTCATTTAAAAAAATAAATATATTATTTCCTCTAACAAAGTGTAATAAATTATCTTTTTATTTGAAACTAGTAATCCGCTCTCGCTTCGCTTCCAGTCGCCTTACCCGCGTAGTTCGCGTGGGAATACCGGGATAAATATAGCCGGGATAAATAATATATTACTCAGGGATAATAGTAGTAGCTTTCCAATGGTGAAAGAATTTTTGAAATCGGCACAGTAGTTTTTGAGTTTATTCATTACAAACATACACACACACACACACAAGAATACACATTTTCCACTTTATAATATTAGTGTGGATTATAAAAAAAATTAAGTGAAAAATTAGAATCATCATCATCATCCTAGGCAATGCACGTCCGAATGCTGGGCTCGGTCCTACTTCATCGTAGGCGGGAATTTGACCCATTATAACATGATGTTGAGAGGTGGTGGAATAGGATATTTTTCAAGTTTTTCTCATGCATAAATACATGCATATTGTATCCCTTAGTCATCTTTTATGACACAAGATAAGGTGGTGAATGGTATTCTTACTCCGTCATACAGAATATTAGAATATTTAAACGTTATTTTTAAATTATCCCGCCATAGACAGAATTACCAGCGATGACTTACGGCACTGAAACGTGGTCTCTAAATGTCGGCCGCATAAAAAAGCTCAAAATCGCTCATCGTGCTATGGAGAGGGCTATGCTCGGTATTTCTCTACGTGATAAAATCTGAAGCACGGAAATCCGTAGAAGAAGGGGTGTAACCGACATAGACCGCAGAATTAGCAAGTTGAAATGGCAATGGGCAGGCCACATTGCTCGTCGAACCGACAACCGTTGGCGGGAAAAGGTTCTTGAGTGGCGACCACGAATCGGAACCATTGGATGCAAGTGGCGCAGGACCGTTCCGAGTGGCATTCTTGTGGGGAGGCCTATGTCCAGCAGTGGACGTCTGTAGGCTGATGGATGGATGGAGACAGAATTGGTATATCAATTACTTGTGATTTGAAGTTGTACGCTTCTTCTTTCTTATTGGCAATAAGCTACAATATTATATGCTAAAGGTGTCAAGTTAAAAAAATATTAATACGTCTTTATATTAATAGTCATATTAGCCGCTGCCATTGATCGGGTGCTGATAACCAAATCAATGTTTTCTCTGGGAATTTTGCAGAACGTGAAAATACGTTAAAGCAAGCAAGTTCTTAATGTAGACTTGCGTCAGTATCACTTACCATCAGGTGTGTTGTCAGCCTGTTTGCCACCATCGGCAATAAAAAAATAACTTACGTCACTCGCTAAAGAAGTATAACTTAAAAAAAATTTCAAAATGTTTTTTTGTACATTAAAGGATCGCAATGCAATATCGACAACGGACGCTGAACGCCAATGCACGTCGCCTGAAGGTCTGCAGACTCGAATCAACGAGCTGGTAGCGACATACACAAGCGGTAGATCCTTCGTCCGACCTTCCGGGACTGAGGATGTTGTTAGGGTATACGCGGAAGCCGATACGCAGCAGGTAACATGACCTATTATTTGTTTTTTTTTTTTTATATCTGTGTATATTTTGCTCGCGACTTCGCCGCCCGAGTAGAAAACATGTGTGATGTCTCCGTTAAATATGATCATTTATATATACGTCCCGTTAGACTCGGGCCTCCTTTATCATAATAATCCCTCCCATAGGAGGGAAATTGACCTTTGTCATGCTGGTCAAACATGTTGGCATAGGGTTTTGTTTAGAGTTTGGAGTATTCTCAGATATTATTATATCAAAACAAATTTATCCCCTATTTAGTCTTTAGGGCAGTAACATGTGTTCTGAAGAACTAATTTTCAAAATATTCCCTTTTTCGTGAGTCTGCATCTCACAAAAATAAGCCTTCAGAAGCTCTGCCGTAATTCCGTCATCTCCCGGTGCCTTACCGTTACGTAGTTGTTTGAGAGCCATTCTGATCTCGTACAAGCTGATGTCCGGGATTTCTTCGGTATAGTGCCGAGTTAGCTTGGATCTGGGATCTTGGACCAAGCCGACAACAGGATTTCGGGATGATTTGTATAACTGTCCACAGAACCTTTCGACCTCTCCCAAGATCTCAGTTTGGGATGAAATGACAGTGCCATCGTCGGTCTTCAGCTTAGTCATTTGGTTTTGCCCAATAGACAGATCTTGTGCGAACACTTTCGAGCCACGATTCCGCTCTATCGCTTCTTTGATACGGAGCGTATTAAATCGGCGAATATCGCGACGCACAGACCTGGAGATCTGCCTATTTAGCTGCCTATGTTTGGACCAATCGGCTGAAGACTGCACCGTCATCTCTTTTCTCCGCTCCATGAGCTCGAGAGTCTGGTCAGAAAGTTTTTTAGGTCTATTAACGCGGTGAGCCTTGAAAAATTTCGACCCAACCGCGTGGACAGTTTCCACGAACCTGTTGTTCATATCGTTCGGAGATTCGCACTCGTTCAGACATTGGAAGCGATTGTGTAGTTCGAGTTGAAAGCTTTCGAGGTTCTGGTATTGGACAAATGTAGTTCGGAGTGTAGACTTCATCAAGCGTGACCGCTCGACTTTTGTATGGATATTCAATGTGGCTCGTACCATCCGGTGATCGCTCCCAGTTTTAATCCTGCTGATCACTGAGACATCATTGAATATCTGTCGTTTGTCTGACAAGATGAAGTCTATCTCGTTTTTTGTTGAACCATCGGGGCTAATCCAGGTCCATTTCCTTTGTGGCTGCTTCCTGAAGAAGGAATTCATCATAAAGAAGCTTTCCTTCTTCAGAAAATCAGCCAGTTTCTGGCCCCTCTGGTTTCTCTGTCCATATCCATGTTTCCCCACTCTCAACTCATCATCACTCCCTTTGCCTAGTTTCGCGTTAAAGTCTCCCATAACCACCGTGAAGTGGGTTTTGGACGCGTGTATGGCTTTCGAGATGTCCTTGTAAAATGCCTCCACCTCGTCGTCGGAGTATGTCGAGGTCGGTGCGTATACCTCTATAACCTTCAGCGAATGCCTCTTGGTAATTCTGAGTATAAGGTACGCTACCCTTGTCGACACACTCTCGATCCTCTCCACGTTGTCTATAAGAGACTTACGAACGATAAACCCTATACCACCTTGGGACGGGTGATCGCCCTCCCGGTAGAAGAGCAAGTTTCCAGACTGGAGGATTATCGTGCCCTCGCCCTCTCTTCGCACTTCTGATAATCCTACAATGTCCCAGCGGATTTTGCTCAATTCCTCTTCCAGCTCGATGACCCTCTCGTCAGTCCTGAGTGTGCGAATGTTGTGTGATACCAGGGCCAAGGGTCGTTTTTGTTGGTAGCCGGATCGCTGCCGGAGATTCCTCGCACCCCCCGCTCCACCACTACTGAGCCCGCCACCAAAATCAGCCCGTAGAGTACCGGAGCCGCCGTGACTGGGGGCCATTTTTTTGTTGTACGCCATTTTTTTTTTTTGAAAGCGGATATTGCCGTAATCGCCACGCTTGGCAGGCGGGTTGGCGATCGCAGTATAGGTGTTTTACGTTTCCCAGGAGAGAGCTGCTGCCCTGCTCTCCTGGTGAACCCTCAGCCGATTTTTACGACTCCCACGGGCAAGTAAGGGGTGGCGACACATGTGTTCTCAACCCGTCGCCACACGGGACAACGACTTGTACTATTATACTAAATAAAAGTATCAGCATCGCAAAGTTTAATCCTCTTTTTTACACTCTTAGAGGATGAAAATTAACAAATGTTAAATCGGCTGTTAAATTATATTTGTTAAAGAGTATTTACGCTTTGAAGATGGTAGCTTGCTTTAATTTAGAGAAAATATTTTTTTTTTTATTAATTCCAAAGGCAGGAAAACTGTGGAACTTGCATCAGTAGCTTAGAACAGGAAATTATAGCTACTTGTAAGTAATTGTTCTTTTTTTTTTTCGCCCACAGTCAGCAGACAGGCTAGCCGCTGAAGTGGCTCAGGCAGTATATGATCTCGCCGGAGGAGTGGGAACTCGACCAGAAATACCTGCCTAGTCACACTACCACATCGAGCTGACAATCCATCCACTTTAATATACAGTAGAAACTCGATTAACCGGACTAATTGTTGTTGTTAGGCATTCGTATAATCGAAAATCTGGATAATCGAATGTATGAAAAACCTTTGGTGTTGTGCCAATGTATTATGTACATAATTTTATGCATTTATTAAAAGATAAATACATACCCCGCGAGGCACGCACATCAGAGCAAAGTAACAATTACTAATCAAAACAATAACGAAATGAGTGGGGCAGCGATACCGCGGGGCGTGGACGAGCCATTTCAGATACGTTCATGCTTGCATAAATTCGATTTGTAGGTACAATACATAAGTCGCGATTGGCAGATCCGGATAATCGAGAATCCGTATAACCGAAAGCCGGATAATCGAGTTTCTACTGTATGACAATTTTAAGGCAACTGCATTAGCTAAATAATTTAGTGATAAATTAATTGGGCCACCTACCTGTGAATAATTGTTACCATCGTCAAAGTTTTGCTTCTGGGTAGGTCACTGAAATCAATTACCCATAGTTTCAATGGTCTACTTAAAAGGCAGTTGGAGTACGCAAGAAATTGTGCGGCCACTTCCTTCTGTCACCCTAACGCATATATGCACATATACAGAGTGTCTCAGTTTATGGAATAACTGTTCGCGGTCATAAATCGTAATTAGAATATAACTATACAAAAAACAATAAAACAACATTTATAGTGATTTCAAAAATGTCTATTCCTTAAATTATGAACAGGATACATGTAGGCATTGTAAGTCGCGTCGCCCGTAGAAATAGGTACAAAAGGACGGCGACTGACGGTCGATGACCTATCATCTGATGTTAAGGTAAAGTTTGTCTTGCTTATGCGAATATTTAATAAAGTACAAATTTGTTGCAGATTAAGTGTCACTAACTTTATGCATTTCAATCAGATTTACACGAAAAAGCGATGATAAAATTGAAACGTTTACATGTCTCTAATTCATTAACGAATCAATATTTTTACTTCAAATTTTTTCACGGATTCCTACCACCATTGCCCATGGCCAGTTGCTCCATAACTTAAGATACTGTATATACGAATATGGTCACCATAGCTGGTGTTTATAAAGTATTTATTCCTTGCTACAAATACAATATTTTACTGAAAATTTATTACAGATGACCGTAAACATACTAAGCTCTAATAATGATAGTTAAAATTTATGATAAAATTAATAAAAAATAAGTAATAAAAATAATTCTATTAATAATTATTAATTTTATTTACTTGTTAATGTTAAGTTGTTGACAGTACAACGCCTTACTATTACTAGTCGAATTGGTTTCATACATTTAGGTGCGCGTTTTATTAAAAAAAATTATAAAATTAATAAAAATAGTAGCTTATAATTAAAACAAAAATCGTTATTTTTAAAAATAATTTTGTTATATAGGCTCTAATTAAGCTATCTATAATTGCTTTCAGCATTCAATATCAAGCTTTAACAATAAGAAAATGAAATGAAAGAGCGATTTGAACAATTAAAATTATAAATAATACAAACTGACTCAACAGACCCTGTTCTGTACATATTAAAATAAAATATAATGCCTTGAAATCTATCACAGCGTCATTCTTGAATCCACCTGAACACACAAGAAAATTCACCAAAGTCGGCCCAGCCCTTTAGGAGAAGTTCTCAGATACATAGAGAACAATATATAAAGATTTATTTGTAAATAAATCTATCAAGAAAAATTTTATCAGAAATGTTTAAGCTTTTTGCACATAACAATGTATCCAGGTGCTGCACATATAAACAAATTTTATTAAGGGAACGTACCTATACTACGTGATCTGTTTAGGTCTTCAAAAATATTATTCTTGAACAAAATTAAGATAGGTTCAAACCGCCTATGGAAAAAATGAGTTACGTGCTATGGGTACCTTCCTAATTTGCTCATATTATTAATAAATAAAAATAGTATTTGGTTGTTTAAAAATTGGACATTCTAATATATCATTAATTTCATAATTATAATATTTTTTTATAATTTTATATCGTTTAGAATTGTGGCATATATGAATCTTATATTTATAATTATTATTTATATCATATATGAAAAAGTGTAAAATATTTTTATAATAAATGTGAACATATGATATAACTTCAATTTAAAATTTTACATTACTGACTACAGCAAATTGTCTTGAGGCATTCTTTAGATTAAGCACTAAAGACTAGTTTGAATAAGGGAATATATACATATTACCTGTCACATTGACCAAGCGTAACATTTTTGAAGATCGGGCACTGTACGTATGTGTACGCTCCCTAATTTAACCAGAGTTAGTTTTTTGTCGATAGCAAATTAAAATTATAAGTAGAAGGAGTCTGTAGAGGATCGGCTAAAAGAAAGATATATTAATTATAAATATAATTATGAATAAACAGTCTTACTGCGTCATGGCTATATATGTATATCGTTTACATTATTATAAATTTAATGTTTTAAACCTATATTTGCTAATATTATAAATGTGAAAGTTTGTGAAAATGTTTAAATGTTTGTTACTCCATTACTCGTAAACCTGATCGTTGCCTGACCTATTATTAGCACATAGACCATTTCCTGGATTAACAGGATTCTTTTTGTTCTGGGAATGTGTGGATAATAGTTCCAACAAACTGTTTTTTATGTGGATGAAGTCGCGGTGAGAAGCTAGTTATATATTTGGGTCAAGCACTGGACGTATTTTAAGACAAATAATAAAAATTGCTAAGTATAATTTTTGCTCAAATGATTAACGAAGAACTTATCTCAGCAAAATATAAATAATTTCCTCGACGATGGTGCGCATTTAAATTTTTTTGTTTTCTAATAATTTGTATTTTTTTTAACTTTTATTTTGATAATACGAAGGTCTGAATCACTGCTTATAAGTAGCGTTATCATTTTATTTTAATAATATTAATATCTTTCAAAAAGTTATAAAATACAAATTTGTTTTTAAATAAATATACATGTTTGTAAAATATGCACAAAAGTATAATAATATTAATAAAAGGAAACTACGTATATACATAAAACTTCTATTTTTTAAATATTTGCCAATCTATTTAAAGAGACCCTTAGTGTAATATAGAAAAAAAAATAGAGTATAATAACATAGTTCATTTAATTTTTACATATAAATGGCGAAAAAAAATGCTGTATAGTGACGGCTACGAATGCTATCGACGCTTACATTGCTCTAGGGAGTCGTAGATTACGATTAATCGACCAATGCCAACTCCATCTGTTGCGGTCTGGTCAATACTTAAATTCCTAAAGGGGGTTGACGTCAGGCATGCGGCCGCTAATAAAACTAGTATTAATAACTTTTGCAATATGTACGATGGTTAGGAGTACACATTGAGTCAACCCCAAAGAAATTTTGTTTGGTATTGAAAAAAACGAATGAATCTTAGAATAATAAAGTATAGAAGGATAATGTCGGTACTTAAGCGATCAAAAACGTGAAGCCAAAAATACTACATGCGCGCAAGCGATTACACACGCACACCACTATACAATAGAGTTGCCTTGCGTACGCAGTGACCTTGTACACTACGTCACGATCCGGCGTAGGGAGTCATTTCTAGCTCCAATTTAAATGCCTCGAACTTTGTGCGCGAATTGAGCTTCTATGAGTTAGGTATTATTCCAAGCGAACGAATATTTAATGTTTCGGCTACGAATGAAGCATCTTCAGGGCGATTCGACACTTGTAGTCAATTCGTATTCTGTAATTCCTACGTTTTGATGTTATATTTTTTTGAAAATATAATATAGCCTTCCTCGATAAATGGTCTATCCAACACTGAAAGAATTTTTCAAATCGGACCAGCGGTGCCTGAGATTAGCGCGTTCAAACAAACAAACAATCAAATTCTTCAGCTTTATAATATTAGTATAGATTAAATCGTTAGGAAGTCCTGAGAAAAATCACGATTTCAATATAGGAAAATAAATTAACAAATATTAAAAAACACATCTATTGCATTTTATTGAAATGTTTTTGTTAAGATATTAAAACATTTTAATAGATTCTTAATATTAATGAAATTGTATATTTACATTAAAATATAACCATATAATATTTAATTATAAATCAATTAAGAAATGAACCTATTTAATTTTACTTGTGATTGAGAAACAACATACGAGTACGTTGCGTTTGAAATCGATTGCGTAGCTATTCCCTAATATTGAAAATCCTAATAAGATAAGCTGAAGCTCTTGCAATTTATTCAATAAGTTTAAATATTTCAAAAAATGTATATTCAATATATATTTTTTTTATTCAATATATATTTTTACGAATAAAATACATCAAAAATGGTGAATTCAAACAAAAACTAGGGTTTAGGGCCAACCTGTTTAACCCTCGTGGTATAGTGTTATTGATTTCTGTTACTTAGGGGGCGTTCATAAAATACGCGAGATGTTTAAGGGGGGGACGGGATCGAGTCAAAACTCATCTAATCTTACGTTGGAGAGAGGAGTCTCGGCAAATATCACACATTTTGTTTCTGATTGAAACAAAAAAAAATTATATATGTATATATTTTGGTCCATTTCATCCAGATTGTACATGCTTAAGATTTAATCTTAAGCGTAATCGTAATACGATTAAGATCATTCACTAATTCGTTCGAAAGAAAATAATTTCATACATACTTCGACGTTATACCATAGATAATTCACTATAAAATATGATAGATGTGCAACTGAGGTTTTAAATTTAAATTTTTCTTTTTACAATAACAATCCAACGCGTTTACGTAAGAAACCCACATTTTGAAAAATCTCACGCGAGATTGGGGGATGGGGTTGAATAAAATCTCACTACATCTCACCAGGGGGGAGGGAGTTACAGAAAATTTAAAAAAACACCTCACGTAATTTATGGACACCCCCTTATAAGTCTTCGACTAGTTGTCTTGTGTATAATATCTGCACAGATTGTGGTGTTATCTGAATGTGGATGTATTTTATACATCCACATCTTTGAGGTAAATTGTGAAATTCTAAATTTATTGGAATCGGGATGCCCGATAAAGGTCATCAAAATATTTGGAGATCTAATTAATTTAATCTTGACTGTAAGCTTACTCATTCCAAAGGTTATTGAAATTCGTTCGTGTATAATTATGAATAAAGCGTGAATCAGAAGTTATATCTAACAGTGGCCTGTTTTTTGCACCAGAGAGCGCTGATCAGCGTAGCAATAAATTCTAGAGTACTAATATATCCAATAATCATTTAATTTGATTATAATGATACCTACCCCTTTTTTGGGGTGGACTACGGTCAGTGCACCTGCCGTTCGTGGCGACAGAGCGGCGGCGCGCGGCCCCGTAACCCACCGTGCCGAGAGGCCGACGTCGGTCTTCGTCGCGCGGTCGGCCTCTCGGCGGGTGACGGACTAACTCCACGGTCCAGTCACCCGCGGCCTCAGCTAGGGCGGCATCAGGCGCATTATAACGATACCCTGAATTAAGATGGACTAATATGGGCAGATTGTACTGTAAAAGAAAATACTACATAGACCAAAATCTCGAGTTAGCCTCGAATATTATTTGAGGCTTGTACACAAACAATTATATTCCTTGTAAATAAACCTACGGCATTTATCGCGTTTGCATTTGATTTTTGATTGCCCGACGTTTGGAACACTGCAGTGTTCGTGGTCACGGGCGGTCTAAAATGTCTCACGTCCAACAAGTCATCGTTATTACAGAGTTTTATAATTATCTACCCGCTACAGAAATTAGTTATTAAATATTCCTTTGTTGAAGTGAAATTTCTTTAGAATCGTTGTGATTTCAAACTCGATGAAACGAAAAAGCGAGTCCATAGAGACACAAACACGTTAATGTATAGGATTCAGCTGGCGAGGGAATGAGATAAAGGATAGAGCATGAAGGATAAAGGCGTTTCACTTCTGATATGCGTACTTTTTACACACACTCTTTTTTTTACCTTTCTGCAGTATAAATGGATTCGTCTTACAATAATAACATATAGAAGGTAAGTTCGCGCACAAAAAGTGAAGCATTTCAATTGGAGCCTAATGGAGCTTACGCCGGAACTGTTCCGTAATGTACAAGTGATTGTACTGCACGTACGTAACTCTTAAAAAATAAATAGGTAATTATGACGGTTTGTGCATTCAAATAGTGTCATAACACATTTGTAAAACTTAAAAAGGTTTTTAACGTCACATTTAAAAGTATTTCGACGATTTATGTTAATAAAAACAAAATTTGATTTTATAATTTGTATAGTGGTGTGCGTGTGTACGTGTGTAATCGTCTGCGAGCCATTAGTGTTTTTAGATTAAATTTCGAACTTTCGAAGTATTGACACTATCCTTCTATACGTTATTATTCTAAGGGATTCGTACTTTTATCCTGGATTCAGACAAGCATGTTGGCGTTCCTAAGGACACATCGATATTATATCGATTAGATCTATAAATGCAAACGTGGCTTTAATGTCAATGATCCAGGTTATTTTTAATGATAAATACGTATACGTGACATACCTCATTTGTGTTTTATGGATATTCCAATGATCATATTACGTCAATCTATCAGTAAATTTCTACGAAATTGTGTGTATATTCTATTGTAAACTTTATAATGGAGCATATAAAGCGCATATTGAGTCGCGCGATGTCATGTTATGTATTTATATAGGTGTATATTGCTGATATTGTAAAAAACAATTGTATTAGATAAATCAATCGAGAATGTGATACAAGATTGGCATTTTTTTTTTGACTTACATAGATAAATCTACGAGTATCATTGGGGGGGTTTTGAGATATTTTCTGCAACCCTCTTTTTTAAATTGAAGCAACACTTTATATAGTGGGTTTCAAAAGGAGCATGGACCTAGGTATGTTACGGATATGAAGTTTCGTATACAGACACCGATCCTATCTGAAACTTTTCAGTTCGGATATATTTTAATTTCGGATATCCGATAATTTCTGTTACGATTATAGAACTCCATTACATCCCTAGGCCCTAAGTACTATTATAATCACAGCCTTATACTAAGTGAAAGAAAATTGATGGATAAAATATAGAATATATTGTAATTGTATTGGGTAGGCTGTTAATTAATTGAATGTGTGTATAGCATAGAGTAGTTAATACAATTGACCAGTTCTCAAGAGTTTACAATTCGGGTCGACCACTGAAGACAAGGAACTCGGCACTGGTGGTCGGCCCAACGACGAAGGCGACGTGCTACGGATGGGTTATGGAGCCGCGCGCCGCCCCTCTGTCGCCCCGTACGGAGCCGGGCGGCGCGGGTGCGCTGACTATATCCCATCCCAAAAAAAAAACCACAATATTGTCTGGGGGGGAATATTTGTTGTGCTAACTTGTTTACCCTTTGGTATTCTTTGTATCTTTTAAATTATTTGTTATGTCCTAACACGAATTAAAGTAATCCATCCATCAGCCTATAGACGTCCACTGCTGGACATAGGCCTCCCCACGAGAATGCCACTCGGAACGGTCCTGCGCCACTTGCATCCAACGGTTCCCTGCGACTTTGAGAATGTTGTCAGTCCACCTGGAGGGGAGTCGTCCTACGCTGCGCCGTCTGATTCGTGATCGCCACTCAAGAACCTTTCTTCCCCATACATACCCCCCCTAAAAAATAAAAAAATAAAAATTAAAGTAATATAAACTAATAATTAAAAACAACACATTCATCATCATTTGCCTGCCCTCATCCCACGCTAAGTGGGGTTGGCACAACATGAACTTATCTTTCTTAAGTTCATGTTGTCTACAGTTTCGGCTATTTATTTTATGACCGGCCGCCCGCCTGACGTCAACCCTCCTCAGGAATTTTCGTTAATGGGATTTCGTTAAAAAGTACAACACATTGATTTCATAAAAATAAAAATCCAATAAAGCGGAGCGTTCAGTACTAACCAAACGATGTTTCATTTTTTTGTATGTAATATATGAACGTAAATATAAACAAAAAAAAATAATCATAGTATGTCAAGTTCATTATTATTGAATGTCAACATTTGGTGCAAAAACTAGATTTTAAGATAAATAAAATACTGATAACACTCCATAACATTTGATACGAACGTTGATAAGTTCGCGTGTTTATTATCCAATATCTTTAGTACGAAAGATATAGATTGGTTTTTAAAGTTCTTTATTGATGTTTTGAAAATTTAAAGACTGTATAAAACGTTTTTTTTTTGACGTGACAACGTCTTATAATTCAATGGAGCCGACTGCACACACGAAAAAACATGATGTATGCGGCGTTACCTCGCTCTGAGGCGTTCCATTTAAGGCTTGATCCATACAAAATATCTATCAAACAAATAAAATTAAAATTTTCTTTTGAAAAATGAAACCATTCCATCAGTATTTTCTTATGACGTTGTCACGTTCAACTATCGTCAGTAAACCGACTTTACAGACAACCGATTTTTTTTTAAGACAAGTCCCTAGACTAAGGAACTAATTCTTATATTGCGCGGGACCTTTTCATGTCGGCTCATATACGTCCCATTGCTGAACTTGAGCCGCCTCCACAATAGGAGGGAAATTGACCTACTATGCCACACTGGTCAGACGTGTTGGTCAGTTATAGTTCGAATTTTCCTTCTGTTGCATAGATGTTGTATATCTTAGTCGTCTTTTACGAGTAAGGGGGTGGTGAATTGTATTCTTATTCCATCACCATACGGGCATTGCTGGGGACTATACGCATTTGTAATTTTGGATTGGAACAATTAGTGGATTGTACAAATTATCGTCCTATATGGGAATTAAACTCGCGATACTTGGCACTGTAAGTCGGTTATCTTAACTACTACGCCATCTGTGCTGTCTCATTTTCTCAACATATAAAGCTTTAACGCTAATGCTGAAATTGGTACAACTGGTAAAATTTTCTATTATTGTACAAGAGTCCTTCCATTATGTGACGGAGTAAGAACACAATTGACCCCCTTTTCTTGCATGGACTTAAAAGACTACTAAAGGATATGATCAGCAGATTACAGAAAGAAAACTTGCAAGAAAAACACTATACAAACCAATCTGACCAGCGTGATAGTAGATGAATTAAAGATAAGTAAAGCTTGACTAATATCGTTTTTTTTTTTTCAATAAACACAAACTTCCTAACATTTCAATTCAATTATCATAATTGAATTGGTGAATAATGAAATTAGGAATAACTCATTTAACCAAATTCGAATAATTGTTGAATTGAGCGTTTTCTTCGTAAGTTTTGTAAGGAATTCAAATCATTTATTATGTATAAACCCCGCGGGGGCACTTACATATTGTCATTTTATTACATTTTTTCTTAAAATTACCGCCGGATCGGAACGCGACCGCACTGAGAAGATCCGGCAAGAAACTCAGCGGGATTGTCTATTTTTTATTATTTTTCTAATTTCACTTAAATAAAATTACATCTTACAACATACTTATTAATAGTTCCAGTGTGATGCCATTCGAAGTATTATATAATACAATTCACAAATATAATGATGAGACTATGGCTGGACCAGATCCCGCAAGCGACACCCGATCACGAGTTAACCACTAGAGCAGCCATCAGTCCCCGCAACCATAATTTGTGACAATTGAACAAAATTAATACTGTCAAATATTGTGCGTCTGTCTTAGACACATTATTTGTATTAACAATTTAATGACTACAACTGACACTAGTTTTAACAACTAAATCATGTATTAGTTACTGAATCACGCGTTTTGAAATGCGGTTTTTAACTACTGAAATGCGAGTTTTAGCAAATGAATCGCGTCTTTCAAACAAATGATTCGCGGGTTTTTAGCAAATGAATCGCGTGGTTTTAGTAAATGAATCGCGTGTTTTTAGTAAATGAATTGCGCGTCTTTAGCAAATGAATTGCGTATTTCAAGCAAATGAATTGAAAGTTTCAAGCAAATTAATCGCGTGTTTTAGCAAATGAATCGCGCGTTTCAGCGAAGGAATCTCGCATATAAGTAATTGAATTTCGTGTTTATAGATGGATTGTATGTAAAGTCCTAAGGGTCCTTTCAAATATAGTCTATAATGTTATTTTACAGTATGCATGTTTTGCTATCCCCGAGTTTGTATAACAACAAGGATTTAATTCGTGTGCAATCAATCCTTGTTAACTCGTTATTATACTTATATGTTTGTCTTTAGTTTACATTACTGTTATAATATATTAAATAAACCTTTAATTACTACCACATACCTATTTTTTATTATATTTATACCTACCTATATCTTAACCGGGATAAGAATCCCGATAACTTGGGTTGATTTAATTACTACCTATGTGCAGGAGGAGCACATAGTAATGAAATCAACGACTAAGGGATTACAATATGCAGATAACATCTATGCAAGAGAAAACTAATATTAGTACCTATAGATATTAGATAACGTTACCGAACTCGATTGCCACAAAGACGCTTTCTTGAAATTGTGCATCATTAACAATTTTACACTACGTCAAAATCACGTCGGGAGTAGCAAATATCTACCTATTTGACTTAATCGACGAGAGTCGAATCCATTTAGTTTAAAAAAATTCCACAGAATTTGATTCCAATCGTGCGCTAGTGTTGCTTTCAAGAGTACCAAATTGCTCAAATTCACGCTGAAATTGGATTTAGGATTGGAATTGAGATTCAAGAATAGGCACAACGAGCCATATATATACTCGATTATATTTAATTATTCCTTATGTTATCATTTATTATCATAATGGACCGGTCAGTGAAGATAATTCGTCTTCACATTGACTTTTGATGTGCTCCTTTTTCGTATGGTGAAGGAGTTTGAATACAATTCAACACCTCTCTTGCCCGACAGTGTCGTAAAAGACAAGGGATATGATATGATTGTAATAACTATGCAAGGGAAGGCAAACTTGACATAAAATACTATGCCAACACGTCTGATTAGCGTGGTATATGATGTATAACATGTTAAAATACAAAGATATACAATATAATACAAGACGTTTTGCTGTTTGATAATAACTAATGTGGATAGGTATATGCAACAGTATTTTATCATCGCCTTTATCGAGCGATGCCAAGGAACTGTTGACTTTGTATTTGTCCATTGGGACAGAAAGTTTGTAATATTTTCTATTTTATTTTATTTTCTATTGTTATTTTGTATAGGGGTGATATAATCCCAAATAACAAATTAAAATAATAATCCAAGACTACCCCATGATTCTTACCCGTTCCCGTCAAAACTCTGGTTTAAGAGATGTATTACATGACTATACAGGGTATATCAGGTAATAGGGCAACTGGTCAAACGGGAGTTAGGCAATGGTGGTAGGAACCCATGAAAAAAATTTAAATAAAAACGTCGATTCGTTAGAGAATCAATTTTGTCATCGTTTTTCGTGTACCTAAACATGATTGAAATGTATAGGCAGTGATACTTAATCTGTACCATATTCGTACTTTGTTAAATGTTCATTAGAAATTGAATAAATCAATGATTACGTTCGCATAACCAAGACAAACTTCGCTTTAAATCAGTTGATTGGCCGATGACCGTTGACGAGGTGCCTTTATACCTACGTTACCATTGAAGCGTTTGCGCAATTCATACCTCTTTATACTGTCGAAGCTTTACATGCCTATACAGGGTGACTGGTAAAAGATTGTACATATTGAAGGAAACGATAGATAATGGTCACAGATAACCAATAAAAATGTAAAAAGAGAAAAATATTAATTAACAACATAGTAAACATCAACAATATTAGTGTCGCAAGACTCCCAAAAATATGGTCACCCTATAGACTAGAGGTATCGGATCGTATTCGAGCTTAGTGCACAGATGGCGTAGTGGTTAAGATAGCGACTTGCAACGTCGGTATCGGCGGTTCGAATCCCCCACGCGGGACAACACTTTGTGTGATCCAAAACTTGTTGTTCTGAGTCTGGATGTAATTTGTGTCCGTTAATTATTATTGTTTGTAAAGTTCCCAGCAATACAAGGATTATTTCCTTAGTGCATGGTGTTGTCTTAAAATTATTATTATAAATTATTATAGTCATTGAAAGGCATCAGTCACTTTTCCTTCATACTTTGATCCTGGCTTAGGACAGGCAAAAATACCTAGATAATAATAAACGTTCGTAACTGAATTTTTCAAAATAAATTCTTTATTTCTAATGTACTTAGATTAGAGGCAGTTGGTATAAATTAGGAGGCACCTTGGTGTTTCTGGCGTATTTAAAAAGTGGAATCATACCTATGTATAGTGATTAAATAATAAATCTATTTATAAATTACAATTACGCTAATCCCAGCAATCAAAATTAACAAAATAATTGCTTACCTCTTCGCGTACGTAAATGATCAACTTTAGTTACTAATATTGTTAATTCACAATGATTTAGTGAATATGAAATTAAAAATTCATATCACTTTTCTATCACTTTTTACAAATACGGTTAAAATGACTCGTAAATTAACAAATGAATTGGAAATGCAAAATGGCGAAATCGGCGCACGCGCTTTGACTAAGTGCAGACGAACTGGCACCGCGGGCGGGACATTCCCTCAGAGGGGTGTGGGCAGTGGGGTGGAGGGCAGTTCGTCAAGGTGCGGGAGTAGGGCTATTTTATTAGCACTTATCAAGGTCACGCACTCGCCTAATTTCTTTTATTAATGCCGATTTTACTGCTAGAATTATTAAAAGTAGGTATAGGGATAATGTTATTAATCTACAAACAACCGTATGTTATGTTGGTTGTTTGTACGACGTCCAGCGTGGCGAGAGCGCCTGTCTAAAACAATACATACAACATACCTTTCTTTTTATACTTGGGATCCTTCGACCGACCGACAACACTAACACTCACTTGATGCTTTTACGTTAACACTCACTTGATGCTTTTACGTTAACACTCACTTGATGCTTTTACGTTAAACAGTAATCACTGGCAAAACTCGCGGGACATATTCGATTCACTAAAGTCTAGAACACGTTGAAATTGACGTGCATGTTTCATGCCACGTTTTGAAATGTTCCAAATAGTTTTGTGACGTAGATATGTACGTTAAAACTTCGAGTGGCTTCTCTTGTGCTAGCTTGCAGTTCCTCTTGGAAGTACTTCAAGATATGTCCTTCAAGGCTTACTGGCAAAGCGGTTTCAGCCACGTCCTTGAGGGTGAAGCAGAATATGAAATGGGCCATAGTTAAGCAACCGCCTGCAGTATTATAGCATTATCAGCACAAGATGCCATCAACCACTACATCGAAAATTGTTATTTACATAATATCAAAAAATAATAAACGTGCATAAAAGACAATCCGACGAACGGAGCTACGCAAGGATTAGAAACACACTAATACGGTTAGACCATTGCGGTCCGCGGATAACTAAAGAACTTTTTGAAGGATTCCCGTATGATGCAATAGGTAGGCCGTCCTGCGGTCTGATTGGTCCGAAACGGCCTTGTCGGCATATCACCCAATAACTAGTTCAATATCGCTGTTACGTAAATTTTTAGTACAAGTGCGTTAACCTGTACATAGATAGATATACCTATAGGTAGGTATATTATCATCTGTGTCCAGGACTAAATATTTTTATAAGATAAATAGTTCAAAATTTAAGTACTATTTTTTTTTATATATTCGTTATCAGAATCGAGTACTGAGTAGCCTCCTTCAATATGTACAATCTTTTACTAGTCACCCTGTATATATCCTGTCTGTAAATGCCTACATAACATTTAAGATATAGACTCTTAGACACACATTTTTGAAATCACTATAACTTTTATGTTAGGTATTTTGTTTTTTGTATAATATACATTCTAATTACGATCTATGACCGTTAAACTGCAACATACTTGAAGAGTTGCCCTATAACCAGATACACATATATTATATACAGTATGACTGGTAAAAGATTGTACATATTGAAGGAAACGATAGATAATGGCCACATGTAACTAATAAAAGTGTAAAAAGAAGATAATATTAATTAACTGCATAGTAAACATCAACAATATTAGTGTTACGAGACTTCCAAAAATATTGTCACCCTACTGGCGATACACCGATACCGATATCGAGTAAAAGTTTTGTTAGTACTGTTGTCAAGATTTTGGATATTTATTACTAGAATTACTAAAGCTAGGTGTAGGAATAATGTCATAAAAACACTAAAGTTAGTTGCAGATTCATAGCTCTTACCAATCCTGAGATAAAGTGATTTGTTTCTAATCAAAACAATAGGTTTGCCAGCGTACGTTGACCTCTGTCTGCGGCCCGCGACGCAAATAAATACCTACTGGGACGAGTCGCATAGGTAGAATATTTACCTAAAATGTAACTAGTTCAATGTCACGCGAACTGTTTAGTACCTACAAGTGCTGACGTACGTTGACCTATCCCATGTGTTCATAACTAAATGTTTTTATAAGATAATTAGTTCAAAATTTAAGTACCACTTTTTTTTATATATTTGGTATCAGAATCGAGTACTGAATACCCTCCTTCAATATGTACAATCTTTTACCAGTCAACCTGTATATAAAAGCTATTATAGATATATAAAACAATAAAACTGCAAACAAGCCATTGGAATTTGTCGAACGACTGCAGGGGAGAAAAAGATTTAACAGAAAATATAAAAAAAGAAACATTTTTAACAAATTAATGGTTTATTAACAAGAACACACCAATACTATATCTACGAAACGAAGCTTATTCTAGAATTACTTCACATTTTATGTTAAACATTATTATAGAAGATAAATTCAAAGTTATTTATCACCAAAGAGCAAGTGACTTTCATTATGACTAAATAATACAGGATATGTAAATACCAGAACGATGAATACAGTAAAGGTATAGAGATCATAATCACAATTAACTTTTCTAAAGACAAATTACTGAGAAAAGGAATATTTGGAATGTTCTGTTTTACTTTCTTCTTAAAACACAATTATGTATGTAAAAATATTAATCAAAATTTCCTAAAAATTTATAGTAAATAGAGACTGCAATCCTGGAAAACGAATCCGATAATTTGACAGATACGACATCATCGTATAGCGGTTTGTGTGTCATTATATCGGATCCAGTGATAACAATTTTCGGTAAAACTTATCGTTCATTTATGATTAACTATAAGAATGAGACTAGCATTCTCGAAGACCTATGTTATCAATATAAATTAAGTAAATTAACGTTAATATTAAAAAAAAATTAATGATCTGTCCATGAAAGCGAATTCTTTGATGACTGAAATCACCCGATAAAATAAATAGTTATGCAACTGTGCTAATATTAATTGTTATTGTTTTTTATTAAGTACACTCTATTATCTCATTAAAAGATGATTTTAAATTAAAAGAAAAAAATATCACGATTTGATCAATGATTGCGATACAGATCGCATCTGGTCGAATTAAAAATAAAACCGGATTGCAATCTCTAATCATTTTATTTAAAAAAATGTTCATAATAAAAACAAATACAAAGCCTCAAATCATGTTATGTAAAGTCAAAACTTGTGACTTGTGTCTTAGTAATTAAATATTTAATAAGTAAAACGATTTCAGTCCTAAATAAATATTGCGTAAATTGTGATGTAAATTATCAACATGCGCAATGGGACTGCTAGCTAAAAATTCCTACAAAATTTACACATATTATTATCATTCGCCGTAATAGTATGCCCATTTTCACTAACGAGACCTAAATTATAGGTAGCACATAAGACAATTCTTCTCATTTTGAATGATAGATACATAAAATCTTTTAGTCATTAAAGTTGATGTGTTACTTGATTGCCTTAGGTATTACATAAAATTTTGGTGGGGTTAGTGAAACCAAAAGTAAATTCTTGAACTTCACAAGTCTTGAGTTATAAGTTATATTTAAAAATATAATAGAAACACTGTAAAATCATATCCATTAGGAGCATTTCAGGTGAAGCAGACAACGAAAAAAAGTAAGATTCTGATATTCGTCCATATTGGACGAATACCAGAATCTCGCTTTTTTAATTGTCCATTTCACGTGATATGCCCCAACCGTCGTTTCGAAATATATATCTTTGCATCACAGGTCATTTTACAAACATAAAAACACGTGGGCATTAACACGAATCTCACGTGAAATTAACCGCAACCGCACACTCACTAAACGTCCCCACTATACCGCACACACAGGGCCGGATAAACCCTATCAGAGGCCCTTAGGCAATGCAATTCTCGGGGCCCCCTAGGCAATTCAATTCTCGAGGCCCCTTTCCTTTACCCTTTTCTTACTTTTTAAAATATATACTCTCTATTACAAAAGTCCAGTCAATCAGATCGACTTCTTTAGTATCACATCACATGTCTGACTCATTTCTTTTTACTTTTATTGAAATTATCATAAGGCATAGGTTATAGTTGTAGGTAAATGATGATCCAGGTCTCATGATGGAGTAGGCAAGAGAATTGAGCATTTCCAAAAAAGAAAAGAACATGGTTGTCTGTAAAGTCGGTTTACGGACGATAGTTTAACGTGACAACGTCATAACAAAACACTGATGAAATGACTGCATACTTTTATGAATAAAATTGAATCAGCGTAACGAGACACTTTTTCGTGCATGCAGCCGTTCATCGATTTATTAGACGTTGTCACGTCAAAAATGTTCATTGAAATGAATTGAATTTTTTCTTGGTGCATGCTTGGGGCTCCTAGTCGACGCGGAGCCCCTAGGCAGTTGCCTAATATGCCTTATGAATAATCCAGCCCTGCGCACGCGCCTAAACCGTTAACTCTTTAGTTCTCACGCTTATTACGCACCTTATTCCATTCATATCAATAATCACTAGAAAACAACAAATTCACTAATTACACGATATACTAAATCTTGAATATACAAAAAAATTAATATCAGGCAAAGGAAAAGGAATACCGACTAAAAGTCACGATTAGCAAATCCAATGCAATAAAATATGAGGAGAAAACTGTTTTGTTAACGATTTGTTATATCGATTTATCAGTTGCTAAAGCAGGTGGGTAAAAGATAAAACAGTACATACACATAACAAAAACAATACATTTCTTATGTAACTGGGATCATTTAAATGCTTATTATAAAAAAATAGAATAATTAAATACTATAGGTTTTAAGGTTACTTTAAACATTTCATATGCTACCTATGTATTCTATATTAATACTATTTGATTATTTATTACAATGTAATGAAACTACTATAAACAGTGGTAACTAACGGTCGACTGTAGGGATATTGCAGATAAGAAATTTCAGATTCGGATCTTTGAATTATATTATACCGTTTACCGTTTTCGGTTACAGATACGAAAATATTTCGGTTTATGGCGATGGTTTCGGATACATTTAACATTACTAGTTTAGAGTATACAATACATTTTGCTACAATATCTGTCATAATATTGCAAATTGGTTTTATCAATATTGCGGTTTTTTTTTATGTCAGCGTGTAACAAAGCTGACTGGTTTTATTTCTAAAGTCAATTTTAGAGTATTAAAAATGACAAAAACGTTTTCATAATATTATTTCCATATATATTGTTGCTTAACAAACCATTAGGATTGTAAGTAAAATTATAAGTTTTTTAACTACCAATTTCAGGAGCATAAATGAATAATTAGTCTATATATTTTACTTAAATAATATTAAAGACTAATTAGTCAATATTATTAAGTATAATTTTCATAAGTATAAATTATATTTTTTTTCAAATTAATAAAAATATAGATGGAATTTTTACTAATATTGAAAGGCCTAAAGAGAGTGCCCACATTCAAATGTCTATGTAGATTTTAACCACAATAACAATCTCAAGCATTATAAACTTTTATCAAACAGTTTCTAACAACTATTACCTTAATTAAAATATCTGCCTGGAGTTGGATGATTAACATATTTTTGAAAACATTAAAGTTTAATTTTATATTATTATTACATATACATATAAATCCCAGTGGTGACAGAGTAAGAATACAATTCACCACTTCTGTATCATACCCATAGATGTCATAAAAGACAACTAAGGGATATGATATGCAGGTAATATCTATGCTAAAAGAAGCAAAACCCTGTGCCAACACATCTGACCAGCCTTATGCTAGGTAATTCTCTCTCTTATTTGGAGGAGGCCTATGCCCAGCAGTGGGATGTGTCTGACAAAAATTATGAATAATAATGATGCACATAAATACACTTTCAAAATGAAGATAGAATAAGAATATAATTCAACACCTCATTTTTAACCTGCAAGTGAGGTGAAAGATGACCTTATTATGAGATTGAGATGCCCCCCTTTTTTTTGTGCGACTATAGCTAACAGCTATAGATGGCAGATTATTTATTTAAATCACAGTTAACGTAGCATAGCTTTAGTCATATTATTTACTATCCTGAATGGGTGGGGTCATCAGCTCATAGTTGTCCCCTGTTGGACATAAACATGTTATCCCCATGACTTAGATGTTGTCAAATTTTATCAACATCATCATCACAGCTCATATACGTCCTACTGCTAAGCTCAAGCCTCCTCTTCAATGGGAGGGAAATTGACCTACTATACCACTCTGGTCAGATGGGTTGGTATAGGGTTATCTTTCGAGTTCACCTTCTCTTGCATAAATGTTATCTGCAGTAATCCCTTAGTCATCTTTTACAACACCCACGGATAAGAAAAGGGATGGTGAATTGTATTCTAGCTCCATCAAGACACGGAAGATTTTTCATATTTATGATTAATTAAAAGGTCCTATTTGTAGTTTTCATTTTATATTTTATTGTAAATATTTATAAGATTTCTGATATAGAAGAAGAGGTAAAAATAGCTTACATAGAATTATTTGCTAAGCAACAATATAATTCAGTAGAAGTCACAAAAATATTTTAAATATAATTTTGCCGAGAGTCAAATATAAATAAAGTGATTAGAATTTGCATTTCATATTCCTTTTCAATTTAAATAGCTACCTAATACTTTTTTACCTAATTTTGTACTCAACCAAGTACTGGCCCTAAATAAGGTGCTTGATCACAATAAAAGCATTTTGGTACTTCCGTCTCTTGTAACTCAACTAAATTGGAGCTGATAGTGTTAGCAACGTGGTAGTAACGACATCTTCTTGGTCCTATATCCTCAATTAATGTATCATAAGGTGGTGATAGAATGTCAAAAAAGGCTGCTGGCAATTCTAAAGCCTCTATTTCATGATAATTTGATGTACTTGGTGTCAGTAATGAGGTTTCACAATGTTCTCTAACAGTGCGGTCAGTTGAAATTTGTGCGAATAATCTTCGTCTTTTATGTACGCCTTGAGCCAACCGCGCTGCTTCATGTTTCGCTCGTGTTTGAAAATCTATAACTTTTACGGCTTCTTTAAGGGGATATTCTGAGAATGCCCTAATTTTCACCGCCCCTGATATTACTTTTAGAAGTCCGTGCATGTGCGGATGATCATGAAGCGGCATCTTGAAACCAGGTTTTAAAACAAATATACTCATATTTACTTGCCTATTTTGAAATACTTCTATATAGGTACACGGAGCTTTATTTGGTTTCATCCATCTTTCAGGATTGCTCAAGGAATCGTCGTAACCTAGGTCTTCAGCTTTAAGTGAATCCATCATAGCCTTTAACTTGTTCAAATTCGTCGGGAATTCATTCTTCCGGTTGTCATCGAAAGTGTGAAGTGCTTGCCGGTAAATATTTACGATTGGAGGTACATTAACAACTTCCATATTGGATCTCGATTCATATCTAATATCCATATGAAATCGGCCTAATTTACACAAAGAATTTATTCTAAAAAAAAATGTATAAGTAGGAAATAATCTAGACGATAACAAAGCACAACTGTCAACAAACGTCATTTTGTCGTTCATGAAATTTACGTTTCGTTTCTGCCTCTCAAAGGTAAAATCTTGAAAAGGTACTTTATGTTCATAACAAAAATTTTCATAAGAGAATGCCTAAGTTTTATAAATTGAACAAATCATGTTAAAATACTGTTTAATTTAATCTTATAATTTAATACAGATGCTTTTCTTTAGGATTAGCTGAGCATTAGGTATATAAATAATAGTATAGTAATAATTTTCACACAGGTTATTCTTGTAATGTGATGTGCATCCTCTAGCGGCCAAGAGATGTAAATCCAAGGCGAAAGTGTTTTGTAATGGTCTTGTTTCACAACATGTATTAAATAATATTGATGCTATTTAACGCAATATGTGGCGGAGGAACTCTTGGGGAGTGGTGATTAAGACATAAAAGTGCTTTACATACGTTTTCGTTTCCACCAAAAATCTCAGAACATACCATTAACAGTGCCCTGTTAACTGTGCCCAACACTGTTGAAGGCAAGAATTTGACTTACTGACAGACATTGACTTATTAGTAATTCATATATAAACTTCATATTTGATAAATTGATAATTGGTAAAGAAAATGATAACTCGAAACTGGCAAAAATTGCTTGTGTTAGTAACTGAGTGCCAAGAAAAATAATGAAGAAGAATCCTATTATTCTAGCACTACTAATGTGATTTTATAATCTATGTGTAACAAATATAGCGTCAAATTAAAACGATTTTTGCCAATAAATAATGCCATTACTTGCTTAATTATATATATATAATTTTCATTATAATTACATGTATATTCAATGTTTCAGAAATACTTTTATAGTATATTTAATAAATGTTTAATTCACCCGGTGTTTCAATTTCGATTATTATTTTCAAATTCGATATAAGATTAAACTTTTATTCTAATTATAGTCCTCTAGTGGCGAATAGCTGCAAGCGTACGCCTACTAATGTGACCGTTGAAGTAAAACGAAAATAGATGGCATTAACAGAAGATAATATTTACCAACAGATGGTAGTAATTGCTTAAATGCTTATGGCATGGTATGCTTATGGTAGTAATTGCTTAATTGCTTTATCGATGTTAGATTTTTTTTACAATGTGAGAGTTAATCCCCGGAAGTAGTAATAGAAATAGCTAGAATGTAGAGACACTACTTACATTTTACAGTAAATACCTATAACTTTTGGTCACCAGTGATAGAAAACGACGTCCTTGGAGTGGTAATCTTTGGGAGGATGGCGGGCAGTGTCAGTCTGGTCCTATACCGTTGTATTGATGCGGTAGTTACCTTCTGCGAGACTTTGACCTAGCTCCCATTTCTTCTGTGTGGATCATCAGAATCGATTTCCTAACTTCGGTGATCCATCCACTAGGTTAAGTAGGTTATCCTACCGGGTATCCCTGACAATGCCATCACGCGATAGTTCAATGGCACTTACGGCTATTTAGTCAATTACTACATTCTAATGAGTGACATCAAGCAGACCTTGAAAATAAAACTTCATTTCATCCTCACCATCACATTGCTTAATTAGGATTAGTTTTTGATCTTATGTAAATTGCATAATTTATATTAAAATTTTAATGTACAAGTCTTTTTGATTACCTTTAACCTATTAGATGCGCTGGTCACATTAGAATAGGCTATGACTAACAAATCACTATTTTGTCACAATAAAAAAATTATATTAATTAAATTAAATTCAAAGAAAATAGATATTCAAGTTTCTAGATTGTTGTTTACTTCTTTACCTTAAATGATTGTGATAGCTATAATATACTCTAGAAAATTATGTCGTAGGATCATACTGTCGACAATCGTCTGTCTACAACTACGGGAAGGTCCGTCCGGGATAGTGCCACACTCTCGCAGAACATTGACGTCTGAGTAGTAGCAATTTATTACTACGCTTCGTTCGGTGAGTCAGAGAGCCGGCAGCCCAAGTTTTTAAGGGTGTTTGCGTATGAGTTTTGGTAATGTTTTTGGTATCACCGAACCTCAGTGCACGCATTCAACTCCTTTCTCTCAATTCACACTCCTTTCACGTCACAGTAGGCAGCGGCATAGATAAGGTCCATGAGGGCCGTATCACTTACCATCAGGTGTTATTTGCTAGTTTGCCAAGAACAGCAATAAAAAAAAATATCCGACATAAATTTTTTTGGTAATAAATATCGGTAATCATTTATTGATTACGCAGGAACTAAGAGTGAGCCTATTGATCGCGTAGCTCTGGGCACGTGCCCAGAATATCCAGTGGAAGGAGCTCTGTTGATTGCCTACATACGTTTAACAAAATTGTCATATTCATCATTATCATTTCAAATGGATTTCCCTTCTATTGTGAAGAATGCTCGGCTCAAGCCTCCTCCACAATATGAGGGAAATCCAGCTGAAATGACCTATTATACCACGCTGGTCAGGGTTATTGATATATGGTTATCTTCAAATGTTTCTTCTATTGTATTCGTCTTTTACGATATCCACAAACGTGATAGAAGGTGGTAGGTAAATTATATTATTACTCCATCACTACATGCAAAATATATTATGTTACTGCTATATTGATCTGCTATATTGAACTAATCGAAATTAGCATCATTGGCTACATTCTAATCAATACATTTCAACATCACAATAAACTCCCATTAAATATTGTTCGACAAAATACGGCAGCGATTCTATTTGTGTTGATGAATTTATCTATGTTTATAGTTGCTAGTTAATCGGTATGTTTGTTGCGTTCTCGATAAAACACAGACAGCATTGGAAACTCAATAAAATCACATAGAACATTTACAATGCAGGAGTATTTATTTGAGTGGTGTTGTTCTGCCACCCGTGGCTCAGCGGCCATCGCTGTGGATGTAAAGACCACACATTAAATGCTCAGTAGTTTTATTGTAAAGTAGAAATTTTATTACTATTCTAAAGTATAAATAGATTATTTTGTGATTTAGAATGGAAATAGTGCTACCTATATTTACAAAGAGTAAATTGTCTTGTTAGCCCACGGGCGTAACTATATACTAGCCAAATATTAGGTGTCCAGTTTGAATCTTTAACCCAAATAAGTGTTGTTGCACTTTTTTAAAAGCTTTTTTTTTAACTTAGGTATCCTGTTAGTATGTTAGTATGGGACAATTCTTGCAAGTTAAGTTAGAACCACTTCCTTTCGTTAGATAAGGTTGAAATTTGGTTTACTTACGTAACTTCGGTGACAATGCAATAATATGGTACCATGAAGCTGGTCTCAAGATGGCGTCGGGAGGTGGCTATAGGAATTCCTAAACTAAACAAGATAAAACCGTTCGTGTTTGGACGCATTTGAATGGTCTTGACAAGCACTTTTTCTTCGATTTAGAGCATTTAAATAAAAGCTTGTATTTAACTTTTTTTCAGATTAATATTTTATTATTATACTAGCAACCCGCCCTCGCTTCGCTTCTGTTATAGTCGTTTTACCCGTGTAGTTCCTGTTCCCGTGGGAATACCGGGATAAAATATAGCCTAGTTTACGCCCTGATATTATAGCTTTCCATTGGTGAAAGAATTTTTGGAATCGGTCCAGCCGTTTTGAAGATTACCCGGAACAAACAGACAGACAAAATTTTTTTAATCGCTATTTTAGGCATAGGTGTCGTGCAAATAACAGTGTGCGCATGAAAAAAGCCTATTATTTTGACATTACAAACAGACACTCCAATTTTATTCATTGGTAAGTATAGATGAGGCTCCCAAATTCAAGCGCGAAGTGCGATCCTGTGCCGCCTGCATCTAATGACGTCCATCAACTTTCACCAGATTGTTGGTCCACTTAGAAGAATGGCATCCTACACTGCGTCGGTCTATATGTGGTTACCACTTGACAATCTTTCTTCCCCAATGGTTGTCGGTTCGTCTAACCATGTGTCCTACCCATTACCACTTCAGAGTGCTAATTCTTCGTGCTATGTTGGTTACACCCATTCTTCTACGGATTTTCGTATTTCAGATTCTATCTCGCAGAAAAATCTCGAGAAGCTCCATAGCACGCTGAGCGACTTTGAGCTTAGGTATAAGGCTCACATTTGGGGACCACGTTCTGTGCCGTAAGTCATCACTGTTAATACACATTGATCGTAGACCTATGTTTTCAGATACCGAGATGTATTGAAATAGAAGATCCTCTTAAGTTTTCTAAACCCTGCCCAGCCGAGATGGATTCGTCGGCGGACCTCTTTCTCGAAATTGGATTTACTGAACTTGACTGTTTGTCCAAGGTAATCGTAATGTTCGACAACTTTTAAAATATCCAACTAGGACCGGTACAGGAATGAAATGAGCACTTGACATGAATTTTACATATCTTGTCCATACTCAATCGTAAACCCACTAGTTGGGATACCCTGCTGAGATCGTTGAGCGAGAGGGAGAGAGACCACAGAGGACCTCATCTGGAGGATATCGTCTGGAAATCCAAGGTGAGTGATGTATTCGCGCTTATTTTTTGATACCGTGTCTGGTCCAGTCTAAGAGTTTGAACACATATTCCAGTGCAGTTTCGGAGAGATGACGTCTCCCTATCTCAGCTTCTTAATAGATTATTTTATTTTAGAATATAATATACTTATATAGTTTTACTAGCAACCCGCCCTCGCTTCGCTTCGGTTTTAGTCGCTTTAACCGTGTAGTTCCCGTTCCCGTGGGAATACCGGGATAAAATATAGCCTAGTTTACGCACTGATATTATAGCTTTCCATTGGTGAAAGAATTTTTGAAATCGGTCTGGCCGTTTTGAAGATTACCCGGAACAAACAGACAGACAGACAAAAATTTTTTAATCTGTATTTTAGGCATAGGTGTCGTGCAAATAACCGTGTGAGCATGAAAAAAGCCTATTATTTTGACATTACAAACAGACACTCCAATTTTATTTATTGGTATAGATAATTTAAAAGATTGGAAATAAATGAATACCTTGCCTATAACTATTGTAGGTCTAGGAGCATAGCTATCAAATCAAAAACTACTAAAATATAAATAAGAAAGTTTCTAAGAGTATAAGTATGGATGGATGTTTAATACACTTTTAAGGTAAGCCCTGAATTTTTGTGTATTGACGGTAAGAAAACAGTTCACCACTCTATATATTGCCCGTGGATGTGGTATAAGTCTATTAATCTAGCCGAGGCCGCGGGTGACGTGACCGGGGATTAGTCCGTCACCCGCCGAGAGGCCGATCGCACGAGAAAAGACCGATGTCCTCCCCGGTCCGAGGTGGGGACTTCGGTCGATGGCAGGGTACCCCAATAGGGGGTATTCCGTCGGGCCGACCACTGATGTCAAGTAACCCTGCTCCAGTGGTCGGCCCAACGACGAAGGCGACGTGGTTTTCGGGTGGGTTGCGGGTGTTGCGTGCTTACGCCCCTCTGTCGCCCCGGACGGAGTGGTGCGACGAGCGCGCCGACCGCAGTCCACCCAAAAAAAAAAAAAATAAATAAGTCGATTAAGGGACATAATATGTAAATAATAATTGTCCAAGAGAAGAAAGACTCCAAATAAAAGCAATTCAATTTAAAAATTCTATAAAAGCATTTCAATGGTCAATTTCCCTCCTATTCTGAAGGAGGCTCGAGCCCAGCAGTGGGGCGTATACGAGCTAAGATAGATATAGATAGCTAAAAATATTCTAAAACTCAAATAACAATAGGGAACTTGAACTACTGGGCCATTTTCTGAATAATACTATCTAATACAACTATCCATAAAAACTGACGGTATCAAAACATCGCTAGCACTTCAAATACCTGCTACTAAGAACGGAGCACTTAACCAGGTTACATCGGGGCACCATCATGGTGTGCCGGAGTTGGTTCCAAGAATGCCACCCATCGAGAACACCTGACAAACAAACCGACGAACAACAGAGTACAGTAGCATCGCACTTGGAATTGTAACTTGTACTCGTTTTTAACTATAAAATTACCTTTGGAACTTTGTTAAACTATCATGATTATTTATACCTAAAGATTTAGTTCTTTGCAACATCATGCATTATCACGTTAGGAAATAAGTGTTTGAACGAAATTCAGATATAAACTGCCTTACTAATATTATAAATGCGAAAGTATGTTTGTTTGTTTGTTACGCTTTCACGCTTAAACCACCGAACCGATTTCAATAATTCTTTGACCAATAGAAAGCTATAATACCAGGAAGTAACATAGGCTATATTTTGTCTTGGTATTCCCACGGGAACGGAAACTATGCGGGTAAGGGGACTGAAACCGAAGCGAAGCGAGGGCGGGTTGCTAGTAGGTACCTACATTATAAAATAGTCTAGATACATACATGGCGAAAGGAAAGACAAAAAAGATTGACATAGATTGACTTAGTCATCTTTTACGACATCCACCGGCAATAATAGTTATCTATTTATTTAAATACTAGCAACCCGCCCCCGCTTCGCTTCGGTTTCAGTCGTCTTACCCGCGTAGTTCCTGTTCCCGTAGGCATACGGGGATAAAATATGGCCTATGTTACTCCCTGATGTTATAGCTTTCCATTGGAGAAAGAATTTTTGAAATCGGCTCTGTGGTTTTAGCGTGAAAGCGTAACAAACAAACAAACTTAATTTCACATTTATATTAGTAAGGATATAATTTGCTAATCATTTGTTGCGTCAAAGAAAGAATACCAGAACGGATTTACAGATTTGGCCGTTTTTATTTGGTTGTAATTATAATAGTGTTTCCGTGTGTTGAAAGAATAAGAATACAATTCATTACCCCCTATTTTGCCTGTAGGTATTGTAAAAGACGAAGGCAGTATTCATATCCGTTACCACACAGCACCTATACCGAGTAATATCCAATGATGAGCGTATAAAGTTCACTTGTCGTAAAAAAGTTTGTTAATATCAAAACGAGGCTGGATTAAAAATAGGAAGTTTACGTGTACATACTGTAACTACATGATTTAAAGATGTAGGAGCTTATATATACTTCATCATCATTCCAGCTCATAAACGTCACACTACTGGGCTCGAGCCTCCTCCACAGTGAGAAATTGACTATGGTATAGTCAATTTCTGATCGCTGATCAGGCGCATGGTACAGGGTTTTATTTCGAGTTTACCTTCTCATGCATAGATGTTATATGCATATTATAATCTCTTAGTATCACCTTATGCGAGTTTTTAATCTTAGCCAAGTTGAATTATGCCGATACAGTCTATGGTCCATGCATTTTAGGTAAAACAGAAAAGTTTATACAGCGCGTTTAAAACGCCGCCCAAAAAGTCGGGGTACGTCCAGGCATACCCTGACTAAACTGTCGGGGCGATAGGGTTATAGCCTTCTATAAAAATACGTTTTAAAAAAAGTAAAATACAAACGAATTTATCTTTGGATGATTATGTACACTGGCACTGTAGGTCGGTATCTTAACCACTGGGTATATAATCTGTGCAGTCCGTAACACCGTATTGCGATCGCCAATACGCCTATCAAGAGTGGCGATTACAGTTATAGCCCCTCATTTCTGGGAGTGGTCTACTGTCAACATGGGGCCGGCTAAATACTGGATGAATGAATGGAATGAAAAAAAATTGTAACTTAATATTATAAATGCGAATGTCAGTTTGTTACGATTTTATCCCTAAACCACTAAACTGATTTTAAGAATTCTAAATAAAACTACTGGACAGACGCCGCCCGCGATCATGAACGCTGCAAAGAGTTCGAAACGTCAGGCAATCAAAGATCAAGTACAAACAACAAAGTTTTATTTAAAAGGTGTAATACTCGCGTAAACATCGGAAATCATTATTTAAAAATTCTTTCACCAATGCAAAGATAGATTGATCATCTCGGCTCATACACGTCTACTAATGGGCTTACTGACCACTGTATCATGCTGGTCAGACGGGTTGGTATGGAATTTTATTTCGAGTTTTTCTTCTCTTGTACAAATATTATATACGAGATCCCTTGGTCGTCTTTTACAACATCCTTGGGCAAGAAATGGGGCGGTGAACTGTACTCTTACTTCGTCACCACACGAAAAATATCATAATAAATTGTTAATATGCTTGTAAAATTGAATATTAAATATAGAGAGATTAACCTATGTTAGCAGCGAATAACATAGGTTATATTTTATCTGCTTCCTATGGCGACAGAGTAAGAATACAATTCACCACCTCATATCTTGCCCATGGGTGTCGTAAAAGACGAATAATGCATAACATCTATGCAAGAGAAGAAAAACTCAAAACAAAACCATATGCCATCATCATATCAAAAACATCTGACCAAAGTGGTATAGCTCGTTAATTTCCCTTCCATAGTGGAGGAGGTCCGAGCCCAATAGTGGGACGTATTTGAGCTGAGATGATCTTGATATGATATTTTATTTTCGTATGACTAAGGGAACTACGTCGGTGAAACGGCAGAAATTAGCTAGTATTTAATAGATGTGAATGACTTGGTCCAAAAGTCAACATTCAGTGCTAGAAATCTACGACTCGTTAGCGTGGAGGTGGTTAAGATAGCTATCAATGTGCCAATCACCTCATTTACATCGAAAATGTTTTATTTTAGTTTGTCTCGACATCTGCAATTACAATATATCGGATTACAGCAATAGATTATGTTTGTTAAAGACGGAACCAAGCATGTTAAATACGCACTAAGCATGCTCGCAGCTTTCTGTGCATAGAAAAAAATAAAACAATGAAAAATATTTCTATTGAATTCGTTAATTTATAATTATTTTACCATAACTAGATAAAAAAAAATAAAAAAATGAAAGAAAATTAAATTGATTCGTTCATACTAATAGTTTTTACAATAAAACTATTAGTAGGATTTGCAACTTATAAATAAGACTAGTTTTTTAAGCAATTGTCAGCCTTTTTTAAGATTAATAAATAAGACTAGTTTTTTAAGGAATTCAACTTATTTTGAAATTTATAAATAAGACAAGTGTTATTAAGCAATTGTCTACCTTTTCTGAGATTAATAGACAAGACAGAAGACTAGTTTTTTAAGCAATTGTCAGCCTTTTTTAAGATTAATAAACAAGACTAGTTTTTTAAGGAATTAAACTTATTTTGAGATTTATAAATAAGACAAGTGTTATTAAGCAATTGTTAACCTTTTTTGAGATTAATAGACAAGACTAGTTTTTTAAGCAATTGTCAACCTTTTTTCGAGATTACTAAATAAGACTAGTTATTTAAGCAATGATAATTTTTTTTGAGATTATTTTGATTTGAAATAAGACTAGTTATTTAAGCTGTTGGTTGCCAATTGTTAACCGAGCAGTACGTCTTATTCTTTTCCTTAGTTACAATTTTCTTAACAAATTATCAAATTATTCAGATTTGTTTGTTTGTTTGTAACGCTTTCACGCTTAAACCACCGAACCGATTTCAAAAATTCTTTCACCAATGGAAAGCTATAATATCAGGGAGTAACATAGGCTATATTTTATCCCGGTATTCCCACAGGAACGGGAACTACGCCGCGGGTAAAGCGACCGAAACCGAAGCGAAGCGAGGGCGGGTTGATAGTATTATTATATTTTTATTGTTGATGGTGGCAATCGAGCACACCTGATAGTAAGTGATGCTGCTGCACATGGCTTTACACCTTTACAACAACAGGCACAGCTAGGTCGCTGCCTGTCGTGAAGAAAGCTCTCTTCTTAAACCTCGTTTAAAGAAGGGCATGTCATAGCACTTGGTCAACACAGCCGCAGGTTGTTCATTCCAGAGCCTGCACGTACATGGGAGAAATTATCACTGGACATATCAAGAGCATAACGTTTCCAGGTGAAATGGATGAACCTTGCTTTGATATTGAGTGGTACGTTGGTAAAAGAGTGACAGTGGTACTAAGTCAAACAGATTATATTAATCATGATTCATAAGTGGGTGAAATCGTCACCATGCTATGGGACTGTCAATGGTATTTTCTGGGAATTTTGGTGTAAAACGAAAACATTTGCATCATCATCATCATTTCAGCTCATATACGTCCCACTGTTGGGTTCGGGCCTCCTCCGCAATGGGAGGGAAATTGACCTACTATATACTATAGCATGATGGTCGGACTTGTTGGTATAGGGTTTTATTTCGAGGTTTCCTTCCCTTGCACAGATCTTATGTGCGTATATCCCTTAGTCGTCTTATACGACATCCCCGGCAAGATAGGGAGTGGTGAATTGTATTCTTACTCCGTCACCACACGGAAGACATTGGCATATCACTTATATATAAAATTCATTACACTCCAGTAGCTCCTCCGCATTACATTAGATAAAATATCATCAAAATTATTTCATATAATACATTAACACATTTCATAATAATACAAGACCATCGCATGACATTTTCATTATATTTCCAACTAAGTAATATGGCGTGGAATGCAAGTCTATTATACTTTCGGAGCAAATGGTAAAATTCATCATCATCATCAGCATATGTTCCATTGTTGTGCTCGGGCTTTCTCGATTACGGGAGGGAAATTGACCTACTAATTACGATAACGCTAATCAGACGTGTTGACATAGAGTATTGTTTCTAGTTTTCCTTCTCTTATGATATATGCATACTATATTCCCTAGTCGTCTTTTACGTTACCTATAGGCAATAGAGGAGAGTGATGAATTGTATTCTTACTCCGTCACCAGACGGGAAATATAAGCAAAAAATTCTTCATTTTCATCATTTCAGCCTATCGCCGTCCACTGCCGGACGTAGGCCTCTCTCACGTTACTCCATAAAGTGCAGTCCTGTGCCGCCTGCATCCAACAACGTCCAGCAAGCTTTCATCAGGTCGTCTCGGTCCACCTAGTTGCGTCCTACACTGCTTCATCCGATACGCGGTCGCCACTCGAGAACCTTTCTTCTATGGGACTTTGAGCCTTGTTATGAGGCCTACATTTAGGGACCATGTTTAAAAAACTTAATTAATTCTTACTGCTGCGATTTTGTATAAACTCGTTTATTACTGAGTGTAGCGGACACCATTTAGCCCATTAGTGACGTATTATTTAATTATAGATATCGTATATTCATAGATTACTATAGTAATGTATTTCAAGAAATAGAAATTAATTAAATACATAAAGGACAGTAGAGGTTATTCAGTAGAGGTTCGTTATGATGAAACAAATATTATGCAGTCAGCATCATCATTTCGGTTCATATACGCCCTATTGCTAGGCTCAAAACTCCTCCATAATAGGAGGAAAAGGCACTGTCGAGGCATCGATTGGAGATGGTACCCGAAAGCACAGCTCCTCATGTGGAGTACTGCTCACATCTCTGGGCAGGTGTGCAGGTGATAATTACTCCCACGTACGTGCAAGCTCTGGAATGAACTACCTGCTGCTGTTTCCCGAGCGCTATGACACGTCCTTCTTTAAACGAGGTTTAAGAAGAGTATTTTTTTCAGGGTAGGTAAAGTATTGCAAAGGTCCATGTGCGGCAGTATTACTTACCATCAGGTGTGCTGCTGCTTGCTCGTTTGCCACCGTTGGCAATAAAAATACCTACGTGTGTTTGTCTGTCTGTGGCACTGTAACTCTCAAACGGATGAATCGATTTCGCTGCGGTTTTTTTGAAATCTAGTTTCCTTGCGACGGTCGGTCCAGCAGTGTAAGAGTAGCAGCTCTTTTTCAAAAGGATGTAATGGTGTATGATTACTCGATTAAGTATTTTACGTATAATCTTTAAATACTTTTTTTTATTATTTTAGTTTGTGTCAGGGGTTATTCAAAAGTTTCATTTTTACATATACTTATGTATTAGTTAAATGATCTCTATGTATATTAAAATATTGTTAATGCCAAGAAAATGATAGAAACTGACGCAAATGAACCATTGGAAAGTACGTAATATGTAGCTAAACATTTGCTATTACATATTACTACAGACGTTCGTACCATGGAAACGTAGACTTTGTAGAATCAAAGAGAAACTATTCCTTTCATCAAACAATGCCGTGATTATTGGCACTCATTCGCGCATATAACAAAAAGATGAAATATATATATTTTTAGTAGGTATACTTTATAAATTACTAGCTTTTGCCCGCGGCTTCGCCCGCGTAAATGTTGGCTTGCATATTTCTTTTTATTGTGTTATTGTGGTGACGGAGTAAGAATACAATTCACCACTCCCTATCTTGCCCGTGGATGTCGTATAAGACGACTATGGGATATAATATACACATAACATCTATGCAATAGAAGGAAAACTCGAAAAATGAAACCCTATACCAACATATCTGACCAGCATGGTATAGTAGGTCAAATTCCCAAGAGTGGGAAGTATGTGGGCTGCGATGATGATGATGATGATATTTCTTAATTTAAGAAATACTCTATCTGTGTGTCAATTTTCATCCAAATCTGGTCAACAGTTTACGCGTGATCGAGTAAGAAAGGTCCAAATAACTTCACAAATTTTTATATTTGAATATTACTTCCACCCTTGTAGTTCAAATTCACGTGGAAAGACGATGATAAATATGGCCATCCTTAGACGCTGATAATACATTATCCATGATAGGTTTCCATTGGTGAAAAAGAATAATATTGATCAAACTCCCGTAGTTTCACCCACGTAGACCCCATTAGATTCCCATGCGAATGCCGAGATAAAAATTGCCTATGTTACTCGCTGATATTATAAGTCTACATAGGTGAAAAAAAAATTGTACTAACAAATCCCATACAAATATCCAAGATAAAAATTGCCTATGTTACTCGCTGATAACGTAGCTTCCTATTGTTGAAAGAATTTTAAAAATTGGTCAACATCCACCGGTTTCTCTCGCAGAGTTCTCGTTCCGGGCAAACACCAGGATGAAAATAGCCTTTATTTGTTATTCGCTGATAATGTAGATTTTCATTCGTAAATTAATTTTTATATCCATTAAATGTCCGTGATTTCACCCGCATCGTGCCCGCGCCCGTAGGAATATTGGGAAAAAAAATTGCCTAAATATGTTCATCATCATTTCGTCTCATATACGTCCCACTGCTGGGCTCGTGCCTCCTCCATAGTAGGAGGGAAATTAACCTTAATATACCATGCTGGTCAGGCAGGTTGGTATAGGGTTTTGTTTTGAGTTTTCCATCGCTTGCATAGATGTCATATGCGTAATATATCCCTGAGTCGTCTCTTACGACACCCACGGGTAAGAGAGGGGGTGGTGAATTGTATTCTTACTCCGTCGCCACACGGAATAAAACCTAAATAATTAGCTTTCCGTTAGTGAAATAATTTTAAAATGTGAGAATCAATAAAAAAACATAATAATCAACGCAAAGAGAATAATAATAATAAACAATAGTCAAGTTATATAATTGCGTAATCAAAACAATATAAATGAAAAACAGTCGTAATAATCAATATGAAGTCAATTAGTAACATATGTAAATGTCAAATAAGTCAATATATAAGCCAAAATAATAATACAGCAATGTTCAAATTAAATCTGGATCCTCCAAAAATTCCGTTATGTCATAGTACGCTCTGTTAGATAAATACGATTTTAGTCTCATTTTTAATTCATTGGCGTTCAAATCCCTCCATTTTTTTGGCAATCTATTATAAATTATAGGAGCCATGCAGAAGATACTCTTGCCCATAAGTGCAGTCTTTGATGAATGCAATCGTAGTTTTGTGTTGTCTCGTCTGTTTCGGACTACGGCATCATCTAAGCGAGGTAATAGGTTTGGATTGCTTTTAACAAAGGTAACCACTTCCAATATGTAAAGCGACGGCAAAGTAAGAATTTTGTACTGTTTAAAGAAAGGCTTTCAGTACTTTTTAATAAAAACATGCTTCTAAGGCATCTTTTCTGACCTTTAAAGATGATGTTTCTATCAGCCGAGTTACCCCAGAATATTACGCCGTATCTGAGAGAAGAAAACTCAAAACAAAACCATATGCCATCATCATATCAAAAAACATCTGACCAAAGTGGTATAGTTCGTCAATTTCCCTTCCATAGTGGAGGAGGCCCGAGCCCAATAGTGGGACGTATTTGAGCTGAGATGATCTTGATATGATATTTTATTTTCGTATGACTAAGGGAACTACGTTGGTGAAACGGCAGAAATTAGCTAGTATTTAATAGATGTGAATTACTTGGTCCAAAAGTCAACATTCAGTGCTAGAAATCTACGACTCGTTAGCGTGGAGGTGGTTAAGATAGCTATCAATGTGCCAATCACCTCATTTACATCGAAAATGTTTAATTTTAGTTTGTCTCGACATCTGCAATTACAATATATCGGATTACAGCAATAGATTATGTTTGTTAGAGACGGAACCAAGCATGTTAAATACGCACTAAGCATGCTCGCAGCTTTCTGTGCATAGAAAAAAATAAAACAATGAAAAATATTTTTATTGAATTCGTTAATTTATAATTATTTTACCATCACTAGGTAAAAAAAATAAAAAAAATTAAAGAAAATTAAATTGATTCGTTCATATTAACAGTTTTTACAATAAAACTATTAGTAGAATTTGCAACTTATAAATAAGACTGGTTTTTAAGCAATTGTCAGCCTTTTTTAAGATTAATAAACAAGACTAGTTTTTTAAGGAATTCAACTTATTTTGAGATTTATAAATAAGACAAGTGTTATTAAGCAATTGTCTACCTTTTCTGAGATTAATAGACAAGACAGAAGACTAGTTTTTTAAGCAATAGTCAACCTTTTTTCGAGATTACTAAATAAGACTAGTTATTTAAGCAATGATAATTTTTTTTGAGATTATATTGATTTGAAATAAGACTAGTTATTTAAGCTGTTGGTTGCCAATTGTTAACCAAGCAGTACGTCTTATTCTTTTCCTTAGTTACAATTTTCTTAACAAATTATCAAATTATTCAGGTCTTAAGTTTCTTCATCCATACTAATATTATAAATGCGAAAGTAAGGATGTTTGTTTGTTTGTTTGTAACGCTTTCATGCTTAAACCACCGAACCGATTTCAAAAATTCTTTCACCAATGGAAAGCTATAATATCAGGGAGTAACATAGGCTATATTTTATCCCGGTATTCCCACAGAAACGGCAACTACGCCGCGGGTAAAGCTACCGAAACCGAAGCGAAGCGAGGGTGGTTGGCGGTTGCTAGTATTATTATATTTTTATTGTTGATGGTGGCAATCGAGCACACCTGATAGTAAGTGATGCTGCTGCACATGGCTTTACACCTTTACAACAACAGGCACAGCTAGGTCGCTGCCTGTCGTGAAGAAAGCTCTCTTCTTAAACCTCGTTTAAAGAAGGGCATGTCATAGCACTTGGTCAACACAGCCGCAGGTTGTTCATTCCAGAGCCTGCACGTACATGGGAGAAATTATCACTGGACATATCAAGAGCATAACGTTTCCAGGTGAAATGGATGAACCTTGCTTTGATATTGAGTGGTACGTTGGTAAAAGAGTGACAGTGGTACTAAGTCAAACAGATTATATTAATCATGATTCATAAGTGGGTGAAATCGTCACCATGCTATGGGACTGTCAATGGTATTTTCTGGGAATTTTGGTGTAAAACGAAAACATTTGCATCATCATCATCATTTCAGCTCATATACGTCCCACTGTTGGGTTCGGGCCTCCTCCGCAATGGGAGGGAAATTGACCTACTATATACTATAGCATGATGGTCGGACTTGTTGGTATAGGGATTTATTTCGAGGTTTCCTTCCCTTGCACAGATCTTATGTGCGTATATCCCTTAGTCGTCTTATACGACATCCCCGGCAAGATAGGGAGTGGTGAATTGTATTCTTACTCCGTCACCACACGGAAGACATTGGCATATCACTTATATATAAAATTCATTACACTCCAGTAGCTCCTCCGCATTACATTAGATAAAATATCATCAAAATTATTTCATATAATACATTAACACACTTCATAATAATACAAGACCATCGCATGACATTTTCATTATATTTCCAACTAAGTAATATGGCGTGGAATGCAAGTCTATTATACTTTCGGAGCAAATGGTAAAATTCATCATCATCATCAGCATATGTTCCATTGTTGTGCTCGGGCTTTCTCGATTACGGGAGGGAAATTGACCTACTAATTACGATAACGCTAATCAGACGTGTTGACATAGAGTATTGTTTCTAGTTTTCCTTCTCTTATGATATATGCATACTATATTCCCTAGTCGTCTTTTACGTTACCTATAGGCAATAGAGGAGAGTGATGAATTGTATTCTTACTCCGTCACCAGACGGGAAATATAAGCAAAAAATTCTTCATTTTCATCATTTCAGCCTATCGCCGTCCACTGCCGGACGTAGGCCTCTCTCACGCTACTCCATAAAGTGCAGTCCTGTGCCACCTGCATCCAACAACGCCCAGCAAGCTTTCATCAGGTCGTCTCGGTCCACCTAGTTGCGTCCTACACTGCTTCATCCGATACGCGGTCGCCACTCGAGAACCTTTCTTCTATGGGACTTTGAGCCTTGTTATGAGGCCTACATTTAGGGACCACGTTTAAAAAACTTAATTAATTCTTACTGCTGCGATTTTGTATAAACTCGTTTATTACTGAGTGTAGCGGACACCATTTAGCCCATTAGTGACGTATTATTTAATTATAGATATCGTATATTCATAGATTACTATAGTAATGTATTTCAAGAAATAGAAATTAATTAAATACATAAATGACAGTAGAGGTTATTCGTTATGATGAAACAAATATTATGCAGTCAGCATCATCATTTCGGTTCATATACGCCCTATTGCTAGGCTCAAAACTCCTCCATAATAGGAGGAAAAGGCACTGTCGAGGCATTGATTGGAGATGGTACCCGAAAGCACAGCTCCTCATGTGGAGTACTGCTCACATCTCTGGGCAGGTGTGCAGGTGATAATTTCTCCCACGTACGTGCAAGCTCTGGAATGAACTACCTGCTGCTGTTTCCCGAGCGCTATGACACGTCCTTCTTTAAACGAGGTTTAAGAAGAGTATTTTTTTCAGGGTAGGTAACGGCCTGGCTGTGCCTCTGGTATTGCAAAGGTCCATGTGCGGCAGTATTACTTACCATCAGGTGTGCTGCTGCTTGCTCGTTTGCCACCGTTGGCAATAAAAATACCTACGTGTGTTTGTCTGTCTGTGGCACTGTAACTCTCAAACGGATGAATCGATTTCGCTGCGGTTTTTTTGAAATCTAGTTTCCTTGCGACGGTCGATCCAGCAGTGTAAGAGTAGCTCTTTTTCAAAAGGATGTAATGGTGTATGATTACTCGATTAAGTATTTTACGTATAATCTTTAAATACTTTTTTTTATTATTTTAGTTTGTGTCAGGGGTTATTCAAAAGTTTCATTTTTACATATACTTATGTATTAGTTAAATGAACTCTATGTATATTAAAATATTGTTAATGCCAAGAAAATGATAGAAACTGACGCAAATGAACCATTGGAAAGTACGTAATATGTAGCTAAACATTTGCTATTATTACTACAGACGTTCGTACAATGGAAACGTAGACTTTGTAGAATTAAAGAGAAACTATTCCTTTCATCAAACAATGCCGTGATTATTGGCACTCATTCGCGCATATAACAAAAAGATGAAATATATATATTTTTAGTAGGTATACTTTATAAATTACTAGCTTTTGCCCGCGGCTTCGCCCGCGTAAATGTTGGCTGGCATATTTCTTTTTATTGTGTTATTGTGGTGACGGAGTAAGAATACAATTCACCACTCCCTATCTTGCCCGTGGATGTCGTATAAGACGACTATGGGATATAATATACACATAACATCTATGCAATAGAAGGAAAACTCGAAAAATGAAACCCTATACCAACATATCTGACCAGCATGGTATAGTAGGTCAAATTCCCAAGAGTGGGAAGTATGTGGGCTGCGATGATGATGATGATGATATTTCTTAATTTAAGAAATACTCTATCTGTGTGTCAATTTTCATCCAAATCTGGTCAACAGTTTACGCGTGATCGCGTAAGAAAGGTCCAAATAACTTCACAAATTTTTATATTTGAATATTACTTCCACCCTTGTAGTTCAAATTCACGTGGAAAGACGATGATAAATATGGCCATCCTTAGACGCTGATAATACATTATCCATGATAGGTTTCCATTGGTGAAAAAGAATAATATTGATCAAACTCCCGTAGTTTCACCCACGTAGACCCCATTAGATTCCCATGCGAATGCCGAGATGAAAATTGCCTATGTTACTCGCTGATATTATAAGTCTACATAGGTGAAAAAAAAATTGTACTAACAAATCCCATACAAATATCCAAGATAAAAATTGCCTATGTTACTCGCTGATAACGTAGCTTCCTATTGTTGAAAGAATTTTAAAAATTGGTCAACATCCACCGGTTTCTCTCGCAGAGTTCTCGTTCCGGGCAAACACCAGGATGAAAATAGCCTTTATTTGTTATTCGCTGATAATGTAGATTTTCATTCGTAAATTAATTTTTATATCCATTAAATGTCCGTGATTTCACCCGCATCGTGCCCGCGCCCGTAGGAATATTGGGAAAAAAAATTGCCTAAATATGTTCATCATCATTTCGTCTCATATACGTCCCACTGCTGGGCTCGTGCCTCCTCCATAGTAGGAGGGAAATTAACCTTAATATACCATGCTGGTCAGGCAGGTTGGTATAGGGTTTTGTTTTGAGTTTTCCATCGCTTGCATAGATGTCATATGCGTAATATATCCCTGAGTCGTCTCTTACGACACCCACGGGTAAGAGAGGGGGTGGTGAATTGTATTCTTACTCCGTCGCCACACGGAATAAAACCTAAATAATTAGCTTTCCGTTAGTGAAATAATTTTAAAATCGATTAAATTCTCACAGTTGCTCCAGCCACACCGGGATAAAATATAGCCTAAGTTATTCCTTATGTAAAGCTTGGTAGACCTGGTGGTAAAGTATTATCAGTATCGGTCCAGCTGTTTTGAAGATTACCCGTATCGAATAGACAGACAAAAAAAATTGAGCCGTTTTTAGAGTTTCGTACCCAAAGGGTAAAAACGGGACCCCTATTACTAAAACTTCGCTGTCTGTCCGTCCGTCTGTCTGTCACCAAGCTGTATCTCAAGGACCGCAATAGCTAGACATTTGAATATTTTACAAATTATGCATTTCTGTTGCCGCTATAACAATAAATATTAAAAACAAAATAAAATAAATATTTAAGGGGGCTCTTATACAACAAACGCAATTTTCCCCTTTTTCAATAGACTTTTTCAATATTTTTTTAATAGACGCTTCAAATTTGTTTATTTCTAGAGATAGAAAATTGGATTAATATCTTGATTTTAACTTACTGTCTGGTAGCGGCTAGGAATATTATAACACTTTCATTGTTTGTGGGTGTCGCAAAATACTACTAAGACAAAGATTATTATATATTATTATTATTATTTATTATTATTATATTATTATATTGACCTGGACCAATTGTTGATGCCATCTAGCCAGCTATGTCTACTGGCAGGCAGCTGGTCATAAAATGTTGCTAAAAGAACCTTTGCATATCTACGATGGCAGAGGACCGAATATATATTGCGTCGATCCAAAGTAATCTTGATAAGCGAGCATTAAGAAAAAATAATGGGGTAACCCAAGAAAGCCGATCGTGTACTAAAATGATCGTTGCTAGGCTCAGTGATATCGGTTTTACGCTTTCACCTCCTTAGGGGTAAAATACATAGAAATACATAGTTTTATGTTCCTAGCCCCAATAGTTTCGGCTATACGATTTTCACCCCCTCTTTTTTTTTTCTTTTTTTTTATGGGTGGGCTATGGTAAGCGCACGCGCGGTCCAGTCCGTCCGGGGTGATGAAAGGACGGTGCGCGGGACCATAACCCACCCGTACCCACGTCACCTCGTTGTTGGGCCGACCACCGGAGCAGATGTGACTTGTCGTCAGTGGTCGGCCCGACGGAATACCCTTTCGGGTACCCTCACCTCTCGACGTCCTGGGACGTCGGTCGCCGTCGCGCGGTTAGACTCTCTGCGGGTGACGGACAATTCCCCGGTCCGATCACCCGCGGCCTCGGCTAGGGCGGTATTAGGCGCAGATACTCGCGCCTGCGCCGCCCGAGTCGCCGGCGGCGGAACGTGTCGCCGAATAGGATCTCTACTCGCACACGAGCCGCCGCCTCCTTCCGTGAGATTACGGCCTCACAGAAGGCGGCGACCGCGTCCCAGTTCCTGACGCTGACGAGCATCTCCCTGGCGATGTTCGGCAGCGCCAGGTCGGCACCGATAATTGCGACGAGTTCACGGCGATCCCCCTCCCATGCAGCACACTCCTAGAGCATGTGCTGCGCCGTGTCCTCGTCGCAACTGCAGTGGTGGCAGGGCGGTGTGCTCTCCCTCCTGACAATCTTGTGCAGGTACTTCTCGAAGCAACCGTGCCCCGTCAGCACCTGCACCAGTCGGAAGGAAAGCACCCCGTGCGTCCGCTCCAACCACTCCATCAGCATCGGCCGGAGGGCCTCGACGGTCCTGACACCGTACCGAGGACTCTCCAGCCGGACTGCCCAATGGGCAATGACTTCTCGGCGGGCGTCGACCCGCCAGGCGGTGATCTCTCTGATGGAGACCATGCCGCCGCAGGCGCGCGTCTCCGACACCCGCCGATAAATGTCGCCCATGTCCGCCTCCAGGTCCCACGGGGGAGTTCCGGCCAGGAGGCACGCTGTCTCCGTCGCCACCGTGCGGTAACCCCGTATGGCCCTGATCGCCATGACCCTCTGTGGTCACCACAGGAGGGCCCTAAGACGGACGGTCAGGGACCCCCTTAAGGGGTGATTTTCCAAAAATCCTTCGCTAGAGCTCGTGTACACCAAGAAATACAACGGTGTAAAAAAAAATTACGTTTCTAGGCCCAGTGGTTTCGCCTTTATGCTTTTTTGTCTTTTAGGGGTTAAATTTCATCCCCATATAAATGAAATTTTCAAAATGCTAGAATAAATATTTATTTATATATTATCAAGTGCCTTAATACAAAGATTCATGGTTATATCATCAAAAATGATAAATTTGCATACTAAATGTCATCCCCTATTTCAACCCCTTATACCCATTTTTTCGCGATTTCTTTGCTAGAGCTCGTGTACCCTAAGAAATTCTACGATGTAAAAAAAAATTACGTTTCTAGGCCCAGTGGTTTCGGCTTTATGCTTTTTTGTCTTTTAGGGGTTGAATTTCATCCCCATATAAATAAAAATTCCAAAACGCTCGAACAAATATTTATGTATATATTATCAAGTGCCTTAATACAAAGATTCATGATTCTATCATCGAAAATGACGAATTTCCATACAAAATGTCATCCCCTATTTCAACCCCTTATACCCATTTTTTCGCGATAAAAAGTAGCCTATGTCCTTTCTCAAGCTTTAGTCCATCTCTGTACCAAATTTCATCAAAATCAGTTCAGTGGTTTAGACGTAAAAGCGTAACAGACAGACAGACAGACAGACAGAGTTACTTTCGCATTTATAATATTAGTAAGGATTATGGATTTAATTGTTTGATGTAGCATTTTCTGTTTTTTAATAATATTTCGATTTTTTTTTATAAACCACGCCATATCTATATATTAATATGCGAAGCAAAAACTTTGTACCCCTTTTTACAAAAATTACGTGGATGGACAAGTATGAAATTTGGCACAGTTGAAGTATATAATGAGGATAAGTGCATAAAACTGAAATTTCATATAATAATGGATTAGAAATACATTAAATTCATTAAAAAAGGCATTACGCACACTACCATGCAATCGCTACACACACACACACACAAGCACATCAACGCTTATACACTTTTGTTTACGGTTAAAATTTCTGATCGAACTGAATGTCAAAAAATCATAATTATGATGACAATGTTTAATAGACATTTGTACTTATATATTAGTTATTAGTGAAATACAGCTTGTTCAATATACAATTTTATCTATACCAATAAATAAAATTGGAGTGTCTGTTTGTAATGTCAAAATAATAGGCTTTTTTCATGCTCACACGGTTATTTGCACGACACCTATGCCTAAAATAGCAATTAAAAAATTTTTGTCTGTCTGTCTGTTTGTTCCGGGTAATCTTCAAAACGGCTGGACCGATTTCAAAAATTCTTTCACCAATGGGAAGCTATAATATCATCAATCAATATCAATTTATCCCGGTATTCCCACGGGAACGGGAACTACGCGGGTAAAACTACTATAACCTATAACCGAAGCGAAGCGAGGGCGGGTTGCTAGTACATTAATAAAATTAAAAGAAAATTGTGTAGCTGAAAAATTAATTCAAATGAATTAGCGCCGAATTTCGACCACTTGGCGACCACTGGTACTAATAAATACTTTTATCCCAAAAGACTTGACAACCATAGGACACAAAGTACCTACTCAGAAACAAACAAAAACACATTTTCGTAATCATTATCATCATCATTACGAATCATATACGTCACACAATTTTTTGACGTGACAACGTCTTATAATTCGATGGAGCCGGCTGCACACACGAAAAAATATGACGTATGCGGCGTTACCTCGCTCTGAGGCGTTCCATTTAAGGCTTGATCCATACAAAATATCTATCAAACAAATAAAATTAAAATTTTCTTTTGACAAATGAAACCATTCCATCAGTATTTTCTTATGACGTTGTCACGTACAACTATCGTCAGTAAACCGACTTTACAGACAACCGATTTTTTTTTGGTACGCTATGGTCAATACTTACGCCGCCTGTTCCGTCTACGGTGACGAAAGAACGACACGCATCCCATCTTATTTACTTAGCAAGACTAAGTCTCTAAATCCTTCGCCATTAGGCTGATCACTGGTATCGAGTTCTTCCACGTCCCTGGCTAGTCTGGCTGGTCACCCATTTGGACACCATCTCTCCATTTGTCTCACTACTGGGTTTAAGTCTTCATAACTCATTTATTGATAAGGGTTTCTTACATGACATTATAAATATGATAAAGATGATTACATTTTAACAATATTAGATTATCAGCAATTAAAAGAAAAATAAATAAATAACGATGTCAAAGAAATGTCAAAGAGTAATAATACTAGTAATAAAAAACGTAAACAATATTCGCGTTGAGTACCTACTGTTTCATCATCATCATCATCGCAGCCCACATACGTCCCACTGTTGGGCTCGGGCCTCCTCCACAATGGGAGGGAATTTGACCTACTATACCATGCTGGTCAGACATGTTGGTATAGGGTTTCATTTCGAGTTTTCCTTCTCTTGCACAGATGTTATGTGCACATTATATCCCATAGTCGTCTTATACGACATCCACGGGCAAGATAGGGAGTGGTGAATTGTATTCTTACTCCGTCACCACACGGACCTACTGTTTACATTTTCAAAAATTCGTCAAACCTATAGAGTGGGAGGGAAAATTTTCTTTATAGTGGGAGGGAAAATTTAGCTTCCATGCTGGTTTGAAAGTTTGGTATAGAGTTTTAATTAAAGTTTTGCTTGTGCTGCATATATGTTACCGGCATATTATATATCGTAGTGTTTTTTACAACACCCGCGGGTTGGTGAATCGCAATTATAACAGATTCCTTGTATTCGTCGATGTTCTGGCAAGAAAACGACCCATCTCTCTGCTTAGATAAATTGTATTTACGAATGAATTCATGTATTTCAAGGAACTTTAAAAACGTATATCTTACGGACCTGAATACGATCCAGACAAATGTTTTGTATGAGCAGGAGTTGATTCTCCGGTGCTAAATGTGAGCATGAATACTTATACCAATACACCCTCTGTCCAGTCCACTTTTCTCTCGTTTTAGGGTAACATATAATTGTGTAGTCGTGAAGTTTAATTACCCTTTTTTTTTGGGAGTGGGTTACGGTCGGCGCACTCCTCGCACCACTCCGTCCGGGGCGACAGAGAGGCGTAAGCATGCACACCAGTAATCCACCCAAGACACATCGCCTTCGTCGTTGCGCCGACCACCAGATCAGGGTGATTTGTCGTCAGTGGTCAGCCCGACGGAAAGTTTAATTACCCTTACAATTATGTCGTATGGTGACGGAGTAAGAACACAATTCACCATTGACAACCACCTCTACCTTGCCATGGATGTCGTAAAAAAAGTCGACTAAGGGCATAATGCATATAAGATCTGTACATGAGAAGTAAATCTCGAAATAAAACCGTATACCAATATACTCGACTAACATGGTAAGTTAATTGCACTCGTATTGAAGAGGAGGCTCGAGCTAGCAGTGGGACGAATATGAGCTGACATGATGATGATGAAGTCACTTAATAGTGTTTTGTCACACTGATGAGCTAAGAACGGATTTTTTTGACGTAGCAACGTCTTATAATTCGATGGAGCCGGCTGCACACACGAAAAAACATGACGTATGCGGCGTTACCTCGCTCTGAGGCGTTCCATTTAAGGCTTGATCCGTACAAAATATCTATCAAACAAATAAAATTAAAATTTTCTTTTGAAAAATGAAACCATTCCATCAGTATTTTCTTATGACGTTGTCACGTTCAATTATCGTCAGTAAACCGACTTTACAGACAACCGATTTTTTTGGGCGGGCTGTGGTCAGCACACACGCTGTCCATTCCGTCCGGGGCGACATAAGGGTGACGCGCGGCCCCGTAACCGACCGTATACCCTCCCCTTCATTATTAGACTGACCACTGGAACCAAGTTACTTGACGCCCGTGGCCAGCTCGGTGAGATATACTTTCGGGTACCGTCCCTAGATAGGAAGGCATGGACACAAATTGTATTCTTACCATTTGGATAATAGTTTTCAAGACCCACATAGATCAGATTCTAAGAAGATATTGTTTGCTTTCTATTATTTTTACAGGCATAACAATCATATTTAAATATTTATTTCGTACTCTGACAGAATTGTGTCCGGTAGCCGCGGACACGGATTCCGTCGGGCGGACAGTCGGACATATACAAAGCCCGTATCCGCCGCCCGGCGTTGCCTGTTTATGTTTCAAAACGCATTAACCGCTGTTAAAGCGAGTCCGACTTACACATAATACTAAGAACACTAAATTACGCTTTTCATGTAGATTAATTAGAAACAGAGGCAACTCCTTTGTTTTCCTGTGTTATTTTAGTATGTACAACTATTTATTGTATTACAGTATTAAATTCATAAATCTACACTATCTACACTAATATTATAAAGACGAAAAATTGTATTTTTGTATGTGTATATGTTTGTAATGAATAAACTCAAAAACTACTGTGCCGATTTCAAAAATTGTTTCACCATTGGTAAGCTATATTATCCTTGAGTAATATAGGCTATATTTTATCCTAGTATTCCCACGGGAACGGGAACTACGCGAGTAAGGTGACTGTAACCGAAGCGAGGGCGGGTTGCTAGTATTTCTATATTAGTATTATCTATATTTTGTAAAATTGGTTGTCTGCAAATTTGTTTTACGGGCGACACTTTTTCGTGATAATGTAATTTTTTTTAGTGTGGGCTACGTTTAGGGCACTCGCCGCTCGGCTCCGTCCGGGGCAACAGAGGGGCGGCGCGCGGCCCCGTGACCCACCCGATAGCACGTCGCCTTCGTCGTTGGGCCGACCACTGGGGCAGAGCTCCTTGACTTCAGTGGTACGTGATCACATCGAAAACATCGATGAAAAGTTGCATTTTATGAATTGAATTATTATCACTGAATTAACATTATTTTGTATAATAGAAAGGAGTTAATTGAAAATTATAAATTTCGTGAAAATTATAAATGATAAAAATCGCTGGCATGCTCAGTTTAGGTGGAACGTGACAATGTGTCATGCTTTTTCATGCGTGCAGCCGGCATTGATCGATTTATATGACGTTGATCACGTCAAAAAAGTAAATGAAAAACAAAGACAACATCTTTTTTTATTGGACTGTTGGTATGCACAATACTTTATTGTATAACATTATTTAATTCTTAAATTATTTATTAAAATAAGGTAAAGTGCGCTGCCAGTGAGGAAAACATAAATAATAATAGTATAATTTACAACAAAATATCTATGCTTCTTATTTATTATATACTTTTTGAAATAATTAGTAAGATGTTAATGATGATGTAAGTGGCCGCTGAACGAAGAGAGGCGCAACGGACGGTGCTACGAATGCCGTACAGGGTACCTGACCAGTTTCGGCGTCTCAGAATAATAAAAACAGAATCACCGTTGAGGTATCTAAAACAAAACATATACATATATAAATTAGTTTACATCTCATTAAGAATCCGTAAAAAATAAATACAATCGAATTGACAACCCATTCTATTTATGAAATTGGCATAAATAATTTATCACAGTAGATAATGTTGTATCACTTTTGCATCGCATTACTCTGTGCTCAATAAGAATCAAAGCTCTGGCGTGCATCCAGACTGGCAGTCAAAGACAACTAAATCTGTCTTTTGATCAATTGTTGTCCACTAGAGGCCAAAGTTTCTGTAAACAGTGTTAATAAGGCCCACTTTGATGTACAATAGAATGTTATTTGAAACAGTAGTTTGTTATGGAATTATGATTTCCATTGATCATTGGTAGTTGATAGCTGTGTTTGTGAATGGGAGGGACATACCTGCGTTCCATTTTTGAATGTTTTCTTTTTTGAACATGAAAGAAACTTCGGCTAGATATTATTTATGCAACTAAATTTTTTTAAAGGTTTTTTTAACAATAAAACTACATTTTTATTTTTAATAGCGATAGTACACCTTTACAGTTACACATTATAAATGTTATACGTCGTTGGTATTCTTTAGGCAATCGCAAAAAAATGGTAAAGGATTTGATATACTTATTTTACTAATTGTATGATAGTAATGATTTTGTGAGACTATAGTAAATTCCTTAGAATAACAACGTATAGAAGGATAGTGTCAATACTTCGAACGTTCGAAATATGAATCTCAAAATACTAATGGCGCGCAGACGATTACACACATACACACGCACACCACTATATAAATTATGAAATCAAATTTTCTTTTTATTAACATAAATCGTCGAAATACTTTTAAAAGTAATGTTCAAAACCTTTTTAAGTTTTTCAAATGTGTTATGACACCATTTGAATGCACAAACCGTCATAATTACCTATTTATTTTTTAAGAGTTGCGTATGTACGTGCAGTGCAATGACTTGTACATTACGGAACGGTTGCGGCGTAAGCTCCATTAGGCTCCAATTGAAATGCTTCACTTTTTGTGCACGAACTTACCTTCTATACGTTATTATTCTAAGGTAGGTACTTTCTTTAGTGATTATAGATTAATTTGATCTTAACAAGAATTGTGAAGTCAATTGGTTTTTCATTAAGATTTTTTATTAAGCCCTATTATTTTCGTGTGGTGGCGGAGTAAGAATATAATTCACCATCCCCTTTTTTCCCGTGGGTATCATAAAAGACGTCTAAGGCATGATACTTATAGGCAAATTAAGGGTTGGTAGTATTCGTACCACATTGGTCTTTATCGTTCCGGGGAAAACAGGGCTAAATAATTATTGTTAATAATCGACAAAATTCACACTTCAGACACACAATTTAAAAAGTTAATATTTAATAAAATGTTTATAAAAATTCTTTGTCGATGATGCTTGTAGTGTCACTTTACTATGTTGCTTTATTTCTTATTTTAACTATTCTTTTCTCGTTAGTATCGTAAAATATGATTAGGAGAAACAGCATGCAAAACTTGAAATAAAAGTATATCACGATCAGTCACGCTTGATTAAGCATAGTAGATCATTTTTGACCCCTGTTGTAGAGGAGGACAATGGTCAAAAACGGGATGTATACGATCTCACATATCACATATTCTTCACCTGAAAAAGAAAACCAAAGTTATATTAATATTAGAAAGACGATCAGAATTCAATCCCCGAACACCTACATAAATAGTTTCCAAAAGTTATCTAAACAAATACATTGTTTTTTGGTAAACTTATCATCTATACCAGTGGTGATCAAACCTTTTTCATGGCGGGCCACAAAGTTTAAGAAATTCTAGAGGAGGGCCAGCTATAGAAAAATGCATTTTGTATTAAAGCCTTTTATAGACAAATTAGCTTTTACTTTTACACCTTGTTAGGCGTGTGAGACATATGGAATTCTTTATGATTTTCCATAATAGTTTAGCTTCACCGATAGGTGAATAGAATGCAATTTTTCCAATAAATAAACTAATAACGGGAGTGACGTCACGGATATCGAGCGAGCATTATATGTTCGTGGCTTTTCTGTTTATTATAAATAAATATCAGTTTAAAACTATTTAGTTTATTGTCTGAAAAGTTATACATACTCTTATCCGCATTATATATCGTTATCAAGTGACAACAGTGCAGTGAAAAGGACTAAAATTAGAATTAATTCATATCGATAACGAAATATACTTTCAATCTACCTTATTCTAAAATAAAAAAGACAAAGTTTTAAAAACAATGATTAACTAATTGTGTATAATAAGTGTAAAGTGTTTGTGTGTTGGACTTTCATACCACGACTTCTTGTTTGCGTTTTATGGTGTTTTTGAACTATAAGCATCTATACTCACCATAATATACGTACAGCGCCATCTAGTGTAATTGTACCGAAGGGTGAAACACAATCATTATCTAATTAAGAAGCGCAACTCGACAACTATGCCGGCGACTAAGTGCGGAGGTTGTGCAAAATTCTTGTCGCCAATAGAGGGCGCTACTTGTAATAAATGTGATGCTGTTTACCATCGGGCGTGCGTAGGCTTGCCTAAAATAGGAACATCGCCGTATTGGCGTTGCCCTGAATGCACCAAAAATGAACGTAGGGACAACAAGATGGAGACTCCTGTCCGAGGTCGAGTGGATACGACGGAGATTAGCTCTGAAGACATGAATAGCCCCGTCGCACCAGTTTTGGCCCCTGGGAGTGCTGGAAAACCTTTGGCATCAGACTTACCCACCGAGCTGCGCCTTCTTAAGGAAGAACTGTGTGCCGAGTTTCGCTTAATGCGTCACGAAGTTCAAAAATTGCGAGCTGAGATGACAGAGTTAAAAGAGTCTCTCAAGGTATGTAATGACCACATGAGCAACCTTGACACGAGAGTAGAGGCCCTTGAACTTAGGCTTGACCAAAATTCATCCAAAGAAACCTCTGTCGATAATGTCATAGCGGAACTAAGGCTGCAACTCAACGAACGAGAACAGGAGGTTTTGCTCAACGATGTTGAGGTGAACGGAATACCAGAGGCGAAAGGTGAGAGCGCTATTCACCTCATAACAGTCTTAGCTTGTAAATTGGGCGTCACTATTGATGAGCGTGAGATCGTGCATGTAGAACGAATTGGACCTTCGCGTCGAAATCTGGTGGAACCTCCTGGAGGTCCTGTAGGTAATGAGGTCCGACGACCGCGGGGATTGGCTGTTCGATTTGCACGTCGCGTGAACCGAGATGCGCTGCTTGCCGCGGCAAGAGTGCGCCGGGGTCTCACTACGAAGGAGTTAGGGCTTGGTGAACCATCTGGACCGACTCACCGTATGTATATAAATGAACGCCTTACTCGTACAAATCGTCATATTTTTTATAAAACCCGTCAAGCTGCAAGCCTTCATAACTGGAGATATGTTTGGACCAGAGATGGTAAAGTGCTCGCGCGCAGACAGGACGGTCAGAGTGCACAGCGAATTAGGTGTGAAGCTGATATAAAGAGAATTTTTGGATAGCGTTTCGTTGGGCTTTTAACACTGTCTGGCTATTGGTTTCTATGCTATGTTTCGTCTGCTTGTACTACATTTGTATACTTTGTTATATATTACACTGCTTACTAATTTTTTTACTCAAAACCCAATCTTATAATTATAACCTAATATGCAGTAATATCACATTAAATCTACCTATTTTGTTATTATATCGTGATATTCATTTTACGTATCGTTTTTTTGAAATGTATATTGTATATGCGTGTATGAGCATGAGTGTGTTGTATAATGTACAAGTTGTTGTGCTTTGTGGGTGTCTAGAACACTTTACTCATATAGCTTACTCTCTAATTCTATCCATCGCTATACATACTGGCATAATTATTTTATACAAACATATTTGGTTTTTATTTATTATTTTAATATATACATATTACGTTTGGAACTACTTAGAGATTACAATTATACATATTGATGCAATTATAATATATAATACATACAAACACTTTTTACTGTTGTTTAAAATTTTTATATATACATATTACTTTTCAAATTATTTACAGTCTACTTTCATATATATACACATTGACATAATTATTACATACATTATAAACAAACAATATTTACCTTGGTTTATAATTTCTAAACATAGTTATCACTTAATGAATTATTTTACAGCTACAATTAAAATACTTAAAACTTCCCGTGTACAAAATTGCACATTTTTGTTGAAATCGATGAGTGCAATAATTTCGATTATTTACTATTTTTTTTGTAATCAATTAAAATCTTTATTATCTGGTTGTTTTTTCAGTCTCAATGGTTAACAAACAGTTAAAAGTTGGTTTGTTTAATGCGGGTTCTCTTGGGACTGGTCATGACAATTTTATAGATGCCATAACAAGAAATGACATAGATATACTTGCAGTTAATGAGACTTGGCTTAAACCCGGGGAAGAGGGCCGTGCCCCTACCCTTACAGGATACCGTCTCCGTCATATTCCAAGACCGCTTACTGTCCGCTCGCGGGGGGGAGGTGTCGGATTTTACATAAAACGAAGCATAAATACACGTATCCTGCCACACCCAGTAGATCTACTGCACATCTCTGTTGAGCAGATGTGGCTTGCTGTGGTTCTTAACGGCAGAAAAATAGTAATTGGCACGGCATATCGCCCCCCCTGGATGAACGTTGACATATTTCTAGATGCCATATCTGATTCCATTAGTTCATTCTCAAGTTATGACAATTTAATTTTAATGGGAGACTTTAATATTAACTTGTTTCAAGTAAATGACATGAAAACTCTGAAATTAATGACATTTTTGTCTTGCCTAGGGCTTTCCCAGCTTATTACGGAGCCAACTCATCATACTGAGACTAGTCAATCGCTTATTGATATAGTCTGTTCAAACTTAAGCACAAAGAACACCTTAGTGCAACAGGTAGGTAATGTTATCGGTCATTGCCTTGTGATTTGTGAATTTCATATTAAGCGGGAAAAACCCGTGCCACGCACAATCTCGTATAGGCCCTTAAAAAATATAAACATGGATGCGTTTAATGCAGACCTACAATTAGTTAGATGGGATTTAATGTCTACACTTGATAATGTTAATGAAATTGTTCACGCTTTCAACTGCGGCATTGTTTATTTATTTGACTATCACGCACCTTTAAAAACCGTCACAATCAGAGATCATTCTTACCCGTGGATTACAGATACAATTAAAATAATGATGCGGTTGCGTGACGAGGCTTCTGCAGATTATAATAAATGCAAAAGTAACTCTAAAAAGGAATATTATAAAAGTTTAAAATCTCTTGTTAACAAGGCACTTTTTCAAGAAAAAGCTGCTTATTACAAGCATAATATAAACAATCAGATAAAAAATCCTCGATCATTATGGAAAAATCTGAAATCTACCTTATTACCGAGGAATGATTTAGAGTTGCCGCCTTCCTTTACTGATCCCAATGAAATAAATAAGCATTTTTTAAACATACCTGGTGCCTTGAATGTCAGTATCTCACAGCTTACATATTTCGAACACCATCGCTTTGGTAACGCCACCTTCCATTTGGAGGAGGTTAGCCTTGATAGTATCATAAAAATAATAAATAAATTAAAATCGAATGCTGAAGGTTGTGATTACATAAGTCTGAAAATGCTCATTATGACTTTTCCTAACACAACTGATGTTATTAAAGACTTGATAAATATGTCCATAAATTCATCTGTGTTTCCTGACGTATGGAAGACTGCCATTGTTCGTCCTCTGCCTAAAGTTTCACACCCGGCAGAAATGAAAGACTTGAGGCCTATTAGTAATTTACCATGTTTGTCAAAGATCATGGAAAAGGTAGTTTGCGGACAATTGGTAGAATACTTAGAGAGCAACAATATTTTACCTGAAACACAGTCTGGCTTTAGGAAGGGGCGTGGCACGGTAACCGCTATGCTAGATGTTACTGATAATATCTTGTGTGCTCAGGATGAGGGTCTTTGCACAATACTAGTACTACTAGATTTTTCTAGGGCGTTCGACTCAATAAACTTAAATTTACTATTATCTAAATTGTCCTATTATGGCTTTGATGTCAAAGCTTTAAAATGGTTTCATAGTTATTTGAGTGAACGTTATCAATATGTAGAGCTCAATCGTCCGGACGGATCATCAATAATTTCTGAAAGGATTGCTGTGACCACAGGAGTTCCCCAAGGCTCAATATTGGGCCCAATCCTCTTTATTTTGTACACAGCTGACATAGGGCAACATATTCATCACTGTAAATTTCACATTTACGCTGATGACATCCAACTGTATATTTCGTTTAAGCCTTCCGAAATTGATAATGCAATAAGTATTTTAAATGAGGATCTTTTAAGTATTGCTACATGGTCTACCAGTAATTGCTTACTACTTAACCCTGAAAAGACGAAATATTTATTGTTTGGTAGTAGCCACCGTCTTGCTACACTGTGTCCGTCAATAAATGTCATGTTGCAGGGACAAGCAATTGCGCGCGTTATGGAATCTAGAAATTTGGGTCTACACATGGATGCTGGTTTACGGTTTGAAAAGCATGTAATACAGTCGGTGAAGACCTGCTTTTATAAACTTAAAGTTTTATATAAGGCGAGGCCTTTTCTGCAGGAATCTTTGCGCGTGCAGTTGGTTGAATCCTTAATATTGTCCAAATTAAATTACATGGATACAGTTTTTGGACCACGTCTCTTAGCTAGAACACAGAAGCTTATTCAGCGAGTTCAAAACGCCTGTGCCCGTTTTTGTTTCAGCATTCCTTTTAGAGCCCATGTCACTCCATATTTGAATGAGCACACAATTCTGAAGATGAGACATAGACGTAAACTGCACCTAGCTTGTCTCCTTTTTGGTGTGCTAAAGTTTAAAGCACCGAGCTACCTATATAATAAGCTGTCATGGCTATCGAAAAGCAGGCCTCATGGTTCTCGACGGTGTGCAGATCAGCTTGCCACGAAAAGTCATAGATCGGCGACTTTTAGAGGTAGTTTCCGGTATGCAGCAACAAAGTGCTGGAACAACATCCCACCGCCTATAAGAAATATACAAAATGCGCAATGTTTTAAAATTAACTTGAAAAAATTTATTTTCAAACATCAAAAATGGGAAGAACTTTTAACGCATGATACTAGTGCTATTTAAGAACACCATTAGTATTATTTATTATTATTATTACTTTTTTCATTATTATTTTATTCATTACATTTTAATTCTATATCTACATAATTATTTTAATTTTTAAAGTCGCTTATTGCCTGAATATATTATACCTTTCATATACCACAACAATCCTTTGATGTAGTTAATAACTTTAACCGGGTGATCTGGACACTTGTATCGCATAGATATGTACACGCACTCATGTTCCTACTTAAAATGCCTAATATATGTGCCTAATACAGTTTTACTTAAATACCTCATAGACAACTAATTTATAGCCTTCTTTTTTTATCTTTTATTCATGTGTTTTTATTTATCTCGTTAAAATATATTCTTGATGCAATCTCGTGTATCTGAAATCCGTGACGTCATTAAAGCGCCTCCACGGAAGATCAGTGCAGGTTTCTTTTAACTTGCATTATGCTGAGTTGGGGACGCTTTGGGACGGACAATAAGCTCCATTTGTAAATTTCTTTTTTTTGTACCTTTCAATTATTTGTCTTGTTCGTCACAATAAACAGATTTCTTTCTTTCTTTCTTTCTTTCTTTCTTTCTTTCTTTCTAATACTGACTGTGACAGACTGTCGAGATAATTATAATTATGGCAAGTTAATTATGAGATAATGAGAGCTTTTCAATTATAAACGTCAGATTTTGTTTTTCGCGTCAAAATGCTGACTAGAATATTTAGGATGGATGGATTCTTGGCGGGCCGGATTAAATACATTCGCGGGCCGGAGTTGGCCCGCGGGCCGTACTTAGCCCATCACTGATCTATACCGTCATTCATTGCGTAAAATATAATTTTAAATCCGAAAAAATTTCCGTGTGAGTTGGTGACGGAGTAAGAATACAATTCCCAACTCCCTATTTTGCACGTGGATGTCGTATAAGACGACTGTGGGATATCGAATTGAAACCCTATACCAACCTGTCTGACTAGCATGGTATAGTAGGTCAGATCCTCCCATTGTGGATGAGGCCCGAGCCCAACAGTGAGACGTACGAGTATGTGGGCTGCGATGATGACGATGAAACCCGAAAAATGCCGTAACCTTAGAATAATAACGTATAAAAGGTAAGTTCGCGCACAAAAAGTGAGGCATTTCAATTGGAGCCTAATAGAGCTTACGCCGGAACCGTTCCGTAATGTATGTGTCACTATACTGCACGTACGTACGCAACTCTTAAAAAATAAATTGGTAATTATTTCGATTTGTGCACTCAAATGGTGTCACAACACATTTGAAAAACATAAAAAGGTTTTTAACATTACTTTTAAAAGTATTTCAACCATTTATGTTAATAAAAACAAAAGATTTCATCATTTGTATAGTGGTGGGCGTGTGTACGTGTGTAATCGCCTGCGCGCATGTAGTATTTTTAGATTCATGTTTCGAACGTTCGAAGTAGCGACACTATCCTTCTATACGTTATTATTCTAACGCTGTAACATTACAAACATATCTATAAATTGCGTAATACTCTCCATAATAAACATAAGTATGTATTGTATAAGTTATAAAAAAAGTAGTTTGTATTTATTTCTCGCGAGTACCTGATAATGTAAACATTGTCTCGGTTCGAACGACAAAAAAGTATTTAAAGTAAAATTAATAGGAAGGGTCACGTGTTCGTTCTCGGAAACTAGTTAATTTCGTTTTGTAAACTAATAAAATGTTATATTATGTCGGAATATGTTGTTATTTAATTATACCGATGGGCGTGAATTATAAAAATAATAATTATGTACGAAGTACTACGCCAAACTGCTGCCGTTATAACAGAATGAAATATTTTGAGATATTTTATATGATATTTAATAAAGATGATTGGATGAACTATAGACTAAAAAGTATTTTTTGATAATGGTTCTTGATGTTACGCGAGTATTACACATCTATACCAATAAATAAAATTGGAGTGTCTGTTTGTAATGTCAAAATAATAGGCTTTTTTCATGCTCACACGGTTATTTGCACGAGACCTATTCCTAAAATACAGATTAAAAAATTTTTGTCTGTCTGTCTGTCTGTCTGTTTGTTCCGGGTAATCTTCAAAACGGCTGGACCGATTTCAACAATTCTTTCACCAATGGAAAGCTATAATATCAGGGCGTAAGCTAGGCTATATTTTATCCCGGTATTCCCACGGGAACGGGAACTACGCGGGTAAAACGACTAAAACCGAAGCGAAGCGAGGGCGGGTTGCTAGTTTTAAATAAAACTACTTTATGGATTTTGTCGCGTCTGTATTCGATTTTTGATTGCCCGACTTTTGAACATTTTGCAGCGTTCATGGTCACGGGCGGGCTAAGAAAATAATTTTGATGTTTCACATCTGCCAGGCATCTTGTGGGACGGCTCACTTTTTTGTTTTATTCTTTTTTATTTTTTTATGTAGATAACTGTTCTACGGCACAAATACACGGCGCCTATTTGTCTGGGAAGAAAATAGCATATTCTTCTCCTTCAATTGTAACTCTTTCAAGCCGAGTGCTTCATTTAAGTATAACAAAATATCATCATCATCACAGCTCATATATGCCCCATTGTTGGGCTCAAGCCTCCCACACAATGGGAGGGAAATTGATCTACTATATCATGGTGATCAAGCGGATTGTCATAAGGTTTTATTTCGAGTTTTCCTTCTCTTGTGTGGATGTTATCTGAATATGGTAGGTAATCTCTTAGTCGTCTGACGTATTGTATTCTGACTTCGTCACCACACATCGTTATCTATATTAATATTATAAAGAGGAAAGGTTTGTTTGTATTGAATAGGCTCCGAAACTACTGGCCCGATTTCAAAAATTCTTTCACCAATGGAAAGCTATAATATCAGAGCGTAACATTGGCTATATTTTATCCCGGTATTCCCACGGGAACGGGAACTACGCGAGTGAGACGACTGAAACCGAAGCGAGGGTAGGTTGCTAGTAAAATAAATAGGACTAGAATTTCGTACACATTATATCTAGAACTTATTAAATTAACCTTATTCTGTTCTTACTCATGACTGTATAGATAGCTTAGTGATTAAGATACTAATGTACCATGCCAAATGTCATAGGTTCTATTCCCATGCAGGACAATACTTTGACTGATCCAAAAATTCTTGTTCTGGATCTGGGTATTGATTACATTTTTGTTAAGACTCCTGGCATACAAGCATAATTTTCTTAGAGTAGATTGTTTAAATAAAAAAAAGAGTGTGTGTACGAAGTACGCATATTAGAAGTGAAACTCCTTTATCCTTTATCCTTCGTACTTCGCCCTTCGTCCTTCGTCATTCGTCCTTAGTCCGTCGTCCGTCGTTCTTCGTCCTTCGTCCTTTATCTCATTCTCTCGCCGGCTGAATCCTATATATTTATGTGTTTGTGTCTCTATGGACTCGCTTTTTCGTTTCATCGAGTTTGAAATCGCAACGATTCTAAATAAGTTTCACTTCAAAAAGAAAGCCACAAAATATATTGTACACCTGGTTCCGAATAACAATTTAGTTAGTAGGTATTCTTGGTAGTAGGTATGCCAAAATTAAAAGGTATCATCATCATCATCGCAGCCCACATACGTCCCACTGTTGGGCTTGGGCCTCCTCCACAATGGAAGGGAATTTTACCTACTATACCATGCTGGTCAGACATGTTGGTATAGGGTTTTATTTCGAGTTTTCCTACTCTTGCAAAGATGTTATGTGCATATTAAATCCCATAGTCGTCTTTTACGACATCCACGGGCAAGATAGGGAGTGGTGAATAGTATTCTCACTCCGTCACCTCACATGGTATCGTATCATAAGGTATCATCATTATCATTTTAGGTCATAAACATCCCACTGCTGGGCTATAGCCTCCTCTACAATAGTTAAATTAACTTACCACGCCCGTCAGACGTGTTGGTATATGATTTCATTTCAAGTTTGCCTTCTCTTGGATAGATGTTATACTTATGCATATTTTATCACTTACCATATCATCACGTACTATTTTACGACATCTACCGGCAAGAGGTTCCTGCTCCGTTATCATACGTCATTATCGATAAACTTTTTTTTTAATTAGTTTTACTTTTACGTATATTATATACCTACCTACTAGCAACCCGCCCTCGATTTGCTTCGGTTTCAGTCGAATTACATGCGTAGTTCCCATGGGAATATCGGGATAAAATATACTCTTATACTCCTTATGCAAAGAGGTACCTGTTAGTAAAATATTATCAAACACCATCTAGCCGTTTTGAAGATTACCTAAAACAAACAGACTGGCAGATTAAAATTTTTAAAACCGGCTTTAGACATAAGTATCGTGCAAATAACTATATCAGCATGAAAAAAGCCAATTATTTTGACATTACAAACAGACACTTCAATTTTGTTTCTTTGTATAGATTTACTCATATTTATTTAAAACTAGCAACCCGCCCTCGCTTCGCTTCGATTATAGGTTATAGTCGTTTTACCCGCGTAGCTCCCGTTCCCGTGGGAATACCGGAATAAAATATAGCCTAGTTTACGCCTTGATATTACAACTTTCCATTGGTGAAAGAATTTTTGAAATTGGTCCAGCCGTTTTGAAGATTACCTGGAACAAACAGACAGACAGACAGACAAAATTTTTTAATTGTTATTTTAGGCATAGGTGTCATGCAAATAACCGTGTGAGCATGAAAAAAGCCTATTATTTTGACATTACAAACAGACACTCCAATTTTATTTATTGGTATAGATATGGTACTATTAGACAGATTAGAACAATTTCATAGGTCCTTTGATAGATCATTTCGAAGTGTATTAAGCTAAGGCATGGCAAAGAAGCTGTTTTAAAAAGTTACGATGTACTTGTATATGTGTAATGACGTAGTTACAAATTAATAACGAAGTACATCAATTAACGTATCGTCCACAAAACATTACCAATCTACATTTACATTTCAGTAGCATAAACTAATGATATGTTTTACCCTACCTATTTACTGTGGTCGGAAGTACGAGATGCCCGTTCAGTCGACGGTCGAGTAACTATCAGATTGGTACTAGATGATAGTGAATATATAGACACTATTTGCAGATATTAATACCTCAACTATAATGTCATAAAATCATCATCATTTCAACCTACATATGTTAAGCTTGGGCCTCCTCAATTATAGGAGGGAATTTAACCTACTATCATGCTGGTCAGATGCGTTGATATAGGGTTTCATTTCGTGTTTTTACTCTGATAAAAATATCTTGTGTTAATCCAGGGTAACAGCTACCTCCATACCAAATTTTATCAAAATTGGTCCAGCCATTAAGCGCGTGAAACGATAACAAACATTATTTATGTTTGTCATACACATTTACAAATTTTCGCCTTTATAATATTAGATAGATAGATAGATAACTCTTTATTTGTACACCGATTACAAAACAAAATACAAAAACTTAAATACTAACATAATACAGAATGTACAAAGGGCGCCCTTATCGCTATAAGCGATCTCTTCCAGGCAACCTTGGGATGGAAATGGTAGAACAGAGAGATGGTAGGTAGTTTACTGCTGGTGGTAATGGAGATTAGTGTAAATAATATTTATAAGTCATAGATAACGACTATATAATAAATTGTATAATCTGTAAAATAAAAACAATATAAAACAATAAATAGTACATAATAAGAGATATATACATACATATATACATATACACATTACACACATAGATATACACCTAATACCTACATATGCAGACATTCACAATACATATACGTACACATCTATATATATATTAGGGACTTGCATAATAGGTACCTAAAAGAAACAATAAATAAATATTACAGCGACAAGTAGTGATTGGTCAACTTTTTTTTAAAAGCAGATAAAGTTTGGCTTTGTCTAATTGTTACGGGCAATGCATTCCATAGTAAAGTAGCCATAATATTAGTGTGATATGATCTGAAAAGTGTACTTTATCGATAAAATATTCAGCGCCATTCAAGTTTTAATTATTACTACTGGCCCGCAAATTGACACTAAACGCTCCTACTATCCTTTCAAACATCGCATCGGTTTTATTTTTAATCAAACGGCACACGTGTGGATTCTTTTGTGCCAGCTAAAACTGAAGCTTTTTGTGGCTAATTGACTCCTGAACGAGCGTCTGAGTATCTCCGTGAATGTGTCTTTGATGGCGATTCAATCATTTTGGTCTATAGTTTAATTAAATACCTTAGAACACGGCCTCGAGAATTATTTTTATAAAATTGATATCAATTCAATTAAAAAAAAAATATTTTATTATTTTATAAAAAAATAATAAAATAACAAGAAATGACCGACTTCAATAAGGCTTATATGGATTTCTCATGGATGTCATTGTCAAAATTGGATCAACACGGGTAGAGCTGTACTTTCAAATAAAAAAGAATCATAAAAATCGGTTCATCTAATCAAAAGTTTTGAGGCAAGAAACATAAAAAAAAATACGGTCGAATTGAGAATCTCCTCCTCTTTTGAAGTCGATTAATAAGCAATATTTCATTAATGAAATTACAAATTAAAAATTATACCAATGAGCTTCGAACAACACCTAAAGAGTCAAGGTGCGCATCGTGAGGAAATTCTTCCCCTTGGAGCTCTAACCACCATCAGCTTGGTCCCTGTATTCGCCACTCTTGGGTTAAAATACTTTTTATATTTTTAAATATTTTTTTATATAATATTTAACGTTGTTCTTGGTTAGATTAGACCTAGATTGACCCGGATCAACTCCATCTGGTACCATTTGGGTCAACGATTACATTCCCAAGGAGGGTTGACGTCAGGCAGGCGGCCGGTCATAAAAGTCATTGTCGAAACTTTTTGCAATATGTCAAAACAGATGACATATTACGTCAACCCCAAGTAATTGGCATAAGAGCAAGATGATGATGATTTAACGTTGTTCTTGGAGCGATGCTTTATCGCTTGTAGAAATATTGCAGCCAAAAAGCCTGACATTGTAGTGATAGCTTGTTTAGAGCGGCGTGCAATAATTGTCTATATCACGATCCCCCATGACAGCAATATCATGATGGCTGAGAAAAATAAACAGGTGTTATAATAATTAATTCAATAATATCCCCGTATGGTGACGGACTAATCAGGAGGGAGAGAACACCGTCCTGCCACTACTGCAGTTGCGACGAGGACACGGCGCAGCACACGCTTGAGGAGTGTGCTGCATGGGAGGGGGATCGCCGTGAACTCGTCGCAATTATCGGTGCCGACCTGGCGCTGACGACCATCACCAGGGGGATACTCGTCAGCGTCAGGAACTGGGACGCGGTTGCCGCCTTCTTTGAGGCCGTTATCTCACGGAAGGAGGCGGCGGATCGTGTGCGAGTAGAGCACCTATTCGGCGACACGTTCCGCCGCCGGCGACTCGGGCGGCGCAGGCGCGAGTATCTGCGCCTAATGCCGCCCTAGCCGAGGCCGCGGGTGATCGGACCGGGGAGTTGTCCGTCACCCGCAGAGAGGCTGACCGCGCGACGGCGACCGACGTCCCAGGACGTCAAGAGGTGAGGTTACCCGAAAGGGTATTCCGTCGGGCCGACCACTGACGACAAGTCATATCTGCGCCGGTGGTCGGCCCAACAACGAGGTGACGTGGGTACGGGTGGGTTATGGGCCCGCGCGCCGTCCTTTCATCGCCCCGGACGGACTGGACCGCGCGTGCGCTTACCATAGCCCACCCATAATAAAAAAAAAATGGTGACGGTCTAAGAATACAATTCACCACTCCCTATCTTGCCCGTGGATGTCGTAAAAAACGACTACGGAATATAATATGCATATAATCATATAACATCTATGCAAGAGAAGAAAAACTACAATAAAACTATACCAACACGTCTGAGCAGCGTGGTATTGTAGGTCATTTTCCCTCCCATTGTGGGGGAGGACCGAGCCCAACAGTGGGATATACATGAGCTGTAATGATGAAATGATGATGACAGAAGGTGAATTGTTCTCTTATTGTAGAGGAAGCTCGGCCCCAGCGGTGGGGCGTATGTGACCTAAGCTCAAGGCAATGATTTCTCTTTAGGATCGCATTTTCGTTTCATCAAGCTTCGAATTACACCGAAAAAAGTTTTCACTTCAAAAAGATCAAAAGAACATGACATGGCAACTTTCCTTAAAAATCACTAGAAAGTTTGTAATAAATCGTTAATTTAATCTTTATAGTTTACACCAACATACACAGTGGGTAATAAAAGTCGTATGATAGAAAACCGACTTCAATATAAAAATAGCAACGATCTAGTAATGTGTTATGTGCGAACAATTTATATCAAAACCTGAACGCGAATTACCTCATCGCGTAAACTTGAGTGATTATAATACGCTTATAGCTTATTATAAATAAAAAAATTATAGAAAACGTTTGATTATGGGTGGCGCACTCCTCGCACCACTCCGTCCAGGGTGACAGAGGAGCGTAAGCACGCACACCCGCAACCCACTCGAACACCACGTCGCCTTCGTCGTTGGATCGACTACCGGAGCAGGGTTACGGCCCGACGGAATACTCCCTAGTGGGGTACCCTCCGATCGACCGATGTTCCCCCCCCCGAGGAGGACGTCGGTCTTTCCTCACGCAGTCAGCCTCTCGGCGGGTGACGGGCTAATTCCCCGGTCACATCACCCACGTTTAACTATGGTAGCTGTGTGTCGATTTTGGCGGACTTGTGTCTATTGGTCTCTACTTGGATATAGGCGAGACGTAATTTTGTTAATTGTGACAATGAACTCTTAATAATGGTGGGTACCACACTGTTGACAGTTGTTTGTCTACAGCCGCGGGCAGGTCAGTCCAGGGTAGTACCACACTGAGCAGAAAATCGACGTCCGATTAGTAGCAATTTGTTACTGCGCTTCGTTCGGTGAACAAGAGAAGCTCAACTTTATGAGGGTGTTTGCGTGTGGTGGATTTGGCTTTAGTATCACCGAACCTAATTATACGCATTCACACTCCCTCCACTTTTTTCGCGGTAGGCAGCGGCCTAGCAAACTTACCATCAGGTGTACGGTTTGCTCGTTTGTCACCGCTTGCAGTACAAAAAAAAACTGAAATGTCGTCTTAGTAGTTATCCAGTATGCTATATAAAGGTCTCGGTATTTCTCGTGGATGCAAGAGAAGGAAAACACAACATGAAACCCTACTCAATTCATCCAAGGAAGGCAGTATGGCCAACGTCCCTACCATTTTGGAGGCGACCTAAGACCAGTATTAGGACGTATGGAAGACAACCAGAATCAATTCAAAAAGTGGTTACGAAAAATTTAGCACTACGGCATGATTACCGCACACTTGAAACGTAGACAAAAAGTACAAAAGTCCATGTATCAAACTGTCTATTGGCAATCGATCGTTGGAAATAAGTCTTCGTGTGAAAGAATAATACCTTAATCGCTACATTTGGTAGTTAAATCGGCAATTGCTTTGAAGAGATTGCACGATTCTTTTAGGAGCAGCTGATCATTCTTCTAATGATCGTTTAACCAGTTTATGCGGTTCCCCCAGGAACGAAAGAGATGGGCATGGTTAAGGTCTATCCTTACCCGTATCCACAAGAGGATTAAATAACAAATCATATTCATCATTTCACCCCAAACACGTCCACTGTTGGGCTCGGACCTCCTCCGCTATAGGAGGGAAATTCAACTACTATATCACGCTGGTTAGATGTATTGATATAGTGTTTTGTTTAGACTTTTCCCCTTCTTGCATTATATGCATATTTAAAGGATATCTTTAGTCTTTTAAAGCACCCACGGATAAGAGAGGGGTTGGTGAATTGTATTCTTATTTCGTCAATACACGGCACAAATACGACCATACGTTAATATGTTCATTAATCATTATATTTCTAAAACTTTTCTGAATGTGATGGAGATATGTAGGTCGATGTTTAAAGCTGGCCGTCATACAAGTCACTCTGTCTCCGCATAGACAAAATCCCTGTCAAACAAAAAAAGAACCGGCGAATAGGTAGGTAATAAACAAAAAAATATATATATTACCGAAACCTAAGGTACACATGTGTGTTTGTTTATTATTCTACCAAGTAGGTATGTGTGTGTCACTAAACGGCCAGTATTTTTTATTGTATTTTACGACAAGACAGTAAAGTCGACGCGTTTATTTAATCTGTGCGTTGCGGTGCGATTGCGAGCAATTAAAAAGTTAATAACAGTGTTCTGTTGCTTATGGTTGCTTCGGATAATTTCGGTTTGTTATGACATGTGAGATTTTTGTGGACGAGTGTTTTACGAAATATAAAATATAGACTAGTTTTAGTCGCCGGTTTGGGTTGTATTCGTATTCTTAATTATGTATACTTAATTACTTGCATTTTGTATTCTCACGGAAATATTGCATTTTTATATTGCTTACTTGAGCCGTGTGGTGACAGAGTAGGAATACAATTAACCACTCCCTATCTTGCAAGAGGGGACGTTTGTCGTCACGCGGGCGTCCAATAATCTTCTTCTTGTTAAATGGCAATGAGCTACAATAATATGAGCTATTGGTGCCAGTGTCGAGTTATTATATTGATTATTCATGTCTTTAGTCTTAGTCTTTCAGTCAGTCGTTAGCAATGATTTGGAGCTGATAACCGAATCAGCTTTCTCTGGGAATTTTGGCAGAATATGAAAATGCACGCAATTCGCTATTATATCGTTTTCACTACATTTCAGCATTTTATCGACATTATATTAGATAAAATGTCAGCAGAATTATTCTATATAACACTGTAAAACATTAAAATAATGAAAAAAATATAAAAGCGCTACATGATATTTTAACATTCTTGTCAAAAGTCCCCAATAATCTTGAATTACGATTTATTACATGACGTCACAACTAGACATTCACTTTCCTACAAGTCATATCCTAAAAATAATACGCTATATCATTTAATTTTCACATTGAAGCAATTCCACAAACTCGTATAATAACAAGTCTGATTACATACTAACTCTAGCTATTCTAATAACATTAATGTACACACGAATCAGTGTATAAAACAGTAAATAAGGCGCGCAATGTCCATTAATGTCCAAAAGTTTATACGTTGTCAGTGGAATGATTTTTAATCGTTTCCAAACGGTGACTCAGTTAACACAATAATGTAATACGGTATTCTATTAGTTTTTTTTAAATTTGAATTTCGTATAGACAATTTTTGTGCTTTTGGCGGGAATGCGGAAGTGTCATGTGGTGTTCTTGTATGATATTCAATGTCTTAGTGTGTTAACGTGTTATCTTTACTAATATTATAAATGCGAAAGTAAGTTTGTTTGTTACGCTTTCACGCTTAAATTCTTTCACCAATGGAAAGATATAATATCAGTGAGTAACATAGGCTATATTTTATCCCGGTATTCTCACGGGAACGGGCACTACTTAAGGCGACTGAAACCGAAGCAAAGCGATGCGGGTTGAGAGCCCTCAGCGCTCACCCACCAGTCCAGGTAAAGTTGTCACAGCCATCTGATGCTAACAACTAAGTCACACAAAAAAAAAAAAAAAAAAGAAGCAAAGCGAGGGCGGATTGCTAGTATTAAATAATTATGATGGCATTTAATGTCGTAAGCAGCGAAAGAACCGTTTAGGAATCTATACTAATATTATAAAGCTGAAGAGTTTGTTTGTTTGAACGCGCTAATCTCAGGAACCGCTGGTCCGATTTGAAAAATTCTTTCAGCATTGGGTAGCCCATTTATCGAGGAAGGCTATAGGCTATATTATATTTTCAAAAAAATTAGGGATCCGTACTAAAAGTCCAATAATGTAACCCAAGGTGTAAAAAAAATACCCGAAAAAATCTTTATATCGCGTTTGCTGCGAAAACTATTGATTATAGAACAAAACAATTTACTACAACTTTGCAGAACATATAATTTTCTACAAAAAATGTCGTGACACTATATGTCTAACTATTGTAGTTATCTCATAATAAGTGCTTTTCTTTTATTTTTTTAAATAATTAAAATGCCGTCGCTTAAAAACTCTTTATTTTGTATCTTCGTATTACTCCTTATTCAAATAATTTACTTCGTATTCAAGATGGATTCAATACCTTTCTAGAACTTTTTGAATTATTAAATTCGGACATTTTATTCAAAAGATATCGCGATATTAAAAATGTAAGTATTAGTGATGTAGCCATGTAATTATTAAGTACTAGCTGACCCGGCGAACTTAGTACCGCCTTTTCTTCGTAATTATTTTGTATTTATCAGTTTAGTTTTAGTATTGTCCGTGCGGTGACGGAGTAAGAATACAATTCACCACCCGTGTGTGTCGTAAAAGACGACTAAGTGATATAGTATGAATATAATATCTATGCAAGAGAAGGAAAACTCGGAACAAAACCCTATACCAACACGTCTGACCAGCGAGGTATAGTAGGTCGATTTCCCTCCCATACTGGAGGAGGCCCGAGCCCAACAGTGGGACGTGTATGGGTTGAGACTATGATGATGATTTATCAGCCTCCTACAAATGGCGTAAAGTTGCAGATTAAGGCAATATAACACTTACCGTAAATTCAATCCAGTTAAATGATTAATAATACCATTATATCGACATGTTTGTGGCCGAGGCCGGCGACCGTCCCACCTTCGGCACCAGCCTCTCCTCCTTCCAACATCCAGGGAACTGGCCAAACGCTATTCAAGCGTTGTATAGACCCGTGAGATGTGGTACCAGATGCTCAAGGACCAGTACCAGCACCCATTAGGGTTGACCGTTTGGCCGGAGAGTGATAGATATAACACGTATATGCGCCACTGGCGCCCCATCTCCGGTTTTCGGTTTTTTTTTTTATTGCAAACGGTGGCAAACGAGCAAACAGTACACCTGATGGTTAGTGTTGCTGCCGCTCATGGACCTTTACAGGGTCGCTGCCTACCGCCAAGAAAGTGAAGGGAGTGTGAATGCGTGCATTGAGGCTCACTGATACCAAGAGCACCACCAAAACCCTCCACACACAAACACCCTCAGAAAGTTGGGCTTCCGGCTCTCTCGCTCACCGAACGAAGCGCAGTAACAAATTGCTACTACTCAGACGTCGATTTTCTACGAGAGTGTGGTACTACCCCGGACGGACCGGCCCGCAGCTGTAGACAGATAACTATCGACAGTGTGGTCCTGCCACTAATTAAACTGCCTGTCTGGTTACTGTCCAGCAAAGTAATGATTGCGGGGGGCTTTCCGCGGTGGGATAAGGTCCTCGACAACCCTGATGGGGAGGTCGGGGAGCCAAATTTCGGCGAGGGTAGGACGCCGTAGCTTACTCAGCACTACGATACACGCAACCCCAGGGTCACATTCAAGACTGTCCAAAATTTTCTACTGATTGATCTGAAGAAAAAGTGAAATCTCTACTTAGTGCCGTTCAATAAGGACGACCCCAGGGGTCACGTTCGACATTCTCCAGCCTCTTTTGATGGGTGCTGGCTCTGATCTTTAAGCACCTGGTACCTTGACTGTACAACGCTTGAATAGCGTTTGGCCAGTTCCCTGGATGTGGAAAGAAGGGGAAGCTGGGGATCCTGCTAAAGCTGAGGCGGTCTCCGAACTTGGCCTCGAACGTATCAATATAATGGAATTATTGATAATCCAACTGAATTCAATTTACGGCAAGTGTTATATTTCCTTAATCTGCAACTTTACGCCATTTGTAGGAGCCTGATAAATCATCAGCATAGTCTCAACCCATACACGTCCCACTGATGGGCTCGGGCCTCCTCAACTATGGGAGGAAAATTGACCTACTATACCACGCTGGTCAGACGTGTTGGTATAGGGTTTTGTTCCGAGTTTTCCTTCTCTTACATAGATATTATATGCATACTATATCACTTAGTCGTCTTTTACGACACACGGATAATACCACGCTGGTCAGACGTGTCAATATAGGGTTTTGTTTCAAGTTTTCTTTCTCTTGCATAGGTATTATATGCATATTATATCCCTTAGTTGTCTTTTACAACACTCTCAAGTGGTGAATTATATTCTAGCTATTTAATATACCGCCTTTTCTTATCGATTCCAAAACCTGTTTTAATCTAGATCTACATGTAATTATGCCAAAAATGCCGAATTGACGGGATGAACATCAAATGTTTGACAGGTAACAACAGTTTGTATGGGAAAATAAAATTGTTGTTTTTAGTATTTTACTCGCAATTTTGACATATTTTCTCACCGTATAAACCTTCCCTGGACTTCCACAAATAATTCAAGACCAAAATTGGTCAAATCGGTCCAGCCGTTCACGAGTTTTAGCGAGACTAACGAACAGCAATTAATTTTTATATATATAGACTAGCTGAACCGGCGAACTTCGTACCGCCTTTTTTCCTAATTATTTTATTTTAGTATTTATCAGTTTGGTTTTGGTATTATCCGTGCGGTGACGGCGTAAGAATACAATTCACCAGCCGTGTGTATCGTAAAAGAAGATAAGGAAAACTCGGAACAAAACCCTTTACCAACACGTCTCAGGACTCGGCCTCAAACGTATCAATATAATGGAATTATTGATAATCCAACTGAATTGAATTTACGGAAAGAGTCATATTTCCTTAGTCCGCAACTTTAAACTATTTGTGGGAGGCTGATAAATCATCATCATCATCTCAGCTCAAACACACTCAACTGTTGGACTCGCTCCTCCTACACTATGGGAAAGAAATCGACCTACTATACCACACTGGTCAGACGTGTTAATATAGGATTTTTTTCGAGTTTTTCTCCTCTTGCATAGATATTATATGCTTATTATATCCCTCAGTTGTCTTTTACAACACTCTCAAGTGGTGAATTATATTCTAACTATTTAATATACTTACCGCCTTTTCTTATCGATGCCAAAACCTTTTTTAATATAGATATACATGTAATTATGCCAAAAATGCCAAACCGTCGGGACGAACATCAAATGTTTGACAGGTAAGAACAGTTTGTATGGGAAAATAAAATTGTTGTTTTTAGTATTTTACTCGCAATTTTGCCATATTTTCTCATCGTATAAACCTTCCCTGGACTTCCACAAATAATTGAAGACCAAAATTGGTCAAATCGGTCCAGCCGTTCTCGAGTTTTAGCGAGACTAACGAACAGCAATTCATTTTAATAGATAGAATGCGCGCGCATGTATGATATGGCGGTCGGTCATGAGAGACGAGGGGGCGGTAGCCTCTACGAAACGCCTAGAAAAAGACCTCAACTTCCTCGACAGTCTGCCACTGCAAAACGACTACGACTTATGTGCAGCAATGAGAGAAGTTTTAAAATAAATAAATAAATCCTGAAAGTCACTATGCTCTCCAAAGTCACTATTCCACGCGGACGAAGTCTCGGGCACTGCTAGTATGATATAAAAGTGCTTTACATACCTTTTTGTTTCCACCAGAACCTTTAGAAGATTCCGTTAACAGTGACCATAACACTGTTGAAGGCGTCAGTTAGATTTACCTACTCACGGACCACTACCAATAAGAAAAAACTGATCAATTATAAAGAAAATTATAATTCGACACTGGCAAAAATGGCTTGTGTTAGTAACTAATTGCCAAGACAAAAAGAAGAAAATTTTATGAATATTACCAACCTTGGCATTGTTCGTGGTTATCGTAAAAGACGATTAAGAACCTTACACCTGATGCCCTCTGGTGAATAATTATATTCCCAAGGAGTATTGATATCAAGTCGGCGATCGATCGTAAATATCCACAATTGGAGAAGATATTTGTCGACCCTAAACAATTGGTGTAAGAGCAGGACGATGATAACTAAGCTAGAGGATTTTAGAGCTTTTGGTTATTTTTATACTTACCCTTAGTATATTTGACTGATTAAAGCAAATTTTAATACACAATTTAACAGATGACACTTAAGTTCACTGTTCAATGTTAGATTCCAGATTAAGTAGAAAAAGGAGTTTAGAATTTATAATATGAAGGGGAAGACCATTTCAAAATGAATCTACCTGTACAATTTTGAATCTCATTTCTGTGTAACTTCATTCCCTTTTTGCCAGGAACAGTGCCATATTTCGTACTCGGATAGTATGAACGACGAACTCGAGACATGACGGTTACTGGTCCTGTATTGCAAAATGAACCAACGAGGAAGTAGGTTTGAGAAATCAGCATCAATATTTCAAACTACTTCACTTAGGTCTCGAAATTAAATTCCTGTGGATGTAATTCTCTTGTGAGACAACCAGTTCTCTTTACTTTTCTAATTGCTAGTGGACTATGGCTGACAACAAATCACTCGACATTTCAGTGCACACAAGATTACATGGATAATAATGCAACCTATTTTCACATTTTGAGCACATTTAGAGCTTTCTTCGATCTATCTATTTTTAGTCTCTTCAGAAATACTCTAAATATCAGATTTGATAAGGTTGCCACAAAAGAAAACCTACACATAGAAGGACAATAAAAGAAAATAGAAAAATGTTTCTAAAAACAGTCAAAGACTCCATTGCATTTATGTTTGTCATTAGATCACCGTTCATTCTCATTCATTCATTAGTTCATTCATAAACTTAACACTCCATATAAATACCTCGTAAAGTTTAGGTTAGAATCAGTTTAAACGTCAAAATAAACCAAAGTTACTCGGTGGTTGGTCATAATATTTGTTTAGTTATGTATGTGAGGGGATCATTTTGTTTAGTGCATTAGCAATGTACTCTCGAATGATTGATTGATTGACGTGATTTGTTTCTTTACATAGTTCGATGTTCTTTTACGAAAATAGGCATAGGAATTATGATGGAAGGGTTAAAATAAATATGGAAAATCGCCACATACTGACTTTCATTTAACACCTAACATAGGAAATTATGTCGCCTAAATTTCTATCCCTGTGGTGATGGAATGCAGTTGACCACTACTTAAGTTTGCCCGTGGATGTTTTAAAAGATGACTAGGTACCTACGCGATGAGATATGCATTTAATATCTATGCAAGAGAAGGAAAACTCGACATAAAACCCTATACCAACCCGCCTGATCAGCGTGCTTTACCTAGTAGATCAATTTCCCTCTCAATATGGAGGAGGCTCGAGCCCAGTAGTGGGTGTCGCATTTTGGGCACTTGGGAGACTAGTTCCAATTCCATGTATTCGGTGGCAGCTGCAATGATGATACTTAGTATGCCTCTGCCCTTCTAGAATACATTTTTTTAAGAGTGAAATATGTTATAACGTTTCTGATCACGTTCTAAAATATTGGCTATTCAATAAATCTGTAATACATTTGGCACTATCACAAGTATATTTTTACGTGATTTCGAAGAGTTTCTCGTCCGAGAACGAGGCGGTCACGTCGCAAGTAGTAGCAGAGCACCGACAAATAAAAAGCTGAGTTGTGCCTGCCAATAGCGACCCGTTCAAGTAGTATACAGCGTGTTCTCAAGTGTTTTTTTAGAACTGTTGTTGGCAAACGAGCAAAGCGCACATCTGATGGTAATTGATACTGTTGCTAGTGGACTTTGCTAGGCCGCTGTCTACCGTGAAGAAATTCAAGAGAGGTGTGAATGCGTGCAATGAGTTCGGTGATATTAGAGGTATCATACCATGAGTTCGGTGATACTAAAGGTATCATCACCAAAACCCACTACACGTAAACACCCTCAGAAAGTTGAGTCGGTTCTATCTTGCTCACCGTAAAAAGTGCAGTAATAATTGCTATTACTCAGAGGTTGATTTTCTGCGAGAGTGTGGTTCTACTCCGGACGGATCACCCCGCGGCTGTAGGGAAACGACTGTCGACAGTTTAGTCCTACCACATAACGGTGAAATTAAAAATATTGAAAAGTTATTTACATCATATGAGCTTGATATAGTTTATTTTAAGGCCGGTCTGTTCATAGTGGTAGGACCACACTGTTGACAGTTGTCTACAGCCGCGGGCCGGTTCTGCCGGGGCAGTATCACGCCCAAGCCCAGCTTTCTGAGGCTGTTTGCGTGTGGTGGGTTTTAGTGAGTAAGTTAGTATCACCGAACCTCATTGCACGCATTCACACTCCCTTCAATTTTTTCGTGGTAGGCAGCGACCTAGCTGTGCTCCTGGTTTTGCAAAGGTCCATGAGCGGCAGCAACACTTACCACTGTTTGCTGTGTACTGTTTGCTCGTCTGCCACCGTTTGCGAGAAAGAAAAATATTTCCTTTTTCAAGTCCTATAAGTTGCAACGAAGTCATAGATTCGATGCTGGTGAATCGTTTAATAGCTGCTAAAGGAGAAATATTCTTCCTGTCCGCCCGTTGCCCCGAACTCTTTGGGTGGTGATTGGACAGATCAAACACTGGCGAAAATAATTTTCATAGATATAAAGTGGTGGTGGTAAAGAAGAAAGTGGTTTCATTGTATCACGTTGGCCAAAAATCTTATTGGCCTGCCATTAAGACGATTATCCTTATGAGGATCTAGTAATGGTAAACAATCGGCTCAGTGATGGACGAAATATATTTTTTTAACGATAATATGTACAGGCGAGGGACTGGTCACACACCGCTCGATCCCGGAGTGGAGGAGATGGCGTGCAACCCCTTTACTTGCCGTATGTAACTTTCTATCGTTATTGGAGCGGTCCACGGGTATCCGGTTGTTGCTTTCGGTGGCCCATCCAGCGGGACAGTGCACCAAGGAACTAATCTTTATGTTGCGGGGGAGCTTACTAAACATATTTTTAACCCCCGCAAATTACAATCAGATGAAGGACAGCAATTTGAGGATCACAAAAAGTATTGACTTGTACGGGAGTCGATCTCGTGATAGTCGGCAGAGCAGATCTATACCTTAACCGATAAAATGTTAAATTGTTGATAAAGACTATCTTTTTCACCTGCAAAAATGTTGATTTAAACATCAACCTGTAAATAAAAAGTGTCCACCCAATAGCCAATGATAAACGGCGCGGTCAGGTGTGAGCTGTCCAGTAGAGCGACATCCTGGGGTAAGGGGTACACTGACGGCGTGGAGGGGACAGTGGGGTGAGGGGGAGGGGACGACAATCGCACCCTAATGAGTCGTTCTCTAATAATAATTATCCACCTACACTTTCTGTTCCACAAGACTTAGATATAGGGTTGCTACTTTTTATTTTATTAAAAGTTTACTTGTATATTTAACTTCAATTGTACGACTATATAATATATATCCTGGAATTTTGCAATCTACATATATTTCGTCCACTTTCTGAAGCACACCAAAATGTATTATTAAAATTGAAGTATCAATTTATTAATTATTTTACAGAAATATTGCCTGAATTTATTTTAGTAAAAACGCATTTTTTCGTTTTTAGTAGGTATATTTTGATATTTTATTGTATTGTTGCTTTTATTTATTTTTTTTAATACATATTTCATTTTTTTAATTATTTTTTTTTTAATATATTGGGCATAATTATTTCTAACGAATACAAATCTGAAATTACTATATTTTTCATATACAATCATTTTCTTTACGGACCGGCAATAAATTTGCATGCAAAATTTCATAATTAATTTCTATAAGTATAGTGGATACATAAATCTCTGTAATAAGAATGACTTGCTGGACGTGAGATATTTTAGTTCACTCGTGACAATAAACGCTAAAAAGTGTTCGAAACCTCAAAAATTAAATACAAACGCGATAAAATCCCTAAAAATAGTTTTATTTATAAATAATACTCCCTTTTTTTTCGGCGTGCTCCTCGCACCACTCCGTCTGGGGCGACAGAGGAGCGTAAGCACGCACACCCGCAACCCACCCACGATGCACGTCGCCTTCGTCGTTGGGCCGACCACCGGACCAGGGCAGACGTCAGTGGTCGGCCCAAATAATACTCCCTTAAACATCAAAAATCATTATCTATTAATTGTTCTGTGAATCACCTTCTGGGGTGAAACACGTCTCGGGCGGCGCAGGCGCAAGTACCTGCGCCTGATGCCGCCCTAGCCAAGGCCGCGGGTGATAGGATCGGGGATTAGTCCATCACCCGCAGAGAGGCTGACCGCACGACGGCGACTGACATCCTGGACTACGTCGAAAGGAGAGGGTAGGTACCTCGGGAACTCGGTACCGGTGGTCGGTCCAACGACGAAGGCGACGTGCTACGGTGGGTTATGGACCGCGCGCCACCCCTCTGTCCCTGAATGGAGCCTGGCGGCGTGTGCGTTGACAATAGCCCACCACAAAAAAAGGGGTGAAACACGTGTTGAATCATTCAATTCAAATTTGTGTTGAAAAGGTGATATTTCACCTTAATTCCATTGCATATTAGATACCTCCTTTTTTTGGGATTTGTGGTATATTAATGAATCGTGGAGGACGTAAGAGAAGGAAAACTCGAAATGAGGCCCTATACCAACCAGCCTGACCAGCATGTAGAGTAGGGTCAATTTCCTTTCTATTGTGGAGGAGGCTCGAGCCCAACAGTGGGACGTAGGTATATGAGCTGATGATGAATGAATCGTGGGAACGTGAAGATTTAAGATCTATCTTTTAAAGTAATAATGGATTTAGGACATTTTATTGCATACGGTGGCAAATGAGCAAACAGTACACCTGATGGTAAGTGTTCCTGCCGATCATGGAGCTTTGCTATGCCGCTGCCTACCGTGTAGAAACTGAAGAGAGCGTGAATACGTGCAATGAGGTTCGGTGATACTAAAGGCATCACCAAAACCCATCACACACAAACACCCTCAGAAAGTTGGGCTGTCGGCTCTCTCGCTCACCGAACGAAACGCAGTAACAAATTGCTACTACTCGGACGTTGATTTTCTGCAAGAGTGTGGTACTGCCCCGGATGGACCAACCCGCGGCTGTAGACAGATAACTGTTAACAGTGTGGTCCTACCACTATTAAATTTATCGCCTAATTCAATCATTTATCTTGCAATGATCACATCTGCTTAGCCAACTACTAGCTGATCCAACAGACGTTGTTCTGTTTAAGTAAATTAAAAGGAATTCTCCTTGAAACGAGCGCCACCTACCGGGTCCCATTGTGAATCTAAACCATTCGTGAATTCCCTTGAATACACAAAAAAAATCTTCAACACTAGTTCAGCTGTTTAGGAGGAGTTCAGTGATATGCATACGTACATAAGAAATATATATATAAAAGTATCTGTTTAATGATTACGTGAATGATGTAAATTTTATATTGGACTACATAGACAGCTTTGTAGTGTAAGAATAACAGGTACCTAAGCGTCGCGGATTCAATTGCCACGCTTTTTTTTAGATCTATAGATGTTTGTTCTTAGCATAAGTGGAATTTTCATCCGTCGATTGTAAGACTATAGTTTATTCTGTGATATATGAATTTACTTATTATTCCCTAACTCTAATGTTGTTTGAAAAAAAAAATGTTATGACTGACTAATTAATGCAGGAGGTCATCATGAAAAAAAAAAGTGTGTGCGTACGTGCGCGTAAAGTTTGTACGCACGTAAGAAATTATAATTCTTTGGCGTAACAAGATAAAAATCTTTCTAAAACTTTTATCCTTCGCGTTATCCTACGTTGGTAGGAAAATAACGCTAATAATAGTAAAAAGTATTTAATACATTGATAGTTTTATTATAACGAATTATCTAGTTGACATTTGTGAATTTACATTTCATGACATTAGTGGACATCTTCTAAATAAAGCAAAATGTGCCAACCCTGTCCATCAATAATAGGAAATTTGTTTTCCGGTTCGGTAGCGCGCTCCAATTACGGGATTAACGAATTATTTCCACTTTTTTTCCCTCCGATCGGCTCCTCCCACCTTCTCGTAATTCCTCCGGGCGGTTTCCGCCTATTGAATCCCTTTTGATTAGCGTTCTTTCCCGTTTGATTCTAAATTGAGCTCGCTCCATCACGTTCCAACTGAACCAATTGATTCTGTATTGAGTTTTATACTTTTACAGAGTGCAAAGCTTTATTTGACAATGTTCTGTAAATTAACCAGAATGTCAATAATGTTTATTAAATTATACTAAGTGGGAAGTCCGCACGGAAGTCCACACTATTGACAGTTGTCTGTCTGTAGCTACAGGTTGTTCCGTCCGGGGTAGCACCACACTCTCGTAGAAAATCGACGTCCGAGTAGTAGTAATTTGTTACTGCGCTTCGTTCGGTGAGCGAGAGAGCCGGAAGTCCAATTTTCTGAGGGTGTTTGTGTGTGGTGGGTTTTAATGACGCATTCACATTTCCTTTACCTTCTTCGTGGTAGGCAGCGCCCTTGCAAAAGTCCATGACTTGGCGTGTGGTGACGGTATAAGGATATAGATCCGTACCACCTATCTTGCCCGTGGATGTCGTAAAAGACGACTGCATATCCCTATATGCATATAACATCTGTGCTAGAGTAAGACATCATTTTCATCCTAGCTCATATACATCCCACTAGTGGGCTCGAGCCTCCTCCACGTTGAGAGGCCAGGCGGATTGCTATAGGATTTTATTACAAATTTTCATCCTCTTCCATAGTTGTTATATGCATTAGATATCCCTTAGTCGCCTTTTACAACGACTAAGATATTTAAAAATCCCGTGTAGTCACAGAGTAAGAATACAATTCACCACTCCCTATCTTGTCCGTGGATGTCGTAAAAGACGATTAAGGGTTATAATATGGACATAACATCTGTTCAAGAGAAGGAAAACTTGAAATTAAACCCTATACCAACATGCCTGACCAGCATGGTATAGTAAGTCAAATTCCCTCCCATTATGGAGGAGATCCGAGCCCAATAGTGGGACGTATGTGGGCTGCGATGATGTGGTAAAATAGGTATTCTGCCTCTCCTATGCTTAAGGAGGCCCGAGCCCAAAATGGGACTTATTTAGTCTCACATGATGATGATGGAATGACAGGGCAGTGGAAGGCAGCTTGTATCCAAAATATTATTGGAAATAATATATTTACATGATTCTCAATGCCAAATCATAGAATATACTTCAGTTTAGATGTAATACAGTTAGTTGTGTTTAGCCATTAACCCGAATGCACGAGTGTGGGCTAAATGTGGGCCTGATAGACCACTTGAGTTTCGCTTGCCCAATTCAACGGCACTTCTTTAGCGTACTGTTATGTATAAAAGTGCTTTCATTTTGCGAAAATATTTTTAAAATCGGTGTCCGTTTAAAAAAAATACTTTTGCAATTGTAGATGTGATAATTGCTTAAATAATTGATATTCCATGCCGAGGCCTTAAATGTCACTTCTCAGCCCATACACGCCTCATTGCTGGCCTCAAGCCTCCTTTGCAATAGGTGGGAAATTAACCATTGACCATTATTCCACGCTGGTTGGACGTGGTGGTATAAAGATTTATTTTGAGTTTTTCTTCTTTTGCATAGATTTTATCCGCATAAGAATTATAAGTTTCATTTAATTTAGTCCAATTTTACGATACCCACGAGTAAGAAAGATGAATCCATGGAATGTATCGATACCCTGTCGTTATATGAAAAATGGTTACAATTTCTACAAATGTAGGTTTTTATTTTTATTTATTTATGTTTTTAATTGTTATTTTTGTAAACTTTCTATGATAATTGTTTTCCTTAGTGCTGAGCTCGGTAGATAATTGATCTTTTTAATTTCATATTTTATTTAATTATAATTAAAATGGGTTGAATCTATTATTGTCTACTACGGCTACAACGTTGTAGATTCCGTATTTTTCAGTGCGAATTTTTTAAAGAGCAAATTTTATAATGTTTTTGTATACCCTGCAATTGACACTTACTAAAACTTTCTAAAATGACCAGCAGATCACCCACGGGTTCGCAAAATAGGTCCCACTGCTGGGCTCGAGCCTCCTCTACATTAAGAGGGCAATTGACCTATTATACTACGCTGATTAGACGAGTTGTTATAAGGTTTTTTCCAGTTTTGCTTCTCTAGCGCTATTGCTTATTTGTTTTCTTTTTTTACGATAAGATAGGGGATAGTGAATTGTATATATAACCCTTCATTTTGATTGACAACACTTTTGATTATTATAAGGTTTTATAACATTGTTAACTCTCCACCAGTTGAACTGATGACTTGGTGATAATCGCTGGAAGTCGTTGAATACGGGCGGCATAAAACTACGCTTTGAAGTTATCTATGGGGGGTGGCTCACGTGTAATAATTGCCGAAATAAAAGGTAATGACAAATAAATTATATCGATTAGCTATCACTTTTGCAAGGGATTGTACATTGCCGTTTCTTTTGGCAACTGGAGTGGTCTGACCGTGTACTTATGAGTTTTTCCGACGCACTTACTATGTAGTTATCGTAAATCATTCTGTAGACTTATAAAACAGACCATTGATTCATTACAGAACGAATAATTTGGCATTTGAGTCCGTTACTTTGCAGTTATTTCAATTAAGTTATTTGCAATAAACAAAGTATTGGTAACGAATGATCTTTGACAACAAATATGGCGGATCTTAGTAAAACTATAAAATTAGTCGATCATCTCTATGTATTTGGCATCTATCCTATCCACACTCTGTTTATTTGTTGGTGCAAACAAACATGCCGGAACTGGATACGTAGTTATTAGATTTTATTCAAACTATAAATTAAAGATAACATTACCTTTGTTACACAGAATAATTTAGCAAATAAACATTAATGCGAATATCTATACCAATAAATAAAATTGGAGTGTCTGTTTGTAATGTCAAAATAATAGGCTTTTTTCATGCTCACATGGTTATTTGCACGACACCTATACCTAAAATAGCAATTAAAAAATTTTTGTCTGTCTGTCTGTCTGTTTGTTCCGGGTAATCTTCAAAACGGCTGGACCGATTTCAAAAATTTTTTCACCAATGGAAAGCTATAATATCAGGGCGTAAACTAGGCTATATTTTATCCCGGTATTCCCACGGGAACGGGAACTACACGGGTAAAACGACTATAACCTATAACCGAAGCGAAGCGAGGGCGGGTTGCTAGTTAAAAATAAGTCTGAAAGCAAAAGATAATATAATATAGTATAATATTAATATTGTTATAAGTTTCGATGCATGAGTAACCTAGGACCTTATGATTCGAATTGCTTAGAAACTTTTGTTTCTGCTCCCTTCGGGCAAATAACATGTTCATTCTGTTCTGAATTAGAGAGCTACAGCTAATTTTAATATATACTGCTGTTCGCTCTGGTACTCTTTCTTTAACTTAATCTTTAAGATTATTACGGAAAATTTAAGGTGTATTATATTCCTAACCTTTCACCTATTGAGGTGGACGGGAATACAAGTACGGAATTTGATTTTAATAACAATATCTATACCAATAAATAAAATTGAAGTGTCTGTTTGTAATGTCAAAATAATAGGCTTTTTTCATGCTCACGTGGTTATTTGCACGACACCTATGCCTAAAATAGCAATTAAAAAATTTTTGTCTGTCTGTCTGTTTGTTCCGGGTAATCTTCAAAACGGCTGGACCGATTTCAAAAATTCGTTCACCAATGGAAAGCTATAATATCAGGGCGTAAACTAGGCTATATTTTATCCCGGTATTCCCACGGGAACGGGAACTACGCGGGTAAAACGACTATAACCTATAACCGAAGCGAAGCGAGGGCGGGTTGCTAGTTTTTTTATAAAATTATATCCTAATAAAGTGAAGTGAACAAAAACCACGTGTTCGTCATGTTATCGATAACAACAGCATCTATTTCGCCACAGAGGCTTCTGTGTAATGTCAAAAAGATAACCGAACACAAATATCAGGTGAAGTGCTACTCTAGCAAGTTGTGAGAGGATTGCTATAAGTTTTGAAAAGAAGCGTTGTGCTTGTTAAAACAATAAAATTATCGATATTAATATAGTGTTTGTATGTAACTTAGTAGGTATTTTTAGTAGATATTGGCTAGTGAATTCTACACATTTACCTATTTTCCCTGGCGAGGAATATTGCGGCAATGCATTTCCACAGCGTGAACAATAAAATATATCTATTTTTACTACAAGATTTCGAGACAGAATAATGAAAATTGGTGTTTACATTATAGGCATTTTTTATCAATATAAAGTAATCCGTGATGTGATTAACGAAATAGACCCGCCATTTTGCCAAAAAGTGATTAAAAACTTTGATGAAAGAATCGACATCTGTCAGCGTGGTCGTGGTGGATAATTTTTCATTCATAATTGCTGAACTTTTCTCTTCATAATACAATAAAAATTTGAATCATCTTCATCTAAATTTCTTGTTTTAGCTCAAGCGATATATTTTTTAATGCATTTACTGCTACTACATTTTTGACTGCGAAAATATGATACGATCATTACGATATGATCATTATTTCGGCTCATATACGTCTTACTGCTGAGCTCGAGCCTCTTCCATAAAAGGAGAGTTTAACTACTACACCACGTTGATCTGACGGGTTAGTACGGAGTTTTATTTCGAGTTTTCTATCCCTTGCATAGATGCTGTATGCGTATTATATCCCTTAGACGTCTCTTATGACAGCCACGGGTAAGAAAAGGGGTGGTGAATTGTATTCTTACTCATTGTACTTACATATGGGTTTTACGACTAAAATACGATTAAGGAATGTGTACATAAGATCTGTGTAAGATAAGGAAAACTTGACCCTTTATAGCAATACAAAATATTAAATAAATTCAACAAATATCATCCTTATAAAAAGGTGGTCAATTACCCTCTTAATATGGAGTAGGCGTATATTAGCTGTGATGATGATGATGCTGATGATATATTATTCTGATTTAAAATAGGATAATGTTGGCTTTATCGATAACAAAATGGCTCAGCTCTACAAAACACTTGGTTAAGCATTGCAACTCCTTAAGTGGCCCGTAACCCATTGATGTATAGCTACAAACTTTCTCTATTTACTTCTTAAGAACAAAGATAATGACACCAACTCTATTTTAGAAGTATGTTTGACAAGGGCTAAACATTTGGAAGATTATGACGGAGACGTGACAGAAAAGGGATATAAGAGTTCAAAGTATTATTATACTTTAAAAGGTTTTTTAAATATTTATTGTTCGATTTATATTATATATATATATATAATATAATATATATATATATATATATTTAAATTAATTACATAGTTTAGTATGTATTTCATTTATTCATTCATTTCAGCTCATATACTTCCGACTGCTAGGGTCGAGCCTCTTCCACAATAGGAGGGAAATTGACCTACTGTACGGGGTTTTTGGCCAGAATCTGGAAGTGTCATTTGGTGTTCTTATATTATATTCGATATCTTAGTGTTTTAACGTGTTATATTAAATAATTTTGATGACATTTTATGTTATATATAGCGGTAGAACTGTTGAGGTGGAGTGAATATGATATAAAACTGCTATACCTACATACCTTTTTGTTTCCACACAATTTTTCAAACCCATCCCTTAACAGTGGCCATTACACTGTTGAAGTCGACACTTTGATTTACTGACGGACCATTACTGACATGAAGAAACTGATAATTTGAAAAGAAAATTATAACTCGACACTGGCAAAAATGGCTCGTATTAGTAGCTGATTGCCAAGAAATAAAAAGAAGAAGAAGACCTACTATACCACACTGACCAGACGCATTACTATAGGTTTTTATTTTGAGTTATTTCTCTTGCATAGATGTTGTAATCCTTTTTTGCAAGCATATTGAAGTTATACTTCTTTAGGCGCGTTATGAAAAAATGATGAGAGTGAAATTTTAATTATGTGACACAAAATTAACAGTATGAAGTTGTCTGCTTAACCGCTCATTAAGTCTCGAAAAAAAAGCTACCAACAAAATAGAAATTGAACCTCGATATTAGTCGCGCATGTTGGTACGCTCGTCACCTCTGATCACTGTTTTTTTTTCTTTTTTTTTTTAGTATTTTTTTATTTTTTTTTATTTTTTTTATATATTTTTTTATTTTTTTTCTTTTTTTTTATTTCTTTTTTCTTTTTTTTCTTTTTTTTTTATTTTTTTTCTTTATTTTTTTTTCTTTTTTTTATTTTTTTTATAGATTTATTTTTTCCTTTTTTTTTAATATTTTTTTTTATTTAGATTATTCTCTAAATTTGGTTTTTAATAATTATATATATATATATATATTTTAATGATGCCAAAGAAGTATAACTTCTCACGCGCGTACATAAGTACACGCACCCATTTTTTATTTTTTATATTTTTTTCTTACTCCACCACCATACGGAAAGACCACAATTTATGCAATCTTTAATTCATCACATTCTAACTAAATATTATAAATGAGAATAAAAGTTTGTTTGTTACGTTTTCATCCTTAAAGTAATAAACCGATTTTAAAAATTCTTTTACCAATGAAAATTTGTCCGGTTAATCGAGTTTCTACTGTATTTGTGGATCATATGTATGTATTTAATTTGATTCATACATTCGCGTATCAAAAGTATTATCTAGGACGTATAGTAAAGCAATTTTATTAATATCTACACAAGTGTTTTGACTAGCGTCCATCTGAAGTGATGCACTATTAGTATTACCCAAACGGAACGCAATAAATCATTGTATACAATTGCAATAGGTGATATTATTAGTAAACATTTACTAGCTATTTTCACTCTACCTGTGATCGAAAAGGAACTATATAACCTTTATGAGGTATCATCATCATAGGCCGTAGGTAGGCCTTCCTAATATTTCTAGAGCAGTCCTGTGCCGCCTGCACTCGTCAATCCATCTAATGGAATGGCATTGTGTCGTCCAAAATGTGTTTGCCACTCGAGAATCGTTCTTTCCCATCGATTGTCGGTTCGAAGGGCGATGATGTCCTACCAATTGTCACTTCAGCGTGCTAATTTTTCGTACTATGTCAGTTACACCCGTTCTTCTACGGATTGCCGTACTCCGGTTTCTATATCGCAGAGAAATCCCGAGCATAGCCCGCTCAACGACTTTGAGCTTAATGAGGCTTCGTAATATCAATGTAAAAAACGTCATCAATATGCATAGTTTATTCCAATTTAGAAATAATATGCAGAGCTAGACGTAAACGTGGTGATCGCAGCGGCGGTTGTCACGTGACTACTATGTCCACTATACTAAATACCCTACAAATAAAATTATAATAAATGACATTTTCTTTTATTTTTTTTTTTAGGGGTGGGTTGCAGTCGGCGCACTCCTCGCACCGCTCCGTCCGGGGCGACAGAGGGGCGTAAGCACGCACACCCACAACCCACCCACGAGGCACGTCGCCTTCGTCGTTGGACCAAATAATAAATGACATGAATTGTGTCGCTTTTTTTTGGTGGGCTATGGTCAGCACACACCCGCCGCTCCGCCTGGAGTGGCCAAGATCCCAGTATTCGATTAAGTCTTTTTTCTAGTGTCTAATAATATAAAATACTAGCAACCCGCCCTCGCTTCGCTTCGGTTATAGGTTATTGTCGTTTTACCCGCGTAGTTCCCGTTCCCGTGGGAATACCGGGATAAAATATAGCCTAGTTTACGCCCTGATATTATAGATTCCATTGGTGAAAGAATTTTTGAAATCGGTCCAGCCGTTTTGAAGATTACCCGGAACAAACAGACAGACAGACAGACAAAAATTTTTAATTGCTATTTTAGGCATAGGTGTCGTGCAAATAACTGTGTGAGCATGAAAAAAGCCTATTATTTTGACATTACAAACAGACACTCCAATTTTATTTATTGGTATAGATGTTATTTTTTTTTTTTTTAAATACAACTTCCTACGAACACTATCGACCCTAACACTCGTGCGTATCGTAAAAGGTAACTTAGAGTTTTGCAACGACTTGAGCCAACTCTCCATTCGATGCCGACCACTGGTGAAGAGATGCTTGACTTCAGTAGTCGGCGTGACGGAATACCCCGAGGGAGTATCTCCCATCGACGTCCCCTTCCTGGGAGGTCAGTCTGCGTCGCGAGGTCAGCCTCTCCGCGGGTGTAAATTCCCGGTCGGGTCACCCGTAACCTCTGCCAGGGCGACATAAGCCGCAGAGAATCCATCGCTAAGGAATACTTGTACCACGGAGGACCAGCGAATAATTTATTGTGGACCGCACATTGGACATATATGGCGATCAAACTTGTGACAATTATATGTGGTATGGCAGGTCATATAGACGCTTAAACTACTACTACTACTATTATCTACTACTACTACTACTACTATCTAGGCCATGGATGCACAGACCGCGGCCCGCCGGTCGAATACTGGTGGCCCGCCGACAGCAAAAATAATACTCTCGTACATTCGATAATTATTGAATTCTATTCCAGATTATCAATTCTTTATTGTCTTTAATTACGTATACCTCTGGCGGCCCGCCATCAGTTCATGATTTGCCCGAGTGGCCCCTAGTCTTAATAAGTCTGTGCGTCCCTGATCTAGGCACTCGTCACATAATCATCATCATTATCATCATTTCAGTTCACATAAGTTCCACTGTTGGGTTGGAGCCTCCTTCACAATTGAAGGGAAATTTATCTACTATACCACGTTGGTCAGACATGTTGGCATAGGGTAGTATATCGAGTTTTCCTTTTCTTGCATACATTTTAACTGCATATTATATCCCTTAGTCATCTTTTAAGACATCTAGGGGTAAGATAGGGGATGGTGAATTGTAATGTTACTCTGTCACCATAGAGAAACGTCACATAATATGAGCTTTCGACTTCGATTTCTGGATTGGGCAAAATTTCATAGGGGTTTCTTGAGAGTAAAAATAGCCTAAGTTGTTCCTTATATAGACAGGCACCTGTCAGTAAAATATTATTAACATCGGTCTAACCATCGGTTTGGTAAAATTCCCGGTACAGACAGACAGATAGACGAATATTTGTTATAGTGGTTTTTAAGTATAGATGTACTATTAACCGTGTGAGCATAAAAAATAATGTATTATTTTGACATTACAAATAGACTATACTACAATTTTATTTATTTTTATAGATCACATTTACATAATTAACTCTGAAGTTAAGTTTAACTTCAACTTTAGTTAAAGTATGTGTATTGCTTCTCAAAGACTTGACGATTATTTGAGATCATTCAAGCACTTAGTTGGCACCACACTTGAACAGAAGCCCACAATTGTCAATTAACGTGTTAGGAAATCTGTTACATGGAAACTTAACTTTATTAGGAGGTGTTAAGAGTGAATTTAGAGTATTATAGAGTTGATAGTTCTTAAAGATGAGATACACAAAACTACATTGAGGTGGTCAGGCTCCCACGATGATGTTTGACAGTTAGATGACTTATAACTCTATTAGAAATTACATAGTCAATTAAATTATTAGAAACTAACAACCTGTCCTCGCTTCGCTTCGGTTTCAGTCGCCTTACTCGCGTAGTTCCCAATCCCGTGGGAATACCGGAATAAAATATAGCCTATATTACTCTCTGATATCATAGCTTTCCATTGGTGAAAGAATTTTTGAAATCAGTTCAGTAGTTTTGGAGCCTATTCAATACAAACAAACAAACAAATCTTTATTATTTACTAGCAACCCGCCCTCGCTTCGCTTCGGTTTCAGTCGCTTTACCCACGGCGTAGTTCCCGTTCCTGTGGGAATACCGGGATAAGATATAGCCTATGTTACTCCCTGATATTATAGCTTTCCATTAGTGAAAGAATTTTTGAAATCGGTTCGGTGGTTTATGCGTGAAAGCGTTACAAACAAACAAATAAACAAACAAACAAACATCCTTACTTTCGCATTTATAATATTAGTATGGATTATTAGTGTAGATGAGTAATTCCTGTATCACCGTCAACATAACAACTCATCTACGTCCCATTGTTGGCCTCGAGCCTCCTTCACAATGGGGGAGAAATTTACCTACTATATCACGCTGGTCAAAGGGTTGATACAGAGGTTTATTTGGGGTTTTACTTCTCTTACATACGTAGATTGTGTATGCATATTATAATCTCTTAATCGTATTTTACGACACCTACGGACAAGATAGAAGATATTTTTTTATTAGCAGGTGAACTGTTGATCACCCACCTTTAAATGGAAGTCAATAACACATTTAGTAGGTAGGTAGATGATGATTTAGTGCTTTGCCTCTCTCATAGCATTTATAAAAGAACGTGAAAAGTGAATATCTACAAAGTTAAGTAAAAGCGTCGCTAGAATGTTGAATGCAAATAAGTCTTTAGTAGGGGTGTTTAGATTTAGTAAGTTACTTAAAATAACTCATTATTGATACATTTTTATCATCATCACTGAGCCCTTATAAGGTCCGCTGTTGGACTCAGGCATACTCCGCAATGGAAGGGAAATAACCTACTATTTCTCACAGGTCCGTTTCAGCTCATACATGTCCCACTGCTGAGCACGAGCCCCTATTCAAATTCAAATCCTTTATTATGTATAAACCTCGCGAGGGCACTTACATATTGTATTTTTTTTTACATGTTACCTTAAATTACTACCAGATCGGAACGCGACCGCACTGAGAAGATCCTGAGGCAAGAAACACAGTGGGATTGTCTTCTTTTTTATTCATTTACTATTTTATATTTAAATAAAATAATATACAACAACACGTCTATTAATAGCTCCAGTGTGATGCCTTTCGAACCATCATACAATACAGTTATTAAATATAGGAAAGGAATTGATCTACTATACCATGCTGGTCAGACATGTTAGTATAGTGATTTATTTTGAGTTTTCCTTCTCTTTCACAGAGGTTATATGCATACTGTATCCTTTAGTTGTATTTTACGACATTCACGGGCAATATAAGGAGTGATGAATTATATTCTTACTTCGTCACCACACGGAGACGGGGTCCGATATGTTGAAATAGATTTTCACATCGATTTTTTCATCTCTTCCATCGATGCCGCCTGCATATATCCCTTTGCCGTCTTTTACGACTTTCTTAAAACATGCTGCAATCCTTGTTGACGAATAATAAGTCGATTGGTAAGTTTTTAACATATATTTTTTCATTACAGTGAAACTTGTGTAAAATCATAAAACAAAGATGTTGTGGTCATTTAATATGTTTTATAAAGACGTTCCTAGTCTGTAAAAAACATTAGTAATAAGTGTTACGAATGTTATACCAACATATTTTATTGTTATGAAAATAATTTTTAACAAAAAACCCCGACTTCAAACAGTAAACTAAAAACGTTAAAATTACCTATAAAATTTTAAGAATTCCACCAATTACTCAAAGATACCATCATCAGATCCTGACCTGATGACTATGGGACCACCTGGGAAGTATACCCTATCAAACAAAAAAAAGAATTTTGCAAATCGGTCCAGGCGTCTTTGAGTAATCGGTGAAAATACATAAAAAACAAAGATTCCTACGAATTGAGAACCTCCTCCTTTTTTTGAAGTCGGTTAATAAAGAAAGTCCTTTACGACATCCACGATCAAGACAGGAGGTAGTTAATTGCATTTTTATTCCGTAACCTTGTTATGGAAAATTATTATTTAGTGATACAACTTTTCTATAAATGTCATGTCTAACTTTAATGAGGCCTGTGTTCAGTAAGTTTGTATTCAAAAGATCTGGATGATGACCACGCCGTCCTTATCGCACTAATTATACTTATCAATGGTGTATCATAGACGGGACTACTGAACAGTGATATACAGTTAAACGGCACATCTGGGTAATACACTTGTATTTGAGTATGTTAGTATGTAGAGTACTTGTACTTATTGAAATGATTATATATTAAAGTCTCTTGAAGTGCTTTAAAAACATATTTAAAATGAGTAAAATAATTAAGAAATGCGGGTGGTGATAAAATAAGAATACAATTTATCACCTTCTCTGTTGCCCTTAGGTGTCGTGAAAGACGACTGATGGATTAAATCTGCATCTAAGCATGAGAAGAAAAACTCGAAATAAGATCTTCGTCTGACGGTCATCCTATTGTGGAGGAGGCTCGAGCCCAAAAGTGGGACTTATATTAGCTGAAATGATGAATTAATGAAAAAATATCATCACGAAATGTATCATTACAAATGAAAGAATGTCGTGTGCGACATGGGCGGTGTAGCGCCGTGATCTTATTGTAAGTATAGGATCTGTCGTTGCCGACCGTCATTAAATCGATAATTGACAGCGTCAGGAATTGGATCGCGATGGTTGAGTTTTGCGAAGCAGTCATTTCCGAGGCAGCGGAGTGTGTCAGGGAGGAGAGTCTTCTTTGAGACCCAATTCGCCGCCAGCGTGCGGGATAGCGTTGATGTGCCTACATGCGTCGCCATTCGTGAGGATCAATGACTCATGTGTGCGGAGTCGTCACTCTGGATTAGGTAAGCCACTGATGGACCATCGCTGACAGTGACCAGTGAGACCATGGTACCGGTGGCCCATCTTTCAAGGCGGAGGGAGGTAGCACTGCAGGTTATTTGGTGGGTGAGAACCCCACACCACTTCGTTGCTGCCCTGGACAGCGGAGTGTGCGTTTATGTAAATTTTTTGCCTGCCAAAACAAAAAAGTTTTATTTCGAGTTCAACTTCTCTTGCATAGATGTTGAAGGCACACTATAATCCTTTAGTCGTCTTTTACGACACCCACGAGCAAGAAAGGCGATGGAGAATTGTATTCATTCTGTGTTAATTTTCTATCCCACGACACATAGTTTAAGCTTATAAGTATAATTTTTAATAAAAAAAAATCGACTTCAAACAGTAAACTAATAAAATTTTAAGAATTCCACCAATTTCTCAAGGATACCATCATCAGATCCTGACCTGATGACTATGGGACCACTTGGGAAGTATACCCTATCAAACAAAAAAAGAATTTTGCAAATCGGTCCAGGCATCTTTGAGTAATCGGTGAACATGCATAAAAAAAAAGCTGCCGACGAATTGGGAACCTCCTCCTTTTTTGAAGTCGGTTAAAAATAATATCATGGACAAAAAAAATAATACAAAGATGGACACCTAAGTGCCTCTATAACGAACTAAATAAACTCAATTTGCCGGTTGATGTAGAGCGCCCCCTCTTAAAAGCCGAAACGGAGTCAAGTGATTGTTTGCGATTGGATCACAACGATCAGCAGGCAAATCTGTGTGCTCACAGAGTGATCCATCACATCAACTATTCTAGTTTAAGAGCTTGTGGTTAAAATTTAAACAAAATTTTAATTTACGATTCATTGTTCACAGGTTTTATCATTATTATTTGAGCATTATATGCGTTCTAATGTTGCGCCCGAGCCTACTCCATAATAGACGAAAAATTTACCTATGGCATCACGCTGGTCAAATGTCTAGTATACAATTTTTTTTCTAAGTTTTCTTCGTTTGATTTGATGATTAAAAAAAATGTTTAGGTAATTATTACTAGATTGGAATAAAACATTTAATTAAACGGCACCTGGAATCCAATTGAAATTAAGATTTATTTTTTAAGGTATTTAAGGTCTTACCTTTATTCCCGAAGATTTAAACAGAGGTCTAAACAGGCTACTTTGTTTTACACATAATCCTTGGTTTTATATCATCATCATCATCTGTGCTAAGCTAATATTAACTATGTCTTATGATACATAAATACATAAAACTTTCCCTGTATTGGAACAGTAAGAATATATCACATTTCTGTCACATAGTGGTTATTTACCCACTGTAAGTATAGGAAAACTTGGTTAAAAACCCTATGTCAAATTACTGCCCTAGCCGACGCCACGAGTGATTGGACTGGAGAATACGCCGTGACCCGCAGAGAGGCTGATCGTAGGAGGGCGACGCTCCGGCAGGGGTCTCGGGGAGGGACGTTATCCTACAGGTTAACCCACCGGGCTGGATACGGAAGACAAGGGACTCGGTACCAGTGGTCGACCCAATGGTGGAGAAGAGGGATTACGATGGATTATGGACCGTACGTCACCCCGGGTGGGTGGCGGTGAGTGTACTTGCCCATAGCCAGAACAAAAATAAAAATGCTAAATTGTTGTCTTACTACCGCGAGAACTCATTATCCATTACGTATACAGGGTACATAAATGGGAATATTTAACATTGGAAATAAAACTATGCGCTTAAAAGAAATCATGCATACAAATTCATGGGGTGTATTTTCGCGTTGAACTCTTAGACTATAGACAAAGTGACGGATCTCGCAATCCCCTCATTGTCGTCCTAAACTTTAATATATATTTATTTTACATTTTAAGCATACAACAATGAAAAAATATATTGATTTCTGACGTTTACGCGAATATTAAAAATAATGAAATTATTTTTACGTGTTTTATAACATTTGTATTTGATTTAATCTTTGTCGACATTTTGAACACTTTCCTATTATTTCACAGGCATGCATCATCATTATCAGCTCAGCTTATATAAGTTCCACTGTTAGGCCTTCCCTACATCCTTAATGAGAATAAAATTAATCTATTACACATACTATTGTATATATTATACTGGTCAGATCTGTTGGCATAGAATTTTATGTCGTATTTTTCTTATCATATCCTTTAGTGCAAGAGTGATAGGTAAATGGTCTTCTTACTCCATCACTACACGGAAAGGTATAAAAATACTTCATCATCAGTATCAGCTCGTAGACGTCCCATTACTGGGCTCGAGGCTCCTCCACAATGGGAGGGATATTGACCTACTATCCTACGCTAGGCAGGCGGGTTGGCATAGGGTTTTAGTTCGAGTTTGCCTTTGTTTGCATAGATATACATATTGTAATGCCTTAGTCATCTTTTACGACACCCACGGGCAAGATAGTGGTGATTTATATTCTTAACTCTTAAAGTTAAGGCAGAATCTACTTACCGTCTACGATATTCTATTTTTAACAGTAAAGTTTGTTAATAGTTAATCATTTTAAACCCTTTACATTAGATGCGTGTCGTGCGTCAGAGGGCCGTATGTTTATTTTAAATCAATTTTAGTGTCGAGTTACCGGTAGTGACAAAAAAAATCCGCGGTGTCTCTACTAGTATATGACAGTGATACTCAAACTTTTTTTGTTATTTTAAGTACCTCTTATTTTTGCTTATAATTCGTACAAACTGGTTACGGCTTACAATAAGGGAATGGGTAGAAGTACTCTTCAGAGATATTTGATAACATCAACGGCCAGCCTGCTGTCTTATAACTTATGGCATTATATATCTAGCTTAAGTTAGTTTGTTTGAACGTGCTAATCTGATGCGAATTGAAAAATATTTTAGTGTTGAATAGCCCATTCATTGAGGAAGGTTACGCTCCAACCAATAGGAGCGGGGCATAAATAAAAACGATGATAAAAAGAAAATAAAAGGTTGTGAACTTGCAGCGCGTGTGCTGCGCCTTATACTACTTTCTGTCATATGTGAAGCAGTGAAGTTGCGCGGTTCAAATAGTTAATAAATAAATTAGTACATTACTAATGCTAGTTTATTCTAAAATTAAAACTCTTTGAATTGTTTGTAAAATGGTTTACGCCAAGCTATTCACATGAGTTATGTGTTGTATTATTACCAAAACTATATGTAACTTTTAGTTTTATCTTCCGTTGATCTTTTCTTGCAGATATGTTACAAACAAGGTGAAGGGAGCGTGAATGCGTGCAATGAGGTTCGCTTAATGATACTAAAGGCCTCACCAAAATCCACCATACGCAAATACCTTAAGATGTTGGGCTTCCAACTCCTTCGCTCTTGAATGAAGTGCAGTAAGAAATTGCCACCACTCAAACGTTGACCTTATGCGAGAGTGTGGCACCACCTCAGACGGACCAGCCAACGGCTGCAGACAGATAACTGTTGACAATGTGGTCCTACCACTATAACCATAATATCTCATGAGACAATAGAAAAAAGCAGCGCCGCCTACTGGCTTAATCTAAACCATTCTCGAATCCCTTTGAACATGCACAAAAAAATTCATCAACATCTGTCCAGCCGTTTAGGAGGAGTTCAGTGGCATACACAAGAAATTTATATATAAAATTATGTAACGTATATAAAATTAGTTTATTATGAGGATAGAATAAAAATCACGTAAGCTCATTGGTAGAAAATTAAAAGTATTTAAGAAAAAAATAAAGCTTGAGAACCAGTGAGCGTTGAGCGTGCTGCGACCAACAACTATTAAGTAATAGTTGTACGCCGGATGCGATGCGTAAATATTGCTGCGCGCTGACACAGAACACAGACATCCATGGAGTAATTAAATTTTTCCAATTTACTAAATTTGTATTAGATTATAATATATTTTTATTAAAGACCTGCACTCAAGAATAGATCCTTGTATAATAAAAAAAGTCTGTCTCGCTAGGGAATATACAAATATACAATCAATGGATACATACAACATCTAGACTCAGAATAATCTTTTGTTGGTCACATAAAAAGCTTACCTACTTACTTAACTTACATGCATGGGCTTTGACCCATGATATTCAACACTTAGTTCACTGGTGTTAATTTTACTTTCATAATAGTAGGGACCTGGTGTTCAACAACGGGATATACAGGGTGTATCAGGTTATGGGACAACTGTTCGAGTATGTTGTAGTTTAACGGTCATAGATCATAATTAGAATGTATACTACACAAAAAACAATAGGCATAACATGAAAGTTATAGTGATTTCAAAAATGTGTGTCTAAGAGTCTATGCCTTAAATGTTATGTATTATATAGACATGTACAGACAGGATATATGTAGGCACATAAAGCTTCGACAGTATAATTTCATTCATTCATACCTAGAATTGCGCAAACACTTCAATGATAGCGTAGGTACAAACGCGGCTCGACAACGGTCATCGGCTGATCACCTTATTTAAAGCAAAGTTTACCTTGCTTATGCGAACGTAATCATTAATTTATTCAATTTCTAATGAAAATTTAACAAAGTGCGAATATGTCGCAGATTAAGTATCACTGACTTTATAATTTCAATCAGATTTACACAAAAAGCGACGACAAAATTGAAAACTTTACATGTCTCTAATTCATTAACGAATCAAAATTTTCCTTCAAATTTTTTTCATAGGTGCCTACCACCATTGCCTAACACCCGTTTGACCAGTTGCCCCATAACCTGATACAGCCTGTATATGGACTGAAAAATAATTTAATCAGTTTTTATAATATCTGTTATCGAAATTCTATACTAATATTATAAAGAAGAAAGATTTGTTTATTTGTTTGTATTGAATAGGCTTCGAAACTATGAACCGATTTCAAAAATTCTTTCACCAATGGAAAGCTATAATATTCGGGAGTAACAAAGGCTATATTTTATCCGGGTATTCCCACGGAAACGAGAACTACGCGGGTAAGACGACTAAAACTGAAGCGAAGCGAGGGCGGGTTGCTAGTTAACTATAAATACATCACTGAGAAAAGTCAAATTTGATTCAAATAATTTTTAGCTTAAAGTGAAGATATTTGCTTCTATTGAAATTAAAGATTTAAATTTGAAATAAGGTGGAGGTGAAAAGACTAGTGGATAACCGGTTAGTAGGTAGTGCTAATAAACAAGTTTTATGTACATACATTCATTAAGTCGTTATCGATCATACGACGTGTTAACGTTAACACTATATTGGTGCCTATGTCAATTTCACATCTTTTTTTTTGTTCACGCTGTGGAAATGCATTTACGCTCTATTCCCGCGCCGGTTACAGACAGGCATATGTGTGGAACTCGCCGGCCATAAATGTGACCGAAATACCCACTAAAACCACAGCGGCCCCTTCTGCGCTTTTACGGGGTGCCAGAGAGATCATCTGATGACATTCTATCCCCGACACCCCAACGCTTGGCCGTCTGGCCATGTTCTGTCATCATTCAGGGCGATGGGAGAAGAAGCGCATAACGGCGTCTCCTCCTCCCTGGTCGCCGCTGGCGGAACGAGTCAGCGGACGCAAGCGCCTCGCGGGCACGCTTCGTGGCCTCCTTCCGTGTCATGACAGCCTCACAGAAAGAGGCCATCGACGACCAACAGCTGTCGCTGCCGAGCATCTTGGAGATGATGGTCGACAATGACATGTCCGTTGTTCCTATTCCAGTGTGTAGCGCGCATCGTTGATTAGCGCACCACACTCATGGCATCCTGGGGCCTCTTCTCTTCCAATTTTATGCAGGTACTTACCGAAGACCCCATGTTCGGTAAGCACTTGCACCATCCTAAATGTAAGGCTGCCGTGCCTTCTCCTGAGCCAGCGGTGGACATACGGTGCGACCGCCCACCGTCCCCCGCCCTGCTACGGGGGACTCTAGATCTTCTCTCCACCGCCGGATTACTTCCCTTCGAGCCACTTTCTGGGCTCTACCCAGTCCCCTTATGGACACTTACTCCCCGTTGGCTCGTGCTGCAACGCGGAACCGGTACACTTCTGCCAACGCCTCCACCCCCATGTCAATGTCACATCTGTGCCGACAGATGTCAAAAAGTGATAAATCTAAAAAAGTTTTAATTTCCAAATCTTTATTTAAGAACAAAAAATTAATTTGAAAAAATAACAAATGTTTATTCATAGTTTTAAATTTTCACTTTTGGCGGCAGTCCTTAGGACTACTTTGTGAATTTATATTTTAAAATAGTGGTAATGTGAACGTTATATAAGAAAACCGAACCAAAATAATTAAATATAAAGACTACTCTATAAAGTTGCTGTTAGAAAAGCGCCAATAAATTAATTAGAACTACGTTAAAGACGTCAATCGCTTGCTTCTCATATTCTATGCATATTCATCATCCACCGCATTGCCCCTACCATGTTAAGCAATTATCACCTTTATTGCTCATTAAAATTGTCTTCATAGAAAATTCGGCACACCGTTTACGCTTTACACTAAAATTTTATGTAAACAAAATATAGTTATTTTTGTACTTTTTAAATATAAATGAGGCTCATTGAGGACGGGACGTTCAATGAGATTGAAAAAAAAATAAAAATAGTGTTAACGGTCTTACGGAACCATTTTATGGGGAATTAGACGAAGGAAGTGTCTTGACGACCTTTTTATCTGGACTTTTTACGAGGAAAGAGGTTTTATATCCATAATTATGTGTTTTTTTAATGTGCTTAAAGGAGAACGGATAATTTGATGTTACTAACTAGAAGTGCGCAGTACATGTTAGGGTTGTCAGTTTGGCTTATAATCATCGAAAACTATTTATCATAGATCAAACACTAAGGATTATCACTGATCATTATTATTACTATCTTAGCTCGAATACGTTCGCTATTGACCTCAAGCCTCAAAGTATGACAGAAATTGACCAACAGTATTACGGGCACTCGGGATGGCATAGGGTTTTATTTCGAGTTTTTCATCTCCATCTCAATATATCTTGCTTTATCGTATTATATCCCTTAGTCGTCTTTTACGACAACCACGGTAAGGATGCTTTCCTTCATTTATAATTAAAATTAACACCTATTATTTGTCCATCTATTATTATCTCTGTTCCCACACGGAATTTGTTTCATCATCATCATCATCATCCCAGCCCACATACGTCCCACTGTTGGGTTCGAGCCTCGTCAACCATAAGGGGGAATTTGATCTACTATACCATGCTGGTCAGACATGTTGGTATGGGGTTACATTTCGAGTTTTCTTTCTCTTGCACAGATGTTATGTGCATATTATATCCCTTAGTCGTCTTTTACGACACCCACTGGCAAGATACTCCTTCACCACACGGAATTTATTTATACAATCTAAATTTTATCTGTGACATTGCATCTTTAACATTCAAATTCCCGGATAGAAAACGTTTAAAGTAACTTCTAGCTACTATTCTTACATAAACGTCACAAATGTTTTCGCGCCTTACATTTGCATTTTTCCTTTTTTTTTGTAATAAAATTTTAAAATGTATCGAATGCCTTCATTAGATTCACTCGTTTTGACAGAAAGAAAAACTAACGAAAAACGGCGCCCAAAAACTTTTGACTAAATCGTTTCCTTGTCTCTGGCTGTACGCAAACCGCGTTCGCCAAGAAGAAAAAAAATTGTTTCGTTTTTTGAAATATAACCTATTATATGTTGTAATTTTTAAATTGTATGGTCAAAACGAGCCTGATAATCTAGTACAGCCAAAGAGGTTTTATTAAAAGTAGAATTATACAGAGTACGAGTATATGCGAAAAGACCTTTTCCCCGACCTTATATAATACAGATATTTATTTATTTAATTTTAGGATTACCAACGAAAAATACACAAACATACAATGTAGTAAAAAAAAAATCACAGATCATGATTTGTGCTCTTTCAGTTACAGGTGACAACTAATAAGATATCGACTAGTTGATAGATTACAATTTTAAATAAGAATATTTTGTTATTTCATACTTTTTGACTATAATTTTTCAGTAGTCCGATTTTGGTTTTGAATTTTATTTTTAACAATCAACCTACCTACTGCCACCTAATCTCTTGGTGACGTTTAAACAGCTTTTTACAACTCGAAATTAAGTGTTGGTACATTTGTATACTTTACGCTTCAACATATGGTGATATAATCTGCGTGGTTACGGAGCAAGAATACAATTAACCACCCCCTCTCTTGTCCGTGGGTGTCGCAAAAAACCAATGAGGGATACATGCAGGTAACATCAACGCAAAAGAACGAAAATTTGTTACAGAATTCTATTCCAACATGTCCAAGGCGAAATAATAGGTAATTTCCGTCTCATTGTGGAGGCTCGAGCCCAACAGGGAAACGTAACTGGGCTGATGGATACTCATAATTACATCGGAATAATTTGAATACAGATATAATATTTTGACAACCCTCAAATCATAATACAGCTTAATGAGATATACAGCAGTAAAAATATAAAACAAAAAAAACATTTTATGACTAACTGCTTACTTACTTTCAAAGAGGATTGAATCCACTCGCGCGCGTGCGTTTTGCACAGTCGAAATTTTAAAACGCAAACGCTGATCATCAAAAAGACGACGCTTTTGTTTTGTTCTTTCTTATAAAAATATTCTAAGACAAAGGTTTTAAAGCTGGAATAATAAATATTAAGAAAAAAAAACTAGCCTTTGAAATGTTAGCTAATAAAAAAGATTTTTATATATAACTAATGATTTATTTATAACATTATTATTTATTTGAATACGAGTTTTGTGCTACTGTGGCTGCGAATACTACGAAACTTTATTTTACGCCTGGCTGTCGTAAAAGACGAATCATCTCGATTCATGTACGTTCCCGTACTTAATAGTGGTAGGACCACACTTCAACAGTGTTTGTCTACAGACGCGGGCCGATCCGTCCGAGGTAGTACCTATCACACTCTCGCAGAAAATCGATGTCCGAGTAATAGCAATTTGTTACTGCGCTTCGTTCGGTGAGCGAGAGAGCCGGAAGTCCAACTTTCTGAGGGTGTTTGTGTGTGGAGGGTTAGTGATGCTTTTAGTATCACTAAACCTCATTGAACGCATTCACACTCCCTCCACTTTCTTGGCGGTAGGCAGCGGCCTTGCAAAGGTACATAAGCAGCAGCAACACTGACCAACAGGTGTACTGTTTGCTCGTTTGCCAGCGTTTGCAATAAAAAAACTACTGGGTTCGAGCCTCCTCCACAATGGAAAGGAAATTGTCCTTACTATACCTTGCTGGTCACATAAATTGGTATAGCGTTTTATTTCGAATTTGCCATCTATTGCATAGATGTTAAATGCTTATTGTATCCCTTAGCCGTCTTTTACGACATCCACGAGCAAGATAGGGAGTGGTGAATTGTATTCTTATTCCATTACCACACGGAGTAAAGAGCTTCATATTGATGTAGACTAACGCTATCTGAGGCTGACTGGTCAACAATTACAATCTGCAATCGGCCAGGCCCAGGCGGCTGGCCAATCATACAACTCTCGGCAACGAGTCGGTCCATGGCTTAGGAGGCGGCGGAATGGGTCCGGGAGGAATTTCTCTTTATGAGGTGATGAGAGATGTTGGGAAGGGAATACGGAGGTTATGGGGCTGCACGCCGCCCATCCGACGCCTCTAGCGAATTGGATGGGATATGTCCAGACCATAGCTAACCACAAAAAAGGCGGCTAGCCATAAAACTTTTGCCAATAAGTTTTGTAATATGTACTATGGAAAAATAGGACATATTGCATCAACTTCAAGTAATTGAAATAAGAGCAGGATGATTATGATGATGATAATATTTATATGAGTATGGGTTATGAAAATTATAAGGCATTTTTGTAGATGGTGAGTGAAATTGAATGACTTTGCCAATGGTTGATTTCTTCACAAAATTTATTTAAAACCAATAATAAAACCAGTGTAAATTATTTTATTTGTTTGTCTACGTACCTGTTTGGTACTCTTCAAAATAGTTGGAGCGGTTTTGATAATATTTTACTATCAGGTAACTGTTTATTTAAGGAGTAACTTAGGCTATTTTTCTCTCAGAAGAACCCTATAAAATCATGCCCGTTACAGGGTTCAAACCCGACGCCATGTCTTAAGAGATATTGCGGATTTAAATTGCGGGGCCAAAGCGGCTGAAATTGGAGCGCAACGAGGGTGGATCGTTAGTTTGAGAATAAATATCGATCACATTATCACTGAATTAAGCATCACTAGGAACTAAAACATCACATAAACATTTAGCCACGGCCTTTTGAACTGCAATTAAACTAATTTTACTATTAAATTATAGTATAGGTATTCATTTTATCTACAGTAGGTATCGCATTCAGGATTTTTTTAAGTGAAAACTTCAATAGGCGTGTTTGGATGGAGAATAAATTTATGAAGTCATTATCGACATGATCACGTGACGTGTTAACACTAACACTATATCTTTTTTTTTACGGTGGGCCATGGTCAGTGCACGCGCCGCCCGGCTCCGTCCGGGGCGACAGAGCCCAAGACCCACCCGTGGCACATTGCCTTCGTCGTTGGGCCGACCATCGTGCAGGGTGACTTGTGTTCAGTGGTCGGCTCGACGGAATACCCCAGTCGCAGGGTACCCTCTCCTTTCGACGTTCCCCCTTGAGGACGTCGGTCGCCGTCACGCGGTCAGCCTCTCTACGGGTGACGGACTAAATCCCCGGTCCAGTCACCCGCGGCCTCGGTTAGCTAACACAGCTAGCTAACACTATATCTGTAGGTATGTCAATGTCACTATATATGTACCGATATATGTCAAATTTAAATAAAGTCCAGTATAAACAATAAGACCCAACGACGAAGGCGACGTGCTATACGGGTAGGTTACGGGTGTGTACTTACGCCCCTCTGTCGCCCCGGACGGAGTGGAGCGAGGAGCGCGCAGACCGTAACCCACCCCAAAAAAAATGTATAGACAATTAATCTCAATATCCAGAAGTGAAGTGTTTGTTCATAGTTTTAAGTTGTTACTTCTGTCGGCAGTCCTCATGACTACTTAGTATTCCTTTTTTTTCATTTTTAATGTTTATGTCCTTTTTATTCAGTTTAATTAATTTAAGACCAAATAATTAATGTGAATATTCAAAAATAACAACTGCTTGTTCATAGTTTTAAGTTAGCACGTTTGTCAGCAGTCATCATGACAGTTTTGTGTTCCTTTTTTCATTTTCAATATTTATATCCTCTTTATTCAAATAAATCTAAGTAGAAAATAAATTACTGTATGTCGTTCTCTCAATTGTTTATAAAAAATCTCATTCACAAATTCGCAAGGGACCACCAAGTGAGGACTACTCTTAAAACACATTAATTGCCAAGTCGGTGAGTTTAAAGTGACCGTGCTTGGTGGTCGACGCCAGCTGTGTCTAGACAAGATTCAATGTGGGAACATGACACGAAGTACTCACACACAACGATCTTTAAGTTAAATAATTCTTGCCTTTTTTTTTTTTTGTGGGTGGGCCGTGGTCGGCGCCCCTCCGCACCACTCCGTCCGGGGCGACAGAGGGGCTTAAGCACGCAACTCCCGCGACCCACCCGAAAACCACGTCGCCTTCGTCGTTGGGCCGACCACTGGAGCAGCGTTAACTTGTCGTCAGTGGTCGGCCCGACGGAATACCCCCTATTGGGGTACCCTCCCATCGACCGACGTCCCCCCCTCGGGGAGGACGTCGGTCTTTCCTCACGCGAAATAATTCTTGCCTGCGATAGTCTAGGATTTAGTTGGTTGTTGCTTTGTTTTTGGACTTTTTGTACACGTATGTCTCATTATCTCATTTTAAGCTTACACGTTTCACTGCTGAGTTTACAGTAGGGGGGAAATTGATTTATGTACCCACTGGTCAGTGGTTAGGTTAGGTTAGCTATACCTACATAGGGTTTTAGTTCAAGTTTTCTTTCATAGATGTTTAGTCGACTTTTACAAAACGCACGGGCAATGTAACAGATGAATTGTGCCATTTGCTGACTGTTTTTTTTTATGGGTGGGCTATGGTAAGCGCACACGCGGTCCATTTCGTCCAGGGCGACGAAAGGACGGCGCGAGGGATACGTCGCCTGATTGTTGGGCCGACTACCGGAGCAGAGTGACTTGTCGTCAGTGGTCGGCCCGACGGCATACCCTTTTGGGTACCCTCACTTCTCGACGTCCCTGTCTTGGGACGTCAGTCGCCGTCGTGCGGTCAGCCTCTCTGCGGGTGACGGACTAAAAACCCCGGTCCAGTCACCCGCGGCCTTAGCTAGGGCGGCATCAGGAGCAGATACTCGCGCCTGCGCCGCTCGAGTCGCCGGCGGCGGAACGTGCCGCCGAAGAGGAGCTCCTCTCGCACACGATCCGCCGCCTCCTTCCGTGAGATTACGGCCGCACAGAAGGCGGCGACCGCGTCCCAGTTCCTGAATGTGTTGACTGTGTAAGGATAAAATTCACCATGCCCTTGTTTGCCCGGGTGCTGCATGCTACCCTTCAGAATGGATGGGGTGTGTCCTAATTTTCCATCTCTTACTGCTGTAATCTGCTGAAGTTCTTTAGTTCTACATCTCTCGCGATATCTACAAGAATGGAAGGAATAGTTTCTCCATTTTTAAGTCTATCGCCAAATGGATAGGGTATATTTGATGAACCTATTGAGATCTGTGTGGTGACGGAGTAAGAATACAATTGACCCCTTCCTTTTATTGCCCGTGGGTGTCGTAAAAGACGACTAATGGAAGTATTCATATAACATCTATGCAAGAGAAAGAAAACTCGAAATGAAAAACCTATACCGATATGTCTGACCATCGTGGGATAGTAGGTCAATTTCCCTCCTTTTGTAGAGGAGGCTCAAGCCCAGCAGTGGGACGTATATGAACTGTGATAATAATGATGCTGATTGATGAGAAACTACATTTTAAATACCAGTCTTTTTATTAATAAGTATATCTTATATATGTATACCTATATTAAGCATTCGTTTACGTGTTATTTACTTTCATTTAAAGTGTATTATATCAACTAATGTCAAAATGGAATTAGGCCACCAAAAGATAGGAAATAGAGATTTAAACACTTGCGTAAATGTGGCACGCCTTTTTTTCTGCTGTCGCGACTGAACGGGACGTCAATCTGTTTTGCCTGCTACTTAAGTGCCGTGGCCAATCTATACTAATTTTCTTTTTGTGCCATTTTTTGTTTAAAGGGTTGATAAAAGGTTCAAACCTTTTCACTTTTAAACTATTAGCGGTAAAACGTTTTAAAGTAATTCCATTTTTTTGTTCTGTTGAGAAACTTTAGGTATATATTTCGTACAAAAACTATAACAGCTCATGATTTTTTTATTGTCAAACTTAGTTTCAAATGCACTTAATACCTTAGCATCTAAATGACTATTCAGCCATCAATAATATATTGCCTTATGGTGATGGAATAAAAATAAATTTCACCACCCCAATCTTGCTGGGGGGTGTGTCATAAGGAACGACTAAGGAATATACTGTACACGTAACAAGTATGCTAAAGAAGGAAAACTTGAACAACACTTTATTACATCATTATACTGATTAATTAAGTGTGCATCTAGATGTAAATAGATGCTATTTTTTAATTTATTAAAAAAATACTTAGGCATCGATCCCTATCAAAAAGGTCCTTAGGCCCATCTATCCCTCCATACACCATATATGTGGGGCCAGTGAATATTTTTGAAACATTTTAGTGTCCTGTTATATCTTTTCTCTATTTCCGTATATTTATTATTGAACTGGACAAGACGAAAGTCATGTCAAATGCCCATGTCATTCCTGTACCGGTCCAAGTTGGCAATGCGATTCTCGAAGTTGTCGATCATTATGTTTACCTAGGACAAACAGTACAGCTAGGTAGATCCAATTTCGAGAAAGAGATCAGCCGACGAATCCAACTCGGTTAGGCAGCGTTCGGACAACTTAAGATGTTCCCGTCCAACATACCTCAGTGTGTGAAAACACAGGTCTACGACCAGTGTGTGTTACCAGTGATGACTTATGGCACGGAAACGTGGTCCTTAAATGTAGGCCTCGTAACAAGGCTCAAAGTCACTCAGCGTGCTATGCGAGATAGAATTCGGAATACGAAAATCCGCAGAAGGACGGGTGCAACCGACATAGCACGAAGAAATAGCACGCTGAAGTGGCAATGGGCAGGCCACATCGCTCGACGAACCGACAACCGCTGGGGAAGAAAAGTTCTCAAGTAGCGACCACGTATTGGACGACGCAGTGTAGGACGCCCCCCACTAGGTGGACCGACGACGTGGTGGAAGTTGCTGGGCGTCGTTGGATGCAGGAGGCACAGAACCGCACTTTGTGGTGTAAAATGAGAGAGGCCTACGTACAGCAGTAGACGGCGATAGTCTGAAATGATGATGATGAATAGAAAAAAAGGTATTTAATACATAGAAACTTTTGTTATAACGTATTATCTAGTTCATATTTGTGACGGAGATTTAGTCTCCTAATTTTACCCAATGCGACAAAAGAAGTATTACTTTTTTTAATTGCAAACGGTGGCAAACGAGCAAACAGTACACCTGATGGTAAGTGTTGCTGCCGCTCATGGACCTTTACAAGGCCGCTGCCTACCGCGAAAAAAGTGAAGGGAGTGTGAATGCTCGCATTGAGGCTCGGTGATACCAAAGGCACCACCAAAACCCTCCATACGCAAACACCCTCAGAAAGTTAGGCTTCCGGCTCTCTCGCTCACCGAACGAAGCGCAGTAACAAATTGCTACTACTCAGACGTCGATTTTCTGCGAGAGTGTGGTACTACCCCGGACGGACCGACGCACGGCTGTAGACAGATAACTGTCGACAGTGTGGTCCTACCACTACAAAAATTATTTCAAAAATAGCTTATTAGGACTTTAATACTTTAAGTCATGATTCACGAAGATACATAATAATAATGTATCTATATTCCACATGAGAACCACATCAATCGTGATCCATACCAAATGTGTTCGATCTGTAAACAGTTGTAATTCCCATTGCATGGTTACGACCGCTATCAAAATGATTGCGCTTGCGCAGTTATTGTTACAGTATGCAAAGTGATAATTACCGAATGTTGAATCGTTAAAAACATTGGCCATTAAAAAGTATTAGTATTTTTATAATTACTATATTTGTACTCTTATTTATACCCTTATAATTTTTGGTTTTTTGGTTCATAGGTTGTTGATGCAGGAACATAAATAACATTGATGGATTGATATAGTCAAAATTGATTTATCTATACCAATAAATAAAATTGGAATGTCTGTTTGTAATGTCAAAATAATAGACTGTTTTCCTGCTCACGCGGTTATTTGCACTATACATATGCCTAAAATACACTATATTTATTTGTCTTTTTGTTCCGGGTAATCTTCAAAACAGCTGGATCGATTTCAAAAATTCTTTCACCAATGGAAAGCTATAATATCAGGGCGTAAACTAGGCTATATTTTATCCCGGTATTCCCACGGGTACTACGCGGGGAAAACGACTAAAACCGAAGCGAAGCGAGGGCGGGTTGCTGGTTTAAAAATATTTTCGGAAGCTATAAACTGTATAATTGGTGGTACATGATCTCTACGCGTATTACAAATCAGTTTCATTTATTTTCTGACACTAGCAATACTGATACATATGGCAATTTATTTGTCGATTAATTTTCAAATTCATAAGGAGCTATTTTTCATTTACTACTTGAACGGATATGACCACATCACGAGATATAATAGGAAAAAGGAAAATTTTAATAAAAGCCCTATACAATCCCGTTTGATATCGTGGTGCAGTAGACCAATTTCCTTCTCAAAGTGGAGGAGACTCGATGATGATGATGAAGATGACTGTGGAGCTGTTTTTTTGGGGCAGGATGAATTTTGCCGGGTATATTAATTGGATGTAAAGATTCGTGTGGTAACGGAGTAAGAATTCACTACTCCCTATCTTGCCCGTGGATGTCGTAAAAGACGACTAATGGATATAATATGCACACAACATTTATGCAAGAGAAGGAAAATTCAAAATAAAACTTTCTCTGACTAGCATGGTATACTAGGTTGAATTCCCTCCTATTGTGGAGGAAACCCGAGCCCAACAGGGGGACGTATGTGGGCTGCGATGATGATGATGATTAAAGATTTACTTCTGATTATATCTACACAAATAAATAAAATTGAAGCGTCTGGTCTGTTTGTAATGTCAAAATAGTAGATTTTTTCATGCTCACGCGGTTATTTGCACGATAACTATGTCTCAAAATAAGTTTAAAATTTTATCTCTGTCTCTCTGTTTGTTTACTCCGAGTAATCTTCAAAACAGCTGGACCGATTTTGATAATATTTTATTACCACGTAGCTGTCTCTAAAAGTAAGTCAGCCTATTTTTCTTTTCAGAAAAACTCCATGAAATTTTGCTCCGGACCCGAACCCGGTGTCATAGAGATATTGCATATGGCGGCTGGAACCGAAACATAGTGAGGGCCGGTCGCTAGTTATATAATACAAATGAATTGTATAAATAAATGTCATTAAATATATTTTAAAACAATTAGTGACTATAATTAGTAATTAGTGACGGGTCGTGTTTGTTTACCTGACGACATATCCGGCGCACGTGCTTGTAACACGAGACAGTGCTGCCGCCTAGAGTGAGACTGTTAATGCAAAGTGTACCGCACTAGTGATATATTAGAATATCGATAATCTTATCGATAATCTAATCGATTATCATTTGAATTTAAATACGATAGCTGTTTTTTGAATTCAAAAATCATCATCAGAGCTCATATATGTACGTTCCACTGCTGGGCTCGAACTCCTCCACAATAGGAGGGAAATTGACCTTACTATACCACGCTTTCGTGTGGTGACGGAGTAAGAATACAATTCACCACCCCCTATATTGCCCGTGGGTGATCGTACGAGACGACTAAGGGATATAAAGTGCATATAACATCTATGCGAGAGATGGAAAACTCGAAATAAAACCCTACACCAACACGTCTGACCAGCGTGGTATGGTAGGTCTATTACTCTTCCAATGTGGAGGAGGCTCGAGCCCACCAGTGGGACGTATATGGGCTGAGATGATGATGATACCACGCTGGTCAGACAGGTTGGTATAAGCTTTTGTTTCGAGATTTCATTCTCTTGCATGGATGTTGCATGCTTACTAAAATCCTTAGTCTTCTGGTGTTGGTCGATGGTTTAAGAATATTACTGCATATGTGAGGTTCTAAGTTTTGAGTTACGAGCCAAAAATGTTATAGCTGTTTCTTTTTTACAAAATAATACGTTTGGCGGCAAACGAGGCAGATCATCTGTGGCAAATCGATAATCCCAGTAAAATATGGCGGGGTTAAGCAGAGTTAACGTAGAGTGCCTTTCGCTCTGTCACCTTTTATTCTGCAGCTCAATTTTTGAGGTTTCATTCGGGCAGCAAAATAGGCTTGGAATTGTACTTATATTAATTTTATATGCCTCATTTTTGTAGGTATATGGGCTGTGGCAAGAAATGTAAGTACGTTAATACCACGACTTCCCCCTTCGACGATAAACGTATGAGATCATAAAAATATACCCTTATTTTTTATTATGAGTCGCAAATGAGACAATTGTTATTATTAGATAGTCCGTCGATATTTTATTATTTCTCAATTTAATTAATCTCTTAGTTTTATTACACTATATTAGCTTTTTGTTATTTTCTCTTGTTTTTCAAAATGATTTTAATTCTTACTAGTAGTTAACTCAGATTAATTTTTAATTTTAAATTCCAATATTTTCTTATAATTTGTTTTTAATGTCTATTAGATATATTGAAATAACTACCATTTTTATTATACAAAGGTGTCATACCTTAGAAAACTGTACATCTAGTCTTGTTTTCTTCATAATTATTACTGGTAAAGTTGTTACAGTTATTGCTTGTCCAAATAAATAGATATCGATGAGTGTTAAGTCCATCACTATGAAGTTTAATTGAGAGGATGAGCGGTAATGCACTGTTTACAAGTTAGTACATCGCCTATCGGTTAATTGCGTTCCCCACGTTTCGCCGGAATCATTCCACAATACATAATAAGTAGTCGTAGTACGAAACAAGGCAATACTATTGGTAATACCTATAAATGTTCCTTCATTATCCCATTCATTGAAATGAAGCTCTGAAGCGCATATACATCCCACTGATGGGCTCAAACCTCTGCCTCAGAAGGAGGGAAATTGACCTACTATGCCACGCCGGTCAGACGTGTTGGTATAGGTTTTCATTTCAAGTTTTCCTTCTCTTGCATATATATTATGCCAATTTAATCCATTAGTCGTCTTTTGCACCACCCACACGCATGAGAGGGGGTGGTGAATTGTATTCTTAGTCTGCCACCGCACGGAAAATCCATAATGTAGACAATACAAAACAACTACAAATGTATCCAATACAAATTTAAATTAGATTTTTTACCATCTATACCAATAAATAAAATTGGAGTGTTTGTTTCTAATGTCAAAATAATAGGCTTTTTTCATGTTCACACGGTTATTTGCACGACATCTATGCCTAAAATACAGATTAAAAAATTTTTGTCTGTCTGTCTGTTTGTTCCGGGTAATCTTCAAAACGGCTGGACCGATTTCAAAAATTCTTTCACCAATGGAAAGCTATAATATCAGCGCGTAAACTAGGCTATATTTTATTCCGGTATTCCCACGGGTACAGGAACTACGGGGGTAAAACGACTAAAACCGAAGCGAAACGAGGGCAGATTGCTAGTTCCTTCATAAATCTAGCTACCCTAACTCAGGGTGATTGTATTTAATCTAATCCTCTCTGAAATAGTTAGACCATCACTGTGATAGGACCTTACTGTTGACAGTCTCTGTCTACAGCCGCAGGCCGGTCCGTCTGGTGTAGTACCACATTCTCGGGCACTCGCAGGCAATCGACGTCTGAGTAGTAGTAATTTGGTACACTTCGTTCGCAGAGCGAGAGACCCTGCAGTTTAACTTTTTGAGGGTATTTGTGATGCGTTTTGATGATACCTTTAGTATCACCGAACATCATTGCACGCATTAACACTCCCTTCACTTTCGTCACGGTAGACAGCGGCCTAGCAAAGTTCCATGAGTAGCACTATAAATTATCATAAGGTGTGTGCTACTTGCTCTCTTTTGCCACAGACTTGAGCTTCCTCTAAAATAGGAGGGCAATTGACCTACTATACTACGCTAATCGGACGGGTTGGTATAAAGTTTTATTTCAAGTTTTTTTTCTATTCATCATTTCGGCTACGTTCCACTGCTGGGCTCGAGCCTCCTCCACAGTAGGAGGGAAATTGACCTTACTATACCATGCTGGTCACACAGCTTTTTATTGGGTTTTGTATCGAGTTTTTCATCTCTTGCATAGATGTCATATGCTTAATATATCCCTTAGTGGTCTTTTACGACACCCACTGGTATAAAAGGAGATGGTGAATTATATTCTTACTCCGTCACCATACGAATAATTTTATTTAAAAAAACCGGTTAAGTGCGAGTCGGAGTCGCGCCCTAAGGGTTCCGTACCATTATCTATAAAAAATTGCGTTTGTTGTATGGGAGGCCCCCCCTTAAATATTTATTTTATTTTGTTTTTAGTATTTGTTGTTATAGCGGCAACAGAAGTACACAATTTTTAAAAATTTCAACTGTCTAGCTATTGCGGTTCCTGAGATACAGCCTGGTGACAGACAGACGGACGGACAGACAGCGAAGTCTTAGTAATAGGGTCCCGTTTTTACCCTTTGGGTACGGAAGCCTAAAAACAGAAAACTACTTAATAATATTCAGTTGTCAATCAAACTTTGCGGGCTCTATCTAAATCTTATAATTTATTCCCCACTTTCAATAAGCACCATTAAATTTTCTATTCAAAAGCTTAAAGCAAATAACTACGCGACACTCATCAGGGCAAATCTTCGGTAATTCTTCGTCCGGAACTCAGAGCTTGGCATTTTCATAATGTCTGCTGGCTCCTCCTACCCGCGCCTTTACCGACTTGTATTCATATGATAATTTTATTCAAGAACATGGGTATATTGTATGGAATAAGCTTTTTGAAGATATTTAAGAATTTTATTGAGAAGTAAAGCGACTTTATGTATTTCATCACCTCAGGCCACATAAGTCTTATTGGGCTCGGGCCTTCTACACAATAGGAGGGAAATTGACCTACTATACCGCCCTGGATAGATGTGAATGTTGAGTTTGAATGATGGTTGAATGTTGAGTTTTTCATAATGACGCCGTCTGGTTAATTACATTTCCAAGAGAGGATTGACGTGAAGCAGGAGGCCAGTCAAAAACTATTGCCAAGACTGCAATATATACTATGGAAGCAGATTACATATTACTTTATTTCTACTCCAGACTCATATATGTTCCACTAATGTGCCCGAGCCTCCACCACAAAGGAAGGAAAATTGATCAACTATATCACACTGGTCAGGCGGATTGGCATTATTTTTTGACGTGACAACGTCTTATAATTCGATGGAGCCGGCTGCACGCACGAAAAAAACATGACTCATGCGGCGTTACCTCGCTCTGAGGCGTGCCATTTAAGGCTTGAAGTGCAAGCGAGAGCGCGGCACGAGCGACAAAGAGGCACAATCGGCCTCCGCGTTCGGCAGCGTTCGACATCTGTCTCTCTCTTACTTGAGTGAGCGATGCGTCCGCGTGGACAGCTGCTATACAATAATACATTTACATGTTTTCGTCAAGTATGAAGTGCAGTGAAAACTGAATGTGGTGTCAATTGTTTATAGCAACGATAATTGCGGCGATAAAGGTAATGATTCTTTCGATATTAAATATATGTTCAGTGATATATTGTCGAATATTCGACGACGTTGACGTTGTCACGTTCAACTATCGTCAGTAAACTGACTTTACAGGCAACCGATTTTTTTTTATGGGTGGGATATGGTAAGCGCACACGCGGTCCTTTCCTTCCGGAGCGACGAAGCAGGGTGCAGGGTGACTTGTCATCAGTGGTCAGGCGGATTGGCATAGGGTTTTATTTCGAGTTTTCCTTCTCTTGCAGAGGTAATACTTGCCTATTATAATCCCATAGTCGCGTTTTACAAGACTCACGGGCAAAAAAGAGGGTAATGAATTGTATTCTTACTACGTCTTACAACTAAATAATTTATAGTTACTACGAAATATTACTTAAATCTTATCTTATATCTTTAAACGAGCAATTCTTGTAAATATATATTTTTTTAGGATCTCGGAAACGGCTCCAACATCATTCTTGTGTATATATACCTATATATTCAGGATCTCGGCAACGGCTCAAACAATTTTGATGAAACTTGGCATACTAGAGGTTTCGGGTCCAAAAAATCGATCTAGCTAGGTTTTATTTATAGAAAATGTTGTTTTGTCGGTGTTTTTAGCAAAACAATACAATGACATTAAATTTTAAAAGAATATGAATTCAAATTTCGTTACAACGTCGTGAGTTATAGCTCAGTTGGGAAGTTGTTCAGTTCTCTTTTTGTATTGTTTTGGCATTCAAACAGCGTTGGATCGAATCCCGGTGTTATTATCATTCTCTTTTTGTAATTGTTGTTATTTTTTCATTATTTAGTTTTTATTCTTTATTAATATATATCTAAATAAATACGACAAAAATACAACAAAAATATTTCGAGCGAAGCTCGATCAACCAGATATTCCCATTTAATTGGGATAAGAGCAAGAAAATGATGATGATAATATATATATATATATATACTACATAACATCTATGCATGAGAAGGTAAACTGGAAATAAAACTCTTATAACAGAAATTATTATGTTATATACATATTTCATCACTTAGCCTTCTCTTAAGACACCTACGGGTCAACTGTCTTATATTGGTGAATTACGACTTCGTTTCAAACTCATCGGGATCACAGCTCATATACGCCTCACTATTGGACTCTAGCTTCCTCCATAATGTGTGGAAAATTGACCTACTATACCACGCTGATCAGACGTATTAGTCATCATCATCATTGCAGCCCACACTCGTCCCACTGTTGGGCTCGGGCCTCCTCCATAATGGGAGGGAATTTGACCTACTATACAATGCTGGTCAGACATGTTGGTTTCATTTCAAGTTTTTCTTCTCTTGCACAGATGTTATGTGCATATTATATTCCATAGTCGTCTTGTACGACATCCAAGATAAGAAGTGTTGAATTGTATTCTTACTCCGTCACCGTTCCTCCGTTTTCTTTCTTATTTAAAATTTTATACAAATGTTTAATACATTAGTCGTATTTTACGATACCTATATATCTTAATAGCGGATGGTGAATTCTGTGTAAATTTACTTTTATTTATTTTATCAAAAAGCCTTCTCCTTTCCATTGAAATATATTTCAAGTAGGTATTGAAGCAATTTGTTGCGCGGTGATTTCTCGACCATTCTTCACTCGTGTCGAGCACCATCTTTAACTTGCCCCTGAACAGTTCGACAATTACCGGGGACACTTGTATTAGTTTGAAGGTTGACTTTTCAAAGAGAAAATTGTTTTTCTTTTTTTAGTTATTATATGTAACATCACGTATTAACCTTGAAAACATTTGTAAGAAAAAAAGGTTGTAAAAAAGACAAGAATATGTCTTTTTTACCACCCTGTAGATATTGGGATAAGGGCAGAGCGTATGATAAAGTGGCATTATTTTTTCATTTAAGTCTCAGTAATCTCAGCTCATTTCATATTTAAGTTCTACTGCTTGATAACTTTATTAATTGCTAGCAACCCGCCCTCGCTTCGCTTCGGTTTCAGTCGTCTTTCTTTCGTAGTTCCCGTTCCCGTGGGAATACCGGGATAAAATATAGCTTAGTTTACGCCCTGATGTTATAGCTTCCCACTGGTGAAAGAATTTTTGAAATCGGTCCGGCCGTTTTGAAGATTACTCGGAACAAACAGACAAACAGACAAAAAAAAATATAAAGTGTATTTTAGGCATATGTATAGTGCAAATAACCGTGTGAGCATGAAAAAAGTCCATTATTTTGACATTACAAACAGATACTCCCATTTTATTTATTGGTATAGATTTCATAAATATATAAGTAACTAGCAACCCGCCCTCGCTTCGCTTCGGTTATAGGTTATAGTCGTTTTACCCGCGTAGTTCCCGTTCCCGTGGGAATACCGGGATAAAATATAGCCTAGTTTACGGCCTGATATTATAGCTTTCCATTGGTGAAAGAATTTTTTAAATCGGTCCAGCCGTTTTGAAGATTACCCGGAACAAACAGACAGACAGACAGACAAAAATTTTTTAATTGCTATTTTAGGCATAGGTGTCGTGCAAATAACCGTGTGAGCATGAAAAAGGCCTATTATTTTGACATTACAAACAGACACTCCAATTTTATTTATTGGTAATTATTTATTGGTAATAGAATAAAATAACAAGCAAAATACTCATCCAAAATGAACAATTTTACAAACTTATAATTAGCGAACAAAAATGAAACCCAGAATTAGAACATACATATTATGTTGATCGCGTAAAGAACTGATCTGCACGTGGAATGTACCTACGACAGTGGGGACGGCAGGTCACCAAATAGATTACTACGAACTATTAGTTACGATGGAGCGTTCCACAAGGGAAGCGAAATTCTCCAACTAAGTCACACTGATCAGGTGGGTTGTCATAGAGGTTTTTGATGTGACAACGTCTTATAATTCGATGGAGCCGGCAGCACACACGAAAAAACATGACGTATGCGGCGTTGCCTCGCTCTGAGGCGTTTCATTTAAGGCTTGATCCATACAAAATAGCTATCAAACAAATAAAATTAAAATTTTCTTTTGAAAAATGACACCATTCCATCAGTATTTTCTTATGACGTTGTCACGTTCAACTATCGTCAGTAAACAGACTTTACAGACAACCGATTTTTTTTCAGGTTTTCTTCGATTTCAAAGACTTATCTCAGTCATCTTTTACGAAGTCAATCTACCTCCTATCGCGGAGGAGGCTCGAGGCCAGCAGTGGGACGTATATGTGCCGAGATGATGAATCTTTGGGTCGTCTTTTACAAAAGCCACGGATAAGAAAGGTAGTGATGTGACTGTGTGTGTGTGATGGAGGGAAAATAATCGATTTTTTAAATAATCGATTTTTTGTTCTTTAAAAGAAATCGATTATAAAATAATCGATTTATTAAAAATAAATAATCGATTATAAAATAATCGATTTTTTTCTCCAACAGGATTATGATGACCCTTTTTTTTAGGAAATGTGAGCTTTATTTTCTAATATAGTATGAAACAATCGTGATGACAACAATGCCGGGACCAGGACGATCGAATTTTGCCCAACAAAGCTGTAATGGTTCTTCCATTAGAGACTATATTTTCGGAAATTTAGTAAATATATTTACGAAAAAAATTATAGAGGTACGAAGTTCGCCGGGTCAGCTAGTTCTCGATAATAAACACTATTATAAGTGTTGTTCTGTGTGGTGACCCAGTAAGAATACAATTCACCACCCCCTCTCGTGCCCGTGGGTGTTGTAAAAGAGCACTAAGTGATGTAATATGCAGATATCATGAATGTAAGAGAAAGAAAACTCGAAATTAAATCCTATATCAACATCTGACCAGCGTCGTTGGCCAATTTCCCTCCCACAGTGGAGGAGGCCCTAGCCGAACTGTGGAACGTGTATGTATCTCATTATGAGATGAAACACTAAGTTTGAAATTGCTGATCTAGAATATTGGATTAAAGAATGCTAGCGCATTATGTTGATGTTGGTATAGGATTTTATATACAGTAAAACCCGTTTAAGACCATTTCGCAGGGACCCGACCAAAAACGCGTCTTAGGCGGGAAAGCGTATTATGCGGGAAAGGGAAAAAACGTGCCATTATTATTTATTATATTATAATTTTGATTATTATATTATATTATATTGAATTTAATATTTAAAAATTACCTAAATAAAATGTTGTTTATTTTCTTTATTTAATATACTTACTACTAGATACTTACTAATAGATTTTTTTTATATTTTTAAATATTAAAAAATATTTAAAAATATAAAAAAATGTTGTTTATTATTATTACTTTACTTAAAGTAATAATTTATTTTAGTTTGACAAAAGATTTTGAGGCATTAGCAATTACGAGATTTTCAACGTAATTTAATTATCGCAGTGCGTCTTCGCTTTGATTCAAAGAAGTTACATAGCGTCTTAAATCATTAACTGCTGATAATGCCTGGGCGTGTGACAAAATCGTAGTTGACTCATCTTATTCTTAGTCATTATCTCTTAGGGTCGCTCGACAGTCACTGGCCGCTGCCGCAAGGGGTAATATGTGTATTTGCGTGGCACGTGTTGGCGTATTAAACGGGATGACGATCGTATTAAGCGTTAAGAAATGTATGAAAACATGTCTCAAGTTGCTGGGACCGACGCAAAATGGCATATTATGCTGGCAATCGTATTAAACGTGATCGTATTAAACGGGTTCTACTGTATTAATGTTTTCGAAAGAAATAATGGGACTAAACATATTCTTCACCATCATCACCCAGCTATTATCCCAATTTCTTAGAGTCAACTTTATATTTACTTTTATTTCACAGTAGCAAATAGTTTTATGACTGACCGCTTGATTGGCACTAAGTCTCCTTGGAAATATAAGCATCAGATGAAGTTAGCACAGGCCCAGATTAATCGACCGCGCGACGTCGATCGACGAACCCAAGGGTGGACGTTGTGAGGCGATAGTACCCCACGATCAAGGTATTCCGTCCGACCGACCACTGACGACAAGGAACTTTACATCGGTGGTCGGCCCAACGACGAAGGCGACGTGCTGCGGATGGGTCATGGGCGCCCCTCTGTCGCCCCGGACGGAGCTGGGCGGTAAGTGCGCTGACCATGGCCCATCGCCCAAAAAATGGCCTAGATTGGCTCAGATCGATGGCAAACTCCGACCAATACCTATAACAGTTGGTGGTCTTCCCATTTTTCTTTTTTTGTCTTAATAATAAGCTAAGATACGAGCCATTTTTACCAATGGCGAGTTATAGTTTTATTACAAATTATTAATTGCTTCTAATTAGTCATTGTCCATGAGTAAGTCAAATTGTCGCCTGCAAGAGTGTTATGGCCACTGTTAACGGTATCTACTGAGATTTTTGCTGAAATCGAAAATGTATGTAAAGCACTTTTATATCATATTCACCACATATTACATAAAATGTAATCAAATTATTCAATATAACACATTAAACCACTAAAATATTGAAGAAAATACAAGACTACCACATGACACTTCTACATTCCCGCCCAAAAAATATGGTATTTGTAACTGTTACCATACAAACATACATAAATGAAAAAATAAAGCAAATATATTATTACCGTGACCAGATCGATATAGCACGACACAAATCCAAATTATTTCGTTCTATTACACTCGATCTATTTACCTAGTCTTAAACCCCTTTATGCATTTTTTTTAAAATTGGTGGATTGAAAGATAAATAGAAAGAAAAACGCATAAATTTTATTGCACCTTTATTAAGCTTCTTAATAATAGTTTTGTACTATATACAAACGTGCCAATGTGTTCAACTTTTAAAACATTTAATCGACAACCTTAATAATTATTTACAACACAATAAAACTAACAGTAACAATTCTACTAACTACGTGCTTTGGCTAAAGTTACTTGATCTTTGGTTTTCATTTATTGCCACATAAAAATAAACATTCGTTAAAGACAACTTTGATTCAAACTTAGAATAAATTGGCGGAATTTTCCTAAATTTTATATTTAGAATCTTTTAATAGTTTTTTTTTAATTTCAAATAACAGATTAATTAAAGTCATAATTGAATTCGAAATACAAATCATAAATTTAGAACGTGATTTTTTAACGCTTAAAAATAGAACAAGTTCACTTTAAATGTCTACAGGCAAATAATGTTCTACTAATTGGTGTTTAACCTCAATAGAGGAAATTCGCAGATATTTATTTTTAATTTTCAATTTCTATGTTACTGGCCATACTCTCATTACTGTTTTCATTTAAATCAACGTGAGTTTTAATTTTAGCTTCAGCTTTTTCTTTTTCTTCGAATTCTTTATTCTCAGTTCTTTCTTGACTTCTGTCTACATCACATGGTATTGGCATACCAAAGGTAGAATGTCCTGGGTAATACATATATGGTAATGGCAAATTTGGATAATTTACATTTAAATGGGGACCATAAAGCGACTGTAAAACTGCTTGGTTATAAGACTCTTGTAATAGAGTTTTATATTCAGGATTTTTGGCAAAATCAACGCCATATACTCCTGCAAAATGTTTCAAAATGGGTGAACTTTCTAGTAAATTTGGTGACGAGAATAGGGGATTTAATGTCTTACCAAGCATAGGGTTTTGGTAAGCTTTCAAGTCAGGCAGACTGGGTTGCCCATTGTTATTAACAAGAACTTTGACAGCAACTTTTCTAGCATGATTTGCAGCAGCTGCTGCCGCTGCTAGCATGCCGTTCTCTTGCATCTGCAGCTGCTTTCTCTTTGTTTTGTACCGCCTGTTTTGAAACCATATTTTGACCTGCGTTTCTGTGAGCTTCAAACTCGCAGCGAGATCTGCTCGTTCTGGTCCTGAGAGATATCTTTGTTGACTAAACCGTCGCTCTAACTCATATACTTGAGCGTGAGAGAAGGCAGCTCTCGATCTCTTCTTTCTACCACTGTTCTGTGAGTATTCACTGATGTTGTAGTTAGGGGAATGCATCATCCTGGAGTCGTTTGGTGGGGTGCTGCATTTACGTGGTTCGTAATGTAGAAAAGGTTTATAGGCGATGTCAGATGATGGAGATGAATTTGCTCGGCGGACCGGAGATCCGGTATTTGATGATCGGGAGTCGTAGTCATCTGGAGCAAAAGAGAAAAAATTCAATTATGCTGATATTAATAATTATTACTTATTGAATAGAATTCTGTTCATTATTAAGAGGCTTCGAATATACGTGGAAATTTGTAGTAGAAAGATAATAGGCCAAGCTCGTTCCAGTTTTCAAAATATGTAGTTTTATTGATAAATTATGAGCTCTCCACTCTTCAACCAAACATCTGCAATGGTGACATGTGCAGTGGCGACCTGAAGATCTGTAACCCACCATGCTTTCTCTTTTCACCTTTTGGATGCACCACCAGCTGCTGGTAGTGTTACTCATTCGGATACACATTCGTTTGAATAATGATACCAACAGTGCAGTCGATCTCACTGGGGAAAGTGGATTATATATGGACTCCCTATCTCAAGTCTGCGCCACCTCATGTAGTGGTGGCATTTACAGGTAATGTAGAGCTCCATCCATCTATCAATTTATTGAGATCCATTATTAAACAGAGGCTGGTTAACGATCGAGAGAGAGAGAGAGCGGGTTAACGATTCCTGTTACATGTTTCCCAGAAGAACGTTGTTGCCTACTTCACGTGGGCTCTCTTACCCGAAACTTATGACTCTCGTGGAAACTGAAGGAACAATGTATTCTTAACCTTACCACACGGGTAAAACATGTTTAGGTCATCATCATCACAATCGTCATCTTAGCTTATGTACGTCCTACTGCTGGGCTCGAGGTACCTCCATAATTGGAGGGAAATGTACCTAATATATCCCGCTGGTCTGACGTGTTGGTGTACGGTTTTAGTTCGAGTTTCTCTTCTATTGCATGTATTTTATGTATATATCCCGTAGTCGTCCTTTACAATACCCACGGGCAAGATATGGTGTGATGAATTGTATTCTTATTCCATCACCACACGGATAGGGATAGATAGGGACTAGGTTATTATATTAATTATTATATATTATTAGAGATGTTTATAATTCTTACTTAAAGATATTATTATGTATCCCTTAAATTATGGACGTCGTAAGTAGGTATGATTAAACAAGAAAACTGGCGCCAATATCAGAATCGACATAAATAAATGATATAGGCAAAATCACTAGATACGTTTAAAAATGTAATGGATCAACGTAGAAAATAAATAAATTATGCTTAGTGGGTAAGGGCCATAACAGTAACCCTATAATAAAAACTTTCATATAATTGACAGGAATGAAATCCAGAATTAGAACTATGATTTGCTTCATCATCCTCATTATTATCATCCCACTGCCTGGCTCGAGCCTCCTCCATAATAGGAGGTAAATTAACTATTAACCACACTGGTCGAAAGGATTGGCATAGGGTTTTCTTTCGAGATTTTCTTCTTATGCACAGGTGTAATAAGCATAGGTATCATATTCTTTAGTCGTTTGTTGCGATAAACACAGACAAGGTGGGGTCGTGAATTGTATTCTTTCTCCGACACCACGCGGTAAAATGTTTTGCTTGGCTGTATCCTAATATTAATCTATGCAAAATTCAAATTTGGAACATATAACACAGGTTGAATACTGAGGAAGAAAACTAACGATTCCGTTGTAAAATAAATTCTACCAACCTCATAAAACTTAAAACTCATTAGGCTAACTTCACACGATCAAGAAATCAATTAAATCAGCTGGCACACGCCATCCGTGTATAAAGGCGAGAACACAATGGATCCATTACGTAAATTGTCGCCGGTCATTAGAAGCGGTAAAAGGCGTTCAAATGCGGTAATATGGAACGCCGGCGGCGGTAACTAGTAACAACAGTATTTTTTGCATGCGATGCTCTATTGTTATAAGTTTTGGGATCATTTATATTGTCACCCTGACTTTAATTGATGCGAGTAGCAGGTTGAATATAATAACTTAATGCTAAATGTTCTTTCTTTGATTTTTATTGCGTTGTGATAGATAGGTCGGTGAATTAGCGGTAGTGGATGATAGTAGGTAGCAAATATCACTCTAGTAATGCCTGTGTATTGCCTTTATTAGTATTTAAAGTGGAGAAAAAAATTATAAATGTCAGCACTATACTTTTTAGAACAGCATTCAAATTTTTCAGGCACTGAAATTAATCAGCGTCGATTTAAGGAACTCCTGAGAGGTCAATGGATTTTAAATAAATTATTTAAGGCAAATATATATTTTATTTCTCTATGAATTTCAAATGATTTTTTACTTTAGAAACCTCCACACCATGTATTTTTATAAATAATCCCTTAGATATCTGTAGGCATATTCAAAAATCCGATGGGACATTTACCTAACAGTTCCATGTATTACTTTGAGAATACAAAAAAGGCTGGTAATGCCTCTAGAGTTTTGCAGTCTATAATTACACCAGTCTTAGGTAAATACCTGGACCGCTAGTATCTACTACTTTCGAAACAATAAGTTACTTTATATTTTAATAACACTACATATGTGTTTTCCGTGTGGTGACGGAGTAAGAATACTATTCACTACTCCCTATTTTGCCCGTGGATGTCGTAAAAGATGACTATGGGATATAATATGCATATAACATCTGTGCAAGAGAAAGAAATCTCGAAATAAAACCCTATATCAACATGTCTGACCAGCATGATATAGTAGGTCAAATTCCCTCCCATCGTGGAGGAGACCCGAGCCCAACAGTGGGACGTATGTGGGCTGCGATGATGATGATGACATATGTGTTTATATTAGTAAGTTCGGTAAATGGAAAAGTTATATTAATTATGACGGTAACACTTTTGTTAAATTTAGTAAGAATGTAATACAATTTTTTGTAGGAGTTTTCTATATTCCATTATAAACAATTTTATTATACGAAGAGAGATAATTATAGTACGAAATATCTTTGGAATGACTTTGTACTGACATTTAGTAGTCCTACAAATTGACCTTAATACTGTTCCAATAATAAAACTTTACAATAAAACCGAACAATTAGTGCAAAGTACAAACCTAGTAATTACTAAATTGAAAGGGTGAGTAGCTTTTAAGCGTCATCACTTATAGTAATGAGGGTGTTCGTAATCGTTGGAAGAACGAAGTGACGGTTAAGTGGCGACATCACGGGGTGGTACGATGCGTGAACCGTGTGATCGCGCCTTTATAGTCATTGTCGCCCATCGCCTAACAGTAATTGTCACAGTCGAATTTCAAATGTTTATATTTGGAATTTCGATAATATCGATACAAGTTTTCTTCTTCTTTTTTGTCTTGGCAATCAGTTACTAATACAAGCCATTTTTGCCAATGTCGAGTTATAATTTTCGTTGCAAATTATCTGTTTCATCATGATAGTAATTGTCTGTCAATAACTCAAATCGCTATCAACAGTGTTATGGCCACTATTAAGGGTATTTTGAGGATTTCAGGCATGTAAATATGCCTTTTTGTTTCCACCGAAACAAAAAGGTATACAATCATATGCCTGTTTATATCATATTCACTACACTCAAGCAACTCTTCCGCCACATATTGCTTAAAATACTATCAAAATTATTTAATATAACACCTTAAAATACGTAGATTCACTGGTGGTAGGACCACACCGTAGACAGTTATCTGTCTACAGCCGCGGGCCGGTCAGTTCGGGGTAGTACCACACTCTCGTAGAAAATCTACGTCTGAGTAGTAGCAATTTGTTACTGCGCTTCGTTCGGCGAGTGAGAGAACAGGAAGCCCAACTTTCTGAGGGTGTTTGCGTGTGGTAAATTTTGGTGATGCCTTTAGTATCAGCGAACCTTAATGCACGCATTTACACTCCCGTCACTTTCTTCACGGTAGGCAGCGGCCTAACAAAGGTCCATGAGCGGCAGCAATGCTTACCAGTAGGTGTACTGTTTGCTCGTTTGCAATAAAAAAAGGAATAAAACACAAGAACACCATATGACACTTCCACATTCCCGCCAAAAGTCGATATAGATTTTTAAGAGTAGATATAAACGCAGAAGGAAAACTTGTCTGACTAGCGTGATGTAGAAAGTAATTGTCCTCCCACTACGGAGGAGTCTCGAATCCAGGAGTGGGTCGAACAAGAATTTAGATGATGATGAAATATCAATGTGAGCAAAAATACACATTTGTCGTAGTGATTAGCGCGAGCGTAGTGACTTCGCTTACCAAGTATTGTAGGTTTGATTCGCCCGCAGTTATTTTTGTAATTCTGGGTGTTTTTGTTGTTTGTTAATTTTTTGACAAGTCATAGATACATGTCGTGTATTGGATTCACTCGTTATTTTATCAGTAGCTGCATACAAAATAATTCGGATATCAAGTTACGAAATTATACTCAAACTTATGGGTATCACATCACACCCAGAAATCATTATCATCATAGCTCACATACGTCCCACTGCTGGGCTCGAGCCCACAGTGAGCTCCACAGCGGGAGGGGAATTGCCTTACTATACCATGCTGATTAGACTGGTCGGTATTGGGTTTAAATTTCGAGTTTTCTTTCTCTTGCATAGTCATCTGCAATAACCTCTTCGTTGTCTTTTACGACACCCACGGGCAAAAAGAGGATGGTGAATGGTATTCTTACTCCGTCACCACATGGAATAACAATAAATAATGGTGAAATATTTTTTTTGTTATTATTATCTCAGCCTATATACGTCTCACTGTTGGGCTCGGGCCTCCTCCATAATGGAAGGTTAACTGACCTACTATATATACCACGCTGGTCAGACGTGTTGGTAAAGGGTTTTATTACGAGTTGCCCTCTCTCGCATAGATGTTATATGCGTTTTATATCCCTTGACCCTTAGTCGTCTCGTACGATCACCCACGGGTAAGGGGGTGATGAATTGTATTCTTACTCCGTCACCACACGGAAGATGAAATAATAATTACCTATAATTACTTCATTACCGTGGTAAAATACTAAATTGTACAATTTAAATATAAAGTCTAAATCTAAAGTCAACCCTTCTGGTTTAGCTTATTATGAAGGACATAAGCAGCTGAATGTAAAACCTCGAAATGTGTGAAACCTCGAAATCAAACTTTGTCAACCCATCCTACCCTTTTTTTTGGTAGCATATGGTCTGGACACACTCCGCCAAATTTATCCGGGGTGACGGATGGGTGGCGTACGACCCCTTAACCTACCGTATTCCCTCTCGATCCCCATTGGGCTGACCACTGGTACCGATTCCTAGACATTCGAGGCCGGCCCGACGGGTTACCCTTCCGGGTATCGTCCCATTCGATACCCCGGCAACAAAACAGTGTTGCCAGAGCATCGCTTTCACGCAGTCGGCCTCTCTATGGGTGGCGGACTAATCCTCGGCGCGTCCACCCGCAACCCATCCAACCTGCGAGGTGAAGTAGAACACTTTCTCTCTACTCGTAAAAAATAATTACATCTAAATAACTAGGATTATTAGATACACTAGACTATCCATAAAAATTCCGTATTGTAACGGAATAAGAATACAATTCAGCACTTGCTACCTTGCCCGTGGATGTCGTTAAGGACGATTGTGGGATATAATACGCATTTAACATCCATACAAAAAAAGGAAAATTCGAAATAAAGCCCTATATCTAGGTACTAACATATCTGACCAGGATGGTAAGGTCAATTGCCCTCCTTTTATGGAGGAGGCTTGTGTCCAGTAGTTGGTCGTATATGAGTTGTGATGATGATGAGAAATAATAATACAAGACTTTGACAAAATAAAAACAGATTTAAAAAACCTAGTGAATCAAACACGCATTATTCAGTACGCATTATTCACTCAAAATCAAACCTTGATCAGATCTAATGGGTAACTCATCGGAAGTACCAACTTTCAAATAAAAAAATATACTATCTAAACCGGGCACACACCAGGCATACAATACAACGGCCTTTTGTGTTGACAGATTATAGTCTAAATACAACTGAAACAACCAGGGCTAGGGTCAGCATTTGGCTCCATAACCTACTGTATTACACGCCAATTGCCATTGGGCTGATCACCGCTACCAATTCCTTATCTTAGGCGGTACATTCGGACACCGACGGTTTCACGTGCAATTATTATATAAAACTAGCTGACCAAACAGACGTTGTTCTGTTCAAATAAGCGCCACCTACCGGGTCCAATTGTGAATGTAAACCGTTCTCGAATCCCCTTGAACATGCACAAAAAATTTCACCAACGGTCCACGCGTTTAGGAGGAGTTCAGTGACATACACACGTAGACAAGAAATTTATATATAACTAGCAACGCCCTGCGGTTTCACCCGCAGTTCCTCTTCCCGTAAGAATATCGGGACAAATTATAGCCTATGTGTGATTCTGATATATAAGCTATATTATTGTGAAGTTTCATTCAAATCTATGCAGTAGTTTTTGCGTGAAAGAGCAACAAACATCTTCACAACTTCACATACAAACTTTCACGTTTATAATATTAGTAAGGAAAAGATAAGGAAGATAAGAAATCAACTGTTATATCTCTCGGCACGATTTTTTTTTCTGGTTGAAGAGTGATTTATATATTTTTGTATTCAAAACTATTCATTCATTCGAATGAGTGTTTTGAATACAATGCATGAATATGCATCTCAGCTTATATGTGCCTACTAGTGGTCATCAGCTCCACAATAGGAGGGAAATTGACTTACTATACAGCGCTAGTTAGATGGGTTATTATTATTATAGGATTGTATTTTTTTTAATGCAAATGGTGGCAAATGAGCAAACAGTACACCTGATGGTAAGTGTTGCTGCCGCTCATGGACCTTTATAGGATCGCTGCCTACCGCGAAGAAAGTGAAGGGAGTTTACTTTCACCTGCATAGATGTTATATGCGTATTATATCCCTTAGTCATCTTTTATGACGCCCAGGGACGTAATAGGTGATTTGTATTCTTATTCCGTCAACACGAGGGAAGTCCATTACAAAATGTATTTGAAATTTCATGACGACATGTTGAGTAATTACGGCGTGAAAGTGTAATAAACAAACTAACATTCCAGTTTATAATAATAATTAGGATGTGCGCGTATTTTTAAATAATGAAACTTGCTGGCAATTTAAATTCGAGATCTCATATTGGATAACGAACTCAATATTATTCGTGTCACTGTTTTTTATTTTATTTCTACAAGTTCTTGCAAGTTATCTAGCATTTAACTAATAGAGACAGACATTAAACGCATATTATTGTTAATATTATTATAATTATGATTCTGAAACTCTTTCATTTAATATAAATTGTGTAGAAAATAAATTTTATAAAAAAAATAATAAGTATTTACCTGATAATTCTGTGACAGAATAATTATTTTTCCGCGACATATCCAAAGCTCCATCCCCGCTATAATCTCTGTAACCGCTGCAATCGTCATAATACTTCAATCCTTTCTCCAAAGTCTCTTTTTTCAAACTGTAACTATCGTCTTTGCTATAACAACTCGCAGGCTTCCCCAGAAAATTAATTTTCGCGCCAAAATTGTCCGAACAGAACATTCCATTTTCAAAATCGCACTTCGCTTCATTCTCTTTGGTTAAAATGTCGTTGATCGAAAATGGTGTATTTAAATTTGTTTTTTCACAATCTTGCAACGTCAAAGTGTCTTTGAAATTCTTTAATTTCGAATTCATTTTTTTTAAAGAATCAAACACATGAGTTTACACTTCACTGCGCGGGACTCGCCTCACCGCAAAAGCGTTTCTCAAACGAATAAACTTTGGGTGATAGATTGCCCGCCTGTTTGACGTGACGTTAAGCCTTAGAAAGAAACGGGGATACATTGCTTTCGATGGTGCAGTAGACATGTTAGAGTAGGATAGCGAAGAATTAAGGCGGTCGTTTTTTAAAAAAGCTCCTGAAGTAGCGTAAGTAGTGGGGATCGTTGAGTTTTTCTTGAAGATGTTTACGTGAATGCGATTTGATTGCTTAGGTCACATGCATATTGTAATACTTTATTAAATTGGCCATTGAATTTATTTTTTGCATAAGTTAAGTAAAGCAATGAATAATTTATTGTACATATAGGTAATGATTTCTAAAATTTATTCGTATTGTGAGCGTGAATGTCAAAAAGTATTTCAACTATTCGACATATTGAAAACAAAAAAAATATATCCGTAAAAATAGTGTGCAATACCTTCATGTATTTGTAATCAAAAATATTTAAAAGCTCCTACTATTATTTGGTTGAATAAAACATAAATTACAAAGTTCTATGATTTTTCTTCCAACTTGTTCGATTATTTTCGAGAAAAAGGGAATGTACCTAGGTAACATGCATCTGTAGAAGTTCGCACAGACATACTTACGCTATGTCGCGACTGCGACCGACGTACCGGGAAAGGGAGGTCGAGAAGGACCGGGTACCCTACCCGGCAGTCGGCCTAACGACGAAGGCGACGAGCTACGGTGGGTTATGGGGCCGCACGCCTCCCCTTTGTTGCCCCCCCGGACAGAGCCGCGCGGCGAGTGCACTGATCATAGCCCACCCCAAATAAAAACGCTCGCTATTTGTTATTGTAATATGCCGATGTTCTTTGACAACTACTTACTGAATTAGCTAATTTACGATTCTAAGAAATCTACGACTCGGTATTTATATACTGCTTTCCTAAATTTTTTGTGCCCCTCATTTTTCTATTTTGATTTCTGAGTGGCGACGGAGTAAGAATACAGTTGACCTATAAATCCCTATGTTGTTCGAGGATGTCGTAAAATATGTCTAAGGAATATATTATGCATGAAATGTCTATACAAGAATAGGAAAACTCGAAATAAAATACTACGTGATGTAGCAGGTCATTTTCCATCTATTGTGGAGAAGGCGCAGCACTGTACCTATCTATGTGCTGATATAAGTGTTTTTCTAGGATACCTAAAATTTCTGTGTATGTATGAAGAAGAATTGTATGTATGATGAATAATTATGATAGGTATGTACGCATAATGAGTTAAGAATACAATTTGTCACCACCCCTTTATTTATAGGTCGTAATAGACGGCGAAGGGGAATAGCTAGAAGCACTCTGCAGGCAATTTTTCATCAATCATCATTCTGTTCATCAATCGTAACAATTATGAGATTATCTTTGGGGAGGCCTATGTCCAGTACTGACCGTTAATAAGTATGGATCAATGAATAGACGTAGGTAGGTATATACTTTGTAAATATTAAGTAAGTTATCACAATATGGACAAGGAATGCGTTGCAGTAGATAAAGGTATTTTCTTTTTACAAAAATGAGATTTGTAGCCAATGTAAACTAGAGCTACTAACGCGATGCATTGCTCATAATATAACTTCCTTTGGCGCTCACTGTTAACGCGCGCTTTATCAGTAAGCACTTGACAAGTGTCTATCCATCCTCGTCGCACATGCATTCACCTCCCTTAGCCTCTTACTAGTGTCCCTTTCCCTCATTAGTGTCCCATTTAAACCGCCCAATCACGTGCACCCAGCTCTTTTGACGGACCAATAAAACAAGTGGGTGAGTGGAAGTGTCAACATAAATTTTCTTTTTAAATTTCGAATGCGGAAAAATTCGTTCGGATGTTTTTTATGGCCGCGTGATTTGTAATTGGAATTGCCATGGAGCGCGGGTGGCCATTTCCTTGTTACGTTAGGTATTTATTTTAAAATCTATAATTAATATGATTTACTGTCTCTTCGGTAGTTTTTTATGTGTTTTCGTTTAATTTACGATGAGATTGATGGAATTAAACGATGATTATCGAAAATTTTTAAAGATAACAAGCTTGAACTTTGAACAGTTTCATAAATATATACCAATTTAAAAGAAATTATTACTTAAAGGTGTAATTCAAAGTCAAAAGATTTATTGTGTAAATAAGTAGGTACCTATGTATATTAAGGCTGGAAAATAGTGTCTCTTGATCTAGACTAGCCCAAAATCAAGTCTTAATTCCCTAGAGTGTCCCGTTCCGAACGGTTTTTGTCTCGATAGGCTGGTGAAAGACACAGATAATGTAGGTAGCATTATCTACCTTCGAATGGTGTTTGGTTGAAATAGGGTTGGGTGGATATGTATTTTGCTGCTTGTTTGAAATAAAAGCTCGTAACAGAAGAAAGGATTTTACTCAGTAGGTTTCGATTAATAAACTCTTATAGGTGGACCCATGACTTGGTGAAAGTTGCTGGGCGTCGTTTGATACAGGCGGCACAGAACCGCACTTTGTGGCATAATATAAGGAAGGCCTACGTCCAGCAGTGGACGGCGATAGGCTGAAGTGATGATTATAATGATGAAACTCTGTGGTTGAAAGAGGACTATAATTCACTAACTCTACTTAAATCTAAGTCGATAGGTATTATATAGAATGTCCCAAAATTAACGCAAGATTTGAATTAAGTAGAAAACACACCTTGTTGATTGTAATTTATTGAATCATAAAGTAGGTACATAAGATAGGGTTATTTATGGAATAACATATCGGACAATTGGCCTTCACGGATTTGCATACATATATGCACTCGTTTGTCGCAATTTTCCCTACCCATTTTGCGTAAATATGGCTGAATTTTGTTGATGCAGCGTTGAATATCCTCTTCTAATACACGCGTGGTCGTGGGCTTGATGACATAAGCCTGTGATTTTAAATAACCCCAAAAAATAAATCTAATGGGGTTAAATTACACGATCTAGTAGGCCAATTTCTGATCACCGAAACGAGCGAGTACACGACCTGGAAACGCCGCATGCAGTAGGTAATGGAAATGTTGTTCAATAATGAAGACACATTGTTCTATCGTGTAACGCTCCATTTTTACTAACCCTAAACTATCAGCTTTCAGTTTGTTTTTTTAGGGTTACCACTTTACTGCATACATGGTGGCAAATTCAAATCTTGCCTTAATTTTGAGACACCCTATATAAATACTCGTAGGGCTGTACAATTTAGCCGATTATACCAGCTTAGCTTATTTAATCGGTTAATTAAATTATTTTAGCTAATTAGCTGACGGCTTAACCACCTAACCTAGCTTAGTTAAGCTAATTAGCTAACGGCTAACCGGCTAAAGTTAGCCAGACAATTAACTAACTTTTTTAGCCGACTTAACAGGGTAAATGTACAATTTAAATAAATACTAAGTATTTAGTATGTACCTACTTTGTTGTGTAAAAAACCACCTACGTCATCACCCCGGTGACATCTGTGTAGTGTCCAAGTAAGAATACCTACAATCCACAACCTATCTTGCCCATGGGTTTCGTAAAAGACAACTAAGGGATATAGGTAATATGCATACAACATCTACCTATGGAAAAGAAGGAAAACTTTAAATGAAACCCTGTAGATAGTCTGACCGGCATGGTAGGTCAAATTGCCTTCCATAATGGAGCAGGCCTGAGCCCAACAGTGAGTCGTATATGGGCTGAGACGATATCAAGTTTGTATGTTGTGATCGTCTAAAAGGGATCTCGTTTTCTAAAGTCGTAAAGTCCCCCGCAATACAAGGATTATTGCCCTATTGCGAGGTGTTGCTTTCTTAATGCCCATGACGTGCGGTGTCCTACAGGGGTCGGTTCTCGGACCCACCCTATGGAACATCGGTGGCGACGGAGGCGGCGTGCCTGTTGGCCGGGACTCCCCCGTGGGACCTGGAGGCAGAAATGCTCGCCGATTTGTATCGGCGGGTGTCGGAGGTGCGAGCGGAGGGCGGTGTAGTCTCTTAGAGGAAGCTCACCGCCTGGCGCGTCGACGCCCGCCGCGACGTCATTGCCCGTTGGGCAGTCCGGCTGAAGAGGCCTCTATATGGTGTCTAGACCGTGGAGGCCTTCCGGTAAGTGCTGATGCAGTGACTAAAACGGCGGCACGGGGTGCTTTCTTTCCGACTAGTGCAGGTCTTGACGGGGCATGGATGCTTCGGCAAGTACCTGTACACGGTCGCTAGGAGGGAGAGCACACCGTCCTGTCACCACTGCGATTGCGACGAGAACACGGCGCAGCATAGGCTCAAGGTTTGTGCCGCCTGGGCAGAGCAGCGTCGTGAACTCGTCGCAATCATCGGTGCCGACCTGACGCGGTCGCAGCCTTCTGCGAGCCAGTGATCTTGCAGAAGGAGGCAGTGGGTCGCGTGCACGAGGAGCTCAACCTCGACGAAGCGACCCGCAGCCGGTGACTGGGGCGGCGCGGGCGCGATTACCTGCGCGTCATGCCGCCCTAGCCGAGGCCCCGGTGACGTGACCGGGGAGTTAGTCCGTCACCCTCCAAGAGGCCGACCGCGTGAGGAAAGACCGACGTTCTCCCCAAGGGGGGGACGTCGGTCGATGAGAGGGTACCCCAAATAGGGGGTATTCCGTCGGGCCGACCACTGATGACAAGTAACCCTGCTTCGGTAGTCGGCCCAACGACGAAGGTGACGTGGTGTTCGGGTGGGTTGCGGGTGTGCGTGCTTACGTCCCTCTGTCGCCCCGGACGGAGTGGTGGCGAGGAGAGCGCCGACCGCAGCCCACCCCAAAAAAAAAGGTGTGTTTTATTTAAAAAAATATGACCTTTTCAGGGTTAGACTTCCTAAAAATACATTATTTGAACTTGGGTATATACTACGAATGGTTAAAAAGGTGAGGCAGGAATTGTAGAAAAAAATGGATCATTTAACGAGTAAGGGAGTCACCCGGGAATAAAAATGAATCTTCATCATCATCTTAGCTCATATACATCCCATTGCTGGGCTCGAGCCTCCTTCACAATAGGAGAGAGATTGACTTATAATAGCATGCTGCTCAGACAGGTTGGTAGGTATAGAATTTTATCCGCGGGTAACTGGACCAGGGAATTAGTCCGTCATCCGCCGAGAGAGCAACCGCGTGAGGAAAGACCGACGTCCTCCCCGAGGGGGGGACCTCGGTCGAGGAAAGGGTACTCCTCAGGGGGTATTCTATGAGGCCGACCACTGACGTAAAGTCACCCTGCTCCGGTGGTCGGCCCAACGACGGAGGCGACGTGTCACGGGTGGGTTATGGGTGTGCGTGCTTACGCCCCTCTGTCGTCCCGGACGGAGTGGTGCGAGGAGGGCGCCGTGCACCGACCGTAACAAAAAAAGGTATAGGATTATATTTATAGTTTTCCATATCTTGCAAGCAATATTGTGGTGAATTGTATTCTAACTGCGTCACCATACGAAAAAATGACAATGAATATAAAATAAACAATAATTATTTCCTAATGGAAATAATTCCTTTCTATATATATTGCTGGATTTAAGACACAGGTATATTAAAAATCTAACATCCTTACTAATATTATAAATGCGAAAGTAAGGATGTTTGTTTGTTTGTTTATTTGTTTGTTTGTTTGTTACGCTTTCACGCTTAAACCACTGAACCGATTTCAAAAATTCTTTCACCATTGGAAAGCTATAATATCAGAGAGTAACATAGGCTATATTTTATCCCGGTATTCCCACGGGAACAGGAACTACGCGGTTAAGGCGACTGAAACCGAAGCGAAGCGAGGGCGGGTTGCTAGTTTAAAATATTACTTTAAGACTCTAAAATTTGCAGTCATAACTTTATGCAAAATAATATTCATTAATTAATTCAGTCCGTGTGGTCCGGAGTAAGAATACAACTCACCACCCCCTCTTTTGCCCATGGGTGTCGCAAAAGATCACTAACGGATTACAATATGTAGATCTATCCAAGAGAAGGCAAACTTGAAATAAAACCATCAATAATACCGGTCAGCGTGATATAATAGCTCAATTTCCCTCCTATTATGGAGGAGTTTTGAGCCCAGCAGTGTGACGTATATGAGCTGTGATGATAATGATAATTGTTATACAGTATAATCTCACAAATCTGGCACTTCAATAGTCCGACATGTCCAATAATCCGACAGCTTCCGTTCATGCCTCCCTCGCCCGATTACAATATTATATTCAATTTTTCTTCGTAACATGCCAGAAAAGGTTTAAGCAAGGACTTCAAGTTGCACAAAAGCAGACCTCAATTAAGGATTACATATTTTAAAACTATGTAATTACATAATAATATGTATATTAATACATTAGATGTATTCTCTCTATGAAATGCTTTATTTTATTTGATTTTCTCTATAATCCAGTAATCCAAACATGCCAATAATCCGGCACCCTTTGTTTTTAATAGTGCCGGATTAGTGAGATTGTACTGTATACTTATAATATCCTGTAATCGACTTTTACGACACCCACGGGCATGAAAGGTGGTGGTAAATTGTATTCATACTCCGTCACTAGAAAAAAAATAAAATATTCATATTTAAACAGTAATAAAATGGCGTACTTAGCCCGTTCTATATCGAGTTGATTGATAATCGATATAATAGGATATAACATCGATATGGCGCACCACAAACACCACTTATGAACACTTCGGATGACCACTTATGATCTACATACGCATACAAATGTGATAGAAAAGGCACTGTAGTAATTTTATATTTTTATTTGATCAATGAAATATGATATAATAATTTGAAAACTTAACATGGAAATTTCAAACATAAGTTAACTATGGTCAACCTTTTTTTTATATAATAGGTTTTTAGAATTTTAAATAAAACTGCTTTACGGATTTTATCGCGTTTGTATTTGATTTTTGATTGCCCGACGTTTCGAACACTTTGCAGCATTCATGGTCACGGGCGGACTAAGGTGTCTCACGTCCAACAAGTAATCGCTATTACAGACATTTACCAACAACAACAATAATTTAATAAATTTATAACTATTTTCTGTATCGGGTAGATAATTGTAAATGTCTGTAATAGCGATTACTTGTTGGACGTGAGACACCTTAGTCCGCCCGTGACCATGAATGCTGCAAAGTGTTCGAAACGTCGGGCAATCATAAATCAAATACAAACGCGATATAATCCGTAAAAATAGTTTTATTTACAATGTGTAGTGCTCGCGTAAACATCAGATATCAATTATTTAATATTAAAATTAATAGTAATTATATTTAAAAACTAACTAATAATCTAGTATACTACCACCGGATCGGTACACGGCCACACTAAGAAAGATCCGGCAAGAAAACTCAGGTGACATGATGCTAAATTAATATTAATTTTGAATAAATACAGAAATTAGTTATTGAATAAATACAGATATTAGTTATTAAATATTGAGCCACATTTTGATACAATTTTTCATATAGAATCATTTTCTTCTTACACTGGCAATTAATTTTGTTTCAAAATGTGGGTCAATATTTAATAACTAATTTCTGTATCGGGTAGATAATTATAAATTTTCTGCAGTAACGATGACTTGTTGGACGTGGACATCTTAGTCCACCCGTGACCATGAACGCTGTAAAGTGTTCGAAACGTCGGGTAATCAAAAATCAAATACAAACGCGATAAAATCCGTAAAGTAGTTTTATTTAAAACTAGCAATCCGCCCTCGCTTCGCTTCGGTTATAGGTTATAGTCGTTTTACCCGCGTAGTTCCCGTTCTCGTGGGAATACCGGGATGAAATATAGCCTAGTTTACGCCCTGATATTATAGCTTTCCATTGGTGAAAGAATTTTTGAAATCGATCCAGCCGTTTTGAAGATTACCCGGAACAAACAGACAGACAGACAGACAGACAAAAATTTTTTAATTGCTATTTTAGGCATAGGTGTCGTGCATATAACCGTGTGAGCATGAAAAAAGCCTATTATTTTGACATTACAAACAGACACTCCAATTTTATTTATTGGTATAGATGTATAATACTCGCGTAAACATCAGAAAACATTAGGTTTTTAGAAGTGCCTAAACTTGTGTTATCTAAACTAATATTTGTAGCCTTCGCAAGAGACTCTTGTGATGGCCTCAGTGCGTTGAGACGTCAATCAAGTATCTTCAGAACCAACTATCGAGCAGGGAGGGTTGGCAACCACACCTTTTTTTTTGGTTGGCTATGGTCTGGACACACGCCTTCCGGGGCGATGGATGGGCGGCGTGCGATCCACCATAACCTACCGTATTTCCTCCCCATCGCCATTGGGCCGACTCGTACTGATTCCTTGACATTCATGGCCGGCCCAGCGAGTTACCCTTTTGGGTATCGTCCCATTCCACGCAACGGCAATAAGAGAGTGTTGTCGGAGCATCGCCCTTACGCAGTCGGCCTCTCTGTGGGTGGTGCACTGATCCCCACTCCGTCCATCCGTGGCTAGGAAGGTATCAGGCGGCTACCGCGACTTAGTTCCTGATGCTGTCGAACATCGTTCTGGCGATGGTCAGCAGCGTCAGGTCTGCATCGATGACTGCAACGAGTTCACGGCGCTGCTCTGCCCAAGCCACACAGACGTCGAGTGTGTTCTGTGCCGTGTCCTCGTCGCAATCACAGTAGTGGCAGAACAGCGTAGTTTCCCTCCTCGTGTCCTTATGCAGGTACTTGCCGAAACAACCGTGCCGCCGACCCAACCACTCCATCAGCATCGGCAGAACGACCTCGACGGTACGAACACCGAACCGAGGCCTTTCCAGCCGGTCTAAGCAGCGGGCAATGTCATCCCGGCGGGAGTTGCCCTGCCAGGCGGCCAGCTCGCAAAGAGAGACATGGCCACCCCCTGCTGGCGTCGCCGATACCCGCCGGTAAAAACCAGCGAGCATATCCGCCTCTAAGTCTCATGGGGGAGTTCCGGCCGCTTGGCAACCATATCTGCTGTGTTTTATACATATTAATACTTTACTATCCCTGTAGAGTAAAATTACAATGAAACACCATTTTAATCCTATCTACCCACGGGTACGTGGGTATCATTAACGATTTGGTGGTATAAGATAATAAGGTTACTATAAGAGAGGGAAATCTTTCAACCATTTTCATGCCAACCTGTTTGGACCCATTATAGTACGCTAATTTTATTAAAATCATTTATGAATATATGTTCTGAAAAGAAGAAGAAAACCGAACTAAATATGTATGTGCACCGCTGTAGCTGTAGCTATATGATCGTGCATGCTCCGTGTATCAGTGGTTCACTTAAAAGACAGAACGAAATTATGCAGATTATGTGGCGATTACATCTACAAGAGAAGGAAAGTTTGAAATAAATCTCTGTACCAATCCGTCTAACCAGCGTGGTATAGTACCTAGGTCAATTTCCCCTTCTATTAAGCAGGAGACTTGATCCCAGTAGTGGGATGTTGTGAGCTGAGAAAGAAAGAGAGATATCCAATAATAAACTTGGAAATGTCGGCAGATTGATTAGTGAAAATTATATTAAAATTTAATTTGATTGAAACAACTAGAAAAAATTCTATATAAATTAGTTAAATTTGTGAGTGTCCTGTAACACTTAGTTGAAATGGGATTCCTTTTGTAATGTATTATCATTTATTATTACTGAATAACAAATAAATGAATTACTAGCGTCTGAAAACAATTAAGTGAAATGCAGAAATAACTAATGTATTGCAGGAATGGTAGGCAATTTCGTAATCAATACATTTTTTCGAGTTGTGAAAATAAACATTATATCATTTTATAGGTACATCTAATTCATTATATTATCACTCCAGTGAACTTATTAGCTGCTTTTTATCGATAAGCTTGCACCTATGACTGGGCACAACCAATAGCATACGCGCTAAGGATAACCGTCTCAACTATAGAAGCGGTCGTGACGGAGAAATCTTTCAATTCTTTAGGTTTAGCCGCCGACCGCCAAACCCGTAACATGCGATAAAAAACTTCGTTTCTAAGAAAGTCACTCACTCAATTGCGAGGTATGTCAGGTTGCAGAAGATGTGGTGCATTTTCTGGTAGAGTGTGCCCGTAATGACAGCTTCAAGCAGCAAATGTTTGATCATTGTTCAAGAAATAGCGTTGTTTCTTACAATATCTGAAAGTGCAGTAAAATTATTCCCTTTAGTTAAGTTAGGCCTTAATAATAGAAAAGTATGATTGTTTAGTTTAAATAAGTACTTTTGTAACAAAATTACATGTAATAGGTACTTGTGTTTCCTATGGCGTATTGTCTTAAGCGAATCAACTCCTTAAATAACGATGAAAAAAAGAACTTCCATCCAAAAGCTTAAATATACCATCTTGCATTTAGTTACGTGTACCACTAAACCATTAGCGATATAATGTATTTTTAAATCTTATTTATCTATAGATTTATAGCTCTATGGTAACCACTTGATGGCATCCGATATCCACTAATCTTAAACGAACATCATCTGAATGAAATATAAAACGTGGACAAGAGCTTCCTTATTTGTTTGTTCTTTGTGTTTTGATGACATGAACATTTGTATGAACGAATAGTGAACAGTCTAGAGTTTTGTTTCAAGCTAAAGGACGAAGTCGTCGTACCTGTATCCATTTCAGTTTCCACCCACTATTCTATAAGGTTGTCATGAAGACAAGTCAAAGAATAATAATAATGTTTTATTGCCTTTTTAGGTTTTTAGGAAGGCCTTTAGGAAGATTAAGAGCGCGAGGTTGTCTTGGTATGGACATGTGATGAGGAGGGATGAAAGGCATGTGACGAGGCGGGTTATCTATATGAATGTGGATGGATGTAAGAACCGTGGGAGACCCAAAAAGAGATGGATGGACTCTGTGAATGAGGATATGCGTATGAAAAGGGTGAGTGCAGATATGACGGCTGATAGGAGGTTATGGAAGGTAAGTACATGTGCCGACTCCACTTAGCGTGGGATGAGGGTAGTCAAATGATGATGAGTTTATTGCCTTTTTAAAGATACAAATGCAGATAAGAAGTTATAATAAAAACAAAATTATAAGGAAAATAAATTTGCCCCACTTTTCCTGTTTTCATGTACGGCGCTGAATTTTACCAATTTGAATGCTTTAATGTAAAGCGTGAATTGTTTTGTATAATAATAGCGCTATTGTGTGCCGTCTTTTTTGAGTTTTTCGTCTGCTGTAAATGAATCTCCTAATTGTTTAATCACTTCTTGTGTTTATAATGTGATGGTTAAACGAATGAAAACGGACTAGATGTGAATTCTTGTTCGTTTTTCCTTTAATACTTTTATAATCCATTGTCCGTGTAGTGACGCAATAATATTGCGATTCCATCAATCCATCCATCAACCCTTAGATACCTACTGTTAGACATAGGCCACGCCACGAGATGGCCACTCGGAATGATTCTCTGCCACTTGCATCCAATGGTTCCTTACAACTTTCAATATGTTATCAGTCCCCCTAGTAGGGGGTCGTCCTACGCGACATTATTCTATTCGTATTCGCCACTCGAGAACCTTTCTTTCCTAACGATTATTATTGATTCGATGAGGAACGTGGCCTGCTCTGCCGTATTTCAACGTGCTAATTCTGCGGGCTATGTCGGTTACACCCGTTCTTCTACGGATTTCCATACTCCGGATTCTATGACATAGAGAAATACCGTACCTATCTATAGGTAGATATCTTGAAAGACACCTTAAAGACATCATCACAACTCATATACGTACCGCTGGTAGCATCGAACCTCTTCCACAATGGGAGGGATATTGACCTACTATACCACGCTTTTCAGACATGTTGGTATAGCGTTTTATTGATAGTTTTCTTTTTTTTTATTGCAAACTGTGGCAAACGAGCAAACAGTACACCTGATGCTAAGTGTTGCTGTCGCTCATGGACCTTTACAAGGCCGCTGCCTACCGCGAAGAAAGTGAAGGGAGTGTGAATGAGTGCATTGAGGCTCGGTGATACCAAGGGCACCACCAAAACCGCAACACCCTCGGAAAGTTGGGCTTCCGGCTCTTTCGCTCACCGAACGAAGCGCAGTAACAAATCACTACTACTCAGACGTCGATTTTCTGCGAGAGTGTGGTACTACCCCGGACGGACCGGCCCGCAGCTGTAGACAGATAACTGTCGACAGTGTGGTCCTACCACTCTTTCTCTTGCATAGATGTTATAGAAATATTATCCCTTAGTTGTCGGAACGGTGCATCCATTATATTCTTTCTCCGTCAGAGTTTTGGAGCGAATATGGAAATGTCATGTTAAGCTCTTGTATTATATTAAATTTTTAGTGTTATATTGAATAATTTTGCTGATATTTTTTGTAAAATAATGCAGTTAAGGTGCTGAAGAGTGGTGAACGTGATCGATATAAGAGTGGTTTACGTGTATTTTAATATTCTACCGAAATTCCCAGAGAAATCATTTAATTAGGTATTCAGCGCCTAATTAATGGTAACGATTTGACTTACTGACGGACAATGACTATAAATAAGCTATTCTATATAAAGAAATGTTAAATAATACAAAAAAATATGTATCAGACTGAATCCTTTTGCCTGTTCGAATGGACAAACAGAACCAAGAAAAAATACTTCCTCCGCCACCACACGGACAAGAAATAAGAACATAATCCATACTAATATTATAAATGCGAAAGTAAGGATGTTTGTTTGTTTGTTTGTAACGCTTTCACGCTTAAACCACCGAACCGATTTCAAAAATTCTTTCACCAATGGAAAGTTATAATATCAGGGAGTAACATAGGCTATATTTTATCCCGGTATTCCCACAGGAACGGGAACTACGCGCGTTTAAGCGACTGAAACCGAAGCGAAGCGAGGGCGGGTTGCTAGTATTAATATAAGACAGATAAATATCTGTGTTCTGTGTATAAAGTGTTCGAAACGTCGGGAAATCAAAAATCAAATATAAACGCGATAAAATCTGTAAAGTAATTTTATTTATAATACTAGCAACCGGCCCTCGCTTCGCTTCGGTTTCAGTCGCCTTTCCTGTGTAGTTCCCGTTGCCGTGAGAAGAAATATAGCTTATGTTACGCCCTGATATTATAGCTTTCAATTGGTGCAAGAATTTTTTAAATCGGTTCCGTGGTTTATGCGTGAAAACGTAACAAACAGACTTACTTTCGCATTTATAATATTAGTAAGGATGTAATGAACGAGTAAACATCAGAAAGCATTAAGACAGACAATCCTCATGTTCAGTGTACGAAACGGATATACGTAACAGTAAGTAAACTTTCTTTTCGGTCGACGAGAGTCCAAGTAGGGGATATTCCGTCGGGCCGACCACTGATGACAAGTAACCCTACTCCGGTGGTCGGCCCAACAATGAAGGCGACGTGGTGTTCGGGTGGGTTACGGGTATGCGTGCTTACGCCCCTCTGTCGCCCTGGACGGAGTGGTGCGAGGAGCGCGCCGACCGCAACCCACCCCCAAAAAAAAATAAGTACCTAAACGTTCCTTCAATTGCGAAGTTATGAATTTTCTTTTTGGTTTTTTTTTTGCGGGCGATGATCAGTGCACACAGCGTCCGTTCCGACTAGGATGACGAAAGGCGGCACGTGGCACCATAACCCAACGTAATCCCTCCCTTTCGCAATTAGGTCACCACTTTTTTTTCTGGCAGGTCTACGGTCTGCGCACCCGCCGCCGGGTTTCATCCGGGGAGACAGAGGGGCGGTGCGCGGCCCCGTAACCAACCCATGTAGCACGTCGCCTTCGTCGTTAGGCTGACCACCGGTCCAGAGTTCCTTGACTTCCAGTGGTCGGCCCGACGGAATACCCTGAGGGAGTACCCTCGCCCGTCGACGTCCCCTTCCCGGGACGCCGATCGCCATCGCGAGGCTACCCTCTCCGAAGGACTGCCGGACTAAATCCCCGGTCCGGTAACCAACAATTAAGCCAACCACTGATACCAAGCATAGATAAGCGGGGTCAGGACCACTCAGGTAGTTTACTTATATATTGGGCGAGTTCTTTAATTACTTCGATATTATTTTCATCTTTCATTACATACAAAGTTTTATTTTAATATACGCACAAAATAATTCCATTTCTCTCATAGAGACAGCTCGTGTACGCTGTGATAAAAAAAACATTTTCACAATTATTGCCCGATCTGACGACGAATACGCATCATCTCCGCGCTCTACTGACATAATCCTTCGGTAGTTTTAACATCTCTACAACTCTTGGGTGATCAGTCCAATCGTTTTTAGTAATATCAGCTACAGAAGTATGATTACAAAAATCTTCATCAAGTGTCCTTCTTTATAAGGGACTACTTACGTATAGATAAAATGATTATAGATAAAATTCTTTAAGTTAGTTGGTCTTGGTATATAATGAATCATTAGCATTAAAGGACATTGGGCAAAATCTGAGCCACTCAACAAAAGTTTACCTACAAAAACCAAATTAAGTGAAATTGTTAAGTATTAACCAATTATTAATTTTATGTAGTTATTTTTTTTAAACCATGGGATTAAAAATTAAAAGATGAATAATAAATTGGTATTCAGTGAGCATTTTTATATGTAAAATGTTTAGATAACACATTTTCAATTAAACATTCTGTTAAATAAACAAAATAAACAAACAACCAATAAAAATGTCCGAAGCCTTATTATAATGAACTTTAATATATTTTTTTTTCTTTTTCATATTTTGGTCTGAATCCCATTATCTACATTAATGCGACATATATATTCGTAAACCAGAGATGTTTATCTGAACTTCCTACTCTATTTTTTTTCTGTAGGCCGTGGGTATAGATTTCATACTAAGGTGCCCATTGTCCTTTCACAAGAAAACCTTATCCTTTTTTTTTTTGGGGATGGGTTACGGTCAGTGCTCTCCTCGCACTCCGTCCGGTGCGACAGAGGGGCGTAAGCACGCACACCTGTAACCCACCCGTGACACGTCGCCTTCGTCGTTGGGCCGACCACCGAAGCATGGTAACTTGACGTCAGTGGTAGACCCGAAGAAAATCTTATCCTAAGATAGCATGCGCCTTATTTGGTAAGGTATTAAAATCATACAGCTTATGTTTCATTATAGCTCCAGGTATTTCATAACAATTACTAAGTGTTAAATAAACATGATGTGACCGGGGATTAGTCCGTCACCCGCCGAGAGGCCGACCGCATGAGGAAAGACCGACGTCCTCCCCGAGGGGGGGACGTCGGTCGATGGGAGGGTACCCCAGGTAGGGGGTATTCCGTCGGGCCGACCACTGATGACAAGTAACCCTGCTCCGGTGGTCGGCCCAACGACGAAGGTGACGTGGTGTTCGGGTGGGTTGCGAGAGTTGCGTGCTTAAGCCCCTCTGTCGCCCCGGACGGAGTGGTGCGGAGGCGCGCCGACCGCAGCCCACCCCAAAAAAAAAAAAAAATTTTAAATAAACATATCCCATTATGGATTGGAATGTTTAATTCAAGAACATATTTATGTTTTACTGCACTACTGGAGGACCATGTGCCGATTAAAAATGAAAAGTTATATTTATCTACATATAAATTAATGCAACATGTACAATTAATTGCAAATATAGACCCATTAGTCACGAAAAAATTTCTTCTGCTCGGTACATATTATGTCATTTGTGGTAGTCTCATAATTTAGCACGTGAATATTTGCATTTCGGCTATTCCCCTGCTGACCTCCATAGCAAACACCCCTAATAGTAAATTGAGACTATTTACCTCGTGATTTTGACCTAAACTAGTAGATACTTTTGCTGGGAGTCACAAAATCGTCGCTTTTGTCTTCCATTTTAATTTCTTGTTTAACAGTCACTGATTTGGTGTATTTTTGACCTTAGAGTCGCTTCAACATCGTATAGTGTCTCGACTACAATCTGTTCACCTAGTCTCGGGGGCGGTGCGGGAGGTGTTCGTCGCACTATCCTCTTGTAGAAATAACTTCTATTAACAGTTCTCTCTCTTCTTTCAACTCTCTTCTAGAAATAACTTCGTATTAACATGGTTCTCGGCGATCCGTTCGGCGACCTCAGAAAGTAGGTACTGAGCCGTCCAATCGAAAATATTATTTTGATTATTACTGCACACTGAAGATCAAAGTTCATATGTCACACGCACGTGGATTGTAACCCGAAACCGCTCCATCAAACATGGCAGGGTCGCCATGTAAGTTTGGGTGTTTGGGATGCAATAATACGATCTGACTGCTGTATAATAACTGTTCGTTTATTCGATAAGTGTTGGCTTATATATACGATACATGTACTTATATGTAACTTATATACTACACACACGCACGTACGCACGCACACACGCACGCACGCATGCACGCACGCACGCACGCCCACACACACACACACACACACATATATAGGATACACAACACCTTGATGTCCGTAGCCAATTTGCATCCACAGCTATGATAAACAGGGGGATATTTATTTCATGAAGAAGAAAAAGAAAACATCGTAATTTATACATCCGAGATGGCCACGAACGTCAAGAAGGATTAGTAGTCGGCCCAAAGGCGATGGGGAAGGGGAGTAAGGTGGGTTATGGGACCGCACGTGGCCCTATCGTGATCCCGAACGAAACCAACAGCGTGTGTCCAGACCATAACCCAAACAAAAAGAAGGTTTAATTTTTTTTTTTGTAAAAGGAGAACTTTGTTGATAGTTATCTGTCTACAGCCGTGGGCCGGCCCGTTCGGAGTATTAGGTATCACACTGAGCAGAAAATCGACGTCCAAGAAGTAACAATTTGTTTCTGCGCTTCGTTCGATGAGCGAGAGATCCGGAAGTCCAACTTTCTCAGGGTGTTCATGTATGGTGGTTTTAGTGATGCCTTTAGTATCACCGATTTTCATTGCACGCATTCACACTGCTTTCTTTCACTTTCTTTGCGGTAGGTAGCGGCTTTGCAAAGGTCCATGAGCGACAGCAATACTTATCATCAGGTGTACTGTTTGCTCGTTTGCAATAAAAAAAATTAAAAAACCTATTCGATTGTTTATAATTTCAAAGAGAATGAAGTTTAAGATTTTTCGGTGATGGTTACCCTATAAGTAACTGGTAATCCGGTGCCACTTCTGAAATATCATCATCATCGCAGCTCACATACGACCGATTACTAGGTTCCAGTCTCTTTCAGAATGGGAGGGAAATTGACCTATTATACTACGCTAGTCAAACGGGTTGGTATAGCGTTTTTATTTCAAGTTCTCTTTCTCTTGCATAAATGTTATTTACTTATTATGTCAATGATTTCTGATGTTTACGCGAGTATTACACATTTTAAAACTATTCTACGGATTTTATCGCGTTTGTATTTGATTGTTGATTGCCCGACCTTTTGAACACTTTGCAGCATTCATGGTCAGGGGTGGACTTAGATGTCTCACGTCCAACAAGTCATCGTTATTACAGATAATTTATAATTATCTACCCGGTACAGAAAATTGGTTATTAAATATTAACCCACATTTTGATACAAATTTATTGCTAGTGTAAGAAGAAACGTCGGGCAATCAAAAATCAAATACAAACGCGATAAAATCCGTGAAGTAGTTTTATTTAAAATACACATTATATTTTTTAGTCGTCTTTTACGACACCTACGGGCAAGGACGGAGATGGAGAATTATGTTTTTACTCCGTCACCACGCGTGTTATAGTAGGTCAATTGCCCTCCTGCTGTGGATTTCCCGATTAGAACGTGGAACGTTCGCCTTGGTCTCCCCCTTCCAACACTTCCGATCACATTCGCCTTATAATCTTAATCTTAAATGTACCAATAAATTCTCTACCTACATGGGTTAATTTAATCTCAATTAGACTCAAAAGTTTACTTACAAATTAATTAACAAACATTACAAATTAAAATAGTTCGTTAAAAAGCGTTTTGTTTGTTCAGATCAAATAAAAAGAAGAAGCTAATAAGAAAAGATAAAAGTAAGTTCATAATGATATCACGGTTTATTATAAAATTAGAACGGAACTGTTTGTACCACCCGTATTTCTAAGAAAAAAAAAGTATAATCAATTAAGATCGATTACGATTCACTTTTATCGAATCGATTAGTAAACAATCGAGAGAGTGGCACTTTGCAAACAAAAGAGTTCCTAATTGAATCGATTTATTCGAATATTCGGTTTATGAAACATAGGGCCGGTGTACACTGCTGCTTGATAATTAGTTGGGTAATTTTTTTTAGCAGGAATGGTAGTGTCATGTGGTGTTCTTGTATTATATTCAATATTTTAATGTTTAATCGTGTTATATTAAATAATTTTGGTGGTATTTAGTGTAATATGATAAGTACTTCCTATACTGGTATATAGTGAATATTATATAAATGAGCTATATGTATGTTTTCGTTGGCACTAAAATTCTCATAAGATATTGTTGTTTGTTAATATTGATTCATGACCATGGATTCAAAGTTCTTCAGTCCAATATATTGTAGTTTAACAATTCACATAAATAGCTAGTCTGTCAATAAGTCAAGTCGTTACCATGATTTGATTGCTGACTACCAAATCACGATTTCGTTAGGAATTTTGGAAGAACACGAAAATGCACTGTAGTTCACCATTATTTTATATTCACTACACTTCAGAGTCTTCTCGCCATTATATTGCATAAAATGTTAGCTAAATTATTCAATATAACATTGTAAAACATTAAAATAATGAATAAAATATAAGAGCTTCACATGATATTTTGACATTTGCGTCAATACTCCCCTCAGAAGATAACAGTGTGACTATAACACTGTTAAAGACTACAATTTGACGTACTAACGGACAAAGATTAGTATAAAGAAACAGTAAATTCGGGCAGAAAAATATTATTTGATACTGGCAACAATGGCTCATATCAGAAGTTGACTGTCAAGAAAATTGAAGAAGAAGAAGAATTAAAGAAAAGCTAGGTTTATAATTTCGATGTATAAGAAAATTATGAACAAAAACAAGAATAAAAAGGTGTATAATTGTATGAAATTATAAATGACTAGTAACCCGCCCTCGCTTCGCTTCGATTTCAGTCGCCTTAATCGCGTAGTGACGGGCACTACGCGATTAAGGCGACTGAATGATTCCGTGAGAATACCGGGATAAAATATAGCCTATGTTACTCCCTGATATTATAGCTTTCCATTGGTGAAAGAATTTTTGAAATCGGTTCCTTGGTTTAAGCGTGAAATCGTAACAAATAAACAAACAAATTTACTTTCCCATTTATAATATTAGTAAGGATTACATTTTGATATACCTAAACTAGAATATTTTAAGTTTTAAAATAAACAAATACAATATGAACTACAAGAGGAAAAAATATTATTTTATTTTTAAATATTTATTGTTTTTTTTAAATAATATGTTCAAGCTGAATAATAATATAAATAGACACGCTATTTGCCTATTATACATACCTATACATATGTTCGTCACTTCAAGTAAACAATGATAGAAAATATAAACGAAGTGAGAAATCTTAAATACCTACCTCACTATATTGTACGAAAGTAATAATATTTCGCATGATGCCTAATAGAGAGCCTGTGGACCCCAGACCTTCGTGATTTTATTAAAGCTGAAAGTTTGTCAGCGTATGCTCCCAACCCAAGTAAGAACGGTGGCCTATTATTAAGTTTGGGTTATAGTGGCTTTGGCAGATAAAAGGTACTAAAGGTGTGTAAAATACCGATATATTTTCGTCAACATGGGCCACAGGCTCTTGTGTTATAATGGAGTAAAAATACAATTCAGCGCCCCCTCTCTTACCCGTGGGTATTGTAAAAGACGACCAAGGCATATAATATACAGATAACATCTATGCAAGAGCAGAAAAACTCGAAAAAAAATCCTATGGCAACCCGTTTAACCAGTATGATAGAGTCAATTTCCCTTCCATAGTGAGGAGGTCTGACCCCACAGTTGGATATATATGGATTGGGATAATCAGATGATGTACACTACACATAAATTTCCATATACACATAAATACTTATTTGCGGAATCGATTCCTTAATATGGGTGGCTCGCTGGCCTGTTTTGGGTTTGCATTATCTCCCTTCGCAGATGCCTGTGTCCAACAGAAGATACTGATAGGTTGATAGATAGATGTTTAAATGAATTCATCAACTTAGACCATATAACTCCCACTGTAGGGCTCGGGCCTCCTCCATTATGGAAGGAAAATTTATCTACTATGTCACGCAGGTCAAACTTGTTAGCATGTGATTTTGTTTTGCTTCTCTTGCAAATATGTTATTATATCCCTAAAGATGTTATGTTATTATTTCCCTTAGTCATATTATACGACACCCACAACAAGAGATAGGGTGGTGAATTGTATTCTTACTCCGTCACCACACGGAAAATTAATTATTGTGCAAGAACATTTTTATTTAATATAGTGTGTACAGAGCTTTATAAAACGATTACAAAAGGAAGAATGGAGATAATGCGTTCCGGATTGTTCGGATGCGATGACCGTGTTTTATGATGAAGGGGAAGTATTTTTGCATAAGGGGGAGTTTGTGATCTCTTTAAGAAGAGGGCTATGTGTGCAGTGATGTGTCAGACCATGTCGGCGACTCGGCGCTTTTGACCATATATGAATTTGAGGTCGAGAGCTAAAATAAACAGAATTTAAGTTGAGACTTTCGTAAAAAATTGCTATCTGTCATAGGATTAAATTGTATGAGTATTACTTACTGTCTTATCATCATTCATCATCATTTCAGTTCATAAATGTCCCACAGTTGAGCTCGAGCTTCTTCCACAAAGGAGGGAAATCAGTGACGGTTTAGGCTTGATGCCGCCTTTTTTTTATGGGTTGGCGCACACGCCGTCCATTTCGTCCAGGGCGACGAAAGGACGGTGCGCCCAGTCCGGTCATCCACGGCCTCGGCAAATTGATGTTGCCCTAGGCCCTGTTTATCGCGCCGCCCTTAATATTAGAATTTTTATTAATTTTGATCAATATTTTTATTTTTAAAATAAAAATATTGATTTTATTTCGTCAGAATATAATTAATTTAATTATAACTAGTAAATATTCCAAATAGGTACATACGTAATAAACATGTCTAATACAAATAAATATATTTTTTTTTTCTAATCAATTTAAAATTTCTTTTAAAAATATCAGTTATATCATCATAATCAATTTCTTGGACTAATTGAGCTTCAATAGACAGTAATGCAAGAGCATTAAATCTATCTAATCCATTTTTTGTTTTGCAGTGGCCTGCGGTTAGCGCACTCGTCACCCGGCTCCGTCCAGGGCGGTAGAGGGGCGTAAGCACGCACACCCGTAACCCACCTATATAGCACGTCGCCTTCGTCGTTGGGCTGACCACCAGTGCAGAGTTCCGTGACTTCAGTGTTCAATCCGACGGAATAACCCGAGGGGGTACCCTCTCCCATCGACGTCCCCCGTCGCGCGGCTAACCTCTCCGCGGGTATCTTAACCCATACGTTTGCATTTAAAATAGCTTTTTACTATTTTCAAAGTAGAAAAAGAACTTTCTCCTAAACAATTTGTCGCCGGAATACTCAAAAAAATACGTAAAATATTTACACATCTCGAAGACTCTTTGTCTGTTTCTGCCGCCAAAAATACGATTTTTACTTTTATACCAGATTGGTATAAAAGTTAAAATCGTATTTATTTCTTTACGGTAGATACTTGATAATAAGTTTGCGATAGCTGTTAATAAATATTGAGATTAAGATACCGACCTACCGTTCCAGTGTCGTGGGTTCGAATCCCACGGAGGACAACACTTTGTACAATTCACAAATAGTTTTTCTGAGTCTGGATGTTATTTGTATCTGTTGAAGTCCTCCGCAATACTAGGATTATTTCCTTAGTGCAAAGTGTTATCTCTACAAAAAAATAAATAAATAGTGATTTCAAATGGTTAGTGTTCCTTGTCCTATCAAAATAAAGGCAGTCAAATATCTCGAACATATTAATGATAAAACAGTAGTTTTTGAAAAAGAAAAACTGTAAAATAAATTTCATTTAAGTATGTCTCAATGTTTACATAGGTACATAATTCATAATTTTTATAATCTAAACAAGAATTTACAAATGTTTTAACTACACTTACGTCATCTATCGACATTTTACATAAAGACTAACTATCTGTTGTGGTATCTATTACAATCGTAAAACTATTCATCACTAGATGGTTCTGTTAGATGTAATTATTTTATTATGTTATACATGTAAATATCTATATAATGTAGACTATTTACAAAATAACAATATTTGAATACTTTATATCGACCCTAATTATTTTTAATAAAGAAAAATACAAACTTTATTTACGAATTGACTATTTTCCTGCTCAGCAATAGATGGCGCTGTAAGTACAAATATTTTTGCATACTTAAAATGCGTTCTTTGAAATCAAAAAATAATGATATTTAATAAAACGTTAAGCGTTAAAAGATTTTTAATGTTTAAAAAACTGTTTCATTGAAAACTTTAGAACTTTATCAATTAAAGCTTAAAAAGAATGGGTCCACGGAACAAAATATACATCTGCCATGCTAGTCAGACGTATTAGAATAAGGTTTTATGTCAAATTCTTCTTCTCTTGTATTAATGTTACCTGCATATATCCCTTAGACGTCTTTTACGATACCTACGGACAAAATAGAGATGATTAATTGCATTCATATTCTGTAACTACACGGATAAGTTAACACTTGTAATTTCAATATTTTAGTAGATGATGAATCTTTTTTTTTTTAATTGACGCTAACAAATACCAAATATTATATAAATAAATTTGAGTTGGAAGCACTCATTTTTCCCCTGACACAAACCACATGGTGGGCTGTCATGTTTGACCGCCGTGTTAAACGTAATTGATACGTTAATCACCCCCTATAATACAACGTACGGAGATTTACATAGTTTTAATTTACTTTTATGGGGTCACAAGAGGATAATAATATATTATAATGCTTTAAGTATTATCTGTATATTTAAATTTCTTGTTTACGTGTGTATGTCACTGAACTCCTCCTAAACGGCTGGACCGATGTTGATGAATTTTTTCGTGTGTATTCAAAGAGATTCGAGAATGGTTTACATTTACAATTGGACCTTGGTTGGCTTGGTTAGGTGGCCTTTTTTTTGGATTTGAACAGAACAACGTCTGTTGGGTCAGCTAGTTTTCTATAAAACATTCTAAAGAAAAAAGACAGAATTAAGAACAGAGTGATTAAGGAACGTTGAGGTATGAAAGTAGATGTAAGTAGTGAAAAGGATTGAGAACGATACGTTAAATTAGTTCGGACACGTAGAGGGAATGAATCAAACTAACAAGCGAAATTTATAGGGAACGAAATGTTGGAAAGGGAAGACTAAGGCGGACGTTCCATGATTAAATCGGAGACGTCCTTAAGAAAGGCCAGGTTATAAATGCCTTAAACCGAAGAAGATGCATGAGGAGATTAATGAATATGGAGGTGGCGAAAGTGGTATATTATGATCTTAGCAAGTGGAGGGAAGTAGTCTCTACCTACCCCTATTAGGAAAGAGGCGCGAATACCTATATGTATGTAAAGAATTGTTTATAGAAAAGAATACTTAAGTCACTTAAACCATAACGCAAGGTTTGGTAATTATAAAGAACTCACTTCACCTTGCGTTGAGGTTCAAACTTTTGAACGGCAGTAACGACATACTCACATACAAACTTTTGCGTTTATAATATTATAGATATAGATGCTAAAGTTTAGTAGCTAAATAGATATTTTCTATGGCAAAGCCACAGCTAACTTTCTCTTTGTAAAAAAATGTAAGTAGGTACAAGTCATGGTTTCAGAATAAAATCGTCATAAGTTTTTGCATATGGCGCCAAATCGCCTGAGGGACCGCGTGTTAGCAATAACTCACGCGCATTAAATGGACACGTCCTTGTATTGTCTATGGAGACCCGGGGGTCGATGGCATTTCTGACTTGTTTACTTTTTGTAGTAAACTGTGACCTTCTATATTTTTTTGTTGCAATATCACAAATGGGTCTAGCTAATTTGATGATTTTATTGCATTTTTTTTTTGTAATAGTTTTATTGCATCTTTCGTGTGGTGACGGAGTAAGAATTCACCACTTCTTGCCCGTAGATGTCGTATATGACGACTAAGGGATATAATATGCATATAATATCTCCCATTGTGAAGGAGGCTCAGCCGTAGGATGAATTGTTATGAAGATGAGAATGAATTAGTATATTTTTTAATTTAGTTATATCCGTAATTGGCAATTGTAGCAGCCTTATACCTAAATTATATTCTTTTATTTAAATTTGCATTAAGCAATTTTGCTGTGAATACATACATACATACATATATTCACGCCTCTTTCCCATAATGGTAGGCAGAGACCACTTCCCTCCACTTGTCATGATCTTGGCATACCACATTCGTCTTTTCCACATTCATTAATCCCCTTATGTATATTTGTGGGTAGAGGATACTTTAACTTACATTAACCTGGCCTTTCTTAAGAACGTCCCCAATTTGATCGTGGAACGTCCACCTTGGTCTTCCCTTCCAATACTTCTACTCTATAAATACGCTCTATAAATTCTCTTTGTTAATCTCCTTTCATTCATTCTGCCTACATTTTCTTGCTGTGAATGAACCTAATAAACAAAACAGTCGACAGAGCACATAGAGGGACTCGAAGCTTCTCCGCTGATCTAACGATTCCAATCCCTCTGTAAACATCATCATCAATCAGCCTATCGCCGTCCACTGCTGGATATAGATGTCCCTCATGTTTCATCACAAAGTGCAGTCTTATACTGCCTGCATCCAACGACGTCCAGCAACTTTCATCAGGTCGTCGGTCCACCTAGTTCGTCTAACACCGCGTCGTCCGATACGTAGTCGCCACTTGAGAAACTTTCTTCTCCAGCCGTTGTCGATTCCTCGAGCGATGTGACCAGTCTATTGCTACTTCAGGGTGCTAATTCTTCGTGCTATGTCGGTTATACCCATCCATCCATCCGTAAATGTTATGATAATTAAATTCATTTATTCGAAAATCTTTTATGGGATTATAACAACAATTTTCAGAACTATTTTATGGGTTTTACCGCGTTTGTACCTATTTGATTTTTGATTGCCCAACGTTTCGAATACTTTACAGCGTTCATGGCCACGGGCGGACAAAGATTTCTTAGTAATCCGTAAATTAATGTGTGAAAAATACTCGCCTAAACATCAGAAATCATTACGTACTAATCTTTAGGTTGTGCTAGTGCAACGTTGTTAAAAAGCGTTGAAAAAAACATTAAACTAAAAGGACGATAGATGATCAATAACGTAACAAATTTTCAGCTATTTCGGAATTAAACTAAGCATGAAATATTTAAAAGCTTCTAATAATCAATAAAAAATCAATTCGCCAGCGGCTGTGGGCGTCATATTGACATGCCAATATAATTTATTGGCAGGTCGGCGCCAGCACGATGGGTCACAGATTCTTGTATTTTTTGCCGGCTTTCTTGCGCAACCGTCGGCGATGGATATGACCCCAACTTGTCAAATTGATAACGCGTCCTTTTCAACTGCAACCGCCTTTTTAAGCAGGTTTTTTTACTTTTTAAAAGCAGTTAGAATTCTATATGTAATATAATGTGAATGTCTGTATGTACCTTGCCAGAGATATTCGTAATGCAACAATTTTTTTGAGTTAAAACGGGAGGTTTGAATAATTGTCCCATTATTTTCTGTGTCTGAAAGGGACACGTGCAGAAATAGATGAAATATGAAATTAAAAGCAAAAGATAAGTCTTGCACGGAATACGTAAAACTAAGGATTTAAAACCTAAAAAACAATATCTTTACAATAATATTATTAATATTGTCTTGTCATAGCGCCCGGAAAATACATCAACAGGTAGTTCATTCGAGATCCTGAATGTATATGGGCGAAATAATTACTGGGAACGCAACGGAAAGTGATGGGTTAAGAATAATATACTTTACCATATCTTAATTATCTAATGCCTACTAAAAACTTACTGAAGCACCATGTGCAACAGCATTCTTCTGGGGCTCTTATAACACTAACTGCGATTTCCACCCGCTTGCTAAGCGTGGCGATAGAGCCCTTATCCCTGGAATTAGGCCGAGGTTGGAAGGCGATTCGGTTACAGTCGCCTACTAGCGTAGTTCCCGTTCCCGTGGGAATACCGGAATAAAATATAGCCTATGTTACTCAAGGATAGTGTGGCTTTCCAAAGGTGAAAGAATTTATGAAATCCGTAAAGTTGTGTTTGAGTTTATTCTTTACAAACATACGCACACATAAAAATACAATTTTTTTCTCTTTATAGTATTAGTGTAGATGTAGATTATAAGTGATAGAGGCTATGAATATTATCAATCCTGATATTGCTGGGTGTCGTAGAAGACGACTAAGAAGCTGGACTACCTGGGCTAACTCTAACTGATGCCGTCTGGTTAACAATTACATTTGCAAAGAGGGGTGAAGTCAGCTAGGCGATCGGTCATAGTATCTACTATTGCCAATAACTATTGCAGTATGTACTATGAAATAAAAATAGGTACATATTGAGTCGACTCCAAGTAATTCAGATAAGGTGACAATTAGAATGAGTGCCGTTATAGGCTGCCCATGAGATTGCATCTATCCATTTTCCTGGAAATCCTTAAGCCCATATTCATATATTAACCCCTCACCGCAAAGGAATAGGAAATGAGCGCATCCGGGCTATATAACTAGTATGTAATAAAAATGATAATTTATTGGATTACGGTAGATACTGTCGAAACGAAGTGTAGTTTTAAAACTGTGTTTTAGAAACTAATAATTTAGTGGTAAATATTATTTTTAACGTTTGGTTAGGGAGTAAGAATTAGTCCGGGCACGGCGGGCACCAGCGGAGAGGTTGGCCTCGCGACGGCATTCGGCTTCCCGGTAGGAGACGTTGACGAGAATGGGTACTCCCTAGGGATATTCCGTTGGGTCGACCACTGAAGTCAAGGAACTCAGCACCGGTGGTCGTTTTTTCTTTTTTATTTTTTTTATTGCAAACGGTGGCAAACGAGCAAACAGTACACCTGATGGTAAGTGTTGCTGCCGCTCATGGACCTTTACAGGGTCGCTGCCTACCGCGAAGAAAGTGAAGGGAATGCGTGCATTGAGGCTCGGTGATACCAAGGGCACCACCAAAACCCTCTACACACAAACACCCTCGGAAAGTTGGGCTGCCGGCTCTCTCGCTCACCGAACGAAGCGCAGTAACAAATTGCTACTACTCAGACGTCGATTTTCTGTGAGATTGTGGTACTACCCCGGACGGACCGGCCCGCGGCTGTAGACAGATAACTGTCGACAGTGTGGTCCTACCACTCTTTGGAGTTTACTTTTCTTTCACAGATGTTATATGCATATTATATCCCTTAGTCACCTTTTACGATACCCAGCGGTAAGATAGGGAGTGGTGAATTGTTTTCTTACTCTGTCACGGGCATTTGGGGACAGTTACAGAATCAGCTAAATAATTATACAGATAGTCTTATTTCAGCGCATATGTGTCCAACTATTGGACTCGAGCCTCCTCCACAACAGGAGAAAATTATCTACCATATCACACTGGTCTGGTTTCATTTCGAGTTTGCCCTTTCTTGCAGTGATGTTGTCTGGTTTTTAGTCATTTGGGAAGAAATATCCGTATGGTGACGGAATGCTTGCTGAGGCCGCGGGTGACTGGACTGGGGAATGTAGTCCGTCACCCTCAGAGAGGCTGACCGCGCGACGGCGACCGACGTCCCGATACAGGGACGTTGAAAGATGAGGGTATCCGAAAGGGTATTTCGTCGGGCCGACCACTGACGACAAGTCACCCTGCTCCGGTGGTCAGCCCAACAACGAGGTGACGTACCCGTGCGCCGTCCTTTCGTCGCCCCGGACGAAATGGACCGCGTGTACGCTTACCATAGCCCACCCATAAAAAAAAAGAAAAAAAATCGTGACGGAATAAGAATACAATTCATCATCCGTTTTCTTACCCGTATCGTATCGTAAAACACGTCACAGGCAGATAGTATACATGCGTCGTATATGCAAGAGACGGTAAACTCGAAATAAAACCCTTTTCCAACACGTCTGACCAACGTGATATACTAGATCAGATTCCCTCCCACAATGAAGAGGCCGGCGTCCAATAGTGGGACATGAATAGAGTGAGATGATGATGACTATTATTACATTAATTTATATTTTTAAAAGATAACATCAAAGTACCCTGCACTAAAGAAAGAATCCTTGTATTGCGGGGCACTTTACAAACATATAATTAACGGAGACAAATCGAGCGTCGCCCTGGCGATGGTCGGCAGCGTCAGGTCGGCACCGATGATTGCGACGAGTTCACGACGCTGCTCTGCCCAAATTAAAATTCAAATCCTTTATTATGTGTAAACCCCGTGGGGGCACTTACATATGGTCACTTTTTTACATTTTACCTTAAATTACTACCAGATCGGAACGCGACCGCACTGAGAAGATCCGGCAAGAAACTCAGTGGGGTCTTCTTTTTTATTCATCTACATTTTTTTTAAACAAGATAACATACATGTCTAATGATAGCTCCAGTGTGATGCCTTTCGAACTATTATGGCACATATTAAGGTGGCACAAATCTCGAGCGTATGCTGCGCCGCGTCCTCGTTGCAATCGTAGTGGTGACAGGACGGTGTACTCTCCCTTCTAATGACCGTGTACAGGTATTTGGCGAAGCATCCATGCCCCGTCAAAACCTGCACCACTCAGAAGGAGAGCACCCCGTGCCGCCGTTTTAACCACTGCATTGGCACTGACCGAAACGCCTCCACGGTCCGCACCCTGAACCGAGGCCCCTCCAGCCGGGCTGCCCAACGAGCAATGACGTCTGCGCGGGCGTCGACACGCCAGGCGGTGAGCTCCCTCATAGAGACCACACCGCCCTCCGCTCGCACCTCCGACACCTACCGATACAGACCGGCGAGCTTTTCCGCCTCCAGGTCCCATGGGGAAGTCCCGGCCAACAGGCACGCTGCCTCCGTCGACACCGTGCGGTATCCGCGTATGGTCCTGACCAAAATGGCCCCTGTGGTCGCCACAGAAGAGCCCTAAGTCGGACGGTCAGGGACCTCCCCACACCGGTACGCCGTACAGGGCCATCGACCGGATGATCCCCGCGTACAGCCGTCGACACGTAGCGCTCGGTCCGCCCACGTTCAGCATAAGCCACGATAAGGCGGACGCTGTACCGACAAGCCATGGAGCGAGCCTGCGGAAATTTTCCCGGAACCACCAATGCCCGTCGAGCACCTGGCCCAAATACTTCATATGGGCCCGGATGCTGATTTCAACCAATTTGACGATGATACAAAGTGTTGCCCTGCGTAGAATTCGAACCTCCGACACTGGCCGGACGGATCTTAACCACCACGCCATCTGTGCACTAGATAATTTGTAAGCTGTGTGGTTTTTATTTCCTTCAATTGCAGTAATGTTATTTATTTGCATTCCTTAGTCGTCTTTTACGATCTCCCACAGGAAATAAATAGGGTGACGAATTATATTTTCACCCCGTCACCATACAGACAAGTAATCGACGCAAACGAAACCGCTGTTACAACTAGTTATTTTATATGGCTTACTAATGGTAAATTTGTATGATCGACTGGCATATTACAAGTTAAAATATGATTTGTAATAGATTTATTTTTGGATTGTGAATAATATAATCATTCTTCATTCATATTTGATTTATAGGAATTTGATGCGTGTGTTTAGTAAAAATATCTTTACGAACTAAGGTGTATCTCTTTCTACAAATGGTCATCATCATCGCAGAAAACTGACGTCCGAATAGTAACTATTTATTACTGCTTCTTTATTCGTTCTTATTTATTCGTTCGGGAAACTTAAGAGGATCTTCTCGTCCAACATACCTCAGTGTCTGAAAACACAGGTCTACGACCAGTGTGTGTTATCAGTGATGACTTACGGCATGGAAACGTGGTCCCTAAATGTAGGCTTCATATCAAAGCTCAAAGTCGCTCAGCGTGCTATGGAGCGGGCTATGCTCGGGATTTCTCTGCGAGATAGAATCCGGAATACGGAAATCTGCAGAAGAACGGGTATAACATGAAGTATGACGTAGCATGAAGAATTAGCACGCTGAAGTGGCAATGGGCAGGCCACATCGCTCGACGAACTGACAACCGCTGGGGAAGAAAGGTTGTCGAGTGGCGACCACGTATCGGACGATGCAGTGTAGGACGCGCCCCCACTAGGTGGACCGATGACCTAGTGAAAATTGCTGGGCGTCGTTGGATGCAGGCGGCACAGGACCGCACATTGTGGCGCAACATGAGGGAGGCCTACGTCCAGCAGTGGACGGCAATAGGCTGAAATAGTGATGAACGATGATGGTTACTGATCTTCGATCGGTGAGCGAGAGAGCCGGAAGCCCAACTTTCTGAGGGTATTTAGGTGTGGTGAGTTTTAGTGATGCCTTTAGTGTCACCGAACCTCATTGCACGCATTCATACTCACTTCACTTTCTTCAAGGTAGGCAGCGGCCTTGCTATAGTCCATGAGTGATAGCAACACTTACCATCAGGTGTACTGTTTGCTCGTTTGTCACCATTTGCAATAAAAATAGCCTAGCCCGCTCCATAGCACGCTGAGCGACTTTGAGCCTTGATATGAGGCCTACATTTAGGGACCACGTTTCCGTGCCGTAAGTCATCACTGGTAACACACATTGGTCAAAGACCTGTGTTTTCAGACACTGAGGTATGTTGGACGAGAAGATCCTCTTAAATTTCCCGAACGCTGCCCAACCGAGTTGGATTCGTCGGCTGATCTCTTTCTCGAAATTGGATCTACCTAACTGGACTGTTTGTCCTAGGTAAACATAGTGATCGACAACTTCAAGAATCGCATTGCCAACTAGGACCGGTACAGGAATGACATGGGCATTTGACATGACTTTCGTCTTGTCCATGTTCATTCGTAAACCCACTAGTTGGGATACCCTGCTGAGATCATTGAGCATTGTGCCAAGGTCCTCCATGGATTCTGCCATAACGACTATATCGTCCTAATTGCAATAAAAAGACCCTGCCCTTATTCTAATTGCATGGGGTCGACTCGATATGTATTTTTCTTTTATAATACACTAACTGACCCGGCAAACTTTGTGTCGCCATAATTTTTTCTTTACCATACCAATAAATAAAATTGGAGTGTCTGTTTGTAATGTCAAAATAATAGGATTTTTTCATGCTCACACGGTTATTTGCACGACACCTATGCCTAAAATAGCAATTAAAATTTTTTTGTCTGTCTGTCTGTTTGTTCCGGGTAATCTTCAAAACAGCTGGACAGATTTCAAAAATTCTTTCACCAATGCAAAGCTATAATATCAGGGCGTAAACTAGGTTATATTTTATCCCGGTATTCCCACGGGAACGGGAACTACGCGGGTAAAACGACTAAAACCGAAGCGAAGCGAGGGCGGGTTACTAGTTCGTAAATATATTTTCTCAATTTCGGAAAATATAGGCTCTAATGGAAGAACCATTACAGCTTTGTTGGGCAAGATTCAATCGTTTTGGTCGCGGCATTGTTAATGATGATTCAAAGAGAATACAAATTTTTAATTATTGATTTCCGACAAAATTTTAATTATCAAATTTTCAACCATACTTAACTATAGACAAAATTACGTTTAGCTGTCATTTGTGTTTTGTTATTACATATCAAATGCGTTTTTTTTTATACTACGTTTCATAGTGACTTGTATTCTCTTTGACATTTTATATCACGTCACACGGGCACGCGATCGAACGGAATAAAAGAGTTATTGGCGAAATCTTGTAAACACCATTAAAAAAAGAAATGGGATAAAAAGTATCCTATGTCCGTCTCATGGTTCTAAGCTACTTCCCCACCAATTTTCAGCCAAATCGGTACAGCTGTTCTTGAGTTATAAATAGTGTAACTAACACGCCTTTCTTTTACTCGCGGAAGGAGGCGGCGGATCGCCTGCGCGAGGAGCGCAACTTCGATGAGGAGATCCGCCGCCGGCGACTGGGGCGGCGTAGGCGCAACTACCTGCGCCTCATGCCGCCCTAGCCGAGGCCGCGGGTGACGTGACCGGGGATTAGTCCGTCACCCGCCGAGAGGCCGACCGCGTGAGGATAGACCGACGTCCTCCCCGAGAGGGGGACGTCGGTCGATGGGAGGGTACCCCAATAGGGGGTATTCCGTCGGGCCGACCACTGATGTCAAGTAACCCTGCTCCGGTGGTCGGCCCAACGACGAAGGTGACGTGGTTTTCGGGGGGGTTGCGGGAGTTGCGTGCTTAAGCCCCTCTGTCGCCCCGGACGGAGTGGTGCGGAGGCGCGCCGACCGCAGCCCACCCACAAAAAAAATCGCCTTTCTTTTATATATATAGATATTGCAAAAGTTATTGTCAATAGTTATATAAACGGCCTGACGTCCGCACTCCGCACTCCTTGGAAATTAATTATAAACTAGACGGTATCAGATAGCGTTGGCTGTAGTCTGTGTAAAGCTTATAGTCGTCTTTTACGACACCCACAAATAAGGTATGGGTTAGTATGTTTATAGTTGAAACACACAACACAGTTCAACAATCATCGTTGTATTAATGATTACAATTATGGCCAGTCCATCATGTTTAAGATATTGGGAAAGTAAATATCAAATACAAATGTGTAAAAATATTTCATCACCGCAGCCCACATACGTCCCACTGTTGGGCTCGGGCCTTCTCCACGATGGGAGGGAACTTGACCTACTATATCATACTGGTCAGAAATGTTGGCATAGGGTTTCATTTCAAGTTTTCCTTCTCCTGCACTGATGTTATGTGCATATTATATCACTTAGTCATCCTTTACGACATCCAGGAGTAAGATTGATGGTGGATTGTATTCTTACTCCGTCACCACACGGAAAATTTTTACCCATATGGAAAGTAAAAATATTTATTACATACTAACTAGCAACCCGCCCTCGCTTCGCTTCAATTTCAGTCGTCTTTCCTGCGTAGTTCCCGTTCCCGTGAAAATACCGGGATAAAATATAGCCTAGTTTACTGCCTGATATTATAGCTTTCCATTGGTGAAAGAATTTTTGAAATCGGTCCAGCCCTTTTGAAGATTACCTGGAACAAACAGACAGAAAAAAAAATATAAAGTGTATTTTAGGCATATGTATAGTGCAAATAACCGTGTAAGCATGAAAAAAGTCCATTATTTTGACATTACAAACAGACACTTCAATTTTATTTATTGGTATAGAATATATTTAATACTCGCAATGGGCCGTATCTTCTTCTTCTTTTTCACAGCTCATATACGCCCCACTGCGGAGCTTTATCTTGCTCCACAATGCAAGGGAAATTGACTCACTATACTATGGCGGATTAATGATAATTTTCCTCAAATATTTTCAAATAACATTATTGCTATTCTCTTTGTAGCATCGTCATGTACTTGTAGTCTATTAGTTTTTATTCGTCTATTTCGCTCGCGTAATGAGTAACATTCCCAAAACAAGATGTTATCCAAATCTGTTTAAGGAATTATGCTTGAGTAAAAATCGGCCAATTACGAGTCGGACTCGCGCACGAAGGGTGCCGTACCATTGACTAGGTAAACAATTGCTTCCTCCGATATTGAGCAAAAAAATCAAGTTTGTTGTATGGGAGCCCTTCTTAAATATTTGTTTTATTTTATTTTTATTATTTGCTGTTATAGCGGCAATAGAAATACATCATCTGTGAAAATTTCAACTGTCTAGCTATCACCGTTCTTGAGATACAGCCCGGTGACAGACGAATGGACGGACAGACGGACAGTGAAGTCTCGGTAATGGGGTCCCGCTTTTACCCTTTGCGTACGAAACCCTAAAAATGGAGAAATGAAATAATATCCCAAAGGCACACATTAACGATAGAAAAAGTTTCCCATGTGTTAATCTACAAAATGGTCTATCTATATACCAATTCCCATTCAATTCTATTCAATGAGTTACGCATGATTGAGTAATAAACATCCAAACATGAAGATGTTTGGATGTTTTTTACTCAATTTTCATAACACACACAAACTTTCATATTTATAATATTAGCAGAATAAACTTTTGCGATAAATAAGCTGTCCAATAAAATAAAATGTCATAAAGAAATGCAACTAATATAATGCAAAGTAATATAGTACAATTAGTCCGTGTTGTGACGGAGTAGGAATAAAATTCATCAGCAAGAGAAAGAAAACTTTTTTTATGGAACTGGTGTCAAACGAGCAAACAGTACATCTGATGGTAAGTGTTGCTATCGCTCATGGACCTTTGCAAGGCCACTGTCTACTGCGAAGAAAGTGGAAAGAGTGTGTGCATGCAGGCTACAGACACTACAAAATCGTTTCATGCGCCGAGCTACGGGAGCACCGTGGTTCATACGAAACGTCGATCTCCACATCGACCTCGAACTGCCGACCATCAAGCAGTTTATGAAACGGTGCTCTCAGAGCTACTTTGACTCTGCCATGACACACCCCAACCAACTAGTGGTTGGGGCGGCTTCCTATAGACCCTCCAAAATCTCCTCCATCCGACGTCCTCGTCACGTCCTCGACGAAGAGGACGACAATATCACACTCGCTCAACAAAGAGCCTACACGGCCCGCGAGGCCTTAACAAATAAATATCCGCGGTTCCGCCCTCGCCGTCGAGGTGCGAAACCGCGCCGCGCAAAAGTCACTACTAAAAACGTGGGCACGCCCACTTTGCCTCCAGCGACGCCCCAAGCCGAGGTCCGTTCCCCACAGGGGGAGGCCTTGGGCGATGTCGCTTAGCATACTTTTCTCCGGGTTGAGAGCCCTCAGCGCTCACCCATAGTCCGCGTCAAGCTGTCAAGGCCATCTGCGGCCAACAGCTGTACACACACAAAAAAAAAAAAAAAAAAAGTGTGCATGCCATGAGGATCGGTGATACTAAAAGCATTACTAAAACCCTCCACACGCAAACACCCTCAGAAAGTTGAGCTGCCGGCTCTCTCGCTCACCGAACGAAGCGCAGTAACAAATTGCTACTACATTGATTTTCTGCGAGAGTGTGGTACTACCCCGGACGAACCGGCCCACGGCTGTAGACAGACAACAGTGTGGTCCTACCACTACTAAACTTGAAGTAAAGCCCTATAGCAACCCGTCTCATCAGCGCGGTAAAGAAGGTCAATTTACCTCCTATTATGGAGGCTTTAAACTAGCAATGGGTCGCAACAGGGCTTCCAATCCCGCAATACCGGGATCTCGGTATTGCGGGATCCCACGCCATTTCCCAATCCCGCATGATGCGGGATTACAGACGCGGCATCCGCGGAATTTGCGGGACTAAAAAATAGCGTGCATGCAACCTCAAACTTAATAAACTCTCAAACTCAAACAGTAACATATCCTAAATAAATTTACAGGTTAAAATGTGTTTTATTTTTTTAATTTTCTTTGTGTATTTTTGAAGACGATTTGTTTGATTTGTTTTTTATTCAGTGTCTGTTAATGTTTTTTGTGAAAGAAAAAACGGTGTAATTTGATTGATCTCATATTAATAGTAATATGTACGTAAATAAATGTGCGTTCATTATTTTATTGTACTTATGTAAATGTGAATATGCGAGATCCCGCAAATACCTACCGAGATCCCGCGGGATTGAAAATTCGTAGTCCCGCAAATACCGAGATTGAATTCAGGCTGCCGGATTGGAAGCCCTAGGCTGCATAACCCATACTAGCCGAGATAATGATGATAATCAATTAGTAGTTTCTAAATGTGTTCAAACAGCCACCGGGGAAAAAGAATTTGTACCACTGGTACCAATGGCGATAGGCAGAGAATATGATAGGTCATATAGTCATATGTCATCCTTCAATTGCCCTGGACATATTGGGTGTGTCCAGACAACCTACCTAACCTAAAAAGTATGTCCAAATAAACAAACTCTTCCATTTTATAATAGGAAGATTCTCAGTAATGTCGGATCTAAATCGAATACAACATTGATTTTATTACGACAATAATATATTTTTATCTCTACAACGCCGTCGCAAATACAGTCAGGCTAAATATACTAAATTGTAATATAAACTCGTCATGTTTGTCGTAATGGACTACTAAGAACTACCTGTTTACTCCATTAGTCTGTCGGTGCTGATGAAGAATGGATATAAACATACCACATTTGGCGGATAAATTAGTGATCACAATTGATATAGATGTTCGCGGGAGTAATGCTGTTTCTGTCTACCCTGACATTATCACCATCCATATAAGTCTCACTTAGGGATGTGAAAAAATAATCGATTATTAATCGATTATTTTTTTGTAATAACTAATCGATTTTTACAATCGATTATCAAAATAATAAAAAATCGATTATTTTTATATTAAAATGAATCGATTGTTTCAGTGCCCAAGTTCCTAAAAAAAAAGTCATCACGATACTATGTGTAGTGTTTTATATTATATTAGAAAATAAAGCTCACATTTCCTAAAAAAAAAGGTCATCCTAATCCTGTTGGGCGAAAAAATCGATTATTAATTTTTAATTAATCGATTATTTTATAATCGATTTATTTTAAATAAAAAAAATCGATTATTTAAAAAAATCGAGTATTTGCCCTCCAAGTCACATCCCTAGTCCCACTACTCGGGCCTCCTCCAAAATGGGAGGTAACTGCTCTAATTTTAACCGGAATTGTCCTTCTCTTGTATAGATATTGTTGTACGACACCTAGAGGCAAGAAAAATGGTGAAGAATTGTATTCTAATGCTATGACTATATTTACTTTTACGATATTTACGATTTCCATAGTAAAGTTATGGGCAGCGATACAATCCAAATTGTTAGGTACGATGATAGACATGGAATATTGTTTAGTTATTCGTGTATAAGATTCTTTTTAAAAGCTTTTATTTAACTTGCCCTGTTAGTATGGGACAAATTTTGCGAGTTAAATTAGAACCACTTCCTGTCGTTAGATTAGGTTGATTGGTTTACTTACGTAACTTCAGTGACGATGCAATAATATTGTACCATAAAGCTGGTCTCAAGATGGCGTCGGAAGGTGGCCATAGGAACTCCTAAATTAAACGAGATAAAGCCATCGAGTTTGGACTCGTTTAAATAGTCTTGACATGCACTCATATAAAAGCTAGTTTAAAAAAAATATTTTATTATTATTTGTCTTTTCTTCTTGTTCAGTTCATACATACTCTAGTAATGAGTCAAGTTCTAATCCATAATTAACATACCATAACTAACGTAAACCGGTACTACCTCCTGTTTTGAACGTGACAGTCTCCTCTTCAGGTTGTCTGTTCGGTCGTCTTCAGCTGTAATAATAGCCGAGGGGGGGACGTCGGTCGATGAGAGGGTACCCCAAGTAGGGGGTATTCCGTCGGGCCGACCACTGCCGACAAGTTAACTCTGCTCCGGTGGTCGGCCCAACAACGAAGGCGACGTGGTTTTCGGGTGGGTTGCGGGAGTTGCGTGCTTAAGCCCCTCTGTCGCCCCGGACGGAGTGGTGCGGAGGCGCGCCGACCGCAGCCCACCCACAAAAAAAAAATGCTGTAATAATATGGCCCGTTTTTGCAACCAGATCATTTGTTATATTAGACTAGCTGACCTAGACGTTGTTCTGTTTAAATCTAAAAAATAGTAAAAGGAATTCTCCTTAAAATCGATCCCAGCGCCACCTACGGGGACTAATTGTCAATCTAAGCCATTCTCGAATCCCCTTGAAACGAAAACTATTTTACGGATTTTCGTCACAGGCGAACTCTGCGACCATGAACGCTGTAAAGTGATCTAAACGGGCAATCAAAAATCGAATACAAATGCGATAAAATTCGTAAAATAGGAAAAATTATTTACAATATTTAATACTCGCGTAAACATCAGAAATAATTAATTATACAATGTGTATTGTGTTTAAATACTATAATTTTTAAACTAAGATAAAATTATTACATTGTAAAGATTATATTATATTTGTGGATGCGCATCATCGGGCGGCAATTAATTGAATGAAACCGAATGGGAACATTAAACTGTGCACATGTACCGACTGCTGATAACACTGAGAAATATCATAGCGTACACTGCTGGCCAATAAATACACGTAATTTATATAACAAATATCTGGTTGACCGAGCTTTGCTCAGTATAATTTTTTTTCGTGAATTGTATTTTTGATGAACTTATTTAGATATATATTAATAAAAAATAAAAATGATGCAATAATGAAAAAATCATTAAAAATTACAAAATAACACCGAGGTTCGATCTGTTTGAATGCGACTGGACAACTTCAACTCTTGACAGCGGCGGCCAAATTCGAATTCCTATTCAAAGAATGACAATAACATTTTATGTCATTGTATTGATTAGCTAAAAACACATACAAAACAACATTTTCTATAAATAAAACCTAGCTAGATCGATTTTTGGCCCCGAAACCTCTTTTTTTTTTTTTTTTGGGGTGGGTTGCGGTCAGCGCGCTTCCGCACCTCCGTCCGGGGCGACAGAGGGGCTTAAGAACGCACTCCCGCAACCCACCCGAACACCACGTCGCCTTCGTCGTTGGGCCGACCACTGGAGCAGGGTTACTTGTCATCAGTGGTCGGCCCGACGGAATACCCCCTACCCGGGGTACCCTCCCATTGACCGACGTCCCCCCCTCAGGGAGGACGTCGGTCTTTCCTCACGCGGTCGGCCTCTCGGCGGGTGACGGACTAAGCCCCGGTCACGTCACCCGCGGCCTTGGCTAGGGCGGCATTGCACGCAGGTACTCCCGCCTGCGCCGCCCCAGTCGCCGGCGGCGGGTCGCATCATCGAGTCTGTGCTCCTCGCGCTCGCGACTCGCCGCCTCCTTCTGTGAGATAACTGCCTCGCAGAAGGCTGCGACCGCGTCCCAATTCCTGATGCTGCCGAGCATCTCCCTAGCGATGGTCGGCAGCGTCAGGTCTGCTCCGATGATTGCGACGAGTTCACGACGCGGCTCTGCCCAAGCGGCACAGACCTCGAGCGTGTGCTGCGCCGTGTCCTCGTCGCAATCGCAGTGGTGGCAGGACGGAGTTCTCTCTCTCCTAGCGACCCTGTACAGGTACTTGCCGAAGCATCCATGCCCCGTCAAGACCTGTACGAGTCGGAAGGAGAGCACCCCGTGCCGCCTTTCCAACCACTGCATCAGCACCGGCCGGAAGGCCTCCACGGTCCAAACACCGTATCGAGGCCTCTTCAGCCGGTCTACCCAACGGGCGATGACGTCCCGGCGGGCGTCGACGCGCCAGGTGGTGAGCTCCTTCAAGGAAACAACACCGCCCCCCCGCGCACCCCCGACACCCGCCGATACAAGTCGGAGAGCATTTCCGCTTCACCCCGAAACCTCTAGTATGCCAAATTTCACCAAAATCGTTGGCTGAATATATATATATATATATAATATATATACAAGAATTGCTCGTTTAAAGATATAAGATAAGATATTATTATTCTGAAGAGTTTGTTTGAACGTGATAGTCTTTGGAGTTACTAATTCGTATTGAAAAATACTTTTAGAATAAAACTACTGTATGGATTTTATTGCGTTTATATTTGATTTTTGATTGCCCGATAAAATCCGTAAAATAGTTTCATTTACGATGTGTAATACTCGCGTAAACATCAGTAATCATTATGCATTTAGAATTGAATAGTGCTAGACTTAGCACAAATATTTGCATTAACGTTTGTATCTCATTATCCAGACCAATTTGTACGAGATTTGGAGTAGCGCCTCTTTTGGACGACAGGAGCACTGTTCAAAATCCATACAAATTGGTGTTGATAACTTTACGAATACTTTGACGTAAATATTTATGCTAAGCCCAGTAGGGGTATAGTACAGTATTAGTAACAGTACAGTTCGTGATCTCTAAATGTCTTCATACCTAAACTCAAAGTTCATAAAATTTAATGTTAATCTATGCAATTCTAGTAATTGATAAATAGTTTAAATATTTTCCTGTAATACAAAATTTTACTTTTATGGGTCTTTTTAATTAATTTATCATCATCACAACCTATACACTGGTCATCATAACAATTGGTGGGCTTAAGCCTCCTCTAAGATAGGTCTCTCCTTCGTCACCACACGGAAAGTAATTAATGGCTGCAGCCAGATTCATAACTATTTGTGGATCACGCAAAGAATTTTAAAATCTAATTCATATCACTTAGTTAAGTTCGTTACTTATATCACTACGCTCAGAGATGGCCCGCCCATACGGCGAAAAGAGCAGTCGCTCCAGGCGCCAAATCCTAGGGGGCGCCTAGATGGTAAATAAAAATAAAACAAATTTCTTTTTTTTTCGATTGTCTATATGTATTTTAAGCGAAGAGATGAACGAGACGCGCGCGTATAGAGTGGTTGAAATCTTCGCGTTCCATACTTACTTTACATTCACAATTGGTATAGGTATATATTATTAGGAGCAAACAGGAGAGGCGCCATAATTGGATCTCGCTTCATTCTAAAATTTACTTCGGGCCGGCGCTGACTACACTATCCGTGCACTTAAAATAAAATGGAATGGAACAATTATAAAACATTCAATGTTAATAATTTGCGTGTTATTATTTTTATATACCATTGCGTCCATTTGTAAACTAGGCTTTTACGCCCGTCGATTACTTAAATATTTATTATTTGCAGCTTTATTTTTACTTTCATCCTATACGATATAGTGAAGCTATAGGGAATTTTTATGAGGCAAGCTGGTACGCATATCCCGATCGATTCGTCTGCGATGACAGAAGGGAACAAATAAAAAATTATTGCTTTTTAAGTAAAACTTCCCATTTTACTTTGTCTTTAACATTTTTTGGCTTAAATTAATTATTATTTATGGTGACTGGAGATTGATTTTTTTCGGAGGATTCATCACTGAATGTCACTTCTACGTCGCTTCTACCCATTTTTTTCATATAGCCGTGAGTGCCCCGTGAGCGCTGTGTTAGCTACGAATACTACTACATTGATCGTAGATGTCGTAAAATGTGATAAAAAGCTATTTATCGACCTAGGCTAACTTCATCTAATGCGTTTCGGTCAACAGTTACATTCCCAATTGACGTCAGGCATGCGGCCGGTCATAAAGCTATTGCCATTCACTTTTGAAATATGTACGATGGACGAGGAGTAAATATTGCATCGACTCCCAAGTAATTAGGATACGAGCAGGACAATGATGATTATAATTATCTGTATAATTTATTCGAAACTTGTACCATTTTTTGTGTCTTGCAGTGTAATGTCGGCTGGAACAGGAGTCCGGCGTCCAAATAAAAGCTAACGAGCAGCGCGCACTGTACGGGGGCTTAGTAATGGTGTACACTTGAAGGATATGTTGGAGTACGGTGTTTCGCTTCTCTGAGAATACCTACTTATTTGGACCGAAATTAATACAATTGCTTATCATAATTTCCATGTGGTGTTGGAATAAGAACATAATTCACCACTCCCTATCTCATCCGTGGCATATAATATGCAGATATTATCAATGCAAGAAAGAAATGGTAAAAGGAAATCTCGAAAAACCACCTTATTTTTTTTTGGGGTGCGTTGCGTTCAGCGCACTCCTCGCACCACTGCGTCCGGGGCGACAGAGGGGCGTAAGCACGCACACCCGCAACCCACCCGCGCGGCACGTCGCCTTTGTCTTTGGGCCGACCACCGGAGCAGGGTGACTTGACGTCAGTGGTCGGCCCGACTGAGACTTGTGTGGGCTGAGATGATGATGATGATGTTTATTATTGAGTTGCATGTCTACTTATTATTTTTTTCGCTTTATACGACTTATGTAAGAGTGATATAATTTGTAACCAGGTCAATGTCAACATTTTATAACATATTTTCAAATTTTTTGAAATGAAGAATAAGAAGGGAGGATTAACACTTTTCCTCTGTTATTTTTTTCTTAGCACTAACCCTACCACATGTTCTTGTGACTATAATTACTGCATCCCCTTTTCCACAGTTAATTAATACCGCACATCTTAATAAAGGAATATGGAACAGAATCAAGTTAGGATATTATATCCATCTTTGTTCCATGGCCGCTAGTAGTGATAGTTGTAAAGCTGTGGTCAAACCCAGATCTTCTGACGGAGTCAACTCATCAATAATTACCTCTATTGTTTATAAAATTTATATGTATACCTATATGTGTATTATTGGTATGTATTAGGTATAAGATTATATAAATTTACTACATTTTCATAACCAAATTTCAGAAATCATTGCTTACATTGTATTGCGCCTGCCTAATTTAGTTCTGCACCAATCTAGGTCGATTGGCAGAAAAAGTCTATCTATCTTTTTTGTGTGCAGTAGTTTTAAACAAATAAATAAATTACGGATGGACGTCTGTAGGCTGATGGATGGATGGATGGAAATAAATTATATAGAACTTTTAGTCATGTATGGTGTAATTTTACGCAGAACCTTGAATATTAATTCAATAAAATAATAATAATTCAATCAAATAAATACGTATTTTCTATAATTGCTTTAAGCTATCAAATAGTATAGCATTTAACTTAATAATATTTAAATAAACATATGTTTTTGTTAAGTTACATCTGTCTCACTGTTGGGCTCGGGCCTTTTCCACAATGGGAGGGAATTTGACCTACTATACCATGCTGGTCAAATATGTTGGTATAGGGTTTTATGTCGAGTTTTCCTTCTCTTGCACAGATGTTATGTGCATATTATATCCCTTAGTCATCATTTACGACATCCACGGGCAAGATAGGGAGTGGTGAATTAAATTCTTACTCCGTCGCCACATCGTTCTTAAAGTAATGTTAAATTAAAATACAATTTCTTCATATTACGAACTGGTATGTCTTATACGTGTACAGTGGCATGGCATCGGTCTATCGGGCCAGATCACCTTCCACCCAGCGATAACCTTAAAAGCACCACAATATTAATACATCAAACACCCACGTGCGTACACACACACACACAAGATATACATATATAAACACACACAAATGTAATAGATTAACGTATGTAATGCTCTATGAATACATAATTCTATTCTAATGATAGAGATTTGATTTAGATCACTGCTGTCTAGATGCTTTTTGATTGTTAGGGCTTATATTCAAATACTAGATCTGACTAAAATTATTATTGATGGCTGCTCTACTAGTTAACTCTGGTTTTCGAAAATTATTTTTTTTTTAAATAAAACTACTTTGCGGATTTTATCGCGTTTGTATTTGATTTTTGATTGCCCGACGTTTCGAACACTTTGCAGTGTTCATGGTGACGGGCGGACTAAGATGTCTCACGTCCAACAAGTCATCGTTATTGCAGAAAATTTATAATTACGTGTCACATTGTTTGTCCGCGATGGACTCCTAAACTACTTAACCGATTTTAATCAAATTTGCACACCGTGTGCAGTTTGATCCAACCTAAAAGATAGGATAGCTTACATCTTAATTTATAGTCGCCATATTATTTTATTGCAAATTATTTGTCTATTATTTGACATTCACAATTATCATATCTTAACTCCAAACGATTTTAACAGATGGCGATATCTGTTGACTGGATTGAGTAATTAATTAATAGATGGCGCTGCAATGTCAAACCTACAAACGTGTCTTTTACATATGATTTTAACTTGCTTTCTTACATAGATGCCATTTGTAAAAAAGTATGACGATCTCCATGACAGATGTTCTCCTACAGTTCCACTTAAATAGTTTAATAAAATATAATATAACAAAAACATTGGCCACAGCAACGCGTGGTCGGGTCTGCTAGTATTTTATAAGTTTCATTCATTCCTATTATTCATTCCTAACTCATTTATTCACTCCTAGTATTCATTACTAACAAAAAATAGAAAAAGTTAACTTTTCTTTATAATATTAAGTGTAGGTAAATTGCTATACCCACTGCTGCACTTCACGAAGTTGTACATCCCCTTATTCAGGTACTGGCTTATTGGCCTATTTTGCTTCATGTCTCCCGCTTTGCATAGAAGGGAAGTGAAATCTTTCCAACACCTCCTGTTTTTCTTTCCTAATTGCGGGTTCCAAGACAATTAAAAGCGTTTTCCAGGACTTCCTGAGCGTCAAACCTCGGTGTCTTATACGGAGACCATTGTAGATCCTGGCTTACAGGAGTTATAGTGGTGGGAATGTATGGTGAGATTAGTCCCAAAAAAAAGATTAATTTTCACCGACTCTCTTATTCATCCCAATTACTCTTTGAGATGCAATGTGGACTCTTTTTCTGTCGTAATGCATAAGTTTTGGTAATAGTTTTATGATCGGCTGCCTGCCTAACGGTAACACACCTTAGGAATGTAATTCTTGACCAGACGATGTCTGATAGAATTGGCTCAGAGCAAAGTAAAGTTCTTAATCGTCTTTTACGATATCCATGAGCAAAATATTCGTAGCCACCAACACATAGCAGAACCACTTTTATTACCAAAACAATTATGGTAAAAGCATTAAAATGTGTAACGAAATTGTCAGATATTTTAAGTAATCTTTTTTTTAGTAAGCACGCACGCTTGCCACATAAAAGCTTTTAGAAAACAGGTGCTGCAACGATATTCCCATAGCTGCAGGTCCCAGAACTAGGCCCAGCCGTGGGCGACACGTGTTACAATCAATATCTTATATTCTCGGCGCCGGCGCCTGTGAATGACAGGGATGCGGTTAAACGAACGAGCGTTTTATAACAAGCGGTTTTTATACGTGCGGTGACGGATAAAAAATACCAAGTGCTCAAGCTCCTTCCTTACAGAATAGTGTCCTATCAGATAACTAAAGGATTTAAGTAGAGAATGGTTTTAGAGAAGGTAGGCTCGAAATAAAATCTACACATTTGGCTAGTGAGACTGCAGGCAGGCGGGGTAAATTCGCTTATAATTCTAAAGTAGAATCGTTTTCAAAAGTGTTGATTCAAGGACTGTGGAGAACACAGTTTGAAAATTTTCTTTTTTAAATTCAAATTCAAATCATTTATTATGCATAGACCCCGAGAGGGCCCTTATATATTGTCAGATTTACAAAATTAAATTAAATTATCAAATAAAAATAAACTACCACCGGATCGGAACGCGACCGCTACTGAGAAGATCCGGCAAGAAACTCAGCGGGCTTGTCTATTATTTTAATTTTTTTTTCTTCTTACTAGATATAAATTTGTGTACATGTTTTGTAAGACCTAGCTCCAGTGTGATGCCCTTCGAACTGCAAGATACTTAATATAATTTAAATGATTATGGCTGGACCAGATCCCACAAGCGGCACCCGATCACGAGTTAACTACTAGAGCAGCCATCACTCCCCTCAACCACTATGGAGGGAAGGGAGAGACCCGCTCCACGCAGCTACCGCAAGTAGATCCTTCAGTGAGCATGACCAAGACCATATGCTACAAACATGTTACAAACGACGAAAATGCAAAATTTCGTTAGACAAAACACGCTACGCTTTACAATATTAGAGTTATTAAAAAAGAGTTTATTTAAAATAACAAGGAAATTGCATAATGAGGAGCTGCTCACAACCAATCTGTATTATCATCTACATAATCCGAGATTTTATAATAAGCTTTCTTACAAAGCCTATTCTTGATAGCTTTTTTAAACTTTTTTGTTGGCAGGTCTCGGATATCTTTAGGTAATCTATTGTAGAAACGGGTGGACTAAGTTAGTTAGTCCACCAGTGACCATGAACGCTGTAAAGTGTTCGAAACGCCGGGTAATCAAAAATCAAATACAAAGGCGATAAAATCCGTAAAGTAGTTTTATTTAAAATGTTTAATACTCGCGTAAACATCAGAAATCATTAAAGTATTAACAATTTAGTGATTTTGGAACCATTTACTATTAGTAAATATTTCTATTTTTTTATTTTTTGGGATTAATTAAGGTAACGTCGTATGTGAAACATGAAAATTTTATTTATAAAGTCAATGCGTCCATACTAGTCATATACTAGTGGTCAACTACTTATTCTCAGGTTGTGGGTCTTATTTTTTTTTTATTTATTTCCATTATTGTACAGCAAAATCACTAATTTAATGTTGTTGAAAAACTTCCGCAGAGCTCAAATAAATCCCCGTGGGACCTGGAGGCGGAGATGCTCGCCGAGCTTTACCGGCGGGTATCGGAGACGCCAGACGGAGGCATAGTTTCCATCCACCTGGCAGGTCGACAGCTACCGTGACGTCATTGCCCGTTGGGCAGTCCGGCTGGAGAGGCCTCAGTACGGTGTCAGGCCGGCGGGGCCTTTCAGTCGGTGCTGATGGAGTGGTAGAAGCGGACGCACGGGGTGCTTTCCTTCCGACTAGTGCAGGTATTGACAGGGCACGGTAATTTCGCCAAGTACCTGCACAAGATCGTTAGGAGGGAGAGCACACCGACCTGCCACCACTGCGATTGCGACGAGGACACGGCGCAGCACACGCTCGAGGTGTGTGCCGCATGGGCAGAGCAGCGCCGTGAAATCGTCGCAATCAACGGTGCCGACCTGACGCTGCCAAACATTGCTAGAGAGATGCTCGGCAGTGTCAGGAACTGGAACGCGGTCGCCGCCTTCTGTCAGGCTGTCATCTCACGAAAGGAGGCGGCGGATTGTGCGCGAGAGGAGCTCCTCTTCGGTGACACGTTCCGCCACCGGCGACTCGTGCGCGACTCGTCGCAGGTATTCGCACCGATGCCGCCCTAGCCGAGGCTGCGGGTGACCGGACCGATGACTTTAGTCTAGCATCCGCAGAGAGGCTGCCCACGTCGACGGCGACCGACGTCCCGGGACGGATACGTCGAGAGGTGAGGGTACCCGAATGGGTGTTCCGTCAGGCAGAACACTGAGGACAAGGAACTCGGCACTGGTAGTCGGCCCAACGACGAAGGTGACGTGGGTACGGGTGGGTTATAGGCCCGCGCGCTGTCCTTTCGTCGCCCCGGGCGGAATGGATGGTGTGTGCGCTTACCACAGCCCACCCATAAAAAATGAGCTCAGATAAATAAACATTAATTGAATTCGGGTGAACATTAAGATTAAGCAATAAAAAAGGAATTTTTATGCCCTTAAATGGTCAACTACTGGTGCTTTTACCTTACCTATATCTAATTTACTTACAAATTTTAATGATTTGATATGTTTTGTAAGAATAGTGCTATGAGAGGGCGATCTTATTGATTAATAATAAATAATCGCTGCGTTTAAACCGCTCGTCTATATTAAATCAACCCTCATACTTCGTGGTATGGTAGCAATTCAGATAAAAGCGATCTCTACAAATTGAATAGAAAAAAAAACAACTAAAGCGTACAGCCGATAGATACACTCTGTTTTATGTCTATTTTTTCAAACATTTATGTAAAATTTTATGACTCCACATTTATTATGATGAAACTATTTAATACTTTTAACTGTTATTATTATCATCATCGTTATCTCAGCCCATATAAGTCCCACTGTTGGGCTCAGACCTCGATCATAACGGAAGAGAAAATTATCTACTACCTATACCTTGCTGGTCAAACATGTTGGCAAAGGGTTTCATGTCGAGTTGCCCTATTCTTGCATAAATATTCTCTGCATACCAGTTTCTTTAGTCGACTTTTAAAACACCTACAGGTAAGAGTGAGCTGTATTACTTACTCTGACACCGCAATTAATTTATTTTAACTATAGTAATCCTTACTAATATTATAAATGCGAAAGTAAGTTTGTTTGTTTGTTACGCTTTCAGGCCTAAACTTCCGAACCACCTCACATCAATATCATCATATACGTCCCAGTGTTGGGCTCGGGCCTCCACAATGGAAGGAAATTTGACCTACTATACCATGCTGGTCAGACATGTTGTTAATAGGGTTTCATTTCAAGTTTTCCTTCTCTTGTAGAGATGTTTCTCCGTGTGGTGACGGAGTAAGAATTCTATTCACCCTATCTTGCCCGTGGATGTCGTAAAAGACGATTATGGGATTATAATATGCACATAACATCTGTGCAAGAGAAGGAAAACTCGAAATAAAATCCTATATCAACATGTCTGACTAGCATGGTATATTAGGTAAAATTCCCTCCCATTGTGGAGGAGGCCCGAGTCCAACAGTGGGACGTATGTGGGCTGCGGTGATGATGATGATGTACAAATGCTATGTGCACATTTTATCCCTTAGTCGTCTTGTACGACACCCACGGGCAAGACAGGGAGTGAATTGTATTTTTCTCTGTCACCAGACGCCACCTCACAGCAAAATAAAAACAACAAAAATAAATAATAATCCTCATCTTCATTTTAGTTCATATTCGTTCCACTACTGAGTTCAAACCTTCTGCATAATAAGAGAGAAATTCCCCTATCATTCACGCTAGTCAGTCGGGCTGGAATAGGGTTTTATTTTGAGTTTGCACTTTTATGGATGTTATCAACATGTAATATCTCTAGTCGTCTCATACTTTTATGGGTCAGATAAAAGACGGTTTTTTATGGGTGAGCTATGGGAAGCGCACACGCCATTCATTTCGTCCGGGGCGACGAAAGGATGACGCGCGGGACCATAACCCACCCGTACCCACGTCGCCTTTGTCGTTGAGTCGACCACCAGTGCCGAGTTATCCTCATTGTTCGGCCCGACGGAATACCTTTTCGGGTACCCTCACAAGATAAAGAACGGTGAATTGTATTCTTACTCGGTCACCATGAGATAATAACACCGATTAAAATAATTAAATGAAAATAAACACACGGGGATATAAAACCTAGCTAGTGGCGTCTTATATACGTCCCATTGTTGGGCTCGAGCCTCCTGCACATCAGGAAGAAAATTGATCTACTATCTATATGTCCCTACGTCAGTCGTCAAAGGGTTGGTATAGGGTTTTATTTCGAGTTTACCTTCCTTTCTTAGTCGTCTTTTATGACATCCACGGCCAAGATAGGGAGTGGTGAATTGCATTCATACTCCGTCACCATCGGGCAAGAAAGCTGATGGTAAATTGTATTTATAACGGACTAACCATTATCATACGCAAACCAGGTAATAAATAAATTCAAACACATTCCATTTGGAATTTTAATAAAAAATAATCAAATAGTGAATTTTATTTACAAAACTTTTCATAAAATCTATCATAATACTTTGGCATGGCATTTTAATATTACATTGCATAGGCATGCAAGGATTTTTTGATTTTAAAAATATAATTATCACTAAACATAACTATAAAAATAATTAATTAACACTAACATAATAACTCTTTGGAAATCAGTCTAAAATGGCACCAAATAATCAAGGATCAACAAACAAAATTTAATGGAAAATACTTTTTAATTTCAGTTTCTTCATATATTTCTTTACGATCGTTAAGAACAATACTTTCAGAGGTATACAATGTGCCTTGCATATCTGAAGTATTGCCTTCATTATCGATATATTTTTCACCTTGGTTTTCATACGTTAAACTATCATCAAAATAAATTGTCGAACTTAATTCATTATTAAAATTCTTCTCTTCACATCTAGTCATTTTAAAAGCATCATAACTCGGCGCTGGAAGTTGACTTTCCCTATTACTTTGTTTAAATAACTTCCTAGTATTCAAAGTCTTGCTTGGTTTAGCGTCACTTGAAGTTGATACTTCAGGCGATTTAACTCTTTTACTCTTGTAACGTCTGTTCTGAAACCAGATTTTTACCTGGGTAGGCGTTAGGTTGAGCGTTACAGCTAGTTGTTCGCGTTCGGGGGCTGTGAGATACCTTTGGTTTCTAAAACGGACTTCCAATGCGTGGACTTGCGTTTGTGAGAATAAAATACGAGGTTTTCGTTTAGCACTTTTGTCCTTTCGTTCTGGTTTTTCAATAGCAGGTAATTCTGTAAATAATAATGGAAACGTTGTTAAAACTGATTCATGAGAACTTTTCAAGTAGACGAGTAGTATCCCAGGCAATCACTTACAGTGAAACTGTAGCTGTATTATAATCTATATCTATACCAATAAATAAAATTGGAGTGTCTGTTTGTAATGTCAAAATAATAGGCTTTTTTCATGCTCACACGGTTATTTGCACGACACCTATGCCTAAAATAGCAATTAAAAAATTTTTGTCTGTCTGTCTGTCTGTCTGTTTGTTCCGGGTAATCTTCAAAACGGCTGGACCGATTTCAAAAATTCTTTCACCAATGGAAAGCTATAATATCAGGGCGTAAACTAGGCTATATTTTATCCCGGTATTCCCACGGGAACGGGAATTACGCGGGTAAAACGACTATAAGCTATAACCGAAGCGAAGCGAGGGCGGGTTGCTAGTATATAAATATGAAAACTACATTTTTTTATGATTAAATTTGCGAATATAAAAGTTAAATATTCTTTGGGGCCCGTTAAATAGCTTTGATTAGACAAAAAAGTTAAAAAAACACGTTTAGGCTGAGATTATTATTTAATCGTATTTTTGAAGTACATGTGCGATTTATATGTAAGTGTAACTAATTTTTAAGCATATTTCATCTATTTATCAGCATTCAATGTGTGACATAAGCCTCCCTAAATGTCGATAAATAAAGCTAAATAATGTTATTCACGGTAATTATGCTTACTTACTAGTGTTTTTTCTGCATAATGCCGAGGTTTTATCAATATGTTCCGAGGCAAACTGTGTGCATATAGTTTTATGACTATTGACATTCTTTGGGTCGGACAAGGCATTCGGTCCAGATATATCACATTCCACTTGATCAATATGTTCAGATTTTACAGGAGATTCCGTAGATAAATAAGACACTAGTGGTTCGTTATATTGGTCACAATTTTGATGGTAAGCGCCGTGACAATATGGGTTGTAGCTATAATATTCTTGGATCACATGATCATGGTACGTCTCCTGGTTCCAGTATGGCTCTGTATTTGGTGCTGGGACGTTAGGATACACTTGATTAAAGTATTCTGGAGGACAGTAACCCTGATTTTGATACACCGCTTCGTAATCGTAAGTTCTTCGATCTCTATCATTATATTTCCAAGTTTCATTCCTTTCGTAATTATAAGTAGGTTGATTAATATTCAATATGTCTTTCACGGAAAATGGCGTCGTCAAATTCTGACTAGGCTCTTCAATTTTCACTTTACAATTCCTATGATCATAGAACTCTTTATCCTGTTGTTTTTCTCTATCCAGGTAACTGACATCGACGTATTGATAAAAATCATTTTTACAGTCGTAATTGTGTTTTAAATTGTTATTATTATAAGATGTTGAGACCTCGTTATGTTGTTCGTACACCTCCATTTTTGTTCACGGACACTTCATTTATCTTAATTTAACTAATTGTTTTGGGTTACTAATTAAGCTGTTGTTTAAAAGGCAAGCGTTGGAAGACTGATGGTGTTTAGATTGATGGCCGAAACCAATCCACGATGCTTAGTGTGTTATGGGCGGAGCTAAATGTGTTTATTGCATCCCTTTCTGATATATGGTGGTTGTATATATTTTTGTTCTTGTTTGTTGGGAATGTTTACTAAAGAATGTAAATAAAGCGAGTGATTTCATTGTCGCGTAGTGATGCCCTTTTAATTCGGCTAATGACTTGATTATGTTTGATCATTTTATAAAGTGCGGAATGGAGTTCAAGCTGCTTATTAATATATGCAGATTATTAGGATTTAATTCGTTTATAATAATAATTATTTCTATGTAATCTCAGCTCATATATATCCTATTGCTGGGCTTGAACCTCCTCCATAACAAGAGGAAAATTTCTGATGTTTACGCGAGTATTACACATTTTAAATAAAATTACGGATTAAGTATATCGCGTTTGTATTTGATTGCTCGACATTTCGAACACTTTGAGCGTTCATGGTCACGGGCGGACTAATATAATTTTATAAATTAAAACCTCTTAGTAACATAAAGTAAGCCGTCTTTAAAATTAATATTAATTTATCATCATGTCACCTGAGTTTTCTTGCCGGATCTCTCTCAATGTGGACGTGTTCCGATCCGGTGGTAGTATACTAGATTGTTAGGTTTTTAAATATAATTACTATTAATTTTAATGTTAAATAATTACTACTACCATAAACAATATAATTTTTCCTTTTTCATATAGAATCATTTTCGTCTTACACTGGCAATAAATTTGTATCAAAATGTGGGTCAATATTTAATAACTAATTTCTGTATCGGGTAGATAATTATAAATTTTCTGCAATAACGATGACTTATTGGACGTGAGACATTTTAGTCCACCGTTTCCGTCCGTTTATTATAATACAGCTACAGTTTCACTGTAATGATTGACTGATTGGCTGGAAAACTACTCGTCTACTTGAAAAGCTCTCTTGAATCGGTTTTAACAACGTTTCCATTATTATTTACAGAATTACCTGCTATTGAAAACCAGAACGAAAGGACAAAAGTGATGAACGAAAACCTCGTATTTTATTCTCACAAACGCAAGTCCACGCATTGGAAGTTCGTTTTAGAAACCAAAGGTATCTCACAGCCCCGAACGTGAACAACTAGCTGTAACACTCAACCTAACGCCTACCCAGGTAATAATCATAAATTTACTGCAATAACGATGACTTATTGGACGTGGGACATTTTAGTCCGCCCGTGACCATGAATGCTGCAAAGTGTTCGAAACATCGGGCAATCAAAACTCAAATACAAACGCGATATAATCCGTGAAGTAGTTTTATTTAAAACGAGGGAAATTAATCTTCTATAACGCGCTTGTTAGACGGGTTGGGTTTTATTTGACTTTCCCCTCTCTTGTATTGATGTTATCCTATCTCTTAGTCGTCTTTTACGACACCTACAGGCAAGACAGTATACCTATAGTAAATTGTATTCTTAACACCACACGCAAAATTGCCTAATGGAGGCGTATAAATATGCTGATAGATCACTAGGATATAACAGAATTCTCCTGGGAATTTTATAGCATCAATTCGCGATTGTGGAAACTTTGGGGAAATTTATGATCAACAGTGGCAGCTCTAATATAGATTTAGACATACATCTTTTATGAACATCATCCTCATCGTTTTATTTTTTTTTCGTATCTTTCTCAGTATGGCTGCGTTCCTATCCGGTGATAGTATACTAGATTTGCTAAGTTTTTTGAAATTAATAAATTGTCGTAATAATTGCTAGGTACAAATTTAATAATTAATAATTACTAACCATAAACAATTTTTTTTTTTCATATAGAATCATTTTCTTCTTATACTGGCAATAAATTTGTACTAAAATGTGAGTCAAAATTTATTAAATTAATAACTAATTTTCTATATCAGGTAGATAGTTATAAATGTCTGTAATAACGATGACTTGTTGGACGTGAGACATCTTAGTCCATGACCATGAATGCTTATTTTTTTGGGGGTGGGTTATGGTAGGCGCACTCTTCGCACCACTCCGTCCGGGGCGACAGAGGGCCGTAAACACGCATGACCATGAATGCTGCAAAGTGTTCGAAACGTCGGGTAATCAAAAATCAAATACAAACGCGAGAAAATCCGTAAAGTAGTTTTATTTAAAATCATCATCATCTTCTGTGTGGTGACGGAGTAAGAATACAATTCACCACTCCCTTGCCCGTGGATATCGTAGAAGACGACTATGGGATATAATATGCACATAAGATTTGTACAAGAGAATGAAAACTCAAAATAAAACTCTATACCAACATGTCTGATCAGCATGGTATAGTAGGTCAAATTCCCTGCCATTGTGGAGGAAGCCCGAGCCCAACAGTGGGACGTATGTGGGCTGCGATGATGATGATAATAAACATAATAGTATTAGCTCATAAATATACCACGCTGGTCAGACGTATTAAAGCTAGTCATGTTATCTACATAATCTATACCAATAAATAAAATTGGAGTGTCTGTTTGTAATGTCAAAATAATAGGCTTTTTTCATACTCACGCGGTTATTTGCACGACACCTATGCCTAAAATACAGATTAAAAAATTTTTGTCTGTCTGTCTGTTTGTTCCGGGTAATCTTCAAAACGGCTGAACCGATTTCAAAAAATCTTTCACCAATGGAAAGCTATAATATCAGGGAGTAAACTAGGCTATATTTTATCCCGGTATTCCCACGGAAACGGGAACTACGCAGGTAAAAGGACTAAAACCGAAGCGAAGCGAGGGCGGGTTGCTAGACTTGCTAGTAATATAGGTATATTACACTACCAACCCGCCCTCGTTTCGCTTCGGTTTTAGTCGTCTTACCCGCGTAGTTGCCGGTCTCGTAGGAATACCGGAATAAAATATAGTCTATGTTACTGTTGATATTACAGTTTTCCATTGGTGAATAAATTTTTAAAATCGGATCGGTGGTTTAAACGTGAAAGCGTAACAAAACAAACAAACAAACTTACTTTCGCGTTTATAGTATTAGTAAGGATGCCTTTTTTTTGGGTGGGTTGCGGTCGGCGCACTCCTTGAACCACTCCGTCCGGGGCGACATAGGGGTGTAAGCACCCGCAACCCACCCGAACACCACGTCCTCATCCACACCACCCCCTCGGGGAGGACGTCGGTCTTTCCTCAAGCGGTCGGCCTCTCGACGGGTAACGGACTAATTCCCCGGTCACGTCACTCGCGGCCTCGGCTAGGGCGGCATGAGACGCAGATAGTCGCGCCTGCGCCGCCAGTCGCCGGCGGCGGGTAGCTTCGTCGAGGCTGCGCTCCCCGCACGCGCGACCCGCCGAGTAAGGATGCCTTAGTAGTCTTTTACGACATCCACAGGTAAGATAGAGAGAGATGAATTGTATTCGTACTCCGTCACCACACGGACAATACAAACACAAATTAAACCTAAACTACATAATTTGTGGTTCATACGAAGTATTGTCCTACGTGGGAAACGAATCCTGGTATGATAGGTCGCTATCTAAACCACTATGCCATCTATGCAATTAGTTTACCTTTTTTTTTTTTTTTTTTAATTCTCATTTAAGTTGGGGATTTTTATTAAAGAACATGCCAGTCCAATTGTATTATACAAAGAGTACAGTTAAAAAAGTACAAACTAGTATAAAAAATCGGCCAAGTGTGAGTCGGACTCGTCTTCGCGCATGAAGGGTTCCGTACCATTGACTAGATAAACAATTGCCTCCCTATTGCCATTATCGATATTGAGCGAACAAATCAAGTTTGTTGTATGAGAGCCCCCCTTAAATATTTATTTTATTTTATTTTTAGTATTTGCTGTTATAGCGGCAATAGAAATACATCATCTGTGAAAATTTCAAGTGTCTAGCTATCACCGTTCTTGAGATACAGCCTGGTGACAGACGAACGGACAGCGAAGTCTCAGTAATAGGGTCCCGTTTTTACCCTATGGGTACAGAACCCTAAAAAGGAAAAAAAAAAAAGGAAATTTGTTACCTAAATTGGCTTATAGACTTAAATAGTTGTTTAGCAGCGTAAGACGTAGACTCAGCCAATACCTATATCATTATGCCACCCGACAATTAGTACCTTCAACTTATAGTTTCTTTATTTACATCCAGCAATCTTTCCTTATCGTTTATTTATTAGAGTTGGGTTCGAAAATATTTGTTTATATTTTACTCTCAACACTTTCAAGTAATCAATACTGACTGTGTTTATTGGTCATGGGCGACGACGGATTATGGGAGCGCTCGCCTTTGATAGATTAGGAACGGTTTGTTGACGTTTGTGATATCCTGGAGGAATATGTGACGACTATATTGTGCTGTGTGGTAGTGACTAGGATTATTATCAACACCTTGCTCGTAGATGTCGTAAAAGCAGTGATGGATTTACGCCTAAACCCGTGAGACCCGGGCCTAGCGCGGCAAGATTTGCAGGGCAGCAAAATTTTCAAATTGCCAAAATTTCAGTCTCCTTTGAAAATGAGTTTAGATAATAATAATAATTTTTACAAAAAAGGCCTCTGGCTTTGCTAGACAAAAGAAATTTTTAAAATTGATTAAATTAAAAAAACAATATTTATTTGTTTAATGTTTATTACGTATAGGTATATCTGTAATATTTATGAGTTATAAGTGAAAATTATATTTTATCGGAATAGAGTTATTTTGAATTTAAAATAAAAATATTGGATCAAAATTAATAAAATTTATTCTAATATTAAGGGCGGCGCGATAAACAGGGCCTAGGGCGGCATCAAGTCTAAACTCCGTCACTGCGTAAAAGTTCACTAAGAACTCTACAAAGATTTGGAACTCCATCTGATGTCATCGGATAAACAATTACATTCCAAAGGAGTGTTGACGTCAGCTACAGCCAATAAATTGTTAAAATGTACGATGGATTTCCGTGACTAAGAGATATAATATGCATGTAACGACTAAGAGATGTAATATGCATGTAACATCTATGTATGCAAGAGAAGGAAGACTCGAAATAAAACGCTATATCAATACGTCCAACCAGCGAGAGATCCAACTAGAACCAGAGAGAGAGAGAGAGTGTAGATCAATTACTCTCCTATTATGGAGGAAGCTCGAGCCCAACAGTGGGACGTATATGAGCCGACATAATAATGATGATTAACAGTACATATTTATAATCTACTATCTATCATCTACAATAAAAGAAATTGTCTTTGAAATCGACAGCAGCGCCACCTACCGGGTCCAATTATAAATTTAAACCATTCTCGAATCTCCTTGAACACACACAAAAAATTTCATTAACATCGGTCCAGCCGTTTAGGAAGAGTTCAGTGACATACACACAGCAGCGCCACCTACTGGGTCCAATTGTGAATCTAAACTATCCTTGAGTCCCCTTGAATACACACAAAAAATTTCGTCAACATCGGTCCAGCCGTTTAGGAGGAGTGCAGTGACATACACACGTACGCTAGAAATTTATATATAAGACTAGCAACCCGCCCTCGCTTCGCTTCGGTTTTAGTCACCTTACCCGCATAATTCGTGTTCCCGTGGGAATACCGGGATAAAAAATAGCCTATGTTACTCCCTGATATATATAGCTTTCCATTGATGAAAGAATTTTTGAAATCGGTTCCGTGGTTTAAGCGTGAAAGCGTAACAAACAAACAAATAAACAAACAAACTTACTTTCGCATTCATAATATTAGTAAGGATAAATCAAATTTAAAAAAGCTGACTCATTCGGATGTATAAAATAATCTATTGTTGGTCTTTGCAATGAATACCTAAACTAAATACCTCCATAAAACTTTTAGCAACTAAAAAATTACACCTTCTAAGTCGAAGTTTTAGTATCCTCGGTATCCCGTTAAGTCGTAAACTTATTTTATACTCAACATGAGCGTGCATTTTAAGTTTTTTAAATAATAATTTGTTTTAATTTCTTAATTGGGGATTTCATTAATATCTATATTGCTACGCTTAACAACTTTTCTAACACGTTTTATTGCCAAATAATTGTCACTAAAATTTTACGAGTACTACCGGAATGAAGCATAAAGATATGTATTTTTTTAAGCGCTATAAAAATGTATCCCTTGTGGCTGAAACTCAGTTCATCGTAAAAATAAATAAGAGTTGCCATCTTCCGTAACGAAATGTGATACGTAGAAAAAAATTGTAAGATGACTCCTACAGGTTTGAAACAAAAATGCCATTGTTTCCTTTTTTTTGTTAAATGTTCGATCTTTAATACTTTGTCTATTCATTGACTAAATATTTTGTATTTATCTATGAATGTTATAAGGATATTTATTATTATTTTTTGGATAATGTTGAAAAGTTAAATATATTCGTAAAAATAAAGGTAATAAATAAAAAAAGAAAATGATTTAAAAAAGGTTTATCTATATATCTTTTTTAAATCTAGGTACCTATAAAAACGATGTCTAAAAAAGAATTAAAAAGGTACATACCTTTTTAAATCTTTATGTTTATATAAAAGAAGGTATATTCTATTTATTTACTGGCAAATTCCTTCGTTTCACTCGCTTAGGTACGGTTCTTGTGGGAATTTAAAGGTAAATATTTAAATCTATACTTGCTGATTATATAGCTTTCCATTCCTGACAGAATTTTTAAAATCGGTTCCGTAAATTAGGCGTGTAAGCATATCAAACAAACTTACTTTCGTATTTATAATATTAAGACTACTACAACGAGATGTTGCCACGAGCCTCATCTTTATATTCATTCTTCATTTATAGTTTCATACTTTCATTCCTCCATGTGGTGACCGAATAAAAATCAGTTGCACCCCCTCTCTTTGCTCGTGGCTGTTGTAAATTTGTAAAACGGACACAATATTTAGATAATATGGCAAGAAAAGGAAAACTCGAAATAAAATGCTATATCAACCTGTCCGATCAGCATGGTATAGTTAGGTCAATTTCCCTCCTATTGTGGAGGAGGCTCGAGCTCAACAGTGAAACGTATAGGAACTGAAATGATGATGACGATCACGATTATTTTATTCATCATTTCTTATATTTTTTATTTAAGTGTAATTAACTAACAAATTATTTTTTGCAAAAAAAAACACCGCCTTCAATAATGCGGACAATGTAGATTAATTTTTAGAGGTTTTATAGATTTTTCAAAAATCGCTTGTCGGATTTCTAGAAAATTTTCATAGGACCATTTGGGCTGTATAGGGTATACATATATAGGGTTTCCAACAAAACAAAGAATCATTAAATTCGGTTCATAAACGACGAAGTTATTTGCGAACAAACATAAAAAAAGCATATCTACGGTCGAATTGAAGCTTCCTCCTTTTTTGAAGTCAAAAAAGAAATTTATCCAAATATTTTCACTAATATGCAATCATTACGCGCATATAAAAGATTAAATATTATAATATAATGGCCCTCAATAATAAAGAGGTATTGACATCAAACGTATGTCATGTTCTAATGATATTTACAGACGCATAAATCATACATCCCACCCCCCTCATTCTTAGGGGTATACGCCCCTTTGATTGTTCAGTTGGTTGTTGGTTCTATTTTTATATTTAATGGGGGATAAAGAGGCCTTATACAAGTTCTGGAGAAGGAAAATTGGAAATAAAACCTTATAACTAATACATTAAGACTATACTTATACTAATACGGAGACGTCATCTCTCTGAAACTGTTCACCACTGCACTGGAGGATGTCTTCAAGCTCTTACCCTGGACCGGACTCGGCATCAACATCAAGGGCGAATACGTCACTCACCTTCGATTTGCAGACGACATCGTTGTTATAGCAGAATCCATGGAGGACCTTGGCACCATGCTAAATGATCTCAGCAGGGTATCCCAGCTAGTGGGTTTACGAATGAACATGGACAAGACGAAATTAATGTCAAATGCCCATATCATTCCTGTACCGGTCCTAGTTGGCAATACGATTCTCGAAGTTGTCGATCATTATGTTTACCTAGGACAAACAGTCAAGTTAGGTAGATCCAATTTCGAGAAAGAGATCAGCCGACGAATCCAACTCGGTTGGGCAGCATTCGGGAAACTTAAGAGGATCTTCTCGTTCAACATACCTCAGTGTCTGAAAACACAGGTCTACGACCAGTGTGTATTACCAGTGATGACTTACGGCACAGAAACGTGGTCCTTAAATGTAGGCCTCATAACAAGGGTCAAAGTCGCTCAGCGTGCTATGGAACGGGCTATGCTCGGGATTTCTCTGCAAGATAGAATCCGAAATACGGAAATCCGCAGAAGAATGGGTGTAACTGGCATAGCACGAAGAATTAGCACGCTGACATGGCAATGGGCAGGCCACATCGCTCGACGAACCGACAACCGCTGGGGAAGAAAGGTTCTCGAGTGGCGACCACGTATCGGACGACGCAGTGTAGGACGCCCCCCCACTAGGTGGACCGATGACCTAGTGAAAGTTGCTGGGCGTTGTTGGATGCAGGCGGCACAGGACCGCACTTTGTGGCGTAATATGAGGGAGGCCTACGTCCAGCAGTGGACGGCGATAGGCTGAAATGATGATGATGATGAATGATGACTAATACATTTAACCAGCGTGGTTTATTAGGTCTTCTAGATATAATTAGATTTTCTTCCCCTTATGGAGGAGGCTCAGGCCCAGTTGTGGGATGTATATAAGCTGCAATGATGATGATTTTCGTGTGGTGACGGAGAGAGTATAAGATGTGTGCAAGAGAAGGAAAACTGGAAATAAAACCTTGTACCAACATGTCTATCCAGCATGGTACAGTAGGTCAATTTGTCTCTTATTAGGAAGGAGGCTCAAGCCAAGCAGTGAGAAGTATATAAGCTGAAATGATGATGATGATACAGGTTTAACTCATTTTCCTTATGATGATGGAACAAGAATTACCATTTACTACCGCCTTTCTTGCCCGTGGGTGTCGTAAAAGAAGACTAAGGGATATAATATTCTACGTTGACCGAGTAGGGGACGTTGTGCGAACGCCCATGACGTGCGGTGTCCCGCAGGGGTCGGTTCTGGGTCCGACCCTGTGGAACATCGGCTACGACTGGGCGTTGAGAGGAAGCCTCCCACCCGGGCTGGGCGTAATTTGCTACGCCGACGATACACTCGTCACAGCCCGGGGTGGGACGCTAGAGGAGGCGGCACGCCTGGCAACTCTCGGCACCGAGGAGATTGTCAGGCGGATCGAAGCGCTGGGGTTGAGGGTAGCCCTGGAAAAGACGGAGGCCCTTCTGTTCCATGGCCTCCGTACCGCCGGGCCTCCCGCCGGCGCTTCGATCACCGTGAAGTCGGTCACCATCAGCATCCAGGCCCACATGAAGTACTTGGGCCTGGTGCTCGACGGGCATTTTTGGTTCCGGGAGCATCTCCATCGACTAGTTCCCCGGCTTGTCGGCGCGGCGTCCGCCCTTTCGCGGCTGATGCCGAATGTGGGCGGACCCAGTGCTACGTGCCGACAGCTGTACGTGGGGGTGATCCGGTCGATGGCCCTGTACGGCGCACCGGTGCGGGCGGGGTCCCTGACCGTCCGTCTTAGGGCCCTCCTGTGGCGACCACAGAGGGTCATGGCGATCAGGGCCGTACGCGGTTACCGCACGGTGGCGACGGAGGCAGCGTGCCTCCTGGCCGGAACCCCCCCGTGGGACCTGGAGGCGGAGATGCTCGCCGACATTTATCGGCGGGTGTCGGAGAAGCGCGCCCGCGGCGGCATGGTCTCCATCACAGAGATCACCGCCTGGCGGGTCGACGCCCGCCGAGAAGTCATTGCCCGTTGGGCAGTCCGGCTGGAGAGTCCTCGGTATGGTGTTAGGACCGTCGAGGCCCTCCAGCCGGTGCTGATGGAGTGGTTGGAGCGGACGCACGGGGTGCTTTCCTTCCGACTGGTGCAGGTGCTGACGGGGCACGGTTGCTTCGGGAAGTACCTGCACAAGATTGTCAGGAGGGAGAGCACACCGTCCTGCCACCACTGCAGTTGCGACGAGGACACGGCGCAGCACACGCTCGAGGAGTGTGCTGCATGGGAGGAGGATCGCCGTGAACTCGTCGCAATTATCGGTGCCGACCTGGCGCTGCCGACCATCGCCAGGGAGATGCTCGTCAGCGTCAGGAACTGGGACGCGGTCGCCGCCTTCTGTGAGGCCGTTATCTCACGGAAGGAGGCGGCGGATCGTGTGCGAGTAGAGCTTCTATTCGGCGACACGTTCCGCCGCCGGCGACTCGGGCGGCGCAGGCGCGAGTATCTGCGCCTAATGCCGCCCTAGCCGAGGCCGCGGGTGATCGGACCGGGGAATTGTCCATCACCCGCAGAGAGGCTAACCGCGCGACGGCGACCGACGTCCCAGGTCGAGAGGTTACCCGAAAGGGTATTCCGTCGGGCCGACCACTGACGACAAGTGACATCTGCTCCGGTGGCCGGCCCAACAACGAGGTGACGTGGGTACGGGTGGGTTATGGGCCCGCGCGCCATCCTTTCATCGCCCCGGACGGACAGGACCGCGCGTGCGCTTACCATAGCCCACCCAAAAAAAAAAAAAAAAAAAAAAAAAAAAAAAAAAAAAAAAAAAAAAAAAGGGATATAATATTCAGATAACATCAATGTAAGAGATGGCAAACTTGAAATAAAACCCTATGTCAACTCATCAAACCAGCGTAATAGTAGGTCAAATTCTCTCTCATAAAATCGGAGGATCGAGCCCAACAGTGGGCCATATATGGGCAATGATGATAATAGTATCTAGTTTCAACTATGGGAATGAGTGGAAAACACAATGTGTTATCGCCCATTACTTTCCTGACTACTTAGCAGAAAGGGTATTAGCACTTTGCTTTTGGGGATAGACTACAGTTCCAGTCCGATTGATCCAACCGGGGCGATCAAAGTTCTCAGCGTCATCATCTCCGCCTATACATGTCCCACTGTTGGGCTCACGCTTTCTCTATAATGGGAGACGAATTTACCTATTATTCCACGCTAATCAGACGTGTTGGAATAGGATTTTCTTTCGAGTTTTCTTTCTCTTGTATGATGTTATATGCTTGTTATATTTGTTAGCCGTCTTTTATTATATACATGGGTAAGATAGAGAGTGGTGGGTATTCTTACTGCATCACTACATAAAAGGTTTAGGTTACCTTTATTATCTGTAGTACACATAGATAACTCTCTTTCACCATATGAGTAGATCACCAGTACCTTCCCAGTCCCTCCCTTCGATAGAACGTCCAGTTTCTAAGGTAGTCTAAGCGTAAATTGTCAAAGCATATGGCCATATCGGCCTGGCCACGGATTCGGACTGACCATGATCGTGAAAGATTTGAGCAGCCCAATGGTAATATAGGAAAGGAATAAGGTGGGTTACCCCGGACAGCCCACCCAAAAAAGGACGTGGTCATACAGAAGCGATAGAATGCTAAGGTAACGAGAGAGTCGGTGTTCGCAGGACATTGAAGCTTTAACTTCAAATCCACGGCGAGTAACTTGGAATTTGCGAACTACGAGTGTGTTTATTAAGTTACTATCAGGTACACTCCTGTTTAACATTCAAATATATATAAATTAAGTTTCTTTTTCAATACGACCCTTTTTTTATTTTGGGGGTGGGTTACGTTCGGCGCACTCCTCGCACCCACCCGCAACCCACAATTTGTGTCATGTTTAGAATAATAATGTATAGAAAGTAAGTCCGCGCACAAAAAATTAAGCATTTCAATTGGATCCTAATGGAGCCTACGCCGGAACCGTTCCGTAATGTACCTACAAGGTCACTGTACTGCACGTACGTACACAACTCTTAAAACAAACAAGTAATTATGACAGTTTGTGCAATCAAATGGTGTCATAACACATTTGAAAAACATTTTAACATTACTTTTAAAAGTATTTCGAAGATTTATGTTAATAAAAACAAAATTTAATTTCATAATTTGTATAGTGGTATGCGTATGTACATATATGTATAATCGCCTGCACGCATGTAGTATTTTTGGCTTCATGTTTTCGATCGCTCGAAGTACCGACACTATCCTTCTGTACGTTATTATTCTAAGGTGTCATGTGTATTTCCTCGTGTTAAATATTTTTTTTTGTTCTTCAAGTGATAAGGAATATTTTTTAAATATTTAGTTCTCTGTTTTAAAAGCTTATTTTCACAGTTGCTAAATATTGAATCCTTTTGTACCTGTCAATGGGCGTGTAATAAAGTAGGCAGTTTTATGTGTGTACTTCAAGCGTCAAGTGGAGCCCATGCTTCGTCATAATTTGTTAGCATAAATATTACAGCAAATCAGTATTACATACCACTTAGATTGTGGTCGCATGGTTTTTTATTTACACTCATTTAAAACACTTTTTTTTTTAAATACATCATCCGTGTAGTGACGGAATAAGAGTATAATTCACCGCCCCCTTATCTTACTCATGGGTGGCATAAAAGATGACTAAGGGATAAAATATGCATATAACAAATGTACAAGAGAAGGAAAGCTCGAAATAAAATCTAAATAAAAACTGAGCAGTCTGACCAGCGAGTTGTATTAGGTCAAGTTGCCCTCCTTTTATGGTGGAGGCTTGAGCTTAGCAGTGAGACATTTATGGGCTAAGATGATGCTGATGATGACAAAACACTATTGTCTACTGAATAGTAGCAGGACCACACTGTTGACAGTTTTTGTCTACAGCCACGGGCCGTACCGTTCGGCGTAGTATCACATTGAGCGGAAAATCAACGTAGGAGTAGTAGAAACTTGTCACTGCGCTTCGTTTGGTGAGCGAGAGAGCCGGAAGCCCAACTTTTTAGGGGTGTTTGCGTGTGGTGGGTTATGGTGATGCCTTTAGTTTTACCGAATCTCATTGCATGCATTCACATGAGCGGAAGCAACACTTAGGTACCATCAGTTTGCCAAAAAATATATGTATTTTAGATGAGATTTGGGAAAGGCATTTAAGTAGGTATTTAATTAACTAAATAATTAGAATAAGGTTTTTAAATAATATCGGAATCGTTTAATCACATTGTTTTAGCTCATCTAGGTACGTCTCGTTTTCTTTCATTTCGTTCTATGCATATTGTATCCATTGGTCGTTTTTTACGACACCCACAAAAAAGATAGGGGTGTGGCGAATTGTATTCATACACCGTCACTAAACGGGAAAAATCCTTTATTACAAATGGTTTAATATAAACCCGACTGAAAAGTTAGAGTCAACCATCCATCCATTAGACCATAGACATCTACTGTTAGACATGAATACCATCGGAACGGTCCTATGCCGTTTGTATCCAACGGTTCCCTGCGACTTTTGCAGTGTTGCCGTTTAGGAAAAAGAAAAGTCCCTAGACTTCGATGCAAAAGTCTCTAGATTTTGAAAATACAAATATGTACTTAAAAATACCCCAAAAGTCGCTAAATAATTCAGAACATGATGTGGTATTCACAGACGTTCATCTCAAAAAAAAGCTCATCGTGAGCATAGGTTCTATGAAAAGTACTCGCTAGATTGAAAAAAAGCTCGCTAAGCACATCCATATAAAGTCCGATTATACACTACTTGCATACGGCCGATCATGACGTATGCCAGTGTAGTGTTCGCGCACGTTAGGCCAAACAGGATCTACAGGTTACAAACACTACAAAATAGATTCATGCGAAGGGCAACGGGAGCAGCGTGGTTCGTTCGTAATGTCGATCTACACATCGACCTCGAATTGCCGACCATCAGGCAGTATATGAAGCGTTGCTCCCAGCGCTATTTTGACTCTGCCACGACTCCCCCAATCCGCTAGTGGTTGGGGCGGTAAACTACGTCCCCTCAAAAATATCCGCGGTCCGACGACCCCGTCATCTCCTTGAAGAAGGGGATGATGCTATTACGATCGCCCAAGAAAGGGCCTACACAGCTCGCGCAGCGATAACACATAAAACTCCGCGGTATCGGCCTCGCCGACGAGAAAACCGCGCCGCGTAAAAATCATTAACCTAAACGTGGCCACGCCCACTTTGCTTTCAGCGACGCCCCGAGCCGAGGTCCGTTCCCCACAGGGGGAGCCCTCGGGCGATGTTCGCTTAACTTACTTACCGGGTTGAGAGCCTTCCGCTCGCCCATTGCCCGCGTTAAGCTGTCAAGGTCATCTGCGACCAACAGCTAAATACACAAAACAAAAAAAAAAAAAGCATATCCAAAATCCACTAGATCTGACGACAAAATCGCTAAAACGGCAACCCTGGACTTTTGATATGTCGGCAGTCCACCTAGTAGGGAGTCGTCCTACGCTGCGTCGTCAGATTTGTGGTCGCCACTTGAGAACCTTTCTGCCCTAACGGTTATCGGGTGGACGAGCGATGTGATCTGACCATGGCCATTTCAAGGTGCTAATTCTGCTGGCTATGTCGGTTTAAGTCGGTTATACCCGTTCTTCTACGGTATGACGTATTTTAAAGTTAGAGTAGGTAAGTATTTAATCGGAACAATCTGTAAAATATTTTCTGATAGAAGGCGCCCGTGTCCCATAAAGACGACAAATACGAGTGGCTATTTGATTATCATATGACTTTCCACACTAGTCTCAATGATTAGACGATTGGAATGATATCCCGATAAGTGTAGTTTCGAGTCCCACGTGTGACATTCTTTTTTCATTTGTAAACAAGTTTTTATAAGTAAAATCTAGCATTATCATAATCATTTTAAATAAAACTACTTTACGGATTTTATCGCGTTTGTATTTGGTTTTTGATTACTCGACGTTTCGAACACTTTACAGCGTTCATGGTCACGGGTGGACTAAGATGTCTCACATCCAACAAGTCATCGTTACTGCAGAAAATTTGTAATTATCTACCCGATACAGAAATTAGTTTTTTTTTTTTTTTTTTTTGTGGGTGGGCCGCGGTCGGCGCGCCTCCGCACCACTCCGTCCGGGGCGACAGAGGGGCTTAAGCACGCAACTCCCGCGACCCACCCAAAAACCACGTCGCCTTCGTCGTTGGGCCGACCACTGGAGCAGCGTTAACTTGTCGTCAGTGGTCGGCCCGATGGAATACCGCCTTATTGGGGTACTCTCCCATCGACCGACGTCCCCCCCTCGGGGAGGACGTTGGTCTTTCCTCACGCGGTCGGCCTTTCAGCGGGTGACGGACTAATCCCCGGTCACGTCACCCGCGGCCTCGGCTAGGGCGGCATGAGGCAGTTATTAAATATTGACCCACATTTTGATACAAAATTTATTGCCAGTGTAAGAAGAAAATGATTCTATATGAAAAAATTATATTGTTTATGGTTAGTAATAATTAAGCATTAAAATTAATAGTAATTATATTTAAAAAACTAACTAATAATCTTAATTATTACTTTCCACAGAAATAGTCACATATAGGCTTAAATAATAATTATTTTCCACAGAAACATGCACGTGCGGGCTTACCTATTTTACACAGTAATATTCACGGCGTACACAATAATTTCCTGGGTTATAATGGTTTATTATTCTGTTACTGCCGATTGCATTGCCGTTAAATTTAATTATATTCCATATTAGTTTTAATACACACGGTAAATTTATTTCAAAAGATTTTTAATTTCAATTCAAATTAAATATCAAGGTTTTTTGTTAAGGTCTGAACTCACCCCGCCCAATTTCTTCGGGGCGATGCATGAGCGGCGCGTAAATATAAAGCCTGAAAAATATACATTTGTCAGAGTGACTCTTCTACTTTTTCTTTGCGTTATCTGCCTAATAATCAGCTACTAATACGAGCCTTTTGTTGTCAGTGTCGAGTTACAAATCACAAATTATCAGTTTCTTCACAACTTTAGTTTCTTCATACTAAACATCATTACATGTGGTGACGGAGTAAGAATACAATTCATCACCCCTTATCTTGCCCGTGGGTGTCGTAAAACACCACTAAGGGATTACAATAAGCAACATCAATACAGGAGAAAGAAAACTCAAAATAAAACCCTATGCCATCTCGCCTAACCAGCGTGGAATAGTAGATCAATTTCCCTCTCATTGCGGAGGAGGCTCGAGCCCAGCAGTGGGACGTACCTATATTAGCTGTATTGGTAATTATAAATCATTGTTCGTCAGTAAGTCAAATCGTTGACGTAAAAGCAGTGGTATTATGGCCACACTGTTACGCGTACCCGCCAAAAAACCTATTAGGTAAAAAAAAACCCACTATTTATTAGGTAATGAATAATAAAAATACATTTAAATATCAAATCTGGTTATGGCATGAAGGGAAATATGCAATTATCTCTATAAGTGCTTTTTTTTTCTGTGATATAAAGTTGTAAACTCTAGATGGCTTTTATACCATGGTCCGTACCAACGGTAGGCGTTGATGGCCCTCACTCTTATAACTCTTAATAGGCTAAAAAACGCCCTATGGGGTATAGACAGCAACTACAAACGTTATTTCCTAAAATTTTGTAGGCTGTTTGAGAAAAGTTGCTACCTTTATTATTATACTGACATCTAGTGCCATATAACAAAATAAATACATACTGCGAAAGCGACATCTTTACATTTATGGAGTAACTTGAGTAAACCTTGCCCTCACGAAGAATACTTAGTTCATACGTTCCATAACAGATGTCGTTAAAAATGTAAAGAAAGTTTTATTTGTTATTTTGTGTTCCATTAAAATTAGATTGGGTTGGGACAACTTTTTAATAATAGTTACGTTATGGTCAAATTATAACGTCAATAATTATCATTCATTCTTTTCAGATCATATACCCCCCACTGTTGGGCTCGAGCCTCTTCCGCAATAGAAGGGAGATTGACCTTACTGTATCATGCTGGTCAGACAGGTTGATATAGGGTTCTGTTGCCAGTTTTCCTTTTCTTGTACAAATATTGTATGGGTATTGTATCCCTTAGTCGTCTTTTACGATATCCACGGGCAAGATATGGAGTGGTGAATTGTATTCTTACTCCGTCACCACACAGAAATAATTCCACTCAATAATTATGATGCTAAGAAATTGATAAATAAAAAAATATTATTTATACGTTTAATACGTAGGTACATATATATGTTTTATATAATCTTTAGCCTCTGGTATGAAATCAATTAGATTTGAATTATAAATATTTCAATTATATTTCATACAAATAATATAGGTACAGTTACTATCTATCATATCTACTTTCATAATAATAACTAACTAATCCAGCTATAACTTTATTCAAGAACATCTGAAATAATTAACTTAGACAAATAGCTTCTTTCAGTACCTACAACATTCTGTTTAGGTTTAATGAAAATTGTTTTATTCATATGCATTTACAATTTTATGCATGTATAACTGTATACATTGTTTTCACGTGTCCACAGTATCTCATTACACCTTTTTTATTATGACAATTTTTACCACTGGGACCTGGGTAAAATATAAGGTAATATTAATTACATGAAACATTATATTCATAAGTCTTTTAGCAGCCAACATTTAATTTGATATCCATAATAATTTTGTATCATAAAATATTACTTAACATCTATATGCTAAGTAATAATAAGCAATTACCCCTATGGGTAATTGGTAAAAATGGCAACAAATATTAATACCGTAGCTCAATACTTATGTATAATATGAATTTCGTCTATGTAATCTATTGATAACGTATAGAGGGATAGTGTCCATACGTAAGCCTTCGAAAATATGAAGCAAACAATAATACATACGTGAAAGGGATTACACACGTACACACGCACACCACTATACAAATTATGAAATCAAATTTTGTTTTTATTACCATAAATCGTCGAAATATTTTTAAAAGTAATTTTAATATACTTTTTATGTTTTTCCTATGTGCTGTGACATCATTTGAAAGCACAAACCGTCATAATTACCTATTTATTTTTAAGAGTTGCGTACGTACCTGCAGTACCTACAGTGACCTTTTAAATTACGGAGCGGTTCCGGCGTAAGCTCCAGCAGGCTCCAATTGAAATGCTTCGCTTTTTGTGCGCGAACTTACCTTCTATACGTTATTATTCTAAGTGACTAGTATTGACAAATAATATGGATATTACTTATATAGAATTAATCATTTAAATAACACTAATAAGTACAGCGACATCTATGGACAATTGTTATGATACGGTAACTCCTTTCCTCTTAACCATTATTAATAATGCGTGAGCGTGTTTATAGGTGGCGCTGTAAAATTTTATTTTTATGCTAGTCTTAGATAGATGGCATTGCTATCATGATATATATTGTTAACTCTAAAATATATTTTCAAATTAAGGTGCGTTTTTTGTTATTGAATTAATTTATTATTCAATAATGTTAGTTTGGCAGTGGACATGCTTTTATTTTATAGTTCAAAATAAATAAAATTTGAAATTATGAATATTTGTGTTTTTATATTAATTAATACATGTTTCTTAACATTTAAGGAATTAGTGTAAAAAATCGGCATTACCTTAGTTAATTTTAATACTATATGTTGACCTTGATCAGTGAAATTTGATTGTCTGAATATATCCGTATAAAGATTATCGGTGTGGTGATGGAGTAAGAATATAATTCACCAGCCCCTCTCTTGCCTGTGGGTGTTGTAAAAAGGACTAAGCGATTAAATATGCTATATGTATTTATGAAAGAGAAGGAAAACTCGAAACAACCCTACACCCAACCCTATACCAACACGTCTGACCAGCGTGGTACAGTAGGTCAATTTCCCTCCTATTGTGGAGGAGAATGGAGTCAAACAGTGGGACATAGACGAGCCGAAATGAATAAAAAATAAATAAAGTCTAATTAATGTTCCTTTCTTCAAGTTCTCTCTCTAGCTGCGTATGTAGTAAAATATAACCTACCAAAGGACATAAAATCACTGTTAAAAAAGAGAAATATGAAATCAACCAGTCCGAACATATAGGTACCTACCTATTAGGCCAATTTCACTCGAATTGTGAAACAATTCATGCCTTACAATGAGATATCAACTATATCGAAAATGATTACAACATAACTATATCCGTAATCAATTTGTGAAAGGAACAAGCCTGAAGCAAGTGTTAGTCTTTGGCTAAGCTGCAGTTTAAAGTCTCGAGACAATTGATTTTTAAGGGTATAAGTAGGTAGGTATCTATGCAATATTGTTTAATCAGATTCACAATAGATATTGTCATATAAAATCTCTATTAAACAAATACAATAAGTATACCTATATCAGATATAATTAATAATTAATTGACTAATCATGTGCCGAGACCGCACGCGCGTCAATTTCGCCTCATCATCACGCCTATCTTAAAGCGGATCACCGATACGAGTCACTCGAGCTAAATAATCGAATAGCTAATAATCGAATTATTCGATTGTTCTAAGCCTACACTCGGTGGGTGGGCGGACGATTGCTCGCTTAGATTAGGTAGTAAACGGATAATTATACGTCACGGTTTGCGTTCAACAAATAATCATGTTCTTGTCTATGGTAGAGATTTTGTCTTTATTATTACTATTTTTTTAATAATGAGTACTCTGTCACGGAGTGCTGACCGCGCGTCTAATAATCTGATTACCCATTGGTTATCATAATATACCTATATGTAGGTATGTACTTACCGTTTGTTTTTGGGAGTATGATTTAAGAGCGTAAAAAGTTTTTGATTGTTAAATTCTAGTCCAAAGTTATGTGATACGTGATTCTGTTTTTTTTTTTCATAAAAATATAGTTTGATGTAAAACAGTTCATTAAGTTTCATCTTCATAATTGCAATTACCTACTTTGAGGTCGCCGAAAAATGTACCCTTCTTCCATTATAATATAGAAACTTTTTTGCTGACAAAGGTAAAGAACCTTCATCAGCAAAACTTTCCTGGTCGTTTGCCTGACATCAATCTGCCTTGCTAGTTTCAACAATTGTTGTTCAGACGCCATTAGATGGAGTTTGCCCAGGTTGATATAAATCTCTAAGTTGTCTTTTACGACACCTAGGAGTAATTTAAGGTCTGGTGGTAATCGTAGCTTCCATTACATAACCAAAAATGAAAAGATCTTTAAATTTTTTTAAGTTAACCTTAAGAGTTAAAAAGAAAACAGCGACAACACTTTTAAATTCAAACTATTACCTATTCCTTTAATTATTTTCTTATTTTTATTAAATTATTTTAGAATAGTTTACATAATATAGGTATCATTATGGCTAAATGGGATTGGACAAATGTATGTTTATGAAATCTGTATATGTATATATACACAGGTTTTAAGATACATAAATACCAATACGTCCGGGGCAACAGAAGAGAGGAGTGCGGCTTCAAATGGCTACCCTATTCTCTCCCCATCGTCATTGGACTGACTACTGGTATTCATTTCTTGACCTCACTGAAAAAGTTTACCTTCATACACACCACGAAGGTTTACCTTTGGAAATTATTACTTAGTGAGTTATTAAGTAATTGAATTCTTAACCCATAACCACATTCACTGCTTCCCTCTTCTCTATTAGGTGGTTAGGAATTGCTCGTTAACTTGTCTATTCAGCATCTTCATCTGGTCTGGACTACACTATCTCTTATTTTTATTTGTTCCATCTACATTACCTATATTTAATGTCGAAGACTTGAAATTTATAGATGGTTTCGAATTTGCAATTGGCTGTTAAAGCTACGATATTGTTTAAAAGTCCGACTCATATCTACTTTATTATACTCTTAAGACAACTAAATCGTGTAGTGCAGAACTTCAGGTTTTAGTGCAATTAATAAATGACAATTCGACGTAGTTGTATAACTGGAAAATGGGACATGTTTCATAATACCAATGCGCCAATCTATGTAGATACCTATACCTAATTATAATACGTATCTACTGTCTCGAAGACAATTTAATTGACATTCCACGTCTGGTATGTGTAAAACTTTGCCATAATTTGTGTTTCCTGAAATTATAACTACAAAAAGAAAAAAAAAACATGTTAAAAGTTAGTTACTAGAACTCGTCACTAGATGGCATTAGCTAAGAAGTTCAAATGTTTTTGTATAACATTTATAAGGTGTGTATTTAAATAACTGTTTATTACCTTATAAAAATATTATTAAAGTAGGTATTCATACAAATATTACTACTACTTTATATAAACATCTGGGTATTATTGGGCAGGTAATTGTGGTAGGGCTTACGGTTCAATGAAAAATACTATAAAATGCAGGCAAAGAAAATCTAAAAAAACTCTAGTCATAAAAAGTAAGCATAGATAACAAGGGTCAAAATTATTATCACGCTCCCTAAAATAAATGTCTCAAAAAGTATTTAAAAAAATAGCAAATGTTTTTAATAAAGCCCAAGTCAAGTATAGTCAAAGGATGAATAAAATAATAAATAACATGGTATAGGGTTTCATTTCGAGTTTTCCTTCTCTTGCATAGATGTGCATATCCTTTAGTCGTCTTTTACGACATTCGCGAGCAAGATAGGGAGTGGTGAATTGTATTCTTACTCCATCACCATACGGAAATACTCCGTCTGTATTTCACCTAACTGTATTTTGGAAAAATCATCGTCCTTTCATTTATATTGTCTTAATTTAAAGTGATTTTTGTAATTTTTTTAATTTAATAACTTAATAAATTATGTAATTCAATTATTTTTATTGACGATGCGAGCAAACGAGGAAGCAGCACTCCTGATGGTAAGTGATGCTGCCGTACATGGACTTTTGCTATACCAGGGGCACAGCTGGGCCTTTGCCTACTGTGAAGAAACTGCTTTTCTTATACTTTGTTTAAAGTATCACAGCGGTGACATGGATAGCCTGAAGCCTTCTACACTATCGAGTGGTATGTTGGTAAAGCAATGACGATGGTAACAAGTGAAACAATTCCTCAGAATACTCCCCCATGAAAGAGCTGGTATAGTGTAGGTAGAGACTTTTCACCTTAAATACGAAGTCAGAAAATATATAGGATATTTAATTACTTTTGCACTAGGTAAGTACATAATATGTTTTTAATAACGATGACTTTCTTGACGCCAAAAAACTACAGTTCTTCCCTGACCATGATTGAATGCTCTAATTATCCGACTCTTTGTGATAATTAAAAACGGAAAATTACTATAAAACCTTTCATTCTTATAGAGTTAGATTGAATTTCTTTTTATAGTTTCGTAAATTTCGTTAAAAGAACTTACAAATAAAAGTTATTAGACTGACTAATTTAGTGCTGATTGAATAAGGTTTCATAATTGCTAGAAAGCACGCTAAAATTTCTTTTGTAAAATTCAGTACTTGGCACTAAGATTGAATGGTTACACAAGTTCCTTTTATAATATTTTATAAAAAAGTTATTTAAGCAATTCAAGATTTTTTATAGAGATGAACAAAAATGTAAAACGTATTACATTTATATTGTATTATTATTGTCTTCCTTTCTGTGTGGTGACGGAGTGAGAATACAATTCACCATTCCATATCCTGCCCGTGGATGTCGTATAAGACGTCTAAGGGATATAATATGCACATAACATTTGTGCAAGAGAAGGAAAACTCAAAATGAAACCCTATACCAACATGTTTGACCAGCATGGTATAGTAGGTCAAATTTCCTCCCATTGTGGAGGAGGCCCGAGTCCAACAATGGGACGTACGTGGGCTGCGGTGATTATTCTCTTTGGTAAATTAAATACAATAAGTTTTTTTTTGCGTGTAGTGACGGAGTAAAAATATAAATCATCCCCTAGGGGGATGGGTTGGGGGTGTTTGTCCATAGGAGTCGTAAAGAATAACACGTATGCAAGAGAAGAAAAACTTGAAATAAAACCTTATATCAAGCTGTTTGACCAACTTTAGAGTAAGTCGGTTTCGCTCCCATTGTGGCGGAGGCTCAATCCGAGTAATGGGTCATATCAGTGATAAAAAGAGTAAATATGATTGATGGGTCTAAATTATAAGTAACAATAAAATCAAGAATAGTAAATTACAAATCTAAATGAACTTCATCGTCATCACAGCTCATATACGTCCCTCTACTGGATTCGAGTTTCCTCCACAATACGAGGGAAATTGACCTATTGTAACACGCTGATTTTCTTTCTGCTGTAATAGAAGTAATATATCCCTTAGAAGTCTTTTACGACAACTACGGGCACGATAGGGGGGGGGGTGGTGTTTTATATTCTTACTCCGTCACAACACGGATGTATTATCCGTGTACCCAGCCCGCTTCGCCGGGCTAGATTTTGCTTTATTTTATTTAAATAATAAACTTACATAATTAAATATTTAATTTAACTTTAAAGAAGAACAAAAGAAGAAGAGAAAAGAGGAGTGCTCCGATCGTCACCAAACTTTATAGGATTACTCGTCAGGTCAATCTGGAGATTCCCTGAAAGTTTCATTGAAATCGGTCCAGCCGTTTCGGTGGCTATACGGAACATACCACACACTGCATACTTTCTCTTTTATAGGTATATATAGATTAATCATACAACATATATATAACATATCATATCAACATAATTATCGTATTAATAATACTATAATACCTATGCTGATTGGACGAGTGGACATAGGGTTTTAATTCATGTATCGATGTTATAATTATACCATAGGTATTCTTATAGGGAAGATTGTGAATTATTTTTATACTCCGTCACCACATTAATATATTACAATACTTATTCTTATAATTTTTTTTTTTTTTTGTGTGTGTGCAGCTGTTGGCCGCAGATGGCCTTGACAGCTTGACGCGGACTATGGGTGAGCGCTGAGGGCTCTCAACCCGGAGAAAAGTATGCTAAGCGACATCGCCCAAGGGCTCCCCCTGTGGGGAACGGACCTCGGCTTGGGGCGTCGCTGGAGGCAAAGTGGGCGTGCCCACGTTTTTGGTCGTGACTTTTGCGCGGCGCGGTTTCGCACCTCGTCGGCGAGGGCGAAACCGCGGATATTTATTTGTTGAGGCCTCGCGGGCCGTGTAGGCTCTTTGTTGAGCGAGTGTTGTCGACCTCTTCGTCGAGGACGTGACGAGGACGTCGGATGGATTATTCTTATAACATTTTGTTCTTTTATTTATCTCATTTTCTACGTGCAATTTCGATGTGCCGGGCTGGTAACGGATGTCAAGGTATACACTCGTATGTGGTCGAGTTAATAGGGTTGGGGAGGGAATACGGTAAGTTATTGGGCAACATATCGTTCATGCGTCGCCCCGGACAGGTTGGGCGGAGTGTGTCCAGACTATAGTCTAACACGAAAGATAATAATAAAATTAAAAAGAGAAAATTTGGTATAATAAAATACATTATTTTCTGATGTTTACATGATTATTACACACTTGAAATGCAATTATTTATACGGATTTTAACGCATTTGTATTTAATTTTTAATTTACCAACGTTTCGAAACACAACAGCGTTCACGGTCGTAGAAAGATTGATTTTAAATTAGGTACAAGCGTGATAAAATGCATAGCAACAGTTTTATTTCAAAAATACGTTGTTTGTAGTGATAAGATTAATTAAAGAGAAACAAGAGGGTTCTTTACCAACTATTAACGTGCTTTAATATAAGTACTTTTCTAAAACTCCATATCTATGACCATAAATAGTAAACATTTGACGTGTTTTTATAATTTGAAGCATTTTACTGCTTGTTTATTTGATATTCTCTGACAAGTTGACGTTTTGAGCTATTGCAGAAGCTATATTTGGAAAAAGTTGGAGTTAATATATTAGATGAGCATCGTAAATAGTCGATATGTTCATGACTACTCTTCTGAAGCTCCGTCGTCTTCCCGTAGACTACCCAATAATCCGTGGAATGATATCATATGCAATCATTTGGCCAACGTGCAGTATCACCCAGGAATACTTGGAACACGGAACATCGATTGAGAATGCAGATTGGATGCGAGCAGCACGTTTCAGCGTTTTTGGTACGTTTTTCATGTCGCCCGTCTTCTACGGATGGATGAAATACACAAGTCGTTTTTTCACCAGAAAAAACCTCAAAACTGCAATTATAAGAGCACTTATTGAGCAATTAACTTATTCTCCTCTTGCTATGGCATATTTCTTCTTCGGAATGAGCCTTTTGGAACGCAAACCTCTGAAAACTTGCGTGAACGAAGTCAGAGAAAAGTTTTGGCCAACGTACAAGATCGGTGTGGTTTTTTGGCCGACAGCGCAGACTTTAAATTTTTATTTCATATCTGAAAAAAATAGAATTGTGTTTGTTAGTGCCGCCAGTTTTGTGTGGACAGTATACTTGGCACATATGAAATCTAAAGAACAGAAAAGTGACGCGATTGTGAAATCGGACAGTTGAATGTGAGGGAGATATTTATGGCATGATTTTATAAGCGTTTGGTTGCAGTGATTTTGTTATTTATAGCCATGAAGATTTGAATAAGATAAGAATTTCTATATGCGTAATATTTTCATGTAATGATAACTATATTGTTATGTACATATATATTTATGATGATTTTATTTCAAATTGTCTTTTAATATCAGTATTTTTTTTGGAAGAAGCTATGGTCCGTCATACCTTACTGCACCGTTTTCTATTACCATCTGAAGACCGAGTTCTTGTTTTTGCTGGGTCTCTAAACACTGATAGTCTACTGATAAGTTATATTAAGTGTGGTGACGGACTAAGAATATAACTCACCACTCCTTATCTTGCCCGTGGATGTCGTAAAAGACGACTAAGGACTATAGGTAACATCTGTATATGAGAAGGAAAATTTGAAATAAAGCTAAACACGTCTCACCAGCGCGGTATAGTAGCTCAATTTCCATCCCAATGTGGAGGAGATCTAGTGGGACTTATGTGGGTTGAGTCGTCCCAATTCCCGACGCTGTCGACCATCGCCCTAGCGATAGCCGACAGCGTCAGGTCTGCACCGATGATTGCGACGAGTTCACAGCGCTGCACTGCCTAAGCCGCGCAGGCCTCGAGCGTATGGTGCGCCGTGTCCTTGTCTCAATCGCAGTGGTGGCAGGACGGTGTACTCTCCCTCCTTACGACCTTGTGCAGGTATTTGGCGAAGCACCCATGTCCCGTCAAAACCTGCACTAGTAGGAAGGAGAGCACCCCGTGCCGCCTTTAAATGAGATAAGAGTAGAATGATCATGATGATGGGAACTATTAGCAGTGTGGTAATTTAAAAAGCGCGGTTGTTTTTTTTTGTGTATTTTTAATTGCAGGCTATTGTCTGGACATACCCTGCCCAAGCTGTCCGGGGCGACGAATGAACGGCGTGCGGCCCCATAACCATTCCCTCTCCATCGTAATTGGGCCGACCACTGGTACCGTTTTCTTGACTTCCGTGGCCGGCCCGACGGGTTACCCTTGTACTGTCTCCTTCGACACGCCGGCAACAAGACAGTGTTGCCGAAGTGTCGCCCTCACACGCAGCAGAATGCTTACCTTTCTCGTATATACTGAGAAAAATATAAATACGTCATTAATTTTAAATACATTTGGTTATTTACCTACTTTCAGCATCTGTGTATTTTAAAACTTCGATTTATTTATTTTTCTAAAAGTACAGTAATAGTTTATATTGATTTCTGATGTTTATCGGACGTTATACATATAAAATGAACTAATTTTATGCTTGTTATCGCATCTAAGATCCTCTTATGAACCGTGGAGGCTGTAAAGTATTTGAAATGTCGGTATAGTAAAACCGAAATTGAACGTGATAAAATCTGTAAATTTTGTTTCTTTTTTAATAGTTCATATAACGTAGAAAGTGCATTTGTAATTCTTAACTGGTATGTAATATATGGTCGTCCCGTGTGGTGACGGAGTAAGAATATAATTCACCACCCCCTCTTTCTTACTTGTGGGTGTCGTAAAAGACGACTAAGGGATATAATATCTATGCAAGAGAAGGAAAACTCGAAACAAAACTATATATCAACAAGCCTGATCAGCGTGGTATGGTAGGTCAATTTCCTCCCTATAGTGGAGGGGCCCGAACCCAGCGGTGGAACGTGTATGGGCTGAGAAAATGAGATTATGAATATATGGTCCGCCATATATTGATAGAGTTGACCCAAATTAATGTAAAGCTCTTAGTCGTATTTTATGACACCCACGATCAAAATAGGTGTAGGTAATATTCGTAGACTCTGGTCTACCAAAATAGGTGTAGGTAATATTCGTAGACTCCGGTCTACCAAAATAGGTGTAGGTAATATTCGTAGACTCCGGTCTACCAAAATAGGTGTATGTAATATTCGTAGACTCCGGTCTACCAAAATAGGTGTAGGTAATATTCGTAGACTCCGGTCTACCAAAATAGGTGTAGGTAATATTCGTAGACTCCGGTCTACCAAAATAGGTGTAGGTAATATTCGTAGACTCCGGTCTACCAAAATAGGTGTAGGTAATATTCGTAGACTCCGGTCTACCAAAATAGATGTAGGTAATATTCGTAGACTCCGGTCTACCAAAATAGGTGTAGGTAATATTCGTAGACTCCGGTCTACCAAAATAGGTGTAGGTAATATTCGTAGACTCCGGTCTACCAAAATAGGTGTATGTAATATTCGTAGACTCCGGTCTACCAAAATAGGTGTAGGTAATATTCGTAGACTCCGGTCTACCAAAATAGGTGTAGGTAATATTCGTAGACTCCGGTCTACCAAAATAGGTGTAGGTAATATTCGTAGACTCCGGTCTACCAAAATAGGTGTAGGTAATATTCGTAGACTCCGGTCTACCAAAATAGGTGTAGGTAATATTCGTAGACTCCGGTCTACGAATATTACCTACACCTATTTTGATCGTGGGTGTCATAAAATACGACTAAGAGCTTTACATTAATTTGGGTTAACTCTATCAAAAGTCTAGTCAAAAATTATATTCCCAAGGAAGGTTGACGTCAGGAAAGCGGCCGGTCATCAAAATATTGCCAAAAAATTTTGCAATATGTATGATGGAAGTTGAGAACATATTACGTTAACCCTTTTTCGTTTTTTTTTTTATGGTAGGCTATTGTTTGGGCACAAACCACCCAATTTTTCTGGGGCGACGGATAGGCGGACTGCCCTATAATCTACCGTATTCCCTCCCCGTCGCTATTGGGCAGCCCATTGGTAGCGATTTCTTGACATTCGTGGCCGGCCCGGCGGATTATCCTTTCGGGTGCCGCTGCCTTCCGCGGAAACATGGTGTTGCCAGGGCGTCGCCTCAATCCCCTGTCTATCGAGCAACGCGACCTTTATTACGGCGATTTATATCTACCCGCTATAGAAAATTTAATTTATGTAGCGGGTAGATATAAATTAAACGACGAAATGATTTTTTTTTGTAATAACGATGACTTATTGGACTTGAGACATCTTTATACACCCGTGACCACGAACGCTGTAAAGTGTTTGAAACGTCGGGCAATCAAAATCATATACAAATGCGATATAATTCGTAAAATAGTTTTATTTACCGAGTGTAGTACTCGTGTAAACATCAGAACGCATAATATGTAGAAAAAGGTTTTGATTTATAACCTATGATCTACCTATACTAATTTTATAAAGAGGAAAGATTTGTTTGTTTATATTGAATAGGCGCCGAAACTACTAGACAGATTTCAAAATTTCTTTCACCAATGGAAAGCTATAATATCAGGAAGTAACATAGGCTGTATTTTATCCCGGTATTCTCACGGGAACGGCAACTATGCGGGTAAGATGACTGAAACCTGAACCGAAACGAAGCGCGGGCAGGTTGCTGCTTGTAAAATAAAACTATACGGATTTTAGAAATATCATTGTATTGCTGAAAACTTTACAAACATACAATTCATCATCATTATCATCACAGCTCATATACGTCCCACTGTTGGGCTCAAGCCTCCTCCACAAGGGGAGGGAAATTGACCTAAGATATCACACTGGTGACAGACGTGTTGGTATAGAGTTTTATTTAGAGTTTTGATTCCTTTACATGGATGATTTATCCTTTAGTCGTCCTTTACGACACCTACAGGCAAGCAAAGAGGGTAGTGAATTGCATTCTTCTTCCGTAACCACACAGAGAAAATATATATTTATAAAATATATATAACTTAATTTCAAATACACATTTGCGAGAAACTTCAACTGGCTTATATCAAATACTATTAAGCTATTTAGATAAAAGATAAGCTGCCTGTTTTCCATTATCGAACTATCATTTCATTATTTATAAACTAGTTCAAGTAATAAGGCGAGTGTTTGGGAGTTTTGAGCTTCTGACAAATCGATACAGTGATATAATTTTTTTTAAATATCCTGCACTAAAGTGATAATCCTTGTGTTGCGGAGGATTTTACAAACATATAATTAACGGACACAAATTACATCCAGACTCAGAACTACAATTTGAAGTGCTGTTCTGCATAGGAACGAAACTCACAATATTAACACGATAAGTTTCTTAACCATTAGGACAAAAATTCAGTCAGTATTTGATTTTAATTATCCTACGTTTCGAATAATTTTCAGCGTTCACGGTCATGAGAGGACCAACTAACACGACATATTATTATGATAATCTATGGTACTTTTACCACAGTATAGATAAAGTTCTTTTTTTTTTGGGGATGGGTTGCGGCCGGCGCACTCCTTGCACCACTTCATCTGGGGCGACAGAGGGGCGTAAGCACGCACACCCGCAACCGACCCGTAACACCACGTCGCCTTCGTCGTTGGACCGACCACCGGAGCAGGGTTACTTGTCGTCAGTGATTGGCCCGACGGAATACCCCTTGAGGAGTACCCTCCCATTGACCGAACATACATTATGCAGCATACATTATGTATGCTTAAGCTTATTCCTTTCTTGTGGTAGTCATAAAAACGCTAGAGTTCAAAATGAAACCCTATAACCGACATATTTTTCGTTCGTCTTAACCTACCGTATCTCTTCTACTTCGTCATTGGGCTGACCACCGGTACCCAAGTTCCCTGTCCTCTGTGACCAGCCCTATACCAACACGTCTGACCAATGTCACTCCTATTTAGGCTTCAGCCCAGTAGTGATGATAATGATAAATGTTTTTAAAATTTGTTGCAATTAACTCAAATAAACAGCAAATTTGATTGTCGCTCAACTGTCGTCATTCGATTTTTATCATTTATGTTAATTATCATACGCATTATCTCATTAGTTTCAACTGTAATTTAATTATTTCATCATTTTCAACATGTATAAAGTTTCATAATTTTGCCTTTTGGTGACAGACTAAGAATACAATTCACCATTTCATCTCTTACCTGAGGGTCTCGTAAAAGACGACTAAGTGATATAATATGCATATGACATCTATGCAAAAGAAAACAAACTCGTAACAAAACCCTATGCCAACCTGTCTGACCAGTATGGTCAGGTCATGATGATGATAAGGTCAATTGCTGTCCTGTCATGGAGGAGGCTCGAGCCCAGCAGTGGGACGTATATCACCCGAAATGAAACTTTATAATGCAGCTTTTTTCTAAGCCATTGCAGACATATTTGACAGCATGACTAAATATTTCATTCAAGAAACACCGATAAAGCTTGAATATCGGATACATTCTTCGCTTTTTTAATATGACAAAAAAATAACAATAACATTAGAATCAATAATTTCCATGATTTTTATGGGGATGCTTCTATGTAGTAACATTAATCATGTTTTGTCATCGGCGAGTTAATGGGCGCAGGAGTTTATCGGACCATGTTTTTTATTTTTAATTTTAAATATTTCGTGATTTAATATGCTGGGAATGGTTTACTGTTGTATTATATAAATTTTATTGATTGTTAAGGATTTATAATGTGGAATTTATTTAAAAAAATGCTAAGCATGTAAATGTTGATCGTAGGGTTATTATTTCCAATGTTTAAAGATTCCAATTATAAACGTTTTTTTATGACAAATTAAGAAAACACTATGTCACCACTCCAATATTTCCTGCGAACTATAAGGAAATATATATATATATGAGGTAATAAAAAGCTTGAATTAAAACCCTTTTTCATGGGTAAGCGCACACGCTGTCCATTCCGTCCGGGGCGACGAAAGGACGGCGCGCGGGCCCATAACCCACTGGAACCCATGTTGCCTTCGTCATTGGGCCGACCACTGGTGTCGAGTTTCTTGTCCTCAGTGGTTGGCCCGACGGAATACCCTTTCGGGTACCTTCACATCTCGACGTCCCTGTCCTGGGACGTCGGTCGCTGTCACACGGTACAATCGCCGTCGCGCGGTCGAATTAAAACCCTTAGCTTCCAATCTAATTAGTAGAGCAATATTTTTGCCAACATTACTAAATCAAAGTCTTTGCCGAATTTGCTAATATAGGTAGGATTTAATATGCATATACCTAAGACCTATGCAAGAGAATGAATACTCGAAATCAACCCTTATATCAACCCGTCTGAACAGCGTGGTATGGTGAGTAAATTTTCTCCTGTTTTGGAGGAGCCTACGTATATATGAACTGTAATTTTTTTTTGTGTGTCTACAGCTGTTGACCGCAGATGGCCTTGACAGCTTGAGGAGGACTATGGGTGAGCGCTGAGGGCTCTCAACCCGGAGAAAAGTATGCTAAGCGACATCGCCCAAGGGCTCCCCCTGTGGGGAACGGACCTCGGCTTGGGGCGTCGCTAGAGGCAAAGTGGGCGTGCCCACGTTTTGGTTCATGACTTTTGCGCGACGCGGTTTCGCACCTCGACGGCGTTACGTGTTAAGGCCTCGCGGGCCGTGTAGGCTTTACGTTGAGCTAGTGTGATTGTGTCGTCCTCTTCGTCGAGGACATGGGATGGAATGAACTGAAATGAAAAATATCAATTATTTAACCTCGATAAACGCACTTGATCGAGTCGGTTAAGAGGACTGCTTCTAATGCGGGCAATGGTTTGTTCCAAAGTAAATTTTATTAGTAGTTTTATATGATAGGACTACACTGTCGATAGTCGTCTGTCCAAAGCCGCGAGCTGATCCATTCGAGGTAGTACCACACTCTCACAAAAAATCGACGTCTAATTAATGTTCGCAATTTGTTACTGCACTTCGTTCGGTGAGCAAGAGAGCTGGAAGTCTAACTTTCTGAAAGTATTTGCATGTGGTGGGTATTGGTCTTTCATCATCATCATCATTTCAGCTTATATACATCCCACTGTGGGCTCTAGCCTCCTCCACAATAGGAGGGAAATTGACCTTACCATGCTGGTCAGACAGGTTGGTATAGGGTTTTATATCGAATTTTCCTTCTCTTGCATAGATGTTATATGCCTAATATATCCCTTAGTCGTCTTTTACGACATCCAAGGACAAGATAGGGAGTGGTGAATTGTATTCTTACTCCGTCACCATACAGAAAATGTCTTTAGTATCACTGAATCTCATTGCAAGCATTCACGCTCCTATCACTTTCTTCACGGTAGAGAGTGGCTTAGCAAAAATGCATGAGCGGCAGTATTGCTTACCACCAGGTCTGTTGTTTGTTCGTTTGTCACCAACAGCTATAAAAAAAAAATAATGAATTTAGGCACCTTTTTTTATGGGTGAGCTATGGGTAAGCGCATACGCCGTCCATTCCGTCCGGGGTGACAAAAGGACGGTGCGCGGACCCATAACCCACCCGTACCCACGTTTTAATTTAGGCAAGAGTTTAATTTAGGCACCTTGACTACTTTACCGTGTGCTTACGGAGTAAGAATGCAGTTCACCACTCCCTATCTTGCCCATGGATGTCGTACAGGACGACTAAGGGATATGTAATGCACATAACATCTGTGCAAGAGAAGGAAAACTTGAAATGAAACCCTATACCAACATGTCTGACCAGCATGGTATAATAGGTCAAATTTCCTCTCATTGTAGAGGACGCCCGAGCCCAACAGTGGGACGTATGTGGGCTGCGATGATGACTACTTTTCTGTATATGGCATATCTACTAGTCAAACGATTTAATATTAAGTTTTATTTTGAAATTTCCTTCTTTTACATGAATGCTATCTGTATATTAAGTCCTTTAGTCATAGAGAGAGAAGCCAGGGCAACGGAATGATTAATTTTGTATACTTACTCTATTAACACGCGGTATCTTGCAAAATATCATATCAAAAAAATATTGATGTGAATGTACTATTAAAAAGGCAAAAACTAGATAGAGACGTGTTAACAGTCAATCAATTAAATTATATTAAAGTATTCACTAATAAAACCGTATCATTAGCTAATTACCACGAAATATTTCTGTATAAATTAATTTTAAATACATTTATATATTCGCAAAAAACGGTATTAAAAATCATTTACACTTAGTTTCCGAGATTTACGCGAGCAAAATAGAGCAAAGATAAGCTTAATTTGTAATTTAGTGGTATAATTTAACAGGTATTTAGTAGAATTAATATTCTTTATATATAAATTTCTTGTGTACGTGTGTATGTAACTATACTTCTCCTAAACGGCTAGTCCAATGTTGATGAATTTTTTTGTGTGTAATAAAATCCGGAATATAGTGATAAAATACTCTACGTGATAAAATCCGGAATACAGAAATCGAAGAACGGGAGTAACCGACATAGCACGAAGAATTAGCACGTTGAAATGGCAATGTGTAGGCCAAATCGCTCGTCGAACCGACAACAATTAAATAAATAAATAGTCAAATAATAAAAAAATGCATGTCTTCTTTATATTCTCTCGAGTATGTGGGTGTCACTGAACTCCTTCTAAACGGCTGGACTGATGTTGATGAAATTTTTGATGTGTGTTCAAGGGGGTTCGAGAATGGTTTAGATTCACAATTGGACCCGGTAGGTGGCGTTATTTTATTTGAACAGAACAACGTCTGTTGGGTCAGCTAGTATAATATAAAAAGCTGAATAGTTTGTTAGTCTGAATGTCGTATTCTGCGCGTGGGTGCTGTAAAAGAGGACTAAGAGATGTATCTATATAACATCGACGCCAAAGAAGGAAAACTCTATATAAAATCCTATACTAAGCCGTCCACAATAAAAGGGAAATTGACCTACTATATCGCGCTGGTCAGACGTATTGGTATAGCGTTTTATGTCTAGTTTTCCTTCTCTCAAGTCAAATCTCTTTTACGGCAAGAGAAATGATAAATCATATTCTTATTCCATCACCTCACAGATTATGCCATGTGATGATTTTATACGGTAAAGTAATGATTTTATACGGTAAAGTAAAAATATGACGCCCCTTTCTTCTCCATTATTTTCGCTTTAAGAAAAGGTAAACTTGATATAGAGCCTTAAACTAAAGTCAGTGACATAGTATACCAAATTTCCTACCGTTTGTGGTCGATTATGTCTAAAAGTGAAATAAATAGGTACTAGCTGAACGAACAGACATTATTCTGTTCAAATCTAAAAAAATAGTAAAAGGAATTCTCTTTGAAATCGATTGCAGCGCCACCTACCGGTTCCAACTATTAATATAAACCAGTCTCATATCCATCGGAACAGCTACAAAAAATATCAAAATCGGTCCAGCCGTTTAGATAGACTTTAATTACAAACACACGAATAGAAAATTTATATACATATATAAAGACTATAATCGTAAATATATAATAATAGCTCATACACATCTCACTACTAGCCTCGAGCTTCCTCCATCATCATCATCATCGCAGCCTACATACGTTGGGCTCGGGCCTCTTCCACAATGGGAGGGAATTTTTTTGGGGGTGGGCGCGCTCCTCGCTCCACTCCGTACGGGGCGACAGAGGGGCGTAAGCACGCACACCCGCAACCCACCCCACGTGCACGTCGCCTACGTCGTTGGGCCGACCACCGGAGCAGGGTTACTTGTCATCAGTGGTCGGCCTGACGGGATATTTAGGGTACCCTCCCATCGACCGACGTTCCCCCCTCAGAGAGGACGTCGGTCTTTCCTCACGTGGTCGGTCTCTCGGCGGGTGATGGACTAATCCCTGGTCACACGTCTCGGCGTCCTCGACGTGCCAGGCGGTGAGCTCCCTCAACGAGACCACACCGCCCTCCGCTCGCACCCCCGTCACCCGCCGATACAATCCGGCGAGCATTTCCGCTTCCAGGTCCCACGAGGGAGTCCAGGCCAATAGGCACGCTGCCTCCGTCGCCATCGTGCGGTATCCGCGCGGATGGCCCTGACCGCCATGGCTCTCTGTGGTCGCCACAGAAGAGCCCTGAGTCGGACGGTCATGGACCACGCCCACACCGGTGCGCCGTACAGGGCCATCGACCGGATGACCCCCGCGTACAGCCGTCAGCACGTAGCGCTCGGTCCGTCCACGTTCGGTATAAGCCACGATAGGGCGGACGCCGCGCCGACGATTTGACCTACCATGCTGGTCAGACATGTTGGTATAGGGTTTTATTTCCAGTTTTCCTTCTTTTGTACAGATCTTATGTGCATATTATATCCCTTAGTCGTCTTGTACGACATCCACGGGCAAGATAGGGAGTAGTGAATTGTATTCTTACTCCGTCACCACCTCCATATTGCGAGGTAAATTGACCTGCTATACCACGCTGGTCGGGCGGGTAGGATTTAATTTCGAGTTTTCTTTCTCTTGCATGGTTGTTATATGCACAGGATAGGTATTCCTTAGTCGTCTTTTACGACGCTCATGGGCAAGAGAGGGGGTTGAGAATTGTATTCTTACTCCGTCACCACAAGAAAAATCTAATCCCTACCGAGGGTATTTCATTGAAAACCATATCATGCCGGGTGAATTGGCTAGGCAATCTATAAGTTATCTGTTTACATTAAGTCTTAAGCACCGGATCAATTATATTAAATTTATTTTCTGTAAAACGTAACTGCCCACACAAAATCTGTTCATAAATACAAGTACTAAGAAAATAAATCTATATTTTTTTTCTTTGTGTGATTAATGGCTGTTATGGCGCAAAAATGTTTTTTACTGCCTACGATTCGTTAACGACAAATGGCCGCTTTAGGTAAACTATTGGAGATTATAGATGTAAGATATCCTCTATTATTGGTAAGAAGTTTGCCGGAAGGGATCAACTAATTTTGAAAATTTATACATATATACAATTTCGAAGGGAGCTAATACCATATATGTTGTATGAAGCATAAAATTATATAAAAGATTAAAGTAAAAGAAAAGAAAAGAAATATATTTAAAAGGTTAAGAAAAAAATTACTGGACTCTTAGTTTCTTGCCGGATCTATGTAAGCTCTATGTAAGCTCTCCCTTTGCAATATCAAAGGTAACACGAGAAGAAAATCCAAACATTTTATATTAACGTAATAGCGTGTATTAAACGAAACGAACGCCAACTGCACGAAAAAGCATGACTCATTGTCATGTTCCGCCCGAGCCGAGCGTGCAAGAGAGAGAGCGCAGAATAAACCATGGAGAGCCACGATTGGGCTAAGCGTTTGACTTGTGACACATCTACTCGCATCTCTAATTTAAGTAAAAAATTTTTCAAAGAACGACTGCAAATAAATAATAATTTATCGAAAAAAAAAATATTTTTGATTAACTCCTTTGTATTATACAAAATGATGATAATTCAGTGATAATAATTCAATTATGGATGATGGAAGATGGAGTAAGAATACAATTCACCACCCCCTCTCTTACCCGTAGGTGTCGTAAAAGACGACGAAGGGATATTAAGCATATGGCATCTATGCAAGAGAAGAAAAGCTCGAAATAAAACCCTATACCAACCTGCCTGATCAGCATGGTATAGTAAGGTAAATTTCCCTCTTATTATGGTGGAGGCTCGAGCTCGAGTGGGACGTATATGAGCTGAAATGATGATGATGATGACGTATATTACAATGAATGAAACATTATAAAACGACTATTCCAATTGTTGATGATGCCATTATCTAGGATAATCGAAATATGTAAAAATTGTTCTCATCATGACTATCTTCTTGGCTTATATACGCCGTACCGCTAGCCTCGAGTCTCCTCCATAACAGGAGGAAAATGCATCTACTATACTACATTAATCAGTCTGGTTGGTATCGGTTTTTATTACAAGCTTTCCTTGTCTTGTATAGATGTTATATGGATATTATAATCCCTTAGTTGTTTTTTGTAATAATCACGTATAAGAAAAGTATAAATTGTATTTACTCCGTCACCTCACGGAAAGTATTTTGTTAATTTAATTAAATTGAGATGTATATTATCACATCGAACACTATCTAATCCTACCACACATTCCTACCAATGTAACTTTTGGAAGCCCTGGCTTGGATCCTGATCCACAATGATCGCCGTATAAGAAATAGAAGTTTGACCCTTAGAAAGTCCCGGAAAACACTTTTAATTGTTTTCGGGACCCACAACAAATTTATATAGAGAAGAAAAACAGGACGAGTCGGACTGACTCCACTTTCTTCCTATGCCAAGTTGAGAGACATGATGCAAGTAAGCTAATAAGCCAGTAAATAAGAGAAAATACAACTACGTGAAGCGCCGCATTACAACATCGAAGACTACCTGCATAATTATTTAGCAGAATCTGTAAGTCAAACGTAATATAAATTAAACTATATAATCTAACAGCCCAATCAAAGTAGCTAAACTCCCATCCGTCGATTGGAAGAAAAAACAATACATGAAAAAATATTGAACGAACTTCAGCAATCCATATTTCACACTAATTATATGAACGTCACAAATAAATCGATTATTACTGTGAAGAAGGGATTCTCATGCAATTTTCTTTGTTTTTTTTTATTATTTATTTTTTACTACGACTATAAATAATGTTTCTTTGGCAGGTGAGGACAGCCTTTGAGACAGTTATGGGACACTGGTTGTAGGACAAAAAAGGTACTTTATATTCTTGTGATTTTGGTCAATTTTATCTTTGACAAAATATAGATGTGGATGTAGCGTGAAATAGTTCACTTTGGGATATGATAAGCGATGTTAGAACCACTACGTGTTAATTTTAGAGGCTATACTTCTATTGGTGATTTAGGGAAATATTATGATAAATTCTTACAATGCGCGCGCATACCGTCACAAATGTCAACTAGATAATACGTTATAAACAAGCTTTCAATGTATTAAATACCTTTTTTTTCGATTATTTGTTTTGTTTTTTACAAACGTAGTATAACGCCAAGGATACAATTTTAAGTAAGATGTTTCGAAAGATTTTTATCTTGCTATGCTGAAGAAGTATAACTTCTTACGTGTGTACATAAGTACACACACACACAAGATTACTTAAGAAGTGCGTTTAATCAAATAAAATTTAGCTTTATTACAGGCATAAGTATAATCACACTATAACGGTTTCTGATGTTTACGCATAATTATAGTTAAAGATAATTTTATAAATCAAAAACTGTAAGATAGAGTAAGCCACCATAAAATTTATATTAATTTAGGATCATGTCCCCTGAGTTTTCTTGCCCGATCTTTTTCAGTGTGGCCGTGTTCCGATCCAGTAGTATACTAAATTGTTAAGTTTAAATACAATTACTATTAATTTTAATGTTAAATAATTATTAACCGTAAACAATATAATTTTTTCAAATAAAATCATTTTCTTCTTACACTGGCAATAAATTTGTATCAAAATGTGGGTCAATATTTAATAACTAATTTTCTGTATCGGGTAATTATATTTTTTTTGTAATAACGATAACTTGTAGGACATAAGACATTTTAGTCCGCCCGCGACCATGAACACTGCAAAGTGTTCGAAACGTCGGGCAACCAAAAATCAAATACAAACGCGATAAAATCCATAAAGTAGTTTTATTTTAAAATAAGCACTCAATTAAAATAATAAGGATCAAAATGGGTAAAAACATCTCTAATAGAATCCTTCTGTTCAGGTAAAAGTCACTTTTTTTAGCAATGTTTTTTGGTAGCGTCGTGGAGAGGTCGTTAAGTGAAAAAGGACCTGTTTCGGCTCTTTTGTGCCAATGTTAGGACGGTAGCAAGTTGATACGACACCGGCTTTATCGGCCTAATTAATCGGCTTGTATTCTCGCTCGAATTTTAATGTGTATGGATTGAGATAGTGGGAACAATCTTGGCTAATTTGTGCCGGAACGCAAATTGGTAAAACGGTAGTTGTCATTTAGATGTGATTGACTCATATACTTTACAGAAAATAGCACTCAGAGGTGACAATATTTTAAAGATACTACGTTAGCGTCCTCTGAATTCGTGGGAGGTTAATTTTTAGGCTTGATTCAAACAATTCAAGACGTGGTGGTGAAAGCTCATGTTAAGAGTACACGTCAGCGTAGAGAATGTACATATGAAGACTTTTATGAGTGTGAGTGAAGCGATGGAAATATATCAGGATCGTGGCTTACGGCAATCCGTAGTCTCTGTCTACACATTTGGGAAGCACGCGTGAAGCTATGTATGTATGCATTAAGGACAAGCAGTGTGTCTAGTAACTATTATCTATCGCAGGGACTGTATTCTGTGCACTTCTGTGTCTGTATTTATCTATCTAATTCAAATTCAAATTCAAATCATTTATTATGCATAGACCCCGAGAGGGCACTTACGTATTGTCAATATTACAAAATAAAATTAAATTATCCAATAAAAATAAACTACCACCGGATCGGAACGCGACCGCTACTGAGAAGATCCGGCAAGAAACTCAGCGGGCTTGTCTATTAATTTAATTTTTTTTTCTTCTTACTAGATATAAATTTGTGTACATGTTTTGTAAGACCTAGCTTCAGTGTGATGCCCTTCAAACTGCAAGATACTTAATATAATTCAAATGATTATGGCTGGACCAGATCTCACAAGCGGCACCCGATCACGAGTTAACCATCACTCCCCTCAACCACTATGGAGGGAAGGGAGAGACCTGCTCCACGCAGCTACCGCAAGTAGATCCTTCAGTGAGCATGACCAAAACCATATGTTACAAACATGTTACAAACGACGAAAATGCAAAATTTCGTTAGGCAAAACATGCTACGCTTTACAATATTGGAGTTATTAAAAAAGAGTTTATTTAAAATAAAAAGGATTCAATATTCTTCGCATAATTTTCTGTATTTATTTATTAAAAGTACCTACTCCGCTCATTCTATCATTAGATCCACCGTTATTGTCATACTCTGAGTTTCTTTATAAAATAAAGTTTATTTTAAGCAATTCTTCATAACAGTTTATTTATGTACTAGCAATCTGCATTCGCTTCGCCTTGGTTTCAGTCGCCTTACCTTAAGTTACTACCCGTTCCCGTGGGAATATCGGGATAAAATATAGCCTATATTACTCCCTCATATTATAGCTTTCCATTGGTGAAAGAATTTTTGAAATCGGTTAGGCGGTTTAAGCGTGGGCGTGGGTGACGTGACCGGGGATTAGTCCGTCACCCGCCGAGAGGCCGACTGCGTGAGGAAAGACCAACGTCCTCCCCGAGGGGGGGACGTCGGTCGATGGGAGGGTACCCCCTACGTGGGGGTATTCCGTAGTGGTGTGGAAGCGCGTCGACCGCAGCCCACCCCAAAAAAAAATAAGGCGGTTTAAGCGTAAAAGCGTAACAAACAAATAAACTTACTTTCGTATTTATAATATTAGTAAGGATAACTATGTTTGTTTGGACATCAAGTTTGATTTACATTTTTTGAGGTTATTCGTGTTTTCCCTGCCATGGTTCTATTTGAAAACAACGGTGCTGTGCCTCGATGCAGCTAATGCTAAGACAGGACGTCTTACGGTTTTTTCATGTACTAAGATGTTAATTTATCTATTATCCTTTGCGAGGTATTGCATCGATAAGTACTTACCTTCTAATAATATAGTTTTTAAGTTTAAATAAATTTGTATGGATTTATTACTCTGAGACTGAAATAAATGTGTTGGCTTTTTTTTTTGTGGGTGGGCTGCGGTCGGCGTGCCTCCGCACCACTCCGTCCGGGGCGACAGAGGGGCTTAAGCACGCAACTCCCGCAACCCACCCGAAAACCACGTCGCCTTCGTCGTTGGGCCAACCACCGGAGCAGAGTTACTTGACATCAGTGGTCGGCCCGACGGAATACCCCCTATTGGGGTACCCTCCCATCGACCGACGTCCCCCCATCGGGGAGGACATCGGTAAATAAATGTGTTAGTAAAATAACTCGGTTACAGTTTGTGGTATCGGTTTCATCTGTGATGTTTTATGTTCTGGTAATATTTCACCTTGGTTTAAAGCACACTCCGCTGAATCCAATACTCAATAAATATATAGTATACAACTTTGCATTAAAAGAAAACAATAACAAAAGAAAAAAATACAGACAGAGGCGTTGAGGTCCTTGCCGTAGCTTCTCAACCACTTTCCAATCCAGTGAATCCTCTCAAGAAACCTCTATAAAATTTTTCCCGATTCGGGAATCGAGCCCGAGGCCTCATGAACTGTGGCCGATGGAGATTTAAAATGCAGGGAAAGGGCGACTAAAAAAGAAGCGAAGCTAGGGCGGCTTGAAAGCACAATAAATCAATTTGAATTTGATTTCATCCTTTAATTTTCATGAAAATCTGATCAGTAGTTTCGGAGAAAATCAATAGCAAGCATACATGCAGTTATATAGGCAGCTAATAGGAGACTTATTTAAATAAAGATGTAAAACATTTTTTTTGTTTCATGTAGTAGGTACCTAACTGCAAACCAGTAATAGTTTAAAGTATTATGTCATCTGTATAATTAAATGTAATGATTCCATATCATTAGATTATTTCCCCTGCCCTTCCAGAAGATTTACGACCAACGATTCAATAAGTTCCCCAGTGAATTCCAGACAAACATACCAACACATAATGCCTATAACATTAGATACAAACGCAAGCTGTGTGTATCAAATTACTACAGCTACAGTTATCTTAGTTCATATCAAGCTACTAGTAATTACAAAGCGACAGTTAATTTAATTAATATGCAATGGCGATCAGGAATGAGGTTAACAGCTGTCTTAACGCTCAACTATAAATAAATAATTAACCAATTATATATAACATCTAAATATCAGTTCGAATATTTAGAATTTTAATAAATTCTAGAAAATAGTAAAAAATAATTATTTATTTCTTTATCGTGATGTCATAAAATGCTATAATGTGTCACTTAATAGCCGCAAAGCGTATGTAATGACCAATAAACTGGTAGTGGTCTCGAGTTAAACTGAAACCTGGCTGAAAATACTTTGGTACCCGAAAGGGTAACCCGCTGGGAAAGTCACCAATCAATATCACTTTTGTGGTTGGACTACAACGTCGACGGTTTTCTGTGTAACTGCGGGCCGTTTCGTCTGGAGTAGTACCACACTCTCACAGAAAGTCGACGTTTGAGTAGCAGCAATTTGCTACTGCACTTTGTTCAGTGAATGTTTGCGTGTGGTGGGTTTTGGTGATGCCTTTAGTATCGTTAAACCTAATTGCACGCATTCATACTCACTTTACTGTTTTGGTGGTAAGCTGCGGCCAAGCTCAGGTCCATGAGCAGTAGTGTCACTTACCATTAGATGTCCTGATTGCTCGTTTGCCATCCACAACAATAGAAGAGGCAAATATACACTGGGCATATGATTATATGCTCAGTGTATATAACTCATGTATATAACTCAATAGGTCACGATGAGTGGAAGGAAGTTATGTTGGCTTGTCTATATGCAGTCATTCAACAAGTTTCTTCAAATGGGAGTGAAATAATTCTAAACTGGTAGCAGGAAGATGATAAAATATACAACTTCTTGGATAGATATTTGTATAAATTTTAAGCAAGATTATTTAGAAAAATTGTTTTTTTTTTCATTGCAAACGGTGGCAAACGAGCAAAAAATATCCCTGATGATATCTAATGTTTACGCGAGCGCTACACATTGTAAATAAAACTACTTTAACGGATTATATTGCGTTTGTATTTGATTTATGATTGCCCGACGTTTCGAACACTTTGCAGCATTCATGGTCACGGGCGGACTAAGGTGTCTCACGTCCAACAAGTAATCGTTATTAGAGACATGAGACTAAAATGTGGGTCAAAATTTAATAAATTTATAACTATTTTTCTGTATCGGGTAGATAATAAATGTCTGTAATAACGATTACTTGTTGGACGTGAGACACCTTAGTCCGCCCGTGACCATGAATGCTGCAAAGTGTTCGAAACGTCGGGCAATCATAAATCAAATACAAACGCGATATAATCCGTAAAAGTAGTTTTATTTACAATATCCCTGATGATAAGTGATGCTGTCGCTCATGGACCTTTGTTAGGCCGTTGCCTACCGTGAATAAAGTGAAGGGAGTGTGAATGCATGCAATGAGGTTCGATGATACTAAAACCTTCACCAAAACCCATCACACGCAAATACTACCTAATAATAGCATAAGACAGCATAGAACTAAGGCTTGGCAGACTAGATTAAGAACAGCATAAGCATCTGCTGTAACTTGGGTGTATTTTTGATGTCGATAAAATTCATACCGGGGTACCGAGTTCCTTGTCGTCCGTGGCCACCACGGGCACAGACGATTACCAACTCGGTATCAGTGGTTGGCCCAATGACAAAGAGGTGTGAATACAGTGTATCCCATAATACACCGTATCCCATAATACACCGTATTCACACCCCTGGCCCCAGCCAGGTGCCGATCTTGCGTCGCCTCGGAAGGAATGAATGGTGTGCTGAACTTTTTTAATGTTCACCTAACTGTGGGTTTTAAGCGTGCTTAAAGTTTATTTAACTTTACTATCATCATTACCATCTCAGCCTATATATATCCCACTATTGGGATCGTATCTTCACAAAAAATTGACCTAATATACCTCACCGATCAGACGTATAGGTATAAAATTTTTATATCAAGCTTGCCTTCTCTTGCAGAGGTATTATCTGCATATTATATCTCTTAGCCTTTTTTTTCACACCCAAGGTGTCTAGATAGGGTGGTGTATTCTTACTCCGTCACCATCATCCTTTTAACCTATGTAAGTCCCACTGTTAGGCTCAGACTTCCTCAACAATAGAAGGGAAATTAACTTACTGTAACACGCATTTCAGGCGTGGTTGGTATAGGGTTCTATGTCAATTTATCCTTTTCTTGCATAGATATTATCTACATATTATATCCCACTGAAGTAGAAATGGGCCGGCCACATTGCTCGACGAACCAACAACCGCTGGGGAAGAAAAGTTCTCGAGTGACGACTACGTATCAGACAACGCAATTTTTATGGTAAAGAAACAATCAAATCTTGCAAGGACTCAATCAAAAAACGCCGAGACATCATTAAGTCTCCATAACTATAACCGTTAAGATATCCATAAAAACCGCTGTGTATTTAACGTTTATGCTCAGACGAGAACCGAACCAGCTATTCGCACAAATTGATCGTAAAACCAACCTTTATAATATAACTTTTACCTGTATGTATGTCGTTATAAACATTTTCGCAGCATTTTATTTCTTAATCATGATAGTTTTAATTTATTTTAAATTATATTGTTTATTAGTGAGAGTTGAGATTATTAATCAGTGATGGTTATTTTCCGTGTGGTAACGGAGTAAGAATACAAATCACCACTCCCAATCTTGCCGCTGGATGTCGTAAAAGACTACTATAATTTAAGCATTTTTTTTTTTGGGTTGGGCTGCGGTCGGCGCGCCTCCATACCACTCCGTCCGGGGCAACAGAGGGGCTTAAACACGCAACAACCGCATCCCACCCGAACACCACGTCGCCTTCGTCGTTGGGCCGACCACTGGAGCAGGGTTACTTGTCATCACAGTGGGCGGCCCGACGGAATACCCCCTACCCGGGGTACCCTCCCATCGACTGTCGTCCCCCCCTCGGGGAGGACGTCGGTTTTTCCTCACGCGGTCGGCCTCTCGGCGGGTGATGGACTAATCCCCGGCACGTCACCCGCGGCCTCAGCTAGGGCGGCATGGCATACCGGACATGGGGTCTTCGGTAAGTAGGTACCTGCACAAAATTGGAAGAGAAGAGGCCCCAGGATGCCATGAATGTGGCGCGCTAATCGACGATGCGCGCCACACACTAGAAGTATGCCCCCGCATGGGGGCCTCAGCGCCACGTCCTGTCAACGGACATGGGAACAGCGGACCTGTCGTTGTCGATCATCATCTCGAAGATGCACGGCAGCGACAGCTGTTGGTCGTCGATGGCCTCCTTCTGTGAGGCTGTCATTACAAGGAAGGAGGACGCGGAGCGGGCACGCGAGGCACTTGCGTCCGCAGAATAGCTCCGCCTGCGGCGACCAGGGAGGAGGAGACGCCGTTATGCGCTCCTCCTCCCACCGCCCTGAATGATGACAGGACATGGTCAGACAGCCAAGCGTTGGGGTGTGGGGGATAGAATGTCATCAGACGATCTCTCCGGCACCTCGTAAAAGCGCGAAAGGGGCCGTTGTGGTTTTAGTGGGTATCTCGGTCACTTCTGTGGCCGGCGAGTCCCACACACACTCCCCTGTCTGTAACCGGTGGGGGATAGTGCGTAAATGCATTTCCACAGCGTGAAAAAAAAAATAAAAATAAAGGGCGGCATGGCATGGCATACTATAATTTAAGCATATAACATCTATGTAAGAGAAGCAAAACTCGAAATAAAACCCTACACCAACCTGTCTGACTAGCATATAGTAAGGTCAATTTGCCTTCTATTATGGAGGAAGCTCGAGCCCAATAGTGATATAAGACGTGTATGGGCTGAAATAACGATGATGATAAGTGCAGAAGGCACAAGCGCAGTAGTAGGGCGTAAATGAGTTATGATGAAGAATTAGAATTTTTGATTTAATACCTGATATACCTACAATTACATGAGAAAGTCGTTTTCAATTTGTTCCAACAAGGGCACTTCCCTTTTCCATGGAACTTCAATGGTTTAAAATTTGCTAAATATAAATAAATCTTTTACATCAAATTATTCTTCATTCCTCCTTAAAATTCGTTTTCAGAGAAAACCGTGCCTGTGAAAAGGTTTAAATACCTACATAAAATAAATTAAAGTTGAAGCGGCATAATTAAGATATATGTATGTAAAAAAAGGGTATAAATATATGAAGAAAGATGTTTATTATAATACATTTGCTTCCAATTAAAATTAGAACAATTTTCGATAGAATTTCAAGCTGTAGGGACTCTAATCCTGATTTACGGCATTTCGATATGTCCGGCTACCAATTAAAAAAAGATTTGTCTTCTAAAAAATGGTTCGCAGCAGCCTTCCGGAACCTTATTATATTTTTATGATAATTAAGATGGAGAAAAAAACAGGGATCTTTATTTTGGGATCTTATAATAGGTGGGCGTGGACATAGTGGGGGTCCACAGTTTACCTGACAAATGAAGTTATTGTTTCCAACAAAATTATTCAATTATAAACCAGTGATTCATTGTAAATTTCGAACCTTACCGCAAACAAGATTAGAGTTATAAAAACGTGATGAAACGAAAGATAAATTTTGTATCTGTTTCTCTTTTTTTAATGTTCGTTTCGTTTTAAATTTTGACGTGCGTTGTAATTAAAAGTAAAAATTATTGTGATTGGTTTGGCAAATTGCGAATTGGTTCTTAATATAGTGGTTATACATGGAAATTAAAAATCAAAGTATTTTTTAATTTTTTTAAATGCCGGTTAATTATTATAGTAGCTATAAGATAATCCGAAAAAAATCGGTTTGGTAAAAGTGCATTTTGCGTGGGAATTAAAAAGTATATGGCTGTCATATTGGGAACGTGAATGCATTATTTTTTTGGGTGTAAAAGCTAATTAGTGATAAAAGTTCTGCTTAAGAAATTTTAATTTGCAATAAAGGTTAAGTAAAAGGTATTATCATAATATGTGCAATGACTGTTTAAGTCATTTAAGCTTTACAAACCTGGTATTTTTAAAGAAAACAAAGGAAATGTTTTGGGAATTTTCTGATAACAAACATGAAGTTTACAGCCGCATTCATATTATAACAGGAGGCGTATTGAGGTTTGTAGACACCTTACAAGTGCGTAAGCCTATAGAAAAATAAAGAAAATCTGATCGCTCAAAGTAGGGCAAAATCGAGCTCAAAGGTGGACGTTACAAACAAACATACAGGTGAAGCTAATAAAAGTGTGTTAAAAAAGAAACTAGATAGGCGGTATCGTAAAGACACACGAAGAAGTGAAACTTTTAAGTTATATGGAAACATTTTAATTATTCATCGGTAACGATATACGGATAGCCTACTCTGTATTTTTCATTTATTTCTCTCCCTGTATGTCCCGTCATATACATTTCACTACTGGACTCGAGCCTCCTCCCGAAAAGGAGGGAAATAGACCTATTTTACTAAGATGATCAGATGTGTTGGTATAGGATTTTCTATCGAGTTTTCTTTTTCTAGCATAGATGTTATACGCATAATGTATTCCTTCGTCATCTTTTACAATACCCACGAGCTCTTGCTCGTGGTGGTTAGTGGTAGAAGGTGGTTAATTGCATAGGTGGGCACAGTTAATCCAAAAGTTAACTTCGTTAATCGTTAATAAAATTGTTAACTTCGATAATCGTTAAAGCGTTAAATTTGCGAAAATTTAACGCAAGTTATAGTTAATCGTTAAAAGTTAACCATTTAAAACATAGTATAGGTACTATACAAATACATATATTCTACACCATACAGTGGAATTACGTTGGCATACATCTGTCCACACTAGTCTGGGATTCACTATTGCCGGTAGTCCCGATATCAAAAGATTCCAATACTTTAAGACGCATTTTGATGTAACAATCAATTGAGCAGCTTAGTTTCGTTTAGCGAGATGATCGCCTGGCGGGATGACGCTCGCCGTGACATCATTGTCCGTTGGGCAGTCCGGTTAGAGATGCCTCCGTACGGTGTTCGAACCGTCAAGGCTTTCCAGCCGGTGCTGATGGAGTGATTGTGTTGACGGCACGGGGTGCTTTACTTTCAACTGGTGCAGGTATTTACGGGGCATCGTCGCCAAGAACCTGCACACGATCGTAAGGAAGGAAAGCACACCGTCCTGCCACCATTGCGACTTCGACGTGGGCACGGTACAGTACACGCTCGAGGTGTGCGCCATGTGGACAGGGCAGCGCATTGAACTCGTCGCAATCATTGGTGTCGACCTCAAGCTGCCAACTATCGCTAGGGCGATGTTCGACGGCGTTAAGAACTGGAACACGGTCGCCGCCTACCGTGAGGCAGTTATATCATCGAAAAAGAGGGAAAAGTAGGAACTCCTCTACGACACGATCCACCGCCGGCGACTTGGGCGGCGCAGGCGTCATGGGCATCATTACGAGCGTTACGTGGCACGTAATTCAAACAAACAATATGACAGCATGTTAACAAACGACTAAATTGACGGACTAAAGTTAACGAAAGTTCAATTTCACGGAAGTTAACAAGATCGGTAACACATTTTGAAGTTAACTTAAAAGTTAATCCGTTAATCAGATTCTTAACTTTGTTAACAACGATTAACGGATTAACGAGTTAATACCCACCTGTGGTTAATTGTATTCTCACTCCGTCAAAATACGGTAAATTTATATTATTAATTTATTTATATAAAATTATTGTGGTCAGAAGGTCGTCAGTCTCACTCTTTTTAAGTTTGCTCTTTTTCTGGCGAACTTTGTTAGACAAAAAGGTTATTTACATTAAAATTTCAAACTCTTTCTTAAGAAGTTTCAATTAAAAAATAATAAGTTTAGTTCATATTGCGTTTGGCACCAAAAACAAGATACGTCGCTGTCATAAATCGTCGCCATGACAGTGTCGCATCATGTCAACTGTCACGTAGGCCTGTCAAATCGTCACACGCGGCTCATAAACGAGCTATTGTTTTGTTTTAAACTTTTAACCGTCCACTTTTTGTTGTAACGTCACAACATAATTTATTGAATGTTTAACGATAGTTGAGGTGTTGACAGGTTTAAAATGCATTTGATGATATTGACCTTTTAATAATTAGTTTTGTTTCCTTCTTTTTGATCTCCGTAAGAAGTCATTAATATATTCTTCTTATATGTAAGTAATATAATGTAGTAGGAATTTTAGTGGACCCTTCAAATAAAAAGTGAAGGCACTCCACGCCGTCACGCAACAAAATATTTCTAATTCTTCATTAAGTGACTCTGTGGTGGATGCAAGGTTACTTACCTATATTTCTTTGGCTGAGTTTTTGACACAAAATCCTTGAACTTAGATTCAGGCCGGTTACCTTGCAATCCACCAACAAGGTATTCAGTTACTTTATGTCACTATAATTCTGTAACTAAAATTGTAACTTTTTCCAGGTTAGCGTCCAACCTGAAACTGTCGAGCTACTCTCATCAGGGTATGTTTTTAAAGATCATTTTTTGTGTTAAAAAGTTACCACTAAGTTTAAAAAGTGCTTTAATAATAATAATAACTTTATTATTCCATAAAAACTTAAACTAATGACATAAATGCGAAGTTAAGACTAAGTTTATATGTGCAACCATTATGTACCACTGTAGCCGAACTAGGAAAAACCTGTATCTCGGCTTACAGCGCCAAACCCTACAGATAATAGTCTATCTTCATTTATAATAACATAATAGATCGTACACAAAAATGGGGATTAACATACAAAAAATAACTTACATTAAGATAAAAAAGAAAACAACAAAACGGCAATGGATTAAAGGTAAATTTAGTAAAGGATTAAAATCGGAGAAAAAACTAAAAAAGAAAAAAAAATACTAAATTAATAATAATAAAAAAAAAATGTATTTATATAATATCTATGAGGACTAGTATATGTTTTGGTGTTTGACTATGTGAATATTTTTGTGTGTGTGCCTGTGTGTCTGTGTGTGTGAGTGTGAGTGTGAGTGTGAGTGTGTGAGTGTGAGTGTGTGTGTGTGTGTGTGTGTGCGTGTGCGTGTGCGTGTGCGTGTGCGTGTGCGTGTGCTAGTGCGTGTGCGTGTGCGTGTGCGTGTGCGTGTGCGTGTGCGTGTGCGTGTGCGTGTGCGTGTGCGTGTGCGTGTGCGTGTGCGTGTGCGTGTGCGTGTGCGTGTGCGTGCGCGTGCGCGTGCGCGTGCGCGTGCGCGTGCGCGTTTGCGTGTGCGTGTGCGTGTGCGTGTGCGTGTGCGTGTGCGTGTGCGTGTGCGTGTGCGTGTGCGTGTGCGTGTGCGTGTGCGTGTGCGTGTGCGTGTGCGTGTGCGTGTGCGTGTGCGTGTGCGTGTGCGTGTGCGTGTGCGTGTGCGTGTGCGTGTGCGTGTGCGTGTGCGTGTGTGTGTGTGTGTGTGTGCATAATTCATTTTCGAGTGTAAACCTGTGATTCTCTTCTTTTTTACCGTTATTAGTTCGTGATACATATTAATTCTTCTGTTTCATCGTACGTAAGGGTCTGTAAGAAAGTAATTAACTTTTTCTTACATTGTAACCTAGTCAATGGATATATATTTAGCTTTTTGTTGAGTTTGTTATATAATATAGGACCAAGAAAAATTTAAAATCTCCGTATGAAAGTTGTGTTCGGTTTATGTAGTCTGGGGCATACGGCAAAACTTCTGCGCCTGTTTAGTTTAATTGGTTCGTAGGTAAGCATACTATGCTGTTGGAGCATAATCTTTAAGACAAATAATTGTCTGATTGTAAGAACTTGACAGAATTGATACAGTAGTGTGGTTGAATATCTAATTGGTTTGGAAATACAAACTTTCAAAACTGCACGTTGGGCAATTTCCAGATTGTTTAAGGTCGACTTTGGTGCTCCACCCCACGATACAATGCAGTACGTGACAATGGATTGACACAAAGCAAAGTATATTTGTTTCAGCAAGGTAGGTTCCGCAACACTTCTTAGCGTCTTAAATACATATATGAGTTTTCGTACTCGAGCACACAGGATCCTTATATGTTCCTTGAAGGTAAGTGAACAGTCTAATATGACACCAAGATATTTTAGGTGGTTGACTCGCTCAATTGGCCTGCAGGAACAGTCCGATTTGGAAACACACACATGAGCTGTAATTTTCAAGTTATCAGGCATTGTAATAGTGTTACGGATAGAGAAGGTCATCATTTTGGTTTTATCGACGTTTAGTGTCAAGACTTTACATCGTAACCACTTCTGCATCAAGGCAAAGCCCTCCTGAGCCACATCAAAGACCTCAACCCTTATTACCGGAGAAAATCAGGGTAGTGTCATCTGAATATGATATAATTTCACACCCCGACAGTTTTAAATTGGTGAGATCGTTGATGTAGACTAAGAAGAGCGTAGGACCAAGTATGCTTCCCTGGGGAACACCATGGGTTATAGGCATTTCCCTGCTAGTGTAATCCCCCACTCGAACATATTGAGAACGACCAAAGAGATAGCTCTCAAGCAGTTTCAAAGATGTGCCTCTGATACCAAGTCTTTCAAGCTTGCCTATTAAAAGTGAGACAGATAGAGCGTCGAAAGCCTTCGCAAGATCAAGGAATATTGACAAACATTTTTTACCCTTGTCTAGTAATGTACTGATATAATTAGTAACTTTGTGTACTGCCAAGTCAGCAGATCTATTTCTACGAAAGCCAAATTGATTGCCAGAAAGTAGTTTGAATTTTTCTAGATAACTCACTAGTCTAGTATTAATTATCTTTTCTAGTATTTTAGATAAGGCTGGCAAAATAGAGATAGGCCTGTAATTCGAAATTTGATCTTTATCTCCACCCTTATAGATTGGACGAACTTCAGATTTCTTCAATGCATCGGGAAAGATCCCAGTTTGAAGACACTTATTAAAAATGAAAGCAAGTGGAGGGACAAGAATATTTTTGAATTGTTTCAAGATATTATTAGAGATGTTATCCCATCCAACCGAACATATAGTTTTAAGGTCGCTGATATATTTATCTGTTTCATTTTCCGTTACTTCATTCAAAACAAAAGAGTTGAGCTGTGACGAGGTTGCCACGTCAGGGAAGACTTCATTTTTATTTGCTTCAGCACATTTCTCAGCTAGACATTTACCAATATTGATAAAATACTGGTTAATACCGTCAACCGATTGTTGAGGTAGCAGCTTATTGAGTAAATCAGATGAGGGGCTGTTTGTATTATTTCTATGAGTGAGATTTTTAATAATATTCCAGGTTTCTTTAGGATTATTTTTAGCGTCATTTAATTGATTTTTGTCGTATAAGTTCTTAACTTTTTTTAATATAGAATTGCAGTAATTGCTATATCGCGTATAGGTTATTTTTAAAATTTCATTACCAGGTGACATTTAAATAATAATATCTCCTATTACTAGTATGTTATTGAAATGAGAGAGATTTTGAAGCAGTTTGTCTAAAGAGTATAAGAAATTGTCGATATTTTTATATGACGGAGAGCGATATAAGGACACAATTGCTGTATCTAAAGAGGTAGCAACTAGACAGTTGCTATCTTGGAAGTCAGGCTCGTAAACCTTGAAATCATGATGCTCCTTAATGTATATGATAACCCCATCATTTTGTCTGTAATTATTAATGGAAGCGGTAGTGCTGTAACCTCTAAGTGTAGGAATAACTGAGGTGTTAAACAACCAACACTCGGTAAGGACAAGTACATCACAATCAAAATTAAGTGAGGATAACATAAGTTCAAGACCGGTAAAGTTACGATTGACACTTCGAATATTTTGGGTAAGAACAGTGAGCAATGCATGTGTCTCACGTATTATTTTATTACATGATTTTAAGCTGCATGATAAGGTTCTGGAGACAGTTAATTTATCGATATTCTGAGAAAGTTGAATTATATTATTGAATTTTATAAATGATTTTAATATTTTCAGAGAGATAGTTCATAGATTCGCGTCGCCATATTGGAGCCAACCATACTGTCAAGAGGTGACAAAAACAGTCTAGTATTTTTTTTACTTGTATATTATTTGTCTTTACTTGATCCGTAATTTGTTTTGTAGAGGTATGAAACATGTTGAAGTGAAAACAGGTTAATTGAGGTATAATACATCGAATTGTTAAAAATAGTTTACGTGTATTATGAGAGAAAATTGCTTTACGTATAAGTATGTAATTGTAAGGTTGGGTATGTGTCTGTAATGTAGGCAAATGGCCTAGTTTAACACGTTGTACAAGCGGATTGGTGTAAGGTTTTATTTCGAGTTTTTCTTCTCTTGCATAGTTGTTTTATACGCACACGCCTTTTACTACTCACGGCAAAGAGAGGGGGTGGTGAATTGTATTCTTACTCCGTCACCACACGGAATATTTATTCTTCCTACCCTTTCTCAATTACACATCTGAGACACTGGGTAAGTACACCTCTATAAGCGAGACAAATTTTCAGGTCATTTGATGTCTCACTTAAGGTTTCACTGTATTTGAAATGGCGCAAATTATTTATCCTCCGCCACATAATTTTGGAAGACCATATTGGAATATGGTCTTCGTCCTCTCCACGCTCATCCTATTTCTGTATGTATTATTCTTCATACAGTCTGTATATCTTTTCTTAGATTTCTTTCACGAGGGGCTACATAGCTGATGACGTAGTAGATTGAGTGAGAGGGCAAGTTGTCACAACGGAAGAGTATTTTAAGATGTTTAACTAATGCTGTTAGCGCTTTTTAATACAAAACACAGTATTGGTTTACATGGCGAGTATTTTATTAAACAAAATTGTTGTTCCTCTGTGTTTTTCCCCTTAATTTTTTCCCTGTGGTAACAAGTTAGAAATGCAATTAACATCGATATTTACTTTCTCGTGGAAGTCAGAAAACCGGTTAAAGGAGCCATGGTGTCGCTGGATGGGCCAATGATGATAAGAACTGGATACCGGTTATCCACTTACATGGTGATTGGTACATTTACGATAGATTACGAGGTGGCACACCTTCCTTTCCTTTGCCCCGGGTGTTTTGGCTAGGGTGTGACCGTACAGTATCCCCAAAAAATTAAAAATAGAAAAGGTGCGTCAGGGGAATGGACCGCAGTACTTGCTTGGGCGATCTACAACACCAACTGCGGTTGACAATTTGCCCTCTCTTAGCTCATGATGATGCATTGTTTTAAATGAACACCTTGTTATTTGAAGTTTTTTTTTATGGGTGGGCTATGGTAAGCGCACACGCGGTCCGTTCCGTCTAGGGCGACGAAAGGACGGCGCGCGGGCCCATAACCGACCACCAGTGCAGAGTTCCTTGTCGTCAGTAGTCGGTCTGACGGAATACCCTTTCGGGTACCCTCACCTCTCGACTTTCCTGTCCCGGGACGTCGGTCGCCTCTCTGCGGGTGCCGGACTAAAGTCCCAGGTCCGGTCACCCGCGGCCTCGGCTAGGCCGTGTTATTTGAAGCTGGTGGTTTTTCTTGTGAATTTGATATTCGAGGGGGTAAAGAAAAAATATCAAACAATTATCACATAATGCAGTCTGACCCGCGTGGTATACGTAGTAGGTCACCTTCCTTTCTATTGAAGAGGAGATCCGAGGCCAGCAGTGGGACGTAGGTATGTTCGAATATAGACTGAGACGAAATGTAAAAAAATAGAATACCTACAAAATTGCGCCATTTTATTAAACAACTTCGGAGTTTATTTTTTATTGCTATTATAACAGCTCGTATACGTTCCACTGCTGGGGTCGAGCCTCCTCCACAATAAGAAGGAAATTGACTTACGCGTGGTGATGAGATTTCATTTCAATATTTCTTTGGTGATGATGCATATGTCTTGCAAATGATTGTATGACATCTGATGTATTGCACATGTTATTGTATGATATCTGCATATTTAGTAGTATTTTACGACACCCACGGGTAAGAAAAGTTCTGTTGAATTGAATTATTACTCCATCATCACACGGATTCTAGATCGGATCGGATGACGGATTTCTGAGTTTCTATATGTATAATATGTAGCACTATGTAAGCCTTCTCTATAAACACCCACATATATCCACAGAAAAAACAACCACAGTACTTGGAGTTATAAATGTTAGAAAAAGGCCGGCGAGATAAATAGACGGAGTTGTAAGCGATAATTATGTGGCGGCGGGCGGTGGCGGAAACGGTGATATTAGTGGCTTTTAGCCGGCCGACTTAATGGCTTTTGAATAATTTAGTCAGATTGAGCCATCGACGATTGTAGGGTTGGCGCTAAATATATTTTTGATACCGCGTTCGCTAATTAGCTACCGTGTGATACGTCAACGGGTTTGTCTAGATTTATATGATTTATATTTATTTTCCGTTTGGTGACGGAGTAAGAATACAATTCAACACCATCTAACTTGCCCGTGGGTATCGTAAAAGACGACTAAGGGAAATAATTCGCATATAAGATCTACACCAGAGAAAGAAAACTCGAAACAAACCCTTGCCAACCCATTTCACTAGCATGATATAGAAGGTAGGTCAATTTACCTTCCATAGTGAAGGAAGCCCGGGCCTAGCAGTGGGATGTATATAGGCTGAGATGATGATGATGATTAATAGTATTTGTGCTTTATTTTTTTATATTATAATAAAAAATCAAAATACATATCTAGGTAGGTATATATTAATCTAGCCGAGGCCGCAGGTGACGTGACCGTAATAATGGATTAGAAATGCATTAAATACCTTAAAAAAGGCATTACGCACACTACAACGCAATCGCTACACACACACACACACACATGCGTTTGTGTGAGTGTTTTGCGTAGCAACACTTCTACACTTTTGTTTACGTTTAAAATCTTTGGTCGAACTGAATGGCAAACAATCATAATTATGATGACATTTGACCAATAGAGATTTGTGTTTATATATTAGTTATTAGTGAAATACAGCTTGCTCAATTTACAATTATACATAAATAAAATTAAAGAAAATTGTGTAACAGAAAAATTAATTAAAATGAATTATGGCCGAATTTTAACCACCCGGCGACCACTAGTGTAATTAAAAAAATGAAGTCCAAAACTGACTACAAGAAAATAGCTGCCCAAAAAGTCTGAAATAAGTTGGGTAACATACATAACTATTAATAGTTTAAAAGCAGATTCTAATTAAGGGAGGGATAAGATGATTTTATTATTTTTTAAACATAACCTCTAATAATTAAATTAATTAATAGTATAATTTTAACCTATCGCCGTCCACTGCTGGACGTAGGCCTCCCTCATGTTACGCCACAAAGTGCGGTCCTGTGCCGTCTGCATCCAACGACGCCCAGTAACTTTTGCCAGGTCGTCGGTCCACCTAGTTATGGGGGGGTTGTCCTCCACTGCGTCGTCCAATACGTGGTCGCCACTCGAGAACCATTCTTTCCCAGGGGTTGTCAGTTCTTCGAGCGATGTGGCCTGCCCATTGCCACTTCAGCGTGCTAATTCTTCGTGCTATGTCGGTAACACCCGTTCTTCCACTAATTTAAAAATGAAAAATTCTGATATCAATAGAGTGTAACTACATTATTTTTTAAGCATAGAACTTAGCGGTAAATCGATTAAATAATATCTAAAGTATGATTTAAATGGACGTTGCCTTAGATTATAGCTCTATTAATTATAATACTTAGAATTTTGTAGTAAAAGATCCTTACTTAATATTATAAATGCGACTGTGAGTTTATTAGATTGTTTGTTACACTTTCACGCCTAAACCACTAAATCGATTTTTTCCTTCTCCAATAGAAAGCTACATTATCAACGAGTAATATAGGTTATATTTTATCCTCTTATGGCTACGAAAACGGGTACAACATGGGTGAAACAGCAGAAGTTTGCTAGTAGTATAATTTTTTAAATGTAGATGAAAGGATTTATCATAGTTTGCCTAATTTTTGAATTTACTTTGAGAAAGAACTTAGGTAACAGCCTATTTTTAAACGTAGAAACAAATCATCCTCATCATTACAGGTCATGTACGTGTCATTGCTGGCCTCGGGACTCTTCCACAGGGGGAGGAAAATTTACTTACTATAACCATGCTGATCAAACGTGTTCGCATAGGGTTTTATATCGAGTTTTCCTTCTCTTGCCTATAAGTTACCTGCATAATATATCCCTTACTCGTCTTTTACGACACTCACGAACAGAGTTGTGTCGTAAATTGTATTTTTATTCTGTCACCACACGGACTACATATATTTTCTTCTACTATATAATTTCTCTATTATAGGGATATATGTTCAAATATAAGCTAAATTATCGTTACAGAATACATTAATACACCACTTTTCATTAGTAGAAATTCATTTAAACTATTAAAAACTATCGGAATGCCTTCATTCGGATTTTGTATCTGTAAAATGTACGGCAAATTCTTTAGATCTATAAATAATGGTCGTTTAAAATGCTAATATCGATAGATTATTAGAAATATGTATTAATAAGCAATTTGTTATCGAATGGTATTAAGATAAACTTAGACCTTATATACTAATATTTAAATCAATATACATAATTTATAATTATTATTATAACGCTGAAGAGATTGTTTGAAGAGCTTTATCTTTTTTCTGTTGTGTTTAGCTGTTAGCCGCAGATGGCTATAACAGCTTTGTTCGACTATGGTTACGTGCTGGTGACTTTTAACTAGGCAAAACTTTAAGCGATATCACTCAATATCACTCAAGAGGACCTACTGTGGGGTGCGAACCTCGGTTTGGGGCATCGCTGAATCTCCTTTATCTCAAGTGGGTGCTTATTTAATTTTGCCTTTGATGCCAGATAAAAAAGTAGCCCAATAGAGTTATAGTTAAGTCGTCTACCATAAGTTCGCTCTTCTGGATCTGTTGCTCACCGAACGAAGTGCATTAGCAAATTACTATTACTCAGACGTCAATTTTCTGTGAGAGTGTAGTACTATTTCGGATGAACAGGCAAGTATATACATAGTAGCAAATAGAAAACTGTGTGTAGCGAGACTCTTCTACCAGAGGCTGCTAAATAGTACATTATATAGGCTTCTCATGTACCCGTGCCAATTCTTACTCGTACTTACTCATACGTGGTATTTGTAAAAGACGGCTTAGGAATTATAATATGCGGATAACATTTATGTAAAAGAAGGAAACCTCGAAATAAAACTCTAGCTCTCCGTCTGGGTAGCGTGGTATAGTAGATCGATTTCCTTCACATTATGGAGTAGGCTCGAGCCCAGCAGCGTGATGATTTTAAAAAAATTGCAATATTAATCATACTACTGCATATTTATTTAAAGGTACCTAGCAGAATGGCAACATATAGGAGACGAACAGTGATCGGACAAAATTTAGTAATAACGAAAGTACCGATTCGCATCCTGCACAACCGCTGTTTTCATAACAACTACTGAGATAACAAATTTCAATGAAATCTATAACACATTATGAATTATGTAACATTAATATAATGGCCTATAAAATAATATTATCAGTGTCTTGATGGAGTAAGATTATTATGGTAACTACCATTTCCTTTCCCTTTGGTATCGTAAAAATGCATTAGTTGATATACCAATGCAAGAGAGAGTATTAAGCTACCAAGCGCGTAAACTAAGGTTACACAGTGCCAATGGCCTTCTTAAAAGTTAAACAGCCTCAAAGCCCAATACTGCGATGAGTTGTGGAGCTTTATACAATTTTGCCATCATTTTAGTAAACCGGGCGAGGTCAATTAGACTATACAGCAAGAAAACAGCTTGCCAATTGCGGAATAAACAAAAAAAAATATAAAACTGCATTTATTTCTCGGTAACAAGTTGTGTGCATTCGTCGGACAGTATCGTAGCAGTATCCAACTAGTGATGTCTCAATACCTCCCAGTGTGCGAGCCTATTATTTCTGTGGCACACGTCGCAATTGTATTGATATGGAAAGAGTTCTTTAAGTCCATACTTTAGTTTTATTTGAATTGAAGTCAGATATATTGTTTATATTATTAATATAGTGTACCTGCTCTTAACCCAATTACTTGGAATCAACGGAATATGTATTCTTCTTCTATATTTTGTTTTTGACCGCCTGCCTGATGATAACCGTCCTAGGGAATGTAATTATTTACCAGACGGCATAAGAGAGAATTTGCTTACAACGATAGAATTCTTATTCGTCGTCGTCCTTTACGAGACCCACGAGAAATGTAAGGATTGTAGGATTTGTAGCCGCCGCTACACATCAATTAATCTTTAATTAATTATTATTCTTATACTGTAGAGTGAAAAAATGCAAATTTATGATTATATTTTTATATTAGAACTCTAAAGGCTAATTTAAATACCCACACAAAAATTGTCATCCCAATCTGTCTAGGCCATATATATTTATATCGGGTGGATGGACCGGCGCGGCGTTTAGCTCGCCACTCGTCGAGAGGCTGACCGCGTGAAGGCGAAGATTTGGTTCTAGTGGTCGGCACAATGTTGTTGGTTTATAGGATACGGTAGGTTATGGGGCTACACGCCGCTTATTCGTCGCCTCGTGGTATGTTTCTAGATCATAACCTCCATCCATTCATCAACTTATAGACGTCCCCGGCTGGACATAGGCCTCCCCACGAGAATGCAATTCGGAACGGTCCTGTGCCACTTGCATCCAACGGTTCTCTGCGACTTTTAAGATGTCGTTAGTCCACCTAGTAAGGTGGACTAACGACTAACTAGGGGGTCGTCCTACGTTGCGTCGTCCAATTTGTGGTCGCCACTCGAGAACCTTTCTTCCCCAACAAAGGTTGTCGTTCCGAAGAGTGATGTAGTCTGCCCATTGCCATTTTAACGTGCTAATTCTGCATGTTGCTATGTCAGTTATACCCTTTGTTCAACGGATTTCTGTATTCCGGATTATATCACATAGAGAAATACCGAGCGTAGCCCTCTCCATAGTACGATGAGCGACTTTGAGCTTTTGACTATACTAAAGACTTTCACCATAACCTACCACAAAGAAAAAAGAGCCATATGGAAAGTGCCCTGTGTAAGTCATATTGAAAGTGTTGCATACGTAAAACTTTCATGTTAATAAAATAAGTTGTATGCGAAATATTATTTTATTGTGTCCAAAATATTATGCTTTAAATTTAAGCATTTTGGCTATTGGCATTTTATCTTTGGAAAATTGGAGACCACTGACCAGATAGTGTGTTTTCGTTGTTGATTAAAAATCATCACTACTTTTGCGTTCATAGATCTTTGGGAAGATGAAAATATCGCAAAGTGCTCCGGTATGTGTTGATGGGTCCCAGAGTTTTCTCTTTATGTGAAGTCCATAAATAGTTTTGTTTTCTTCACAATGTACGAGAAGCACTGCTATAGTGCAACATGAGGTGGATTCTTGGCTGCTTCTTTCGAACTTTCGCACATCGGTTTAACAAATGGTTAACATAACATATTGAGTGGTAGGACTACACTATCGACAGTTATCTGTCTACAGCCGCGGGCCAGTCCGTCCGGGGTAGTACCACACTCTCGCAGAAAATCGACGTCTGAATAGTAGTAATTTGTTACTGCGCTTCGTTCGGTGAGCGAGAGAGCCGGAAGCCCAACTTTCTGAGGGTATTTGCGTGTGGAGGGTTTTGGTGGTGCCCTTGGCATCACCGAGCCTCAATGCACACATTCACACTCCCTTCACTTTCTTCGCGGTAGGCAGCGGCCTTGTAAAGGTCCATGAGCGGCAGCAACACTTACCGTCAGGTGTACTGTTAGCTCGTTTGCCACCGTTTGCAATAAAACAATGAAAAATACATCATCATCATTTCAGCTCATATACGTCTCACTGTTGGGCCCGAGCCTCCTCCATAATTGGAGGGAAAAATGACCTTACTATACCATGCTGGTCAGACAGGTTGATATAGGGTTTTATGTCAACTTTTCCTTCTCTTGCATAAATGTTATACGCGTATTATATTCCTTAGTCGTTTTTTACGATATCCACGGGTAAGATAGGGAGTGGCGAATGGTATTCTAACTCCGTCACCACATGGTAACTGTTTGTTATACCAATGTGCTTGAGAAACTCAGCGTTGGCATATCTTTGATCCCCAAATGGAATCGTGCAAACTGGTTACATCCAAGATTAAAACTGCAGTCATTATTTATCACAGAAATCCTAAGGTAGGTTTATTCACAGAAATTAATAGTTGCAAAACTTGTCACCTTTGTATGAATAGTAAAAGGAAATGTTATAACTTCAGGATCATCAGATCAGACCCTACTACGTGTATCGTTATAGTCAGTCAGCTGGTGATCTTATTACATACTTTAGGTACACACGCTGGGTGGAAGGCTTGGAAGGTAAAGGCAATATTTCTAATAAAACACAGTTTATCCCTTAGAAAATAAATTGTTGATAAACAATTTTCATTGTGGCGCAACATGAGGGAGGCCTACGTCCAGCAGAGGACGGCAATAGGCTTAAATGATGATGATGATGAATGATGAAACAATTTTTACGGACTTTTGATTGCCCGACGTTTCGAACGTTTTACAGCGTTCATGGTCTCGGTTGGATGAAGTAACGCTGTAATGTCCGTAAAAAATGTTTCAAATAAAAATTGGTTTAAATGCGATAAAATATGATATTTATAGATATGCTGATTCAAATATGACCTGATGAATCTTGACTGCATAGATGGTGTGATGATTAAGATATATATACTTACCTGAGTACTATTACGCCAGTGTCGTGGTTTCGATTCCCATGCAGGAGAATACATTCTGCGATCTACAAATTATTGCGATAAGTCTTGGTGTAATTTGTTTTCGTTATATGTGTATTAGTAAAATCCTTGACAATATAAGAACTATTTCCATAGTGCGGGGTGTTGTCTTTAAATAAAATTTGTGTGACCCACATGACACTCTGAAAAATCTTTTATTTTTAAAGACAACATTCTGCCAATGAAATGATTCTTGTATTACGGGGGACTTTACAAATATACATATAATTAACAGACACAAATTAAATCCAGACTCGGAACAATAATTTGTGATTCGCACAAAGTGTTGTACTGCGTCGGATTCGAACTCGCGACACTGGTACTGGTCGGTATCTTCAATTGGTTTGAATGAATGACAATCTTTATTTCATGTACAAATTAGGATAGGTGGGTCTGCAGAGAGGCTTAAGGTCATAGTGCTCTACATTTTTTATATTTATTTCAGTAAAGTTTAATTAGGGTTAAGTAACACTTAACAGGTGAGCTCCCTATTATCCTGCGACTATAAGAATTAAAAAAAAAGAAAACAAAGGAACATTAATTTTCATATAGCGATAAGATATTGTAATTTAAGGTATTTAAAAATGAAAGGGTAACATTTAAACAATGATAACACAATTTTTTAAACTTGTTAATTAATACCGTTGTCATTTTCAAATGATAATAAATATATTTCAAACTGTTACATATCTGAAGTGTTACATTGTTTTATGGTTCGCTTAATATTAAGTAAATAACAAGAAGCTGTTTCCGCAACGGTAAGCACCCTTACTTAGGTCGTACAAGAGCATGGTGGATACCCTATTACGTATATATGCCGTCAACTGACAGCCCTAATGTTGAGACGTAACAACTCCTTCAACTGTCAATGTAAAATGAGCTCTATATTATTACGTTAAGGTATGTTTTATTTAGGAATGTTTAAATCAAACTATCCAGTACATGTTCAATTACGTTGTTACTGATATACATTTGAATTTCAAGCTTAATCCTTTCGTTTTAGATTTTAAAATTAATTATGTCGACTTTGTGACTTGAAATGTTTTGAAAATTGAATTGCGATTTTCAGGTCTTAAAGTGTTTTACTTTAAAAACAGCTTAACGAACTATTTATTCTTGATGAATATTGAATCGTATTACTTGTTATTTAAGGTTATTTTGAATTGGAGATGTGTAATCCGAAGGGTTATAAAGGATAGTATATTCAATAGTGTGAGGTACAGTGAATCGCGAGAAAGTAGCGCTATTTGCTACCGTATCGTGCGCCATCGCGAATTCAGGGGTGCCAAACATTTAAAGATATTTAATAAAAATGAGTGGTGACGGAATAAGAATGCAATTCATCCATCCATACATCAGCCCATAGACAACCACTGTTTGACATAGGCCTCTCCACGAGAATGCTACACGAAACGGTTCTGTGTCACTTTCATCCATCGGTTTCCTGCGTCGTCCGATTCATGGGCGCCACATGAGTACCTTTTGTCCCCAATGGTTGTTGGTTCGATGAGCGATGTGGCCTGCCCCTTGCCATTTCAACGTGCTAATTCTATGGGCTATGCTGTTACACGCGTTCTTCTATGGATTTCCGTATTCTGGATTGTACTACGTAGAGAAATACTGAACTAAAGGCTATATTTCTATCTTTCTATTGAGCTGAAGGCTATATTCTTCGTAGCAGGTCGAGCGAAATTGTGCCCCTCTTTATATTTTCGTCCTATTTCGAAGGAAACTCGAACTCGACATTGGGACGATAATTTTTTTTTCTATATTAATAAAGAAAATATCATAGGCATTACAATTTTTTCATTTTTTCTATATTAATAAAGAAAATAATTATTATCATCATCACATTTTTTTTCTATATTACTAAAGAACAAATATCATCATCATCACAACTCATATACGTCTCGCTACCGAGTCCGAGTTTCCTCTGAAATAGGACGAAATTTGACGCTAATGAGACATCTTGGTGTAGGGTTTTATTTCGAGTTTTCCATTACTTTCATAAATATTACATGCATATTATATCCATTACGTAAATAGTATTATTACAGCAAATTGTATTCTTACTTCGTCACCGCTCGGAAAAATATGAAACAATAGGATTTACAAAATGTTTATATCACCTGAAGAGTGCATACGATGTCACATCTACCGCTCTGCATCCGTCCAATCAGTGGCATTATATGTTAATAGCCTATTAGAATATATGCTGCAGGCTTCTTCGCGCCGCCGCTCGCGCCAGCCTATCTAAAAGCACTATAATTCCAGAACCAATAATATCTGACCCATTACCCCTATTGTCTTTTATACGTTCACAGGTCCTATATATAGTAGTCGATCGCGAAAATGTACCACATTTATATTCTATATTATTAAAGTACATTTTAGTTCTTAACGCTTTGGAATAAGGGTGATATGAAATGCAATTAAAGTTTGCCAACGTTTTGCACGGTGGCTTGTTAAGAGAAGTGTTCATTGTTTTTGTTGTATTCTCTTATTGTATTATGTAAGTTAGTGCTTTCGCCTGTTATCACTCGAGTTCGTGTTTTAGTGGGTGGCGTTCAACTAAATGATACTACCAACGTTATAATAAAACGTATAACACCGTCTGTTAATTGTGTTTGTACAAATACAGAAATTCTAAGAAGTTCCGGCATTAAAATTTCAAGAAAAGGTAAAAGAAAATATTGAACGACCCATTCCTAAAACGTATCGGGTCCCGTTCTGTCCGCGGTGTCTTTGCTCCAATGGCGATAAGATCTGCTTTATAATGTTTCAATTAACCAGTAGCCAGTATTTATTGGGGACACGCGGTGGCGGCGGCCGATTCATTACCTGCCCGCTACGAATTAACAAAAAATGCAAAGGATACGCCGCATTTCAAAGCTAAACCCGCGACACTACAACTTTTAATGGAAATATTTCGTTAAAAAAAGAGTTAATAATCATTAGATTGTTTCAAAATGGGGTGTATTTAAAATTTTAAATAAAGAACATAGGAATTTGCGCCATGTTAGTTGTTAATTAAAAAAGTATATTGCTACAAATACTTTTTTATTAAAAATCCATTTAATTATGTGGATAATAATAAAATTTATCGGTGTGCAATCCATAAAGATTATTTAGCACATAACTGTATAAGATGTAAATATAAAGAACCATTAAGGTTATTTATTGACTTAGGTTCACCTTTTAGTGGATTCTATAAGAACGCCAATGTGTGGCGGGATTTGTTTTTTTTTTAGTACAAAAGAAGTTGGCCGCGTATTATTCGAATTAATTCAGCTGTAATTGGATTTATGGTGTCTTGACGGTGTATTTCCAAATCCACCTTGTGTGGTTGCTAATTACGCCGCTCCTTGGTATTTTAACAGTGTTTATTGTGTTGGCGGCCATTTTAATTCTGGATAAATGGTGTTACCGAACGATGACTATATTCAGTACTATACTATAAATGCTAATTTATTGTTGTCCATATTTTAAAAATGTTCAGTTTCATATTGTTTTTTTTTTATAAATTAAATTAAGTAAATTTCGATTACCGCCGGTACTGATGCCTTGACATCGGTGCTACCATAATCATCCTGCGCTCATCATCATCATTATAACAGCTCATATACGTCCCACTTTTGGGCGCGAGCCTCCTCCACAATAGGAGGGAAAACTGACCTTACTATACCATGCTGGTCAGACAGGTTGGTATAGGGTATTTTTCGAGTTTACCGTCTCTTGCGTAGATATTATACATATGCATATTATATACATTAGTCCTCTTGTACGACATCCACGTTCAAGATAGGGAGTGTAAGCCGTCACCACACAGATCAAATAGAGTAATGATTACAATTAATAATATTTAAAAAAAGTAATGGCGCAACTCCTTTTAATAAAACAACATTTCGTATATTTTATAAAGATCATCGTTCAAATTTTCCTAGTTACTGTTTGTCTAAGTTCATTATACCTTATGTTTTTAAGTCATTCGTTATAAGACATGCAAATAATGTGTCACAACAGCGTATGAGTGAATTTAATTAATTATTTCCGTAGTGCAGATTCAGTCGATTTTTGGGCACAGATTATAAATTTTGACCATAAATTTATATTTATTTTTTTAATTTGTGTTTGTTGCAGAATACGTAGTATTAAAACATGAGAATTACTTTTGGTGAGATGTGAAAGTGACGTGTAGTGTTGTATTATATTCAATATCTTAGCATTTTAGCGTGGTACATTAAATAATTTTGATGGCATTTTACGTGATATGATGCGGAACAACTGCTGTAATGTAGTGAATATCATATAAAAGTGCTTTATAAATGTTATAGTTTCGCACTAAAATTTTTTGGCCGTCCTCATATTTGGCCACATAGTGCGGTTCTCTGCTGCCTGCCTTGTACCACGCTCGCCAAATTTCGCTAGATCATCGGTTCACATGGTGGCGGACTTCCTACACTGCTTCCTCCGATATGTGGTCGCTACTTGAGAACATTTCTTCCCCAACAGTTATCGGTTCGTCCAGCAATGTGGCTTGCACTTCTGCCTTCTTCTTCTTGTTTCTTAGTTGGTTACATCTATTTTCCGCGAATATCCATATTGCAGAACCTATCTTGCACATAAATACCGAGCACAGTCCGCCTTTGTGTTTACCTGTAAGGCCTTAATAAGTCATCGACCGTAACACACGTTAGTCATAGACCTGTCCTTTCAGACACTGAGGTAGGTATATTGGATGAGAAGTTCCCAGGTAATACTCTTGAGCTAATAAGTACATATGTAAGTATAGCATTTATCATGAATAATGATTTCCCATAAGTTTAAAAGTTAATTCTAATGAAATCGAATAGTTTTTGGTAACATTCAGCAACAGGATCATAAGTAAAAAAAATCTATTCAATTTTTATGTTGCGAGAACGATCTTTCATTTGTAACACATCCATTGGGTGTCATTCAAAACTTAGTTGAAGCCATACAAATGCCATTATTGTATAAAATACGATGAAAACCCTTTACATGACTGCCTTGGTAACACGCTAAGGGCTTCGTGACGGTATACAAGAGAAAAAGGTAAACGAAAAAAGATTAAAAAAGTATATCGTAGCGCCATATCTCGTTATTATTTCGGAAAACAATAGTGCCTCGGCTGTCACATGAAGCGCGGGCCATGCAAATAATCATAAATAAATAAAAATAAATATGAGTTGAAAGAGATGTCTTATTTTAGGGCCCAGGTTGGCTAGCCCTGATGTTAACGGACTAGAAGTAACATACGGTTTTATTTGGTATGAGGTGATAACAAAGTTACTAAGAAAATATGTTCAACGTTCATTCATCAACTTATTCATTCGTTCATTCATTATTCTCCATTCTATCGTTGCTACATTCATTTGCTCATTTATTCTTTCGTTCATTCATTCATTCGAGTGAGCCGGAGGCCCAACTTCTGAGGTTGTTTGCGTATGGTGGGTTTCGGTGGTACCTTTTGTGTGAACGAACTATATCGCGCGCATTCAAACTCCCTTCACTTTCTTCATGATAGGCAGCAACCTGGCAAAGGATCATGGGCGGCAGTTTGGTCGTTTCCAATAAGAAAAAATATTCATTAGTTCATTAATTCCTTCATTTATTCGTTCATTTTTTTCATTCGTCATTCATCCCGTCATTCATTTCAACTCGTTCCACTTCGGCTCGAGCCTCCTCCATAACGAGAGGCTAATTGTCTTACTTAATTGAGAGGCTAAATGTCTTCAAGCTCTTAGACTGGACTGGACTCGGCATCAACATTAACGGCGAAAACATCACTCACCTTCGATTCGCAGACGATATCGTCGTTATGGCAGAATCCATGGAGGACCTTGGCACTATGCTCAATGATCTCAGCAGGGTATCCCAACTAGTAGGTTTACGAATGTACATGGACAAGACGAAAGTCATGTCAAATACCCATGTCATTCCTGTACCGGTCCTAGTTGGCAATGCGATTCTCGAAGTTGTCAATAACTATGTTTACCTAGGATAAACAGTCCAGTTAGGTAGATCCAATTTCGAGAAAGAGATCAGCCGACGAATCCAACTCGGTTGGGCAGCGTTCAGGAAACTTAAGAGGATCTTCTTGTCCAACATACCTCAGTGTCTGAAAACACAGGTCTACGACCAGTGTGTGTTACCAGTGATGACTTACGGCACGGAAACGTGGTCCCTAAATGTAGGCCTCATATCAAGACTCAAAGTCGCTCATCGTGCTATGGAACGGGCTATGCTCGGGATTTCTCTGCGAGATAGAATCCGGAATACGGAAATCCGCAGAAGAACGGGTGTAACCGACATAGCACGAAGAATTAGCACGCTGAAGTGGCAATGGGTAGGCCACATCGCTCGACGAACCGACAACCCCTGGGGAAGAAAGGTTCTCGAGTGGTGACCATGCATCGGACGACGCAGTGTAGGACGCCCCCCCACTAGGTGGACCGACGACCTAGTGAAAGTTGCTGGGCGTCGTTGGATGCAGGCGGCATAGGACCGCACATTGTGGCGCAACATGAGGGAGGCCTACGTCCAGCAGTGGACGGCAATAGGCTGAAATGATGATGATGAATGAATTGTCTTACTACGGCCCGCTAGTCAGACGTGCAGATATAGGGTTTGGGTTCGAATTTTCTTTCTATTGCAGTGATATTATTTGCTGGAGTCTCTTAGTCGTCTTTTACTATCAATTACGGAACAAAAAGGGGTGGTGACCATGATATTCTTACTTCATCAAAAATCAAAACACCCTCAGAAAGTTAGGGTTCCGGCTCTCTCGCTCGGCGAACGAAGTGCAGTAATAAATTGTGCAACAATTTTCTGCAGGAGTGTGGTACTACCTTCCATGGACCAGCCTGCCGCTGTAGACAAACGACTATTGATATTGTGATTCTAGCACTAAGAGCTATTATTTGGTTGTCATTTTATTACTGATCATATAATTTGGTTTGTTTTTCTTTTTATATATCTTTATTTATTAGCAATTTATAGCCGGCAATAATGATAGTCATCAAGAAGAATGTATTATAAAATAGTACAGTAAAATACAATTACATAATAAATTAATAGTAGATGATAATTAATTGGAAAATAATAAAGAACAAAAGAGCCCACTGCCCTGCATGGGTTATCGTGTTGAGGTTTAATAGCGACGAATCATATTGAGATGCACAAGTGCTTGATAATCACTAAAGGCCCTATGAAATCATCGTTATCATCAAAAAATACACACCAGTACAATAAAATTTTAATAAGTTTCTTCCAGTGGTTTCGCATCTATGTTTATTAGGAGTTCGACATTGTCCAAACAAGGGAGGTTGTCGCCATCCTGCGCTCTCCCTAACAAATGTGGTCGTAATGAAAATAAAGAGATGCGAACATATAGCAGGCTGTATGAATACTATACAAAACGATATTTAACCGTATTGAAAATTTGTTGGACTGATAGGTATAGAAGGTATTGATGAAATAATAAAGGGAGCAGAAAATATTAGCTCTTTTCTCATGATGCATGCTTAAAGGTAATTTTATGGTAGTAGAGCCATACTACATACATACGGTGTAGGAACTATTACTACATACATAGTGTGGTGACGGAGTAGGAATACAATTCACTACTCCCTATCTTGCCCATGGATATCGTAAAAGACGACTATGGGATATAATATGCACGTCTCTGCAAGCGAAGGAATGCTCGAAATGAAACCCTATACCAACATGTCTGACCTGCATGGTATAGTAGATCAAATTCCCTGCCATTGTGGAGGAGGATTGGAGGCCCAAGGCCATCAATGGGACGTATGTGGGCTGCGATGATGATGAGAACCGTACTGTTGACAGTTGTCTATCTACAGCCGCGGGCCGGTTCTTCCGGGTTAGTACCACACTCTCGCAGAAAATCGACGTCTGAGTAGTAGCAGTTTGTTACGGTGCTTCGTTCGGTAAGAGAGAGAGCCGGAAGCCCAACTTTTTAAGGGTATTTACGTATAGTTTTGGTGATGCCTTTAGTATCATCGCATCTCATTGCACGCTTTCACACTTCCTTTAATCTCTTCATTATAGGCAGTGGCCTAGCAAAAGTCCATAAGTGGTAGTTTACTATCAGGTGTACTGTTTGCTCGTTTGCTACCATTTGCAATAAAAAAAAAGAAACTACGCCGTAGTAAAATCAAAATTGAAATTCTTTTCAAAAAAATGTTTAATAATTCTTCCTTGAAAATGGAGCGGAATACGGGCAAGTTTAAAATGGTATAGACAATATGTAAAATATCTTAGATTTGATGAGCAACGTCCAAATTTTAGTTTTCTGCCATATAAATGAGGCATCTTTAAGAATTGAAGATTTCAGCAATGACAAAGTAATAGATCGACTGAGCGTGAAGCGTGAGCCAAATATGTCTGTTTCGGTTTGGAAAAATGTCTTAGTATTTCTGTCCGGCTTCTCTACAGGTCACGTTTGTGAGTAGGTTTGATGGAATTTTTATGGATACTTTTTTTTATTTGTCTAATTGGCGGATTAAAGAATAAAGAGAAAAATACATATACCTACTAGACATTTTGAAGTCTTTAGAAGTTGCATAAAATTATGTTATTACTCTTATTAAAACTCAGATTTTTGTCTGAGGTGGTTGGTAAATAGTTTGAACAAACCTTACTAATATTATAAATGCGAAAGTAAGTTTGTTTGTTTGTTTATTTATTTGTTTGTTTGTTACGCTTTCACGCTTAAACTTCGTAATCGATTTTAAAAATTCTTTCACAAAGTGAAAGCTATAATATCAGGGAGTAACATAGGCTATATTTTATCCAGGTATTCCCACGGGAACAGGAACTACGTGGGTAAGACGACTGACACTGAAGCGAAGCGAGGGCGGGTTGCTAGTAATAAATAAAAAAAATTAAATTTGCTTTTGTTTTAAGAATTTTGTTTTCAGGTGCGCAGAGAAGATTTATTCACTTTCAAGCTATGCGAACACAGACTGACGAGCTCTACCTTTTATAGATCCACTAGTTATTTATTCGTGTGGTGACGGAGTAAGAATACAATTCACCACCCCCTCCCTTGCCAGTTACATAACTTAGTTAGAAATCTAGTGTACTATTATAACCTAAGATTGCATTTTCGCTTTACAAAATCATTATCAGTATTTTTTCAAGCAATCGCTTTTTAAGAAAAACGTATTTACGTCAAACCAATCCAATTTACAAAAACGACATTCAATCTAAAATACTCAAATAAAACCATAAATGTCGTTATGAAACCAAATAAAACTGCCACTAAAGCTAGAAAGGGACGGCAATAAAAGTTGAGCATACATTTTCACGTTCACATTCGACAACCATAATTTATTCCATCGATACATAACAAAATAAGCCCTATTGCAAGGAGTTAAAGTTTAAGTTTTATGTTAAAGGTGAATATTACGTGTTTGGTATGTAAAAGTGGCAGAGGCGTGAGTTTTCCGGGCGAAATTGGAAAAATATTCGTATATTCACAATGGCGGCGCGGCGCGCGCCAATTTGAATATAGATTAGAAAATGTGACTACGTGCACTCTAATATGTTTTTTTAGAGATGGGATAACTTGACTATCGATAAAATTCCAAAATTTTAGACTATAGATATAGTTTATATTTTCTAAATAAAACTCTTTTTAGTTTATATTTACAGTCTTCTGTATTTCTATCTTAATCAACTGGTTTTATTATAAAGGCCAAATGTTTACGCCAAGATATGCGTGTTTTATTTTCATTTTCTTGTCATTGTCTCCACGAATAAGAACTCACATATAGCACATTTAATAAAAAATGCTTTATGCCTACATAAAGTCTCAACTTTGAAATAAACATAGTTTTTTTTTTCATTAATATGTGCATGTGTGTTATGTTGGTAGTAGATAAGATAGCGACCTACCCGGTGTTAAGAAGTAGCTGTCGTCTCGACTCAACTCATATAAGACCCACTGCTGAGCTCGAGCCTCTTTCAGAATATGATGGCAAATTTACCTACTATACGCTAGTCAAACGTATTAGTACAGGGTGCCATTTCGAGTTTCCTTCTCTTGCATAGTTGTTATATGCATATTCGGTCCCTTAGTCATCCTATACGACAAAAAAAAACAATGAATTTCGTAGGGTGTTTATAAAATAATTCACAAAATACACGATCGTAGATTCCAGTTCAAAATCATGTATTGGTATATCTGGCCAGATATATAAGCTATACTCGACGTACTCGATAACTTCGTAAATCCATTCTGTCATAGACACCCAGCAGCAACTAGATAGAGATAATATGTGAACTTGAGAATTTTATTGGAGCAATTAATACTGTTTAAATTCTAAAGCTAATCATCATCATCATTATCCCAGCTTAAACACGTACTGCATAATGGAAGGGAAATTGAATTAGTCGAGGTACGTTTTTTTTTTTGTGGGTGGGCTGCGGTCGTCGCGCCTCCGCTCCACTCTGTGCGGGGCGACAGAGGGGCTTAAGCACGCAACTCCCGCAACCCACCCGAAAACCACCTCGCCTTCGTCATTGGGCTGACCACCGGAGCAGGTTTACTTGTCGTCAGTGATCGGCCCGACGGAATACTCCCTACTAGGGGTACCCCCCCATCGACCGACGTCCCCCCCTCGGGGAGGACGTCGGTCTTTCCTCACGCAGTTGGCCTCTCGGCGGGTGACGGACTAATCCCCGGTCACGTCACCCGCGGCCTCGGCTAGGGCGGCATGAGGCGCAGGTAGTTGCGCCTGCACCGCCCCATTCGCCGGGGGTGGATCTCCTCGTTGAGGCTGCGCAGGCGATCCGCTGCCTCCTTCTGCGAGATCACTGTCTCGCAGAAGGCTGCGACCGCGTCCCAATTCCCGACGCTGTCGACCATCGCCCTAGCGATGGCCGGCAGCGTCATGTCGGCACCGATGATTGCGACGAGTTCACGGCCCTGCGTGGCCCAAGCGGCGCAGGCCTCGAGCGTATGCTGCGCCGTGTCCTCGTCGCAATCGCAGTGGTGGCAGGACGGTGTACTCTCCCTCCTTACGACCTTGTGCAGGTATTTGGCGAAGCTCCCATGCCCCGTCAACACCTGCACTAGTCGGAAGGAGAGCTCCCAGTGCCGCCTTTCCAACCACTGCATCAGCACCGGCCGGAAGGCCTCCACGATTTGCACCCCGAACCGAGGCCTCTCCAGCCGGACTGCCCAACGGGCAATGACGTCTCGGTGGGCGTCGACGCGCCAGGCAGTGAGCTCCCTCAAGGAAACAACACCTCCCTCCCCGCGCACCCCCGACACCCGCCGATAGAACTCGGCGAGCATTTCCGCCTCCAGGTCCCACGGGGGAGTCCCAGCCAAGAGGCACGCTGACTCCGTCGCCACCGTGCGGTATCCGCAGATGGCCCTGACCGCCGTGAGCCTCTGTGGTCGCCACAGAAGGGCCCTAAGTCGGACGGTCAAGGACACCCCGGTGTCGCCGACACCGGTGCGCCTTACATCTAGGGCCGCCGTCAGAGCCCTCGCCGCATGATGCGGCTCGGACTCCTCGGCGGCCTCCATCTCCTCCCCCTTGTCGCCGGACCCCCTATCATCTCCGGACGACCTGCCTACTCCTAAACCGGACGGCCCTGCAGCACCTACGCCACCCTCGTCCCTATCCACAACGTCAGCGCTCCGCCGACCCTCCTCGGCAGACGGCTCTGCGCTACCGCCCTCGTCCGCCGATATCTCCGAAGCCGACATGATGTCTTCGGACGGCCCTGCGGCACTTCCGCCCTCATCCGTCAACAGCTCGTACGCCGTATCGCTTCTCGAAAGCCCCGTCGAGCTGCCTCTTCTGCACATCTGCATCTTGGACGGCCCTGCAGCACCGCCGCCCTCGTCCTGCGACGGCTCTGCGGCGGTGCCGCCCTCGTCGCTCGACAACCCCGTCGAGTTGTCGCCTCCTCTTCGGTGTTTTTGGGACGGCTCTGCGGCTTTCCCGCCCTCGTCCCGCGATGGTCCTGCGGCTAACCCGCCCTCGTCGCTCGCGGCCGCTGCGGCAGCTGATAGTGCCAGCCGCACCGCCTCCTTCTTCGCAGCCTCTTTTCGCGCACGCACCCGATTTGAGTGTATGGTGGTGGCGATCAGCTTCCTTTTCCTTCTCCTCTTCACCCCCCCCTTTGGAGCCTCCCGATGTTGAGCCGGGCCCTCGGCTGCTGAAGCAGTGGTTGTCTCCCTCCCATACGACTGGAGACTGACCGTACCGGTGTTTGTGTGCATCCCGCGCTCAGACACCGCCACAGTGAGCGATTCCCCGGCGTGGCCGGGACCCTCTGGAGTAGTTACGCCGCACTTGACCTCTGCCATCTTGTTGGACATTTTTAAGTCTTGCCTTGACTACCACTCTAACGGCTGGACGCTCGCGCGCTTTTGAACCCACCAACCATTCATCCCCTCGCCGAGTGGCCAAACTTAGGATTAGGGGTAATTTTTTATAGGGGTTTTCTTCCCCGCGGTCCGAAGACCCCCGGTCCTGACCCTCCCTACTCAGGATTACGGTTTGGGCCTTCCGGGTCTGGCCACTCGCGAGCGACCGACCCGTCACGCCCCCGTCCGTGACGCAACCGTCCCTGGCGACGGAATGCCATGAGGCACATCCGCCCCATTAGCTCCGGGTCAGATCCGCCGTGCGCTCTGCCACCAGAGCCACACGCGGAGACCCCCTCCTGCCGGAATCTTGGCTGTCCAAATGGACGCGTGACGTCCAAATGGACGTTTCCAGGGAGCACCACGAGGAGGTGCTCCGGCGTCGCCCCCCCTAGTATAGGTACCTACCAAGCTAGTCAAAAGGGTTTTATGAAGAGTTTTCTTTCTATTAAAATGCTTAGTCACTCACATTTTACGACAACCATGGGAGGAGGCGGAAAAGCGGGACAAATGTTATTTAAATTCTAAGAAAAAAATATTTAAATTCTAATTATAGTTATTCATAGAATTATTTAACAATTGTTACATTGTATAACACCATACGCATATCTAATTATTTATTACAACGAATAAAAGGATTTTTGTATCCTTTTATAATTAATATTATGCATATTTAATTAGTTTATCAAGAGGAAAAATAGGCTGCCGATCTTACAACTAAGCCAAATCACAATTTCCTCGCTACTCGTTTTCCTTTTTTCCAACAAATAAATACGAAAAGCTATAAAGACTTCATCTAATATGGAGTCAATATACCTTATTAGAATTACAGCAAGAACATTGATAATTACGATATAGTATTTATAGAATCACTTATGAATATAATATGTTGAAGATATGACACACAATTATTGGGCACCTTAATATTTATTAAAATACAATTGTCGATATTGTGTCAACCACTAAACTCGTACGTCCATAACTTCGTAGTACGTCTGGTAATGGATTTCCTGCGCCCGCCCACTTCGCGCTTTCTGCTATTTTTGCGCATACAATAAAACCTTATAAAACCCATGGATTGGGCCAATTTATAGCCTCTATGTATGCACATTTTGTAATATATTCAAATAGGGGAATTTCCCCCAAAAAGGGGGGATATCTCATTGTGTCCGTAGACGTAGTTGATTGGTTTGAGCTGAATTTGGTTTTGTGGTTTGTACTGAACTTCTGTTCGCTGATGCAGATGTTATTTTACTTTCAACACAATATAATGTAATACTATGGCGGGGTGGGTACCCCGCCATAGTATTACCTAAAGAAGAAGTTGACTATCATTTCTTATTGCCTAAACTAAACAAAATCAGTAATTCGTATTTTGTCATCCATTCATCAGCCCGTAAACGTCCACTACTGGACATAGGCCTCCCTACGAGAATGTCGTCTGTCTTGTGTCACTCGTATCAAACGTTTCCCTATAATTTTCAGAATCTGCGGGTGACGGTACTGGAGATTAGGCCGTCACCCGTAGAGAGGCTGACCGTAGAGAGGCTGACCGCTGAGAGGGTACTCCCTCGGGGTATTCCGTCGCGTCGATCACGGAAGACAAGGTACTCGGCTCCGGTGGTCGGCCAAATGATGTAGGCGACGTGCTATGGGTGGGTTACGGTACCGCGCACCGCCCCTTTGTCGCCCCGAACGGAGCCGGGCGTCGGGTGCAATGATCGTGGCCCAACCTCCAAAAAAAATGACTTTTAGATTGTTGTCAGTCCACCACGGATTTGTCATGGGGCGGCGTAGGCCCAACTACCTGCGCCTCATGCCGCCCTAGCCGAGGCCGCGGGTGACGTGACCGGGGATAAGTCTGTCACCCGCCGAGAGACCGACCGCATGAGGAAAGACCGACGTCCTCCCCGAGGGGGGACGTCGGTCGATGGGAGGGTACCCCAAGTAGGGGGTATTCCGTCGGGCCGACCACTGATGTCAAGTAACCTTGCTCCGGTGGTCGGCCCAACGACGAAGGCGACGTGGTTTTCGGGTGGGTTGCGGGAGTTGCGTGCCCCTCTATCGCCCCGGACGGAGTGGTGCGGAGGCGCGCCGACCGCAGCCCACGCACAAAAAAAAAACCACGGATTTGTCATACATATTACTTTTTTACCGGAATTTAAATCCAATACACATCTTTTAATTACATGGACTTATCTGATATCACCACTAAACTAATGAGGCAAAATATTTAAATCTCACTAACGAAGTTAAATACTTTTAGCAAAACTTAAGAAAAGAAACGTGTCAATTTACTGATAAAGGCTGTTAAAAGCTTACCTTTTTTGCCTTTCCTGTATACACTCTCCCTTTTAAGTAGATAGATAATGTTGGCAAATCCCTCACTTAAGTGTGAACCCGCCGTTCCTACTTTTTACTCCGGCGGTCTTAAAAAGGTTAAGTACTTACTGTTTTTGTTTAACATACTTTGTTTCCTGCTGTTTTCTATGCGAGTATTTAAGCCTAAGTATTGGTTAATTTATTTCCTTAAAAAAACAACGACCGAGTTGACTAATGGTAAAAATGCGAATATTTCATCAAAATCACCACTGTTTACATACCTCCCACTGCATAGTTCGAGCCTATTCTGTAATGGGTTTGGAGATTGACAGTTTTATTTCGAAATTTCATTCTTTTGCATATGCATATGTTATCTGTATATCTTAATCCTTTAGTTGTCTTTGGCGATATTTACGGGCTCTTGTCCGTCTCTCCTATTCTTTTCGTGTTGGTATAGGTTTTCATTTCGAGTATTCCCTCTCTTTCACAGTTATTATATGCGTATTATATCCTTTAGTCGTCTTTTATAACACCCACGGACATGAAAGGGGAGGTGAATTGTATTCTTAATCTATCACTATACGGCATAACTATTTCATTGAAAATATTTCATTCAAGTTTTTTTATTGATAATTAGGTGCTAAAATTAACTCTATTATCACGGACTTGCAAAACTTATTATTAAGAACAGAAACAAATAATACTTAGAATTATTATATCATCTTCACTTCATATACCTCCCATTCCAAGCTGGAGCTTGAGGAGTGGTCCTTCTCTTTCCTTGATCAGACAGGTTGGTATAGAATTTTATTTTAAGTTATCCTTTTCTTGCAATAATGTTATCTGATTCTTACATTTCTCAGTCGTCTTTTACGAATTCTCCGACCAAGAGAGGGAGTGGAGAATAGTATTCTTACTCCGTCACTACTCGGAAAAGACTAATTAAGCGATTTAGGTATATTTAATCAGTTTAACAAACACAAATGTACTTATCTTAAATCAGCTCATATACGTCTCATTGCTCGGTTCAAGCCTCCTTAATAATATATTTGAACTTGAACAACTATACCAAGGTGGTCAGACAGGTAGGCGTAGGGTTTTATTTCAATCTTTCCACCTCTTGCATAAATACTGTCTGCAAATTTATCTTCCTAAGCCGTCTTTTACGACACTCACAGGCAAGAAAGGGCACCTAGTGATTTGTATCCATATTGCGTCATGACACGGAAGTATCTATCTATCTATCTTAATTCCTATATACCTATCTATGTAAATAGACAAAAAAAGATACTACTCTTGAGTAGTAAATAATCTACTCAAGAGTAGTATCTTTTTTTTGAATGTGAAATGAAAGTAAGTATAAAATAGGTGGACCGATGACCTAGTGAAAGTTGCTGGGCGTCGTTGGATGCAGGCGGCACAGGACTGCACATTGTGGTGTAACAAGAGGGAAGCCTACGTCCAGCAGTGGACGGCAATAGGCTGAATTAATGATGATGATGAAGTATAAAATATGGATTTGTATCTGCTTCATTCAAATTAAATTAGTACGTTGAAATGTCAATTCGCAGGTCGCATTGTTCATAGAACCGAAAATCATCGGGGAAGAAATATTCTAGAGTGGCGACTACGAATCGGACGACCACTACAAGTTGGATTTACGACATTCTCAAAGTTGCAAGGAACCATTGGATGCATGTGGCACAGGACCGTTCTGCGTGGCATTCTCGTGGGGAGGCCTATGTCCAGCAGTGGACGTTTACGGGCTGATTGATGTTATAGCGGCAACACAAAAAAATACTTATTTATCTACTTGACCTTATTCGTAAGAAAAGCATTTCCAAGAACAATTCTTGGCAAAATCTAAGCCAAATCCCGCACTAAATAATAGATTGTGTTAATTTTAACCTCATTACGAGGTTTAGCTACTATTTCGTATTGAAAGTGTAGCCCACTAGACGGGCGATTAAGTGCGCGTAGGACAGTTTATGGGGACGAATTGGCAGGTCCAGACTATAGCGTGTTTCGAAAAAGTAAAATATATTGTATACGGCAAATGAAGAAAAAATCGAAACAAAGATTTATCTCAGCTAGTCTGGCCAGAGAAGTTTAATAACTAAACTACCCAAGCCTAAACATAGAGAAATATCCGGCACATTTTTGTAACAAAAAAACTTGACAGCAAATTAAACTATTGCTTCTGGAAAACCCTTGTCTTAATAGCAGAACGTGTAGGGGTAGAAGAAATGATTTATATCTTAAGCTACTACTTAAAAACTAGCTTCATGTAATAAAGACTCACAGTAAGAATTTTATTTTATATCTTAGTGTTTTTTACGATATCTACCTACAAAAGACCATACCGGTGACACATTGTATTCTCATATTATTACCGCACGGATAGAAATACATATGTTTAAAAATATATATAACAAATTAAAAACACGCTTTTGTAGATAGGTAAACGAATTAAAGAGTGCGATGCAGAAAATGGGGATGGCAACATCTATTGAATTATCCCAAAATTTCAAGCATAAATGTTTAATCCTGAAGATCCTGGTGAGAATAATGGTCAAATTAAATTATTCCATTGTCATTAGTGCTTGATAAGCGTACAAAGTTTTAAATTAATGCAACGCTTAGAAGAGATTGAAAACCGCTTTAAAAATTCGGTTACCTACACACCAAGCTAATTACTACGCTGGTGAAATGGGTAGGTTTTATTTCGAGTTTTCCTTCTTTAGCACAGATTTTATATGCGTATTGTATCCCTTAATCGTCATTTAGGAAACCCACGGATAATATCGGGGTGTTGAATGGTATTCTTATTTCGTCACTATGCGGTAATACAAGTGTATTCATGTACATACAATTCCATGAAACGAGTTTTCTATTTACTATGACATTTACATGGTGTCTTAGAGAATAGAATACTTAATTTATTTAATTATTTAAACTTCTGCAATGCCTTATGCATTTTCTACCAGTCGACCTAGGGTGAGGCAGAAATAATTTGGGCAGGTGCAGTTTAAGCAACGATTACCGAAATTTGGTTATCCAAACTTGGTTAACTCTAATCTGCTTTACCTTCTAATTCTTACATCTACAGACCTTTTTTCCTGGCGATTTCTTTTTCTCATAATAGATACTAATATCTAACTTTATATATATAACTTTATATATATATATAAAAGAAAGTCGTGTTAGTTACACTATTTATAACTCAAGAATGGCTGTACCGATTGGGCTGAAAATTGGTGGGGAGGTAGCTTAGAACCAAGAGACTGACATAGGATTTTTTATCCCGTTCAATCGCGTTCCCGTTTCCCGTTCGATAAAATGTCAAAGAAACGTAGTATAACAAAAAAAACGCATTTAATATGTAATAACAAAACGCAAATGACAGCTAAATGTAATTTCGTTTTCGTATATAGTTAAGTATGGTTTCTTTTGACACGAATGTCAAAGTGTCATTTAGCGCTTTTATTTTTTTTTACTGTGTTATTTTAAATAATTTTGCTGATATTTTGTGTAATGCGGACAAAATGTTGAAATATAGTGAATAGGATATAATAGTAAATTGCGTGCATTTTTATATTCTGCCAAAATTCCCAGAGGAACCATGGATTGGTTTCAGCACCTAATCCATGGTAACGACTAAGACTAAAAAACGAAGACTAAAGACGTGAAGAATATTTATTATAACTGGACACTGGCACCAATAGCTAATAATTGTAGCTAATTGCCATTACTCAAGAATAAGAAGAAGTTAAGTATGGTTGAAAATTTGATAATTATAATTTTGTCAGATATCAATAATCAGTAATTTGTATTCTCTTTGAATCATCATTAACAATGCCGCGACCAAGACGATCGAATCTTTCCGGACAAAGCTGTAATGGTTCTTCCAGTGACTATATATTCGGCAATTTAGAAAATATATTTACGAAAAAAATTATGGCGGTACGAAGTTCGCCGGGTCATCTAGTTAATAAATATAAGTATGATTGTTTATTATTACTATGGGGAAACGCAGCGGCAGGAGGAAATATCTTTGTTGTTGACGTAAGAATTACGAGGCGCCAACGCCTTTTATGTTTTAGCTGTTACGAAAACAATATTTTAAGGAGCGGTTCAAGTTTTTTTTATGGGTGGGCTATGGTAAGCGCACACATTGTCCATTCCGTCCGGGGCGATAAAAGGACGGCGCGCGGGACCATAACCCACCCGTATCCACGTCGCCTTCGTTGTTGGGCCGACCACCAGTGCCGAGTGCCTTGTCCTCAGTGGTCGGCCCGACAGAATACCCTTTCGGGTACCCTCACCTCTCGACGTCCCCGTCCCGGGACGTCGGTCGTCGACGCGCGGACAGCCTCTCTGTGGGTGACGGACTAAAGTCCCCGGTCCGATCACCCACGGCCTCAGCTAGGAGCGGTTTAAGCTTAAAGTGTATCCTGATAGTGTTGTCGAAGTATAATTAAAATTAAATTATATATGACGAAATTAATGTAGTAATAATTAAATAATAATAAAATTAGACAAGGTGTGGTGAATATAATGAGATTTCCCTATACTTTCACATGGGCATTGTAAAAGCCAGCTAAGAAATCAGCACTAGAAGAATGAGCCTGCAACTTATCACGCTAACTGTGGTTACCAAAGCATCTGCCAAGCATAGGAATTGTGGCTTTATTCTCCCCTTTAGAGGTAAATCTAAGTCCAAGTTGACCATCGGTGGTGTACCTAGTGAATGGATATCTTGGTTTAAATCTAGCATATTATAGGCAAAACCTATTTTAAGCAAGTCTTAGATTTGGAAGTTGTTTAATTACTTCCTTCGCTATGATGAAATTTAAGATTTAGTTCTACTAAATCTTAAATTTATTTCTACTAAACTAAGACTAAGATTTAGTTCTACTAAAGCTTTAATTTCACAAATTTCCTATTTCTGTTTTGATTTGATAATATACACACTCACATCCGTTAGTAGTATATTAGATTTGTTAGGTTTAAATTAATAAACTGTCATAATAAATACTACAAATTTAATATTTATCTAATAATTACTAACCATTTTCTTTTTGGGGTGTGTTGCGGTCGGCGCGCTCCTCGCACTGCTCCGTCCGGGGCGACAGAGGGGCGTAAGCACGCACACCGACAACCCACCCACGATGCACATCGCCTTCGTCGTTGGGCAGACCACCGGAGCAGGGTGACTTGACGTCAGTGGTCGGCCCGACGGAATACCTCCTATATGGGGTACCCTCCCATCGACCGACGTCCCCCCCCCCTCGGGGAGGACGTCGGTCTTTCCTCACGCGGTCGGCCTCTCGGCGGGTGACACGACTATCCCCGGTCACGTCACCCGCGGCCTCGGCTAGGGCGGCATGAGGCGCAGGTATTCGCGCCTGCGCCGCCCCAGTCGCCGGCGGCGGATCGCTTCATCGAGGCTGCGCTCCTCGCGCAGGCGATCCGCCGCCTCCTTCCGCGAGACTACTGTCTCGCCGTCAATAATTCCTAACTATAAAGAATATAATTTTCTCATATTCATCATTATCTTTTTATTATTTTCCTCTTTTACTGGCAATATTTTTATAACAAAATGTGGATCAAAATTTAAAAAATAATTTCTGTAGCGGGTAGAGGAAAACTTAAGAGAATCTTCTAGTCCAACATACCTCAGTGTCTGAAAACACAGGTCTTTGACCAGTGTGTGTTACCAGTGATGACTTACGGCACGGAAACGTGGTCCCTAAATGTAGGCCTCATATCAAGGCTCAAAGTCGCTCAGCGTGCTATGGAGCGGGCTATGCTCTGGATTTCTCTGCGAGATAGAATCCGGAATACGGAAATCCGCAGAAGAACGGGTGTAACCGACATAGCACGAAGAATTAGCACGCTGAAGTGGAAATGGGCAGGCCACATCGCTCGACGAACCGACAACCGCTGGGGAAGAAAGGTTCTCGAGTGGCGACCACGTATCGGACGACGCAGTGTAGGACGCCCCCCACTAGGCGGGCCGATGACCTAGTGAAAGTCGCGAGGCGTCGTTGGATGCAGGCAGCACAGGACCGCTCATTGTGGCGCAACATGAGGGAGGTCTACGTCCAGCAGTGGACGGCGATAGGCTGAAATGATGATAATGATAGCGGGTAGAGATAGTAGAGAACGTCGGGCAATCAAAAATCAAATACAAACGCGATAAAATCCATAAAGTAGTTTTATTTATAATGTGTAATACTCTCGTAAACATCGGAAGTCATTATTTACAATTTTATGTTTTATAATATGCTGTTTAAGAATTATTACACTTATTCCGTATACCTAGTTCATCATCATCTCGGCTCATATACGTCCTTTTGCTGGGCTCGAGCCTCCTACATAATAGGAGGGAAAATGACCTTACTATACCATGCTGGTCAGACAGGTTAGTAAAGGGTTTTGTATCGAGTTTTCCTTCCCTTGCATAGATGTTATATGCATGTCCCTTAGTCGTCTTTTACGACATCCACAAGTAAGATAGAGAGTGATGAATTGTATTCTTATCCCGTCACCATGCGGAGGTTATGTATATTCCGTACACTTAAAGTGTAAGAATACATTTCACAACCCTCTATCTTACCCATGAATATCGTAAAAGATGACTAATGTATTATAGTAAGCATATAACTTATATGCAAGAGGAGGAAAACTCGAAATAAAACTCTATTCCAACGCGTCTGCCCAGCATAATAGTCAATTTCCTTCCTATTATTAAGGACACTTATTCATTTAACTTTTTATATATATTATTTGTAAATTAACTATTGCTAAAATTTCATTTAATATTTAAATTATCGAAAGACAAAGACACCGTCGCTTTTAAAATTATAAAATTAATATTAGAATATCTATTAAAAATTATTTTATTATACTGTTATTCTATAGAAACAACATTTTCTTTGACGCACCGAATCTTACGCACTTGTTGGTTTTTATCTAAGCGCCACTTAAAACGCCCACTTGAGATTCGTAAGTTAAACATGAATTGTCGTCGGCTTTTTGCTTTTTATTTTGCCGGCAGCTTAAATATGTTTGAGCACCTTCGCTTTTTTTTTATAATTCGTATACTGTTGAAATTGGCAAACGTAGGTAATATAATATGGGACAACTTTAATACAGCTTGTATTTGATGGTTTTTGTGGACAATATAAATATGTAGTGGATTAACAAAATTATTAACGGATTTATAACTTCATTCAATGCCGAAATATGTCGAAATGTTGTTGTTCTTTTCGAAAGCATGAGAGAAATATGGAGACGAAGAAAGAATACAATTCACCACTCCCTCTCTTGCCTGTCTAAGGGGTATAATAACCAAATAACATATATGCAAGAGAACGAAAACTCGATATAAAACTCTATGCCAATACGTTTGACCAGCGCGGTATAGTTGGTAAATTGCCCTACCAATGTGGAGGAGGCACAGCAGTGGGACATATATGGGCCGAGACGATGATCATGAGAGAAAATGCGCTATAGTCCTAAACCTAATATTTTCTGGAGTTTTGACAATGAAACGAAAGTTATTATAAGCTAGTGGTATGAACATTAATAATTAACTTCACCAGGTGAACTAGGCTTGGACATCCTCCAACTAATACGCCCGGGGGCGACGGAAGTACGGCCTAATAACCTACCCTTCCGTTGGCCATCGAACTGACTACTGGTACCCGACCAACTGATGGTTCTTTGCCCTCCAGGATAGCCCAGGTGAACTTGTCTAAATTATTCTTACTAAAATCCCTTAATTTTTCAAATTATATAATAGTATACAACAATCCTTCCAACAAATTTTCAAAATGTTTGTAAAATTTTGTTCATCATTTTGTTCTCAAAAAAGGATAGCAAGTGTTTGCCAACAAAAGTTACATTTCCCACAGAGGATTACCGTTATGTTAGCAATATGTGTATAATGTGTTTAATTGTTTTAAAACTACGACAAAGTACCGCCCCGACTATGAGCTCAGCTGCCTACTGCTACAGAGTAATACCGTGTAGAAATTGCGTTAATTTTGTGATCTATTTTCTTGTGGAACATCCCATATTTATAAATTATATTGTGTTTTATATAGTTATTAGTATTTATATGTGTATTATAAAATCGATTAAATTGCTGCTATTTCACCGCCATTGTTCTCGTTCCCATGGGCATATCGGGATAAAATATAGCCGGGGCTATGCCTTATGTAGACATCTATCTGGTAGTAAAATTTTATCAAAATCGGTCCAGCTGTTTTGATAAGATTACCCAGAACAAAGAGACAGATAGACAGATAGTGGTAGGACCACACTGTTGACATTTGTTTGTCTACAGCCGCGGGCCGGTCCGTCCGGGGTATTACCGCACTCTCACAGAAAATCGATGTCTAAGTAGTATCAATTTGTAACTGCGCTTCGTTCGGTGATCGAGAGAGCCGAAGGCAAAAATTTCTGAGGGTGTTTACGTTAGCGTTGCGCTATTCGAATCATTTAATTCAAATAACTCTAATAAGACTATTGACTCGTACATTCGAATCGTCGTTGACCTAAACCGAATCAATTCGTTAACTCGTGTCGTACTGGTAGGCAGGTAGGGTACTCGTAGCGCGGGCGGCCGCGGCGGCGCGGTGATCAGTCGACTCGGTTCGATAGGACATTCGTTGATTCGTTTTCTATTCGTTGATTCGCTCTCTAATAATAATGTAAACGAATTATGTATAACTCGCCAACTCGGCTTCACAGGCGGATGACTCGACATACGAGTACGAATTTGACTATAATGCTGACGTGACGAATGTGACGATTCGAATCAATTCAAATTGCGATTCGAATCAATAGTAATTTTAATTCAATTGATTTGAATTGAAAAAAAATCAATTCGTCTCATCGCTAGTTTACCTGTGGTGGGTTTTAGTGATGCCTTTAATATCATCGAACCTCATTGCACACATTCACCCTCCTCCATTTTCTTCGCGGTAGGCTGCGGCCTTGTAAACGTCCATGAGCGGCGGCAACACTTACCATAAGGTTTGCTCATTTGCCACGGCTTGCAATAAAAAAAAAATCGACAGATAGACCGATAAAAAAACGTTTAACTAATTTTTAGGTATAGGTGTCGTACAAATAACCATGTGAGCATGAAAAAAGCCTGCTATTTTGACAATTACAAACAGACAGATCAATTTTATTTATTTGTATAGATAAATATTGCAGAGACTTCAGTGTATTGCTACTCTGTATCCCAAATATTAAATTACCATCAATCAAGGGCTCCTAGTGGCTTAATCGTACCACAAATATTTGCGCTGCCTATAAACCTTCACTTTGGCGCCCATTGGGAACCAAACGCACTTTCACACCCTCCGTGGGGCGGTTTTATTACTTTTAAATATATATGTATTGTTTATGTTGAGATTATTGTGTGTATTCAATGTCTTGTTTGTTTTGTTCTAATGTTACTTTATGATATGTACTAGCTATTCTCACGACTTTGCTCAAGTATAGTAAGATCATTTAAAAGTTTTTGATGCTTTTTGGAATCGTAATTATATGACAGGTATTTAAGGTACTTTTTGGGAGTTCCTTTTATTTAATCCTTTTTTTCTTCCGCCAGCCACATTCTGTTCAGCTATCTACGATGATAGAGGTGCGTCGTGAGGTTTTATAGGTTTTCGAATTACTTCCTGGCGCTGGAACGGATTGCTTGATTTTGGTGAACTTACTGACAAGTTACCTTTTCAGGTATTCTCCTCCTTCAAATAAGGACATTCAGGACATTCAGTGGACCAATTCAGCGTGGTTGTAAATTTCTTGAGGTGCAACCTCTATCTGCGAGACATCTCGACTGCACAGATAGTCGTAGTCGTTAAGATACCGACTTACCGTGTCAGTGTAGCGGATTCGAAACCCACGCAGGACCACATTTTGTGCGATTAACAAATTGTTGTTCTGAGTCTGGATGAAAATTTTGTCTGTTAATTATATGTTTGCCCTCCTCAATACAAGGATTATTTCTTTAGTGCAGGGTAAAAAAAAACTATCCCACAGTCACGCCTAGTTCATATCTCTACCCACGATTGATCTTACTAAGACCGGCAGCAACTTGACTTTATTGCGCTGTTTTAAATCGACATTGATAAAAATTAAGCAGAATATTGTAAATATTCAGATTGCTTAGTTATCAAAATAGTAAAATAAAATGTATTATAAAATAATATAATATACTACAATACAATAAAATATAATAACTCTTTGTTTTAAAATTTACAAGAAATAAGAAATAAAATTTAAGTTAAGTTTAAGTTTAAACGTTGTTATAATCAAGCAGCCTTATCACTTACTGTAATCTCTTATCGTAGCCAAACAATACCCACCTATTCTGAACATATTTAATTAGATTATTTAACCGATGAATCCAACTCGGTTAGGCAGCGTTAGAGAAACTTAAAACGATCTTCTCGTCCAACATACCTCAGTGTTTGAAAACAAGTCTACGACCAGTGATGGCTTACGGCACAGAAACGTGGTCCCTAAATGTAGGTCTCATAACCAAGCTCAAAGTGGTTCAGCGAGCTATGGAGCGACCTATGCTCAGGATTTCTCTGCGAGATAGAATCCGAAATACGGAAATCGCAGAAGAACGGGTGTAACCGACATAGCACGATGAATTAGCATGCTCAAGTGGTAATAGGCAGACAACATCGTTCAACGAAACGACAACCGCTGGGGAAGAAACGTTCTCGAGTGGCGACTACGTATCGGACGATGCAGTGTAGGACGCCCTCTTACTAGGTGGACCGACGACCTGGTGAAAGTTGCTGGGCGTCGTTTGACGCAGGCATGGTTGAGGCCTACGTCCAGCAGTGAACGGCGATAGGCAGAAATGATGATGAGATTTCCATAGACGTAATAGTCTGTAAAATTCTCCGCAAAATTAAGAACTTTGGTTGCACTTAATTTTTTTTTAATTCTTCTTCTATCATCACAGCTCAACATACCTCCTACTACTGGGCTCGAGCCTCCTCCATATTGAAGGAAATTGACCTACATCTAGATCAGACATGTTGGCATAGAGTTTTATACGAGTTTCCCTTTTCTTGCATAAATATTATGTCTATCATATCCCTTAGTCGTCTTTTACACACACGGGTAAAAGAGAGGATGGAGACTTGTAATATTACACCGTCACCACACAGAGAGATGTTAGCAAATCGTGCAAAATTAGTAATACCGAATACAGCAGTCAAATTTATGTGATGATAACAACTGCTGAGATAACAAAAATCGTGAAAACTATTGCAAATATCTTAATAATAGCAACCCGCCCTCGCTTCGTTTCGGTTTCAGTCGTCTTATCCGCGTAGTTCCCGTTCTCGTGGGCATACCGAGATAAAATATAGCCTATATTACTCCCTGATATTATAATTTTCCATTGGTGAAAGAATTTTTGAAATCGATTCTGTGGTTTAAGCGTGAAAACGTAACAAACAAACTTACTTTCGCATTTATAATATTAGTAAGGATGGAAAATTATTATATTATGGACCACGTGGGTGTCACTGGTCAAACAGTGGTTTTGTTGCCCTTAATGTAAGAGTGATTTTAATTAGCTCGATACCAACTATTTACAAAATTATAAATGTTTTTTGGAGATTGTGGTTGCTCTAGTTTTTTTTTAATTTTCTTTTTTACATTGTATGAAAAAACCAGTAGGTATGAAAGGTAATTATATTGTTAAATATCAACTATTTTCTGAATTATATACTAGATGTATTATTTTAATATATAATTATTGTACCTATGAGATGAAAAGCAGAATAATTTATGTTAAACTTTAAAAAAGTACTTTTATTAGCTCTCCTTTATATTTTTTGGAACATTCTCTTTTTTCAAAGACCAGCAGTAATCTGGCATCATGTGACAGTTCCATCTACCCGGATATCATTCTTCTATCACTTTAAGATCTCGGTGGAAGCACTATAATTATCACATTTCTTGCCATAATTTCTCATATTTTCATAAAATCTATCCAAATAACTGTGGCAGATAACTGTGGCAGATAAATGTAGCTTTACACTTATAGGCGGGCCAAAAACTTTTAAGCTTTTCGACATCATATACAAAATTTAATAGTAATTTGGTGCTTTATAGTTGATTGTAGTTTAAATGATGATAGACTTTAATAGTCCAGGTTTCGACTTTCCATGCCCAGTTCAGGCAATGACTTATAAATGTATCTAAAGTATTTACCTTTCCTGTACAATTCTTTCACAAGTTATTTTATCATACCTCACTTGATATGTTGTGGCAGCATTGTGATTTTTTCTCTACTTAACATTTGCTCACTTACAATGATGACTTTATCAACAAGCAACGATTTTCAAGAAGGTCATAGATCGTATTCCCAGTGAACTAACTTCACTCTACTGTCCGACTTACGAATAAAGTAATATTTTGTGTATCAATTTTATTGACCAAATAAAAAGTTCAGTAATCGCGTTATTTTATTATCAGTATTACATGGTACATTGATGTGTCAAATTAGAGAGCAGAAACCGAATGTTAACAATATAACTTAAGATTAAAGTATCATCAACATCATTTATACTAAAGTGTGTAAATGGCTCGAGCCTGCTCTACAATATAGAGTTTTGTTTCGAGTTTCCCTTCTCTTGCTTGATATTATATGTATATTATATAATTTAATAGTCTTTTACTATAACTACAGGTAACATATTTAAGGGTGGTAAATCATATTCTTACTCCGTCAATTATCCTCCTTATGGCAATTTTTAAATCAATCCAGTTAAATGTAAATTGGTGAAAATATAAAATACACCAAAATCATTAAAACCAGAGCCAATTTAGATCTTTCATTAATATATTCTAAAACAGGGAACTTAAAAGCATATAAATCTGTAGAGGTATCCACGGCAACAAAAATAAAATATATTTTTTGTTGACCAGTGTGTTCAAACGAAATAATCTTATACCATTAAACGAGCAATTCTTGTATCTTATATCTTTAAACGAGCAATTCTTGTATATATGTATATATATTCAGGATCTCGGAAACGGCTCCAACGATTTTGTTGAAACTTGGCATACTAGAGGTTTCGGGTCCAAAAAATCGATCTAGCTAGGTTTTATTTATTGAAAATGTTGTTTTGTCCGTGTTTTTAGCAAAACAAACAATGACATTAAATTTTAAAAGAATATGAATTCAAATTTCGTTGTCAACGTCATGAGTTCCGATAGCTCAGGTGGGGAGGCGGGCGGTCTTAATTTTGGATTATGTGACATTTGAACAGCGTCGGTTCGAATCTCGGTGTTATTATTATTCTCTTTTTGTAGTTTTTTATATAATTTTCATTATTTATTTTTTATTAATATATATCTAAATAAATGCTACAAAAATACTCCGAGCGAAGCTCGGTCAACCTGATATTATATTTATATATACCTATATATATTCAGGAACTCGGCAACAGCACCAACGATTTTGATGAAACTTGGCATACTAAAGGTTTCGAGGCCAAAAAATCAAAAAAGATCTAGCTAGGTTTTATTTATAGAAAATGTTGTTTTGTCGGTGTTTTTAGCAAAACAATACAATGACATTAAATTTTAAAAGAATATGAATTCTAATTTCACCGTCAACGTCATGAGTTACGATAGCTCAGTTGGAAAGTTGTCCAGTTTTTAGTTTTGTTTTGGCATTCAAACAGCATCGGATCGAATCTCGGTGTAATTATTATTCTCTTTTTGTAATTTTTTATATTTTTTCATTATTTAATTTTTATTTTTTATTAATATATATCTAAATAAATTCGACAAAAATACAACAAAAATATGCCGAGCGAAGCTCGGTCAACCAGATATTACCATTAACGTAAGCAATCCACGCAAGGCGAGACTGCTGGTACAGCTAGCAGTTAATAAAACGCTTAATAATCTACCTATTGTCTTGAAATTGTTTGTAATAATTAAAATGGCCGTTACATTACGAACTATAATGTTGTCGTATGTTACGCATATAATAACTTCTCTTATTAATTAAAATGTAGTTGTGTGTTTACTGAAGCTTATTGAATTTATTAGACTGAGCTCCGCCATTACAAATTCTAAGTCGTAAATTCTTCACTTTATGAACCTTTGTTGATTCTAAAAAATAATTAACATAAATAGTTATCATAGTATAAAACATAATACAATTACTTATGGCGTGTGATTTTATTATTTTGTTTTATATACCGTAGATCTTGCTGTGTGGTAGCGGATACGAATATTATAAAGTCTAAATTTTCTAAAATCGTATGTATGATGGGAGGGTACCCCTCAGGGGGTATTCCGTCGGGCCGACCACTGACCACAAGTAACCTTGCTCTGGTGGTTGGTCCAACGACGAAGGCGACGTGGTGTTCGGGTAGGTAGCGGGTGTGCGTGCTTACGCCCCTCTATCACCCCGGACGGAGTGGTGCGAGGAGTGCACCGACCGAAACCCACCCCAAAAAAAAAAAGTATAAATTTCTCTTAAAATTTTTGCTCGTGGGTGTCGTAAAAAAAGACTAAATGATATAATAATAATAATCTGTCTATGTATATCTGTGTAAGAGAAGGCAAACTCGAAATAAAATCCTGTACCAACACATCTGACCAACGTGTACAGTTGGTCAGTTTCCCCTCTATTGTGGAGGATGCTCGAGCCCAACAGTGGGCTTATGCATATGAGCTGAGATGATGATGATGATGATATAATCATAACTAAAATATGTACTAAAATAATTTGATAAAATTCGGTATATGTATAGGTCTGTACATGAAATAATCTAATGCACTATTTCTGAAATTTAAATAATCTTTCAATTATTGTAATTTCACTATATTCTTGCTACAAGTTGGTACAGGGCTTCATTTCGAGTATTCCTTCGCTTGCACAGATGTGCATATTATATCCATTAGTTGTCTTTTACGACATCCACGGGCAAGATAGGGAGTGGTGAACTGTATTCTTACTCCGTCACCACACGGAAATATGATTATATATATGTATAACTAATTTTTAACAAAAAAAACCGACTTCAAACAGTAAACTAAAAAGCAAAAAGCTTTACGAAGTATAAGAAAAACGTTAAAATTGCCTATACAATTTTAAGAATTCAACCAATTTCTCAAGGATATTATCATCAGATCCTGACCTGAACAGTCGGTTAAAAAAAATATTCCGACGAATTGAGAACCTCCTCCTTTTTTGCAGTCGGTTAATAAAGGAACTAAAACTGTTTTACGGATTTTATCGCTTTTGCACTTGCTCATATAAAGAGTTCATACAAATAGATTACACATAAAAACCTTTCTTGTTAATTAAATCTCATTAATAAACTACAAAAAAAAATATTAATTTTGTGTTATGTATAATACAATTTTAAATTATTCAGAAATCCTCTAAGCTTTATTGAGAGTGTTCAGTGAATTGTAAAGATACATCTCTTCTCCACTCGATTGACGACCTAAGCTTCTAGTCCAAGATTAGCCTTTTGTTCCTTGTTTACATGCATAGTGCCTGTTTATTGGCCTTTGAACTTTATTTGAGATAAATTATTAATATATTTTTCTGTATGGTGACAAAGTAAGAATAAAATTCCCCCGAATATGCAGATGAGTGTTGCTGGGTGTCGTTGGACGCAGGCGGCACAGGGCCGCACTTTGTGATGTAAAATGAGGGAGGCCAACGTTCAGCAGTATATGACGATAGGTAGAATGACGATGATGATGATCATATGCAGATAACATTTATCCAAAGAGAATGACAACTCGTCTGATCACCATGATGTAGTAGGTCAATTTCCATCTCATTTGAAGGAGGCTCGACCCAGCAGTGGGACATGAAAAGAGGTACATTTATAAAATTTCAAATCTTAAACATTTTCCTCCCAACTGATAATCATACCACTGGATTATCGAGTTGACTAGAAACGCAAGGATTTGGACGTGAAATTGTCGCATGATGGTTATACAGATTCATCATCATCATCATTTCAGCTCATATATGTCCCACTGTTGGGCTCGAGTCTCCCCCACAATAGGAGGGAAATTGACCCTACTATATCATGCTGGACAGACAGGTTGGTATAGAGTTTTATTTCGAGTTTCCCCTTTCTTGCATAGATGTTATATGCATATTATATCCTTTAGTCGTCTTTTACGACTTCCACGGCCAAGTGATTTGTATTCTTACTCGAATGATGATATACCTATAGATTAGTATAGAGTTTTCTTCAGAGATTTCCTTGTTATGCAGCTGATGAAGTTGTATATATTCCTTAGTCGGCTCTAAATATATTCTAGGGAAAGGAAATAGGGTTATTATATAGTACTGTTTTAGTAATCCATGTGGTGAGAGTAAGAATACAATTCACCACCGCTTCTCTTGCCCGTAGGTATCGTAAAAGAGAACTAAGACTTATAATATGCATATAACTTCTATCCACGAGAAGGAAAACTTGAAATAAAGTTCAATTAGTTCTATAAACCCCACCCGTTCAGCATCAGTAGATCAATTTCTCGCCCATTGTGGAGGGGGTTTGAGACCAGATTGGGATGTATATAAGCTAAAATGATGACGTATTGGGATAGGCTTGTATAACTATTTTCCTTGATATATCTTATTATCATCCTTCAATTCAGTTTATGATACCCACAGGAAAGAATGAGGAAGTTGAATTCTATTCTTACATCATCATTATAAGAAAACCTGCTTAATTTGGGCATAATTATTTATTAATTACTTATTTCCACATCATAAACTAGAGACCCTGCTTAACATTGGCGCACGCTTTGTCCAAATATTTAATTGTCCTTAATTCTAGTATATATTTTCATAAAACCATGGCTACCCAATCCTCTGATGGTGATATTATTTTATTTTAATTAATATGTCCTCACCTGTCGTAAAATAGAACACACCTTGAATGTGAAACGACTGCTATAATCATATAAATTACTTATTTCCAAGAAAACATGTTTTTTATCTGTACATTTGAGAGTTTTTAAAAGAAAAATGAATCACATTAAACCCATCACTATATTACCGTTTCATTACAGTGCACGGGAAGTCTATCAAACTTAAAATGGTAGCTTGTTTTACTATCGTATTATTGTACGGTCAATTTTTCATTTCAAATATAGTGCAATAAAAACATTGCGTCATTTAATGAGACATTTGTTATCAAAAATAAAAACCAACTTCAAAAAACCTTAAGGGCACTAAAACGTTAATGTAGTTGATTTTTCAAAAATTGCTTGTCCGATTTCGCTAAAATTTTCAGGAGACTATTTGGGAAGTATACCCTATCCAATAAAATAATTTTTCAAATCAGTTGGTAAGCAACGGAGTTATGCGCGAACAAATATAAAAAAATACCTATAAATAATTAAGATCCTCCTCCTTTTTTAGAAGTCGATTAAAAAAATATCGTAACAATTAATGATACGAGCCTGCACAAATGGAGTAGTTGTTAAGTTTGGAGTAGTTTTTAAGTTGGTAAGTATCTTAAGACGTTGTGAGTTCCATTCCCAGGCAGGAAGGACAATACTTTGTGTGATCTGTAAAAAATAGTCCTAAGTCTGGGCATAAATTGTGTCCGTTAATAGTACCTTTGTAAAGATTCATGCAATACTTAAATTTTAAAGACAGTAGAAGTGAGAATGCAATTCATCAGTCCCTATCTTGCCCTTGGATGTGGTAAAAGACGAGTAAGGGATATAAAATGCACATAACATCTGTAAAAGAGAAGGAAAACTCGAAATAAAATTCTATACTAACATGTTTCACCAGAGCGGTATTACTCCTGGGTTCCCGCCTCAGGGGGCTGTTCGACGCGTGTTTAGCGTCCGGACGGTTCCTTGGGTACTGGAAGGAGGAAAGGCTGGTGCTCCTGCCGAAGCCGGGACGGTCTCCACAGTCAGCCTCGGCCTACAGGCCCATAGTGCTGCTCGACGATGCGGGTAAACTACTGGAGAGGGTGGTAGCTGCCCGTATCGAGCGGCACCTTGTCGGCACGGGGCTGGATCTGTCGGACGCCCAGTTTGGGTTTAGGAGGGGTCGTTCGACTATCGCGGTTCTGTTGCGCCTGAGGGCCGAGGCGACTGAGGCCGTCACCGGCGGGGGAGTGCTGTTGGTGATGTCCCTGGACATCGCCAACGCATTCAATAGTCTGCCATTCAGCTGCATCAGGGAGGCGCTCCGGTATCACGGGGTGACAGCTTACCTGAGGCGGCTAGTGGCAGACTATTTGGAGGGGCGCAGCGTCCTCTGCACCAACCGAGCAGGGGACGTTGTGCGAACATCCATGACGTGCGGTGTCCCACAGGGGTTGGTCCTCGGACCCACCCTGTGGAACATCGGCTACGACTGGACGTTGAGGGGGAGCCTCCCACCCGGGCTGGGCGTGATTTGTTATGCCGACGACACATTCGTCACAGCCTGCGATGGGACGTTAGAAGAGGCGGCAAGCCTGGCGACTTTAGGCACCGAAGAGATCGTCAGGCGGATCGAGGCGCTGGGGTTGAGGGTTGCCCTGGACAAGACGGAGGCCCTCTTGTTCCTTGGGCGCCGTATGAGCCCTCCCATCGGCGTCTCGATCACCGTCCATTCGGTTGAGATCATCATCCGGGCCCATATGAGGTACTTGGGCCTGGTGCTTGACGGGCAATGATGGTTCCGGGAGCATTTCCGCAGGCTCGCTCCACGGCTCGTCGGCGCGGCGTCCGCCCTATCGTAGCTTATGCCGAACGTGGGCGGACCGAGCGCTACGTGCCGACGGCTGTACGCGGGGGTCATCCGGTCGATGGTCCTGTACCGTCCTGATACCGTCCGAGTCAGAGCGCAGGGGTGGAGGCCTTCCGGCCGGTGCTGATGCAGTGGTTGGAATGACGGTGACGGGGCATGGGTGCTTCACCAAATACCTGCATAAGATCGTTAGGAGGGAGAGTACACCGTCCTGCCACCACTGCAATTGCGACGAGGACACGGCGCGCCATACGCTCGAGGCCTGCGCGGCTTGGGCAGTGCAGCGCTGTGAACTCGTCGCAATCATCGGTGCCGACCTGACGCTGCCGGCTAGGGTGATATGTCGACAGCGTCGGAAATTGGGACGCGGTCGCAGCCTTCTGCGAGACAGTGATCTCGCGGAAGGAGGCGGCGGATCTGCTGCGCGAGGAGCGGAGCCTCGATGAGGCGATCCGCCGCTGACGACTGGGGCGGCGTAGGCGCGACTATTGCGCCTCATGCCGCCCTAGCCGAGGCTGCGGGTGACGTGACCGGGGATTAGTCCGTCACCCGCTGAGAGGCCGACCGCGTGAGGAAAGACCGACGTCCTCCCCGAGGGGAGGACGTTGGTCGATGGGAGGGTACCCCACGTAGGGTGTATTCCGTCGGGCCGACCACTGATGACAAGTAATCCTGCGGTGGTCGGCCCAACGACGAAGGCGACGTGGTTTTCGGGTGGGTTGCGGGTGTTGCGTGCTTACGCCCCTCTGTCACCCCGGACGGAGTGGTGTAAGCACGCAACACCCGCAACCCACCAATAATTCTTAAACTAGTATATAACGCATCAAGTTCTAAATCAGCAACAAAAAATGCAGAATCCGCGGCATATCTTTGTTCTTTAAACTATTGATTTCTTCAAATATACTGAATTTATATCATTTTAACAACAGTATATTTATTGAATATTTTAATGTTATACTTTAGTTCTTTTAAGGTTGTTATTCTGTATGGTGATGAAAAAGGACGCAATTCACCCCTGTCTTGTTCGTAGGTATCACAAGAGACGACTAAAGGATATAATACACATATAACCCCTCCGTGTGGTGACGGAGTAAGAATACAATTCACCACAAAGGGATGTGATATGCATTTAACATTTGTGTAAGAGAAGGAAAACTTGGAAGGAAACCCTATGCCAACCTGTCTGACCAACGTGGTATAGTAGGTCAATATCGTCAATAATAATAGAGGAGGCTCGAGCGCAGCAGTGGGACGTAATTGAGTTGAGATGATGATGATGATAAGCCCAAAGTAAAAGAAGAAAAACTGAAAATACGTCTTTATATCAACTTGTCTGACCAGCGTGGCATAATAGCTCAATTTTCGGTTTCAGCAGTGGAATTTATATGAGCTAATATTATAAATTAAGTTTGAAGACCCGAAATTCGCCAATTCATCTTTGTTGAGGTCGAGCCTCTTCCACAGTGGAGGCAATTCGACCTACTACACCTCACTGGTCAAACGTGTTGATATAGGGGTTTTATTTCGAGTTTATCTTCTTTTGGATAGATGCATATTATATCCCTTAGTCATCTTTTACGACACCCATGGGCAAAATACGGGATAGTGGGTTATATTCTTCGGTGACCACATGATATTGCAATACAGTTTTGATATTCCCTTATCAACGACTGTACAGATAACATATTGGTTAAGATACCCACCTACCTCGCCATTGTCGTGGGTTCGAATCCCACGCAGGACGGCACTTTGTGCGATTTACAAATTGTTGTAAATCGCACAAATATAATAATGTAATTTGTGTCCGTTAATTATATGTTTGTAAAATCCTCCGCAACACAAGGATTATCACTTTAGTGCAGGATATTTAAAAAAAATTATATCACTGTATCGATTTGTCAGAAGCTCAAAACTCCCAAACACTCGCCTTATTACTTGAACTAGTTTATAAATAATGAAATGATAGTTCGATAATGGAAAACAGGCAGCTTATCTTTTATCTAAATAGCTTAATAGTATTTGATATAAGCCAGTTGAAGTTGCCCGCAAATGTGTATTTGGAATTAAGTTAAAATTAACTTAATATCACTTAATAAGAATCTATTAAATACATAAATAGTGTGGTAGTTTATTTTTTTCATAATCACATCCTCACATTAAAAAGTAAATTCCTTTACCATTCGGAACTTTCATAATCATCATCTCGTCTGATATACGTCCCACTGCTGGGCTCTAGTCTCCTCTACAATAGGAGGGAAATTAACCTATTATAATAACCTGATCACACAGGTTGGTATAGGTATTTTTTTAGAGTATTCCTTCTCTTGCATAGATATTACATGCATATTTACTTTACTCATGGACAAGAAAGGCGGTGGTGAATTGTATTTTTACTCTGTTACCACACGGAAGGTCTTTACAAACTTACAATTAACAGAAATGTCATCGAGACCTGGTACAAACATTTGGCGTGTAGGTACGCGCAGTTACAGATTTGGTGATGTGTTTTATTACTATATGTAGGAATAGATATAATTACACAGATGACGTAGAGGTTATGGTTTGAAGAACTTTCCTTCTAAAGAGTATTTAGCACAAAACAGTGCAGCCACAACCACTTAGATCACCTTGGTTTGACAATACCACATAGGAATAGGACTCACTCGACTCTCATGATGCGCCTGTGCTTCGGGTATATTCCACTAAGATAATTGATTGAATTAGGTGATACCTAGTGAAAATCTATTTTTATTTTAAAAAAGGAAGGAACTCTCTCTCTCTACTTTGCTACGGTAATCAATATATCGCACACCAATCGTATCGTCGGGGAACCCAATCTTACGGATAGATTGGAGTCGCTGGAGCAACGGAGAGACTTTGGGTCACTCTGTGTACTCTACCGACTCTTTCACGGGGAGTGATCCGAGGAACTGTGTGACTTGGTACCACCGTCACCATTCTACCAACGTACCACTCGACATCGTAGCAGGGTTCATCCATTTCACCTGGAAACGTTATGGTCTTCAACTGTACGTTTCCAGCGTTCATTTCTCCCACGTACGTGCAGGCTCTGGAATGAACTACTTGCTGCTGTGTTTCCCGAGCGCTATGACATGTCCTTCTATAAACGAGGTTTAAGAAGAGTATTTCCTTCACGGTAGGCAACGGCCTGGCTGTGCCCCTGGTATTGCAAAGGTCCATGTGCAGCAGTTTCACTTACCATCAGGTGTGCTGCTTGCTCGTTTGCCACCGTTGGCAATAAAAAAAAACCACAATAGAAGGATTACGGGATAGGATTAAGGTTTTTGATCGGGCAAAAGCAATCAATACAATTTAGTTAGCCCATAAAATTGTGGAAGTAAGCAATTTAGTCGGTCGTTAGTCAGTCAATTTACAATTGTAGATCTGCGGCAATTCTAAGCCTTCGTGTTTTCACTTTAGTAGGAATTGACTTTGGGCATTAAAACCGAACCGTTATGAGGATGCCTCGTTTCGAGACGAAACACGTGTCGAATAAATATTCGAAGTTTTGCGGTAAATTGCAATTTGATGTTCTGGAAGGTGCTCATCACGTGAGAGTAAGATTTCCTTATTTCCTAGTCCACCTTAACCCTATCCCGTATTCTTTCTATTGTGGTGTGCGGTATATTGATTACCGTGGGAAAGCCTATTTTAAAATGGAAGGTATTCCATTTTAAAATAGGAATTGGCTTCCAAGAGCAAGGAAAGGGGTGGTAAAATGTATTTTTACCACGTTAATTTTTTAATAAAACATTTAATAGGGCGGATTAAATTTAGCATCTTATATAATACAGAATTTGTATCCGTTTATGAGCCTTAGGAATAAATTATGACTTATTAATACCTAATATTATTATAGTTTTAGTTCTTCGTGTACACTATCGAGGCCTTGTAAACGAAGTCGCAGACAAAAGTTAGTAGAGTATATGCGTTAAAATTGGTAAAAATAATTTTACTTCATAAATATACGCTTATGTTACTTAAGAGTTACAAATCTTCAGGTGTATGCAATATTTTAACACTCATACAAGTCCGCGGCGTTGTCTGACAATGTGTGTAACACCTTACGCCCACGTATGATGCATGACGCCGCGGCTTCCGCTGCTATACTTCCTGTATACGCCCCCTACAGGATTTTGTAAACACATTCACAAACGTAAACATGCAGTTTACAACATTATCTGTGACAGTTATAGGGGAGGGCGGGCACTTTGCTACACGACTTTCGATAGGGTAAGGGGAGGATATAATCGTTGGTGAATACTTTAAGTGATACCTACAAACTAAAACACATTTGCTGATTATTTATTTACTTAATAACGATGTACCCCACTTTCTACTTTTGAATAAACCCCATATAAGTCCCACTGTAGGGCTAGAGTCCTCCACAATTGGAGGGAAATTGACATACGATGCCACGCCGGTCAGACGTTATGACATAGAACTTTGTGTCCAGTTTTTCGTCTTGTGCTTAGATATTATCTACATATTACGTCCCTTGATCATCTTTTACGACACCCACAGGCAAGAAAGGAAATTGTGCATTGTATTCTTACTCCGTCACCATACGGCCACACGGATAAATGTTTATAGTTATGCTATTTTTATTGTATTTTGTTATATGGCCAATAGAATGATTAATAAACAGCTCACTGACAAATAGGTGCACTGGTAGGGCAGCGGAAACTTGGTTGTAATGCAACTTAGCCACGAATACTAAAAATTAAATAAAAAAGGAAAAAAGAAATAATAAACTGTTCCATTAAAGCTTCTCCGAACACTTTAAGTACGAAATGCTAATATAACAAAATTTTATTCAGCTCATGAAGATCTGTAAATGACAATCGCTGTCACAATAAGCTATAGATTTCTTATTTTTATCCAACAGAGTACTGTGTAAAGTAAACAGCGCCCTCTATTGCATATATACGATCAAATTATTCTGATCAACAGAGATTTGAAAGAGGTTCAAAGAGGTTTTTCAGTAACTCTTATATGGCCATTTTGTATAAATGTTTATGAAAATAGATTCACTAGATATTTTGTAATGACTATATTATGGAATTATTTTCATATTGGAGGCTGTATATTGTTTTTGTTGACTTTGAATCGCATTTTATTGTTGTATGCTACATTTATATATGTCTCACTATTGGGCTCGAGCCTCCGCCATAATAGAAGAGATCAGGCCGACAAGGAATTTGGTACCGGTGGTCGGCCCAACGACCTAGGCTTTTTTTTTGTGTGTTAGATAGGTGTTAGCCTCAGATGGCTTTCACAGCTTAGCCCGGACTATGGGTGAGCGCTGATGGCTCTCAACCCGGTAACGACCTAGGCGACGTGTTACAGTGGGTTAGACCGCGCGCCGCCCTGCTGTCGCTCCGGACAGAGAGTGACGGCGGGTGGTCTGACACCAGTCTGTAGCCCACCCCCAAAAACAAAAATAGTAGAAGAGAGTGAGTTATTAAACTACGCTGATCAAATGTGTTGGATTTTATTTCGAATTTTCCTTCTCTTGGATATATATACTACAAGATATACTTTTAATCACCTTTTAAGACGCCCACGGGCAAGAGAGTGGTGAATAAATTATATAATAAATTAATTATTGTTACTTTGTACCACACGGAAAATACAAATTGGAAATCATATTATCATATTTATAATATACTAGCAACCGCCCTCGCTTCACTTCGGTTTCAGTCTTTCCTGCGTAGTTCTCGTTCCCGTGAGAATACCGGGATAAAATATAGCCTAGGTTACTCCCTGATATTATAGGTTTCCATTGGTGAAAGAATTTTTAAAATCGGTCCAGCCATTTTGAAGATTACTCGGAATAAACAGACAGACAAAAAAATATAAAGTGTATTTTAGGCATATGTATAGTGCAAATAACCGTGTGAGTATGAAAAAAGCCTATTATTTTGACATTACAAACAGACACTCCAATTTTATTTATTGGTATAGATATGCATGTTATGGCTCCTTGGTCGTCTTTTATGACACCAGCGGGCAAGATAGTGAGTGGTGAATTGTATTCTTACTCCGTCACCACACAGAACTTGGTGAAACGTGAACGAAATATGTCATATTATTTACTAAAATTGAAAAATGCCTTCTCAGTATGAAATGTTATTCAATTTTTCATTATCATCACCCTGCTCTTATTCCAATTGCTTAAGGTGGATACAATATATACTCCATCGTACATATTGCGAAAGTTTTATGATCAGTTGCTCGTCTGACATCAACCCTGTTTTTGATTTATACTGTGAACAAATTATGGGTAAGAAAAATAATGGACTTAAATAATTTAGTGAAAGGGAAGAACGTCAATGGATGGCTTGCGGAGATTTTAAAATATTAAAAATATTGTTGAGTCAACAGTCGGTTTATACAAAATTCCCTTGCTTTTTATGTTTGTGGGATAGTAGAGCCGGAGAGCTACACTGGACAAAAACAGGCTGGCCACCACAACACGGTTTAATTCCTGATGAGAAAAACGTTATACCACTTTGGGTCTGCCAGAAAAGGTTTTACTGTCACCTCTTCATATCCAATTTTATTTTTATTAATTAAGTAGTTTGCAAAATTACTGCAAAAAGATGGGAATTCCATCCATCAGCCTACAAACGTCCACTGCTGGACATAGGCCTACCCACGAGAATGCCACTTGGAACAGTCCTGTGCCACTTGCATCTAATGGTTCCCTGCGACTTTTAAAATGTCGTCAGTACATCTAGTAGGGGGTCATCCTACGGTGCGTCGTCCGATTCGTGGTCGCCCCTCAAGAACCTTTCTTCCCCAATGATTGTCGGTTCGACGAGCGATGTGGCCTGTCCATTGCCATTTCAACGTGCTAATTCTGCGGACTATGATGGTTACACCCGTTCTTCTACGGATTTTCGTATTCCGGCATCTATCACGTAAAGAATTACCGAGCATATCCCTCTCCATAGCACGTTGAACGACTTTGAGCCTTTTTATGAGGACAACATTTAGAGACCGCGTTTCAGTGCCGTATGTCATCGCTGATAACACACACTGGTTCTAAACTTTTGTTTTCAGATGGGGGTTGTTTTAGATATATATTGTCTGAAGCAAAGTTAAAAGAGAGATATTTTACTGGTCTCGAAATAAGAAAACTTTTCTCTGATCCCCTCTTTCCTGAATCAATGGGAGAAATCGAAACAAAAACATGGGAATCCTTAAAAAATGTAGTGCAGAAATTTTTACACAATACTAAGGATCCCGAATATAAAACTATTGCACAGCGCATACTGATAGCATATAAAGCTTAAGAGTACAAGATGAGATTAAAAGTTCGTTTACTACCCCCATATTGTAGGTATATTTGCCTGAAAACTTGGGTGCTAACAGTGAAGAAAAAGGTAAAAGATTTTACCAGGATGTACGTGATATCGAGAGAAGTTATGAAGGAAGAGGGGGGATATCAGTATGTTAGTGGACTATTATTGGACGCTTAAGCAAGAAACCAAAGAAGAAAACCAAAAACAAGTTTGGAGAAACATCAAAGGAAACAAGAAAATATTTTATAAGTAAATAGATTCTAACATAGTTTTGTAGTTTTATTAAAAAAATAATTATTGATAGGTTTTGATAAATATTATGCTGTATGTTTGTTGTAATAAGTAGTCATTCCATTTTTTGCTTTTGTTTTGCAAAAAAAAAAAAACTATACGTGATGGAGAGTAATAGAATTTTGAAATGAGCGTACTTTAAAACATATAATTCAGCAGAAATATTTCATGCAGCTGAAAAGATTTGTATTTTGCAGGCCATATAAGTTATCAAAATTGAAAACTTGCTCTCACGGGTTTTTTTTTTATTGCCAACGGTAGCAAACAGCAAGCAGCACACCTGATGGTAAGTGAAACTGCTGCACATGGACCTTTGCAATACCAGGGGCACAGCTAGGCCGCTGCCTACCGTGAAGGAAATACTCTTCTTAAACCTCGATTAAAGAAGGACATGTCATAGCGCTCGGGAAACACAGCAGCAGGTAGTTCATTCCAGAGCTTGCACGTACGTGGGAGAAATGATCGCTGGAAACGTACAGTTGAAGACCATAACGTTTCCAGGTGAAATGGATGAACCCTGCTACCATGTCGAGTGCTACGTTGGGTATTATATATTGCGCTGCTTTGTCTAAATCAAAAAAGGACTGGATAAGAAAGAACAAAGAAAATCACCAGTTTGACCAAATGATTCATAATTAAATATTTTTTATACTTTTAAATACACTACTACTATAACAGACATTCATTTCTAGCAATAAGATTTTTTTAAAACATCATTTGAATTTTGATTGCAAAAACTTATCTAAAAAAGCAATCTCATCACAATGCAAATACTTATTTTAAACTTCTAAACGTTTTATTAGAAAAGCGTTCCTTTGTGTAGCTGAAGTCAATCTGCTTGATACAAGTTTAATACTCGCGAGTGTGCCCCCTTTGTAATAAAACGCTACACGCCTACGTTTCATATGCAAAATTCTTTTGGTACCTGTCGAAATTGGTGGACTTATTCTGATTTTTTATAAATACTAGAAAACTCGAGATATTAAAACTAGAGGATTTTGCCGCACCTATATAAATATTAACGAGCAAAGTGTATAAACACGTTGTTCACGTTGATTAATCAGTTGTTTTAAGAATTCAAACGTTAATTGTAAGATATTTAGTCATTATTTGGAAAAATAAATGTTAGGTGGTCAAATAATCTTTAAAATTATGAAAAATTTCGATAATACAGCTTCAATTTTAATTTTGTCCACCTAAAATATATTTTGCGGTGTAATGACGAAAAAAACAATTGTTTTAAAATTAACGTTTTCATTCAAATAAACGGATTCTATCGCATGTTAATGCACACGTCTGTAATAATATGATCATCTAGGGCGACGGATGGGTGAGTCCGACCACATAATCTACCGTATTGCATTACATCCGTGGCAGCTTTGGAGGATCAAAATCAGGCATCTTAGGATATCCGTTGCTTTTCAAGGTAATATAATATATACACTAAAGCCACAGCGGCCCCTGCCGCGCATTTACAAGGTGCTGGAGAGGTCATCTGATGACATTCCATCCCCGACACCCCAACGCTTGGCCGTCTGGCCACGTTCTGTCATCATTCAGGGCGGTGGGAGGAGGAGCGCGTAGCGGCGTCTTCGCCTCCCTGATCGCCACTGGCGGAGCGAGTCAGCGGACGCAAGTGCCTCGCGTGCCCGCTCCGCGGCCTCCTTCCTTGTCATGACAGCCTCACGGAAGGAGGCCATCGACGACCAACAGCTGTTACTGCCGAGCATCTTGGAGATGATGGTCGGCAACGACAGGTCCGTTGTTCCCATATCCTTTGACAGGACGTGGCGCTAAGGCCCCAAGGCGGGGCATACTTCCAGTGTGTGGCGCGCATCGTCGATTAGCGCGCCATAGGTACTCATGGCATCCTGGGGCGTCTTCTCTTCCAATTTTATGCGGGTACTTACCGAAGACCCCATGTCCGGTAAGCACCTGTCTATTACCTGTACCATGCTGACTGGACAGATTAGTATATAGTTATATTTCGAGATTTCCATATTTTTTTGGGCCTGCTATGATCCGGATATATGCTATCCGTTCCATCCGAGGCGACGAAAGGGAGTCGCGAACTAATAACCCACCATATTCCCTCCACTCATTGGATTTTCTTTTCAAATTTCAAATTTTTATTTGCTCAATAATAGGGTGTACATGGTTTTAAGGAATATTTGAAATTAGATCACCTATTTGGCCATTAAAATAATAGCATGCAAATATAAATACTTAAAAACTATTTTTAAACTGTTCTTGCAATAACCTACTTACAATATCATAAGCGTTGTTTATGATGCCCACGGGGAAAGGAACTTGTGATGACCATTGTATGTGACATTTATTAGATCGCCTGTGATGACGCTCAAAGTGTTCGCAACTTCGGGCAATCAAAAATCAAAGACAAATACGATAAAATCCGTAAAAATAGTTTATAATATTTATTATTATTTAATAACGAGCTCTGAAACTTCCAGAATAAGAATAACAAAAAGGTTTAGAATAAGAGAAAGTTGATTTTCAATTTGAATACAGAGGTAGCCCCGGGTGACAATTCTGTTTATACTTGATACTCAATCACGAGGGAAATCACATTGAAGCGTATATAAATTTAGCGCAACAAATACATTAGACATATATACGTATATTATCTCTGTAATGTGTTCTTTGTATTAATGAAATTCTCACAAAATAATGCATCAACATTTATGTTTGATAAGCCATTTTGAAGAATATCTTTCTTTCTAATGATTTTACTATCCGCTTCAACACCTCCCACGGGCTCGAACCTCCTCCACAATAGGCAGGAGGCCCAATAGAGGAGCCCCTCACTGCTCTCAATAGCGTCACTAAATTGAATGTCAAAAAAAATCAATAAAATTGTCGCTTGGCCAGCTCAAGCCCCAGTCTTCTGATGTGACATTATACAGCCGAGCAACGTATATTTCTCTCATAGTTCACCTGCAACAAAAGGTAAAAATCCTTACTAATATTATAAATGTGAAAGTAAGGATGTTTGTTTGTTTGTTACGCTTTCACGCTTAAACCACCGAACCCATTTCAAAAATTCTTTCACCAATGGAAAGCTATAATGTCAGGGAGTAACAGAGGCTATATTTTCTATATTTATCCAGGTATTCCCACGGGAACGGGAACTACGCCGCGGATAAGGCGACTGAAACCGAAGCGAAGCTAGGGCGGGTTGCTAGTAGTTAATATTTTCAGAGTGGAAGGGTTTTATTTTTTTTTTGGCTACGCTGCTGACGTATTTGTACTCGATCACATATGGGCTGTTATGTCTGGGATAGTACCACACTCTCGCAGAAGTTTCTCCGAGTCGTATCAATTTGCTACAACCCTTCGTTCGATAAGTGAGTTCTCCTCTAGGTCCAAACTCCATTTTAGAGTGGGCAATAACTTGGCTATGTCCCTAGTATTAGAGAGGTTTAAAAGTGGACGTTATGACTTACCAAAAAGTTGAATATTGGCTCCTCTGGTCCTAAGGCAACAAAAATAACATATATCTATTTCTCTTCTTGGCTGAGTGAAGGTTCTTTACGGTAAGTAATCGTTTAGCTGTACAGAAATTATAGTCTATGAATAAAATGACTACGGCAGCAAAATATAAAAAACTAAACGATGATTTTTCTGAGGCTAAATATAGTTTTGTCTGTTAATTACCTGTTTGTGTACCCTAAAATACAAGCATTTATTACTTAGTGTGTCTTTAAAAAAAATCTCTTCGCTTTTAATTTGACGACACAATAATTTACAAAAAATGAATCATATCTCAGTTTAAATAACTGAAACGGTTTCACGGTTACCTGGTCATATTAGTAACAATTAAGAACAATAATTACGCAAATCACTCATTGCATTTTAAAAAATAACATTACAATGATTACAATAAAATTAAGCACAATTAATTTACAAAACAATAAAAAATTTATTTTATTTGTGTGCAACATACACAAATTTCGTCTGAAATTTTTAAGAGTATTTATTTGAACGAAAAATGACTAAGTTTCTCCACCCGGCCTTAATTAAGAAATTAAGATAAGGCTGGGTACACAAATAAAGCATTTAGTAATCTACGCCGGAAGCCGGTCGGAAGCTATCCGAAATGGACACCCAGTTTAAATTTGTGTGCATAATAAACGTCTTGAATCGAAATGTTTGGCTCCTACCAATTGTTTTTGTCGCGTGACAACGGAGTAAAAATATAACTGTCACAACTTCTGCCGTATTTCAACGAATTCTGATGTTTACGTAAGTATTTAATTTGAAATAATATTATTTTTACGGCAACTATTGCGTTTGTATTTTTATTTGATTTTAATTATCCGTTAATCGAATACTTTATGGCATTCATAGTCCTCCTGTGATCATGAAGAACAGTTTTATTTCAAAGCATGTAGGTATGCTAATAATATAAGTTCGGAACAACAAATACTGAAGCTAAAGCTCTTTCTAACCGGCCTGGCTAGCGCGCTGTTGTTGTCTAACTTCCCTCGCCTGGAGGATGCGTGCTTCAAAAATAAGACACCTGAGAAGAAAACGAACGATTACTTCTTATATATAAATCTTCTGTTCGTGTGTTTATAATTGAACTCCTTCTAAATGGCTGGACCGATTTTGATGATTTTTTTTGTGACTGTTCCTATGGATAAGAGAATAGTTTAGATTAATAATTGGAACCTGTAGGTGGTGCTGCGATCGATTTTAAGGAGAATTCCTTTTAAGTTTTTTTAGATTTCAACTAAACAACGTCTGTTGGGTCAGCTAGTTTTAAAATAAAAAAAGATTAATAATACATGTTTCATTAAAAAAAAATCCCTAATGATAAACTATTTCAAATAAATCATTTAATTAAAAATGAGAAAGACTTAAACGTTAACACTAAAATTTTATCTACATTGCAGGCATCTTAAAGTTTTTATCCTATTTAATTTATCTAAATAAAGGTCTTTTCCTAGACAATTTATTGGCAAAACATTCGCTATTATCATTACAATTTACTAATTAAAAGCGTTAAACATAAAGTAACGATACAATTAACGTCGAAATATCTATTTACGCTATCGAATTTCGATCGTAACTCTATAAAAATAGTACCGGTGGTAGGAGCAACTGTCTCGATACAAAGCGTTCATCGTATACATAAATTCCAATTAAATGGAGGTGTGACAAGGCGGTCACGAATTTTATCGAACATCAGCTTAGAAGACATTTTCATATAAGTTTATTGGTCTCGTTATGACAGAATTTGGGCCATTGTTTTGAGCTAAGAACGATACGTCGATATTTAATAGCAAGGGTGTTTGATATTTTGTTTAGATCGTGTCGAAATTTATGTTCTAATTACAAATTCACGGCTTTTAGTTTTTAATTTTTTTCTAATGCAGTGTGCATTTTTTCTAATCCATCTATCTTTTTAATTATTTGCCTGTTGACCTACCAATGTGGATTTCAAAGTATATAAAAACATAAAAGAGTGTTGTAAAAAAGTTATTATAGAAAGGTAAAAAGTAATTACTTTTAATAGACTGGGGTATGTCGTAAAATACGAGTAGACATCCATAGATAAACTTGAAGTCTTCATATCGGAAAAAAGTTGTCAAGGCAATTAGGGCAACGTTGATTATTATTTTAGATTTATGCTCAGATAATCTATATTACTATTTTTTTTTCATTTGGGTCTAATCTCCCAACTATCCCTGTGGTGACGGAGTAAGAATATCCCTATCTCCCTATCTTGCCCGTGGATATCATAAGAGACAGGTAAGGGATATAATATCCATATAGCATCTGTGCAAGAGGGGGAAGACTCGAAACGAAACCACATTCCAACACGTCTGATCAGTGTGGAATAGTGGGTCGGTTTCCCTCCCATCATGGAGGAGGCCTGTGCCCAACAGTGGGACATATATAGGCTGAGAGGATAATGATGATAAAGCTCCCAACTAATTCCTACTTTTGTAACTCCTGTAAGCCAGTATCTACAATGGTTTCCATAGATCACACCTAGGTTTGACTTCCAGGTAATCCCGGGAAAGATTTTAATTGGCTTGGGATCCGTAACAAATTTAACTAAAAAAGTTAAACAGGAGGAATAGGAAGAGATTAATTCCATTTCTCTCATATGAAATGCGAAAGACATGAAGTAAGAGGATACGATACTACGATAAACGCAGCCGCACAGCACCAGGGATATGGGAGAACTTGACGGGGCCTTTTTGTGAGTATAAAGATTTTGATTGTAGTAGGTACCTATTGCAGAAACGCCTGAATGCACAGAAATTTTCTTCAGTTACTGCTAGGTCCGTATAGTAGAGACTCCTCCGCAATGAGAAGAAATTTGACCTACGTTGGTCAGACTGGTTGCTACAGGGTTTTATTTCGAGTTTTTTTTTTCATTGTTTATAAACAGACAACGCCCTGCGTTTAGGAGACAATCCTTATTGCGAGATAATCCTCCATATTACGGGGGACTTCAGAACACATACATTAATTAAATCACACAAATTAAATCCAGACTCAGAGCATTAATTTGTGGATCAGATAAAGTGTTGCTCTGCGTGGGTTTTGAACCTGTGACACTGGCACGGTAGGTATCTTAATCACTACGCCATCTGTGCAGTCTTCAGTTTTCTTCTCTTGCATAAATGTTATATGCATATTATAATCCGTTAGTCGTCTTTTACGACACCCATGGGGAAGAAAGAGGATGGTGAATTGTATTCTTACGGACGGAATAAGAATACATAGGTGTATGAAATGTGTATTCATATGCACAGTGATACCCGTTTGTCATTTAGATCATCCCTTTGGTGGTAACTCATAAAAAACGAGTATTCATCATCGCCATCATCATCCCAGCCCACATACGTCCCACAGTTGGGCTCGGACCTCCTCCACAATGGGAAGGAATTTGACCTCCTATACCATGCTGATCAGACATGTTGGTATAAGATTTTATTTCGAGATTTCCTTCTCTTGCACATATCTTATGTGCATATTATATTCCATAGTCGTCTTTTATGACATCCAAGGGAGTGGTGAATTGTATTCTTACTCTGTCGCCACACGGATTAATAACGAGTATTATAAGCAAATAAAATATTATTACAGAATTCTGCTTACATTGTAACGGTAAATGATATTATTACAACAGAATAATTGAATTAAACTTAATAATTACACTAAAGAAGACGAAGCAAAGTGGGTTAATACATAATAAAAAAAATCACTTATAACATTTTAAAATGAAGTGACTCATTAAAGGCAATTTTAAACGTGTTAATGTTTGATTTTAATTCTATAAACCACTCGGATCTCAAATGCAACATTGTATACGTTTATAACTGCATTACTGTCAGTATTCACAATTAGTTAGTGAAGTTTCACTGACTTTTAACAAATTTATACTGCACGGTTACAAATTTCCAAGAAAGTGCTAGCTCGTTTATGATATTTATTTTTTAACCGACTTCAAAAAAGAAAGAGCTTTTTTAATTCGACTGTATTTTTTATCATCATTATTATCATCTCAGCCCATATATGTCTCACTGTTGGGCTCGGGCCTCCTTCATTATGGGAGGGAATTTGACCTACTTTACCACGCTGGTCAGAAGTGTTGGCACATTTCGTGTCCAATTTTCTTTCTCTTGCATAGATATTATATGCACGTAATGTTCCTTAGTCGTCTTTTATGACACCCACGGGCAAGAGAGGGGGTGGTGAATAGTATCCTTTTTTTTTATATGTTACTGTATTGTTATCACCGCAGAACTTCCAACTGGGTGAACCCATTTCGATGATTCTTTTTTTTATTCAAAAGCTTGTGTTGGCCACTTGAAATCGTAAAAAAATCAGAGCGTGAAAATGTTCCCGGCGCCGTTCCATTTTTAATTAGATACGATAATATGAACTAGGCCGCAAAAAATATGGAGGGAGCTTTTGAAATTGGAACGTACTTATTTTACTTATAAATAATCATATTTTGAAAATAGATTATACCTGACCAGTCTCACAGGCAAAAAACTTTTTTCGCAATATGTTCTGAGTGGCCTGGTATAGTGTTAGTGTTACCATGTCACGTGACCACACTATGACAATTTACATGAATTTACTCCCCATACAAACCTGCCCATAGGAGCTTTGACTTCAAAAAAAGGGAGCTGTCGCTCAGGACGTCTAGCAGATGTGAAACATCGAAATTAGTTTGTACAAATTCTTGTATATAATCTTTTATGCATATATACATATGCATAAAAGATTACGATAGGAACTAATATGGCATAAAGTACTAATAAAAATTCCGATTTTTTTTCCAGAAAATGATGATTTTTATTCAATAAACATTTATTTTCATTAGTATACACTAGAGGTATGTGCTTAGGTTGATAATGTATTTTGAGCTCACTAGATGATGTACAAAATTCTAAAACAGGTTATGATTTCGTTACACAAAACCAAGCGTGGCGTTAAAGCCACGCCAACGATCAGGTTCACCCTCGCTTATAGGTGTTTCACATCAAAAATCTGATATGTTTTTTTTTATATTGCCGATGGTGGCAAACGAGCAGGCAGCACACCTGATGGTAAGTGGTACTGCTGCACATGAACCTTTGCAATACCAGGGGCACAGCCGGGCCGTTGCCTACCGAGTACACAGAGTGACCCAAAGTCTCTCCGCCGCTCCAGCGACTCCAATCCGTCCGTAAGATTGGGATCCCCGGCGATTCGAACAGTACGCCTTTGGAGGGAGTCAAGTATACGCGCTGAGAAGTATACGTGCTTTATAAATAACAGTAAAGTGGAGAAAAGCCCTTAAAACATATACGAATATCAAAAAGATCTTTAGAAAGCAGTGTTTGTCACTTCTAGCTGTATGTAATATTAACATACATGTATGTAAAGCACGTGTAAGTGAAACATAAAGAAGTACGAGATGTGTATCATTAACGTCCATGTTTCATTTTATTTCGTTCAATTAATGTCTTACCGTGAAATGCTGTAAAACGAGCCACAGCGACGCCACGCCCATGTACATACAACGAAACAAGTGTTTACAGTAATAAATAACTTTATTGTTCTTATAATTCTTATTCATTATCTCATCTCGGCTCATAAACGTCTCACTGCTGGGCTCGAGCCTCCTCCATAATAGGACTGAAATTGACCTTACTATATATACCATGCTGGTCAGACAGGCTGGTATAGGGTTTTGTTTCGAGTTTTCCATCTCTTGCATAGATGTTATATGGTAAATTATATTCTTACTCCGTCACGCTTGTCGTCCGTCTTTCCGTTTGTAGATTTACTGTAAATAATTAATGTAATTTAGTAACGGCCAAAATACACATTTGGGCCCGTTTTATTAAAAATACATTTTACGATGAGAAATAACGAAGGTAACAATATTTTTCTGGCCTCGAATTTGATCTTTATGGTATTCACAACAAAGTTATTATCTTTGTGCATGCAATGCACGCATTAAAAAAATTACAATTATTTTTCTTGAGCGCATACATCTTGTTATTAAGCTTCTTCCACGATAAGATCTTGTACTATCTTTCGTTGGTCAAACTGGTTCAGCATTCGTTTTTTTTTTAAATATTTCACTTACTCTATCGGTATATCCAATTATAAATCTTAAATTTCTAACCACATAAGTACAAGCATTTTCCTCAAAGTCTATCTAGTTGTTTATGAGGAGTTAAGTCATATACCCATGAAAAATATTATATAAATTAAAATAATATAAATCATAACACTTTTCTATTTGACTGTTCATCCCTCGCTCGCTCTTTGTAGTTGCTGAAAGCTCCTCAGCAGATAGTTAAATCTGTTCGCAGACGCCGGCGACTGAAGTCCCGGTTTACGAGCTACCCGGTACAGCCACGAACAGCATTTCTTTGTACCGCTAACTGTAACTTTGTTGCCGTTACAAAGGGGGCGGGGGGTACGCGGAATAGATATACTTGCAGTTGGAATTGGCGCCGACAACGTTTGCCTTTGATTTTTGATGTTGTAATTTAAATAGTTATTGCTTATGGCGGTGTAATATTATTTGGGATACATTATGTCTTGTAATAAATCAAGTTATATAATTATTATGTACCTTAAAGAACATTGTTGCCTTGGAATATCTCTGTTTAGGAATTATCTTAAGAACTATTACAAAATTGCTGAACATATTATGAAATGCTAACCGCTATTTTAAAGACTATTATTTCTTCTAGTCCGTGTGGTGACTGAGTAAGAATACAATTCACCACCATCTTGGATGTGGGTATTGTAACGATTAAGGGATATATTAAGCAGATAACATTTATGCAATAGAAGGAAAACTCGAACTAAAACCCGCCTGACCAGTATGATATAGTAGGTAAGTCGATTTGCCCTCCAATAGAGTAGGCTCGAACCCAGTAGTGGGACGTTTATAAGTTGTGATGAATATTGACTCACTATGTTTAAAAGTCGGTGTTTTCGCTGTCTAATACCACTAACCCGTGGGTATTTTTCAATAGTATCCCTGATAGATTAATAAATCTAGTGAGGCGTATTAATCTATCACATAGGACACTAGGAGACATAATCGTTCAGGTGTAGACCATATGCCGACGGGCGTAAGGTTCATATTTCAATAATGCATATCTTTTTGCAGGAGTGATCCAGGGTCGCTACCATACACTAAAATCAATTGCAATGGCAGCCAGGTCAACGTGGACGTTTCCCTTGAGCTTCTCCATTTCTTTCTAAACCTTAATCTAGTAACTGACTTTGGCGATCAACTGTGAGGAAGGACAGCCAGACCTATAGCCAGGTCTTGTATAGTTTTTATATGCACAAGATATCCTTTAGTCTTCTTTTACAACAACGACGGGCAAATGAGGGCGTGGTGAATTGTATTCTTACTCCATCATCATTGACAAGAATGGATACGTGTAAGATTTTGACGTGACAACGTCTAATAAATCGATGAACGCTGGCTGCATGCACGAAAAAGTGTCCCGTTACGCTTATTGTCCGGTTACGCTCATTGTTTTATTATTACTCGGTTGACATCAGCATCCGGGCCCATATGAGGTACTTGGGCCTGGTGCTCGACGGGCGATGGTGGTTCCGGGAGCATTTCCGCAGGCTCGCTCCACGGCTCGTCGGCGCGGCGTCCGCCCTATCGTGGCTTATGCTGAACGTGGGCGGACCGAGCGCTGCGTGCCGACGGCTGTACGCGAGGGTCATCCGGTCGATGGCCCTGTACGGCGCACCGGTGTGGGCGGGGTCCTTGACTGTCTGACTTAGGGCCCTTCTGTGGCGACCACAGAGGGTCACGGCGGTCAGGGCCATCCGCGGATACCGCACGGTGGCGACGGAGGCAGCGTGCCTATTTGCCGGGCCTCCCCCGTGGGACCTGGAGGCGGAGATGCTCGCCGGACTATATCGGCGGGTGACGGAGGTGCGAGCGGAGGGCGGTGTGGTCTCGTTAAGGGATCTCACCATCTGGCGCGTCGACGCCCGCCGAGACGTCATTGCCCGTTGGGCAGTCCGGCTGGAGAGGCCTCGGTCCGGGTTGCGAACCGTGGAGGCCTTCCGGCCGGTGCTGATGCAGTGGTTGGAAAGGCGGCACGGGGTGCTCTCCTTCCGACTAGTGCAGGTGTTGACGGGGCATGGGTGCTTCGCCAAATACCTGCACAAGGTCGTAAGGAGGGAGGGTACACCGTCCTGCCACCACTGCGATTGCGACGAGGACACGGCGACGCATACGGTCGAGGCCTGCGCGGCTTGGGTGGTGCAGCGCTGTGAACTCGTCGCAATCATCGGTACAGACCTGACGCTGCCGGCTATCGCTAGGGCGATGGTCGACAGCGTCGGGAATTGGGACGCGGTCGCAGCCTTCTGCGAGACAGTGATCTCGCGGAAGGAGGCGGCGGATCGCCTGCGTGAGGAGCGCAGCCTCGATGAGGAGATCCTCCGCCGGCGACTGGGGCGGCGTAGGCGCAACTACCTGCGCCTCATGCCACCCTAGCCGAGGCCGCGGGTGACGTGACCGGGGATTTTAGTCCGTCACCTACCGAGAGGCCGACCGCGTGAGGAAAGACCGACGTCCTCCCCGAGGGGGGGACGTCGGTCGATGAGAGGGTACCCCGATTTAATTTCAATAGCTTATAACAATGGATACTGGTTACGTTGATTCAATTTTATTCATAAAAGTATGCAGTCATTTCATCGACTTTACAGACAACCATGTTTTTTTAGAGACAGAACGACAGTTAGATAAACAGGTAAAAATAAAAGCTTAAAAAAGAGCCGGCCTATGAATGTAACACTTACAGTTTAGTTTGAATAATAGTGAGTCCATACAGTTAAAACATGGGTTATATTTAATTACGCTTAATGAGCGAACATTGCGGCTTCTTTGTCACGTTATATTGAACATTAAAAGACTAGTCGAAATGTCTTCATTATTGTTTTATGTCAGCAACTATAAATGTTCATTTCATGAACACATTTAGATAAATATTATTGCGGTTCCTTTTGTCAATTATTTATAATGACTAGTTTAAAAAACTTTCCGTGTAGTGACGAAGTGAGGATAAAATTCACCGCTACGTTTACGACCGCTCAGCCCGTGGATGTCGTGAAAGACAATTAAGGGATATAATATACTAGCAACTCGTCCTCGCTTTGCTTCGCTTTTAGTCGTCTTACCTGCGTAGTTCCTGTTCCCGTGGGAATACCGGGATAAAATATAGCCTATGTTACTCACTGATATTATAGCTTTCCATTGGTGAAAGAATTTGTGAAATCGGTTCGGTAGTTGAAGCGTGAAATCGTAACAAACAAACAAATAAATAAACAAACTTACTTTCGCATTTATAATGTTAGTAAGGATGTATATACAGTATAGAAAGAAAGCCCTATACCAACCTGTTTGACTCTACACTGATGTATCTCTTCTTCTAGAGAAGACTTCAGTTCAGTGGTAGGGCGTATATGCTCTAGGAAAGAAAAAGAAATCCACCATTTAAAGTAGAATCTATACATATAAAAGAAAGTCGTGTAACTAACACGATTTTCTTTTATATGTATTATATACACTATTTATAACTCAAGAACGGCTGCACTAATTTGGATGAAAATTGGTGGGGAGGCAGCTTAGAACTAGGAGACTGACATAGAGTACTTTTTATCCCGTTCGATTGCGTTCCCGTGGGACGTGACATAAAACGTCAAAGAAAACACTATGAAACGTGCAACGTTCAATTTCCCTGCCCTTGTGGAGGAGACTCGAGTCCAGCAGGCAGTCAAACATGATAACATATTTTTTTAAATCTTACGATGCACTTACAAATGAAATATCTAATATCTTTAAACGAGCAATTCTTGTCTATATCATCATCATCATCTTGCTCTTATCCCAATTACTTGGGGTCGACGCAATATGTCATCTGTTTTGACATATTGCAAAAAGTTTCGGCAATGACTTTTATGACCGGCCGCCTGCCTGACGTCAACCCTCCTTGGGAATGTAATCGCTGACCCAAATGGTACCAGATGGAGTTGGTCCGGGTCAATCTAGGGCTCTTAGTCGTCTTTTACGACACCCACGAGCAAAGCAAGGGTTGGTAGTATTCGAAGCCGCTACCACACAGCACAATTCTTGTCTATATATATATATAGACAAGAATTATATATAGAAATATATATAGACAATATATATGTATATATATATATATATATATATATATATATATATATATATATATATAGGTTGGTTCATCATTCAAAATGTATGTAAAAAAATCTTTTTTTTTTTTCAAATTTCTAATGCTTACCTATTCAAATTCAAATCATTTATTATGCATAGACCCCGAGAGGGCACTTACATATTGTCAATTTTACAAAATAAAATTCAATTATCCAATAAAAATAAACTACCTCCGGATCGGAACGCGACCGCTACTGAGAAGATCCGGCAAGAAACTCAGCGAGCTTGTCTATTATTTTAATTTTTTTTCTTCTTACTAGATATAAATTTGTATACATGTTTTGTAAGACCTAGCTCCAGTGTGATGCCCTTCGAACTGCAAGATACTTAATATAATTCAAATGATTATGGCTGGACCAGATCCCACAAGCAGCACCCGATCACGAGTTAACTACTAGAGCAGCCATCACTCCCCTCAACCACTATGGAGGGAAGGGAGAGACCCGCTCCACGCAGCTACCGCAAGTAGATACTTCAGTGAGCATGACCAAGACCATATGTTACAAACGACGAAAATGCTAAATTTCGTTAGGCAAAACACGCTACGCTTTACAATATTAGAGTTATAAAAAAGAGTTTATTTAAAATAACAAGGAAATTGCATAATGAAGAGCTGCTCACAACCAATCTGTATTATCATCTACATAATCCGAGATTTTATAACAAGCTTTCTTACAAAGTCTATTCTTGATAGCTTTTTTAAACTTTTTTGTTGGCAGGTCTCGGATATCTTTAGGTAATCTATTGTAGAAACGAGTACATTGCCCCATGAATGATTTGCAAATTTTTTGGAAACGAGTAGTAAGTACAACTAGTTTGTCCTCATTCCGAATATTCATTTCATGAATGTCACAATATCTTTTGAAGTTAGCGATATTTTTTTTGACATATTTTCGTATATATATTGTGATATAACAGTTAGAATATTTATTTCTTTGACTTTCTCTGGAAGTGAGACTCTTGGGCCCAGATTATAAATTGCACGGACAGCCCTTTTTTGAAGAACAAAGACTGTATTGTAGTTTGCGGAGCATCCCCACAGTAATATGCAGTAAGACATCAGACTATGGAAATAAGCAAAATAAACCATTCTAGCTGTTTCAATATCGGTTAACATTCTTATTTTTTTTTACTGCATAAGCCGCTGAGCTAAGCCTACTCGACAACTTTTCAATATGAGGTCCCCATTGAAGTTTAGCATATAGTATTATATATTTAGTATATATATTTTTAAGTATCACCATAGGATGATACTTAAAAAAGCGGTCGATTCCACAAGGTCCAGAGCCACACCATTCATTTGGACATTGGTTTCCACTTGCCTCACATTGGGAGTAGTAAATTTGATACATTTAGTTTTCTTCTCATTGAGAACCAAATTATTAGTGTTAAACCAATGAATAACGTTAGACAGTGCATTGTTCACATCGTCATAATTGAGCATTTGTCTTTTAATGTTAAATAACAAAGAAGTGTCATCTGCGAACAACACAATGTTTTGATTGTCTCCTATATGGTAGGGTAGGTCATTAATATATACAAGAAACAGAAATGGCCCCAGAGTGGATCCCTGTGGAACGCCCATTTTTATGACAGAACCAGACGATTGTGCACCATTAACATCAACCCTTTGGATTCTGTTGCTTAAATAGGAAGTTACAAGTTCAAGAGCGTTATTCCTGATCCCATAGTGGTAAAGTTTTCTGATAAGTGTTTCATGTTGTACACAATCAAATGCCTTGGATAAATCACAAAAGACCCCTAAAGCCGCATGTGATTCCTCCCAGGCTGCAAAAATATTTTTCAATAACCCTACACCTGCATCAGTAGTAGAGCAATTCTTAGTAAACCCAAATTGATTTTTATGAAAAATACCATGTCTATTAAAATGAGTCAACATCTGATTAAGCATAATTTTTTCAACTACTTTACTGAGTGTTGGTAGTATGGAAATGGGACGAAAATTGTTAATATCTGTCATACTACCGGATTTAAATAAAGGAATTACTCTACTAATTTTCATGAGCTCAGGAAACACACCCCGAGCGACACAACCATTAAACACAAATGCCAGGCCATGCCAATGTATATATATAATATATATATATATATATATATATATATCTCGGATCTCGGAAACGGCTCCAACAATTTTGATGAAACTTAGCATACTAGAGGTTTCAGGGCCAAAAAATCGATCTAGCTAGGTTTTATTTATAGAAAATGTTGTTTTGTCGGTGTTTTTAGCTAATCAATACAATAACATAAAATGTTATTGAATATTAATTCGAATTTCGTCGTCGTTGTCAAGAGTGTCAATAGCTCAGTTGGGAGGTTAGTCCAGTTTTCTTTTTGTTTTGTTTTGGCATTCAAACGGTGGGATCGAATCTCGGTGTTATTATTATTCTATTTTTGTAATTTTGTTTTTTTTTTTCATTATTAAATTTTTTTTTTATTAATATATATCTAAATAAATTCGACAAAAATACAACGAAAATATACCGAGCGAAACTCGGTCAACCAGATATTGGAATATCTAAATAAGTTTAGCAAGAATAGTTAACGATTACAAAACGAAGTTATCGCAAATATAGTGGTTAAAGTATAATAATTCCAGTTAAACTACGTGTCTGTGACAAACGCGATAAAAATATTTTGTTTAATTTTCTTTTCTTTTTTGCAACACGAGAAATGCTGATGTCGTTAATGGTGGTGGTGATGTTAATGGTGCACAATCGTCTGGTTCTATCATAAAAATGGGCGTTCCATAGGGATCCATTCTGGGGCCATTTCTGTTTCTTGTATATATTAATGACCTACCCTACCATATAGGAGACAATCAAAACATTGTGTTGTTCGCAGATGACACTTCTTTGTTATTTAAAATTAAAAGACAAATGCTCAATTATGACGATGTGAACAATGCACTGTCTAACGTTATTCATTGGTTTAACACTATTAATTTGGTTCTCAATGAGAAAAAAACTAAATGTATCAAATTTACAATTCCCAATGTGAGGCAAGTGGAAATCAATGTCCAAATGAATGGTGTGGCTCTGAACCTTGTGGAATCGACCGCTTTTTTTAAGTATCACCATAGATGCTAAGCTTCAATGGGGACCTCATATTGAAAAGTTGTCGAGTAGGCTTAGCTCAGCGGCTTATGCAGTAAAAAAAAATAAGAATGTTAACCGATATTGAAACAGCTAGAATGGTTTATTTTGCTTATTTCCATAGTCTGATGTCTTACTGCATATTACTGTGGGGATGCTTCGCGGACTTGAATACAATCTTTGTTCTTCAAAAAAAGGTTGTCCGTGCAATTTATAATCTTGGCCCAAGAGTCTCACTTCCAGAGAAATTCAAAGAAATATATATTCTAACTGTTATATCACAATATATATTCGGAAATATGTCAAAAAAATATCGCTTACTTCAAAAGATATTGTGACATTCATGAAATGAATATTCGGAATAAGGACAAACTAGTTGTACATACTACTCGTTTCCAAAAAATTTGCAAATCATTCATGGGGCAATGTACTCGTTTCTATAATAGATTACCTAAAGATATCCGAGACCTGCCAACAAAAAAGTTTAAAAAAGCTATCAAGAATAGACTTTGTAAGAAAGCTTGTTATAAAATCTCGGATTATGTAGATGATAATACAGATTGGTTGTGAGCAGCTCCTCATTATGCAATTTCCTTGTTATTTTAAATAAATTCTTTTTTAATAACTCTAATATTGTAAAGCGTAGCGTGTTTTGCCTAACGAAATTTTGCATTTTCGTCGTTTGTAACATATGGTCTTGGTCATGATCACTGAAGGATCTACTTGCGGTAGCTGCGTGGAGCGGGTCTCTCCCTTCCCTCCATAGTGGTTGAGGGGAGTGATGGCTGCTCTAGTAGTTAACTCGTGATCGGGTGTCGCTTGTGGGATCTGGTCCAGCCATAATCATTTGAATTATATTAAGTATCTTGCAGTTCGAAGGGCATCACACTGGAGCTAGGTCTTACAAAACATGTACACAAATTTATATCTAGTAAGAAGAAAAAAAAAATTAAAATAATAGACAAGCTCGCTGTGTTTCTTGCCGAATCTTCTCAGTAGCGGTCGCGTTCCGATCCGGAAGTAGTTTATTTTTATTGGATAATTGAATTTTATTTTGTAAAATTGACAATATGTAAGTGCCCTCTCGGGGTCTATGCATAATAAATGATTTGAATTTGAATAGGTAAGCATTAGAAATATGAAAAAAGAAAAGATTTTTTTACATACATTTTGAATGGTAAAACTTTAAATTTAAATTGTAAGTACTTAAAATTAATATTAAGAGCTCAAACTTGGTGAGAATAATTTTTTCTATATGTAGATTAATATTTTGCATGAGCAACGAATAAAAAAAAGGTTTGCGGAAATGAACCACCCTAATATATATATATATATATAGACAAGAATTGCTCGTTTAAGGATATTAGATATTTCATTTATAAGCGCATCGTAAGATTTAAAAAAATATGTTATCATGTTTGACTGCCTGCTGGACTCGAGTCTCCTCTACAATGGCAGGGAAATTGAACTACTATACGACGCTGGTCAGACGGATTGATGTGGTGTTTTATTTGGAGTTTTCCTCTCTTAAATATTTGCTATATTGACCACTTTCCCTTAGTCATCTTTTAGGATACATACGAGGAAAAGGGTGGTGGAGAATTGTATTTTTACTTCGTCACCACATGGACAATTCCTAGCTTACACATTGGTAGTCAATGTCCTTCCCAAAGTTCGTGCGGTGTGTTAGTCGAAAAAGAAAAAGAAGATTATATTTGAATTATCTTTTTATATTTATTCCCCTTCCCTTCCCCAAGATCTTATATACCGGCATCTATTAACCTGATGAAATCAGATTTATATAGCCCTGCTTATTAAGAATAATACAATAGTTACCAGTCTTGGTAATGGAGTTGATGTCAATGTTTCAAGTTGCCCAGGAGAATGCCGTTGCTATATATGCTATACGTTCTGATACTTCCTTTGCTGATGTTTAACACTTCCATGAGAATGAAAAGGACTAAGATGCATTGTATTCTTAAGTCATTCATTTCAATCCAAATGCGTCCCACTGCTGGACGTGAGCCTCCATTATGCGAGGGAATTTGGCCTGCTTTTGTTTCAAGTTTTTCCTCTCTTGTATTATATCATCATTATCTCAGCCTATATTTGTCCCACTGTTCATGCCATAATGGGAGGGGAATTGACCTACTATTTCACGTTGGTAAGACGTTTTGGAATAGGATTTTCTTTCGAAATTTCCTTCTCAGGCACAGATTTTATATACTTAAGTCCCTCAGTCGTCTTTTACGACATCCACATGCAATGGGGAATTAATTGTACTCTTACTCCGTAACCACACGTAGTTCTTAAGTAATTACAGGAAGTTATTATACATATTTGCGAAATGAATAACGCTACCTAAAATAAGTGTGATTCACCGTCTAGAACTGTATAGATAGACAGTTATCTCCAGACGTTATGCTTTCCCGGCTTGTCGGCGCGGCGTCCGCCCTTTCGCGGCTGATGCCGAACGTGGGCGGACCCAGCGCTACGTGCCGACAGCTGTATGTGGGGGTGATCCGGTCGATGGCCCTGTACGGCGCACCAGTGTGGGCGGGGTCCCTGACCGTCCGGCTGAGGGCCCTCTTGAGGCGACCACAGAGGGTCATGGCGATCAGGGCCATACGTGGTTACCGCACGGTGGCGACGGAGGCAGCGTGCCTCCTGGCCGGAACCCCCCCGTGGGACCTGGAGGCGGAGATGCTCGCCGACATTTATCGGCGGGTATCGGAGACGCGCGCCCGCGGCGGTATGGTCTCCATCAAAGAGGTCACCGCCTGGCGGGTCGACGCCCGCCGGGAAGTAATTGCCCGTTGGGCAGTCTGGCTGGAGAGTCCTCGGTACGGTGTCAGGACCGTCGAGGCCTTCCGGCCGGTGCTGATGGAGTGGTTGGAGCGGACGCACGGGGTGCTTTCCTTCCGACTGGTGCAGGTGCTTACGGGGCACGGTTGCTTCGCGAAGTACCTGCACAAGATTGTCAGGAGGGAGAGAACACCGTCCTGCCACCACTGCAATTGCGACGAGGACACAGCGCAGCACACGCTCGAGGTGTGTGCTGCGTGGGAGGGGGAGCGCCGTGAACTCGTCGCGATTATCAGTGCCGACCTGACGCTGCCGACCATCGCCAGGGAGATGCTCGACAGCGTCAGGAACTGGGACGCGGTCGCCGCCTTCTGTGAGGCCGTAATCTCACGGAAGGAGGCGGCGGATCGTGTGCGAGTAGAGCTCCTATTCGGTGACACGTTCTGCCGCCGGCGACTCGGGCGGCGCAGGCGCGAGTATCTGCGCCTAATGCCGCCCTAGCCGAGGCCGCGGGTGATCGGACCGGGGAATTGTCCGTCACCCGCGGAGGGGCTGACCGCGCGACGGCGACCGACGTCCCAGGACGTCGAGAGGTGACGTTACCCGAAAGGGTATTCCGTCGGGTCGACCACTGACGACAAGTCACATCTGCTCCGGTGGTCGGCCCAACAACGAGGTGACGTGGGTACGGGTGGGTTACGGGCCCGCGCGCCATCCTTTCATCGCCCCGGATGGATTGGACCGCGCGTGCGCATACCATAGCCCACCCATAAAAAAAAAAAAAAAAAAAAAAAAGACGTTATGCTTTCAAGCATTAACTTTTACATATAAAAATAAAATACAAGATCAATAATGAGATATAAAGATCTACAGAAAAATAATAATTGTATTAAACAGTTTTAATAGCAGTCACCATTTATATTGTTTGCTACCGGCCAACACTACCTACTAATCCTTATAATGCTCATCATCATCATCGCAGCCTACATATGTCCCACTGCTGGGTTCGGGCCTCCTCCACGATGGGAGGGAATTTGACCTACTATACCATGCTGGTCAGACATGTTGGTATAGGGTTTCATTTCGAATTTTCCTTCTTATATCCTATAGTCGTCTTTTACGACATCCGCGGGCAAGATAGGAAGTGGTGAATTGTATTCTTACTCCGTCATCACACGGATAATGCTCATCGGTGTTGTAAAATCCGACTAGAACTTTTGGCCAATTTCATCTGATGTTGCTTAGTCAATAATTATATTCTCAAGGAGGGTTGACGCAATATGTATCCAACGAAATTCGAAATTACTAGGGGCAGGCCATATTGCTGTTTGAATCAATATCCGTTAGAGAAGAAAGATACCTGAGTGGCGACCACGATTCAAATGCCGTAGTATAGGACGATGGGGTGAATTGATGACATCCTAAAACTAGTAGGGAACCGTTGAATATGGCTTAGGATCGTTCTGAGTGATATTTTCATAGGCAGGCCTCAGTCTAGCAATGAATGTCTACACCAGCCTTTTTTGGGCAGGGTATGGTCTGTATTCTCTCGCCATCGTCATTGGATGCACCACTGTTACCGTTTTCTTGACATCCGTGGCTGACCCGGCGAGTTACCCTTTCAGTCCGTCTATAACGCCCCGGCAATATTGTAGTGTTGCTGGTTAGGCGTCACCCTCACCTGGGTGACCTCTCTGTAGGTGGCGGACCAATGCCCGGTCCGTCTACCCGCGACCTCAGCTAGGATGTCTACAGTAGTTTATGGATTATTTGCGGCAAAAACTAGTGATATTACTATCTTTGATTATATTATAGAACATTTAATAGCATTTATCGACGATAGTTATCTCTCCCGTAAGTATTTATGAGAGTTTAAATAAACGTCACATTGAAGTTTATGGGGTAGAGAGACTAGATAACATGCACCCCTGCACCTTTCTATACATTACGGTGTAAGGGGAGACAACAGGAACCGCCCTAAGTAAGAATTATTGACATTCTTCATCCAAGTATTCGAGAAATATGTATGTTTGTTTATGTCACAACACTTTGGCGTGTTTAGATGGGTAATACTGTCACAATAGTTGCAATTAATTAACTTAAAGCTTTGTTATACAATATTTTGATGTATTCTTGTCTATAATTAGCTTTTTTTTACAAAAGGAATGAAAATACAAAAGTTACCGTCATTCTTTAATACAGGTGTTGTATAAGGTAATTAACGGGAGATACACAACTGCTTATCTATTATATTTTAAATTAAATTATACTTTCGATGTCATTAGTTTCATTATTTTATTATATTTAACTTACAGCCTGACATCATCTATCCAAGGAAGCTTGAAGTCAGGCGGGTCTCCAGTCTTAAAACTATTGCCAAAACTTTTGCTAAATACACCTGCATTAACAGTAGGTACATACTGAGCAGACCCCGAGTAATTGCGATAAGTACAGAATTCATTCATTCTTTTCAACCTTACATTGCTGGGCTCTCTCATGTTACGCCATAGAGTGCGCTCCTATGCCGTAGCTAACGACGTCTAGCAACCTTCACCAGGTCGTCGGTCCACCTAATGAGAGGGCGTCCTACACTGCGTCGTTCGATACGTGGTCGCCACTCGAGAACCTTTCTTCCCCAGCGGTTGTCGATTCGTCGAGCAATGTAGCTTGCCCATTACCAATTCAGCATGTTAATTCTTCGAGCTATGTCGGTTACTCCCGTTCTTTTGCGGATTGCCATATTTCGCAGAAAAATCCCGAGCATAGTCCGCTCCTAATGGAGGTCTCACAGGATGATTAGATTAATTCCCTTAGCTTTTATTAATATACCATTCATATTGTAGACAACTTTATAGTGCAGTCTGTTTTACTTATACGTCTGTGATTTATCTATGAAACAGCTAGTAGCTGTCGGTGTCTCAAAATAATCGCATCATTTAGAGGAAGATAGGTGGATCATCAATGAAGTATAGATATTATTTATCCCTGACTAGGTAACCCACGCAACTTCATTTTAGTCACGCAAGATAGAGAGAGAGAGAGAGAGAGAGAGAGAGAGAGAGAGAGAATTTAATATAATATAAAACAATGGACATTGAAAGGATGATGAATGAAGTGTAATTGAACGTTGAAACTTTCTGTAAAGTTATATAAATATCATTTTTATATTATAGCAAACAATCCGACGTACGGGTAGAGTAGCTTTTTTAAGCTATGGCCTTCCTGTCAAGAATTAAGCAGGTGGAGTCATTACAGATACACAGAGAGACACAAACGCCTGACGGGATGAATTGTATCTATTCACTTGCGCAACGATGTTTTTGTGTCTTTCCAAATATCCTTCAAAGTTTATAAAGACGAAACAAATAATAAGTAATAATTTCTGGTGTTTACGCGAGTATTACACATTGTAAATAAAACTATTTTACGTATTTTATATTTATAGCGTTTGTATTTGATTTTTAATTGACCGGCGTTTCGAACACTTTACAGCGTACATGGTCACGGGCGGACTAAGATGTTTCACGTCCAACAAGTTTTCTATAAAAAAAATGTGGATCAAAAGTATTTAATTACTAATTCTGTAGCGGGTAGATATAAATCTCTATAGTAGCGATGACTATTGAACGTGAGCGATGCGACATAGCGATAACGATGACTGTTGGACGTGAGACATCTTAGTCCGCCCGTGACCATGAACGCTGTAAAGTATTCAAAAGGCCGGGCAATCAAAAATCAAATACAAACACGATATAATCCCTAAAATAATTTTATTTACAAAACAAATAATGTATATACAAAATTTAATGCATTGCGAGCCAACTATACGTAACAAATAACATTCCACGGTGTTTCTTTCCGCCACCCGCTGACATAAGAAGACAATTCCTTACGCTAGAGTGACCACACCCACATCCTAAGTTATGATCATGGGGAGACATTCCAATAGTCTGTTAGTTCTGTACTGATAACAGTGAACGCATACTTTTGATTATGGATGACTTGTTAATTGTGGTTTGTTTTGAAGTATCTTTTAATAGGCTTACAGTTTTATTTATTAGGGGAAACTTGCCTTATTCGTACCACTTAGGAGAAGTCCTTAATAATGCAGAGGAGAAAAGGAAAATAAATGTGAAATTTAGGATTATGGAATCTTTATTAAATGACTAATCAACAAAGAAATTAATTTAAACTTAAACATGAAAAATATCTTCAGAAAAATAACATTTTTTAAAAATTAGAAAAGGTACGTTTTAGGAACATTGTCGTTAAATCGTACTGTATTGGTTTTAAATCGCACTTAGGAAAGTACGATCCACTGTCAGAGCAACTGTAAACTGCATTAGGAGGTCCCCCTCTTTTAAGGTCATCGGTCATTCTTTTGCGTTTATATATCAGCATTGGAGGTATGAATTCACCAGCTGCGTTCATGCAACAGATGCATGTCGTATTTATTCCTCTCTCTCCACTGGTGACTGCCCCAACTTGGCATTTACCGTTCAATGCTAAAACTTTTGAAGATTTGTGGACCGTACTCAATTCGGTCTCGTCTACATTGTAGATATGTTGAGCTGTAAATCTAAATTCATCAAGGAGAGCTGCGTATTTATCAAAAAATTCCGACACTGTTTTTTTATTAAAACTTTTACAACGAGCCATAGATGTAAGCTCTGGAGTTCGTAATGATATCTCAGGATGAGTTTTCAAAGAATTCCAACCAGCAAGTCTTTTATCAGAGTTGAATCTGTGTGGTAATTTATATTTCTGTACTAATTAAAATGCTAGGTGACGTAAATCATTAATCGTTACCCCAAAAAATTCTAAGTCCAAAATATGTTTGACTAGTTCTTCTTCCATCTCTTTGCTCAAATCTTTGGGACGCCCAATGTGTTGATGTATTTTTAAACTTTTAAGGTGACGGCGAAATGTAGGTTTAGGTATATTATATGTCCGACATGGCTCGTTGAATTTTAATATTCCGTTTCTATGTTCGCTAAGTCCTTTTGCCATATCACTTTGTGACCATGCATTATAACTTTGTTTAGCCATGATAACCTTAAACGAAAATAGAACATTATCGCATACTCCTAATTCGTACCGGTACGAAATCAACCAAAACTACAGGTACGAATTAAACACAAGATAAGAATATACTTTAAAATTTGCCGGCAAAAAAGTTACGCTCATGAAGCGTCATTATATATACAAAATCAACTTTTGAATTAATGTAAAATTCGATGTCATACTGCAAATTTTAATCACTAATAATCACTTTAGCCACAGTGCTTATAAACTAAGCCAAAAAATTACAAGAAAATCATAAAATTAATTACTTTTTGAATATTTGTTGTGGGAGGAAAAGCAACACGATGTCAAAGTAATTAAAGTAATATGGCCGATTAATAGTTTCATTCTCTGTCACTTGTATCGCCACCGCTGCTTTTGTTTTGAAAATATTGACAGGGTACGATTGAGGCGCAAGTACGATTTAGGCAAGTTTCCCTTACTCACGGTGTTTACATATTTAATCGTGTTAAGATCTGAATGACCGAACTCGGTAGTTCGGTATTTATTTTAGCGAATTGTGCCGTTCCGTACCCATAGGGTAAAAACGGGACCCTATTACTAAGACTTCGTTGTCTGTCCGTCCGTCTATCTGTCACCAGGCTGTATCTCAAGAACCGCGATAGCTAGACAGTTGAATTTTTTACAAATTATGTATTTCTGTTGCTGCTATAATAACAAATACTAAAAGCAAAATAAAATAAATATTTAAGGGGGGCTCCCAGACAACTGTAATATATTGTATAAGTGGGTACTCTTAAGCAGTGTACATACATGTAATGATTTTGCGAAGCCAGTCGGCGAATATACGTTGTGCAGATAACTCGCTGTTATTACTGAACCCTGTATTCCGGCTAATCCGTAAATATAACATTGGCGACGAGTATTAGCAACCTTACGCATAACTTATAGTTAACATATAGTATATTAAGTGTTGGTGAACAATGCCAATAGGAAAAATTGCCGAGTTCAAAGTTCATAGTGACGATTGGCGGTTATATGTTGAACGTCTAGAACAATATTTCTTAGTTAATGAAATACCTGACGAACTACAAGTGCCTACGTTAATCACAGTGATGGGAGCTGAAAGCTATGAACTATTAGTTAGCTTGTGTACCCCCCACAAACCTAAAAGTAAATCAATTGCAGAAATAACGGACATTATGGAAAAACACTTGCAGCCTAAACCTAGTGAGTTAGCCGAGCGATATAAGTTTAGACATAGAAAACAAAAGGATGGAGAATCGATAGCAGAATATACTGCAGTGCTAAAAAGAATGTCTAAAACGTGTGGGTTTGGGACGTGGCTGGAAGAAAGTCTAAGAGACCAGTTGGTATGTGGCATAACTAGTGAAGTTATACGTCAACGATTGTTCGCGGAAAATCAATTGGATTTCGGGAAAGCCTATAAACTGGCGGTAAGCTTGGAGGCGGCTGAAAAGGATGCAGCAGCTGTGGTGGAGCGCGGCAGTGAGCGGGCGGCTACCACGAATGGCGAGGTCGGGTGCCAGGCGTTTGCGGCGGGCGTGTGGCGCGCCAGAACAGTGGCGGAGAGGCGCAGGGGGCAGGGCGCGCACGGATCGCGTGCGGCACCTCAAGTACCAGCTACGTCGACGCCGGCTGAGCGTGCGCGACCACATGTGCAGTGTCGAGTATGTGGTGCGCGTCACGACACCGCTGCCTGCAAGTACAAACGATACGTGTGCAGGGTATGCAATCAACAGGGTCATCTGCGTCGGATGTGCCCAAAATTGACGGGGCAGCATCAGATAGACCTAGATCATGTGGATGACAGCGGCAGCGAGGAGGTAATTAGCATAAGTCGTTTATCACCAATGCAATGTAAGCCCATGTACGTTACTTTAAACGTAAACGGTGTCGACATTAAGATGGAGTGTGACACCGGCAGTGCTGTGTCATGTATAAGCTGGGAGTGTTACAATAGACTGTTTCGAAATTTGGTACTTAAACCGTGTGAGTTAACATTTAAGTACTACACGGGCGAGTCGGTTAAACCGTTGGGCACATTACTACCATTAGTTAAATACAAGAACTTTTCTAAGGTGTTAGAATTATTTGTTGTAAGAAATGGTAAAACCATTCTATTAGGCCGTCAGTGGATGGCAGAATTAAAACTAGAATTACCCACTGTTACTTACGAATGTAATAATTTGTCAATGTTTAAAGGGGAGACATTTGATGTGATGGCGTTCAGTTCCAGATACTGTGACGTGTTTGCGGACGGATTGGGTCGATTCACTGGTGGCACGGTGAGCATTCACGTGCGCGACGGCGCGCGGCCGGTGTTCATGCGCGCGCGCCCGCTGGCGTACGCCCTGCGCGAGCCCGTGGAGCGCGCGCTGCACCAGCTCGTGCGGGACGGCATTCTCTCACCCGTGGAGCGCTCCGACTAGGCGACACCCATTGTGCCGGTTGTAAAGAAGGACGGTAACATTAGAATTTGTGCAGATTATAAATTAACATTGAATAAAGTTGTAGAAATTGACCGTTATCCGTTGCCTAGGGTTGAAGAATTATTATTACGTTTAAAAGGGGGGAAACGCTTTAGTAAAATTGATTTGTCACAAGCTTATGCACAGTTTGAGCTTGATGATACAAAAAAATACACTGTAATAAATACACATAAACGGTTATTCATGTACAATAGGTTAGTTTATGGTCTATCTTCGAGTCCAGGAATATTTCAAAGACATTTAGAGCAGTTACTCGCGGATATGCCTCACGTAGGAGTATTCTTGGATGATATTATAATAACAGGTAGCACCGATCAAGAACATTTAAGTAATTTGTGTAAGGTATTCGATTGTTTAAGTAAATATGGCTTAAGGGTTAAGAAGGAAAAGTGTGTATTTTTCAGTAAGTCAATCAATTATTTAGGTCATATGATTAGCAAGGACGGTATTCACACGTGTCCAGATAAGGTGAAAGCTATTATAGAGACGCCGGCACCCACTAATATTTCTGAGTTAAGAGCTTTGTTTGCTAGATTTGGTTTACCGGAAGAATTAGTTTCGGACCAGGGACCCCCATTTACTAGCTTAGAGTTTAAAGAATTCTTATTCAATAACGGTATAAAACAAACTTTTTCGCCAATTTACCACCCAGCATCAAACGGCGCAGCCGAAAACGCAGTGAAGCTATGTAAACGTGCCATTAAAAAAGCGTATAGAGATAAGGTAGATATAGAAGCAGCCTTACAGACGTTTCTTCTTGCTTATCGTAATACTATCCACAGTACAACTGGTGAAACACCAGCCATGTTGTTACAAAAGCGACCACTGCGTTCGAGGTTAGATTTGTTGCGATCCAGTCGCGTTGTAGAGGATAAGGTCCGGGACGCTCAAAGAAGGCAAGTTGAATACGCAGGCGGGGTATCCCGTAATTTTAGTGAAGGCGATACTGTATGGGCTCGGGGCTATGGAAATAGAGATAAATGGGTAAAGGGCATCGTGGATAATGTTGACAGTTCCCGGAGATACTCTGTGGCAGGGGATGACGGTCAATTATTAAAAAGGCATGTCGATCAGATTCGTCGTAGATCTTGTTTATCCGATGTTACTGTACCTAATTCTGAAGGCAATAGTGAGACGTTAGCAGATGAGGGCAGTGTCATTGTGCCTCATAGTGAAGGGGTGATAGGGGCCAGTGACCGTGGTACTGATAGTACCGGTCAGGCCAGCGTGACAGAGGATAAAGATGGAACTAAAAATTTAATCGAAGGTATGTCAAGTAACAAACCTGATGATGATAATATCTCATCACCACCTCTCCCTACACCAGCTCGTCCTCCAGTGAATCGATACTCAAAACGTATACGGAAACCAGTCGTAAGGTTTCAGAACGTTCTATTAGAATGACTTTTATATTTAGCATTTAAAAAAATGATTATGATGTTTGTTATTATTAATTTTATATTATTATGTAGTTTTATATTATGTTGTATTGTGGTGGAGGTGTAATATATTGTATAAGTGGGTACTCTTAAGCAGTGTACATACATGTAATGATTGTGCGAAGCCAGTCGGCGAATATACGTTGTGCAGATAACTCGCTGTTATTACTGAACCCTGTATTCCGGCTAATCCGTAAATATAACAACAACAAACGCAATTTTTTTTGCCCATTTTTTCTGGATATCGATAATGGCAACAGATAGGCACTTGAAATATTCACAAAATACTCAGGTATATTTTTACTTTTATAATAAAAAATAAAATTAAAATAAAAAAATAATTTTGCTCTCATACAACAAAAGTGATTTTTTGCCGCTTTTTATAGATAATTGGTACGGAACTCTTCGTGCGCGACTCTGACCCGCACTTTAGGCGGTTTTTAGTATAATGTATTTAGATATTAAAAAATATAATATAATTTCCGTGTGGTGACGGAGTAAGAATACAATTCACCATCCCCTCCCTTGCCTTTGGGTCCTCCTAAAAGGTGATATATAATAAGTTGGGAGAAAAGTCTTTTCGCATATAATCTGTATAACCTTTTTATATAATCTCTGTGGCTGTACTATATAGTTTTAATATCATTAAAAAGGTTACATTTAAAAAAAAAGAACAATTTACTAAAATGTTCTTGGCCGCAGTTTTTTCATTTGTTTTTATTTCCTTCAAAATGTGCGAATCTAATGAAGAAATTCGATACATTTAGTACATAAAGTGCAATGCGAGCCTGGCAATAATTGTTACATTTATGGACCTAAAGCAGTATCAGTAAGAGTAACACAAAGTTGGTTTAATAACAAAAATGTCTTAAATTTTCATATCGAATGCGAACAAACTATTCCCTGACCTTATAGCATTAATTGTATTGACTTTTTTTTATTTAAAACTTGACTGGATAATTTTAGCTTTTTTCTTTTTTTTTTGTTGGGTGGGCTGCGGTCGGCGCGCCTCCGCACCACTCCGTCTGGGGCGACGGAGGGGCTTAAGCACGCAACTTCCGCAACCCACCCGAAAACCACCTCGCCTTCGTCATTGGGCCGACAACCGGAGCAGGTTTACTTGTCGTCAGTGGTCGGCCCGACGGAATACCCCCTACGTGGAGTACCCTCCCATCGATCGACGTCCCCCCTTCGGGGAGGACGTCGGTCTTTCCTCACGCGGTCGGCCTCTCGGCGGGTGACGGACTAATCCCCGGTCACGTCACCCGCGGCCTCGGCTAGGGCGGCATGAGGCGCAAATGTTAGCTTAGCTATGTTTCAAGAAAATCTGCATTGTCTTTCATTTGTTAGAAATATTTTAATTAGTAAGGTGTCTACACTGCAATTATAATAATCTACACGGTAGGATTCCCTCCCCGCCTCAGCTCGGTGCAGTGTGAAGTTGATTCGTGTGCGGATTAAAAATTAGTTTTGTCCTTTTAAGGATACTATTGGGCTCGTGCAGTGTTTCCAATTGTGTTTTATTGTGTTTAGTTCGTGTTTACGTGAATTACGATAAGTATTGTTCTTGTTTATACTTAAATACAGCTGAACTCGGTAAGTTTTTTATTTTCTTAAGTAGTAGGTAGATTTAAAATTATTATTGAGTTAGTAATTTAAGTTTTATTTACTTCGATTATTTTACATATTTTTAATTCTGAAATGCCGAAATGTTATAACGATAACGAACCGCCTGATCGTGGCGCCGATGTATTTCGTTTAAGTCAACTAACACCACGCTCGCCACCGGCCGGTACCAGCAGACGTGCCCTTTACAATGAGCCGTCTCCAGCTTACGTAACACCCGAGATGAAACCTTTACCCGTACCTAGTGCGATTAATTCGTCACCATTAAGTGTCAGCGACGGCGGACAACCTAATTATTGTGAACTAGTTTCAGAGGCCTCCACATTTCTGTCAAAAATAAACGAACTTGTCAATGACCAGGGTTCACGTATGAATAACGCGAATAAAACGGCAATAATGGACTACACTCAACGCATTACTGCCATCGTATCATTACTAGCGTTAAAATCATCTTGCAATGAGACGAAACTAGCAAATATTGAACGGGAAATAAACCAAACTCAAGCTACACGGCCTTTAACCGATATTAAGAAACCATCGTACGCCGATAAATTAAAATTATCCAATGTCGTGCCACAAGTGGACGTACGTTCGTCACGCGCTCCCTGTGTAATCGCATATCCTACGGCCGAGCGTTCAGCTGACTACGCGTCGTCTTCAGCTACCAAACAGGCGTTACTGAAGGCAATTAAACCTATGGACGATGGTTTTCAAATTGTAGGCGTTAAAAAAGCCGCGAAATCGGGTGTCGTCCTTCGCGTCACAAATGAGAGGCAAATTAAAAAGTTAGAATCTGTCGATGCCATTAAAGCCGCGGGCTTACGTTTAGAAAAACCGAAAGGTAGACGACCGCGCTTACTAATCAAGGACGTTCCCATTTCTATGGAAGACAACGCGTTCCTTGTGGCATTTTACCGTCAAAATATCAAAGACGAAATGTCCCTTAAGGAAGACGATTTTATTAAAGCTACGAAAATTATTCGCAACCGAAAATTACAAAACGGGCGTAAATGGGTCGGTATCGAACTCGATCCCGAAGTGCGTGTTCATTTGCTAAACACCAAGGAAAAAATATTTATAGACTGGGCCAGCTGCCGCTTCTACGATGATTTGGAAGTAGTACGCTGCTCAAACTGTCAGGTACACGGACATGTCGCGAAATATTGTACGGAAAAAACACCTACGTGTGGTCACTGCACAGAAGGACATATTACGAAGTCCTGCCCAAATAAGGACAATCAAGATTTTAAACCTAAATGTGCGTCTTGTAAACGTTTTAAAAAACCGTATGATCATCCTTGTGGCGCGTCAGATTGCCCCACTTACAAACTGAAGCTAGAACAACTGGTGCTCAATACTAACTATTAGAAATGGATAGTTTGAATATTGGGCAATTAAACCTCCATAATGATAGGGTTGCGACTTCAGAGTTAGATCGTATAGTTACGGAATATAATCTAGATATCGTGCTTGTACAAGAACAATACCAGAGTAGTCGCTTACGTAATAGGGTTGTACAATTGGACAACAAAGCACGAGCCGGCATTTATGTTGCAAGTTCCAAATTTACAGTGACGTCACTACAAAATCTCATGACGTCACACTGTGCTGTCGCAGAGGTCACATCCCCATCCTGTAGGGTATACATTGTGAGCTGTTATTTTCAATATTCAGACCCCGTTAGTCCACACTTACACCATCTTCGTCATGTCTTGCGGTCTCTTACGGGCCGTAAAACAATTATAGGAGCTGACGTGAATGCGTCATCTACTCTCTGGTATGGCAAATTTAGATACACCGATACGGACCGACGGTGTGCTATAGAAGATTTCATCGCTGAGATGAATCTGTCCATCCACAATACACCCGATGCACCACCAACTTTTTGCAGCCCTTTGGGCGAATCTTCTATTGACGTCACGCTTTCAAGTGCAGACGTCCGTTTGAATAGGTGGCGCGTTCTTCCGGACGCGTCATGTAGTGATCATCGCCTGATCGTGTATGAATTTGGATCGAGACTGTTGCAGGCTCCTCCCAGACAAAGTTATAATTTTAGATACAAATCTAAAGGCGCAAACTGGGAATTTTTCAGTTCTCTCTTTTCTTCGTGTGCCAGGGATTTCACTCGTAGACAATTAACCGCAGAAGAAGGCGCTGAACTAATGTCACATTCTCTTATATACTGTGCTGATGTAGCCCTAGGCCGAACATCCCTGCCTAATACTAAGAGATGTGACTGGTGGAACAATCACCTAGTGGAACTCCGCAAACGCTTTCGAAGGGCGCGCAGGAAGCATAATAAACTTAAAAAGTCACCTAACGTAGGAAGGGCCTTTGATGAATCTCTATCTGTACTGAAAGCTGCCAGGTCTCGCTACCGGATTGCAGTAGAAAAATCGAAAGACGCTTTGTTAAATAAGATTGTGGAAAGATTGGAAAGTGAAGGTCCATGGTCTCCACTATATCACGAGTTTAAAGCGAATCGATCAGTCGACTTAGCGTACATACAAAACATTAAAGTGAACGGTAAACACACTACGGGTATTGAGGAGACCACGGAAGTTTTATTAAATACGTTAATCCCAGACGATGACATCTCAGTCGACAGCGAACATCATAAACAAATACGTGCATGGGCCGCCGAGCCACCTCTCTCGCCTATGTCTGACCTTCCATCTCTTGCCGAGTTTATGAATACCGTTAAAACTCTTCCCCTCAACAAGGCTGCTGGCGAAGATAAAATATCAAATAAAATGATCAAAGAAGCTAGTCGAGCATCGGGCGACTCAATGTTAATAATTTTTAATCGTTGCATAACTGAAGGCATTTTTCCTCGTATATGGCGGCGCGGTTATATACGTATAATTCCTAAAGGCGGTGATAAGCCACCAGACGACCCGAAGTCATATCGACCAATCACCTTACTGCCTTCATTAGGCAAGCTCTTAGAACGTCTCATTGTTCCTCGTTTATTGCCGGGTGGACCAACGTTCAATCATAAACAATTCGGCTTCACTCACGGCAAATCAACTATCGACGCGGCCGTTGCGGTAAGACGTGTCATTAGCGCATCCGTTTTTAAATACGTACTGGGTGTCTTCCTGGATATCTCAGGTGCTTTCGATAACGCCTGGTGGCCAATGCTACTTCTTAAATTAAAGGCTCGTGGTTGCTATAGAAATATCTACCAAATCATACAGTCGTACTTTTTAAATGGCTCGACTAAATTGAAACTTGGTCACCATGCTGTGTCGAAACCACTGACGATGGGCTGCCCTCAAGGTTCGGTATTAAGTCCATATCTATGGAATTTAGGTTTTGACGATTTTCTCGAGTTACCTCTACCGAAAAATTGTCTACTGATCGGCTATGCAGACGACGGACTTTTACTTATACAATCGAACACAAGGGATGGTTTAGAGAAATTAGCGGAAACATGCCTCAATGATATATTCGATTGGGGTACACGAAACCGGCTTGCCTTCGCACCACAAAAAACATATCATCTTTTATTAAAAGGACATTTACAATCAGCGCCGCGTATAAAATTCAATAATATGACTGTCAAAAAGAAAGAATCAGTTTGCTATCTCGGCCTAGTCTTAGAAAAAAATTTTTCATTTGTTGAACATATTAAAACTGTAGGCGAAAAAGCGAAACGGAATTTCTACGCGCTTACTAGAATATCCACATCTACTTGGGGCCTTCGTTTTAATACACTTAAAACCATATACATGGCCACATATTTGGGGTGTATTTGTTACGCTGCACCTGTATGGGCCGATAGGGCCACCATAGGGGCGGCTCGCCTTAAATTACTACAGAGCCAACGATTGGCCCTAATATTCTTATGTAAAGCCTATAGAACGGTTAGTACCGAGGCCTTACCAGTACTCGCGGGTGTACTTCCGGTTGATTTGGAGATTCAGAGACGAGCGTCAATGTATTACACCACAAAGGAAACTATGAATACAGATTTCCTTCTACCGCGCGACCGAAATAAAATTGCTAGATTGTTTGCACCACAATCCATTGTTTATGAAGAACTTTTAACTGAATGGCAAGAAAGATGGGATTCATCATCGAAAGGTCGTCATCTTTATCTATTTTTTCCATGCATCCGGGGGCGCCTGGAGAAGGTGTGGCTGGAGGTTGACCACTTCGTGGCCCAATTTTTAACTGGCCATGGCAACTTTAAAAGTAAATTATTTTCTTTTAAACTCGTACCATCACCATTATGTCAATGTTCCACATCTGACCACGAGTATGAACAATCAGCACATCACATTCTCTGGGAGTGCGATCTCTGGCGAAACGAGCGTAACCTTATGTTAAACAGTTTGCAAGTCACCTGTGGGGTAGTATACTATACGGACCTTGTAGCAACTCGAGAAAATTTCCGTGCGTTCATGCGTTTCTGCCATACCTACTGTAGCAATCAATCTTAACGCTCACATATAGGCCCCGTTAAGCTCTTCCGTATCCGTGGTGCCGTACTGCTGCGCTATCGTAGCTGTACTCCTGTTTACTTATTGGCTGACTAGTCATTTTGTTTTCCTGTCTCCCGCTTTGCCTGGGAGGGAAGTGGAATCTCTCTTTCCAACTCCTCCTCTTTAATCTTTTCTAATTAAATTTGTTGCGGGTCCCAAGACAATTAAAATCATATCCCGGGACTGCCTGAGGGTCAAACCTCGGTGTCATTTATGGAGACCATTGTGGATCCTGGCTTACAGGAGTTACAATGGTGGGAATGTGTGGTGGGATTAGTCCCAAAAAAAAAAAAAAAAAAATCTACACGGTCATAATATTGCTGAGGTATTTAGGTTTACAACATATTCGCGTGAAAATGTCGTAAAAGTCAATTATCGTTGTACACTAATTTAATAAATTGCATATAAGGAGTTAGAGCTTTTACTAAATGACATTTTAATATATTAATAATTTTATCTTTCGTTTTAGTATACAATTTAATAGCGAATAAGGTAATAATACTAATTTAAGATTATTAAGATAAGGAATTCCAATTGAGATATATTTGATAAGAGCGAAGAAAAACTTGCAATTAAATCTTGCACCTTTTTAATTCTATTTCATAATTTTAGCTTATATAGAGCAGTTCGGCTTGAGACTTCTCTAAAGCTGATCAGACGTATTGGAATAGGTTTTTATTTAGAGTTTCCTTTGCTTGCATACATATTATCAGATTTTTTAAAAAATAAAACCGCTTTTCCCCTGCACTAAGAAAATCGGAAATCCTTGTGTTTTTTTTTTTTTTTTTTTTTTGTGGGTGGGCCGCGGTCGGCGCGCCTCCGCACCACTCCGTCCGGGGCGACAGAGGGGCTTGAGCACGCAACTCCCGCGACCCACCCGAAAACCACGTAGCCTTCGTCGTTGGGCCGACCACTGGAGCAGCGTTAACTTGTCGTCAGTGGTCGGCCCGACGGAATACCCCCTATTGGGGTACCCTCCCATCGACCGACGTCCCCCCCTCGGGGAGGACGTCGGTCTTTCCTCACGCGGTCGGCCTCTCGGCGGGTGACGGACTAATCCCCGGTCACGTCACCCGCGGCCTCGGCTAGGGCGGCATGAGGCGCAGATAGTTGCGCCTGCGCCGCCCCAGTCGCCGGCGGCGGATCTCCTCATCGAGGCTGCGCTCCTCACGCAGGCGATCCGCCGCCTCCTTCCGCGAGATCACTGTCTCGCAGAAGGCTGCGACCGCGTCCCAATTCCCGACGCTGTCGACCATCGCCCTAGCGATAGCCGGCAGCGTCAGGTCCGTACCGATGATTGCGACGAGTTCACAGCGCTGCACTGCCCAAGCCCCGCAGGCCTCGAGCGTATGGCGCGCCGTGTCCTCGTCGCAATCGCAGTGGTGGCAGGACGGTGTACTCTCCCTCCTAACGACCTTGTGCAGGTATTTGGCGAAGCACCCATGCCCCGTCAAAACCTGCACCAGTCGGAAGGAGAGCACCCCGTGCCGCCTCTCCAACCACTGCATCAGCACCGGCCGGAAGGCCTCCACGGTTCGCACCCCGAACCGAGGCCTCTCCAGCCGGACTGCCCAACGGGCGATGACGTCTCGGCGGGCGTCGACGCGCCAGGCGGTGAGATCCCTTAACGAGACCACACCGCCCTCCGCTCGCACCCCCATCACCCGCCGATATAGTCCGGCGAGCATCTCCGCCTCCAGGTCCCACGGGGGAGTCCCGGCCAACAGGCACGCTGCCTCCGTCGCCACCGTGCGGTATCCGCGGATGGCCCTGACCGCCATGACCCTCTGTGGTCGCCACAGAAGGGCCCTGAGTCGGGCGGTCATGGACCCCGCCCACACCGGTGCGCCGTACAGGGCCATCGACCGGATGACCCCCGCGTACAGCCGTCGGCACGCAGCGCTCGGTCCGCCCACGTTCGGCATAAGCCACGATAGGGCGGACGCCGTGCCGACGAGCCGCGGAGCGAGCCTACGGAAATGCTCCCGGAACCACCATCGCCCGTCGAGCACCAGGCCCAAGTACCTCATATGGGCCCGGATGCTGATGTCGACCGAGTGGACGGTGATCGAGACGCCGATGGGAGGGCTCATAGTGCGCCCATGGAACAAGAGGGCCTCCGTCTTGTCCAGGGCGACCCTCAACCCCAGCGCCTCGATCCGTCTGACGACCTCCTCGGTACCCGAGGTCGCCAGGCTTACCGCCTCTTCTAGCGTCCCACCGCGGGCTGTGACGAGCGTGTCGTCGGCGTAACAAATCACGCCCAGCCCGGGCGGGAGGCTCCCCCTCAACGCCCAGTCGTAGCCGATGTTCCACAGGGTGGGTCCGAGGACCGACCCCTGCGGGACACCGCACGTCATGGGCGTCCGCACAACGTCCCCTGCTCGGTCGGTGCAGAGGGAAATCCTTGTGTTGCGGAGGACTTTACAAATATATAATCAACGGACACAAATTATTTCCAAATTCAAAACAACACTTTGTGAATCGCAAAGTGTTGCCCTGTGTGAGATACAAACCCGCGACACTGGCATGATAGGTAGGTATCTTAACCATCCGCCATCTATGCGTCAAATTCATTATATTCCTTTTACGGCACTCACGGATAAGAAAAGTAGTGGTGATTGTATCCCATGAAGAAAACAAGAAAAGGAGGGAACAGCTATTTCTGCTCATGATCCATCCATCCATCAGCTTACAGAGTTCCACTGCTAGACATAGGCCTCCTCACGAGAATGCCACTCGGAACAGTCCCGCACTATTTGCATCCAACGGTTCCCTGCGACTTTGAGTATGTCATCAGTCCACCTGGTGGGGGTCGTCCTACGCTGCGTTATCTGATTTTTTTGCTGCTCATGATATCTAGATTGTATTCATGGACTCCTTCTTGAACTGGATAAAAAGCTTATCGTGACTGCTAGAAAGTATTAACTGCACAAAAGACAAATAGGATTTCATTTGAAGGTTGTTTTCTTTTGCAGTGATTTTATTTGGATACATCTAGTCCTGACTGCGGGCAAGTAAGGTGTGGGGATGCATTGTATTCTTATGTGGGTGGACCACATTGTTGACAGTCGCCTATCTACAGCCGCGGGCCGGTCCGTCTGCGATAGTACCATATTCTAACAGAAAAGCGACGTCTGAGTGAGAGAGAGACGGCTGACAGCGGCCTAATAAAACTCCATGAACACCACTTACACACTTACCATCAAGTATGACATTTTTTATAAAAACATTATTGCACAAAATATAGCTTCTTTCATTGATTTCTAAAAGAATGTGTATGTAAGTACATTCATAGTTATGTACATACATAAGAAATTATACCTACTTCTTTGGCGTAACAAGATAAAAATCTTTCTAAAAATCTTTCCTAAAAATGTATTCTTAGCGTTTTCTTTCGTTTGTAGAAAAAAAAAATCGGTTGTCTGTAAAGTCGGTTTACTGACGATAGTTGAACGTGACAACGTCATAAGAAAATACTGATGGAATGGTTTCATTTTTCAAAAGAAAATTTTAATTTTATTTGTTTGATAGATATTTTGTATGGATCAAGCCTTAAATGGAACGGCTCAGAGCGAGGTAACGCCGCATACGTCATGTTTTTTCGTGTGTGCAGCCGGCTCTATCGAATTATAAGACGTTGTCACGTCAAAAAAATCACTAATAATAAAAAAGGTATTTAATACAGTGAAAGTTTTATTATAACGCATTATCTAGTTGACGTTTGCGACGGTATGCGTGCATCGTAAAAATGTTGACTGGTTAAGTCATGGTGTCGATTTTACGTGACGCGCGCATCGTAAAAATTTACTTTGATTATTTTCCCTAAGGCGCCAAAATAAGCATAACTTCAACAATATTTGCTGAGATCAAATCAAAATCAAAAACATTTATGAAAATATTTGTTATAAAAACATAATTGCACATAATAATTCCTTCATTGATTTTTTTAAATTTTACATAGAATAATGAAATAATGGTGCAATAAATGTTAATGAATAGGTATTAAGGGCAAACATAGCGAAAATGAACACAAAAGTAAACGACCAACATTATGGGGGATAGGTTTTAAAATTTCAATTGAAATATCCATTTTATACGAGTTTTATCGTTAAAAATGTCGCCGAAAATTGTCAGTCGAGTGTTCGACGACAGGCCTATTGCATCTTTTTGTATGGCGAGCGATAAAAAATTCAATTTCCTGTATTCCTGTCCTCCATGCTTTCGCTTACTTCATGTTATAGATAACGTATATACTTATTTTATAGTTTATTTGATATGACATTATATTCTGATTATAGAAGTTAAGGGTTAAGCATAAATAAATATAGTCATCATCATCGCCGCACATACGTCCCACTGTTGAGCTCGGGCCTCCTCCACAATAGAAGGTAATGTAGGTCATATTCCCTCCCATGGTCCCCAATATACCATGTGTATAGGGTTTCATTTCGTGTTTTCCTTCTATTGCACAGATTTAATAAACCACGCCCTTTCTTCTCCGTGACTCTCGTAAACGACGACTAATCTATGCAAGAGAAAGTAAACCTGAAATAAAACCCTATACCAAAACGTCTGACCAGCGTGGTATAGTAGGTAAATTTACCTCCTATCGTGGTGGAGGCTCGGGCCCTACAATGGGACGTAGGTATATGAGTTGTGATGAAGATGATACTTAAAATATAAATCAATACTTAATTTAAAAAGTTTACGTGTAGTGACCGAGTAAGACCTTCTATCATGCGCATGGGTTTTGTAAAGACGACTAAGAGAAAATTTCAAATAATGTCTGCTACACGACACGGTCAGGTAGGTCTGGTCTGATCTGGTCAATTTCATTTTTATCGAAGGTTAAAGCCCAGCAGAGGGACGTGTATAAGCTGCAAAAATGATATGAGCGATGAAAAAGTTTGAAATTTAATTTAAAAATGGCTATGTTGTATATATTGTTCAGACAGTACGGAATTATGCGGATTCAATTTCCACATGTGCGCATATCAACTGTCCAGTACACTGACTCGCGCGCTTTTTATATTCTTTATTTAAAAACGTTTCGAATGACGTTTTTATTTTAAATATCTACTACACATTTGTGACATTTGATGAATTTAAAAATAAATATTTGGTTGCGTTCAGGCTTTTAAAAGATTTTTATATTTATGATATATCTCAGTTTAATTAATTTAGGATTAAATCTATTTAATTAAATGTTTCCGTGTGCTGATGAAGTAAGAATATAATTTACCACTCCCTATCCTGCCAAACCCTCTACCAACTCGTGGTACAAGATTTTATTACGAGTTTTCCTTATCTTACGTATAAGTTGTATGCATATTATAATCCCTTAGTCATCTTTTACGACACCCACGGGCAAGATAAGAAGCGGTGAAATGTATTCTTACTCCGTCACCATAGATACAAAAATGATTATAATAATACTATTTATATCGCGACCATATTCCCATAGACTACAAACATTTTTAATTAAAATGATCACCCAAAAAGTCACATACAATTTCATAAATCCTATGAAACTATTACACTTTCCCCCCCATTACTGTGCAAACATCTCGCCCTTACCGCGATAAACAGTGGTAATTCACGAGTATCGCATTACGAAGTCAACCCGACGTTTGCCGACGACGCTAGACGTCATATAACGTCGCCCGATAATGCGTGACACGCGCCGATTATGAAATCCGATGTAATATTTATGAATAGTTAGGGTGGATTAATGTAGATAAGTCATATTAGATTTCCTACCTACGCATATTATCCTTGTGGGGACGGAGTAAGAATACAATTCACCAGTCGGACGACGACGCCTATCTTGTCGATAGATGTCTTAAAAGACGACTAAGGAATATAAAATGCATTTGACATCTTTGCTAGAGAAGAAAACCTTGAAATAAAATCCTATAACAACCTGTCTTACCTAGTAGGTCAATTGCTTTCCTAGTGTGGCGGAGTCTCGAGTCTAACAGTGGGATTCAAGTGAGCTGAATGGAGTGGGATGATGACCTACATACATGCTTATAACATCGCAACATATTTTTGAAGTGAAAACTTCTATAGGCAGTATTGGATGGGGAGTAAATTCATGTAAGTCGTCACCGACATGATCACGTGACATGTTAACACTAACACTATATCTGTGGCTATGTTAATGCCACTATATTTGTGTAGATAATTGTCAACACCAGATAAATTTTAAAATTTTTAGTTTATAATTTTCTATTTAAGATTAAACAATAAAAAAAATGCAAGTGTTTTTTTTTAGTTTTATGTTTTCACTTCTGTCAGCAGGCCTCGTGACGCTTTGTGCTCTTTTTTATCTGAATTTTCTTTTAATATTGTCTGTTATTTAAAAAATAAAATATATGTAACAACGTACAATGCTTTATTAAATCACCAGCTTTTAGCAGTCCTCTACTTGGCGTAGGTCTTCTTATCGAATACGCAGTCTACATCCACTCCTCGACGACGCGAGCCACCGCCGGCGACTGTTAGTCTGTCACCCGCCGAGAGGCCGACCGCGTGAGGAAAGACCAACGTCCTCCCCGAGGGGGGACGTCGGTCGATGGGAGGGTACTCCTCAGGGGGTATTTCGTCGGGCCGATCATTGATGACAAGTAACCCTGCTTCAGTGGTCGGTCCAACGATGAAGGCGATGTGGTGTTCGGGTGGGTTGCGAGTGTGCGTGCTTACACCCCTCGCCCCGGACGGAGTGGTGCGAGGAGTGAGCCGACCGCATCCCACCCAAAAAAAAGGCAGTCTACATCCAATGACTCCCTGTCCAGCCAATGACATTCACATATTTTAAAAGTTTTCTTCCCCAGCTACTATCTATTCATCGGTCGATTTTGTCTACCCATTAGATACTATTTCAGTGTACTAATTCTTTAAGCTATGTCAATTAAACCCATTTTCTATGGGGTTCCATATATATGGGGTTATGTACAAATAGGAAGTTGAATGACTTTAGCTTCATTTTGGCCGACATTTTGAAAAGCTTCGCGTCCTAATATATTGCTAGTAACCGACTCTGGTGTTAGATTTGTGCTTTTAGAAATTGAGATATATTAAACTGTTTACTGTTGCTTTTTTATTAAAAGTTTTATAGTAAATTTTCTAGTATTTTTAATATAATTATTGTGTAATATGATATATATAGGAGAGAAACTCATAAGAAGAAAAACTCGAAGTAAAATCCTATCCAATAAGTCTGACCAGCGTGATATAATTGATCAATTTCCTTCCTATGATGAATGAGGTTTGGGCCCAGCAGTGGGACTTATATGATTCGAGTTGACGTTAATAAATTAAACAAAATTAATTAACAAAATATGAAAATACGTTTAGGCAGCATATTTCTATTCAGTATATCGACTCTACGTATTTAAAAATCTATGTGTTACCCTCGTTAAGGGTGCACTACCCTTGTAAAAGTCAGCGTGAATAGAGCTAATCCTTATCACAGCGAGGGGTTAAAGTGAATCAATTAAAGATAAGCAAATATGTTTCATTGTGTACTAGAGGGATTGAATTTGTTGGTGTAAGGAGAGGAAATTAACTTTTAGCGGATAAAGCGATCCGTCATATTGTGACGTGCCCTTAAATATGTGTGAAACTAAATTGCTTGTGTTGTTTTTGAGTCTGTACGTCTACTTAGAAATGTATCTTCAAAATAAAACTCCCATTTTTTATATTTACTTTCAAATATGACCATCACGTTCCGTGTTTGACGGTGGAAGAATACAATGCAATGAAAATCGCTCTAGCCAAGGCCGTGGGTGACTAGATCAGGGAATTAGTCCGTCAGTCGCCGAGAGGCCGACTGCGAGAGGCTGACGTCAAGTCACCCTGCTCCGGTGGTCGGCCCAACGATGAAGGCGACGTGTCACGGGTGGGTTACAAGTGTGCGTGCGTAAGCCCCTCTGTCGCCCCGGACGGAGTGGTGCGAGAAGTGCGACGACCGTAACAGCAAAAAAAAAAGCACATATGAAACTAAGTGCGGTGGATGTCGTAAAAGACAGAAAAGAAGGACAGCTCTATATCAATTCATCACACCGGCGTGATATAGTTGGCCAATTGCCCTCCTATTATGGAGGAGGCTTGAAGCCAGCAGTAGGATGTACATCCGCCGTGATGATCATGGCGATGATGATGATAACAATTGTATTTTTTCCAGTCATCACAAATCTCCATGTTACCTCAAATCGTAGGGCGCTTCTAGTATATTATAAGTGTATTCTAATTAATCATCTTTTACGACACCCACGGGTAAGAATGGGGGTGGTTCTTACTTCGTCAGTTATACATATTTTCCCTCCATCTCTTTTTGGAAATCTGTGCAAAGTCAACATAGGTTATAACTACAGTTATAGAACCCTACATCGAACTCGAAGGTTAGTTATCATTTAGCCAGTAAACTAAATAATTGGAATCATGTTTAGTTACATTTGGTCGTCTTTCCACTCACCAAAACACTGCTTCTGGGCCTGTCCATAGATAACTCTAGATTGTTTGTTATAATTTAGCCAGTAAACAATATAATTGAAAACATTTTACATTTGGTCGTCTTTCCACTCACTAAAACACCGCTACCGGGCCTGCTACCAACTTTTTTTCTGGGATACTAGATCTACAGTGAATGGGGGCGTTATTTTGTTCTTTGTCCGCCACATGAAGGGATAATGTAGTAATTGCCACGCTTGGCAAGCGGGTCGGCAATTGCCATGAGGTGTTATACATTTCCCAGGAGAGAACTGCTGCTCGCTCTCCTGCTGAACCCTTAGCTGATTCTTACGACTCCTACTGACAAGAAAAGGGTAGGGACAATTGTATCCCGTCGCCACACGGGCAAATCGTTCATGGGTGGAATGACAGATGTCGTTTGATCAAAAATTAAAACGAATAATAATATACAAAGCAATTATAATCTAAAATTTTTAAATACACATTACGATTAAGTTTTAGTCCGTGTGGTGAAGGAATAAGAATACAATTCATGATCCCCCTACCTTGCCCGTGGGTATCGTAAAAAACGACTAAGGGATATATTATGCATATAAGATCTGTGCAAGAGAAGGAAAACTCGATATAAAACCCTATACCAACATGTCTGACCAGCATGCTATAGTAAGGTCAATTTCCCTACTGTTATGGAGGAGGCTCGAGTCCAACAGTGGGACGTAGGTATTTGAGCCGAGATGAGATGACTAACAACTATGCTGAAGAAGGTAAATTCGACATAAAACGCAATGCCAACACGTTTGACCAGCGCGGTATAATAGGTTAATTGTAGTCCCATTGTGTAGGAGGTCCAAGCCCAACAATGGGACTTATGTGGGCTGAAATGACGGTTAAAATACTTTCTCATTTACCTTTAAAATCTTAACTTATAATGTTAGGTATAGTGATTAATCAAACCTGTTATCGAAAAAGACTTTCTAATATAATGATCAACAATTTAACGCCGTTTCTAATAATCATAGATATTTAATAATATATTTTAATCCAATCAGTAACGCCGTTCACATATTATAAACGATTCCACTAATCGAATACACTACACCTATTAAATAATCGTTCGAAAAATTACTATCAAACGAGTTATTAACGGAATCGATTTGAGTAAAAAAATAATAATAAAAATACCACGAAATCCAATAAATTAATCACAACACTAAGGGAATATGATCACCCCACACTGAATTAATCATAAATAAATTAATAATATTAACAATAAAAGCCATTATCCCGTCCACCGTTCATTATTAACATTATCCGTTCGGCTTTAAGCGGCCATTATTAATAAAAAATTCAAATGTAGGATTACAGGCGTAAGCCGCGGATTCGGATTGTTTAAAGTTCTCACAATAAAAATACGTTTATACATTTATTAGTGTGTGTAAGAATAAGTGTAAGCTTACTAATGCACCAATAAACGTGTTAAATACATTTTTTGTCTATAAAGCTAGGACCTAGTAAATTATCAGTAGGATAATGATCCTGTTCTTAGATTTCCGTGCGGCGATGAATTAAGAATATAGTCCAGCAACCCCTTTCTTGTGCGTGGTGTTGTCAATAAAGACTAAGGGATTTTTTTTTTCTGGGGTGGGCTGCGGTCGGAGCGCTCCTCGCACCACTCCGTCCGGGGCGACAGAGGGGCGTAAGCACGCACACCCGCAACCCACCCGAACACCATGTCGCCTTCGTCGTTGGGCCGACCACCGGAGCAGGGTTACTTGGCATCAGTGGTTGGCCCGACGAAATGCCCCCTATTTGGGGTACCCTCTCATCGACCGACGTCCCCCCCTCGGGGACGTCGGTCTTTCCTTACGCGGTCGGCCTCTCGGCGGGTGACGGACTAACTGCCCGGTCACGTCACCCGCGGCCTCGTCAAGGGCGGCATGACGCGCAAAGACTAAGGGATTAGCAGATCTATGTAATCTAAGTGGAATCTTTCCAACTCCTCTTGTTTTTTCTTTTCTAATTAAATTTGTTGCGGGTTCCAAGACAATTAAAAGCCTTTCCCGGGACTTCCTGAGGATCAAACCTCGAAGCTTTATACAGAGATCATTGTGGATCCTGGCTTACAGGAGTTACAGTGGTGAGAATTTGTGGTGAGATTAGTCCCAATAAAAAAAAAGATCTATGTAAGAGAACGAAAACTCGAAATAAAACCCTATTTCAACCCGTCGGAAAACGGGCAACGTGTATTTTAATTCCAATCTCATTGTGGAGAAGGATCGAATCCGGCTGTATTTGAACTGTGATAATACTCTGCTGCTAAAATATCGTATCTTGAATAACCAAATAATTTTGAATCCATTCAAATCCACGCAGGGCAAACTTTTATTGCGCTTGATGCCGCCCTAGCCGAGGGCGCGTCAGTCAGGACCGGGGAATAGTCCATCACCCGCAGAGAAGCTGACCGCGTGAGGGCGACCGACGTCTCTGGAGGGTCACCATGGAAGGAGAGTACCCGAAAGGGTATCGGGATTGGACTTGCCACGGAAGAAAAGGAACTCGGTACCGGTGATCTGCCCAATGGTGCAGGGGATGGAATATGGTAGGTTATGGAGCCGCGCGTTGCCGCGAGGAATTGGACGGCGTGAGAGCTTACCATAACCCATCGAAAAAAAAGAGTAAAGCTTTATGCGTTTCAGAAATAATTGTTCTGCTTGTTCTGAGTTAAATGTGTTCATCTTCTGCTTGTTCTGGGTTTGTGTTTATAAAATCTCCCGCGATACAAAAAATATTTGTTAAAAACATCCAGCCCATAGATGTCCTATGTTGGACATAGGGCTCCCAACGATAATGCCACTCGGAACTGTCCTGCTCCGCTTGAATCCAATGGTTCCCTGTAACTTTTGTTAGTTGTTAGTCCACTTAGTAGGAAGTTGGTAGAAATACATGTTTTTTAAATTGATCAAATATTCGATTTCACGACATAATTAGTAAAACACACTTAGATCTAGTTAGTCTATGTAAGCCCCTCTGTTGGCCTCAGACCTCCTTCAAAATGGGAGAGGAGTCGACCTACTATATTACTACTATTCTACGCTAGTCAGACGTATTGGAATAAGGTTCTATATCGAGCTTTATTCTCATTATTTATGTGTGTATTTGCTTAACAAACACACACATTCACAAAACACACACAATGACCAACATACACACGTATAAACTTGTGTATGTGTGTTAATATAATAACATGAGGGTTAGTTGTAGCTTAATAGTGATGTAATGTAGTAAACAGTAATCCTTTGTGTGAAATGTCAATAGCAATAGTTTGGGTTTGGGATTTCCTTATATATATAATCCCATAGGGACACGAAGGGGATTTTATTTCTAATGAATATATTATAGCCCGTGTGGCAACGGGCTGAGAATACATATGTCGTCACCCCTTACTTGCCCGTGGGAGTCGTAAAAATCGGCTGATGGTTCACCAGGAGAGCAGGGCAGCAGCTCTCTCCTGGGAAACGTAAAACACCTATACTGCGATCGCCAACCCGTCTGCCAAGCGTGGCGATTACGGCAATATCCCCTTTCATGAGGGAGGCCTACGTCAGCAGTGGACGGCAATAGGCTGAAATGATGATGATGAATATATTATAGTTAAAATTGAAAGAAAGTTGAGATTATAGAGATATAAAACAAAATAAGGCTAATGTCCATTCAAATATTAACTTCAGAAATTTATTTGAGATTTAATAACTGCACAGATAGCGTAGTGGTTAGGATACCGACCGACCTATAGCGCCATTGTTAAGGTTTCGAATCCCACATCGTATTTTGTGGCCCAACGACAAAGGCGACGTGCTATAGCCCGGGACAAAAAAAATTACAACATTTTGTGCCATCTACAAATTATTGTTCTGAGTCTGGATGTAATTTGTGTTAATTATATGTTTGTAAAGTCCCCCGTTATATAAGGATTATTGCCTTAGTGTAGGGTGTTTATAAAAAACAAGTGGTCGCCGTGTGGTCGAAATTCGGCCAAAATACATTTTAATTCATTTTTCTGCTACACAATTTTCTTTAATTTTATTTATGTATAATTGTAAATTGAGCAAGCTGTATTTCACTAATAACTAATATTTTTTTTTTTTTTTTTGTGTGGGTGGGCCGCGGTCGGCGCGCCTCCGCACCACTCCGTCCGGGGCGACAGAGGGGCTTAAGCACGCAACTCCCGCGACCCACCCAAAAACCACGTCGCCTTCGTCGTTGGGCCAACCACTGGAGCAGCGTTAACTTGTCGTCAGTGGTCGGCCCGATGGAATACCCCCTATTGGGGTACCCTCCCATCGACCGACGTCCCCCCCTCGGGGAGGACGTCGGTCTTTCCTCACGCGGTCGGCCTCTCGGCGGGTGACGGACTAATCCCCGGTCACGTCACCCGCGGCCTCGGCTAGGGCGGCATGAGGCGCAGATAATTGCGCCTGCGCCGCCCCAGTCGCCGGCGGCGGATCTCCTCATCGAGGCTGCGCTCCTCGCGCAGGCGATCCGCCGCCTCCTTCCGCGAGATCACCGTCTCGCAGAAGGCTGCGACCGCGTCCCAATTCCCGACGCTGTCGACCATCGCCCTAGCGATAGCCGGCAGCGTCAGGTCCGTACCGATGATTGCGACGAGTTCACAGCGCTGCACTGCCCAAGCCCCGCAGGCCTCGAGCGTATGGCGCGCCGTGTCCTCGTCACAATCGCAGTGGTGGCAGGACGGTGTACTCTCCCTCCTAACGACCTTGTGCAGGTATTTGGCGAAGCACCCATGCCCCGTCAAAACCTGCACCAGTCGGAAGGAGAGCACCCCGTGCCGCCTCTCCAACCACTGCATCAGCACCGGCCGGAAGGCCTCCACGGTTCGCACCCCGAACCGAGGCCTCTCCAGCCGGACTGCCCAACGGGCGATGACGTCTCGGCGGGCGTCGACGCGCCAGGCGGTGAGATCCCTTAACGAGACCACACCGCCCTCCGCTCGCACCCCCGTCACCCGCCGATATAGTCCGGCGAGCATCTCCGCCTCCAGGTCCCACGGGGGAGTCCCGGCCAACAGGCACGCTGCCTCCGTCGCCACCGTGCGGTATCCGCGGATGGCCCTGACCGCCATGACCCTCTGTGGTCGCCACAGAAGGGCCCTAAGTCGGGCGGTCATGGACCCCGCCCACACCGGTGCGCCGTACAGGGCCATCGACCGGATGACCCCCGCGTACAGCCGTCGGCACGCAGCGCTCGGTCCGCCCACGTTCGGCATAAGCCACGATAGGGCGGACGCCGTGCCGACGAGCCGCGGAGCGAGCCTACGGAAATGCTCCCGGAACCACCATCGCCCGTCGAGCACCAGGCCCAAGTACCTCATATGGGCCCGGATGCTGATGTCGACCGAGTGGACGGTGATCGAGACGCCGATGGGAGGGCTCATAGTGCGCCCATGGAACAAGAGGGCCTCCGTCTTGTCCAGGGCGACCCTCAACCCCAGCGCCTCGATCCGTCTGACGACCTCCTCGGTACCCGAGGTCGCCAGGCTTACCGCCTCTTCTAGCGTCCCACCGCGGGCTGTGACGAGCGTGTCGTCGGCGTAACAAATCACGCCCAGCCCGGGCGGGAGGCTCCCCCTCAACGCCCAGTCGTAGCCGATGTTCCACAGGGTGGGTCCGAGGACCGACCCCTGCGGGACACCGCACGTCATGGGCGTCCGCACAACGTCCCCTGCTCGGTCGGTGCAGAGGACGCTGCGCCCCTCCAAATAGTCTGCCACTAGCCGCCTCAGGTAAACTGGCACCCCGTAATACCGGAGCGCCTCCCTGATGCAGCTGAATGGCAGACTATTGAATGCGTTGGCGATGTCTAGGGACACCACCAACAGCACTCCCCCGCCGGTGACGGCCTCAGTCGCCACGGCCCTCAGGCGCAAAATAACTAATATATAAGCACAAATCTCTATTAGACATTGTCATCATAATTACAATTGTTTGACATTCAGTTCGACCAGAGATTTTAACCGTAAACAAAAGTTTATAAGGGTTGCTACGCAACACACTCACACAAGCGTGTGTGTGTGTGTGTGTAGCGTTTGCGTTGTAGTGTGCGTAATGCCTTTTTAATGAATTTAATTTATTTCTAATCCATTATTGTATGAAATTTCAGTTTTATGCACTTCTCCTCATTATATACTTCAACCGTGCCAAATTTCATACTTGTCCATCCACGTAATTTTCGTAAAAAGGAGTACAAAGTTTTCGCTTCACGTATTTATATATAGATGCCGTTGTGATATGTGGTATCGGCTAAGAATACTATCAACACTCACTTTGCTCGTGGGTGTCGTAAAAGGTGACTAAGAGCTTTACATAGATATAGATAAACTCCATTCGAAGGGGTCTGGTCAACAATTACATTCCAAGGAGGGTTGACGTCAGGTAAGTCATCATCATTATCATCGCAGCCCACCTGCATCTCACTGTTGGGCTCGGGCCTCCTCCACAATGGAAGTGAATTTGACCTACTATACCATGCTGGTCAGACATGTTGGTATAGGGTTTCATTTCGTGTTTTCCATCTCTTGCACAGATGTTATATGCATATTATATCCTTTAGTCGTCTTTTACGACATCCACGGGCAAGATGGGGAGTGGTGAATTGTATTCTTATTCCGTCACCACACGGAAAGGTAAGCGTGAAAGAGGTAAGTATGAACGAAATATTGCCAACTAGCTGACCCGGCGAACTTCGTAACGCCATAATTATTTTTTTTCGTAAATACATTTTCTAAATTTTCGAATATATATTCTCTAATGGAGGAACCATTACGGCTTTGTCGGAAAAGATTCAATCGTCTTGGTCTCGCCATTGTTAATGATGATTCAAAGAGAATACAAATTACTGATGATTGATTTCTGAGAAAATTATAATTATCAAATTATAAACCATACTTAACTATAAACAAAATTACGTTTAGCTATCATTTGCATTTTTTTTATTACATATCAAATGCGTTTTTGTTATCCTACGTTTCATAGTGACTTGCATTCTCTTTGAGATGAGTTTCGGTGCGATTATGGAAATGTCATGTTTAGCTCTTGTATTATGTTCAATTTTTTAGTGTTTTATTGTGTTACATTTAATCATTTTGCTGATATTTTATGTAATATAATACAGTTAAGATATGTAAGGACTATGATATAAGAGTGATTTACGTGTATTTTCATATTCTACCGTAATTCCCAGAGAAATCAAATAATTAGGTTTACAGCGGCTAATTAATGGTAACGACTTGACTTACTGATGGACATGACTGTAAATAAGCTATTCTATATAAATAAATGTTAAATAATATGAAGAAAATTGTATCAGACTTGGCTGTATGGTTTTTGATTCCTTTGCCCTTCCGAATGGACAAACAGAAACAAAATAAAATCTATTTGACATTTTATGCCATGTCACACGGGAACGCGATCGAACGGGATAAAAAATCTAAATTGAGTAATTGGCGAAATTCTGTAAACGCCGAATATAAAAAATAAAAAAAAAAAAAAAAAAAAAACGGGATAAAAAGTAGCTCAGAACTTTTGACGCGAATGTCAAAATGTAACGTTGCGCTTTTATATTTCTTTCATTATTTTAGTGTTTTGAAGTGTTGTATTCAATAATTTAGCTGATATTTTATGTAATATAATGCAGATAAAATTCTGAAATGTAGTGAATATGATATAATAATGAATTGCGTGCATTTTGACATTCTGCCAAATTTCCCAGAGAAGGCATGACTTGGATATCAGCACTAAATCATGCTAACGACTGACTGAAAGACGAAGACTGAAGACCTGAATAATAAATATAATATAATAACTCGACACTGGCACCAATAGCTCATATTATTGTAGCTCATTGCCATCAAATAATAATAAGAAGAAAAAGTAGCTCATTACGAAAAAGAACGGGATAAAAAGTATCCTATGTCCGTCTCCTGGTTCTAAGCTACCTCCCCACCAATTTTTAGCCAAATCTATACAGCCGTTCTTGAGTTATAAACATAGTAACTAACACGACTTCCTTTTATATATATAGATCTTCTTTATATATATATATATATATATATATATATATATATATATATATATATAGATTCTTCTGCAATATGTACGATTGAGTAAGAATACACATTGCATAGAGTAATAATGATAAGAGCAGGATGATGATGATTAATTATCATCAGACTATATGTATTCTTTCTGTCTCAAATTCAAATTTGTCAAATTGAAATCATTTATTATGTACTAACAACCCGCCCTCGCTTCGCTTCGGTTTCAGTCGTCTTTCCTGCGTAGTTCCCGTTCCCGTGGAAATACGGAGCTAAAATATAGCTTAGTTTACGCCCTGATATTATAGCTTACCATTGGTGAAAGAATTTTTGAAATCGGTCCAGCCGTTTTAAAGATTACCCGAAACAAACAGACAGATGGACAAAAATTTTTAATCTGTATTTTAGGCATAGGTGTCGTGCAAATAACCATGTGAGCATGAAAAAAGTCTATTATTTTGACATTACAAACAGACACTCCAATTTTATTTATTGGTATAGATTAAACCCGCGGGGGCAGTTACATATTATCATTTTGTTTTTACATTTTTCTTAAAAATACCACCGGATCGAAAAGCGACCGTACTGAGAAGATCCGGCAATAAACTCAGCGGGAATGTATATTTTTATTTATTTTCTAATTTCACTTAAATAAAATTACATCTTACAACATGCTTATTAATAGTTCCAGTGTGATGCCATTCGAAATATTATATAGTACAATCTATACCAATAAATAAAATTGGAGTGTCTGTTTGTAATGTCAAAATAATAGGCTTTTTTTCATGCTCACACGGTTATTTGCATTATACATATGCCTAAAAATCACTTTATATTTTTTTGTCTGTTTGTTCCGGGTAATCTTTAAAATGGGTGGACCGATTTCAAAAATTCTTTCACCAATGGAAAGCTATAATATCAGGGCGTAAACTAGGATATGTTTTATCCCGGTATTCCCACGAGAACGGGAACTATTCAGGAAAGACGACTGAAACCGAAGCGAAGCGAGGACGGGTTGCTAGTCTATATCTATACCAATAAATAAAATTGGCGTGTCTGTTTGTAATGACAAAATAATAGGCTTTTTTCATGCTCACACGGTTATTTGCACGACACCTATGCCTAAAACAGCAATTAAAAAATTTTTGTCTGTCTGTCTGTCTGTTTGTTCCGGGTAATCTTCAAAACGGCTGGACCGATTTCAAAAATTCTTTCGTCAATGGAAAGCTATAATATCAGGGCGTAAACTAGGCTATATTTTATCCCGATATGCCCACGAGAACGGGAACTACGCGGGTAAAACGACTATAACCTATAACCGAAGCGAAGTGAGGGCGGGTTGCTAGTTACAAATATAATGAGAAGATTATGGCTGAACCTTATCCCGCCGACCCGATCCGTCTGTATCAAAACGGTGACATTATTAAATTTTTACTACTACTGTTTGTTAGTACTACTTAGTATATTTCATTTTTCATATTTTAGGTATATCAACGTCGTCATGATTATCACAGCTCATATACATCTGGGAGGAAGATTGACCTGCTATACCACGCTGGACAGACGAGTTAGTATAGGGTTTTATTTTGAGTTTGCCTGCTCTGGTATCGTTCTTATACAAGGTGGCGCAAAAGTAATCCTCCTATCAGAAAATGCTATAAATTTTGCGATTGGTCCCTAATGTCAGCACGGGTTGAGAGCCCGCAGCGCTCACCCACCAGTCCGGGTAAAGTTGTCACAGCCATCTGAGGCTAACAACTAAGTCACACAAAAAAAAAAAAAAAGAAAACCTAATGTCAGTTCTGTTTTGACATTTGTGTAGTAAACACATGCGAAATACACGTTAATAAACAACACGCTACATTGCTCCAGAACGCGGAATATTGGTGACTATCTCCCGTTTTGGCGATTTGCACTGGCCAGCAAGATCGCCTGATTTGACCGCTGCAGACTTCTTTTTGTGGGGCTTTTTGAAGTCGCGGGTTTATGTCAACAAGCCTCAGACTCTTGCAGCTCTTAAAGACAAAATCCGTCAAGAATGTGAGGACCTATCGCCGGCAGTTTTGGCCAAAGTGATGGAAAATGCCATAAAAAGGGCTCAAATGACAATCAACTGTGGCGGCGGCCATTCATGACATCATATTCTCGACTTGATGTAAAAAAATTAAAAGACCAAATAAAAATAATCCACAAGAAGAATCAAAGTTTTTCATTTTTTTTTTTTAAATTACAGCCAAAAAACATCGGAAGGTTATTTTTGCGCCACCTTATAGAATATATCCCTCAGTCGTCTCGTCTTGTACCTTAATTTGTGCCATAATACATGATATCATTGAGATAGTAAATAGTATTTGGTAGAAATCATTATCTCAGCTCAAAAAATCCAATAATTGGGCTCTATCTTCTTCAATAAAAGGAAGGAAATCGACCTACTATACAACGTCTTTTAGTCGTCTTTTACGACACCCTTGGACAAGAAAGTGTTCTTACTTCATCAAAACACAGAAATCTTTTTGACTAGCAAAATAAAATCCAATATCTTTAATAAATTGTCTCAAATACTTAATGAAGAAAGTCCTATCTAAGTTTCCCGAACATTATGTTATTGTGCGTGATCTATGTGTAACGTATCATTACGCCAAGTCGATGGGCATAGGCAGGTAATAATCATTTATTATATACGTGCCAAGAGTTCGAGACATCAGGCACGAATAAAATATTGTCAAAAGAAGTGCGTTTTCATTGTCTCACGGAGTTTTAATCGTGGTAGTACTACACTATTGGCAGTTGTCTGTCTACAGCCGCGGGCCGGTCCGTCCGGGTTAGTATCACACTATCACAGAAAATCGACATCCGAGTTGTAATGATTTTAATATAGATTTGCTGCGCTTCGTTCAGTGAGTGAGGGAGCCGGAAGGCCAACTTTCTGAGGGTGTTTGCGTGTGGTGGGTTTTAGTAATGCCTTTAGTATCACCGAACCTCATTGCACGCATTCACACTCCCTTCACTTTCTTCGCGGTAAGCAGCGGCCTTGCAAAGGTCCATGAGCGGCAGCAACACTTACTATCAGGTGTGCTGTTTGCTACCGTTTGCAATAAACAAAAAAAAAATTACTTAGAATTTCAGCCAGTGCGGTCACGTGCAGTTGAAAACGTTCCAACTATGGCCTCGGTTTCAAGTGCCGATTACCAGGGATTAATCTTTCAATCGCAGGGAGGCTGACTGAGAGACGCACCCGAAAGGGAATCGTGCCGGGCTGGCCTGGCAGATATCAAGGATTCAATGCCAGTGGCCGGCCCAATGGCGAAGGGGTTTATATGGTAGGTTAAATTCCCAAGGGAACAGGAACTACGCGGGTGAAATCGCGGACATTTGGAAGTCAGTAATAAAATATTTCATGACGGTAATTAGGAATGCTTACAAAAAATAATACAACAATTTATGTTATCGTGTTTTAGCGAGATGAAATGATAAGTAATTTTTGCTCCTAATTTGAAGGTCGCAGATAAATATACCAAGCTCAAATTTGAAATTATTTAGCAAGTTAAATGATACAGTAACTTGTAATATAATTAGTATTAGCGAGGTTACGCTGAACGATGTTTTAACCAAAGATGACTCAGATTTTGAAATTGGGAATAAACTCGTGCCGTATCTGACAATGGGTATGAATCTCGATAACTACACTTGGTGATTTTTCCGCGTCAATGTTATTAATGCGCGCACATGATGTATATATACGTATATTATATGCGTGCATACGCACATACGCGTATTAGCTGTTATCAGTGCCGCTCGCTGCGTCGCCGCTTGACGCTAATGTGGGTAATGACGGATTGATGGGTTGCCATAATCTTAATGGTTTTGTAAATAAAAGTATTGGCAAAATTTGGATATAGTGATAGCAATCAATTCACATTTAACATCCATACTAATATTATAAATGCGAAAGTAAGGATGTTTGTTTGTTTATTTGTTTGTTTGTAACGCTTTCACGCTTAAACCACCGAACCGATTTCAAAAATTCTTTCACCAATGGAAAGCTATAATATCAGGGAGTAAGATAGGCTATATTTTATCCCGGTATTCCTACAGGAACGGGAACTACGCCGCGGGTAAAGCGACTGAAACCGAAGCGAAGCGAGGGCGGGTTGCTATACTATTTCCATTTCTTTATTTTCTCGATGACAGTTCTAACTTGATAGTTGTGGTGTTGTGACCAAATAAGTAATGATATCGATCGCATATATGTTTTGAACAAAGACAAATTCAACAAAAACATTCAAATATATTTTTTCAAGCTGGGAACACTCAATGACCCACCGCCATTTTGTATTTGTTTTAATCTGTCACTCGCAACAATACGGTCGTGCTATATGGTCACTACATTTCTGTTCACTGAGTTTTTCACATTATCCATACGTTACGTTGTGTATTTTGTGTTCCTCCGTGTTGATTGCTGCCCAGCTGTCAAATATCAAAATGCCTAAAGGATCTGTTCTGAAAAGTCAGGCGAGAGAACTGGTGATCAAGGTTCGTAATTACTTTGAAGCAGAATATCAAAATGGTGGCCCGCTATTACCACTGTCGCAAGTGCGAGAGCGTGTTGCGGCCGCATTAGGAATTAGTGGACCTACTGTTTCAAAAATTACTACCGAAGCTTACGGTACAAGCGGCATGCAAGCAAATGAGCTTCGTACGCCGAAGAAGAAACGCCAACCACGTCGTGTGACATCGGTTGACAACTTCGACACTGACGCTATTCGTCGTCATATATATGACTATTACTTGCGCAAAGAAATTCCAACACTTAAAAAACTTGTTGTTTCTTTACGTGAACCTGGTTTGTTCCATGGCCAAAAATCGTCATTAAGCTTAGTTTTGAAAGAAATTGGATTTTCTTATAAAAAATCAGACAAACGTAAAATATTAATGGAGCGTCACGACGTTGCTATGGCTCGCTGCGAATTTTTGAGCGAAGCCAAAAAGATATCAGATTGGTCAAATGTTATTTTCACTGACGAGACTTGGTTAAATGCAAATCACACAGTATCGAAGAACTGGACTGACGACACCACCGCTTCCACTAGTTCAGTGCCAATGGGAAAAGGTGAACGCCTTATCATATGCGATGCAGGGTCTACGAAAGGATTCGTGTCAGATGCTGGACTGGATACTGGACTTTAAATCCAAGAAAACAGTGGACTACCACGAAGAAATGAACGTGAAGATTTACGAAGGATGGTTCAAAAAAATGGTGAAATCTCTGGAAGAACCGTCGATAATTATTATGGACAACGCTACATATCACCCTAGACAAATTGATAAAATGCCGACGCAGGCCAATAAAAATCAAAAGATAATTGACTGGCTCAAACGTCATGGCGAAAATGTGGATGATACTTTATTAAAAGTACAATTAGTGAATATTTTAAAATCTAAAAAAGCCTCCCTAAAAGATATATTACAGACGAAATAGCTGCCGAATGTGGTCATTGGGTTCTCCGACTTCCGCCGTATCATTGTCAGTACAATGCTATAGAACTAATATGGGCACAAATCAAAGGACACGCCGCTCGAAACAATACCCATCCCCCTTTTACGGCAAACAAGATGTTAGATTGATTAAAAAATGCATGTGCGGAAGTAACCGCCGAACACTGGGAAAAAATTGTGAGAAGAACCCAAAACATTATAGCGTCGGATTGGGAAATTCATGTGGCATTAGATAATATAGAAATACAGGAACTTATAATAAAATGTTGAGGAGAGCTCATCGAGTGATAGTGGCGATTCATCAGATTTTGATTAAAATAAATAAATGAACAATCAACATAATATAATTACATCTTGTAATGAAATGTAATATTAGTTAATAAATTTGTATAAAATTATCCGGAAATAGTTTAGTCTCTTACACTTTGTAAAAAAATATTGGGTCTCTTATCGTGTTACGTTTATCGATAGCTCCATCCCTATCAGTTTCTCCGACTCTGCTATGACCTTGTACGCCCGTAAGCGTCATATTTTTATTAAATAATGTATACATAATGTAAAAAAGACGCTCGTTCAAGTTTCCACAGGAGCTGTCATCGAGAAAATAAAGAAATGGAAATAGTATAGTAATCTAATTAAATGTTTGGCTGATTACTGGGAATCCCCGATCTTGAGGCGCTAGATACGACTGCATGCAATTAAATAGACACCCTCAGGATCGGGCGGCAGATTTTCGTATTAGTTTTATTTATAAATTGATTTTATGATTACGTTAACGTTGGATACTAACTAAAGTTTTTAAATTTTGTATTGATAGAAAAAAGTCAGTCGACGTCCTATTCAACCTATCGACGTTCACTGCAGGACGTAGGCTTCCTCGTGTTTCGCCACAAAGTGTGTTCCTTAACTGAGTGCGTCCAACGATACTCAGTAACTTTCACCAGGCCATCGGTCCACCTAATGGAGTTGCATTCTACACTGCGTCGTTCGATATGTGGTCGCCACTCGAGAACTTTTTCTCCAGCGGTTGTGGCGATGTGGCCTGCGCGTATAAAATATTGAGTTCAATAAATCTGAAAAATAAATTGTATTTATTAACTATTGGTGTATATTTCTAATTATAATATTACTTAAGAGAACCTATAAATAATTATTATCCTAGTTGATTTGTATTATCAATTTCGTATTTTGCCTTATTTTGTTGCAGCGTGTGTTAATAAAAATGTAATTCTTACTGTCTACATCATCATTAATCTTATATCTTTAAACGAGCAATTCTTATATATATATATATATATATTTTTATTTTTTAAAAATATATATCTGATTAAATGCTACAAAAATACTCCGAGCGAAGCTCGGTCAACCTGATATTAATAATTATATGCGATACCCTCGGCAAAGGAAGTTAAATTGTGTTCTTATTCGTAATGTTTAAGATTTTAAAGTTCTTTCATTGCGTCTGACATGAACTCGCAGGAAATCAATGCCCGAGTAGTAGCGATTTGTTACTGTGACTTCATTCGGTGAGCGGGAGAGCCAGAAGTTCAATTTTCTTAGACTGTTTACGTGTGGTGGATGGTGATGCCTTTTGTATCACGGCACTTCATTACACGTACTCTCTTCATTTTCTTCACAGTAGATAACGGCCTGGCAAATATAGTTATTTGCTCGTTTGCCACCATGCATTAAAAATATATAAATCCCATTGTTTGACTTAGACATCTTTCGCAATGATTATACCGCGCGACGATTATAGACGGATTGGTGTATAGTTTTTTGTTATGGGCCTATTATATATTTTAGTCGTCTACCCACAAGCAATATTACAAAATCTTTAATTTAAATCTTTAATTTTAAATTTATATTATTGCGAATTCGTGTGGTAACGGAGTAAGTACAATTCTCCACTCTCTAGCTTGCCCGCGTATGTCGTAAAAGACGATTGCGGGATATGATATGCATATAACTTCTATACAAGAGAAGGAAAATTCGAAAGAATACCTTATACCAACACGTCTGACCAACGTGGTATAGTAGGTCAATATCACTTCTATTATGGAGGAGGGTCGAGGCCAACAGTGGGACGTATACGAGCCGAAATGATTACTTCGAAATCAGTTTTTGAAATTAGCAAAGAAATATACATAAGTAAAAAGTCCTGTGTTATTATATTTACTGATATTAAAAAAGCGCAAGTAAGTTTGTTTCTTTTTTTTTTTTTTTTTTTTATTGCCAACGGTGGCAAACGAGCAAGCAGCACACCTGATGGTAAGTGAAACTGCTGCACATGGACCATTGCAATACCAGGGGCATAGCCAGGCCGCTGCCTACCGTGAAGGAAATACTCTTCTTAAACCTCGTTTAAAGAAGGACATGTCATAGCGCTCGGGAAACACAGCAGCAGGTAGTTCATTCCAGAGCTTGCACGTACGTGGGAGAAATGATCGCTGGAAACGTACAGTTGAAGACCATAACGTTTCCAGGTGAAATGGATGAACCCTGCTGCGATGTCGAGTGGTACGTTGGTAGAATGGTGACGGTGGTACCAAGTCAAACAGTTCCTCGGAGCACTCCCCGTGAAAGAGTCGGTAGAGTACACAGAGTGACCCAAAGTCTCTCCGCTGCTCCAGCGACTCCAATCTGTCCGTAAGATTGGGATCCCCGACGATTCGAACAGCCCGTCTTTGCAGGGAGTCAAGTGGGTCTAGCTGATATTTGGGCGCACCTGCCCAGAGATGTGAGCAGTACTCCACATGAGGACGAACTTGTGCTTTGTATAGCACAAGACGCTGTCTCGGTGTGAAGTACCGCCTGGCTCTGTTCAGGACGCCCAACTTTTTGCTTGCCAATTTGGCTTTGTCCTCCAAATGACTCCCAAACTGGACTTTGCTCGATATTTTGACGCCGAGAATCCCAATACTCTCAGAAATTGGAAGAGTTACTCCTTGGATCTGAGGCGCCATGACAAATGGGTCCTTCTTTGCAGTGAACGCGCAAACTTGTGTCTTTGTGGGGTTGAACTGGACTAGGTTCCGTTCACCCCATTCCGAGGCCCGCCCCAGAGAGCGCTCGACTTCAGACACAAGTTGAACCCTTCTTTCCTGAATACTCCGAGGGATATTCCGTTGCTCAGTGTACCGCTCATCACCCGTACTGTCATCCGCATAGCAACGCATACTCTCGATAGAGAGCATGTCATTGATATGCAGGATAAACAACGTCGGGGAGAGCACCGAGCCTTGTGGTACACCAGCATTAATGGTCATGGTATCGGAGCAGGAGCCATCTACGACGACTTTTATACTCCGACCATCCAAAAAGCTGGCAATCCAATTACAGAGTCCCTCGGGGATTCCGTATGACGGTAGCTTCGATAGAAGTGCCCTGTGCCAGACCCTATCGAACGCCTTTGCGATATCTAGGCTGAACGCCAGCGCCTCACCCTTGCCCTCCAAGGCCTCTGCCCAACGGTGTGTGAGGTACACAAGAAGATCACCAGCCGACCGACCATGACGAAAGCCGTTTCATCATCATCTTATCATCTCAGCCCATATACATACGTCCCACTGTTGGGCTAGGGCCTCCTCCATAATGGAAAGGTAATTGACCTACTATACTACGCTGGTTAGACGTGTTGGTATAGGGTTTTATTTCGAGTTTTCCTTTTCTCGCATAGATGTGATATGCGTTTTATATCCCTTAGTCGTCTCGTACGATCACCCACTGGTAAGATAGGGGGTGGTGAATTGTATTCTTACTCCGTCACCACACGGAACGAAGTTTGTTTCATTAACGCTTAAACCACCGAATGGATTTCAAAAATTCTTTCACCAATGGAAAGCTATAATATCAGGAAGTAACATAGGTTATATTTTACCTGATATTCCCACAGGAACGGGGACTACGCGGGTTGCTAGTTTAGAGCATAAATACTTAACTAAAATCTGCAACGTAAAAAGGAATCGTGTCGCAATCATTTCTCATGAAATATTTAAAAAAATCGATTAAAATGCTTATTTGTTTTGCAAAGATAACCTCAATAAAAACAAATACAAATATTAAACAATAAAATACAAGTAATTTTACGGTTTTTAAGCATTTAAATTGCATTTCGGAGATCTCACCCGTGACCATGGATTAAACCAGAAAAAGTAGAATGAAACGAATTAATACGGTAAATCTAATTTTATTTCGTAATAAAATTCATCTTTACAATGTTTACTAAAAACTAGAAAAACTAGATGTTTTATAATTTAGCAAAGGAATCAAACCAATTGGGCGATCATCAGAGTACAGACTGCTATAGAGAAGTCTCAGATTCGCTTCATGGCGTGTAGAATTACGGATTTCCTCTTATCTCATACACCCTTCACTCCTCCACTGCTGGACTTGAGCCTCGACTCGAAATTGCCCCGCTATACCACCCTGGTCTGACGACAAAGGTTTTTATGTGTTTGTTTTTCTTCTGTTCCATAGATTTTACGTGCATAATATATCCCTAAGTCGTATTTTACGACATCGACGCGTGATGACGAAATAAGAATACAATTCATCATTCCCTATCTTGCCCGTGGATATCGTAAAAGACGACTAAGGGATGTAATACGTACATCCTTATTATAAATGCGGAAGTAAGTTTTTTATGCTTTCATCACCGTACCGATTTCAAAAATTATATCACCAATAGAAAGCTATAATATCAGGGAGTAACATAGGCTATATTTTATCCCGGTATTCCCATGGGAACGGCAACTACGCGGGTACGGCGATTGAATCCGAAGCGAAGCGAGAGCGGGTTGTTAGTAACAAATTATTATAAGCAGTACGTCAACACCGTGTATTACCTATATATACTCCGTTACAAGTATGTCTCCATAATTACATCTTCATAAATACACATTTAGTAACATAACCTTAATATGCACTTATCGAATAAATATCGAACTATTTCACTGCTTATTTACATTTGGCTGACTCCGACCTGCGAATGGCGTCTACTCTTTTTTTTTTCATTTGTTAGCCTCAGATGGCTGTTACACCCTTACGCGGACTAGTGGTGAGCGCTGAGGGCTCTCAACCCAAAAATATTTAAGCAACGGGGCCCAAGGGCACCCCCTGGTACGAACCTCGGCTTGGGGCGTTGCTGAGGGCAATGTAGGAGGCCCACGTTAGATTTGTTTATTTTTATGCGGCATGGTTTTGCATCTCGACGGCGAGGACGAAACCGTGGTCTTTTCTTTGTTGCGGCTTCGCGGGCCGTGTATGCTGTTTTCTGAGCCACAGTGATCTCGTCGTCAGGCTCGTCGAGAGCGCGTGTGGGCCGAGGGACCTTCGACATGCGGGACGGGTGGCGTCTACTCATTCGAGACCGTCTATTTATACCCGTTTCTTGCCATTGAATCCATCCAATGTGACGAACCGCGGCTACGAATGTTTCCAGAGTTACCACCTTCCAATGGGCGATGATAAACATCTATGCCAAGGAAGTAAAACCCGAAATAAAACGCTATGGCCACCTGTCTGAGCAGCATGGTCATGGTCATGGTGTAAGGTCAATTTCCCATCTATCATAGACAAGGCTCGAGCCCAGCAGTGAGGCGTATATGAGCCGATATGGTGAATGAAAAAAAGGGTATTTCAAGCTAAATTATTCATACGCGGATACCGCACGGTGTCAACGGAGGCAGCGTGTCTGTTGGCCGGGACTCTCCCGTGTGACCTGGAGGCGGAAATGCTCGTCGGTTTGTATCGGCGGGTGTAGTGGGTGCGAGCGAAGGGCGGTGTGGTCTCATTGAGGGAGTACACCGCCTGGCGCGTCGACCCGCGGAGTTGTCATTGCCCGTTGGGCAGTCTGGTTGGAGGGGCCTCGGTTCGGTGTGCGGACAATGAAGGCTTTCCGGCCGGTGCTGATGCAGTGGCTAAAGCGGTGGCACGGGATGCTCTCCTTTCAACTGGTGCAGGGTGTTTACGGGGCATGGTAGCGTCGCCAAATACCTGTACACGGTCGTTAGAAGGGAGAATACACTGTCCTGATACCACTGCGATTGTGATGAGGACACGGCGCAGTATACGCTCGAGGTTTGTGCCACTTGGGCGGGGGAGCGCCGTGAACTCGTCGCAATTATCGGTGCCGACCTGACGCTGCTGACCATCGTCAGGGCGATGCTCGACAGCGACTGGGTCGCGGTCGCAGCCTTCTGCGTAGCAGTTGTCGCGCGGAAGGAGGCGGCGGAGCGCGTGCGCGAAGAGCATCTCCTCGATGACGTGAACCACCGCCGGTGACTGGAGTAGCGCAGACGCGAATACCTGCGCTTGATGCCGCCCTAGCCGAGGTAACGGATGACTGGACTATAGAATTAGTACGTCACCCACCGAGAGGCCGACCGCACGAGGAAAGACCGACGTCCTTCCCGAGAGGGGGACATTGATCGAGGAGAGGGTACTTTTCAAGGGGTAAATTATTCAAATTCGTCAATTTTATATATTGCGATAATTACGCGAATACTACTCGTATTATTGAAACTAATTTTACGCATTTTATCGCATTTAATTTGACATTTATTACACCAGCGTTACGGATACTTAAGAATCTCTATCGTGTAAATTAATTAAACGCCATAAGTACCGTAAAATTAGTTTTATCTCACTTTTAGATATGTTTAGTTGAAAACGATTTGCCGCTATTTAATTTGTAATGGTTTAATAAAAATAATTTTGCGGTTGATTCTTGCTGCTACCTACCTACTTTTATTACGAAATTGTTGATTCTAATTTAACAATTTGTAATATTGGTGTCTTCTTCGGTCCATGTGCAGGCCATTATTTAGCACGACGCTCTTTTATTATGATATAAATTAGTTTACACTATATATTTTTCCGTGTGGTGACGGAGTAAGAATACAATTCATCACTCCCTATTTTACCCGTGGATATAGTAAAAGATGACTATGGGATATAATATGCACATAACATCTGTGCAAAAGAAGGAAAACTCAAAATCAAACCGTATACCAACACGTCTGACCAGCATGGTATAGTAGATCAAATTCCCTCCCATTGTGGAGGAGGTCCAACAGTGGGACGTATGTGGGCTGCGATGATGATTATGACATACATTTTGTGTGATGATGGAGTAAGGATACAATTCACTAACAAGTACAAGATGAAGATATTAGTCGTCTTTTACGACATCCGCGGGTAAGAAGGTGGTAAACTGTAATCTTACTCCGTCATTATATGAAAGGTTCGTACTAGTATTTAACAATAGACTAATTTCGTTTAATACAAAAAACATCCTTGAAGAACGAAAGAACAAAGTGTATTTTATTATTATTAGAGACAATAAGAAAAGTGCCAATGGACACATTCTTTATTCTGTAAGTCTTAGCAAATTAAGTTAGATTTAAATTATTTATTATTCTCATGGCTAGATTGTAATTATTATGAGGTAACTGTTAAGTGTAACTGTTATATCATAATTAAAAAAAAAATACAAAAAACATAAGTTGATCGCATTCGAAGTATAAGACACGTCTTCATAAATAGACTTGGAAAGTAGAAAATAAGCAACAATAACGCAGGCAAATAATATTCTAATAAAAATCAGTCTCAAATTTGATTTGAAGAAAAACATCTTTAACTTGTCGAAGGTTAAAAAAAAAATACAGCTTTTTTCTTATATCATCCACTCAAATAAGTTAAACACTTAGTTTACACATTAAGTTTAAAGTTAAGTGTACAATATCCCAATTTTAACCATATTTGTTGTGTACAGAGGCTCAGCTTGGCCCATCATTTGAACGACTAATTCGGTACACAAATTTGTTCGACCACCCAGTTAGAAAACAGGTGTTCATGGATTTTTGTGGATCTATTTGCCTTTGATAAATTAAATATTATTTACAATGATGGTGTAATGTAGCATTGAATAATAGCTTTATAAAAACCCCCTTGATAGATCTTTCTGCTTGTTTCTCTAAGCAATTGATAATATTTAATACTAGCAACCCGCCCTCGCTTCGCTTCGGTTTCAGTCTTTCCTGCGTAGTTCCCGTTGCCGTGGGAATACCGGGATAAAATATAGCCTAGGTTACTCCCTGATATTATAGCGTTCCATTGGTGAAAGAATTCTTGAAATCGGTCCAGCCGTTTTGAAGATTACCCGGAATAAACAGACAGTCAGACAGACAGACACAGACAGACAAAAATTTTTTAATCTGTATTTTAGGCATAGGTGTCGTGCAAATAACCGTGTGAGCATGAAAAAAGGCTATTATTTTGATATTACAAACACACACTCCAATTTTATTTATTGGTATAGATGATGGCATAATGTAATATTGAATGATATTTTTACAAAAACCCCCTTGATAAATTTGTCAGCCTGTTTCTCTAAGCACTTGATAATTATATTATTTATACAAATAAAAAATTAAATGTCAAAGTAGTAGGTTTTTTCATGCTCACACCGTTATGTGCACGATGCCTATGACCAAAAATCAGTTTAATTTTTTTTTGTCTATCTGTTTGTTCCGGGTAATCTTCAAAACGGCTAGTCTGATTTTGAATATTTTACTGCTAGGTAACTGTCTGTATAAGCAGTAACATAGGCATTTTTTGTTTGAGAAAAACGCTATAAATTTTTCCCAGTCAGGGAGATCCTGTCGCTAGTTTTGAATAAATTCAAGACGTAACTATAATAATATTATCCTCCACAATGTGGATTTAGGAAGCAGTAAAAATTATAGAGAATCCTTGGATGAAGGCGGCATAAAATCGTTCTACTTGTTATTGTCTATGTCTATTAAAAGAAGTCGATGGGCTGATAGATAAATGAAATATCTTTATAATGTAATCGCCTCGCTTCAGCTTCAGTCGCCTAACCCGCGTAATTCCCGTTCCCATGGGAATACCGGGATAAAATATAGCCTATATTACTCCCTGATATTATAACTTCCCATTGATGAAAGAATTTTTGAAATAGATGACGGTTTAAGGCAAGCGTAACAAACAACCTACCAACTTACTTTCGTATTTAAAATACTAGTAAGCATATCTTTTATTATCTGACCTCTTTTAAGTAAGCTGGGCACGAGCCTCCAGCACAATAGAAGGGAAACCTTAACGCGTTAGTCGATCAAATTGGTATACCTTTTTTTTTTTTTTTTTTTGACGCTGTGGAAATGCAGTTTACGCACTAACCCCCGCCAGCGTGTGATGGCGGGGAGTGTGGGACTCGCTGGCTGCCTATGCTCCCGGAATACCCACTAAAACCACAGCGGTCCCTTCCGCGCTTTTACGGGGTGCCAGAGAGATCGTCTTTTGACATTCGATCCCCGACACCCCTATCCTAGGCTATCTGGCCACGACCTGTCGTGATTTCAGGCGGTGGGAGGAGATGCGCGTATCGCCGCCTCCCCCTCCCTGGCCGCCGCCTGCGAAGCGAGTTCGCGGACGTGAGTGCCTCGCGTTCCCGCTCCGCGGCCTCCTTCCTTGAGATGACCTCTTCGCAAAAAGAGGCCATCGACGTCCAGCACCAAATTGGTATACGTACAGTTTTTTTCATGTATCAAGTATGTTTATAGTATTTTATCTCGGTATTCCCACGAGAACGGGTAAGGCGACTGAAACCGAAGCGAAGATAAGGTGGGTTGCTAGAAAATAATATTTATAAATAAACTTAATAATTATAGTTAAATGTCCATTTGTCTAGAGACTATATAGCTTGATTACAATGCGGAATGCTGGAAGGTAGGCATGTCGCCCCATAACTTGACATATTGTCATTGTAAATTGAGGGGCTCACCAGAACAGATATCTTGACTTCGATGATATACGTCTCACTGATGGGCTCGAGCCTCCTCCACAATGAGAGTGATAGTGACCTTACTATACCATGCTAGTCAGACAGGTTGACATAGGGTTTTGTTTCGAATTTGCCTTCTCTTGCATAGATGTTATATGCGTATTATATCCCTCAGTCATCTTTTACGACATCCACGGGCAAGATAGGGAGTGGTGAATTGTATTCTTATTCCGTCACCACATGGACTAACACATGTACTTAAACATATTAATACAACTAGCAACCCGGCCTCGCTTCGCTTCGGTTTTAGTCGTTTTACCCGCGTAGTTCCCGTTCCCGTGGGAATACCGAGATAAAATATAGCCTAGTTTACGCCCTGATATTATAGCTTTCCATTGATGAAAGAATTTTTGAAATCGGTTCAGCCGTTTTAAAGATTACCCGGAACAAACAGACAGACAAAATTTTTTTAATCTGTATTTTAGGTATAGGTGTCGTGCAAATAACCGTGTGAGCATGAAAAAAGCCTATTATTTTGACATTACAAACAGACACTCCAATTTTATTTATTGGTATAGATTTAAAATATGTATATTTATTAAACCAGCGTAGTTTTCCTTCTCTTGCATAGATGTTATATACGCATATTACCATCATGATGATAATATGCGTGGGTATATATATATATATATATATATATATATATATATATATATATATGAGGTTCGAAAAAAGGAAAAAACTAAACCCTTAAGAAGAAAATATAGTCCTAATAACGTTATCCATTTTTGTCGGTGAATTCGAAACGGCAGCTACAATAATAATCAGTCCGTCACCGGCCGAGAGGCCGACTGCGGGAGGAAAGAGCGACGTCCTCCCCGAGGGGGGAGACGTCAGTCGATGGGAGGGTACCCCAAATAGGGGGTATTCCGTCGGGCCGACCGCTGATGACAAGTAACCCTGCTCCGGTGGTCGGCCCAAAGACGACGGCGACGTGCATCGTGGGTGTGTTGTGGGTGTGCGTGCTTACACCCCTCTGTCGCCCCGGACGAAGTGGTGCGAGGAGCGCGCCGACCGCAACCCACCCCCCAAAAAAAAAAAGCTGCAATAATAATATATGCATCTACAGAAGTTAATTCCGTTGATAACAAATTCACACGTTATAGGCCGTTTAAAATGTTTACTTTAAACATTATATGGTTAAGTACCATCAGTGTGGTACCTACCACTCTATTACGGCATATACTAACATTATAAGTAAACATTACAGACCACACACAACCATCACCTATAATTTTAGGACAAAAAGGCGGACTGTGGTTACGTTAAAATGCATTTAGTTTTTTTTAAATTTATCATTATCGTTCTTGTACCTAACTAAATAAAACTACTTTTACGGATTATATCGCGTTTGTATTTGATTTATGATTGCCCGACGTTTCGAATACTTTACAGCATTCATGGTTACGGGCAGACTAAGATGTCCGACGTCCAAACAAGTCAACGTTATTACAGATTTTATAATTATCTACCCACTACAGAAAATTAGTTATTATAAACTCATTTGCAAAAAAAACGGGCGGTTTCATTCATATTTAAAAAGATACAATACCAAAAAGGTTTCAATCGTTTGTACACGTTACTGGCCGGTTTTAAAAATGCTGTGGTATTTAAAAAAGTACGTTCTAAATTCAATTTTTCATTTGATGTTCATTTTTACAGAAAACCCCTTTTTATCCTACATTTTTGGCGCGAAGTTCCAGAAGTTAACATCGACTTTCATAACTTTTATTCAATTTTTATCGATTAATTTCATATCCTTGACTGTCAAAGCTTTATTTAATGCTGTTTGGCTGTATCAAAAATGGTAGATAAAGTGGTAAAAGCTACCAAAATTATCGCGCTGCTTGAAGAGGGTTGCAGCCAATGTTTCGTGGCTAGGAGGCTAAATGTTAGTCGCTCGACCGTCCAAAGGACCTGGCAGCGATATCAGGAGACTGGTTCCGTCGAGAGAAGGCCTGGTTCTGGAAGAAAACCATGTACCCAACCACGGGATGATCGTTTTCTTGTGAGTCGCGCATTGAGAAATTGCAAATCTTCGTATGTGGATCTTAAGAACAACCTCCAAGAAGTAAGAAATGTGCATATTAGTCTATGGACGGTCAGGAGGAGGCTTCTCGCTGCCAATATACGCAGTCACCGCCCGGCCCGCGGCCCCAAATTACTCCGTGAGCACAGAGTTCACAGGCTTAGGTTCGCTAGAAATTGTGAATCATGGACTCAAGACGATTGGAATAGGGTTTTGTTCTCTGATGAAGCCAGGATATCTCTGTTCGGTGAAGATCGACGTCGGCGAGTGCTAAGAAGACAAGGAGAACGCTTTGCAGAGGCATGTTTCGAAGAAATCACACCTTATGGTGGGGGCTCTGTTATGTTTTGGGCAGGAATAAATTCAATGGATCGTACAGAGTTAGTCTTCATTGAAAACGGCTCACTGACTGGGCATCGATACATAACGGAAGTTCTAATTTCTCATGCACAACCCGCATTGGCCGCTCTAGGTGAAGACTCGATTTTTATGGACGACAATGCTCGCGCCCACCGATCCCGCGATGTTAATGCGTATGTGCAAGAGGTCGGCATTCGTCGTTTGGATTGGCCAGCTCGAAGTCCCGACCTCAATCCCATAGAGCATGTCTGGGACGTTCTGAAACGGCGTGTGAGATCAGTACACCCGGCTCCGCAGACCATCAGAGAGCTGAAGAATGTGATTACTGCGGAGTGGGAACGTATTCCGCAAGCAAGTATCCGGGATATACTCGCTAGCATGCCCAGACGAATTCAAGCTGTGATTTTAGCTAGAGGGGGTCACACTCGATACTAAACATTTATCTGCTTTTACTTTATTAAAGAAAAACAAACAAAAAAACTTTTTTATTTTTACTTCATGAGCATATGCACTACTAGCGAATATACACTACTAGCGAGGTTTAGCATTATTTCCCATAAATTGTATCTAAATTTTATGAAATACTGATGAAAACGATTATTTTCTTATTAATTTAGCAAATTGTGTGGATAAAACTACCTATAATTATCAAACAAAGAAATATTAACATTTGAAATGGTTCATTGCTTAGGTGCCCGTTTTTTTTTGCAAATGAGTTTATATTGATTCACATTTTGATACAAAATTTATTGCCAGTGTAAGAAGAAAATGATTCTATATGAAAAAATTATATTGTTTATGGTTAGTAATAATTAAACATTAAAATTAATAGTAATTATATTTAAAAAACTAAGTAATAATCTAGTATACTACCACCGGATCGGAACACGGTCACACTGAGAAAGATCCGGCAAGAAAACTCAGGTGACATGATGCTAAATTAATGTTAATTTTGAAGATGGCTTACTTTATGTTACTAAAAGGTTTTAATTTATAAAATTATCTTTAGTTATTATTATTGTGGGTCAAATCTATACAATATGAGCTCTCTGATGCTGTGTGGTAGCGGCTTCGAATACTACCAACCCTTGCTTTGCTCGTGGGTGTCGTAAAAGACGACTAAGAGCCCTAGATTGACCCGGACCAACTCCATCTGGTACCATTTGGGTCAACGATTACATTCCCAAGGAGGGTTGACGTCAGGCAGGCGGCCGGTCATAAAAGTAATTGCCGAAACTATTTGCAATATGTCAAAACAGATGACATATTGCGTCGAACCCAAGTAATTGGGATAAGAGCAAGATGATGATGAATCTTATCTTTTATTCCCAAAGAGTTAGTAGAATTACAACACGTCTTTCATCATCATCATCATCATATCAGCCCATATACCTACGTCCCACTGTTGGGCTTGATCCTCCTCTACAATAGGAGGGAACTTGACCTTACCATGCTGGTCAGACAGGTTGGTATAGGGTTTTATTTCGAGGTTTTCTTCTCTAGCATAGATGCTATATGCGTATTGTATCCCTTAGTAGTCTTTTACGATACCCACAGACAAAATAGGGAGTGGTGAACTGTATTTTTACTCCGTCAAGACACGGAAAAATTATTGCACGGATGGTATTGAAGTCTAAGCAATATTCTATGTCAGCTGTATATTTTGTGCTCGAGTGTAATATTGTCACATCAACATGTGGTAAAGCATAATTGTGTATTTCCTAAAGATTATCACAGTTAAAAATAATTGACATGAAACTATTTTTACGAATCTAGTCGCCTTTGTATTTGATTTTTGATCTCCCAACCTTTCGAACACACTGAGCGTTTTCAATTACAAACGGGCATCCGTAAAATAGTTTTATTTTAAAAATGTAATACTCACATAAACCCCAGAAATCAATATACAACATAAAAATTAACGTGTGTACAAAGTACGCATAGCAGAAGTGAAACTTCTTTATCCTTTGTTCCTTTGTCCCTTTGTCCCGTTGTTCCTTTATCTTTTCGTCCCTTATTCCTTTATCCCTTTATCCCCTTATCCCTTATCCCTTTCTCCCTTTATCCCCTTATCCCTTTATCCCTTTATCACTTTATCCCTTTATACCTTTATCACTTTATCCCTTTATATATTATATTAGTATTTTTAGATTCAAATTTTGAAAATTCGATCTACTGACACTATCTTTCTATACGTTATTATTCTAAGCTTAATACATTATTATTGTCGTTAATAATATTTCAAAGAATCAAGTTATAATTACTGCTGTTTAATTTGATTCTAAGAAATACTTTAAGAGAATAAATATAAACTAAACGGTTTGCGGTTTTGTGGTTTGGCATCAAGACCGCGGCGAGTATTATTATTTTTAACCAATATATCAGTGTGTTAATAATAAATTGAAAACTTATGAGTATTAGTCTAATAAAATTCCAAATCTGGTAAAGAATTATTATATTATTTTATTCTTATTTTTTATTAAAAAAAACTAGGGAATACGTTCTAGTACCTTGAATTAAACAAACATATAGTTAACGGTCATAAATTACATCCAGAATTGAAAAATGTTGTACTTTTTAGTGCCAAAATTCTTCACGGCCAATACCTACTACAGCAATTTTTTTTAAGACAACACCTTCGGCTAACGAAACAATCCTTGTGTTGCGGGAGACATTTTACAAGCGTGTAATTTAACGAATATAAATTACTAGCTTTTGCCCGCGGCTTCGCCCGCGTAAAATTTACTTGAATATTGAACTATTATCGCAAAGAATATTATCGGCATAAAAAGTATTACATTTCTTAATTTAAGAAATACTCTATCTACGTGTCAATTTTCATCCAAATCTGCTCAACAGCTTAAGCATGATTGAGTAACAAACATCCAAATATCTTCAAAAACTTTCACATTTGAATATTACTTCCAGCCTTATAGTTCAGATTCCCGTGCAAATACGATGATAAATATGCCTTTCCTTAGTCTCTGATAACGTACTGTTCCATTGGTGAAAAAAAATTATATCAATCAAACACCCGCAGTTTCATTCACGTAGACCCCATTTTCATGCCAATACCGAGATAAAAAATGCCTATGTTACTCGCTGATATTATAAATTTACATGGGTGAGAAAAAAAAATATAAATCCCAGAAATATCAGAGACAAAAATTGCCTATGTTACTCGCTGATAACATCGGTAGCATTCCATTGGTGAAAGAATTTTAAAAATTGGTCGTCATCCCCCGGTTTAGTTCTCGTTCCCGGGCAAATACTGGGATGAAAATAGCCTTTATATGGTATTCACTGATAATATAGCTTTTCATTAGTGAATTAATTTTTAAAACCATTAAATTCCCGTGATTTCACCGGCATTGTACCCGATCCCGTAGGAATATCAGGATAAAAATAGCTTAAATATATTACTGGCTTAAAAATAGCTTTCCATTTGTGAAATAATTTTAAAATCGACCTAATTCTCAAGGTTGCTCCAGCCACACCGGGATAAAATATAGCCTGGGATAAAATATAGTCTTAAGTTATTCCTTATGTATGCCTGGTAGACCTGATGGCAAAATGTAATCAATATGGGTCCAGGCATTTTGATGATTAACTGTAACGAATAGACAGACAGACAATAAAATTTGGACCGTATTATGTGAGCATAAATAAAACCTATTATTTTGATAGACAAACAGACGCTTCAAATTTATTTATTTGTAGAGATAGAAAATTGGAATAATATCTTGATTGTAACTTACTGTCTGGTAGCTGCTAGAAATATTACCACGCTTTCATTGTTCGTGGGTGTCGCAAAATACTACTAAGACAAAGATTTACATCAACCTGGACCAATTGGTGATGCCGTCTGGCCAACAATGTCGTCCGCCAGGTCATAAAATGTTGCTGGAACCTTTGCAATATACCTACGATGGCAGAAGAGTACCTACATATCGCGTCGATCCAAAGTAATTAGGATAAGCGCAAGATAATGATGATATATCATTGGCTGGGTGTCTTCGACTATATGCGTATTATCCTTTTGGGGCAGCCCAAAATTGTTTCTTAGTGAGTGCTTACCCCAAATAACCGATCGGTATACAAAATTTCACATTCTTAGGCTTAGTATCTTTGGCTATACACTTTCACCCTCTTAGGGGTTGAATTTCCAAAAATTCTTTGTTAGAGCTCGCTTATCCTTGCCAAGAATTTTTTCATAGTGCTTGGTAAGTGAGCACTAAGAAAATCTTGGGGTAATCCAAGAAAGCCTGTACTAAAATGATCCTTCGTAGACTCAGTGATTTTGGTTAAACGCTGTTCACCCCCTTAGGGCTAAAATTGCAAAAATCTCTCTTTCCCCAAGAAAAGCAACTTTATACAAAATTCCATGTTTCTAGGCCTAATGATTTCGGCTATATATTTTGCACCCCTTTAGGAGTTGATTTTAATAAAATAATTTCTTAGAGCTCACTTACAACAAAAGAAAGAGAATTGCATAGAAAATTTTACGTTCCTAGCACTAATAGTTTAGTCTATACGCTTTTCACCCCCTTCAGGGGGTGATTTTCCAAAAATCCTTTGCTAGTGCTCGTATACCCCAAGAAATAAGAAGATGTAAAAAGAAAATACTTTCCCCTATTTCAACCCCTTATACCTATTTTTCGCGATAAAAAGTAGCCTTATATCCTTTCTCAAGCTTTAGTACATATCTGTACCAAATTTTATCAAAATCGGTTAAGTGGTTTCGACGTGAAAGGCTGCTTTTCAACCCCTTAAGGGGGTGAATTTCCAAAAATCCTTTGCTAGTGCTCGTGCACCCCAAGAAATACGATGGTGTAAAAAAAATACGTTTCTAGGCCCAGTGGTTTCGGCTGTATGCTTTTTGGTATTTTAGGGGTTGAATTTCATCCCCATGTAAATGGAATTTCCAAAACGCTCGAGTGAATATTTATTTATTTATTATTAGGTGCCTTAATACAAAGATTCGTGGTTCTATCATCGAAAATGACGAATTTTCATACAAAATGTCATCCCCTATTTCAACCCCTTATACCCATTTTTTCGCGATAAAAAGTAGCCTATGTCCTTTCTCAAGCTTAAGTCCATCTCTGTACCAAATTTTATCAAAATCGGTTTAGACGTGAAAGACTATATGCTTTTCACCCCCTTAAGGGGGTGAATTTCCAAAAATCCTTTGCTAGTGCTCGTGCACCCCAAGAAATATGATGGTGTAAAAAAAAATACTTTTCTAGGCCCAGTGGTTTCGGCTGTATGCTTTTTGGTATTTTAGGGGTTGAATTTCATCCCCATGTAAATGGAATTTCCAAAACGCTTGAGCGAATATTTATTTATTTATTATTAGGTGCCTTAATACAAAGATTCGTGGTTCTATCATCGAAAATGACGAATTTTCATACAAAATGTCATCCCCTATTTCAACCCCTTATACCCATTTTTTCGCGATAAAAAGTAGCCTATGTCCTTTCTCAAGCTTAAGTCCATCTCTGTACCAAATTTTATCAAAATCGGTTTAGACGTGAAAGACTATATGCTTTTCACCCCCTTAAGGGGGTGAATTTCCAAAAATCCTTTGCTAGTGCTCGTGCACCCCAAGAAATATGATGGTGTAAAAAAAAATACGTTTCTAGGCCCAGTGGTTTCGGCTGTATGCTTTTTGGTATTTTAGGGGTTGAATATCATCCCCATGTAATTGAAATTTCCAAAACGCTTGAACGAATATTTATTTATTTATTATCAGGTACCATAATACAAAGATTCGTGGTTCTATCATCGAAAATGACGAATTTCCATACAAAATGTCATCCCCTATTTCAACCCCTTATACCCATTTTTTCGCAATAAAAAGTAGCCTATGTCCTTTCTCAAGCTTTAGTCCATGTCTGTACCAAATTTCATCAAAATCGGTCCAGTGGTTTAGACGTGAAAGCGTAGCAGACAGACAGACAGACAGACAGACAGACAGACAGACAGAGTTACTTTCGCATTTATAATATTAGTAAGGATAAGGATTAGTGAAATAATTTTAAAATCGACTTAATTCATCCACACCGGGATAAAATATAGCCTGAGATAAAATAGTCTAAGTTATTCCTTATGTACGACTGGTAGACCTGATGGTAAAATATAATCAATATCGGTCCAGCCATTTTGAAGATTACCTGTAACGAATAGACAGAGAGACAAAAAAAATTGGACCGTATTGTGTGAGCATAAATAAACCTATTATTTTGATAGACAAACAGACGCTTCAAATTTATTTATTTGTAGAGATAGAAAATTGTAATAATATTTTGATTGTAACTTACTGTCTGGTAGCTGCTAGAAATATTACCACGTTTTCATTGTTCGTGTGTGTCGCAAAATACTACTAAGACAAAGATTTACATCGACCTGGACCAATTGGTGATGCCGTCTGGCCAACAATGTCGGCCAGGTCATAAAATGTTGCTAGAACCTTTGCAATATATCTACGATGGCAGTAGTAGGTACCCTACCTACATATCGCGTCGATCCAAAGTAATTAGGATAAGAGCAAGATAATGATGATATATCATTGGCTGGGTGTCTTCGACTATATGCGTTTTATCCTTTTGGGGCAGCCCAAAATTGTTTCTTAGTGCGTGCTTACCACAAATAACCGATCGGTATACAAAATTTCACATTCTTAGGCCCGGTATCTTGGGCTATACGCTTTCACCCTCTTAGGGGTTGAATTGCCAAAAATTCTTTGTTAGAGCTCGCTTATCCCTGCCAAAATTATTTTCATAGTGCTTGGTAAGTGTGCACTAAGAAAATCTGGGGGTAATCCAAGAAAGCCAACCGTGTACTAAAATGATCCTTCCTAGGCTCAGTGATTTTGGTTAAATGCTTTTCACCCCCTTAGGGCTAAAATTGCAAAAATCTCTCTTCCCCCAAGAAAGGCAACTTTATACAAAATTCCATGTTTCTAGGCCTAATGATTTCGGCTATATATTTTACACCCCTTTAGGAGTTGATTTTAATAAAATAATTTCTTAGAGCTCACTTAAAACAAAGGAAAGAGAATTGCATAGAAAGTTTTACGTTCCTAGCTCCAAGAGTTTCGTCTATACGCTTTTCACTCACTTAAGGGGGTGATTTTCCAAAAATCCTTTGCTAGTGCTCGTGTACCCCAAGAAATAAGACGACGTAAAAAGAAAATACTTTCCCCTATTTCAACCCCTTATACCTATTTTTTCGCAATAAAAAGTAGCCTTATATACTTTCTCAAGCTTTAGTTCATCTCTGTACCAAATTTCATCAAAATCGGTTAAGTGGTTTCGACGTGAAAGACTATATGCTTTTCAATCCCCTTTTTTTGGGGTGGACTGCGGTCGGCGCGTTCCTCGCACCACTCCGTCCGGGGTGACAGAGGGGAGTAAGCACGCAACACCCGCAACCCACCCGAACACCACGTCGCCTTCGTCGTTGGACCGACCACCGGAGCAGGGTTACTTGTGCTTTTCAACCCCTTAAGGAGGTGAATTTCCAAAAATCCTTTGCTAGTACTCGTGCACCCCAAGAAATACGATGGTGTAAAAAAAATACGTTTCTAGGTCTAGTGGTTTCGGCTGTATGCTTTTGGTATTTTAGGGGTTGAATTTCATCCCCATGTAAGTGAAACTACCAAAATGCTAGAACGAATATTTATTTATTTATTATCAGGTGCCTTAATACAAAGATTCACAGTTCTATCAACAAAAATGACGAATTTTCATACAAAATATCATCCCCTATTTCAACCCCTTATACCCATTTTTTCGCGATAAAAAGTAGCCTATGTCCTTTCTCAAGCTTTAGTCCATCTCTGTACCAAATTTCATCAAAATCGGTTTAGACGTGAAAGACTATATGTTTTTCACCCCCTTAAAGGGGTGAATTTCCAAAAATCCTTTGTTAGTGCTCGTGCACCCCAAGAAATACGATGGTGTAAAAAAAAAATACGTTTCTAGGCATAGTGGTTTCGGCTGTATGCTTTTTGGTATTTTAGGGGTTGAATTTCATCCCCATGTAAATGAATTTTCCAAAACGCTAGAACGAATATTTATTTATTTATTGTCAGGTGCCTTAATACAAAGATTCGTGGTTCTATCATCGAAAATGACGAATTTCCATACAAAATGTCATCCCCTATTTCAACCCCTTATACCCATTTTTTCGCGATAAAAAGTAGCCCATGTCCTTTCTCAAGCTTTAGTCCATCTCTGTACCAAATTTCATCAAAATCGGTTTCGACGTGAAAGGCTATATGCTTTTCAACCCCTTAAAGGGGTGAATTTCCAAAAATCCTTTGCTAGTGCTCGTGTACCCCAAGAAATACGATGGTGTAAAAAAAAAATACGTTTCTAGGCCCAGTGGTTTCGGCTGTATGCTTTTTGATATTTTAGGGGTTGAATTTCATCCCCATGTAAATGAAATTTCCAAAACGCTTGAACGAATACTTATTTATTTATTGTCAGGTGCCTTAATACAAAGATTCGTGGTTCTATCATCGAAAATGACGAATTTCCATACAAAATGTCATCCCCTATTTCAACCCCTTATACCCATTTTTTCGCGATAAAAAGTAGCCCATGTCCTTTCTCAAGCTTTAGTCCATCTCTGTACCAAATTTCATCAAAATCGGTTTCGACGTGAAAGGCTATATGCTTTTCAACCCCTTAAAGGGGTGAATTTCCAAAAATCCTTTGTTAGTGCTAGTGCACCCCAAGAAATACGATGGTGTAAAAAAAAAATACGTTTCTAGGCATAGTGGTTTCGGTTGTATGCTTTTTGGTATTTTAGGGGTTGAATTTCATCCCCATGTAAGTGAAACTACCAAAACGCTAGAACGAATATTTATTTATTTATTATCAGGTGCCCTAATACAAAGATTCACGGTTCTATCATCAAAAATGACGAATTTCCATACAAAATATCATCCCCTATTTCAACCCCTTATACCCATTTTTTCGCGATAAAAAGTAGCCTATGTCCTTTCTCAAGCTTTAGTCCATCTCTGTACCAAATTTCATCAAAATCGGTTTAGACGTGAAAGACTATATGTTTTTCACCCCCTTAAAGGGGTGAATTTCCAAAAATCCTTTGTTAGTGCTAGTGCACCCCAAGAAATACGATGGTGTAAAAAAAAAATACGTTTCTAGGCATAGTGGTTTCGGTTGTATGCTTTTTGGTATTTTAGGGGTTGAATTTCATCCCCATGTAAGTGAAACTACCAAAACGCTAGAACGAATATTTATTTATTTATTATCAGGTGCCCTAATACAAAGATTCACGGTTCTATCATCAAAAATGACGAATTTCCATACAAAATATCATCCCCTATTTCAACCCCTTATACCCATTTTTTCGCGATAAAAAGTAGCCTATGTCCTTTCTCAAGCTTTAGTCCATCTCTGTACCAAATTTCATCAAAATCGGTTTAGACGTGAAAGACTATATGTTTTTCACCCCCTTAAGGGGGTGAATTTCCAAAAATCCTTTGCTAGTGCTCGTGTACCCCAAGAAATACGATGGTGTAAAAAAAAAATACGTTTCTGGGCCCAGTGGTTTCGGCTGTATGCTTTTTGATATTTTAGGGGTTGAATTTCATCCCCATGTAAATGAAATTTTCAAAACGCTTGAACGAATACTTATTTATTTATTGTCAGGTGCCTTAATACAAAGATTCGTGGTTCTATCATCGAAAATGACGAATTTCCATACAAAATGTCATCCCCTATTTCAACCCCTTATACCCATTTTTTCGCGATAAAAAGTAGCCTATGTCCTTTCTCAAGCTTTAGTCCATCTCTGTACCTAATTTCATCAAAATCGGTCCAGTGGTTTTGACGTGAAAGCGTAGCAGACAGACAGACAGACAGACAGACAGACAGACAGACAGACAGACAGACAGAGTTACTTTCGCATTTATAATATTAGTAAGGATAATTCGCACTAGGTATTATCTTGCGCGGGAACCGAAGCTGCAAAACTTGGCATTTTTTTTCTTTTTGTGGGTGGGCTGCGGTCGGCGCGCCTCCCACCACTCTGTCCGGGGCGACAGAGGGGTTTAAGCACGCAACTCCCGCGACCCACCCGAAAACCACGTCGCCTTCGTCGTTGGGCCAACCACCGGAGTAGGGTTACTTGACATCAGTGGTCGGCCCGACGGAATACCCCCTATTGGGATACCCTCCCATCGACCGACGTCCCCCCCTCGGGGAGGACGTCGGTCTTTCTTCACGCGGTCGGCCTCTCGGCGGGTGACGGACTAATCCCCAGTCACGTCACCCGCGGCCTCGGCTAGGGCAAAACTTGGCATGCTAGATTGGTATTTTACTACAACGCCATCTTTACGGTATATGTCTATGATAAGTAGCGAGATTCTTATATGTCTCCGATTCATCATCATCATCATCGCAGCCCACATACGTCCCACTGTTGGGCTCGGGCCTCCTCCACAATGGGAGGGAATTTGAGCTACTATACGATTAATATTTATTTATCTTTTTTTTTCTGATCTACTATACCATGCTGGTCAGACATGTTGGTATAGGGTTTTATTTCGAGTTTTCCTTCTCTTGCACAGATCTTATGTGCACATTATATGTCTTAGACGCCTTGTACGACATCCACGGGCAAGATAGGGAGTGATGTATTGTATTCTTACTCCGTCACCATACGGAAAATTTCATTATAGTATCAAAATTGAAATAAATTCGTTGTATCGGTATAGTGACTAAAGAAGTAGTAGACTAAAAAATGTAATTATCGAAAGCATTAATACTAATAACATCATTTTATAGGAATAAAAAACAGAAGGAAATGCTCTAGAATTCTGAATTTTGCTCTAGAATAGGTAGACTTTAAATTAGCCTATTATAGTGTGCTAACTATCCGAACCATAGGCCAAATTGCTTCTCAGTGTGAGAGAGGTTTATGCCTATATTTATTTAGCATAGTACAATTGCATAGTAATCAACATCACCTCAGCTCATATACATCATACCTCTGAGCTCGAGCCTACTATAAAATTGGAGGGAAAATAACCTACGACGTCAGACAAGCATTTATAATCCTTTATTTCGTGTTTTGTTCTCTTTCATAGATGTTATTATCATATTATATCTCTAAATCGTCTTTTACGACATTCATGGGTAAGATTCGGACAATAAACCGTAGGATTGCGTATGTACCTCTAGCCGAGGCTGCGGATGACCGGACCGGGGATTAGTCCGTCACCCGTAGAGAGGCTGCACGCGCGATGGTGATTGATGTCGTAGACGTTGGAAGGAGAGGGTACCCCACAGGGTATTCTGTTGGGCCGGCCGTGGAGGACAAAGGACACGGTACAGGTGGTTGGCCCAACGATGAAGGAGAGGAACTACGGTGGGTTTTTGGGCCGTGCGCCGCCCCTTCGTCGCTCCTGAGGGAGCTGGAGGGCGTGTTCGCCGACCACAGCCAATACAAAAAAAGTGTTTATATGAGGTGTACAAAAGCGAAAAATTAAAATATTGATTAATTTTATTTACAGTTTCTCGTCATCATCCTGCTCTATTACCAACGTTGACGCAATGTGTACTCTCATCCTTTGTATATACCTATTACAAAAGTTATTGGCAATAGTTTTATAATCGGCCGCCTACCTGACGTCAACCTTCCTTGAGGATGTAATTATTGACTAGATGGCATCAGATGGAGTTGGAAGAGCTTTACATGGACCTCTATGTAAAGCTCTTACTCTTGAACTATGCAACAGCTGGTGGTAATCGCAAATTTCGCAGCCGCTATCACAAGGCAATTTTATTTACATTTGTTAATAAGATATAATAAAAATAATATTCCTAGAAATAATTATTGATTTATTAAATAAGGTTTTGATGGTTACATTTCTGGAACATCAATTCCATCTATACTAATATTATACAGAGGAAAGATTTGTTTATAATGGTATATATGAATAGGCTCCGAAAGGTCCGATTTCAAAAATTCTTTCACCAATGGAAAGCTATAATATCAGTGAGTAATATAGGTAGGCTATATTTTATCACAGTATTCCCAGGGGAACCGGAGCTACACATGTAAGGCAACTGAAACTGAAGTGAAGCGAGGACGGGTTGCTAGTATTGAATAAATTAATAGGCAAATTTTTCTACATTCTACTAAAATTTGTTCCGAGTGTCGATTTTATTTGTGTCCATTAATTTCATACTTAAAAAGTTGCGATATCAAGGATCTTCCTAGTGATAGAGTAAGAATAAAATTCCCCACTCCTTTTCTTACCCGTAGGTGTCGTAAAAGATGACTAAGGTATGTAATGTGCAGATAACATCTATGCAGGACAGGGAATAAAACCAACCCATCTGACGAACGTGGTATAATAGATAAATCTCAATGCTTTCCAGGAGGAGATTAGAGTCCAGCAATGAGACGTATATGAGCTGAAATGAAGATGACGTGTGGTGACGGAGTAAGAATACAATTCACCACTCCATATCTTGCCCGTGGATGTCGTACAAGACGACTATGGGATATAATAGGCACATAACATCTGTACAAGAGAAGGAAAACTCGCAATGAAACCCTATACCAATATGTCTGGGGTGCTACGCCAGAAACCTCCGCGTGGTGTACCCTGGGCACGAGCGACAATTCCTTGGACTGCTCTCTGGAATTGTCACTCGTGGCAAATATCTGGCCCGAGGGGAGGGCCAGTTTGTGGGATGCCCCAAATTCGCTCCATGCCCTCTAATTGTAGAGGGTATTGGACGCGAAAATTCGACGGGCCCAGTCACTCATTCGTTTGAGGACTGGGCAGGCATTTGCCAACCGCGACAAATCGTAGACCTGATTCTTGCTTCGGGACATTTGTCTTGAGGCCTAGATTCAGGAGCGAGGGTCTTGGCTTAACCGCCTGGACCGCGAGGAAGAAAACCTCTATAAAACAATCACCCAGAATCCTAAGTTCTGGCGCGCGGCGAGAGGATGCATGGCTGATGGGTTGTTCAGTCGTTAGCGCGCCCCCAGCCAGGGTACCTGCGGACCCCCTGTGTTGGGATACAAATGTACGCTTGCCCGGGTATCGGGATCTCTGCCCGGGTCGACCGTTATTTATCCCATGCTCGTGGGAACTTGATGGATTCATGTTCACTTAACACAGATGAAGATAGGAGGGGTGAGACGCCCAAAAACACCACCACGGAGAACCGGAATTCGATTGGTTCCCACCTAAAAGCCTTGCCAAGCTACAGAAAAACTGGCACAGAGGAAGGAGTGGCCTCGTCCGACTGCAGCTCGGCTGCTGGTCCGGCACTTGAGGCCACAAGATCAGGCAAGGGGCCAGCGACACTCGAGGCCCCCAAGAAGAGGAAAAAGCGGAAGAATATGGGGACAGGGAAGGCCACGAGTGTCAAGAGGCGCGAGTTGGCCAGGCAGGAGCGGCTGGCTAGGGAGGCCGCTGCAGCCGCTCCGACTGCTGACGAAGGCGGCAGCACTGCCACAGAGCTGTCGGACACTGAGGGCGGCAGCACATCAGCTGCAGACATCGCTAGTCAGTCCCCAGCGTCGGCCTTGACGGCAGCCCTAGCGGTCAGGGAGGAGGTCCTCCTCTCGCAGGTGCGGAAGCGCCCCCTGAACAAGGGTGGCAGCTCGGGATCCTCCGAGGGGAGTAGCACCATCATGCCTCCTCCCAAAGTCCCGACCTCTCGCAGGGGGCGGGGCGGGCGAGGCGGCGCGGTAGTAGCGGCAAGGTCGGCGACTCCATCGCCGATCGGCACGGCGCGGGGGACTGAGGCCCATAAACGGGCAAATGAAGCGGCTGCCGAAAGAATGATGAGGGTGTTGGCGGACATCCCTCCCACCGACACGGCGGCTGCTGAGCCCGCTGTGGGTGGCGATCCCCCAGCTGCCAATGTGGCCACCCTGCAGGCCGAAAACGCCCGCCTTTCTGGTGAGGTTTCAGGCCTGCAGGAGAAAAACAAGGCCTTACACAAAGAGCTGTCGGCGGTGCAGAAGGCGAACCGCGAGTTGGCCAAGCAAATGGCCGACTTGCGGCGCCAGGTCGCACAACTGGCGAGGACTGCGCCGCCGACAAGCGCCGGCCCTGCCGCCGCCCCCGCTGTTCCCCGTTGCGCCAACTCGCGCTGCGGCGAGTCCCCAGAGGGCCCAGCCGGCCGAAGCGGTCCCGCTGCCCGCAGTGAACGGCGTGCCGGATCAGACCATGCGCGCCATAGTGGATGTTGTGGGCAGAATGCTCGACGCGCGCATGGCGGCTCTGGAGTCAAGACTGCCTCCGGAGCCCCGTCTTCGGCCGCCGCTTGCTGCGGACAGGCCCAAGGCCGCGGTGTCAGCCCCTGATGCGCTACCCTGCCAGGGCGGGCGTGTAGGGAGCTACGCTGCGGCCGTTGCTGGACCGAAGTCCAAAGGGCCCGCCGCGAGGAAGAAGGTGGCACCGGCTCCTGCTCAGGCCGGACCTCAGCCGCTGGCGGCAAATGCACCGCCGGTAGCAGCCAACGCAGCCGCGGCCGTGACTGCTGTGCCCGGCCCCTCCGCTGCACCTGAAGAAGGTTGGCAGACAGCCGAGCGCAGCCGAAAAAGTCGCGGCCAGAAGAGGAGAGCGGAGGCCAAAAGTGCCGCCAAAGCCTCCGCTCCCAAAGCAGGAGCCGCAAATAAGAGGTCGCGCAGGAGGCTCCGGCCGCCAAAGTCAGCCGCGGTGGTGATCACCGTGCTGCCTGAGGTGGCCGAAAACGGCCTCAGCTATGAGACCGTCTTACGTTAGGAGGCGTCGAAGCCAGGACCCGCAAGGCCCGGACAGGGGCACGGATTCTAGAGTTCCCTGGGGCCGAGGGCGCCAAGACGGCCGATAGCATGGCGGCCAAGTTGAGGGGTCTGTTCGCAGAGGAGGGTGGCGTCAAAATCGCCAGACCCGTAAAGTGCGCAGAACTACGCGTCGCGGGTCTGGACGACTCCGTGACGGTGGATGACATCCGGGAGGCCATCGTCTCGAAAACCGGGTGTCCCGTGGACACCGTCCGAATTGGCGCTATCCGCCCTGGTCCGGGCGGCGTCGGTGCTGCCTGGGTGCAGTGCCCGGTGGAGTCGGCCAAGCAATTGGCTGACTCAGGCAGGCTCCTCGTGGGCTGGAGCTCGGCGCGGCTGACCGTGCTGGAGTCCCGGCCTGCGAGGTGCTACAAGTGCATGGCGGTCGGACACACTCGGCCGACATGCACCAATTGCTTTGACTGCAGCGATCTCTGCTTCCGCTGCGGTCAACCCGGGCACAAGGCGGCATCCTGCGCCGCCACTCCCCACTGCCCCGCATGTGCGGCGGGCAATAGGCCCGCCAAGCACCGTATGGGGGGCAGGGAGTGCAGACCCCCGGCTTCGGCCCCAAAGGGGCGGAGCGGTCCGACGACCCCGGCCGCTCCCGCCCCTAGCGTGACCCGATCGCCCGCCAGCGTGGAGGAGGTGATGGATACGGCCCACTAATGGCGACCGAATCGTACCACCTCCTGCAGGCCAACCTCAACCACGCCGCCGAGGCACAGGACATTTTCCTGCAAGCCATGGCGGAGTGGTTGATCGGTGCAGCCGTAGCTGCGGAGCCGTACGTGGTGCCTGACCGGCCCAATTGGCTGGGCAGCAGTGACGGCTCTGTGGCAATCGTCGCCTCCACGTCGTGGCATTCCCCGCCTTTGTTGCTCAAGGACAGGGGCGATGGGTATGTCGCGGCGGAATGGGGAGAGGTTACGCTATTTGGTGTTTACTTCTCCCCCAACAGGAGCGCGACGGATTTCGGGGCCTTCCTCACTATCCTGGGGGCCTCGATACGGCGACAGGCACCGCGCCAAATCTTCGTTCTGGGGGACAACAACGCAAAGTCCACGGCGTGGGGGTCCCGCAGGACGAATGACCGTGGGCGGGCGGTCGAAGAGTGGGCGGCGGCACTGGGCCTCTGTTTGCTGAACAGGGGCTCGGTGCAAACGTGCGTGCGGCAGCAGGGCGGGTCGATAGTGGACTTGTCGTTCGCTAGCCCTAATGTCGCAGCACGTGTGAGGAGCTGGTGCGTCCAGGAGAAGGTTGAGACCCTATCCGACCATCGATACATCCGGATAGAGGTCTCCCGGACCCTCCTGCAGCCCAGCAGGGGTCACACGGCGGACGGAGCTCCCGCGTTTCCGTGGTGGGCTGTGGGTCGATTGGATCGGGACCTGTTGGCGGAGGCAGCCATCGTTCAGTCGTGGCTGTCCTCACCGCCCCAGGCGGACGGGGTGGATGCCGAGGCTGGCCGCATCCGCTGTGCATTAACGCAGATCTGCGATGCGGCCATGCCCCGTGTGCGGCGTCTGCCCCCGAAGAGTGCGGTCCCCTGGTAGTCCCGAGAATTGGCGGACCTTCGGGCCGCGTGCATACGTGCCCGGAGGGCCTACACCCGCAGCCGAGCGCGTCACCGCGACGCTGAGCGGGAGGGCCAGCTGTACGAGGCTTACCGCAGTGCGCGGTCTGCCTTCAGGCTGGCCGTCCGTACCGCAAAGGACGTTAGTCGGCGGGAGATGTTGGACAGTCTCGAGCGTGACCCCTGGGGTCGCCCCTACCTCGTGGCGCTGAAAAAGCTCCGCGGGCGGCCCCCCCCCCCCTCACCGAGACTCTCCAGCCCAGCCTCCTCACCAGAGTTGTCGAGGACCTCTTTCCACGGCGGGCGGAGCACAAGCCCCCGGTCATGGCTTCGCCGGACAGCGACCGGGAGGCCGACGACGATGAAAGTGCTCCACCCATCACGGAGCCGGAAATGTGAGCGGCGGTGGCGCGTATGCGAGTCAAATCCACCGCCCCCGGGTCCAACGGTATTCCGAACCGTGTGCTGGCCCTGGTCCTCGAGCACCTGGGACCACGCCTCAGGGGACTGTTCGACGCTTGTTTGACATCCGGGCAGTTCCCTGGGTGCTGGAAAGAGGGGAGGCTGGTTCTCCTGCCGAAGCCGGGACGGTCTCCCGAGTTGGCCTCGGCCTACAGGCCCATCGTGCTGCTCGATGATGCGGGCAAGCTGCTAGAGAGGGTGTTGGCTGCCCGCATCGAGCGGCACCTCGTCGGGGTCGGGCCCGATCTGTCGGACGCCCAGTTTGGTTTTCGGAGAGGGCGTTCGACGATCGCGGCCCTGCTACGCCTGAAGGCCGTGGTAGCGAAGGCCGTCACCGGCGGAGGAGTCCTGTTGGCGGTGTCCCTGGACATCGCCAACGCCTTCAACAGTCTGCCATTCAGCTGCATCAGGGAGGGGCTGAGGTATCACGGGGTGCCCGTGTACCTCAGGCGGCTGGTGGCAGACTACTTGGAGGGACGCAGCGTCCTCTACGTTGACCGAGTAGGGGACGTTGTGCGAACGCCCATGACGTGCGGTGTCCCACAGGGGTCGGTTCTGGGTCCGACCCTGTGGAACATCGGCTACGACTGGGCGTTGAGAGGAAGTCTCCCACCCGGGCTGGGCGTAATTTGCTACGCTGACGATACACTCGTCACAGCCCGGGGTGGGACGCTAGAAGAGGCAGCACGCCTGGCAACTCTCGGCACCGAGGAGATTGTCAGGCGGATCGAAGCGCTGGGGTTGAGGGTAGCCCTGGAAAAGACGGAGGCCCTTTTGTTCCATGGCCTCCGTACCGCCGGGCCTCCTGCCGGCGCTTCGATTACCGTGAAGTCGGTCACCATCAGCATCCAGGCCCACATGAAGTACTTGGGCCTGGTGCTCGACGGGCATTTTTGGTTCCGGGAGCATCTCCATCGACTTGTTCCCCGGCTTGTCGGCGCGGCGTCCGCCCTTTCGCGGCTGATGCCGAATGTGGGTGGACCCAGTGCTACTTGCCGACAGCTGTACACGGGGGTGATCCGGTCGATGGCCCTGTATGGCGCACCGGTGTGGGCGGGGTCCCTGACCGTCCGTCTTGTGCCCGGGCCCTCCTGTGGCGACCACAGAGGGTCATGGCGATCAGGGCCATACGGGGTTACCGCACGGTGGCGACGGAGGCAGCGTGCCTCCTGGCCGGAACTCCCCCGTGGGACCTGGAGGCGGAGATGCACGCCGACATTTATCGGCGGGTGTCGGAGACGCGCGCCCGCGGCGGTATGGTCTCCTTGCAGGAGATCACCGCCTGGCGGGTCGACGCCCGCCGAGGAGTCATTGCCCGTTGGGCAGTCCGGCTGGAGAGTCCTCGGTACGGTGTCAGGACCGTCGAGGCCTTCCGGCCGGTGCTGATGGAGTGGTTGGAGCGGACGCACGGGGTGCTTTCTTTCCGACTGGTGCAGGTGCTGACTGGGCACGGGTGTTTTGGGAAGTACCTGCACAAGATTGTCAGGAGGGAGAGCACACCGTCCTGCCACCACTGCAGTTGCGACGAGGACACGGCGCAGCACACGCTCGAGGAGTGTGCTGCGTGGGAGGGGGAGCGCCGTGAACTCGTCGCGATTATCGGTGCCGACCTGGCGCTGCCGACCATCGCCAGGGAGATGCTCGGCAGCGTTAGGAACTGGGACGCGGTCGCCGCCTTCTGTGAGGCCGTAATCTCACGGAAGGAGGCGGCGGATCGTGTGCGAGTAGAGCTCCTATTCGGCGACACGTTCCGCCGCCGGCGACTGGGGCGGCGCAGGCGCGAGTATCTGCGCCTAATGCCGCCCTAGCCAAGGCCGCGGGTGATCGGACCGGGGAATTGTCCGTCATCCGCAGAGAGGCTGACCGCGCGATGGCGACCGACGTCCCAGTACGTCGAGACGTGAGGTTACCCAAAAGGGTATTCCGTCGGGCCGACCACTGATGACAAGTCACATCTGCTCCGGTGGTCGGCCCAACAAACAACGAGGTGACGGGTACGGGTGGGTTATGGGCCCGCGCGCCGTCCTTTCGTCGCCCCGGGCGGACAGGGCCGCCCGTGCGCTTACCATGGCCCACCCAAAAAAAAAAAAAAAAAATACCAACATGTCTGACCAGCATGGTATAGTAGGTCAAATTCCCTCCCATTGTGAAGGAGGCCCGAGCCCAACAGTGGGACGTATGTGGGCTGCGATGATGATGATGATGAAGATGATGATAATATACTAAAAATTATAATTTTAGTCGTCTTTTACGACACCCACTGGCAAGAGAATGATGAATGGTATTTTTACTCCATCACCACACAGAAAACACAAATTTTAAATCATAATAACATATCTATAACACACATAAAATCCATAAAATAACACAAAATTATCTGTAAAATAAGTAAAGGCGTTATAAATATTGCTTTTATGAAGCAATAGGCGTTTGCGCACATGTTTCATTGCAAGTACCACAACAGCATGCGCACCAATGTCATAAATACTTATATATCGAACCGTAAATATAAGAAACAAAGCGATACAAACGTATAAACGACCCTACATCTCTTAATGATATGTAGATTCCCTGCATTAGTTACATGACTGTGTTCTCAGTGAAAACATCTCGCAAACTATTCAACTAAACTTTAAAAGTAAACGACAGACAGACTTCAAGCTAAAATATCTCGAAATGTTCACTAATAAAGATGTTATTTCTATTATAAGTGTATGTACTTAAGACATTTGTATTCGAAGCACACTTCAACTCATTAAACAAGACATAATTTAAACGTGTCCTGTAGCAACAGACAATTTAGTGTTTCAAAACAAAGTTACAGGTCTCAATTTCGTCTGTAAACTATTGTTTAAGTTACTGCATTTGTGAATTGGATCTTAAGACCTGAATGGTTTAAGCTTCTATTGAAATTAGACTCAATACGAGTGAGAATAAGATTTGAATTGAATTAAAGTTAATTTTAGAATTGAGACATTAGAAATCTCAGAGCAACTATTACCATGTTCTTTTAACAAATGCACGATGGTGTACAGAATAAGATGTAAGTCTGTAGCGGCTGCATAAATAAACCTTAGTGAAGTATCGGTTATTTTAATACCGGCCCCAGGTGGGCGTGGACCCATCATAAATCATCGCCAACAATTATTAAATTATCTTTTTCGTTGACATTAAGTAATTGTTTCGTTTGGACCAAGCTCATAACTGGCGCGCCGGACGATCAACTATCGTTTTTAAATTGTCGTGCTTAAATTCCACAATTTTGTTTTATTTTTTCGATAATAAATTACTACATTATTAATAAAATATCGACATATTATTTTATAAGTTATGTGTGTAACGTTCAAGTTTATTAATTAATCATATTTTATTGTCCTATTCCCTATTAAATTTTCTCTCAAGATCTATCTAGCATAATTAAAATTATTTTCATCGTATCATTCGTAATCCCTAGAGAGGGATCGGTAAGACATTGAATAGTACGATTGTTCTGGAAAATTTAAAACACTACAACGGCAAAATCTCCAGCTGAGAGTAGCAATTATAACACAATTTCCTCTTGTAAATACCTGTCTCCAACAGTCATCGTTCACTTCATAATCATTTCAGCTCATATACGTTCCATTGGGCTCAAATTACTTCACAATTTGAGAACAATTTACCTAATACACCACGTTAGATAGGTTAATATAGGTTTTTACTAAGAGTTTTTTATTTCTTGCATAGAGGGTATTTGAAAATCTTTTACTACACCCACAGGGGATGGTGAATTGTATTCTTACTCCGTCACTACACGGAGAATCATCGTTAATGCCTATCAAGATATAGGCCAGATTTAAAAGCACTTACTAGCTTATGATGTATTGTCCCTGCGATCTCGTGCCCGTGGGTGTTGTAGAAGAAGACTAAGTAGTATGGTGTGCAGATAACATCTACGCAATAGAAGGAAAACCCGAAATAAAACCCTATGCTAACATGCCTGATTAGCGTGGTATAAGTCAATTTGCCTCCCATTGTGTTGAAGGACTGAGCCCAACAGTGGGACTAGCTTATAATGTGTTTCTAGACAAATTCTATCTTCTACAATTTAAATTAAACTTATAAGTTGTATCGATATTTTTGTCTAGAACATTTAAGGCGTACTCGAATAAGACTGAGTTATTGGATACTTATATCATAAGATTAATGAATTATCGAGTAAAAAGTTTATTACAATTAAAAATCGATGAGCATCGATGATTTTGCAAAAGATATATTAATTGCAATGCAGCAATTAAGTTTAATTTCAAATAAATGTTGCCTTTACCTAGGTTATTAATCATGTAAAACAATGTAATAGGGTCAGCTCATGCAATGAATCAAGGAGTAATTAACTAACTAATACAGTTATCACGACATGAAATGTACATGTTGAATCGTAGTGAAATCGGGGTTCGTAGTGCTGTAAGGTATCTTATACTCGGCAATTGAGATTTTACAGATAATATATAGCGAATGTATTGATTAGGCAAATCTATTCTATTATTTAACTGCATAGATATACTACCTACTTTTGGTAACGGAGCAAGAGACAAGATAATTCACCATCCCCTATCTTAACCGTGGGGATCGCAAAAGATGATTAAGGGATATAAATAGAGTCATGTGGGGTAACCGTACGCGGTGAGTAAGTGTACGCAGTGAATACTGTGCATATGGCATGGCTGAGAACTGGTCAAAACCTATCGCGTTTGATTCGCATTTGACCACCAAGCAAAAATACCGCGTCCCAGGTTTATCGCTCAAACCAACTAGCACTTAAAAATAAAATTTTGTTTTTGAATGCTTTTCTTATTTATTTTTAAAAACTTTAATTGGTTGTATATGGTATCATAATTAGTTCTAGTTGATTAATAAGTGACCAGGAATAGGAGCAACTAATCAATATTTTATGTAAATTTGTATATTTAATCTAAGGTAAGTAATATTTTTTTCTGTATTAAATTTATTTACTTCGACGATTTGGGGTGTGTGGGGGTAAGTGTACGCAATATACTTACCCTATTAATTTAAATTAATTCGATTTTATACTTTTCAGACTGAAAATGCCTCCCAAATACATAAGAAAATGCCTCGATCGGAAAGTCTGTACTCAAGAGCAGATTAATATAGCCAAAAAGTTAATTGAAGAGGGAAAATCGAAACGAACAGTGGCAAAAATTGTTGGCAGCAATGAGAGTACCTTAAGACAACGTTGGAAACTCAAATCCTCTATTTTTTTTTGCAAAAGACTGAAGGGTTATCTTATGAATGGAGCTCCAGCTGGAACAAGAGCACTATTGTCCGTTATGTCAAGGGAAGTATGGCGATACAACTAAGTGTTCAATATATAAATCTTGATGGCCCGAAACTTGCACCAGCTATGAGAGCTGCACATTTATTTGTGAGCTCTGTATAGCAGAAGATTAGTTTTCGATGTGCGTACCCTTTGTCGACTGTGCGTACACTTAACCGAAAGAATGCGTACACTTTCACACCGGTGCGGGTAAGTGTCCGCATTTCCCTAGAAGATTAAAAGTTGCAAAAAGAGCACCAATTATTATTAGAATAAAAAATATATGTTTTGTTATTACTTTCAAAGGTTTATTATATTAGAATAAACGTCGCTTTTTGCACAATCACCTGTACCTTTTATTTTAAAAGCAAAGTGCCTAAATTTGCGTACAGTTGCCCCACATAACTCTATGCATACAACGTAATGATGTCTGATGTTTGCGCGAGCATAGCGCATTGTAAATAAAACTACTTTACGGATTTTATCGTGTTTTTATTTGATTTTTATTTGTCCGACGTTTCGAACACTTTGCAGCGTTCTTGGTCACGGGCGGACTCCATCCGGAATCAAATGCAAATGCGATAAAATACGTAGGTAAATAGTTTATTTACTATGCATATAACATCTATGCAAGAGAAAGAAAACTCAATTTAAAACCCTATACCAACTTATTTGATCAGCATAGTGTGGCAGGTCAATTCCCCTACTAGCATGAAGAAGGATCGAGACCAGCAATTGGATATACAGAGTATATCAGGTTATGGGGCAACTGGTCAAACGGGAGATAGGCAATGGTGGTAGGAACCCATAAAAAAATTTGAAGGAAAAATATCGATTCGTTATGAATTAGAGACATGTAAAGTTTTCAATTTTGTCATCGCTTTTTCGTGTAAATCTGATTAAAATGTTTAAAAGTCAGTGATACTTAATCTACAACATATACATACTTTGTTGAATGTTCATTAGAAATTGGAAAAAAGCAATGATTATGTTCGTATAAGCAAAACAAACTTCGGTTTAAATCAGCTGATCGGCCGATGACCGTCGTCGAGTCACGTTTCTACCTACGCTACCATTAAAGTTTTTGCGCAATTCCTACCTATTCATACTGTCGAAGCTTTACATACCTACATGTATCCTGTCCATACATGCCTACATAATACGTAACATTTAAAGCATAGACTATTTAACACACATTTTTTAAATCACTATAACTTATGTTGTACTGTTTATTTTTGTGTAATATACATTTTAATTACGATCTATCACCGGTAAACTACAACATATTCGAACAATTGCCCCATAACCTGATACATCCTGTATATGAGCTGATATGAAAGCAAAGTAATGACGTAATAGCATAATAGCCTAGATCTTTTTCTAATGACAAAACTCTCGAAGAACCCTTGAATCACATAATACTGAATACAGTTATCGCCACCGTTTACTAGCATGTGGGAGGTGGTAAATCGGCTGAGAAACTACTATTCTCTCTCCTGCTACTACTACTCTACTGAGAAAATTTATAACAATTCCAATGTACCATCTGATTACCAACGTGATATCAAAACCGTTGTGTTGAATGCTCGCGCATTCTACCGTACGTCTCAAAATTGACATGAAAAGACTGACTGATGAATTTCGTATTCATCATCATCATCACCCTGCCAGGATAAGAAACCGAATATAATGAAGTAAGAATAATTACTTAAAGTCGACAAAATATGTACTCTTCTTTCATAGTGCAAATTGCCGTGTGGTGACGGAATAAGAATACATATCACACTCCCTATCTTGCCCCTGGATGTCGTAACGATTAAGGGATATCATACGCATATAACAGCTATGAAAGAGAAGGAAAACTCCAAATAAAACCCTATATAAACCTGTCTGTCCATCATGGTATAGTAAGATCAATTTCCCCACTATTGTGGAGGAAGCTCGATCTCAACAGTGGGACGTATATGAGCTAAAATGATGATGAAACAATTGCAAAAGTTATTGGCTATAGTTTTATGATCTGTCTGACGTTAAACCATCTTGGGAATATAATAGTTGACCTAACAGCATCAGATGGACTTAGCTCAGGTCTGTGAAAATTATTTAGCCGTCTTTTACGACACCCATGAATAATGTAACGGTTGCAACTATTCGTAGTCGTCACTATATATCATCATTATTATCATTCAGCCTATCGTTGTCCACTGCTGGACCCAGGCCTCCCTTATATTTCACTGCAAAGTGCGGTCCTGTGCCGCCTGCATCCACGTCTAGCAACTTTCACTAAGCCATCGGTCCATCTATAGTTGGGAGTCCTACATTGCCACTACACAGCTTGATGAATTTCTCAATCATCACCATATAAATATTTTTTTCTAAAATTTATATCATAACCCTCTTTTGCCCTTGCCATAGTTGGGTAAAAATTGGTCGCTATAGATATAACTATGGGAGCTTACATATTAATGTTGCCACCTGTAATACCAGCCCATAATTGCGCCTTAGATTTTATCTCTGCCCGACCACATTATTGTCTTAATTGATACGTTTTGTTGTTGCTTGGAGGTAGATTAAAATAGTTTAAGTCGCTAATTCTCTGATTCCACTGGCCGTTGCACGCCTGAGTAATGAGATTTTAGATTGCGAACGATTTATTGCCAACTGTTATTCCGTAATGGTTTAACTCGGTGATTGTGTTGTTTATTTTACTGCATTTTTGTAATTATTGGGTTCTAAGAGTGGTGATTTAATATATTTTTAAATTTATAAGAAGTAGGTTTAGAGAATTTAAAAAAAAATAAGTCCTTGATAAATTAATTTATATACATCTTTTGCGTTTATGTTCATAATGGTTTAAATAATGTCACTATTTAATTTAAATTAATAAAATGTCGAAGAAGAACGGGTGTAACCGACATAGCATGAGGAATTAACACGCTGAAGTGGCACTGGGCAGGCCACATCCCTCGATGAACCAACAACCGCTGGGGAAGAAAGGTTCTCGAGTAGCGACTGCGTATCGGACGACGCAGTGTAGGATGTCCCCCCGTTAGAAAGTTGCTGGGTGTAGTAGTTGGATGCAGGAGGCACAGAACCGCACTTTATGGCGTAGCAAAAAGGCCTACATTCAGCAGTGGACGGCGATAGGCTGAAATGATGATGATGATGATGTATAAATTGTCATAATAGGTAATTACTATAGATTTTATGTTCAATAATTACTAAACATCCTTACTAATATTATAAATGCGAAAGTAAGAATGTTTGTTTGTTTGTTACGCTTTCACGCTTAAACCACTGAGCCGATTTAAAAAATTCTTTCACTAATGGAAAGCTATAATATCAGGGAGTAACATATATATATATTTTATCCGTTTTGGGTAAGTCAATTGCCCGTGTTGAATCAGCGAACAGCCTTGGGCTAATTTTAGATCCTGAATTACACTTTGAAGCATATATTAATAATATAGTAAAAAACTGTTTTTATAGATTAAAATTATTATACAAACTTAGGCAATATCTTAGTCGAAATAAGAAAACGATTGGTTGAGAGCCTAATATTGGTAAAATTTATTTATTGTGATATTGAATACGGTCCATGTATTTTTTCGCGAACTGAGAAGCTCATACAACGTGTACAAAACGCTTGTGCAAGGTTCTGTTTTGACATTCTACGCCGTAACCACGTAACACCTTACTTTAATGATGCCAACGCTTTAAAAATGACAGCCAGACGCGAAGTTCATCTTGCAACTTTGCTGTTTGGTATCATTAGAAGTAAATTGCCTAGATATCTATATGACAAACTCAATTGGCGTCATGACAACTCTAATTATGCACCTCGATCCGTAACCTATCAGCTATCTATACCGCGATTTAAAACTACAGCTTTCAGGGGATGTTTCAAATTTGCTGCAACTAAGTGTTGGAATTCTATTCCCCCACCGTGTCAAAATAAAATTAGCAAATTTTCTTTTAAATTATACCTTAAAAGATATCATCTTAAAAAGCAGCAAAACATGTGACATATATTTATAAAATTGTGACTTTTTTTTTTTTTTTTTTTGGGTGGGTCGGCGCGCCTCCGCACCACTCCGTCCGGGGCGACAGAGGGGCTTAAGTACACAACTCCCGCGACCCACCCAAAAACCACGTCGCCTTCGTCGTTGGGCCGACCACTGGAGCAGCGTTAACTTGTCGTCAGTGGTCGGCCCGACGGAATACCCCCTATTGGGGTACCCTCCCATCGACCGACGTCCCCCCCCGTCGGGGAGGACGTCGGTCTTTCCTCACGCGGTCGGCCTCTCAGCGGGTGACGGACTAATCCCCGGTCACGTCACCCGCAGCCTCGGCTAGGGCGGCATGAGGTGCAGATAGTTGCGCCTGCGCCGCCCCAGTCACCGGCGGCGGATCTCCTCATCGAGGCTGCGCTCCTCGCGCAGGTGATCCGCCGCCTCCTTCCGCGAGATCACCGTCTCGCAGAAGGCTGCGACCGCGTCCCAATTCCCGACGCTGTCGACCATCGCCCTAGCGATAGCCGGCAGCGTAAGGTCCGTACCGATGATTGCGACGAGTTCACAGCGCTGCACTGCCCAAGCCCCGCAGGCCTCGAGCGTATGGCGCGCCGTGTCCTCGTCGCAATCGCAGTGGTGGCAGGAGAGTGTACTCTCCCTCCTAACGACCTTGTGCAGGTATTTGGCGAAGCACCCATGCCCCGTCAAAACCTGCACCAGTCGGAAGGAGAGCACCCCGTGCCGCCTTTCCAACCACTGAATCGGCACCGGCCGGAAGGCCTCCACCGTTCGCACCCCGAACCGAGGCCTCTCCAGCCGGACTGCCCAACGGGCAATGACGTCTCGGCGTGCGTCAACGCGCCAGGCGGTGAGCTCCCTTAACGAGACCACACCGCCCTCCGCTCGCACCCCCGTCACCCGCCGATATAGTCCGGCGAGCATCTCCGCCTCCAGGTCCCACGGGGGAGTCCCGGCCAACAGGCACGCTGCCTCCGTCGCCACCGTGCGGTATCCGCGGATGGCCCTGACCGCCATGACCCTCTCTGGTCGCCACAGAAGGGCCCTAAGTCGGGCGGTCATGGACCCCGCCCACACCGGTGCGCCGTACAGGGCCATCGACCGGATGACCCCCGCGTACAGCCGTCGGCACGCAGCGCTCGGTCCGCCCACGTTCGGCATAAGCCACGATAGGGCGGACGCCGCGCCGACGAGCCGTGGAGCGAGCCTGCGGAAATGCTCCCGGAACCACCATCGCCCGTCGAGCACCAGGCCCAAGTATCTCATATGGGCCCGATAAAATTGTGGCTACACGTTTGGACTTATGTTCGAGACTCGGTGATTTAATAAATGATATATCATAACTATGAATGATGTTCATCATAGTAATACTTTTGGCTAAAACTAATCAATATACCTAATTCTTATAATTACATTCTTCTTTTGTATTAAATTGTTATTAAAATATACTTCTTATTTATTAAATTCATATTATGTATCTATATATTTATGTAACTGCTATCTTGTCGCTTAGGCTTTTTGTTCGTTTGATTAATTCGTACGTCATTAAGGTACCCATTGAAAATCAGCGTTGCAGTGTAGCATATTGCACTGTAGCATTATTGCTGAATGGGAACCTCATTGACACTTATCATATTTTGTTTTTCTTCTTTGTGTTGTATTTACAGTTAAGTTTAGCTATTATTTTAATTTTCTTATAAAACCTTTATATTTCATTCGACTTACTGTAATTTCTAAATTTAAGTGTCAATAAAACAGTTTTATCTTTATCCCGGTATTCCCACGGGAACGGGAACTACGTCGCGGGTAAGGCGACTGAAACCGAAGTGAAGCGAGGGCGGGTTGCTAGTAAACAATATAATTTTTCGTATAGAATCAGTTTCCTCATGTACCTACTGACAATAAATTTGTACCACAATGGGTGTTAAAATTTAACAACTAATTTCTGTAGCAGGTAGATAATTATAAATGTCTGTAATAACGATAACTTCTTGGATGTGAGACATCTTAGTCCGCCCGTCACCATGTAAACTGTGTAACATTTGGTCTGACGTTTTTCTTTCTCTTGCATAAAATTATATATACTAGCAACCCGCCCTCGCTTCGCTTCAGTTGCAGTCGCCTTACCCGCGTAGTTCCCGTTCCCGTGGGAATACCGGGATAAAATATATCCTATGTTAGTCCCTGATATTATAGCTTGCCATTGGTGAAAGAATTTTTGAAATCGGTTCCGTGGTTTAAGCGTGAAAGCGTAACAAAGAAACAAACTTACTTTCGCATTTATAATATTAGTAAAATTATGTCCATTAGTCGTTTTTTACAACACCCACGGGTGGTGAATTGTATTCTTACTCCGTCATCACACGAAAACGATGGTTTAAATGAGAATAAAATATGTAATGTTTTCTGATTTTTCTACCTGTTATCCGTGTGACCTAGAATATTACAAGTATCGTAGAAATTGATCAAAATAAATTTTTTGCCCGTGTACTATCATTACCTATACGTTATATCGTACTTATTCGTATTAGCTATATTGCCAAATCATATCATGATGCCAAATGATACTTGGTTATATAATGAAATAATTATGATAATGATGATACAGCGAAATAATTTTTAAGTGAAAGTTAAAGCTGTTGTATTCTGTAATGTTTAAGATCAAAGCTATCTCTCTCTTAGCCACAAATGTGATAAAATTTTGTCAAAATATCATCATTAACATTACTGCTTATATACTTTCCATTACTTGGCTCGAGCCTTCTCCACAATGGGCAGGAATTTGAATAAGTCTTAGTAGTCAAATGGATTTGTATAGAGTTTAAATTAGTTTTTCTATTTTAACAGATCTCTTAGTCGTCTTTTACAACATCCACGGGCAAGATGAAGGGTAGATGAAGGCTGGATTGCAGGTCGTATTATAAGATTGCCAGGCAAGTGATGTGGCACATTCTTCTGGCGATTTCTCACGAAATTCTTCAGGAAAACGAGAAAGTAAAGGATGCTGATACACTATATTTTCAAATCGTAGCCATGCAAGATTCTTCTTAAAAATAATAAAATTTGAAAACTTCAGTATTAATTTTTTTCCACTGCACAGATTGCGTAATGGTTTATAATACCGATCTGACGTGCCAAAATCGACGGTTTGATTCCCACGCAGGATAACACTTTGTGTGCGTAAATTGTTGCTTTAAGTCTGAATGTAATCTGTCTTTGTTAATTATATATTTATAAAATCCTTAGTAGTAAAAGGATTATGTCCTTTGTAGGGTAAAAACAAAATAAAAGTTTTAAAGCCCTTATTTATATATACTATTTATATAAAACTAAATTTATTGATTTTATCGCGTTTGTATTTGATTTTTGATTGCTCGACGTTTCGAACACTTTTCAGTCTTCATGACTATGAACGCTCAAAAGTGTGAAAACAGGATAAAATACGTAAAAATAATTTTATTTATAACTAGCAACCCGCCATCGCTGCACTTCTTCGCATAGCTCCCGTTCCTGTGGGAATATCGGAATAAAATATAACCTATGTTACTCAGGGATAATGTAACTTTCCTATAGTGAAAAATTTTTTAAATCCGCACGGTAGTTTTCATTACAAACATACACACACACACACACACACACACAAAAATACAAATTTTTCCTCTTTATAATATTAGTGTAGATGTGTAATACTCACGTAAATATAAGAAATCATTATATATTATTTAAAATAAAAATAAAAGAGAATATAATCTCACAGTTTCCTTCTTTGTGATACCTTCCCGACTTTCATACACAGTCGTCCGTTTTAAAACCGTCAACGTTACAAAATATGAAGACACATAAAACAATAACACGAAACTATTAATCGTGTAACAGGGAACACATCGAGATGGCAAAAATGGCGGCTGGACGAAGCGTATGTCATAAATTTGAATATTCTCGAGAGAAGGATAATATAGTGGAGTATTGTCATGGCGGGCGCGACGACGCTGTGCAAATAAAACACGTAGAAAAATCAAGGATTTTGTGTACCGACCTCTATGCACAGAGTATTGGAGAGGCATAGAGTAATCTGATTTTTCTAGAAAATAAAATGGTGTAATGATTTCTGATGTTAACACGATTTGTTATATAACGACAGTGTAAATAAAACTACGGATTTTATCGCATTTGTATTTGATCACTTTATTTTTTTCTACGTCAGACATCTTAGTCCGCCCGTGACTATTAATGCTGTAAAGTATTTGAAACATGGGGTAATCAAAAAACAAATACAAACGCGATAAAATCCGTATAATAGTTTTATTTACAATAAAATGATGTATGTGTTTTCTGTTTTATACTTTCCGTGTGGTAATGGAGTAAGAATACAATTCGTCACCGCCCGTCATCTTGCCCGTGAATATCGTATAAATTGACTGAGGAATAGTCCGATTGTAGAGGAATCTCGAACTCAATAGAGATACATATTTGGGTTGAAAATCAACGCAGTATGAATTTATTTCACCGCCTCTGCTTTACCTATGGCGTTATTTGCCATGCTATTAGTACAAGAGAAGGAAAAGTTGTCATTTTTTTTTTTTTTTTTTTTTGTGGGTGGGCCTCGGTCGGCGCGCCTCCGCACCACTCCGTCTGGGGCGACAGAGGGGCTTAAGCACGCAACTCGCGCGACCCACCCGAAAACCACGTCGCCTTCGTCGTTGGGCCGACCACTGGAGCAGCGTTAACTTGTCGTCAGTGGTCGGCCCGACGGAATACCCCCTATTGGGGTACCCTCCCATCGACCGACGTCCCCCCCTCGGGGAGGACGTCGGTCTTTCCTCACGCGGTCGGCCTCTCGGCGGGTGACAGGAAAAGTTGACATAGACCGTGTTTAAACTCGTCTGTAATGTGTGCTAGTGTAGTAGATTAATTTCTTCTATGTTAATAGTTGGACTGTATTTAAACTAAGAAAAAAACAAATGTACCTAACTATCTCATCGCTTAACTATAAAAATTCTGCGTTTGGTAAAACTTTGGGTAGGACAAAAACAGCGTTATTGAGTTTGCCATAAGATATTCCATATTTTCGAGAGTTTTGTCAAAGAATTCGCAATAGTCGATTCGAGCTTTCACATTCTCTACATTTTTAAGATCATGGGAGCATGGTTTACTCTAGATACATAATATATAAGAAGGGCAGTACACAATAAGGGCTTTAACTACCTTTGAAAACGACCAAAATTAATAATTGCTAAGTGTATGATGCGATTAAGAAAGAAAGAAAGAAAGAAAATAAAATTTATTGGACACTATAGTTACATGCCTGACATAGAAATATAGGTACACAAGTGATATAAAAACGAAGACGAAAAAATATTGATGATTGAAATATTCATAGTATACATAAATGAAATTCATAATATGAGTGTCCAAAAAGCAACAGCTCAGCATATGCTACATAAACTTGCAGCGCTGATTTTCAGCTGCAGCCTAACTAGTCTAAGTTACAGGTCACAAGAAGTGCAAGTACAGAAGAGCTACATTTAATAGGTTCATAGATTTTTCAACATTGTAAATAGTCATATTAGTAACAATAATAACAGCATTTGAATCAAACCAACACTACTTATTTGAAATCTGCATTTTAAAAGTCTGAAATGATCAGATGAACACAGTAAACATTGGTATGTTACAGTCAAGTTATACACTAAAAAAAAATAAAAGGAATATATGTATATAGAAAGATATGTCATTGAATAATTATTATGTTATTATAAGAAGTCAAAACGATAAAATAGCATTAAAATTAATATGATAATTTAAATATAATAAAATAATATAAAATAATAATAATTAAGCATCACATTATCAAGAGGCAGTAAAAGTACGGAAAGATTATCCCAATCTGTATAAAACAACCGCTACAAAATAGGCTAAGAACTAGACTTTTGTTGTACTATCATCAGACATTTAAGCTTAGTTTTAAAGGAGTGAATACTAGTCAATTTCCGTATAGGTGGTGGCAAATTATTCCAGCACTTAGTAGCACTATATTTAAAACTGCAAAAAAAAAGACGTATGTGACGACGTTGTGATAGAGCCAAACTTTGAACTTGGATTTTCATGAACTCCTGGATAAATATTATAATTATCTTGAGATGCTATACAATGCGTGACATCTCACGCATTGCATAGGAGGAAAATAAATTTTTTACTACTGTTGGAGAGCATACAAATGAGCTAAATCGTCTAATAAGCTAATAAATGAGCTAAATCGTCTAATAAGCTAATAAATGAGCTAAATCGTCTAATAAGCTAATAAATGAGCTAAATCGTCTAATAAGCTAATCATCATCATCTTGCTCTTATCCCAATTACTTGGGGTCGACGCAATATGTCATCTGTTTTGACATATTGCAAAAAGTTTCGGCAATGACTTTTATGACCGGCCGCCTACCTGACGTCAACCCTCCTTGGGAATGTAATCGTTGACCCAAATGGTACCAGATAGAGTTGGTCCGGGTCAATCTAGGGCTCTTAGTCGTCTTTTACAACACCCACGAGCAAAGCAAGGGTTGGTAGTATTCGAAGCCGCTACCACACAGCACTACTTTTTACTACTGTTGGAGAGCATACAAATGAGCTAAATCGTCTAATAAGCTAATAAATGAGCTAAATCGTCTAATAAGCTAATAAATGAGCTAAATCGTTTAATAAGCTAATAAATGAGCTAAATCGTCTAATAAGCTAATAAATGAGAGGATAGATCATTAGTATTGTTGAATTCCATGAACGACAGTTACCACTTACCTTCAACTGATCTACTTGCACATCAACCACCAAGAGCAAAAATAAAATATACCGTCATATCAAAATATCGTCTGATTGATATTGCATTTTTATATTCGACGACAAATCGATTCCTTTAAAATTAATCGAAATCGGGGAACACAGTTGGTCTCTTTTATTAGATATTCTGATACTGCTGTGTGGTGGTAATGGAACCAACCGTTCCATTATTCGTAGGTGTTGTAAAAGACGACACAGATGTTAATTACATATGCTGATAAGCACATTACTCTCCTTTTCACTGTGCAGTCTGGTAATAGTTATTTTATTGTGTTACTAGCCTTCCATTATCCATTCCATTTTCCACATTCCATTATCCACATTTCCATTATCCTCTATAAGTTGTAATAAATATTAAATAAAAGCCTGAATATCATTGCTCTGTATCAGGATTGAGATATCTCGAGCAGGCGGCGCGGGCGCAGCGGAGTTTCGCCCGGAATGTTAATATGCAAACACAAGCCAGGCTCCTGACAATAAATACTGCTCATTTCTTGGAGTATTTCTGCATTTTTGTGTTACAGACAGTGTGGGAGACAATAGTGGTTAAAACTGAATGATGATTTATTGAATTAAATTTTGATGTTGTTTAGTGAAAATGTTATCACTTAGATGAGTTATTTTGAATTTCATTCCAACTCATATACGTTCCACTGTTGGGCTCGAGCCTCCTCCACAAGAGGAGGGTAATTGACCTGCTATAACCATGCTCGTCACACGTGTTCATATAGGGTTTTATTTCGAGTTTTCCCTATCTTCATCATCATCATCGCAGCCCACATACGTCCCAATTTTGGGCTCGGGCCGCCCTCATAATTGGAGGGAATTTGATCTACTATACCATGCCAGTAAGACAAGTTAGTATAGGGTTTCATTTCGAGTTTGCCGTCTCTTCCACAAATGTTATGTATATAATGTTCCTCAGTCGTCTTTTACGACACCCACGAACAAGAGAGGGGGTGATGAATTGTACTCTTATTCCGTCACCACACGGAATTTTGAATAAATACATTATTATATAAATACATTATTATATAAAAGAAGAGAAGGAAAACTCGAAACAAAACCCTATGCCAACTTGTCTGACCAGCATGGTATAGTGAGGTCAATTTCCCTCCTATTGTGGAGGAGGCTGGAGCCCAACAGTGGGACGTATATGAGCTGAAATGACATTATTATAATTTTTTTTGGATATCACAAATCTATTAACGTCCACCGCTCAATATAGGGTTGCCATCATTTGCTTTTCTTTTTCTTCGTTCTTGCCCAAGGTTTAATTTTTACAACTCCCACGATGGGAACGGGCAGTAACGCTTTGTATTCTTAACCCATCAGCACAGCGATAATTGAATTTCAGTCAATTACACTACGAAAAGCTATATGGTGGCCACAACTAATAACACCAACCCTTACATTACGCGTGGGTGTCGTAAAAGACGACTTAAATCTTTACATCGATTTGGGTCAACTCTATCTGACTATTTAGTCAACAATTACATTGCCATTATTAAACTATTGCTAAAACTTTTGTTCTATGCTGAGGCACTCGATTCGTGATCGTCAGTCAAGAACCTTTCTTCTCCAACAACGGTTGTCGGTTATTATTGCCACTTCAACATGCTAATTCTTCGGGCTATATCAGTTATACCCGGAAACTTTCATCATGATCATCATCATTTCAGCTCATGTGTCCTAATATTGGGCTCGAATAGGAAGGAAATTGAGCTACTACGCTTGTCAGACGTGTTAGTATAGGGTTTTTTTTTTCAAGGTTTCCTTCCCTTGCATAGTTATATGCCTATGTCAATTTTTCAGTCACCTTTTACGACACCTACGGGCAAGATAGGGGGTTGTACTCTTACGTCACCACGTGGTATTTTACAAATATTTAATTAACTGACACAAATTACTCTCAAAACTTGAAATGATTTATGGATCACGCAAAGAACTGCCGTATAGGACAAGAATCTGCGACAATTGGCCTGGTAGACTCTCTGTAAATTAAACCAAATTTAGTATAGTAAACCATTAAAACATTGTAGATAATTGTAAATAATAAGTACCTATATAATTGAATACATTTCAAGATTACAGTTATCACTGTTTAAATCTAATTGAATGAATTAGATATTTGACGGAAGTACATGCTACGTATTTTATGTGACTGATTTTATCTAATTGTAAAGTAATCCGAGCATTTAATAAGCAGATGTCTATACTGTCCTAAGTATACCTAGTAACATTGAAGTATTAGTAGATATATCTGGTAGATATTTTAATCTACTTTGTTCAGCTACATACCTTTATTTCTATCTATAATTTCAGTATTATATAAATAAGTTAATATTTAGAACAACTATTTTATTATTTATTTCTAATTTAACCAGCTCTTCTAAAGTTAGACTTGTGGAGCAGATGCACGCCATCTCTTTAGTCCAAGATGACGAAAAGGCGGCAAGCGATTGCTTTCGCCATTGAGCCGACCACTGGTATTCAGTCCTTGACTTCTGTGGATAGCCCGGCGAGATATATTTTCGTATAAAAGTCAAATTTTGTATTTTATGAGACCAATATTTATAACAAAAAATAAATTAAAGACGAACAAGATAAGGATTTCCCTAACAGTCAGTCAAATCAGTTAAACTTGAGATGCAAAAATTTAAGTTTATTTATGGACTATCAAACGTCTAAAAATCCATCTAAACGGCAAGATTCTAATCAAATAAGCTTCTAATTTAATTTTCTTTCTTTCAGGTAATAATTTGCAATTTACAGGTTTCTTAATATTAATTTAGAAACCTGTAAATTTGTATAGTGGACGGCATTATATTTATTTTGTAGGCATATTACGTGGCTCTTGAAAATGATTTAAGTAAAATATACTCGTACATAGATAGTGCTATGTGGTAGCGGCAACGAATAGTACCAAAATTATTCGTGGTTTTCGTAAAAGACGAAGAAGAGCTTTAAATAGACCTAAGCCAACTCCTTCTGATGCCGATACCGGGTGGAGAGCCATCAGCGCTCACCCATAGTCCGGGCTAAGCTGTGAAAGCTATCTGAGGCTAACAGCTATACACACACAAATAAAAAAATCCTGCTGATGCCATCTGTTCAATAATTAGAATCCTAGGGAGGGTTGATGTTAGGCAGGCGGCCGGTACATAGAATTATTGCTAATAATTTTTGCTATCATTATCATCATCATCATCATATCAGCCCATACAAGTCCCACTGTTGAACTCGGTCCTCCTCCATAATAGGAGGTAAATTGACCTACTATACCACGCTGGTCAGACGTGTTGGCATTGGATTTTACCTCGAGTTTTCCTTCTTTTGCATTGATGTTATATACCTTAGTAGTATTTTACGATACCCATGGGAAGATAGGGGGTGGTGAATTGTATTCTTAATGCATTACCACACAGAAATTTTTGCTATATGCACTGCGAAAAAAGATATTGTGGCAACCTCAAGTAATTTTAATAATAACAAAAGATAGACGATTCTTGTAGATATATTACAACTTTATCTGTCACTATAAAAAAGGAGTGGTTCTGTATTTTATGTTATCGAATGCAAGCATAACTCTCTCTCTCTGTTGAGAGAAATTTGTTCAAAATTTCACCTATAGGTACTCGTATTGGCTTCCAAATTAACACTTCAGAGCATTCGTGGTCACCAGCCGCGAATACCAGTTTCTCGTTATATTACACCTTTAATAATATATAGCCTTCTCTACCTCTTATTTACGACTATTTTTTTACATAAACACGTATAAGTGGAAGCTTAATTAATTTACTTTTCATTTATTCAAGAGCTACGTATCGCCGGAAATTTGTTCAAGAGCGGTAGTCAGCATTATGTCAGTTATTACAACTATAAATAATGAAATTATCATCAAATCGACTATAAAAAGTAAATCCAATTAATTTTAATCTCAAATAGGATCGAAAATTTGTTTTATTCATAAATAAGCGGGAGTATATCTTTAGCTGGAATCTGTCCTCGGACTTTTTTGATTGAAAACTATGTTTTGAAAGGCCAACTTAATTTAGTAGATAATAAATAAAATGCTGTCGGATATTCTACCTTACTGTACATATATAAGAGTTACAATAACATTTTTGAGCTGTTTTCAGCGTGGTAATGTAGTTCGCATTGTTATTTCCATACGTCACATCAAGGGTGGCTGAAGGGAGCTCAGTTCACTATAATTAGTTTGTTTGTAATCTCGATCGGGATATTTGCAATAGGGATTGTAAAGAGTTGTTTTAAGACTTGGAATTATACTAATTTTTTTTAAATTTAATTTCTTTTAGCGTGTTAGACAAAAATTATGAGAGTAAATTTTTACGATGTGCGTGCACATCGTCACAAATGTCAACATGCATTATGCATTATAATGCATTATAACAATCCTTTCAATGTATTAAATATCTTTTCTTCTTCTTTTTTTAGGGTTCTGTACCTAAAGGGTAAAAACGGGACCCTATTACTAAGACTTCGCTGTCTGTCCGTCCCTCTGTCTGTCACTAGGCTTTATCTCAAGAACCGCGATAGCTAGAGAGTTGAAATTTTTAAAAATTATGTATTTCTGCTTCCGCAATAACAACAAATACTAAAAACAAAATAAAATAAATATATATAATATATATAATCGTTTTTTTAATAGATAATGGTACAGAACCCTTCATGCGCGACTCCGACTGGCACTTAGCCAGTTTTTCTACAAAGGGTAACCCGAAGGATAAATTTTTTAAGAAAGATTTATATCTTGTTAAGCCAAAAAAATACTTATAACTTCTTACATAAGTACACACACAGACTTTTATTTATTGTGTGGTGACGGGGTAAGAATACAAGTCATTATTTCTTGCCCATGAGTATTGTAAATGACGACTAATGAATACGGTATGCCAATAACATTGACACAACACAAAAAAAAATCCATATAAAACCCTACTCCAACCCGTCGGACTAGCCTGGTACAGTTTATCATTATTTATATATGTCCATTATTGCCCATATTTTCATATTCCCTCCCGTTATATAAGAGGCACAAGTCCAACAGTGGGATATGTATAAGCTGAGATAATGATGAGATAATTAATTAATCAACTACTAACCGCCAGTCTATCTTGAAGTACTAAGTAGTTTACGCTAGTGATAACGCTGAATTAGGTAAATTTTGTTTGTACTTTAAGTATCTAAAATTGGGCAGCTAAAATCCATTGCTTTTTGATGTTAACGCGAGTATTATTATTATTTTAAATAAAACTATTATTACAGAATTTATCGCATTCCTGTTTAATTTAGTTTCGAACACATTCCATCGTTCACGGTCACGGGAAGAATAAATAAGAATTTTATTTCTTTTAACTAAAGTGTCTCACGTCCAAGCAGTCACGTCTCTGTAATAACGATAACTAGTTGGGTCATGAGACACCATAGTCCTCCTATGACCATGAAAAGTTTTCGAACTTCGGGCAATTAAAAATTAAATAAAATCCGTAAATATAAATTTTAAAGTTAATATAAGGATGACATGTGTAAGAAAATAATTAGATTACATTACTGGTCAATAATAATAACATAATTTAAAAAAATATGGAAGATGCATACTTTCTCGTAAACCTTAATATTGGAACATACGTAGATGAACACTCTTATTTTGGGACGCATGTCTTATTACATAATCATGTTAAGAGATACGATAGTACCTAATATTTGAAAACTAACGTGTGGTAATGGAGTAAGAAAACAATTGGTCACCCCATCCATCTTGCCTGGGGGTGTCATAAAAGACTAGTACGCAGCTAGCAGCAACATCTATGCAAGAGAAGAAAACTCGACACAAAGGCCTATCACATCTGTGTTACAGAAGGCAAACTTCAAACAAAATCCTGTACCGACATGTCTGACCAGCATGTTATAGTAATGTCAATTTCTCTCCAATTATTCAGAAGGCTCGAGCCCAGCAGTGGGACGTATATGAATCATAATTTTGAATTCTGTTTCTTCATAAAGAAAAAAGATTACTGGAAGTTTAAAAAAATAATATTTATTCGTAATGATCATCTTATTCTAAACTAGCAACCCACCCTCGCTTCGCTTCGGTTTTAGTAGTTTTACCCGCGTAGTTCCCGTTCCCGTGGGAATACCGGGATAAAATATAGCCTAGTTTACGCGCTGATATTATAGCTTTCTATTGGTGAAAGAATTTTTGAAATCGGTCCTGCCGTTTTGAAGATTACCCGGAACAAACAGACAGACAGACAGACAGACAGACAGACAGACAGATAGACAGATAGACAGACAGACAGACAGACAGACAGACATTTTTTTTTTATCGGTATTTTAGGCATAGGTGTCGTGCAAATAACCGCGTGAGCATGAAAAAAGCCTATTATTTTGACATTACAAACAGACACTCCAATTTTATTTATTGGTATAGATAAAAACTATTTGACGGATTTTATCGCGTTTTTATTTGATTTTTGATTACTCGACGTTTCGAACACATTACAGCGTTCATGTTTACGGGCGGATAGCAATCAAACATTAAATACAAACGCGTTAAAATCCGTAAAACAGTTTTATTTACAATGTGTAATAGGTACTCACGTAAACATTAAAAATCATAATGATCATCTCTATAAAATCTACAGTTATCAGGTCTCCAATCAATTCGCTTGATGTGCCTGATGAATGAACGTTTTGTGATGTTAATACACAGATTATGTATTAAAACTACAGTTCTAAACTCTTGCAAACAAAGTACTTAAACTCCAAAGCACAAAACATTGGAAATCAACCTTAAATTTGTTCTATTAGGTTGATTTTTGAATGAAATCAGTTAAGTTGTTAGGATGTTTTAATATGTACATAGAGTAATAAGGTAGGACAAGTACACGTGTTTTGTTATCTGAGATTAGTCCAAAGGACGCTTTGTCGAAGGGTTGTCGTAAATTGACTGTGAATGATTTATTGATGACATTGATGCCGATTCCTTAGTCGGATTTTAATCTATTACCATAATAATACTTTAAGGACTGATTTTGTATATTAATCTGATAAAAGTCATTAAATAAATTAAAATTTAACTTAAGTATAAACGTTGTAAATAAAACTATTTTACGGATTTCATCGCGTTTATATTTGATTTTTAATGGCCCGAAGTTTCGAACACTTTACAGCGTTCATGGTTACGGGCGGACTAAGATGTCTGACGTCCAACAAGTCATCATTGTTACAGATATTTATAATTATCTACCCTCTACAGAAAAACAGACGCGATAAAATCCGTAAAGTGATTTTATTTACAATACTCGCGTAAACATCAGAGATAATTAAGTATAAATGTTAAATTATTCAACTATTTTGTGAATATAGCTGTTATTTTTTATCTATTGCATTATATATAATTCTAATATACATCCGTGACGTCACGGAATAAGGATACAGTTCGGCAGCTTGCTTGTGGATGAGGAAAAATCGTCTTCGTCGCAACTCTCATATTCTTTCTCTATTATACAGTGTATTATTTATTTCTTCCACTCCTTCCTATCTTAAAGCTCGTTTTCAATATCTTCATGATACACAGAATAGAAATTTGAGGTCATCAGATAACATGAAACTGAAAATGCCGCTGCATTTTACATCATTCGCCGAGAAATCGTTCACAGTCACGGCAGTACGTCTGTGGAATGAACTTCCGCTAGATATAAAACGTTCAAAGACACTAGCCACATTTAGAATAAAGCTTAAAAATTATTATCTAGAATTGATCAGTTAGTATTTGCTATGTAGGTTACCTTATTATATAACCTAAATTCTGTTCATTACTTTAATAAACTTCACATTTTGAACTACTAACCGCGTTATATAACTATATTAAGTATATTTATTTTATCTATATATATATGTATGTGTATGTATGTATGTGTATGTATATACTTATATATGTGTCTGTATGTATATACCGTAATACGATATTATCGTATGTATGTGTTATTTATATATTATATACATAGTTAAGCAGTACACCTACAACTACCGCTCTTTCCTTACATGTTTCCATCCAAAGGTTGCCTGGTAGAAATCGCTTTTAGCGATAAGGCCGCCCATTGTACTTTCTCCACTTAGAATTATTATTATAAATGTGTTAACATAGGTGTGCAATAAAATATAAATAAATAAATAAAAAGATGACCAAAGAATATATTATGCTTATAACGTCTATATATGAGAAAAGAAACAGAAAATAAAACCCTTTACCAACTTGTCTGACCAGCATGGTATAGTAGGTCAGTTTCCCTTCTATTGTGGAGGAATTTCGATCTCAGTAGTAGAACATATGTGAGTTAAGATGAATAAATCAAATAAAAACTATACCTATGTATTGCAAGTCCTATTTCAATTAATTATTTTTATGTTTATAAAATCTAGTGCTGACTATCCATGAGATGACGGATTAGAAATACAATTCACCATCCCCTTCTCTTATCCGTGGATGTGGTAAAGGGCTACTAAGGGATTAAATAAGCATATAATATTTACGCAAGAGAAGAAAAACTTAGTTATAGAATCAAACAATGCTTCATGCTGTGACAATGACTTTACTCCATTACCATCATTATTTTTTTGTTTTGTTTTCACTGTGAAAATGCATTTACGCACCATCCCCCGCTAGTGATAGGCATTGGTACTCGCTGGTACACTTGCAACCGGAATACCCATTAAAACCAACAGCGGTCCCTTCCGCGGTTTTACGGAGCGCCGGAGAGATCGTCTGTTGATATTCGATTCCCGACACCCCTACGCAAGGCCGTCTGGCCACGTCCTGTCGACTCCATTACCATCCTGCTCTTGTCCCAATTACTTGGGGGTCAATGTAACATGTACTCCACTTATTTTCTCTCTTCTTCTCTGTATGATGAATAGGTACATTTTGCAAAAGTTATTGACAAAGGATAATCGGCGGCCGGCCTTTTTTTTAACGCTGTGGAAATGCAATTTACGCACTGCCGGTAACAGACGAGGGGGTGTGTGGGACTCGCCGATCACCTATGCAACTGGAATACCCACTAAAACCAACAGCGGTCTCTTCCGCGCTTTTGCGGAGCGCCGGAGAGATCGTCTAGTGACATTCGATCCCCGGCACTCCTACGCAAGGCCGTCAGGCCACGTCCTGTCGTCGTTCAAGGCGGTGGGAGGAGATGTGCGTATCGGCGCCTCCTTCTCCCTGGTCGCCACCTATGGAGCGAGTTAGCGGACGCAAGTGCCTCGCGTTCCCGCTCCGCGGCCTCCTTCCGAGCGATGACCTCCTCGCAGAAAGAGGCCATCGACGACCAGCACCTGTCGCTGTAGAGCATGTTTGATGTGATGCTTAGCAACGACAGGTCTGTTCCTATAACCGCCGACAGGTCGCGGCGCTGAGGCCCCCAGGCGGGACATACCTCCAGGGTGTGACGCGTATCATCATTTGGCGCGCCACACTCATGGCATCCGGGGGCCTCTTCACGTCCGATTCTATGCAGGTACTTACCGAACACCCCATGTCCGGTAAACACCTGCGTCATCTGGAAGGTTAGGTTGCCGTGCCTTCGTTTCATCCAGCGGTGGAGGTGGGGCGCAATCGCCTCTACAGTCCCCCGCCCTGCTACGGGGGACTCCAATGCCTCCCTCCAGCACTCCAATTCCTCCCTCCAGCATCAGCGGCCGGCCTGATGTCAACCCTCCTTGGGATTATAATTTTTGAGCAGACGCTATGAGATAAAGTTGGCCCAGGTAGATGTAAAGCTCTTTGTCCTCATTTACGATACCCACAAGCAATGTTAAAATTAGCACTATTGGTAGCCGCTACTACACAGCTATATGATCGTTCTAATGAACAGCATAAAAATAAACAACTCATATGAAATATAATTATTTTAATGGATTTTACTGTATTTTTATTTGACTTTTAAGTTCTGGACGATTCGACAACTTTTCGAGTTTCATGGTTACAGAAAGAGAAAGTAAAAATTAAATATAAACCCTCTAAAATTCTTATGAAAGGTGCTGAGCGTCGTTGGATGCAAGCGGCACAGGACCTCACTTTGTGGCGTAACATGAGGGAGGCCTACGTCCAGCAGTGGACGGCGATAGGCTGAAATAATGATGATGATGATGAAAATTCTTAAAAATAGTTTTATTACACCGTAATACCTACTCGTATATCTTACACTAGTATTGCAAAGACGAAACATTGTATTTGTTACGAATAAACTCAAAAACTACTAGACGGATTTCGATAATTCTTTCAACAATATTATCCCTGAGTAAAAAGCTATATTTTATCCCGATATTCCCACGGGAACTACGCGGGTAAGGCGACTGAAAGCGAAGCAAAACGAGGGCGGGTTGCTAGTCAGATCCTGCTAACCAAAAATAATTGTACATGTTCTTAAGAGGGTTTATGTATTGAGTATTAAATTTGGTCTTTATTTACTCCAATTCATGTATATTCTTTCTTCTTCACAGCGTATATAAATTGTATTCTTGACCACAGTGAGAAAAGGCTTTCGATACTACGCTGGCTACGTGTTTTATTTCGAGTTGACCTATTTTTTGCAGTGACGTTATTTACTTGAATTTTTAGTTATCATTCATCATCATGCACAGATGGCGTAGTGGTTAATGCTAGTGACCTACAGCGCCAGTGTCGGGGGTTCGAATCCCACGCAGGACAACACTTTGTGCGATCCACAAATTGTTGTTCTGAGTCTGGATGTAATTTGTGTCCGTTAATTATATGTGTATGTATTTCTCGCGGAAACGCAATGAGTTTCAAAAATTAAAAAACTGTACGAATGGCGGCGATGTGGTTCGCGACACGTCACGTCTCGTTTCCGTCGGGGGCGAAAAGTGGCCCACAGAGAACCGCTTTGCTACGCTGAATATGTCAAAGATCGTAGCAGGTGGAGGGCAGTGGACTCTGCCTACCCCTATGGGAAAAAGGCGTGAATATATGTATGTATGTATGTATTCATCATTTCAGCTCATATATATACGTTCCATGGCTGGGCTGAAACCTCCGCCACAATGGGAGGAAAATTGACCACACTATACCATGCTGGACAGAGGTTGGTATAGGGTTTTATTTCGAGTTTTCCCTCTTTTGCAGATATTATATGCGTATTTTATCCCTTAGTCGTCTTTTACGACATCGACGGGCTGGATAAAAAGTGGTTCCTACTCCGTCACCACATGGAATTTTTGGTAACTTTTTAGTAATTTTTTGAAAAGAACTACTGATGATTTTTATTATTTTTTATGTTACCTCGTAGAAACAAAATTCCCCACTTGAACTGACGTTTTCCACGGTGGTACTTTTTTGCTACATCTATACTTTCATAAATCAACTCAATCGGGGACACTTATCAATGGCATGGGTCTGTTACTATTAAAGGTCATGAAATTCTGACACAATTTTATGTATATTTAATATCAAAATGTATCTCTTTAAGTAGGTATTGTGTGTATTAGTGTCGTAAAAAACAACTAAGGCATTTAAAATACAGAAAATATTAATGCATGAGAAAGAAAACTAGAGTTCTGAGCGACTTAATGTGGTATCCTCATCATCATCGCAGCCCGCATATATCCCACTGTCGGGCTCGGACCTTCTCTACAATGGGAGGGAATTTGACCTACTACACCGCATGGTGGTCAGACATGTTGGTATAGGGCTTCATTTCGAGTTTTCCTTCTCTTGCGCAGATGTTATGTGCATATTATATCCCATAGTCGTCTTTTACGACATCCACGGGCAAGATAGGGAGTGGTGAATTGTATTCTTACTCCGTCAGCACACAGTACACAATGTGGTCAAATTCCCTCTCACAAAGGAGAAGGTCCGAGCCCAACAGTGCGACCTATATGGTCCAACAGCTTAAGCAATAAGCTTAACTTATAACCAATCTTATTAAATAAATAACATTTCCAATCGAACCAAATTAAAAATACATTTATATAATAGCATAGTAGCGGCGGATCCTCTCGGCATCTGATGAGGCCATACATCACGTTATCAGATCTACCCACCGATTGATTTTCGGAAATCGCCTCCGAATAACCCTCACGATAAAGTGATTTACGTTCATGACACACGGCTACTTTGTTAGGCAAATTAACTTTCAGATTTGTTGCTAAAAAAATTAAATTCCAACATTTCTAATTAGCATAATATTATTATTAATCATTCATCATCATTTCAGCTCATATGCGTCCCACTGTTGGGCTTGAGCCTCCCCCACAATAGGAGGGAAACTGACCTTACTATTCCATGCTAGTCAGACAGGTTGGTATAGGGTTTTATTTCGAGATTTCCTTCTCTTGCATAGATGTTATATGTGTATTATGTATTATATCCCTTAGTCGTCTTTTACGACATCCACAGGCAAGATAGGGAGTGGTGAATTGTATTCTTACTTGTTCTTACCACACGGATCATATTATATTATTATTATTATTTAATATCAATTATTATTTATATATGTTCAAAAAATGTTATAATTTTTTAACCATAGGTCCGTTTTTCTTACATTTTTTTCCTTTTTTAATCCCCTGATTGATTTGTAAAGAGAATCTAAATGTAAACACTGTAATTCTTTATTGGAGCTTATTCCACTGTTGGGCTCGAGCCTCCTCCCCAATAGGAAGGTAATTTAACTACTATATCACGCTGATCAAATGTGTTGGTATAACGTTTTATTTTAGTTAGAGATATATGTTACTTATTTTCTTTCATGCCATTCAATTATCCGCCTCCTAAAATTCACTGCTGGATATTGCCGAAATAATCTAAAATAAGTCCAAATATGCCTTTACTAGTAAATATAAGTTAAATCAACTTTTTCAATGGTGATGGAGTATGAATACACTCAACATGTCTTTTCTTACTCGAGAGTATTATAAAAGGCGACTAACGGATGTAAGCAGATCAGATATGTTGATGAAAATAAAAATATCATATTATACCAAGCCGTTTCAGTAGCTTTAAGTGTTTGTGTAAGTAGCCTGAAAAGAATAACCTACTCATGCTAATTACTTTCATTTAATCGTGGTTTACGCTACCCACGAGTAAGATATGGGGAGGTAAATTGTATTTTCACTCTGTCACCATACCTAATTATTATAAATATTAAAAAAAACTTTTCATAATTACTAAGTGGTGCGAGCCATACCGTAATAACCCATTTCGCCGACGCTGCAACCTAGATACAAGGATCACGCTTGCAGTATTCTATTGTTTTATAAATCAATGTAATTATTCGTAGTTAATTTAATAATTTTCTGTATGGTGACGGAGTAAGAATACAATTCATCGTTAACATACATATAATTCATTCGTGACCGGGTTGAAAGCCCTCAGCGCTCACCCATAGTCCGGGCTAAATTGTGAAAGCCATCTGCGGCCAACTCATTATTTTCTATGCATCTCCCCTTCTCTAGCCCGGTGTGTCGTAAAGGATGAGTAAGGGATTAAATATGCATATAATAGCTATGCATGGAAAGGAGAATTCGAAATTAAACCCTATGCCAACCCGTTTGATTAACCTGGTGTAGTAGGTCATTTCCCTCCTATGGTGGAGGAGGCTCGAACACAACAGTGGGACCTATATGAGCTGAAATGATGATGACGATAATGATTTAATAGTAGTCTTGTACCACCATTCGTATTAGTACGTTAAGTTAAATATTCACATAACTTGAAAAATGAATTTGTTATATTTTGTTTGATATACTTATTGTCAGTGTGTTCGTTAAGTTTATCGATATTGAATCACCGCCGTCGATTGGTCCAGTAATGCGCTGATTATCGTATTAGGGCGAACTGATTATTTTCCACTTTTGCCTTTCCTTTTTTCACATTACACAAATTGTTTGTTGTGCGACGATAAATGGAGGTTCCTTTTATTGATCTGAATTATTTTCCGATTAATGTTATTGAGGATAATCTAGCAAAAAGTAGAACTGAGAATTGGATGATTTTAAAATCAATATCGTGGTAAGTTAGTTATACTTTGCAAGATATATGTATATACATTTAAAAGTTTTGTTAGGCAAATAGACTTCTAGATACTTACCGGACACTCATGTCCGGTAAGTATCTAGAAGCCTATTTGCCTACCAAAACCTTTATTGCTATATTTGTAGGTACTTACCAAAGACCTCAGTCTTTGCTAAGTACCTACAAAAATAGAACGAGAACAGGTTCCAAGATGCCATCAATGCGGCGCGCCAATTGGCGATGTACGCCACAGGCCCTAAGGCGACGTCCTGTCAGTGGAAATTGGAATGGACCTGTCTTTGCCGACCAATATTGCCAAGACGCTGAGCAACGACAGGTGCTGGTTGCACCCCGTAAAAGCGGGGAAGGGGTCACTGTAATTTTAGTGGGTAGTTCGACCGCTTATGTATCCGATGAGTCCCCCGCATACTCCCCCATATAGTGCGTGAATGGTTTTCCACAGCGTCAATAAAAAAAGTCAGATAAGCCCTCCAAGAAAGTATAATACCACGTTTTTGGCAAACCGATTGCCGTTTTGATTCACAATTATATATTAAACAATGTTTTAATAATAATGTATTATTTCGTGAAATGAGTATTGGATATAAGTGATGACGAAGTTTAAATACAACACACCACTCCCTATCTTACCCGTGCATGTAGTTAAAAACTACTAAGGGATATAATATGCATATAACGTCTATGGAAGAGAAGGAAAACTTAAAATAAAACCTTATCTCTGACCAGCGTGGTACAGTGGTCAATATCCCTCCTTTTACGGAGGAGGCTCGAGCCCAGCAGTGGGACATACATGAGCCGAGATGATGAAATACATTTTATATACATTGCTACTAACAGACTGCCGTTTAGCCGTTATGCATGTGAAACATAAATTACAATGTATTAATTTAATCATTAATCATTATTAGGTACCTGATGCATAAAAATCACAATGAAAACAAATTCAATAATATTTGTCATTAAATAAAAAAAAATCACAATGGAATAATACAGTTTATTTATAATGAAATTTTTGAGAGTTTTCTGAAAGTTATTGACATTTTGGGCTCTCATGGATTTTGGCAGTTTATTATATACTAGCAACTCGGCCTCGCTTCACTTCGGTTTCAATCGCCTTACCCGCGTAGTTCCCGTTCCCGTTGGGAATACTGGGATAAAATACAGCCTATGATATTATAGCTGATATATGATTATAGCAGCCCTGATATTATAACTTTCCATTGGTGGAAAAATTTTCGAAATCGGTTCGGTGGTTTAAGCGAGATAGCGTAACAAACAAACTAACTTTCGAATTTATAATATTAGTAAGGATTTTCTTTTTTTTGGGGTGGATTACGGTCGGCGCACTCCTGGCCCGATTCGACAGAGGGGCGCAAGCACGCACACCCGTAACCCACCCCTGACACTTCGCCTTCGTCGTTGGGCTGACCACCGGATCAAGGTGACTTGTCGTCAGTGGCCTGACGGAATACCCCTTGAGGAGTACTCTCTCCTCGATCCCCCTCGGGGAGGACGTCGGTCTTTCCTCGCGCGGACAGCCTCTCGGCGGGTAACGGACTAACTCACCGGTGCAGTCACCCGCGACCTCAGCGATATTAGTAAGGACTAGCAATCCGCCCTCGCTTCGCTTCAGTTTCAGTCGTCTTTCCTGCGTAGTTCCCGTTCCCGTGGGAATATCGGGATAAAATATAGTATAGTTTACTCCCTGATATTATGACTTTCCATTGATGAAAGAATTTTTGAAATCGGTCCAGGCGTTTTGAAGATTACCCGGAACAAACAGACAGACAGACAGACAAAAAAAATTTAAAGTGTATGTTAGGCATATGTATAGTGAAAATAACCGTGTGAGCATGAGAAAAGGCCTATTATTTTGACATTACAAACAGACACTCCAATCTTATTTATTGGTAGGTATAGATGAGAGTAGCCGTGTCTAAAATGCTTTTAAGAATTGCGCTGTTATGCAGTATTGATCTTTAAATGTTTTGTAGTCGTCTATTAGTAAGAGTTTCGTATAAGTTAAGCTCCTCTCTGACGAACGCAATATTTCATCCTCTTCCGTAAATGTTACCTGTTTTTATATTTTAGCCATTTCTTAATATATCGCAGTAAAGGAAATCCTATTCATTGTATTTTTAATATATCATAAGACGGATCTATTAGAATTAATGACTTCATCATCTTTTATATAGCTAATTCGTTCTCAAACTAGTTGCATCATTTTCATAAATTGTGACTATTAATTAATTACCTCATAGATACATTTAACTATATGATATATGTATATCTATACCAATAAATAAAATTGGAGTGTCTGTTTGTAATGTCAAAATAATAGGCTTTTCTCATGCTCACACGGTTACTTGTACGACACCTATGCCTAAAATACAGATTAAAAATTTTTTGTCTGTCTGTCTGTTTGTTCCGGGAAATCTTCAAAACGGCTGGACCGATTTCAAAAATTTTTTCACCAATGGAAAGCTATGATATCAGGGAGTAAACTAGGCTATATTTTATCCCGGTATTCCCACGGGAACGGGAACTACGCGGGTAAAACGACTAAAACCGAAGCGAAGCGAGGGCGGGTTGCTAGTTATATATATATATATATATATATGTATATATTTATATACTAGTTAACCCAACAGACGTTGTTCTATTCAAATAAAATAAAAGACTTTCTCCTTGAAATCGACAGCAGCGCCACCTACCGGGTCTATTTGTGAATTTAAACCACTCCCAAATCCCCTTGAACATACACAAAATCATATACATTATTACATCAACATCGGTCCAGCCGTTTAGGAGGAGTTCAGTGACACACACGTACACAAGAAAAATGTACACAAGATATATATAATTACAACACCCTGCACTAAGCAAATAATCCTTGTATTGCGGGAGACTTTACAAACATATAATTAACAGACACAAATTACATACAGACTTGGACCAATAATTTGTAGATCGCACAGTGTTATCCTCGTGGGATTCGAATCCGAGACATTGGATGAATGGTAGATCGCTAGCTTAATCACTACGTTATCTGTACAGATAAATTAATGACCTGTTCTTTTTCTTTCATATTTTCAGCGCATATTGGATCTATCTGTATTTGATCCTAGCCCTCTTAAGCTTCAGCCGCCGAGAGGCCGACCGCGTGAGGAAAGACCGACGTCCTCCCCGAGGGGGGGGGACGTCAGTCTATGAGAGCGTACCCCAAATAGGGCGTATTCCGTCGGGTCGACCACTGATGACAAGTAACCCTACTCTGGTGGTCGGCCCAACGACGAAAGCGACGTGGTGTTCGGGTGGGTTGCGGGTGTGCGCGCTTACGCCCCTCTATCGCCCCGGATGGAGTGGTGCGAGGAGTGCGCCTACCGCAGCCCACCCCAAAAAAAAAGCCCTCTTAAGCTCAATAGGCTCGGATCGGCCACGCTGGTCAGACGGATCGATATAGGGTTTTATTTCTAGTTCTTTTGTTCTCTTGCATAGATATTATCTACATACCATATAATTTAGTTGTTTTTTTACGATATTATAAACAAACAAATCAAATAAAAAGTCAATTAAAAAAACATTTCTATATTTCTGAATCATAAAGACAAATTAAAATTCAGCAACATTTAATACAATATAGATATCATACAATTGAACGAGGCAAAAGGCAGTAAAGTGAGAAAAAGGCACTGAAAATGGAACAGGTTATTAGTTGAAAATTACCGAGCGTCCTCCCTGTAATGTCGCCTGCAATAAAGTCTGCCGACGACCGAGTACCTTCATAGATGTAGAGTTAAAACTAGATATGAAAATATAATTAGTATTAATTAAATGTATGATAATCGTTCTTTTTTGAGTCGGTTATGGTCTGCACGTGAAGTTATGGTAACTTAACAAGCTACGATTTCATGGAAGACTTACAAGCAATTATAAAATGCAATAGTAACATCGTTACCTAATTGAGTTGAATGCTGTATAGCACAAAATGATTGTCACTTCAAATAAATAGGAAAATATGAAACACGAAGCATTTTATTCGCTTTAGATATACTGTTGTTCGTTCAAGAAACTTAAGAGGATCTTCTGGTCCAACATACCTCAGCGTCTGAAAACACAGGTCTACGACCAGTGTGTGTTACCATCAGTGATGAGCTACGGCACGGAACCGTGGTCTCTAAATGTAGGCCTCATAATCAAACTCAAATTCGCTCAGCATGCTTTGAAGTGGGCTATGCTCGAGATTTCTCTGCGATATAGAATCTGAAATACAGCAATCCACAGAAGGATGGGTGTAACTGATATAGCACGAAAAATTAGCACGCTGAAGAGGCAATGTGCAGGCCACATCGCTCGACTAACCGACAACCGCTGGGGAAGAAAGGTTCTCGAGTGGCGATCACGTATTGGACGACTGAGTGTAGGACGCTCCCCCACTAGGTGGACCGACGACCTGGTGAAAATTGCTGGGCGTCGTTGGATGCATTCGCCACAGGACGGCACTTTGTGGCGTAACATGAGGGAGGCTTTCGTCCAGGAGTAGGGGGCGATAGGCTGAAATGATGATGATGATAATATTGCTCGTGGATATCGGAAAAAAGGACTAAGAACTTTAGATAGACCTGGGCCCACTCTAATCTGATGCTGTTTGACCAACTCCCAAGGAGGGTGATGTCGGACAGAAAGCCGGTTATAAAACTATTGTCAAAACTTTTGCAAAATGTACTGCGGAAAAGACTAAATAATACGTCGACCCCCAGAAAATCTAAAATGATAGGAGATGAGTATATTTTGTTACAGATTCTGATTACAATGTATCAATATCTCACATTGAGGAGTAGGCAACTGCAGAAAGAAAAAGAAATAAACAGAAGTAAAGATGTAAAGAAGAAAAAGGTACAGAAATAAAAAGAAGACAAGAAAAGCAGAGACTGATTAAGAGAACCTGAAATAAAAGCTGAAATCATTGGACCATAAGTAATTTTAAATGGGCCAGAAAAAATTTCATCATTTCAGCTCATATACGTGCCAACTCACTGCTGGGCTTGAGCCTCCTCCACATTAGGAGGGAAATTGACTTACTATTATACCATGCTAGTCAGGCAGGTTGGTAGAGGGTTTCATTTCCAATTCCACAATTTTTCTTCTCTTGCACAGATGTTATGTGTATATTGTAATCCCTTAGGGCCCAGACAGACGACGCGAAAATTTTCGGGTCCAAAAATCGATCTAGCTAGGTTTTATTTATAGAAAATGTTGTTTTGTCCGTGTTTTTATTAAAACAATACAATGACATTAAATTTTAAAAGAATATGAATTCAAATTTCGTTGTCAACGTCATGAGTTACGATAGCTCATTTGGGAAGCTGATCGGTTCAAATTTTGTTTTTTTTGGCATTCAAACAGCGTCGGTTCGAATCTCGGTGTTATTATTATTCTCTTTTTGTAATTTTTTATATATTTTTCATTATTTATTTTTTATTAATTATATCTAAATAAATTCGATAAAAATATTCCGAGCGAAGCACGGTCTAGATATTTATTTTTAATGACGAGGCGATGTAGAAGTAGATTTCTTTAAGTACATATGTTATCGTCCTGTTCCTATCTCAATTACTTCGGCTCCATAAAATATATACCCACTCTTTTTCCATGGTACATATTGCAAACAATTACGCAGTTCTTTTATTTTTTTCAATTTTTCAAACAAGTTTCAAACAGTCTTAAACTGGTCGCCGTCAATCATCCTGGAAATATCATTGACCAGACAGCATCATACGGAGTTCAATGTTTATATCGACCTCGGCCAACTCGACGCCATGTCCAGGGCCTTTAGGTCTTAATGGTCAAACGAAACCCACGATCGATGTAAGGGTTACACGGCTTTAGATAGATGTATAATAATTCAATTTGCACTTTCCATTTATAAAACATCTATTCAATTCATTGTAAATAGGGTGGTTGTGGAGTCTAAGCCCAACCCCCTTTGGGTCCGGAAAGGGGGATGGTTGCAGCTGGTAGAAGGGGGGAGCAGGGCCTTAATTACCGCCGCTTTTATAGTTTTAATGAGTTCATTTTGGACCGGGGCTAACAAGCGGCGTAATACCTATTTAAACCAATTTTGAAATTAATATCATAAAGTGATGTCTAGCAGGAATGTCGATATTTTGTTTATTATAGAGAATTCATTCGAGAATTATCATTGGCGTTGTATTATGAGACTTTAAATATTTATTATGTAGATATATGTGTGTGGTGAAATGGAAATCGATTATAATAGGTATTTTTTAATGTTTTTCTATTAATTATTTTAGTTTTAACCACTGTTTTCGCATATTTTTCGCGTTAAGCTCACCTGCAACTCTATATTAGATTAAAATCAGTTTCAAAATTGGAGAATGTAATAGATTATAGAAAATTTACACATAATTTTATCGATAAAATTCAAAACATCACTAAAAACTTTTATCAGGCGCTCACAACTTGCGGTCGCGTTGACTATTTTGTCGATATTAATTAAAAAGGGGTCCGTACAAGTTTATATTAAAGAAAATTAAGCAATCCCCCATCTAAAGTTGGTAATGAATTTTCACAATAAAGGCCGATGTTGGATCGTAAACCGCTTGATGATATTTTGTAACATTGTTGCTAAAACTCCCGTCTTGCGACCAAGTTTAATTTTGTTACAATTTGTGGTAAAATTATTTTGTTCATTTTACTCGTTCGTACAAACTCAATATAATGATTAGAATATTTTTAAGGTAATCGCCTAATTTGCATAAGGTAGATTGAAAATGTAGAAAGAATAAGTGAAGAGAGGATGACGAAGTAAGTATACAAAGCAACAACAGTTAGTGGGACTATTACAAGAGGAAGACTACGCAGACGTTTCTAGATCAAATTGGAGACGTGCTAGTGAAAGGTGGTGATGGATTAAGAATACAAATCACCACTCCCTATCTTGCCCGTGGATGTCGTAAAAGACGCCTAAGGGATATAATATGCACATAAGATCTGTGCAAGAGAAGAAAAACTCGAAATAAAACCCTATGCCAACATGTCTTGGCTGACCGCGCGACGGCGACCGACGTCTCAGGACGTCCAAAGGTGAGGATACCCGAAAGGGTATTCCGTCGGGCCAACCACTGACGACAAGTCACATCTGCTCCGGTGGTCGGCCCAACAACGAGGTGATGTGGGTACGGGTCGGTTATGGGCCCGCGCGTCGTCCTTTCATCGCTCCGGACGGACTGGACCGCGCGTGCGCTTACCATAGCCCACCCATAAAAAAAAAATGCCAACATGTCTTACCAGCACGGTATAGTGGGTTAAATTCCCTTCCATTGTGGAGGAGGACCGAGCCCAACAGTGAGACGTATGTGGGCTACGATAATGATGATGATGGTGAAAGGTCATGTTAAGAGTATGCGTAACCGTAGAGAATGCATGAAGACTTTGATGAGTGTGAGTGAAACGATGGAGGTATGACAGAATCGTGGCTTACGGCAATCCGTAGTATCTACCTACCCCTCTGGGAAGCAGACGTGAGACTATGTATGCATGTATTCCAATAAGAAAATTTTGCTGGGAATAAATCAAGTTATACAATCTACCTATACCTATAAATAAAATTGGAGTGTCTGTTTGTAATGTCAAAATAATAGACTTTTTTCATGCTCACACGATTATTTGCACGGCACCTATGCCTAGAATACAGATTAAAAAATTTTTGCCTGTCTGTCTGTTTGTTCCGGGTAATCTTCAAAACGGCTAGACCGATTTCAAAAATTCTTTCACTAATGGAAAGCTATAATATCAGGGCGTAAACAAGACTATATTTTATCCCGGTACTCCCACGGGAACGGGAACTACGCGGGTAAAACGATTAAAACCGAAGCGAAGCGAGGGCGGGTTGCTAGTTAATTTATAAGAGGATACACAAATTATTGGACACAGATAAGTAATGATTTTGAATAGTCACTTAACCAAATTGCAAAAATAAAGTAGTAAGTAAAGCTAGTTGATATTATTTATAATCATATAACATTTCGTTGCCCACTGCTGGACTATACTACTACACACTAATTAAGGGATAGTGCTGTAATTGCTACGCTTGGCGTGCCAGTTGGCGAACGTGTTAAAATACTATACATTTCTTACGAAAGAGCTTCTTCTTAATTGTCAAGTGAGACTTTCAGCAAATTTTGACGACTCCCACCACGAGTTTTTTTTTGTTTGTACAGCTATTGGTCGCAAATAGCCGCAAATTTGACAGCTTGACATGGACCATGGGTGAGCGCTGAGGGCTCCCCCTGTGGGGAACTGACCTCGGCTTGGGGCGTCGCTGGAGGCAAAGTGGGTGTGCCCACGTCATTCAAATCATTAATCAAATTAATGATTTTTGTGCGGCGCGGTTTCACACCTCGATAGCGAGGGCGGAACCGCGGATATTTATGTGTTAAGGCTTCGCGGGCCGTGTAGATTCTACGTTGAGCGAGTGTGATATTGTGGTCCTCTTCGTCGAGGACGTGACGATGACGTAGAATGGAGCCCACCACAAGCAAGTAAGAGGACCTTTATTTACATCCCGTCGCCGTATGCAGATGTTGTGACAGTAAGGCAGTTTATTTCCTAATTTCTCTTATCAATGATACCCTATCTAGATTATCACCCTATCGTAAGAAAAAAATTGTATTGGAGAATTTTACTTCACGATTCTAATATAATAAGGTTATATAATGTCACAATCAGAATAAACGACCGGATATTTTGCGTACATTGAGTTCTACTAATAATTAGATTTTGTTGGTAAGTACCTTTTAATTAGATATGTGTGAAGCGTACTTTAATTCCCTGTAACTACGGGAACGCAGTTTGTTGATTAGTTTTTCGAAAATTTGCATACTTCTTGTATAATTCTTATAAATATTGCAGCTCAGTGGTTCATAACCTTTAAAACTAATATCTAAAATATCGATGTCAAGGGTGACATGAAAATTTATATCAAATAGTCATTTCGGGATCGGTAATTTCGGGCACGTTCCCATCTATGATAGGCGTTCACGAAATGACAATCTTCGAACAAAATGATGCTCTAATTCTTTTAAAAAGCATAATCATGTCAAATTTTGATATTCGATATCCTATTAGTAGCAGTAACATGGAAAACGATATAAATAAATAGAAAAGGAAGTCGAAAAAACTAATAAAACAGGACAGTATAGCTTATAAAAGGCATCGTGAAAAGGCTAAAGCAAGGAAGCGCTAGTTTTTAAATAAAATGACACCTGAACAAAAAGAAACGGAGGGACTGAAAGATAGGGAATATTCCCAAAGAAAGAAAGCTGAAAATAAAGTTAAGACTGCTAGTGATATGACTGAAAGAAAGAAGAGGAAATATGAGGATGAAGGTGTGGAGAATAAATTTTCAAAAGTATACACAGAAAAAAAGGTTATGGCAAATATTTTTGGCAACAGCTTCTGATCAGCCCCAGATTCTGAAAACGATATGGAAAACGATATTCAGGTACTGAAGAAAAAATCAGGAAGTCAATAGGTTAAAAAAGATAAAACGCAAGCTAACAGAATCGTATAAAAACAGAAATATAAAATACAAAAAATTCAAAGAATTATAGATCAGTTGAGAAGAGAGAAGCACAAGACGTAAAGAAAGAGCATCCCGAAAGAGTGCTGATATGCCTACTCGTAAAGATAAAGAATTAACAAGAGGATGTTCCGTTACTCCAGAAATTTGTAAACGTCTATTGTTTGGCGAAGTTTTGACAACTCAATTAAAAGACCAAAAAATTCTAAATATTGAGAGCCTTTTTAAAAATGAGTCAGTGGCAGCCGTATCAAAAAACACCATCTAAATAATATCGTCAAACAATTTATCCGTAAAAATATAAATAATGACAAAATTTTAATATCTAATCGATGGCATTCAACATTTTAATCACACATCAGATTTGTGAAAAAATACATAAGTTTTTGAACGGGGTGATATCAGCAGTCTAATATTTTCAGTAGCAGATAATTTTGGGTGCTAAGCCCCACATAAATACTCTTCACGTTTTTTTAGACGGACCCACATCCCAATATCGAAACCGCACCAATATTTACTTAAAATTACATTCGATACTATAAAGTTTATTAATATTAGGTTTTATGTTTAGATGTACAATACAAGTAAAGATATAATATATACTGTAAATGTATATTATTAAAATATGCCAAAAACCGTGCCTTAGTTCCATTCAGGAATCGTCAACGTCATTTTGGGAACACTCTCATCATTTTCGGGAACATTATAAAAACCACAACTAAATCACTAATAAGTAATTCTATAATTAAATCTTGCATATACGTAATGAAATAATCTTTAAACCTTTTTATTTATGTTATTAATAAAAAACGCAGTGCAGTAACGTATACAATAAACTGAAAATTTGGAGCGGAATTTGCACTAATTGCAAAAATATTGAGAATAATTTGAAGAATAAGTGTTTTGATTATAAAAATATGGAAAAGTACAAGATTTTGCGATTTGGGAACATTTTTATTACAATTTACTAAAGGTGATTCTTAAATGCTTTGGTTATACGATTATTTAAAAAAATAATAAAAAGTGTTCCCGGAATGACTTACGACCCTGGCATTATTCTTATTAACAGATAGAAATTCTAAAATATATATTTTTGTGCGTGCTCCTTCACAGGGAAGGTTCGTGATAAATGACGCAATAGACTCCATTTGTTAGTTTCCTTTAATAGGAAACTTAATTTCTCAGATATTTGAAAACCTAAAATGCTCACCTCTCTGATTTTGACCCATAAACGTAGTCAAGTATTTTGGGATAAAATAGAATGTCCTATCGTATTTGTTTCTTCAACATAAATACGTTTTAGTACGATTTTGTACACCTTAAAAATTTAAATTATTTCTAATAATTATCTTTATATACGAAATAATTACAGGCTTTATTAATAATTTTAATACTTCACTAATTCTCTTTGTGGTAACAGAGGTAAATGTAAGGCGTAGAGTGTGTCCGTGGATATTACAAAAGACGACTACGGAATATGAAATACGTATAACGTCTGTGCAAGAAAAAAAAATAGCGTGAGTACTAAGTACGCATGTTAGAAATGAAACTTATTTGGTTCCATGTGTGTTTAACAGTTTAAAAATAAATAAAAAAAATAAAAAAAAACTCGATCTTTCTCACTCGCTTGCTCCCTACTCTCGCCCCATGGCTGTGCTTCGTGCTATGTTCGCCCTTTCTCACTCTCTCTCAATCAGTCTCAATTGCTCTCTCCCTCTCCTTCAACAAAACGCTGCACATCTTCGTGACGCTAAATTGCGTTTCATCCGTAAAAAAATTACCCTCCTGCGCGCAAAGAAGTTTCACTTCAAAAATTCTTTACCAACCCCAGCAAGTTTCTGTTTAATATTAATCTAAATATGGATCATAACACTCCCAACGTCTTTTTTTCAAAAACATTTATTTATTTTAAAATACTCTGTGCTTAATGTTTTCTTGGATGGGCTATGGTCAACGCGCATGCCGTCCCTTCCGTTCAGAATGACAAAAAGGCCTTGAGCCTCCTCCAGGATAGGAGGACACAGTTGCTCAACAGTTCAATACTAAATAATAGATTAATACTTAATATACCAGGGCTGGTTGGTCGGGTTTTATTTCGAATTTGCTTTCTCTTCCATAAATGTTATAGACATATTAAATTCCTTAGTATTCTTTTATAACACTGAAAGGTAAGATAGAGGGTGTTGAATCGTATTCCAACTTTGTTACAAAAGTGAAGAATGTATATGTACCTATATACGTGTATAATACTTAACCAAGCATTGTAAAGCTATGCCATACTTGCGGAAGTATCTCTAAATAAACACAAACCCCGCCCTACCCTATGAGGTAGTATGAGTAGGGGACCGTAATAGCCCGGCAATTATCGCCCTATTAAGTAGTTTGGACCCACATTCTGCCCTGTGGGAGTCCATCGCTGTGTAATAGCGAAGCTTTATATAATTTAACATATGAAGTAAAACACTTAGCAATTAGTTGACTGAGCTATTGGTATTGTTTTTTTAATTAATGATTGCTAGTCACACGTTGCTGTTAATTGGGTTTTTAGGCCACATATATGTTTGCCAGACCAAAATATTATAATCGATACTTAAAACATACTGTTATTAAAAATACAACCATATAAATCAAACAGTGAGGGCTTACTATACTGCCCTGTGGGACACCATTGACTCGTAATATGGTAGTTAAGCCTTGTATAATTTTATTTACATAATTAAATACTTCGCAATTAGTATTGGTACATTTTTTTGTTTTCTCTTAACGACCCTAAGTCACACTCCACTTTTATTTGGTTACTGTAAAAGTTACACTGAATTTGTAGTTCAGGTATCTATACCAATAAATAAAATTGGAGTGTCTGTTTGTAATGTCAAAATAATAGGCTTTTTTCATGCTCACACGGTTATTTGCACGTCACCTATGCCTAAAATACAAATTAATAAATTTTTGTCTGTCTGTCTGTCTGTTTGTGCCGGGTAATCTTCAAAACGGCTGGGCCGATTTTAAAAATTCTTTCACCAATGGAAAGCTATAATATCATGTAGTAAAGGCTATATGTTATCCCGGTATTCCCACGGGAACGGGAACAACGGGGATACGGCGACAGAAAACGAAGCGAAGAGAGGGCCGGTTGCTAGTACATAATATGAGTGGTAACTGTGAATTAAAAAGCAATTAACATAAGCGACATTTGATTTTGGACTTATGTGGTATTTTGGACTTATGTGGTATTTTGAACTTATGTGGTATTTTGGACTTATGTGATATTTTGAACTTATGTGGTATTTTGGAAACCCTTTATAAATGTTTTCACTAACTTATTTACCGTTTCAATAAAAACTTCACTTTTAACGTTGTGGAAGATGTTGTAATAAAATAATTTACTAAAAGACCGTAATTAAATAACATTAGCAAAATAAATAAAATTATTAAAAGTCCGTAACTTTTCTCTGTGTGGTGACGGAATAAGAATATAATCCACCACCCCCTCTCTCTCTATTCTTCAAATTATCATAATGAAACTAAATACATCAAAAAAAAAAAATGTGATTCAGTGACTAAATGGATTTTGATGTTTGAAATAGGCCTGCCCAGAACTTAATAATTTCCTCGTCGTTAATTTTTGCTATTAAGTAGGACATTGACTATTTACTTCAAGTGTACTGCTAACCCAAATTGATATAACTGTGATAGTTATATGTAGATTGCAAATATTTTCATCATCATCATCATTTCGGCTCATATGCGTCCGACTGCTGCTCTCGAGAATTCGACGTCTGAGAAATATCAATTTACTTACGCGCCTCGTTCCGTAATTGAGAGAGTCGGAAGAACCAAGCCACTTCCATCCTATGTTTGTTCCATTCTCTACAGTAAAAACCATCAATAAACAATCATAATCATCATTTCAGCTCATATACGCTTGACTTCTGGGCTCTAGGCTCCTCCAGGTTAGGAGGGCACAGTTGCTCAACAGGTCAATACTAATAGATCAATATCAAGCTGGTCAGACGGGTTGGTACAGGGTTTTATTTCGAGTTTCCCTTCTCTTGCATTGATGTTATATGCATAGTCCCTTAGTCATCTTTTCATCATCGACACGCACGTCCAAAAGATGGTATTCTTACACGGAAAACAATATACTTAAAATAATTTAATTTATATCACAAGCCGTTATTTTGTGATACATAATAGTCTTCATAATGAAGTCAAGGTCAGTTTGCAACACTGCCTAGTTTTAATTAACTAGCTATTATATAATTCGTAGTAACTAATTCTGAATACCTACTAGTACGCCCAATCTAAGATGATGTAAGCCATATTATAAGAATAAATGGCAGGTAAATATGCAAATTGATTACTAAAAAGCTGCGTTCCTGAATTATTAAAACATATACGCCAATCTAAACCATATGTTCAATTGTGTAAGAATAATATTGGTTTGCTGTTTTTAGCTTATATATCCTTGTATTGAGTGTAAGTTATGCCCATTGTTATAGCTTCATTTGCTTCTAAAATTGATTTATTCTTTTTAGCATATTGATTCGAAGTGCCTTGTAAGTGAGAATGTGGGGAATTTTTACGATTTGCCTTTATAGTATGAGCAAAAAGGATTTTATATTGTCAATTGTTTTGCTGTTAGCAAAAATGTTAAAGAGAAACCAATGAGTGTCATTGGATGTATTTGTTTTTGTTATATATATCACATAATTGTTAAATTATTCCTTACAGCTAATATATGTCCCACGGCTGGGCTCGAGCCTCTTTCACAAGGGGAGGGAAATTGACCTTACTATATCACGCTGATCAGACGAGTTGAAATAGAGTTTTATTTCGAGTTTTCCTGCTCTTGCATAGATATTATATGCATATATAATCCCTGAGTCGCCTATTACGACACCCACGGGTAAGATTATTATGTATAGATTATTGTAGATTTTATCTGTATCATATATGTAAGCAAAATATTCAAAATTAATTACATCCTTACACAGATACAAACAAACACACACGCATGTACACACATGCACATTTACATACTTGTTAAGTTATGATAATTATTTTTAAAATGTATATACCAGGTGCTGGCAGAATACCAGCGCTATTTCTTTAAGTAGAAGTAACATGATCTAAGCGAATAGCCTTTTTTGTCTTTTTTAAGGGTTCCATACCAAAGGTTAAAAACAGGACCCTATTACTAAGACTATTTCAGGAGTGGTAGGACCACACTGTCGACAGTTATCTGTTTACAGCCGCGGGCCGGTCCGTCCGGGGCAGTACCATGCTCTCGCAGAAAATCGACGTCTGAGTAGTAGCAATTTGTTACTGCGCTTCGTTCGGTGAGCGAGAGAGCCGGCAGCCCAACTTTCTGAGGGTGATTGTGTGTGGAGGGTTTTGGTGGTGCCCTTGGTATCACCGAGCCTCAATGCACGCATTCACACTCCCTTCGCTTTCTTCGCGGTGGGCAACGGCCTTGTAAAGGTCCATGAGCGGCAGCAACACTTACCATCAGGTGTACTGTTTGCTCGTTTGCCACCGTTAGCAATAAAAAAAAAAAAAAAAAAACTTCGCTGTCCGTCTGTCGCCAGGCTGTATCTCAAGAATCGCGATGACAGCTGAAATTTTTACAACTTATGTATTTCTGTTGCCGCTATAACGACAAATATTAAAAACAAAATAAAATAAATATTTAATTGGTCGACATCCACGGACAAGATAGGGATTGATAAATTGTATTCTTACTCCGTCACCACACGGATTTATAGGAATCTTAGAAACACATAATATGAAAGCAATATTGAACCTCAAATGTGTGCAAATTGCGTAGGTCAATAAGGATGCGATAAAGTTAATGTGTTAGTGATTCGTTCAGCGGGGGTCCAATTGCTTTGTGATGGAGTCCCGCAGTTTCTCGGCGACCACCATTACGCTATTAGCTATAAACGCATTACGACTATATGCTTCTGAATTTACTTTATATTAATAAGCATTATATTGAGCAATTTTTTGGCGGTTGGGTACTAATTTGACTATCATCATCATCATCATCGCAGCCCATATACGTGCGAACGAAGTCTCAGTACTCAGGCGTCGATTTTCTGCGAAAGTGTGGTAGTATCCCGTACGGACCATCCCGCGGCCGTAAACAGAAGACTGTCGATAATGTGGTCTTACCAGATATAAAAATATAGTTGGTTACTTTGCCTTCTTCTTACTGAAGGAGGAAATATAGGGTTGGATGTCCGGACCGGACAAAATTTTATAGGGGTTTCATGAGATGCAAAATAGCCTAAGTTACCCGTCATATAGACGCTCTCCTTTTATAAAACAGAAGGAAAACTCGAAATAAAACCCTATACCTACACAACTGACCAGCGTGGTTATAATAGGTAATTTTCTTCTGATCGTAAAAAAGGCTCGAGCCGAACAGTAGAACGTATATGAGCTCAAATGGATGATCATAGGAGCCAGTTACAATATAATATATATATATATATATATATATATATATATATATATATATATATATATATATATATATATATATATGCTTATTTATTCATCTCTTGCACAATCCTTAGACATTATGTATTTTTATTTTATTACAATACAATGGTTTTATTCGGTATTAGTCTGTACATTGCAGTATGTAAGCCTTCCCTATAAAACGCCACAGTCATTCTGCGATAAGGTTATTACCATAAGTCCATAACTGCCACCCTTACATGAGGATTAGCGATCGTAGTAAGGTGTAATAGATTTAATTTCTCAGTGATTTTTGTGTGAATGATCACACAGTGATTATTCAGGCGATTTTTATAACTCCCACAGACAGGTACGCGATGATTATAATTGTATTTTCATCGCCGTCTGAACTTGGGGCTTTCTTTTTTTGATATCTGAACTAAAATTTTGATTGTAAAAATATTACCTACTATTTATTTTATGAACAGAATAGTAGCCTTAATTATATGACATTCTTGCGTTATGTCGTAAGTGCCTTACCAACAAAATTGCACAGTTGAACAGTATGGCCAACCAAACAATATTTTATTAACCTCTCATCAATGCGGATAATAACAGTTTAATAGACACCAATTCATCTTCTGACAAAACCAATACAGGATACATCTTGTTTAATAAAACTTATGCAATTTTCAACCATATTCCAATAGAACTAAAGGTAAGTTAGTGTTGTGAAGGTATTAGTTTTAATTGTCGACATAACAGTCACATCATCGTTATATTTGAATCGCGTGCCGTGATTCGGCAGATTCTATCAAAGAGATGCCGGACCACCAAAGTAAGTCGTGATCTATTAGAGTCTATGTTATAATATCGATAGATTTGGTCATACCGTATGTTTGAAATTACTAAAGTTTAAACTAGTTGTGACAAATAGAAACCTATTAATGGCGAAATCAAGCAAAGTTTGGTCTATGAAATACGAATATTTTTACTGATTTTGTTGCGTTTCTACTAGATTTTTGAAGTTATATTTCTTTTAGTGCGTTAGAGAAAATAATGAGTAATTTTTTACGATGAGCGTGCATACCGTCACAAATGTCAACTAGATAATACGTTATAATAAAACTTACAATAATAATAGTTTATTGGTTAGATAAGGTAATTACAAGACGTATAACTTCTCTGGCCCCTAAACTAGCATTGTTATAATGTATTTCAGAGACCAGTATCCTCACTTATACTACAATACAAAGTTAAATCTTACATACAATTTACAAGTTACAACTACTTAATTCATCATCATCATCATCATCATTGCAGCCCACATACGTCCCACTGTTGGGCTCGGACCTCCTCCACAATGGGAGGGAATTTGACCTACTATACCATGCTGGTCAGACATGTTGGTATAGGGTTTCATTTCGAGTTTTCCTTCTCTTGCACAGATGTTATGTGCATATTATATCCCATAGTCGTCTTATACGACATCCACGGGCAAGATAGGGAGTGGTGAATTGTATTCTTACTCCGTCACCACACGGAAAAAACTACTTAATTATAATAATATTATTAATAAATAAAGATAAATTGGATATACATTTAGTTAATAAAAATTCGTGTGTATGTGTGCGTGTATGTGTGCGTGCGTATGCGTGTGTTTGTGTGTGTGAATATGTGTTTGCATCTGTGCATTTGTCTGTACGTGTGTTTTTCACCTATTCATAATCATACTCTCAATATCGTCATACCTTAGTTCCGTAGTATACAAGGTATTTAATGTATTTCCTTTATTAGTGTCTTTTTTTCTACAACCGTAGGAAAATGCGAAGAATTTATTTTTAGAGAAAAGAATATCTTGTTACCAAAGAGGTATATATAACTTCTTACATGTGTATACACACAGTTTTTTTAATTCTCGATGTTTTCAATACTTTTCAGCGCTCAGGACGACTAAGTTGTTTTACGTCCAACAAGTCGTCGTTATTACAGTGGTTTTTATTTACCTGTGACAGTATTAATTACAAAATTAGAACCCATATTTTGATACAAAATTATTACAAGTATGAAAAGAAAATCTTTTATATTTTATATCTTTTATACATATATAATTCTATCCGTGTGTGTGTGTGACTGAACTCCTCCTAAATGGCTGGACTGATTTTGATGATATTTCCAGTGAATTTGAAAACGGTTCAGATTAATAATTGGATCCGGTAAGTGGCACTGCGATTGATTCGAATAGTGTCGATTGGGTCAGCTAGTGATTTTATATAATTTTTAGGATGCTTTGAATATATAAGTAATTATACAACGGTTTTACTTATTTATTGTATGTTATTTTATTAAAATTGATTGCTTTTTAAATTATAATAACAAATAAGAGTATTAATAGCTTACTTGTGAGACTGATAACAGTATCAGAAATAAAAACAGTTAATGTATTCGAAGCAACCTTACTTTGAGTTATATTTATATTAGATATAGGCAAGGGTGTCTCGTTACAAAGTTCGAAATTTGGTTTTTATTCAAATATTGTATACTATGGTCGTGTAATATATACGGTAAAAATCTTAATGAATACATTTAATTCTGATAAAATTATCTAGTTATTTGAACTGATAACTAGTTTCGATAACGTTATTGTGAATTATTATTTTAAATTAACGTTTTACTAATTAGCTATCTTTTTAATTATATCCCAATTTACTGTCTTTATGCTAATAAGTGACAACGTCCATATTTTATTAGATAACTAAGCTTTTCACTTCCGTGTGATGATGGAGTAAGAATACAGTTCACCCCTCCTTACCCGTGGGTGTCGTATAAGATGACTAAGCGATACGATGTGCAGATAATATATATGCAAAAGAGGGAAAATCGACTTAAAACCCTATTTTTTTTTTGGGGTAGGTTGCCGTCGTCGCGCTCCTCGCACCACTCCGTCCGGGGCAACAGAGGGGCGTAAGCACGCACACCCGCAACCGGGTGGGTTACGCGGCACGTCGCCTTCGTCGTTGGGCCGACCACCGGGGCAGGGTGACTTGACATCAGTGGTCGGCCTGACGGAATACCCCCCTATTTGGGGTATCCTCCCATCGACTGACGTCCCCCCCTCGCAGAGGACGTTGGTTTTTCAGCGGGTGACGGACTAATTCCCCGGTCATGTCACCCGGACTTAAAACCCTATGCCAATACTTCACACCAGTGGGGTGTAGTAGGTCAATTTTCTTTCCACTGTGGAGGAGCCCCGAGCCCAACAATGGGACCTGCTGAGATGATGAAACATTTAAAACTAGAATAAAGTTTTGATATATAGTTATCGATAAGTTAACTAACTCATCACTATCATTCTCAAAAGCACTCTCAAGAGGCACAATCAACACACATTGAATATTTCTTTGTTACGCCGAGTGATTTATTGATTGCGTCTGTGTCAACACCGGCTGGCACTTTACACCGAGCTGAATACTTCATTTGATCCGGATTTTTATCGATAATAAAACCCGATCACGTTGCACATCACTCGTTAAATGTATTTAGTATACAAATGAGTTGATCGCGGCGGTCTGTACTTTCGAATTTTTATAAATGATTACTTTCTTTCTATTAGTTATGATTTCACGTTTTATTGTCGATGCTGATTTGTGTGCTTATTAATTTTGAAAGAGCCATGATATGAGCTTCCTTTGAATATAGAATTGAATAGATAGTAAATTAAGTTTATGTTTTAATATAACATTATCCTGTGACGGCGACCGACGTCCCGGGAAGGGGACGTCGAGAGGAGGGGGTACCTCGCAGGGTATTCCATCGGGCCGACCACGGAGGACAAGGAACTCGGTACTCGGTACCGGTCGACACAATGACGAAGGCGACGTGCTACGGTGGGTTATGATTTATGGGGCCGAGTACCGCCCCTCTGTCGCCCCGGACGGAGCCAGGCGGCGGGTGCGTGGACCAAAGCCCACCCCAAAAAAAAGCATAACATTATCATAATAGTAAAATCGTATAACAGAGATTCAATTTTAGCAAGATATATGTATGTTTCTGTTTGTGTAATAGAGGGAACTAAAGATTTTATATCTTAGGAAGGAAGGCCAGATCTTAGTGTCCTAATGTAAAATTTTATAGGGATTTCTTGAAAAAAAAAAACAGCTTAAGTTACTGCTTATATAGACAGCTACGTGTAGTAGAATATTATCAGAATTAGTCGAACTTCCAGATGGTAGTAAAATATTACTAAAATCGGTCCTGTCATTTGAAAGGTTACCCGGAATAAACAGACATACAAAAAAAATTTAAAGGGGGTTTTTAGGCATAGGTATCGTGTAAAGAACCGCGCGAGCGTTAGAATAATAACGTATAGAAGGATAGTATCGGTACTTAAAGCGATCAAAACATGAAGCCAAAAAAACTACATGCGTGCAAGCAATAACACACGTACACACGCACACCACTACACAAATTATGAAATCAAATTTTGTGTTTATTAAAATAAATCGTTTTTAAAAGTAATGTTGCTAGCGTCCGATTCGTGGTCGCCACTCAAGAACCTTTCTTCCCCAACGGTTGTCGGTTCGACGAGCGATGTGTCCTGCCCATTGCCATTTCAACGTGCTAATTCTACGGGCTATGTCGGTTACACCCGTTCTTCTACGGATTTGCGTGTTCCAGATTTTATCACGTAGAGAAATACCGTGCGATGGAGAGGGCTATCCTCTCCATAGCACGCTGAGCGACTTTGAGCTTTTTATGAGGCTGACATTTAGAGACCCCATTTCAGTGCCGTAAGTTATCGGCACTGCAACGTGGGCTCTAAGGTTAGGTTTGTCATAACATGTAAATGATATCCTCCGTCGGGCCTTTACCAGCGCGAACTGCCGCTATTTTAGAACCTTGCTGCCTAGTTCGCGCTGATGGTAAGAGGCCCGATAGTATGACATTAATTCCGTGGAAGATGGGTCGACCTTTGGTATGGGACGCAACTTGTGTTGATATCCTAGCACCGTCACATCTAACCGGAACTGAAATTAAGGCTGGAGCAGCGGCTGAATCAGCAGAGAACCTCAAAAGGCGCAAATACTGTACTCTAGACAGTGTATACATATTTGAGCCTTTTGGGGTAGAAACTTTAGGACCGTGGGGGCCTGGTGCCCATAATATATTTAAAGATTTAAGTAAGCGCCTTAATGAAGCGACACGTGATCGGAATGCTGGGCTTTACTTGGCACAGAGGTTAAGCATTGCTATCCAATATGGCAATGCTGCCAACGTTCTGGGCACGTTACCTACTGGCAGCAGTTTATTTGAATAAGTATTTGTCTCCTATTTGGAGTATTTAGACCACTTAGTTTTCTGTTAGTATTATTACTGTAATACTTTAGAATTTACAGTGTTATATTGGATGGTTTTACCGGTATTTTATAGTAATATACATAATGTAGAGACAGTTCTGAGATGTAGAATATGTTAATTAACAAATTATAATAATAATTACATGTAAATTATTATGTTTAAATATTTGAACACTTATAAAGTATCATTAATAATAGTGTAGGGTTTTAAAGGTTAAATAAGTTGTACAAAGGAATAACGTTATCCCATACAAACTTTGAAGTTAAAACCGATTTTACGATCATATGCAAAATGTTTTTTACTAGCAACCCACCCTCGCCTCGCTTCGGTTTCAGTCGCCTTACCCGCGTAGTTCCCGTTCCCGTGGGAACACCGGCATAAAATATAGCGTATGTTACTCCTTGATATTATAGCTTTCCATTGGTCAAAGAATTTTTGAAATCGGTTCGATAGTTTAAGCGTGAAAGTGTAACAAACAAACTTACCTTCTCATTTATAATATTAATAAAGATAAGCTTTAGCCATTTAACGGTTGTCACAGTAATGGCTGTTATGGTAACCATTGACATTTTAAGCGTTGCTATGATAATCATTGCAATCATAAATGTTGGTTAATTAAATTGTTAAGGATTTTTTGACAATTAAATAATATCGTCACATAAATCCAGTGAAATATATATACAATAGGCTCCATCTATGCCTGCACAACAACATCTTTGTAAATTATCATTAAGGATCATTTTAGCTCATAATACGTCCCGCTGTTGGGGTGGAGCCCCCTCGACAATAGGAGGGAAATTGACTTTACTATACCATGCTGCTATGACAGGTTGGTATAGGGTTTTATTTCGAATTTTCCTTCTCTTACATAGATGTTCTATGTATGTATTATTAATCGATTATTAATCCCTTAGTCGTCTTTTACGATACCCACGGGTAAGAAGTGCTACCTTTAGTTTCACTGAACCCCATTGCACGCATTCACACTCCCTTCACTTTCTACACGGTAGGCAACGGCCTAGCAAAGCATGAACGGCAGCAACACTTACCATCAGGTGTACTGTTTGCTCTTTTGCCACCGTTTGCGATAAAATAACCGAATTTTATTTTACTTTTTTTTTCTTTTCATGAGAAAACCTGCACTAAGGAAAATATTGCGGGGGAATCTATAAACATATAATTAACGGACATAAATTACATCCAGACGCAGAACACAATTTTTAGATTGCAGTGTGGTCTTGGATGGGATTCGAACCTACGAAAGTGGTATTGTAGGTCGGTATCTTAACCACTGCGCCATCCGTTCAGTCAAATTAAGTCAAAATTATATGATATATGAACATTTGAATGAAAAATATATCTACCTAAAAAGGACCTAAATTATGATCGCTTGATATGGCAAGGTTATGTACTAATTAAGTTATATAATTACTACACATATATAAATGGCCTCTCTCGACATAATGTTGTTAAAATACAATAGAAAACTACAATTAACGCAACGGGTGGTCCCTGTTGTTTGGAAAGAATTGAATTCCACAATAACAATTAACAAGGCATTCATTATAATTGTAAGCTTACCTATAATGTAGAAAATGCGAGACTGTGTTGGTAAAAGAAGAAAGAAGACTTCACAGATGGCGTAGTGGTTAAGATACTGACCTGCCACAACCAGTGTCGCAGGTTCCCACGTAGGACAACACTTTATGCAATCCACAAATTGTTGTTCTGAGTCTGGATGTAATTTGCGTCCGTTAATTATATGTTTGTAAAGTCCCTCGCAATCCTAGGATTAATTGCTTAGAGCAAGGTGTTGTCTTAAAAGAAAAGTTTTTTTTTTTAAATTGGTAAAAAAGATGTCTGAGTAATCATCAGTGACTTCATCCATGAGCTCAATGAAGTCCACTGTCAGATAAAGAGCTTTCTATAAGGTATAAAGTCAAGAAGACCACCACAGGATTGCAAGAGACTGAGTACTTATTACATAGAATATATGGTTGACCGAGCTTCGCTCGGCATATTTTTATCGAATTTATTTAGATATATATTACTAAAAAATAAAAAATAAATAATGAAAAATATATAAAAAATTACAAAAAGAGAATAATAATAACACCGAGATTCGAACCGACGCTGTTTGATTGAAAAATACCAAAATTAAAACCTGTCATCTTCCCATCTGCCAGCTACCATCCCAGCTATCGTAACTCATGACGTTACCATCGAAATTTGAATTCATATTCTTTTAAAATTTAATGTCATTGTTTATTTTACTAAAAACACGGACAAAACAACATTTTCTATAAATAAAACCTAGCTGATCGATTTTTTGAACCCGAATCCTCTAGTATGCCAAGTTTCAACAAAATCGTTGGTGCCGTTTCCGAGATCCTGAATATATATATATATATATATATATATATATACAAGAATTGCTCGTTTAAAGATATAAGATTTGATTACACAGTAACAGTGGTGAAAATAAATAAAACCGTGTGGTGACAGAGTACAAATACAATTGCTCACTTCCTCAATCTTGTTTGTGGATGACGTAAAGGACGAATAAGGGATATCATATGCCACTAAAAGCTAAAATAGAAGGAAAATTTTAAATAAAATTCTATAGCAGCCCGTTTGACCAGTGTGCCACGGTAGGTAAATTTTTCTTCTATTGAGGAGGAAACTCGAGCCGTTGTTATGTTCAAATAAAATTAGGACTTCTCCTTGAAATCGATAGTAGCGCCACCTACCGGGTCCAATTGTGAATCTAAACTATTCTCGAATTCCCTTGAATACGCACAAAAAATTTCATCAACATCGGTTCAGCCGTTTAGGAGTAAGTTCATTGACATACACACGTACACAAGAAATTTATATATAAAGATAGAATAACAGGTAGATATTAATCTCTGTAATAACGATGACTTATGGGATGTGAGACACCATGGTCCTCCTGTGATCTCACATAAGGAAATATTTGAAACTTAAATACAAATTGAATAAGATCTATAAACATTTTTTGATAATAAGGCAATGATGGTATTATAAGTTTAAAGGCACAGATGGCCTAGTGGTTAAGATTGGCACCCACGTCCTGGGTTCCATTTATTGTTCTGAGCTCAGCTTTAAGGCTTTCAGCTTCCTAATATAACCTCGGCATTGAATTGTCTATACAGTTTAAAAATATTTCATTAGATCAAATATTCTATAGATTTTATCGTAAATCTGGAGATTTCAGATAGGCATATTAATTAAGCACAACTACTAGTTTTTTTTCGTTAAAACCACATATTAAATTGCTTCGTCATCTTGCTATGTAACAAAATCTATGTTTGAATCGATAAGGTACTTGAGACCATCGTTTTCCATCGATTTAATACTACTTCACTTTAATTTGATAAGATTTAGATACAAGAAGATAACTTATGATTTCGTTTTCATTGATTATAGTTTCAGTTATTTATATAACTAATATTATTATCGTCATTTCGTTATTAAATCTTGATGAAGTACCAATTTAGAGATTGCTTGCGTTCTCAAATCAAAGATGTGGAAGTAGACGGACTTAGGCTTACTCCCATGAGTAGGTGTTATCAAAATCTTTGAATGAAACTTTTTTGCCATAGTTACTTAAGTAGGATATTAGAACAATTTTCTTCTTAATGTATAGAAAAAGATTACATATATGGATTGTAAAGAAAACTGAAACGAGAAGAAATTAAAACTTTAGAAGGGTTTTTTCACTGTTTAATAGAATAAAAATATATTGTAAAATTAAATTATTTTTGTGGATTTTATAGTGGTTTTATTTGATTTTAGATTACCCAACGTTTCGAACACACACTCACATAAACCATAAGTGCTAAAATCCTTAAATATTAGTTTTTTAAATGTAATATTCGTGTAAATATCAGTAATCATTATAAAAATATATAAAATGTAAGTTTGGTATTGAAAAAAATAACTGCGTGTTAAATACATGCACTTGTGGCTTGGTTTATAAATCGAGATATCAAATCTGCTGAGGGTTGAGCTCTCAGTATTGATTGACTCGATTTTTCCGTATTGGCACTTCCCGATCTTACCACTATAAGTAACGGTAAAGAATCTTGAATTTACCTGACCATAAATACAGTAATTATTAAGGTAATCGTCATCGCAGCCCACATACGTCCCACTATTGGGCTCCGGCCTCCTCCACTATGGGAGGGAATTTGACCTACTATACCATGCTGGTCAGATCGAGTTTGCTTTCTCTTACACAGATGTTATGTGCATATTATATCCCATAGTCGTCTTTTACGACATCCACGGGCAAGATAGGGAGTAGTGAATTGTATTCTTACTCTGTCACCACGTAGGTAGGTAATAAGGTCATTCAATGGAATAATCTAGTATTAATTTTTAAAGCAAACGTTTTGGCGTTGAATAAATGTGTGACCCGGACTATTTTTACTGAATTTCTAAAATATTTTAGTGATATTCTTCATTTTATCACCTAATTCTATCCTATTCTATCATATTCATGAATTTGTAAGAGTGGTAGGACCACACTGTCGACAGTTATCTGTCTACAGCCGCGGGCCGGTCCGTCCGGGGTAGTACCACGCTCTCGCAGAAAATCGACGTCTGAGTAGTAGCAATTTGTTACTGCGCTTCGTTCGGTGAGTGAGAGAGCCGGAAGCCCAACTTTCTGAGGGTGTTTGTGTATGGAGGGTTTTGGTGGTGCCCTTGGTATCACCAACCCTCAATGCACGCATTTACACTCCCTTCACTTTCTTCGCGGTAGGCAGCGACCCTGTAAAGGTCCATGAGCGGCAGCAACACTTACCATCAAGTGTACTGTTTGCTCGTTGGCCACCATTTGCAATAAAAAAAGAAGAAAAAAAATCTATCAACCCGTACACGGTTTTTGTTGGACATAGTCCATAAGATCCCCACGAGAATGTACCTACACATCGCTCAAGAGTGAGGTGAGTCTGTAATGCTTTAACAGCGTTTTATCACCCTTCATAAAAAACAGCATCATCGCATTCCTGGTCCACGACTCTGCAAAATTATCTCCGAGAATGACTGAATTAAATAGCCCCTGTAGAGCTTTTAATTCTAGTTTGTGCCCTGCTTTCAGGAGCTCTGTGGTAATTCCATCATCTCCTAATGCTTGTTATTTATTTCGGAACCATCCTGATGATCCCAAAAGTACGACAACAGGCCCTATAACTTCAACATACAATTTACCAGTTAAGAAATTATTGTTTTTGTTTATGACGATGATGGTGAAGCAGCACACCGAACAAGCAGCATACCTGATGGTAGATGATACTACCGCACATGGACCGTTGCCATGCTAGAGATACAGCTAGGCCGTTGCCTACTTAGTTCTTCTTAAACCTCGTTTAAAGAAGTATATGTCATAGAGCTTGGGAAACACAGCAACAGGTAGTTGATTTCAGAGCCTGCACGTACATGGAAGAAATTATCGCTGGAAACGTACAATTGAAGACCATAAAGTTTCCAGGTGAGGTGGTGAAACCCTGTGGTGTGAAGTGGAACGCTGCTAAAACGGTGACAATGGTAATAAATCAAACAGTTTCTCAGAGCAGTCCGCATGAGAGGCGGTAAAGAAAACAGAGTGACCTAAAATCTCTCCGCCGCTTCAGTGACTCCAACCTGCCCGTAAGATTGGGATTGCCAATGTTCCTTGCGCTCCCGTGACAGTTTTGGAAGAGTGGATAGTAGTGTGTTCATAAGGAAATCATGTTATCAACCGCGGTGGATAACCCGTCATTTAAACGTGATAATTATGGCATTATGACCCTTTGGGTAAGTCTGTCTGACAATGCAGGGTGGTAGACTAAAAGAAAACATAACGGTTACTGTCACGTTTCTCAATAATATAATAAATTGTGTTATAATTAATATATTTTTTACAGAAATATTTGTGGCACTACCTTATAAGTGCAAATATTAATTAAATTATCATTTTACAATGTTAAAAAGAATTTAATGACTGCTTTGCAATATTGTATGCTTCGCGAAGATATCAACTGTTAATAATGAGGTGTTTTTTACGTGTTCAATAAATAACTGACTGACCTTTTATACTGTTTTATACTGTCTCATTCACGGACAAGTATTGTAAATGATTGAATGGTGCTTGGGCTGAAAATTTAGGAGAAAGAATATAAAAAAACAGTAACTTAAAAATATTTTTGTTAATTATCTCGCCACCGCGCCAGAACGATCTGGGACAATACGACGTCATGGAATCGCGAGTTATTTCCCCATTGCCGTTTGGGCTAACCATCCATGCCGATTGCTTGACATCGATGGTCTACGCGGGAAAATAGTATAAAAAAAATTATATAATTTTTTAGATGAAAAAACAGCCATGTACGTCAAGGAACTCGGTACCTATGGTCGGTCCAATGACGAAGGGAAGGTAATACTGTGGGTTATGGGGCCGCACGCTGCCCATTCGTCACCCCGGATGGAACAGACGCCGTGTGTGGTGACCCAAAAAAAAAAATAGTTTCGCGGTGCTAAGCAATTATTGCAAAACTTTGAGTAAATAAATAGCTACAAATAAAATTACAAATTGCAATTTAATTAAATGTTATTTTTACAAATAAGTTTTAGACATTTGGTATGGCAAGATTGGTTGTCAATGTTGGTGTTCATGATTGGTGTGGCAATGATTGGTGTATTGTGCCCACCCGGCGAGGTGTGAGCTGTCACTCAAATAAACATGGGTTTACTTGTAAACAATACTATGTGACGCTTTTGTCATAAGACATAAGTGGAAAAAGTGTATAAGTCTAAAATTCAATTTATTGGATATTAAAAGATTAACTAAAATTTTTAAAAATTTCATTTTTTTTATTACTTTTAAGATTTTTATTCCAATTTCAATGTTATTAAGAATGAATTTAAAAATATTCTCCGTATCTTGCCCGTAGATGTCGTAAAAGACGACTAAGGGATATAATAAGCATATAACATCTGTACAAGAGAAGGAAATCTCAAAACGAAGCCCTATTCCAACACATCTGACCAGCGCGGAACAGTAGGTCAGTAACCCTGCCATTATGGAGGAGGCCTGAGTCCAACAGTGGGACATATATAGGTTGAGATGATGATATAAATATTTATTAATTATGATGAAGGTATAATCGTCGTTAGAAGTTCAAATCAGCAGTTCTAATTGAATTAACTAAATTTAATGAACTTGCTATCCGTATGAGTACTTATATATTACATATAAGTACTTATGTATAAACACCTAAGAAAAATGAAAGAAAACATTTATTTCATCATAAAACACACAAGAAATATAAAAACAACTCATTTCTAAAGTTATATAAAATAATATAATTTTAATTTGAAAAATTGATTAAATAAATTTCAGCATAAATTTTAATGTCTGCCTGACTTTAAAAGTTGTGTTTCAGAAATATTTTGTTGTAGTATGTGACAAAAAGTTAAAATTTTGTTCTCATCTTTAAGTATAAGTAATCGGTCCTTACAAGCATATCACATGATCAGCAAGAAGAATAACTACTAATAAGCAACCACGGCTAAGCTAATATGGCATTAGTATTAAACAGTACAACTCGTAGTAGATACTCGGCCATAACGTAATGTATGTCATTTGGCAACATATTCGCAGCTTGGTAACAACTGAAAACGCACTAGAATTTCGATTCATCCTTTAAGCAAATATATTACATCTATAGAATAGATTCATTCTTTATATCTGTAGGAGAAAAAGATATTATAGTTTATTTTGTAAATAAACTACTAAAAGACAAAAAAATGGCAGTTGGCTTTTGCTTTTTTAATTACTCATAGTTTATTAAAATACCATTTATGCTAACAGAATAGCAATAGCATTCTAACATTTTAAATTTATTTAATATTAGATAAAAATCTATTTTAAATCACACTTGGTAATAAATTTATTATTTTTATAAAAATTCTATTAAAAATACCCATTGTAACTGCTAAAGATCACAGTTTGTAGAAATAGCTACCGTAGTCTTTAAACTTAATAAATTATAAAACCAATTTAAAATTAAAACGATTAGGTTTATTAGTATTTTTAGCAATGCACAATTTAGTAAACATTATCATTTTTTTTTTGTAAAAAAGGATATTCTCGTACTTATCCTACTTCTGTAGGATATGCCAACCGCCTACACACTCACTAAAATTACCCAATAAAATTGGATTTTGTTTGGTACGATGCACTCGGATCGAACAATGACAAGTCAATCATTTTAACATTATAGCTTGACTACAATACACTTCCTTGAATGACGGACAAATTTTAATCTCAAAATGATGGATTTATTATAAAAAGTGGCGAGCTTTGAGCTTTAAGTTAAGCAGGTGTTGTTCAAGAAGGATTGCGATTATACCTGTCAAGATTTTATTCAATCTCTGATCGATTGTGGGAGCAATGGAGTATGTATTGCAATTCCTGCATTCGTGATATGAAACACCAATAGACTTTAATTTAATTTAATTATTTTTTGCTCTGCAATCTGTTTGTAATTTGGATGGATAGGCGCATATTCTTTATGATGTGATTGTAGTTATTTCTGTTTTAGTTATTGTGGTTGGTATTATTACGAATGATTTTTAACTTAAAATAGTTATGATGAAGCATGGGAGTCCTTAAGAATAGGTAAACTAACAAATAAGTAAATTATTAATTACTTACTTCTTTAATTAGTATTAAAATATGAATGCATGCGATCGTCATCCTGGCCCGTGGGGTACTGAAAGGATAACCGACAGTGCGTACCACTAAAGTCTAAACAGTGGCATCAGCGGCTCATTCAACAGACCTATAGTTGGAGACAGGGGGCTCATATGAGCTTATGGAACAGTATCCTTTTTTCGTCGCCTTGGGTGTATGGAGATAGGGAAACCTGGACTATAACTGATCCGATAAAGGCTTATTATATAAATCATCTTTGTAACGAAAAATTTAGAATCGTGTCAGCATCCAGCACAATTGTAACTGAAAAATTAGAGTACTCTGTGTAAACATATCTGATAGATGGCATGGTAAAATGACTCCATCCAAATACATAATTGTATTTAAAAATGGTAACTAAAGGTAAGCAGCACATTAGGTTAATTGGTAAATCATCGGAGTTCGAGTAGACATATAGTAGAAATATCCTGGGTGATCTCTGTTTCGCATTAGAAATCGATTTTAGTTGAATTATGGGTATGAACTACCATATTAACTTAGCTACCTGTCACATTATATGATATACAATTAAAAATCCGTGTGGTGTCGGATTAAGAATACAATTCACCACTCCCTACCCTGTCCGTGGATGTCGTAAAAGACGACAAGTAAGGGATAATATGCACATAAGATCTGTGCAAGAGAAAGAAAACTGGAAATGAAACCCTATACCAACATGGCTGACCGGCATGGTATAGTAGGTTAAATTCTCTTCCATTATGGAGGAAGCCCGAGCCCAACAGTGGGACGTATGCGGGCGATGATAATGAAATAAAAATAAATATTTAATATAGCGACATTCTGACATGAAAAATGCCCTCTGATGTTTACGCGAGCATTACACATAAATAAAACTACTAGGGTTTTTATAGCGTTTGTAATTAATTTTTGATTGCCCGACGTTTCGAATACTCTACAGTATTTAGGGTCACAGGCGGACCAAGGCAATGAAAAATACCAATGACAAAAAAGTCTCTTAACATGGAATAAAGATCACCTTTTTAAAAAAAAATACCTAGTTTCAGTTCCTTCAACCAACTCATATGACTAAGGAAGGAAGGGGATGCTAATGAGAAACTTTCACTGTCAGTTTAATTGTTAGTCAGTCAGTCAGTCAAATTGTATAAATATTTTTCATATACATAATTTAATTCGTTATCTCGTCTCAGCTAATATAATTGTTGCGCCTCATGCCGCCCTAGCCGAGGCCGCGGGTGACGTGACCGGGGATTAGTCCGTCACCCACCGAGAGGCCGACCGCGTGAGGAAAGACCGACGTCCTCCCCGAGGGGGGGACGTCGGTCGATGGGAGGGTACCCCAATAGGGGGTATTCCGTCGGGCCGACCACTGACGACAAGTTAACGCTGCTCCAGTGGTCGGCCCAACGACGAAGGCGACGTGGTTTTCGGGTGGGTCGCGGGAGTTGCGTGCTTAAGCCCCTCTGTCGCCCCGGATGGAGTGGTGCGGAGGCGCGTCGACCGCGGCCCACCCACAAAAAAAAAAAAAAAAAGCTAATATAATTGTCACTGCTGGGCTAGGGTTTCCTTCAGAATACCTATTAGGGAAACTTGACCTAGCTTACCAAGCTGGTCAAAAGTGTTGATATTTGATTTCATTTCGAGACTTCCTTTTTTTTAATAGTTGTTCTTTAGTCGTCGTATACGACACCCACGGGCAAGAAAAGGGATGGTGAATAGTATTCTTACTCAATCACCATACGAAAAATTTATTCAAATTACTAAAATATAATCATTACTTACGCCTATAAATTAAAATAAACCACATCCGTTCTTCGAAGAATCCCGAACCCCCACATATCATATTTCAATAGACAAATAACAGAAGAGTATCTATTATTTAATACAAACAAATTATTACGTTCTATTGAGCTAACAGAATGCCAATTGTGTGACGATCACTCCCGCTGACTTAACTTTAAGCCCATTATATTAACAATAGATTGAAATTGGACTTATGTATGTTTGCCGCAAGGTGTGTTAATCCTTTTCGTTTATTGGCTTAAAAGTTTTTCTGTAGGATTTAACATAAAGTTGATAAAACAATTCGGGAACAAATTAAATTTGTGATACTAAAAACAGCTTTTGCACTATTATTTATAGATTTTGTCATTTTCCTTTTATTTTTTTAGATTTTTCTATAACTTGACTAACGAGTTAACAATCATAGTTGAATAATATACTACAGTAGATAGAAGAAGATAGAAAGATATTTTGTTTTCATTAAATCTAATAAAAACATAAACAAAGAAAAGAACTTGTTAGATTAAGTAATTTAATTTTAACGAGGAACAAAAAGGTTATTCGTTCAGTTCATACTATTTCGCCTTAAAGAAACAGCCCTGATATTCTATCAGTAGAATTTCGATTATATGAATACCAATTGATGCGAAAATTCGATAATTTGACTTTAAATATCCTATTTTAAATTGCTTATTTTGGATTCTTAAAAAAATATTTTTAATAATAAATTGTTTACACAACATCTTTTTTTTTATAATTTATACACATAATTTAATATACCAATAAGGTTTGTGTATTTTATTTTGGGACTAATTTCACCACTTATTCTCACTATTATAACTCTTGTAAGTAGAGACCCCGAATGATCACCCTAGATGATATCGAGGTTTTTGAAAAATGAACTTAATTATCTTGGAACCCGCAATAAATTTAATTAGAAAAGTTGGAAGTGATTGATTCCACTTTTCTCCTATCCCATTCGGAAGATAGAAAGCAACATTCACTAGTTTTTCAACATTTAAGTGGGTGTGCAGCTACAATAAGCACAGCCGCATAGTACCATGGCTATGGCATAGCTTGACAGGATCTACGTGTGGACCTTAAGATTGGTTGCTATAATAGGTATAGAAGAAATGTCCGAACGCACGGAAATTTTCTCGATTTGCTATAAGGTCCTTATAGTATACTCCATGACTTGCAACGACGTGACTTACAAACTGACTAACATACAGTCGCACTCGTTACGTTAGAGATCGTACTCCCAGAGAGTATGGTGTGCTGATTGTTCATACTCGTGATTACATGTGACGCTTTCACATAATGGTTGTTATGGTTTAAAAGAGAATAATTTACTTTTGAAGTTGCTATGACCAGTTAGAAATTAGGTCATATATTTAAGATCAAGTATTACAAAATGTTAAATTGTCTTTTACATAAAATATGTTATACGGACTTACGATTATTGGGACTATCCCTAGTTTTAATTGATCCAGATAATCGGGATACTTTATATAAAGGGTAAGAAGTGAGTTATACTTACCAAGAAAATCATTTATTATCCTTTCTCTGGTATCGTTAGTTTTTGCAATCCTCTTAAGGTCGAGAGTTATTGACATAAGTACTTAAAAATGTCAGGAAGTTTTTTAAGTCCATATGACGCTACTTTTGACAGAAATTGATATGTGCAATTGGTGCCTAAGTCTCCGAGGAGAATGCTACTGTTCATTCCGTTAGCGATCCTCAGCTACTGGTTTTTACGACTCCTACAAGATAGTAAGGCATGGAGACATATTATATTTATAACCTGTCATCACCCAGGTATATAAGTATACCCTAGTATAGTGTCTTTTTTAGTTTACGATGATGTACCACCTAAAAATGATAGAAATGGTAGCAAGAAAGGCAGTTGCTTTATAGCTAAGAATATAGGCGTCGTTTCAGCTCATACACGTCCCACTGCTGGGCCTGGGTAGGCCCAGTAGGAGGGACATTGACCTGCTATCCCATGCTAGTCTGACGTATTGGTATAGGGTTTTATTACGAATTTTCTTTCTATTGCACAGTTGTTATGTGTATTATATATCTTGATCGTCTTTTACGACATCCACAGGCGAGATAGGGAGTGGTTATTTGAATTCTTACTCTGTCATCATACAGAAAGAATATGGTCGCTCTAATTTTAGATGCTAGTGCGTGAAATCGATAACTCTACGTGTCTTTTGAAATATAATGCTTATTAGTATCATTATTTAAACGATCACGCACCTGCAAATTGATCACGCCAAGGTTGCTTATAAATCAATTTGCATTATTGTATCTAGTATATAGTTTATTTATTATTCATCAAATCTTTTTAGTGTCTTTATTTAGTAACGGGTCTTCACTCGGAAATTGCATAGATCACGGAGGCCTAATACATATTGCTTTATAGATATTTTTGGTGACTTCGTGAAGTTTAGGGTAGTACCACACTCTCGCAGAAAATTGATGTCTGAATAGTAGCAATTTGTTACTACAATTCGGGTGTGAGAGAGCCCGAAACCTAACCTTCTGAAGGTGTTTGCATGTGATGAGTTTTGGTTATGCTTTTAGTATTACCGAACCTAAAGAGGTTCGGTAATATTAAAAGCATAACCGTGTTGATACGTGCAAAGGCACGTATTAACACTGCCTTTACTTTCTTCACGGTAGATAGCGACTTAACATAGGTCTATTAGCAGCAGTATCAACATGGGGATTTTCTTTTTCATGTTATTAATTTTATTTTTTAATTGTTATTAGCTTTATTTCAAACTTATACCTACTAAATACATTTTTGAATATAATATAAAATACAATATTTAAAAATATAAAAAGTGAAATGACCCACCGGTAGCAAATACAAGGATCAAGCTGTCGGTGGTTAGGGCTCCAACGAGAGGAACTTCCTCACGATGCGCGCCGTGTCCAGTAAGACCGCCTTCTGTATCAGATCCGTAATCCTACTAACCTAACCTAACCTACTTATCTATACCAATAAATAAAATTGGAGTGTCCGTTTGTAATGTCAAAATAATAGGCCTTTAGCCTAGCCTTTAGCATAGCCTTTTTAGGCTCACATGGTTTTTTGCACTATGCATATGCCTAAAAATCACTTTATATTTTTTTTGTCTGTCTGTTTGTCTGTCTGTCTGTCTATCTGTTTGTTCCAGGTAATCTTCAAAACGGCCCGACCGATTTAAAAATTTCTTTCACCAATGGAAAGCTATAATATCAGTAAATAAACTAGGCTATATTTTATCCCGATATTCCCACGGGAACGGGAACTACGGGGATAAGGCGAGTGAAACCGAAGCGAAGCGAGGGCGGGTTGCTAGTTGTTATTATGTTAGTAGGTACATTCCGCAGGCTCGTCCCGCGGCTCGTCGGCGTGGCGTCCGCCCTACAATGGCTGATGCCGAATGTGGGCGGACCGAGCGCGGCATATCGACAGCTGTACGCGGGGGTCATCCGGTCGATGGCCCTGTACGGCGCACCGGTGTGGGCGGGATCCATGACCGCCCGACTTAGGGCCCTTCTGTGGCGTCCACAGAAGGACATGGCGGTCAAGATCATCCGCGGGTACCGCACGGTGGCGACGGAGGCGGCGTGCCTATTGGCCGGGACTCCGCCGTGGGACCTGGAGGCGGAAATGCTCTCCGACTTGTATCAGCGGGTGTTGGGGGTGCGCGGGGGGTCGGTGTTGTTTCCTTGAAGGAGCTCACCGCCTGGCGCGTCGACGCCCGCCGGGACGTCATCGCCCGTTGGGTAGACCGGCTGGAGAGGCCTCGATACGGTGTTTGGACCGTGGAGGCCTTCCGGCCGGTGCTGATGCAGTGGTTGGAAAAGCGGCACGGGGTGCTCTCCTTCCGACTCGTACAGGTCTTGACGGGGCATGGATGCTTCGGCAAGTACCTGTACAGGGTCGCTAGGAGGGAGAGAACTCCGTCCTGCCACCACTGCGATTGCGATGAGGACACGGCGCAGCACACGCTCGAGGTCTGTGCCGCTTGGGCAGAGCCGCGTCGTGAACTCGTCGCAATCATCGGTGCAGACTTGACGCTGCCGACCATCGCTAGGGAGATGCTCGGCAGCATCAGGAATTGGGACGCGGTCGCAGCCTTCTGCGAGGCAGTTATCTCGCAGAAGGAGGCGGCGGGTCGCGAGCGCGAGAAGCACAGCCTCGATGATGCGACCCGCCGCCGGCGACTGGGGCGGCGCAGGCAGGAGTACCTGCGTGCAATGCCGCCCTAGCCGAGGCCGCGGGTGACGTGACCGGGGATTAGTCCGTCACCCGCCGAGAGGCCGACCGCGTGAGGAAAGACCGACGTCCTTCCTGAGGGGGGGACGTCGGTCGATGGGAGGGTACCCCGGGTAGGGGGTATTCTGTCGGGCCGACCACTGATGACAAGTAACCCTGCTCCAGTGGTCGGCCCAACGACGAAGGCGACGTGGTGTTCGGGTGGGTTGCGGGAGTGCGTGCTTAAGCCCCTCTGTCGCCCCGGACGGTGTGGTGCGGAGGCGCGCCGACCGCCCAAAAAAAAAAAAAAATTATGTTAGTACATACTTATTTTATTTTAATTCTTAACACAAAATATGCTGTAAATAAGTAGTCTGCGTTGAATTTGCTGACAATCGTCACACAAAATGCCGCTACTGAAGAACAGCATTATGTTACTGCAACATTAAGCTGAGTAGCGATCTTTTTACTCGCTTGCGGGTGGGATCCTCGCTCTTACATCTATATGTAAACTATGTTATACAAATATGTATCCTTCTGCGAGGGAGAAATAAACTATTTTTCTTTCTTTCAAATTACCATCAGGTGCACTCTTTGTTCGTTTGCCAACAATAGCATCATCATCATCTTGCTCTTATCCCAATTACTTGGGGTCGACGCAATATGTCATCTGTTTTGACATATTGCAAAAAGTTTCGGCAATGACTTTTATGACCGGCCGCCTGCCTGACGTCAACCCTCCTTGGGAATATAATCTTTGACCCAAATGGTACCAGATGGAGTTGGTCCGGGTCAATCTAGGGCTCTTAGTCGTCTTTTACGACACCCACGAGCAAAGCAAGGGTTGGTAGTATTCGAAGCCGCTACTACACAGCAATAGCAACAATAGCAACAAAAAAAAACCTCAGAGATGTGTGCAGTGCGTCACCCGCAGAGAGGCTGACCGGGCGACGGCGATCGAGGTCCCCGAGGGGAACGTCGAGAGGACAGGGTCGGCGACGAAGGCGACGTGGCTACGGGTGGGTAATAGGGCCGCGCGCCGCCCCTCCATCGGACGGAGCCGGGCAGCGGGTGCGTTGACCATGGCCAGCACTAAAAAAAAAAGAGAAATGTATGCAGTAAGGTTTGTACCTTGTCAGTTATCTAGTCCATTCGTCCCCCATTAACTAAGGTACGATAAGAAAATATACGGGTTAACGTTTTTAAATTAACCCCTCTATCTCTAATGAGCCTAATTATAATTACAAATTTGGATATTAATCGATAATTGTTCGATTGGTGTTGTTTTTACTTGCACGCAATAATATTAAACTAGTGCAATGCAATTAGCTGTTATTTATGATTTTATATTAGAGTTGAACCATTTATAATGCTTAGGTACTTAGAATGTAACTTATACTGTGACTTTGTCTGTATAGATTAATTTCTTCAATTCTTATATTTTTTTTAATGAATACTTCTAACTTGCCTAAGTTTCCGTGTTATGTATGATTTCCGTGTGTTGTCGGAGTAAGAATATAATTCACCACCCCCCTCTCTTACCCGTGGATGTCGTAAAAGATGACTAAGGGATATATTATGCATATGACATCTATGCAAGAGATGGAAAACTCGAAACAAAACCCTATACCAACCTGTCTATCTAGCATGGTATAGTAAGGTCAATCTCCCTCCTATTATGGAGGAGGCTCGAGCCCAGTAGTGGGACGTATATGAGCCGAAATGATGAATAATTAACAGCGCCTTGCGGTTTCACTCGCAGTTCCTCTTCCCGTGGAAATATCGGGATAAATTATAGCTTATGTTTTATTCTGATATGTAAGCTATATTATTGTGAAGTTTCATCAAAATCCATACAGTAGTTTTTGGGTGAATGAGCAACAAACATCTTCATATCCTCACAAATTTTCGCGTTAATAATATTATATAGTAGGAAGGATGATAGGCAGGGTTAGATGGGGAGTAAATTCACGTAAGTCCTCATCGACATGATCATGTGATGTGTTAACGCTAATACCATATCTATAGTTATGTCTATGTTACTATATCTGGGAGGGTACCCCAATAGGGGGTATTCCGTCCGGCCGACTACTGATGTCAAGTAACCCTGCTCCGGTGGTCGGCCCAACGACGAAGGCGACGTGGTTTTCGGGTGGGTTGCGAGAGTTGCATGCTTAAGCCCCTCTGTCACCCCGGACGGAGTGGTGCGGAGGCGCGCCGACGGCAACCCACCCACAAAAAAAAAAAATGTTACTATATCTGTATCAATATTTTTCAAAATTAGCTAAATGCAAAAAGTTTTCATTTAGATACTAATATTAATTTAAGATCAAACAAAAAAATTAATTTGAATATCCAAAAATAACAAGTGTTTGTTTATTGTCTTAAGTTTTCACTTCAGTCGGCAGTTATCATGGCTGCTTATGTATTTTGAGAGGCCATGGGCTGGTCTCATCTTATGTGAGAGGCCTACATTCAGCAGTGAACGGCGATAGGCTGAAATGATGATGAATGATGAAAGTAGAGACCGAAAAGCCCGAAGAAGGAAATGGCGGTGAAATGTATTCTTACTTCAATAACACATATAAGTAGTTTTCCATCCATCCATCAGCCTACAGAAGTCCACTGCTGGACATAGGCCTCCCCACGAGAATGCCACTCGGAACGGTCCTGCGCCACTTGCAACGGTTCCCTGCGACTTTGAGAATGTCGTCAGTCCACCTAGTGGGGGGTCGTCCTACGCTGTGCCGTCCGATTCATGGTCACCACTCAAGAACCTTTCTTCCCCAACGATTGTCGGTTCGACGAGCGATGTGGCCTGCCCATTGCCATTTCAACGTGCTAATTCTGCGGGCTATGTCGGTTACACCCGTTCTTCTACGGATTGCCGTGTAGCACGCTGCACACATAGCACGCTGAGCGACTTTGAGCTTTTTTATGAGGCCGACATTTAGAGACCACGTTTCAGTGCCGTAAGTCATCGCTGGTAACACACACTGGTTATAAACCTTTGGTTTCAGACATTGCGGAACATTGGACGAGAAGATCCTCTTAAGTTTCCCGAACGCTGCCCAGCCGAGTTGGATTCGTCGGCTGACCTCTTTCTCGAAATTGGATCTACCTAACTGGACTGTTTGTCCTAGGTAAACATAATGATTCACAACTTCGAGAATCGCATTCCCAACTAGGACCGGTAAGTAGTTTTACAGGCATGCAATAATACCTTTGACAAACGAACAAAATATCTTACATTTTTCTGTTACATTGTAATTGAGTATATTAGGTAAGTGCGTTCTTATTTAGCGTATAGTGGATTAATAACTTTGTTTTTTTTTTAACGTTCGTTTACGTTAATTGAGAATCGTTTAACAACAGGAATATCGCAATAAACTATGATAATAATGCAATAAATAACACTTACTGTTTATGTACCTACACTTAAAATTTAAACCAAGTTAAATTCTTTGTTGTGTCCTACTATGGCGGTGGCAAGTGCCCAACAGTGGGTTTATTTGAGATGATAATGTCAAATATGAACAGACAGACAGGGTTGTCTATCCTTTACATGAATTTGCTATGAACAATAAAGCCTTATTTATTATTCCTTTTATAATTTACGAAAAAGAAAGAAAAAAATAGCCATGAACTCTTATGAAGATACACGATAATAGTGAAACTGTTGGATTGCAGAAAACCATTTTAACTAGTCATCAATCACTTCCGAACATCGTCGTCTCATACATGTCCCACTTCTGGGCTCAAGCCTCCTCCTCGATTGGAAGGAAATTGACCTACTATACTAGGTTAGACATGTTGGTATAGGCCTTTATTTCGAGTCCTTCTCTTGCACAGATCTCATATGCCATAGGAACTCCTAAAGGGGATGGTGAATTATTACTTACTCTGTCACCATAATTTATAATATAAAACAATATTGACTTTAACATAACTACTGATAACCTTGCCTTGACTGAAAGCGAATGTTACACATCAGAACATTTTCAATAGAGTAATAAATCATATGTTACTGTAACCCTTCAAATACTGACGCGACCACTAATGACTTCGAGTCAGCAAAAACAAAAAAAAAACGTTCAGGGAAAAAATTATTTAAAATTCAAAAAAGAAAATAAAAAGCCTATGCTCCATGAGGCTTGTTGACATAAAACCACAGAAATGGGGCCGAGAGTCTCTTAACTAATTTCTTCCATCGCTACCGTATACAGAGAGTGTTAATTGCACTGTGCGATAAAGATGAGAGATATAAATTAAGAGGGCGTGTGAATGAGATAGTTGATGACACGGCTACGAAATAAAAAGTTGTTCATACCAGTTTGCGCACTCACACAGTAGCGTTAGCTCGTTATGGCAATGCTTTTAACCCTATAATGAACGTTTATGTTTGATTAAAAAAACATGATTTTTGTATAACTGTTCATTTTATCGACTGTTAAATGGAGTATTTCAATAATTTGTTTAATTATTAATAAATGCGAAGGTAATTTAGCATTACGTATGTAAAGACATTAGTATGGAGGGTATTATTTGTTTTTAGTTTTATAAAAGCGTAACATCTGCTTCGTTTATGAATACTAAACAAATTAACGTTAAAAACTGGTTATAAGTTCTTTAAACCGTCTAAATAATATCATTATATATATAGTTTTAGTTATTATTTAGTTATTTTATTCAGTGAAAACAAAGTATTTATGATGTGATGAATTAGATGTACAAATTTCGTATATAATAGAAATTCAAATTTTACAGTGCTTGTGGTCAGCATGTCGCATTTTTGAACCATACAATTCTGTCATATTATACTTCTCGACTTTTACTTTTCTGATAATATCAACCTAGATATTTAGGTCATTATCAAAATGTTCGTAATGAAGTTCAAACAATAACAATAACGACCCGCAGAGATCTCAATTTCGAATACATGCATCGCCTGTTTAAAGTTATACACAAATTAAAAAATAAATAAATTACTATTTATAATTACATACTTTAATGATGAACAAAAATATCAACGGGAAACCGGGACCTATAAGAACTGTAGAGATTTTAATATAACACGTCGCCTTCGTCGTTGGGCCGATCACCGGTGCAGAGTGCCTTGACTACAGTGGTCAATCCGACGGAATACCCCGAGGTAGTACCCTCTCCCATCGACATCTCCCCTGGACGCCGATCGCTGTCGCGAGGCTAACCTCTCCGTGGGTGCCGGACTAAATCCCCGGTCCGGTCACCCGCAGTCTCTGCTAGGGCCACCCTAGCAGAGACCGCGGGTCAGGCGCATTTATGGATCGCTTGAAGATGTGTCATGGACGGAAAAGGACTCTATAATATAAAAAATGAGAGGGTAATACTAAAAACTATCGAAAGCTTCAACAAAAATTAATCGTTGACTACATTAGTAATTTGTAATTCTGAGTAGGTAAATTAAGTCAAGTAGTAATATAATAAAAAATAAAACATTAACTTAAAATAAATTAAACTGCCACGGGTACTAAAGGTCCCAAGCTCGCATTATAATGTTACGTCAACCCGTTGACAAGTTGAAGGCGATTGGCACAACGCTCCGGCTTCCGCGATATGGTTAATTAGCAATAAAACCCTGCCTTGTTCGGTCGAAACGACCATGGTTTGTAAAGGGTTATCATGATACTTTGTAACACATGAATGCATGTAATCACGCTATAATTAATAAGAAAGCTTGTTAGCTTAATATATTACGTAGTTTTATACAGTGTTTGTTAATCTGTTGAAACGGCTCGTCAAATTTTAATGCAATCTACTTTAAGATTAGATCTAGCTTTAAGATGTCATCATCAACACTACTATGTTCGAGGCTGCTCCATCATAGGAAGGAAATTTACCTACTGTACCATGCTGGTCAGACGTATTAGTATAGGGTTTTATTACTAGCTAGCCTTCTCTTGCATAGATATTATTATCTGCATATTATATCCCCAAGTTTTTTTACGACATCCACAGGCCAGAAATGGAATGGTGACCTGTATTCTTATTTCATCACCATGTGGAGGGAGCCATTAAGCTATTAAGTTATGCCCGAGTCCCTCCCTCCATTACCCCGGACGATTTGAATGAGGACCAGGAAAAATACTGTCTTAAAAATAACTTATTAAGCAGATAATATTACTTTTAGCTAACGAAAAATCATAATAAAACCCTTTTAACAAGCTGCTTAATATGATACAAGTTAATTTCCTTCCATAATTAATGAGGATTGTGACCAACTGTGTTATTTTTGTCTTTTATCTTTTTTAAACTTTTTTAAACGCGGCGAATTTTGCAAACATAATTCATCGAACCAGCTCATATACTTCCAACTGCTGGGCTCGAGCCTCCTCCACAATAGGAGGGAAAATGACCTACTATGCCACGCTGGTTAGGCGTGTTGGCATAGGATTTTATTTCAAGTTTGCATAGGTGTTATATGCATATTGTATCTCTTAGTCGTCTTTTAGGACACCCACGAGCAAGAGCACGAAGGAGTGATGAATTGTATTCTTACACCGTTACCACACGGACGTAATTAACGGAAACAAATTACAATCCCACTCAGAACAAATATTTGTGTATCGTACATATTCTGGTTCTATTATTGAACCCACGGCACTAGGCATGGTAGATGAGTATTTTAATCACGACGCCTGCTGTGCAGTTCGGTTTCATGAGTGGTGGGGAAGAAACTACACTATAAATTAACTAAGTGGAAAATTTAATATGTGTGACCATATAAGATGGGTTTCAGACGCACCTCAGATGGGTTTCAGAAGTTGAAATAGTCGTAAAAGCCGACTATGATGTCAGGATCTAGTAGGTAGTAGTCTAGGATCAACCTCTGTTAGAAGAATAAAAGCTGTGCCAATCAAATTTGAATGCAGATGGCGTAGTGTTTAAGATATTGATGCCTACTACGCTAGATACCACTGATTCAAATGTCACGCAGGCCAACACTTTTTCAAAACCATGCGCGGATACCGCATGGTGTTGACGGAGGAAACGCGCCTGTTGGCCGGGACTCCCCGGTGGGACCTGGAGGCGGAAATGCTCGCTGGTTTGTGTCGGCGGTACGGTCGGGGGTGCGAGCGGAGGGCGGTATGGTCTCACCGTGAGGGAGCTCACCGCCTGGCGCGTCGACGCCCGCCGAGACGTCATTGCCCGTTGGGTAATGACGTCTCGACGTCTTTTGGCTTGAGAGCCCTCGGTTCGCGGTGTGGACCATGGAGAACTTCCGGCTGGTGCTGATGCAGTGGTTGAAATGGCGGCGCAGGGTGCTCTCCTTCCGACTAGTGCAGGTGTTGATGGGGCATGGATGCTTCGCCAAATACCTGTACACGGTCGTTAGGAGGGAGAGTACACTATCCTGCCACCACTGCGATTGTGACGAGGACACGGCGCAGCATACGCTCGAGGTTCGTGCCGCCTGGGCAGAGCAGCGTCGTGAACTCGGATCCTCGATGCCGACCTGACGTTGCCGACCATCGTCAGGGCAATGCTCGACAGCGTCAGGAACTGGAACGTGGTCGCAGCCTTCTGCGAGGTAGTAGCCTCACGGAAGGAGGCGGCGGAGCGCGTACGCGAGGAACGTTTCGTCGACGACGCGAACCGCCGCCGACGACTGGGGCGGCTTAGGCGCGATTATCTACGCCTCATGTCGCCCTACCCGAGGCCGCAGGTGACGTGACCGGGGAATTAGTCCGTCACCTGCCGAGAGGCCGACCGCATGAGGAAAAACTTTTAAATAGGGGATATTCCATCAGGGCGACCACTGACGTCAAGTCACCCTGCTCCGGTGGTCGGTCCAACGACGAAGGTGACGTGTCACGGGTGGGTTGCGGGTGTGCGTGCTTACGCCCCTCTGTCGCCCCTGAAGGAGTGGTGCGAGGAGCGCGCCGACCGTAACCCACCCCCTTAAAAAACGCCAACACATTTGGCGATCCAGAAATTGTTGTTCTGAGTCTGGATGTAATTTGTGTCCGTTAATTATATGTGTCTAAAGTTCCACGCAATACAAGGATTGTTTATTTAATCAATATAAATTCAGATAAAGACAGATAGATCAGTTCACAAATAATACATTTCCAACAGGAATAAATAAAAAAAATATACAGCTGGGGGGTTAAAACCGGCGACCCAGTTATCGGCCCCGATATGGTATAATATATAAACTCGACTATTTCTTCTGAGCACAATAATTGTTATAGTGCATTGATAACCTTTGATTTTGTTAGACTTAATGAATAATAGAGTTGACATATTTAATAATACATATAATATCCACAACTTTTTTTATACACTACCTATTATCGCAAATGGACAAAAATGCATCTAAGTCGCTGCTTACCACTAAGATATATTGCTACTTTCAAGAGAGATTTAATTATTATTAGTGTAGTTAGTAATTATTATTAGTCGTAGGACCGCCCTGTTGACAGTTGTATGTCTACAGCCGTGGGCCGGTGCGTCCGAGGTAGTACCACCACAGTCTCGCAGAAGATCGACGTTTAAGTAGTGGCAATCTGTTACTGTGCTTCGTTCGGTAAGCGAGGGAACCGGAACTCCATTTTCTGAGGGTGTTTGCGTATGGTGAGTTTTGGTGATGCTTTTGGTATTATAGAAATTCACACTCATTCACCTTCACTTTCTTCATGGCAGGCGGTGGCCTAACAACGGCTCGTGAGCATCATCACTTACCATCAGGTGTATTGTTCGCTCGCTTACTACCAACTGCAATAAAAAAAATATACCGTAAAATATACTCGTAAAACTTACTTTTTCATCAGTTTCAATAGGCGTTTTAATTTGGAAGTTGGCCTACTATTCTACGCAGGCCACGGATTAGCGTAGTCTCACTTTAAGTTATTCTTATCTACTTAAATCCCTTTGTCCTTTCCTAAAACATACAAGGTTGAAGTGTCAATAGTAGGTCTGTTGTAACGGCGGTGCTTCATATCAGCTATGTCTTCTTTAATTCGAGTTCTTAAGGATTTCTTTGTTTGTCCAGTGTAAGAGAAATTATAGTTACAGTCAAGTTTATAAGCGCCTGCACCCTGTAGAGGGATCTGGCACTTGACAGGTGGTAAGAATTAACTAATTCCTCAATGGCTTAAAATAAGTTATTTATGGAACCCGTTTTAAGATGTAGCCGATCTTGTCAGTGACTCCTTTCACATAAGGTAGTACTGCAGGGAGGCGTTCAACTGTAGGTGGTTTAACGCAGTCTCTATGAGGGAGACGAAGACCTTGTAGCTTATTTGCACGTAGAACCCGCTTGACATGCTATAGCTCCCCAGCCAGGTGTTCATCATCACAGATTCCTCGTGCTCTCTGCAACAAAGATTTAGACACGGTAGCTAACTTCGTCTTCGTTCTTTCAGTCTTCTTACACACTTTTTAGTATACCGCATACTAAAACGTGTGACAAATATACTATTTAAATCATTACGTATGTACTTTAGACATTTATTTGGATATTGCCATATCTAGTATCTATATAGTTCTACAAGAGCGAATCATTCCCCCAAGGCTCGTAGAAGACGTTACTAAGAATCAAAGCGCTGATAGTGATTATTTATTGCACATTATAATCACATTAACTGCACACTCAATGTGACGAACATATAACAGTTAATTTGTTATAATTTCAATGAAGATTTAGTGTTTCCTTTTTGATAAACTAGGAACTGATTTTACTAACTTTGTTGTTTCTATTCTCATTGTTTTACTCTATATAGATAGATTTTGCAATTTAATACACCTTTTGGGCCATAGGCTTTCATTCTTTCATGAAACGTCTATTTCTGGAGTGAGAGACTCCACAAAGGACAAAGAAATAGTCGCCTCGCTTGGTAGATGCATTGGGTGGAAACCTAATAATTTCTGATGTTTGCGGGAATATTACACATTGTAAATAAAATTACTTTAAGGCATTTATTGCGTTTGTATTTGATTTTTGATTGCCCAATGTTTCGAACACTTTATAGTGTGACCGTTACCATGAACGCTGCAAAGTGTACAAAACGTCGGGCAATTAAAAATAAAATACAAACTTGATAAAATCACGGAAAAATGTTAATAAGGTCTGCTATACTTACTGTATGGATCAGCATATTGGGCGAAAAAAGTGACGAATAAAAGACGATTGCATATAGCATGATAGATGTGCGGCGCGACGAGAATAGATAAAATAAGGAACGAACATATAAAAGAAAGTTTAACAGTAGCATCAGTAACGGAGAAGTTAAGTAACGAACGCTTGACCTGGTACGGACATTTGATAAGGTTGATGATAGGAATTCGAACCCACGATACTGGAAGGTTAGGGCATTATCTTAACCCCTACCCCATTTCTCTCTTCTCTCTATACTTGTACTTATTATGACCTGTAACTTAGATTAGTTAGGCTGCAGCAGAAAATCAGCGCTGCAAGTTTATGTAGCATACGCTGAGCAAGGCAACACCTTTTGGACACTATTACTTGGAATTTCAATTGTATATACTACTATTTTAATTATCAATATTTTTTCATCTTCGTTTTTTATATCATTTTGTATATATTTATATGTCAAGCATGTAACTATAGTCTCCAATAAATCTTATTTTCTTTCTTTCTTTCATTTGTACAGTGAAATAGGATAAAAGCAGAATGATGATGATAAAATAGGTCCATTCCGTAAAAAATCCAACTCTGATAATATCTTATAAACTGTTTTCTCGCACGAACGCGTATATTAATTGAACATTAGGGTTATATGCAATAAACAATGAGCGTTTATACCAAATTACAGTAATTTGACTTCAAACGAAATTACCGGAATATAACATTTAAAAAAACCATTTGCTTTTAATTTTGCAATTTGTCCGCTTAAATGGTATAACTGTAGTGGTTTAATTTGCAAACCAGTATTGCGATTTTGGTTCACAAAAAATGACACTCTGAACGGTCCTGTGCCACTTGTATCCAACGGTTCCCTGTGACTTTCAAGATGTCGTCAGTCCATCTAGTAGGACGTCCTATGCGGCTTCGTTCTATTCGTGGTTGCCATTTGGCAACCTTTTTTCCTAATAAATAATAATGCCGAATAATTTCTTATTTTCATACTAATATCAAACTTTTCCGTATAGTGACGGAGTAAGAATACAATTCACCACTCCCTATCTTGCTCGCGGATTTAGTAAAAGAAAACTAAAGGATATAATTCGCATATAACATCTATGCAAGAGATGGACAACTCGAAATAAAGCCCTATACCAACCTATCTGATCAGCATAGTATAGCAAGGTCAATTGCCCTCCTACTGTGGAAGAGGCTCAAGCCCAACAGCGAAACGTATATGAGCTGAAATGATAATGAGCGATAAAATCAAACTATAATAGTTTGAGCTGTGTAGTCAAGGCCTGATTAACCCCTGATTAAGCAATGCAATTCTCAGGTCCATGGTTTAAGGCCTATGAGCAGCAGTATCAGTTACCATCAAGTGTGCTATTTTATCTTTTGCCACCTACAAGCATTAAAAAAAATAAATACACAATATTGAGACAGTACACAAACTCAAAAAAATCGTTCGATGAAATGTTTTCTTTTTGATGTATGCTCGAGGCCCCTAATCTGTGCGGGGCCTCTAGGAAATTACCTAGTTTACCTTATGGATAATCCGGCCCTATGTGTAGTAGCGGCTATGAATACTGCCAATCCTTGCATTCCTCTTGGTTGTCGTAGGATGGGCGGGACTAGTTGAACATAGGGGCAAGTTGGGCAATCGAAATATCTCGCAAACTATTCGCCGTTCGCATAGGCATCGTATGGTGGAAAGAAATGGTAGCAGGAGGGGTAATCACAGGGCGATCGCTAATGGCAACTCGACAAACGAGCGAAGCACCAGTGTGTTTTGTTTATTTTGTGACCAAAAAGTAAAAACATCGTTTATCGCAAGTTTTCGTCTGTATTAGTCAAATTTTATCTGTTTTCAATCAGGTAGGTGTTAATTTTCCGTAAAATTATTGTACTTTTGATATATAGAAAGGTTCTCAGTATAAATCTTAGGGTTTTTTTTGTAATCTCACTTTTTTTTTTAAATTTTAGGATAGTTGAGCTATAGTTGCTCAAATTACTTCACGATTCAAACAACTAAAGTAATGAATATTTTATTTTTTTTATGATGCGAGCTTACAAGAGGACGGCTACAAGATGTTCTTACACTATTGAAGACTTAAATAATGCTGCAAAGACCTTCAACGATAAAGGAGAAAGTATGAATGCCGGCACCAAAGAATTCGGTATCAAACGGATGACTTTTTTAAGATTTTCAAAGAAATTAAATGAAAGAGGTGATTCACCCATAGTGATAATGACGACTATTCCTGCCTAATAGGCTTTGGTTAGACTATTCAGAAAGTTTACTAGGTGAAAGATGGATCCAGTGTCAAGCTTCCAGGGAATGGCCACATAAAATTGTGCTCCAGGTGGTCTTATCTTCGTTGTTGTCAATTGCAAGAGTGATCACAATGATTAAGTTGCTAAGACCATATTAATATCATCTTTTAAGATAATTAAGTCTGATTTTATACCGAAAGACTGAATCTAATCCTAAAGTTAGTCTTAAGATACGTTATGGTTTGTTTATTTTATTTTCTGTTAATTATCCAAAGATTTATTACCTACTTTAAAAGACTATAAATAAAGGGCTAATTATCAAACACATATTTTATTTTATATCTAGTTAACATTGAACCCCCGTATTGGCAAGACATTCTTAGTGCTCAACTGTAACCCGTAGCCTTGCTCAATTTACCCCACCTATGGGGTACGTTGAGCACGCTTGACTTTTCGTATTTAAATAGCTGTATCTCTTAAATTCGACTTGTTGCAAAAAAAATACTATAGGCACCTTTGGTAAAGGATAAACTACTAATAGGTACATCAGGCCACATAAGAACTCATTGAGACTCATAAATGAGGAGCTATATCCGCTCAAGTAAAAACTTGCTCAAGTAGCCCAGCCCTACCCTATAAGACGAGTAAGAGTTTTATATCCCACTTGACTCCCTGCAAAGACGGGCTGTTTGAATCGTCGGGGATCCCAATCTTACGGACAGATTGGAGTTGCTGGAGCAGCGGCGAGACTTTGGGTCACTCTGTGTACTCTACCGACTCTTTCACGGGGAGTGCTCCGAGGAACTGTTTGACTTGGTACCACCGTCACCATTCTACCAACGTACCACTCGACATCGTAGCAGAGTTCATCCATTTCACCAGGAAACGTTATGGTCTTCAACTGTACGTTTCCAGCGTTCATTTCTCCCACGTACGTGCAAGCTTTGGAATGAACTACCTGCTGCTGTGTTTCCCGAGCGCTATGACATGTCCTTCTTTAAACGAGGTTTAAGAAGAGTATTTCCTTCACGGTAGGCAGCGGCCTGGCTGTGCCCCTGGTATTGCAAAGGTCCATGTGCAGCAGTATCACTTACCATCAGGTGTGCTGCTTGCTCGTTTACCACCGTTTCCAATAAAAAAAAATAATAATATCGAACTAAGCCGTTTCATCTGATGCCTTCTGGTCAATAATTACATTCCCAAGGAGGATTAGCATTAGGAGGCTGTGGTTCATAAAACTATTTCCGATATTCAATTGATATATTATCAAAAGGAGTACATATATATATATATATACATATATATATATATATATATATATATATATATATATATATATATATATATATATATATATATATATATATATATATATTATCGACCCCTAGTATTTGGAAGCAGAGTGATGTTCACATTCATTATTGGACATATGCCCCTCTAACGTCGAATGCCAACATTGCTGCAGGTGGGTTGTCGATCGGGCCGACCACTGAGGACAAGGAATTTTGCACCAGTGGCCAGCCCAGCGACAAAGGCGACGTGCTACGGGTTACGGGATCAAGCGCCGCCCCTCTGCCGATTAACCTGATGATCTCAGGAGATTTTTAAAATTCCCCCTGGAAAGTAAAACACGCATATTCCTAATCTATCACTAGTCATTGTGAAGAAAGTGTGAATGTGAGCAATGAGGTTCGGTGATTTTAAAGTCCAAAAACCCGCCACACACAAACGCCTACAGAAAGTTGGGCTGCCGGCTCTCTCGCTCACTGAATGAAATGTAGTAACAAATTGCTACAACTCAGACGTCAATTTTCTGCGAGAGTTTGGTACTATGCCGGACGGAACAGTCCGCAATTGTAGACAGACAACTCTCTAGTATGTTCCTACCACATTTGATATTAAGTTGACCCCAAGCAATTATATAAAGTGCGGGATGAAGATAGTAACGACGATTATCGAATAACGGTGCATACTTATGCTCAGCGGCGGCCTTACCCATTGCGAGGCTCCGGGCGGCAGGTCTTTGCGAGGCCCCGGGCGGCAGGTCTTTGCGAGGCCCTTTATCCTTCGTGAAAAGTATGAGATACGAAAGTAGGTCTGGTTGTTTGGTTTAGGGATTTGTCATATTTGATGAAAAATACTAAAGTTGTACAAATAAATAAAATTTAAGTTTTATAATATTGAAAACAAAGTGAAAAATATAATTAATAAGTAAAAAAAGTGAGCCGTCGCCCAGGACGCCTGACAGATGTGAAATATCGAAACTATTTTGTACGAGTAGAGACACGGTATCGAATATAAAGTATCGATACTAAACTCATGAATAGTATCGAAAGATAAGTAACGTACTGTTTAAAGTATTGAGTACTTTTATTTACTTTATCTTTAGGTATTGAGTACTTTTCTTTCGATACCGATACATTTGGATTTCGATATTTTAGTCAATAAGTACTTTTTGGTAGGTATCGTATCGAATAAATTATCCATTTTAAAATTGACTTTACGACTCATATTTATGGTAACGTCATTTAGTACAAACGAAATGAACCTTCTAAAACGTAACTTGAAATAATTTGCGATTTATAAACCAGAAATAGCGCCATCTATCGAGCAAACGACCAACTCTAAGCTACAATATATTTTATAAAGAACTCTCTAATCCTGATATGACAATAAGACAAGCTGTTTAAAGTGAGTCAAAATCCAATTCTTAAGGAGTTGGTGACATACAAACAAATAAATATACAGCTGAAGCTAATAAAAGCCTATAAAAAATGAAATGCTTTCATCCGTTCACAGACATTCTTTCCGCACGAAGAGTGTGATTTAGGAAACAGAAATGGCGGCATTTATCGAGCTAACGACCAACTCTCAGCTTCAATATATTTAATAAAGAAATTTTTAATCCTGTAATGATAATAAGACAAACTATCTAAATAATTTTAACGTCATTGGTCCTCCTTAAATTTTCAACTTTTAAATGAAAATTTACTGTTTAAAGTGAGTCAAAATCCAATTCCTATGAAGTCGGTAATATAAAAAGAAATAAATATATATACACCTGAAACTAATAAAAGCCTATAAAAAAACGGGTTTCGTAGCTGAAAGTAAACTAAATACCATACCTACTGGTATATTTATATTACTAAGTTAGAGAATTTTACATTAATTTATAAAACAAGTATATATGCATAAAAGAACATTAGATTACGACAGGAACTAATACGATAACACTAAGGCATAAAGTATTAATAAAACATCGCGATATTTTTCCAAAAACGATGATTTTTATTCAATAAACATTTATTTTCATTAATATACATTATAAGTAACAATTTACTTTGAGTTCACTAGATGGCGTTGTACAAAATTTTAAATCGCACTATGGTTTCGTTACAAAAATGTAGGTATATGCATCCAAATATGTATTTATTATTTAATTAATAGGGGACCGCGAGGCGTGGCGTTAAACGCCACGCGACGATCACGGTCACCCTCGCCTATAGATGTTTCACATCAAAAATGTAATTTAAAATCTATATTTTTTTAAATTTGCTTGGTTTGTTGCGTGAGGCCCCTGTAAGCGCGAGGCCCCGGGCGATTGCCCTGTTCGCCACCCCCTAAGGCCGCCACTGCTTATGCTTTCAGATCAAATTTTAGAATACGTTTTCAACTCAATATCTCTGTTTGTAGACCTTGGTCTTATCACTACTTAAAGTCAATCAATATTAAGTAACGTAATTTTATAATTATATTAGCAACATTGTATATAATTATAGCAACACGATATATCAGAATTTCATTACGTGTTAAGGCCTTGTCATGTACTAACGAAATAGGTATTCGTGTAATAAATACTCAGAATTGTATCTTAATTTCTTCATAGATACATTGTATACGGACATGGTATGGCCTAAGTAAGAGTTTTCTATTTATGCTGATACCTAACTCATGAATGTTTTGGTTTTGTTCGGTTTAATCCACCGTAAAGAATGTTTGGATTAATAGTTGATGTCAAAAGGTGGGATAATGACTGTTAATAAGGTGGTAGCACGTTTCGTGTGGTGACAGAGTAAAAATACAGGTCCCCAGGCCTATTTTGATCGTACGTGTCATAAAAGTCGACTATAGAATAAAATATGCACGTAATATATATATGTAAGAGAAAGAAAATTCGAGATAAAACCCCATACCAGACTTTATGACCAGTGGGGTAGTAGTTCAATCTCCCTTGCATAGTAGAGGAGGTTCGAATGAACAGTAGGGCATAATGAGTTGAGACGACTACTGCAAAAAAATAACAATTAAAGAACATCATTGTTTCTTTACAATGGGCTCACCATAATGACATCAAATATAAGATATTTACTTACACAATTAAGCTAAAGAATATAGGTATAGTAAAAATATACATCATGTGCTCATGAAGTTCATGAGATAGGTACTAAATTGTCAAATTTTCTTACCTTGCCAATTTGAAGCAAATACCTCAATATAATTTTGAAGCTATCGTCGTAAGTGCGGCTACTTCAGGCATAAATCGATTATCTTCAACTTCCAGAATCACCTATAATACATCATTATTAACTAAAGTTATCAGACGATACGTGGTTTGTTTCGCAGTTCAAATTTCTATAACATCAGTGAAAAAACTAAGAACCAAATTTACAGTGTTCGTTCCGCAAGCGTGGACTATAGCCCACTTATATTCCATAGCGAACCGTAGGTATTAAACTATTTATATTCCATAATTACTAGGATTATTAACAAAAATACCAAACAAAAACAAATATAATTACAACATTTTTTTTTTTTTTTTTTTTTTGTGGGTGGGCCGCGGTCGGCGCGCCTCCGCACCACTCCGTCCGGGGCGACAGAGGGGCTTGAGCACGCAACTCCCGCGACCCACCCGAAGCCCACGTCGCCTTCGTCGTTGGGCCGACCACTGGAGCAGCGTTAACTTGTCGTCAGTGGTCGGCCCGACGGAATACCCCCTATTGGGGTACCCTCCCAAAGACCGACGTCCCCCCTCGGGGGGGACGTCGGTCTTTCCTCACGCGGTCGGCCTCTCGGCGGGTGACGGACTAATCCCCGGTCACGTCACATAATTACAACATTACACCAATCAATAAACAAAATACTTATTTTTGGAGTTTTTGGCGGGAATCTGAAGTGTCATGTGGTGTTCTTGTATTATATTCAATATCTTTGTGTTTTAACGTGTTATATTAAATAATTTTGATGGCATTTTATGTATATTGTGGCAAAGCTGCTGAGGTGTAGTGAATATGATATAAAATTGCTATACATACCTTTTTGTTTCCACCAAAATTCTCAAAAGGTAACCTTAACAGTGGCCATTACATTGTTGAGAGCGACACATTGACTTACTGACAGACCATTACTGACATGAAGAAACTGAGAACTTGAAAAGATAATTATAACTCGACACTGGCAAAAATGGCTCGTATTTGTAGCTGATTGCCAAGACAAAAAAGAAGAAGAAGAAATACTTATTTTGAATAAAGAAGTCCATGTTCTAAAAATAAAATAAATTTGAAATTTGAATTCATAGCCAAATAACTTTTTTTTAAATGGTCGATAACTACCGGACAATGGAAGTTTATTATTAAAGATCTATTATTTAGAGGAAGCAAATATATTAACGGAATTTTATATTTACTCTATGACTGTATTCTAGTAATGAACTGACAACTAGTATAAATAAAGAGAGTGTCTTTACCTATCAAATAGGTATAACTATTGAACAATATGTAAAAATTATTTTATTAGTTTCACAATATTGCGTCCACTTAAATCCATAGCAAAATGATTTCCCACTGGCCTTAACCTTAATAGCAAAGAAATCAGGTTAGCACAACATTTGCAGGAAATATGTATTACCAAGTAGCGACTAATAGTAATTGCCAACTAATTACTTATCGCGTAATTGCACGTATTATCACTATTAGTACAACGAAATACGGGATGTGAAAAAAATTACAAAGCGTTTCATCGACGACTTTGTATGTAGTTATCATAAATTGATTTAACTAAATCAGCAATGCTAATAAAATTATTTTGACTTTTTAAACATTTTAAAGTGCTTGCAATCGAAGCAATTACTTTGATTACTTGAGATTCAATTGCATTGAACGTTTAATAGGTTAATTGATTACCTCGATTATTATTACTTTCTGAATTTCAAGAGTTTGAAGCTTTATTTCTTCATCCTTCTAATAATATTATTTTCATTTTTATTAAAAAACACCGCTTCAAGGAGTAAATCATCATCATCATCATCGCAGCCTACATACGTCCCACTTTGGCTCGGGCCTCCTCCACAATGGGAGGGAACTTGACCTACTATACTATACTGGTCAGACATGTTGGTATAGGGTTTTATTTCGAGTTTTCATTCTCTTGCATAGATGTTATATGCATATTGTATCCCTTAGTGATCTTTTACGGGCCATGGGCGAGATAGGGAGTGGTAAATTGTATTCTTAAGGAGTAAATAATGTACAAAACTTACACCTAGCCTCAAAACAAAAACTTATGAAGCATACAATGAATGGTTCGGTATGATGGCAGCTACGGTTACTGCCAATCCTTATTCCTGGTGAGTGTCGTAAAAGACCACTAGAGATTTATATAAACCTGGGCTAACACTGGTCAATAATTACATTCACAAGGAGGGTTGATTTTAGGCAAGCTGACGGTCGTAAACTTATTAGGTACCACAGTTTGAGCTGTTTTCACAAATTTTGTTTTCTCGTATTTTTTTTTAGCTTTTCGTTTGTTACTTTAACATATTTCTGCAAGTTCTCATGTGTCTGCCTGACATAATCAAACTGTTGACTGAAATGTGTAGTGTTAACTCAAATGTCCAAGATATCTATACAAATTGTTACTTGCAAATTGTGCCGACTCTTTTTTTTTGGGGAGTCGACTACGGTCAGCGCACCCGGCGCCTGGCTCCGTCCGGGGTTACAGAGGGGTTGGGCGCGGCCCCGTAACCCACCCGTGGCACGTCGCCTTCATCGTTGGGCTGACCACTGGTGCAGGGTGACTTGTCGTCAGTGGTCGGAGGAATACCAAGGGGTATTCCGTCGGGCCGACTCGGAGGAGCACCCTCTCTTCGACTGACGTCCTCCCTTCGTAAAGGACGTTCACGACGCTGCTCCGCTCAAGCGAAATTGTGCCTTGTCTGGGAGTAATTTGAGTCCTTTAATTTGGTTATTTTATGATGTCTGCAGCGATAGAAAGATTTATTGTTTACTGCGGACTTACTCGTCTTTAAAATAAAATAATAGCAATATGTACCTACTATGAAATAAGAGCACATATTGAGTCAACTTGAAGTAATCGGTGTAGAGCAAGGTGATGATGATAACAATGAATGGTACTCCAGAGGGGATCGAACCCACGATAATAGGCATGAAAGACAAGTAGTTAGACAACTGCGCTATCTGTGCAATTATACTCAATATATTGGGTTTTTTACCAGCTTCACAAGAATATAATCTCTATTCCGAATAATCAACATACATATTCTGAATCTGGGTATTTCCAGTCTTTAACAGAATATTTTAAAGTCCCTCACAATAGAAGATTTAGTTCTTAGTGTGGCGTATTGTTTTAAAAAGAATATATTAAAAATAAAAATGGATATGTATTTTATAGATGCGTTACAATTTTGTGTCAGTATACACTAATATTTATCAATCATTTATCGCACACGTGAGAGAGTGTAAGGAACATTAAAAAATAACAATATGACGAATGCTTGTAATAAATAAAAGAAGATTATATTATATATAGATATTAATTTCATGCGGTACGTCCGAATTTAAATGTTTTATTAGATTTTACAAAAATTTTGAACATTTCTACAACATTCTAGGATAAAGGATTAAGGAACAATATAAATGTTTCAAAAAATAAAGTTATTGAAAAGATTACATAATGTATATATTTCATAGAAGTTAAAATAATGTGCAACCTGTATATGTTGATAATGAATTTCAAGTTGAACTTTTCACCGTATCAGAAGATTTTTAATCATAAAACCGTTCCCCGATTTGAGGCCAAAAATGTGAGAATCTTCAACAGAAAAAAAAACTAATCGTTCGAGTAAAACCTGCTCTTAATCTAAAACAACTTAAAATGTCATCTAACTATAATTATTTTAATTACTATTATAATAAGAAGGGTTCCAACAACTTCATTTCCCAAAACCATCTAGATACAAACCAGATCGGTCCTTCACAAAATACACATAAATTAAGCTCTCTTATTTCGCTTACAAATTGTGCTCAACTTTGAGTTTATAGTTCATAAAACTAATGTGAGATAAAATAGTGAATTTATAATTAACATTAATGGCTTTAAACTATTAACAGCTACCGGAAAAAAGCCGAATAGAGACATAAAAATAAATATATATGTAGATTGAACGATAAACGTTTTTATATTGAATTAAGCGTCACGACAATCGATGCGTTTGGTTAAGATGAAACACTAACTAATAGCTTATTTTACAATTATCACAGTATTATATGAGTATCTAGCTTAACGAAGTTGCATCTGATTTACATATTAACTATATTATTGCAAATTTACATGGAAATTTCATAGTAAATGAGGTAGCCCAAATATATGAATCACATTTAGTTCTTCAAAGCACTGAATAGTCCATTTATGATTAAAAATTCATGAAAAACTTGAGTTATATCAAGTTACATGAATTAGGTTTATTTTTTTCGTGTAGTGTCGTAAAATGGCGACCAAGGCATATAATATGCATATAATCTCTATGTAAGAGCAGACAAAGACTGACCAGCGTGGTATAGGAGGTCTATTTCCCTCCCATAGGAAAGGAGGCTCGAGCCCATTAGTGGGACCTGTATGGTCTAAGATGATGATGATATCGACTACAGATATAGCTATTACGAATGTGAATCATCATCATCATCATTTCAACTTATTGCCGTCCACTGCTGGACGTAGGCCTCCCTCATGTTACGCCAGAAAGTGCGGTCCTATGCCGCCTGCATCCAACGACGCCCAGCAACTTTCACCAGGTCGTCGGTCCACATAGTGAGGGGGTGCCCTACATTGCGTCGTCCGATACGTGGTCACCACGCGAGAACCTTTCTTCCTCAGCGGTTGTCGGTTCTTCGAGCGACGTGGCCTGCCCATTGCCACTTCGGCGTGCTAATTCTTCGTGCTATGTCGGTTACACCCGTTCTTCTGCGGATTTCCGTATTGCGGATTCTATCTCGCAGAGAAATCCCGAGCATAGCACGCTGAGCGACTTTGAGCCTTGTTATGAGGCCTACATTTAGGGACCACGTTTCTGTGCCGTAAGTTATCACTGGTAACACACATTGGTCGTAGACAATTGTTTTCAGACACAGAGGTTTGTTGGATGAGAAGATCCTCTTAAGTTTTCCGAATGCTGCCCAACCGAGTTGGATACGTCGGCTGATCTCTTCCTCGATATTGGATCTACCTAACTGGTCTGTTTGTCCTAGGTAAACATAATGATCAAGAACTTCGAGAATCGCATTGCCAACTAGGGCCGATACAGGAATGACATGGGCATTTGACATGACTTTCGTCTTATCATATATGTTCATTCGTAAACCCACGAGGTGGGATACCCTTTTTTTTTTTTTTTGGGTGGGCTATGGTAAGCACACGCGCGGTCCAATTCGTCCGGGGCGATGAAAGGACGGCGCGCGGGCCCATAACCCACCCGTACCCACGTCACCTCGTTGTTGGGCCGACCACCGAAGCAGATGTGACTTGTCGTCAGTGTTCGACCCGACGGAATACCCTTTCGGGTAACCTCAGCTCTTGTCGTCCTGGGACGTTAGTCGCCGTCACGCGGTCAGCCGAGTCGCCGGCGGCGGAACGTGTCGCCGAATAGGAGCTCTACTCGCACACGATCCGCCGCCTCCTTCCGTGAGATTACGCAGATAGGGATAAGGCATCACAGAAGGCGGCGACCGCGTCCCAGTTCCTGACGCTGACGAGCATCTGAGTTGGGATACCCTACTGAGATCATTGAGCACGGTGCCAAGGTCCTCCATGGATTCTGCCATAACGACGATATCGTCTGCAAATCGAAAGTGAGTGATGTATTCGCCGTTGATGACGCATGTGAATAGTAGAAGCAAAATAACTTGTAATAACCTTCTGTATAATTAAAGGATTTTTTATAAAAGAATGTTAATAAAACGTTTTTTTATTTAAGCCTAGTCTTGGAAAGCTGTTTCATAGTTAGTATTAAAAGTTTTCTACCTTAGTTGCTTTTTACTACTCCGCCAAGAAAACAAGTGGTCAATAAATATTTTATTCCAACCTTGATCAGTCATTTATTGAGCTAAGTTTTTAATATACATTTTACCTTATGGTTTTTAAATTAAAGAATATAATAATTCATCCATCCATCTATCAGCTCATGAACGTCTACTATTGGACATATGCCTCCCCACGAGAATACCAAGACGTCGTCAGTCTACCTAGTAGGGGGGTCGTCTTACGCTGTGTTGTCCGATTCGTGGTCGCCGCTCAAGAACCTTTCTTCCCTAACGGTTGCCGGTTCAACGAGCGATATAATAACTATCTTTATTATTTCTGTTATTATATTTAATGTTATAAATACGATATTTGATAGCCATTACGTGTAATGTCATCAAAGAAGCTATTAAAATAGAGCAAATGTGTCGATTAATGTTTTAAAATGCTAATAAATTCAATTTAAACCCCTTTTATTCGTGATAGGGAATGAACGTTTAGAATTCCTGTTATTAATTTTAATAACATTTTGCGATATTAATTATGTATGAGCCTATCGATGTCCACTTTCGAACACTTTCTTCCTTAGCCTATTTTTTAGATTTCAGACGTAAATTAAAACATGGTTTAAGAGTAGTTTATGCTCATTAAGAGTTGTTTAATTTATCATTTCATCATCATCATCGCAGGCCACATACGTCCCACTGTTGGGCGCGGGTCTCCTCCACAATGGGAGGGCATTTCACCTACTATACCATGCTGGTCAGACATGTTGATATAGGGTTTTATTTCGAGTTTTCCTTCTCTTGCACAGATGTTATGTGCATATTATATCTCATCGTCGTCTTTTACGACATCCACGGGCAAGATAGGGAGTGATGGTGGTGGGGACACAGATGTGTCTTATCATAATTTATCATTTATTTACTGTTTTTTATAAACATACTAACTAGCTTCTGCTCGCGACTTCGTCCGCGTGGTATAAATATTTTGGGCTAATGCTAACTTTAACCTAAGACTTTGTTTACATAGAAGGTGAAAATATTTTTTAACTATACGATTCTGTCACACATGATTTTTGCAAATATTTAGCCGTTTACGCAGCGGAAGCTCTCGAAAGAAAAACAAACTCCCGATTTTGAAACATTCTTCATTGGTGCTCCGCTTCGTCGGTCTTAGCGTGATGATATATAGCCTATAGCCTTCCTCGATAAATAGGCTAATTAACACTGACGGAATTTTTCAAATCGGACCAGTAGTTCCCGAGATTAGCGCGTTCAAACAAACAAACCCTTCAGCTTTATATATTAGTATAGATTTATATCGTGTGGTGATAAAGTAAATTCACCAATTCGCCAATAGAGAAAGTATACAATTTGCCATCCCCTCTTTTGCCCGTGGGTGTTGTAAAAGAAAACTAAGAGATGTAATGTGCAGTTAACATTAATGCAAGAGAAGAAACAATTGATATAAAGCTTTATACCAACGCCTCTGGCCAACTCAGTATAGTAGATAAATTTCACTCCCATTGTTGTAAAGGCCGAACCCATCAGTGACATAATGTATGTGAGTTGAGATAAGATAAATAAATTGGATCAAAAAGTAACAAAATTAGTATTTTTTTAGACTTATCCCACGACACATTCCCACCCAGTGGTGGGAATTACAGTAACTCCTGTAAGCCAGGATCTAGAAAGGTTTTCATATAAGGCACCGAGGTTTGACCCTCAGGAAGGCCCGGGAAACGCTTTTAATTGTCTTGGAACTCGCAACAAATTTAATCAGAAAAGAAAAACAGGATGAGTTAGAAAATCCAATTCATATTTATTACAGAATACTATAGCAGCATCAGATTTATGTGAAATATCTGTAATATATGACGCTCTGTGTGAAGGATTACTGCTTTAGGACTATACGCTTTAGGAATATACGATTATACGGTTAAGGATACCATGCATTAAACATCTATGCAAGAGAAGGAAAACTCGAGACAAAATCCTATGCCAATGCGTCTGGCTATTAGGTCAATTACTCTCTCATATTAGAGGAGGCTCAAACACAACGGTGGGATGTATATAGGCTGAGATGATGATGATATTTAGTTATTAATATCTTAGTCAACCCTGTACAATAACTGCTCACAGGTTCAATAGTGGAGTTGAGTGGGTATTAGTATCAAGCTGGCATCCTTTTTTTTTTTGGGTGGGCCATGGTCGGCGCACCTGCCGCCCGACTCCATCCGGGGCGACAAATGGGCGGTGCGCGGCGCCCAATGACCTACTCGTAGCACGTTGTCTTGTTGCGTAGTTGCGCCTAATGCCGCCCTAGCCGAGGTCGCGGGTGACTGGACCGGGGAATTAATACGTCACCCGCAGAGAGACCGACCGCACGACGGCGACCGACGTCCCCGAGGGGAAACGTCGAGTGGAGAGGGTAACCCGCGACCGGGGTATTCCGTCGGGCCGATCACTGAAGACAAGTTACCCTGCACCGGTGGTCGGCCCAACAACGAAGGCGATGTGTCACGGGTGAGTCATGGGGCCGCACGGCGCCCGTGTATATTTGTAACGTCCTCCTCGACTCAAAGATTTATTCATTAATTAAAAAATAATTTACATTTGTTAATTTTTACTATAGTTAGTACAATAACCATATTCTATAGTCTTGCAGACTAATTTTGTTATCATTTAAATTTGCCATGCGTTGTCCGCGTAAGAATATAATTCACCACCCCTCTAAAGATAGTAAGAACTCGTGAATATCCTAAAAAACGACTAAGAAATATATGCATATATCATCAATGCAAGAGACGGAAAATTGAAAAGAAAATCCAATACCGAACCGTCTGACTCCCGTGGCGTAGTAGATAAATTTCCTTCCTATTGTGGAGGAGATTTAAGCCCTGATGAGCTAAGATAATGATGGTAATTACCGTCCCTACCCCCAGAAAATATCAACAGCTTAAACCTGGACCAGTTGGAAAATTTGCCTGTTGAAAATATTATTTTGTCAATTCATTGTCTGAAAATTGAGAGCCGTTTATAGGTTTATAAGGTAAACGTAGCAATGTTTTAAATTTTAGCTTTATATTCGAAATACCATATAGCGTCGGTGTATTTTATATGGTATTATTTTCTGTCGCCCCGGACGGAGTGGTGCGAGGAGCGCGCCGCCCGCGAACCAACCCAAAACATTAAAACATTAAGTACAACTAGCAAATTGCCTCCAAGTCCTAGCGATACATTAAAGCACCTTTATCCATAGACAGAATTTAAAGAAAAAATCGTTAAGCTCTAATTCAATAAGAATACACGTTATTATTTTTTAAATATTGCCTTGCTTCGTCTATCCCTTAACAACAGTTGTAGATAAGGCCTTTTCGGGTATATTTCTCAGTTAATTGGTATAACGAATTTAGGGTTGCCACTTTTATATGTGATATAAATTATCTAAAGTACATGATATAAAAATAAAGTGTTTTTAATATTTACTATAATGCTCAAATTAATGTATACGTTGACACGCAAAACTTTTATATGATTTTATTTTAACGAAATAAATGCAAATAATTGATACAGATATGAATCAGATAAGTTGAAAATAGTTAAAAGAATTATATGCATATATATCATTATCATTTCAGCTCAAATACGTCCCACTGTTGAGCTCGAAGCCTTCTCCACAATAAGAGGGAAATCGACCTTAATATACCATGCTCTTTTCCGTGTGGTGACGGAGTAAGAATACAATTCACCACCCCCCTATCTTACCCGTGGGTGATCATACGAGACAACTAAGGGATATAAAACGCATATAACATCTATGCGAGAGAAGGAAAACTTGAAATAAAACCCTGTACGTCTGACCAGCGTGGTATAGTAGGTCAATTACTCTTCCATTATGGAGGAGGCCCGAGCCCAAAAGTGGGACGTATGTGGGCTGAGATGATGAGGATGATGATACCATGCTCGTCAGACAGGTTGATATAGGCTTTTATTTTAGAATAATCTTTCTCTTGCATAGATGTTATATGCATATTATATCCCTTAGTTATCTTTTATTAGGACAAAATAGGGAGTGGTGAATTGTATTCTTAGTCCGTCACCACATAGTACCCACTGTTGTGTTCGAGCCTCCTCTACAATAGACCACCGGAGCAGGGTTACTTGTCATCAGTGGTCGGCCCGACGGAATACCCTCTATTTGGGGTACCCTCCCATCGACCGACGTCCCCCCCTCGGGGAGGGCGTCGGTCTTTCCTCACGTGGTCGGCCTCTCGGCGGGTAACGGACTAATTCCCCGGTCACTTCATCCACGGCCTCGGCTAGGGTGGCATGAGGCGCAAGTACTCGCGCCTACGTCACCCCAGTCGCCGGCGATGGATCACCTCATCGAGGCTACTCTCTTCGCGCAAGCGATCCGCCACCTCCTTCCGCGAGACTACTGCCTCGCAGAAGGCTGCGACCGCGTCCCAATTCCTGACGCTGCCGACCATCGCCCTGGCGATGGTCGGCAGCGTCAGGTCAGCACCGATGATTGCGACTAGTTCACGGCGCTGCTCTGCCCAAGCGTCACAGACCTCGAGCGTATGCTGCGCCGTGTCCTCGTCGCAATCGCAGTGGTGACAGGACGGTGTACTCACCCTTCTAACGACCTTGTGCAGGTATTTGGCAAAGCACCCATGCCCCGTCAAACCTACTATACCATGCTGGTCAGACATGTTGGTATAGGGTTTTATAACGAGTTTTGATCGATTATCAATTAATTAACATAAATTTTAAATATAGTTCCGTGTGTCGGTAGAAATAATGTCAGATGTGGTACAAATGGCACAGTAGCCTAAGAAAGTGGCTCCAGTGTGATACTGGAGCTAGTTCTTACAAAACTGGTTGTACACAATTTTATATTTAGTAAGAAGAAAAAAAAATTAAAATAATAGACAAGCCCGCTGAGTTTCTTGCCGGATCTTCTCAGTAGTGGTCGCGTTCCGATCCGGTAGTAGTTTCTTTTTTGATAATTTAATTTTGTAAACTTGACAATATGTAAGTAGCCTCTCGGGGTTTATGCATAATAAATGATTTGAATTATTGATCAGATTTTACGTCATAAGGTTGGTAATAATATTAGCTATCTTAAAAAAAGATCGTAAGTGAAAGTAAAAAACTGGTTACAAGCTAAAAGAGTGCAGCTGGTAACCCTAACGAGCCCGTGGCTCTCATAGAAGCCTTAATTTGGGTGGCCACCCCACATGTATGCGTTATACTTACGATAAATATACCGCTACTTAATAGTATGTGGCAATGATTTTTAAGTAATTATTTTGAACTGATAATAGTGAAAATGTACTGATTACATGACTAAATTTTAATTGGGTAGTTTGAATATAACTTTGAATACCTACTTATGAATTGAAATTAAAGTGATTTAAATAATTCAGAAACTTAACATACATATCAATTCTATATGTACTGCTGCTCTTTTCGAAGCTGTACATCTTTTTACTTACTGATTCCTCTTTTTTTATTATGAATGGTGACAAACGAGCAAACAGTACACCTGATAGTAAGTGATGCTGACACTCATGGACCTTTTCTAGGCCGCTGCCTACCGTGAAGAGAGTAAAGGGAGTGTGAATGCATGTATTGAGATTCTGTGATACTAAAGGCATCACCAAAACTTACCACATGCGAACAACCTCAGAAAGCTTTCTTTTGCCGGTTCCAGCTAGCCTAACCTAACCTTCCGGTTCTCTCGCTCACCGAACGAAGTACCGTAACGATATTTTGCAACAATGTGGTACTACCTCGGACAGACCGTCCACGGCTGTAGATGAACAACTGCAGTGTGGACCTCTCCTGAATTTTTTTTTGGGTAGGCTATGCTCAGCACACACGTTGTCCATAACATCCAAGGCGACGTGAGGGCGGCGTGGCCCCATAATCCACCGTATTCCCACACCTTCGCCATTCGGCCTGACAACGGTATCGATTTCCTTGTCATCCGTTGCCAGCCCGACTGCATGCCCTTTCCAGTAACGAACCTTCCCGACGCCCTCCCGGAGCGTCCTTACAACCTCTCTACAGTTGACGGACTATTCCTCGCTCCTGTCACCTGCAATACAATAGAACTCCTGCAGTGCATAGCAGGGAAGTGGAAGTTGTCCCAAGACAATTAAATGAATTTCTCGAGACTGCCGAGGATCAAACTGCAATAGTGGGAGTGATGGTATTAATATAAATCAAAAAATCATCAGGTCATCTTATTGAAGTCCATCCGACGAAGTAGGTATCTACATTTACTGTTGGAAATAGGCCGAAGGGGAATATTGGCTTAAATACTACCTACACTTGGCAAGCAAGTTGCCGAAAGCAGTTGATCTTATATATTGCCAAGAAAATTGCTTCAGTTTTCTTTTCCTGATGATTGCGCAAATTATTTTTACAGATACCACGGAAATAGTTGTTTCATAACATATTGTATTCCTGAACCATCAACACCATATGAGAAAAATAATTTAGATATTTAATTTTCAATTTTCAACAATCTTTTTTTTCCAGACAACCCTTTTATAATAGAGTAAACGACATTAATTTGTAAGTAATTTGTAAACAAAGCACTAAATGATTAAATAACAGAAATAAATTACAGAAGAAGTATATATTTGTAGATAATTCATATTTACTCAATTGTGGTAAAAATAACCATAATGCTGGTGAATACCTCTTAATCATGAAATCTTTACTTATTTTTATTCAAGTGTACCTATAGTTTCCGTGTAGTGAATTTACCACACCATATCTTGCCCGTAAAATTTAACTAATGAGTATAATAATATGCAATTAAAATGTATGTAAGTGAAGGAAATCTTGAAATAAATCATGTAGCAACTCGTCCGAGAAGCTTATAGTAAATCAATTTTCGTCCTATTGTGGAAGAGGGCCGAATTCCGTAGTGAAACATTCATATACGTCTACTGGGCTTGAACCTGTTGAGATGATGAATCAAGTAGAATGGATTAGAATCTATTATAAGTAGATACGTTAAATTTATTTGTTTATTAGAATATACAGACTTAAAAACTACGACTAGGTTTCCAAAAAAATATTATCGTTTTAGTTACCATTTTTATTAAACGCACCTTTTATGAAAAAGGAAAACGCATTTATACGTACATAACATTTTTTTACAAGGGAAATGGAACGTTCATGACCACAAACGCTGAAAGTTATCGAAGCGTGAGAAAGTCTGTAAAAAATGTTTTAATTCAAATGTGTACTTGCGTAGGCATCAGAATCTGTATCATAATACGTCTGTATGGAACTTCTATAAATCTGCGCACACGCCGTTGTTATTTCAACTAATGAGACAACAAAAATTGATTGCTGTATGCCTCGCGAGATTATTAATACTCCTATCATTATTGCCATGTGGTGATAGAGTAAGAACTCTATTCATCACCCCATTTCTTGCCCGTGAGTCTCGTAAAAGAAGACTAATGGATTATAATAAACTTGAAATTAAAGCCTATAGCAACACGTTTGACCATCGTGGTCAAACATGTTGCTATACGCTGGTCAATTTCCCTCCCATTATAGCAGATACTCGTGCACAGCAAAAAATGTATATGAGCTGAGATGTCGATGATAATCATTACTACAGGACGACGTGGATAATTATTTTTCATAGAAATAAATATAATTAATAAATACAAGTGAAACTGCTAGCCCACTTAGTATAAAAATATTATGACAGCTCAAGTATCATATTAGATTATTTCACGCTAGCTTTCATTCTACCCACTGCGTTTAGTTATAATTTGAATGTGAAAAACCTTATTAAAACGTAATAAAAAACATAATTATCGTAATTTGATTTTATTGTTAGTCATTCACGTCATAATTATGAAAAATATTGTGACCCCCCAGTGGGTAGAAGTCCACTCATTCGCTTACCACACTTGAGTATTAAATAATTTCTGAGAATTAAAGAAATAAGTTATAAACAATTTGCTCACGGCTGGGGGTGACTGACTTTTTTAAATTGATTTTATATAGGCCCTTGTCACAATAATACGCAGTGTTAGCTTAATAATTAAACGGTTTTAAGACAGATATGTTGTTATGTCCGTTTGAAACATAATCCGTTGTCAAAACCTTTTCATACATGAATTGTTTTATGGTTTGTAATAAGTTGTTCCAAATATTTGTTCATAGTGGATGTCGTAAAAGACAACTATGGGATATAATGTGCACATAATATCTGTGCAAGAGAAGGAAAACTCGAAATGAAACCCTATAGCAACATGTCTGACCAGTACGGTATAGTAGGTCAAATACCTTGCCATTGTGAAGGAGGCCCGAGCCCAACAGTGGGACGTATATGACCTGAAATTATGATGATGAAATATTTGTTCATAGTTAAACATTCATGCTTAAACTCACCAAGATAAAATTCAAAATCAGTTGTCTGTAAAGACTGTTTACGGACGATAAATCTATGTGACAACGTCATAAGAAAACATTGATAAAAATTGCATACCTTTATCAATTGAATTATCTATACCAATAAATAAAATTGGAGTGTCTGTTTGTAATGTCAAAATAATAGGCTTTTTCATGCTCACATGGTTATTTGCACTATACATATGCCTAAAATACATTCTATATTTTTTTGACTGTCTGTCTCTTTGTTGCAGGTAATCTTCAAAACGGCTGGACCGATTTCAAAAATTCTTTCACCAATGGAAAACTATAATATCAGGGAGTAGCATAGACTATATTTTAACCCGGTATTCCCACGGGAACAGGAATTACGCGAGTAAGGTGACTGAAACCGAAGCGAAGCGAGGGCGAGTTGCTAGTCATTATATAATACACATAAGGTATTAATTGAAAATTACAATTTTTCCGATAAATTGATATTTATTTGCACTCTAACATCTCGGCATATAAACGTCCCACTGCTGAGCTCGAGCCTCCTCTAAAATAGGAGGCAAATTGACTTTACCACTTTATATACTACTAGCAACCCGCCCTCGATTCGCTTCAGTTTCAGTCGCCTTACTGGCATAGTTCTTGTTCCCGTGGGAATACTGGGATAAAATATAGCCTATGTTACTCCCTGATAGCTTTCTATTGGTGAAAGAATTTTTGAAATCGGCCAGTGGTTTGAACGTGAAAGCGTAACAAACAAATAAACATCCTTATACTTGCATATGAGATTTCGGCCTCACAGAAGGCGGCGACCGCGTCCCAATTCCTGACGCTGTCGAGCATCTCCCTGACGATGGTCGGCAACGTCATATCGGCACCGATAATCGCGACGAGTTCACGGCGCTCCCCCGCCCACGCGGCACACACCTCGAGCGTGTTCTGCGCCGTGTCCTCGTCGCAATTGCAGTAGTGGCAGGACGGTGTGCTCTCCCTCCTGACAATCTTGTGCAGGTACTTCGCGAAGCAACCATGCCCCGTCAGCACCTGCACCAGTCGGAAGGAAAGCACCCCGTGCGTCCGCTCCAACCACTCCATCAGCACCGGCCGGAAGTCCTCGATGGTCCTGACACCGTACCGAGGACTCTCCAGCCGGACTGCCCAACGGGCAATGACTTCTCGGCGGGCGTCGACTCACCAGGCGGTAATTTCCTGCAGCGAGACCATACCGCCGCGAGCGTGCGTCTCTGACACCCGCCGATAAATTCCGGCGAGCATGTCCGCCTCCAGGTCCCACGGGGGAGTTCCGGCCAGGAGGCACGCTGCCTCCGTTGCCGTGTGGTAGCCGCGTATGACCCTGATCGCCGTGACCCTCCAGTTAGGTTGGTATAGCATTTTGTTTCGAGTTCTTGTATAGAATCCTAATATTTCTTTACTTAAGTTAGAGATAGATGTGTCACAAGTCAAATGCTTAAACCAATCCTGCTTCTCTATCGCTCTATCTACGTTCTCGCTTACACGCTAGGCTTAGGCGGAACGTGACAATGAGTCATGCTTTTTTGTCCGTGCAACCGGCGTACATCGATTTATAAAACGTTATCGTGTCAAAAAGCCTTTAACGTTAATAATTTTTACTTATAAACATTTTCTTTCTTTTTCCGATAATATCTTAAGAAAGCTTCTTTATAGTGTCATAATTACAAGATTTAAGCTATTCATAAAAAGAAAATATCTTGGGTTTAGAAGAAAAATATTAACCCTTCAAAGGCTATAAGGTCACTGGGACCACAAAATAAAGCTCGTAAAAATTTTGTGTCCATTTTTATGTTTGTTTGTGGCCCAATATCGGTTTAACCCTCCAAAGTATATTGTATTAAACAAATTATTGTATGGTGTTAGTAATGGCGATTTACAGATTTTATTATTTAAGGAGTAAACGAGGTAACCTTTAGAAGTAAACGAAGTAACCATAACTCATTTTACGCTTATTATGAAAGCTTTAAAATACTCTTAAAACTATCAAACAAATGATCAATCATCATATTTCAATATTAAGTTTTCTAATCATTCGATTTTTGTCAGGTTCGTGACTGTTTTAAAGTTGATTAAAATAGTAGGAGAGCTGGCACCAATTTTTGGGTAGGTATTTGAGGCAAGCTGAAAACTTGTCACATACCTTTAATTTAGCCCCGCTACTTACCAGCCAGGTCGGCAGTTCCGTATTGGGGTATAATAGGAGAGGTATGTGATAAGTTTTCCGCTTGCCCCAAATACCTATCTAAAAATTGGTGCCAGCTCTCGGACGATATGATGTTCAAATAACATCGATGCAAGAGTAGGGAAACGAGATACGAAACTCTATCCGACAATATGATGAGGCAAACAAAATAATAGAATTTTCTATATGTTTCTACTGTCAAATAATTTGTATCGAAAATTATGTTAATTTTTATAAAAATATGCTATACTGTATACACAAAAACCTCTTTAATAGTAATAATCTTATTGAATTATAAATATCTTAGACATCCTATAGTCATGAATGCTGAAAAGATTCGAGATATTGTAATAGTTAAATTAAATATAGACGGAGTGGTTAAGAAAGGTTCGAAGCCTATGCGGGACAACACTTTATGCGATCCTTAAATTATTGTTCTGAGTCTGGATATAATTTGTGTCTGTTAGTTACATGTTTGTAAAGTCTCCGGCAAAACAAGGATTACTTCCTTAAAGCAGGGTGTTTAAAAAAGCTATAAATATAAAACACATTGAAATAATTTTATTTGACACTTATTGAAGTGAAACTTCTTTGCGCGCATGAGAGTAATTTTTTTACGGATGAAACGCAATTTAGTGACACGAAAATGTGGGACGTTTTCATCCAAGTAGAGGGTGAAAGAGGGCAATTGAGACCGATTGAAAGTGAATGAGAAAGGGTAAACACAGCAAGAAGCACATGGCTATGGAACGAGAATAGGGAGCAAGCGAATGAGAAAGATCGAGAGAGAGTGAGTACAATTTTGTTTTTTTTATTATTTATTTTTAATTTCTTTATTTTATTTAACGTTGACAAAAAATACGTGGCACTAAAGAATTTTCACTTCTGACATGCGTATTTTGTACGCACGCTCTTTTTAAATTATTATTATGGCTCTCGCCATCACTGCTACCAAACCCCATGCGGTCTCAACGATCGTCATTCACGGTTACACAAAGACGCCGACAATCAACGTGTAAGACGTGTTGCGACTCCAAATGACGCATAAACGGTTAATAGGCCAAAAGTTTTATTTAATAGGATAAATATAAACATATTGTTAGTGTAACGGTTAGTGTTGGGCATTAAAAAACGTTTAAATTAAACGTTTTTTTTAAGAATAAAGCTTTTATTAGATAGTTATGTTACGCTTCTGTTTATTAAGTATTAGAGAAAGCGAATGATTTTTATTGATACTAAACGGACTCTACATAATTTTTTAATCTTTTACTATTTAATTCGCCATCAGCGTTATTATACTATATCTAAAACATAGTTTTTACTTTTTAAAATCTTATCAGAAATTAATTTTATTGATTAATATAATACTTAAAATTAAGACCACCGAGGATACTGCAACTTAGTAGGTACAGATATCATTGTTTTGTTATAGATTTTTTTTTTAGGTGGGCTACGATCAGGACATACGCCGTCCATTCCTCCCGCGACGAAAGGCTGACGCGCGATCCACCGTATTTCCTCATCTTCGCCACTAGGCCGGTCACCACTACCAAGTCCCTTAGTGTCCGTGGCCAGCCCGACGGCATACTCTTTCAGGTATTCTCCCTCCCTAACGCCTCTTCCGGGATGTTCGTTGCCCTCACGTGGACAGCCTCTCTGCTGGCCACTGACTATCCCGCGGTCCAGTCACCCGCAGGGAGGATACCCTGCAGATCATTTCATAGTTATGAATTCGATACTACACTGGTACTTCCCCAGGAAGTGGAGTGCACAATTGCCCTTTTTCTTTTCCTGCTAAATAATAAATAAAAGTAAGGATTAGCTTTACTTACTCCAACGACAGGTTAAGAATACGAGATGACTCCTTATTGGTGCTTTTAAACTATACTTTATTAATAGCAACAAACAAATTGAAAATTTAAATCCACGCCTGTGTGAGTAAAACACGCCGCCTATCTATTTCACATTGCCTCACGCCTGCTTTCCCAGGAGGGTAGGCAGGGACTACGGCTTGTCACAAGGCACGATCTTGATATACTTCCACCGCTTCACTCACACTCATCAAAGACTTCATGCATTCTCTATGGTTACGCATACTCTTACTTAACATGACCTTTCACCAGCATATCTCCAATCACATGTCAATTTCATTATCACCATTTTCATCCTCCATAATAGGAGGGCAATTAACTTACTAGTGTTGCCCAAAAAAGTCTTGGTCTTGCGGTCTTGGATTTTGCGAGAAATGCGAGACCGAGACCACGACCGCTTAATTTTTGCAAGACCAAGACTGGCCCTGCAAGACTTGATCAAGACCAAGACTGAGCCTGCAAGAGTCTCGCGTCTTGCATTGAAATCAAATCACCATTTCAACTCATATACGTCCAACTGTTGAGCTCGTGTCTTTTACATAATAGGAAGGAAATTGACCTACTATACCACGGTGATCGGCTGTGTTGGTACAGGATTTTATGTCAAGTTTTTCTTCTCTTGTAACGATGTTATATACCTATATATTAGGTATATAACATCGGCCCTTAGTCGTCTTTTACGACACTCACGGGTAAAATAGGGGGTGATGAAATGTATTCTTACTCCGTTACTACACGGCAAGTCAAATCAGTCTTGAGATATCCATTTATTGGCCAATCGATTCCCAATGTTGGTGTTGGCTTTTCAGAATTACTCTTTGGAAAGACTTAAGGACAAAAATACCATAATCGTTACCCTGTTAGTTAGTCTTGATAGGTTTCACACGAGAGTGCTCTTGCCCATTATATTTATATATCCGTTTATTCATTAGCCCAACGACGTCCACTGTTGGACATAGAAATATGCCTACAATTAATCTACATAAATAACATCCAGACTCGTAAAAAGAATTATTATGCTTAGATTGGTATGCGTACATAAAGATCACAATATAATAATGTGAAAGAGAAGTAAAACTACTAGAAATAAAATCCTTTACCAACATGTCTGACCAACGTGGTATAGTAGGTCGATTTTTCTCGTACTGGGTGACAGATTAAGCCTAGCAGTGGCACTTTTATGAGACGATGACGACGAATATTATACATTTGGTGACCCTCTTCGTAGGTATATTATTAAAAACTATTATTATCTATACTATGAAGTGTGGCGGGATGCGTTATGAAAATGACACAACTGTATGCAGTTAATGATGTTTTAATACTAGCTTCTATATTCATTTTTTTTACATACTCCTTATGCATATTAATTACATTATAGTTTATTCTACATTATATTTTTTAGTCCTATTTTTATGAATAATGTCTATTTTATTATTTTTAAGTATTTTTACATTGGGCCCCATATCTTCTATAACGATATATGGGCCTTCATACAGCATATCTAACTTACTTCTTACTTCTTTTTTTACTAAAACTAAATCATTTTTGTCATGTAAGACAGGATTAATACATTTATCATAATGTTCTTTCCTTTTTTCTTTACTTAAAATTATATTCTGTCTAACATCTCTTAGTGCTACTTGAAGTCTATACTTAAGTTCTAAAGAATAATCATCTGGGTTTTTACATTTTCACTTAACCTATTCGAGACGTTACATGACCTACCAAATACTAACTCGAACGGCGCATATTTTGTTTCCGTATGGACAGTATTATACTACTTATCATAAACCGGGAGAAATTGTTTATTTGAACACCCTAATCTCAGAAATTTCCGTGTGGTGACGGAGTAAGAATACAATTCACCACTCCCTATCTTGCCCATAGATGTCGTACAGGACGACTATGGGATATAATAGGCACATACACCGTTTTCCTTCTCGGGGAAACTCGAAATAAAACCCTATACCAACATGTCTGACCAGCATAGTATAGTAGGTCAAATTCCCTCCCATTATGGAGGAGGCCCTAGCCCAACAGTGGAACGTATATGGGCTGAGATGATGATGATGATGATGAATCTCAGAAAATGTTCCAAAAAATGCTATTTTGTCAGATAGTCTGTTTATCCAGAAAAGTTTTAGGCTCTAGTACATAACACTGCGACATACATATTGGTAAATTGGTCCGGAGCAGTGTCTATAAAGGCTAACAAATCAGACAAAATTTTAAAGCTGTTAAGCGTTCTCCGTAGTAGCCGTTGTTACGACAACTATCTACTTTGCGAGACTCTTGCTGCAATACCAAGATCAAGACCAAGACTCGGGTGCGCAAGACCAAGACGAGACCAGGTGTGATGTTGCAAGACCAAGACCAACACTAGTCCAAATCTCGTCTTGGTCTTGCATTTGGGCAACACTATAACTTACTATACCACGCTGTTTAGATAAGTTGGGGTTTTATTTTGAGCTTTTTCTCTTGCAAAGATGTTATGTGCATATTATATAACCCTTAGTCGTCTTTCACAATATTAACGGACAAGAAAGGCAGCAGTGATTTGTATTCTTACTCCCTCATCACATGGAAACTTTCTTATGTTCAGTTAGTTAAATTTTGCTTGCCTTTAAAGCAGATTTTTTTTATATTACCACGTGTTTCGTGGCCCCTCCTTAAATTATCTATTAATACATGGTCAGATTAACAGTAAATTAAATATTTTAAATAAAACTACGGCTTTTATCGCGTTTATATCGGGCGACTGATAGTCCGCTCGTGACCATAAACGCTGCAAAGTGTTTGAAATGTCGGCAATCAAAAATCAAAAACAAACGCAATAAAATCTGGGTTTGGGAGAATCTGGGTTGAGATGAGATGAATTATTTTAGGAATAAAAGTGAGAGAATACAAAACATGAACTGAACAAGACGACAATATTTTAATTAGTATGTGTAAAAGATAAAGCGATCATTCATTGCAGTCCGTTCATTCATTGGTTGTGTTTAAAATAGCTCGTTTATCTGTCCACTTGTCTGTGTCTATCTGCGGAGGAAGTCATAAACCACTCAGCTACATCGATTCTATCACTCATTGCTTATGTCAACTGGCCAATTCTTTAATGTAGAAAAGTTTTATAGTATATGTATGAAATATAGACAAACATTTTAAAGCTTTTTTTTTTATAAATACCGATCTTTCGCAGTCATATAGGGTTATTCTTTGTGCAATCTTCAAATGATTGATTTGATTCTGAAATCAACATCATTATCATCATCTCGCCAGGCTGGCTGTGGATGCCCAGGAAGTGGCTCGAAGGAAAGTAATCCGGCGGTGGAGAGACGATCTAGAGTCCCCCGTAGCAGGGCGGGGGACTGTGGACGCGGTCGCGCCGCATCTCCACCGCTGGATCAGGAGAAGGCACGGCAGCCTTACATTTAGGATGGTGCAGGTGCTTACCGGACATGGGGTCTTCGGTAAGTACCTGCATAAAATTGGAAGAGAAGAGGCCCCAGGATGCCATGAGTGTGGCCGTGGCTGGAGGTATGCCTCACCTGGGGGCCTCAGCGCCACGTCCTGTCAACGGAGATAGGAACAATGGACCTGTCGTTGCCGACCATCATCTCCAAGATGCTCGGCAGCGACAGCTGTTGGTCGTCGATGGCTTCCTTCTGTGAGGCTGCCATGACAAGGAAGGAGGCCGAGGAGCGCGCGCGCGAGGCGCTTGCGTCCGCTGACTCGCTCCGCCAGCAGCGACCAGGGAGGAGGAGACGCCGTTATGCGCTTCTTCTCCCACCGTCCTGAATGATGACAGGACGTGACCAGACGGCCAAGCGTTGGGGTGTCGAGGATAGAATGTCATCAGATGATCTCTCTGACACCCCGTAAAAGCGCGAAAGGGGCCGCTATGGTTTTAATGGGTATTTCGGTCATATTTGTGGCCAGCGAGTCCCACACACACTCCCGTCGGTAACAGGCAGGGGAATAGTGCGTAAATGTATTTCCACAGCGTGAACAAAAAAAAAGGCTGGCTGTGGACGTCAAGGATTCGGTGCCAGTCGTCGGGCCAATGGCGAAGAGCAGGGGATATGGTGGGTTATGGGTTTGCGCAATTCTCTCTCGTCGCCCCGGTTGGAATGGACGGCATTATAGCCTGCCCAAAAAAAAGATTATTCTCTCCACCCATATACGTCCCACTGTTAGGCTCGGGCCTCTTCCATTACATGAGGCAAATTATCCTAAAATACTTCGCTATTCACACACACGGTTTTATTCCGAATTTTTCTTCTCTTGCATACGAGTAGATGTTATATGCATAATTATATCCTATAATCGTCTTTTACGATACTCACGGGTAAGAGAGGCGGTGGTGAATTGTATTCTTACTCCGTCACACAAAGAAATCAATTATGTCAATTAATTATTTGCGGCGAATCTAGTTACCTTTACAATATCATCATTATTATCATCCTGCTCCCATCCCATTTACTTGAGGTCCACACAATATGTGTTTTTCTTTCATAGTAGGTACATATTTTCCGTGTGGTGACGGAGTAAGAATACAATTCACCACTCCCTGTCTTACCCGTGAATGTCGTATAAGACGATTATGGGATATAATATGGACATAACATCTGTGCAAGAGAAGAAAAACTCGAAATGAAACCCTATACCAACATGTCTGACCAGCATGCTATAGTGAAATTCTCCCCCATCGTGCAGGAGGCCCGAGCCCAACAGTGGGACGTATGTGGGCTGCGATGATGATGATGACATATTGCAAAACTTATTGACAATAGTTTCTGATCTTTACGCGAGTATTACACATTTTAAATAAAACTACTTTACGGATTTTATCGCGTTTGTATTTGATTTTTGATTGCCCGACGTTTCGAACACTTTGCAGCGTTCATTGTCACGGGCGGACTAAGATGTCTCACGTCCAACAAGTCATCAATTGTTATTACAGAAAATTTATAATTATCAACCCAAAATAGAAAATCAGTTATAAAATATTGACCCCATAGCTAAAGATAATTAATTTTATAAATTAAAAGCTCTTAGTAACATAAAGTAAGCCGACTTCAAAATTAATATTAATTTAGCATTATGTTACATCATCACGTCATTATTTAAAATGGACAATAGTTTTGTTAGAGAAATATTTTACATGAAAAATTTCTTAATGGGAATAGACACCGTGATATTTGGTACAAGACGTCGCTATTTAGTGTTTTACGCAGTCTGTGCGGTTCTTAATAATTTAATGAAGACTTTTATTACGAACTGAATATAACTTATATGATATTGATATCTTAATGTGCATTTAACTTAACAATAATTGTTACAATATAATTATTGTGTTACAGATAATAAATTATTAAGTGTATCATTCATTATAATTATATGTGATTGAAGAAGAATATTATAATAATAATAATTGTTTAATTAAGTTTTCCGTGTGGTGACGGAGTAAGAATACAATTCATCACCCCGCTTTGTATCTGTGAGTATCGTAAAATACGACTAGGTATTTATAATTTGAATACAACATCTAGGTACCTATACAAGAAAAGGAAAACTCGAAGCCTTGTCCCGTCTGATTAGCGTGGTATCGTAGATCAATCGCCCTCTTAATGTGAAAGAGGCTCTAGCCTAGCTATGTGACGTATATGTGCTATGATGGTGAAAAATTAAGTTATTAATAGTATAAGACTTGTTGTTGTTATCCATAAAAAAAACGGCTTCAAAAACCCCTAACAACACTAAAAAGTTAAAAATATTCTGTACATTTTTTCTGTAAACGAAAAGATCGTTAATGTAGACAATGTAGCTAAATTTTTAGATTTTTCAAAATACGCTTGTCCATTTTCGATAAAATTTTCATGGGACTATTTGGGAAGGGAACCCTTTCCAATAAAAAAAATAATTTTTCAAATCGGTTGGCAAGCGACAGAGTTATGCGCGAACAAATATAAAAAACTACAAACATCCAAATTGAGAACCTCCTCCTTTTTTTAGAAGTCGGTTAAAATATGAAAACTAATACCTAAGTACATTTTGAAAGAGATATAAACCTGAAATAAATAATATGAATTTTTTTTTTTTTGGTTGGTAGCAGACAGCCACGAATCCCTTCATTCCGCCTCTTTATTAAGCATATTCTTAAAAATCTCTCAAAATCGAGGCAATTTAATGGCAACATTTTTTTGCTTGACCGAAGATTCGAACCAATAAATCCTAACCCATACGACTGCGTCTGCAACTGGAAGAAATAATAACTAATTATTTTAATAAAATACCAATCCATTCTGTTATCTATCAGACATGTTTTCAAATGATCATATAAGTGCCTCGTTAATTTAATACCCTTATAATTACTGCAGTAATAACGGCTAATCGTTCAATAGGGACTGTCTTACTGTACAATAGTTATTACTAGATAATTGATTTGAATTACGTGGACTTTTAAGTAATATTCATTATCATTATTTAGTCTTTTAAAGTCTTCTGTTGAATGTAGCTCTTCCCATGGGATACATTATTACGGTTTTATTCGAGCGGGTTGGTGATTACACTAAGGTATTATGTTTTTTAGCAGAGCACTTACCCGATTTTTACAAATTCTACGGATAAGAAAGGAATGGAATTATATTCTTATCTAATCACTACACAGGGGAGGAGAATCATCATCATCATCATCATTTCAGCCCATTGCCGTCCACTGCTGGACGTAGGCCTCCCTCATGTTACTATGCCGCCTGCATCCAACGACTCCCAGCAACTTTCACTAGGTCATCGATCCACCTAGTGGGGGGCGTCCTATACATGGTCACCACTCGAGAACCTTTTTTCCCCAGCAGTTGTCGGTTCGTCGAGCGATGTGGCTTCAGCGTGCTAATTCTTCATGCTATGTCAGTTACACCCGTTCTTCGCGGATTTCCGTATTCCGGATTCTATCTCGCAGAGAAATTCCGAGCATAGCCAGCGGGCTAGCACATAGCACGCTGAGCGACTTTGAGCCTTGATATGAGGCCTACATTTAGGGACCACGTTTCCGTGCCGTAAGTCATCACTGGTAACACACACTGGTTGTAGACCTGTGTTTTCAGACACTGAAGTATGTTGGACGAGAAGATCCTCTTAATTTTCCCGAACGCTGCCCAACCGAGTTGGAATAGAATCATATTAATTAAAAAAAAATATTGTTTTCACCCATCGAAAGGTGTCAACTCTAAGTATGCTCTGATAACATTCGTAATTGCGGATCCGTCACGCTTGAATGGTTTAATAGTAAAAAACGGGTATGAAAGGACGGTGTGCTATGAGTAGAGGATATTCGGTGGTCACCCATAGTGCGGAGTCAGTAGAAGCAAGCAAGAAGTATAATAGTGAGATATTACAAATGCATATTAAAGTTATGTTACTAAGTGTATTTATGAAGATGTAATTGTGGGAATATACGTATAACAATTTATATAATATATATTAGCTGTCCCAACAGACGTTGTTCTGTCCAAATAAAGCGCCACCTACCGGGTCCGATTGTGAATCTAAACCATTCTCGAATCTCCTTGAGCACACACAAAATATTTCATTAACATCAGTCCAGCCGTTTAGGCTAACCAAACGATTGAATCACTGAAAAAATCATTATGAGATAAATTAAGAGGAAACTGACTACAAATAGAGAAAGATTGATTTTAAGGCTATACACACCATTTAACTTTATTTTTTAATCTGAAAACGGATAAACAGCAGTCATAAATTGCAACTTTAATTCACTCATATAAGATACATTATATAACGAATTATAATTCTTAATTACTGAGAATTAGAGTCAATTTGCCATGTAGTGACAGAGTAACAATGCGATTCACGGCCCAATTTTTATTGGTGGGTGTCCTGAAACATGTCTAAGAAATTAGAATACGTAGACAACATAGACCATACATCGCTACGCTATACACCAATCCATCCTCCACCAGCGCCCACCAACTATCGTCAAAATGCATTTCTGTGACGAGCGGGCAACTATTTGAATCATCAAACTAAAACATTAAACTTTGACCTATTTGTAACTAAGGTGGAACCGGAGAAGACGGATGCTTAGTTTGGAATTTTTTAAAAAATATGTTAAATATTACTTGCCCATTTTTGTTTATTTTTTATTAACCTTTGTTTGCCTATTATCCTATATAATCAGGTCAGTTGTTTTTGTATTGCTGCATAAGCGCGGAGACCTATTATTAGCTTTTAGTTTTTATTTGTTCAACTTATAATGTTCTTATTAGCTGGTGGTCTTCCTAATAAAACAAAATAAAATAAAATAATAAAAAAACATCTATATTTGAGAAGAAGACTGCACAGATGGCGTAGTGGTTGACATAACGACCTACAGTGCCAGTGTCGCGGGTTCAAATCCCACGCAGAACAACACTTTGTGAGATCCACAAATTGTTGTTCTGTGTCTGGATATAATTTGTGTCCGTTAATTATATGTTTGTAAAGTCCCCTGTTAATACAAGGATTATTTTCTTAGTACAATAAGTTGTCTTTTAAAAAAGAAAAGAAAAAAGAAAGAAGGAAAACTGGTAATAAAACCCTATAATAATCCATCTGATCATCGTGGTATTGTATCGATCGATTTCATTCCCATTGCGGTGAAGGCTGATTAAAAATTACCCGATGGAAATATTGTCTTAAGCTAATAAACCAACTATGCAATTTAAATTCAACTAACAGATTAAAATACGTCAATCCTTTGATCTCACTTGATTACAATTAATAGAGTTATTCTTAAGTACTACGCTCGGTTGACACGTAATAACCGTGCCCACACAACAGTTATATGCTGTTGCTACAAGGGAATTAATCACAAAGTATGAGAAAATTGGTCGATCACTTACAAGAGATAACAACATGGTCGATATACTCCTAATGAGCGTGCAGGATGTTTTTAGCCAATGTGCAAGTACAAGCCAGTAGTATGCTTTTATATTCAGCTCAACTAGAAATTAAATAAGATAAATAACTTATCCTTATAAATTCATATTCAAAATCATTTATTTTATATAAAGCACAGGTGAACGGCCAATGAGTGTTGCCAATAATGACTTACGGCACAAAAAACGTGGTCCCTAAATGTAGGCCTTATAACCAACTCAAAATACTTAGCGTGCTATGAAGCGGGCAATGCTCAGGTTTTCTATCCGAAATAGAATCCGAAATACCGCAATTCGTAGAAGAACAAGTGTAGCCGCCGAAAAATTAGTATGTGGAAGTGACAATGGGCAGGCCACATCGCTCTACTAACCGACAAGCATTGGGGAAGAAAGATTCTCGAAAGGCGATCGCGTATTGGACGAGGCAGTGCAGCACGTGTCGCACCACTAGGTGAAGCGATGAGCTGATAAAAATTTCTGAGCCTCGTTGGATACAGGCGAAACAGTATCGCACTTTGTAGAGAAACATGAGGAAAGCCTATGTCCAGCAATGGACGGCGATTGGCTGAATGATGATGATGTGTAAATCCTGTGAGGGCATTTATATATTGTCAATATTTTGTCATTTACCTTAGAGTTATCCACTGGTTATCGACCGACGTCCCAAGACGAGGACGTCGAGAGGTGAGGGTACCCGAAAGGGTATTCCGTCGAGCCGACCACTGAGGACAAGGAACTCGGCATCGGTGGTCGGCCTAATTACGAAGAAGAGGCTTTATGGTGGGTTATGGGCCCCCGCGCCGTCCTTTCGTCGCTCCAGATAGAATAGACGGCGTGTGCGCTTACTATAACCCACAATAAAAAAAGAGTAATCCACTGGAGTCCTCAAGGTTGGATTAATTCTCTTTTGAGATAAGTTGGCGAGGCGACTACAGTTGATATTTTAAGTTTTACATTTTGCTGCTACTCATTTTCTGATAGTCCCTCAGCCTTCTGACTACCACAGACAAGTAAAAAATGGTGGCAGATTATATGATTATACCGTCAGCACACTGCGAATATTAATGTAAGATTTTTTTACATTTTTACTGTCTTTTTTTTCTTTTTGGTAAATAAATCCGTAAAGAAATCCAATTATAGCGACGTATTTCTTGATACTATAGCATATATTTTATTTATTTGGCGTTATAATCTGATCATACATTGGCATCTAAGATATTAATTACACATTTACAGCCAAACAACTCAATTAAGTTAACGTAAAAACTAATATAAGTTTTTTTTTATTACGTATCAGCCACGTACACGCAAAATTAACTTTCTGCTTTATATCTGTACAGTGACCAAACAGTTCAACTTCACGAATGATCTGAAACAAAGCCAACGTTGTGGCCTGAAAATGAACCGGCATGCTACATTAAAATGATTAATTTCAACAATTAACAAACCGCTGCCACTTCAAGCTAAATGAATAAGTTATTTTTAATTACGGAGTAATTGCAAGCTTCGGATTAATTACGTAATACCAAGTGTAGTTACGGAGGATATGATTATTTTATAAATCTTAGATTTTATTGATAAAGTAATAAAAATTATATGTCTTAGGTGCTAAAATGATTTATTCATATCTACTTTATTAAACATTAGTAATTTTACGGCGAAATATATATGGTGTAAAAAATTATTGATTTAAATCTTTTATTACCTTTGAAGATGTTATATTAGATAGATTTAATTTATATTATCAAAACCATTGCCTGTGATAGCTAGTAAAAAAATATAAAAACTACCTTTCACAAATTCTCCTTCATATAAAATTAAATAAAAATTAATGCTGTGTCATGTGCTACGAATACTACCAAACTCTTTTTTTTTGGGGTGGGCTATGGCCAGCGCACGAGCCGCCCGGCTCTGTCCGGGGCGACAGAGGGGCAGCGCACGGCCCCATAACCTACCCGCAACACGTCGCCTTCGTCGTTGTGCCAACCACCGGTGCCGAGTTCCTTGACTTCAGTGGTCGACCCGACGGAATACCCCGAGGGAGTATCCTCTCCTATCAACGTCCCCTACCGGGACGCCGATCGCCATCGTGAGGCTAATCTCTCCGCGGGTGTTGGACTAAGTCCCCGGTCTGGTCATCCGCAGCCTCTGCTAGGGCGTCATCAGGCGCAATATCTACGTATACTACCAACCCGTATATTGCTCTAAGGTGTCGTAAAAAACGACTAAGCGTTTTTCATCGTCCTTGCCGCGCAGCATCTAATACCGTCAGGACATTGTTGTAGTTTAATTCCCAAGAAGGGTTGATGTCAGCTAGACGGCTGGTCATAAAACTATTGCAATATGTACTATAAAAGAAGAATACCTAATAAGTAGACTCCAAATAATTGAGATAAGGGTAGAGTGATGATAATGATATTAACTAAAAATTTAATTCAAATTAAATACATTATTCGGTAAAAATATATATGACAATTCAGCCCAGTCTAATAGCAAACAATATATCTAATAATGGGATTGGTGATTGCTAAAAGGCAACGTTGGACCAGAAAGGGTGACCCGCCGACAGACCACCGATAACAAGGATCGGGTACTGGTAGCACCCGTTTGGCGATAGTGTGATATCACCATACCTTTCCATAAAAAACCAGCTAAGTGCGAGTCTGTACCATCCTTACTAATATTATAAATGCGAAAGTAAGGATGTTTGTTTGTTTGTTACGCTTTCACGCTTAAACCAATGAACCGATTTCAAAACTTCTTTCACCAATGGAAAGCTATAATATCAGGGAGTAACATAGGCTATATTTTATCCCGGTATTCCCACGGGAACGAGAACTACGCCGGTAAGGCGACTTAAACCGAAGCGAAGCGAGGGAGGGTTGCTAGTTCTCTATAAAAAGGGCAAAAAATCGCGTTTGTTGTATGGGAGCCCCCATTAAAAATTTATTTTATTTTGTTTTTAGTATTTGTTGTTTTAACCGCAACAGTAATATTATACATAATTTGTGAAAATTTCAACAGTCTCGCTGTCGCTGTTTTTGAGATTCAGCCTGGTGACAGACGGACGGACAGACAGCGAAGTCTTAGTAATAGGGTTCCGTTTTTACCCTTTGGGTACAGAACCCTAAAAAGAAGGGAAACGTTGGATTTAGGCGTCATTGGACCGTGCTATTTACGTATTAGTATTTGTGAAAATCAAAAAGTTAAATAGTATTTGACAGCAGATGGCATACTATATATTTTGTAAAATATATTTTTAAAGCTGTATTATTTTAATGGTAACTTTCGGTTTGATATATTTACTTATCATTTATTATTAGAATGAGAAATACTCGTCAAATTTTATATTGGGTTGAGAAGAAAATTTCAAAAACCTAACTAACACCTCTGATCAGCTCGATATTAAAAGACAATTTTCTCTTCTATTGCGAAGAAGGCTCGAGCTTGACAGTAGGACATACAGGCACCGATATGATGATGATGATATATTATTTTTTTGGGTAGGCTATAACCTATAGTTCAGCACACTCACTGTCCATTCCGTCCGGGGTGACGTAAGAGTGGCGCGCGGCCCTATAACCCGTCGTATTACCTTCCCTTCAGCATAGGTCTGACCACTGGTACCAACTTCCTTGTCGTCCGTGGCAAGCCCGGATGATAAATATATGATAATTTAGTGTAAAAACGAATATAAAAATAAGAAGAATTCATATCATATTTTCTGTTTTTATTCGTATCACCACAAATTGTCGGTTATAACCTCACCATTGAAATTTTACCTAGTCATAAATGTCATCAATGTCAATAAAAACCAATTTAATTACATCATCGCGTTGCGTACGTGTAGTTACGATAGCAATGTTATTATTTTGAACATAATTGTGTATATGGGCCACCATCGTTGTAGGTAAATCATTGCCATTAATTTTAATGATAAAAATTGTTTTCGGACCAAGTCCAAGTGTAGAATCTATGTAAAGGCTGTTGCTAGTAGAAATATTGTTATTTATCATGATTTATAGCTGGCGAGAAAGCAGACTACGCCAATATTATTACTTATGCACTTAATTAATATCTTCTAATCTAATTAAACTGTTAAGAGTAGAGAAAAATTTATGCAGCAAAAATTCATGAAGGAAATTGGATTAATACGAATAGGTTCACGTTGAATGATTTAAATGTATTAATAAAAATACCTATGAGTAGGAATTAGTAGTATTCAACATCACGAAGACAGGTGGGAATAAAACAAGAGAGGTAAGTTTATTATCATGTTAAGTAGAAATCCATAATTTCTGTTACTCCAGTGAAATACATCTACGAAGCTAATGTGCAAAATATGATTTGCCTGTATAGTAAAACTTATGGCTTCGACCTCGACCGTCAATATTTTTTTTCTAATGACTTCGGTCCAATACAGAATATATCGAGGGGTGAAATGCTATTTGGTTTAAGCGACATTTTTGTAACTTTACAGGAGAGCCATTTAAAGTTTAAAATTTTAGAAAAAAAAATCATAACAAAAGAACTTCAATTCTATTTGAATGGTGTAGATTTAATTAAAATTCAATTAAAACATCGAATTCTTGATGCTAATACTAAATAAAACGTACCTTTAGTTACAAAGATAAATGTCGCTTAATACAAATTGCCTTAAGCCCTCGTTTTTCAGCGTATGAAAAAAAAGTGCTCCGATTTTAATGAATCCGGTATCATTCGACGGAGAAAAATTCGCTGATTCTGAATATGTATATAACTCAATATCATCCTAGATATCACTTAAACCAAATAGCCTTTCACCCCTCGATATAGACTTAATATCCTTTATAATATATTAGAGAAAGAAAGAACACTCGAAATAAAACCTTCTTTTTTTGGGTTTGCTATGGTCACGGCATACGTCGTCCATTGCGTTCAGGGTGACGAAAGGACTGCGCGCGGCCCCATAACCCACCGTATTCTCTCTTTCGCCATTGGTCCTACCACCGGTACCGAGTTCCTTGTAGGGATATAAAAAATAATCGATTTTTATAATAATCGATTATTACAAAAAAAATAATCGATTAATAATCGATTTTTACAATCGATAATCAAAATAATAAAAATCGATTTTTTATTATTCGAAATTCGATTGAAATTAATCGATTACTCAATGCCAGATTTCCTACAAAAAAAAATGTCATCACAATTGTTTCATACTATATTAGAAAATAAAGCTCACATTTCCTAAAAAAAAGTCATAATAATCCTGTTGGGAGAAAAAATCGATTATATTAAAATCGATTATTTATTTTTAATTAATCGATTATTTTATAATCGATTTATTTTAAAGACAAAATCGATTATTTTCCGTCCAAATCACATCCCTAGTTCCTTGTCGTCCATGGCCAGCCCGGCGGGAAATAAAACCCTTTGCCAACACATCTGACCAGGTCAAATACCCTCTCATATAGGAGGAGGCATAAGCTTAACAGTGGACATATATGAGCCGAGTTGATGATGTTCTGTAATGTAAATATTACATTATATTTTTTGCTGTATGTTGGCAGCTACGGTCGGCCTCTCGGCGGGTGACGGACTAATCCCCGGTCACGTCACCCGATAATTCTACCCCTACCCCTGTTCCGTGTGGTGACAGATTAAGTATACCATTCACTACTCCCAATCGTGCCCGTGGATGTCTTATAAGACCTAGCAGTATGACGTATATCAGCTGTGATGATGATAATGATGATGAATTCTACCTAAATATTTTAAGAGGAGAAACAGATAAAAATTGTATTTATTACTAGCAAGTAGCAACCCGCCCTCGCTTCGCTTCGGTTTCAGTCGCCTTACCCGCATAGTGCCCGTTGCCGTGGGAATATCCGGATAAATTATAGCCTAAGTTACTCCTTATATAGACTACAAGTAGCTACTTGGTATTAAAATATTATCAAAATCGATGCAGCCGTTTTGAAGACTACCTCAAACAAACAGACAAAAAAAATTAAACTGTTTTAGGCAAATATGTTCAAATAACCGTGTGAGCATGAAAAAAGCTCAATATTTTGACAAACAGACACTTCAATTTTATGGTCTCCATAGATCACACCTAGGTGTGACCCTCAGGCAGTCCCGGGAAATAATTTTAATTGTCATGGGACCCGCAACAAAATTTGAATAGAAAAAGTTAAACAGGAGGAATTGGAAGAGATTGATTCCACTTCCCTCCTACGCAATGCGATAGACATGAAGCAAGCTAGTTAGTTAGTAGTCAATAAATAAGAAGACGTGCTGTTATGATAAGCGCAGCCGCACAGCACCAGGGAATATGGGCTTAGAATAATAACGTATAGAAGGTAAGTTCACACACAAAAAATGAAGCATTTCAATTGGAGCCTAATGGAGTTTACGCCGGAACCGTTCCGTAATGTACAAGGTCACTGTGCTGCACGTACGTTCGCAACTCTTAAAAAATAAATAGGTAATTATGACGATTTGTGCATTTAAATGGTGTCACAATACATTTGAAAAACATAAAAGGGTTTAAAAACCCTTTAAAAGTAATATTAAAATATTACAATATTAAAATATTACTTTTAAAAGTATATAGACGATTTATTTTATTAAAAATAAAATTTTACTTCATAATTTGTATAGTGGTGTTAATCGCCCGCGCGCTTGTAGTATTTTGGCTTCATGTTTTTGATCACTTTAAATACCGACATTATCCTTTTATACGTTTTTGTTCTAAGGACTAGCAACCCGCCCTCGCTTCGCTTCGGTTATAGGTTATAGTCGTTTTACCCGCGTAGTGCCCGTTCCCGTGGGAATACCGGGATAAAATATAGCCTAGTTTACGCCCTGATATTATAGCTTTCCATTGATGAAAGAATTTTTGAAATCGGTCCAGCCGTATTGAAGATTACCTGGAACAAACAGACAGACAGACAAAAATTTTTTAATTGCTATTTTAGGCATAGATGTCATGCAAATAACCGTGTGAGCATGAAAAAAGCCTATTATTTTGACATTACAAACAGACACTCCAATTTTATTTATTGGTATAGATATGGGAGATCTTGACGGAGCCTATACACCTGTGACACGTCGCCTTCGTCGTTGGGCCGACCACCGGAGCAGGTGAGTTGTCGTCAGTGGTCGCTCCGACGGAATTCAGCCTATGTCTTTAAGAAAAATAACACATCACGGTCATCAGCTTTTAAAAACGTCCTGTAGACATACGTATCTGTTATCTATATCACTATGACCCGACCCCGCCATCTATCAGACAATTAACTTTAATGGATATATTTAAATTAGTGCTCCACAGTCAATTGACAACATATTATCATTACATATTCTTAGGTATTTACGACGAACAGCAATAATTATACAATACAAAACAATATGAACGTTAAAATTATAAAAATAAAGTTGATTTCGCATTCAATATTATGTTTCCAGTTAATCAATGAAATTGTTATGGTTATAGATGGTACTTTATATTTGTATTATAATCACTTCTATAGCTATTATCAATAGGTCAGTCTGCAAAATGTTTATCTTTGAATGTGATTATGAATATATACGCACATAATTATATTTTATGTAAACATTTAATTATGTATTTCATTTAAATCATTATTCACATCAATTTTAATCACTTTATTTGGATAATAAATTCTTGTTTTTTTTTCTTTAGTTTTATTTATCGGTTATTAATACTGGCCAATAGTTGTTGGTATTGATTCAGTTCTTTATTCAATCTCTATTTAGGGTACCCAAAGGGTAGAAACGGGACCCTATTACTAAGACTTCGCTGTCTGTTCGTCCGTCTTTCTGTTGCCAGGCTGGATCTCAAGAACTGCGATAGCTAGACAGTTGAAATTTTTACAAATTATGTATTTCTGTTGACGCTATAACAACAAATACTAAAAATAAAATAAAATAAACATTTAAGGAGGCTCCTATACAATAAAAGCGATTTTTTAAAGATAGTGGTAACGGAACCCTTCGTGCGCGACTCCAACTCTCACTTAGCCAGTTATTTATATTTTCCTCAGTAAGGTGTTGTTTTTAATGCGTCGGCTACCCAATTAGTTTCCTCTTGAAATTTGAATCATCATCATCACAGCCAAATAGGTTTGAGCCTCTTCCACAGTGGGAGGAAAATTAACCAACTGTATCACGTTTTCCTTCCCTTGCGTCGATGTTGTATACATATTATAATCCTTCAGTCGACTTTTACGACACCCACGGGTAAGAAAAAGGGTGGTGAATTGTATTCCTATCCGTCACGACACGGAAAATTTAAGAAGTACATGAAAATACACATAGCATTGTAATACTAAATTTATAACCCTTATGAAGTCTCTATATTACAGGATATAAAATGCCATATTTGATATAATTTAAAAGTCCCACTTGCTTAGCTATCAGTTCAGATAAAATAAATAAATTAATATTTTTACAATACCGCTAAAACACCTATTTTTTTTTTTTCTTTTTTTTTATTCGCAGGCTGTAGACAGACAGCATCATGTTTCCTGTTTCGCACTAGATCACAGTGTGTATTCGATTTAAATTCAAGTAGCATAGAATGACAAACAATAACACTACTCCATAAGATTTCACTAGCAGTTAACAGAGCTGTGGGAAAATAAAAAACTCGTAATAAAACTCTATACCAACTTGTCTGACCAGCGTGATATTACTATATCTATATACTAGTCAGTTTCTTTCATATTGTGAAGGAGACTTGAACCTAGCACATACGTACGAGTATATATATATATATATATATATATATATATATATATATATATATATATATATATATATATATATGACCTGAAGTGATGAGAGCTGATTACTAAAAATTTTCCATGGAACTTTTGTCTGAACATGTAAACAACTGCAAAGCACTGTTATTTGATTTTCTCTTCTTTTTTTGTCATGGTAATCGATACCGCCGCTTCGGTTTAAGTCGCCTTAAACTCGTAGTGCCCGTTCCCGTGGGAATAAGGGGAAAAATATAGCCTATCTTACTCCCTGATATTATAGCTTTCCATCGGTGAAAGAATTTTTGAAATCGGTTCGCAGCTTTAAGTTTGAAAGCGTAACAAGTAAACAAGCAACTTACTTTCGCATTTATAATATTAGTAAGGATCTTATAGTAGATCTTATTGTTCTAAGCTTAGAATAATAACGTATAGTGATAATAGATGTAATAACGATAGTGTCCATACTTCAAATTTTCAAAATTTTAATCTAAAAATACTAATGGCGCGCAGACGATTACACACGTTCACGCGCAAACCACTATACAAATTATGAAATCAAATTTTGTTTTTATTAACATAAATCGTCGAAATACTTTTAAAAGTAATGTTAAAAACCTTTTTAAGTTTTTCAAATGTGTTGTGACACTATTTGAATGCACAAACCGTCATAATTACCTACTTATTTTTTAAGAGTTGCGTACGTTCGTGCAGTACAATGACTTGTACATTACGGAACGGTTGCGGCGTAAGCTCCATTAGGCTCCAATTGAAATGCCTCACTTTTTGTGCGTGAACTTACCTTCTATAGGTTATTATTCTAAGGTTCTACGTATGATTTTAAAAATTTTAAACATAAATTAAGCTCACAAAATGAGTTCGTATGTCCCTGGCAAAACGTGTTAATCTTGTACGTTATAATATTTATACTTCTAAATATTATTTGATCTTTTTAAAGTTTATTATTAGAATTCTCTGCTTAGATCCTATAATGATAAATACCACACTTTTCAAGAAAAAATAATAGACGATATGATTTCAATATGAAAGAAATATATTTCAGTTTAACTACAAATAGGTACAACAATTTACAAAATAAAAAAAAAATGTATTTACAGTGTATTTTGAAACATCTGAACATAATTTGTACTAAAACCGATCGATTAAAATATTGGTGTATCTTTTACATAAGACAAAAACATAATTTAAATTACACAGTATCTTCTAGAACACAGTATTTTTACCCCATTACACTAATATTTACACAATAATTTACAAAAGTTTTTCACTTTGATCCGATGCACTTTCTTGGAGGTATAGACAATAAAATAAAATTTTTAAAGGTTTCACTTTTCGAAATTCGAATGCATTCGTAATAATTTAAAAGTTCACGTGTAGGAACGTCTTAAATTGTTTCACTGTTGGCTTGTTTGTGTACTGGGCGAAGGGGAGCCGCTTGATACAGGTGGTTGTACCATTCCTAGGTGTGTAGGAATTCCCATAGGAGGGAGAGGCCGCCCACCGGCCATAAGGGGGTGTGGGTGGAAGTATGGCTGCAGCGGATGCGGGTATAAATGATGGTGGCGGGAAAACTGCGCCATTTTCACTTTCTCGAACTCCGCCTCCTGCACTCGTTTTGCTTTCGCTCTTCGGTTTTGGAACCAGATTTTAACCTGTATGCAACAAAAATATATATTAATTATGATAGTAATTTCTATTAATATTTATGCAACTGATGTTTATCTTGTTTAAGAATACAATTTACATAGCACAACCTCCCGACCCTTCTACTCCGTATGGTGACGAAGTAAGAATAAAATTCACCACTCTCTTGCCCGTGAGTGTCGTAAAAGATGACTATGGGATGCGTATAATATCTATGCAAGAAAAGGAAAACTTGAAACAAAACCCTATACCAACACGTTTGACCAGTGTGGTATAGTAGCTTAATTTCCTTATCAGAGTGGAGGTGGCCCAAGCCCAACGGAGGGACGTGTTTGGGCTGAAAAGATAGTGATGATGATGATGTTATATCTGAGTTGATGGAGTTTACTTTGCCGCATAGTGTCAGAATAAGAATACAATCGTCGCAAAAGACTACTAAGGGATATAATATGCATAAAAGTAACATATAGATTTTACTTATAAACCTATTACAAGACGAGGAAAACTCTAAATAAAAACATATGTCTGTCTAGCTTGGTATTGGAGGATAATTTGCCTAATATTAGAAAAGAGGCCCGAGCCCAGCAGGGTGTATTTTTTTTATTGCAAACGTTCCCAAACGAGCAAACAGTCCATCTGATGGTTAAGTGTCGCTGCTGCTCATGGACCTTTGCAATATCAGGGCCACAGCTAGGCTGCTGCCTACTGCGAAGAAAGTGAAGGGAGTGCGAATGCGTGCAATGAGGTTAGGTGATACAAAACGCATCACCAAAACAGTGAATCAAAACAGATGTCGTTTTTCTGCGTGGTACTACCCCGGACAGACCGGCCCGCGGCTGTAGACAACTGTCAACAGTGTTATGCTACAATGAGATCTGAGTATGTAGGTATTAATGAATCTTACCTGTGTTTCTGATAATCCTAATGATGATGAGAATTCTGCTCTTTCAGCGATACTCAAGTATTGTTTCTTAGCAAACATGCTTTCTAATGAACGAAGTTGTTGCGCGGTGAATGGTGTGCGCGGTTTTCGATTTGGTTTGTGCTTACGTAGGTGACATTTAAGCTTAGCAGGCTCGCCATTTGCATCTGTAAAGATAAAAAGAATATTAATCTATAGTTTCCAATTGCCATCTAAATGTGGTGAAGGAATAAGAATAGAATTCACCACTCTTAGATACTTAAGTTAAAAGACATTAACATTATTTATTTACTAAATTTCCTTATCAGATTTGTCGTAACTATAGCCACATCCTAACAAAACAATCTGCTGTGATGGATGGGCAGCGGTATTGCCTATTAAGATGCCATACTACCCCTCACCGCAAATTGAACAGGCTAGCGGTAAAGGCTTTTCCAGTTCGGTGGCCTTTCGAATTTATCCATTGGCCAGGCACAAGTAATTCCTACATACTCTTTTCCAACTACGCAGAGGTATGTATAAATGCATTTATCACCAAATCAAAAAATTTAAAAATTGTGTGTGTCTTATATACGCACGTAAAACTTAATACTTCTTCGGATTAACAAGATAAAAATGTTTCCAAAAATTTTATACTTCGCGTTATCCTACATTTGTAGAAAAATGACACTAATAATAGAAAAAGGTATTTAATACATTGAAAGTTTCATTGAATTTTAAAGAATACTGACTAGCTAACTTCAGGGTGTCGGTATTTCGTGACAGTGTACGCGCGCATCGAAAAAATTTACTCTCATCATTGTTCCCTAACGCCAAAAGAATTATAACTTAAAAAAATACAGCGATAAATATTAATGAAGCTAATTTGCTAACAAATAAATTGATAAAATCCCTAATAAAATGTCTGCACTCTCCTCTCACAATCTCACATAAAATATTGTTTTTAAATATAAAGACCCGATACTTGAAAATAATCTAATGAACATAAATATTCTGAGATGTATCTCGAGATTCAGTTGCTTCTGGTTTTTCTTAACATAATAATTTGGGACTAATTAAGAAGAAATTCAATAGCCCGTTTTCTCATTGGCCCGAAATGGTATTAGGTAACAAAAATAGTTTCGTAGTAATTGGATATCTAATCGAATAAATATGTATGATGATTATATTTATAGCTTAACTATTCCAGCTGTCTTTTCTTCTTCTGTTCGGAATACGTCCCACTATTGAGCCTCTCTATGTAGTGACAGAGTAAGAATACAATTCACGAGTCGTAGAAGACGACTAAGGGATATAATAGACTAGGTATAATATAATAGACTAGGTATTATTATACCCATTACCAGGCATTATTATACCAGTCTATTATAGTCTATTGACTATTATAGTCTTCTTCTTCTTCTTTTTTTATCTTGGCAATCAGCTATTAATACAGGCCATTTTTGCCAGTGTCGAGTTATAATTTTCTTTTCACATTATCAATTTCTTCATGTCAGTAATGGTCCGTCAGTAAGTCAAAGTGTCGCCTCCAACAGTGTAATGGCCACTGTTAGGGGTATCTTCTGAGAATTTTGGTGGAAACAAAAAGGTATGCTATACATACCTTTTTGTTTCCACCAAAATTCTTCAATTCAATTCAATTTTATATCATATTCACTACACCTCAGCAGTTTTGCCACTATATATTACATAAAATGCCATCAAAATTATTTAATATAACACGTTAAAACACTAAGATATTGAATATAATACAAGAACACCACATGACACTTCCAGATGCCCGCAAAAACTCCGACTATTATAGTCTATTGACTATAATAGACTAGGGATGTTATTTATAGGATAACCGAAATCATAACCGAAACCGATATAAAAGCTTTCGATGTTTTCGAATAGGGTCGGTGTCTGTATGAGACAGGGATCACCATAATTAGCTAAATCCTTTTACAATTCATTAAAAAATCAACATCCGTAACCGAAACTATTCAAAACTGTTGGATAATCTGAAATACTTACAACAGTAACCATAACTGATATAATGTTATCCTAACATCCATAACCATATCCAGATACGGAACATCATAACCATAATATCCCTAATATAGACCAAGGAGTATATTTCCATCTCGTGAGTTATGGTTTGGTGGTTTTCCGTATGGTGACGGAGTAAGAATACAATTCATCACTCCCTCTCTTACCCGTGGATGTCGTAAGAGACGACTAAGGAAAATAATACGCATACAAAATCTATTCAATAGAAGGAAAACTCGTAATAAAACCCTATACCAACCTGTCTGACCAGCATGGTATAGTAAGGTCAACTTCCCTCCTATTGTGGAGGAGGCTCGAGCCCAGCAGTGGGACGTATGAGCTGAAATGATGATGATGATGAATGATGAGTCATGGTACAGTAACTCACAGTGTTTTCCAACAATCAATTTATCTGACCCAAAAAAAAAACAAATCGGGGTAATAGTTACAGGCCCTAATGGCTTTCAAATATACAAACTACAGCTTTAAAACAGTAATATAAATTTACATGCCAATTATGATCGTACATCAAATTGTCTTAAATAAAAAGAAGAGAATTAGTTATAATTATAAAAAGAAGACAATTATACATACAAGTCCGCCCACATAATGTTCTCATCTATAGACTTGTATTTGGTATTTGTCAAAGGTGTTTATTGTCATTCAGTAATATCTTTCGTCATACTGTATGAATTTTAACGGTTCCTACTCTATTTAGATTATTATAGTCTGTAATGACCAAAAATAATGAAGGCAATCTTGAGTAGAGTGAGTGTGACGCTCTTCACGCTGTAATAATACCGGGTTTTTTTTTTTGGGGTGTGTTGCGGTCGGCGCACCCCTCACTCCACTCCGTCCGGGGCGACAGAGGGGCGTAAGCACGCACACCCGCAACCCACCCACGATGCACGCCTTCGTCGTTGGGCCGACCACCGGAGCAGGGTTACTTATCATCAATGGTCGGCCCGATGGAATACCCCCTATTTGGGGTAACCTCCCATCGACCGACGTCCCCCCCTCGGGGAGGACGTTGGTCTTTCCTCACGCGGTCGGCCTCTCGGCGGGTGACGGACTAGTTCCCCGGTCATGTCACCCGCGGCCTCGGCTAGGGCGGCATGAGGCGCAATAATACCGGGCTGAGAGCCATCATCGCTCACCCATAGTCTGGGCTAAGCTGTGAAAGCCATCTGAGGCTAACAGCTATACACACAAACACAAAAAAAAGCTGTAATAATGTTATGTAAATCACCTCGGCTCGTATAAGTCCCATTGCCGGGCTCGAGCCTCCTCTACAATAGAAGGGAAAATTAACCTTACTATACCATGCTGGTCAGACAGGTTGGTATTGGGATTTATTCTTCTCTTACATAGATATTATATTCGCCTTATATCCCTTAGTTGTCTTTTACGACACCCACGGGCAAGATAAGGGGTGGAATTGTATTCTTATTTTGTCACCACACGGATAAAATCAATTACGTAAAATAATAGAGGCGAACTTGAGATAAGTGTGACACACTGTTCTCGCTGTAATAATTTATACCAATAAATAAAATTGAAGTGTCTGTTTGTAATGTCAAAATAATAGGCCTTTTTCATGCTCACATGGTTATTTGCACTATACATATGCCTAAAAATCACTTTATATTGTTTTTGTCTGTCTGTCTGTTTGTTCCGGGTAATCTTCAAAACAGCTGGACCGATTTAAAAAAGTCTTTCACATTATATAGCTTTCTATTGGGAAAGCTATATTATCAGAGAGTAAACGAGGCTATATTTTATCCCGGTATTCCCACGGGAACAGGAACTACGGGGCGATATAAGGCGACAAAAACCGAAGCGAAGCGAGGGCGGGTTGCTAGTTTTCAATTATATTGAAAAGATCATCATCATTTCAGCTCATATACGTATCACTAATTGAGCTTCCTCCACAGTAGGAAATTGACTTGATTTAATTGCTGGTGAGAAGTTGGGTTGTATTACCAATTTTTCTTCACTTGCATGTATCCATCCACCCATCCATCAGTCTATAGACGTCCACTGCTGGACATTGGCCTCCCCACGAGAATTTCACTCGGAATGGTCCTGCGTTCTATTGATTTTCGTGTTGCGGATTTTCACACGTAAAGAAATACCGAGACTAAGCCCTCTCCATAGCACGCTGAGCGACTTTGAGCTTTTTTATGAGGCCGACATATAGAGACCACGTTTCAATGCCGTAAGTCATCGCTGGCAACACACACTGATTATAAACTTTTGTTTTCAGACACTGCGGAATATTGGACGAGAAGATCCTCTTAAGTTTCCCGAACGCTGCCCAGCCGAGTTGGATTCGTCACCTGACCTCTTTCTCGAAATTGGATCTACCTAACTGGATTGCTAGTCCTAGGTAAACATAATGATCCACAACTTCGAGAATCGCAAGCTGGCATATATACATATTATATGCATATTCAATCCCATAGTCGTTCGTTTCTTGCAATATCCACAGGCAAAACAAAGGCGTAGTGAATTGTATTCTTAGTCTGTCACCACACGGAAAAGTTATTAATGAATAATTAAAATGTTTCCCTGTGATACAAAAGTTTCACCTGCATTCTATCTTTACGACACATCGTACCTTTTTTTTAATTACTAGTGTCAAATTAAAGATTATTATTATTTACAATACTAAGTATAGATAACACGAGCTTTACTGTTACAACTCAATAACAAAACGCGTCCGAATGACCGGAATGCGGCTCGCTTTCACCGTTGGACCAATAAATCGCTTAATAAGACATAAAATAAAAAGGTAAAAGAATAAAACTGCGATGCGATCACGATAAAACCTTTTCAGAAATATTTTGAAATTATTTAGCGATAGGGACGTGCGTGGGTATTAATGCTTGGATATTGGCATAGCTGGTTATATACAAACTAATTAATAGCCATATATGTATCTTCATCATCAGTACAGCTCATACACGTCCCACTGCTGGGCTCAAGCCTCCTCCACGATGGAAGGGAAATTGACCCTATACCACACTGGTCAGATAGTCTGGTATAAGATTTTATTTCGAGTTTTAATAATAAATGTATTTTAGAGACATGTTAATGATTTATATGGTGGTGAAGTTAAAATTCAAAATATCACCGCCTCATCCTTTTACGCTAGTATAATAAAGTATGCTTAATATATCAAAATAGAATTGAGAGCATGTAGATTTTTTCATCTTTAGTGTCGTGACAGAGTAAGAATATGATTCTCTACCTCCTTGACGATAACGGTCAACGTGGTTGTCGTTAAAGACAACTAAGGGATATTAAATGCGGATAACTTCTATGCAAGAGAAGGAAAACTCGACATGAAACCCTATGCTATTACGTTTGATCAACGGAGTAGGTCAATTTTCCTCTTAATTTGGGGAAGACTCGGACCCAATAGGTCTCACGACTACCATGGGCTGAGATGAGGATTATTTTGTAGCGTATTTATTGCTGTCATGACAACAAATAAATTAAAAAAGAAATTAAACGGCTCTCCCTACAATAATACATATATTGTTATAGGCCATATCATTAATTGAATTTAAATAAGTTTAGAAACATTCATAGTACCACTCTTGTTTCTTTTAGAAAATTATTAGATAAATAAAATTCTGGTGTTTTATTTTGTACAAACGTATGGAAGCATTTTGGGCGAGGTCACCACGCTCCTAATTATTTAAAAATTTTCCGATGATATAAAAAAATATTTCCAACTAATTATATGACTAAAAAAATTATCGGAATTATTAATTTGTAATCGAATAATAAATTTATGATCCAATGATTCATAATCTGTTAGTCTATTAGTGAATTCGTCAACATAATTCTGGTTTTATTATTAATATGGTCACTGTTCTCTTGAAACTTGCTTTTAAATTGATTGGTAGTTACTACGTTAATAGTTTCCAAGCAACATAATTATCTGAATATCAACTAATTGGTATTTAAGTATTAATTAATGTTACGAACGTTGATTGATTGTCGAACACGTGTCGAGTGACTTTCGTTTTATTGCTATTGTAACATCACTTTATTCACACCTCGTTATTATTATCATACCAGTAAACCGTTTCGTTTTCAGTTGCGTTACACTCGCATTTTAAAGCTCTTATACGGTATACGTTTTCCGTGTGGTGACGGAGTAAGAATACAATTCAACACTCCCTATCTTGCTCGTGGATGTCGTAAAAGACGACTATAATAATATGCACTTAACATCTGTGCAAGAGATGACAAACTCTAAACGCAACCATAGGGTTTATTGACCAGCATCATATAGTAGGTCAAATTCCCTCTTCTGTGAGGCTGTCATGACATGGAAGGAGGCCGCGGAGCGGGCACGCGAGGCGCTTGCGTCCGCTGACTCGCTCCGCCGGCGACGACCAGGGGGGAAGAGACGCCGCTATGCGCACCTCCACCCACCGCCCTGAATGATGACAGGATGTGGGCAGACGGCCAAGCGTTGGGGTGTTGAGGGTAGAATGTTATCAGACGATCTCTCCGGCACCCCGTAAAAGCGCGGAAGGTGCCGCTGTGGTTTTAGTTGGTATTTCGGTCACTTCTGTGGCCGGCGAGTCTCACACACAATCCCCTATCTGTAACCGGCGGGGGATAGTGCGTAAATGCATTTCCACAGCGTGAAAAAAAAAGGTCAAATACCCTCCCATTATGGAGGAGGCTCAAGCCCAACAGTGAGACGTATGTGGGCTGCGATGATGATGATGATGATCATACGGCCCACTGTTGGGCTCGATCCATTTAGGAGGGAAATTGACTCAATACGCTGATTAGACGTGTTGGTTCCACAGATGTTATATGCATATTTAAACCCTCAGTTGTCTTTTGAAATACACACGGGCAAGAGATGTAGTGGTGAATTGTAATTATTACTCTACTCACCAAAATAAATTTACAATATCTTCTAAAATATACGTGAACGGATCGGGCAAATTTTTATAGAGGTTTATTAAGATGAAAAATAGACTAAGTTACTCTTTATATAGACAAGTATCTGGTAGTAAAATATTATTAAAATCGGTTCAGCCGTTTGGAAAATTACCCGGCAAAACAGATAGACAAACAAAAAAAAATTGTAGTGGTTTTTAGGTATAGGTATCGTAGACCGCGGGTGACTGGACCGGGGATTTAGTCCGTCACCCGCCGAGGGGCCAACCGCGCGAGAGGGGTATTCCGTAGACAAGGAACTCTGCACCGGTGGTCGGCCCAACGACGAAGGCGACGTGCCATGACCCATGGGGTCACGCGGCCCCTCTGTCGCCCGGGACGGAGTCTGGCGGCGACAGAGAGCTCACCATAGCCCACCCCAAAAAAAAAGCTATAGGTATCGTGTAAATAAATAACTGTGTGATCATGAATCTACTATTTTGCCATTACAAACAGACACTTCAATTTTATTTATTGTATACATGAAGAATTAACTGTAATTATATTAGATGAATTATTATTAAGTAACTTTAAATTTTCATCAACTAGATTCTGTCGGACTCGAGATCTCAAAATAACAATGATCATCTCGTTAAATGTAAAATGTAAATTTGCGTTGATTCAAAATGATAAATAATGCAAAAGTTCTTTATTACTTTAAATTTTAAAAGGATTTATTTACACGTGCTGAATTTTACTTATATTTTTATGCAATAAAATATGCAGTTTTTTATTACAATATTCAACTATGTAAGTTTTAAAATGACTGCGGTTTCATTAATCGTAATTTTAAAATTTATTGTAGCAACAATTAATTAATTAATTAATTCAACAATTTATTCTAGCAACTCGCCCGCGCTTCGCTTCGGTTTCACCCGCATAGTGCCAGTTCCCGTAGGAATATCGGGATAAAATATAGCTTATGTTGCTGATATTATAGCTTTCCATTGGTGAATGAATTTTTGAAATTGGTTCGGTGGTTTAAGCGTGAAAGCGTAACAAACAAACAAAATTACTTTCGCATTTATAATATTAGTAAAGATCGTTGTATCATCATTTCAGCACATATACGTCCCACTGTTGGGCTCGAACCCTCTCCTTGATAGGAGGAAAAAAAAGAACCTAGTATACCATGCTGGTCAAACAGGTCGGTTGGTTGGTTTTATTGCCAGATTTACTTCTCTTGGATAAATGTTATATGCATATTATATCCCTGAGTCGTCTTTTACGACTCCCACGGGTAAGAATGCCCTACTACCTCTGACAAAGCAACTGAAGAATATCGTGTACATAGGTATAACAACTACACAAGAGAAGGAAAGCTCGAAATATAACCCTATACTAACCCGTTTAACCGTAGATTAATTTCCCTCCTAATGTCGGAGGAGTCTCGAACTTCATAGTAGGACGTATATGAGCTGTGATTATGATTATCTTAAGTTTGTAAAATTGGAATATTAATATAGATTAAATCCGTGTGGTGACAGAGTAAGAATGCAATTCATCACTTCCAATATTGTCTTGTCTTCTCATAAAAGACGACAGGGATATAATACGTATATAACATATGTACAAGAGAAGCAAAACTATTACAAGAGAAATAAAACCCTATAACAACCTGACCGGCATGGTATAGCAAGGTCAATTTCCCTCATATTATAGAAGAGACTCGAGTCTAAAAGGGAGACGCTCTTTTTTTTTTGAGGTGGGCTGCGGTCGGCTCGCTCCTTGCACCACTCCGTCCGGGGCGATAGAGGGGCGTAAGCACGCAACGCCCGCAACCCACCCGAATAGTGTTGCCCAAAAAAGTCTTGGTCTTGCGGTCTTGGTCTTGGTCTTGCGAGAAATGCGAGACCGAGACCAAGACCAAGACCGCTTAATTTTTGCAAGACCAAGACTGGCTCTGCAAGACTTGAGCAAGATCAAGACTGAGCCTGCAAGTCTCGCGGTCTTGCATTTAATTCAAATCACCATTCCAGCTTATATACGATGGAGCTCGTGTCTTCTATATAATAGGAGGGAAATCGGCCGTGGCCGGAGAGGAATCGCCATGGTGATCGGCCGTGTTGTTACAGGGTTTCATGTCAAATTTGCCTTCTCTTGCACCGACGTTATATATTATAGCCACACTTCGCACTCGCAGGTAAAATAGGGGGGTGATGAATTGTATTCTTACTCCGTCACTACACGCCAAGTCAAATCAGTCTTGAGATATCCATCTATTGGCCAATCGATTCTCAATGTTGGTGTTGGCTTTTCAGAATTACTCTTCGGAAAGGCTTAAGGACAAAAATACCGTAATCACGAGAGTGCTCTTGCCCATTATACATATTTATATATCCGTTTCTTCATTAGCCCAACGACGTTCACTGTTGGACATAGAAATATGCCTACAATTAATCTACATAAATGTCCGTGTAGGGACAGAGTACAAATACAATTCACCACTCCCTTACCCGTGGATGTCGTATCAAATCAGACCGAGGCAATGGTGTTAGAAAGCCATTATTTTTTTTTTATGGGTGGGCTATGATAAGCACACGCGCGGTCCATTCCGTCCGGGGCGATGAAAAGATGGCGCGCGGGCCCATAACCCACCCGTACCCACGTCACCTCGTTGTTGGGCCGACCACCAGAGCAGGGTGACTTGTCGTCAGTGGTCAAATAACTCCGTCGCTTGCCAATCAAATTGAAAAAATCTTTTTTGTCGGCAAGGGGGAATGTTAAATTACATAAAATTTATTGTATCAACTGCCCTGTGTGGTGACGTCTTAAGAAAACAGGGTCGAAATTCTTTAAGGCTAGCAGATGGATAGATAGGATATCATGATATTTGATTAATTTAGTTGGATTTTTTATTGCCATGATAAATGACTGTTACGTTATTCCAACTGCAAGACTTGCAAGACCTTGCGAGACTCTTGCTGCAATACCAAGACCAAGACCAAGACTCGAGTGTGCAATACCAAGACCAAGACGAGACCAGGTGTGCTGTTGCAAGACCAAGACCAAGACTGGTCCAAGTCTCGTCTTGGTCTTGCATTTGGGCAACACTACACCCGAACACCACGTCGCATTCGTCGTTGGGCCGACCACCGGAGCAGGGTTACTTGTCATCAGTGGTCGGCCCGACGGAATACCTCCTACTTGGGGTACCCTCCCATCGACCGACGTCCCCCCATCGGGGAGGACGTCAGTCTTTCCTCACGCGGTTGGCCTCTCGGCGGGTGACGGACTAATCCCCAGTCACGTCACCCGCGGCCTCGTCTAGGGTAATAGGGAGACGCTTAGAATAATAACGTATAGAAGGTATGTTTGCACACAAAAAGTGAAGCATTTCAATTGGAGCCTAATGGAGCTTACACCGGAACCGTTCCGTAATGTACAAGGTCACTGTACTGCAAGTACGTAAGCAACTCTTAAAAAATTAATAGGTAATTATGACGGTTTGGGCATTCAAATGATGTCACAACACATTTGAAAATCATAAAAAGATTTTTAACATTACTTTTAAAAGTACTTTGACGAATTATGTTAATAAAAACATAATTTGATTTCATAATTTGTATAGTGGTATGCGTGTTAATCGCCCGCGCGCTTGTAGTATTTTGGCTTCATGTTTTTCATCGCTTTAAGTACGTATACAACGTGTGTAATCGCTTGCACGCGTGTAGTATTGTTTGCTTCATATTTTTAATGGCTTACGTATGGACTTCCTTCTATATGTTATTATTCTAAAAGGCGGACGAATATGAGATGAAATGATGATGAATATAGATTAACATAACTATTAAACAAATGTAGTATTTGATTCAATTTATAATTTGCACTAGACATAATTTTAATACTTTAACACACAGGCATTTTGACGTCGATGTATTAATCCCAGTGTCACACAGTTCACTCGTTTAATAGCTAATGGCCCACAAAAGAGTAAAAAAAAAACGTACCGTAAATTATGTGACAGTTGAAAAAAACTAAAGTATTAATGTCGTGTTTAGCAGACGTCAAAGCAAGTACCGATGTGACGGAAATAAGACTAAGCGCCGATGCACACTAACGATTTAAGTGGTGTGTTTTTTTTTTCATCTAACTGAAATAGATCGTTTAAGTGACACTATATTTTCAACATAAACACATCATCATTATCGTCATCATCTCAGCTCATAAATGTCCCACTATTGGGCTTGAGCCTACTCTATAATAGGGGGGAAATTTACCTACTATATCGCGCTGGTCAGACGTTTTGGGATAGGTTTTTATTTCGGGTTTTGCTTCTCTGGGATAGATTTTATAAGCGCATTATATCCCTTGCTCGCCTTTTATGATATATATTATATAATAGGGGATAGTGAATTAAATCCCTCCTCTGTCACCACACGGTAATAAATATTTCGCATAAAATTGTATAACATGATTAAGATACAATTAAATGTACTGACAAAATATAAAAATCACTAAATATTTTTTGATGTTATATTTCTTTTAGCGCGTAGGTTATAAATGATGAGAGTAAATTTTTACGATACGCGCGCACACCGTCATGAAAAACCGACACCCTGAAGTTGGCTAGTCAACATTTTTTATGATTCACGCGCACACCGTCACAAATGTCAACTAGATAATGCGTTATAATAAAACTTCTAATGTATTAAATATCTTTATTCTATTATTAGTGTCGTTTTTTTGTAAAAAGTGGAAGATAACCCAAAAGACAAAATTTATAGAAAGATTTTTGTCTGGTTACGCCAAAGAAGTATACTTTACTTGTTATTTGCGTACATAAATACACACACACTGTTTATATTGTTATCCTATCAGCGAATTATTGAGAATTATTTATTGTAAGAGAAGCGAAACTCGAAATAAAGCTATATACCAATCCGCCTGACCAGCATTGTATTGGAGGCCAATTTTCCTCCTAATATGGAGAAGACTCAAGCCCGGAAATGGACGTATAATAGCTGTAATGATGATTATAAATAATTTACTGACAAAGTTTTATGATAACTATGGAATAGTTGGATAACTATGGCTCTTATATGCTTCTCAATCTATATAATTTGCTTGTTATATGTAAATAAGCAAAACAATAATAATAGTTTTACACCTACCGTTGGCAGTCAACGAATGTTATGTGCAAACGTGGAGTGTCATCGGTTGATGTCCCACCCCATTTTTACATTAAATTTCTCCAAAAGCTATTGCGTGTTGAATCCATATTCCCATGTAAACCTTTCAAAGGACCGGTTATCTTCCCTAGGAAGATCCCGTGAAACGGAGATACATAATAATCTAAATAGTTGTATAATTGAAATAGGTAATATAATTGAAACAATTAGGAAAGTATATTTTTATAACAAATTTTATCTTAACTCGTATATTTCTCTGTACTGGACTCGGGTCTTCTTCACAATAGTAGGAAAATTTACTACAATACTATTAACGAAAGAAAAGTTAAACTCGAAAGAAAGCCTTTTGACCAACGCCTCTCATTCTGAAGAAGGTACCAGCCCATTAGTAGAATTATGATCACTTAGTAGTATGCTAATGATTTCTTTTTCAAATAACAAATTCGGTTAATTAATATTACGAAATATTTACAATTACATTAGCTATTCAATCGTCTTATTAAATCTTGTTAATTTGTCAGTTGTTAGTTAAAACATCTTTATTATTTGTATTTATAAAAATTCTTACAATATTCATTAACAATAACTTTAGCATCAAACATGTGTCATATTTCTTGATATTGTACCAAAATAAATACAAAAATAAAGACAGTTTTAGCGACTTTAAAATACAAAAATAAAAATAATAATTTTTCTTCGCACGTGTGCCAGCTTCTTAAAATTACGGAGGGAGCTAAATTACCTCGTTTAATATACATATATGGGGGCTGTCTTCTATCCTACTCTTCTTAATTGTATAAAGAGATATTGACTACAGATGTTTAAACGTTGAGTTACGTTCGTGTTATTGTGACTTCGTGAGCGACGAGAGAAATATGAGACGTTTTAAATGTGTTTAAATACATTAACCATTGTTGTACATCGTCATGTTTAATTTTTTTTTTAAAGTATACATAATGAATTACAGAAAGTGCTTGGCTTTTTTATATTTCAGATTTTTTATATATAGATGTATTTTCCGTGTGGTGACGGAATATGAATACAATTTACCACTCCCTATATTGTTTGTAGGTGTCGTAAAATATGACTAAGGGATAAGGTATGCATATAATATTTATGCAAGAGAAGGATAACTCGAAATAAAACCCTACACCTACCCGTCTGAACAACTTGATATGGAAGGTTAATTTGTTTTCTCTTCGGGACAAGGCTCGAGCTCAGCATTGGGACGTATATGAGCTGAAATAATGAATTATAGAAAGTGCTTGACTTTTTTATATTCCTTATTTCCTACATAATACGAGACATTTCCGTATGGTGGCGAAGTATAAATACAATTTACCACTAAAAAGACGAGTAAGGGATAAAATATGCATATAATATCTATGCAAGAGAAGGAAAATTCGAAATAAAACTTTACATCAACCAACGTTTCACCAGCGTGATATAGTAGATCAATTTCCCTTCTATTATGGAAGAGGCTCGGGCCCAGCGGTGGGACTTATATGAACTAGCTAAGGTGATTTGTCATCATCATAATTATCATCCTAGCCAAACGTTTTCCACAATAGGAGAGAAATTGACAAACTACATCGCTGGTCAAACGAATTGATATAGTATTTTAACAGGACTTATTCTATCTTATCCACAAATATTATTCGCTTATATCTGTTGGTGATGTTTTACGATTCCTACTGGCAAGATATGTGAAGGTGATGAATTGTATTCTTACTCCTATTTTCATACTTCACAGTAATAGATATTATGTGGAGAATACATAAGTTACATTTTGGTTTACTATTAAAAAAAATGGTATTCATCATTTTATATGCTGACGGTACCTAATGCTTTGGGTGCGCTGCTAAAAAGACAGTTGATATATTAATGAGCGTGTTTGCTTTTTGTGTACGCTCCACCATTAATCCTGCGAGGCGTGGTATGTCATTCATTCCAATATTTTAAACGGGCAACCGTTTACTTGACGTTTTTGTTGTCTGTACAAGTGAAGCGGGCATTCTTTGTAATCGCGGGATATTTAACATCAAAAGTATCTTAATATATACATATTTGAAGATATAAATAAATTAATTCATCTTTCCGTGTAGTGACGAAGTACGAATAAAATTCAGTAACCTTTCGTACCCTTCCGTGTGGTGACGGAGTAAAAATACAATTCACCACTCCCTATCTTGTCCGTGGATGTCGTAAAATACGACTAAGGGATATAAATACGCATACAACATCTATGCAAGAGGTGGAAAGCACGAAATAAGACCTTTTTTTTGGGTCGGCTACGCGGTCAACGCACCCACCGCCCAGCTCCGTCCGGGGCGACCGAGGGGCGGCGCGCGGCCCCATAACCCACCCGTGACACGACGTGATATCCCTGCGCTCGAAGACGTCGGTCTTCGTCGCGCGGACGGCCTCTCGGCGGGTGACGGACTAACTCCCCGGTCCAGTCACCCGCGAAATAAAACCCTATATCTATCAATCTGTCTGACCAGCATGATATAGTAAGGTCAGTTTCCCACACAATGGGAGATATATAAGCTGAAATGATGATTAATGATGATGATGAACCTTTAATATGTCATACAAGACTCTCATTCACTACAACCAACACATTATTTTTTAGTCAATTGTATTTCAAACTATAACTAATTGTATTAACGTAAGTTGTGGTGAGAAAATAAAGAATTTATTATTATTATTTGGTCGGCATAAACAATTTCTCTATCATTGTTGAACAAAAATGCTGGAAATTGTGGGGTACCTATCACTTATAAAGAGAATAACAAAAAATCAATGTTAACGGTCACGGGAGGACTGAATGAACGCTGAAAAGATTTTTTTGTTGTTGATCTGATGGTAAGTGATAGTGATCGCTAATAGACCTTTGCTAGGCCGTTGCCTACCATGAAGAAAGTGAAGGGAGTGTGAATGCGTGCAATAAGGTTCGGTGATACTGAAGGCGTTACTAAAACCACTTTCAGAAAGTTGGGCTGCCGGCTCTCTCGCTCATCAAACGAAGTGCTGTAATAAATTGCTACTAATCAGACGTCGATTTTCTGCGAGAGTGTTGTATTACTCCGAACGGTCTGGACCCGCGGCTGTAGACAAATGACCCTAACTACATATAAAAATTATTTAAAATGGCGGTAAATTAAAATTGAAATACAAAAGCTATAAAATCCATAAACATGCCTATATTTCAAATGTGTAATATTCGCGTAAACATTAGAAATAATTTAGAAAGCTACTGCACAGATGGGGTAGTGATTAAAGTATCTAACCTATCCAGTATATTCGAATCCCATATTAATAATTTATGCGATCCAAAAATTGTTGGTTTGTCTCTGGTTGTATTTTATTCATTTGTGTTGGTTAATTACTTAATTACTTCATCAACCACAATTAAAGCATTATTTACTCAATGCAACATCTTTATATATTCTTTACAGTTCATGTGTTTTGTAATTTAATTCCTTCTAAACGGCTGAACCGATTTTATTTTGTGCTATTCCGATGGATATGACAATTGTTTAAAATAATAATTGGAACCGGTAGGCGGCGCTGCGATGGATTTCAAGAAGAATGCCTTTTACTATTTTTTTAGATTTGAACAGAACAACGTCTGTTCCGTCAGCTAGTTTAATATTATTTACACCTTCCTTGTGGTGTCGGAGTAAGAATACAAATCACCACACCCTATATAACCCATGGGTATCGTAAAAGACGACTAAGGATTATAATATGCATATAATATGAGAAGAGAAGGAATACTTGAAATAAAACCCTGTACCAACCTCTATAACCAGCACGGTATAGTAGATCAATTTCCTTCCTATTGTGGAGGAGGCTCAAGCCCAGCAGTGGAACGTATATGAACTGTGATGATGAGGATTTAGTCATTTCATCATCATTTTCATCATTTCAGTCTATCGCCGTCCACTGCTGGACGTAAGCCTCCCTCATGTTGCGCCACAATGAGCGGTCCTGTGCCGCCTGCATCCAACGACATCCAGCTACTTTCACTAGGTCATCGGTCCACCTAGCGTCCTACACTGCGTCGTCCGATACGTGGTCGCCACTCGAGAACCTTTCTTCCCCAGCGGTTGTCGGTTCGTTGAGCGATGTGGCCTGCCCATTGCCACTTCAGCGTGCTAATTCTTCGTGCTATGTCATTTATAACCGTTTTTTACTTTATTTCTTTCTAAAGACGGAGTAGCAATAAAATTTACCAACCCCTCTCTCTTGCTAGTGGATGTCATAAAAGACCCCTTAATGAAATACCCAGATAACGTCTATTCAAAAGAAGTAAAACTAGTCATAAATAAAATGTACTCTATACCAACCCATCTACCACTAACGACAAGTCACCCTGCTCCGGTGGTCGGCCCAACGATGAAGGCGACGTGGGTACAGGTGGGTTATGGGTCCGCGCGCCGTCCTTTCGTCGTCCCGGACGGAACGGACCGTGTGTACGCTTACCATAGCCCACCCATAAAAAAAAAATACCAACCCGTTTGATAAACATGAAATAGTAGGTCAAATTCCTTCACTCTGAGGAGGAGTTCAAAGCCTAGCAGTGGAATGTATATAAGCTCAAGAGAAAAGGTATTTTACCTATATAAATTTGTTATAAATTTAAGTATCAATTTATAAGAGAGATATGAAAAAAGTATGTCAATATATCATGATACGTTAGGCATAAGTTATGCTAAACACAAAGAACTATTGAGGCTATTACCCGGTGTTCCCGGATTCCTTTAGACTACGCCCACAATGTTTATCTGGTGATCAAACGAAATCCTTAACGTAGGCCATTCATCAGCACTCAATCTTTACCTTATAAAAGGGCCATAGAATACGCGGATGCGATTCTACTGACTACATTTAATTTATACTTCGAGAATTATTTTACGATTGTATTTGCTTTTTGGTGTCTATTATTTATCGTTATAATATAGATAGCATCTTATTTTAGACTATTCTAGCTTTATTTGATAGCTATCAAAATAATACAAATAGTTTTCAATGACCGAATAGAAAAAGACTTCATGGCGTATACGCTATACGCTGTAAAGTTTTTTCTATTCGGTGGCGAATTATATAATCACATTATTTTTAAACAGAAATATAAATTTATAGATACGCAATCAAAATCAAAGAGAAATAAAAAAGATTTTAAGACTCCATAAATCATAAAGCATTCATCATATTACGTTTTTTTTTCTTTTGATGTTCTTGGCTATGATTTAGAATAAAGGATTTATCAAGTATATAATACTTAGAGTATTCCATTAATAATTAATGATAATATAATTCATATATATGATCGGTTATACTATTTTAATAATGAATCATCATTACATATGAAAACAACTGTGATTTACAATCCCTTAAATAAGATTTCATATTAATAAAGACACCTTTATGTTTTATGTTATATGTGCAGCTATGCTGTAAAGCTAAATGTGTATACTTTGGTTTCCACAGATGTTGAATGAGACGACAGAGATTTACCTACAGAGAAAACTCTCTCTCTTGGCATATATACGCTCCAAAGTTGGGCTTTAGCCTCCTCTACAATGGGAGGGAAATTGAATTATTATAACCTGCTGGTCAAACGGGTTGGTATACGTTGGTATATGGACGGGAATTACTTCAAGTTTTCCTTTTCTCGCACAGATGTTATATTGCATATCCCTTAGTATATATCATCATAAATCTTTTTTTTATGGGTGGGTTATGGTAAGCGCACACGCGGTACATTCCGTCCGGGGCGACGAAAGGACGGCGCGCGGGCCCATAACCCACCCGTACCCACGTCGCCTTCGTCGTTGGGCCGACCACCGAAGCAGGTTGACTTGTTGTCAGGGGTCGGCCGACGGAATACCCTTTCGCGGTGACCCGCGGCCTTGGCTAGGGCGGCATCAGGCGCTTGCGCCGCCCGAATCGCCGGCGGCGGAACGTGTCACCGAAGAGGAGCTCCTCTCGTGCACGATGCCTCGTGCCGCCTCCTTCCGTGAGATGACGGCCTCATCATCATAGCCCTTAGTCGCCTTTTACGACATAAGACGGATAAGATAGAGAGCGATGAATTGTATTCTTCGTAACCCCACTAAAACTTTTTATTATTTAATTTGTTAAAGTTAGATTCCGACCTACTGTGTCAGTGTTTTAAGTTCGATTCCCACGTAGGTTAATGTGCGATCCGTAAACTGTTGTTTTAAGTATGGATGTAGGTAATTTGTGTCCTTTAAATAATAGGTTATAAAATCCCCAGACATATAAGAGTTATTTCCTTAGTACATGGTGTTATCTAAATATTATTAAATTTTGTTCGTCTTTTTTACTATCGTCACAATTTATACATACCCCACTGAGCTTGAGCTTTCCTTACAATAGGAGAGAAATTGACATAACATAACACGCTAGTTTTCTAACGAGCTCCAAATAAAACCCTAATCAAACATTTCTATGTTCATAAAGGGTTTTATTTTGAGTTTGCCTTCACTTGTACAGATATTATATGCATATTTATATCCTTTAGTCGTCTGTTACGATACCCACAGCCACGATAGTGAGCGGTTAATTGTATTCTTACTCCGTTACCACACGGAATTATTCTCTTGTTCAATTATTTAATATTTACTTGCAATTAAAGTAGCTTATTTTTATTATTTTTTTAATATCGCGTATTTCGTGGCCTCTCCTTAAATGATCTATTAAGAGCATCGTCGGTTGAAGCCCGTGTTTATACTTGTCCCGCTTCGCTCAGTTTACAAATAGCACTATTCAATGGGACATTAGTATTTTGGCTCTATGCCAACGGCTGACAGGAACGTTTGACTACTTGTTAAACATATAATGTCATTTTGTTTCACATTTGATATTAAAATATTTATTTGGTAATAATCTAGATATTGTTACGAAAAAAAATATGCGGGCGTTATATATTTTTCTGAAGGCACATAGAATATCTTATTTTGTCTACATACGATCTATTTATTTATTGAAAGACAAGGCATATTCTAAACAATTACTATACAAAGTCCTAGTATGTTGATAGCCATCATGGTGTAATAAATCATACACTACTGGAAAAAATTAAGGGATCAAAAAAAAATTCCAAATTTTTCGGTAGTTTTCAACAGGCCGTAACTTTGAGAAAAATGGTCGTACAGGAAATAAAAAAAAAGGAAATTGTAGCTCCAAGTGTCTAGTTTTTGGATTAGAACTTCAAAATATTGTAGCCTCCGCGGTTTTTGAGTAATCGTAGAAAAACCAGCAACAAAAAAATTCTCAAAATTTTTTTAGTTTTTTTTTTTGGTCTACGGGCGTAGAAAAAATTTTTTCAGCTTAACCACTATAAGGATCGGATACTTTGTTCATTTAGCTTTAATTTCTTTTTTTTAAACACCCTGATACGTCCACTCCTCGCTGAGATATCGGTCTTCAAATGGAAAACGATCTTTTTGTCTTTGATTATCGATATCTCAGCAACCAATGATCGCACAGAAAGTTAAAGGTGGGTTTCAAGAACTTGAATGAATTCCCCTTAACGACTGTCCATTGCTTTTTAAATTTAAGCACATTCTGGAACAAAAATGTGGAAAAAGCTCGGAAAAACAATTTTTTTCTCATTTTTAAAAATTATGAGCTTTTCAGAGCAAAAACGTGATCCTTTAATTTTTTCAAAAATTCGATCAAGTGAAACAAAAAAACGGCTGGCTGGATTAATTTGATTCTTTGTAGAGTTTTTGTGGACATATTGAACTATAAAAGGCACACTTAACATTAGTGGTTTCCTCAATATTTTCGATCCAGCGCTTGATTTTCCACAAAACCACCAAAAGCCCTTTTTTTGTTGCATTTTCAAATTCATGTGCCAAAAAGAAAAACATTTTTTTTTCGAAAAAGCAATGGACATTCGTTAAGGGGAATTCATTCAAGTTCTTGAAACCCACCTTTAACTTTCTGTGCGATCATTGGTTGCTGAGATATCGATAATCAAAGACAAAAAGATTCTTTTTCATTTGAAGACCGATATCTCAGTGAGGAGTGGACGTATCAGGGTGTTTAAAAAAATAAATTAAAGCTAAATGAACAAAGTATCCGATCCTTATAGTGGTTAAGCTGAAAAAATTTTTCCACGCCCGTGGACCAAAAAAAAAACTAAAAAAATTTTGAGAATTTTTTTGTTGCTGGTTTTTCTACGATTACTCAAAAACCGCGGAGGCTACAATATTTTGAAGTTCTAATCCTAAAACTAGACACTTGGAGCTACAATTTCCTTTTTTTTTTATTTCCTGTACGACCATTTCTCTCAAAGTTACGGCCTGTTGAAAACTACCGAAAAATTTGGAATTTTTTTTTGATCCCTTAATTTTTTCCAGTAGAATAGTTTTTCTCCCTTTATATAGAAGACAGCTGGCTGTATGTTGTATTTACATGGAATTTAAAGTTAAAATAATATCCGCATCTAAGAGATACAACTTCATTAAGTTGGTATATAATTCGTAGGCAGGCCACATCGCTTGACTAACCGACAACCGCTGGGGAAGAAAGGTTCTCGAGTGGCGACCACGTATCGGACGACGCAGTGTAGGACATCCTCGGACTAAGTGGACCGACGGACTGGTGAAAGTTGCTGTGCTTCGTTAGATGCAAGCGGCACAGGACCGCATTTTGTGACGTAACATGAGGGAGGCCTACATCCAGCAGTGGACGGCGATAGGCTGAAATGATGATAATATTCACTAATGTTATTTTAAGATATATTTCTGGTCCGTGGCCCTTGGTTAAGCTAAGCCCAATTCTTTTAGGAGATGGGAAATGGTTTTCCATTTCACATCTCCTAAAAGATTATAAACATTATTGAGCGTGTTTGTCTGATACGCTTTGACGGTTGAAATACTTAGCCGATAGTTGCAAAATAAGGAAGGTATATAAAGAGTTCAAGAAATGGAATAAAATCATCTCTGACGTAAAACGCGAACGAAACCAAATGCCTCAGCTAGTTATTTATAATTTACAATAAAGATAGCAGTATGTATAATGTTGACACGGCCTTTTCATTACAGTAATTCACCCAGGTTATGTCAAAAAACCGCTTAAAAATTACTATTTAGTAGGAAACTACAATAAAAGTTATTTTTCTACATGAAAATTTCTATGCCGTGTTCTTTTTCTATCCCTAATAATGTATTTACAAAATTTCATGATATCAGACTAAATAAATTGTGTATGCGTAACAAAAAACAAACTTATATTTAGGAATATTTATTTATATCGAATATTTTCGTAGATAATGATATTCAAAAATTAATTAACAATTGTCATTTTACGTCGTAATAAATCAAGTTACTAATTTAAAACATTACCACTAATAACTTGCAAATATAAATTATATAACATTTGCAAAAATAATTATAAATATCATCGACTGTATTGCGTAATAAATCAAATTAATAAAAACAATATAATATGGAAAAATTAATCAAATATCATCTCATTTACGCCGTAATAAATCAAATTGTTAATTTATAAACAATATTTATTCGTATATTATGTTAAATTAATATTTTTTTCTGCCGACCCTACCATTCTCAAATGAAGTGCTCGCAACAGTTTTATTGCGCATACTCGGTAATTGATTGGGAATGCTTCTATAATTAGGAGCGTGACTTGTTGCTGACCGTACCTAACTATGTATAGGTAATACACAGCTACTAAATCGAGTCAAGAATTGTTGCAATACGTATATGGAAAATATTGCCATGCAATATATACATTGAAGCGTTTATAAATTATTCACTAATTTAGTTATCGAAATAAATATCCACGTTTATACTTTTTTTTAGAGACTTCAGAAATTTCTTTACAGCAATGAATGAATGAATGAAATTCCATGTCCAATGGGACCTGGACATGGAATTTCATTCATTCATTTCAGCTCATATACGTCTCACTGTCAAGTTCGAACTTTCACATAGGTATAGGATTTCATTTCAAGTTTTCCTTGTCTTGAATAGGTATACCCAATTTTCTGCGAGTATGGTACCTACTACCCCGGACGGGCCGGTCCGCGGCTGTAGTCAGATGGGGTAATCAATATAACATGCCTTTAAGATCCTTCGATAGCTAACAAGAAGAGTTGATAACCCCGAAACAGTTCAATAAATATTCATAAATAGCTAAGAACAACCTCGATCACACCAGCTTACATAGAAAATATGGCATCATAAGCAAACCATCGTTTGTGTGGTGACAGAGTAAGAATACAATTCACCACCCCCTCTCTTACCCGTGGTTATCGTAAAAGACGACTAAGAGATATAATATGGGATAGATATATCTATACGAGAAAACGATAACTCGAAGCGATACCAACACGTCTTAACAGCGTAGTATATTAGGTCAATTTCACTCCCAAGTGGAGGACGCCCCGAGCCCAGCAGTGGGACGTATATGGACTGAAATAATGACAGAAAGCAATCCATTCGTTTAGTAATAATCTATAAGTTTTAATTTAAAAAAAAAAACCGCCTTTAAATTGTATATTCCATCATCAGCTTTGCAACAAGATGATGGCGCATATACCTAAATAGCTTTACGAAGTATAAGAAAAACGTTAAAATTGCCCATAAAATTTTAAGAATTCCACCAATTTCTCAAGGATACCATCATCGAATCCTGACCTGATGACTATGGGACCACTGGGAAGTATACCCTATCAAACAAAAAAAGAATTTTAAAATCGGTCCAGGCGTCTTTGAGTAATCGGTGAACATACATAAAAAAAAATATATTCCGACGAATTGAGAACCGCCTCCTTTTTTGAAGTCGGTTAACTACCACGCCACGGAGAAACACAAAAAACAGTATAAAATAAAAAATTCTGAAATCAAAGTGTGTATTCAAGCCTTTATTTGCTTAAACTTGAATAATTATCACGTTAACTTGTGTATTCGGGCCGTCTTATTGATATTATTACCTGATAAGTGTTTGCACCTCGTCGTTAAGATTGTAAATCTTCGAGAACCTTTTTTTAACAACTTATTAGTATAAGAAAAAATGAAAATTCATTCAATTTTCTTGTTTTTAGGTTTATTTTTAACATCTTTATGTGATTATTTGGTTGAATTAATGAAGTAACCAGAATAGGACAGATTATGTGTGATATAAATTAGATCCCTGGATAATTTTAATTTATAATTGAAACCGTTGGTGGCATTCCGATCGAATTGTCATTTTTAATAGTTCAGTACAGAAAAACGCCTACTGGATATAGAGTTTTCCGTGTGGTGACGGAGGAAGAATACAATTCGCCAGTCCTTCTCTTGCCCGTGGCTGTCTTAATCGTCCACTAGGTAATTAAATATGCATATAACATCTATGCAAGAGAAGGAAAAGTCGAAAAAAATTTCTATATTAACATGTCTGATCAATGTGGGTCTATTTCCCTCCTATTGTGGAGGAGGATGAGCTGAAATGGTGATGATGATAGGATTTTAATTTTCCTATTCTGGTACAGATATTATATGCGTATTATATCCTTTATACCTATATAGATAATAAATAATAATATATAATATAAATTCATATACCTACATAATTAAATACATAATTTAAATTACATAACTTCAATAATTAAAATTTTTTTTCACACATTAATTCATAATAAATAAAATAATTAGTTATATGATTAATAATTATATTACTTCTATAATTTGAATTTTATTTTACAGATACAAACAACTTAAATAGCATAAATAGTATTTGCCAATGCTTAATATTATACTAGCGTACCTGGCAGACATCATCCTGCCCGGTAAAACAGCATTTGATATTATGTAATATGCCATATCGACATTAACGCCCCCTACCTGATCCAATGTTATCTAAATAGTAACCGGAAACAAATTAAAATATACACATTATATATTTAAGATAATAATGGATCTCGTGGCGAGAAAAGGTGGGCATGGTCATTTGAGTCGTTTATTTGGAGACGTAGATCAATTTTAATATTTCAGGTTAATAATAATCATATAATAAATTAAATTAAAAATAAATTTCTCCGGAGGTATGTACGTATTGGACCCATATCCCCATGTAAGGGCCGGGTGTCTTCTCTGTAGAAGATTCCGTGAACAAAAAGGAGATCATAAAAAAATTAGAATGCTTCTGCAAATAGAACAAATTTAAAAGGCAAAAGGAATTGTTGTTAATATTGATTCATGACCATGGATGCAAAGTCCTTCAGTCGAATACATTGTAGTTTCACAATTCACATATAATTATATAGTCGGTCAGTAAGTTAAGCCGTTATCCTGATTTAATTGCTGACAACCAAATCACGATTTCATTAGGAATTTTGGAAGAACACGAAAATGCACGTAGTTCACCATTATATTATATTCACTACACTTCAGAACCTTCTCTGCATTATATTGCATAAAATGTCAGCTAAATTATTCAATATAAAATCGTAAAACACTAAAGTAATTAATAAAATATAAGAGTGCCACATGACATTTTGACATTCGCGCCAAAACTTCGCAAAAAGAAATGGTTCACCATGTGTTGCCAGTTCTGATTTTTAGGCGTGCCTGAGTTTTTAGGTAATGTGTATAATTGGTGTGGTGACGGAGTAAGAATACAATTCACCACCCCCTATCTTACCCGTGGGTGATCGTACGAGACGACTAAGGGATATAAAACGCATATAACATCTATGCGAGAGAAGGAAAACTCGAAATAAAACCCTATACCAACACGTCTGACCAGCGTGGTATAGTAGGTCAATTACCCTTCCATTATGGAGGAGGCCCGAGCCCAACAGTGGGACGTATATGGGCTGAGATGATGATGATGATGATGATGTGTATAATTAGAAAGCCGTTAGTCTGTTCTTGTGTATGGATGAGTAAAATTGTATTTTGACGTAAATCTGTTTTATAGTCAGTATATCAGTATAATTAGTTACATAAATTTTTCGTATGGTGATGGAGTAAGAATGCAGTTCACTCCTTTTCTTGCCGGGGGTGTCGTAAAAGCTCACTAAAGGATTAAATATGCATATAACATCTATACAAGAGAAGGAAGACTTGAAATTAAATTCTATACCAAGACGTCTGACCAGCGTGGTATAGTAGATCAATTCGAAGAGGCTCGACCTTTGTGATGATGATATTACCAATTCGCTCCATAATTAGGTACACATAAAATATACTATTGAAATATAATTTAAAGTGTGTGTTGCCATTGTAATAAAAAAAAAATATGTTAACATCTTTTTATTTTGTAATTACCTATATGGTTATTTACATAAAAACAGTTCTAATATTTTCATTTATTATCATTGACATTTCCGCAATAATGATTCAATAAATTAATAAAAGGTTCTATTAGTGATTGATTGAGGTTATAGTGTTTAAGGTCAGATATAAAGCTCGTTCTAAAAGTCAACGGTGTAACTTGGGTAGTACATTAATTTTGATTACTAAAACTAATCAATATTGGATTAAAAAAAAAACAAAGCATTTTGTATTTATCCGAAAAGGTAGGCAGAGTTGTAATAAATATAATGTTCGTAATAATAACTTTTTTTAACATATAATATTTTTTAATATAAATTGGCATTATTTCACCATTTACATAAGTAAAATCTGAGAACGTAACAGAATTTGATAAAAATAGAAAAATACAGTATTCACGAATTAAAAATACAACACTCAAGATTATTATAAAATTGAACTGAAACTGAAAAAAAACTGGAAAAGGATTTTTGTCGTTGTAATTCTCATCATTGGTCAACTCAGGATATGGTCAAGAGAAAAATGCTAACTGTAAAGATAAATAATTTAAGACGAGTCAATTCAATTGTACCATTCCTGTGCTAGAATTTTCTCTATAAAACTTTCAATCTTCGTAGTCTTTACTAAACAATATCATTGACACATCTCAGCCTGTAGCGTGCGAGTAAGACGCATTGGCGTTGGTTTTATATCTAGTTTACCTTTCTTTGTATAGAAGTTATTTGCATATCATATCCCTTGGTCGACTTTTACGACACTCACGGGTAAGAGAGAGTGTATTGTATTGTAACTCTATCACTACAGGGCAAATTAAATATAAATAACTAGCTGACCCAGCAGATATTGTTCTGTTCAAATCTTAAAAAATAGTAAAAGTAATTCTCCTTGAATTCTATCACCACGCCACCTGCCGGTTCCATCAGGTCGGGTCGTACTAACTCAGAGACCTTCGTGAGCTCATAGAAAACACTTCGCTGAAGATCATCACATGATCAAATGAATAATTTACGATTCTATAAAGAACATACAGACAAACATTCATTTTTATGTATATAGATGATAGTGTAATGTTTTTTTTCTTTTTTTTTATAAAAAGAACTCTTATAGACATCTTGAAGTTAATGAACCAACACTATCATGCAGTTAAATAATAAGTGGCATATTAATTAGTCCCGTATACCACTCCACTTGATTCAAGCCACCGACTGTCTGAACAAGGCCTTATAATTTTACAATGAACATCGGCCCACGACCGTCATGGGGTGTATTATAAACATAGCCTTACAAAGAATAGATTGGTAAATAATTTAAAACTATTAAAAAAGGTCATATTCGTGACCATTTTGTCCTCGTGGAAACAATTAAATAATACGGCTATTACGTTACTATGTAATATATATTCCTTTTTAATAACATTTAATTGCAATTTTGTGTTTAGATTTGAACGGATTTAATTTGAATTCTATTTATCGAAAAGAGTTAAAAAATATAATAAATACGAAATGCTAAATTCAACTTATATAATTCGTTATGCCAATTCGCTTCATAATTACCTACACGCTATTGAAATGTAATTTAAAAATGAAATTCGGTAATTGTTGCCATTATAATTAAAAAAGGAACATGTTATAACAACTTTTTAATTTATAATTATGGCATTATTTACATAAAATACCTAAATTTGTGCACTGAACAGCGTGAAAATGATAAATTATCAAAACATGACCCATCCGGTACCCGTTTGCAGTAGCTACTTAAACAAAGAAAACATAAATCTCTCGGATTATTCATAAACAACAAAAAATACATATAAATACACTCTAAGTGTTTCGGGTATTAGCAAAGTACATAATTTAATTTTCAATAAATGTAGAGGCCGATAAGTGAACTTTATTTCTAGAATTATTATTTTTCTTCGTTAAATTATAGTAGTACTGCAAACAGAAGAAATAGTTTTCTGAATAGAGATATATCTCTCGGCTTAGATACATCCCACTGTTGGGCTCGAGCCTCCTCCACAATAGGAGAAAAATTGACCTTACTAAAACATGCTGGGCGGACAGATTAGTACAGGGTTTCGTATCGAGTTTTCCTTCTCTGGCATAGATGTATGCGTTTTATATCCATTAGTAGTTTTTTACGACATCCACGGGCAAGATAAAAAGTGGTGAATTGTATTCTAAATCCGTCATCACACTGAGATAGAGATATAATTAAGGATAAATGCAATTTATAGAAATCAACATCGTAAGACATCGCTTACTTACTTTATGGGTCAAAAAGGTTTTTTCGTAATCTACTTTAAAAACCTGCCCATTTTAGGCAGAACTAATTACATATAAAAGCTTTTATGGACGCTTAGTTTTGTTGAAAGTCCCAACAATTTTGAATAAATTAATATCTATTAGAAAAAAAGTCTTGTCTATGCGTTATAGGCTCTACACCGATATATTAATAAATGAACACGTTAATGCGCACGAGTCGGTCACCACAGGGTGTCTCATGGACTCCCACGCCGTGCCCACCTACCTCATAACATAGTGCATTGATACTGAGGAATGGCAGAGCAATGTAAAGGGTTCTAAGAATGTTTTGATCTATCCCAATAATGCGACAAGTCAATTTTATATTAGTCTGTTAGTTATTTGTTTTAATTTATAAATATTTATCATAGTTTTAACCTATCTTGATACCCAAAATAATATGAATCGTATAAAACCAAAGGCGGCAAAGTAGGATGATAGTCAAAATTTAATTATTTATATGAGAAAACAAAAAAAAATAAATTCAAACCTACTTATCTTCAATCATGTCATAATTTTTAAGGCTTTTGAGGCCGCTTTGGTTATCAGAAACTATGGAAGTAGGTTTGAATTTATTTTCTTTGTATTCTCACATTTTGCCGCCTTTGGTTTCATACGACTCATATATATTTATTCAGCTTTTTTCTGTATGGTGTTGGAATCCGCGGTTGACGTGACCGGGGAATTAGTCCGTCACCCGCCGAGAGGCCGACCGCGTGAGGAAAGACCGACGTCCTCCGAGGGGAGGACGTCGGTCGATGGGAGGGTACCCCAAGTAGAGGGTATTCCGTCGGGCCGACCACTGATGACATGTAACCCTGCTCCGTTGATCGGCCCAACGACAAAGGCGACGTGGTGTTCGGGTGGGTTGCGGGTGTTGCGTGCTTACACCCCTCTGTCACCCCGGACGGAGTGGTGCGAGGAGCGCGCCGACCGCAACCCACCCCAAAAAAAAAAGATATGGTGTTGGAATAGAAACAGAATTCACTACCTCCTTTTTGCTCGTGGATATTATAAAAAACGACTAAGGGATTATAATATGTATGTAACATCTATGCAAGAGATGGAAACCTCGAAATAAAATTCTATAGGTTCTAAACCTTCTGACCAACGTAATATAGTGGGCCGATTTCGTTACCATTGTGGAGGTGACTCGAGTCCTGCAGAAGGACTTATATGAGCTGTGATGATGATGATAATAATGATCAATTAATTTGCTGCCTTAGAATAATAACGTATAGAAGGATAGTGTCAATACTTCGAACTTTCAGAATTTGAATCTAAAATACTAATGGCGCGCAGACGATTACACACGTACACACGCACGCCACTATACAAATTATGAAATCACATTTTGTTTTTATAAACATAAATCGTCGAATTACCTTTAAAAGTAATGTTAATAATCTTTTTATATTTTTCAAATGTGTTGTGACACCATTTGAATGCACAAACCGTCATAATTTAAGCCGGTTAAATTTAACCGGCATTAAGTCCACCATTGCATTGTTGCATGAAGTTTAATAAATAAATAAATAAATAAATAATTACCTATTTATTTTTTAAGAGTTACGTACGTTCGTACAGTACAATGACTTGTACATTACGGAACGGTTCCGGTGTAAGCTTCATTAGACTCCAATTGAAATGCCTCACTTTTTGTGCGTGAACTTACCTTCTATACGTTATTATTTTAAGTTTGCTACATTTGTGGCGGCGGTTACGAATTGGTATTTCCAACGGATTATAGAAAGCTTTACATCGACTTATTCTAACTCCATCTGATAAAGTTTGGTTAACAACTATTTTCCCAGGGAGAGTTGACGTCAGACAGGCCGCCGGTTGTAAAACTAAAGCTTTGCAAATATGTACGCTAAAAAGGAGTGCATATTACGTCGACCCCAAGTAATTTTCATAAGAGCGGAACGATGATTATGAGATGAAAGAATTACCTATTTATATGGAATTCAAAGTAATAACATTAGGCAAATCACTTGCAAAATATCTTTACTAATTTCAAATTTGTTTTATTTATGTCAAACAAGTTAAAAACATTTAAAAAACCGATAGTTACAAAAATAACTAATTCAACTAATTACTCACAAATTATTCGCACCTACAATAATAAAATATAATCAGTTGACATTTAATTTGAAATAAGAACTCTTATTTTAAAATCAATCCATCGTTCTTAAACAGGTTTAGCAATTTAAAAATCTTCAATATTGTAAAATCAGGACGCTAATGCCAGTAGGAAAAATGATTTATATTTTAAATGCCGCCGCGCGCACTTTAATTGAGGTGTGTCAATTTTAATTTTATAGGCTCGCTATCCATAAAGTAAAATAGATATAAAAATATTACTTAATATTTATGGATTTTAAAGGAACACGTGTTAAAATATTGTATAATACATATTGCTTCATAAAATATTTACAATATAATATAGGTACGGTAAATACAAAGAAAAATTTGTATTAATATTATTTTATTTTATAAAAAAAAAAGCAAGTAAATTATTTATAAGAATTATTTTAATTGCTTAGCAACATCATAAATTTTATTTTAGACATTTTAATTTATTAATGATTACGTTGGTAAGTCTTGTTAACTTTTCTATTGTAATTATTTAACAAATATTATCATTATTTATGTGTTTAATAATATAATTTGTTTGTAACGGAGCTATTTAAATAGTTCATATCATCGTCCTATTCCTCTCCCAATTACTTCGGACGTACGCAATATGTTTTTTTTTGTTGGAGTTTATAGCTGTTCACCGCAGATAGCTTTGACAGCTTGACGCGAACTGTGGGTGAGCGCTCTCAACCCGGTTACGCAATATGTACCTACTTTACTACCAACATATATTATACCTTAAAGGTTATGAACGGCTTAACAGTATCAGTCCTTTTCAGGAATGCAATTGTTGACCAGATGCCTTTTTTTTTTATTGCAACCAATGGCAAACGAGCAAACAGTACACCTGATGGTAAGTGTTGCTGCCGCTCATGGACCTTTACAAGGCCGCTGCCTACTGCGAAGAAAGTGAAGGGAGTGTGAATGCGTGCATTGAGGCTCGGTGATACCAAAGGCCATACTGTACTACTACCATAACTGTCTGGCTCTATATCGTCTTTTACGCCATCCACGAGCTTTGTTGGGAATATTCATAGCCGCTATACAGCATAGCAATTCATATATAATTCCTAAAATATATACCTATAACTTATATTTCTATATACATAATTATCATGAATAAGGCTAGATAAAAATACTGACACCATTTCTTTTTTTGTTGATAATTATATAAAACTATTTAACTTTTCATCAAATATTTGGTACATTTCAAGTCATCTAAAAATATCAATTTGGAAGCGAACTTACATAATTCGCTACTAAGCATTTTAAAAAAATATTCTTGTCCATTCAATTACATATTAACTGTATTGTACAAGCTATGCATATTCCATGCATTATTCTGCACAGTTAGTGGATAGGAGACCTTATTCAACATTTCCAAGAAGGTCCATCTAATAATTTATAGCTTATGTAACAAAGAAATCTTATGCGTAGGCGTTCGATGACAAATTATCTAATTCGGTTCGCTTCATCACTTTAATTAACTTGGACCCAAATAATAGGCAGCATTAATTCCTTATACAAAAGTATTAACAATAAATAATTTATCGTCCAAAATTTATGACCTATAACGTTTTTTATTGCAACATTTTAACTGTCAATATCCTTAATATTCGTTTTGAAACGTGAGATTAACGAAATTCGAAACTAATTTTTATAAATACCAATTAAGCGCGTATATTTATTAGACCGGAATGTATGTTTCGCGTAATTCCCGCGTAAACATGATTATAAAATTTATAATTAAGTTGTGGCCATTGAAATATTCATCGTTGAATGGTTCTCATTTAGCGAATTGACAAACTTGTCATAAGCTATCGTACGGCCATTTGCTTATAAACGACTATTAAAATAACTGATCGGAACTTTTATATAATTATCTATCAGCTTTCTATCGTAGTAGGTGATAGAATCTTTATTTTAAACAGTAGTCGACATTAATTAAAGTTATCATTTTGAAAATCAAATATATGCCACTGTAAACCTACATATTTAATCTAAATCTATTTATCAATAGAGTCTTTGAATTAAATTAATATTATTGCGACGAAGTCGGTATTAATATCAACTGATATTCCTGTTAGATTAATATCTCGGAAATTATATTACATATTTAATTAATGCTCACTGTGTAGGTTTTCTAAGAACGCGTCAACCCTTAATTATGAAGGTATAATGTTTTTATTTTTAAATTTTGTGTTATTTTATGGCTGCTCAAAGGAAAATAAACGTTTATTTAATGATATAAGATTTTTTAAAAACAAACTTGAATTGAAGCGTTCCATTTTCAAAAGGGCTACCGGTGGCGGTTTTGTTCGTTGCAAATTGACGTATTATATTGCATCGTTTGTTTTCGTGAAAGAATGCAGATTGAGAAAGAATACGAAGTTTGGCAAATGGTTTAATGGGTGTTGCTAATTGGTCAACGCGCAGGTCAAGGTCATATACAAATTCGGCCCGACAAAGGTTACAATAATAAAGTACCTACATAAAATACGTGTGGTTTGTACAGAGTAATATTTATACAGAGTAATAGATACGAGTGTAGCTATAATTCTACTCTGTAACCGAGCATTTAAATTTAAACTGTTGTTCTGTTCATTATCTTTTGTCGTTGTAGTACCGGTGTTAATTTTTAGCATGCGTTTCTGCGAACTACTAAATATATGTTCAGTGTTCTACAGCCGAGTTTGTTATATGCATTTAAATAGCATGCCCTTTAACAATTTTGAACTTTAGCTATCAAATAATAAGAGCACAGTTTGAGTAATATCTATCTAATACTATCATTGTTTGTAGGTGTTTTACTAATTTGCTCGTGCAGGAAGCACGGATGGCGTGATGAGAACTCAGTACCGTATAATCTTCGCCTCTGATGTTATCTAAAGATTTATTATTTACTGTCATCGTTCAAGAGATGGCAGCACGCGTCAGTGATTATTCCGCTGGACTTATCTCTTTGGTGCTTTATTTCGTAATAATTCTCAACCTTAACTTTTGTTAGTAAGAGTATGTTTTATCTTCAAAGACCTCCCATGATGTGATTTAGAAATTAAGTCATTGCTTTAAATCTACACGTAATTATAGCTAACATTGTAATAAGAAGATAATAATCACAATAATATAACAAGTACGATAAAACTTATCTAAAGATCAAATATTCATGCAATAATGCAATGGGGCGATTCAAACGCAAACGAATCGATTAATCGCTTCGTTACACCATTAGACCGCCAGGCGGAGCCACGCGTCAATAAAATACTTGTAAAACTATCGCAAAATGAATTAAAACAGATGGCGAGCCAATTAGGAGAAGCAATCGTGCGCTTACTGGGCGAAAAAAGACTTTAAAACTTATGTCAAATTATTTTATTCTTTAATACTAAAGACATAAGGTGAGTATTTGTAGATTAAAATTGTCAGTAATAGGGTTTCAGTTTACAAGCGCTAACGAGTGCATTCGTAACGATAAGCCTTTCCAGTTATACTGATAGACAAATATGGATATATTTATCATTAAATTTGCACTGAAGTGTACGCTTAGGAGCGCGTTATGTCATTATATAAGTACTAATTAGTTTAAAGTAAGACAAATTCGTGAATGAAATGGATTTACGAGTGACCAAATAAATAATCTCGTTTGTTTATTTAGGTATTGCAAAATTTAGTAGTTGTCTTCTTGTTGAAACAAATGACGTAAGACTTAAGAGTGTGACTGAATATCGACTGAATCCCGGGTTTCTATTCGAAGTAAACTAAAATGTTATATTGTTTTCTATACTTTTCTACAATATTGCATGAGACCAAAAATTATACGATGAAATAGTATTTCGTCTCCATAGTTTTTTTTTTAGCCTTAAGCAGGGGCCAATTTCTCGTTGGCGGGATTGGCCGTTCAATCAATTTGCTTATGAAAATCTCGAATTCGAACTTTAACTCGATTTCATGATCTATTCTTATGGCTCGAATTGCCGAATTTTGAAGTTGAAGTATTTTATATTAATTTTTAGTTTCATAGTGATTTTTAAATCCTAGGTTTTAGACGACATCATTAGGTCGTTTTTTCGATGTAAGATAACAAATGACCAACTCTTTTAATCGTGGGTGATTGTAAAATAAGATTGAGGGACACAAGCAGATAAAATCATTGCAAGAGAAGGAGTATGAAATAAAACCATAACCAGTCCGTCTGAACTACGTAACATAGTAACCCAATTTGCTTCCCAATGTGGAGGAGCTCAAGCCCAGCAGTGGGACGTATATGAGCTGTGATGATGATTTGATGCAATTAATTATTATAAGTAGATAAATATTTGACAACATAATTTTATTATGCGGCTAATGAAACTAAGAAATACGTCACTCACCTTTAAAATACCGATAAAAACATATATTCGTAATCGAGTATACCTATTTGAGTTATATAAAAACACATTTAATACATATATACCTATTATAGAAACCAATTGGAAATTTTATTATTCTAACAATAACCACTTAAAACGTTATCATAGCTATAAAACCGTTGTGCATGTATCAATCAATATAGCTTATGCAATAGCAGTAGCTGTCAATAACTGTGAAATTAAACGTTGAATAGGTACTTATTGAAAAAAATATAGGTATTTATTACTTTTCCATCTATTTTCCTGATTTAAAGGCTTATTTAAATGAATGGTTGGTGTTTTTTATGATTAAATACACGGCAAAACAACGTTAACTGGGTATAAATATATATATATATATATAAATCAGTCCTAAGCATGTAAAGCATAAATGATCGTTTTCATTTTAGGAACAAACACTGAAACCAGTTCTAAACATTATTCCTAAGGAATGGTTATTTCCCCTTTTTTCTCGTATTACAGCACAACAGGCTGTTATTTTGCAACTGTTATTGCGCTAAAATTGAAACAGGTGAAACAGGTTTCACAATTTAGCTGTTGTAGAGCACTCCTAATAAGTTAGGTCCCTGAATATCGTGTATTGTAATAAGCCTTTTAATAAGCCAATTACGATAGTTTAGCAATGGATAATTTAAAAATGAAATTATTGTAGATATTATCGTTTTATTATTTTTAACAATTTTTAATGGACAATGTTGATACAAAAATTCTAAATTTAAATTTCGTTCAAATAAAAATTCTAAATTTAAAGATGGAACGACAAATTTGAAATTTTATACCACAATTTTACTCAAATCCATTCGACTCACATAATAATACCATACAAACTTTTACATAGATAACACATTAATTTTACTATAAAAAGACAGGTGTGAATAGGATTAGAAGTAAAACAATTTATTAACATTAGTTTATATAACGTTTATATATAGTTTATATCTTACATAATTGATATAAAAAGTATATTATAAAACGTTTCTATGTATAAGTATTTAAAATTCTCGAACATTGTTATATTCCATCAATACTATAAGATGGCCTTCTACAATATTTTACACCTAAATACTCACTCGCCAACACTCCCAACTGTGAGAATATTGTACTGATATATGTATCACATAAATTTCTATTAATAATTATCTAAGATGATAATTTTTCTCTTAAATCTTTTAAATCTTACAAAATAATTCGAAATATTTATATAAACTGAATCATATAAAATAATAATACACATATCGTGGAGAATTCATATTTTAAAATTCGAATATTATAGAGAATTATTTCATAACTAAAGTTTAGTATTCAACAATTAGTTCCAATTTTAAAATATCATCAAATATAAACTAAAGTAATATCGCCAACAAAAGCTTTATTAATGAATTAAAAATGTTTGAACGTTAGCAATTTAACATTGTTAATAGACCATTATTCTGGATCGTAAACAAATAGAAAATGGGTATTAATGGTATTAACGCATATTATACTTCATAAAGCGGGCCATACTGCCTTCACTTCATTGTATACGAAGTATTTGTAGACTCGCGATAAGGAAAACCAGTTTTATTCTGCTTTATTTTTCAGTCGTTGGTAGCGGACCTTTTGTTTTCCGATTCTTCAGATATGCGAATGAACGATCCGTTCAAATATGAATGCATTTCTAAAATTATAACTACACCTATACATTTATATATGATCTGTAGATACTTATGATAATATTTAATTAGCTAAAATATTCAAATAAAAATTTATTGTAATTGTTATAGGGGGATATTACAATGGAAGGCTGATATGCGAGAAAGATGCCTTACCCACTTACGTTAATTTTAAAACCTATTTATAGATATACATAGTCTACCCATGAAGAGATACAGAAATCAAAGTGTATAACAATAGCTTTCTTAAAAAAAGCATTTATAATTAACGTATTTAGAGACTTAATTACAAAATAAGACGAATAAGCTCTATACGTTCACGGTCTTGCATTTTAAACTAAGTACATATTTATATCCAACGTTAGTGGCACTAGTAAATGTTTGAAATTAAAATTGTACTAAGTAGGTACTACCTATGTAACTCTGTTTACCCATTTGCCGTCATTTTTAAGGTAGATACATCTTTTTAACATTTTTATATTGTAATATTAAATAAAAAGCAACTTGCCTGCGAACTACTGGACAATAATGTTATTTTAACGGTTACTGTTTATTTATTTGTAAATTACCCTAACCTTTTTAAGTTTTATAGGCCTAAAAGTGAGCCTATTAACAGGTTTGGACAATAAAATTAGGGAATTAATTCTACGGAAAACATATACATAAAAACATACTGACGTAGTTCCATAATAATTTTCATATCTTTACAATAGTTTTGTATTATATTATCACATATTTATTTAAATTTCCCGCCATTGTGGAGCACGAGCAATCTAAGTAATTACTTGTGCTAATTACATTTTACTATCTTTATTATAATTTGCTTTATAAACGACCCAAGCTCATAAAATACTTGGTACGTTATTTCCATATTTATATAATGAGTTTGTTTTTAACTCTATTTATTAAAGATTTATACAGATGATAGATAGATGATGATAGATTTATACAATGTTAATATAATAGAATTAAATTATTTTTCCATAGCAATTGTGCCTAAAAATTATCAGTCTTGATTAATTTGTGAGCAAAGGACAAGAAAGTTATTCTATTTTAAAAAGCGTTTTTTTTTTTGCGGTCGGCGCGCTTCTCGCAAAACTCCGTCCGGGGCGACAGAGGGGCGTGAGCACGCACCCGCAACCCACCCCATGTGCACGTCGCCTTCGTCGTTGGGCCGACCAACGGAGCAGGGTTACTTGTCATCAGTGGTCGGCCCGACGGAATATCCCCTATTTGGGGTACCTTCCCATCGACCGACGGGATGACGTCGGTCTTTCCTCACGCGGTCGGCCTCTCGGCGGGTGACGGACTAATTCCCCGATCACGTCACCCTCGGCCTCGGCTAGGGCGGCATGAGGCGCAAGTACTCGCGCCTACGCCGCCCCAGCCGCCGGATTTTAAAAAGCGTTACCCCTTTATTGTATTCATAATTATTCATTTCTATTCGTTCATAAATAAAATAATCGTACGTACAATAATATGTTAACGACTGTACTTTCTTTTACATTATAGTATACTTCATAAAATTAGGCACAAATATATGAGTACAATTGAGAACTAGAAGTTATTTATGTTAAATGTTGTGATTCGTGTTTATAAGTCGTTTTAGTCGATTGCATGACTCCAAACACTTCTCGTTATTTGCTTGCAAATATTTTTTTTTTTGTTTTTCGGTTATTGGGTCTGCAGTCAGTTGGCAAATGTTTTAATAAGATGTTAACAGCTCTATTTTTATTTTATTACAATTTTTTATCATTATTGCCCAACTATTAATATGCCCTAACCTTTAATGATAACGTATTTTATTACTTATTCGTGTCGTGACAGAGTAAGTATAAAATTCACTACACCTTCTCTTGCCCATGGGGGTCGTAAAAGATGACTAAGTTATAATATACATATAATATCTATGTTAGAGAAGGAAAACTCGAAACAAAACCCTATACCAACGCGCCTGACCAGTGCGACATAGTAGGTCCTTTCCATAGAGGATGGGCCCGAGCCCAACAGTGTGGGCCGAGATGATTATGACTGATGATTACTTTTCTTATTTTTATTTTCACAAATATTAGTAAGGCAACTACAACTTGCCATGTTTTTTATTCGCATTTAAGAGAACACGAGTAACGTGATATTGGTAAGAGCCTAATTTCAAATTTGGAAGTTTAGAGCTAGATTTTCTACAGCACATAACTTATTTTTATAGTATGTACTAGGTATAAACAAATTTCGATAAATATACAAAAATACAGTACACCAAAAAGCTGCAATTTGCAAGTATGTACTAATTTAATCTAAAAAAGCGATTATTAATTAGTTTCACATTTCCAAACCAAATAAATCATTCATTATCTTCTAACTCCATGCGCTGAGAAATGCGTATGGCTTCCATTGTTAATCCAGAAACATGAAATCACGACTCTTAGATTCAAATATCTGGCGAATGCTTTAACAATATACGCGGCTAAAAAGTTTGAAAATTTCTATTTTAGAAATTATTTTTACCCCTTAGTCGTCTTTTACGATATATTTTGTTTCACAATGTATAAATTTATTTACAACAAATGACTATTTGACGAAATAGAGGATACTTTGATAAAAAAAGAATTCTTAATTGACGAACATGTACGGAGAATGTTATAAGATTTTTAGCTGCGCTTAGTTTTAAAATACAGCGTAATTATATACATACTTAATTTATCAATTAATTCAATTTAGCCCATTAATAAATGATTTCTTTAACTTAAATTATGAGAATGAATTAGTTTTAGCAGGTGTGAATTTGTATAACCAGAGACAAGGTTTGACGTTATTATAATTATAATTAAAAAATATAGTATTTTTAATCTGTGGAATGTAAAGTATGGTAATTTTCTGTGTAAACTTTACATGAATTGCTATGAATTGGCTTAAAGATCCTAGTAACTGAGCCATAGACCCCAAAAATAAATAAAAATATACAAACATAATGGACTCAATCGAGTTCCAAGTAATTTTTATTCAAGACATACAATACTAATGCAAATAAACTCCCAAAGCTTAATCTTCGCCTCTAAAATAGCAGCCACAGATTCCGCTTGCGTAAAAGTCACTAATAGGCAAGAACATAGAGCCGTAGTTTATTACCACGAGGAATATCCTTGGGCCCCTTGGACGTAAAAATATAAAACTCATTTGAGATTAAAACCCGCACTGTATTAACGATTTTAAATATAAAATAATTTTAAAATAATTATCACGTTATATAAAGGTCTAAAAAGCGCATTGTAATTGAACATGTAATAAATATGCACCTACTAAAAGTCAAGTTTATTGTATTTAGAGACTATTATAGTCGATAAGCCATTCTTCGCGTGCTGCGCTGTCGTAATATATAACGTTAATTACAATATTTGCAATTTATAACGATAAGTAACTCCTTTTTATATAAAAAAATGAACTCATGACAGAAGCATAACAAAAGTTTACAAAAATTTTCTTTTTTATTTAAATGCATTAAAAGTGCAGTAATTCCTATTCCTACTTTGTCACACGAGAAATTCTTATTTATAAGTATATTTAAGACACGAATATATGAATTTATTGTAATAAATATTTTGATGAAGATTGTTTTATATAAACTTTTTGTCATTTGTCCCATTTAAATTAATATTTTATTAAAACACACATATAAAAATATTATTTAGCATTTTAGAAATAGTGCTGTACGAAAACGTTAAATAAATGAATTAATATCAAGTTTATTTAAAATCTGAAACCATTTATAGACTGTATTTTCGATCGATCGTTTGTTAAAAATCTTTGAAAAATGTACGAGTATATGATTAGACGTCTGTAACTTTTAAATGACATTTTAATTAATTGTTCTACCTTTATACAACATAACATGTATTAGATGAATATATGTATATTGAATTTAAAATTGAATTGTACAGTAACAAATAACAAATTAACAGCCAACAGTCTGTATAGACACCGGGCGACTAAGCCCGCCATAAAATAAGCAGCAAATTATCCACTTATTTATAAGTACCTGTTATCTGTGTACATATAAATAAACAAACAAAATAAACCTTACAAAATATGTACAATTAGTTTAACTTCAAAATTATTATATATTACTATTTAAATAACTACAAATTCTCACGGCAGGCAACAGTGGCACCATCGACCTCCAAGCCTTGTACCTACTATGTGTTAATTAATAATTAATTATAATTTAATAATTAGGTCTGTTCATCCGTATTAGGCTTGCTTGATGATAATTCTCACGCTGAAATGAATTCGCAGAATCATATTAACTGTGAAATAATAATAGGCTAATCGTTTTTATAATGAAATTATTGCTTTCATTAAAAATAACTACTGTTTATAATAAGTAGCAACTATTTTCTGTGCTGTGACGGAGTAAGAATTCACCATCCCCTATCTTACCCATGTTTGTTGTAAAAGATGACTATGTGATATAATATGCATATAGCGTCTATATAAGAGAAAGAAAACTCGAAATAAAACTATGTCAACATATCTGACCGTGGTATAGTAGGTCAATTTCCCTCCTATTATGGAGGAGGCTCGTACCAAGTGGAATGATATTTATTCCATCGATCAGCCCATCAATGCTCATTGTTGGACATACGTCATCCCAAGAGGGATAATGGCGTAATCGATACGCTTAGCAAGCGCGTTCATAATTGCATTCGGTATTCTAAGTTTCCAAGGACAGTTCTGTTTTCTATTTTCCTAGTGATCCCCCTAGACGATTTGTACGACTCTCATAGTCAAGAGATGGTGACACACTGTATTCTTAACCCGTGACCATATTTAAAATAATTACTCACAGACGAATAATAAGAAGCGGAAACTTAAAACGATCGCTTTATTAATAATTCTACATTTTGAATAAATTTAATTTTAATACTACTTAAGTTTTATTGCTCTATATTTTCAGAAAGAGAACTATTCAGCACCTGTTACACACATAATTCTAGTGAGGTAAATGACTGACGAAAGTTATGTAAAATTACATTTACTATTAAAGGAAAAAAATGGAAATGGAAAATCAAATAAATTTAATATTTCCTCTTTAGTAGAGATCTGTATGGAGATCTCAATTTTAGAGAGAAATTGTCAAATTATATTACGCTGCCCAAATGGGTATTGAAATAAACTTATAACTGGAACTTCAAATTTTTTTTGAAGTTTTCGCTGTGATGTTATCTGTTTACATTCCTTAGCTGTCGGTAAATAAAAAAAGAAAATTTACTTTGCAGACTATTTGCATTGTCATATCAAAAAGAATAAAAATTACCAGGGTTAATGATATTATAGTATGTGCCGCCTATAGTGAAACCTCAGCTTTACAATAATGGCGGCGTGCCAGTAGTCGTGATATTTGTACGACTTGGCTTTTTAATTGCACCTAATCTCCTGCTTAATATTATGCATATTACGTTTAACAAGAAATTATGCGATTTATATGACGTGTATTCAGTTATATCGTTTTTTTTTTCAGAAATAACATCGTTGGATGAAGAGCTACTTAATCTTTGAAAATATGACCGCTTAAATTTAAATTTCGGTATTAATATGAATAGCGATTAAAAAGTTCTTTATTGGCTTAAAGCAAAATGATGTTATATATTAAATGATTTGAATATTATTCTTTTTAATTTTTAGCTCAATTGAGAAATGGTTTTTAATTAAAGTTATTTTTGCCCTATATAATTGTTTTTACATTTTTCATCACATTACTAAACCGCTTTTAATTTATTACTGTAATTTAATGTCTTTACAATAAAAAGGTAAGGTAAAGGTAGGTAATATAATAAAAATGTAAATAGAATTTTGATAGATGTACTTACCTACGTCTAATTGTAAGTACAATTTTTAAAAGATACAGACAAATGAAACGATGAGAGGGAGAGAAAATGTAAAGAAAATTACACTAAGAATGACTCCCAAACTAAAAAGTTCTCTGTAGTGATAACAATAAAAGTATTTATTAAGTCCATGCATCGAAAAAGGCCGCTAAATAGGTACCCAATCGGCCGATTAGCTCGGGTAATTGAATAACCGTGTAGTACGCAGTCCGATCGTGGCATAGCGCCGTAATGTTGGTATTGCACGCAACAATCGACCATTCTACATACTGCCAACCGCTGGTTAGTTTCCTTTTTTTTAAATACCTGTTTTATATTCGTCGAATAATGAATATTGAAATTACCATCGAGTAACATTATAGTTTTTTTTTTAAATTGCATTTTATGGAATATTACGTGTTAACGTTTAGAGGAATTATTTATTATCACAAACAAATTATTTATAATTGATAATTCATATTGAGAATGTTAAACATTCCCAATTATAGTTTGAATAATACACGTCGTTTATTTTTTTTAAATTTAATTTCTTTTTGTAGACATTTGCTAATGATTGCCGAGATAAAATATAATATGAGAAACTGTTAGGCGTAAACAATATTGAGAAGGAAAACATCACTAGATATATGTATAGAGCGATTAGTCGTTCAGTAATTGAATAAGCTTGTACTGAGCATCGGTCGTGACCACGTCACGTAGCGGTCGACTATACCTATAAACACCTATAGTAACCATCACTTCCCTTGCATGTTGAACAAAATAATTAATGAAATAGCATTTTATCAGTGAATAACGAATGAACGTAAAAAAAGTAGATATAAAATAATTTTCGGTAGCTCTTATACCAAAGGAAGGGTGCTTTGGGTGGCTTTGTTTATTTAAATTAAGTTAATTTAGATGCATTTGTACAAAAACTGGCATTCGTAATTAATTTGATGTTAATATAGCTTCGACTGTTTTATATATTGGGCATTTTAATGTAATTGCCGTCTGTTCAATGTCATAAACATACGACTGTTAGGTACCACGTACTAATGAATTTGAATCCTAAGTCTATTAAGTTCGAATCCTATGTTTATTTTTGGACTAATCCCACCACACATTCCCACCATTGTATCTCTTGTAAACCAGTCCACAAATGGTCTCCATAGATGACACTAAAGTTTGACGCTCGGGCTGTCCCGCGAAAAGATTTTAATTGCCTTGGGACCATCAACAAATTTAGGAGGAGTTGAAAGAAATTTTACATCCTTCCTATGCAATACGGGAGACATAAAGCAAAATTGACTAGTTTGTCAATAAATAATAGGCTGTTCAGCTACGTTAAGCGCAGCCGCATAGCACAATGGATATGGGAGAGCTTGACGTGACCTGTATGTGAGCCTTAAGAGTGATTGCGATAATAGGTATGGCAGAAACGCCTGAACGCATAGAAATTTTCTAGTTGCTACAAGGTCCTTATAGTATACTACTCCAGAGGTGACTTGTAAACTGTCTAACATACGCGTGGTTAAATGTGGAATATAGACATAATCGTAAGATGCAATTAATTTCTCCCACCAAGAAATTTTAAACAATAACCGCGCCCTCTAAAGTAGTGCTAAATGGAAAGCAGTAGGTTTGCCCCTTATTATCCATTCATCAGACATCCATTGTCGAACATAGACCTGCCCACGGAAGTATCAGTTAGTTCTGAATTACTTGCATCTAATCTTCCTACTTTCAGAGTGCTGAAACACCTATTATGAGTTTGTAAGTGGAAATGATTGTGTACTTATTTCAAATATTTATGACCACCTCTACCTCGGCTCAGACCTTTTCCTATGTGGTATAACAATTTCATTCAATTCAAATTCATTCAATTTCATCTTGAAAATGTTAGTTCTTAAGATAAGAAACGAGTATCCAACTAATATTTTCTTTAAGTCTTAATTTCACTTACCTATCGTCTAGCTAAAGATATGCAGACACTTTTAAATGCATGCCCAACGTTAATCATTTTATTAATTGACCGTAATAATAATTATAAACCGGTAAATCGTCATTTATTAAATGTATTCATTAAAGCATTATACCGCCAGTAAATTTTATACGGGTGCATAGGTATTTTATACGTATTAAGGCATAAAAATGATCATAAAAACTATAAAACTATTTGTGTAAAAGTATTTTAAACACTTTCATATCTCAACAAATATAATAAGACCTATGACGGATATCCTGTCCTATGAATATCGGACGAAAAACAAATCGATTTCCTTATTAGAACTTATTGATGATAAAAATTACCGTTTCGATGGATCATTTGAAAGCAATTGGTTTGAAAAGAACTGACGCAATATCACGTCATGTTTTTTTTTAACACGCTGATATTAAATTTTACTATTTAGTATTTATCATTTTTTTTAGTGGATTTCGGTCGGCGCGCTTCTCGCACCACTCCGTCCGGGGCGACAGAGGGGCGTAAGCACGCACACCCGTAACCCACCTGTGATACGTCGCCTTCGTCGTTGGACCGACCACCGGAGCAGGATGACTTGACGTCAGTGGTCGGTCCGACGGAATACCCCTTGTGGAGTACCCTCTCCTCGACCGACGTCCCCCGCTGAGGGAGGACGTCGGTCTTTCCTCGCGCGGTGGGCCTCTCAGCGGATGACGAACTAATTCCCCGGTCCAGATTTATAGAAAGGTTAGGTTATTTATAGAAATTAGGCTAGGTTATTTATAGAAATTAGTTTAACAGCGAAAAATGTATAACATAATCGGGATTCGAACCGAAACATATTGGCAATTCGTTCCAATCGTCCTAACATATGTACCAGCGTGGACTAACGTATGACAGTCAAATTGTCACACGTAATTGTGGTCTTTATTAAAGTTACTAGCAACCCGCCATCGCTTAGCTTCGGTTTCAGATGCCGCGTAGTTGCCGTTGCCATGGGAATATGGGAATAAAATATAGCCCATGTTACTGCTTGATATTATAGATTCCCATTAGTGAAAGAATTGTTGAAATCGGTACGATGGTGTAAGAGTGAAAGCGTAACAAACAAATAAACTTACTTTCGCATTTATAAAACCAGTAAGGATGTGGTAACGGCCCCGAATACTATCAAGTCTAACGTTGTTCGTGGGTGTCGTAAAAGACGACTAAGAGTTTTTCATCGACTTGAACTGTGATTGCCAGGCCCTCTGTCAAACATGGCAATTATGTCATTATTCCCCTTTATGGAAAGGTCTATATTTAATAGTTATGTCAATATTTCCGTGTGGTGACGGAGTAAGAATACAATTCACAACTCCCTATCTTACCCGTGGGTGTCATAAAAGACGACAAAGGGATATAATATGCATATAACATCTACGCAAGAGAAGGAAAACTCGAAACAAAACCCTATACCAACACGTCTGACCAGCGTGGTATAGTAGATCAATTTCACTCACATAGTGGAGGAGTCTCCAGCCCAACAGTGGGACGTGTATGGGTTGAGATAATGAGATGACGTCAATATGCTGATAGACGTAGGAATGAATAAAGGTATGAATAATTATACTCAGTTCCCAACGCGCTTTTGTCTTAAGACTATAATTTTATTCTAGTCTATAAGTTTTATTTGATTTAAAATAATTTTAATTGATGTTACAAGACTAATTAATTGTTAATAAACATTTTGTATTTCTTTTTGCGAGACTTGCGTAATTATAAAATTAATTTTAAAAAGTATAAGATATATAATAGAATGCTATAGATATAATTTAATATTTATATATAACAATTAATGTTTATATCTATTATTTTTATGCTGGTTGTAATAAAAATGTAAATTTTTATCTTCCAGTTTCAAGGATGTCAAGTTATAGGTACCAGTGGTTGACCCTATGGCGATTAAGAGGGTATACTGTGAGTTATGGGACTGCACGCCGCCCCATACAGATTGAGTAGAGTTAGTCCAGACCATAGCTTACGACAATAAAAAAAACAATAGCTTGAGTACCAAGTACGCATGTCAAAAGTGAAACTTCTTTACTTCCATGTGTTTTTCATTCAGTATTAAAAAAAAATAATAGAAAAAAATAAATAAAAAAAATAAATTAAAAAATACTCTCGATGTTTCTCACTCGCTTGCTTCCTACTTTTGCCCCATGACTGTGCTTCGTGCTATATTCGCCCTTTCTCAGACTCTCAATCGGTCTCAATCGCTCTCTCCCTCTTCTTCGAGAAAAAAGCTGCACATCGTGACGCGTTTCATCCGTAAAAAATTTACCTTCATGCGCGCAAAGAAGTTTCACTTCAAAAAAGGATGGCATACTTCGAAGCGATTAGTTTATATTGCTTCAATTTGCAGACAAGAAAACAATTTCCCAAATGATAAATGGCAACTACCAGTTGGCTGAATAACCATCATCTCAGCCTATACATGCCCTACTGTTGAGTTCATGCCTCCTCCACAATAGAAGGAAAATTGATCAACTCAACCTTGACCAGCGTGTTAGAAATATCATCATCATCATCATCTCCGCCCATATACGTCCTACTATTGGGCTCGAGCGTCCTCCACTATGGGCGGGCCATTGACCTACTATACCACGCTGGTCAGACATGTTGACATAGGATTTTGTTTCGAGTACTCCTTCTCTTGCATAGATGTTGTGTGCATATTATATCCCATAGTCGTATTTTACGACACCCATGGGTAAGAGAGGGGGTGGTGAATTGTATTCTTACTCCGTCACCACACGGAATGATAGGCCAATTTCTATCCTATAGTGAAGGAATCTTGAACTCTAAGAGTGGCCAGTGCAAAATGTAAGCTGAGATAATGAGAAAAACACAGTCTACAAAAATAGATGCCCTGGTCGGTATTAACATATTCTTGGTCGAAAATTATTATAATTTTCTAGATTTAATCTTCATCATAAATAATCAGAATAATACATAACCATTCCCACGGGAAGGGGAACTATGCGAGTAAAACCGCAGGGCGCTGCTAGTTATTTATAAACATAATTTTGCACCGCCATATTGCATATCCGTGTGGATACGGAGTTAGAATTAACCACTCCTTCCCTTACTCATGATTGTAGTAAAGATAACTAAGGGATATATATATATATATATATATATACCAATAAATAAAATTGAAGTGTCTGTTTGTAATGTCAAAATAATAGGCTTTTTTCATGCTCACACGGTTATTTGCACGACACCTATGCCTAACATAGCGATTAAAAAATTTTTGTCTGTCTAGACAGATAGACAGACGTCTATCTGTTGGTTCCGGGTAATCTTCAAAACGGCTGAACCGATTTCAAAAATCTTTTCACCCACCAATGGAAAGCTATAATATCAGGGCGTAAACTAGGCTATATTTTATCCCGGTATTCCCACGGGAACGGGAACTACGCGGGTAAAACAACTATAACCGAAGCGAAGCGAGGGCAGGTTGCTAGTATATATATATGCCTATTTCAACACGTCGGATCAGCGTGGCATAGTAGGTCAATTCTTCTCCTATTTTAGATTTCTAAAGATTCCTAATAATTTTACCAGGAGTCTTTGGATGCAGGCGATATAGGACAGCAATTAAACGTAGGCCTATACGTAGACTATGACGGTGCATCATGAGAGAAGTACATGTCTAGCAGTAGAAGGCGAGGCTTAATGATGATGATCATTATCATCATTTCGGCTCATATACGTCCCATGCTGGGCTCGAGCCTCCTCCACAATAGGAGAGAAATTGACCGTACTATACCATGCTGGTCAAACAGGTTGGTATAAAGTTTCATATCGAGTTTTCCATCTTTTGCAAAGATGTTATGTGCATATTATATCCCATAGCCGTCTTTAATGACATCAACGGGCAAAAAAGGGAGTGGTGATTTGTATTCTTACTCCGTCACCACAGGGAAATTAATATAAATTACTAAAGTGATTAATAAATCATTGTTTCGCAAAATAATACGTGCCATTTAAGAGTTCGCCGTTTTATTTCCTCGAAACAAATATTCAATTTGTTTGAAACAAACTATATCTATTATTAGCAACCCGCCCTCGCTTCGCTTCGGTTTTAGTCGTTTTACCCGCGTAGTTCCCGTTTCCGTGGGAATACCGGGATAAAATATAGCCTAAGTTACTCCCTGATATTATAGCTTTCCATTGGTAAAAAATTTTTGAAATCGGTCCAATCGTTTTGAAGATTACCCGGAAAAAACAGACAAAAAAAATATAAAATAATTTTTAGGCTTTAAAGTGCAAATAACCGTGTGAGCATGAAAAAAGCCTATATATTTTGATATTACAAACAGATACTCCAATTTTATTTATTGGTATAGATAAAAGCTTAAACAATATACGCGAAATATAAGAATTAATATAATTATTCTTTTATTATCTTAGAGAATAGAAAATCATTAATTCCTTGTGGTGATGGAGTGAGAATACAATTCACCATCCCCTCTCATACTCATGGATGTCGTAAAAGACGACTATTTTTTTTTTTTTTTTTTATTGCAAACGGTGGCAAACGCGCAAACAGTACACCTGATGGTAAGTGTTGCTGCCGCTCATGGAGCTTTACAAGGCCGTTGCCTATCGCGAAGAAAGCGAAGGGAGTGTGAATGCGTGCATTGAGGCTCGGTGATACCAAGGGCACCACCAAAACCCTCCACACGCAATCACCCTCAGAAAGTTGGGCTTCGGGCTCTCTCGCTCACCGAACGAAGCGCAGTAACAAATTGCTACTACTCAGACGTCGATTTTCTGCGAGAGCATGGTACTGCCCTGGACGGACCGGCCCGCGGCTGTAGACAGATAACTGTCGACAGTGTGGTCCTACCACTCCTAAAATAGGGAATACATTAAGCATATGACATCTATGCAAGACCTGTCTGACCAGCATGGTATAGTAAGATCAATTTCCCTCCTATTATGAAGGAGGCTCGAGCCCAGCAGTGGGATGTATATGAACCGAAATGATGATAATGATCATCATCATTAAGCCTCGCCTTCTACTGCTAGACATGTACTTCTCTCATGATGCACCGTCATAGTCTACGTATAGGCCTACGTTTAATTGCTGTCCTATATCGCCTGCATCCAAAGACTCCTGGTAAAATTATTAGGAATCTTTAGAAATCCAAAATAGGTGAAGAATTGACCTACTATGCCACGATGATCCGACGTGTTGAAATAGTCATCTTTTACTACAATCATGAGTAAGGGAAGGAGTGGTTAATTCTAACTCTGTATCCACACGGATATGCAATATGGCGGTGCAAAATTATGTTTATAAATAACTAACAGCGCCCTGTGGTTTTACTCGCATAGTTCCCCTTCCCGTGGGAATGACTATGTATTATTCTGATATGTTAGCTATATTATTGTGCAATTTAATCAAAATCCATTCCGTAGTTTTTGCGTGAAATAGCAACAAAAATATTCACATACATGCTCATAAACGTTTGCGTTTATAATGTTATTAGGCTTTAAAATATTAACAATAAATTAAACAACAAAAACATTAATACATTTTAACTCTTTTGAGTGTCAACAGAAATCCCATTCGAATGCCCCCTATGATCCATTCCGTTGTCAACTCCAATAGGCTATTGTTTACGCATTACCCTTGATCTGATATTTATGTAGGCTTTGTCCAACACCGTTACTGATACCCACTTGGAAGAAGGGTTAACTTACTTTACAGAACATCGTGTCATGTAAATATTATATTTACATTTAAATTTGTGATATATATGATTAATGACGTTGAAATTACGATTATCCCTCCATTAAGGTTAAGGGGAGTGATGGCTGCTCTAGTAATTAACTCGTGATCCCGTACCGCTTGCGCGATCTGGTCCAGCGATAATCATTTCATTATATTTGTGAATTGTACCATATTTCGAAAGGCTTTGGAGCTATTAATAGGCATGTTGTTGTATGTTATTTTATTTAAATGAAATTAAATAAATAAAAAATAGATAAGCCCGCTGAGTTTTTTGCCGGATCTTCTCAGTGTGATCGCCTACCGATCCGGTAGTAGTTTTAAGGAAAAATGTAAATAAATTACAATATGTAAGTTCCTCTTCGGATTTTATACATAATAAATGATTTGAATTGAGAATATTTTCGTAATGTAATTATGATTAATCTGTGTGGTGACTGAGAAAGAATATTAAAACTCACCACCTTTTTATCTTAAAAGACGGCTAAAGGATATGAAATGCAAATAATAAGCAAGACAAGGAAAATCGAAATAAAACCCTATAGTAACACGTCTGACTAAGAATGGTGTAGGTATATTATATTAGGTCAATTTCCTTCCTATTGCGCAAACATATTGCAACTGCACTGGCGTTGATTTTCTGAGAGCGTATGGTACCTACTACGCTGGATGGACTGGCTGTAGACAGAGGACTATCGATGGTGTGATTCTACCAAATGTATATTTTAGTATAATACCGTATATAAAGATAGTGTCGGTACTTAAGCGATCAAAAACTTGAAGCCAAAAATACAACCTACATACCTGCAAGCGATTACACACGTACACACGCATACCACTATACAATAGAGTTGCCTTGTGTGATCTTGTACACTATGGGACGGTCCGGTGTTTTTTTTCTTTTGCGGTCGGCGCACTCCTCGCATCACTTCGTCCGGGGCGACAGAGGCGCGTAAGCATGCACACCCGCAACCCATCCGTAACACCACGTCTTCATCGTTGGACCGACCACCGGAGCAGGGTTACTTGTCGTCAGTGGTCTGGCCGACGGAATACCTTATGAGGAGTATCCTCCCATCGACCGACATCCCCCCATCGGGGAGGACGTCGGTCTTTCCTCATGCGGTCGGCCTCTCGGCGGGTGACGGACTAATTCCCCAATCCAGTCACCCGCTGCTTCGGCTAGGGGGGCATCCGGCGCAGATAATCGCGCCTGCGCCACCCCAGTCGCCGGCGGCGGCTCACGTCGTCGAGGAGACGCTCCTCGCGCACGCGCCCCGCTGCCTCCTTCCGCGAGCTACTGCCTCGCAGAAGGATGCGACCGCGTGCCAGTTCAAAATATTCGGTACCTAATGTGCGATATTGCCGTGTGGTGACGGAGTAAGAATACAATCCACCACCATCTTGCTAGTGGATATTGTAAACGACGTTTAAGGGATTAAATATGCATATAACATTTATGTAAAAGAGGGTACCTAATCTCTAAATAAAACCCTATACCAACTTAAACAGTATGGTACCTATTTTTGGCCAATTTGCCTTCCATTCTGTAGGAGGCTAGAATCCAGCTGTGTGACATATTTCAGCTAAGATATCATCATAATCAGAGGATGATAAGGATGATTGTGTGGTTTTAAAATCAAACCAATAGGGGGTATTCCGTCGGGCCGACCACTGATGTCAAGTAACCCTGCTCCGGTGGTCGGCCCAACGACGAAGGCGACGTGGTTTTCGGGTGGGTTGCGGGAGTTGCGTGCTTAAGGCCCTCTGTCGCCCCGGACGAAGTGGTGCGGCAGCGCACCGACCGGAGCCCAACCAAAAAAAAAAAAAGGTAAAGAATATTTTTAATTTTTTTATCTGTTTTTTAAAAATACGACACCTAAGTAAACAATCCTTGTACTATAACGGAATTTATAAACATAATTAATGGACACAAATTACATCGAGACTCCGAACAACAATTTGTGAATCGTGTAGACCACAGCCCTGCGTGAGATTCAAACGTGCGACACTGGTACTGTAGGTTGGAAACTTAACTACTATACCATTTGATAACATATGCGTAAGTTAATTCTTAAAGTGGCCGTATTACATCATTTTCGTTATGACCCGACCTGTTAGTTGTTATATTAATTACAGATAATAATCAATCCAATTATATGTCGCTATCATAACAGATAACATTCTTTATTTATATTAATGATTTTGTGATTTTTTAATCAATATTTATTATCTCACGAATGTTTTTAATAATATTATTCTATTAAAAATAAAAAAAAAACAATTCGTTATACATTTGTAACCAACCTCTTTCATGCCCGTGGGTGTCGTAAAAGTCGACTAAGGGATATAATATGCATATAAAAACTATGCAAGAGAATATCGAATATAATCGCGTTTGCATTTGATTTTTGATTGTCTGATGTTTCGAATTCTTTGCAGCGTTCATGGTCACGGATGGACTAAAAGCTCTCACGACCGAACTATTCATCGTTATTACAGAAAATTTATAAATCCGATACAGAAAATTAGTTATCAAATATTGACCCATAACGTCGGGCAATCAAAAATCAAATACAAACGCGATAAAATCCGTAAAGTAGTTTTGTTTAAAATGTGTAATACTCGCGTAAACATCAGAAATCATTATGCAAGAGAAGGTAAACTCGAAATATCACCATATACCAAGCCGTCTGACCAGTGTGTCGTAGGTCAGCATCCCTTCCAATGTGAAGGAAGCTCGAGCAAAGTATTGGGACGTATATGAGCTGTGATTTAATGCATATCACTGTGTGGTAGCGGCTACGAATACTACAAACACTCTATTGGTCGTAGGTGTCATAAAGGACGATTAAAAGCTTAATATAGACCTATAACTTTTGTGCCCTTTGGTTAACAATTATATTCCCACTAAAAGGTAGATAAGGCAGATGGCCGGTCGTAAGACTGTTGTCATAGCTTTAGGAATATGTGCGATGGAAATAGGGCCAATTTTTTTTATAGACAACACCCTGTAAGGGAATAATCCTTGTATTACAGGGGACTTTATAAACATAATTACAGATGCAAATTACATCTAGACTCAGAACAACAATTTGCGTATCGCACAAAGTTTTGTCCCGCGTGGGATTCGAACCCCTAACACGGACGCTGTAAGGTCGCATCTTAACCACTACGCCATATGTGCAGTAAATTTGTCTGTGTATTATGAGTAAATTGTTCATCATTTCAGCTGATAAACATCCCACTACAGGGCTTAAGTTTCCTCCTGGATAGAAGTAAATCGACTATATCACGCTGGTCGGACAGATTGATGTAGAGTTTTACTTCGAGTTTTCAATCTCTACATAAGTAATATACGCGTATTATATTCGTGTGGTGACGGAGTAAGAATACAAATCGGCACTCCCTATCTTACTCGTGGATGTCGTAAACCTGACCTCTTAAGAAAGACCTCAAAAGACGTAAAGCAAATAATAACACTACAAAATTGCTAGGTAATTTTGATATATAGGTACATGTAAAAACTTTAGATTTATATGATAGGCTAATTTATGCTCAACTATAGTAGGAGAAAAAAACATTAACAGTAGAATCAAAATATACCTACCTACCCAGGTTTTTTTCAATGTCAATAATAAGAAGAAAAGTTATTAAATTTAAGTCCCATAATTTTAATTCATAGAATAGTTTTACTCTATTGAAATTATTTTACTTATTGCCACCATTTTTTATTTTAATTGTGAATTTTACCTATTCAACCATAAACATACAACGCGGTTCTTAATATATATCATTTTAAAACAGCCTTACAATTTAGTCCTCTAAACATTAGGGAATAGAATGATACGTACACCGCATGATGACATATAAAGAATACAAAGTGTCCCTTATTTTTACGCGGGTAATCTTAATATACCTACGTAAACAAAAAAAAACATTCTCCTATAGTAATGAATAAAATACGTCTCTATGGAAATCTGAAATAAAGCTATTTTTATTGATTTCATTGCGTTCTTTTTGATTTTTTAATTTGCCGCCGTTTCATATACTTTTCAAAATCCGTAAAAATGGTTTAATTTTAAATGTAATAGGTACTTGCGTAAGCATCATAAATTATTAAAAAGCGATTTAAAGACTTCTTGCAGTTGTTAGTAAATAAAATATTTTTATCTACCCCAAAATTATTAATAATTACATGTTATTTACTTCATTGTAGTGTTTAAATTTTGCTATGTTTGTTACGAATACTACCAACAATCGTGTGTGTCGTAAAAGCCTACAAGTATACATAGACAACTACACATAGACCTGGATCAACGTCATATAACGCAGGCTGCTAAACAATTAAGAATATTCCCAAAGATGATTGACGTCAGGCAACCGTGCAGCCATAAAACTATTACCATTGTTTTTTTAAATATATAGGTAGATGCGACAGATTAGGTGTGCACAAAATTACGTCGACCGTAATAAGCGATATTAAGAGCATAATAATGAATAGTATACTTTTACAAAATACTTTCATCATATTCATCATCATCGCAGCCCACATTCGTCCCACTGTTGGGCTCGGGCCTCCTCCACAATGGAAGGGAACTTGACCTAATATACCATGCTGATCTGATATGTTGGTATAGGGTTTCATGTCGAGGTTTCCTTCTCTTGCACAAATGTTATGTGCATATCATATCCCTTAGTCGTGTTTTACAGCATCCACGGGCAAGACAGAGTGGCAAATTGTATTCTTACTCCATCACCACACGGAATACAGGTTATTAAACCTTAATTTTTCTTAAAATTCAATGTTTTAATATAAAAAATAAGTGTTAATTTATTTCCTCTCATTTAAAGGTAAACTAAACATATTAAAGAAAATCAAATTAATTTAAATTGCAAATTAATTGCAAATAATAGTTATTATTTTCTGTATATTGGCGTGCGTTAACAATAGAGTAGTATAATTATTACAAAAACAATATTATTTTAAACGGATTCAATTCCTATAACGATAATTATATTTATACGTTAATATTGCAGGAAAATGTGATTACAATTGTAATTGCATTACATATTTGTTATCGCTAATTACAAAGCTTCATTTTCCTCGTTATTAATTTAAATTAATAAGGAATTTCCTAAATTTGTTTTGTTCTGATAAACGAATCTATTGTTATATTTATAATTAAATACCTACGTAACGATTAATTTTATGGTTATTGTACGTAATAATATTATTCAGGATGTGGGTATGTATAAAAAGATATCCTCATATGGAAATCAATAAAGTGGGTACATTTAATGAGTTCACAGCCAGTAAATAATGCATTTTCCTATCATAATAGGAAATTACGAAGGTATTTATTGGTATTGTGTGCTTTGAGGGGCGACTACTATTAGAAATATTAAATTTAAAAAAAATATGTATAAATATATAATAGGTATAATTTCGCGCGTTAAATTGTACACATCGCTGAGTGGAAGACATATATTTATATACTAGCTGCTGCTCGCGAATTCGTCCGCGTGGTACCTATAGATACTTTGGGCTAACGTTAACTTTAACCTAAGACGTTGTTTACGTAAAAGGTGAAAATATTTTTTAATAATACTATTCTGTAACACGTGATTTTTGCGAAAATTTAACCGTTTACGCAGCGGAAGCTCTCAAAAAGAAGAAAAATACTCTGAATTTGAAACATTCTTCATTAATGCTCCGCTCCTATTAGTCTTAGCGTGATGATACATAGCCTATAGTCTATAGTCTTCCTCGGAAAATGGGCTAACACTGAAAGAATTTTTCTAATCAGACCAGTAGTGAGATTAGCACGTTCAAACAAACTCTTCAGCTTTATATATTCGTATAAATAAATAAAAAAATAAAATAATGAGGCGCAAATAGTGCCAGTTTGTTTTTATTTCTTATGATTTCAAGCAAGCGGGAGTCCTTGAGGTCATGTGAAGCTGTATCTAGCTATCTATTTTCAGTTGTATTCTGATAGGTACATCTACCATTTCATGAATTCTGAGTATGTTTTGTTATAATGCTTTGAATACTTAACCAATCATCGTGAAACATTTTTAAAGCTATAGAAAAAAAATAAGGTCCCTATAACACCGGAAAAAAACCGGCGGAATAAAAAATTGGCTTTATGACTATTATCTGACATAAAAATGGCTATTACTGATATAAATAAATTGCAACGTGTTACATTCAATTTATAGAAAGGAACGGGGACCTGTAGGAATTCGGTAAATTTGGTAATAATAAACAATATTCAAATACAGTATTATATATAATTATATATGTTTATAAGATAAGTATATTATAAATAAATAAAACCCATCTACAATAAAACATTTTAACTAAATGTATGTAGGTATAACTATTGAGATTACTAGCTTCAGGCATATATTGTGATTTTTAAAGTACAGCCTTATAATTTTATACCATAAAGGCAGAAGTATAATGCATTTTTATTTTTATAATCGCACATTAAGCCATTTACGTGGCCCCCGGCTGACATATTAATATTCTAAGCTACGTACCTGCCATTAAAAATATCTTGCCTAGAATTTCTAATAGATACCTACGTACATATTATCCAACATTATAATCCAAGAGGTTATAATATTATGTTTATCTACAATATCATTAAAGGAATTATTATTAAAATTACATTCTTGTGTAAATAAAAACGTAATCATAATATTACTGAACATTATAATGCGTTAATTAAGTTTTTATTTACACAATATAATTCTAATAATTATTCTTTAGTGAAATAAAGATGAATAATATAGACAACAAGAAATCTAAAAGTTCTACATAAATACGTTTAAATAAATGCCTAATAGTTTAATATCAATGCCCTTATTACATTAAAGAAGGTAACTGACCTTCAACGATTGCATTGTAAACTTTAATATTATTTAAATTTAAAATCAATAATTTAAATTAATAGTCAGTCCACTTAATTTAAGTAAACAATTAAATTTGTATGCTCACTGATTATTTTTAACGGATTTTGTGGTAAGTTTGTTCTCAGTTACTTAGTTAAAAAATAAAATATGTTATAATTATGATATATTTACAGCAACAATTAAAACTAACGTCATGTTTTCATTCTCATTATGTTTTTTGATGATAATTAATGTGCATCAAAAATATTAACGTCTAAATGAATTGTACAATCTTAATGGTGACAATAAAAAGTCACCAAAATCTAAGTACAATCTTATTTAAACGTTAAACGTGACAAAATTGATCAATTTGGTAATAGATGTATAATGATTATAAAATTATAATGATTATAAAATTATAATGATATAAAAATACTGTATTTTATTTAAAATTTTCAAACATAACATTATTTACGTCCAAAATCTACCAACTAGGCAAATTATAACTGAAGTTTAAAGGAAAGACGACTCGACACCTGCCTATGAAAATTTAAAATATAAGGACGTTTATATTACATAGTAGAAATTATGTCATAGTTGATTAATAACCCATAGTAAAATACAGAAATGCAGCTCAAGAAATATCTAAGAAATAAAACTGAAAAAACTAACCTGTAACTCCAACATGGAAATGTGACTGAAACAATGACCCAAATGATGGCACAACAGGAGGAGGCCCTGGCCAACTCAGGCCGTATGCCGCCGCCGCTATCGCGCTGAAAGGCGTTGGCCGGACCAACCTCGACTTTAAAGCAGGTCTCTCTTCATCCTCACTTTGATCGTGGGGTAAATCCTCAACATCTACTATACTATTCTCCTGATTCATATCTTCAAATTCATCATCCGAAGACGCAACAGTCGCAGCAATATTTAAATTCAATGGAGGAGTTTGTGATGACGGTCTAGGAGACACAGATTTGTCACCGGGTAGTGCCGGCTGCGCGGAAGGAGATTGCCTTAAAGGAGATTCTGGTATCATTCTATGATGACGAAGAATCTCCGCCGTCTCGTCTACTTGATTCGCTTTAGTATCAGCCAGTATTGATGCAACGCTAAAGCTGATCCTCGAGGTCTTCGGTGGCTCTGTAGCTTCGGCGGGGCTGCTCGGGTATCTTGACACACTTTGTATCGCCATATTCACTTCCTTTTCCTCGTAGCTTTGATTCTTTAACATTGATCGCTGGTCAGTTCCATTTAGCACAGTCGGGGAACCGGTCACTGGTCGCGATCGACGGATCGTGTACGCATGCGGGCGCAGTCGGAGGTTGACTGGCGGAGCGCGGCGTGCCGGGGACCTCACCACCGTACGAGGCGTGGCTTTAAGGCCGCTCCGCCCAACGAGGAACCTCCACTCCGCCAATCGACCGATGCGGGACGATTGATCCGACCGGCCCGAGGGGGGACCGATTTAGCACGCTCTTATCTCGTTAGTCTCCTTTGTGATACTCGTTTTTTTTTTGTACGAATCAAAACATAATTACCTTTTGTAGGGGTTCGCGCGTTTTGATCGCGCTCTTTATGCCCGCCACTAGAGGTATAAAGTATAAAAATATAATGAGCAGTTCGTGAATGCCGCTTGTTAAATCCTTTTGAGTCGTCTGTTGGTCCCTTTGTGAGATTAGTGCCGAGGGCCCGTTTGATGAATTCTACTGGTTCGTGTTTACGGATCCGTTTCAAATTAGCGCAAGTGATTTACAACGGCATATACCAAATGTTATTTATATTATGATTTATTTAGGTTTTATTGTAAGAGTATTTAAAATTATAAGTGGATTTTTGTACGTTGCACGCGAAATATCTTACGAATCTCGAAGCAGCAGCCGGCTGTAAGGCAACCTATACTAATATAGCTATATAAATACATATTTAGGAGTTTTGTTTTTTCACGCCAGTCCAGGACTTTGTACCAGTGGTCGGCGCGAATAGCCAAGGGGAGGGAATGTGGTTGTTTAATGGGTGCCCTTTCGTTACCCCGGACAGGACTTACGGCGTACATCTAGACAATAGCCCATCCGAAAAGAGGCGATATTTTATTATTTAAATTATTTAAGTTTTTATAAATATTTGTAGGTGGGTGGCAAACTACCTTCTACTACTTGACAGCACAAATGACTTAGTAATTTACCGAGTCATAGTGCTAAGTGTCACGGGTTTGAGTCTCATGTAGAATAATACATTGTGCAATCCACAAATTATTACTCTAAGTCTGTATGTACACTCCCTTTCTTGCCCGTGGATATCGTAAAAGACGACTAAGGGAAATAATATGCACATAACATCTGTGCAAGTTAGTTAGGCTGCAGCTGAAAATCAGCGCTGCAAGTTTATGTAGCATATGCTGAGATGTTGCCTTTTGGACACTAATATTTGGCATTTCATTTGTATATACTACGATTATTTTAATCATCAATATCTTTTCGTCTTCGTTTTTTATATCATTTGTGTACCTACCTACATTTCTATGTCAAGCATGTAACTATAGTGTCCAATAAATCTTATTTTCTTTCTTTCTTTGCAGGAGAAGGAAAACTCGAAATGAAACCCTATATCAACATGTCTGACCAGCATGGTATAGTAAGTCAAATTCCCTCCCATCGAGGAGGAGGCCCGTGCCCAACAGTGGGACGTATATGGGCTGTGATGATGATGATGATATGTGTAAATTTCCCGTGTGGTGATATAATTCACTACCCCCCCTTTCTTGCCCGTGAGTGTCACAAACGATGTCTAAGTAATATGCATACAACATCTATGCAAGAGAAGGAAAACTCGAAATAAAACCCTGTACCAATACGTACAACCAACGTGGTATAATAGATTCCCTCCCTTTGTAGAGAAGTCTCGAGCCTGACAGTGGGATGTATCGTATGAGCTGATCATTATCATTAGATGATAATAAGCTTATGTAGCTACCTACTTGATAGCTTGATATCTCAGCCCACATAAATGGCACTGCTGAGTTTGTCTCCTCCGCAATGGGAGTTAGGTTTTACCTACTAATCAGTTAGGTTAGACGTATTGGTATAGAGTTTTACGTCGAGTTTTCCTTCTCTTGCATATGTTTTATCTGTATATTCTTTTAGTAGTATTTTAGGGCATCCACATACAAGAGGTGGTGAATTATTACTTACTTCGTCACAACACGGAGAAGTTACATACTAATCACTACTGAAATTAAAGGATTTATTATGAATTTTAACGCGTTTATATTTGATTTTTAGGATTCCTTACCCAAAGGGTAAAAACCGGGACCCTATTACTTCCTAGACTCCGCTCCTCCCTAGACTTCGCTGTTTGTCCTTCCGTCTGACTGCATCTCAAGAACTGTGATAGCTAGACAGTTGAAATTTTACAAACTATGTATTTCTGTTGCCCCTATAACAACAAAAATTAAAAACAAAGTAAATAAAAATTTGAGGGGGGGCTCCGATACAACAAACGTGATTTTTATAGGTTATGGTACGGAAATCTACGTACGCTACTACGACTCGGCAGCAATCATCACAGCTCATATACGTCCCACTGCGGGCTCAAGCCTTCCCCATAATCGGAGGGAAATCGATCTACTATAGCACGCTGTTTAGACGTGTTGGTATAGAGTTTTATTTCGACATTACCTTCTCTTGCATGGATGTTAAATGCATGTACCTTAGTCGCCTTTTATAACACTCAAAGGCAAGAAAGGGGGGTATTTTGACTAGTGGTAGGACCACACTGTCGACAGTTATCTGTCTACAGCCGCGGGCCGGTCCGTCCGAGGTAGTACCACGCTCTCGCAGAAAATCGACATCTGAGTAGTAAATCAATTTGTTACTGCGCTTCGTTCGGTGAGCGAGAGAGCCGGAAGCCCAACTTTCTGAGGCTGTTCGCGTGTGGAGGTTATTGGTGGTGCCTTTGGTATCACCGAGCCTCAATGCATGCATTCACACTCCCTTCACTTTTTTCGCGGTAGGCAGCGGCCTTGTAAAGGTCCATGAGCGGCAGCAACACTTACCATCAGGTGTACTGTTTGCTCGTTTGCCACCGCTTGCAATAAAAAAAAAAAGGGGGGTAATTGTATTCTTACACCGTCACCACACGGGGAATTCATATTTACTTATATTATTTAAAAAAAATGTGCATTTGAAGCCAAACAGTTCTGAGGATGCCTCATGTAGAGACGAAACACGTGACGAATAAATATTCAAAGTTCTTCCGAAAATTGCAAATTGAGATTTGTAAGATTCCCTTATATCCAATTCCACCTTGATCCTATCCCGTATTCCTTCCATTCCATTGTGGAGTGCGGTATATTGATTAACCGCGGGAAGTGATGGATCTCCCTCACTTCCTTCCAGTTTAAAATAGTAATGAATTTCCGCATTTCCGCCATATATCGCCTAATTCAATCAAATATAAACTACCATTATTATTATTAAACTACAAGTTTTCTAACATACTCAATCAAAATTAGATAAGGGTTGTTCAAATATAAACTGAACGCATCTTCACAGCCGGTTAAACGTTCTAACATAGGGACAACTCTGCTCACCCTTTGTCATAAGCCACCGTGAAACGGGACGATATCTATTATACCTTCCATCTCTATCGCACACATAAAAATCATATCTTACCATCTCACTCCAACCAGGATACTCGGTACTAAATAGGTATTTAGTATTCGGAAGGGAAGATAGTTAATTATGTGGGGTGAAAAGGAAAAAATGTCGACGCGAACATCTATGGTATTAGATTTTAAGTCTTATTGCGTTGATATTAAAGTTTCATTTATATAATCTTATAATAAGGGATGGTTTGTATGAATTCCCTAAGGGTCGGCAACGATTTTCCTTATTGAATGTGTGTGATATAAATATAAATGTTATTAATTATGATTTGACTTCATTGATTTTAGCTTAGTGAGGTGTTATTGTGATTATTTTACTTACCAGATATCTTACAATTTTAGTCCTATTCCTATTAAAATAAATAAACGCGAAAGTTTGTGAGTGTGTGAGGATGTGAAGATATTTCTTGCTCTTTCACCCAAAACTACTGAATGGATTTTGATGAAACTTCACAATAATATAGCTTACATATCAAAATAACACATAGGCTACAATTTATAGTAAGTAATTTAATATCTCTTCTAATATAATATCACTGTAACGGATTTTGATGTGTTTTTTTTTAATAGATAAAGTGATTCAAAAGCAAGGTTTATATGTATAATACATGACATAATTGTCGCTCTTTCAAGAGTAAACTCTAAAGAAAACATGTTTGTATTGTCTAATGACAAAAAAGCTGTGAAAGTTGTAGGTAAATAAAGACATTCTGTAGTATATTTAGTATCAGCATTCACAGGACCCACGCGATGCAGGGCGAGTCGGCTAGTAATTAGGTAATATGAATTCAAGGAAAAGTTTCTTCACATTCTAAATGAAAATTCATGATTTTTATTGTCAAAATTTATTTACATTTATACATACAATATATATGTACCATTTTGTTCGATGACTATCTGCCATCTTGTAAATAGGGATCCCGTTGCTATAGAAACTTTGAGAGTTTTGATCAAACAAACGCGATAAGTAGTTTTGGCCGTCCTCTTTTGATGTTAATGTGACCGAAACAGGTCACAACAACTCAACTCTGAAGGTCAGGGTTATATGGCGGATGCATTAACACCTCCCAGCCACATTACCTATACCTGCGTTATTTCATAGTTATTCACCAAGTTTTAATTGACAATAAAGTTTATTGGATATTTTGTACTATTTTCTATATCTATATCTATACCAATAAATAAAATTGGAGTGTCTGTTTGTAATGTCAAAATAATAGGCTTTTTTCATGCTCACATGGTTATTTGCACGACACCTATGCCTAAAATAGCAATTAAAAAATTTTTGTCTGTCTGTCTATCTGTCTGTCTGTCTGTCTGTTTGTTCCGGGTAATCTTCAAAACGGCTGGACCGATTTCAAAAATTCTTTCACCAATGGAAAGCTATAATATCAGGGCGTAAACTAGGCTATATTTTATCCCGGTATTCCCACGGCAACGGGAACTACGCGGGTAAAACGACTATAACCTATAACCGAAGCGAAGCGAGGGCGGGTTGCTAGTCAATAAATAAAATTGGAGTGTCTGTTTGTAATGTCAAAATAATAGGCTTTTTTCATGCTCACACAGTTATTTGCACGACACCTATGCCTAAAATAGCAATTAAAAAATTTTTGTCTGTCTGTCTGTCTGTTTGTTCCGGGTAATCTTCAAAACGGCTGGACCGATTTCAAAAATTCTTTCACCAATGGAAAGCTATAATATCAGGGCGTAAACTAGGCTATATGTTATCCCGGTATTCCCACGGGAACGGGAACTACGCGGGTAAAACGACTATAACCTATAACCGAAGCGAAGCGAGGGCGGGTTGCTAGTTAATTAATATAATTTCTGATACTTGTCGTGTGGTAACGGAGTAAGATTACGAGTACAATTCACCATCACCTATCTTGCCCGTGGATGGCGTAAAAGGCGAGTAAAAAGTATCTGTCAACTGTTGGCGATCGCAGTTGGAGTTTATAAGTTGCCAAAGCGACGACTGTTATCCATTTTTCTTGTGATCGCTCAACCGTTTTCCTTGTTCCCTTAGTATTTGTATAATAGTAGTTATCAAATATATGGGAGTTCTATCAGATTCATCACCATTTCAGCCTATTGCCGTCCAATGCTGGACGTAGGCCTCCCTCATGTTGCGCCACAATGTGCGGTCCTGTGCCGCCTGCATCCAACGACGCCAGGCAACTTTCACTAGGTCGTCGCTCCACCTAGTGGGGGGCGTCCTACACTACGTCGTCCGATGCGTGGTCGCCACTCGGGAACCTATCAGATTAGTCCAGTCGAATTAGAGATTAGCTACAACAAACGCGAGATCAACAGAAGGAAAATTTTAAATGTTAAAAGAACAATTTTACGGTCAAAAACTAAGTACCTTATATGCATGCCTATAACAGAAACCTTATGCATTTTGTAAAAATACTACTACTCTAAATGTTGAAATAACTTTTTACAGTTAAGTAAACCCCTCAATTTTATTTATTTTTATATACCTATAACCAAAATTGGGGCAACTTAAGAGGATCTTCTCGCCTAATATACCTCAATGTCTGAAAACACAGGTTTACAACCAGTGTGTGTTACCAGTGATGACTTACGGCACGGTAACGTGGGCCCAAGGCTCAAAGTCGCTCAGCGCTCTATGGAGCGGGCTATGTTCGAGATTTCTCTACGAGATAGAATCCGGCATACGGAAATCCGCAGAACAACGGGTGTAACCGCAATAGCACGAAGAATTAGCACGAAGTGGCAATGGGCAGGCCACATCGCTCGACGAACCGACAACCGCTGGGGAAGATTCTCGAGTGGCGACCACATATCGGACGACGCAGTGTAAGTGGCCAACTAGCCACTAAGTGGACCGACGACCTGGTGAAAGTTGCTGGGCGTCATTGGATGCAGGCGGCCAGGACCACACTTTGTGACGTAACATGAGGGAGGTCCAGCAGTGGACGGCGATAGGCTAAAATGATGATGATGATGATCTATAACCATCATGCCAAAAACAAACTATAAAATATTATTAAACATATAAAAATACCACAACCATAAAACTAAATATTTTTTTTTTAATAATGTATAGACACTACAGCTACTAGATTATTTTTAAGGTAATTAAAGAGCCTGTTAACGAAAATATAAAACAAGTTGGCTAAACTTTTAATTAGAACACAATTAGTAGATTTTCACTAATGAGGTGGGTAACAACATTCACGTGTCTGCAAATGATGTGGCATTCTGAACACAGACGCAAATATGGCGCCCAAATACGTTAAAAAAAGTTGAAAAAAAAAATGACAATCGCTATGTGAGGAATTCGAATTTATGATTTAGAAAGCTCGAAACAAAAATGCGAATAAAAACTTAAAAAGAATTAGTTTCACAAGCAAATTTTAAATATTATTGACTAGCAACCCGCCCTAGCTTCGTTTCGGTTTCAGTCGCCTTACCCGCGTAATTCCCATTCCTGTGGTAACGAGGATACCGGGATAAAATATAGCCTATGTTACTCCCTGATATTATTATAGCTTTAGATTGGTACAAGAATATTTGAAATCGTTTCGGTGGTTTAAGCGTGAAAGCCTAACAAACAAATAAACTTGCTTTCGCATTTATAATATTAGTCAGGATTATGAACTGCATACCTAATTGTGCCGAGATTCATAAGTTCGATTTCCACGCATGACGATTCTTTATATGATCCACCAATGATTATTCTGTATCTGATTGTAATGTGTCTGTTAATTGCATATTTATGATATCACCCTTGTGGTGACGGAGTAAGAATACAATTGAATACCCACTATCCTGTCCGTGGGTGTCGGAAAAACCAACTAAGGGATATAGGTAATATTCATATACCATTTAAGCCAAGGAAGAAAAACTCGCAACCAAACCCTATAACAACTCGTTTGACCATTACGGAGGAGGCTCGAGCCCAGCAGAGGGACTTCGTATGAGCTGAGATGATGGGGAATGATGAAATCATTCCCTACACAAATATCCTTAGAGTGGGGCGTTTCTCTTAATAGAAAAACTTAATCTTTTTATGGGACTGGTAGCAAAATTAAGCCTCGCCCATACCTATAGCAAGCATTTTTAAGAACTTGTGTGCATATACTTTCAGAGTGGTGACGGAGTAAGAAAACTGACCACTGTGGATATGATGAGGTGTGGTCCCTGCTCGAGGATTTCTGATGTAAGCATTATGCAAACATTTGTAAATATTCTTTTTGTAAATTAAACTTTTTCACGGATTTTTTTTTGCGTATTTATCTATCTATTTGTTTGTTCCATGTAATCTTCAAAGCTACTGCTCGGTCTGAAATTCGATTCCGAGGCCTCATGGACTGCAGTCGTGTACCATAATATCCTTATAGATATTAGAGATTTAAAATGCGAGGGCGAAGCGACTGAAAGCAAAGCGAAGCAAGGACTGATCGCTAGTATTGAATATCATACAAGAGCTTCCAGCATAGAGGCTTCCATTTTACCGCCAAAAGAAAAAACGATGTGTTGTTACTATCTATATATCCATGATGCAACAAAATTCTCCTAAGTCTATTATTTAAAAGAAAAGAAAAAAGCAATAGAGACATCGTTAACATTATATTTTTCCAACTCTACTTATATTGGCTGAGCCTAAACTAAAATTCACCTTTCTAGTTGATAAATTTTATCGGTAATAAAAACCGGCTAAATTTTCTACTCTACCGCTAAACTCTACTCTGTTTACGACACTATCATAACAGAAATAGGCCGAATTGCGCAAGCTCATAGTCATAAAATGAAAAAGTGAAATGTACTCTATATATGTATATCAACTCTTAAAAAAAATGGTCCCATATAAATATTTACTTAATATACGGTAAGCTCGTAAAAATATCAACCAAATCGTTTATCCGAAGCACCAAGTAAATTAAAATATATTTATAAATCACTCTTGTTGCACTAATGTGTTGGTATGGGCATTTATTCATAGAATAACTATAAGAAATTGATGCAGAAGTGTATGATTTCAGTTATTTACCTACAATCTTCTTTCTTCTTTAATCCATGTACGTTTTACTACTAAACAGAAGCTTTCTTTCATATTATCGAGGAAAATATTTTATTATATGATCAGTTAAAATATGCCAACGTGTCATTTTATTTCGAGATTTCCATATCGTAATGATTTGTGTGACCTCTCCGTCTCTCTTAAGATGACCACAGAAAGTATAGGACCGGTAATAACATGGTTTTTCGTATTTAATTACAGAAAATATTGTATCTTTTAGTTTGCTATTAATTTTTTCTTTACGATCGTCCTATCCTACTACTTATTTTTACAGAATAATGTAGCGCAGTATTTCAGTCTTTTCACATTGTATAAGCCGTGCAAAGTCATTGTCACCTTCAGTAGGCCTTAGCTTTAACAAACTCCTAGCTATTCTTTTTTATTCAGAAGCGATGCTGTTCTCATTGCCTAAATGGTCTAGGTCGACGGACGGTTGGTGTGTTGCCCCATAACCCGACGTATTACTTTTCACCGCCAACAGATGTCACTACAACTAATTTCTTCTCTTCGGTGACCACTGTTCTATTGAATACTTTTTTTTCAGTTCAATTAGTGATGGAGTAAAAATACAATTCACCACCCCCTTATCCTGCTCGTGGATAACGTAAACGACGACTAAAGGATATAATATGCAGATGTTACCTATGTAAGAGAAGGTAAACTTGAAATAAAATCGTATATCAGCCCGTTTCACCTGCGTGATATAGTAGGTCAATTTCCCTTCCACTGTGGAGGAGGCCCTCGCCCAGAATTTAAGCATATATTGAGCCGAGATGAATATTACATCTCTTATTAGTCTTTTACGACACCCACGGGCAAGAGAGGGGGGTGGTGAATTGTATTATTATTTCGTCACCACACGGCAAACTACTAGACAATGATTCATTCGTGAAATATGTAAACAGATATCCAGCAATAGGTAAGTGACAAATTAAATGTTATTACCTTAGAATAATAACGTGTAGAAGGATAGTGTTGGTACTTCCAGCGATCAAGACATGAAGCCAAAAATACTACATGCGCGCAGGCGATTACACACGTACACACGCACACCACTATATAAATTATGAAATCAAATTTTGTATTTATTAACATAAATCGTCGATATACTTTTAAAAGTAATGTTAAAAACCTTTTTATGTTTTGCAAATGTGTTGTGACACCATTTGTATGCACAAACCGTCATAATTACATATTTATTTTTTAAGTGTTGCGTACGTATGTGCAGTATAGTGACCTTGCACATTACGGAACGATTCCGGCGTAAGGTCCATTAGGCTCCAATAAAAATGCTTCATTTTTTGTGCGCGGACTTACCTTCTATACGTTATTACTCTAAGGTCCTTATCTACTTGCCTAATATTATAATTGGTAGTGACATTTTGATTTTACGATCTAGGAATCAAAGAAATAAATTTAGTATAAAGTTAGAGATAAAATCATATCTGTATATGCATGATCTTTGTCCAATCGTTGCAACGCTACATATAATGAGACTAATGAAACCAGGAACATGTCAATTAGCAGACATTTTGCCGTTTACATTTTTTGCTCCCAAAAAATATGATTTATGAAAGAACTGTGTAACATGACACTCGTTATAACCGTTACTAATTGTCTATGGGTCGAATTTTGATTGTTTAAGGATGGAATTAGTCGAATTTGGTTTACTTTCAAGCCGTTTGAAAAAAGGATATTTAAAATTAACAAATTTCGAAGATAAGATCAACAATAAAATTGGGTGGAAAATCAATAGTGCTATAAATGCCGCGTTTGGCAAGTAGGTTACCGATTATAATTGGTATCATTGCGTTTTCCACAAGAATGCTGGTGCCCGTTTTTCTGGAAATCTTTCAGCCTGTTTCTAAGACACTCGTCACAGCCTGTTTCGAAGAATAGGGGTGTAGACACATTGTACTCTTAATCCGTCGCCAGACGGTGGAAAACACACCTACATTATAGTTATTTGTGTTTAGAGTAAAGGTAATTGTATCTAATATATATATACATAACTTTCCCTTTCTTGCAAACTTTTAAAATCTTCAATAGTTTTCTTTCCTAACCACCGTGATAAAAAAAAAGATATTAAACGGACAAAAGTGATCCCAGGGAATTCGGGAAGGATTTAATATAATCAACATCAGCAGCCTATCATACTTAACTACTAGATAGAGGCTATCCTACAGGACGAGATAATAATAACCAGCACGATTGGAGAATGACTTAATAGTAATCGCAGTTGGGGTTATAAGTTTACAGTACCTACGCACTAGTGTAATAGTAGTAATTACCATAGGTACCCCTGGTAATTAGGTATTCACCTTAGCGAAATTAAAGAAGTGACAAAATAATATATTCGTAACTCATCATCACAGGAGGAATTTCTCAGGTTTTATAAAAATCTTTAATGACTATTTAGGTAATAAGCGTATTTAATTAGGTAAGTCTAATTTAATTTCTTAACCACACACATGCAGCATACCCAACGTAATATTAATCGCCTTTTACAATTACATTCAGTTGATAAAATCAGTATAACTAGTCCTTTTACAACCAATCAACATAATAAAACCATTAGTCGATAATACACTCACGATTCGACTAAGAAAATCTTACTTTATCGATAGTTTACTATTGCCATAAGTGTATACCTTCACTAGTAATTAAGTCACACAGTAAAAGCATAGTGTAATCTACAACCAAATAAACATTATCATTCAAAAATATATCTTATAATCTAAACGGTAAGGTATTACGTAGTAAAAGTGATTGTAAAATGTTTGTTGTAAAATCATGTCTCCCGGTTAATTTACTTCGGGAAGGAAATATTTTAGTTCAGATTCTATTTTGACATTCTTGTTAATCGCCCGCAGGTGTGCATCGGTATTTAGAAAATGTGCCATTGATACTTTTAGGGTATTAATCCATTCATCATCCTCTGTTACTTTGAAACGTATTCAAAGTTATCCCAAATTAAAAATTGTAAACTGCAGTTCGAGGCGGCTTGTAGATTCATGTTACTAATGGTTAAACATAGAAAGGCTTTGAGTTGCTTATTTAATTTTAAGTGATTATATATGTAAATATAATGACACAATATATGTATTTATAGATTAAAAAATTGGTTGCCTGTAAAGTCGGTATACGGGCGAAAGTTTTACGTGACGACTTTGAGTGGTAAAATAATTTTAATGTGAATATTCATTCGTATAGTAGGAAGAAGGATGAAATAATAGTAACAATTTAAAACATTTATTTATACAAAGAATTATATTTAATACATTAATTTATACAAAGAATCTCGCACTGAATTTCATATTAACAAAATTTTATTTTTACCTTTACACATACACTCGGGCATGGTTAGCCCGCCTAAGAGCGAGAGAGACAGACATAAAAAGTGAAAGGGACGCGTGCCTCTCACTCGCTCTCATTGTGAGCGCATAACGTGAGCGGAGCGTAACGCAGTTTCTTGAAGTGTCACCCGGCAAACCAATTTATAAGACGTTGTCACGTCAAAATAATCCATTCATTAACCAGTCTTTTTGAAGTGAAACTTCTTTAGAATCGTTATGATTTTAAACTCGATGAAACGAAAAAGCGAGTCCATAAAGTCATAAACACATAAATATATAGGATTCAGCCAGCGAGAGAATGAGATAATGGATAAAGAAGTTTCACTTCTGCCATGCATAAAGTATGTACACACGCTCTTTTTTCATTTATGACAAAATATCGCCTGAACTACAGTTCAGGCGATATTTTGTCGTCCGTATGGTGACAGGGTAAAAAAACAATTTAACACTCCCTATCTTGCCCATGGATATCGTAAAAGGCGACTAAGAGATATAATAAGCATATACTCGTAACATCTATCCAAGAGAAAGAAAGCTCGAAACCAAACCATATATCAAACTGTTTGACCGACATGGTATGGGATCAATTTCACTCTTATTGAAAAGAAAGCTCGAGCCTAGCAGTAGGATGTATACGAGCCGAAATGATGTCGTATGGATATGGCTTCATTCATCTATATCCTCACAAGATCCGCTAATGAACAAAGGCTTCAATGTGAAAAGAGATATGATGCTATGCCGACATATTTGGCGGTGAATTCGGTTAGGCTGGTATCCCATGAGAACATTACATTACATTTTTTGACAGTCTATGGTTTAGAGACATCCGCCTGGACCATCCAAGGTGACTAATAGGCAGCGTCATCATCATCATCATCGCAGCCCACATACGTCCCACTGTTGGGCTCGGGCCTCCTAGACATCATCATTTCAGCTTACCGCCGTCCACTGTGGGACGTAGGCCTACCTCATGTTACGCCACAATGTGCGGTCTTGTGCCGCCTGCATCCTACGACGCCCAGCAACTTTCACCAGGTCGTCGGTCCACCTAGTGGGGGGGCGTCCTACACTGGGTCATCCGATACGTGGTCGCCCCTCGAGAACCTTTCTTCACCAGCGGTTGTCGGCTCGTCGAGTGATGTGGCCTGCCCATTGCCACTTCAGTGTGCTAATTCTTCGATAATGGGAGGGAATTTGACCTACTATAACATGTTGGTCAGACATGTTGGTATAGAGTTTAAGTTCGAGTTTTCCTTCTCTTGCACAGAAGTTATGTGGATATTATATCCCATAGTCGTCTCACGACATCCACTAGCAAGATAGGGAGTGGTGGCGGATTGTATTCTTACTCCGTCACCACATGGACGACATAGTGTTCAGGCAATATTTCATCAAAAATAAAAAAAAAACTGTTTAATGGATGGATTAGGCAGCGTATGGCTTCAAAACCTGCCGTAATATTTCTCCTTCACCATTTGGGCTGATCACGGCTACAGATTTATTGACACAGTGGATTCCTTTCGGATACCATTTCCAGCCGACCTTTTGACAACAATGTGCCGAGACCTCGGCCGATCGATCTTTCTGTGGATGGCGACAAATCTCGGGTACGTTCGTCCGTACATTATATAGGAATCAGCCTTTTTTTTAAGGTTTCCCATAAAAATATGACTTAATTGCAACATGCAATTCTTACCACATTTGGTAGACGTGTTGTCAATTGCATTCATGTTGTCAGTTCTCGGCTTTTTACAATGACTACGGAATAGTAAGAGGTGGAGACACATTTTATTCTTATCTCGTGAACAAGTTCTTTTTGCTATGCTCGTTTTTGTTATTTAGCAAAAATTACATAGTAATGTAAAATATTTTTAATGAATTTCAATCTTTTAGTCACAAGCATTTACTTTAGTTCAAAATAAGCAACATGCAATGCATTAATTATGTAAAAAAATCAGTCACGAAACCTCTCTAGACTAAAACAATCGACTAATTTTTACAATCCGTCATCATGTCAGTGTCCGCCATATTGGTGGCCATTAAAAAAGTGTCGTCGCCGGCGCGCAGGCGTGGTTCAACAAAAAGCACCTATTTGTTCGATTTTCAAACGGAATTTTAATCGACAGGAGATTAAAGTTTTTGCACTCCTGACACTGGTCACATCATACCCTTAAAATATTCCACGAAAGCCCTTTATCGTTCCAATTAAAATTACAATCGCAAAATGGCTTCTTTCGTCCGCCATTTTGTTAATAGGTATAGAAAAAATGTTTTGGCTTTTTAATAACTCCATAAACAGCAATAAGATGTGACAGTTATTTCATTTTTAATTCATGTGCTCTCATGAGGACAGGATATATTTATAAACTTCCAAGAGACTTGGTATTAATTCCTTTTCCATGTATTAAACACATACCTAAACCTCTTAGAATAATAACGTATAGAAGAATAATGTTGGTACTTCGAACGATCGAAATATGCACACCACTATACAAATTATGAAATCAAATTTTATTTTTATTAACATAAATCGTCGAAATACTTTTAAAAGTAATGTTAAAAACCTTTTTATGTTTTTAAAATGTGTTGTGACACCATTTGAAAGCACAAACCGTCATAATTACCTATTTATTTTTTAAGAGTTGCGTACGTACGTACGTACAGTACAGTGACCTTCAAACATTACAGAACGGTTCCGGCGTAAGCTTCATTAGGCTCCAATTGAAATGCTTCACTTTTTGTGCGCGAACTTACCTTCTATACGTTATTATTCTAAGCCTAAACCTATTTATTTCATTCATTTAGGTATATATACAAAAAAACAAACCGCCTTCAATGAACTGCATAACTATAATACAGAAACAATTTTCATCACGAGTTTTACCAAGAAATTTTAATGTAGGTTTCTGTAATTTTAAAGGATTTTAGAAGTTTAAGGAAAAATCAGCTTATTCGTGACTCGTCATTTAACACGCTTTAAATCCGAACTTACAGTTCGTGACAGTTTGTGCATAAAACTGCACCTCCTTATAAAGAAAGAAAAGCTGGTTACAAATCAAACCATCTTGAATTAATTTGAAAATAAAATCACTTTATTCCGAGTTTATTTAAAGTTTTTATGGATTCTATAACTTCAAAAGTACATACATCGTTTCATTTTTATCTACAGATAGGAACCACTTATACCTAATACTTGTAATTATATTAACTAAATAACAACAATATTAAAGACAATGAAAAACATAAAGATATAATTTTAAACCTCTTTTCCGTTGTATTTATTTACGACAGTGTTCTTCAAAAACATACGCTCATTATGACATCTGAAAAACGTTTTGCTATATGCTTTAAAGCCTTTGTATATAGACACTAGACGCTGTGGAAATATACCTATAAGTACCATTATTTTTTTGAGGCTGGGCTACGGTCAACGCACCCGTTGCTCCGTCTGGGGCGACAAAGGGCACGACCCCGTAACCTACCCGTGACACGTCGCCTTCGTCGTTGGGCCGACCACCGGAGCAGGGTGACTTGTCGTTAGTGGTCGGCCCCACGGAATACCCCTTGAGGAGCAGGTACCCTCTCCTCGACCGACGTCACTCCGCTAGGAAATGTATACCTATCTATCTATTTAAGTTACTGTAATGACGTTTGTAGTTCAAAAATAAAGGTAATTGGAACACATTATTTGTTCTTGTGCAAGAGAAGGAAATCTCTAAAAACAAAACCCTATGCCAACACGTCTGACCAGCGTTATATTGTAGGTCAATTTCCCTCCCACAGTGGAGAAGAGCCGAGCCCAACAATGGGACTTATATGGGCTGAGATGATGATAATGAATTGTTCTTATATATAACTACTTAGTAGAAAAATACACATTCATGATCAGTTCCATAGAGCGAACAAACAAAGCGACTAGAGATGTATAACATGTTCTTTTAAAAATATAAAATATATTCGTCGTCTCATCGTTGTCTCAACTCATAGGTACATGTCCTACTGCTGGGTTCTGGCCTCCGTCTCAAATAGAAAGGAAATTACCCTACAATACCATGCTGGTCACTGGTCAGACATGTTGGTATAGGGTTTTATTACAAATCTCCTTCTCTTGAACAGATGTTGTATGTACGTTATATCTCTTATGTATCTTTTATGACATCCACGAGTAAGATAAAGAGTGATTAAGAGTGAATTGTATTCTTACTCTATCACCATACGGCAAATATTATACTCTTATACTTCATATCATCATCATCGCAGCCCACATACGTCCCAATGTTGGGCTCGGGCCTCCTACACAATGGGAGGGAATTTGAGCTACTATACCATGCTAGTCAGACGTGTTGGTATAGGGTTTCATTTCGAGTTTTCTTCTCTTGCACAGGTCTTATGTGCATATTATATCCCTTAGTCGTCTTGTACGATATCCACGGGTAAGATAGGGAGTGGTGAATTGTATTCTTACTCCGTTAATTACAATAAATTTAATGTTTATTAATAACTGATAAAAAAGAACATTATATTTTTTTTTATATGCGAAACAGCGGGCAGTTAAAAAAATATGGAACGTAACGCTATCTCTTTCTAACTTCATTGAGTTATATTCCCTCTCAACTGCCTTTCGCCTCATTCGATCACAATTTTCGTAACGCTCTCGTTACGCATTCACCAGCTTACTCCCCACGTCAAGCATGCGTAGGTACAGAAGCTTTACTTCAATAAAATTTTTTGATTTTGCATACAAATAAGATTTTAGTACCTATAATAAACAAAAACTATCAACAGTCTATTCGTACGAAATTAAATTTATAACAATATCCGCCCATTCAAACACATAACCCATGCTTATCTAAAATTTAATAATCAGTAGAATAAACCGTCTTGCTTTTCTTCACTTAAAGTCTATAAAAAAACAGTTTCAAAGTGTTTATGTCCCCAAAAACGGTATGTATTGCAGTTTTATGGTTATAAAACCGTGTTAGTCGGCTTTCACAAAGAAGTGTAGGCGTGGTGACCGTTCATTAGAAACAAATTCGTTTATTGTGTTCGTTCCAGTCCGGTTTGGGTGATCGAACGCCGCTTTGTCTCCAAGCTTGGCCACTGAGTGCATAGTATATGTAATGTTGAAGATAAATATATTCACAAATGGGTGTCGTAAAAGATGACTAAGGGATTAAATATGCATATAACATCTATGTAAGAGAAGGAAAACTCGAAATAAAACTCTATAAACAAAATCTTATATCCTAGTCAGACGTGTCTGACCAGTGTGGTATAGTAGGTCAATTACCCTCCTATTGTGGAGGAGGCTCGAGCCCAACAGTGAGAGGTATAAGAGCTGAAATGATGATGATGATGATATTCTCGAAAAACTTTATTATTGCAAAGCTCATATACGTCTCACTGCTGGCCTCGAACCTCCTCCACCCCGGGAGGGAAATTGACCAACTATTCAATGCTGGTCAGACGGGTTGATATAGGGTTTCATTTCGAGTTTAACTTCTCTTGCATAGTTAAAATATGCGCAAGATATCTCTTAGTCGCCTTTTAAGACACCCATGGGTAAGAAAGGGAGTGGTGAATTGTATTCTGGCTCAATCACCACACGGTTTTAAGTATTTTAAATATCAACTAGCGACTTGTCCTCGCTGCGCTTCAGTTCCATCCAATTGGTCCTCGCATATTAAATCTGCAATATCTCCTAAGAGGCCTCATGCCTCGGGTTCTAGCCTTGGACCGGGCCAAATTTTATAGGGGTTTTCTGAAAGAGAAATAGCCTTAGCTACTCCTTATACAGACAGTTACCTGATAGTAAAATATTACCAAAATCGATCCAGCCGTTTTAAAGATTACCCGGAATAAACAGACAGATAAAAAAGTTTAAACTGGTTTTTAGGGATAGTTATCGAGCAACTAATGAAAAAGCCTACTATTTTGACATTACTAACAGACGCTTCAACCTATACTAATGTTAAAAAGAGGAAAGATTCTTTTGTATTGAATAGGCTCTAAAACTACTAGATCGATTTCAAAAATTGTTTCACCAATGGAAAGCTATAATATCAGGGAGTAACATAGGCTATATTCTATCCCGGTATTCCCTCGAGAATGGTAACTACGCGGGTAAGACGACTGAAACCGAAGCGAAGCAAGGGCAGGCTGCTAGTTTTATATATTTTTATAGATAATACATAATATTGATAATATCAGCCTAAAGCATTGTTATCTACAAAAAACAAACTTATTTAAAACTACATCTATTTCTATATTTTTTGCTTATACTATGGTTCTAAAATAGTTTAGGATAAGAGACCGCCGCATGGCGCCTACTTCACGGTGCAAATGAATTATGACGGAGATTCGTCCCATTTTGGCCCATTTCACGCCCATACAAGAAGAAATGTACAATATGTACCGGCTGTTTGAGAATGAAATCATAATGTGCAACACGTTTTGTTTCTCGTTCATTTTTTTAATGCTGTTTTTTTTATTGCAAACGATGGCAAACAAGCAAACACCTAAGGGTAAGTGTTGCTGCCAATCATGAACTTTTGCTAGGCCGCTGGCTACCATGGAGAAAGTGAAGGGAGTCTGAATGCGTGCGTTGAGGTCCGGAGAAACTAAAGGCATCACAAAAACTCAACACACGCAAACACCCTTTTTTTTTTTGTGGGTGGGCCGCGGTCGGCGCGTCTCCACACCACTCCGTCCGGGGCGACAGAAGGGCTTAAGCACGCAACTCCCGCGACCCACCCGAAAACCACGTCGCCTTCGTCGTTGGGCCGACCACTGGAGCAGCGTTAACTTGTCGTCAGTGGTCGGCCCGACGGAATACCCCCTATTGGGGTACCCTCCCATCGACCGACGTCCCCCCCTCGGGGAGGACGTCGGTCTTTCCTCACGCGGTCGGCCTCTCAGCGGGTGACGGACTAATCCCCGGTCACGTCACCCGCGGCCTCGGCTAGGGCGGCATGAGGCGCAGATAGTTGCGCCTGCGCCGCCCCAGTCGCCGGCGGCGGATCTCCTCATCAAGGCTGCGCTCCTCACGCAGGCGATCCGCCGCCTCCTTCCGCGAGATCACTGTCTCGCAGAAGGCTGCGACCGCGTCCCAATTCCCGACGCTGTCGACCATCGCCCTAGCGATAGCCGGCAGCGTCAGGTCCGTACCGATGATTGCGACGAGTTCACAGCGCTGCACTGCCCAAGCCCCGCAGGCCTCGAGCGAATGGCGCGCCGTGTCCTCGTCGCAATCGCAGTGGTGGCAGGACGGTGTACTCTCCCTCCTTACGACCCTGTGCAGGTATTTGGCGAAGCACCCATGCCCCGTCAAAACCTGCACCAGTCGGAAGGAGAGCACCCCGTGCCGCCTCTCCAACCACTGCATCAGCACCGGCCGGAAGGCCTCCACGGTTCGCACCCCGAACCGAGGCCTCTCCAGCCGGACTGCCCAACGGGCGATGACGTCTCGGCGGGCGTCGACGCGCCAGGCGGTGAGATCCCTTAACGAGACCACACCGCCCTCCGCTCGCACCCCCGTCACCCGCCGATATAGTTCGGCGAGCATCTCCGCCTCCAGGTCCCACGGGGGAGTCCCGGCCAATAGGCACGCTGCCTCCGTCGCCACCGTGCGGTATCCGCGGATGGCCCTGACCACCGTGACCCTCTGTGGTCGCCACAGAAGGGCCCTAAGTCGGGCAGTCATGGACCCCGCCCACACCGGTGCGCCGTACAGGGCCATCGACCGGATGACCCCCGCGTACAGCCGTCGGCACGCAGCGCTCGGTCCGCCCACGTTCGGCATAAGCCACGATAGGGCGGACGCCACGCCGATGGGAGGGCTCATAGTGCGCCCATGGAACAAGAGGGCCTCCGTCTTGTCCAGGGCGACCCTCAACCCCAGCGCCTCGATCCGTCTGACGATCTCTTCGGTGCCTAGAGTCGCCAGGCTTACCGCCTCTTCTAGCGTCCCACCGCGGGCTGTGACGAGCGTGTCGTCGGCGTAACAAATCACGCCCAGCCCGGGCGGGAGGCTCCCCCTCAACGCCCAGTCGTAGCCGATGTTCCACAGGGTGGGTCCGAGGACCGACCCCTGTGGGGCACCGCACGTCATGGGCGTTCGCACGACGTCCCCTGCTCGGTCGGTGCAGAGGACGCTGCGCCCCTCCAAATAGTCTGCCACTAGCCGCCTCAGGTAAACTGGCACCCCGTGATACCGGAGCGCCTCCCTGATGCAGCTGAATGGCAGACTATTGAATGCGTTGGCGATGTCTAGGGACACCACCAACAGCACTCCCCCGCCGGTGACGGCCTCAGTCGCCACGGCCCTCAGGCGCAACAGAGCCGCGATCGTCGAACGACCCCTCCTAAACCCAAACTGGGCGTCCGACAGATCGGGCCCCGTGCCGACGAGGTGCCGCTCGATGCGGGCAGCTACCACCCTCTCCAGTAGCTTGCCCGTGTCATCGAGCAGCACGATAGGCCTGTAGGCCGAAGGCGACTCCGGAGACCGTCCCGGCTTCGGCAGGAGCACCAGCCTTCCCTCCTTCCAGCACCCAGGGAACCGTCCGGACGCTAAACACGCGTCGAACAGCCCCCTGACGCAAACACCCTTAGAAGGTTGGGCTTCGGGCTCTCTCGTTTGTTTGTTTGTGGCAAAGGAGCAAACGGCATATTGGCACTCCTAGACCTTTGCTAAGCCGCTGCCTACCATCAAGAGAATGGAGGGAGTGTGAATGCGTGCAATGAGATTCAATGATACTAAAACCCTCCACATGGTAACGTCCCCAAAAGTTAGGCTGGCAGCTCTCTCGTTCATCTAACGAAGTGCAGAAACAAATTGCTACTACTTGGCTATTACTAGCATGCTGGTCAGACATGTTGGTTTAGGGTTTCATTTCCAGTTTTTTTTTTTTTTTTTTTTTGTGGGTGGGCTGTGGTCGGCGCGCCTCCGCACCACTCCGTCCGGGGCGACAGAGGGACTTAAGCACGCAACTCCCGCAACTCACCCGAACACCACGTCGCCTTCGTCGTTGGGCCGACCACTGGAGCAGGGTTACTTGTCATCAGTGGTCAGCCCGACGAAATACCCCCTACTTGGGGTACCCTCCCATCGACCGACGTCCCCCTCCTCGGGGAGGACGTCGGTCTTTCCTCACGCGGTCGGCCTCTCGGCGGGTGACGGACTAATGCCCGGTCACGCCACCCGCGGCCTCGGCTAGGGCGGCATTGCACGCAGGTACTCCCGCCTGTGCCGCCCCAGTCGCCGACGGCGGGTCGCATCATCGAGGCTGTGCTCCTCGCGCTCGCGACCCGCCGCCTCCTTCTGCGAGATAACTGTCTCGCAGAAGGCTGCGACCGCGTCCCAATTCCCGACGCTGTCGACCATCGCCCTAGTGATGGCCGGCAGCGTCAGGTCGGCACCGATGATTGCGACGAGTTCACGGCGCTGCACTTCCCATGTCGCGCAGGCCTCGAGCGTGTGGCGCGCCGTGTCCTCGTCGCAATCGCAGTGGTGGCAGGACGGTGTACTCTCCCTCCTTACGACCCTGTGCAGGTATTTGGCGAAGCTCCCGTGCCCCGTCAACACCTGCACTAGTCGGAAGGAGAGCACTCCGTGCCGCCAGCCTTCATTTCCAGTTTGCCCTTTCTTACATTGGTATTCATCACGCTGCCATACCACGCTGCTCAGACGTGTTGGTATAGGGTTTTATTTCAAGTTTTCCTTATCTTGCATAGACTTTATATGCAATCACATCCCTTAGTCGTTTTTTACAACATCCACGGGCAAGAGACGGAGTGATAAATTGTATTCTTACTCCGTCACCACACAGAAAAGGGTGGTGAATTTAATAAAAATTCTTACTCCATCAGAATGCCGCTAGTTAGTCTCCTAATAACTGCATGTATTATTTACACATGTTTCTTAGATACATTATTTTACTTGAAATTTACAAATTACATTGTAGTTAAACTAATTATATCAAAGTTAATTGACATCTCCTAGCAGCTGGTACTTAATATAATACAAAAGCTGACTACCAACACTTAAAAAAAACTATTTATTAACCACAATAGTGTATTTTGGTGGTAGTTTCAAGGTGGTCCTATTGTTAGTGACCATAAACTATGAGTTTGAAGTATTGATGTGCAATATACGTCGAATTAACCGCCTTTTTGTGTAAAGCAGGTGTTAGTACAAGTACACGGGTCATTTATGAAAACGATTGTTGAGAGATTTTTGGGGTCTATTTCTTTCTAGTGGTGATTTTTGGGATCTATTTCTTTCTAGTAGTGATTTATGAGATCTAATTTTTCTAGTAGTGATTTTTGAGATCAATTTCTTTCCAGTAGTGACTTTTGAGATCGATTTCTTTCCAGTAGTAATTTTTGAGATCGATTTCTTTCCAGTAGTGATTTTTGAGATCGATTTCTTTCCAGTAGTGGTTTTTGAGATCGATTTCTTTCCAGTAGTGATTTTAGAGATCTATTTCTTTCTAGTAGTGATTTTTGAGATCGATTTCTTTCCAGTAGTGATTTTTGAAATCTTTTTTTTCTACTAGTGATTTTTGAGATCGATTTTTTTCCAGTAGTGATTTTTGAGATCGTTTTCTTTCCAGTAGTGATTTTTGAGATCGATTTCTTTCCAGTGGTGATTTTTGAAATCGATTTCTTTCCAGTAGTGATTTTTGAGATCGATTTCTTTCCAGTAGTGATTTTTGAGATCGATTTCTTTATAAATATCTGCCCAGTATAGATTTTAACATCTCTTTCCTTCTGGAATATTTACTTTTTTTGCGGTTTAGCAACGGCTGACTTAATTTTAGGCACCTATAGCTAGATTACTAAGGACGTATTTCAACATCATCTCAGTTCATATATATTCCACTACTAGGCTCGGGACTTCTCCGTAGGAGGGAAATTAACCTCAAATATCAAGCTGGTAAGATGACTTTCCATGTGGTAACAAATTAAAAATACATTTTACTACCCCATCTATTACCCGTGAGTGTTGTAAAAGACCACTAAGGGATAGAATAAATATCTATGCAAAAGAAGAAAACAACTCAAAACTCTTTACAAATATGTCTGATCAGCTTGGTATAATAAGTCAACTTCTCTCCGCTAGGGGATGGGATTTCCATACGTCTGAGATGGTGATGATTATGATGATTATATCTATGCAAGAGTATAATAGTGATCAGCGTAGTATAGTAGGTTAATTTCACTCCTATTCAGGAGAAGGGTCTACCCCAGTAGTGGTTCTACAGCTGGGCTCGAGCCTCCTTCTACTTCTTTGTAAAGAAGCTGAAACGATAAAAATGATGATGATGACGTGTTGGTATAGTATTTTGTTTCTAGTTTTCCTTCTATTAACTTGTGTATTAACTCTCGTTCTCTCTAATCATGGACATATTTATCCCTTTATGTAGCACAAACCAGATGAGAATAAAAAATAAAAAATATGTTCTATCGGAACAAGTTTAACTAAAACGTCATCAAAAAATTTATTAAAACTAATGGAATCCATAATAATGTATGGAAGTAAGCCTAATAATAACTTGGGTTTTAAATAAAACGGCTCAATGGTTTCCTAATTAACAATATAGTTAGAAATGGAGTTTACTTTAATAATGTATTTAAGAATCGTGTCTATGAATATTAAATTTTATAATTGATTGCAAAGAATCTACTTATTAAAGTATGCTAACCGAGCTACCGTCTTACGAAGACACTACTTAAACTATGGAATATAGATGTATAATTATCTATATATGGTAAGTGTAATTGCATTTTTGTCACAATACTAAAAATGCATTTACGCATTTTTCCGTATGGTGACGGAGTAAGAATACAATTTACCACTCCCTAAATTACCCGTGGATATTGTAAAAGACTACTAAGGGTTACAGTACGTATACAACATCCTCCAATCCTATACTAACCTGTCTGACCAGCATAGTAAGGTAAATTTTTCTCTTACTGTAGAGGAGCCCAACAGTGGAATGTATATGAGCTGAAACGATGATGATGACAAAAAGTCGGTCCACCTGGTGGGAAGCGTCCTACACTCCGTCGTCTAATAATAGGTGGTCGCCACTCGATACTTCCTCCGCAGCGGTTTTCAGATCGTCGAGCGATCTATATTATATGTATCTATAATTAATAAATCTATAAGTTTTATGATACCTTTTCATAATAACGTAACATGATAACTTTAATTCGTATACTGAAAAATTTTCTTCATAGAAATAAGCTCAAAAAATCAGTTCCAAAAAACACTTCCAGTGATGACCAAAGCCATTAATATCGTCCTCTATTTGGCAGACTACTATCTAGACACATATCCTGGGATATTCGGCCAAAGTGAGAGAAATTGACCTATTATACCGTGTTTTTTTTATACAAGGGGGTATTTAGGACTCACTGACGCGGTTTGGAGTTACTACATAAAATACTTAATTAAAAAGTATTTTTAGAGACGTTACAAGTTCGCCCTTTGAACATAGGTCTCTAACATGCTGACGGTTAGCCTACTAGCTACGTCCTGGGTCAATCATGGCTGGGAGAAGAGTAGCGCGTAACGTCTTCTCCTCCTCGTCAGACGTCGCCTAGGCGTTGAATCAGCTTAGGTACCTATGCGACTCACGTGCCCACCTAGCTGCCTCTTTCTGCGCTATAACGGCTTCGTAAAAGGTAGCCATGGCCATCCAGCAACTATCGTTGTCAAGAATTTTATTAATAACGGCGACTAACCATAGGTTTCCGCCTATTACAGTCGCCAAAACAAGCCTCCGAGTGCTCCAAGCTAGTGCTCTAAGCTGATCAGATGGCTTGGTACGGGCTTTTATTTCAATACTTCTTTCATTTGCTATGCGTAAATCTCATAGTCATCTTACAAGACTATGTAAATGACGCCGAAGAAGCTAAATAAGGGGTGGTGATTGGTATTCCTCACTACTAATATCTCAAAAGTCTCAAATTGTAAAATGTCTCAAGTCCACGTAATAAGTAGTCTCACTTACAGCATAAGTCAGTGGCGTCGTGAGGTCACGCCGTCTCCCTCCAGCTAATTGCCGTGACGGACAATATTTGTCATCAATTAAGTACCGAGATTTTTTTTAATTATTTGGCCCTTTTTAGTAGCCGTTTTGTTTGACGGCGTCAACTGAGTTGCTTGACAATGTATGACGCAATACTACTTATTTTTGTCATGACATTAATGATTATTACATCTTTCCGTGTGATGATAGAGTAAGAATATAATTCACCGCTGCCTATCTTGTCTGTGGATATTTTAAAAGATGACTATAGGATATAATATGCACATAACATCTGTGCAAGAGATGGAAAACTCGAAATGAAACCCTATACCAACATATCTGACTAGCATGGTACAGTAGGTCAAATTCCCTCCCAATGTGGTGGAGGCCTGAGCCCAACGGTGGAACGTACGTGGCCTGCGATAATGATCAATAATTATGAAAGCAGTACCATATCAGAATGATATAAAGTGATAGAATAAGAATACAACGCTTGGTGCACCTCTATTTTGTTCATGTCTTAAAAAACTACTAAGGGATATAATATCCACATAACATCTATGCAAGAGAATGAAAACTTTCTATACCAACCCGTTTGATCAGCGTGATATTGTAGGTCAATTTCTTTTCGAGACTGAAGGAGGCTCGGGCCCAGTAATGATACTTAGGGGATGATGAGATTATGATAGAGTAGGAATAAAAATTATCACATTTGCCCTAGGATTTCCGTGTGATGACGGAATAAGAATAAAAATCACCACCCCATATCTTGTCTGTAGATGTCGTAAATATAAGATCTATGCAAGAGAAGGAAAACTCGATATATATCTATTATAATATTTTAGTCGACTTTTACGAAGAGAGGGGTGGGGTGTATTGAATTCTGACTCCGTAATAACGAATCACTCCGTAACCACAGGGATTTATAATGCTCAATATATAGTCACACCCGAAGGATAGGGTCATACGCCATATGGTGACGATCGACTCAATTATTTCACCATGGAATTCATAACAACCAACTCCAAAGATAACCAATTTTATGCTTCCTTATTTCATCTTTATTTTGCTGGCAATATCATTTGACGCCACGCGGGATATAGAGTAATCGAAAGGGTATGGTCGGCTCAATGGCAAGGGGAGGGAATACGGCTGGTTATGGGGCCGTGCGCCGACCTTTCGTCACCCCGGGCCGGCGATCGTCCGCACCATAACCTGCCAAAAAAATCAGGCAATTTGACTTAAATTCAAATAACTTCCTTCTTCTTTTTATTTAATGGCAATGAGCTACAATAATATGAGCTATTGGTGCCAGTATCGAGTTATTATATTGCTAATTCACGTCTTTAGTCTTAGCCTTTTAGTCAGTCGTTAGCATGATTTGGTGCTGATATCAAAGTCATGCCTTCTCTGAGCATTTTGGCAGAATGTCAAAATGCACGCAATTCAGTATTATATCATGTTCACTACATTTCAGACTTTTATCTGCGTTATATTACATAAAATATCAGCAAAATTATTCAATATAACACTCCAAAACACTAAAATAATGAAAAAAAATATAAAAGCGCTACGTGACATTTTGACATTCGCGTCATAAATCCAAATAACTACGTTCTTCTTCTTGTTTTAATGGCCTTAGCAAATAACTATGTTATTAATTTTAATTAGTTGTCAATATACTTCAAAATATTAACATATAAAATATTAATATACATTTTAACGTAACAAGCCATATAATAGTTTCAAGAAACAGTGTACGTATTTCGCCTTGTTTGTGAGCAGTTTGCTCAACATGAACTTTGTATAACTGCATAACATCGTCTCCTTAATATGTACACATGTTACAGTAAGATAGTTTTATTCGTTAATTTATGATATGTCTAGTAACTTACTATATTATAACATCTAATCATATATTCTAACGACAGCCTATGTGTAAGATATATATTTTGAGACGGTATCATCTCAATTTTTTTAACTATATGAAGTATAAATTAGGCATTTTTAAATGAAGGTCATGGTCATAAATGATTGCTCACCTTCACAAGATCATCTCATCATCAAAAATAAAGATTGTAGAGAAAACTACACATCACACACCACACACGTAAAATTTCGTTCGTTCGTTCGTTTCAGCTCATATACGTCCCACTGTTGGGCTTGATCCACCTCCACAATAGGAGGGAAATCGACCTTACTATACCATGCTAGTCAGACAGGTTGGTATAGGGTTTTATGTCAAGTTTGCCTTCTCTTGCATAAATGTTATATGCGTGCATTATATCCCTTAGTTGTCTTTTACGACATCAATGGGCAAGACAGGGAGTGATGAATTGTATTTTTACTCCGTCACCGTAAGATTTACAAACCTCTTTTATCAAATTTACAATTTCAGGTGTTATTCGACACTGCCACGGATGACAAGGAATTGGTATCAATGGTCGGCCCAGTAACTATGGAAAGGGAAGATGGTAGGTTAAGGGGCCGCACGCTGTCCATCCGCTGCCTCGGCTAGATTAGGTAGACCATACCATGTGCAGACCATAGCCACCACAAAAAAATAATAAAAAGGGGGTTATTAGATACTACTGTCACATACTGGCTTTATTAGGGTTGGCCATAAAAATATTAATGATATCACTTACATTACGCAAACACGAACCCAACGCATTCACTCACATTTTTAATAACCAATTAAACTAATATCATCTGGAAAAAGACCTTAGAAATACCGCTAAATTTCTATTCTCATCATTTTACTACGACATAGTTATTATAACCGAACATATACTACAGCGGCAGAGAGTTAAGGACAAATAGCACACTATTGAGTCCCTCAGCTCGTCTACGAGTCACTAATAACCGATATGAGTCTGTCTAGACGTAAACCTATATCTACAAACTATACTTTAACGCCTGAACTTCCATTTTACTAAGCAAATTATGGTTGTAATGTTAACCAATATTATTCAAGACTCTTAGGTCAATATATAGAATATATTAGTGTAAATTACCCCATGATAGTGAAAATTTGTTGTTTTCTGGGCCATATACGTCCACCGTAGCAGAATGGAAGAGAAATTGACCTATTATACTACGCTTGTCAAATATATTGGTATAGAATTTTATTTCGAGCTGTCTTTCTCTTGTAATTATGTTATCTGCATATCTACAGGAGTAAGATAAGGAGTGGCCTATTGTATTTTTATTCTATCAACACACGGAAAGAAAATTGCAATAGTGGTTCTAGAGTAAGAATAGAAATTACTACTTTCTCTCTCATGACTTTTACACGAGGCTATCGTAAAAGACGAGTAAGGAATGTAATATACAGATAAAAACCGCGTTATATACATTTATTTCCCTTAGTCGCAGAAAAGTAGGTAAAACTCGAAATAAAACCTTTTTTTTTTTGGGGTGGGTTGCGGTCGGCGCGCTCCTCGCACCACTCCGTCCGGAGCGAAAAAGGGGCGTAAGCACGCACACCCACAACCCACCCACGATGCACGTCGCCTTCGTCGTTGGGCCGACTTCCGGAGCAGGGTGACGTGACGTCAGTGGTCGGCCCGAAATGAAACCCTCAATTAACCCGAATGACCAGCGTAATATAGAAGGTCAATTTCCCTCCCTTTGCGAAAGATTCGAGCCCTACAGTGGAACGTACGTGAGCTGTGATGAACGATGTATATTGTAACTATAGTTTGTAAGCAAATTTTTACTAACGCTTATGGATCTTGTCTAAAATAAATGTTAAATATAAGTATTTTTCTTAATAAATAAAATTAATTTCATAAACTACTAAATCAGTTAAATCAACAATCATTACCCGTATAACAAAAAGAATATAAAGCAGTCTTGAGAACTGCCGACAGAAGTGAAAACTCAAAACAATTAACAAACAGTTATTTTTAGATATTCAAATTAATTATTTCATCTTAAATTAAAGTTTAAAAAGTAAACTAATTTACATTTATCTGGTTTTGATATATTCATCATCATCATCATTATCATCATTTCAGCTCATATAAGTCTCACAGTTAAGCTCGAACCTCCTCCACAACAGGAGGGAAATTGACCTTATGCTGGTCAGACAGGTTGGTATAGAGTTTTATTTCGAATTTTCCTTCTCTTGATATATATCGGTACAAATATAGCGACTTCGACGTAGCTACGGATATAGTGTTAGCATTAACACGTCACGTGACCATGTCGGTGACGTACGTAAATTTACTCTCCATCCAAACCTGTCTACAGAAATATTTACTTCAATAAAATTGCTCATATCATACTACGTACTATATTCTAACGCTATCGGAATTATATTTTAGTGGTAAATAATTGCATCCTCATGACGCAGTCACGTATAAGGTAATTGCGCATTGAAAATAATCACGCATTAAACCGTAAAGTCGAGGACACAATAGAATTACTTATAAAAGCTTGTACTACGAGATAAAAACCATAGTCACACGTGGGACTCGATCCCACACCTATACGATATCTATCCCAATCGTTCTATTTACTGGACCAGCGTGAAATGGCTTATGATAACCAGTTTCTCACTAGTATTTGGCTAGTGAAAAGCGGAAAAATGGCCGTTCTAATCAACCTACTAACTAGACCAGCTTGAAATGGTGTATGACAACCAACTTTTCACTCATATTTGGCTAGTGACAATGGTTGTCACATATGGGACTCAATCCCACACATTTTGGGAATTCGTTCTAATAGTCCTACTAACTGAACCAGCGTGGGATGACAACCAATTTCACTCGAATTCGGCTTTACCGCAGATGTGCACCATATACCGGGAAAGATGTATTCATTATTTTAATCTAACACTCCAACATTTCAGTTAGAATTGTAAATGACGACACAACCCTATTATCTAAATTACTTATATTTATCATTTAACATACAGGTCATTTATAAAAACTTATTCTACGAGCGAAAAATTTACTTTTGATTTGGACTTATCATCATAATCATCTTCACACCTTAAATATGTCCCATTGCCAGAGTCGGATTAATCCTATTAGGGGCCTCTAGACAATGAAATTCTCGGGGCCCCTAGGTAATGAAATTCTCGAGGCGCCTTGCCTTTACCCTATTCTAACTTTTTAAAATATACATTTTCTATTACAAAAGTCCAGTCGATCAGATCGACTTCTTTAATATTCTGTAACTTCAATCGCTTATTGCAACAACTTACCTTATCACCTCGACTTGATGCTATAGCATCACCTCACATGTCCGACTCATTTCTTTTTATCTTATATCTTTAAACGAGCAATTCTTGTATATATATATTCAGGATCTCGGAAACGGCACCAACGATTTTGTTGAAACTTGGCATACTAGAGGTTTCGGGTCCAAAAAATCGATCTAGCTAGGTTTTATTTATAGAAAATGTTGTTTTGTCCGTGTTTTTAGCAAAATAAACAATGACATTAAATTTTAAAAGAATATGAATTCAAATTTCGTTGGCAATGTCATGAGTTACGATAGCTCAGATGGGAAGGTGACAGGTTTTAATTTTGGTATTTTTTCAATCAAACAGCGTCGCTTCGAATCTCGGTGTTATTATTATTCTCTTTTTGTAATTTTTTATATATTTTTCATTATTTATTTTTTATTTTTTAGTAATATATATTACAATTACTAAATAAATTCGATAAAAATATGCCGAGCAAAGCTCGGTCAACCAGATATTTTTATTTAAATTATCATAATGAATAGGTTATAGTTGTAGTTAAATGATGTTTCATGATGGAATAAGTAAGAGAAATGAGATTTTCAAAAAAAAAAATGATCGATGAAATAAATTGAATTGTTTTCTTAGTGCTTGCTCGGGGCCCCTAGTCGATGTGGGGCCCCTAGGCAGTTGCTTAATTCGCCTTTTAAATAATCCGGCCCTGCCCACTGCTGTGCTCGAATCTTCTCCAAAATGGGAGAGGTTGACCTACCATAGACATTGAAACACCACGCTGGTCAGATGCATTGGTATAAGGTATTATTTCGAGTGTACCTACCTATTCTTCTCTTACACGGTTGTATTATGCATAATATATCGCCTTAGTCATCTTTTACGACACCCACAAGTAAGGTAGGTAATGGTGAATTGTATTCTTACTTCATCACCATACGGAAATTTCGATTTACTACTTTAGGTGCATTTATAACGGAAATTTGATACACTAATTTATGTTTACCTCTCAGTTTTCCTTCTTAAAATTATTCATTAAGTTAATGAAGTTTACTATTCATACGTGACTTGTGGTGAAGTTAAACTTATTCATAACCACATATTAACCAACAAATGATATTGTCAATAATAAATTACAATAATAATGATTGTTTTATTAAAATATGATCTCATATTATGAACACATATGGTTTTCAATGAAATAGAAGCAATAATAACGTGTAAATATTCTAACATTTTCCTCAATTCAAAATTCTTTATTAATTATTATTAAGCGGTTGCCCGCTCTGGTTTGATGCGGTTAGCTTAATATAAATAGCTGTATATATTATTTTTCTTCGGAAATCTTCTATTTCAATATCCTCTTTACTATTGTCCGCAATCATTTGCATAAATTACATGTGGCAAGAAAAATGACGTGTATACTTATGTACGCACGTAAGAAGTTTATTCTTCTTAGGCGTAACAAGATAAAAATCTTTGTAAAAATGTTATTATTTGCGTTATCCCACGTTTGTAGAAAAAAAAATCGGCCAAGTGCGAGTCAGACTCGCGCACGAGGGTTCCGTACCATTGAGCAATAAACGGCGAAAACCTTTTCTATTGTATGGGAGCCCCCTTAATTATGTATTTTATTTTAAATAATTATAAACTCATTTGCAAAAAAAAACGGGCGGTTTTGATTTTCATTCATATTTAAAAAGATACAATACCAAAAAGGTTTCAATCGTTTGTACACGTTACTGGCCGGTTTTAAAAATGCTGTGGTATTTAAAAAAGTACGTTCTAAATTCAATTTTTCATTTGATGTTCATTTTTACAGAAAACCCCTTTTTATCCTACATTTTTGGCGCGAAGTTCCAGAAGTTAACATCGACTTTCATAACTTTTATTCAATTTTTATCGATTAATTTCATATCCTTGACTGTCAAAGCTTTATTTAATGCTGTTTGGCTGTATCAAAAATGGTAGATAAAGTGGTAAAAGCTACCAAAATTATCGCGCTGCTTGAAGAGGGTTGCAGCCAATGTTTCGTGGCTAGGAGGCTAAATGTTAGTCGCTCGACAGTCCAAAGGACCTGGCAGCGATATCAGGAGACTGGTTCCGTCGAGAGAAGGCCTGGTTCTGGAAGAAAACCATGTACCCAACCACGGGATGATCGTTTTCTTGTGAGTCGCGCATTGAGAAATCGCAAATCTTCGTATGTGGATCTTAAGAACAACCTCCAAGAAGTAAGAAATGTGCATATTAGTCTATGGACGGTCAGGAGGAGGCTTCTCGCTGCCAATATACGCAGTCACCGCCCGGCCCGCGGCCCCAAATTACTCCGTGAGCACAGAGTTCACAGGCTTAGGTTCGCTAGAAATTGTGAATCATGGACTCAAGACGATTGGAATAGGGTTTTGTTCTCTGATGAAGCCAGGATATCTCTGTTCGGTGAAGATCGACGTCGGCGAGTGCTAAGAAGACAAGGAGAACGCTTTGCAGAGGCATGTTTCGAAGAAATCACACCTTATGGTGGGGGCTCTGTTATGTTTTGGGCAGGAATAAATTCAATGGATCGTACAGAGTTAGTCTTCATTGAAAACGGCTCACTGACTGGGCATCGATACATAACGGAAGTTCTAATTTCTCATGCACAACCCGCATTGGCCGCTCTAGGTGAAGACTCGATTTTTATGGACGACAATGCTCGCGCCCACCGATCCCGCGATGTTAATGCGTATGTGCAAGAGGTCGGCATTCGTCGTTTGGATTGGCCAGCTCGAAGTCCCGACCTCAATCCCATAGAGCATGTCTGGGACGTTCTGAAACGGCGTGTGAGATCAGTACACCCGGCTCCGCAGACCATCAGAGAGCTGAAGAATGTGATTACTGCGGAGTGGGAACGTATTCCGCAAGCAAGTATCCGGGATATACTCGCTAGCATGCCCAAACGAATTCAAGCTGTGATTTTAGCTAGAGGGGGTCACACTCGATACTAAACATTTATCTGCTTTTACTTTATTAAAGAAAAACAAACAAAAAAACTTTTTTATTTTTACTTCATGAGCATATGCACTACTAGCGAATATACACTACTAGCGAGGTTTAGCATTATTTCCCATAAATTGTATCTAAATTTTATGAAATACTGATGAAAACGATTATTTTCTTATTAATTTAGCAAATTGTGTGGATAAAACTACCTATAATTATCAAACAAAGAAATATTAACATTTGAAATGGTTCATTGCTTAGGTGCCCGTTTTTTTTGCAAATGAGTTTATTTAAAAAGAAGAAAGAGACTAAATATTCTGTGAATAGTTAAAGCGTCTACCTGTCATTGTTATTAGTATCAAGCAAGAAATGGTAAAAAATCAAGTTTGTTGTATGGGAGCCCCCCTTAAATATTTATTTTATTTTTAGTATTTGTTGTTATAGCGGCACTAGAAATACATCATCTGTGAAAATTTCAACTATCTAGCTATCACCGTTCTTGAGATACAGCCTGGTGACAGACGGACGGACAGCGAAGTCTCAGTAATAGGGTCCTGTTTTTACCCTTTGCGTACGGAACCGTGTTTTCCTGTGGTGACGGAGTAAGAATACAATTCACCACCCCCTATCTTACCCGTGGGTGATCGTACGAGACGACTAAGGGATATAAAACGCATATAACATCTATGCGAGAGAAGGAAAACTCGAAATAAAACCCTATACCAACACGTTTGACCAGCGTGGTATAGTAGGTCAATTACCCTTCCATTATGGAGGCCCGAGCCCAACAGTGGGACGTATATGGGCTGAGATGATGATGATGATGAGATGTACGGAACCCTAAAAAAACGATTCTAATATTAGAAAAAGGTATTTAATACATTGAAAAATTATTACAATGCACGGGTTGAGAGCCCTCAGCGCTCACCCTCCAGTCCGGGTAAAGTTGTCACAGCCATCTAAGGCTAACTACTAAGTTACACAAAAAAAAAAAAAAAATTACAACGCATTATGTAGTTGACATTTGTGACGGTATGCTTGCGCATCGTAAATATTGTTGACTGGCTAACTTCAGGATATCGGTTTTTCGTGACGGTGTACGTGTACATTGTAAAAATTAATTTTCATCACTTTACCCTAATGCGCCAAAAGAAGTCTAACAGTAGTTGCACATTATAACATCTGATATGTTATGCTAATATGAAATTGAAATGATATATGTGAAGTCAATTTATTGGTCATATTATTGACCCAATACATTCTAAGCATGATAATATATATAATCCTATATTATTTATAGAAATTTTTAAAGCTAAACTGCCTATGAAACTCAAAAAGAAGATAATGGATTCGTTGTTATTACCTTGCCTGTCGTATGGAGCACAAACTTGGATTTTCCATAATAAAATCTATACCAATAAATAACATTAGAGTGTCTGTTTGTAATGTCAAAATAATAGGCTTTTTTCATGCTCACACGGTTATTTGCACGACACCTATGCCTAAAATAGCAATTAAAAATGTTTGTCTGTCTGTCTGTCTGTCTGTTTGTTCCGGGTAATCTTCAAAACGGCTGGACCGATTTCAAAAATTCTTTCACCAATGGAAAGCTATAATATCAGGGCGTAAACTAGGCTATATTTTATACCGGTATTCCCACGGGAACGGGAACTACGCGGGTAAAACGACTATAACTTATAACCGAAGCGAAGCGAGGGCGGGTTGCTAGTAAAAAATAAAATCCGTACTTGCCAGCGCGCTATGGAGCGTAGTGTTCTAGGTATTAAGCTTATGGATAAACAAAATAGTGAAGATATTCGTAAAAAAACTAAATTAATAGATGCAAGAGATCACGCTCTACAGTTGAAGTGGAAATGGGCAGGACACATAGCACGAATCACAGATAAGAGATGGACAAAACGTGTTACGGAATGGGTGGGTCCTAGCGGAAAAAGAAGTAGAGGGAGACCGAAAGACCGCTGGATCGATGAAATAAAAAAAATTGCTGGGAGAGACTGGATGCTAGAAGCACTTGACTGAACAAAATGGCAACAGTTGGAGGAGGCATATACCCGGAGCGGGGCCATGTCATAAATATAAAAAGAAAATATATATACCTACATTTATATATGGATATAAAATTCATTTGTAATTTATATTATTTTATTTATTTTTTTAGTTTATATTGTAACTTGTATAAAGATAACATGGAAATAAAGGCTATATTATTATTATTATATTATTTATATTACGCGCACTTGTTCGCGGCAGTTTATTCTTTTTTTATTGCCAACGGTGGCAAACGAGCAAGCAGCACACCTGATGCACATGGACCTTTGCAGTACCAGGGGCACAGCCGGGCCGTTGCCTACTGTGAAGAAAATACTCTTCTTAAACCTCGTTTAAAGAAGGACATGTCAGCCCTCGAGCAATACAGCGGCAGGTAGTTCATTCCAGAGCTTGCACGTACGTGGGAGAAATGATCCCTAGAAATGTACAGTTGAAGACTATAACGTTTCCAGGTGAAATGGATGAACTCTGCTACGATGTCGAGTGGTAGGTACGTTGGTAGAATGGTGACGGTGGTACCAAGTCAAACAGTTCCTCGGAGCACTCCCCGTGAAGGAGTGGTGGCAATCATGTCGGCTCATATACGTCTGGGAAGGTACTCCTCAAGGAGTATTCCGTCGGGTTGGCCACTGGTCCAACGATCCAACGACGAAGGCGACGTGTCACGGGTGGGTTACGGGTGTGCGTGCTTACGCCCCTCTGTCGCCCCGGACGGAGTGGTGCGAGAAGTACGCCGACCGTAGCCCACCCCCAAAAAAAAACCACACGAATAAATAATATTAATATTTTGGATTTTCCTTAATGCCTTTGTATGCCAGCCTTATCACCCACGCGTTGTACATTGAAGACATTAAAAGCAAATTGCTGATAGGATAAGTGTAAATAATTTTATTATCCATCCTACGATGGATATAATGATTGCAGATTACTCAGTAATTTAACTAGCTTTTGCCAGAGACTTTCATCATCATCATCACAGCCCACATACGTCTCACTGCTGAGCTCGGGCCTCCTCCACAATGGGAGAAAATTTGACCTACTATACCATGCTGGTCAGATATGTTGGTATAGGGTTTTATTAGTGGCAGGACCACACTGTTGTCTGTTTATAGCCGCGGGCCAGTCCGTCCGGTAGTAGCACACTCTCGCAGAAAATCGACGTCTGATAGTAGCAATTTGTTACTGCGCTTCGTTCGGTGAGCGAGAGAGCCAGAAGCTCAACTTTTGAGGGTGTTTGCGTGTGTTGGGTTTTGGTGATGCCTTTAGTTTCACCGAACCTCATTATACGCATTCACACTCCCTTCACTTTCTTCACGATAGGCAGCGGCCTAGCAAATGTCCATGAGCGATAACAGCACTTATCATCAGATATACTGTTTGCTCGTTTGCCACCGTTTGTAATAAAGAAACAAAAAACCATAAAATCATAGCCCACACAAAATAAAAGTACGTCATCTATATAATCAATATTGACTTCAAATTTGTAACAACGAAAGAGTGTTCAATTCTCACGCTTTTAAACACTTCAATACACAAATCAAATATAACAGCTTATGTACATGTTAGGGTATATTGGTCTAATTTCCATAAACAGTGTTAATTGTAGCTGTAAAGGGCTATATTGTAAGTACATTGAAGTACAAGTATTTATCAGTTAGAATACTTAACGTCGAACGGTGGGAAATATGATCTTTACAATTGGAAAGGTTTGATTAGGTACACACATTAAGAATATAAAACTTAAAATCTAATATATATTTTTTTAAGTAAACAAGAAAATCGCCTTCATAAAATATCGAGGAACACCAAAAAAAAAATAATACCTTTTAAACTTTCTCTGTTCTAGCTTTTATTTCGTAGCGAACTCCTAAGCATTGTTCTTTTCATATCACATTGCACCATTCAGCTTTTTTTTTGTTGCTAACAAGCACGCAGCATACCTGGTGGTAAGTGATATTGCCGCACATAGACCTTTGCAATACCAGGGGCACAGCTAGACCGTTGCCTACTGTGAAGAAAATACTCTTCTTAAACTTTGTTTAAAAAAGGACGTGTCATAGCACTCGGGAAACAGCAGCAGGTGGTTCATTCCAGAGCTTGCACGTTCGTGGGAGTAATAATTGCTGAAAACGTACAATGGAAGACCATAACGTTTCCAGGTGAAATGGATCAATAGGGTTAGAGTTTCGCTATTTAGCTAACGATATAGGCAGTTTTTTTTAAATAAAATTTAATTGTTATTAATTTGGTTATAGTGCTTTATTTCGCGTTACTTTCCTTTTTAATATTTTTTTGCACGTACATATACATAAACTTTGTATAACTTTTAATTATACCTCAGAAATAAATTTAAATCTACAATGCAAGTACCCTTTTTTGGTAGGCTATGGTCTGAGCACACCCCGCTCAATCCGCCCGGGACGACGGATGGACAGTGTGCGACCCCATAACTTACTTTATAGCCTTCCCAACGCCATTGGGCCGACCACTAATGCCGATTCCTTGGCTTCCGTGGCCGGCCCGGACAATGCAAGTACCTGAGACATTTTTTTTTTATTTGCGTGAAATAGTATTTTTATTTAATACACTTTACTTCACTCCTTTTCTACAATCTCTTTCTACAGTCCAGGATTATTTCCGAAAACCCATGTTTTTTTTTAATTTTTAATCCTATGGTTTTAGAAGGCCAATTTCCCTCCTAATGTGAAGGAGGCTCGAGCCTAACAGTGGTACGTATTATGAGCTGAAATGATGATGTTTTTAAAATCGCTCGCGATACAAATAAGCATTTATTTTTAGAGCAGATACATGTCTTAATTAAAAAAATGGCTGTCTGTAAAGTCCATTTACGGACAATAATTTTAAATAACAATGTCACAAGACGAAGGCTTAGGCCTCTCTAACGTTTGTTTCACGTTCTCGCTAGCACGCTCGGCTCAGGCGGAACGTGACCATAAGTCATACTTTTTCGTGCATGCAGGCGGCGTTTTCACGTCAAAAAGTTAATACTAGATCCTCCTTTGAGTATTTGTTTAAATAATATATTTTCTTTCTTTAATAAATAGATACACTGCGTACATAAATAGGCTCTCACGCGTATGTGGGAAAACAAGCAAGACAACGGATAAATCTGGCCAATACACAATGATAGCTCTTGTGTTTTGCAAGCTTCCTCTAAGATTGTAATAGAGTATTTCCTATTGGTCAGTTAGGCTAAGTTTCTATTTGACAAAATGTTGTTCAATCTTAAATCATATCTGATGTTTACCTACACAATTTTTTTTTTATATACTGACAATCAATTTTAAAATGTGAGTCAAATTTTAGTAACTCAATCTGTAGAGGGTAGGATATAAATCTCTTTAACGATGACTTGTTGAACGTGAAACATCTTAGTCCGCTCATGACCATAGACGTTATAAAGTGTTCAAACGTCGGGCAATCAAAGATCAAATACAAACGCGATAAAATCCACACAAAAATTGCTTAATTTTTAGTATTGATTTTATTCAATAAAATATTAAATACAAACTTAAAACTATATTTAAATAAGCGCGTCATTGACATAATACGCATAATGCTTACTATTAGGGAAAAGGTGTACGAGATGATCCCCTTAAGGGCGAATGCTCGTAAATTCGAAAATATACAATCTAATCTTATCGTTTAAGCTGTTTTGAATAGTCAGTTTACCTATCTAGGTATCGTCATACTTCAAGTTCTCGATGTCTATTATCGATTAGAGTTTTATTAATTAGACTAAAAGTCTTCTAAGGGATCATCATGTACACACGGGGGTATAAGATGATCCCAGGGGATCATCAAAGCTCACTTTTTATTTAAAATTCTATAACCTAACCTAAAAATATTTTACAATTACCGCAACACATTTTTGTCACAAATGTACATATTTAAAAACTATAAATATAATAGCCATTGCATAAAATTGAATACAAAAAGTAAAGTAGTTTCAAACACAGGCTCACCTTAAATAACCACTACACGTTTCTTTTTTTTCACAAAAGCACAGCAATCGTCCTTCCTGCAGCCACGGTTTGACTAGCGTCAGTAAGGGTGGGAACCTACACCCTACTCGAAAAAACATCTAGATTGCCTGCATAGTGTCGTCACAATCGAAAAGGATCATCTTACCTCAGAGGATCATCTCGTACACCTTTCCCATACTTGGCATAGAGGTTATGCATTACCATTCGACGTGGCAATGCTGTCAGCATTTCGGGCGGGTTACCCGCTGACAGCGTATTATTTGATTAAGGTTTTGGATAGGTTGTTTGCTTTTACTCTATTTTATGAAAAAAAAAATAGGTAAGCGAATAATATAAGAGTTTTTAATATTCATAACAGACAGCATGCAGTAATTCATAATATGCAATATTAAACAAATGATATAGAATCTCTAACTGATATAGAATCTCCCCAGATCTCTATATCTTTGACCTTATCTAATAGTTATGTCAGACCATACACGTCCCACTATGGGGTTCATGCCTCCTCCATTTTGAGAGAGAATTTGACCTACTATACCAAATTGATCAGATGCGTTGATATAGGGTTTTGTTTTGGTTTTCCTCCTCTTGCTTCAACATTATTAGCATACTTTATATACCTAAGTCGTCTTTTACGACTCCAAGAAGTAAGAGACAGGGTGGTGAATTGTATTCTTACTCCGTCACCACACGATTTAATTATTATATATCTATGTAGTATTGACAGATTAATAAATGGTAGCATAGTAAATGAATTAGGTGCAATAACAAACCTTACATCAAATGTAGAAAATTATTAAGATGTACTTATTGCTTACAAATGTACCATTCTGAACTAGTCTTTCGACAATAGTTTACAACGAACCGTATGCAGCAAATAATTTGCCCTGTAAGAACAAAGCCTTTTGTAAACGTATAAATAAGTAACGTGAGTACAAGTTAAGTAAACCCAGAGTAAATTATATTAGCAAATTGTGGAGGTATACGTGTGAAAGCTGTATGGGAAATGAAGTAGTACTTCAATTAATGAAGTAAATTAATACTAATTTGATGCGTAAGATATTACTCTGATTCACGGATACAAGTCATAATTATTAAATTTAAGTATCTATAGGTTCAAATAAAATTGCCTTTTTAATGGAACAATAATAATTTAGATACTAAATCTTTATATATATACAAGCAACCCGCCCTCGCTTCGTTTTGGTTTCAATCGTAGTTCCCGTTCCCGTGGGAATATCGGGATAAAATATAGCCTATGTTACTCCCTGATATTATAGCTTTCCATTGGTGAAAGAATTTTTGAAATTGGTTCTGTGGATTAAACGCGAAAGCGTAACAAACAAACAAACAAACTTACTTTCGCATTTATAATATTAAAGTAAGGATTTCTTGTGTACTTGTTTATATCAATGAACTCCTCCTAAACGGCTGGACCGATGTTGATGAAATTTTTGTATGTTCAAGCGAGAATGGTTTAGATTCACAATTGGACCCAGTAGGTAGCGCTGCTGTTGATTTCAAGGAGAAGTATTTTTATTTTATTTGAACATAACGACGTCTGTTGGGTCAGCTAGTAATATCTATATATGTGTTGACAGATTAAGAATACAATTCACCACCTCCTATCTTGTCTGCGGGTGTCTTAAAAGACGACTAAGGGGTTAATAGGCATATCTATACTAATAAATAAAATTGAAGTGTCTGTTTGTAATGTCAAAATAATAGGCTTTTTTTATGCTCACACGGTTATTTGCACGACACCTATGCCTAAAATAGCAATTAAAAATTTTTGTCTGTCTGTCTGTTTGTTTGTTCCGGGTAATCTTCAAAACGGCTGGACCGATTTCAAAAATTCTTTCACCAATGGAAAGCTATAATATCAGGGCGTAAACTAGGCTATATTTTATCCCGGTATTCCCACGGGAACGGGAATTACGCGGGTAAAACGACTATAACCTATAACCGAAGCGAAGCGAGGGCGGGTTGCTAGTAACATCTAAGTATACAAGAGCCGAGCCGAGTCAACATTTTAGCTAATATTGTTGGGTTCAAGCCTCCACCACAATAGGAGATAACTTGACCTACTATACCATGCTAGTCAAATCTAATGGTAATAGTTTTATTACGAGTTTTCCTGCTCCTGTATAGATGTTATTAGCCATATTTTACAACATCCACGGGCAAAAAATGAAGTTTAGGTTATAGTTTGTTTCCGTTATGTTTTTTTAGAATCCTCCGCTAAACAATGATTATTGTGCACATTATACACAGTAGGCAACGCCCTAACAAACCATGTGTACTGTTTACTCGTTTAACAAAAATATCAATAAAAAACCTTGGGTGTAATTTACATGCCAATGCCGTGCTAATGCCGCCATAGCCGAGGTCGCGGGTGACTGGACCGGGGATTTAGTCCGTCACCCGCAGAGAGGCTGACAGCGACCCACTACGACCGACCGACGGAACGTCGAGAGGAGAGGGTACCCAGTGACCAGGGAATTCCGTCGAGCCGACTACTGAAGACAAGTTAGCCTGCACCAGTGGTCGGTCCAACGACGATGGCGACGTGTCACGGGTGGGTTACGGGTGTGCGTGCTTACGCCCCTCTGTCGCCCCGGACGGAGTGGTGCAAGGAGTGCGTCGACCGTAACCCACCCCCCAAAAGAAAAAGGTGTAATTTACTTACCTACACATAGCTGCTTTAATAAGAAATATCTGGTTGACCGAGCTTCGCTCGGCATGATTTTGTCGAATTTATTTAGATATATATTAATAAAAAATAAATAATGAAAATTATATAAAAAACTACAAAAAGAGAATAATAATAACACCGAGATTCGAACCGACGCTGTTTAAATGTCACATAATCCAAAATTAAAACCGCCCGTCTCCTCAACTGAGATATCGTAACTCATGAGGTTGACAAAGAAATTTGAATTCATATTCTTTTAAAATTTAATGTCATTGTTTGTTTTGCTAAAAACACGGACAACACAACATTTTCTATAAATAAAACCTAGCTAGATCGATTTTTTGGACCCGAAACCTCTAGTATGCCAAGTTTCAACAAAATCGTTGGAGCCGTTTCCGAGATCCTGAATATATATATATATATATATACAAGAATTGCTCGTTTAAAGATATTAGATAACTACAACCTTTGTGAGGGACTGGTGCCTGAAGTGGGTTTTTTTACAATAAAACCTGTGTTACAAGTCACCAGGTCTCTCGCTAAAGGAGAATGATAGTAATGACTAATAATTGCACACCTTGACTACACTGGTTAAGATACCAACCTATCATGCCAGTTTCATGGGTTCTAGTGCCACACAGGGCAACACTGAGCAATCCTCAAATTGTTGTTTTGAGTCTGGTTGTAATGTGTGTCCGTTAATTATGTGTTTGTAAAGGTGCTGCTATACAAGGGTTATTTCCACAGTACATGTGCATGTGTCAAAAATATATCTATTCTGACAAGTATAAAATATATTAAAATTTTCTTCTTTTGCAATATTATCGATCCGCAAGCTATTCTTACTGCATTACCTCAAGAGATATATTATTTACTAGCTTCTTCCCGCGACTTTGTCCCGCTTGGAATAGTTACTTTAGGCTAACCCGAACTTCAACTTGCGATTTTGTTTACGTAGCACGTGAAAATATTTTTAAATAATACAATTCTATCATCACACGATTTTTGCGAAATTTTAACCGTTTATTCCAGGCAAAAAAAAACAATTTAGAATCTTCATCGGTGCTCCGCTCCTATTGGTCTTAGCGTGATGATATATAGCTTATAGCCTTCCTCAATAAAGAGGGCTATCTAACACTGAAATAATTTTTCAAATCAGAGCAGTAGTGCCTGAGATTAGCGCGTTCAAACAAACAAAGCTGAACAAAGAAGCTATATATTAGTATAGAGTATAGATTTAGACACAAATAATTAAAAACACTTTATAATAGTCGTCCCTCACATAAAGAGCTATAATTGTGTGAGTCAAAACAGATAATTTGTGCTGTGTGCTATGTCGCACACCGCTAATGAGTTATGATATGTGCCACCCACGGACACTTAGAGCCGTTTCATTTTAATATGGAATAGGCTTTTATACTTTCCCTATAGTGACAGAATTAGAATACAATTCGGCGAGTTTTTGGCGGGAATCTGAAGTGTCATATGGTGTTCTTGTATTATATTCAATATCTTAGTGTTTTAACGTATTATATTAAATAATTTTGATGGCATTTTATGTAATATATAGTGGCAAAACTGCTGAGGTGTAGTGAATATGATATAAAATTGCTATACATACCTTTTTGTTTTCACCAAAATTCTCAGAAGATACCCTTAACAGTGGCCATTACACTATTGAGGGCGACACTTTGTCTTACTGACAGACCATTACTGACATGAAGAAACTGAGAACTTGAAAAGATAATTATAACTCGACACTGAGAAAAATGGCTCGTATTTGTGTAGCTGATTGCCAAGACAAAAAGAAGAAGAATACAATTCACCACGGTTTCTCTTTCCCGTGGATGTCATAAAAGACGACCAAAAGAAATCTATGTAGAAGATGGAAAACTCGAAATAACATACCATTTATAACCTATAGCAACACGTATAACCAATGTAGTATAGTAGATCAATTTTCCTCCTATTGTTGAAGAGGCTTGAGCCCAACAATAGGATATTGACCTGCCTACCTCAAGATGGTCAGATATGTTGGCATAGGATTTCATACAGATCTTTCCCTCTCTTACATAAATGTTACCTGCATATTACGAGTATATCCCTTAGTCATCTTTTAGGCACTGGTAAAAGTAATGGGAGTAAATATGGTGATTTTTATTTTTACTCCGTAACCACTATTGTTATTTGCATATAATATCCCTTAGTCGTCTATTATGAAAGCCATGGGCAAAATAGAGGATGATGAATGTATTCTCAATCTGTCATCACACGAAAAACATATAAATTGACGCTGGATGGAAGTCTCCTCGAAAATATAATGCTATTCTTGGCAGGCAGCTTGGTGATCGTATAGAATATCCCAGTAGATGCTTTCATAAAGACTGCTATCATTCAAATTATCAAATTTATGCTACACCATTCTCATTAACTGCCTACTCTTATTTTATCCTTTATCCTCTTAGGAGTTAAAAAGATTACATACGCTCATCCTTTTCTTCGTCATTAGGGCAATTTTCAAACAGCTTTCTCAACACGATTAATCTTTCTTTCATAGTCATACATTTTCTTAGAAAACTTGTTGTTATAAGCCTTCTCCATAGAAAGTGACCAACAAGTCGATGTGTTGGAGTCGACCGGGCCTTACGACTTCATTAGTGCGCGTCAAACAGGCAGTCACGACCGGACCTAACCGCGAACACAATCCCAACACAACACATATAATTTCCAACTTTATATTGTACGTGACAAAGTTCATTTTAAATAAATACGTGAAGCAAATTTTTAAGATTACCCACATTGAGAATTAAACTTTCTTATGAGCGTTGTAAAGTGTAATTTACATTGTGCTGCATTTAAATGCATTTTGATCATATTGAGATTCGAAGTAGCTAGATGGAATCAATTCCTTGAGTCTCAGGTTCGAATGTGCACGATAATTGTTGATTTTGTTATAATCCTATAATAGGTTTCAGGTTTTGAACTGTATTAGTCAATAGCTACTAAAATGTGATAGTAGAAAAGAAGTATAGAATATTTTTAATCTGTGTGCTGCCCATAGACTGCCCAAAAAAAAAAAAAACAAAGACATCACTCAAAGGATGTAGTTTATATCAGTTAGATTATAAATTTGTAAAGTTCCCTGCAATGCAACAATAATTTCCTTGGTGTTGTCTTTTTAATAGTCTTTTTTTTTAATACTGCAGTACCTAAAATTATGAGCAGCCGGGCAGACTAGAATTAAATGACAGTCCACTAAGTCCACTCGAAGGGTACAGAGTTGACGACTTTGTTGACCTTGTTTTTTTGTTCAATAAAGTGAATCATCGTTCACTAAAATAAAATAAGCTTTAGACTATGTCCTCTATAAAATGGTTATATTTATCAAGTTTTCTATTTAAAATGGTGAAATTATTTATATATGTAGTGTGCGATGTTGGCGCATTGTTGTGAAGGTAATAACTTAATAAGTACCATCTAGCGTCGTAATTACAAATTAGATGAGGTGCGCGAGGGTTTGCTAGATTATTCCATAGATATCTAGGTTTATTCTGCAAGTTTTAACACAAAATGGCGGCTAATAAAACTCATTGGCAAACTGAAGATGAGATTGATTATAATATGAATACGGTGTAAGAATACGTTTCACCATGACCTTGATGCGTGAATGTCGTAAAATACAACTAAAGAATTAGAATACGCCAATTACATCTATGCAAGAGAGGGAGAACTCGAAATGAAACCCTGTACCCAACTATCTCACCATAAAGTAGGTCAATTGCCTTCCAATTGTGGAGGAGGCTTGAGCCCAGCAGTCAATAGACCATTTGCTCACAATAGGTATATATCTATTACATTAATATTTACGCTTATTCAGGCTTTCTGGGGAAATTGAGCAATTACTTGTGTATTATTTAGGTGGGATCGAAACTTAATTGATTGTTTTTATAGTGACTTCCATTGAAAATTATCCAATCATTGATCCCTTATAAGACTAATATTTATGTTAATAAATAATATAATAAATAATAATAATAAATAATTATCATATTAGATAATGCTGTGTACGAAGTAAGATTACAATTTTGATGACTTTATTCCTTAGAGCAGGTTATATATTTTAACTGCAGAGATATTATGGTGTAGTGGTTAAGATACCTACATTATCAGTGTCGTGGGTTCGAATCCCACGCAGTATAATACTTTATTCGGGCTGACCACGGAGTACAAGGAACTCGGTACCGGTGGTCGGCCCAATGACGAAGAAGCTACAGTGGGTTATAGGGCCGCGGGCCGCCCCTCTGTCACCCTGGACGAAACCGGGCGGCGGGTGCGATAGCTATTGTCCCAAACCATAGTAATAAAAAAAGTACAACACTTTATGCAATCCACAAATTGTTGTTCTGAGTCTGGATGTAATTTGTGTCCATTAATTATATGTTTGTAAAGTTCCCCGCAACACAAAGATTATTACCTCAGTGCAGGGTGTTGTCTTATTAAAGAAAAAAAAGTGTGGCACTCGGGGACTGCCGCGGTAAAGCTATTGCATAGCATTTTTATCAACTTATGCAATTATAATTATTATTATTATTTTTATTTATGCAGTATTTTTTTCTGTGATATTATTTCAAGTTTTTTTTTATATTAATTCAAGTTACACTTTTTGAGCGTGGTGACCGATAAGAAAACAAATGTACTACATATATGTATAACAATAAAGGCGGTTTGGATTACCACTGTCGTCCGTTGAAGATCGTTGGAACCGTTAGAAAACGCGCGAAAACACTTTTTGACGTAAGCTATGCAAAGCGGTGGCACGTGTGCGCACCGAGACGGACGACCGCAGGATGTCGACGACCATCACACCGAACGCTCGGCCAAGCTACATAATAGGCGAGTGTTAGGTTTTATTTTCGTTACGGCATTACTTGATTAGGTCGCCGCGCTCAAAGCCCGCGATAAAAGCTATACAATAGCTTAAAAAAATACAAAACTCATTCTAAGCAAACGTTGGTCTAACAATAAACTATAAGTAGATATCGCCTATTAATAATGAAATATTTTATTATTATTGATGCCAATAAAAAGCATTTTTTTATAGAATAAACCAAGGTAACCCTAACCTAACCTCACAACGTGAACGCTTAAGAGAAATCCTTAATGGATTTAATATACCCTGGCCTTATCGATCTATTCACCACTTCACATGTTAATCTTGCTTTACACAACATTAAACGTTGGGTTATATCTTATTTATCATGCAACTTTTGATTTTGATGATCAAAACAGATAACGCCGATAACGCCACCAAGTAGGGACAACTTAATTAAAAAATAAATAAAGCACGTAAAGTTTCGAAACTTCTAAATGGAGGTCTTAATGTGTTCAGTTGTTAGATGTAGAAAAAAAAGATAACAGTGCTGTCCACGGATAACCGAGAGAAGCGAAGCTTTATTACGCAAAGGGTAAAAACTAAATGTAAAAGTAATTCTATGCACGAAAGAACAAAACAAAACTTTTTGTTATTATGATTGCTTGCAAACGAGCAAACAGCACACCTGGACCATGGACGTTTGCTAGACCACAGCCTACTGTGAAGAAAGTGAAGGGAGTGTGAATGCGTACAATGAAGTTCAGTGATACTAAAGGCACCACCTAAACCCACTACACGCAAATACCCTCAGAAAATTAGGCATCCCCATGTTTCGCTCTTAAGGGGTTAGGGGTAGTCAGGAGCGTGAAAAAATGCCATTTTTCAATATTTTTTTTATCAGTAATTAATTTTATTTAACAAAAGTAAAAACATAGTATCATTCTATCATGTTTCAACATGACTTCTCTAAAATTTTAACAAAAATATTAATTATTTTAAAAGTTATGGCGGTCTATGTTGAACAGGTTTTAATAATGGTTCCTTGCGGTGACCATCATAACTCCTTGGAGATTCATCTGAAATCAATGAAACAAAAAAAAATACTTTTATAAATAGATAATCTTGTGCTTGATCGAATCTTTTATTTTTTTTTCAAAGTTAACAAAATGGGGGCCTCAGTAATTTTTTTTCTGATTTTCGGGTAAAAACCGACAGTTAATTGTTTATAAAAAATCGAAGTTTAAAAAAAACAAAAATCCTTCGATCAGGCACTAGCTTTTTATGTTTTCTAAAAGCTGTATAAATTTCATTAAAATCTATCGAGCGGTTTTTAAGTTACAATGGTCACCAGTTTAAAAAACATAGTTTTGAGAAAAACGTGTTTAAAGTTTTACAGTCGATTTATGTAGTAGTATATAGTAGTGTATATTAATAAGAATAATTTCATTACTTACACTGAGTCATCTATTCCTGGACTATATAACAGTTCTTCAGCCGTTGTCGAAGTTTCTAATACATCAATTTGTTGTTAGCACGCCGATCAGCCATTTCTATACGTGTATCTATTTTTTTTTTTATTCTTTGCTGAATAACTCGAAAAATATATGTCAGATTCACTTCAAATTTTCAGAGAATATTTTTAGGATACTATACTTTAAGAAAATGTAAAAAGAAAATAAATCGATTTTTTGAAAATTCTGACTACCCCTAAACCCTTAAAATGAAGTGTCCTAAAAAATTGCTACTACTCAGACGTCAGATTTTCTGCGAGTGTGGTACTATTAATAATTGTAATCTTACTTCGACACCACACGGAAGAAAGAACAGAGAAAATGAAGAACCAAATACAGTTCAATCAATGCAGCAAATATAATTCTCAACACCATCTGTGCGGTTAAAATTTGAGGTCAATTGACGTGTCATATCAAACGTACAATGGCCTACTATTGCCAATTTTGCCAATTGATGATTTATTGTTCAGACAATATCAACAATTACCAATTTATTGTTTCAGCTAAATATACTCTGCGGCTTCGCTTTACTTCAAATTATAGCTCCCAAGAGACGACAGTATACACAATACAATTATCGCTGCCACAGAAAAATTCACAGAAAAATCTATATCTATACTAATATGCACAGATGGCGTAGTGGTTAAGATAGCGATCTACAGCGCCAGTGTCGAGGGTTCGAATCCCACGCGGGACTACACTTTGTGCGATCCACGAATTGTTGTTCTGAGTCTGGATGTAATTTGTGTCCGTTAATTATATGTTTGTAAAGTCCCCCGCAATACAAGGATTATTTCCTTAGTGCAGGGTGTTGTCTTAAAAAAAAAAAGTATATATATATAAAGCAGAACAGTTTGTTTGAACGCGGTAATCTCAGGAACTAGTCCGATTGATTTTTTCAGTATTAGATAGCCCATTTATCGAGGAAGGCTATAGGCTATATATCATCACGCTAACACCAATAGGAGCGGAGCAACAAGGAAAAATGTTTCAGAATCGGGTTTTGTTTTTCTTTTGAGAGCTTCCGCTGCGTACACTACATAAACGGTTAGGTTTCGCAAAAATCATGTGTGACAGAATTGTATTATTAAAAAATATTTTCACCTTTTACGTAAAGAAAGTCGCGGGTTAAAGTTAACATTAGCCCAAAGTAACTGTTCCACGCAGACGAAGTCGCGGGCATAAGCTAGTTATAGTAATAAGATAGAACCGCTTTATGGACGGGGCAGGCGTGCCGCAATTATGGGCTGTTGCTCAGACATAGACGAAATTCATTGTGTCGGCTAATAGAGGCTCGACTAAAAAGAGAAATATGTCGTCTTGCGCTGTTATAACGTGTCCAAAAAGAAGTCAGTTGTTTAGTGTAATCTAAGAAATAATTTGTTTTCATCGGTAAGTCCAGAAACTTATAAATTCAGTGATATTTGTTAATTTCATAATAGTATCATGTCGTTTATAGACAGCAACGTTGAAATCACAAACAAAAGAACCATTATACACCGTCTACCATATATTGGTTTCATCTTTTATTATTTAAGCAACCGCGCAATGTACTGCGGGCAATGCGATGTCGCTAGCGTTGAAATAGTGTCCGTTTGCTTAATAAATGCGCGTATAGTGTAAATTGCATACAAAAGTTATTACCAGTTTGTGTACGAATTGTAGCGCCGACATTTGTGTGTGTCTTATGTTAGTGTGCGGTATTGTTGTAAGCATAGACATTGCGTATATGTTAACATTAAACAGAGGAAGAAATGCGGTGACACTGGTTTAGTACAAAATACGGGCCTTTCTAAAGTATTAATATTTCTGTGTCGCTAACCCTCTCATGCTCGTAGAAATCAGCCAAATTCGTTAAAAATCTTGCAAGGAGAGCAAACAATGGTTCTTTCCTGGGTAAAGTATAATACTTCTGTACGATTGCCAACCCGTCTGCCAAGCGTGGCGATAACGATAGCAATAGCGATAGCGAGGAAGCCTAGGTGCGGTAGTGAACAATGCAAAGCCGAATGATCACAATGAAATTTGTATGTTGAGTACAGACCAATTTCAGCTTGGGAAGAATATTTAAATTTGGCAGACAGTTTCTCAGTCGTTTGCCTCTTGGTGGTAGACGAGAAAGCAGTCTCCTCAATGTTATACGGCGATTACTGCTTAGCGTTCTTAGCAATACTAGGAGCATATTCAAATCGTTGCTTAGGTACTGTAACGTAAGATTTTAGAGCCATCGACACTATCTCACACCGAACGAATCGTAAAAGCAAATTGCTACGATTTAGCAATAGGTTTACTGCGAGAGTGAATACTTGAAAAAAACTAAAACATAATAATTACTCAATTTCTTCAGATTTATCGTATTAATAGTCAATGACACGTCTCAATGTGGTGACGGAGTAAGAATACAATTCACGATCGAAGTCCTGTGAAAATCGATGGCCTGTGGATATCGTAGAAGACGACTATCATCATCATTTCAGCTCATATAGGTCCAACTGTTGGACTCAAACCTCCTCCATAATAGGCAATTGACCTTACTATACCATGCTGGTCAGACAGGTTGGTATAGGGTTTTATATCGAGATTTCTCTTGCATGAATGTTATATGCGTATTATTTCCCTTAGTCGTCTTTTACGACACCCATGGGCAAGATGGAAAATGGTGAATTGTATTCTTACTCTGTCACCACACGGTAAATAATATGCATATAACATATATGCAAGAGAAGGAAAATCCGAAAGCCCTATACCAACATGTCTGAACAGCATTTCTGTCCTATCGGGGATTAGGCTCGAGTGGAACAGTACTCTATGAACTGAAACGATACTGAAAAAAAAACAATTGCAGTTGAATAATAAATTATACGCTAAATTCATGCAAAATAATGTATTGGCATTGACATTCAAAAAAATAAAGTTACGTCTAGTCATTTATTATGAAACATATGACATTGAATGACTAAGCGTTGTATTGTATTCTAATTGTTACTTATTATGAAAATTAAGAACGATTATAGTGAGCATACCTACATTATTTGCATACATTTTCCGTGTGGCGACGGAGTTAGAATACAATTCACCGTGGGTGTCGTAAAAGGCGACTAAGGGATTAAATATGCATATAATATCTATCCAAGAGAATGAAAACTTGAAATGATACCCTATACCACACGTCTGCCGAGTGTCTCCCTAGCGATGGTTGGCAGCGTCAGGTCGGGACCGATGATTGCGACGAGTTCACGGCGCTGCTCTGCCCAAGCGGCACACACCTCGAGCGTGTGCTACGCCGTATCCTCGTCGCAATCGCAGTGGTGGCAGGACGGAGTGCTCTCCCTCCTAACGATCTTTTGCAGGTACTTGGCGAAGCTACCGTGCCCCGTCAGCACCTGCACCAATCGGAAGGAAAGTACCCCATGCGTCCGCTCCAACCACTCCATCAGCACCGGCCGGAAGGCCTCAACAGTCCTGACACCGCACCGAGGCCTCTCCAGCCGGACTGCCCAAAGGGTAATGACGTCTCGGCGGGCGTCGTCCCGAAAGGCAGCAATTTCCTTGATGGAGACTATGCCACCTCAGTAAAGCTCAGTGAGCATCTCCGCCTCCAGGTCCCACGGGGAGGTTCCAGCCAAGAGGCACGCTGCTTCCGTCGCCACGGCGTGGCCGCGTATTGCCCTGATCGCCATGACACACCACCCACAAACAAGCGAGGTGGTGGTAAATTGTATTCTTACTCCATCACCAGACGGAGTTTTCTTTGTTTTATACTTACGTAAACATTCAAATCTTATTGATGTGCAAATCTTTAGCGATAACTGATTTTCGCAATTCCACCTTCGATACAGCTCTCTTTACATAACACGTCATCATACAAACACGCTAAATACAAACACCTACATATATTTCAATCGTCAATAACTGTGAAGGATTAATCACAAATACATCTTTTTAATTTTCAATCATATTCGTACAATGTAAAGTCGAATCTCCAATGTATATGCACAGCAATTAATAACTACAAATTACAATGTTACCTTTATGTTAATTCATTGCATTAATGAACTCTCTGGAAATATTGTTGAAATCATAATTTGAATGCTTATTATTTTATTGAATTTGTGATTTCATCATCATTTTCCTTGTAGTGACACACGGCAAATTAAATATTTAAGATGACACCTTAGAATAATAACGTATAGAAGGTAAGTTCACGCACAAAAAGTGAAGCATTTCAATTGGAGTCTAATGAAGCTTACGCCGGTACCGTTCCGTAATGTACAAGGTCACTGTACTGCACGTAGGTATGCAAATCTTAAAAAATAAATAGGTAATTATGACGATTTGTGCATTCAAATGGTGTCACAACACATTTAAAAAGCATAAAAAGGTTTTTAACATTATTTTTAAAAGTATTTCGACGATTTATGTTAATAAAAACAAAATTTGATTTCATAATTGGTATAGTGGTGTGCGTGTGTACGTGTGTAATCATCTGCGCGCATGTAGTATTTTTAGATTCATACTTCGATCATTCGAAGTACCAACACTATCCTTCTATACGCTATTATTCTAAGTATGACACGTTAAAATACTTAGATATTAAATATAAAACAAGACCAACTTTGACACTTTCATATTGCCGCCAAAAATTCCTTTACCAAATTAATCAAATTTTTCGTTTTTTTGTCTTGGCAGTCAGCTACTAATACGAGCCATTTTTGCCAGTGCCGAGTTATAATTTTCTTTTCAAATGATCAGTTTCTTCATGTCAGTAATGGTCCGTCAATAAGTCAAAGTGTCGCCTTTAACAGTGTTATGGCCACCTTTAACGGTATCCTCTGAGATTTTTGGTGGAAACGAAAAGGTACTTATGTAAGGCACTTTCATATCATATTCATTATACTCCAGCGGTCCCTCCGTCACATATTACATAAAATGCCATACAAATTATTTAATATAACACGTTAAACCACTAAGATATTTCATATTGAATAAAATACAAGACTACCACATGACACTCCACATTCCCGCCAAAACCCCTTCTGAGAATAAGTAAATTTTGTAAATGATAGCGCCTATTGCCGTTATCTGAACACTGTTTATTATTTAATGATTTCTGATGTTTACGCGAGTATTACCTATACATTTTAAATAAAACTACTTTACGGATTTTATCGCGTTTGTATTTGATTTTTGATTACCCGACGTTTCAAACACTTTACAGCGTTCATGGTCACGGGTGGACTAAGATGTCTCACGTCCAACAAGTCATCGTTACTGCAGAAAATTTATGGTGGTAGTATACTAGATTATTAGTTAGTTTTTTAAATATAATTACTATTAATTTTAATGTTTAATTATTACTAACCATAAAACAATATAATTTTTTTCATATAGAATCATTTTCTTCTTACACTGGCAATAAATTTTGTATCAAAATGTGGGTTAATATTTAATAACTAATTTCAGTATCGGGTAGATAATTATAAATTTTCTGCAGTAACGATGACTTGTTGGACGTGAGACATCTTAGTCCACCCGTGACCATGAACGCTGTAAAGTGTTCGAAACGTCGGGTAATCAAAAATCAAATACAAACGCGATAAAATCCGTAAAGTAGTTTTATTTAAAACTGTTTATTATTGTTATGTTGCGAATTGTTAGAGAAAATTGACAGAAAACAATTTTGTTTTCATTTGATCCAGGATTAAAACACAAAACCTTATCTACAATTTGCAATATCATTACTTAAGCTCTTCAAATACATTTAAGTTTTTTTTTTTACTAAGAATATACTTAAAGCTTATAAGACCACAGACCTTTATACTAAGGTAGTTAGCGGCACAATTAGCGAAGTGTTAAGTGAGCTCATGCAGGCATGTTGTCTTTGTCAAACAATACAAACTTGTTCAAGACAAAATTCACATTGTCTTTGTTAACATTATGAAGATATTAAGCAAAAAGCTTAAGTTCCTTTCATCAAATAATATATACATGACTGTGGACTAAATTTGAAAATTGATTTGATATGTACGTGAAAAATATTAAACTCTCTACTTTGAATAACAATTAAGCGAATAAGTTATACACGTTGGTCAGTTATTCTCATCCATAGAGTCTTATATATAAGGTATAATAACATATAGAAGGTAAGTCCACGCACAAAAAGTGAGGCATTTCAATTGGAGCCTAATGAAGCCTACGCCGGAACAGTATCGTAATGTACAAGTCATTGCACTGCACGAACGTACGCAACTCTTAAAAAATAAATAGGTAATTATGACGGCTTGTGCATTCAAATGGTGCCACAACACATTTGAAAAACATAAAAAGGTTTTTAACATTACTTTTAAAAGTATTTCGACGATTTATATTAATAAAAACAAAATTTGATTTCATAATTTGTATAGTGGTTTCCGTGTGTACGTGTGTAATCGTCTCGGGCAGACGATTAGTATTTTTAGATTCAAATTTTTAAAGTTCGAAGTATTGACACTATCCGATTCTATACGTTATTATTCTAAGAGACAGTTGATTGCGACTAAATTATTTAGATTTTATACTTATACTCGTTCCAACCATTTATTTTACTTTTGACACATGCTTTAGGACGTAACTGTTTCATTATACGCAATTATTAACTTTGAAACGAGTGAACAGAGAAATATGTAAACTGCCCAATAATATTTATATATCTTAATTATTACCCACTAAATACATTAATATGCCGTAAATAGCTCTATTCATAAAATTTAAGTGATAATTCATTTCCGTTATAAAAAAATTTACGTTCTATCGCATCTAGTGACAGGATCAAAAGTATTCGGTGCAAACTAATGAATCAAATAATCGATTATTCACTTATTTGCAGTTAAGTCAGCTGACAACTGAGTTTTGAATTGTTGTAATAGACAACACGTTAAAATTGTATCAGGGAGATATAAAAATCTTCTCATCATACCTATAACATGAAATAAAACAACCAAAATATTTTAATATTATTTTATTATAACGAATCGTCGGATTCTTCATACGAACTCGAATCGTCGCTTGAATCATCTGCAGTGTTTATTATTAACTCTTGTGTAGGTATGTTGTCAAATTCAATTTCCCGATCCCAATCAGAGAATATTATATTTTTTGTCTTGTTGACGACACTCGCCCAGTTTTCAGGCGTCACAATAGCACATGCGTTTTTTAAAAGTTCAAGCATTTTATTTGCTGTGAAAGGAGGAGTTGTATTGTTTCTTGCAGCGTGTCCTTTGACTTGTGCCCAGATCATTTCAATTGGATTATATTGACAGTGGTACGGAGGAATTCTGATTACAACATGCCCATATTCTGCTGCCATTTCGTCGATGACATATCGTTTTGGCTGCTTTTTACTTTTTAATATTTTAAGTAATTCTACTTTTAGTAGGGATTCGTCCACATCTTCCCCATTATCACGATGCCAGTTTATAATCTCGTGTTTTTTGTTGGCCTGTGTTGGCATTTTATTAATTTGGCGAGAGTGATAGGGTGCATTATCAATAAATATTGTTGATGGCTCTTCAAGTGATGTAAGCATTTCTCTGAACCACTTTTCATACACGTCCGCATTCATCTCCTCATGATAGTCTCCTGTTTTTTTTTATTTGAACGCTAACAGAGCGTCTGGTACAAATCCCTTTGTAGTTCCCGCATGGCAAATGATGAAGCGTTCACCTTTCCCCATTGGCACTGCAGAAGTAGAAGCAGCAGTATCGTCAGTCCAACCTTTTGGTATGGAATGATTGGCATTGAGCCAAGTTTCATCTGTGAAAACGACATTCGACCAGTCTTCTATTTTCTTCGCTTGTCTTAAAAATTCACAACGAGACAAGGCTATATCACGACGTTCCATTAAAATTTTTCTTTTGTCGGATTTCTTATACAAGAACCCGATTTGGTGCAGCACCTTTGACAAAGAAGATTTTTGACCACGAAACAAGTCACAATTTCGTAGAGACGCTACAAATTTTTTCAAAGTAGGAATCTCTTTGCTTGTGTAATAATTGTATATATGACGACGAATAGCATCAGTATCAAAACTGTCAATTGCTGTCACTTTACGGGGCTGACGTTTTTTCTTAGGCGTAGATAGCTTGTTCTGTTCAATACCACTACTACCATAGGCTTCTTTAGTGATTTTCGCCACCGTTGGAGCACTAATACCTAATGCTGCTGCAACACGGTCTCTAACTTGGGTTACTGGTATAAGGAATCCGCCATTGCGACTTTCCTTTTCAAAAAATTCACGAAACCGCAGCACTAACTCTCTGGATTGTCCTTTAAGCACCATACCTTTCGGCATATTGCAAGTAAAATCTTACTGGGAGGAACGATACGCTCAACTCAATCAAAGTAAGAACAATGAAATCAATACGGTGGAATATAAATACTCAACACAGCGTATGAAAAATATGAAAGAGCACTCAGCGAACAGAAATGTGACTAGCACGGGAGTCTTGTTGCGAGTGACAGACAACACAACAAAATGGCGTCGCCGGCGCACCGTTCAGTGTTGCCAGTTCGGCTTAAAAAAAAAGGGGTAGGCTGGATGAGAAAATTAGTGATTTACTACCGCAGACGAGGGCGCCATTGTCTCTAAGTAAAGTTTGGAGCAGCGGACCCCGCTTAATGGAAAAATGCTTCATAAAGTAGTTATTTTTTATTTTGCAAAGTACAAAGTGAAATATTTTGGGAGGACTGAATTAGTGGGTATGCAAAAATTAATGTGCCCAAATAACAAATATATTTACAGAAGTGAAGTTTTTAAATAATATGAAATATGTATTTAAGCAAAAATAAAATATCCGTGTTAAATCGATTGAAAGTTCTTCCTGACTAAAATCGATTATTACAAAACATAGTATCCGTAATACATTGGTACAACACTAATTGATCAGAATTCGACCTGCCAAAAGTAAAATAAATGGTTGGAACGAGTATAATAAGCAGCGTAAGTAAATAAGCCGCTAATATTCTTAGATTAGTAACCAACCATAATAATAATATGACAAACATCTGTGTGGTCTGACGCGTACACATTTTTTTTTTACTTTAACAAGACCGTAGTTAATTTGAGAAGAATTTGGAATATTTTATAACTATTTTTCTTCAACTTGTAAATATCTAATTCAAGCACACGTAGGTATACATCCCACGTAAAAATACTTACACAAAAAAATTAAATATAAATTATAGATAATTAAAACTGAACGAACAGAATTCTATTTTGTATTACAAATAAGGTTGGTTTATAGTGACCTTGACACTGCATAACCAGCTCATAATCGGCTAATAATTTAAAATAATATATCATGCATATTCAATATTTCAACAAGCGACATATTTGGAATAACTTTTTATAAACGACGTGGTAGTCCGCGACTAAAAATAAAGAAAAAACCCATTCGATATTCAAAGTTCATTAATACAGCGTCAACAAAGGCCGCTAATGCGCGGCACACGTCCACAGACGGCAGCTAAAAAAGAAATTATTCTTAATTCAAAATAAATAACCGGCATTCGATTACGAAAAAGGAACGTCCATCGTCAGTCACAATAGAATCGGCTTCACGAGAGGCCGTCTTGCAGTCATTTAAAATATATTGAGGCGAACGACAAAGGAGGAATTGTCCAGGTGGCTATAAACCCGAGGTTTTTCTACGGTGAATTAGTTGTGATTATGTTCGAATAGGGACTAATAAATCTTTAGTACGAACGATGCTTGAGCATCCATTGATTCTTGAGAGTAGGCGCGATTGTTGGAGGTAATCTTCATAAATTTTATGAGGAAAATCGATAGTCAAAAGGTAAAAGAAAGGTATTTGTTAGTCGAAATGTCAGTTTCATTTCGCTAACAATCAGTCGTTTGTATGGACAACATCAATTATAAGTTATAGCCGAGGGTCTAATAGAAATTATTGTTCACATTTCTATAGTACTGAATTGGTTGAATTTCGTGTCATTATATTGAATAATAACGGTAAAGGAATAGAGCATAATGTTTTGACATTTCTAATTAATAATATAAATTAGATCCTCTCCTTTCATCTTCTATTTACACAGTTAATACACATTCCACTGTAGTACATAATCCTTATGATAATAGAAGAGAAATCGCATTAAGACACTATTAAAGTCGAAGGAACTGATGAAACCCTATGCATTTTGATTCTTTTTTGTTGTATTTTTTCTGACTGCAACTTTAAATATTTCTGATGATTCGATATACTTACCATACTCTCCATGGCAAGAAAGATGGGATTCATCATCGAAAGGTCGTCATCTTTATCTATTTTTTCCATGCATCCGGGAGCGCCTGGAGAAGGTGTGGCTGGAGGTTGACCACTTCGTGGCCCAATTTTTAACTGGCCATGGCAACTTTAAAAGTAAATTATTTTCTTTTAAACTTGTACCATCACCATTATGTCAATGTTCCACATCTGACCATGAGTATGAACAATCAGCACATCACATTATCTGGGAGTGCGATCTCTAGCGAAACGAGCGTAACCTTATGTTAAACAGTTTGCAAGTCACCTGTGGGGTAGTATACTATACGGACCTTGTAGCAACTCGAGAAAATTTTCGTGCGTTCATGCGTTTCTGCCATACCTACTGTAGCAATCAATCTTAACGCTCACATATAGGCCCCGTTAAGCTCTCCCGTATCCGTGGTGCCGTACTGCTGCGCTATCGTAGCTGTACACCTTTTTACTTATTGGCTGACTAGTCATTTTGTTTTCCTGTCTCCCGCTTTGCCTAGGAGGGAAGTGGAATCTCTCTTTCCAACTCCTCCTCTTCAATCTTTTCTAATTAAATTGATTGCGGGTCCTAAGACAATTAAAATCATATCCCAGGACTGCCTGAGGGTCAAACCTCTGTATCATTTATGGAGACCATTGTAGATCCTGGCTTACAGGAGTTACAATGGTGGGAATGTGTGGTGGGATTAGTCCCAAAAAAAAAAAATCATACTCTCGCGGAAAATATATATCTGAGCATTTAGCTAATGAGCTTCTTTAGTAAAAGAACCGAAGACCTAAACATTTACGGTGGACCGCGGTCTGGCTGTGCCTCTTAGTATTGCTGAAATATAAGCGGTATTTATCGGTTATTATCACGAGGGAGGTATCCATCCAGGAAAAAATATTGCTTATAAGCCAGAAAAGAAATATTCTTAAAATCTACATCAAGAGATTCGCTGATATAGCTAGCCACGAACAAAATTGACATAGAACAATATATTTTTGAGGTTTTTCTTTTGGGTTGATATAGTTGGACAACAATTCGTCTGGTTAATTTGTGTGCGGGATGTGGGTCGGGCGGTCCATTGAAGTCATGGAATCGATTCGAGTGGCCTGTTTAATGGGCAGAAAGGACAAATATAGCAGGTTATCAGGCTTCACCCCGCCATTCCGCAATCAATTTGTAAATTTTATTTTTTTAAATTTATTTATTATACTCGTTCCAACCATTTATTTTACTTTTGGCAGGTCGAATTCTGATCAATTAGTGTTGTACCAATGTATTACGGATACTGTGTTTTGTAATAATCGATTTTAGTCAGGAAGAACTTTTAATCGATTTAACACGGATATTTTATTTTTGCTTAAATACATATTTCATATTATTTAAAAACTTCACTTCTGTAAATATATTTGTTATTTGGGCACATTAATTTTTGCATACCCACTAATTCAGTCCTCCCAAAATATTTTACTTTGTACTTTGCAAAATAAAAAATAACTACTTTATGAAGCATTTTTCCATTAAGCGGGGTCCGCTGCTCCAAACTTTACTTAGAGACAATGGCGCCCTCGTCTGCGGTAGTAAATCACTAATTTTCTCATCCAGCCTACCCCTTTTTTTTAAGCCGAACTGGCAACACTGAACGGTGCGCCGGCGACGCCATTTTGTTGTGTTGTCTGTCACTCGCAACAAGACTCCCGTGCTAGTCACATTTCTGTTCGCTGAGTGCTCTTTCATATTTTTCATACGCTGTGTTGAGTATTTATATTCCACCGTATTGATTTCATTGTTCTTACTTTGATTGAGTTGAGCGTATCGTTCCTCCCAGTAAGATTTTACTTGCAAAATGCCGAAAGGTATGGTGCTTAAAGGACAATCCAGAGAGTTAGTGCTGCGGCTTCGTGAATTTTTTGAAAAGGAAAGCCGCAATGGCGGATTCCTTATACCAGTAATCCAAGTTAGAGACCGTGTTGCAGCAGCATTAGGTATTAGTGCTCCAACGGTGGCGAAAATCACTAAAGAAGCCTATGGTAGTAGTGATATTGAACAGAACAAGCTATCTACGCCTAAGAAAAAACGTCAGGCCCGTAAAGTGACAGCAATTGACAGTTTTGATACTGATGCTATTCGTCGTCATATATACAATTATTACACATTTGTAGCGTCTCTACGAAATTGTGGCTTGTTTCATGGTCAAAAATCTTCTTTGTCAAAGGTGCTGCACCAAATCGGGTGCTTGTATAAGAAATCCGACAAAAGAAAAATTTTAATGGAACGTCGTGATATAGCCTTGTCTCGCTGTGAATTTTTAAGACAAGCGAAGAAACTAGGAGACTGGTCGAATGTCGTTTTCACAGATGAAACTTGGCTCAATGCCAATCATTCCATACCAAAAGGTTGGACTGACGATACTGCTGCTTCTACTTCTGCAGTGCCAATGGGGAAAGGTGAACGCCTCATCATTTGCCATGCGGGAACTACAAAGGGATTTGTACCAGACGCTCTGTTAGCGTTCAAATAAAAAAAAACAGGAGACTATCATGAGGAGATGAATGCGGACGTGTATGAAAAGTGGTTCAGAGAAATGCTTACATCACTTGAAGAGCCATCAACAATATTTATTGATAATGCACCCTATCACTCTCGCCAAATTAATAAAATGCCAACACAGGCCAACAAAAAACACGAGATTATAAACTGGCTTCGTGATAATGGGGAAGATGTGGACGAATCCCTACTAAAAGTAGAATTACTTAAAATATTAAAAAGTAAAAAGCAGCCAAAACGATATGTCATCGAGGAAATGGCAGCAGAATATGGGCATGTTGTAATCAGAATTCCTCCGTACCACTGTCAATATAATCCAATTGAAATGATCTGGGTACAAGTCAAAGGACACGCCGCAAGAAACAATACAACTCCTCCTTTCACAGCAAATAAAATGCTTGAACTTTTAAAAAACGCATGTGCTAGTGTGACGCCTGAAAACTGGGCGAGTGTCGTCAACAAGACAAAAAATATAATATTCTCTGATTGGGATCGGGAAATTGAATTTGACAACATACCTACACAAGAGTTAATAATAAACACTGCAGATGATTCAAGCGACGATTCGAGTTCGTATGAAGAATCCGACGATTCGTTATAATAAAATAATATTAAAATATTTTGGTTGTTTTATTTCATGTTATAGGTATGATGAGAAGATTTTTATATCTCCCTGATACAATTTTAACGTGTTGTCTATTACAACAATTCAAAACTCAGTTGTCAGCTGACTTAACTGCAAATAAGTGTAATCGATTATTTGCGATTCATTAGTTTGCACCGAATACTTTTGAGCCTGTCACTAGATGCGATAGAACGTAACTTTTTTTATAACGGAAATGAATTATCACTTAAATTTTATGAATAGAGCTATTTACGGCATATTAATGTATTTAGTGGGTAATAATTAAGATATATAAATATTATTGGGCAGTTTATATATTTCTCTGTTCACTCGTTTCAAAGTTAATAATTGCGTATAATGAAACAGTTACGTCCTAAAGCATGTGTCAAAAGTAAAATAAATATAGAGTATAGAGGGCTTTATCGCTGAGCGACCGGTTAGGTTAAATTTGGCCAATAGAAAACTGACTCAAAAACGGTAACCCGTCATGATGCTATCTTTTCCTCTTTTTAAGTATGCCATAACCATCGAGTGATATCATGCTAGTTAAGATGATTAATTACGTTACTGAATTCAAAGAAACTTAATTTTAAATCATCATCATCATCATCATCGCAGCCCACACTCGTCCCACTGTTGGGCTCGGGCCTCCTCCATAATGGAAGGGACTTTAACCTACTATACCATGCTGGTCAGACATGTTGGTATAGGGTTTCATTTCGAGTTTTCCTTCTCTTGCACAGATGTTATGTGTATATTATATCCCATAGTCGTCTTGTACGACATCCACGGGCAAGATAGGGAGTGGTGAGTGTATTCTTACTCCGTCACCACACGGAAATAATTTTAAATGATACCGAGAAAGTATGTAATATATACTCTAAAATATCCACTAGATGTCCAATATATGATTTCGACGCGTTGGGGAAAATCATAAGAATATTTTTTTACGATGGGCGCGTCACACATGACACAGTCACGAAAAAACCGACACCCTGATGTTAGCTAGTCAAATTTTCTACGATGCACGCGCACACTGTCACAAATTTCAACTGGATAATGCATTATAATAAAACCTTCAATGTATTCAAATACTTTTTTATCTATTATTATAGTCCATAAAATATAGCTTGATCTCTATGACAGATGTCAACGAAAACAACAAAGTAAGTTTGAACGAGCGACATGTTTACAATTTCATTTTGTATCAAATATATTTTCATTCTTTTCGTGACAGCTTTATTGCAACTGAATTGCAATATATTATAAATATAAAAATATTAATATTCATGCCTAAAATGTACTTCGTAAGTACTGAAATACCCAATAAACATTTTATACATAAATGACGCTTACGCACGTATAAGGTCATACTGGACTGAAAATAAAAAAGAGATGGGACAGTCGATATACGTAAATCGATAACCGATCTTAATTAGATTATTCATAAAAGAAATAAACCCAATACAGTACCTATATAAAACTTTCAACATATTTTTTACAATTAAAACACAGTTACATTATAAAATACAGAAATTGAATTAATTAAATATTAAAAAACTACTTTTTCTCTCACGGTAAATGATAATATTATGTACGCATTATTGTCAATAAACTAGACATATTTATTTATAAAACAGGCGTAATTGATCGATTGATCTAACGACTGTAAAAATTAAATGAATTAAAAAAATATATTATTAAATGCACTCAAAAAGATTTTCATTGGTTGTATTTTAATTATAATAGAAAATCACAATTATAAAAATAAAGAGTTTTATCGATAAAAATCTACGGCCTTTATCGTAAGCGTGACAGCACTTGGGACAACTGTCACAGAGATCATCCTATATTTTATGGACTATAGTTTTTCCCTACTTTTAATATGTCTAGAACTGAGTAAAGTTATCTGTTATAGAAGTAGATAGACGTAAATAGACTATTGACCAGTCTACGTATGGTCAGCTAAGTATTTTATAATTGTGATTTTCTATTATAATTAAAATACGATCAATAAAAATCATTTTGAATTTATTTCAAACTACAATTGTTTTTTGACTGTTTTAATTATTCAAAAGGAGTACAACCAAGGTCTAAATTACTATTATCGTCATCACTGGAGCGTGACTGCTAGAACATTTATCATTTTTGCCAAATAGGGACAGTCGTTAGATCAATCGATCAATTACGACTGTTATATAAATAAATATGTCCAGTTTATTGACAATAGTGCCTACTTAATATTATCATTTACTCTGCGACGAAAAGTAGTTTTCAGTGTTTAATTAATTCAATTTATGTATTTTATAATGTAACTGTCTGTTTTAATTGTAAAATATATGTTGAAAATTTTATATAGGTACTGTATTGGATCTTTTATGTTACTGTATCTTTTATGAATAATTTAATAAGGATCGGTTATCGATTTACTTATATCGACTGTCCCATCTCTTTTTTATTTTCAGTCCAGTATAAACTTGTACGTGCGTAAACGTCACTTATGTATAAAATGTTTACTTGGTATTTCAGTACTTACAAGGTACATTTAGGGCATGAATATTAATATTTTTATATTTATAATATATTGCAATTCAGTTGCAATAAAACTGGCACGAAAAGAACGAAAATATATTTTGATACAAAATGAAATTGTAAACATGTCGCTCGTTCAAACTTACTTCGTTGGTTACGTTGACATCTGTCACAGAGATCAAGCTATATTTTATGGACTATAGTGACATTTTTGTCTGATACAAAACTCGATTTATATGAGCCGTTGGATACGGGTGGAAGATGATCGTTCTGCGTGGCATTCTCGTGGGTTATGTTCAGCAGTCGACGTCTATTGGCTGATGGATAGATTATACCAAACTGCTTGAGTACCATGATCAATTTCTCTTCCATGTGGAGGAGGCTTAAGCATAGTAATGGGACTTATACGACCCGAGATGATATCTGAAATCAAATAGAAGTTTAATTTTTACTAACTCAACCAACAGACGTTGTTCTGTTCAAATAAAATAAAAAGAATTCTCCGTAAAATCGATAGCAACGCCACCTACCGAGTCTTATTGTGAATCTACCATTCTCTAATCCCCTTGAACACACACAAAAAAACTTCATCAACATCGCTCCAGCCGTTTAGGAGGAGATCAGTGACATACACACGTACACAAGAAATATATATATATATATATATAAAGATAATCACAATCCTATTTGTGTTAGATTTCTTCAGACTTCCAATGACCCGACGACCACCGACAAACTTCGGCCACGATCGTGTATTAGCATAACTGTTTAGAGTTACAACAAATGCCCTTATCTCGCGCCTCTGAAATCGCTCCGAACACTGAGCTTAATTGCTCATCAATATTCGATCTAATAAGTTTGTATGGGCGCAAGAAAGTACTGAACTCTTAAATAAAATTAAATAATTTAACAAGATAGGATAATAACGTGAGTTTCATCAATCATCATTTCAGCCCATATATGTCCCACTGTTGGACTCGAGCCTCCTCCACAATAGGAGCGAAATTGACCCTACTATATGCTGTTCAGACAGGTTGGTATAGGGTTTTATTTCAAGTTTTCCTTCTGAGTGACGTGAGTTTACCACGGGAAAAATGAGCAGAAGCAATATATACACAGTTATTTTCATTGTTACCTCCTCCATCCGACGTCCTCGACGTAGAGGATAACAACATCACACTCGCTCAACTTAGAGCCTACACGGCCCGCGAGGCCTTAACATATAAATATCCGCGGTTCCGCCTTCGCCTTCGAGGTGCGAAACCGCGCCGCGCAAAAATCATTAATCAAAACGTGGGCACGCCCACTTTGCCTCCAGCGACGCCCCAAGCCGAGGTCCATTCCCCACAGGGGGAGCCCTTGGGCGATGTCGCTTAGCATACTTTTCTTCGGGTGGAGAACCCTCAGCGCTTACCCATAGTCCGCGTCAAGCTGTCAAGGCCATCTGCGGCCAACAGCTGTACACACACAAAAAAAAAATTGTTACCTCCATATATGTTCCACTAATTGCCACAGTCATACTGCTAATAAATAAATTAAGAAAAAAAAACTAACACTCTAATCTAAAGAATGTACTAATAAAAATCATACACGTTAAATTAGTCATAGTTATACTTTTGGTTTAAGGATAAATAAAACTTTATTATTGTTACTATTTGTCACGGACTTCCCACCCAGTGGAAGGGAGTAATTTACAGACAAGACTACCATCCTCCGGATGCCAGATGTAGAAGCACAAACTTTTACTTCTTTCCTTACAGTAAAGACAATTGTGTATTACACTGGCCAATTTTGCTCTAACCAATCTTCGTGTTTATCGTACTCTGGCTCCCTTAGTCAATGAGAGCCGACTTTAATCCAATGTGCGTTAAATAGACAAGAGTCCGCGCGACGGTGACCGACGTCCCAGAGGGGGGGACGTCGTGAGGCGAGGGTACCCTGCGACCGGGGTATTCCGTCGGGTCGAACACTGAAGACAAGGAACTCTGCACCGGTGGTCGGCCCAACGACGAAGGCGTAGTGCCACAGGTGGGACATGGGGCCGCGCGGCGCGCGGGCTGACTACGGCCCACTCCAAAAAAAAACAGATAGACAAGAGTGACTGCGCATCTTTATATAATAGGTACTTACGAAATAAAAATGCACAGCGCATGTAAAAAAGTTTTCACTCAAGTTTTCTATATTCTAAATTCATCACAGCTCACATACGTCCCACTACTGGGCTCGAACCTCCTCCATAATGGAAAGGAAATTGAAGACAGGATCAATTGGTATTATTTCTAGTTTTCCTTCTCTTGCATAGATATTATCTGCAATAATCCCTTAGACGTCTTTTACGATACCCACAAGTAAGAAACGGGGTGGTCAATTGTATTCTTACTCCATCACCACACGGGAAATTATTCCAAATTAAATGCTCACAAAACAAATCATCAATAGTCCCGTACTTGTTTATGTCCGTACAAGATACCGTACGTTCTCTTAATTAAGATGTAGGCAGAACGCTTGTTCACTAACGAGTGGCTCACACATTGCTTGCGGAACCCAACTCATACATCCGTACCGCGTATATTATATCACTAACCAACTATAATGATAACACGACGAAAATTTACTAAGAATATTTTAAAAGCATAATACATTGAACCATCGCATGAGATAGAAAAACTCAGTTTCTATAACACAATCGTCAATGTATACAACTGTATATTTTTAATGGTTTTCTTTATACAAATTAGTACAGAGTGTAAATAGGTGACTAGTCAGGGTTAATTAAGAGAATTTTATGTAATTAGACATAGGTTTTTACTTAGTAATGAGTAGTGATAATTTATTTAGTTGTAAATAATGGTCGTGAGTTGAAATCTATGAGATGTTAGCTTTTTATTCAGTGATATTTTTAACTTGTGTGGTTAGCAAGTAATAAATTTAAAATTAAACATTTGAACAATTTATAGTCGTATTTTCGTGTTAATTACGAAAAATATTAATTTGCGAATTTATGTGCGTCATTCTAGTTTCATGGCTCATTTAAAATATGTTGTAATTATGACGTCTTTAGACGTGGCCTCTAGGTAATTTGTAAATTCATTTTTTATTTATTATTGACGTCAAAAACATATTGGCACATACTAATTATTATGTTTACGCGAGTATTATTACACTTTTGAAATAAAAACATTTTTTTAAATTTATCGCGTTTGTATTTGATTTTGAATTTTCTGATGTTTTGAATGTTTTACAAGGGTTCATAATCGCAAGAGGACTAACAAGTAACATGTCTCGCGTCCAATAAGTCATAGTTATTACAGATATTTTTATCCACTCACTAGAATATTAGTTATTAAATTTTGGCCAACATTTTTGATATAAATTATTTATTAGTACAAAAAAGTAGAGCTAGGTACCATTTCGAATGTGTCCAGACAATAGCTAAACATAAAAAGGTACATTTTCGGGTACTTTATCTATTGGCCCTTACCCGGTCAGACTCTCTCAGGGTGTCGGTCTAATCCCCAGTCCGTCTCTGCATCACTTGTTCTAAATGAACTGAATATAACTTAAAGACTTGCATCGCTATCAAAAAAGCCAAATTCCGTTTTTCTAATAATAGATACATCCATCCATAGGGCTCATAGACATCCACTGTTAGACATAGGCCTCTTTAGATAATGTCATTCTGTACGTTCCAGTGCCATTTCTATCCAACAGTTTCCTAAGATCTTTCTGCGATTTTCAAAATATCCTTAATAGACTAGTTTTAAAATGTAATACTTAAAGGTCTTTGACCAGTGTGTGTTACCAGTGATGACTTACGGCACGGAAACGTGGTCCCTAAATGTAGGCCTCATATCAAGGCTCAAAGTCGCTCAGCGTGCTATGGAGCGGGCTATGCTCGGGATTTCTCTGCGAGATAGAATCCGGAATACGGAAATCCGCAGAAGAACGGGTGTAACCGACATAGCACGAAGAATTAGCACGCTGAAGTGGCAATGGGCAGGCCACATCGCTCGACGAACCGACAACCGCTGGGGAAGAAAGGTTCTCGAGTGGCGACCACGTATCGGACGACGCACTAGGTGGACCGATGACCTAGTGAAAGTAGCTGGGCGTCGTTGGATGCAGGCGGCACAGGAACACTCATTGTGGCGCAACATGAGGGAGGCCTACGTCCAGCAGTGGACGGCGATAGGCTGAAATGATGATGAAAATGTAATACTCACGATCACAGCTGATATACAAAAATGAGTGTTGGGCTCGAACCTCCTCCACAATGCGAAGGAAACTGACGACCTACTTTACCACGCTAACAAAAGTGTTGGTATTTTGTTTATGGGTGGTATATGGTAAGCGTACATGCGATCCATTCCATCCGGGGCCACGAAAGGACGGCGCGCAGGCCTATAACTCACCCGTACCCACCTCGCACTGGTCGTTGGGCCGACCACCGGAGCAGGGTGACATGTCGTCAGTGGACGGCCCTTGCATAAATGTTATATGCATTATAATATCCCATAGTCATCTTTTACGTCACCCACAGGCAAGAAAGTGTGTGGTGTATTGTATTCTTACTCTGTCAGCACACGGAATGTAATATTAGATTCATCATCATCTTGCTCTTATCCCAATTACTTGGGGTCGACGCAATATGTCATCTGTTTTGACATATTGCAAAAAGTTTCGGCAATGACTTTTATGACCGGCCGCCTGCCTGACGTCAACCCTCCTTGGGAATGTAATCGTTGACCCAAATGGTACCAGATGGAGTTGGTCCGGGTCAATCTAGGGCTCTTAGTCGTCTTTTACGACACCCACGAGCAAAGCAAGGGTTGGTAGTATTTGAAGCCGCTACCACACAGCATGTAATATTAGAATGGAATATTAGAATATGATATGAAATTAAAAATACTCATAACATGCAGGTTTTAATTAAAACTAAAATTGTTACGGGCAAGGTAAACAGTGCCATACAGCATCATTAACTTCGCATTAATCTCAAAAATAACATAACGAGGCTGCAGGATTAACTTCTTTTGCCGAAAGTGTAATAAAAAAGTTTCGGATCGTTAGCGAAATGCGGCAACCCTTTTGTGAGTGAAAATTAAATAATACGAGGCCGGGCAACACTGTGAGCGAATTTATTAAATATATTATTAACTAGCTGACCCAAGAGACGTTGTTCTGTTTAAATCTGTAAAAAAAATAGAAAATGGAATTCTCCTTGAAATCGATCGCAGCGCCACCTACCGGTTCCAATTATTAATCTAAACCGAATGGTTTGGATCTTACGAATGGCTATTATGAATTCTCATATCCATCGGAATGGCCACAAAAATTATCAAAATTGGTCCAGCCGTGTAGAAGGAGTTCAATTACAAACACGCGAACAGAAGATTTATATATATAAAAACAGAAAAGTTTATACGTCGAAAAAAAGGTTACATTAGAAAAGTATATATAAACGTTAAGTTTTCTTCAATTTTCTGCGCAACATTCTTATTTTTTTCTGTAAAGGCCATTTTAAAATATAGAAAACTCAAAAAACGATGGATGAAATCGGTAAAGTCCTTCTCAAGTTATGTTATCGTCCTGCCCGAACAGCGCCACCTACCGGATCCAATTGTGAATCTAAACTATCCTCGAATCCCCTTGAACACACACAAAAAATTTCGTTAATATCGGTCCAGCCGTTTAGGAGTAGTTCAGTGACGTACACAAGAAATTTATATATGTACTAGCAACCCGCGCTCGCTTCGCTTCGGTTTTAGTCGTTTTACCCGCGTAGTTCCCGTTCCCGTGGGAATACCGGGATAAAATATAGCCTAGCTTACGCCCTGATATTATAGCTTTCCATTGGTGAAAGAATTTTTGAAATCGGTCCAGCCGTTTTGAAGATTACCCGGAACAAACAGACAGACAGACAAAAAATTTTTAATCTGTATTTTAGGTATAGGTGTCGTGCAAATAACCGCGTGAGCATGAAAAAAGCCTATTATTTTGACATTACAAACAGACACTCCAATTTTATTTATTGGTATAGATAAGATAAGGATAAATTAGAAGTAACTTAGAATATCTTTTTTTTTTGGGCGCGCTATGGTTAGCACACAAACATCCAATTCGAAGATACCTACTTGAAAAAATTGTGACATTCATCATCATATCAGCTTATACATGCCCACTGTTGGGCTCGAGGCTCCTCCGCAATAGGAGGCAAATTGACCTACTATACCACGATGGTAAAATGTGTTGGTATTTTTTTATGGGTTGGCTATGGTAAGCGCACGCGCGGTCCATTCCATCCGGGGCGATGAAAGGACGGCGCGCGGGCCCATAACCCACCCGTACCTACGTCACCTCGTTGTTAGGCCGACCACCGGAGCAGGGTGACTTGTCGTCAGTGGTCGGCCCGACGGAATACCCTTTCGGGTACCCCTCGCCTCTCGACGTCCTGGAACGTCGGTCGCCGTCGCGCAAACGTGTTGGTATAGGGTTTCATTTCAAGTTTTCCTTATCTTGCATAGGTAATTCTTGCTTAAATTTTTGAGAAAAGGCCTAACCTCTTCTAGCTTAATTTAGTAAAAATATTTTAAGAAAAATATTAAATACGTAATTACTATTTTAAAATATAAATGCAAATTCCGAAATTTTGAAATAAATACCTCAGGGTTGCAGCTATACGCTCACGCTATGCAGGGCCGTTTGTAGCCCAAGCTTATTCAGGTACCCGCTGTCAGTAGAACATATCTCACAACTCATAAATATCGCTGAACACGTTAAATATTGAGGCGGTGGCCGATCCAATCGACCAACCCTTTGTCGCCAAACGACACTGAATGGGTGAAAAATGACCCCGAGCCAAATATTAATAAGTGTTCTTTTCAGTGGCGCGTCGATATAAAGTTTAAACATTTCAACGACAATTTGTTATCTGGCAACACTGATAATGAGCGGATCAGTGACTTTTTTATTTATGTGTAAATTTATGAAATTGAAATTTATATTCCTCTTATTGAAAATTAATTATACATGGTAGCTTTATAGTTTGTAAAATAGCAGCAAATATTTTATGTACCTACTTTTATGTTAATTAGTATTTAAAATAATCTATATATGAAAAAGGAAATGCGTGAGTGTCGTAGAACACTTGGTAGGAACGAAGCTCCTTTCATTGTATTTTGATATTGATAAACGTATTATATTATTCATTAACAAATACAAATAAACTAATTGCTAGTGTCTAAGAACAATTAAATAAATATGGTAGCAAATTTCGTAATTAATGTATTTTTTCGAGTTGTGTAAATAAATATTTTATTGTATAAAAATCACTTCATCTAATTCTTTATAAACATCAATACTTTCTTCAGAGAACTTATTGGTACCTTGAACCAATAAGTGCAGACCTGTAACAGGGCACAACTAATAGTATTACACACCATGGATAACCGTTTAAACTATAGAAACGGACGTGACGGAAAATTCTTACACGTTTTTTTTATTACCCTCCGGCCGCCAAGCCGTGCGATAATCTTTCAATCCATGGTCGCACCCACCACCGTCGACATCTTTTTTGCTTCTTTTTTGTCAACTTTTTGATTAAATGATCACAAATTAAAGTAATTCCACGACGCACGAGTTCATTTGATAACATATTGTAAGAAATGAATAGTGAATGTTCTTTTTTAAATCATAATGTCTTAGCCGTGTGAACATAGAATGAAAGAAAAATGAACATTCACTCGAATGAACCGTCTGATATCCGCTTTAGAAACTTCATTCCAAAACACAAAATGTTTCTATGTCAGTTATAGACTGAAATCATCCAACTGATGTAACCCAAACTGGTTTTATTAGACTCGCAATAATGCGAAGATGGTTTCAGACCACTATAGCAACATATTAAAACCCGATTATAACAACATATTAAAACCCGCTACGATTGATTTCAAAGAATTCTATTTCTATATTGTTTTTAATTTTTCACAGAAAAATCCGTTAGGTCAGCAAATTTTTTTTTCATTTGATTTCCAACGGTGGTAAACATGCAAGCAGCATCCCTGATGGTAAGTGATACTGCTGCACATGGACCTTTGCAATACCAGGGGCACAGCCAAACCGTGGCCTACCGTAAAGAAAATACTCTTCTTAAACCTCGTTTAAAGAAGGACATGTCATAGCGCTCGGGAAACACAGCAGCAGGTAGTTCATTCCAGAGCTTGCATGTACGTGGGAGAAATGTTCGCTGGAAACGTACAATTGAAGACTATAACGCTCCCAGGTGAAATGGATGAACCTTGCTGCATGTGGTACGTTGGTAAAATGGTGACGGTGGTACCAAGTCAAACAGTTCATTTGTACACACCTAAGTTAGGTTAAGTAATCTCCTTTTATAAATAAAACTACTTTACTGATTTTAATCTCGTTTGTATTTGATTTTTGATTGCCCGACGTTTTGAACACTTTGCAGCGTTCATAGTCACGGGGGACCGTGATCATGGTCCGCCCGTGACCATAAACGTTGTTTTGTTTACAATGAGTAGTACCTAATACTCACGTAAACATCAGAGCTCATTAGTCTTCTTTTTTTTTGATTGGGCAGCTCACACGCCGTCCGTTCCGCCCGTGGTGACAAAAAGGCAACGTGCGGCCCCCTCACCCAGCGTATTCCTTCTCCTTTGGCATTGGGTCGACTACCGTTACCGAGTTCCTTGTTGTATCCTTTCGGGTACCCTCGGGATATCCGTTCGGGTATTCCCGGGACGTCGGTCACTCTCGCGCTCGTTAAGTAGGTGACCTAACATATGCTGAATTTTACGATTGAAGTGAAAATTCTTGTGACTCGGGACAAGCACGTCATCCTCACACCGCTAATAAACATTTCGCTAATAAACATTACACATATTAAGAAGAGTATTTTCATCACAGTAGGCAACAGCCTGGCTGTGCCCCTGGTATTGCAAAGGTCCATGTGCGGCAACGTCACTTACCATCAGGTGTGCTGCCTGCTCGTTTGCCACCATCGGCAATAAAAAAGAAACATTACAGTAATATAATCTGTAGATATGTAAATTTCCATCCATCTATCCATCCATGAGTCCGTCTATCCAGGTTCGATGCCCATCCATAGAAATATTTTTATGATGATATTTATAAGCAAGGTGTATTTTATATCCGTTAATTAATTAAACTCGGATTTATTTCCAAGTTCATGAAGTGTAAATAATAAAATTTAAAAAATAAATTATAATTAATTCAGTATATATGGTTAAATAGGGCAATATTACTTCCGAGCCTTGTTATTTGTAACACAAGGTGGGCTAACGGCCACCTGCCATGAGACAAAATTAGAGGAAACGGAGTACATACATTTAAAATACTTATACTAGCTGACCCAATAGACGTTGTTCTATTCAAATCTAAAAAATAGTAAAAGTAATTCTCCTTGAAATCGGTCGTAGCGTCACCTACTGGTTCCAATGATTAATCTAAACCATTCTCATGTTTTTTTTTTTATTGCAAACGGTGGCAAACGAGCAAACAGTACACCTGATGGTAAGTGTTGCTGCCGCTCATGGACCTTTATAAGGCCGCTGCCTACCGCGAAGAAAGTGAAGGGAGTGTGAATGCGTGCATTGAGGCTCGGTGATACCAAAGGTACCACCAAAACCCTCCACACGCAAACACCCTCAGAAAGTTGGGCTTCCGGCTCTCTCGCTCACCGAACGAAGCGCAGTAACAAATTGCTACTACTCAGACGTCGATTTTCTGCGAGAGTGTGGTACTACCCCGGACGGACCGACCCGCGGCTGTAGACAGATAACTGTCGACAGTGTGGTCCTACCACTTTTAAACTGTCCATCGGAACAGCTAGAAAACAAATCATCAAAATTGGTCCAGCCATTTAGAAGGAGCTCAATAACAAACACACGAGCAGAAGTTTTATATATACATACTAGCTGACCCAACAGACGGATCTTCTGTTCAAATGAAGCACCACCGTACCGGATTCAATTGTAAATCTAAACCATTTTCAAACCCCCTTAAACACGCACAAAAAAATATCGTCAACATCGGTCAAGCCGTTTAGGAGAAATTCAATGACGTAAACACATACACAAGAAATTTATCTATATATAAAGATAAAGATGGACTAATAGTAAAAATTTCAATTTTAATCATGAGGCCTAGGGTTCTTAAATCAGTTAGTACATCAGTAGGTACATATTGATTGCATAGATGGCGTAGTGGTTAAGATACCAACCTGCCATGCCAGTGTATTGTGTTCGATTCCATGCAAGATAATATTTTGTGCGATCCATAAATTGTTGTTTAGAGCTGACCAGGCGAACTTCGTACCTCCATATTGTTTTTCGTAAATTTATTTTCTGAATTCCCGAAAATATAGTCTGTCTCTAGCTGTCATTTGCGTTTTGTTATTACATGTCAGATGACGTTTTTGTTATACCACGTTTCATAGTGACTTGTATTCTCTTTGACGTTATATTATTATATTACGGGATCCTATGTCCGTCTCCTGGATCTTAGCTACCTCCCCACCAATTTTCAGCCAAATCGGTACAGCCGTTTTTGAGTTATAAATAGTGTAACTAACACGACTTTCTTTTATCTATACCAATAAATAAAATTGGAGTGTCTGTTTGTAATGTCAAAATAATAGGCTTTTTTCGTGCTCACACGGTTATTTGCGCGACACCTATGCCTAAAATAGCAATTAAAATATTTTTGTCTGTCTGTCTGTCTGTTTGTTCCGGGTAATCTTCAAAACGGCTGGACCGATTTCAAAAATTCTTTCACCAATGGAAAGCTATAATATTAGGGCATAAACTAGGCTATATTTAATCCCAGTATTCCCACGGGAACGGGAACTACGCGGGTAAAACGACTATAACCTATAACCGAAGCGAAGCGAGGGCTAGTATATATATATATATATATATATATATATATATATATATATATATATATATATATATATATATATATAGATTTGTAAAGTCCCTTGCAATACCAAGATTATTTAGAGAAGGGTATTGGGTTTTTCACTAGCGACACCTAAATTTTAAACAGCACGGTACCCGGTGCCGATTTGAATATCGGGCGAAAAGTGGCAAAAATCACTTTTGTTGTATGAAAGAAATATTTATTTTTATTTTATCATTAAAACAAATATGCAATTAAGTATTTTGTGAATATTTCAAGTGCCTACCTGTTACCATTTACTGATATCGTGCAAAAATAGGCAAAAAAATGGCGTTTTTGTATGGGAGCCCCTTAAATATTTATTTTATTATGTTTTTAGTATTTTTTGCTATAAACAGCAATAGATATATATAATTTGTAAACATTTCAAATGTGTAGCTATCGCGGTTCTTGAGACAGTACAGTACAGTCTGGTGACAGATAGACAGACAGACGGACAGACGGATAGATGGACGGGCAGACAGCGAAGTCTTAGTAATAGGGTCCCGTTTTTACCCTTTGTGTACGGAACCCTAAAAATGTGTCTATTGAGTCGACTTCAAGTAAATGGGGTAAAAGCAGGGTGATCATGGCTCCATCACCACATATTACCTACAATTTAGTTGTTCTTAATAAAAACAGCACACTTTATGTGTGGTGACGGAGTAACAATACCATTCACCACCACCCTACCTACCCGTCCTTCCCCTAAAATCTTATATCTTTAAACGAGCAATTCTTGTATATATATATATATATATATATATATATCGAGGATCTCGGAAACGGCTCCAACGATTTTGTTGAAACTTGGCATACTAGAGGATTCGGGCCCAAAAAATCGATATAGCTAGGTTTTATGTATAGAAAATGTTGTTTTGTCAGTGTTTTTGGCAGACAATATAATGACATTAAATTTTAAAAGAATATGAATTCAAATTTTGCCATCAATGTCATGAGTTACGATAGCTCAGTGGCGAAGTAATCATGTTTCATTTTATTTTTGACATCGGCGACAAACGGCGTCGGATCGAATCTCGGTGTTATTATTATTCTCTTTTTGTAATTTTTTATATAAATTTCATTATTTATTTTTTATTTTTTATTAATATATATCTAAACTAGCAATCCGCCCTCGCTTCGCTTCGCATTCAGTCGCCTTACGCGCGTAGTTCCCGTTCCCGTGGGAATACCGGGATAAAATATAGCCTATGTTACTCCCTGATATTATAGCTTTCCAATGGTGAAAGAATTTTTAAAGTCGGTCCAGTACTTTTTGAGTTTATTCGTTACATACAAACTTACAAATTTTACCTCTTTATAATATTAGTATAGATAAATGCTACAAAAATACTCCGAGCGAAGCTCGGTCAACTTGATATTTCTACTAAAGCATTAAATATATATCTATACCAATAAATAAAATTGGAGTGTCTGTTTGTAATGTCAAAATAATAGGCTTTTTTCATGCTCACACGGTTATTTGCACTATACATATGCCTAAAATACACTTTAAATTTTTTTTGTCTGTTTGTTCCGGGTAATCTTCAAAACTGTTGGACCGATTTCAAAAATTCTTTCACCAATGGAAAGCTATAATATCAGGGAGTAAACTAGGCTTTATTTTATCCCGGTATTCGCACGGGAACGGGAACGACGCAGGAAAGACTGAAACCGAAGCGAAGCGAGGGCGGGTTGCTAGTATAATATATATGCAAGAGAAAGAGAACTTGAACTAAAACCCTATACCGTCTAATCAGCGTGGTATAATAGGTCAATATACTTCTTATAACGAAGAAGGCTTAAATCTAACAATGGGACGCATATAAGCTGAAAATGATGAAATAAAATTAATATTAGTCCTTCTCAAGATACCCACTAATTCAAGAGTTAGAACTCTATATTCCAAAAAGATTTCTAATAAAATCATTGATCATCATCTCGGCTCATATAGCCATGTCCCACCTGGCTCGAACCTGCTCCACAATAAGAGGGAAAGTAACCTTACTATACCATGCTGGTCAGACAGGTTGGTATATATAGGGTTTTATTTCGAGTTTTCTTTCTCTTGCATAGATGTTATATACATATTTAATCCCTTAGTCGTCTTTAACGACACCCTAGGGGTAGATAAGGGGTGAATTCTTTTTCTATCACTATACGGCAAGTGCGCTGTTTTCATTAACGACAACTAAATTTTAGATTGATTGATTGACGGAGTCATCATCATCCTGCTTAAATCACAATTACTTGGGTCAACTCAATATGTACCTTTCTTTCATCAAACAGGTTGGTATAAGATTTAGTTTCGAGTTTTCCTTCTCACGCACAGATATTATGCTTATAGTCCTCAGTCTTCTTTTACGATACCTGCGGACAAGAAAGAGTGTGTTGAATTGTATTCTTATTCCGTCTCCATACGGCAAAACTCCATTTTTACCTAAGACATTCTTAATGAAACCATTGATAGGTAAAATAATATGAACGCTAAAACACATTGACATTCCAGCTGTTCACTACGAATACACCTTTAAATGTAGTTTGATAAACGTGTATGTTTTCTATATCATGTAATAATTAATTTAAATGATAATAATGGTTTTAAAAGTAGGAGTTTGTCGGCTGTCATAACAAATATGTAAGCAAGTAATTTTTACAGGTGCAATGCTTATGACAAAATAAATGTTTGTGGTTATGCTATCTGTCATTCTATACAAGCAGTGTTGATTTAAATTATAATAAAAATATAATAACAAACATAAATACGATTAACTTTTTTGTATATAATTAATTTTCCGTGTGGTGACAGAGTAAGAATATAATTCACTCTATCTTGGCCGTGGATGTCGTACAAGACGACTAAGGGATGTAATATGCACATAAGATCTGTGCAAGAGAAGGAAAACTCGAAATGAAGCCCTATACCAACATGTCTGACCAGCATGGTATAATAGGTCAAATTCCCTTCCATTGTGGAGGAGGCCCGAGCCCAACAGTGGGACGTATGTGGGCTGCGATGATGATGATGATGAAATAATTTACCTTGTAGTGTCGGAGTAAGAATAAAATGTACCAATTCCCTTCTTGCCCGTGGGTATCGTAAGACTAAGGCGTAATATGCAAATAATATCTATTTAAGAGAAAACTGGAAACAAAAATTTATAACAATACGTCTGACCATCGCTCCCGGTGCGGAGGAGGTTCCACCATAGCAGTGACACGTATATGAGAATGATTATGGAAGAATTTATGACCGTCGAAATTGTGGCTGCCGATATTGCTCTCGATTCAAAAGTCAAAACGTACAGAAAAATAATAACTTTAAAACTTTTAAGGTAATAGATAATTTTCAGTTATAAACAGGAGTTTGTTTGACTTACTTCAGAAAAAGAATTGGTAAAATATATAAGATCAAGCTGCATGCTCTACATCCTTTTTACAAATAAAATTCCTTACACTCGCCCGCAACACCACCTATCGGCTCAATTCTGAATTACAATATAATTTTTTTATTGATTTGAAAGTATGTTACTTGAAGGACCTACTTTGAAATAATTAATTCTATACATGTCCAAAAAAGTTATGTATAAATAGGTGATAAAAAATATTTTTAACAAAAAAAAAACTGACTGCAAACAAAAAACAATTCCCAAACAAATTAATATGCACTAAAAAGCAAAACAATAATTCTTTTAAAACTTGATGAAATAAAAAAATTTAGAGTACTTAAAAGTCAATTAAGTTATTACGACAATATAATGTAGTTACAATTATTGTCACTTTTGGGGGCGGTGTCTATGTCTATGTCGTTATGTGTTTGCCATGCTAAGTATATAATTTCATGTGTATATAAGTATATAATTATATACTTATATACACATGAAATAAATACATCATCATCATCATCTTGCTCTTATCCCAATTACTTGGGGTCGACGCAATATGTCATCTATTTTGACATATTGCAAAAAGTTTCGGCAATGACTTTTATGACCGGCCGCCTGCCTGACGTCAACCCTCCTTGGGAATGTAATCGTTGACCCAAATGGTACCAGATGGAGTTGGTCCGGGTCAATCTAGGGCTCTTTGTCGTCTTTTACGATACCCACGAGCAAAGCAAGGGTTGGTATTATTCGAAGCCGCTACCACACAGCTAAACACATGAAATAAATACAATATCCTAATATATTTTAATATTGAATTTAATATAAATTTCTTACGTTACCAGCTATACTTTACGTCACAGAATGTCAAATAAATAGGTTTCAATGTTATCATTAACTCAACTCATATATATATATATATATATCCCGCTACCGGGCTGAAGCCGCCTCCAAAGTGGAAAAGATTAACCCTGCCATCCTGGCGAGACGAATTATTTTTATTGCCTATTTTCCTTCTCTTCTATAAACATTATGTCTTAGTCGTATTTTTAAGGCACTAAGAAAATAATCCTTGTATTGCGCGGGACTTAACAAACATATAATTCCATCCATCCATCAGCCTACAGACGTCCACTGCTGGATATAGGCCTCCCCACGAGAATGCCATTCGGAACGGTGCTGCGCCACCCGCATCCAACGGTTCCCTGTGACCTTGAGAATGTCGTCAGTCCACCTAATAGGGACTCGTCCAACGCAGCGCCGTCCGATTCGTGGTCGCCGCTCAAGAACTTTTCTTCCCCAACGGTTGTGGGTTCGACGAGCGATGTGGCCTGCCCATTGCCATTTCAACGTGCTAATTTTGGAGGCTATGTCGGTTACACCCGTTCTACTACGGATTTCCGTGTTCCGGATTTTATCACGTAGAGAAATAATGAGCATAGCCCTCACCATAGCACCCTGAGCGACTTTGAGCTTTTTTATGAGGCCGACATTTAGAGACCATGTTTCAGTGCCGTAAGTCATCGCTGGTAACACTCACTGGTTATAAACCTTTGTTTTCAGACACTGCGGAATATTGGACGAGAAGATCCTCTTAATTTACCCGAACGCTGCCCAGCCGAGTTGAATTCGTCGGCTGACCTCTTTCTCGAAATTGGATTTACCTAACTGGACTGCTTGTCCTAGGTAAACATAATGAGCCACAACTTCGTGAATCGCAACTAGGATCGGTGCAGGAATGACATGGGCATTAGACATGACTTTCGTCTTATCATCCATGTTCATTTGTAGACCCACTAGTTGAGATACCCTGCTGAGATCATTGAGCATAGCGCCAAGGTCCTCCTTGGATTCTACCATGACTACGATATCGTCAGTAAATCGAAGGTCAGTATACATCATATTCGCCGTTGATGTTGATGCCGAGTCCGTCCAGTCTAAGAGCTTGAAGACATCTTCCAGCGCAGTGGTGAACAGTTTCGGAGAGATGACGTCTCCCTGTCTCACACTTCTCTGCAACTGGATCGGTTTCGTACTCTTATTCTGGATGCGGACTGACATAGTAGCGTTTCTATACAAACACTTCAGCACTTTGATGTATCGATAGTCAATTTGGCACCACTAAAGGGACTGCAGCACTGCTCAAGTTTCGACAGAATCAAAGACTTTCTCATAGTCCACAAACGCTAGACACAGAAGCCGATTATACTCCTCGGTCTTCTGTATAATCTGGCTTAGCGTGTGGATGTGGTCTATGGTACTATAATCTCTTCGAAAGCCGGCTTGTTCGGGCGGCTGGAAGTCGTCGAGCTTGCATGCGAGTCAGTTCATAATGACTCTTGAGAACAATTTGTAGACGTGGCTCAAGAGTGAGATGGGTCTGTAATTCCTTAAGAGCGTTTTATCGCCCTTCTTGAAAAACAGCACCACCACACTCCTGGTCCACGACTCTGGAACGTCGCCCCCGAAAATGACAGAATTAAACAACTTCTGTAAGGCTTTTAGAACTGGCTTGCCACCAGCCCTCTGGAGTTCTGTGGTAATTCCGTCATCTTCCGGTGCCTTCCCGTTCTTTAATTGTTTCAGAGCCATTCTGACCCTGGGATGAAATAACAGTGCCGTCATCGGTCTTCAACTTGGTCATTTAGCTGTGCCCGATAGACAAATCACTTGCGAACACTTTAAAGCCACGGTTACGCTCTATTGCCTCTTCAATACGCTAAATATTGAATCGGCAAACGTCGCGTCACACGGACTTTGAGATTTGTCTATTAAGCTGCCTATGTGTGGACCAGTCAGCTGAAGACTGCACCGTTATTTCCTTTCGCCACTCCATGAGCTTGAGAGTCTGGTCTGAAAGTTTTCTTGGTCTATTTGCGCGACGGGTCTTGAAAAACTTTGATCCGACAGCGTGGACAGTTTCCACGAACCTGTTGCTCATATCGTTCGAGGATTAGCGCTCTTCTAGGCATTGGAAGCGATTATGTAATTTGAGCTGAAAGTTCTCGGGGTTCTGGTATTGAATAGTTGTAGGTCAGAGGTTCATCAAGGGAAACCGCTCGATTTTCGTACGCAAATTCAATGTGCCTCGTACCATCCAGTGATCACTCCTAGTTTTAATCCTACTAATCACAGGGACATCAATGAATATTTGTCGTTTGTCCGACAAAATGAAGTCTATCTCGTTTTTAGTGGAACCATCGAGGCCAATCCAGGTTCACTTCCTTTGTGGCCGCTTTTTGGAGAAGGAATTCATCATAAAGAGGCCTGCCTTCTCCAAAAAATCTGCCAGTTTTTGGCCCCTTTAGTTTCTCTGTCCAAATCCATATTGCCCCACTCTCAGCTCATCATCTGTCCTTTTGCCTAGTTTCGCGTTGAAGTCTTCCATAACTACCGTGAAGTAGGTTTTGGACGTATGGATGGCTTTCGAGATGTCCTCGTATAAGGCCTCCACAACGTCGTCGGAGTATGTCGAGGTCGGCGCGTAAACCTATATGACCTTCAGCGAATACCGTTTGGTAATTTTGAGTATAAGGTACGCTACCCTTGTCGACACACTCTCGATCTTCTCCACGTTGTTCACGAGAGACTCTCGAACGATAAACCTTACACCGCCTCGGGATGGGTGATTTCCCTCCCGGTAGAAGAGTACCAGATTTCCAGACCGGAGGATTATCGTGCCCTCGCCCTCTCTTCGCATTTCTGATAATCCTACAATGTTCTAACGGATTTTGCTCAATTCCTCTTCCAGCTCGATGACCCTCTCGTCGGTCTTAAGTGTCCGAATATTGTGTGTTACCAGGGCCAAAGATCGATTTTTTTGGTAGCCGGATCGCGACCGGGGATTCTTAGCATCCCCTGCTCCGCCATCCATGGGCCCGCTACCAAAATGAGCCCGTGGAGAGGCGTAACTGCCGTGACTGGGGGCCGTCATTTTTATTGCATCTATTTTTATAAGGGGGGTATAATGCCATAATCGCCACGCTTGGCATACGCGTTGGCGATCGCACTAAGTGTTGGTGTAAGAAATTTTCCCAGGAAATAGCTGCTGCCCATTCTCCTGGTGAGACCCTCAGCCGATTTTTACGACTTCTACGGGCAAGCAAAAGGTGACGACAATTGTATTCTATCCCGTCGCCACACGTGACACTTTGTGGATCGCACAAAGTGTTGTCCTGCACGAAATTTTAGAAGTCGCGACACTGGCACGGTAGGTCGGTATCTAAATCACTCTGCCATCTGTTCATTTTACGACAACAATAGACAAACAAGGGAGGGTGATAAATTGTTTTTTACTTCGTCACTATATCATTTCATCATCATTTCAGCTCCTACACGTCCCACTGTTGGGCTCGAGCCTCCTCCACAATAAGAGGGAAAATGACCTTACTATACCAGTACTGGTCAGACAGGTTGGTATTGAGTTTTATTTCGAGTTTTTCTTCTCTTGCAAAGATGTTACATTCGTAATATATCCCTTAGGTGTCTTTTACGACATCCACGGGCGGTGATTGGTGATTTGTATTCTTTCTCTGTCACCACACTTCGTCATTACAAGGATAAAAGATTGGGTTTATCCAAATTAATTAGTATTATTTCACAATCAAATTCCCCAAACATATACTAGTTGGACTACAAAAATACGTTATCGGACTTCAAAAACCCCCGTCACAAGAAATTAAATTATTTGTACATATGACCACAGGATATGACCCAGCTTCCATGGTTCATTAAGTCGGTACCATTGACTCATAGATTCCGAACCCGGAGGGCGTTGCCGTTGACCTGTGACATCCCGGCGCCAATATTTTTTCGACGTCTGCCTAATAATTGTTACAAGAAATGAATTTCGATCTGGCACGATAATATTTCTAATTTCCTTGTTTTGTTTTACTAATTAAATATTGCTTTCGTTTGTTTTTAATTCCCTATCATACCTAACGGAAACATTTTTTTTTATATCCGAACAGTATCCTTGAAATCAATTATAATTTCGAATCCAATTCAATTCCAATCTCAGCAAACTTATATTTGGTACTCTTAAACAAAATCGAGAATGAATTCTTCGCATTTGCCGTTATGTATATCACCAAATGTGTCGTATTTTATAAAGTATTTTAAATTAATAACGTTACTGAACTCGATCACTACAAAGACGCTTTCTTGAAATTGTGCAACATTAACGATTTTAAACTACGTCAAAATCACGTCGGGAGTAGCAAATATTTGACTTAATTGACGAGAGTCGAATTCATTTATTTTAAAAAAAATCCACGCAATTCGATTCCAATTGTGCGCTAGTGTCACTTTCAAGAGGACCGAATTGCTCAAATTCGAGCTGCGATTGGATTTAGGTTTGGAATCGGGGTTCAAGAGTAAGCACACAGAACACTGGCAGAAATTCATTTTCTTCCGTGTTGTGACGGAGTAAGAATACAATTCACCACTCCCTATCCTGCCCATGGATGTCGTAAGAGACGACTAAGGGATATAATCCCTTATATCAAATGCCATTCATCAAATGCGATTTTTTTGTACTTTTTATAGATAATGGTACGGAACCCTTCGTGCGCGACTCTGACTCGCACTTAAGTGGTTTTATATTTATACGATTGGTCGAGATATTGGCAAATATTCAAACAGTTCCTGTACGACGCACCGGTGTGGGCGAGGTCCCTTACCGCCCGACTCAGGGCTACTCTGTGGCGACCACAGAGAGCCATGGCGGTCAGGGCCATTCGCGGGTATCACACGGTGGCGACGGAGGCGGCGTGCCTGTTGGCCGGGACTCCCCCGTAGGACCTGGAGGCGGAAATGCACGCCGATTTGTATCGGCGAAGGTCGGGGGTGCGAGCGGAGGGCGGTGTGGTCTCTTTGAGGGAGCTCACCGCTTGGCGCGTCGACGCCCGCCGAGACGTCATTGCCCATGGGGCAGTCTGGCTGGAGAGGCCTCGATACGGTGTCTGGACCGTGGAGGCCTTCCGGCCGGTGCTGATGCAGTGGCTAAAACGGCGGCACGGGGTGCTTTCCTTCCGACTGGTGCAGGGCTTGACGGTGCATGGATGCTTCGGCAAATACCTGTACACGGTTGCTAGGAGGGAGAGCACACCATCATGCCACCAGTGCGATTGCGACGAGGACACAGCGCAGCATACGCTCGAGGTTTGTGCCGCCTGAGCAGTGCAGCGTCGTGAACTCGTCGCAATCATCGGTGCCGACCTGACGCTGCCGACCATTGCTAGGGCGATGCTCAACAGCGTCAGGAGCTGGGACGCGGTCGCAACCTTCTGCGAGGCAGTGATCTCGCAGAAGGAGGCCGCGGGCCGCGCGCGCGATGAGCTCAGCCTCGACGAAGCGACCCGCCGCCGGCGACTGGGGCGGCGCAGGCGCGATTACCTGCGCGTCATGCCGCCCTAGTCGAGGCCGCGGGTGACGTGACCGGGGAGTTAGTCCGTCACCCGCCGAGAGGCCGACCGCGTGAGGAAAGACCGACGTCCCCCCCGAAGGGGCGACGTCAGTCGATGTGAGGGTACCCCAAGTAGGGGGTAATCCGTCGGGCCGACCACTGATGACAAGTAACCCTGCTCCGGTGGTCGGGCCAACGACGAAGGCGACGTGGTGTTCGGGTGGGTTGCGGGTATGCGTGCTTACGCCCCTCTGTCGCCCCGGACGGAGTGGTGCGAGGAGCGCGCCGACCGCAGCCCACCCCAAAAAAAAAAAAATATTCAAACAGCAAATGACCCAAATGGTAAATAAATTATTATACTAAAATGTAGCACCTAATTAGAATAATTTTATATATTATTTTTCCTTACTTATAATTGATTAAATAATTTAATTTCAATGAGGTCCTGTTATCCTTTTTCCCTGTGATAGAACCATATCATGTCGTTTTAAACCAACCAATTACAGAGTTTTAAAATGTCAACATTGCATAATTATTGAATACTTAGATCGATGTTAAGTCAATAACAAGTCGGTAATTTGTAAATTTTAATTAATAATTAAATGAACAAGTTTGGTATTGATTGACAAAAATTTCCTCAATTTGTCAACAGCAGAGTAATATATTAAGAAAAACAGCAATTCACGAGAAAAAAATATTCTGATAATACGCGAGTATTAGAACACATTGTGAATACAACTACTTATTTTATCGTGTTTGGATTTAATTTTTGATGTCCCGCCGAGTAGTGCGAGGAGTACGCCGACCGCAGCCCAACCCAAAAAAAAAAGTAAAAATAGGGTATCTTTAGATTTTTCCTCCTCTTGCATTGATGTTATACGCATATTATATCCCTTGGTTGTTTTTTTTACGGCACTCACTGGCAAGATAGGGGGTGGTGAGGTAATACTCTTACTCCGTCACCTCAAGTATTTTTTTTGAAGTTCGTTCCAGAGTCTTCAAGTAAGTGAAGGTGAACCTGAAGGCGGATATTATTCCGACTGATATAGTCATCATCATCTCAACTCATATACCTATAATGCGTGCGTCGAGGTTCTACCACTATAGGAGAGAACCACTTTGCCATTTATTTTACCAAGCTGGTCAAATATGTTGATAGAAGTATTTCTTTTGAGTTCTCATTGCATTGCATAGATGCTATCTACATCTCATAATTCCATAATTGTCATTTAATATACCCACAGATAAAAAAGTTCATGTTGAATTGTATTCTTACTCCGTTAACATAACTGATACTTGTAATAATTACAAAAGAAACCAATAATACAATGTTTATAATTTTTTTTTTATTCCACGTGAACATCCATATCTAACCCCTTTTTTTGTGCATGGTATAATGCAGTCTTTACGCATGCCCACCTCTGATAGATGAGTATGCTCAACGTCGATTTAGTATCAGCGCCACTGTGCCATTGCTGTGTGGTAGCGGCTTCGAATACTACCAACCCTTGCTTTGCTCGTGGGTGTCGTAAAAAGCGACTAAGAGCCCTAGATTGACCCGGACCAACTCCATCTGGTACCATTTGGGTCAACGATTAGATTCCCAAGGAGGGTTGATGTCAGGCAGGCGGCCGGTCATAAAAGTCATTGCCGAAACTTTTTGCAATATGTCAAAACAAATGACATATTGCGTCGACCCCAAGTAATTGGGATAAGAGCAAGCTGATGATGATGATGATGATGATGCCACTACCAGCTAAAAACCACACGCTGTTCCTGTCCCTCGGCTACGGCGAAATCATGGGACTGTTTTCACATGCACCAAAATTCTGCCGGACCGACACATCCGCTGCTGGCGAACTCACTTTAAGAAGGTACTGCTCTCTCACCTTACCGCCTCAAATAATATCCATAAGCATTCACTCCTCAACCGTAGCTAACCTTAAGCCAACCAACTAAGGTATAGGCGGGGCATGGTTGCTTCGCGAAATATCTACACACGGTCATGAGGAGCGAGAGCACACCGTCCTGCCACCACTGCGATTGCGACGAGGACACTCGAGGTGTATGCCGCGTGCTCAGAGTAGCGCCGTGAATTCGTCGCAATCATCGGTACCGACCTAACGCTGCTAACCATCGCTAGGGAGATGCTCGACAGCATCAGGACGCGGTGTCGCCGCCTTCTGTGAAGACTTGAACGGCGCAGGCGCGAGTACCTGCGCCTGATGCCGCCCAAGCCGAGGCCGCGGGTGACTGGACCGAGGAATAGTTCGTCACCTGCTGAGAGGTTGACCGACACCCTGAGATGGGCGTTGTAAAGGGAGGATATCCGAAAGTGTGTCCCGGCTGGCTGGACACGGACGACAAGGAACTCGGTGCCGGTGGTCGGCCCAATGGCGAAGGAAAGGAGATACGGTGGGTTATGGAGCTGCATTCCGCCCTTTCGTCGCCTCGGATGGAATGGATGACGTGTGCTGAACATAGACCACCCAAAAAAAGCTAACTCCGTGCTAAGGTTCAAATCCATGTGTTGCGAAGGAGTTTACAAATTCAGACAGAACAATTACTTGTAGACCATACAACGGACTATACCAATCTGTCTGAACAACATGGTAAAGTAAAGTCAATTTCCCTCCTATTGTGGAGGAGGCTCGTGCCCAGCAGTGGGACGCATATGGACCGAGATGATGAGAAATTTGCAGAAATTATATAATCTTATGCGATATTAAAAGTCTCAAACTTATGCTCCACAATATCAATACAGTTTTGAAGGCTTCCGAAGCAATAAATTAAATTTATGACAACATTAGCGCAAAAAAAGCGCATCATATTAAAAGCGACCCTAATTATGAGAATGTGTTCCTTTGCTAATCACCCAGCGCCGTAGCTTGACACCTCTGTCCGATTTCAAATAAAAAAAATAACACAAAAAGTTTTTTTAATCTGTTTTATTGCTTCTTAGCTCAAATCATCAGCATATGTCTGGTTATCCGTGTGGTGACGAAATAAGAATACCTACAGTTCACCATTCCTTATCTTGCCCGTGGACGTCTTAGAAGACGATTTAGGGATATAATATGCATATAACATCTGGGTAGTTCTTCTTTTCAACCAAACAAACTTTTCAAACAAAGTTTGGCTTCCGGCTCTCTCGCTCACCGAACGAAGCGCAGTAACAAATTGCTAGTACTCAGACGTTGATTTTCTGCGAGTGTGTGGTACTACCCCGGACGGACCGGCCCGCGGCTGTAGACAGATAACTGTCGACAGTGTCGTCCTACCACTCGACACATATGTTAACATCGTGACTAATAATTTTTCCCGATAGAATGGACATTGAACATATCATAAAAAAACTAGAAGTGCTGATGAAACTAGATATTTTATCAATGGTTATAAAAGGGAACGACCCATCTATGCAGGAGAAGAAAACTCGAAATAAAACCCTATACCAACCTGTCTAAGCTACATGATGGTGAGGTCAATTTGCCTCCTATTATGGAGGAAGCTCGAGCTCAACTGTTGGACGCATATGAGCTGTGATAATGATATTACTTGAGATCAACACTATATGTACCTACTTCATATAAATTACAAACTGCTTTGGCAATAATAATTCTATGACTGGCCGGTAGTAGCAAGTTGTTACTGCGCTTCGTTCGGTGAGCGAGAGAGCCGGCAGCCCAGGTTTTTAGGGTATTTGCATGTGGTGGGTTTTGGTGATACTTTTAGTATCACCCAACCCCATTGCACGGATTCACACTCCCTTCACTTTCTTTACGGTAGGCAACGGCCTAGCAAAGGTCCATGAGCGGCAGCATCGCTTAACATCAGGTATACTTTTTAAATAAAACTACTTTACCGATTTTATCGCGTTTGTATTTGATTTTTGATTACCCGACGTTTCGAACACTGTACAGCGTTCATGGTCACGGGTGGACTAAGATGTCTCACGTCCAACAAGTCATTGTTACTCAAGTAAGTGTTCGAAACGTCGGGTAATCAAAAATCAAATACAAACGCGATAAAATCCGTAAAGTAGTTTTATTTAAAATGTATAATACTCGTGTAAACATCAGAAATCATTATCAGGTGTACTGTTTGCTCGTTTGCCACCGATTGCAATAAAAAAAAGCCTGCTTGACGTCAACCCCCCTTGGGAATGTAATTGTTGACGAACAGAATCATATGGAGTTTATCCAGGTCTATGTAAAACTTTTGACCGTTTTCTACTACACACATCTATACCAATAAATAAAATTGGAGTGTCTATTTGTAATGTCATAATAATAGGCTTTTTTCATGCTCACACGGTTATTTGCACTATACATATGCCTAAAAATCATTTTATATTTTTTTGTCTGTCTGTTTGTTTGTTCCGGATAATCTTCAAAACGGCTGGACCGATTTCAAAAATTCTTTCACCAATGGAAAGCTATAATATCAGCGCGTAAGCTAAGGCTATATTTTATCCTGGTATTCCCACGGGAACGGGAACTACGCGGGTAAAACGATTAAAACCGAAGAGAAGCGAGGGCGGGTTGCTATTAAATAATATAAGAGGTGGTAGAATTCGTAGCCGCTACCATATAGCAATAATAAATCTTTAATCATCATCATCACAGCTCATATACACCCCACGGCTGGGCTCGAGCCTTTACCATAGTAGGAGGAAAATTGACCTAATAACACGCTTGTCAGACATATTGGAATAGGATTTTATTTCAAGTTCCTTCTCTTGCATAGAACATCTATGCATATTTAATTTCTTATGCATATTGTATCCCTTAGTCGTCTTTCTTCTTCTTTTTTTTTATCTTGGCAATCAGCTACAAATACGAGCTATTTATGCCAGTGTCGAGTTATAATTATCTTTTCAAGTTATCAGTTTCTTCATGTCAGTAATGGTCTGTCAGTAAGTCAAAGAGTCCGTTCTCAGGTTAGGTTTAAGTGTTGACACTTATGAAAGCTGGTGGTCTCAAGCGCTCTTCCGCGCCCAGTAGGTACGTCTCTTGTAGGACATGAGGCTAGTGATCCTCACCCGTTTACGCTCTGCTGCCTCCTTTATGGCCCTCAACAGTGTAATGGTCACTGTTAAGGGTATCTTCTGAGAATTTTGGTGGAAATACAAAGGTATGTATAGCAGTTTTATATCATATTCACTACACCTCAGCAGTTCTGTCGCTATATATTACATAAAATGCCATCAAGATTATTTAATATAACACGTTAAAACACTAAGATATTGAATATAATACAAGAACACCACATGACACTTCAGATTCTCGCCAAAAACTCTCTTAGTCGTCTTTTACGATACCCACGGGCAAGAGAGGGGGTGAGGAATTGTCACTACATGGTACCCATAACAGGTATAATAACATATTTTACAACTGCAACCGTGTATCTTTATACCCTTTAACTTTGACCGTTAGGTACCTTAATAAACCATCATACCTAATACAGAAGCTATAACAATTTAAAATAACATTATATGTAACGTGATCCAAGGTATAAATGTTATTATACCCTTGACACTCGGGACGAAGGGAACATCAAAAATAATATACTGGCTTGCCTCTACGGTAGCACAATGACATTTACTCTATAAACTATAAAATATTGTCGCCCTGTAGTATATGTGAAATTATTAGATAAAAATTGTCCGTGCGGTGACGGAGTAAGAATACAATTCACCATCCCCTCTGTTGCCCATAAGTGTCATAAAAGACGAAATAGAAATTAAATATGCATATGAGATCTATGCAAGAGAAGGAAAACTTAAAAGGAAACCCTTTACCAATCCGTCTGAATAGGGTGGTATAGTCATTTTCTCTCCTATTTTGGAGGAGGCACGAACCCAACAGAGGGACATATATGAGCGAAAATGATAAATAATGAATGTGGGGTACAAGAATTGGCTTCTTGTCCTTAAAAAAGCATTAATTCACAAAAATAAGAGGATGTAATATTTGATAATCCATCTATTCATCAATTTATTTATGTCATATATTACCCCAAAGGGTATAATGTAGTAAGTAGGTACTATGATTGGCAGGGAGTGTTACAAGTTTGCAGCAGAGAGAGTTTACTATGGTTTCTTCTAGTAATCTCTCAACAGGTATCGCGACCTCTACGGCAAAGAATATGGATATTTGATTTGTACGCTTAACTTTTGGCAACGCGTTCCAATTTTGAATGATATTAATAAATCTTTGTTTTAATTTCTTTTTAATCTGATGTTATCATTTAAACTAATTCCGTGTGGTGATGGAGTAAGAATACAATTCACCATCTCTTATTTTTTTTATTGCCAATGGTGGCAAACGGGCAAGCAGCACACTTGATGGTAAGTGATTCTGCTGCACATAGAACCTTGCAGTAGCAGAGGCACAACGGGGCCATTGCCTACTGTGAAGAAAATGCTCTTCTTAAACCTGGTTTAAAGCAGGACATGTCATAACGCTCTTAATAGTGGATGTTGTAAAATACGACTATACGGTTTTAATATACATACTATATCCATAAATGAGAAGTAAAGCATGGAATAAAATCTTTTACTACGTCACCACACGGAAAAAATTGTATCCCTTCATGAAGAAAATAATTTTATTGCGTGAAATAATAAAAATATAATTTTCGGACACAAATTACACTAAGACTCGGAAAAAACAAGTATTGACCCGCGTGATAATTGAACCCGCGACACCTGACTCGGTACGCTTTTTTTGTAGATGGCAAACGAGCAAACAGTACACCTGACGGTAAATGTTGCTGCCGCTCATAGACCTTTGCTAGGCCGCTGCCTACCGTGAAGAAAGTGAAGGGAGTGTGAATACGTGCAATTAGATTCGGTGATACTTAAGGAATCACTAAAACCCACCACACACACACCCTTAGAAAGTTGGACTGCCGGCTCTTTCGCTCACCAAACGAAACGCAGTGACAAAATTGCTACTACTCGGACGTCGATTTTCTGCGAGAGTGTGGCATTACTTCGGATGGAACGGCCCGCGGCTGTAGACAGACAACTGTCAACAGTTTGGTCCTAGCACTACGGGTCTTATCAGTATTTTAACCACTTCCCCTTTTTTACAGTCGTATCTATTTATACTAGTGGTCGCCGTGTGGTCGAAATTCGACCATAATTCATTTTAATTAATTTTTCTGCTACACAATTTTCTTTTAAATTTATTTATGTATAATTGTAAATTGAGCAAGCTGTATTTTACTAATAACTAATATATAAGCACAAATCTCTATTAGACATTGTCATCATAATTATGATTGTTTGACATTCAGTTCGACCAGAGATTTTCACCGTAAATAAAAGTGTATAAGCGTTGCTACGCAACACACTCACACAAACGTATGTGTGTGTGTGTGTGTGTGTAGCGATTGCGTTGTAGTGTGCGTAATGCCTTTTTTAATGAATTTAATGTATTTCTAATCAATTATTGTATGCAATTTCAGTTTTATGCACTTCTCCTCATTATATACTTCAACCGTGCCAAATTTCATACTTGTCCATCCACGTAATGTTCGTAAAAAGGGGTACAAAGTTTTCGCTTCACGTATTTATGTATAGATAAAAACAAAAATTCCTTCCCTCTCATTCATATCTCATTCACAGATTTTTATCTACAATTCTTCCGCATACTATACAAACAGATGTGTATAGAAATAAAAAAGTTACACAATAGCTATAAGTGGAGTCAGTTACTAAATAATAAAGTTTAACGACACCTTATTAAGGATTTATTTGTTGGTACTATGGAATTATTCCGTAATTTATTACAAATAACTATACCACTAAATGCTTTATAACAAGTACAACAATGAACATTTGTTATAGGATTTGATTTTAATGATGCCCTATTCAATATAAACCACGCATTCAAGTAGGTACAATACTTTTATTTAATATATTAGGTAATTTTTAATAGGATTCATGTAGATTTATTAGATTCTCTTTTTTAAAATCGATAGATAACTATTAAAATTTTATCTATGTAAATAAATGATGATTGTGAATACGGAAGTTACGGGGCCACCTACGTTAAATACTAAAATTTCTAGTTATTTTTTAATGTTAATCCCAATTTATTGGTTTTTTATTATTTATATATAAAAATACTATGCAATGTGATCGTATCACGATACATAATAGTCTAAAAATGCTCTGTGTCGTTTTATTATAGATAATGTTATAGCTATAGTAAAAAGAAGCATATTAAAAAAGTTGAATAAACACCTAAATCTATATCTATACCAATAAATAAAATTGGAGTGTCTATTTGTAATGTCAAAATAATAGACTTTTTTTCATGCTCACACGGTTATTTGCACGACACCTATGCCTAAAATAGCAATAAAAAAATTTTTGTCTGTCTGTTTGTTCCGGGTAATCTTCAAAACGGCTGGATGGATTTCAAAAATTCTTTCACCAATGGAAAGCTATAATATCAGGGCGTAAACTAGGCTATATTTTATCCCGGTATTCCTACGGGCACGGGAACTACGCGGGTAAAACGACTATAACTTATACCCGAAGCGAAGCGAGGGCGGGTTGCTAGTTAAAAATATAATTTATTATTTTTCATTACTTTTTATCTAAAATCCACAATTTATTCATCACGTCAGCTCATATACGTCTCACTGGTGGACTCGAGCCTCCTCCACAATAGGAAGTACATTGACCTTACTACGCCATTCTGATCAGGCAGTTTGGTCAGATAGGGCCTTTTTGCGAGTTTTTCTTATCTTACATAGATTTTATATACTTATTATATCCCTTAATAGTCTTTTACGATATCCACGGGTAAGATAAGGAGTGGTGAATTGTATTCTATTCTTACTCAGTCACCTCACGGAATTTATAACACCATAATTTGGAACACCATAATTTATTACTTGTATATAATGTCTAATCATGTTCTAAAAAAAAAATAGATTGCGAGCCATTTAACAACACTTCAATACAAATCCCCTTTAGTGTTCTCTGAATTCCAAGGTACATTCAAATTTAAAAACGATATACGGCCACATTTAATTGTTACAAAAACTGTAAAATTATGAATGAATCGTCTCTTCACCCTTTTCAATGAATTTTACGACATCATTATTCTACAAAAACATTTATAAAACGTCATACATCATAATCCCACTATTACACACCAGTTACAGAAATGCCGACGCCAAATTCCAAATTCAAAAATTTAAAGATCAATAGAATAACACTTTAAAGGATTGTCTATTATTTCACTATTCATTCACAGACTGTAAAATTTAAAATTGGAAATATAATTAATCATTAATTGTATCATTAGCTGTATCGTATTTACTCTTGTGACGTTCCATCACTTCATTTTCTCTCTCTTTAAGTCTCATTTCAATGATTAATGATAGACAGAGATAGAATAATGATAAATGATGAGTGAAGCGATGAAAAGGCTGACAACCATGTGTTGCACGCATTACTCTGTGATCGTCAGATGTTTGGGTGTTCCATAGAATTTTAAGCGGTCATTCATAACCCGTTATTAATGATTTGTAGATTGTGTGATAATAGATTTAGGAGAGGGGTCTATTAGTATATCTTGAGCAACTGCTTGATATAATTTTATTTTTAATTCTCAAAGAATATCAACAACTGAGCTAAGATATAAATTTTAGAGACAGAAATGGGATAGATATTTAAGAATCGTACATTTTTATTATGTAGGTATAAATTGAATAAATGTAATTGAGAATTTTTTTTTGTGTGTGTGTGTGTGTGTGTAGTTCCGAAGTAAGAATACAATTCATCACTTTCTAACTTACCCTAGAGTGTCATAAAAGACGGCTAAGGGATACTAACATGCAAATTACACCTATTAAAAGAGACAGAAATCTTGATGCATAACCCTGTACTAATCCGACTGACTGATGTGGTATAGAAGGTTAATTGCCCTCCTATTGTGGAGGAGTCTCGAACTCAGCATTGAGAGATATATGCACTGAAATGATGATTTTTACTAAAATAATTTTATCTCATGAAATCTTATACCTTCAAACGAGCAATTATTGTATATATATATATATATATATATATATATATATATATATATTCAGGATCTCGGAAACGGCTCCAACGATTTTGATGAAATTTGGCATACCTACTAGAGGTTTCGGGACCAAAAAAACGATCTAGCTATGTTTTATTTATAGAAAATGTTGTTTTGTCGGTATTTTTAGCTAATCAATACAATGACATAAAATGTCAATAGAATATGGATTCAAATTTCGCCGTTAACGTCAAAGAGTGGCGATAGCTCAGTTGGGAAGTTATCCAGTTTTTTTGTTTTGTTTTGGCATTCAAACAGCGTGGAATCGAATCACGATGTTATTTTAATTTTTTATTAATATAAATCTAAATACTGTCAACCAGAATTTCATATTCCATATGAGCAAAGTTATTATATCAAATTTCATACCCTAAATCGGTAGAAATTAAGAAAAATCACTATATCCCTCCCTTAATAACGTATAATGTAATATACGACACTTTATGAGTTTATGACAAATGCATTAATGAATGAATGAGTGAACGATATCGGAGGGGAACCATATTTATTATGCTCCCCGTTAAGCTAGTTAAGCTTTTGGTTTTGGAATAGTGTTATTGAAGAATATTATGCTATGTTACTATGTTATATTATTTTTAAATTTATTTTCTTGTGACATAGTTTAATATGAAGAATTGAATAACAATCTCGAATATTGAATTTAGTATTCTAAATATTCGTTGTATCTGCACATGTCTCATTGCTGGGGTCAAGCATCCTCCCTAATAAAAGGGAAATTGACCTACGATACCAGGCTGGTCAGATATGTTGGAATAGGATTTTGTTTCAAGTTTTCCTTCTCTTAAATAGACGTTATATGTTTATTATTTCCCTTAGTCGTCTTTTACGACATCCATAGACAAGATAGAGAGTAGTAAATTGTATTCTTACTCCATCACCAAACGAAATTATTAACTCTTATACATTCACTCTTTGTCAACAATTTTATTTATTAATCACTAGCAACCCGCCCTCGCTTTGCTTCGGTTTCAGTCGCCTTACCCGCGTCGTGCCCGTTCCCGTGCGAATACCGGGATAAAATATAGCCTATGTTACTCCCTGATATTATATCTTTCCATTGATGAAAGAATTTTTGAAATCGGTTCTGTGATTTAAGCGTGAAAACGTAACAAACAAACACACTTACTTTCGCATTTATAACTATAACTAGCAGCGTCGGTCGGTCGGCGGTTTCACCCCTCAGTTCCTCTTGCCGTAGGAATATCGGTATAAATTATAGTCTATGTGTTATTCTGATATGTAATCTATATTATTGTGAAGTTTCATCAAAATCCATGCAGTAGTTTTTGCGTGATAGAGCAACAAACATCTTCACATTTTCACATACAAACTTTCGTGTTTATAATATTAGTAGGAATTAATAGAATAGGATAGGACTAAATCACTTTTTATAAAACATTTTGATTTATATTTTTTTTAATATTATAATTTAAACGGCTGTGTCACTTATATATTAACCGATCCCTATCACCCCAAATCCCGCACAATGATAAGAAAAAATATCGTATTTAATACTGAGTTAACTAAACGGGAGTCGAACCGCACTATGAGGGTGCTTTATTAAACTACTAACGCGTATTTACATATGCTACGAACCCGCTGTGACTGATCAGATTGATTTAATACATCTAATAAAGGAATCTGTATGATGACGGAATAAGAATACAATTCACCGCTCCCTATCTTGCCCGTGGATGTCGTAAAAGACGACTAAGGGATATAATATGCATATTATATCTATGCAAGAGAAGGATAATTCGAAACAAAACCCTACACCAACAAGTCAGCAAGGTCAAATTCCCTCCCATTGTAGAGGAGGCCGGAGCCCAACAGTGGGACGTATGTGTGCTGCGATGATGATGACGATAAAGGAATGGCTCTTTTATTCTATAACTAGCAACCCGCCCTCGCTTCGCTTTGGTTATAGTCGTTTTACCCGCGTAGTTCTCGTTCCCGCGGGAATACCGGGATAAAATATAGTCTAGTTTACGCCCTGATATTATAGCTTTCTATTGGTGAAAGAATTTTTGAAATTGATTCAGCCGTTTTGAAGATTACCTCAAACAAACAGACAGACAGACAAAAATTTTTTAATCGCTATTTTAGGCATAGGTGTCGTACAAATAACCGTGTGAGCATGAAAAAAGCCTATTATTTTGACATTACAAACAGACACTCCAATTTTATTTATTGGTATAAATATATTTTTATCCGATTGATGAATTGTATTCTTATTCTGTCACCACAAGGAATTTTCATCATTTCAGCTGATACACGTCCCACTGTTGGGCTTGAGCCTCCTTCACAATAGGAAAGAAATTGACCTTACTACACCATGCTGGTCAGACAGGTTGGTATAGGGTTTTATTTCGAGTTTTTCTTCACTTGCTTAGATATACATATTATTGGCATTGTTACACTACAGTAAATATTTATCTATTTTATTGAAACTTACTAACTTCCAAAGATGTCCTATTCGATTGGTCTGTGCGCTGGATGCCAAAATAAAATACCTAATAAAGAATACTTGAATTGTGCATTTTGTAAACATAAATATGACCTTCAATGCGCCAATGTGACTGAAAAGCGTTTCTCAATGATGAATTTTGATCAGAAGCATAACTGGAAGTGTCCAGGATGTGCTGCCAAGCAACCTAAAATTGATAATAGCAATACCCCTTTACGACTTGATAGTTATTCGGAAAATGCAATCAATAGCGACAGATCTCAATCGACTGATAAAGTAACTCGTCGTACAAAAAAAAATACTCTTAATTTCTCTTGCAATGATGACGTTTGTCAATGCACTTGCACATCTCTTACTAAAGAAGATGTTAGGAATATATTTAGAGAAGAGTTTACTTTAATGAAATCACAATTAACTACTGAGCTAAAGCAAAGCCTGAAACAGATGGTAACGGCCGAATTGGCTTCGATTAAACAGCTCACTACTTCTTTAGAAGAGAGCGTCACGTTTTTGAATGATAATTATGAAAACACCAAATCTATGATTAAAAAATATGAAACATCACTCTCATATCTCCAAAATGAAAACAAATATTTCAATAGTACTATTGCGGATTTGCTAATAAAACTGCAGATAATGGACCAAAATAACCGGTCTAGCAATCTTGAAACTCAATGTATCCCTGAATATAGACAAGAAAATTTGATTAATACTGTAATGCAACTTGCCCGTGTTATAGACTGCAATTTAAGCGATGATGATATCCATCATTGTACACGTGTGGCTAAAATGAATAAAGATGATAATAAACCACGCTCAGTGGTGGTTAAATTTTCTGCTCCCAGGCGCCGTGATAATTTTTTAGCCAAAGTAATTAAATTTAATAAAGCTAATCCAGATGACAAGATTAATACCAGCCACTTAGGTATTGGAGGAGTTAAATCACCGGTTTATATTCTTGAGCATTTATCACCTTTTAATAAAAAATTACACGTCGCTGCTCGGATATTTGCCAAAGATAAGGGGTATAAATATGTATGGATTAAACAAGGTAGGGTGTTTATAAGGAAGACTGAATTCGACGAATCAATATACATTAAAAACCAACAGACTCTGGATAGCCTCAAGTAACTTAACTCAGTCATATCGTAATAACGTATTATATTTGTGTGTTCAAATATATAATTCGTTAATTTAAATGTATATTATCAAAACGTTAGAGGTTTGAGATCTAAAACTCATGATTTTTTACGTAATATTACATGTAGTAATTACGATATTATAATACTAACCGTAACTTGGCTTAATAATAATATTTTTGACAGTGAATTATTTGATACTCGATATAATGTTTACAGAAGAGACCGCGAAAGCACAGGATTTCATAATAATAAGGACGGTGGAGGTGTATTGATAGCTGTTTCTATTAAATTTAACTCTATTCGCTATAAAACTGGAGAAAGTCTTTGTGAAGATCTCTATGTGAAAATATCATTAAGCAAAAAAAAAAGTATATACATCTGCGCCGTCTATCTACCACCTCCAGTAAACAAAAAGATACTTGAGAATTTTATTGATAATTTTAATAAAGTATCCGATAGTATTGATCATATCTGTTTGGTGGGAGACTTCAACATGAGCTGTTTAACATGGTCCACTGGTACCAATAGTGGTAGTAAAATAACTACAACATTTCATACAGGATCCTCTCTTAATTAATTGTTTACAGATTTCATATCTCTTAACAATCTCATACAGTATAATACCGTTACAAATAATCGTGACAAAATTCTTGATTTAGTACTAAGTAATTTAACGAACATCTCTGTTAACGCGTCCTCATTTCCTTTAATTTCCATCGATCCTTTACATGTACCGCTTGACATCACTTTACAGTTTGAGAATTGTAATTTTTAAATGCTAACAAGATATGTAAGTACAACTTTTATAAAGCAAATTATGACCACATAAGGTTCGAATTGGATATGATCGACTGGACTACACTACTCTCCAATTGTGAACATGTAGATGACATGATCTTAGAATTCTATAACATTTTAAATAACTTAATTAATTAGCATGTACCTAAAACTAACATAAATCAAAATAAAAAATATCCTCCTTGGTTTACAAGACAACTTATTAAAGTTATTAAAGAAAAGAATAAATTACTTCATAAATTTAGAATATATAAAAATCCACTAGATGAAATTTCTCTTCAAATATTGAATAAGAGATGTAAAATTTTAATATCTACTTGTTATAATAACTACGTACACAATGTTGAAGAGAGCATTAGAAAGAATCCAAAATATTTTTATACTTTCTTGAAAAACAAACGCATTAACAATAACCAAATACCTCATAAAGTTTTTCCAGACAGCTTAACTGCTTCAAACGGACCTGATATATGTAATTTATTTAGTTTTCACTTTTCAACAACTTTCATTTCCACTTCAATCACACAATCGCCCATTGATACTGGCAATAGTAACAATTTATCTTTAATACATATAACACCTGATCGTGTATCTGATTACCTAACAGGTCTTGATATAACTAAGGGTGCAGGACCTGATGGAATTTCGCCTTATTTTATTTTTAATTACTACTCTTCACTTGGTTTCCCTTTATCTATCATTTTTAATAATTCTTTATCTTCTGGAAATTTTCCATCTGCTTGGAAAGTTGCTAAAGTTGTCCCGATTCATAAAAACGGTGACAAGGGGGATGTTACCAATTATAGACCCATTTCTATCCTGTCTGCTTTCGCAAAGATCTTCGAGGCTTTAATCTATCCTTATTTAAGAAACCATACTGCTCAAATTTTCATCAATGAACAGCACGGATTCTTGAATGGCCGCTCAAACAAGCACAAATCTAGTGACTTATCACAATGAAATTGTTAATGCTGTCGATGCCGGCATTCAAGTTCACGCTGTCCACATGGACTTCGCGAAGGCATTCGATAGAGTGTGTCACAAGTTATTAGTACAAAAATTAAGTTCTCATGGCATCTGCGGCCCTCTTTTAAACTGGTTTCAATCATACTTAACAAATAGAACGCAATACGTAGTAGTCATGGGATTTAAATCGGAACCTTATATATCCACATCCGGTGTTCCACAAGGATCTCATTTGGGACCTTGGTTATTTAATGTATTTATTAATGACATTACCACCTACATAAAACATAGCAGTTCATATCTTTTTGCCGATGACGTAAAATTGTGCAAAATTATTAAAGAACCGCTTGATTGCGACTTATTACAGGACGACTTGAATGAAATTAATAATTGGTGTCTAAAAAATAATATATCTTTGAATATAAATAAATGCAAATATATTACATTTAGTCGAAATCACAATATTATACATGCCAATTATAAAATCAATCAGACTTCTACCGGAGGAAATAGTATTAAGAGACCTGGGTGTTATTTTTGATACAAAATTGACATTTATTCCACATTTAGATACCATAATTAATAAGGCATTCAAAATGCTAGGTTTTATCATTCGGAACGGAAAAGTGTTTCGGAAGACATATACAAAAATAGCCCTCTACAAAACATATGTTCGAAGCATTGTTGAGTATTGCAGTGTAGTTTGGTCACCTAATTATAGTGTGCACCAGTTAAGAATTGAACGTATTCAGAAACGATTTTTGAGACATTTATCTTTTTCTTGTAGGCTACATAAACAACTTCCTTCATATAAGACGAAACTAAAATACTTTAAAATGGACAGTTTATTAGTTCGGAGACAATTGCTAGACATGTCCTTTCTCTATAAAGTATTAAGAAATCAATACGACTGTCCTGCTCTATTACAATACTTTTATTTGCATATTCCTAGATGCACACCTAGGCGCGTTATTAAACCTGCATTATTACAACAACCCCGGGCAAAAACTAATTTAAAGCAATTTTCTACTATTTCTAGATTATGTAGGCAATATAATACTATAAACCAACATGTGGATATATTTGCAGATAAGTTTTCCAAATTTAAAATTACCGTACTCAGACTGTTACGAAAACTGTACTGGAAGTAATTGAATACAGAGGTACGAAAAAAAAAAAATATGTGCGTGTACAAGTGTGACGTAGTGTTAATTATTTTTTCAATTTAGTTAGTTATTTCTTTTCTTCCCATATTTCCACTTTCATTTTTTCTTTTTTTCCTTACCATGTTACCCTTATTTTTTATCTCATTATATTAATTAGCTATAAGTAATGAAATAATGTACATACCTTTTTATTGTGCATGATGTGGCACCTTTAAAAATTGTGCAACTTAGTTTAATTTTTCATAATAATATTTATTAAGTTTGTATTTTTAGTTGTAGCAATTCTTGGTTGTCCAAATAAATAAATAAATAAATATCCCTTAGTCGTCTTTTACGACACCCACGGGTAAGAGAGAGGGTGGTGAATTATATTCTCACTCCGTCACCACACGGAACGTGAATTTTATAAACACAATTTTATCAACTTTTTAATATATATATTACAAAGTAATAGTATCTTTTGGAATCACTCTTAACCGCTTTAAGACGTTACAGAAAAGATCTATTACCTATTGCAGAAATTTTAATTTATTTATTTATTTAATGATATCTGATGTTTACGCGAGCACTACACATTGTAAATAAAACTACTTTTACGGATTATATCGCGTTTGTATTTGATTTATAACCCACAATAATAATAGTTAAAGATAATTTTATAAATCAAAAATCTTTTAGTAAGCCGCATCTAAAATTAAAAATCAATATTAATTTAGCATCATGTCCCCCGAGTTTTCTTGCCGGATCTTTCTCAGTGTGGCCGCGTTCCGATCCGGTGGTAGTATATTAGTTTTGTTAGTTTTAAATCAAATTGTAACAATAATTGCTACAAATTTAATAATTAATAATTACTAACCATAAACAATATAATTTTTTTCATATAGATTCATTTTCTTCTTACACGGGCAATAAATTTGTACTAAAATGTGGGTAACAATTTAATAAATTTATAACTATTTTCTGTATCGGGTAGATAATTGTAAATGTCTGTAATAACGATTACTTGTTGGACGTGAGACACCTTAGTCCGCCCGTGACCATGAATGCTGCAAAGTGTTCGAAACGTCGGGCAATCATAAATCAAAAACAAACGCGATATAATCCGTAAAAGTAGTTTTATTTACAATTATTTATTTATTATTTATTTATTTAATTATTTATTTTTTCAGACACAGAGGTTCTTACGAGCTAATTTCTGAGGTTTTACAAATTTTTACTAGTAATGTCCTAATTAAGACCATGATCCTCATATATTTGTTTTGACGGAGTAAGAATACAATATATATATCTTGTCCGTAAATGTCGTAAAAGACAACTAACTTAAATGTGAATAACATGTAAGCAAGAGAATGAAAACTCGAAAGAAAACCCTATATTAACCCGTCGGACCAGCGTGGTATAGTAGGTCAAATTTTCCTCCAAGAAGAGGCTTGAGTTCAGTGGACAACAGTGAGATATACATGAGCCGAGATGATGATAATATTTACACCTCTTTTTTTGGTAGGTCTAGTCACATCGCGCTCAATCCGCCCAGGGTGACGGATGGGCAGAGTGCGATGTCATAACCTACCATGTTCTCTCCTCAACTTCATTGGGCCAGCCACTGGTACCGATTTCTTGACTTCCGTGGCCGGCTCGGTTGATAATATTTACACCTCTTTTTTTTTTTGGGGTTGGGTTGCGGTCGGCGCGTTCCTCGCACCACTCCGTCCGGGGCGACAGAGGGGCGAAAGCACGCACACCCACGATGCACGTCGCCTTCGTCGTTGGGCCGACCACCGGAGCACGGTTACATGTCATCAGTGGTCGGCCCGACGGAATACCCCCTATTTGGGGTACCCTCCCATCGACCAACGTCCCCCTCTCGGGAAAGACGTCGGTCTTTCCTCACGCGGTCGGCCTCTCAGCGGGTGACGGACTAATCCTCGGTATAATATTTACACCTGCGAAATTAAAAATTCTTAGAATTGCCGTGATTTATCCATAGTTTTTAGTGATTTAGTACCCTTTTTTGTCCGTGAGTGTACTAAAAGATGACTAAGGGATATTATATCTCCATATTTAAGTCTCGGCTCATACATGTCTGACTATTGGGTTCGAGCTAGGGATGATCGTTGAACATCGATGTTCGATGATCATCGATGTTGAAAGGAAAAACATCGATGTTTTAACATCGATATTGCTATAGGCAAAACATCGTAACATCGATGTTAACGGAATTCATCATCGATATTTTTAACATTGATGTTGAAAGGAAAACATCGATGTTGCTATAGGCAAATTATCGTAACATCGATGACAACGGAATTGATTATATTATCGATGACAATTCAATATCGTAACATCGATGTTAACGCAAGACCATCGACAATAATTCACGCAATAAAACGTACCCGTTGTCTTTCCCCCGTTGACTTGTCTAAAAAAAAAGCTCATCAAAATTTTATACACTTTCGATAATGACATCGATGTTTTCATAACATCGATTTTTTTTAATATCGAAGTTCGGTTTTCGATAAATATCGAACATCGATGTTGGGCTTTCGATTATGACATCGATGTTTTTCTAACATCTATCATCCCTAGTTCGAGCCTCCTCCAGAATAGGTGAATAATTGGAGTTTTTGGCGGGAATTTGAAGTGTCATGTGGTGTTCTTGTATTATATTCAAATATCTGGATGACCGAGCTTGGCATATTTTTGTCGAATTTATTTAGATATATGTATATTAATAAAAATAAATAATGAAAATTATATAAAAAATTACAAATAGAGAATAATAATAACACCGAGATTCGATCCGACGCCGTTTGTCGCCGATGTCAAAAATAAAATGAAACCTGACTACTTCGCCACTGAGCTATCGTAACTCATGACATTAATGGCAAAATTTGAATTCATATTCTTTTAAAATTTAATGTCATTATATTGTCTGCCAAAAACACGGACAAAACAACATTTTCTATACATAACACCTAGCTAGATCGATTTTTTGGACCCGAATCCTCTAGTATGCCAAGTTTCAACAAAATCGTTGGAGCCGTTTCCGAGATCCTGAATATATATATATATATATATACAAGAATTGCTCGTTTAAAGATATAAGATATCTTAGTGTTTTAACGTGTTATCTATACCAATAAATAAAATTGGAGTGTCTGTTTGTAATGTCAAAATCATAGGCTTTTTTCATGCTCACACGGTTATTTGCACGACACCTATGCCTAAAATAGCAATTAAAAAAATTTTGTCTGTCTGTCTGTCTGTCTGTTTGTTCCGGGTAATCTTCAAAACGGCTGGACTGATTTCAAAAATTCTTTCACCGATGGAAAGCTATAATATCAGGGCGTAAACTAGGCTATATTTTATCCCGGTATTCCCACGGGAACGGGAACTACGCGGGTAAAACCACTATAACCTATAACCGAAGCGATGCGAGGGCGGATTGCTAGTGTTAAATAATCTTGATGGCATTTTATGTATAGCGACAGAACTGCTGAGGTGTAGTGAATATGATATAAAACTGCTATACATACCTTTGTATTTCCACCAAAATTCTCAGAAGATACCATTAACAGTGGCCATTACACTGTTGAGGGCAACACTTTGACTTACTGTCAGACCATTACTGACATGAAGAAACTGAGAACTTGAAAAGATATAATTATAACTCGACACTGGCAAAAATGGCTCGTATTTGTAGCTGATTGCCAAGACAAAAAAGAAGAAGAAGAAGGTGAAAAATTGACGACATGTTGGTAGAGCGTAGTGAAAGATGGGGAGTGGTGAATTGTATTCTTATTTACTCTCACGCTCACCATAAGGATAGGATATAAATATTCAGTTCTATGCAAACAATGGAAAGTTGGAAATAAAACCCTATTACAACACGTCTAACCAGTGTAGTATAGTAAAGAAAATTCCCTCTCAATACAGAAGAGGCTGAAGCCTAGTGTTGGGACACGTAGGAACTGAACTAATAACCTATTATAATGCAGATTATCTCAACAACAAAACCCCAAACTAAACTCTACACTAAATAATTTGAACAGTGTGATGTAGAAAATTCATTTCTCTCGTCTGAAGGAGGCCGCTGTTATATTTATGGTTTGATCGAAAGCGGCAAATCTATACCAATAAATAAAATTGGAGTGTCTGTTTGTAATGTTAAAATAATAGGCGTTTTTCATGCTCATACGGTTATTTACACTATAGGTATGCCTAAAATACACTTTATATTTTTTTTGTCTGTCTGTCTGTTTATTCCGGGTAATCTTCAAAACGGCTAGACTGATTTCAAAAATTCTTTCACCAATGGAAAGCTATAATATCAGGAAGTAACCTAGGCTATATTTTATTCCGGTATTCCACGGGAACGGAAACTACGCAGGAAAGACGACTGAAACCGAAGCGAAGCGAGGGCGGGTTGCTAGTAAGTACTAAAGATGCAAGTACATCACCGCAGTACACACAGCACAGTATTTATTGGGAAACTGTGTTCGCAGGTTTATTATCACCCATCTAACTAGCGGCTATACCATCTTATACCTTTAAACGAGCAATTCTTGTATATACACTCATTTGCAAAAAAAACGGGCACCTAAGCAATGAACCATTTCAAATGTTAATATTTCTTTGTTTGATAATTATAGGTAGTTTTATCCACACAATTTGCTAAATTAATAAGAAAATAATCGTTTTCATCAGTATTTCATAAAATTTAGATACAATTTATGGGAAATAATGCTAAACCTCGCTAGTAGTGTATATTCGCTAGTAGTGCATATGCTCATGAAGTAAAAATAAAAAAGTTTTTTTGTTTGTTTTTCTTTAATAAAGTAAAAGCAGATAAATGTTTAGTATCGAGTGTGACCCCCTCTAGCTAAAATCACAGCTTGAATTCGTCTGGGCATGCTAGCGAGTATATCCCGGATACTTGCTTGCGGAATACGTTCCCACTCCGCAGTAATCACATTCTTCAGCTCTCTGATGGTCTGCGGAGCCGGGTGTACTGATCTCACACGCCGTTTCAGAACGTCCCAGACATGCTCTATGGGATTGAGGTCGGGACTTCGAGCTGGCCAATCCAAACGACGAATGCCGACCTCTTGCACATACGCATTAACATCGCGGGATCGGTGGGCGCGAGCATTGTCGTCCATAAAAATCGAGTCTTCACCTAGAGCGGCCAATGCGGGTTGTGCATGAGAAATTAGAACTTCCGTTATGTATCGATGCCCAGTCAGTGAGCCGTTTTCAATGAAGACTAACTCTGTACGATCCATTGAATTTATTCCTGCCCAAAACATAACAGAGCCCCCACCATAAGGTGTGATTTCTTCGAAACATGCCTCTGCAAAGCGTTCTCCTTGTCTTCTTAGCACTCGCCGACGTCGATCTTCACCGAACAGAGATATCCTGGCTTCATCAGAGAACAAAACCCTATTCCAATCGTCTTGAGTCCATGATTCACAATTTCTAGCGAACCTAAGCCTGTGAACTCTGTGCTCACGGAGTAATTTGGGGCCGCGGGCCGGGCGGTGACTGCGTATATTGGCAGCGAGAAGCCTCCTCCTGACCGTCCATAGACTAATATGCACATTTCTTACTTCTTGGAGGTTGTTCTTAAGATCCACATACGAAGATTTGCGATTTCTCAATGCGCGACTCACAAGAAAACGATCATCCCGTGGTTGGGTACATGGTTTTCTTCCAGAACCAGGCCTTCTCTCGACGGAACCAGTCTCCTGATATCGCTGCCAGGTCCTTTGGACTGTCGAGCGACTAACATTTAGCCTCCTAGCCACGAAACATTGGCTGCAACCCTCTTCAAGCAGCGCGATAATTTTGGTAGCTTTTACCACTTTATCTACCATTTTTGATACAGCCAAACAGCATTAAATAAAGCTTTGACAGTCAAGGATATGAAATTAATCGATAAAAATTGAATAAAAGTTATGAAAGTCGATGTTAACTTCTGGAACTTCGCGCCAAAAATGTAGCATAAAAAGGGGTTTTCTGTAAAAATGAACATCAAATGAAAAATTGAATTTAGAACGTACTTTTTTAAATACCACAGCATTTTTAAAACCGGCCAGTAACGTGTACAAACGATTGAAACCTTTTTGGTATTGTATCTTTTTAAATATGAATGAAAATCAAAACCGCCCGTTTTTTTTGCAAATGAGTTTATATACCTAAATATATTTATTTTGAGGATATCGGAAACGGCACCAACGATTTTGATGAAACTTGGCATACTAGAGGTTTCGAGGCCAAAAAATCGATCTAGCTAGGTTTTATTTATAGAAAATGTTGTTTTGTCAGTGTTTTTAGCAAAACAATATAGTGATATAAAATTTTAAAAGAATATGAATTCAAATTTTGCCGTCAATGTCATGAGTGATGACAGCTCAGTTGGGAAGTAGTCCAGTTTAATTTTAGTTTTGTTTTGGCATTCAAACGGCGTCGGATCGAATCTCGGTGTTATTATTATTCTCTTTTTGTAATTTTTTATATTTTTTTCATTATAAAATTTTTATTTTTTATTAATATATATCTAAATAAATTCGACAAAATTACAACAAAAATATTTCGAGCGAAGCTCGGTCAACCAGATATTTTAATTGAAATGAAACATGTTCTTTTCCAAAACGGAACGGGATTCTAATCTATATACAGATACGAATACGGTATTGTTTTTCAGTTTCACAGATGTCACTAAAGATTCAAATTATATTAATAAGTTACTAAGAAACAAGTGTTGAGGTAACATTAAACATACACAAATCACTTTTATTTCATATTCTAGTGATTATTACTATAGCATATTCTCTGTATTATATTAAATAAGATGCCTTCCTAATTATTTATTATAACACCGAATGCTACTAAAATATTAAATGTTATTTAAGACTGCAATATACATTATCAATTTGTTGTCAAAACTCTAATCGATATGTCCGTTATTCACTTAAATAGTGTTTGACTTTCAAAAATGCCCTTTTTAATAGTGAAACGACACGCGTTAAACAATTTAATTCAATAAATTCACAATTTAATTGTCGAATCATTGAGTGTGCATTTGTCCTGACCCTAGTTATTTGTGTGCGTACTCTGTAAACAATCAATGCACTGCAGACCCCAAATTTCTAAGTAGGGCTGCCCTCATCAAAAAAAAAATATATATAATTTTCTTTCGAAACTACATAATTATGCTAGAAATTTTCAAATAAAGCTTTTTCAGTCTAATCACAAAGTAGGAACTTAATTTTCGGCCAAGTGTCTTCAGGTGCCGTAAAAGACGATAATGTGTATATGTGCAAATAACATCGGTACAAAAGAACAAATCTTGACATAGTCCAATGCCAATGCGATGAAGGTCTCCTTAATCCAAAACTAAAAGGAAATTTTCAAGATTTTCAATAGGTATTCAACTTCTTACTTTCTTTCACTGACTGATTAAAATGGTATCTATACCAATAAATAAAATTGGAGTGTCTGTTTGTAATGTCAAAATAATAGACTTTTTTCATGCTCACACGGTTATTTGCACGACACCTATGGCTAAAATAGCGATTAAAAAATTTTTGTCTGTCTGTTTGTTCCGGGTAATCTTCAAAACGGCTGGACCGATTTCAAAAATTCTTTCACCAATAGAAAGCTATAATATCAGGGCGTAAACTAGGCTATATTTTATCCCGGTATTCCCAAAGGAACGGGAATTACGCGGGTAAAACGACTAAAACCGAAGCGAAGCGAGGGCGGGTTGCTAGTGTATTATAAAGTAGCTTTCCATTGGTGACGGAATTTTTGAAATTCATCAACATTCAAAGTTTTCATTCACTTAGTTCCTGTTCCCGTGCGAATACCAGGATAATAATATATGCTTTATGTTATTCGCTGATAGGCCATGTAGGATGTAGCGTTCTAGTGGTGGAATTTTTTAAATTGGTTAACATTACCTAGTTTTACTCGCAGAGCTGTTTTTCTTTCTTAATTTTTTTTGTTCTTGTTACCGTGTGAATACAGGGATGAAAAAAGCCTACATATGTACGTTTTGATATAAAAGCTTTTAGTTAGTAAAATAATTTCTAAAATACATTAAATTTTCGCATTTTCACCAGGACCAATGCGAAAATGTATATAAATGTATATATAATGTATTTTTTTTTAAATTGCTCATCATTATGGAAATACTGGGATAACATACTATGCTACGGCCTATATGACCTATGGCTACTCGCTGATAATGTAGCTTTCAATTGGTGAGGAAATTTTTAAAAATGGACATAGCATGAAAGCGTAACAAACAAACATTCTTTCGCATTTATAATATTAGTCAACATTTTGACAAAAAATATTTAGATTTAAAACAATAATAGCGCAACCCTACAGACTGTATTCATTTCATTTGGATGTCGCGTCAGCCCTAAGTCAATCAATTCAGTTAGTCGATTGTATAGGGGTGCCAAAGTGGCCTATAATAGCCCTGACATAATGTGTTTAAACGAATGATCATCGAATGTGACTCGATACAACGACAACGATGTTTTCATTGTATTTATTTTTGAAACGCTCTAGGTATTCTATTTTCGATATAAAGGGTTTATATTAATGGCCACTTACGATTCTTTAGTGAACGAATGCTTTTTTACGAAGATACTAATTTATACGTTGTTATGTGTTCCCTATTTCTGTTTAAGAAATAAAATTTAAAAAAAATAATCGTATAACCGCCACATGTGGTAGAAATAAAACTTCCTTGACATTGTTTTAATTAAAAATAAAAATCGGCCAAGTGCGAGTCGGATTCACGCACGAAGGGTTCCGTACCATTGAGCAAAAAAGGGCAAAAAATCACGTTTGTTGTGTGGGAGCCCCCCTTAAATATTTATTTTATTTTGTTTTTAGTATTTGTTATTATAGCGGCAACAGAAATACATCATTTTGTAAAAATTTCAACTGTCTAGCTATCATGGTTCTTGAGACACAGCTTGATGACAGACAGACGGATGGACAGACAGCGAAGTCTTAGTAATAGGGTCCCGATTTTATCCTTTGGATACAGAACTCTAAAAATAACTTATAATAGAGTTTAGTGTAGTGGCTATGATATAAAAGTGCTTTATAAATATTTTTGTTCGCCACCATTATGGCAGGTTATACTTCCCACTGCTGGACTCGAACCTCCTCTACAATGGGAGGGAAATTGACCTACTATACCGCGCTGGTCAGGTGGGTTGGTATAGGGTTTTATTTTGAGTTTTCTTTCTCTTGCATACATCTTATATGCATATTATATATATCCCTTAGTCGTCTTTTACAACACCCACGGGGAAAAAGGGGGTGATGAATTGTATTCTTACTCCGTCACTATCGATCCGTCAGGCGGGTTGGGATAGGATTTATTTCAAGTTTTTCTTATCTTGCATAGTTGCTATACGCACAAGATATACCTTAGACGCTTTTTACGACATGACCCACGGGCAGGAAAGGGGGTGTTGAATTGTATTCTTACTCTGTCACCACACGGAGCACCTATATAGAATCTAGTAAAAGTATTCCTGAGGTGATACCACCTATACGTGTCATACGTATTATTGGGTTCGGGCCTCCTCCACTGTAGAAGAGAAATTGACTTACTATAGAACGACGCTCAAGAGAAGGCCCAAGCCCATAAGTGGGATCCAGTGGTCGGCCCAACGACGAAGGCGACGTGGTGTTCGGGTGGGTTGCGGGTGTTGCGTGCTTAGGCCCCTCTGTCGCCCCGAACGGAGTGGTACGAGTAGCGCGCCGACCGCATCCTACACAAAAAAAAAAAAAAACAAAAAAAAGCCCATAAGTGGGACATATACGAGTTGAAATGATGATAATGATACCACGCTGATCGTCTTGGCATAAGTTTCTATGTCGACTTCTTCTCTTGCATAGATAGCCTCCATCCTATTCTTTATTCGGTCGGCCCAACGACGAAGGCGACGTGGTTTTCGGGTGGGTCGCGGGAGTTGCGTGCTTAAGCCCCTCTGTCGCCCCGGACGGAGTGGTGCGGAGGCGCGCCGACCGCGGCCCACCCACAAAAATAAAATAAAAAAATCCTATTCTTTATTTCTTTAAATGTATATCATATTCATTAGTCGTCTTTTATAATACCCACGGTCAACAGAAAATAAATTAAAAAGACCACCTTGCTTCAAACTGGAAAATGACTTACATTGGCAGGCGATTAGACACATTAAAAATTGTGTGTACTCACGTAAGAATTCATACTTCTTCAGATAAAAATCTTTCTTAAAGTTTTATTTTTACCACGGTATCCTACGTTTGTAGAATAAGACAAATCTAATAATAGAAAAAAAAGCTATTTAATATACTAAAAGATTTTTTATAACGCATTATCTAGTTGACATTTGTGACAATCTGCGCGCGCTTTGTAAAAATCTACTCTCATCTTTTTTCCCTTAACGCGCCAAAAGATGTATGTATACGCACGTACGTGCAGTACAGTGACCTCTTACATTACAGAACGGTTCCGGCGTAAGCTCCATTAGGCTCCAATTGAAATGCTTTACTTTTTGTGCGCGAACTTACCTTCTATACGTTATTATTCTAAGATCACCACACTGAAATATTTGATTCATTTCATTATCTCGACTACAGTACAGCTCACTGCTGGGCTTAAGCCTCCTCCACTAAAAGGAAAATTGACCTTACTTTACTATTCTAGTCAGACAGGTTGGTACAGGGTTTTGTTTTGAGCTTTATACTTGCATAGATTTCTAATGTTTACGCATTACACATTGTAAATTGTAAATAATATTATAAATGCGAAAGCAAGTTTGTTTATTTATTACGCTCTCACGCTTAAACCACCGAACCGATTTCAAAAAATCTTTCACCAATGTAAAGCTATAATATCGGGGAATAACATAGGCTATATTTTATCCTGGTATGCCCACGGGAACGGGAACTACTCGGTTGACTGACACCGAAGCGAGGGCGGGTTGCTAGTTATAAATAAAACAATTTTTGGATTTTATTGAATTTGTGTTTGATTTCCCGACATTTCTAACATGTTGCAGCGTTAATGGTCACGGGCAGACTAAGATGTCGCATGTCCAAAAAGTTATCGTTATTACAGTGATTTATAATTATCTACCCGCTATAGACATTTTGACCCACATTTTGGTACAAATTTATTGCCTATGTAGGAAGAAAATGATTCTATATGAAAAAAAAATTTCGTCACATATCCTAGTGCACCCGTGACTAGGAACGCTGCAGTGTTCGAAACGTCGGGCAATCAAAACTCAAATACAAACGCGATAAAATCCGTAAAGTAGTTTTATTTGGATGTACTTAAAATGCGTATTATATCCCATAGTCATTTTTTACGACATCCACGGGCGAGATGTAACATTTGATTACCATAACAAAATATAACAAGAAACTCAAAAGTCATGTAGGTAATAATTACTGTAATAGTATTAATTGTATAGATATTCTGATATAGCTACGCTCTAATACCGATTTAATTTATCTAATTAACACCATAATAAGATACGGCACTAATAAATTTCCAATCCATTTTCCTGTTTTCATAAACTATAACAACTGTTTTAACTCATTAAATGTCAAAATCGACATAAAATCTCTATTTAAAACAATAATCGTCGTAGCTGATATTTTACAAAATAAAACGACTCTTAATTATAATAACGGTTATTTTTTCTATATTTTTTTCTAATAATTAACTGTTTTTAATTATTTGTTATCGGGCTGTTAGTAATAACAAATTAATTTCCTGTTCAGATAACACATTCGAGACGACATAACGGATTTTATTATAACTAATTATTTTAATATATTCGTGTTTTATGTGAATACACAGTGATATATAAACTGTTATGGTTTAAAATGTTTTTTACAGTTATTTTTGGTAAATTATCGTCCTCCAATTACAACAGGTTGGTTCGATATTTTACTATTATTTCATAATGAATTGTGGTAGGACCACATTGTTGACAGTTGTCTGTCTACAGCCGCGGGCCCGTCCGTCCGGGGTACCACACTCCCGCAGAAAATCAACGTCCGAGTAGTAGCTAGGGATAGGCGATTTTTCTGAAAAACATCGATTCTTGAATCGATTTGAATCGTCGTCCAAAGAATCGATTCACAATAAAATCGAGGTCTGAAGGATCGATCCCCGATTAATCGATCTATCGATCTTTTTTTTGAGTTTTCTTCCAATTCTATACGAAGTATTTTTTCTGGCGGGATTGTGATGACCTTTTTTTTTAGGAAATCTGGAGAGAGTAATGTCTTACAATAATATAGATATGAATCGATTGAAAACGGAACACTAGTATCAAAGAATCGCTTATAAAGTATGGTACCTTTCTCCTAGTAGGATTTTGATGAGGTTTTTCATAGGACATCTGAAAGTGTCTCATATCTTATCTTAGTATCGAATGGACAGAAAAAAAATCGAATGTCGATTTTCAAGGCAGAAAGATCGATTCACTGAATCGATTCAGTACAACATATCGATTTAAAAATCGATCTTTTGGGCCTGAAAAATCGATTCTTCGATTAATCGATCTCAGATCGCCATCCCTAGTAGTAGCAATTTGTTACTGCGCTTTGTTCGGTGAGCGTGAGAGCCGGAAATCAACTTTCTGAGAGTGTTTGCGTGTGGTAGGTTTTAGTGACGCCTTTAATACCAAAGGCGAGTGATCTCGTTGAGCCCCATTGCACGCATTCACGCTCGCTTCACTTTCTTTGCGGTAGGCAGCGGCCTTGCAAAGGTCCACGAGTGACAGCAACACTTACCATCAGGTGTACCACCATTTGTGATAAAAAAAAAATTGTAATAATACATCATTATTATCATCATTTCAGCTTATATAGCTACGTTCCACTGTTGGGCTCGAGCCTCCTCCACAATACGACGGAAATTGACTTTACTATATCATGCTGCTCAGACAGATTGACATAGGGTTTTATTTCGATTTTACCTTCTCTTGCATAGTTGTGATATACGTATTATATCCCTTAATCGTATTTTTCGACAACATACGAGTAGTTTTCCAATTACAGAGCATAATGCGACTCAGTGGCGCATAATGCCGAGTTATGCTGATGCTTAATTGGAACGTGAATTAGTTTTCAAATGCACCAGCAGAGGGCGCTAAGTTCAGTGTTGAAAAAAAAAATTCAAAGATTTCCGTAATTATGAGCAAATAAGATTTTGTTGTCTTCTTCATCTTGATAAATATGTTCTTTTTCTCGAAAACATTGATGATTGCCTGCTTCATTAAAAGATTCGATCAAGCCATTGCAATGTTTACAAAAGTATATTCCTGTAAAATAAATTTGTTTATAGCTTAGAATAATAACGTATAGAAGGATAGTGTCAGTACTTCGAAAGTTCGAAACATGAATCTAAAAATACTAATGGCGCGCAGACGATTACACACGTACACACGCACACCACTATACAAATTATGAAATCAAATTTTGTTTTTATTAACATTAATCGTCGAAATACTTTTAAAAGTAAGGTTAAAAACCTTTTTATGTTTTTCAAATGTGTTGTGACATCATTTGAATGCACAAATCGTCAGAATTACCTATTTATTTTTTAAGAGTTGCGTACGTACGTGCAGTACAGTGACCTTGTACATTACGGAACGGTTCCGGCGTAAGCTCCATTAGGCTCCAATTGAAATGCTTCACTTTTTGTGCGCGAACTTACCTTCTATACGTTATTATTCTAAGGTTTATAGATTCGAATTCTAAAATGAAATTGTATTCACATTTTAAATGTGGAATATAAAAAAAGTCAATGTTTGTACCTTCATCCATACTTATATTTATTTTTTTAACACAGTTTGAATTAACTTTGATTATCTCGAAAAAACTACAACGAAACGAAAGCTTTAAAATTTTTTTCAACAATAAATATTATTACTAACGATAATATATAAATAAAACATTTCGATCAATGTCAACTTAAAGAAAAAACACTTTTTAATTTTCTGTCACCGAGTTGATATCGATTGCACGCGTGATACGCGCATAACTTTTGAAGAGTGCTCGATTGTGTGAAGCGTTGCTGTAGTTGAAACATTCACCGTTAAGCATTATGCCGCATAATGCGCTCTAGTGCTGTAATTGGAAAACTAACATAAATTGCATATAGATATATTGCAACAGTTTTAGCAATAGTTTTATTCGACTGCCTGTCTAAGGTTAAACCCTTTTTATGAATATAATTCTTGAGTTGAGAGGTCAGATGGAGGTCAGAGGAGTACAATTATAGCCTATGCATTATTCTGATATGTAAGCTCTATTATTGTGATATTTCATCAAAATCCATTCAGTACTTTTTGTGTTAAAGAGCAACAAACATCCTCACATACAAACTTTCGCGTTTGTAATATTAATAGGATTGTTTCCTTAAAAGAACATTGAAATATTTCCTTATTTATTTAAATGTGAATTTTACCTAGAGTATTTTATTATTATTACTTTATAATAAACACAATAAAGATGGTATTAATAGGTAAACAATTTCATTCATTCATTCTCATTCAATTTATTACGTAATTTAAATTCCGTTATATATTTGTATGCATTCAATAACATATGAATCACTTTATTAATTTCTTAGTAAATACAATTTGCCTGTTAATCATTTTGTTATATTTTAATAAACATTATACATTTCCTTTTTTTAAGTAAAGCTTCGTTCAGACACGACATCGAGGTAATTAAATGCTTATGATGATTACAATACAACGGAAAAGCGTTACGAAAATTACCATTTATGTAGTACTAGCAGCGGCCTGCGGTTTCACCCACAGTTCCTCTTTCCGTGGGAATATTGGGATAAATTATAGCCTATGTATTATTCTGATATGTAAGCTATATTATTGTGAAGTTTCATCAAAATCTATTCAGTAGTTTTTGCGTGAAAAAGCAACAAACATCTTCACATCTTCACATCCTCACATACTCACAAACTTTCGCGTTTATAATATTAGTAGGAAAATGAGGGATAACTAAATACTTTAAACGATGATATTTGCATTCTATACGAAAGTTCTAGACGTTCATGTTTGTAAAGTAAGTACCTAATAAATTCGTACAAAAACTTGATTTCAAAATAAATATTCAGTCACAGATAATAAATATAATTGACATAACTAATACAGAATACGGTATCGGATCGCATCTAACGCCGTCGCCGTGAATGAGTGAATGATTGTTTAATGTAGTAGAAGTGAGCAAATTCGTTTTTAAACGGCTATCAGCCGGTCATTACGACAACTGTGAATGGCGAATACGTACGTCACGGATGGTTTTGGAATAGGGTGACTTTATTAAAAGTATTCTGTGGATTTGTTTCCACTCATTAAACAAATTATATAAGGCCTTTATTTATTATTTAATTCTTTCCGTGTGGTGACTGAGTAAGAATACATTAACTATATACTCGTATATATTATTAAATCAATTTCATCCCTATTGCGGAAGTGCTTCTAGCCAAGCAGTGGAACGTATATGAGCTAAGATGTTGATAAGCAAATAATTCGTTTACTTTAAACGCAAATGATGTAAATATTATATTTCATCATTCATCATTATTTTAGCCTATCGCCGTCCACTGCTGGACGTAGGCTTCCCTCATGTTATGCCACAAACTGCGGTCCTGTGCCGCCTGCATCCAACGACGCCCAGCAACTTTCACCAGGTCGTCGGTCCACCTAGTTTGAGTCCTATACAATGTCGTCCGATACGTGGTCGCCACTCGAGAACCTCTCTGTCCCAGCGGTTGCCGGTTTGTCGAGCAATGTGGCCTGCCCATTACCACTTCAGCGTGCTAATTCTTCGTGCTATGTCAGTTACACCCGTTCTCCTGCAGATTTCCGTATTCCGGATTCTATATCGCAGAGAAATCCCGAGCATAGCCCGCTCCACAGCACGCTGAGCGACTTTGAGCCTTGTTGAGTATTATATTTAGTGCTCCAATATATTTCTTTTTTTAGTTTCTACTGCATCATATACTAGGATGGGTACCATTTTATGATTTATCTATGTGTTTTACGCTAATTCCTTTTTCATTTACTCACGTATTTTAGCTATGTTATGTTTTATTTTGTAAGCCTCTCACATTAATTTATCATGTGTGAGGTTCGCAAAACGAATGTTTACAAAAATAACGTGTTTTTCTTTTATTCTTTTTTGTATTTAAATTTAAAAACTATCAAATATTCGTCCTTTTATTAATGATGTACTTTTTTTAAATCTTTGCGATAAATATACCTTCCCGTAACAAAATATTCAATCTCTAAAGATCGTTTGAGATACCTAATCTTTATGACGTATTAATGAAATATCAAAACTAAATTAATAACATCAAATTACGATACACACGTACCGAAATGAATCCGAATGAATCTTTAACTAACAGTGCAATATTAATTAATATAATAGTAAGTGCAATCCAAATGCAATACCTACTAAGCAGAACAGGCGGGTTGATAAAGAATTATATAATTTTTTTTTCTTGCAATAATATACTTAAATTCTTTAATCATTTTTACGACAACTGGCGGATAGGCTGGCATTGTAAATTGCATTCCTACTCTGTCACATCTAAGTCATATAACCATCATTTCAATTCATAAACATCTCACTGCTGAGCTCGACCCCTCCTCCACAATAGTAGAGACCTCCTACACCACCACCAAACCGTCCTTCGAGATTTCCTTCTCTTGAATAAATGTTATATGCAGATTATATCCCATTATCGCAAATTTTTTCGACACCCATCGGCAGGACAGAGGGTGGTGAATTGTATTCTTACTCAGTCACCAAGCGGAATAAATATTCATCAACATCATCATCAAAACTCATATGCCCACTGCTGGGTTCGAGCCTCCTGCACAAATGGAGGGAAATTGTCCTAGTGGATCAATTTCCCTCGCTACCACCTCGCTTATCACGCTAGTCAGAGGTGTTAGTATAGGTTTTCATTTCGAGTTTTCCTTCTTTTGCCTAGATGTTATGTGTATGTTATATCCCTTAATCATGTTTTACGACACCCACGGGCTAGAAATGTGGTGGTGAATTGTATTCTTATGCCGTCACCACACGGATGAATATATATTATTTAAATCAAATAACGATAGCATTAGAAAATAATAACATTGAAGATCACATGTCTTAACTTAAAGTATAGATACCCTAACAAGTAGTATATTAAGTACTCTTAATAATAGGACAGTTCTACAATAGAAGTGCGTTTGTCATCGCACACAATAGACTCACAAGGAGACTGGTCCGATTGTTGTTTAGACATCTGGGGTTTCTAATATCGACCGTAAATCGCGGATACCCTAACCATTCTATTTTCAAAAATAGCTACGTCATTTCGCGACTTAAGAATGCGGTCCGAGTAAATTTATCATTCATGCATTCGTTCTGCCGATTTTTCAATAACTTAGAAAAGGCAAGACAAATTAACAATAATTTTTCATTGCTTATATTAATTTTAATGTATTTTGTTAGAGTAATTGTATAAAAGAAGAGAACTCATTATGATTTGTAATTACAGGGCAGTTTATAGTACATTATTTTTTAAGATCTTACAATAATTATACTTACTAGCGATCGCCGAATGGTCGAAATTCGGCCATTTTTTCATAAAAATTAATTTTTCTGCTACACAATTATCTTTTAAATTTATTTATGTGTACTTAATTGTATATTGAGCAAACTGTATTTCACTAATAACTAATATATAAGCACAAATCTTTAGACATTGTCATCATAATTATGATTGTTTGACATTCAGTTCGACCAGAGATTTTAACCGTAAACAAAATTGTATAAGCGTGTGAGTGTGTGTGTATGTATCGATTGCATCATAGTGTGTGTGATGCGTTTTTTAATGAACTTAATGTATTTCTGATCCATTATTATATCAAATTTAATTTTATGCATTTCTCCTCGATATATCCTTCCACTGTGCCATATTTCGTACTGTTCCATCGCCGAGATTTTCGTAAAAAGGGGTACAAAGTTTTTCCTTCACGTATTAATATGTATATATAAATACGTGAAGCAAAAACTTTGTTCACCTTTTTACGAAAATTACGTGGACGGACAAGTATGAAATTCGGCACAATAGGAAAAGTGCATAAAATTGAAATTTCATATAATAATGGATTAGAAATACATTAAATTCATTTAAATAGGCATTACGCACACTACAACACAATCGCTACACACACACACGCACACATGCGCGCACTTATACACTTTTGTTTACGGTTAAAATCTCTGGTCGAACTGAATGTCAAACAATCATAATTATGATGACAATGTCTAATAGAGATTTGTGCTTATATATAAGTTATTAGCTGTTCATCAAAAAGTTGAAATACAGCGTGCTCAATATACAATTACACATAAATAAAATAAAAGAAAATTATGTAACAGAAAATTAACTTAAATGAATTATAGTCGAATTTGGACCACACGCCGATCGCTAATATAGATTAATTCGCTGTGTGGTTACGAATACTATCAACCCTTACATTGCTCATGAGTATCATAAAAGACCACTAAGAGCTTTACATCGATCGGTCTTGGTCAACTCCATCCGATGCTGAACGCTCAAGAATTACATTCTTCAGAAGGGTTGACGTTAGGCAGGCGGCCGGTCATAAAAGTACACATTGCTATTAACTTTTGCAATATGTACGGTGGAAAAATAGTAACTACATATTCCATGGACCCCGAGTAATCTATACCAATAAATAAAATTGGAGTGTCTGTTTGTAATGTCAAAATAATAGGCTTTTTTCATGCTCACATGATTATTTGCACTATACATATGACTAAAAATCACTTAATATTTTTTTTGTCTGTCTGTCTATTTGTTCCGGGTAATCTTCAAAACGGCTAGACCGATTCCTAAAAAAATTCTTTCACCAATGGAAAGCTATAATATCAGGGAGTAAACCAGGCTATATTTTATCCCAGTATTCCCACGGGAGCTACGGGGATAAGGCAACAGAAGCCGAAGCGAAGTGAAGGCGGGTTGCTTGTTAAGATATAAACGGGACGATGATTGTCGTCGTCGATGTCGTCTTAGTTCATACACGTACCACTGCACTGCTGGGCTCGAGCCTACTTAGAAGGTAAATTGACCTACTATAGGGTTTTATATCAAATTTTCCTTCTCGTGCACAAATGTTATATGCATATTATTTTTTTATTGTAAACGGTAGTAAACGATCAAACAGTACACCTGATGGTAAGTGTTGCTGCCGCTCACGGACCTCTACAATACCAGGGGCACAGCCAGGCCGCTGCCTACCGAAAGTGAAGGGAGTGTTAATTCGTGCAATGAGATTCGGTAATACTAAAGATATCACCAAAACCCACTACACGCAAACACTCTCAGAAAGTTCTCTCTCTCACCGAACAAAGCAGTAACAAATTGCTACTACTCGGACGTCGATTTTCTGCTCAGTGTGGTACTAACCCCGGACGGACCGGCCCGCAGCTGTAGACAAACAGACCAGTGTGGTCCTACCACAATGCAAATTATACCCTTAGTCATCTTCTACGACACTCACGGGCAAAATAGGGAGTGGTGAATTGTATTCTTACTCCCTCTCCACACGGGTAAGAACGACGATGGTGATGAACAATAATATTTAAATTATGAAAGCGGGTATGTATATTGCTTTTCTACGCTGTGACTTGGAAGTAAATTAACCTTAGTTTATGCTTATTTTTATCTCAGCACATTAAATGTAGCCATTTCATGATCATAAGTATAAACATTAAGAATAGTGTTTAGTGATATTTTATAAATAATTTGCAACACTAATATTAATGTACTTATCAGTCAATTTCAAAACTTGTAGAACATAAACTCGTTAAACGATAAACAGGCATTAAATGTGAACAGTCCAGTAATCATACGAACACTTTAAAACACCCCACCTAATTATTAGCCATATAAAATAGACCTCTTATAATAACATTATTTACCCTCAACACTAAGATAATTACGCGAAAAGAGAGGGCAGGTAGGTCATTTTAAATTGGCAGTAAGGGTAAGCTCCCCAGTTCCTGGCTACCCTATTAAGTGATGGGTAATTTAGGAATACATAAAGTACATAATAGGGTCCTTAACTTGGGCTTAATGAGGTGAAAATGGGACCGTTTACCCTGTCGGTGTGGCGTTAATGTTCGTTCAATCGTTCAATGTGCCAAATATAGTACAGAACTATACAATTCATGTGATATTTTAAATCGATAATTCGAATTTCGAATCGATAACATTAACGTGATATCATTAACTGACATTCAATATGGCCTACAATTGGAATATAGCCTTAAAGCGTATGTCTATTAAGGAAACGTAATATCAGGTTGACCGAGCTTCGCTCCGAGTATTTTTGTAGCATTTATTTAGATATATATTAATAAAAAATAAATAATGAAATTTATATAAAAAATTACAAAAAGAGAATAATAATAACACCCGAGATTCGATCCGACGTCACCGATGTCAAAAATAAAATGAAACCTGACTACTTCGCCACTGAGCTATGGTAACTCATGATAATGATGGCAAAATTTAATTCATATTCTTTTAAAATTTAATGTCATTATATTGTATGCCAAAAACACTGACAAAACAACATTTTCTATACATAAAACCTAGCTAGATCGATTTTTTGGGCCCGAATCCTCTAGTATGCCAAGTTTCAACAAAATCGTTGGAGCCGTTGCCGAGATCCTCAATATATATATATATATATATATATATATATATATATACAAGAATTGCTCGTTTAAAGATAAGATTATGTCCCAAATGGGATATTTGATAATACACACGGTTCTATACCCATAATGATTTTGAATGTTAAGTTTGATGTTTAGAATGAAACTGTTTTTAAACAGTTTTATTACGGAACTAGCAACCCGCCCTCGCTTCGCTTCGGTTATAGGTTATAGTCGTTTTACCCGCGTAGTTCCCGTTCCCGTGGGAATACCGGCATAAAATATAGTCTAGTTTACGCCCTGATATTATAGCTTTCCATTGGTGAAAGAATTTTTGAAATCGGTTCAGCCGTTTTGAAGATTACCCGGAACAAACAGACAGACAGACAGACAAAAATTTTTAATTGCAATTTTAGGCATAGGTGTCGTGCAAATAACCGTGTGAGCATGAAATAAGCCTATTATTTTGACATTACAAACAGACACTCCAATTTTATTTATTGGTATAGATAGCAACCCGCCCTCGCTTCGCTTCGGTTTTAGTCGTTTTACCCGCGTAGTTCCCGTTCCCGTGGGAATACCAGGATAAAATATAATAGTTTATGCGCTAATATTATAGCTTTCCATTGGTGAAAGAATTTTTGAAATCGGTTCAGCCGTTTTGAAGATTACCCGAAACAAACAGACAGACAGACAGACAAAAATTTTTTAATCTGTATTTTAGGCATAGGTGTCGTGCAAATAACCGCGTGAGCATGAAAAAAGCCTATTATTTTGACATTACAAACAGACACTCCAATTTTATTTATTGGTATAGAAGATAGCAACCCGCCCTCGCTTCGCTTCGATTTTAGTCGTTTTACCCTCGTAGTTCCCGTTCCCGTGGGAATATCGGGATAAAATATAGCCTGGTTTACGCCCTGATATTATAGCTTTCCATTGATGAAAGAATTTTTGGAATCGGTCCAGCCGTTTTGAAAATTACCCGAAACAAACAGACAGACAGACAAAAAAAATTAAAGTGGTTTTTAGGCATATGTATAGTGCAAATAACCGTGTGAGCATGAAAAAAGCCTATTATTTTGACATTACAAACAGACACTCCAATTTTATTTATTGGTATAGATTTTATCACGTTTGTATTTGATTGTTAATTTCTCGATGCTTCGAACGCTTTTCAACGTTCATGTAACGTCTATGGTGTTTCACGTCTAGCCAATCATAGTTATTACAGAGATTTGGTACGGTATAAATTTATATCAAAATGTGGGTCCAAATTTAATAATTTATATTGTAGCGGGTATATTTCAATAATTAAATAAATAATTTGTTGGAGATGAGACGTGTGGTGACGGAGTAAGAATACAATTCACCACCTCCTCTCTTGCCCGAGGGTGTCGTAAAAGCCGACCAAGGGATTAAAGATGCATATAACATGTCCAAGAAAACTCGAAATAAAACCCTATACCAACACGTCTGACCAGCGTGGTTTTGGTCAATTTTCCTTCTACAGTGGAGGAGGCTCAAGCCCAACATTGGGACGTTTATGAGCTCAAATGATGATGATGAATTGATGATGAGACACCTTGTCCACTTTGTCCTCTAGTGATCATAAACGCTGTAAAGTGTTCAAAACGTCTGGTAATTAAAAATCTTATAGATATAAACGCGATAAAAGTGTAGAAATCGTTTTAATTCTAATGTACCTACCTGTTTATATACTTCAAGTATACAATATCTACATAAATTAACATACATAAGATTGCCTTTCTGTATTCTTCAGTACCTACGTGTGTATCTGACTGAACTCCTAAATGGCTGGACCGATTTTTATGTTTTTTTTATATATTCAAGGGCGTTCAACACTGACTTAGATTAATAATTGCACCCGGTAGATGGCGCTGTCAACGATTTCGAGGAATTTTTTTTTTAATTGTAAATTAAGACATGTTTTGAATGTCATAGGTTTCATCCACATGTGGAACATTTTTTCGTCCTGGTCTTAGAATAATAACGTATAAAAGGTAAGTTAGCGCACAAAAAATGAAGCATTTCAATTGGAGCCTAATAGAGCTTACGCCGGAACCGTTCCGTGGTGTACAAGGTCACTGTACTGCACGTAGGTACGTACGCAACTCTTACACTTAATACATAAATAACTGAACATTGATTATCAGCAAACATTTCTTATATTAGAAATAGAAATTTGAGTGAAGAAAGCTATACTTCTAGCTATTTTCAGCTTAATATACCTATACATTTAAACTGTTTATCTAAAACTACTAACCAAACAAAATCACTAACCCTTTTAATGTTTTAACATAAACATAACAAAAGGCATCAAAATGTCACCGCGCAGATGTTCACAAAATTTTATTACGATTTAATGCCATAAATAATTTGATTAGTCGCATATTTATCAACTTAGATGCATCTTCATGGAAAAACGTCATTCCATTCACAACCTCCCTTACTTTAAAGACATTTATATGGGACTATAGAAACTATTGAAATGAACGAACAACCGTTTATAAGCCACTAATGTTATCTAGACATCTTCACGAGAAAGAAGATGTCATATAAAACGTTTTCATAAGTAGCATTTATTTAATATTAAACTCATAATTTGAAGCAATCTAGCTCTTAATATTATAACTATAAAAGTCATAGAGTAAAGAAGGAAGTGTATGAATAATTTTGTCGTATCATTGATATTCTTTTTTCGAATTTTCAAAGAACGTTCTAATACCAAAAGGTGTAATAGCGTCTATTGTTAGGAAGAAAAAGTTTTTTTTGCACATATCTCCGAGCACGCGTTGAAAATTGACTCCATCAATGCGATTTTAAAACTGTCTGGATTATTCTGTCGCCCTTTTATAAATATTTATGGTATCACTGCTTAAAAAACTCTATTGTAGGTTTTGAGTTTTCATCAGAAACATATTTCAATGTAATCTTTCAACAACTATTGAACTATATTTAATATGTTACTAATTATTAAGTATAATAACCATATGAAACGTGTATGTTAATAAAATATATGAGTAGTTAATTATGTAATCAAACTTAACAAACAAATAAAATTCTTCCTTTATTTCAACAAACAAAATTACTCAATCTACAAAGGAGCTAATTCGGAACACACTTCGAGGTTCAATAATCAGTCGCGGACCACACACGACGTTTTTAAACGCACATTTACAGTAAAAGGTGCTAACTTGAAAGCATCACACCGTTCCACTTTCGAACACAACAAACACAAAATGGCGCTTAAAACGCCATAATCTCCTTTAACCAATGGCGCCCCGTCTATTTGAAAATCGAACTAGTTACACTTCCCCATTCTTAATTTAAAAAATTGTTACACGTTCTTTGTTCGGACAATATTTGTTAGGCGTATAATGCGTCCAAATTATTTAGAGCTTCCCTCGTTTAAATTTAACCTAAAAATGTTTGTTATATGGATGTCCCATAAAAATGGTTTGGTTAAGTGATGTGGTTAAGTGGAGACTTGATGTTTGGTTGTTTTAGGGTGCTCTGTTTGTTTTCGGACTTTAAACACGACTCGTCTTAACAAGGTGGGGTTTATTTTTATCTGTTCCACAACAAAGCTTTGGTAGCAGATTTTTTTTTCGTTGGATGTCGTCTACATCCTTTACGTTTATGCTATATGTGCTTAAACATTTGTCACGAAGGTATTGTTGACATAAAAATTACCTGGGTATCAATGTTTAAAGTCAAATTATAATCATTAAGGTTTCGAAGAATTATCATCTATACCAATAAATAAAATTGGAGTGTCTGTTTGTAATGTCAAAATAATAGGCTTTTTTCATGCTCACACGGTTATTTGCACGACACCTACGCCTAAAATAGCAATTAAAAAATTTTTGTCTGTCTGTCTGTTTGTTCTGGGTAATCTTCAAAACGGCTGGACCGATTTCAAAAATTCTTTCACCAATGGAAAGCTATAATATCAGGGCGTAAACTAGGCTATATTTTATCCCGGTATTCCCACGGGAACGGGAACTACGCGGGTAAAACGATTATAACCTATACCCGAAGCGAAGCGAGGGCGGGTTGCTAGTAATGAATATAACTGTTATAATCCTTCATCGTCATCAACATCATATCTGCGCTACTGTTAGACTCGGATCTCCTATATTGATGGAGAACTTGACCTACTTTATCACGCTTTATTAACATATTGACATAGGTATTTTGTCAAATTTCCCTCCTCTTGCAAAGATGTTTTCAGGCAATAGAGTGAATAGTGCATTGTATTCTTATTCCGTCACCATACGGAAGATTACTAGCCATATGTTTCATTGAATTTACCTCAAAATTAAAGAAAAACCAACACAAATTTGCATACGTCTCTTAAATACCTATCATATTATATAAAGTTATCCCTTTTTATTATAGTGGAGGTGGGAAGTTCTAGAGAATATCTACTCTTTGTCAGCCTTCTTCGCAATATAGGGTTATATTTTTAGTTTTTCTTCATTTGCAAATATACCACTTACCCAAGTCCCTTAGTCGTCTTTTACTAGGACAAAATGTTTCTTACTGCATTACACGGAAATCTAGTAGGTACTATAAAATAGGATATGCTGATTTTATAATAAAACAAAAACTGAAAATTCTCATTCAAACAACAATAAATTCAAAAGCAAAACAAATGTCACGAAAAGAAAATGGCGTCGGCATATTCACGAGCGATACTAAATTTTTATTTCTGAATTATTATACACATTTATCATCATAAACGTAGTAATGAAGTCATTATTTATGTTTTATTAATGAGTATTTAAATAATGATATCTGATGTTTACGCGAGCACTACACATTGTAAATAAAACTACTTTTACGGATTATATCGCGTTTGTATTTGATTTATGATTGCCCGACGTTTCGAACACTTTGCAGCATTCATGGTCACGGGCGGACTAAGGTGTCTCACGTCCAACAAGTAATCGTTATTACAGACATTTACAATTATCTACCCGATACAGAAATTAGTTATAAATTTATTAAATTGTTACCCATATTTTAGCACGAATTTATTGCCAGTGTAAGAAGAAAATGATTCTATATGAAAAAATTATATTGTTTATGGTTAGTAATTATTAATTATTAAATTTGTAGCAATTATTGTTACAATTTGTTGATTTAAAACTAACAAAACTAATATACTACCACCGGATCGGAACGCGGCCACACTGAGAAAGATCCGGCAAGAAAACTCAGGGGACTTGATGCTAAATTAATATTGATTTTTAATTTTAGATGCGGCTTACTTTGTCTTACTAAAAGATTTTTGATTTATAAAATTATCTTTAACTATTATTAATTAATAATATCATTAATAATAATAATTTTGTTAGTTTTAAATCAACAAATTGTAACAATAATTGCTACAAATTTAATAATTAATAATTACTAACCATAAACAATATAATTTTTTCATATAGAATCATTTTCTTCTTACACTGGCGATAAATTTGTACTAAAATGTGGGTAACAATTTAATAAATTTATAACTAATTTCTGTATCGGGTAGATAATTGTGAATGTCTGTAATAACGATTACCTACTTGTTGGACGTGAGACACCTTAGTCCGCCCGTGACCATGAATGCTGCAAAGTGTTCGAAACGTCGGGTAATCATAAATCTAATACAAACGCGATATAATCCGTAAAAGTAGTTTTATTTACAGCATTTAAATAGTTATGTACGTAATTTACAATATTGCATATAATATTTTTATATCTTTTTATATTCCCCTCTCAACTATCCGTGTGATGACAGACTAAGTAACATTTCATCACCTAGCTTTCCCGTGGTTATTGTAAGAGACGCCTAATATGTATATAACATCTATATAAAAAAAGTAAACCTAAAAACAAAACCCTATAAGTCTGATCCACATGGTATGCCTACCTAGTAGGTCGATTTCCCTCCCATCGTGGAGGAGGCACAGTATTAAGATGTATATGAATTGAGGTGAAGAAAAAAATTATTTCCCCTTGTGGTGACAGCGAGTGGTCAACGAGTTCCAATATTCAATTTACTTATGATTTTATAAAAGGATATGAAATCCTAGTTGAAGAAAATGCAATTAATCGTCTTTTACGACACTTATGGCCAATAAAGAAGATGGTAAATTGTATTTTACTCCGTCACCACACAGAAACTGAGGTAAAACTGTAGCTAATTATTACTAATCAGACATCAATTTTCTTCGTCCTGCCGGGGACAAGTATTTTTTGACAGACAGTACCGCCCGTACAGTCCGAGGCGAGGAAAAGTTGGTTGTATGGCTGCATAACCTATCTCCTAACTTCCACGCCGCCATTTGAGCCAACCACAAATACAGATTCCTTGACATCGATGATCGTTCCATATATGTTTGTTGGTAGAAAACCTTCAGCGGCTCTACCAATAGGAAATTGATGCAATTATTTCGACATAATCATATTTTAACAGCATCATCGGAAACTGCCATCCTTTAGCTATTCTTCTATCTGGTCTATGCTATGTGAACAATGGACCTTTCAAAATGACATAATATGTTTTGCGATTACAGATTGCATTCATTAGAATACTATTTCAAACTATGAACAAACTGCGAACAGCCTAGAATGATTTTTTTTTAAATTAGGGACGTGGCAAATATGAAGTTTCGGATCTAGATACGGATATATATATCATCATTATCATCTCGCTTTTTTTCCAATTATTTATGGTCGATGCAAAGTGCACCTTTTTTTGTAAATATCGGTTTTAGAAACAATTTTATGATCGACCGTCTGTCTGATGACAATCCTCGTTACGAACGTAACTCTTGATGGTATCAGAACGAATTGGCGCACGTCTATGTTCTTTGTCGTCTTTTACAATACCCATGAGAATTTTAAGAGTTAATAATATTTGTACCACACCACATATACGGCATTCGCTAGTAATAGAATAACATTAGTATACTTTTGGGTCGAATTATTCAAACGCCCCATGAAAGAGCTACACACTGAATGACGCAGAGTCTTTCCGCTCCGATTGAACTTATCAACGATTTGAACAGCACGTCTTTGCAGGCAAGTCAAGTTTGAACTAGGGCTATTAGATTTTTAAACAATTTTAAAAGGTCAAACTAAGTTTGATGATTACCATGGTATTCCCCTTTGGAAACGCTTAAGTTTAGGCTGACAGTTCTGCTGGTTGAAAGAAAACCTGTTTTAATATATCTCATACAGACTGACCTTATTCAAAAGTATTAGAAACCTTTAATGTCGGTTTCGGATATATTTTCATTTCGGATATCCAAAAGATTCAATTACATTTACGGTTAACTCCATAACATCCCTAGTACAAATTGCTTTGCGATTATATGCTAATCTCGAGTATAATTCTAATCAATCCATCTTTATTCCAGTATTTCACGTTATACATGTCCACTGTTGAATGTAGTCCGTCTTAATTACATTTCCATAATTACAACGCTTCCGTGTGGTGACGGAGTAAGAACAGAGTTTCTCAAGGATAAGAGTAGAGACTCTTGTCCATCCTCAAAAGAGAACTATGGAATATAACATGCAAATAACATCTTTGCAAGAGAAGAAAAGTTCGATATAAAACCCTATGTCAACACTTTTGATCAGCGTGGTATTGTAAGAGAAGTACAGCTCTATTTCTCTTCCATTATGGGGAGGCCTGAGCCCAACAATGGGATATTTACAGGCTGAAATTATGATGATGATGAAGATGATGAATTGCAATGTTTATCAGCTGAATCAGCGATCCTGATTTGTATTATAAGTTTCTTAGAAGAGCGTTATTGTCTACTTCTTTGTTACTCTCTTAACGAACACGGAAAAATTGAGTGGGGATACGCTTTATCCTTACTCTATCACCACACGAGGATAAATGGGCATATATAAAGATATAACAATCATCATTTCGGCTCATATACGTTCCACTGCTGGGCTCAAGCCTCCTCCATAATAGGAGGGAAATTGACTGACCATACCGATCAGAGCGGTTCGTGTAGGGTTTTATTTCAAGTTTTCGTTCCCTTGCAAAGATTTTATATGCGTATTATACCTATCCCTTAGTCGTCTTTTACGACATCTATCGGAAAGAAAGGGGGGTGGTGATCTGTCCTCCGTCACCACCTCTACTATTTATAAGGAGCATTTATTACTATGTGGTGGCTACGAGTACTAACAACTCTTAAATTGTTCGTGAGTGTCGCTTCTGCAACTAAGAGGTTCATATCTACTTAGGTCCACCCCGAATAATGTTATCTAGTCAATAACTATGTGCCCAAGGAGAGTTAACATCTAGCAGGTAGCCAGTTATAATTAAGGATACAAATATCGAAACCAAAAACATCGATGTATCATTACATCGATGTTTTTTTAACGATCGTGCAAAGAATTTTAGTTTTAAAATGTAAGCCATATTTATTATCTGTAACAATATTATCATTGAATAGGTGAGTCTTTAGAACAATGGAGATGTAGAGTTGAGGAAATAAAGTTATATTTAACATACCTATATTTCTTTATTCAGTAAAGTTATTACAAGTTTAACTGCAGCAAATTGCCTATTTAGAAACAGAGTTTAAAAATAATAGTTTATACGAAAACGTACATACGTAAGTCATTTACTCTGGTAAATAAACTGTCACATGAGTTTTGCTTAAATGATCATACATTTCAAACGGATGTCAGGCATGTTAAAAAATCGTATAATACTTATAACATCGATGTTTCGCAATAATGAATATCGATGACAAACATCGATGTTTTTTTACTGAAACATCGATGTTTCAGAAACATCGACGTATCGTTTGCATCCCTAATTATAATACCTACTTGCCAAACTTTTGCAATATGTAGGTACTATGAAAAAAGAGTACATATTGAGTCAACATCTAATAATTGAGATAGGAGCAGTATAATGATGGTTTACAGAGAAAATTTATTTATTAAAATATTTATTTATAAGCTTTCTTCATCACGGCTGATATACGTCCCACTGGGTTCGAGCCTCCTCCATATTGGGAAGGAAATTGACCTACTATACCACGCTGGTCTGGCAGGTTGGTATAGGGTTATATTTCGAGTTTTCCTTCTCTTGCATCGTTGTTATATGCATAAGATATCCCTTCTCGTCTTTTACGACACCCACAGGTAAGAGAAGGGGTGATGAATTGTATTCTTACTCCGGACGGATTATTATTCCGTCGCCGCACGGAAGTTTTCTGAGAAATTCGCAATTGCATAATATTAAAACAGTAATGTTTTTACGACAAAGGTACTAAATGTAAAGCGTTAAGGCCCGGCAGAGGACGGTGAGACGACGCACGTTTTATTACATTGCCGCTTTCTCTATGAGCGATATTACAGGATGCTCCGAACTGACGAATATATTTAACTAAGTCTATATTTCTAACCATTTGTCTTTTTATAATATATGGCCTCCTTGAGCACGTATTATTCACATAAATACTAACGAACATTTTATTGAACAAATAAAATAAAATAATTAAACTTTTTTGGGTTGGGTTACCTATGATCAGCGCACTCGCCGTCCAGCTCCGTCCGGGGCAACAAAGGAGCAGTGCGCGGCCCTATAACCTACTGTAGCTCGTCGCCTTCATCGTTGGGCCGACCACCGGTACCGAATTCTTTGTCCTCCGTGGTTGGCCTTGCCTTTGCGGCAATTGTGAATTTATTATAAAAAAAAACCTGCAGGCAGGCTAGGCAGCCAGTATGGAGCTCATATTCAATAGTGAAAACAATACGTGCTCGATAAGAAGAAGGAGGATATTAGATTGATATCTATATATGAATTAGGTATTACTTACAATTAAGGATGTTGCAGATATGAAGTTTCAGATCTGGATACAAATACGGATTTGAGAATACCAGTTTCACGTATGCGCGCGTAAGAATGTGAAATTATTATATGAGAGTTTTGAACAGTTTCGGTTACGTATTGCATTTTTAGGGGATTGTAAAAGAGAAATGTGAAGCGTGGTTACTATCTTATTATTCCCCTTTAAACAGACTTATCTTTAGACTATCGATGCCGCCGATTGACAGAGGATCCGTCGTAATGAGTCTCATAGAGATACCGACTATATCCGACACTATTCAGTACTTTTGTATAGGATTGGATTATCCGTGTGGTGACGGAGTAATAATATAATTCATCACTCCCTATCTTGCCTGTGGATGTCTTAAAAGGCGACTGAGGGATATGCATGTGACGTTTATGTAATAAAAGGGAAGCTCGAAATAAAATGCTATACCAACCAGTGTGACCAGCGTGATATAGCAGAACAATTTCGTATCGTAGAAGAGTCTCAAGCCCAGCAGTTGGACATATGTCCCACATACATATGTATATGAGGCAAAATAATGATGCACCCTTAGAATAATAACATATAGAAGGTAAGTTCGCGCACAAAAAGTGAAGCATTTCAATTGGAGCCTAATGGAGCTTACGCCGGAACCGTTCCGTAATGTACAAGTCATTGTACTGCACGTACGTACGCAACTCTTAAAAAATAAATAGGTAATTATGACGGTTTGTGCATTCAAATGGTGTCATATCACATTTGTAAAACTTAAAAAGGTTTTTAACCTCACTTTTAAAAGTATTTCGACGATTTATGTTATTAAAAACAAAATTTGATTTCATAATTTGTATAGTAGTGTGCGTGTGTACGTGTGTAATCGTCTGCGCGCCATTAGTGTTTTTAGATTCAAATTTGGAACCTTCGAAGTATTGACACTATCCTTCTACACGTTATAATTCTAAGGATGCACTATAACAAATCTACTTACAATTATCAAATTCCTGAAAAATATCTACCTAAAAGCACTCTGTATAAAACACACAATAAAAAAACCGCCAACTGAAAACTCATTTCCTGCAGTAATGGCCGGTCCCCCACTTACTATCGCTGTCATCACGGCGACTTTTTAATAAAAATAATAAAAAAAAACCTCCGGTGAATCCCTCATCTCCTCTAAATTGTCCTCCCCCACTCGGAATATGAAAGCCGTTATTTAAAAACGTTGGCGGGTATTTCGCTTATTATTTCAGTGTAAATTTTTATTTTAAGCCTTACGAAAGGTACTTGAGGGTATCTTTCGTTTTATTGCATACCCCCGTATTCAGAATTTATTTATGGTAATATGGTACGTTTAATTATGCAGGTCTTAAATTATCGAGAGGCGGGCTTTTTTAGAAATGGGGAAACGCATTTTGTGAATTTTGTAAGGAGTAAAGAAATTTTATTAAATATGTAAGTAATACATTGATTAACAAGTTGTTGTTGGTTTCAGTATTTAGAAATCGTTTTTAATTTTTTTTTATGTTAGTCATTTAATTTGTATGTAATTTTTTTCATTTATTTTTTTATTTAACAAAAAATTTGTATTGCCATTCAATGTGATAATGTTGCCCGCTCTGGGCACGTTACCGGTGGACAGCATTGCCGAGGTTTTTTGATGCTTTATACTCTTCTATTTCCTATTTTGTAAATATTTAATTTGTCATTTTACTATAAATAAAATTAGTTTACGGATTTTATCGCATTGGTATTTGATTTTTGATTATCCGACGTTTCGAATACTTTTCAGTGTTCACGGTCACCCCGTGACCATGAACACTGAAGACGGAGTAAGAATACAATTCAGCACCCCCTCTCTTGCCCGTGGGTGTTTTAAAAGAGGACTAAGGGATATAATGTGCATATAAGTAACATCTATGCAGGAGAGGGAAAACTCTACACAAAACCCTATGCCAACATTTCTGACCAAGGTGGTATAGTAGGTCAATTTCGCAAAGGTCCATAAGCAGTAGCATCACTTATCATCAGATGTGCGGGTTACTCGTTTGCCACCTACAATAGTAAAAAAACTTTCCCTTCAAAAGCATCAATTTATCTATACAAATAAATACAATTTTCGTGACAAATAGTATGTTTTTCCTTCTCGTGTCTCCTCCAGAATGTGAGGGAAATTGACCTACTAGGTATACCGCACTACCACTGACGACAAGTAACCCTGCTCCGTTGGTCGGTCCAACGACGAAGACGACGTGGTGTTCGGGTGGGTTGCGGGTGTGCGTGCTTACGCCTCTTTGTCGCCCCGGACGGAGTGGTGCGAGGAGTGCGCCGAACGCAGCCAACCACAAAAAAAAAGGTACCGCACTAGTCATACTTATTAAAGTCGGGTTTTATATTGAGTTTTCCTTCTCTTACATAGATATTATATGCATCTTTACTCCCTCAGTCGTCTTTTACGACAGACACTGGCAAGAGAGGGGGTGGTGAATTGTATTCTTACTCTGTCACTACATAGAGATACAATATGCATTTGAAAATTGAATATTACTATATATTTTGACTCATTCTGAACTTTCGGCAGCTAATATCCGATAATCAGCACGAGAATTATATTTATCTTATCTCAATCAACTAATTCGACAAATTTGACATTTATAATCTAACTTAAACTTAAAATTAACTTTAAATCTCAAAAGACTTGATGGAAACTGACAAATAATTCGCGATAAAAATTTATTTTCTCTAATTTAAAAGATTTTCATAACCAATTTATTTACTTGTTATTGTATAATGACGGTTTAATATACAATTTGTGGCCTTAATTAATCCCGTGTCCCGTGTGTGGTGGCTGAGTACGAATACAATTCAACACCCCCGTGGGTATCGAAAAAGATAACTAAGGAATATAATATGCATATAACAACAACGCATGAGAAGGAAAACTCAAAACATAATCCTGTGCCAACACGTCTGACTAGCGCGGTATAGTAGGTAAGTCAATTTCCTGACATAGAGGAGTCCGTGTGATGACGGAGTAAAAATACAATTCACTACCCTCTCTTACCCGAGGGTGTCATAAAAGGTGACAAAGCAATGTCTTGTGCATAAAACAGTTATGAAAGAGATAGAAATCTCGAAATAAAACCCTATACTAATCCACCTGACCAGCGTAGTATAGTAGGGTAAATTGCCCTCATATTGTGAAGGAGGCTCAAGTCCAATAGTGGGACGTATATGAGCTGAAACGGTGAATAGAAAAGGCCCGAACCCTACTTGAAATGATGATAAAATGAACAGGTTACATGACCATGTCGATGACGACTTACGTGAATTTATTCCCAATCTAAACCTGCTTATAGAAAAATTCACTTCAAAAGAAAAAACGTAATAATTCGACGCCTCGGTGTACCTATATCGACACGTCCAATAATAGCTGAAGAAATAGCTCGCCTGTATCCATAATCCGGACCATACCAACCGATGAAAAGAGTTCAAATAACAGACTAAGGGACATCATTCAGCCTTACTGTCTACTACCGACGACCAAGTGAGATACATCCAGTCTCTTACCTGCCAAAAAAAAAGGAAAAGGTTACATTACTAAATTTAAATAACGTCTAGTCTTATACTACGAGTATCTTACTTGATCTGACATCATTGATCTTTGTAGCTTAGTAGCCAAAGAAATATCTCGCCTATTTCCATAATCCGGAACGTACAATCGGAGGAAAAACGCTAGTAAGTATAGAGGTTTTCGCTTTAAAAAAAATTTAATAATTCGACGTATCGGTGTACATCGACGCGTCCAATAGTAGGTAGCTGAAGAAATACCTCGCCTGTATCCATAATCCGGACCATACCAACAGATAAAAATAGTTCAAATAACGAATTAAGGGACATCATTCAGCCCTACTCACTACAGAATGACCAAGTGAGATACATTCAGTCCCTTTCCTGCCAAAAAAAACCAAAAGGTTACCTTAATAAACTTAAATAACATATATTTTTATAATATCTTACTTGATCTGAGATCTTTGATCTTTGTCCCTTCCGGCCTAGTCTTTACATCATTATTTCTGATAAGATTATTATTTTGTTGAACATTTTTAATGCAAATCCCGGGATAAACTGTTTACAAACATTATGGTTATCATATTTAGGTTACGTTATCTCTTTTTATACCGTGTGGTGACGGAGTAAGAATACAATTCATCATTCCCTAGTCTGCTCATGGGTATTGAAAAAGTTGACTAAGATATATAATATGCATATAGCAAGAGAAGAAAAGCTTGAAATAAAACCCTATCTTCATATGACAAGCGTATTATAGTGGGTTAATTTCACTTTTGTTGTGGAGAAAACGACAAGACGAAGACAAGCCCAGCAGTGGGACATATGTATAGGTACGTATTGACTAGAAAGAATATAAATTTCTATGTTATTCAACATTTAAAAAGTTGTAATTTTGGAAATACTCTTGACTCAACAACATACTCGTAGGTATCTTTGACTCGAATAAAACAGTGTACTTATGTCATACCTTCACAAGATATGAAGTAAAAAACTTTTACATAAAAAATGGGGCAATGTTTAGACAAATTTTAATTATGTTGTGTGATTATTTGTGATGCACTGTATTTACTTCATCTATGTCATCATTGCAGCCCACATACGTATCACTAATGGGCTCGGGCCTCCTCCACAATGGGTGGGAATTTGACCTACTATACCATGCTGGTCAAACATGTTGGTATTTTTTTTTATGGGTGGGCTATGGTAAGCGCACGCGCGGTCCAGTCCGTCCGAGGTAGTGTTGCCCAAATGCAAGACCAAGACGAGACTTGGACCAGTCTTGGTCTTGGTCTTGCAACAGCACACCTGGTCTCGTCTTGGTTTTGGTATTGCACACTCGAGTCTTGGTCTTGGTATTGCAGCAAGAGTCTCGCAAAGTCTTGCAAGTCTTGCAGTTGGAATAACGTAACAGTCATTTATCATGGCAATGAAAAATCCAACTAAATTAATCAAATATCATCCTGTCCTACCTATCCATCTGCTAGCCTATAGTCCACTATTGAATATAACCCTTACCACTGGTGAAAATTACTCTCCTATTCCCCTGGTGTTACATTAGATAGAGTTACTACTCCTATGACAAAGGAAGGAATTTCAACCCTGTTTTCTTAAGACGTCACCACACGGGGCAGTTAATACAATAAATTTTATGTCATTTAACATTCCCCCTTTCCAACAAAAAAGATTTTTTCAATTTGATTGGCAAGCGACGGATTTATTTGACCACTGACGACAAGTCATCCTGCTCTGGTGGTCAGCCCAACAACGAGGCGACGTGGGTACGGGTGGGTTATAGGCCCGCGCGCCGCCCTTTAATCGCCCTGGACGGAATGGACCCTGCGTGCGCGCGGCTTCCTAACACCATTACCTCGGTCCGATTTGATACGATATCCACGGGTAAGAGAGTGGTGAATTGTATTCGTACTCTGTCCCTACACAGACATTTATGTAGATTAATTGTAGGCACATTTCTATGTCCAACAGTGAACGTCGTTGGGCTAATGCATAAACGGATATATAAATATGTATAATGGGCAAGAGCACTCTCGTGCTTACGGTATTTTTGTCCTTAAGCCTTTCCGAAGAGTAATTCTGAAAAGCCAACACCAACATTGGGCATCGATTGGCCAATAGATGGATATCTCAAGACTAATTTGACTTGCCGTGTAATGACGGAGTAAGAATGCAATTCATCACCCCCCTATTTTACCCGCGAGTGCGAACCCACGACTAAGGGCTATAATATATAACATCGGTGCAAGAAAAGGAAAACTTGACATGAAACCCTGTAACAACACGGCCGATCACCGTGGCGATTCCTCTCCGGCCACGGCCGATTTCCCTCCTATTATGTAGAAGACACGAGCTCCACCGTATATAAGCTGGAATGGTGATTTGAATTAAATACAAGACCGCGAGACTCTTGCAGGCTCAGTCTTCATCTTGCTCAAGTCTTGCAGGGCCAGTCTTGGTCTTGCAAAAATTAAGCGGTCTTGATCTTGGTCTTGGTCTCGGTCTCGCATTTCTCGCAATACCAAGACCAAGACCGCAAGACCAAGACTTTTTTGGGCAACACTAGTCCGGGGCGATGAAAGAACGGCGCGCGGGCCCATAACCCACCCGTACCCACGTCACCTCGTTGCTGGTTCGACCACCGGAACAGATGTGACTTGTCGTCAGTGGTCGGCCTGACGGAATACCCTTTCGGGTACCCTCACCTCTCGTCGTCCTGGGACGTCGGTCGCCGTCGCGCGGTTAGCCTCTCTGCGGGTGACGGACAATTCCCCGGTCCGATCACCCGCGGCCTCGGCTAGGGAAACATGTTGGTATAGGGTTTCATTTCGAATTGTGTTTCTCTTGTACAGCTCTTATGTGCATATTATATCCCTTAGTCGTCTATTACAACATGCACGGGCAAGACAGGGAGTGGTGAATTGTATTTTTACTCTGTCACCACACGGATTAGTGACCATTTAACTATTTGAAACTCTGATATAATCAACAGTTTCGCCACAATATTCAATTTTATCAATACACTCAAATCCTTTCAAATCCCATATACTACCTCTTACCTACATATAATAAAAGAAAACAAACACCTAATTTTAGTATCATTCCGTATCATTTAATTTGTTAAATACTTATTTAAAAAGCGCGCGAATGTCCATTGCTTCATGTAACGTAATATAAATATGTCTTTATACTCTTTCAATTAAGCCAAACGTTAATCTCTCTGTGCTATTAAATTACATTAATTGGGTGAGGGGACTTGTATAAAGCATAAATAAACTTTATTTCAAATTAATAAAGTGCACATTTGATTGACAGATAGCTAGTACAGTCTTTTGTTAATATTCGCAAATTGACGCAGTCTGTATCAAGATGTAATTGTTTTTGAACTTTATGATATTGTTTTTATGGTTGGAATTGCATTGTAAGATGTATAGTAAATGTTTTTGGCCGATGCACAAAGAGATTTTAGATATCTGTGTAATGCTATTAAATATTAAGTGTCATGGCGCTAATGATTTGATTTGGGATTATTTCTTTTTGTTATATTCATTAGTAGGAACGAGAAATCAATTAAGATACCGATAGACGGCGATGCAGATTTTAAATTAAAGAATTTTGTTTTTAAATTGTAATAATGATCATCATCGTCATCATTTCGGCTCTTATAAGTCTCACTAGGTATTGGGATCAGGGCTCCTCCAAAGTGGAAGGTAAATGGACCTACTATACCGCGCTGGTCAAACGCGTTGATATAGAGCTTAATATCGATTTTTCTTCTCTTAAAAAGATGTTGTTTTTCCGTGTGGTGACAGAGTAAGAATACAATTCACCACCCCCTCTCTTACCCGTGGGTGTCGCAAAAGACGACTAAGGGATATAATATACACATAACATCCGTGCAAGTGGAGGAAAACTTGAAACGAAACCCTATAGCAACATGTCTGACCAGCATGGTATAATAGGTCAAATTCCCTCCCATTGCGGAGGAGGCCCGAGCCCAACAGTGAGACGTATGTGGGCTGCGATGATGATGATGAAAAAGATGTTCCCTGCATATCATATCCCTTATTCGTCTTTTACGACCCACGGGTAAGAGAGAGAGAGTGGATATTTACTCCAGCAAGACACGAACGGCCATTCATATAGTTTAAATAAAACTATTTTTAATTCCTCATAACTATCATCATAGTCATCATCTCATCATCATCATCATCGCAGCCCACATACTTCCCATTGTGGGGCTCGGGCCTCCTCCACAAAGGGAGAATTGACCTTTTTTTTTTTTCACGCTGTGGAAATGCATTTACGCACTATCCCCCGCCGGTTACAGACAGGGTAGTGTGTGTGGGACTCGCCGGCCACAGAAGTGACCGAAATACCCACTAAAACCACAGCGGCTCCTTCCGCGCTTTTACGAGGTGCCGGAGAGATCGTCTGACAACATTCTATCCCCGACACCCCAACGCTTGGCCGTCTGGCCACGTCCTGTAATCATTCAGAGCGGTGGGTGGAGGAGCGCATAGCGGCGTCTCCTCCTCCCTGGTCGTCGCCGGCGGAGCGAGTCAGCGGATGCAAGCGCCTCGCGTGCCCGCTCCGCGGCCTTCTTCCTTGTCATGACAGCCTCACAGAAGAAGGCCATCGACGACCAACAGCTGTCGCTGCCGAGCATCTTGGAGATGATGGTCGGCAGCGACAGGTCTGTTATTCCCAGTTCCGTTGACAGGACGTAGCGCTGAGGCCCCCAGGCGGGGCATACTTCCAGTGTGTGGCACGCATCGTCGATTAGCGCGCCACACTCATGACATCCTGGGCCTCTTCTCTTCCAATTCTGTGCAGGTACTTACCGAAGACCCCATGTCCGGTAAGCACATGGGAGAATTGACCTACAAACCGTCTATACCTACCTACTGACACGTCTGACCAGTATGGTCAGACGTGTCAGTAGGTATAGGGTTTCATTTCGAGTTTTCTTTCTCTTGCACAGATATTATATGCATATTATATCCCATAATCGTCTTTTACGATATCCACGGGCAAGATATGGAGTGGTAAATTGTATTCTTACTCCATCACCACCATTAAAAAAGGCTCTTCTCTCAAGGTAGGCTGTAACTTGTCTATATCTACTATCCGGTGGGATGCCAAATTAAAAACAATTAATCTTTATATATAAAAATGAATCTCTATTTCTCTTGGTCATCGCATCACGTGTGAACGGATGGAACAATATCGCTAATTTTTCTTCGTTGTGTTTTTTATTGTCAGGAGAAGGTTTTTATAAAAGAAAAAAATAGGAAAGTTGAGCAGAACATTAGAATATTAAAGAAAAATTAACAACAATATTAATTTTACATGATTGTTTGTTGTTTGACATAACGGCGAGTCGTTTGAAATAAATGTCAAAATACTATTGACTGAACGTGCGCTGCAAATATTGTTTAACATAGATGGATCGGTTAATGTATCATTTCGTCTAATTTAATTTTAATTATACAGTAAGTTTTAAAGAAATATTTATTCATCACGCTTATATTTAAAGTTGAATTTAATATGTTGATTTTGGTAGCTTTTAATATACTGTTTTCATTGATTTGATATAAAAAAGAATATGATAGAATATATGTTTAATTTTAGTAGATTGTTTTTAAAAATACCAGCAATCAAACGTACAAACATAATACGCAAAACTCGCAATGCTACAAGTTAAAGACATACAAGAGCACGTCAAACGCGTAATGAAGTTAAAAGGAATCGATGGAATTGTAATCATGGAAATGTTGCTTTTAACCCTTACCGTGTTGCATTTAATTATAACGAGGAAATCTATTAGATTTGAAACCAAATTGTTGCTAATGAATATTCTTTTTATTAATTATACAAATACGTATTCATTGTTAAGACATGACATCGTCTGTCGGGTCAGCTAGTTTACTTATAAATAGCCAATAATAGCTTGCTAGATGAAGGAAAATTTCTGATGCAGATTAGAGTTCCATCATTTCTCGAATATGTAAGTAGGAATCTTCGGCCGCTGCATGCAATGAGGAAAGTAAGGGGAGTGTGAATGCATGCAACGAGATTCGATGATACTAAAGGCATCAACAAAACCCACCACACGCAAACACCCTCTGAAAGTTGGGCTTCCGGCTATCTCGCTCACCGAACGAAGCGCAGTAACAAATTGCTACTACTCAGATGTCGATTTTCAGCGAGAGTGTGGTACTACCCTGGACCGATGACTGTCAACAGTATGTTGCACATCATATAAATTCGTATAAATTCTAGAATATTCTTTATAATTATAAATAGAAGATAACAGTTGCATTGCCCTAAAATAAAATTAGATTAATCTAGAAAACGGACCGTAATTGTCATCATTATTTCAGCCTATGTAGGTCCTACTATTGAGCTCAATCCTCCTCCATAATCGGAAATTGACCCACTATTCTACGTTGATCAGACGTGATGGAATAGGGTTTTCGTATCGAGTTTTCTTTCTATTGCATCGATGTTACCTGCTAATTCTTCGTGTTACTGCGATCGCCATCTGTAAAAGCCCGCCATATTGCATTCAATGAGGCCTACGTCCAGTATCGAACAACGAAACGTTTTTTATTTGTGGCAAGACCACACTGTTGACAGTTGTCTCTCTACAGCCGCCGGCCGATCTGTCCGGAGTGGTACCTACCACACTCATACAGAAAATCGACGTCCGAATAGTAGCAATTTGTTACGGCGCTTCGTTCGGTGAGCGAGATAGCCGGATACCCAACTTTCTGAGGGTTTTTACGTGTGTTGGGTTTTAGTGATGTCAATAGTAGGTATCCCCAAACCTTATTACATGCATTCACACTCGCTTCACTCTCTTCGCGGTAGGCAGCGGCCTTACAAAGGTCCATGAGCGGCATCAACACTTATCATCAGATGTACCTACTGTTTGTTCGTTTGCTACCGTTTGCAATAAAAAAAAACAAAAGGCTGTTGAAATGATTGATCATCATCATCCTGCTATCAATCATATTTCTCTTCCATTGTACCTACTTACACATTGTATAAGATGACGCAGTGTAGGACGACCTTCTACTAGGTGGACTGATGACATCTTGAAAGTCTCACGGAACCGTTGGATGCAAGTGGTAAGTACAGGATCGTTTCAATTTGCATTCTCGTGGGGAGGATTTTTCTTTTTAACGCTGTAGAAATGCATTTACGCACCGTCCCCTGCCAGTGATAGGCGAGGGGATGTGTGGCTCACCGGTCACTGTGCAACCGGAATACCCACTAAAACCAACAGCGGTCCCTTCTGCGCTTTTACGGAGTGCCGGAGAGATCGCCTATTGACATTATTGATCCCCGACACTCCTACACAAGGCCGTTTAGTCGGGTGTGCACGTCCAGTCATCGTGGGGAGGACTATGTCCAACACTGGTCGCGTATAGGCTGATAGATGGATGGATGGATTGTACAAATTATTGGCAATAGTTTTACTTTAATGATTGACCGCCTGACGTCAATCCTCGTTGGTAATGTCATTGTTGACCAGATGACATTAGATAGAGTTAGTCCAGGTCCATGTTTACATCGAGAGGTTTAGCTCTTAGTCACCTTTTACGACATCCACAAACAATGTATCTAAGGGTTCGTAGTATTTGTAGCCGCTACACTACACAACAGGAAATAACATAGGTAACCAACACAAGGAAAAATCGAAATAATGCATTTAAACTATGACAGCCCATTCGATCAGTTTGCTACCTACTATAGCAACTATTTATGAGCAATTTCCCTCTCCTTCTGAAGTATAAGATATGCTGAAGAAACCTGTAAAAGAAAAAGAAAACAATCTAAAAAAATAAGTATAATTAGGTACTAATTCCAACAAAATATCCATCTATAGATCAAGGGAGGATAGCTAATGCTGTAACCACAACTTCTGACAGGCTGGTTGGCAATAATGCGACGATTGCTAGGCTAGTTGGCTATACCAATTATTTTTATAAGTACCTAGGTAGGTACCCACCACTTAAATATCCCAGGACGTTAATGCTGTCCATTTTTGGGCGGTTTTTTACGGCTACAAATTAGGAATGATACCTACATTCTGTTATTAACCCATTCCCATACAATTAGTTCCCATACATCCCTATTAAATAGGTACTAACTGATATTTTTTTAAGAACTAGGTTGGTAGGTAGGTTCCTACATACAGTTCAAATCGTACCTGTTATTTTTATCAAAAGCTTAATCAAGAGTTAATTATTATATAATTCAAAACTCAGTTAAAATGTAATGAATATGTGTTATTATAATAATGTATCAGTACAATACTGCCCTCTCCGAATCTCCGTTTCGGAACTTACCAACAAAACCTCCGTCTCCTCACCCACTCGGGCCGTGTCATAAACAAATCAACATGGCCGCCCCGCCCGAGATATTAATGAGACAATGAGACATTAGCTCGCTACAAAATGCCTCTGCATTCGCGAATAATTAAATCGTAAAGTCCCGTCTACGCCGCCTACAGCACCCGTCTATTTACTCCTTTTTCATTCAACACAATAGCCACTGCAATCCGACTCACTCAGAACCATTAAGTCATTTTATTAACACAAACAACATTCATAAATAAACTTTATGTCAATGTAATAGAGTTTAAATTTCATTAAATATAAATAATTGTATAAGGCGTATTCCATGGAGACTATTAATTTGAGCGCGACGGACTCCGCCTACTCAATATCGCGTTTACACACATGTCGGATTATATCGTTGTCTCGTTCTCTCCGCGCCGCTTATTAAAATTCCTCGGTCGGTAGCTGCATCTCTGTCGTAGTGCTGGGAGGAGAGGCGGTCCGCCACCAACTGCGCCCCAATACTAGCGCGATTTTCACCGCGCTTCCACGCGAATCGTTACGCGGAGATACAAGCTCGTTTCCGAACGTATTCGCAAGTTTACGAACGCGTCGCGTTTTAAACGAAACGTTACGACATCAAATCAGCATTCCAAATTTAAAATCTGTTCTTATTCTATCATTAATAGTGATGTTATTGACTGAAAATAACTGAAACTATTTTCGTTAATATTGTTCATTAGCGCAGAACTGTTAATAAAAATCATTGTGCTGAGTTACGAAACATAATTAATTAACTATATTATCTACGTAGTGCTTAAACAATGGGACGATTATACATACAAATTTCATTAATACAGAACTAATTAGAAACAATAAGACATGAACATAATTATAAAGTGTATTTAAATTGTTGATACCGGAGATATCATTGTTGACATTTTAAAAGGAGAAGGTTAAAGATAAAACATCTTTAACCTTATATCAGCGTAATGTTATCGAGCAGATGAAATGAAGACTTCGCTCGAATGCGAGCGTGCCGAGACCGCCGACAGCGGCGGGAAAGGCAGGATATCATTCAGTGTGGATTCTCTTCTCGGTAGTAAAACTGATATTCCACCAAAAGAAACTGCTGACACTAACAGCAATGATGCTGAGAGTACTGATGCAGCACCGGAGAGTGATGAAAGCGATGTCGACATTGAGGATGTGGACTCCAATATTGATGAACGAGAAGACCGAGAAGCAACAGGGGACAGTGAAGAAATGGAAACTAGGAGTGGCGTGGTTGTGCCTCAGCCATTGCTGCCACGACTATATCAGGGTCCGCCGCCGCCTTCCTGGCCGTTCGGAGCATTTCCATGGATGGCACCGAACCCCATGTTCCGAGCTGGATCTCCAAACAGTGAGTGATTTAATAATCTCTAGAAAATGCCGTATTAGAAAATAAACCAGTTGCAAGAAAAATTAAAAATAATACGTTATATGAATGTACAATTATATAAAGAAATATAATTATTTGCTCTAATGAACATCACTCATTACAGCTAAGATTATTACCAGCTAGCTGACATTAATAGGTAGACATTACTACCTCTAAAAAATTACCTAGATACGTCGTTTATTTTATACAATTACCAATGTCATTGCATTCGGCAAAATCTTACTTTTCATCATCATTTTCCTGCCCTCATCATTCATCATTATTTCAGCCCACACACGTCCCACTGTTGAAGGGAAGACCTTACTATACCATGCTGGTCAAACACATTGGTATAGGGTTTTATTTCGAGTTTTCTCTCTCTTGCATAGATGTTATATGCTTAGGGTTGAGCGGGGTCTCTTAAGCTGCGGGGTCTAGTGCGCCACCTATAGTAGGTATCACGCACACGGTGTGGGATACCTACGGGTGAGTGGTATTAGATGAAACGGGGGGTTGAGGGACCCGCGCCATTATTACATTAATCACCGGCCGGCGTTTATTTGGGTGACACCGGGTAATGTTAGAAGTTTGGTGCTAAAACTAAGAAAACATCATGCCATTGATATTTAGTTTAAAAACTACAAATATTATTATACGGCCATCAAGTAAGTGTATTTTGATTTTATCACGATTGCTGTTGATGTTCTAAGCACCATAAATAAATTATTTTCAATGAATTTTTAGTTATTTCACATATTAAATGGAATTCGGGGAAGGGGTCATTTGAGACAAAAGAATTGGGGTCGATTGAGCCGTGTTGAACTAACCCCTACCTAATATTTAGTTACGCTACTCTTGAATGTTTCTACATTAGGTAATGTTCTTTTAATTTTAGGATGCGAATTAACAAAAGAAAAACGAAACGTGCTGACCTAGAGAATTAATAAAATAAGCTGTATTTATATGAAGTCATTAATGGTACAAGTGGCAAAGCTGCTAAAGATAATAAAATAGTACTACGCTTTCAAAATATGACAATAAATTAATAACTAACCCTGAATCTTATGTGTTCAAGAAGTATACAAATGCACCCCAAGTTTTTTCAGTTAAACAAGAAAAAAATAAAATAAAGTATATTATAAAAGATGGTTCTATATCTTATGGTTTTTTTTCTATGAGGTATCTCAAAAATGATATTGTTTTTGTTTCTATGAGAAATCTCAAATATTTTGTTTTTTTGTTTCTATGTTCCATATTATGTTTTAATGTGCCAAAATTTGTAACACTCAATGGCTCTATCTAACGGGGTCAGATGGTTCAAAAGGCCCCGAGTGTGGGGTCTTGTGAGCCAACTGACATTTTTAATTAAAAGGTAAATTTTGTAGAGTAAAAAACGGATTTATCAAAGCTTTTTGATCTCAATATGTGGCCTAATAAATAAACAACTGATTTTAAAATAACTCTTTGTCTATTTTTCTTTTGAATGCACGATAAACTGATTTGAACAAAATGCTGATCAAGTGACCCCGCTCTGCCCTACTACCTATATCCCTTAGACGTCTTTACGACATCCACGGGCAAGATAGGGAGTGGTGAACTGTATTATCACTCTAAGTGGGGTTGGCACAACATGTTTTTACCTTCCATAGGCACCTGTCATCCGTTATATTTGCACTCACTACTTTCATACGCATATCCTCATTCACACAATCCATCCATCTCCTTTTGGGTTCTTAGTCTCTATCCACAAACATATTGACAACTCTTCTGGTTGGCATGTGCCTTTTATCCCTCCTCATCACATGACCATACTAAGACAATCTCGTGCTCCTAATCTTCTCTACCACTGGTGCCACTTTCAGACTTCTACCTTTTTTTATTTATAAACGCGGACACTGAATTCTTATCTACTAATTTAATTAAATTGGATGATTATAGAAAAACAAATTTGATGTTTTCAAATGCATTAAAACACTTACATTGTAGATACTACGAGGCACTCATCCGCCATATAATCATTGAGCAGATATTAAAAAGCGATATCATTACGAATTAGCTTATAAAATTATCACTTAAAAAAGGAATGTATGCATGGAAATTGATTTATAGTTATGCCACGTTGGTCTGAGTTAGTATTTTTTTATTTTTTTTTGGGTGGGCTATGGTAAGCGCATGCGCGTTCCAGTCTGTCCGGGGCGATGAAAGGACGGCGCTCGGATCCATAACCCACCCGTACCCACGTCACCTCGTTGTTGAGCCGACCACCGGAGCAGATGTGACTTGTTGTCAGTGGTCAGCCCGACGGAATACCCTTTCGGGTAACCTCACCTCTCGACGTCCTGGGACGTCGATCGCCGTCGCGGGTCTGAGTTAGTATAGGGGTATTTTTGACATTTCATTCCGTTGAATGGATCAAATCTGCATAATATATACATCCTCGAGCAAAGAAGAAGGTGGTGAATTGTATTCTTACTCCGTCACCACACGGAAAGTATAACTACTTAGTTATAATTTATTACATATATCATCTCATCTCAGCCCACATGAGTGTCTCCATCATAATGGGAAGGAACTTGACCTGCAATACCACGCTGGTCAGACGTATTGGTATAGTGTTTTATATCGATTTTTCTTTCTCTTGCATAAATATTATTTGCATATCATAGGTATATCTTATCTAACCGTTTATTACGACAACCACGGGCAAAAGAGGGGGCGGTAAAGTGTAGATGTTTTTACTTCATCAGCACACGAAAATCTATATCTATACCAATAAATAAAATTGGAGTGTCTGTTTATAATGTCAAAATAATAGGCTTTTTTCATGCTCACACGGTTATTTGCACGACACCTACGCCTAAAATAGCAATTAAAATTTTTTGTCTGTCTGTCTGTTTGTTCCGGGTAATCTTCAAAACGGCTGGACCGATTTCAAAATTCCTTTCACCAATGGAAAGCTATAATATCAGGGCGTAAACTAGGCTATATTTTATCCCGGTATTCCCACGGGAACGGGAACTACGCGGGTAAAACGACTATAACCTATAACCGAAGCGAAGCGAGGGCGGGTTGCTAGTTATAAATATATATTTTTACAGACAGTTACCTATATGTCCAATAATTTTATATTTAAAGCAGTATCTATTCAATTTAATATGCAAACATCTGATGTAAATTCATTCGGGTCGTTGCGGACATTTTGTTTTGGATGAATTACCTACATGAATAAATTCGTGGCCACATTAAAATCACATTAGAATATAATGTTATATAAAACTCATACAAGTACATCTGGAGGAACGGCAGTGCCCCCGTCAAGTCGAGCAAAAACGCAAAACTGCCATAACATACTTTTCTCGAAGCAATTCAGGCCATTTTTGACCCCCCTTTAACTTCGTTGTGAATAAAACTAGAAGCCTGAATTTCTAGAGATCCAGCAGGCATTGCATACACACGGTATATTTCAAATTTGATTAAATTGGAAAATTTAAGAATTATATCTCGTCAAAGTTTCGTAATTTTGTCGCTCGCTGACTGACTGGCCAATCATCAATATTATTTAGACACTTCATATAGATATAGAAGCTTCAAATTTGGAATACAATTAGTGTTTACTGTATAACTGAAGGAAAAATTATAAAACATAGTAATTTTCGTCGAGTTTCATAGATAAACTAACTGCATAAATAATTTTGTACTCCTATATAAATGTATAAGATTACAAAGTTACATTTGCAGTAAATGAATCAGTGTACCTGTATATGTAAGTATAACATTCTAATCGCGTTAGGATTAGAATACGATTGTCGCCACTCCTTGTTTGCCTGTAATGGTCGTAAGAACCGGCTAAGGATCCACCAGGAGAGTGGGTAGCAGCTCTTTCTGGGGAAATGTATCACATCTCACTGCGTTCGCCAACTCGCCTGCCAAACTTGGTGATTGCGATGATAAGATCATCGATCTGGAAGAGGTATTGAGCATAATCCGACGAGACATTGTAGGATAATCAGAAACTTGCTCATCTATGTTGAGGCGATCAACCGACCCAAGGCGGTACAGGGTTTATCGATCGCAAGTCTCTTGTATACGACGTGGAAAGAATCCAGAGTGTGTCAACAAGCGTAGAGTACCAGAATTACTAAGAAGTATTCATTGAAAATCATACAGGTTTACGCACCGACCTCGACATAGTCCTATAACGAGGTGGAGAGAACTTTTACGAGAATATCTCGAAATATACACCCGTCTAAAACACACTGCTGTTATAGAAGACCTTAACGCGAAAGTGAACAAAAGCAGTGATGATGAGTTGAGGGTAGAGCAACATAGATGTGGACAGAGAAACTAGAGGGGCCAGAAACTGACTGATTTCCTGGAGTAGGAAAACCTTTAGAAAGCCTTTTTAAGGGAATTCCTTATTTAGAAAGCAGCCAGAAATTGGCCTGGATTAGCCGCGATGGTTCAACAAAAAATAAGATAGACTTCATCTTGTCGGACAAACAACACATATTTAATAATCTTTCAGTGTTCAGCAGGATTAAAACTAGAAGCGATCATTGCATAAGTCGGGCGGTCAGCCGTTGTTATTCATAAAGTAGAAGGTATCGGAAGAGAACATAGGTGGGACTATCTATAAAAAGAAATGAGATACCATCGAAAACATAACTTGTAGAAAAACCAAGTCTCGCAACTCAGTTTTTCTACTATAAAAAGTTGTGAGTGCCATGTAATATCAAGTCGGTTAATATATTCAGTCCCTACTTAAGGGACTTTCCGTCTTAAGTTATTATGTAGGTAATTAGCTAACCTAAGAATTTCTTACTACTTCTGACCATAAAAATATTAAAGATGTTTTATGTTTTAAATAAATAGATTAACTTTAAAGTTCTTAGGTTAGCTAATTACGTAATAACTTAAGACGAAAAGTCCCTTAAGTAGGGACTGAATATATTAACCGACTTGATATTACATGGAACTCACAACTGTTTATAGTAGAAGAACTGCGTTGCGAGACTTGGTTTTTTACAAGTTATGTTTTTGATGGTATTAAGCATTTTAATTTATTTACAGCGGCAAACAAATTAACATGTATATACTTAAATTTTTCCATCTTTTGAGTAAAATAAGCTTGTAAATTACCACTCTACAAGTTAAAAAATGGTGATATTATAGATGGCGCACGTCTTCCATAAACACGACAAATACAAGTGATAATTTGATTGTCGTACGACAATCCATTTAGTTCAATTTGTAGATCGATTGGAATGGATTTCGAGTAGGTGCGGGTTCGAATCCCATGTGTTGCATTCAGTTTTCGCTCGTAAACAAGTTATTTTTATAAATAACCTAGCATATTAAATCTAAATAATTTTGAAATTTTAATATTTGTGTATCAATTGCATATAGGTATGTAAGTACAACATCCTATCATTCAGCATCATCTCAGTCCATATTAGTCCCACTGCTGGCCTCGGACCTACTTCTCTGTAAGAAGAAATTTGATCTACTATACCACGATCGTCAGACGTGTTCGCATAGGGTTTTATATTGACCACTGAAAACAAGGAACTCTGCATCGGAGGTCGGCCCAACGACGAAAACGACGTGCCACGGGTGGGTTATGGGGCCGCGCGGCGTCCCTCTGTCGCTCCGGGCGGCGAGCAAGCTGACCATGACTCATCCTCTAAAAAAAGAATAGGGTTTTATTTAGATTTTTCCCTTTCTTACATTGATTTTATCTGCATATTACATCCCTTAGTCGTCTTTTGTGAAACCCACGAAAAGTATTCCTTTTTTTTTATGGTAGCCTCTCAACCCACCCCACCCAATCTATCCGGTACGAAGGATGGAAAACGTGTGGCCCCATAATCTATTCCTTCCCCATCGCTGTCAGAGCGACCACTAGTACCCATTCCTTCACATTCATGGCCGGCCCCGCTGATTACCCTTTCGAGTATTTACACCTATCGATGCTCTTCGTCCGCCCGGCAACACTGCTTTTTTCCTGGGGTTACGAAGAGCACCCTAACTATACCTATAAGTATAGGTACCTTTTTTTTATGGGTGGACTATGGTAAGCGCACGCGCCAGTCCGTCCAGGGCGATGAAAGGACGGCGCGCGGGACGTCACCTCGTTGTTGGGCCGACCACCGGAGCAGTTGTGACTTGTCGTCAGTGGTATAAGTATAGGTACCTACAGATGTTTCTATGTCATTTTCATCCTAGTCTTATCACAATTATTTTGGGTCGACGCAATAGGTATGTACTTTTCTTCGTTCGTACATAGGTACCTATTCCAAAAGTTTTGAGTATTAGATTACTTGGGGTCGACGCAATATGTCGTTTTCTTCCTTACGGTCCTATCAGACGTCATCTCTGCAGTCACTCTCAGACTATCCATGTCATGCTTTACACAGTCCATCCATCTTTTCCTCAGTCTTTCTTTATCCCTCAAGCCATCAACATTCAAACCCAAAACTTTTCTAACAATAAAACATACCGCCTCATCACATGTTCACATCATATCAGCCGTTCGCTCGTTATTTTTTCCGTCACTGGCGCAACAGTCGTCTTTTACGGTATACGCGAGCAATGTAAAATTTCCCTGTCACCACTACACAGCATCAGAGAAGTTTTTTTATGTATAGAAATAATTTTAAAATGTTTTACTAGTATGAAATAAAACAAAAAAAAACATTTGATAGCGGCAATTTTTTGATGGATTAAGAATACAATTCACGATTCCCTATCTTGTTCATGGATGTCGTAAAAGATGACTGAGGCATATACACATATAACATCTATGCAAGAGAAGTAAAACCCACCTGTCTGACCAGTATGTTACGGTAAGGTCAATTTCCCTTATATTGCGGAGGAGGCTTAACCCAGCAATATGAGCCGAATCGTTTATGAGCCGAGATTGATAGCGAAAATCTAATCATAATCGCTAAATACAGTTCATGCGGTTGGGCGGTATAATAGGTTAGTTTCCTTTCCATTGTGAAGTAGGCTAAAGCCCATTAGTGGGCGTAAATGAGCTGAGATGAAGATGAGGATAGCACCTGTGTTTATACCAATTTAATAGGCACTTAAATCAAGTGGAAATGAGACCTCTTTCTATATTTTATTTTTTAAATTATTGATCACGATGTTTTTGCATAGAAGACATTCCGTCCTTCCAATGGGCGGAGTGATAACTGCGCTAGTAGTAAACTCGTAACCAAATGCTGCCTTTTGACCTGAATATATCAAGCTGATTACGAGAATTCATATAGGGTTTCATTTGGAGTTTTCTATCTTCTTAGATGTCTTACGCACATTATATCCCTTAGTTGACTTTTAAGATACCCACGGGTAAGATAGAGGATGATGAATTGTATTCTTTTTTTTAATATTTGGCCTTGTATCGGGGGCGTTTAGTTTGGATTACGAATATTTTTGATTGGGATGGCCTTCATTCAACAGGCCACTTTATCCCAATATCGTTAAAGGGAGTGATAGCTGCGCTAATAATTCTTATGATGTCGTGTGTTTTTACTTAAGCTAGTCAAGTAAAGCTTTAACCATTATTAAACTAACAAGTTTGTTTATTTATTCGATCGCGATAATCTCAGGTTTGGCAACTTGAATTCCAAAAACTGATTGTCTAAGATACCCTGTCTAAAGGGAAAGGTAGGTACTATAATATACTATATCCGTGCATCAATTGTTATCGAAACCTCTCGTCAATTCATCCATTCTGCATTAATTTTACTATTTACTTTCTGGTCGATATTGCCATCGTTTTGGTGAGGCTAAGTACTCAACTCGAAGGACGACGATATAGATACTCCATCTCAGGTAATCTGAGAGAATTAGGAAGTCTTGGTACGGCTCTGTACCCCAGCTACCTTTTCTCTGATGAATATGATCGTTGACAAACAACATATCAAGGTGTTTCCGTCTATATGTCTCTTGTCAAAGCATTCATCACCAGGAGGAACATCGTCATTTCATTCATTGAAATGATAGGAGGAACATATAAGGGCATAAAAGTAAACCCTGGGTCAGGCCTCCTGCCACATCGAACTCGTCAGTAACTCTGGTTTCGGACTGACCATTCGTGCAGTCTCTTATTCATAGCTTTTACTAATCTTACATACTTTGTCATTTTGTCATTACATACATCTCAGTTTAAGAAATACTAATTCTTAACTGGCTCGCAGAACTACACCTAAAAACAATATATTTTTTGTTAAAGGTAATAAACTCCATTAAAGAAATAATTCTCACAAAAATATAAGTCATCATCATCGTCACTGCAATCCATATACGTCCCACTGTTGAGCTCGGGCCTCCTCCACAATGGGAGGGAATTTGTCCTACTATACCATGCTGTTCTGACATGTTGGTATAGGGTTTCATTTCGAGTTTTTCTTCTCTTGCACAGATGTTATGTGCATATTATATCCCATAGTCGTCTTTTACGACATCCACGGACAAGATAGGGCGTGGTGACTGGTGTATTCTTACTCCATCACCACACGGAAAAATATAAGTAAAGAACAGAAATTACACCCAGACTCGGAATAACAATGTGTCGATCGCACAACATATTGTCGACTCTGTTGTTGTAGGGTGAAAAATATTAAAGCAAAATTTATCCCCTATTTTACACCCTTTGGGGGTTGAGGTCCTCTGAGTCTTTTTGTGATGAGTTATTATATTATGAGCCAAAGAAAATTTTAAATTATCCAAAAACCACACACTCAAAATTTCATCCAAATCGATCCAACCGTTTAAGAGAAGTGAAAAACACACGTAGGTACTGAAGAAGAAATACAAATATAGTATATATTTATCGTGATTAAAAACTAATTATTGAGTTTTAAACGACTGCTCTTGAATTAAGAGTCGTTTAAAACTGTTGTTGGTCAGTCCTGATTTAAAATTATCTTATGAATGTATTAATCAATTCAAATTTGCAAATTATACGTGTAAGTATGGCAATATAGAGAAACATTTATATTACTGTTTATTTATCTACTAAAAGATACAGTTATTCGTTGAATTTATTTTAAGATGTGAAACAACTAAAGCCGGTATGCAAACGATACATCGATGTTTCTGAAACATCGATGATTGAATAAAAAAACATCGATGCTTACCGTCGATGTTCAATATTGTAAAACATCGATGTATCGATGTTACTTTATACGATGTTTTTACATCGATGTTTTGCCTGCATTATTTAAAATCTATGATATGAGCTATTCTGTTTCGAAATAACTTAAAAAGAGCTCAACGCGCAAATACGCAAATGTTGGTACTTCGTGTAAAAAACATGCACAACACGCATATTTCATGTAAAAAGCATGAAATTGATTATAAGTAACTAAGTACTTCATTTTACTATAATGAGTTCTGAAGTTTACGCGAGTATTACTAGTAGTAGTAAATAAAACTACTTTACAGATTTTATCGCGTTTGTATTTGGTTTTTGATTGCCCGACGCTTCGAACACTTTATAGCATTCAAAGTCATGGGCAGACTTAATTTTACTTAGAAAATGTTATCGCAATCCCGCAAGGAAATTATCTGATCCTATATAGATCTTTAAAAAACATCGATGTTTCAATACATTGATGTTTTAGGACGATGTTTTTTTCGATTTCGCTGTTCTTGGTTTCGATATTTGCATCCATAGTCGCCACGCTATATGATTGTAAGTATATTGCCGACCAATTGTCACAGTAATACCGTCAGAGACATCGAATATAACTATTATATTATATTTAGCCACAAATTTAATTATTTTGACGATTTAATTCTTGTTAATGAAAATAAATGTTGTGTAAAAATCATCATTTTCTGGAAAAAATCGTAACATTTATTTTTTTAATAATTTCGAAGTTTCTCATCTGCCAGGAATCCCGGACGACAGCTCACGTTTTTGTTCTATAAGTTTTCCCATTAATGAATATAACCTTCTGTCGCAATGATACAATTTACACGTAGATTTAGAAAAATCATTTGTAAATCGAACAAAGTATTAGTACTTTTTTTTATTTACGGTTGGCGCACTCCTCGCACCACTCCGTCCGGGGCGACGGAGGGGCGTAAGCACGCACGCCCGTAACCCACCCGTATAGCACGTCGCCTCCATCGTTGGGACGACCACCACTGCAGAGTTCCTTGACTTCAGTTGTCGACCCGACGAAATACCCCGAGGGAGTACCCTCTCCCGTTGACTTCCCTTACCGGGACGCCGATCGCCGTCGCTAGACTAACCTCTCCGCGGATGCCCGGACTAAATTCCCGGTCCGGTCACCCGCAGCCACTGCTATAAAGTATTAGTACTGCTTGGTGATCGAACCCACAGTACCTAATATCGTCATCATCATCATCAGCTCTTATCCCAATTACTTGTGGTCGACTCAATATATACTTTCATAGTATATATTGCAAAAATTCTGGCTACAGTTTTAAAACCGGCCACCTGCTCTACTCCAACTCTTCTTGGGACTGTAATGACCAAAAGCCATCAGGGAATTGACCCAAGTCAATGTAAAAGGTTTTAGTTGTCCTTTACGACACTGATGAGCAATTTAAGGGTTGGTAATATACGTAGCCACTACGACACAGTAAAGTTAAAGTTCCTACTATAAAAAAAATCTCCATGTGACGGAGTAAGATACAATTCACTACGCTCTTTCTAGCCCGTGGATGTTGTAAAATACTACTAAAGGATACAATATGAATGTGACGCGTGGTAGGTCAATTTCCTTACCATAGTGGAGGAGGCTCGGGCCCAATAGTGGGACGTCTATGAGCTGATCCCGGTATTCTCACGGGAACGGGAATTACGCGGGTAAAACGACTAAAACCGAAGCGAAGCGAGTACGGGTTGCTAGTATTATAATAAAAAAATAACAATAACTCTAAACTTGAATATCGGTAGTTGCATCAAAAAATATCGTTACTTTGTAATACTTGATTAATTAACACACAATGTCTACTTAGTTACTCTTTTAATTTATTTTTCATACTAATTTTACATGCAAACTATACGAATACTTGGACATTTTATAATGAATTAATTATAATTAATTAATTAGAAATACATTAAATGTCGATCATGACAAATCAAGTTTTAATATTTGTAATTCAATTAACGTTATTTTTATGTAATTAAATATTTAAAGCAGTTAAATAATATGCATTGTCCCTTTAAACTTTAAATGTTTGTATACTTAGGTAGGTATTAAATTTGGTTTTATATTAGGTATTAAATCAGCTATTAGGTTTATAAATATGTCGCAGCGTCACTACCTCTGGCGCCATATCTTGATAGTTTTTAAGAATCAATCGATTACGGAAACGTCAAGTATTATACTTGGGTGTTTTTGATACAACGTTGGCAATGATTTTTGATGTTTGTCGTTTGACCATTAACCATTTGAAATATTACCGAGCTTTCTTTATTGAGGGCGGTCCGTTGAATACTCAGTAGAGTGCGAGGCACGAGAGCGATCATTCGTTGTTTCTGTCGTGTTGTATCAAATTCACCGCGTTTCCCTAAGTTGTAAGTTAGTTGTCGGTATCCGTGTAATTAGTGGTTACGATAGAAAAGTGTTAACGCTAATTGTTGAATACAGTTTAAAAGTAGCCATCGGAAGTATTATTTTACCCCATCGCGATGTGTGATCGACCTGATAGTGATACAGCACGGCCGCCCCCAATCCGCGATAAATATATAAAGGTGAACCAAAATACAAATCTTACATTAGTCACTCCTGTACATAACATGAATATAATTACAAATTACTAACAACCCGCCCTCGGTTCGCTTCGGTTTAAGTCGCCTTACCGGCGTAGTTCTCGTACCCGTGGGAATACCGGGATAAAATATAGCCTATGTTACTCCCTGATATTATAGCTTTTCATTGGTGAAAGAATTTTTGAAATTGGTTTGATAGTTTAAGCGTGAAAGCGTAACAAACAAATAAACAAACATACTTTCGCATTTATCATATTAGTAAGGATTTCACAAAAAAAAAAATACACATTTTAATAGTGTATAAAGATGTGCTTTTTTAAAGAGTTGAAATAAAATTCAGCGGCTTATAACAACCCTAGCCGAGGTCAGGTGTGGACGAGCCGGGTATTAGTCCGCCACCCGCAGTGAGGCCGACCGCGTGAGGGTGATGCTCCGGCAACACTGTCCTGTTGCCGGGGCGTCGAATGGGATGTTACCCGAAAGCGTAACCCTTCAGGCCGACCACGGAAGTCAATGAATCGGTTCCAGTGATATGACGTTGGGGAGGGAATACGGTAGGTTATGGGGTCGCACGCCGCCGATCCGTCGCCCCGGGTGAATTGGACAAGGTGTCTCCAGACCAAGCCAACAAAAAAAAATTAAGGGGGAGTTTATGACAACCATAGGCAAATAAAGGAGGTAGTACCGTGTATTCTTAGGCTGTCACTAAATGTGTCTTTAAATCAAACATCATCCTAAAATATTTTTAACGATTACCAATTTTATAGAGAGCTTTTCACTGTGGTAAATAAGAGGCCTTTGGAGAAATTTGATTTAAAAATGGGATGGGATGTCTACCGATGACACTCCACGTCTTTTTTTTGTGGTTGGCCATGATCAGCGCACCCGCCCGGTTCTGTCCGCAGCGTCAGAGGGCGATGCGCAGCCCCATAACCCACATTAGCTCGTCGCCTTCGTCGGTGGGCAAACCACCGGTACCCAACTCCTTGTCCACTGTGATCAGCCCGACAATACTCCACGCCTGCACTTAACACTTGTGGACTGCGAACGGTAGGTATAAAACTATAGCATGATGATGAAGGATTGATATTTGATATAGGATTATGGGGTTGGAGGTTCGATGGACTGGTTATCTTAAGATTATTGATTTTAAAACTGTAGATTATGTTTTTCGGCGACTCTGTCTTGAACTTTGGCAAATGGTGACGCATCAACTCACTAAATGGGCCCCTCTAAACAGTTGCCACTGACACCCAAGTCATACGGGCAACAGAGAGCAACATTGATGCAAGGTGTACCTAGAGCGGTGCAGTGCCGGTTTCACCATCGCAAGTTGGTGATAATCGGAGCCCCGCAGTAATTTTCCCATAGTTATAGTAGTACCCTTGAAAATTACACTTCCATCCCCGAGAAAATACCTCTGGCGACCTCTCTCTGACCAACCGTTAAAGGCAAGCCAGAATAGAGAATCCTAAAGGCACTCCTCGGTTTCCACTCCAGCCAGCTAGTAAAAGCGAAGCTGGCCGACTAGTGTTGCCCAAAAAAGTCTTGGTCTTGCGGTCTTGGTCGTACGAGAAATGCGAGACCAAGACCAAGACTGCTTCATTTTTGCAAGACCAAGACTGGCCCTGCAAGACTTGAGCAAGACCAAGACTGAACCTGCAAGAGTCTCGCGGTCTTGCATTTATTTCAAATCACCATTTTAGTTTATATACGGCCAACTGTTGAGCTCGTGTCTTCTACATAATAGGAGGGAAATCGGCCGTGGCCGGAGGGGAATCGCTACGGAGATCGGCCGTGTTGGTACAGGGTTTCATGTCAAGTTATCCTTCTCTTGCACGGATATTATATATTATAGCCCTTAGTCGTCTTTTACGACACTCGCGGCTAAAATAGGGGGTGATGAATTGTATTCTTACTCCGCCACTACACGACAAGTCAAATCAGTCTTGAGATATCCATCTATTGGCCAATCGATTCCCAATGTTGGTATTGGCTTTTCAGAATTACTCTTCGGAAAAGCTTAAGTAAAAAATAGCGTAATCGTCACCCTGTGAGTTAGTCTTGATAAGTTTCACACGAGAGTGCTCTTGCCCATTATATTTATATATCCGTTTATTCATTAGCCCAACGACGTTCACTGTTGGACATAGAAATATGCCTACAATTAATCTACATAAATATCCGTGTAGGGACAGGGTACGAATACAATTCACCACTCTCTTATCCGTGGATGTCATATTAAATCGGACCGAGGCAATGGTGTTAGGAACACATGAAAAAAAACTTAAATAAAAATATCGACTCGTTACTGAAGTGAGAGGCATATAAGTTTTCAATTTTGTCATCGCTTTTTCGTCTAAATCTGATGGAAATGTATAAAGTCAATGATACTTAATCTGCAACATGTTCGTATTTTGTTAAATGTTCATTAGACATTGAATTACGATTACATTCGCATAAGCAAGACAAACTTCGCTTTAACACAAATCAGCTGATCGCCCGACGACCGTTGACGAGTCGCCTTTGTACCTACGTAACCATTTAACGGTTTGCGCAAATCTAATACCTATTTATACTGTCGAAGCTTTACATGCCTACATATATCCTGTCTGTACATGCCTAGATAATGCGTAATATTTAAGGCATACACTCTTAGTTACACATTTTTGTAATCACTATAACTTTTATGTTATATTGTTTTTGTGTAATATACATTCTAATTATGATCTATGACCGTTAAACTACAACATACTCGAACAGTTGCCCCATAACCTGATACACCCTGTGTATATAACATATGTGCAAGAGAAGTGAAACCAGAAATAAAACCCTATATCAATATGTCTGACCAGCGTGGTATAGTAGATCAATTTTCCTCTTACTGGAAGGAAGCTTAAGCCCAGCAGTGGTACTTTTATGAGCTGTGATGATGACGACGAATATCATACATTTGGTGACCCACTTCATAGATATATTACCTATTAAAAACTATTATTATCTTATTAAAACTATTATTGCATGGTGGGATTTTTCATTGGAATGATAAATGGCTGTTACGTTATTCCAACTGCAAGACTTGCAAGACTTTGCGAGACTCTTGCTGCAATACCAAGACCAAGACTCGAGTGCGCAATACCAAGACCAAGATGAGACCAGGTGTGCTGTTGCAAGACCAAGACCAAGACTGGCCCAAGTCTCGTCTTGGTCTTGCATTTGGGCAACACTATGGCCGACTCTCTGGGGCATCCAGGACCGCAGTGTCGCCACTCACATTCAGCATGCCACAAACTGCCCTGCGGTTTATTGGCTTTCCTATAACTCCTATGATACATTTTTTCTATTACATCAAAAGAACTTAGAGAATCATATAATGTTCCTCCTTTTTTTTTTGGGTGGGTTGCGGTCGGCGCACTCCTCGCACCACTCCGTCCGGGGCGACAAAGGGGCGTAAGCACGCACATCCGCAACCCACCCGAACACCACGTCGCCTTCGTCGTTGGACCGACCACCGGAGCAGGGTTACTTGTCATCAGTATCGTCATCAGTATAGCATGTAAGCGATTTGGTGTATACTGTAAGCTTATTATGTTCTTTTATTTAATAAATAAATAAATAAAAAAAAAATCAGTAGTCGATAATGTTCCTCCTAGCATGGTATAGTAGTTCCAATTCCCTCCCATTGTGGAGGAGGCCCGAGCTCAACAGTGGGACGTATATGAGCTGAAATGATGATGAATGATAATTACGGAGATAAAGTTGTGTAGAAAAAATATCGTATTTTAGGTACCTTAATTATAACCTCGAAAGACTTAGCGCCATGAATATCTATATATAAATACGTGAAGCAAAAACTTTGTACCCCTTTTTACGAAAATTACATGGATGGACAAGTATGAAATTTGGCACAGTTGATGTCTATATATAAATACGTGAAGCGAAAACTTTGTACCCCTTTTTACGAAAAATACGTGGATGGACAAGTATGAAATTTGGCACGGTTGAAGTATGAATGAGGAGAAGTGCATAAAACTGAAATTTTATATAATCATCATTCATCATTTCAGCCTATTGCCGTCCACTGCTGGACGTAGGCCTCCCTTATGTTGCGCCACAATGTGCGGTCCTATGCCGCCTGCATCCAACGACGCCCAGCAACTTTCACTAGGTCATCGGTCCACCTAGTGGGGGGGCGTCCTACACTGCGTCGTCCGATACGTGGTCGCCACTCGAGAACCTTTCTTCCCCAGCGGTTGTCGGTTCGTCGAGCGATGTGGCCTGCCTATTGCCACTTCAGCATGCTAATTCTTCGTGCTATATCGATTACACCCGTTCTTCCGTGGATTTCCGTATTCCGGATTCTATCTCGCAGAGAAATTCCGAGCATAGCCCGCTCCATAGCACGCTGAGCGACTTTGAGCCTTGATATGAGGCCTACATTTAGGGACCACGTTTCCGTGCCATAAGTCATCACTGGTAACACACACTGGTCGTAGACCTGTGTTTTCAGACACTGAGGTATGTTGGACGAGAAGATCCTCTTAAGTTTCCCGAACGCTGCCCAACCGAGTTGGATTCGTCGGCTGATCTCTTTCTCGAAATTGGATCTACCTAACTGGACTGTTTGTCCTAGGTAAATATAGTGATCGACAACTTCGAGAATCGCATTGCCAACTAGGACCGGTACAGGAATAACATGGGCATTTGACATGACTTTCGTCTTGTCCATGTTCATTCGTAAACCCACTAGTTGGGATACCCTGCTGAGATCATTGAGCATTGTGCCAAGGTCCTCCATGGATTCTGCCATAACGACTATATCGTCCGCAAATCGAAGGTGAGTGATGTATTCACCGTTAATGTTGATGCCGAGTCCAGTCCAGTCTAAGAGCTTGAAGACATCTTCCAGTGCAGTGGTGAACAGTTTCGGAGAGATGACATCTCCCTGTCTCACGCCTTTCTGCAACTGGATCGGTTTCGTACTCTTATCCCGGATATGGACTGACATTGTGGCGTTCCTATACAAACACTTCAGCACTTCGATATAGCGATGGTCGTTTTGGCACCGCTGAAGGGACTGCAGCACCGCCCAAGTTTCGACTGAATCAAAGGCTTTCTCATAGTCCACAAACGCTAAGCCCAGAGGCCGATTATACTCCTCGGTCTTTTGTATAATCTGCCTAAGCGTGAGAATATGATCTATGGAGCCTTTACGGAAGGCGGCTTGTTCGGGCGGCTGGAAGTCATCGAGATTGCGCGAGAGTCGATTGGTAATAACCCTCGAGAACAACTTATAAACATGGCTCAGGAGTGAGATGGGTCTGTAGTTCTTTAAAAGAGCTTTGTCACCCTTCTTGAAGAACAGCACCACCACACTCCTGGTCCACGACTCTGGAACGTCGCCCCCGAGGATAACGGAATTAAATAGCTTCTGAAGAGCTATTAAGACTGGCTTGCCACCCACCTTCAGAAGCTCTGCCGTAATTCCGTCATCTCCCGGTGCCTTACCGTTAGGTAGTTGTTTGAGAGCCATTCTGATCTCGTATAAGCTGATGTCCGGGATTTCTTCGGTATAGCTTTGTATCTTCGGTATAGCTTTATATAATAATAGATTAGAAATGCATTAAATTCATTAAAAAAGGCATTACGCACACTACAACGCAATCACTACACACACGCACGCTTGTGTGACTGTGTTGCGTAGCAACGCTTGTACACCTTTGTTTACGGTTAAAATCTTTGGTTGAACTGAATGTCAAACAATCATAATTATGATGACAATGTCTAATAGAGATTTGTGCTTATACCTATATTAGTTATTAGTGAAATACAGCTTGCTCAATTTACAATTATACATAAACTAGTAGCCCGCCCTAAAATTGACAAACGCTCTTTATTCAGTTTTACTGAAGAGTATTTTCCGTGTGATGACGGAATAAGAATACAATTCACCACCCCCTCTCCCACCCGTGGCTGTCATAGGAGACGACTAAGAGATTATAATATGCATACAACATCTATGCAAAAAAAGAAAAGCTCGAAACTAAAACCTATGGCAAAACGTTTGACCAGCGTAGGTCATTTTTCCTCTCATAATGGAAGAGTTCCGTGTAGTGACGGAGTAAGAATACAATTCACCACTCCCTATCTTACCCGTGGATGTCGTACAAGACGACTAAGGGATATAATATGCACATAAGATCTGTGCAAGAGAAGGAAAACTCGAAATGAAACCCTATACCAACATGTCTGACCAGCATGGTATAGTAGGTCAAATTCCCTTCTATTGTGGAGGAGGCCCGAGCCCAACAGTGGGACGTTAGTGGGCTGTGATGATGATGATGATGGTAATGGAGGAGGCTCGAGCCCAACAGTAGGATGTATAAGGGTTGAAATGATGAACGAAGAGTCCTCCTCATACAAACTTTGCTACTGCGGTTCACCTCTTAGGTGTTGAATTCCAAAATATCCTTTCTTAATGGGTCACTACGTCACAAAATAAAATTATGGTCAAAATTGCATGTTTATAGCTTCAGTAGTTTCAGCTCGACGTTAATGTCGACCAACTTCTTCATACCTATTTACCCCTACCCTTCGAGGGTGCAAATTAAGAAATGCTGAAAATCGTGTTTATTTATTTTTATTAAATAGTATTTGTGGAGAATTTGATGAAAATCGATAAGGATTTTTTTCTCCCCCTCCTTTCAACCCCCTAGGGGTTGAATTTCAAAAAATCCTGTTTTAGTGGGTTTCTACTTCACGCAAAGTAACTAATTTCAAAAGTTCATATTTCTGGCTTCAATAGTTTCGGCTTTGTGATAACTCAGTAAACTGACATCTTTCTACCTATTTTACACCCTTAGAGGATGAAAATGGACAAACGCTGAAACACGTGTTTAATTATTTTTATTAAAGAGTCATCATCATCTTGCTCTTATCCCAATTACTTGGAGTCGACGCAATATGTCATCTGTTTTGACATATTGCAAAAAGTTTCGGCAATGACTTTTATGACCGGCCGCCTGCCTGACGTCAACCCTCCTTGGGAATGTGGGAATGTAATCGTTGACCCAAATGGCACCAGATGGAGTTGGTCCAGGTCAATCTAGGGCTCTTAGTCGTCTTTTACGACACCCACGAGCAAAGCAAGGGTTGGTAGTATTCGAAGCCGCTACCACACAGCACCTTATTTATTTTTATTAAAGAGTATTTGTGCTTAATTTGAAGACAGTAGCTAAAGATTTTTTTTCCATACAAACTTTATCGTTGCATTTCACCCCCTTAGGGGTGGAATTTCAAGGAAATTTTTCTTAATGGGTGCCTACGTCACAAAATAAAACTACGGTCCAAATTTCATTTTTCTAGCTTCAGTAGCTTCGGCTCATCCGGTTCCTTTATTTGTACATTATCGTTAACGCCCCCGCAACACCCCTTGCAGGTGGAATTTCGTAAAAACCGTTCTTTGCTGACCTATACTCAACAAAAGGAATATTTCTGCCAAATTTCAAGTCTGTACGTCTTATGGTTCTATAGATATGGTGATGAGTCAATATATAGCTCGCAAAACCCGCCTCTCCTATACCTACATATATAGATAAAATTAAAGAAAATTGTGTAGCAGAAAAATTAATTAAAATGAATTATGACCGAATTTTGACCACAGGGCAACCACTAGTATATATAAATTTTTAACAGTTTCTAGATATAACCTTGTCACGTTTTTCGTGTAGAATTAATTATTAATCGTATGTAATTATACCAACTTATTGTATTCAAATTCTAATTACATTATTTATTACGTAGTATATTAAAATTCAAAGTTCTTAACACAATAAATTATGAAGGACAATTCGCCTTCTTTAACTTTGTCAGAATAAATTATAAAACTGTGATTTTTATAAATAAATTTACGTATTTTATCACATTTGTATTTGATTTTAGATTGCCCGATGTTTCGAACACTTTGCAGCGTTCATAGTTACGGGACGGACTAAGATGTCTCACGTCCAACAAGCCATCGTTATTACCTACAGAGATTTATAATTTTCTACCCGCTACAGACTACTTTCTACCGCTGTAGCAACTCGAGAAAATTGCCGTATTGTAACCAAACCTAAAGCTCACAAATAGGTCCATTACGCTCTATTCAATCCGTGGTGCTGTACCGCTGCGTTTCACGTAGTTGTATAAATTCTTATGTACTGGCTTATTAGCCAACTTTGCTTCATATCTCCCTCTTTGCATAGGAGGGAAGTGGAATCTTTCCAACTCCTCCTATTTTTCTTTTCTAATTAAATTTGTTGCGGGTCCCAAGACAATTAAAAGTGTTTCCCGGGACTTCTTGAGGGTCAAACCTCTGTGTATTATACGGAGACCATTGTGGATCCTGGCTTACAAGAGTTACAGTGGTGGGAATGTGTGGTGGGATTACCGGCTACAGAAATTATTAAATTTTCACCCACATTTTGGTACAAATTTATTGCCAGTATATGTACTCACGTAAACATCAGAGATTATTTGTGTTTTTTTTTAAATACGCCTTTAAACATGAATACTCTTTAATGGTATAAAAGTAACGAAAGAAAGCGTACCCGTATGTATTCGTTACTAGAAGAATGAGTACTCGTTACTTTCGTATCGTTACGTTATTCGTTACTTCTGATACCTGTATCTTAAGACACCGAATCGAGTCTTATTCCGTACCCTTACAGTATAACGTCACGGCATAGCAACATTCGTTATTTGTAGAATACATTTGTATACCAAGCTACGTAAGGTGCATTTTTCACTTTACCGTATGTTGAACCCGATTTGTGTTAAAGTTATTCTAAATTTAGATTAATTTAATAGGTAACGTGTAAAACTACAAATGAACTATTAACAGAATCTACAAAATTTGCAATGGATTTATTATTTTAAAAATGTTGCAAATGAGCTTATGTTATTTCTAATCTTAAACTTTGTTTACAAACGCAATACATTCAACAAACAGTAAAAAAGGACAATGGGCATTGCGGCCCATGAGCGGCCATCAATGAAACTAGTGTCATTTGAAAGGGGAGATCTTTGACAACAAATATTGTTCAAGGAGTACTATGAAATACCGTTTGGGAAAAAAATATAGTTAAAATACTATTATTAAAATACTATTTCTTTTTTCATTATTATTTATGTATCCTAATATTCAATACTTTTTCTATTAGAGGTCTAAGAACCTTTGTTAAAATCGGTCTCGCCATGTTTCATGCTTCAACCAATCAGCGACGAGCGCCGCTCGCACTCGGCGACTCGGCGATTACCGTTATGCTCGAGCGCACAGCGCAGTCCATCGTTGACATTTGTTTCGTTGAGTACTGTGCGATTATTATTGTTTGACAATTTATTTTGACTCTGGCTTGCATATCGGACTTGTTAATATCTATCTTGGTGACTTGTGCTCGTTTTTTGGACTTTTTTTAAGCAGATTCCTATAACAATGGCAGATAATCGCCAAGTGTGTATTTTATGTAATCGATACGTGATAAACAGAAGAAGATACGAAATAACCCGTGCTCGGTTTGAAGAACATCCCGCTGTAGGCCAATATATCTTTGAAGCTCTTACCTCTGAACATCAGGTAAGTACATCAAACGAAATCATTATTTCTTAGTTGTCACGTCAACAATATAGTACTGTTTTACTTGAGGTGGTCACAGTGTTTTAACTCTCGCGCATTGAGATTACATTTCGCTGTAAGTAGTAAGTAAACTGTTACCGACGCGGCGACGTTGTCGTTCCGTTTGATCCACGGGGCGAGAACGGGATAGAAGTATCGGTATTTACGTATGAGTAAGCGAGATAATTAATACTGCTTAGGCAATCGAGTAAAATATTTTTCTTTATATTTCGCTTTGTTTGAACAGCGTTCAATGAAAATAACTAAGCGTTTTAACTAATTGTAATACTCTCATTTTCAGATACAATACAATGGTCAGGAGTACATTTGTCGACCATGCTGGCAACGGGCAGAAAGAGCTGCGCAGCCAAGAGAAGACCGTCCACACGAATGTGTATTACATATTGAAGAATATTCAAGACTCCCTAATACAGCAACGCGTTGTATGTATGAAAACTGCAGACGAACGGATCTCCGAAGGATTCCGGATAACATTAAAGTGACATTCTTGATTCATTTTAATTTTTATATTCCAAATAGTGCAAGAGTTTGCGATCATCATTTGGTATCCAATGATTGGGATCAAATAATTGACAGCCCTAACTTGCTCCACGACTTCAATGCCACACATTTAGTGCATATCATGAGCCTCATGAAAATCGCGGTGCTTCGAGGATCTATACTAGATTTTGATAATATAGATGACATGGACCCAAATGAAGTATACATCCGATTAGGCGTTAGTCGAGACCAATTTATGAATATTTTGGAACAAACTCCTTCATTGTCGAACGTATCAACACGCCCGAAAACATCTTTGGCATGCTACTTAATGAAACTGCGAAGCGGTGAAGGAAATGAAAGGCTGGCGACGCTTTTTAATATGAGCCGTAGAACCCTAGAACGACATTTAACGTTCGCCAGAGACTCTCTTTTACTGGACTTCGTTCCCCGGCATCTTGGTTATGATCATCTCAATAGAATTGATGTAGCTAACCGAAACCTACAAGTTCCAAATGCAATTTTTGGAAATGCAAATGCCTTAAACAGAAAGGCAATTGTGATAGCAGACGCCACTTATATATATATATACAAAAGTCCGCAAACTATTTATTCCAAAAGCGATCATATAGTCTACACAAATACACGAATTTGTTGAAACCGTTTTTAATAGTGTGCTGCGATGGCCACATTTTAGATGCCTTTGGGCCATATTCAGCCATAGAATCAGATGCACAAATAATGAAAAATATGATTGACGACGAAGGAAATCCTTTCCATTGGTTTTTTGAACATGGAGATGTGTTCATCTTAGACCGTGGGTTTCGCGACGTAATCGACGACTTACATGCCTATGGTTATGAAGCTCACTTACCGAAAACAAAAAATCGAGACGAAGATCAATTGACGACAGAACAAGCGAATAAGTCTAGGTTGGTTACTATGTGCCGCTGGGTTGTTGAAGTTATAAATGGTTGGTTCAAACGCGATTTTAAACTATTCCGACAAGACTTTTTCAATCGTGCTTTGCCTCATATGATGACAGATTTTAGAATAGGTGCTGCATTATTGAATGCTTGCAGAGAACCATTGTCAGATAACGTTCACGCTGAAACATTTATAGAAGTTATAAACCAAAGAGTGAACCAATCAAATAACCTAGCAGAGTATGTCCTAGCCAACAACCTTAATCGTAGACGGGCTAGTTTCGATAGCATTACAGGAAACCAACCTAACATAAGTGATTTTCCTTTTCTGACTGAGGACGATTTAACCATTTTTGCACTTGGTACATACCAAGTGAAGCTAGCCCGCAGCTATTATGCGGAGCATGTGCGACAAGGTCTCTATAATATAGAAACGTATAGGGACCCCGATGTTACAGGCCTAGGCAGGTGCGGCATCACAGCAACAAATGTTTGGCTGTTAAGATGTCGAATACAATCTAGACATACTAGGTCAAAAATATATTATTCGTACATTATAGTAGATAGAGAGAAAAGCGGCAGAGAAGCCATAGAAAACTACTATTGCAGTTGTCTAAGCGGTAAGCGCACTCTTGGTTGCTGTGCCCACATTATGTGTGTAGTGTGGTATTTAGGGTGGGCGAGAAACCAAGAGGAAGATATCCGTTTACCAGCTCATTTTTTAAACGATATTATTGTAGACGACAATTGAATCCCATCATTTTCTTTTTTTAAAGGAATACTAGCATTATATACGAGCATTGTATATGTGTCTGTCAATAAATCGATGTATTTAATAACCAATTAAACCTTTAGTTTTATTTAATCCATCATTATCTTATACTTAGACATGCATTACGTTTTATCATTTACGTACTTTCGGTTTAATTAATTCCATTTTTTTATATGATCAACGCTTTATAACTTTTTATCTAAACAAGTTGCCGAAATAATTTTTTGCAGTCTTAATATATACATAATTGTCGACTAAAAAATATATAGGACAGATGTGGCCGCCGATGGGACAAGCGCCATACATTTTTGCCCATTGTCCTTTAACGACGAATTGCCAGATTATATTTTACTTATCAAACAAACATCGTTCTTTGTAACGTACATCTTTAAATACACAGAATAAGCTTATTTTTTTTGTGTAGACTTAGTTGTTAGCCTCAGATGGCTGTGACAACTTTACCCGGACTGGTGGGTGAGCGCTGAGGGCTCTCAACCCGTCACAGAATAAGCGCGCGAATGCATAATATATACGATCAGCAAACGTAATAGGCATCAACGTCACTTGTGTAAACTAAAACAGTGTAGGTACCCATAATACGAAAGATGCGAGTAACGAAATGGATTCGTGAGTAACGTATCGTTACTTCGTACTAAATGCCGCACCCGTTACTTAGTACCGAATACATACGGTTTGCTACAGTTCTAGTATTCTTACAGTTTTTAGTGTAGAAGAGAAATAATTAGTTAATATGTTATGACTTTTTTTAATAATAAACATTATTATTATAAAAGCAAGAACTAAATGCTAATTTTTTGGTCTTTGTACTTGAAATATAAAAAAATAATAATAAAAAGATAAAATGCTTAGGCACGCGACTAGCCTAAGCCTTTTATCGCGAAAATATGTAACATTTATTATATTATCACGAAGAATATAAGGTGAAGGAATAGTGTGTATAAGTATTTATGTACCAGTATTAATTTATCTAGTTCAAACAAATATTATCCCCCGAGCTATTCAATGGGAACAGAATAGCGAGCAAATGCATAAAATAGATTAAATGTATGAATTTATTAAATTATAACCCACATTTTGATACAACTAATAATGTAGTAAGTAATAAAAAAAGCAGCAGAGAGAAATGCCGACAGAAGTGAAAACTTAAAACTAAAAAATACACTTTGATGTGTGAACCGTTATTTTAGCATCATCATTATCATCGCGACTTATCTACGTTCCACTGCTCAAGCCCCATCTATAATACGAGGGATATTGGCCTACTATACCAAGCTGGTCAAGGGGGTTGGTATAGAGTTTTATTTCGAGTTTTTCTTCTCCTGTACCAACGCTTTATTTTTAATTTTTTTTTTTAAAAAGACAACACCACTAAGGAAATAATCCTTGTATTGCGGGGGACTTTACAAACATATAATTAACGGACACAAATTACATCCAGACTCAGGACAAAAATTTGTGGATCGCATAAAGTGTTGTCCCGCGTGGGATTCGACACTAGACTCGACCACTACGCCATCTGTGCAGACAGCCTACATTATTTACAATATACCTTGTCAAGACGTTTTTCTTAATTACATTATAGTTGATAAAATATAAACAAAATTCTATCAAAATTTCAGTTTTAGTTAACCAGCCTATTGAGCCCACACGCGGATCGTGTGATATTCGAAACTTTGATAATATCAGATTTAGTTTTATTTCTATTGGTGAATAGTTTTATTTTTATTATAGGAATGTTCGTTCTACTCCTTAAGATTATAATCAAGTTAAATTGTAGGTGCCTAATAACAGATACGATCAAGTTCTTCAATTCCTAATTAACTGTGTGTATACAAAAGAAAATTGTTATCATCGCGGGCGGGTTTTCAAATAAAACATAAAAAAAAACTGTTAAGTGCAAGTCGGAGTCGCACACGAAGGGTTCCGTATCTATACAAAAAGGGCAAAAATTTGTTGTGTGGAAGCCTTACATGTTTATTTTACTTTGTTTTTAATATTTGTTGTTATAGCGTCAACAGAAATACCTACATAATATGTAAAAATTTCAATTGTCTAGCTATTGCGGTTCTTGAGATACCTGGCGTGCCTGGCGACAGAGAGACGTCAGACAGACAGCGAAGTCTTAGTAATAGCGTCCCGTTTTTACCCTTTGGGTACAGAACCCTATTAATAAAATTAATCCTAGTATATAAAATGAATAGGTAATTATTCGTATCAAACACAGTAGTCGGTTTTTGTTTTATTATTTGTAATGTGACTTAGGAAGCGGCGTAGGTGTGTCATTAACCTTGCAAATATTTTTTCAAGGTTAATATATAAAATTTAAAATTAATTGAAAAAAAAATATGTATGTACAGATAGTAAAAAAAAGTGACTACTGCGTACCAACCAACACACAATTAACTATTACATTTTATTTAATAGGGTTAGTTTTATTATTTTGTTTCTTTCAAAACTTGTCCGCGCGTTTTTTTTTTGTACACACATATAGACCTATAAATTAATATAAAAGGGCCATAGAATAAAAAGATCATTAAAAAGGGAGCCGTCGCTCAGGACGCCTGGCAAATGTGAATCATGGAAATTCATCATCATCATCGCAGCCCAGATACGTCCCACTGTTGGGCTCCGGCCTCCTCCACAATAGGAGGGAATTTGACCTACTATACCATGCTGGTCAGACATGTTGGTATAGGGTTTTATTTCGAGTTTTCCTTCTCTTGCACAGATTTTATGTGCATATTATATCCTTTAGTCGTCTTGTACGACATCCACGGGCAGGATAGGGAGTGGTGAATTGTATTCTTACTCCGTCACCACACGGAATATGGACCCTGCCATGGAAATTATTTTGAACAAATATACATGATTACGACAGCAATTGAAAATATGGCATAAAGTACCTATTAATAAAATATTACGATTTTTTCCCATAAAATCATAATTTTTATTTAACAAACATTTATTTTCCTTAGTAGGTAGGTAGGTAGGTACACTATAGGTATGTGTTTAGGTTAATAATTTATTTTGAGCTGAATAGATTGCGTTGTACAAAATTCTAAAACAGGTTAGGGATTCGTTACACAAATGTACATATCCAAGCGTGGCGTTAACGCTACGCCTATGATCAGATTCACCTTCGCCTATGGATGTTTCACATCAAAAAAATGTAAGAACATTTCCGATTATCATCAATGAAACAATGTGAAGGAATAGGAACTTATATTAAAAATTGTCTTAGATTATCTGTGGTTTCTGATATAGAATCTGTAAAACTTCAAAGTCATCCAGGTCATCATTCCAAATTCAAAATTCAACCGCCACAACTAACGGTAATAAATGACGCTAAGTTTTTACATCTACAGTTCGAAAATTCTAAAAATGTGTACGGAGGTTCGTTCGTAAACGAAATAAGGCTGTGTTATTTGTTAATTGTTGTGATTCTGAACAAGCCGCTGGTGACATCTACGTTCTCACCGTATTAATGACTTGTCTACGTATGCATAGTGTAACCAGGACATCGATTATTTATAGATTTGTCCCAAAAAATAATGTAGGTTTTTGTTTAACATTCCTATACACCTTTATTTGATTAGAGTTACAATTTAGAATTCAAATTCTCCTTTCACGAAAGTTTTCTAAGAAACAGTGCGGTCGTCATCTGAGCAATAACCATCCCATAATATCCTGTAGATCCTGACTATTTTGGCTTCTAAACCACTCGCCTGCCAATAGAACAAAAGAAGAAAAATAAATAATTAATATAAAATCTGAAGAAATAGTATAAAACTCATCATCATTAGTATTATACAACCCTTTACTCCATTTTATATGGAAAGCAAACAAAAAATTATTTGATGATAAGATAAGGGTTTTTGAAAATATTGTCGTTGATAACATTTTATTTTTCTTAGGTTTTGGGCACCAGTTGATAACATTAAATGGTTTTGAGTGAGTATGAGGTTTTACAATACTTAATAATTTAAGAGTTTTAGTATTCGATGCATTAGCCATACAGATACTGATCTATACCAACAGTTAATATTATATGACAAGGATGCTTCGTGGTAGCGGCTACAAATACTACCAATCCTTTCATTTCTCGTGAGAATTATAAAATACAAGTAAAAGCTTTAGGTACATAAATCTGATCAAACTCCATCTGATGTCCTCTGGTCAACATTTAAATTCACAAGAAGGGTTGACATCAGGCAGGCGACCGATCATAAAACCTTTAGCAACAGCTTTAGTAGTATCTACTATAAAAGAGAAGTACATATTGAGTCGATCCTAAGCAATCGGGATAAGAGCAGCGTTATAATGATGATGCCTGCAATAGCGGCAATTAACTGCACAGATGGCGTAGTGGTTAAGATAGCGACTTACAGCGCTAGTGTCGAGGGTTCGAATCCCACGCGGGACAACACTTTGTGCGATTCACAAATTGTTGTTCTGAGTCTGGATGTAATTTGTGTCCGTTAATTATATGTTTGTAAAGTCCCCCGCAATACAAGGATTATTTCCTTAGTGCAGGGTATTGTCTTAAATAAATAAATAAAAATAAATAAATTAGAGTCGTAGCGGGTTTAACCAGCCCTTAAGCTGTGTGTGCTATTGAAACCGTGTGTTACATTCACTTATGATCTTACTATACCATGCTGGCTAGACAGATTAGTATAAGGTTATGTTTCGAGTTTTCTTTCTCTTGTATAGATGTTACATAAGTACATATTATGTCCCTCAGTCGTTTCTTACGACATCCACAGGTATGATAGGAAATGATAAACTGTATTCTTATTCTATCACCACACGGATAATCAAAATTAATGTGTAACTTGTACATAATCAAAATTAATTAAAGATTATATCTGAATGTATAACCGTATTTTGACATAAATTCAATTTACCATTCATTACTTTTGCATCAAGTTTGTAAAAGTTGCCTAATGAATCACTAGGAAAATGGGGCATCGCCATCACCCTGAATAAAGCTACACTAACTACGATCGCTATTCCGTCTGTCAATGGAAAATGTTTTTGGAAAAGTTTTTGGCTAAGATTTGATAGCGATAGACTAATGACAGACAGTTTCAATAAAATAAATAATTTAATCCTACATTCATCGTTTAATTATGTCACCGTACACTAGAGTGACATGCAACATGCGCATGCGCAAGTTGATTTTAACATTCAACAACACCGTGTTAAATACTCAAATCTATTATTAATAGTGTAAACGTCGAAATGTCAGTATGTAAAATACTTTCAGAATCCATACTTCATATATTTTTTTGTGTTTTGTCAAACACCACGGTGCTAATCAATTAACAGCTAGTAGTAGACATATACTTAAGTATATATTTATTTTAATTCATTCATCATAATTTTTCATTCAGCCTTTTCTACTGCTGAAGACTTAGAATAATAACGTATAGAAGGTAAGTTCATACACAAAAAAATGAAGCATTTAAATTGGAGCCTAATGGAGCTTACGCTGGACGCTGGACCGTTCCGTAGTGTACAAGGTCACTGTAATGCACGTATCTACGTACTTAACTCTTAAAAAATAAATTTGTAATTATGACGTTTTGTGCATTCAAATGGTGCCACAACACATTTGAAAAACATAAAAAGTGTATTAACATTACTTTTAAAAGTATTCCGACGATTTATGTTAATAAAAACAAAATGTGATTTCATGATTTTTATAGTGGTGTGCGTGTGTGCGTATGTAATCGCCTGCGCGCGTGTAGTATTTTTGGCTTCATGTTTTTGATCGCTTAAATACTGAGACTATCCTTCTATACGTTATACGTTATTATTCTAAGGCTGAAGATGAATCTCCCTCTAAGATCGACACAAAGAGCGACCCTACGTCGCCTGCATCCAACAGCTCCCAACAACTTTCACTAAATGGTTGCCTATTTGGTTTAGGAACTGTTTAATTTTGTGCCACCCGTCACCACTTTACAACGTACCACTCGACACCGTAGCAGGGTTCATTCATTTCACCTAGAAACGTTATGGTCTTCAACTGCACGTTACCGGCGATCATTTCTCCCATGTACGTGCAGAATCTGGAATAAACTATCCACTGCTGTGTTTCCTGAGCGCTATGACATGTCCTTTTATAAAAAAGGTTTAAGAAGAGCACTTTCTTCACGGCAGGTAGCGGCCTGACAATGCCTCTGATATGGCAACGGTCCATTTGCGGTAGTATTACTCACAATCAGGTACTACTTACTCGTTTGCCACCATCGGTACTTAAAAAAATAACTATTCAAAGTCGTCACACATAAAAATTCCCATAAGAAATTTCAATTAAAAAACAAATAAATAAAAAAAAGCTTTTATTTGCTGCTTGTCAAGACTATTTAAACGGGGTCCAAAATTGACGGTTTTATCTCGTTTAATTTAAGAGTTTCTATGGCTACCTCCCGACGCCATCTTGAAGCTGGCTTCATGGTACCAAATTATTGCATTGTCACCGAAATTATATAGGTAAACCAAATTTCAACCTAATCTAACGACAGGAAGTGGTTCTAATTTAATTCTAATACTGTTAGTATGGGACAGATCTTGGGACTATCTAGTAAGTATGTTATACTAACAGGCCAAGTTAAATAAAAGCTTTTAAAAATATCGAATACTTCGATATGAAACGGCATATAAACGTGGTATATACTTTGATAACATTGCAATTGATGCGTAACAAAACTACGACAATTATATTATTTCAGCCAATCAACAATGCTGATTGTTGCACACTACAGAATTTATGCTATTATTGCGATAAAAACGGTTTTATTACTTCCAATTGTTCTTGAACCGATTACAACTTTCGCTGGTTTTAAGTGAAAACTTTAATAGGCAGGTTTGGATAGGAACTTGAGAAGTATTACCAATTACAAATGACCAATTCTTCGATTCAAAAGAGCAACTTTTCAATTCAAATGATGTGATACTTAGAGTTCAAAGAACCTTCTAAAATTCTATTAATAATTGCAAAGTTATTTGCGCTTTTTTGAAGACCTCTATTAATGAAACAGGCCTCTCCTATACTTCTGTAAGCTAGGAAATCGTGGTAATCAGTAAACTCTATAACAGAAAAATATATAGCTGTCCTTTGAGCTTTCACTTATCTAGGTTGAACTGTATATTATCTGTATATATGAATTTAATTTTCCATACAATAGCGATAAGACTCATAAAAGTCTAACCTAGGTATCGTTCAATACAAGGAAACATAAATTAAATCCATAAAATCGTATTAATATCGTTTATACTCAATATATATATAACTATATTTTTATATCGGTTTACTATTGATAATATTGGATGTGCTGATAGCGTACCGGTCTATTTAGCAATCTCTCGTGTTGAGTATTACTGGTTCAATTCCCACAGAGACTAATTAATTGTGTTATTCATTGTTATGAGGCTAAATGTAATTATACCCATCAGTTTTTTTTTCGCAATTATTCATATTGGCTTCTGTGTGGTGACGGAGTAAGAATACAATTCATCCCCTGTCTTGACCGGAGATGTCGTAAAAGACGACTAAGGGATGTCTTGTACATGTAACTAACTACGAGAAGGAAAACTTGAAATAAAACCCTATATCAACCTGCCTGAAAAGCGTGGAATAGTAGGTCAATTTCTCTGCTACTGTGGAGGAGGTTCACGTATATGAGCTGTGATGCTGTTGATGATGATTTATATTATCATGACAAATGTCAAAGTTTGTTTGTTTATTTGTTTGTTTGTTACGCTTTCACGCTTAAAACACGGAACTGGTTTCAAAAAATCTGTCACCAATGGAAAGCTATAATATCAGGCAGTAACATAGGCTATATTTATTCCCGGTATTCCAACGGGAACGGACACTAAGCGAGTAAGACGACTGAAACCGAAGCGAAGCGAGGGCGGGTAATACTAGCAGTATTAAATAAATCCTTGAAATTTTATTAATGTCATTCGAGGACTGCGTACAGAGAAAGAAAATAAAGGTACTTAAAATTTAAATATTACAATTACTTTGAACCGTTTTTAGATGGTAGTTAATAAATTTAATTTGGCGCCTTTCGTTAATTTATATTTGAATAGCAGAAAATCGACGTCCGAGAAGCAAATTGTTTGCAATAAAAAAATAGCAATTAGTAACTGCAGTGCGTTCTGTGAGTGAGAGAGCCAGCAGCCCCAGTTTCTGAGGGTGTTTGCGTGTGGTGGGATTTGGTGATGTCTTTAGTTTCATCGAATCTCATTGCACGCATTCACACTCCCTTCACCTTCTTTATGGTAGGTAGCGGCCTAGCAAAGGGTCTTGAATGACAGTATCACTTACCATAATGAAAAGAAACAATGGTAAAGCACCTATACTTATAAAATACTAAATGTTATTCCTAGCTTCTGCATGCGACTTCGTTCGCGTATAAATCATGTGTGACAAAGGCAAACAGATAGCTGTGCAGGGTGTTCGAGGTTCTATAGACCTGAGGTCGTGCAAGACATATAGTGCAGAGAATCCTGACTAAGAGCAATAAAAAAAATATGAAACAAAATTATTTTTACGAATGTTTATCACCTTCGTATTTAATTTTTATTGAACCTCGTTATGTAGGCCTCATAACGAGCCTCAAAGTCGCTCAGCATGCTATGGAGCGGGCTATACTCGGGATTTCTCTGCATCATAGAATCCGAAATACGGTAATCCGCAGAAGAACGGATGTAACCGACATAGCACGAAGAATTAGCACGCTGAATTGGCAATGGGCAGGACACATCACTCGAACCGACAACCGCTGGGGAAGAAAGATTCTCGAGTGACGACCACGTATCGGACGAAGCAGTGTAGAACGCCCCTCTACTAGGTGGACTGACGACCTGGTGAAAGTTTCCGAGCGTCGTTGGATGCAGGTGGCACAAGACCGCACTCTGTGGCGTAACATGAGAGAGGCCTACATCCAGCAATGGACGGCGATAGGCTGAAATGATGATTTAATTTTTACTTGCCCACGATTTCGATCACTTTTTAGCTTTTCATAGTTACAATAGAATTTTAATTTTTTATATCCAACAAATCATCGTTATTAGATTAAAAACTTTCTTAAATCGCCCTATATCAGCTTGGTTTATGTATATACTAGCAACCCTCCCTCGCTTCGCTTCGGGTTTAGTTGTCTTACCCGCGTAGTTTCTCTTCCCCTAGAAATACCGGGATATAATATAGCCTATGTTACTCCCTGATATTATAGCTATTAATTAGAAAAGAAATTTTTGAAATCGTTTTGGTGGTTTAAGCGTGAAAGCGTAACAAACAAACTTACTGTCGCATTTATAATATTAGTAAACATGTAAATTGTCGAGATTTAGTATTTAACATACTAAACGACAATGCGAGTGACAATTTGATTGTCATACGTCAACCTACACTTGGTAGAACAATTGGAACTAATATCCAATAGGTGTGATTTAGATTCTCAAGTGAGCAATCAAATTTCACTCGTAAAAAAATTACACGAATGATACTACTTATTAAATACAACCAGTTTTTAACTTAGTTATCAATATATGTACCAACTTAATGCCCATAATAAAATATCTACAATGATATCCTGTAGAATTACAACACCTAATTCATATATATAATGATTACAAATGATCGCTATAGATAATATCTTGTAATATTGTAATACAAGAACCATATATCGAGCTAATAAACTAGTTTTAAGACTATCTGAGAATGTTTGTAATTTACAACTAAGGCATTGGTTCCATGAACGACCATGTTCAATTATCATAACCGATATTACCACAAAAGTTAATAGTTATTTGTAATGAAATTTTTTATGGACTTTGAAATTCTAATCCATCTAAGAAAAACTCACCATAAAGTGCGCTTGCTCGGTGAGTGAGAGAAAAGGAAGGCCAACTTTCTGAGGGTGTTTGCGTGTAGCGGGTTTAGATGATACCACTGGTTTCACCCAACCTTATTGCACGCATTCATACTCCCTTCACTTTTTTCAGGGTAGACAGCGGCTTAGCAAAGAACGGCAGCAACGCTTACCATCTGTTTGCTCGTTTGCCACCGTATGCAATGATCTATCAAAAGGCTATCCGATAGTTTCCGTTCAAGAAAATATATCCAAGAACCTAACTGGATATCGGATATCCGACAGTTTCAATTGATGAAAATATATCCGAGACGTAACCGAATCCAACATAAGTTTCGAATAATTTCGATTAATATCGGTACCTCATCGTCATCATCGCAACTCATATACGTCCCATTACTGGGCTTGAGTTCCTTTACAACGGAAGGGAAATGGATCTACTATACCATGCTAGTCAGAGGGGTTAGTAAAAGGTTTCACGGCGACTTTTTTGTATAGACGTTTTCTGTATGTCATATTAGACATCTTTTATAACACCAACGTGTATGACAAGTATTGAATTGTATTCTTATTACGAAATCACACGAATCTGTATCACACTGACACATATTTTGACAGGTTTCCTATCAACCAGTGGAATTGACAGCTTAAATGTAAGCTTTTCCAAAGGGGATCAATACAGTAATCAATAAACTTATTGTTAGTATTTACCTTTTACAAGTCCCTAAAAATCCAATATTAGTTATTGAAACATCCAAATCTATCGAATAGTACAAGATACGATACGGTACGATATTTGTTGTTGCATCCAAAACTGGTGGATATAATAAAATCATATACTTCGTCAGACCAGCGAGATATAGTAGGTCAATTAATCTTTTATTATGACGGAGGCTCGAGCCCAGCAGTGGGAAGTATATGAACTGTGATCAGGATACCTTTATGATTTTTCAAAAGAGTTCCTCTGTTAAAAAGCCTATGAAAATAGAATATTGATATTACAATTGATCGATATTACCTATTATCGATTAGATCGTCATCATCATCATCATCATCATCACAGCTTACATATGTCCCCCTGCTGGGATCGACCCTCCTCCATAGTACGAGAAAAATTGACCAAATACACTAAACTGAACAAACGATTTGGTTTATGATTTTATTTTGAGTTTCCTTCTCTTGCATAGATATTATTTGCCTATAATATTCCTTAGTCATCTTTTATTACACCCACTGGTAAGAAAAGCTTACTCCGTCACCACACGGATTAGTTACTTGTTAGTCAAATCTATTTGTAGCTAATAAAATGTTTATTTACATCGGCTTGTAGCAATAAATTTTCATATAAAAGTCAATATAATGCCAAAGTATTGCAACTTTACCTCGGCTTACTTTAATTCAACTCTCTCAACAACAATTCTAATATAAGTCAAACTATAAGCTAACAAACGATGAGATATTTCTGAAGATAGGAAACTGTGTCATTGAACTAAGCAAATATAAAAACACTAGACACGATCTATACATAAATACGTGAAGCAAAAACTTTGTACCCCTTTTTACAAAAATTACGTGGATGGACAAGTATGAAATTTGGCACAATTGAAGTATATAATGAGGAGAAGTGCATAAAACTGAAATTTCATATAATAATGGATTATAAATGCATTAAATTCATTAAAAAAGGCTTTACGCACACTACAACGCAATCGCTACACACACACACACACACACACACGTTTGCGCGAGTGTGTTGCGTAGCAACGCTTATACACTTTTGTTTACGGTTAAAGTCTCTGGTCGAACTGAATGTCAAACAATCATAATTATGATGACAATGTCTAATAGAGATTTGTGCTTATATATTAGTTATTAATGAAATACAGCTTGCTCAAGTTACAATTATACATAAATAAAATTAAAGAAAATTGTGTAGCAGAAAAATTAATTAAAATGAATTATGGCCGAATTTCGACCACACGGCGATCACTAGTGTGTAGTAAAGACGCCTTTTTTATTGCAAATGGTAGAAAACTACCAAACAGTATAGCTAATGGTAGGTAAGTGTTGCTGTCGCTCATGGAGCTTGACAAGGCTGCTGCCACGAAAAAAGTGAAGGGAGAGTGATACTAAAGGCATCACTAAAACCCACCACACACAAACACCTTCAGAAAGTTGGGTTACGTAAAGTAATGAAACGTTTGTATTACAGGGATGCATTTTAATTATTCATCAATGACTTTAAATAGCACAGATAATGTTTAACTTTTATTTATTTATATCCTTACTAATATTATAAATGTGAAAGTAAGTTTATTTGTTACGCTTTCACGCTTAAACCACTGAACCGATTTCAAAAATTCTTTCACCAATGGAAAGCTATAATATCAGGAAGTAACATAGGCTATATTTTATCCCGGTATTCCCACGGGGACAAGAACTACACGGGTAAGGCGACTGAATCCGAACCGAAGCGAGGGCGGGTTACTAGAAAAATTATAAAAACGAAACGAGCGTATGTCTCATTCTTCTCAAATTTGCGATAAAAAGAGCTGAAACGATTCATATATCGCGTATTTAAGCGTATTAGCTACACACACAGAAGAGAAAAGTGCAGTTACAGTCGCTTAAACTCATTTTTTTTAAACTTTTTGTCACACAAAAACGTGTGCAACCGAACATCTGAATTGCAAAGCCACAAAAAATGTTTTATAACCACTACTTAAATTTCCCATGCGGTGACGGAGTAAGAATACAATTGTATTTAAAACTATTTTACGGATTTTATCGCGTTTATGTTTGATTTTCGATTTTCCGACGTTTCGAATACTTTACAGCGTTCATAGTCGGGCGGACCGACCGCAAAAATAATTTTATTTACAAAGTGGACGTTTAGAAGTTTGTAACTTTTAAATTAGATTTCATCTTCCAATTGTTTATTTCCTTAACACAATATAACATATATACTTATATTAGATAAATGGCTATGTAAGCTTAGCCCCGTAACAAATTATAGAAAAAAAAATAAAAGCCGTAGCAAATAATAAAAAATTCTGAAAGCTTTTACAACTTCCAGAAATTTGTACCGATACGTAACTATTAGGCCCGCCTTAATATAGAAATATGCGAAAATAATCTTATACACTTATTTATATGCTTTCATTATTAGATGTACGTGTTATTTAAATAAATACATAAGCATTGTAACTTTTATTAAATAATGCCTACTATTTTATGTCAAACATTAAAAAATAAAATAAAACAACCAACAATTCCTTATTAGAGAAACTTGTAGGCACGATGAAACTATGTGGATAAGTAAATGGTTTTTAAGTTGATCCATTCATCAAAGCATGTGAAGTCCATAAACTATATTTGCCATATAAAGATTAAAGAGTCTGTTTAACTTTAACTTAGTGCTAATAACAATGTTTTCTGTATACATTATTTATTAAGGTTCCGTATCCGAAGGGTAAAATCGGGACCCTATTATTATTATTTTTTTTTTTTATTGCAAACGGTGGCAAACGAGCAAACAGTACACCTGATGGTAAGTGTTGCTGCCGCTCATGGACCTTTACAAGGCCGTTGCCTACCGCGAAGAAAGCGAAGGGAGTGTGAATGCGTGCATTGAGGCTCGGTGATACCAAGGGCACCACCAAAACCCTCCACACGCAAACACCCTCAGAAATTTGGGCTATTACTAAGACTTCGCTGTTTCTCCGTCCGACTGTCTGTCACCAGGCTGTATCTCAAGAACCACGATAGCTAGACAGTTGAAATTTTTACAAATTATGTATTTCTATTGTCGCTATAACAACAAATACTAAAAACAAAATAAAATAAATATTTAAGGGGGCCTCCCATACAACAAACGCGATTTTTAAAGATAATGGTACGGAACCCTACATACGCGACTCCGACTCACACTTAACCGGTTTTATTTTCTTCAATTTTATTTTATAAATTGTCAATAGCACTGACGGCAACAATGGCGAACATTGTTTATTAATGGATTGGGTCAAAGCCCAGCATTCTGTAAAGGTAGTTTTAATGCAGACCTGACGCTGCCGGCTATCGCTAGGGCGATGGTCGACAGCGTCGGGAATTGGGACGCGGTCGCAGCCTTCTGCGAGACAGTGATCTCGCGGAAGGAAGCGACGGATCGCCTGCGCGAGGAGCGCAGCCTCGATGATGATCCACCGCCGGCGACTGGGGCGGCGTAGGCGCAACTACCTGCGTCTCATGCTGCTCTAGCCGAGGCCGCGGGTGACGTGACCGGGGACTAGTCCGTCACCCGCCGAGAGGCCGACCGCGTGAGGAAAGACCGACGTCCTCCCCGAGGGGGGGACGTCGGTCGATGGAAGGGTACCCCAATAGGGGGTATTCCGTCGGGCTGACCACCGATGTCAAGTAACCCTGCTCCAGTGGTCGGCCCAACGACGAAGGCGACGTGGTTTTCGGGCGGGTTGCGGGAGGTGCGTGTTTAAGCCCCTTCTGTCGCCCCGGACGGAGTGGTGCGGGGGCGCGCCGACCGCAGCCCACACACAAAAAAAAAAGGTAGTTTTAATAAGCTGTTAAATAAGGTTCATCATCATCATCATTTCGGCCCATATACGTCCCACTGTTGGGCTCGAGCCTCCTCCATAATAGTAGAGAAATTGATCTTACTATACCATGCTGGTCAGACAGGTTGGTATAGGCTTTTGTTTCGAGTGTTCCATCTCTTGCATAGATATTATATGCGTGATATATCCCTTAGTCGTCTCTTACGACACCCACGGGTAAGATAGGGGGTGGTGAATAGTATTCTTACTCCGTCACCACACGGGGTAAGGTTAATTAAATAAGGTTATTTAATAGCTAATTAAATAGGTTATACAATTAAGTAAAGCATATAAGGTTAATTAATAATAATGATTGTTCGCATGGGATGGAGTAAGGGTGCAATTTATTATCACATTTCTTGCCCTTATTCACTATCATCTCTCATAAACCAACCCTTTCCCCCCCCTTTCTTTTTTTTGAGGTGGGCTACGGTCAGCGCACCTGCCACTCGGCTCCGTCCAGGGCGACAAAGAACGGCGCGTGGCCCTCTAACCCACCAATGGCACGTCGCCATCGTCGTTGGGCCGACCACACCACTCATGGTCCTGGTTAGAAGATGGCTAAGGAATCTATACTTCTATACTAATATATAAAGCTGAAGCGTTTCTTTGTTCGAACGCGCTAATCTCAGAAACTACTGGTCCGATTAAAAAATTCTTTCAGTGTTAGATAGCCCATTTATCGAGGAAGGCTATATATAATTACGCTAAGACCAATAAAAGCGGAGCTCCAATAAAGAATGTTTCAAAATCGGGGGTTCTTTTTCCTTTGGAGAGCTTCCACTATATGAGCTGCCTAAAAGTTTTGCATAAATAATGTGTAACACAATAGGTAGGTCACAATAGGTAGGTCACAATAGGTAGGTCACCATAGGTTATTTAAATACTTTCACTTTTTACGTAAACAAAGTCGCTGGTTAATGTGAGCGTTAGCACAAAAAACTATTCAACGCGGGCGAAGTCGCGGGCAGAAACTAGTATAATATACAGATAACATATCAGGAGAGAGAGAGAGTAAGAGAAGAAAATTTTGAAATAAAACCTGCGTGGTATGATAGTGTATCTCTGGCGCCTTTTTAAACGAGGTTTAAGGAGAGCACTTCTTCGCGGTAGGCAGTGGACTAACTCTACCCCTAGTATTGTAAAGGTATATGAGCGGCAGTCTCCCTTACCAACAGATATGCTGCTTGCTTGATAGCCAGCAACAGCAATAAAAAAAATAGCGTGAGTACTAAGTACGCATGTCAGAAGTGAAACTTCTTTGGTTCCATGTGTTTCATATAAGTATTAAAAAAAAATTCAAAAACAAAAATCTCTCGATCTTTCTCGCTCGCTTCCTCCCTACTCTCGCCCCCATGACTATGCTTCGTGTTATGTTCGCCCTTTCTCACTCTCTCTCTCAATCGGTCTCAACCGCTCTCTCACTCTTCTTCGACAAAAACGCTGCACGTCTTCGTGACGCGTTTCAACCGTAAAAAATTTACCCTAATGCGCGCAAAGAAATTTCACTTCAAAAGCTAGATATAGTATTTATTGCAATAGTAAGGTTCAATTTAGTAAGCCATACCGTCTGTATACAGCTTTAAGTGTAACATACCAACTTACCTAATATAGACAAAAGAAATCGTAAACCGTAACTGATTGGCAATTATAGATGCCAGCTAATGGTAAGGCAAGAATTCAATCATTAATATAGAAATATACGCGTTTAGATCATGTGAAATGTCTTGAAGAGTGTTGAATTTGTGAAAAGTCATCCTACGTTTAGTAAATTATGTTTTGGTCACGCTTACTGAAAAGGCCTCTGCTTGCGGTAACTACGTGGAGTCGGTTCTTTCCTTCCAATTTGGTTGAAGCGAGTGATGGCTGCTCTAATAGTTAACTCTAGATCGGGTGCCAGTTGTGGGAATTGCACCAGCCATTATGTTTTTATTTTCCATTTGGTGAAGGAGTAAGAATACCATTCACCACTCCTAAATTTTACCCGAGGATGTCGTAAAAGATGACTAAGGGATATAATACGCATATAAGATCTAGGCAAGAGAGGATAAGCTTGAAATGGAACCCTATACCAACCTGTCTGACCAGTATGGTGTAGTAAGGTCTATGTCCCTCCTATTTTGGAGGAGACTCGAGCCCAACAGTGGGACGTATATGAGCTGAAATGTTGATGAAAATGATGATTATATTTAAAAAAAAGACGTACCCTGTTTCGAAGGGCATCACACTGGAGCTAACAATACTTGCACTACGTAAAATTTCATACAAAAGAAGTAACTCTTATTACAAGCTCGCTGAATGACTTCAACTTATGGTTCGCTCACCAATCCGGCCGAATCTAGATTGAAATATTAATAACTTCAAATAAAATAAAAAATTGACTACGCGATTGATCATAAAATGAACGTTGTGTGTTATATATAATAAATTATTTGATTTGATTTTGTATTTAGCTGGCGCATAAAGTTTCGGCGAAAACGATCCGAAAAGTTTATGACAGTTATTAGGATCTGCCAACAGATGGCGACGTTTGCTTTTCAGATTAATTTTCTTAATGCAACTGATATTAATTCAAGTATCGAAATTATCACCAATTGACGTGTTAAAGTGGTTCCTATAGTATTTTTCGAATAAAAACATAGATCTTCATATATTTACTTATCATTTGTCATTAGAGAGGAGAATAATTTTTAAAATGGAATATCAAACATGTATGGAAAATATGAATTTGATGATGACATCAACATCGTCATCACAGCTCATATAAGACTCTCTGCTGGGTTAGAGCCTCCTCCACAATGGGAGGAAGATCGAACTACTATACCACGCTAGGCAGATGTTGGCATAGGGTTTTATATCAAGTTTACCCTCTTTTGCATACATGTTATGTGCATATTATATCTCCTTCTCCTGTTTTTCTTTTCTAATTAAATTTGTTGCGGGTACCAAGACAATTAAAAGCGTTTCCCGGGACTTTTTGAGGGTCAAACCTCGGTGTCTTATACGGAGACCATTGTAGATCATGGCTTACAGGAGTTATAGTGGTGGGAATGTGTGGTGGGATGAGTTCCAATAAAAAAAATGCATATTATATCCCTTAGTCGTCTTTTACGACACCCAAAGACAAGAGCCGAAATGAATACCAACATTATAACATGATATTAAATATATTATATTAATTACACTCGAAAAATTAACTCTAAATATTAAACGACTTAAGATTCGAGTTTGTGCATCAAAGATCACTAAAACATATTTCCATGAAATAAATTATGTTTAGGCCCTATTAGTGTATGTAACCAAATACTGAATACTGTTATAAACGAGTTTAATAAGACAGACAGACTTATCTATATGATACCAGTTAACCTTATCACATTCAAACGTAGATAATCCTTATTTAATAAATGTCGAATCAGCACCATGATCTATGCAATAGGTCAAATCGTTTATCAGTGCCTATTATATACTAAGGAGTAACGAATTGGCCCTTACCCGCTTAGTGTAACTTCGTGCCAATTATGAATTGCCACATTGATACTAATCGCCAACTACAAAAAATATAATCATCGTCCATATCATCATCATCACAGCCTATTTATATAGGACCTACAGTAGGACTTATGTCCTACTATTGGACTCTGACCTCTACAACAATGGTGGGGAGATTGAGCTAATAGGTATAACACGCTGGTCATAGGTCTTGGTATAAGATTTTATCTCAAGTTTTCTTTCTCTTACAATAGATATTATCAGCATATATTCCTCAGGCGTTTCTTGTGACACCCACGATTGAGAAAGAGGGTGGTGAATCGTATTCTTACTCTATAACTACGCGTATTATATAAATAATTAGCTGACGCAACAGACGTTGTTCTGTTCACGTAAAGCGCCACCTACCGGGTCCAATTGTAAATCTAAACCATTCTCGAATTCCCTTGAACACGCACAAAAAAATTTCGTCGATATCGATCCAGCCGTTTAAGAGGAGTTTAGTGACATACACACGTACACAAATCTTATATATAAATTTCTAGCGTACGTGTGTACGCTACTGTCACTGAACTCCTCCTAAACGGCTTGACCGATGTTGACGAAATTTTTTGTGTGTATTCAAAGCGATTCGAGGATGGTTTAGATTCACAATTGGACCCGGTAGGTGGCGCTGCTATGTGTATGTCACTGAACTCCTCCTAAACGGCGGGACCGATGTTAATGAAATTTTTTGTGTGTGTTCAAGGGGCGTCGAGAATGGTTTAGATTTATAATTGGACCCGGTAGGTGGCGCTGCTGTCGATGTCAAAGACAATTTCCTTTATTGTATTTGAACAGAACAACGTCTGTTGGGTCAGCTAGTTTATATATAAAGATATAAAATTATTCATTATCAACATTATGCTCTCAACCCAATTATTTGGGGTCGCCGCAATATGTACCTACTCCTTTACAATCATAAAGATTGCAAAAGTTATTGATCTAAGTTTTATGGTCGGCTTTATGCTTGACATTAACCCTACTTGGGAATATAATCATTGAACAGGCATCAAAGCCAAGGTCGATATAAACATCTTAATCATCTTTCACGACACCCACGATCACCTACGGTAAGTTTTAGTATTATTCAAGCAGCTACCACACAGCTTCTTGAAGTATAAAATTAAAAATTATTCTTGAACTATTAATAGACCTTATTTGCTTTTGAAGGCTTCTTCATTTTAATACCCCACTCGAGTGTATTAAGAAAAAAAGTTTTCAACCGGCAAGTTACAATAATTTTGACTTTTTGACTGCCAAAAATCTGTACACAATGATGTCGTGTCATCAAAGAGGAATCTAATATCTCATTTGTCGAAATTGGCCCAATCATTGAGTAGTTACAGGAGGACATACATACCTAGAGATCAACCTTTTAGGTTTTACACCAGTCTGATTAGAATATCGGTGCTTATTTTTTAAAAGGCGGTCTTACATACCCACGCGAGCTGGAACGCAAACATAGTATACGGGCTGAAATCGTATAAGTAGTACGCGGATGGCGCCGTTTCTTTTCCACATGTCAATGTGCAAAAAAAAAAGAATCAAACGCTCAGTAGAATGGAAATACAGTAGAATCTCACTAATCCGGCACTATTAAAAACTAGAGGGTGCCGGATTATTGGAATGTTCGGATTACTGGATTATATAGAAAAACCAAATAAAAAATAAAGCATTTCATACAGAGAATACATATAATGTATTGAATTTACATATTATTATGTATGCACATGATAAGTTACATACACAATACATGCACATACATATATGCACGTGGTAAGTTTTGAGGTTAGACCGGAGCGCATACGCGAAGAGGGGCGAGCGAGGCGCGGGCAGAAGGTGTCGGATTATTGGACGTGTCGGTCTATTGAAGTGCCGGATTAGTGAGATTCTACTGTAATAGCTTTAATAATATTAAAATTTTCGCAATTACATTTAGATCTATAGAATCACTTTATACAGATCACTCAAATTAGTCTGTGGTAGGACCACACTTTCAACAGCTTTCTGTGTACAGCCTAGAGCTAATCCGACCGCTGTAATACCACACTCATGCAGAAAATTGACGCTTCGTTTGATGAGCGAGAGAGCTGGAAGCCCAAATTTCTGAGGGTGTTTGCATGTGGTGGGTTTGGTGATGCTTTTAGTATCACAAAACTTAATTCGTATTCACACTCCCTTCACATTAGGCAACGGCCTAGCAAAAGTCAACAGTATCGCTCATCAGGCAAACGGCACATCGTTTACTCATTTACCACTAATAGCAATAATAAAAATATTTAATACGGCGCCTAAATATTTAATAATTCTGTATCTATCTATATATTATAAGTATCATTGCTATTTATGTTATAATTGGAATCATGTTTATCTCACACCACGAATTCAGGACAATGCAATAAAATCGTCCAATAACTCGTTTATAGATAACAAAAAACGATTAAAGCACTTTTTATAGATTAAAAATATAATAAAATTAAAATATATACATATAAAGTTAACCGCCCCCCATATCGAGATATTGAAATTCACCAATTAAATTGAACAGTAAAGCTTAATAAATTTCAATAAAAAAATATATATATATCGAACATGTTTCCGGATAGGGAGCGTCATTATCTTATTTATTAGCCGCTGAGAGGCATAAAACCGTCCTTAACACTCAACAGAAATGGCGTCCGAAAAACGTTTAATGCGGTATGTGAATTGTGCCCAAATGTGTATACAAACGAATGATATTAAATAAATAATTACACATTTGTCAGATAGTCCAAAAAAGCAAAATGTCTGCGACAGTCAAGTTGCCATATTTGGTATACCGAGCCGGCCCGCTGCCGCTGTGCAGGTGACCGCCAATTACTGTGGAGCGCAAAAAGCACGCCGGGACAAATTGTGAAATTGTAAGCGTTGAGCTTAGCCAGTTTCCTTTGATACGTTTAACTATTATACACAAGATGGACAACAATGCATTATAATCAACATTGTTGCTAACTTTCTGTAGTTTGCCTTTTTATTGCGATATTTATTATACATTAACAAATGTAGCCTTATATAAAAGTATTAGAATGAAGTGACATTTCTCCGTGTGGTTATGGAGTAAGAATACAATTCAGCGTAAGAAATACAGACCAGCGCCATGTAGGTCAATTTCTCTCTTATTGTGGAGAAGTACTGTGGGCTGAGATGATAATAATCATCACTTACACTAATATTATAACGCTTGAAGAGTTTACAAAATGATTACTGATGTTAACGCGAATTTTATCGCATTTGTATTTGATTTTTGATTGCCTGACGTTTGACACTGCGCCCGTGACCATGACCCGCTTTTTTTGGGTGGCCTGTGGTAAGCGTACACGCCGTCCATTCCGTCCGGGGCGACGAAAGGACGACGCGTGGGACCATAACCCACCCGTACCCACATCGCCTTCGTCGTAGGGCCGACCACCAGTGCCGAGTTCCTTGTCCTCAGTGGTAAGCCCGACGGTACTTTACGGTACCTTTCAGGTACCCTTACCTCTCGATATGCCTGTCCCGGGACGTCGGTCGCCGTCGCGCGGACCATGAATGCTTGAAGACTTTATTTACATGAACGTGCTTATCTCAGGAATTACTGGTTCAAAATGAAAATTGTTTTAGTGTTGTGTAGCCTATACAACGAGAAGCGTTAAAGGCTTTCTCAATAAAAGAAGGCTACATTACGCTACGATCAAACGAAGCGGCGCATCAATAAAAAAGGTTGCAACTTGGCGAAATCATTATTTGAGAGCTTCTGTTGCGTGCACTATCTACACCTTATAGGGGACTACAAACTGCTCCCTATCGTACTGTCTTATGCCACACAAAAATTTTGCGGTCAGCTAGTAAACTATATGTTAGAAATAAATGACGTTAAAGACTCTAACCTCCTGTACAATAGAAGAGAAATTTACCTACCACGGTGGTCGGACGTGCTAGTGTGAAATTTTATTTCGAGCTTCCTTTCTCATAACTCTGATTATTAATAACTGCTAATTTGTGTCATAAAACCAAAAGCATTTTAATTAAGATTTTTAATAATAAAACACACTGAATATAGTCTTCTTTGCTACAAATCTACTAAGAGATTTTCAAGCTATTAAGTTAAGCAATATTCTGTCCACTTAGACATATTGGTAGCATTTCTTGGAATATTTTATGTCTTCATTATCTCCAGCCAGTCGTAAAGCACAGCTGAATGTAATAGTTAATGATCAGCAAACAATAATACAGTCATAAATTATAATTGTTTAATTTTATCCAATTTTATGTATAAGTAATGTGACCATATTTTTACGTCAAAACTAGATATTTTAATAACTGTCCCTTTATCTTTTCCGTTAGAATAGGATATTTACATAAAATTAAAAATTATAGTCAAGATAACATACAAGATTTTTATATATTAAATTATTTGTTGCAAAAATAACTACTGCAATTTATATAAACTTTTAGATGTTTGTTGATTTTTCAAAAATAGCTTGATTTCGATAAAATTTTCATGGGACCACTTGGGAAGTATATTCTTTCCAACAAATAAATAATTTATCAAATCGGTAGGCAAGCGACTGAGTTAAACGCGAAAAAACATAAAATAAGTATATATACGGTCGAATTGAGAAACCTCCTCCTTTTTTGAAGTCAGTTAAAAACAAAATAAGAGAATATGTGAATTCTTGTAAAAGTAGATAAAGCTATGAACTTAAAACCTAAATGCAAAAAATAAGAACACATTACTATAACTAATGCTTATTTATAGTTTGTTCGCAAAACGAGACATTTTTTTAAGGTTTGTGACAACCGCGATAGATTACTTGAAAACGGAACTGTCTCGTTCGAAACGGGGCGTCTGGTCACGTTCTGTATGAGGTCAAATTTACGACAGTTATAGGACTGTATTTTATGTGCCAGTTATTTTATTACATTCAAAAGCATAAACAAGTAGTGAAAATATTATCCAAATTCATTATTGTCATCGCAGCCCACATACATCCCACTGTTGTGCTTGGGCCTCCTCCACAATAGGAGGGAATTTGACCTACTATACCATGCTGGTCAGACATGTTGGTATAAGATTTCATTTCGAATTTTCCTTCTCTTGCACAGATGTTATGTGCATATTATATTCCTGAGTCGTCTCTAACGACATCCACGAGCAGGAAAGGGAGTGGTGAATTGTATTCTTACTCCGTCACCACATGGAATTTTTTCCAAATGCCTGTTCATTATTTATAAAACATACAGTTTTCATTCGTTGTCTTGAATATCATTTTTAAAACTTTAATAAGTTACATCTAATGCCCCTACATCTAATGCATCTAATACCCCTACATCTAATGATGTAAAAATAATTGTCTTTGAAAAAGAAAACAGCTGACTTCAGTAAGTAGAATACCCATGCTTTTTTTTATTTTTTTTATTTACAATAACACCTTACGCATAGGTATTATACCTCAAGTTGCACCGGCAAGTAATAGGTAAGGCCAACTGATTATACGATACCAACCGATCGGACGGGATGTGGTCCATTAATTTGGCAACACAAAAAATTCAAAGAAAATCATTAAAATTGCAAATATCATCATCATCACAGCTCATTTACCTCCCACTGCTGGGCTCGAGCTCCCTCCCCAATGAGATTGAAATTAACCTACTATGCCACGCTGGTCAGGCAAGTTGGCATAGAGTTTTATCTCGAGTTTTCCTTATCTTGCATAGATTTTATCTGCATATCCTTAGTCAACTTATACAATATCTGTAGGCAAGAAAGGGGATGAATTGTATTCTTACTCTGTCACGAAATAAATTTAAATCCTACCCTATATACTTAGACTTAGGTATATATTTATTCATAGTAATAAAAATAGAGATATCAGGAAATTAAAGTAACTATTAAGACTCCGAAAAACTTGTGTATACGCAAACACATTTCTCAGTTTTGAGTCAAGTTTGAGTATTTAAAACTACAGGTCACTTTTTAAACCCGTCTCTGATTTTTTCATACGATAATTAGCAACGAAACACTTTTCGAACCCATTTCTTTAAAAATTATAAAACCATTTACAACCTTTTACTGCCAATCATTTTAATGATAATGAACTGATTGCACCAGCCATCTTGATTTGTAGTATTAAACTTTTAGAATAATTATATAGCAAAGTATAAAAAGTTATTGTTACTAGAGATCGTTTTTGCATCGTGTTTAATCTCCAAATTATGATCAAAATTACTAATTCTGCCAGTCTATCTATCTTTACTGCTAGATAAATATGCTTCCCCAAAGGGGAATAATAGCGTAATTGCAATTTCTGACATTTGGATCGATCGTATTTCATGCTATAAGTTTCCCAGAGGAAAGCTGCTCACTCTCCTGGTAACCCGTCAACAGATTTTACGACTCTCACGGAAAAATAAGGAGTGATGACACCACGTATTCTTAAGTCGTCACCACACAACGAAATCTAAGTAATCCATCTATCCATTCAACAGCCTACAGACGTCCACTGCTCCCCACGAAAAAGCCACTCAGAACGGTCCTGCGCCACTTACATCCAACGGTTCCCTGCGACTTTGAAAATGTCGTCAGTTCGATCCCCCGTCGTTGTTCGGACGATCCCCCGTCGTCGTTCTTTCATTATTCATCATCTCAGCTTATATATGTCCCATTCCTGTCCTCCTGTCCTGTCTCCTCCTTAATGGGAGGGGAATTGATCTACTATTCCACGCTGGTCAGACGTGTTGGAATAGGGTTTGGTTTCGAGTTGCCCTTCTCTTGCTTCCCTTATCTTGTATAGATGTTATATGCTTATTATATCCCTTAGTCGTCTTTTACGACATCCACGGTCAAGAGAGGGAGTGGTGAATTGTATTCTTACTCCGTAACCACACGGAAAGGAATTCTTTCATTATTATCTACTCAATAAAATCCTTAGGTTATTATACAAGTTGCGCTGGAAAGAAAATAGAAATTTCTTGGCGGGATACTAGGATGTTTATATAAAACTGTAATATTGACGAAAGTTTTGTCTAAATTTCATGAGTTACTTATAATATTTGCTTTCTATGTTGTGATAGAGTATTAATACAATGCACCACTCCTTATTCTGCCTGTTGGTGTCACAAAAGACTAAGAAATATAAGAACAAATACAATAACAAGCATATAAAGCCTACCTCACAGAAAGGAAACTCGAAGACAACCCAACCCGTCTAACCAACGTCGTATAATAGATAAATCCTATTGAGGATATAGATCGAGTCTAATAGATTTATATGACCTATGACTACATTTAAATTGTCGATAATTAGACCTCATAGTGACAGAGTAAGAATACAATTCACCACGCCATATCTTGCCCGTGGATGTCGTAAAAGACGACTATGGGATATATGTAATATGCACATTTTTGGAACTAATCACACCACACATTCCCACCACTGTAACACCTGTAAGCCATGATCCACAATGATCTCCGTATAAGACACCGAGGTTTGACCCTCAGGAAGTCCCGGGAAACGCTTTTAATTGTCTTGGAGCCCGCAACAAATTTAATTAGAAGAGAAAAAAATAGGAGAAGTTGGCAAGATGCCACTTCAGATGCAGCAAAGTAGGCTAATAAGCCAGTAAATAAAAAAAAATGTACAGCTACGTAAAGCGCTGCAGTATAGCACCACGGATTATATGCACATAACATCTGTGCAAGAGAAGAAAAACTCGAAATGAAACCCTATACCAACATGTCTTGGCCGGAACTCCCCCGTGGGACCTGGAGGCGGAGATGCTCGCTGACATTTATCGGCGGGTGTCGGAGACGCGCACCCGCAGCGGTATGGTCTCCATTAAAAAGATCACCGCCTGGCGGGTCGACGCCCGCCGAGAAGTCATTGCCCATTGGGCAGTCCAGCTGGAGAGTCCTCGGTACGGTGTCAGGACCGTCGAGGCCTTCCGGCCGGTGCTGATGGAGTGGTTGGAACGGACGCACGGGGTGCTTTCCTTCCGACTGGTGTAGGTGCTTACGGGGCACAGTTGCTTCGCGAAGTACCTGCACAAGATTGTCAGGAGGGAGAGCACACCGTCCTGCCACCACTGCAGTTGCGACGAGGACACGGCGCAGCACACGCTCGAGGAGTGTGCTGCATGGGAGGGGGAGCGCCGTGAACTCGTTGCGATTATCGGTACCGAACTGGCACTGGCGACCATCACCAGGGAGATGCTCGTCAGCGTCAGGAACTGGGACTCGGTCGCCGCCTTCTGTGAGGCCGTAATCTCACGGAAGAAGGCGGCGGATCGTATACGAGTAGAGCTTCTATTCGGCGACACGTTCCGCCTCGACTCGATCTCGATCGGCGACTCGGGCGGCGCAGGCGCGAATATCTGCGCCTAATGCCGCCCTAGCCGAGGCCGCGGGTGATCGGACCGAGGAATTGTCCGTCACCCGCAGAGAGGCTGACCGCGCGACGGCGACCGACATCCCAGGACGTCGAGAGGTGAGGTTACCCGAAAGGGTATTCCGTCAGGCCGACCACTGACGACAAGTCACATCTGCTCCGGTGGTCGGCCCAACAACGAGGTGACGTGGGTACAGGTGGGTTATGGGTCCGCGCGCCGTCCTTTCATCGCCCCGGACGCACTGGACCGCGCGCATACCATACCCCACCTATAAAAAAAAAAATACCAACATGTCTGACCAGCATAGTATAGTAGGTCAAATTTCTCTCCTATGTGGGGGAGGCCCGAACGGGACGTAGTGGGCTACGATAATGAATATGATGAGACCTCTAACTACAGGTAACTAGTTAAAAAAATTCATAGTTAAACAAGAATGAATAATGAATTCGATTATTATTTTTGATTGACGTATTGTCTATAAACTTGAAAATAAAATATATTATACACTTATTTTCAAGTTAATATACATAATTTAACTGCAAATGTCATCGTTACCAAATAACGAACTTAATCAATTAAGCAAGTGAAATGCAGTTTTTTCCGAGTGGAATTGTCCATTTACGGAAAATATATCGTTATAACTGCACGATGTTTTTAATAGAAGCCTTATATCCTTACTAAAAACTTTACTATTATTTACTTAAACTTACTATTATAAATGCGAAAGTAAGTTGATTTGTTTGTTTGTTACGCTTTCACGCTTAAACTGCTTTCACCAATGGAAAGCTATAATACCAGGGAGTAATATAGGCTATATTTTAACTCGGTATTCCCACGGGAACGGGAACTACGCGAGTAAAGCGAATGAAACCGAAGCGAAGCGAGGGCGGGTTGCTAGTATTAAATAAAGACAACGTCTTGCAAATCCTTGCAATACGGGGGACTTTTACTATCTCGGCTCATATACATCCTACTGGTGGGCGCGTGCCTCCTCCTTAATAGGAGGGAAATCGACCTTGCTATTATATAATAGCAAGGTCGATTCGGTCGGTCGGTTCGACTCTCAGAAATTGGGAGAGTTACTCCTTGGAACTGAGGCGCCATGACAAACGGGTCCTTCTTTGCAGTGAACGCGCAAACTTGTGTCTTTGTGGGGTTGAACTGGACTAGGTTCCGTTCACCCCATTCCGAGGCCCGCCCCAGAGAGCGCTCGACTTCAGACACAAGTTGAACCCTTCTTTCCTGAGTACTCCGAGGGATATTCCGTTGCTCAGTGTACCGCTCATCACCCGTACTGTCATCCGCATAGCAATGCATACTCTCGATAGAGAGCATGTCATTGATATGCAGGATAAACAACGTCGGGGAGAGCACCGAGCCTTGTGGTACACCAGCATTAATGGTCATGGTATCGGAGCAGGAGCCATCTACGACGACTTTTATACTCCGACCATCCAAAAAGCTGGCAATCCAATTACAGAGTCCCTCGGGGATTCCGTAAGATGGTAGCTTCGATAGAAGTGCTCTGTGCCAGACCCTATCGAACGCCTTTGCGATATCTAGGCTGAACGCCAGCGCCTCACCCTTGCCCTCCAAGGCCTCTGCCCAACGGTGTGTGAGGTACACAAGAAGATCACCAGCCTACCGACCATGACGAAAGCCGTATTGGCGATCACTGATAAGCTGGCGATCCTCAAGGTACTGCAAAAGCTGGCGGTTTATAACCTTCTCCATTATCTTGGAGAGCAAGGATGTTATCGCAATTGGCCTGTAATTCGATGGGTCAGACCGGTCTCCCTTTTTAGGGATCGGGTGGACATGGGCTACCTTCCACGAAGATGGAACCCTATTAGTAGCGTAGGAAAGTCGGTATAGGCGCGCGAGGATGGGAGTCAATTCAGGGGCGCACGTCTTTAGTACCACTGCAGGGATGCCATCCGGTCCGACCCGCTACACAAAGCATATGCTTTGTGTAGCGGGTCCGTAAAGTAGTTTTATTTCATAATTTCGGCTCATATACATCCCACAGCTGGGCTCGAGCCTCCTCCATAATAGGAGGGAAATTGGCCTTACTATACAATGCTGATCAGACAGGTTGGTATAGAGTTTTGTTTCGAGTTTTCCATCTCTTACATAGATTTCATATGCGTAACATATCCCTTAGTCGTCTCTTACAACGCCCACAGATAAAAGAGGGGGTGGTGAATTGTATTCCTACTCCGTTTTATTTACAATGTATAATACTCGCGTAAACATCAGAAATCATTATGGGGTTTTGTTTTGAGTTCTTCTTGTCTTGCATAGATGTTATATACTTCTACTTTAGACGTCTTTTACGTCATTCCACAGGCAGGAGAAGTATTGGTAAATTGTATTTCTTACACCACTCAGAAAGGTAACGGACTCAAAACAACAATTTAGATCACATATAAGCTGAATCAAAGATGATTATAATTATATTTAAATAATAATTCAATTTTACGGTCACCAGCCTGATAAATATGGAAAATAAACTATCCACATCGACGTCCACTGATGGAGATATGCCTCGTCAAAAAGTTATACCTACTGCTATAATCGCTAAGCTCGCCATATATTGTTAACCATCACAACCGATAATACAAATTTGCTAAGACAATATTGCTACTCATACATCCATTAGGCAGCTTTTACAGCTTCCCGCGGTACGTAAGGTGACACATTGAATCTAAACAGTAGTAGGTAATATCTCTGTCATCATCATCATCATCATCTCAGCCCATATACGTCCCACTGTTGGGCTCGGGCCTCCTCCATAATGGAAGGGTAATTGACCTACTATACCACGCTGGTCAGACGTGTTGGTATAGGGTTTTATTTCGAGTTTTCCTTCTCTCACAGATGTTATATGCGTTTTATATCCCTTAGTCGTCTCGTACGACCACCCACGGGTAAGATAGGGGGTGGTGAATTGTATTCTTACTCCGTCACCACACGGAATAATATCTCTGCAACAAAAGGAAAACTTGAAATTAAACCCTATGCAAATCCGGCTGATCAACGTAATGTGGTGCCTTTATCAATTTCTCTCATTTTAGAAAAGAGCGAAGAGATAGTATCATAGGTTCAAGATTGAGTAGAAGAAAGAATGATATAGAGAATAGAGAAAAAGAATGATATAGAGAATAGAGAAAAAGAATGATAATTCTCTTGTGAAGTTGACTTTAAGCAAACCACGAAATGTTTTATTTTATTAAGATCTAAGCAACAATACATGTAGGTCTTAGAATAATAACCTATAGAAGATAAGTTCACGCACAAAAAGTGAGGCATTTCAATTGGAGCCTAATGGAGCTTACGCCGGAACCGTTCCGCAATGTACAAGTTATTGTACTGCACGTACGTAGGCAACTCTTAAAAAATAAATAGGTAATTATGACGGTTGGTGCATTCAAATGGTGTCACAACACATTTGAAAAACTTAAAAAGGTTTTTAACATTACTTTTAAAATTATTTCGACGATTTATGTTAATAAAAACAAAATTTGATTTCATAATTTGTATAGTGGTGTGCGTGTGTACGTGTGTAATCGTCTGCGCGCCATTAGTATTTTTAGATTCAATTTCGAAGTATTGAATATATCCTTCTATACGTTATTATTCTAAGATGTAGGTATAACTAATAGGTTTCTATTGAACATACAAATAGGTATTAATCAAATTAATTATTTTATTCTGTTTAAGCACTGCGAAGACACTTACATATTTTCAATTTTATAATTTTATTTATAACTAGCAATCCGCCTTCGCTTCGCTTCGGTTATAGGTTATAGTCGTTTTACCCGCGTAGTTCCCGTTCCCGTGGGAATACCGGGATAAAATATAGCCTAGTTTACGCCCTGATATTATAGCTTTCCATTGGTGAAAGAATTTTTGAAATCGGTCCAGCCGTTTTGAAGATTACCTGGAACAAACAGACAGACAGACAGAGACAAAAATTTTTTAATTGCTATTTTAGGCATAGGTGTCGTGCAAATAACCGTGTGAGCATGAAAAAAGCCTATTATTTTAACATTACAAACAGACACTCCAATTTTATTTATTGGTATAGATATAGATTAATCCAATATATTGCCATCGAATCGGAACACAGCTACAAGTTAAAAATCCTGAAAGTAACTCAACGGACTTGTCATTCAAATAACATTTTTCTAGAACATCTGAGCAAAGGTACCAATCGATTTACTGCATGTATAATTAAAGAGATCAATTAATTATATTTTACATGTTTTTTAAAAGTTGTTTATGCTCATTTAGACTCATTTTAATTAGTATTTTAAGTACTAAAGGCAAGCAAACTGGTACAAGGCAACAATGTGTATAATTAGTCTATATACATTAACGACACAATACTTAATAAGATACAATGCCTGCATAATAAGTGGCCAGAAGTTTTAGAAGAATTTACTCTAGAGAAAAACGATGAACCCAACACAAATACGAAGTAATTTATTCAATAACAAACAGAGATTACTACAATCCAATTAAACTGCGACATTGACAACTAAATCCTATTAAGTAGCCCAAACGGCACGCTTAATTGGCCGCCATTATACAAAATGCTCTATGGTCTGTCATCGCTGCACAAAATGGCGCGCGCGGGAAAATAAATACGTTTAGAGATGGATATTATATCTTCATTAACGTTCGGTAGCGCGCATTGATATGTCCGCAGGTGGGGCCATTGAAATTGTTGTATTTTATCACCGGAGCGCTGTGGATAGGCATTCGCGAAGATAGTCTTTGCCTTATTGCTTTACGTATAGTCTGTATTGACTCATTGAAGGTCATGTGTGTCTTTGGGGTTGCTATTGAGATTAATCATTTGATTTCTGATCCCTACCAATACCCAATATAAATGCACAGTTTCTTATTACAAAACTCAATTTAACTTTGAATTTTTTTTTTGTTATTTACCTGTCATCGATCAGCCAAATGACATACACTTCCAGGCATTCGAGCTACCCAAAGAAAATAATGCCATAAATGTAAATTCTGACAGGTGGGTTGGCGGATTAGCACTTAGTTTTATATATTTCTCATAAGAGTACTGCTTTTCATTCTTCTGAAAACCCCACAGTGGATTTTTATGAATCCCACAGGCAGGTATGCGGTGTCAACATAATGCATATTTAAAACGTCAGCATTAAAAAACCCAATGGATAATCAATGAGATGATATAATATGTCAATAGTAGATCGGAAACCAAAAGATAAGGCAGCGCTAACGGTGTCCCTTTCAATAGGCCTAAAAAGACGAGTAATCGAAAAATTTGTCAGAAGTGTTATAAATAAACAAAAAAATAAAAGTGCAATACGCCATATATTTATTTTGAGGTGACCGTACCAAACATCTAGGTACGTTAAACTAACTCTATTCAATTAATGAAAATTTCAAAAGTATGTCCAAAATATAAAGCTGACCCGGCGAACTTAGTACCGCCATATTTTTATTTGGTAAATTTATTTTCTAAATTTCCCAAGATATAGTCTCTAATAGAAGAACCATTACGGCTTTGTCAGGCTTCAATCGTCTTGGTCGCGGCATTATTAATGATGATTCAAAGATAGTACAAATGACTGATTAATTGATTTCTGACCTGTCATTTGCGTTTTGTTATTACATATCAAATGCGTTTTTGTTATACCACGTTTCATAGTGACTTGTATTCTCTTTGACGTTTTATGTCACGTCCCACGGGAACGCGATCGAACGGGATAAGTCAGTAACCCTATGTCTTTCTCCTGGTTCTAAGCTACTTCCCCATCAATTTTCAGCCAAGCCGTTCTTGAGTTATAAATAGTGTACCTAACACGACTTTCTTTTAAATATATAGATTATAAGTTTAATTTTTCCGTGTTATGACTGAGTAAGAATACAATTCACCACCCCTATCTTGCCCATGGGTATCGTAAAAGACGACTAAGAAAATAAATATGCATAGGTATAACATTTATGCAATCAATGCTGTTCGAATCGTCGAGGATCTCAATCTTACAGACGGATTGAAGTCGCTGGAGCGCGAAGAAACTTTGGGTCACTCTGTCTACTCTAGCGACTATTTCACGGGGAGTCCTACGAGGAGCTGTTTGACTTGGTACGTACCACTCGACATCGTAGCAGGACAGTTTGACAGCATCCATTTGACCACTGACGACAAGTCACCCTGCTCCGGTGGTCGGTCTAACGACGAAGGTGACGTGTCACGGGTGGGTTACGGGTGTGCGTGCTTACGCCCCTCTGTCGCCCCGTACGAAGTGGTGCGAGGAGTCTCACGCCCATAAAAAAAAAAAAGAGTTCATGCATTTCACCTGGAAACGTTATGGTATTCAACTATACGTTCCCACTTATCGTTTTTTCCCACTTACGTGCAAGCTCTGGAATGAACTACCTGCTGCTGTGTTTCCCGAGCGCTATGACATGTCCTTCTTTAAACGAGGTTAAAAAGAGTATTTTCTTCACGGTAGGCAACGGCCTGCCTGTGCCCCTGGTATTGCAAAGGTCCATGTGCGGCAGTATCACTTACCATTAGGTGTGCTGCTTGCTCGTTTGCCACCGTTGGCAATAAAAAAAATGCAAGTGAAGGGTAAACTCGAAATAAAACCATATACCAACACGTCTGACCAGCGTAGTTTTAGCAAGTTAATTTCCCGCTTATTATGGAGGAGACCAGAGCCCAACAGTGGGACGTATATAAAATGAAGTTGATATTCTAGATATTATCAACGAATTATATGTAAATAGAGGTCACAATATAAGATTAGGATCAACCATATTGTATTCATATTATTTAAATTGCACCGAAACTAAATTAAATTTATTCGAATTGATTCAATTGACGTAAATTTAACGTATGATTATGTATTAAGGTTATTTCATTAACTTTTTTAATTAATTTATTAAATTTTATTCATTAATTGATGCGTATGGAAAACTACATACATGAAATTTCCTATTGTTTAGGTAAGATTTTATATTATAACCTTCAATTGAATGACTTATTTCTACCAACTGAGGTTCGCGGGCTTTCTCCTCGTAGCATAAGCATATTATTACCAATAGGGCCCAGAGAGGTATCAAGTTTTAACCCAACCTCGGAGTTTCTCACAGCTGAAAGTTTTTAATTTCTCACGGTAAGAAATATTTGATAGGAAATGGGAATAATGATATCTGGTGTTTACGCTAGCACTACACATTATAAATAAAACTACTGTTACGGATTTTATAGTGTTTTTATTTGATTTATGATTGCCAGACTTTTCGAACACTTTACAGCATTCATGGCCACGGACGGACTGCGGACAGTCATAAATCAAATACAAACGCGATAAAATCTGCAAAAGTACATAGTTTTATTTACAAGGAAATGGGAATTTTGAATCTGTGTCTCCTTCGACTATCCATTTAGGATTAAAAAATAGAAAGACTATATTTTTTTTTCCAAACTTTGCGTTTAGCTTTGAAAAGAAGAAAAATCTAGACTTACTGCCTTTATGTTAATCTTTTTAAATGACTTTTGATTTTTGATGTGAAACATCTATAGACGAGAGTGAACCTGACAGTTGGCGTGGTCTAAACAGCTCGTGGCGATACGACGCACGTCATATGACGGAATATGCGAGTGTAAACCTGATTGCTAGCATGATGTAACAGCTCGTGGCGAAAAAACGCCACGCTATATATATGTACATACGCAGTCTATACGTAGTAATATGTGGGTGAGACGGAGGCGTAAGCACGCACGTCCGTAACCCACCCATATAGCACGTCGCCTTCGTCATTGGGCCGATCACCGCTGCAGAGTTCCTTTACTTCAGTGGTTGACCCGACGGAATACCCTGAGGGAGTACCCTCTCCCATCAACGTCCGCTACTGGGACGCCGATCGCCGTCGCGAGGCTAACCTCTCCGCGGGAAATAAGCCACATGCACCAATGTTGCCCCCCTGTTGCCTATATAGCCTGGGTGCCTGTGGCGACCGTTTAGGAGGGGGAGCATTCAGTGAGTTGGCGAGTCAACGTCTGCCAAGTTCAAGACAATAAAGGTATTGGGAGGCAGATGACCGTTTTTAAATCAATAATTTTTAGTTAAACGAGTCCATTGAACCTCATACACCAACCCCATAAACATATAGATATTAGATACCATCATCACACAATAGTTTTACACCTACCGTTAGCAGTCCACGTGTGTTATGTGCAGACGTGGAGTGTCATCGGTAGACGTCCCATCCCATCATCATCATCATCTTGCTCTTATCCCAATTACTTGGGGTCGACGCAATATGTCATCTGTTTTGACATATTGCAAAAAGTTTCGGCAATGACTTTTATGACCGGCCGTCTGCCTGACGTCAACCCTCCTTGGGAATGTAATCGTTGACCCAAATGGTACCAGATGGAGTTGGTCTAGGTCAATCTAGGGCTCTTAGTCGTCTTTTACGACACCCATGAGCAAAGCAAGGGTTGGTAGTATTCGAAGCCGCTACCAACCTGCACAGACGTCCCATCCCATTTTTAGATTAATTCTCCAAAGGCCTCTGTGTGTTGAATCCATATCCCCATGTAAGCCTTTCAAAGGACCGAGTATCTTGCCCAGGAAGATGCCGTGAAACGGAGATATATATATAATATATAATTTAATTGGTTTTTATTGCGTTTGTGTTTAATTTTTGATTGCCCCACGTTTCAAATACTTTACAGCGTTCATGGTCACGGGCGGACTCATCATCCGACTCAAAATCCGTAAAAATAGGGAGAAATAATACCAATCCAAAATCTCTAAGTATCAAAATTGAATTATAATATTATGGCGTTAAACCACTATTACAAAAGCTAATTAACCTTTTTTAATTCAAACGCTACCAGAACAATAAAACACTTTGAACTTCCAAAAACTAATGTTTATGCATAAAACGTAATTAAAATTTGAATTAACCGAATGGTTTGATGCTTAATAGACTATTTAGGGCGGGCGGAAGTCGGACAATAGAGTGCCGGCTAAGTGATTATACAGTCCGATGATTCGATACTTTAATATTCAAATCGATTAAGCCGATTCATCGATGCCTCGATGTTAAATCCAGCTAATGACTGCGTAGGCTTAATTAATGAATATAACAAACGCTGAAACGTAATACATGCAAATTTATACTAATAATGCCGAAATTTAACTTTGTTTATACTGTATGGTAGCAACTACGAATACTGGCAACTCTTGCTCGTGGGTGACCTTTTTTTTCCTTTCGCATGGGAAAATGCAGACTTTATGCATGCCCTCATCTAATACATGGGGTATGCCAGGCTTAGCGTCGAGTAAGTGTCAGCGCCACTACCAGCTAAAAACCACACGCTGTTCCTGTCTCTCGGTTACGGCGAATTCACGAGACCTTTCACATGCACCACAACTGCGCCGGAGCTCGTGAGTGACCTGGATCAACTCCATTTGATATCGTCTGGTGAACAATTATATTGTCAAAGAGGATTGACGTTAGGCTGGCGGCTTTATAAAACTACATAAGAGTTTTGGCAACTCTTGTAATATTTCTGATGGAAGAAGAATAGGTACATATTGCGTCCATCGAGTAATTGGAATTAAAGCAGGACGGTTGATAATTATGTACTGAATTTTATGGATATTCTTCAGCTTGTCAATTGCTATTGGGCATAGGGCTTCCCACTAAAATACCACTCAGGAAGGTTGTATACCATCTTCATCTAACGGTTCCCTATGACAGTATGACGTCGACAGTCCACCTGTTCGAAAGTACTACGCATCATTCAATTCGTGATAGCAACGCGAGAAACTTTTTTCCTCGATGGTTAAAGGTGTGATGTGTTGTGAGTTGTGACTGACATGTTGTATGTTGATAAACAAACTATCAGCAACAAACAGATTTTTTAAAAGTAACAAACCTGCTATCGTCAGTACCTAATTTTACTTCATTGAATATACCGAAATAGCCTTTCAAAGGTAATAAATAATCCTTTAAAAAACATTGCATAACAACAAACTAATAGATATATAAAATAATACCCTTAATCCGGGACTAATCAAAGGCACGATTAATAAACAAACCATCAGTAACAAAGATTTTTAATACGCTTTTTTATTAGTTTTACCTGTATGTATGTATCTATGTAAGTAAGAATCTATGAACGTCATTTTGCCCCACTCTGAACGAACAGATTCTATTTAAACTTTGCACACTCGTCACAGGTCCATGATAATACAATAATTCGATCAAAATAGCCGAATATCCTAATTAGATTCGCTAGGATTTAGAAGAAGTTATATCTAATCGTATCCTTTGCATAAGAGCAAGAGGCAGAGCTAGTGTGCGAACTACGGATGCAAAAAATTTGAAACTAGTAACTACTACGTACAACTTGCAAGCGTGTTTTTTAGTTATTTTAAACTATTATTTTTAACAAATTCAATCTCTTTCATATTTGTGTAAATATTATTACAAATTTTCAGTTCTGTGATTTCTGTTTTAATCAAATATTTTAACAATTTCTGTATTAATTAAATATTTCCAATATTTTTCTGTAAAATGGAACAGGATTCCCTACACATTGTATAGAATTAGCTAATATTGCATTAATGTATGGATTAAATACGAATTAGAACCTAAATTACGATCTCTTAATGATTGATCTAGATTGTTCCAAGTGATCGTATATTTAAAAAATATTTAATCATGAGTAATAAATGGTCTAAAAAATTATTATTTATTATTAGTTATTTTAAACTATAATTTTTTATATTATTTTTAAAGTAACAAACTTTCTATAAATATTAGCTATTGTTACTTCATCGGATGTTAACGAAATTAGTCTTTCAAACGTAGGTAATAATCCTTTAAATACACCTAGCATAACAACATAAAATAATGTATGCACTGAAGTTAACTTCAAATTATATGCTCTAAAACTAACTAAACTACCAACTACGGTGGTCTGAACAAGCGTGCACTATTACTATTTAAAGTTACAAAATGTGACTATTATTATACTAATGTTTACCCCTTAAAGGACAAAGCCCTGGTATTCTAAAAAAAAATGTACGCACGTTAGAAATTATAATTATTTGGCGCAACAAGATGTGAATATTTCTTAAATTTTATCCTTCGCTTTATCCTACGTTTCTAGAAAAAAACGTCACTTTATAACGCAATATCCAATTGATTTATGCGACGTTGTGCACGCGCATCCTAAAAAAAATTTACTTACGAACTTCAAGGTGTCAGTTTTGCGTGACGGTGTGCGAGCGCATCGTAAAATCATTTTACCCTAACGCACCAAAAGAAGTATAACTTCAATAATTACACAATTATTAAAAACGTTCTCTTTTTCAGCAGGTACACCATCAGGTCCACCAGTGGTACGCTGCCAGCTTCGTAAACACAAACCTAACAGAAAACCGCGTACACCATTTACGACGCAACAACTTCTGGCGCTGGAGAAGAAGTTTCGTGATAAACAGTACTTGAGCATCGCGGAGAGAGCTGAGTTCTCATCCTCGTTAAGGCTTACTGAAACCCAGGTGAGGATAGTAGATGAACAGCTAATGCAAAGAACTTCGTTATTGCCTTTTCAACATCCATCACAGCTCTTATACGTCCCACTACTGGACTCGAGCATCCTTCACAATCGGAGGGAAATTGACCTACTACACCACGCCGACCAGACAGTTGGTACAGGCTTTTTCGAGTTTTCCATCTCTTGCATCGATCTCGTACGCATATCGGCATACCTTAGTCGTATTTTACGACACCCAGGGGCGTATTACTCCGGAGCATATTTTATCACAATACACCCAATGGTTGACCTGCAAACGTGGTCCCTACAATCCTAGATCGGTAATAAGTTGGCTCGATTATTGTTCAGTAAAATATTGAAAAAAATTCCATAAATTTTATCGGCAAGTTTTATTTAAGACTACCAACCCGCCCTCGCTTCACTTCGGTTTCAGTCGTCTTACCCGCGTAGTTCCCGTTCCCGTGGGAATACCGGGATAAAATTTAGCCTATGTTACTCCCTGATATTATAGCTTTCCATTGGTGAAATAATTTTTGAAATCGGTTAGGTGGTTTAAGCGTGAAAGCGTTACAAACAAACAAACAAACAAACATCCTTACTTTCGCATTTATAATATTAGTATGGATTTCAGTGTAGGACGCACTACTACCGGGCTTGGTGAAAGTTGCTAGGAATCTTTGGATGTGAATGGCATAGAACTGGACTTTGTGGCAAAGGTTGAGGGAAGCTTGCCTCTAACAGTGGACGGCAAAAGGCTGAATTAATAAATTAATAGAGAATTTATCTATACTAATAAATAAAATTGTAGTGTCTGTTTGTAATGTCAAAATAATAGGCTCTTTTCATGCTCACACGGTTATTTGCACTATACATATACCTAAAATACACTTTATAATTTTTTGTCTGTCTGTCTGTTTGTTCCGGGTAATCTTCAAAACGGCTGGACCGATTTCAAAAATTCTTTCATCAATGGAAAGCTATAATATCAGGGAGTAACCCAGGCTTTATTTTATCCCGGTATTCTCACGGGAACGGGAACTACGGAGGAAAGACGACTGAAACCGAAGCGAAGCGAGGGCGGGTTGATAGTCAGCAATAAGTTCGAACTTTGCCGTTGGTGACAGAGAATATAATTCACCATCCCCTATCTTTCCCGTAGGTGTCGTAAAAGACGACTAAAGGATTAAATATGCATATAACATCTATGCAAGAGAAGGAACACTCGAAATTAAAACCTACTCATATAACAACACGTCTGATTAATGTGGTATAATAGGGTCAATTGCCCTCCTATTTGGAGAAAGCTAGTCCCCAACAGTGTGTTTCCAATGGATACTGTAGCTAGTCATATAATAATGAGATAATAAAAATTAACGATAACAAAAAACCGCCTTAAAAACATATATTTCTATTTCAGGTGAAAATATGGTTCCAAAACAGACGCGCGAAAGCGAAACGGCTACAAGAGGCCGAAATAGAAAAGCTTCGACTTTCAGCTCGACCCCTCCTGCCGCCTTCATTCGCCTTATTCGGAGGTGGAGCTGCTCCTCCACTATTCGCGGCCATGGCTGCTGCTTCAAGACCACAGCTGAGCTTCCTTGGAGGCCCTCCAAGCCACCAACATGCAATAAACATGAATATATTAAATTCTTTACAACCACATTGACGAATAGACCACGCGGCTCGAGACCTTAGCGACCAGCCGCCATCTTAAAATCATGTTCTAAATTTAAATTGAAAGGGTCCCTATTCTATTGTGATTTTGTGATACGTTATGCTAAAACGTTTTCTATTTTTTTTTGTGCAACGGTATTACTTGTACGTATAATGATCAATATTACATAGTTGCAGTACCTAATCAAACTTGTATTTAATAAATCACTCATCAAAACTTAGGCATAGAGGACCAATGATAAAAATCCGTAATAAATTACTCTACTAAGAAGTATTTTGGTATAATCATGTTATCTCTTAATCTACAAAATAATTAACCATTTCTCTATGGCACTGACTTTGTAATTATAAAAAGTTTAATAAACTTAAGTGTATAAATCCTATAGATGATAATACGAACCATATCTAAACGTAGTTCCTTCGAATTCAAGGCAATATAGTTTATTTAATTTACGTATATATATCAACATTAGCGAAATCTAATACATTTTGCTACACTATTTCGTTTTAACTTATTCTGAATTAAAGAATAGCTGCATATCAGTCACAAATAAAGTTATATAAGTGCAATTTGTCTTTATAATTATAACAATCTAGGCTATAATTTGTAAATATATACATTTTATGTACTTTTATAATAATATAATTTCCTTAACACGTTTTGATATTCTCAAAACTACAACCAAAAACTACTTTATGTAGTTGAAGAAACAAAAAAATGTTTTAATAGGAATTGTTTGTACACGTTGTACTAGTTTAATATTGATAAAGTAAAATAATTTTCTGTGCAGTGACGGAGTAAGAATACAATTCACCACTTCTCTTGTCCGTGTGTGTCGTAAAAGACGACTAAGGGATTAATTAAGATCATGAGAACCATACTGGCCTAATTCAATGGACAAGCCTTTTGAGCACCATAAAAAAAAAGTGTAGTAAAAACCTTAACAATGATTATACTGTCATCTAGTGAAGGAGTTTCGGCGCGAATTTGGAAATGTTATGTTAAGCTCTTGTATTATATTAATTTTTTAGTGTTTTTTAGTGTTATATTGAATAATTTACTGATATTTTATGTAATATATTATAATTAAGGTGCTGAAGTATGGTGAATGTGACATAAGAGTGGTTTACGTGTATTTTCATATTCAACCGGAATTCCCAGAGAAATCATCTAATTAGGTTTTCAGCGCCTAATTAATGATAACGACTTGACTAACTGACGGACAATGACTATAAATAAGTTATACAATATGAAAAAGTAAATAATTTGAGAACTTATAATTAATTTTGTAATTTGGTTTAAGCTGATGGCTTCGTTGCCAAAGCTTCATTAAATAAAAAAAAATCATCTAGTGAATATTCCTTGTATCACTTTTAGGCCCTTTTTTCAAAATATTCAATTATATCTGTAAAAAATCATAAACTTAATACTATAAAAAAATATTTAGGCCACTATGGTTCTCATGGCCTCAATTATGCATATAACATCTATTTAAGAAAATGAAAACTTAAAATGAAACACTATAGCAACATGTCTGACCAGCATGATATAGTAGGTCAATTTTCCTCTTATTGTTGAGAAGACTCGTGCCCAATAGAGACACGTGTATATGCTGAAATCATAATGATTTGATAGCGGCTATATATTTTGACGATAATGGTCAAACATGTTGACTTTAGAATAATAACGTATAGAAGACAAGTTCACGCATATAAAGTGAGGCATTTCAATTGGAGCCTAATGGAGCTTACGCCAGAACCGTTCCGTAATGTACAAGTCATTGTACTGCACGTACGTACGCAACTCTTAAAAAATTAATTGATAATTATGACGGGTTGTGCATTCAAATGGTGTCACAACACATTTGAAAAACTTAAGAAGGTTTTTAACATTACTTTTAAAGTTATTTCCACGATTTATGTTAATAAAAACAAAATTTGATTTCATAATTTGTATAGTGGTTTGCGTGTGTACATGTGTAATCGTCTGCGCGCCATTAGTATTTTTAAATTCAAATTTTGAAAGTTCGAAGTACTGACACTATCCTTCTATACGTTATTATTCTAAGATGTTGACATAAAGTTTTATTTCGAGTTTCCCATCTCTTGCATAGATGTTACTTATCTGCATATTATATACCTTAGTCGTTTTTTACGACATCCATGGACCAGAGAGGGAGTGAATCAAGACTTCGTCCACGTAGAAATCCTGTGTGACGTTTCGGTAAATATCATTTTGATTACGTTGGTATTCATGCCAAAACAAAATTCACTCCCTATTTTACAAGCTTAATTATATAAGTCAATCAATTAAATTCTTTATATCTGCAATTCTTTATTAAGATTTTTTTTTATTTTAATGTTCAAATTTCCAATATGTTAATTTGTTTTGAAAATAAGTACCTATTATCGCGATATAGACCGCGATGTAGGCCTTTTTTTAAACTACAAGTCATAAAAACCGCGAGAACTGATCTAAATATTAAAATATCTTAAAATATCAAGTAAAATATATTGCATTGTAAATATTTTTATTTATCACCACAGTTTAATTGATAAACTCTATTATAGTTGAAATCTGCCACAGACATACATAAATTATGTAAAATAAAATACTATATTATTCACGAACTTCAGCGATGTTTCTAGTTTATAACCTTTTAAATTAAAATGATACTACGAATTTAAGGGAGTGACTGAGAAAAGTACAGAAAATTTTTCATTATGTTGGTATTATAATTTTCATACTTTATAAATTTCTTTATTCTAATTTTAAAAATCGTTGTTTTTTTTATTTTTTAAAAGCCATAAGATCTTGCAATCTACGATTAGTTATGCCAGAATATTCCTGTATTTAAAACAATATTGGTAAGTTGATGTGTACTTAAATATATTATAGATTAATATGCAAATAGATAATGTAAATAGTATTTAAATAAATTATTGTATACTTAAGTAAGCTCGAGTAAATATTATTATGGAATAAGCAGTATTTCTAAAATGTTAGATTTTTTTATACGAATTCTGATAGCTACTATGTGAAATATTATTATACCATAGTCTCATTATAATAAATAAATACTTCAAACTATTAATTTTAATCGCTTTTGTGTCATACATAATAAATTAATATTTATTCTATTTTGTAAAATAATAATTAGTTTGTTACGATCAATGATAAATAATATTCAAAGGACAGAATCGAATTGTAAACATTGTTAGTAATTCACGTTACAAAAACATAAAATGTGTCTGCTTGAAAAATAGATTAAAATAATTATATCGCTAGATTAAACACAGTTCTGAAAGTTTTGGCGGCAATATAAAAATTTCATACCACAGTCCTATTTATTATTCATTATTTTAGTGTAATACTAAACAAATTTGTTGTTAATTTATATAATGTAATGCATGTAAAGTACTAAAGTATCATTAAAATAACAGTGCTTCAAGTCTCAATTCGTAGCAATACCTATAAAAATACCTAGTAGCCCTTATCATCGCTCTACTAAACGTAAAGATCAACTTCGAATCTGAATCATCACTGACCATAATGGCTTTTATTAATAGCTGATAGCCAAAATAAAAAAAGCTACATTTGAATTGTTCATAACAATCGAACTATTATTTGAAACGCTGTATATAATATTTAAAAATCAACAGTAATCCTGAATAATTTATAATCTAACTTATGATCTTCGACTAAATAAAATAAATAGACGGCTACATCTTACTATATTTTTAAACTGTGAAATAAACTACGATCAGTTGCTCTACATATAACTAGAAAAATTAAATTACCGTAGACAATGGCTACTTTTTATTACGTTTGGTAGACTAGCAGCTAATAGTGGTAGGACCACACTGTTGACAGTTGTCTACAGCCGCGAGCTGGTCTGTCCGGGGTAGTACCACACTCTCGCAGAAAATCGACGTCTCAATTTGTTACTGTGATCGGTGATTATGAGAGCCGGAAGCCCAGCTTTCTGAGGGTGTTTGTGTTTGATGGGTTTTAGTGATGCCTTTAGTATCAACGAACCTCATTGCACGCATTCACACTCCCTTCATTTTCTTCGCAGTAGGCAGCGGCCTAGCTGTGCCCCTAGTATTGCAAAGGTCTATGAGACTTACCATCAGGTTTGCTCGTTTGCCACCGTTAGCAATAGCAAAAAAAAAACAGCCAGTTATCCACTCAGCAGCTCAGCAATACCGGAGACACAACCAATTTTATGTCTGCCCTTTCGGCCTCCGGTTCTCTAACATGCCTTCTCGTGCATTTACACAACGTAAAAACACAAAATAAATAAATTTAATTGAATAACAATAACAAGCTATTTTGTTACAAATTATTAAGGTAATTTATTTAAAGTTCAAGGTTATGTCAGCCTTGACCACAACTAAACTTCCTTGTTACGTCAATTGATAATGACGGTTGTATTTTTTTCGTAATAGAGAACAAATGATTGTTTTTTATCACAAATAAGATATTGTATTTACCCGTCTAGTTTACGCAAAATCAATGTCTTTATGTTTAAAATTGCTTAGTTTTTGTTATCGTTTATATTTATTTAATCGAAGGTCATAAATTCATTTATAATTAATAAATATTAATGAAATGGAATACAGACAATTTGTAAATTTTTGATTAAATTATAAATTCGTTACTAGTACAACATTGCATTTTATTGAATTACTAAATATTAAAAATACACTGTCCATAAATATTGTCATTTACATACACCTATTATTTTAGTTAGTCTTCTGTGTATAAAGTTAGGTATTATTAGCTTTTAGTGGTACAAATATACTATCTCTACTCTGTGGTGTCGCTACCCTACTCTATACTACCGCTATCTTACACAAACACTAATAAGTCTACCTATTGTTATTTGGCACTACCTCTTCGCTTTAGTTTTCATTAGTCCCAAAGGTTGTCAGAATTTTAACCTTAATTAAGGGTATAATGCGCCTATACCCCGCCAAAATCACCTGAAGCAGCGGCAAAGATGACATAAAACTCCATAACCATACAGGTATGTCTATCCCCATTTAAGCGAGCATTGATACCGAATCTATATTTTTGGTAGCTTTTCCGGCAGGTTAATTTTTCATCTACCATCTCCCGTCCTCGCCCAGGCAAACACATTCACATGCTTGTAGGATTTCGCTCTTTAATATATGTACTACAGAAGCAAGTACAACTAATACCGTACTATGAATCTAACAGTCTATCATTCTCTTGAGTTTTTTGAGTGGTCAGCACACACACTGTCCACTCCGTCCGGGGCTACGCAAAGGGAAAGTACAGCACCATAATCCACCGTAATGCTTCCCCTTCGCCACTGGCCCGATCACTGGTACCGTGTTCTTTGTCATTCATGGCCAGCTCGGCGGGCTACACTTTCGGGTACCGTCCCTTCCCAGTCTGCCTCTCTGCTGGTGACGGACTATTTCCTAGTCTAGACCATGCTATCATTCTGACTGATTTCGAACTCAGCACTGCGTTTCGAAGCTGTACATGGGGGTGGTTCGGTCGATAATCTTGTACAATGCACCCGTGTTTGCTGACCATCCGTTGCAGAATTTCAGGTGGACGAACCGTGTATTGGTCCGCCAACCGCAGAGAGGCAGACCACGTAAAGGCGACACCCTGGCAACACTATTATTTGTTGCTGATACGTCTATAGGGAGGATACCCGATAAGGCAAATTGAAATTGTTAGCCATCGATATCAAGACGATAGTTGTGGTCGTGCAATTTCACGGCAGAGGCTATGAAAAAAAAGACGAACGACGATGTGAAATACGAACTCGTACGGATTTTGTAAAGGTTTTTTCCATTCATCATCTCAGCTCATATACGTCCCACTGCTGGGTTTGAACCTCCTCCACAATAGGAAGGAAATTGACGTTACTATACCATGGAAATCAGACAGACTGGTATAATCATCATTTGTCATCATTTCAGCTCATATACGGTCGTATATTGAGCATACTATTGGGCTTGAGCCTCCTCCACAATAGAAATGAAATTGACCTTACTATACCATGCTGGACAGACAAGTTGGTATAGGGTTTCGTTTCGTTTTCCTTCTCGTACATAGATATTATATGCGCATTATATCTCTCAATCATCTCTTACGACATCCACTGGCAAGATATAGAGTGATGAATTGTATTCTTATTCCGTCGCCACACCGATAATATAAAAGACTGTTGTACTGTTCCACAGTACTAATTTTTTTTTTATTTAACAATCAAATCAAAACTTGCAATTTTAGTGGTATATATGATGATTCTTTCTTAAAATTCATTAATCTCTTTACACGATATTTAAGTAAACACCGCGTTTACAACATTTTCCCCACTGAACGAGGTTTATGTGCATAACAGGATGTCGATCAACTAGTAGCTACCGGATCAGCTATAGAGATTAGTTCATATTAGTATCGGCCAGTGTAGCCTAGGAGCATCATTTCATGGGGCGGCGTAGGCGCAACTACCTGCCCCTTATGCCGCCCTAAACGAGGCCGCGGGTGACGTGACCGGGGATTAGTCCGTCACCCGCCGAGAAGCCGACCGCGTGAGGAAAGACCGACGTCTTCCCCGAGGGGGGGACGTCGGTCGATGGGAGGGTACCCTAATAGGGGGTATTCCGTCGGGCCGACCACTGATGTCAAGTAACCCTGCTCCGGTGATCGGCCCAACGACGAAGGCGACGTGGTTTTCGGGAGTTGCGTGCTTAAGCCCCTCTGTCGCCCCGGACGGAGTGGTGCGGAGGCGCGCCGACCGCAGCCCACCCACAAAAAAAAAAAAAAAGGAGCATCATTTCATCCGTGTACAAGAAAAAAAAACTAAAATGTTATTTACAATCTTTTACAGATTAAAAATTAATTCTTGAGATTAACTGCTGGACAAATCATCATCATCCTTCTATCATTCTATTTCGCTTGCAGTCATCGAAATATGTCTCTTTTTTCATCGTAGATATTGCAAAAAATGTGCTATAACTTTTACATCTGGGCGCCTGTTTGACTTCAACTCTCCTTGGAAATGCAATCGTAGACCATCGCCATTAGATGCAATTGACCGAGGTAAGCAAAGCGCCTGGTCGTTTTTTGCGATACACGTGAGCAATGTTAGAATGGATAGTATTCGTAGTCACATTCCACCACACAGGAATGTTATGTGCATAAACTGCTGGGCAGTCATTTATTTTTAAATTACTTTATAATTTGTGGCGTCAGGAACTGGAACTCGGTCGCAGCCTTCTGCGAGGGAGTAGTCTCGCGAAAGGAGGCGGCGGAGCGCGTGCGCGAGGAGTGTCTCCTGGACGACGCGAACTGCCGCCGGCGACTGGGGCGGTGCAGGCGCGCGGGCTGACAAATGACGTCAAGCTACCCTGCTCCGGTGGTCAGCCCAACGACGAACACGTCGTGTCACGAGTGGGTTGTGGGTGTGCGTGCTTTCGCCTCTCTATCGCCCCGGACGGAGTGGTTCGAGGAGCGCCGTACTATTTAAAAAAAAGTTTACTAAACCGTCTTATGAATACGGTACATTAAACCAATTTCTCTCTTCTTCAAATGTTGTAAGCGAAGAACATCACCACAAAACAATAAAAAGAAATTAAAAATAAATTTGTTTACCAAACTATCTTGTAAGTACGGTATATTAGACCCTTTGTCATATATTATTATCATCTTGCTCTTATCCCCATTACTAGAGGTCGACTATTTAATCCTCTAGCATCGTACATATTGTAAAAGTAACTGACAATCATTTTGAGACCGACCTCCATAACATTAATATGCCTTGAAAATCTAATTGTTTACCAGATAGAGCCTTAGCCCTCAGACTAAATCGATTAAAAGCTCGTCATTTACTACACCCAACTTTCTGAGGGCGTTTGCATGTGGTGGGTTTTGTGATGTCTTTGGTATTACCGAACCTTATTGTATGCATTCATACTCCCTTCACTTTCTTAACGGTAGGCCTAGCAAAGATCCATGAGCGGCAAGATCATTTACCATCAGGTGTACTGTTTCTGCATCGGTGGTCGACCCAACGACGAAGGCGACGTGCTATACAGGTAGGTTACGGGTGTGCGTGTTTACGCCCCTCTATCGCCCTGGACGGAGTGGTGCGAGAAGTGCGCCGACCGTAACCCACCCCCAAAAAAAAAAACAAAAAGTGTACTGTACTGTTTGCTCGTTTGCCACCGTTTGGAATTAAAAAAAAACACCCGCGAGGGTTGGTAGTATTCGTAACCTGATGGCTGTGGTATTTCCTATTATAGAGCATCCTTTTTTATCAAATAGTGAAATATCATTGTATCATAAATTATGAAAAAGAACCCCATTAATAAAACAAAATAGTGAACAGTTGCTCAATAAATTGCAATAAAATTTCTACTCCCATCGAAAGTCTATGAAGACATCTTGCAATAAAGTTTATTATTCTGTCCATATAAGTCTTTATGAGGTAGCTTTAACATAACCATGGGTAGCCATGGTTTCCTGTACACACACTAATTGGTGTGTGGAACTAAAAACTCGCTCGGTATAATCAATGTTAATACTTTTAAATGCAGAGATTCGTATGCCGCGTCTGTATTTACCCAGGGTACATTAATTACTCATTTATTTCAAGAGTTGCAGCTGGTTGCTGGTTTCATCTTTTTTTTTTGTGGAATGTATAGCTATTAGCTGCAGATGGCTTTGACAGCTTGACGTGGACTATGACGCTGAGGGTTCTCAACCCTGTGAAAGTAAACTGAGAAACATCGCTCAAGGGTCGCTGGAGGCAAAACGGGTATGCCGGGTGTTAGTATTATTGCCTTGATGCGGTTTCGCATCTCAACAGCAAGGACCGCGGGTATTTTCGTGTAATGGCTTCACGGGCCGTGTAAGCTCTACGTTGAGCGAGTGTGATATCGTCCATGTTGTCCATCGAGAATGTGTCGAGGACGTCGGATGAAGCTGCCTTTACCGAAGCCAAGATTTTATATATACTTGACTGACTATCTATCCCCGTAGCTTCGCTAAAGTTTAAATATTATTATTTCGAGCACTAACACCCTTATTCTGAATTAATGTATCTCCACAATAAAAGGACAAAATTGAAATTGACCTACTATAACCACGCTGTTCAGACGTGTTGCTATAGGGTTTCATTTCAAGTTTTCCTTCTCATCCATAAATGTTATATACATATTTAATCCATTAGTCGTCTTCTGCGACACCCTTCGGGAATGACTTGTATTATTGTCTTGTCACAACGCGGTAAATGTTATTTTATTGTTAACATTAAAGCATATAATTATGTTATTGTTAGCATTTTATAACTACAGCTTAACTTCTATATCTTATAGTATTATAAAGCTTTTATTTGAAAAACAGACTAATTTAAATAAGATTATTTATAACCAACAAATTATTTCTAAGATTAATATGTACAAACAAAATAAACGATTTTATTATAGTAATATATAGATTTAACTTGACATATGTAGGTATGTTATAGTTGTTAAGGATCATTTTATATGTTCCTTTATAAAACAAAAGTCAAAAGTCCTAGATTGACCCGGACCAACTCCATCTGTTACCATTTGGGTCAACGATTACATTCCCAAGGAGGATTGACGTCAGGCAGGCGGCCGGTCATAAAAGTCATTGCCGAAACTTTTTGCAATATGTCAAAACAGATGACATATCGCGTCGACCCCAAGTAATTGGGATAAGAGCAAGATGATGATGATGATGATAAAACAAAAGTCAAAATGTATACTACCTACTGGATAAATGAGATATAAGCAATGGGGTACCGGAAAAGAATAAAAACACGCACAGCTACACATCATTACAATATATATAGGTACTCGTTTATTGACAATCGCAATATCGGTCATCTAACTACCTCAAGCAAGGCATGCGATTGCAAAGGCATATAATAATTAAGTGATTCAGTTGAACTGTTAGAGACGTACTGCTCGGCTTTATGCAACACAAGTAAAACTGGAGCACAGAAAAATAGAGGCATCTGCAAATAAATAAATAATGGGAATTGTCCGTCACCCGCAGTGTGGCTAACCGCGCGACGGCGACCGACGTCCCAGGACGTCGAGAGGTGAGGTTACCCGAAAGGGTATTCCGTCGGGCCGACCACTGACGACAAGTCACATCTGCTCCGGTGGTCGGCCCAACAACGAGGTGACGTGGTACGGGTGGGTTATGGGCCCGCGCGCCGTCCTTTCATCGCCCCGGATGAACTGGACCGCGCGTGCGCTTACCATAGCCCACCCATAAAAAAAAAAATCTGCATATAATAAATAATCCCAAAACTTGCACAATTTTTAATTCTATTCATAAAATTCTGTATTCCGTGTGGTGACGGGATAAGAATACAATTCATCACTGCCTATTGTGCCCGTAGATGTTATAAAAGACGAGTAATGCATATAATATTTATAGTGTTGCCCAAATGCAAGACCAAGACGAGACTTGGACCAGTCTTGGTCTTGGTCTTGCAACAGCACACCTGGTCTCGTCTTGGTCTTGGTATTGCACACTCGAGTCTTGGTCTTGGTCTTGGTATTGCAGCAAGAGTCTCGCAGAGTCTTGCAAGTCTTGCAGTTGGAATAACGTAACAGTCATTTATCATGGCAATGAAAAATCCAACTAAATTAATCAAATATCATCCTATCCTATCTATCCATCTGCTAGCCTATAGTCCACTATTGAATATAACCTTTACCACTGGGGAAAATTACTCTCCTTATCCCCTGGTGTTACATTAGACAGAGTTAGTTAAGACTACTCCTATGACAAAGGAAGGAATTTCCACCCTGTTTTCTTATGACGTCACCACACGGGGCAGTTGGTACAATAAATTTTATGTTATTTAACATTCCCCCTTTCCAACAAAAAAGATATTTTCAATTTGATTGGCAAGCGACGGAGTTATTTGACCACTGACGACAAGTCACCCTGCTCTGGTGGTCGGCCCAACAACGAGGCAACGTGGGTATGGGTGGGTTATGGGCCCGCGCGCAGTCCTTTCATCGCCCCGGACGGAATGGACCGCCCGTGAGCTTACCTATGGTAAATAAAAAAAAAAATGGCTTCCTAACACCATTGCCTCGGTCCTATTTGATACGACATCCACGGGTCTCTTAACGGTAAGAGAGTGGTGAATTGTATTCGTACTCTGTCCCTACACGAATGAATTTATGTAGATTAATTGTAGGCATATTTCTATGTCCAACAGTGAACGTCGTTGGGCTAATGAATAAACGGATATATAAATATGTATAATGGGCAAGAGCACCCTCGTGATTATGGTATTTTTGTCCTTAAGCCTTTCCGAAGAGTAATTCTGAAAAGCCAACACCAACATTGGAAATCGATTGGCCAATAGATGGATATCTCAAGACTGATTTGACTTGCCGTGCAGTGACGGAGTAAGAATACAATTCATCACCCCCTATTTTACCCGCGAGTGCGAACCCACGACTAAGGGCTATAATATATAACATCGGTGCAAGAGAAGGAAAACTTGACATGAAACCCTGTAACAATACGGCTGATCACCGTGGCGATTCCCCTTCGGCCACGGCCGATTTCCCTCCTATTATGTAGAAGACACGAGCTCCACCGTATATAAACTGAAATGGTGATTTGAATTAAATGCAAGACCGCGAGACTCTTGCAGGCTCAGTCTTGGTCTTGCTCAAGTCTTGCAGGGCCAGTCTTGGTCTTGGTCTTGCAAAAATTAAGCGGTCTTGGTCTTGGTCTCGGTCTTGCATTTCTCGCAAGACCAAGACCAAGACCGCAAGACCAAGACTTTTTTGGGCAACACTAAATATTTATGCAAGAGAAGGAAAACTCGACATGAAACCCAACATGTCTGACTCGTATGGTATAGTAGATCAATTTCCCTCCTATAATGTAGCTCGAGCCCAGCAGTGGGACGTATATGAGCTGAAATGATGAATAAGTATTGCCAATTTAATACTATTAACTGCTTTTACGTCTGCAATCGTTAACTGACAGGTGCAGGTAATCGCGCCTGCGCCGCCCCAGTCGCCGGCCGCCGTCTTGTCCAGGGCCACCCTCAACCCGAACGCCTCGATCCGCCTGACGATCTCTTCGGTGCCTAGAGTTGCCAGGCTTACCGCCTCTTCTAGCGCCCCACCGCGGGCTGTGACGAGCGTGTCGTCGGCGTAACAAATCATGCCCAGCCCGGGCGGGAGGCTCCCTCTCAACGCCCAGTCGTAGCCGATGTTCCACAGGGTGGGTCCGAGGACCGACCCCTGTGGGACACCGCACGTCATGGGCGTTCGCACAACGTCCCCCACTCGGTTGGCGTAGAGGACGCTGCGCCCCGCCAAATAGTCTGCCACTAGCCGAGCCGTAGATGGCTAGGGGGGTATTCTGTCGGGCCGACCACTGATGACAAGTAACCCTGCTCCGGTGGTCGGTCCAACGACGAAGGCGACGTGGTTTTTTTTTTTTTTTTTTTTGCAAACGGTGCCAAACGAGCAAACAGTACACCTGCTGGTAAGTGTTGCTGCCGCTCATGGACCTTTACAAGGCCGTTGCCTACCGCGAAGGGAGTGTGAATGCGTGCATTGAGGCTCGGTGATACCAAGGGCACCACCAAAACCCTCCACACGCAATCACCCTGGTGTTCGGGTGCGGACGGAGTGGTGCGAGGAGTGCGCCGACCGCGACCCACATTAAAAAAAAAGGCGTAGATGGCAGCGGAGAAACGATTGCCACGCCGCTTTTATTTATCATGAAGGTTCTCATTTCAGGTCATATGCGTCCCACTTCTTAGCTCGAACCTCCACAATAGCGAAATTGAAAGAATTTGACCCATTATATCACGCTAGTCCTTTTCCTTTTTTTTCGCATGGTATATGCCCTTAGTCGTCTTTTACGACATCCGCGAGGATAAGGTGGTGACTTGTGTTCTTACTCCGTCACCACACGGAAGCGACACCATCATGTAGGTTACATCATGCTACGCTAATTGTTTTAAAACATCTAAGTTAAAATGTTATGACGAATACTGTAACTGGTAGATATAAATCTTTGAACTTCAGTTATTGGACGTGAAACACTTTAGTTCTCCTGTGATTGTGAACTCTGAATAGTATTCAAAGCATCGAGAAATTGAAAATCAAATATAAACGCCATAAAATCTGCAAAAATAGATTTATTTTAAACTAGAACTACTTTCATTTCCTTTCCGTTTCAGCCACTTTGCCCCCGAGTTTTTAAATGTGCAATATCTCCCAAATTATGGCCCAGACAAAATTTTAGGGTAAAATAGAGTTTTCCGAGAGGAAAAATAGCCTAAGTTACTCCTTATTTAGACAACTACCGGATAGTATTATCAAAATCGGTGTAGCAGTGTTGATGATTATCCGGCACAAACATACAGACATAGACAACATAGAGACAAAAAAAGTTGTTTTTAGGCAAATGTATCATGCAAATAACCGTATGAGCATGAAAAAACCTACTATTTTGATATTACAAACAGACATTGCAATTTTATTAAAAACCGTCGTTTTTATTAAACCATCTAGTATAGTAAAATTGCTAAACGACGCAGATTGGGTACCGATGTGATAATGAGTGAAACCTAAGCACAAAGCTATATTTTACCACCTGTGACCACAGTAACACTTACCATAATAAAGAATGTTGTAAAGCACTCGTTTCTTTTAGATTATAAATAAGATTTGGGGACATAAAACTAACATATCCGTATTCAAATAGTTTTCTGTAACTCCACACCTCGAGACAAAACTAATTAAACTGGACCATTATAATGAAAACAACTTAAAATTTGTCATAATTAAATTACAAACGGAAGCGAGTCGCGTACAAAACACGAGTAAATGACCGATGAAACATGAATTATACATCATTTATTTTTTTTAATTATCTGATCGGCGCATACCAGGGCAACCCTTTTCGGCCAATTTAGATTCTTTGCATATTTCCCCTCCACTCTTTAGTTGGCTTACGGCAGTATGTATGGCCACCATAGCTGCTGATTTTATCTATGACGAAAGGGTTACCAATGTAGCTCGTTTTGAAGGTTGTTAACTAACTCACAAATTAAATACGTAGACAGGTTTTTAAAAAAATATTAATTGATATGTTTTTACGGCTAAATTATATCTTGTTATTTATATGATACTTATCATTGTATATCTGTATGGTAGCACTGTTAGTTTAGAATGTAACACCATAAATTTTAACGCGAGTCTCTTAAGTTAAGACTTATGGCAGATTTCGAAGGAGGATTCATTTCAAAAAAGAATCCTTAAAAACGCTTATATCAATTCGTCTAGTTAAGTGAATCACATATTTTAAAAAAATTACCCAATAAGAACGTAATCGCTGAAAGTTGCCAACATGTTGTTTGTTGCGCATAATTGATTTATGTTATATTTATATATATATATATATATATAAATCAAGTTTATAAAAGTTGCATTTATAACAAAATAACTCTTATGAACCGAATTCTACTTACTTCATGAACTATGGCGTAAATAAATTTCAAACAAAATTAAATTTATGAAGTACAATTATAATGAACATAATTAACCGTATGGTGATGGAGTAAGAAACAATACGCCACCCCATATCTTGCCCATGGGTGTTGTAAAAGACGACTAAGGGATATTCATATAGCACCTCTGTACAGGAGAAGAATTTCGAAATAAAACCCTATACCAATACGTCTGACTAAGGTCGAAATACCACCTATTATGGAGGAGACTCGACCCTAACAGTGGAAGGTGTAGAAGCTGTGATGATGATAATGATAAAACATAATATAAATGATACATTGAGAAAAAAATAGATTGATATAGGAAAGCCCGAATATGATTATAGCTTTGTCAATTAACATTATAACCATGAAACTAATAACAAAAAGCTACTAATTAAAAGTTTTACAGATTTAAATATAAAGTGAATTTAGCAAATAACAATATTCCCTGTGGTGATCGAGGAATTAGAATACAATTCACCACTCCTTTTCTTGCCCGCGGGTTTCATAAAAGACGACTTAAGGATATTCAGATAACGCCTATCATCATCGCCATCATTGCAGCCCACATATGTCCCACTGTTGGGCTCGGGCCTCCTCCACAATGGGAGGGAATTTGACCTACTATGCCATGCTGGTTAGACATGTTGGTATAGGGTTTCGTTTCGTTTTCCTTCTCGTACATAGATATTATATGCGATTCGAGTTTTCCTTTTCTTGCAGAGATGTTATGTGCATATTATATCCCTTAGATGTCTTTTACGACATCCACGCGCAAGATAGGGAGTAGTGAATTGTTTTCTTACGCCTCGGTCACCTATAATACCTATGCGAGAGTAAAAACTTCAAATAAAACCCTTTGTTAACACGCCTGACCAGGGCCGGATTAATCCTATCAGAGCCCCTAGGCAATGCAATTCTCGAGTCCATGGTTCAAAGTCCATAAGCAGCAGTATCGCTTACCATCAGGTGCTGTTTTCTCATTTGCCACCAACAGTAATAAAAAAAAATTTTGAAGGAGTACACAAATTTGCCTAAAAAAATCGTGCGACGAAAGGTTTTTTTATTGGTGCATGCTCAGGGCCCCGAAGCAGTTGCCTAGTCCGCCTTATAAATCCGACACTGCGCCTAACCAGCGATATAGTAAGCCAATTCGCCGCCTGGTCTGGAAGAGCCTCGACCCAGCACTGGGTCGTATATGAACTGAGTTGAACAACTATCATATGCAAAATCATAACGTTTTTTACAAAAAATTCTGTGTATCTCACCCGCCTCATATTACGTTCAAAGATTGAATACATCAATTACGCATCCAAATCGAACAGATCGCATACGTCATTAACAACTGTTGAAAATATAATAATCTCTCAACAATAATAAACACGAAGTGCCAATTATTTATTTTTATAAGCTAATAAAAATCCACTGCAGAATCGAAAGATTAAAACCTAAATCATATTTATTTCTCGCAACAGTCGATTAATTTCGTAAAACAAGACCTTACTACGAACATAATTATTCATTTTGTTTTCACTTACAGCAATCTGTTTCCTCATATAAGAACTTTTAACTTCATAAAAGATTGTTTTTTTTTATTCATCCATTAGATTCGTATTACACTTATGTATACAAGCTTTCCCAAAGGAGATGCTGTTATTGCATCTTGGAAGACATATTAGCAATTGTGGTAGCTGTAGTAATTTTCCTAGTTTGTAATCCTCTGGTTTCTCTCAGGGGTAATTAAGTAATGGTTACACAGTATTTTTATTCCGTCATTACTCCGAAATTAACTGTGTATAATGATTCCTGTTATCTACGCGAGCACTATACATTGTAAATAAAACAATTTTACGAATTTTTATAGCGTTCATGATCACGGGTGTGTCAGTCAGATAGTTCGCTCGTGACTATGAACGCTGAAGTGTTCAAAACGTCAGCCAATTGAAAAGCAAATACAAACACGATAAAATCCGTAAAAAATCCGTGAAAAATTTCTTCTAACTCACAATTTTTTTTCATTCTTTGTAGCGGGTAAATAATTATAAAAATCTGCAATAACGTTGACTTGTTTGGACGTCAGACATCTTAGTCCGCCCGTGACCATTAATGCTGTAAAGTGTTCGAAACTTCGAGCAATCATAAAACAAATACAAACACGATAAAATCCGTAAAAGTAGTTTTATTTACAAAACTATATTAAGTAAGAACTTTTAAATTAGTTCGAATCTACAACACAACTTGTGTATATTATAATAAAAGCCACGCATGGCAGACGGGTTGATAATCGCAATTGGTGTTTTTTCCTAGCCAAGTACTGCATTTGCAATTTTCTTCAGAACTTCTAATAGTGAAGTTCTGGAGGCAGCTTGTCATATAGGAGTCGAAACCTTCCTATTCCGCCGTGATCTTATCCCGTATTCCTTCCTTCTTTTTAGTTTACGGTATATTGAATAGCCGTGGGAAACTGGAGGGTCTCCCTATAATAACGTATTTCCGTCATGTATCGCCTAAATCAAACATTAATTCTTGAAATTTCACAAGAAACGCAAGAGCAACAGCAAAAGGCTCAGTTTTGTTTTAGTTTATATAAACGGTATTAACTTGATAAACAAGCTTGTTCAGCGAGTACAAAGCTCAACAATACTCAACAGAAGGTTAATTGAACCATTTTACCATACTAATCCTTTGGACTGTCTTATGGTTTTATTTCAAATAAAACAAAAACGTCAAACTCACTGTAAACTCACGTTCAATTTATAGACCTTAATATGAGTTCATAGTAACGTGTATCCGAAGTTAATTTAAATTCAGTTGTGAGCGGGCGCGGTCGCGTAATGACCAAGTGCCACCTATAACTAATCAGCGCACGCCCACGATATCGATTCATTTGTCAGACGCAAAACTCCGAACTGTAACTAGTGCCATGATTAAACTTTATTATGATACTGAGACTTGGTTAGGCTGAATATATAGTAATATATTGTCTTTGCTTTATAAAAGTTAAAGTCATTGTCAATTAGTAAGTCAAAATGTGGCCTTAGTAACTTAACTTTTGGCGGGTAAGTCAAAATGTCACGTTTCACATTTAAATAAAGTTTAACATTTTAATGATTTAAGTATAAATAACTTTGATGATATTTTATATACTTTGATGCAGGAAAAATGCTAAAGCTTTGTTATAATGAAACAATCATAGGTTTTCATGTTCTGCCAAAATAGCCAGAGAATGTACTTTAGTAGCATCGCCTTGCCAAAATCCATGACTTGACTTACTGACGTCTGTCAGTAAGTCAAGTCATGGATTTTATAAATAGGTGTAAATCTGAGAAATAAATTCATTCGACAATTCAAGCAGTGACTATTATTTATTAGCCAATTGCCAAACAAGAATGATCACTTTTATCTCATATTGCTTAGTAAAAATGTTTTTTATTATATTTGAAAAGTTAACAATCTCCTTCAAAACAAAACAAAATAAACCTTAAGCTAAAATGAGGCTGGTTTGGACAGCCACGGGCATTATTTGACTGCTAAGACAAAATGTGAAAGATCGTCTGTCGGGAGTAACATGCCTGCTGCCTGGCTTGATGTTTTAATTAGCCCACAGGCAACAGCACTATACCCGGCAGCCAATTGAACCTTCATTTAGGGTTGGCGATGTAATTAAAAAACAGTGAATGCAAATTTATAATGAAATTTTAAAATATTAGCTTAAGATGTCTCACACACATTACGCACAGCTTTACATATGCTTTATGTCTAAAGCCTGTCACACATACTGTCTAAACCGTATGAAGCGACGGAATGTCCAGAGTTCAGCCGCATAACCTTCCATATTGTACCTCTCTGTTGCCATTTGAGCTGACCTGCAGCACCATGTCTTCAGTAGCTTCACAAAATAGCTGTTTCTTAATATCCTTACAATATTTTTAAGGTTTCAGTTTTAATTCGGTCTTTTTTTACATTTTATGTGGTTTTCTGATACGTTTAAACGCATAATTTAGTGTTGCAAATGATGGCAGAGGTTTTAATCTTCGGCGGGACAAAAAAGTGTTACGCATTGCAATTCCCATCACAAAGTTTTCAATTATCCAATCAATACCATTACCGAAAAAAATAGAAATCTCTCCTTTAGGAGATGTGAACTAGATATAATAAAACGTCCCATATTAATAAGCAGTATTGCCAGCCCTAGACTTGGTTAATTAGAGCTAAGAGGCTATGGAAATTATTTTACGCCTTTCCAATGTCAGTGAATATCTTTATTTTGCTCGCTTAATTGAAAGCTAAGTGCTCACTGCTTCAATAATTTCTACAATTATTTTATATATGTTATGTTATATTTTTAAGCTTTATTTTGAACCCACCTATTTACTTAGTTCCCTGGCATTGGATTGGACCTGGCATATTTTCTTTCAAGTTTGTAAAAAGTTCCATTAAAATTTTTCTCGATTTTCTCCTCGTCTATGTACAACTCATCATCATCATCATTTCAGCCTATCGCTGTCTACATAGGCCTCCCTCATCTTATGCCATAAAGTGCGATCCTGTGCCGCCTGCATGCATCGACGCCCAGTAACTTTCACCAGGTCATTGATCCACCTAGTGGAGGGGCGCCCTCAGTGTGGCCGTGTTCCGATCCGGTGGTAGTATACTAGATTGTTAGTTTTTTCAAATATAATTACTATTAATTTTAATGTTAAATAATTACTAACCATAAACAATATAATTTTTTCATATGGAATCATTTTCTTCTTACACTGGCAATAAATTTATATCAAAATGTGGGTCAATATTTAATAATTAATTTCTGCATCGGGTAGATTATAAATTTATAATTATAAATTTTCTGCAATAACGATGACTTGTTAGACGTGAGACATCTTAGTCTACCCGTGATCATGAACGCTGCAAAGTGTTCGAAACGTCGGGCAATCAAAAATCAAATACAAACGTGATAAAAGCCGTAAAGTAGTTTTATTTAAAATGTGTAATACTCGCGTAAACATCAGAAGTTTGTTTTGCTTATGCGAACGTCGAACATTGATTTTTTTCAATTTCTAATGAACATTTAACACAGTACGAATATGTTGCAGATTATCACTGACTTTATACATTTCAATCAGATTTACAAGAAAAAGCGATGACAAAATTGAAAACTTTACACGTCTCTAACTCATTAACGAATCGATACTTTGCCTTTAAATTTTTTCATGGGTTCCTACCACCATTGCCTAACTCCCGTTTGACCAGTTGCCCCATAACCTGATACACCCTGTATAAAAAAAATATAAGAGCTGAACTTAACTAGTAGTGGTAGGACCACACTGTCGACAGTTATCTGTCTACAGCCGCGGGCCGGTCCGTTTGGGGTGGTACCACGCTCTCGCAGAAAATCGACGTCTGAGTAGTAGCATTTTGTTACTGCACTTCGTTCGGTGAGCGAGAGAGCCGGAAGCCCAACTTTCTGAGGGTGTTCGCGTGTGGAGGGTGTTGGTGGTGCCTTTGGTATAACCGAGCCTCAATGCACGCATTCACACTCTCTTCACTTTCTTCGCGGTAGGCAGCGGCCTTGTAAAGGTCCATGAGCGGCAGCAACACTTACCATCAGGTGTACTGTTTGCTCGTTTGCCACTGCTTGCAATAAAATAAAAATAAAAAAAAAACTGGTTTGCAGCATTGCGGTTTCAAGGGTTACCACTCATAATCATCGTCATCACATGTATCTTCCTGCTGGGCTCGAGCCTCCTCCGCAATCGGCAATTAACCTATTGTTCCACGCCGGTCAGACATATTTTAATAAGATTTTATATCGAATTGTCCTTCTCTTGCTTAGATGTTATTTACATATTATAAACCCTCATCTTTCTCTTCTATAAATCCTCAGTAATTTTTTACGAAACCCTCAGGTAAGAGAGGGGAGGGGTGATCGCTTAATTGTATTCTAACTCCGTAACCACACGAATATAATTATTTTCTTTATCAAAAATATACTAGTTTTATATTTATTCAGTTCAGTGCCAATTTACATAGATAAATTACAGTTAGTCTGATCAAATAAACAAGATTTGATCTAGAATCATAAATTTAAATCTATTTAACTTATTTTATCATGATCACTAGCAAGCCTCCTGGTTTTACTTCGGTTTTAGCCGTTTTACCCGCGTAGTTACCGTTCCCATAGGAATACCGGGATAAAATATGTTCTATGTTACTCCCTCATAGTATAGCTTTCCATGGGTGAAAGAATTTTTGGATTCAGTTCGGTGGTTAGCGGTTAACAAACAAACTTACTTTCGGATTTATAATATTAGTAAGGTTATGGATTATGTTTCTATCGCGTACCTAATGTTGTCTAAATATTGTGAGCTCACCGGACGTCGATATTTTGATGATGATTAATAAATTCGTTGTGTGAAATACACTGTCGACAGTCGTCTGGCAGCGGGACAGTCCGTCCGGGATAGTACCACACTCTTGCAGAAAATCGAATAAAAGAACTTAAAAATATAAATAATATTAAAAAAATATAAAAGTCCAACTTTCTGAGGGTGTTTGGCAGTGAAAGTGAAGTGGCAATGGGGAAGCCACATCGCTCGACGAACCGACAACCGCTGGGGAAGAAAGGCTCTCGAGTGGCGACCACATATCGGACGACGCAGTGTAGGACGCCTACGTCGTCGCCTATGTCGCCACATCCAACTTTCACCAGGTAGACCGGCGACCTTGTGAAAGTTGGATGCACGCGGCACAGGACGTTGTGGCGTAACATGAGGGAGGCCTACGTCCAGCAGTGGACGACGATAAGCTGATATAATGATTAAAAATATTTTTATTTCCTTGTATAATTAACATTAATAACATTTTAAGGTCAAGGTCAAATCGATTTTCTTAATAAGTGACAGGGATTATAATATTGAAAATGTTAGGAACCACTGAACTTCTGGCAACACTGATCAAGTAAGTTATCGGACTTAATGTTTTATGTCTGCGCAAAGCAATTAACGATTCGCCGCTCACTTTATTATTTCTCTCCGATTAATCGACTCCACTGGCCATTTTAATAACATCGATACTGATCAATGTTCAATGAGTTATACTTATTTGCTTTTCGTATTCGCGCTTCTTTTTAATCGATTTTTTTTTATATGATCGATTACGTTTCTTATGCGTTCAGATTTTCGACGTATTTCGATTTATATGGAGGCGTATGTTATAAAAATTTGTTCGAATCACTTTTTGGGATTATTTTTCTACTAGTATATGTCCGCAGTTTCACTCGCGTAATGGCCGTTCCCAATAATTACGCGGACAAAATATGTTACTCGTTGATAATGTAGCTTTCCATTAGTGAAAGAATTCTTAAAATTGGTCTTATTCTCCCGGTGAAAGGGGTGAACCCCTGTAGTTCCCGTTCTGTATTATTGCGGGACCATATAACCTATATTATACTCGTTCCAACCATTTATTTTACTTTTGACACATGCTTTAGGACGTAACTGTTTCATTATACGCAATTATTAACTTTGAAACGAGTGAACAGAGAAATATATAAACTGCCCAATAATATTTATATATCTTAATTATTACCCACTAAATACATTAATATGCCGTAAATAGCTCTATTCATAAAATTTAAGTGATAATTCATTTCCGTTATAAAAAAAGTTACGTTCTATCGCATCTAGTGACAGGATCAAAGTATTCGGTGCAAAGTAATGATTCGCAAATAATCGATTACACTTATTTGCAGTTAAGTCAGCTGACAACTGAGTTTTGAATTGTTGTAATAGACAACACGTTAAAATTGTATCAGGGAGATATAAAAATCTTCTCATCATACCTATAACATGAAATAAAACAACCAAAATATTTTAATATTATTTTATTATAACGAATCGTCGGATTCTTCATACGAACTCGAATCGTCGCTTGAATCATCTGCAGTGTTTATTATTAACTCTTGTGTAGGTATGTTGTCAAATTCAATTTCCCGATCCCAATCAGAGAATATTATATTTTTTGTCTTGTTGACGACACTCGCCCAGTTTTCAGGCGTCACACTAGCACATGCGTTTTTTAAAAGTTCAAGCATTTTATTTGCTGTGAAAGGAGGAGTTGTATTGTTTCTTGCGGCGTGTCCTTTGACTTGTGCCCAGATCATTTCAATTGGATTATATTGACAATGGTACGGAGGAATTCTGATTACAACATGCCCATATTCTGCTGCCATTTCGTCGATGACATATCGTTTTGGCTGCTTTTTACTTTTTAATATTTTAAGTAATTCTACTTTTAGTAGGGATTCGTCCACATCTTCCCCATTATCACGAAGCCAGTTTATAATCTCGTGTTTTTTGTTGGCCTGTGTTGGCATTTTATTAATTTGGCGAGAGTGATAGGGTGCATTATCAATAAATATTGTTGATGGCTCTTCAAGTGATGTAAGCATTTCTCTGAACCACTTTTCATACACGTCCGCATTCATCTCCTCATGATAGTCTCCTGTTTTTTTTTATTTGAACGCTAACATAGCGTCTGGTACAAATCCCTTTGTAGTTCCCGCATGGCAAATGATGAGGCGTTCACCTTTCCCCATTGGCACTGCAGAAGTAGAAGCAGCAGTATCGTCAGTCCAACCTTTTGGTATGGAATGATTGGCATTGAGCCAAGTTTCATCTGTGAAAACGACATTCGACCAGTCTTCTATTTTCTTCGCTTGTCTTAAAAATTCACAGCGAGACAAGGCTATATCACGACGTTCCATTAAAATTTTTCTTTTGTCGGATTTCTTATACAAGAACCCGATTTGGTGCAGCACCTTTGACAAAGAAGATTTTTGACCACGAAACAAGCCACAATTTCGTAGAGACGCTACTAATTTTTTCAAAGTAGGAATCTCTTTGCTTGTGTAATAATTGTATATATGACGACGAATAGCATCAGTATCAAAACTATCAATTGCTGTCACTTTACGGGGCTGACGTTTTTTCTTAGGCGTACATAGCTTGTTCTGTTCAATACCACTACTACCATTGGCTTCTTTAGTGATTTTCGCCACCGTTGGAGCACTAATACCTAATGCTGCTGCAACACGGTCTCTAACTTGGGTTACTGGTATAAGGAATCCGCAGCACTAACTCTCTGGATTGTCCTTTAAGCACCATACCTTTCGGCATTTTGCAAGTAAAATCTTACTGGGAGGAACGATACGCTCAACTCAATCAAAGTAAGAACAATGAAATCAATACGGTGGAATATAAATACTCAACACAGCGTATGAAAAATATGAAAGAGCACTCAGCGAACAGAAATGTGACTAGCACGGGAGTCTTGTTGCGAGGGACAGACAACACAACAAAATGGCGTCGCCGGCGCGCCGTCAGTGTTGCCAATTCGGCTTAAAAAAAAAGGGGTAGGCTGGATGAGAAAATTAGTGATTTACTACCGCAGACGAGAGCGCCATTGTCTCTAAGTAAAGTTTGGAGCAGCGGACCCCGCTTAATGGAAAAATGCTTCATAAAGTAGTTATTTTTTATTTTGCAAAGTACAAAGTAAAATATTTTGGGAGGACTGAATTAGTGGGTATGCAAAAATTAATGTGCCCAAATAACAAATATATTTACAGAAGTAAAGTTTTTAAATATTATGAAATATGTATTTAAGCAAAAATAAAATATCCGTGTTAAATCGATTAAAAGTTCTTCCTGACTAAAATCGATTATTACAAAACATAGTATCCGTAATACATTGGTACAACACTAATTGATCAGAATTCAACCTGCCAAAAGTAAAATAAATGGTTGGAACGAGTATAGTCGCTGATAATGTAGCTCTCCATTAATAGATTTAAATAAAAAAGGTTGACATTGCAATGAATTCCGTGTGGTGAAGGAGTAAGAATACAATTCACTACTCCCTATCTTGCCCGTGGATGTCGTAAAAGACTATTAAGGGATATAATATGCACATAACATCTGTGTAAGAGAAGGAACACTCGAAATGAAACCCTATACCAACATGTCTGACCAGCATAGTATAGTAGGTTAAACTCCCTCCCATTATGGAGGAGGCCCGAGCCCAACAGTGGGACGTATGTGGGCTGCGATGATGATGATTGCAGTGGTTTCAGTCCCATATTTTTTGTTTCCGAGGAAATAAAATATACCTAGTCTATAGATATTACTCGCTGATGAAGCTTTTCATTGATGAAAGAACTTATAAAATCAGTTCAATAGTTTAGACGTGAAAATGCAACAAATAAACTCACATTCGTATTTATACTAGGCCACTCAGAAAGAATTGCGAAAAAGAGTTTTATGTGTGTGAGACTGTCCAGTTAAGATATAATATCTGGTTGACCGAGCTTCGCTCGGAATATTTTTGTCGAATTTATTTAGATATAGGTATATTAATAAAAAATAAATAATAAAAATCATATAAAAAATTACAAAAAGAGAATAATAATAACACCGAGATTCGAATCGACGCTGTTTAAATGTCACATAATCCAAAATTAAAACCGGCCGTCTCCCCAACTGAGCTATCGTAACTCATGACGTTGACAACGAAATTTGAATTCATATTCTTTTAAAATTTAATGTCATTATATTGTTTTACTAAAAACACGGACAAAACAACATTTTCTATAAATAAAACCTAGCTAGATCGATTTTTTGGCCCCGAAACCTCTAGTATGCCAAGTTTCAACAAAATCGTTGGGGCCGTTGCCGAGATCCTCAATATATATATATAGGTATCTATACCAATAAATAAAATTGGAGTGTCTGTTTGTAATGTCAAAATAATATACTTTTTTCATGCTCACACGGTTATTTGCACGACACCTATGCCTAAAATAGCAATTAAAAAAATTTTGTCTGTCTGTCTGTCTGTCTGTCTGTTTGTTCCGGGTAATCTTCAAAACGGCTGGACCGATTTCAAAAATTCTTTCACCAATGGAAAGCTATAATATCAGGGCGTAAACTAGGCTATATTTTATCCCGGTATTCCCACGGGAACAGGAGCTACGCGGGTAAAACGACTATAACCTATAACCGAAGCGAAGCGAGGGCGGGTTGCTAGTATATATATATATATATATATATATATATATATATACAAGAATTGCTCGTTTAAAGATATAAGATTTTGGAGGAGACTCGAGCCCTACAGTGGGACGATGATGATGATGAATCATATTTTATAACATCCTCAAGCAATGTTTGCGTTGGTAGTATTCGTAGCCGCCACATATCAGGTCAGTATTTTTTTATTAGAATAATATTACATGTTAGCACAGCTAGTCACCAAAAAATTATAGATAAATAGGAAAAAACTACCAAGCTTCTCGCTCTTGACCGTTATTTATATGTACATACACATCATCTCGGCTCATATACTTCCCACTGCTAGGCTCAAGCCTATCCTCCACAGGGAGAAGGAAATTGACCTTACTACCATGCAAATTGGACAGGTTGGTTACTGGACAGGTTGGTTGCGGACTACACAAAACCCTATGTTCTGTGTAGTCGGACCGACCACTGACGACAAGTCACCCTGCTCCGGTGGTCGGTCCAACGTCGAAGGCGACGTGTCGCTTGCGGGTGTACGTGCTTAGGCCCCTCTGTCGCCCCGGACGAAGTGGAGCGAGGAGAGCGCCGATCATAACCCACCCCAAAAAAAAAATAGGATTTTGTTTCGAGTTTTCCAAGTCTTTGATAGATGTTATAAACATATTATATCCCTTAGACATCTTTTACGACATCTACGGGTAAGTTTTTTTTTTTTTTTAATCTCATAATTTATGGGGGTTTTTGTCCACATGGACACGCCAACCCCATTGTATCATGGCGCATTACCTTACAACTAAAAGCCATACTAATATTATAAATACAAAAGTAAGGATGTTTGTTTGTTTGTTTGTAACGCTTTCACGCTTAAACAAAAATTCTTTCATCAATGGAAAGCTATAATATCAGGGCGTAACATAGGCTATATTTTATCCCGGTATTCCTACAGGAACGGGAACTACGCCGCGAGTAAAGCGACTGAAACCGAAGCGAAGCGAGGGCGGGTTGCTAATTACAAATAAATAACATATGACTTAAAATCTAATAATTAGGGCAAAAGTAATTCACGAATAAGTACACTAACGTTATCAGGTTACACATATGTTTTGCCTGTTCGGACTTGGGTTTAGACATAATTGTTTGAACTAAGCCTACATCTTGTATATTTAAGTCAATGTCTACGGATAAGTTAGTTGTGGTGAATTCATATTCTGTCACCACACGGATAATATACAGCAATACACACACATACAGTAATTAAAAAGTCGTATTAAACTTTCGAAATGACTAATGCCACCAATATGGCGTGTTGACGACAAAAAGACAGATCTTGGTGACTGTTACTGTAGTTATCGCTGTTTCCATGAAGCGCCCCGCTGCTTTAATGTCGAACACCTATTACGAACAACAGGTACTGAACGCAGAAAAACTTAACCTTAAATAAAATAATGTTTTAATAAATAATACTATTGCCTCGTATTGGTAGGACTACACTGTTGACAATTGTCTCTCGACAGCTGCTACCCGGTCCGTCCGGGGTAGTACCACACTCTTTTTTTTTTGGGTGGGCTGCGGTCGGCGCGCTTCCGCACCACTCTGTCCGGGGCGACAGAGGGGCGTAAGCGCGCAACACCCGCAACCCACCCGAACACCACGTCGCCTTCGTCGTTGGACCGACCACCGGAGCAGGGTTACTTGTCATCAGTGGTCGGCCCGACGGAATACCCTCTACTTGGGGTACCCTCCCATCGACCGACGTCCTCCCCTCGGGGAGTAGTACCACACTCTCGCAGAAAAGCGACGTCCGAGTAGTAGCAATTTGTTACTGCGCTTCGTTCGGTGAGAGAGAGAGCCGGAAGCCCAATTTTCTGAGTGTGTTTGTGTGTGGTGGGTTTTAGTGATGCCTTTAGTATCACCGAACCTCATTGCACGCATTCACACTTCTTTTACTTTCTTCGCGGTAGGCAGCGACAAACGTCTATCAGCGACAGCAACACTTACCATCAGGTGTACTGTTTGCTCGTTTGCCACCGTTTGCAATAAAAAAAAATATGCTATATGATAGCGACTAGGAGTACTATCAACCGTTATATAGCTCTTAAGTGTCATAAAAGATGATTAAGAGCTTTATATAGGCCTGAGCCAACTTTCTCTGATACCGCCTGTTCAGCAATTAGATACATTCCTAAGGGGATTTACGTTAACAGAAAACTATTGCCAATAACTTTAGCAATATCATTTCAGTCCACATCAGTCCCAGGCCCAGGATGCCCAAGCCTAATAAGGCTGCCCAAGCCTAATAAGGCTGCCCAAGCCTAATAAGGCTGCCCAAGCCTAGGGCAATAGACCTATTATACCGCGCTGGTCAGATGGGTTGATATAAGATTTTATATCGAGTTTGCCTTCTCTTACACAGATGTTATATGCATATTATATTCCTTAGTCGTCTTTTATGACATCCACGGGCAAGATAGGGAGTGGTGATTTGCATTCTTACTCCGTCACCACACGGAAACATTATTTTATTTACTCTAAAATAAATGTAAAGTACAAAGATGCTATTTAACATTGATAATTATTTATTGAAATGTGCTAAAAATATTCGTAAATATTTTTGATAGTGTAAAATTCAAACAAAAATGCGATAAAAACCATAAAAGCAGCTTCTATTTCATAAACTCATACATTGTATTGGAATAGGGAATATGAAAAATAAACTTCACCTACTCATAGTAATATGCTACAAACTTCAAAATACAAGGGTGAAAAAGAGACGGATAATAATGGCTATTTATAATTTTTTTTTTTTGGTGGCATGTATAGTGATACTGCGTGATCCGTCCGGGGCGACGGCAGAGATAGCGCGCAACTTCATAACTTTCCTTACACAGTACCTATCTCTGCCATCTGGGTATCTCTCCCTATCGTATTCTTGTATGCTAATGGGGTACAATATGACACCAACTCTTACTCTCCCGTGGATATCGTAAAAACTGACAATGAGAGTATCGAGAGAATGGCCAGAAGCATTATAAGAATGTTCGATAGCCTATCTAGTGTCTACAGAAACCTATAAAACCATATATTATCGCCAAAACTCCTGCTAAATGTGACGATTATAGCATTATACCTGTTCTAGTCTGTCTAGTATTAAACGCATAGTAGGTAGTGATGAAAATAGGTAATCAACAGCTTCCTCTTTTGAAAGTTTTCTTTTGGAGTATACAACCTCTTCTTTTCGAATATTTCTCGGTATATTGACATTCTGATTTAGATGTTAATATACACTCATTTGCAAAAAAAACGGGCACCTAAGCAATGAACCATTTCAAATGTTAATATTTCTTTGTTTGATAATTATAGGTAGTTTTATCCACACAATTTGCTAAATTAATAAGAAAATAATCGTTTTCATCAGTATTTCATAAAATTTAGATACAATTTATGGGAAATAATGCTAAACCTCGCTAGTAGTGTATATTCGCTAGTAGTGCATATGCTCATGAAGTAAAAATAAAAAAGTTTTTTTGTTTGTTTTTCTTTAATAAAGTAAAAGCAGATAAATGTTTAGTATCGAGTGTGACCCCCTCTAGCTAAAATCACAGCTTGAATTCGTCTGGGCATGCTAGCGAGTATATCCCGGATACTTGCTTGCGGAATACGTTCCCACTCCGCAGTAATCACATTCTTCAGCTCTCTGATGGTCTGCGGAGCCGGGTGTACTGATCTCACACGCCGTTTCAGAACGTCCCAGACATGCTCTATGGGATTGAGGTCGGGACTTCGAGCTGGCCAATCCAAACGACGAATGCCGACCTCTTGCACATACGCATTAACATCGCGGGATCGGTGGGCGCGAGCATTGTCGTCCATAAAAATCGAGTCTTCACCTAGAGCGGCCAATGCGGGTTGTGCATGAGAAATTAGAACTTCCGTTATGTATCGATGCCCAGTCAGTGAGCCGTTTTCAATGAAGACTAACTCTGTACGATCCATTGAATTTATTCCTGCCCAAAACATAACAGAGCCCCCACCATAAGGTGTGATTTCTTCGAAACATGCCTCTGCAAAGCGTTCTCCTTGTCTTCTTAGCACTCGCCGACGTCGATCTTCACCAAACAGAGATATCCTGGCTTCATCAGAGAACAAAACCCTATTCCAATCGTCTTGAGTCCATGATTCACAATTTCTAGCGAACCTAAGCCTGTGAACTCTGTGCTCACGGAGTAATTTGGGGCCGCGGGCCGGGCGGTGACTGCGTATATTGGCAGCGAGAAGCCTCCTCCTGACCGTCCATAGACTAATATGCACATTTCTTACTTCTTGGAGGTTGTTCTTAAGATCCACATACGAAGATTTGCGATTTCTCAATGCGCGACTCACGAGAAAACGATCATCCCGTGGTTGGGTACATGGTTTTCTTCCAGAACCAGGCCTTCTCTCGACGGAACCAGTCTCCTGATATCGCTGCCAGGTCCTTTGGACTGTCGAGCGACTAACATTTAGCCTCCTAGCCACGAAACATTGGCTGCAACCCTCTTCAAGCAGCGCGATAATTTTGGTAGCTTTTACCACTTTATCTACCATTTTTGATACAGCCAAACAGCATTAAATAAAGCTTTGACAGTCAAGGATATGAAATTAATCGATAAAAATTGAATAAAAGTTATGAAAGTCGATGTTAACTTCTGGAACTTCGCGCCAAAAATGTAGGATAAAAAGGGGTTTTCTGTAAAAATGAACATCAAATGAAAAATTGAATTTAGAACGTACTTTTTTAAATACCACAGCATTTTTAAAACCGGCCAGTAACGTGTACAAACGATTGAAACCTTTTTGGTATTGTATCTTTTTAAATATGAATGAAAATCAAAACCGCCCGTTTTTTTTGCAAATGAGTTTATTAATACGCCACTCGCGCAATAATTGAACCGCCAGAGCTTCACAGTAGTGATTGCGTATAAAGTGAACTTCTTAACTCCGCAGTAGACGAGAATGTGGAATCACTGTTGGTCGTTGGTTTGCTGATATTTCCAAACTGGTTCGATTAGTTCGGTAATCTGGTTCGATTAGTTTGAAATACCTTATATTCAGTTGTAATGGAAACTGCCTTTTCACTCATACTTATTGGTAAGGGGCCTCCTACACAATGGGAAACGAAAGGACTTACTATCACATAATGCTCTCCGTGTGGTGAATTATATTCACCACCCTCTCTTCCCTATAGGTGTTGTAACAGACTAAGGGATTAAAATTATACTTATAACATCTAGGCAAGAGAATTAAAACTCGTAATAAAAACCTATAGCAAAACGTCTGACCAGCATGGTATATTAGGTCAATTTGCCTCCTATTGTGGAGGAAGTTCAAGCCCAACAGTGGGATAGATATGGACTAAATGATGAATGACGATTCCACAATCCCCAAACAAGTCGGCATAAGGTTTTGATTCAAATTGCATTTCTCTTACCGAGACATTGTCAAATTGCATTCCTTAGTCATCTTTTAAGAGAGTCGCGAGAAGGAAAAGATCTGTTGAATGGTTATTTTACTCCATAATGACACAAAATATATAGAGGTTTGTTTCTATTTTTTTGTTGACGCTCCCATTACACAGATACAGGTGTTGCAAACTAACTGTGCACTCGTTCATTCGCTAATTAGTAGGGTTCGATTCTCAGTAGAAGGAAACCACGCACGCCCGCTTTTTACACTATAACTTTTTAACCAATAGAGAATGTTATCATCACAATTACGAATGCCTTCTTTATATCCTTAACAGCGTAAAAGGCCAGTGGTTACAATGACGTCGCTATATAAGCGAATAGTCCTATAGGTTTTATGGTCTAATATTAGTGTAATCCGAAAGCAGCTTAATTATAGATACGTTCTTTTTCATAGCCCTTATTCGTTTTTTTTTTTTGGAGTGGATTGCGGTCGGCGCACTCCTCGCACCACTCTGTCCGGGGCGACAGAGGGGCGTAAGCACGCTCACCCATACCCACCCACGCGGCACGTCGCCTTCGTCGTTGGGCCGACCAACGGAACAGGGTGACTTGACGTCAGTGGTCGGCCCGACGGAATACCCCCTATTTGGGGTATCCTCCCATCGACCGACGTCCCCCCCCTCGGATCTTATTTTTGTGAACAGGTCTCCTCTAGATGAGGGATTTGTTTAGTATATCATACTGGCTAGATAGGTTTATATAAGGTTTTATTTCGAATGTTTCCTTTACTTTCAATCTTTTCTTAATAAAATAAGTAATCTATACCAATAAATAAAATTGAAGTGTCTGTGTGTAATGTCAAAATAATAGGCTTTTTTCATGCTCACACGGTTATTTGCACGACACCTATGCCTAAAATAGCAATTAAAAAATTTTTGTCTATCTGTCTGTCTGTCTGTCTGTCTGTTTGTTCCGGGTAATCTTCAAAACGGCTGGACCGATTTCAAAAATTCTTTCACCAATGGAAAGCTATAATATCAGGGCGTAAACTAGGCTATATTTTATCCCGGTATTCCCACGGGAACGGGAACTTCGCGGGTAAAACGACTATAACCTATAACCGAAGCAAAGCGAGGGCGGGTTGCTAGTATATAATAAAATAATAAAAGAAAAAGGATTGAGGATAGTTTTATTCTTCCTCGGTCATCATAGAGATATTGATTTTATATTATAACTTTAACAACTATACTTGAATCAAAACCTAAATCTCATTTTTCTGGCTTCCTTGAGCGGCCCAGCCCATTAGTGGAGTATAGGTTTCGAGGCAAGAAGTCTATATCTAGTTTTCTTAAAAAATAAAGCCTATTATGGATCGCGATTCCGTGTGGTGACGGAGTAAGAATACAATTCACCACCCCCTATCTTACCCGTGGGTGATCGTACGAGACGACTAAGGGATATAAAAGGCATATATCATCTATGCGAGAGAAGGAAAACTCGAAATAAAATCCTATACCAACACGTCTGACCAGCGTGGTATAGTAGGTCAAGTACCCTTCCATTATGGAGGAGGCCCGAGCCCAACAGTGGGACATATATGGGCTGAGATGATGATGATGATGATGGATCGCGAGTTATTCACACCATCACCACTTTAAAATGGTGGTTAGAAATTGTTAAACTGTGGAACAGTCTATTTTATAAAACTCCAAATATATACTGCCTACTTGGTTACGGTTGTAATTTTTCGTATTAATTTCTTTATCAAATTGAAACACTATTTTAATGTATAAACCCCGCAAAGATACGGGTGAATTTAACCTAATATTCCATGCCTGTCAGATGTGTTGGAAAATTTTTACATCGAGTTTACATTCTATACATTTTTTTTTTTATGGGTGTGCTATGGTCAGCGCACGCGCGGTCTAGTCCGTCCGGGGCGATTAAAGGACGGCGCGCGGGCCCATAACCCACCCGTACCCACGTCACCTCGTTGCTGGGCCGACCACCAGAGCAAATGTGACTTGTCGTCAGTGTTCAGCCTCACGGAATACCCTTTCGGGTAACCTCACCTCTCGACGTCCTGGGACGTCGGTAATCGTCGCGCGGCCAGCCTCTCTGCGGGTGACGGACAATTCCCCGGTCCGATCACCCGCGGCCTTGGCTAGGGCGGCATTAGGCGCAGATACTCGCGCCTGCGCCGCCTTAGTCGCCGGCGACGGAACGTGTCGCCGAATAGGAGCTCTACTCGCACACGATCCGCCGCCTCCTTCCGTGAGATTATGGCCTCACAGAAGGCGGCGACCGCGTCCCAGTACATTTTATACATACACTAGCTTTTGCTTGCAACTTCTTCCGCTTAGAAATCATGTGTGGCAGAGGCAATAACAGATAAATAGTGTGTTCAGTGTTCTACATACCCTTCATATTGCTGGATGATGTACGCAAGCTAGTGTAGAAAATCCTGACAGCCCGCATCACTCAGCACCTTAGTAAGGTTGTTCCAATCTGATAGTATAGGATCCCGCTATACAACGACCTTCACCGAGATGCTTATTTGATGAAACTTAATTTATGTAATTTAATATGTCAATAAATATATTTCATATGGGTTGCCTAACAAATTTTAGTCCAGAGTATGATTAATTAATAATTAAAAAAAAAAAATTTTTTTGAACATTGCACCGGTTTGATTATTAGACAAATTCTATACCAATCGAAAGTATGAAGCCCATAGAATATGCAAACGTTAGATTGCCTATTCTTCTCCAATCACAACTCTCGGGTAGCCAGGTATAAACAGATAAATCGATACTAGCATTTTGCACCGGTCTGATTGACGTTTGCATTTTCTATGGGGTTCATACCATTCTTCGATTGGTATAGAATTTGTCTAATAATCAAACCGGTGCTATGTACCTACATAAAAAAAAAATAATGAACTGAAACTCTGAACTCTGGACTGAAATTTGTTAGGCAACCCATATGCAATATATTTATTGACATATTAAATTACATAAAAAATAAGTTTCATCAAATAAGCATCTCGGTGAAGGTCGTTGTATAGCGGGATCTTAGACCATGACTAATGTTCATTTCGGTTTGTGGCCCGTTGTGAAGAAAATTCTTCCAAGCTGACTCGTTCCACCGCTGTCACATCGATTGATGGCTCGCCCGAGTACTTGCACTTTACTATTTTTATGTGGTAGGATCACGCTCTCGATAGTCGTATATCTACAGTCGCGAACCGATCCGTCTGAACCACATTCTCGCAGAAAATAGAAGCAATTTGTTACTATACTTCGTTCAAAAGCTAAAGAGCCGGCAAACCAAATTTCTGAGAGTGTTTGCATGTGGTGAGTTTTGATGATACCTTTAGTATTACCGAAGCTGAATATACGCATTCATCATCACCATTTCAGCTCATATACATCTCAAGGACTCAAGCCTCCTCCACAATAGGAGGGAAATTGACCTTAATATGTATACCATGCTGATCAGGCAGGTTGGCATAGAGTTTGGTTTCGAGTTTTCCTTCTCTTGCTTAGATGTTATATGCGAATTATATAACTTAGTCGTCTATTTCCACACCACCACGAAACATACGCATTCACATTCTTCAAAAAATTTGGATGTGCCTGTCTATATTCAGCCAGTAAAATACGGTTGGTGACAACTTTCCTAAAATTTATTGGGTTTCCTTTGAGCCTGATTGCTTTGCCCTCCGTATTTTAATTATTCCACATTCATTTCTTATCTGTAAAACTCTCGACCATACCTACACCTTTTAAAACAAACATTCCTCAAAAAAAAAACACAAATCGACAGTCCAGTTTGTCTGAAATCGCCAGGCCGAGAGACATACACCCTTTAATTGACTCCAATTCTAAGAAAGTAATTTCACAAATTACTTTTAGCTACCGAATTTCGAGATCAACACTTGACAACATTCAGTACCATATCATAATAAACTTTAGTTATATTGTATGCAGTATTCATCTGATTCATATGATACATTTACTTTGACAAAGTTCTTAAAATACCGGTTGCTTCAAAAAGCGTACGTAGCTTGCTCGATGTTGTGGGCGGGTGAAATTTTTATACTATTTCAAACATGTTTATTTTATTAAATGCGTCGTTAGGCAGTTAAGTATACTATAAATTGTTATAAGCATTTTAATGAATTTCGGTTTGTTTGATAAAAGCGGGAGATCTGTTAAAATGTTAACGCTAGTGGGTTGCTCGCAGCGTCTTCAGTCTTATTATTTTAATTCGATTTGTTAATTTCCACTTTATTTATTTAAATGATATCTTAAGTTTCGTGGATTGCACTGATCTTACTCGTTGTACCTATTAACGACTAATGAAATTATACCTTTAGCAAGATTAGCATCTTTTATCTTGTTCGTCATCTTCATTACCCTGTTCTTATCCTAATTACTAGGGGATGACGCAATATGTTCTCTTACTTCGCCGTACATTTTGCAAAAGTTTTAACAATACTTTTACGACCGGCCGCCTACCTATCGTCAACCCCGCTTGAGAATACAAAAAGTGACTACAAATACTACCAACCCTTACATTGCTCGTGGGTGTCATAAAAGACCATGTAGACATTGATCTGGGTCATCACCTAGGTGATCACTGGTGGTACTCCGTTGGCTCCGCTACGGAGTCCTTTTCCTTCCCGTTTTTAGCATGACTAGTCTTAAGGTGTTACGGTATTATCGGCATTAGCAATTGTTATCTGTAGTTAAAACGTGCTCAGTCTTATTAGTGTTACGTTTGAATCATGATTGAACCCATTTTATGGTTAGCAACATGGAGAAAAATAATTTATGATGAGAATCTAGAGTTGAGTGATAGAAAAGATGTGTTTGGTTTTCCATTTATTCATTACCGTTCCTTACTGACCTAGGATGCGCAGTGGAAGGGAACACCAGGCCAGTGAGGGATACCAAATGGGTAATAACATTGGCTTGCAATTACGCAAGGCTATTTTATGTTCACTTAAATGATAGTACAAGAACCAATTTTAACACTTACGAGTAGATACCGCGGAGGTAGCTATAACGTAACGTAACTCAGCGTTCGGTCTGGCCAGACAAATAGAAACTAACTGAGGGGTTACTTAGCATTCTATCCAAAGGCGCGGTGACGACAACGGCCTCGTACACCTCAAGGACTCAAGCTTGCTACTTGCACACACAATTTAATGTTCACAAATATATATTTAATTCTAATTAACTCGCGTACATAAGCGGCACACAAAACAAAAGGGTGGCGCGCAATATTATAAATACCACGATTCCACGGCAATAGTCCACAAAAGACATAGCAATTACAAAAATATATGCGTACGCGACCGTTACTTCCAACGCAAGTAGTCGGCCGGCGTCGAGCCAACCGCGAACCACAAAATTCAGAACTACCCTACATGGATTTAATTATTAAACTAATATAAAAATGTTTGGTACCGAACACCATTACTAAAAGATATTGTGGAAGACAATGTTGATGATAAGTCTGACACTTCAAGTAGTAATTTCGAAATTATACTACCAAAGTTCCGACGAATGGTAGTTATTGAAAGTGAAAGCGAAGAGTCGCTGAAAGATTTAGATGAATGGCGGGACGTCACGGAAGAATTTTAGATATTAGGGATTTTTTTTTTTTTTTATGGGTGGGCTATGGTAAGCGCACGCGCGGTCCAATCCGTCCGGGGCGATGAAAGGACGGCGCGCGAGCCCATAACCCACCCGTAATCACGTCACCTCGTTGTTGGGCCGACCACCGGAGCAGATGTGACTTGTCGTCAGTGGTCGGCCTGACGGAATACCCTTTTGGGTAACCTCATTAGATATTAGGGATAGAATACATTTTAGTGTATCGCCAAAAATAAATTAAATCAAAAACATTCACAAGCACGTGTAATTCTTCTCACTTAAAATAAGACTCCTTCACATTCGTTCCGCTGCGAAAATGTGCCGGAGTTGCTGGCAGGTTGTGGTACAAAAGGAAATTGGTAAGGGTTAATAAGGAAATAGGTCTATTACAGCACTTCCTTTTGAACCTTTTTATTCATGCTGTGAAAATACATTTACGAAATATCTCCCGCCAGTGACAGGCAGCAAAGTCCGTTACCTGCGCGAGTAGAATACCCACTAAAACCAAAGCAGATCCTGCCGCATTTTACTAGACGCTGGATAGATCATCAGTTCCTGGCACACCAAAATATTTTTTAAATATACAACACCCATTTCTTTTTTTTTTTAGGCGTGGGTTACGGTCGGCGCACTCCTCGCACCACTCCGTCCGGGGCGACAGACGGGCGTAAGCACCGTCGTAAGCTTCCTCGTTGGACCGACCACCGGAACAGGGTGACTTGTCGTCAGTGGTCGGCCAGACGGAATACCCCTTGAGGAGTACCCTCCCATCAACCCCCATCTTTTCTCACACGGTCGTTCTCTCGACGGCTGACGGGCTAATTCCCCTGTCCAGTCACCCGCGGCCTCGGCTAAGGCGGCAAATATACAACACCCTGCACTAAGGAAAGGAAATAATCCTCGTTCAGTAGTGTGTATTATAATATAATGTCATCATTGATCTTCACATTCATGAAACTTCAGCACCTTCTCTTATTACATCACATAAAATACCACCTATTAGTTATTATGTTATTGTAAATTGGATATCCTTTTGTTTTGTTTGTTGAATGTTATTTTTGTTTGTTAAATGTTATTTTTGTTTATTTTATTATTTTTTATTTTTACTTATACGCGTAAGATTAGATAACTTAGTACCGCACCTAATCCGTATGTTTATTATTATTATTTTTCTATTATTTGAATATGATTTACAAAAGCAGCTGTAATTTGTTAGTTTAATTATATTCGGCTGCTACCTGTACTTTGCTGACAGACGTCGCAGGACGCTGCAGAATAACAGCGTTGCGGTATCTCTCTTAAAATAGATGCCTCAACATTATACTGAGCAGCGACCCTTTTTCTCTTTCACGAAGGGAAAACCAATGTTGATATCAATTTCTTTTTGTATTTTTTTTTTATTATAATTTATTGTTTTTCTATATTCTACTCACTGTTTGAGCTTTTGTGATGTTGCCCTCCCGTGAAGGAGTAATAAATTATTTTTCTTTCTTTCTTTCTTTCTTTCTTTCTTGTGTTGCGATGAACTTTACAAACATATAATTAACGGACACAAGTTACATCCAGACTCAGAACAACAATTTGTGGATCACGGATCACAAAGTTTTGTCCTGCATGGGATTCGAACCCATGATACAGGCGCGGCAAGTCGGTATCTAGGACTACGTGATCAATGGTAGTAATATACCACACTGATCAAACAGATTGGCATAAGCTTTCGTTTTGAGTTTTAAACACGTATAAAAGAGAATAAAGGTTTGTAAGTAAGTACGTCGTGTCCCGTGTATTGACGTAATAAGAAAACAATTCACCACTTTCTATCTTGACCGTGGATGACGTAAAAAAACTACGCAAGATATACACATAACATCTATGCAAAAGGAGTAAAAGTCGTCATAAAACCCTATATCAATACGTCTGACCAGTGTGTTATAGTAGGACAATTGCCCTCCAATTATGGAGGAAGCTTGAGCCTAACAGTGGGACTTACGTGGTCTGATATTAAGTACATATTCTTAATTTATCATCATTTAGAATTTTCTCTTAATGACCATAAATAAACTTGTACAGTAACGAGCGATATCTTCAAAAAGTATCGCATAAACAGTGCGTCCAAATTAAAATTCGTGAATTCTGTCGTGTCGACCAACGCGGTGTATTCGGATACAAATAAATATCTTACTAATTAAATATAATTTGTGTAAATTGTGTTTATTACCGCAACCGAACATTACTTCGGATGTATTAAATGACTACATCATAGGTAACAATTACATTCCACAACCGGCTGCTCAGAAAATTCGTTTGGTAGTTTATAGAAATGGTATAAATTTATATAAAAGCAAATTAGTCACCCTAAAAGTTTATAAAAATCGGCTAAGTGCAAATTGGAGTCGTGCACTAAGGGTTCCGTAGGTAGCGTTATCTTTAAAAAGGGCAAAAATATCGCGTTTGTTGTATAAACATCAGTAGGTACACAAATTTACTGATATCGAGCAAAAAAAGGAAAAATACGGCGCTTTTTGTATGGGAGAAAACCCCAATCAATATTTCTTTTATTTTAATTTTAATATTTATTATTAAAGTAAGATATTTTGTGAATATTTCAAGTGCCTACCTGTGGCCATTATCGATATCGAGCACAAAAGGACAAAAAAATCGCATTTGTTGTATGGGAGGCCTTCAATATTTATTTTATTTTTAATATTTGTTGTTACAGCGGCAACAGAAATATATAATTTGTAAAAATTTCAACTGTCTAACTATCGCGGTCCTTGAGATACAGCCTGGTGACAGACAGACGGACGAACAAACAGCGAAGTCTTAGTAATAGGGTCCCGTTTTTACCCTTTGTGTACGGAACCCTAAAAGTGGTATAAATTTAAATAAAAACAATTTTGTCCACCTCTCTTGCTCATGATTGGTGTAAAAGACGACTAAGGGATAATACATCCGCGGCCGCGGGTGACGTGACCGGGGAGTTAGTCCGTCACCCGCCGAAAGGCCGACCGCGTGAGGAAAGACCGACGTCCTCCCCGAGAGTAACCCTGCTCCGGTGGTCGGCCCAACGACGACGAAGGCGACGTGGTGTTCGGGTGGGTTGCGGGTGTGCGTGCTTACGCCCCTCTGTCGCCCCGGACGGAGTGGTGCGAGGGGAGCGCCGACCGCAACCCACCCCCAAAAAAAAAAGAGTAGGCACACAGTTCTCTCGCAAGTGTGACTAAAAGTAAAAGTTCTTTATAGATACTCCACTGTAAAGTTATTCAATTATAAAACATTAAACATTTATTTCAGTTCGTTCGAATTCCATTTAATAGCAATATAACCGCTTTGGTAGAATAAAAGTATTTTTTAAATACAAGATCGGTTTCAATCATTAAATCAAGGTATTCAGTATCAATTTTAACTTACATCACGTTCAATAAATCTTGATAATAAGTAAAATCAAGCAACTTATAACATTGTGCAATTCAAGTTTTTCTCCAGAAGAATTCTAATATAAATACTCCAACTACAATCTACTAATGATTCTCGTTAAATCATTACAGTTAGCTCTTTTTTTGCACGTCTTAACAGACGCCACTAAGGGACTTAAGATAGGTGTCTATTCTAATGTTATGAACTAAACAAACTAGATTTTGCGAAGATTATTTTTAAATGTTGCTCTTTATTCAATTATGTCATATGTTATGATCTCTTATACTTTTCGTGTGGTGACGGACACACCTCCACCTCCCCTCCCCTCTTACCTATGAGTGTCGAAAAAGATATTGGTAGGACCACACTGTTGATAGTTGTCTGTCCGTCCGTCCGAGGTAGTACTACACTCTCGCAGAAAATCGACGTCCGAGTAGTTATTGTGCTTCATTCAGCGAGCAAGAGAGCCGGAAGCCCAACTTTCTGGGTGTGTTTGCGTGTGGTGGGTTTTAGTGTTGCCTTTAGTATCATCGAACTTCATTGCACACATTCATACTCCCTTCACTTTCTTCGCGGTAGGCAGTGGCCTTGCAAAGGTCTATGAGTGGCAGCAACACTTACCATCAGGTATACTGTTTGCTTGCTTGCCAAGATTAGCAATAAAAAAAAAACAAAAATGCGAGAGAAGGCAAACTCGAAATAAAACCCTATAACGGGTTAGTATCTGACCAGTTTGGCATAGCAGGTCAATTTTGCTTCCATTGTAGAGGAGGCTCGAGTCCAGCAGTAGGACGTACATAAGCCGAGATGATGAGATGATGAAGATCTTATCTTTGCTAAAAAGTAATAATACATTAGCTTCAAAAGTATTGATATTAAGGAATCCATTGGATTAGAGTATGTAATTATTTTGATATGTGTAGTGAACTATTAACAATACAATTTATCAGCACTCGTTATTTTCTCATTATAGTCACAAACATCGGCTTAGAGATCACAACTTATTTGCCCGTAGGGATTGTAACCTGACTCAGAGTTTAGAGGCTGTAGCACATTTATTAGTCAACTTATAACATCAACTACGATCGCCAAACGACCTGACAAGTGAATTTTTATGGCAATATCTTCCTTGGAAAAGCCTATTTCAACAATAGATGTCGATAGATTACTGGATGGATGGATGGATGAAGGGATACTTTCGAGCCTATAAGAGAAGTTTGAAAATATACCCCCGAAGATTTCGTAAAGTACAAAATAATCAATGATATCGCCCACGACAATATGGATATATATTTGCCGTGTATATAAATCGATAATCCGATGAAAATTAATATTATAGTCAATTTCTTGTGCATATTAATGTGTTGAAATAAGAAATTAAATATATTCATTTAACTTTAGCATAATGAATAACAGAATCAGCTCCCATACTGCAATTAAAATAATTAAGACAATCTATAGGAAGTTATAATGTGGGATTTGTTGATCTAGAGTTAGAAAATGAATTGTGTGAATAATTTTTTATTGTCATATTTAGGTTTTATAGAGTTAATGATTGATTGTTGTTGGCGAACAAGTGGAAAATATGAAAGACGAAAAAAAATTATACATTAGAAATGCTATGCGTTTCTCTAATTAATTGTTCATCTTTTTTAATGTTATTTATTCATAACCTTGATTACAACATTCTTCCGTTGAATAGATCGTTAGCTTAGAATAATAACGTATAGAAGGATAGTGTCGGTACTTCGAACGATCGAAACATGAATCTAAAAATACTACCACGTACACACTAATACCACTATACAAATAATGAAATCAAATTTTGTTTTTATTAACATATTTTTTTTAAATGTGTTGTGACACCATTTGAATGCACAAGTCGTCATAATTACCCATTTATTCTTTAAGAGTTGCGTACGTGCTGTGCAGTGACCTAGAATATTACGGAACAGTTCCGGCATAAGCTCCATTCGGCTCCAATTGAAATGCTTCACTTTTTGTGCGCAAACTTATCTTCTATACGTTATTATTCTAAGATTGTTAGCTTAAGAATATAATGATAACCCAATCTTGTTTTCTTTTTAACAGTTTTCTTTTATGAGTTTATAAAATAATGTGTGGGAAAATTACAATAATACATGACATAAACGAAAATTTAAACATATATTTACACGTAGACCGCTGTATATTATACTAGCAACCCGCCCTCGCTTCGCTTCGGTTTCAGTCGCTTAAACCCGCGTAGTTCCCGTTTCTGTGGGAATATCGGGATAAAATATAGCCTATGTTACTCCCTGATATTATAGCTTTCCATTGGTGAAGGAATTTTTGAAATCGGTTCGGTGGTTTAAGCGTGAAAGCATTACAAACAAACATCCTTACTTTCACATTTATAATATTAGTATGGATTCACTACACTTGTATTGCCTGGTAGGGATCGCAATGAACAAGAAGGAAGAAGTCATGATAATGATTGAGGTGTAACTAAAGTAAGAACCAGAAAAATAGATTACTTATTAGAGGTTAATATTGGCTATTTATGCAAGTATATTGCATCGGCAACTTAGACTAAATAAAAGTATGATGAACTGTGTTGCCCATTTCTAATAAAAAAAGTGTGGAAGATTGCAAAAAATATCCAAATGCTTACTAGCATTGCTAGTGCTAGTTTATGAAAGCGGACAAATTGACCAAAATGGGTATTGACCAGAGGCAGCTGTACCTTAAGTGCGCTCGTGCGCTGAACCACCAAATCAAAATATTTAAAAACTACAAAATTTAACTTCATATTTATTTTTAAATTATTTTTATATTTATTCTTTGAACATAAAAAAACATATAACAAATAAAATTTCAAATTATGATGAAACAATATAAGCGCTTTACTAGACTATTAAAACTTTATTCCTTGTAAAAAAATCTCGTGCGCTGAGGCGAGCGCACGGGGACTGCCCATACAACTTGTATTAGAAATGAGTTAAAACGCCTGGCGCGTGAGACAGAAGATAGTTCATAGAAATATGTTGAAAAATGAGTCTGTTCCCGTACGGCGCACGGGCGAACCGAACATTGCCGAGAGAACTCGACTTACGACGAAATTCGCTGATGATGTCTCGTTAAGTACAGTAAGTAGGTATAGTTTCGATGTATCTGTGACGAGTTAAATATGGGTTGTTTACATTAATTGTTTTTTTTTTATTTTGGTCTTAGTTTAGTTCTATTTTATACTGCGTATACAGTGGGTGAAAATGAGCATAAATATAGACTATATTAAAGACAATAACAAAACTTTTTAAAATAAAGTTGATATAAATTGGCGGGACCGCCAAGGCCCTCTTTTAGAAATATTTTTTGAAGTGTGAAAAACAAACAAAATACCTATTTTTCTTCGCAAGTACACCTACAAAATGTAATGCGTTCAAAAATAATAAAAAAAAATACGTAAATTGTTGTTCCATTGCAATTTCTGATCTTAATACTTAGTGAGGAAGTAAAGTGAACCACCACTTTGATGACCCACCAGCCGCCACTGGTATACAGGTACAGCCACTGGTATTGACAAGAATAAATCAATAAAATCAAGCACTACTATGAATGAACCCGAAACCCGCAGAGTCATTATATCTATTCGTTCATTTAAAAATTAAGCCGTACTCACTCCTTTATACTAGATCTGAAATGTTTGGCCAAATCAGTTGAATTTAATTAAAGATTTTCAAAACCCTTGCACATTGATGATAAGAATGTCAAGTAAATAAAACTGTAAGGAAGGACATTAATAAAGCTTTGTAAATTATGTTTCAAGTTATTTCATGATTTTGGGAATCCATGATTTATTTCATTTATTTTATTTATTTGTAACTTCATTCCATGTTAATTTTTGTGTGTAGTGACGAAGTATGAATACAATTTACCACTCCCTATCCTTGCTATGCTTATAATATCTATGCAGGAATAGTAAAACCCAAAATAAAAACCTCATGCCGACTTGTCTGACCAGCGTGATATTAGAGAAGGCTGAGGCCTAATAGTGGGACGTATCTGAACTAAAATAAAGATGATAAATTAATTGATTCCTTGAGGGTATATGCGGCAATTTTCTCAAAACACTTTAAAATACATAATTCGACACAAGAAAATTAATTAGTAATAGCAATATAAATTCGCACAGTAGTTAAAATAGTTGAATAATTCACAATAACACGTCCCCAAAGTTGTGTTAGGAATCCAAACTGAGTACCAATAGTTGGATCAAAAATACCTACGCGAATTACAATGTGTTCGTAGATACCAGTCACTATATTATTTGTAAAGTTTAAGGTGCAATTTTTCGACTTTTACGATAGTTTGAGGACGTTTGATTTTAACATTGAGTTACCTCTTTCAAATTTAACCTGCTATAACTTTCGCTATCAATATCTAGACACGCAGTAGCGTGTTAAGCTAAGTTCACGCTACAAGAACTGGCGAGCCACAGCCAAATTAAATGTTTAGTGTCAATATATCATAAGTTATTTGCTTTATGTAAATAATTCGATTATTGGAATTGTCAAATTTTTAAATGACAAAACACTTTCACAGTAGAAAGATAGTCAAGGCACTGTGTAATAATTTACTTAAGAATGTTATACGTTCTTTTAGTAAAGGAATTTCAAGATAGTCTCCAGAACTTGGCATCCATTTAGATGTCAAGCCTTTTATTGGCGAAGTTAATTATATAGATTAAACCTAGATAGATTGAACCCGACATTGTAAAGAACTTGTTATTATTTTGAGCCTATAATATTTAGTGATAGTTTTAGGACAGAAATAAATAAACAAAATGAAATGAATGAATTAAGGGATAATACATTTTATTAAAAAAAAAACTTTCTGCGAGTCGGTAGTATTGGACTTGCTTGACAGTTCTCCACATTGTCCAATGTGCAAAGGCTAGTGACGCGCCATTTCATCGATTTTATTGGATACAATTGACAGGCCTTTGTTTGCAAATATGCACTTTAGTGCTACATTTCTCTGGTTTTTACAAACAATTATCGATAAATAATGGCCCAGCTTATCGCTTTTAACGATATGTTCTTACTTCTACTACGACAAAGAATATTATTAAGCTGTAGTTGATCGTTGACATTATCATAAAATAATAGCTATAATATACGTTTCTGAAAACGACGTTGTTTTGAAAGTAAAATTATTTCTTGTGACTATTTGCATAACATTAATGATGTTTTCATTCAAGTTCATTCTGAATATCGAGTGGAACTTTTTTCTTCGTGTGTATGCAAAGCATCGCATTTGCATGCTCCGAAACCACATTCGCCCTAATTTAGTCGCGTCTGCTATCTCCATTGGAATCGTTAAAATGCACGCACGGTAGCGAGAACGGTTTAAAACATGAAACAATAAATAAATAACGAGAACAATAAATATAATTAAAAACGACAAAAAGCGTCCGTTCGCATGACGTGGGTACAAACGGTTGCGCACTCTCGACGACTCTATATTAACGATATGAATACAATCCCAAATTTCATATACAAAATTCAGCTTTATCAAATACAAATATGATTCGATTTACAATGTTTAAAATCGATATTCCTTTAACATTTTGTCACCGGCACATCAGGATTCGAACGCTGCTCATTAGAGATTTTTATTTTTAAATAGTCGTTGTAGAGTCGAGTATCCTGTACATCCTGCTGAGAGTTTTTAAAATTCGAAAATGGAATTTAAACGAGATGATGTTTCTTTATTGCTTTCAATTCGTTGAAGCTATTCTAGACGCGTTTGCACTTTAATTGGTGTCGATAGAGATGATAATCGATTGCGCAAGAACTTTCAATTTGACAGATCTGTGAAGTGTGTTCGTAACTTCGTTCTATGACAGGTCGGAAGCCAGAGGTCCTAATAAGGTTCGAGTGGACTTATCTGAGTTGTCGCGCTGTCCCAAATTTATTGCACCAATTAGTAGAGTCCACGTGAAGGGATTTATCTTAAGTTTCGATCGCGCTCTATTTGGGAGGTAACGGTCGATAATGGTTGCATTTCGGAGAATATCCCTTTGATTTTTTTTCCAAAACTATGGTAGACATTTTCGGAAGCGAGAATGTAACAAGTTAATTGGGTAAAAATATTCCGAGGCCAACACATAGTGGGTGCTTATAAAGATCATTACGACCACAGATTAATTAGAAAGCTACCGGAGTTGATCTTATAACCGGCCCTTAGAGATAACCGAGCATTACTGTGTAGCCAATTACTCCGTATCTTATTATTACGACTGTTTCCAGAATTGATAGTTACTTCAAAAGCATATTTGAAGATTAATATCGAGTTAACTCATCATACAATCTACAGTTTATATATAAAAAAACGATGACAAATAAAGATTACTTGGAAGATAATAAAATTAGTATCTAATTTATGATGTAACTTGTTTTAATTTAAGCACTTCTAAGTATTAAACTTAGTGATTACAGTTCCATCTTCTTTAATGTATATTATATCAAAGTTTCAACAGTTATTGCGCATATACCACTAGTAGTCTTAGTACCAATCTCTTATCCATATGAGTTCGATTTCCAAGCAGGAAAGTTTTTTTTGTGATACACAAATGATTGAATTTAGAATTAGATTTAGAATAGACTTAAAATGTACATAGAACAAGCTTAGAATACACTTCGAATAGACTTAAAGTGGAATCGCAGTAGACTTACAATAGACCTACAATAGACCTACAATAGACTTACAGTAGACCTACAATAGACTCAATAAGTCTGGATGTTACTTGAGTCTATTAATTGTTTGTTTATACTTCGGTTCCCTGAAAACTTTTTGTCTTAAAAATAAAAAGAAAGATTATCTCAATATCATCATGATGAAGTCTACCCCTTTTTAGGCGGATTATAGTCTGGACGCACGCCGTCTGTTCCATCCGGGGTGACGAAAGGGCGGCACGCGGCCCCATAACCCATCGTATTGCCTCCCCTTCCCCACTGGTCCCTTGACCCGATACCCTTTCAGGTAATGTCCCTCCCCGATGTCCCTCCCAAGGCGTCACCCCCACGTGTCACCCCCACGTGATGGAAACTACCCTGAGCTATTATCACATTAGACCATAATTAAATACCCAGTTTAGGCGGTGTCATGACAAAAACACACTACGTCTATTAAAATAAAAGATTTAGTATTGAAAAGGAATGACTGCATTTGCCTTTCTTTTTTTTTGGGGCGGGCTATGGTCAGCTCTCTCGCCGCCCGGCTCCGTCCGGGGCGACAGAGGGCCACCACGCGGCCCCATGACCCACCCATGGCACGTCGCCTTCATCGTTCGGCCAACCACCGGTGCAGAGTTCCCTGTCGTCAGTGGTCGGCCCGACGGAATACTCCGGTCGCGGGGTACGCTCCCTCCATGACTGCATTGTCTTAAGTGAAATCATATCGAATGGTACCGTAACGTAATATGACTAGGTTTAGATACGCAAGGTGGACTATAAATAAGAGAAAAATATCAGTTGAAGACGTACCTGGTCTTTGTAGTCATAATGGTATCCTAAAGGTGATAGATATAAAGCTCTATGTTAAACCAGCTCATGAAAATCATATTCATCATATCTCATATATTTAGTATTCACTTCTGCATGAAAGAAAGCCAAAACATCCAGACAAAATGCTAAAATAAGTCAAGTAAGCAATACCGAAGAGTGCTAAAGTATAACAAAAGATGTAACAAAAACCAGCTAAGTGCGAATCCACCAGCTAAGTCGCGCACGAAGGGTTCCGTACCATTATCTATAAAAAAGGCGAAAAAATCGAGTTTATTGTATGGGAGCCCCCCTTAAATATTTATTTTATTTTGTTTTTAGTATTTGTTGTTATAGCGGCAACAGAAATACATAATCTGTGAAAATTCCAACTCCTCTCCTTCTAGCTATCACTGTTCTCGAGATACAGCCTGGAGACAGACAGACGGACGGACAGATGGACGAACAGACAGTGAAGTCTTAAGGTCGGTATACACGACAACGATATATCGTAGCGATCTGACTGCGCAAACCGTTTGTGCAGTTAATCGAACATCCATAGAGCGTACACACGACAACGATAACTGTGTCAATTTTCGTCCACACTACCGATAAAACTGCACAAACGGTTTGCGCAGTTATATCGCTACGATATATCGTTGTCGTGTATACCGACCATTAGTAATAGCGTCCCGTTTTTATCCTTTGGGTACGGAACACTAAAAAACAAGTTTTTTTTTTTGTCTTGTCAGACACGTTGGTATAGGGTTTCATTTCGAGTTTTCCTTCTTTTGCATAGATTTTATGTGTATATTATATCCTATAGTCGTCTTTTACGACACCCACGGGCAAGATAGGGAGTGGTGAATTGTATTCTTACTCCGTCACCACACGGAGATTATTATTTCTCTTAGAGAACCAAAAAAATATAGGTAATTCATAGGAATATCGCGAGTATTTATTTCCTTAGATTTGTATGGGGATTATCAGCTACATTGAGTCATTTTTCGCCCTCTCGCAGGTATTTTAAGGACCTCCCTGCGAAGAATAAAGCCAAAAGTGTTTAAAAAAAGGTGTGTCTATCAAAAGCCGTTCTAAATATATCTATTTTATGGTAAAATTGATCATCACTCTCTAAAATCCCACGGGATAATAAAATAAAGACATTATAGACTAGTTTACAATAGCGAGTGTAGGCAATCCACTCAATGAACATTTTTTTTGCAATGAATGAATGAACGAATCTTTTATGAATGAATCTATTTATTATTTTTTTTTAACCTGTGAATAGAGTTCTCGGACGATAAAAATTTGTATTGTTGTCTAATTTTATTTATGACTACGATATATGCGACATTTAATAATGGGTATTCAAAAAAAGAAGAAAAATATGCTATTAAACATCGAAGAATAATTATTTATGAACATAAGAAAAGATTTAATAGTATTAAATACTCTATTTGGGTAACATTTTTGACGTAACAACGTCTTATAATTCGATGGAGCTGCCTGCACACACGAAAAAACATGACGCATGCGGCGTTACCTCGCTCTGAGGCGTTCCATTTAAGCCTTGATCCATACAAAATATCTATCAAACAAATAAAATTAAAATTTTCTTTTGAAAAATAAAACCATTCCATCAGTATATTCTTATGACGTTGTCACGTTCAACTATCGTCAGTAAACCAAACCGACTTTATAGATAACCGATTTTTTTTTAAAGATGACCTGAAAATAGCCGTAGTTATTTTTATGTAGGTAATTATTGTATAGCACCTAAGATACCACCTAAGATGACTAAAATACCTAGTTCAATAACAAGGTTTTTAATGAAACTTAATAAATTATACTTATATTCCATCATCATCATTAGGTATGTGAAAGCTGACAAGTGTTAAAAACGTCGGGAAATCAAAAATATAAACGCAATGAAATGTGTGTGTGAAAGGTGTAATAATATTTAATGGTTAATAATAGGTGCTGTGTGGTAATAGGCTACGAATGTTACCCTTACATTGCTCGTAGATGTTGTAAAAGACGATGATCTTTCTAACATGACCTGGGCCAACTCCATCTTACTCGTATGGTCAACAATTATATACCCACGTAAACATCAAAAATTCATTTTTTTTTTTCTTTTTTTTAAGACAACACCCAGCACTAAGGAAATAATCCTTGTATTGCGGGTGACACTACAAACATATAATTAATGGACACAAATTACATCCAGACTCAGAACAACAATTTGTGGATTGCACAAAGTGTTGTCCCGCGTGGGATTCGAACGCCCGACACTGGCGCTGTAGGTCGCTGTCTTAACCACTACGCCATCTGTGCAGTCCGCATTCAAATCATTATTATTAATATACCAAATATCGAAACGTTTAGCCCAAAAGTTATGCCTTGATTTGCAAATAAATGTACAGATAGCCTGATTAAAATGTCTAAAATCACCAATTTATACTCTTTTTTTTTTTGGGAGGGTGGGGTACGGTCAGCGCGCTCCTCGCTCCATTCCGTCCGGGGTGACAGAGGAGCGTAAGCAAGCACACCCGTAACCCAACCGCGACACGTCGCCTTCGTCGTCGGCCACCGGAGCAGGGTGACTTGACGTCAGTGGTCGGCCCGACGGAATGCCCCTTGAGGAGTACCCTCTCCTCGATCGACGTCCCCCTCTCAGGGAGGACGTCGGTCTTTCCTAACGTGATTAGCCTCTCGGCAGGTGACGGACTAATTCCCCGGTCGAGTCAATGACTGTGACACCTGTTACTATTTTTCCCTCACATCTTCGATGTACAAACACAGATTTAGTCTCTCTACTATTAGAAGTAAAAACTTCCTTAGGCGCGTTGAGCGCTTTTAATAAAAATTATGAAACTCGCGTCATTGTCACCGAAAGCTTTCCATGAGCTATATATATATATATATATAGGTACATAGTATATATATATATATATATATATATATATATATATATATATACTATGTACCTATATATATGTGTACTTATTGAGTGAACTAAAAGCATGAAATTCGCGTCATCCTCACCGCACGTTATTTATGAAATGTTTTTGGTTTATAACAAACTGTCAATGACCAATTTAAACTTTAATCATTGATCATAAAAACTTCTTTATAAACCATAATTAATTCAAAAAAAATAATCTAATAGCTAGACGATACTATTCACAGGTACCTACTTAGTTTTCACTTCTATCGGCAGTCCCCAAAGATTGCACTGCATTTATTTTTTTTATTATCTTCTTGATATATTTATTTCTTGGGTGTGTATATGTCACTGAACTCCTCTTAAACGGCTGGACCGATGTTTAAAAATTTTTTGTGTGTATTCAAGGGGATTCGAAAATAGTTTAGATTCACAATTGGACCTGGTAGGTGACGCTGATGTCGAGTTCAAGGAGAATTCTTTTTAATTTATTTGAACTGAACAACGTCTGTTGGGTCAGCTAGTTAATTATAAGTGTAGATATAGGATCGACAAAGTCAATTGCATTTGTTTTTAAATTTTTAATACAATATAGACTTTGGACAATTGTCTCATCCAAAGAGACAAGCAGTAGGTAAATAGAGTTATAAATACACCTGTAATTCATAATATCACCTTCACTTGGATTGGATTGCAATGCTATTGAGATATTACACTATGTTAGTCAAACGAGTTAGCATAGGTTTTCATTTTAAAGACTTCACGAAGCAATCCATGTATTGTATTTTTTTTTTTTTTTTATGGGTGGACTATGGTAAGTGCACACGCGGTCCATTTTGTCCGGGGCGACGAAAGGACGGTACGCGAGCCCATAACCCACCCGTACCCACGTCGCCTGTTGTTGGGCCGACTATCGGAGCAGGGTGACTCGTTGTCAGTGTTATGAATTGTATGCTACAAATACTTTCAAATCTCACATTTCTCGTGAGTTTTGTTAATTACGACTAAGAGTTGTACATCGATCTACGTCAGCTCCATCTAATGGAGTCTGTTCAACATTATATTCCCAAAGAGGATTGATGTCAAAAAGGCGGCCGGATATAATGAAGAAGAGTACAAATTGAGTTGACCCCAAATAATTGGGTTAAGAGCAGGTTAATGGTGATGAGTAGGGAACATTTGTGTTATGTGGAACTTCAAGAAAAATTACATCCAGACTCAGAATAATCATTTGTGGATCGCACAAAGAATTGTTCCGTATGGGGAGTAAGAGAAGTAGGTCCGCCATTTGGGCAGTTTGTTTGATTTCACCATCATCATCATCTCAGTTTATAACGTCCCGCTACTGAGCTCAAACTTCCTCTACAACGGTAGGGAATTCTTCTACAATCATAGGGAAATTAACCTATTATACCATGCTGGGCAGATCTAAGTATTGGTATGAAGATGTTGCCGGGTTTTCCTACTCTTGTATATCCCTTAGACGTATTTTATGATGGTTGTTTCGGTAGGTACCTGCATAAGGTCGCTAAGAGGTAGAGGACGCCATCCTACCACCACTGCGATTGCGACGAGGACATGGCGCAACATACGCTCGAAGTCTGCATGGCCTGGGCAAAGCAACGCTGTGAACTCGTCGCAATCATCGGTGCCGACCTGACGCTGCCGAACATCGCTTGAACGATGCTCGACAGCATTAGGAACTGGTGCGAAGACCTGCGCCTGATGTCGCCGCCGGCAGCGGGTGGATGGGCCGGGAATAAATCTGTCACCCGCAGACCCGCCAACCGCGTGAGGTCCCACAACACTATCTTGTTGCCGGGGCGTCGAATGAGACGATACCCGAAAAGATAACGAGGGACGGGCGGATCGGAAGGAGTGTGTTCAGACCATAGACTAACAAAAAAAACTCATTTTATGACAACCATAGGCAAAACAAAAGGCGTTGATTTGTATTCATACCTACTCCATCATCACACGACAAAGTTTTATTTTTTATTTCAAGGTTGTTTCAATTTTCTTTATTTTGTCTGTTTTAATGTTCTTTATTTTCTTACATCTTATTGTCATCTGATAACGTAGAAACTGGAATCGTAACGCAATATATTCTCTGTCCATACAATCTGAAAATAAGCAATTTAATCAACGTAAAACACGGACCACAAAGTAGTTAAATTTATAAAAACTGCACCCCCGTTGAAGAGAAATTCTCACGAAAATAAATAATAAAATAAATTAGTACGATGGCTTTGCATGGTATGTAAGGTAACCGCAAAATGCAGCCTTCGTTTTTAAAATCAATGACGCAAAAGCAATCGTTAACAATGTTGCCTTTGCTAAACGTTTCTCTGCACGCATCATTAATTTATTATTACTATATTAATTTTTTTTTTTGATTATTTTTTACTACACGGGTAATATAGATTAATGTATAAGGTGGAATTTCCTCTATATAATTTTATATACTTTTTTTATTTTTTATTGCAAACGGTGGCAAACAAGCAAACAGTACACCTGTGTGCCTACTCTTGAATTTCGATTTCAATTCTAAATCCAATCGCAACTCGAATTTTAGCAAATTTAGTACTCTTGAAAGCGACACTAGCGCCCGATTGGAATCAAACTCGGTGGAACGTTTCTAAACTAGATGAATTCGACTCTCGTCGATTAAGTCAAATATTTGCTACTCCCGACGTGATTTTGACCTAGTTTAAAATCGTTAATGTTGCACAATTTTAAGAAAACGTCTTTGTGGTGCTCCAGTTTGATAACGTTATTAATTTAAAGTAAGAAAACATGGCACATTTGGTGAAAATAACAACGACGAACATGAAAAATTCATTCTCGATTTTGTTGAAATACCAAATATAAGTTTGGTGAGATTAGAATCGAATCGGATTCGAAATTAGAATTGATTTCGAGAGTAGGCCCACAGATGGTTAAGTGTTGCTGCCGCTCATCGACTTTTGCTAAGCGGCTACCTACCGTGAAAAAAAGTAAAGGGAGTGTGAATGCGTGCAATGAGATTTGATGAAACTAAAGGCATCATAAAAACCCACCACACGCAAACACCCTTAGAAAGTTGGGCTTCCGCCTCTCTCGCTCACCAAACGAAGCGCAGTAACAAATTGCTACTACTCAGTCGTCGATTTTCTGCGAGAATGTGGTACTACTCCGGACGGACCAGCCCGCGGCTATATACAGATATTTAACTGTCAACAGTGTGGTCCTACCACTACAAATAATAATAATAATAAACTACGGGGAAAAGACTGCGATGGTGAAACCGGCGCCGCACCGCTCGACACCCCAAGCCACTTGCACCAATGTTGCCCCCCTGTTGCCCATATGGCCTGTGTGTCTGTGGCGACCGTTTGGAGGGGCCCATTCAGTGAGTTGGCGAGTCAACGTCTGCCAAAGTTCAAGACAATAAAGGTATTGAAGGCAGACGACAGTTTTTCAATCAATAGTTTTTAGTTTAGCCAGTCCATCAAACCTCCAAACCCATAAACAGTTATTAGATACCATCATCACACAATAGTTTTACACCTACCGTTGGCAGTCCACGTGTGTCATGTGCAGACGTGGAGTGTCATCGGTAGATGTCCCATCCCATTTTTACATTAAATTTCTCCAAAGGCCTCTGTGTGTTGGATCCATATCCCCATGTAAGCCTTTCAAAGGACCGGATATCTTCGCTTGGGAGATAGCCGTGAATCGGAGATACATGAGTATAAATAATAATAATCATTTTATTTCAAGCAACATAAAGACTCATAATAATAATAAATGTCATAAGAATAATAATCACAGTAATAAAATTAATACAATAATAGAATTTAACTCAAAAACAATTACATTCATGCAATACAATACTTGTAAAGATTTTACAATTATTGATTGTGCCAATACTTGTCCATATTATCATTTCAGGTCAAGCTTCCTTCATACCTGATGGAAGGTGAATTGACCTAATATACCACGCTGTTCAAAAGAGTTCATAAACGTTTCATTTGTTATCTGCTTATGCTCCCTTAGTCGTCTTTCACCTACGGATAAAAAAGGGAACATGAATTCATCATCGCAGCCCACATACGTCCCACTGTTGGGCTCGGGCCTCCTCCACAATGGGAGGGAATTTGACCTACTATACCATGCTGGTCAGACATGTTGGTATAGGGTTTCATTTCGAGTTTTTCTTCTCTTGCACAGATGTTATGTGCACATTATATCCCATAGTCGTCTTATACGACATCCACGGGCAAGATAGGGAGTGGTGAATTGTATTCTTACTCCGTCACTCACAATTTAGAGGAACTATTTTCAATGATGTTTAAACCGAGTAAGTGCCTATATAAAAACATTAAGGAATAATTTCAAAATCCACAAAAATTACTTTATTGTAATTCATATAGACTGCACTGGAGATATCTGCAACGCATCATGGTGGTTTAAATTAATAGTCACTTGTTCCGAATAATATGAGTTTGATTCACAGTATCAAATAAATTTAAATGAGCAATTCTTGACTGAAAGATGGCGTAGTGGTTAAGATACCCATCTACCATGCCAGAGTCGTGGGTTCGAATCCCATACAAAACAACACTGGGCGACCCACAAACTGTTGTTTTGAGTCGGGGTGTAATTTGTGTCTGTTAATTATATGTTTGTAAAGTCCCCTGCAACACAAGGCATATTTCCTTAGGACAGGATGTTCTCTTTTAAAAAAAAAATGTATATTTCTACATATTGAGAATCTGGGCAATGGCTGCAATGATTGCTATGAAATTCCTATGCAAGTTTCGGGGGCCAAAAATCGATCCAGCTAGGTTTCCTGCCCGAAAACCCCATTTTATTGATGTTTTCAAGCAATTAAAATATTATGGTAAATTTAGCCAATAAGTATCAAGTATAAAAATAGCTTAGATGGGCAATCGACCAGTTTCTTAATCCATGCAACCCACTTCGATTCTTGATTTTACCTTTTCTATTAGGTATTTCCCTCCATATTGAAATTTTCATTACTTTTCGATGAATAAAAATATTATTTTATTCTTAGTTAAATAACCAATTCATCACCTTATCCTATCGATAGGATAAATTCATATTTCCTTAGAATAATAACGTATAGAAGGTAAGTTCACGCACAAAAAGTGAGACATTTCAATTGAAGCCTAATGGAGCTTACACCAGAACCGTTCCGTAATGTATAAGTCATAGCACTGCACGAACGTACGCAACTCTTAAAAAATAAATAGGTAATTATGACGGTTTGTGCATTCAAATGGTGTCATAACACATTTGAAAAATATAAAAAGATTATTAACATTACTTTTAAAGGTAATTCGACGATTTATGTTAATAAAAACAAAATTTGTTTTCATAATTTGTATAGTGGTGTACGTGTGTAATCGTCTGCGCGCCATTAGTATTTTTAGATTCAAATTTTGAAAGTTCGAAGTATTGACACTATCCCTCTATACGTTATTATTCTAAGCATATTTCATTAGTATATAATTTGTATCTAAGGGTACTCTGAAACACCAAAGAGAGATATTAAAATATTTAAATATATTTCAAAAAAAGCTTGGTAATCCAGATAACTCTTATTGCGACGGTCATAACGAAAGATTATGTGTACCTAATGTAATCCTTTAATTGCTTGTTTTAAAGTATCTCTCTCGAAAAAGATTTATAGATTTATTTAAAAAAATGAAAATATGTTTTCTGAAAAAAAAATACTGCACAGAGTAAGTAAAGAGCAAAATTATCAGTCTCTGAACCCTAGAGATTTGTTGTTTCCTTGTAAATAAATACACTTCTTTATGGTTTTTATCGACCCCTCAAAATCTTGCTTAGGATATATCCTAAACTAGATTTAGGTCTAACCAAATAAAAAATATGTCATAGTCACCACGCTGACCTAGTTGCCTTCTCAAGTTCTGTGCTTATGCTCCTTACGCGTCTCATGGGACTCACTTCTTCTTCTTCTTCTTCTTCTTTTTTGTCTTGGCAATCAGCTATTAATACAAACCATTTTTGCCAGTGTCGAGTTATAATTTTCTTTTCAAATTATCAATTTCTTCATGTAAGTAATGGTCCATCAGTAAGTCAAAGTGTCGCCTCCAACAGTGTAATGGTCACTGTTAGGGGTATCTTCTGAGAATTTTGGTGGAAACAAAAAGGTATGTATAGCAGTTTTATATCATATTCACTACACCTCAGCAGTTTTGCCACTATATATTACATAAAATGCCATCAAAATTATTTAATATAATACGTTAAAAATATAATACAAGAACACCACATGACACTTTCAGATGCCCGCCAAAATCCTGGGACCCACTTATAAATAATATGTTTTTTTTCTATAATTGCGACATCATCCATTCATCCATTTAGCATCCTACCAACAGTTATTGTTTGATACGGACCATCTCTCAAAATGGGAAAACACTATAATGATCACGTTTAATAGGTGGGTTAACGATCGTCGTTAGTGTTATGAATTTTTCATCAGAACGTTTTTGTCTATTCCTCTGGTGCCAGACAGTTGCATAACTCCCACGCGAATCTAAGAGGCCATAAGTCATCGCATTCTTAGCCGATCACCCACCATCCATTACCACGCCTGGGACACAACTGTGTAGCTATAAAGATAGTAATTTATAGCTTTAAAGATATTAATTAGACAGCAAAAAATAATAAAACTGGTCAATTAGGTATACTAAAATGAACGAGATAATTAGTATACACTAGTGCCAGTAGATTAATGATTGAGCCAACTTTGACAGCAAATAAAAAAATTACTCCCTACAAATAAACGTCATATTCATAGTAAAATTATGTCGAAATAATCTCGGTAAAAGTCGTAGGCACCCTCATGAATAAAACTAGCTGGTGTATAAATTCAAATTTCCTCTTCTCCACACGCTCATTTCCATATCTCGGCCGCTCTCCCCCTATGCTTTATTATTAAAACTCCAGTGCAAAAACCGACACCCAAGTTATTCGCTATCTACATTCGGAAATGGCATTATCGGCCGCGCGGCCCGAGGCGCACACGTCTCAGCCAATAGGGCATTCTTATCAGAAAATGACTCATTTCAAATGACAGAGTGTTCTAAAACATATTCAAATAAAGAACGCTACAACTGTCAATAAAACCACGTTCGAATTTTAAACTCTGTAACAAAGTCATTCAGTATAGTTTGAAGTGTCGCACCGCTGTTCAGTTAAGACTAGTCAAATGGGAACTCTCGTACCAAGAGGAAATTGGAATAAGAAAATTTGGGGTGTAAAATGAAAGATAGACGAGTGCTAATTTCCGGCTATTACTACGTCTCTTTCTTTCCCGCACATTTATTGCAGAGAATGTATTTGAGTAGGTCTATTACCGTCTTTTTCTAACGTATAGGACTTTACTATTTTAATAGAATGGACGATGTAATATAGTAATACTAATTCGTGTAATGTTGTAATATATTATGCTGTTGTGCAGATGCAGAAACATTTATTGTATATCGAATTGCTATTGTAATCGGTTCCCTTTGTTTATGAGGAATTGAAACGTTACTCTAGTAGCCTGTGAAAGTAGACTATGAGACGCCATTTTGAATTCTAAATCTGGCAAATAGTGTTATTCGATTATACGCTGAGGAGATCTAAGTAGGACATGGAACTGTGTGAACTAAGAAGAAAAAAAGCGGGGATTTGCCCACTATTCTTCTTCTCAGTCAAATTGGTCCCCCTGGTCTAAAATGTAGGCTTTACTTCTTCTAATTATTTTTGTTCATTTTATTTGATTGCATTCATTACTAATCTTTTATCACGCCAGTGAAAAGGATGGGGTAGTGAATTGTAATTTTACTCCGGCATTCTAACAACTAACCCAACCACGGAGTCCTTGTATAACAAGGGAGTAAAAGTTACCTGCCACAATGTATTTTCCACTTCTCTGAAGATTTAACAATATTATTTGAAGATTTAACAATTCAAAGTAATTATTTGCTTTTTTGTGTTTTGACGGAATAAGAATACAATTCATCACTCCCTGTCTTGCCCGTGGATGTCGTAAAAGACGACTAAGGGATAATTTACTTATACCTATTACATCTATACAAGAGAAGGAAAACTCGAAATAAAACCCTATATCAACCTGTCTGACCAGCCCATGCTGGTACTATACCATTATAGTAAGGTCAGTTTCCTTCCTATCGTGGAAGAGGCTTGAGCCCAGCAGTGGGACTTATATATATGAGCCGAGATGATGATGCTTTACAAATCGTTTATTGTTTCATATTGATTCAGAGATCCGTCCTTCAAAACACACATTAGTTTTAGGTATTTTGGAGTGGTAGGACCACACTGTCAACAGTTATCTGTCTACAGCCGCGGGCCGGTCCCCCCGGGGCAATACCACGCTCTCGCAGAAAATCGACGTCTGAGTAGTAGCAATTTGTTAGTGCGCTTCGTTCAGTGAGCGAGAGAGCCGAAAGCCCAACTATCTGAGGGTGTTTGCGTGTGGAGGGCTTTGATGGTGGTTAGTATCACCGAGCCTCAATGCACGCATTCACACTCCCTTCAATTTCTTCGCGGTAGGCAGTGGCCTTGTAAGGGTCCATGAGCGGCAGCGACACTTACCATCAGGTGTACTGTTTGCTCGTTTGCCACTGCTTGCAATAAAAAATTAAAAAAGAATATGAAGAATCCTTGAAATTCTCAATTTTAAATTAAATGTTAGAACAATAAAATATTTTTGTCCTTTGTAAAATTTTACTCTCAGATCAAAATAGCGAATTTAAAACAATATATAATGTACTAAATTATTAAATATGCTTATTCAGCAATAAGTGTCGGTGTAGGCCTCGGGTCCCATCAACTGGCACACGTGAACCACTTAATCAATTAATCATACACCATCACATTGGAAAAGAGCTGATACTCTTACACTGCTAGACTGGTATTAACCAAACATAGGTAAGAACTACCGCAAGAAAATTGGCTTTCAAATGTAAAAAACCGCATCGAAATCGGTCCATCTGTTTGAGATCTACGATGCTACAGGCACACATACACAGGCAGACATTGACATCAAACTTATCACACTCCTCTTTTTGAGTCAGGGGTTAAAAAACAAACTTGTGATAACTTTATTCAATAGTGCAATATTATAATTATAGTTTAAAAAACTAAAAAACACGCTTACAAGCTGACAGACCGAATGACAGAAGTTTCAAATTTCGCGCATGCGTAGTTCGCACACTAGCTCTGTCTCCCTTGCTCTTATGCAAAGGATACGATTACAAATTTCTAAATCCTGGCAAATCTAATCAGGATATTCGCCCATTTTGATCGAATCATTGCATTCTCATGGGCCATTGACGAGTGTGCAAAGTTTAAATAAATTCTGTTTGTTCAAAGTGGGCCAAAATGACGTTCAAAGATTCCGTTACATACTGACATACATACGTCTGAAGCTAATAAAAGCGTATTAAAAAGGATTGAATGTCAATATCAGAGTGGTGAGCACAAACCGAGTCCTCAATAGCAAATGACGATTGCGACCGAGTTGTGTCAAATGCCTCCGGAATTTATCGACTACCCGCAAACAATTCGCCTCAACCGTTAACTGTATTCTGTTCAAATAGTAGCAACTGCGTCGATGAAATTGTATATTTATTGATATATTTGATGTAGAATAATAAAGGTATTTTCCGTGTAGTGACGGAATAAGAATAAAATTCATCATCTCTTGCCTGTGAGTGTCGTAAAAGGCGACTAAGGTGATATCTTGTTCATACAATTAGGTACTATGAAAGAGACTGAACACTCGAAATAAAACCAACCCAACCCATCTGATCAGTGTGGTATCATCTGAGCCCATATTCGTCCCACTGTTGGGCTCGGGCCTCCTCCACTGTGGGAGTGAAATTGACCTACTATACCACGGCATAGGGTTTTGTTTCGATTATTCCTTCTCTAGATGTTATATGCATATCATATCACTTACCTACATACACCTTACCTATACCATATAGTAGTTTAATTTCCCACCTAATATGAAGGAGACTCGAGCCCAGTAGTGGGACGAATATGAGCTGTGATGATTTTGAGAGTAGTAAAAAATTATGATTCATCATTTTAACTCATATAAGTCCCACTGTTGGGCTCGAGCCTTCTCCACTGTAGTAGAGAAATTGAGCTACTACACCACGCTGGTCAGACGTGTTGGTATAGGATTTTGTTTCGACTTTTCCTCTTCTTGCATAGATGTTATTTGCATGTTTAATCCCTTAGTCGTCTTTTACGACAGCCACGGGCAAGAGAAGGGGTGAATTGTATTCATACTCCGCCACTCCGACGATGACATGTAGTATTCTTTGATTTGCAATACTTTTCTGAATTTCGTGTGGTGACGGAATAAGAATACAAATCCCCACCCCTTCTCTTGCCCCTGGATGTCGTAAAAGATGACTAAGAAATATATTAATTTAACCCGCCGAATGTGCCGCCGAATGTGCCGCCGAACTCGAGGCTTCCGTTCCGATGGTCCGCTCAATGTTATCACCATTCAGCCTTTCGCCATTGGATGCAGGCCTCCCTCATTCGCCACAAAGTGCGATCTTGTGCCGCAACGACGCTTAGCATGGTCCGCTGAATATAAGAGAAAACAGCGAGACCTATACATCATTATTTTGTGTTAAGGTTTAAACTCAAATGACAATTCTTAGTGATTTTAGATTGTAAGCAAATAATTGTCATTTTTGTATAATTGATGATAGTAATAAATAAAAAAAAACTATAGCAGATTCAAAAAAGTTAAATTAGGTTGCATTTTCATTATTTTGGCTCTCCTAACATCATTATTTTGGTTCCCCTAAAAATCGGTTTTAAATTATAAAAGCATAATGGGTTCTGATTTACCAATAAATAAAAGGGAGAAAATTCACACCCTGCCATAGTACTATCTTGATCGCTTCCTTGTGTAATGTGATACTAAATTATCAAGCAGCTATTAACGCGTTATATCGGGTCGATAAATGAAATCTCGTCACCCCTTGTTTGATTTTTGCTTCAGCCTAAACTGCGATTAGTCATATACGTATATTATAGTTAAATATTCATCATAAATATACTGCAGTCAAATATAGATAACTTTTTCGCAAAAAACTTATGTATAAATACAATCACAAGTAGACAATTTATTCAGGACGCGGCTTATGGCAATTAAATTGTAAAAAAAAGGGAACAAATCTTATCAAATTAAAGTTCTTGTCTGATAAAAAGCCCGGCACTACAATTAATTCAAATCGATTTCCACTTAAGCAAACCTTCGCCGCGAATGATCAGAATTTCAAATTCAACTTTCAGAAAACGCGGTCAGAATGGTGTAAAGGTTCTTTTTTGATTCCAATATGCCATTTAAACGGAACGCGCCGAAAGAAATAGTAGTTGCAGCCGAGTTAGGTTGGCCAGTCTGATGCTATCTTGGCAGTTGGCACACCTGACCGACGCTAATTGGACAATAAATCAATTCTTCTCCGCTTCTTATTGGCGAATCGTGGCATTCCAATATTGAAAATTTGGCCGCGCGATATTGACAACATGATAAAAAACAATAGGCGGTTATCTTTTTCTTTTGTGTTCATCTCTGGACTCCGGTTCTTATTAAGGCTGAATCGTTTTATATTTTGTTTGTGTCAGACACAATGTCTTATCGGTTAGACAATTTGTTTTTGGGAGCTCGTTATTGAATTATTAATACTGATATTTTGTATGCTCAATTGATATTAGAATCATTTGAAATAAATCACATGCCATTGTTATAATTTAATAAAATTGCAAGAGCGTTATAATCATAATAAATATCATTAACGTAGCAAGGAACGCGGGTGTCATCCATTATTAGAGTTATTAACAAAACGGAACGCGCACCCGGCTAATCTGAGCGAGCTTTGAGCGTAATTAAATTCTCAGAACAAGTGAGCTATTAAAGCGAAACGGTAGCGCGACGCCCATTACGAAACGGAACGTGCATAATTATTTCGTTCCCGCCTTTTTTCTTATTTTCATTTTGATTTTCGAAAACCCACGCTAATGTACCGTCGCTGCCTTCTGGCACGAAGCCTTAAAACAATGTTCTCGTAAAATCTTATTCAATTATCGTCCACCTTTATATAAAAACTGATTAGTTTTGTGTATAAAGGTGAACTGTTAATGACATTCAAACGCAAAGGACCGTCAAAATTAATAAACAATAAACGTTGTTGTTGAGTATTATTTGTAAAATTTTGTTATGCAAATATCACCAGGAACAACTGCCAGTTATATAGGTAATGTTTGTTGATATAGTGCTGCAAAAACTGTAGTTTTTTCTACAGCAACAGACCACCAAGGTATTCAAATGAGGCATATCATTAGCCGTACATAAACAATGTCATAAAATGACAGGTAGCAGAGCTTGTCACATCCTTCGTATTATATTATTCATGTAAGTGTTATCAACTCGACTCATCTACCGTTCGTCGTACTGTTAACATGTATTTTGACAGATGACATAAGTTTGGCGCCGTATCGCCGGTTTGTCATCTCGCTACGATGAAATACAATTCGGATGTAATAATATGCTCCCGTCTTACGTTCTTTGATAAACATTACGGAGTAAATCAACGTAATGGTGATATTTTAACATCTATTCGAGTTGCTATTTCTATGAATAAACTTTGTTTTGCTATCATTTCACGTGTTTTGTGTCGTAATAGATATGTTTTAATAAATAGTAATCGTATCATTATATTTCTTTATTGCCGATGGTGTTAAACGAATAAGAAGCACATCTGATTGTAAGGGACACTGCCTTACATGGACCTTAAATTTGTAATACCAGAGGCACAACTAGGCCGCTGACTACCGTGAAGCGCTCTTCTATCTCGCTTAAAGAACGATATGCCATGCGCTCGGGTAACACAACAGCTGCTTGCTGGACACTGTAAACTTAAAGTTGAAGATCACAACCATACCAGGTGCAATGTATGAACCCTGCTCCAGTGTCGAGTGGTACGTTGGTAAAACGGTGACGATAGTACCAAGTCAAAAAGTTCCTCTCCCCGTGAAAGATTTTTTCAATTTTATGGTAATGTTTATTATTTATTTACAATTATGTATATATTTTTAGTGGTAGAACCCACACTGTTCACAGTTATCTGTCTACAGTCGCGGGCCGGTCCGTCCGGAGTAGCACCATACTCTCGCAGTAAATCGACGACTGAGTAGAAGCAATTTGTTACTGCGCTTCGTTCGTAGAGCGAGGGAGCCGAAAGCCCAACTTTCTGAGGGTGTTTGCGTATGTTGGATTCTGGTGATGCCTTAAGTAACACCGAATCTTATTGTACGCATTCACACTCCCTTCACTTTCTCCACGGTAGGCAGCGGCCGAGATAAGGTCCATGGGCGGCAGCGTCACTTACGATCAGGTGCATTAAATAAATAATAAAATAAAAACGTTTAATTGGCAGAGTGGTTTTAATGTGAACCTCGCGTATGAAGAGTATCATGAGTTCGATCTCCACGAAGGACAATTCTATTGAGGGTATTATTTGTAAAGTCATACGCAATACAAAGTATTTATCTTTAGTAAGATGAGAGAGTTAGCAAAGGGTGTTTTCTTTTTCATCTCCGCTCATATGAGTCCCACTGCTGGGCTCGAGCCTCCTTCACAATAAGAGGGAATTTTACCTTACTATACCATTCTGGTCAGAGAGATCGGTATAGTATTTTATTACGAGTTATTATTTGAGTATTATATCCCTTAGTCATCTTTTACGATATCCACGGGTAAGATGAATTATAGGTATTCTTATTCCGTAACAATGCTTTTTTTTATATAAGTATATAAATTATATACAAGGCCTGCTGTGTATTTGTAGTTATGAATACCACCAATCCTTGCATTGCTCATAGGTGACATAAAAGACGACCAAATCGTTCTACATCGAAATCTATGCCAGTTTGCCCAGCCGGGTCAATTCCATTTGATCGCCTGAATGGTTAGAAAGGATAGGGCGGTCCAAAACTATCTTGATTATTAATTATTATTAGAATATACAACAAATATTCGAATAAGCCTATTTGTTAATTAAGTAACGTTAAATATCAATACATTTTCGATAAATCGTTGTCGAAATAAGAACATTATCATCATACATGCATTTTTTTTATATTTTTTGTTCTCAATATTACGAATTATCAAAAAGTAATACATTCTTGAGTAACCGTTTCATTTAAACCAAATTGTAAGTAATTTTTTTACCTAATATTTGTTATTTTAAACTCTTTATGCTTAAATCCACCAATTTTAATGCACCCACGCTTGAAATACATCCATTTATTTCTTTAGTCAGTCACGATTGTTATCGTTAAGAGCACGAGACAAACCGATGTTTGTTATTATACTGTTGGTACAAAGAATGATGTATCTGGCTCCGTTCTTAGCCCTAGACAACTATGTTAGGAATGTGCCTTTGACAAATATGTATTGGACCAAAACTGACATCTGTCCACGGGTGCTCTCAGAACAATTATTTAAATTAATATATCCTTCAATGTCTCAACATGTGTAGATAGATGCTTAGAAATTGTGTAATTGATCATTAACGTAACCAGTGACAGCCTAGTGTGTACAATCAAATATCAATCCTACCAATATTAAAATAATAAATAAACTATTGTACTGAACGCGAATCTGTTATTTCAAATTTAAATTTAAAGAGATAAATATGTAGGCCATAAATTATCAACTTGGAGTTATAAAAATTTATTAAAAAAAACTGCAGGAAAAGATATATTTGGCAAATGTAATCTTCTTAATATTATATATAAATTACGTGTCACGTTGTTTGTCCGCGATGGACTCCTAAACTACTTAACCGATTTTAATCAAATTTGCACACCGTGTGCAGTTTGATCCAACTTGAAAGATAGGATAGCTTACATCTTAATTTATAGTCGCAATATTATTTTATTGCAAATTATTTGTCTATTATTTGACATTCACAAACGATTTTAACAGATGGCGATATCTGTTGACTGGATTGAGTAATTCATTAATAGATGGCGCTGCCATGTCAAACCTACAAACGTGTCATATACGATTTTAAATTGCTTTTTTACATAGATGCCATTTGTAAAAAAATATGACAATCTCCATGACTGATGTTCTCCTACAGTTCCACTTAAATAGTTTAATAAAATGTAATATAACAAACAGATTAGCCACAGCAATGCGTGGCCGGGTCTGCTAGTAATTATATAAAAATAAGGGCAAGACATCTCTGCTATCTGGCAATTCGCATCCCGGTGCGCTTATAGTCCTATTGTAAAATAAACCTGTAATATAATCATCTAGATAGCCCAGGATACATATTAGATAAAAAAATTACTAAAATAGATATATTACAGCATTGATCATCCGAAATTCATAATTTAAATGCCTTCCGCCAGAAGACAATGACATATATTTTATTTAAAAAAATATACCTATTTAATTAAAAATTAAAAACAGTTATTGCCTTAAGAAATTTAACATGATTTTTAAAATACATCAGGTATACATAATTCAGTTCATAATTCAGCTCTTAGATTACATTCCCAAGGAGGGTTGACGTCAGGCAGGCGGCCGGTCATAAAAGTCATTGCCGAAACTTTTTGCAATATGTCAAAACAGATGACATATTGCGTCGACCCCAAGTAATTGGGATAAGAGCAAGATGATGATGATGATGACTTCAGCTCTTAGACTGTACCAGACTCGCCATCAATATTAACGGCGAATACATCACTCACCTTCGATTTGCAGACGATATCGTCGTTATGACAGAATTCATGGAGGACCTTAGCACCATGCTCAACGATCTCAGCAGGGTATCCGAACTAGTGGGTTTACGAATGAACATGGACAAGACGAAAGTCATGTCAAATGCCCATGTCATTCCTGTACCGGTCCTAGTTGGCAATGCGATTCTCGAAATTGTCGATCATCATGTTTACCTAGGACAAACAGTCCAGTTAGGTAGATCTAATTTCGAGAAAGAGATCAGCCGACGAATCCAACTCGGTTGGGCAGCGTTCGGGAAACTTAAAAGGATCTTCTCATCTAACGTACCTCAGTGTCTGAAAACACAGGTCTACGACCAGTGTCTGTTACCAGTAATGACTTACGGCACGGAAACGTGGTCCCTAAATGTAGGCCTGATAACAAGGCTCAAAGTCGCTCAGCGCGCTATGCTCGGGATTTCTCTGCGAGATAGAATCCAAAATACGGAAATCCGCAGAAGAACCAATGTAACCGACATAGGACGAAGAATTAGTACGCTGAAGTGGCAATGGGCAGGCCACAGCGCTCAACGAACCGACAACTGCTGGGGAAAAAAGGTTCTCGAGTGGCGACCACATATCGGACGACGCAGTGTAAGACGCCCCCCCACGAGGTGGACCGACGACCCAGTGAAAGTCGCTGGGCGTCGTTGGATGCAGGCGGCACAGAACCGCACTTTGTGGCGTAACAGGAGGGAGGCCTACGTCCAGCAGTAGACGGCGATAGGTTGAAATGATGATGATTATGATACATAATTCAGATAATTAGGTATGTGATAACGAAAAACAAATATAAAATTGGTTAGTTACACACTAGACAATAACTTTTACTGGTAGCATAGAACCTTACGACTATATCACTTTGAAAACCTCTCGTTTTTCATCCTTGGCCTAAGATAGGCAAGGTCTGGTTAAGGTAAGGTAGGTACTCGTATATATAAAGTTTTTCAGTAATTATTATCATCAATTTGCAAATTATTAAAAACCAAAACTAATGGTACAACTTGGTTGTATGACGTTCTTATTAACGCTATACTCTAAATAGTGTTTCATTAAATCGTTAAACTAGCTAATCATTGCCATTATAGACAATGAGGCCCTGGTGAACAAAAACTTACTACTTACACTATACTTTCGTATTTAATGGTGGTCGGCCCAATGACGAAGGAAAGGGATTACGGTCGGTTATGGGGCTGCGCGCCGTCCTTTCGTCGCCCCGGCGAACTGGATGGCGTGTGCGCTGACCATAGCCCACCTAAAAAAAGGGTGGCCCTAAATAAGACGGAGGCCCTATTATTTCATAGGGGTTTTTTGTTTTGTTCATTGTTTCATGATCCACCAGCCGGGGCCTCGATCACTGTCAATTCGGTCCCCATCAACATCCGAGCTCAGATGGGTCTAGTCCTCGAGGGGCGATGGTGGTTCAGGGTCAGTCAGAATTTCCACCAACTTGCTCCTCGCTTTGTCGGTGCGGCATCCGCCCTTTCGTGGCTCATGTCGAATGTGTGCGGACCCAGCACTACATGCCGACGACTATACGCGGGGGTGGTTCGGTCCATGGCCCTGTACGGCGCACCCGATTAGCTGGAGTCCCTGACCGTCCCACTCGGAGGACGTGGTGACGGAGGCAGCGTGCCATCACATGTTTGCAGGAGCTCCCCCTTGGGACTTGGAGGCGAAGATGCTCGCTGGTCTTTACTTACGGGTCTCGGCGACGCTGGCGGGAGCAACTATGTCTCGCTACGCGATCTGGCCGCCTGGCAGGGCAACGTCCGCTGGAATATCATTGTCCGTTTGGCACTCCGTCGGGAAAGGCTTCGGTTCGATGTTCAGACCGTCGAGGCCTTCTGGCCGGTGCTGATAGAGTGGTTGCAGCACGCGGTCCTCTACTTCCGACTAATGCAGGTCTTGTCAGAGTATGGTTGTTTCAGCTAGTACCTGCAGAAGGTCGCGAGGAGGGTCAAGACGCCGTCCTGCCATCACTACGATTGCGACGTGGACACGGCGCAACACACGCTCGAGGTCTCCGTGGCCTGGGCTGTGAGCTCGCCGCAGTCATCAGTGCCGACTTTATGCTGCCAACCAGCGCTAGAACGAAGCTCGACAACACCTTAAATATATTATACACATTCAAGAGTATCCGCCATTCTTGCGCTTTTGACACGAAGTTTCGGTCAGTGATATTTCAAAAAATGGAATTAAATGATTTCAATTATTGAGCTTTAGTTAACTGCAAACATAATAGTAACCTGGCCATTAGCATAATCGCAGGGTCAAATAATTGAAATAATACACTGGGTATATCATTCAATAATTGAATGATTCCGAATAATAACTTTGAAGAGAAAATCTTCATTCATTCGTTGAAAGCATTCAAATTCAATCAACCATTCGTGTTTATTTTGTTATATAGTAGATGTGGATATACATTATTTATTCTGTTGTTTTGTATTTGAAATCGAATATAAAATATCGAATTATCAATATAAAATATTGAAGTTAATTAAGAATAGTAATTCATTGTAATTTTTCTGCGATGGCTGATGACGATCGTAAGTGTTCATTTATAACCTATTATAACATTTCTCTACTATAACTATCTGGTCAATTTATGTACAATGTTTATTTCAACAGTTTGTTTATGTGTTCTCTATAATGGTAGATTTTTTATAATCAGATCGAAAGATACCTACACCCAAATTCAGAAACTTTACTCTTTATTATTAGATATTTGCAGGTGGGCCGGAGAGCTTTCCAATAGTAAACTCCCAATAATGAATTTACAACCCATTAAATTTGCAGCAACCACTAAAATACAGCATTAAATGGGATAACATGGAGAGCGGCAATATTATATGGTTATACAATGTAATTCTGTGTGGTGATGGAGTAAGCATACAAGGCCACTAAGGGATTAATAAGCATATAACATCTATGAAAGAGAAGGAAAATGTGAAATTGGACCCTACCAACATGTCTGACTAGCGTGGCCTAGTAGGTCAATTTCCCTCCTATAGTGGGGAAAGCTCGAGCCCAATAGTGGGATATATATGAGTTAAAATGATGATGATAGTATGTAGGATGTAAAATGTACTTTAACACAATTTATGTATAAGTATTTTCTATTTCAGTGCCCTCTGACAGTAGCCTGCTTGTTATAATAGTAGATACTAACCCTAATCAGAGATACATAATTGAAGATCCAAAAATACTTACAAATTGCCTCGATGCAGTCATTGCATTTGCTAATTCGCATCTTATGCAAAAGTCTCGGAATGAACTCGCTGTTATCGGATGTCACTTCCATAAAAGGTAATACTGTAACTAATTATTAAACTATTCCATTTCCTCTGTAGAAGTAAGTCTAAGAAAAAGTCATTATTCTTTTCTTTACTATACTTGTCACTATAGTCAAACTAAGGAATCAATACAGATAAAAAAGTATTGTATAAGGAATGTACCGATACTATGTGACTCATTTTTGAAGTGCAACTTCTTTAAAATCGTTGTGATTTCAAACTCGATGAAATGAAAAAGCAAGTCCATAGAGACATAAACACGTAAATGTATAGGATTCAGCCGGCAAGAGAATGAGATAGAGGAGAATGATAGAAGTTTTACTTCTGATATGCGTACTTTGTACACACACTCTTTTTTCTTTACAATTTTCAACCCCCTTTTGTGACAATCTATAGTACAAAATTAGTTATATACAATCATACAGAAGCATTATCTATACCAATAATAAAATTAAAATGTCTATTTGTAATGTTAAAAAGTGAATTTTTTTCATACTCACATGTTTATTTGCACTAGACCTATGCCTAAAATCCAGTTTAAAGTGGTCTCTCTCTAGTCTCTCTGTTCTGGGTAATCTTCAAAATGGCTTGAGCGATTTTGATATTGTTACTACCTAGCTATCTATTTAAGAAGTAACTTGAGCTATATTTTATCCTGGAATTCCCACGGGAAAGGAAACTCCGCTGGTGAAAGTACGCGAATTTTTTGAAGTGAAACTTCTTTAGAATCGTTGTGATTTCAAACCGAATGCAACAGAAAAAACGACAGGTAAGAGATACAAATACAAAAATGTGTAAGATGAAGCCGGCAAAGAATGAGACAGAAATATATATACTATTTAAAATTAGTTTTAAATCCGTTTATAATTGACGGATTAAAGGATAAAGGATAACGAAGTTTCACTTCTGACATGCGTACTTTGCACGCACGTTTTTTTTTGTATATATATAATTTATATTTAGATGAACTGTACTTCTTTTTCAGTGAATACCTTTACCCCTCGTCCGGCAACTCGCTTGATGTGAGACAGATCGATGGTCAATACGAATTATTTACATTAGTAGAGAAAACTATTAAAATGAGGTGAGATTACTTTTAATATTTTGAATCATTATTTTAGTTGATAAAAATTTGTCTTTATTCTTATCTCCAAAAGTTATTTAAATTTCTTTATAATGATTTAGCTCTATTGCCCTAAAACTATTTGTACCATAATGAAAACTGATTATAGCGTTTGCACAATGTAAAAAATATAGTGTACTAGCAACCTGCCCTCGCTTCGCTTCGGTTTCAGTCGCTTTACCCGCAGCGTAGTTCCCGTTCCTGTGGGAATACCGGGATAAAATATAGCCTATGTTATAGCTCCCTGATATTATAGCTTTCCATTGGTGAAAGAATTTTTGAAATCGGTGCGGTGGTTTAAGCATGAAAGCGATACAAACAAACAAGCATCCTTACTTTCGCATTTATAATATTAGTATGGATTTCTATAAAAATTTTGCGAGTTTTAGATAATGTAATTATCCATGTGGTGATGGAATAAGAATACAATTCACCACTCCCTATCTTGCTGTGGATGTCATAAAAGACGATTAAGGGATATAATATGCACATAACATCTGTGCAAGAGAAGGAAAACTCGAAATGAAACCCTATACCAATATGTCTGACCAGTATGGTATAGTAGGTCAAATTCCCTCCCATCCTGGATGAGGTCGGAGCCCAACAGTGGTATGTATGTGGGCTGTGATGATGAGACATTGTAAATAAAACTATTTTCATCATACTTATACCAAACTGTCTGAACAGAGTATTATGATAGACCAATTCCTCTCCTATTATAGAAGAGGTTCAAGGCCCAGTAGCAGAACATATCTGAGCTAAGATAATAATATATGTATATTTAATTATCAAATTTATGTTTAAAGGTTAGTGAATCTAGTAAAAAGCCAACCACAAGAAGAGAAGCCGGGTGAGTCTTTGTTAGCAGGGGCAGTGGCCATGGCACTCTGTTTCATAGCTAAGGTAACTAACAATAAGAGTAATTTATCTTCTAAACTAAATACAATAAACACTATCTTTTCAGGAAGGAAGGGAGCCCTCTTTAAACCTGTTGGAGCCGCTGGGCACATTAGGTAATGGTGCCACAAATAACAAAAAACTGTTTTGTTGGAATATAATGTTTATACAGAGAAACCTGGATAAGTGAGAAATCTCTATTATTAAGAATTGCAATGAGGGCCAGACACTTTTTCATTGAATTACCTTTGTAAAGCAATTGTTCGAACCTGGTTAAAGGAGACTTGATTCTAGAATTCCTTCAATGTTTACCTCTGTAGTTGGGACTCTGCAGCTGAATTCCCTATATAAGCGAACTGATTTATCAGGTTAAAACAGGTTTCAATATGTTTGCTTACAAACATTCCACCTCTATAAGCAGCGGCCTCTGTAATGAGATTACTATAATTTTAAACCTGTCTAATTGAAAGCTACATAAAAGAAAAACTTGTTACACGGTTTAAAATCCTTGGTCCCTTGAGATCCCATTTAATCAAGATTCACTGAAATATCAAATCATTTTTCTGCATAAGCCCCTTAAGGGCACTTAGATATTGTCAAATTTACACATCGTTTGAATACAATACAATAATCTTCTACCGGATCAGAATGCGGCCACAAGCTGAGAAGATCTGGCAAGAAACTCAGCGGGCTGTCATTTTTCATTTAATCCTTTAAATATATATATTTTATACTTCGTACAACATATGGTATTAGCTCCAGTGTGATGCCATTCGAAATTGTATACATGTATAAATTTTCAAATTAATACAAAAAAATAAAAGTAAAGTAAGAAACATATAATCCATAAGACTTTTCAAAATTCTGTCAAGTTAAATGTAATTAAAAGGAGTGTGGTTATAGTTATCTAAGAAAAATCTACAAACCTGATGTTCGGGCCGTAGAGTAGTTTTGTATATGCATGCAGTTATTATCATCATCATCGTGATCTTGGCTCATATAAATACGGCCCAATACTGGATTCAAGCCTTCTTCGCAATACGGGGAATATTAACTTACTATATATTTATATTAATACTTGTTGTGATTTTATCTGTTTGAATGATTATAGTCAACCATTATTGTTCTCTTTTACTAAATAAATATATTTTTCTTTGGTATTGTTTAGTGATATGGCTAGAAGTCCTATCGATTGTTGGGCTCTGTGCAAGTCACTAGAGTACCTAATGGAAAAGAGAGGCATCTCAGAAAGGACCTTTTGTAGAAACTGGCGCACCAGAAGCCCAAATGTAGACCCATATATGAAAATATATGTGAAAAAAGTTTGCTATTTTAGCTAAAACAGTTCTCATATCTTCCAGGTCCGTCGAGCAGCCGCGCCAGGTGTTAGAATAAGCAGTAGAATACTAATTGTGACTGGTAGCAGTGATACAGCTGCACAGTATATTAACTATATGAATGTGTTTTTCACAGCACAGGTAAGGGAAATTATCACCATATAATAGGAGAGTCATTTCATTCATTTCTGCTCATATACGTCCCTCTGCTGGGCTCGAGCCTCCTCCGCAATGGGAGGGAAATTGACCTACTATATCATGCTGGTCAGACAGGTTGGTATAGGGTTTTGTGCCGAGTTTTCTTTCTCTTGCTCGTGTTATATGCATATTTAATCCCTTAGTCGTCTTTTACAACACCCACAGGTAAGATTGAGGGTGGTGAATTGTATTATTAGTCTGTCTCTACATGGAAATTCTTAACAGTAATCTATACAAATAAATAAAATTCAAGTGTCTGTTTGTAATGTCAAATTAGTAGGTTTTTTTATGCTCACATGGTAATTTGCATGATACCTATGCCTAAAAACCAGTTTTATGTCTGTCTGTTCCGGGTAATCTTCAAAACGGATCGACAGATTTTGATAATATATTAAAATGGATAGCTGACTATATAAGGAGTAATTTAGGCTATTTTTTCCATTTCCATGCCGAATTTCTTGTTGAATCTTCTCAGTTTCAGGCTTGTTTCCGATCTGGTGGTAAATTATTAGATTTTTAAAGAATGGTGTTGTGCTTATTGTTCAAAATCCACATCTATAGAACATTGACATAATGACTAAGGAAGATATTCTAATTTCATCTCATCTTAACTCATATACGTCCCACTGTTGGGCTTGGACCTCCTCCACTATGGAAGAGAAATTGACCTACTTTACCAAACTGGCTGCCATAAGATTTTGTTCCGTGCGATGTTATATGCGTATTATATTCCCTTAGTCGTCCTTTACGACACCCATGGACTCTTGTCCAGAGTAAGAATACAATTCACCCCCTTATCTCTTGATAGGGGGTTGAATTGTATTCTTACTCTATCACCACATGAAAAGATACTGCTTTAAAAGAAACTTATTTATTGTAGAAATTTTCGTGTTTATGGGCTATAGAGAGATTAATTATTTTTACAGAAACAGCAAGTACTTATTGATGTGTGCTCACTGGACAAGCATTTAAGTCTCCTGCAACAAGGCTGTGATATCACTGGTGGGCTATACCTCAAGGTGCCTTCGCTTGAAGGACTGCTGCAGTATCTACTGGTGAGTTTTCAGTCATTTAATTGTAGAGAACTCTTCTGTCTAATATCATCATTTCAGCTCATCTACGTCCCACTGTTGGGCTCAAACCTCCTCCATAACAGGAGTAAAATTGTCCTCCTATACCACACTGGTCAAGCGGGTTGGTGTAGGGTTTTATTTCGAGTTTGCCGGCTCTTGCATGTTTTTATATAGCCACGGGCAAGAGAGGGGGTTGTGGATTGTATTCTTACTCCCTCACCACACGGAAATTATAATATAGTATCTAGCTTTGAATTGAATCTTGGATATGGACAATAAATCAATAATTATACTATTTCCATTTCTTTATTTTCTCGATGACAGCTCCTGTGGAAACTTGAACGAGCGTCTTTTTTACGTTATGTATACATTATTTAATAAAAATATGACGCTTACGCGCGTAGAAGGTCATAGCAGAGTCCGAAAAACTGATAGGGATGGAGCTATCGATAAACGTAACACGATAAGAGACCCAATATTTTTTTACAAAGTGTAAGAAACTAAACTATTGCCAGATAATTTTATACAAATTTACTAACTAATATTACATTTCATTACCCGTGTGGCGACGGGTTGAGAATACATGTGTCGCCACCCCTTACTTGCCCGTGGGAGTCGTAAAAATCGGCTGAGGGTTCACCGGGAGAGTGGGCAGCAGCTCTCTCCTGGGAAACGTAAAACATCTATACTGCGATCGCCAACCCGCCTGCAAAGCGTGGCGATTACAGCAATATCCCCTCTTCAAAAATGGCGTACAATAAAAAAATGGCCCCCAGTCACGGCGGCTCCGGTACCCTACGGGCTCATTTTGGTGGCGGGCACAGTAGGAATGGAGCGGGGGGTGCGAGGAATCTCCGGCAGCGATCCAGCTACCAACAAAAACTACCCTTGGCCCTGGTAACACACAACATTCGGACACTCAGGACTGACGAGAGGGTCATCAAGCTGGAAGAGGAATTGAGCGAAATCCGCTGGGACATTGTAGGATTATCAGAAGTGCGAAGAGAGGGCGAGGGCAGGATAATCCTCCAGTTTGGAAACTTGCTCTTCTACCGGGAGGGCGATCACCCGTCCCAAGGTTGGTATAGGGTTTATCGTTCGTAAGTCTCTCGTAGACAACGTGGGGAGGATCGAGTGTGTCGACAAGGGTAGCGTACCTTATATTCAGAATTACCAAGAGGTATTCGCTGAAGGTTATACAGGTATACGCACCGACCTCGACATACTCCGACGACGAGGTGGAGGCATTTTACGAGGACATCTCGAAAGCCATACACGCGTCCAAAACCCACTTCACGGTGGTTATGGGAGACTTTGACAGCAGACACAAATCCTTTCGTAGACCCTACATGGCATATGATAAGGCGTTCACCTTTTTCCATTGGCACTGAACTAGTGGAAGCGGCGGTGTCGTCAGTCCAGTTCTTCGATACTGTGTGGTTTGCATTTAACCAAGTCTCGTCAGTGAAAATAACATTTGACCAATCTGATATCATTTTGGCTTCGCTCAAAAATTCACAGCGAGCCATACCAACGTCGTGACGCTCCATCAATATCTTACGTTTGTCCGATTTTTTATAAGAAAATCCAATTTCTTTCAAAACTAAGCTTAATGACGATTTTTGGCCATGGAACAAACCACGTTCGCGTAAAGAAACAACAAGTTTTTTAAGTGTTGGAATTTCTTTGCGCAAGTAATAGTCATATATATGACGACGAATAGCGTCAGCGTCGAAGTTGTCAACCGATGTCACACGACGTGGTTGGCGTTTCTTCTTCGGCGTACGAAGCTTATTTGCTTGCATGCCGCTTGTACCGTAAGCTTCGGTAGTAATTTTTGAAACAGTAGGTCCACTAATTCCTAATGCGGCCGCAACACGCTCTCGCACTTGCGACAGTGGTAATAGCGGGCCACCATTTTGATATTCTGCTTCAAAGTAATTACGAAACCTTGATCACCAGTTCTCTCGCCTGACTTTTCAGAACAGATCCTTTAGGCATTTTGATATTTGACAGCTGGGCAGCAATCAACACGGAGGAACACAAAATACACAACGTACCGTATGGATAATGTGAAAAAACTCAGTGAACAGAAATGTAGTGACCATATAGCACGACCGTCTTGTTGCGAGTGACAGATTAAAACAAATACAAAATGGCGGTGGGTCAGTGAGTGTTCCCAGCTTGAAAAAATATATTTGAATGTTTTTGTTGAATTTGTCTTTGTTCAAAACATATATGCGATCGATATCATTACTTATTTGGTCACAACACTACAACTATCAAATTAGAACTGTCATCGAGAAAATAAAGAAATGGAAATAGTATAGCGATGTAATTATTGTTGAACATATTTCCAGTGGGTATTCCTGCCTGAATGTTCGGAGCGTACGAAGCTGGTGCTGCCTGGTCGTGGTCGTGTTGACTATCGTGCCGCCTGCTTCTGTCATAGAGAACTGCTCACCATCGGTTATGTGTGCTCCGTATGTCTTAGCGGTCAGTACTCTATTTTCATTTGTATTGACTACAAAAATAACCAACCCTTACTTGCTTGGGGGTTACAAACTCTGATGCCGTCTGGTTAACAATTACATTTCCAAGGATTGACCTCAGGCAGACAGCCGGTCACAAAACCATTGGCAAAACTTATCCAATGCTAGCGACCCGCCGTCGCTTCGCTTCGATTTTAGTCGCCTTATCCGCATAGTTCCCGTGGGAATACTATAATAAAATATAGCCTAAGTTACTTCTTATATAGACAGCTACCTGGTAGTAAAATATTATCAAAATCGGCCCAACCATTTTGAAGAATACCTCAAAAAAACAGGCAGACAAAAAAAAATTCAATTGGTTTTTAGACATAGGTGTCCTGCAAATAACCAAGTGAGCATGAAAAAAGCCCACTATTTTGACATTACAAACAGACACTTCAATTTTATTTATTTGTATAGATTTATTCTTTGCTTACAACACATCATTTATATTTTGTTACAGTGTTCTGCAAATTCAGTCCTATATGCACAACTTGTCAGTAAGTAATTTTAATTTCTTATTTTTTTAAGAGATTACCCCCACACTAAGGAATCATCATTATCATCACAGCTCATATTTGTCCCACTGCTGAGCTGGAGCTTGCACAATAGGAGGGACACTGACCTACAATGCCTCTCTGGGCATATGTGTAGGTATATTTTTATTTCGAGCTTTCTTCCTCTTGCTATCTGCATATTTAATTCCTTAGTTGTATTCTACAATACTCACAAGCACGAAGTGGTGAATTGTATTTTTACTCTGTCATTTCACGGAAAACTGGTAAAATTAAAAAGAAAATATGTTAAATTTCACGTGTCAGAAACATTTTCTGTGTGGTGACGGAGTAAAAATACAATTCACCACTCCCTTTCTTGCCCGTGGATGTCGTAAAAGACGACTAAGGGATATAATACGCACATATCATCTATGCAAGAGAAGGTAAACTCGAAATGAAACCCTATACCAACCTGTCTGACCAGCATGGTATAGTAAGGTCAATTTCCTATTATGGAGGAGGCTCGAGCCCAACAGTGGGACAAATATGATGAAATGATGGTGATGAAATATTGTTTTATTTAATGAAGTAAATTTTTCAAATTCTGTTTCGCAATCTTTTTATGTGAAAAATGTCAGAAAAAGAGCTAATAAGCGACTGCTAGTTACATATATCATATATTTACGTGTATTCGTCACGCTCTTTGAAATCATCACCATTCTGCTCTTTAGGCTTACTCTTGAAATCAATTCTAATTTCTGACCAGCATGGTATAGTTAGGTCAATTTCCTATTGTGGAGGAGGCTCGAGCCCAATAGTGGGACGTATATGAGATGATGATGAAACATTTTAGGCTCGGCTCATTTAGATCTCACTGCTGAGCCTCTGCCACAATAGGAGGGAAGTTGAATTTTAATAATGGTAGGACCACGCTGTTGACAGTTGTCGGTCTACAGCCGCGGGCCGGTTCGTCCAGGGTAGTACCACACTGAGCAGAAAATCAACGTCCAAGTAGTAGTAATTTGTTACTGCGCTTTGTTCGGTGAGCGAGAGAGCCAGAAGCCCAACTTTCTGAGGGTGTTTGCGTGTGGTGGGTTATGATGATGCCTTTAGTATTACCGACCCTCATTGTACGCATTCTCACTTGCTTCACTTTCTTCGCGGTAGGCAGCAAACTTGCAAAGGGCCATGAGCGGTAGCAACACTTACCATCTGGTGTACTGTTTGCTTGTTTGCCACCGTTAACGTTAAAAAAAATTGACCATTGACATATACCACACTGGTTAGACTTGTTGCTTACCGTTATTTCTAGTTTTCCTCTCATGGGATATACCCTTAGACGTTTTACCACACCCAAGGTCAAAATAGGTTATGGTGAATTGTTTCTTCTTCTTTCTTCGAATACGCCGTCATAACACGGTTAAGATCTAACTACATATTATTTTTTTAATTTCAGTACGGTGTTCAAAATAGCTGGTCCATTAACAAGCAAAGGGAAGAAAAAGAAGCTGAAACTTTAACAGTTGGAAACAGAATGAGAAACTTTGGTATCATAGCGTAGAACACTTCTAATTGAAAAGTTAGAGTATCAAATTGCAATAAATATGTTAAGATTGTTACTGTATTGAGAATTGTAAATATAGAATTAAGATATTTTTGTATTCATCTTCATTTGTGTTCACATAGGTTCCGCTACGGGCTCGAGCCTCCTTTACAGTAGGGGTGAAATTGATTGAATTTACTATACCATGCTGGTCAGGCAGGTTGCTATAGGATTTTGTTTCGAAACTTCCTTCGCTTACATAAATTTTATATGCATATTTTATGCCTTAGTCGCCTTTTACGGCATCCGCGCACATCATAGGGAACGGTGAATATTATTCTTGCTCCGTCACCACTCAGATTTGTTGTGTATTAATATTTTCCGTGTGGTGTTGGAGTAAGAATACGGTTCACCACTCCCTATCTTGCCCGTGGATGTCGTAAAAGACGACTAAGGGATGTAATACGCATATAATATCTATGCAAGAGAAGGAAAACTCAAAAAAAAAACTATACCAACCTGTCTGATCAGCATGATATAGTAAGGTCAATTTCCCTCCTGTTGTGGAGGAAGCTCGAGGCCAACAGTAGGACGTATATGAGCTGAAATGATCATGATGAAACATTGTTTTATTTAATGAAGTAAATTTTTCAAATTCTGATGCGCAATCTTTTTACATGAAAAATGTTTGTCAAAAAAAAGCTAATACGTGACTGCTAGGTACATATATCAGGTATTTACGTGTATTTGTCACGAACTTTTAAATTATTATCATTCTGCTCCAGTTACTATAGTTGTCACAAAATAAGAGGCCCGTTTTGACACTTGGTCTTACCGATGTATTTAGTGATGAACCATACGACTCAGTACTCGATACTCACGATAAATCGAATCAAGTTTATATGAGTATATAATCGATTTGAATATGTATTGTAAAGTGCATTGGATTAAAGTTCTGATTTGAAAATTTTACTTAAACTGTGATATTGTAGATATTTTGAAATGATACAATGTTACGAATGGTCATTTTTCTATCATTTAATATTTTTGTTACAATAACATTCACTCAATCACAAAAATATCGAGAAAAAGTGAATCTTCAGTCAATCATTTTCTTAAGATGATGAGCCAAAATTGTCAGTTGAGCTATCGTCACCCATATATATTTCGAAACGAGGGTGTCTTCTCGTATTTCGTCACTATCAGAATGGGTCATACATTGCGATGGATTCGAAATAATACTTCGGATGGCTTTAAACTGTATTCTACAATTAGTGATAACAATGTTTTATTATAACCAGTAATTACACGGATGCCGGCGGATAAACCACAAGTTAAGGAAACGCAGTGATTTCGAAGCAACATGGCAACAACTACAACCGATCGCCTTAGAGTCTCATTCCCATCTGAATATTCATAGGACTGTCTTAAAACAAACTCTCATAATAACATTCCAAATGTAAACGGTCATGTCAAGTGGTCAGAAATTATTGCCAATCGCTGTATCGACTCCACCAAAGTGTAGCACTTTTCGTTTCCATAATCAAGTGTTTCTTAAGTAATGATTTCTGATGTTTACGCGAGTATTATACATTTTAAATAAAACTACTTTACGGATTTTATCGCGTTTGTATTTGATTTTTGATTACCCGACGTTTCGAACACTTTACAGCAGAAAAACTGCTGTTTTCTGCAGTAACGATGACTTGTTGGACGTGAGACATCTTAGTCCACCCATGATCATGAACGCTGTAAAGTGTTCGAAACGTCGGGTAATCAAAAATCAAATACAAACGCGATAAAATCCGTAAAGTAGTTTTATTTAAAATGTTTCTTAAGTGTTACAAATGACGCTGCGACATATATATTATTTCATTCTCATATTGTCAATATTGACGTTTCAAATTTTCAATAGAAATCACTACACAGCTGGTGAAATTCTGTAATTAGTTGGTCTAAATACTAGTATTCAAATTAATAACACCGGCCAAGTACGAGTCCGCCTTAAAAAATATATCTTGATCGATTTATTTTTCCTTAACTGATTATTAATAGTCTGTGGACAATATGAAAAAAATCGTTATGCCACAGCACTTAGCCCAGTGGGCGGTACCCGTCAATGAAAAATGTAATTACCTGCAAAACATTTCGTTCGGTAAAAAATGGAAAACTTCTTGGGCGTGAACTGTCAAAACGGGCCTTTTATTTTGTGACAACTATAGAGGTCGACACAATATGTACTCCTCTCTCATCGTACATATTTCAAAAGTTATCTATAATAGTATTATTGACGTCTGTTGCAATGAACGGCTCATCCATACTAATATTATAAATGCGAAAGTAAGGATGTTTGTTTGTAACGCTTTCGCGCTTAAACCACCGAACCGATTTCAAAAATTCTTTCACCAATGGAAAGCTATAATACCAGGGAGTAACATAGGCTATATTTTATCCCGTTATTCCCACAGGTACGGGAACTACGGCGCGGGTATAGCGACTGAAACCGAAGCGAAGTGAGGGCGGGTTCCTAGTAATTAATAAAGCAACCTGTATCAATCAATTAATTTAAAAGAAAATTAAAACTTATTTTTACATATGAGTCGCATTACGAGACAAAGTCAAGAGAGAATGACAGCATTTTTTTTTTTAAATAATATTCACTAGACCATTCTTACTAATATTATAAATGCGAAAGTTTGTTTGTTACGCTTTCACGCTTAAGCCACCGAACCAATTTCAAAAATGCTTTCACCATTCGAAAGCTATAATGTTAGGGAGTAACATGGGCTATATTTTATTCCGATATTCCCACGGGAACGGGAACTATGCGGGGTAAGGCGACTGAAACCGAAACGAGAGCGGGTTGCTATTAGCTAATATTTTACGCATATTTGTTCACCACACCCCGGTACGTGTCGTAAAAGACGACTGAGATATAATATACGTATAACATGTATGTAAGAGAAGAAAAACTCGAAATAAAACCCAATACTAACACGTCATACCAACGTGGTACAGTAGGTCAATTTGCCCTACCATAGAGGAGGAGATCCAAACCCAACATTGGTGCATATATGGACTGTGATAATAAGTGAGTTGGCGAGTCACAGTCTGCCACCATTCAATACTATCTAATATAGGGCTTCCAATCCCGCAGCCTGAATTCAATCCCGGTATTTGCGGGATTACGAATTTTCAATCCCGCGAAATCTCGGTATTTGCGGGATCCCGCATATTGAAAATATCCACATTTATATAAAGCAAATAAAACAATGAATTAATCAACTCCACATTTATTTACTTATATATTACTATTAATATGAGATCAATCAAATTACACCGTTTATTTGTAACAAAAATGAATGAGTTAATCAACCAACTACACGTATTTCTATTAGTATGAGATCAATGAAATTACTCCGTTTATATATCACAAAAACCCTATCAATTAATCAGCTAACTCCATATTTATTTAAGTATTACTACCAGTATGAGATCAATCAAATCACACCATTTTTCTTTATAAAAAAACAGTAACAAATGCTGAATAAAAAATAAATCAAATCGTCTTCAAAAAATACCTAAAGAGAATTAAAAAATCAACCAAAAAACGCATTCTTAAACTGAATATATATATATAGGTTATTGTTACTGTTTGAGTTTGAGAGTTTATTAAGTTTGAGCTTGCATGCATGCTTTTTTACAGTCCCGCAAATCCCGCGCCCGTAATCCCGCATCATGCGGGATTAGAAAATGGCGCGGGATCCCGGTATTGCGGGATTGGAAGCCCTAATCTAATATCTATGCAAGAGATTAAAGCAGACACGTTAAAATCAATAGTTTTAAGTAAAATAGTCCATCAAACCTCACAACCACATAAGCAGGTTTTAGATATCATCATTGCATAATAGTTTTACAACACCGTTGGCAGTCCACGAGTGTTATGTGCAAACGTGGAGTGTCATCGGTAGATGTCCCATCCCATTTTAACATTAAATTTCTCCAAACGTCTCTGCGTGTTGGATCCATATCCCCATGTAAACCTTTCAAAGAACCGGGTATCTTCTCTGGGTAAGATCCCGTGAACCAAAAGGAGATACAAATAATAATAATATGTTAGAAGAGTAGGTACATATTACGTTGACCCAAATATTAAGATACGAACGGGCTAATAATGGTTTTAAGACAACAAGTAGGTAAGGAAATTCTGATATCCGTTTAAAAATTAATTTAACGGACACAATTTATAGATCGCACAAAGAATTTTGCTGTCTGGAAGTTGGATCACGACACGGCCCTGGAGGTGACTACCTACCTATACTACGCCTAAAGTCAATGTTCACGACATTTCATGACAATTTTACTAAGCACACCGCGTGGTGACGGAGTAAGAATACAATTCAACACCCCATTTCTTGTTCATGAGTGTAGTAAAACGCGATTAAGGGCTATACTTATAACATTAAAGCAAGAGAAAGACAACTTGACATAAAACCCTATACTAACGCGTCTGACCAACAAAATATAATAGGTTATTTCCCTCTCAATGTGGAGGAAACCCAAGTCCAGCAATGAGGTTTATGTGGGTTGAGATTGCTTTAACATTTCAGCCTATCGCTGTCCACTGCTGGACGTAGGCCCCCTTCATGTTACGCCACAATATGCGGTCCTGTGCCGCCTGCATCCAACGACGTCCAGCAACTTTCACCAGGTCGTCGGTCCACCTAGTGGGGGGACGTCCGATACGTGGTCGCCATTCGAGAACCTTTCTTCCCCAGCGGTTGTCGGTTCATCGAGCGATGTGGCCTGCCCATTGCCACTTCAGCGTGCTAATTCTTCGTGCTATGTATGCGAATTCTATCTCGCAGAGAAATCGCGGTCATAGCACGCTGAGCGACTGTGAGCCTTGTTATGATTGCTTAGCAAGTACCTAAATTAAAACCCGCGCAAGACTAACAAAATCACATTAGCCCAATTTTCTGAGGGTGTTAGCGTTTTTTTTTTTTTTTTGTGGGTGGGTTGCGGTCGGCGTGCCTCCGCACCACTCCGTCCGGGGCGACAGAGGGGCTTAAGCACGCAACTCACCCGAAAACCACGTCGCCTTCGTCGTTGGGCCGACCACCGGAGCAGGGTTACTTGACATCAGTGGTTGGAGGGTGTTAGCGTGTGGTGGGTTTTAGGAGGAGGATTCACACCAGGAGTGTGAATGAATGAATTTGCCACCGTTTGTAGTAATAAAAGCAGCAACACGATAATAATACAAGATAGAAAGCAATATATCAATATTATCTTATTACAGAATTTATCTAGTTGTAAAATAAAAAAATATGGCAAATCTAATAGGTGCACGCTTCTCACGCGTGTTTTTTTTTTATTAATAAACCTTCAACGTTCGTTGTTGTGACGGAGTAATAATACAATTCATTACTCTCTCTCTTGCCCGTGGATATCGTAAAAGACGACTAAGGGATATAATATGCAGTATACTACATAACATCAATTCAAGAAAAGGAAAACTGAACATAAAAGCCTATGCCAACACGTCTGACCGGTGCGGTATAGTAGGTCAATTTACCTACCATTGCGGAGGAGGCCCAAGCTCAACAATATGACATATGCGAGCTGAGATGAAACCATCAAACAAATAATAGAAAAAATAGGATTTGACCGCGTTACCCAAAAGGAGTCGGTGGGCTGCCCACAGACATCAAGGAACTCGGTACCAGTGGTCGGCCCAATGGCGAAGGAGAGGCTATAACGGAGTTTAAGGAAGGGTGGAAGGAAGTTTAAGGAAGGGTGGAAGGAAGTTTAAGGAGGTATAAGTACCCTCGATACATGGTGGGTTGTGGAGCTGCGCACCGCCCTTTCGTCAACCCGGACGGAACGGATGACGTACGTCAAGACCATAGCTTGCCAAAAAAGTTATAAATGAGGTATATTTTGTGGATATGAGAAAAGACGAAAGATCTCTACGATAAATTCGATAGAAACAAAGGACTGCTTCCTTTGTTTCTATCATAATTTTAATGAATATCTTTCATACTTGAAGTTTGATAATAAAATTTAATAGTAAAGATAAGTAAAAACGTACCTATGCAAATAGATTTTTGTGAATTGATTGCGTTTGAAGATGTTAATCACGATAATTTATTTATATGCATAAACGAACATTACGACCAATTTTTATGCATATTAACGTATCCAATTGTTTTGAAATGTAGATAATATAGTACATTTCTGAACAAAGAAATTTATGAAAATAGTTTTCCATAAATTTTGCTAATGTATAGAAAATAGCACAATCATTTTACCTTTTGAAGTGAAATTAATTATGAGTGGGCTTGGAAATTGTATTATGCAATATTTTTAATTGACGATAAGTTCGCGAAAAAAAGAGTAAGTCACTGATATGTCTCGTATTTACGCGTATTCGTACCGTTACGTTTTATAAAACATAAAAAATATTGTTTTGTTGTGTCTAAGACAGCAATAAAAATGCATAAAATACAATAATGTTGATTGAGTAATTCAAGTTATATAATTATTATTACATTTTTACATGTCTATATTTTTGCCCGTGCGGCGACGAGTTAAGAATGCATTTGTCGTCACCCCTTACTTGCCCGTGGGAGTCGTAAGAATCAGCAGAGGGTCCACCAGGAGAGTAGGCAGCAGCTTTCTCCTGGGAAATATATAAGATCTCACTGCAATCGCCAACCCGCCTGCCAAGCGTGGCGATTACGGCATTATCCCCTTATGATTATGATCAACAAAGAAATGGCTTCCAGTCACGGCAGCTCCGGTATCATACGGGTTCATTTTGGTGGCGGGCCCTGCAGTGGTGGAGCAGGAGGTGCGAGGAATCGCCGGCAGCGATCCGGCTACCAATCATAACGACCCTTGGCCCTGGTAACACACAACATTCGGACACTCAGGACTGACGAGAGAGTCATCAAGCTGGAAGAGGATTTGAGCAAAATCCGCTGGGACATTATAGGATTATCAGAAGTGCGAAGAGAGGGCACACTAATCCTCCGGTCTGGAAACTTGCTCTTCTACCGGAGGGCGATCACCCGTCCCAAGGTGGTATAGGGTTTATCATTCGCAAGTATCTCGTAGACAACGTGGAGAATGTGTCGACAAGAGTAGCGTACCTTATATTCAGAATTACCAAGAGATATTCGTTGAAGGTTATACAGGTATAGGCACCGACCTCTGCATACTCCGACGACGAGATGGTGGCATTTTACGAGAACATCTCGAAAGACATACACGCGTCCAAACCCAAATCACGGTGGATATGGGAGACTTTAACGTGAAACTAGGCAAAGGGAGTGATGATGAGTTGAGAGTGGGGAAACATGGATATGGACAGAGAAACCAGAGAGGCCAGAAACTGGCTGATTTTCTGGAGAAGGAAAGCCACTTTATGATGAATTCCTTCTTCAGGAAGCAGCCACAAAGGAAGTGGACCTGGGTTAGCCCCGGTTCAACAAAAAACGAGATTCATCTTGTCAGACAAACGACAGATATTCAATGATATCTTAGTGATCAGCAGGATTAAAACTGGGAGCGATCACCGGATGGTACGAGCCACATTAAATATCCATACAAAAGTCGAGCGGTCACGCTTGATGAAGTCTACACTCCGACCTACATCTGTCCAATCCCAGAACCTCGAAAGCTTTCAACTCGAACTATAAAATCGCTTCCAATGTTTGGACGAATGAGAATCTCCGAACGATATGAACAACATGTTCGTGGAAACTGTCCACGCGGTTGGGTCGAAATTTTTCAAGGCTCACCGCGTTAATAGATCTAAAAATCTTTCTGACTGACCAGCTCATGGAGCGGAGAAAAGAAATGACGGTGCAGTCTTCAGCCGATTAGTCCGAACATAGGCAGATCTCCAGGTCTGTGCATCGCTATATTCGCCATGGAATACGATTCGTATTAAAAAAGCGATAGAGCGGAATCGCAGCTTGAAAGTGTTCGTACAAGATCTGTCTATTGGGCAAAACCAAATGACTGAGCTGAAGACCAATGACGGCACTGTCATTTCATCCCAAAGTGAGATCTTGGGAGAGGTCGAAAGGTTCTATGGACAGTTATATAAGTCATCCCGAAATCCTGTTGTCGGCTTGGTCCAAGATCTCAGATCCAAGCTAACTCGGCATTATACCGAAGAAATCCCGTACATCAGCTTGTACGAATGGCTCTCAAACAACTACGTAACGGTAAAGCACCGGAAGATGACGGAATTACGACAGCTTTTGAAGGCAGGCGGCAAGCCGGTCTTAAAAGCCCTTCAGAAGCTATTTAATTCCGTTACTCTCAGGGGGTGACGTTCCAGAGTCGTGGACCAGGAGTGTGGTGGTGCTGTTCTTTAAGAAGGATGACAAAGCTCTTTTAAATAACTACAGACCCATGTCACTCCTGAGCCAGGTTTACAAGTTGTTTGAAGAATTAGCACGCTGAAGTGGCAATGGGCAGGCCACATCGCTCGACGAACCGACAACTACGTATCGCACGACGCAGTGTAGGACGCCCCCCCACTAGATGAACCGACGACCTGATGAAAGCTGCTGGGCGTCGTTGGATGCAGGCGGCACAGGACCGCACTTTGTGGCGTAACACAAGTTGTAAATAAAGTGTTAATAGCACACTGTGACTTCAATTAATCTGTATAATTTAGGAAAATAAAAATATATTTGAATTAACAAGTTCAAATAAATGATAATTTAACGAAAAATAACTGTATTTTTCAACTAACAAAAAATTTCAAACAACATCGTACCTATCTACTAAGTAATATTTAATTCCAACAATGTTTGTGTTCTCGCGACAAGCTTTTATTTATATCAATATAAATTTTATAATTTAATAAAATGGTGGGTTTGATTGCATTCAAAATTTATTTTCTTCGTTTTAGAGCATTTAAATAAAAGCTTGTTTTAAAAAAAAAAATAATATTTTATTTTTTAAATTTTTACTTATGTTTCAATCTCTGCATTTCTAATATTGCATCATTGTTACACGGTGTTAGATGCCATCTTAAGACCCTGGCTGCAGTGGCGTAGCAATGGCCGGAGGGGCGGACCGCCCCGGGCGCCACTATTAGAAGGGCGGCAAAATTGGAAGAAAATATTTTGTGCGGACACTTTTTTATTTTGTGAGTTACGGTCGGCGCACTCCTCGCACCACTCCGTCCAGGGCGCCATAGGGGCATAAGCACGCACACCCGTAACCCATGACCGTGACGGACTAAATCCCCGGTCCAGTCACCCACGGCCTCGACTGGGGCGATATGAGGCGCAGGTAGTCTCGCCTACGCCGCCCCAGTCACCGGTGGCTAGTGTTGCCCAAAAAAGTCTTGGTCTTGCGGTCTTGGTCTTGGTCTTGCGAGAAATGCGAGACCGAGACCAAGACCGCTTAATTTTTGCAAGACCAAGACTGGCCCTGCAAGACTTGAGCAAGACCAAGACTGGGCCTGCAAGAGTCTCGCGGTCTTGCATTTAATTCAAATCACCATTTCAGCTTATATACGGTTGAGCTCGTGTCTTCTACATAACAGGAGGAGAATCGGCCGTGGCCGAAGGGGAATCGCCACGGTGATCGGCCGTGTTGTTACAGGTCATACATGTCAAGTTTTCCTTCTCTTGCACCGATGTTATATATAATAGCCCTTAGTCGTGGGTTCGCAGTCACGGGTAAAATAGGGGGTGATGAATTATATTCTTACTCCGTCACTACACGGCAAGTCAAATCAGTCTTGAGATATCCATCTATTGGCCAATCGATTCCCAATGTTGGTGTTGGCTTTTCAGAATTACTCTTCGGAAAGGCTTAAGGACAAAAATACCGTAATCACGAGAGTGCTCTTGCCCAAAATACATATTTATATATCCGTTTATTCATTAGCCCAACGACGTTCACTGTTGGACATAGAAATATGCCTACAATTAATCTATATAAATGTCCATGTAGGGACAGAGTACGATCACCATCAGGCAGTACATGAAGCGTTGCTCCCAGCGCTATTTTGCCTCTGCCACGACTCACCCCAATCCACTAGTGGTTGGGGCGGTAAACTACGTCCCCTCAAAAATATCCGCGGTCCGACGTTCTCGTTATCTTCTTGAAGAAGAAGATGACGCTATTATGATCGCCCAAGAAAGGACCTACACAGCTCGCGCAGCGATAACAGATAAAACTCCGCGGTATCGGCCTCGCCGTCGAGGTCGAAAACCGCGCCGCGTAAAAGTCATTATCCTAAACTTGGCCACGCCCACTTTGCTCTCAGCGACGCCCCGAGCCGAGGTCCGTTCCCCACAGGGGGGAGCCCTCGGGCGGTGTTCGCTTAACTTACTTACCGGGTTGAGAGCCATCAGCGCTCACCCATTGACCGCGTTAAGCTGTCAAGGTCATCTGCGACCAACAGCTTTTTTTTTTTTTTTTTTTTTGTGTGGGCTGCGGTCGGCGCGCCTACGCACCACTCCGTCCGGGGCGACAGAGGGGCTCAAGCCCGCAACCCACCCGAACACCACGTCGCCCTCGTCGCTGGGCCGACCACTGGAGCAGGGTTACTTGTCATCAGTGGTCAGCCCGACGAAATACCCTCTACCCGGGGTACCCTCCCATCGACCGACGTCCCCCCCTCGGGGAGGACGTCGGTCTTTCCTCGCGCGGTCGGCCTCTCGGCGGGTGACGGACTAATCCCCGGTCACGTCACCCGCGGCCTCGGCTAGGGCGGCATTGCACGCAGGTACTCCCGCCTGCGCCGCCCCAGTCGCCGACGGCGGGTCGCATCATCGAGGCTGTGCTCCTCGCGCTCGCGACCCGCCGTCTCCTTCTGCGAGATAACTGCCTCGCAGAAGGCTGCGACCGCGTCCCAATTCCTGATGCTACCGAGCATCTCCCTAGCGATGGTCGGCAGCGTCAGGTCTGCACCGATGATTGCGACGAGTTCACGACGCGACTCTGCCCAAGCGGCACAGACCTCGAGCGTGTGCTGCGCCGTGTCCTCGTCGCAATCGCAGTGGTGGCAGGACGGAGTTCTCTCCCTCCTAGCGACCCTGTACAGGTACTTGCCGAAGCATCCATGCCCCGTCAAGACCTCCACGAGTCGGAAGGAGAGCACCCCGTGCCGCCTTTCTAACCACTGCATCAGCACCGGCCGGAAGGCCTCCACGGTCCAAACACCGTATCGAGGCCTCTCCAGCCGGTCTGCCCAACGGGCGATGACGTCCCGGCGGGCGTCGACGCGCCAGGCGGTGAGCTCCTTCAAGGAAACAACACCACCCCCCCCGCGCACCCCCGACACCCGCCGATACAAGTCGGCGAGCATTGCCGCCTCCAGGTCCCACGGGGGAGTCCCGGCCAATAGGCACGCCGCCTCCGTCGCCACCGTGCGGTACCCGCGGATGATCCTGACCGCCATGACCTTCTGTGGACGCCACAGAAGGGCCCTAAGTCGGGCGGTCATGGATCCCGCCCACACCGGTGCGCCGTACAGGGCCATCGACCGGATGACCCCCGCGTACAGCTGTCGACATGCCGCGCTCGGTCCGCCCACATTCGGCATCAGCCATTGTAGGGCGGACGCCACGCCGACGAGCCGCGGGACGAGCCTGCGGAAATGCTCCCGAAACCACCATCGCCCGTCGAGCACCAGGCCCAAGTACTTCATATGGGCCTGGATGCTGATCCCAACCGAATTGACGGTGATGGAGACGCCGATGGGAAGGTCCATACGGGGCCCATGGAACAAGAGGGCCTCCGTCTTGTCCAGGGCCACCCTCAACCCCAGCGCCTCGATCCGCCTGACGACCTCTTCGGTGCCTGAGGTCGCCAGGCTTACCGCCTCTTGTAGCGTCCCACCGCGGGCTGTGACGAGCGTGTCGTCGGCGTAACAAATCACGCCCAGCCCGGGTGGGAGGCTCCCCCGCAACGCCCAGTCGTAGCCGATGTTCCACAGGGTGGGTCCGAGGACCGACCCCTGTGGAACACCGCACGTCATGGGCGTTCGCACAACGTCTCCTACTCGGTTGGCGTAGAGGACGCTGCGCTCCTCTAAATAGTCTGCCACCAGCCGCCTCAGGTAAGCTGGCACTCCGTGGTAACGGAGCGCCTCCCTGACGCAGCTGAATGGCAGACTATTGAATGCGTTGGCGATGTCTAGGGACACCACCAACAGCACTCCCCCGCCGGTGACGGCCTCAGTCGCCACGGCCCTCAGGCGCAACAGGGCCTCGATCGTCGAACGACCTCTCCTAAACCCAAACTGGGCGTCCGACAGATCGGGCCCCGTGCCGACGAGGTGCCGCTCGATGCGGGCAGCTACTATCCTCTCCAGTAGCTTGCCCATATCATCGAGCAGCACGATAGGCCTGTAGGCCGATGGCGACTCCGGAGGCCGTCCCGGCTTCGGCAGGAGAACCAGCCTCCCCTCCTTCCAGCACCCAGGGAACCGCCCGGACGCTAAACACGCGTCGAACAGCTCCCTGAGGCGGGGACTCAGATGGTCGAGGACCAGGGCCAACACACGGTTTGGAATACCGTCGGGCCCGGGGGCGGTGGAATTACCGCGCATGCGCGCCACCGACGCCCTCATCTCCGGTTCCGTGATGAGCGGAACACTGCCACCATCGCCCACCCGGTCATTGTCTGGCGGCGCCATGACCGGGGGCGTGTGTTCCGCCCGTCGTGGGAACAGGTCCTCGACGACCCGGGTAAGGAGGCTGGGTTGGAGAGTCTCGGTGAGGGGTGGGCCCCGTGCGCGGAACTTACTCAGCGCCGCACCATAGGGGCAACCCCAGGGGTCACGGTCGAGACTCTCCAGCATCTCCCGCCGACTGGCGTCCTTGGCGGAACGGACGGCCAGCCTGAAGGCCGACCGCGCATTGCGGTAGCCCTCGTAAAGCTGGCCCTCCAGTTCCGCGCTGCGATTGCGCCGCCGGCTGCGGGTGTAGGCCCTCCGGGCGCGAATACACGCGGCCCGGAGATCTGCCAGCTCCCGGGACCACCAGTGGACAGCCCTCCTCGGGGGCAGACGCCGTACCCGGGGCATGGCCGCATCGCAGATCTGCGTCAACGCACTGCGGATGCGGCCAGCCTCGGCGTCCACCCCGTCCAACTGGTTGGCAGAGGACAGCCACGAGTGAACGATGGCTGCCTCCGCCAGCAGGTCCCGGTCTAGGCGACCCACAGCCCATCGCGGGAACGCAGGACGCCCTACCGCCCCCCTGTGACCCCTGCCGGGCGCCGGGATTGTCAGGGAGACCTCCATCCGGATATACCGGTGGTCCGACAAGGTCTCAACCTCCTCCTCGACGCACCAGCTCACCACGCGTGCAGCGACCTCAGGGCTAGCGAACGAAAGGTCCACTATCGACCTGCCCTGAGGTCGCACGCACGTATGCACCGAGCCTCTGTTCAGCAAACAGAGGCCCAGTGCCGCCGCCCAATCCTCGACCGCCCGTCCTCGGTCGTCCGTACGGGAGGACCCCCACGCCACGGACTTGGCGTTGAAGTCCCCCAATACGATCACCTGGCGCGGTGCCAATCACCGTAACGAGGCTCCCAAGATGGTAAGGGAGACCCCGAAATCAGCCGCTCTCCAGGCAGGGGAGAGATATACTCCGAGGAGCGTAATCTCTCCCCAGTCCGCCGCGACGTATCCGACGCCCCTGTCCCTAAGGATCAGAGGCGACGAAGGCCACGACGTGGAGGCGACGATTGCCACGGTACCGTCGGTGCTGCCCAGCCAATTTGGCCGGTCGGGCACCGCGTACGGCTCCGCGGCTACGGCTACTCCTATCAACCACTCCGCCATGGCTTGCAGGAAAACGTCCTGCGCACTGGCGGAGTGGTTGATTGGATGGATACGGGGTCCATTAACGGTCCGTATCCATCGTCACCTCCTCCGCGCTAACGGGCGACGTCGCGCTCGGAGCGGGGGTTGGCCCGGTCGATGGGCCGCCCCGCCCCTTTGGGGCCGATGCCGAGGGTCTGCAGTGCCCAGAGCCCATGCGATGTTTGGCAGGCCTATTGCCTGCCGCACACGCGGGGCAGTGGGGCACCGCAGAGCACGATGCCGCCTGGTGTCCGGTCAGACCGCAACGGAAACATAGCCCGCTGCAGTCAAAGCAGTTTTTGCATGTCGGTCGGGTATGCCCGACCGCCATGCATTTATAACACCTCGCGGGCCGGGGCTCTAGCACGGTTACCCGCGCCGAGCTCCAGCCCACGAGGAGTCTGCCTGAGTCGGCCAATTGCTTGACCGACTCCACCGGACACTGCACCCAGGTAGCACCGACGCCGCCTGGACCAGGGCGGATGGTGCCAATCCGGACGGTGTCCGAGGCACATCCGGTACGCGCCATAATGGCCTCTCGGACGTCCTCCACCGTCATGGAATCGTCCAAGCCCGTCAGGCGCATCTCTGCGCACTTGACAGGCCTGGCGATTCGGACACCATCCTCTGGCCCGAACAGCCCCCGCAGCTTCGAAGCCACACTATCGGCCGTCTTCGCGCCCTCGGCCCCAGGGAACTCGAGAATTCGAGCCCCTGTCCGGGCCTTGCGGCTCCTAGCCTCGACGCCTCCGATGTCGGAGACGTCCAGCTCCCGCCGGGCGCGTTTTAGGACGGCCTCATAGTTGAGGCCCCTCTCAGCCGCCTCAGGCAGCACGGTGATGACCACCGCGGCCGTCTTCGGCGACTTGAGGCCCCTGCGCGACCTTTTCCCCTTTCTGCCGACTCCCGCCTGGGGAGCGGCGGCCACGGCGGCACCCTTGGCCGCCGCTCTCCGCTTCTGGCCGCGTGCCTTCCTGCTCCGCTCAGCCACCTGCCAGCCCTGTTCGAGCCTGGCAGCAGCGCTGAGCGCAGCAGGAGCGGTCGCGGGTGCGCTCAAGGCCCGGCCTTGGCGGGAGCCGGCACCTTGCCGGCCTTCTTGGCCCCCTTGGGCCCAGCGGCGGCCGCAGCGTAGCTCACCACGCGGCCACCCTGACAGGGCAGCGGGGTGGGAGCCAACGCTTGCGGCCGCCTCGCTCTATCCGTGGCGAGCGGCGGCCGGAGGGGTGGCTCGGGCGGAAGGCGATCCACCAAGGCCTTGATGCGCGCATCCAGCATAAGCTCAAGCTTAGCAAAGATGACGCGCATCGACCCCTCCGGCACGCCGTGCACTACGGGCAGCGGCTCTGCCTCCTTTCGGGGCCCGCCGCGCTTCTTGGCGGCGCCAACGGCCGGCGCGGTGGGCGCAACCGGCGCGGCAGGCACCACAGGCGCAGGCGGCGCCACGGGCGCAGTCGACGGGCTCGCCCTCTCCGGCGCAGCCCGTTTCGGCGGCGAGGCGGGCGTCGGCGGTGCGGCTGGCACTAAAAGTGCGACTTGAGACCGCAGGTCAGCCACGTCTTTGGCCAACCCGCGGTTCTCCTTCCGCACCGCCGACAGCTCCGACTCGAGCTTCCGGTTGCGCTCCCGCAGGCCGGAAACCTCCTTACTGAGGCGGGCATTCGCGGCCTGCAGGGCCGCAACCTCCCCGCTCTGGCAGGCCGGACCTGGGGTCCCCGGTCTCGCCGCCACCGCCGATCCCCTACCCCTGCGCCCACGGCGCATGGTCGAGACCTTGGGAGGAGGCACGATGAAACTCCCCTCCGAGTCGGAGCTTGAGCCACCACCCTTTTGCAGGGGGCGCTTCCGGACGCTCGGGGGGAGGGCCTCCTCCCTCTCCTTCACAATTAGGGCTGCCGTTAGAGCCTCCTCGGCAGCCCCCCTACCCGTCTCCTTCTCCTTCTCCTTCCTACCTCCTAACTCCTTCCCTTTCTTTGAATTGACGGCCTGCCTTCCCTACTCCTACCACCTTTGGACGGACCCGCGCATCCACCGCCCTTGTCCCTCCTCTGGACGACCTGCAGCTGATGGCTGATGTTTTCGTCGGCGGACGGCCCTGCGGCACTGCCGCCCTCGTCTGTCGACAGCGCGTACGCCACATCGCTCCCGGAGCTGTCCGATAGCCCCGTCGAGCAGCTTCTCCGGCGCATAGCTTTCGGCGGCCCTGCAGCACCACCGCCCTCGTCCTGCGACGGCTCTGCGGCGGTGCCGCCCTCGTCGCTCGACAGCCCCGTCGAGCTGTCGCTTCCTCCGCGCCTTTTTGGGGACGGCTCTGCGGCTTTCCCGCCCTCGTCCCGCGACGGTCCTGCGGCTGATCCGCCCTCGTCGCTCTCCTCTCCGCCTGACAGCCGGGCAGTACCGGCGTCCACTTTCTGCGACGGCTCTGCGGTGGCTGCGGTCACACCGCCCTCGTCGCTCGCGGCCACGGCGGCAGCTAGTTGCGCCTGCCGCGCCGCCTCCTTCTTTGCTGCCTCCTTTCGCGCACGCACCCTATTGGAGTGCACGGTGGTGGCGATCAGCTTCCTCCTCTTCCTCTTCTTCCTCGTCTTTGGAGCCTCCGGATGTTTTGCCAGGCTCTCGGCAACTACAGCAGCGATTGTCTCCCTCCCATACGATCGGAGACTGACCGTGCCGGTGTTTGTGCGCATCTCGCGCTCAGACACCGGCACAGTGAGGGATTCCCCGGCGTGACCGGGACCCTCTGGAGTAGCTACGCTCGTTTTAATCTCTGCCATTTTTGGAACATTTTTAAGTCTTGCCTTGACTACCACTCTAACGGCTGGACGCTTGCGCGCTTTTTAACCCACCAACCATTCATCCCCTCGCCGAGTGGCCAAACTTAGGATTAGGGGTAATTTTTTATAGGGGTTTTCTTCCCCACGGTCCGAAGACCCCCGGCCCTGAGCTTCAGCCGCAGTCACACTCAGGGTTACGGTTTGGGCCTTCCGGGTCTGGCCGCTCGCGAGCGACCGACCCGTCACGCCCCCAGGCCGTGACGCCACCGTCTCTGGCGACGGAGTGCCATGAGGCACATCCGCCCCATTGGCCCCGGGTCAGATCCGCCGTGCGCTCTGCCATCAGAGCCGCACGCGGAGACCCCCTCCTGCCGGAATCTTGGCCGTCCAAATGGACGCGTGACGTCCAAATGGACGTTTCCAGGGAGCACCACATGGAGGTGCTCCGGCCCCGCCCCCCTGCGACCAACAGCTACACACACACAAAAAAAAAGACAGAGCACGAATATAATTCACCGCTCTCTTACCCGTGGATGTCGTATCAAATCGGATCGGGCAATGGTGTTAGGAACCCATGAAAAAAAATTGAAATAAAAATATCGATTCGTTAATGAATTGAGAGACATGTAAGTTCTCAATTTTGTGATCGTTTTTTCGTGTAAATTGATTAAAATGTATAAAGGAATGATACTTAATCTACAACATATTCGTATTTTGTTAAATGTTCATTAGAATTTGAATAAATAAATGATTACGTTTGCATAAGCAAGACAAACTTCGCTTTAACATAAATCAGCTGATCGGCCGATGACCGTTGATGAGTCGCCTTTGTACCTACGTAACCATTGAAAGGTTCGCGCAAATCTAATACCTATTTATACTGTCGAAATTTTACATGCATACATATATCCTGTCTGTACATACCTACATAATGCATAAAATTTAAGGCATAAACTCTTAGACACACATTTTTGTAATCACTATAACTTTTACGTTATATTGTTTTTGTGTAATATACATTCTAATTATGATCTATGACTGTTGAACTACAACATACATGAACAGTTGTCCCATAACCTGATACACCCTGTGTATATAATATATGTGCAAGAGAAGTGAAACTAGAAAGAAAACCCTGTACCAACATGTCTGACCAGCGTGGTATAGTAGATCAATTTTCCTCTTACTGGAAGGAAGCTTAAGCCCAGCAGTGGCACTTTTATGAGCTGTGACGATGACGACGAATATCATACATTTTACAAGTATTAAAACCATAAAATTTTAAATCAGTTTTATATGTTCTTGAATAAATAGTATATTAAGAGCTACATGGATACAGCGGCCAAAGTATTTATATAGGCAATAGAGCAACAGGTTTTTTCAAGTATCCAGAGTATCAGTAACTAAACTGGAAATACAATAGATACATACCACTTAACTTGAAGGGAAATATAAACAATCGCATTAATTGTAAAATATCGCATTGATTATAAAATGACATAAAATTTATTGTATCAACTGCCTCGTGTGGTGACGTCTTAAGAAAATAGGGTCGAAAGTCCTGTCATAAGAGTAGTAACGCTGTCTAATGGAACACCAGGGGAATAGAAGAGTAATTTTCTCCAGTGGTAAGTATTGTATTCAATAGTGAACTATAGGCTAGCAGATAGATAGATAGGATAGGATATTTGATTAATTTAGTTGGATTTTTCATTGCCATGATAAATTACTGTTACGTTATTCTAACTGCAAAACTTTGCAAGACTCTTGCTGCAATACCAAGACTCGGGTGCGCAAGACCAAGACCAAGACTCGGGTGCGCAAGACCAAGACCAAGACGAGACCAGGTGTGATGTTGCAAGACCAAGACCAAGACCGGTCCAAGTCTCGTCTTGGTCTTGCATTTGGGCAACACTACCGGTGGCAGTTCGTGTCGTCGAGGAGACGCTCCTCGCGCACGCGCTCCGCCACCCCTTCCGCGAGACCACTGCCTCGCAAAGGCTGACACCGCGTCTCAGTTCACCCAGCACCGAACACAAACCTCGAGCGTATGCTGCGCCGTGTCCACGTCGCAATCGCAGTGGTGGCAGGACGGTGTACTCTCCCTCCTAATGACCGTGTACAGGTATTTGGCGATGCATCCCTGCCCTGTCAAAACCTGCACCAGTCGGAAGGAGAGCACCCCGTGCCGCCATTTTAACCACTGCATCAACACCGGCTGAAAGGCCTCCATGGTCCGCACACCGAACCGAGGCCTCTCCAGCCGGACTGCCCAACAGGTAATGACGTCTCAGCGAGTGTCGACGCGCCAGGCGCTGAGCTCCCTCAAAGAGATGACACCACCCTCCACTCGCACCCCCGTCACCCGCCGATACAAACCGGCGAGCATTTCCGCCTCCAGGTCCCACGGGGGAGTCCCGGCCAACAGGCACGCTGCCTCCGTCGACACCGTGCGGTATCCACGTATGGCCCTGGCCGCCATGGCCCTTTGTGGTCGCCACAGTAGAGCCCTGAGTCGGACGATCAGCTACACCGCCCACACCGGCGCGCCATACAGGGCCATCGACCAGATGACCCTCGCGTTCAGCCGTCGACACGTAGTGCTCGATCCGCCCACGTTCGGCATACCGCAATAGGGTGGGCGCCGCGCCGATGAGCCGTAGAGCAAGCCAACGGAAATGCTCTCGAAACCACCAATGCCCGTCGAACACTAGGCCCAAATACTTCATATGCGCCCGGATGCTGATATCAACCGAATTGGCGGTGATCGAGACGTCGATGGGAGGGCCCATGCGGGGCCTTTGGGACAGGATGGCCTCCATCTTGTCCAGGGCTACCCTCAACCCCAACGCCCCGATCCGCCTGACGATTTCTTTGGTGCCTAGAGTCGCCAGGCTTGCCGCCTCCTCTAGCGTCCCACCGCGAGCTGTGACGAGCCCGCCAAATCACGCCCAACCCGGGCGGGAGACTCCCCTCCAACGCCCAGTCGTACCCGATGTTACACAGGGTGGGTCCAAGGACCGAATAAATGATTTCGCTGCGCGTAAGTCGCGAAAAGTAGAGTTTTAGACTTTATTAAGCATTAATTTTATAGTGTAAATTATTGTGGTCGGCCCAACAACGAAGGCGACGTGCACGTGGGTGGGTTGCGGGTGTGCGTGCTTACGTCCCTCTGTCGCCCCGGACGGAGTGGTGTGAAGAGCGCGCCGACCGCAACCCACCCGCAAAAAAAAAAATAGTGTAAATTATTAAAGTTCACACAGTCATGTTACTTGCTCATGTACTTACATAGTTTTGAAATAAATATTTTTCACTCAATTCTTTCATTTCGTTACGTTTTTTCTTCAACACCAACAATTATTATTTTTACGATGTCAAAAGGGCGGCAAATTATAACTCCGCCCCGGGCGACAGTGACACACGCTACGCCACTGCCTGGCTGTCATGTAGCACAAGAGTGCTTGTCAAGACTATTCAAACGAGTCCAAACTCGATGGTTTTATCATGTTTAGTTTAGGAGTTCCTATAGCCACCTTCCGACGTCATCTTGAGACCAGCTTCGTGGTAACATATTATTGCATTGTCATCGAAGTTACGTAAGTAAACCAAATTTCAAACTAATCTAACGACATGAAGTGGTTCTAATTAAACTCGCAAGATTTGTCCCATACTAACAGGGCAAGTTAAATAAAAGCTTTTAATAATAACTTACTTACCGATGCAATGAATTAATGGTTCGTTATTGTAATCATCATCATCTCAGCCTATACATATCCCACTGTTGGGCTCAATGTGCTTATTCTGGAAATCCATTCTAATTTCGAATCCGATTCAATTCCAATTTCACCAAACTTATATTTGGTACTTTTGAACAAAATCGAGAATGAATTCTTCGCGTTTGGCGTTGTTATTTTCACCAAATGTGTCGTACTTTCTTATTTTAAATTAATAACTTTATCGAACTCGATCACTTCAAAGACGCTTTCTTGCTATTGTGCAACATTAACGATTTTAAACTACGTCAAAATGGCGTCGTGAGTAGCAAATATTTGATTTAATTAACGAGAGTCGAATTCATTTAATTCAAAAATATTCCACCGAATTTGATTGCAATCGTGTGCTAGTGCCGTTTTCAAGAGTACCTACCAAATTTGCTCAAATTCGAGCTGCGATTAGATTTAGGATTGGAATCGAGATTCAAGAGTAGGCACACAGGTCTTCTCCATAATAGGAGGGGCATTGAACTACTATTCCACGCTGGTCAGACGTGTTGGAATAGGGTATTGTTTGGAGTTGTTCTCTTCTTGCATAACATCTATATGTTATATGCTTATTATGTCCCTTAGTCGTCTTCTACGACATCGACGGACGAGGTATTCTTACTCCGTTACCACACGGACATTGTTATTGTAATCACCAAAGGTGGGCATTAATTTGTTAATCGTTAATTAACGAAGTTAATCTGCTTAAAGGATTAACTTTTAAGTTGACTTCAAAAAATGTTAACGCTCTTGTTAACTTCCGTTAAATTTAACTTCCGTTAACTTTAGTCCGTTATATTAGTGTGTTGACATGCTGTCATTTTGTTTCTTTGAATTACGCGCTATGCCAAACTCGTAAGTGCCACAACGCTTGCGACGCCCATGTCGCCGGCGAAGAATCGTGTCGTAGAGGAGTTCCTCTCGCACACGATCTGCCCTCTCTTGCCATGACATAATTGCCACATGGAAGGCTGCGCTGGCGTCTCTGTTCCTGACACAAGCGATAGTCTGCAGCTTCAGGTCGGCACCGATTATCGCGACAAGTTCAAGGCGCTGTTCTGTCTACGCGGCACACATCTCGAGCGTGTACTGTGCCGTGTCCTAGTCGCTGTCGCAATAGTGACAGGACAGTGTGCACTCCTTCCTTCTACGTGCAAGTACTTAGCGAAGCTACCATGTCCCGTCAATACCTGCACCAGTCGGAAGCAGAGCCCCGTCCAAACACCGTACCGAGACTTGCCTAATCAGAGTGCCTAACGGACAATGACGTGACGGCAGGCATCGTCCCGCCAGGCGGCCATCTCACTAAATGAGACTAAGCTGCTCCCCCCGCCACGCCCCGCGAAAAAGGAAACTGAGCCCGAGTCTTCTTCAATTGCTATGAATTCTTCTATTGTAGATTATGATAGTAGCGCAAGAGGTTCTCACCTCCACCTGGTTATTACTTAAAAAAACGTAAAGTATTGGTGAATCATTTGGTATCCCGGCCACCGGCAGTATCCCAAGCTAGTGTGGAAAGATGCACGCCAACATAATTCCACTACATGCTGTAGAATTTATTTCTTTCTCTCTGCCTAAAAGCAGTATAAATTTTAAATAGTTAACTTTAACTTGCGTTAAATTGTCGCAAGTTTAACGCTTTAACGATTATCGAAGTTAACATTTTAATTAAGGAATTAACGATTAACGAAGTTAAGTTTTGGATTAACTGTACCCACTTATGGTAATCACCTGTGTTTAATCAGATGATCAGTCGTAACAGATGCGTAAGACCCCCATAAATTGTAACTATAACACATGTACCTACCGTCTCTCCGTCTGGTGACAGAGTAAGAATACAATGCACTCATCATCATCATCTCAGCTCATATACGCTTGAGCCTCCTCCACAATAAGAGGGAAATTGATCTTACTATACCATGCAGGTCAGACAGGTTGGTTTAGGGTTTTATTTCAAATTTTCTTTCTCTTGCACAGATTTTATGTGCATATTATATCCATTAGCTGTCTTTAACGATGTCCACAGGCAACATATGGAGCGGTGAATTATATTCTTACTCCGTCACCATACGGAAATACAATGCACTACACGCCGCCCCCATTTTTGCCTATGGGTGTCGTAAAAGATGACTAAGACTAAGTGGTAATATACACTCGAACTAATACCCAACAGCGGGACGTATATGAATCGAAATGATGAAAATGTACGCTGCTCCATGTGGTAACGAAGTAAGAAAGCATTTAAGGAGTTGGCAGTTGCAAGAAATGACTCAATTTAATAAGGCATGTCCTATCATTATTTGAGTTCATATCATTGTTCCACTGCCGGGCTTTTGATCCCTTACGCCGTCCTTGTCAATATTGGACGTATTTGACATAGTGTTGCCCAAAAAAGTCTTGGTCTTACGAGAAATGCGAGACCAAGACCGCTTAATTATGGCAAGACCAAGACTTGAGCAAGACCAAGACTGAGTCTGCAAGAGTCTCGCGATCATGCATTTAAGTCGAATCACTATTTCAGCTTATACGCGTTCAACTGTTGGCCTCGTGTCATCTACATAATAGGAAGGAAATTGACATACCATAACACGGTTATCGGACATATATATCCTTACTAATATTATAAATGCGAAAGTAAGGATGTTTATTTCTTTGTTACGCTTTCACGCTTAAACCGATATAAACTCATTTGCAAAAAAAACGGGCGGTTTTGATTTTCATTCATATTTAAAAAGATACAATACCAAAAAGGTTTCAATCGTTTGTACACGTTACTGGCCGGTTTTAAAAATGCTGTGGTATTTAAAAAAGTACGTTCTAAATTCAATTTTTCATTTGATGTTCATTTTTACAGAAAACCCCTTTTTATCCTACATTTTTGGCGCGAAGTTCCAGAAGTTAACATCGACTTTCATAACTTTTATTCAATTTTTATCGATTAATTTCATATCCTTGACTGTCAAAGCTTTATTTAATGCTGTTTGGCTGTATCAAAAATGGTAGATAAAGTGGTAAAAGCTACCAAAATTATCGCGCTGCTTGAAGAGGGTTGCAGCCAATGTTTCGTGGCTAGGGGGCTAAATGTTAGTCGCTCGACAGTCCAAAGGACCTGGCAGCGATATCAGGAGACTGGTTCCGTCGAGAGAAGGCCTGGTTCTGGAAGAAAACCATGTACCCAACCACGGGATGATCGTTTTCTTGTGAGTCGCGCATTGAGAAATTGCAAATCTTCGTATGTGGATCTTAAGAACAACCTCCAAGAAGTAAGAAATGTGCATATTAGTCTATGGACGGTCAGGAGGAGGCTTCTCGCTGCCAATATACGCAGTCACCGCCCGGCCCGCGGCCCCAAATTACTCCGTGAGCACAGAGTTCACAGGCTTAGGTTCGCTAGAAATTGTGAATCATGGACTCAAGACGATTGGAATAGGGTTTTGTTCTCTGATGAAGCCAGGATATCTCTGTTCGGTGAAGATCGACGTCGGCGAGTGCTAAGAAGACAAGGAGAACGCTTTGCAGAGGCATGTTTCGAAGAAATCACACCTTATGGTGGGGGCTCTGTTATGTTTTGGGCAGGAATAAATTCAATGGATCGTACAGAGTTAGTCTTCATTGAAAACGGCTCACTGACTGGGCATCGATACATAACGGAAGTTCTAATTTCTCATGCACAACCCGCATTGGCCGCTCTAGGTGAAGACTCGATTTTTATGGACGACAATGCTCGCGCCCACCGATCCCGCGATGTTAATGCGTATGTGCAAGAGGTCGGCATTCGTCGTTTGAATTGGCCAGCTCGAAGTCCCGACCTCAATCCCATAGAGCATGTCTGGGACGTTCTAAAACGGCGTGTGAGATCAGTACACCCGGCTCCGCAGACCATCAGAGAGCTGAAGAATGTGATTACTGCGGAGTGGGAACGTATTCCGCAAGCAAGTATCCGGGATATACTCGCTAGCATGCCCAGACGAATTCAAGCTGTGATTTTAGCTAGAGGGGGTCACACTCGATACTAAACATTTATCTGCTTTTACTTTATTAAAGAAAAACAAACAAAAAAACTTTTTTATTTTTACTTCATGAGCATATGCACTACTAGCGAATATACACTACTAGCGAGGTTTAGCATTATTTCCCATAAATTGTATCTAAATTTTATGAAATACTGATGAAAATGATTATTTTCTTATTAATTTAGCAAATTGTGTGGATAAAACTACCTATAATTATCAAACAAAGAAATATTAACATTTGAAATGGTTCATTGCTTAGGTGCCCGTTTTTTTTGCAAATGAGTGTATATATATATAGCTCTTAGTCGTCGTCTCTTCGTCGAGTAAAATAAGGGGTGATGAATTATATTCTTACTCCGTCACTACACGGCAAGTCAAATCTATCTTGAAATATCCATCTATTGGCCAGTCAATTTCCAATGTTGGTCTTGGCTTTTCAGAATTACTCTTCGGAAAGGCTTAAGGATAAAAATACCATCAATCGTCACCCTGTGAGTTAGTCTTGATAGGTTTCACACGAACTTTCGATGATGATGATGATCTTGCCCATTATATTTATATATCCGTTTATTCATTAGCCCAACAACGTGCACTGTTGGACATAGAGATATGCCTACTACTACAAAAAGAACTATTATGCGTATATCGGTGTACGTACATAAAGATCGCAATACACCTAATAATTTTCCGAGTGGGGACGGAATACGAATACAATTCACCACTCTCTTACCCGTGGATGTTGTTGTCTGACCAGCTTGGTATAGTAGGTCAATTTTCCTCCGATTGTGGAGGAGGCTCGAGCCCAGCAGTTAAACGTATATGAACTGAAATGATAAATGATGAGGCTGCTACTAGGTGCGATATAGTATCCAGTTTTGTTTATAAGATATATCGTCATATAACAATCGCTGCTACTAGTATTTCGTTGTCGCTATTACAAGCTATCATTTAAAATTATGTATAACAGTGACGAAAAATATGACCTACTGTTATTAGCCATATTTTCTCGGAGTAACTTAGGTTATATTTTATTTTCTATAAAGAACCCATGCATAGCCGGGACGGGGTGATAGGTTTTTTATTATACCAACAAGCATTAAAACCTTGAAATTTTTAAATCAGTTTTAAATGTTCTTCAATAAATCGCACCTTTATTCCATTACCGTCACTATCCTAAATAAGCAAATTTTACTGCAGAGCTATTTAAAGATTTATGACAAATATCTATACCAATAAATAAAATTGGAGTGTCTGTTTGTAATGTCAAAATAATAGGCTTTTTTCATGCTCACACGGTTATTTGCACGACACCTATGCCTAAAATAGCGATTAAAAAAATTTTGTCTGTCTGTCTGTCTGTTTGTTCCGGGTAATCTTCAAAACGGCTGAAGCGATTTCAAAAATTTTTTCACCAATGGAAAGCTATAATATCAGGGCGTAAACTAGGCTATATTTTATCCCGGTATTCCCATGGGAACGGGAACTACGCGGGTAAAACGACTATAACCGAAGCGAAGCGAGTGCGGATTGCTAGTAAATAATAAAATCAGAACGAAACGCGGCGCGTGTGTTAACATTTGTGAAAGAGCTGATAATACTGAAGAAATATGGTTAGAAATATTTTAAATGTAACGTTAGTTCATTACATTTTAATACATACGCCCCCTCACGTATAACGTATTTTATGGGTGATCCCTCTCCTATAGTGATGTTATCTTATTGCCTCTCAGTCGTCTTTCACGTGAAAGAAAGGTACAATAGAAACTCGATTATCCGGCCCTCGGTTATACGGATTCGCGATTATCCGGACTACCAACCGCGACCTATGTATTGTATCTACAAATCGAATTTATGCAAGCATAAGCATGTGTAAAATGGAATGTCTCGTCCGCACCCCGCGGGGTCGTCGCTCCACGCGTTTCATTATTGTTTTAGTTAGTAGCATGCCCCGCGGGATATGTATTCGTCTTTTACATACTACATATACACAAAACCGAAGGAGATTTTTCATACATTCTATTATCCGGATTTTCGATTATCCGAATGCCTACCGACAACAATTAGTCCGGTTAATCGAGTTTCTACTGTATAATGATATTGTATTCTTACTCCGACCGTAATAAATGAAAAGTATGACTTGTTGACGTTCGAGTTGGCCTCGATTAATTTACTTGTAATGCTACATATTCAAATATATTTATCAATTTGTAAATATGTTATTAAGTTTTATCGATTTTTTAGGACACTGGCATTTCTTCAATATTATAATTCATTCCATTTTAAATATAAGAAAAATACTATAGACAAAATGTTATCGAATTTTCGCATCAATGATCAAAGAGAACGATCGACGGAAGTGATTAGAAATCAAAGTTTCATAACGTCTTATCATACCTATTATAGATGCTAGATTAAACTATATTTAACATAAACAATTAAAAATAAAACCCCTGAAAGATAGTGATTTGAATAATTGATATTCATATCATGATTTTCATCATCCTCCCGTACATAAGCTTAATCTTTTGTCGGTGTTGCTAGGCGCCATAGGTATTTAAATACATAGTGTATCAGGTTATGGGGCAACTGGTCAAACGGGAGCTGCGCAATGCTGGTAGGAACCCATGAAAAAATTTGAAATAATAATATCGATTCGTTAATGATATAGAGACATGTAAAGTTTTAAATTTTTCATCGCTTTTTCGTGTAAATGTGATTAAAATGTATAAAGTCAGTGATACTTAATCTGCAACATATTCGTACTTTGTTAAACGTTCATTAGAAATTGAATAAATCAATGATTACGTTCGCATAAGGAAGACAAAATTCGCTTTAAATCAGCTGATCGACAGATGACCGTTGACGAGTCGCCTCTGTACCTACGTACCATTGAAGCGTTCGCGCAAATTATACCTATTTATACTGTCGAAGCTTTACATGCCTATATGTATTCCGTCGTACAGACGATGCGTACATAATACGTAGTATTTAAGGCATAGATTGTTACACACATTTCTTATAATCACTGTAACTTTTATGTTATATTGTTTTTTGTGTAATATAGGTACATTCTAATTATGATCTATGACCATTGAACTACAACATACTCTGACACCTGCCCCATAAGCTGATATACCCTGTATTATGAAGCTTCGTAACCAAAATTATCTGACATCCAAAATTAAAATAAATATATCCAAAACGGCTGGTTTTGAACTGACACCCTTAGAGCAGTAATTTACTTACGTGGCCTCGTTCCAACACCGCTACCGCGCAATGTTGTCTTAGTAGGTCATGACTACACGCTGTCCACGCCTCGATAACTAACAGGCTATTAGCTGTCCACGCGCTTACAGCTGTTAGGTAAGCAGTTGTCCCCGAGCTTACAGCTAATAGTCACCTAGACTAGATTTAACATTAAAGATAATAACTCTGGCAATAACATAAAACGAAGATTTTGGGTGTACGAAATGCTATAATCAAAGAACGTGCTTCAAACGAACGCTTGGAAAGCATTGGCTAAGCGAACGTCAACTATCGAGTGGTACAATGGCGGTAAGCTCGCTGACAAAAGCTGTCTGCTAGTTCATGTTGTCAATGTAATAGTACATTACTATAGCGACCAGTAAAAGAGGCATTGATTGACGAATGTGTAAATGTGGGCCGAGGCGAAACCGAGGCATACATACGTAAGTCCATCAATGCTTAGTTAATCAAATAATGTGCGGAAATTAAAACTAACGACGTCCTATAGTTCTGAATTTAACTAAAAATAATTTTCCGTGTGGAAAATGGCGGTGCTATAAGTCGATACGACCCTTAAACGTAAAACCCTCCAATAGAAATAACACGATAATTACTACAATTATTCATTTACAATTTCCCCTTTTACAATTTCCTAAAAATTCAATATACTACACCAATATAATGTTATTCTAATAGCCGTATCCAGATATGAAACTCCATATTAGTGTTGCCCAAAAAAGCATTGGTCTTGCGGTCTTGGTCTTGCGAGAAATGCGAGATCGAGACCAAGAACGCTTAATTTTTGCAAGACCAAGACTGGCCCTGCAAGACTTGAGCAAGACCAAGACTGAGCCTGCAAGAGTCTCGCGTCTTGCATTTAACTCAAATCACCATTTCAGCTTATATACTCGTACGTCCAACTGTTGAGCTCGTGTCTTCTACATAATAGGAGGGAAATTGACCTACGATACCACGGTGATCGGCCGTGTGGGCCGTACAGGATTTCATGTTAAGATTACCTTCTCTTGTACCGATGTTATATACCTCTATATATTATAGCCCTTAGTCGTCTTTTACGACACTCACGGGTAAAATAGGAGGTGATGAAATATATTCTTACTCCGCCACTACACGGCAAGTCAAATCAGTCTTGAGATATCCATCTATTGCCCAATCGATTCCCAATATTGGTGTTGGCTTTTCAGATTTACTCTTTGGAAAGGCTTAAGGACAAAAATACCATAATCGTCACCCTGTTACTTAACAGGGTGACGATTACGGTATTTTATTATGGTATTTTTATTTATTATTTAATTTTTTACGGTATATTTATCAAGACTAACTAGTCTTGATAAGTTTCACACGAGAGTGCTCTTGCCCATTATATTTATATATCCGTTTATTCATTAGCCTAACGACGTCCACTGTTGGACATAGAAATATGCCTACAATTAATCTACATAAGTAACACCCAGACTCGCAAAAAGAATTATTAGGCGTAGATCGGTATGCGTACATAAAGATCGCAATATAATAATGTGAAAGAGAAGTGAAACTACTAGAAATAAAGTCCTATACCAACATGTCTGACCAGCGTGGTATAGTATGTCAATTTTCCTCCTACTGGGAGGAAGATTAAGCCCAGCAGTGGCACTTTTATGAACTGAGACGATGACGACGAATATCATACATTTGGTGACCCTCTCCATAGGTATATTATTAAAAACTATTACTAACATAAATCGGGAGAAATTGTTTAGTTGAACGCCCTAATCTCAGAAAATATTCCAATAGAATGTTATTTTGTCAGATAGTCTGTATATCCAGAAAAGTTTTAGGCTCTAATACATAACACTGCGACATATATATTGGTAAATTGGTCCGGAGCAGTGTCTAAAAAGGCTAACATATCGGATAAAATTTTAAAGATGTTAAGCGTTATCCGTAGTAGCCGTTGCTACAGCAACTACCTACTTAGATAACAAAAATTGTGATTAAATTAGGTATGTTATGGATATTATAAATGGTGATATTGTTTTAATGCCAGGGGGGCGATATAGTTATTTAAACGAAATAATAGCATTATATGGATAGGTAAGTCAAGCAAGCGAAGCGGTTGGAACAGCTAGTATTAAATATTTCTAGAGGTAGGTAGGTAGAATTATAGGTATAAAAATCGTCATTAACACATTCCTTTTTATAGCGCAACTATTAGGTATTTTTTTTTATGGGTGGGCTATGATAAGCGCGCACGCGGTCAATTCCGTCCGGGGCGACGAAAGGACAGCGCGTGGGCCTATAACCCCGGGTGGGTTACCCACATCGCCTATTAAATATGGCGGATATTGTTAACTTGAAGGGGAATATAAACACTCCCATTTATTATAAAAAATATTTAAAATGACATAAAATTTATTGTATCAACTGCCCCGTGTGTCACACACGTTGTGTTGTGTGTTGTCTTAAGACAACAGGGTCGAAATACCTTCCTTTGCCATAGGAGTAGTACCGCTGTCTAATGTAACTCCAGGGGAATAGGAGAGTAATTTTCTCCAGTGGTAAGGGTTATATTCAATAGTGGACTATAGGCTAGCAGATGGATAGATAGGATAGGATGATATTTGATTAATTTGGTTGGATTTTTCCTTGCCATGATAAATGAGTGTTACGTTATTCCAACTGCAAGACTTGTGAGACTCTTGCGGCAATACCCAGATCAAGACTCGGGTGCGCAATACTAAGAACAAGAGGAGACCAGGTGTGATGATGCAAGACCAAGACCAAGATTAGTCCAAGTCTCGTCTTGGTCTTGCATTTGGGCAACACTAATTTTATGGATATGGAGTACCATATCCATAAAATAACTAATCTTCGTCATTACAGCCCGTACGCGTCCCACTGCTGAGGTCGAGCCTCTTCCACAGTGGAAGGGAATTTATACTACTATATCACGCTGGACAGGGTTTTATTTCGAGTTTTCTATCTTTTTCATAATTGTTAAATACATATTTAATCCTCTAGTCCTCCTTTACGACACCCACAGGTAAGAGGGAGTGATGAATTGTATTCTTACTCCGTGACCACACGGAAGATAATACTAATACCTCTAACTCTATCACACCATTGCGCAAAAATAGAAGGTAGGTATAGTAGTTAACGTCGATCAAATATACGTACCCATGCAACCAAAAGATGCATGTATATTTACATTGTGTTGATCTCCTTGGCTAAGGTATAATAATACAGTTATCACCATCCCTAACTTGCCCCTGGAAGTCATAAAAATTGGTTGATAGCCAAACTTACTGAGATCGCTATCCAGCTACCCAAGCGTTGCGTATTATGGGAATAAATCCTACAAAAGATGACGGCGCCATTTGACATTCTATGAAATAGGTCTATCCAGCAGTGGACAGCAAAATATATTAAAAATATAATTCAAATAATAAATACAAACAAATTGTTGTTCTGCGTCTGGACGTGATTTCTGTTAATTATAAGTTTTTAATGTACCCCGCAACACAAGAATTATTTATTCCTTTTTGTTATCTCCCTATAAGGTCTACCTATAAAGACAAATGACACTATAATCACTGCCATAACATACTCTGGGAAGTAGAAATTGATCATTCGCCTCCTCTACCATAGGAGGAAAATTGACATACTATACGACGTTGGTCAGACGTGTGCCAATAGTGTTTTATTTTGAGTTTTCCTTCCTTTACACAGATATTAAATGAATATTTCATTTATTTATTTATTTATTTTAAAACTTTTGCACAAACAAAGATACAAGGCGAACTTAAGGCCTTAGGCATTCTCTACCAGTCGACCTAGGGTGGAGCAGAAATAATTTAAGGCAGGTGCAATACAGTACAATATTTGATCCCTTAGTCGTCTCTTAAGATAACCACAGGCGAGATAGGGGATGGTGAATTGTGTTCTTGCTCCGTCGCCACACGGAAATTATTAGTAACAGCATAAACACTAATCTCAGGGTTCCAGGGAAGTTAAAGTACTATTTTTTTTATTGTCACTGGTGGCAAACGAGCAAGCAGCACACCTGGGGATAAGTGATACTGCCGCACATAGACCTTTGCAATAGTAGAGGCACAGCCAAGCCATTACCTACCATGTAGAAAATACTCTTCCTAAACCTCATTTAAAGAAGGACAAGTCATAGCGCTCGGGAAACACAGCGGCAAGTAGACCAAGTAGTTAATTCCAGAGCTTGCACGTACGTGCGAGAAATGATCGCTGGAAACGTACAGTTGAAGACCACAACGTCTCCAGATGAAATGAACGAACCTTGCTAGAGTGTCGAGTGGTACTAGATTGTTCGTGCGTAGGTACATTCTCCTCATTAGAAGCTGTCTGAAAATATGCGTGTAAATAAGGTAGAGGCCAGTCGACAATAGTCTGTGTCTACCACATTATCTCTTGGGTAGGTACAAGAGATAATGTGGATTCCGATCTGCCATAGACTTCAGGTCTCAGTACACCCCATCCAACCTATCCGGAGCGACGGATGAGTGGCATGCCACCCCATAACCTACAGTAGGTATTCCCTCCCTATCGCCACTGGGCCGACCACTGGTTCCGATTCCTTGTCATCCGTGGCCGGCTCGGCGGGTTAACCATACAGTTATTGTCCTCTTTGACGGCCTGACAACACCTGCGGATGGTGGACTAATTCGCGGTCCGTCCACCCGCGACCTCTGCTGGCGATACAGACTTCCCTGCCACATAAGTAAATATTTCATGTAAATGTTGTTTGCAATTGCATTTAAATGGCCCAAATATTGTAATCAGGTAATTTCGATAACATGTAATGCTATTATCGTTAGTCTAATTAAATTTAATTATCAATAAAGATATCGATCGCAAAATAATCACAAAGCTACTTTTTATATTAGCCGTTTTGATGTATATCACAAAATTATATCTTGGATAAGTATGTTCAGACTTCAGTCTCTTGCGTTTTTGGAAAGCATTTTTCGAGCGTCCGTTTCCAATTTGCAATTCTAGGAATATAAATTTTGATAGTTATTAGATAGCTTCCGTGTGGTGACGGAGTAAGACTACAATTAGCCACTCCCTATCTTGCCCGTGGATGTCGTAAAAAACGACTAAGGAATATATTGCGCTTATAACATCTATGCAAGAGAAGAAAATCTCGAAATAAAACCCTATACCAACCTGTCTGACCGGCATGGTATAGTAAGGTCAATTGCCCTCCTATTGTGGAGGAGGCTCGAGCTCAACAGTAGGACCACTGACGACAAGTAAATCTGCTCCGGTGGTCGGTCCAACGACGAAGGCGACGTGGTGTTCGGATGGGTTGCGGGTGTGCGTGCTTACTCCTCTCTGTCGCCCCCGGACGTAGTGGTGCGAGAAGTGCGCCGACCGCAACCCACACCAAAAAAAAAAGCTCAACAGTAGGACGTATATGAGCTGAAATGATGATGATTAGATACTGATCGTCATAGCAAGAATTTTTATAACAGTTATAAAGCCCGATGGACGGTATTGACGGTCTTTGCTCAAAGAACATGAAATTTATAATTTTGATTAGTCATGTAAATGCATAACAGTAGATAATTATATGATGCCCTAAATATAAAGCCACCATGTTATCGCTAGCCGCTTCTAAAATCGCCTTGTAGGTTCTCGTATTTGTGTAAAACTATTAAATTTTCCGTGTGGTGACGGAGTAAGAATGCAATTCTCCACCCGCTCTCTTGCAAATAGATGTCGTAAAAGACGACTAAGGGATTAAATATACATATAACATTAATATGAGACAAGGAAATCTCGAAATAAACCCCTATGGCCGATATAAACTAAGCTTGGTGAAAGAAAATAATAGGGGAGAAATTGACCTGCTATATCACGCTGGTCAGACGTGTTGGCATAACGTTTTGTTTCGAGTTCTCCTTCTCTTGCATAGATGTTATGTGCATATTATGTCCCTTAGCGCTATCATATATCTATATCTATGGGTGTCATAAAAGACGAGTAAGGCAGCTATATAATATGATTTCTGATGTTTACGTATTACACGAGCGGCCTGTGTCACAGTCCGCCCGTGACCATGAAGAGTGCAAAGTGTTCGAAATGTCGGGCAATCAAAAATCAAATACAAACGCGATAAAATCCGCAGTTTTATTTAATATATATATAATATGCTTAGAACATCGATTAGAGAGAAGGAAAACTTGAAATAAAACCCTATGCCAATATTATAATATCTATAACGGCAAAATACTCTCTTACTGTGATCGATTACGTTGACCCAGGTTTCGAGCATATCCGATGCTCATCATCAGGATGCGTATGCAGCGGCGTCTGTCGGCCTCGCGTAATGCCAGATATGATGCCGCGAACCCGGGTCGACGTAATCGATTTCAGTACGTAGTATTTTGCCGTTATAGATATTTTAATATGTATCAATCTCACGATAATTTTAATATCTATGTCAGTATATCAATATCTATCTGACCAACGTGGTCTAGTGGGCCAATAGGAGTAGGATGTATATGAGCTGAGATAGTGATGATGATTATTAAAAGTTTTTGCAAAATAATGCGGCAAAAGTGTAGCGAATAATATTTGACAGTGCTTGACTTGTGTTTTCACGTTCCGAACTTCTGAAGCAATTCAAAGAATCAAGTAACTAAGAAATAACTGTAATAAAATAATGACTTCAAGAAAGACGTCTAGACTTACTAATAAACAATGACTTTAATCAAAGATAAGAGAAAAACACCTACAAATACAAACCTACAATATACAACAATGGCCTCCTATCAACAGCTGATTGTAAACAATACCAACAAAGAAAAAAAACGTACATAACGTTTTTGTAAATTACAAACCCTTTTCTATTTTAAAATGGAAGAAGAAGAATTATTTACACTGAAATTGACCACACCTAGTTAATAAAAAATAATGTTATTTATTATTCCGTGTAGCGATGGAGTAAGAATACAATTCACCTCCGCTCTTGCCCGTGGATGTCATAAAAGACGACTAAAGGATATGATATGCAGATAACAACACTACAAGAGAAAGAATACGAAATAAAACCCTATACAAACACGTCTCTGGGCTGACCACGGATGAAAAGGCAAAAGGCATTTGGTGGGTTTTGGGGCCGCGCACCGTCCTTGCATACCCGGACGGAATGGACGGCGTGTGTGTTAACCATATCCCGCCCAAAAAAAAATGAAAATACCAACACGCCTGATTACCGAAGTACCTATAAAGGAATATAGTTGTAGTATAAAGGAAGCCACATCGCTTGTCGAACCGACAACTGTTGGGGAAGAAAGGTTCTCGTGTGTTGACAACAAATCGAACGCAGCTTAGGACGACCCTCTATTAGGTGGACTGACAACATTTTCAAAGTCGCAGGGAACCGTTGTATGCAAGTGGCACAGGACGGTTCCGAGTGGCATTCTCGTGGGGAGGCCTATGTCCAGCAGTGGACGTCTATAGGCTGATAGGTGGATGGATGGATAGAGGAAGCTCGTGCCTACCAGTGGGACGTATATGAGCTGTGGAGAATAAAGAAGAAGAATATTATTTAACAATCAGTCTTTAATGTAACAAAATATAGCAATATAATACGTTCATTGTAATCTCATACGGTAAGCACTTAATAACAATCATTTATAATCTTCGATACACATTTATGGTATATTATCTACATTATACTTTACAACATAAATAATAAACACATACAAACGATATTAGTAAAGGTGCATACATACATTTTGTAACGACTAAACTGTTTAAAACAAAAACACATTATCAGCTCAATATTATTACGTTTTATATGATAGGAGCACCCTATCGACAGTCGCCTGTCTACAATCGCGGGCCAGCGCGAGTAGTGCCACAGTCTCGAAGAAAATCGACGTTTGAGTAGCAGCAATTTGTTACGGCATTTCGTTCGGTGAATGAAAGAGCTGGAAGCCCAGACATCTGTGTGGTAAAAGAGTAAGAAGACAATTCACCACCATCTTGACACTGGACGTCGTAAAGTATGACCAAGAGGTATAATATGTAGATAACATCAGCAAGGAATGGAAAACTCGAAATAAAACCTTATACCAACACATCTAACAAGCTTAGTAGTTTGAATTACGTCCCACAATGGAAGAGGCTCGACCCCAACAATAGCTATGGATTGGTGATAATGCTTTTCTATCGATATGATGCATTTCCATCTTCATAAAGCAAAAAAAAAATACAAAAACTTTCTTGTTAATTGGCATCGTTTGTTGTGCCTTGATTGGAGCGTTGAAAGAAAACTATTCGATTTGGGAAAATCGACTAAAGAATTGTACGTACACCTATAGCTACTAAATGATTTAGTAGTGAATTAGCGAGTAATACAACATTCAACTAAACAGTTTGGTCGTTACAAAAGTTACATGTATGAACTGCGCCTAAATTATAATAATTTTTGCACGTAATGGTGATCCTCTAATCACGATATTGCCTAACAATTACACCTAAGAAATAGCCACTTACAATCTGAAATAATTGCTAATGCGCTCGTCTCTGATGTTTTATTGACGTCTAGTGTCGACGTCATTAATCAGTTGAGCACAAATAAATAATCTGCTGGACTTTGATAAATTTGATTGTGGCTGACGTCACTAGGCAATTAATTAGACACGGTTGCACCGCAATAACAACTTGCATAACTTTAGTGTTTGAATTAACCAAATTATGCCTGATATTGCATCATTATATAGTAAGTTCAAACCAATACTTATTATATAATTATTAAGTTATTGCATGATATAACTTTATATTGTATAAAACTGTGTTCATTAAAAATTCTGTTATTAAAGAGCCATTGCATATGAATTCAAAAATACGAAAGATTAATTCATTTGGGATTCAGCATAAAATAACATTATCCCATTTTCTCACTTAGGTGTCATGAATTATATCTACTCCTGGAGAATTTAGGTGCATCTTTGTATGCAATTAACATAACTGACGTGAAAAAACCTATAGATGAATATTCCAAAAATATAACGTAGATTTTTCATCCTAAATCTTGATATTACTCGAAAATGTAGACATTATTTTCTTTTTTCAAAAAAAAAATCTATATCTCTGCCTACTACCTCATCTCTACTACAAACTTGCCCCTATTGGATAGTTTTGACCGATAAATAAGAAGAATCAACATGATTCATCGTAACATCTTATCATAAAATTTGATTGCCTATAGGTACACTAGGTACATCGTGACTTCAGCATGTGTTACCCTCGTAATTATCACTAAATAGAAAAAAAAATATTTTGTATTGTACAGTCATCGGCCGATCAGCTGATTTAAAGTGAAGTTCACCTTGCTTATGCGAATGTAATCATTGATTTATTCAATCTCTAATGAACATTTAACAAAGTACGGATATGTTGCAGATTAAGTATCACTAACTTTATACATTTCAATCACACACGAAAACACAATTGAAAATTTTACGTGTCTAACTCATTAACGAATCGATATTTTTCCTTCAAATTTTTTCATGGGTTCCTAGTTCCTACCATCACCGCCTAACTCCCGTTTGACCAGTTGCCCCATAACCTGATGTACCCTGTATAAGACTATAATGTTTTCTCTTTTTTTTTTTGAGGGGATGGGTTGCGGTCGGCGCGCTCCTCGCACCACTGCGTCCGAGACAACAGAGGGGCGTAAGCACGCACACCCGCAACCCACCCACGTGCACGTCGCCTTCGTCGTTGGGCCGACCACCGGAGCAGGGTTACTTGTCGTCAGTGGTCGGCCCGACGGAATACCCCCTATTTGGGGTACCCTTCCATCGATCGACGTCCCCCATATATAATGTTTTCTCTGACCCTTAATCTAATCTTAATTTAGTTATTTTAAAGAATAATGTATAAAAAATATATTTTCAACGTATACCTTTAATCTCCAAATTTTTAACTTTATCACTGTTTTAACACACTTCACACTTAACATTGTCTAAAATAATAACCTTTTCAAAAACTATATTCATCTACACTATGACTTGTCTATGATTTCAAACGCGTTGTCTATTTCTTCCTCGGGGGACTTGGGAACAGTTTCAACAGCTAGCGCCGATAATTTATTTTCCAGATTTATTTGAAACGAATTTTCAATTTCTATCTCATCTGGTATATTTTTAACAGCTGTATCGTTTTCCAGTCTATTATCGTTATTGCCTAAAGCTGCTGGTGCTGTATGATTTACTGGATTATTGACGTGATATTCCCTTGATGTAGGTTTTTCAACAACATCTATGTCTATAGTCTGAAAAACAAATTATGAATTATTGACTATAAATTACAACGCGCTTATACTCCTAAACAGATTTGCTGTATTAAAACATTGCGTTGAAGAACTTATTATCTATACTAATATTACAAAGCTGAAGTTTGTTTACTTGAACTCGCTAATCGGAGAAATTTTCAACATGTTGTGTGAGAATTGAATAAATCTTTTAGTATTACATCACCCATATATCTAGGAGGACTATATGCTATCTAACATTACGCTATGACCAATAAGAGCTACATTCAGTAACAAATATTGAAAAAGCAGGGATTTTTTTAAAGATGCCGTTGCATGCGCTGCTCGTTATAGATGCCTACGACGAACTCTATCTGACTAACCATCAAGACCCTTTTCCGTCCCCAAGAATCCTCTCTATCTCTCTCTCTCTGTTGTGTGTAACGCAAACGAAGTTGCGAGCGTCAGCCAGTAATACGAAAAATCTCACACCTTTAACACTAAAAGGATAAACAGAAGCGTAACAAATCTGCATTTACTTTCGACATGTAATGTTAGTTCTACTTAATATCGCACCTGTTATTGCTAATCGGGTGCATTTTCAAATTTTAATACAAAACCAATCTTTTCTCTAAATGGGCGGCAAATAAAGTCGTGATGGTAAATACTAACTAGTACTATACTAAAATTGAATGAAAATTAGGGTAAATATCCTTTCTTCTCGGATGATTACGTTGACACAGGAAGTGTACATGCCTACATCACATACAGAAACGATGAAGTGTCATTAATAGATACTTCTATAATCTTATCTAGAAGCGTGCGACATATGTGGATATTTCACGACGTGAAAGATGATTTACTTAATCTTATTAGGTAGGTAAATCTATAGGTATAGGTGAATCGACCGATTTTCTTACGACTAAATTCTCAATACTGCCTGGACGTATATTCGAAAATGTAGCCTATAAGTAGAACAGTATATTCCTGTCTGGTAGAACTAGTGTTACCAGGTCCAATTTCTTTAAAAACGATGCAGAAGGTAAAATTAATCGGAACCCAAATTCCTTAAAGGATGATTTTTTTAAGTCAAAAATGAATATAAGTTCTGATGTTTACACAAGACTGTGACTCCTCTCGAGATCACGAATGCTGAAAAGCAATTGAAACATTAGGAAATTGAAAATCAAATACGAAATGCGATAGAATCCATAAAATAGTTTTAAGACTTTTACCTATTAATACCTATGTAACTTAATTTTTCCAATCCGCCTTTTATTTATAGATTTATCTACACATTTAGAACCACAAGGCCTTTCCCATTTAGCATCAGTTGCAAGTGGGGTCAACTATAATTAGGGACGTTGCGCGCAATTTGTGACACCTAGCAACGCAATAAACCATTAAACTGAAACATAAATAATAGTACTACACAGTGGGTTCAAGCCTTAAAGAATTACTATACAAAAAACGTAAAGGAATAACCGGCTGGAAGCTGAAGCTCGGGAAGAGACTACAGTTTGATTTAAGTAAAATTTTATATTAGAATCAGTTACAGATGCGATCACTAACAAACACCCTTTGCACTAAACTAAAATTGAACTAAAATTCGAGAATATTGTCAGACCAACAACAAACATTTCAAATGTGTTCACATCATGCAGTAAAACAAAAAAAAAGTGAGCCGTCGCTCAATACGCCTGACAGATGTGAAACATCGTAATTATTTTGTACAAGTATAGGTATATGCATAAAAGAACAGATTACGAGAAGATATGGTATAAGTAATGTATAAATAAAAATATTACGACTTTTTTTTTTCATAAAATGATGATTTTTATTCAATAAATATTTATATTCATTAAATACAAGAATTAAAATTCAAACATATGTATTTCAAATTGTGATAGCCACGCCTAGCTTTACGCCAAGCGTAGCTTTACGCCACGCGTAGCTTCACACCACGCGTAGCTTTACGCCACGCGTAGCTTTACGCCACGCCAACGATCAGGTTTACCCTCACCTATAGATGTTTCACATCAAAAATTCTACAGGGTTTCTTTGTCAAGCAAATTCCGTAACATTTTTTCGTTACCTATTCGACCGTAAACTCGAATAATCGCCGTAGCTAGTAAAATTCTTTAAATAGGTAATAGCTATGATAATAATAATTAAGGGAATAACAGAACCAAATTTTTGATTATTGATAATTTTTAAAACCTTTTATTTGTATCAATACAGAGCAATAAAATATCAAAAATACATGTGAATAACTTAATCTGGTTACCTTAAATGAATTTGAAGAAAACATAAGTAAATATATGAATAATGAGAAAATAAAACAGTTTAAGGTCCCTTTTGAGAAAGGATGTCTTTATTCAAACTGTAGTTTTATCGAATTTATATAGTTTATATGTATATTTACTCTTGCATGGATGTTAAGTGCACTTTTAATCCCTTAGTCGTCTTTTACGACACGGGCAAAAAAGGGGGTGGTGAATTGTATTCTTACTCCGTCAGCTCACGGAAAGTTCCGTGAAATACATATTAGTAATTATTGAGCATACTGATATTGCTATATTTTTCTTTATGACGGCAGCAAATTTATAATATATATGCAAAATGTAGTCCCGTCAAAGATACTATCAACGTAAGATAAAGATAAATTATTTAAACTAATTTACAAATCATTTGTGCTAGCGGTGTTGTTTAGTTACCATGTTTAATTTCGATATCAAATTGATAACGGACTACCTACTTTACCGACGGCAATGCATTGTAATCATAATAAACTAAAATTTTACGTGTGAATATTTTCTAGATTTTTTTTATTGATTATAAATCAATATCGCTGATTATCACTAATTTCATACAGAACACGTCGACAAACAATTATTTATTTATTTAATTCAAATGTGTAATATATATAAAATAAAATTATTTTTGAGAGAATTAATGAAAGGTAATTGACAATGCGAATGTGAATGGAGGTGTTGGAAAGGGAAGACCAGGGCGAACGTTCCAAGATCAAATCGTGGATGTTCTTAAGAAAGGCCAGGTTAAAAATACCCTGAATCGAGGAACATGCATGAGGAGATTAATGAATGTGGAGGAGGCGAAAGTGGTATGTCAAGATCGTAGCAAGTGGAGAGAAGTTGTCTCTGCCATAGGAGTACTATAGGAAAGAGGCATGAATGTATGTATGTATTATTTTTACGGATTTAATCGCGATTCTCGTTCAATCCGTGTGGTGACGATGACGGAGTAAGTAAATACAAATCACGAAAGACGACTATGCGATATGTTATGCAGATAACATCTATGCAAGAGAAGGACCACTTCAATTGAGACGATAATAATGATGAATCGCATTTGCCAGGCAGGTATTTAACGTTATACCGGGCTTGCCACGGAGACGGGCCGGCAACGGAGGACAAGAAACTCGGTACCGGTGGTCAGCCAAACGGCGTAGCAGAGGAGCTATGGTAGGTTATGAGGCCGCTCGCCGCACCTTCATCACCCCGGACGGAACTGGATGGCATGTGCGGTGACCATCATCATCATCATCGCAGCCCACATACGTCCCACTGTTGGGCTCGGGCCTCCTCCACAATGGGAGGGAATTTGACCTACTATACCATGCTGGTCAGACATGTTGATATAGGGTTTTGTATCGAGTTTTCCTTCTCTTTCACAGATGTTATGTGCATATTATATTCTATTGTCGTCTTGTACGACATCCACGGGTAAGATAGGGAGTGGTGAATAGTATTCTTACTCCGTCACCACACCTTATCAGGAGTGGCATAATGTCTGTAGAATGGACGATGTGATTTGATCGAAGATATATAGTTACATATTTTTTCTTTGATATGACCAAAACAACGCTTAAAGCGGGCCATGTCCATCAAGCGGTGACCATAGCTCACCCCAAAAAAAGGGTAGTCAACGTTATAGGTAAGTATCCCAAGGAAGGCCTATGTTATTGTTTTCAAAAAGGACTAAACCCGTACAGGGATAGTTTATGATGTTCCAGTAACTTTGCAGTATGGGGTAATAAAGATTATGGGAGCCGCACGTCGACCTTTCATCTCCAGGGACGCTTTGATCAGTCTGACAAACAAGGGTCAAATTTGACATAAGAAGTTGCCAGACACATTGGCAACGGACAGATACTGAATCAAATATTTGCTATCTAATAAGATCGAGGACGGTCAATACTCACTTATCGTCTTTAATTTTAAATCTGTGATCTTTATTCTTAGTAAAATTTTGTATCTAATTAAGCATGCGCCATATTTCGTAACTACCTATACGTATAGAACAAAAATGTTAATCTTATAATAAATTTAGATTGAAATCAATCTAAATTTATTATATAGATTAATATTTTTGTTCCTGCTTGAGAGAATATCAGCGGCATAACAAAAACATTTAAGACCCGTGAGAAATTTATTGGATGGGCCAATATGTTTATAAAAATATCATTCTAAAAATGCGATGTAGGTATAAATTTATAATATATTTTTATATCTGTTTGTTTTCGAATTAGGATATTAATGAATTTCTAAGAATTACTATATTTTAGAAAGTTTTGTATTAAATGTTGAGTCTTTCGTGTGGTGACGGATTAAACATATAATTCACCAACTCCTTTCTTGCCCTATCGTAAAAGACGACTAAAGAATACAATATGCATATAACATCTATATTAGAGAAGGAAAACTCAAAATAAAACATTATACCAAACCGTTTGACCAGCATAAAATTGGTCCTAAATCCCTCCTATTGTGGAGGAGCCTTGAATCCAAGGGGACGTATATAAGCTGAGATAATGATGACTTTTAAAAATTTATCTACGGCAAAAAAAAATGACAAAATACTTTTTTTTATATGGAGACTTAATTTTAACTTCTTTTTTGTTTGTTTTAAAATATAAAACGTATAAGAGCATTTTAATATATCATTACAGGCTCATATCATTAGGCTCACGCTTACCTAAACTTCTTCCCAAATAAATGAGAAATTGACCTAATATACCACGCTGGTCAGACGGACTTGTAAATGGTTTTATTGCGAGTTTTCTTTCTCTTGCATGGATGTTATATGCATATTTTATCACCTAGTTTTCTTTTATGACATCTAGATTTCGTAACAGTTGATAGGAGTACCATATTAATGACACATTTTCTGTTTGGTGATAGAGTAAGAATAAAATTCATCAACTATTAGGCTTGAGCCTTCTCCACAATACAAGCGAACTCGACCTACTTTTTTTTTGAGTTATGTTACTGTCGGCGCACTCCTCGCACCACTCCGTCCGGGGTGACAGAGGGGCGTAAGCACCCACACCCGTAACCCACCTGTGACACGTCGCCTACGTCGTTGGGCCGACCACCGGAACAGGATGACTTGACGTCAGTGGTCGGCCCGATGGAATACCCCCTTGAGGGGTACCCTCCCATATTTCGATCAACAACAGCACGCTGGTCAAACAAGTTGTTATAAGGATGTATTTTAAGTTCACCCGCTCTCTCTCACACAATATCTACATATTCTATCCTTAACCATCTTTTACTACTGGTGCGTACCCCACGGGTAAGAAATGTGGTGCTGGATTGTATTCTTACTCTGTCACCGCACAAATAATCCTTAAAAGTTATCTGGTGAATTTTCGCTATTATATCCGTTCCGCCCTTAAGATAAAATAAAAATCGGGTGATCGGACCGGGGATTTAGTCCATCACCCGCGGAGAGACTGACCACGTGACGGCGACCGACGTCCCGTTAAGGGGACGTCGATGGGAGAGGGTACTCCCTCAGGGTATTCCGTCGGGCCGACCACTGAAGTCAAACAACTCTGCACCGGTAGTCGGCCCAACAACGAAGGCGACGTGCTATCGTCGTATGGGTTACAGGGCCGCGCCGCTCTTCTGTCGCCCCGGACGGAGCAGGGTGGCGGGAGCGCTAACCTTAGCCCACCCCAAAAAAAGATAAAATAGAAATGAATTAAAATAATGAAATAATATTAAGAAACTTACATCTCCATATAATTCCAATATCAAAGAATGTCTCTTCTTGTTTGCTTGCCGCATTCTACCAGATCTTGATATAGACAACTGTCTCCTGGACCCGGGTGGAGTGATATTCCTATCATCATCTACTTCCTCCTCTTTCTTCTTGTCCGTTGCTTGGAAAATAGATTTAAAGAACTTTGCCATTTTGTCAGCAAAACTATTACCTGCTATTCGCGTCCTAAAAATAGTTAGGTATTTATTACTTCTTCTTTTTCTCGGCCCACTGTTGGGCTCGGGCGTCCTTCGCAATAGGAGGGAAATTCACTTATTATATCACACGGATCAAACAAAATGGCATGTGTTTCTTGATGAGTTTGCCTTCTCTTGCATAGACCATCTATTACCATATCCCTTAGTCGTGTATTATGACACCCATGGGCAGGAAAGGAGGTGGAGATATGTATTCTTACTACTTACTAAATGTGCATCCGTCACCACATGGAAAATGTTTATTACATCTATACCAATAAATAAAATTGGAGTGTCTGTTTGTAATGTCAAAAGAATAGGCTTTTTTCATGCTCATACGGTTATTTGCACGACACCTATGCCTAAAATACAGATTAAAAAATTTTTGTCTGTCTGTCTGTCTGTTTGTTCCGGGTAATGTTCAAAACGGCTGGACCGATTTCAAAAATTCTTTCACCAATGGAAAGCTATAATGTCAGGGAGTAAAATAGGCTATATTTTATCCCAGTATTCCCACGGGAACGGGAACTACGCGGGTAAAACGACTAAAACCGAAGCGAAGCGAGGGCGGGTTGCTAGCTAATTATATATTTTCTAAATCAAACACTATTCTTCAGCATATTGACATAGTTAGCCCATAGACTTTGCGAAGAAATAGAAATTTCATTCGCACAAAGTTTCATGCACTTAAAAGGACAGCGCGGTATAACACCATTTATTGATACCAAGTTACGCAATCTTATAGATAAAGACCTATAAATCAATTAGACACCTAAAATGAATTAACCATATTTAATTCCAAGTCTCACCTAATTGTTAGCCATTACACTTATAAATAGATACGGTTATACTTACTGCACAGCCTATTAACACTGTTCTTCATCATCATCATCATCTCAGCCTATAAACGTCCCACTGTTGGACTCGAGCCTCCTTCTGAGAGAAAAATTGACCTACTATGCCACGCCAGTCAAACGTGTTGGTATAGGGTTTTGTTTTAGTTTTCCTTCTCTTGCATAGATATTATATACATATTATATCCCTTAGTCGTCTTTTACGACACCCAAGGGCAAGATAGGGGGTGGTGAATTGTATACTTACTCCATCACCACACGGAACGCTGTTCTTTAAAGGCACATAAATAAAAGTAACATACTTTTTAATAAAATCTTTAGATAGAAAAAGAAAATTTGCAACGATTGTATCTTTAGTGCCCTTGGCGCCACATCTGCATGTTTCTAACACTATCAGCTGACAGATAAAAATTGTACACGAACAATAACTACCACTTACCTTATTGACGATAAGCTTGTTTGAAATGCACAATGAGAGTTTGATAAACACACACGACACAGAACAGTAACAAAAACGCTCTGCAACATTTAATAATGTCGCCTTCTATTTACCATAATTTCATCTTTGATAAGATTGCGCTATCATTTTATACGATAAACGATAATAATATATAATGATTATCATAATTCTGCTAATGGTTATTGTAAACTTGATTTTATGATTGCATTTATTTTGTTGTTAAATGCAAATATATTTTTACGTGCATTTTTGATTGTAATCTTTTAAACGCAAAATTGTGTTTCTTACGATTTAAACAACGAAGATATATTATCAAGACACTAACAAAAAGAATAATGAATATAATATCTTTTAATCTGCCAAAGTTCAAAACGATAAAGGTATTGAAGGCAGACGACAGTTTTAAATCAATAGATTGCCGTCAATCCAGTCCATCTAACCTCTCCAACCCCATAATCATATATTAGATACCATCATCACGCTATAGTTTTACACCTACCGTTGGCAGAGCCGGATTATCTCCGACCACTGATGTCAAGTAACCCTGCTCCGGTGGTCGGCCCAACGACGAAGGCGACGTGGTTTTCGGGTGGGTTGCGGGAGTTGCGTGCTTAAGCCCCTCTGTCGCGCCGACCGCAGCCCACCCACAAAAAAAAAAAGAGCCGGATTATCTATAAGGCGGACTAGGCAAATGTCTAGGTGCCCCGCACTGACCAGGGGCCCCGAGAAAATACCAAGAAAAAAAAATTTATTGAACGATTTTATTTGAAAACTAGCAATCCGCCCTCGCTTCGCTTCGGTTATAGGTTATAGGTTATAGTCGTTTTACCCGCGTAGTTCCCGTTCCCATGGGAATACCGGGATAAAATATAGCCTAGTTTACGCCCTGATATTATAGCTTTCCATTGGTGAAAGAATTTTTGAAATCGGTCCAGCCGTTTTGAAGATTACCCGGAACAAACAGACAGACAAAAATTTTTTAATTGCTATTTTAGGTAGTGTTGCCCAAATGCAAGACCAAGACGAGACTTGGACCAGTCTTGGTCTTGATCTTGCAAAATCACACCTGGTCTCGTCTTGGTCTTGGTCTTGCGCACCCGAGTCTTGGTCTTGGTCTTGGTATTGCAGCAAGAGTCTCGCAAAGTCTTGCAGTTGGAATAACGTAACAGTAAATTGATCAAATAGCATCCTATCCTATCTATCCATCTGCTAGCCTACAGTTCACTATTGAATATAATACTTACCACTGGGGAAAATTACTCTCCTATTCCCCTGTTGTTCCATTAGACAGCGTTACTACTCTTGTGACAGGACTTTCGACCCTATTTTCTTAAGACGTCACCATACGAGGCAGTTGATACAATAAATTTTATGTCATTTTATAATCAATGCGATATTTTTACAATTAATGCTATTGTTTATATTCCCCTTCAAGTTAAGTGGTATGTATCTATTGTATTTCCAGTTTAGTTACTGATACTCTGGCTACTTGAAAAAACCTGTTGCTCTATTGCCTATATATATACTTTGGCCGCTGGATCCATGTAGCTCTTAATATATTATTTATTCAAGAACATATAAAACTGATTTAAAATTTTATGGTTTTAATACTTGTAAAATGTATGATATTCGTCGTCATCGTCACAGCTCATAAAAGTGCCACTGCTGGGCTTAAGCTTCCTTCCAGTAAGAGGAAAATTGATCTACTATACCACGCTGGTCAGACATGTTGTTATAGGGTTTTATTTCAAGATTCACTTCTCTTGCACATATGTTATATACACAGGTGTATCAGGTTATGGGGCAACTTTTCGTGTATGTTGTAGTTCAACGGTCATAGATCATAATTAGAATGTATATTACACAAAAACAATATAACGTAAAAATTATAGTGATTACAAAAATGTGCGTCTAAGAGTTTATGCCTTAAATTTTGTGCATTATGTCGGTATGTACAGACAGGATATATGTAAGCATGTAAAATTTCGCCCGTATAAATAGATATTAGATTTGCGCGAACCTTTCAATGGTTATGTAGGTACAAAGGCGGCTCATCAACAGTCATCGGCCGATCAGCTGATTTATGTTAAAGCGAAGTTTGTCTTACTTATGCAAACGTAATCATTGATTTATTCAAATTCTAATGAACATTTAACAAAATACGAATATGTTGTAGATTAAGTATCATTGCTTTATACATTTTAATCAAATTTACACGAAAAAACGATGACAATATTGAGAACTTACATGTCTCTCAATTCATTAACGAATAGATATTTTTATTTCAATTTTTTTTCATGGGTTCCTAACACCATTGCCCGATCCGATTTGATACGACATCCACGGGTAAGAGAGTGGTGAATTATATTCGTACTCTGTCCCTACATGGACATTTATGTAAATTAATTGTAGGCATATTTCTATGTCCAACAGTGAACGTCGTTGGGCTAATGAATAAACGGATATATAAATATGTATAATGGGCAAGAGCACTCTCGTGATTACGGTATTTTTGTCCTTAAGCCTTTCCGAAGAGTAATTCTAAAAAGCCAACACCAACATTGGGAATCGATTCAAATTCAAATCATTTATTATGTATAAACCCCGCGGGGACACTTAAATATTGTCAATTTTTTAAAATTTTTCTTAAAGTTATAATTACCGCCGGATCGGAACGCGACCGCACTGAGAAGATCCGGCAAGAAACTCAGCAGGATTGTCTATTTTTTATTTATTTTTCTAATTTCTTTTAAATAAAATTACATCTTACAACATGCTTATTAATAGTTCCAGTGTAATGCCATTCGAAATATTATATAATATAGTTCACAAATATAATAATAATCACAAATGTAATGAAAAAATTATGGTTGGACCAGGTCCCGCAAACGCCACCCGATCACGAGTTAACTACTAGAGCAGCCATCACTCCCCTCAACCATAATGGAGGGAAGGGAGTGACCCGCTCCTCATAGCTACCGCTAGAAGACCCTTCAGTGAGCATGACCAATACCTTTGGTCAATAGATGGATATCTCAAGACTGATTTGACTTGCCGTGTAGTGACGGAGTAAGAATATAATTCATCACCCCCTATTTTACCCGCGACTGCGAACCCACGACTAAAGGCTATAATATATAACACCGGTGCAAGAGAAGGAAAACTTGACATGTATGACCTGTAACAACACGACCGATCACCGTGGCGATTCCCCTCCGCCCACGCCCGATTTCCCTCCTGTTATGTAGAAGACACGAGCTCAACCGTATATAAGTTGAAATGGTGACTTGAATTAAATGCAAGACCGCGAGACTCTTGCAGGCCCAGTCTTGGTCTTGCTCAAGTCTTGCAGGGCCAGTCTTGGTCTTGGTCTTGCAAAAATTAAGCGGTCTTGGTCTTGGTCTCGGTCTCGCAAGACCAAGACCAAGACCGCAAGACCAAGACTTTTTTGGGCAACACTAATTTTAGGCATAGGTGTCGTGCAAATAACCGTGTGAGCATGAAAAAAGCCTATTATTTTGACATTACAAACAGACACTCCAATTTTATTTATTGGTATAGACTAGCAACCCGCCCTCGCTTCGGTTTTAGTCGTTTTACCCGCGTAGTTCTCGTTCTCGTGGGAATACCGGGATAAAATATAGCCTAGTTTACGCCCTGATATTATAGCTTTCCATTGGTGAAAGAATTTTTGAAATCGGTCCAGTCGTTTTGAAGATTACCCGGAACAAACAGACAGTCAGACAAAAAATTTTTAATCTGTGTGTGTTTTAGGCATAGGTGTCGTGCAAATAACCGTGTGAGCATGAAAAAAGCCTATTATTTTGACATTACAAACAGACACTCCAATTTTATTTATTGGTATAGATTTGTATACTCAATATTATTCTTTTTTTATTGTTGTTGGTGGCCAAAGAGAAAACAACACACCTGATGGTAAGTGATACTACTGCCCATAGATCCTGGATCATGGACCCGAGAATCGCAATGCCTAGGGGCCCTGATCGTTGGCAGTCCACGTGTGTTATATGCAGACGTGGAGTGTCATCAATAGACGTCCTATCTCATTTTTAAATTAAATTTCTCTAAAAGCCTCTGCGTGTTGGATCTATATCCCCATGTAAACCTTAAAGGACCGGGTATCTTCCCTTGGAAGATATCCGTGAAACGCTGAGATACAATAGAATAACAATATCAAAGCAACTAATACCCTATCGTCTAAAGATTAAAAAATATTACGATCAAATTTAAAGGGCATGATATTTTATAAGTGTGGTGCTTTTTTTTTTCTTGAGGTGGGTTATGGTCAGCGCACCTGCCGCCTGCCTCCGTCCGGGTCGACAGAGGAGCGGCGCGCGGCCCCATAACCCAGCGTAGCACGTCGCCTTTGTCGTTCGGTCGACTAATGGCACCGAGTTCCTTATCCTCCGTGGTCGGCCCGAAGGAATACCCGACATCCCGAGAAGGAGACGTCGGTCGCCGTCGTGCGGTCAGCCCCTTTGCGGGTGACCGACTAATCCCCGGTCCTGTCACCCGCGGCCTCGGCTAATAAGTGTGATGCTGGGTGTGGTAGTGGCTACGAATATTGTCAACCCTTGCATTGTTCGTGGGTGCCGTAAAAGACGACTAACAGCTTTACATAAAATTGGGTCATCCGTCTGATGTCCGTGTGGTGACGGAGTAAGTGTACAATTCACCACCCGCTTTCTTACCCGTGGGTGTCGTAAAAGACGATTAAGAGATATAATATGCTTACAACATCTATTGAAGAAGGAAAGCTCGAAATAAAACCCTATACCAACACGTCTGACCAGCGTGGTATACTAGACATGCCTTTTAAGTTCTGTCGTTTCCATATTTCCCGGCAATTTTGAATTTGGAACTGTTCTATATTCGAATGTGTTTAAATTTAGAATCTCAAAACAGTTGAAAGTATTAGGATTAATGCTATTGTTTAGTCGCAGCGTCGATTGGAATCTGTCAGGTTACGTACGAAAATGAATCTTTCTAAGGAAAATGTTCGTGCAATAATTTTCTACAACTTTAGAAGAGGCCTGACACGGCTTCAGTGTTTTGAAGAGCTAACATCTGTGTTCAGTGATGAAGCCCCATGTCTGTGGACTGTCGAACGCTGGTATTTAGAATTCCAGCGTGGACATACTAGTGTTAGTGATAAATCTCGCGAAGGACGCCCAAAATCCGCCTTCACTGAAGATAACATCATTGCTGTGAGACAACTAATTCTCGAAGATCGTCATGTGACATATCGAGAGATAGAGGCTTTATTAGGCATCTCAGGGACAACCATTCAGAAGATCTTGCATGAAGCGCTTGGTGTGAGAAAGCTAGTTTGCCGTTGGATACCGCATCTGCTTTCCGACGATCACAAGGCGGCCCGCGTCAGATGGTGTAAGAAAACTCTGCAAAGGTTCAACCGAGGAGAGTCAAATCACGTCTACGACATCATCAGTGGTGACGAATCTTGGATCTATGCCTACGATCCTGATTCCAAACAACAATCTACAATCTGGGTCTTTCAAGATGAGCCAATGCCGACTAAAGTTGTTCGTTCTCGAAGCACTTCAAAGAAGATGGTAGCCACGTTCGTTGGAAAAACCGGCCATGTTGCGACTATTGCACTTGAAGATGGTAGAACGGTTAACGCAGAGTGGTATACCACAGTGTGTTTACCACAAGTCATCGCCGAACTTCGAACATCTAACTCAAAGTGACGCATCATCCTGCACCACGACAACGCAAGCTCACACAGCGCTCGTCAAACGATTGAGTATTTGAAGCAGGAAAAAGTAGAAATTCTTAACCATCCTCCATACAGTCCTGATCTAAGCCCTAACGATTTCTTTACATTTCCTAAAATTAAGAAAAATCTTCGTGGTCAAAGGTTCCAGTCCGGTGAAGAAGCAGTCGACGCTTTCAAGTCAGCCATTTTGAACACCCCCACTTTAGAGTGGAATAAATGTTATAACTGGTTTGAGCGAATGGCAAACTGTATTAAGCTACGTGGTGAATACTTTGAAAAACAATAAAAAGTACTATAAGGTACTAGTTGTGTTTTTTCTTCAAACGACAAAACTTAAAAAGCATGCCTCGTAGTAGGTTAATTTTTGGGTAGGTTTTTTTTATTTGGTATAGTAGGTTTTTTTAAAGTTTCCCAATCGTGGAGGAGGTTCGAGCTCATCAGTAGGACGTATATGATGATGATCCATCTGATGCCGTCTGTTCAACAACTGTATTCGCAAAGAAAATTGGTCTTTTTTTTTGGGTGGGTTGCGGTCGGCGCACTCCTCGCACCACTCCGTCCAGGGCGACCGTTTGGCCGGACCGTGATCAAACCCGACGTCTTATGAAATTCGTACAAAGCGACTGAAAGCGAAGCAGGGGCGGATCTATACTAAGTAATAAAACACGAAAACGTGACTCAATTAAAATATTTATAATCTGTTTTAAATGTAGAATAGACAAAATAGCAACTAGGTAGTAGGTATAGAAGCATTGTTTACACAAAATGTGGCTTTTTTTAAAATATGCTAGCAAAACTAACATTCATAGCCACTTGAGCGATATGTGTATAAAACTTCCCGTGAAAAAATGATTAGGCCTGATCAGACATGAACAGGCCTGATGACAGCTATGACAGCCTGTCTGACCAGCATGGTATAGTAAGGTCAATTGTCCTATTGAGGAGGCGGGAGGATGATGAATGACGATTATTCAGGTAAGCATAGATTTATGTACCCACATCAATCATTATAGATGTACAGTGGATTTCATTAATAACGACCTCGGTTGTAACGACTTTTCGGTTATAGCGACGTCGAACTTGCGTCCCTAGAATTTAAAGCATACTTTCGTAGAAAATTCATTCGGTAATAGCGACTCCGTATATAACGCCTAACGGTATACCCGACACCAACTTGTTTTTATGAATTATTTGGGACAGATTCCTAGAAATTCCTTGCGGATGTTGCGACTAAGTCGACAAAGACACAAAGTCTCATTCATAAGCTTTAACTATTAAGCTTTCTTATCCTTTGTTTATATTCGCAGATGCTTTGTTTGTGTGTAGGGTTATCCTTTGTTTACATTTGCAGATGGTCAAATGCTTTGTTTGTCTGTAGCGTTACTTAGCATGTGCGCGAAGTTAACATTATGAATCAGTTAAGTAGCTATTTCCAGTGAGTGAACAGTATTTCTTAAACTTGTGAAAATGGCTCCTAGACGTACATTTATTGTTAAAGAAAACCTGATTTCGGATATAGAGGCCTCCGGATATAGCGACGACATTAAAGTGGTCTCGCCGCCGTCGTTATAACCGAAATACACTAATTCGTTACTGCTGATCTTAGAATACATCGTGTTTATTAGTAGTATTGCTTGAAAAATTGATGAGATTCAATAGTTTTGGCGTATTGCTTTAACAAGCAGACGAACAATTTTAAAATTACTTACTGACAATTTTATCAAAGATTTCATGCTTAGAACTTGAAATCGTTATTATTGCATTGCAATTGCTCTTATTATAAATTTTTGATTTTGTTTTTATTTTATTATACCAATAGTTAATCAGTAGTCACTCAGGTCATTCGCAAGAAATATATAAGATACTAGCAACCCGCCCTCGCTTCGCTTCGGTTTCAGTCACCTTACCCGCATAGTTCCCGTTCCCGTGGGAATACCCGGATAAAATATAGCCTATATTACTCCCTGATGAAAAATATAGCCTATATTTACTCCTGACACTTTTATTATTATTTATTTATTTATTTAAATCTTCTGCACACAAAAAAGGTACATGGCGGCTTAATGCCTTAGGCATTTTCTACCAGTCGACCTGGGGTGGAGCAGAAATAAGTTAGGTAGGTGCAATTTAGCGAGAGTAATGAATTCTGGTGAACAGTTATCCGACTCATATTACTTAATATAATCTTATACCTAATACATAAAGACAATACATATATACATAGATACATACCTACCCATATAAATACATAAATACATGCATACACACAAATACATATATATATAAATATATATTATATAAACGGCTGAGATAATTCATCACCGATGAGTCGACTCCATCACAAAATTCAGGTATAGTCGTTTGACCATAGCCTTAAAACTGTCACGACTAGTGGCCATTTTGATATCTAATGGTAACGCATTCCAGAGAAGAATAGCTTATCATTTAACTTTTTTTTTTTCATTTTAACTTTTCATTGGTAAAAGAATTTTTTAAATCGGCACAGTAGTTTTTGAGTTTATTCATTACAAACATACACATACACACAAAAATACAAATTATTCCTCTTTATAATAATATTATAAAGAGGAATAATTTGTATTTTTGCACACTAATAGTGTAGTATATAAGATATTAACTAAACCGTACGGTGACGGACGTGCCACCATCTTTCTTGTCCGTGGGTGTCGTAAAAGACGATTAAGAGATTATAATATGCAGAGAATATCTGTGTAAGAGATGGATAACAATGTTTTTTAAAGATGTTGGCAAACGAGCAAACAGTACCTGATGGTAAGTAATTTGCCGCACATGGACCTTTGCAATACCAGGGGCACAGCCAGGCCGTTTCCTACCGTGAAGAAAATACTTTTCCCAAACCTCGTTTAAAGGACAACTCGAAATAAAACCCTGTACCAACCCGCCTGATCAACTTGGTATAGGGGGTCAAATGTCCTTTCGTTATATAAGAGGCTCAAGCCAGCATTAAAACGTATAGGAGCTATAATGATGATAATAAATAATTAGAACCATTGTTAACGATAGGTAATATTTTTATTAAAAACTCCTATTCAAGTAATTATTTACAATCACCGAACATAAATCCACCACACTATCACATATTTTAGATTAATATCATTTTCTAATATTTACATCACTGCAATTTAAGGCATAACACTAATATTAGGTGTTTATAAAAGTAAATAAAGTATACACTATTAGTTATAAGTCGAATTTGGCACGCTTTAAGGGGCAACGATGATGCTAGCGGCTAATATCCAAGTTAAAAATTTATATTTTGCTACATTTTTAAATAAACAATAGCTGTGAATTGCTTTTTGATTAAAATGTAAAGCCAGACATTAGTATAAAAATAAATATAGCTAATATTTTAATTTTAAGATTCGTTATACAGTATTAATAATATTTTGGAATCGTCGTGTAAAATAAGAGTAATGTGCATTTGTAGTACAGAGTAATATGTATAATGTAATGAGTGTAGATTTATTTTTAAAATAGCTACGATTGTGATTAAAAATTTATAATGGCCGAAAGAATGAGTAAAAATAGTTATTTGGTTAATTGAGGATATATGATTGTATAAATTTAATTTAATTACAAAATTTATGATGTGATTTCAATGTTTTTCTGAATTAATTTCATATAAATATATTGCTAAATATTTTCACGCCATAAAAAGCCACCCAGATTATAATCCTGGACTTAATGACTTAAAATATAAAGCTATGCAATTTTAATTCGTTTGCTATTGAAACTAAATTAACAGTAGAATATTTGTAAGCTGAAAGAAAATCAAAGTGAAACTTCTTATTAAATTGAAGCAACAGCTCGAGCTTTAAAATCGTTCTTTATGGAGAAGATATAGTCATTTATAGAAACTATAAAAATTGAGGAAGATTTTTGGAAGACGAAGTATGGCTGTCTATTTTAAACTAAAGCTGTGCTAATTTGATGGTATAATATATCTAGACATTTTTAGGATTAAAAAATAAGGTTGTGATGATTTTAGTATAATTTAACTGAATAACTAAACGTTTTTAACTACAGTGCAACCTTAATATAACGAACCTCAATTTGTCGACTGCCTCGATTTACCAATATTTTCGTAATCCCCTTGAATTGTCCATAAGAGTCAGTGTAAATAATACCTTTACATTACGATTTTTTTTACGAACAACCTCTTTATAACGAATTTTCAACTATCAAAAAAGTGTAAATAAAAATGTAAATTAACGAATTTTGTCAACTCAGAACCTCTATGTAATGTTCCCATCAATATGACCTATATATGTGATTCAGTCGCGACATGTTTCAACACGTTTTTTTTTCGTAAAACAATTGAAGTCGTTTAATGGAAAATAATTTAAACAGTGCTGCTCGTCACTATTGTTGAAGATTCTAGTTGCAATGGCTCAGAAACGTAAAAGGTTTTCCTTATCAATCGCAGAAAAGCGAAACATTATCAATTATGTTGACAAAAATCCTACTTCGAAAAAATTTGACATCTATACCAATAAATTAAATTGGAGTGTCTGTTTGTAATGTCAAAATAATGGGCTTTTTTCATGCTCACATGGTTATTTGCACTATACATATACCTAAAATACACTTTACATTTTTTTTGTCTGACTGTTTGTTCTGGGTAATCTTCAAAACGGCTGGACCGATTTCAAAAATTCTTTCACCAATGTAAAGCTATAATATTAGGGAGTATACTAGGCTATATTTGATCCCGGTATTCCCACGGGAATGGGAACTACGCAGGAAAGACGACTGAAACCGAAGCGAAGCGAGGGCGGGTTGCTAGTAGCTAATAAGTTCGGGATTCCCGCACGTACCTACATTAGCTTGAGGTGAGTAAAACTATTAGGTGAGTTGAGGTGAATAAAAATATTTCTTTACCTTTTAATAACAAATTTCAGACCCTTACCTCAATATAACAAACCTCAGTTTAACAATTACTTGATATAACGAATATTGACGCGTTCCCGTCGGATTTATTATATCAAGGTTGCACTTATTTTAACATTTATGCGATTGCTACTTATATAAAATTATTGTTGAGTTTTATCGTGTTTATATTATATTTTAAATATCCTAACGTTTTATATATGTAATTCAGCGTCCATTCTCATGGTATAATTAAATCTGCAAAAATTTTAATCTAAAACACTATTTTAATTTTATTATTGGTATAAAAATACCTAATTTGATGTAAAATTTAAATTATTAGAATAATAATTGAAATCATACGTCAAATTCTGTCCATTTTGGTGACAAGAAGAAAAAATATAATGCATCAACACTTTTCTTTGGCCACCAAAGTAGTACGAGTCATCTACGTTAAGTAAAAATAGGTACAATTTACCAGGTATCGACAATTTGTACACAGAATTTAAATATAACTATAAGCTGCGTCGCCATTTTCTAAACAGTATTTTTATTTCATATTAAAAATAACTTAAACAGCATGTATAATAGATTTATTTTAATAAAAAAAAATATCCACCATAAATATTTATCAAATTTGTATAAATGAGAAATAACGGATCAATTCGGATATACTAACAGTATTTGCCTAAATAACAATAAAAGTTTACTATTCAGAATATTGTTAATGGCCAATTCGCAAATACAGCATGTGTGTAAATATGCAAGACCATTAAAAAAAATAGAAACATCTGACCTCATTTATAACCTAATGGCCTCTGAGTAAAATAAAGTCAATCTTTATTCAACATGGTAATGTTATTTATCATAATATGTCATAATGCAGTTGTTGTTGTTAGAATTTTATTCATGACCATGGATACAAAGTCCTTCAGGTGAATACATTTTTAGCTTAACAATTGACAAAAACAGTCCATCAGTAATCAAATCGTTACCATTAATTGGGTGCTGATAACTAAGTAAATAATTTTACTGCGAATTTTGAAAGAACACAAAAATACACGCAATTCACCATTATATTATATTCTACACTTCAGAACTTTTTCAGCATTACATTAAATGCCAGCAAAATTATTCAATATAATACTGTAAACACCTAAAATAATGAATAAAATAAAATGGCGCCACGTGAAATTTCAACATTCCCGCCGAAACTCCATATTACAATGCAAACATCATAGTATTGCCAATATTAAGTAAATAAAAAACAAAATAATTATCTATCATTTACAAAAATAATTATAAAACAACTTTTATCATGATCGATGGACCCTATTTAATAGGACTGTTCAGAATATAAAATGCCGAATCTAGATATGGATATTAAAGTAACATTATATCAGTTTCGGATATGATTATGGACATGAAATTATTTCAAATTATCCGAAAATTTCGAATAGTTTACGTTACACATATTGAATAGTTAGGTCATTGCAAAAGAGAAATTCTAAGCTTTCTATTTTCTTTGAAGCACGGTTAGTTGAAAGAAAATCCTGTCGTACTGTATCTCAGACAGACATAGACCCGATCCGAAACTTTTATATCACATTTAGATATAGTTTCGGATATATATGCATTTCGGATATCTGACAGTTTCAGTTACAGTTACAGAGCACCAAACATCCCTACTCTTTAATATTATAACAAGCTTGCCAAATACAGTTAAACAAATGAATATTCCTCTATGACTTTATTTGTTTGCTTAATAATGATTGACAGTTTCAATACGGAATCATCGCGAGTATATATTCATTGACAAGGTTAGTTATTGTTTCATAAAAACAAACATATTTAACGTATATGTATATATACATATATTGTTGATTTACATAAATATCATTATGCACATATTTTAAATACGCTTCCAACCTTTATCATCGCTGTTTCATTATAAAATAAAGCAATAATAATATTATCACTCAAAAATCAAATGCGTTGGACAATTATTTGTATGTGAATTTGTTACCCTGCTCTTGCTTACATGATTTTTGGAGTAAAATTTTCTTCGTTGTCACCTTCACGCCGCGCAAAATACTACTTAGTAGCAATATACATAATATACATTATATACATGGTCATATTATATATGTTTATCTATATATATGCTAAATATTCATATAACTTGATCGGAATCATCTCTTGTACTAGAAATAGCATCAGTTGTAGTAGAGTTGGGTGCACGTCTATATAATTTTATATTAGAATCTGTATAATCTAAAATCTTTCTACTGGAATTCCTAATATATAACATTTGTTTATGGTAAATTTTAAGTGCACCTTTAATAGTAATGTATGTAAGGCCTCCTAGTATAGTTCTATGTAAGTTATTTTGTATAGAACGGAAGAATATTCTTCCTAGTATGGTAGAAATTGTAGGTAGAAGTAGTGCTGAGCAGAATATCCTTGTGGGTGATAAGTGGTTATTCCCGTTGGGGTTTTGATGGTTTGGATGGCCCGTCACTATAGCACCTCTGTCGCCTTCAACGCTGGAAAGTATAAAGAATTATAATGAAAATATGTAAAAATAAGCCAAACCGTCAAAAAATCTACTTTTTAAGAAAAAAGGAACTATGCTAAGTTGAAACAAGCAAAACACATTAAAAACGATAAATGGTTCTAGAGAATTGTATTAAAGAATGTCGTTACACAAGATTTTTATGTGAAAACAATGTTTTACAGAATAATCGCTAAATGACACACAGTCCAATATGTTTTTCTATCAAGTATACTTAATATTCCGTATGGTGACGGTGTAAGATCGCAATTCACCACCCCCTTTCCGGAACGTGGGTGTCGTAAAACACTACTAAGGGATGCGATAAAAACAACTATGTAAGAGAAAGCTATGTCAAAACCCTATATCAATACGTTTGACCAACTTGGTATAATAGGTCAATTTCCCCTCATATTCTGCAAGACGCTTGAGCCCGGCAGTGGGATTTTATGAGCGAAGACAACGAAACCTAATGGGCTCATGTGGATCGAATAAGAATAACCATTGTATCATAAAAATTGATTAAGGTATATATGTAAGTCGATGGAATCCATATCAGTTCACACACGACCCACTACAGGTTTCGAATCTCCTCTGGAATAGGAAAAAATATTGACTTCTGATGTTTACGCGAGTATTACACATTTTAAATAAAACTACTTTACGGATTTTATCGGATATTTTATATATTTTATCGGATAAAATCCGTAAAGTCGTTTTATTTAAAAAATATTGACCTAGTATGCCACAGCCAAACGAGCTTTCCTAATTTTGCATAGATATTATCTGCATATCACATCCCTTAGCCATCAGTAACATTACCCACAGTTGTTAATTATATTATTAATTCATCACCATGCGGCAGCGGCTTGGTATGGTCGATTCTCTAATCTGCAGAAGAACCGTGTCCAATCATCATCATTATTATTTCAGCCTATCGCCGTCCACTGCTGGACGTAGGCCTCCCTCATATTACGCCACAAAGTGCGGTCCTGTGCCGCCTGCATCCAACGACACCCAGCAACTTTCACCAGGTCGCCGGTCCACCTAGTGGGGGGGGGGGGCGTCCTAAATTGCGTCGTCCAATACGTGGTCGCCACTCGAGAACCTATCTTCCCCAGCGGCTGTCGATTCGTCGAGCGATGTGGTCTGCCCATTGCCACTTCAGCGTGTTAATTCTTCGTGCTATGTCGGTTACACCCGTTCTTTTGCGGATTTCCGTATTTCGGATTCTATCTCGCAGAAAAATCCCAAGCATAGCCCGTTCCATAGCACGCTGAGCGACTTTGAGCCTTGTTATGAGGCCTACCTACATTTAGGGACCACGTTTCTGTGCCGTAAGTCATCACTGGTAACACACACTGGTCGTAGACCTGTGTTTTCAGACACTGAAGTAATGTATCCAATAATAGTACATATATAGTAGATATAATGAAAAGGATAACCCAACGGACTGGCCAGAGAAATCAAGGAATTGGTACTAAAACAAGGTATTGGTACCAGTCCAATGGCGATGAGGAGGAATACTGTGAGTTATGGAGCCGCATGCCACCGTTCGTGGACCCGAATGAAACAGAAAATTATATCCAGACTATAATCTACCACAAAAAGTATATATATGGTATTAGAAGAAGAACAGTTGTGGAGTGGTAGGACCACACTGTCGACAGTTATCTGTCTACAGCCGCGGGCCGGTCCGTCCGGGGTAGTACCACGCTCTCGCAGAAAATCGACGTCTGAGTAGTAGCGATTTGTTACTGCGCTTCGTTCGGTGAGTGAGAGAGCCGGAAGCCCAACTTTCTGAGGGTGTTTGCGTGTGGAGGGTTTTGGTATCACCGAGCCTCAATGCACGCATTCACACTCCCTTCACTTTCTTCGCGGTAGGCAGCGGCCTTGTAAAGGTCTATGAGCGGCAGCAACACTTACCATCAGGTGTACTGTCTGCTCGTTTGCCACCGTTTGCAATAAAAAAAAAAAAAAACAAAGTGTGACCACTATGTTTTATTTCTTTCCAAGGTGCCTTAACTCTTAAGAGTATTGGCATCACCCATTTAACCAGTTAACGTTCTTGTTGAAAAACATACGTTCAGCATAATATTTATATGTTAATCATTTGATAATTATCATTGAATTTTCCACACGACTTCATTATTACCAAGATTTATGTTAAGGTTATAGGTATATAACGAACGTAGTATTCAAATCTATACCAATAAATAAAATTGGAGTCTGTTGTAATGTCAAAACTGTTTGTAATGTCAAAATAATAAGCTTTTTTCATGCTCACACGGTTATTTACACGACACCTATGTCTAAAATACAGATTAAAAAAATTTTGTCTGTCAGTCTGTTTGTTCCGGGTAATCTACAAAACAGATTTCAAAAATTGCAGATTTCAAAAATTCTTTCACCAATGGAAAGCTATAATATCAGGGCGTAAACTAGGCTATATTTTATCCCGGTATTCCCACGGGAACGGGAACTACGCGGGTAAAACGATTATAACCGAAATAAATGAAGTTTTACATGTGTTGATGGAATAAGAATACAATGCACCATCACCTGTCTCATCCGTGGATGTCGTAAAAGACGACTAAGGGATATAAAATGTATATAATGACTATGGAAGAGAAGGAAAACTCGAAACAAAACCCTACACCACTTTTTTCACCAGCGTGGTATAGTAGGTCAATTTCCCTCCCATAGTGGAGGAGGTGTGGTGATATTTGTGTAGTGACGATTAAGAATACAATTTACCACTCCCTATCTTACCCGTGGATGTCGTAAAACACGACTAAGGGATATAATATGAGGCGGCGGATCGCCTGCGCGAGGAGCGCAGCCTCGATGAGGAGATCCGCCGCCGGCGACTGGGGCGGCGTAGGCGCAACTATCTGCGCCTCATGCCGCCCTAGCCGAGGCCGCGGGTGACGTGACCGGGGATTAGTCCGTCACCCGCCGAGAGGCCGACCGCGTGAGGAAAGACCGACGTCCTCCCCGAGGGGGGGACGTCGGTCGATGGGAGGGTACCCCAATAGGGGATATTCCGTCGGGCCGACCACTGACGACAAGTTAACGCTGCTCCAGTGGTCGGCCCAACGACGAAGGCGACGTGGTTTTTGGGTGGGTCGCGGGAGTTGCGTGCTTAAGCCCCTCTGTCGCCCCGGACGGAGTGGTGCGGAGGCGCGCCGACCGCGACCCACCCACAAAAAAAAAAGGGATATAATATGCATATAATGTCTATATAAGGAAATCTCTGAAAAATCCCTATACCAATACGTTTAACCAGCGTGGTATAGTAAGTAAATTTCTCTCCTATTGTGGAGGAAGCTCGAGCCCAACAGTGGGACGTATATGAGCTGAAATGATGATGAATGATCCATCAGAACGGCGAAATTCACAGGCGTGCCAGTAAATAGACTATTGAACAAGTGGCTGAAGACTTATTATTCTTCTAAATTTTGAGGCTCAAGGAGGAGAAACTGACCTAGTATATAAAAAGGTTGCCATATTGGTTGATTTCGAATTTACCGTTTTTAGTAGGTTCATAGTAGAGGAGGCCCGAGCCCAACAGTGGGACGTGTATAGGCTGAGATGATGATGAAATGAAGTTTTACGTGTGATAACAGAATAAGAATACAATTCACCACCTTCTTACCAATAATAGTTCTAGCAGATAACATAGATGCAAAAGACCAAAAACTAGACAAACGGGTTGACATACCCGTTTGAGCAGTGGTATGATTGGTCAATTTTCCTACCATTATCTGGTTAGGGCGGTGCCTTGACTAAGAAGATATGCTTCTGCATACAATTAGTTGGTAAGTAGTTAGGCATACACTAGTTCAGGTGCTTACCGAACACGGGGTCTTCGGTAAGTACCTGCATAAAATTGGAAGAGAAGGGACCCCAAAATGCCAGGAATGTGGTGCAGCAATCGACGATTCGCGCCACACATTGGAAGTTTGCTCCGCCTGGGGGTCCCAGCGCCACTTTCTATCGATGGAATTGGGAATAGACCTGTCGTTGTCGACCGTCGTTTCACAGATGCTCGACAGCGACAGGTGCTGGTCGTCGATGGCCTCATTTTATGAGGCCGTCATTACAAGGAAGGAGGCTGCGGAGCGAGAACGCGAGGCGCTTGCATCCGCTGACTCGCTCCGCCGGCGGCGGCCCGGGAGGAGGACCAGGGCCATGATACGCTTTAACCGGCTATAAGATATCAATAACACGTTCCGTATTGTCCGAATTGAGGCGTTAAAGCCTACAGCTAACAGTTATACACACCAAAGAAAAGATCAATAACGCGTGACGTCATAAGACACTCTTGACTAAAACGCAAAAAGAAATCTGTAGTAATATTGTCATAGTAAATTCACACCACCTAGATACCGCAACATGGCCCGCTTTAAGCGTTGTTTTGTATTTATATCTGCGATCAAATCACGTCAACCATCATTCTAGATAGCGTTGCAAGGCGTCAGGATAAAGCCGGACATAGGTGGGTTTTTTAATTGCGTGTCCGGTCAAAATAATCGGTGTCCAGCTTTTATTAAACTTTTTATATTTCGCAAACGAGCTAGTGCCGAGCGTGGCCGAGCGCAGGCGAGTCGACTCTTGTCATAATAATCTAAAAAGCTTAATTTTACATATATTTTTTTGTCGTACCTATTAATACTAAAACACAAAATTCTCAATAATGTAGGGTGTCCGGCCTTTCTACCCAAATGTCCAGCCAAACTAGCTGGTCTCTCCGGCTATTAGGTTTGACGACCTGGCAACCCTAATTCTAGACATTATGCCACTCCTGATACGGTAAGCAGAGCATATCTTCGACCTCCATCCATGGAATAAAAACCATAACACCAAGAATATATATGTAGTTTGTTTTAGATTTCACCATCATGTCTATTCAGCTCATATACGTCCCACTGTTGGACTCAAGCCTTCTCCACTGTGGGAAGGAAATTGACCTACTACACCATACAGACGTGTTGATATAGGGTTTTGGTTTAACTTTTCCTACTCTTGCATAGATATTATATGCATATTTAATCCCTTAGTCATCCCATACTTTCGAGTTGTCCTTCTCTTACATAGATGTTATATGCATATTTAATTTCTTATCGTGTTTTACGGCACCCACGGGCAAGAGAAGGGATGGTTAATTGTATTCTTATTTCGTCACCACACGGAACGGTTTTAGATTTAATCAACGGATACTTATTTAAAAACATACTCACTTGCCAAAAGGTAGTATATAAGCCAAGGCAGGTATCTTGGAGCAATACTTCCTAAGGAAAAGGAGTACTGAATCTTCCCAGTTGTACATCTTAGCGCTAATAAGTGTCACAGGTATAGTGGGTAATAATACTAGTAGTACTAATGGATCGGCCGACTCCATCATCTCCAGACCTTCTCTGTGACCTACCACCTGGAAATACAAGAAAAGTATTTAAATATACAAGTAATAGCAACCCGACCTCGCTTCGCTTCGGTTTCAGTCGCCTTACCCGCCTAGTTGCCGTTTTCGTAGGCATTCCGGGATAAAATATAGCCTATCCTACTCCCTTATATTATAGCTTTGCATTGGTGAAAGAATTTCTGAAATCGGTTCGATGATTTAAGCGTGAAAGCGTAACAAACAAACAAATTTACTTTCGCATTTATAATATTAGTAAGGATTACACTCACTAAAGGATTTTTGCAAAAGATTATCCTGATCAACGTGGTATATAAGGTCAATTGCTCTGTTATGGAGGACTTTTTTTTTTGGGGTTGGGTTGCGGTCGTCGCGCTCTTCGCACCACTCTGTCCGGGGCGACAGAGGGGCGTAAGCACGCACACCCGCAACCCACCCGAACACCACGTCGCCTTTGTCGTCGAGCCGACCACCGGAGCCGGGAGCAAGTAACCCTTACTTGTCATCAGTGGTCGGCCCGACGAGGCTAGAGCCTAGTAGGAGGATATTATGAGATAAAATAAAACTATTTTTACGTTCTAATTAATTGTAAATGATCCTTCAGAATTCCGTGTGGTGACAGAGTAAGAATACAATTCACCACTCCCTATCTGTGCCCGTGGATGTCGTAAAAAACGACTAAGGGATATAATATGCATATAAGATCTATGTAAGAGAAGGGAAACTCGAAATAGAACCATATACCGACCTGTCTGACCAGCATGGCATAGTAGGTCAATTGCCCTCCTATTGTGGAGGAAGCTCGAGCCCAACAGTGGGACGTATATGAGCCGAAATGATGATGAATGATCCATCAGAACGGCGAAATTCACAGGCGTGCCAGTAAATAGACTATTGGACAAGTGGCTGAAGACTATTATTCTTCTAAATTTTGGGGCTCATGGAGGAGAAACTGACCTAGTATATAAAAAGATTGCCATATTGGTTGATTTCGAATAGACAATTAACAGTTAATTTGTACTAATTTTCCACAAATATTACACAACATTGTCTTAAAACTATCGTATAGATATAATTATTGGATGAAACAAAAACTCGTTGCCTACGTAACTGTTAATTAAAATAAATTCATTAAGGTATGCATAACTAAGTGAATCGCGTTTATAATATCTACATAACAATTTCATGCCTTGATTTTTTTAATTTGTTTGTTTTAGTCAATTTACTATTTTTAAATAATTTTAGGAATATTTCATTCATCTCAAATCATATCTCACTGCTGGACTCTAACTTCCTCCGTAATAGAAGGGAAATTAACCTACCATACCACGCTGGTCAGATGGGTTGGTATAGGGTTTTGTTTCGAGTTTGCCTTCTCTTGCATAGATATTATATGCGTGTTACATCCCTTGTCATCTTTTACGATATCCATAGGCAAGATAGGGGGTGATGAATTGTACTCTTACTCTGTCACCACACAAATAACCTTTGACAGTAATGTCATTTACTTATATATGCTTAAGTCTTATTTTAATATACGTTTGAGGAAGGACGCAGATAGTGAATTGTGTTCTTACTCCGTCACCACACGGAAAATAATTCTTCGCAATGATGATGTTCTTTCTTAAATGTACCATGACAAATCATTTTAGTTACACCATATTCTTTAATAGAAATGGGCAGATCATACATGTATATACTTAGTTAAAATATAAGTATATATTAATATGAATGTTGTTTCTAGCTGAAAATGAATAGTCACTCAAAATCGCTCTTGCGAATCCAATTTAGGATCCTTAATTAGCACGATTCACGTGGCACTAGCAGTCATTATAGCAGTTTACGTACATAAATAATATATATCTATATATGTAAAGGAGCCAGGTGACTGACTCATTAACGCAGAACCAAAACTATCGAAGCTAGAAACATGAAATTTGGAAAGGAGTTTTTTTTTTTTGTGACGTAAGTATCCACTAGGGATTTTATAAAATTCGACCTCGAATTGAAAGGCCCCGTAGCAAAGTTTCTATGGAAAAATCTTCATCAATTATCATCAAATAAAATAGGGGAGTAAATTTTAGAATGATACTTTTACTTAATTGATTAAAAATCAGCACAAAAAAATGACTATAAATAATTCTAAACATCAAACCCTTAAGGGGCATATTCTTCCATAAGGATGTAAAATAGAGGGAGACTTTGATTTTGATATTTTTCACTCTAAAATACAAGTAATAACAACAATAATTAACCGACTGCACAGATGACATTTTAATTAAAATACCAACCTACATGCCAGAATCGCGGGTTCAATTCGCACCAAGGCCAATATTTTTTTTTCCTTCTGCGAGACAGTGATCTCGCGGAAGGAGGCGGCGGATCGCCTGCGTGAGGAGCGCAGCCTCGATGAGGAGATCCGCCGCCGGCGACTGGGGCGGCGCAGGCGCAACTATCTGCGCCTCATGCCGCCCTAGCCGAGGCCGCGGGTGACGTGACCGGGGATTAGTCCGTCACCCGCCGAGAGGCCGACCGCGTGAGGAAAGACCGACGTCCTCCCCGAGGGGGGGACGTCGGTCGATGGGAGGGTACCCCAACAGGGGGTATTCCGTCGGGCCGACCATTGACGACAAGTTAACGCTGCTCCAGTGGTCGGCCCAACGACGAAGGCGACGTGGTTTTCGGGTGGGTCGCGGGAGTTGCGTGCTTAAGCCCCTCTGTCGCCCCGGACGGAGTGGTGCGGAGGCGCGCCGACGGCGGCCCACCCACAAAAAAAAAAAAAAAAGCCCAATATTTTGTGCGGTGACGGAGTAGGAATACAATTCATCACCCGGTGTCGTAAAAGGCGACTAAAATATGAGTATCAAATGAAGGGGCTTGATGAGCGAAACGTAATAAATGAGGTGACGCCATTCTTCATTCACACAATATTGCGGATGTCACAAAATAAAATGATCCTAAAAAGTTTTCAACACATTAAATGTGTGGGCAAATACTAGATATAACAATAATAGCGAAATTATAAAAGACTAAAAGCAGAAAATAAAATTAAGTAACGTTTTATTAAAGCTTTGATTTAACAATAAAATATTGAAATAGTCCGTCATGTACCTTTGTTTGTGCAAAGGTTTTAAAATAAATAAATAAAATAATATAGAAAAGGATAAACATTTTTGCTAAAATAAATTTAAAACGGTATTTCTATAGGTATTCGTATGACTATGTATAAAAGCTTGGGCGCTCAATGGAAACGAAATTATGCTGAAAAACTACACAATATTTTGCTTCGTTTCACTACCGCCTACTTAAAATTTCAATATGTAATAAACGCCCAAGTTTTTATTCATAATTATAGATAAAAAACTACCGTTATAAATTTATTTTATCAAAGCTTACTTTTTCGTTGTTAACATATTATAATATTTTATTGTTAAATAAAAGCTTTTAAAAAATATTATTAAGAATTTTATTTTCAATAAACCCAATTCAACATCAATCCCTCCTTATACAAGTTCGACGCACCAAATATAACAATTTAAATATTATTAAGGTAATGGTAGAAAAAAATGTTGCTAACTCATATTTAGCCCTGGATGTTATAAGAATCGGGTAAGGGTCACCAAGATGTCAGCACCAGCGGTTGGCCCAAGGCGATGGAATGGAATACGGTAGGTTACGTGGTCGCACGCCGCTCATCCGTCGCACCGGGCGGATTGGGCGGGGTGCGACTACTTCACTCAGGTAGCCTACTAAAAAAAGTCACCAAGAATCTAACAAGAACACCTACACTGTGATCGCCAAGTGCTCGCTTTTTGTGAGGACTTTATACGTCCCACAATGGACGAATAAAGGTTGAATAATGCTGATGAGTTAACCACATTTTTTTTTTAATTCGCGCTTGCTATTTAGAATTTCTAGAAAAGTTCCTTTATAATTTGGGCATAAACCGGAATACAGAACGCGTACCATACGATCTGAAGCCGCAAATGTAAGCTGGTTCAGCATTTAATGGGGAATATAATATGAGTTGATGTAAAATTGAAAATCTGCGAAAGCCATGACTTGGAGACAAGTTAAACCATCAATTAATATGGGAATGAGTTGAAAGTAGTTTTGAGAACTCCAAAAAAAATATATCGTCAAACTTAGAATATGATTATTACCACGTGCACGGTGATCAGTCATGATAGAGAAGAAGCAAATTCGCATTTGATATTCCATTAAATTATTCGAGATTCGTAAGAAATATTTCTCGAGCATACTCATTCTAACCGATCCAAATAACCTTTCGTTCTAAGATCGCTTAAAATCTAGCCAATCCAAAAAAACCTTTCGTTCTATAACCACTTAAAATCTAGCTGGCCCAAAGAAACCTTTCGTTCTAGAACCACTTAAAATGTAGCTGACACAAAAAAGCTTTTGTTCTAAAACCTCTTAAAATCTAGGCAGTCAAAAAAAGGTGTTTTAAAATTGCTTAAATTGTGCATATATTTATCATCCATCATACCGCCACGCGCCATGTGGACACAGGGGATTGAATTCTATTCTATCAGTGTCTTTTGTAATCAGAGGCTTAACATTAGCGTGCCCGGGGAAGTCTTGACTGTTTTTCGATTTTAACATAAAAAGACCGGAGTAAAATATGACACAAATTAATAGAGTTCATAGAAAATATTTTTCTTTTTATTACTAAAACGTATTAATCACTTTATCAACAGTAGCAATTGCCTCTTTTTCTTCGTACCTGGAGTATAAATGTGTTACACCTATATTCCTTACAAGTAGTAATTTTGACTGCTTCTAGGCAATGTAGTTATACACAAAAATTCAGGCAATCAAGTGTTAAAGCGAATAGGGCCTTCAAATTGTCAATTAACAGATTAAGTCTACAAATATAGCACAACAATCTTAAAATTATTGTATAAAGAAAGTTATTGAATAAAGCAAAAACTCGTTGCCTACATAACTGTGAATTAAAATAAATACTAATAAGGCCTTAGAATAATACCTCATAGAAGCTTAATTCGCGCACAAAATTTGAGGCATTTAAATTGGAACCAGAATGGCTCCCTATGCCGGATCGTGTCGTATATACAAGGTCATTGCGTACAAGGCAACTCTATTGTATAGTGGTATGCGTATGTAGGTGTGTAATCGCTTGCACGCATCTAGTATTTTTGGCTTAGTTTTCGACCGCTTAAGTATATCCTTCTATACGTTATTATTATAAACCTAAACTATAGGTATATTACAAAATTTGTAACTAAACTCGTTGAAAAAATGAAATTGGCATCCTGAATTAGTAATAACATTATGCTTCACAGCGACCTGATTACCGCCTGTCTCGCGTTGAGCAACTTATTACAAAGTATATACTATACATATATGTATACTAAGGCATGATGTCTAATTGCGTCCACGATCGGCAGTTTTCAGACCTAAAAGATCACAATTCGAGTATAATGGACTAGTTTACTTTTAAATTAAAATGACATGACTACGTCATAACAACTACTGAGATAGTAGTTTCGCATAATATATTATTTAAATAGCAATTATAAAAAACAATAGCAATTATATACCTAACTAGCAACCCGCCCTCACTTCGCTTCGGTTTCAGTCGCTTTACCCGCGGCGTAATTCCCGTTCCTGAGGGAATGCCGGGATAAAATATAGCCCATGTTACTCCCTGATATTATAGCTTTCCATTGGTGAAAGAATTTTTGAAATCGGTTCGGTGATTTAAGCGTGAAAGCGTTACAAACAAACAAATATCCTTACTTTCGCATTTATAATATTAGTATGGATGTACGCTTGCTACTAACACCTCTATTATCACAAACAATGGCGTTTTGACGATGTATTGATATTGTATATTACGTGCTTTTATTTTCCGTGTGGTGACGGAGTATGAATACAATTGACCACCTCCTATCTTGCCCCTGGGTGTGATAAAAGATGACTAAGGGATACAATATGTGTATAACATCTAAGTAAAAGAGGGAGAACTCGAAATAAAACACTATATCAACAGCTCTGACCAGCGTGGTATAGGAGGTCAATATCCCTCCCATAGTGGGAGAGGCCCGAGCCCAGCAGTGAGACGTGTATGGGCTGAGAAGATGATTATATGCTAAATACAGTGAATTTTATTAATAACGACCTCGGGGCTCGGATGTAACGACTTCTCGATTATAGTGACGTCAGACTTATGACCCTTGAATTTAAAGCACTTCCTAGAAAATTCATTCGGTAATAGCAACTTTCGGATATAATGTCAATTTCGGGTATAGTGACTTGTTGTTATGAACTTAGTCCTAAAATTATTACGCTGTCTTATCCTTCTACAAATGGGCAGATATGCTTGCTTTGTTTGTAGTGTGGCACAAACATATTTCAATATAAACTCCAGTAAAACGACCCAACATTTTTTAAATTTCAATTAACAAAAAATAAAAGTTGTCATACAGATATAATAAGATACTAGCAACCCGCGCCCGCTTCGCTTCGGTTTCAGTCGCCTTACCCGCGTAGTTACAGTTCCCGTGGGAATACCGGGATAAAGTATAGCCTATGTTACTACCCGATATTATAGCTTTCCATTGGTGAAAGAATTTTTGAAATCGGTTCGGTGGTTTAAGCGTGAAAGCGTAACAAACAAACTTACTTTCGCATTTATAATATTACTAGCAATCAGCCCTCGCTTAGCTTCGGTTTCAGACGCCTCACCCGTATAGTTCCCGTTCCCGTGGGAATACCGGGATAAAATATAGCCTATGTTACTTCCTGACATTATAGCTTTCCATTGGTGAAGGAATTCTTGAAATCGGTTCGGCGGTTTAAACGTGAAAGCGTAACAAACAACCAAACTTACTTTCGCATTTATAATATTAGTATGGACGTAAGGGGATTTGTAAAACAATATGACAGATATAAAAATATATTTTATCGAATATATGTAACGGTATTATTTGTAATGAGTTGACTAGATATCCTTTATCTAAAGTAGATTAGCAGGTGTACAAAGATGAACGTATGAATAATTTACATAGCAATTTCCCATGTCTGAACAATGCTTTGTAAACTTGTCAATATGAGTCCTAGACATACAACCAGACACGATTAAAAAATAATTCTCATATGTTGGGTTTGATAAGTCTTCGACGATTAATACAGCAGATGACGATTCTTGTGATGACTTCATTATCTTTGCCCTTTTTTTGGGGGTGTTACGGTCGGCGCGCTCCTCGCAACACTCCGTCCGGGACGACAGAGGGGCGTAAACACGCACACTCGTAACCCACACGCGACACGTCGCCTTCCTCGTTGTACCGACCACCGGAGCAGAGTGACTTGACGTCAGTGGTCGGCCCGACGGAATTCCCCCTTGAGGGGTGCCTTCCCATCGACCGACGTCCCCCCCTCGGGGAGGAGGTCGGTCTTTCCTCACGCGGTCGACCTCTCCGCGGGTGACGGACTAATTCCCCGGTCACGTCACCCGCGGCCTCGGCTAGGGCGGCATGAGGCGCAGGTATTCGCGCCTACGCCGCCCCAGCCGCCGGCGGCGTATCGCTTCATCGAGGGTGCGCTCCTCGCGCGCGCGATCCTTAGAATTGAGATGGCGCATTTATGTACCTACATCATTAACATCATTAACGCGATCGAATTTGCCCTTTTTAAATCCTTACTTACAAGGAAATAAAAATGTTATGTTCAATTATTTACATGACGCGATTTTATTCTCGCCCTAATAAAATATTATTTTAACCTAATATTAAGGGCAAATCCACTTCCACTTCGTCACTTATTTCTATACCTTTACCCTTATATGCTCACCAATAAAGATATCGCCTGTATTAATTGGTAAAATCCTAATGCTAACCATCGTAAATGATTTAGATTCTATCTGAAAAAAGAAATGTCTAAATGGGCAGCATAACCGTCTATACTTAGAAAAATATAACATCGCTTTTTTTTCAATTGTATAAAAATTGATAAATAATTAACTGTGTTAAATTATAAAAGTATTTAAATGTAATAGCACTACTTGTCTATAATATCTGGATAGAATTTATTTAATAGAAACTATAAAAATTAGACTAAAATAAAGCATAAGATAAAATCCTAAAATCAAACAGGACGTGTTGAAGTTCTATTAAAATGCTTTTTGCGGAATAGTTTTGTTTCTTTTTATCTTTCCATTCAACTCAACGTAAATCGTAAATACGAAATCGTAAACGACACGGCGCCATAGTGTTTTGTGTTACCAGAACCTTTATTTATTTTTTAAATCAATTTATTGATAATCGATTTGAAAATTAAATTAAAATACATTAAGTTTTGATATCATGTTTGATATTATCGATGTATTTCTTGTAATTTAAAAAATAAACATTACTTTTGTGATTTATATAACTGCAAAATTCGATTTAACATGAAAAAAAAAACACATTTTGCGGCTATTCTTTATATTATTTTCATTCAATAACTAAGGTTATTGAATAAAAATAATATAAAAAATGTTTTTTTGTTTGTTGAGCTAAGGCTCAGCGGTCTCAGTGGGGTATCCCAACTAGTGCGTTTACGAATGAACATAGGTAAGACCAGTCATGTCAAATGCCCAGTCATTCTAGTAGCGGTCCTAGTTGGCAGTGCGACTCGAAGTTGTCGGTCTAATGATCTTGTCTACCCGTTTGACCTAGGTAACGAATTATCGTTACCTAGGACAACCAGGTAGATTCAATTTCAAGAAAAAGATTCGCCGACAACACTAACTCGGGTGGACAGCGTTCGAAAAACTTAAGAGGATCTTCTTATTCAACATACATCAGTGACTGAAAGACTTATGACACGGAAACGTGGTAAACTGTCACTAAAGGTAGGTAAGGTAATATGTCACTAAAGGAGATCTCAGCACCCAGCATTAGTGTTTGTCACAGGTTAGGCACACCTAACAACAACCACAGCCGTCCTATTTTGGTAAGGTTTTCTAGTCTTGATATTAGATCACTTATATGGAGAACTAAGTCTAAACTGAAAGGCTCAATTGCATCCATTAAGGAGTTTTTGACAAAGCCCCGGCAGACTGTCTTCAATAAAGCCCGGCAGCATTTTGGTATGCGCTCTTGCTGGACACAAGATGGTATCATTGTGGTAAAAGCTCCTAATGGTACTCGGCACAAGTTTTTCACCATGGATGATCTTAATCAACTCATTATCAAGTATCCCAGGGCAGTTGGAGAGTCTTCAAGCACAGGAAATTCAACGACCATCACCGGTAATATAAAATCGCGCAGGAATATATAACAGTACTTTTGCCTTTTGTAACTATAAATTTCCCATTTCATTATTAGTGCTAGTTGTCAACTCATATTTCTATTCAAAACGCAACACATTCTTTTTAATCATGTAATATCATTCTATCTGTTATTGTTTACTTATTAGATTGAATTGTACAAATGTCAAGCTATATGTTTGACGTAAGATCTACGTGACGTTTAGTTACTTCTGAATTCCGTTGTACGCATAACATGCCTCACAAACTGTATGTCTGCTGCTATTTCATAATTGTACACCTCTTAGCTGGTAGGTGATGCGGATTTTTATATATAGAAATTTAGTAAAGTAACATTCTATAATTTAGTCCCACATAATTATATTATTTGTATTATATTTTATTTATATTATATTTTATTTATATTATATTTTATTTATATTATATTTTATTTTTATATATTTATTCCATGTATTCAGATGATGATTCGTATTACTCTGCCAATTCTTCTTCAGATGATGACAGTTTCTGTTCAGCGTCTCCCACGCTTGGAGACTGTGTGCGACAAACTTTTAACAATAATTCACACAATTTGTTAAAGGTATGCCATATAAACGCACAGAGTATCCCAAGCCATTACAGTGACTTTTTAGAAACATTCACTGATACTGACGTTAACGCCATTCTGATATCAGAAAGCTGGCTCAAACCTCAACTTCTTTCCACTGCTTACCCTCTTGCTGACTACATACTTATTCGTAACGATCGGGCTGAGCGAAGAGGAGGTGGTGTTGCGATATATCTCCGCAGCCACATTCCCTATAAAATTATTTTTTCATCTTCCGTATCTTCCTCTGCTGAGTTTCTCTTTTTAGAGATATCTACCAAAGGGGCTAAAGCCGTCCTTGGTGTTGTATACTGTCCTCCCAATGTCGACTACTTCTCCAGTCTCGATTCGATTCTGGAATCTTTAGGGTCAGAATATTCACACCACATCATCATGGGCGATTTTAATACTGATCTCCTTTCTTCCCATTTACCACGTGTTCAAAAACTCCTTGAAGTCATTCAGTCTGCCAATCTACAGATTGTACCCTTACAGGCCACTCACCACAACAGGGATGGCAACGACACATGGCTTGACCTAATCCTCACCTCCAACCCTTCTCTTGTCTCCTCTAACGGCCAATTTCCTGCCCCTGCCTTCTCTCACCACGATCTCATTTTCCTTTCTTACGTCTTGAAACCGCCTAAGCCTAAATTTTTGTACATGCGTTGTTTTAACAGAATCAACCTCACTGATTTACAGAGTGATGCCTCAGCACTTGACTGGGACTTTTTGCGAGCATCTTCGTCAATTGACGAGAAAGTACGGTGCTTTGGTGAAGTAGTCCACCACCTCTTCGATAATCACGCACTTATCAGAAAGGTAACATTAAAACGTCCACCAGCACCCTGGATCTCAGAAGACATCCGTAAGGCAATGAAGGGCAGAGACCGAGCATATCGAATATATAGAGTTGATCGGTGCCAAGAACTTTGGTCTGAGTATAAGGCTGCAAGGAATCGGTGTAATCAGATGATTCGTAATGCTAAACGCCGCCACATTCTTGACAATATTAGTTCTTCTTCCGCTGCTAATGCCTGGAAGTTTCTAGGGACTCTAGGCATCGGTAAGCACTGTCATTCAGATTCTCAGGTGACAGTGGGTTTGGATGACATCAATCAGCACTTTTCTTTCTCTATCCCGTTGGACCACAAAACCAAAAGTCACACTTTAGATTATCTAAAGCAGCTACCTCAGTCTAACATCTATCCGTTCAATTTTTCTCCAGTTGCGTTGGAAGAGATTAAAAAAATAATCCTATCCATTAAGTCTAATGCTGTGGGATGTGATTACGTAAGTCGTCGCATGATCACAGCAATATTGGACCACCTTCTTCCTGTTATTTCACATATTATTAACTTTTCTCTTGAATCTGGCTGTTTCCCATCATTGTGGCGTAAGGCTTGTGTAATACCTTTGCCTAAAATTTCTAATCCTTCTCTTCCTAATCACTTTCGTCCTATATCTATTCTTCCCTTTCTTTCCAAGGTTCTGGAGGCTTGCGTGCATAAGCAATTATCGGATTTCATTTTCAAAAATAATCTCTTATGTCAATTCCAGTCCGGCTTCCGACCAGGCCACAGCACAACATCCGCTCTCCTAAAAGTGACTAGCGATATTAGGGCTGGTATGGAGAAAACCAATGTGACGGTTCTAGTCTTAATAGATTTCTCTAACGCCTTCAATACCGTCAATCACGATATCCTACTAGCCATCTTATCTCACTTCCTGATCTCACCCAACGCACTGGAATGGTTCTCTTCTTATCTTCAGGGGCGTCAGCAGTGTGTCCGCATCGAAGACAGTTTTTCGAATTGGTGCGACCTCAGCGCTGGCGTCCCTCAGGGCGGTATTCTCTCTCCTTTGTTATTTTCTATCTTTATTAATCTCATTACTTATAATCTTCAGTGTTCGTATCATCTTTATGCCGATGACTTGCAGCTTTACTGTCAAGCAAGTGTGGAGGATATGCCGTCAGCAATTGCCAAAATCAACAGAGACCTTGACAGTATAAAAAGTTGGTGTTGCCAGTTCGGGTTGACGGTGAACCCTACCAAGTGTCAGGCAATAATTGTGGGTAGTCAGCGTATGATAGGCCGAGTAGACGTCAAATCTCTCCCCTATATATTGTACGACGGCGCTATTGTACCGCTGTCCCCTGACGTAAAAGACCTTGGCTTATATATCGACTCCACTCTCAATTGGAGAACTCAAGTAACCAGAGTAAGTCAGCGAGTCACCTGTAGCTTACGTGCTCTCAATCGGTTGAGACATTTTCTACCGGTTAAAACTAAAACGACGCTTGTCCAAACTTTAATTTTTCCTCTAATTGACTATGGTGATGTGTGTTATTTTGACCTGAATGCAGATCTTCTTAATAAACTAGACCGTCTTCTCAATAACTGCATTCGATTCATATATAATCTTCGCAAGTATGATCATATTTCTGCTTATCGTTCCCAATTAAATTTTCTAACTATTCGACAACGCCGTAGTTTGCGTGCCCTTACTTTTCTATATTCTATCCTCAACTCTCCTAATTCTCCTAATTACTTGTCTTGTTTCTTTCAATGCCTCTCTACTAATCATGACAGAAACCTTCGCTCCTCCAAAAACTTGCTCTTACTTTGTCCATCTCATCACTCTGATCGTGTGCATTCCTTTTTCGTTGTCCAGGCGGTTCTCCTCTGGAACTCACTACCTCTCGGTATCAGGATGGCATCTAGTCGTCAAACATTTAAGAAAAGCGTTCGACTCCATCTCTTAAACGAGTTGGCAGAATCATCACAACTGATATAATGTCCTTATAATTATGTATATATACTGTGTATGTATATATTTATATATCTTAATATATATCATATCTATCTTTGTATTTGGGTATGTATGTATCTTTGGTATGTATTATATATTTTCGTATATACCTATTTATCTATGTAAAATATATTTTCTTTTTCATTTTACAATAATATAGCTATCTCGGAACATGCACCTACCATTTTTTCGTCTCTGCATCACCTATGGTTGACTGGTAGAGAATGCCTTTGGCATTAAGTCCGCCATTGCATTGTTGCATGGAGTTTAATAAATAAATAGAATAAAAATAAACTAAAAAACTAAGTTTAAAGTCGCATAGAGCAGCTTGGGATTTCTCTGCAGGATAGAATCAAAAAGACTGTAATTCGTAGAAGAACGGGTATAACCGACACAGGCCATTGGCCAGGCCACATTGCTCAACAAACTGACAACCGCTGGGAAAGAAAAGGTCTCTTGTGGCGACCGCGTATCGGACAGTAGTATCAGTGTAGGACGAATTAGGTAGACCAGCGACCTGAGGAAACTTGCTGGGCGTCGTTGGATACAAGCAGCACAGAACCGCACTTTGTAAAGAAACATAAAGGAGGCCTATATCCATCCTACACGTGGACGACGATAGGTTGGATGATGATAATAATTGGATAAACATGTTATGTGTTTTGTAATTATTGTCGCTAATACGATTTTCAATAAAATACAACGAAAGATCGGTTTGTAATCTGTAAAAACTAAAAATAATAAGGTGAGATACAGCCATAAATAAATATGTTAGTTTATTGACAAAAATAATTCTAATTCTAATTTCACCTTCATAATCGATGAGAATGTATCGATACATTTTGATAAATTATTTTGGCTCGCCCTGGCAACTCCGATTTATACAAATCACAAACCTAAGTTCATTTGTATGACTTTTAATTATTATTTTTAATGCTAGGGTATAAGTTACTCTAAAATTAATTCTGAGAAAGTATAAAAATGAGATATGAATTTAGGATGGTATCTGGTTTAGACCCATTGCCAACTGAAAAGGCCCTGGTTTTGGGCATTCTCCTTTTATTTATTATTATATATTTAACACGTTGAACGCCAAAGGGATCACAATACTATGTAACGTCGCCCACATGTTGTCCCCTATAGCGTTGAGCGTGTTAATCAATAAGAATAATAATCTAATGTGGCAGGACCACACTGTCGACAGTCGTCGGTCTACAGCCGCGAGCCGGTCTCTCCAGGGTACCACACTCTCGCAGAATATCAAAGTCCGAGTAGTAGTAATTTATTAGTGCATTTCATTCGGTAAACGACAGAACCGGCAGCCTATGTTTCTGAGGGTGCTTGCATATTTTCCTTCTCTCGAATTGTTGCTATACATATGACAAGTTATCCCTTAGTCGTCTTTAAAGACACCTACGGACAAGAGAGGGGGAGGTGGATTGTATTCTTACTCCATCACTACATGGGATATAATCATTTTTTATTTAAAACCTTATTGTCACTGTGATGAAGGAGTAAGAATAAAATTCACCACTCCCTATCTTGCCCGTGAGTGTTGTAAAAGACGACCAAGGGATATCTTGCGCATATAACTATGCAAGAGAAGCAACACTTGAAATAAAACCCTATACCAACCCGCCTGACCAGCGTCATTTAGTATGTCATTTTCCCTCCCAATATGGAGGAGGCTCGAACCCAATAGTGGGACGTATATGAGCTGTGATGAATTTAACACCTTACGTCCTCCAATATAATTATTTCTTATTTTATTAATAAAATATAAAAGCTTACTTATAATAAAAGTGCTTTTATATCGAGGTGACTAAGAACACATTTTGGCATACAAACGCAAAAGGCTGACGTCTAATGTCTAGGAAATCGTAGATCAAGCGCACTAAAGAACTTATCAATCATAGCCCAAAGTAATAATCAAACACCGCTAAACAAATTAACAAATTATGGCATATTGAATCATGGGGTTTGGTAAAAATAACACAAAGATGCTATTTCGAAGTAATAGTTTGTACGGATTCATACAAAAATCCTTGTTAATATTGCGTGAATCACACAGTAAAATACAGCTATGGGGGGAAATCCATTGTGGTTGAAGATTTGTCCATCTTTAATAAGCGATGAATATAGACAGATTACAATCATCGTCGTTAATAGGTAAAGTTACTAGATAAGAATTATTAATCTATGTCGGAACTCGGAACGAAAGATGAATCATCCTTAAATCCAAAATAAACTATACATTTGTCAATGAAACTATTAATAAAAAAATATTCATTACTTCCTGGTTTCTCTTGCGTAGCATAAGAAAACCCACTATGTAGGATTTTACACTAACATCATAACTTCGAGAGAAGGAAAACTCGAAATACGAAACGTAATGCTTGACTGTGGCGATTGATTCTCCTACTATTATGCCTTTGTTTTTGGCAGGCTATGGTGCGGACGCACGCCTTTCCGCCCGTCTTGGGTGACGGAAGGGCGGCGCGCGGCCCCATAACCCACGGTATTCCCTCCCCTTTGACCTTGGGCCGGCCACAGGTACCGAATTCTTTGTCGTCCTTGGCCAGGATACTTTCGGGTATCCTCCCTCCCTAACACCCCTCCCGGGACGTCGGTTGCCCTCGCGCGGTCAACCTCTCTGCAGATGGCGGCCTATTCTCCGGTCCAGTCACCCGCGGCCTCGCCTAGGGTCTTATAATGACCGCGTGAGGAAAGACCGACGTCCTCCACGAGGGGGGGACGTCGGTCGATGGGAGGGTACCCCGCATAGGGGGTATTCCGTCGGGCCGACCACTGACGACAAGTAAACCTGCTCCGGTGGTCGGCCCAACGACGAAGGCGAGGTGGTTTTCGGGTGGGTTGCGGGAGTTGCGTGCTTAAGCCCCTCTGTCGCCCCGGACGGAGTGGTGCGGAGGCGCGCCGACCGCAGCCCACCCACAAAAAAAAAAAAAAAAAAAAAAGGGTCTTATAATAGACCCTAGGCACTATTACATTTTGTAATCGGATCGTTAAGTTATTATCACTTGTAGTTGTCAATTAGGTCTCGAATCACAGCGTTACATTATTAAACAATAGCTTTTGGCCTCGACTTCGTCCGCGTAGAAGTCGAAAATGGTTCTAATAGGATTCTTAATTGGTTTTTAACGTTATTAATTTCGTTATAACATACAGGGTGTCCCAAAAGGTTACGTAGCTGGGAAGGAGGGTGATAGGGTTGGTCACAAGGGTCACCAGAAAAATAAAAATAAAATTCCCCTCTGGGTATTTAAAAAAATAAATGCCATTTTTTAAAAAACTAAAAATTTTACACCTTGTGGGGCTATTTTGCTAACTGTACCTACAAATATTGCTTTATTAAAAAAAAAAAGCTGTTATGTAATCGTCAGTAACCCTTTATCAAATTGAAATAAAAAAAACAATACATATCTAACCAAGATTTTAAAGAAAATTAAGTTCTTGTCCAGTCAAGGACTTAGTAATTACGATTTCACTCAACTTCCTCCAAGTGTACTGAAAAAAAAAAGTACTATGCAGCTCCGGCGAGTAACTTAAAAAAATAGGTAATTTTATTGCAATTCCAAAATAGTATAACACTTATTTGAATAATTAATACTAGGACATTTAAAAATAATTTTCGGCAACAATACCCCTACAAAACAAAACATATCAATAAAACAATAGTCTCAAATTCGTACGCAAATACATTTTTAAATGTCTATTCTGTTCCTTTGATTTTACTGCCCGTTATAATTCTCAAGATTGGAGTACAGACATACCTCAAACACTCAAGTACAGTCTAGGCTAGATCAACAGATCTACGCGAAAGTTGTAAAAATATGGAGTTTGATCTGGCCTAGACTGTACAAAAGCAAATGTTGGTTGAAATAAATGGCTTACTTATCCATCTTAAAGCACATAAAATTAATTCCTTTAACAGGCAGGTACCCCTATCGTACCGTTAGTCATGCGCGAGAACAATGAAACCAAACAAAACAAGTTTGGTGAGTGAGAGAGACAGGTAGATACACTAAGGAAGAGAAAAGTAGGTGTGCTATCTCTTGGTTAGTCAAATACATAGTCGGTCAGTACATTAAGTGCTCTCGTTTATTGCGCATCCTTTGTATTCGTTTGTGTTCATTTTGTACTAACAACTTTGCTTCGCTTTCTGGACTTGATTATTTCTTTGTGATTTGGACATTGTTTGTGATTTCTTCCAACGACCCGGCTTTCTCAAGGACTAAAGTGTGTGATATAGTGCCACCATGCCACCCACGTACACTCCACAAGAATATGCGAACATGCATCTCATTTACGGCGAATGTAGATGTAATGCCGGTGCTACAGCAAGACTCTATCGAGAAAGATATCCGAACGCCGTACGTCACCCGGATAGCCGTGTTTTCATCAATGTCCACCGACTATTGTCTGAGGGTCGATTTCCACATCAAGTGGTTAATGAAGGCAGACCTCGGTTCGATGTCGAAGATGAAGTGCTTCAAGCCGTCGCAGACGACCCGAGTACTTCAGTTCGGGCAATTGAATCAAGTACAGGTGTACCAAAAAGTACTGCTCATCGTATATTACAAGCTGAGAAGTTCCACCCGTACCACGTGCAACGCGTACAGGGTCTGTTACCACGCGATCATCCTGCGAGACTTGCATTTTGTCGTAGGATGTTGCGCATGCATAGGGAGGACCCTCAATTTTTCAATAAAATATTGTGGTCCGACGAGTCTACTTTTAAAAAGGACGGATACATAAACCTACACAATTTACACGAGTGGCACGTAGAAAATCCCCACCTACTTAGAGAAGATCGGTCCCAATATCGTTTTAAAGTGAACATGTGGACTGGAATACTGAATGGTAAAATAATCGGACCCCTTGAGCTACCTGAGACGCTGACTGGCGAGGCGTACTTACACTTCTTACAAAACGAATTACCAAATTTATTGGAAGATGTGCCGCTGGAAACAGTAAGGAATATGTGGTTCCAGCATGATGGGTGCCCAGCACATTATGCACGTCCTGTAAGGGATTTCCTAGACGAAGAATATCCTGGTAGGTGGATGGGAAGGGCCGGTGTTATAGCGTGGCCAGCTCGTTCACCGGATTTAAACCCGTTAGACTTCTTTTACTGGGGTGCTATAAAAGAAAAAGTTTATGGAAAACCCATCGGGGACTTGGCTGACTTGAGGGCGAGGGTCACAGAGACCGCGGAATCAATTAACAATAGAAGATTTGCTCGCCATATCTCCCGCTCATTTTTAAAACGATGTAGGGCGTGTACTTATGTTGGTGGTAGACATTTCGAGCATTTTATTTAAATAAATAATTACAATTTTGTTTTATTTTCGAGTTTCATTTAAAACCGAACTGTAATGTACAGTCTAAGACACTGTATGCTGTGACCGTTATGAAACTAATTTAACCAATCTTTTTTTGTATGGAAATAGGAATAATTTTTTTCTTTGTTATCACAGCTTACCTAGTCTTAGACTGTACAGGGTAATAGATGTCTATGGCCTATACTGAAATGATGATGAATATTACCAAAATTATTTTGGGGATGAGCTGAAACTATTAATAAATAAGCCACTTTTAGGGTAGGGACCAGCTGGATAAGGCAATCAAATCAATCAACCTTTGCTTTTGTACAGACGAGACAAGATGAAGCTTGATCCTTTACAACTTTTGCGTACTTGAGTAAATCCAGTAAAGGTTATTTTCCCTATCATATGGTAAAGCTTGATCTAGCCTAGACTGTACTTGAGTGTTTGAGGTATGTCTGTACTCCAATCTTGAGAATTATAACGGGCAGTAAAATCAAAGGAACAGAATAGACATTTAAAAATGTATTTGCGTACGAATTTGAGACTATTGTTTTATTGATATGTTTTGTTTTGTAGGGGTATTGTTGCCGAAAATTATTTTTAAATGTCCTAGTATTAATTATTCAAATAAGTGTTATACTATTTTGGAATTGCAATAAAATTACCTATTTTTTTAAGTTACTCGCCGGAGCTGCATAGTACTTTTTTTTTTCAGTACACTTGGAGGAAGTTGAGTGAAATCGTAATTACGAAGTCCTTGACTGGACAAGAACTTAATTTTCTTTAAAATCTTGGTTAGATATGTATTGTTTTTTTTATTTCAATTTGATAAAGGGTTACTGACGATTACATAACAGCTTTTTTTTTTAATAAAGCAATATTTGTAGGTACAGTTAGCAAAATAGCCCCACAAGGTGTAAAATTTTTAGTTTTTTAAAAAATGCCATTTATTTTTTTAAATACCCAGAGGGGAATTTTATTTTTATTTTTCTAGTGACCCTTGTGACCACCCCTATCACCCCCCTTCCCAGCTACGTAACCTTTTGGGACACCCTGTATAAATTATTGTGTTTAAATGTTTGAATATCTATACCAATAAACTTTTTTCATGCTCACACGGTTATTTGCACGACACCTATGCCTAAAATAGTGATTAAAAAATTTTTGTCTGTCTGTCTGTTTGTTCCGGGTAATCTTTAAAACGGCTGGACCGATTTCAAAAATTCTTTCACCAATGGAAAGCTATAATATCAGGGAGTATCCTAGGCTATATTTTATCCCGGTATTTCCACGGGAACGGGAACTACGCAGGAAAGACTGAAACCGAAACGAAGCGAGGGCGGGTTGCTAATTATTAATAAAAAAGAAAACTCGAAATAAAACCCAATACCCATCTGTCTGAGTGTCTTGTATAGTAGATCAATTTCTCTTCCATTGTGGAGGAGGCTCGAGCCCAACAGTGGAACGTGTGTTAGCTGTGATTATGATGATGTATCTATATATCAAAGGTCTTGACTGTAAACTAATCACTATATACTTTGAGGACTTTATTTTTATGACAAGCCATGACTTATACGCCAGTCCAGGTCCAGATAGCTTAGAGAAACAAATCATGCTTGGCAGAGTACAAGGCAAACGCTCCCGCGGCAGAGCGCCGTACCGTTGGTCTGACCAAATAAAAGAGGTCCTTAATCTGCCCATCACCACCGCTCTCCGTTTGGCTGAAGACAGGAACTCATGGAGGAGCCTAGTAAGGAGTACTGCCGAAGCTCAAGAACAGTGTTAGACACGACCTTCAGAAAATTGAAGAGCACGATGATGAAGAAGAATGACTTACACAGCCTGCCCAGAACTTATAATAACTTAAAATATAAAATCATCTCATCATCATCTCAGACCATACACGTCCCCCTGCTGAGCTCGGGCCTCCTCCACTATGGGAGGGAAATTGATCTACTATACCGCGCTGGTCAGACGTGTTGGTATAGGGTTTTGTGTCGAGTTTTTCTTCTCTTTCATAGATATTATACGCATGATACATACCTTAGTCGTCTTCTACAACGAGAGCAAGAGAGAGGGTGGTAAATTGTATTCAAACTCCGTCACCACACGCAACAAAAATATGAAAAAATATCCGTGTGGTTACGGAATAAGAATATAATTAACCCGTGGGTGTCGTAAAAGACGAATAAGGGTTATATGCAGGCAACATCGATGCAAGATAAGGATAACTCGATAGAAAACCCTATTCCTCCAACAAGTCTGACCAGCTTAGAATAGTAGATCAATTTCTTTTGCAATGTAGAGGAGACCTGAGCCCGACAGTAGAACGTATAGAGGTTGAGATTTTTTTTTACAATAATGATGATTATTATGTATTCACAGCCTCAAAACCCATTATATCAATTATTATTACAAAGCTGATGAGTCAGTTTGTATGTTTGATTGCTATAATCTCAAGAACCAATTATCTGGTTAACTCGGTTTAATTAGATAATAGCTATTGCATTAAATAGCCTATATTTATCGAGAAAAGGTATAGTAGGAATACAGCCATTATTTTAATATAAGGCTAACCTTGACTAAGTACCGGTTTGAATACCATCTTTTGTTTTAATTGTTGTTAGTGGCAAACGAGCAAACAGCACAGTTGAGTGCAGTGATACTGTCGCTCAATAAACTTTGTTAAGCCGCTGGTTTAACTATTTCTTTCTGCAAGACTTTGCATGTGTTCTTTCTTGTTAAGGCTCGACCGAGATCTCGGTCTCGGTCTCGGCATTCTCGGCTACAAATCCAACCGAGAAATTTGTCTCGGTTCTCGGCTAATTATAGGCGAGATTCTCGGTCATGACCGAGATTGTAACATTGTTCGGATCGATTCAAATTTTACTGCGCAGCGCGAAGTCGACTGGTGTAAGTGCGTGAGTGAGCTGAATTGTGAATCAGATTCTCGTGATACGACATGGGGATTTTCAACTAACTCGTCAAACATGGCTGCAACAAATCAATCCAACTTATGGGCAGCTCATGATTCGATAGAGTTGGAAGACGAGCCCATGACCAATGACGAACACAGTTCAAGCTCTGTAATCGAAATAGCGCAGAGATAGAAAGCTTCCTTAGAGAGCCAAAACTGCAAAGAAATGCTAATATTTTTGAGTATTTATTTTCGTCACTTTATAAGGTGCTTAAGCCTGCGGCAAATAAGGTTTTATCTGCGCCGCTTACTAGCGTAGCAAGTGCACAACTGTTTAGCAAAGCTGGACAATTGTATGACGAGAGGCGACACGCTTTGAATAGGAGAACATGCCGAAATATTGCTTTTTTTATGTTATAATATCCATCCATCCATCAGCCTACAGACGTCCACTGCTGAACATAGGCCTCCCCACGAGAATGCCACTCGGAACGGTCCTGCGCCACTTGCATCCAACGGTTCCCTGCGACTTTGTCGTACTACGCTGCGCCGTCCGATTCGTGGTCGCCACTCAAGAACCTATCTTCCCCAACGGATGTCGGTTCGACGAGCGATATGGCCTGCCTATTGCCATTTCTACGTACTAATTCTGCGGGCTATGTCGGTTATACCCGTTCTTCTACGGATTGCCGTGTTCCGGATTTTATCACGTAGAGAAATACCGAGCATAGCCCTCTCCATAGCATGCTTGCGACTTTGAGCTTATTTATGAGGTCGATATTTAGAGACCACGTTTCAGTGCCGTAAGTCATTGCTGGTAACACACACTGGTTATAAACCTTTGCAGACACTGCGGAATATTGGACGAGAAGATCCTCTTAAGTTTCTCGAACGCTGCCCAGCCGAGTTGGATTCGTCCTCCTCACTGTCCTCAACCTAACTGGACTGCTTGTCCTAGGTAAACATAATGATCCACAACTTCGAGAATCACATTCCCAACTAGAACCGGTACAGGAATGACATGGGCATTAGACATGACTTTCATCTTGTCTATGTTCATTTGTAGACCCACTAGTTGAGATACCCTGCTGAGGTCATTAATCATAGTGCCAAGGGTTCCATGGATTCAGCCATGACTACGATATCGTCAGCAAATTGAAGGTGAGTGATGTATTCGCCGTTGATGTTGATGTCGAGTCCGGTCCAGTCCAAGAGCTTGAAGACAACTTCCAGCGCAGTGGTGAACAGTTTCGGAGAAATGACGTCTCCCTGTCTCACACCTCTCTGCAACTGGATCGGTTTCATACTCTTATTCTGAATGCGGACTGACATAGTGGCGTTTCTATACAAACACTTCAGCACTTCGATGTATCGATAGTCAATTTGGCACCGCTGAAGGGACTGCAGCACTGCCCAAGTTTCGACAGAATCAAAGACTTTCTCATAGTCCACAAACGCTAGACGCAGAGGCCGAGTATACTCCTCGGTCTTCTGTATAATCTGGCGTAGCGTGTGGTTGTGGTCTATGGTACTATAACCTCTTCGGAAGCCGGCTTGTTCGGGCTGGAAGTTGTCGAGCTTGCACGCGAGTCGGTTCGTAATGACTCTTGAGAACAATTTGTAGACGTGGCTCAAGAGTGAGATGGCTCTGTAGTTCCTTAAGAGCGTTTTATCGCCCTCCTTGAAAAACAGCACCACCACACTCCTAGTCCACGACTCTGGAACGTCGCCCCCGAGAATGACAGAATTAAACAACTTCTGTAGGGCTTTTAGAACTGGCCTGCCGCCTGCCCTCAGGAGTTCTGTGGTAATTCTGTCATCTCCCGGTGCCTTCCCGTTCTTTAATTGTTTCAGAGCCATTCTGATCTCGTACAAGCTGGCGTCCGAGATTTCCTCGGTGCAGTGCCGAGTTAGCTTGGATCTGGGATCTTGGACCAAGCTGGCAACAGGGTTCTGGGATGATCTATACAACTGCCCATAGAGCCTTTCGACCTCTCCCAAGATCTCACCCTAGGATGAAATAACAATGCCGTCATCGGTCTTCAACTTAGTCATTTGGCTGTGCCCGATAGACAAATCACGTGCGAATACTTTAGAGCCACGGTTCCGGTCTATTGTCTCTTCAATACGCTGCGTTATGCGTATGATATAATATAATGTTATTTAACTTTGATTATTAAAACAGTTAATTTTTTTAAACAATTAGTAGTGTATTAAAAAATTAACAGTATTAAAAATTTTTTTTTCACGTTTTGTCTGTTCTCGGTCTCGGCTCTCGGTCTCGGCCGAGATATTATTTTATTCTCGGTCTCGGTCTCAGCCGAGAAGGAAAACCCATCTCGGTCGAGCCTTAGTTCTTGTTTTTATTTAACTTTCTATTCCTTTTATTTCATAGTTTTCACCTATTCCGCAAGCGTCTCGTTCTGACACGAAAAAGGGAGTAACTCAAGTGTTCCGTTTTCACGTAAAAATGACATGACAATCACATTAGTTAAACAGCAATAGCGGTGTTATAGTACCAAAGTCATAATCTATTTGTAAATATAAATAGCCCAATTATTTCGGTGAATATGGGCAGTTCTGAAAGTAACAAAGATCTCTGCTTGGGAAACATGACATCGATTTTATTGACACGAAAACCTGTATACTGGAATTAAAAAAAAAACTCAAAAATAAATTCCATTATTTCTATTGAATTGGATTGTATAAGTCAGACGCTGAGCTTGTTTCAAGATTTTCTATTTTAATTATTTTTTTAATTTGAACAGCTTTTGGGTCAATTGGTAATTCATGACTGCATACCAGTTTAACTAATAATCACCGACCTATACTACGAACCAACGATTCGAGACCCTCAGTAAAATTCTTCACTGATCTAACGAAGCAGTTCTCGAGATGACATAATAATAATCATCATCATCATTTCAGCACATATACGTCCCACTGTTGAGCTCGAGCCTTCTCCAAAATAGGAGGGAAATTGACCTTACCATACTGATCAGACAGATTGATATAGGGTTTTATTTCGAGTGTTCCTTCTCTTGCATAGTTGTTATATGCGTATTATATCCCTTAGTCGTCTTTTACGACATCCACGGGTAAGATTGGGAGTGGTGAATGGTATTCTTACTCAAAGCCATAATAATATATCCCATGAAATTCAGAAATAAAAACCATTTATTTACAAGAACAAGTCACTGTCCTTTTAATGTAAAAATATATTAATTAACAACCATGTGACCTACATCTTTTTTGTATGCCTTTGCAAAACACATAACTGTTAAATACTGACAATGTGCCTGACACAGTTGATGCCTGACAATGAAAATAATCATTATTATAACGGCTATAGCATGATAATTGATTGGCAAAGTCACGGAATCGTGATGTCAACGTATTGATGATACGTCTACAATATGTATTTTAGTTATTAGCATAGTCTCGTCAGGCACGTGTAGGGTTAACTGGGGTCAACTTGATACCTAGATTTCTTTTTTAAATTACTGACATTTGCAAGGGACTTCGACCGTTTAAAAGCTATGTGATTTCGTTAAATGTGATTTTCATTATTTGTATTGGCAAGCTATGTGGTGGCGGCGCGGCGGCGACGAATACTATCATGTAATTTCCTCGTGGGTGTAGTAAAAGAGGACTAAGTATTTTTCATCGATAAGCGCCAACTCAATCTGTTGCCTTGTTGTCAATAATTTCATTGTAATGAAATTGACATCAGGCAGGCGGTCGGTCACACAGATATTGCCAAAACTTTTGCAAAGTAATTGGGATAAGAGTAGGGTGATGATGCTGTATTTTAGGGTGAAAAATATCAAGAACATATTCACCCCTTATTTCATACACTAATATAAGGAATATGTCCGACAAGCTGGCCACCGAGATCAAGAAATAGGTACCACCGATACACTAATATAAAGAATATGTCCGACAAGCTGGCCACCGAGATCAAGAAATCGGTACCAGCCTGCCAAAAAGTAATAAATAATCCTCTGACGGCCTGATTTTCAGAATATGCATTTTAAGTGAATCTCTACATCACAAATGTAAGACGCTGTCTAGTACTTATTTGTGGTAATTTTAAAATCAATAATATTTCAAATAATGGTATCACCGTAAAATGTAATCCCCTATTTTACACCCCTGGAGGCTGAATTAATAAATGCTTCAGCATACTTCAGTGCTTCAACATCTATTCATTTATTTTCACTGAAGGATAGTTGTGTTTAACCCCTCAGGCGCCAAACATCACGGCGCTCTCGATTGCCCCGCGCGCTTATATTGCCGCGGTATATTGAAAAAAGTTCAGTGAATTTAATGATTTTACGTAAACTATTATTGTTGCTATATGACAAGGAAATATGAAATAAAATATATATTAATAGCTTTTCATTGGTTGATTTAAATATATGTACTAAATGTAATTAAATAAAAGTAAATGTACTAAAAGTATTTTTTTGGGTCAACGTGTGTCCCAAAAGCGCTTTGAGCACATTTTTTTTTGGTCTAATGGTGTCCCAAAAGCACTCGAGGGGTTAATTTGATGAGAATGGATAGTGTTTTTACCATACAAAATTTGCCACTGTCTTTCACCACCTAATGTACTACGGGTTTATAGATCTTATTAATATCTACAAAAAAGGTCTGCCAGGGTATATATCTAAATATTATAGTTAAGTCACAATACCAGCTATTATTTTCTTTAGAAAAACGAAACCCTAATAATTTCAGTTTATAACATCGAAATTATTATAGACTAGCAACCCGCCCTCGCTTCGCTTCGGTTATAGGTTATAGTGGTTTTACCCGCGTAGTTCCCGTTCCCGTGGGAGTATCGGGATAAAATATAGCCTAGTTTACGCCCTGATATTATAGTTTTCCATTGGTGAAAGAATTTATGAAATCGGTCCAGCCGTTTTGAAGATTACCCGGAACAAACAGACAGACAGACAGACAGACACAAAATTTTTTAATAGCTATTTTAGGCATAGGTGTCGTGCAAATAATCATGTGAGCATGAAAAAAGCCTATTATTTTGACATTACAAACAGACACTCCAATTTTATTTATTGGTATAGATAAACGCTTCAAAAGCTGACAGAACAAAATAATATAAAACGGTTTTATAGCCCTTACATTATAATACCTACGAAAGAGTCTACCAGGGTATAAATATAATTATTAAGACACAATAGCAGCTACTATTTTCTAAAACCAAAGATATAGAAGCGAGATTTTTACTGCCGAGCGCTTCAAAAACTAGTGATGATACAACAAAATTCGTGTTTATTTTATAAATGAGACAATTTATTCATATTAAAACGAATAATTAATATTCATCATGTTTAAAAAAAGGCCTTCATATTATCAAGTGGCTCCAAGGCAAAATTTTAATTTATATCTTTAAGATTATTGCAAGAGGATTCATAGATCAAACCATTTGTCTTTTCATCTTTTTTTTGTTTTTAGAATCTACAAGTTGCTGACTCATTCTCGTTGATAGCAGGCCAACCCATAACCCACGGTACCTCTGCTCTGTGTCTTTTTAGTGGACCACGGATACAATGTGTATTTAATTTGAGTGGCCCATTCACCAAAACCTTATTTTACGTAACCCTATAAGGTTTATTGGCTCAATGTTTTTAGGACAAAAGTAGGTTATGCTTGCCAACATTTCTTGCTTCAATCAACATTTGTTACTTCAATCAATATTTGTCTACTTCAAAGTAGACAAATATTTTGAAGTCGAATTTTTCTTTGATCGATAGGAATAATATTTAATCACAAAGTAAGCCATTTCTCGCGTTCGACGACATGTTCAAACTGCTTTATCTCAGGTTCGCGTAACTTTCACTTAGATTTATATCTTAAACGTCCATACCTTAATCGCTTACTATGTTGTTTGATCAACTTACAATTTATACACTATCATCATCTCAGCTCATATATGTCTCACTTCTGGACTCGACCCTCCTCCAAAGTTTGAGGGCAATTGTCCTAATATACTACGCAAGTCAGACAAGCTGGTAGTGTTTTATTTACAGCTTTGCTTCTGTTGTAGTGTTATCTGATTGCGTTCTTTAGTCGTCTTCTAGAATCACGCACGGGTAACCAAGGAAATAATCCTTGTATTGTGGGGAACTTAAGAAAAGCATAAAATATTGTCCTGCATGGCTATCGAACCCACGACACTGGCGTGATAAGATATAATATCTTAATCAAATAATTAAATCTTTAATGAAACCTATTCTTACTAGTGATTCAGGCAGTCTTTCTTTTGCCCAACCCCGCTTAGCCTACATACTGTAAAAGTAGAACATATTAAGCATGTTTTAGTTTAAAAAAAATTATACGACTTACCTGCATAACTGTGACCGCTCCATAAGTGATTGCAATCCAATAAATAGAGCCAAGAAGCACTCCTCCGGCTATGAAGGGGCAGACTTTGTGTGTGATCTCTTCCATAGCGTCCAATAGTGCAACAAAAGCACCCATTGAAGGGAACACTACTATATACTCGGCTTTGCACTGTGGGCACAGCACCTTACGAGTTATATTACCACGCTGTTTCTCATCTACCCACCGCTGTAAGCAGCTTTGGTGAACCTACGACAAATAATACAATCTAAGTAAATAGAAGTTTTAATTTTTAATTTATGACTAATTTACAAGTGAAGAAAAGCTACGTCTCAAAACGAAAGAGAAAATTATGAAGGTTCGTTAGCCAGTTTTATGAGAAAACAAAAACTGCATTTTTAACCTTATAACCTATGGTAAAGGAGCGAATCCCGAAATCGTAGGGATAATGTGACTTTAGGTTAATTTCCATTTACGTGATAAGGAACGCCAGACCATATAACGATGAGAGATGAGACCAGGAAAGACCTTATGATTTAGTAAATATTCTCTAGATAATTTAAAGAATTAACACGCTGAAGTGGCAATGGGCAAGCCACATCGCACGACGAACCAACAACCGCTGGCGAAGAAAGGTTCTCTAGTGGCGACCACGTATCGGACGACACAGTGTAGGACGTCCACTCACCAGGTGGACCGACGACCTCGTGAAAGTTGCTGGGCGTCGTTGAATGCAAGCGGCACAGGAATGCACTTTGTGGCGTAACATGAGGAAGGCCTACGTCCAGCAGTGGACGACGATAGGCTAAAATGGTGATGATGATGATGATTTTAAAGACAGGAGATGATGAGAGAGCGAGAGAGAGTAACAATATTATGATATCAAATCAAGTCATATAATTTATTATCAAATCCTTACTAATATTATAAATGCGAAAGTATGTTTGTTTGTTACGGTTTCACCCTTAAACCACTGAACCAATTTCAAAAATTCTTTCATCAATGGATAGCTTATTGTAAGATCCACCAGGAAACTCTGCGGGCTTGTATACAACAAAAAAAATTGTAAACAACATGTTTAATAAGTATCAGCCGCGGTGTGGTGCCCTTTGGACCAGGATATAACTATTCCTTTATCTAAAAATTACGGTCGTACCATATTGAACAAGCGCCCATACCGTTTTTATTATCCAAATTGAGACCTATTAGTATGATTTATTTTTAATTTATGCGCAAATAAATCTCTTCAAAGCCTATATTTTGATGACCTACATATTCAACAGATGATGCGGCATTACCCACCTGTAACACTAACTATCGCTATCTACCGATAACAAATTAAAAACAATCATTTGATTACTAATAATAAACTGATAAAAATATTTATTGTGAAAAAGTTATGGATTTGTTGTAAAATATAATAAATAAAACATTTTTAAACCAATAAATGTCTCATTTCTTAGAGGCGTTTAGTTTGGACAGCAATACGCTGGACGACGTGTTCCGTAACTCTCACTTTCAAACTTTTGAGCGAATTACTGACACAATATACATTTAACTTCAGTTGCTCGGAAGCTGACATTTTCAGGCACATCCCCTCCCAAGCGAGGCTCGGGGCATTTGCGAGATACGCCTTATTGCTAGTGGCGGACAATCCTTGGTTTGCAACAACATCAAACGTAGATATGAGGCTAATGCCCCAGGCTACTGCGATGCTTCGAGTAAACGTCTTCCTCACAACCTCTCTTATAATCGCATACATCGAAATTATAATAAAAATGATAAAAATTGCCAAGGAATTCCACTTACAAAAAATAAAGGTTATCCCTTTATGGAAAAATCTAATGACTTATTTTCTTAAATTGTGCTATAAATGCAATAATAAAACAATTTTAAATTTACTAAATACAATTAATAAAATAACCATTTGTTAATTGTTTTACAGTATAATATCAAAATAATTTGGAGGATATCATAAACAATCCTTACTAATATTATAAATGCGAAAGTAAGTTTGTTTGTTTGTTACGCTTTCACGCTTAAACTAACAAACCGATTTCAAAAATTATTTCGCCAATGGAAAGCTATAATATCAGGGATTATCATAGGCTATATTTTATGCCGGTATCCCCACGAAAACGGGAACTACGCGGGTAAGGCGACTGGAACCGAAGCGAGGGCGGGTTGCTAGTTTTAAATAAATCAAAGTCAATAATGACGAAGCATATATAAAATGCTTATTGTGCATCTGATAAGTAAGATGAATGAACCAATAACCTTCGGAATTCACATCCTTATAAACAAAGGTGGACCTGTATCTTTCACTATCATCAATATAAATCAATGTCAAGGCTTTACAAAATATTCAAACAAATAGCAAACAAAGAAAGTGTAATACAGATTCACCTACACTTATAACAATGTAAGCCTATAAGGTGTTCAAATTTAAATCATTTATTATGTATAAACCCCGCGAGGGCAAGTGCCCAATATATAAGTATATATTATCATTTTTTTTTTACATTTAACTTAAATTACTACCGGATCAGAACGCGACCGCACTGAGAAGATCCGGCAAGAAACTCAGTGGGATTGTCTTCTTTTTAATTCATTTACTAGTTTTTTTAATAAAATTACAACGAACAACATCCCTAATAATAGCCAGTGTGATGCCTTTCGAATCATGATATAGTTACTAAATATAATGAAAATTACCACGGCTGAACCAGATCTCGCAAGCGGCACCCGATCACGACTTAGTCACTAGAGCAGTCATCACTCCCCTCAACCACAATCGAGGGAAGGGAGTGACCCGCTCATCGTAGCTACCGCAAGCAGACCCTTCAGTGAGTGACTCTTAAGAGTTGTCACCCCGTTCTCTATTCATCATCATTTAGGTTTGATACGTCCCACTATTGGGCTCGAGCCTCCTCCACAATAGGAGAGAAATTAAGTTTACTATATCATATTGGTATAGGCCTTTTTTTCGAGTTTTCCTTCTCTTGTATAGATATTATATGCGTATTATATCCCTTAGTCGTCTTTTACAACATCCACGTCGCGAGAGGCGGGGAAGTGCTCTCATGTAAACGTTTAATGCAAAGACTGTAAGATCTAAATGTAAATAACAGTACTTCAAGAATATAATTCAGAAACCAAAGTTAATGTAGTAACTTATCTAACTAATATGTCATCATCATCACCCTGTTCTCATCCCAATTACTTGGGGTCAAATCAATGTGTACTCTCATTTCATAATACATATTGCAGTTGGTTGGCCACCTCAATGTAATTGTTGGAGCTTGCAATGGTGCTTTGGGCACCTTTATAGCCAGCCGAAGCCTGTATAAGAAGGCTTGCCTGGCTGTGCATAGAGGAGTGCTTTTACCAACTCTAATATACGGATGCGAGAACTGGGTATGGCAGAAGATGCATGAAAGTAGAATGAATGCTGTGGAAATGAGAGTGTTGAGGAGCATTATTGGTATGAAATTGAGTGACAGAATTAAGAACAGGGTGATTAGAGCATGTTGTGGTATGAATGTAGATGTAGTGACAAGGGTTAAGAAAGGTATGTTAAAATGGTTCGACCATGTAGAGAGAATGAATGAAAGGAGACACAAGGAGAATTTATAAGACAAATGTGAACGGAAGTTTTGGGAGGAGAAGACCAAGGCGGACGTTCCATAATCAAATCGGGGACGTTCTTGAGAAAGGCCAGGTTAGGAGTACCCTGAACCGAAGAACATGTATGAGGAGATTAATGAATGTGGAGGAGGCGAAAGTGGTATGTCAAGATGGTAGCAAATGGAAGGAAATGGTCTCTGCCTACCCCTATGGGCAAGAGGCTTGAGTATTGGGTCAATTGAAAAGTCCCCGGCCTGACACATAGATGGCACTACTAGAATTAAATCCATATGTTTTTTAGTTAGGCCTAACCCCCAAAAGATGCGTCTATAAATTTGACAGCTGTCAGATCATTAGTTTATGAATTATAGCATTTTGAGTGAAGCAATGCGGTCTACGTACGAGTCTAACGGGACATTGGCAAAGTTGCGGTGTAACGCCAGCAGAAGCCATTCATCAAGATCAAGATGAGTGAAGTAACTTTTGTTATTGTGAAACAAATGGATAAAAAGGAATTTCGCGTGTTGATAAAATATTGCTTTTTGAAGGGAAGAAATACAGTTGAAGCAAAAACTTGAGTTGATACCGAGTTTCTGGACACTGCCCCAGGAAAATCAACCATCAAGGAGTGGTATGCTAAATTTAGACGTGGTGAAATGAGCACCGAAGACGGTGAACGCAGTGGACGTCCAAAAGAGGTTGTTACCAACGAAAACATTAAAAAAATCCACAAAATGATTTTGAATGACCGTAAATTGAAATTGAATGAAATAGCAGGCACTCTAAAGATATCATCTGAACGTGTACATCATATCATTCACGAATATTTGGGTATGAAAAAGCTCTGTGCAAAGTGGGTGCCGCGTGAGCTCACTTTTGACCAAAAACAACGACGAGTTGATGATTCGGAGCAGTGTTTGGAGATGATCAAGCGAAGCAAACCCGAGTTTTTCGATATGTGACACTGGATGAAACATGGCTCTAGCATTTCACTCCGAAGTCCAATCGACAGTCATCCGAGTGGACTGCACACGATGAACCCGCTCCAAAGCGTGGGAAAACGCAACAGTCGGCTGGCAAGGTTATGGCGTCTGTATTTTGGGATGCGGGTGGAATAATTTTTATTGACTACCTTAAAAAAGGAAGGACCATCAACAGCGACCATTACATAGTGTTGTTGGACCGTTTGAAGGGCGAAATCGCCGAAAAACGGCCGCATTTGAAGAAAAAGAAAGTGCTTCTTCACCAAGACAATGCACCGTGTCACAAGTCGGTGAAAACGATGACAAAAATCCATGAATTGGGCTTTGAATTGCTTCCTCATCCACCGTATTCTCCAGATCTGGCCCCCAGCGACTATTTCCTGTTCTCAGATCTCAAAAGAATGCTCGCTGGGAAGAAATTTTCGTCGAATGAAGAGGTGATCGCCGAAACTGAGGCCTATTTTGAAGCAAAGGGCAAATCGTACTACAAAAATGGTATTGAAAAGTTGGAGGGTCGCCATAATCAGTGTATCAATCACCCTTGAAGGGAATTATGTTGAATAAAAAAAATTAATTTCGCCAAAAAAATGTGTTTTACTAGGTAGGCCGAGGACTTTTCAATTGACCTGTTTTATATGTATATATATATATATATATATATATATATATATATATATATATATATATATATATATATATATATATGTATGTATATTAGTGATTTAATTCTATGGAAGATTATAGCGGATCATTTAACTAAACTAATTGGGGGAAGGTTTGGATAACTCATTTATTTGATTAATTCATCTATACTTTTTTACATAAGTCCAATGACACATTTACATGTTTACAATTATTTAAATATAGTTTAATACATATTAAAATATCATTTAAATACACTTTAATACTAAATAATAGTAAACAAAATTTCTGTGTGGTGACAGAGTAAGAATACAATTCAAAACCCCTTACCTTGCCCAGGGGTATTGTAAAAGACGAATTAGTGATATAAAGTACATCCTTACTAATATTATAAATGCAAAAGTAAGGTTGTTTGTTTATTTGTTTGTTACGCTTAAACCACTGAACCGATTTCAAAAGTTCTTACACCAATGGAAAGGAAATATCAGGGAATAACATAGGCTATGTTTTATCCCGGTATTCTCACAGGAACGGGAACTATGTGGGTAAGACGACTGAAATTGAAGCGAAGCCATGGCGAGTTGCTAGTAACATGTATGCAAGAGAAGGGCTACTCAAAAGAAAACTCTATACCCAACCATCTGACTAGTATATCAATTTCGCATCTATTTCAGAGGAGGCTCAAGCTCTATACACCTATACAAATAAATAAAATTGAAGCGTCTGTTTGTAATGACAAAATAATTGGCTTTTTTTCATGCTGATATGGTTATTTGTACGATACCTATGCCCAAAAACCAGTTTAAAATTTTTTGGTCATATCGAAATGGTCATGGATACAAGACCCTCTCACAAAGAGAGAGTAATTATTCAAATCTATCATCTCATACAGTCATTAACAATCCTTAATTTAATGAGCGATTTTCATTTGTTTATAGTAGATCTATTTCCCTCCCAATATGAAGGTGACCAGAGCCTAACAGAAAGCTTGTGTGGTCTGAAATAATGATGATGAAAGGAAGAGGTACTCACAAAATATATTCCAAATAGCACATAGAGATTAATTACGGTAAAAGGAGTAATTTTAATCAAGAGCTCATCATCACCAGTTCATACATGTCCCATGGCTGGGCTTGAGTCTTCACTACAATAGGAGGGAATTTGACCTATTATACTACACTCATCAGATGTGTATGTATAGGGTTTCATTTCAAGTTTTTCTTCTTTTGTTTAGATGTTACATGCATATTTAATCCCTTAGTTGCCTTTTACAACACCCACGGGCTCTTGCCAGTGGGTGTCGAGGGGTTGTTGAATTGTATTCTTACTCTATCACCAAATGGAAAAAGAGCTAGTTCAAGAAAATTTTACACTTAAAATTATGCTGGTATACTAATTAGATACATATACATATTTAAAAAAGTATATAGTGCAATGAGTAATCACAACAATACAAAATTATCAAATTTCAAGATCACTATTCAATTTCTCTAAATTAATGCGAAATCATTCACAGCATTTTTTTTTATTTGACTTAAATGTGCCTCGCAAAATAATCCAGAATGCATAGTTGGGCAACCATGGCGTACTTATAACATATAATTTCATAATATAAATACATAGACAGTTTAAAACTATAAATACAATCAAACAACACAGTTTAGAACAAATATGTAAATGCTGAACTCATTTAAATACATATGCAAATAACTATAAAAATAAAATACAAAGAAATTCTTGCTCTTATATTCTAAACACTTTATTGCAATTAAATGTAAAAAAAACTGCAAGGTTCTCAAAAAAATTATTCATAGATGGTATGCACAGATTCTTTCGTTTATTTTTTATTACTTTTAGTTCCGTTAATATTATCAGCACCTTTATTATTCAAATATACCTACAACAATTCACTAACTTCACTACTTTGCTCACGCACAAATAGGTTAGTAAAAGAATTAAAAAGGCTTTATTACTTTCACTTGATCGCGTGTTTAACCATAAGTCGGAAGTATAATAATTTATACCAACAATAATAATTACAGAAACAACAGTGTTAATTAAACTTACCCATTTTGTGGTGCCAATACACTTGCAAGGTTGCACCCACGCTGCTAATCTGTCGTCTGCCTCAGTTGCAAAGCACACCCAACAAGATTTAGAATTATCATCTTCTGCAGTCTGAAGAGCCCGCGAACTGCCCATGCTTTGGTCTGCAGATACTGGTTTTTCACTAGACATTATAATTGCGTATTGTTTCAATTTAAGCGACAGACAAGCGTACTCCAATACTAATCTACGACAACTGCGATAATTTGTAACGTTATGAAAACAAAACCATATTTTTGTTCAGAAACGATAAAAAATACTTTTGTCAACAGCTGTTTAGAAATGGATCTCCCAAGGAAATTTCATGCGATTGGCGTTTCAGATTTGATTTGACATGACAATGACTGTCAATAGTTTATTTTTTTTTAAATTTGCCCCTGACTACAGATTCTTCAATAGAGACCTTTCAATATTGAAACTAGGGACGAGAAAAAAGTATCGATACTTTTAGGTATCGAGTACTTTTCTTTCGATACCTATACTTTGTACTCGCTACTTTGGATTCGATACTTTTACTCAATGAGTACTTTTTGGCAGGTATCGCATTGAAGAAATTGTAGAAATTATCCACGTTAAACGGCCCCTGTTTATAATAACGCCATCTAGTTCAAACGTAATGAACCTTCTAAAACCTGGCTCGAAATATTTTAATCTTAAAAAAAGTACTCCGTACTCGATACTATGAAATATCGATGCTTTTGTTTCGATACTTTAGTGAGTACGATACTTTTTCTTCGGTACTATTCGTGAATTCAGTATCGATATTTTCTTTTCGATATCGTGTCCCTAATTGAAACCTCATATAATTTGTTGAATGGGCATTCTATTAATATAGCCTAGAATGATAACTAACAATTTACTTTCGTAGTAATTCTAATTTATTATCTTGAGTCAACGCTCATTATAGTAACTACTTTTTTGGAATCAGTGAGAAAAGTGCTATTATTTCACTTTCTTTTAATAACACAAAAGCATACACAATTTGAATTCTATTTTCACAATTTTTTATATTTGAATTGCAAAACGTAGTTTTCTGTCCAGAGAACCAACCAGCTTTATAATAAGTTATATATTAGATTTGTTACCTTAAAATCAAGTGCGATACTATATTGGTGGATCGTCGTGATCGCAGCGGACATATTTATTACAGCCTCCCCAAATAACTTTTCTGTTATTAGAAATATGAAAACTTATTTTACTGTAGTTAAATTAAGATTACATTGTGAATAGAAAGTCTCAAGATAATACTGTCTAATCATAATTTGTAAATCTAAGTAGGTTGTTATTTTATGCTACGGTAAAAATAATTCAAATACGTTTTATGGTTTCTCAATTTTCATAATAATAGCAATACAGATTACATTCATTAACCTTTTGGTTTTCATGTCTATGTTCTACTGAAAATAATCTGACTTTGACGTAATGACGTGTGGCCTTGTTCGAATTAAGTGTTAAGAAAAGAAACTAATCGATTTCTAATAAAAAAGGAAGTATTAAAACAATAATATTGATACTTTTGTTTCAATACCCTTACAATCATTATCTGTAGTTTTATTTTTGACACTACTCGTGAACACAGTCCGATACTATCTTTTCGATATTGTGTACCTGGTAACTGCCTACGCGTATAATTCACCCCTTTTTTACACCCGCCGCATATACCCACACTCGCATTGGCCGTCACGAGCCGTGTGCGAGTGGCAGTATTTAAAACCTATGCCGTAGTACCAGTGTAGCCAACCCTACAGTTTTAACTGTAGGTCTACAATTTTTTGGGAATTCCCTCAGTTTTTAGTTTAGGCCTCGAAACTTACAGTTTTTTATTTAATATGTTAGCGTCATCTATGTTATTTATTACGCATTCCGTACCAGCTTCAGTAAAACTTAATACTAACGAACTGGAGGGCATGTTCAACCAATTTAATAAATGGCGTTAGGTGGGCAGTCGTCACATTTCTATTGTTTACTTACTCGGGAATCCTCGTAAATGCTTTGAACATCGAGATAGATGTAGGTACTTGACCGTGCATTCTGTTATTTGTCTGAGGATTCTTTTTTGTTCGGTTAACGTTGTGAGTTTATCAAAAAGATACGAATATGAATAGTTACAGTAGTAGCAGTAAGTCAGCGACTATGTTTGCCACACAGTACTGCTACGGTAGATCGCTTATTTACGAGCATTAATGTTATGAAAACAAAACTAAGAAATAAACTTTCTACAACCACAATAAGAGGTACCTTGCACACAAAGTCAGAAATTAAAAATTGTTTCGATGTCAGTCTGACAAATGACCATCCAAAAAATTCAATAAAAATATGTACGATTTCAACAAAAATAATGATGAAAAGAAAAACCAAGAATATATACAAATTGAAAATGACATTGAAGATAGCTACTGATATTATCTAGTACTGATAGCTATGATTTTCAAGGGAAGCTTCCTAAAAATCGCTATGCACATTTTCTGCAGTGTTAGATTAGCATTTTGATACTAGTTTTTAAATTTTAATTATTAATGTTTGAGACTTTTGACATTTAATTTGATTAAAACATTGATAATTACATATTTTTTATTGTTTTTAATTCCCTCCTGTAATGTAATGTATTCTATTCATTATATTCAATAAAACAAAACAATAAAAAGAAAAAGAAAGATGTAAATTTACTGTTTTTTAACTACATTTTTACAGTTTTTTCAAGCATATCTGCAGTTTTGCTTTACGCTGGACTTGGCAACACTGCGCAGTACCAAACTCCGCATTAGGAATGTTCATGCAAAAAAAATATCGATATATTTTTCGATATAATATATCGTAACGTTATATCGATACTTTGCGATATATCGTAAAAAAGTATCGATATCTTCAATATATATACATTTGTACGATACAAATGTATCGATATTAGGGATGATCGATGTTAGAAAAACATCGATGTTAACATCGATGTTCAATGTTTATCGAACATCGATGTTACAGAAATATCGATATCGTCCAACATCGATGTTACGATATAAAATTCTCGTGGCAAATTTCGATGAGCGTTTTTTTTTTTAGGAAATCTGTCGAATGTTTTTGACATCGATGTTACGACGATGAAGTAAAATCTCCCAGGCAAATTTTGATGAGCTTTTCTTTTTTAGGTAATTTCATTCCACCCATAGCAACATCGATGTTAAAACATCGATGTTTTTCCTTTCATCATCCCGATCATCCCTAATCGATATATCGTGAAAAATGTTTATTTAAAAAAAACCCACCGACTTTTTTAAAAAAGCTAATATTTTGATGTGAGAATTTTCGATGGAAAATTAGGGTGCTTTTTTGATAATAACTCAAAACAAAGTGGAAATTAATGTTTTAAATAAAAAAATTACAGTGTCTATCGGACATAAAAAGGTAAATTTTCACCAAATTTGGTGAAAAAAAAAATTTGTATAAGAAAAAATAAAAAACAAAAAACTTGGTTATTTGAATTTTTCACACAAATTTTGCTGGACTGCCAGGGCTGACCCTGGTCTAATAATAATTCGGGGTTTTACGTTTTATTTTACGCAGGTTGCCCGTGAAAGTATGTTCTTTAATATATCGGATGATGATGATGATGATATTTGGTATATCGGATGAAATGTATCGACGATATATTTCGATACCAGACGATTCGATAATATCGGGTGGAAGAAATATATCGTATTCATATATTGATATTTTATGAAGTATCGATATATATCGGATGAAAGGTATCGACGATATATATCGATACTAGACGATTCGATAATATCGGGTGGAAGCGATATATCGTATTCATATATCGATATTTTATGAAGTATCGATATATATCGTGCACTCCTACTTCGCATTTGCTCTCACGTGCCGACGCAGGCATGTACATGAGCGTGTACGCCATAGGTTTTAAATACTGCCACTCCCACACGGCTCGTGACGGTCAATGCGAGTGTGGGCATGTGCGGCGGGTAGCGATGAGCGTAGAATAAACGAACCCGTTAATTCGACTGTCGACAAGCAATAAACGAATGGACGGTTAATCAACGATGAACGGACTATAGTCGAATTGGACGGGTAAAACGGCTCATTTGCAGTCTACATAATATTCATAGAGACTGTCAACGCGACGACGACATGTGAAGATAGTCGGATAATGCGTCGTCACCGGTGCCCAGTCTACAGGGATCAACATACCCTATTATCAACTCATTTGCTCTAGATTTAAGGTTTAATTTTGTTTACATAGTCTATGCAAACAAAATTAAACCGTCCGTCGTTTACGAACCGTCGTTTAAAGGACGGTTCATTGTAATGTCAGTTCATGCAAACAAAATTAAACTTTAAATTTAGAGCGTATGAGTAGATAATAGTATTGGACGTCAGTGCAAAGACGAAGTAAAGCTTTCTGTGCAGCTGATTTTGCGTTGAAAATAACACTATATTCGATTTGATATTGACGTACCTAATGTAACTTTTTAGTCAAAAGTTTGATTGAATGTTTGCGAATTAGGATTTGCGAAAAGGATTAAAATACATTCAGTCATAAATGTTTATAATGTGATGACAAAACATTGTATAAATAAAGGTTCATTTCCACACATCAATAACTGCACAGTACCGTAACGTGACCGTGATGCGACAGTGCGTCGGTATCAGTGATAAAATTATTGTTTCATAAAACATGTACGAAACTATTCCCAATTGTCCGACGCCGTACTAGCACAGTACCGTTAGTATTCTCTCAGTGACTTCACAGTGACGTCGCGTATGATTTGCAGCCGATATTATTTAATATTACGGAAGGATGGAAGACGAAAAATTAATAGAACTTGTGCGAAATATATGTTTTTTTACTGAAACATCGTTGTTCTGAAACATCGATGTATCGTTTTCATCCCTATTCGTCAAATCACTAGTGGCTACCTACGGATGGACGTTATCGTCACAGTCATAGTTGCACAATGGCTATTTTAAAAAAGTAAAAATGCAGAAATGACAGAGGTAGCGTCATAATTGTCAACGCCATTTTTTAATATAATCTATGGAAGAAGCTATTAACACAAAAGTAACAAATAATTGTAATTTCAAGTTTTGTCAATAACAGTAATGAAAGATTTTTATATTCGCAATAATTTTACAAATTATTCTGAATATTATTTATTTTATAAATCTTTAAATTGCCTTTATTATATTGTATGTAATATTATAATTTGATAAAACGTATGATATATCAAGCCAAAGCCTACTTATATAATTATTTATAGTATGGGTTCTTCTCTTTTATTGTGTCTGTCTTCAACTACCAATACAAGCACATTCTTATCAGGGTCGAGCTACAATTATCTTCACAAATTATCAGTTTCTTCAAACCAGTGCTATAGCCACACTGTTAATGGTATCGTTATTTATTACTATTTTAGCATACTGCTAATAAATATAGTAAGATATAACTATGCCATACACATATACTCTCTATAATAATACACCATTAACTAAATCAGTTCACCTCAGATACTTTAACATTTTGCAAACAGCAACATGGATCACAATTATAAATGTCTATGTATACATTGTTGCATAAGCCATTCCTTGTGAAAGTGTCTGTAACAATTAAGGCAAATAAGCGTACATTCAGAATTAACAGTTTGTCAACAACAACAATATTTTTACATTACATATTTTTGGGATTAGAACCGTATTTAGAAATGGTAAACTAATGCGCATTTTGTATGTATAGGTATATTTACTGCATACCAATAGCAAAGTTAGTTTCTTAATACATAGAGTTTATCTCGTTCCTCATTCTACAAATGGGTTTTCTGATTATAGACACACATCATCATCATCATCGCAGCCCAGATACGTCCCACTGTTGGGCTCCAGCCTCCTCCACAATGGGAGGGAATTTGACCTACTATACCATGCTGGTCAGACATGTTGGTATAGGATTTTATTTCGAGTTTTCCTTCTCTTGCACAGATCTTATGTGCATATTATATCCCTTAGTCGTCTTGTACGACATCCACGGGCAGGATAGGGAGTGGTGAATTCTATTCTTACTCCGTCACTACACGGAAAATATGACACATATGCATAATTATAATAATATATATAAAAGAAACCAAGATTTGCTGTGTGGTAGCGGCTTCGAATACTACCAACCCTTGCTTTGCTCGTGGGTGTCGTAAAAGACGACTAAGAGCCCTAGATTGACCCGGACCAACTCCATCTGGTATCATTTGGGTCAACGATTACATTCCCAAGGAGGGTTGACGTCAGGCAGGCGGCCGGTCATAAAAGTCATTGCCGAAACTTTTTGCAATATGTCAAAACAGATGACATATTGCGCCGACCCCAAGTAATTGGGATAAGAGCAAGATGATGATATAAAAGAAACCAAGAAATCTGTTAAAATATTTTATTTTAAAATGAAATAATTAGACCCTTTTTACTTAAAATTACAACTTTTAAGTTCAGAATGTGGCCACTTGTAATTAACATTAAAGGTAAATTCATATTTATAATAAATGTACTCCATTTTTTTTTTGGAAAAAGGTCAGTTGACCCATTAAAAAATTACAACTTAATACCACATATTTCTTCCCCATGCTCTAACTAAAGTATTTAAATGCATATTAAGAATTATATTATCAAGTGTCTCTTGAGGTAAACACTGTCATACTTCAACTACAACGATTTCTAGTTCACACTCATTGACTAGAGCTGGGATTCTTGAATTGATTTTGCATTTTAGTAAGTCTCAGACGTGCTCTGTAGAATTTATTCAGGGATCTCACCCACACAAAAAGAAATATCATATATGGTTTAATACTGCATTAGAGTAATAGAATGCAATAAGGAAGCTTACGACGAACAATACTTTAACAACAGGTTGAGATTGAAATGATGACGGTAAGGTTATGGTATTGTAATATGTATTGCAATACCACAATCTTACTGCCATCATTTACTATTTCCGTGTGGTGACGTAATAATAATACAATTACCTCCAATATACCTCCATCTCTCTTGCCCAGGGGTGTCGTGTAAGACAACTGAGGGATGCAATATGCAGATAAAATCGATGCAAGCGAAGGAAAAGTCGAAATGAAACCCCACATCAACATGCTTGACTAGTGTGGTATAGTCAATTAAGTTCCCTCCCTCATGATGAATGAGAAAACGTATGTAATTTACATTGTAATATGACGTTACGTGTATGGATATTTAAAATTGACTTACATTGCCCGTTCAGTGATGATGTGTTATTTGTAACTAAAACATTTAATATATAAAATATATATCGAGACAGAACACCCATTACGTGTTACCCTATCTAAACAGTATTTAAACTCGGATATTTCAGCCGAGTTAAAAATGGCAACATTATTTGTGATCGAGTTATTTTGACACAATTTTAACTTGGTCTTACTATTTTGACTTACTAATGTCGCTATTTCGACTTATTGAGGTAGCTATTTTGACATAATAGGTATTAAATAGTCTGTGGTAACTTTTGTAAAATAGTCGCGACTTCAACAAAGTTGCCCACCTTTTACTTCTAAATGTTACAAATTTACAATATTCTATTCCAATTATAAAAAATATAAGGTTTAAAGGGGAAGTGGATGTTTAACTCGTCTAATATTGTAAGTTTTAATTTTAATTTAGTATACATATTGAATGGATTGTACGTTATAATCGGAAAAGTTGTTTAAAATATTTAAATAAAACTTACAAGAATCTAGTTATTGGTAAGTTTCCACTCATGTACTTTTAAGTAATTGAGATTTCATCACAAATATCTTTTCGTAATTTGATGTTCAGATGTAAATTGAACACTTGTTGGAATTCAATGCGCACGCACAGTAATATTTTTGCTGCTATTGCAAAACTAGTATCATTTACATAACAATTACACAATGAAGGTGACTTAGATCTTTAATTAATCTTCATTTTATAAAACTATATTTATAAATATCTATTTACTGATTAATACTAAGTAGTGAATAACTACTTTATTTTAATATTTAAGCATTTTATTTAAAATAAATTTATTACGAAATAGTGCTATTGGTACTTCGTATTTTATTAATGCCTCGTGTGTTCTTGTCTCATCAAAATATTCATGTAACCATATGAATTAAAACATGAGAACAGTGTCAAATGGACATTGAAAACTTATATATTTATTTATATGAAGTTAAGCTTGTTTACGTACTTTGTATATATTATTAGCCCTGTGGTGGTGGCTTATCTTGCCCGTGGATGTCGTAAAATATGACTAAGGGATATAATACGAAAAAAACATCTATGCTAGAGAAGGAAAACTCGAAATATAACTCTATACCAACCTGTCTGACCAGCATGGTACAGTAAGGTTAATTTCCCTCCTGTTTTGGAAGAGGCTCAAGCCCAACAGTGGGATGTATTTGAGCCGAAATGATGAAGATGATATTTATTCTATCAGAATTTTTATTTCAATATTTTATGCTATTACTTGTATGTAAGTTTTGTTCAGAAGTGATCTGCAAAATCATCGTCCCAGCTCATATACATCCCACTGCTGGACTCGAGTCTTCCCTACAATTGGGAGAAATTGACCTACTATACCAAGCTGGTCAGACGTGTTGGCATTTCATGTTTGCATTCTCTTACAGAGTTGTTATCTGTATATCATATCCCATAGTCGCCTTTTATGTATTTATATAAGCTTGAAAACACTAATATCTTGATGATTTCTGATGTTTATGTGAGTTTTACACATTTTAAATAAAACTATTTTTCGGATTTTATCGCATTTGTATTTGATTGGCCGACGTTTCAAACGCTTTGCAGTGTTCATGGTCACGGGTGGACTAAGATATCTCACATGCAACAAGTCAACCTTATTACAGAAAATTTATAATTATCTACCCGATACAGAAAATTAGTTATTAAATATTGACCCACATTTTTATACAAATTTATTGCTAGTGTAAGAAAAATATTATTCCATTTAAAAAGAATAATATCTTGTTAAATAACATACTTTATTGCTACATACTTCATGCAATAGAAAAATTAAACTTTATTTACTTTTGGTTTTAATAAAACATCTAGTTCTGTTTCTAGTCATTGTGTTGGATTTGCTTTCTGCATGAATAAAATTTTTCTATTAGCTTTGGTGGCAGACTAGTAAGAAGCTCATCTGCTGCTGCCTTACTGTGTAAACTAATAGGTTTCAGGACAATATGTCATATGGTAGGATTATTTAAAAAATATGTGCCTTAATATTTATTATTTTCCATATGGCGACAGAGTAAGAATACAATTTCACTTCTCCCTATCTTGCCCATGGATGTCTTAAAAGACGACTGAAGGATATAATATGCATATAACATCTATGCAAGAAAGGGAAAACTCGAAATAAAACCCTATATTCAATCTGTCTGACCAGCTACTACTATACCATTATAGTAAGGTCAATTTCCTTCCTATTGTGGAGGAGGCTTGAGCTCACTGGTGGGACGTAAATGAGCTGAAATGATGGTGATGAAATATTTATAATAATATGTCATTTCTTCATATTATTCTTAATATTAGGATTTGTATCATATCATATCATTTGCAAATAATTTAATTTGTTTAAAGAACTATCCTTCTTTTACCTTGAGTACTTAAAGAGATAATGGTTAAAATTAAACTAGATATTATGATATTTGAAAACTCCAAATAGTATTCTCCATGACAATACTCAACAATGCCTAGCTTTAGTCCAGTTGTCAGGACTGATTATTCAGGGTATTCTCCAAGACTTATAACTTTTAGGTACATGGGGCTTCTTATAGGTATTTTTTAATAATTGATAATTTTCAAGCCTCATTTATTATCTATGATTAAATAAACACAACTCCTAAAAGTCAAAAATTAGTTGTGAGTTTCGAAACCGAGGCCTGTATATCATATAAATAGTTTATCACGGAGTTGTTCTATGTTGACTCAAACCGATCTCAATGCGTAAAATGGGGCACGTTCAAATTTCTGGTGCAAAACATTTACTAACATATGTGGCATAACAGCTTTTAGCGATTTGGAAAATTATGAACCAACTTAGGATATTTATAAATTATGTTATCTATATTTCGTTAAAAAAATATTCCTTCTGAGGGTTTTTGCATGTGGTAGGTTTTAGTGATGCCTTTAGTATCACCGAATCTCATTGCACGCATTCGCACCCCCTTCACTTTCTTCGCGGGTGGCAGCGGCCTTGCAAAGGTCCATGAGCGGCAGTAACACTTACCATCAGGTGTACTGTTTGCTCGTTTGTCGCCGTTTGCAATAAAACAAAATACGGACACATCTGTACCTAATGCAGTTATCATTCACCTATTTTTTGTTACTGCCCATAATAACATTTGCGGTTAAGATTTGCAAGACAAAATACCTAAATATTATATTTCAGTATTGCTTTATGTAGAACATTTAGACAAACATTTAGGTAATTTTCGTCATCAACTGATCAATGTCTATTAGACATTAAGCCTCAGTGAAGGAATATTGCCATAAGCAGCACTCCAAGCATGTGGATTGGCGATCGCATTTTATGTAATGGGTTTTTGAAGAGTCCGTTGCCGCCCATCTCCTTAGTGGTCCTTTAACTGGTTTCTACGTCATCCACCCAAAAGTAACGGGTGATGACATATGTCAATATTAATTAATATAGCATGCCATGTATATTTTCGTGAATTTCATATCACTATTTTAATTTATATATTTCCCTCCATGCATTTAGATGCATGGAGGGAAATTGACCTACTATAACTCCCTGATCAGGCTTGCTAGGTATATATCGAGATAAGATAGATGTTAGATGTGTATTACGTATACCCCCTAGTCGTCTTTTACGATACCCAGGGGAAAGAGAAAGATGAGGTGGTGAATTTGTATTCTTACTCCGTTATCACACGGAATATTATTTAGTTTTAAAAATATTGCATTTAAATTATTTCATGTGACGGAGTAAGAATACAATTCACCATTCCCTATCTTGCCCGTGTATGTCATAAAAGACGACTAAGGGATACAATACACATTTAAAATCTATGCAAGAGAAGGAAAACTCGAAACACAAGCCTATATCAACCTGTCTGACCAGAATGATATAGTAAGGTTAATCTCTCATCTATTGTGGAGGCTCGAGCCCAACAGTGGGACGTATATGAGCTGAAATGATGAAAATGATGATGACTAAAAATAGTTTCAATGACTGTATTTAGAAATATCTTAGTGACTTGCTTAGTAATATAAAATTTATTGGAATAATAAATTCATAACAGCAAGTCATGCTCAATCAAGTCGATTGCTTCATAAAATTAGCATTGCTTATAACTTGTTAAATGATTATTATGTTATAAGCATGACTTCAAATTTCTTAATCTTATTATAATTTCATCCGTGTGATGATGGAGTAAAATGTATTCTAACATTTTTTTTTACTCGTGGGCGTTCCTAAGAGACGACTGAAGGGCGTAAGTAGAAACATCACCGTAAAAATGACGACTAGCGTGATAATTCACCTACTACTTTTTTATTTTTGGGGTGGGTTGCGGTCGGCGCACTCCTCGCACAACTCCGTCCGGGGCGACAGAGGGGCGTAAGCACGCACACCCGCAACCCACCCGAACACCACGTCCTCGCCTTCGTCGTTGGGACACCTTCTACTCTGGAAGAGGCTCGAGTCCAGCAGTGGGACGTATAAGAGATGCGATGATGATTCGGCCACGGCTTCACCTGCGTAAATAGTAACTTTGTCAACGTGAAATTTTGTTCAAATCCGTTCAACGAATTGTTTGAGTAAAAAAAGTTAAACTGAATTATTATCCCAAGGGAACATACTACTGGCTTAAAAAATCCTGTGTATTAATATAGGAAATGACCTATCTATATGATAATTTTCATCCTAATCTGTTGGAACAGTTTATGCGTGATCGAATAACAAGCATCCAAATATCTTCACAAACTTTCACATTTATAATAAATACCTATATTACATACGTGTATACTTACTATTTAATATTTGTATTGGGCATCTTCCGTACGGTGACGGAGTAAGAATACAATTTACCACCCCATTCTTCCCCTGGGCTTCGTAAAAGACGACTAAAAGGATATGATATGCAGGTAACATCTAGGCAAGAGAAGGAAAACTTGACATAAAACCCTATGCCAACATATCTGACTATAGCGGGTCAATTTTTTTGATGGGAGGGTAGCCCAAATAGGGAGTATTCCGTCGGGCTGACCCCTGACGTCAAGTCACCCTGCTCCGGTGGTCGGCCCAACGACGAAGGCGACGTGCATCGCGGGTGGGTGTGCGTGCTTACGCCCCTCTGTCGCCCCGGACGGAGTGATGCGAGGAGCGCGCCGACTGCAACGCACCCCCCAAAAAAAAAGCAGGTCAATTTTGCTCCTATTATGAGGAAGCCTGAGCCCAATAGTAGGACTTATATGGGCCAAGATAATGATGTTAGGTCATTATTGCATTTTCAGTTCAGTTATCCTTATATTAACCACTGTTTTGAAATATCTTTATTATACCTAGGTAAAGCTAATTTTAAACTTAGGTGTTTATATTTAAATAATAAAAAACTGGCAATGGCAAGTCAAGCGTATGCATACAATTAAATTACTTAAACTACGTTTAATTGTTTTTTACTATTTATCCATACGTTTTAATTTCCTTAATTTTTATTAATGATTATATTTATATACAATTTTAGCTAAGTTTACTTTAATTAAGCAAAAATACTTATTATAAATTTAAATCGATCTACATCCCGCCAAAAAACAAAATAACCAAGAGTTCTAAAAGAACATATGACTAGGTTATATTGAAACATGTTTCATCCATCCAGTCAGTGACGATACGTTGAGTACGTAATACGCCTTTATGTGCAACGGAACTTCGTGAACCGAGGCGGTCGAGCAAGACAAACACGAGGGTCATTAGTTCTCGCGAGAAGCGCGGCCGTATCGCGCGTTCAAGCTCGCGTAATACAGCGCTATATTGTTAAACTTTGAACAAGAAAATACAAGGTATATATTTATCACGTTCACTAAATAACATTGCATCATGGATGACTCTAACACCTATACAGCCAAACTAGGAGTTGTGACAAATTTCGTAATATGTGTAATATCTATCATCATATCGTATAGATATGATTGTATCTAGGTTATTTTATATGTGTTTGATAACTTGCGATATGTTTCATGTTTTTAGAAGTCCTTATGTTATATCTGTTGATTTTATATATCTTGTATATCTGCCCAATGTTGGAAACAGTAGTCGAACACGGAATCCGTTACTTAGTGAAGTTACTAAGTACTTAAGTAGTCCAATACTGTGCAATACTGAATTGCTATTTCTATAGACTTTTGCCGTCATTAAATCTCAGTGTCGTACAAGTTAATCTAAGTTGTTTCCTTTCGATAATTGTCCATTTATAAATCACTTAACCTAAACAGCAAAGCATACTTCCGTTTTAAAACATTAGTTGGCAATCCTCACTTTAATACGTATTTATTGACCTACAAAACTGGGACTTATATTGGCTGATGGGCAAAGAAGTCGTCGTTTTGGTACATATCCTCCTCCTACTGCTGGGTTCAAGCGTCCACAATAGGAGGTGTGCACCACACGGATCGAACTCTTTGGTATAGTTTCATTTCAAATATTTCTTCTCTTGCATTGATATTATCTGCAATTCCTTATTCCTCTTATAAGAGACCAGGGATAGGGAGAGGTGTGTTTAAATATACGTATAATCTATATTTATATGATCTTTTGTATGGTACATGTAACCATAGAATGCACTGCATTCATATTAAAATGCAATACTGCGCATGATTGTATCAACTTCATTACTATGAAGTTGCCACTGTGCCAATTATTGTTTGATTTCTAACTAAACTCTTCAATGTATTATGTATTGAGTATATTATCATTATTTATTAAAAGGTTTCACCCGCGTAGGAACTGCGTTCTACGTTCCCTTGGTACGGGGTTAAAATATAGCCTATGTGACATGCTTATAATCTAGTTTTTCATAAGCAGTTTTTTTTAAATCGGTTTAGTGTTTTAGGCGAGAAAGCGTAACAAACAAATTCACATTTATAATATTAATTAGGATGTACGTTTGTGTATTCGTTAATGATGCATTTTAATTTTTTTTTTTTTTTGAGATTATAGATTTTAAACATACGATCATAGAATAATAACTTCACGCGGTTAAACTTAAAAAAATGCTTAGATCTAGAAGAAGTAAAAATACACAATAATCATAGAACTATTTAAATCCGGGATCTAATAGAGAAGGAAAATAAAACCATGTTATTCTGGCAAGCATGGTATTGAAGGTTAATTTACCTCATCTGGAAGCCCATTTCAACGTAATGACGTATAAGGATTAGAATAAGGAAACAAAAATTAGAAAACTGTATTTAAATAAAGTATTTCTGTGATGATGGAATTTCAATATTAAGCATTTGTACAATACTTTTAAATGATTTTACTAATAATAATAACTAATTGTGATATAGAAACTTAGTTTATAGCAATTTGTGACTGGAGAAAATTCTAGAAATACATTCTTCTCGCATTTCAGTTACACTGTTAGGCATAGACTTATTTTTTTTTTTGTGTGTGTACAGCTGTTGGCCGCAGATGGCCTTGACAGCTTGACGCGGACTATGGGTGAGCGCTGAGGGCTCTCAACCCGGAAAAAAGTATGCTAAGCGACATCGCCCATCGCGCGGCGCGGTTTCGCACCTCGACGGCGAGGGCGAAACCGCGGATATTTATTTGTTTAGGCCTCGCGGGCCGTGTAGGCTCTTTGTTGAGCGAGTGTGATATTGTCGTCCTCTTCGTCGAGGACGTCGGATGGAGGCATAGACTTCGTTCTTATCTTAGCTCATATACGTCCCACTGTTGAGTTCGGGTCTCCATCATTATGGGAGGGGATTTGACCTACTATACCACGCTGTTCAGACGTGTTGACATAAGAGTTGCATTTCGAGTTTTCCTTCTCTTGCGCGACGTTATCTGCATAGCTCTTAGTCGTCTTTTACGACATCGCGGAGCAAGAGAGGGGGTAAGTAGAATGTATCCTTACTCCTTCACCAAGATTGATTTAGACGAGGAGAATTATACCACGCTAGCCAATCGTGTTTTTTAATTCCCTTTGAGCGATAATATATGCTTATCTCTATTATTTCTTAGTCGATTATTACGATAACCATCGAAAAGAAAGAGGTGACGATAATAATATTATAACCACGTGGAGAGGAACAATTAATAAAAGAAAATTTTAATGGCCAGACTTTACTACATTGTCCACTTGAACCCAGGGTATAATATGCATAGAATTGTGCACCGCCTTGTAATCAATTCAATTATTAGCAAATAAATATTTATTAATTTGGCTAGACCTTGTAAAATGATTATCACTGCCATTAATTACTTGCAGCAAATACGCTTTCTTTCATCGTTGAACGTCAACGTCCACGTCATTTTTACCTCTTTTCCTAAATGTCGAATAAATTTAAAAAAAAAAAGCAAGCGTGCGGTTTGAAAAAAAAAACGCCGTGGAAATGCAATTTACGCACTGCCTCCCGCCGGTAACAGACGAGGGGGGTGTGTGGGACTCGTCGGTCACCTATGCAACCGGAATACCCACTAAAACCAACAGCGGTCCCTTCCGTGCTTTTGCGGAGTGCCGGAGAGATCGTCTAGTGACATTCGATCCCCGGCACACCTACGCAAGGCCATCGGGCCACGTCCTGTCGTCGTTCAAGGCGGTGGGAGGAGATGCGCGTATCGGCGCCTCCTTCCCCCTGGCCGCCGCCTACGGAGCGAGTTAGCGGACGCAAGTGCCTCGCGTTCCCGCTCCGCGGCCTCCTTCCGCGCGATGACCTCCTCGCAGAAAGAGGCCATCGACGACCAGCACCTGTCGCTGTAGAGCATATTTGATGTGATGCTCAGCAACGACTGGTCTGTTCCTATAACCGCCGACAGGTCGCGGCGCTGAGGCCCCCAGGCGGGACATACTTCCAGGGTGAAATTTAAAAAACTGCTGTCAAGGACCAATGACAATGCAATAGTTTAAATTTGTTGTGGCAATAGCTCATATTATTGTAGCTCATTGCCATTAAATAAGAAGAAGAAGGCATTATCGCAGGATTAGCGGTTTTTTTATATCTGTAGCTAAGATTTTCGGTTGATTCGATAGATGTCGCTATCCTTAATTTCTGCATCATAAGATTCTTAGTTCAGTTATGTACAAGACCATTTTTAAATTAATTATTTATCTAACTATTTAGTTATATCTTAACATTTATTCAACTATTGATGGAGGATTGATTTTTTTGTGTGACTTAGTTGTTAGCCGCAGATGGCTGTGCCAATTTTACCCAGACTGTTAGGTGAGCGCTGAGGGCTCTCAACTCGAATGGAGGATTTCAATCAGTTTCATTTTTTATACGACTCAGAACTATTTATATCGCACCACCAATCTTTAGCATTGCTTTACATTTGCGCAAGGATATATTCTCAATAATGTCTTATCTCAATAGACATAGGCTTCTTCCAAAGACGGCATAATGCGCTCAAACCGCACGCTTGCCAGTTAGATTGAAAATCATTGTTAGCATTTAATTCAATCTATCATAGTGGAGGAGGTACGAGCCCTGCAGTAGGATATATTGAGCTGAGATACTGATGATGTAATCCCGAAATGTATTGGTTCTGGTCACATAAACACGTCTCATTTCACTTAACAAGTTAACAACCATTTCTGTAAGCAGAAAACATTGTAGTTTATACTTTGCCACGAATTGTGGCGTGAATAATGAATACAAGACAAATATAATTATGTATGTATACATGAAAGGAAATAACTAATATTATTTATCTCGCAAGAATCGCAAACAAATAAAATAACAGGACAAGGCAAAGAAATAACTTATAGATATTTTATCATCATCATTTCAGCTTATATACGTCCCACTGTTAGGCTCAAGCCTGCTTCAAAATAGGAGGGAAATTGACCTACTATACCAGCATGGTCAGACGTGTTGGTATAGGGTTTTGTTTCGAGTTTGCCTACTCTTGCATAGATATTATATGCATTTTTAATCCCTTAGTCGTCTTTTACGACATCCACGGGCACGAGAGGGTGTGGTGAATTGTATTCTTACTCCGTCACCAGACGGAAATTAATAGTAGTTATTTAAGTACATCCGTCCAATTAGTTATCACTAAATGGTAGGATAAAATGTAGTGACCGTTAATGACAAGGATGGGTATCGGTGGCCCACCCGTATGGCGTGAGAGGTCATCTAGCTAATCTAGATTCCGAATCGAATGACATTTTATCCATATATTATCGCGGTTAATAAAAAAAAAAAAGTTAACTAAAAAGCACTTATTGACTAGACTAGGACATGGAAGACAAATTAATTTCACTCAACTGAAATTAATTACAAGTTAAACGATATGTTCGGAGCGAGAATACTGATCAGGGGTTGAAAACAAGAATTTTCTCCGTATATTTTAAATTACAGTCGTATAAAGATAAAATTCGATTTTCTCTTGGTTTCAATATCTATTTTTGTGAGTGAGAATTGCTCCTCAGGTATTTTTTTATTGCCGGGCTAGTCACCGAGGCCAAGGAATACCTGTGTCCAGCCCAACGGCGTTGGCGATAACTTGCTCAAAAAAGGTGTTCTTTTATTAGTTAGCCAATAAATAATGGTTCAATATAATTATTTCTAAGGTCATGGGCCTGGCAAGAGCAATGGAGATGATAATTGAATAAGCATGCTTTACATTATACTTGTATAACTATTTACTATATAATACTTAATATATTGTAACCGCAATAGATTTACCTGTTAGTTTAATTGTAAAAATATACCTAACGAACATAAGGAATTTATTTATTGAAGTGAAACTTCTTTAGAATCGTTGTGATTTCAAACTCGATGAAACGAAAAAGCGAGTCCATAGAGATACAACACGTAAATGTATAGGTTTCAGCCGACGAAAAAATGAGATAAAGGTTAAAGGATAAAGGGGTTTAACTTCTGATATGCATACTTTGTACACACACTCTTTTTTTAAATAATTAATACTTTATTTATGTTTGTTTGTGTATATTATAAAATGGACTATGTACCAATAAAATAATTCTTATCAATCCCTCTACGTCCCACTACGAGGCTCGAGTCTTCTCCACAATTGAAGGAATCGACCTATACCCTGCTGGTCAGACGGGTTGGTATATTAATTTATTTAAATTTTTCCTTCTCTTCCATAGGTGAGTATCGTCCCTTAGTCGTCATTTACGACATCCACGGTTTCATCCGCGTATTTCCTGTTCCCGTGAGAATTTCGGGTTCAAATATAGCCTAATTATTCTTCACATATATAGCAACCTTGTTGTAAAATATTAGCAAATTGCCGTTTTGAAGATTACCCGGAACAAACAGACATACAGAGACATACAGATATTTTTTTTAATTAGTTTTTTGGCACAGTTATCGTGAATATAACTGTGCAAGCATGAAAAACCTATTATTTTGACATTACAAATAGACAATTCAATTTTATTTCTTTGTATAGATTAAAATTGGTCGCTTGCATAATTATAAGAACAAAAAGTTCTTTCTTTATCGTAGGCGAATAAAATCATCATGATAAGTTTTTTAGCGTTTTATGTGTATAATATGTATCATATGACAAGTCACATCTGCTCGGGTGGTCGGCCCAACAACGAGGTGACGTGGGTACGGGTGGGTTATGGGCCCGCGCGCCGTCCTTTCATCGCCCCGGACGGACTGGACCGCGCATGCGCTTAACCGCCCACCCATAAAAAAAAATACTGGCCAAACATGTTACAACCTTTTTTTTGGGGTGGGCTGCGGTCGGCGCGCTCCTCGCACCACTCCGTCCGGGGCGACAGAGGGGCGTAAGTACGCACAAACGCAACCCACCCGAACACCACGTCGCCTTCGTCGTTGGGCCGACCACCAGACCAGGGTTACTTGTTATCAGTGGTCGGCCCGACGGAATACCCCCTACTTGGGGTACCCTCTCATTGAAAACTTGTTACAACCTTAGGTTTAAATCTAATGACTAATCGCTCTTACGTGTAGAGGCCTCAGAGTTACAAGGTCATTATAACGCGTCAAGTTTTTTTCGTGACTATTCAATTTTGATAATTCATTCGTGTATTAAAATTATTCATGTAGAATATGATACTTACTGATTTTATTTTAAAACGATTCACTATAGTCCATAAAATATAGCTTGATCTCTGTGACATATGTCAACGAAGCCGACGAAGTAAGTTTGAACGAGTGACATGTTTACAATTTTATTTTGTATCAGATATATTTTCAGTCTTTTCGTGCCAGTTTTATTGCAACTGAAGTGCAATATATTATAAATATAAAAATATTAATATTCATGTCTAAAATGCACCTCGTAAGTATTGAAATACCTAGTAAACATTTTATAGAAAAATTACGCTTACTCACATATAAGTTATATTGGACTGTAAATAAAAAACAGATGGGACAGTCGATATACGTAAATCGATAACCGATCTTTATTAAATTATTCATAAAAGAAATAAACTCAAAATAGTACCTATATAAAACTTTCAACATATTTTTACAATTACAACAGACAGTTACATTATAAAGTACATAAATTGAATTAATTAAATATTAAAAAACTACTTTTTGTCTCGGAGTAAATGATAATATTTTATGTATGTATTATTGTCAATAAACTAAACATGTTTATTAATAAAAGAGTCGCAATTGATCGATTGATATAACGACTGTCCCTATTACGACAAAAAATGATAAATGTTCTAGCAGGAACGCTTCAGTGATGATAACAATAGTGACGTTGACCTTGATTGTACTCCTTTCGAATAATTAAAATAGTCAAAAAACAGTTCTTGTTTGATTTAAATTCAAAAAGATTTTCATTGATTGTATTTCAATTATAATAGAAAATTACAATTATAAAAATAAAGAGTTTTATCGATAAAAAACTACGGACTTCATCGTAAGCGTGACAGCACTAGGGACAACTGTCACAGAGATCAAGCTATATTTTATGGACTATAGAGGCAGAGATTACCTACTAGTAGGCGGGTATTAGCAAGAATAGAAGACGTAAGACCTCACATAACTTTTTTTTTAAATGCTAGAATATTTCCAGTTTGAGAGCTCATAGCATAGTCCGGGCCAAGTTGTCAGCAATTAACTGTACACTTAAAAAAACCCAATGCAGTAATTAATATATGTTATTTTTCTATTTATCCTCTAATTTTTTTCATGTTATCGTTTTAAATTTCAGTATCCTTTTGCCTGTTCATGTAGTACAGAGTTTTATTAACCGTTAAGGTATTGGATTTTTGTATAGTAGTAAGTATTACCATTATATTATATGACTATGATAGTAGTAGTAAGGTATTGAGTTATCAAGTTATTTATCCACTTACGTGTGTTCGCATACTATAGTAATACTTACTACTATACAAAAATCTTAAGGTAGGCTTAATTAATCTCTTAAATAATTAAGGGGAATAAAAAGAAGTAACGAAAACCATAAAAAAAATTATTTCGTGTACGTTTAGTGTACATATGTATACCTATATTTTTTTTTAATTTAAAAAAGACATTACTGCCTTAAGAAAATAATATTTGTGATGTGGGGGACTTTACAAACATATAATTAACGGACGCAAATTACATCCAGACTCTTAACAACAATTTGTGGATCGCGAATTGTTCACCTGCGGGGATTCGAACCATCGACTGTAGGTCGCCAACTGTGCAGTCAAAATTGTTTGAAATATTCTAAATTCTATGATTTATATACTTCAGTAATAAAGTACGTATGTATAAACATTGAGGTGTTGCTAAAGACTGGCTCGAAGCTATCTGATCATGTCACGGTCGACGTGGTGAACGTATTTTAGATTATTGAACGCGAAGGAAAGCAACAAGTTTAAAAATGCCATTCCCATGGATTGGTATACATACCTATTATGAAAATATTTAATTTAATACCAAATTATAGAATTTTATTTGAAGTTGCTTTTGCACAACACATAGGAATGCATATACTTAGTCGTACATTGAGGTGTTGCTAAAGACTGGCTCGAAGCTATCTGATTATGTCACGGTCGACGTGGTGAACGTATTTTAGATTATTGAACGCGAAGGAAAGCAACAAGTTTAAAAATGCCATTCCCATGGATTGGTATACATACCTATTATGAAAATATTTAATTTAATATCAAATTATAGAATTTTATTTGAAGTTGCTTTTGCACAACACATAGGAATGCATATACTTAGTCGTAAATTAATAATTTTATTAGTAATATATTTTTGACTAGCCTTACACGTGTAGTGCCCGTCCCCGTGAGTATACCGAGATAAAATATAGCCTAAGTTACCCCTTATATAGACAATGTGGTAAGTAGTAAATTTTTTTTTGGGACCAATCACATCACACATTCCCACCACTGTAACTCCTGTAAGCCAGGATCCACAATGGTCTCCGTATAAGACACCGAGGTCTGACCCTCAGGAAGTCCCGGGAAACGCTTTTAATTTTCTTAGGGTGTAATAGTGAACTATTAGCAAAATCGGTTCAGCCGTTTTGAAGATTATCAAAAACAAATAGACAGACAGAGAAAATTTTTAAATCGGTTTATAGGCATAGATATCGTGCAAATAACCGTAACAGTATAAAAAGTCCATTATTTTGACATTACAAACAGAAACTTCAATTTTATTTATTTGTATAGATGTCTCGGCTTCTTAAACTCCTATATACATACAGCTCATTATTATTGGGCACCTCTTTTACAATGAAAGGGCAAGTGACCTATAATAAATACAGTAGAATCCGGATATAGCGACCTTTAAGGGACCGGCGATACTATGTCGTACTAGCCGGATGACGTACAAAACGGTAGGATTATTTCTTAAGTACCTAACCTACGAATACATAATTCTGTACACGCCAAACTCCTTCGCGAGGGTTGCATTTGATTCACCGCCTTCTAATCGGTGTAATATTGCACTTTTTCTTCAAATGTAAAACACTCGCTTCACAGAACTCATTTTGTCGAGTTTTAAGAACTTTTCATAACATGTGACAAACACTAACTGTGATTTACGCGCGCCAATAAGGAAAGGTGAAGCTCGCGGGCTGGATGAAGTTGGGCCGCCGAAGTATTGGTGCGTAAGTTGTATAAACAAAACATTGCGCGTCGTTTTAACCGGTATTAATCACAAAAAATGGTCGCTATAAGCAGTTTGTCGTTTAAACCGGAGTCGCACTAAACGGTTTTATTTTCTCAGTTCCTAACTATGAAACCTAACTTGAGTAAACATTATCGTCGTTAAAGCGGTTAGTCGTTATAAGCGAAGTCGTTATATATGAATTCTACTGTACTACTTATAAGAATTGCTTTAAAATACACAAAAAAAGTGAGCCGTCGCTCAGGACGCCTAACAGATGTGAAACATCGAAACTATTTTGTACGAGTAGCGACACGGTATCGAATATAAAATATCGATACTGAACTCATGAATAATATCGAAAGATAAGTAACGTACTATTTAAAGTATCGAGTACTATTATTTACTTTATCTTTAGGTATCGAGTACTTTTCTTTCGATACCGATACTTTTGAATTCGATATTTTAGTCAATAAGTACTTTTTGGTAGGTATCGTATCGAATAAATTATCCATTTTAAAATTGACTTTACGCCCCATATTTATGGTAACGTCATTTAGTACAAACGTAATGAACCTTCTAAAACGTAGCTTGAAATAATTTGCGATTTATAAATCAGAAATAGCGGCATCTATCGAGCAAACGACCAACTCTAAGCTACAATATATTTTATAAAAAACTCTCTAATCCTGTAATGATAATAAGACGAGCTGTTTAAAGTGAGTCAAAATCAAATTCTTAAGGAGTTGGTGACACAAACAAATAAATACACAGCTGAAACTAATAAAAGCCTATAAAAATGAAATGCTTTCATCCATTCACAGACATTCTTTCCGCACGAAGAGTGTGATTTAGGAAACAGAAATGGCGGCATTTATCGAGCTAACGACCAACTCTCAGCTTCAATATATTTAATAAAGAAATTTTTAATCCTGTAATGATAATATTTCTTATTACTACCTAAATAATTTTAACGTCATTGGTCCTCCTTAAATTTTCAACTTTTAAATGAAATTTGACTGTTTAAAGTGAGTCAAAATCTAATTCCTATGAAGTCGGTAATATACAAAGAAATAAATATATACACCTGAAACTAATAAAAGCCTATAAAAAAAACGGTTCTCCATTTTTCGTAGCTGAAAGTAAACTAAATACCATACCTACTGGTATATTTATGTTACTAAGTTAGAGAATTTTACATTAATTTATAAAACAAGTATTTATACATAAAAGAACATTAGATTACGACAGGAACTAATACGATAAAACTAAGGCATAAAGTATTAATAAAATATCGCGATTTTTTTCCAAAAAATGATGATATTTATTCAATAAACATTTATTTTCATTAATATACATTATAAGTAACAATTTAATTTGAGTTCACTAGATGGCGGTGTATAAAATTTTAAATCGCACTATGGTTTCGTTACAAAAATGTAGGTATATGCTTCCAAATCTTTATTTAATATATAATTATTAGGGGACCGCGAGGCGTGGCGTTAAACGCCACGCGACGATCACGGTCACCCTCGCCTATAGATGTTTCACATCAAAAAATTGTTTAGAAGAGCAGTAATATTGTGTTTACTTTGTAAGTTTCTTTTGCGCTGGTAATCAACGGGTGAGGTGCACTTGCATTTCCAGTCACAAGTTGAGCTGGACGCCATTTTGTTTTTATGTGTAAAACAGATTTTTCTACCTGCCTTTTTTCTATTACGGCTTTGCCTTCCCTTGCAGTTGTGTTGTCTTTTAATATGATATGCTTATTTATACCTTAGTCTTAGTTATTTTTTACGACATCGGTCTTTTTTGCGAAATCTGTGGTGAATTGTATTCTAATTCCAACTTCAGACGGAAAACCTGTGAGTAACCCATGGGGTTTCGCTGTCATTTGAAAGCCTTATGTACACTTAGTAGTATTGTCAATAGACTTGTCTATTAGGCAAGCATCTCAGATCTTAGTCATTAGTTTACTATTTAGTTTTGTTTGAAATATCGAACGATACAAGAAGAAAGTTGAAGAAAGGTTACATCATCTTTCTTTGATGCTTAATTATAATAACAAATTTTATTATTTTCCAAAATATTTGTCAAATCTCTTTATTGTATTTATCTGCAAATGAGAGTAGCCTCTTAATAGTAGTAGTATATATATATATATATATATATATATATATATATATATATATATATATATATATATATATATATATATATATATATATATATATCTATATATATATATATATATATATATATATCTATATATATATATATATATATATATATATATATATATTATAATGTTGGTAATATTAATTCAACTCGCATAAATATATTGTTTACAAGATTCAACTGATTCTATCTGATAAGATTATAATATTTATCAATATAATTATCTACGTTACACATGAGAAGTACTTAAGAAAAACCGACGCAAGAGTTTTATCGGAATGGAATGCTGTGTATAAACAATAATAACCTCTTGTATTACGAAAACTATTTTCCGTGTGGTGATGGAGTAAAAATACAATTCACTACCCCCTCTCTCGTAAAAAACGACTTAGGAATTAAATATGCTCTATGCAAGAGAAAGAGAAAACTTAAAGCCACTGATCAGCGTACTAGTAGTAAAATTTTTCTCCTATTGTGGAGGAAGCTCGAGATCAACAATAAGACATCTATAAGTTGAAATGAAGATGATTTTAAAGACTAAATGATGTACGTTTCCTTATTCTTATACGACCGAACGCTCTTCATAATGATAGGGAAATTGAGCTACAGACTACGTCCTTTAATTATTTCTAACAACATCCATGCGATAGGAAATTTTATGAGACAAGTATTTTTGTCTTGGTTTTCGTATGGTAACAATGTAAGAATACAGTTCAACGCCTCATTTCTTGCACTTGTTTTGAAATATATAACAAAATGTCCATTAAAAAAATATTGATTCGTCCGTCCATTTGTGTATCATTATCTACGATTAATGACGTCACACAATTCACAAAAATCTCCATTTATTCGTAAGGTACATCAGTACTATTTTTGTTATCAATTATTGGTAACTGTTTAAAACCATAACAAATTAACAACCAATGAATTATCTCGTAGAATTGAATGGAAGCATAATTAAATTCGTCAAAAGCAGCTTTTTTCTCATATCCATCATAAGATATTTCAAATTCACAATCTTTTACACTTACTCTAATTGAGGCTTCGGTGAAAATGTAACTAGTTAAAAAAAAATTAAGGCACCTTTTAGAGTTCCCCTTTTTTTATAAATTACGTCCTATAACAGAATGGAATGCGAAGGATTAGGATTTTGTAATATTGTTACAAAACTAAAATTATAGATAACATATCGGTGAGTTCTAGTTAAGAGAAAATGGTATTTGTATTCGATATACGCTTATCGCTATCGGCAATATAAAAAGCGTTTATTATATAACTTTTATAGTAGCGACCACCTTTACAAATGTACGACTGTTTGTCCAGTCCAGCTGTAGTATCTTCTGTTTGTCTATTCGATATACATATGTATGTCCATATTCATCATTTTTACGATACAAAATTTAATTATACAGGGTGTATCAGGTTATGGGGACAACAACTGGTCAAACGGGAGATAGGCAATGGAACCCATAAAAAAAAAATTTGAAGGAAAAATATCGATTCGTTAATGAATTAGAGACATGTAAAGTTTTCAATTTTGTCATTGCTTTTCCGTGTAAATCTGATTGAAATGGATAAAGTCACTGATACTTAATCTGCAACATATTCGTACTTTGTTAAATGTATTAGAAAAAAAATAAATGATTACGTTCGCATAAGCAAAACAAACTTCGCTTTAAATCAGCTGATCGGCCGATGATGGTCGCCGAGTCGCGTTTTTACCTACGCTACCATTGAAGCGTTTGCGCAATTCCTACCTATTAATACTGTCGAAGCTTTACATGCCTACATGTATCCTGTCTATACATGCCTACATAATACGTAACATTTAAGGCATAGACTGTTTAACACACATTTTTAAATCACTAATACTTTTATGTTATACTAGCAATCCGCCCTCGCTTCGCTTCGGTTATAGGTTATAGTCGTTTTACCCGCGTAGTTCCCGTTCCCGTGGATATACCGGGATAAAATATAGCCTAGTTTACGCCCTGATATTATAGCTTTCCATTTTTAAATTTTTTAATTGCTATTTTAGGTATAGGTGTCGTGCAAATAACCGTGTGAGCACGAAAAAAGCCTATTATTTTGACATTACAAACAGACACTCCAATTTTATTTATTGGTATAGACTAGCAACCCGCCCTCGCTTCGCTTCGGTTATAGGTTATACTCGTTTTACCCGCGTAGTTACCGTTCCCGTGGGAATACCGGGATAAAATATAGCCTAGTTTACGCCCTGATATTATAGCTTTCCATTGGTGAAAGAATTTTTGAAATCGGTCCAGCCGTTTTGAAGATTACCCGGAACAAACAGACAGACAGACAAAAAAAATTTAATTGCTATTTTAGGCATAGGTGTCGTGCATATAACCGTGTGAGCATGAAAAAAGCCTATTATTTTGACATTACAAACAGACACTCCAATTTTATTTATTGGCATAGATTGCTTTTTGTGTAATATACATTTTAATTACGATCTATGGTCGACCGTTAAACTACAACATACTCGAACAGTTGCCCCATAATCTGCTACAGCCTGTATTATGTTTGGTGTGGGGCCGGGTTCTGAATCGTCTCGTCTCAGGTCATAAATGTCTCACTGCTGGGCTCGAGCCTCCCAATAGGAGGGAAATTTACCTATTACACCAAGCTGTTCAGCCATGTTGGTATAGGATTTTATTTCGAGTTCTCCTTCTTTTGCATAAATGTTATATGCATATTAAAACCCTTAGTCGTCTTTTACGACATCCACGGGCAATATAGGGAGTGGTGAATTGTACTCTTACTCCGCGGAGCCTCATCACCACACGGGTTCAGAATACAATGTATTAATGTCAAATGCTATCCCTTACTCTCGCGTGGCGTCGTCCAAAACCAGCTAAAACGACAGCGGGAAGTTGGCCCAGTTATTAGTTAATAATGCCAACTACGATCGTCAAATTGTATGCCAAACATGGCAATTCACATTATCCCAATTATGAGGAGCTTGTGTGCAAAAGAATATGTCGATAAGCTGTTAAGTGGCAAAATTAATTCTGTGTTTTGTTGGTATGAAATTTTGTCCATAATACTGCTGCAATAGCTTCTCCCGTGGGAGACGTAAAATCTGACTGATGGATCAGGACTCCTCTGATCAACTTATAGACACCAACTGTGATCACCAATCCGCCAGCCAAGTGTCAAGGAATATAGATTCCTTTTTTGGAGTCGTATGTCTAGTACCTAGTGGGTGTCTACTGTCTGATAGAAATCCATCCATTCGAATGAAAATGTAATTTTAAAGATTAACTTTAACTCTATTGATAGAAAATAAAAAAATATTTTAAAAATAATGTTTTCGTCAAAAACTTAGTTGATTCTTTCTTGTGTGGTAACCTTTAAGAAATTATGATTATCAAACTGTGTAATTTACTTGTCCTCTTCATGTAGCTGACCATAAACAATGCAAAGTATTCCCACGAGATTATTTAGCTATATTAAATATTTATATTCCGTGTGGTGACGGAGTAAGAATACAATTCACCACCCCCTATCATACCCGTGGGTGATCGTACGAGACGACTAAGGGATATAAAACGCATATAACATCTATGCAAGAGAAGGAAAACTCGAAATAAAACCCTATACCAACACGTCTGACCAGCGTGGTATAGTAGGTCAATTACCCTTCCATTATGGAGGAGGCCCGAGCCCAACAGTGGGACGTATATGGGCTGAGATGATGATGATGAAATATTTATAAATCATTTCCTTTCACTGCATAGTTATGTAAATAAAAAAAAGAAAATAGTCATATCTAGGGTACCCGGTTGTACTTTATTATAATACCCTAACAGCCAGACTAAAAAAAGGATGTTCATAATGCAATTTTGTAGGCATTTCTGAAAAAAGTATCCGGTTTATATATTATTTACCTGTGCCATCCACAAATTGTTGTTCCGAGCCTTGATATATCTGTGTCCTTTGATTATTAGTTTTTAATACAAGGATTATTGCCTTAGTGCAGGGTGTAAATCTTAAAAAAGTAAATTTAACAAAAAGAAAGGTTAGCAACCTCAGTGTAATGCTTAAGACACCAACATCTCTATTGAAATAGATTATTTTGACATAAACTTGTTCATTAGTGCGGGGAATTTCTGTGTAAGTAATAATTATTATTTAACTACGATAACTCGAATGACCTGTGATCGATTGATATACATATATTAAGCACAATTGCATTATAATATATACTTAGTAAGGGGTAAACAATATTTATCGATTTATTATTAATCGTCCAGGTTCAAAAGTACAAATAGCAAATGATGACTACTACGAGTTATCTTTAGGAAGATAAACGTAGGTACATATACCTCTCCTGTATTAATTTTAATCATGTAAGTTTAATCATCATGTATAATAAAATTTATTATTTATTCACCTTGTTTGCATCTAATTATTACTAGACATGAGCCAAATTTTCAATAGGATAGAAATTATACTATCGCTAGTGGGACTGTACATAAAGATCAAAATTTTAAAGAAAGTACTATAGTATTCATACTAATAATAAATGTATTACAAATAAACTCTCTGCAAGAAATTAATTAAAGGTGCAAACCTTATCAATATACATTAAATACTTTAGATGAGGTAATCGAACGAATAACACTTGAAAAACGGCTGCAATTTATAATATAAATACTAGTATTAAGACGCAGTAAGTGTTACCAAACAACCACTTTTTACCTATATATACTTTTTGCTGGTAGTCTCTATAGTCTGTATCTTATCCGGCTCAGCTATCCAGTGTGCTAGCAAGTCGGTATCGAGCCTCACAGCCTGTTATATGAATATTATCCGTCCCTCTTAGTGGGTCACTGGCGCTAATGGATACCTGACCTCATTTGAATAGCCCTTGAATGACGTCCCAGTGCCTTTGGAGCTATCGCACCTACGGAGGAGGAACTGTTTGACTTGGTACCACCATCACCATTTTACTAACGTACCGTAGGGTGCATCCATTTCACCTGGAAACGTTATGGTCTTCAAATGTACCTTTCCAGCGATTATTTCTCTCACGGCCTAGACTCTGGAATTAAGTACCTACTGCTGTGTTACCCGAACGCTATGACATGTTCTTCTTTTAACGAGGTTTAAAAAGAGTATTTTCTTCACGGTAGGCAACGGCCTAGCTGTACCCCTGGTATTGCAAAGCTCCATGTGCGGCAGTACTTACCGCTATGGGCTATATAAAATAACTTTAATCCGGGTCAACCTTTCAGTGTGCCAGCTAGTCGGTATCGAGCTTCACAGCCTGCTGTGTGAACCCTATCCGTCTTTCTTAGTATGCAACAACTTCTTAGTATGCCTTTCGAGCCGTCGCACCTACGTAGGCCTTATTGCGAGTGACAGGCTGTCCTTGATTCGTTCAACCGTGGTTTCTGCTTAACAATCGTCGTTAAAGTTGTATATTAGACTAAATATAGACGGTAGATAGTAAATGTCCAGTCCTATTGATAAGGTCATTTGATCAATAAGAAGGACATTTTGTAGGAGATAAAATCGAAGTATAACCACACAATAACAGTAATAATAATCGGCATAGCCCAATAATAGAACTGGCTATTACAGGTCAAAAAAAATCACTATTTGAATTTTTGTTATTTAGGTTAAAATGGTTGTGGTCGGTTATATGCCTGATGGAAATATACTTGAAATTTTGAGGACACTTTCAAGAAAGTTTTAAAGATATGCATAACCAGTTGTTAATACATATAAAGGTCGAACAATGTTGTATACAAATTGATGTCACGGTTTTAACTTGATATTTAACAGTAGGTATACCGCTGGCTATAAAATGCAAACCCACAGTATATGTAAAATTGAAATCTCTCCGGAAATTCTTTAAAGATTCAATGTATTATACAATAAAAATAGTATAGTAATAAAATAGACACTCGACATGTGAATTTATAGACATGACTAAGCTTTAATTTTTGATGTGAAACATCTATAGGCGAGGGTGAACCTGATCGATGGCGTGGCGTTAACACCACGCTTGGATATGTACATTTGTGTAACGAAACCATAACCTATTTTAGAATTTTGTGCAGCGCCATCTAGTGAGCTCAAAATAAATTATTAACCTAAACACTTACCTAAAGTTTATACTAATGAAAATAAATTTATATTGAATAAAAATCATCATTTTCTGGAAAAAGGTGTAATATTTTATTGATAGTTATGCCATATTAGTTCCTGTCGTAATCTGTTCTTTTATGCATATTATACATGTACAAAATAATTTCGATGTTTCACATCTGTCAGGTGTCCTGAGCGATGGCTCCCTTTTTCTTAGAATAAAGAATACTGCTCTGCTCGTCGAGCAAGATTGATGGGTTTAGACTCTTTTATCGTAGCCAGGACATTATTTTTAATTGCTATAACATCTGTTATAGAGGACGAACCGCTTTCTTATTGATAGGCTTGCATGAAATGCGTACCTACTGTCTGAAGTTTATTCAACAAACTTGCTGATCTGACAATGCCTAAGCGCTTTAATTCGTTCATTCTCTACCGCCTGTTTTACGTACATCCCTGTAATTTTAGGAGTGGTAGGACCACATTGTCGACAGTTATCTGTCTACAGCCGCGGGCCGGTCCGTCCGGGGCAGTACCATGCTCTCGCAGAAAATCGACGTCTGAGTAGTAGCAATTTGTTACTACGCTTCGTTCGGTGAGCGAGAGAGCCGGAAGCCCAACACTGAGGGTTGTTGCGTGTGGAGAGTTTTGGTGGTGCCCTTGGTATCACCGAGCCTCAATGCACGCATTCACACTCCCTTCGCTTTCTTCGCGGTAGGCAACGGCCTTGTAAAGGTCCATGAGTGGCAGCAACACTTACCATCAGATGTACGGTTTGCTCGTTTGCCACCGTTTGCAATAAAAAAAAAAAATTCAGCAATATATCACCCGCTTTCAGAGCAGCTCAGGACTATAATAGCTATTATTACTAATAGCGAGAAGTTTTCTATGCTAATGTCAGCAGCAAACTCATCTAATGTGTACAGTATCCAATCTTTAAGTATCGGCGCCAGACAGTTAAAATGAATTCTGTCACGTTCCACCTGTTCACACCGAAACGTATTGTATTTTGCATTTTTGCTATGTCATACCTGCGAGATACTTTGGTAGTGTAGATGGATATCATTCGCGTAACTTAACGTATGTTTCTCCTGAGCTATATTTTGATATTTAAATGTATATGTATACAGATCTCGATTCCAGAACAACTTTTTTTTTTAAGTTTTATACAAGTAGATGTCTTGTGTCGTCTAACTTGAGTGATAATATAGTTTTTGTAGCGTCTGTACGAATCCAGGCCGGGCAGTAGACTGTGAAATCATCTTTACAAAGTAATGCCTTTATCGCAATCGGTCTGTAATCACATTATATAATGCTTAATTTGATTGTATTCAAAACGTCATAGCGCTACGGTCAAGAGGTCAATGGCGGTTATCAGCGATTCAAAACTACGATGTCAATAGCGAATAATGACCTGAAATTTAACTACCTAAATGATTTAGACCTCATTCAGACATGCGGAGACCGCTAGGATAGAAATCGCTATGTCGAAGTGGAAAATGGCGTCACATCAGACCGTTTTCAATTAAATGGGCTTTTAGACGGACAGCGCGTAGTAATGTTAGTAAGTTATTTACTGGCGCAATGTATTAGCAGATCTTTGGTTCATAATGGAAACGGAAGGTTTCTCCCATACTCAAGAAATGGATATATAATCTATATTGAATTGGACACTATCATCATCCCAGCTCATATACTCATATATGTCCCACCGCTGGGTTCGAGCCTCCTCCACAATGGAAGAGAAATTGACCTATTATACCATGCTGGTCAGAAGAGTTATTATAGGATTTTATTTCGAATGTTCCATCTTTTGAATTGATTTTATCTACGTAATATATAGTTATCTAATATATCTTAGTCGACTTTTATGACACCCACAGACAAGAATTGGCCGAGGAGCGTCTCCTCGACGACGCGAACCGCCGCGCCGCCGGCGTCTGGGGCGGCGCAGGCGCGATCCGAGAGGCCGACCGCGTGAGGAAAGACCGACGTTCTCCTCCGAGAGGGGGACGTCGGTCGAGGAGAGGATACTCCTCAGGGGGTATTACGTCGGACCGACCACTGACGAGTGACGACAAGTCACCTTGCTCCGTTGGTCGGTCCAACGACGAAGGCGACGTGTCACGGGTGGGTTACGGGTGTGCGTGCTTACGCCCCTCTGTCGCCCCGGACGGAGTGGAGCGAGGAGCGCTCCGACCGTAACTCACCCCCAAAAAAAAGACAAGAATTGGAGTGGTGAATTATATTCTTATTTTGTCACCTCAAGAAAATAGTGTTTATTACTAAATATTAGATATTGTACATATTTAAAACTAGATATTGAGTCGTTCCAAAATATGGTGATCGCAGTAATTTAAAGTCATAAATTGTATTGCTCTTTAATTTTGCTCTTACAAATAAAGTACGAACGTGGTTCTGATAACATACAATTATCATCATATCTGCACGAGACTTTAATACAATATTGATATTACTAACTTGTATCTTTGTGGTATGCGCACAATAATATTAGTATGGTAACCGCTGCGATACGAGTGTGTACGTAAAGTTTCTTCCATGAAAGAATTAAATAAATTGAATTATGAATTAGGGTTGCCACCTTTTATTTTGTTTAAATGAAATACAGTAGTTAATCAATAAAGAAAAACAGTAATTTGTGGCCAAGTAAAGTACGGTTTCCATTATTTTGCTTTGAAATATACTCACGAATATTTTTAGCAAATTTCAATAAATAATTAATAAAGTTAAACAACGTATTTGTACTTTAGATTTATTTTATTATATCAAATAAATAATTATTTTATCGGATTCAAAGACATGGTATATTTTTAAACTTAATCCAAGAGAATTTAATTCGTGCGAAAAAGAGTATTACCGCGTACTTTATTGTTCACATAAAGTATAGAGTAAAATTAGCCGAAATAACGTAGAATATTTTATAATAAAGTACGGATGGCAACCCTACTACGAACATATTTTTGTTTTTAATGTTTATTGTGTGTGGCAAACGTAGAAGTAATTCAATTAAAAGTAAGTGCTTAATTAACAATGTCATAAATAACCTGTTTTATTTGTAGTGACGAAGTAAGTAATTCACAGCCCGTGCGTGTTGTAAAAGATAGCTAATACGATATGCAGATAAGATCTATGCAAGGGAAGAAAAACTCTAGATAAAATTCTACGCCAACCATTATAATATCTATAACGGCAAAACAGGTACTGAGATCGATTATGTCGATCTGGGTTTCGAGCATATCCGATGTTCATCATCAGGGCGAGTGCGTAGCGGCGACTGCGATGTCCTGACGTGCATTCAGTACTTGAGTGGTTTGTCATTATAGATATTATCTATGCCAACCAGTTTGGTCCCTGTAAATCACTTTCCCTCCTAGTATGGAGGAGGTGCGAGCCCAGCAGTGGACTGAAATGATGAATCCACTGCTTAACTTTGCCTGTTAAGTACAGAGTGGGAACTCAATACCGGAAATTATTATTTTCTATTCAACTGCGCTTCATCGTCATCATCATCTCAGCTCATATACATCCCACTGTTGGTCTCGAGGCCCTCCACAATAAGAAGGAAATTAACCTACTATACCACGCTGGTCAGACGTGTTGCTACAGGGTTTTATTTTGAGAACTCCTTCTCTTGCATAGATGTTATATGCATATTGAATCCCTTAATCGTCTTTTACAACATCGACGGACGCGAGAAAGGGTGGCGAATTGTATACTTACTCCGTCATCACACGGCAAAGCGGAGTCTAATCTAGATAAATTAGCTATCAGTACTTGAAAATACAATAACGTTTTGTTAAATACTCAAGAATATACGATTCTTGAGTTAGGTACGTAGATAATTATATAATGACCTGACTGTAAATGTAATGATAATATTATTTTATTTTCGTATCAATTAAGGGTCAATCTGGTATTCGAGTTACTGTCTAGATATATGATTAAACGGATTCACCGAAATATTATGAGGGCAATGAACCAGTTTGTTTATCTCTCTGAGCAATTTTTAAGAATTCACGTCAGCTTATATAATTCCTACCGTTGAACTCGAGCCTTCTCTACAATAGGAGGGAAATTAACCTACAATACCATGCCTGTCAGACGTAGTGTTATAGGGTTTCATTTCGAGTTTACCTTATCTAACATGGATGTTATATAAGTACATATTTAAATATTTAATCCCTTAGTCGTCTTTTACAACACTCACGCAGGGCCTGATTAACCCTACCTACCTACCTATCAGGCCCCCTTTTTTTTTGGGGTGGGCTGCGGTCGGCGCGCCTCCGCACCACTCTGTCCGGGGCGACAGAGGGGCTTAAGCACGCAACACCCGCAACCCACCCGAACACCACGTCGCCTTCGTCGTTGGACCGACCACCGAAGCAGGGTTACTTGTCATCAGTGGTCACCTATCAGGGCCCCCTAGGCAATGCAATTTTGGGGTCCCTTTTTTTAACTTTTTCATTATTATCGGTATCGAATCGTTTTTAAAGTATCAAGTATTTTTCATAGAGTCGATCAAATACGAGATATATTCGTAGCGGGATTGTGATGAGTTTTTTTTAGGAAATCTCAGTAAAAGTGATATCTTATAATATGGAGACGAAATTGATGAGTTTTTTTTAATCTAATTGTAAAAGTCAAGAAGCTCTCTGGCTGGCATGAAATTGATGATAAGTTATTTACTACTACAAATAAGCATTTACTATTACAAATAAGCTAAAAAAAAGCTCATCACGTTAAACCCGGCAATGAAACTGATCTCTCCGCCACAATACCATTACAATACCGGCCATCCTTGGTGCATGCTCGGGGCCCCTAGTCGATGCGTGTCTCTAGGCAGTTGCCTAATCCGCCTTATGGATAATCCCGCCCTGCACTGACAGGTAAAAGAGGGAGTATCGAATTGTACTCTTACGCCTTTACCACACGGAAAATTTTAAAAATTATCAAACGAATATTAAATACTACTTAATCTTGTATCAGGTTTAACAGAAATAGTTCTATTATATCCTAGAACCATTGAGGAAATATTTTATCTATTACTAGCGACCGGACTCCTTGCTTTGCTTCGGCCCCGCATTTTAAATCTATATATCTTGAGATATTTATTTTAATGATATGCAGTTAAGGGTCATTTTTGATGTACATTAAATGCATAACCTTTAATGTATTTAATTGTATAAAGAATAAGACTTTATTGTATAAAATAGGTTTGTAAAATAATCAATTTTTCTTGTAATATTTAAAACGGTTACTGTGGATTAAGAATTATATATGCCGTAGTACATCATTATATATATATATATATATATATATATATATACATACATATATGTATCTTGATAATAAATGCATTAAAATTCGTCGTGAAGTTTAAAGATCTAAGCGTACAGACAGCAGAAACGACTGTATCATACTATGTGAAAAAGATATGCTTACACCTAGTAACATTTATTCAAGATAGCGGTTATAACACGGGACTGATCTCGTGTTATAAAACATGAAACCGTACTGATGTTTTCGTTAACTTGAATTAAATAATGCCGATTTTGCTCTGAATATATAACGACGCGCGACGTTTCGGATACTGAATATTTTCCCGGTGGCCATAGAGGCACCTAATATGTAAATTATTTGAAATATAAAGTAACTCGTTACATTGCGTATTCAAGAATATATCTTAGTATATTATTTCTAGCTATACGACTGGCTAGTTTCCCATTATAATAATATTAGTTCTATAAACTCGTGACGCAAAAAACTTGTTTTGCGGCTGGTATTTTTCTACGTCGCCATTTTAATTCGAGGTCAGATGGGAACTTTGAAAGTAATGTTAACTTCGTCATTACGTAAGTTTTGTCATGATTGAATAAATTAGCTGTAAAACGTTTTCCCTCTCTTTTCGATTTTGTGTAGAACTGTAGACTAATGGATAATAATACCTTGTGGATATAAATAAAGAGCCTTTCTCCCATTCCTTGTCAGTTTAAGAACGGCAATTTTTTTTAAAAGTCTTGATACACTGTCTGTTCCGTCCGAAGTGACGGAAAGGCGGCGTGCGGCTTCTTAATCCACCATGTTCAGTCCACCATGTTTCCACCGCGACGGGGGTGACCAGCCACTAGTACCGATAGGCAATTATCAAATAGCGTCGCTGTCGCGCGGTCGAACTCTACGGGTTGCATACTAATCATCCACCATCCACCCGCAAACTTCTAGCTAGCCAAAACCAGGTATGTAGTATGTCAGCGTAGAAAATTTCTTCTCTTACCCGTTGCGCCATCTCCTAAGAGCAAACTACTTCGCAGAAAGCAGATTTATATACACCTAAGGTAGAAATTTCTAAAATCAAGTCTTACCAGTAGAACTTATTATAATAGCAATACATCTATCGCAAGCATCTCTTTTGATACAAAACACGTTATTTAATAAAAAAGTATACAAGTTGTTAATGGGAATCAACGGTTTGTATAGATATTCGCAATGACAATAGGTACAATATGAAATAATCATATGGTATTGTCATTAAGTAGATCACGTAAACTTACTTTCTGTAAAGACAGGATACTTTTAACCCGGCGTGTGTAAACTATATTTTTCGGTGCACGGTGTGTATACTGGGTATTTTAGGGAACAGTCAAGTTTACAAGGTTTTGTAGGCTTCCAAAAAATCTGAAAAAATTTTGGGTTACTTATTTAAGTTTCTACTACACGACTCAGCAGCTATCGAACTCAAAAGTTAAAAACCGGTGTTATAAAAAATTAAATAATCGTCTAAAAAGTGGGAAAAACGGAGTTTTGTTACAAAATTCGTAACTCTACAACAAACAAATATAAAAAAAAACTGTTCTAGGGTTTTGTAGCTTAGACTATGAGCGTTCAAAAGAATATACTGTTTATTATATTTATACTTCGATTATATTTATACTACTGTGTATTATACTTCGAAAATACTGACGCGGTCTGTACACTGACCCTTTCAGGGAACGGCAACGACTTTCACTCACTGGCGTTCCTAGGTAAACTGTCGAAACCGGCGGTCCCTTAGCCATTCAGTCCCTACTACTACCTAGATTTTTTAGGGAGGGGAACCGGAGCCTGCCATCTATCGGCAAGAAAGAATTTTGACTTCGAAATTTCGACTGTTCCTTTAAAGTCCCAGTGTACACACGCCGGTTTAATTAGTCTTTTGGCACTTTTTTCGAAATATGTACAATATTTAAAATATTACGAGCAGTAATGAAGTATTCATTTGTATTATTAAAATAATACGATTATGTTATAAAAATAATTGCAGATTGCCATTTTTGCAAATAACGTAATATTTTTTTATTGTTTACATCTAATTGCATATTATATTAAACTGCAGTCACGCGTTACGCGAACGGTGACTTCAGTTTATAAGTATTCTATTTATAAAATATTTAAAATAATGTGCACCTATTTGTTGAATTTCCTTCAACAGCCTGGTTATTTTCTCTGAAGTTTTTAGTTATAACGCGTCAAAGTACGAATGAAAATAATTTCCAATAATTATTCCAATCGTGTGGTGACGGAGTAAGAATACAATTCACCACTTCCTATCTTGCTCGTGGATGTCGTAAAAGACGACTAAGAGATATAATATAATACGCATATACCATATAGGCAAGAGAAGGAAAAGTTCTGAGTTTGCATGACTTAATATTATTGTATAGTTGTTATCTGATTACGTACCTTAGTCGGTTTTTACGCTATATGTATTACACATTATAAATCAAACATGGTAAGCTAATAATTTGTTATAGGTCTTGAATAAGTCAACAAACTACAAAGTAGTTGGTAACAGTAGCCATACCTATATTTAACTTCTAAGAATAAATCGCGCACATGCTATGCTACATGCTATTTGACGGTACTAAAGCAAATTTGCGAAGTAGGACGACTTTAGTACAGATATAATTCTAGAAACATAACGTAGAATAGTAGTTCGACTGATAAATTATTGTTAACTGTCAAGGTACTAACGCGTCGACGCCCGCCGAGACGTCATTGCCCGTTAGGCAGTCCGGGTGGAGAGGCCTCGATACGGTGTCTGGACCGTGGAGGCCTTCCGGCCGGTGCTGATGCAGTGGCTAAAACGGCGACATGGGGTGCTTTCCTTCCGACTGGTGCAGGTCTTGATGGGGCATGGATGCTTCGGCAAGTACCTGTACACGGTCGCTAGGAGGGAGAGCACACCGTCCTGCCACCACTGCGATTGCGACGAGGACACGGCGCAGCATACGCTCGAGGTTTGTGTTGCCTGGGCAGAGCAGCGTCGTGAACTCGTCGCAATCATCGGTGCCGACCATCGCTAGGGCGATGCTCGACAGTGTCAGGAATTGGGACGCGGTCGCAGCCTTCTGCGAGGCAGTGATCTCGCAGAAGGAGGCGGCGGGTCGCGCGCGCGAGGAGCGCAGCCTCAACTAAGCGACCCACCGCCGGCGACTGGGGCGGCGCAGGCGCGACTACCTACGCATCATGCCGCTCTAGCTGAGGCCGCGGGTGACGTGAGCGGGGAGTTAGTCCGTCACCGGCCGACCGCGTGAGGAAATACCAACGTCCTCCCCGAGGGTAGACGTCGGTCGATGAGAGGGTACCCCAAATAGGGGATATGCCGTCGGGCCGACCACTGATGACAAGTAACCCTGCTCCGGTGGTCGGCTCAACGACGAAGGCGACGTGGTGTTCGAGTGGGTCGCGGGTGTGCGTGCTTACACCCCCCTCTGTGGCCCCGGACGGAGTGGTGCGAGGAGTACGCCGACCGCAGCCCACCCAAAAAAAAAATAAAAAAAAGAAGCGTTCATGGTCACGGGCGGACTAAGACTGCAAAGTGTTAGTGTACGCGATAAAATCCGTAAAGTAGTTTTATTTACAAGCTGTGATACTCGCGTAAACATCAGAAATCGTTATATAATAACGGTTTTAAATACATAATAAGAGTCTATGTAGAATAGAACAGCATAGCAAAGCATTTATTGTCACATAACAATGATATTTCTGTATTATTTTTAGTCAAAGTTGTCAACAGGGATATACTTAGCGTTGTGCTGCATAGAAACTATGCAGGGCTGGTTTTCAGCAAACCCCTTTCGTTCGAAATATACAACGAAGAGAAAATAAAGAAAAAAAAACAAATAATTAACAATAAGAATGATAAACGATGTCTGCCAAAATTCAAGACGATAAAGGTATTGAAGGCAGACGACAGTTTTAAATCAATAGTTTTCCGTTTCCAGTCCAACTAATCTTCAACCCCATAATCTCTCTCTCTCTCTCTCTCTCTCTAATAAATTTAGATACCATCATTACTCAATAGTTTTACACCTACCGTTGGCAGTCCATGTGTGTCATGTGCAGACGTGGAGTGTCATCGGTAGACGTCCTATCCCATTTTTAGATTAAATTTCTCCAAAGGCCTCTGCGTGTTGGATCCATATCCCCATGTAAGCCTTTCAAAGGACCGGGGATCTTCACTTGGCAAATATCCGTGAACCAAAAGGAGAGACTGATAATAATATAAATAACATCAATAAATTGAATTATGAAGGATGTACTTTTATATGATGACCTCGCTTATTCATTTTAGTGAGGACCGCACTTTGTGGCGTAACATGAGGGAGGCCTACGTCCAGCAGTGGACGGCGATAGGCTGAAATGATGATGAGGCAAAATATAATTGCTGATTCTTTTCCTTAAAGTTACATTGGGGCCCATTTTCACCAACGACAGCAATATTTTAGGTAACACTTAATATAAATGTTACGTAATATTAAGGTTATATTTTTATTTGTTTTTTTTAAATTACATTTACCCTCCCACCCGTATGTTAACGAATTTGTAACTCGGATTATGGTCTTTATGGGAGATGTCGTCTCTCCGACTCTGCAGCGGTTGAAACAAATTGCCAATGTATGGGTTTAAGTACCACGTAAGGAATTTTTTTAAAGTCATCTCCCTGCATTATCTAAATAATCTTTGTATTGCAGGGTTTTTTAAACATATAATTAACAGACACAAATTACACCCAGACTCGGAACAACAATTTATGAATCGCATAAAGTGTTGCCCTGCGTAGGATTCGAACCCGCGACATTGTCACTATAGGTCGATCTTGTCCACTATGTCTGTGCATTCAAATTATATTTACACTCGCAGTTTTTATAAACAGCTTTCTAGCATGTCAAATGTCAGTAATTTAAATGATATATCGACGGCGAAGTGCCAATATCTCTTAACTGACCAACTCAAAAATTTACACAAACTGAAAAAACGTTTAATTTTTTTTAGGCTCAAGATTTGTTAATAATATTTATTAATTTAGAATTATAATAATAAATCCTTTATATGTTATGCTGAATAAGTATATTTTATGATAGTGTAGTAGGTATTTGGTTAGATAGCAGGTATTGAGCCTGTACTTATTATTTTTATGTGATAATGTTACGATATTTAGAAGGTAATGGAATTAATAAAAAACTTGTAATTATTTTTAATCAGAATGTTTATTACAAAAATGCACAAAGACGTAATTGACCTTGTCTATAATCATATGCCCATTACCTACGCTACGGCCTTGCACTATTTAAATTAGTAGTTTAAAAGAAAAATAATAAAAATCTATTAAACTAAACAGATGTACCGATTACTCGCCGAGACAAATTATCATAAAATAAATGACAATCTTTTGGCAAGACTTCTTTTAATTATTGAAATTGAATATATTTGGTAGAAGCTATGGGAATTGGTGCAACATGCAAAGCTGAGTAAGTGACGGAATTCAATTTTTTCGGTCTAACAGGTAACTCTGTCCAATCATCATCGAAGTTAATTTTATAATTAATAGTTCCATCTGGTCTATATTGAATGACTCGCAGATCAACGACAACAGGATCACCTGCTTTGCGACCGGGTCTTATGGTGCTGTATCTCCAATTTGATTTATTAATATAATCCATAACAAAGTCGTAATTAACCTGAATAGCTTCATAAGAGAATGGTTTTGTTCTTGCCTCCTTCGTGACAGTTATATAGTCGCTGGGTAGATGTATCTCCCTATTTTTGAGTTTCCTTTCAATCGCAGCATGGACTGCATCGCATTCCATTTGTGTATGTCCAGGCTCTAAATATTTTTGTGTGATAGTTACACCATGTTCAACGATAATATTTAACAAGGCATTTGCCATTATATTATTCCTATTTTGATAGGTGCATCCATCTGAGTAAACGATTACAGGCAATCCTTTAGGCAAACAATATCTAACGATTTAATCAGACACAAAAGATGTGAAGGTACTGGCGGTAAGATCTGCGCAGGATTAATCAAACCAATAACAAGAAGCTTGGTGGGTAACCAGGTCATACATCGTAAAGTTATGACATGTAAGTTTTGTCTTAAAGTATAGTGCGCTAGCTGTTAGATAAGGGCATATTTTTACAGACTCAATCCATAGACAACAAAATAAATGCCCCAGATGTAGCCTTCATTTTATCTGTTTCCTTCCCTTGCCTCGCTCTATTTTTGCGTCTTATGTGTTATTCATAATCGGAAGTACTAATATTCCCTACTGCATGACCACAGCAGGTATCGCACTTGTCCTTCTTTAAGGTGTATAGGGATAGATTTTTCTCGTGAAAAAGTAAAACGTGAAAGCACAGGCTCTTCGTTTTCAATGCAAAGTTCTTTGTACTGTTTGTATAAATCACTCAGAGAACGATAAATGGGTTCTAAATACAATTTTGAAGTTTCCTTCCTGGCATAGTGAGAAGGTAACTTGGGAATATTATCTAAAAAGTTGCGGGCGGTTAAAATCTTTTGCTGTGTTCTAGATCGTGGCGTTTGGATCCTGATTGTATTTTGAATTTCTCTACAAGGAATTACTCTATCACGCGATTTTTTGACACAAGATTGAACAGTGAATGATCCCAGACATAGTGTATTTAAAAATGTTGTTCTACAAACCTGCAAGTTTTGACCTTCATTCATTGGCAAAAAGTAATGTAACGTATCTTCTAGTCTCGATTCTTGATTACCTGTTTTGCGTGTCGTATCCTTACGGCTTACAAGTCCCTTGCACACTTGCACATCATCGCACCACTGCTGCACCGCCTCCACCGCTGTTTGTCAGTAGAAAACCACCAACGGAACACGTATTGACGTGTCTCGTAAAAGATAGGAGGTAATGCCATAAATATATACGTTTTTGTAAGTTAAAAGATATTTCCACATTTTAATTTAATACTGTTGCAACTACAAATTAACTTAGGAGATTTTACTAAAACGTGCCAATAATGCCTTTAAGATCAAAACGATAAAAAAGTGAATTTTCGAAAAAATGTCAGTTAGGAGATATTGGCACTTCGCCATCGATATATCATTTGAATTGTTTAGGTATCTGAATGATAATCTAAAACACATTAATTTCTCGTTTTCATGAATAGTACTTCATATCTAAATAAATATCATGAAGACTCATTTACGAAAGGACAAGGACTATTTGTCTATCAAGAAAATATCTATTAACTTAAGGTTATCGTTAGGGCTGCCGTTATCCGCGCGAGGAAAGTCGAACGTCCTCCCCGAGGGTCGAGGAGAGGGCACTCCTCAAGGGGTATTCCGCCGAACCGACCACTAACGACAAGTCACCCTGCTCCGGTGGTCGGCCCAACGACGAAAGCGACGTGTCACAGGTGGGTTACGGGTGTGCGTGCTTACGTGCCTCTGTCGCCCCGGACTAAGTCGGGCGAGGAGTGCGCTAACCGTAGCCCACCCCAAAAGAAAAGGGCTGGCCATTATTGGGTCGCAAAGACGGCAGCACTGTTTTGTACACCACGGGAGGGTGTACAACAAAGTGTGTATCAGCCCTATCATATTAACGGATGAAATACTAATTATTATTGCAGAATAGGGTACTAACGGATATGAAACTAATATTTACATAGTTCAAATGTCTGAATATTCAATTATTATACGGCCTTGGAAATAGAGAACATAATTGTTTACTTGTTGTTATATTTTTTTGTAATTAACTAAGTATTTTGACTCGACGTTTAGAAATGCCTTGAAAATCTACCAGATTTGCTATCTTAAGACCATGTCTATAGTTATTTCTAATGCACCTTAAGCTTGCCATTATTAAACAATACTCTATAATACTTTCATAAACGATTTGAGTCTTGTCCCAAGCGTGTTCATATTTGAGGAAAACAAAGTAATAATACTTGTAACAAATAAAGTAACAATAGTCGTTGTCAAGAGTGGCAATGGCTCAGTTGGGAAGTTGTCCAGTTTTATTTTTGTTTTTTTTTGGCATTCAAACAGCGTGGGATCGAATCTCGATGTTATTATTATTGTTTTTGTAATTTTTGATATTTTTTCATTATTTCATTTTTATTTTTATTAATATACCTACTAGCAACCCGCCCTCGCTTCGGTTTCAGTGGCCTTACCCGCGGCGTAGTTCCCGTTCCCATGGGAATACTGGGATAAAATATAGCCTATGTTACTCCCTGATATTATTATAGCTTTCCATTGGTGAAGGAATTTTTGAAATCGGTTCAGTGGTTTAAGCGTGAAAGCGTAACAAACAAACATCCTTACTTTCACATTTTTAATATTAGTAAGGATATCTAAATAAATTCGGCAAAAATACAACAAAAATATACCGAGCAAAGCTCGGTCAACCAGATATTATTTGAATAAACGAGCCAATGATCTTTTTCAATCATGTACATAATTTTTAGTAGAAATCACCTAAGGAACTTGTGAATTTGAAGAAATATCCTTTTATTACCCAAAAATTATGGTCGTCATTAGTCTATTGACGATCACTGTTGGTCTTAGGCCTCCCCACAAAAGGGGAATAATAAAGAGGATAATCGCCACGATTAACAAGCGAGTAGTCAGTCACAGTTGGCGTTGTAAGTTTCTCTAGAGAGTTTTGCTGCTCATTCTTCTAGAGATCCCTCAGCTGTTCTTTACGACTCCCACGAGAAAGTATTTAATTTTTAGCCCATCATCACACAGAAAAATTACAAAATGATATCATCATCATCATGGCCCATACACGTCTCACTATTGGGCTCGGACCTCCTCCGCATTTAGAGAGAAATTGTCCTACTATACAGTGGTATAGTATGAACAGAGTGCTGTTCAGGCGGGTTGGTACAGGGTTTTATTGCGAGTTTTCCTGCTCTTGCATAGTTGTTATATGTATGTATGTACAAGATATCCCTTAGTCGTCTTTTACGACGCCCACGGGTAATAGAGGGAGTGGTGAATTGTATTCTTATTCCGTCATCACACGGAAATGAAATACTTTTTTTTTTAATTTTTTTAGGGGGTGGGTTGCGGTCGACGCGCTCCTCCCACCACTCCGTCCGGGGCGACAGAAGGACGTAAGCACGCAACTCGCGCCACCCACCCACGATGCACGTCGCCTTCGTCGTTGGGCCGACCACCGGAGCAGAGTTACTTGTCATCAGTGGTCGGCCCGACGGAATACTTGGGGTACCCTCCCATCGACCGACGTCCCCCCCTCGGAGAGGACGTCGGTCTTTCCTCACGCGGTCGGCCTCTCGGCGGGTGACGGACTAATCCCCGGTCACGTCACCCGCGGCCTCGGCTAGGGAAATGAAATACTACCTATTAAAGTGATACTTTTTTTTTCTTTTTAATAGACAACACCCTGCACTAAGGAAATAAGCCTTGTATTGCGGGGGACTTTACAAACATATAATTAACGGACACAAATTACATCATCCATCCCAAAGTATAATAGGATAGTACATATATTTCTAATAAAATTATTGCTTACATAACTGTGACGTATAATCTTGTTAGAATGTTGAATGATTTATCTATCTTAATAATATACAGCGTCACGATATTTGAAAATGTCAGATATTTGCTTTAAATATTTAAGTACTCCTTCGTCATCACTATTAAAATATGATCATAAGAATCTCGTGATTTTTTTCTTATGCTTATTTATTTTATATCAAAAGAAAATGAACCAAAGTCGAATAAACATTCACGTTGTATGTTCTGTATCTATCTGAAACTAACTAAACGAGTATATTTATTTTCAGAATAGATATATGTATTGTTGTTTTTAACTGCATATAATAGATTTCCACACCTATATATATATATATACATATATATATATATATATATATAGGTAATTCTGTGTGGTATTAGAGTAAGAATACAATTCACCACCTTGACATAAAACGTAAAATTTTCAAACTTTAATTATGCTTTCTAAAAAAAAATATGTGTGATAATTGATAGTTTTAAATAATGTGTTGCCAAATTTTGTTTCAAAAATCATTTTTTGTTAAGCTAACAACAGTTTCAAGTATGTATGTATATCTTCATTGTAGTCGAATATCCATTCGTTCACTCGCCGGAACTTCTAGTGAAACTGAAGGTGTTGCTGGAAGCCAGTGCTTGCTTATAACAATTCAGGTTATACTGAGTAATATCTCTTTTTGGTTGATCTTGCAATGTTTACTGTATTTTTAGCTTTATAATGTAACGACGATATAATCGTCATCATCGTCTCAGATCATGCACGTTCCACTGCTGGGCTCTAGCCTCCTCCCCAATAGGAGGGCAATTAAACTATTATACCATGCTGGTCAGACACGTTGGTATAGGATTTTACTTTCGAGTTTTCCTTCTTTTGCACAGGTGTATATGCATATTATATTCCTTAGTCGTCTTTTACGACATCCACGGACAAATTGGTGAATTGTATTCTTACTCCGTCACCACATGAAATTATTTACATATTTATTTATAACTTCATATTTTATTATATTGCAAGCTTCACAAAATAATTTTTCTTTCTTAATACAAACCTCAGCATTATTATTGGAAAATATTGTGGATTTGCCTTACAGGAATGATGGGAATATGGTAGGCCAATAAATGAACTAAAACATATACATAAAAATATCCGACTGCCGTGACTTCGCGCACGTCGATTCAGCTCTTATGACAAATATGAGAGGACATTTTCTATTGTATAGCAACCCATATCAGTCGGTTATAAATTATGTCACGTATCTCGCTACTCGAGGATAATGGGTTCATGTTTCGATATGGCTCAATGAGCGCATCGATAAGTGCAGAATCATAATGAATGCCTGAATATAAGGACGTTTTTCATAACATTTTTTTACACGTGACCGCAATTTGCAATTCGCAAATTTTCACAACATTTTATACTTTAAAGTACTTCAATTGAAGGCAATAATCTATATTCCAGGTAAAGTAATACTCTACTTATTTATAACCGACTTCAAATAGGAGGAGGTTTCTCAATTCGACCATATTATGCTTTTTTTATGTTTGTTCGCGGATAACTTCGTCGTTAATGAACCGATTTTGATGATTCTTTTTTTGTTGGAAAGTGTATATTTTCCAAATGGTCCCATGAAAATTTTATCGAAATCAGACAAGCGGTTTTTGAAAAATCAACAAACATCTAAAAAAATTTCTAAATTTTCTTTTTATTGTAAAAAATAATAGTCCATACAAGTCTGCAGTTTTTCCGTATGCAGAAGCGTGCCGTGAGAACGATTGCAAAAGTGACGCAAGAAACATCGGTGAGACCATATTTTAGGTCACTGCGGATTCTCACTTTCCCCTCAATCGTAATATTCTCGATAGTTGTGTTCGTTAGACAAAATCTTGACTCGTTTAAGACTCGCGGAGACAACTGGAACGGCTGCAACACACGTGGTAGCAGAAAACTCGCTGAGGTACCTCGCTGGCTTGCCAAGTCCGACAAATTAACACACGTCATGGGCCCCAGTCTATATAATCAGCTGCCAGTACATATTACTGATGCACATAATTTGACAATATTTAATAATAGATTAAAATCATGGCTTATTGAAAATGCTTTCTATCGCGTTGAGGATTTCGTGCCTGAATTAATATAATTATTATAAACTTTTCAATTCATTTATTATTATAATATTATTAAGTAGTTGAAATCAATTTATTTATTATTATGAGTTATTATTATTATTATTTCTTTTTTTTACAATTTACCACAATTAGTTTTAATATACTACATGTTATATGTAATTATCTATTGTAAATGAAATGATTGACTGTGTACGTTTGACAACATATATATTTGACCTGTAAATAACATTTACTAATAAATTGATTATTCTGATTATTATTATTCTTGTGTTAGCCACAAGCCTTCCCCCCTAGTAGGACCGAAATTAAACTATTATAAACTGCTGGGGTCGTTAATAGCAGTTTATTATTTTACATTGATAATAACTGATAACACGTTTGCTTGGTTTAACAGGCTCTGGTCTGGACACATCCCATCCGTTCCGTCCGGAGCGACGGAAGGGCGTTCAGCTCCATAATCTAATAACTGATAACACCTTAGTAATACTACTTCATTTATCACTTTCAAGTCACTCAAGTGTGGGTGCACTTTATCTAATATCACACTGACTCGGTTAACATTTATAACTGCATCGTTGCTAAAAGTTGACGTTATATTTTGATGCTTTATTAAGAATGATATAATCTCTAATAGAGATATATTCTATAATCCTTAAAGAAGGCATCTAGACACGCGGTAGCGTGTTAAGTTCAATGCCAGTGAATAGGTTTAAAAAGACTATCAAAAATAGACTTTGTAGAAAACGCAATTATAAAATTTCGGTCTATCTAGATGATAATCTATACCAATAAATAAAATTGGAGTGTCTGTTTGTAATGTCAAAATAATAGGCTTTTTTCATGCTCACATGGTTATTTGCACGACACCTATGTCTAAAATACAGATTAAAAAAATGTTGTCTGTTTGTTTGTTCCGGATAATCTTCAAAACGGCTCGACCGATTTCAAAAATTCTTTCACCAATGGAATGCTATAATATCAGGGAGTAACCTAGGCTATATATTTTCCCGGTATTCCCACGGGAACGGGAACTATGCGGGTAAAACGACTAAAAGCGAAGTGAGGGCGGGTTGCTAGTAAAGAATATGTATGAGCAGCTCCTCATTCAACTTTATGGCGCTCCTAATTTGTCGTCTGAACTCGCAATTTTTTGTTGCTGCTATTATTGTATAGCGTAACGTCTTGCGCCTAACGAATTTAGGTTTCAGTCTTTTAAGTATTCTTATAGTTCTTAGTTTATGCTTTGGTCGTGCTCACTGAAAAGTTCTGCTTGCAGTAGCTACTGGCTGCTCTAGTAGTTAACGCGTGATTGGACGCTGCTCATGGGATCTGGTCCAGAAATTTTTCTTATTTGTATTACATTTTGAAAAACATATAATATATCTGATTTCGATATACACTGGAGCTAATACTATATATTGTTTTCATAAAATTGCATTGAAAGGAAGTTATTTAAAAAATGACAGCACCCCGAGATACTTGGCGGCTCTTTTCTAATAAATAAATTTCAAGAATTTCTCCAGAACTTGGCATTCATTTTTATCAGTGAAGATGGTTATCATACCATAGTTAAGTATTACAATATTGAGCTTGACTCACATTTTCACATTTATGTTTTTGATGAGATAATATTTCTCAGTAAAAAATCTACTCGTAATATGGGCTTAGTTTAACGGTTTTATTTAGAAAGAAAACTGTATTCCTCGTATTGTCTTTCAGAATCTTACCATGAGATATATAATTCAATTCTCCGGGTGTCCGAAGTCCAATTCCATTGGACTTTATAGTCTGGAGATTCTTGGGAAAGGCTATAATTTAACTGTCATCTTGGTATCTTATTCGGCGGGTTCACGAACTTCCGTAACGAAATACTTTAAACTTTTCTCTGTTTTAGAACAAAGACCTGAAGTCCAACTAAGACATTTGTGGAGTTTGATTTTTTATATACACATTGTCAAAATAATATTATATGCTAAGTATATAAAATAAAAACGCAATAGAAATCTATGCGACATAATTATTACGTCGGCATATATATATGTACATAAAAAGGTAGATGCATTATCTTCTTCATCTAGTTATCATACGCACGATGATGACCGAATCTTCCACCCGGCCACGATTTTCACAGTTTTCCATCCACATTTAGTCTTTCTGGACAAAGTTTCAAAACGATCGTACGTAATGATGTCTCTCATTATCTTCTTAATCCAAAGTCACATTAATCTATCCGTTATCAAATTACCAATACATTGTAGGGTAATTAATTATATTATTAATTAAACTGTGTTATCGGCCTTATCTGTACGTGACTAAATGAATACACGAGATATGAGGTATGAATGGTTAGCACGCAACAAGCGCGACATAACTCGCCACCTTGAAATTTACAAGAAAACATTTGTAAGTGCAATCTTTGATACTATAGCATAGTGGTGTAAGTATCAGCCCACTGTTGCGACCGTCGTGTGTTTGATCGTCACGCAGGACCTTTGTGCGATCCAAAAATTATTGTTTTGAGGTGCTATTTGTGTCTGTTGTGTATTTGCAAAGTTCCAAGCGACACATTGACTTATTGGAGTGGAGATGTCTTTAAAAAAATTTCACTGATTATCGATTCTCTGTGTGGTAACTGGTTAAAAATAACTTATGAATGGACCACCATGATTGTGTCAACTCATTGAAATGGAATTGACCTACTATACCACGTTGGTTAAACAAGTTATAGGGTTTTATTTCGAACTTCTCTTGCATAGATGTTATCTACATATTATGTTTCTTAGTCGACTTGTACAACATCTATGAGCAAGAAATGGGGTTGTGAACTGTATTCTTACTCTGTCACCACACGGAAAAATTGATGATTTTTAAGACAACCTTAGACTTCATTCTTTATTTGAATGAATCATACATTGCGTCTTAAAAGCGACATATCCTTCTTAGCATTGAAAAATTCGTCTTAACTAACGTGCTAGTCACACTGATACTGTTGAATACGAGTGTGGGATTAATTTTGTCGATAAGCCGATATATTATCAGTTTAAATCTGCTTCAGTACCTTGCCGATTTGTGTACATTATTAAGCTACGTAGTGTTCCTTAGTGATACCAAAATATGTATTTGTAGTCTGGGTATTGTTGGCGAGTTGGTCGAGTAGTCATTGGCAATCTTACGCGGTGAGTGGTTGGACGTTGCGTCCAACAATTAATAATATATTTGCGACTGTATTTATTAACGATCTATAAAATTTCGGTAACCATAGAATATAAATAGCATAATATTGCTTCATGTATAGTATTAGGTGTAACCTTTTTTTTATTTTATTTAATCTCAAATAAATTAATTAACCTCAATATTGACATGGTTGGTAGAAATGGACATTAGCTTACGTGTGGCTGCCATAATAGAACTTATTGTTAACGTTTACATTTTATTGAAAAAATCTTCATCGTATTGTAACGTACCTATGTATATTAAAGATATTGTTAAAGCTTTTCTATTTTTTAAACATGAAAATAAATATTAGTGTAACTTACACTGAAAAAACAATTTTAGTGTGAAAAATAGTGTTAATTACATGAAAAAAAACAAAGTTTATTTTATTTAAGAATAGCGGGACAGCGTTGCCCGCAGGTCAACCACGTGATACCACAATACCATACATATTTTATACTTCAAATCAACAGAGGTCAAATTGATTCACGTTTCAATTACGTAATATTGAAATCTCGCCGACTGTTCTTCAGCGTCATTCGTTAAAGTTATAAATTAAGAAATCTTAAATTATTAAATGATAGTACGCCGAATGCAATGATAATTACATTGTCGTAATCGTAAACACTTTATTATTGGAAATGATAAGACACAGTGAGACTTATATGTTTGTGAATTACTTAGTGGTACTTATAAATAATGATACTTATATATTTGTGATCCTACCTGGACACTGTCGGTGTGAAGTGTTTGTATAGAAACGCTACTATGTTGGTCGCATCCGGGATAACATTTGATATATTGGTACACTCGACACCGCGTAAGGGCGACGCCCCGGCAACACTGTCTTCTTGCTGGGGTATCGAAAGGAACAGTATCCCAACGGTACCACCGTAGCCAGCCATGGATGTCAAGGAATCTGTACCAGTGTTGGGCCCAATGGTTATGGGGAGGCAATACTGCAGGTTATGGAGCCACACGCCGCTCATCCGTCACCCTGGACAGATTGGGCAGGGTGTAGCCCACCACAAAAAAGGGACACACTGTCGACAGTCTTCTCTCTTTTGCTACAGGCCGGTCCGCCCAGGGTAGTCCCACACTTTCGCAAAACATCTGAATAGTAGCAAATTGTTACTGCACTTAGTTTGGTGTCCGAAAGCGGCAAGCCCAACTTTCTGAGGATGTTTGCGTGTGGTGGAATTTGGTGACGCCTTTAGTATCACCGAATCTCATTGCACGAATTAACACTCCCTTCGCTTTACTCATAGTAGGCAGCGGCCTTCCATGAGCGCCCGTATCACTTATCATCAGCTGTCCTCGTTTGTCACCAAAATCAATAAAAAAATGTAATTAATTCCATTATCTTTTTTTGGAATTTTGCTTTATCTAGTTTCGGCAGAATATAACCTTCTATGATGTAATCATCTTGTTTCATAATATAAAGCCTTATTCTGAAGTGGATAATGATATTCTAAGAAAAGTTGCCAGAATATTTTATGACACAAACTCTTTTTAAAGACCCCCACAGTTGTGTTTAATACAACTCAGCGGTGCCCGACTCCATACGACTTTCCTGGATCTTCTGCATCCATGATCATAATCTTTTATTATGTTTTTCTGGTTATACTTATGTAGTGTTTTTCTTTCACAGGACAGTGTAAATATCTTCGGCCAAGATGTGTCCAATTTGGCCGTTGCACCTCATCATCATATACCTGCTGGCATTATGTCCCCTATGGGTGCTTTGCCAGACGCTGCCACAACTGACAGCGACGTACAACCCTAATGAAATTACAGTTCTTATGGATGAATACGATTTTGTCAATGTTACTGTTAGTGGTAAGTTATACGTTATATATTATACATTTTCACTGTGGTAACGGAGTAAGAATACCATTCACCACCCCCCTATCTTGCCCGCGGGTATTGTAAAAGACGACCAAGAGATTTAATATGCATTAAGATATATGCAAAAGAAGGAAAACTCGAAATAAAACCTTATACCAACACGTCTGACCAGCGTGGCAAAGTGGGTCAATTTCCCTCCTATTGTGGAAGAGACTAGGGCCCAGCAGTGGGACGTATATGAGCCGACATGTTATATACAAGAGAAGAAAATCCTGAATTAAAACCTTACACCAACCCGTCTGGCCAGCGTGCTATAGTAAGTCAGTTGCCCTCCTATTAAGAAGGAGGCTCGAGCCTAGCAGTGCGACCTATATAATATGACGATTAATAAACTTAGGATGTTTCTCTTATGGCGAGATTGCTTAGGCCATTTATGACGAATTTATTTTTAAGACATGACCCCGCATTATGTTTATATACGCTGTACAAACGACAATGAAAGGATAGCCTTTGAATCATATTTTGTGAATCGCAGAAAGGATGGTTCGGTAAATTCGATGGATTCCAAGGTATTCGCCACTCGACGAGAGGGTACCCCAAGTAGGGGGTATTCCGTCGGGCCGACCACTGATGACAAGTAACCCTGCTCCGGTGATCGGCCCAACGACAAAGATGACGTGGTGTTCGGGTGGGTTGCGGGTGTGCGTGCTTACGCCCCTCTGTCGCCCCGGACGGACGGAGTGGTGCGAAGAGCGCGCGGACCGCAGCCCACCCCAAAAAAAAAAGGTATTCGCCACAGTAATTCGCTACCATTAGGCTATCCTTACCGCGTGTGAGGATAAGTTAACATCCGTGGCTAGCCCGGTGTAAAGTCTGAAATGAAATCTTAGTTATTATGCCCTAAAAGCACGTATCCGAAGGGCTAGTATAAGACTGTAATAAACCCCACATCTAGAAAAGGCGTCTAAATTACAATTCATATAAAATCAATACAGCCTGTCTACTTCTAACACAGGTAGAGGCATGTCGTATAGGGCTTTGGCTATTATTTAACACCGGCAGCTTGTCTAACTTTAGTCCTCCCAAAGAATATAATCATTGGCAACACGATACTATTTAAAACTGATAGTACGTCTTAGTCAGCTTTTAGGACATCCACAAGGAATGTAGGACTAGTATTCATGACCACTGAAGAATGTATATACATTACTGAATTCTGATGTTTATGCGAGTATTATTCATATTAAATAAAACTATTTTTACGGATTTTATTGCATTTTAGTTCGATTTTTACTGTCTGAACGTTTAGAACATTTTTCTACGTTTATGGTCACTGGGAGACTTGGTCTTCAAGTAACCATAATTTACAAAAAGAAGTCGTTATTACAAAAAATAATAAATAATTTTATTACATATTTCAAAGCTATGTATGTTAATATTTTTTTTTTTGTTATAATTATTGCGTAGGTACGAATTATTTGTAACAAAATACATATTTTTTTTCACGTGAAGTACTTTGCAATGTATATATTATTTATGTACATGTTACAATTTTTTTTGTAATAAAAAACCTATTTTTAATAAGATATTAACCAATACGATTAACAAAAAATAATACCGGTTAATGTCATTATATTATTACCACTTAAAAGTTTAAAATGAATAAGTATTTTTTTATAAGCGGGTTCACGAAATACAACTCTTTGATAAATTGTTTATTCATTGAAACAGTAGAATAAAATGGTTTATTTATATTTTATATAAGTCAGGTAGTGCACAATTTATAAAAAATAACTGCCTTTAAAATAAGTAATAAAACATTTTATTACTCGGCAGACTAAAATGAACAAAAAAAAATGGGCCGTCACTCAGGACGCCTGGCAGATATGAAACATCGAAATTATTTTGTACATAATATGCATAAAAGAACACATTACGATAGGAACTTATATAGCATAAAGTATTAATAAAACATGATTTTTTTTTAGAAAACGATGAATTTTATTTAATAAACATTCATTTTCATTAGTATCATCATCATCATTTCAGTTCATATACATCCCACTGTTGGGCTCGAACCTCCTCCGCAATAGGAGCTAAATTGACCTTACTACCATGCTAATCAGTCAGTGATGAAAAATGTAAAATGAGATGGCGTTGGACAAAATTCTAAAACAGGTTATGGTTCCGTTACACAAATGTACACATCCAACCGTGGCGTTAACGCCATACCAGCGATCAGGTTCACCCTCGCCTATAGATGTTTCACATCAAAAATCGTAATTTTTATATAGAAAATTATATTGTTTTTTTTTCTAGGTACTGGTATGCAAGTGGGCGATGAGTTTACGTTGCTTACTACGGATACACAATTAGTTACAGCAGGTTGGAACGGAGATACCCCTTCTGCTGCAGTTCAGATAACAGAGCAGCACGTGGCTAACAATGAATTCGAAGGCAAAATACAAATTAATGGCCAATTCTTGGGTAAGTGTTTTAGCATCTTTTTAAGCTCTCATTAATAACGAATCCAGTGGAATATCTAGATAATATTGCGTATATAGACTATAGGAATTGCAATAATAAACATATCTACTTAATAAATAAATAAAATTTAATAAAAGTACTGTTTAAACGACTTCGAAAAAGGTTGTTCTCAATTTGACTGTATTTTTTTTTCGATGTTTGTTACCTTAGTACATTCGACTGGATGAACCGATTTTGATGATTCTTCTTTTGTGGTACCATTTTTTTTGGTTCAGTTCTGACAATGGCATCCATGGGCAAAATAATAAGTCTTATTGAAGACAGTTTTCTTTTTTGTTAAAAGTTTATATAGATAACCGAACTAAAACTGCGATGTAGAGAATAAGCACTAATATCTCAACCACAGATATAAATAAAATCTACTAACTAAACTAAACTAAAATCACTAATCCTATAAGGATAATGGAATATAATATTTTAATTTTTGCCTTGTCGTCGGTCATTGATAATTTGATAATTGCGGGTGTGCGTGCTTACGCCCCTCTGTCGCCCCGGACGGAGTGGTACGAGGAGTGCGCCGACCGCGACCCACCCAAAAAAAAGGGTGTAAATCACGTACAAATTCCGTTATATACAAATCAAGTTATTATAAACATATTAATGAATTCGTTTTCGACCCTATTTTAACCACTCACAGTATCTTTATAACTGTAATAATTTTTTTACATAAACATAATGATATTTAATATTCACGATCATATTACTTGGCAAGTATGTCAAGATCGACCTTACCGCACGTTATATCGATAACACGTTGATCGTACAAGATGTAGTCCCGGATATGAATTTCGAACCGGAGCAAAACGTTGAAAATGACACTTTTTCTATTCTGGTATTTCAGATTTAACAATTATTATTTAAACTTTGATTTGTTGAAAATTTTAATCAAGTCGAATAACTGAAAATAATTCGTAATAGATTATCCGATAACATTGAGAAATTTAATAAAAAGAATTACATGTATTTGGGCTTAAGATATAAATGATCTTGTTCTTTATGGATATACACTTGGTTTGTAAAATAAGGAAGCATACGCATTTTTACCTTTCTTATTCGTAATTTTTGAAAAGTAGTATATGGATTTTTTGCTGGGGACTTCAGAGGCGAAGTTAATTTTTATTAGATATTTTCTGCCAATTCCGTGTAATTTCTAAAGTTGTAATTCACTATTCTAAGAAATTAAGGCGGATAATAATCAGTGATTCAGCCCTTTTCAAAGAACTTAAAGTCATTTATAGAAAATCGTAAATTTTTAAATTTAGTGTTAGCAACCAGGAAAGCTCGCCTGTTTTAAATTTTGTATTGTGGGCCATAGTATATTGTAAGAATGCATGCGCATTCTTAAATCAGCTGTGATTGAAATTTAAATTAATCGTCGTCATTCCGACGCATTCAGTATAATAGCTGATATCTCAAACATAAATTTAGTCTTAGCCATTTAAAGACCATTTTCGCTTGTCTTGTTATATTGGCCTATGTAACGTCAGCTTTACGCAGGAATAGTCCAGCCGATGGTGCTAAACCACATTAGTGACGTCATTGTCCAGACATGGAAGAAGGGCGAAGATCGCATGTTTAGTATGAAACGTGTACCGTATGGCCGGAATCTACGGTGCTATAGTAGTTGGTCACGGTAGATTATTATGTTTGCATGTTGTCCTGGTATTCTCCTAGAGGACCAACATTGCAGTCAGGTCATATCACGGGAGGATTTTTTTTTAAATTTTATTACCGAGTGTTACGACTAAATTTTTACTACATTATTTAGGTATATTATTTTGTTTAACAGTTACTTGTTTTTTAACCTTGATGACATTGTTGTGTCTGTTAAATGCACATAATTTAACAACTGCATAAATATCCGTTAATTTATTATGAGCATTTCTCGATAAGAAAAATCAACAGTTTTAAATAATATGAGTAAATATTAATTGCATATAATTGCTTTTAATATAAACATCTATATAAATAACATCAAAATTATTGTCGAACATTTTAATTGTTTTATATTATAGTATTTCCGTTCCACGCCACATGCCTATGCATAGGCGTCCCGTGTGGCAATAATAATGCCTTATTCACTATCCCATCCTTTCGCGAAGGTGATCATAAAAGGCGATTAAAGGACGCAGATAGTGGTAGGACCACACGGTCGACGGTCTTCTGTCCATAGCCGCGGGCCGTTCAGTCCGGGGTAGTAAGTACCACACTCTCGAAGAAAATCGAAGTCTGAGTAGTAGCAATTTGTTACTGCATTTCGTTAAGTGAGCGAGAGTGACGACAGCCCTACACTCTGAGATTGCGTGTGATAGGTTTTGGCGATGTCTTTAGTATCACCAAACCTCATTACATGCATTCACACTCCCTTCACTTTTATTACGGTAGGCAGCGGCCAAACAAAGGTTTATCAGTGGGAGTATCACTTACCATCACGTGTGCTGTATACATGGGCGTACCCAGGTTCTGGGCCAGGGGGGACAAATAAGATTTTTTATAAGCTTATATGTATATATAGTAGGGTTCCCTTTATAACGTAGGAGAGCACTAAGAAAGAATTTTGGAAAATTCACCCCCTAAGGGGGTCAAACGGGGGTACAAAATTAGTATGAAACTGACGTTTTTGAAGTTATTCAAATGAAATTAAGTACGAAGATTCTTCATTAAAAATCATGAAATAGGTGTAAAATATTTTTTCGAAAATCATCCCTTAAAGATTAAAAGGGAGGTCCAAAGTTAGTATGAAAGTTCTCTGATTTTTAAAGATATTTCAATGCAATGTTGTAGTTGGGTTACAAGTTCGTAATAATGAATATTGCCGACATCCCTTTTTGTGAATTCAATTCCCAAGGGGGTAAAAGAGGGGTGCAAATTTAGTAGGTATAAAAGTTTTTCGTATTTACCTACATTATTTCAATGAAATTTTGTATTTATGTTATTAGTTCCTAATAATTATTATCGGCGATACCCTACTCAGAGTTTAAAATAGGGGAGCGGGACGTACCTACGTGACGGACACTAATTACACCGAACCTCAGAAAAATAATTTATTGATTGCACAAAGTATTGTTCCGTGTCGAAATCGAATCAGTGTTTTAACTGGCGCAATCGTGATCCGTGCAATATTATTTTATTAATATATATTTTGAAATCAACAGGGAGGGCGGATCTGGTGATGGAGGGTAGACGCGGTCAGGAGCAGTTCAGCATCACCAATGGTAGCATGCCCATCATTATAGTGAGGCCAGAAAGAGTGATAGATACAGTATTCACCACATCCGTTGCACTTTTTGTAAGTTCCAATATTTTTTATTTCCTTTCTTAGTAAACGAGTAAGTAGTCCACAACGGACGCTTAGTGGTGACTGTCGCTCAAGGACTTATTTACACAAGAGATGCCAATTTCGAAAGAGAATCCTACACCAATTCCTTTCATCAGTGGGGTATAATAGGTCTATTTCCATCCTATCGGGGAGGAGGCTCGAGCTGAACGACGACGATAGGTGACCGCTGAAAACGCTCAACCCGGATAGAAAATATCAGTATGACTAAATAGTCCTATGCCAATCCATCTTAGCTGGCGAGATTTAATAACCTAATTATTCTCATCTAGAGTCTTGTATCTAAAAGTCGACAGTGTATTGTTGGAGAATAGAAATATCATCATCTCAGCCCATACACGTCCCACTGTTGGGCTCGGGCCTCCACTTTGTGATTGTAATTGAACTACTACTACGCTGGTCAGACGTGTTGGCATAGAGTTCCGTCTCGAGTTTGCCTACCCTTGCTATAGATATTACACGCATATTTAATCTCTTAGACGTCTTTTACGTCATCTACGGGCAAGCGAGGGGGTGATGAATTGTATTCTTACTCCGTCACCACACGGAAAAAAAGAGAAGAGAATATAACATAATGAAAATGATTTTTTTTTTCAGGTATCGTTAATCTTCATAAACTTTGGATGCGCAATGGATTGGCCGACTGTGAAGAATGTGATAAAGCGACCGATAGGTCCGGCCATCGGTATGCTTGGACAATTCCTTTTCATGCCACTTGTAAGTACTTATTACAGTTTTCTTTGTATCACTAACAGTCTATTCTAGGTCTACAGATCAGCTACCGTGAAAGTACTTTTAATGCATAACGCCTTTCGCAACCCAATATTATTCCCCTTAGGAAAAGCATATGTCGAACAGCTGGTGTTAATAGCTTGATATAAGGAAATGAATGCATTCAAACCTGGTTAAGTATAAATCGGGTAAGCGAGAAAACTTCATTAGTATCTGGATGAAGTCTCGTTTTTTTACCTCCCTGATACCTCAATAAATGAGAAACATAATTCTAGTAGTAGTAGGACCACACTGTTGACAGTTGTTTGTCTATAGCTGCGGGCCGGTCTGTCCGGACTACCAGAGTCGCAGAAAATCGACGTCTGAGTAGTAGCAATTTGTTACTGCGCTTCGTTCGAAAAATATATCGCGGTCCTTTGTACTCTTGCTTAGCGTCGTCGATCCTGGGCTCTACTATTTGCATACACAAGTATGTTTGGCTACCGTGAGTGAATTATAAATTAAAAAAAAAGAACACCTATTTGGAGATTCATTTTATTTATTTTTTGTTATAGATGTCTTTTGGTCTTGGTTTCTTGATTTTCCCTGACTCGCCAGCTATGCGTTTGGGCATGTTCTTCACTGGAGTGTCACCAGGCGGTGGAGCTTCAAACATCTGGACTTTCATCTTAGGAGGAAATCTCAACTTATCTCTTGCCATGACATCAATATCAACTTTAGCATCTTTCGGTAAGCATTCAAGTTGAGATGTATATCTGAATATTGGCCACGTTGAATTGTTTTGTATGCTGACAGTATAAAAATGCAATTCAACCACCCCTTCTCCTACCTGTGGGTGTCGTAAAACACGACAAAGGGACATAATATGTAGATAACGCCATGCAAGAGAAGGAAAACTCCAAATTAAACCCTATACGTCTGACCAACGTGGTATAGTGGGTCAATCGCCCTCCCATTGTGACACAGGCTCGAGCCCAGCAGTGGGATGTATATGAGCCGAAGTGATGATTGGATCCGTGGCTAATGGGAAGGCCTTTATCTCTGAAGAAATAAGTAGAAGTGTTAACGTGTCCATGTTACAAGCTACGTACATACGCTAAACAACTACCAAGCCTATTTTCACTAACTACGCATAGCTTCCACAAACTTGCCGAGTTGCTTAAGAAAGTTCTCAAAATTGAGGAAATACAAGAACAAGGCTTGTTGCTTCACCCAAGGTTCTCCTTTTTATTACCATTAGTAGTAGACTGGTACGTAACCCAGCCTGAAGACCTCCCACAATAGCGTACATTTTATGCTACTGAACCAAAGAGGCTACAATTACTGACAATTGCACTTACAGAAATACAGAAGTCTATATCGCCTTAAACGCGTATTTGATTCATCTTAAGCATTCTAAATTAAATATACAGTAACAATTAAAATTAAAGAAAAAAAATTATAATAATAAAATGACGGTACCCACATAAAAACAGCAAACATAAAAAGAAACGAGGGGGTAATTGGAAATTATATTCTTTGTGTAGCTTGATAATGTTTTTTTATCAATATCTAGTTTTTTTTTTCTATCCATAGAGTATATTTTTTTTTATTTCAGCTTTTATGCCAATGTGGTTATTCTCTCTTGGCCAAGTGGTATTCCGTAACGCAAATATCGTAGTACCATACCAACGCATTGCCACCTTCGTGGTAGGCTTGATAGTCCCACTGGGCATAGGACTGGGTATGCAGAAGTGGACACCAAAACTCGCCGCTTTCATGGTCAGGATATTGAAGGGATTCTCCACACTTTTGCTGCTCTTCATCATCGTTTTTGCTATTGCAACAAACGTTTATATATTCCAATTGTTTACTTGGAGGGTAAGGATTTTTTCTTTATATTTACGTAAAAATTTACTCTTTACTAGCAACACTGCCTCGCTTCGGTTTCAGTCGCCTTACTCGCATATTGCCCATTCTAAAAAAAATGCTAATTAAGTAATGCCTCAATCTACATAAATCCAACTGTTGGGCTCGAGCCTCCGCCATAATGGGAGAGGAATTGACCTACAATTTTTTATTTTTATTTTTTTGACCTACAATAGGAATTCATCTACAATACCTGTGGTCCTTGTGGTGACGGAATAAGAATACTATTCACCAATCCATATCTTGCCTGTGGATGTCGTAGAAGACGACTAAGGGATATAATACGCATATGATATCTATGCAAAAGAAGGAAAACTCGAAACAAAACCCTATGCCAATCTGTCTGACCAGCATGGTATACTAAGGTCAATTTCCCTCTTATTATGGAGGAGGCTCGAGCCCAGCAGTGTGAAGTATATGAGCCGAAATGATACCACCCAGGTGGAACGTGTTGCCATAAGGTTTTATGACGAGTCTTCCTTCTTATACATAGATGTTATCTGCATAACATATCCTTAAGTCGTCTTTTATGGTACCCACAGATTATTGAGGATAGTGAATTATATTCTTCTCTGTTACCACAAGGAATGAGAAAGTCCAAAAAAATGCATTGATTTCATGGCGTTCTAATAGTTACATTGTATGTGATTTCTATTGCGGTGGGGGCATAAGAACATAATAATTCATCGCATATCTTGCTCGTGCAAGTCGTAAAAAATCGCCTTTTACATCACTCAAGGACCAGACCAGGTTTGGTAAATTGTATTCTTAATTCTTATTATTCTTCCATATGCCCTTTGAAAGGCCTAAGTTCAGTATATGTCAATAGTCTAATGCAGGGGTTCCTACACTTTAAAGATAACACCAACAGGATACCTTTTATTTTACGGAACCCCATATCAAATGATAATAAATATGAACGGAGGACGAAGACCACCGCGTAACTTCATAATAGTAATGAGATCTTCTCAGGGCCGGATTAAACCTGCCAGGGTTTCTGGGCAGTGCGAGCCTCAGGTCCATGGTACAAGGTCTGTGAACAGTGGTATCACTTACCATCAGAGAAAACCGCAGTTTTCTCTTTTGCCACCAACAGAATTTAAAAAAAACAGAATGATATTAAAAAAGTCCGTCTATGAAATGTTTTTTTTTTTCTTGGTGCTCGGAGCCTCTAGGCGTTGCCTAGTCCGCCTTATGGCTAATCTGGCCCTGATTCTTCTCATCATCAATTTTGCACTATTTCAAAATAATATTTGTAACAGCCAAATTACTAAAATTAAACGCTCTTCAATTTTGGCTGAACCCTGATGACTATTCTACGGAACCCCTAGGTTCTGCGGAACACACTTTGGGAATCCCTGATCTAATGAATGAATGACAGATATATTATTATTTCTTTTTTTAGATCATTGTGGCAGGTATGGGTATACCCTGGCTGGGTTACACAGCTGGTTACATCCTGGCACGTGTGTTCAAACAGCCGCACGTTGATGCTATCGCCATATCTATCGAGACCGGTTTACAAAACACCGGTATCGCTATCTTTTTGTTGAGATACGCCCTGGGACAGCCTGAAGCTGATCTTACTACAGGTAACTTTTTCTATTGCTTATTTTTTATAACAAATAACACGGCAACATTAAGAAATCATAGCGCTGAGAATATTACAAACATGGAACATTCATTTGTGGGCCGCTTTAAGAACTCCTGTGTAGCGTTCAAACCCTCGACTGTTGAAATAAGAGATGGCTACTCTGAGCACTATGCCATTTGTGCAGTTGAATATCCAATAGTGGGAAATTAGTAAGTGAGTCCCGGCATGCTTGAATTAACGAAATAAAATGTATTTCTTGCGCTGCTGTAACATGTAAATTGAGGATGGCTGTCAATCTTAGTCTCATGTTTGTGACTGCGTAACTTCGTGTATTTAAATTTCACGAATTTGCTGTGTGTTCTCAAAAACTGAGAGACTAATGCCCGTTCACATCAAGCAATCGCATATGGCATATAATATCAATAATTTAATCGTTTAACATCGCTATTTAAATTGTCTTGGGTGTCACTTAAATTTAAGTGTTTGGTATAAACTACGTGAATAATCTCAACGTGTATATTTTTTCCTAACTACTTGACGGCTCAACAAATTTTGATAAATAATGCCAATAGAATAGTTTTGATGAAGCGAACGTCAGCGTGAATAAAATTATAACAAATTTTGACGAATGTGCAAATTGCATTATCAACATAAAGGGCTTTAAAAGACGAATACGAAAATTAAATCTATAAGGTTTGCAAGTGAGAGAAATTGATCTAATTTACCAGTCAGTCGGGTTAGTATAGGGCAGGGATGGCGAACCAATGGCACGCGTGCCACCGATGGCACGCTACACAATTTTTTGGGCACGTTAATGTTTACAAAATGGATTCTACACTACGAAAAAAAATTTGAAGTTTTATAATACTACTAGCAACCCGCCCTCGCTGCGCTTCGGGTTCAGTCGCCTTACCCGCGTAGTTCCCGTTGCCGTGGGAATACCGGGATAAAATATAGCCTTATATTATAGCTTTCCATTGGTGAAAGAATTTTTGAAATCGGTGCGGTGGTTTAAGCGTGAAAGCGTAATAAACAAACATCCTTACTTTCGCAATTATAATATTAGTAAGGATGATTATTATATTTTATTAATACTTTGATTCTATTTTTGTAGTAGGTAAATAAAGAGTTTTGAGTTGATTGTATTAACTATTATCATTTTGCCAATGATAACAAAGTCCAAATTATTTTATGGAACGTCTAAAACCTCATGAAAAAAATATTTATGGCACGTGGATATGTAAAGGTTCGCCACCCCTGGTATAGGGCATTACACAAATGCGCTCCGCCGCCGGCAACTGGAGCGGCACAGGCGCGACTACCTGCGGCTGATGCCGTTGCCGTTGAGCCGGGCGGCGAGGGAGACGACCATGGCCCACCCCCCAAAAAAAAAGGCATCACACAGAGAGAAAAAATAATTATTAGATGACTATAGTTGTTATGACAATTTTATTTGGAGTGTTATGTAAGCGCTTGGATCTCACGACCTGAATTAAATGTAACATATATGAACATTTTTATTCTTCCACAGTGATACCCGTCTCTGTAGCCATCATGACACCCATTCCGATGACCATAATCTACATTTATCAGAAGATCAAGGCTTGGTGAGTACTTAGTTAAATCTTTTACGATGTGTATTATTCATCAGTTATATCAATGTACACTCTTGGACATAGGTCTAAGACCAATCATCTCCCTGAGACAGATTGGTGATCACAGTTATTATAGCTCCCCTGGACTACTCCCGTATTCCATACTACGTAGCCTACTTTAAAGAGGTTCTTACCTTTAACCTTCCTACTTTAAAGCATATTAACGCTTGAACAAAGTAGGAACGCCGTACGTGACTTTGAAACAAAGGTGTCAGACAAAATATGCTGTTTAGAGTTTTGACTGAATTTTTGAACTAGTCTTCAGCATAACGTTCAAACAAGAGGGAGTACAATCATGAACAAGTCAACTAAATAAAGTTCGATATAGAGTTAATCTTCTTTAAATACACAAACATACTATGTTCGACTGCACAAGATAATATACCTACCTACTTACCATGCTAGTGTCAGGGGGTTCGAATCCCACGCAAGACAACATTGTGCACAAATTATTGTTCTGAGTCTAGATGTAATTTGTGTCCGTTAATTATATATTTGTAAAGCAATATTAAGATTATTTCCTTAGTGCAGGGTGTTAAAACAAAAATGTTGGTTTGATTAATTCCTGACGAGGACGTTAAAACGACAACAATACCTCATACTAACATTAATAAGCAACTCCAAAACTAGAAATTACACTACAAAATTACACTATTCCGCATGTTTACATTGTATGCAATTTGATTTTTTTATTTCATAATTGTTGTATTAATAATATTATTCATTAGATTATTATTATCTAAATGTTGTATTGTCGTTTTGAATGCTAATGTTATATAATAGATTAAGATATAATTATTATCATCAATCCATGTGGTGATGGAGTAATAATACAATTCACCACCCCCTCTCCTACCCGTGGGTGTCGTAAGAGACTAAGGGATATAATATGCATGTAACATCTATGCAAGAGATGAAGACTCTAAACAAAAACCCTATGCCAATATGTCTGATCAGCATGGTATAGTAGGTCAACTTCCCTCCCATAAAGCTGAGCCCAACAGTGGGACGTATATGGGCTGACATGAGTTGAAGATATAATCATGTTCTGGTAGTATACTATACAGCATATTAAAGAAATCTTGTCATATTTGTAGTAAAAAGGCATGATTAGGTATTCGATATATTTGTTTCTCTCAACTCACATAAGTGTCATTCTTGGGGTCGGGCTTCCTCTATAATGTGAGGAAAATACCGCGATACCGCGCTGGTCAGATGTGTTGGTATAGGGTTTCATTTCAAGTGTTCCTTCACTTCTTTTACGTCGTTTTTTTACGACACGTATGAACGAGAGGAGGTAGTGAATTGTATTCTTATTTCGTCATGTATATGTAAAGAAAAAAGTTAACAGGGCAGCAATTAAGTTTTGTTTGTAACACATCAAATTGCACTGTCTGAAGTTATTCATGAAGCTTTGGGATAAACATACATAGAATGGCGTAATTCTAACTATGGGTTTAATTTACCGGCAACTTTAAAATCAAGCTTACGATTTTAAATATACATCAATGTTAATTTTTGGAAACTTATCATAGGATTAAAAAAGAATATCATCATTGTCATCATCTCCATCCGTCTCTTATCCCAATCATTTTGGGTCGAAGCACTTTTCCATCATATTATTGTAATAATTTTAGTAATAGTTTTATGACCGGCCGCCTGACTGACATCAACTCCCTTTGGGAACGTATGTTGTTGACTAGACAGCATCATATGAAGTTGGCCCAATTCCATATAAACCTCCTAGTCGTCTTTTACAACACATTCGATACAGAGCTGGTAGTATTTATAGCGGCTAGCAATTATATTATTAAAAAAGAACAATAAAAAAGTTTTCTGCCATTTATTTAGTCGAAAGGCAGTAAATATTTTCAAAATTGGCAACATTCTAAATTGTATTTTTTTTTATTTTTCATATAAATTGTTTCGCATCAACATCATTTGGTTATATCGTCTAGTATGGGAGGTATGTTCATAAAATTGTACGCAATGTTTGGGTTGCGGTGATGGGTTTCCATTCATTGTGGACATGTGCCTATGGAATGCTTGGCTTGTATCTATATACTATAAAACGCTCTGAATGTAAGCTTTGATATGCTTATTTTATAGGTATTTAATAACTATGACAAGAAGAATATATACGAAGGCGATATGTACTTTGTTGCTTATTATTTTATGCAGAAAAATGTATAACAGGAACTCAACATAAATATAAACGGTTGTATAAATAAAATATTTATATAAACTCAAATAATGCATGTATTTGAGTTTTACCTTCAAATAATCTATTTATACAATTATGTAAATAAAATAGTGGAATATAAAACTCAAATAATGTATGTATTTGAGTTTTATATTCAAATATTTTATTTGTATATTTATGTAAATAAAATGTTTAGTAAACAGTTGCATAAATAAAATAGTTGAATATGTTTTTAAACAATGTATTTATGTTTTAAATTTAATTGGATTTTAATTTACTTCATTTTAATTGTAAAACATTCCCATTTTAATTAAATTATTTACTCTAAAAACAAAATCCTTATAAATACACGAATCTTATATTAGCAACTGTTATATTAGGGTACTAATATGCAATATCAAGCATGACTGCCTACAAATTTAATATCAAATGCACTACGCTGCCTGTAAAAAGTTTGCATGATACCAAGCAAGGAACGTCGAATCAAGTGTTTGTTTCCAATTTAATTGTGAGAATATCTTTATATGGAATTCTCGTCTAACTGTAGTTATAGATTTTTTTTAATATCAACACTAATATTAACAAAAATGTAGTTAGCAGCATGTATATCAGCATATATTTGTATATTTATAACAAAAAACGCTTCGAAAGACAAGTTGTAAATAATGTTTTTTATTACTTATAAATGTTGTTTTTATACACAAAATTATACTAAGATATTATATAAAAAAATATTTTATAATGATCATATGTTAATCATTAGAAGTATGAAAATGATGAATAACTGCTTTGTATCTATTCTAATAGGTACTTGTGTACACCCACCATTTAAAAAAAAAGTTTCGAAACTTAAATTTTAGGAACACGTAAAAAAGAACGTTATTTCCATCAATCGAGACTATCATTCAAAGTAACAAACAGTACTAATATTTTTTTCTAGAAAAGGCAGACTTGTGATGTAACATAAAAAATAAAATCATATATATATATAATAATTGTTTACACCCTTTCATTATTTACGCATATATGTACATTACAAATTTAGTGCAGCTTTTTAAAAAATCAATTATATATGCATTAAAATAATGGGGGTTAGCCCACAGCTCATTCGAAACGATACTGGACTGACACTCTTCCTTTATAAGACTTGAAATTTAACAAATGCCCGGTTCCATAGAAGTTACTTCTATCATAGTTGAAGGAGTACATAACTCTGTGTGTTTATGAATATTTTAAATTGTTTCCAGGAGACTATTATTTATATTGGTTCTCATTATATTATAAATATGTCATTATTATATAAAGCAGTATAAAAACAACATTTACAATGTAAGAAAAATCTCTATCCACTTTTTCTAACTTTTGTGGACTACTACTTCTAATTCTTTGGCAGAATGTTTTTTCTGTGTATTCTGAATAATTATTACTTTTAAATGTCTATAATAAAATAGTATTATAATTAAACAATAATACTATTGTTGTGTTATACTAAATAGTAAAGTTTGCCTTGATTGATACATATATACTTAATTTTCGTTGCTTATTTTTAATTTGGATGCTCAGTTTGATTTCAGCAAGCAATAATATTTTCAATTCAAAACACATCACCACGAATCCTTAATTTTCAATTAAAATTTTCTTTTTTTATCTAAACACTGCTATTAGTAGACATAGTTCCTTTGTTTTTTTCTGTATTCGTTAACAAAAAATTAAGATGTCACATTAAAAGACTTAATCTTGGATTAAAAATTACTATCAAATATATTTTCGCTAACAGAATAATATTCAGAATACATCTACATATATGAACAATTTAACCTAAATACTAACGTTGATGATAAAATTACAGTTGCGACAACCGAGGAAACCACAAAAAAATGTTGGATGAAGACAGTACCCCCACAGGAGAAACACAGCCCCCAATCGTCGCTACCGTTGATCTATTCGGAAAAGGAGCTGAAGAATTAGATAATAAGCCAGAAGACTCCAACATCAGTGCAAAGGCTGGTGTTGATCATGCTGTAATTGTCGATGAAAAAGATCACAGTACCCCCACTACAACAAATTAGTTATACGTATAACAAGATTACTTTTAAATTACATTTCATATAAGTATACATACATACATAGCCTCACGCCTGCTTCCCAGAGGTGAAGGCAGTAACTAAGGAATGCCACCAGCCACGATCCTGACATACTTCCATTGTTTCACTGATACTCATCAAATTCTTCAAAAAATTTATCAAGTGATGAGAGTTGCACAAGTTTATTTTGTAAGGATGTATTTAATATTTATTTAAAACGTGGGAGCTTAAGTGCTAGTTAAATTATTGCTACCTAAAAAAGTATTTTAAATTATTCTTTTTTGCGGGTAGTCTTGCTATACGTTAATTAAGTAAAATGTCCAAATACCGTCAATTATTTTTACAAACATTTTTGAAAATTTTTAATGCGGATTTTTGCATTATTTATATATAAAGATATTTTATTTAAATCATGGGCCTTCATATGTTTTGGCACCGTGCTATTTTAGTATGAATACATGGGCGCGTTATTAGTGACGAATTTGTATGTTTTAACTTCTCAAATAAATTTGGGAATTGGACATATATTAAAAATTTGAAATATTCTACAAATGAAATATTTTTATAAAGTATTGGGACATATAGGTTAAATTTCTTAGAACAAAATCGATTTTGATTTATATAATAAATTATAATATACCACGATTCGTAAGTGGTAAAATTTCTAATAATTCTTATGAAACTCAAAAAAGGCCTATAAATCAGATATTTGAGACAAAATTGTCAAATGAGACTTCGTAAATAAGGAGTCTTCGTTATTTTGCTCTGATATATATTTTACTGTATCCCACGATTTCATTAATGAATTGTTTCGTCCTATGTCAAATAGGCGTTACTGCATTTTAAATACATTTTCTTTAAAGTGAATGTATGTTTATTAAACACTGAACAAACATTAAGTTATACTTAAAAGCGTTATAGTAAAAAGTGACAAACTTAAACGTCTTCATTAATTGGGACCGTAGCATCGAGTCATATAAAGGCAAAATCAGCAATATCCGTATCATTCTGAAATGCAAAACACCATAATCGATATTTAGTTACCTATTTTTGGCAAAATATTGCGAGATTTACATCTTAAAATATATTAATAATACTATTTATCATTGATGTCAACTACAGCCTATCATACATGCCTTTGCCTTTATACGACTCTATTATTAAACGTGGGATATTGAACGCAATTCCAATGACAATAATACATGCTTGGAATATTTTATATACATGAGACAAAGAAATAAATGACAAATAACGTGATAAACCGATATTTACTAAGTTAATAATCTGCCCTGTGCTCAGAATTATCAAATATGATATTTTGGCAACTACTTAAATGGTCAAATTTCACCTATAAAATATGTCAAAACGAAGTTATCATTTTATATGTCTGCAATTTTAATCAGGATTAAGGGTTTATTTAACTTTTCATGTTTTATATTTTATTTTGCTTATGTATTTTATATTGCCAGATGATTAAAATGAATTACAACAACACTTGCCTATAGAAACGAATCTAAAATGGCGGTTACTACATGTAATGACAGATAGGACCGTCAGCAAAACAGGATTATTGAATTGGTGAGATTTTTTAAAAATAGATCTGTTCTTTTATAATACATTTAGTACTTAATTTCAATATTGAATGATTGAATTTCTTTTCGCGAATCTGATTGGCACTTAATCGGTGTTTAAAACGTATATTCTTTTAAATCTATGCTACTGCATTGTAACAATTTATAAATAAATTTAAGAAATCAGCTATATTAAAAACAAATATGATAATAATGAACAACAATGAACGTCAACAAAAAGAAAAACCTAACAGAAAATAAAGAATAATAAAAAAATGAATTTAGAAAGAACAGATCCATACTAATTAAATCTAATTATTTATTTGTGTACTGTACCGAAGTGTATCAGTAAAGACAGAAGTAACATGCGAGTGAGAGGGAATGATTAGCGTCGCCATTTATGATTCGTTTATTGGCGCGGTTTATACAAATCAATTCTGTTACAATATTTAAAGTGTTAAGTTTGTTATTTTTTTCATCTTTAGCTTTTATATTATTTTAGATGTCAGTATTTTTTCATAGATTTAAAGGAAATCCATTCTTAATTTAGAACACATTTTGGAAATTCATCTGGCAATATTTATTAGATATAGTGGTAAAGTTTTCAATTCAATTCCATTTTTAAATGTATTTTTGCTTTGCTTTTTTTTATTTTATATCGATGCGATCTCTGGGTTCGTTGAAATTTTCACAGACTCGTTTTATAGGTGAAACAGATGTGAAAAAGGTTGTTGTGACGTTTGTTAGATCAGTATTTTGTTAAGTTACGAGAGATCAATTTATTGCTAGAAATCTAAATACAAACGTTTTTACAAAAAATGTGTTTTATTATTATTTATTAATAAATACTGCCCAAGATTCAATGGTTTATACTTCAGCTCACATACGTCCCACTGTTGGGTTCGGGCCTCCTCCGCAACGAGAGGGAATTTGACCTACTTTACCATGCTGGTTAGACATGTTGGTATAGAGTTTTATTTCGAGTTTTCCTTTTCTTGCACAGATGTTATGTACATATTACATCCCATAGCCGTCTTTTACGACATACACGGATAGGGAGTGGTGAATTGTATTCTTACTCCGTCATCACACGGACAATTGCTTTATGCTTGATTGAGCAAAAATAGAATAAAAGTATTCTATGTTTTAATCCAGGAAATGGTCAATATATTCCTGATAACTTTTCAAACACAAATAGAAAAACCCACGGGCATAAAAGGGGGTGGTGAATTGTATTCTTATTCCGTCATCACACGGAAAAAAAAAAGCAGAAATATACATGTAGTAAGAAATAAACTCGGAACTCTAATACGTAGGCTTTATTCAACGAAATTGTTCATTATAAATATATCGACACTGTCAAACCATTAGGTACTCATACTCCTTCATCACACGGAAAGAATAGTAATCGTTAAAGTTACAATCAAATAAATTATTCGTAATACAAACTTCACCGAGTCATCTCAAGCACAACAGAGTATATACCGACATCTGCTTAAAAAAAAACCAAACCAAACGTTATAACAAGTCACCATTGGCAACAGCTACAAATAAATAGCGATATGGACCATATATAAATATGTAGATAAATAATTAATAAAAAACAATAATGTAAGACGGATAATCTGCTATAACTCTCTGAACAGCAAGCTAGCCTCCACTCAACATATAAGATGATTAAGCCGAAGTATGACCCACCGACGAATACCTTTCCATACAAGATACCTAAAAGATTGAATATTTTAAGTGTTCCACGTGCTTATATTCTCGATACCGATGAGGGTATGCCTGCAATCACTCCGCATGGAGTCCGACAATCTGCACTCCGCGCGCGACCCTCTGATAGAGTTAATGATTCAGCATGGCCAATTATAAGGTAACATTATTTAAACTCAAATACTGCCCACTGCTAAGCTCGAGCAACCTCCACAACGAGAAGGAATTTGACCCACTATACCGAGCTGGTCATAAGAGTTGGTATGTTAAATTTTATTTCGAGTTTGCCATCCTTTGCGTAGCTGTTTTATGCATATCATATCCTTTAGTCGTCTTTCATGACAAGCAATGCCAAGAAAGGGCGTGATGAATTGTATTTTTACTCCATACACAGAAATATATACAGAATATGTCAGGTTATGGGGAAACTGGTCAAACGGGGGATGGGTAAAGGTAGTAGGAACCCTTAAAAACAATTTGAAGAAAAATATCGACTTGTTAATGAATCAGACACATATAAAGTTTTCAATTTTGTCATCGCTTTTGCTTGTAAATCTTATTGAAATGTATAAAGCCAGTGATACTTAATCCGCAACATATTCGTACTTTGTGAAATGTTTATTAGAAATTGAATAAATCAATGATTACGTTCGCATAAGCAAGACAAACTTTGTTTTAAATCAGCTGATCGGCCGATGACCGCTGACGGGGCGCCTTTGTACCTACGTTACCATTGAAGCGTTTACGCAATTCATACCTATTTATACCGTCGAAGCTTTACATGCCTACATCTATCCTCTCTGTACATGCCTACATAATACGTAACATTTAAGGCATAGTCTCTTACAGACATATTTTTGAAATCACTATAATCTTTATGTTATACTAGCAATCCGCCCTCGCTTCGCTGCGGTTATTGGTTATAGTCGTTTTACCCGCGTAGTTCCCGTTCCCGTGGGAATACCGGGATAAAATATAGCCTAGTTTACGCCCTGATATTATAGCTTTCCATTGGTGAAAGAATTTTTGAAATCGGTCCAGCCGTTTTGAAGATTACCCGGAACAAACAGACAGTCAGACAACAATATTTTAATTGCTATTTTAGGCATAGGTGTCGTGCAAATAACCGTGTGAGCATGAAAAAGCCTATTATTTTAACATTACAAACAGACACTCCAATTTTATTTATTGGTATAGATTATTTTTGTGTAATTATTATTGTGTATTACCCCATAACCTGCTATACTCTGTATAATACGTAACTATATTTATCTAAGTCTAATGCGAGTGTGCAAATTGTGGAGGGTAAATAACGAGCTCGCGTGTGGAGTGTTGTAGGTACGTTTCCCTCGTAAGGTATTTTTGCGATTAACAAAGGACTGTTTTAAGTTTGAGTGTGTTCTGGGTGCAGGCCTTAGTCCTACAAAGGATATCTATATGGTAGATGGATAGTGATACCACTTTTTGTGGAGGATTTTGTATATTGAGGTACACTGAATCTATCATACAAAGAATTATCTCACACGGAATGGAACACAAAATATGACACGGGCCTACGTAAGCATTCCGTGTGCTGACTCTCCCAATCTTGCCCGTGAATGTCTTAAAAAGACTAAGGGATGTAATATGCATATAACATTTATGCAAGAGAAGGAATATTTGAAATAAAATTGTATATCAACATGTCTAAGCAGTATGGATTACTTGGTCATTATCCTCCTATTGGGGAGGAGGCTCAAGTCTAGCAGTGGGACGTTTATGACCTAAGACGACGATACTTAATCAATGAATGTCCAAATGAGAGCGGTAACTATCATGATATGTGTTTTTAATAGCAATTGAAATTAGGATCCTTTTTAAATGACCACTGAAATCAAGGAACTCTGCCCCGGTGGGCCCACGGACGAAGGCGACGTGCTACAGGGCGGGTTACGAGGCCGCACGTCATCTCGGACGGAGCCGGGCTACGGGTACGCTGACCGTAGCCCACCCCAAAAAAAAGATAGTTTATGAATAATTATCTCCGTAAAAATAAATACAATTTTGATACTACTAATGTTTACATATTCCAGACGCTTGCTTGCTTTAAAAAGAATGTACAAAAATCGATTCACACCCCAACGTTTAGAGCGCTTAGACCGTATGATCGAAGCTTCTAACGCTACTATGTATTCAAAACTAGCGAACTGCACGATTGATCTGAAGAAACAGGATACTAAAGATGTAAAAAAGAAACGCGGTTGGACAGAGAGCGAGTGGAAAAAACATATGGATTACATTGGACAAATTGCTGCTCCCAAAAAAGTTTTTGAACCACCACCCGTCAAGGTATATGAGTAACTTGATCATAGGTCCCGTTATATGACTCGCAGACAATACTTACAAATCAAATAAACCCCCAAATTTACTACGATGCCTTTGCTTAGTCTATTATATTATCTACGCAGGCATTAACTTGGTATATTTCGGAATTTAGACAATATTAAGTGCACTGGAACCTAGGGCCCTGAAAGAATAATCATTGACTTCCGTGTGGTGACGGAGTAAGAATACAATTCACCACTCCCTATCTTACCCGTGAATGTCGTTAAACACGACTAAGGGATATAATACGCATAATAACATCTATGCAAGAGAAGGAACCTCCAAACAAAACCATGTACCAACCTGTCCGACCAGCATGGCATAGTAAGGTCAAGTTCCCTCCCATTGTGGAGGAGGCTCAAGCCCAACAGTGGGACGCATATGAGCTAAAATTATATCTACGACATAATTCTCTGCCATCTCCATCTATCTGTTCAAAGTGAATGTTTTCATTAGATTTTAACAATATATACATTTATATTTACTTTAAACTACAGCGTGGCGGCATTAAACCATTGGAAGATCTACTACCGAGGCTCAATATAATTTCAAATCTTCCATACTTCAAAGTGTACAAACCACTGGCTGAAGAAGCGTGGTACACAGACCCAGAAAAGGTTGGTTCACATTATTATGACATCCGTCACATTATCTAGATCAGGGGTTCCTAAACTTTAAAGATAACGGAACCCCAATCGAATAACTTTTATTTTATGGAACCCCATATTAAACAATATCAAGTAAGGAACGTTTCTGTGCCATAAGTTCAGACCTAATTCTTGCTATCTATCTATTTACATAATAGTAATGAGTTCTTCTCATCACTAATTTTGCGCTATTTTAAATTAATATTTGTAACCGTGGTATTATTTCACAGCCAAATTACTAAAAATGAAAGCTATTTAATTTTGGTGGAACCCTGATGACTATTCTACGGAACCCTTAGGTTCCACGGAACACACTTTGAGAATCCCTGATCTAGATATGTGTAGTGACGAAGTAAGAGTGGAATTACCCCCTATCTTGTCCGTGGGTGTCGTAAGAGACTACTAAGGGATATACCTAAGGGAGCGTTCCTAAAATACGTGAGATGTTTAAGGGGGGGAGGGGGTCGAGTCAAATCTCATCTAATCTTACGTTGGAGAGAGGGGGGTCTCGGCAAATATCACGCAATTTTTTTTCTGATTGAAACAAAAAAATTGTTAAATTTTTTTTACACTTATAATTAAACTCTCAGCAATATTGATTACTAGTCTTAACTAGTCGTAAATAAAAGCACGAAGTATTTTTTTTTTCTTTTTACAATAACAATCCAACGCGTTTACGTAAGAAACCCACATTTTGAAAAATCTCACGTGAGATTGGGGGATGGGGTTGAATAAAATCTCACGACATCTCACCAGGGGGGGAGGGAGGTACAGAAAATTTAAAAAAACACCTCACGTAATTTATGGACGTCCCCTAATATGCATATAACATCTATGTAATAGATGGAAAATATAAAATGAAACTATAACACATTGGCGTCGTTCGTTCAGTGGATCAGTCTGACCAGCGTGGTATAATAGGTCAATTTGCCTTCTATTTCGGACAAGGCCTAGTCTACTAGTGAGACGTACCTATATGAGCTGTAATAATAACGATGATGTTTGAGACATCTGTCACTCTTTCGAAGATCCCCGTTGGACTTAGGTCTCTCCCTACGAAGGGAGATAAGTATAATCCACGCTTCACAAGCGGATTGGCGATCGCAGTTGGTGTTTTGAGTTTCTCTGGAGAGCGCTCTTTGCTGATTCTTCAGGGTATTCCTCAGTCGGATTTTACGACTTCATCGAAAAATTAAATAACTAAATCGATTTAAAAAATTCTTTCACTAATGGGTAGCTACATTAGTAAGTGTAAATTGGCTATATTTTATTCACGTATTCTCATGCGAATGAAATGTACGCGAGTGAAACCGCTAGAATTTCGTAATATAAAATAAACTATTTATGGGTATTTTAATGTTTATCTCCACGTTTACTATATTTCTCAGCATCTATGGTCACTGGGAGGGTAAGGTTTTTATGAATAAGTATATAAATAAATATTCGAAACGATCAATTACTGTGTAAATATCTAATAAGTAACTGTTAAAATTGCTCGAAATTTATATGGACACCCAGCGGCTAGAGGCCTATTTAAAAGATACTCGTAACTATGGTCATTAGTTACATATCATCAGTGTGGCGACGGAATAAGAATATGATTCACCATCCCCTCTCTTACGTGGGTGTCATAAAAGATGACTAAGAGATTAAATATGCATTTAATATCTATGCAAGAGAGAAAAAAATTGAAATAATACCCTAAACCAACACGTTTGATCAGCATAGTACAGTACAGTGGTGGGCAAACTTTTTTAATGGCGGGCCACAAAGTTTAAGAAATTCTAGAGGAGGACGAGAATTATAGAAAAATGCACTTTGTATTAAAGCTTTTTAATAAACAAAATACCATTTACTTTTACGCCTTGTTAGACGTGTGAGACATATGGAATTGTTTTTTATTTTCCATAATATTTTCGTAAACAGGTTTCATCTGTAACGAAGCAACTTTCTGCAGTGCGAAAAGGTGTTCATCAGTCAATCGGTTTCCGATTGAGATTTTCCGTTCTCGCCCTCGCCGCCTGCGCCTCACATTTCACCACGCTTTGCGCCCCGTATTTCCCAACTCATGAACTACGCGGCTAGTTTAGCTTCACCGATAGGTGAAGAAAATGGAATTTTCCCATAAATAAACTAATATCTGTGACAGACTGCCGAGATAATTATAATTATGGCAAGTTAATTATGTGATAATGAAAGCTCAAAACACCCCTGACGAATTGGCTTTCATTAAAAATTCGGCGATTTTTGATTATAAACGTCAGATTTTATTATTCGCGCCAAAATGCTGACTAGAATATTTGGGATGGATGGACTCTCGGCGGGCCGGATTAAATACTTTCGCGGGCCCGGAGTTGGCCCGCGGGCCGTACTTTGCCCATCACTGGTATAGTAGGTCAATTTCCCTGCTATTGTGGAGGGAGCTCAAGCCCAACAGTGAGATGTGTATGAACTGAAATGATGATGATGTTCATAATTAATAAGAATAAAATATATTATTTATTTGCAGGTGTCTCCTAACGCATTAAAATATGTCTTAACGGATAGGACTAAGCAGCTAGCCGTTGCGAGAGTTATACCAACAGCAGATTAACCTTGAAACAATTCACAGGACTACGGATAATATAATTCCACCGTGCCATTGTTATTGATAATATGAGTTAACACATACGGCTGCATCTAAAGTCAATCAATAAAGAGACGAAAAATATTACATTGTTTTTGAGGTTATAATTCTTTTGGCGCCTTAGGGAACATTTTTCTCTGAGAGAAAAGTTTTACGATGCGCGCGGACACCGTCACAAAAAACCGACATCCTGATGTTAGCTAATCAACATTTTTTACGACGCGCGCGCACGCCGTCACAAATGTTGACTAGATAATGCGTTATAATAAAACTTTCAATGTATTGAATATTTTTTTTTCTAATTAGTGTAGTTTTTTCCTACAAACGTAGGATAACGCGAAGGATAATTTTATTTAGAAAGATATCTATTTACGACAAAGAAGTATACAATCCCTTCCCGTATGGTTATGAGTTAAAAATACAATGTGTCACCCCATCCCGCTGTAATAATTCAAAAACAATCATTTTCGTGTTATGACAGAGTAAGAATTCAATTCTTGCTTGCGGGTTTTATGAAAGACGACCAAGTGATATAATATGCACAAGCGATCCGATACACTGGTGTATTCGATGAGACCGAAGACTATCATGCTCGCTTAGCTAAGAGTCTACACGGCCCGCGAGGCCATAATACAAATATGTATATTCGCGAAAAATAGGTTCATCATCATCATCATAATTCATAAACATCCCACTGCTAAGGTCGAGTCTCCTCCATAATGAGATGAAAATTGACCCACTCACACTTATCAAGACGGGTTCGTATAAGATTTTATTTCCAGTTTTCCTTCTCTTGCATAGAACATCTATTTCATTATCATCTGCAATGATCCTTTAGTCGATTTTTACGACATCCAGATAAAAAGCGAGGTGCTAAATTATATTCTTACTCCGCCACTACACGCAAAAGCCGTTATTTTGTAATAATGATCCCAGGTTTGTACCTGGGAACATCCACTGTGCTTCTAGTGACGTCACAAGTTGAGGTCCATACGCCAGTGTTCTTGACGATCTCATTTAACTTTTTATGGACGATAATAAAACGTCATGAGAAAGCATTGATGCAAAATAGCATTACTTTTAAAAGTTGAATCTAATTATTATTACTGAATTTTATCATTATTTTATAAAATACAAAGAAGTTAATTGAAAATTACGTTTTTTTTTCGATCAATTAACATTTGTTTGCACTCGTTAATTCAAATAATTTTTTGCTTAAAGATACATGCGCCACAAGTGAACGCTTAGGCCTCATTTACGGAGACGCGGGGCGTCGCGCGTCGCGTGTGGCGTGGCGTCTCGCGGCGCGTCGGACGTTTTTATTGTTTACGTAGCGGCGGCGCGTGAAGCGGCACGTATCACACGCGTAAACACAGACTTATAGCAATATGCGATGTTGTTTATAGAGACGCGAGGCGGGAAGAGTGGCGATGCCCGCCACTGCGCCCGCGTCGTATTCTCAAGCGTGGAGCGGAGCACGCGGCGAGCATCGCTGCTGCGCACGCGGGGTTCTCAGTTAATCCGACCCAAACTTCTCATGTTCCGCTATTATAAACACTGGGCTACTCTTTATATTAAATAACTCACTTTTTAAAATACAATTTTCTTCTAAAAAGTCTATCATATCATACTCCGTTGCGACGGTAACTACGTCTGTGTTGTACGATTAGCAAATGAGACTGGCAGAAGGTTCCGCCACAGGCATCGCTTCATCGAGAATCGCCGCTGCGTGCGCCGCCGCGATAAACGCCGCGTGAGACGTGACGATGCCATCCGCGGGCTCGGCCGTAGAACACGCTCCATTTCAAGCAAACGCGTGTAAAATCGCTTCTCCGTAAACGCACTCATCCAACGCCCTACATTTGAATTTATTGCGGGCCGCGCAGCCTATCGCGACGCGCGACGCGCCGCGTCTCCGTAAATGAGGCCTTAGGCCGAACGTGTTTCTATCGCTTGCTCTGCGCACTCTCTTGCACGCTCGGCTCAGACAGAATGTGACAATGAGGCATGCTTTATCGTGCGTGCAACTGGCGTTCATCGATTTATAAAAAGTTATCACGTCAAAAATATAGTAGTGTGAGAGCTAGCGAACTATATGACTAACCCATTACATACTTATACTCGTTAATATTCTGGCGATTTAAATATACTTTTTAAATTTAAGAGAATGTTACTTCAAAATTTGAGCCTTTTGGGAGCAGGTTATGAATTATTATTCCGATTATAACTTTGCTGTTGTCTGGCACATTCTTGCAAGTCTCAAAATGCGTTGACATTTTTTTACACTTAAACATATATAAATTACAACATATTAGATTTGTATCCTTGTCCAAGAAGGTTAATTTTTTTTTCGACATTTATAAAAATATGAGGATTGATAACGTAGCCGTAAGGCGTCTGTCAGAACGGTACTACATTAAATGACTAATAATAAAACATCATATATAAAAAATCTGTCTTTGTGGGTAACAAGTTATCCAGATGGTTCGCTGGCTCTTAGATCATAACCGTATACCAAACCGTCTGAGCAACATGGTATAGTAGGTCAATTACCCTCCTATAGTAGAGGAGTCCAATCATAATCATCATCATCACAGCTCATATACGTACCACAGAAGCTCGTACCTCCTCCAAAGGAACTCAAGCCAATAGTGGGTGTATACTCAAGCCAATGTATATGGGCAGAGAATACCAACGAGAATACGATTCGCCATCCCCTAACTTGCCCGTGGGTGTCGTAAAAGGCGACTAAAGCATATCTTGTGCATATAATAACCATACAAGAGAAGGAAAACTCGAGATAAAACCCTATACCAACCCGCCTGACCAGCGTGGTATAGTAGGTCAATTTCCCTCCATTGGAGGAGGCTCGAGCCCAGTAGTGGAACGTATATAAACTGTGATATGGGCAGAGTTGAATAATTAAAATAAAACTTCAAACAGGATTTCTATATTATATTATTGTACTTACAGTTTGAATGATTCATTATATATCTACAATAAATACTTATAAATACTGACAACATTACAATAATTCTTCGCAGATCACTTTAAAAGTTTAAAAATAAATAAAAATATTTAAAAATAAAATCTACAAATTGTCCATAGATTTAAAGAGTGGTTCCTCTTAACAGTTATAATTTATTTTAATAATTCTTCTATCACTTTGGCGTCAGTATCATTCTATGAAATTGGATCTAATTGTATAGTAGATTTAATCGGTATACTCTAGGGAGTGAATAACAGCGGCGGTGAAGGCATTAGTGGTAGACTGACCACCGAGGTCCTTTGTCCTGATTTTACCATCTGTCAGCACCCTGTAGAAAAGAAAACTTAAATAAATAAATATTAAAAAGTTTTTTCATGTGGGTTGAGAGTACCTTATCTGACCAGCTACTAATTCCTCGTGGGTCGAATCGTAAAAGCCAGCTAAGGTCTCACCAGAGAGGGCTGTGCACCGCCGAGCGGACTTTTGAAGACAAGCACGTGGTACCTAAGGCCCGCCCAAATGGCAGCATAGGTTCAATACAGCAGGTTATGGGGTTTACGATGTCCTTTCCATCTCTCGGGTGAATTGAGCCATGAAAATAGCTTAATATATGCGTAATAAGTGCTTTTTAGTTTAGCTTTTAGTAGCTCGCAACAACAACTACGATTCACTTGTTAAGATTTAATGACATCGTTTTAGTTCTTGCTAGCTCTTAGACCATATCCATACACCAACACGTCTGAGCAACTCGGCATAGTAGCTCAGTAGCCTTCCTAAAGTAGAGGTGCCCAATCATGATCATCACAGCACATATACGTCCTACTGCAGGGGATGAGGCTCCTCCAAAATATAAGGGAAAACTGACCTAATATGCCACGATGGTCAAATGTCTTGGGATGGATTTACTAGTTTTCTTCTCTGCCATAGATGTTATATGAAAATTATATTCCTTAGTCGTCTTTACCGACATCCACGGGCAAGAAAAGGTACGGCAAAACCATTACAACACGGAAAAAGGTTTAATGATATATTGAACTGGAATGATTTGCTAATGGCAGACACAAACATAAGAAAGACAAATAGTAGGACATTAATAAACTAAATGTATCTAATGTTTGTCACAATTCGGTCTCAAGTCAGCTCAATTATGACCGCAAGAACCTTCCAGTATAACCAGGTGCAGACATCACGCAGATGCTCTTTATGCACTAGCTTTTGCCCGCAGTTTCGCCCGCATATATAGTAACTTGCCTAAAGTTGAAATATTATCCCAAACACATTACCCACATAAACGATGTCAGTTACCTCTATGAAAAATCTTATCAAGCTTGGCCCAGCCGTTAGTGTGTAAACGTAACAAACATACATACAATACACTCACAAACTTTCGTCTTTATAATATTAGTGTGACATACATTTAATACAATATTATATATTGTATTTAGTGTCCGACCGAATGTTCGGTTTCGGTTGAGTTTCGGCAAAAAAACGAGTTTCGGTTATGTTTCGGTTTCGGCAGCAAACCTGCCGAAACTACGACCGAAACCGAAACTGCATTCGGGAGTTTCCGCGCTGTGCTCGGGTGTGTTCGGCGCGGTAAATGACATCCAAGCGACGATGAAATTTGGCCGCGTCCACGTGCGTAATCATGCCTGTTTGTTTGGAGTGCATTTTGTTTGTTGTGAGTTTTCGTGTGATATGTTTTGAATTCGGTAAGTTTTATCATGTGATATAATATAAGAGTACCTCGAAAAGTAATTTAATATAACAAAGGAGTACCTAGATTATAGTAGAATCAAGTTTACCATAAAAAATTAAAAATCTAAACATTTTGTGGTTAATTTAACTCTTTCGCTAATGCTATATGTAAACAACAATGCTATATGTTTTTTTGTTGAAGTGTCAATATGACGATTAAGTACAGAAGAAGTTAATTTGTTTTTAAGATAAAAGTGATTTATATTGTTTTGTCCATTACTTAAATATTAAGTACCTATCCCCCTATAACTATTGTGATATTAGGTAACAACATAAATAAATAAGTATTAAAGCTACCTATGTGATTTAAAGAAAAAAAATTAAAACTGACTGATTATAATAAACTCATTTGCAAAAAAAACGGGCGGTTTTGATTTTCATTCATATTTAAAAAGATACAATACCAAAAAGGTTTCAATCGTTTGTACACGTTACTGGCCGGTTTTAAAAATGCTGTGGTATTTAAAAAAGTACGTTCTAAATTAAATTTTTCATTTGATGTTCATTTTTACAGAAAACCCCTTTTTATCCTACATTTTTGGCGCGAAGTTCCAGAAGTTAACATCGACTTTCATAACTTTTATTCAATTTTTATCGATTAATTTCATATCCTTGACTGTCAAAGCTTTATTTAATGCTGTTTGGCTGTATCAAAAATGGTAGATAAAGTGGTAAAAGCTACCAAAATTATCGCGCTGCTTGAAGAGGGTTGCAGCCAATGTTTCGTGGCTAGGAGGCTAAATGTTAGTCGCTCGACAGTCCAAAGGACCTGGCAGCGATATCAGGGGACTGGTTCCGTCGAGAGAAGGCCTGGTTCTGGAAGAAAACCATGTACCCAACCACGGGATGATCGTTTTCTTGTGAGTCGCGCATTGAGAAATCGCAAATCTTCGTATGTGGATCTTAAGAACAACCTCCAAGAAGAAGAAATGTGCATATTAGTCTATGGACGGTCAGGAGGAGGCTTCTCGCTGCCAATATACGCAGTCACCGCCCGGCCCGCGGCCCCAAATTACTCCGTGAGCACAGAGTTCACAGGCTTAGGTTCGCTAGAAATTGTGAATCATGGACTCAAGACGATTGGAATAGGGTTTTGTTCTCTGATGAAGCCAGGATATCTCTGTTCGGTGAAGATCGACGTCGGCGAGTGCTAAGAAGACAAGGAGAACGCTTTGCAGAGGCATGTTTCGAAGAAATCACACCTTATGGTGGGGACTCTGTTATGTTTTGGGCAGGAATAAATTCAATGGATCGTACAGAGTTAGTCTTCATTGAAAACGGCTCACTGACTGGGCATCGATACATAACGGAAGTTCTAATTTCTCATGCACAACCCGCATTGGCCGCTCTAGGTGAAGACTCGATTTTTATGGACGACAATGCTCGCGCCCACCGATCCCGCGATGTTAATGCGTATGTGCAAGAGTTCGGCATTCGTCGTTTGGATTGGCCAGCTCGAAGTCCCGACCTCAATCCCATAGAGCATGTCTGGGACGTTCTGAAACGGCGTGTGAGATCAGTACACCCGGCTCCGCAGACCATCAGAGAGCTGAAGAATGTGATTACTGCGGAGTGGGAACGTATTCCGCAAGCAAGTATCCGGGATATACTCGCTAGCATGCCCAGACGAATTCAAGCTGTGATTTTAGCTAGAGGGGGTCACACTCGATACTAAACATTTATCTGCTTTTACTTTATTAAAGAAAAACAAACAAAAAAACTTTTTTATTTTTACTTCATGAGCATATGCACTACTAGCGAATATACACTACTAGCGAGGTTTAGCATTATTTCCCATAAATTGTATCTAAATTTTATGAAATACTGATGAAAACGATTATTTTCTTATTAATTTAGCAAATTGTGTGGATAAAACTACCTATAATTATCAAACAAAGAAATATTAACATTTGAAATGGTTCATTGCTTAGGTGCCCGTTTTTTTTTGCAAATGAGTGTACATTTTCTTTATTTTTCTCTGAAAACATGATCCTTATAAGAAAGTTTCGGTTTCGGCCGAAACTGAGACCATTGCCGAAATTCGGTTTCGGTCGTAAAAACCAGTTTCGGTCGGACACTAATTGTATTCTTAACCACAGAAATATTAAAACTTTAGAAAGGCCTTCGCTCGTATTATGTAGTTAAACCAGTGCCGCCGCATTTCTCCCTCCGTTTAATGTTAACACATACGCAAAGTCTATTCTTACAGCTTAATACCACACACTATACTATTTCCATTTCTTTATTTTCTCGATGACAGCTCCTGTGGAAACTTGAACGAGCGTCTTTTTTACATTATGTATACATTATTTAATAAAAATATGACGCTTACACGCGTACAAGGTCATAGCAGAGTCGGAGAAACTGATAGGGATGGAGCTATCGATAAACGTAACACGATAAAAGACCCGATATTTTTTTACAAAGTGTAAGAAACTAAACTATTGCCGGATAATTTTATACAAATGTATTAACTAATATTACATTTCATTACAAAATGTAATTACATTATGTTGATTGTTCATTTATTTATTTTAATCAAAATCTGATGAATCGCCACTATCACTATCTATATCCCAATCCCACGCTATAATGTTTTGGGTTCTTCTCACAATTTTTCCCAGTGTTCGGCGGTTACTTCCGCACATGCATTTTTTAATAAATCTAACATCTTGTTTGCCGTAAAAGGGGGATGGGTATTGTTTCGAGCGGCGTGTCCTTTGATTTGTGCACATATTAGTTCTATAGCATTGTACTGGCAATGATACGGCGGAAGCCGAAGAACCCAATGAGACCACATTCGGCAGCTATTTCGTCGGTAATATATCTTTTGGGGAGGCTTTTTTAGAGTTTAAAATATTCACTAATTGTACTTTTAATAAAGTATCATCCACATTTTCGCCATGACGTTTGAGCCAGTCAATTATCTCTTGTTTTTTATTGGCCTGCGTCGGCATTTTATCAATTTGTCTAGAGTGATATGTAGCGTTGTCCATAATAATTATCGACGGTTCTTCCAGAGATTGCACCATTTCTTTGAACCATCCTTCGTAAATCTCCGCGTTCATTTCTTCGTGGTAGTCCACTGTTTTCTTGGATTTAAAGGCCAGTAAAGCATCTGACACGAATCCTTTCGTAGACCCTGCATGGCATATGATAAGGCGTTCACCTTTTCCCATTGGCACTGAACTAGTGGAAGCGGCGGTGTCGTCAGTCCAGTTCTTCGATACTGTGTGGTTTGCATTTAACCAAGTCTCGTCAGTGAAAATAACATTTGACCAATCTGATATCTTTTTGGCTTCGCTCAAAAATTCGCAGCGAGCCATAGCAACGTCGTGACGCTCCATCAATATTTTACGTTTGTCCGATTTTTTATAAGAAAATCCAATTTCTTTCAAAACTAAGCTTAATGACGATTTTTGGCCATGGAACAAACCACGTTCGCGTAAAGAAACAACAAGTTGTTTAAGTGTTGGAATTTCTTTGCGCAAGTAATAGTCATATATATGACGACGAATAGCGTCAGCGTCGAAGTTGTCAACCGATGTCACACGACGTGGTTGGCATTTCTTCTTCGGCGTACGAAGCTTATTTGCTTGCATGCCGCATGTACCGTAAGCTTCGGTAGTAATTTTTGAAACAGTAGGTCCACTAATTCCTAATGCGGCCGCAACACGCTCTCGCACTTGCGACAGTGGTAATAGCGGGCCACCATTTTGATATTCTGCTTCAAAGTAATTACGAACCTTGATCACCAGTTCTCTCGCCTGACTTTTCAGAACAGATCCTTTAGGCATTTTGATATTTGACAGCTGGGCAGCAATCAACACGGAGGAACACAAAATACACAACGTACCGTATGGATAATGTGAAAAAACTCAGCGAACAGAAATGTAGTGACCATATAGCACGACCGTCTTGTTGCGAGTGACAGATTAAAACAAATACAAAATGGCGGTGGGTCATTGAGTGTTCCCAGCTTGAAAAAATATATTTGAATGTTTTTGTTGAATTTGTGTTTGTTCAAAACATATATGCGATCGATATCATTACTTATTTGGTCACAACACTACAACTATCAAATTAGAACTGTCATCGAGAAAATAAAGAAATGGAAATAGTATAACATAACACACACATAGATCTCGACGCTGTGATTCGTACACAAACTGGCACTAACTTCTGTAGGCAACGTAAACTACACACAGGTTTATTATAAAAACGGACAGTGATATCGCATTGAACGCAGTACATTGCGCCGTTGCTTAAATAATAATAGATGAAATCAATATATAGTAGACGATGTATGTATGTTTTCAACGACATAATACTATCATAAAGTTAACAAATATCACTAAATTAATAAGGTTCTGGATTTAGCGATGAAAATAGATTCTTTCTTAATTTACACTGCACAACTGACTTCTTTTTGGACGCGTTATAAGAGCGCAAGACGACAGACCCTCGTTCAAGGTCACTATATGAGCGCGACTCTTAGCTGATAAAACGAATTTCGTCAATGTCTAAGCAATTGCTTATAATTGCGGCACGCCTTCCCCATCCACAAGGCTGTTCTATCTTATTAATTTTTCTGTGTTCTTAACACATCACCATGCAGTGAGTGGATTAAAAAATGACTCGTTACTCACTTGTTAATGGCTTTTTTAATCATAGCCGAATATGAGTGGAGATTGACGTGTGAGAGCATGTTGGCCGAGGTTCTCAACATGGCCGTGGGGTTGGCGATATTCTTGCCCACTGCGCCGGAGAAGATATGGCGAGCACCCTGCAAAACAAACAGATTACAAAAATTATAGCTTCATCATTCAGCGTTTCATCGTCCAATGTTGGACGTAGGCCTGTCTCATGCTTCGCCACAAAGTGCGATCCTGTGCTGCCCAAATTTAACGACGTCCAGCAACTATCCCCAAATCGTCGATCCACCTGGTGGGGAGGCGTCCTACAATACTAATTATAATGTATTACGTTTTAAGTTTTTACTTTTCCTCTGATGTTAAAATATTTTTCATCTTTCGTGGAACGGCTAAGGTATTTAATAAGTCATCGTTATTACAGAAGTTTTTAGATACCTGTTCAATGAGAATTAACACTATATACAGTATGACTGATAAAATATTGTACATATCGAAACAAACGATAGATAATGGTCACATGTAACCAATAAAAACGTAAAAAGAATAACAATATTAATTAACTACATAGTAGATATCAACAATATTAGTGTTGCAAGACTCCCAAAAATATTACCATCCTTCTGGCGATATGCCGATAGCGATAGCGCTATCGAGTTACAGTTGACCTATCTCATGTATCCATAACTAAATATTTTTATAAGATAATTAGTTCAAAATTTAAGTACCAATTTTTTTTATATATTCGGTATCAAAATCAAGTACTGAATAGCCTCCTTCAATATGTAAAATCTTTTACCAGTCACTCTGTATATATAGTCTATATATAGTTATATAGTAACACAAATTGACCTCACAGTAATTAAATGGTTTGATATATGGTTTGCTTCTAGTTTGTATATTGTTGCAGTGATCAGTGCATCCATAAAGTACGTCGTACTCATTTCGTGATCTTTTGACAAAACATCCCCCCCCCCCCCTTCATCCTTGTCACGGTTGGTCACATTTTTGAGACCCCTTCTCTAGTGTGACGTGCCATATTTTGTAATTTTACAAAATATAAATAATGTAATCAGTGGCAACATTTGTCAAAAAGCTAATGCTGCTGAAGAGATAGCGTTGGAAATATTTTAAAGTTTTCATGTGACGAAATTTGGAGCCTTCTTACCTCTTGTCACACAATGTCACACTACGTCAAACCCCCCTCCCTCCCCCTTAACATATGACATACTTTATGAATGGTCCTTTATCTGCTTTAACTTTTATTTTAATCCTAGTATTCGTCCGTCATCACACGAAACATGCTTACTTGTTCGAATACAGCGCATTCAGCACTGTAACTAGCGCCGGCCACTACTCCAGCACCGCCGACCAAACCACTGGCGAGGTTGTCCACGATATTTCCGTACAGGTTGGGTGTCACTAACACATCAAACTGGCTGGGGTTCGATACCATCTGCATTGTCGCGTTGTCCACAATCATTTTCTCTAGCTCGATGCGGGGATACAGTTTTGCAATCTAGAATAAGAAACTAAGTACTAAATTATTTCTTAGTATTATAAATCATCATTATTACAGCTCATATACGTCCCATGGTTGGGCTCGAACCTCCTCCACTATAGGAGGGAAATTTACCTTATTATACCATGCTGGTCAGACATGTTGGTATAGGGTTTTATTTCGAATTTACTTCTCTTGCATATATATAATATGGGTATCATATCTCTTAGTCGTCTTTTACGACATCCACGGCCAAGATAGGGAATGGCGAATTGTATTCTCACTCTGTCATCACACAGAGGGTGCCTATACTGGAAATCGAACCCGAGCCCCCTGGGTGAAAGTCAGGTATAAGTAAAGCTAACTAAATCTGAATAGATGAAGTGCTTGCTTAAAATCGAGATAGGCAGAGATTTTTATCTGGTACAAATCCCGCTACGCATTCCCACCACTGTTACTCCTATAAGCCAGGTTCCACAATGGTCTCCGTATACGATACCGAGTTTTGATCCTCGGGATGTCTTGGAACCCGCAAAAATTTAATTAGAAATACCACGAGATAGAAAGATTCCACTTCCCGGGAGACATGAAGCAAAACTGGCTATAAGTCATAATTAATTGAAATATTTCAATTACCTCTTCGCAACTCTTCAAGAACAATCCATCACCAAGCTTCATGATATTAGCTTTGTGTACTGCTGTGACCTTCTTACGGCCCATCTTCACTGCGTAATCGAATGCGAACTTGGCGATGCGCTCTGACTTGACAGCCGTGATAATCTTCAAACATTCCACAACACCTGGAACATCGAAATATTAAACTACTATCATCATCATCATCATATCAGCTAATACATGTCCCACTGCTGGGCTCCAGCTTCCTTCACAATAGAGTAGAAATTAAACTACTGTACCAAGCTGGTCAAGCATGTTGGTATTGAGTTTTCATTTCAAGTTTTGCTTTCTCTTGTTATATACGTATTATATCCCTTAGCCGTCTTTTACGACCATTATCGTTTATTATATATTACGCCCATTATTGTATTATCACCCACGACATTATTGTTCTGTAAACACACATAAAGATAAATTACAACATACAGTAACGGCTGTAACAATCACGGTCGCTAGGAGGTAGAGTACACCGTCCTGCCACCACTGCGATTGCGACGAGGACACGGCGCAGCATACGCTCGAGGTTTGTGCCGCTTGGGCAGAGCAGCGTCGTGAACTCGTCGCAATTATCGGTGCCGAACTGGGACGCGGTCGCAGCCTTCTGCGAGGCAGTAGTCTCGCAGGAGGCGGCGGGACGCGCGCGCGATGAGCGCAGCCTCGACGAAGCGACCCGCCGCCGGCGACTGGGGCAGCGTAGACGCAACTACCTGCGCCTCATGCCGCCCCAGCCGAGGCTGCGGGTGACGTGACTGGGGAATTAGTCCGTCACCCACCGAGAGGCTGACCGCGTCAGGAAAGACCGACGTCCTCCCCGAGGGGGAGACGTCGGTCGATTTACCCCACTAGGGGGTATTCCGTCGGACCGACCACTGACGACAAGTAACCCTGCTCCGCTGGACGGTCGAACGACGAAGGTGACGTGGTGTTCGGGTGGGTTGCGGGTGTGCGTGCTTACGCCCCTCTGTCGCTTCGGACGGAGTGGTGCGAGGAGTGCGCCGACCGCGACCCACCCAAAAAAAGGGGCTGTAACCATAAACCAATATTAAGAAATCTGTTCCAATAAGAGGGGTAGCATGCTGGGTTATACTGCCTTTCGTGACGACAGCAGGCCACATATTTACTAAGACTTAGAAATAATTTACTAAGATCCTTTAAATTTTTTTATACTTATTATACATATATATGTCACAATAACTTCCTAAACTATGGATATGCCGAGCTGGACACGGACGTCAACGTGCCAGTCAGGGCCGGCCCGCTCATACGACGAATAAAGCAGTCGCTCCAGGCGCCAAATCCTAGGGGGCGCCTAAATGGTCCCATACTTACTTTACATTGACAATTTGTATAGGTATATATTATTAGGAGCAAACTGGAGCAGCGCCATAATTGGATCTCGCTCCATTCTAAAATTTACTTCAGGGCGGCGCTGGTGCCAGTGACCGATCCAATGACGGGGGAGGGAAGGGGAGGGACTGCAGTGTGCGTGATCAACATCGTTGCAATAGAAACAGTAACTCTAAATAATTCTATGTCAGTCTACGCATGGTACAAACTTTGGCCTTAAATGTTCTATTATGGTAAAATGAATAAAACTGTATACCAAAGCACAGGTTTTTTGAAGTGAAACTTCTTTAGAATCGTGATTTCAAACTACGAAAAAGCGAGTCCATAGAGACACAAACACGTAGATGTATTGGATTTAGCCGACGAGAGAATGAGATAGAACACATTTGCGTAGCGTCCCCACTATCGTCTACTAATGTTAGATTTACTACTTACGAGTAACGATTTACGAATTTTAATTTACGATAAAGCAAAACACGTGGGACCAAAGAAGTTTCACTTCTGACATGCGTACTTTGTACGCACACTCTTTTTTTTATTAGTCATCAGGTATGGTATGTCCATAGTCCGCTCTTTGCTTTTTAAGCATATAGTCAAAGCTATGTAGACGCCGGTACTTCACCATATACTGAGATGTATTATATGACATATGGGTACCAATAGAGCATATATTTGTCTTGCCTCAGGAACTACACAATATCCTCAGCATCGCAGCACATATAATATAAATACCACTGCCGGACTCAAGACTCCGCGCTGGTCAAACGGGTTGCTATAGGTTTTATTTCCAATTTTCCTTCTCTTACATTGATGTTATATGCATATTATATTCCTTAGACGGTGAATTGTATTACTTTTTTCTTTTCCATTATGATTAATCGACGTAAACAAATAACGCAAAAAAAGTAAAACTCGAAATGAAACCTAATACAAACTTGTCCCGCTAACGTGGTTTAATAGGCCAATTGCCCTCTTTTTCTGGATCTTAGATCATTGTGATGAAAATTAAAATATTATTCATTGAAAGATACAAATATTTCCAAGATGGTCGTACCTTTTACACTTTCGTGTTCCAAGGCGGAGTATTCTCCTTCGGTCTGTTCTCTGATGATGATGCAGTCGATGTTTTCATGCCTGCACTTGACGTTGGGAAGAGATTTTGCGTGGACCACGTTGGCGTAAAGGTCAAGGGCATTGCGAAGTTTCATGTTGAGAGTTTGCAGTTCACCGGTGTGCGAAAAATCCGGTGTAGCCAAGATACCCTATAAATGTTGTAAGATCCAGTGATTATGAAAATTTCTCATGTAAGCAGTCATCATTTCAGATTATATAAGTCCCACTGTTGGGCTCGAGCCTCCACCTAGATAGGAGTGCAATTAACCTACTATACCATTTTTTTTAGGGGTGGGCTACGGTCCACGCACCCGCCGCCCGGCTCCGTCTGAGGCGACGGAGGGGCGGCGCGCGGCCCTATGACTCACCCGTGGCACGTCGCCTTCGTCGTTGGGCCGACCACCGGTGCAGAGTAACTTGTCTTCAGTGATCGACCCGAAACCTACTATACCATGCTGGTCAGACGAGTTGGTATAGCGTTTTATTTCGAATTTTCCTTCTCTTGTTTAGATATTATATGCGTGTTTTATCCCTTAGTCGTCTTTAACGACGCCTACGGGTATGATAGGGGTGGTAAAATAGTATTCTTATTCCGTCACCACACGGAAAGAGTATAAGAAACTTAATAATCTAGGCTCGAACAACAGCGACGTTCACATACCTGAACTGCTTACCTAAGCAGTCGTATTATAACATCAAGCATCTCCCGACCATCAGAACAATTATCATTTGATCTTTTCGATCAATCAAGGAACTATGCATAATACAATGCAACCGATGAAGTTAACAAAACAATAACAAAAAGTGTGATAATTTAGTTCGTGGTATTGTCATCCGTTTATAAAACTTGTCATTTTCTGTCTCTTTCAGTGATTTTAATTGAAATATATCGAATAGTATCACATGTAAGTTTCTTAAAATGTATAAAATATAAATAAATATTCATGTGGTGCCAAAGGAAGAATACAATTCGTCACCCCCTCTCTTACCTGTGGGTGTCCTAATAACAGCTAAGGGCTTATTAACATAACATGTGTGCAAGAAAAATCTAAATAAAGCCTTATAACAACTCTTTTGACCGGCGTAGTATAGTACGTCAATGCCCTTCCTATTATGGAGGTTCCTCGAGCCCAGCAGTGAAATGATAAGCTCGGTTGGATTTCTCTATCATCATTTGATGACATAGAATGTTTAGAGTTTCATCAATCCATCACCTCGCAGTCGTCCTCTTTTGGATAACTCTCTCCACGAGAATGCCACTCAGAATGGTTTTGTGATACTAGACAAGAATTTAAACTAACCTTGATACAGATCTTGTTGTTCGCGATAGATTTGACGACATCTTCGAGCGGCGCACTCAGTGTTGGATTCACCTCGGAGAAGAAAAAAGATTCGAAGTCAACCGGAACGTTCGCAGCCTGTAAAAATAAGCAAAAAATTATAGTCTCTCATCATAGCATCTGCATCTACACAAAATAAGAGGAATTATACTAAATTCAATGTGATTATGGCTATTAATACCTACGCAACTAAAATTCATTCGGCATTATTTTTAAATCGCATTTTAAAAAGCAAATGCTTACCCGAAAACAAAAAAGGGAAGCACTCCAAATACTTACGACATCGTATTATACGTTATTTTTTATTTTCAGGTAACACCGCACTACTTACTAATTGCACCTGCAAGTCAACTCCGATACGATTGGGCATAATAAAGCTCTGGGAAGAGTTTCCTTATTCCTTAGGGTGTCGTTGGATCGGTAAGCAGAAAATATAAGATAAACTTGAAACCACATGCAGACTCAGCTATACGAAACGGTGACTAAGGGGTATTATGGATGTCAAGTTTCGGATTTGTATACAGATATGGATATACCGGTTTCAGAAACGGTTATGGTTAGGTACGAAATTTTTGGATTAACTGATAGTTGGATCTTAAAGATTTGGTAAAGTCTAACAATAGAGTTCATTGTATTATTTCTCTTTGGGAGAGGCTTACGTTAATGCTGTCAGTTCGGCTGGTGAGTAAGAAACCTTTGTAGTGTGTTTCGTACAGACCCCAAATCTATCTTAAATTATCCGATACTTTTAGATTTGTTTACAGTTTTAAATATATTTTAATTACCGATTGTGGTTACAGAACTTCAAACTACCCTGATAGTGACAATATATTGCATTTTTAATATTACCAAATTAGAAATTATTTTCAACATACCTTAAACACTTCCTGCACAGCGTAGACAAGTTCAGGTCCGACACCATCTCCAGGGATCAAAGTACACTTGATGCGACTCTCCTTTGAGTTCGATTGCTGCACACACAATATACTTGTTATAACGACAAAGTAACAAAACAGATTTAAGTAGTGAAGAACTTTATCAGCCTACGCTGAAATTTATTTTCTTACTTAACATTTGATTCTATGCTAACCTTACTTCCAACCTACAAGTAATTTTTTAAAGACAACACCTAAACCTTGCTTTGTCGAGGAAATGTATATTAAGTTCATTAATAAGAGAGAGTTAAACTTACACTCACAGAAAAACTAGTTACACTTACACCGAAATCATTGTGGATATCAACATTTTTTTATGTAGGATTCGAAGCCAGAATACAATGCATAAAATGTCGCTATTTAAAGCCTTACGCTTTTCGTGAAGTGAATTCTAAGAGTGAAAATAAATGTACAAATTAAGTCTATTTTTACATAGTTTGATTTGGTTGCTCGGAAGATTAACTTCCGATGTTTCAAAAGTTGTTCAGCATTCATGGTGAATGTCCTTCTAAGGTGTTTCATGTCCAACAAATCATCACTATTTTAGTTTTTTTATAATATAAGTTGTTAAATTCGGACTAACAGTTTTGATACAACAATGTCAAAAGAAAAAGAAAATAATATTATACAAAAAAAACGTTTTTGGTTAATTATTATTAAACATAAATTTTACGATATTGCAATATGACAATTTTGTAAATTATTAATTTAGACCTGACGAATTCAATATGCTACTAGTGGATTGGGGACTTAAATACAAACGTGTGTATTTAAAATTTATTTAAATATGTATCTAATCATTGAAACTAATCTAGTTTAAAAAAATATATCATTCATTCCATATTGATATTATTTGTACACTTAGCCATCTAACAACTAGTTTAATTATAATAATATATTTATCAGAATATTACATCACTATCTGACCTGATACGCTGATCTATAAAGCCATCCTATTTGTATATTATTTCTTATAGATTATTTATTTATGCTCTAATCTAATGAGTTTGTAATAAGTGTAAAGGAGTTGCATTGATAGAATATGCTTTAAGGTCATATACATAAGATCTATGAATTCCATTTAATAGTGTTGGAATATTTTATTATAATTTCTTTAAATAATATATACATGTAATATTAATCACTGCAGTTTGTCAAGAAATCTATAATAAAAAGTAATGTGTAGATTCTTACTCTTAATAGTTATAAGAATAGTACCAAATCAATTTATTCATATATGTAACGATACAGCCTCAAATATATTTGTTGCTTCACCCTTAGAAATGAAGTTTTGCATATATCTTTTTAAACAATAAAAATAAGTAACTTTAATATATTGTACACCATGACTATTATTTTTGTCTAGGATTTCATAATATTGTTTTTTCTTTAATTTTTATTAACATCTGCTTACAACTTACCTTGTAGAACTGTAAAGAGTTGACTAAAGGTAAATATTACTTAAAAGATAAATGTTTCAGTGTTATGAAGTTAATTCCTTTAGACAATACAAAAAGGGCCCATGCTACATATAGTGCATTATTAACCCTTTAACTTTTTAACCAATATTTATTTTTTTATAATGATCTCATTTAGGCTACAGACACATAGTAATGCTTTTTTTTTCACAATCTTTAAATTTGGAATCAACTTTGCGCAATTACATTTTTTTTAAATTGATAATAGTTTCAGAAATTAGGGTGACCAAATATTGTGAGATTTTTTTTTTTAATATAATAACATGCAATATAATAAATAAAAAGGCTTGCCACAAAATACTGTCAGCAGGGAATACAAAATACTTTAAGAATTATTCAATTTAGAATATAGCAAATTTCAGTAAGATATTTCAATTGCTGGCAAAAGCTAAGGCAACCATTGACTATACGAAACATCATAGCAGGAAACAGCTTGCTGGCACATAGCAATTAGGAGATTATTCAAAAAAATATTGAAGCAACAATTTATTTAATAAACCAATATATCCACTTTAATGAAATGTATTTATAAAATTTTTACTAATAGAATTAAAACTGTGGCTGGAGAATTATCTGGAGATTGCAGAATAGCTGATCACCTTAATAGATTGTAATTTGTAATTGTAAAATTATAAATAGAATTTAATGTACCCAATATATCTGATATATTACCTGTTTCTTTTTGACAGTTAAAGGGTCTTGCTTATAAATTATAACAGGAATAGTTAAAACATCATGCTACATTATACCATAACCATCCTTTTCTCTGTATATCTGTACAAATATAATTTAGAACTATAAAACCTTTAATCCATTGAAAGCTTATGTATTTATTTGTCACTATGCCTGCAAAATCTGACACAATATAATACAATTTATTTCTCTTTCAAAGGTAAAGTACAAGTTATAATTTTTAAGATCTTATCTATGGTTGATTATAGAAGTTCAAATCTGCAATGGATACGAAAATTTTTACAACGGACCATCTAACGCTTCCTATTTGTGGTTATCTAAATACATATTTCTGAGTATTTCTTATTTTACTGCCATTTTGTCAGCTTTTGCAGAAGGAATACATTAGTATTGTGTATTTACAATAAGTAAGCCTTTTTGCCATAAGTAATACCTATGAAACCAGACATCAGAATATAATTTCAGGAATAGAATGGTGTATTATAAAGAACAATGTTAATAAACATATAATTTTATAATGCATGCATTCATCTTACAGTTTGCTCGAGTGAAGACAGAGTATCAAGATTTCTTTCTATAACTTTAAAAAGGAAATTTATAAAGAAGAATATATCTGTAGATAATATTAAATTTTGGATACCAATAGTCGAAGTTTAATTTAGAAACCAAATCGAAATAATTTAAAATAAAATTAAACCAATCATCTGTAAAATAAAATTAGAATAGCAGCAAAGCAAATAAATTTGAAAAGTAATTTCAATGTTTTCTTCATTATAAGCAGAACAATTTTCAATTGCATATTCACGTTGTACGCCACTGAAGTTATAACAAAAAGTTGAAGTTGAATTTGGCTCATTTTTTATTGTAGGAATTATAATAAGTATATTCAAGAACTCTGTGCTTACTCTTGAATCTCAATTCCAATCCTAAATCCAATCGCGGCTCGAATGTGAGCAATTTGGTACTCTTGAAAGCAACACCAGCGCACAATTGGAATCAAATTCAGTGGAAATTTTTTTAACTAAATGAATTTGATTCTCGTCGATTAAGTCAAATATTTGCTACTCCTAACATGTTTTTAACATAGTTTAAAATCGTTAATGTTGCACAATTTTATGAAAGCGTCTCTGTCGATCGAGTTTGGTAACATTATTAATTTAAAGGAATAAAATATGGCATATTTTGTGAAAATAACAATGGCAAATACGAAGAATTCATTCTCAATTTTGTTTAAAAGTACCAAATATAAGTTTGGTGAGATTGGAATTGAATCAGATTCGAAATTAGAATTGAGTTCAAGGGTAAGCCCACTGGAAAGAATTTACACAAAGGACCTAGGGGCAATAGAATTTAATGACTAGTTTTTTATAAGTAGCATGTCAAATTTTATTTAAAGACTAACTGAAAAAAATATCTCTGATGAGATTAATTTTGCCAACAGTTACATACTTACTATAATGGATTTTTCTTGTATTTTCAAGTGGTAAAGGAGTAAGATTACTTTTCAACGGCAACAACAACGGCAACAATATGCAGTTAACGTAAGATAAGGAAAACTCAGCGCAAAACCCTATATCAACCTATCTAGTAAACATGTCATAGGTTAAATGACCTTGCATTGTGAAGGAGACTCCGGCCTAACAGTGGAAAGTATATGAACTGAGATGATGATGATAATTTTATCACAATATTATTTTAAAAATTGTTCCATCTGCTTTTTCTTTATATATCAAGATTTGCTTCATTGCTAATTATAAAATATAGCATTAGTATCATGTTAGTTCTCTCACCAGGGTGCTGTAATTGTGTTGCGAATAACATACGTTTTTATCCGAGTTTACCGTGCTTGCAGTGTGAATGGCTTTGCTTATATGTTGGCCCTGAAAATATATAGAAAAAGAAAATAATTGGGACCCTTATAAGTATAACGCATTTGATAATCATAAACAGTTAAGAAGCAGTAGCATTTTATTTCCTGCTTTATTTTAAAAATTAATAATAAATTGCCATTCCATTGGTTATTAAATTTCCAGTATTTATGTAGGTATTGACTGTTAAGTCCATCATTTTGACAAACCTATTCTTCGATGAAACAAGCTCTGCTTATGGTATTGTCTCTTATAGATATTATTAGCATTAATCAAGGAAAGATCACGTGAGGTTTGCTTTTATAAGTATTATACGACTTTAAAGTCATATTAATAAACATCGTTCTTTATATAGCAAACAGTAATGACATTGATTAAGATATTAGGTGCATCTTCCTGTTCTATAGACTTATGTGATATATATTTTTTTCACAACATTAGTTACGAAACACTAGACGATGTTCCCATTGAGAATTGCAGTAATGTTATTTGAGTGTCTAAATGGTACAGTACCTGTGACAAAGCTCTGCAAACGTTCCTAGTGAGGAGCGACATGTTTAATTTAATAAAATTTAATGTAAAAGGTTATTTTTATAAATAAAACTAATACTAGAACGTCCTCGCCAGAGCAAAGACGTAACGAATTCCGTGTTACGTATGTGATACATTCATCAGCTGTCAAGTTATTATAAACACGTTTTTAATAATTATTGTATTATAAATCTAATTACTGATCGTTAACTATCAAATCTGAAACAAATATACCTATGGATCTTAAAATGTATTAAGGTAATATTATTTGGATGTCAATAGAGTTTAATTACGATAAATTGTAAAAATTTAAATATTTTGTAGTTTAGATTGAAATGCGTGTATCAGAACGTTATGAAATCGTAAAATAGTTGCCAGTAAAACCTCTATTCTAGAGATGTAGTATTAAATCAGTGGTCTAGATTGAAGCCTCTGTAAACAATATTTATGTGCTTTTTTCTATTTATCAACAGAAATAATGCATTTTTTACTCAATGACTGCAAACCTTTATTGGAAATAATAATTGCATTCACAAAATAAGTTTATATTGGTAGCCGTAGAATAATAAAGAAAAATTTTCTGGTATCCCTATTATCAAAATCTACAGAAATTATCGAACCGCCGACCAATGCCAAATCAAAATACGGAAGGATTGATTTTACGTCACTCACGGCGCAACATTTGAACTCTGCACGCGTTAATTTAGGTAGGCAATGCAATTAAAAGTGTCATTAAAATACAAGTTTATAATTGATCAAGTGTTATGAATTTATTAATTAATGGGTACGTGATTTTTTTTTAGAAAAGAAGGAGTTATTTTATTTAGCAATTAAAGGTGAGATAAAATTATTTTTATTATTTAACCATGCCTGTCGTAAGATTTAAAATGTCAATAATTGCAAATGAATCCACTATTAATGATAATTAAAGTATCGTAAATTTGAAACTGACATTGAAAACGATTCAGTATGTTAAGAATATTGATTATCGCTTAAATAGCTTATTATTATTTACGTATCTTCACAATCTAATCAATACATAATAAAAAATGGTTTTCATTATAAAGAAAAGTACGTTATTTATAGAGAAATAATCGTGAATAGCTTCGTGTTTGTACACTTTTCTACTGGTTTTTTTATCTTAATTATTCACATGCCACTTGAATTAGCGACGAAAACACTATAAACACTTAGAAATCAAATATTATAGACGCTAATTACCTGTCATTCACTTTATATACGTGCTGCGTTAAATTTTAACTAATTAATATTATGTAATCACTTTCTGTGTGTTTGCGATGTAACTATAAAAATTACGAACTAAGCTTGCCGGGTGGCAGTAAAGAACAACTAAGAAATATAAAAACTAACATAATTGGAAAGGAAATCTTGAACTAAAACCTTACACCATGTCATCTTAATAATGGTATATCATAGCGCTAACTTTAAATAATTGTTAAACTGTCAAATTTTTAGGGCCCTAAGCGTATATGGAGACGACGAATTATTTATGACATACTTAGTCAGGGATATTGGTAGAATATTAAAATATTTCAAACCGGTAGCACCAATGTGTTATAAAAATTGGACGCGATATAAAACGTTCGTATATTCAAATAATTACAATAATTCAAAAATTTTTGTTTTTTATAACTACCAGCGTTCATAGGACACCGCATCCTTATTTCTTTTCGCTACTCTTGATCACAACGGGAGGAAAATTGACCTATTAATCTACGCTGGTCAGACGTGTTGGAATAGGGTCTCGTAACGAGTTTTCCTTCTCTTGCATCGATGTTACTTGTATATATCGGTTAATCGTCTTTTCGACACCCAAGGGCAAGACAGGGGGTGGTTAATTATATACTTACTCTGTATCCACATGGATAGAATATTATATTAATGTATTTATAATATGTTACAGAGTAAAAATACAATTCACTAATCCCTCTCTTGACTGTGGTTATCGTAAAATAGGACTAAGGTATTAAATGTGCATATACCTAACATATGGAAGAAAGTTAACTTGATATGAAACCCTTTTTTTTACGGTCGACGCACTCCTCGCCCTACTCCGTCCGAGGCGACAGAGGGGCGTAAGCACGCACACCCGTAACCCACCCATAGAGCATGTCGCCTTCGTCGTTGGGTCGACCACCGGTGCAGAGTTCTTTGACTTCAGTGGTTGACCCGACGGTATACTCCTCTTCCGTCAACGTCCCCTACCGGACGCCGATCGCCGTCGCGAGGCTCACCTCTCCGCGGGTGTCCGGACTAAATCCCCGGTCCGGTCACCCGCAGCCTCTGCTAGGGTGGCATCAGGCGCAGGTACTCACGCCTGCGCCGCCCCAGCCGCCGTCGGAGGACCGTGTCCGCGTGGAGTCGCGGAAGGAGGCGGCGGACCGAGTGCGGGAGGAATCGCGCACACGATCCGCCGCCTCCTTCCGCCAGATGACAGCCTCGCAGAAGGTGACTGAAATGAAACCCTAAACCAACACGTCTAAACAACGAGTTATAGTAGGTCTATTTCCCTCCCCAACTGTGGAGGAGGCGAGCCCAGCAGGTGAACGTATATGAGCTGAAATGATAAGGATGACTTTAGAATAAGGCATATCGGCTTTAATTTTTTGTTAGACCTCCCGAAACAAAAATAAATTCCACTAAATTGCTTTGAGCTACTTTTTTATCTCTGAAAGTCAAATTTTGTACATGTACCTACAAAGACTCATTTGCATTCAAAACATTTATGAGTATTTATTACTACTTAAGTATTTTATCGCGTTTGCTGCACTTATTTATATGTAGTTTGAAACTAAATTAGTTTAATCAAATCTGTTTTGTTACTAAACAAATTTTCTTTGGACGCGATTGTTGTAAAGGGCCCCATATACGGTACATTCGTCGTTTCAGACCCGGACTCACACGCGAAAAAAATAAATAATATTTCATTATTATATATTTAATAATAATTATTAATATTAAATCGAATCGTTGGTCGCAGAGAGCCGTACACTGTCGATTCATCGTCACGATATTCATAATTGCATGGGATTTTATTGCGATCTCCGAAGTCGTCTTCGATGAAGTAAATCGTTAACGATCTTCACATACACTATCGATCCGACGTTTCGATCGTTCTGAGACAAAGGATCGTACAGACGGATCGTTTCGTATATGGGGTCCTTAAGATACATCGAAAGGACTTCGATAGAAATTCTAAACACCAGTAAGAATAGGATAGCGGGCCAAATGCCCGACATTTGCGGAGGAGAGATCACCAACAGAGCGATTTAGTCGAATAAGACTTACGTTCTGGAAGTAATTATTGTACTGTAGAGCATAACTAATGTTCATCATCATATCAGCCCACATAAATCCCACAGTTGAGCTCCGACCTTCTCCACAATAGGAGTAAATTGACCGAATATACCTGGTCAAGTTTGTGGATATAGGATATTATTATAGGGTTTTATTTCGAGTATAAGTAAAGTATGCAAGAGGGTTTTGCATAGATATTATATGCATATCACATCCTACAGTTGTCTTTAGGGACACGATATCGAACAGTAAGTATCGATACTGTATTCACGAGTAGTATCGAAGAAAAAGTATCGTACTCAATAAAGTATCGAAACAAAAATATCGATACTCCAAAGTATCGAGTACTGAATACTTTTCCTAGAATCTATGTCGTGAAGAGCTTTTTTTTTAAATTTGATCGCCTTTTTTTTTTGAGGTGGGTTACGGTCGGCGCACTCCTCGCACTACTCCGTCCGGAGCGACAGAGGGGCGTAAGCACGCACACCTGTAACCCACCCGTGACACGTCGCCTTTGTCGTTAGGCCGACCACCGGAGTAGGGTGACTTAACGTCAGTGGTCCGCCCGACGGAATACCTTCTTGAGGGGTACTCTCCCATCGACCGACGTCCACCCCGTCAGGGAGGACGTCGGTCTTTCCACACGCGGTCAGCCTCTCCGCGGGTGACGTCTGTGTGTGTTTGATCGTCTGTATTTCAAGCCACGTTTTAGAAGGTTTATTACGTTTGAACTAGATGACGTTACCATAATCATGAGTCGTAAGGTCAAGCTTAACATGAAGAATTTCTACTATTTATTCGATAAGATACCTGCCATAAAGTACTCATTGAGTAAAAGTATCAAATCCAAAGTATCGAGTACAAAAGTATCGGTATCGAATGAAAAGTACTCGATAGCTAAAAGTATCGATTCTTTTTTCGTGCCCCTAGTCGTCTTTTACGACACCCACGAGCAAGATAGAGGGTGGTGAATTGTATTCTTACTCCGTCACCACACGGAGAAATAATGTTCATAAAATAAAAATTGTATAACAATGAAATGAAAATCGTCTTTCACTATACTTAATTCAACTTTTAAAATGTTAATATAATTTCTATTAAATCAATAAACATGTGAATTGTTGAAATTTACTTTAAAATGCATAATGTAGAATATACATAATTCATGTAGAAATTTGCATGCGCGACGTCGGCCGACGTCCCCGAACAGCGGGGGGATGTCGGGCAAGAAGAGGGTACTCCTCAAGGGGTATTCCGTCGGGCCGACCACTGACGACAAGTCATCCTGCACCAGTGGTCGGCCCAACGACGAAGGCGACGTGTCACGGGTGGGCTACGGGTGTGCATGCTTACGTCCCTCTATCGCCCCGGACGGAGCCGGACGACGGGTGCACCGACCGTAGCCCACACGCAAAAAAAAGGAAGGGTATTATGTATCCGACTGACCATGAACGTCAATGAACTCGGTACTAGTGATCGGCTCAATGGGTAAAGAGGGGGAATACGGTGGGTTATGGGGCCGCACGCCTCCCTCTTGTTACCCTGGACAGAACGGGCGGCGAATGTGCTGACCATAGCCCGCCCAAAAAGGAGGTATTATGTATATAACCGTGGCTGTCGTAAAAGATGATTAAGGGATATAATAACATCGAAGGAAAACTCGATATAAAATCCTATTCCAACATGTCTAACCAGCGTGTTCAGTGCAGCCCACATACGTCCCACTGTTGGGCTCGAGTCTCCTTCACAACGGGAAGGAATTTGACCTACTATACCATGCTGGTCAGAAATGTTGGTATAGGGTTTTGTTTCGAGTTTCCCCTCTCTTACACAGGTGTTATGTGCGTATTATATATTTTAGTCGTCTTTTAAGATATCCACGGGCAACATAAGGAGTGGTGAATTGTATTCTTCTTAATTCTTACTCCGTCACCACACGGAAACAGCGTGTTACAGTAGGTAGGTCAATTTCCCTCCCATTATGGGGGAAGCGTAAGCCCAATAATAAGAATTATATAGACTAAAATGAATGAATGAGTGAGATATATAGCAAAAAACTTTGTCTGTTTATTAAAAGCTGCATATTAAACTCGTGTTTTTAACATATTTTCTTTGCCCATCACCTGGTTAAGAAATAAAGATGATGAATAGAACGAATTTCACGAGTTACTACCTAATCAAGTATGCATCGGTTACCCTTTTTTTTTATTTTTTGGGGTGGGTCGCGGTCGGCGCATTCCTCGCACCACTCCGTCCGGGGCAACAGAGGGGCGTAAGCACGCACACCCGCAACCCACCCGAACACCACGTCGCCTTCGTCGTTGGACCGACCACTGGAGCAGAGTTACTTGTCGTCAGTGGTCGGCCCGACGGAATACCCCCCTAGTGGGGTACCCTCCCATCGACCGACGTCCCCCCCCCAAAAACGTTCTATATATATATGTATACTCCCGTCTTATATACACAGCTCAATATTTCGTTGTGCTTTCGGCTCGGGCCTCCTCCAATTTGGAAGGAAAAGTAACCTGCTATATCACGCTGGTCGGATGTGTTGGCATAGGGTTTTGTTTCGAGTTTTCCTTCTCTTGCGTAGATATTAATATGCGTCTTATATCCCTTAGTCCGTATCCCTTAGTTAGTAAGAGAGAGGGTGGTGAATTCTATTCTTACTCAACACACGGAAACACCGCACCTTCCATCATCAGCTCACCATTATGAGATGATTACTGCCTGATGCAAATAATTGAATAGCTTTAGAAAATATATAAATACTAGTAGCGCCCTACGGTTTAACCTGCATAGTTCCCCTTCCCGTCCGAATATCGGGATAAGTTATAGCCTATATCTTATTTTGATATGTAAGCTGTATTATTGTGAAATTTCATCAAAATCTATTTAGTAGTTTTTGCGTGAAAGAGTAACAAACATCTTCATACTTACGATCTTTCGCGTTTATAATATTAGTAGGAAATATCTGCCTATAAAATGTTAAGTATTTCTTTTCTTTCGATTTCGTTGGATTCTCATCATTAGAACCTGACTTAGTACAATGCGCCTACCCAACCAGTATGAAGAATGAAAGAAGAATGTTAAAGATCGGTCTACAATTGACAGAGATAACATACCTTGGAACATTAGGATCTCCTCTTTTTTTGATGTCGCTTAAATATTTCAAAATAAATAAATGCTCCATTAAAAGCGTTAACTTTTTATCTTCCATTGATATCGTGTTATTATTTTTGTTGTGACCTAGAAGTAATAATTATATCCAGAAATAATCTTTGTATAAACGTGATGTCAAGGTTTTTAAAATATTAGATAAGCGGGTACGTACATGTGACTTACCGATCTCAAGTCACGTAGGTATATTAAGTACTAGCAAACCGCCCGCGCTTCGCTTCGGTTATAGATTATAGTCGTTTTACCCGCGTAGTTCCCGTTCCCGTGGGAATACCGGGATAAAATATAGCCTAGTTTACGCCCTGATATTATAGCTTTCCATTGGTGAAAGAAATTTTGAAATCGGTCCAGCCGTTTTGAAGATTACCCGGAACAAACAGACAGACAGACAAAAATTTTTTAATTGCTATTATAGGCATAGGTGTCGTGCAAATAACCGTGTGAGCATGAAAAAGACCTATTATTTTGACATTACAAACAGACACTCCAATTTTATTTATTGGTATAGATAGTTAAATATCTCAAGTTCTGTCAAAACAGAGCGGAACGGAATATGTAATATGCACCAAAGTGGTGCATATTACATATTCCGTGTGCTGATGGAATAAGAGTACAATTCACTACCCTCTTTCTTATCCGTGGATGTAGTAAAAGATGACTAAGAGATATAGTATACGTATAACATCTTTACAAGAGAAAGAAAACTCTATATACATATATGTATAAAACATATCTTTATATATGTTGTGTACGCGTGCATGCGCACTGAACTCCTCCTAAACGGCGGACCCGATGTTGATGAAATTTTTTGTGTGTTCAAAAGTATTCGAGAATGGTTTAGATTCACAATTGGACCCGGTGGGAAGCGCTTTATTTGAACAAAACAACGTCTGTTGGGTCAGCTAGTATATGTATACAAGCCTATACTAATCCGTCTGACTAGCGTGCTATAGTAGGTCAATAGCCCTCCTTCAGTGGAGGGGAACTTAGCCCAACAGTAGGACGTATATGTGTTGTGATGACGATGACATATTTTTGTACATTGATTATTATCTACACTTCCATACTTAATATTATAAAGCTTAAGAGTTTGTTTCAACGCGCTAATCTCAGGAACTACTGCTTCGAGTTGAAAAAATCTTTTAGAGTTGAATAGCCCATTTATTGGAGAAGGCTATAGGGTATATAACACCGCGCTACAAACAATAGGAGCAAAATAACAATGAAAATATTTAAAAAACGAGGTATACAAGCTTCTGTTTGGAGCTTCTGTAACGTTTGCTATGCTTTTTAGGAGTCTACGACCTCCCACTCTCTCTTTCTCTCTTATATGACGCCAACGAAGTTGCTTGGGTCAGCTAGTTTGTATATATAGCGATAATAATATCTGTACATTGGTTATGCTTTCGGCCTCATATCTGGTTGATAAGAAACGTCGTTTAATTTCAAAACGTTAACCTTAGTAAACTTTGCTACACATGGTGACAGACCAATAATATCGTTTAGGGCTATTTTTTTTTCGTGTATTGACGGAGTAAGAGTACAATTCTCTCTTACCCGTGGGTGTCTTAAAATATGACTAAGGGATTAAGTATGTCTATAATATCTATACAAGAAAAGGTAACCTCGTGTGGTGGAATCCTATACCAACATGTCTGATCTGCGTGGTTATAGTGGACCAATTTGCCTCCTATTGCAGAGGAGGTCTGAGCCCAACAGTGGGAGCTTTGTGGGCTGACATGATGATGTTAATGGTCCGAATTAATCTGGTACAGCTGTTTGCAGCGATGGAAAAGCTAAGGGCCATTTAACCAGCCTTTTAAACAGCCACTTGCGTGAATTGAGAGGACCACTTATACCGCAGCCCTTAATTTGATTTCATTATCCAAACAAAGGGCATATCTTAACGGCAACTCAAAGATTTTAGCAATACTAAGAGCGCGGACAAACATCTGCTGACCATAATGATTTATTTTAAAAATAATTGTAGAATTACATAAGTAGGTACTGCTTAGCTAAGCCTATCTAGTTGTGCAATTTATATAAATGGATACTGATAATGTGTCAACCCACAAAAAGTCTAAATCAAAGATTTTGATATATTTTGATAGTACAACACGTATTTAACATTCTGGAAAAGAGTTCCAGGTCACTTGAAAGAGTTAAGTATGAAAAAAATGGATAAATATCATAAAACAAATCGGGAATCACGTATACAATATTTTTCAATAATCCTTCAAGTTTCTTAACGTATTTGAAACTCGAAATGTGCCATCTATCGTGACGACTAATATGCTATGAGGCTTGATACTGTATTGCTTAAATCACATTCAGTTATTCTACGCAGCGTCAACCATGTTTTTTATTACATTAGATAGACAATTTGTTTAGAAATAGTTTAGGTCTTTTTGGCTTTATCAAATAATAAAAGTAAAATAAAAAAATCATATCTTAATAGTTCTACTTAAAACATTTTACACTTTATAAGTGATAACATATGTTTATCAATATTAATTTTTTTCCTCAATGTGCATTTAGTATCACTAAATTCTAGTGCACGCATTTAGTAAAATAGTGTTAAGTTCCTTAAGTTCATGTTTCAATTATTTTAGTGTGTTCCATATTTTGTAATAAGCAAAAATCATATTTTTGTCGATAAATATACTAACTTCTTTTCTTTTTATGCTGCCAATCTATTTCTAATCCATAATTCTTTTTATTAAATAGAGAAAGAATCGGTAGATGTATATTTCTTCAAACAAACTTATTAAGAATTGGTTTGAAATCGTTAAACGCCATTTTCTCAAAACGAAGTTTGTGAGGGTTAACATATTATCGCTTATCAGCATCCAAATGGAGTTTATTCTTTAATAATAGCTTGCTATAAAATAATAACGTACATTAGGCGATATTAGTGCACTTCTCACTCGCATCTTGTTACCTAAGTTCTCTTTACTGAACCGAATTAGCACTTGTCCATGTTAGAATGTGATGCTAGCTTGGCTTATTCTTTTTCCCCATCACTTCCTTTATCGTGGATAATAAACGAATACCAAAGGTAAGATAACATCACTGTTAAGAGGCGTTTAGCTGGAATTTAAGCTATGTATGTGTCAAACCGACTAGCTAACGTGGCATCCATCCATCCTTCAGCCTATAGACGTCCACTCTTGGACATAGGATTCCCCACGAGAATGCCACTCGTAACCGTCCTGTGCCACTTGCACGGTTCCCTGCGACTTTCAAGAAGTCGTCAGTCCACCCAGTAGGGGGTCGCCCTACGCTGTGTCGTCCGATTCATGGTCGCCACTTGAGAACCTTTCTTCCCCAACGGTTTTCGGTTCGACGAGCAATGTGACCTGCCCATTGCCATTTCAACGTGCTAATTCTGCGTGCCATGTTAGTTACACCCGTTCTACGGATTTCTATCGGAGTTTATCATGTAGAGAAATATCGAGCATAGCCGTCTCATAACGCGTTGAGCGACATTGAGCCTTTTTATGAGGCCGACAATTTGAGACCACGTTTCAGTATCGTATGTCACCGCTGGTAACACACAGTAGTTATAAATGTTTAATTTTCAGTAGCGACAGATCGTTGGCCCCCTTTACTTCCCATCGATGAGAAGACCCGAGTCCAAAAGTGATGATGAGTCCATAAATATGATTTTCATCATCATCGTCATCTTAGCTTATATACGTTCCACTGCTGAGCTAGAGCCTCCTCCACATCATCGTCATACTGCTCTTATCCCAAATACATGGGTATATGTTCTTACACTTCTTCAATTATACATATTGCAAACGTATGAGCAATAATTTGACCAGCCTCTTACTTGACGTCAACTCTCTTTAGGAAGATGGACGATTTAGGTTGGGCCAAATCGACGTAAACCTCTTAGTCGTTTTTGGCGATACGCACGAGTAATGTAAGTGTTAGTAGAATTTGTATCCGCTGCCACAAAGAAAGCTTCCTACAAAATACGGAGGAAATTGATGTAGTAGCATGCTGGTAAGATGAAATTGTATAGAGTTCGTTATTTTCAGTTTCCCTACACCTGCATAGACGTTATGTGTCTATTATATTCCTTACTAGCAATCCGCCCTCGCTTCGCTTCGGTTATAGGTTATAGTCGTTTTACCCGCGTAGTTCCCGTTCCCGTGGGAATACCGGGATAAAATATAGCCTAGTTTACGCCCTGATATTATAGCTTTCCATTGGTGAAAGAATTTTTGAAATCGGTCCAGCCGTTTTGAAGATTACCCGGAACAAACAGACAGACAAACAAAAATTTTTTAATTGCTATTTTAGGCATAGGTGTCGTGCAAATAACCGTGTGAGCATGAAAAAAGCCTATTATTTTGACATTACAAACAGACACTTCAATTTTATTTATTAGTATAGATTCGTCTTTTAATACACCCATAAGTGAGATAGGGAGTGAATTGTATTTTTACTATAGTCCATAAAATATAGGATGATCTCTGTGACAGTTGTCCCTAGTGCTGTCACGCTTACGATAAAGTCCGTAGTTTTTTATCGATTAAACTCTTTATTTTCATAATTGTGATTTTCTATTATAATTAAAATACAATCAATGAAAATCTTTTTGAATTTATTTCAAACAAAACTGTTTTTTGACTGTTTAAATTATTCAAAAGGTCAAGACAATCAAGTTCTAGGTCACTATTATCGTCATCACTGGAGCTTTCCTGCTAGAACATTTATGATTTTTTTGCTAAAATAAGGACAGTCGTTAGATCAATCGATCAATTACGACTGTTTTATAGATAAATGTCTAGTTTATTGACAATCATCATCATCTTGCTCTTATCCCAATTACTTGGGGTCGACGCAATATGTCATCTGTTTTGACATATTGCAAAAAGTTTCGGCAATGACTTTTATGACCGGCCGCCTGCCTGACGTCAACCCTCCTTGGGAATGTAATCGTTGACCCAAATGGTACCAGATGGAGTTGGTCCGGGTCAATCTAGGGCTCTTAGTCGTCTTTTACGACACCCACGAGCAAAGCAAGGGTTGGTAGTATTCGAAGCCGCTACCACACAGCAAGTCTAGTTTATTGACAATAATGCGTACATAATATTATCATTTACTCTGAGACAAAAAGTAGTTTTTTAATGTTTAATTAATTCAATTTATGTATTTTATAATGTAACTGTCTGTTTTAGTTGTAAAAAATATGTTAAAAGTTTTATATTGGTACTGTATTGGGTTTATTTCTTTTATGAATAATTTAATAAAGATCGGTTATCGTTTTACTTATATCGACTGTCCCATCTCTTTTTTATTTTCAGTCGAGTATGACCTTGTACGTGCGTAAGCATCATTTATGTATAAAATATTTACTAGGTATTTCAGTACTTACGAGGTACATTTTAAGCATGAATATTAATATTTTTATATTTATAACATATAGCAATTCAGTTGTAATAAAACTGGCACGAAAAGAATGAAAATATATTTGATACAAAATGAAATTGTAAACATGTCGCTCGTTCAAACTTACTTCGTTGGTTTCGTTGACATCTATTACAGAGATCAAGCTATATTTTATGGACTATAGGCACAGATTAAATAAGTACAGATACTTCACTCAGTACAAAATCATCAATACCGATTGTTATAATAGCCTACTTAATCGCGTCAGCAACCGCTGCATGCTAAAATGTGCCTAAATACTCAAGCGTACAATTGTGATTGCTTCGCACCGCGCGATCCCACAGCAATCGAAGGGCTGCCTTTTCGATAAAATTAAATTAACATAAATAACTATTTGTGTCTATTTTATTGAGAACTATTTATTGCTATAGGTCACAATTTTAAATTTCAAAGTTTAAATTTCTTAATTTTTACATTATGATAAGAAGGCTGTATACTGAAACTCTATGTGGTTTTTTGTTATTAATCTATATTTTTGATAGAAAGTTAAACCTCAGTGTTGACTTAACGTTATATTTGGAACAATCTTTTTACTTTGATGCTTTTTGAAAATGATTTTTTTTGTTAATGGTATTTTATATAACTTATTTTTATAGAGTTTTACAAATTAATTACAATTGCTGTAAGTAAATACTTTATATGTTAAATTATTATATTATCAATTGTTCATGCAGGAACATAAATAAAATTGGTTGATTGAAATAATTAAAATTGATATAGGTATTAGGAATAAATTACATTTGATAGAATAGCGTATCGTATGGAATGCGAGCTGTTAACGTGTGGGTGGTTCGTGCTGGTCCGGTTAAATACGGCACTCCGCCGCGCCCATAGGTGGCGCCAACATACTCCCGGCCCTGGAAAGCTTAATTGCTTTCCTGTCCAACAACCTTGTCAGGTTTTGGTAGCGGACAGGTTCTGTTGAGTGCGCGTTGAATAGTTCCTTTAGCTGTCCTGATATCAGCGACGCGTACAATGCCGTCAGGTCCCGGGAATAATTGCTCTATTCGTCCTAGACGCCAATAAAGCGGAGGAGAGTGTTCATCCTTGATGACAACTTAACAATAATGTTAGAATGGTGATTTATTATAGGCAAAATGTATTATTAATTTAGTGTAATAAGTGCAAACGGAATAGGACTGTGAATAAAATATCGAATACAATTAAACGTTAACAACTCAGTTTGGTGTAAATATATTAGTATGCGTAGATATCGCGAGTAAGTAAACAAGTGGATAATAGATCGTTAATATTATAGCAAATTGTATGTTTGGAATTTATTCCTTATGTTTTGAATAGGTTTGGCTATTTGGATAGATATTAAATAGGTTCAGCTATTTGGATAGATATTAAATAGGTTTCGCTATATAGGTAGTTATTAAATAGGTTTAGCTATTTATGTAGGTATATAAATATAGATAAGTTTAGATGTTTCATCATCATCATCTCAGCCTATATGCGCCCCACTGCTGGGCCCGGGCCTCCTCCACAATGGAAGGGCAACTGACCTACCCTACCATGCTGGTCAGACGTGTTGGTATAGGGTTTTATTTCGAGTTTTCCTTCTCTCGCATAGATGTTATATGCGTTTTATATCCCTTAGTCGTCTCGTACGATCATCCACGGGTAAGATAGGAGGTGGTGAATTGTATTCTTACTCCGTCACCACACGGAACTTTCGATATTTAGCAAGTTATTAAATTGTTTCAACTACACTCATTTGCAAAAAAAACGGGCACCTAAGCAATGAACCATTTCAAATGTTAATATTTCTTTGTTTGATAATTATAGGTAGTTTTATCCACACAATTTGCTAAATTAATAAGAAAATAATCGTTTTCATCAGTATTTCATAAAATTTAGATACAATTTATGGTAAATAATGCTAAACCTCGCTAGTAGTGTATATTCGCTAGTAGTGCATATGCTCATGAAGTAAAAATAAAAAAGTTTTTTTGTTTGTTTTTCTTTAATAAAGTAAAAGCAGATAAATGTTTAGTATCGAGTGTGACCCCCTCTAGCTAAAATCACAGCTTGAATTCGTCTGGGCATGCTAGCGAGTATATCCCGGATACTTGCTTGCGGAATACGTTCCCACTCCGCAGTAATCACATTCTTCAGCTCTCTGATGGTCTGCGGAGCCGGGTGTACTGATCTCACACGCCGTTTCAGAACGTCCCAGACATGCTCTATGGGATTGAGGTCGGGACTTCGAGCTGGCCAATCCAAACGACGAATGCCGACCTCTTGCACATACGCATTAACATCGCGGGATCGGTGGGCGCGAGCATTGTCGTCCATAAAAATCGAGTCTTCACCTAGAGCGGCCAATGCGGGTTGTGCATGAGAAATTAGAACTTCCGTTATGTATCGATGCCCAGTCAGTGAGCCGTTTTCAATGAAGACTAACTCTGTACGATCCATTGAATTTATTCCTGCCCAAAACATAACAGAGCCCCCACCATAAGGTGTGATTTCTTCGAAACATGCCTCTGCAAAGCGTTCTCCTTGTCTTCTTAGCACTCGCCGACGTCGATCTTCACCGAACAGAGATATCCTGGCTTCATCAGAGAACAAAACCCTATTCCAATCGTCTTGAGTCCATGATTCACAATTTCTAGCGAACCTAAGCCTGTGAACTCTGTGCTCACGGAGTAATTTGGGGCCGCGGGCCGGGCGGTGACTGCGTATATTGGCAGCGAGAAGCCTCCTCCTGACCGTCCATAGACTAATATGCACATTTCTTACTTCTTGGAGGTTGTTCTTAAGATCCACATACGAAGATTTGCGATTTCTCAATGCGCGACTCACAAGAAAACGATCATCCCGTGGTTGGGTACATGGTTTTCTTCCAGAACCAGGCCTTCTCTCGACGGAACCAGTCTCCTGATATCGCTGCCAGGTCCTTTGGACTGTCGAGCGACTAACATTTAGCCTCCTAGCCACGAAACATTGGCTGCAACCCTCTTCAAGCAGCGCGATAATTTTGGTAGCTTTTACCACTTTATCTACCATTTTTGATACAGCCAAACAGCATTAAATAAAGCTTTGACAGTCAAGGATATGAAATTAATCGATAAAAATTGAATAAAAGTTATGAAAGTCGATGTTAACTTCTGGAACTTCGCGCCAAAAATGTAGGATAAAAAGGGGTTTTCTGTAAAAATGAACATCAAATGAAAAATTGAATTTAGAACGTACTTTTTTAAATACCACAGCATTTTTAAAACCGGCCAGTAACGTGTACAAACGATTGAAACCTTTTTGGTATTGTATCTTTTTAAATATGAATGAAAATCAAAACCGCCCGTTTTTTTTGCAAATGAGTTTATTTAAGTTGGTTTTGAATAGATTTAACTATCTGCTATGTTTTTAATTAAGAAATAATCTATTCAAGATTGATGTAATGCTTTAAAATAGCGTTGTAGGAGAAACTCGTTATAAATATCCTGTGTAGGTAGGTAGGTATATAATGTTCTTCTTCACACAAATAGGCTATTTCTTAGTTATTGAAATTTATGATGAAGTGGAAATATGGATAGGTTTATAGAAAAAGGAACGAGCTCACTTTTTTATGGTAGAACAGCTGCTTGGGCGCGATGATGCTACTTGACCTCAGGTTGACTGCTAGCAAGTGGGCTGCAAAGTTCGTAGGCTGACACATAGATAGTGCTACTATTTTAAAATCCATATAATTTTTAGTTAGGCCTAATCTTTAAAAGATGCGGGTATAAATTTGACAGCTGTTGCACAATTAGTATCTGAGTTATAGCATTTTTAGTGAAACAACTTTTGTTACCTTGAAAAATGGATAAAAAGGAATTTCGTGTGTTAATAAAGCATTGCATTTTGTCGAAAAAAAAATACTGTTGAAACCAAGGCCTGGCTTGATAAACATTATTCAGACTCTACACTAGGAAAATCAACCGTAGAAAAGTGGTTTACGAAATTTGAACGAGGTGAAATGACCATCGAGGACAATGCACGCAGTGGACGCCCCAAAGAGGCTGTTATCGACGAAACCATCAAAAAGTCCACAAAGTTATTTTTGATAACCGTAAAGTGAAGTTGATTGAGGTAGCTGAGACCCTAAAGACATCAAAGGAACGTGTTGGTCATATCGTGCATGAATATTTTGATATGGGAAAGCTCTGTTTAAAGTGAGTGCCGCGCGAGCTCACAATCGACCAACAACAACAACGAATCGATGATTCTAAGGAGTGTTTGGAGCTGTTCAATCGTAATAAATCCAAATTTTTGTGTTGATATGTGATGATGGATGAAACATCGCTCCATCATTACACATCGGAGTCCAATCGACAGTCAGGCAAGTGGACTACACGTGATGAACCAACTTCAATGCGTAGAAAGACGCAAACGTTAGCTGGCAAGGTTCTGGCATCAGTATTCTGGGATACTCATGACATAATATTCATTGACTATCTAAAAACGGAAAAACTATACACAGCAACTACTACATAGTGTTATTGGAGCGTTTAAAAGACGAAATCGTGAAAAAGCGGCCTCATTTGAAGAAGAAAAAACTGCTGTATCATCAAAACAATGCACTGTGTCACAAATCTAGTGTTGCCCAAAAAAAGTCTTGGTCTTGCGGTCTTGGTATTGCGAGAAATGCGAGACCGAGACCAAGATCAAGACCGCTTTATTTTTGCAAGACCAAGATCAAGACTGGCCCTGCAAGACTTGAGCAAGACCAAGACTGAGCCTGCAAGAGTCTTACTTAGTCTTACTTAAATGTATTCTTACTCCGCCACTACACGGCTAGTCAAATCAGTCTTGAGATATCCATCTATTGGCCAATCGATTCCCAATGATGGTGTTGGCTTTTCAGAATTACTCTTTGGAAAGGCTTAAGGACAAAAATACCATAATCGTCACCCTGTTAGTTAGTCTTGATAAGTTTCACATGAGAGTGCTCTTGCCCATTATATTTATATATCCGTTTATTCATTAGCCCAACGACGTCCACTGTTGGACATAGAAATATGCCTACAATAAATCTATGTAAATAACACCCAGACTCGCAAAAAGAATTATTATGCGTAGATCGGTATGCGTACATAAAGATCGCAATATAATAATGTGCAAAAGAAGTAAAACTACTAGTAATAAAAACCTATACCAACATGTTTGATCAGCGTGGTATAGTAGGTCAATATTCCAGCCCCTGGGAGGAAGATTAAGTGGCACTTTTATGAACTGAGACGATGACGACGAAAATCATACATTTGGTGACCCTCTTCATAGGTATATTATTAAAAACTATTATTATCTACTACTTATCATAAATCGCAAGAAATTGTTTATTTGAACGCCCTAATCTCAGAAAATATTCCAAAAGAATATTATTTTGTCAGATAGTCTGTTTATCCAGAAAAGTTTTAAGCTCCAATACATAACACTGCGACGTACATATTGGTAAATTGGTCCGGAGCAGTGTCTATAAAGGTTAACAAATCGAACAAAATGTTGAAGCTGTTAAGCGTTCTCCGTAGTAACCGTTGTTACGGCAACTACCTACTTAGATAACAAAAATTGTGATTAAAGTAGGTAGGTATGTTATGGATATTATAAATGGTGATATTATTTTTAATGCCAGGGAGCGATATGGGCATTTAAACGAAATAATAGCATTATATGGATAGTAAGTCAAGCAAGCAAAGCTGTTGGAACAGCTAGTATTAAATATATCTAGAGGTAGGTAGGTAGAATTATAGGAATAAAAATCGTCATTAACACATTCCTTTTTATAGCGCAACTATTAGGTATGGCGGATATTGTTAACTTGAAGGGGAATATAAACACTCACTTATTACAAAAACATTTAAAATGACATAAAATTTATTGTATCAACTGCCCCGCGTGGTGACGTCTTAAGAAAACAGGGTCGAAATTCCTTCCTTTGCCATAGGAGTAGTAACGCTGTCTAATGTAACACCAGGGGAATAGGAGAGTAATTTTCCCCAGTGGTAAAGGTTATATTCAATAGTGGACTATAGGCTAGTTGATGGATAGATAGCATAGGGTGATATTTGATTAATTTATTTGGATTTTTTTCTCGCCATGATAAATGACTGTTACGTTATTCCAACTGCAAGACTTGCAAGACTTTGCGAGACTCTTGCTGCAATACCAAGACCAAGACCAAGACTCGAGTGCGCAATACCAAGACCAAGACGAGACCAGGTGTGATGTTGCAAGACCAAGACTAGTCCAAGTCTCGTCTTGGTCTTGCATTTGGGCAACACTACACAAATCAAAGAAATCGATGGCGAAATTGCAAGAATTGGTCTTCAAATTGCTTCAGCACCCCCTGTACTCTTCAGATCTGGCCCCCAGCGACTTTTTTCTGTTCGCAGACTCAAGAGGATACTCGCTGGACGAAAATTTTGCTCAGATGAAAGGTAATCACCGAAACTGAAGAACTGGCTATTTCGAGGCTAAAGACAAATCATATTATAAAAATGGTATCGAAAAGTTGTATGACCGCTATAATCGTTGTATCGCCCTTGAAGGGAACTATATTGAATAATAAAATCAAATTCTATAAAAAAATGTTTTTCTATGCTAGCCTACAAACTTTTTAGCCCACCTAATATTTGGTGGGTAGTTGGCTGGTAGTACCGCTGCTTTGGCGCGTAGAAATCGCTGGACCTCCGCTTGGCTGGTACTCCTGGCTGTTGAAACCGTTGCTTTGACGCGTAAATACCGCTGGACCTTAGCTTGGCCGGTTGTCTTTGCTCTTCTGGCTAATGTGACCGCTGCTTTACTGCGTAAAATCGCTTGACAAAGCTTGAACGGTCTTTAATGCTGCAGAAGTTGCTTCCCTTCTCGTTTTCTTTGACCGTAGAATTATTTAGGCTGCTGCGTGGAATTCTATACTGCTGTTTCTTCGACGTTTTCTTTTGGGTGGGTTAACCGTTAGCTTAACCGTTGATACAGTAGAATGACACGGCAGAATCGGTACTTATCCGTTGATGTTGTTTGAAATTGTAGATGTTTATTTACGAATTTTCACGGTCGCCACTTTATGTTCATGCAGGAACATAAATAAAATTGGTTGATTGAAATAATTAAAATTGATATATTAGGAATAAATTACATTTGATAGAATAGCGTGTCGTATGGAGTGCGAGCTTTTAACGAGTGGGTGGTCCGTGCTGGTCCGGTTAAATACGGCTCTCCGCCGCCCCCGCTTCCCCTCTTAGCTATAGGTGGCGCCAACATCAATAATGAATATAGATAATTCAATTACTTGAAGGTTGTTTAGTATTAAAATTTGGTTTATTAATTTTTGGAGCTATTTAAGATACTAACGGTCTCTCCAAACATAGTTCCCAGTAAAACTCAGAAAAGAACTATATTAACTGCCTAGTTCCTAAATGGTGCTCCGTAGGACACTTTAGAAGGACGAAATATACCACGGCCAATGAATCATATTCTAAGTATTCCAGAATTGTTGACATTCGAGTCATGATATGCAGAATTATGTATTAAAACCAATATAAAATAAACAATAAAAAGCTCATTCATTCATCTCAGCTCCCATTGTGGAGGCGGCCCGAGGCCAACAGTGGGACGTATATAGACTGTAATGATGAAGATGATCCATAGAGGGTATACTGGAGGTGAAGATCCCTTTAATCAGGGCGTTATAATGTGCTAAATTCCTTCCTCAGCAGTCGGACATAGGATTTAAAAGAGCATGACTATGAATCCAATACTTTACACGGAGTTAAATTTTTAAAACTTTCATTCAAATTCACTTATATTAAGACCAATTATCTAATTATGCCTTATCTTGTGTAAAAACAAACAACTTTGACTGTTGTGTGTCGTAACGATCAAGATTACGTACGTAAAATTGTTAACATTTTATTATCGTAACAAAAGATTGGTTCTTATATACTAATAAAATATACATAATTCGAGGGGTGAAAGGCTATTTGGTTTAAGCGACATCTAAGGTGATATTATATACATATACGGAATCAGCGAATTTTTCTCCATCGAATGATACCGAATTCATTAATATCAGAGCACTTTTTTTCATACGCTGAACTCTTTTACACTTTCTATACGCTGAAAGACGAGGGCTTAAGGCAATTTGTATTAAGCGACATTTATCTTTGTAACTAAAGGTACATTTTATTTAGTATTAGCATCAAGAATGATCGATGTTTTTAATTGAATTTTAATTAAATTTACCCCATTCAAATGGCTAAAGAAGTTTTTTTGCTATGATTTTTTTTCTAAAATTTTAAACTTTAAATGGCTCTCCTGTAAAGTTACAAAAATATCGCTTAAACCAAATAGCCTTTCGCCCCTTTTCTTATAAGAACTTGTTTTATTCTTCTTAGCTAGAGTTATATAAGCGTATTTTCTTTTCTTTTTTAAAAAGAAAGTACTCTGTACTAAGGAAACAATCCTTGTATTACGGGGGACTCTACAAACATATAATCAACAGGCACAATTTTATCCAGACTAAGAACAACAGTTCGTGTAGATCGCACAAAGTGTTATCCTGTGTGGGATTCGAACCCAGGACACTGGCATGCCAGGCCGGCGCTAGTTGGCGAAGGGTAGGGAATAAGATGGATTACGAGGCCGGGTGCCGCCCTACGGTCAACCCGGACACGGACGACGTACCTACGTGGTGACCACAGCTCGCCCAAAAAAAAAACTGGCAGAAGGCCATGGTTAAATGTAATTTAGAAAAAGTAATAAGTACAACGTATATGTACACACACATAATTATCTTCGTATCGATAGATTCAATTACTTCCAGTACAGTTTTTGTAACAGTCTCAGTAGTGTAATTTTAAATTTGGATTATTTATCTGCAAATATATCCACATTTTGGTTTATAGTATCTATTATATTGCCTACATAATCTAGAAATAGTAGAAAATTGTTTTAAATTAGTTTTTACCCGGGCTTGTTGTAATAATGCGGGTTTAATAACGCGTCTAGGTGTGCATCTAGGAATATGCAAATAAAATCATTGTAATAGAGCAGGACAATCGTACCGATTTCTTAATACTTTATAGAGAAAGGACATGTCTCAATCATAAACAGTATCTATAAAACGATTATCATCATATCGCCTCATACACTGCTGGGCCCGAGCCTCCTCCATAATAGGAGGGAAAATGACCTTACTATACCAAGCTGGTCAGACTGGTTGGTATAGGGTTTTGTTTCGAGTTTTCCATCTCTTCCATAGATGTCATATGCGTAATATATCCCTTAGTTGTATATTACAACACCCACGGGTATGAGAGGGGGTGGAGAATTGTATTATTACGCCGTCACCACACGGACAAACGAAAACGATACTGTAAAATATTTTCATACCTGTTTTACAATTTATGAGAATAACGCGTTAAAACAAACAAACTCTACAGGTTTATTGTGGTAGTATGGATTAGCACTTAAGTGTAAGTTATTTGATTATCAATAATTGATTTATAAGTGTTGTTTAACATATGATATAATACATACCTACTGATTAAATTGCACACGATTTGCGAATCGTTTGACATAAACACGCTAATTTGAAATCTGTCTAAAATTTTGCTCCTAACCTAGCTCTATAATTTGGAATTAAAAACCTTCTATGGTCGTTCTTGAAATAAAGGGGTAAGGATATATCTTAGTCCATCACAGGATATGTCATCGCCCTTTACTTACCTGTGAATGTTGTAGATACCAGCTTAGAGGGACACTAGGGGAAATAAAGCAACCCGGTTCTGGAAAATTCATAACACCAGTAGCGATCACATATCTATCATCATAAACATCCAACGTGATCGGTAACGGAGTAAGAATACAATTCACTTCACCTATCTTGCCCGTGGGTGTCGTAAAAGACGACTAAAGGATTAAATACGCATATAATATCTATGCAAGAGAAGGCAAATTCGAAACAGAATCTTATACCAATCCGTCTGACCATCGTGGGTGATCAGACGGATAGGTCAACATTCTTCCTATCATGGAGGAATCTCTAGACCAATAGTGGGATGTTGGTGTGTCCAACGTGATATAATAGCAGATTTTCATTTCATTTACTGACCTGTTATTTCAAGGGGTTAAAATATTGTTCCCTCTTTAAGATGTAACCAGATATAAAATTTCAAACAAGAACAGTCAGCATGGATGGACAATATTCCCTCCCTGTGATTGATATATGTTATAGACATTAATGAGAATTGGCAGCAACACTTGAAGGTGTCGTGGAACTCTTAGAAGTCACGAATATCACATATCTTGAAGAATATTTGGCATGTCTTTATATGCCTCATCATTCTGGTCTGGTCTGGTTGATTCCTTCACATCTTCATCATGTGAAGGAATCAAGATTAAAACAAACCAACCCAACCATTATCATCATACTCAGTCATTCTTAGACCTACACGTGGCTCTCTATTGGTCCTCTTACTTTAGCTCATGCAACTGTCAGCGGTGTTTGAATTTAACGTAGTGTGTTTCTTATTGTTTCAGTCTCAGTATAAATCAGCATAATGTCGGTTGAAAAGATCGACCTGGACAGTCCCAGGTATGATCAGAGCACATATATGGGCCGGGCGAAGCACTTCCTTCGACTTACGAACCCGCTCAATGTCTTGGCTAGTGAATCTGAACTCGACGAAGCCAAAAGGATAGTACAAGAATTTAGGTATGATGTTTATTTTATTATATTCTAATATTTTAAATGCAGAAGTATGATTGTTTGTTACGCTTTCAATCCTAAACCATTATACCGATTTAAAAAATTCTATCATCAATTGAAAGTTACATTATCAACGAGTAACATAGGTTAAATTGTATCCCTGTATTGCTGCGGCAACCTGTAAAATCGCGGCAATTTGTCTAACTTTAAAAATGTTTCACCAATAGAAAGCTACATTATCAGCGAGTAACATTGACTATATTTTATGCCCGTATTTCCACGGGAACGAGGACTACGGAGGTGTTGGTAACCGCGAGAATTTGATAGTAAAATATATTTCGTATGTATTCATTATTCTATATGTATTATTATCAATGTGATATACCGGTCTTTGGCTTTGATAGATTTTTATTTATTTACATATTATATGCATACATTGCCATATCTAGGGTAATTTTACAAGAAAGGCTGGCCCTCTATTGAAAAAAAGTCAAACTATGACAGATCGCATCTTGCGATCGACACGACACGACACGAAAGCTTGCGATTCGCAAGCTTTCGTGTTTTGACATTTAAGCTACGGAATATAGGATATAATATGCATGTGCCTATAAACACCAAATATGTATATAGATTTCTGGCCTATAGATAAATTTAATGATTTTTGTATGAAGTTTCTTAGGTATCCAGCCTAGAACTTTGAATGCACTACTTATTATCCTATACCAGGGTGGGTATGACCCACCCGGCCCTACTATATACACTTACATTAGGCACATTTGTATTTTCGAACTCGTGATCGTTTTATCGTTTATATTTAATTATAAATAAAAATTAAACATGTATATATAGCATTGCGTATTATATTAAATATCCCTGACACGTAAATATTGGGTTATCGCTGCACTTAAGGCCATTCTAGTTGTGTGGGTGTCCGTACAAATTTCTGGGTGGTTTTATTCTATTTTTTTCATCATCGTCGTCATCATTGCAGCCCACATACGTCCCACTGTTGGGCTCGGGGCGACTCCACGATGGGAGGGAATTTGACCTATTGTACCATGCTGGTCAGACATGTTGGTATAGGGTTTCATATCATGTTTTCACAGATGTAATATGCATATTACATCCCTTAGTCGTCTTTTACGACATCCACGGGCAAGATATGGAGTTACTCCTCCACCACATGGTTCTATTGTTTGTTTCTATACAATCCAATTTTAAATAGAATATTCATTTGTTTATGTTTGTTTTCTGTATGGTGTCGGAGTAAGAATACAATTCACTATCTTGCCCGTGGATGTCGTAAAAGACGACTAAGGGATTATAATATAGAAGAAGGAAAACTCAAAATAAAACCTTAAAGCAACACGTCTGATCAGCGTAGTATAGTAGGTCAATATCCCGCCTATTGTAGAGGAGGCCCGAGCTGAACAGTGGGACGTACATATTGATGATGAATGATATGATATGTTATGTTGGGTATAGAAGGAATTTGAAATTAAAGTGTATTTTAAAAGTTGCAGATGTTTAAAATCGGGCGTAAAAAATACATGACGTAAAATGTATGATGTCTATAAAACAAGTTATGCAAAACAACTGTATTATTATTTAAGAATTTAAATAACAAAAATTTTGCATGATACCCAATTGAAAGTACCGTCTTAAGTAGAGGAAAATCAAACATTATCATCATTCTGCTCTTATCACAATGACTTGCGAATTTGCGATCGAAGCAATATGTACTGCTCTTCCATCATACATATTATTGCAAGAGTTATTGGATATTATGACCACCACCTGCCTAATGTAGACCACCTTGGGGACGTGATTAATGACCAGACGGCATAAAAACGCTAGCCCAGGTCAATGTAAAGCTCTTAATCATTTTTACGACATCTACGAGCAATGTGCAAAGGGTAGGTATTCCTACCCGCCTTCACACAGCAGGAAAAATCATATGAAGTTATATAAAAATTAGTCCCGTGCTTAGAATATTCTAGGGTCCCGTGTTTCGTTGTCTATGTGTTTATGCGTCGTTCTTTGAATTAAACCGAAACTTTATAGTTATATAACACCAAAAAAACCCATCCAAGATAACGCTTAACATAAAATGAAATAAAAATCTATCAAAATGTAAATTGCCTTGCGAAGCCGGTTGCGAATAATTAAAACAAACTAGTTTAAAAATAAATCTACATAAAATCTAGTTTCTTTACTATGATACATTTCTGTGAATTGCACTACGACGAGATATTGTATTACGAAAACATTCGCTATCTAATCAGTTTGATATTTTGATATCAAGCATCAAAGGAAACAATGACGAAATTGTTTTCAAAATACTGCACACGATGACCACATATTAAATAATACTAACGAATATTAAATAGATAATCGTAAAATTATAAATACGAAAATGAGTTTATGTGTTTGTTTCACGTATCCCTTTTTCCGTGTGGTGATGGAGTAAGAATATAACTTACCACCTACACCTATCTCCGTGAGTGTCGTAAAAGACACCTAGACTCCACATGAGAAGAGAAGGAAACTGAAAATAAAATCCTATAAGTAAGAGAGCAAGAGTAAGAGTCAGCAATGTCTTATAGTAGGTCAAATACCCTTCTATTCTAGAGCAGATTCGAGCCCAGTTGTGTGACATATATGATCTGAGATGACGTTTTCACATCTTATCGGCTCAAAGGACTATGATGATAACTACTATCGCCCCCCGGCGATCAAGTATGGCAATTAAAGTACTATCCAATTTGTGGAGTCTTTTGTATAACAGTGGACCTTGATAGTTTAGATATAATATATGGATAGATTAAGAATTTTAGAGTGTATGCTAATCATCAAAGCCATTTTCTTAGCGATTGGACTTCAATTATTCTGTTCAAAATCGTCTCATCTGTCTGCCCATAATCAACTGTTTTGGAGGTAGCAGACAACAAAGAGCTAGGATAGCTGGGTAGAGATTAGTAATTTGTCAATGATGATAACCCACGCGCTTTTCTTACGCCTTTGATGGTTTGAACAGCTGTAACTAGACTCATAATGCGATTTTAAGGAGATAAACATTTAATCCAAGAGAAGAAATGGTCAAAATGAAACCCAATGCGTTCCGTCTAGGCAATGTGGGTCAATTTTCTTCCCATTTCGGAGAAGACAAATGGCCAAGAGTAAATTGTATTTGGACTAAGAGAAAGAAGAAACCAATTAAATTCTCATAAAGTACTCGTGTCAATACCCACATTCTATAATTTTCCTATCGCGAATGGTACATTTAACGATCTTGATTGATGTGCTGATTTAATAAACGAATCATTATTGATATCACAGACGATTCTTGTATACAGGCTGTATCAGGTTATGGGGCAACTAAACGGAACGTCAAACGGAAGTTAGGCAATGGTGGTAGGAACACATGAAAAAAATTTGAAGGAAAAATATTGATTCGTTAATGAATTAAAGACATGTAAAGTTTTCAATTTTGCCATCGCTTTTCGTGTAAATCTGATTGAAATGTATAAAGTCAGTGATACTTAATCTGCGACATACTCGTATTCGTACTTTGTTAAACGTTCATTAGAAATTGAATAAATCAATGATTACGTTCGCATAAGCAAGACAAACTTCGCTTTAAATCAGCTGATCGGCCGATGACCGTTGACAGCTCGCGTTTGTACCTTTTTTTATGGGTAGGCTATGGTAAGCGCACGCGCGGTCCATTCCGTCCAGGGCGATGAAAGGACAGCGCGCGGGACCATAACCCACCCGTACCCACGTCACCTCGTTGTTGGGCCGACCACCGGAACAGGGTGACTTGTCGTCAGTGGTCGGCCCGACGGAATACCCTTTCGGGTATCCTCACCTCTCGACGTCCTGGGACGTTGGACGCCGTCGCGCGGTTAGCCTCTCTGCGGGTGACGGACTAAATTCCCCGGTCCGATCACCCGGCTAGGGCGGCATTAGGCGATACTCGCACCTGCGCCGCCCGAGTCATCGGCGGCGGAACGTGTCGCCGAATAGGAGCTCTACTCGCACACCATCCGCCGCCTCCTTCCGTGAGATTAGCTCGCGTTTGTACCTATGCTGTCATTGAAGAGTTTGCGCAATTCTAGGTATGTATGAATGAATTTATACTGCCGAAGCTTTACGTGCCTACATGTATCCTGTCTGTACATGCTTACATAATACGTAACATTTAAGGCTCTTAGACGTAGACTCTTAGACACACATTTTTGTAATCACTATAACTTTTATGTTTTATTGTTTTTTGTTTAATATACATTCTAATTACCAGCTATGACCGTTAAACTACCACATACTCGAACAGTTGCCCCATAACCTGATACACTCTGTATATATAAAATATTGTATTATGTAAATGCATCTGTGTACGATGCACGACAGAAATAGGAAAAATTAAATCTAAAACATTTGTAAACTATTTCTCAAGAGGATTAAAATATACTAATGCCTTATATGCGGTATTGTTTCATGGTAATGATTCCTGTACATTTGAGTTTCGTATTCTAATGACGCATCTCATCATATCATTAATAAATCCTGTTTTTCTACACTTTGTACTTTCAACCAGGCGATACCGAGTGCTCCCATTTGACATTGCCGCCCCGAGTCCCTAAATAGTTTAGTCTGTCCCTGGTACTTATAAATATATATTATGGTGTAAATAAGCTATAAAATTATCATATATTGCAAGCATCTGTATTCGACAATGCACGTCACTAGCCCAATGGATGGAAGGCACATACGTCCTCACATAGAGTTTAAGCCAGTTGACAAATTAGTTCTGAGAATTGTGTCCAAATCTCTCAGCTTATGAGCAGTGATTGATATGCTTCTACTTAATTTTATCCGAGAAGAACATGAGCCTGGGGCTGACATTGCGCGATTTTATGACATTAAAAACCTTCATGTATTAACTGATTTATAGTCCTTAATATAATAACAATTACATAAGCATCACCTTCCCTCTGAACTTAAAAGAGTATTAAGCCACATGTTACAATAAGCTATTTTGTAAGAAATATATTCCTACTAGCTAACCCAACATATGTTGTTCTGTTCAAATAAGGCGCTACCTATCGGGTCCAATTGTAAATCTGAACCATTCTTGAATTCCCGTGAACACAGAAAAAAAAATTCATCAACATCGGTCCAGCTGTTTAGGAGGAATTCAGTGACATATACACGTACACAAGAAATATGTATATAAAGATATTATTCTTTCTTAATAGGCAAACAAAGAAGATGCCACCTGGCTATGATGTTGAGAAATTATGGGCGACGAAGTATTTGTACGACAGTGCTTTCCACCCGGACACTGGTGAGAAAATGTTGGCTATTGGGAGAATGTCAGCACAAGCACCTATGAATACCCTCATTACTGGATGTAAGTAACTAAGTTCAAGTGAGATTTAAGTATTCCATGTTTTTTAATTATAATGTATTTTAATTAAAATGTATCTCCCAGTTTCACGGGTATATTCCAAGGGAAGATACCCGGTCCTTTGAAAGGCTTACATGGGGATATGGATGCAACACGCAGAGACCTTTGGAGAAATTTAATTTAAAAATGGGATGGGACGTCTACCGATGACACTCCACGTCTGCACATAACACACGTAGACTGCCAACGGTAGGTGTAAAACTGTTGTTTGATGATGGTATCTAATACACGATTATGGAGTTGGAGGTTAGATGGACTGGATTAAAGGAAAACTATTGATTTAAAACTGTCGTCTGCCTTCAATACCATTATGTCTTGAACTTTGGCAGACGGTGACTCGCCAACTCACTGAATGGGCTCCCCAAATGGTCGCCACAGACACTCAGGCCATACAGGCAGCAGGGGGGCAACATTGGTGCAAGAGGCTTGGGTGTCGAGCGGTGCGGCGCCGGTTTCACCATCGCAAGTCCACGATAAACGGAGACCCGCAGTGGTTTCCCCGTGGTTATGCCCTTGATAATGACACTTTCACCCCCGAGCATATAGCTCTGGCGACCCCTCTCTGACCAGCCGTTTAAGGAAAGCCAGAGTGGAGGATCCTGCGGGCACTTTTCGGTTTCCACTGCAGCCAGCCAGTAAAGGCGAGCTGGATACGAGGCCATTCAGGACCGCAGTGTCGCCACTCACATTCAGCAGGCCACAAGCTGCCCTGCGGTTTAATTAAATTAAAATTATTAGTATATTTAAATAGCATTACATTTTAGCTGTAGTAGTTTACTTTAGAGGGAATGGGCGTCTCAAAAGAAATCATTTAAATAACATTTTTCATTGATGCTCCGAACCTTTTGGTCGTAGCGTGATATTATATAATCTATAGCAAGGAATGCCCTCGATAAATAGACCATCGAACAATAAAATATTTTTTAAATTGGAACCAGTAGTTCCAGAGATAAGTGCGTTTAAACCAAGCAAACTCATGAAAAGATTTTTAATATTAGTATAGATTATGTAGACAAGAGAACAAGAATTAATTTCATTCTTTTACAGGTATGATAACTTTCTACAAGACAAAACCGGCTATCATATTTTGGCAGTGGCTCAATCAAACATTCAACGCTATTGTCAATTACACGAATCGTTCGGGAGACGCTCCTATTACTACTAAGTAAGTCCTCTTCCTCAAATCATTAGATTGATTATTTGAGAATACAATTAGTACCTCTTCATTTCCTACGAATATCGTAAAAGACTGCCGTGTGGCAACGGAGTAAAAATACAATTCACCACTCCCTTGCTTGCCCGTGGATGTCGTGAAAGACGGCTAAGGGATATAGTATGCATATAACGTCTTTACAAGAGGAGAAAAACTCGAAATAAAACCCTATACCAACCCGTTTGACCAGCGTGCTATAATAGGTATAGTCTCCCATTACAGAGGAGGCTCGAGCCCAGTAGTGGGACGTGTATGAGCCGAGATGATCGTAAAAGAAGACTAAGAGACGCATGCAGTCATCAGTCTAAGAGAAAAAGTTCTATATAAATTTCATCTATTCAGGTCGTCTGGGCAGTGTGGTATATTACCGTGGTCGCGGGTGACTGGACCAGGGAATCAGAAACACCGACGATGGGAGGGTACTCCTCAAGGGGTATGCCGTCGGGCCGACCACGGACGATAAGTCACCCTGCTCCGGTGATCGGTCCAACGACGAAGGCGACGTGTCACGGGTGGGTTATAGGTGTGCGTGCTTACACCCCTCTGTCGCCCCGGACGAAGTGGTGCGAGAAGTACGCCGACCGTAGCCCACCCCCCAAAAAAATAGTGTGGGATATTAAATTCAGTCCAATTTCAGTAAGTCTTCTTTCTTCTCGAATGAGTCTCGTTCCGAACATCATCATTATTCTGCTCTTATCCCAATTACTTGGGGTCGATGCAATATGTGTGTACTTCCATCATACAAATAGCCCAAATTTTCCCAATGATTTTATAACTGTCCGTTTACCTTTTGGGAATCTGATTGCTTGGGAATATAATTGTTAACAAAACAGCATAGATGCAGTTGTAAAATCCTTAGTCGTCTTTTATGATAACCACAAGCAATGTAATGGGTGGTATTTGTGGTAGCCGCCACCAAACAGCAAGTGGCTTGTTCCAAACAGTGGGACATAAATGAGATAAAGATGAGTCCAGCATATAGATGCTCCGCTGTTAGACCTAGGATTCTCCTAAGAAGTACCAGATAAGTTGGCAACTGCTGTATACGACTGCCGCGATAATGTAAAGAAACTAATACATCCTTAATTCACTATCTCTAAATCATCATCATCTCAGCTCATATACGACTCACTTCTAGACTCCAACCTATATATCCTCCACAATAAGCGAGAAATTGAACTAATACATCACACTGATCAGACAAATTATCACAGTTTTGTTTCAAGTTTTCCTTTCATAGATGTTATATGCATATTATATCCCTTAGACATCTTTTACGACATCCATAAGGGTGTTAAATTATATTTTTACTATTCAATTCCTACTTTTTTCAAAGACGCTGCACTATGGAAATATTTGCATGGCGAGGGACTTGACAAACATATTTAATGGACCCCAATTACACCCAGACTCAGAACAATAATTTGTGGATCACTTGTTGTCCTGTGTGGATATCGAACCCGCTACTCTAGCACATTAGGTCGGTATCATAACCAATACGCCATCTGTTCATTACTATATATAGTATAATTATGTATTTTACTTATATTTTAGACAATTGTTCGCATCCTATTGTGCGGCGTGCGGAGGTGCTCTAGGCACTGCCCTGTACCTCAACAGCAAAACAAAGGTGAGATATTCAACTATTACTGTATAATGGTCAACCTGATTTAAAATTTTAACGAAAGTACGTAAAGTTTTAAAACGTAAATTCATCATCACAGCTCATACACGTCCCATTATTGGGCTCGAACCTCCTCCTAATTGGGAGGAAGGTTGACCTACCGCTAATCAGGCGTGATGACCTATGTTTTATTTCGAGTTTTCCTTCTCTTTTATAATATGCAAAAATATCCCTTAGATGCAGCGATTGTTATATCAATGCTTAGATGTCTAAAAAATGTGCGAGTGACTGGACCGGAGAGTTAGCCCGTCACCCGATGAGAGGCCGACCGCGCGACGAAGAGCGAGGTACTCCCCGAGGAGGGGATGTCGGTCCAGGAGAGGGTACTCCTCAAGCGGTATTCCGTTGGGCCGACCACTGACGGCAAGTCACCCTGCTCCGGTGGTCGGTCCAACGACGAAGGCGACGTGCCACGGGTGGGTTACGGGGCCGCGTGCCGCCCCTCTGTTGCCCCGGACGGAGTCGAGCGGTGGTTGCGCTGACCGTAGCCCACCCTCCCCGCAAAAAAAAAAGATGCCTAAAATTTTAAGTATTTTTTTTATATACATTTAATTTCCAATTCTGCCTCTACGTGATTATAGTCTTCTATCCCAGTCGCTTGGGGTTAATGCAATATTTAGTCTTATATTATCGTATATATATTATAAATATTTTGACAACAGTTTTATAACCGCCTTAAAACCTCTTTGGGAATGCAATTCTTGACAACAAGCTACTAAATTATTATTACGAAATATATTGTAGGTATCAGTAAATATTTTCACTTGTAAATATTTCCACAATCAATCAATCTGTTTGGTTGCTAGTGAAAAATTTATCACTATGATATGTACTTGAATCTTATCAGTAAACTTCATATTTCGGTAATGTAGACATAGTTTCATAGTGATACATATTAGTGACGTCACATGGAGGTGTGTCGCCATTGCGCTGGTCAAAACACATCATTATTCGCTGTTTACTTTGAAACTTATCACCACGCGTTTGTTTGTTGTTGTTGTTTGTACAAATAACACTGACTTGCATACAACGTTATAGATGAAATATATTTAGCTTTGATTTACTATCGGTCACGGATATTAGTTATAAGTGTCTGGTTGACCGAGCTTAGCTCGGAATATTTTTGTCGTATTTATTTAGATATATATTAATAAAAAATAAATAATGAAAATTATATAAAAAATTACTAAAAGAGAATAATAATAACACCGAGATTCGAACCGACGCTGTTTGAATGTCAACAAAATCAAAATTAGAACCTGTCAACTTCCCATCTGAGCTATCGTAACTCATGACGTTGACAACGAAATTTGAATTCATATTCTTTTAAAATTTAATGTCATTGTTGGCTTTGCTAAAAACACGGACAAAACAACATTTTCTATAAATAAAACCTAGCTAGATCGATTTTTTGGACCCGAAACCTCTAGTATGTCAAGTTTCAACAAAATCGTTGGAGCCGTTTCCGAGATCCTGCATATATACATATATACAAGAATTGCTTGTTTAAAGATATAAGATGTGGTAGGATCACATTGTCGACAGTCGTGTGTCTACAGCCACGGGCCGGACCGTCCGTGGTCGAAACGCACTCCTCGCAGAAAATCAACCTCTCATTCATCATAACAATTTCAGTTCAAATACATTCCACTGATGGGCTCGAGTCTTTCCCAAAATAGCAGTGATATTGACCTACTATATTATGCTGATCAGACGTGTTGGTATAAGATTTACTTTCTAATGTTTCTTCTCTTGCATAGATTTTTTTTTTATTGCAAGCAGTGGCAAACGAGCAAACAGTACACCTGATGGTAAGTGTTGCTGCCGCTCATGGACCTTTACAAGGCCGCTGCCTACCGCGAAGGGAATGAAGGGAGTGTGAATGCGTGCATTGAGGCTTAGTGATACCAAAAGCACCACCAACACCCTCCACACGCGAACACCCTCAGAAAGTTGGGCTGCCGGCTCTCTCGCTCACCGAACGAAGCGCAGTAACAAAATGCTACTACTCAGACGTCGATTTTCTGCGAGAGCGTGGTACCACCCCGGACAGACCGGCCCGCAGCTGTAGACAGATAACTGTCGACAGTGTGGTCCTACCACTACTAATGTTATATGCATATTAAATCCCTTAGTCGTCTTTTACGACACCCATGGGCAAGAGAGGGTGTGGTGAATCATATTCTCACTCCGTCGAACGAAAAAGCCACGTCTAGGTAGTAGCAATTTGTTATTGCACTTCGTTCTATGAGCGAGAGAGCTGGAAACTCAACTTTCTGAGGGTGTTTGCATGCTGCGCCTGATGCCGCCCTAGCCGAGGCCGCGGGTGACCGGACCCGTCACCCGCCGGGACGTCGAGAGGTGAGGGTACCCGAAAGGGTATTCCGTCGGGCTGACCACTGAGGACAAGAAACTCGGCACTGGTGATCGGCCCAACGACGAAGGCGACGGGGCTACTTTGCCACCTTTTATTTGCGTGAATAAAGTACATTGCTTAAAAAATGAGAAAAAATAAAGGACATTACGTCCAAATATAGTACGGTTTGCTACATGTTTTACTTTAAAATATATTTTTAATTATATTTAGATAACTTTAATAAATAATTATCACTGCTAAACAGCATCGGTATACCCTACGGTGTATACAGGACATAACCCTATATTATCCATAACCTGAGACATCCTGTATTTTAGAGTAAATAAATATATTTTTAAGAGATTGAACGTATTACGGGTGATGCTTTTATAACACTTCTACATTTGGTGGAATGCAAAATAGGTACTCGTACTCTATGATCAACACTTTATTAGTACACTTGATCTAATTTTAACACAACTTAATACGAACGGACCACAAGGACAACGTCCGTGGTCGATGTCTAGCGAACGACAACGGGCGACCGCTTTTATAAGCTTTTTGAATATCGATATTTGTAACGTTCGTTCATTGTTGGTCGATATTATTGTCTATAACATCGTGTCGGTAACAAACGACACTAAGTTTAATTTTAAAATTAATCCGACACAAATCAACCCACGCGAAATAAAGTATTTTCGCGTACTTTATTATATAATAATATATATATATATTTATATTCACATAAAGTATAAAGTACAATTACTCGAAATAACGTACAATACTTTATAATAAAGTACGGGTGGCAACCCTAGTTATGGGCCCGCGTCCTTTCTTCGCCCCGGACGGAATGGACGGCGTGTGCGCTGACCATAGCCCACCTATAAAAAAGGGTGTTTGCGTGTAGTGGGTTTAAGTGATGCCTTTAGTATTATCGTATCTCATTACACGCATTCACGTTTCCCTCACTTTTATATCGGTAGGCTACAGCCTAGCCTAACCTAGTTATGGGCCCGTGCGCCGTCCTTTCATCGCTTCGGACGGACTGGACCGCGCGTGCGCTTACCATAGCACAACCATAAAAAAAAAAAAAAAAAAAGCTACAGCCTAGCAGAGGTCCAGCAACGGTAGTAACAATAAATTAAAAAAAAAAGAGGGATTCGAATAAATAAGGCAACAAAAATATATATATGAAATAACATTAATATATATTCATGATATCTATACCAATAAATAAAATTGGAGTGTCTGTTTGTAATGTCAAAATAATAGGCTTTTTTCATGCTCACACGGTTATTTGCACGACACATAGGCCAAAAATAGCAATTAAAAAAATTTTGTCTGTCTGTCTGTCTGTTTGTTCCGGGTAATCTTCAAAACGGCTGGACCGATTTCAAAAATTCTTTCACCAATGGAAAGCTACAATATCAGGGCGTAAACTAGGCTATATTTTATCCCGGTATTCCCACGGGAACGGGAACTACGCGGGTAAAACTACTATAACCTATAACCGATGCGAAGCGAGGGCGGATTGCTAGTTAGAAATAAAAAAAAAATTGGTCTTTATTTTGAACTTTTAATGGTAGAAAAAGAACTTATTACTCCAGATTTTTTTTTATTTTTTATTAATATATATCTAAATAAATGCTACAAAAATACTCCGAGCGAAGCTCGGTTAACCTGATATTAATTTTGGGAGGGTACCCCAACAGGGGGTATTCCGTCGGGCCGACCACTGACGACAAGTTAACGCTGCTCCAGTGGTCGGCCCAACGACGAAGGCGACGTGGTTTTCGGGTGGGTCGCGGGAGTTGCGTGCTTAAGCCCCTCTGTCGCCCCGGACGGAGTGGTGCGGAGGCGCGCCGACCGCGGCCCACCCACAAAAAAAAAAAAAAAAAACCTGATATTAATTTAATTATGTAGGAAAAAATCTCAATTGTTATCTCTTATCTCATCAATCTTAATGGCCTTTACGTAATTTACCCAACATAATTATAATGAAATTTATGTTTAAATGTTATCTGAAATATATAAAAATTTATAATTTTCATTTACATTAATCTCTGAAAACGTCCAACCGATTTAAATTAAATTTAATGTATGATTGATTGCGACTGTAATGTTAAATAGTTGGGATCCGTAATTTGACCGTATTTTTTAAGTTAAAACTCCGGCTTGTATAACTGTTCCGTTATTTTTGCGTCAGAACAGGACACTTGCCGCACCGGTTTCAGAAATAACTAAAATATAAAATTAAAAGCGAAAAATTTTGGACTTGATGCTAAAAAAAAAACAAGAACACGTTCCTATCAGTACAGTAAATGATTAATTTATTTATATTTTCTACGACCAGGTACAACGGAACTGACAACCTGAAAACGAGACAATCCTGCTCAAAACGGAATGATGGTCACGTTAGGGATCCGATAAGTTTACTTTTGTATAAAAAGGGTAGTTAAAAACCTGATTCACTCTTATGTGTAACTGTGCAAAGCCTGACCGAGTAAGCATGTCAATATAAAAATATGAATACTTATATTTTGATAATTATAATCCGTCAGTGACCTATTTCGTTATCTAATCTTCTTGGCTCACTGAACAAAAAATTGGATAACAGTATTTTTCAATATATTAACTGCTCCTACTTGTGCATCTGGACATTTTTTAATATCTTTTGACAGTCTATCAGTCTGGTCCAAACCGCCCGGGCCGAGATTGATTGGGATGTCCACTAAATACCAACTCCTGGACATTGGTAGCCCACCGGCGGATTACCCTTTCAGATAACATCCCCTATAAATGTGGCCAATCTCCAATTAACTGGTCAGTCTACCCGCTATCTCAGCTAAGAACAGCCAAACTAATGATACGTGAAAACTATCGCTTTTGAAATTTGCAATAGCTGCCTGACAGGTAGGCCGCTGCCTGTCTTGAAGTAGGATTTTGACCTCCGGCTCTCTCGCGCCTAGTAGCAAATGACTATTCGAATATTTATTTTCTGTGAATATTTGGTGCTGCTCCAATAGTCAAACCATATATGGCTGTAGGTAAAAAATCAGCATCTTCCTACCGCTATAGATACGCAATACAAGAACATCCTACTCTTCTCCCAATTACTTGGGATCGACTCAATATGTAGTCTTCTTTATTTACAAAAAACTTAAAGGTATGACCTTTCCTTCCTTTATTTAAGGATCATCATCCGGCTTTTATCCTTCTTGAGAATGTAATTGTTGATCAGATGTTATCAGATGAAATTGGTTCAGGTCTATCTAAAGTTCTGAGTCGTCATTTACGACATCCACGAGAGCAGGCAATAAGGGTTAGAAGAAAGGTAAGAAACTCCAAGCCAAAGTTGTGTGGTCAGTCTGAAACAGTATACCATTATAGCGAGAACTTGTAAACCAGTGCGACACAATTGACTGTTTAGGAAATGTTTATTTCTTTTGTTTTTGGTTCTGAAATTACTCGCTGCAGACACGGTAGAGTTGTTTTGCGTCAAGCCGACTGTGGAGTCGTTACAATCGTTAATTTCTAAACATTTATAAAACACCCACTTTGATATTGTTCTTCAAACATCTTTAATTATTTTACAAAACTAACCTCGTACTTGTTTTCTTTAGCTTATTATCGCTTAAAACAAACTTTACGTGACAGACAAATTTAAATTGAATAAACGATTTAACATCATCATGAAGGCTCGTTTAACACTTGCATCGTAATGCTATGGCAAATAAGTTGTGAACGTGACGTGGGCATATCTGCATCATAGAAATACAAGCCTACATCCACAAACTGTCTGGTCAAACACAAAATATCTCTAATTAAAACTCAAGCCGCCTCTAATTTTTCAAAATTGCAGGCTTTTAAATTGTTACAAAAAATATTTTGAAATTGTGAGTCCCCCAGTGTATGGGCTGAGATCACAGAAATATTAATACTTTAATTCTTATTAATTTTTCTGTGGCTGAGATGATAATGATGAACCAACTTCTAAAAAGGAAGAGGTTCTCAATACGACAGTATTCTTTTTTTATGTTTGTTAGCTCAGAACTTTCGACTGGGTGAACCGATTTTGATGATTCTTTTTTATTTGAAAGCTTGTGCTCGCCGTGTTGTCCCATTTCAATTTAGTTTTATTCTGACAATGGCATTCTTAAGCAAACATTTGAAATGGATTTTTGTTAAAATTTTAAATTAAACCTACCTATTTTATTCAATAGAAAATGAGTCCAATTTACGCGCGGCTGGTGCCATTCGCAGCGGTCTGTGGCGCTAACTTCATCAACATACCTATGATGAGAAGCAAGTGAGTATTTTGTAGTAGTATTTTTCCAGTCGGTTTTGTAAAAAATAACCCAACATTTGTGAAGATGATCAATCATCTTTATTTTAGTTTTTAATTTTGTATTAAGCAAACAATTTAATGAAAAGTTTGTTCTATGATTAGCTTAAGCTTATAAGGTAACTGTTTATTTGATGTACTTAATATAGCGTTTAGTTATATAAATTTTCCGATCCATTAAGGTTTCTTCCACTTTTCATGTAGGTGACGGACTAAGAATACAATTCACCATCCCTTCCCTTACCCGTGGGTGTCGTAAAAGTCGACTAAGGAATTAATATTCAGATAACATCGATGTATGAGAAGGAAGACTCGAAATGAAACCCTATGAAATTATTCGAATTTATACACATGTAATATGTTTTTTATTATGGTAAAAGGTATTATTGAAATGTTTTTAAAATGTTTTTATGTTTTTTCTATTACTTATTATTACTTATTATTATATATACTCTCTCAATTTCACGGCTATCTTCCAAGGGAAGATATCCGGTCCTTTGAAAGGCTTAAATGGGGATATGGATCCAACACGCAGAGGCCTTTGGAGAAATTTAATGTAAAAATGGGATGGGACGTCTACCGTTGACACTCCACGTCTGCACATGACACACGTGGACTGCCAACGGTAGGTGTAAAACTATTGTGTGATGATGGTATCTAATAACTGTTTATGGGGTTGGAGGTTTGATGTACTGGCTAAACTAAAAACTATTGATTAAAAACTGTCGTCTGCCTTCAATACCTTTATCGTCTTGAACTTTGGCAGACGGTGACTCGCCAACTCACTGAATGGGCCCCCCCAAACGGTCGCCACAGACATTCAGGCCATACGGGCAACAGGGGGGCAACATTGGTGCAAGTGGCTTGGGGTGTCGAGCGGTGCGGCGCCGGTTTCACCATCGCAGTGGTTTCCCCGTAGTTATATATACTTATATATATAGTTATATATACTTATTATTACTGTAATTAAAATTAAATGGATATGGAGATCTATGAAACTTGGCACTGACTTGTAACTCTGTTATCAATAAGGAATACTATACTATGCCAACACCTCTGAACAGCGTGGTACATAGGTCAAATTCCCTCCCACAGCGGAGGAGGCCCGAGCCGAACGATGGGATGTATATGGGCTGAGATGTTGACGATGATGATGATTAAGGTTTAGTAAGTGTACGCCACGTGGTAGCGGCTATCACTACTAGCAACCCTTACAGCATTCATGGATGTCGTAAAACATGAATAAGAGCTTAACATAGACCTTTTCCTTTTTTTTTTTTATTCACGCTGTGGAAATGCATTTACGCACCGTCCCCCGCCGGTGACAGACGGAGGAGTGTGTGGGGCTCGCCGGCCACCATGTAACCGGAATACCCACCAAAACCACAGCGGCCCCTTCCGCGCTTTTACGGGGCGCCGGAGAGATCGTCTGATGACATTCAATCCCCGACACCCCAACGCATGGCCGTCTGGCCACGTCCTATGGTCATTCAGGGCGGTGGAAGGAGTTGAGCATATTGGCGCCTTCTCCTCCCGGGTCGCCGCGCGCGGATCGAGTCAGCGGAGGCAAGTACCTCGCGTTCTCACTCCGCAGCCTTCTTCCTTGAAATAACGGCCTCACAAAATGAGGCCATGGACGACCAGCACCTGTCGCTGTCGAGCATTTGTGTGATAATGGTCGGCAACGACAGGTCTATTCCGAATTCCATCGATAGGACGTGGCATTGGGGCCCCCAGGCGGGGCACACTTCCAATGTGTGGCGCGAATCGTCGATTGCTGCGCCACACTCATGGTATCCTGGGGCCCCTTCTCTTCCAATTCCATGCAGGTACTTACCGAAGACCCCGTGTCCGGTAAGCACCTGCACCATCCTAAAGGTTAAGTTGCCGTGCCTCCTCGTGAGCCAGCGGTGGAGATGCGGCGCAACCGCCTCCACAGTCCCGCGCTCTGCTGCGGGGGACTCCAGATCTTCCCTCCACCGCCGGATAACTTCTCTTCGGGCTACTTCCTGTGCTCTGCCCTGTCTCCTTGCGGAGACTTGCTCACCGTTGGCCCGCATTGTGGCGCGGCGCCGGTAAACCTCCGCCAGCGCCTCAGCCACAAGCGGCTAAGGTGGGTCGCCTGCCAGTAACGTTGCCGCAGTCCAGGACACCGTACGATAGCCCCTAATAGCCCTCACCGCCATGACCCTCTGCGGTCGTTGCAGAAGGGCCCTGTTGCGGGCAGTAAGGGACTCCGACCATATAGGGGTACCGTACAGCGCCATGGACCGCACAATGCCGGCGTAGAGCCGCCGGCAAGACGACCCAGGGCCACCAGTGTTTGACAGAAGTCTTCCCAGTGCCGCGGCCGACTTAGTGAGCCTCGGGACGAGCTGGGCAAAGTGTAGCCCAAAGTTCTAACTTCTATCAAGGTGCAGACCCGGATATTTCATCTGAGCCCGCACAGGCACGGCAACTCCAGACACACTGATGTGTGCTCCTCGGGGGGGACCTCGACGTGGGCCATGGAATAAGAGGGCCTCAGTTTTGTCCAACGAGACCCTCAAGCCAAGCATTCCAATCCAGTCAACGACGAGCGCTAGTCCTTCCTGTGCTGGAGCTTAACATAGACCTGGGTCAACTCTGTCTGATGCCGTCTGTTCAACAATTATGTTTCTCAAAGCGGATTGTTGTCAGGCACACGGTCGGCCATAAAACTATTGCCCAAATTAATAGCAATATGTATCATGTAGAGTGTACATATAATGTCGCCCCTAAGTAATTGAAATAAAAGTTAATGATCACGGTTGTACGGCGTCGTATGGGCTTATGGACTAACGCCGTGTTTGACAGAAGAACCTAAGGTTATAGTTTGATGTACCTAAAGCCCTTAAGTTCCTAGCCTATCTGATGGGATACCTGCACCGCGCTACCTAAGGTGACAGGTAGATGTGAGATGGATGTTGGGTTGAGGATTGGTAATTCTCACTGCCAGTCAAGCAGGCTCACAAGACTGATCAGAACTGACGGCTAAGGGTGTCTTGGCCACAGTGAGATGGAGGTTTGGGTGGAGGATTGGTAATTCTCACTGCCAGTCAAGCAGACTCACAAGACTGATCAGAACTGACGGCTAAGGGTGTGTAATTCACATTTATCGGTGACATTTTCACCACTGCAAACCAATTGACCTTTAAACGAAACCCAAGTTTAACCTTCAGAAAGTGCCGAGCAACGTTTTTAATTGCTTTGGAACCTGCAACAAATTTATTAGAAAAGTTAAACTGAAAGAGTTGGTAATATGCCGTTTTTTTTTTATGGAAAGTGGGAGACATGAAACAAAAATTAACCAATAAGACAATGAAAAGGAGAGCAGGCTTCGCAGACGAATTTATAAAACTTCCAAAGGCAAATAAGGGTGACGGCGATTATATTCTTATCCCGTCCCTATGGCGGGCAAACCAATCAATCAAAAAATCATATAAATTCCTACACTTGTACGCTCCCTCTAGTGATCAAGATCCCTCCAAGAATACAATTCACCGCCCCCTCTCTTGACCATGGTTGTCGTAAAATACGACTAAAGGATTATATAACATCTATGCAAAAGAAGGAACACTTGAAATGAAACCCTATACCAATACGTCTGACCAGCGTGGTATAGGAGGTCCATTTCCTTCCCATTGTGAGGAGGCTCGAGCCCAACAGTGGGACATACATGAGCTGTGATGATGATGATGACAGCTGTATGGATAATTCTTTGATTTGTTTTAGTGAGTTGATAAATGGTACACCAGTTTTTACTGTGCCTGATGGACAGCGGGTAGGAGACTCTACAGTGGCGGCACGCACCGGTATTTTCCTCGTCTGCATATCGCGTGTCGGCATGGCCATACCCGGCATGAGTAAGCATTATTTTTTTTTTGTCTGATTGACACTGACGTCAAGTCACCCTGCTCCGGTGGTCGGCCCAACGACGAAGGCGACGTGTCACGGATGGGTCACGGGTGTGCGTGCTTACGACCCTCTGTCGCCTCTGTCTGTAGTGGTGCAGGGAGTGCGCCGGCCGTAGCCCACCACCCAAAAAAAAAGGGCGTTAGTTTTTTTACTTAGTGCATAGCAATATTTATTTATTGCACATCGGCCCTTGGCTGATTTCAGCTTCGTAGAGCTTTGTCTCTATCGCACACTACTGTGTGACGTCACACAAAGCACTGACAGTCTATTATCTATTAGGAGCTATTAAAACAATTATGATTTTTCGTTATATAATAAAATACTTTACATGTGGTGACGGAGTAAGAGTACAATTCACCACCTCTCTTACCCGTGGGTGTCTTAAAACACGACCAAGAGATGTAATATGCAGAAAACAGAAATGTGAGAGAAGGAAAATTCGAAATAAAAATCTATGTCAACACGTCTGACCAACTTGGTATAGTAGGTCAAATTCCCTATCATAAAGGAGGCTTGTAGTACATTTATGAGCTGAGTTGATGATGAATAAAATACACCTATTCCACAAGCTTTGCTTGCTGCAACCAATTGTTCTTTCGAAGATCGATGTGCAAGAAGCATATTATCGCCAATTACCGTAGCTTCGTTCTCATTACAACTTTGTCTTTCTACAAAACCTGTAGATAACCTATCACATATCCATTCCATCCAGCCCTTTAAATAGATCTTTCCAATGGAAGAAGAGTAACGGAGGTAGAAACGAATGTAGATTTTTATATTTACGCCCAACCACACCCACATATTGCAAATAACAATATGTATTATGAAGTAAAAGTAAATTTCGAGTCGACCAAAAGTATCTGTGATAAGAGAAATCTCTCTATCTTGCCCACGGATATAGTAAGAGATGTCTAAGAGATGCAAGAGAAGAAAAACTTGAAATAAAACCCTATACTAACCCGTACCTACCCGAAAGGGTAGACGGGTTAGTATTCCATCGGGCCGACCACTGAAGACAAGGAACTCGGTACTGTTGATCGGCCCAACGACGAAGGCGACGTGGGTACGGGTTGATTATGGGCCCGCGCGCCGTCCTTTCGTCGCCCCGGACGGAATAGACGGCATGTGCGCTTACCATAGCCCACCCATAAAAAAAAAATACCAACTTGTCTATCCAGTTTGGTGTGGAATCAAATTATTTTAATTGGTGCCAATTTCTCTTCTATTATGGAGGAGGCTCGAGCTCAATAGTGGGACGTATATGGCCTGAAACGATGATGATAATGATGATTATTGAAGTGAAACTTCTTTCCGCGTATGAGGGTAAATTTTTTACGGATGAAACGCAATTTAGCGTCACAAAGACGTGCAGCGTTTTGTCGAAGAAGAGGGAGAGAGCGATTGAGAGAGAGTGAGAAAGGGCGAACATAGTACGAAGCACAGCCATGGAACGAGAGTATAGCAAGCGAGTGAGAACGATCGAGAGATTTTTTTGATGTGAAACATCTATAGGCGAGAGTGATCCCGATTGTCGCGTGGCGTTAACGCCACGCTGTGGGGCACCATTATAATTGTTAATTAACTACAATTTTTTTTTCTTTTTTTTTTGTGTGACTTAGTTGTTAGCCTCAGATGGCTGTGACAACTTTACCCGGACTGGTGGGTGAGCGCTGAGGGCTCTCAACCCGCTTAAAGTTAAGCGACCCATCCCTAGGGCACCCCCTGTGGGGTACGGACCTCGGCTCGGGCGGTCGCTGGCAAAGTGGGCACTCCCACGTTTATGATTTTAACGCAACACGTCTTCCTTCACCGTCGGCGGGGGCGGTAACGTGGATATTTACTACTATTTGTCAAGGCCGCGCGGGCTGTGTATGCCTCAGTCTGGGCGAGCGTTATAGTGTCGTCGGGTTCGTCGAGTATTAGTCGCGGTTGTTTAATAGCGGACATTTTAGAGGGGATGTAAGAAGCCGCCCTTACCACTAATGGGTTCGGGTGTGTCGCGGCAGAGTCGAAGTAGCGGCGGGAGCACTGTATCATGAATTGCCTGATGGTCGGCAAGCCGAGATCTATGTGAAGATCCACATTGCGCATGTACCACGGTGCTCCCGTCGCTCGGCGCATGAACCTATTCTGTAATGCCTGTAGCCGATGTAGCCTGCGTGGCTTCGCTTGTGTAAACACTACACTTGCATACGTCATGATAGGACGTATACAAGCGGTGTATAATCTAACTTTATTACGGAGAGATAGCTTAGACTTGGCGTGTACTAAGCTGTGTAACCATCCTAGCACTAGGGCTGCGCGCGCGCGGACTCGCCCTATGTGAGGACCGAAGGTCAGTCGTCTGTCCAAGGTCACACCCAGATATTTGACCTCCCTTGTCCAGGGGATGGGTTGGTCGAACATCTTTATCTGTGGATATTCAGCCATTGGGTAGCGGCGATCTATCCCCTTATGAAATATGATCGCCTGGCTTTTGGTGGGGTTTATACCGATTCTCCATTTCCTAGTCCATTTGGCTAGGGCGGTAGCCGCTGTTTGGAGAACGGTTGTCACTGTTGAGGGAGATTGACCTGCATCAAATGTTTATTGAATAAAAATCATCATTTTCTTGGAAAAAAAATCGTAATATTATTTTTATTAATGTGCTATTTTAGTTCCTGTCGTAATTTGTTCTTTTATGCATATATACTTCTATAAAATAATGTATGTTCTATAAAATAATGTATAATTCTCTAACTTTCCAACATAAGTATACCTACTTACAGTACTTTCACGTACGAAAACTGGACAATCGCTTTTTATAGGTGTTTTATTAGTTTCAGATGTATATTTATTTGTTTGTGTTACAGACTCCTAGGAATTGGATCTTGACCCACGTTCAACAGTCGGATTTCATTTAAAATTTGTTAATTTAACAAGGACCAATGACGATAAAATAATTTAAATAGCTTGTCTCATTATCATCATCATCATTACAGGATTAGAGATTTCTTTATAAAATATATTTTGTAGCTGAGATTTAGTCTCAGCTCGATAGATGTCGTTATTTCTGTTTGCTAGATCATACTTTCTTAACCGATCCTTTTGATTTGAACTAGGTATGTAGAAGTGTGTGAGGGAGACGTAGCGACGCTATGTTAGGTCGTAAGCGATTGAGCGGTGAACTAATATCATTTCTTTGTAATTGTAATATTTTAAATAATAGTAGAAATCGTATTATTTTATTCAATACTTTACATATTAGTTCCTGTCGTAATCTATTTTCTACAAGTATATATGAATAAATCATATATACTTGAAGAAAATAATTTCGAAGTTTCACATCTGCCAGGCGTCCTGAGCAACGGCTTACTTTTTTTTATTTAATTTTTTAATTTTTGTTTTAATACTGATAAAAAACTCATGGAACCAAAGAAGTTTCACTTCTGACATGCGTATTTAGTACTCATGCTATTTTTTTTTTTATTAAAGCTATCACCCCCGCCATAACAAACTGGGCGACGCAACGTGGCATGTTCAATCGTTATCCAATGGCGGTGATGCCATTCCAATTGGTCTTGGTGGGATTGTGTGTGACCTTCGCCACGCCTTTCTGCTGTGCCCTATTCGAACAGCGAGCCACACTATCTGTCAACAGCCTTGAAAATGAGCTAAAGGTATGTGTTCTTCTTCTGTATAGCCCTTAAACCTTAGAATAATAACGTATAGAAGGTAAGTTCGCGCACAAAAAGTGAAGCATTTCAATTGGAGCCTAATGGAGCTTACGCCGGAACCGTTCCATAATGTACAAATCATTGTACTGCACGTACGTACGCAACTCTTAAAAAATAAATAGGTAATTATGACGGTTTGTGCATTCAAATGGTGTCACAACACATTTGAAAAACTTAAAAAGATTTTAACATTACTTTCAAAAGTATTTCGACGATTTATGTTAAAAAAAAACAAAATTCGATTTCATAATCTGTATAGTGGTGTGCATGTGTACGTGTGTAATCGTCTGCGCGCCATTAGTATTTTTAGATTCATGTTTCGAACGTTCGAAGTATTGGCACTATCCTTCTATACGTTATTATTCTAAGCCTTAAACGTACTATTTTTGAAAAAGAGTCCTCTTCTGAGGAATTCCCTTATAACTCTAACTAAAAGAAAGAAAAATATTTAATTAAGCAAAAGAGGTCGGAAAACACACAATAAAATAATGACAGAAAATAAACAAGATTAAATAAATAAAAAAAAATTAAATAAATAAAATTAAATAAATAAATAAAAAAAAAGGTATGTGTAAGTTTTTGTATGTTGTTGTACCTACCTTATTTCGATGGAGAGTCGTATAAATCGATTAAGGTGAAGCAGGCATAATAACTGTTAACGGATAACTCAAACACTACTTTTCAACAACACCACTTTTCCATGTGGTGTCAGAGTAGGAATAAAATTCACCACCCCCTCTCTTACCCGTAGGTGTAGTAAAAGACGTCTATTGGACGCCATACACGTTAGGTTTTACATGATGGTTTTGCCTGTGTATGCATAACCAACAGACATAACCGAGTTTCATATTGCACATACACGTTAGGGTTTGCATGCGCAGTTTTGCCATAAACTCTCAGTTGAGCTACGTGACGGTTTGTGTAGGACGCCTACCTCTCTTAGTGGAGCTACGTCTACGTAGTACATGACGATGTGTGTAGGACACCAATAACAAACTACAATGAACGACGACGATGTAATAGCTGTATTTGGCTTAACATTTGTTCTGCAGAACAGAACAAGAAAAAGAGATGGCACTGAATGGTCTAAACGCTGGTTATTGAAAAGAAAGTAATTCTCCCACGTCAATTTGATAAATGAATTGAGATTTACACCAACAGATTACAACAATTATTTACTAATGTATGAAAACTGTACATGCAAGCTCACCGGACGCCACACACGCTCGGTTATGCGAGCGCGAGCATAACTGAGCGGCATAAAATATCAATTTTCGTATTCGCTCAGTTGCATGTACATGCATCGATAACTGTACAGTTTAATCCCATACACGCAAGGGCTTGCCTGTCGGTTATGCATGCATAGGCAAAACCATCATGCATAACCTAACGGTATGGCGTCCGTAAGGGATATAACATGCATATAACATCTATGCAAGTGAAGGAAAACTCGTAATAAAACCCTATAGCAACCTGTCTTACCACATGCTTCTCAGACGGTTTCTATAGGCTTTCTTTAGGGTTCTAAAGATAGTATGGTATGGTCAATTTCCCTCTTATTGCGGAGGAGGCTCGAGCCCAACAGCGGGACGTGTGTGAGCTGAAATGATGATGAATGATGATAACTCGAAATGAAACCTGTACCAATCCGTTTGGCCAATGTATATGGGCCTAATTTCACTTGTCCAGAGAAGTTCCATGTCCAATAGTCGACCACATTTGAGCTGACAACAAGAAGGAGAGAGAGAGAGTGAGCTTTTCAAACTTTTGAATTTTTCATACTTTATATATACGACAGTCAGAATTCAGTACATATTTAGTTAAATGCGCAGAAAGTATTAAAGTCTAGTAAAAAAGAAATGACAATACTTTTATATTAATATTTAAAAAAAAAAAAAGCATATATGGCCTGCGCAGTTTCAATGGTCTAAATATCGATGACTACCGCCGCGTCGCTGGGTTTCAGTCCCACACAAGGTTATCTTTTCGGGCCATCTACGGATGGTATCAGTACCAGTAATCGGGGCAATGGCATTGAGGAGGGAACACGGTGGGATATTGGGCCGCACGCAGTTCTTTCGTCACCCCAGAATGGACACGATGTATGTCTACACCAGAGCATGCCAAAATAAAACATCTTTGTCACAAACAGTTGAGTCTAGGTGTATTTTTGTCAGTTACTTTAAGTATGTTTATAAAGTATCCCATGATTAATGTTTCTATATTTTTTTTTTACGTCAAAACGGGACTTTGCATAGCTGTCCTACTATTTTTGTGTCAGAACGGAACATTTTCAGAATAGGTAAAAATATGAAATTATAATTTAACAAAAAATAAAACCTTTTCAACCGTCCTTGTTTTTAATTTAAAAGGTCAAATAAGTTATTCAGGGTTATTGAACAGAGATTTTTTTTACGTCAAAACGGGACTTTGAATAGCTGTCATACTATTTTTGTCTCAGAATGGGATATTTGCAGAATAGGAAAAAATATGAAATTATAATTTAACAAAAAATTAAAACCTTTTCAACTGTCCTTGTTTTTAATTTAAAAGGTCAAACGAGTTATTCGGGGTTATTGAACAGAGAAAATATAGACTTATAAAATACTTTTAGTAAAAACTAATCAAATTCTTGATTAGCAAAAATTTATTCCCCATAAATAGACTTGAAAAATAATATGAAACATTGATGCAGCGCTATCAAAGAATGTAGTTTAAAAATGAATATAATAACTCGACACTGGCACCAATAGCTCATATTATTGTAGCCAATTGCCATTAAATAAGAAGAAGAAGAAAAGTGTATAAGCGCGCGCATGTGTGCGTGTGTGTGTAGCGATTGCGTTGTAGTGTGCGTAATATCTTTTTTAATGAATTTAATGTATTTCTAATCCATTATTATATGAAATATTAGTTTTATACACTTCTCCTCATTATATACTTCAACTGTGCCAAATTTCATACTTGTCCATTCATGCAATTTTCGTAAAAAGGGGTACAAAGTTTTTGCTTCACGTATTTATATATAGATCTCTTGTCTGTGTTAAATGAAGTTTTCTTTACAATGGCTTTAATAAGGAATTTACATCTGAAATACTTTCGATGTTATATGCTCATTTTAAATCACTAAAATAGTAATTCATATTTTAATTCTATCTAAAATTTTACAGGATACGGTGCAAAAGAAATTCCCCAAGACAGAAACAGTGTTCTACAACAAGGGTCTATAAGCTTATTAAATTCTTGAAAAGAATTCTAAGGACGTATGTAGATTTTATCTATAAAAGTTGTGTGTTCTTTCTTAAAAGCAACAGGCAACTGGGCTCATTCCATTTTACATTTTCCATGTATCCGCCAACATTCCATTTTATTGCATAAAATAAGTTTATCGAAATAGAAAAATAAATTTTACATGCACTGTTTAAAGTACGCTCGGCTTCAGCGCAATAATAATTTTTAAAAGTGCTATTTAAAAGTATAGATTAAAACTATATAAGTTTGTAAAAGCACGTGTATGAAATACTAACAAGTGCATGAAATATGTACTTAGATTTTGTGTAAAAGTCAAATGCTCTTGATTAGTAGTTGCTTGGGCTCCGACTTACCTAAAACAACGTCCAAAGTTGGGACCCACTTCTTGGCCGTTTTAAAAAGGGGGCCTATAATATTGATAACACTCAGAATCCACGATCTCGGAGTAATTAGAGGGATGTAAATATTCGCGAAATGAAGCCTCGCCCCAACAGTTCACTGTTGGAAGCAAACTCTGAGTCGGCCCACGTTGTAAGTTATTTTTTATTTCATTTCAATTCAGGTCATTTTATCTCATATTTCAAGACCCACTCAATACTCTCTCGCGACTCAACTGTAGTATGGGCTGTCATACTTATCCTCTTACTCTAGATTAAAGTTGCTAAAGCCAAGCTTTTGGCTGGCTACTAAATTGTTCCATTTAGGTCTTTGCAGTTTTTAGTTGTAATGCACTTTTTTCTGTTATGATCTGTGAAACGAGAATTATGCGCTGAAGTCGATCTTGCCATCTAACTTCTTAAAAATGGAAATAAAACTATTATTATTTAATTGCCGTGTTAAATATTATGTGATTTCATAAATTATTTATAAAACCGTTTCCACTTTGAAATAAACATAAATATATTGTATATTGCGTTAAAATAGGCCATTATTTTGTAGGTTTAGTTTAAATATTAACTCTTGCCGAAATTTCACTATGTGTGTAAATTATTTCTATACGCTAATTAACGTCATGAATTAATTAGATAGGACTAGAGTTTTGACATGTAGAATGTTGTAATTAATAATTGAAATGGCTGCAGTAAAGAGTTTACTCCGGTTCCTAACGTAATTTTATATTATTAAAAGAGTTAAAATCAGTTTAATTATAGCTGCAGTTTTCTTAATAACATCTGAGGCCTGAGAATATTTTTTTCTCATGGAATCTTAATTATAATTCCATATATTTTGATAATTTATACTCTGTTGTTTATATTTTATGTGATTATATTTTTATTGTATTTTTTTGAGGTCTATGTATTATATTAATGGTCATTTTTATGGTTTGACAGTGAATTAATCATGTAAATACAGTTGGCCACAAAAGAGGCAGCTCGATGAAGAAATATTTATATTTTGTTGACTGATTATGTCCCCGGAATGATATGTTCAATGTCCTTCCAAGATTTATCCATTGTGACTGAGCACCGCAATCAGCGCTAATTAGTAAAATGTAGAGCGGCTTAACTCTACCTTTTATCACTGCTTTTAAATTGAAATCTACGTTATAACCAAACACGAGACTAGTCTAAGATTGACAGTTTGTCGAGCTTTGCATGTTATGATCTGCGTCAATAAAGAAACGAATTATAAATGGTGTAATAATTCCTTCCGTAATTTCTAAAGACAAATAAATACATAATCAGATTAATTAGTTTGAATATGGTCTTTCTAAATTCAATGTTAAATTGTTATTTTTAATTGTTTTTATTGCCGTTTGATATTCATTGTTAATTTATTTGTTGGCTTTTATAAAGTTAATTTATTGCTTTATTTATAAATTGTAAAATGCATTAACATCGTAATATTTAAAATAATATACGTACTAAACACAAAGTATCAGATGCACTCGTGCAAAGAATTTTAAACATAAATCAATATACCTAACGTTTTAATTATGTAGGTACCTACTTGGGGTTTAGGTTTTATATATTCCAGAATAGTAAAGTCTGCGAGTTCAATTATTTCGCTTGTTGGTTTTTTAATTACCTTGCTTAAGTATATATTATTTATTATTAAACGACCAAGGTCTGTCTGTATTAAAAAAATATCAGTGACAATCCTGTTTTGCTGACCTTCCAACCGGTCATTACGTAACCGCCATTTTAGATTATTTTTTTTATTGGCGCGGTTTATATATGTAGTTATTTTAAAAGTTTCGATATCCTTGTAGTCCAACTTCCTAAAAAGTAAAAAACAGCTCAAGATATTCGGTTGTGCGCTCATTGGATCTGACAACAAATGAGGAACTTCTTTGTAAATTATTTTAGCAATATTGTGCAATAGCATTCCAAAGATATTTATTGTTAAAACTATTTGTAAAGTCAATTGACGTAAATGTATAATTATAATAAAGACAATAATTTGTGTTGTTGAGTTGTATGCTGTTATGCCTAGCATTTAGTGATTGCAAGCATTTAATGCTGTTAATAATCGTGTTGTATGGGACTGTGTATGTACTTGTATATTAAAAGATATATACAAAATAAATACGAATGGTTGTCCTAATTATATGTTTTATTGTATTTTATCCTACCACACATATATAAAAGAAGCTGGATGATTAACCCATCAACGCTGAGCTGAAATTATTGTCACTAGAAACGTGAAACATGAAATCTTGACAGCTATTTCTTTTTGAGTCATTAAAGCTCATTAAGAAAGGATTTTAGGAAATTCAATACCAAAGGGAGTAAAAAGTGAAAGCAAAGTTTGTATCGAAAAAAGAAACTATTTACTATTTCAAGTATCTACTATTTCATCATTTCAGCTCATATACGTCCGAATCTAGGGCTCGAGACTCTTCCACAATAGGAAAGAAATTGACCGTACTATACCATGCTTGTTGCCCTCTCTTGCATAGATGTTATATGCGTATTATATCCGTTAGTCGTCATTTACAACTTCCACGGGCAAGATAAGGATCTACTCTTTACTTAAAATGAATAAACACGTGTGTCATTTGCCAATTTCCAAATTTCCATTCGCTAAGGGTTAAAAAATGGGATATTAAATTTTGGGGCTACACTTTTATTTGATTTGTTAGTAGGTACTTAAATTACAAAATTAGTACAAATAAGCAATCATAGATTTGTCAAAAGTGCGAAGAGACGGCGAGGGCACGATAATCCAGTCTGAAAATCTGTTCTCCTACTGGGAGGAAAATCACCTGTCCTAAGAAGGTGCGTTCGAAAATCTCGTGGACAAAGCGGTGAGGAGTGAGAGTGTAGCGTCGATAAGGGTAGTGTACCTTACGGATAGAATTACGAAACTATATTCGTTGAATGTTATATAAGTTTAGGCTCTGACCTCAACATACTTCAATGACGTATACGAAGATATCTTGAGAGCCATCTACGCGTCCAAAACCTACTTCACGAACTTCAACGCGAAGTTAGGCAAAATTACATACGATGAGTTGAGAGCAGGGCAATATGGATTTGGACAGATAATATAAAGAGGCCTATTTTTTGGAAAAGGAATGTTTCTTTGTGATAAACTAATACTTAATGGCATTATTTTTTTTTTCATCTCAGAGTGAGAATTTGGGAGAGCTCGAAAGGCTCTACGGGCAATTGTATAAATGATTCTAGAATCTGTGTGCTCTTGAATCTCGATACCAATCCTAAATCCAATCGCAGCTCGAATTTGAGCAAATTTGGTACTCTTGAAAGCGACACTAGCGCCCGATTGGAATCAAATTAGGTGGAACATTTCTAAACTAAATGAATTCGACTCTCGTCGATTAAGTCAAATATTTGCTACTCCCGACGTGATTATGACGTAGTTTAAAATAGTTAATGTTGCACAATTTCAAGAAAGCGTCTTTGTGGTGATCGAGTTCGATAACGTTATTAATTTAAAGTAAGAAAACATGGCACATTTGGTGAAAATAACAACGACGAACGCGAAAAATTCATTCTCGATTTTGTTCAAGAGTACCAAATATAAGTTTGGTGAGATTGAAATCGAATCCGATTCGAAATTAGAATTAATTTCAAGAGTAGGCCCACTGATCCCGCCGCCATATTATACAGAAGAGGGAGCAGTATGTGCGATGAGTAAATCTACTAGCGACATCTGGAAAGTTTCAGGCAATCGTTGGATGCAAATTGCACAGAATCGTTTTGAGTGGAATCCTAATGGGGAAGCTTATGTCCAACAATGGGCACATATGGGCTGATGAATAGATTAAACAGTGACATATGTACGTTAATCAGTTCTTACAACATCATCACCATCATCTTCATCTCGGCTCATATGCACACTGCTCGAGCCTCCTCCGAAATAGGAAGGAAATTGATTGACGTTACTATACCATGCTGTCTGGTACCAGACAGGTTGGTATAAGGTTTCGTTTCGAGTTTTCCATCTCTTGCATAGATGTTATATGCGTATTATATTCCTTACTTGTCTATTAAGACATCCACGGGCAAGATAGGAAGTGCTGAAATATACTTTCATTTCAAGACGTGATCCACTTGACTCCCTTCAAATGCGTGCTGTTCGAATCGTCGGGATCCTAATCTTACAGGCAGACTGGAGTGACTGGAGTAGCGGGGAGACTTTGGGTCACTCTGTGTGCTCTATCGGCTCTTTCATGGGGAGTGCTCTGAGAAACTGTTTGACTTGGTACTACCGTCACAGTTTTACCAACGTACCACTCGGTACCGCAGCAGGGTTCATCTATTTCACTTGGAAACGTTATGGTCTTCAACTGTACGTTTCCAGCGATCATTTCTCCCACGTACGTGCAGGCTCTGGAATGAACTACCTAAACTAAAGAGACAGGGGTACTTTTAAGAGAAATTTCATTTTGTTTGAGTTAATCTAGTTGATCAGTGCTACACTGATCAACTAGATTAACTCAAACAAAATGAAATTTTACTATCAAAGCGTGACCTCCTTTTTATTAATCAAAATTAAACCTTGGCTCTATATTGTGGCAAAGAAATATTTAAACTAACATACATACAAAGCATCAACCAACTATCGAACTCTCACAAAGAAATACTTAATATAATATTTTAATTATGTACCTACTCGGCGTTAGGTGTCATACGTTAAATTTAAAAAAGGACTGTAGCCGCGCTTCTTGGACTTCCTTTAACAATTGTTGACTTTTTAAATACTTTGCTTATTATTTATTATCAAACAAAAGAGTTCTATACTGAAAAATACAACTTATCTGACAATTCTGTTTCACTGATCATCCAACCTGTCATTAGAAACAATAACCCCCATTTTAGATTCATTCTTTGCAGGAAAAAAGAACATCGTCATCATCATTTCGAGTTTTCCTTCTCTTCCATAGACGTTGTATGCATATTAAATCCCACATATACCAACGGTAAAAAAAAATGATTGATGAATTGTATTCTTACTTCTTCTTCTTCTTTTTGTCTTGGCAATCAGCTATTAAAACAAGCCATTTTTGCCAGTGTCGAGTTATAATTTTCTTTTCAAATTATCAATTTCTTCATGTCAGTAATGGTCTGTCAGTAAGTCAAAGTGACGCCTCCAACAGTGTAATGGCCACTGTTAGGGGTATCTTCTGAGAATTTTGGTGAAAACAAAAAGGTATGTATAGCAGTTTTATATCATATTCACTACACCTCAGCAGTTTTGCCACTATATATTACATAAAATGCCATCAAAATTATTTAATATAACACGTTAAAACACTAAGATAATGAATATAATACAAGAACACCACATGACACTTCAGATTCCCGCCAAAAACTCCCTTGTATTCTTACTACCGTCACCACACGGATAGAGAAGAATGGAAAGAAGAACAAAAAAATGAAAAATAAGTCAGTCGTTTTGTGACAGAGTGCACTTGGCTGCCGGCAAGATGGATAATTTTCTCTTCTTCAAGATGTAACATCATGATAATCACGTTCACGGAAAGCTAGTGAAGTTACCTGTCTCACTATGCCATTCTCCATCACTTAAGTCTTTTCAAAATAATGCAGAAGAAAAATATTTTAGAACTTACTTTAAAAATTTTAAATAGAAAAACAAAAAACCTGAAATAAAACAAGAAACCATATTTTTTATATTATTTTAAAAAAATATGTAACTCTGTCGGAAGGTAAATAATTAAATTTAATAGCCTTAGCTGCGACAAGTTCACCGACGATTCTATTACACAATAATTAAATATTTACTATCTACGTCTTTCCAACAACTAAGAGCATCCTGTCGCGAGACACGGTTAAAAATAATGAAAACTAACTCTTCTTGTCAAAATGTCATCCAGTGTGACCAGATTTAGCAGAATTCTGCGATTTTAGCAGAATTCGATCCCTAATTTAGGGCTTAGCAGATTATGTCGCAGATTTCGAAAATTTGGCAGATTTTAGCATATTATTAAAAAGCCTTGCAGGAAACTAGCAGAATTAAACATTGACTAAATAAATGTGTTTCACTAGGGTAGTTGCGCTAAACATATTTAAAAATAATCTATCTTTCTTAAATAATGTAAGTTTTTTCTTCTGAATTTTTCTTTCTTTTTTTAAAGGCACTAAGGAAATAGTTCTTGCATTGCTGGGGACTTACCAAACATATAATTAACGGACACAAATTACATCCAGACTCAGAATAACAATTCGCACAAAGTGTTGTCCTGCTTGGGATTTGAACCCGCGACACTGGCACGGTAAATCGATATCTTAACCATTACGCCATCCATGCACTCAATTCATGTGCATGTATGCAGGCAACTAGCAATACTCATATACATTCTTATAGAATTACCCTTTAAATGTATATTTTGTTTTGAAGGTGTATGTAAGGTACATTTTAATGCGTGGTCGAAGACCATCGTTTGTCATTTATATCTTATAGGGAGCCCAAATTAAACAAAATAGTGGCCGATCTGTTATAAGCTGGGGGAACTGCTGATGCGATTTTATCTATGTTTAATACATCTTGTGAGCGCATATTTTCTCAATTGAACAGTATAAAAATGACGTGCGAAAGAAACTTAAAAATGAACATGTTGCTGCAATTCTACATGTCAAACAGGCAGTTAAAGAACAGGGTGAATGCGTAAATTTTACGAGCTAGCTTAAAACTCTATACAGGTGTATCAGGGTATGGGGCAACTGTTCGAGTATGTTGTAGTGTGTTTTCAAAAATTCAAAAAGTGATTTCAAAAATGTGTGTCTAAGAGTTAATGACTTAAATATTACGTTTTATGTAGACATATACCGACAGGATACATGTGGACATGTAAATCTTCGACAGATTCGACAGAAAAAGTGATGACAAAATTGAAAATTTTACGTCACTAATTCATTAACAAATCATTATTTTACCTTAAAATTTTTTTCATGTGTTCCTAACGCCCTTGCCTAACTCCCGTTTGACCAGTTGCCCCATAACCTGATACCCTCTGCATACAAATGTGAATAGAATTTAGAAACTTTTTGTCGATAAACATTTGGAAATATTAAGTTGCGTTTTCCTTTAATATTCGTGCACATTAAAACTTCATCTATTAGCAGAATTATAGCATTTATTAAAAAAAAATAGCAGATTTTAGCAGAATTCAAATGAGTAGCTAGCATAATTATCAATTTAAATCTGGTCACACTGATGTCATCTCTATTTGTCCTTGGGGCTGTTGATATTTTTAAAAATATAGTTTTTTCGATATATCGATATTTCTAAATATATCAATATCGGGGTTCGATATATCGAAAAAAATATCGATATTTCGATATTTCTGCGCATGACCACTTTTTAGTTTCGCGTTCATTGCAAGGTTTTCGTGATGAGCTTTTTTTTTTAGAAAAATTCTAGATGTAGCTAGATGTTAACTTATCTTCAATTTCATGGCACCATTTTTACAGTAGATCAAATTTACGGTGATTTTGTAGAATGCATATTTTACAAAAAAAAGATGAAACACCAAATTTATCCAAATAAATGTCGACGTCCGATACTTACTTTTTAGTATCGAACTATTGATATGTCGTCCAAAAAAATATCGTTGATAAGTATCGATATTTTTAAATAATAATGTCGATATATCGATATATTATCAACAGCCCTATTTGTCATTGATTTGTCAAATGGCTTGGAGATTGGTTGTTCGCTGTAGTTTCGGACTTCGATATTTATATTATATATTGTAATGAGGAGATGACTGAACATTGAACAAAATGTATGATTTGAAAGCGTGTACCGTGTGTTTCAGCACAGACATCAAATTATATAATATGGACAGTGGTCAACTACGATATGAATTCAATTGGATTTCAGGTCTTCAGGTAGCTATTGTTTATATTATGAATATCTTATACAAAACAATGTTCACTAGTTTTATAATTTTGCCGTATATTTAAACTGTAGTAACTATTTCTTAAAACTCTTTATATCATACTTACAGACAAAAAAAAACAGTGGTATGCCAGATTATTTGTGTTATTACTGCTCAGCGACCGTAAAGAGTTTCAAAAAATTTCGAGACAAATGTCATCGTGCACATTATGCTTTACAAGAGATACTTAATAGAAATAAAGAGGTAAATAGAACACAAGAGTAATTCTATTAATTTGGAAAAAAAAACTAATGTTAACAATCATTTCGTTTACAGATTAAAATCGCAAATCTTACAGACTTCAACTGTGATTTATTTAATCTTGGACCTACTCTATCAATTATGAAACTTGATAAAGCTCATCTTGAACACACAACCTTTCAATGGACTAAACATAATAGAGTAAATTGCAATATTAGCAAATTAAACTCGGTCCCTATACTTCACTGCAGTACATTAACTTCAGATGATACATTCAAATCTGTAACTAATGTATGTTATGATATGGAAATTGAAAATATTATTAAGAGTGATATTGATGTAGAAATTGAAGACTATGATTCTAAAGTTATTCTGAACGAAGCAAATTGTTTAAACGAACCAAACTCAGTTATTGATTTAGAAGAATCATTTATAGACAATGATGATAATAATATTAGTGATAATGAACAGATCACTTCAACAAATTTAGATGACACGAGTTTTAAAACCCTACTACAATCTTGTAATACTGTTAAGTCTGATGATGGAGTTGATGGTTCAAATCTAGAGGAAGAGTATGCAATGATGATTCCGATATCAGTTAAAGAGGCTAAAGCTGCCATAGAAGTGTATAAATTATTTAGTAATGGTAAATATCCATGTAAAATATGTAATAAGGCATATTTTAATGAGAATCGTTTAAATGTACATATGAGAATGCATGATAAGGTAATTGGTTTTATAGTTTCTTCTACAACTCCTTTTCTTTCTTACTTTAATAGTGGTAGGACCACACTGTTGACAGTTATCTATCTACAGCTGCAGGCCCGTCCATCCGGGGGAGTGCCACACTCTCGCAGAAAATTGTCATTTGAGTAGTAACTATTTATTACTGTGCTTCGTTCGATGAACAAGAGAGCCGGAACCCCAACTTTCTGAGGGTGTTTACATATGGTGGGCTTTAGTGATGTCTATAGAATCATAGGACCTCATTGCATGCATTCCCACTCCCTTCACTCTCTTCTCAGAAGGCAGCTGCCTTGCAGAGGTCCCTGAGCAGCAGCAGTACTTACCATCAGGCATACTGTTTGCTTGTTTGCCACCGTATGAGATAAATATTATGACAAGTATTAACATCAATACCATGCTGATCAGATGTGTTGGTATATGATTTTATTTCAAATTTGCCTTCTCTTGCATAGATTCTATATATATATATATATATATATATATATATATATATATATATATATATATATATATATATCTCCCTTAGACACCTATTTTGATGTCTAGGCAAACAGGAGAAGTACTGTGAAGAAAAATTACATAATCTATCCAAACTATGTACATATTCCACTTGAATTTTATTTATACCTTATGTACAACCGTCCAGCATAAATCACACTGCTGTGAAGCCAATAATTACCAAGAATGGTGAACTTTATAATGAACATGTTAGTAATGTGTTGTTGAGTACATAATTCTTATGGAACTCACCTATACTAGGCAAACTGTTGTTCAAAGAGACGTAGAGGGTCTTCAAAAACTATGCTTGGTCACAGGGGTGCAGGTGCATTTAAGTTTTGGTGACATCATCATTTCAGCTCATATGCGTCCCACTGTTGGGCCATAGGAGGGAAATTGACCTTACTATACCATGCTGTTCAGACAGATTGGTATGGGGTTCTATTTCGAGTTTTCCTTCTCTTGCATAGATGTTATAGGCATATTATATCCCTTAGTCGTCTTTTACGACATCCACAGGGAAGATAAGGAGTGGTGAACAGTATTCTTACTCTGTCACCACATGGAAGGTAACATATTCAAGCTAAATTGAGTCATTATTAAGCTTGTGCAGCACCAATCATGCATTTTTTTTAGCTTCTTGTTTGTAAAATAATTTAAAACCATATACAGGGTGTCCCGTAAGTAATGGACCAACGGGCTGTGAGGGGTAGCGGGATTTATTATCTAACAAAAATACTCAAATTTATTGTCCTAGGTCTTGTAGTTTTGAAGTTAAGATTTTTTTATTAAATGTGGTGAAAATGTCATCCATGTATGCTAAATATTAAATTTTACAAAAACTGTTTATAATTTATTGTTATTTTTTTGTTTAAGGTAGTTAAAAATACACAGGTCCTCCTAATTCAAAGGACATTGAGGCGTAATTATTAATCACATGACCATTAAAACATACAACAAGTGCAAATTTTAAATTTAAAAATATTTTGAGTTAAATTTGAACCAAGCTGGTGTAAAAAAAATGTATGACGACCTTCGTTCTTTTTTCTAGGTATTCTTTGGCCTCTAGAAGGCATGTCTACGACCCTTCGATACATCGCTCTAACGCTCCCTTTCACGATACCCTCAAAATCCTATTTTAAAAACATCTGCATCTAATACCAATTACATAAAGGTATAATAAAGTAGTTTAAAGTATTTAAAAATGGTAAAATTAGCACAGGACGCTAAATTCTAGCAGTTTTCAGGTAGTCAACCCATTATGTAATTCCGAGAATTATTGAACAAAATGGCGGTAGAATTCTTTTTCGGACTAATAATAGGCGACTCATACCCCTTCTCCCTATCTTCAACTCACGCTTCCTTCAGTAACTTACTCATAGCTCGAAACTACACCTGTGTTTTACTCGATCCCGTTACTATGGCTTGTTGAAGTATGCTTGAATTGGATTTACACCTGTGTTTTACTCGATCCCGTTACTATGGCTTGTTGAAGTATGCTTGAATCGGATTTTGATTTTGCTTGTGATTTAGATATTGTTCAAATTGGCAACTACCTGATACACTCCCCGTGAAAATGTAGAAATAATTTTCATTTACAGTCTCTGGGATGGGAAGGCTCGGCAAGCAGCACGTACTTATCGTGAACAATATCCTAATCTCAAACGCTATCCCTATCACCGAATTATCATATAAAAATTAGAAAATATTTAATTAGAAAAGAAAAATCAGGAGTTGGAAAGGTTACACTTCCCTCCTATCCAAAGCTGGAGTTATGAAAAAAAATTGGACAATAGGCCAGTAGATAAGAGGATATACTTATACAACTTCGTGAAGCGCATTTTTATTTACAGTCTTTGTGATGGGAAGGCTCGACAAGCAACACATACGTATCGTGAACTATATGTTAATCGGAATCGCTATCCCTACCAAAGAATAGTCATGTAAAAAAAACCATTTCTGCATATTCACGGGGAGTGTGAGAAAAGGGTATTCTCCTTCAAATACCTATTTGAACAATATCCAAATCACAAGCAAAATCAAAGTCCAATTCAAGCATACTTTATTTACATACATACATTCAGCAAACAATAGTAACGGGATCGAGTAAAACACGTGTAATTCCGAGCTATGAGTAACTTATTGAAGGAAGCGCGAGTTGAAGATAGGGAGAGGGGGTTCGAGTATCGCCTATGATTAGTCCGAAAAAGAATTCTACCGCCATTTTGTGCAATCATTCTCGGCATTACATAACAGGTTGACTACCTGAAAACTGCTAGAATTTAGCGTCCTGTGCTAATTTTACCATTTTTAAATACTTTAAGCTACTTTATTATACCTTTATGTAATTGGTATTAGATGCAGATGTTTTTAAAATACAGTCCCAGAAGGTCGTCATACATTTTTTTTACCCCAGCTTGGTTCAAATTTAACTCAAAATTTAAAAATAATTTTTAAATTTGCACTTGTTGTATGTTTTATTGGTGATGTAATTAGTAATTACGCCAAAACATCATTTTAATTAGTAAGACCTATCTATGAATTCTTAACTACCTTAAACAAAAAATAACAATAAATTATAAACAGATTTTGTAAAATTTTATAATTAGCATACATGGATGACATTTTCATCACATTTAATAAAAAATCCTAACTTCAAAACTACAAGACCTAGGACAATAAATTTGAGTATTTTTGTTAGATAATAAGTCTCGCTACCCCTCATTGCCCGTTGGTCCATTACTTACGGGACATCCTGTATATGGCTTACAATATGAAAACTAGAGAAAGGAGGGATAGTACTTAGCGTATACTATAAGTCTGTACTAAGTGGGCTGGAAGGGATAGAAATTCAAAAAAATTGGGCCATGTGTATGGTTCCTTACAAGTAACTTAAACAAATATGTTTATGATATTAAGAATAATTTACCAAATAATGACAACTCAATAGCTTACTTTTCTTTTTCAGCATGTCAGTGGCTCTTTTCATTGTGGACTATGCAATTATTACTATAAAACAGAGTTTTTATTAAAAACACACATGACTGAGAAACATATGTACAAATATGTTTGTAGAAAATGTCCAGAAGTCAATTTTGATAGGTAAGAAATTATTATAAGAATATATTAAATTTCTTGTCCATTTATCTACCAGCATCAAGTCTAATGATAAATTTCATATAAAATTTATAGAAAGACAGACATGCCTATATTTTCTTAAAATGGTTCTGCTTGCTTGCTTGTCATTCATCATCATCATCGTAGCCCACATACGTCCCACTGTCGGGCTCCGGCCTCCTACACATTGGGAGTGAATTCGACCTACTATACCATGCTGAGCAGACATGTTGGTATAGGCTTCCATTACGAGTTTCCCTTCTCTTGCGCAGACGTTATGTGCATATTATATCCCATAGTCGGCTTTTACAACATCCACGGGCAAGATAGGGACTGGCGAATTGTATTCTTACTCAGTCACCACACGGAAAATACCAAACATTGCCACTGGTTTATTTGTAAGAGTAGAGAACAAAAAGTTTAATTTTATATTTTATTCTATGATTTGTAGTTAGATTTTGTTATATTTTTATTAAACAATAATATTAATGAAATTTTCAAATAATATCTTTATGTGATAGATGTCAAACTACTCTCAAATAATTGTTCTAACACATGTGTCTACAACTTCTTAGATAAAAAGCATGAGTTTATAATAATTTTAACAGAACAAAATTTTGTTCTTTAATTTTTGAATTTTAACAGAACAAAATTTTATTCTATAATTTTTGACGGAAATGTTATTTACTTTGAAAAAAAATCAAACAAAATTACAGGACATCAGCTAAACAACACTATATTTGGTCTCACTTACAAAAAGGAAACAAAAAACATGCAAATTGGTATGAATCTCGACCAAATTGGTTAAGTGCCAAGGGTGGTAAAAGAGTCAAAGGTCTGGTAACACTGAAACCAGTTAGAAAAATGAAGAAAATGCCCAAAGACTTTTTGATTTACTCTCCTGTTCGACATGAGGAACAGTATACATTGATTCAAGAAAGACAAAATTCTAGAAATTATACAGAGGCAAAATTCAAATGCAATATGTGTTACAGAGGTTTTAGAGAATTAGTAACATACAAAAAACACATGTTGAAACATGATCCGGTAAGTGTGATTAAATTTAATAAAAAAAATTTAATGGATATTATTGAAACCAATGACAACACCTACAAGTTGCAATTCTGAATCTATTCTATTCCTGAATCCACCTGAACATATACAAAAAAAAAAATTACAGCCATTTAGGAGTAACATAGTCTATACCAATAAATAAAATTGGAGTGTCTGTTTGTAATGTCAAAATAATAGGCTTTTTTCATGCTCACACGGCTATTTGCACGACACCTATGCCTAAAATACAGATTAAAAAATTTTTGTCTGTGTCTGTTTGTTCTGGGTAATCTTCAAAACGGCTGGACCGATTTCAAAAATTCTTTGACCAATGGAAAGCTATAATATCAGGGCGTAAACTAGGCTATATTTTATCCCGGTATTCCCACGGGAATGGGAACTACGCGGGTAAAACGACCAAAAGCGAAGCGAGGGCGGGTTGCTAGTATAGAAAATATAAGTATGTATATGACTGCACAGATGGCGTAGTGGTTAATGCTAGTGACCTACAGCGCCAGTGTCGGGGGTTCGAATCCCACGCAGGACAACACTTTGTGCGATCCACAAATTGTTGTTCTGAGTCTGGATGTAATTTGTGTCCGTTAATTATATGTGTATGTATTTCTCGCGGAAACGCAATGAGTTTCAAAAATTAAAAAAAAAAAACTGTACGAATGGCGGCGATGTGGTTCGCGACACGTCACGTCTCGTTTCCGTCGGGGGCGAAAAGTGGCCCACAGAGAACCGCTCTGCTACGCTGAATATGTCAAAAGATCGTAGCAGGTGGAGGGCAGTGGACTCTGCCTACCCCTATGGGAAAAAGGCGTGAATATATAAAAAAAAAAAAAAAAAAAAGTATGTATATAAAAATTATTCTGTGAACGTTAGAAATAATTATAATCAAATTTATTCTCTCAGGTACACTCTGGTCCTATACAATGTGACATGTGTAAATTACATTTCAAGAATCTACGCAAACTGTACAAACATATGAACACCACGCATTTATCAAAGTATTCCTGTCAGGCGTGCAGTTATATTTGTTATAACAGGTAAAACTCTTTATAAGATTACTAGCTTACTTAAAAGACCCCGTTACCGGGTTGAGAGCCTTCCGCTCGCCCATTGCCCGCGTTAAGCTGTCAAGGTCATCTACGACCAACAGCTAAATACACACAAAAAAAAAAAATTAAAAGACCCCGTTCTGTAGACATATTATATAAAATAAAATATAATGCCTTGAAATCGATCACAGTGCCACCTATAGGGTCCAACCAATCGAAACCATTATTGAATTCACCTGAACGCACAATTTTATCGAAATCGGCCTAGCCGTTTAGAAGTTGTGTGACATATGTACAGAAGAATTAGATATATAACAATAGATAAAAAATAATTTTAAAGAATATCCGCTCAGCTATGTTACAATTGTCGCCACCCTTACATTTGACCCTGGGGGTGGTAATAATCGACCAAGTCGCTTACCAGGAGACTGGTCAGCAGGTCTATCCTGAGAAACGTGTAACATCTCACTGCGGTCGCGATTATTCCTCCATCATTTGTAGTGGAGGCATATAACCAATAGTGAACGGCGATCCGAAATGATGAAATCCGAATGATTCATTTTGAAGATTATAATTTATTTGGTTTGCTAACAAATGTAACAGTAATACAACTACTTAAAAACTAGTACATACATTCAGAGAAAAAGTTACACTCAATTATAAGCAAACACCACATGCACAGTATTAACCTATAGATAGTATATCATCATCATCATCTCAGCCCATATACGTCCCACTGTTGGGCTCGGGCCTCCTCTATAATGGAAGGGTAATTGACCTACTATACCACGCTGGTCAGACGTGTTGGTATAGGGTTTTATTTCGTGTTTTCCTTCTCTCGCATAGATGTTATATGCGTTTTATATCCCTTAGTCGTCTCGTACGGTCACCCACGGGTAAGATAGGGGGTGGTGAATTGTATTCTTACTCCGTCACCACACGGAAGATCGAATAGATAGTATATTACAGTATATTAAGGGAAATTAAAGTATTCACAATCTGCGTAAGAAATTAGAATCATGTCACAAAAAGTTAAATGCTCGTATTATTTTGCGAAAGCAACCTAGAGAATCTGAATATATGTCTACAGAATTACTGTATTCGTTTAACAATTTACTCATACGAGGAATGGGAGAAGTGGAGCCCAAAACCGTTCTTCTCAGTGGTGGATACAGAGGTGTGATGCATACCCGAGGGAACCTATACGGCACTCTAAAATTCAGCTTTGCCAGCAGTTGTGGACATGATATTTTGCGAACGAACGAACTAGTTTGTATAGAATAATGACATACGCTTACAGTAACGTGATCAGTCGTCCCATTTGCCGTTTGTCTGCCCTGTTGTTAAGCTGGACTTTATACAAATATCCTGTTTTTGCAAACAGAGCATAAATTAACATTTGTTGTACGGACGTGTCTTTTTTTAACTTTTAATATTTTTCATATATTTAGCTGAAAGTGTGGCGTTCTGACATAAAAGATAGCAGGATTTTATTCAAGCTGACCGTTTTGACGGTCACATTAGCATACGGTGACCATCGGCAGTTCTAGCATGTAATCCATATGAACCTTATCGTTTGGCTACTGATTCAGTTTCTAAGACATCTAAAACGTTCTCGCATGAAACTTTTGCACTCTTTTGGTTGAAACGCCGATTGCGATCACTAATCCGCTCTCGATTATGGCAAGCCTCGATAGTTATAACCCACAGTGGATGTCGATGGGCTAATGGACAAATCTTGTATGTTCTCTTTTAATGTCCCTTTTGTACCATCGAACAGGCCTATAGTCTTGTATATTTACACTAGTCTAAAGATAAAATTTAATATTCATTAAGATATTTACTTCCGTGTGGTGAAAGAGTAAGAAAACAATTCACCAACCCCCCTTCTTGTCCGCGTGTGTCGTAAAATACGACTAAAGCAATATGCATATAATATCTATGCAGGAGAAAGAAAACTCGAAACAAAACCTTATACCAATTGAGATTCATCATTATCATTTCAGCTTATATACATCCCACTCATTAGGCTCGAGCCTCCTCCATAACAGGAGGGCAGTTGACCTTACTATACAATGCTGGTCAGACAGGTTGGTATAGGGTTTTGTTTCGAGTTTTTCTTCTCTTGCATAGATTTAGTGTGCTTATTATTTCCCTTAGTCGTCTCTTACGGCATTGATGGGCAATTGTGATGAATTGTATTCTTACTCCGTCACCACACGGATATAGTAATTAAGATTACAAAATGAAAATAACATCTTTGCAAGAGAAGGCAAACTTGAAAAGAAACCCTAGTCAGCATGATATAGTAGGTTAATTTCCCTCCCATCGTTGAGGAGGTGACCAAATAAAGTATGATTTACATTATTATTTTGCTTTAAAGCAGATTTTTGATTATTTTTAGCTTCTAATAACCTAACTTAACCTTTAATGCCCGTGGGTATCGTAAAACACGACTATAGAGTATATTGTACGTATAACAACTATGTAAGGGAAACCTCGAAATAAAACACTAAACCAACCCGTCTGACAACGTGATATAGTTATTAAATTGCTCTCGCATTGTTGAGGAGGCTCGAGCTCAACAGTGGGATGTATATGAGTTGTAATGAAGATTTAAAAAAATATGAACGTGATTACAGAGGTCAAGCTCAGATGCATTATAGGTGGCACAAGAATGTGACGTACCCTTGTCCACATTGCAATATGGAATTTATGTAAGTATCATGCAAGTTTATGCTTTATCTTTTTTATGAAGCGAAAAAGGGATACCACAGTTACTACTGTTTGCCATCGATGTCAAGCAAACAGTACCAGTATCTAGTCCAATGACGATGGGCATATTATTATATATAAATATTGATTGTGTGGTTTTATGAAACCACGGTAAAAGTGAAACTTTTTTCACATTACAAAAAAATAGCAACATTTACATTAAACACTGATAAAAACAAACAAATAGCGTGGAGCATTGGTACAAATGAGTCCTACTCCGCGGCTGACCGTCACGCGACATGCAATAGATGGAAGTTTGAGGTGACGTAATAAAAGTTTTACTTTAATAATTATTAAGTAAGGAACATAGCCGCCAAATGAAAAGTTACTACCGTTTAGTACAAGTTATATGTTTTAAAATAAAGTTCATGTTCCACGGTAGCTTGTTGGTAAAATAATTGGATGGAGGATAGGTTATTTCTTTTTTTTTTTGATGCATTAGGGAAAAATTAAGAGAGTATTTTTTTCAATGCGCGCGCGCATATCATCACAAAAAAACCTATTTGCTCGGTTGCCACCAAGGGAAATAAAAATTAACTGAGAATAACGATTAAACATAAGCTTTACATGAATATTTTTGGAGTAAACATAGGTTCTTATTTCTTTATTTCAGGAAGGCTTCAACTCAATTAACTCACATTAGAATAAAACATCCCTCAATGTATTTGTGTAACTTATGTGGGCACAGCTTCGTCAGTGAAACCGGCCTTTATTGTCACAAACAGATCGCGCACACTAAACAGGTAAGTGTTCCTCTATTTTTACTTTTGAACAATCAGCTACGAATCAATTAGTTTCTCAAGTTTATAGTTAGTTTAAAATCAACACCTACCAGTAAATCAAGTTGCCTTTGTTTGAGTCTTCCAATAAAAAATTACTCTCTTTCCGTAGCAGAACATGTAAACACACGTTTAGCACTGTTATATTATATTAACTACGTTTTAGTACTTCCCCTTTATTACATCACATAAAATACCCTAGAAACTATTGTATAAAACACTATAAAACATAAAAAATATTGAATATAATTTAACAGTGTCGCATGATTTTTTTTTTGTGACTGCCAATAATATGGCAGTTTGTATTAATTATCTATTACTTTTATAGAGATTATAAGGCTTGGTTGCGAATAAATTGAAGCCTATGTTTATTATTCACTGTATATATTTATTATAGTCATAGTAAGTCAGACCACTATGCTTTGCCTCTAAAGATAGTCCTCAGGATATTCCGACACTATTACTAGAAATTAAAAGGTCACAAACGCGTATTTAGTTCTATTTATAGATTACCCCTTTGGGGGTAAAGGCACGAAGCTATAAACTTAGCCGTCAATCGATGTTTATCATTTCAGCATTAAACTTTGGGACTGTAACATTTTAAATGCCCAATTTTCGTCATATGTACCAACTTTTTAATTCGTGTCAGCTCGTACAAGTCCCATTGCTGGGCTCGCGCCTCCTCCATAATTGTAATGAAATTGACTTACATACCACGCAGGCCAAATGTGTTGGTATAGGGTTTTTATTTCGAGTTTAACTCCTCTTGCAAAGATCTTATATGCTTATTAAAATCCCTTAGTCGTACGACACACGCAGTCAAGAAAAGGTGTGGTGAATTGTATTCCTACTTCGTCACCTCACGGAAGACTTTTTAATTAATCCTATTAAATTCACGCTGTTTATTTACAGGAGATAGAGTTGAGTTCGACGTTAAATGTTAACGAATCAGATGAGTTCTACTGCACAGACTGTAAGTTACAGTTTGTCAGCGAGGCAGCCTTCAGCACCCATCTAGGTAGCTCATACAAGCATTCTACTGTCAACGTGTAAGTATTTTGCAAACAAAACTATTTTACGGATTTTTGATTGCCCGACGTTTCGAACACTTTACAGCGTTCATGGTCACAGGCCGCGGGCGACTAGATAGGGGAATTAGTCCCTCACCCGCCGCGAGGCTGACCGCGCGAGGAAAGACCGACGTCCTCCCTGAGGGGGGACGTCCGTTGAGGAGAAGCTACTCTTCAATGGGTATTCCGTCGGGCCGACCACTGACGACAAGTCATCCTGTTCCTGCGGTCCACCCAACGACGAAGGCGACGTGTCACGGGTGGGTTACGGGTGTGCGTGCTTACGCCCCTCTGTCGCTCCGGACGGAGCGGAGCGAGGAGTGCGCCGACCGTAACCCACAACAAAAAAAAAGCGTTCATGGTCATGGGTGGACTAAGATATCTGACGTCCAACAAGTCGTCGTTATTACAGATATTTATAATTATCTACCCGCTACAGAAATTAGTTATTAAATTTTGAGTGTTCGAAACGTCGGGCAGTCAAAAATCAAATACAAACGCGATAAAACCCGTAAAGTAGTTTTATTTACAATGTGTAATACTCGCGTAAACATCAGAAATCATTGCGTAAGTATTTATCACATAATTAGCCATAGAAATCCGAATTATCAAACACATCATCACAGCTTATATATACTCACTGCTAGGCGGAAGCCTCCTTCACCATAGGCGAGAAATTGAGTTACTATAATCACGCTGGGTTGATATAGCTTTTTATTTGGAGTTTGCCTTCTCTTGAACAGATGTATATGCATATTACATCACTTGGTCCTCTCTTAAGATATCACACAAAGGGATAATTATTTGTATTCTTACTCTGTCACCTCACTGATAACCATGTGTGTACGAAGTCGAAATAAATCGATTTTCTTTCCAAGGGTCTATGTGTAATATTTATACTTTACTAGGAATAGTTTAACACATCATTCCTTTCAGTGCCACTATCGTCACTTGCATTAAAAAAGCGTCGTTAATAAATTCTTCAAAAGAACCCCAGGTTGTAGAAAAGTGTGGGATTTGCCACGTAAAAGTATCGGATTCAAATCCCATGGTGAATATCTCTCACTTTTGCGGGAGTTTTTATTAAATCATAAATTATTGTTTGCTTTAATTGTGAAGGAAATGCTGTAAAAGAAAACTTGTAAATTTAAAAGTTACAAAGAAACTTTTTTTATACATGTATTAAATGTTCCCCTTGTGGTGGCGTGGTAAGAATCAAATTCACCACTCTCTTTCTTCACCATGGGTATTCCAAAAGACTATTAAAGGAAGAGATGCGAATAATATTTATGTAAGAGAAGGCAAATTTAAAATAAAACCTTATATACCTTCTATTATCGAGGAAACTAAAGCCCGACAGTGAGATCTAAATACCTACGTCCCTGAGTCTTGAACTAAGCTGTTAATGATTCTATCTCATAATAACTTTATATGATATATTTTCAACGTTCACAAGTATTCCGACTTCTATATCAGATTTTTCCAAGAAATTTCTGGTATTCCAAAAGACTATTAAAGGAAGAGATGCGAATAATATTTATGTAAGAGAAGGCAAATTTAAAATAAAACCTTATATACCTTCTATTATCGAGGAAACTAAAGCCCGACAGTGAGATCTAAATACCTACGTCCCTGAGTCTTGAACTAAGCTGTTAATGATTCTATCTCATAATAACTTTATATGATATATTTTCAACGTTCACAAGTATTCCGACTTCTATATCAGATTTTTCCAAGAAATTTCTGGAATATCGTTATCCCTTTGAATTGCGAAATACCTTCACTCCGGCGAAAACTGATATATTAACGGCACTTATTAGATTGAACGTCGACCGCAATATGAATTAGAATGATATCATCATCTCAGCCCACATAAGTCCCACTGTTGGGCTCGACTCTCCTCCACAATAGGAAGGAATTCGACCTACTATACCGCGCTGGTCAAACGTTTTGATGTAGGGATTTATGTGAAGTTTTCCTTCTCTTGCGTAAATGTTATATGCATAGTCCCTTAGTCGTCTTTTACGACACTCGTCGTTCACGGGCAAGAAAGGGGGTGATGAATAGTATTAGTAATCTCTTACTCCGTCACCACACGAATTGACAGTCATATAGGGTTTCAAATTTAATTCTAATAGCCCACCAGCGATATAAATATTTCAACCTTTAGTCGTCTTTTACGGCAAGGAAGGGGGTAGTCAAGTTTATTCTTACTCCGTTACCACACGAAAAATGATAATCTACACATCTACACAAATAAAATTGAAGTGTCTGTTTGTAATGTCAAAATAATGGGCTTTTTTCATGCTCACACGGTTATTTGCACGACACCTATGCCTAATACAGTTTAAAAATTGTTGTCTGTTTGTTTGAGGTAATCTTAAAAACGTCTAGATCGATTTTGATAATATTTTACTACCAGGCATAGGTATTGTGTAAATAACTGTATCAGTATGATAAAAGGCCATTATTTTGACATTACCTTGTCCTTGACTGCACAGATGGCGTAGTGGTTAAGATAGCGACCTACAGCGCCAGTGTCAGGAGTTCGAACCCACGCGGGACAACACTTTGTGCGATCCACAAATTGTTGTTCTGAGTCTGGATGTAATTTGTGTCCGTTATTTGTATGTTTGTAAAGTCCCCCGCAATACAAGGATTATTTCCTTAGTGCAGATTGTTGTCTTAAATAAATAAATAAAAAAATAATAAATTACAAACAGACACTTCAATTTTATTTAATTGTAAGTATAGGCTCGAAAGATTAATACAGATTATGTAATGTTTAGTTCAACGAAGCCGAGTCGTCGCCTGAAATCGGACGCTTCAAAAAAACCACGTGGCCGACCTCGTCGTGGTGCTTGCTCCGAGATTGTCAACAATGGAATCTCAACAGTCACTCATTGTGATGTAGTAAGTTATCATCGTCGTCATCATAATTTCAGCCTTTCTCCGTACACTGCCGGATGAAGGTTTCCTCTAGAAATGGGAGATTAGTGCCATACTCTCGCAGAAAATCGACGTCTGAGTAGTAGCAATTTGTTACTGCGCTTCGTTCGGTGAGCGAGAGAGCCGGCAGCCCAACTTTCTGAGGTTGTTTGCGTGTGGAGGGTTTTGGTGGTACCTTTGGTATCACCGAGCCTCAATGCACACTTTCTTCGCGGTAGGCAGCGGCCTTGTAAAGGTCCATGAGCGGCAGCAACACTTACCATCAGGTGTACTGTTTGCTCGTTTGCCACTGCTTGCAATAAAAAAAAAATAAATAAAAAAAAAATGGCGAAGCAGGGGGTGCTAAGAATCCCCGGTCGCGAGCCGGCTATCAAAAAAATCGATCTTTGGCCCTGGTAACGCACAATATTCGGACACTTAGGACCGACGAGAGGGTCATCGAGCTGGAAGAGGAATTGAGCAAAATCCGTTGGGACGTTGTAGGATTATCAGAAGTGCGAAGAGAGGGCGAGGGCACGATAATCCTCCAGTCTGGAAATCTGCTCTTCTACCGGGAGGGAGATCACCCGTCCCAAGGTGGTGTAGGGTTTATCGTTCGAAAGTCTCTCGTGAACAACGTGGAGAGGATCGTGAGTGTGTCGACAAGGGTAGCGTACCTGATACTCAGAATTACCAAACGGTATTCGCTGAAGGTCATAAAGGTTTACGCGCCGACCTCGACATACTCCGACGACGATGTGGAGGCCTTATACGAGGACATCTCGAAAGCCATCCACACGTCCAAAACCCACTTCATGGTAGTTATGGGAGACTTCAACGCGAAACTAGGCAAAAGGACAGACGATGAGCTGAGAGTGGGGCAATATGGATTTGGACAGAGAAACCAAAGCGGCCAAAAGCTGGCCGATTTTTTGGAGAAGGAAGGCCTCTTTATGATGAATTCCTTCTTCAAAAAGCGGCCACAAAGGAAGTGGACCTGGATTAGCCCCGATGGTTCCACTAAAAACGAGATAGACTTCATCTTGTCGGACAAACGACAAATATTCAATGATGTCTCTGTGATCAGCAAGATAAAAACTGGGAGTGATCACAGGATGGTACGAGGTACATTGAATTTGCGTACGAAAGTCGAGCGGTTTCGCTTGATGAAGTCTACACTCCGACCTACACCTGTCCAATACCAGAACCCCGAGAGCTTTCTGCTCGAATTACATAATCGCTTCCAATGTCTAGAAGAGTGCGAATCCTCGAACGATATGAGCAACAGGTTCGTGGAAACTGTCCACGCTGTCGGGTCAAAGTTTTTTAAGACCTGTCGCGCAAATAGACCAAGAAAACTTTCAGACCAGACTCTCAAGCTCATGGAGCGGAGAAAAGGAAATAACGGTGCAGTCTTCAGCTGACTGGTCCATACATAGGCAGCTAAATAGACAAATCTCAAAGTCCGTGCGACGCGACGTTCGCCGATCCAATACGCAGCGCATTGAAGAAGCAATAGAGCGAAACCGTGGCTCTAAAGTGTTCGCACGTGATTTGTCTATCGGGCACAGCCAAATGACCAAGCTGAAGACCGATGACGGCACTGTTATTTCATCCCAGGGCGAGATCTTGGGAGAGGTCGAAAGGTTCTATGGGCAGTTGTATAGATCATCCCAGAACCCTGTTGCCGGCTTAGTCCAAGATCCCCGATCCAAGTTAACTCGGCACTACACCGAAGAAATCCCGGACGTCAGCTTGTACGAGATCAGAATGGCTCTGAAGCAGTTAAAGAACGATAAGGCACCGGGAGATGACGGAATTACCACGGAACTCCTGAGGGCAGGCGGCAAGCCAGTTCTAAAAGGCCCTACAGAAGTTGTTTAATTCTGTCATTCTCGGGGGCGACGTTCCAGAGTAGTGGACCAGGAGTGTGGTGGTGCTGTTTTTCAATACATAAAACGCTCTTAAGGAATTACAGACCTATCTCACTCTTGAGCCACGTCTACAAATTGTTCTCAAGAGTCATTACGAACCAACTCGCGTACAAGCTCGACGACTTCCAGCCGCCCGAACAAGCCGGTTTCCGAAGAGGTTATAGTACCATAGACCACACCCACACGCTACGCCAGATTATACAGAAGACCGAGGAGTATAATCGGCCTCTGCGTCTAGCGTTTGTGGACTATGAGAAAGCCTTTGATTCTGTCGAAACTTGGGCAGTACTGCAGTCCCTTCAGCGGTGCCAAATTGACTATCAATACATCGAAGTGCTGAGGTGTTTGTATAGAAACGCCACTATGTCAGTCCGCATCCAGAATAAGAGTACGAAACCGATCCAGTTGCAGATAGGTGTGAGACAGGGAGACGTCATCTCTCCGAAACTGTTCACCACTGCGCTGGAAGATGTCTTCAAGCTCTTAGACTGGACCGGACTCGGCATCAACATCAACGGCGAATACATCACTCACCTTCGATTCGCTAACGACATCGTAGTCATGGCAGAATCCATGGAGGACCTTGGCACTATGCTCAATTACCTCAGCAGGGTATCTCAACTAGTGGGTCTACAAATGAAAATGGACAAGACGAAAGTAATGTCTAATGCCTATGTCATTCCTGTACCGGTCCTAGTTGGGAATGCGATTCTCGAAGTTGTGGATCATTATGTTTACCTAGGACAAGCAGTCCAGTTAGGTAGATCCAATTTCGAGAAAGAGGTCAGCCGACGAATCCAACTCGGCTGGGCAGCGTTTGGGAAACTTAAGAGGATCTTCTCGTCCAATATTCCGCAGTGTCTGAAAACAAAGGTTTATAACCAGTGTGTGTTACCAGCGATGACTTACGGCACTGAAACGTGGTCTCTAAATGTCGGCCTCATAAAAAAGCTCAAAGTTGCTCAGCGTGCTATGGAGAAGGCTATGCTCGGTATTTCTCTACGTGATAAAATCCGGAACACGGAAATCCGTAGAAGAACGGGTGTAACCGACATAGCCCGCAGAATTAGCACGTTGAAATGGCAATGGGCAGGCCACATCGCTCGTCGAACCGATAACCGTTGGGGAAGAAAGGTTCTTGAGTGGCGACCACGAATCGGACGGCGCAGCGTAGGACGACCCCCCACTAGGTGGACTGACGACATTCTCAAAGTGGCAGGGAACCATTGGATGCAAGTGGCGCAGGACCGTTCCGAGTGGCATTCTTGTGGGGAGACCTATGTCCAGCAGTGGACGTCCGTAGGCTGATGGATGGATGGATGACAAGCAGATGAGATATCATATATTTCCCATGAAAAGAGCTGCTGCCCGCTATCTTGGAGTTGCTTGATGAGCAAGAGCGCTATATATTTAAATGTCCTATCTCATTCTCTCGCATGCTACCACATGTATGTATTTGTTTCTATACCGTCGCGTTTTTAACCTTTTTCCAAAAATTAGGAGCTTCTAAATTTTTTTATATGTATGTTACGTGATCATGTCGGCAATCATGAATCGATTTTGATGGTTTTTTTTCTAATAGATCGTACTTCAGATGTGGTTCCATATAAATTTGATCAAGAGCTGACTAGTAAGTTTTTGAGTAATCCTTAATAATGACATCGCTTTGAAGACGGTTTTTATTTGTTAAAGTTTGTATTATCTATTTTAAAAAAATGGTGCTTTCATTTTAAATAAAACTACTACATGAACGCTGCAAGGTGTTCGAAACGTCAGGCAATCAAAAATGAAATACAAACGCGATAAAATCCGTAATTTTATTTAAAATGTGTAATACTCGCGTAAACATCAGATATCGTGGTGTTTGCATTTTATAAAGGTTTTGTTTTTCAATATAATTAATTTGTTACAGTGTAATACGAATTTGCCGAATGACGTGCAGGCTCGCAAGCACTACGAGTCCGAGCATCCGGACACCGAATACTTGAAGCGGTACATGTGCGATGTTTGCGGACACACCACCAGAGTTAGTAGCTTCTTCTCAGTCCATTTCTGATCCACTGTTGTACTCGAAATTTACATACTACCCACACTGGTAAAAAAAGGTTTTGCAAAGGTTTTTAAAACGAGATCATCATCACAGCTCATATACGTCCCACTATTGGGCTCGGACCTCCTCCATATTGGGAGGGAAATTGACCTACTATGTCAGGCAGGTTGGTATAGGGTTTTGTTTCGAGCTTGCCTTCTCACGCATAGTTGTTATATGCACAACATATCCCTTAGTCGTCTATTAGACACCTACAGGCAAGAGAGGGGGGTGGTGAATTGTGTTCTTACTCCGTCGCTGCACCAAAAAGAAAATTATGATAAATTTTTATAGGGTTCTGTACCCAAAGAGTAAAAACGGGACCCTATGACTAAGACTATCGCTGTCTGTCTGTCACCAGGCTGTTTCTCAAGAATCGCGATAGGTAGAGTCAAAATTTTAACAAATTATATATTTCTGTTGCCGCTATAACAACAAATACTAAAAATAAAACAAATATTTAAGGAGGGGGGGGCTGCAATACAACAAACACGACATATTTTGATCTTTCTATAGATAATGGTACGAAACCCTTCGTGCGCGACTCCCACTCGCACTTAGCCGGTTTTTTTACGGATTATATCGCGTTTACCTCCCTTTTTTTTTTTTTTGCGTGGGATAATGCAATTTTACGCACCTTAGAAAGATGGGGTATGCCGGGCTCAGCGTTGATTTGTCAGCGCCACTACCAACTAAAAACCACACGCTGTTCCTGACCCTCGGTTATGGCGAAGTTATGGGACCGTTTTCACATGCACCACGACTCCGCCGGACCGACATATCCGCTGCTCGCGGACTCACCTCGAGACGGTACTGGTCCCTCTCCTTACCATCTCCGGTAGTGCTCATGGCCATTTATTCCTCTTTGGGATCGCGTTTACCTCCCACCTCAACTCATATATGTCCCATCGATGGTCCCTAGCCTACTCCACAGTAGGAGAGTAATTGACATATATCTGCGACTGGTCAGACGCGTTGTTATAAGGTTTTATTACGTGCTTGCCTGCCTTTGTATCAATGTCATTTATTATATCCCTTAGTTATTTTATGACAGCATCATGGGTGTGGGTGGGGACACCCATGATAAAAGGGTAAAATATTCTACATAACCATGAGCTCATGATGTACAATCACAATAATGACCGTTTTATCTTTGTCTTCTTCTGTTCGTGTGATTGTAATTGAGCTCCTTCTAAACTGCTAAACCGATTTTGGTGATTTTTCTTTGTGGCTATTCCGATGAATATGGGGTTTAGATTATTAATTGGAACCGGTACGTGGCGCTGCAATCGATTTCAAGGAGAATTCCTTTTACTATTTTTTTAGATTTGATCAGAACAACGTCTGTTAGGCCAGCTAGTTTTCTGTAAAGGGAGATGCTAATTTAAATGCATGTTATTTCCACAGCAATACGCGAATCTTCTAGTACATATGCGTACACATACTAACGAGAAACCGTACGGGTGTCCGCATTGTGATCGACGATTCAACATGCCCAGCAACAGGGACAGACATCTTGTTGTAAGTATATTTTTATATTTAATGTTTCATAAAGTGTGTACAATGAACAGGCATCGCACACATCATGCACGCAAGCACACACACTAGGGCTGTTGATATTTTTTTTAAATATTGTTTATTTCTATATATCGATATTGTTAAATATATCAATATCGGAGTTCGATAAATCGAAAAAACACATCGATATATCGATATTTTTCCCCATGTCCACTTTTTAACCTCGTTCATTGCGGGGTTGTCGGGATGAGCTTTTTTTAGCAAAATTCTAAGAGTAAGTTATAACTTATCATAAATTTCATGCCAGCATTTTTACAGTATATTAAGAGCGTTTTCGGTAATAAGCGGCCGTAAACCCAAAAATGTGGTTTTTTGAGGACTGGTTACTCGTTCATGATAATAGCTTACTAAAAATTTATATAACCACTACATTAAACACATCTTTATATTGTGTTTGTATAGTATTATAACTCAATATTGTAACTATTTTATTAAAAGGCAAGGGTATTTTGAACTTAAGTTCATGAGATTTTACGAAAACGCTGAGTTTTGAAGTTCAGGTACGAATAAACCATAAGTCATGGCAGCTCGAAAAAAATTGTAGATGTTAGGAAAATTACTGTTCTTGTGTATGTACAAAATGAAATTCAAGATTTCTTCCTTTTAAAACTAAAAAAAAAATATTTCCTTAAGATTAATTTGACGAAAATGGCTCCTGTAAAACATTTAATTTTGTGAATAATACTAACCTTGGAACATTTAAAAAAATATCCACTATTTGTTCGACTATTGTAGAAGCAGTAAAAAAAAAACCAAATTGAAATACCCTCGGAGGTCACCCTCGTAATTAAATTTTAAATATTACTATAAATTGAACGGCATAATTGTTCATAAGCCAGTCGCGCATTGGCGCTCAATGGAGCAGGGTCATGTCGCTCTGGCTCTCGTCGGCCAGTGCAAAAACCGACAATACGAATTTGAGCGTATACTGCGACTGATCGGTTTTGATTCGTAAGTATTTATTACTACCCAATTCTGTTAATTACTTTCATGCGATCTCTATTAAGAATAATATAGAATCTTTTTACGTTTTAGGTGATGGGTCGAAAAAGCAGATTGTATCTTGGGAACAAAATCGGTTACAAGGCAAGGAAATAGAGAACACACGACAAAACTATAAGGTACTTAAAGTTTCAAAAAAGTAAACGAAAAGAAAAGTGAGCTGTCACTCAGGACGCCTGGCAGATGTGAAACATCAAAATTATTTTGAAGACGTTACCGCAAAGCATGGCGTTAACGCCGCTTTTAATGCCACGCGACGATCAGGTTCACCCTCGCCTATAGATGTTTCACATCAAAAATCTGAACGGAACATTTATACAGCCTCATCTTCTGAAGATTATCAGCTAACTCAAATTTAATGTTTAATAATTACTAACCATACACAATATAATTTTTTCATAGAGAATCATTTTCTTCTTGTACTAGCAATAAATATGCAGTAAAATGTGGGTCAAAATTGAATAACTAATTTCTGTAATGGGTAGATTTAAATCTCTGACTGGACTTGTTAGACATCCATGGCCATGGCGACTAGGGCCATACTCGACTACTGCACGGCAGCCACGGAGGCAGCGTGCCTTTTGGCTGGAACTCCCTGGTGGGACCTGCAAGCGGAGATACTCGCCGAGCTTTACCGCCGAGTATCAGAGACGCGAGCCACATATAGTCTCAATCAAGGTGATTGCCGCCTGGCGGGTCGACGCCCGCCGGGTCGACGCCCGCCGAGACGCCATTGCTCGTTGGGCAGTCGGACTGGAGAAGCCTCAGTACGGTATCAGGACCGTCGAGTCCTTCCAGCTGGTGCTGATGGGGTGGTTGGGTCGGCAGCACGGGGTACTTTCCTTCCGACTGGTGCAGGTATTGATGGGTCACGATAGCCAAGTACCTGCGCAAGCTCGTTAGGAGGGAGAGCACACCATCCTGCCACCACTGCTATTGCGACTTGAGCACGGCGCAGCACACGCTCGAGGTGTGTGCCTCGTGGGCAGAGCAGCGCCGTGAACTCGTTGCAATCATCGGTGCCGACCGGACGCTGCCGACCATCACTAGGGAGATGCTCAGCAGCGTCAGGAACTGGGACGAGTGGCTGTCATCTCACGAAAGGAGGCGGCGGCTCGTGTGTGATCGATCTTTGGTGACACGTTCCGCCGCCGGCGACTCGGGCGGCGCAGGTGCGAGTATCCGCGCCTGATGCCCCCTTAGGCGAGTCCGCGGATGACCGGACCGGGGACTTTAGTGCGTCACCCGAGCCTGACCGCGTGACGCCGACCGACGTCCCGGGATAGGGACGTCGAGAGGTGAGGGAGGGAAATAATATATAATTCTGCGTAAAATTATAAAAAAAAAAACAAATTATTTTTTTAAATTATTACACAATAATGTGATAATTAAAAGAAAATAATAAGTTGTCGAGTCTCGAACCCGAGCCCAGAGTTCCCGCCGGCGAGCACGTTACCACGAGACCACCGCTTGTTGGCGATTCGACTGCGAATTTTTCTAGTACATAAATTACCCATCCAACTTTGACCCTTAAAATCTTTTTAACGAGGGCCCAGTTGACCATAATATCTGGTAGTTGTGATACCCTCGGGCCCCCTCTACCACCCCGCTAAAAATCATGGAAATCCCCGACCCACGCGTCTGAGGGTCTCCTTGTAAGTTATACTCTGTGCCTATATTTTACTATTTCCTATACTTTGCATATTAAAAATACAATTTTAACCGTTTTACTATTATGAGTTTTGGTTTTTAATTAAAAATTTTAAAATTTACATTATGTTGATTTTTGAAAATCTACTTCTCCGAAGAATATATTACAGATTGATTATAAGCGCCAAGGCTCAAGACTGGTCATTCTATGAACTTTACGCGTTGTTGACAGTAGTCTAACTAGAATAATGCACTACACTAAACTTAGTGTAGTGCATTGGTGTGCATCGATATCGGAACGTAGCAAATTACCTACATGCGAGAAGTGCCGATTACCGATAACCCTCTTAAGTTTACGGTGATTTTGTAGAAAGATACTTTACAAGAAAATATTAAACAACGAATTTATTAAAATAAATAACGATCCTCGATATTTACTTTTTAGTATCGTACTATCGATATATCGTCCAAAAAAATATCAGTAATAAGTATCGATATTTTTAAATAATAATATCGATATTTCGATATTTTATCAACAGCACTAACACACACACACACCATGAACCCAGGCACGTGCGCGCTCGCACACACACACACCATGCACGTGCGCGCTCGCACGCACATACACACCATGCACGTGCGCGCTCGCACACACAAACACCATGCACGTGCGCGCTCGCACACACACACACCATGCACGTGCGCGCTCGCACTCACACACACACACACACATCATGCACGTGCGCGCTCGCACACACACACACATCATGCACGTGCGCGCTCGCACACACACACACCATGCACGTGCGCGCTCGCACACACACACACACACACCACGCACGTGCGCGCTCGCAAACACACACACACCATGCACGTGCGCGCTCGCACACACACACACACCATGCACGTGCGCGCTCGCACACACACACACACACAAGCAGGGGCACATGCCTATACACCCGCTCTAAGGAATAAAACCTTGTGCCACGAAGGACTTCGGACGAGGAAAAAAAAAAGTGTATATAAACCACTTAACAGCTTCACTGCCAGTGTCTTGAACATGGGAGTCAGTCAGAAGCCAACTTTCTTTTTTATTGTTTATTTGTTATAAAAGGATTCAAATGTTATTAATTAAGTACTATTTCCATATGTTAATATTTCATATAATTAAAATAAAAAAATAAGGAATTAAAAATATCACGCACCGGCGCGAGATTGGAACTGCGAAAGGAATTCTCTCTATCAGTGCCAGTCCTCGCTCCGGTGCGACAAATCCCTCCAACCACCCATGGCCTTTTCGACATCTTGGTCATATAGGCCGAATCATCGAGATACATATGCACACCATGCTCTTTGCGTAAGTATGCACATTAGGGTGTTTCAAAAAAATCGGATATTTTTTTTTTTCAAATGGTCGGCAAATTCTGTCAGAGAATGCTAAAATAAAGACCTCGTCAAAATTTGAGCTCTTAATTTAAAGATTTAGTGGTCGCGGTTCGCAACTTTCTATTTCCCATTTAAATAACATAAGAAATAAATGCTTTTAACTTTAGAATTTTATACCTCTGGATTGAATGAACTTATGGCAATGGCCAACTCAGATTCTTATAGGAAATTTAATGCTCTACAAAAAAAGGTCTCTTATAATTTTTCCATAAATTGAATCCTTCCAGAGTTATTCAAGGTTAAAGTTTAATTTGAACCGATTTTTTGGGTTTTTCAACTTTTATCATTATGTAATAAAAAAATATCAGCAAAAGAAGGGTTATTTTGGCTGTATACTATACATCCAAAATAACCCTTCTTTTGCTAAAATTGCTGCTGACAAAATGTCCGATCACTTATGGTATTTGTCAGAGGAACTAGTTGTTTTGGCATTATTCGATGTAAATGTTTCAGTAGATATGAAAAAAAAAATGGTTGAAAATATGAAAACTTTGAAAGGTAATCCAACAAACTTTAAACGACTAGTGATTAAAGGAAATGTGAAGTCACTGTTAACAAGTGACTTAAGTGACTTTGTCTCAGAGCAATCTTGGTTTTTGTTAAAAAAATTTAATTTACCGTATGATTTTCTGGACATTGACGTTTCATTATGGCCATTTAATGAGAGTTACCAAAAAGCTGTCTTGTTTTTGAGTAAAGTCCGAGTTATATATGATACAGCAGAACGTGGTGTTTCCTTATTAACTGAGTACAATCAAACTTTAACAAAAAATGAAGAAGATTTTCAGTATCTATTACAAGTGGTAAAAAAACACAGAGAGATGTACCCTAATTGTAATAATAATCCCTAATATAACAGTTAGACAGTTGATTATTGTTAATTTCTACCTTTTTACATTTGTTCTTATTTTTTTTATCACCTTCCGTATGTCTCAGATATTAATATATGATATTTTTTTATTACATAATGATAAAAGTTGAAAAACCCAAAAAATCGGTTCAAATTAAACTTTAACCTTGAATAACTCTGGAAGGATTCAATTTATGGAAAAATTATAAGAGACCTTTTTTGTAGAGCATTAAATTTCCTATAAGAATCTGTGTTGGCCATTGCCATAAGTTCATTCAATCTAGAGGTATAAAATTCTAAAGTTAAAAGCATTTATTTCTTATGTTATTTAAATGGGAAATAGAACTTGCGAACCGCGACCACTAAATCTTTAAATTAAGAGCTCAAATTTTGACGAGGTCTTTATTTTAGCATTCTCTGACAGAATTTGCCGACCATTTGAAAAAAAAAAAATATTCGATTTTTTTGAAACAATCTAATGCACATGCTTCTTGAATCTCTACAAGTTATTTAACTTCCTTCATCCTTTGCCCTGTGTCCTTCTCCCTGTATAACTAGGGCGGACAGCACACGGTACGAACTTCGTCGTCCGCGGTATTCCTGCTAGCTAGTCACATTTACCCGCTACTCTGGCTGCCATCTTGGCTTATCCTGCCAACCTGGTCTTCAAGCCGGCGGGCCTTGTACCAGGCGTGCGCGAATTCCCGTAACTGCCGGTAGTTCGCCTCCGAAGACACGAGATCCGTGTAGTATACCGGACTTTCTCCGTCGCGATGTATCCCCGAGAGCATCCCCAACCTTATCACATCATAGAGGGGACATGCCCACAGAACGTGGTGCATGTCCTCATCCCCTTCGCCGCAGCTACATTCCGCGTGAGCTCCTAGCCCTAAATCGTACAGCCGCCTGCGAAAGCACCCATGACCCCCTAGTAATTGGGAGGTTTCATAGTCCGGCTCGACCCAAGTCGCCTTGAGGCGAGCCGCCACGTCCGGGAAAAACCGATACGTCTCCCTCCCCTTGTCCTCACGATCCCACCGCGCCTGCGGCGGTGCGACAGTATGATTTTAAAGACAAATCGTTTATTATTTAAAAAGACCATATAAGTTGGTTGGTAGGCATATCGCGCCGCCGCGCGACCGGCCACTCCCCGTAAACCCTGCGTCTCGCGCCGCCGCGAGACCGGCAGCTAAGTTGTTAATACGTTTTTAAGGAAAATTACGAACAATGGCATTTTATATGTAAATATACGTTACCCAGGTGCATACGGGTGAGAAGCGTTTCCAATGTCAACACTGCAGCCGCCGTTTCACACAAAGCAGCGCGTGCAAACTGCACATACAGACTGTACATCTGAAGATACCGTACGCACCGTGGAATAAGAAGAATCGCAAACGACGAAAGGTAACTTATGAGTTATTTATATTAAGAATATTATATTAAACTAGCAACCCATCCTCGCTTTGCTTCGGTTTTAATCGCCCTGCCCGCATAGTTCCCGTGGGAATACCCGGATAAAATATAGCCTAAGTTACTCCTTACATAGACAGCTACTTAGTAGTAAAATATTATCAAAATCGGTCCAGCCGTTTTGAAGATTACCACAAACAGACAGACAAAAAATTTTTAAACTATTTTAGGCATAGATGTCGGGCAAATAACCGTGTGAGCATGAAAAAAGTCCAGTATTTGTTTATATTCAGTGAAATTTTTGTAATACTTCGTTTTTTTAAGAAAGCTGACATGAATAAGAAACTGACCTTCGAATTGAAATCATCATCATCAATTAGGTTTTCGTTGCCCACTGTTGGGTCTCGGGCCTCCTCCATTGTAAGAGGGAATTTGACCTACCATACTATGCTGGTCAGACATGTTGGTATAGGGTTTCATTTCCAACGACGAAGGCGACGTGCACCGCAGGTGGGTTGCGGGTGTGCGTGCTTACGCCCCTCTGTCGCCCCGGACGGAGTGGTGCAAGGAGTGCGCCGACCGCAAACCACTCCAAAAAAAAAATAGGGTTTTATTTACAGTTTTCCTTCTCTTGTACAGATGTTAAAGGCATATTATATACCTTAGTCATCATTTACGACATTCACGGCAAGATATGGAGTGGTGAATTGTATTCTTATTCCGTCACCACACATAAATGTTCTGGTTGCATAGAACTATGAGGCCCACGTCCAACATTGGGCAAGGAAAACTCAAAGCCAGTTTTCTTAAAAAAAAAAACCAAGTATTACTAAAATTTCAATTTATAATGTCGGTTTAATTAAAATATTAATATTTCAGGAGCTCGAGAGCGCAAATGCATTGACTACGGCCATCATTCCACCAACGCCCCATAAACTGACGCTTGAACCACAAGGCGATTATCTCAACGCGTACATTACATATAATGACGACATATAATTTGACAATACAGTTGTGTGTCTGTTTGTCATACACAATATAGATGGATCGTTTAGGCATGATTTATCCATGTTTTAACCGATACCTAAATAATTACTAGCAAGTCGCCCTCGCTTCGGTTTCAGTCGCCTTACCCCGCGTAGTTCCCGTTCCCGTGGGAATACCAGGACAAAATATAGTCTATATTACTCAGGGTGAATGTAGCTTTCCAATGGTGAAAGAATTTTTGTAATCGACACAGTAGTTTTTGAGTTTATTCATTACACACAAATACAAAATTTTCCTCTTTATAATATTAGTGTAGAATACTTAAGACAGTATATAACAGCAATAATTAATTCATGTGTCATTCATATTTAAATGTCATTGCAGAGATGGAGTTTTGGTTAAGATACCGACTTTCTAGGTCGAGGATCGTAGGTTCAATTCGCCCCCCAAGAATATGCAATCCACAAATGATTATTCCGAGTCTGGGTATAATTTTTGTCCATCTCTTTTTGACTCTCCTACGATTCTTACGTCCATTCGCAATCATATTTATAACTCTGTTACTATCTGCCTTTCATCCCTTCTCATCAAATGTATACCAAGACAATCTCGCGCCCGTAATTTTGTCTATCACTGGTACCGCTTTCAGACTTCCCTTGATATCATCATCATTTAAGCTTATACACGTCCCACTGTTGGGCTCGAGTCTCCTCCAAAATAGGAAGGAAATTGACCTACTATAGTACCACGCTGGTGAGGCGGAGTGGCATAGGTTTTTATTTTGATTTTGCCTTCTCTAGTTTTCTTGTTGTTATGAGATGTTATCTGCGTATTCTAATCCCTTTGGCGTCTTTTACGACACCCACGGGGAAGAAAGGGGGTGGTGAATTGTACTCTTACTCTGTCACCACCCTTAATATACTCATTTCTTATTTTATCTAACATTGTAAACTCAACACATCTATCTTAGGATACGCATCTCAGTACCATGCATTCTCCTCTCATCCGTTTTTTCCTATGCCCAACATTCAGATCTATGCATAGCGACAGGTCTAATGACAACAGACGGTGCCATTAGGAGAAAAACAATGAAATCAAACAGAATCCTAATTTATTAAGTATCAGGAATAGTTCTTTTAGTTGGTTTTAACGTCACAGCGATGTAGGAGGGTTTTATATTTTTTTTAATATATTGCAATTCGTCAATTTTTAGAACACTTCTTAATAATCATGAAATAAAATTTATACATACTATTGTTGATGAATTTTCGAAACCAAAGAAGTATTCTTGAAAAATCATGAGGTCTGAATAATTGGTTTTGCCAAGAGGTTATAAAATTGTTAGGTGAAAAAGAAAATGAAGCCGTCATAAGCACTGCCGACAGAAGTGAAAACATAAAACTATGAACAAATTGTATTATTTTTTATATTCAAATCAATTGTTTAATCTATGTAAAAAACATTTACCTTGCTTTGACATCTATTGGCACAGATATAGTGACATTGAAATAGCCACAGATATAGAGTTAGCGTTATCGTGCTAAGTGGCCATTTCTATGACGACTTCCATAAATTTATTCCCAATCCAAACCTGCCTATAGAAGTCTCCACTTCAATAAAACCAGCGAGGTACAAGTTGGACTCGCTCACGAAGAGATCTTGTACCAATGTACAAGATTTAAACTGTACATATGTAGTATATTATGTACTTTTTGAACATATTCAAAAGAAATGAAACCATGAACATTTATTAACCTTATTTTAGGATTACTTTTTTGTCGGTGTATTGGCAGCTACGTTTATACTGCTCGTGGGTGTCGTAAAAGACGACTAAGAATTTTCATCATCCTGAACCAACTCCAGTTGAAGCCGTCAGGAATCATATTCCCAAGGAGAATTGATCGGTCATTTCTCTATTGCCAAAACTTTTGCAATTTTTACTATGAAAAAAAAGGGTTGCCATTTTTATTTTTAATAACGGCTATAGATGCACACAAAAATTGCAACTGTCTAATAGTCCAGTAATAAAGATACAGTCCAGTAATAGACGGAAAAAGCACAGGCTTTGTAATATGTTTCGTTTAGTAATCAAAGAATACGGATCACTTTTTTTTTAAATCTGTGTTCGTTGTTGTTAGTTGAATCTCGATTCCAATCCTAAATCCAATCGCAGCTCGAATTTACACAAATTTAGTACTCTTGAAAGCGCCACTAGCGCACGATTGGAATCAAATTTGGGTTTTTTTTTAAACTAAATGAATTCGACTCTCGTCGATTAAGTCAATTATTTGCTACTCCCGACGTGATTTTGACGTAGTTTAAAAACGTTAATGTTGCACAATTACAAAAAAGGGTCTTTGTGGTGATCGAGTTCGATAACGTTATTAATTTAAAGTAAGAAAATACGGCACATTTGGTGAAAATAACAACGGCAAACGCGAAGAATTCATTCTCGATTTTGTTCAAGAGTACCAAATATAAGTTTGGTGAGATTGGAATTGAATCAGATTCGAAATTATAATTGATTTCAAGAGTAGGCCCACTGGTCTGGACGCACTCGAATTGTCTGGAAGGACGGAAAAGCTTCGTGCGACTCCATAACCGACCTTTCCATAGCCAATAAGACTGACCACCGGTATTTTCTTTAAATACGGTGGCCCTCTAGGCGGAATATGAAATCTTGAAAATGTTATTTATTAAAGTCCCAATTCGTCACTCCCACCACGATCTAATCGAGTCTGTCATGAACTTTTAATATTTAGTATTATAGTGATTTCTTGCGAACGTCATGATATTAATATATGTAATAAGTCTCCTTTAAGTATAGTATTGTAAGTCTATGAAATCATTGTGAAAAGTATTTATTATTTACATATAACCATAAATGAAATGAGCTTTGTATGATAAATATTGTAACGCGATTATTTTAATAAAAAGAAATAATCACAGTGGTTTTATTTATTTTTTATTAGATGTAATAATATACGAATTAGTATACTACGTCTAAATGATGTGAAGTGATACCCCACTCAAGGAAACCACAAAAGAATCAGACCCAGAGGCTGCCCACAGAGGGAATTGGAGCATACTTTAACATCCGCCGAACTTTCATTACCCCAGACGCAACAGACTATGTTCCCCAGCTCAAAGCCTGCCTGAACAAAAAAAACGGAATATATTATTTACGGGCCATATTATTGCAAATATTTTTTGCAATTTGAACAATGGAGCGTCGACCGTAAGTAATTGGGATAAGGGCAGTATGATGATAACGATGGTTTTATCAAATAGACGAGCGTGAACATTACTTATGACAACCAAATTCTCGCTCACATTGTTGTCTTTATAGGAGACCTTCCACACGCCATCCATTGAAACCTTTACACTTTTTCCGTTACAATACTCGAAACTTATCAATTAAAATCGTATTAAATGACTCGTCTAATTGATAAGATGATTGCAAAAAAAGTTCCAATAGACATGGATGTAAAAAAAAAAGTGTACAAAGTACGCATATTAGAAGTGAAACTCCTTTATCCTTCACGCTTTATCCTCTATCCTTTATTTCATTCTCTCGCCGGCTAAATCCTATACATTTACGTGTTTGTGTCTCTATGGACTCGCTTTTTCGTTTCATCGAGTTTGAAATCACAAAGATTCTAAAGAAGTTTCACTTCAATAACCTGGTGTGTCAAATGCTGAATTCGTGGTAGTTCTTTGGTCGATGTCGGCTTTTACGACTACCACGAAAATGGTGAAACATTATATTCAACTGACGTATGTTGAAAATACATTAAATAATAAACAAAATAACAGCTCAACAGTATATTAAAATTAACAACGTTCAAAAACCTTATATAGGTCATTCAAACTGGCTATTTGCAATATAGCACCATTGTGAACGAAACTCGAAGGGGGTATAAAATTTTTCCTAATTGCTGGAAATATTATGTGTTCTTGTCTCCATTCTTCGGCTTTTGAGCCCTCCGGTGATTTATCTGGATTTGGTTGAGCGTAAAATATTGCAGTTTGCCGACTAAAAGTATCAAAACATTCCATTTCTGAGTCCCAGTTCACTTCTGTAGCTAAACGGACAAGGTATGTTGGCAGAGCGCCCATGAATGGTGAGTGGCCGTCTGTTAAAATAAGATATTAGTTTAATAGAAGAAGATAGCTCTGTAAATAATCTCATGAACATAAGTAGTTATAGCCATTGAAAGTGCGCGCCAATAATGAAAAAATAGAAATGCAAAATGGCGGTACTTGTAATGGTAGATTGGACTGTCAGCAAAACAAGATTACCACTTAGGTGATATTTTTTTAAACATAGAACGTTGTTGTTTGATAATAAATACTAAGCAAGGTATTTAAAAAGCTAACAAGTGCTAATCGAAGTTACAAAGACGCATTCAGTACTTTTCTTGAATCTATAAGGTCTAACGTGGAGTACATAATAATTAAAATATTACTAAATAGCTAGTTACTTGCTAGTCTCGCTCACCACATGATTTAATGCCGCAACTCGAGGGGTAACTCTCGTTCACTTTATTTGGTGCGGCTATTCGCTGCGTCGTGTAAACTATTTGTTTCTTTATTTGGTGATTGATATGAATATGAACATTTTACCCTGATGCTGCAATTCTAATCCTTGTAGCTTGACGCCTACCTCATCGTCATAATCATCGCAGCCCACATACGTCCCACTAATGGGAGGGAATTTGACCTACTATACCATGCTGGTCGGAGATGTTGGTATAGGGTTTCATTTCGAGTTTTCCTTCTCTTGTACAGATGTTATGTGCATACTACATCCCTTAGTCGTCTTTTACGACATCCAATCTCGCATGATAGGGAGTGATGAATTGTATTCTTACTCCGTCACGACACGTAATGATATCTACCTCGATAAATGGAAATTCATGATAAAGAACACCACAATAAAGAAAAGTTTTATAAACAAAAATATTTGAAGGAAAATCGTTTTTCATTTTCTCACTCAAATTCTTGCCCAAAGATTTTCTGGATACAGTGATCCAAAATTCTTGTGTGCCTAGAGGCCTCAAATTTATGTGTGTCTAAGGACCCTCGCATGCATAAGACCTTCCTACCAGTAGTAATGCTTACGTGACAAAACTTACCCAATAATAATGGCAATGCTAACAAGTCTCCAGACTCATTTATTTCCAATGAGAAATACTCGTACAACATAGATCTTTTGTTCACTAACAGCTCAGACATCTGTACCGCCATCTCTCGCATGTCACCTGTAATATAAAAATGATTTTTAGTATTTTCAGCTTTCATATAGTCACAGAGCTAAAATACAATTCTCCACCCCCTATTTTAGCCGTGGGTATTGTAAACGACGACTAAGGGATTAAATATGCATAGATTTATACAAAGCAAACTTTTTAAAGTGTAACTTCTTTAGCCTCATTGTGATTTCAAATTCGATGAAACGAAAAAGCGAGTCCATAGAGACACAAACACGTAAATGTATAGGATTCAGCCGGCGAGAGAATGAGATAGAACACATTCGCGTAGCGTCCCCACTATCGTCTATTACATTGTCCATATGTATGCTCTCCTTCTTCTTCTTTTTTGTCTTGGCAACCAGCTGATTGTATTTGTAACTACAAATACGAGCCATTTTTGCCAGTGTCGAGTTATAATTATCTTTTCAAGTTCTCAGTTTCTTCATGTCAGTAATGGTCTGTCAGTAAGTCAAAGTGTCGCCCTCAACAGTGTAATGGCCACTGTTAAGGGTATCTTCTGAGAATTTTGGTGGAAACAAAAAGGTATGTATAGCAATTTTATATCATATTCACTACACCTCAGCAGTTTTGCCATTATATATTACATAAAATGCCATCAAAATTATTTAATATAACACGTTAAAACACTAAAATATTGAATATAATACAAGAACACCACATGACACTTCAGATTCCCGCCAAAAACTCCGTATGCTCTCCTGTGTAGTGGGATAGTCTAGGGATGTGACTTGGAGGGCAAAAAATCGATTAATATATAATCAATTTTTCTTTAAAATAGATCGATTTGCAATAAAATCGATTAATTATTTTTAATTAATCGATTATTCATCTTCCGTGTGGTGACGGACCTTCCGTGTGGTGACGGAGTAAGAATACAATTCACCACCCCCCATCTTACCCGTGGGTGATCGTACGAGACGATTAAGGGATATAAAACGCATATAACATCTATGCGAGAGAAGGAAAACTCGAAATAAAAGCCTATACCAACACGTCTGACCAGCGTGGTATAGTAGATCAATTACCCTTCCGTTATGGAGGAGGCCCGAGCCCAACAGTGGGACGTATATGGACTGAAATGATGAATCGATTATTTGTTAATCGATTTTTTTACTATCCGTAGTTGTTTTTGAAATTTTTCACCCAGCACTTTTCCTGTCAGTATCGTGATGGCCTTTTTTTAGGAAATCTGACAGTGATTTTATTTCTATATAATAGAAAACTTTAGATTTAAATAAAAAAGCAAAATACTAAAATAATCGATTAATTATTATTTCGATAATCGATTATTACAAAAAATAATCGATTAATATAAAAATCGATTATTTTTCACATCCCTAGGATAGTCAGTATATCTATATAGGCATGGGTAACTCAACGATAATCCTTGCGTTAACTCAGTAACTCAGGCGCAGTAGACTGCGCCGGCTCATTGCGCTAACTCAAAATTGCGCCATGGCGCAACAAAATGAAAACATGAGCTACGAATGAAATGTGCGCCATCTGCGCCACTGCAGGTATAACTCCATTTCTAACTCATTGCGTCATGGCGCAACACATGAAACAACCGAATGAGCAACTAAATGCGCACCTAGGTATAACTCAATTTTTAAAAGAGTTATTTACACTTCACAGAGTTGTTCGACCTTGAGTTTTTGGCGGGAATATGGGAGTGTCATGTTACGCTCTTGAATGAATTATTGTTTTTAGTTTTATATTTTAAATAATTTTGCTGATATTTTATCTTTATTTACATTATATATATTTGTTGTGTACGTCACTGAAACTCCTCTTAAACGGCTGGACCGATGTTGATGAAATGTTTTGTGTATGTTCAAAGGGATACGAGAATGGTTTAGATTCACAACTGGACTCGGTAGGTGGCGCTGCTGTCGATTTCAAAGAGCATTCCTTTATTTTATTTGAACAGAACAACATCTGTATTGAGTCAGCTAGTTTAATATGTAATACAGTGGAAGTGTTGTGAATATCATATAATAGTGATTTACGTTAATATGTATAATAGTGTATTTGGTTTTCGGCACCCAATTAATGGTAACGACTTACTGACGGATGTTACTTATCTCTTACACTAATAATAAATTATATGTAAGCTACGTAAGACAAGGCAGTAAGGTCGACTATAGCCTGCCTTATAGGCGCATAAATAAAAAAATTGTTCAGATTCGCCGGCGCTGCGACGATTGCGCCGTGCGCTAACACATTTTCTAGAAGTGAGTTGATACTTCCAGCGCAGTGAACTGAGTTGGCGCAATTGCGCGGCGCAGCGCAGTGTTACACATGTCTATATCTATATCTTGCTCTAGTTCCAAGCGTTCTACGTGTTTATGCTTTGCGCCTGCGTATTATAGTCAGTGACAGATAAGGTGGCAAAAGACGAGCTTCACCATGATATCTTAAAATGCAAAAGAAATTATCGCTTACCATACAAATCTATCGAAAAGTTGTATCGCAAAATTCTCTTAGTAGATGCCTACCAGGAAGCAACATTACAAACAGCACAACTCAAAATTTTACGAAATCTTAGTAAAATTACCATAGAAAATATATGTTTTTAATATCCTATAATCATGTATTTCATTGTTTTAAAATACCAGATAAACCTGTAACTGGTGACATTTCATTATTTTATAAATAATATCATTGATAACAATGCCAAATTACTTTCAAATGTCTGAAAATCAAAAGTTTTTAAGTAACATTAAAATTAAAGTACCGAGAATATTTATATAAATTCAATATAATATAGATCCTATAATTAAATACGTAATTAGCTTCGAAGTATTATGTAATGCCCAAAAAATGCCAAGTTTTAAGTTATAACACATTTCTTTCAACTCATTTTACCGTCAAGTGTAATAAACCTAAAGGGTCGCACAAGTAGATGCAAGATTTTAGGTTATGTGTATCAAACATAAAATCTTTTCTTAACTGATTTTAGCGTCAGGTGTACGAGATCAGTGGCGTCATGTGGTCCAGTCGCCATTTTGTTTGACATTCCGTGTGGAGCACGTAAAAGATATTGAAAAAAAAATGATGGGCCTCGATGACAGTATATACCGAAAGGTTGATGCATTCATAATTCATGTATCAGACAGCGGTGATAGTAATAGTAGTGGAGGTGACAGTCCAGAACTATAGATTTTCGTAAAGTCATAAATAAATTATTTTAGTATATTATTTTACCTCACCTTACGTATTTAACAAAAACTTAGCCTTAAGATAGGTTAGCTATCAGTTTCATGCTAGGGCAGTGGTAAGGTAGGTAACGTGTACGTATGCTTTATTATTGCACGTGCAGGTGTTTAATAATTTCTTAATTAAAATTCTAAACAAATGACACGCAGACAAATGTTTGTAACCTCTGTTCGGTCTAGACACCTTCACCACGATATTACAACGATAAGACGGTTTGTATGGAAAGCGATAGAATTAGCGATAAATTACTTGAATTTGATGATATCGTGGTGAAGGTCACCAAATGACCTCTTTTGCCATGCTATTTGGCAAACACTATAGCAAGCTTTAATGTAAAGCAAGCGTGTTGATGCATTTTAATTTGTTAGAATATTTTCATCTCCTTGATTAATTAATTTTACATTTTTTTTACTACTGACAAAAAACACGTGAGACCAAAGAAGTTTCACTTCTTACATACGTACTTTGTACGCACGCTCTTTTTTTTTGGGAGAGTTATGGTCAGCGCACACGCCTTCCGCTTCGTCCGGGGTGACGAAAGGGCGGGGTGCGGTCCCATAACCCACCGTATTTCCTTTCCTTCACCATTGGGAGGACCACTGGTAATCGAGTTCCTTGTCCGTGGTCGGCCGGCCCGGCGGGATATCTTTTCGGGTACCCTCCGCCCCTCCCGGGACGTCGGTCACCCTCACGCGGTGAAAGAAACTTATAATAAAACCCTATACCAATACGTCTAAAGAGCGTGGTATAGTCCTCCTTGTTCCGAGGAGGCTCGAGCCCAGTATAAGACCCAGTATAACCGAAATCAATGATAATTATGAATTAATTTATATAAGTCCTATTTATTAGGCACGTTAGGCAAGTCTACAATACCCATATAGATAAGGCCTATAGAAGACCGATTGGCATCAGAAGCGACATTTTTAACCGACTTCAAAAAAGGAGTTCTCAATTAAACTGTATTTTTTATGTTTGTTGCCTCAGAACATTTGACTAAGTTAACCGATTTTGATCATTCCTTTTTATTTGACAGCTGATGCTTCCCGTGTGAACCCATTCCAATTTGGTCGGTCTTTTTATTAAAATTATTCTATAAAAAAAGCAGCCTTCTCTGGAGAAATAGTCTTTGTATTGCTATAGGAATATACATAAATATACTAACAGATACAAAGTCCACCCAGACTCGGAACAACTAAGCACATAGCACAAAATATCCCATGGGAATCTAACCCATGATATGGTAAGTGGGTATCTCAACTACCAGGCCATTTGTGCAGTCAAATTCAAATTCATTTTTTTTATTCACTAGAAGTGTCGTTACATGTAGATGGTCAATAAAATTGTAGTGCCGTTATACTCTACCATATCAATGGTGCGTAAATATTAACCTTATAGCTAAGTATCATATTATTAAGATTAAATGTATTAAAAAGTAAAATATATATTTACTAACCCAATGCAGTATCCCATTCGGTTTCTTGTGAGTTAAGACCTAGCACAATCAACTCTTCCAATGGTAATGGACTAGACAATTTAATTAAGCCTAAGTTTTGAAAATCATACAGCATTGTTTCATAAAACAATTCTTCTCTAAAACAATTAGAATACAGATTATTAATCTATTAATAATACAGTAATCCCCCCCATGACTATGACTTACGGCACTGAAACGTGGTCTCTAAATGTCGGCCTCATAAAAAAGCTCAAAGTCGCCCAGCGTGCTATGGAGTGGGCTATGCTCGGTATTTCTCTACGTGATAAAATCCGGAACACGGAAATCCGTAGAAGAACGAACACATCGCTCGTCGAACCGACAACCGTTGGGGAAGAAAAGTTCTTGAGTGGCGACCACGAATCGGACGACGCAGCGTAGGACGACCCCCCCACTAGGTGGACTGACGACATTCTCAAAATCGCAGGGAACCGTTGGATGCAAGTGGCGCTGCACCGTTCCGATTGGCATTCTCGTGGGGAGGCTTATGTCCAGTAGTGGACGTCTGTAGGCTGATGGATGGATGGATGGAACCCCCCCCCCCCCCATACATATTCACATCTCAGCCCATACACGTCCCTCTGTTTGGGTCGGGTCTCCTTCAGAATAGGAGGGAAATTGACCTACTATACCACGCTGGTCAGAAGTGCTGATATAGGGTTTTGTTTCAATCCTCCTCTTGCATAGATATTATATGCATATTATATTCCTTAGTCGTCTTTTACGACATCCACGGGCAAGAGAAATGGTGGTGAATTGTATTCTTACTCTATCACCAGACGGATGCAAAAGAAGTATAACTTCAAAAAATATCATCATCTTCATCGCAGCCCATATACGTCTATTGGGCTCAGGCTTCCTCCACAATGGAAGAAAATTTGACTGGTCAGACATGTTGGTATAAGGTTTAATTTCAAGTTTGCCTTCTCTTGCACAGATGTTATATGCATATTGATGTGAAACATATGGGCAAGGGTGAACCTGATCGTTTACCAAAAAAATATATGTAATATATACTTACGTAAATCTAGTTGTATCACAAATGTACAGTTTTGTCGAATATTGTATTAAAGATTTATGTGAATCAATACAAGCTATAAATATAAGATTCGCTAATATCTCTCTAAGATTATTATTACAACTATTTTCAATATCCAATCTTAGTTTTTTAACACTAGTCAGTTTAGTTTCTATCCTTTCATATTGAAATGTTCGAGTTTTGAACGATTCTTTTGGATCTATGTAAGATATATTGGCTTGGTTAACGGCTGTATGTGTTTTCCATTTCCCGGCGTTATTAGAAGTATTAGGCTCTTCTATAAATGAACTATCAATTTCATTTTGATCCATATCTTCATTTATATGATCAAGTATAGATGCTGCTTTTGAGTCATTCTCGCTATCTAAATCATGATCTTCAATAGGAATTTCTTTCTCAACGTCGCAACTTTCAGCATCATTAAGATTTTTCGTGATTGTTGGAAAGAATTTATCAATTTTTTGAACGTCCGCATTAACTCTGACCATGTAACTTGGGTTGACTTTAACTGTGTCTGTAGTTTTTTTTACAATCTCTTCGACTGCCGTTGCACCTGGTAGCCTAGCCTGAAATTGTATTACGAATACTATTTTATGTTTTTTTATTAAACTACATTTGAAAGCATTCAATTAGAGAAGGATGCGTAAATTAAAAGACACTTATGAAGTTTAAGCCAATACTGTAACGGATGAAAATCTCGAATGAAAAACAGAGAAAAAATATTTGGAGGAAATTCTATTTTTCTTTTTAATTTCTTCTCATTCAATCATCATCTGCCTACTGTTGAGCTCGAGCTTCCTCTATAATAGAAGAGAAATTGACCTTACTATACCATGCTAGTCAGACAGGTTGGTATAAGTTTTTGTTTCGAGTTTTCCTTTTTTTTTGCATAGATTTTATATCCTTAGTCGTCTTTGACGACATCCACGGGTAAGATTCCTATCTTATATTATATGCATATTATATTCCTTAGTCGTCTTTTACGACATCCACGGGCGTGAGAGGCGGTGGTGAATTGTATTCTTATTATATCACCACAAGGAAATTAATCTCTTTCAATAATGTTAGCAAAATTAAAATGTGCCAACCATTTAAATATGATTTTACAAACATACAATACCAATAACACCCAGGCTCAAAACGATAATTTGTAGATCGCACAGAGAATAATCCTCCGCGGGGACTGAACCCACAACACTCGGATAAGAGGCGGGTATGTATATTACCACACTATCGGTGCAATCATAATGAAACAGTGCAGTGCATTCAGGACTTCCAATATCCAACAGTGGACGTTAAGTTGATAGTTGATGATAGACTATACAGATAGCGTAGTGGTTAAGATACTCACCTACAATCAGTTAGATTCCCACACAGTACAATACATTGTGCGACCCACAAATTGTGTCCGTTAATTGTTTGTTTTCCGTAATAATACAATTCACCACTCCCTTTCTTTTCTCTGGATATAATATACAGATAATATCTATGCAAGTGAGGGCCAACTCCAAATAAAACCTGTACCAAAGATGTCTGACCAGCATTAATAGGTTAATTTCCTTCCCGCTATGGCAAAAGCCTAGCAATAGGAAGTATATGAGCGGTGAACAATTGTATGTTTTTAAAATACCTCAAAATTAGGCCTGCATTTATTTGTAGTATTTATATTGTAGCTGTTTATTGTCCCATGGCAAATAAAATAAAATACAAGAACAAATGTTGCTTAAAAATAAATAAAAAAATATGTAAGAATAAATCTGGCCTTTTCCGTGTGGATATATAGTACGAACACATTTCGCAACTCCTCTCTTGCCTATAGATGTCATAGAAAACGACTAAGGGATTAAAAATGCAAATAACATCTATGCATAAGGAAAATTCCAAATAAAATCCTATACCAAGCCACCAGTATAGTAGGTCAAATTCTCTCCTATTGTGGAGGAGGCTCAAGCCCAACACTACCCACTATTATAAGCGAAAATGATGAGTTTAACGTAACGTTTATAAGCTAAAATGTTGAGTCTGACCTGTGTATACATAACTCTAGTGGAGTTACAACTAAGAAGTTTGCTCTCAATGCATGATTTGATTTTCTCAATGATCTGCTCCTCGTATAGAAATTGCACTTCGTGTTTAGTGGGGTGAACGTTTACATCAACATTTCTTGGATCTGTTGAACAAATTTGTTATTTCATAATAAAAAGAATGTTCCGTGTGGGCGTCGTAAAAGACGACCAGCCCGGTATAGTAGATCAATTTCCCTTGCATTCTGAGGGAGACCCAAGCCCAACAGTGGGACTTATGTGGGTTGAGACGACAAAGAACAATGTAATTATCGCTACGTCTTAGGACTATTGTTATAACAATAGTCCTAAGACTGAAATATATTTCAGCCTTATAATTTCCGTGTGGTGACGGAGTAAGAATACAATTCAGCACCTCCCTCTCTTTCCCGAGGGTATCGTAAATGATCACTAAGAGATGGAATATGCATGTAAAATCTGTGCAAGAGATTGAAAACTCGATGTAAAACCCTATAACTACCCGTTTGGCCACCCGTTTGGCCAGCGTGGTATAGGCCAGTTTTCCTTTCATCGTGGAGGACGTGTTGTGGAGGAAGCTCGAGTCCAACTGTGGAATGTATATAAGTTGAGATGATGATAATGATCATTTTTACTCAATTCTGGTCTATCCCCTAATCGGTAACTGTAAGACCCCTCATCTCAGTCTTTATGTCCTTCTGTTAGGCTCAGGCCTCTTCCAGGGAGGGGAATTGACCTACTATTCCACGCTGGTCAGACGTGTTGGAATAGGGTTTTGTTTCGAATTTTCCTTCTCCTGCACAGAGGTTATTATTTTCCTTAGTCGTCTTTTACGACGTCCACAGGTAGGATAGGGTGAATCGTATTCATACTCTGTTACCACACGAGGCTTCATAAATTGAAATTTTTTTATGAGAATTTTTTTTTTTTTTTGCTGTGGTGTTTGTGTACTTTTGCTTTGGATTAACCAAATAAATTAATAAAAAATATCTTATACTTACCAAGTTCAAGACTGAGATACACGAAGGAGTGTGAATTTTTTGGTAAATACGTTGAATATACTGAATCAACAGCTTTTTTGATTGCTGAAAATATAATTGTTTTTATTTTCAATATGTTTTTGTTATAATAACAATAAACATAAATGATAACAATACTGTTACTCTCTAATTTATTTTAGTTATTCGTCTTTTAAGTATTTCACACAGGCCTCCTCCACAATAAGAGAAAAACTGGTCAATGTCACGGTGGCGAATTCACCACATCATCATCATTGCAGCCCATATATGTCCTACTGTTTTACCCGGGGCTTCTCCACAATGGGAGGGAATTTGACTTACGATACCATACTGGTCAGACATGTTGGTATAAGGTTTCATTTCAAGTTTTCCTTCTCTTGAACAGATGTTATGTGCACATTATATCCCTTAGTCGTCTTTTACGACATCCACGGGCATGAAAGGGAGCATTGAATTGTATTCTTACTCCTTGGGGGGATTTATATTCTTACTCCATCACGACACAGAAACTATAACTGTACTTATCAAAACCTAATCTCGACCAATACAATACTGTTAGTTTAAAGAAAATTGTAAAAAATTGTTGTCAGCAATGCATATTCTTACACTGTGAATCCACAAGTCTGTGATTGATAAATAAAAGCATAGTCCCCTTCTTATGTGAGTAGTTAACGTTAGTTATACAACCACGCAGTGATAATTTTAATGCCGGCTCGTTCAATTCGATCTCCATCAATTCTCGAGCTATCGAATTGCCATGGATCTGTGTAAGAAAAAGATAATTTTACAGCAGGTTTAGATATGGGCGTTTTCTGTTTGTGCCCCAAACGGTTATGTATCTGATATACAGTTTGCATATCGATATCGAAAACGGTTTTCTGATATCGATATCAGTAGTACAGTTTTCAAACGTTAACATTGATATTAAAATGAGCAAATTAGCTACGAATGCGAACTAACACAAACTCCCACATTTATTACGTTATCATAACTATAACTACACAACGGAAACTAAACCTTATTGCTAGTAGAGTAAGATATATTATCCACGCAAACATGGCTAAAGTTATTTCATATTCTCTTCATCTCTTTTATACTAATAAAAGAATATATACTTAGAACGAGAGGAACGTATATGGTTCATATCTCAATATGGTTTGCGTTTTGTTCGTACGTGTTCACATCGTTATAGCTTTAAGTTTTGACTTAATGGTTCTCGCATGTTAGTAGAAGTTTTGACTCGATACGGTTTTTGTGATATCGGCTACATCGAAATAGATATCGATATGGTATGATATCTAACTGCTGTGTGGTAGCGGCTTCGAATACTACCAACCCTTGCTTTGCTCGTGGGTGTCGTAAAAGACGACTGAGAGCCCTAGATTGACCCAGACCAACTCCATCTGGTACCATTTGGGTCAACGATTACATTCCCAAGGAGGGTTGACGTCAGGCAGGCGGCCGGTCATAAAAGTCATTGCCGAAACTTTTTGCAATATGTCAAAACAGATGACATATTGCGTCGACCCCAAGTAATTGGGATAAGAGCAAGATGATGATGATGGTATGATATCTAACACATATCCGATATAAGTTAGGTTTTGATATATCGAACTCATCATTAAGCAGGTTTCTTTCAAGGTGATGACATCATCACCACCTGTTCCTTATCCCAATTACTTGGAGTCGAGGTTATAAAAGTTTTGGCAATAGTTCTATGATAGACCACCTGCCTGACCATCCATCCATCTGCCATAAAAAAATATAGAAAAGTCGGCATCATCTCGACTCATACGTCCCACTGTTGGGCTCGAGTCTCCCCACAATAGGAGTGAAATTGATCTAACATAACACGCTGGTCAGACAAGTTAGTATAAATTTGCTTTGGGCGTTTCCAAACCCTTGAATAGATGTTAAATAATAATAATATTTTAATAATAATCTGTCCGTCCCGTCTGTTCCACCCGGGGCGCCGAAAGGGTGGCGCGCAGCACCCTAACTCATGTATTCCCTTCCCATCGCCATGGGTCGACAACTGGTAATGAATCTTAACGTACCTCCCCGGCGGTCAGTCTCTCTGCGGGTGATAGATTATTACCTGGTCCAATCACCAGCGGTCTCGGCTAGGGTCGCAGGTAAGATAAGGGGCAATTGTATTTCTACTTAACTATCACACGAAAAAGTAATGCAGTAATAATAAACCTGTGATGACGTGGTGGTTCCATCTGGTGACGGAGGAAGAATACAATTCACCACCCCCTATCTTGCCCGTGGATGTCGTAAAAGGACTAAGGGATATAATATGCATATAATATCTATCCAAGAAAAGGAAAACTCGAAACAAAAACCCTATACCAACCTGTCTGACCAGCAAGGTATAGTAGGTAGGGCAATTTCCCTTCTATTGTGGAGAAGGCTCAAGCCCAGCAGTGGTACGTATATGAGCCAAAATGATAATAAGTAGTAAATAAATAGATACTTACAATTCTCACATTCTCAATAACAGAAGAATTCATAGGTGTCTTCAAATCAGTATTTTCACCAAATTTCTTCAAAGTGAAGCCAACATGACTGTTATGTATCGCATATCCACCAACCACTTCCATAATATGTGCGTATTCTTCCGTAGGACTGCGAAGAGCTTTTTTCCGCGCTATCACATTATAAAATAAATCTTCAACCGTTATCTGTGTACCATTATTGCCAGCGCAAGGTTTAATAGGCGCCTTCAATTTTCCATTTTCATATGAAGCCCTTAAAAATAAATCTGTATTACTTTAATAAACACACATTGGTGATAGACCTATCCTTTCAGATACTGTGGTATGTTGGAGGAGAAGATCCTCTTAAGTTTTCGTTGCCCAACCGAGTTAGATTCGTCGGCTGACCTCTTTACGGCGACGTAACGATCGACAACTTCGAGAATCGCATTGCCAACTAGGAACCGGTACAAGAATAACATAGGCATTTGACATGACTTTCGTCTTGTCCATGTTCATTCGTAAACCCACTAGTTGGGATACCCTGCTGAGATCGTTGAGCATGGTGCCAAGGTCCTCCATGGATTCTGTCATAATGACTGCCAGATCGAAGATGAGTGATGTATTCGGCGTTGATGTTGATGTCCGGTCCAGACTAAGAGTTTAAAGACATTTTCCAACAGTGAATAGTTTCGGAGAGATGACATCTCCCTATCTCAAAGAGTTTTGCAAATAAAGCAGTTTCGTACTCTTATCCTGAATATCCCTGAGATTGTGAGGTTTCTACACAAAAAGGTTTAGTACTTTTGAATAACGATAGGTGATTTGAACCCCCTAAAGCAACAGCACCGCCCAAGGATTGAGTGAATCCAAAGGCTTTCTCATAGCCCAAAACCACTATACATTTCGGGCCTTTTCTGTGCACAGCTAAATTGAACTACTATAGCATGCTAGTCAGCAAAGGTGGGCATTAACTCATTAATCCGTTAATCGTTAATTAACGAAGTTGCTTGCTAACAATCTGCTTAACGGATTAACTTTTAAGTTAACTTGAAATAAATGTTAACGCTCTTGTTAACTGCCGTTAAATTGAACTTCCGTTAACTATAGTCCGTTACATTAGTAGTTTGTATGTAGACATGCTGTCATTTTGTTTGTTTGAATTACGCGCCACGCCACGCTTGTAATTTCGCTGCCTAAGTCGCCGGCGATGAATCGTGTCGTAGAGGAGTTCCTCCCGCGCACGATCCGCCCCATCTTTTCGGAAAATAACTACCATGCGGAAGGCGGCGACCGCGTTCCAGATCCTCCGCGTCTCAGACCGCATCCGCCCAGTTCTGTCGTCAAGCATCGCTCTAGCGATAGTCGGCAGATTCAGGTCGGCACCGATGATTGCGACAAGTTCAAGGCGCTGCTCTATCCAGGCGGCACATATCTCGAGAGTGTACTATGCAGTGTCCTTGTCACAATCGCAATGGTGGCAGGACGATGTGTTCTCCTTCCTCACAACCGTGTGCAGGCACTTAGCGAGGCTACTATCATCATCATCTCAGCCTATATATGTCCCACTGTAGGGCTCAATCCTCCTCCATAATGGAAGGGGCATTGACCTATTATTCTCCGCTGGTCAGACATGTTGGAATAGTGTTTTGTTTCGAGTTTTCCTTCTCTTGCACAGATGTTATGTACTTATTATGTCCCTTAGTAGTCTTTTACGATATCCACGGGTAAGATAGGGAGTGGTGAATTGTATTATTACTCGGTCACCACACGAAAAAGCTACCATGCTCCGTCAATATCTGCACCAGTCGGAAGGTAAGTACCATTCCGCCGACCCAATCACTTGACCGAGGCCTCTCCAAGCGGACCCAACGGACAATAACGTCACGCCGGAAGTCGTCCCACCAGGCGATCATCTCGCTAAACGACACTAAGCCGCTCAGCGCCCCGTCCTCCACCTGGTTATTACATCAAAAAGCGTCGTAAAGTATGGTTGAAGGTATTGGTATTGCAGCTAGTACTCTACTGCTGCTCCCAAGCTAGTGTGGAAAGATGCATGCCCTCATAATTGCACTACATGCGGTAGAATTTATCTATTTCTCTCAGCCTAAAAGTATTATAAGTTTTAAATGGTTAACTTTAACTTGTATTAAATTTTCGCAAATTTAACGCTTTAACGATTATCGAAGTTAACATTTTAATTAACAAATTAACTATTAACGAAGTTAACTGTGCCCACCTATGCTGATCAGGCATGTTTAGCACAGACTTTTATGTCTAGTTTTATATAACTTAGGTTAATTCAGATTTTAATTAGATTAAAGAGTGGTAGGACCACACTGTCTACAGTTATCTGTCTACAGCCGCGGGCCGGACCGTCCGGGGCAGTACCATGCTCTCGCAGAAAATCGACGTCTGAGTAGTAGCAATTTGTTACTGCGCTTCGTTCTGTGAGGGAGAGAGCCGGAAGCCCAACTTTCTGAGGGTGATTGCGTGTGGAGGGTTTTGGTGGTGCCCTTGGTATCACCGAGCCTCAATGCACGCATTCACACTCCCTTCGCTTTCTTCGCGGTAGGCAACGGCCTTGTAAAGGTCCATGAGCGGCAGCAACACTTACCATCAGGTGTACTGTTTGCTCGTTTGCCACCGTTTGCAGTAAAAAAAAAAAAATTATATTGGTAAAAGAATCTTTAAAATCGGTTCAGTTGCCTAAGTGTTCATCCATTTTTATATTAGTTAGTAATTACTTACTTGTAAGCACATTTAGCTAATGCAGTCTTTGTAAGAATAGTAAGATGAGCAATATGGCTAATACTCGCCAGAGCTTCACCCCTAAAGCCATAAGTATTTATTTGTTTTAAATCCTCATATTCTCTCAATTTAGAAGTAGTGAATCGCTCGCACACTATATCCAAGTCCTCACTTCTAATCCCTGTACCATTGTCTTGAATCTGAATACCAAAAACATTTATTTTAATACTGCAATAAAATTCAGAACCTTAGAATAATAACATATAGAAGGTAAGTCCACGCACAAAAAGTGAGGCATTTCAATTGGAGCCTAATGGAGCCTACGCCGGAACAGTCCCGTAATGTACAAGTCATTGCACTGCCCGAACGTATGCAACTCTTAAAAAATAAATAGGTAATTATGAGGGCTTGTGCATTCAAATGGTGCCACAACACATTTGAAAAACATAGAAAGGTTTTTAACATTACTTTTAAAAGTATTTCGACGATTTATGTTAATAAAAACAAAATTTCATTTCATAATTTGTATAGTGGTTTCCGTGTGTACGTGTGTAACCGTCTGCCCGCCATTAGTATTTTTAGATTAAAATTTTTAAAGTTCGAAGTACTGACACTATCCTTCTATACGTTATTATTCTAAGTTCAGAACCTTATAACCTTATTTAGTAGATGACTACGAGTGTGCCATTGATGGATATAAATTAAATTGAGACTTAAAACAATTATTAGCTGATAGTAAAAAGACTCGTTCTGTATAAGAATTGAACTTGCAACATTTCAGCATGAGAGACTTAGACCGCGAAGCCAACTGTGCAGTTATATTACTGCTGTGGGTGTTGTAAAAATTCTCTACGGGAGTACTGGGGTGGTATTCAGCACTACAAGAAAATCACATCACACTAATATTATAACATCTATGTAAGAGAAAGAAAACTCTATACCAACACATCTGACCAGTGTAGTATAGTAGGCCAACTTCCCTGTTCTTGTGAAGGAGGCTCGAGCCCCACAGTGGGCAGTATATGAGCTGAAATGATGATGAATGATGATAGATGGATGAATGGCATATGCAACAATCAGTAGAATTCATATATGAGTATATCTTTGCCATGACAGCTAAGTAAAATAATTAAAACTGAAACAAATAACAAAGCAGTTTCAATAAATTTATTCAAATAATATGATAATTTTGTTGTAAGAATATACTTTAATGGCCTTAGTAGCATAAGTGTGTTACCATTCTGCCCATGTCAGTTGAGTAAGAATATGATCAGTGCTTTAATAGTTGTGATAGCCATAGCTTGATTTCTTGTATTAGATGGCTCGTATAATTGGGCTTGATACAATGCCACTAGTGTCCAATTCATGTTAGTATTATAAACATGAGGTGTAGAGTTGCTTAAGAATTTGATTGGTGTTTTGGAGAAATTCATTTTGGTCAATTGGGGTGAAATATGATAATCGAACGTAATAAGGTAAATCAAGTCACATTAAAGAAATTACGCCTATTGATATACAAAATTTTATATTTTTATTGAAAACTAGCAGCGCCCTGCGGTTTCACCCGCAGTTTCTCTTCCCGTGGGAATATCGAGATAAATTACAGCCTATGTGTTATTCTGATATATGAGCTATATTATTGTGAAGTTTCATCATAATCCATTCAGTAGTTGTTATGTAAAAGAACAACAAACATCTTCACATCCTCACAAACTTTCACCTTTATAATATTAGTAGGATATAAATACCTGTAAGTATTTCAAACCACCAGCTTTTACTGTGATCACAATATTGCTTGATTTAGCATCTAAACTGTAATCAAAAGAACATGTCCAAGATACATTATCGTTAATTTATTTTTATTCATACATATTTAATATAATAATCATCTTTAGACCTGTTTTCAATTAACTCTTTCAAAGCGTTCGAAGGACGTTGTACAATTTCTCCAGCAGCTATACGATTAACTACTTCTTCGTTTAATTTCTTTATAATGCCTGGTTCGCCCATGTTGTTCAAATTTATTTACTAACGTCAAAGTTACCCAGTAATCACATTATAAATATAAACCTTATAAATATAAACCCTATAAATACACATATATATAAATCGGTGATGTTATTACTGTCGTCCCCTTATAATAATTCCGTTTTCAGTAGTTTCAAGTTTATAGTTCATTTGTTTACTTTACAGGAAGTGTTAGCACTTCCAAGTTACAGCTTGCCGAATGCCGCGGTTTGTTTTGTTCACAGATAAAAATACATCGTAACATCGCTCGTGATTCTGTTTCGGTTCAATAAAATTATTAGTCTATTCGGATAGGCTAAGTGAGCAAAAGCGATAGAACCATGTGTTGTAATTTTCTTTCACATATTATAAAACAGATTTTCTGTTTGGAAGCTAGCTTAGTTAGATTATATCGTACCGGTTGTATAATTAAGACCTCACATGGAATAACAAACACCTTTGTAAATTTATGGATAAGACAAAAGGACAAAGACAATCGAATGAATGTAATTTGAATTATATTTCTTATCTAGCAATCCACCCTCGCTTCGCTTTGGTTTCGGTCGCCTTACCTGCATAGTTCCCGTTCCCTTGGGAGTACTGGGATAAAATATAGCCTAAGTTAATCCTTAGATATATAGAAAGCTATCTGGTAATAAAATATTATCAAAGTCATTCCAGCCGTTTTGAAGATTACGCCAAACAAATAGATAGACAAAAAAAAATAAACTTATTTCGTGACGTGACGGTTGGAATGAGCTGAACCATAGTGAGCCCAAATAAAATATTTTAGGAAACTTAATGATATCTGATGTTTACGCGAGCACTACACATTGTAAATAAAACTTTTACGGATTATATCGCGTTTGTATTTGATTTATGATTGTCCGACGTTTCGAACACTTTGCAGCATTCATGGTCACGAGCGGACTAAGGTGTCTCACGTCCAACAAGTAATCGTTATTACAGACATTTATAATTATCTACCCGATACAGAAAATTAGTTATAAATTTATTAAATAGGCGTAACGAAAGATTTTGAAATCCTTTGCCGTAATGTGGGCACACACTTACTATTTACGAAAAAAACCTATATTTCGGTAATAAATTTATGTTTAAAGAAGTTTAAAATAATTTTTCCAATATTTTTTAAATATAGCGCGAAAACAGCTCGCCGGTGTCATGGCGTCGGCTGTTACGTCACGTTAAGGTAACCACGTCCTTGTGTCTATGTGTAGCGAAGAAAGTAAGCAAAACATTAAATTAATTCTTGTGATAAAAATGAATTCCAAAGTTTATAAGTGGTGTGCAGTACCTCAGTGCAAAAATACATCAATAAAAACCCCCAACAAAGTATTTGTACATGTTCCTAACAAGAAAATAATAAGAGTTAAGCGGTGAAAGCTCGTAAAGCTGTGAAGGAGCTAACCTCAAGAATAAACAATGACAAGTTTAATGTAAAAATAAGCTATGAAAATAAAATAAACTCAAATCAGTTCAAAACGAGTTAGATTATATCTAAGTTGGTACTAGAGATTAGGTTACTAGAAACATGGTAGTAAAGATAAACAAAAATTTACTTACAAAGAAGTTTTTACGTTTCTAAACTCAGGCGAGCAAAATTCTTTATTTGTAGCGAGGAAATCACCCAACATTAATACATCAATCCTTTTTTTTTTTTTTTGGGGTGGGCTGCGGTCGGCGCGCCTCCTCACCACTCCGTCCGGGACGACAGAGGGGCTTAAGCACGCAACACCCGCAACCCACCCGAACACCACGTCGCCTTCGTCGTTGGGCCGACCACTGGAGCAGGGTTACTTGTCATCAGTGGTCGGCCCGATGGAATACCCCCTACCCGGGGCACCCTCCCATCGACGCGGTCGGTCTCTCGGCGGGTGACGGACTAATCCCCGGTCACGTCACCCGCGGCCTCGGCTAGGGCGGCATTGCACGCAGGTAATACCGCCCGCGCCGTCCCAGTCGCCGGCAGCGGGTCGCATCATCGAGGCTGTGCTCCTCGCACTCGCGACCCGCCGCCTCCTTCTGCGAGATAACTGCCTCGCAGAAGGCTGCGACCACGTCCCAATTCCTGATGCTGCCGAGCATCTCCCTAGCAATGGTCGGCAGCGTCAGGTCGGCACCGATGATTGCGACGAGTTCACGACGCGGCTCTGCCCAAGCAGCACAGACCTCGAGCGTATGCTGCGCCGTGTCCTCGTCGCAATCGCAGTGGTGGCAGGACAGAGTTCTCTCCCTCCTAGCGACCCTGTACAGGTACTTGCCGAAGCATCCATGCCCCGTCAAGACATGTACGAGTCGGAAGGAGAGCACCCCGAGCCGCCTTTCCAACCACTGCATCAGCACCAGCCGGAAGGCCTCCACGGAACAAACACCGTATCGAGGCCTCTCCAGCCGGTCTGCGCAACGGGCGATGACGTCTCGGCGGGCGTCGCGCCAGGCGGTGAGCTCCCTCAGGGAAACAATACCGCTCCCCCCCGCGCAACCCCGACACCCGCCGATACAAGTCGGCGAGCATTTCCGCCTCCAGGTCCCACGGGGGAGTCCCGGCCAAGAGGCACGCCGCCTCCGTCGCCACCGTGCGGTACCCGCGGATGATACTGACCGCCATGACCTTTTGTGGACGCCACAGAAGGGCCCTAAGTCGGGCGGTCATGGATCCCGCCCACACCGGTGCGCCGTAGAGGGCCATCGACTGGATGACCCCCGCGTACAGCTGTCGACATGCCGCGCTCGGTCCGCCCACATTCGGCATCAGCCTTTGTAGGGCGGGCGCCACGCCGACGAGCCGCGGGACGAGCCTGCGGAAATGCTCCCGAAACCACCATCGCCCGTCGAGCACCAGGCCCAAGTACTTCATATGGGCCTGGATGCTGATCCCAACCGAATTGACGGTGATCGAGACGCCGATGGGAGGGTCCATACGGGGCCCATGGAACAAGAGGGCCTCCGTCTTGTCCAGGGCCACCCTCAACCCCAGCGCCTCGATCCGCCTGACGACCTCTTCGGTGCCTGAGGTCGCCACGCTTACCACCTCTTGTAGCGTCCCACCGCGGGCTGTGACGAGCATGTCATCGGCGTAACAAATCACGGCCAGCCCGGGTGGGAGGCTCCCCTGCAACGCCCAGTCGTAGCCGATGTTCCACAGGGTGGGTCCGAGGACCGACCCCTGTGGAACACCGCACGTCATGGGCGTTTGCACAACGTCCCCTACTCGGTTGGCGTAGAGGACGCTGCGCCCCTCCAAATAGTCTGCCACCAGCCGACAATACATCAATCCTGGGCAAATTTGAGCTGTTTGCTTTAACAAAGCTCGGTTCCATTGTAATAATCGAGTGGAGTCGGTAAATCACACGTAAACAAATAAAAAATCAATCCAAATGCGTAATCAGTAGTACTGAGAACAACAAACAGAGTAGTTTACCTTAACGTGACGTAATACACTGTGATTGGTGTTTCAGCCAAAATGGGCGAATGCAGTATTTTAATGATATAATTTATTGAAAATCTTAATAATCTCAATTATTTGGATAAATCTAAAGTAGCGTATTAAATTTATTTGATATGTATTTTCCCTTAAAATCATTAATGCATCGATTCTTTAATACTGTCGTCACGCCTATTGTGACCATATTATACTATACTTTATAATAGGCGTGACGACAGTATAAAAGAATCGATGCATTAATGATTTTAGAGGAAAATAGATATCAAAAAAATTTAATACGCTACTTTAGATTTATCTAAATAATTGAGATTATTAAGATTTTCAATAAATTAAATCATTAAAATACTGCATTCGGCCATTTTGGCTGAAACACCAATCACAGTGTATTATGTCACGTTAAGGTAAACTACTCTGTTTGTTGTTCTCAGTACTACTGATTACGCATTTGGATTGATTTTTTATTTGTTTACGTGTGATTTACCGACTCCACTCGATTATTACAATGGAACCAAGCTTTGTTAAAGCAAACAGCTCAAATTTGCCCAGAATTGATGTATTGATGTTGGGTGATTTCTTCGCTACAAATAAAGAATTTTGCTCGCCTGAATTTAGAAACGTAAAAACTTCTTTGTAAGTAAATTTTTGTTTATCTTTACTACCATGTTTCTAGTAACCTAATCTCTAGTACCAACTTAGATATAATCTAACTCGTTTTGAATTGATGTGAGTTTATTTTATTTTCATAGCTTATTTTTACATTAAACTTGTCATTGTTTATTCTTGAGGTTAGCTCCCTCACAGTTTTACGAGCTTTCACCACTTAACTCTTATTATTTTCTTGTTAGGAACATGTACAAATACTTTGTTGGGGGTTTTTATTGATGTATTTTTGCACTGAGGTACTGCACACCACTTATAAACTTTGGAATTCATTTTTATCACAAGAATTAATTTAATGTTTTGCTTACTTTCTTCGCTACACATAGACACAAGAACGTGTTTACCTTAACGTGACGTAACAGCCGACGCCATGACACCGGCGAGCTGTTTTCGCGCAATATTTAAAAAATATTGGAAAAATTGTTTTTAACTTCTTTAAACATAAATTTATTACCGAAATATAGGTTTTTGCGTAAATAGTAAGTGTGTGCTCACATTACGGAAAAGGATTTCAAAATCTTTCGTCACGCCTATTTGTGATTGTGACCCACATTTTAGTCAGTGTTAGCAACCTGAAGTGGACTGACTATCGTACCAGGGGCGTAAAATTATCGTACATGAATCGAAATTATCGTATTTTTTAGAATAATATCTATTATAGATAAATAAATCATATAAATTGTAATATTGATATGCATGCAAGTACTCTATAGTTTATCTTTTTTAAACCACCGCTGTCAAAGCAACAGAACACTGAAACCCAAATGTTTTACACGTGGTAAAGACCTGAACTGATTCCCTTTCCACTTTAAGTTCAATAAACGCGCCAAGTTTAAAATTCACTCGGACAAAATTTCACTTTTCCCATGCAAGTTGGGTATGAAACACGCCAAAATTTTGTATTTATAAAAAAGAAATGGATATGAATGGGTAGTGAAATAAAAAATGAAAGAATTTCTTTTATATATCAATATACACTTATTGTGCGGGACGGGCCTTCAGACAAATGTGTTGTAGTCGGCTGACGTCCCGGTTGGTCGCTGGTTCGGTGGTTTATGTGGACTGTATGTGTGGACTGTATCTTCGGGTTCGGTTCCCTACTGGCGGGCTTCAGTGAAGAAATAAAACAATCGATTTTGAAGTAACTTGCACATCGGACGAATATTACACCGTTGCTGCCTAGCCCCTGAATGTTAATGCTTGAAGTTCGCTATTTCTTCATACTATTTCTTCATATCATTACTTCATACTATGGTTTCAAGCTTCCATCGCGCGCCGCTAGGTGTCTTCGGTAGTCTATGCTACGATGTGTTCATTAAACGAGACACTTAGGTACCTTGAGGTTTTACCGTAACGACAGCCGCGAGGCTGTTAGCGTAAACGGTTGTCGCATTCGTCCGATTTGTGCCAACTTCGCGGCTCAAATCAATTTCGCGGAAATCCGCGAAATTGCAGCCGATCTTAGAAGGAACGAGGGAAACAACCTCGCCCTCCTTAATATAGCGATCAAATTCGCCCCCACGTTAGAGCGTCTAGGCTCACTCAAATTCAACTAAAATGGATAGGTACACTCCCGGCAGAGTTAAACCCAGACACCTCAAAGTAGGGACATTCAACGCTAATAGCCTTACCCAACAGAGGGATGAAGTAGGCACATTCCTTCGGGAACACCAGCTCGACATCTTGCTAGTACAAGAAACGTTCTTAAAACCATTCAACAGGGACCCTAGAATCGCGAACTATAATATAGTTCGCAATGATAGGACAACCTCACCAATGGGTGGAACGCTCATTTACTACAAAAGGTCGCTGCATTGCACACCTGTGGATCCGCCCCCTCTGATGTACATTGAAGCTTCAATTTGCAGACTAGCCCTCTCAGGCCATCAGCCTATCACCCTTGTATCCGCATATCTCTCTCCCAATAGAGAACATTCGAAACAGTTGGTTGAAAAAGATCTAAAAGCCTTGCTAGAATTGGGAGGCGCCGTCATCATTGGCGGTGACCTTAACGCCAAGAACACCTCTTGGAGCTGTCAAAGTTCCAATACGAGGGGCAAGACTTTAGAGCTATTCGCTGACAGACTGGGATTTGATGTCATAGCGCCCATAGAGCCGACACACTTCCCCTTTAACGTTTCGCACAGGCCGGACATACTCGATATCTTTCTTCTCAAAAACATAAACCTTCGTTTATGTTCAATAGAAGTTCAACACGAGTTAGACTCAGATCACCGCCCGGTGACTCTGGAATTAGCCTCCCGCACCCCCGGCCCCTCAGGCCACAACAACGAAAGGACCAAGATAGCGACTGACTGGGCACGGCTAGAGAAAAATCTCAAGTCAACCTCGTCGGTCCACCTTGATCAAATTCCCAATGACATTACGTCTAAGGAACATACCTCTCAGGCGATCGAGTCGCTTACAAGTCACGTGCAGTCGATAATGGACGACTGCTCGCGGCCGGTACCAGATACGAGCGATCGTAAATGGCGCCTGCCAGACGACGTCCGTGACTTGTTAAGACGTAAAAACGCCGCGACACGCGCTTATGACCGCTACCCCACGGAGGAGAACCGTACCCGCCTACGGTCACTCCAGAGGGAGGTTAAACAAGCTATTAATGAATTGAGACAGAGCAAATGGGACGCCATGCTCGAGGAGCTAGAGCCCTCTCACACAGCCTTTTGGCAGCTTTCCCGCTCACTCAAAAAAGACATCGTGTCCACTCTCCCTCCTCTCACCAGACCCAACCAGCCACCGGCGTTTATGGACGACGAAAAGTCAGAATGCCTGGCCGACTGCTTGGAGCTTCAGTGTACGCCGAGTACACTACACCCCGACGCCGCGAATCACCGCTTCATTGCCGACGAAGTGGAACGTCGTACCACTCTCTCGCGCTCGTTACGAAACGACAACCCCGATCAACCTATCCCAGTAGTAACCACCGATGAGGTCGAATCGTTAGTCAGGGGTCTTAAAACCAGAAAAGCCCCAGGTTCGGACGGAATCTCAAATAAAGTCATTAAATTATTCCCCGCCCACTTGATAGTCCTGTTGTGCTGCATCTTCAATGCAGCACTAAATAATAACATCTTTCCCGCGCAATGGAAAGAGGCCGTGGTAATAGGAATCCACAAACCCGGCAAGCGCCGTACCGAACCCAGTAGTTACCGCCCGATTAGTCTACTAAAAGGTCTAGGTAAGATCTACGAACGAATAGTTCTCAGTAGACTACGCACATTCGCCGAGGCTAACAACCTCGTTCCCGACGCACAGTTTGGTTTCCGAGCTAAACACAGCTGCGTACAACAAGTTCACCGCTTGGTAGAATACATAAGTAGTCAGTTCATCATGAACAGATATACGGGTGTATTATTCCTAGACGTAGCGAAAGCTTTCGACAAGGTTTGGCATGAAGGCCTAATCTACAAACTCTATCTCCTCAAGATCCCTCACTACTTAATTCTCATTATACATGACTACTTAAGTCATCGCAGCTTTCGCTACAGGGTGGAAGGGACGTTGTCGACCTCCCACCCTATCAAGGCCGGCGTCCCTCAGGGATCGGTCCTCTCCCCATTTCTCTTCACGCTATACACTAGCGATATGCCCAAATTCAACCGGGTACATAAAGCGCTTTACGCTGATGACACCGCACCCTTTTGTGCTGGTAGATCCCCGACAACAGTAGCCAAGACTCTCCAAACAGCGGTTACCGCCCTAGCCAATTGGTTTAGGAAATGGAGATTAGAAATCAACCCCGAGAAGAGTCAGGCGGTCATGTTCACTAGACGAACTGCCCGTTCCTACTCTATCGACAGCATTCCCTCCCTTAAAATTTTCAACAAGCCGGTCACTTGGACCAGGCAGGCCAAATACTTGGGTGTGACCCTTGACGATCGACTCAGCTTCGCCCCTCACATAAAGCAAGTCCGCGCACGGGCAGCCTTTGTGATGGGCCGTCTCCACTGTCTACTCAACTCTAGGTCGCGTATGCCCCTGAGTAGCAAAATCCGACTATACACCACCTGCATACGGCCTATCATGACCTATGCCAGCGTGGTGTTCGCGCATGTTAAGCCACACAGGATCCACAGGCTACAGACACTTCAAAATCGTTTCATGCGCCGAGCTACGGGAGCACCGTGGTTCATACGAAACGTCGATCTCCACATCGACCTCGAACTGCCGACCATCAAGCAGTTTATGAAACGGTGCTCTCAGAGCTACTTTGACTCTGCCATGACACACCCCAACCAACTAGTGGTTGGGGCGGCTTCCTATAGACCCTCCAAAATCTCCTCCATCCGACGTCCTCGTCACGTCCTCGACGAAGAGGACGACAATATCACACTCGCTCAACAAAGAGCCTACACGGCCCGCGAGGCCTTAACAAATAAATATCCGCGGTTCCGCCCTCGCCGTCGAGGTGCGAAACCGCGCCGCGCAAAAGTCATTACTAAAAACGTGGGCACGCCCACTTTGCCTCCAGCGACGCCCCAAGCCGAGGTCCGTTCCCCACAGGGGGAGCCCTTGGGCGATGTCGCTTAGCATACTCTTCTCCGGGTTGAGAGCCCTCAGCGCTCACCCATAGTCCGCGTCAAGCTGTCAAGGCCATCTGCGGCCAACAGCTGTACACACACAAAAAAAAAAAAAAAAAAAAAAAAAAAAAAAAAAAAAAAAAAAAAAATCCGATTTGTGCTATGATTTTATTGAACAATTAACTATAACGCTAAGACTATTACAGATATGCTTACATTCTATATACTATTCTATTTATCTTTCAGTAGTGGCCGCGACCCTAGGTAGTAAAATAGGCTTTATACAAGCACTAAAAACTATTATTTTATACTATCAGCATTGTTTTTCTATCTTTATTAGGCTATATCTCGCAAGTTATAATACCTAGGGTGTTGGTTCTTACTGCGTTCGATAGGTCCTAGCGTATATTTCAATAAAATACCAAGAATATTTATGTTTATTGCAAATTTGACACTATAAACAACAAAAATTACAACGTAACTAAGTACAATTATGCTTTTACATAAACTAAGAAAAACAAACAGTTATAGGCTATTTTAACACAATTTTTACTACAATATAACGTATAATTAATCTACTTTAATGTTCATTACTCACATTGTTTATTTAGCACTGTACACGTTTATTCGTAATGTTTACATCTTACGAATTTCGCTATGTATTTGGAGCGCCCTGATTGGTCGATATTCGTTACGCACTCCTATCGGGCGATACACTTTGAGTTAGTTAATTTTCACGGTATTCTTATCACTATACTTTTTCTCAAAATTCACTATTATGTTCACCGATGAGGTCGAATCGTTAGTCAGGGGTCTCAAAACCAGGAAAGCCCCAGGTTCGGACGGAATCTCAAATAAAGTCATCAAATTATTCCCCGCCCACTTGATAATTCTGTTGTGCTGCATCTTCAATGCAGCACTAAATAATAACATCTTTCCCGCGCAATGGAAAGAGGCCGTGGTAATAGGAATCCACAAACCCGGCAAGCGCCGTACCGAACCTAGTAGTTACCGCCCGATTAGTCTACTAAGAGGTCTAGGTAAGATCTACGAACGAATAGTTCTCAGTAGACTACGTACATTCGCCGAGGCTAACAACCTCGTTCCCGACGCACAGTTTGGCTTCCGAGCTAAACACAGCTGCGTACAACAAGTTCACCGTTTGGTAGAATACACAAGTAGTCAGTTCATCATGAACAGATATACGGGTGTATTATTCCTAGACGTAGCGAAAGCATTCGACAAGGTTTGGCATGAAGGCCTAATCTACAAACTCTATCTCCTCAAGATCCCTCACTACTTAATTCACATTATACATGACTACTTAAGTCATCGCAGCTTTCGCTACAGGGTGGAAGGGACGTTGTCGACCTCCCACCCTATCAAGGCCGGCGTCCCTCAGGGGTCGGTCCTCTCCCCATTTCTCTTCACGCTATACACTAGCAATATGCCCAAATTCAACCGGGTACATAAAGCGCTTTACGCTGATGACACCGCACTCTTTTGTGCTGGTAGATCCCCGACAACAGTAGCCAAGACTCTCCAAACAGCGGTTACCGCCCTAGCCAATTGGTTTAGGAAATGGAGATTAGAAATCAACCCCGAGAAGAGTCAGGCGGTCATGTTCACTAGACGAACTGCCCGTTCCTACTCTATCGATAGCATTCCCCCCCTTAAAATTTTCAACAAGCCGGTCACTTGGACCAGGCAGGCCAAATACTTGGGTGTGACCCTTGACGATCGACTCAGCTTCGCCCCTCACATAAAGCAAGTCCGCGCACGGGCAGCTTTTGTGATGGGCCGTCTCCACTGTCTACTCAACTCTAGGTCGCGTATGCCCTTGAGTAGCAAAGTCCGACTTTACACCACCTGCATACGGCCTATCATGACCTATGCCAGCGTGGTGTTCGCGCATGTTAAGCCACACAGGATCCACAGGCTACAGACACTACAAAATCGTTTCATGCGCCGAGCTACGGGAGCACCGTGGTTCATACGAAACGTCGATCTCCACATCGACCTCGAACTGCCGACCATCAAGCAGTTTATGAAACGGTGCTCTCAGAGCTACTTTGACTCTGCCATGACACACCCCAACCAACTAGTGGTTGGGGCGGCTTCCTATAGACCCTCCAAAATCTCCTCTATCCGACGTCCTCGTCACGTCCTCGACGAAGAGGACGACATTATCACACTCGCTCAACAAAGAGCCTACACGGCCCGCGAGGCCTTAACAAATAAATATCCGCGGTTCCGCCCTCGCCGTCGAGGTGCGAAACCGCGCCGCGCAAAAGTCACTATTAAAAACGTGGGCACGCCCACTTTGCCTCCAGCGACGCCCCAAGCCGAGGTCCGTTCTCCACAGGGGGAGCCCTTGGGCGATGTCGCTTAGCATACTTTTCTCCGGGTTGAGAGCCCTCAGCGCTCACCCATAGTCCGCGTCAAGCTGTCAAGGCCATCTGCGGCCAACAGCTGTACACACACACAAAAAAAAAAAAAAAAAAAACACTATTATGTTTACAGTTTGTTTTTAAGCACTGTCACAGTATTTTACACTTGCCGCGAACACTTATATTCATAAAAACAGAAAATATAATTTTCTATATTCTCTTGTTTACATTGGTAGATGCTATACTAACCAATAAGAAAGCGTGTACAGCAGGCGCTGGATAAAGTTACAGTATCGGCAGTGGTGAAACATAGCAGAGCGGATCGTAAGAACCAATAGGAATAGAGAACTTGTATTTGCCGGTATTTTCCCAAGATTTTATTGGACAAAATAAAATCATGCTACTGCGATTTAGACTATCGGCACATGAGTAAAATAATATAAATTCTCAAATTTTGCATCATGATAGAAATTATCGTACAATCTGCGTACGATAATAATATGCTATTGTACATCGTACGTAGGCACAAAATTATCGTATGTGTACGATAATTATCGTACGGTTCCGAACACTGATTTTAGTACAAATTTATTGCCAGTGTAAGAAGAAAATGATTCTATATGAAAAAATTATATTAAAATAATAATAATAATAATAGAATAATAAAAATAATATATAACCTCTGGGCCAGTCGTTATCTCAGCATGAGACTAACGTATACATCGGAGGAACATTATATGGCTCTCGAAATTCTTTTGATATAAAAGAAAAAATGTATCACAAGATTTATAGGAAAGCCAATAAACCGCAGGGCAGCTTGTGGCGTGCTGAATGTGAGTGGCGACACTGCGGTCCTGAGTGCCCCAGAGAGTCGGCCAGGGCCTCGTATCCAGCTCGCCTTTATTGGCTGGCTGGAGTGGAAACCGAAGAGTGCCCGCAGGATTCTCAACTCTGGCTTGCCTTAAACGGCTGGTCAGAGAGGGGTCGCCAGAGCTATATGCTCGGGGGTGGAAGTGTCATTTTCAAGGGCATAACTACGGGGAAACCATTGCGATGGTGAAACCGGCGCCACACCGCTCGTCACCCCAAGCCACTTGCACCAATGTTGCCCCCCTGTTGCCCGTATGGCCTGAGTGTCTGTGGCACCCGTTTGGGGGGGGGCCCATTCAGTGAGTTGGTGAGTCACCGTCTGCCAAAGTTCAAGACGATAAAGGTATTGAAGGCAGACGACAGTTTTAAATCAATAGCATTAAGTTAGACCAGTCCATCGAACCTCCAACCCCATAATCATATATTAGATACCATAATCAACAATAGTTTTACACCTACCGTTGGCAGTCCACGTGTGTTATGTGCAGACGTGGAGTGTCATCGGTAGACATCTCATCCCATTTTTACATTAAATTTCTCCAAAGGCCTCTGCGTGTTGGATCTATATCCCCATGTAAGCCTTTCAAAGGACCGGATATCTTCCCTTGGGAGATAGCCGTGAATCGGAGATACAATAATAATATAAATAATAAAATAAATAAACAATAAAAAAAATAATAATAATAAATAATAACCTCTGGGCCAGTCGTTATCTCACCATGAGACTAACGCAAACCTCGGAGGAAAATTATATGGCTCTCTAAATTCTTTTGATATAAAAGAAAAAATGTATCACAAGATTTATAGCAAAAGCCAATAAACCGCAGGGCAGCTTGTGGCGTGCTGAATGTGAGTGGCGACACAGCGGTCCTGAGTGTCTCAGAGAGTCGGCCAGGGCCTCGCATCTAGCTGGCCTTTATTGGCTGGCTGGAGTGAAAACCGAAGAGTGCCCGCAGGATTCTCAACTCTGGCTTGCCTTAAACGGCTGGTCAGAGAGGGGTCGCCAGAGCTATATGCTCGGGGGTGGAAGTGTCATTTTCAAGGGCATAACTACGGGGAAACCATTGCGATGGTGAAACCGGCGCCGCACCGCTCGTCACCCCAAGCCACTTGCACCAATGTTGCCCCCCTGTTGCCCGTATGGCCTGAGTGTCTGTGGCACCCGTTTGGGGGGGGCCCATTCAGTGAGTTGGCGAGTCACCGTCTGCCAAAGTTCAAGACGATAAAGGTATTGAAGGCAGACGACAGTTTTTAAATCAATAGCATTAAGTTAGACCAGTCCATCGAACCTCCAACCCCATAATCATATATTAGATACCATAATCAACAATAGTTTTACACCTACCGTTGGCAGTCCACGTGTGTTATGTGCAGACGTGGAGTGTCATCGGTAGACATCTCATCCCATTTTTAGATTTAATTTCTCCAAAGGCCTCTGCGTGTTGGATCTATATCCCCATGTAAGCCTTTCAAAGGACCGGGTATCTGCCCTAGGAAGATCCCGTGAACAAGGAGATACAATATAATAATAATAAAAAAATAATAATAATAATAGTTAAAGATAATTTTATAAATCAAAAATCTTTTAGTAAGACAAAGTAAGCCGCATCTAAAATTAAAAATCAATATTAATTTACCATCATGTCCCCTGAGTTTTCTTGCCGGATCTTTCTCAGTGTGGCCGCGTTTCGATCCGGTGGTAGTATATTAGTTTTGTTAGTTTTAAATCAATAAATTGTAATAATAATTGCTACAAATTTAATAATTAATAATTACTAACCATAAACAATATATTTTTTTCATATAGAATCATTTTCTTCTTACACTGGCAATAAATTTGTACTAAAATGTGGGTCACAATTTAATAAATTTATAACTAATTTTCTGTATCGGGTAGATAATTATAAATATCTGTAATAACGATTACTTGTTGGACGTGAGACACCTTAGTCCGGCCGTGACCATGAATGCTGCAAAGTGTTCGAAACGTCGGGCAATCATAAATCAAATACAAACGCGATATAATCCGTAAAAGTAGTTTTATTTACTATATTTTAGGAAAGCTAAGGCGGTCTCTGAAATAGGAGTGGCAAAGCTAGAGTGCAGTGTCCCAGCAACTAACTTCAGAGTATGATAGTTAGTCATGAAATCTCTTTAATCAGTTAAATTATATCATTATTATATATCACCACCATATATTTATTTAAATAATGGCGCCATTTGACAGATTATTGCAATGTTGGCCATTTGACAAATCGTTCCGTAACTGAAGCTTACAGTAAGAGTGCAGACAACGCTGAAGCTTATAGTAATTATTTGCATAAGAATTATACGAAATAAATTTATATGTATGTTTATCCAAATTTATAGCCTGTGGCCACTATGTTTAAATAGCTCATTATAGCTCCAGTGATAGGGCTGTCGATATTTTCAATAATATAGTTTTTTCGATATATCGATATTTTTAAATACATTCATATCGGGGTTCGATAAAAATATCGATATTTCGATATTTTTGCTCATGACCACTTTTTCACTTCGTTCATGCGGGGTTGCCGTGATGAGCTTATTTTTTAGCTAAATTCAAGTGATAATTTATCCTCAATTTCATGCCAGAATTTTACAGTTGATTAAGTTTACAGTGTTTTTGTAGAATAAATACTTTACAAGAAAAACTCACGTAACAAATTTATTCGATTAAATATCGACCCTCGATATTTACTTTGTAGTATCGATATATCGTCCAGAAAATATTAGTAATTAGTATAGATTTTTTTAAATAATAATATCGATGTTTTATGATCAGCCCTACTTACCAGTACATTATTAATTCTTCTTCTTTTTTGTCTTGGCAATCAGCTACAAATACGAGCTATTTTTGCCAGTGTCGAGTTATAATTATCTTTTCAAGTTCTCAGTTTCTTCATGTCAGTAATGGTCTCTCAGTAAGTCAAAATGTCGCCCTCAACAGTGTAATGGCCACTGTTAAGAGTTAAACAAAAAGGTATGTATAGCAATTTTATATCATATTCACTACACCCCAGCAGTTTTGCCACTATATATTACATAAAATGCCATCAAAATTATGTAATATAACACGTTAAAACACTAAGATATTGAATATAATACAAAAACACCACATGACACTTCAGATTCCCGCCAAAAACTCTTCATTATTAATTTATTTACTCTATGTGCTAGGGATGCGCGATTTTTCTGAAAAAGATCGATTCTTGAATCGATTCAAATTTTTGTCCAAAGAATCGATTCACAAGAAAATTGAGGTCTGAAGGATCGATTCCCGATTAATCGATCTATCAATCTTTTCTTTTGGACCTGCTTGTGATGACCTTTTTTTTAGGAAATCTGAAAGTATTATTAGTCTTATAATATAGTATAAAATATACTTAATATCGAGTGGGCAGGAAAAAAAATCGAACGATAATTCTCTAGAGTAAAGTATCAATTATCTTCGCCTAATGCCGCCCTAGCCGAGGTCACGGGTGACTGGACCGGGGATTTAGTCCATCACCCACAGAGAGGCTGGCCGCGTTACCCTGCACCGGTAGTCGACCCAACAATGAAGGCGACGTGTCAAGGGTGGGTCATGGGGCCGCGCATCGCGTCGCCCCTCTGTTGTCCCGGACGGATCTGGGCCGCGGGTGCGCTGACCATGGCCCACCCTTAAAAAAAATGGTAAAATATCGATTCACCGATTCAGTGCTTTGTATCGATTTATAAAATCGATCTTTTGGACCTGAAAAATCGATTCTTCGATTAATCGAACTCAGATCGCATCCCTCCCTAGTATGTGCGTAAATATTAGAAGTTGCGGCTGAGAAAATATTTAATTTGTCCTAACGTGACTGCTCTTTATCCGTTTTTGTTATCGGCAAATTATATTAAATGTTAAGCTTTGTATTTGTTAAAATAAATAGTGAGTACCGGTGCTGGAAACAGCAATCAAATTGTTCTGAAATTTAAATATATGTACCCACTGTACATATATTAACTATTGTTTAATTTTCAGGTAACGTCTGATAGAATCACTCAGAACCATACCCTAATTGTTTAACTCCTTATTATCATGGAAGCGGAATGGTTAATTGAAGTGGAAGGGGAGAGTGATATGGAAGATGATGAAGAAGAAATTAGGCAATTAGATGCTGTATTAGAAGAGGCTGATATTGAATTTTGTGAAACTACTTCAGTTGGGTCGCCAGATTGGCAGAGACGCCCCACACCTACTCCGTCGATCGACACTAATCTTACACTTTCAGAACTATCAGAAATTGATTCTATATTAGCATTGAATAGATTATACGATGAAAAATTGAGACGTTTAGAAAGAATTCTAGGAATTCGTTTACAAGAATGTCGTACAAAATTGAATGAAGTTCAATCAAGTAATACCACTATAGTAAAGCAAGAAACGTTTCGTTATGTCAACTGCGGTCGGCCTTACTTTAGAGATCAAAGTAACTACCCTGCACCAGACAATGAAGATACAATAATGGCTAAAAGTCAAATGTATGATTTTTCCCTGGTAACTTCTGTACCAGGGTGGACAGTGCGGGACAAAAATCAGTTCACTGATGTGATGACCAAAATATCTGTAAAAATGAGGAAACAGGAGATTAATGATAAAATTCTTCAATTGAGGCGATCTTTAGTGGACAATCCAAGTAAAAGCGTTGAAAACGAGATTTCTAAACTCCGCAAAGAAAGAAATAATATGAATACAAAAATGCCATTCGTTCAATTAGCTCTTCCGTTGGATCAAGAATATGACTGGGATATGTTATCTAACGTACTGAATAAGAGACACACTGCACATGAGTATTGCTGTCTTTGGAAGTTATATTTTCACCCATCAATAAACAAATCTACTTGGAAAAGTAGTGAACATAATCAATTACAAACAATTGCTTCTTCCCATAATTATCAAGATTGGGAAGAGATTGCTAGACAATTGAATACTGGTAGAACTGGTTACCAATGTTTTGTTTATTACCGCACAAATATGACTACTAATTCTCATGGTAAAAAATGGACACATGAAGAAATCAGTTATCTGAAAAGATTGATAGAATATTTTAAAGAAGATTGTTATATACCATGGGGTAAAATAGCTGCAGCTATGGAACACAGGACTAAAATTCAAATCTATAATAAATACTTCCGTCTTATTGAGCAAAGGAAAGGCAGATTCCTTCCTGAAGAGGATGCTGTAATACTTAACTGTGTAGAGAGATTTGGCACTAATTTTAAGAAAATTAATGAATACTTAGCACATAGATCCATGGTTCAAATACGCTCTAGATACCAAGTACTGAATAAAATGAGGATTTCAACGGTGTGGTCAGTAGAAGACGATAAGAAACTTATTCAGGTTATGAGTAATCAAGATCCAAATATGAATTTTTCAACGGCTACTAAATTCTTTCCTGGTAGAAATAGAATAAATATTAGGTCCAGGTATATTACTTTGAAGCGATGGATGAAGAAATATCCAAATGCGGATATAGAATTTGCACCAAGAAGGGGGGCACGCCGCCTTAACCATGGACAAGCTAGTGATGATTTAAATAAAGCTATTGAAAATCTTAAAAACACATTACATACAGAGGTAGAAGTAAAAAAAGATCGTAAGAAGATCACTAGAGATTCTGACGAAGTGGATATAGAAGATGCTATTGTTGCAGCTCTTGTTAATGAAGCTATGAGAGAACAAGAAATTGAAAAGCGTTCTGTTGAAAATTCTCTAGTGTTACCAAATGTGTATGACAATATCACTAACAAAAAATTAGATGCAACAAATTTACGTAAATGTCTCATATTTTTAAATTCAAATTTAAGTCAACTATTGTATAATAAATCTGAATACTCAAAAGAGTATCCTAATTTGGGTGATGCAACACAGGATGTTAATTTATATAAAGTGAAATCTTATTCCAAAAAGGAAACTGTAGTTACTATTAAGTTAAATAATAGTCCTGATATATGGGGTAATAATGCTTTAAGTGTCAGAGAACATGTTCTACCTCCTCATTATGCCACTATAACAGGTTGCAAATCTTTGATGGCTCATGTAACTACACATTCTATATATTCTAATGCTATCAAATTATCTCATCTTATAAAACGTAATGCTTTATTTAAGGAACAGATGGAACAGCTTATTGAACGTTTTCATATATTGTTTCTGTGGCCCATGCTTCTTTCAAATGAAGGTCCCAATGAGTTACATGATTCTAAACTAAGCAAAGTAAATCGTACTAGTGTTAAACAACCCCTTCTGCCTGATGCGCCAGAAATAACAATCAAGTTTCACAGTTTCAAAAAATTTAAAAATCCTCTCAGTTCAGAAGTAATAGATATATCTGA